>OZ020507.1:22598017-27598017 GCA_963971375.1 Platycheirus rosarum
AGTCACTAGGCCTTGGCTTCTTAAGGAGATGTCGCGCCAATAAATTTATTTATTTTTTTAACTATCACTTTACTGTTAAGAAATACCTTAAGTTGTGAAATCGAATAAAATCAATAAGAATACTTCTTTTTCCATTCCTCAAAAAAGAAGCCAAGAAAATTAAAGAACATTTCTACTGACTGTGAACGAGAAAGAAGGACTCTGCTGTGAGAGAAAATGAACCATTCAACATCATCATAATCATCGGGAAAAGGGAACTATTGCTTCGAAACCCCAATACCACGTTATATTGAGGATCAAAATAGGGAGAGCACAATAAGTACTGCCGATTAAATACCCCTTTCATGAAGTGGCTTCTGTCGACGAAATTCGACGATTAAAAGAGCAAAAGAATTCTTTAGCCCTCTGTCTTCTATGGTCAAACATCATGGCCGATATATAAGAGGCAGTTTGAAGCGGGCACGTTGAGGAAAAACTGGGACAACGAACATAAAGCAATTGGTCTTGCGCTTGCTTTTAGAGGAACAGCTGCCGAATTGCTGCAGACCATCTCTGACGACAAAGAACGCAATTATGATGCCATGGACAAGGATCGATATGAGTTTTGGCAACGACATGCCAAGTTCACCGAGTCCAGTTGAGCCGAAGGGTGCAGACAAGAGGTGAAACGCTACAACAGCTGCAAGCTCACATCGAGCACTTGCTTATCCCAATACCAGCAGGGAAATCATAAACAAGCTGGCAACAGATGAGTTCATGAGAATGGTAGGTAAGAAAACTTTCCTGAGGCTTTAGCATTCGCCTTAACAATGGTATCAGCAAACCAAGCTTCGCAAGGTAGCCATCGCTTCAGGGAAATGGCTTCGCTAGAGTGCTCAGGTCAACGCGTTGACATCGAAAGGCAAAACACGAACACTGCCCGGGAACAAGTCAGATGTTTGAATTGCAACAAGCTAGGATACCTACAGCGACACTATAGACCCCACCTAGACAGGTAAGCTACCAACATTACACGGAAGAAGGCAGAATAACAAAGAATCTGGCAGGAATACCGCTCACCCTACTGGACAAGCTTCGAAGCAACAATTGTAGCAAGTTTCGCAAACTAAATGCTGCAACAAGAGTTTGACAGTGGAAACAAACATCGGCAATAGAATATGTGTGACGACTATCGACACGGACGTTCAGGCTACATAACACCAGCTGGAAGAGTCGGAATACAGGTGAAACAGCAAAAGAAAACGGGGAGGTACTTCTAAATATATAACTTGCAGGGTTTACCTTTTCACATGAATTCTTGGTAGCCGAGATATGCGACAAATGCATCATAGGACTGTATCTCATGAACGCAGATGAGGTAATCGTAGACTTTCAAATGCAGGTCTTAAGGTATCCAATCGTCGAGATCGCTATGTTATACGGAAACAAGAACGAGGTAAATCTTCGAACGGTTATAAGCAGCGACGAAGGCCTACGTCCAACTTCAGAGACAGTGCTTTGGACTCTTTTGGATGATAAACAGGACGAAAGTATTTCTGGCGATAGAATAAGAGCCCAATCAGTAAATGGCTGAAGGTCCAAAGGTTCGAAGAATTTCGTAATGTAAGAAAAAGAAGATCCTGATTTCCGACAGAAGTCCACAGAAGATACGGGAACACCTTAATTTGCTAAATATAAGAAAAGATATCGTGAGCCGGTGTCAAAAGGGTACTACGTGTATACGGTGACTTCATTTATTCCTAATGGCATACCGGAATAAGATTCATAGTACAACTGCAAAGACTTCATCCCATTGAGCTAAAATTCGGATTTCACATTGAAGACTTAAAATGCGAAAAGGACTACATGGTGGATCTTAGAGATAGTATTAGCGTCATACACTAGAGACCCAGAAGCAAACAATAAAAATTGCGAGTGACCGCATGAAGACCAGATACGATGCGAAAGCAACAGCACCTAAATTTAACGAGGGAGATCTAGCATGGCCTTACAATCCACATCGTAGAAACGGAAAATCCTCCAAGCTTCAGAAGGACTGCGAAGGTACTACCAAGTAGTAACGCACATTAATGATGTCATTTTTCGAATCCAATGATTCTATGAGGATCACCTGTATCATTACCATGGGACCATTGATGGTGTGATTGTTCGGAACGAACAAAACTAAGAGGGAAACAATGTGATGTGGCGACAAAATGTAACGACATGTTCTCACCTTAAGACATGCAGGAATCACTGAATTCACCCATCGAATTCGCCTGCCACAGCCAACTTAACGGAAGCACTGATAACATACGAATTCCCCTCTAATGGAAAAGTAATAAATAAAAAGGAAATTTCGATAACTTTGTCCATTTGTATAAATAGACGGATAGGTGGTCTCTAGAGACGCAGTTGATTTTCATGCGTTGAAGTGTGAACATCGAAAGCGATAATAAAAAGTTGTGGAATTGTGTTAAAGTTAAAATTGTTAAAGAATAAAGAGGAACTGTTAAATGTGAATAAGTGGTGAACTCAAATTATTGTAAATTGAAGTTAAAGAAGTTGTGTTTGATAAATAAAAAAATCGTTATGTAGTATTAAAAGTTAAATTGAGTTTTAAACAACGAACCCCAGCCAAAAATATGACGCTATTTATTTCATTGGCAGATGGTAGTACAATTAAAAATAAAGCGGGAACCTTGATTTGGTTTGAGAATTTGATTTGAATTTAGGAATTTTATGAAGTCATTTCCCATCGCTGAAGTTAACGCTTGAAATATCAATTAAACCAGAAGGTTTACTCAGAATGGCCTTATAAGTAATTTGAGCAGAAAAAAAACATGAAATACTGAGGAAGTTTTTTGACAAGACACTAAAAAGCAGCCAAATTCATGACCTTTTTTTGATTCAATAGGTCTTAAACAATAAACCCTAAGAAAGAACTTTCCTACTATTTTATCACAGGAATAAAATGTAAGACGATGTAAAACACTTCTCCAAATTGTGTTCAGTCTATTGTAAAGACAAAACAGCAGTTCCTAGTTTTACTAAATAAATAATCAAACAATAAGTAGAACTTCCATCCTTTTTTTACTAAAAGTTCATCAAAATTTCAAACATCCTCTTACCTAGCTATATATGTATATGTATAAGTAGAGAAAAGAACATCATACAATTGATTGAAAAATGTAAGAGCATTTCCAGCTTCCTGCTCATTGAAATCCCATTAAAAATTAATTCACTCTTCTTCCACCGAATTCCCTGAATTATTTGTGCCAGAAAGGCAAAATAGAAACGAGCGAACACAACAATTCCCGACGAATCCACATCCACAACGTTGAAGGACATTGAAGCTCCTGCGCTTCTCGAGATTTAATTCAACAGAAAGCTCCATTCTACCTTACGTACCATACTCTGATGACTGACAATTTGTTCATCCTTTTTAATGAGAACCAATAAGTGCCCGAAGGTTTTAAGGGAATTTCAGGTAAAGAAGTCCCCTTATGCGGGAGGTTAGTTAATCTGATTTCCATGTCCCATCGACCTAATTTAAAAGCAATTATAAGTAAATTATTATTCCCGACACGATTTTAATATACCCAACGAAATAATTCTTATAAAAAATACAAAAAAATGCTATTCAATCAGAATTTTTGTAATTCAAGATGGAGATAAAAAAAAATAAACCATCCCACAACAACCGGCAGTATCAGGACTGGGAGCAGGAGACTCATCGAATGCAAATAATATCCTTCATGGAACAATGCGAGATAGCGAAATAAGGGATACCTCAATCTACACACTGTCGTTTGTCAAATATGAAGTTCATTCCTGTTTTTTTTTTTATTCTTTATTGACAGGACGAGCCAACTCAATATTCATCCCCATTCCAATGTCCTCATCGAGGACGACAGCCAACATCCCGTTACTGTTTTGGCTGTTTGGGAAAATTTGATGGGGCAAATTTAAATTTTTATTATGTCCCTAGCCTCATACCCTCTAAACATATGCGCAGCTGAAAAAAAAATTCTATTTGCTCAGCAAATTGGTATTCGAAGGACTTTACAACACCGACGACGACGACGGGAAAAACAACGACACAAAATAAATCTGTATAGTAGTCGTCTTCTTTTATGTCCTTTTGGAAGTATTCTATGTTTTTGTTGCAGGGGAGGCTTCTATTTTTGAAGAATTGGTTGGTGGTGTCACATATGTTCACATGAAACAAAGTGGCTTCGTGCTTACTTGCAACAACAACCCGTCGTCTGTCAGTTGATAAATTGACTGAGATAGACTCACATCCAAGAGATGATTAAGGACTGGGTTATAAAATGGGGGCCAAAGACTCTCATGGGGATGTCCGTCAATATGTTGGCTCGACACAGTAGTGATGGGTGACAAAAAAGGGGTCAACATTCTAAACAAATTTCCAAACCATTAATTCAATGACAGATTCTGTTACTATTATCTCAAGCAATGTATCTTTAGAAATATTTAGATATATTTTTGAAGTTGTTTTGCATATATTTTGTGTGATCCAGTAATGTAAACTGGTATTGCGAGGGGAAAATGTTTGTGAAATGTTTGGAAAAATATGCGAGCAGAATATTTGATCGGATTTGTTTAAAAAAACTTATTTTATTTCATAAGAATTATAAATTATTTCTAATACTCAAATACTTCATTTAAGCTACATATTTATTCTTATTCATAAATGCAAAACATTTAAAAAATCGCAATACCCCTTTCAATAGCACAGTCAAAATTCACAAGTCAAAATTCAACTGATCGTTTTTGTTTTAAATTAAGCTCTTCCTATTTATAATTCTTTTGATCTCACAAGAAAGCTTTCTTCTCAACATTATTAAGAAATCTCAACGAGTGAAGGGGAGCGAGATTGGATAACAGGGTTACCTTCTGGACATTTTAGTATCAATTTGACGCTCTTATGAACACTTGGAGACCGGGAAACCTCTTTTTAAGAATTTAATTGTTTTTGGACACTTTTAAGATATTTCGATATACTTTGGACACTATTTGAAATAAATAATTTGTTCGAAAGAGCAGCTAAGCTTTCCTTAAACGCAAGGCGTGAATAATAAAAAATTAAACCCTGAATAGTTAACATATGGTAGAAAGAAATCAAAACGCATAACACAATTTTCGGGAGGACTGGACAGGGCTGTACTGGTTGGGAATATGAAAGTCAACGTTTTCAGCCTAATTTTAGATAAAACTACAGACGTTTCGAGCTAATAATGCCGTTGTTGTTACCAGACATAAAAATGTCAGTAAGAGTTTGAAATGGTTTTTTGTCAGCACAGCCGTTGTGATTGGCCAAAAATTGTAGAAATAAGGCTTGTTAAGACAATATATTCCCTATAAATTGTATAAGGCTGCACGAAATGATCCCGCTTCCGAATCTATCCCAGGTCGTTAGCAATGTTGACGACTTTGCAGGGATATTTTTAAATATCTTAAGTTAAATGCAGAAAAAGACTAAAAGATTTTAAGTGCTGCACGTTTCCTGATGATGTAAGACGAATCTCTTTGAACTTTTTTTTATTAAAGTAAAAATAGTGGATATTAGTATTAAAACACTGAGCCGATGGCCTCAGTAGCCAGTGCTTATAAGTGTCTCTACTTCGTAGATTTATCTACGGAGCAGATCAATATGTAATGTAATGTAATATTAAAACAAATGTCTTTTTCTTTTAAAATGTTAATTATGTTATAAATATCAAAACATAATTGAACTCCTTCAACTGTTTACATTTTCCACCTGTCACAAAAAGAAAGTTGAATAGTGGGAAGCTTTGCAGGATTTTTCTTAATCAATTTAAATCAATTATTTATAAAGAAATTAGATGTATTAATTAATTATTTATATTTTACATTTACCCATGTTGTATTTATTGTAGGCGACACTTTTTCACATTTGGGACAACTTTTTTGACATATTTTGAAAATCTTCGGAGGTAACACAGCTGGAGAGTTATTATTGCGTACGCTGAAGGCTTTTTTAGATAAGAAAAAGAGTAAATTCAAAGTTTGAGAGGACATTGTGTGGGAAAATGCTAATAAGAATAAACACCAAAATATCACATTCAAAATTGAGTTGAGGATTTTCTAGACGGTATATCAGTTAAGATGATCTCTAATATGGAGTAGAAATCGTTTTTTGCGGACCTGTATTTTAATGCTGATGTTCTATTCATCGTTCGTACTGTGTATGATATGACATACTGGGTCCATTTACCACTACAATGAAACCCTAGAAGAAGACAAATAACGACTTCTAAAAAAAAGAGTTGGTTTTCTGTAAAATCGGTTTACGGACGATAATTTTACGTGATAACGTCATAAAAAATAAACATTGATGGCAGCAACATCAACATCCAGCCGGTTAACTCACACCCACAAACCCTCTCGTTAAATCTACACACACACACCCGAATATCTACATCTACTTTCTACTTTAATAAAACTCCGCCTATTTTGTATTTCTTTTTCTGTTCTTGTTCTTTTTGAATTTGAGTGGAATTATTTTTGGAATTTGCGCCTGTTCTTTTTATGTTCGCCTGGTGCTTGCGATCGATTTTGGTTGAAAGAACCGCAGTATCGCGGCTGGCATGAGTGATGAGTCTTATCAGCATGAGTCATGTTATTTCGTACGTGTCCTGTCATGGATTTATAAAACGTTATCACGTCAATAAAAAGCACAATGATGAGAGTGCTACTGATGTAGACAATGAAATGAACGATTGAGATTTGAAAGTTCTATCAATTGTCCAAATTTGTCCAACAAAGATTGTCAGTGCAGGCCTTATGGGAGAGCTTTTTCCAACACAGTGGCGCAGTCAGACTTACCACAGCATAGTTTTAATAATTTTTTGTTTAAGCGGCGCACATGCATGCCTCCTACTTACTTCAAAGTCGAAGGAAAACTGATAGCCATTCACAAATTTCACAATATTCCACCCTTGTTATTACGAAAACTAATTTTTTTTTTTTATATTTATAATTAACGTGCGCACAAGGGATAATTTGTATCCCTTTTAATGTAACACACTGCGCGGGCATTAGGAAGATAAGGAGGAGAGAGATAGGAGGTGTCGATTAACGTTGGTTTTGAATGTTTGCAGAACAAATTGGCAAGAGAAAATCTCGCCGGGTAAACCATTCCAAATTGGTGTTGTTCGGCTAAAAAAAGAATCCCTATATTTCATGGTGCGTCCGAAATTGGGCTAAAGGGTGAACAGATGCACATTCCTTGCGAGACGAGTATTACGGGAGAAACTTTTAAGGGGAGGAATGCAGCTGGCTACCTCGAGTGAACATTTTTTATAAAAGTAACGATAAAATAAACATTGCGTCGTTGTTCGAGGGGCGGTGGCCAATTGTTTCAGCGGCAGTTCTATTTCCTATCGATCTTAACGCTCAATTTTGTATTCTATCAATCATGTGAAGTGATGTTTGCGAAGCACCTGCCCAGAAGTTGGAGTTATACTCGAGTTTAGGGCGTATAAACGCTTTATAAATTGTTTCCAGATCAGATGGGGAAAAGAACTTCTTATACCGGTACAGAAAACCTAAGCACTTAGCAGCATTCTTAGCGATCTCAAATATATGTCGTTCCAACGGAGGTCGTCGTTAACACACACACCGAGTACTGAGAGCTTTTCGGTTTCTTCGATGTATAATGGCATTGGGGGTATGTTTAGCTTTAACGACAGAAGACAGCATTGAGTTTTCGAAGCAATAAACTCCACACGATTTCTATTACCCCATTTGACAATGCTGTATAAATAGGAGTTTAATGAGCTTGACATACGGTACAGTTGCAATTGTACGTCCGAAGGCGAAGGACGTGAATTATCGAACTAATATGAAAAGCTGAGGGTAGAGTCGTCAGCAAAACAGTTAAGTGGATTAGAAGTAACAGACAAAAGATCATTTATAAAAATGAGAAAGAGTCGGAGACAGAACAGAGCCCTGGGGCACACCAGCATTTATTTTGTGGGAATCAGACTTGATACCGTCCAATACAACTTGTATTGAACGGTCCAGATCCTAATCCAACTAGCAAGAGTATTATGGATCCCAAAAGCACGCATTTTCGATAAGAGAGCTTCATGCCAAACTCTATGAAATGCCTTGGAGATATCAAGAGCAATAATCTTACTTTCACCAAAGCGATGTAAAGATTTGTTCCACTGTTCGGTGAGATATGCCATCAGGTCACCAGTGGAACGGTTGCTGCGGAAGCCATACTGACGGTCATGGAGGAGCTTTCGATCTTCGAGATATTCCTTAAGCTGACGGTTAATCAGCGTTTCCATGAACTTAGAAAGAAGGAATGTTAGTGCTATGGGTCGGTAGGAGGAGGGGAAGGATAGGTCACCTTTCTTAGGGACAGGCTGCATAAATGCTGTTTTCCATCTTCTAGGAAAGATTCCAGATTCTCTTCAGAAGAATCGCCTAATCTCAATCATATATAAATATAAAAAGACGAAGAGATCACTCCTACACTGACTGAATGAAGTGAGGGTAGCTATAACAAAGCCCAGAAAGCCAAGCTCTGGAAAGCTGTAGGCAAATTGCCACAGCCCACCAATAGTGTGTGAGAGACGACAATTCCGGAGAAGATACAATGACAAATTGTATGAAATCTACATTGAAGCAGATGTGGAAGAAATAAAACCGGAAGACTCCGGTGGGCTGGGAACCTAGCTTGCATAAGCTAAGAGAAACAAGCTTGAAAAGTCCTTCGGAGTTCTTTTTGTGGTTGAAGACAACGTGGCAGACCTTGCTTACGTTGGAAGGATGGCGTAGACCAGGACTCTCAAAGCTTTGGGATGCATAACTGAATTAAGTCAGGCCCCAGCAATCGGGATGTAATGGAAAAACTTTTTGAACGAGGCCTGGCTTGGAACCCGGTTGCTGCGCCGATGATGATGATGCAATCCTAATGCATCTTAGATCTTTCGTTTATTTTCCAAAACCTTATACAAAGACCCAAATTTAGAAAAATGTATAATCAACTCCCAACTTTATTCATTTTCCATCATCCAGCCTTAGAATACCAAAATAGAATACAAAACTAAAATTCCAAAAATTAATATCTTTAAACTTCCAAACATCCATGACTTAAATATTTAATAACTTTAAAGCAACTTTTGATATTACACTTCTTCGTCTCCTACTTATTCGGTCATTATACCAAATCTGTGTAATATATATTCCTTACCCTCTTTGTAGTTCCAAACAGCCTTCGCAGGACCCGGACACCAAAAACAATTTCTTTTACAAATTTTCATTCGTTTATCTGGATTTTTATACATTTCCAAGTCAGATAATTACACGTTCCTTGATTATCCATTCCATAGTAATTACCAAAGGATTATGGAACCCGAAATTTAAAGCAATTAATACACACAGACACACACTCAATGCAAAAACAATGGAACACAGGAGAGGAGCCTTCGATGCGAATGACTCCTGCAGGAGCATCAGGACTTTCAATGTAGTCTTATAATTTGGTGAGATTATGGCTTATACGAAAAGCATCTACAAATTACGACAGACAGACGCACCCAGACAGGTTTACAATACCACTATACTCTCTATTTCAATAATTAGCTGCTTTAATCCTTGAATAATCCCGCAGGAATACATACTAGATTGAGGAAAGTCCAAAAATTTAAAGAAAACTTTGAGGTTATGCGAATGGCTTTAAAATTTTGTAAACTTAAGTGAAAAACAACAAACACACTTACACATTTCAATTTTCCAAAAATCACTTGTATATCCTTCGATTAAACATCCCAACTAGGACGCAATCACTCAGCCAGGATTATCTTCTCAAAAGCAAAAACTCTCGGCATCATTTCAAATTAAACGCATCGTTAGACACTTGATATTGTGGATTAGTCGATGTCCTGTCGCCTGTCTCCTGATGTCACATTCTCATACCCCCTGGGCACCCTCCTCCAAACGAAACATCGAATTCAATCAGATATCATCATTGTCTGGAGTTCTTATAGGAAAGTGAGGTTATAGTCCATTATACCTTTGGTTTGTGAATATAAACAAAAAAAATCATATCACAGGACGAAATGACAGAGTGTGCCACAGGATAGATAAGGTTTGTTGTTTCCAAAAAAAGGATGATCCTTGTAAGTTAATTTTAATCCTTCAGGCGGCGGCGTGTGTGTGTGTTTTGATGGCTTTGGAATTTGCTTGAATTCTAGCCACTTATGGTTAACAAATTGTCTCTAATGTGTCTCTATCGGAGGGACTGAGCGACACGAGAGATGTCTTCATACGGAGGCGATAAATTGTCAACTATCTATTCGGCTTTAAGTGGCAGTTCTTTTGGTAGGATAGAGGCCCAACTCTCCGTTGATGCTATATCAATGAAAGGATATTTTTCTGAAGGCTTTGCAAGGAAATTATGTTCGCTTTGGATTGTCGCAGAAAGGATATCGTTATTAGGAGGGGTAATGAGGTGATTATCTCTAAATGGGAAGATAAACTGTTTGGAAGGATCAGGTTTAATTGCAGATAGGACACTTGTTAAGGCAAAAATATGTTAAATTGATGGTAATGAGGTTGAATGAACAATGGATACAGACTTAAGGCGGAAAGGGAATAAAGTCCTTGGATTAAATCGACCGCGTGCCTAGAAGGACATGCAAAAATAAATCGTTTCAATATTAAATTATAAGAAAAATGGAAGTCCTTATAAAAATTTGCCAGAGAAGAATATAAAACTAACAAACTTCGTGTACAGATACATATCAATGGAAGCCATTAGGTGATTATAAACCACCCTTTCCTTTGGGTCAATGTTGGATGACTCAAATCGGAAGCGACCGCCACAGCGTATGCTGATCGCGTATCCCTTGAAGTAGCGAGAAATTCTCCGACTAATTATATGAACCCCGAACACCAATGGCAACTATATCAACAAGCCATAAGAAACGCAATGTCAGAGGTTTTGGGCTTCTCATAACCACCTCAAAAAAATCCATGGTGCAACTCCGAATGTGCTCCGGCAAACAAAGCCAAAAGGTAGGCGACCGTAAAAGAACTAGAGCATCTTATTTATAATCTTTACATTAGGTCGTTGAGCGAAGAAAGGATGAGAAATGCTTATTTGCAGGTGTTTTAACAGCAAAGAGGTGAGAAACTTCTACATAAAGGTGAAACTGCCAGTTGGCGTGGGCTACGGAACGACCGTAGTAGATACGATATTAACTATCGGGATAGACTACTTTAAGCAGTTTTTAAATAGCGACGTCGACTAATATCCCCCTGGACCAGTCAACCTAGATGACATGACAACCAAGACTTATTAAATCAACCCGACCAAAATGAGATCAAAGTAGCCATCGCCAGAATACAAACGTACAAAGGTGCCAATGGGCTAAAAGCGAAGTTTTAAGGAACGCTCGAGATGACTTTTTAGGTGCATACACCAACTCATCTGCAAAATATGGTCGACGTAAGGAATGCCCAATGATTGGAATCTTAGTACTATCTGTACTATTTAGCTTTTTTTCAAGATGTTTCTAAAAAATGTCCGTAAAATTTGTCAGTAAAAATTATCAGTACAGGGTTTATGGGCGGGCTTTTTTTCAAAACAATGGCGCCGGTGTATATTATCACAACACTGAATTGAGAAAACTTCTACTCAAAAAGACACAAAGCCACTGACAAACGAATGTACATGAAATCTCCTTTAAAAAAAACTCCTACACTCCACCATACCAATCACCATCAACGTTGATGGATGATGGAATAATGAATAATGATCGTTTATTCACTTTCTTCTACCTACCCTAACCGTTCTTTGTGAATTGAAAAAAAGGTATTGCACCAACAGAGTTGCCTTTGCCAATTGAAAACACTACTATATAGCTTTTTCATTGGTTTTCATCATATTGTGCTTTTGTTCTTTCGGTTTTGGAGCTTTTGAGAACAAATTTAGTAATGGGAGGGTAGGTGTTATCGTGTTTGTGTATTAACACAGTAGTAAAAGTTAGAATATCCCTAATATGCAGTTAAATTTTGTTGACTTTTGGAGTTTTAGTAGAAAGAAGTTATTTTCTCGAAGTTTGCGAGTACATTACGTGATCATATATTAATTTGGAAAAGTATTATGACATGATATTGTGTTTTAATACGAGTGATGTGGTATTGTGATTAATAAAAATAAATACATATACCTACATAGTATTATTATATACAGTGAACTGAAATTGATTTAAATTGTTTTAAAACTGTGAAGTGTTAAAGTAAGTAAGTAAGTACATTACATTACATATAGATAAATCTACGAAGTAGAGACACTTATGAGCACTGGCTACTGAGGCCATCGGCTCAGACAATTACAAGGCAACACACAAGACGACATTGATACAGGACAGAACAGAAGATAGGAAGAGGACGGAAAACAGAAAACACATAACACTTGTCAACAGCACGCAGCATACGGTCCCCCATCTTTCCACTAACCACGCGCAACGATGCTTGATTTCGCTGATCTCACGGGAAGCGATGCTTTTTACTTTTAATTGAGTTTTATTTTCATATTTGCTTATAACTATACTTACAGGCTAGACAAAAATCTTAAAACTAGCTAAAACTGTCAACTTAATTAACTTACTGACCCTATGCGGGCGCTCTAAATTAATCTCTAATTTAATTTTAATTGCCTTTCGGCCTAAAAATAACTTAATTATATGTTATCTATATTGGGGTTTTATTTTTTACCCAGAAAAATGAAAAAACTAGGTCATCATTATCGTTTTATCTTAAACTACTTAAAAACTAAGTTAAAATAATCTTAAAATAAGCTTAAACTTACTTAAAATAAACCTAAAATACTTTAAATTACAACAGCCACAGCAGCCTTTTTTTTTTTTTTTTTTTGGTGCCGCCGCAACTGCCCTACTTAACTTAGGTACTATAGATATATGTAAGTCGGCCATAGGCGATATTTCGTCTATGCCGACTGACAATTGTCGGGATTAAGCTAAGCCACCAAAATTGGTGGACCTGATCTAGGGCTTCCTTCCGATCCCGGTCGGGCACGGCCCTACTGAAACGGAGGCGCTCTGCTTCGCTCCCAGCGACTATGTCTCGATCGTAGAGGAGCCGCCTATCGACTATCAAGGTATAAGAAAGCCTCGGGCGGGATAAAACCACTCGAACGTGTGCTTTCAAAATATTCATCTTGGAGGTATTAAGCCCCAAAGATTTGTCCATTAGCTGAGGTCATCGCCCCTGCAATGTGTCCGCGAATGAGCTTAATTGAAAAATTATCTATCCTGTTTGTATTGGCCCCGTTGTATAGAACCTCGTTGGAATAATAATGTTTGTACTCCGACTCTGGTGTTCTATAGGGTCCGAGACAAGTGCGAAGGCACTGTCTCTCGAACACCCGAAACTTTTCCATTTGAGATGGTGTAACGTTGAACCACACAGGGCATCCATAGGCAATCATCGGCCTGATTAGGGCCATGTAGCAAATCACTTTCACCCTGCTATCAAGGCGGCTGCTATAAAACAACCGTCTTGTCAGGGCAAAAGCTCAGAGCAGCCTCTATATGTCGATTGAAATATAGATACTGATCTAACCAGATGCCAAGGTACTTTACTACATCTTTACTCGCCAGTGGATGTCCATGTGGCCCAGCGATCACTAGCTTGCGCCAGTTCTTTCTCGTATCCCTAGAGGCCCCAGACAAAGGGGTTCTAAAGAGGATAGTTTCACATTTCTGGAAGTTAATTTTCAGCTTCCAATCATTACAGTACTTTTGAATTTTATCGAAATCACGTTGCAAGAGAATTCTGATGACTTCAACGTTTGGACCTGTTCTGTACGCAACTAAATCATCGGCATACGCAATTGCATGAGGTAGACTCCCAATGAGATCGCTGGTGTAAATACTAAAGACAATCGGCGAGTTCACCACTCCCTGTTGCAGACAGTTTTTAATATCAAACGTTGTGGTAGATGTTACATTGCCACTCTTGACAACAAACTTTCCACCATTAAGCATGTCGTAAAGCATATATAACAGTGGTTTACTTATGCCCCTTCTGGTTAACTTCAGATAAAGACCTTCTAACCATACGATGTCGAAAGCCTTCTCCAGATAAACCAGACAGGCACCCGTGCACTGCTTCTTAGCATTGTTCCATTGGACAGCAGATACTAACTTAGACGCGGCATGAATTGTGTCATGTCCCGCCTTAAAGCCGAACTGGGTGTCAGGAATTATATTTTTGTCCTTGGCCCACTTGGACAGAGCTCTATTGATAACCTTTTCGAATACCTTACTAATACTCGGAAGAAGACTTATCGACCGGAGATTTTCCGGATTGGAATTGTCCTTTCCCTTTTTGAGGAGAGGATGTACAACTGCTGTCTTCCAACTCACTGGATAATATGCATTATTCAGCGCGTTGTTGAACAGTGTTGTGTATATGTTTATTGCTTCCTCAGGGAGATGTCGTAGTACAACATTGGGTATACCATCGACTCCTGCTGACTTCTTTTTCTTTAATGATGCGAAGATCATTTGTAGTTCGACCTTCGAGATGAGCAGAGAACTTGGCCCATTTCGCTCGGCGATGGTGGCGTTTGCCAGATTGTCTACATTGAATTCGGTAAAACCAAGATTCTCAGATCGACGGGAAGCGATGCTTTATCGGAGCCAAGGCCGTTGACATAAGCTGTTTTTAAATAAAAAGGTATAATGCGACAATTTATAGTGATAGGTACGGTAACCCTGTTAGAGTTTTTACTTGAAACAGAAATATGCAAGCCAAAGCAACAAGATTGAGAGGCAAACGTCCTATTTCCCCAGTACTAACAACATTTGTTAAAATCACTATAGACATATAGTTTCTAGGTTTACATCGCGGTCTTGAAGAGCCTGTGCAACCCTTCCGTAATCAGAATTAAAGGGTTATTGAAGTATGCAGTATTTTCCGTTAAAAATTCCAAAGGTGCGTTTTTATATATAACTCGTTTCAGATTCTGTCTGGGCCTTTTGTTTTATTGCATGTCGCATTATAGAGCTACATTTTTATTTTTATTTAAGTGGATACCCGGCGCGTGCTAGCGCGTGTGTTACTATGGTATTTATTTGTTGGAAAAAAGTTAAGATAAACAATATTTTGAGTTTTTTCGGTGCTGTAATTTTTTTCAATATCACATTTTTTTGACATAATAACGTCTTATAAATCGATGACAGGCTACACATACGAAATAACAACCCTCATGCTGAAAAGACTCATGCTGATAAGAATCCTGCTGATAAGACTCATGACTGATGCTAACCGCGATACTGTGTTTTTTTTTCAACCAAAATTGATCGTAAGCACCAGCAAACATAAAAAAGAACAGGCGCAAATTCCCAAAATAATTCCACTCAAATTCAAAAAGAACAAGAAGAGAAAAAGAAATACAGAATAGGCGGAGTTTTGTTAAAGTAGAAAGTAAATTTAGATATTGGGGTGTGTGTCTCAACTACAGACCCGTTTTTGGATTGGATAAAAGGACGGCAACTGGTGAAGAAGCTGCTTCAAAGGTGCGTCGTTTGCAAAAAAAATTATGGGGCAAACCAGCCTCACAACCATTTGGACCTCTGCCCATCGAAAGACTCACATTGCCGAGAGCATTTGATACTGTTGAAATTGACTTTGCGGTTCCTCTCTACATATTTGATAGCCCTGTTAGTGGTATGGCTAAAACGTACCTTATAGTGTTTACATGTGTTGCTGTTTTTGCCGTCCACTTGGAAATTACTACAACTATGTCAACCTAAATTTGTTTAATGGGTCTTTGTCGGTTCATTGCCAGGAGCGGAGCGCCGTGCCGCCTTGGAACTCAACAATTTCGTTTTCGATGATGAAGCCATCCGTGATTTTGTATCGAACGTGCTCTTTGGTGGGGTGTATTTTGGGAACGTCTAATAAGAACCATAAAGAACGTTCTTTAAGTTGTCATCGGAAAAGCCAACTTGAAGGAATTGTCAACGCTCGCCCCTCACATATATAAGCAACGATCCACTTGAGGCTGCCCCCCTGACACCAGGTGATTTTTTAACGAATAATGGGAATTTTCTCAACCTTAGTGAAGCAGCTGCTGGTTCAAATAGTATTCAACTTCTTTCGAAGCAAAGAATGAGACCTGTGAATGCTTTATGGAAACGGTTGCGCTTAGAATATATGCAATTACTTCGTTCGGTTCACCTAAGTTAATATTTTTCGGAAAATCAACTTAAGCAACATGACGTCGTTCTAGTCTTCGACGCTGGGAAGCCACGAATCCACTGGAGAATGGCTATTGTTTAAAATGATTTTACTGGTCGTGATGGTATGGTGAAAGCTAGTGAAATAAGGTATTCAGACGGAACTAGAACAAGAAGACCATCGGCCGGAGGATGTTAGAAATTATAATGAAATACCAAACAATTATGAAATACCTTCTACTTTTAGTTACATTCATTTGGCTATTTATCTCTCATGCGATTTTAGTTCAGTTAACTTTTATAACTCTCTTTAAGTGGACCAATAAATTGTATTTCTTTTGTGACCGATTCTCGGACTTTTGACAACTGATTTTCAAGTTTTCAGTCGGGTTTCTCATATTATTTTCTCTATGGTGCCGAAACCCGGGAGTCAAAAGTCGTATAGAGAAAAGAATTACATTTAACGCATTAGAGTCAAAAAAAAAGTTTGACACAAAAATTGTTTCCCCCATACAAAATGGAGATCTCCGCTGGTTCAGCATACAGAGAACAAGTCACGAAAATCATTAAGTCTGCAAATGAATATTTAAAAGAGCGATCGTTTTCACAGACATTTTGATTTATTCATCGTGCATTGTTTCAGGTCAGTCTTATGTCAGCTAACAAAAGAAAAATAAGAAGTATTTGCAGCAGAAGCAACAACGTGATTAATTATTTCTTTTTAAACCATTACAACAGTTTGATTAAGTTTCTTGTAGCTTGATTTAAATGGAATAAAGAGTGGGGCTTCTCCCACCAAAATTTACAAAAAAATAGGAAGGATACTTTCGAGGTTTCATTTTACAAGACTAATAAGTTTCGTCGGCATTTTATTAGCACTTAAACAAATATTTGGTTTGCTTTTCTTAAAAATATCAAACGACACAACATAAAAATTAAACTAATTTGCGGAAAATTCATTTGCAGTAAAATAGAAGCCCTTATAATAAGACTCCTTCGTAGGTCCTAGATAACGCCACAACCAGTCAACCTAAATTCACCTGACTCTCTGCAAGAAGTACTTAGCTTTCTAATCCTATAAACTAAACATCCTAGCCATACCATACCAAAAGACCTTGAAAGTGAAACATTAAAACTTACACAAACTCGCTATTACACAAGTTGTGCGGTAACGGTCGGTCATAAACCAGCCGAAAGAGTAGGTATAGCAATTTTTGTTGGGCTAAAGAAATAAATTTCTAGCCAAAATAACTTTTCCACTCATGTTCGTCAATCATTATCGTTTCACTCGAACAAGCACCCCACACTCCATTTACCCGATAGCCTACTTTATGTCCCTAATATCGTTGGTGGTACTAAAAAGTACCGCATCCTTCGTAGCCATTATCATCGGTGGCGTATGAGTAATATCCTTCGTATTCACGTTTCATCAATTTTACGAGCGCAATTCTTCATAGAAAACATTTTGTAATAATACTTTGTACGACGACGTACATTCGGCAAATGCTCGCACCACTTCGGTAATGTCTTACAAGATGTCACGTAAATACGATCCAGGTGAATCCTTAAAGTATCTCGACTTCTACTCGCACGCATGTCGGCCATAAAGATTTAGTCTGTAACCATCTTTTTGTCATAAAGCATCCCCAACATATCGCCGATCCAGAATGTCTGGAGTTTAATTTTGTGCCACATCCTCCCTCCCCTTTGCACCTTGGCATCGTAAAAATTCGATAAGAAGGGTTCACAATGGCACTCTAGAGGACAATGTCATGGTGGCAATTTTGTTGGTCGCTATCGCCGCGCGCTCTGTGTCGTGGCCATAAAGCTTAGAATACTGTTAGGATTGTTCTGTGCATCATGTTGTACACACTAAAACCGCAAACATCATCCCTTCTCTATCATGAACCACCTGTGGTGATGGTTGCTGTAGATGATACGAAGGTATTGGGTAACATCTAGATAGCACTTTGCCATAAGGAGTAATAGTTGTGCACGTAAAGGACATAAAAATCTTAAAATTCATTGTTATATTGGCCCCAAGATGATGATGATGATGGCTATGGTAGTCTGGTATCAGTCGTATCCTTCTTTTGCTTAAAGCTGGAAAACCATATTGCGCTTTACAGCCTCGATCGTAGTTTTATTATTGGAGTTTTCATTGTTGTGAGGTGGCGCTTTTGTTTGCACGTAGTTGTCACTTTTCAGGGGAATTTCACCGATGTAGCGGGCACAGTTAAATATAATTTTGACGCTTGGACGACATTTTGTCGTTCCTCTTTTTTTTTTATAATTAACACGCGCACAAGGGACTATTTGTTGGTACCATGTCATATGGCCATGTGTCATATGGCCATATGGTGCTATGACGCAATTTGAAAGTGTCATATGGCCATATTCAAACATATGTCCATCTGTCGCTTTGCTTAAGAGTCATATGGCCATATTTAACTGCGACTTTTGCATATGGTCTTATGACACTTTTTAGAAGCGTCAAATAGTATGGCCCCCTGCTTGGGCTCACTATAGGATTTGGAGTGGGTGCGAGATTGGGTTCTTTAAATCAAAAAGAAACGTTACACATACCCAACCTTGCACCTTCTCCAAATCCTATAGTGATCCCAAGCAGGGGGGTTTGAATATGGCCATATGACACTTTCATGGACAAATGACACGGCACCCTATTTGTTTCCCTTTTAATGTAAAGCTCACTGCGTGGCATTAGGAAGATAGGGAGGGGAAAGATAGGAGGTGTCGATTAACATTGGTTTTGAATGTTTGCACATCAAAATGGCAAGGGAAAATCCCGCCGTGTAAACTATTCCAAATTCGTGTTGTTCGGCTAAAAAAAGAATCTCTATATTTCACGGTTCGTCCGAAATTGGGCTCAAGGGTGAACTGATGGGCATTCCTTGCGAGACGAATACTATGAGGGAAAGTTTTAAGGGGAGGAATGCAACTGGCTACTTCGAGTGAACATTTTTTATAAAAGAAACGATAAAATAAGGAAAGACATGAAACATTGGGTTGGTGTTCGAGAGGGGTAATTGTTTCAGCGGCAGTTATATTTCCTATCAATCTTAATGCTCGATTTTGTATTCTATCAAGCAGATGAAGCGATGTTTGCGAAGCACCTGGCCAGAGGTGCGAGGTATACTCGAGTTTAGGGCGTATAAACGCTTTATAAATTGTAGCCAGATCAGATGGGGAGAAATACTTCTTACACCGATACAAAAAACCTAATCAGTTAGCAGCTTTCTTAGCGATCTCAAATATTTGGTCGTTCTAACTGAGGTGGTCGTTGAAACACATACCCAGTACTTAGAGCTTTTCGGTTTATTCGATGTTAGTGCCATTCATGGACAAAGGCATTGGGGGTATGTTTAGCTTTAACGACAGAAGACAGCATTGAGTTTTCGAAGCATTAAACTCCATACGATTCCTATTACGAGTACCGTTGCAATAGTACGTCCGAAGGCGAAGGACGTGAATTATCGAACGAATATGAAAAGCTGAGGGTAGAGTCGTCAGCAAAACAGTGAAGTGGATTAAAAGTAACAGACAGAAGATCATTTATAAAAATTAGGATTTATTTTGTGAGGATCAGACTTGATACCGTCCAATACAACTTGTATTGAACGGTACAGAAAATAGCTTCTAATCCAACGAACAAGAGTATCATCGATCCCAAAAGCACGCATTTTCGATAAGAGAGCTTCATGCCAAACTCTATCAAATGCCTTGGAGATGTCAAGAGCAATAATCTTACTTTCGCCAAAGCGATGTAAAGATTTGTTCCACTGTTCGGTGGAAGCTTTCGATCTTCGAGATATTCCTTAAGCTGACAGTTAATCAGCGTTTCAATGACCTTAGAAAGAAGCGACGTAAGTGCTAAGGGTCGGAAAGAGTTGGGGGAGAAGGGGTCACCTTTGGAAAGATTCTCCAGAAGAGTAGAAGCGATGGAAAAGCTTAAGCAGTGTAGAAGAACACCTCTTCAGAAGAATCGGGGGTATCCAAATCCTTGCCAGCGGATTTGTGTATATCGAGATCTTTGAGAACTTTTGCTACTGTACGAGTGCGGAAAAAATGTGTCCCGTGGATAAATGTACATTCTCAAGTATAGAAGGGGCAACGTTGATGTGAGCAGCGTACAGCTGACAGCGAAATAGGCGGCGAGCAAGTTTGCCTTCTTTGAAGAGTAGACAATAGATTTGTCATTAGCGATGACCGTTGGAACCGAAAATGTTGAGGAGTTTTTTAATATTTCGTACAAATGAACAAACATTTTTACAACCTTGGGACATTGCAGAATTTGTTGCCGTAATTTTTGGTCGAGGAAAGCATCGTGACCAGTTAAAGTTTCGGAACAAAATATTCAGGTCGTCCCAGTTGGCTTTCTCGTTTTTCCAAACGGTCCTGGTGGGGAGCTTTTCTTTAATTGGATGGATGGAGGATGAGAAATTTGCTGAAATGACACAATGGTCTGAAGTGCCAAATGGGGAAGTTACACTAATGCTAATTGGTGAGAAGTAAGAAACAAGTCAAGAGTATGGGCGGCTTGCAAACATCATGTATATGTGTTGCCACATCGATCAGTTGGGTAAGGGGATGTAACCCGGCAAAGAGCTCCACATACCTTCTTTCGGGTGTTGTCTGACCAGATTAGCGGAGCCAATAGGAATTGTGTACATTGAAATCGCCCGCAATAACTATTTCAGTGCGAGGACATACTTACCATTAAAAAAAATAACACTCAAAACACAATTTTGGCTAAGTCAAACTGTGAATTTGTTATGGAGAAAGTGGATTTTATTGCGCTTGATTTTTCGAAAGCATTTGAGAGCTTAGCTTCCTTTTTGTAAATGTGTGCATTTGATATTGCTTGTTTTGGATGATTTCGAGTCTTATAGTTACAAATTAAATGCTGGTGTGCCCCAAGTCTCCGTTCCGTCTCCAACTTTCTTACATTTTAGAAAGATCTCTTTTTTAATTTTTATTTATTCTTTAATTTTTCATGATAAGGTAAACAATTTTTATAGTTAAGAATAAAGACATGGCAATACTGCCGTCTTCCTAATTTTATCAATTATCACTTGTCTAAGCCCTCTTTCGGGCTTAGATTCGGATTCATCCGTACGTTTTTTATCCGTGACCTGTTGATAGTAATTGAAGCTTTCACACTTGACGGAGACGGATTTTTTCCATACGGATGATTTAAAACAGCCGTATCAACGAGACACGTCGACCTTGCCGTCGCCGTCTTATCTGTGGTCTGCATTATTAAGAGCACGCTATCACAAAAGACGGTGCGTATTCGTCTGCCGTCTGTCGTTTTGTTAAAAGTTGTTGTTAAAATTAAAATATAACCAAACGTAGACGATTCGTATGAAAGAAGGCTAAGACTTGTAATCCACTATCATGTTTTGCTGACGATACTACCATCAGCTTTTCCCATATTCGTTTCCTGATTCACAAACGATATGGTACTTTAACGGCAGCGTATCATAAGCATTTTAAATTCCAATTTTGTCAGCATTATTTTATGAGGGCTTATATTAACCATGTGGAATTGAATCCTTCAAAAATGCAATGCTTTCTTCTGACGTTAAAGCATAACCTTCCCCTGATGCTACTATGAACGAATGCTACTTCCATCGAGGAAACCGAAGAATTTTGTGTTCTAAGTATGTGTATGTGTTTGACGAACATTTGACATCGCCAAAAATACTGCGAAGTGTTCAGGTTTCCTAAGACGTGCAAGAAATATTTGTCTCCTTTACATCCAGCTACAGCCTATTAAGTGGATATTCTACCCGAAGCTTGAGAATAATACTTGAAAATTTGCTTCGCTGGAACATCGTTGAAATATTTCCTCTCTCTAATTATTCTATTCTTATTTTTATAAACAGTGTTACTTCAAAACGAGATTAGTAAACTTCAATGTTGAATAATAAATTTCAATATGGGAATAGTAAATTTCAATATGAGATTTTTTATTTAAATTTAATTTAAAACAATTATTAATAATACTTCATATTAATATAACATATTTTCTAATTTAAGAACTGCAGGAAATTTATTTTGAATGCTTGCTTGTTATATATGTATGTATGTAGTATTTAAAACTCCTGGAGAGCAACAAAAAGCGGTTCAAGAGAAAAACTTTAGGTTTTAACCAACCTTTTTGTTCTTTTTCTGTAAAATCCAAAGGAATTATGTTACCACCCTAAAGCAGAAAAACACATGCAGAACTTAACAAAAGCACTGACAGCAACTGAAAGTAATAGAATTTGCTGGAAATTAGAATGTACCAGAATTCCACTTCAATAGAAATAGTACCAGTGGAAAATTACCAAAAGACAAAATTCGAAAACTTTGTCGATCTGTATAAATGACATTTGCTCTACGGGACACAATTGACACTTATGCGTTGAATTGAGAACATCGAAAGCGATAGTAAAAAGTGATTGAATTGCGATAAAGTAAAAAGCGTTGAAGAATAAAGAGTAATTTTAATAATTGTGAATAAAAGTCGAAGTGAAATTATTGTAATTTTAACTTAAATAAGTTGTGTTTGATAAATAAGAAAATCTTTGTATAATTTTAAAAATGAAATTGAGTTTTATTCAACGAACCACAGGCAGACAAATATTAGGTATAGTATTTTTACCGCTCAGTTGGAGCACTTTGACGGAAAAGGAAATCTGATCACCGAACACTGATCCTTAAGGCATTCTGAAGCGATGGGAAGTGTACTTACTTAAATGAAGTGCTGAACGGTCAGCTCACGGAAGAAATGGAGACTCCATTATTCCAACGGGAAGACCTCATGCTATAGCCACCAAGCATTGAGGAGATACAAAAGGCGATTAATGGTCTCAAAAATAACAAGGCCCCGAAGGGTGATAGCATACATACCGAGCTGATCAAACTTGGATGTCGAACACTTCATCAAGCAATCAATGAATTCATAGGTCACGTATGGAAACGGGAAAAAAAGCCAAAAGACTGGCGAATGACGAAAGGCAAAGTGCTGCAATTGTAGGCGTATAACATTCTTGAATACGTCCTACAAAATATTCTCCTCTATCTTACAAGAACGTATAGCCCCATTTGCAAAAATCATAATTAGCAACAATCAAAGTGGTTTCATATCAGGAAAATCAACAACTGATCAGATCTTCACCCTTAGGCTAGTGGTGGCCTAAGGCCGGTTTGCTGTCCAGGCCAATCAATACCTAATGATCTCCGACAAAGAGATGGTCTGGCTTGCATCGTCCCTAACCACGTCAACGAGAGGGACTATCGTCACTAAATTAGCTTACGTAGACGACATCGAAATAACCGGCATAAGCCAACAAGCTGTACAAGACTCCTTCATCCAGATCAATCAATCAAATTTGGTGCATCGCAGCAGCTTCTGCAAGAAATGTTGTCCGAAGTATATTGCAGCATAAATTTCCAACATAACCTCCTATAGTCTTTCAAGGTATTCTTCAAATCCAGAAAACCATAAAAACAAAGCTCCTGCTGTAAAAGACAACGATCTTTTTAATACCGACACACAGATCCGAGGGTGCTAACTAAATGGATGGCGCAGACCAGGACGCCGCAAGGCGAAACTGGATGCTGTCGGCCATCAATCGGGATTTATGGTAGAAGTTGTTAAAGGTGGCCCGAACCGGATGCCAGCTGTGACACCATCGATGATGCTGTTGATGAGTTTTCCTAGTCCAAATCGACTCATTTGAAATTTAGATTAATATAATGTGATGTGGCAACAAGTTTAGATATTCGGAGGATACATTTTGTAAATTAACGACATCTGTGGGATTCATTGTGTACAACAACCAACATTTATTGTGTACAACAACCATGCCCCTAAAAGTATGCTATATATTTGCAATATGTTTTGACTAAGTACTAAATCGAACTTGAAGTACTAATTCGAGTCACCGAAAGCTTAGATTGTGCCATAACCAGACAGAAGCTTCCAGAAGCTTGTAAATTTGTATAAATACAAGAGTAGATGGTATTGAAAGTTCAGTTTATTTTCGAATTGAGATTAAATAAAAAGTGTTGAATTATAAAAACGTATTTGAATTGTGAATAAGTGGAATAAGTTATATTTGGTGTTATTTAAATATGGAATACCATCCCTGTGACCTAATGAGGACGCTGCGAATTTTCAGGCTTGTGACTCCTGGATTCTAGTAACTCGGAATAAAAAATAGTATCTATAACAGATAAAGATAGAGAAATGTAATGCAAAACCAACTGCTGTTTAGGGTCTAGGGTGGAATTCGGCCTAAGAAAGCAACTCGGTCTCTAGCTAGCTATCTACATCTTTTCAAGCAAATTTGGCCATTCAAGGAAAGTATTTAGACTTCAATAACCCGTTTCCGCACTGGTGAAATTCATTTCATGCAGGTTCCATAGTTAAAGTGTACAAAAGAGTAAATCGAATCCTTCTTTAGTGCTTCCATTTCTTCATGTCCTTTGTTTGAATTTTACAACTTTTTAACCGGCATTTTCTCCAATTACTGTATTTAAACTAGGGGCTCCTGTGAAAATATCTCATTAGTAGAATGATGGTTTTCACTTCGCAGAAAGGATTGTGGAATTTAATTTACACCAAAAACACGAAAGATTTCTAAACATTTTTCTGTAAATATATACTACAAAAAAAAAAAAAGTGAAAGTAAAAAAGGAATCCTTTGAAAAGGCAGCAAGGAATTCCATTTACTCCTTTTGATTTCCCAGGAAAACATTATTCAAATTATGCAGGAAATTAAACATCCTATAGTCCTTTGAGGTTGTTTTTGGATAAAAGGTGAAACTGCAAATTAAAAAAAAAAAAAAAAAAACTACATAAGAAGAACATGAATTAATATTTAAATAAAAAAAACATACAAAATAATAAAAAACTTCTTTTTGAATACATTTTTTGAATGGAGCTATAAATGGTAGTTTTGGAGGATCCTTCACATTTTTTTATTTCATTTATAAAGTTTTGCAAATTCTATTTCGACTTTCGTTGTAAGTGAACTTTATGTAGGCCAATTTATCGAATAAAACAAACCGCGCTTATAAGCCTGTGAATTTCTAATAGCATCCAATGTCCCTCAAACCACATACATAAAAAGTAAAAAGCGTTTTTTTATAAATACTTTTAACTCAGCTTGATTTAAAACTTACTGGATGTGTTGACAGCCCCCACATGGTCATACAAATCTGTCATTCGAAAAACGGACCTTCCATCCCTGATAACTCTCATGAGTTATGAGATGTCTGCCCAGTTTTTCCGAGAGTTCAAAAATTGACATTGTCCACAAAAAAAACGCTTTCAACTTTTTCCTATTAATTTGCAACAGCGCAGCGAATGAATATTTAACAATTTTTAATTGAACGCACTAGGAGTTGCACAAATGTATTATCAAGCCATAAATAGTTAATAGACCGCTACATCCCGCAACCAGGCCATTAAGTGCACCCAGATGATGTGGCGGATGAAAGTGAATGAATTAAAATTGACCACAACATATCAGATCCGATCAGGAAGATTGTGAAAAGGAAATTAACACTGTCAACAATCCCAAGCCCTGCCGGCGCTGCAAGGGCTACAATCCATACCATTACCACCAACGCCGAAGAGGACGACGACGTTCACAATTGTGGGTCATTAAGTGATGACCAACATGGTCGTCCGTCGTCGTCGTCGTCAACATCGGCAATGATGACTCCAATGGTATACCACAGGATGTGCAACACTCACTAACTCATGTGCGTCCGAGTGGCCATAACCGGATGTTTTAATGATGCTCTTGGGCATGTCCTTTATGAGCCAAGAGTGGCCAAGTTGAGGGTCTTCTGGCTGTGGTGTGGTTGGAGTTCCTACTTTAGCTTTTTTGTCCTTTCAGTTTTCGTAATTAGAATGAAATTATTGACCAGAGTCATGGGATCTACATCTGCTTGGCCATGTTTGAATAACAAAAAAAAAATGATAACAAAAAGAATCCACAAAAGGATGGTAAAACAGTTGGCTTATACGTAAATGTCCTTTTGTTACATCGAGCTTGTGTATCGAGGGTGGAATTTATGAGCTTTTATTGTGTTCATATATACAAACCCAGGGTTGTGGGGGGGGGGAGGTGGTATAGACAGAAGGGGTGGTTTGTTGGTTCAATTGGAATTAATATTAATTTACCCCAGACGGTAACTATTTCAAGCCAGACGAAATATATTGTCAACCAGTGACTTAAAATCGATTAAACTTGAATTTTTTTTTTGCCCGAATTTCCTGTGCATTTGCATTGCGGATATCCGTTTCGATTTTTGCATCGTAAATTTGAAATTGATTAATATGAACCATTTTATGGAGAAAGAAGAAAATTTACCTTTCGTTTTGGTGGCTGCTGGTGTCTCTGCTATTATTGCACTTTATAGACGAGGCTATGGAGGTTTTTCGGAATGGATTTTGCAGAAGTTTGGCGTTAATAGCACGAAATACGAGCAAACATGCCAGCTTTTGGGAGATTTATTTGGAAAATCTTTTAGCTTCGTTTCGGGAGTTTATTATGTTGGGGAATGAACTGCAATGTGCTTGAAGTTTTTCCTTACATTTTTTTCTGCTTTTGGATTTAAAAGGCTCTTAAATCGTTTTAATTTTCTTTTAATCATAAAAAAACACTTTCTCACTTTCTTTTTTTAATTTTGGTAGAACTACGTAGCGTGTTGGTCCTGGGCCTGGTACAATATTCCCCTGCCCCGTGGCTTATTGGTTACTGTGTCGGACTGCTAAGCGAAGGGTCGGGGCTCGACTCCCCGTCAGAGCCTTTTTCCAGGTTAGTACCTCTTGCGAGGAACTGACAAAACCTCCAAGAGAAAAATTTCTCTCGAAAAGTGCATCTCATGTAGCCGTTCGGCCTCGGCGGTAAATTGTAGGTCTCTTCCATTCTTGCATATTCAAAACACACACACATGAATGGTGGAGGGTATAAGTTACTAGGCCTTGACTCCTTAAGGAACTGTCGCGCCAGTAAATGTATTTATAATTTTTCAAACTGGCCAATCTCTACCTGGTCACTCCACCGAAGATATGGCCTCTGACATTTGGGTACTACTTAGCCGCTGCTTAGGTTTTTTTTTTGGCTAGGCTTATGTCACTGTACAGCACGTACAACTCTTTGTTGAATCTTCTTCGCCACTCATTTGTACCCAGATCGTAAACAGGCTGCGGTGCCGGTGCGAGCAAATGTAAGCCAATATCACTCGCGCGAACTCGGAAAGTTCGCTAAATTCATACAAAAGAAGTTCCTATGTAGTGGTTCCGGTGCCTAAAATTTACTCACGCGAACTTAGCGAATTAAGTTTCCGATGATTTTATTTCTATTTTGTTCGCGCGAGTACAGCGAATTATTGTTTACTTTTGAAAGATTTGTCCTTAGCTTAGTATTTGTGTGTATTGAATTTCATAGAAAATGGATTCGGAGAACGTTTTTTTGGCACGAAAATCTACATTAATAATAATTCGCTTACTTCGCGCGAGTAAAATTCGCCTAAATCCTTTAAGGTATTCTTTCGAATAACTTAAGGGAGCTTTCATCTGAATGGGAAAGGCTCCAAATAGCAGGACCGAGATGATGAGTGTTTTGTATAGTGTTTCCTTGGTTCCACTATATATGGCTTTATTCCTCAATTCCTTACTCAGCCCAAAGACCTGATATGCTGGCCAGAGTGTTCCATACTGTCTTTGTAAGCACAATGTTGAAATAGCTGCACGGCACTGCATAACCATCTGATAGTGTCGAAGGTCTCAGTAGTTTCCATATCAATTTCGACGCAGCTACGAGCATTCTCCTACGTCATCCTGATAAGACGTACCAGTTAAGCAGGACTTTTAAGGCTGGACATTGCACGGTGCAATTCATCTTTGTTTACACTGTCATAGGCTGCCTTAAAATCGATGATGGTGGGTCTCGATGCTAGATTCTTGATGGGTTTTCTCTAGGATTTGGCGTTATTTGAAGATCTAGCCGATCGTAGATTTTCCACGTCTACAACTGCCTTGGTAAGGACCTATTATTCCATGACTACAAGGCTTAAGACTTTCACTTAAAACCATGGACAGGCGATATTTAAAAGGCTAATTCCTCTATAGTTGATGCAGAGCAGTCTGTCTCTTTTTTTGTGGATCGGGCAGAGGCTACTAAGATTCCAATCAACGACCATACTTACCTCCGACTATATTTTACATTTGAGTTGGTGTATGCACCTTACCAGGTCATCTCCAGCGTTTCTAAAAAGTTCCGCGTTTAGCCCGTCGCCAGGGAGTGATTTTACTTCTCCTCCTGGTGGTGCCCCGGGGAGGAAGACATTGAACGGAAGATACCTGAGCAGCAGCAGATCCTGCTTCAGGTGTTCGTGTTCTGAGTGAAATTGATGCATTGATCCGAGTTCAATGTATTTGATGTCGGTGACTGAAGGTCAGTTAAAAATTTATCACGGAACATAGGTGCAAGAGCAACCTGGTGTCTGTTTCTCCGGGTGTGCTGACATTAGTAACAATTGGGCCTCGACTGTAAACTTACGTCCGTAATCGGAGCCTTGATAAAAAAAAATTGACGGAATCGTTGCCGCCGGTGACGACAAGACCCTATGAGTTGGGTTAAACTCATGGACTATAGTGTGTGCCTTAAATTCCCCTTCTGTAGTTCCGGTTAAACTTTCAGAATAAACAGAATTATGAATCTGTTGTTATTTAAAAGGCTGGAGGGCATTCGAATTTGTGCAGGTCGATCCTAATGTTATCAATTCTTCGGAAATGAGCGAGACCGTACTCCTGGCCTAAAAAGCGGTACCATGGGTTATCAGGAAACCGAAACCGAGCTAATTACGTGAGTTTGCTCGGTAGTAGCTGCCTGATAACTTGAGGTTGGCCTCCTTGTCGGAGTTTTATGGTAACTTTGATTACCCAAAATTGCGGGAACAATATAGAATCTAATTCTGCGCAAAAGATCGGCTTACTTTCCAAGAAGCTAGTGTGATTGCTTCAGAGGTATAAATTTCAACTGGAGTAGTTTGGGAATATTTGTATCGAGTGATATAAATATTACATACATATATAAGTTAACACATGATATCACTGAAAAATAAACTAAGTTTCACCGTCATCATCGGCTGCGTTACCGCTGGGCGATTTTAGCCGTATTATGCGACCAGGCAACGGCTTTTTCGGACAGGCGACTTTTTAGAAAAAAACCGAAGAAATAAAAGACAAAAACAAAGCCTTAATCGCATGCTACATACTCAACTCACTATACCTATACTAAATAAAATTTTGATTTTCATTTTAATGTTCCCTAAAACGTTTATATTGAAATTTCTAATATTCTAGCGGAACATATTTCTTTGTAGGTTTGTTTACAATGCTGTTGAAAATGACTTTCAAAATTCATGACAGAAATCAATTACACTTATACAATAACAAAAAAAAATCAATCTCGTTTTATGTTCGTAATTGCAAGAAAAATCTCAAAATTAAAAAATAAGTCTATAAAAACCGAAAACAGATGTGTAGAGAGGTTGCATGCATCTATGCATGCAGCGATGTCCCTAAAACAGATGTGCATACTTTTTGGCTCTAAATATTTCTGTAATAATGTCAAAATGCAGAGTTACCACTGAACATTTTTTAAAAGTTGCAAAAAAAGTGAAATTCAAGAAAAAAAATGGGCACGACTGGGTCGCACGTACTTGCTCTTATGTGCCTAATTACATTGGAAAGCAAGATCTTTGGCAGAAACAAGTAACATTTGCGTTGAAAATAACACAGTTGGAACTTATAAAAATTATTAAAAACTAAAATACTTAAGTTTTTAGTAAAAATGAAGTATGCCATCACACTTCTTAAACAACAAAGAATTTATGAAAAATGTATTTCGAAAATTGTAGGACCGGTTTTGATAAAATCCTGTTTTTTATTTTTAGTTTTTTGAAAAAAAATGATATTTTAAAATTTGGTATGCTATTTTTTAGAATTTATTAAAATACATGTGATTATAAAATTAAACATAATTTTGTTTAATAAGTTTTCAAAATATTGATTTTTAAAAAAAAAAATTCTAAAAATTAATTATAATTAGAAAAAAAAAGTTATTAAAAAAAATTATACGCAAAATTAATTATGCTACCTAGATCTTCCTAAATATAAAATTTGACAGAAATCCAAAGAGCCGTAACTGAGAAAGCCAAAAATTAAAAAAAACCGTTATATTAAAGGTCCCGTTAATAGACTTTTCCCGTATATGTGGTATTAATCAAATTATAGCCATAACCAACAAAAAAATTCCCAAAAATTTTGATTAACATCGTTGGAGCCGTTTTCGAGAAAAATAAGATTTTCCTAAACGGTCATATGACAGGTACCGTTATTTTCAGTGTCGATCTTAAGCTCATAGCGGCCGGACGTCGGGTCGAGGTGCGCGCATAACAATTAAACAAAAGTCAAAAAAAAAAAATTATTGCGCATTGTTATCGCGAGTGTTAAAAAAAAAATTATATTACACACTCGTTTGAGAAATTGGCAAAACCCCCTCGCGTGTGCTGTAAAGATAATAACAATATCCACTTGCGTTGTTGGAAGACGATAAGATGCCCATTCGCGCTGTGAAAGAAAAAAAAAAATAATTCACACTTGCATAACAAATTAAATTATCCTCCTATCTGTCCCAACCCTTTGTGCTTAGCTTAACTGCCTCTTTCTTATCTACTGTAGGCATCGTATGCTTGCGGTAAATAGATAAGGGCATCTGAGTTTGTCCTATTGTGCTGAATATTTAAATTGATTTTTTGTATGCAAGCTGTCTTATGGGCATAACACCTAAGACAGTTTGATTATTACAGAGATTAATTTGGATTTTCACTGCATGGTTCGACTTATTCAGAATTGTGTTTTGTGTGTAAGTATTTTTAAATGGTAAGTGATTTTTGTGTCGTGTATTCCAATGTTCGTGGTATTAGAAAGAATTTCTTTCACCTGTACGTCTACACTGTTCAATACAGGCCAGCTGTTTTGGCATTAAGTGAAACCCAGGTTGGAGTAAATACTGATTTATCAGAGTTTACTCTACATGAGTATAGCTTGGTGCCATTACTCTTTTCCCATCATGGTCTCGTGGTCTATGTTAGAAATGATATTGCTTGCCAGAGCCTTCCCCAATATGGGCAATGTTCCAACACGGACTTTAACTTCTTGTGGCTCAAATTCACTGTCCGCAAGCATGTCATTCATTATTGTTTTATTTACAGGAGTCCAAATCTCGACAGCAATTCGACTTGTAACGAGTTTGATGCGCTGTCAGATTCTATCTCGAAAATTGTTTCCCTTTGTCCTCGCACTGAAATCGTTATTGCGGGCGATTTCAATGTACACAATTCCAACTGGCTCCGCTATTCTGGTCAGACAACACCCGAAGGAAGGTATGTCGAGCTCTTTGCCGGGTTACATCACCTTACCCAGCTGATCGATGTGCCAACGCGTATACCGGATGTTGCTGGGCAAGCCGCCCATACTCTTGACTTGTTTCTTACTTCTCACCCTGATAAATATACCATTAGTGTAACTTCTCCATTTGGCACTTCAGACCATTGTGTCATTTCAGCTAATTTCTCATCCTCCACCCATCCAGTTAAAGAAAAACTTCCCACCAGGACCGTTTGGCAATACGAGAAAGCCAACTGGGATGGCCTGAATATTTTTTTCCGAAACTTTAACTGGTCACTATGCTTCCTCGATAGTGACATTGATGCCAGTGCTGAAATGATCACAAATGTGATTCTTCTAGGGATGCGTGCTTTTATTCCCAACAGAGTAAAAAGCATCAAACCTAAAGAAAAGTCTTGGTTTAATTCTGAGTGTAAAAAAGCTATCAGGCTCAAAGAAGTAAGTTTCCGTTCTTACAAAGCCAACCCTACAGAGGAAAATCGGAAAAAGCACAAACAAGCAAGAAACTCATGCAACTCCGTTATTGAAAGAACCAAATTTTTGCATGACCAAAAATTACGGCAAAAAATTCTGCAGTGTCCCAAAGGCAGTAAAAATTTTTGGTCATTTGTAAAAAATATTAAAAACTCCTCAACATCTTTGGTTCCAACGCTCATCGACAATAACACACCAATTGTTTACTCTTCAGAGAAGGCAAACTTACTCGCCGCCCATTTCGCTGCCAGCTCCACGCTGCCGCATAGCAACGTTGCCCCTCCTGTACTTGAGAATGTAAATTTTTCCATGGGACAGATTTTTTTCCGCACTCGTACAGTAGCAAGAGTTCTCAAAGATCTCGATATACACAGATCCGCTGGCCCGGATGGTATACCCCCGATTATTCTGAAGAGGTGTTCTTCCACACTGGCAAAGCCACTGCGTAAGCTTTTCCATCGCTCCTACTCTTCTGGAATCTTTCCTAGAAGATGGAAAACAGCATTTGTCCAGCCTGTCCCTAAGAAAGGTGACCCATCCTCCCCCTCCTCCTACCGACCCATAGCACTGACATCCCTTCTTTCTAAGGTCATGGAAACACTGATTAACCGTCAGCTTAAGGAATATCTCGAAGATCGTAAGCTTCTCCATGACCGTCAGTATGGCTTCCGCAGCAACCGTTCCACTGGTGATCTGATGGCATATCTCACCGAACAGTGGAACAAATCTTTACATCGCTTTGGTGAAAGTAAGATTATTGCTCTTGATATCTCCAAGGCATTTGATAGAGTTTGGCATGAAGCTCTCTTATCGAAAATGCGTGCTTTTGGGATCGATAATACTCTTGTTCGTTGGATTAGAAGCTATCTCCTGGACCGTTCAATACAAGTTGTATTGGACGGATTCAAGTCTGATTCCCATAAAATAAATGCTGGTGTGCCCCAGGGCTCTGTTCTGTCTCCGACTCTTTTCCTCATTTTTATAAATGATCTTCTGTCTGTTACTTCTAATCCACTTAACTGTTTTGCTGACGACTCTACCCTCAGCTTTTCATATTCGTTCGATAATTCACGTCGTTCGCCTTCGGACGTACAATTGCAACGGTGCCGTATGTCAAGCTCATTAAACTCCGATTTATACAGCATTGTCAAATGGGGTAATAGAAATCGTGTGGAGTTTAGTGCTTCGAAAACTCAATGCTGTCTTCTGTCGTTAAAGCTAAACATTCCCCCAATGCCATTGTCCATGAATGGCACTTACATCGAAGAAACCGAAAAGCTCTCAGTACTCGGTATGTGTGTCAACGACGACCTCCGTTGGAACGACCATATATTTGAGATCGCTAAGAATGCTGCAAAGTGCTTAGGTTTTCTGTATCGGTGTAAGAAGTATTTTTCCCCATCTGATCTGGCTACAATTTATAAAGCGTTTATACGCCCTAAACTCGAGTACAACTCCCACCTGTGGGCAGGTGCTTCACAATCATCGCTTCACCTGCTTGATAGAATACAAAATCGAGCGTTAAGATTGATAGGAAATAGAACTGCCGCTGAAACAATTGCCCCTCTCGAACACCGACGCAATGTTTCATGTCTTTCCTTATTTTATCGGTTCTTTTATAAAAAATGTTCACTCGAGGTAGCCAGCTGCATTCCTCCCCTTAAAAGTTTCGCCCGTAATACTCGTCTTGCTAGGAATGCCCATCAGTTCACCCTTGAGCCCAATTTCGGACGTACCGTGAAATATAGAGATTCTTTTTTTAGCCGTACAACACGACTTTGGAATGGTTTACCCGGCGAGATTTTCCCTTGCCATTTCAACATGCAAACATTCAAAACCAATGTTAATCGACACCTCCTATCTCTCCCCTCCCTATCTTCCTAATGCCCACGCAGTGTGTTACATTAAAAGGGAATCAAATAGTCCCTTGTGCGCGCGTTAATTATAAAAAAAAAAAAAAAAAAAATTTTTAGGGCTAAAAATAAAATTTCAATTTCCCCTCTGGGGAATGCCAAAAAAACACAAACCAAGTTTGAAGATAATCGCTTAAGCCGCTTAGGCTGCAGCTCGTTATACATACTTACAGACAGACAGACAGACATTTTTTTCGATCACTTTTTTAGACTCCTCTATGATCATAATGTCATGTTTGATTGTTATCTAAATTTTTTTTAATATTCACGAATCCTAAACCTTGGAATGGGGGTTCCCTCATAAGAACCTGTGTAATTTATTTTGGCTGCATGGTAAAAGGCTGCACATCTGTTTTAACCATAACGGTACTGGTCATATAATGTTTTTTTTTTATTTTAATTTTCGATTTTCTCAATAACGATTCATAAGTCTTTTATCATTTTTTATATTTGAAAAGATCAAGGCAGCCAAATTAATTCTGTAAGAACATTTTGAATATTTTTTATAAATGTTTATTATTATTATTTGTTATATTATATATAGGTACATTTATATAATTTTTATATATATATATATAATATATTTTATTATTATTAAAACTTATCAATTTTTTTTTTATGGCCAACTGTATATAAATAAACTCTAAGATACTGCATACCAAAGTCTCAAACAAAAATCGAAAAACTGAAAATAAAATCAATATTTTGTCAGAATCGGTCCTATAGTTTTTAAAATACTTTCTTCTTAAATTCATTATTATTTAAGAAGTGCAATGTCATACTCCATTTTTACTAAAAACCGTTAATGTTGTGGTTTTGGCACTTTTTATAAGTTCAGGCGGTGTTATATTTCTACGTACCTAAATGCTTCTTCTTTCTGTCAAAGATTTTTCCTTCCAATGTGTTAAGTATTTCTATTGAATTAATGTTAATACCTTTTTCAAAATTTTGTTGTTAAAGAGTACACGTTTCAAAAATATATTTCTGAAATAATGAAAAAAAAATAAAATAATTTAAGACATAAGGGTTAATACATTAGTATTGAAGCAGAAAGTTGTATAACGAACAAATTTTTTTACCAGATAAAATAATACATTTCATTTATTTTTTTCAAAATTAAGTTCAATGAAAAATGAATTGACTAATAAACTACAAAATTGACATTCGTGAAAATATGTTGGTATCACAAATTTTTTTGGAAGATCTAATTGGATTCCAGCAAATGACCTTTGCTTTTGATATGATTTTAAGGTCATGTTTGAAACACTGCTCTTACGTTTTATCAAGGAGCTCGGAGAAACTTTCTTTCGTAGCATTGTCCTCATCAGCTTAACGTGGCGTTTTTAATGTAAACACTCGTTCCACGTGTTATTTAGTTATCAAGCGGGCACCGCATGGATGTGGCGATGCGATTTTTTTAAGATTAGCTGTTTTTTTTAGGGAATGCTTTCCGTAGTGCAGTAGGAATTCCAAAAAAAAACTATCAGCAGTAGCCTGGTTTTATATTTAATATTTGACACTCTTGACAATCTAGCTGTCAAACAAAAGATCTACAAACAAAAAATATAAACAGGTAGAGCGGGAAAGTACAGAAATTAATGTTGCGGCAAATAAAATGGAAAATCTACACGAAAATATGGTATCGATCCGCTGCTGAATTCAACTTCTGTTTTTATCGGTAGTGGCATGTTGTATTTGTAGTGTGTTTAAAATCCTACTGCACTGCAGATAGCTTTGCCAAAAAAAGAAAATAAAATTCAATAGCTTTAAGATATGTACATTAAATTAGATAAAAAGTGGCTGAAGACCTTAATCAGAAGCCTTTCTAAAACGCCCATCAAAACATCACATCCATGTCGACACATTTGCCTAAAATAGATGATACAGCTGATATGTATAAGGCTGGTCCATGTAAAAAATAAATCAACAAACAATGAATCCGCTAAAAGGCAATTTTCAGCTTTCATTTCGAAACCAATTGCCCGCGAAAAGTTCACCTCCCCCCAGAATCCCCATTCAAAAACAGAGGGTTGAAAATATTTCATCCCTTTGTGACATGGAAAACCCATTATCGCTGTCTTACCCAAATGAAAAACCGACTTTTCTCTGAGTGTGTGTGAGTGTGAATTTTGCATAAATGCATATGTCATTTCGACAAAATAGAAAGGACAACCTGAAAAAAAAACATCCTTTCGGTATGAGGAAAGGTATGCGGTTAAAGATAAATTTTTGAATATATGGCCAGCTTCTGATTTACGTTTGTCTTTTGGTAAACTGGATCTGTATCCATTTCGGGCCGAAGATGCATTCCAAATGGACGACAGCTCTTAACTGCCCTTAATGCTCACTTGGCCGGATGTAATAAAAACTGATGGGGCCTATAGTTTGTATAGGAAAGGACCATAGATATCAAAAGGCAACATAAAATAAAAGCAGAGGAATCGAGGATTTATTTGTGATATCTGGAATTATTTAAGGACGTTTTAAGTGCTCCCGTTTGATTGACGAATGACGTCGTCACCAAACTATGGGTTCGTCCTGCTATAATCCGGCACTAAATCTACGAAAAGTCTTGTTAAAGTTTTAAGTCCAATCGATATCTAAGTAGGAATTCGCAATCGATATGCGTCGTCGTCGGTTGTTTTATATACAAGAATCGAGAGGGAGGAATGTCGTTGTATCTTGTAGATACGTTTGTTTTTACTGTCTTAGGAGTTTTTTTTTCTTTTTTTATTCAGCAAGAAAGACAGATTCTTTTACACATTGACTGGAAAATGTATAAGTTTTCTATTGAATTATTCATAGCCGGCGTTTTCTTGGATGGCGATGACTATGGCAATGACGATGACGACGACAATGGTACTGGCGAAGAAAATTGGTGGAAAAAATCGTAATTTAAACACTTATCACCAAAGATAACGATTGCACGGAATCCAATCACCCTTGGAAGAATACGATTTCGAAAACCTTTAGTCGTAGTTTGGATATCGAAAGTAAAATGGGATAACAAAAGTCCCCAGACATTTGCAAGTTAAAAACATTTGCTGTGGGTAATCTGTGTTCGATCGAATGCGCGGGGAAAATGCTAAGGACGAGTGCAAAAGTATCTGGAAGACTGTAATCAGTTTATTGCAATCTGGGACATTATATGTTTTCCGAAATAGGTGGGATGGTGGAAATTTAAAGCAAGCAAAGCTGGTATTAAAATTTTATTTTATTTTTCAGGGATAGGTTAGAAGAAAATGAAGTCAGCATCGATTTCTAAATTGTTGGTTAAAATTGCATATGTTGTGAGATGGTATTTAGCTATGCTGAGGTAAGCTCGTCGGATCAACTAAAGGAGTATAAACTTTAGTTTATTGAAGGTTTTTCTTTGTTCATATATCTTTATTTAATTTCTAATGCAGTTTTAATTAGGTAATCTTGTTTTTTCAAAAAGTTCCAAATTATAAGCTAACTTGATTCAAACGATTTACAACGAAATAACGTTGGAAATGGACACTAAATTCACAATGAGGAAGCGTTTTACACTAAATTCACAAGGAAATAGGCTTAAAATCTGAAAGCCCACGTCAACTCTGGTTTCGGATCTACTTTCCAGATATCTAATACACCTGTCGGCTGACTTATGATGGCTTTTCGGTAAACTCTCGACAGACTCGGTTAACCCATAGTGGACTCTCGGTTAACTGCCGACAGACTCTGTTTTGACCGACTTTTTTAGATAAGATTATTATTTTATTATATTCGTTAAAATGTATGTACAATCAACTTTAAACTAACTTTACCTTACCTTAACTAAGTTGACGCTACAGTCCGAGGTGGACTTGGCCTTAACCAACAAGCTTCTCTAGCAAGCTCGGTTCTTAGCTAGCTGCCTCTAGTTTCGAACGTGGAGTCGGTTGAGGTCCTCTTCCACTTGTGTGCGCCACCTGAGTATCGCTCTTCTTCTACTGCGCCGTCCCTCTGGGGTGGAATCGAAGATTTTCCGGCCGGAGCATTGATGTCCATTCGCTCTGTATGACCCAGCTATCTGAGACGTTGAGCCTTAAACTAACATATAACTAAACAAAAATCATGTCCGCTCACCAAAAGGGGCTCGACATACGTCAGATGACTCTATACAATGCTATATTCAAACATATATCATATTTTTGCTTGCCCAATCTTTTAATTGAAATTCTTATTTATAATTACAACTGTCTGGTTTGGTTTTAAAAATTGGGGTTAGGATGCGGTATTGTTTATCCTCTGCTTTGTCCGTATTTGGTTCTCTCGTAGAACGGGGCCTCGTTCCTGTTCATTTTATCCTCGGTCTGTGATGGTCTATGATGGCACGAATGTTCAGCTAGCTCTAGTTGAGATAGTCCTCCAAGTTCCTCAAAATATTTTTGGAGAGCTGTGCCATGAACTTATTTATTAGAATCAATTTGGGGTCTTCATATAGCTTCTCGTTTGAAACATATTTCCTTTTAATGGAGTTTCGGTGTAGAGTTGAACAGCTTCAAAGTATCTTCCTTTCAAAAACTTCGATCTTCTTCATATATGTTGGTGATGTATATGGAATAATCGTACGTCAGAACGGGACGGATCAGTTGTTTAAAGATCAGGAGCTTAGTCCTTGTTCTTAGTCCGTTTCTCATCCTAACAAGATATTTTGCTTGATACTGATGTTATCACAGCGTTATGAAAAACCTCTTCGACCCCTTGTTGCTGTTGTTGGGATTCTGAAGCAGATAAGTTCGCTCTTATCGCTATTTATCTTCAGTCCCCATTTTAGGTAGGATTCCCACAAGTTTCTTTTGTGATCCTCAACTCTCAGGGTCGCGATTTCTGGTGAAGGGATGTTACATAATGTTAACTAGTCATCGGCATACTGCTTCGTTTTCGTCTCTGGGATGTTGGTAGGCTGGTAAGCTGTGTAAATGTTGAAAAGTATGGGGCCCAACTTGGAACGTTGTGGAACTCCAGCGCAAATTGTCTTTTTTGTTGAATTTTCCTTGTTAACCCGTACATTAAAGGATCTATGGGTTAGGTAATTTGTTTGATTAATCTTACCAATTGTTCAGGTAGTCCTAGACTTGACAATTTGAATGCTAGTCCTTTTATCCAAACTGTGTCGATAGCCTTTTCGTTGCCCAGTAAACAGGCGACTGTCATCTCTTTCTTGTTGATTCCGTGTGTCGCGTCAGAGTGCAGCCTCGCTGACACAGCATAGAAGCGAAAACGGCTTGTATCCCTCGAGGCTAGTGCTGTTCCTAGTCTTCTTCGGAACGGGCACGTAGCTGTTATTCAGGCAGTTGTTGAAGATGATCATCAACAGGAGGATGGCGAAATTTGGTAGCTTTTTAGGCACAAAGTTAGAAATCCCATATTTTCCTGCTGACTTCTTAGAATTGCCTCCGTGGATTATGTTAGTTACTTCCACGACGGAAGTTAAAGCGTCTCCAGATGGATCTAGTGCAGGTCAGGATTGTCCTCTTGGTTGGTGGCTCAAGTATTAGTGAATGCAACAATTCGTTGGTGTGCAGTAAAAAAAAAACATAGAAGTTCTTATCTCTTATGAGAGAAACTTGTATTATTCTTGATGGTACAGCAATAAAATTGGAGTTTGGCTTTTTAATAGTTCTAACTTGTTTGAATTAATAGATATTATTGTCCGTAGAAAGATTTTCTAGAAAAAAATGGTTTTGATTCATTTGGAAAATATGATAGAGCTACAAATTCTTGGCTCATGATATTTCCATCTAGAGTATAAAAAGCTTGACGTTTCTTTTAATCTATACCTTTTTTATCTTGATTAACCGAACATTGCTTTGTACTCGACTGGTATCGTAACTCTATCCTTTCTATGTTTCGCCCGACGGTTTGACCTCAGAAAACGTCAGTTTTGGATTGTTCCATGTCTGAGCTAATTAAATGCAGGTGAAATTGCATTTGTTTGTTCGAGGGTTTTTTGCACCAATTTAAGAGCAACATTCTTGTTACGAAGATTTACATCTGTTAAAAAAAAATTTCAATACGTGAGCATCTTTAGCAATCATGTTTTTCAATTAGCTGGGTCAAATCCTTAAAGTGTTCTTCAATACCACTACTACTTCAAACCTCTTACTGGTAAATACACAACACGAATCAGGTTCACCTCTTCATTATTTTTCTCCTTTACTTTTGCCCCTTATATTTAATATGAACATAAGTCAGTTTAGCTTAAACCACTGTAGAAATCAACTCGTTCGCCACAACGCCAGCCACTAATTCCATAGAATTTACAGTAAAAAAATTAATAAAGTTTAATCATTATAACGTTTAATTAATTGTTTAATTTATGAAGTCGAGCCAAAGAAATAATTCTAAACAAACATTTATATCGAAAATACCAAAATCATTGTAAATAGGGAAGGGATAAACACTCATACTTGAAAAATAAAAAGTGTAGAGTTTTTGAGCGATCAAATGTGTAGGGCAAGAAACTATAAGCGTAATGCACCCGTAAAAATTGTTTGCCAGCAATAAATCAAAAAAAAAATAAATTAGTTTAACTAACTTCACCCGGCACGCCGGCCGTTTGTTGTATTTCAATTCACATACACTCAATTATATCTACAATTTCAAATATTCTTCCGAAGTTTAGGCTTTTTTGCAGAAGATTGAAGCAGATAATGGAATCTTTGATATGTTTTTGCTCATTTGTTAATAGTTGACCCTGTCTTGCGGTTGAAACATTAATAAGATACGAGATTGAATGCTAGGACCTAGCAATATTGATTTCACAGGATATATAGCGATTAGGAAAGACAAAAACGAGGACGAAGAGGAACTGCTGTCAACATCAAGGAGAAAACACTGAAATCCGCATTAACAACCTGGTGAAGCAACCGCATAATGATAAAGCAAGGGAGATAAGAAACCCTCACTTTAATCAGGGTCTATTTCAAGTACGGCTCCTGCATGCGAAATATCAAAAGAGACCTCCAAACACTCAGCCACTTCTTCGAGGGAAGTACTTATGGACTAATTGGCGGAGACTTTAATGCTCGGCATTGTCGCAAATAGCGTGTCGTAATAGCGAAGGGCAAGCGATTCATGACTGGCTGGAGGATAACTTCGAACAACATTCCTTAGTAGCAATTTTCCAATCAAAGCCCACTTTTCCACGACCACCTCCAACACTGAATTTCTTTCTCGCAACATCTAATTTAGTAAATATTCTTCCAGAAATCAGTAATTATACCTGCGTGGCACTTGAGAGTGATTCCGACCATAGAGTGCAAAATTCTCCATCCGGCTCAACCAACCCATTTTTCTTCGCGATGAACCCACGGAACACTACATTAACGAAGTTAAACTTGACGTTCAAAGGCTTAGTAGTGACATCGAAGAACGAATTGGGCTTCCACCTTCAAACAGGAACTTGAATGACATGGAAACAGATGCAGCAATTGAGAATCTAGACCTGACTATCACGTACGTAAAGAGCCTATGTGCTAACAACTATACGCTGATAAAAAGCGACTGAGAAAATGCCTTCAAAGGATCCATCAGAGAGAACTAAACACTCTTAACATTTACCAAACTGTCAGGAGTGAGCTTGAATGTGTGAACATAATGTTCAGAAACGCAATCCAATTCCACAACATGCAGTTCGAGAAAAGACTCCAAAAAATCAAGCCTGGACCTAATGCCTTAAGGGAACTAAATCGAATAAGTGGCAAAAGGCTCCATTACCCGAAACAATTAACACAAGCAATGGAGAGGCAATTTCAGTACAGGATAAGGCCGATGCATTTGCTAGTTATTTTGAAGAACATTTCAAACCAAGCCCACTTGCCGACCAGTTATTCCTTAATAGAGTCAACAAATCAATTCAACGGATTCAGCAGCCAAAACTAGAATTCAACGATCCTAATCCTTCAAATGATCCTGTTGAGGGCCCGGATTTATGCACCTCACATGAAATTGCAGAAATAATCCATAATGCCAAACCAAAAATGTCTTTTGGTCCTGATGGAGAACCTTCTCTTTGCCGACGACTCGCTCACCAACAGTTCATCAATGTCTTCAGGCCTAGTGCAGACAAATTCAGTAAAATCTTCGACTTCTATAAAAAATGGGGCATAAAAATCAACTCAGCGAAATGTGAACTGGTCTGCTTCAGAAGACCTAGAGCCAGAAGAAGCAACCTTACTTAAACTCTCCAACGGAACAACTATAACAGCAAATTGTAGTATCAAATACTTAGGAGTACACTTCAGCGAGCTGCTTAAGTTTAACCCCCACGCACATGCGGTCCTCAGGAAAGTCAACTTCGCTTTCAATCGACTACATCCGCTTATCCGGAAGCGCACTGGACTAAGTCAACTAACCAAGCTGTTTATATACAAGCAACTCATTCGACCTATCATCAGCCGCAGCTTTTCTGTGTGGTTCACGATTTCGAAAACCAGCATGAGGAGGCTAGCCTTGTTTGAGAGGAAAATGTTGAGAATATGCACAGGGCTATGTTCTTCAATCATCGAAGACGGAGGCACTTCAGAAATGAACAACTTTACGAAGAAGCTGGAATCATCCCTATAGACAAATACCTCATCCTGTTATCTAAGAAGCTCATAGGACAAATCAGCACACGCGAATCCACTCATCAGCGGAAAAGCCAATCGACAACGGAAAAGATCCCTTTTACGCTGACCCAATATCAGCGTACCATAAAGGCTAGACACTACAAACCCCACCAACCCCCCCCCCCCTCTTTCACACTTACAATTGGACAACCGGGACTGAACAACCCGAGGACGAAGAATCAACGAAATTCTATTAATATAACCCACAATTACAATGTATTTTTTCATTTATTATAAATCTTACAATGTTTAACGTAAGGCTCATTTTGAGATAACAATTCTTTAATTTTGTATTACATACTAGCTTATCCGCCCGGCATTGCTCGGGTATACCATATATACCAGCGTGGCGCCATCTAGTAATCAAAACAGCCTTACAACAGCCTTCTTACAAAATAAGTTTTCTGTTTGTCACACGACCCCTGGGGTCCAACCAACGGATGATTAAAATAGCCTTAGTTACACCTTACGGCATCAGCTATCTGCCACTGAAAGTCCCGTCAAAATCGGTGCAGCCGTTCCCGAGATTACCCGGAACAAACACAGAGAAAGGCAGACGGACACATAGGCAGACAAAGAAATTCTAAAATTGTGTTTTTATTATCTATATATATACACATAAATAAAAATGAAGTCTCTGTTTTTAAAATCAAAATAGCAGCTTTCTACTTGATGTATACGAAAGGTTATACAATACTTATAACACAAACACCTTTTAAAACATTTTTGTCTGTCTGTTTGTCTGTCTGTCTGTCTGTCTGTCTGTCTGTTTGTCTGTCAGTCTTTCTGTCTGTGTGTACCGGGTAATCTCGGGGACGGCTGCACCGATTTTGACGGGACTTTGACTGGCAGGTAGCTGATGTCCTATGGAGTAACTAAGGCTATGTTTATTACTCACTAGGTGGCGCTGGTTTCGTTTTTTTTCGAAAATTCTTATTTATGGACCGATTTTGACGGGTCTTTCACAGGCAGGGAGCTCATTTTGAAAGGAATAACTAAAGCTATTTGAATTACCCGTAGGTGGCGCTACGTTTGTTTATTTTTTGGAAAATTATTGTTTTAGATAGACCGATATGTTTCAGGCGAACGAAGTTGCGGGTAAGAGCTAGTAATTATATATACTTTCATACGCATCTTGTAAAAAGTTCTTATTTTGATATTAAAAACAGACATTTCTTTTTTATTTAATTTGTATTTATTATTTTAATGTTCAATAAGACTTAAAAAGAAAACATATCAAGGGGAGTCCGCCAACCAGTAGACTAAGTACCAATCTTGAGTACAGATTTGAAATCCCAGACTAAGAACCCATAGTTGAAGTGGGCTTACAGGCCTTAGAACTAGTCTCCATCGCTATTAATTTAGGCCTATAAAGGGAAACTAAGCAAATTTCTAGAATTGCACAAGGTTAGATTTTGTTGTGTTAAGGGCAAACAAGAAAATTATTTTATTTGGTATTGGGCAAAAAACTGCCTTATCAAAAAGTTATAAAGTGAGCCCTGCTTCTAATCCACCCGTACCTGGTCTTTCATCTCGGTTAACGAAAGCCTAGGTTCTATCTGCGAAAATATTCCAAGCCGTCAAATTGCATTGCCTCAACCTCAACGAAAATATAAATTTGCATTTTCCACCCTCATAGCTTCATCCCTCTTAAAAATAAAAGGAAATAACTTCAAAATTTTCCGCGAAGCTGCAATAAAAAAAATCTTATTTCGTTAGATTCCCAACACATGAATGATGCGGGGGCGGAGAAGGAGTGTGTGTTTATCGATATTGTGTCAAGTCGATTATTCTGTTTTGTGTTCACACAAACTCCAAGCAAAAGGATTTGCCAAAGTTTAAAAATGCACACAATTTTCATGTGACTGCCTCCAAGGATGGGCGGGAAGCTGAAACTCTAACATAAACAACCACCACTCGGCAACCCCATCGAGGGGACCAAACCCAAAGTGTTTTCCATGAAAATCAAATAAAATGGAAAATTGATTTTATTCCTATACGAAGGAAGAAAATTATTGACAGCGCGACAGTGTGTGGCGGATTAAATTGACAGCACAACAAGTGAGACAGAAAACCAACTTTTAGGAATGAGATTTTTCGGTAAGGGGGGGGGGGGGGAGGTAAACATTGGGGAAGGGGCAAGTGAGTGTAATTCCTTGGTGAGTTATGAGATTGTTAGAATTTTGTCTCTTTCAGTGTGTTGAAAGGAAGAAGGAGGTTCCGCCAAGGATTAACATGTTTCCTTGCAATTTTCTCAAAACATCCATTCCACCATCATCCCAATATGTACACTGAACACACACACTCCCATCCGAAACGAAAGCAAGATTAATGGGGATTAAGTGCAGCAGCAGTTTGCGGTTTATACTTGCCTTTCATAAGTTTAGTGAGGGAGTCTCTTTTTCCGGCCGGATAGGGAACACACTTTTTTCTTTGGTTTTGGTATCCTGGCCGAGCCCTTTGTTTATGAATTTAAGAGGACCGGGAAAACTTTTCGGGCGAATTCCTTGGGTTTGTCATTATTTTTACTTAAATTGTATTTAAGTCGAATACAGGATAAAAGTGTAAGCGGATTATTCCACTTAAAATAGATTTGTTTGCTTTTGTTTGGAGGATTTTGTTTTTATTTTTTGACAAAAAAAAATAAAATGATGTGATAATTCACACACTGAAACAAAGACGCATGAAAATGCGAAGAGGAAGGAAACAAGGACAAAGATGATATATTACTTTGTTTGGAGGACATAGAACTATGGGACGATGAGGCATGGCGCGGCTTTTTTGTGGGTATCAAGGAAAATCTGTTGTTAATAAGAAAATCCTGGCGGTATTTGGGACGCTGTTAGATTATGGTTAAGCTTATTTTGTTAATTTAACACAGAAAGGATGTTTTGGGGGGTGATTTTGGTGTTTTCCTCCGTTTGGTAGACAAAATAAATCTGTTTTCGCCTGAGGCGTCATTATTAGCATTGATATAGGAAGATTATAGCTGTGGGTGGGTGGGGACGTAACCAATTGTTAAGACCAAAAGTTGCCAGAAAAAATTCAGATAGCTTAAGTAGATCAACAGTTTGATGTTACACAATATACAAAATTCCATTCCAACAACTGATGCTAATAAATGGTGCCGATTTCCTATTTCTTATAGAACGCGGCCATGCGATTTTTTGACTTTACAGACAAAAAGGCGGCTTTGGAGAACAACATTGAAAACAATCAGGCACCGAAGTTTTACCAATCCGTCAGAAACATGCCACAATATACACCACACAGCATATACTGTAAGGACGGCGAGGGAAATCTGATCACTGAACTTAAAAGCATTCTGAAGCGATAGAAAGGGTCCTTAAATAATTTTGCTGAATGGTCAGTTTCAGAAAGAAATGAAGGCTCCATCATTTCAAGAGGAAGACCTCTTACTGCAGCCACCAAGCATTGAGGAGATTATGGAAGGCGAATGATCGGCTCAAAAATAACAAGGCCTCGGGAGCTGATGGCATACCTGCCAAACTGATCTAACATGGAGGGCAACAAAATGTTTGCTGTCAAATTAAGCAAACTTACTTACTTACTTAGGTGGCGCTACAGTTCGGGACGAACCTGGGCCTCAACCAACATGCCTCTCCAGCCAACTCGGTCTTTGGCTAGCTGCCTCCAGTTTTGCACTCCAAGTTGGTTGAGGTCGTCCTCCACTTGAGCGCGCCACCTAAGGCGAGGTCTTCCTTGACTGCGTCTACCCTCTGGGATGGAATCGAAGATCCTGCGAGCCGAAGCATTGTTGTCCATTCGCTCTACATGACCTAGCCACCTTAAACGTGATATGCGTATTTTTTTGACCAGGTCAATGTCGCTGTACAGCTCGTATAGTTCTTGGTTGAACCTTCTCCTCCAAAGCCCGTTAACGCAGATAGGGCCAAAAATCTTCCGAAGAATCTTACGCTCGAAACGACTAAGGATATCTTCATCCGCTTTAGATAGAGTCCATGCCTCGGCGCCATAGAGCAGGACTGGGATGATTAGGGTCTTATAAAGAGTCTCCTTTGTCTTTCGAGAGAGGGCTTTGCTACTCAATTGCCTTCCTAGCCCATAGAAACAGCGATTGGCAAGAGTAATTCTTCGCTTTATTTCTGACGAGATGTTGTTGTCAGATGTTATAGCGGATCCGAGGTACACAAAGTCCCTAACTACCTCAAAGTTGTACCTGTCTATTGTGATGTTGTGTCCAATCCGCCGGTGTTGTGTGTCCCTTTTTGTGGACAGCAGGTACTTCGTTTTGGCCTCATTGACTGCTAGTCCCATCTTAGCCGCTTCAGCTTCAATGCTAGCAAACGTTCCAGTGACAGCTCGCCGAGTTCTGCCAATGATGTCTATGTCGTCAGCGTATGCTAGCAATTGCACAGACTTGAAAAAAATTGTCCCACTACAATTGACTTGCGAGTTTCTTATAATTTTTTCAAGTATTAAGTTGAAGAAATCGCACGATAGCGCATCACCTTGTCGGAATCCTTTTTTGACGTCAAAAGCTTCTGTGAGGTCAGAACCAACCTTGACGGAGCAGCGAGAGTTCTCCATCGTCATCCTGCACAGTCGGACGAGTTTTGTGGGAATGCCAAAACCTGACATGGCTCTGTATAGCTCGTCTCTATAAATGTTATCGTACGCGGCCTTAAAATCGATAAAGAGGTGGTGGGTATCGATTTGGAATTCTTGGGTGGTTTCCAGGATCTGCCGTAGCGTGAACATTTGATCGATTGTGGACTTTCCTGGTCTGAAACCACACTGATAGGGGCCAATCAGGTTGCTGACGAAAGGTTTCAGGCGTTCACATAGTACGGCAGAGAGCATCTTGTAGGCGATATTCAGGAGACTTATTCCTCTATAGTTGGCGCAGTTTAGAGGGTCTCCTTTCTTGTGAATGGGGCAAACGATGCTGAGGTTCCATTCATCAGGCATACTTTCTTCTGACCAAACTTTAGAGATGAGTTGGTGTATGCACTCCACCAGGTCATCTCCGGCCGCTTTAAAAAGTTCGGCGGGTAATCCGTCGGGTCCAGCAGCTTTGTTGTTTTTGAGTTTAGATATTGCTATCCTTACTTCATGTTGGTCAGGTGGACGGAAGTTTTGTCTGTCATCATCCATGTTGAATGGTTCATTCTGCCTGACAGCGGGATTTTGGCCTTCATCGCCGTTTAACAGTCTGCAGAAATGGTCCTTCCATGTACTCAGCACCGACTGTGACTCTACTACGAGGTTTCCATTCCTATCTCTACAGGCTTCTGTGCGGGATTTTTTTCCTTGGCATGTTCTTTTTACCTGTTGGTAAAACTTCCGCACGTTGTTCCTGGAGTAGCATCTCTCAATATCTTCGATCGCGCGCTTCTCATGCTCTCTCTTTTTCTTTTGGAGAAGCCGGTGTTCTTCCCGTCTTTTCTGCTCATAGAGCTCGCGAGCAGCTCTCGTCTTTCTTTGCAGCGCCGCTTTATATGCCTCTTGTTTGGCTGCATGGGCCTGCCTGCATTCGTCATCAAACCAGAGGTTTCGTGGTGGTGGTCTGGTGAAACCTAGCACATCAGTTGCGGCATCTCTGATGGCTTGTTGGCAGTGTTGCCACTGATCTTCGGCACTTGATGCTGGCGGTACTGGATTTCTTGAGAGGTTACGGGATATTCGATCGGCATAGGTTCTGGCGGTTTCTTGCGATTGCAGCTTTCCGACGTCATACTTCCTCACAGTATTACTCCGTTGTTGTGGAGTTCGGGTTATTCGCATTCTTACCTTTGCTGCAACAAGGTAGTGATCCGAGTCGATGTTAGCTGCTCGGAAGGTGCGAACATCCAAGATACTGGAGGCGTGTCTTGCATCGATCGCAACGTGATCAATCTGATTGACGGTTCTTTGATCTGGGTGTCGCCAAGTCCCTTTGTGTATATCGAGATGAGGAAACCGTGTGCTTGCAATGGTGACGTTATGTGCCGCTGCGAAGTCAATTAGCCTAAGTCCGTTTTCAGACGTTGTGTCGTGTAGGCTATGTTTTCCGACAGTCCTACCAAAGATTTCCTCTTTACCTATTTTGGCATTAAAATCGCCTAGTACGATCTTAACGTCGTATTTAGGGCATTGCTCATAGGTTTTTTCGAGGAGCTCATAGAAGTCATCCTTGGTGGCGTCATCTTTGTCCTCTGTGGGGGCATGAGCGCATATTAGGCTAATGTTGGCGAATTTAGCCTTGATACGGATTGTCACAAGTCGCTCACTTACGTGTCGAAAGCCCAAGACTTCTTGCCTAAGTCTACCGCTTATGACGAATCCGCACCCAAATAAACGCTGTGGTCTTCTTGCGCAATCACCGTAGTACACGTCACAGTTTTTCATCCTCCTTTTGCCCGGCCCATTCCATCGCACTTCCTGGATGGCAGTAATTCCTGCTCTGTAGCAGTCTAGGGCCTCCGCTAGTTGTTTGGATGCACGTGGTCTGTTAAGAGTTCTAACATTCCACGTGCAGATCCGAAGGTCGTTGTCCTTGATTCGTTTTTCCGGGTCGTCAACAGTAAATCCGTCCTTTTCCGATGCTATTGGTCGCTTCGCAACTTTTTCTTTTTTCCGTGGCAGGGTTGTTAACCCCACGCACAACCCCCAACCTGGAGGGCCAGGTCCTTTGTTGGATTCCTTGGACAAAAGGAACCGGAGAATCCGGAGTCAGTAACCCACTTCGGGGATATGAGCGCTGCCGTTGGCCCATTAAGGGTTCATCCGCCACCATCTCTATTTCAATGCCCTGACTTGCATTGAATTGTCCTAATGACCTTATCTCCAAATACGTCGAAGTAGCTCATTAGGGCGTCTGCTTCGTTGACTGTTGACGCCACCGTTGGTCCAATTGGTTGGGCTCATCCGCCGTACGTCCTCTTTCTGAGGGGCTCGTGCAAGACTTCTGCGAATCGATCAGAACAGTCATTAAAGCAGAGCATTATAGTGTTGCTATTTTTTCTGTGTTCAACACTCGCGCTTATAAGTTTAGCAGGAATGTCCGGATGGACAGACCAGTACCCGGTGGTTACCGCGGGGAGGTAAAATAAGCACAATTGATGTGTACGATATAGTTGCAGCGACTGTGCATCACCAGTTTGATGCCTTTCAAATTAAGCAAAACTTTCAGGAAACTTAACGAAGCTGAGCTACCAGCTATTTCGAATATAGCCGCAAGATATGAATTCCTTGTTCTCGCTCGGTCTGCTTTTTTGTGCCCATTATAGCTCTGCATTTAGGTTGAAATTTGTTTAGAGTCCTTTCTTTGGCTTAATATCATACATACAAACAGAATATAGGGATTCTTTTTTTAGCCGAACGACACGAATTTGGAATAGTTTACCCGGCGGGATTTTCCCTTGCCATTTTGATCTGCAAACATTCAAAACCAATGTTAATCGGCACCTCCTATCTCTCCCCTCCCTATCTTCGTAATGCCCGCGCAGTGTGTTCTACACTAAAAGGGAAACACATAATCCCTTGAGCGCGCGTTAATTATAAAAAAAAAATTACATGTTATAATGATTAAACCCTATTCTTGAAGCGAAACGTTCGGGGTGAGTAAGATATTTAACTCACTAAATATTCATTTATATATAACGCGGATCATCCGAATTTCCCAAAATGGCCTTATTAACTATTTGACTACAAGTCTTGTACTCTTCACTCTACCTTCGCGTTGTGGGGAACGATGCGATTGCTATAGTGGTTTGCACTTAACTGACCTAATGTATATGCATATGCATATTGCATATAATCGGTAAAAAAGGAAAAGAGAAAAATAATGAAGAGGGGTGCGTGCTCTTTGTGGAATGTTTTGTTCGCGTCTCTCTTTGTTAGTACTGATGCCGAAGAACACAACGGATTGCCCCATCCCATATTTATTTAATTTCAAGTTCCCAAAAAAAAAAAAACTAAAGAGTCATTCCATCAGAGATATTAAGAACTTAAAAATCTTCATTTCAAACTATCTACCTCCTATTTTCGTTTAAAGAATCTTCATAACAATAAACTGATTTATACCTGAAACACCTCCACCACTTAAGTTCCTCCACATATTTGTAAATAATTCAGTTTAAGAAAAAAAACTTTCTCTAAATCTAAAGGCAAAAAGGTGAAAACTCCATCCCATTCACGTTAAGAGGTCACTTAAGTGTTTCAACCTATTTCCCACACAAATTTCAAAAAACAAAAAATGTTTCTAATTTTTTTAATTAAAACAAAAACAAAATTGCACAAACGAAGCCGCGCGTTAATTAGTCTTGGCAGTACAACCACCAAGGGAGCAATAGGAAGGATGTAAGAAAAAAATTAAAAAAAAAAAACAATTCTAAAGGACATCAACAAATCTCATTAAAAATCATAATTACGCAACTGCAAGAGTGTCCTGGTATTAAAATTAACTTCATTCAGGAAAAAAGAAGAACCAGAGTTCACCTCGAAGTTCCGGTGCGCTATAACTATGTAAATAGAAACATAAAGTTGCAAATAAAATTTCCGGTTTTCCCGAGGGAAGCCCAAGCTAAACAAAAAAAAAAAAAAGGTTCTAATTATATAAAATGGAGGCGAAAAGGTGTGCGGGTTTTCATTACACTCTCTGTACTGGTTCCCTCAATTTTATTGTTATCCAGGTCAACCAGAATTCTAGGTTCTATGGTGCATTCATCATTTCTATGGCACGTTTTGCATGTCAGGATTTCTGTCATTTGGGGCACGCTCTTGGTGTCACATAAAAAGGATTGACGAAGAAGAGAAAAAAAATATAATAAATATACCAGGACCAACATTACATTTGTTTCACTTGCACAGGTAACTACCAGAGGGGTTAAAATCTTTTTGTTTAATTAATCTTCACAATGTTCTCCCAGGCGCTTGGAATGAAAAGAGGGAAAACTGTTGCGTGAAAATGGTTGACCTCAGAATGGTATGACTTGTTACTTTGAATGCACACGTGGAATCCTTCTAAGAAGTCCTTAAAAACTCTTTGATGTTTTTTGAACTTGTTATTCGTTTAAAATTGCCGCTTTTCGAAAGAAGTTGATTAAGTTTGTTAAAGTTATTTAAATTAAGATTTTATATATAGATGTCTATATTCAACGTAGTCGACGTTTTGTTTAAATTAGCTGGCTTAGAATGTTCCGGTACTTATGTGGATGACATCTTCATCTCCTTAAGACATAACTGAGAACATCTTTAGTATCTAAAAACTGTTCTCGAGCGGCTGGAACAACATGGTTTCACTTATAAGCTGGAAGAGTGTGTGTTCGCGCAAAATCAATTAGACTATTTAGGCCATATTATTGATTCTAACGGTAAAGGGCATTTGCATTATCGATTACCGAAGGGGCCTGACCCGAGTTTTCGTAATGAATAATAAGAATTAATAGCTATAAAGACGATTTATAAAACTTTGTTGGAAGAGTTTCTACATACATACATACATTTATTGGCGCGACAGCTCCTTTAGAAGCCAAGGCCTAGTGACTAATACTCCCAACCATTCCTGTGTGTGTGTTGTTTATCTGCAGGAATGGAAGGGACCTACAGTTTACCGCCGAGTCCGAACGGCTACATGAGATGCACTTTTTCGAGACAAATTTTACTCTTGAAGGTTTTGTCAGTTCCTCGCAGAAGGCAGTACCCAGGAAAAGAAGGTGGCTATGAGCTGGATTCGAACCCAGGCTTATTCGCTTAGCAGTCCGACACACTAACCACTAAACCACTGGGCACTAGAGTTTCTAAACACAAGAAAAACTATAGCGGAAGCTTTTTCCAAAAAAAAAAAAAAAAACACTCCAAAAAGTGTCCCGATATATCCCAAAATAGTTGGTCTACAAGAATCAGTCGTAAGTTCAGATATTATGAGGTCTTTTCGCCATATTTGAAAAGAGAGAATGAAAATTATGACTCTATATTTGTGATAAATGTATTCTATTTCAGTCAGAGCATACAAAACCCGTGATTCCATTTGAGCTACCAATACCATTCATAGTAAGAATATTGTTGGTGCCCTTCGATCGACCAGGATATAAGAAATTGGTTGCTGATTGTAGAGCATGTCAATTGTATTCAAGCCATTCCCAACTCCCAGCTTTTGTTGGGAAAGAGTTCATCTGAAATTTGCTGAACCATTCCTTGGCAAGATGTGGCTCATAGTCGTCGACGCTTTTTCAAAGTTTCCCTGGGTTGTCAAAATGAGCTGTCCAACGTCAAGCGTTAATAAACTCAAGTCTATATTTTTTTTACTGAAAAACCTACGTAAGTGACAACAGTAACAAATTTTTATCAAAAGAATTCAATGATTTCTGTAAAAAAAAACTTGCATGTTTTGAAAACCCTAGGACGTCGAATGTATTTGGTAAAATATAAGGCTGGTTCTTTCAGGAGACGCCAGAATCAGATAGGTTCCAGGAAATCACTAACCCAAAAAGTGAACATTTGCCAATTGGTAGTAGTATGAGCAACAATTAAAATAAATCAAATAATCCTTATTTCTTTCAAGCTATAACCAATCAGAATCAATAGCCGTGATTTCTTGGGAAAGCTATCCGTAGCGCAGCTGGATTTTACACACATTACAAATACAATACCCTGTTGCCGATAAAAGTAGAAGTTAAATATGGTTGCGGATAGATTTTCGAATTCGAAGTTTATTATGCTCTTTATATGTTTGACATAAAAGCATTTCATTCACAATTGATCATTTATGTGTATCTAGAAGGCTTCGTTCTTAGAGTAGATTATGTTATTATAGGTACTCAATCAATCAAGATTATAGGAAGTGGGAGAAATCATGATGATGTTCATTTTAATCAAATAGCATTTCATCTTCATGATAGTTTCATTCGTTCGGGTGACTCGTTTTTTGAGTTAAGTCAATTCTGGTTATTTTACATATAAAAGACAACTCATAGCATTTTAACCTCTTAAAATGAAATGGTACATGTGTGTGTAAACGGAAATATAACTGATTGTATGTTTTTTTTTTAAATGATTCAAATTTCTTAATTTCGTATGGAAATAAATGCGATCAAAATGGAACTGAAAAGGTTAAGAGTCTAAGGTATAAGAATAAAAAAAAAAATAATAACATGACACTTATTTTTGCAAAAAGTGTAGAAGTAAAATTTTTAAGTTCTTAAATTTAAAAATTGAAGCATTATGAATACGGTATTTGTTATTTCCAAATCAAAAATTCTGCTGATGTTTTTTTAGCAAACTTGAAATTATTTAATTTAATTTAAATGAGGACTACGTTTAAAAAATATTTTAAATATTTTAAACTATTTACTGTTGCAATTTTGCAGTTTTGAACGTACACAGCTACGTTATTAAAATGCATTTTTTTAACCAATCCCAACCATCAAGCAGAATTGCCTTCTTTTTTTTAGAATTAGCGCGCGCACAAGGGATTATTTGTTTCCCTTTTCATGTAGAGCAAACTGCGTTTAGGGAGGGGAATAATAGGAGATGTAGATAAACCTTGGTTTTGAATGCTGGCAGATCAAAATGGCAAGGGAAAATCTCGTCGGGTAAACTATTCCAAATTCGTGTTGTTCGGCTAAAAAAGGAATCTCTATATTTTACATGAGCATTCCTTGCGAGACCAGTATCACGGGAAAGAACTTTTAAGGGTAGGAATGCAACTTCGAGTGAACATTTTTTATAAAAGAAACGATATTTTTATGTATTTTATTGAGCAGGTGTAGCGACGTTTGTAAAGCACCTGCCCAGAGGTGTGAGTTATATTCGAGTTTTGGGCATAATAACGCTATGTAAATTGTAGCCAGATCAGAAGGAGAAAAAAGCTTCTTGCATCGATACAGAAAACCTAAGCACTTAGCAGCATTTTTAGCGGTTCCAACGGAGGTCGTCGTTGACACACGTACTGAGTACTGAAAGCTTTTCGGTTTATCCGATGCAAGTGCATTCATGGACAATGGCATTGGGGGTATGTTTAGCATTAATGACAGAAGGCAGCATTGATTCCTATTACCCCATTTGACAATGCTGTATAAATAGGAGTTTAATGAGCTTGACATACGGTACAGACAGAAAAAAATGAGGAAAAGACTCGGAGACAGAACGGAGCCCTGGGGCACACCAGTATTTATTTTGTGGGGGTCAGACTTGAAACCGTCTGATACAACTTGTATTAAACGGTCCAGAAGATAGCTTCTAATCCAATGAACAAGAGTATCATCGATCCCAAAAGCACGCATTTTCGATAAGAGAGCTTCATGCCAAACTCTATCAAATGCTTTGGAAATATCAAGCGCAATAATCTTACTTTCGCCAAATTGATGTAAACATTTGTTCCACTGTTCGGTGAAATATGCCATCAGATCACCAGTGGAACGGTTGATGCGGAAGCCATATTGACGGTCATGGACGAGCTTTCGATCTTCGAGATATTCCTTAAGCTGACGGTTAATCAGCGTTTCCATGACGATGGAAAAGCTTACGCAATGGTTTTGCCAGTGGGGAAGAACACCTCTTCAAAAGAATGGGGGTATACTATCCGAGCCAGCGGATTTGTGTAGAGCTGGCTGCAAGTTTGCCTCCTCTGAAGAGTTGACAATTGGTTTTTAATATTTTTTTTACAAATGACCAAAAGTTTGTACTGCCTTTGAGACACTGCAGAATTTGTTGCCGTAATTTTTGTTCATGCAAAAATTTGGTTTTTTTAATAACGGAGTTGCATGAGTTCTTTGCTTGTTTGTGCTTTTTCCGATTTTCCTCTGTAGGGTTGGCTTAGTAAGATCGAAAACTTACTTCTTCGAGCCTGATAGCTTCCTTACACTCAGAGTTAAACCAGGACTTTTCTTTAGGCTTGATGCTTTTTACTCTGTTAGGAATAAAAGCACGCATCCCTAGAAGAATAACATTTGTAATCATTTCAGCACTGGCATCAATTGGTTGGTTTTCGCGTATTGCCAAACGTCTTAGTAGGAAGTTTTTCTTTAACTGGATGGGTGGAGGATGAGAAATTAGCTGAAATGACACAATGGTCCGAAGTGCCAAATGGAGAAGTTACACTAATGGTATATTTATCAGGGTGAGAAGTAAGAAACAAGTCAAGAATATGGGCGGCTTGCCCAGCAACATCCGGTATACGCATTGGCACATCGAAGGTGGTGTAACCCGGCAAAGAGCTCGACATACCCTTTTTCGGATGTTGTCTGACCAGAATAGCGGAGCCAATTGGAATTGTGTACATTGAAATCGCCCGCAATAACGATTTCAGTGCGAGGACAAAGTGAAAAAATTTACGAGATGGAATTAGACAGCGCATCAAACTCGTTACAAGTCGAATAATTGTCGAGATTTGGACTCCTGTAAATAAAACAATAATGAAAAGACATGCTTTCGGACAGTGAATTTGAGCCCCAAGAAGTTAAAGTCCGTGTTGGAACATTGCCTACATTGGGAAAAGTTCTGGCAGGCAATATCATTTCTAACACAAACGACGACACCATGATGGGAAAAAAGTAGTGGCACCAAGCTATACCCATTTAGAGCAAATTCTGATAAATCAGTATTTACTCCAACTTGAGTCTCACTTAGTGCCAAAATAGCTGGCCTGTATTTTACAGTGTGAAAGAAATTCGACTTCAAAATCACTTACCATTTGAAAAACTTATATACAAAACACAACTCTAACTTAGTCGAACGGGGAAAATGACCCTTTTATAAAATTGTTTTTAGTAATATTTTAACTATGTGCGATCACATTGTAGAATAAAATTTAAGAAAATTTTTGTGACTTTTGATTGTTTGATTAAAGTACGTTAAATTTTATTGAGTGAAGTAATTTAGACGCCATTTTATTTCTTTAAGAAATGCTAAAAAGTGTGAATTTTTTTTCAAAATCGTAGGAACGGTTTTTAAATAAAACGGTTTATTTTTAAAAACTTCTTTTTTTTAATTAAAAAAAATAATTAAAGAATACAAACTTAAGTACAAAATTGACATACATTTAAAAACAATATTTAAAAAAATCACCTACCCGTTTTCAAAATACTGATTTTTCAAAAAAAAATAATTCAAAATACAAAAAAAAAGTTTTCCAGAAAAATTTAAAGCGAAATTACTTAGGCTACCTACATCTTTTTGAATATCAAGCCATCAAACCAGTTTGCGAGAAAGTCGAAGAAAAAAAAACGGTCCTATGGGAGGTGCCGGTCTTAGCCCACCATATTAATTTTTTGTTCAGCAAAATATAATGCTTACTTAGTAAACTGATTTTTTTTCATAAAAATTCTTGGAGCCGTTTTCGAGAAAAATAAGCTTTTACATAACGGTTATGTGGCAGGTACCGTTAATTTTTGAGCTAAAAAAAATTGAAAAAACTCCTCTGTACAATGTCAAAATAACCTTAAGTTAAAAATTTGAAGACGATTGGCCCAACCGTTTAGGCTGTAGTTCAATATACATCCGTACAGACAGACAGACAGACGGACAGAATTTTGCCAGTAACTCAAATATGTTTCTCTATCATCGTAACGTCATGTCTGATTGTTATATCAATTTTTTTTTGCACGAATGCACAACTTGCATCATCTATACACATAAAAAAGAAGTGTCTGTCTGAAAGGATACACAATATTTTTAACAAAAACACCATTTAATTTTTTTTTGCCTTCTGTCTGTCTTTCTGTCTGTTTGTAATCTCGGGGAACGGCTGCACCGATTTTAACGGGACTTTCACTGACAGGTAGTTGATGTCCTATGGAGTAACTTAGGCTATGTTTATTACTCACTAGGTGGCGCTGGTGTCGATTTTTTTCGAAAATTCTTATTTATGGACCGATTATGACGGGACTTTCACAGCCAGGGAGCTCATTTTGAAAGGAATAACTAAAGCTATTTGAATTACCCGTAGGTGGCACTGGGCTTGCTTATTTTTCGAAAATTATTATTTTAGAACGATTTATTTCAGGCGAACGAAGTCGCGGGTAATAACTATTAGTATCTATAATCGCAAGTAAAAATGTATCCCTTCTCTACCTAACCGGCAATCTCTCAATTCAGCCAATTCAGATCTTTTCTTTTGTCTCTTTCACATTACTCTTTTTATTTTTTATTTGTGTTACAACAGTACCTAAACTAATAAAATAATTATTGTTGAATAACTTTAAAGATAATGCTTAACCTTAACCTTAGACGAAGTAAAAGAATCAGGGTACAACTTCTCGAATCATTCACAATTGGTAAAGTCTAAGCCCCATCCCATTAGCTTGATTCTGACACTATTTGACAATTTCTTACTCAAGAATGCCGTTCAAAATATTTGCAAATCGCTTTGCTCAAATAAACAACTTCTAATATTTCGATGACTCACTTAAGTGCGGTGACTTGTGATTTCTAATTCTCAACCCCGACAAATGTCCAATCGCCACCTTGGCACCACAATAAATCTTCGATGGACGCTTAAGTGCATTGGTGTTCAATGTATCGTTCTGGATTTTGGACGACAACCAATTACCGCAAATCGACAATCTGTAAGAATTCCACACCATTCCCCTCTGCACTGACCAATGGAACAGAGAAACCGCTTATAAATCAATTAGAGTGGAAAGTTATAGCTTGGAGTTGGATCACAAACACATTTTGCGAGCGCACTGGAGTCACCAGGCGAAAAAGGTCCTGTGACACTGATTTGACTCCTCTAAGGCAGAATTGAGTGATTTTTTTTGCTGTTGGTATTCTTCCGTGGAAAAAACCAATAAATAATAATTTTCCAACCAAAATACGTTCCACTTGATTTAAGGGTGGTTTACCGAGAAAAAAAAATAATCCCAAAAAAATCCAAGCCAAAAGCCAAACACCAAGTGGGATAATAAATTGCAAATCTGTCGCCGCGACGCTCTAGTTTTGGGATCTGCGTTGTTGTGTTGCTTCTGGAGGGTGCAGAAGTTTCTAAATAAAGTTAGAAAGTTGAAAGCTGAGATATTGCTGAGACAGCCGATTGTCATTTATCGTCTTGAAAACGTTTAAATAATTTCGTTGGATTTAATTTGATTCTGCTGCTTCTTCCACTTTGACGTTAGGGGTTGCGGTTGGAAAACTTAAACGGTCTCCTGGGATGGAGGGTTAAGGGTGGGCATGCTTTATGGAGATTTAGGACTATTAATTTTTCAAAGAGCGTGCAGTTCTTAAACTTTTAAAGGGTTTCTGACTTTAACAAAGTTTGGTTTTTGAGATCTTCAATCAGAAAGAATTCTATATACAAATCTACACAATAAATCTAATGGAGTAACCTACCCCATAAGACCTCTTTAGTAATTTTTTTTTTATTTATTTTGAAAATCAACATCTCATACAAAAACCAGTCCCCTCCTCTCAGTTTGCTTTCATTTGACAGGCAGCAAAATGTCACCCAATTCTACACGACATTTCCACTCTCTACACGGTCCACATACCACTCTGCAGATTTAACGAATCTTCATTAACCCACTCAAGGAGAAGCTTGTTAATTTTTGTTAACTCTTCTCGTTTACATGACACATCAGACAGTCGGGAAGACAGCAACACAGTGTAATGCTGACAGCAATCCCCCCAAAAAGTTGGATCCACCAGTAAAGGGATATGTTAATATTACAAGTTAATTGCAAAGTCTCCACTGCCAGTCCTTTTTCAATTTTTCTCCCTCTCTCCATGTAGCTATATGAAGAACCTACTCAGTTAAGCTGGATGGTGTATATCATTAGCGATAGAGTTTCCCTTTTGCTACATGCGGCAGGTATATTTACGAACCCTCGATGGGTTTTACAAAGCTCCTAACAAAAGGAAACACAATGATTATATCCCCTGCTGCAGATCTCACCCCATGCTCATAGAATAAGTATCCTCATCATCACCATCCTTACCCAGCTAACATCTATACGAACATATTTAACACCCCACAATCCCAACCCGGGCGCCACTCTGGCACGTTGTGTGTAATCCTTGTTGCTTTGTAGTGAAAACTTAAATGAAAATGTTTTTCAGGTAAGTTTACCAACCTTAATTTTACAATCCTCCAGCTGTAACTGTATTTTCCCATTTTCAGCATCGTCGTCGTCCTTTTTCGCTTTCTGTAAACATTGAATCGTTCTTCCCCCGGGTTCTGGAGAATCTACTTTTCACCCGCTAAAGACAAATCAGTGCGCTGCTATTAAAGGTAATTAACAGAACACAGCTTTTGGTGTTTGTTAAAGGGAGAGGAGTGGTAAGGAAGGAAAAAAATGCATAAGGATTCACGATTTATGCTACCCTATTTGGAGCTGAAGCCAAGAAAAAAATCGGATAAAGCTACGTCCTTCTTCGCTTGTTTGAATATGATCCATTGCGAGGGACTTGGTTTATTTTTTTTTTCTTACATTTTGGGTTTCTTATGTTAACAATTATGAAACACTGTTTAAAAAGTTTTAAGTAAATAATTGAACGCTTTTGTGTAGTTTATTAAAGGAAACCGTAATTTGATGAAGATACTTTAACGCTTAGTTGGGAACCTTTGCTTTGATGAAGTTTCGGTTGGGGGTGAAAATTTATCGACTGTGGATGTGTTTATTCTTCCAAAATATTAATTAAGGAAAGGGATGTTAGTTTTACTACATGCGCTTTAAATTCATTTTTGATCCATCTCATGCAGGAAAAGCAACTAGATAAATAGATAATGTCCATAATGGACTTTTGACCGACTAGACCCAGGAGCACCACGCTTTGTAGCGCCACCAAAAGGTGAACGACGGATTGTTAAAAAAAAATATCGAAAACAATAAGCTCTTAGCCTACCTGTGCGCCAGGAGTTCTTAAGAAGCTCCTGTCACTCTCATTCCTTAGATTTCCAACTTTTCCACCCTTAAACTAGTCCAGAATTTAAATTCAGAATTTTAATGAAATTCCCAACTTTTTAATGTTTAAATGGGAAAAAAATTTAAAAACATTATCTTTCCTGACAAAAAAAAAGAAAACAATCGTTTATACTATTTGTGAATTTTCATTTCAAGGAAAGGAAAAGTTTTTTTGCTGGCGGTAAATTGTCTGATTGTCTGTGCTTCCTTCTTGTCCTTGTTTTTGTTGAGATGCCTTCTGGGGAATCGTTTTTGTATATAACTTTATTAAAAGTATCCACAATCTCGCTGTTTTTTTCCAACGACCTGATGTCTTTGATTTTGCATTTTGCTATTGCGAATTCCATTTCCATTTCCTTTTTTTTTTTTTTTTTTTTTGAGAAAAACTATCGCTCGTGGTGACCACTTTTCAGAAGATTTTTGCATTCATTGCTGTGTTTTTCTTGGGAAACTTTTTTCTAATTTTTTTTCTTTACTTCCGGTGTGAAAGTTTAGAGTGTACCAGGGAAAATTGGAAAAGTTTTCGTGAATTATTGGTCGTGTTTAATTCGATAAAATGGCGACGATATTTTGGGTAAGTTACAATGCCAATAAACAGTTAATGGTCGCATCTTTTTTTAGTAGGCTTCTATATATAGTTTAAAAATGTGGTTTAATGCCAGGCAAATCAACAATTCATTAAGCAGGTAAAATAACCAACATGATGTATTATGGTTTTTATTTTTAAGAGCAATTGTGCGGAAGAATGGTTACCATAACTAAAAATTCAAAATTGTTTCGAATGTTGTAACCATCAAAAACTCTTAGGTTTGGATTCACAGATTTAGCAAAACAAAAACACTTGACGGATTCAAAAGAATGTTCAAATCTCTATGCAGAAAGGAAGCTTTGATGTAGACGATTTTTGCAAATTATTTTATAATGCGTTTTTGGAGGATAAAATAGGTTTTATTTTAACACACTCTATTCAAATTTAAAAAAAAAACCAAAAACAAAAATGAAATAAGGCCCCAAAAGTATATTAAGAATACAACAACAACAAAAAAAAATTTATTTTGGGGTGTAATTTGACTTTTTGGGGCCTAATTTCATTTTTAGAATTGGGGTTATATTTCATTATGAAAAAATCCCCTAATATCAAAGAATGAAATAATACCCTACAAAAATATTATGCCGAATACAAAAATTGGCAATAAAAGCCACTTAGGCCAGTATAAACCTAAACAACATATTTAAAGAATGTCCAACTTTGATAAATGTTAGTATGAATAAGGTAACCTGCAACGCCCGTGCTTGGGCTCACTATTGGATTTGGAGAAGGTGAAAGGTTGGGTATGTGCAACGTTTCTTTTTGATTTAAGGAACTTTTGCATAAACCCAATCTCGCACATACTCCAAATCCTATAGTGAGCCCAAGCATGGGGGTTGCAGGGGGGAAGCATGCCTCCCATACCTACCTCATACTGATTGGGTTTTATCTCCCAATCTCAAGAAATGCCTAGGCAAAACTAGTTTAGCCTAAGTGTGTTCGGTTTTTTATTTTTTGTTTGTTTTTTTATTTTTCAAAAAAATGGGGTCTTCTTTCATTTCGTTTTTGGGGTCTTTTTTCATTTTTTGAGGCATAATTTAATAAACAAAAATATTGTTTTATTTCATTATGAAAAAGTACCCCATTTTGGGGCCTTATTTCATTTTTGTTTTTGGGGCCGTTTTGTCGGGGTCTTATTTCGCACCGCCACACAGTGGGACGAATGTGTGGACAAAACGGCGAAATTAATATCTCTTGTTTTAATGACAGAAACTAAATTATTTTGCATGTTATCACTAATTACGTCAAATATCTATATAATAAAATTAAAAGTGCATGCATAAACCAGCAATAAACACCCCGCCCAGCACCCCTCGAAGTAAAAGAGTTGAGCAGCGAACTTTATTTTAGTATTGAAACTTTATTTTTAGATTTTCTATATATTTTTTTAACTTTATTTATATTTTTAGTAACAAATGTTATAGCTTAGACAAATCTAAGTCTAAGAACAATGCTAAACTTTGCTGCATAGTTTATGAACTTTTCGATGTTTGAGGAGAGTTGGAACAGCGACCATTTTTGTTTGATGGAGTTAAGCCTATAAAATCGTCAATAATTAAAAAAACGCAAATCTGCGCACACTTTCGTTCGTGATTAAGTTAATATATATATAGATTATCATAAAACAAGAAAGACCACAGGGGGGGGTTTTGGGGTATTTTAGAAAACCTTACTTAAACACGAAATTCACACGAAATTCCACGAAATCAAAGTAATTTTGTATAATAAAATATGATTTCTTATACCTTGGTACATAATATTATCCATTTTATAATAATTTTTTATGCGCGAAATTAAATCAGCAAATAATTTAAATTGTATTAAAAACCACTTGTTATCACTGTTTGTAAAAAAATGTCCACTTGTCACTCTTTTTGGCTCTGTAACTGTTGCACGAGTTCACGATTCCAAATAATTTTAATGCAGTTAGACCAATAACTCAAAAGTACCGTTAAAATAATGAATTTTTTTATTTATTGCTATGGGTCGTCCCACTGTGCGCCAGTGCAAATCGGAAATATTTTCTTATTGCATTCACATGATACAAAAAATAATATGCTTTAAGTCAATAATAATACTAATAACAAATCGAATGTCTTCAGGAGTGCATTTTTAAAATGTTGACTGAAACAGAATTGATATAAATGAGAAAAACTATAGGCCCTAGTACAGATCCTTGTGGTACACGTATGTTTATATAAAGGGTGTTTTTTTTAGACGTGTGGTTTTCAAGAAGTAATAAAATGCATATAATTTATTGTTATGGCCAAGAATTTAGCTTTATTATAAAGATAAGGGTTGTAACTGCGTCTCAACAATTACTTGTGGATTATGATCACTTCAAATACGAAAATTTTCCTTATTAACTTATCCATTCAATCAAAAGTGAGCTTCGATCGATGGCCATCTCGTCGGTGGCCATCTCATCGTCGCCATGGTCGTTTGGCTTCAATTCTTGCACGAGTTGGATTTTGTAAGCCCACAAACCAAGATCCTTCCGCAAAATCTGCGATGCGTCCCGCGAGAACCATTATTTTGTTAATAAATTTGCACGATTTGCAAACGTTGTTCAGGAGTGAAATGGCAAACCAAACTGAACATAAATCAAGTGACAGCTGTCAAAAAAAACAAACTCCGAAAAAAGTATACATATTAATACATGAACATGAATTTTGTCGTACACTCATCTCTGTACGCACTTAAAGGAACTTCGTGATATATGTAGCTATTCATCAAATGAAAAGTGCAGAATGTATTTTATTTCTCTAATTTTTTTTAAGTATTTCCGGAGTAAAGAGTAATTAATGATATTTATTATTATTTACTATTAGTTTACACTTAATTTTAAACTAAATAATTTCGAATGAATAAATTATTTAGTTTAAAATTAAGTGTTCATCGACTTTATGTGTCATTTCGTTATACAGAATTGACAGCAGCGCTGCAGCTTGACAAAACATCTCAGGGCCAATATTTATTTTGTTAATGCCAAGAAGTGCCAAACTGTAGCACACAAAGTAAAAAAAATTGGCACGACTGGGTCGCACGTAATTGCTCTAATGTGTCAAAACATATTGGAAGATAATATCTTTGACATAAACAAGTACTTATTAAAAGTTTGAAAACCAAACACTTAAAGGTTTTTATTTAAATGTTGTCCTTGAGGGCTTCCAGAGTCTTGTTCACGTAAGCACGGAATTTCAAAAAAAACCACAAAAAGTCTGAAACGGTTAAATCAGGCGATCTTGCGGGCCAGTGAAAATCGACAAAACGAGAGATGAGGTGACCCGGGAACGCCGCCTTCAGAATATCGGTTTATGTCGGTACATGTATTGCTCCATGGCTTGTTCACTTGTATTCTGCATCTGTCTAGTTCACAAATGTCAAAACAGATTTGACATTGGCGGCCATTTGCAAAAATGAGAGCATCTTCCAATAGGGTGATTTCTTTTTACCCACCTTGTATTTAGCCTTGTGGTTAATGTTTTCCTGATGCTTAGAACCTAGCCTAAGCTGATTTTAATTTTTATATATTTTTTTTTTAATAAATAGTGAAAGGACTTGAATTTCTTTTGTCAATTGAATGTCCAAATACTTTATCGAAATACTTTATCTACACAATTCAATATGTTTTTTTTTGAGATTTGTTTAAAATAAATCATATGCCTCTTTTCTCTCCAAATACTTCATTCAAAAAAACGTCCTCAAACGCCCAAGCTGACAACGGCTAGATGCTTATTTTATTTATTCTTACCTCAAGTTCAACAAGATTATTTAAGAATGACGTATCAAAAACGTTTACCAGCTCTCCGACTATAAAATCAGGTAAGCCAAAAGCAAAAACTTCCAGTCCAAAACACTATTAGCAAGTAAATATATTTGAAAACCAATAGTTCTGACCAATTTTCCCAAATACAATAAAATGTTCCATTTAAGCAATCTTTCATTATAATGAATCACAAAATGCTATTCAACTTCATCCATATCCGAGTAGATAGAGTTTTCCTTCTCACTTAAGCTAATGACAACGATTAGTCAACACAACCAATTTTTTTAATCAGTTGATAAAAAAAATCCCAAATCCTTCGAAATTCGCGAGGAACCCCTCCCTGTCCTTTACTTTATTACAATGTTTTGGTAAATATTTCATCAGCTTGTCACACTTTTCACTGGTTAAGTCAAGGGGACTCCGAAAAAAAATTCCGTTCTCCTTCTTTTTCTGCACTGAATTTCGTGAGTTAACATCGTTTAATTTATGACATCTCATAATGGGGGTTCATTACACATTACCACGTCGAACAGAGGGTGACCCTAAAAAAAACTAAAACTTTGTCCACCCTTGCGTTCGTTTTGAGCTGATTAATTGTATCGTTGATGTAAAACGTAAAAGCTATTGAATGCTTCCGCAGTGCTGAGTCGCACGACTCCTCTGAAAAACGCCACTTTATCATGCAACAGCATTACCGGAAGTTGGTTATTTCACTTATTTTCCTTTTCAATAATTTTCAAATGAAGAATAATGAAAAATTGAACAATCGATTGGCAGGAAGAAGCATTGGCTGGATGGTGGTCCATTACTAAATTGTTTTTCATTTGACAGTTGTAATACATCGTCCTTGGCCTTTTCTTCTCCTGACTTCCGCTAAAAGACGAGTTCTTCTGGAACGAGATATTTAAGTTTTTTAATGTTCTTTTTCGCCGAAAATCGATTGCAATTATCCTGGCAATGTGTTTCCATGTTCAACAAAAAAAAAACCGAAAATCGAAAAGGATGAAGGCAAAATTTTATCCTGCTGTTTACAATCCTAGATATGTAACCTCTTTACAGGATTACCTGTCTGAATGGAAGAAAAAATTCTTGCTGTTACTATCGTTTCCTGGAATCACATTCACGTTTGTTGCTGGTAGGTGTGTTTGTTTTCTCTATGTGTACACTCAATCTGATAAAAGTGTTTACAATCGAAAATAAACTGGAAGACAAACAAGACATATCATAATCCTTGTGAGATGTTTCTTTATGTTTTGCAAGGATGATGGAGGAAAAGTTAGAAATGTGTGTGTCATCTTGACGTTTCTGGAAATAAAAATATAAAAATGAATTCAGTTTACTTTTCCTGTAAGGCTGTTTGAGGATGATCAAGTTCTTAGAAGAATTTCAGTTAGTCGATTGAACTGATGTTCTGAGGATGAAAATGAAAATGATCTAAATCAGCTGTTTTCCGTTTCCTTTTTTAACCCTCTTAAGTAGTGTCGCGTTTCTTAGTGGTGAATGTGTTGGACTGATATGCTAAAGGTTCGGGGTTCGATTCCCCCCTTCCGGAAAAGTGACAAATCCTAAACATAGCAAAGTTGCAAAGACTGATGTCTTTATAGTTGGCGCAGTTCAGAGGGTTTCATTTCTTAAGGATCGGGCAAAGAATGCTGGAATACGTTTCATCTGGTTTTCTTACCAAGAAATCGCCTGTATCTTCAAAGAGAACGACAGCTAGGACATCGACTCCAGTGATTTAATTGGTCTTAATGTTATCGGTTTAACTGACCTTAAAAATAATGCCAAGGTCATTAGATTAGATTAGATTTTATTAGAGGTGGTCTTAGTATATCCCAGATCACTGCGGCCTCATTGGGTGCAGGACGTGACTCATCAAACGAATATGAAAAGCTGAGGGTTTAGTCGTCAGCAAAACAGTTAAGTGGATTAGAAGTAACAGACAGAAGATCATTTATAAAAATATGGAAAAGAGTCGGAGACAGAAGGGAGCCCTGGGGCACACCAGCATTTATTTTGTGGGAATCGGACTTCAATCCGTCCAATACAACTTGTATTGAACGATCCAGAAGATAGCTTCTAATCCAACGAACAAGAGTATCATCGATCCCAAAAGCACGGCTTCATGCCAAACTCCTGCCTTGGAGATATCAAGGGAAATAATCTTACTTTCATCAAAGCGATGTAAGGATTTGTTTCACTATTCGGTGAGATATGCTATCAGATCACCAGTGTAACGGTTGCTGCGGAAGCCATACTGAAGGTCATGGAGAAGCTTTCGATATTCGACATATTCCTTAAGCTGGTGGTTAATCAGCGTTTCCATGATCTTATAAAGAAGGGATGTTAGTGCTATGAGTCGGTAGGAGGAGGGGAAGTATGGGTCACCTTTCTTAGGGACAGACTGGACAAATGCTGTTTTCCTTCTTCTAGGAAAGATTCCAGAAGGGTAGGAGCGATGGAAAGACTTACGCAGTGGCTTTGCCAGTGTGGAAGAACACCTCTTCAAAAGAATGGGGGTATACCATCCAGGCCAGCGGATTTGTGTATATCGAGATCTTTGAGAACCCTTGCTACTGTACGAGTGCGGAAAAAATCTGTCCCATGGAAAAATTTACATTCCAAAGTACAGGAGGGGCAAAGTTGCTGTAAGGCAGCGTATAGCTGGCAGCAAAAGGAGCTGCTTTTCTGACGAATAGACAATAGCTTTGTCATTAGCGATGAGCGTTGGAACCGAAGATGTTTAGGAGTTTTTTTATATTTTTTTACAAATGACCAACAATTTTTACTGCCCTTGGGACATTGCAGAATTTTTTTGCCGTAATTTTTGGTCTTGCAACAATTTGGTTCTTTCAATAACGGAGTTGCATTCCTCTGTAGGGTTGGCTTTGTAAGATCGGAAACTTACTTCTTCGAGCCTGATAGCTTCCTTACACTCAGAGTTAAACCAGGACTTTTCTTTAGGCTTGTTGCTTTTTACTCTGTTAGAAATAAAAGCACGCATCCCTAGAAGAATCACATTTGTGATGATTTCAGCACTGGCAGTGCTGTTAAAGTTACGGAAAAAAATATTCATTATATTATATTGCCCAGCAACATCCGGTATACGCGATGGCACATCGAAGGTTGTGTAACCCGGCAAAGAGCTCAACATACCCTTTTTCGGGTGTTGTCTGACCAGACTGGCGGAGCCAATAGGAATTGTGTACATTGAAATCGCCCGGAATAACGATTTCAGTGAGAGGACAAAGAGAAACAATTTCCGAGATGGAATCAAACAGCGCATCAAACTCGTTAAAAGTTGAGTAACCATCAAGATTTGGACTCCTATAAATGAAAAAATAATGAATTATATGCTTGTGGACAGTGAATTTGAGCCACAAGAAGTTAAAGTCCGTGTTGGAACATTGTCCGTATTGGGGAAGGCCCTGGCAAGCAATATCGTTTCTAACATTAACTACGAGACCATGATGGAAAAAAAGTAGTGACTTGGTAGGTCGGCCACAAGCTGTTTACTAGAACCAAAAAAATGTCTAATTTCCTTGAAACTAAAGCCGGTGTGCCACAAGGATCAGTTTTGGGCCCGCTATTATTTACCCTTTTCAATAATGACATTCCCTCAGTCATAAAATGCTGTAAGGTCCAAATGTATGCTGATGACGTACAGATGCACTTTAGCTTCCCGATAGATCAAGTCGAAGATGCCACGGAGCGAATTAATGAAGACCTTACCTTGATAGCCTTTTGGTCAAAAAAGAATAAGCTCATTTTAAACTCCAATAAAAGTCAAGCCATATTAATTGGTCGCTCGAACATTGATGTTCAAAGCTCACCACAGCTTTTCTTAGAAGGATTAGTGCTACCCTACGTCACTAGTGTACAAAATCTCGGAATTACATTTAACCAAAATCTTAACTGGGGAAATCATATTGTTAAAAAAGTTTCCAAGATCTACGGATCCCTTCGAGCTTTGTATCAAATTGGAAACTGTCTTCCTTTTAAGACTAAGGCATTGCTGGTTAAGTTACTTTTATTGCCAATTATTTTTTATGCCTACCCTGTTTTTTGTGACTTAGATAGTTACTCCTTACGTAAGCTGAAAGTTGCTATCAATAGCACAGTAAGGTTCGCTTATAATCTTGGTAGAAGAGAACATATTTCTGGCTATATTAAAGCCTTCCTTGGAATGGATTTACAAAAATATCTCGAATTTAAAACATTAACTTTTCTATTAACTATAAAGAACAATAAAGTACCTGAATACCTTTTTCAAAGAATTCAATTTTCATCTTCTAATATAAGCAGAAGTTTTGTTACGCCGACTTCGAACTACACTGTTACTCAAAAACAGTTCTTTGTGTACGCCATAAGACTTTGGAATTCCCTTCCAGTCTATATCGGAAGATCTTCAAGCATTAGAGAGTTTCAGGATAAACTCTAACTATAGTATTGCACATAAGCGCTGTTAAGCACAACTAAATAATTGAATTTTAAAATTAATAAAATAGTACTTAAGATCATAATTATGTTTCAAGTAAACAATAAGTAAATAAATAGTATAAATAAATAATTAAAATAAGTTAATTTCTACTAATATTTAAACCTGAATTTAATTTAAATTTAACCTTGTTTATATTGTTTCACAGCTAAAAGATATTATTTTATCTACGTGTAAACCGGATTCATATGAAATAAATACAAATACAAATACAAATACAAATACAAGGTATACCCATGTCGAGAAAATTCTGATAAATCAATATTTTTACTCCAACCTGAGTTTCACTTACACACAAAACACAACTCTGACTAAATTTCTCCCAAAGTATTTTCAAAAGAAATGGAGATACATTTATTACTCAAAGCATGACAGGAGAACCTGGATACTGTTCTGTCAAACTCGATACAAATTAGGACTTCGATTGACGATTTCAGAGGTTTTCAGCCCATCCATTTTTCGAATCTTTAATGAATAAAATGGTCACGAAAGTTAATCTGTTATAAAAAATGAATTCGTCTTATTGAAATTCTTCTTCAAAGTGGATGGACCAAGTTCAAATTGTTGTGATTCAGAGAAGATTTTATTAGTCAATTTGCATTGGCTAGGAAGTATTAACAAAAATCCAAAAACTAAAACGTTTAATTGAGGACAGAGGGTATTCGATCTGGATTTTAAGCATTCGGTGAACAAGTTGCTCTGTAAAATTGTGTCTTATCATTGCTTAATACACCAATTCTCTTTGGGTGGTAAGACGCTTCCTCCAGATAATTAAGGGTTCAAAGTTTGACAACCCCTAGCTCTTCAATTCCATTTATACAAAATTCCCAAAATCAATTTACTTGTACACTTAATTTAGCTATCTTTAAATTTCTTAAAACATTTTCTAAATTGAATCTTTAAAACGAATTCATTATTTCCATATTATTTTTTCCCTTCACTTAAATTATTTTCAAACTAATTTCCAAAAATTAAAAATACCAATGTCCCTACAACAGTCTAAATTGAATTAGGAGACAAATTGACAGAAGAAAAAAACATCAGTTCCAACATTTATCAAAATATCAAAATGCCCTCTGGCTCTACACGGAAGCTAGTCCCGAGGTCAATGTGGAACATTATGTCCTTACCATCAACAAAGAAGCATCCAAAGAGGAGATAGCTTGTTACATCTATTAGAAATTTAGGAGATTCTTCCTTCCCACAAGCCATTAGTGTGTCAGAAGAGAGCCTTCCTTAAGGGAAGAAGTTTTTTTTTAATTTAATTTATGACACATCTGATAAGGCTGTATTGTCCTGGCGAATAATATGGACGCAGTCATAGTCATGGAATTTCTCATTTTATTATCCGCGTATTTAATCAGAGAAGCCTCTGTGTGAAGAATGGAATTGGAGTAAGGTAGTTACGAAGGAAGATTTTGCAATAAAGATAGACGACTTAGGACACTTGAAATAAAGCACCGAAATTCGTTCCCTTATATCCTGTTCCCCTTGTAAGTTGTTGTTGTTGTTGTTGTTGTTGGAGGTGGTAGTGATGGGAACTATAATAAGTTGTCGTTTTGAAATTAATATGTTGGAGCCTAATTAAACCTTTGTTGGGAATGCAACACAGGAGTTGCAAGATTCTCTACAGAATACAGATACTTTGACATTAATTCTACAGGCAAAGCAGCAAAGAATAATGGTTTTGATTCATGTGATAGTGTGTGTGTGTTCTATTTAAATCAAAGGAGGGAGTCATAAGAATCATAGCATGTGTCTCATTAGCAGAAGACTCCTTTCGAGCAAAACTTAATGCTTAAGTTCATTTGTACAAACAACAAACTCATTATACTTACATTAAAGGTTTATTGTAAAAGGTTGAAATTAAAAAACTCTACTTTTGAAAACCGAAACTAGTGTACGGAAGATAATTGTGACAATAAAAGGAAAATAACAATAGCGTACAGTAAAATAAGATTTTAGATGGAAAAGCATTAAAGTATTACACATTGGCTTAAAGACGTAGTCCACGATACCATTTTCAATGACCTTGACTGATCCGGTAATCGTATCACCCCTTCTTCTTACTGTTTACTGCACGATGATATGTTTTCGTTAAACTTCACACTGACTGCACCGTCAGTTTGAGATAACAATCAAACATGACATTACGATGATAGAGAAACATATTTGAGTTACTAGCAAAATTCTGTCCGTCTGTCTGTCTGTATGTCTGTCTGTCTGTACGGATGTATTTTAGACTGCAGCCTAAACGGTTGGGCCAATCGTCTTCAAATTTTGAACTTAAGGTTATTTTGACACTTTACAGATGAGTTTTTTCAATTTTTTTTAGCTCAAAAATTAACGGTACCTGTCATATAACCGTTATGAAAAAGCTTATTTTTTAATTTTAATTTAATATGGTGGTCTAAAAACGGTACCTCCCATAGGACCAGTTTTTTTCTTCGACTTTCTCGAAAACTGGTGATCCGATTACAATCAAAATTGATATTCAAGAAGATGTAGGTAGCCTAAGTAATTTTGCATTAAATTTTTTCGAAAACTTTTTTTTTGTATCTTTAATAATTTTTTTAATTTTTTTTTTTTTTTTTTGAAAAATCAATATTTTGAAAACGGGTAAGTGATTTTTTTTTTAATTTTGTTTTTAAATGTACGCTATTTTTGTGTTTAAGTTTGTATTTTTGAATTATTTTTTTTATTTTTTTTTTTTAATTGTTTTAAAAAAACCGTTTTATTTAAAAACGGCGCCTACAATTTTGAAAAAATAATTCACACTTTTTAACATTTTCTAAAGAAATAAAATGGCGTTTAATTTTTTTCACCCAATAAAATTTAACATATTTTATTCGAACAATCAAAAGTCACAAAAATCGAGTAAATGCTTTGATGTTCACTTTAATTTTCTTTGATTTTGTTCTACAATGTGACCGCACATATGAGCAAGTACGTGCGATCCAGTCATGCAATTTATTTCCTTTCAAATCAATTTCTTTTTTTACTTGCGATTATAGTCCCTAAGGCAAGTTTAGGATTCGTGAATATTAAAAAAAATTGAGATAACAATCAAACATGACATTACGATCATAGAGAAGTCTAAAAAAGTGATCGAGAAAAAATGTCTGTCTGTCTATCTGTCTGTCTGTCAGTATGTATGTGTCTGATTATTTTGGCATTCCCCAGAGGAAAAATTGAAATTTTATTTTTAGCCCTAAAAATAACGGTACCTGCGATATGACCGTTTAGGAATATCTTATTTTTCTCGAAAACGGCTCCAACGATTTTAATGAAAATTTTTGAGAATTTTTTTGTTGGCATTGGCTATTATTTGATTAGAACCACATATACGGGAAAAGTCTATTAACGGCACCTTTCATATAACGGTTTTTTAATGTTGGGCTTTTTCGGTTACGGCTCTTTGGATTTCTGTCAAATTTTATATTTAAGAAGATCTAGGTAGCCAAATTAATTCTGTATATCAAAATTTTGAATAACTTTTTTTTTCTAATAAAAATTAATTTTTGATTTTTTTTTTGAAAAATCAAAATTTTGAAAATTAATTAAAAAAATTATTTTAAATTTTATAATAATGTATCTTAATAAATTCTAGAAAACTGCATACCAATGTTTAAAATATAATTTAAAAAAAAAAAAAACTAAAAATAAAAAACAGGATTTTATCAAAAGCGGTCCTACAATTTTCGAAATAATTTTTTCATAAATTCTTTGTTATTTAAGACGTGTGATGGCTTACTTCATTTTTACAAAAAAACCGTTAAGTATTGTGGTTTTTAATACTTTTTATAAGTTTAAACTGTGTTATTTTCAATGCAAATGTTACTTGTTTCTGTCAAAGATCTTGCTTTCCAATGTAATAAATTATGCTCATAAGAGCAAGTACGTGCGACCCAGTCGTGCCCATTTTTTTGTTGTTGTTTCTCTTATTCTTGAAATCAATTTCAATTTTCTTTATTCTCTTTGATTTATATATTTTTTATTCGCTTTTTTTAAACCTTTTTTATTGTTTTTCCATTTATCTATACACATAAATAAAAATGAAGTGTCGGGAACGGCTGCACCGACTTTTACAGGGCTTTCACTGGCAGGTAGCTGATATCCTAAGGAGTAACTTAGGATATGTTAATTACACACTAGGTGGCGCTGGTGTCGTTTTTTTTCGAAAATTCTTATTTATGGACCGATTTTGACGGGGCTTTCACAGGCAGGGAGCTCATTTCGAAAGGAATAACTAAAGCTATTAGAATTACCCGAAGGTGACGCTGGGTTTGCTTATTTTTCGAAAATTATTATTTAGAACGATTTGTTTCAGGCCTTCGTCCGCCTTCGTCGCGGGTAACAGCTAGTTTATTTATATATTTTTATTTGCTTTTTCACATTTTTATTGTTTTTTTTTTCTTTTTAATATGAATAATAGTAGGGGCTTGCGTTTGATGGTGATTTAAAGCAATCAGAAATGTGGTATTCCGTATTTGTCACATCAATGCACAGAGCTTACTTCCGAAGATTGACGAATTTCGTGATATTTTTGCAGGATCAAAATATGTGTTACGGGAACATGGTTGAGGGATAATTTAAGAGGCGAGGCATGTTGCTGGAGATGGTTATCGGGTCTTTCGCTTGAATAGAATATATCGTTTTGATTAAAAAACTGAAAAAAACGATTTGAAAAAGTCAAATCTTTAGGTTTTGAGCATAAGATAAAGTAATAATAAGAAATTCGCCGTTAATTATGATCGTGAAGCGAGAAATGAATGATTAACAGTTGATTAACATGCTGGCTCTAACCCTGAAAGTCCATTATAAAAAATAATTGCGAGGGGACTCCCTAGGCTGGGGCCGAGTACGAAAAATTTTCTTCTACAATTGTACCCCTGTAAAATGGTTCATTAATGTAACGGGACATGCCGAAACATCTTCCGCTGTAACCGTAGCTTTAAGGAATGATTCGTTACGTATTCGGATGAGTTGTCTGCGCATTTTACCAAATTGAACCTGCAAAATTCAAGTTAGTAGATTACATTTAAAGAGTGTGTTTTAAAATCGTTATAAAATAAGTTTGATAATATATGTTAGTAGGTGCATGTTAACCATTTCCGATTTACCAATTTTTTTATTTTTATCAATGTTAACGGCAAAAAACTGTTTTCTTTTACAAACAACAAATTGTACAGTTGGCCTTATGTCCCAAAAATATTTGGACTTATGACGCTTTGCAAAAGTGACATAAGGCCAACTCCTAAAATTTGGCCTTAAGTCAAGGCACCATCAGCTTTCTGCGTTTGCTTTTTCAAAGCATGACCTTGAAATTTAACTTTGATCATTCAAGCATGAAAATCACATTTTCATAACATCAATTTCCAGCAGGCCTTTTTTTTGGCTTGATGTTTTTAACTCTGTTAGGAATAAAAGCACTCATCCCTAGAAGAATCACATTTGTGATCATTTTTACACTGACATCAATTACACTATCTAGTGATCGAGTGGCCAGTTAAAGTTTCGGAAAAAAATATTCAGGCCGTCCCAGTTGGCTTTCTCGTATTGTCAAACGGTCCTGGTGGGACGTTTTTCTTTAACTGAATGAGTGGAGGACGAGAAATTAGCTGAAATGACACAATGTTCTGAAGTGCCAAATGCAGAAGTTACACTAATGGTATACTTATCAGGGTGAGAATTAAGAAAGAGTATGGGCGGCTTGCCCGGTATAAGCGTTGGCACATCGATCAGTTGGGTAAGGTGATGTTACCCGGCAAAGAGCTCGACATACCTTCTTTCGGATGTTGTTTGACTAGAATAGAATCGGAATTATGTACATTGAACATAAACTCGTTATAAGTCGAATTACTGTCGAGATTTGGACTCCTATAAATAAAACAATAATGAATGACATGCTTGCGGACAGTGAATTTGAGCCACAAGAAGTTAAAGTCCATGTTGGAACATTGCCCGAACATTAGAATATACGACACAAAAATCACTTACCATTTAAAAATACTTACACGAAAAAAACACAACCTTGACTAAGTCGAACCGTGCAGTGAAGGTCCAAATTAATTTCCCTAATAAACAAACTGTCTTAGGTGTTATGCCCGTAACACAGTTTGCATACAAAAAATCTATTTAAACATTCAGCACAATAGGACCAATTCAGATGTCCTTATCAATTTACAACAGGCATTGGATGGTCATACAATGCTTACAGTAGATAAGATAGAGCAGTTAAGTACAAAGGTCATGGGACAGATAAGAGGATGTATTTGCGACGCGAGTGTGTATTATTTTTCTTTCACAGCGCGAGTGGGTACATTTATTTGTCTTCCAACGACGCTAATGGGTATTATTTTATTCTTTACAGCACACGCGAGGGGTTTTTTCTCAAACGAGTGTGTATTTTATTTTAACACTCGCAGTAACAATGCGGAAATTACTTTTTTTTTACTTTTTTATTTTCGTTTATTTGTGCGCGCACCTCATACGTCCGGCCTTGGCGAGCTTAAGATCAACACTTAAAATAATAAAACTTCTTGTCGGGATTCAGAAAATGTATGGTATATCCCAGCAGCCCCGGGTGGGTCAGATAGTTTATAATATAAAAATTTAAATTTTATATTTTATATATAAAGTTCTTAAAATACAAACAATAATTTTTTTTTTCTTACTCCTTTAATATATGTATTTAAATAAATTATTCCTGGAACAAAAATCTATAAAGAAATTGTATTTGGTTTACAAAAGTCCATGAAGGACCTTAAACATACATAATATTAAAACTAACAGCCGTGATACTGCATAAACTTTTGTCTATAATTCCTTCCAATTCTGCAACCAGAAGCAGAACTATCTTCGTCCTTGAAACTCTATAATGAGGGAAACTGGTAGCTTTAAAGTTTCTTCATTAAATCACAATGTATTGCTTAACATTGTAATAATTGCAACACACAAAGTTTCTCTAAAATTAGAAAACCAGTGCGCATAGCTTCCACTTCAAGTGTCCTTATGCAACATGAGTGCGCACAGTATGTTTTGTCACATAAATGTTTATATCCCTGCGATGCAGAAACTTATTTCATTTCATCTTCATTTGCTGATTATAACTCTGTCCTGACACAGCCAAAGGACTATGTTCATCCAGGACCAGAGCGAGATTCTCCAATGAGGCAAGCACCAAGCAGCTACATTATACACTTCTTCTTCTACTTGGTGCACTTACGATTGCCATGAAAGACTTAATAGTTTTATTACGTTAACTTGCTTAGAGCTCGAACGAGACTACTCCGCCTCCCGTCCTCAACAAGTTGCTTCTTCTGCCTCACCTAGTCTGCCACAATTTGTATGCTGGATTTATATGTTTGTTCGGAGGCACAGAGACTTCTCTTTGCTTGGAAACAAGGATGTATGAAAATGAAATGAAGATTGTTTCGTTTTGATAGTTTTAATAAACGGCAAGGATGTACATATAGAAGAAGTTCTTGCTTGGAGACCTGGATTTATGAAGGACTCTATTTCTCACAAAGTTGTATGGTAGCTGTGTGTCTCACAGAGATGTGGTTTCCATGATATGGATTTTACCTTGCATGTCTGGCATTTGAGGATAATTTCCTGGAAGTCGAGAGAACGAGGAGTCCTCAATCGAAAATAGTTTCGGTTTTTGATGATGAGACCAAAATTGTCGTCGTCTATTTGCTGTTGTGAGAAGCTTATTGCCACAAATAAACAAAGTGCTAAATGTGTTGTGCAATGATCACTTCTGTCCCTCAGCTTTGGATCTGGATTGGGTTGAAGATGAAATAATAAATATATGAGATTTTCAGAGAGAGATTTTACGGCAGGAGGAGGTGTTTTGCAATTAAATCTGGAACTGGAGAGAAAACATTGACATTATAATCTTGTCAGAAAGTGGATGCAAATAGTTGACAAGGAGGCTAAATAGGGAGTGAATTTGTTAATTTGATTTGTTCGGTTTGTAAATATCGAGCTTTTGTATTAAAACAAAAGTCAAAGGTTTTAAATTTTACTCCAAGATGATGAAATTTTTGAATTTTTTCGAGATGCTCAAACGAAGAGTGTGAGTGTGGCATCTTCCACCTACCACCTCCTGCCCAGAAACACATAAACCGAATTCAAATTTCCAAAATAACAAAAATAACTCCTCCCTTTTCCTGACCTAATTATTGATTTTCCCTTGAGGTTAGGGGGAACTTTCCAACACAAAAAACATAAGTAATCAAACTTCAAATTTTACAACCGAAAAGACAAAATAAGGACTTCTACTGCACATTTTATGGAGTTTCACGCAAAAAGTATTTACACAACGCACCGAACCCATAAGCGGAAATTCATCGCTCCTGTTTAAATTTACGACCAACCGTAATAAAATAGTCCATTTATTTTAAAAATCTACAAAAAAAAATTGCACACTAACAGTACAAAAGTCCTTATTTTTATTTGAAGCGCGCGCCAAAAAACCCACCCCTGATACCCTGCCCTGACCCCCTGGCTTCCTGACAGACCGCAGAAATATATATACCCTCATAGGTATAGAATATGTAAATAACGTTTACTCTGTTGAATGTGAAGCTTTTCGTTTTTTTTCCGGACAGGTTACTTACCACCAGGCAAATATTTCTTCCCGAAAGTTCACATAAAAAAGGAAGATGTATAATAAGAGAAAATAAACGGAATGGCAGACTCCGAAAATTGCGGTTACGGCTGGAAAGGCACTAAAAATTCCTCCGCATGATGTTTCTATACTTTTGGACTGCTTGCTGGTGCTTTAATGCTGCCTCTGCCTGTGCCAGTGCCAATTGTGGCTTCGACATTCAGTTTCAGAGTGAAGAGGAGATACCGCGTACTACAGTACTGTTTAGACTGGGCTTCGTGCGGCTCCGTATTCCTTTTTGGAATCCTTAGACAAAGCATGACTTTTCATAATATTTCCGCATCATAAAGCTTTGAAGTAATTTTCTGCTCGAGATGGTTTCTTAGCGCAGCGCAGCTATGAAATGAGCACTGTGTAGACACAAGGCACCAGCAGAAAAAAAGAGTCCACAACGTTTATTGTCAGTGTGGCGCTCTTTTAGAGTGTGGCACAAAGTCTTAAACCACGTTGAGATATTGTTCCTGCCAAATGGACATACAGTCTTTTGAGAAAGAAAGGATCTTTTGTGTGAGTATTATTAGAAATATTTTATTATGGAGAGTTTTCTTTCAGTAGTAACGGAATAAATAGGGTTAAATGTGAAGATAAGGCAACGCCGTTAATTTGAAAGTCGTCCTAGTTAAAAAGACGATCAGTTAAAAGAGCTTCTTTTTTGAAGAAGAATTAAAAGGTACAAGTGAAGATTCGTCTTCCGATAGAATCCATCGCAAAATCGAACAGGGAGCCAATTCCAACAACATTCAACAGACATCTATTAGGATAGGCTTGAACAGGCCGAGAAGGTCAAACATGGATATAGATAAATTTGTAGCATACGAATTCACGAAAAGGTGAGTTGGATGATTAACAGATAACAGCAAAAAGGTCTTGGCCATCAGCTTGATAGACGTAGTAGTCAAAAGTAAATGATTCACCACCAAGGAAGCTAGACAAAGCAATGATATCGAGGATAGCTTTTAAAACAACCGACCGATTTCCTCTATTATTGTCTTGAAATGTTTTTTGAAAACGCAAACAATCCTTTGAGACATAGAAAAACGTGATTTCAAAATTAGGAAAAAAGTACAATTTACTGCTTATAATAATTTAAAAAAATTGAATTGACGTGACTGCTCCTTAAGGAGCCAAGTTTAAGTGTCTTATACTCTCAATCATTCCTGTATATCGTGTGTGTGTTGTAAACTTGCAAGAATGGAAGGGAACTACAATTTACCGCCGAGTCCGAACGGCTATGTGAGATGCACTTTTTCGTTACAAATTTTAGATCTTGTCAGATCCTCGCAAGAGACAGTACCCCTCAAAAAGGTGGCTCTAACATAGAGTCAAACCCGGGCCCTTCGTTTAGCTGTCCGACACACTTACCAGTAAGCCACGGGACACTTATTATAACTAATGAATGTATGTTTTAAAATGCAAAAGCCAAAACTACAAATTTAAATTATTTGATTAATTTTGTAAGATAGTTTGAATTTTTTTAAACTACACCTTATATACATATCGGATTAAGTTGATCCTTCAACAACATATTTTACAGACAGTAGACATCACGAACCAGCCACTGTGACAAGTTCATTGAAGCATACGTGTAAGTGATTACATAAAGGCGTACGTGACTAGACAAACAAACGACACAAAAAACGATCAGACTATATACAATCACTCACACGAACAAAACGAAGCCAGAAAAGAGGAAAAACTGGTATTAGATCAATCTTAATGTTTGCCTGCAATAGAGTTCAGTTTTAAATCAGTCGTCGAAACACCAACTCACTTTAAAATTCCGTGGCAGAAGTAATACTAAAGAAAATACTTAATTTAAAGAGAAAACAAATTTATCAAAGAAAATATATATTCATCCACGAGTTTTATTTGTTTTTGGCATAACTAATCTTTTTAAATCCAACACATTTAATATGACAACTTCCATAGAGTAGGAACTATGAAAACAAGCTTAAAATATCATCCACCTGAAGCGCATAGAAGATTTATTATGTTTACCATTTTTAAAACAAAGGCTTAGTCAAAAAATGCAGACAATGTTCATGCAATTTCATGACCAGCACAGTAGCCACATATAATCATGCAACCAAGCAAAATTTTCTTAGCACTTGAATTTTTTTGTACAACCAGATTTGCAGATTACAAGATATGGCGTGTGTGAAGGATCCATTCTGGCGCTGGATTTCTTAAGTCGGTATTAGCTTTAGGCTTTAGTTGAACTGTGTGCACCATTTCTCATTATTTCTTAAGAAGGTTTTTGCCATCAAAGGATGCCGTCAAAGGATGTTTTCTTACTTAGAGTCTGGTTTTGTTTAAACTATCCGTAGTACCACAACCGTATAATGCGAGGAGAAAAGTTTCTCGAGTTACTGCGATATCCTCATGCGTAAACTTTTTCCAATACAGTTGTCTTTTCTTAGAGCTTCTTGAAGAGAACCTTCGTTTCTTTCTTAAACGACACTAAATGGAAGAACAAAAGGTTGTGACGGAAATATCCAAGGACGACAATTAATTCCTCGCTGCTGAAAATCCTTAATTCTGCATATTTTTTCTCCAGGTATTCACACCCTAAGGCATTGTATATACACTGCTTTGTGTTGACTACTATAAGAGTGTGTTGGATTTTTATAGTTTTAGATGCATTTGTAAGAGTTATTACTTGATTGTTCCTTTTCAAGTGAATATCGATGAAGCCTTGAAGACTCCCGTAGACAAAAAGATAAGGAGTTCCGTTTAGCATTCTTAAGGTTGATTGGCCCTGAACTAGTTCATAATCTTATCAACGCTAGCTATATCTCAATCTTGAAAAGACTCCCTAAGTTCTTTGCATTAATTCCGCAGTAGCCCGGAAAAGACTGATAATCAGTGCTGGAAATCAACTGATTCATACTTAAATAAATGATTCGAATGAAATATTTCTTCCCAAGTACAAAAATATCAAAAATCTTGGGTCTATGAACACTACCGAAGAATCTTATAATGGCGACCTTCTGTGGTCCATAATGCCTTATTAACTGAAAGGAAGGCTCTATACAGGAGTTTTCTATGCAGCGTTTACATACTGTACACAATGTTGAACAATACGTTTAAGAGTAAAATGACGGCAGCTAAAGTGAAATGAAATTAGGAGTGCACGAGTGATAAAGCGGGATCGAACGAGAAGCAATATAGTCCGAAGAAGCCTCCACATAAAGAATACTTGGAGAAAATACAGCTGATGAACTTAGCTGGTACAACCCTGTCGAATTTAGTTTCATTTAATTTTTCATTTCATTTATTTCAAAAAAAAAACTTACAATGATACATTAAGATGTTAAATCTTTTAGAGCATCAATAAGTGAATAAACTATTTTTTGCTAGCCATTTACTGAATAAAAAAAAATAATGTTGGTACATAATAATAAACAGGGTGGCCCACAAATTGTGCAGCAATAAGAAATTCAAATAACTTTTTTTTTAATCGATGTATTTCATTTTTTTTTTTTTATTGGTTAGAAAATTAAATTTTATTTTAAATAGTTAGTTGTTTTTAAAGATTATAGACCGCAAATGACCGCATATGCGTGGTCTCCCACGCATATGCGGCACCTGGTCAAAAAATTATTCATTTCGGCCTGAAGAGCTGACTGCTTTAATTCAGTTAAATTCCTGGGCTTCGTTTTATACACCTCTTGCTTGACATAACCCCATAAAAAGAAGTCTGGTGCAGTCAGGTCAGGTGACCTTGGGGGCCAGCGAAGAGTGGAGTTCCTAGAAATTAATTTGTTTGCGAATTTTTTGTTTAGCTCCGCCATAACTGGTCTGGCTATATGTGCAGTTGAATGGTATACGTCTTCGGCGCAGTTCTGGGTAAAAAAACTCCTTCAACATCTTTAAATAACGGTCCCCATTGACAGTAAAGGTTACACCGTTTTCTTCAAAGAAGTACGGCCCGACAATACACCTTGATGAAACTGCGCACCACACAGTGACTCGTTCTGGGTGCAGTTCCGTCTCATGGAGCATTTCTGGATTAGACTCATTCCATATACGGCAATTTTGCTTGTTTACATTGCCGTTAAGATCGAAATGGGTCTCATCAGACATGAACAAACAATTGATCAATGTGTTGTCTTCTTCGGCCATTGATATCATTTTTTGGCAAAATTCCAGGCGAACAGGCAAATCCTGAGGGTTTAACTTGCTAGTAATTTGGACTTTGTACGGAAACAAGTTTAAATCGTCATGAAGTATCCGTTGTAAGGACCGTCTACTAATTCCAATTTGCCCCGATAAGTTTCGGGTCGAAACGCTCGGATTGGCCTGTATTGCAGATGCTACTGCTGCGATTGTATCCTGAACCCGAACATTGGCATCTCGATGGTACGGCCTTCGTGCGATGCTTCCAGATTCGGCAAACATGTTTACAAACCTCATAATGGTCCATCTACTCGGGGGATTACCGCCAAACTCCCGCCTAAATTCCCTTTGAACGGAAATAACGGACTGCAAAGCATGGTACCGTTGCACTATCCAAATTCTTTTCTCCGTATCCCAAGCATCCATTTTTATAAATCTAAATAGTAACCTATAAAATAAAAATAAAAAATAAGCCGATTACTCACACAGAAAAAAAGTTATTACATTTCATTTTTGTAGCACGATTCGTGCGCCACCCTGTATATAAAATATTAGTAAAAATTTAAAGTCTAGTTATGAATTCAAATAAAGAGAAAAAATAAAGAAAATAAGAACTAGGCAAAATATTTGTATGTTAGATTAGTGTAGTGAAAAAATAATTCTCTTCTGAAGGATAATGGTGAGGCTATGCGTTGCAATTCGTTTGGAAGCATGTTCCAAAAACGAATAGCAGAAACGTAAAACGATCGTTCTGTTCTGTGATAAAATCGTGGCAAAATAATTTTTAATCCTCTTTGTGACTGGGCAAAAATTAATGTTTCACCAAGGTAACTTGGGCATCTATTGTGGATGATACCATGGAGCCTCAACACAAGCCAGAATTTTAGGTAGTCATTCAAATCCATTTCTAGGAGGGTACGTCGCAAGTGTGACCCACTGGAATATCTCGGAGCATCATAGATGAAACGAACGCAATCATTAAAAGCAACATTCAATCTACGCCTGCACTCACTGTTCAAAGTTGGATAGACAGAATATTTAAAGGAAAAATATGGCAGTATTAATGATTTGAAAAGATGTTTCTTCATATTTGGCAACAATAATGCAGAGGAAGATCTCAAACTCCGTAACCCGGCGTATATTTTCCTTATTGTATCTGAGATTGCTATACAGCATCCTAGGTTACCTTTTATTTTATATCCCAAGTATTAAACATCCTTTACATAGTTGATGACATTATTGTTTAAAACGATTGAAGGGAAATCTAATGGGTCGTACTCGTCTCTAGAGCATAGCATGGCTAGAGACTTAGAAGGGTTAATGTTCATCCTGTTTTCATTAGACCAATGAAAAAGATTATTTAGATCCTCATTTACTCTAGCTACACAGTCTTCCAGTAAGCCTACAGGTCGAAAAATATATATCATTACATCATCAACGTACATATGGACTTCACAATTCTTAATGACACTAGGTAGGTCGTTTATAAAAAGTGAGAAAAGTAGCGCACCCAAAACAGAACCTTGGGGAGTTCCCATATTGGTTAAAAATGGTTCAAAGGTACTTACATCAGTTCGAATTCTATTAACTCTTTCTACTAAATAGTTTTGCAATAACCTCAATGACATATTGGAAAAATTAAAATTCTGTTTAAGTTTAGCATCTAAAATTGAGTGGTCAATGCAGTCAAAAGCCTTGTAAAAGTCTAATAAAACAATAATACCGAACTTGTCAGAGTCAAGAGAAAACCGAATGTCTGATTTGACTTTGATTACAGCAGTTTCACAACTATGTTTATTTCGGAACCCAGATTGCCATTTTGAGAGCAAATCATGGTAATTCAAGTAAGTCTGGATTTGGTCATGCATCACTTTTTCTAGCAACTTGCAGGGGAATGATAAGATGCTAATAGGTCTGTATTCAGCATGGTTAGTAGGGTTCCTTTTTTCAGGACTGGTATGATACTTGCATTGTTCCACCCGTTTGGAAATCTGCCACTATAGAGACAAAAATTGAAAATATTCTGACGTAATTAGTTCATTATAATTGGAAGTACAATTTTTAAAAATTTTGAGGAAATATTATCTGGGCCAATAGCATTCGATTTAACCGATTTCACAGAATTCAATAAATCGCCGCAATTAATGCAAGCAAAAGAGAAAGAATTTTCACAATCATAGCTAATACATCAGGCAGATTACCAGATTAAGAAAAAGTAGGAATCAAAACACTAGGCTATACTTTAGCACTAAATGGACAATTACTTATTACTTGCGATTATAGAGACTATAGGGTAAGTTTAGGATTCGTGAATAGAGAAGTCTAAAAAAGTGATCGAGAAAAAATGTCTGTATGTCTGTCTGTCTGTCTGTCTGTCTGTCTGTCTGTCAGTATGTGTAACGAGCTGCAGCCTAAACGGCTTAAGCGATTGTCTTCAAACTTAGTGTGTGTTTTTATTTTTAAGCCTTAAATTACGTTACCTGCCATATGACCGTTTAGGAAAAGCCTATTTATCTCGAAAATGGCTCAAACGATTTTGATGAAATTTTTTCAGAATTTTTTTTTCTGGTATTTGCTATCATTTAATTAGAACCAAATTTACGGGAAAAGTCTTTTAACGGTATCTATCATGAAACGGTTTTTTAATTGTGGGCTTTCTAAGTAACGGCTTTTTGAATTTCTGTAAAATTTTATATTTAAGAAGACCTAAGTAGCTTAGTTAATTCTGCATATCAAAATTTTAATAACTTTTTTTTCTAATTAAAATTAATTTTTGAATTTTTTTTTTATGAAAAAATAATATTTCAATCAAAAAAAAATTATTTTAAATTTTATAATCACATGTATATTAATAAACTCTAAAAAACTGCATACATAAATATCAAAAGAATTATTTTTTTTCAAAAAACTAAACAGGATTTTATCAAAAAGGGTCCTACAATTTTCGAAATACTTTTTTTCATAAATTCTTTGTTATTTAAGAACTTCATTTTTTAATAAAAACCGTTAAGTATTGCGGTTTTTATACTTTTTATAAGTTCAAACTGTGTTATTTTCAACGTAAATGTTACTTGTTTCTGTCAAAGATCTTGCTTTCCGATGTAATTACGCACATAAGAGCAAGTACATGCGACCCAGTTGTGCCCATTTTTTTTTTTGTCTTTAACACCAATCTTCTTCAAATTATTCCAAAGTTCTTTGGGACTGAGCGACGGATCTAGTTTTTGTAACAAGTAATCACGTTTTGAGCTACGTATAAGGGAAGTCACTTTGTTTCGGGCATTATGTAGACTGCCTTTTGTTAAACTCAGCGGGTTTATTATATATCTACGAAAGAAACGCTCCCTTTCCCTTATATGTTGCTTTTTAATATTATTGAACCAAGGACAACATTTGCATTTTATTACTTTAGCTACAGAGGTGGTCAGGAACATATCTTAAAGAGAGATGTTAACATCCGACTTTAGAACTCCATCTTGCATATGCAGAGAGATCTATTGTGGCCTGTATGCTTTGAGATCAGGGCTTCTTTTGCAAAATGATTTCCCTTTATAGATTTTTTTCTTGATGCGCTCTTTCTATGCAATGATAGATCCAATATCTGATTTCGCTTGCTGTGCAGTTCTTATTTCCACCTGATGATGGGTTACAGATTTCCCATCTGATGCTGAATTTCGAATCCATCTATCTTAATTCAAAATCAGATTCAATCAGATCAAGATCAGACCTATTTTTCCAGAGCACTGCCTCTCGCGAGGAAATGACAAAACCTCCAAGAGTAAAATTTGTCTCGAAGAATGCATCTCATGTAGCCGTTCGGACTCGGCGTTAAACTGTAGGTCCCTTCCATTCTTGCCGATTAACAACACACACACAAGAATGGTTGAGAGTATAAGTTACTAGGCCTTGGCTCTGGATCACTATCTATTTGACATCGCAAAAAGTTGAAATGAACAATTTATTCTTGTATCACAGACTGTATTTCTTGAAGAGAAAAATGAAAACAAGTAGAGAATGTGTCTTGTCCACAGCAAATCGTTTTTTCCTAACTTTGCAAGAAACTGCAACTGGCTTTACAAAACGACAGGATGAGAAGACAACTGTTTGCCGTAGACATGGACCAAACCCAAGTCATAGAGAGCGTGTTCTCAATAGTCCAAGTTTAGGAGCCACCAAGCGTACAGAACAATTAACGCAATTCTGTTCGCGTTTTATTTACGCACTGCTACGTCCAGAGTATTTAAGGAGGGTAATTGGAAAAGTATGGAGTTTCTTGAAAATTTATGAAGTCCTTGGGGTAATGAATAAAAGAGGAATGTCATGTTTGTTCAAAAAAAAAAAAGAAATTAAAACATTTCCATGAATTAGGCAAGAGGAAAGGTTATTATAAATCAATTTAATGGATATTTTTGTACAATTAAGTTGACAAGGCAATAAGAAGTGTTGACTGTTAAGCATGGACTAAGGAACGATTCGAAATTGGGAACTTTAAATGTTTAAAAAATATGATTTGGGGAAAATTTAATGAAATTATCAGGACTTGTCTAGAAGATTCTTATTCTCTATCTTTATTCAAGAATAATATCCTGGAGTAATCCTTTTTTCGTTCCACTTTCCTTTCTCTTCTTTTAGTTAATTTTTCAAACTAAATTAAGTGCCACTTTTTAAAGCAACAACACCCTCACCGGGCTTATGAGAACACAACATGATTTCGAATTCATGTCACAGGATATTCGAATGAAAACCCATGTATTACCAAAACCCCAAAAAATAAAATATAGGACATTACATCCAAAGCAGAGATCCTGCAGCAATTTCGCAACACATTTCTATCTGCCACCTGATATTTGTCCGTATGTGGTGGAAAAAAACCGAACACGGAAGAAGAAATATTCCATCATAAAACCTAATCCTTCAGGACCCAAATGCAAACTTCAAAATACACAGCCGTTCCGAGAATTTACATCATCATTTCCATCTCTCTATCTATTCTTCATCCGACTATGGAATAAAATGTTGAATTCCAAAATTGAAAATGGCATAGGGCACAATAATAATTCTAGGATTCATGATTCGCCTTACCAATGTGAAATGCCACTATTGTGTGTATATCCTGGAGACGACCCACTCGCACAAGGATGAAATGTGAATGAATACAATAAAATGTGTTGGTACACCTGGTCTCGGCTGGATGTTGGACTGTTTATTCCTATATTCTATTCTGGAAGTCCTAGTCCTGCTTTCAAAGGATATACGCATTAATATTATTGAAATTCACCACCTGTTGTCGAGGACATAAATCATACGAGTGTGTATAATAACAGTACAAATGAATAAGCGCATAACGAGTATCATTTTGATATACCTATACAGTTGTAGCCGTACGTGTGCTTTGTGTATTCAAAAAGACTGTATCCTAGAGTCCGGAGACTGATACAGCCTTCGTCCAAGGACGAGATAGTTTTTGCCGGAGCTAGAGTATATTTTAATATTGTTATTACTGCATATGCACCAGTAACGCCAGTTGTAATATCCGCTTTGACACATACAGAAGAATATGTATCCTTATTCACATGTGCTGAGCTGGACGAGAAAAGGACTAGAGTTTGGGAGCGCCAGGACACCCTGTCGAATGCAATGTTACTTATTGATCCAGTGAATAATTTATGTCCCTAATTGAATCGGAAGCGTTGAGAAATTGGCAAGGCAGAAAATCGAAACGAAACACAAACAACCACAAGGACACATAGAATGTATATAGGGGGGGGGGGGGGGGGGGAATTAAATGGAATATGAAAGTATGTTTAGTCGAATATGGAAATCTATCGATAATAATTATTACTTTTTGGATTGCTTCCGAAGTTATTGTATTGGAAAAGAGGACATTTGACGTAAAGCTGTGTTCTTAGAGAAGCTCAGAGTTATTCAGTTCTAATCGATGTTCTAATTTTGGTTTGCATGGTCTTCATCATAGCCTTTAATCATAAGCAGAAAAGCAATATTCATATTTTACTTATTGCATTTATTTAAAAAAAACTTTAATTTTCAATACAATTTCATTTAAAATAGTTCCTTTGTTTGTTCTTGTTGATTCTCAGAATATCGTTTACCTCTAGTATGGGTTAGTATTTTTTTTCTTTAACTGGGGCTAAACTCATCGTAGAATAAGTTCACAACGAATTAAGTATCATATTGAACCATGTTGCGGGGCAATAGGAGGGGAAATCGGGATTTGGGAAAGATAAGAAACCAGGAAATGGAATCAAAGAGGAATAAAATGTCTAACACGAGAGCATCGGCATGCTGGTGGCATCATGCGGCTCAACTCCAACAAAACTCAATTCATGCCATTCTTTTGATCCAAATTTCCCCTTTCCACACCTAGAGTGCTACCTGCGATTCGGAGCATTGTGGTCCATTCGCTCTACATGACGTAGCCATCTTAAACGTGATATGCGTATTTTTTTCACCAGATCAATGTCGCTGTACAGCTCGTATAGTTCTTGGTTAAACCTTCTCCTCCAAAGCTCCTAGGCTCCAAAGCAGATAGGGCCAAAAATCCTCCGAAGAATCTTACGCTTGAAACGACTAAGGATATCTTCATCCGCTTTAGATAGAGCCTATCCCTCGGCGCCATAGAGCAGGACTGGGATAATTAGTTTCTTATACAGGGTCTCCTTTGTCTTTCGAGAGAGACACAGCGATTGGCAAGAGTAATTCTTCGCTTTATTTCTGACTACCTCAAAGTTGTATCTGTCTATTGTGATATTTTTTGTCCAATCCGTCGGTGTGTTGTGTGTTGGACAGCAGGTACTTCGTTTTGGCCTCATTGACTGCTAGTCCCATCTTAGCCGCTTCAGCTTCAATGTTGGCAAGCGTTCCAGTGACAGCTCGCCGAGTTCTGCCAATGATGTCTATGTCATCAGAGTATGCTAACAATTGCACAGACTTGAAAAAAAATTGTGCCACTTCAAATAACTTGCGTGTTTCTTATAATTTTTTTCAAGTATTAAGTTGAAGAAATCGCACGATAGCGCATCACCTTGTCGGAATCCTTTTTGTCGTCAAAAGCTTCTCTGAGGTCAGTACCAACCTTGAGCAGCGAGAGTTCTTCATCGTCATTCTGCACAGTCGGACGAACTTTGTGGGGATGCCAAAACCAGACAGGGTCTATATAGCTTGTCTCTATAAATGCTATCGTACGCGGACTTAAAATCGATAAAGAGGTGGTAGGTATCGATTTGGAATTCTTGGTCTTGGAATTCAGGATCTGCCGTATGAACATTTGATCGATTTTGGACTTTCCTGGTCTGAAACCACACTGATAGGGGCCAATCAGGTTGCTGACGAAAGGTTTCAGGCGTTCAGATAGTACGGCAGAGAGGATCTTGTAGGTGATATTCAGGAAACTTATTCGTCTATTGTTGGCGCAGTTTAGAGGGTCTCCTTTCTTGTGGATCTGGTAAACAATGCTGAGGTTCCATTCATCAGGCATACTTTCTTCTGACCAAACTTTAGAGATGATTTGGTGTATGCACTCCACCAGGTCATCTCCGGCCGCTTTAAAAAGTTCGGCGGGTAGTCCGTCGGATCCAGCAGCTTTGTTGCAGTCTAGGGCCTCCGCTAGTTGTTTGGCTGCACGTGATCTGTTAAGAGTTCTAACATTCCACGTGCAGATCCGAAGGTCGTTGTCCTTAATTCGTTTTTCCGGGTCGTCAACAGTTAATCCGTCCTTTTCTGAGGCTATTGGTCGCTTCGCAACTTTTTCTTTTTTCCAAGGCAGGGTTATTATCCCCACGCACAACCCCTTACCTGGAAGGCCTGGTCCTTTGTTGGATTCCTTGGACAAAAGGAACCGGAGAGTCCGGAGTTAGTAACCCATTTCGGGGATATGAGCACTGCCGTTGGTCCATCTCTATTTCAATGCCCTGACTTGCATTGAATTGTCCCAATGACCTTATCTCCAAATACGTCGAAGTAGCTAATTAGGGCGTCTGCTTCGTTGACTGTTGACGCCGCCGTTGGTCCAATTGGTTGGGCTCCTCTGCCGTGTAGGTGTTTATTAATTATTTACTGTTCAAACTCAAATTATTTTGAATACTGTAAAAATTCTGCCCGAATTGCTACACCAATACAAGATTTAATTTTAATGAGACTCAGAATTGGGATTGTTTTGATAAGAAATAAACTTGTACAAAATAATAAAAAAAATTAAATTCATTAAATACGGCAGGGATGACAAAACTTGACAAATTTCATTATGATTAGGTGAATTTGAAAGAATTTTTAATCGCATGCTATTAATTTTCTTCAAATTTTCTTGTTAAAAACGATTTTTTATCTTTGAATTTCACTATCAATTTTAAGTTTTTAGTTATTATACATTCATTTTTTGTTCATAGAAATACCATAAAAATTTCAATACTACTTTTAATATCTTCTTCCTTCTGTCTCGTAATCTTTGCCATGAGTTTCCTTGTTTTCACTTTCCACTCAAAATATCCCTTTATACTTCTTCCACAAGAATTAATCCATCTTAAGTCAGGGAATTAGCATGCTTGTTCTAAAGTTTTCCCTCTCATGAGCTATAAAATCCTCAAAATGTAGCCACACTGCACCACACACTAGCACACACAATCAAACCCCAAAAAACAAAGGACTTACCTGTTTTTCTGTTCAAAATGGATAAAAGGACCAAACTTAGATATATGTACACCAAGGCTAAAATGTCTGACATTTACACCATTTATTTGTGCAGACATTGTTAAGGAATCATAAAGGACACGGAAGCATATATAGCGCAGCATAGCAAATACACAAAAGGACTAATTACATATGTAAATTGTTTTTTGATCTCCATTGATACCACAAAGCGGTTAAACATTTTGAATGTTTTCAAAACGCCTTTGCTACCTATAGACACATGTATGCCTGGGGCAAGTAAAAAAGGTTCAAAAGCGAGCTATTTCCAACTTAAATACACATGAATAAGGATAAAGAAAAGCGTCCTTTATTTGCGGCTAGCCTTGAAAATGTTAATTTGAAGAAGATGTTGCGTTTGGGCATGAGAATCCTTTTGTACTTTCTTTCGTCCAGGTGGAAGGACTTAATTCTGAGCTGTTTTGTTGGCAAGGTGGTATTTTGCTTGAGGGAAGTCTTTGTTCTTAGGAAAAAGGGTACAAAGTTGGTGGTATGATTTAAGTGGGTCATGTGTGCTTATTTACACTGCAAAACTAAAGAGATTAGTTTCAGTCTTTTAAGGTTTAAATCAAATGGAAACATATGTGATCCGTTTTTGAAAATGGAAAATATTAATTTCATTGAAATTGAATTCAAAAAAGTATTTAAGCTAAGCAATGAATTTAACTGGTGTTGATTCTTACACTTAGTGTCTTAGTTCCATAGCTTTAGTACTTAGCTGCCATTTTTGTGGCAATATTATTTATTATTTATTTATTATTTATTATTCTGAAACTCTGCCTTGCAAATAAATTTTCCGAGCTTAAAAAATAATAGAATAGGTTTTACTTGCCGTTCTGGGCCTTGCAAAGATGGAGATGGAAACAGCCATTGCCACAAAAAACGGAAATGGACTACATAGCAACACCGGAAATTAACCTATAAGAAACAGTACAGCGTTTAATATGTAAGTCTTAAGTCGTTTGCTGACAAAATAATTAGTCCTTCCTTAAGGTTATAGCTATCCTCATTGGAAATTTTAATTTTTGATTCTGAGGGTTCAAAAACTCATTTTTGTGATTAAAATTAATGTTTATAATTAAATAAATATTTAAGCCAAAGAAAATACTCGTTCCAGCCCAATGGAATACATAAAATGACTTTTAATATTTAAATTAGGAGGTAGTACGTCCAGCACGGACTTTAACTTCTTGTGGCTCAATTTCACTGTCCGCAAGCATATCATTCATTATTGTTTTATTTACAGGAGTCAAAATCTCGACAGTAATTCGACTTGTAACCAGTTTGATGCCATTTATCCTCGCACTGAAATCGTTATTGCGGGCGATTTCAATGTACGCAATTCCAATTGTAAGGTTTGTCGAGCTCTTTGCCCGGTTAAATCACCTTACCGAACTAATCGATGTACCAACGTGAATACTGGATGTTGCTAGGCAGCCGCCCATACTCTTGACTTGTTTCTTACTTCTCACCTTGATAAGTATACCATTAGTGTAACTTCTCTATTGGCACTTCGGACCATTGTGACATTGATACCAGTGCTGAAATGATCACAAATGTGATTCTTTTAGGGATGCGTGCTTTTATTCCTAACAGAATAAATATCATCAAGCCTAAAGAAAAGTCCTGGTTTAATTCTGAGTGTAAAGAAGCTATCAGGCTCAAAGAAGTTAGTTTTCGATCTTACAAAGCCAACCCTACAGAGGAAAATCGGAAAAAGCACAAACAGGCAAAGATCTCATGCAACTCCGTTATTGAAAGAACCAAATTTTTGCATTACCAAAAATTACGGCAAAAAATTCTGCAATGTCCCAAAGGCAGTAAAAAATTTTGATCATTTGTAAAAAAATATTAAAAACTCCTCAACATCTTCGGTTCCAACGCTCATCGACATTAACAAACCAATTGTTTACTCTTCAGAGAAGGCAAACTTGCTCGCAGCTCCACGCTGCCTCACAGCAACGTTGCCCCTCCTGTACTTGAGAATGTAAATTTTTCAATGGAACAGATTTTTTTTCCGCACTTGCACAGTAGCAAGAGTTCATAAAGATCTCGATATACAAAAATCCGCTGGCCCGGATGGTATACCCCCATTCTTTTGAAGAGGTATTCTTCCACACTCGCAGAAGAAGATGGAAAACAGCATTTGTCCAGTCTGTCCCTACGAAAGGTGACCCATCCTCCCCTTCCCTACCGACCCATAGCACTAATATCCAGCTTAAGGAATATCTCGAAGATCGTAAGCTTCTCCATGACCATCAGTATGGCTTCCGCAGCAACCGTTCCACTGGTGATCTGGTGGCATATCTCACCGAACAGTGGAACAAATCTTTACATCTTTTAGAAGCTATCTTCTGGACCGTTCAATACAAGTTGTTTTGGACGGATTCAAATCTAATTCCCACAAAATAAATGCTGGTGTGCCCTAGGGCTCTGTTCTCTCTCCGACTCTTTTCCTCATTTTTATAAATGATCTTCTGTCTCTTAGCTGTTTTGTTGACGACTCTATCCTCAGCTTTTCATATTCGTTCGATAATTCACGTCCTTCGCCTTCGGACATACAATTGCAACGGTACCATATGTCAAGCTCATTAAACTCTGATTTATACAGCATTGTCAAATTGGGTAATAGGAATCGTGTGGAGTGTAATGCTTCGAAAACTATTTTTTCCATCTGATCTGGCTACAATTTATAAAGCGTTTATACGCCCTAAAGTGGAGTATAACTCACACCACATCATCGCTTCACCACCTGCTTGACAGAATATAAAATCGAGCGTTAAGATTGATAGGAAATATAATTGGCGCTGAAGCAATTGCCCCTCTCGAACAACGAGGCAATGTTTCATATCTTTCCTTATTTCATCGTTTCTTTTATAAAAAATGTTCACTCGAAGTAGCCAGCTGCATTCCTCCCTTTAAAAGATTCTCCCGCAATACCCGTCTGACAAGGAATGCTCATCAGTTCACCCTTGAGCTCAATTTCGGACGTACCGTGAAATATAGAGATTCTTTTTTTAGCCGAACAACACGAATTTGGAATAGTTTATCCGGCGAGATTTTCCCTTACCATTTCGATCTACAAGCATTCAAAACCACCTCCTCCTGTTCTTTCCCTCCCTATCTTTCTAATGCCCGCGCAGTATGCTCTATTTTAAAAGGGAAACAAATAATCTCGTGTGCGCGCTAATTATAAAAAAAATCTGCTCGACTTTGGTAGAGCCAATTTTTTTTTAAATATGCACCCTGGAAGCTGAACTTGGAAGATTCTCTTTCAACCATACGAGAAACCAGTGGACTCACTTTGCTAAAACAGTTCGTCGTCCAGCTGTTAGTCGCTTTTAAGTGGTTCTACCATTCAAAGGTAGTGTCTTCCCTATTATATTTAAATTAAGAGAAAGTGCTCTCAGTCGCTTCAAAGGTTTGAGAAGACAGCTGGTAAAAAATCCAAGTTTGAAGCATCGCTACTCAGACTGAAAAGAAGAAGTGGATGATCAAAATATTCCTGAACGACAACAATTCATTGGCTTCATCATCATCAGCTTCTTTCGGGGAACTTCAACGGTTGACGATGGTTATTATATGGAACCAATTTCCTACGCAACAAAATCTCGCAGGTCTAGTTGTCAGAGAAACGATTCCACTAGCGCTTGTCCAAGCCACTCTGTGGTGGGACACACCTATATTCCTGAGCACCCCTTGTCAAAGTTCATCACACCAAGATTACCAAAAAAAAGGCTCAGTCATTTGCTAAATGAATCATAAAAGCTAACCCAATTTGTTAGGGTAGCCGCCTATTTCTTGAAAAAATTAATAACGACCTATTTTTTGGAAACAAAGATTTGATAAAACGATTGGATCATTGCAACCGTCTGAAATCGCAGGGTCTACAAATAGCTAGCTGGCATAGCCCATCTTGAGATGTACCAACAAGGTCTAGCGAAGGCCAGAGATATGGGCTCTTTTAATCCGTTCACTGATAGTGAGGTTATACTGAGAGTCGGTGAGAGGCTTAAAAATGCTAATCTCTCCTACGATCAACAACACCCAATGATTCTAGACCAGACCACCAAGTACAAAATTTAATGTTGATGAAGCACATATCCGGCGGGCGACAAGGCAAAATATTTAAAAGCAGTATTAAATAGCTGTAAATGTAATCGAAGTCCGAAAAATTCTCTTGAGTATTAAAAAAAACAATCCGGAAAACGCAAATTTTGATACTTTATCAATAAAATGTTTTTTTTTTTTAACACATATGTCCAACAAATTAATTCCAAATCATTCCTCTTTTTTATCTAAAACAACCCAATCCTTTTTACTTCCAACATAAAGCTCTGCAAAATTTCAATGTAATGAAAATCAACATAAAATTCTAGGCGATTACTCGCTTTTCAGTGCGGTTACTTCTCGTAAACCCTCATAGAAAATTCATCGGCAAATTTCCGCCCCTATGGTCGTATACACTCTTACCAACCTAACAAAAACAAAAAACACTTTTCAGCTCTTCGTCTTGCAACATTGAAAGCCATAAAAAAATATTCTAGCAATAGGCTCCTCGCACTATCGCATTTCCCATACGAAGCGATACGATTGCGCCACAAAAAAGGATCTGTTTTCCGATTTTATGATTTACCGTTAAACTCCCGAAAACGGTCATAAAAATTCTTTCACCCCCTCAAAGAATAAATCTGTGAATCTAATAAAATGGAAATCAGACTGCTCCAGTGCCATAGAACTGCAGGAGCAGGAGAAGAACACCCATGCCGAGCTCAGATTCCTTTCGGCAAAGTCGTAAAATCTCTGTACGAGTGAGTGCACGTGCATTAAATATCTTTTTAAGCAGGGGATGGTTTATAGCAACTTCATTCAAGTTTAATACCCAAGAACATCTCTCATCAAATTGAATTCCATTTCGGTTTTACAGCCCAAAAAACGACGAATATTTGTTTAAGGTTTTCTGCCTATAATGCTATATCGTTCACTGTGGCGTATGTGGAATTTATTTATCGATTACAAGCAAGGAGCAGAAGCAAAAAAAAAACCAACATGTTAGCATTCCAGGACGAGTCTAATTTTCTTAAGTGAAATAGTGGTTGTTTATTCTGAGTTGGTCTTTCAATTAATCAAAGTTACCTTCTTCGGGAAGAATAGGGAAGCCAGGAACTATTTTGTTTCCCTATTTTTTTTTTCAGCTGAACACGCTATATAGCAGGACGAAGTAGACGCGCCGACGACAAGGAAGAGAATCATTATAGAGGCTTCTAAAGTTCAGTGCATTAAGTCACCTGAGGATACGGCAAATCGAAGAAATGATAGGAATGTCGGAACTACAACAAGTTATTTTGTTGTTGATTCCTTAAGGAAAAGTTTTTGTTTTCTTTTTGTTTTTTTTTTTTTTTGTTTCGTCCTTATAGAGATCTCTGTACATGTGTGGTAAATATTTGCGCCTGTCTGTGGGACTATTTGCGATTGCAGTAAGATTTAATTTTTTTTCTGTTGGACAAACTTTGGAGTTGAAATTTAACCGAACTGCCATTGCTGAGTGCAGATAAATAGCGTGTCGTGATCGAGTGGCATTATCCAAGGGCAAAGTGATGTATTTTGTACATTTTGTCAAAGTTTTTTTTTCTTTCTTTTTTTTAATGAATTGCAGGGAATGTTATGTATAGTAAGATATAGCAGGACATGTGTTTTAGCTTCATGTATCCTGGAATGAAGAATTATATTAAAGGCAAATTTGAAATTGGTTGCCGGTGTAAAGGCGGTTTTAAACATATCCTTTTTGAAGTAACATAACACTGTAGTAAATATTACCATCATATTACAATTTGTCCGATTTGCATATCAGAACTTCTACATGTACAATGATACAAAATTCGTACATTTCGTATAAATCGGAGAAAATACGATGATAATTATGATTAATTTTCTAGTTCAGTCCTTGAATACAAACATTTGTCCAAGCCATCATAATATTGACCTATTATCATGCGATTTAATGCAATTTTCCATTGCATATCCTAACCTCGGCTGCGGGTTTGAAACAAAAGGCTTTACCTTATGTGGCGCTACAAACGAAAACTGGACAATGAAGTGCATCTTTTCTAAAAGTTTTATTTATTCTTCCTAAAGCATATATAGCTGTTTAGAAAAAATCGATTTGACCAGAACAAACAAAATATTGAAGAATTTTTGACATTGGACTGAGCACAAATAAAATAAATTTTCAAGAAAAGTCATTGGTGCAGCACACAAAAAAAAACAAATAACTACATTATGTGTCGATGTTCTGCATGCTTCATACATTTCAAAGACGCGGCTGGCGAAAACAGTTTTATGGAAGCTGGGGGTGCCAGCATGTAATTTGATATAATCGAGTTTATCCGATGCAATCGAACACTGGCAGCAAATAATTTGGTTAATAATTTGGAAATTTTATTTCTTAAAAAAGTGTGATTTTTTTTTTCAAAATCGTAGGAACGGTTCTTAAATAAAACGGTTTTTTTAACAACTTTCTTAAAAAAATTAAAAAAAATAATTCATGAATACAAACTTTAGCACAAAAATAACATACATGTAGTATTTTTACTTATTTTATTATTTTATTTGTAGTTTGGCCACATGAAAAATAATTACAAATTAACAAGCTTAAAATTCAAACAGTGGTGTGGCGCGATGTTGTGCTAACTTCAATTTTTACTTCTTATCTCCTCCACAGATGATACCCAACTATGTTCAATACATCATCTTACTCACAAAAAAGCTGTATAATAGAGAGGGGCGCATCACATATACTTTCGAGTTCTTTGTTCGTTCGTCGTGTGTGTCTGTGCTAATGTGTACTGTATGTAAAATAAGTGATCTTCAGTCAGTCGTCGTCGTTAGTGTTGGTGTCACTACAGTCTGCGGATTAGCCCCACCCCACATACATTTAAAAACAAAATTAAAAAAAACCACCAAACCATTTTCGAATTATTGATTTTTCAAAAAAAAAAATGTTTAAATTATTAAAAATAAAAAAAGTTTTCGAAAAAAATTAATGCGAAATTATTTAGGCTACCTACATCTTCTTGAATATCAATTTTTATAGTATTTAGATCACTAGTTTTCGAGAAAGTCGAAGAAAAAAAACCGTCCTATGAGAGGCATCGTTCTTAACCCAGCATAATAAATTTTTTTTTCACCAAAATGTAATGCCTACCTACAGTAAAATTAAGTTTTTCATAAAAATTCTTGGAGCCGTTTTTGAGGAAAATAAGCTAACGGTTATATGGCAGGTACTGCAAATTTTTGAGCTAAAAAATATTGAAAAAACCCCTCTGTAGAATGTCAAAATAACTTTAAGTTCTAAATTTGAAGACGATTGGCCCAACCTTTTAGGCTACAGTCCAAAAGACAAAATGTAAGAGCTGATAGCCTCAGTTTGCAGTGCTTTTCTTCAATTGCATTGCAAATGTAATATTCTGTTACACTTTAATTGCCCGCCATATATTTAACAAAAGAAGGTATTATTTAAATCAAAACTCGTTAAGGAAAATATTTCGATTTCTCCCGCAGTAGACTATGTCGAAATAAAGTGAATCTGCAACCTCCCATCTACCCAACTTCACAAATTCATGGATTCGTTGGGATACGAAAGCAAAACAAACAAACTTTTAGCCATTCATCATTTCACATATAAGCCTCTCTTACAGAAACCGAACATTTTTTATTCGGGATAAAAAGTAGCCTATGTCTCAATCCATCTACATACCAAATTTCATCCAAATCCGTTGTTAAACCGTTGAGGCGTTATTAGGGTACAAACATCCAAGCATTCACATTTATAATTAGGATTATTTTAAATCCGTACCACCTTCGCACAGATAACATAAAAGGGGAACACATCCCATCGTAATCTTTTTTTACATATGTCAGACTAGCTGTTACCCGCGAATTCGTCCGCCTGAAATTTATCAAAAACTGTTTACTCAATTCGCAAAGTTTATATTGTATGGTGTGGTTTTGAATCAAATCGTTCTAAAATAATATTTTTTGAAAAAATAAGCAAACCCAGCGCCACCTACGGGTAATTCAAATAGCTTTAGTTATTCCTTTCAAAATTAGCTCCCTGCCTGTGAAAGTCCCGTCAAATTTGGTCCATAAATAACAATTTTCGAAAAAAAAACCACACCAGCGCCACCTATTGAGTAATAAACATAGCCTAAGTTACTCCTTAGGATATCAGCTACCTGCCAGTGAAAGTCCCGTCAAAATCGGTGCAGCCGTTTCCGTGATTACCCGGAACAAACAGACAGAAAGACAGACAGACAGAAAAAAAAATTTAAATGGTGTTTTTGTTATAAGTACTATAAACCCTTTCGTATACATCAAGTAAATAACAGACACTTCAGTTTTACTTGCGATTATAGGTAATATAATGCAAGTTATGGATTCGTGAAAAAAAATTCTAACAATCAACCATTACATTACATACATTAATGAAGTCGAAAACAGGGGGTCCGGAAATTCCGTCCGCCTGTCTGTCTGTTTGTCTGTTTGTCTGTTCGCACCTCTACAGCCTAAACGGATGGGCCAATTTGCTTAAAACTTGGTATTTAGTATTAATCTGGTAGTATCTCGGGATAGTTTTTCATTTTTGCTTTAGTTCGAAAAATAACGATAAGTTTGATTTTCTCGAAACAACACATCTTTCAGTTAGAATGAAATTTCGAAATTTGTTCTATAACGGTATAACGGTTTTATCTTAAACGATTATCCCGTTTTCAATAAAATGCACACAGGAAGTCGTTTATAATTCAATTAATATTGCATTTCAAAATTTTCAAAAACTTTTTTTTTTTGATTTTTTTAAATTTTCTAAAAAAAAATTGGTTTTCGAAATATTTTGAAAACGGGTTGATTGAATTTTTTTAAAATAATTCTCCCAGGTGAAAACTACAGATTTTCTTATAATGACATACTAAACAAAATTTAAAATATTTTTTCAAAAAGGTTTTTCAAAAAAAAAAATTACTTTTTAAAAAAACTGGTCGAACTATTTTCAATATCTTTTGTTCCTCGATATTCCATCCAGTCCAGATCCAGTCGTGCAATTTATTATTTATGTGTATAGATACTTTATGGTGGGCCATGCTAAATTTATGTTGGTGTGATTATAATTCGCACATAGTTGGACATGGGTCATATTCTTCATGCCTTTCTCCTTTCTGTAGTCCACTCCCTGATTTAATAGACCGTCTGTCTACGTTAATGTTACTTATTTCTTTCAAGGTTTAGCCTTTTATTGTGATTAGTTTTCCAAGCACATAAGAGCAAGTATAATACAGGGTGCGCCAGAGAAACTTACTTATTTGAAAGGTCAATAAAAAAAAAGTACTTCAGTTATTGTTTTAATTTTTTTTTTTATTTGAGAATACAATATCCCAATTTTTTTTTTATGCAGTCTTAAAAATGACATCGAAAAAATGGCGACCCCCATTGCGCATACACTGATGAAGTCGATTTTTGAAATTCGTATTCACTCTTCGCAGCATATCAATCGGTATGTTGGCAATGGCGTCGCGAATGTTGTTCTTGAGGTGTGCTATGGTCCGTGGTCGATCGACATAAACCAGGGATTTCAAATAACCCCACAAAAAGAAATCGCATGGAGTCAAATCTGGAGAGCGTGCCGGCCATTGGAGATCGTCTCTGAGAGAGATGAGGCGGTCGGGGAATTGTTGTCGCAACAAATTCATTGAGTCTCGTGCTGTGTGTGCTGTGGCTCCATCTTGCTGAAACCACACGTTCCTAACGTTCATTTCTTCGAGTCTTGGAAGAAACAATTCCTCGATCATGTTCCTGTAACGAGCTCCATTCACGGTAACTGCGCGTTCGTTTTCTTCAAAAAAATAAGGACCAATTATTCCCATTACCGACATCGCACACCAGACAGTAACTCGCTCACAATTAAGTGGCTTCTGGTGAAGCTCACGTGAATTTACACCACACCAATAACGCATGTTTTGCTTGTTGACGCAGCCGGAAATGTGGAAGTGAGCCTCGTCACTGAAAAAAACGACCGCGTCTTCAGGCAGGTTGTCAATCAGCATTTCACATGCATTTTGACGGGCAACAAAATCGCGTTCAGTTAATTCTTGCACAACAGCCAATTTATAGGGATGAAATTGAAGGTCTTTATGGAGAATTCGTCGAACAGTGGTGTCAGAAATTCCCATAGCAGCTGCGTGTTTGCGAGCCGAACGCCGGGGAGAACGCACAACTGACTGCCTCACTCTTTCGATATTTTCCGGAGTTCTGATGGTCTGTTGAAGTCCATTTCTGGGTTTAGCGACACTTCCACACTACCGAAATGAGTTAACCCACGACAGAATCGAATTACGGCCAGGAACGAGTCTGTGAGGAGGAATTTCAAAGCGAGCGCGGAAGGCACGTTGCGTAGCAACAAGTGAGCGACCGTTAGAAAAGAAGCTCTCAACTGCGAAGGCCCGCTGCTCTCTAGACCAGAGCATGATGGCAACTGACTGGAGGGAGAAACAAACTTGGGAACTTCCCCCTCCAGATGGGCCCCCTCTTGCCCCTCTACTTGCCCAACTCACCGCGCGGGAATTTTTTCAAATAAGTAAGTTTCTCTGGCGCACCCTGTACAATAACAAAATCATTAAATAGTTAAAAAAAAAATTATTTATATATTAAAACAAATCAATCAAATAAATTCAAATCAAAATTTAAATTGTTACTCTCAATTAAATTTGTGTGAAATTGAAATATTAAACAACTATCTAGAACAGAGATTTTTTGTTTTTTTCTTAATTTATTTAATTTAGCAAAAAACCAATCTCCCTATCTATTTGCTATGCCCAACATTTAATACAATTTGAACTAGATCTGGTGTTGAATTAAAGCCAATTCAAATAAAAATCTCTGTACCCGCGATTACCGAACATCAAACAATCCGGTCTTATACAAGCAACATTTACAAATTCTGAAAACATCACACGAACACCTCATCTAACGCAAATTAAGCGCCCCCGCAACCACAAATAAAATGGGCCGGAAAAATCCCAGCAACAAAAAAAAATCCCGCAGAGAATTTAATCAAACACTTGCCGTTTGCCAAAAACCCAAATGCAGTTCAATTGCAAATAGATTTTCACCAAAAAATGCGTCTAACCGCATTGTTTGCCACTGGTTCATTAATTACTTAGATGGGATAGGGTTTTGGGTGGGCGTTGGAGCTTTGCCGGGTGATACATAGTAATTCTATTTTGGGGTAGACATACAGCCGATTTACACGGGTTCGAGGTCCGACAACTCTTGGCTACAAAATCGATTATGCACACCACTGACCGTCCGCCAGCGTCCAATGTTTCACTTTTGCAGTAACCCCTATATACGCATCCACGGCTTAGCTGGTCTGGAATCTGATATGGACATTGGACATGTGTGGAGGCAAAACGGGCGGACCAGCAGTCATGGCGATGGCGTTTGTTTATTTGACCAGAAATCTAGCCCAATTGGGGTTCTGCTTGACCGCACAATCAATTGCCACTCCGGGTAGGCCGGCCCGTTTCATTGCCATGAATAATCTTCATTGCCTCACCGGAAGTTGAGCAAAGGCGGAAGGGGGCATTGATAATGGCGGAATGTTAGTGTGCTTAATTTTAACTATTGTTACATGCATTAGAAAACTTGTCAATGACGGTTGTAGTTGTAGCGAAGGACATTCTGTGTTGAGGATAATTGTTTAGTATGGGTATTTTGCCGGGAAAGGGTTGAATTGTAGAAGTTGTGGGAAAATGACATTATGGACAAAATTAAAGGACACAAAACAAAAGGACCATAGTTTAAATGGCTTAATGGCTTCTGATATTTGTATAGAAATTCTTGGGTTAAATTTCAACTCAGTTGCAATGAGGACCGATATTAAGACGGACATTTAATACGCTTTTCCCATTTGTGATATATCTGCTATCAAGCCGATTACCTTCCCAATGAACACCCAATTTCATCTCAAGATCAAGCCTATAATATCGGTTCGTTGGCTAAATTTTTTGTTTTGATTTATGACCCGATTATATACCTACCTGGGGCCTTCTTTTCGTAACCATTTTGTGACTTTTACGTGACCACGTTTACATTATTCCATATATGCATCCAATTTTCCGCCATTCATAGTAAATCCAATCACGAAATAATGGGATTCGATGTGCCGTTAAAGAAGATTTGAGTTCGAACACACCTTTTCCACTTGACTTCAGTTTTTCAGTTTTTTTTTTTCTTAAAATCTTCCAGAGAATATGAGACGACAACCCACCCAGGAAACCCCCCATTACCGAACAATAAGTGACTTTCAGATGTTTAAACATGCAGAAGATGATGATGGCTCATGGATGGAACAACGTACAAGGCATCGGTTGTCGTTAAATCGCATGAAAATGAGAACTTGGAACGAACTGGGCCTTCCTTTGAAATCATATGATAAATCTTCTTCAATTTCTAAAATAAGGAATCATTTGGGAATTGCTATGGATTAGATCAGATATGAACTCTTCTTTGAGTAGCTGGAGGGTGGGTTATAGATAAGTTACATTAGCATAGAGGATTTTCCGACTTCTAACTATGGATGCTGTTGCACGATTCGTGCTGTTGCCACACAATCGAATTGATATAATTATTTCATATCGATTGATATGATTGGGTTTCGAATCTGGAACTTGTGAAAGGTATGGAATGTTAAAGGGGCTGAATAATGAGAAAGATGGTCCTTGCAGGTTTAGGAGCCAATTTGATATTCAGAAAATGTATAGAAGCAATCAATATAATCGATGTGCCATGGAAATATGCATTCCTTGAAAAGATGGTGGAGACAAAAGGACGTTGAAACAAGGTTATATTATTTGGGAGTAGGAATGGAAATATTGTACTACATACATTTATTGTTGAGGACGAAGAAATTTGACACAAGTTCCGAAGAAGAAAAAGAGAAAATTGGCTTTCTTAACAACTGCCCTGGAGACCGGGTTAAATTTAAACTGTTCATTGAAGTTGACCCCGAAGTACTTGGAATTCTTTTTGGCTGCTATACTGTTGATCCACCAGGGAGCTTCAGCGCTAAGTTTCTACAGGTTGTTGCAGAGCTGGTCCTGCTTTTGTTGAAGGTAGCCTTTTGATTTCTGAATCGGCACACTATAGTGTTCCGATTCGGCTGTGTCGTTCTGGATTCCCAATTTCTTGTAGTATTTAAAAAGTCTGGAAGTTTGGTTTTCGACTTTTCGGGCTGCAATGATTGGCGATATTGAGAAGGCGTATGTTAGTGAGTCATCTGCAGAGAGAAGGATTTCACAGTCGGTTGTCACGGGTTGATCGCATGTTATCAAGTTAAAAAGGCAAGGTACCAATTTTGAACCTTCCGCAACTCCGGCATTGATGTGTTTGTGACGGTTTATTGCTAGAACACAATCACGCCTTAGCTTCGGTTTCGCCTTACGTCTACAATTTCAATATCACAATATCGCTTTGGCTTTGACGTAAGGTTTGGTTCACTTACAAGATAAGGTAACGTGACTCAAACTCATTGCTGAAAGTAGAAACTAGTTGAACTTTTTCCCGATTTGATAGAAAAAAATTTGTCGTCTGTAAAGTCGGTTTACGGACAGTAATTTTACGTGATAACGTCATAAGAAAACATTGATGACCACTTACTCCCCTCCATACACACGTCATTATACGTTTTGTAATTACATGACAATAAGGAAAAAATGGGCACGACTGGGTCGATGTACTTGCTCTTATGTGCCTAATTACATTGGAAAGCAAGATATTTGACAGAAACTAGTAACATTTACATTGAAAATAACACAGTTTGAACTTATAAAATATTAAAACCACAATACATAACGGTTTTTTAGTAATAATGAAGTACGCCATCACACGTCTTAAATAACAAAGAATTTAAAAAAAAAAGTATTTCAAAAATTGTAGAACCAGTTTTGATAAAATCCTGTTTTTTATTTTTAGTTTTTTGAAAAAAAAAAAAATTTAATGTTAGTATGCAGTTTTTTAGAGTTTATTAATATACATGTGATTATAAAATTTAAAACATTTTTTTTTTTATTTATTTTGAAAAATATTGATTTTTCAAAAAAAAATCAAAAATTAATTTTTATTAGAAAAAAAATGTTCAAAATTTTGATACGCAGAATTAATTTGGCTACATAGATTTTCTCATATATCATCCCACATCCTCTCGACTCTTGACCGCTTTCACCCCCATCTAACTTTTATTATGAAAATCTATATTTTGATTTCATCTCCATGAATTCTGATATCAATGTTGCCATTCAAAAGTTTTACACACTACTTTCTCACACCCCCTCTCGCAACAAAAACTTTATATCCTCCCCGCCTTGGAATAGCAAAGATTTGTGCAAACTGCGAAACAAACGTAATAAACTATGAAAAATCTTCTTAATGACTAAGATTAAGACTAAGAGTAATTGATTACTCTAATTATATGGGCGTTTATTATCGTTTCTCCGAATTAAGTGAACTTCTTTATAATCAATACCTTTCTAAAGTCGGATATAATCTTCTCTACGATCGAAAATGCTTTTTTTAATTTTGTTAACTCTAAACGGAAATCCGATGGACTTCCTTCGAGTTTTACTTCCTGCAACACCACATCGTCTGAACCCACAACAATATCAAATTTCCTTTCCACCATCTTTTACCAATCATATAACAATCATCCGATAACTCCTAACAGTAGTTACTTTAGCTATTTAAATAACAATATAATCTTTGAAAGTCTAATCTATGATTCAGTCTATTTCCACTGCAAGTCTATATTTTCCCCCGCCCAACATGGCTTTCTTAAAGGTAGGTCAACAAATACAAACCTTATAGCATTCGTCTCCGAAGCTTTAAAAGTTATTGAAGTTGACACAGTTTATACAAACTTTACTAAAGCCTTTGATAAGGTCTCCCATAAAATCATTCGACTCAACATGGTTTTCCACCATGTTTTATTGAGTGGTTAATTTCATACTTGGAGAACCGAATCTATAGAGTTCTTTTCCGTTGTTCCCTCTCCAAGCCTATCTTTGCCACCTCTGGAGTTCCTCAAAGCAGTCACCTTGGACCGCTCATCTTTGTCCTTACAGTCAATGATGTGAGTCTTATTTTAAGAGACTCTTCTCTTTTAATGTTTGCAGATGATATGAAAGTTTGTAAGATAATTTGCACTCCTCCTTCAAAAGGACCTTAATCGATTTTTCAATTGGTGCACAGAAAATGTTCTGTAATTAAATATTAGTAAATGCAATAAACTAACCTTTTCACGAAAACGTATAGTTGAAACCTCAAGAATTTACTCTTTTCAAAATGAACCCATTTAAGTTATTGAATCCATATGTGATTTAGGTGTTCTGTGTGATAAAAGACAAAATTTTAACACCCATATTGACCAGATAATTAACAAAGCTAATCGTTCTCTTGGTTTTATTAAAGGTTTATCTAAAGAATTCAATAATCCCTTTGTGACGAAGTCCCTTTATATAACGTACGTTCGACCCACTCTAGAATATTGTATTCAGGTTTGGTCACCTTACTATGAATGTTATTCACGTAGAATTAAAGACGTTCAACGAAGATTTATCCGTTTTGCCCTTCGGGCCCTTCCCTGGGACGACAGAATCAACTTACCTACCCACCTTGACCGTCTGAAACTAATCGGTACAATCCTTATAACAACGGCGTCAAATAGCTGACATTACTTTTGCTAATCAATTGATCCTTGGTAATATCGATTCTACCCCCTTCTACGCGAAGTCAATCTTAACAATAATCCCCGTAATCCCCGTTCCCGACAATTTTTTTAACTCCCCATCATCGAACCAATTATGGGTACTCTGAAACAATGTCCAGAATACTACGGTACTCGAATGATGCGATACACTCTCTTGACCTTAATATAAAAAAGCCCGCACTTAAATTACCCTTTCGAAATACCCTTCAATATAATACTTCCTTTCTTTTACCCTTTTAGTTTGTACTTTGTTTTTTTAGAGATATTTTGTTATTTTTTTTTTTTTTTTGTAAAAAAGAGCCGTGGGTGGGCCCATTTCAAAAACCCCACTTATCCGATAACAAGAACCAAAAAAAAAAAATTCAGCTCATAAGTCTTAGTTTTTAAGTAAAAGCTTGTACTAAACTAAATAAAATAAAAAATTAAAATCAAATTTGACAGAAATCCAAAGAGCCGTTACCGATAATCCTTATCCTTATCCCTTTCAAACCTTATTTTCCCAAATCCACTATCCTATTCCACCTTTGTATATGAAACCTATAGTACTACCATCAGTGTTCGAAAACTAGCGCCATCTATTTCGTCTACATCTCCCTAAAGTTTTTCTCTGAGTGGAGACCGCAACGTAGACTTTTAGTCGGGGAAATGTGCTCAATACATATGCAATGTTAGAAAAAGACAGAACGACAAAAAGTAATAGCAGTCAGAAGGAAAAAAACCATGAACACTTTTCCATGTTATTTCATTACCATTTTCTTTAAAATAAGCGATAATGAGAGAATGAAAGATAGTTATTTAGACAGGTATGTGAGGAGTTTTCATTTCTGCCTTGGAAATACATTGTTTTTGGGTACGTTTTTTTATAGAAACGGCAACAGGATGTAATTTACCTATTTAACGATTTTTGTTGAAATTTGATATTTGGTTTGGTTTTTTGTGTACAATTTTGAATGGTTACCATGTTTGATTATTATATAATTTTTTTAAGTCTGCACAAATTTAATTTAAGTTGAAGTACCTACCTAGTTACTTATTTTACAAATAAAACACATTGTTTGCATATGTTTGTAACTATGTTATTGCTTTTGAGTATATTCACTTATCACGTAAAAAAATCTAGTACTAAATATACTACTTACTACTAAATATAGTACTAAATATACTACTTCCTACAAAATATAGTACTAAATATACTATTAAGTACTAAATCTAGTAACAAATATACTACGATAGTACTAAATTCTAGTACTAAGTACTAAAAATCTAGTAGCAAAATACTATTGTACCAACAACATAGTACCAACTGGCACCAGTTTTATATTTAACTAACGTTCGAGATTGAACAATATTTATATTAAAACTTTAAACAGTCGAATCCGAATATGGCAACATTGGTAGTTGATTTTGGTATATGAAATACAGAAAATACAGAACTAGCAAAATTTCTTGAAAAATGCAAAATCCAAAAAAATAATTGAAGACGCACAATCTTGGTTTGTTTACGAAAAATCAAAGGGAAATCCATTAATTTTTGTTTCTCTTACTCAACCATACCATATGGTCTATTGTCACTTTTTGAACCTTTCACCCGTACTTATTATGCATTATTCCTGCAAATGCTTGTAATCATTCTAACTCATACGTTTCTGAAAATATAACATACAACCTACTCTTTCATCACTATATTGCAGCGACGTGGTGGCTCTACCTCGCTTAACTAGAAGCTGCCTCATTATACTACTATAGGTTCTATATACAAGGATTTCACCACATATTACCTCATTTGAAATGGCAAAATTAAGTGAAATAAAGTGCACGACTGGGTCGCACAAACTTGCTCTAATGTTCGACAGTGGTCGAGGCTTGAGATTTTTGAAAAAAATGAGGTAAAAAATCATTTGAAATTTTGTTAATCACTAGTTAAAACGTTTTTTTGGAAAAAATGAAGTAGGCCATTTAATTTCTTTTACAGTTTTGAATTTTAAGAAAACATTTTTTTCAAATTCGTTTGACCAGTTTTTTCAAAAACGTTTTTTTTTTTGAAAAACTTTTCGAAAACATACTCCAATTTTTTTTGAATATGCCTACATCTAGCAGCTGGTAGTTATTATCAGAAAACAATTTTTTTTTAATTTTAACAAACGGTTTTTGAAAAAACCAAAAATTAAAAAAAAACTCAAAAATAATTCTTTCATTTTTTTAATAAGTTTAAGAGTTTTCTCGGAAAAAACTAAGTATGCAATAAAATTTAGAAACTAAATGTCTATCGAGGAAAAATATATTGAAAATCGTTCGACCAGTTTTTTTTTTAAAGTCGTTTTTTTAAAACTTTTCGAAAAAATGTTTAGTATGTCCATTATAATGAAATCTGTTATTATATATCTGTTATTATATATTATTATATATTATTTTTTAAAAAATTCAATCAACCCATATTCAAAATATTTCCAAAACCAATTTTTTTTAGAAAATTTAAAAAAAAATTGAAAAAAAAAGGTTTTGAAAATTTTGAAATGCAATTTAATTGAATTATAAATGACTTCCTGTGTGGTACCGTTATTTTTCGACCTAGAGCAAAAATAAAAAACATCCCCCGAGATACTACCAAAATATATACTATTTATAATATATTATATTATATTTTTTTGATGTATACTTTTGTGTTTAAGTCCACGTTACACGTTACATACAAAAATTAAATTAAATTAACGTTATTTCCTTTAAAAAAAACTAATTTTAATATTTTACCTCCACCGATGCCATTTTGATGTTTTTTTTTCAACTCTGACATTTGTCAAAACACAACAAAACAAAACAACACACGCTCAGTCTTTTACTCCATGTGCTCGGTCATTTTATTCTGAGCTCATAGAGCGCGCTCCGAGTAAGCTCCGAAACACAAGCTTAGCGCTCTGGTGTGCCAGATCTAAAAACAAACACCTCCGGAGGGTTCTTTTATTAACTATCATTGATAATTGTTGACTATTTGCCGTTCCAAAATACCAAATAGTTACGATTCGTGGCTATTTGACAAGAAAAAATTGTTCCAAAATACATTGTTAAAGTATCAAATAACGGGTGATTTTTTTGAGGTTAGGATTTTCATGCATTAGTATTTGACAGATCACGCGGGATTTCAGACATGGTGTCAAAGAGAAAGATGCTCAGTATGTTTTGACATTTCATCATGAATAGACTTACTAACGAGCAACGCTTGCAAATCATTGAATTTTATTACCAAAATCAATGCCCTAGAAAAGTTGGCAGAAAATCCGCTTTTTTATCGACAAATTTTGTTCAGCGATGAGGCTCATTTCTGGTTGAATGGCTACGTAAATAAGCAAAATTGCCGCATTTGGAGTGAAGAGCAACCAGAAGCCGTTCAAGAACTGCCCATGCATCCCGAAAAATGCTTGTTTGGTGTGGTTTGTACGCTGGTGGAATCATTGGACCGTATTTTTTCAAAGATGCTGTTGGACGCAACGTTACGGTGAATGAACCGAACACTGATTTTGGTAATAAAATTCAATGATTTGCAAGCGTTGCTCGTTAGTAAGTCTATTCATGATGAAATGTCAAAGCATACTGAGCATCTTTCTCTTTGACACCATGTCTGAAATCCCGCGTGATCTGTCAAATACTAATGCATGAAAATCCTAACCTCAAAAAAATCACCCGTTAGTTACGATTTGTAACTATTTCGAACTCATGTCCATGAAATGAATTGAGATTGTTGATCTGTCAAAGTCAAAGTTAGTTTAGAATTCAAATCGAAATTCTAAATTCAACGAACAAACCCAACCAACATAGAAAAAACACTGCGACCCATACCGATCATATCCCGCAAACCCTGAAATTTTAATTTTGTGTACTTGAATACGTGTTAGCAAAATGGAAATTATATTGGTGAAATTCGACCTAACGTCAGTGTCATTCATAACCTAAAAAGAATATTTATTCATTAGTAAAACCTTTTGAAAAATGAAAATAGTAATATTAAGATTATTTATTGATTTTTGTTATTAATTATTAATTTTAGAAATATCTAATGTAGCTAAAACTTATGCTGAATTCTTTTTTCTATGCCAACCACTTACGTTACCTCTCAAAATTTGAAACAATAGATAAACACAGTTTGGAGACCAGTGAGTGTAATCCACAACAAACGTCATTCCGACACTTCTGGAACACACTTTCTGGAAACTGGCAACTTTATCAAACACCACCAACAGATGTCAACACAAACGATTAATGGAATTCAAACAGATTCCCAACGACAGAGCAGCTACATCATTCAACATTCGACGTTGAACCTCTGCCTCCCTAAAATCATTTCGTTACATCAAAGTAATTCTTTAAAAGTAATTTGTATCGGTTTGTTCAAATAAATAAAGCTAATAATTGTCAAACAATTAAATACATACACATTCCGTTTTTCTATTGGCATTGAAACACCAAAAAAGTCAACGGTTCATCACATTTTCCTTCAGACAGAAAAGTATCAAACAAATTTTAGGATACCTTTGGATTTTCTCTCTGTTTCCATATGTTTCTTCAATCAGCTTTCTATCAACTGTTTTTAATAATTCTAATTACAACAAAAGCAATGCGTACATTAACGTATGTATCTTTTGGTTGGGTTGCCGTGCTTGTTTGTTTTTTTTTTTCTTTTTTTTTGTGAACGAACAAACCCAACCAGATAGATTACCTCCCTTGTACATGAAACCTATAGTACTATAATCAGGAGTTGGAAACGAGCGCCACCTAGTTCGTCTACATCACCCTAAAGTTTTTCTCTGAATGGAGATTGCAACGTAGACTTTTAATCTTCAATACATATGCAATGTAAAATTGCTAACATTTTATATACCTCCTTCCTGTCAGAAGAAAACAAACCATCGACACTTTTTCGTGTTATTTTTAAATCATTTTCGTACCGCCTTTGTATATAGAACCTATAGTACTACCATCAGTGTTCGAAAACTAGCGCCATCTAGTGCGTCTACATCTCCCTAAAGCTTTTCTCTGAGTGGAGACCGCAACGTAGACTTTTAGTCGGGGAAATGTACTCAACACATATGCAATGTTAGAAAAAGACAGAACGACAAAGATATATATAAAGTAATAGCAGTCAGAAGGAAACAAACCATGAACACTTTTTCATGTTATTTCATTACCATTTTCTTAAAATAAGCGATAATGAGAGAATGAAAGATAGTTATTTAGACAGGTATGTGAGGAGTTTTCATTTCTGCCTTGGAAATACATTGTTTTTGGGTACGTTTTTTTTATAGAAACGGCAACAGGATGTAATTTACCTATTTAACGATTTTTGTTGAAATTTGATATTTGGTTTGGTTTTTTTGTGTACAATTTTGAATGGTTACCATGTTTGATTATTATATCAATTTTTTTAAGTCTGCAAAAAATTTAATTAGTTGAAGTACCTACCTAGTTACTTATTTTACAAATAAAACATTGTTTGCAGATATTTGTACCTATGTTATTGCTTTAGAGTATCTTCACTTATCACGTCAAATATCTAGTACTAAATCTACTACTAACTACTAAATATAGTACTTAATATACTACTAACTAATAAATCTAGTACCAAATCTACTACTAAGTACTAAATCTAGTACTAAATATAGTACCAAAACTACGATAGTACTTAATTCTAATACTAAGCACTAAAAATCTAGTACCAAAATACTATTGTACCAACAACATAGTACCACCTGGTACCAGTTTTATATTTAACTAACGTTCGAGATTGAACAATATTTATATTAAAACCTTAAACAGTCGAATCCGAATATGGCAACATTGGTATTTGATTTCGGTATAAGAAATATGGAAAATACAGAAATAACAAAATTTCTTGAAAAATGCAAAATAATAATTGAAAAAATAATTGAAGACGCACAATCTTGGTTTGTTTACGAAAAATCAAAGGGAAATCCACTAATTTTTGTTTCCCTTACTCAACCATACCATATGGTCTAGAGTCACTTTTTCAACCTTTCATTATTCCTGCAAATGATTGTATTCATTCTAACTCATACCTTGCTGAAAATATAACATACAACCTACTCTTTCATCATTATATTTCATTCTAGTCTCCAAAACCCATACAAATGTATATGAAGAACTATTGCAGCGCTATTACGGTAGTATCTCGCTAAACAAGATGCTGTCTAATAGTTGTACTATAGATTTCATAAACAATGGATAATCTTGATTTAACGTCAGGTGGAAACGTAGTATTATGCAACGATATATCAAATTGAATTATTTTCTATGGCAAAATCTATATTTTATTAGGTATTCATTTGTTCATTTGTATGTAGAAGTACATTGAAATTTTTTTGTTTAATATTTGACAAATTCTAACAATAAAGCGTTCAAAATAAAATCATAACAATCTCAACAAACAAAAGAACGCCCTTCTGTTGTAAGATAGGAAAGGAAGTATCTTTCAACAAATGACTCTCCTTTGATTTCCTCTCTGTACATGTCAAGCCAAACAAATTTTTCAAAAACCGTTTTTATAAAATTTTAATTTAGAAATTGTGATACCTATTATTATAAAAAAAAAAGAAACCTTGTTTTCGATTTACACCCATATGAGTTTAATGTGCATTCAAGATGTTTGTCAGTAAAAAAATATTCTCATTACAAATTGTTACTGCTGATTTTTACATGGAAAGCCCAAAACCCGGTTTGGATCCTTTTTTTTCAGAATTTCTTTCAAAGGAAATAAAAAAGGTTCCAATCGTTAGAATATTTGGCTCAAATGCAGATGGAATAAAGACATGTTTGCATGTGCATGGCATTTTTCCATACCTATACATTCCTTTCGATAAAAAAGACTTCGAAACATTAGAGAAAGGCGTCTTTTCAATAGGTGTAAATTTGGATAAGGCAATTAATATATCCCTTGGCCAAAGTGCAGGATCTCAACATGTTTTCAAAATTGAATTGGTAAAAGGAATTCCTTTTTATGGATACCATCAAAACGAACATCAATTTCTAAAAGTTTACATGCTTAATCCTCGACTTATAAAACGAGCTGCAAACTTGTTACAAACTGGAGCAATTATGGGCAAAATATTCCATACTCATGAATCACACGTTCCTTATATTTTGCAGTTCTTTATTGACTACAACCTATATGGAATGAGTTTTCTACATGTACCCTTAGAAGTTTTAAAATTTCGTAGGAAAAACGAAAAAGATGATATTCCATACGCAATTTCAAATCAACACATTTTAGATTGTAATGTTGCAGCTAGACAGTCAATATCCAAGCTAGAAGTAGACATCGTTTCTGGTTTTATATTGAACAGATTTCAGCTTGAAACTAAAGTAAGTACACATGCAAATCCTGGAATTGAATCAATTTGGCAAGATGAACGTGTCCGTCGACAAAATCTTGCCAACAATTTAGAAACTGTTGTGCCTTTAGTTATACCTTCAACCGAAGAACGTTCCGATATTAAACCAACAAAATCGGACATTTTTTACCGCGCTGAATTGAAGAATAAGTTGACGCAATTAGAAACCGATTTGGATCATAACACGACTGATATACTTGGAAGTTATATAAATCCTTTCGAAGGAAATAATAAAAAAAAGAAAAAAACATCAAATCCCAATTCTGTTTATCCAGGAGAATGTACTCAAGAGGATTTGTTGACAAATGCATCATTCGTAACAAATCACTTTTTGAGCGGAGGTTTTTTCGAAACACTGAATGAAGTTTTCTCGGAAACTAAAACACAGGATCTGGATGATGTCTTCATGGATAATTCTGTTGCTGACCAAAGTTTTAAAGTCTGCCTTTCACAGTCAGCTAACACAAATGAAACATTACTCACAGAGGACGTTGAATTATTAAATGTTATGCAGCACTTAGGAGAAGAAGAAGGTGAATATAATGTGGATTTAGATAGCACCCTAGCTCCATTATCAGAGAATACAGATTGTAATAATTCAGAGGATGTGATTGAAAAATTGTCGCCAAATGACTTAAACGAAGATTTTGATAATGAATGTCTCGATTTCACATTAGTTATGGAAGATATGGATGAATTGTTAGTAAAATTAAGTCAGCCTTCATTTTCAGAAGTCATAGAAATCAATGGAGCAGACAAAAGTTTAGAAACTCCAAATAAAAACAAAAAAAGTCTGATGATTAATAAAGATCTGGGAAGTGTTGAAGAAAAATGCACAACTTTATCTCCGCTCATTCAATCCCGAAATGTTAGAGAAAATTCATCTGATGCAAATCAAATAAATGGTGTGTGTTCTCATTCAAAAACCGTCAACCATCTAGCTGCAGTTCCAGCCGATAAATTAAAGCAAAGACAGACAGTGGACCTGGATCGGATACAAATAACTGAATTACGTCCTGAACCTAATAAACTCGGTAACAATTCATCAAAATCAAAAATTCTTCAAAACTACTGTCTGGAAACAACAAACGAAGACGAAACATCTAACAAACACTTGTCCAGCTTAGGTTTGAAAGTCGACATAAATAAAAGTTCATCACCTGAAAATCTTCAAGAAGGGCTTGAAGGGCAACAAGATATTCCAAAATCATTGATGACCCTGAAAAACAATTTAGAATCGTCTTGTAACAAGCCGGACTTGATAAGAACTTTCAAAAGAGTGAAAGTAAAAAGATGCCCCCTAATAAAAGCCATGACCCAAAACTTACGACAAAAGCCTCCAAAAGAGCTTGATGTTGAATGTCTTAAGTCCAATAATAAAATATTTAAATCCCTTAATAGCCCTGTGAAGGAAACAGAACTCTCTGCAGTTCGGATTCCTTCAAAAAGCAAAAAAACCACAAATCACAAATCTTCAAGAAAACATCAAATTTCAATTAGAATTAAAAAAGAAAATTTTTCTACACTTAACTTGGATAGCAGTTTATGCCGCGATTCTGTTTCTATAGATAATTTGGATTCTGTAAAAAAAAGTATTCCAAATGTTGGCTACGTTGTAATAAGGCCGATCATTCTAACAGAAACTTACGAAGATGTTAAAAATGGTTGCAAAACACATGATCTCCCTAAGTTGATGCACGGCCAGCCGTTTTATAGCAACTATCATGATTCCACAACAAGAAAAGAGGTGGGAAATACTGTTCTATGCATTCCTAGTAGATCGTTATGTAATGTAGACAATTTTAGAAGCACAATACCTTATCTTCACAATTTCTCTATATTTAGAAGGAATATGATTCAAGTCATGATTACTCATATGCCAGACGATGATTGTATTAGAAAATATTTATCAACTGACAAACTAACAAGAACCGCACCGAGTAAGCTCCCACCTGCAAAACTTGATGTTAAGATATGGCTTAAAGCGAAGAAACTCTTAAAGGAACAATACGTTCATGATGAAAAAAATCCAGAAGTTGAAGAAGAAAGTCCAATTAAAGTGAAAACAGAATGCGAAGGCATATTAGAAGATAAAGTGCCGTTAAAACCATTGGAATCTGTTGCTGAGAATACTTCCAATTTATCTTCGAACCAGTTTCTTACGATCGGCAGAACAAAAGCTGAGCCTAAGGCCAATTTGAAAAAATATAGTGAATTTCTAAAAACAAGCAAACAAATTGATGGGAATAACCTTACAAGCCAAACGATGAAAAGAAAACAAAACTCGAAGCCTTTGGAAACAGTTTCAAACACAGCGGTTATGGCAGAAATGGAAAATGAATCCTTTGGGTATAATATGGGTAATAAACAAGGTGACTGCAGTTTTGGAATAAGAAACGTAACTTTAAATAACACTTTTGGATTTAAACTAAATTTAGAAAATCTACAACATGCGAAATCAGTTGTTGATCATAACTTACTGACAGCACTTTCGCTAGAAATTTTTGTACCAACAAGAGGGGATTTACTCCCAAATCCCCAATTGGACGCTATTGCTGTTATATTTTATGCCATAGAAAGCAATATTACGTCGGTACCGAGTCCCGAAGAAATTTCGACAACCAGTGGTCTCATTATTATGTATGATGAAAACGTTTCGACTTTTTCGAAATTCAATGCCATCGATTCAAATATGAAAGTTAAAAAAGTTGGCAATGAAGTTGACGGACTGATTGAACTTGTTCAATTGTGTCAATATTGGGATCCTGATATTTTTGTTGGCTATGAAATTGAAATGTCATCTTGGGGATATATAATAGATAGAGCAAAATATCTCAGCATAGATATCGCTATGTTGTTGTCTAGAGTTCCAAATCAAAAAGTGAGCGATTTTACAAATGAAGACCGAGATCGGATCACAGATTTAGATACGGAAACAAAGCTTTGTGGTCGTATTTTATTGGATGTGTGGAGATTAATGCGATCTGAAATTGCACTTACGTCATACTCATTTGAAAATGTAATGTTCCACATAATGCATCGCCGCTGTCCACGGCATACACCTAAGGATCTATCGTTGTGGTTTGTATCATCTCAGACTAGATGGATTACGCTGGAATATTATCTTGAACGAGTTAATGGTACATTAGCGTTACTCCATCAGCTGGACATAATCGGACGAACTAGTGAAATGGCAAAGCTTATTGGTATTCAATTCTATGAAGTGCTTTCTCGTGGATCGCAGTTTAGAGTAGAGAGTATGATGTTGCGAATTGCAAAACCAATGAATTTGGTTTCATTTTCACCTAGTGTTCAGCAGCGTGCTTATATGCGTGCCCCAGAATATTTACCACTTATATTAGAACCAAAGTCACGTTTTTACTCTGATCCAATGATTGTGTTGGATTTTCAAAGTCTTTATCCTAGTATGATTATGGCATATAACTATTGCTTCTCGACATGTCTAGGTCGAATTGAAAATTTAGGACAATCAACACCGTTCGAATTCGGCGCATCGCAGCTTCGTGTATCACCAAGTCTTCTTAAAGAACTTTCTAAAAGAGATATGCTTAATATATCACCATGCGGTGTAGTATTCGTAAAGAAGGAGGTTCGAGAAGGTATCCTTCCTCGTATGTTAAAAGAAATTCTAGATACTCGACAAATGGTGAAGCAGTCAATGAAATTGCACAAAAAATCTGCTGTACTTCAAAGGATACTCCATTCCCGACAATTGTGCTTAAAACTTATTGCAAATGTAACCTATGGCTATACGGCGGCTAACTTTAGTGGTCGTATGCCTTGTGTTGAGGTCGGAGACAGTGTGGTAGCGAAAGGACGGGAAACACTTGAACGTGCAATAAAATTAATAGAATCCAATGAAGAATGGAATGTTAAAATAGTTTATGGCGATACAGATTCTCTTTTTGTTTTGGTACCGGGTGGAAGTAGAACAGAAGCTTTTAAAATAGGCTCTGAAATTGCTGAGTATGTAACGCAAAACAATCCGCATCCAGTAAAATTGAAACTAGAAAAAGTTTATCAACCGTGTATACTGCAGACCAAAAAACGTTACGTGGGCTACATGTTTGAATCGCCCGACCAAATAAAACCAATCTATGAGGCCAAAGGAATTGAAACTGTTCGAAGAGATGGATGTCCGGCAGTAGCTAAAATTCTTGAAAAAACTTTAAGAATTCTTTTTGATTCGGTTGATGTTAGTCAAGTTAAAAAATACATTTGTCACCAATTCTCCAAATTGCTTTCTGGGAAGGCAAATCTACAGGATCTTATATTTGCAAAGGAGTTCCGTGGATTGAAGGGTTATAAACCAACTGCATGTGTGCCGGCTTTGGAGTTGACCAGAAAGTGGATTCAATCAGACCCTCGGAAAATTCCACGTTGTGGGGAACGGGTGCCATTTATTGTTATAAATGGGCCACCAGGCTTACCGCTCATCAAACTTGTGCGCAGTCCAGATGAAGTTTTAGCCGATGGAGGTTTAAAAATCAATGCAATATACTACATAACAAAAGCTATAATTCCCCCCCTTAACCGATGTCTTTTGCTAATTGGAGCAGATGTAAACGAATGGTTTGTTAACTTGCCAAGAAAGAGTCTTTATATGCCTGCTATTACTTCATCGGATGATAATATCATATCTAACGCAAAGAGTGTAATATCTCAATATTTTTCATCAACAAACTGTATAACCGAATGTGGCCGTCAAACAACACAAAGAGTGTGTACATTTTGTTCAAAGGAGGTTTCAACAAGTTTAATTAAATTGGAAGATAAATTCTCGAAACTACAAAGAGAATACTTTTTTACACAATTTATATGCCAATCATGTTGTGGTCGTTCGAATTTTATTTCCTGTGCATCTTTGGATTGCCCTGTTTTATATGTTCTAAAGATGAAGAGTCGTGAAATAACGGCAAATATCGAAATTAAAAATATCCTGAACAATCTGTTTAAAACTGAGTTAAGGTAACAAATAAATAAAATAAATAGATTTTCTTTTGGTATTTGTTAATAAAAGTGGGGGGTGGTTGATGTATTAGTGTCTGTTTTTATTTTTATCATGGCACGATGTTTGTTTTGTTGTGAGATCTTGGGACAAGATCCTCCCTTCATCCGGCGAGCTGAGCCGTGCCTCGCGAGCGTGCCTGGTCCCAAAGGCAGATTTTCCAATTACCCTTGTTCAGGTTTCCCCATCTTCCTCCCATGAGTTGCTTGGTTTGCACTTATGTCGTATATAAGGTTGATCCATTTTTCGACTTTTTTTTTGTTTTGAATATTTTCCTAACTTTTTAATTCTTTTTACTGGACGCAACTTTCATTTTCAGTTTTCTCTTCCTTTCCTGTACCAGTTTCCTTCTATTTTTATTTGTATCTTTAGTTCCCTTTTTATGAATTTTCCCTTAACATACAAAGCAACCATAAACTTGAACGGTTTCCTATCAGATCCGCCATTTTTACTTGCGATTATAGGGACTATAAGGCAAGTTTAATATAAAAAAATTTGAGATAACAATCAAACATGACATTTCGATCATATAGAAGCCTAAAAAAGTCATTGTCTGTCTGTCTGTCCGGGTGTTTATTGAGCTGCAGCCTAAACGGGTTAAGCGATTGCCTTCAAATTTGGTATGTGTTTATCTTTTGGCATTCCTCAGAGGGGAAAATGAAATTTTATTTTTAGGGCTACAAATAACAGTACTTGCGATACGACCGTTCAAGAGAAGCTTATTTTTATCGAAAATTTGATGAAAATTTTTTTTGTTGGTATTGGCTATCATTTGAATAGAACCACATTTACGGGAAAAGTCTATTAACGGGACCTTTCATATAACGGTTTTTTTAATTTTTGGCTTGCTCGGTAACGGCTCTATGGATTTCTGTCAAGTTTTATATTTGAAAAGATCTATGTAGCCAAATTAATTCTGCATATCAACATTTTAAATAACTTTTTTTTCTATTAAAAATAAATTTTTTAATTTTTTTTTTTTTTTTTGAGAAATCAATATTTTTAAAACCAATCAAAAATTTTTTTTTTAATTTTATAATCACACGTATATTTATAAACTCTAAAAAACTGCATACCAAAATTTAAAAACAAATTTTTTTTCAAAAAACTAAAAATAAAAAATAGGATTTTATCAAAATCCGTCCTACAATTTTCGAAATACTTTTTTCGTAAATTATTTGTTATTTAAGACGTTTGATGGCGTACCTTATTTTTAATAAAAACCGTTAAGTATTGTGGTTTTGATAGTTTTTATAAGTTCAAACTGTTATTTTGAACGTAAATGTTATTTGTTTTTGTCAAAGATCTTGCCGTCCAATGTTATTACGCACATAAGAGCAAGTACGTGCGACCCAGTCGTGCCCATTTTTTCTGTTTCCAAACCGTTCCTTGAATTAAAATTTCTTCTCATTCCATCCAGTATTCCTATTAAAAAATTCGTTTCACATAATTTCCCCATCCTATCCTACCCATTCCCTAACCTATCGTTTCCTTTCCTTTCATACCCTTTTCCTTCCAGCCACTTCTTTTTTCCTAATATCAAATGGCGCCCAACGCCTGTGTAGTCTTTCCTTAATTGTGTCGGGTTGTCTTGTTCCCGATGTCACCACAATGCAGTTTGTATGTCGTGTTCGAGATTGTTCATAATGCTTGAGCACTTGCGACGAACAAATTGGTGATGCCATCAAGAGCAAGAGAAACTTTCCTTCCTTTGAGAAATGACTCAGATTTTCTTGTGTCCCACGGTTTTGTCCAGCAGCTCATATTTCATGATCAGGATCGCTCGTAAGAAAGCCTAATCATTTGCGATGCGTTGTAGGACTTGATCATTGGAGACAAGACCAATCTGAGATAAAGGCCCCGATTGCGGTTATCGACCACCAATCGACTCGCCATTTGTCGATTAGGTTGTGTGTTTGGTATTGTATACCACGATCGACGAAATGATATGTTATTGTGAATAATGTAAAAATATATTGTGAATAGATAACGATTTTGACAGTTCATTAGTGCGTTTACAAATTTTCGCATTTGTAGTTTTGGTTTGCGTTTTTTATAATTCAATTTAATTAAAAATGAGTTAAATCGTAATCTCAAAAAAAATCCAAAGAAAATGTTTCCCATTTTATCTTTGCCTGGGACTTTACACAGGCGCCTTTTACTATGTCAGAAAATTATGCACAACAACTGTCGATTGTCAAACCGAAGAATGTCGATCGTAATCGACATTCACAATACGAAAAACAGTAATCGACGGCCGGTAATCGAAAAGAGTCGATTATCGATTAACTAATCGACAACCGCAATCGGGGCCAAAGTGTCTTATTGCCATCGCGAAATGCGAAATTCCAGTCAGTCTTCTCATGGGTGGTAAAAGTACCATAGAATCGCGACTGGAATTTCAAATTTGACAACAATGGTAACGTACTATCCCATTCCTAGTTGATGTGGTGACTGAAGCCGGAACTGTTCGTAAGTCTATTTTCGGAATGGCTCTAAGAACGCCTGAAAAATCGCGACAGACAGTGCCGACTCCGACGACAACTTTCTATTTTGAATTTGTCACGTATTTATGTCGTTTTTTGTATGCTACCACAATTTGAAAAAAATATATGTAAAACTATGCTAAAGATGTTGCTTTGGGTAAGGCGTCAGTTATAGCGATCAGGAAAAAAATTCAAATGCATATTTAACTATATTTTCATATGATTTTAACTATACTTACGTTCTGGCTATGCCAACCATTGCTATTCTTTTTTTGCTGGGAATTTTCAAACGATGACAAATCCACATTTCTTTAAAATGTCTTCTACGTAATTTAAGTAAGCACTGAGTTTGGAGTTCCTACGTTGGAATTTCATTCCGGAAAATTCAAAGGGACAACATGGGAGAAGGAAATATTTGACTTTATAACTTGGCAGGGCGGCTAAAACAGGAATCTATGGCGATAATATCCGAAAGATTTCCAATTACCCAATCAGTGTCTGGTGGTAGTTGAAAGCGATCGGGTATGATGGTTTCTTCAAAAAGATGATTTGTTTTTGGAAACAAAAATCCATATTCGGCGGCTTCTCACATCATAACTATAGCCTTTATAACTCTGTGGATTGAGAATATAGACGATAAGACCATTGCCACAGCCCAGATCGGCAAATGCCATTTGGCTCACAATGCTGTTCCTTCCACAAGCATATTAGGTACGCTGCTATGACTAAGTCTTCGTGGACAAATTTAAGAGGATCTGTAGATTCCTCCCAGATCTGGAAACAATTAAATTTACTTAATCTCATTATAATTTGAAGAAAACTTAACATACATCGATGAGATCTTTAGAATACCTTGTTTTCAATAACTTATAGAGCTCAAGGTATTTCTCCAAATCCACTAGGTGCAACAAATCGAAAGGCTATGTACATCATACATCAACGTTCACGCACCTAGTCCCAAGAAGACGAAAAAGATTCCTACGAACATGTAGAGACGACCCTCAATGCCTGTCCAAGCTATGGCGAAGGGAGCCAGTATTCAAGCAGTACATGGTTTGGATGAGAACTTTAATGACAATGGGCAACAAGAAATTGGTGCAGTGAATATTTTATGGCGCTGTTTGGAGGTGGCTTTAAGGAAGCAGGACAATCTGAGATAGAAATGAACGGCGAGATTTTGCAATCAATTCTGGGCTTTATATACACTGGAAGTATTGAGATGCAAAATGAAACGGTAAAAGATATTTTCAGAGCAGCAGACTTCTTTCAAATCAAAGCTTTAATAGAAGAATGTTGCAAATTTATGGCAAAAGAACTGAATTATACAAATTGCTTGATTATAGCAACATTGGCGGAACAACACAGCTTGATGGAGGTTTGTGAGAAGGTAAGGAAGTTTTCCAGTAGTCATTTTGTAAACATCTGCAATACAGAGGAGTTCCTTTGGGTTGGATTAATTCAAGTGAAGAGCTTTCTTTGTCATCAGAAGAAATTGTATTTCAAAGTCTAATTAAATGGATTGATCATGACAAGGAAAATCGACAAAAATGCACCTTTAATCTGTTTTCCAAGATTCGTTTTACTGGCTGTTAACGGTGGACTTAATTAAAAAAAAAAAAAACAGAAGTAGGCTATGCGAACAAGCCGATTGTGTAAAATTGGTTTTTAGCTAATTGTCGAGCCTTGAAATCAGTAAAATGTTCCGATTCAAACGAAGGATACGAACTTATTATTCTCAAACCTGGGATAAAACAGACTTATAATCCAGAATGGAATACCTGGACTTCAGAAAATTTTGCAGTCGGTGGCGAGAACTTCAAAAAAGTTATTGTTGTAAAAAATAAACTTATATTTTCAACAGTTAATTCTAAATATCGATTGAACTGCTTCGACCTTGAGTCGAAACAAAACATTGAATTACAAATACTTCATCTACATCGCTATAATTATGACTTAGCTGAGCTAAATGATGAGTTGTATGTAGTTGGCGGTCGTACTTCTGAAGAGTGCTGGAAACGATGTGTGGAAAAATTTAATTTTTCATCGGGAAAATGGGAAAGTGTAGTTCCCATGCCAAATGCAGTTGAAAATCCTAAAGTTGGATTGTTGTATGTAATTAAAAATATATGTTATAATCAACAGAACATCGAACGCTTCAACCCCAAATTAAACCATTTGGGGTTGAAAGCATTCACAACATCTTATGGTTATGGCAAAGAAATTTCCTCATTTGGTCTCATTGGAGTCAACAAGAAGTTGTTTGTTTATGGAGGATGTAGATCAAGCACAATCGTGAACATTTATGATGGTTACTATAACTTCGCTATGGTTGATATTGACTCGCAAGAGTGGGAATATTTAAATCAAATTAGCCCAGTGCCAGTAAACCCTCAGGGCGTATCGTTTGGGGTGGATATGATGATACTGATACTTTCCTTAACTTAATGAGAGAGTACGATTATAAGCTGAACAAATGGCGAGTGTGGGCTCCACCAGATTTGTCGCATCTCGAGAGCAAGCTTATAGTTTTAAAGAAAAATATATAAAAAATTAACGCATTAAATATTTTTTTAAATCATTAAGTAATTTTGTACTATTTCTACCTTTTATTTAACTTTTTCTTATTATGTTAGTAATTCTGCAGGAGTTTGCATTTTTTGATTTTTTAAGCAACGCATCAAAAAATGCATTTAAATAAAAAATAATACTTTACACTACTTTTGTTTATTTTTTCAGTCTAAATTAAAACATCGTTGGTTGTGTTTATGGCAATCGGTGGCAAATAGATGGCTCTTATCTGACTCCGCAATCTGGCAATCTCAACGTCTTCTCTTTCCATTTCGCGAACTAACTGGGCGAATTGTACAAGGCCTTCTCGATTGCCTGGGAATCCGTAGGACTTTATTACGTCCGTCTGGAGTTGCATTACCAATGGAAAAACATGCTGCATCATCAGCAGCATTTCTTTTCCAGCAGAAGCCTTGGCTTCAGAGAGTTTTTTAGAGTTTTCTGTTTGATTAACAGTCCGGATGATGTCGATGAGAATTTGCTTGGCAGTATCATTGTTAAAATTTACTAAATATGACATTTTTTTAGTAAAATTATTATGTATTTTATCAACAGTTTTTGGAATAAATTATTTATTGTTTATTTTTATTTGTCATCTGTCAATATTTGACGGGTTGTCTTATGTGCTCTTAATTGCCAACAGAGCTGTCATGCGATTGATAGCGGAACAAATATAATTTCAGCAATGCCAGGTAAAATTTTAACATATTTTATTAAAAAATAATAACGGTACTCACGATTTTTTCTATCATTTATTTACAAAAACACTTTCTTTTTCAGCTGTTGCAAACTGAAACAAATGCCAAAATCACTGGAATTGATATTTGTTTAGTTACAAGAAGTCATACAATGATACAACTGTATGATTCTATCACGGTATATATAACGGTCCGGTGTTTAAGAACACTATGATGTGATATTTTTTGCGCATGTACGCTTTGATGTTGTAAAGTGATAGTTTTCTATGATCCTATGACGGTATCACAGTATCTGTATCACCCCTGATAGAAAAGTATTAAATAGTCATCCCAATGACCCTTTGACGTCTTAATAAAATAGCTCAGTGCATTGACATAGGTTATTGTGCCATCGCTAGCCACAGTGCCGATCACAAGAAAGAGCAAGTCTTTCATTGTTGTCCAGAAATGTGATTACGCGCAAGGTGTGCTATAGTGATTTTTCCGACTCGGTGTCAACGCCATGACATGAATACCGATAACTTTCACACCAAACGCAACTAGATAGCATCGACCAATAATCGTAGTGCATGGTAGAACTTATTGAATGAGGACCGGGCAGGATTCCAGTTGTTGCACCGATGATGATTGTTGCTTCAGTGTAATGGGTCCATATAAAGATGACTATCGCATCCTAAGGATAACTATCATACGACAAGACGGGTTTAGGACAAATAACTACGTCATTATAACGTTACAAGGTCATTGCGATGACCGAGTAATACAAGCTTTATTTTGATTTTTGCTGTCAATTACGTCAGACAGAATGCAAAAACTAATCTTATATAAATATGTCTATTCACAACTTGTTTGTAAAATTTTAAACACACGTCGTTTCTTTACCCCCGTATATTTAGCAGCACTATGTTCCCCATCGATTGAAACCAAAAAAGTTTAAATTTTGTTTCTATGTGCTGTTAAATATACGCCAAACCTTTAATTGTTAATAACTTTTTAACTATAGTTTTCCAAATTCTAAAAAATGGTTTTCCAAATGTTTTCCAAATTCGGGGCACCAAAAAAATCAAAATTCCCCACATAGTGCTGCTAACTATACGGGGTCGTTTCTTCAATTTATATTCTTCTTAGAAAAAAGAAATGCAACACATACCGACTATTACCTGCAAAGGCTGAAATTTTATTTTGAGTATGTGAATACGTGTGAAATCCGTGTGAGAAGCAGCCAATCAGCCATGGTCCATTTTCTACTGTTCCGATCGTCAGTAAAAAATTTAATGAAGCATTTTGCAATTAAAACAATTTTGAGGTCATTTGAATTCTGACATAATTGTACTAATTGCTATAACTACCCGTACGTAAAAAATTCCAGTTTTCAGCTCTTTCAACTTTTACTGATCCCTATAACTGGTAACTGGCGCCTAAATGCAAACGTTTTAGTAGTCCCATAAGAAATGTACAGGGACTGGTACACATATGTCGCTGAACGGGGCATTTTTCAGTTTGTAGGCTTAGAAAGAATTATCCACCTCAGTTGTCGTTCTTGTTTCTTTTTTCTATGATATTATTGATTAAAAAAATGCGTACGTTCACGAACGTAACTTTTGGGTAGGTTACCTTGCTTGTGTTTGGGTTTTCTTGTGAACGAACAAATCCAACCAGTCAGCTGTTCACGTGTTGAGAAAACCAGCAAATATTATAGCGAGTTTCATTGAAGAAAAGATTTGCTCTTTCTGTCAAAAGATTTGATCTTTTTCAGTTTTGAGAGTTTCATTGCAAGAAAAAGAGCAAATCTAGATCAAATCTCAACACAAAAGATTTGATCTCTGATGGGGTGGCAGATTTGATCTGAATGCACATATACATGTAAATAGTCTTGGGTCAAACGTCAAATGGAAAATATTTTGTTATTTTTGTTGTTTGTTGTGAACTTGTGCCAGCCCGTGCTTAGTCGAAAAATTAACAAATATCCATTAAATATACAAAATAACAAATAAAGGTGTTTTTGAAGTGAGAAAATAAAAATATGGCATTTTAAATATATATACTGTACATGCCTGGTATTTTTGTGTGTGATATCTAATACTGTGTATGCTCGTCAGTGAATGACCAATACTAGGATTAAATGATGAAACAAGTTTCATTGAAAAGAGCAAATCTTGATTTTCAGATCAAATCTTTGAAATTTGAATGAAACTCGCTATTAGAATACCTTTGGACTTTTTCTCTGTTTCCATATATTCTTCAATCAGCTGGAAAACAGCTGTTTTTACCCATGCTAATTACAACAAAAGCAAGGTAACCTATCCGAAAGTTACGTTCGTGAACTTACCCAAATTAATCATGTCATTGGGTTACATGTTTGAATCAAATCAAACAAATAAAATGTATTAAAATAACTTTTACCTGGCAGTGATTACATCTCTCCATAAATAACCAGAAAATAAGCAAACTGTCAAACGAAAGTCTACAATAGAGAAAAATTCAAGGAAAAGACACTTTTTTACACTGTTCTCATTATTTAGAAAAAAATAAATTCTTTCTCTTCTGTTTTTTAATATTTAACTAGAAAACTCAAAGCAATAAACAAAACACCTCCAATTAATATTCAATTTAAGTCCAAATATGTCTGAATTTTGATACAAATCTAGAAAAACTCGCACCTCATTCGCGGACTGCAACGTTTTTCCTCTTGTCATATATGTATCGTACGGCAGTGATTTTGCAAAAAGAAACGAAAGAAAACAAAAACGTGTGAAAAAAGTCCACAGCAAGTCTTCAAATATCAACAACAATCCAATTTCCAAGTCAATGAGTGTGTAAATGAAACTTCCTCATGTGCAAATTCACATTGAATGTCTGTTCTTGCAGGAAAATAATAAAAAATACATCCAAATTGGGCTCCCCACCCGAATACGGCGAAGTTAAACCAGCAACAGAGTGAGAGGTCGCGTTACAGCTTGAGTCGTCCCGTCTTCGATCAGTATGGATGCCATTGATGGACTGTCCAACGAACAGACCGATAAGGTACTGCAATTTCAAGATATCACTGGAATCGATGACATGAATGTGTGTCGCGACATCCTCATACGACATCAATGGGATCTGGAGGTTGCATTCCAAGAACAAATGAACATCCGAGAAGGTAGGCCGTCCATGTATGCTGCGTCAACCGAACTGCGTACTCCCAACGTTGTCAATGATCGCTTCCTGCAGCAAGTTTTCTCGGCGAGTATGCCTGGTGGACGCACAGGTAGTGGACCTCCAATACCTGGCAGCTTTACTGGTCTCCTTGGATACGTAATAAACTTTGTGTTCCAGTATTGTTATTCAACAGTGTCATCGATTGTCAGCACATTGCTAAGTTTGGTGCGAACTGATGAGAGAAGTGAGTATTCATTCACAGCAAATGTTTCCACCTATTCCTTTTTAGCTCATTTAAAATCAGAGAAAATCTAATAACACTTATTTAAACTTTCTGACTTGTATCGGGCGTTCAGGTCTATACCATCCTTTCAACGCAAGCAAGTCTGCAAGGTTGTCTTCTACCATACAATGAACTGCAAGACATTTCGAATTGGTTCGTTCCTCTTCGTTCATACGACCTAGGTGCCCAGCCAACCGCAGTCTTTACTTTTTACTTTTGGTGGCGCGACATACCTAGGTGCTCCTTGACCTGGTTTAATTTTCCTCTCTAGCCGGCTCGATATCTAGCCTTCCGTTTCCAATTTCGCAATCCAAGCAGTCGGAAACTATATGGGTGCTCCATCGGTGTCGAAGACTCCGCCATTAAGCGACGATTTTCATTCCCTCTACATGTCCGAACCATCAAACTGGCCGTTAAGTTTGAAGTTTGCAATTTGTTTTGTAAGGTGAAAACAGCAGACTTCCGTTTACTTCCGACATACTTGGACACAATCTCCACTGTCGAAAGTATATGTTGAGATGCTCATGATCTAAAGTTAGAGTCCTTGTTTGTTATGTCCTTATCCTGGGTAGCAATTGCCAGATCATCCGCTTAGCCAAATTTCCTACGGTCGCAGGAATATCACTGATATACAGATTAAATGGGGAAGCTCATTGTTTAGCTTCTTTCTTGCTCTGGTTTTCTCATTATTAAGGTTGTTTATAAGAGGCCTGATGTCCTTAAACAGGTAACTACTTAAAGAAGCTTAAATATGAGTACATCTTTCCAGACGGCGTCATACGCTGTCAACAAAAGCAATCGATGTTTTGAGCTTCGGTTCAAAACCTGCCTCAATGTGTGTCGTCAAGAATAACACTTGGTCCGTACCTGTTCGATGATTATGATTTCATTAATGGCAGGGTTTATCATTGTAGATGAGGCGTTCAAGGAGTTTGTAGCAAGTGCTTAGAAGCGATATGAGATGATAGCTTTCGGGTAGGTCGTTAAGTTTGCCTGGCTTGAGAATAGCAATGATTTTCTTTCGCTGGAACGCAGTTGGAATTGAGCCTATTTCCAGTATATTTCTGTAGAATTCTGCTAACAACAGACTTGTATTTTGCTTGTTTTGCACAAGAAACTCCATATGCATGCCATCAAATCTCGTTTCTTAGCCTATTTTTACTGTGGTCAGAGCAGTGCTGACATTTTGTGAAATCCCTCGAAAACTGAAACTGTGATGTTTGTTCTTAAGGTCCTTGAGTGCACGTTTGGTGATGATGTGCCTTGTCTACGGGGTCACGGGAAACATCTACAATGCGGCTAGCCACTTTATTTGGGTCAATGCAAAAACTTGTGGTGTTTTGAGATGTTACTTCCTCCAAGTTTGCGTAGGAGGCGCCATGTTTTCCTGCTAGAGTGCGTTAAGTAGAAGTGTTTCAAAGTTGATGTCCACTTATTTTTGCGAGTCTCCTTCAGCGATTTAAGCAAATTCTGGGTCTCCAGTTGCCTCAAAATCATCATAGAGTTGTTCGCTTTCTTCAGTCCAACCTAGAATATACTCCATAAACCACGAGGTTTATGTATTTTAGCGGTTGCTTTTACTATCTACAAGTCGTTTGAACAAAAATGGGCACGACTGGGTCGTTTTTAGTAAAAATCACACGTCTTAAAAAATAAAGAATTTATTAAAAAAGTATTTCGAAAATTGTAGGACCGGTTTTAATAAAATCCTGTTTTTTATTTTTAGTTTTTTGAAAAAAAATTATTTTTTTTTAAATTTTGGTTTGCAGTTTTTTAGAATTTATTAAAATACATTATAAAATTTAAAATATTTTTTTTATTAGTTTTCAAAATATTAATTTTTCAAAAAAAAAATTTCAAAAATTAATTTTAATTAGAAAAAAAAGTTATTCAAAATATTAATATGCAGAATTAATTAAGGTACTTAGATCTTCTTAAATATAGAATTTGAGAGAAATCCAAATAGACGTAACCGAGAAAGCCAAAAATTAAAAAAAACCGTTTTATGAAAGATCCCATTAATAGACTTTTCCCGTATATGTGGTTCTAATCAAATGATAGCCAATACCAACAAAAAAAATTCTCAAAAAATTTCATTAAAATCGTTGGAGCCGTTTTCTAGAAAAATAAGATTTTCCTAAACGGTCATATGGCAGGTACCAATATTTTTAGGGCTAAAAATAAAATTTCAATTTCCCCTCTGGGGAATGCCAAACATTCACACACACCAAGTTTGAACATAATCGCTTAAGCCGTTTAGGCTGCAGCTCGTTATACATACTGACAGATAGACAGACATTTTTTCTCGATCACATTTTTAGACTTCTCTATGATCGTAATGTCATGTTTGATTGCTATCTCAATTTTTTTAATATTCACGAATCCTAAACTTACCTTATAGTTCTTATAATCGCAAGTAAAAAGATCAGAGAATTTATTAAAAGTTTTAATTAATTGATTAATTTGATCTGCTGAATATTGTCCGACTCAAATTGAAATTTATTCGACTTAGAATATTGTTGGTGATGAAATAGATCCAGTCATTATTTTAGTTATAAAGCAGAACTGCAAATATTCTCTATGAACAGCAAGAGATGGGAAGTTTATCAGTTGTAGTCTTTGAATGTATGGAGGTAATATAATTCTTTCAGACCAAGGAAGAAAACGAAGAGAAAATCTTAAAAATCTTCGTTGGATGCTTTCTATTCTATTAATGTGAATAGAGTAGTATGGCGCCCATACAACGCAACCATATTCAAGGATTGGCCTTACAAATGAAACATATAGAGTTTTGACAACATATGGATCACGAAACACACGAGGAAATCTTTTGACGAACCCAAGTGTTTTGTTTGCTTTTTTTATGATGTGGTTATAGTGATCGATAAAAGATAGTTTTGGGTCTAATAGGTTTCCAAGATCGGAAAAACTAGATAATTTACACAAATTAGACGAATTCAACATATAGTTATAAATAAGTAAACTACGTTTGCGTGTGAAACACATTGTCTTACACTTGTCAATATTTAAAAACAAACGATTATTATTGCACCATTCTCAAAATTTAATTAAATTGTTCTGCAGTTGTTCACAGTCTGTGCTGTTGTCAATTGCTCGAAATATTTTTACGTCATCGGCATAAATTAATGTTATTCAATTTGTCAAAAGCTTTACTGAAGTCTGTAAAGATGCAATCTACTTGCAGGTGTTTTTCAAAAGCATCTATACAAAATGTGTAAAATTAAATAAATAAAAAAATAAATTAGTAACTGTTGATTTCTTTTTTACAAAACCATGTTGGTTTTCACATATAACAGGACAACAATTAAAAGATAGAACGTCACAGACCAACGATTCAAACAATTTAGGAATAGCGGATAATTTCGCTATAGGACGATAGTTTATAATCACATTTTTAGGACCTTTTTTATGGATTGGCGTTACAAAAAAGTATTTCCAGAGAGAAGGAAATTTGGAACGTTGAAGTGATTCATTGAAAAGAATAAATAGCGGATAAGATAAGTAAGACACACATTTCTTTAACACATATGACGGTACACCATCTGGACCGGGACTGAAACATTCATCAAGTTTCAAACTTCGGAGATTAAAAAGTTTATGTAATTAAGATGTGTGTATTGTTGAGTATTAAAAGAAATAAGAGAGAAAGTGCTTTGCGAAGGAAAGTCTTCAAAGGCACTTTTAAAATAATCCGCAAACAAGTTAGATATTGTCTCTGGATAATGGCTTTGCTGGGAAACCGTCGCATTTCCGCTTTTCATTAACATATTTCCAAAATTTGTTCGGGTTCATTTTAAGCTCTCTTTCAGTTTTTGAAAAAAACTCGGAATATAAGTAATTTGAATAGTTGATAAAGTCAATTTACAGTTCTTGATAAGCTCTAAGTGTCTCTTCATTCTTAGATAAATTGAACCTCAACCAGGACTTGTTTCTTTTATTTTTTAAAGTCTTTATATGCAAATCAAACCATGGCGGATTATTGTTAAATCTTCTAAGTTTTCGTAATGGGATAGTTTCTAAGAAGCAATCAAACAAAATTTCATAAAAACGCGAAATCTTTCCATCTAAACTTAAATTTGAAAATAAGATATCTCAATTTTTATCGATAAGTAAATTAAACAACTGATTGAAATTACATTTTTTGAAATCAAATACAAGTTGATCTTAAGGTTCATTTAGATCATTGGAATAAATAAAACGCATTCGCATAGCAAATTATCCTCTTATCTGTCCCAAGACCAAGGCCTACACTGTTCAATACAGGCCAGCTGTTTTGGCATTAAGTGAAACCCAGGTTGGAGTAAATACTGATTTATCAGAATTTGCTCTACATGGGTATAGCTTGGTGCCATTACTCTTTTCCCATCATGGTCTCGTGGTCTATGTTAGGAATGATATTGCTTGCCAGAGCCTTCCCCAATATGGGCAATGTTCCAACACGGACTTTAACTTCTTATGGCTCAAATTCACTGTCCGCAAGCATGTCATTCATTATTGTTTTATTTACAGGAGTTAAATATTGACAGTAATTCGACTTGTAACGAGTTTGATACACTGTCTGATTCTATCTCGAAAATTGTTTCCCTTTGTCTTCGCACTGAAAGCGTTATTGCGGGAGATTTGAATGTACACAATTCCAATTGGCTTCGCTATTCTGGTCAGACAACACCCGAAGGAAGGTATGTCGAGCTCTTTGCCGGGTTTAATCACCTTACCCAAATGATCGATGTGCCAACGCGTATACCGGATGTTGCTGGGCAAGCCGCCCATACCCTTGACTTGTTTCTTACTTCTCACCCTGATAAATATACCATTAGTGTAACTTCTCCATTTGGCACTTCAGACCATTGTGTCATTTCAGCTAATTTCTCATCCTCCACCCATCCAGTTAAAGAAAAACTTCCCACCAGGACCGTTTGGCAATACGAAAAAGCCAACTGGGACGGCCTGAATATTTTTTTCCGAAACTTTAACTGGTCACTATGCTTCTTCGATAGTGACATTGATGCCAGTGCTGAAATGATCACAAATGTGATTCTTCTAGGGATGCGTGCTTTTATTCCTAACAGAGTAAAAAGCATCAAACCTAAAGAAAAGTCTTGGTTTAATTCTGAGTGTAAAGAAGCTATCAGGCTCAAAGAAGTAAGTTTCCGTTCTTACAAAGCCAACCCTACAGAGGAAAATCGGAAAAAGCACAAACAAGCAAGAAACTCATGCAACTCCGTTATTGAAAGAACCAAATTTTTGCATGACCAAAAATTACGGCAAAAAATTCTGCAATGTCCCAAAGGCAGTAAAAATGTTTGGTCATTTGTAAAAAATATTAAAAACTCCTCAACATCTTCGGTTCCAACGCTCATCGACAATAACAAACCAATTGTTTACTCTTTAGAGAAGGCAAACTTGCTCGCCGCCCATTTCGCTACCAGCTCCACGCTGCCGCATAGCAACGTTGCCCCTCCTGTACTTGAGAATGTAAATTTTTCCATGGGATAGATTTTTTTGCGCACTCGTACAGTAGCAAGAGTTCTCAAAAATCTCGATATACACAAATCCGCTGGCCCGGATGGTATACCCCCGATTCTTCTGAAGAGGTGTTCTTCCACACTGGCAAAGCCACTGCGTAAGCTTTTCCATCGCTCCTACTCTTCTGGAATCTTTCTTTACATCGCTTTGGTGAAAGTAAAATTATTGCTCTTGATATCTTTAAGGCATTTGATAGAGTTTGGCATGAAGCTCTCTTATCGAAAATGCGTGCTTTTGGGATCGATAATACTCTTGTTCATTGGATTAGAAGCTATCTTCTGGACCGTTAAATACAAGTTATATTGGACGGATTCAAGTCTGATTCCCATAAAATAAATGCTGGTGTGCCCCAGGGCTCTGTTCTATCTCCGACTCTTTTCCTCATTTTTATAAATGATCTTCTGTCTGTTACTTCTAATCCACTTAACTGTTTTGCTGATGACTCTACCCTCAGCTTTTCATATTCGTTCGATAATTCACGTCCTTCGCCTTCGGACGTACAATTGCAACGGTGCCGTATGTCAAGCTCATTAAACCCGATTTATACAGCATTGTCAAATGGGGTAATAGGAATCGTGTGGAGTTTAATGCTTCGAAAACTCAACGCTGTCTTCTGTCGTTAAAGCTCAACATACCCCCAATGCCATTGTTCATGAATGGCACTTACATCGAAGAAACCGAAAAGCTCTCAGGACTCGGTATGTGTGTCAACGACGACCACCGTTGGAACGACCATATATTTGAGATCGCTAAAAATGCTGCTAAGTGCTTAGGTTTTCTGTATCGGTGTAAGAAGTCGTTTTCCCCTTCTGATCTGGCTACAATTTATAGCGTTTATACGCCCTAAACTCGAGTATAACTCCCACATCTCGGCAGGTGCTTCACAAACAAAAAATTAGCGCCATCTAGTTCGTCTGCATCTCCTTAAAGTTTTTCTCTGAGTGGAGACTGCAACGTAGACTTTTAGTACGGGAAATGTATTCAACACATATGCAATGTTAGAAAAAGACAGAACGACAAAGATGTATATAAAGTAATAGCAGTCAAAAGGAAACAAACCATGAGCACTTTTTCATGTTATTTCATTACCATTTTCTTAAGAATAAGCGATAATGAGAGAATAAAAGATAGAAATTAAGACAGGTATGTAAGGAGTTTTCATGCCTGCCTTGGAAATACACTGTTTTTGGGTGGTTTTTTTTGAATAGATACGGCAACAGGATGAAATTTACCGTTTTAACGATTTTTGTTGATTATTTTTTGTTTTGATTATTGTATCAATTTTTTTTAGTCTGCAAAAATTAAATTTGAGTTGAAGTACCTACCTAGTTACTTATTTCACAAATAAGACACACTGTTTGCAGATGTTTGAACCTATGCTATTCCTTTTGAGTATCTTCACTTATCACGTCAAGAATCTAGTACCAAATCTAGTACTAAGTATTAAAACTAGTACTTAATATACTACTAAGTACTAAATTCTAGTACTAAGTAATAACAATCTAGTACCAAAAATACTATTTTACTAACAACATAGTACCAACTGGCACCAGTTTTATATTTAACTAACATTCGAAATTGAACAATATACATTAAAACTTTAAACAGTCAAATCCGAATATGGCAACATTGGTAATTGATTTCGATATAAGAAATACAGAAAATACAGAAATAACAAAATTTCTTTAAAAAATGCTAAATCTAAAAAATAATTGAAGACGCACAATCATGGTTTGTTTACGAAAAATCAAAGGGAAATCCACTAATTTTTGTTTCCCTTACTCAACCATACCATATGGTCTATTGTCACTTTTTGAACCTTTCAATCGTACTTATTATTCATTATTCCTGCCTATTCTTGTACTCGTTCTAACTAAAGACTTTTCAAACAAACCATACAACCTGCTCTTTCATCATTATATTTCTTTCTACTCTCCAAAACCCATACAAATGTTTATCGTGCTGACAGAAAAAGCTATTGCAGCGACGTTGCGGCTCTTCCTCGCTTAACTAGAAGCGCTTCATGATACTATTTTAGATTACATATACAGTGGAGCCAGTAAATAATGCATTCTCTGTTTTCCCTTGCAGTTGTCACCGATCCACTGGGAGATGTTATGAAATTCATACAAACATACAACGAAAAGTACGCCACGCACCCGGTCTTCTATCAGGGCACCTATGCTCAGGCTCTTAATGACGCCAAGAATGAACTGCGATTCCTCTTGGTGTATCTGCACAAAGATGTGCCAAAGAGCGCCGATGTGCACTCTTTTTGCAGCCAGACGCTGGCCGATCAAAGCGTCATCGAATACATCAATCGCAACGTCCTTCTCTGGGGTTGTGACGTCGCCACTCCAGAAGGATATAGAGTGTCGCACTCCGTACATGCTCGAATCTATCCCATGATGGTGTTGATTGGTCTACGCGCACACAAAATGATCATCATGGGTCGCTTCGAGGGTGATTGCACTCCTGAAGAATTAGTTAGGCGATTGCAGACGGTTATATCTGGCAACGAGGTGTGGCTTAGCCAGGCTCGAGCTGATCGTCTAGAGCGTAGTTTCACACAGTCATTGCGTCAGCAACAAGATGAAGCATACGAACAGAGCTTGAGGGCGGACGAAGAGAAAGAACGAAGGCGACAAGAAGAGTTGGAAGTATTGCGTAAAGCACAAGAGGCTGTAGAGAATGAACGTAGAGCTGAGGAACGGAAAAAAGAGGTATGCAGTGGTCATTGTCGTTTATAGATAAATGTTTTTTATTTTGTTTTGTTTTTTGTGTTTTAAAAGGAAATTGCGCAGCAAAAGATTGACCTTGCCGATCGTGTGCCTTCAGAACCCCCACCAGACTCACCAAATGCAGTCAGCGTTGTCTTTAAATTACCAAACGGAGCACGCATTGAACGCCGATTCCTAAGCACAGATTCATTACAGGTAAGTCAGCCGTAAAAATGAATAGTGTTTATCTTAATTTTGTATCCATATTCACTAGGATGTCTACAATTATCTGTTCTGCCATCCATCGTCACCCGATGAATTTGAAATAACTACAAATTTCCCAAAACGAGTGCTCTATGCCAAAGATAGAGTCGAACACACAAAAACCCTCAGCGAAGTTGGCCTCAAAAATCGAGAAGTTCTCTTCGTCAGCGATTTGGATGCGTAAAAGTTACTCATCAAAACTAGTTTCAAACAACGTAACGTCTCTCCAATCGTTTCTTATTGGAGTAACTTCGTTTTTTTTTTCTATTTTTTTTTTGGCTCTTCGCATTTCCTTCATTCTCTCTTGAACACAGTAACAAAGTTCATGTAAAGCAATGTGAGATTCTTTCTTGTTTGTGATTTTAAAGTTAACATACACACATACATATAAATTTAATTTATAAATTTAAAACATTATAAAGAAAAAAAAAAGATTTATAATCACAACCATTGATTGAGTCCGACCTTAGAAGTTACCTTAAGTTTTTTCTTTAAATACCTTGTGGTTTACCGTTTTTTTTCCAACACGCATTTTCGGAATACATAGTATTGAATTTTAATAAAAAAAGTAAGTTTTCCATTCCGTTGTTAAGCATTAAACATAACATCTTTCGTACTTACATATAACCTTACTGAAACAAGTCAGTAAGTTTGCAAAGAATTCCCTGGTAAACCTGATTTCTCTCACACAACCATCAACATAAATACATTACAAAGAAAAGGTATAACACAAACTAAATAAAAAAAAACAAAGAAAATTAAAAAAACACACCCCAACCTAGGAAATAATATTTAACAACAAAAACTGTCTCAACAATCTTGTTATGTTACCAGTTTGTTGATAGGATGATAAATAAGAAAATCAAAATAACAATTTATTAATATATTATGTAAGAGATATAAATTTTGTTTTCATTTTTTAAACAGAAAAAAAACTGGTAAAGAAAATAAATTATAAAATCTAAATAAAAGGTTGTTGGACATTATTTTAAATGAGAAAACAAGTGTTATATTGTCCAATTCTCAATTTTTATGGACAACGGGCGTGACGCAGTGTTCGGACTTGAGAAATCGCGTTTCGCGGTATTATGGATAAAAAATCGCAGTAAAAAGAAAATTTTAGCAGTAGAATTTTGATTACATATAGGTATATTACATACATGGTTTTATTAAAAAAAAAAGGGTTTTACAAGGTTGGCGGCTAAAAGTAATCACCCAATTGGAAGACGCTATAACTTTTAGAAGTGTCGGCAATTGTCAATTCTGTTTTGACATTTGTGAAGAAAACAGATTAGATTATAACTAAAATAAATCATGTCGGCTCAACAACAGGGGCTCGACGTACTTCAGCTGACTCTATACAATGCTATAATTTTACTTATATCATATTTTTGTTTGCATAATCTTTTAATTGAAATTGTTAATTATAATTACTGTCTTTAGTTTTAAGAAAATTGGGGTTGGGATGCGGTGTTGTTCATCCTCTATGGAGTCCGTTGCTGGCTATCTCGTAGAACGGGGCTCCGTCATTGTTCATTATATCTTAGAATCGGTCGTCTGTGATGGCTCGAATGTTGAGGTAGCGATGGTTGGGCTCTAACTGTTGCTGGAATAGTTGTTGGTTTTACAAGTTGGGGTGGTCCCACGTTCCTCAAAATATTTTTGGAGAGCTGTGTCATGAACTGATTTATTGGGATCAGTTTGGTGTCTTCATAAAGCTTCTTGTTTGGGACATATTTCCTTGTAATGGGGTTCCGGTGTAGGCCTGTACAGCTACGGAGTATCTTCCTTTCAAAAACTTCGATCTTCTTCATATATGTTGGTAATATGGTGACCCAAATAGGACAAGCGTACGTCAGAACTGGACGGATCAGCTGTTTATAGATGAGGAGCTTAGTATTAGTGCTTAGTCCGTTTCTTCTCAGACCAGATGTAGGGAGAAGTTGCCTCTCTTAAGCATAAATGTAGAGTGCTTGTTGAATTTGAAGCGATTAGTGAAATTCACTCCAAGGTATTTTGTTGTTGTCTTTGTCCTTATCACTGTGTGGTCTGGTAGCTTGATACTGGTATTATCGCAGCGTGATGCGAAAGCTCTTCGACCTCTTGTTGCAGTTGTTAGGGTTCTGAAGCAGATAAGCTCGCTCTTATCGCTATTTATCTTTAGTCCCCATTTAAGGTAGTAGTCCCACAAGTTTCTTATGTGAACTTCAACTCTCCTGGGTGCGATTTCTGGTGAAATGGATGTTGCATATGTTAAGGAGTCATCGGCATATAAGTAGCTTCGTTTTCGTCCCTGGGATGTTAGTAGGCTGGTCAGCTGTACTTGGAAGCTTGTGGAACTTCAGCGCTGATCGTCTTTCTTTGTGAATATTCTTTGTTTACCTGTACATTAAAGGATCTATGGGTTAGAAATTTTTTGATTAATCTCACCAAGTGTTCAGGTAGTCCTAGACTTGACAGTTTGAATATTAGTCTTTTATCCAAACTGTGTCGAAGGCCTTTTCGATGTCCAGTAAACAGGCAACTGTCGTCTCTTTCTTGTTTAGTCCGTTTTTCACGTCGGAGTGCAGTCCAAGAAGCGGATGGATGGTTGAGTGTCGTGCTCGGAAACCATACTGACATTCCGGTATGAATTCCCTTTCCCTGAAGAAATGATGAAGCTTTCTCAGGTTAAGTCCCTCCAGGATTTTGCTGACACAGCATAAAAGCGAAATCGGCCGATATCCATCGACACTAGTCCTGTTGGTTTTCTTCGGAACGGGCACAACTTTTGCCGTTTTCCATGTTTCGGGGAAGTAGCTGTTATTAAGGCAGTTACTGAAGATGATCGTCAGCAGTAGGATGGCGAGATTTGGTAGCTTCTTAAGCACAAAGTTAGAAATCCCATCATTTCCTGCTGACTTCTTAGAATTTCCTCCGTGGATTATGTCAGTTACTTCCTCGATGGAAGTAAAAGCATCTCCAGTTGGTCCGAGTGCATGACTGTCCTCATTAAAGTTGGTGACTGAAGTATTAGAGGCTACAACTTCTTCAAACTTGTTTTCAACTTCTTCGATTAATCCAGGAAGGTGATTAGGCGGGCTATCCTTGAAGGTCTCTTCAAAATGCTTAGCGAGGGCTTCTGCTTTTTCGGTTGGTGTTGTTGCAGTATATTGCCCGTGCATTATTGTGTCTGGCATCGTGCTCTTTTTCCCAACGAGCTGGTTAATTTTCTTGAAGGCATCGGATCCCGGTTTGATTTTGGCAAGTCTTTTCCTGAATTCATCCTCCTGGTGATGTTTCACTGCCTGGTTGAACATGGTGTTGGTGCATTGAAGTTCGGAGTATATGCGTCTTTCTCTCTGTTGAACAACCTGTGGTATATCCGTTGAAGCTTTTTCGTTTCTCTCGAAAATGTGTATAGAATACAGCGAGCAACGCCGGGTGGGTAAGCTAGTCTTTAATAAATCAACGACATTGATGTGGTAGGTTGAACAAAGCGAACAGTGCTTTCACTTCAATGGAATCAGCAGCAAGCAAAATGGGACTAATTATAAACGGGACAAGACGAAGTGTATGCTTTTATAAACAAAAAGTCCAGTCCCACCAACGACTTGGTCAGAACGTGACAATTGATAAGTATAATTTCTAGTTACGTCAGTAAATTTGTCTACAAAAGCACTGCTGTAAACACAAATCAAATAAAAAAAAAACGAGTGGCGAAGAAGATACAACAACGAATTGTACGTGCTGTACAGGGACATAGCCAAGAAAATCCAAGGCAAGGCGGAACTCATATCCGATCGAGCGAGCAGGTAGAGAGAGAGAGGCTAGATGTCGAGGCAGCTGGAGAGGCATATTAAACAGGTCCAAGAGTACCACGCTAGGCACCACCAAAAGCAAAGTATGTAGGAAATGCTAGGGAAGGGAGAGATCAACGCGCGCACAAGGGACTATTTGTTTTCCTTTTAATGTAGAACATACTGCGCGGGACTTAGGAAGATAGGGAGGGAAAGATAAGAGGTGTCGATTAACATTGGTTTTTAATGTTTGCACATCAAAATGGCAAGGGAAAATCTCACCGGGTAAACTATTCCATTCTATTCTATTCTATTCGTGTTGTTCGGCTAAAATAAGAATCCCTATATTTCACGGTACGTCCGAAATTGGGCTCAAGGGTGAACTGATGGGCATTCCTTGCGAGACGAGTATTACGGTAGAAAGTTTTAAGGGAAGGAATGCAGCTGGCCACTTCGAGTGAAATTTTTTTATAAAAGAAACGATAAAATAAGGAGACATGCAACATTGAGTCGTTGTTCGAGAGGGGCAATTGTTTCAGCGGCAGTTCTATTTCCTATCAATCTTAACGCTCGATTTTGTATTCTATCAAGCAGGTGAAGCGATGTTTGTGAAGCACCTGCCCAGAGGTGGGAGTTATACTCGAGTTTAGGGCATATAAACGCTTTATAAATTGTAGCCAGATCAGATGGGGAAAATACTTCTTACACCGATACAGAAAACCTAAGCACTTAGCAGCATTCTTAGCGATCTCAAATATATTGTCGTTCCAACGGAGTTCATCGTTGACCTTGACACACATACCGAGTACTGAGAGCTTTTCGGTTTCTTCGATGTTAGTGCCATTCATGGACAATGGCATTGGGGTATGTTTAGCTTTACCGACAGAAGACAGCATTAAACTTAATAAAAACAATGCTGTATAAATCGGAATTTAATGAGCTTGACATACGGTACCGTTGCAATTGTACGTCCGAAGGCGCAGGACGTGAATTATCGAACGAATATGAAAAGCTGAGGGTAGAGTCGTCAGTAAAACAGTTAAGTGGATTAGAAGTAACAAACAGAAGATCATTTATAAAAATGAGATCCTTTAGATCTGGATGAAGGAGTCTTGTACAGCTTGTTGACTTCTATCGTAAGCCAATATCTGGATGAAATTTGTGACGATAATACTTCCCCCAGTTACTTTTGGCTTTGGCAAACTTAAACTGAGTAAATGAATCCAACAAATATTAAGGTTGATATTTAGAAGTTGACATTTTTTCCGAGAAAACGGAGTCCTCAGAAACTTGAACTGGCAAACTGGTCTAATCAAATTCATCATTTCGACTGAAAACCCAGAATACCCAATTTTGCTTTTCTCTTTTTGTAATCAAAATTGATGTTTCATTGGCTTTGGCAGCTTTTAACAAAATTGCAATTCAAATTAATTTATAGTTGCTTCTTCATTTAACCGACAAGATAATCAACGTTAAGGGTAACTCCATTTTTTCGAAATCCAATAACAAACTTCAAACTACTCATTCTCCATACAAAAGTTAAGTCATTCATCTAGTAGTTAAATAAGTGAAAATAATGTACTTTGTAATTTTTCAATATTTTTTTAAATAAATTAACCAATTATCTATATGAAAGCATACAATTTGCGGTTAGCAACCTCAATGCGTGCACATGCCGCCTACACTAAATCGCTTTGATTAAACTTATGACCAGTAATTCACGTGCATAATTGATAATTCTGATTTTACTCCTAATTTTCACAAAGTTCTATATAAATTCTGATATTTCTTTAAAATGTTGTTATTTTATCAACTGAGCTTGTGTGAAATGCGACCAATAGTTTGGCTCATTTTTGCATTAGTGCGATTATCTGTTGAGTTGGTAAGTACATACATATATTTGATTAAACTTACCTGTTTCGAAAGCATATCAAGAGGATCCTTCTTCATTTTCCTTTTTTTTATTCAAGGAAATCAATATAACAACATTTGACAACTGCTATAATGTGCTAGAAAATGGTGAGCTATGGCCTATTGAAATTCAAGAAGTCCATTACGTTTTTAACGATGGTGGTTATATTGATCACATCTATGGCACTTATCTTGTACGATCAATCGATACACGCGATAAAGAGGTAGTTGAGCAATTCTGGTTAAAGAATTTCCATTAATTGATCGCCTTTAAAATTAAATCTCATCCTAAGTTAACCATAATGACGCACAAATGTTCGATTGGTGATCCACCTCTTTGTGAGCAGCAAGTAGAGCACATCATCGTCGATTTACAATGTGACAAATTTCGAAATGATGATTTTGGAATTTGGTATATGATATCACAAGCAATGAGTGGATCAATTTGTGGCCACGAGATGGTAAAATTAATCAAAATGTCCGTCAACATTTTTATACCGACGTAATTTCAGGGACTATTTAAATTCGACATTCCAACAATAAATCGTGAATATTTTGAGAAATATTTAATGGGCGGTGATGTGAGTTCTAGTTACAGGATGGTTTTGCTATTCCACAAAAAAAGTGATGAATCTATCGATCGCCGAGCTTGTGTCGAAATTAAATTCGATGTCTTTCAATGACCATCTCAAAATATGTAGTTTTAATCTGGAGGTGGAGGTTGAGGGCGTAGGTAACTAAACCAAATTAATTAAAATATGCATATGTGAAAAACACACGAAAAAGATTAATTATTTAAGAATAGTGGAGAACCAACTAATGTGGTCATTTAGGTTTTGTAACGGCAAAACATAATCAGGTACAGTGATTTCTTTTTTGTTTAATCAGTGTAACAATTAACGCTGTATAACGCTTACGCTTCCTCAGACCTTAAAAGTCCGTCAGGGACCCCTAACGTGTCACAGGGCTTCAACTACGCCTACGCCCCATAATGTGCGATTTCCGAAAATGATTCTCCTCAACGGTTCTGAGCCATCTTCTTCCGCCTAAATCTTCTTCTTTGCATTGCTTAATTTACAATACAGTCCTGCAGATACGGCTCTTAATGTCTTGTTCCGTTCCGCCTTCGGTTAGAGAAAATAACTGGGTCCGATTTCAGCTTCTCCCCCCAACTTTGTCATTTGATGGAGATCCATAATCGGCATAATCAAGATGTTCCAGGTACGATGTCAGAGTCCATTAAAAACTTCCTTTTCCTGTCAAGGCTGCGAGCAGAAGATCGCTTAAACCAACAAAAAATAGTATTGGCGACAATACGCACATTGTTTATTTTTTTTCGGGAGCTTGACGATAATTCCCTTTTTCCACTTATCGGGAAAACCTTCGGAGGCCATCTCTATGAATGGATGTAGGAGTTCGGTGTTGTCGTTAACACCGCTTGTAAAAGCCATGCGGGAATGCCGTGAAGTCCGCTATTCAGCCAAAGCGTTGGTGTGGTTACGCTTGCCACGTTGCACACTACGGTGAACTTCTCTTTTTCATGCGGTTAGAAGATTGCAATACGTAACTTTCTTGTCCTTATGCAGTCGCTTTGCGAGCTTTCAGTATTTTACGGTCATTAATCGGTACCCAAGTTTCGTCAGAAAACATTTTTCTGAGCAGTTTTCAATGGATACGGGTTCTGTTCTGCTGCGGGCCTATTCCTGAATACGAGTCGAGTGAGATGTCACTCGAGACCCCACAGTCGAGTCGAGTAAGAATCGGTATTCCACAACTCTAGTGAGAGCCAAAAACATGACATGACTATGAAAATGTTGAACACACCCTTTGAATTGTAGCTAACCTCATAAATGTTGACTCGACGTTTCACAAAAAAAATCTTTGATTTGAGAACTAATCGTTAAATGTAATTTGATAGTAAATTAAACAGTTTAAATCGTAAAAGTGCAAAAAAATATTAATATGATAAGTACAGAGATGTTTTATAAAACAATTTTTGTATACCCGTGAGATCAGCGAAATCAAGCATCGTTGCGCTTGGTTAGTAGAAAGATGGAGGACCGTCCGAAAACCAACTGCGTGCTGTTGACATGTGTTATGTGTTTTCTGTTTTCTGTTCTCCTTCTGTCTTCTCTTCTGTCCTGTATCAATGTCGTCTTGTGTGTTGTCTTGTAATTGTCTGAGCCGATGGCCTCAGTAGCCAGTGCTCGTAAGTGTGTCTACTTCGTAGATTTATCTACGGAGTAGATTAATATGTAATGTAATGTAATTTTTATATATTTCTGCGAGTAATGGAGCACATATTTAAAACAAACGCCAGATCGTCGTCTATGCCAAATATCCGAGTATTGGAGCATACATTTAAAACAAACGCCAGATCGTCGTCTATGCCAAATACCTACCACCAAAAAATATTTAAATTTTGTTTCAAACACTTCATTATTCATGACAATTAGAAAATTACAACTTAGTCTTTTTTTTATTTTTACCTACATTTTTTGCATCCATCACTGCTGCTCTCGAACACTTTTTAAACATGAATGATTTCTCACAGAAAAAGCGTCACTTTCGAGTTCAGGAATAGGTATGATTCATTCGAGTGTCATTTGACGTTCGACATTCGAGTTGGGGAATACCGATAATTAGAGAGTCGTGTTCGAGAATACCAATTGGTCAATCTCACCTGAAAACTTACTCGACTCGTATTCAGGGATAGGGCCCCTGATTGTTCTCATTCCGTGAGAAAGGTGATCCCTGAATTGTTCGCGTGTTGTGGGATCCTTTAGTCTATCGACGTTAAACAAGGGGAACTCGGATAATTCCATTGGATCTCCGAACTGCAGCTCTACGAAGTCTAACAGTAGTTACCATTAGATAGTGGTCTCTGACAAACGGCGCATCTTATGTTTCTAACATCTAGGAAATTGCTTTTTAACGTCGCGAAGTGATCAATTTAGTTGGAAGATGCTTGTCTGTTCATCTACACCCAGCTTATTTTATGACACGTCTTGTGTTCAAATATGGTGCCCCAATCCCTTAGCGTTGCAGAAGTCAATGAATCTCTATCTGCAACTGCAGAATCCATGATAACGCATCACATTCCTAAGCCTATCTTTGTTATTGCTAACCTAAGTGTTCAAGTCGCCTATAACCACCGCGAGGTGTGTTTATGACGGCGACACCTAGCCGAATGTTAAGCATTCTCTCTTCGTTAGTTGCTTCGTCACATTCCAGTAACCGATCTTTGTCCGGATGCAATAGCCAAAAGTCGTCAACATGTGATCATTTCTTATCCCAGGCGTGGCCTCAGTTTTTGTAGCTGATAAATCTCAGTTACAAAGAATGCCTGACCTCTGTAACACACAATAAAGGATGCACAAATCATTGCCCGGGGACCACCAACAGGAGTTAAGGCAAGCACCAGGCGTTACATTGCTGACCTAATCAAAATTGTAGGCAATCAACAACTACCCGATTTGGTATCCCACAGTCCCCTATGTATGCGTTGGAGATAAAAAAAAAATGGAACTAATGTTCGAAAGCTTACCTGATAAAATTGTTTTTTTCGTGGCACTGCCCATTTAAATAATGAAGTGACAAATCCTGTCCTTACGCCTATATATTTAGCAAAATTGTTATTTTTTTATTCTAACAAATGATGTCACTTCTAAGGTATTCCTAAAGTTATTCAGCAGGAACTTAGGGAAATACGCTCCGTTTGCTTTTAGAATATGCTCATATGTAATTCTCAACTATTAAGCGCTTCTGTAATAGAGCTGTGTCAATCGTGATTGATTCGGTCTTTATGACCCGTTCACTGAAAAGTATTGATGATTGCAATCGCATTTCCATGTCGGTCGTTCATAATTTCAATACTTTTCAAATGAACGAGAACGATACGATGCGGAAAACGAAACTGAAATTCAATCAATCATTGGATGCAATACAGAATACAAAATACACAATGCACAAAGAACCAGACCAGAGATAGAGAATGATTTGAAATAAATGAACGAAACAAAGTGAAACTGAACTGAATTTTAAGTATTTATTTTACAAAGAGAGTGAGACTAGAGAGAGAGACATACATAGATACATACACTCAACCTAATGATTTACTGACGAAACACGGATGTCGATGTTGATGTCGGATAGATCCAAATGCAGGGAGACATACCATATATGGAAACCATGCAAAATGTTTTATTCACAATCACATTCAAAAGTCAAAACACATTTCGATGACCCGTATGGCATGGGTACAAATTGAAACGAGAGAAAGAGGGTAGATATGGGATTGATTGGTAAAATGATTGATTGAAAAGACCGAATCTTTGAAATGACTGAATCATGAACGATTGAATCTTTGAAAATGAAAGATTGACACAGCTCTATTCTGATTCTAGCAGTTATTCCTTCTCGCTTTATCTAGACACTAGAACAATACTCAATACCGGACACTTGACACTTAGAAAAACAATTAAAAATTAAAACGAAACATTATTTAGGGGCTTCTAATATTGTAGGCAGTTCGTTTTTTTTATTTAATTTTAGGTCTTAACAAACAAAAAAGATCCCTTCTCTCTGCTTAAGATTTTCCGTTCCCGCACACCTCACAATTTAAATTCTCTCTGTATACTGTGTTTCTGTCTTTTCTGTTTTATTATCTTGTAACATTAGTTTTTTTTTATTTTTCTTTTATTACTGGTAAACTGTTATTTCTTTGATGTTAGATTGTTTTGTGAGCTTTTTAGGCTTCCAACTCAAGAGCAACACCAATCTTGTGACCGCCGGCGTTGAAGTTCTTGCCATCGATCAAAGTGGAAAGAGTAAGAGTGATGCCATCACGGAGCTTTTGTTGATAACCAAGACCAACTTGGCTAGTATTGCTGACCTTGGCGCGGACGGCGGCATCCTTATCCAATTGGTATTTGGCGCCGAGACCGAATTTAGTTGCGTTTGAACCAGATGTCCATGACAATTGTACACCACAGTCTAATTTGTCGGAGCACTTCTGGAACACCGAACCGTTGAATTCTTGGCCATCGTTCCTAAACAAAAAAAAAAAAAAAAAACATTAATATTTATGGCTTAAGATTCTTAGTCCTTTAAGAGTACTTACACAGATGTGTGGAGGACAAAATCGTTGGTAGTATAACCCAAGGCAAAATTGTTGGTGGTAATCTTTGATTTTTGGGTATCGAAAGCTGTCTGGTAACCAGCCAACCATCCCTGGTAGCCGAATACAGCAGCAGCATTTACCAATGGACCAGCCAAATCAACATTGACATCAGAATCAACCTTTACGTTTTCTTGGCCATAGGCGACCTTGAATTTGCCGTTCTTGTTGCTATAACCAAAAAAAAAAAGACCACAATCAACTTGATGTTATAAAATATGCATTTAGCTGTTTTTACCCAGATTGTGGGGCGAAGGTACCTTCGAAGGAGATTTTTAATCCCTTAGCGCCCTGATCTTGCATGGCAACCTCAGTGAACAATGTGTTGTCTGTGTTCCATTTCTCGGTCAATGTTAGGCCATAATCACTGATTTTGTATTTGGTTTCGAGGGAACCGAAAACCTTTCCAGAATCCTGATTCGAGTGACCGGATGTGTTGAATTCGATACCAGATGCTGTCTTGGTCTTGCAGTCCAATTTCCACAAGCCAAAGTGGTAACCCTTGCTGAAGACATCGCGGGCTTGTTTGCCAAGATCAGAGTATGATGGAGGAGCCATCTAAAAATAAAATTAACATATAAAAAAGGAACAACAAAGTACATAGCGAAATAAGAAAAAAAAACGTATCAAAACTGGATTGATTGGTAAGAGGCCTTTTTGTCATAAATTAAAATTAATGATGTGCCGGATTAATCTTAAAGGAGCTGAGTGAACAAAAATAAATACACCTATTAGCTTGAACTTAATTGTTGGCTAGTTCTACAAACAAAAATGGAAGAATTTGAGCAAAAACTAGAAAAAAGTCTTTAAAAAAATGACCACGAACCAGTGCCTTGGCTCGACGTTCCTCCTGTTTGAGCTCGTAATTTGGGTCGGGGTCAGGCGATATGTAATGCCATATTATTTTATACAATGTGACCATTTTGCGAGTGCTTTTTATCAGGTGAGTAAGGTAAACCAACAAAATAAAAGTAAAAATAAGCGTGTGTTAGAGATTGGCTGCTTAAAAAGTTTATAAAATAAAAATATATGTGGATAAGTTTAGCTCTGACTAGATTAGAAATAAAAACTCAACAACGCAACGCAGGGAAATCTTAGAGATTTTCTTGAATCTCTAACAAGCTTTCCAGGGCTAAAGCTGTTTCTGTTAAAGCAATTTTGTTCTAATAAGTGTACGCAAATTATATTTGTCTTTGCCTTTATTATGCTTGATTGATATTTTTGTATTCCCTGTACAGGGGCGGCGTAGTATATTCCTGCAGCACCTGCCCGTTAGTTGTAAAAGGCGACTAAAGGGAAATTACATCCAGGCAATGAGCATATAGGTGAGCCTAGCGACACCTATGCCCTACATATTAACCGAGTTCCAAATCAACCTAAGACTAGCTCTAAAATTAGGACTTTATCTAGAACTCGGTTTGGAACACAGCCATTTATACTGATAAATTAACGTCGAAAACTGAAACCATGTGAAGTAAAATTGAAGATAACTGGAGCATTACTTCAATTGCAGTAATTCTCTTGCCACACACATGAGTAGCACGAACTGCTTCGATAATGATGGCATATCGCAATTCGCACCACCAAAACCGAAGGGCTTTCAGCCAATATCACCAAAACCGGAGGATTTGCAGGCATCACCACAATAGCAGTCTACTTTACAGTTGCAGATACCATCAGGATCATCGCTGGTGGCAGATTATCCTGATTATAAAACAACCAAACACAGAAGCAACAGCAAAAACAACAACTACATCCACTACCGCACATCGTTTATTTACAAACAAAATAATTGCAGCGCGCCAGCAAATAAAAAAAAATAAAAAAAAGCCTAGCCGAGCTGAGTTGTGCATTTATTTTGGAACAAAGCTAGCATTATCGGAAACAACATACAATCAGGCTGGAGCATCTTTAAATAGACAACGAAAACGTTTAGGGGCCATTAAGATGGAAAATGTAAATGAGGCGAACAATTGGCTGAAATTCGTGACCTTAGGAGATTTTGTCTCGTTGGCATTTCGCATCATGACTCGTCAGAGTCTCCATTGGTACCAATAAGAAAATGAGCTTGAGTAAGTGGGGCCAGATCTAATGGGTCATCTCCAGCATATGTTAGGGGTCTTGAGTTAACAACCCCTTCGACTTCTGTGAGTAGAGTTTGAAATTGATCAGGATTTAAAGTCGCCTTACCAATAGCCGATCTCAGAGCAGATTTAACAATTCCTACCATTCGCTCCCGAAATCCGCCCCACCATGGGGCCCGCTCAACGATGAATTTATATTTGATTCGAGAGTTGCTTAAGATTCCAAGAAAGTGTTCACTTGATTTTGTTTGTTGATTTTTTGAAATTCCGAAGACGCTTTCTTGAATGTAGTTGCATTATATAAGTAGAAAGTTTGAGGAACACCTCGCCTTGCTATAAAACTTCTTATGGCGAGAAGGCAGCTTTCAGTTGTTAAATCCGTAGTGCTTTCTTTGGATCGTTTGACTGCAGCACATGAAAGCTTACGTAAAGCGAACAACGATGTTGTATCTTTGATTAAAGATTGCGACATAAACAAAGAAGCGGATTTGATCGCGGAATATGAAGACAAGGCAATTGCAACTATAACACGTCTTAAACATCGGTTGGCAAAAGTGCGCCAACATCAAGACAGGACGGTATCTAAAGCAAATGTTCAAGACCAGGAAAACCCTTTAACGACTAATTCAACACAATCTTCATCGTTTCAATATCCATTGCAGGGTGCAGTTAAATTGCAAAAATTGCAGCCAAGGAAATTCTCCGGTGACTTCAAGGAATGGGTACCGTTTTGGGAGCAATATAGAGCCCTAATACACGAAAATCCATCTTTGAATACCATTGACAAATTTAACTATCTGGAAACAGTTTTGACCGGAAACTTTAGTTGGGCTGATTCCGTCCGAAGAAAACTATAACGTAGCCATCTCGATGCTGAAGGATGAATATGCAACATTTACTGGCAATTCAACCAATATCTTCAAAGACTGATTGATATGTTTGCATTGAGGCGGCTTTATACATCAGTACTCGCAACAACTCGCTCCTTGACATCTTTAGGAATTCCAACAGTGAACTACTTTGTAATGCTTAAGGGAGTTCTATTGAGATGTTTTCCAAACGAACTACGCGTGGATTTTCACCGGTATTATGGAGATTCAGTGGAAAATAGTATCATCGCTCCAGGAACTGAAGATAAAGAAGCAAATAACATCGGTAACAGGCAAGAAGTACAGTGCTGGCTTAAGTTTCGTAAGAGGGTGATCGAGTCTCTTGAAAAAGCAAATGAAGCCAAATCGACAACCAGAACATCTAACGCACTAAGTAAGCCTCAGACTGGAAACGCTATAAGGACGGCTGTTGGACTATTAGCATCGCAGACAAAGGACATATGTATTTTTTGCCAATCTTTGAATCATTCAACGAAGGAATATCGAAGTGCAAAAAGTTTGATGGACAAAAAATGTGTGTTAAAAGGGGAAGGATGCTGTTACCGTTGCTGTAGAAAGTGTCATAATTCCAGATCGTGCAAGATAAAAGGACTCGTATGTAAAACATGTAATGGAAGACATGCTACGACTATGTGCTACCCTTTGTTTAGCAAGAATAGAACTGAAAACTCTTCAAAACTCTTCAATAATAGTAATCGTTCTCTGACTGAAAGTGTAGGAGCAGCCTCTAGCCAAACGTCGACGCCACACTCATCTCTTAACTTGTAAGCATCTGACTTGATGCAACGATCTAATGTGTTCTTGCAGACAGCTTGCGCTTTTGCTAGCGGCGAGAGTTCTACTTTACAATTGTATGTTTGAATCATCTTGGATGGTGGAAGTCAATTATCCTTTGTGAAGTCATCAATAGTTAAACAATTGAACTTGTCAGTAATCGGATCGCACACTTTAAGTGTTATTCCCTTTGGAAGCGAAAAGCCTAGACCAAGTAAAGTGTGCAACAAAGTTCGACTAGTTATACGGAGTCAGTATAACGATCAAGCAGTAGTTATTGATGCAATAGAAGTTCCAGAAATACATATGCTGTGATGTCCTTTCAGTGCCAACTAACAATGCAGCTTTACAGTTCCAAGAACTTTTGTTGGCAGATGCTAGAATTCCCAGAGAACGACTTGAAAATGGAATCAGTATTCTTATCGTTATGTAAAAGCTTATTTTTCTCAAAAACGGCTCCAATTTTTATGAGAAATATCAGTGTGCTGTAGATAAGCGTTATATTTTGGTGAAAAAAATAAATAGTGGCTAAAGACGGTAGTACCATCCGTGGGACCGTTCTTTTTTTATTCGACCTTCTCGTAAACTGGTTAACCGATTACAACCAAAATTCATATTCAGGAAGATGTAAGTATTTTAAGTAATTTCAATTTAAAATATTTTCGAAAACTTTTTTTTTGTATTTTTAATATTTTTTTTTATTTTTTTTCGATATTTTGAAAACGGATAGGCGATTTTTTTTTAAATGAAGGTAAATTTTGTGCTTTAGTTTGCATTCTTGAATTATTTTTTTTTTAATTTTTGAAAAAAGTTGTAAAATAAAAAACGGTTTTATTTAAAAACCGTTCCTACGATTTTGAAAAGAAAATCACACTGTTTCACATTTTTTTATTGAAATAAAAGGCGTTTAATTTTTTCCGCTGAAAACTCTTACGTACTTTTTTCGAACAATCAAAAGTCACATAACTCGAATAAAAACTTTGAAGTTCTTCTTATATTTATAAAATTTTATTCGAGGCTGTGACAGCACATAAAAGCAAGTAGGTGCGATCCAGTCGTGCAATTTATTTCTGCCTGTTATGATTTTCAGAAGTTTAAAACCAATGTGCATCGGCACCTCCTACTAAACCCCTTTTAAACAACGTCATGCGACTCTTCAATATTATTGATACACCAGAAGCACGATTTTTCAAAAGTCCGTCTAATTACTCGCATATGTTTCTTCGGCCCAGGTCCACACAGGAAAGAGGACTACAGCGACTACGGTAAGGTCACAAAAACTAGTTCCAAAATCGGAGATTTTAGAACTCCGTGAATAAATGCTTTGAAGTTTAAACTCTATCGGAGATCTAGAACTTGGTGAATAAATTGGCCGTTAAAAACTTTCCCGCATGTGTACATGTAATTTCCTGTCGTATAAACGACTGGAGATCACCGGTATCGTCAAACACAAATAAAAATGTAACATGCATGTGTCGAACCACAAAAGTAAATAAATTAGAAAGTTGCGGTTCCAATCGTTATCATAAGGTTAAGGAAGATCTATATTTTTTAATTTTATTATTGTACATTTTAACATTATTTTAGGAGTCCATACGTTGTTTGAATAGACATTCTTGTATAAGATTATTGTAAATAAAATACTATCTAATCTACCCATACATCATCCAAATAGTCTAGTCTAATCAAACTTAGCACACCACAAGTGTTATTTTTAGACAAAATTCCAATGCAAAACCCCAAGCATTTAAGTAATCGAAAATAAACTGCAAATAAAAGCTGTTTTAATTAATCACATCGCTTGATCACTTAATGTTGTGTCAATTTCATGCTAGAAATTGAAATCATTGTTGCATTCAGTGTCATTCAAATGATGGTCAAGGCCTAGCTAGACAAATGAGTTTTTTTATTATTCTACACTCACACTTTACAAGTCTAGGGGCATTGACCAGACAGATATCGTTTGCATCATACGCAATCGACGATCATCAAAATCCAAGTATATCTGATCAGTGACGTACAGATGGTAATGGCCACGCCGACAGAATTACAATTTTTCCCCTTTCCTATAGATAAACTATTCAATTGAAAACATAAGACGATCGCGTAGGTAGGAAAAAGCGGCGCTCATGCAGCGAAACTCAAATAACCGGTATACAAATAAAAATTGTTTTCGCGTTTTGTTCTATACCTCCTGCGTCGTCAACTGTCACAGGTTTATAAATACAATATATCGGTGCTGGTGATATATACAAATATCGTAATATAGCATTTTAAGAAGGCAAAATGTTTATGAAATGCCATTATTTTAATCATGTTTTTCGAAATAGAATGGAAAACGTTTTTTAGGGGAATTTCAGACTTTGTAGTCTATTGCAAATTGCAAGAGTATCACAATCTATAAATAAAAGAATAACAATTAGAACTCATTTCAGACGAGAGTGAATCATACAATTCAAATTTTCAAAACACGTTTACTGACGTTTTCAACTAGATCTTTTCAGAAAACGTATGGAAAATTATTTTATCAAACCTAAAAACCAACAAAAATATGATTTATTAATATAGTCTAGCCTATTTCATATCAATTAAAACAACAAAAGTTGACTCGTTCGACCGTGACACTGGTTTAATTGTTTTGATAAGTTTTGAATGAAATGTATACCTTTACGATTAGCTTTTGTATTTTTAAAGTTCATTTGAAGGTCTTGGCAATTGTTGACTTTGCTGCAATTGCTCGTTATTTAAGGTAATAATAGCAGGTGAATATGAAGTATACAAAATAAAATCTTATTTGTTTCTATGGTGATGCCACACCTTTTGCCCAGATAAGATAGGGCTAATAAAGAGTCTTCCATCATCTGTCGATTTGGTTGTCATTTATTCAGTCTGTTTTGTCAAATTTGATTGTCAGATATAGCCTGAAGACAACCCACATTAAGGAAAAATTTGCCAATAGCCGTGTTTTTTTGGGAAAGCTATGGGCAGCTTTCCAAAAAAACGCATAGCCAGCCGCCTGTTGTCTTATGTCCCAGTGCAACCTTGCAACCTTTTTAAACAATGCAGCATAAAACGATCATTACAAAAGACCGTCGACCAGTGAGTCTAAGAAATATTTACACACAAGATACAACCAAAAAGAGGATCGAGCACGAACATTGGTTGCATTGGCATTCGAATCCCAACAAATAAATGTGTATCAATTCCAATTTCCAACACGCCCAAGTGCAACCTTGCCACCTTCTCAAACAATGTAGCATAAATGAAAATTGGTAATTTTATTTTGCTCTGCGTGCAATATCTATGGATATATAGTATCTTTAGCATGATACAAGTCTTATTGTGAATGAAATCTTGTTGTTAGAACATGCAATCCGCAGCCAAATTTATTCTACTTACTTACTTAGGGGCGCTACAGTTCGATACGAACCTGGGCCTTAACCAACATGCCTCACCAGACAGCTCGGTCTTTGGCTAGCTGCCTCCAGTTTCGCAGTCCAAGTTAATTGGTTGAGGTCGTCCTCCACTTGAACTCGTCACCTAAGGCGAGGTCTTCCTTGACTGTGTCTACCCTCTGGGACGCAATCGAAGATCCTGCGAGCCGGAGCATTGTTGCCCATTCGTCGATATGCGTATTTTTTTTCACCAGGTTAATATCGCTGTACTGCAGTTCTTGGTTGAACTTTCTCCTCCAAAGCCCGTTAACGCAGGTAGGGCCAAAAATCTTTCGAAGAATCTTACGCTCGAAACGACTAAGGATATCTTCATCCGCTTTAGATAGAGTCCATGCCTCGGCGGCATAGAGCAGGACTGGGATGATTAGGGTCTTTGTCTTGTTTTTCGAGAGAGGGCTTTGGTACTCAATTGCCTTCCTAGCCAATGTTGTTGTCAGATGTTATAGCGGATCCGAGGTCAACAAAGTCCCTTACTACCTCAAAGTTGTAACTGTCTATTGTGGTACTTCGTTTTGGCCTCATTGACTGCCCATCTGAACCGCTTCAGCTTCAATGTTAGTTCTACCAATGTCTATGTCGTCAGCGTATGCTAGAAATTTGCACAGACTTGATAAAATCTGTCCCACTACAATTAACTTTCTCATTCGTAAACAAAATGTTTTCATGGCTATTTTCCTCGTGCCACTGCAAAAGTCGCTTGCATCTTTCCAGCCTAATTTTTTTTAGTTGAAGAGTTAGAAGATGACCCATGGATCGACGATAGGCTCCATGTGCAGATCATCCCGAATCAGCCTAGACATCGGTCTGGTTGATATATTTAATTCTTTGGACATCTTCTGCTTCCTAAGGGGATTACTCCGAATTCGTTCACGCACTGCCTTTACTTCCGCGCTCGTACGGACGACGCTCGGGCGACCACTTCTTGGCTTGTCATCTACTCAAGCCAATTCGCTTTAACGCCCCCCACATGTTACTAGTTTGCAAACTGAAACCAAACTGACTAGTATTCTTCACTGATCAGTACATGTGTTCTGAAAAAAAGTTAACGGATCTATTCCCGCAAGAAGTTTTAAAGGATAAGCGCTGGAAATTGTGTAACAGAACTTATGGCAGGACTAGGTACATGACAGCTTAACTATGGGACGATAATTGGACAAATCGTTCTTGGCTCCTTTTTGGGAATAGGGACAATGTATTTTTTCCAAAATAGTAGGTATGCAACCCCCCTGCTTGGGCTCACTATAGAGGATTTGGAGTATGTGCGAGATTGGGTTTATGCAAATTACAAGTAAACCATTGTTTAAAAAGTCAGCAAAAAAAATTGCAATTGTTTTTGGGTCTGATGAAGAGTTGCTGAGGAAGGAGAGGAAAAAGGAGAGGAAAAAGGAGAGGGAAGGGATAGTCATCAGATTTTCTTTTTATATTTATAAATTCGTAGCAACTTTTAGGGTTACACTTAATCGAAGATTGTCATTATAGAGAAATTCACTGAGTTCCGGAAACTGGGATAAAGCTAATGGGCCTATCATGGATCGGAACGGAATTTTCTCCGATTTTTAAGAAATAAAATTTATCGTGTTTTCCAATAAGGACTTGCTAACTTTGAATTGAACGCACCCTTTCACTAGTCATCGAACTGTCATTGTCAATTTATTCAGTAAACTCAACATTTTCATCATGGTAAAGTACACGAGCGTGCAACGTCTGTAAATTATAAAAAAAAAATTCTACCGAAATTCGGAGTCGGTGACCGCAACTTTAAGAGCGTTGAATTGTTGAATTTCATCGCAAGATAATCTTCAGTGACGAAGCTCATTTTTGGCTCAATGGGTACGTCAACAAGCAAAATATGCGTTATTGGTCGGGTGAAAATCCACATTTGCTTCATGAATCATCCATTAAAAATAACTGTTTGGTGCGGTTTGCATGCCGGCGGCGTTATTGGGCCACATTTTTTCGTCGACGATAACGATCGTCACGTTACTGTGAATGGTCAGCGTTATCGCGCCATGATTACCGATTATTTTGGGGCTCGAATTGGAAAATATGGACTTGGGCGACATGTGGTTTTAACAGGATGGTGCCACAGCCACACAGCACACTACAATCGATTTATTGAAGAGTAAGTTTGATGAGCGTGTTATCTCAAGATTTGGACCAGTCGATTGGCCGCCCGTTCGTGCGATTTAACGCTTCTAGACTATTTTCTTTGGGGCTACGTTAAGTCATTAGTTTATGCCAACAAGCCGACAAAGTTCGAAGAGCTCAGAGGCATTATTGAACGCGAAATAGCGGCCGTTTCGGCCGAAATGTGTGGCCGAGTCATCCAAAAATGGGTCCAACGAATCGACCGCTGCAAACGTGCCCGCGGTGGCCATATGAACCAAGTCGAGTTCCATTCATAAATGTTTTGATTGTACTTCAAGCCGATAATAAAGTTTTTGAAATATCTCAAATGGTTTGCGTTTGGTTCGAAAACCCGATTTTTTGAAAAAAAAAAAAAATTCTTTTTAATTTTTTCCCTTTTTAAGCGCGCACATTGAATATTTTTCGGAGTTGTAACCGCTTTGAAAGAGATTTGTAGAATTATAATGCGAAATAAAAAACATTTTGTATGAGCCGGAGAAAATTCCGTTCCGATCGGTTACCATGGTAGAGCTAAATGAGAAAGTAGAAATGGTAGTGGTTTTCTGATTTTGACCGGAGATATCAAGAACGTCAGTGCAGTTGACGTACTAAAGTTTCAGTTTATTCATTGTTCAGCCAGTAAAATACTAGGTCTTCGTTCTTCATAGCTGGGTGCGAATATTAAAATATTACAGCCAATAAATAATTGTCTATTTGAGCTGCAGTAGGCATGTAAAGTATAGTGGAAACTGTGTCATTATTTTATTTTTGAAGTAAAGCTTCTTAACGTACGCTTGACTTGGGGAGTAAGCTGGTGAATGCGTGACATGTCATGTATGTACCTAAATGGAGCTAAAGAAGTTTTACTTCAGTCGCGTGGTAAGCACACTCGTTTTTTCAACCACTATCTCACATTATTTACAATATTTTTTTGGGAAAATAAAATTAGTCTACCTAAGTAGGTGGATATTGTATAAAAAGGGAGGATACTAAAAATAGGCTTACGTTAGAGGCCTGTCAATTACACACAAATAAGAACATTTTGTATAAATATTTTCCACGTAATTTTTTTATTACAGCTGATCACGACAGGCACTTCCCCAAATAAAGTTCTTTTGTACAACACATTGTTGTACAGTATGATTTGTGTAGTTTATTTAATTTCCCTAAACAAAAGAAGTTCTTGTTGTTTATTGGCAGATTTCATCAAATTCCTTAACTCGTCTTACATAAGCGCAGAAAAAAAGAACCTCAGCAACCACCCCGCCCACACCCACAAAATCAGCTGCGCACTTCCCCCATGGGTTTGCATACAGCACTCGAAGTGAATTCAAAGAACTAGTGGCACGTTTTGTATCTATTCAATTTCCGACTTATCATCATACCTAGTAGATGTCATTGAGAGTACAATCCGCAAAAGAGCTTACACTCCATGAATCACGTAAACGGGGAATATGGTCTTTCGTCCAGTGATTTTCTGTAACCACTTGTAAGCCCATTATTCAATTTGTCCAGGGTTACTGCAGCACCGGAGACAACCTTCTGCCCAACACACCTCCTTTTTATATATTGATTTGGTGACGTCACAACACCAGGTTTATTGAAATGAGTTTCACGAAAACATGCCCTCCACGATTGTATTAGCCATTGCGCGATTTCTCTTCCCGGAATTAAAGAATTACATATTCCGCCGACTAAACGTCTCCATGTGACCAGCGAAAAACCTCATGTGGGGCTAAGTAGTACTTCCCCCCATCAATAGATTAAGCAGAAATGGAACAGCTTTTTCATAATTATGTGGTATAGGTACATCGAATAAAGTTGCAGGCAGAGCACCAAATGTATTACGTAACACGATACTAGATTTCGAGCTAATGGTTGCTTAGTGCAAAAATCTTATCAAGAATCGAAAAAGAAGCCGGTTCGTTGATAGAATTTATTGAGATTTGAAATAATTTGGCCAACATTTCGAAAAAGATTGAAATGGTTGGTTACATGATGAAAAATTGATTTTTCTCTCACATGGAAGAGTTCTAATTGGGTACTTTTCATTTTATACATTTTTATTAATTCAACGCCAATCACATGAGCAGGGACAGAGACAAGTTATCGAAAAGCAAATATTTTTAATTGTACTTACTTTTGCAATAAGTTTTTTTAGGTCGAAAAATTTACTTTTCTAAAGAGGAACACGAGACTTATTCGAGCAAACACCGACAGCACAATTACGACTTCCAATGGATTTTTGCAAAAAAATCGTCTATTCTGCGGTGAAACTATGAATGCGAGCAAGAGATGAGACTAGTTTGGGAAAAAAGACAGCAGGTGCGAGTGAAAATTAGCTCAATGCAGTCGAATGGAAATGGTGGTTTCTCTTTTTGGGGCACAAGAAAAACGTGTTTGTGTGAATGGAGAAAGGAGATATACGCACAAATATGGCTGCGTGAACTGTATTATCTACTTCTTAACTGTAAAACTGTCTCACTACGTTTGTGTGCTCCTAAAAATATGCAATGAATATGTTTGGTGTTATTCGGGGCGTATTGAGACGAAAGCAGTCAAGATGGGGTTAACAGTCAATTAGGGCAAACGAACTATATGTTGTGGTTAAGAGAAAATTAACATCTTGGACTAAACATCATGATAGGCAGCTATAACTTTGAGGTAGTTAGAGTTAGAGACTTTGTCTACGTGGGACCTCGCTTCACTCAGGGAACAACAGCAGCGCTGAGACAAACGGAGAATAACTTTTGAAAAACACTACTTCTTCGCAATGCCTTCTTACAAATATATGCTTATAATTGCATTTGAAATTAAATCAAAATTAATTCCAGGCGGCGCTTGTTTATTGAGCTAAAGGACCATGATAAGAACATGCAGAAAATTGATGCAAAAAGGGAATATATTTCGATAGCTTTGTATATACACTGCATATTGTACAATCATGGAGCATAATTTTTTTAGTTCCGAATCAAGCCGAAATGAGGCGCGCTGAAATCGCCAATTGGTGTGGATATAAAATAAAAACAAATAACAAAAGTGTGTGAAATACTGGTAAAATATCGGGAAATGTTCTCGTCTCCAGTATTTAGAGTTAGTTCCGAATCAACCAGGAAGATGGCCAGACGAAAAATGACCACTATGTCCCCTTTTATACACATAGGCATATGCCGCAGCGTGACTTAGTGTATAGGCGAAGGAGATAAGAAGTGCAATGGGGATCACAACGACGCAGGGACCGAGAATTTGTTGCGATTCTCTCATTCTCGTTTGTTATTTTAATTGCTTGCTTTATTATTATCTTCCTCAGTTTGTGGTCAAATGTATGTTTTGTTATAAGTAAGAGCGAGAGCGTTGAAATAAAGAAACGTAAAGACATAGTAATGTTTGCGATACACTCTCGCGTGACGCTGATTCAACATGTGAAAGCTATAGGCGTGCCCAAAAGGAAATTGATGAAGAATCGGCGTCATATGATTATATGTATAAAAGGGGACTTTGAGAGTACTATAGAGAATGCATATACAATGTCGATAGCTGAGAAGCTCAGCAGGAAGGTACCTACTTGAGTAAGAGATGGAGACGGCTGGCAAAATTTTTGAATCGCTTATTTTAATAAATATACAAATAATCAAAACCTTTTCTTTTACAGGTTTGGGCCGACATGACTTTAAGGTAATCAGTGTATGCAATTCGCACAATAAATCCTGTCAACTTAGCTTTTCCATATTTTAAAAATGTTTTTGCAAATTTGTCGAAACTGCTCCGGATTAATTGAAACCAAAAAAATCCACTTGTTTTTATGTGCTGCTCACCATACCCGAAATCTTTAATTATTAATAGGGCTATTCATGTAATGAGATAAATTCATACACCGTAGAAAATCCTATCCTTCCACAAGCATTTGCATGAACGCCTCTTATACTACGTTTTCATTAGAGTCGAAATTACTCATTTCGAAATTTGCCGAAAAAGTGTTTTCATATAAGTTTGCTAATTTCGTTTGACACTTTCTTACGTGCAATTATAGGTACCTTAAAGGCAAGTTTAGGATTCGTGAATATACAAAAAATGAGATACAATTTAAACATGAAATTACGATAATTGAGAAGCCTAAACAAGTTTGTGACAAGAAATGGCTATCTGTAAGTCTATTATTTCTACGGAAATGTTTATTATTTTCTTTAAAATATCTAGTGATTAGGCACATAAAGCAAGTACGTGCGACCCAGTCGTTCCCTTTTATCTTTTTATTTTATTCTTTTTCTTTTTATAATGTCAACTTTGACTTTTGTTATAGAAAGTTGTTCAATTGTGATTCAATTGTTTTCAAATAAGGTGTGTTCGACTTCACATTTCATAAATTGCAACCTAATTTCGTCGAAATTAAGTGGAAATGAGATAATTTCGAAATGTGATTTTGTATGGGAAATGAGTAGATTTGGAATCAAATTTGGAAATTTGATACGAAATTAGCTCATTTGGCCTAATGAAAACAAAGTATAAATTCCGGATGTGTGCTGTGTGGCGGTAAATCTACCCCGAAGCGGAAGTGGGAGGAAATATAGCTGGTTTGACCCAGTCGTGTAAACGAAAGTACCAGTTTATAAAGCCTTCTCTTCTTAAAAAAAGTGATTCACTTTTTTGTTCAATCCATTTGGGGCTTATAATAAAATAAAATTGGGTATTCGGAAAATCCTCCAAGACTTTTTTGCCCAATAGAAATCCACATCAATTTTGTTCGATGTCGGCACTGGGGCGCACTGGTGTACTCTGAAATCGCACTGAACTTTTTTAACGTCACACTTTTTTCGCCCCAGTGTTTTTGCACTATGTTTGATGTGAGCACCGGGCACGCACTGAGTGCATCCTTATGCGCCCCAGATATTTTCTTGGTGTAAGAAATCGGAGCTGTCAAAATTCAAAATTTAAATTCAAATCAGCTGTTGGCAGGAGTTTCTTTTCAGAGAAGGAAGGAATTTATTTGCAAATTTGGTGTTCTATTTTATAATATTGTGATGTGGCAACAAGTTTAGATATTCGGAGGATACATTTTGTAAACTAACGACATCTGTTGGATTCATTGTGTACAACAACCACCATTTATTGTGTACAACAACCACCATTTATTGTGTACAACAACCATGCCCCTAGAAGTATGCTACATATTTGCCACATGTTTTAACTTAGTACTAAATCAAACTTGACGAAACATTTCGAGACTCGAATTAGTACCGAAAGCTTAGATTGTGCCAGAACCAGACAGAAGCTTCCAGAAGCTTTTAAACTTGTATAAATACAAGAGTAGATTGCATTGAAAGTTCAGTTTAGTTTCGAAAGTGGAATTGTTAACAACTGGAAGCATTAGTAAAAAGTGATTGAATTGAGATTAAATAAAAAGTGTTGAATTATAAAAACGTATTTGAATTGTGAATAAGTGAAATAAGTTAAATTGGTGTTATTTAAACTGAAAGACGTTGTGTTTCATTAAATAAAGAGATTTGTTATATTATTTTGGAATTTTGATTGAGTTTTATTTGTCGAACCCCAGGCTAAAATATCACATTGGTGTCAGAAATTGGGGATAAAACTCAGTAAAGTGCTAGAAAATTCCATAGTGACATTTTCTAAAACAGTTTCGGTGACTCATTTAATTGTGAAAGTGGAATTTTCCAGAAACTATTGAACTGATTGTGCTATAAAACTGTGAATAGCGAGTATTTTTGTTAAAAATAGTGTTGGAAAAAGATCTTTCTAGAAGAGACATTAAAATAAAACGAAAATTGTGTTGCGAAAATAGTGTTTAAGTTACATAAAATGGGTCGCAAATTAGAACAATTGACAACAGCTGAGTTGAAAGAAGAATTAGGAAAACGAAATCTTCAGACTTCGGGGCTGAAAAAGGAACTATTGCTCCGACTTCAGAATGCTATCACTCAGGATGGTGGAGACCCCGATACCATGTTGTTCGATGTTGAAGAACAAGGGAGAGAATGCACAGTAAGTACAGCCGATGAAATGCCTGCTTTCATGAAGTTGCTTCTGTCGAAATTCGATGCTTTGGAAAGTTCCTCGAAAGAACAAAAGAACTTTCTCGAAAAACAACAGAACGTTCTCGAAGAACAAAAGAATGAGCAGAAGAATTCGTTGGAAATTCTCCAGCAGCAACTAAGCGAACAAAAGAACGTACTCGAAGAACAAAAGAATGAGCAGAAGAATTCGTTGGAAATTCTCCAGCAACAACTAAGCGAACAAAGGAACGTTCTCGAAGACCAAAGGAACGTTCTCGAAAGTAAATTCGATGAACAAAAGAATTCATTAGAAACTCTCCAGAATCAACTAAGCGAAAGACTTCAAATAGTAGATAAGAAATTTGAAGCCAAAATAGAAAGCTTAGAAGAAAAGTTCGGAAAGCAAGTAGAAAGTGTAGAACAACAGTACGAACATCTGGCTAAGGAATTTGATTCTTTGAAAAAGCAGAAGGTTCGGGAATATTCGAGCGACGGTCCACGAAGAAAGGAAATGCAGGCCCCTGTCTTCGATGGTCAAACATCATGGCCAATTTATAAGAGGCAGTTTGAAGCTGCCGCCTTGACGAACAACTGGGACAACGAAGACAAATCAATTGCTCTTACGCTTGCGCTCAGAGGAACAGCTGCCGAATTGCTGCAGACCATTCCTGAAGACAAACATCATGATTATGATGCCATGGTCAAGGCAATCGAGATGAGGTTTGGCGACGACCACATGCAGCAAGTTTACCGAGTCCAGTTGCGCCGAAGGGTCCAGACAAGAGGTGAAACGCTACAACAATTGCAAGCTGACATCGAGCGCTTGGCAAATTTGTCTTATCCCAATACCAGCAGGGAAATCATAAACGAACTGGCAACTGATGCGTTCACTAATGCCATTGCAGATGGAAAACTACAAATGGCTGTGAGAATGGCAGGTAAGAAAACGCTCGCTGAGGCTTTAGCATTTGCCCTGACAATGGAAGCAGCAGACCAAGCTTCGCAAGGTAGCCATCGCGTCAGGGAAATGGCTACGCTAGAGTGCTCATGTCAACGTGTCGACATTGAAAGACAAAACCCGAACACTGCTCGAGGTCAAATGAGATGCTGGAATTGCAACAAGCTAGGACACCTACAGCGACAATGCAGATCTCCACAGGTAAGCTGCCCACATAGCGCGAGAAAAAGGCCTACTGACAGGGATATCGCTTACCCTACCGGGCATGATTTGGGGATACATCAGTGTGGAAAGCGCGCAAGAACCAACTTTGCAGAGCAGAAGTCGGTTGATGAAATGAACGCCCCCAGGACCATTATCCAAGTTGCGCAAACGAAACGCTGCAACCAGAGTTTGACGGTGGAGACCGTCATCGCCAACAGAAAATGTGTGGCCACTATCGATACGGGTGCCACGGCCTCCATAATTAGAAGAGGCCTTGTCCAGACGTCCTGGCTACACAACACCAGCTGGAAAAGTCTGAAGGCAGCTACAGGAGAAGTAGCAAAAGTATACGGAGAGGTACTTCTGAAGATAGAACTGGCAGGGCTGACCTTCGCACATACATTCTTGGTAGCTGACATATGCGACGACTGCATACTAGGTGTGGATTTTATGAAGGCACATGAAGTAGTCCTAGACTTTCGAATGCAGGTGTTAAGGTATTCAATCGTCGAGATTCCAATGGTGTACGGAAACGAGAATGCTGTAAATCTTCGGACGATCATAAGCAGTGATGAAATTCTCCGGCCATCTTCAGAAAGAGCGCATCCTAGGTGTTTGAACGGTAAGAAGGACGAAAGTATTTCTGTTCAGAGACTAAGGGCTGAACCTGTAAAGGGTTGGACTGCGGAAGAATTTCGTAATGCACAAAAGAAAGATCCTGATATCGAGCCCATTCTTGTATGGAAGGAATCCATGGATAAGCCGAATGCAAGAGACATCTCTGACAGAAGTCCTACCTTAAAGGCATACTGGGCGCAGTGGGACTCTCTCCATGTAAAAGATGGTGTTTTGTGGAGAAAATGGGAAATGCCGAATGGAAGATCCTTTAAGATGCAGCTTGTGGTGCCACGGTCGAAAGTGCAGGAGATTTTAAGGGAAATGCACGATGAAGAATCCGGCGGGCACTTAGGAATCAACAAGACACGGAAAAAGGTACGGGTACGTTTTTATTGGTTAACTGTAAGAAAAGATGTCGAGAGATGGTGTCGAAAGTGCACCACGTGCAAAGCTGGTAGAGGACCCAAAGTCAAGGCAAGCGCTAAGATGCACCAGAATAAAGTGAGCGCCCCGATTAAAAGGATCAACGACACACACCAAAGAACCCAAAGCAATATAAACATTGCGAGAGACCGCCTGAGGACCAGATACGATGCGCGAGCAACAGCACCTGAATTCAATGAGGGAGATCTGGTATGGCTTTATAACCCACATCGCAAAAAGGGAAAATCGCCCAAGCTTCAGCAGGACTGGGAAGGTCCCTACCAAATAGTTACGCGCATTAATGACGTCGTTTTCCGAATCCAACGAGGACCAAGAGCAAAAATGAAAATTGTCCATGTGGATCGACTGCATCGTTACCACGGAAACAATGATGATGTGCTTGTTCGGGACGAACAAAACTAAGAGGGGGACAATGTGATGTGGCAACAAGTTTAGATATTCGGAGGATACATTTTGTAAACTAACGACATCTGTTGGATTCATTGTGTACAACAACCACCATTTATTGTGTACAACAACCACCATTTATTGTGTACAACAACCATGCCCCTAGAAGTATGCTACATATTTGCCACATGTTTTAACTTAGTACTAAATCAAACTTGACGAAACATTTCGAGACTCGAATTAGTACCGAAAGCTTAGATTGTGCCAGAACCAGACAGAAGCTTCCAGAAGCTTTTAAACTTGTATAAATACAAGAGTAGATTGCATTGAAAGTTCAGTTTAGTTTCGAAAGTGGAATTGTTAACAACTGGAAGCATTAGTAAAAAGTGATTGAATTGAGATTAAATAAAAAGTGTTGAATTATAAAAACGTATTTGAATTGTGAATAAGTGAAATAAGTTAAATTGGTGTTATTTAAACTGAAAGACGTTGTGTTTCATTAAATAAAGAGATTTGTTATATTATTTTGGAATTTTGATTGAGTTTTATTTGTCGAACCCCAGGCTAAAATATCACAATATCAAATATTTCGTAGATTATTTAGTAGGTTTTAAGTTATTAATGCGTGTATAGACAAAATATTGCTTTCGTGGGTCATTTAATTATCTTCTATTTATTTGCCACTGTTTAAAGAAAACAAATTTAAATTAAAGAAATGTCAAAAAATAGATATGTTGCATTGAGCTGTTTGATGTTAAAATCAAAACTGGAGCAGCTATGCAGTTTCTTGGCAGTTTGACTTATGCACTGACATTCCCCAGTGCGCACTGGGCGGGGAACATCTAACAAACCTATGGAAATCCATATCCAATCCATAGAAATGTCCAACTTGTCTTTCGATGACATCTCAATTTTGTTTCGTTTCCATTAGTCATTTTTACTTATATTTTTTTTTGTAATTTATCTTTTCCCAAAGTATTTTGTCGTAGAATTTTCTTCCCACATAAAAATACATAAAATACGAACAAAACAAACACCAGAAGCTGCTAGATTTGTAAATTAATATTTTGAAAATCATTTAAAACAACAAATCGATCTTAAATCATACGCGAACCTACAGATAAACCTATTTTAAAATGGGTATCTTCGGACAGTCGACACCGTTTGATGCTGACATTGGTAAGTATTTTGTGTCACAAAGAAGAAAAAAAGTTCCAAGTGACGAAGAAAATTTAAATTTTCCAAAACCAGACGACAAAAGAAAGGCAACCAGCTGCAGTCAGATTATTAGAAATTATTGTGGGGTGGATCACCTCCATCAATTGCCGAGGTCTTCGAGTGGGTCGCTATTTTTTAGTCAATTAGGAGCAGCAGTGGGAAAAAAAATTAACGTTTATCGATTTTCATTTTGATTGTTTTTGCTTTATGATATTTTTTTGTTTGCTATTTTTATAGGACGTTCTAAACGATGACTTAATTCAATTTAGAAAATGTCTTTTTTAAGTAATAATTTGCTTAAATGGGGAGTAGTTGCATTGGGAATACAAAAATGTTGTTTATTTTCAGCGGTCGCGTGACTCACTTTATCCAAAGGGTCACTAAAACACTAACAAGGGGCAATGCTATCAGTTTCCGTCTTTCCGTCTTTCTGACTTCGTAATCTATATTCGTAAATTTAGTATTGATAGCGATTTTGTATTCTTTTATTGGAAGAATCATTTCAACGTCATTCCTCTGCTTTTGTTGAAATCACGATGTTTGCTGAAAACTTAACTATTTGCTTTAAAGATTCAACAAAACAATACAAAATAAGATTGTTTCGAAGGATAACATTGCTTATCTGTTAAGCAGGTAGTAAAAGTCCAACAAAATGTTAGGCAAATAGGTCACGATTGCTTCAAGGAAGAGACAACAACATTTTAACAGACATGATCTTTCATAGCAGCCTTAACTTCTATGCCACTCAAACTGGTTTCTGATCTTTCATAGCAGCCTTAACTTCTATGCCACTCAAACTGGTTTCTGCCAGTTTCGTCTGCCAAGTGGCTTGATTTGGCTCCACATACGGAGTCTTTCTCTTCTTCACGGCATAGCCATCTGTCCCGCTTAGGTTTCAGTTTTCGAAACCTAGTAATCATACCTGCCGATTCACAACGCACGCAGCAATGATTGCGGGTATAAATGACTAGGCTCAACATGGAACTGTGGTGTCAATTAATCAATATAAATAATATAAAGATTACTTCCAAGGGGCTAACATGGGCACAGACCCCTAAATGCCAGAAGCTTAAGAGCGTGGGAGCTTATCGTCGCCACTTGAGATATTGTAAAAAGGTTAAATGTTTTAAAGCTGCTATTGCTAGTGGCTACCAAATGCGTCTCCCTTGACGTATCTGGAGGGCTGCTGTCAGTTCCAAGTGCTGAGTACCAGCACAAAAACTGCCAACAGTTCTCTGATCTTTACTGTTTTACTAGGCAATCACACCAAATACGAGACTTATCAGCTGTTGAGAGAAATGTTTCTTAGTTGTATGTCCAAAGAAAGCTTGATGGTGATGGATCGTGGGTTTGTTAAATGCAAACTACATCTGCGTGTGCTGCATAACAATCAATGAAGCAGTCTCTTAGGTTACAAGCTGTACAAGATTCCTTCTTGTAGGTCGGGAAGGGGAATTAATTAAGGCTGCGCAACAATGAAAGGAAGGTGGCCTCGTCTAAAAAAAACTTACAGCAAAAAATTCTGAATATTTTTTTAAAACGCGAAACAATCCGAAAATATTTATTCTTTAATATTACTTATAACTTACTTAAACAATAATATTTAGTTGGGTGTTGTGGGCATTTTGTTTTTGTTGTTTTTGGCATCTTTCTACGGATATGGTTGCTCAACCATCCCAAAATTACCCCAAAGGAGCAAGTTATTTGTTGGTTTGGCTCGGCCAGTCATATTTTTAACGAGGCCATTCTAACACGTTGAAGCTGTTATTCTCAATCTACTCTTTAGCAACCTTGCTGGTGTGTTTGAGTTCATTGTATTGTTGGAAAATCCAAATCAATGACGTTTCTTCATTGGCAAATGGAAGCACAAATTCCTGCGTAATTTTCACGTAAAACATTCTACTCACGATATTTTCTATGCGATAAATCGACACTATTCAGTAAAATGAAAACAAGCCCAAATCATAATATTATAGCCTCCGGGTATATTTTATTTGCGATTTATAGGGACTATAAGGCAAGTTATGCATTCGTAAAAAAAAAAAAATTTTAACAGTCAAACATGCCATTACGATGATAGAGAAGTCAAAAAAAGTGGGTCCGGAAATTCCGTCCGTCTGTCTGTCTGTCTGTCTGTCCGTATCGATATCTACAGCCCAAACGGTTGGGCCGATTTGATTCAAACTTGGTATATAGTATTTTTAGAGTGCTCTACCCGACAGTTTTTTGGAATTGGCAAAACTAACGGTACCTGCCATATAACTTTTAATGAAAAACTTATTTTTCTCGAAAACGGCTCCTACGATTTTGATAAAACTTTCAGAATGATGTTTTCTGTGCAAAATCTATCTTTTAATTTTAATGGATTTTTCAGAAAAAGTTTTATAACGGTACCTCCCATATGACCGGTTTTTTTAAATCAGACTTTCTCGTTAATTAATTAACGGATTTTGATGAAATTTTCAAAATATGTAGAGCTTTATGATTTAAATTATATTGCTTTTTGAAATTTTCAAAAACATTTTTTTTTAATTTTTAATAATTTAAAAAAAAAATATTTTGTTTTTTGAATATATTGAAAACGGTTTAATAGATTTTTTTTTAATTCTTCTCCTAGTATAAGCTTTAGATTTCTTTGAATTGACATACTCAAAAAAAATTTAAAATATGTTTTCGAAAAGTTTTTCAAAAAAAACATTTTTTTGAAAAAACTGGTCGAACGATTTTGAAATGAAAAATTCATAAAATATAAAACAGCAGAAGGCATAAGATGGCTTACAACATTTTTTCCAAAAAAACGTTATGAATAGTGTTTTTTTGATTTCATAAAATTTTGTCCCCCAAATTTTATTTCATATTGCTCAGCTAAGCCCTAGCCATTAGTCAAATAAAAGAAGGTGACAGCCTACATACATACCTACGTATTTTAAAGCATTTCATCATCATAAAAGCACACAGAATAAATAATGAGCCTATGATAAACACACAAAAACAACTAACAAATAAAAAGAATTATTCGATTACTACTGAATGCAAAAATTTCAATCGAGAAAACAAAAGTTTACACCTTCCTATAAATAAACAAAACCACTGTGTTAACTTTTAATATTGTCGCTTTACATACTCGCTTAACAGTAGTTGGAACGTGTATCTTATATTTAGTACCTACCTTCCTTCCAACCTTATTATAGGTAAATAATATCCTTAATACATTCCATTAATATCTACCCACAGCATACGTTTATCGATCCATCAAACATAATTCAGCTTTTTTAATTAATTTGATTTCAAAAAGTAAATTATTCTTATTGATACCTATATAGGTCCTATACCTAGCATTATTGCCCTACTGCTGATCCCCACGAATCTTTATGCCAGTTGTTCAATTTTTTCCATACCAAAACGAAAATTAAACTGAAAAAAGTCCTTTATATCTTCCTATTAGCAAATTATATTATAAACAGTAAGCAGCAAGTGGAAAGATAATAAACTAAAAAACTGCAAAAGCTAACAATCCTATATATTTATGTGTTTATCCCTTTATCGTGACGCATGTTCGTTCGAGCTTCAAACCACAACGATTCTAAAGAAGTTGCACGTCAAAAAAAAAACATTAAAATTAAATCTTTGTCAAAAAGACGCCTGTACCTAAAAAGGATTAGCACACGGGAGGAAGTACGTGCGACCCAGTCGTGCCTTTTATTTTTTCGTGTATTGAGGTTTAAAAGCCAAGTTTGGTGGCCGCCGGACATTTTATTTTGAGCCTTTGTCACCACATTTTAAGATTCGTTTGACAATAAAATATTTCTCTATTTCTCAATAGACAACTTCTAATGTTCTTTCGGAGCAAAAGACTCAAGTCTTTTGGCTAATTTTTTGTTGACGAAATCGGTAATTTTCTTTAGCTGCCAGGAGGCAGGTGCTTTTCTTACAAATGTCTGAATAAACTATTTCAATGACCGTCTCTAATAAAAAATCCGCTTTAAGTTCAACCGCTGCCAAAAATGGGTTTTGTGCCGAATATCCGGCCTGCCATTTTACTTCTTTTTTCGTGGTAGAGGCAGAGTTCCTCGGGTTTCAAGTTGGAAAGTAAACTTGAATGCATTTCGTATCATGCATTTAAAATCAGGTTTGTTATAAGAGCGCGCCTTACAGCGGAATAGGGCTTTCAGCCACCCATAATTGACGAAAACTAAATAAATGTTTTATCACAAAATGAAATGAAATGAATCAACTGAAAATGCATATATTTATAGAACCCTTGTGTTGTAAATAAGTATTTTATTTATTTATTTAAGTAACGATATACATTATTTCTTTTACAATTGGTAAGAACATGCTATGTTTAGAGATTTAGGATAAACATTTTCCTTTTCAACTATAAATTTAAATTAACATATAAAAATAATATGTTGTATAAGTAAAAACCCTTGCTACAAGTAAAAACCCTTATTCAACTCTTAAAACTAATATTGCAAAACGGCCACGTTAAGTTTATGACTAGAGCTGTGGTTTGGAAAAAACAAAAACTGTCAAAAGGATTTATTAGAGACAAAACAAAAACAAACCCACTTGACAAATTGCTTCATCCTGGTTCATCATGGTTTATTGTATACAAATTTATGGTAATTTTATTTTGACATATTTGGAGCTTAAGTTTGTGAGTTTTGGCATAATCGTACCAAACAGGAGCACCGTACAGGAGTATAGATTGGAAAATTCATTTGTATAATAAAATTTTATTTTCTTTACTTAGCTTAGAACTTCTACACATAAAAGGATATAGAATTCTTTTGTATTGATTTACCTTGTCAATAGTTGTAGATATATGTTTTTTAATATTTAATTTTTTGTCTATCATAACTCCAAGATATCGGCAATGTTCAGACCAGTCTATGTTTACAGAGCCAATTCGAAGTTGTACATTGTTTGGGAGAAAACAAGATTTTCGACGCCTTGTAAACGAAATAGCTTGTGTTTTCAAAGGGTTAACTTTAATCTTTCATTTAAAAAAGTATTTTTCTATTGAAGAAAGACTCATTTGCAACGTATGACAGACGTCCAGGAAATAAGTGCCCGACGTAAAAATAGCCGTGTCATCAGCAAAAATTGCAATACTTACATTGCTTCCAAGATTTGGTAAATCGGAGACAAAAATATTAAAGAGGGTGGGCCCAAGTACTGTATATTGAGAAATTTCATATGGAATATTATGGACAGTAGACTTATCACTTATCCGAAGAATCTTACGCTCGAAAGGATATCTTCATCCGCTTTAGATAGAGTCCATGCCTCGGCGCCATAGAGCAGGACTGGGATGATTAGGGTCTTATACAGAGTCTCCTTTGTCTTTCGAGAGAGGGCTTTGCTACTCAATTGCCTTCCTAGCCCATAGAAACAGCGATTGGCAAGAGTAATTCTTCGCTTTATTTCTAACGAGATCTTGTTGTCAGATGTTATAGATGAGGTAAACAAAGTCCCTAACTAACTCAAAGTTGTACCTGTCTATTGTGATGTTTTGTTCAATCTGCCGGTGTTGTGTGTCCCTTTTTGTGGACAGCAGGTACTTCGTTTTGGCCTCATTGACTGCTAGTCCCATCTTAGCCGTTTCAGCTTCAATGCTAGCAAACGTTCCACTGACAGCTCGCCGAGTTCTGCCAATGATGTCTTTTTCGTCTTCGTATGCTAACAATTGCACAGACTTAAAAAAAATTGTCCCACTAAAATTGGCTTGCGAGTTTCTTATAATTTTTTCAAGTATTAATTTGAAGAAATCGCACGATAGCGCATCACCTTGTCGAATCCTTTTTTGACGTCAAAAGCTTTTCGTGAGGTAAGTACCAACCTTGACGGAGCAGCGAGAGTTCTCCATCGTCATCCTGTTTTGTGGGAATGCCAAAACCTGACATGGCTCTGTATAGCTCGTCTCTATAAATGCTATATCGTACGCGGCCTTAAAATCGATAAAGAGGTGGTGGGTATCGATTTGGAATTCTTGGGTGGTTTCCAGGATCTGCCGTAGAGTGAACATTTGATCGATCGTGGACTTTCCTGGTCTGAAACCACACTGATAGGGGCCAATCAGGTTGCTGACGAAAGGTTTCAGGCGTTCACATAGTACGGCAGAGAGGATCTTGTAGGCGATATTCAGGAGACTTATTCCTCTATAGTTGGCGCAGTTTAGAGGGTCTTCTTTCTTGTGGATCGGGCAAACGATGCTGAGGTTCCATTCATCAGGCATACTTTCTTCTGACCAAACTTTAGAGATGAGTTGGTGTATGCACTCCACCAGGTCATCTCCGGCCGCTTTGAAAAGTTCGGCGGGTAGTCCGTCGGGTCCAGCAGCTTTGTTGTTTTTTTAGTTTAGATATTGCTTTCCTTACTTCATTTTGGTCAGGTGGACGGAAGTTTTGCCTGTCATCATCCATGTTGAATGGTTCATTCTGCCTGACAGCGGTATTTTGGTCTTCATCGCCGTTTAACAGTCTGCAGAAATGGTCCTTCCATGTACTCAGCACCGACTGTGACTCTACTACGGGGTTTCCATTCCTATCTCTACAGGCTTATGTGCGGGTTTTTTTTCCTTGGCATGTTCTTTTTACCTGTTGGTAAAACTTCCGCACGTTGTTCCTGGAGTAGCATCTCTCAATATCTTCGATCGCGCGCTTCTCATGCTCTCTCTTTTTCTTTTGGAGAAGCCGGTGTTCTTCCCGTCTTTTCTGCTCATAGAGCTCGCGAGCAGCTCTCGTCTTTCTTTGCAGCGCCGCTTTATATGCCTCTTGTTTGGCTGCATGGGCCTGCCTGCATTCGTCATCGAACCAGAGGTTTCGTGGTGGTGGTCTGGTGAAACCTAGCACATCAGTTGCGGCATCTCTGATGGCTTGTTGGCAGTGTTGCCACTGGTCTTCGGCACTTGATGCTGGCGGTACTGGATTTCTAAAGAGGTTACGGGATATTCGATCGGCATAGGTTCTAGCGGTTTCTTGCGATTGCAGCTTTCCGACGTCATACTTCCTCACAGTGTTACTCCGTTCTCACCTTTGCTGCAACAAGGTAGTGATCCGAGTAGATGTTAGCTGCTCGGAAGGTGCGAACATCCAAGATACTGGAGGCGTATCTTGCATCGATCGCAACGTGATCAATCTGATTGACGGTTCTTTGATCTGGGTGTCGCCAAGTCCCTTTGTGTATATCGAGATGAGGAAACCGTGTGCTTGCAATGGTGACGTTATGTGCCGCTGCGAAGTCAATTAGCCTAAGTCCGTTTAAAATAACGATATCCACTCGCGTCGTTGGAAGACGATAAGATGCCCATTCGCGCTGTGGAAGAAAAAAAAATAATACACACTTGCATAACAAATCAAATTATCCTCTTATCTGTCCCAACCCTTTGTGCTTAGCTTAACTGCCTCTTTCTTATCTACTGTAGGCATCGTATGCTTGCGGATTTTTGTATGCAAGCTGTCTTATGGGCATAACACCTAAGACAGTTTGTTTATTTCAGAGATTAATTTGGATTTTCACTGTATGGTTCGACTTAGTCAGAATTGTGTTTTGTGTGTAAGTATTTTTAAATGGTAAGTGATTTTTATAAGAAAGAATTTCTTTCACGTGTACGTCTACACTGTTCAATACAGGCTAGCTGTTTTGGCATTAAGTGAAACCCAGGTTGGAGTAAATACTGATTTATCAGAGTTTGCTCTACATGGGTATAGCTTGGTGCCATTACTCTTTTCCCATCATGGTCTCGTGGTCTATGTTAGGAATGATATTACTTGCCAGAGCCTTCCCCAATATGGGCAATGTTCCAACACGGTCTTTAACTTCTTATGGCTCAAATTCACTGTCCGCAAGCATGTCATTCATTATTGGGACAGATTTTTTTCCGCACTCGTACAGTAGCAAGAGTTCTCAAAGATCTCGATATACACAAATCCGCTGGCCCGGATGGTATACATCCGATTCTTCTGAAGAGGTGTTCTTCCACACTGGCAAAGCCACTGCGTAAGCTTTTCCATCGCTCCTACTCTTCTGGAATCTTTCCTAGAAGATGGAAAACAGCATTTGTCCAGCCTGTCCCTAAGAAAGGTGACCCATCCTCCCCCTCCTCCTACCGACCCATAGCACTGACATCCCTCTTTCTAAGGTCATGGAAACACTGATTAACCGTCAGCTTAAGGAATATCTAGTGCCCCGTGGCTTAGTGGTTAGTGTGTCGGACTGCTAAGCGAAAGAACCTGGGTTCAAATCCAGCTCATAGCCACCTTTTTTTCTGGGGTACTGCCTCTTGCAAGGAACTGACAAAACCTCCAAGAGTAAAATTTGTCTCGAAAAAGTGCATCTCATGTAGCCGTTCGGACTCGGCGGTAAACTGTAGGTCCCTTTCATTCTTGCAGAGTAACAACACACACACAGGAATGGTTGAGAGTATAATTCACTAGGCCTTGGCTCCTTAAGGAGCTGTCGCGCCAATAAATTTATTTATTTTATTTAAGGAATATCTCGAAGATCGTAAGCTTCTCCATGACCGTCAGTATGGCTTCCGCAGCAACCGTTCCATTGTTGATCTGATGGCATATCTCACCGTGGAACAAATCTTTACATCGCTTTGGTGAAAGTAAGATTATAGCTCTTGATATCTCCAAGGCATTTGATAGAGTTTGGCATGAAGCTCTCTTATCGAAAATGCGTGCTTTTGGGATCGATAATACTCTTGTTCGTTGGATTAGAAGCTATCTTCTGGACCGTTCAATACAAGTTGTATTGGACGGATTCAAGTCTGATTCCCACAAAATAAATGCTGGTGTGCCCCAGGGCTCTGTTCTGTCTCCGACTCTTTTCCTCATTTTTATAAATGATCTTCTGTCTGTTACTTCTAATCCACTTAACTGTTTTGCTGACGACTCTACCCTCAGCGTTTCATATTCGTTCGATAATTCACGTCCTTCGCCTTCGGACGTACAATTGCAACGGTGCCGTATGTCAAGCTCATTAAACTCCGATTTATACAGCATTGTCAAATGGGGTAATAGAAATCGTGTGGAGTTTAATGCTTCGAAAACTCAATGCTGTCTTCTGTCGTTAAAGCTAAACATTCCCCCAATGCCATTGTCCATGAATGGCACTTACATCGAAGAAACCGAAAAGCTCTCAGTACTCGGTATGTGTGTCAACGACGACCTCCGTTGGAACGACCATATATTTGAGATCGCTAAAAATGCTGCAAAGTGCTTAGGTTTTCTGTATCGGTGTAAGAAGTATTTTTCCCCACCTGATCTGGCTACAATTTATAAAGCGTTTATACGCCCTAAACTCGAGTATAACTCCCACCTGTGGGCAGGTGCTTCACAAACACCGCTTCACTTGCTTGATAGAATACAAAATTGAGCGTTAAGATTGATAGGAAATAGAACTGCCGCTGAAACAATTGCCCCTCGAACAAGAAGAAAAAAAAAAATTGGGATGTGCTGTTTACGGGGGTAGTAGAAATGTCATTGCAGTTTCTGTTAAAAAAGTAAATTCCAATTTGCTGCAGAAAATTTATAATGTAATTTCGTTTGTTTAATTTGTGGTTGGAGACTCATGTTTATGTTTACAGGTAGATGGTCAGACCCTAATTTATTTAAAATGAATGGCCTGTTACAGTTAGTTGCTATATTTGTAACCAAAAAGTCTAAAGTAGATTTAGATGTGGGAACATATGTATAATTTGGAGGGTATAATAAAGAGAAATTTGGATGTCTCGTTGACATCATACAAAACGTTACGTTACGTATAATACTTACTTTGCTTTTAGCGAGATTTCTGCAAACACTAATATTATTTTGACTGGTCCAAAACGGTGTGTAAATAAAAACCTAGCACAAGACTAAAATCAACAACATTGTTATGAAAGCATAACGGTACAATTTTAATTGCTTTTTCACAAAAAGTGACTCACCGGTAAAGAAAAAGAACGAAGAAAGTATTAAATCACGACAATCACAGATCTTTAACATATTTAGTAGCTGCACTACTTGTGAATTTATACTCTACTGAAACAGACTGGATTCAACTCCAGATCTTCGCATCCTGTTGTCGGACATAAAGCCTTATTTTAAGGATATTTTAAGTAAATATGTTGACAAAATTCATTCTTCACATTAAAAAATTACAACGATTTTTTAATAATAATATTAAATATTAATATTTAAACCATACTTCGATGACTGATGTTTTATGTTTTATAAGAGGGGGGTCCGCCAAGAAAGGGATAATAATTTAGGGTTCCGTGGGACCTGTGCTCTATAGTACTCTCATTGTCTTTGTATATACACACTGTCTATTATGGTACTATCATGAAGCATAAATAAATAAATTAATAATTGCGAATCAAGTCGCAATGAGTGGCGCTGAAATCACCAATTGGTGTGGATATAGAATAAGAACAAACAACACAAGTGTATTAAATACGGTACCCCCCATAGGACCGTTTATTTTCGACTTTCTCTAGAACTGGTTAACCGATTACAACCAAAATTAATATTTAGGAAGGTGTTGGCAGCCTTAGTAATTTAAATTTAAAATATTTTCGAAACATTTTTTTTTGTATTTTTAATGTTTTTTTATTTTTTTTTTATTTTGTATTTTTAATGTTTTTTTTATTTTTTTTTTATTTTGTATTTTTAATGTTTTTTTATTTGTATTTTAATTTTTGAAAAAAGTTGTTAAATTAAAACCGTTTTATTTGAAAACCGTTCCTACGATTAAAAAAAATCACACTTTTTTACATTTTTATGCTGAAAACTATTTTACGTACCAAATAATCAAAAGTTAGAAAAATCGAATTAAAACTTTGATTCCCTTAATATTTTTAAAATGTTATTCTACGCTGTGACTGCACATTAGAGAAAGTACGTGTGATCCAGCTGTGTAATTTATTTATTTATTTATATTACGGCACAAGCTGCAATGAGTCGCGCTGAAATCGGCAACTGGTGTGGATATAGAATAAGAACAAATAACAAAAATGTATTAAATACTGGTAAAATATCGGTAAATGTTCTCGTCTTCACTATTTAGAGTTAGTTACGGCACACCCAGGAAGATGGCCGGAGGCAAGATGACACAGTGAGAGTACTGTAGATAATGTACAGTGAATTCTCCCTAAGTCGAATTTTCACGGAAAACCAAGATTTGTTCGAGTTAGAGGGAGTTTTGGAAAAATTCGAGTTTGAGAGAAAAACAGTTTTATTTGTTTAAACAAAGCGTTTATTTAATGGAAAAACGTTATCAGTGTAAAAAAAATAGCATTGCCTTATTAATATTAAATAAGGACATATTCATCAAAAAAAAAAAATTAAATTTTGATTGGGAATCACAAAAAAAAAAAACACTTGATTAAAGACGTTTTTGAACTTTATCCTGATGCTGATCTAGTACAGCCAATTCTCAATTTCAGTTTTTCCTGGCATTTTTTGTTACTTATCTTTATTTCTTCTTCTTCAATTTCACTTTCGTTTGCATGAATTATTTCCTCCAAAACAGACTCATTGTCAGTAACTTCGGTAGCCACGATTCCGTCTAAATTCGACTTGTGGAATGAAAAAAATGGTTAAGAATCGAGAGAATGTGTTCGAGTTGAGCGAGTTTGACTTACAGAATTTGTATGGAAAGCGGGGAGGAATGCTAAAATATTAAACAAAAATTTGGAGTTGGAGAGAAATTCGACTTAGCGAGTTCGACTTTTGGAAAGTCCACTGTATATACAATGGCACTGTAGGAAATTGTATGGTCTACAAAATATATCTGAACGTTTTTAACGTAACCAAAAAAATAGTTATTAATGAAAAATCAAAGAAAGGGGGAAAATTTAGCATTTTTCCCCCTTCCCATATTTTTTGCACAGGGTCCACGAGTTCCGAAACTTGACAAAATGTTAATAAACCATCCCTTATCATTATCCTAAAGTTTTATTAAGTTCTGACCTTTGTCGACCTAAAACCACCTGTCGACTGGACTACAAATAGGTGTTTGTCTCAAGTCTTCAAAAATCCAGTTTTACCTTCTTTGAGCTTTTCGGGATTGTGATTGGTCTCACAGACTTTGTTTCATGCTTTAAAGAAAGGTACGCAGTTTTATAGAGTTTATTAACACAACTAATCATTCAAATTCAAATAATTTTTTAGATTAGTTTTAAAAATATTGAATTTTCAAAAAAAAAGTTAATTATAAATAGAAACAAAAATAATTTTTCAAAATGTTGGTATGCAGAATTAATTAAGTTACCTAGATCTTCTTAAATATAAAATTTGACAAAAATCCAATAATTTTGATTTAATTTTGGTGTATTATTTAGCTTAATACAAATTCCATATTTTAAACTTAAATCTATGAGACTTACGGCTAACTTATAACTAATGGTTGGGGAATATGATTCCGGAGAAGGAGTTTAAGGCAGGGATGCTGAGGTTAAAGTCGAAGCAGTTTTCATTCGAATTAACCAGATAGAACGGGCGAGGATTTCTTAGGTTACGGGAATTTGTGCTGAAAAAGAGTTTCACAGTCGACGGAACCTGTGAGTAGTCGATGAATGAAGAGAATCTCTGCAGTTTCTCTGCGTTCTTCCCGGGGTACTTACTTAGGGGGCGCTACAGTTCGGGACGAACCTGGGCCTCAACCAACATGCCTCTCCAGCCAACTTGGCTAGCTGCCTCCAGTTTTGCACTCCAAGTTGGTTGAGGTCGTCCTCCACTTGAGCGCGCCACCTAAGGCGAGGTCTTCCTTGACTGCGTCTACCCTCTGGGATGGAATCGAAGATCCTGCGAGCCGGAGCATTGTTGTCCATTCGCTCTACATGACCTAGCCATCTTAAACGTGATATGCGTATTTTTTTGACCAGGTCAATGTCGCTGTACAGCTCGTATAGTTCTTGGTTGAACCTTCTCCTCCAAAGCCCGTTAACGCAGATAGGGCCAAAAATCTTCCGAAGAATCTTACGCTCGAAACGACTAAGGATATCGTCATCCGCTTTAGATAGAGTCCATGCCTCGGCGCCATAGAGCAGGACTGGGATGATTAGGGTCTTATACAGAGTCTCCTTTGTCTTTCGAGAGAGGGCTTTGCTACTCAATTGCCTTCCTAGCCCATAGAAACAGTGATTGGCAAGAGTAATTCTTCGCTTTATTTCTGACGAGATGTTGTTGTCAGATGTTATAGCGGATCCGAGGTACACAAAGTCCCTAACTACCTCAAAGTTGTACCTGTCTATTGTGATGTTTTGTCCAATCCGCCGGTGTTGTGTGTCCCTTTTTGTGGACAGCAGGTACTTCGTTTTGGCCTCATTGACTGCTAGTCCCATCTTAGCCGCTTCAGCTTCAATGCTAGCAAACGTTCCAGTGACAGCTCGCCGAGTTCTGCCAATGATGTCTATGTCGTCAGCGTATGCTAGCAATTGCACAGACTTGAAAAAAATTGTCCCACTACAATTGACTTGCGAGTTTCTTATAATTTTTTCAAGTATTAAGTTGAAGAAATCGCACGATAGCGCATCACCTTGTCGAAATCCTTTTTTGACGTCAAAAGCTTCTGTGAGGTCAGTACCAACCTTGACGAAGCAGCGAGAGTTCTCCATCGTCATCCTGCACAGTCGGACGAGTTTTGTGGGAATGCCAAAACCTGACATGGCTCTGTATAGCTCGTCTCTATAAATGCTATCGTACGCGGCCTTAAAATCGATAAAGAGGTGGTGGGTATCGATTTGGAATTCTTGGGTGGTTTCCAGGATTAGAGTGAACATTTGATCGATCGTGGACTTTCCTGGTCTGAAACCACACTGATAGGGGCCAATCAGGTTGCTGACGAAAGGTTTCAGGCGTTCACATAGTACGGCAGAGAGGATCTTGTAGGCGATATTCAGGAGACTTATTCCTCTATAGTTGGCGCAGTTTAGATGCTAGTTGTTTGGATGCAACTGGTCTGTTAAGAGTTCTAACATTCCACGTGCAGATCCGAAGGTCGTTGTCCTTGATTCGTTTTTCCGGGTCGTCAACAGTAAATCCGTCCTTTTCCGAGGCTATTGGTCGCTTCGTAACTTTTTCTTTTTTCCGTGGCAGGGTTGTTAACCCCACGCACAACCCCCAACCTGGAGGGCCAGGTCCTTTGTTGGATTCCTTGGACAAAAGGAAAAAAAGGGTTCATCCGCCACCATCTCTTTTTCAATGCCCTGACTTGCATTGAATTGTCCTAATGACCTTATCTCCAAATACGTCGAAGTAGCTCATTAGGGCGTCTGCTTCGTTGACTGTTGACGCCACCGTTGGTCCAGTTGGTTGGGCTCATCCGCCGTACGTCCTCTTTCTGAGGGGCTCGTGCAAGACTTCTGCGAATCGATCAGAACAGTCATTAAAGCAGAGCATTATAGTGTTGCTATTTTTTCTATGTTCAACACTCGCGCTTATAAGTTTAGCAGGAATGTCCGGATGGACAGACCAGTACCCGGTGGTTACCGCGGGGAGGTAAAATAAGCACAATTGATGTGTACGATATAGTTGCAGCGACTGTGCATCACCAGTTTGATGCCTTTCAGTGCCTACCCTATTCATACAGCACCCAACCACCCAGGGTATTTAGGTTTATAAGTTGAAGGCGATTTTGATAAGGGGGCAAGATAAATGGATCATTCCAAGACAGACCGCGAAGAGCAAATCTAAGAAAACGACGTTGAATGCTCTTGATTCTCGAGATGTGAACCTGTTGATATGGGGACCATACTTGGGAGGCGTATTCAAGTAGAGAGCGTACGAAGGTTATGTAGAGGGATCATGTGACATAAGGATCGGAAAATTCTTTGGACCAACGTTTCACAAATCCAAGTGTCGAGTTGGCCTTATAGATGATACTATCGATATGTGACAAGAAGTTAAGCTCTCGGTCACATAATATGCCAAGGTCACGAATCGAATCCACATTAGATATGGGTTGATTATGGAGAAGTTAGATACGATTTTATACGTTTACGTGAAAAAGTGATTAACTGACATTTAGAGAAATGGAAGAAATAGTCTTCAAAAATTTCGTATCATCAGGGTACAGTGAAATATAGGAGTATTTTATGACCATTTCGATATCATTAATAGTAAGGATAAAAAGCAGAGGACCTAAGTGGCTGCCTTGGGGGACCCCAGAAGTAGCTAAGAATGGGTTGGAGAGGGTAGATCTGAAACGAACATTGTAGTATCGGTTTCCTAAATAAGAAGAAATCCATTTTATAAGGATTGGTTCAAAGCCTAGGAAGGGAAGTTTGAAAAGTATAAGTCTATGGGAAATTTTATCAAATGTCTTGCTAAAGTCAGTAGAGATAACATCTACTTCCTTTCCGTTCTCCAGGGTTAAAAGGGTATGTGATACAAATTCAACAAGGTAAGTGGTAGTAGACCTGCATTTGAGAAAACCCTGTTGTCTAGGAGAAATGAGAGATTTACAACGGAAACTTAAAATTTCGTACAGAATACTTTCGAATATTATAGGTATGTGGGAAAGTTTGGCAATGGGACGGTAGTTTTTTAACATCACTCTTAGGCCCCTTTTTATGTATGGGAGTTATGAAGGAGGTTTTCCATATCTGAGGGAATTCTCCTTGAGATAGCATAAGCCACAGATTTTGGAGAGTGGGGAAGATAGGGTTAATGAGCATATTTTTTAAGGAAAATTGCGGGGAGACCATCAGGACCGGGGAAAATTCGTCATCAAGTTGTTTTATTTTATTTTCAATAAGATAAGGCTCGTCTATAAGAGGAAGAGAAGGACCTATGCAGAAATTTGGCAAATATTTAAAATAATCTGAGTCAGGTTGAAATGAATAGTCGGTGAAAGATTGCTTGAAAACACGTGGCAAAAAAATTGGCGATATCTTGTTGAATAAGCCGTTATCGAGAAAGTCAAAAATTAAAAAGAATAAGCTTATCATCAACGGTTATATGGTAGGCACCCTTTTTTTAGCCCTAAAAATACAATTTAAAAAACCCCTCTGTGGAATGCCAAAAGATTCACACAAACCAAATACAGTGAAATAAAGAGATTCAGTTTTTAACCGAACAACACGAATTTGTATTAGTTTGCCTCGCAAGTTTTTCCCTTGCCATTTCAACTTGAAAAAATTCAAAACCAATGCTAATCTCGGCCTTCTATCCCTCCCTTCCTAATTTTGCAATGCTCGCGGAGTTTGGGCGCGCATATTATAAAAAAAAAATATTTCGATTAGTTCTGTCATTGGCATAAATGCGACGCACGTACTTGCGATCTAGATCCAGTCGTTGGCATCTGTTGAACCCGTTGAACCTGTAATTCTCAGACTCTTGTTCTTGTACCACTTCTTTTTAGTTGCTTGCGTATTTGTTTTTCTTATTAAACAAAATTAATATATTTTATTACAGAAAAAGCCACAAGTGAAAAGAACACAACCGAAGATTGGACGCTCATTTTAGATGTTTGCGACAAGGTCACTTCGAATCCGAGAAATGCCAAAGAATGTCTAAAGGCAATCATGAGACGCATGGGACATCCTGATCCACATGTTGTCATTCAAGCTGTCACTTTATTGGATGCTTGCTGCGGCAATTGTGGCAAAGCCTTTCATTTAGAGGTTGCTTCTAGAGATTTCGAGAATGAATTCAGACGTTTGTTGTCGAAAGCTCAGCCCCAAGTTTCATTGGTAAATATCAACGAACTTCATTAAAAAACAAAATCTTGAAAGTTTTATTTTTCTAGAAAATGCGTCAACTTGTAAAGAACTGGGCAGAGAATGATTTCAAATCAGATCCACAATTAAACCTTATTCCATCACTCTATCAGAAGTTGAAAGCCGAAGGATACGATTTCTCTGATGCAGCACAAAAAACTCCTAAATCTGCATCGACAATTGCAGCTCTAAAAGATCCAAATGTTGTCAGCAGTCAACAAGAGGAAGAAGATATTGCCAAAGCGATCGAACTCTCCTTGAAGGAGGCTAAGAACAGTCCAAAGAAACAGATAACAACAACAACAACAGCACCAACGACTTACGTAATGAACAAAAATATGCATAAAATCAATGTTTTCATATTTTATTTTTAACAGCCATCATTATATCCATCATTCTCTGGTTCATCGGGTTCCATTGGGAGTATAACATCAGGCGTATCTACGGTATCTCAACCTGAGCCACGCAAAGTTCGTGCTCTGTACGATTTTGAAGCTGCCGAAGAGAACGAGTTAACATTCGTTGCTGGAGAAATAATCCATGTGCTAGATGACAGTGATCCAAATTGGTGGAAGGGTTACAATCAGCGTGGAGAAGGCCTTTTTCCATCGAACTTTGTAACGGCCGACCTAAGTGTCGAACCTGAACGTCTTGATATAAACGTGAAGTCGAAGAAGACGGTGCAATTCGAAGAGGAACCAACATCGAAAAGTGATGACCAAAAGACTGAGGAAAGCAGCAACAATGTTGTGGAAATCGATGAACAAAAAATCGATCGTTTGCTACACTTGCTGCACGAAGCTAATCCCGAGGATTCATCTGAAGACACCGAAGAGATGCTGCGTTTAGAACAGGAAGTCCACCAAATGGGTCCTCTGATCGATGCCGAACTGGAACGCGTCGATCGGAAACATGCCCAACTAACGCAATTGTCTAGTGATCTTGTGGATGCCATAAATCTGTACCACACCTTGATGCGAGATGATAGAGCGGCTGCTTTTCCAACGGCTGGGTATAATATGCCTCCAATGGGATACAATCCACAGCAAATGTACGGTCCAGGGGCTGGACCTGGACCATACCCACCATACATGCCACCTCAGCAGCAGAACTTTCATCTTTCTCAACAGTATCCCCCCATGAGCATGCCTTCAATGCAGCACCCTGGTGCACAACCTTCAACCAGTGCTCCAGGCATGATGCCCGCGGTAAGCACTGCCGTTTCTGGAGTCAATCAAATGATCTACAGTCCACATATGCAACAAGCACCTCCATCGTCCCAGCAACAGCAACAGCAGCAGATGATACCAGTCCAGTTTCAAAATGGTCGCTTAAATTCCCCCCTGCAAAATGGTCAATCTCAAATAGGCATAAACAACCCACAACCAAACCCCCAACAACAACCCTTCACACCACCACAGCATCATCAACAACAGCAGCCACAACAAACACCCCAGAACTTTCCCCAACAGCCAATACCAACTCAGCCCCAACCACCAATGACCCAACACCAACAGCACCCCATGATGCAGCAACATCTACAACAAACACTACCCCCCAATGGGCCACCCCAGTCGAGTCCCGTACCAGCACAAGTTCCCGGCCAATACCATCACCCTCAGCAAGCGTTTCTCATGCGGCAATATCCCATGTCAAACGGCAGTGGAGGATATGCCCCACCACAAGTTTCCACTGCTGTCTCCTCAGCTGCACCTCCCCTGGACATGATGTGCAATCAACAAATGCCAGGCGGCCTAATGACTTCAGCGATGGCCCAACAAATGGCAATCAATCAACCTGTGACACAGAACTTCCTCGTCCAGAACGAGACGAAGACAAACATTCCTGTTTTCCAGCAGCAGCGGTAAAACCGCCTAACCCAGCTGGTATACATTATGGTTATTATATTTTATTATTACTTTTGTTTTGCCCAAATGGTATAAAAACTATTTAACGAACATTTATATAAAAAAAAAACATTATACCATTGTGCGCAGATATTTTTCCAAAATTATTAATATAAATATAGGAATGGAAACTAAAAAGGAAGAGAGATATTAAAAAAATATTCAAATTTTATGTTTAATTTTTAAATTCTTTTTATTTTTTTTTGTCATTTATTGCAGTAAGAATACATATATGTTATAGGAATAAAATTATTAAAAATATTTAAAATACTCATCATTCTCTTGTCTGGAAAAATTATGTTTTTATTGGCATTTTTAATCATGTTTGGTTTTTCTGCTGAGATGTTAGCTTATTTTTGATGTCAATCTATTAATTTATGGACACGAAAATCAACAACAAAAAATCGTTGGTTTTGTGATTGTTTGCTTGAAAGATGTGACGTTAGTTAAACATGTATAGCCTTATCGAGGTATCCGTTCTGAAAATTGCCGAAACGGAAGTCAATTCCGATCTGAACTCGATTTTCTTTCGAGGTATCAGTAGTAGAACCAAATAATATTCAGCAAACAATCCCGTCCGCCAAAAGTCGATCCTGATGGGGCATGCACGCTACACTAATGTAATAATATCTACCTACATATATATCATATTTTGTCTTGGGAATCAGGGTCAATCACGATTACCTTGGCGACAATGTGAAACCTCCCTTAGAGCATTCAATTACACCTTGGGAACCATCACTATCGATGGTTCTCCAGATGTAACATACTTACGTTGCGATATGTGCTGACCTGGCAGTCTAGCCAGATTTTCAAAGTTATGTTTGATCAATGCCAACAGCAGTTCGATTTGAACAATGAAACCAAACGTGTTGTCATTACATGGCGATCTTGCCATACTCCTGGAATCAGAAGATTAGAAAAAATGATAAACACTTCGAACGATACAAAGTGAATAATAATTCAAAAAAAATTGTTTCCAAGTGCGAGAAGAAAGCCACGATCAAGTGTCTACATATATTCTAAAATGATCGACCATCTTCCGTGGACATTTCCGCAAGTTTTTTTTCTTGTGGAGGCCTCGATCTTTCTTTTGTGTTTAGCTGTCATTTCGGAACACATTCCGCAATATTTCTTCGTCGGACAACCGGAAGAAATTTAACACACAGCTGTAAAAATTCTTTACCAAACACACTTCCACCCATCGCGGTGTGATGTGCGTTACTTTTAATCGGAAGATCTCTCCAAATATCATTCGGAATAGATGCCTGGGTAAAGATTGGAGAAATTTCTTTTAGGAAAGTATACCTCGATAGGGCCCGTAGTCTGGGGAATTTTCTACAAATTGTAGTGCCCTGTGGTTAATGTTTCTGTCATGTTGAAAGGTCTGGGTTCTCTTTTCTGCCTGGGTCGCCTTGTTGAGTAGGCCAATTAATATTTGTTTTCTCAAAGACATCTTTTTATATGGACATCTAATAAGTAGATCACATTTTCGCTTTAAACAAAAAAAATCTGATTCTGATTAGTTCATTTGGACATCTATTATGAAGTAGGGTCCAATAAACCATTCTTCAAAGGTCTAACTTTATACTTGATTATACGGTTTAATGTGTCAAGTTAGGAACGCAAATTTTTTGTTCTCAAGCTAATTTAATGTAGGTTTTTAATAACTAAGTGGATATCTTATCTCTGGGTTACAGCGAAACAATCACATTCTTTAATCAGTTGAATAGAGTCGGTTTCTAACGGATTGCGACTCTTATAGCGAGTTTCATTCAAGAAAAGATTTGCTCTTTCTGTCAAAAGATTTGATCTTTTTCAGTTTTGAGAGTTTCATTGCAAGAAAAAGAGCAAATCTAGATCAAATCTCAACACAAAAGATTTGATCTCTGATGGGGTGGCAGATTTGATAGTCTTTTCGGTCAGACATCAAATGGAAAATGTTTTGTAATTTGTTGTTCGTTGTTAACTTGTGCCAGCCTGTGTTAAGCAATAAAATCAACAAATAGCAATAAAAGAAACAAAATAGTAATAAAAGATGTCTTTGAAGTCAGAAAATACCAAAATGGCATTTTGAGTGAATCAACAGCTGTGCATAGATATTTTTGTGTGTCGTCAAAATACTGTGTGTGCTCGTCAGATAATCACCAATACTACGATTAAATCTTAAAACAAGTTTCATTGAAAAGAGCAAATCTGAATTTTTAGATCAAATCTTTAAAATTTGAATGAAACTCGCTATTACTTATGTCGAAATAAGTTATTCCATCTTAACATCTGTTCACACGTATTTATTTACAATAAGCACCATTCGGATGTTTCTCAACAGATGCGTGTTTCATTCCTTAAAAAAGAACCTGCCAAGTATCAGGTTAAAACAAAAAGAAGAAATAGATTGATGTTGCTTCTAATAATTTTGTTAATCAAGTGGGATACAACATCTTGTTTTAGTTCATATTTCATTTATTTGCATTCGGTTATGAAGATAGAAACTCATAAGAGTTTCTTAAAAACTCCAATAAGACACCATTAACAATTTTCTAGAACTAAATATTCCTTCTATATTGCAATAGTTTCTTTTTAAAGTTTTGCTTTAACAAAATTAACTCATTCATATCCTGTCAGTAAAATCCGTTATGGTGGATCGTCCTTTCTCTAAACGGCCTTTTAAATTTATCATCTGCGATATGAAAAATAAAAAAACTGAAAAAACAATAAAATAACAATTCCTTGCATATTCTATAAATAAATAGTTTTTTTTTTGTTAACAGTTACATTTGTTAAACAGTTTTTAAATGGTAGGACACGATAAAGCCTATATAAAAAATTGTATTTAAAAATCTTAACACTAAGAAATATTAAAAATATTAATAATAATATATTATTAAATGAAAATAAAAAAATAGTATAAATACAATTTACCATGAAAAGCATGTTAAACGATTATTTGTATACACTTATAAACAATAAATATAATTCGATTATAAAATGTAATTTCTTTGGTATTCTTCGTTCGATTCACAAACAGTAATTTATGTTGAGTATGTCCATTTTCAAGGCAGGTATTTACCCCAAGTGAATCGGTGACTGTTAAAACAACATAAGCGACAATAAATAAATAAAAAAAAAAAAATAATAATAAATAATTATTTTTTTCGCAGGAGAGACAAATCACAGTATATTTTATAATGCGGCCGCATTGACAATTTTAAGTTTAAAATCTGGCGGGTAGTTCTGCGAGTTGTAAACAGTGCAGCCACCCTATATAAGAAAAATATGACAAAAATATATATACTACTGCAATATATCACAGTAGATATTTCAAAAGAAATACAAAATATAAATAAGTACTAGCTGACCCGTTCGGCATTGTTCGGGTTTACCATACATATTCTGAATCCCGACAACAGTGCCACATATTGGGTCTAACAGTAACTAAACACCACCAACGTAAACGTGTTAATACATACATAATATAATTATAATGTTTATATGAAATTAAGATTTCAAAATTTTATTAAAACAAAAAATAGGCACGACTGGGTCGCACAAACATGGTCTTATGTGTCAAATTGGAAGGCTAGACTTTTGAAAGAATAAAGTAAGATTATTTAACTTATAAAAAGTGTCAAAACCACAATACTCAACGGTTTTTAGTAAAAATTGAGTACTTGAGTACGAGTATTTTTTTATTGATATTTTGGTATGCAGTTTTTAAGAGTTTAATAATATACAGTTATTCATAAAATTTTAAATAATTTTTTTTGATTATTTTTAAAAATGTCAAATTTTTAAAAACAAAAAAAAATTCAAAAATTAATTAGAAATAAAAAAAACAAATTTTCAAAATATTATCATGCAGAATTGATTTGGCTATTTAGATCTTGTCAAATATAAAATTTTACAGAAATCTAATGAGCCGTTGCCGAGAAAATCGAAAATAAAAAAAACTTATATGAAAGGCACCGTAAATGGACTTTTCCGGTAAACTTGTTTTGTTTTATAGAATAATGGCCAATAACTACAATTTCTAAAAAAAATCATTTAAATCGTTGAAGGCGTTTTCGAGAAAAATAAGCTTTTCCTTAATGGTAAGTATACTACTTTTTGCCAGCGTTGAGTGTAAAAAGAAACTAATTGTATACATTAAATTTGTTTTGGCATTCATTAGTCAAAATGGCTTAACAGATATGTTGTTTAAGCACTAAATGCTGATTTCGCGCTCGATTTTTTTGTGTGTTTCAGGAATCAAATTATGTTGGTTTGCTCTCAACTTAAAGCTCTACCCATAAGCAGTGCAAAACCATTGATTGGTTTTGAAAAATCTGTTACTTAAGTTGTTTTAACAAACACCGATTCAAGTGCAGACGGCACTCTGTCGTGACCGTGATATTGTTCAATTTAAGTTGGACTATTATGTATATATATATATTATGGGATTATACCTGCATTTTTCAAAAAATTTTTGTTGGCTTGATTCAAGCAACAAAGATAATATTAATAGAACAATATACACTGCGCGTCATCAGGTTAGCACACCCCTCGCGGTAATGATTGCAGCCAAACTAAATGAACAAACTTTTTAAAATTATTGTTGGTTATGGCCAATTCAATTCATAGTAAAATAATGCAAAAATTACTATTTCTTCATTTTGTAATGTTTTTTTTATAATTTATTTTAGAATACAAAAAAATTCAAATTGGGTCATCAGGTTAGCACATATGATTTTATTTCATGTTTGTTAACCTTGTAAGTCATTAACTTATTTCTTTGCTCATATATTATGCAGGTAATTTAAACATTTTTCAATAAATTTAATAATGTGTTGATTCTCCCTTGTTGAGAATGACCTCATAAATTCGATTGGGAAGTGAAATGGCTGACCAAGCGCACTTGATCCCTTCAATTAGTTCCGCTTTGTTGGAATATTGTTTACCAGACTCGTAAACTTTACAAACCAGCCATCCCCACACGTTTTTTATGATATTGATGTCAGGTGAGTAAGGCGGCTATTGCCTTAAACTGGTATTTTGGTCCTTAATCTATGATTTCACCACACGGGATCCACATGTGGATCGGAGCATTGTAGTGTTGAAAATGCCATGGCAAGTTACCAAACAAATTTTTAAAATGGGTAAAAGCAGTTTCAAGTACGTTTTTGTAGGTGTTTGCGGTCATATTTGAAGTCAAAAAACTGTAACTCGCACGTACCGTAGTAGGGGATTGCTCCCAACAACATCACACCCCCACCCGACTATGAAGACGATCCAACTGAAGTTTCTCTTTGCGACGATCATGGAAGAAGTTGTTGTATATGTCTGGACCTTCCAAATTAAATTTAAATCATGTGTACTCGTGCAAAATTCAAGCGCATTTCTTTTCGAACCACGTTAAGTAGGGTTTTTTTCTTCAATTTCATTCTTTTTAAATGTGGAGCATTCCTTATCACTTTTTGGATTGTTGACAAACTCGCTTTTACTCCAACATTTGCCCTGATCTTTGCTGCCGAGTTATGAGAGTTCGATGCTTTTCTCAAAATAGCTCTTTTATCAGCATTGGGAACTATTTTATTATTACCGCCTTTATTATTTTTACCATACCCCGATTTATTGCTCAGGAATACGGATATAACTTTTCGACTTCTCCATATTTTTTCGCTTTGCACTTATTGAGAGCCCTGCTTTCTTGAAAGCTTCAATTTTTGATTTTTCTTCCACAGATAGAGATTTTCCTTTAACCATATTAATTTTAATACACAACTTGAGCAGAAAAATGGTTGTCAAAAGCGTTTTACTTTTGAAGATAATCTTTAAAAAAAAAATTTCCTCTGCTAACCTGATGACGCGAAAATTTTTCCATCGAAAATTTAAAAAATAGCAACAACTGTGCAACTAGGTCTTTTGGCTGCGTGTTCTAAGTGCCAATGAGAGTGTATACAAAGGTGAGAAAATTTACATAAAAAAAGAGTATCTGAATTTTAACAAAAACAACAACATGGTATTAACCTAATGACGCGCAGTGTATATATGAAAAAATAAATAAATAAAACAAATATCTTAAAGCAAATTCCACTTAGTATTTTCCGTTCACTGTATAACTGCATTTCATTTCACTAACATCGCACCTAGCTCGCATGAGCGAAGAGGAACCAGCTCCAAAAGTCTTGCAGTTTTTTTTATACTAGAAGACAACGTGCCAGACTAAGTTTAAGTTGGAAGAATGGCGTAGACCAGGACGCCCGAAACTTTGGGACTGGATGGCGTCGGCCAGCAATCGGGATGTTGCGAACGAGGTCCGGACCGGATCGCGGTTGTTGCGCCGGTGACGATTTTTGTAGTACCTGAGTTTTACTTACTTACTTAGGTGGCGCTACAGTTCGGGACGAACCTGGGCCTCAACTAACATGCCTCTCCTGTACCTGAGTTTTAGTAATGGAAATAATAAGAGTAACCCATCTGCATATGACAGAAATGTAGACCAAAATAGGGATCAAGTAGTCTTGTTGAACGGGCCTCGTTCGATACGTTTTTCCAACGTAAGCAAGGTCTGCAACATTGTCTTTTGCCATACAAAAAAAAAACTGCAAAAGACTTTCCGAGCTGGTTCCTCTTCGCTCATGCGAGCTAGGTGCACGGCCCAGAGTCTCTACCGAGCCTAATCTGCCCACATCTGCTTCGAAGTAGATTTAATAAAATTCATGATTGTATCTTCTCCGGAATCTTCCTCTTTAATTCCAACATCAGGGTATAATTTAACAGAAGACGCCGATGGATAGGTCATTCATTATTATACCTACCGGCCTGGCAGTTAGGCCATTGGCTCATGAGGCCTCATTATTTCTTAGCCGATTTATAGGCTTTTGCATTTTTTCAATGCTTGATGACTGCATCATGAGGTTTTCCTTTTAAACTGATGAAGTCTCAATCTTATCTTTGAACTGTTCGTTCAACAATTCGTTAAAAAATACATTCCAGAATGCCTTCAGAATCAGTGATCGGATTTCCTTCATCGCCCATACAGTATGTGTATCGTTGGGTATATTGCGAAATGTTTTGGACGGATTGTTAGAACTTCAACGGGTTGTGCTAATGGATAGGTCAAACAGGTAAAATATCTCAAAAGTTTCACTTGACTGAGATACATAACGTTGAGGGATGTTGAAAGTAGACTACAATCAACTCCGGCTGTCTTCTTGCTCAATATCGAAATTCAGTTAAATGGACTTGATCCCAGGAAATCAAACGATAAGCTCGTCCTACTTTTTTCTCATCTCAACAATGAATCGCAAAGATTTATTAGCCACAAATCATATCGAACCAAAAATTGTGATGTAGGGAGCTAAAGAGCGTTGTGTACCCGAGAATAAAATAAATCGAGCATTGTTCTAGAAAACTGAACACTCCCTAGAAAAAGGTTTTTTTTTAAATAAATAGAGCTAACGCAACGCAACGCAACGAGCTTTTCTGAATACGAGAATGAATCTCGTGTATTAGCACACATAAAACGAGTCAAACCTTGTAAACAACATTTTCTCGATCAATATGTTGGAATGTACTCGAACATAGTCGTAGTCGAAAGATGTTTCCGATTGGAAAATTAGATTATTCTCTGTGGAAGTGTGGATTTGAAAAGGACGATAAACTGTTTTTAAACTGACTAAACCAAACGACAAGATTACTAAAAAGTTCCTCCAATTGAATCGTCAGAGTATATGAAGGTATAGTTTGGAGGACCAAGAACAATGTATTAACAGCCTCAAGCTTGAACTAAATTCATACACAAAGTTTAAGAAAGTAAAAAAAAGAAGCGGGCGGCAGTGCTGCAGTAGGTAAGATGTTTGCTTGTGAACCCAGAGATCGTGAGTTTGAATCTCAATTGAGGTTGCAATTTTTTCAAAACTCCTAGTGCAAGCTAGACGCCGTCCGTGGGTTTTAAGTGAGAAAATAGTCACCTAATTCTCTATCTACTTCGCCGAAAAAAATCGTTCCTATCTTTCTTATCTTTCTAACTAGTTTTGTGCAGCATCCAGTTGCACTCTAAAAAGGCATGTCTTACAGACAAATAGCTAAAAATATAAAAAAGCTAAAATATGATCGGTGCTACTCTACCAACACATACATGTATAATAGTTCCACTTCCGGCAAAACAAAGAATATGAAAACCAAATGTACGTTTTCAGTGGAAATTCGAAGTTACTTTTCCGTTGATAAGAAAATAATAAAAAAAACTGGTTTAAATACTCTTTTCTTATTTATTATTACATTAAATATGTATATGGAAACATTTACAGTTTTTTCTTCTCATAATAATAATTATAATCATCGACACAATAGAATAAATTTACTTTTCTTTATAATATTTTGTTGGTATGTGTATACCGATAGAACTCTATTTTAACATAAAAAAACTAACTGGAAAAAATTATTTAAAGTTCGATTGTTAAAAAATATGCATAAGAAACATTTTGTTGTTTATTTTAAAATAAAAATAAAAATTGAGTTAAATATAATTTCATAAAAATAATTTGCGTTTGTTTTGAAAATTTAAACAATTTTTTTTTCATTACACAATGTTTATGTATTTTACTTGAACAACTTAAAAAAGAATATGTATTTTATATAAATATATTTAAAAACAAAAATTATAAAAATAAAACTATAGGACAGAATGTTGAAATTAACAGAATAAATTGCACCATCACCTCTAGACATTAATTATTTTTGTTGTTTGTTTTACAAATTACCTACGAATAATATTTATTTATCTAAAATGTTTTATATTTTATTATTTATAATATATTTTATTTTATTTTGTTTATATATGTACTTTAATACTTTTTAGTTGTTTTTATTGTTATTAATTTTAAATGCAAAAAGCCTGTAAAAAAGTATACAAAGGATATCCGAGGTTTTCTATTTTAATTTTACTTGTTTCCATCAGTTAGTTGTTGTGTTTAACATTTACTTTAATAATTTTCATTTGAAAATACAAACAATATTTAAATTAAAATTAAGTTAAGAATAATTTCATTCACACGTGATAAACATGAGGATAAAGAAGATACATTCAGATTTTTTTTTATTTTTTATATTTTTTTTTTTGTATTTTATATAAAAAAATTGTGTGTAACACTATCAAACGTTTAAAATTCTTATTTAGCATAAAACTCTAATATATACAACGATGAATCGGTAGTTTTTTTTATTTAATTTAAAAATATTTCATTTGTTTTATAAATTCCATTTTTTTATATAAGTTTTGTGCTAGACACCAAAGCTAGAAACTAAAATGGTGTCCGTTTCTTCACTAAATGATATTTACACAATTATCTATTTTGTTGTAAATTTTAAATCCTTATAAGCTAATGATGATAAATAGATATGCGGAAAGGAATAATTGCGGGTTTTTACAGTATAAATCTCTGTTTTGTTATTGTTTTTGTTTAATGGTTGTACAAGTTTCTAAAAGATATATGTTTTTTTACGGTTGTCATATATGTTGTTGATCATAAATATTATATTCAAGATAGTTTATTATAAATATTAAATTAAATACTGATTTTAATTTGAAGAATATCTGTTAATGTGAGATTTAAACTGCAAAAATAAGGCTTTCGAAAGTAATTCAGTGAAGTTTGAATATGGTTTCCTAGAAATAAGTTAGGTTTGCTCTTTCACGCGCTCCCTCTTTTGGAAAAAAAAAAGAAAATTCACTGGAATTCGCAATACAAGACTTGGAATTATGAGTGCAACTAATGAAACAAATTAAAGTGATTAAGAATCTTATAGTCCGGGAGCCAGCGACAGATTTCCATGACCAAGTTCCTCCCAAACGATAATATTGGTGAAACGCATCAGGGAATAGTATCAGCTGCGGAAATGACTAAAAAAATTATATTCTTCGGAGGCTACCACTACTGCCCATGCCACCCACGGAACCACAGCTGACGTTCACGAGGTTTTATAATACTATTCCCTTATGCTATTCACCAATTATCATTAGGGAGGAACTTGGTCATGGAAGAAAAAAATTCAAATACCCGTTTCATAATAATTCGATTTTTCAAAAAAAAAAAAAAAAAAAAAAATTAAATTATTAAAAATACAAAAAAAAAATTATTCGAAAATATTTGTATGCCTTCCTGAATATTAAATTTGATTGCAATTGGTTGAGTAAGTCGAAGAAAAAAAACGGTCGTATGGGGATACTATTAGCTTTGTTCGATGTCTGCCCTGGGGCGCACTGGTGTACACTGGATTCGCACTGAGGTGTTTTATGTGACACTTTATTCGCCCCAGTGTTTTTGCACTGTGTTCGATGTCAACCCCGAGCACGCACTGAGTGCACACTCTCACGCCCCAGGTTTTTGGTCGATGTAAGAAATCAGTGCTGTCAAAATTCAAATCAGCTGTTGGTGCTTGGTGGTAGAAGTTTAAAACAAATTTTATTTTACAAATTTGGAGTGCAATATATGATAAATATAAGATATTTTGTAGGTTATTTTGCAATTATTAAGTTAATTTTGTGATTTTAGATAAAATGCCGAGATATACTCTATCTGATGGAAATGGAAAAAGTGTAGACTTTGTAAAGAAAATTAATACATAAATGAAATGTCAAAAAACTAAAACTGTTGCACTGAGCTGTTCGATGTTAAATGAAACCCCGAACAGAAACACAGTTTTTTGACAGCTAAACGAAATGCACTGACATTCCCCAGTGCGCACTGGGGCGGCGAACATCGAACAAACCTATTTACTTACATTTTTTTCATAAAAATTCTTGGAGCCGTTTTCGAGAAAAATAAGGTTTTATTTAACGGTTATATGGCAGGTGCCGTTAATATTTGATCTAAAAAAAAATCAAAAAAAGTTCTCTGTAGACTGTCAAAATAACCAAGTTCTAAATTTGAAGACAATTGGTTCAACCGTTTGGCCTGTAGTTCAATAGACATCCGTAGAGACAGACAGACAGACAGAATTTGCCAATAACTCAAATATGTTTCTCTATCATCGTAATGTCATGATTGTAATCTCAATTTTTTTAATCTGCACGAAAGCATAACTTGCATTATAGTACCTAAATCGCATGTGAAATTTGAGTAGCAAGTCCTTTCTCGGGCAAGTTCTTGTTCCCTTAATCCTTTTAAAGACCCTCATCATCCCGGTCCTGCTCTTAGGGTGCAGAAAAATTATTCCGGGCCAGAAAACCTCTGATTCCACCCGGAGGAACGGCACAATATAAGAAGACCAACACTTAGGTGGAGCACGCAAGTTGAAGATGACTTCGATCGACTTCACGTGCAAAATTGGAGGGAGCTAGGTAAGGACCGAGCTGACTGTAGAAGTTTGTTGGTTGAGGCCCAAGGTTAGTTTCAGAATAGTTATAAAATAGCTTTGGTAGACAAAGAACTGACAAATTTCTTAAGGCCAACGTAAATACTCAAACATGGTGCAAATAAACTTGGTTTGACTAAAACTCGTAGACAGAGATAAATAACCACTGGAACATTTTTAACACAATTATACCACAATGTTTTCAAAACTTGTGTCAAGCTGTTTAACGCTTATTTAATTAAATTTCTAAATATTTAACGATGGTAACTCCAAACAAATATCCACAAAACAGGCGACAGTAAGAAATACTTGATCCTAGCCACACACTACAACAATGAATAAAATCAAACTAGTTTTAATTTGGACACGTTTAGGATATGTACAATCACAAGCTCACAAGCCAGGTGCAAGCTCCTACGAAAAACAGCTTTGGGTAGCCAGCTTCGCCGGTTCAGAGGAAGCCCCTCATACAATTTTTATACTCAGCTTAGGATACGTATAGATGCCACAGGTCTGCATCTTAGTAAACATTTTCCCCAATAATAGTAATATTAAGAAACCATTTTATTTTATATTTTATAGGAATAATAAAATAAACTTCCAGTAGGTGGAGAGCATGTCTTACCGCAAAATGTATTTGAAAGAGCAATATAAAGTTTAAAGCAATAAATTGCTGTAAGAAAAGGTGGGTAATGAAATATATCCCATAATGAAAGTTCTTGCATTGTTCGAATAATGCCCAGTGGCGCATCAAAATAAATAAAAAAAAAGTTGGTTGTCTGTAAAGTCGTTTAACGGATGGCAGCAACAACAACATACAACCCGTTAAGTCACACCCCCAAACCCTCTCATTAAATCCACACACACACATCCCAATATCTACACCTACTTTCTACTTTAACAAAACTCCGCCTATTTTGTATTTTTTGCTCTTCTTGTTCTTTTTGAATTTGAGTGGAATTTATTTTGGAATTTGCGCCTGTTCATGCTCTTAAGTCTTAAGAAATAAAGAAATGGGAATCTTATTCATATATGTATAAGAATTCAACCAGTTATGTTTTTGGACATTTTGATAATTTTCGGATAAACCGCGTTATATAGAAATATTTAGTGAGTTAAATATCTTAACTCATCCTGAACGTTTCGCTTCAAATTTCAAGGAGCGTGGTCACCGAGAAGAGATTCCCGGTGTTATTATGTTTTTTTTTGCTAACAAAACTTTAAAATTATTATGTCGGCCATCGCGAAAGTTGTCAAAACCATGAATATTTTCATTTAAAAAGAGAGCGGCAGCAAAGCGCCTCAATGTTTTTTTGCAATGTATTCGATGTGAACTCCGAGTGCGCACTGATTGCACTCTCATGCGTCCAGGTTTTGTCCATTCTTTATATATTTCTTGGGATACGAAATCAGGCAATCAAAATTAAAATAAGCCTTTGATAAAAGTCAATTTCAGAGATTGAATAAATTTCCCAAAAGATCAGCGAAATCAATTTAAGGGAACCGTGCGAAAACCAATTGCGTGCTGTTGACGTGTGTTTTCTGTTCTTTATATTGCTTCTATTCTGTATGTGTTTCTGTCTTGTATCAATGAACATTTGTGTGCCTTGTATTGTGTGAGCCGATGTTCTCAGTAACCAGTACTCTTTAGTGTCTCTCTCGTCTTCGTATAGAGAGAGCTCAGAGCATAGAGTACAAATATTATAAAGAGGAAAATCTTTCGTACGTCCAATCTTCAAAACTCAATTTTTGTTGTCTCTTTTGTATATCAGTCATTGTGTTTTACTCAAACTTATCCGAAAATGTCAATAAGATGACAGTTCAAGCTTGTAGGCATTGTCAAAAGAAGGCAGGTGATTGCTCTCTCTAAAATAGTGTTACTCTATGGCTCAGTGTTCTTTACTCAGAGTCAAAACCTTACTCTTCTCTGTTAGCTCAGACACTGCTCAGTGCTCTCAGATAAGAGCTAAACAAGAAAGACGCCTATTATTTATGCAAAATATTTCCGCCAGTTGAAAAAACCCTATGACAAATGTCAAATTATGCCAGCCTGGTGCTAAAACTTATTTTAAAAAAATAAATCTGAGTATACAGATCGAACTCGGTTAAGAGAAGAAGAAGAGAGCATTTTCTGAATATTGTTTAAAATCTTGTTAATGAGTGAAGAAAAACGCGCATAGAAAAAACCTAGCTTTTCATCGAAAAAGAACTTTCCGTATACTCAAATTTAATAACCACCCCAAACAGGGGCGTATAGTGAGCAGCATTCCTCGGCTCCTCGCCAGTTTGGCCTAAAAAAATTGTAACACGAGTAACAGAAAATATCTAAAATTGAAAAGTCATCCTGACACCCATACTCAACGTTTCTTTAAACTACCACTTCCAAAGCACTTTACAATATTCCTTTCTAAGCTTTTTTGTTGCTCAATTTGTATAAGCGTAATATAAGATTTTAAGGACTAATAACTGTGCATTTAAAAAAATGCTCACACATTCACTTGATTGTTTTGTTTTTTTTTTCTTTTAAGTTATATCTAAAGTTATTTTAACATCTAATATATGTATATGTATATGTATATTATAGTATATTTACATTATACGCTTTTTAATATTTTTATTTTACTCGTAGATTGCACCAAAATAAAATTAAAATTCTACATTTAAAAAATAATATTAATTTTTTATTTTGATATGCGATTCAAATTATCTTTTGTATTTTCTTTTTTTTTTATTTATTTTTTTAATAAGAAGTGAAAAGTAATGTTGAGAATGATTTTGAATTTTCATTGAAAGTAAATTTTGCCTAGGAAATTCCAGGGGTTCGAATCTCTACCACAATTGTTAGAAAAATGTTTTCGAATATGTTTCTTGAGGTTGAAAATGGGAAACTGGAAATGTTTGCTTTGAAACACGGACGATTCAATGAATATTTTTCAGGTTAGTAAACTAAATGAGTGTTTGGAATCACAAAAACCTCACAGCACTACTCTTCACTTCTTGAGTTATACAAATATCTTTCATTCGTTCCTTTTTCTCTTGAAAAAAAGGAATTCCCATTTATATTACTGTACAATACAACCATTTTTCAATAATAATAATAAAAATAAACTTCCGCTTAAGCGTTTTCGAAAGTTCACAAAGAGAAGCATCATTACTTCGGATTGTTTTTTAGTTTCTTTTTTATAAGATCGAAATGAAATGCAAATTGATTTATGACACATGTGTAGAAATAACAAAGATTTAGGACAGAAAATGCGTGTTTTTCACTGCATTTTGATTTTTTTTTGTAAATTCTATCCGAAGTTCGATAAATAGATAAAAATGGAAATGTTTTAGGAAGACTTAATTGCAATTCTGTGATTTGACTGAAGATGAGTTTATGTTTTTTGTTGTGAAAAAAAAAATAAATTTAGCGTAGAATTTGCTTACCGCATTTTAGTATTTATATTTACTAAATAAAAAAAAAAAAACAATAAAACAATTGAACAAAAAATTAAAAAAAATCTAAACTCATCCTTTATATGTTTTAATGCGCTTGCCATTTGAATTTTGATTCCATTAGCCATTGTTGGCCCTTTGAGTAATCGCAAGGTTTTAACAGTGGCGTGCTGGCATCGTTGCGTGGGGCTCGTTGCAAGCAGTTACCGGTATTCGAGTGACGTATTGATTTGTCCTGAAATGTAATATTTGATGACAGTTTGGGGCATTATTTGACTATTGGAATGAAAATTACCTCTTCGTCGTAGACCCATTCTTGATTGCCACCCATATTGTGGCATCGTATCATTTTCACTGGTCCAGTGGCGGTAGATGCATCCAGGCATAGATCATCCGACATTAATTGTTGACGTTTTGTGTAGGCAAACACTTGATTGCCGCCTAAGCCGTGGCAGTAACTTATACCGATATTCTCATTGTACTTGCGACCCATGGTGTCCAGGCAGGTATCTGTTTCAGCGTTACGGATCTTAAAAAAAGACAATATATTGGAATTAACTTATATTGCAGTCGAAAATATAATAATAATTGAACAACACAAGTGAATAAGAAGCCAAGGCCTAGTGCCTGAATTGCAACGAAGTGCCCCGTGGTGTGGTTAGTGTATCGGACTGCTAAGCGAAGAGCCTAGGTTCGAATCCCCCATAGCCACCTTCTTTTCCGGGGTCTGCCTCTTGCGAGGAACTGACAAAATCTCCGAGGGTAAAAATTTGTCTCGAAAAAGTGCATCTCATGTAGCCGTTCGGACTCGGTGGTCCCTTCCATTCTTCCAGATTAACAACACACACACAGGAATGGTTGAGAGTATATGTCACAAGGGAGCTGTCGCGCCAATAAATTAATTTATTTATTTTAATGGCAACCACTCAGCTGGAGCTGAATCCACAATTGAACAACATGCGCAGATCTTCTAGGGGCATTGATACCAGTCCCCCAACGGGTAGAGATTAAAAACGCGATCCATCTTCTAAAGAAAAACAAGGCAGCTGGACTTGACGGTATTCCTGCGGAGTTCCTGAAAACAGACCCTGAAGCAGCTTCCCATATTTTACTAAATTTAGTGCAGGCTGTTTGGAAAGCGAAACTTACCCACAGGACTGGAAGGATAGAGTTATTGTGAAGTTACCAAAGAAAGGGAACCTCAAAAACTGTAATAACTGGCGCGGTATCACCATATTGTCCGTTTTTCCGAAATTAATGGCAACCATTGTTCTCGAAAGGATAAAATCCAGGATCGAATCTACCCTCAAGAGGCACCAGGCGGGATTTCGTAGTGGTCGATCTTTTGTCGACCACATTAACACCTTGCGAATCATACTCGAACAGTCGTCTGAGTACCAATCACTGCTGTACCTCATGTTTGTGGATTTTGAGAAGGCATTCGACAGGGTTAATCGTGAATGCATATGGAGATCGCTTATTGCGAGAGGTATCCCTGAGAAAATTGTCGCCATTATTAAAGAATCTTACAACAACGCAAGGTGTTTCGTTTTGCACAATGGACAGCTTTCCGATTCCTTTGATGTGCGTCAAGGAGTGAGACAAGGAGATGTCCTGTCACCAATTCTGTTTTTACTGGCAATTGACGATGTGATGACTGCCACGGTGGGTGAAACTGAGAGCCATGGTATCCAATGGAGTCTGTTTGACAAACTCAGCCACATAGACTATGCTGACGATATATGTCTCATGGCGAACAACACGGCTGGCCTAAATCAAATATGTCGCTGCAGCTAAATGGGGAGGTGGCTGGCTTAAGGATCAACGCAAATAAGACCAAAATAATGACTACGGGCCAAAGCACACAACAAGTTACTCTAAGGCAGGGACCCATCGAGGAGGTCACGCAGTTTAACTACCTGGGCAGTTTCATAGCACTCGATGGCGGAACGGACCTGGATGTAAACAATATAATAAACAAAGCCCGTAGTGCATTTGGAATCCTTTCTCCTGTGTGGAACTCCAGCAAAATATCGCTACGGGCCAAGTTGAGACTCTTCGAATCCAACGTAAAATCTGTGCTGTTATATGCTTCAGAAACATGGAAATGCTCTGCAATCATCTCGAGCAGGCTGCAAGCCTTCGTTAACCGTTGTCTGCGGTACATTCTGAAATAGGACCGGACAGAGAAAATTGGACGCCGACATCAGACAACGGAAGTGGCGTTGGATAGGCCATACACTGAGGAAACCTAATGACAACATAGCGAAGCAATCCTTCGAATGGAATCTTCAGGGTAATAGACGCGTTGGAAGACCGAAATCAACTTGGAGGTCATCTGTTTTGGGGAAAGCTCGATCTCAAGGTTTTCAATCAATAAACAATAAATTTGTAATACTTAAAACATGTAACTATGTAAACGTACATAGGTCTTATTAAACAAAACAAACACACTTACCTCTCCGAGATAGTAATAATCCAGAGGCATTAAACTTTCTGGATAAACATGTTCTAAATACCATTTGAAACTCTTGCACTTCAGACGTTCTCGTAGAGCTTTTCTTTCACTCACATCACCAGCTGAAGCTTTTCTCGCTCCTAATTTTGTAATTATTTAAGGAATAAATTATTAAATAGAAAAGAAAAATTATTAGAATTGTATAGTAACATATAATTAAATTACAGAAAATAACATTAACATTTTTACAACATGCACAAACCAAGTGGAATGGACGTGTATTTGTGTGTGTAAATGGTGTAATTTAAACAAAAAATAATTTTAAAAAAATGCGATCGTGAACTAAACATAACAACAGAAAATAATGTAAAACAATTGTTTTTTGTGCTCATATGGTGATGGGGAGTTAATTGATTAATAACAAAAAAACATCAAAATACCAACATAAAAGGAATTTAAGATGTTATATCTAACACATTCATTGTAAGCATACAAATAATATCGAAGCAGAATCATCTAGGTTTACATATTTAAATGTTACAATGAAATGTCATATATAATTTAAAAAAAAAACACGAACAAAAATACATAGAAACAAAATAAATGTTTTGGGACGGAACAAGTTTGGGTTTTTAGTGTTGCGCATGCATTTTCACTAAAGAAAACTTTTCATTCACCATAAAGCCTTTTGCACTGCCAAGAATATTCTTTTATTTTTGTTTTGGTTTTCCAACTTTCAGTCGACATTTTTCAAAGTTAAAAGCTTTGGAATATTAAATTTATCTATTAACTAAGCCCATAGTTCACCCTCTAGAGTTGTATGTTCTCTTTAAATATTTTCTACTGCAAGTGCAACGTCGTAGATTTCGTGAACTTTTTTATATAAAATCTTCAAGATTTGGATTTTTTTTAAAGATTTCGACCTCAGAATGACAAATTTCACTTTGGGATTAATTTTTTGTTTATTTAAATGTAACCCAGGGTCTCCATTAGCAATATTTTAAGCAATAAATTCCCTCATTAGGCAAGGAAGAATGCGCAAATTTTGTATTTGCGCAAAGTTTTGCTCAAATTAATTTCGAAATCCACTAGCACGCACGCTTCATTTAGAAATATATTTTAACGAGAGTTGTGTGAGTTTTAATGATTTTTAATAAGAGTGGGCTTGCAATGGCGGTTGTTTTAACTGACGAAAAAAGGGGTGGGTAATGCCATAATAGGCTAGTAGCGTTAGACGAAAAAAATTTCTGTTGCAATGGCTTTATTTTTGGGCTCAATATGAATATCCTACGTTTTCCTCCTTGGCGGTGGTAAAATGTAGCCCCAAAAGGAGCATTTTTGTGGTTTGTCATTTGTATGTTCTCAACTTATCAATATTTTCAAAAATAGTCTGAATAAAAGTTGTAGAGCATTCAATTCCGCTACTCGTACAGCTGCTATCCATACACTAGATATAAGGGAATACAAACATAATTATTGCACCTCCAGGAGTGAAATTAGTGCAGTTTCTTAACTACCTTGGGTCAAAAGAAGCAGCCGATAATAATATGGAAGAAGAAATACTATATTCTATTCTATTCTATAAGAAACTAAACTACTGCTGTACAAGACTTTGGTCTTACTAGTACTCACATACGGATCCGAGACTTGGGTGCTCACAAAAAGGCACTCTGATCTCTTATCCGCGTTCGAGATGAAAGTCTTACAGAGAATTGTTAGCCCCGCGTGCGAGGAGGACGATTCCGCGGAGAATATACAATCATCAATTGTATAAAATCTACCTAGAAGCAGATGTTATGGAAAAAATAAAGCTCGGAAGACTCTGGTGGGCTGGGTACTTAGCTCGGGATGAGCAAAGAGGGACCGGCTCGGAATTGATAATCTGTTTTTATTATCGAAGCCTTGCTACTTTCATCTTCAAAGTCTACGTTCTTAACTCCTGGTGTCCTGGTGCAGGTAATTAACATGAAGGCTAATAATTTTGTGGACAACTGTAGCACAATCTACAGATGATGGGTCAATTTCCTTTAATTTTCTGCGAATGTTTTTCGTCCGTTCAATGAAATACTAGAAAACTTTAAATATTTTGCGCATTCAATGAAATCCACAGACAGGCATGCTGATGAAACTCACATTCATGCATGCGAAGTTTAATTTTTTCAAATTCTCGCAGGCATGCCTGCGCAAGCTTAAAGGCTTCGACATCCACAGACAGTTCTGCGTGCGCAAGCATAGTTTTGCGCAAACTTGCCTGCCTGTGGATGCCCCGTTTTGAGTTTCGTCAGCATGCCTGTATGTGGATTTTATTGAATGTGCAAATTATATAAATTTTGGAGTTATGATTAAGCGAATGGAATGGCAAAAATTGTTAATGAATCTTTTTCGTTGAAATTCATAGAATTTTACCAAAGAAGCGAAAATTATAAAATGGTTGAAATGGTACAGAACCATTAGTACCAATAGGCTACAGAATGACATTTCTTTTGCTGAAATTGGCGAGATTAGTTATAAAAGAGTTTACAAACCTAAAACTTCACTGTTTGGTTCGCAACCAGAAGTGCATTCATCATCATCATCGGCGCAATAACCGGGATCCGGTCTGAACCATACCGAGCCCTAATCGCCATTTTATCGTAAGCGACATTTTTTACAAAATCAAAATCAATGCAAAAAATGCAGTTCGATAGCTTACGCTTTTACACATGCATCCTTATCATAAGTTTTTCAATATGACTTTTTAACAAAGTGTTACAGAGAAAACAAAATTTATCGTAACCGACATTCATGTATTAGGCTCGGTCGGTTTTAAAGCTCAGGAAAAAATAAAAAAAACGTGTTTCCTGTAAAATTTACAATTTGTCGCTTACGCTAAAAAAGCGGTTGGGGCTCGATACTTCTTCTTCCATAAATCCTGATTGCTGGCCGACGCCATCCAATTGCACACCCCAAGGCTTCGGGCATTCTGGTTTACGCTATCCTTCCAACGCAAGTAAGTCTGCCACGTTTTCTTCTACCATAAATAGAACTGCAAAAGACTTTCCGAGCTGGTTCCTGTGCGAGCTAGATGGCCAGCCTACCTGAGTCTACCGAGCTTTATTTTGTCCACATTTGTTTCGAGATAGATTTCATACAATTCATGATTGTATCAGTGTCTTTTGTAAGTATCCAAGTCTCGGATCCGTATGTGAGTACTGGTTCTTGTACAGCAGCAGTTTGGTTTTCTGATAAGGTTTCTGGATTTAAAGAATCTTGACAGACTATAGTAGGTTCAGTTTAATTTTAGCAACTGCCCGCGTATTTCGGCTCCCACTTTGACCCAAGGTAGTTAAAGGACTTCACTACTACAAATTCATGCTCCGCTACCCTGATAGTTGGACCAACACTTTTCGCAGACGTAGCCACCATGTACTTAGTCTTCCCTTCTTGAAGAGCCTTGTACAATTTGTTGGCTTATGCCAATTATGGCAATGTCGTTTGCGTATGCCAGTATCTGGATGGACTTGGTGGCAGAATCACGGATTGCTTTCGCCAAGCCAGACCATCCCCTCGTCGGAGTCCTTTAAAGATATTGATTGGTCTGGCTAATTTTACTTGGCTTGTAATGTTTTTTCATGGTCAATCTATATAGTCGTGTAAATTTATTTGGGATGCCGAATTCTCCATGGCCTTATAAAGCTCTACCCTGGCTATGCTATAGTAGGCGGCTTGAAAGTCTATAAAAAGATGGTATGATGGAATATCAAATTTCAGACTTGTTTCCATCACCTGCCTAGGGTAAAGATCTGATCAGTCGTGTCTTCATCCACCCTAAACAAAATTCCTATAGCCTTCACTGGTTAATATGAATTTCTGAATGAAGAATATACAAGCGTGCCTGCTCGTGGATATCGAAATTGATTTGCGAAAAACTTTGCGCATACTCAAAATTTGCACATTATTGCCTGCCTGTGGATGCCCCCTATATTATTTTTGTTTTAATAAACACTAATTCTTAGCTCTAAAAATAATACTTGTCAGTAAAATTGCCCTACGAAATAAATCCCCTGATCCAGATAGAGGATGAATGAAGTCTTCTTGAGCTTTTCCATCGCCTGTTTCAGAAAACGACGACCCTTCTTCTCTTGAAACTACTAATCTATTGCATTTATATCATGGAAATGCTGATCAATTTTCAGTGGAAGAAATATCTTGAAGATCGAAGAAACGGCTTTCGAAGGAATCGTTCCGCTGATGATCTGATGACACATCTCAGTGAAACGTCGTTACATTGTTTTAGAAAATGTAAGATTAATTTGTTTGATATTTCTTAAACATTTGACAGAGTGCTTTTATCGAAAATGCGTGCATTTGGTTTCGACTATATTCTTATGAGTTGGTATAAAAACTACCTCATGGACAGTTTAACGCAATTGCAAAATGCAATAGGGTGCCTCCTTTTGTCTTTAAAATAATATTATTCCAGAGGGAACAGTACTAATATGTAAACAGGTAACGTAAATTTACACTCCTAAGGGTATGCAATATTAATAAATCGGTTTGAAAGCCTAATATAAATTTGCTGTTGTTTCCTTTCCTGTACCGCCGCTGGACAACCGGGTCGGAACAACTCGGGTAGATGGAAATCAACTGACTTTTAATATAATTTATATGTACTTTAGTAATTAATTAAATATATAATATTTTATAATTTTGTATAATTAAATCCAGTATTGCGTCAGGCCCCCTATGTGCCAACAAACAATAAAATTATTATAATCAATTTATGTATAGTTTAAGTTAATTTAAGTCAAATTGTATGTATTACATTTAATAAAATATTGAATCTTGAATCTTTTCTGTGCCGCTTATGCGATGCAAGCGAAGCTTCCATGAGGACTAACGTTCAGTGAATACGCCAAGTTCAAGACAAACAAATCGATTGATAGATTCTAATTAATGGATCAAAATTTCATAGTTTCTTTTCATACAAAAAAAAAAAATCTCTTCTCGGCAGTGCAATAAGTCTTGTTAATATTTCAACAATTAACCTGGATAGAAACTGTAGTAAAATTCTTTCCAATCGTCCAGCCACACTTCAACCAAACGAGCATTATTGTGATTAACAATTTCCGTTGTACCACCAGGAAATGTGTATGGCGTTGATTTTCTAAATACATGGCCAACTCGTGAACATGGTATTATTTCTAGATAGCCGCCACACATCCAAATCTATTGCATACACACGCACAAACAATTACATATTGGCAGTTGTTGGAGTAGATTGTTTGTTTTAATTATGTTTTTTTAGCGATATTATGCAAATTTTGTTTGTTAATTATGTTTTTGGGTTAGGTGTTAGCAATTTTGTTTTGGTTAACATTGAATGGAAAATACATATATTAAGTTGTCCCAGTTTGTAAATTGCATAGAAATAAAGAAAACAACAAAAATAATAAATAGAGTTTTTTTAGTTTTACGAATAGATTTCATCGAGTTTGTTATAAATTCATGAAAATGTAAACATGCGGTTATAATATGGGAAAGGATGCTAGGAATTATGGGAATATTGTCGCAGTTGTTGGTTTTTTGCATTTGTTTTATAGGACACCGGAAAAACACTTAAAAATAGTGGAAATTTAATTTAAACAATCTTTGCGCTAAACTTAAAATCACTTCTTACTAATAAACTTAATACCAAACTATGATTAGAACTTCCAAACACCAAACAAATGTACACACATAATTTCATCCAAATCCAGTGCCAAGTTGTTCCATTGAAGTTCATACTAGAACTAGGTGTACGCGAAAAAATCTTCTTCATACTCTAAAGAAAAGCGCTGCAGAATTTGTTCCGTTTGAACAGAAAGGCATTTACTAATCTTGACGGCTACAATGACAAACACGAAGACACTCATTTTTCGGTCATTGCAATGGGCATTTTCGATGACCGCGTGAGGAGTATCATAGTTGATGCGACGCACTGACAGGAAGTTTGTTATTGCGTTCATTGTGTCCAAACAATGAGACCTCAGGAATTTATACATATATATACAGTACGGTGACATTCTTTCAGAGGAGGAATGCAGCTAAATATTTCAATGAAGCACTGTTTGTATAAATGACACATAACCAAGATACGTTACATTACGGCGTTGCTCGAGAGATGTAATTGAATCATATCAATAGCATCAATTTTAAAGCTCTGTTTTGGATACGATCCAAATTTATTTCCAAACGTTGGAATTATGCTCAAGCTTTGGTCGAATATGTGCTTCATGAAGGTTGTACCAACAACAGAGCAGGATTAAAATTTGGCGTCATTTTGTTAATACGTTGTAAGGTGATTTTTTTTTTGACAGCTGTCAGGAACAGACCACCTGATTTAAGAATATGGTTAAGTATTCAAACGAACAACGTTTAATTATTGTAAAAACACAATGCAAAAATAGTGACAATGATTGGGCCGCCTTTTTTGAAAATTCGGCTGGAAATGCGCTGTGGAGGAACAGGTTTTTCCAAAAAGGCGGTACGACCTGCCACACAGCACGTGAAACTGTGCACGTTATTGCACAGCCACATTTTTGCGAAAACGTTATTCAAAATTTCAACAAAATAATAAAACTGTGCCAGAGTTTTCGTTGATACCATTTGCCTGATATTGAATTTCACGTTTAATCGGAACTATTTTTCTTTATGTTGTACATTTTTAATTTTAATTTTTAATTTTTTTAAAATTGAATCCGGCGCTCTTGTTGGGACACCCTATAAATTGAAGCCAATAAGTCGGGGTAAAATATTTCTTGCTTTTTCGAAGGAAACCTACATATTTCCCAGAATTTTTGAAGACGTCGGGTAATGTAAATTCCACTAAAGGTCGTCTGTGATGCACAAACCTGTAAATTGATCCGCTTCCTCGAAAAAAAACCGCAAGTGCAATAGTTTCGAAAAGAGACCAGTCACAGGAAAGAAAAAAAGCTTACGCAGATGTTTTGCCAGAGTTAAAGAATACCTCTTGAGAACAATAGCGGGGTAAGTGTCCGGGACAGCGATTTTTTTATAAATTAACCCCTTACAAGACTGAACAAGTGATCTTGAATACAGGAAGACTTATAACACCTGCTGACATCGTTGGGTTTGTCGCAAATGGGCCTGCATGCAGTTCAGCTTTTTTTTTTGAGAACTGACAGACGTAGAGACCGATGAAGACAAAGAATTCAGTACGTTTTTTTACAAATGACCAAATATTTTTATTACTGCCATTGCTACATGGCAGTTTTACTAGACCACCACCACGAAACCTCTGGTTCGATGATAAATACACACAGGCTAATGCAGCCAAACAAGAAGCGTATAAAGCGGCGATGCAAAGAAGGACGAGCGCTGCTCGCGAGCTCTACGAGCAGAAAAGACGAGAGAAACTATAGAGGAATAAGTCTCCTGAATATAGTCTACAAAATCCTCTCTGCCGTACTACGTGAACTCCTGAAATGAAGTACCTACTGTCCACAAAAATGGACACACAACACCGGCGGATTGGACAAAACATCAAAATAGACAGGTACAACTTGGAGGTAGCTAGGGACTTTATTTACCTCGGATCCGCTATAATCTCTGGCAACAACATCTCGTCAGAAATAAAGCGAAGAATTACTCTTGCCAATCACTAATCCACTAAACTGCTTCGCTGATGACAATACACTCAGCTGTTCATATTAATTTTTGGAGTCACAACCGCGGTCTTCGGATGTGGATCTTCAACGGCAACGCATGATAAGCTCATTAAATTCAGCATCATCAAATGGGGAATAAGAAATCGTGCAGAATTTAATGCGTCCAAAACACAATGCTGTCTTCTGTCTCCAAAGCGTAATACACCCCCCTTACCAATATCCATGAGTGGTACTTACATTATGGAAGCTGATCATCTTGAAATTTTCGGTATGAGCATCACCAGTCACCTCTTGTGGAATGATGTTGCCAAAAATGCCGCAAAATGTTTGGGCTTCCTCCAAAGATGTAAGAAATTCTTTTCCCCTTTTGATCTGGCTACTATCTAGAAATCATACATCCGTCCAAGACTAGAATATAACTCCCATATCTTGGCGGGTGCTCCATCAACTCACTTGAGTCTTTTGGATAATATTTAAAGAAAAGCTTTCAAGTTGATTGGAGATGATATCATCAGTAGAACATTCACGTGACTTGAACATCGACGGAATGTTTCATGTCTCTCTCTTTTCTACCGTCAATGTTTTAGAGAAATAGCCAGTTGCATTCCTCCTTTTAAACAGTTTCACAGTCAAGACCAGAGATTCGTTCTTCAGCCGTACAACTCGAATGTGGAATATTTTGCCTAACTCGGTTTTCGTGTTCGGCACTTTGTTTTTTTTTCTTTCCTAAGCTCGCGCTGTGTCCACCGACATCAAAAGGGTAGCCCAAATCCCTTTAGCGTGTGCAAATTATACAAAAAAATTGAAATCCCTTAAAAACATATTTCAACGTTTTCTAAGTTTGCAATAAATAAAGTTTTATGGCTAGGAAAACTTTCTGTTTTCTGTAGTCAGTCAAAAATATCCTTCACTCTATTTTCGAGAGTTCAAATGCAAAAAACCACGCAACATGGAAGTGAAAATAATAATAAATAAAACCTTAGTAGTACATATCAAGTGCAACAACTTTACTTTATAAAGCTTAAGTTGATTTTCTTCAATTTATTAATAGATATGGCATTTCTTTACTTTGTCTGGGAGAGCACATATTGATTAGATGACTATTCTAGGTTATGTTAAAATAAGCAGCAAACGATCATTGCTTAGTTATTCAATAACAACGATTCCCCAGATTAGCGTTTTACACACACAAAAAAAATTAAATAAATCATGTGAGTAACTCAACACAAATCTAAAACTCAAATTAGTAAGTTGAACAAAAATTAATCACTGAAAAAAAAAATCAAAAAATACTGTAAAGCTAAAATCGTAAAAATAAAACAAAATTGGTTAATCACGATTAGAAAATAATAAATTTTGGTTTTAAAACTTCAAACGCAATAAATTCGTCAAATGGGATGAGCACAAAATTCAATATGTTAAGAGAGAAGGTTAGAAAACATTGTTGTTTTAAAAAATCTGTTTCTGTATAGTAATAGTATGAGTAACTATTATTTGTTTTTTGTTTTTGCGAACCTGTGCTCATTGCATAGTAAAAATCTCTCCATTCGTCCAACCATACTTCGGCGACTCGGGCGGCATTATGCAAAACGATTTTCGCAACACCACCTGGGAATGTGTACGGTGATTTATCACGGAATACATGTCCCACATGCGAGCATGGAATTATTTCTAAAATTCCACCACATTGCCATATCTAGATTTGATTTAATAAAATAAAACATTTAACTCATTGTTTTGCTGTTAAAAGGATGGATTTGAAATTAGGAAAATAAAATCATATAAAATTCAAACAAATAATAAGACAATAAAGGAGCTTTGATTGATGGAAATAGGCGATTTATGCGGCCCTCCCTTTCATTCTATTCAAGGCTGTATGTTATATTTTTTGCCATACTCACTCTGAAGGACATTTCAAGATTTTCACCACCCCAAATGTCCATACCCTCGTCGTATGAACCAATTTCATAGAAATACTGTTTGTCTATTGAGAAGAGACCACCGGCCATGGTGGGCGTCCTTAGTGGAGCTGTTCGGTCATTATTGCGTCGCTCCATTTCTCGTTGAGGAACTCGATACCTAGAAGATGGTGAGTTGAATTATTTGTTTTCCATGTGAAAATAAACATCATCTTCACATACCATCTAAAATTCAGCTTCCAATTGAAGCCACCCCACGTCTGATCGGATGCTGTGACATACTCAAACGTCTCGTCAGATATCACATCGATAATTGGACAAACCACAGTTCGCCGGTTCTGTACAATGCGCGCCAGAAGTGGTTCTAGCCAGCCTTCAGTGCACTCACAATGTGCATCTAAGAATGTAATAACTTCACCCTGATGAGAAAAAAAGATTCTCGTTAATCATCACAAGGCCGATATGTACATGCGTGTTTTCTTACAGTTACATGCTTGGCCCCCAGCAGTCTCGCTCTGATTAAGCCAGAACGCTTCTCGGTGCGCAAAACAAACGTTCGCACTGGTAATGTCGCCACATAGTCTTCTAACTTCTTGCCCAAGAAATCTGTGAATTAGGGAAACAGACTCACTTTTAACACCAACAGGATCAGGTTACACAGCACACTTACCTCTCTCACTCGCATCGTCCACCAAGATGACCTCCTTGAGCAGTGCTCTTGGTGAACGATTGATGACACTCCATACGGTACGTAAGAGTGTAGTCCATGCCTCATTGTGGAATACGATCACAATGGAAGTGGTTGGAAGTTTCGCTGGATATAATTTCTTTTTGCACCTGCGAAATGAGAGCAGAAGAAGACAAACATTAGATTGTGGTTTGGCCATGAGTCAGGTGCGGGTTGGTTATTATTACTTTTCATGTCGCACGTCAGTCAGGGAACGATTCAATGACATCATATCACTGGCCAGCAGGTTGAATTGGTTCTCTTTGAATTTCTCTTTCATTAGGCCTTTCATCTCGGCCGGGATTTTTACAGGTTTACCTATGGATAATTGAAAGCAGATACCAATTAATTAGGATTGTTATGGTAAGTGAGATGGAATTTACCTAGCTCTCCAGGTTGGCTTACGTGTTCTTGAACTGTTGGCGCTAATCGCCATCTTCGAAGAACGCTATTACGATATGTCATTGGCACTGATACACCTCCGTCGAGGTTTTTCGCTGTATCGATTTCAGCTTCATCTACGATTGAATCTTCGTCGACAAGAGCTTGACTTTCGGCGGGTAACTGGAATGAAAGTGATAATTATTAAAATAAAATCAATCAATTTCAAACAAAGAGGTTTATTGTTGTTGTATTGGACATTGACACTTTTATTTCTTTTGTTACTGGCCATTAAAGATTTAGGCCTTCATAGCATTATTGGGGTCTGGTAAAAAATATCCACAGTTGGTGCAGATGAGACAAGGTGTTCAATGGTTATACTTTATTTGGACAATGCGGCAAAATATGTTTTCTGGCAAGTAACATCACTGAGATAACGGGATATGTCAATCACTAGAAGTGAAAGAGAACCGGTCGACCAGAAATAAACCGACTACAAGACAAATAAAAATTGTTCAAAGACTGTTCCACATACAAGCTTGATATAGAAGAGCCCGAACAATTCAATTAAAATTCATATTGTATTGGCTGATGGTGGCACAGACCTGAGCCCATTGAACATTAGACGCACTAGTTTTAGATTTTACTTTTGATTCGCTGTTTGCGGAGAGAATGGAGAGAATTTATGAAAAGCTGGAAGAAACCTTTTTTACTGGCTACTGATTTAAATCAAGCTTTTCAGGAACTGCGACATGCTAAGATGAATAAGGGCACAACTATAACGTAAATTTATTTCATTTAAGATAGTGAAGTTAATAATTTCCTGGGATATACTTTCGAATAGCTGCACCGAACAGCATCGAAATACTGTGTTAAACTCCAAAAGTGGAAAAGCGGTTGGGCCGGATGATATATTCTCTGAGTTTTTAATAAAAAAAGATTGAAAACATCAGTTCTCGATGACTCACGATTTTAATTTTCAGGCTTATCAGTGATGACCAAAAGCCTAACCAATCTAGAGAAAGATAGATTAGGTTAGGTTGAATGGGGTAATGATTCGGTAGCTGAATTATTTCACTCGGATCCCAAGGATCTACTGCGGTCTCCAGGAGTAGGAGGAACAATGTGCGGAGAAAGATGGGGAATTTGGGGGAGAATTAGTAATCTGGTTCTTCCTTAAACCATCCTGAGATCTTGATTATTTTCAGAATGTTTTTAAGTATCTTTTTTGAAACGTCGCCCAGTTCGTCGAAGAAGTATACTCCAAGGGCTGTTTTCCTGGTCTAAGCTTGGCTGGGGCATTCACCAAGAAAGTGATATGAGCCCTTTTCTGCATCAACGTCTTGACACCGTCTACATAAGTCTGATATGCTAATGCCCATTCTACTCACGTGGGCCCCCATTGAGTTGTGACTCATAAGGACACCAACCAGAAGGGACAGTTGAGGTATACATAACTTTTGAATGTATTCTGTATTTTTCCTTGAGATGTTTGGCCAAAGACTTCTTGAGAACCGATAATTGTCGAGTTTTGACCATCTGTTTGGGCCTTTGATGAAATTTTTGTGAATTCTTTTCTTCTTGTTTTCCAGTGGCTCAAGTACCCACGGGTGCGGTTTGGCTTGGTTCTATGGATGAATTTTGGCCAGTTCATCAGCTCTTTCATTTCTGTGAATATCACAGTGTCCGGGGACCCATCGGAGGGTAACAAGGTTTGATTCACTGATTTGTCGCAGATGATTGCGACCGCAGTCAATCAGTTCGGACTTGGAGACGATTGCCGATATGGCCTTGATTGCCGCTTGAAAATATCAATATTTTTGTTCTCCAGGATAAAAGATAAAAGTTGTTTTGCGGCTTCGCCTACTGCGAGCACTTCTGCCTGAAAAACACTACTGAAGTTTGGAAACTTTACAGTTTACAGTGGTTTTATCGAGAAGATACCAGACCCTATCCCTGCTTAAGTTTTAGAACCGTCTGTAAAGACCGAGATATGATTTTTATTTATGACCCCGTTTTCCTACCAGCATTCTCTTGTAGGAAAGTCAGTTAGTGCCATAGTGTTAAAATTTATCTATTGGAATGTTTCTAGGGCTAATATATTTGTACGAAAGTAATTTATTAAGATGTTTTTAGTTCTTGTTGCGCTTTGCATATGACGTGGTAGTAAGTTCCAAAGACTTACGGAATTTACGAAAAATTGACGCTGAGACGTTATACACGAGCAGAAAGGATGAATTAAATGACGATATCTTTCGGAAATCACCATTGTAATTTTTTCAAAGCAGTTTTGTGGTTGGCGCGTAATCAGGATGTAAGAGAGCAAAATCAAACTCAAAGGCATACCCATCAAGAGACTCAGCAAACCTGCTAATCTATTGTATCTGCTAAGGCCAAATACATATCGTACGGTACAATTAAAGACGACATTAAGTTTTCGCTTGCTTACATAACTACAGTTGCAGTAAATTTCACAGCCGTATTTCAAAATGGGAATTACTAGTCTTTGCGAGGAGTAATCGAGATTTAAATGGTGTAAAGGTCTGAGTAACTTATAGAGTACGTAGTACTCCATACACTTTGCCGACAAGTACGTTTATATGGTTATCCCAAGTCAAAGACCGGCTAAAATTCACTCCGAGATTTTTCGCAGTTTCTACATAATCGATGGAGGCATTCTTCAACACTATCGGAGGAAAAAAATCAAGATCTATACATTTTCTTGGTATGACGATACATTTAGATTTTTTAGGGTTTAAGAATAGACCGTTTAGTTCGGACCAATTAGAAATTTGTTCGAGGTCTTTATTGACACTATAGGCTCATAGGCTGCATGCTCTATGAGCCCAAGGGGGCACCTAAGGTACAATTGGACGTCATCTGCACACATATGGAAAGAGCAAAAATCAACTAAAGATGGCAGTTCGTTAACGTACATGGAAAATGGTAATGGGCCAAGTATAGAACCCTGGGGAGCACCTGTAGCATTCGGGCGGAAATTTGACATACTGTCACCGAATTGTACTGCTTGCTTTCTATCAGTCAAATAAGAACAAATTAGTTTTTTTAGCACTTGAAGAAAAATAAAAATTCTGGATAAGCTTATTGCATAGTTTAACGTGGTTTACTGTGCCGAAAGCCTTTGAAAAGTCGAGCAGAACCACAAACGTTATCTCATCTTAATCCAACGCTTGCTTTATATCGTTAGTGCTGTGCTGTGATACATCTGCGTTTTTTTACGGAAGCCAGGTTTCTTCGGAGTTAGCATCGAATTCGTCGTTAAAAAAAACGTTCATTCGTTTCTGTAAGACTCGCTCAAAGACTTTCGACAGATATGGTAATACAGAAATTGGGCGAAATTCGACACTTTTTGCATTTTTTGGAATAAAATAGAATCATATAAAAAAAAACAGCATTTGACTTTATTGAAAGCATACCTTCAACTACGTCAGCACTATCTGTGGCAAAAAAACCAAAACCAGGACGATCCGACTGGTCCATTATTAAAGGTGAGTTATCAGTATTCGAATATGGAACCAGTGCTGATGACAAAGACACAAAAGATTTGTTGAGGGTTTTCCATCAATATCCACTGATGTCCCGCTCCTTGACTTGCCAATTTCAGCTTTACGTAGGTTTCTCCACAATTATAGATGTATTTAGCTGGTGGGTTACAATTTTCGATTCTTTCCTTACGAATTTATGCGTAGAGAACAGAAAACACGTCGTAACTCAGTCAACCGGTAACGCTTCTAGGTCTTATAAGCTGCATCTCGTTGTTGCATTAGAAAGTCGTATATTAAGAGTAAACCATGGTTTATAGCGATGGCTTAAGAGTTTTGCTCTTTACTGGTACATAAGTGTCAAAAAGAACTTTTACATTTTGATTCAAAAACTCCAACTGCTCATTCGATGACTGCATATAAAAAATATTGTCCCAATTTATATCCCTTCTTCTTATGTAAATTTATCCAGTTGTCTTACTCAGCCAATATTGCGTATGCCAATGACATTATTGCCTACCTAACAGGCCAAAGATTGAAGTTATCAGAATTATTTCACAATGTGATTCCGACAAGATTAAACGATACCGCGATGACTGCAAGTTAAAAGTCGGCTTCTAGAAATCGGAGACAATTCTGTTTTGGACCACTTTGCCTGCGACCTTGAGGGATATTGGCAAGAATTGCACTTACGGAAAGCAACTAACGAGCAAAAGTGTAGTAAAGTAATTCGTTATATAGTTTGGTGGGTATTTGTATTTCGACAGACATGCTGCGCTGGCCAGAGGTAGAAATCTGCTACATGACCTTATACGCCTGATGTTGGTTTATGGTTGTCATGTGCCTGGGCCTCAGATGAAAAAAATCGACAGGGCGTGTCTTCAACGCTGTTTCAGTTCGTATCGAACACCCGAATCCGAATACACTTATTATTATTCGTCAGGCGATGAACCGTAGACCAGCGGCTCCTTTATAGTCGAGACATCCTTGCATTAGACGCAGAAGGACAACTTCGGTTGTGTAGGTTTTGCCCGAACGGGACCGAAATGATGGCGAATTTATGCCTGCCACCTACATATGTATGTATAGTGGATATCGGCTTTGGTTTTTGATTAAGTCCTGGCTGTCTTACATACCTTTTTGGTTTTCATAGTTTTATGTAAAAAAAAAGGACCTAGGCACAAAAAAACTTCAAAATACATACATACATATGTACGTATGTGTCATATATGAAAATTAAAATTAATGATCAGAAACTTTATGAAAACTAGCACAAAGATTTAAAGCCTTGGTAGTTCCTGTCAGTTTTTTTGGAAGTAAAGTGGGAGTCATAAAACAGGCCTTCATGATAGTGCATGAAATATAATACCTTCAACGAGCACTTGAGGTATGATGTATGAGTTATTGCTCTTGGGGGTTATTGGGACAGCATGATTGTAATTGATTCTGATTATATTCTAACGGTAGTACCACTGTACTAGCCGCATTACATTTAATTACAAAGTCCAATGCATGCGATTGTATTGTTTGATTTAATTTTAATTATTAGTATTGCTCAACTTTCATACATACATAAAAAGTAATGTTTTTAAGAAACTTGTTTCTTGTAAAAATATTATTTAAAAATATTATTATAATATGGAAATAATTTGTCTTAGCAATGTTTTTGATAGTCTGCCACAGAAAGTAGCTTTTATCGTGCTGCACAAACGATGGATTTGCATGCTTAAGACCAATTTATAGGACATTGATTAAACAGACACAGATAGTGGTAGTGGCAAGTGAACTAGGAAAGTGTTTGACGTACGTAACGGCAAATCATTAACAGTTTACAAAATCCAATCAGTTTTGTATGTATTTTGTGTCAGTTTATGAGTAGCGAATCAAATGTAAAAGAGATGGAATGATTTTTAGTAAGAGGGAAAGAGATGGGCTGGAAAATTAAAAATCAACACGAATCATTGTATATAGAAACTATAGTACTATCATGGCGACGCATTTTGCGCACGCCCCCTGTCTCGCTGATTCAGAACTAACTGACAGATTTGAAAAGAGAATTTTAAGAGAAATTTTTTTTTTAAATAGAGAATAAAGATGAAGTTAGAAATAGACAGGGCTATTTGGAAAAGGAAAAAAATACATGCAGTGAGGTGAGTTAAGTTGTTGTTGCTTTGTTGGGGAAATGTTTGTTTTTAATATGATTTTTTTTGTTTTGGTTGCCGTGTTGTATATACGTATGTACAAACAATTTCAAAGGCAAATTTTATGAGGCTAGTTTTGGATTCGTGACTATAAACAAAAAATTGATATAACAATCAAGCATGACATCATGACATGGCGATAATAGAGAAGCCTTAAAAGTTAGTGAACAAATTGTATGTCTGTCTGTCAGGTTGTCAGTCTGTCTGCATGTCCGTCTGTATGTATAATGATCTGCAGCCTTAACGGCTTAAGTCATATAATTACCTATGGCTTGAACCAATTTATTTGGCAATTCTACTGCGCAGCTCTCTTCAAATTTTCCTTCTCATCACTTGATTTTAAAAGATGGACTTTCTTTACATGAGGTATAACGATGGCTTATTATACATTATACAGTGTTCAAGAAAGAAGAAAGTACTTATTTTATATGTATACGTACGTATGAAAGAACACGAATGCATAACTTGCCTTATGCAAGTATCTATGTACGGATGTATATTAAACTACAGTGCAACTGCTAACTGTAGGTAAGCATTATATTTTGGTGAAAACTGCTGATTCGATTACTATCAAAATTGATATTCAAGAAGATGTAGGTTTTTTGAAAAAATTACTCATTAAAATATACATATGTTATTAAAATATATGTACATATATGTAGGTACATATATGTACCTAAATTGAACAAAATATTTGCAAAATTAGAAAACTAAGGCTAAATTACAATAGAATGCAACTTGACATACAAATTAACGCAAATAATAGTATCTCCCTTTTTCATCCTTATATTTTCACAAAAAAGTCTTTGTTTACAATGTAATTTTTACCTATGAATGGAAAGCAAAATTCAAAACGAAAATCCGTTTCTTCAAGGACGTTTGTATAATATGCATAGCAAGAAGTAAGCTTGTGTTTAAATTTTAAGACTGTATGTGTATATTTTCTTACAAACGGCAACGTCCCTTGAGTAAACAAAAATTTAAAAACCTAAAGAATTCTAGCCAATTTCGTACTAATGTATAAAAAATGTATGTTAGTATAAGTGCTCGTATTCCCTATAAAACAGATGTAAACAAAACAAAATAAACAAAAATTCAAATCGCAGTCAATAGAATAACTGCCTATTCCTACCAACAACAAATTCTGTATTTTTAAAAAAACCGTTGCTAGGGATTTTTATATAGCAACAAGAGGCTTTAGGAAAATGTAAGCAAAAATTTTAAAATATCAAAACAAAAAATATCTGGTCCTACGGAATGTGTTTTTTATGAATGAATTGCACTACTGGGTTGCTCGTAGTAGAAGTTGTTGTTGTTAATCGTCGTTGTTGTTGTTGTTGTTAATCGTCGAGCCTTTTTTAAAATGTTGACACTGTATGTGTTTATTTACATACATGATACATATACAATGCTAATGCCTTAATCAAAAATATTTTAATGCAGAAATATAAGATAAACCTTTATTATCTTGCATATCAATATATGAACATATCGAATATGTAAATATACATACATATCAAACATGACATTACGTACGATGATAGAGAAACAAAATGTTAATGGTAAACAAAATTCTGTCCTTCTGAATGTGTAGCTCTTTGCAGCCTAAACGGCTAAAGAGGTAACCTTTAAATTTGGTTTGTGTAGTTCTTTTGACATTCCTCAGAGGGGTTTTTAAAACTGTATTATTCATTATTATTATTACAAATATTATTTTATTTACAAATAAATTGCACAATAGCATCGCACGTACTTGCTCTTCTTGAATATCAATTTTGGTTCTAATCGGCTTACCAGTTCACGAGAAAGTCGAATAAAAAAACGGTTCTATGGGAGGGTACCGTTCTTAGCCTACTATCTTGAATTTTGTACACCAATACATATCCCGCACCTACAATAGTACACTGATTTTTGTTCATACAAATTCTTAGAGCCGTTTCCGAGAAAAATAAGCTTTTACTTAATGGTTATATGACAGGTACCGTTAATATTTGAGCTAAAAAAAATTAAAAAGTCCTCTGTAGAATATCAAAATAACCTTAAGTTCTAAATTTGAAGACGATTGGCAAAAACGTTTAGACTGTAGTCGAAAATACATACTTACAGACAGACAGACATTTATGTTTCTATATCATCGAATGTCATGTTTGATTGTTATCTCAACATTTTTAATCTACATAATGCATAACTTGCATTATAGTGCCTATAAACGCAAAGTAATAAATATCTGAAGGGTCTATTAACGGTACCTTTCATGTATTCATAACGTTTTTTTATTTTCACCTCTCTCTAAACGGCTTTTTGAATTTGCACTAAACGTTATATTGAAAAATTAGGTTGACGAATAAATTTTGGGCTCTATATCCATTAAAATTGCGTTTCCCCACACCTAAGAGTATGCAGCACCGGTTATTATGCAACTAGACATTTGCAAGTTATTGTATAAGAGCAAGTATGTAGCACGAATGCATTACTTGCCTTATATTATATTATATTATATGCATATAATCGCAAATTAAAATTGTAATTGGTTATAAAAAAATCTTAATATTAAAAAAAGTCAACAAGCCATCTATCGACATCCCTTATATGAATATGCAAAAACCTACAAACATATTTGGTCACTAACTTCAAAGTACTTACTTTCATAATAATGCCATTGTTGATTAGTTTCATTATTAAGAATCCATAACTTGAATCCATAGCTCAACAAAATAACATCTTTTTCCTTTTCTACCCATTATAATTAAAATCCAAGTCCTTGTACCTATGCATTTTCAATAAGAGTTTTCTAACGAAGTTCTATACACAATTTGCACTTAATTTGCACCTAACGCCTATCGGATTGGGAAGCGAAATTCATAATTTACAAATCAAAACCAAAATCTGTTTCTTCAAGGAAATTAATATATATACAAAAAGTAAGATTGTGTTTAAATTTTAAGAATGTATATGTATTTTTTTCGCAAACGGCAACAAAGCAAGTTGTAGTAATATAGTAAACAAAAATTTGTAAATCTAAAGAATTCAAAAAATGTAAACAAAAGCTACAAGCAAAGGAAAATAAACAAAAATTAAAATGGTTGTCAGTTTTGTTTACCTTCCTAACTGCCTATTTCTACCAACAACAATTAATTGTTTACTTTAAAAAAAACCGTTGCTAAGGATTTCTACTAGCAACGCCTAAAAACGCCTACATCAAAACGATTTTAACCAATGAAAATGTTTGTATCGTGTACAAATTCCAAAAAAATTAATTCACCTCAGCTAAGCGAAACAAAACACCCTTAATAATCTTCTGGTCTCTTTCTTTTCCTTCCCGCCTTACGTTCTCTTAATTCTCTCTCACAAATCTAGCGGTCACAACTAGCGCCCTCACACGAGCTGATTCCACAAGATTTTTTGATGTCCCATAATAGTACTATAGGCAGTGTATATACAATGCACGAATCTCATAAATTTTTATGAAACTCTGAGCACTGATTCAAGTTTCATTCTTATATCGTTTCATTTTTGACAGATAACATTGTATATACACTGCCTATAGTACTATTATGGGACATCAAAAAATCTTGTGGAATCAGCTCGTGTGAGGGCGCTAGTTGTGACCGCTAGATTTGTGAGAGAGAATTAAGAGAACGTAAGGCGGGAAGGAAAAGAAAGAGACCAGAAGATTATTAAGGGTGTTTTGTTTCGCTTAGCTGAGGTGAATTAATTTTTTTGGAATTTGTACACGATACAAACATTTTCATTGGTTAAAATCGTTTTGATGTAGGCGTTTTTAGGCGTTGCTAGTAGAAATCCTTAGCAACGGTTTTTTTTAAAGTAAACAATTAATTGTTGTTGGTAGAAATAGGCAGTTAGGAAGGTAAACAAAACTGACAACCATTTTAATTTTTGTTTATTTTCCTTTGCTTGTAGCTTTTGTTTACATTTTTTGAATTCTTTAGATTTACAAATTTTTGTTTACTATATTACTACAACTTGCTTTGTTGCCGTTTGCGAAAAAAATACATATACATTCTTAAAATTTAAACACAATCTTACTTTTTGTATATATATTAATTTCCTTGAAGAAACAGATTTTGGTTTTGATTTGTAAATTATGAATTTCGCTTCCCAATCCGATAGGCGTTAGGTGCAAATTAAGTGCAAATTGTGTATAGAACTTCGTTAGAAAACTCTTATTGAAAATTCATAGGTACAAGGACTTGGATTTTAATTATAATGGGTAGAAAAGGAAAAAGATGTTATTTTGTTGAGCTATGGATTCAAGTTATGGATTCTTAATAATGAAACTAATCAACAATGGCATTATTATGAAAGTAAGGACTTTGAAGTTAGTGACCAAATATGTTTGTAGGTTTTTGCATATTCATATAAGGGATGTCGATAGGTGGTTGTTGACTTTTTTTTAATTAAATATTATAAATTTTTATAACTAATCACAATTTCAATTTGCGATTATATGCATATAATATAGATAATATAACGCAAGTAATGCATTCGTCCCCACATACTTGCTCTTATACAATAACTTGCAAATGTCTAGTTGCAGAATAACTGGTGCTGCATACTCTTAGAGGTGGCTATTTTAAGGGATATAGAGCCCAACATTTATTCGTCAACTTATTTTTTCAAATATAACGGTTTGTGCCGTTTAGAGAGAGGTGAAAATAAAAAAACGATATGAATACATGAAAGGTACCGTTAACAGACCCTTCAGATATTTATTATTTTGCGTTTATAGGTACTATAATGCAAGTTATGCATTATGTATGACATTCGATGATATAAAAACATAAATGTCTGTCTGTCTGTAAGTATGTATTTTCGACTAAAGTCTAAACGTTTTTGCCAATCGTTTTCAAATTTAGAATTGGTGTAAAAAATTCAAGATAGTAGGCTAAGAACGGTACCTTCCATAGAACCGTTTTTTTATTCGATTAGAACCAAAATTGATATTAAAGAAGAGCAAGTACGTGCGATGCAATTGTGCAATTTATTTGTAAATAAAATAATATTTGTAATAATAATAATGAATAATACAGTTTTAAAAACCCCTCTGAGGAATGTCAAAAGAACTACACAAACCAAATTTAAAGGTTACCTCTTTAGCCGTTTAGGCTGCAAAGAGCTACACATTCAGAAGGACAGAATTTTGTTTACCATTAACATTTTGTTTCTCTATCATCGTACGTAATGTCATGTTTGATATGTATGTATATTTACATATTCGATATGTTCATATATTGATATGCAAGATAATAAAGGTTTATCTTATATTTCTGCATTAAAATATTTTTGATTAAGGCATTAGCATTGTATATGTATCATGTATGTAAATAAACACATACAGTGTCAACATTTTAAAAAAGGCTCGACGATTAACAACAACAACAACAACGACGATTAACAACAACAACTTCTACTACGAGCAACCCAGTAGTGCAATTCATTCATAAAAAACACATTCCGTAGGACCAGATATTTTTTGTTTTGATATTTTAAAATTTTTGCTTACATTTTCCTAAAGCCTCTTGTTGCTATATAAAAATCCCTAGCAACGGTTTTTTTAAAAATACAGAATTTGTTGTTGGTAGGAATAGGCAGTTATTCTATTGACTGCGATTTGAATTTTTGTTTATTTTGTTTTGTTTACATCTGTTTTATAGGGAATACGAGCACTTATGCTAACATACATATTTTATACATTCGTACGAAATTGGCTAGAATTCTTTAGGTTTTAAAATTTTTGTTTACTCAAGGGACGTTGCCGTTTGTAAGAAAATATACACATACAGTCTTAAAATTTAAACACAAGCTTACTTCTTGCTATGCATATTATACAAACGTCCTTGAAGAAACGGATTTTCGTTTTGAATTTTGCTTTCCATTCATAGGTAAAAATTACATTGTAAACAAAGACTTTTTTGTGAAAATATAAGGATGAAAAAGGGAGATACTATTATTTGCGTTAATTTGTATGTCAAGTTGCATTCTATTGTAATTTAGCCTTAGTTTTCTAATTTTGCAAATATTTTGTTCAATTTAGGTACATATATGTACCTACATATATGTACATATATTTTAATAACATATGTATATTTTAATGAGTAATTTTTTCAAAAAACCTACATCTTCTTGAATATCAATTTTGATAGTAATCGAATCAGCAGTTTTCACCAAAATATAATGCTTACCTACAGTTAGCAGTTGCACTGTAGTTTAATATACATCCGTACATAGATACTTGCATAAGGCAAGTTATGCATTCGTGTTCTTTCATACGTACGTATACATATAAAATAAGTACTTTCTTCTTTCTTGAACACTGTATAATGTATAATAAGCCATCGTTATACCTCATGTAAAGAAAGTCCATCTTTTAAAATCAAGTGATGAGAAGGAAAATTTGAAGAGAGCTGCGCAGTAGAATTGCCAAATAAATTGGTTCAAGCCATAGGTAATTATATGACTTAAGCCGTTAAGGCTGCAGATCATTATACATACAGACGGACATGCAGACAGACTGACAACCTGACAGACAGACATACAATTTGTTCACTAACTTTTAAGGCTTCTCTATTATCGCCATGTCATGATGTCATGCTTGATTGTTATATCAATTTTTTGTTTATAGTCACGAATCCAAAACTAGCCTCATAAAATTTGCCTTTGAAATTGTTTGTACATACGTATATACAACACGGCAACCAAAACAAAAAAAAATTCATATTAAAAACAAACATTTCCCCAACAAAGCAACAACAACTTAACTCACCTCACTGCATGTATTTTTTTCCTCTTCCTAATAGCCCTGTCTATTTCTAACCTGCCTCTCATCTTTATTCTCTATTTTAAAAAAACATTCTCTTCAAACTCTCTTTTCAATTCTGTCAGTTAGTTCTGAATCAGCAAGATAGGGGGCGTTCACAAAATGGGTCACCATGATAGTACTATAGTTTCTATATACAATGCAGATAATAACATTTTTATTTTGTCGGCTAAGAAGCAGGTTCAATTTTTTTTTATTTTTTATTACTAAGACACGGAGACTAATTGAAAGTAAACTTATTCGAAAGAAATTATATTTGTTTTATTTTCCAACTGTTCCTCTGCTGTCAATTTTCTAACATGAGCAAGTAAGTGTACGTTGAAGTGTACGTCCTGTAACAGAGTGCCGGGCGAAGATGAAAAAATGGCCATCCCTTAAAGTTAATATCATTAGTACTGCTGACACGATCTTAGGCGGACTATCATCGCAGGGATCAAAACGACTGCTTTGATGAGGAATGCAAACAAGCGTGTCGAAGATGTATATAAAGAGCTCAGGAGAACTGACAAAAAAAACAGCCTCGGAGAAAAACCTTGTCTGTGAAACGCGCTATGCGGACCCAGCTTCCGCTCTATATGACCCAGCCATCTTTCTTTACTCTTTCGGGTGAGTCTGTGTCGTTGTACAGTCCGTAGTTTTTCGTTGCATCCCAACTCGCGGTTAATGCATACGGGACATAAAATCACCCGTAGAATTTTTTTTTCTCTGCAACTTATAGCGTCCTCATCCACTTTTGACAATGTTTATGCGTCTGCAATATAGATCAGGAGTTAGATAATGAGGGACTTATAAAGAGACAATTTAGTTGCCCGAGAGGGCTTCGCTACTCAATTGCCCTCTAAGTCCAAAGAAGTAGCGATGGGCAAGAGTTATAGTTCGTTTGATTTCAGCGCTGGTGTTGTTCTCCAAATTAATAATGGAGCCCAGGTACTCCCTCAAAGTTTAGCTGTCCAGAAGGTGTAGTGTAGACGTGTAGATTGCTAAAGCCATCTTTTTGCTTCCGTCTAAATGCTCACAAAAGCGCTACTTTCATAACACTGTGTTCTTCCATTTATGTCAATATCGTCGGCGTATTCGAGTGATTGGTCGGACTTTTGAAAGATCGTGCCTTTGGTGGTGGCGTGAGATGCACATTGCTTTATAGGTATAAATCGTCTCTATAAATGCTGTTGTACGCGTCTTTTAAATCGATGTAAAGGTGATGGGTATCGATTTAAAGATCTTGGGTTTTTCCCATATCTGCCGTAATGTGAATATGGTCCATTGTAGACTTTCTTGGTCTTAAAACGCACTGCTATGAACCTATCAGGTTATCGACGAATGGCTTAAGGCCTTGACACAATACAAGAACAGACCTTGTAGACGATGTAGTTTGTGCAGTTCAGATGGTCTCCTTTTTTAATGATGGGGCAAATTATGCTAAGATTCCATTCATCGGACATCCTTTCTTCTAACCATATCTTGCTTATGAGTTGATACATACTTCTAACCAAGACATCGCCTGCAGCTTTGAAGAGTTCGGCAGCTGGGCCATCGGCTCCGGCTGCATGTGGAGGAACGAAGTACGACATTGTATTAATTTCTTTCCAAACTGGTTATAAGTATAATGCTTTTGCGGTAAACTATTGATGCAATTATGGCTAAAACACAATCACGCTTTAGCTTCGGTTTCGCCTGACGTTTACAAGTTCAACCATAGAAAATCAATACATCTTAGCACAATGTCGTGGTTGGTTCGTGTACAAGATAAGGTAATGTGACTGAAAAGCAAAGCTGAAGTAGAAACTAGTTGAACTTTGTTCGCTTTGACAGGAAAAAGGCAAAACAACAACCGAAATTTGGAAAATGTCACTTAAAGCGAACACAAAGCCTGTGAAATGTAATGTGACGAAGCCAAAGCTGAAGCGTGATTGTGTTTTAGCCTTGATTTCCGCAACTTGTTTACATAACGTAACGCTTCATCCCAAAATTAAGGTTTTCTTTCAAATGTGCTCCAAACTATTATTCTTCTTTTTACGACTATGACAAAAGTCTGCAAACTTGACGTTTAAAAACTTTTTCTTTGGACTTAAAGTTTTCAAAATGGGATATACCAATAAGGAGAAGATATCCCAATTCTTTTATCCCCTGCACTTTGTAAAACTATCAAACTCTGGCCAAGTAATCGAAACTTAAGAAAGTTTTTTTTTACTTTTCGTAAATCCATTATATAAACATATCAATGAACATACTTCTTGTAATTTGTGTACATTATAGGTATGTCCAACCTAAATAAATTGACATTCCAAAACTAATGAACTTCATGAATGACAAATAAAAGAGAGTCGACTTAAGTGGATTACTGACTACGGTCCAAATTCGCACGAACATAAGTTTTTGTCAATTGCGAAAAGTTCCAGAACCAACAAAATGAAAAAAAAGTTATAAAACTTATTCAGCTATTTCAAACTTAATTAGTTACACAGCAAAAAAAAACATTCTTTAATAATTGCTATTTCTTAGATTGGATTAGATACTTTTTTTTAATTCAAGATACTCACCTCTACTACAAACTCGTCGGTCCGTTTACACCGCCATCCGTCTCTGCTTATACAATGCGCATAATTTGTAATTAATATTAAGTCTATTATCACCCAGACGAGGGAGGTGAGCAATACTATCCGGCAGGTATTTGATCGAAGTCTTCCACGCAACATTCTAGATACGTTGAGGTTCGTCATTCTTAAACGTTTAATCTCTTCGTCCACACTCTCGACTCTTCAATAAACATTCACGCAAACAAAAAATAAAAACAAACGTAAAATCGTTTAAATTACTAAAAAAATTAACATGAGTTCCAAAAAAAACGGACAAAAGATATTTTTGTCGGGAGAAACAATTAATTAAAAAAAAAAAAACTATTTAAATTCACTTCGTTGACTGGACAAACTAGCGCTCACAAGGAACAATCCCGAGGAAACGATTAGTCACAAGATTTGATGTTCATTGTTGGATTTGTATCTGGAATCGACATTTTCGCGCTCATTACTAGAAATGTCCAATACAGTTATGCCGATGCCGGTCATTGAGTTTCTCCACAATGGTGGTTTGAAGTGGTTTAGTTGAGATGCATTTGAGTGTATCTTATCTATTCATTGATTGATGACTCTTAGTTGTTGTTGTTGTTGTTGGTCGGATTAAGAGAGTATTGCAAACTTGACTATTTCTGAATCACAGTGTGGAGTTTGATTAATGCTGGGTTAGCATTGTTTCTGCATCATGGTAGTTGGTCAGGAAACAGGTTAATGTGCTAACACCATGGTTTATGCAAATTGCCAAATAATATCTTCTTCGTCGTCATTGGAGTGGGATTGATGTGGATGTGGAGGCATCTATAGTGACTCAACGATTTATTACTTTTAATAGCTTCGGGCTTCGGGGTGCTGAAATGAACGTGAGAAAAAGAAAAGGAAAGTTAGTTTATTTTATTTTTTTTTAATTGTTTCATTGTATTGATGTGTAATTGGATGGAAGTGAATGGATGAGATTTGTTGGATAATTTAATGTTTGAGATTTTTTTTGAAGTTTCTACTTGACGGAGTGATTTTGAGGTTTAATGACAGGCGGACAGTATAGTTACTTTCTAAGAGAAAAGATTGTTCAACAATCAATTGATTCGCGAATAGTTCCAGTTAGAAAGAGTGATTCTATTTCGCGTGATTAATTTCGGTGATAAACATCACATTTGTAGAATGAAATATTTGTGCGTTGAGGAGGTCTATTTGTCTATACTTTCGCCAACATAAATCTAACTTTACTTATTTATATTGAACAACAGAGATTATATTTACCAAGGTTAATTGATACATCAAACTGTAAAGTTTGACTGAAGTCTAGGGATGTTTGGATCTGATATAACGTTAAACCAGACGCTACTAGACACTTGGAAATTCTCATATTTCAGACCATGAACATACGGCTGACCGATAATGTCGATTTGGAGCAAATTGCGGCCCAGACACTCTGGTATGTGAAAGCTTCTGGAAGCTCGAATCTTCGGAAAATAACCATTTTTGTCAAAAAAAATCGAAAAAAACAATTGAAAATAGGAATCACATAAGCGAGGCCCAACAAAAAACTAATCCAAAAGTTAAGTTTGACATATTATGTGTCGTCCTGTCACAAATATCCCAGGAAATGTATCGAAACTGCGAGTTGGCCAACTTGAGGCCAACTGAGGAGTCCAAATAGTGAACAAAAGCAATTTTCAAATTGCCAAATGAACTACTTGATACTAAGTGAGAAAGAAGAGGTTCCTGAAATGTATTCTGAAGCTCAACAACAAGATGCTGCTTTTACGGTAAATATGGCAAAAAGTGGGAAAAAGATGAACCAAATACAACGGTTCGATTACGTCAACATAACATCATGCGATTTCGGGCTTGACCCAAGAAACAAAACTCCATTCCAATTAAGATATTAAAAAAAATGTTTACACCAAAAGTATTCTTCGTTATCATCACTCACTCAAACGAATCAGTAATCAAAGAGCGCAATTGAAAAATGAAATGAAGAAAATCCCGACTCGAACCCAGAGTTTTGAATGATATAACCAGTAATGAACTTGATGCATTTTTGGGGATACTTTTGGCTGGTGGTGTTTCGCACAGCAACATTCAAGATTCCACAGTCTTGTGGCGTTGTGATGTTCTACCCATCTTCCGAGCAGCTGTGTCTTATAGACGTTTCCTTGCATTGTCAAGATATATCCGTTATATCGAACACATGAATTTTGTTAAAGATCTGATAAAGCTGTTTCCATATCTTGGCAAAACTAAATTCACCCAATACATTCCATCGAAACCAGCAAAATATGGCATCAAAATTTGGTGGGCATTTGATTCAATTAAAAAAATACCCATTGCAAGGAAAACTTTACACGGGCAGAGGCAAAGGAGAGGAGCGTGAAGTGAATCAAGGTGAAAACCTTGCTACACCTTACAAAATGTCTGTTTCTCTGTCTGTATGTCTGTCAGTATGTATAACGAGCTGCAGCCTAAACTGCTTAAGCGATTATCTTTAAATTTGGTGTGTGTTTTTTTGGCAGAGAGGGGAAAATTAAATTTAATTTTTAGGGCCAAAAATAACGGTACTTGCCATACGACCGTTTGGGAAAAGCTTATTTTTCTCGAAAACGGCTCCAACGATTTTAATGAAATTTTTTGAGTCTTTTTGTTGGTATTGGCTATCATTTGATTAGAACCACGTATACGGGAAAAGTCTATTAACGGGACCTGTTATATAACGGTTTTTTTTTTTAATTCTTGGCTTTCTCGGTAACGGCTGTATGGATTTCTGTCAAATTTTATATTTAAAAAGATCTAAACAGCCAAAATAATTCTTAATTCTGCGTATCAAAATTTTGAATAACTTTTTTTTTCTAATTAAAATCAATTTTTGATTTTTTTTTTTTGAAAAATCAATATTTTTAAAACTAATAAGAAACAATTATTTTAAATTTTATAAACACATGTATATTAATAAACTCTTAGAAACTACATACGAAAATTTCAAAAAAAATATTTTTTTAAAAAAACTAAAAATAAGAAACAGGATTTTATCAAAACCGGTCCTATAATTTTCGAAATACATTTTTCATAAATTCTTTGTTATTTAAGACGTGTGATGGCATGCTTCATTTTTACTAAAAACTGTAGAATTGTGGTTTTGATACTTTTTATAAGTTCAAACTGTGTTATTTTCAACGTAAATGTTACTTGTTTCTGTCAAAGGTCTTTCCTTCCAATGTAATTAGGCAGATAAGAGCAAGTACGTGCGACCCAGTAGTGCCCGTTTTTTGGTTTTCATGTTAGTGTCACTTTGCAGCCACGTGTAAAAAAAAAACAAGACTGTAAATAATTTATTTTCCAGCGTGCACTATTCAAAAATTTGTGGAGGCGAAGCACTGAAACCAGAAGCAATTATTTTTTTACAATACAAATAAAGCTGGCGTCGATTGCATGAATCAAATGCGGCCAACAAGACGATGGACTTATGCTTTTTCTTTTCTGCAACATATTGGATGTATTGGCCTTAGCTGCCTTTTCTATTTGCAAGGAAGTTGAGGGGCTCAACAAAAAAGACACTAGACGAAGTTTTCTTTCGAACTTTTCCAGAACATTGGCTCTTGCCAACGCAGAGCATCGAATGAAAAATGTTCAGATCGTCTCACAGTTCAGTTCTCGTTCCGCTTTTGAATCTTTTTTTTCGGAAAACCAATCAAGCTTCCAGGAAATGCTGTAGTTCCCCATACCAGCGGTGCTAATATACTAAAAGCAAAAAAAGACTGTAGACTTTGTTTACAAGAACGCGATAAGTTGCGCCGAAAAACCCGTTTTGGTTTTGTTCTACATATGCGCTCAAATCCAGTATGTCAACAAGACTCCAAAATCAATTATATTGGTTTTAGATACATTACTAAGAACCCCTTAGAGATAAATTACATTACCTAACTCAAATCTCAGTTATCTTATCAATCAAAACAAATTTAAAAACTTGAAAAAAAACGTTTTTTTACAATCGAACTTTTTTAGGAGTTTTGAAGGTTTTAAAATATGTGTAAGAAGGAGGCTGAAACACCATTTGTTTTCCGGGTTCCTTTGCACCTATCTTTATGAATTTAGGAAAATCAAAGATTCCTTAACCTGGTAAAAATTAATTCTGGTATGCATAACCAGTTAAACAACCCATTAAGCTTTGACATAGGCTCGTGACGTCAAGAAACACTACAAAAAGAATTCTAGAACGGTTAAATCGGGTGATCTTGCCGGCCAGTGCAAATTGATAAAATGAGAAATTAAGGGACCCGCAAATGCAGTCCTCAGAATTTTGGTTGTCCTGTTGGAACCACATGTTCTCAAGTTCGAATTCGTCCAGTTGAGGTAGGAGAGAGTCTTTGAGCATGTCTCTTTAGCACTCGCCGTTCACAGTAGTTGTTTAGTCCCCGCGGCGTTTTCACAAAATAAGGCCCGATGACACCTCCAGCGTAAAAACTACACCAACCAGCGGGTGTAATGGCTCTTCGTGTGTTCCACGTGGATTTTTGGTGCCCTAGAAGCGATAAATCTGCTTATTCACGTATCCACAGAGATCGAAATGGCTCGTCGCTCATGATGAAGCGGTCGAAATTCAGGGTGGCTTAAGCGTATGTTACACGCGCCTGGCGGCCAACGGCCAGCAGCTGATGCACTGTTTTGCCCTTTGTAAAAGACCATCTTCGGGTCTTTCAACAAAATTCTCTGTAAAATCCACCAAAAGGTGCTCTAACGCGTGGCACTTCGGGTCGTCTGGTAGATACTTAGGCGTCCTCTGGGATATCTTAATCCACAATAGCGATATTCGCAGCAGAACGGCTGCTCCGGGGCGTCGTATTGTCCCATACTCTTCTAGGAGAACAGCTAAATACGAAGTGTTTGCCAAGTTGGTATCGACCGGGAAATCTACATATTATGCATTCACGATTTGCCAACATCACCAACAAATTATTACGCATAAAAATCGAAAAAAGTATTCCGCGTTCTTAAGGAGTATAGCAAAACAGGGGTGGAATTGAATAAAGTAATATGGCACGAGTACGATAACTTGGCCGACAAGATTTGATGACGAGTTTTTGTAGAGGGATCAAAAACAAGCACTTTTTACTATGGGAGCACTTTTTTCTAAAAGTGCCCCTACCTCCTAAACGGGGGGAGATAGACCCCCCCTCCTATAGTAAAAAAGTACTTGTTTTTGACCCCTCTACAAAAACTCGTCATCAAATCTTGTCGGCCAAGTTATCGTATTCTCCCCAGTGATATATATGTATGACAGTCACATTTCTGATAGTCACATGTGATAAAATTAAGCTTCGTGATCACTATGCGTGTGGCATGATCGTGCACGCAAATATGACATTTTATACGCGTAACATTTATTAAAGAAGTATATATTAGCGCGGCAGCCGCAGTCGATCCAAACTACTACAAACTACACTACACTAACAAAACGGACGCAATAAAAATCCATCAAAAATAATTCGTTGCGCTGAATGTTCGAACTGCCGCGTGCGGCAACGTGGTATTCATTTTGCGCGGCTGCTACGCGTCACAATGTTCGTCGGTTTGCCACGCGTAAGGAATACAAAGATTAAAGTGATCACCAAAAAAATTACGAATTCTGGAATTACTTTTGTTTTTTCACATTTTACATTAGGTATTACTTATTAGGTAGTCATTGGCCGCGTTCACATTTGTATCCTTTGAATTGGATTCATCACTGTTATTGTAATTAGCATGGTTGAAAACGGTGATACACGGCTGATTGAAGAACATATGGAAACAAAAATTTCTTTATAAATTTAAATAAAAGTTGTTTTGTGGTTTTCAATCTGGCAATACTTTTTTCGGAGTTGGTCTTTTTGACAGCTGTCACTTGATTTATGCTCACTTTGGTTTACATTTTATAACAGGCCGACTCCACACGATATCTGTATTGCTAACCAGATCTCTGACATAAATATCAGACCATTTTCTTTTTTCTTCGCTGGGCAGTTCATGTCTTGATATTTCATTAAAGCAAGAGAGACTAATGTGTTTGTTTCTCTGACAAAAGTCAAAAGATAGAAATTCTTCTTCTTATATTTGTTATTTTTATCATTTTAAAACATTTATTCCATTAAAAAAATATAGATGTTGTCTCATTTACTCTTGTTAATACACATAAACTAATAAAAATATTGTATTCAGGCTTTTTCACTGCAAACTAAATTTGTAAAGCGCACAAAAAGAGCAACTACCCGCATGAGAGACAAAAAATAATGAGATGAAGATCAAGACATCGATGTCAAGATAGAACCGCGGAGAGAGATGTCTAACATCCCAACAGACTCCGAAACAACGCGACTCCATTGGATATTTCATCTCATGTTGAAGATTATGAGAGAAATTATATCGTGTGGAGTCGGCCTATAATGAATAGACTTATTCCTGAACAACGTTTGCAAATCGTGCAAATTTATTACCAAAATAATGGTTCGGTTCGGTGGAGCAGAGTATCGAAGAAGACCCGAATGAGTCCATCCGCCATCGCGCGCAAAAATTGGAGATGTGCCCATCCATTTTATGGAAGATTTTGCGAAAGGATCTTGGTTTACGGGCTTACTCGTGCAAGAATTGAAGCCGAACGACCATCAAGAGATGGCCACCCATTCCGATTTTCACAAAATTGAGAAAATTGGGCCTCTCGGCTGGAATTTATTCGAGGCAGCCGCGGCAGCCACTTTCCCGAAATCATATTAAAAACATAATGGAAAACCCTTAATTTTAAAATAAAGCTAAATTCTTGGCCTAACATTAAATTATATGCGTTTTATTTCTTTTTGAAAACCACACGTCTAAAAAAAATACCCTTTATATATGTAGATACTTATTTTGAATTTGGAAGTTCAGTAATTTAATTTGTTGAGTAAACTATATCCTAAGAAATCGAACATTTACTTATGACGATTCTCATTTTCATTATTTTCAGGTAAAGAACGTAACTGAAAAGGTACAAATATTTATTTTGTTTCTTTCAAATCCATACGCTGAAAATTTAATACAAATGTGATATGTAAATAGCAGTGAGAAGAAATAAAATCACAAAAATGTGACTGTCACCTATGACAATCACCTTACGCAGATCGAATTTGTTGATTGTGACTATCACTTATCATATTCACCTTAGCTGATTCACGTGTATTTTGTAACTGCTGTCAAAGAAGAACTGACATTTGCCGACATTTGCGAAAAAATATACCATCTGGTTTGTGTCAATACCAACTGAAGAAGAGGATAAATCCAAGATCTGCACGACATATATAGCTACGTTTTTTTGTTCAAAAAACAATCTGTTCAATAGTTAAGATGGTTAGGACATGTGCAGAAAATGACCACTGAGCATGAGGAAATGAGAAATAGTGGCGGACTTTATTTCTGGTGGGTGACCAAGCTAGCTAAGATATAATCAGACTAAGTAAAAACAATTAAAGATAGTAAATTAGTGATCAAAACATCCTGCGGAATCTATTACTTGACGCCCACTAGATCACTAAATTATACTATTATTACCTGAACCCAAATTAAAAGCAAGTTTTAATTTTAAAATATAAAATTATGTCATAGTTGGCCTAAATTATTTCTTCAAACTCGAATTTCTAATACCACGCTTTCAGAATGTTTTTCATAATTAACTAAACAACTTCTTAATCCAAAAACCAACACAAGTCAACAACGTTAGACTAGGTATGTGAATTCAATTAAAGCCTATGCGATGTGAAACCAGCAGTTATCTATCTGCTATCGAAACGAGCATTTTTTCGCGGTTCGACTAGTTTCAAACCCTTATAGTGCCTACAGTCACGCTACCACCATCATTAATGTTGTTCCACCGGTTTAGAATTTTGTTCTACTTTGATCAAACTCACAATTAGCTAGTAATGATATTCCATGAATTAGATAAAAATGACAAAAAAAAATTTATTTCCACAATGTATCCAAAAGATTCAATTATTTAGCCTAAATGCTCATTTAAATTGATTATCATGACATTTCCCTTTCAGATTTGCTAATTTTGCATACATTTAGGCTTAATTAAAGTAAAAAATTATCTAATTGACGTTTTTTCTGATGCCCTGTGACAGAACGATGTATCTATTTCAAATTCACCCCCTCTATTGACAGCTTTTGTTAGTCAAGCTGCTGCCTGGCTATAATTCACACACCTCCCCCTCATATGGAATGAACTCGCTTTGTCAAATTAACAAACCATTTTGCAAACAATTCGCGCGCCCATTTTATTGACATAAAAGCTGCATCAGCATAATGCGCTGCACATTGTACACGTCCATCTCGAGTTTATTTAATATTCGCCATTAAATAATTCATCAGAGTTTTGGTTGATTAAAAATGACACAAAAGGTGGAAATTCATTTTACAGCAACTGTCAAACGAGTATGAGTGTGCGGAGTTCATTGGCCTGGGCAGGTTTGACGTGTGCACGTGAAATTCTTGGCGCGTGATGTTCACAGAGTTCACACTAATTTTAAATCTTTTCTTTCAAAAAAATATCTAGAAAAAGAAGTTCAAAGAAGTCGCGTGGAGGAGCACTCTCGATTCATCTGGAAACCCATTAATTCATTTTAATTAGCTACCTGACCTCAACAGACAGTCACATTTTGGTTGTCTATTCATTGCGGCAATAGGAACGTGTAAATCTCACCTAAGATTGCACATGAATAAGGGGAGAGGCACTGGCGCTGCTAGTGGCACGATACGGTTCCACAGAGGGAGAGGTGTTCAATGCTCACGGTAAGTCGTGAATAATTTAAATTGACCGGCTTTTGCCGCATGTGCCCGCATCCAAAAGCAAGCCAGATGGTTGTTTTTTTTTTGTGCAATCCGCAAACCCAGGCTGTCCCACTGTTATTCACATCTTTTGATATTTTGATTTGTTTCACCCGCACACCGCACTGACAGAGTATCGTTCGACCGACACGCCGTGACGACAGTGATAGTTTGAGAACGGTGACGGATAATTATTACTGTTTCCAGTGTACTGTCTCTCACCGATGTCATTGGCTTGGTATCCATATGGATGGATGATACAGTGAGTGAAAATGCAATTAACACACCAGGGATTTTAAAAATAATTATTCTAATTTTGATGATTTTTTTTTTGGATTATAAAAAAAATTAGGATTTATTCCCTAATCTAACTACAATTTTAGAATTCATTTTGTTGGTATGTATAAATCTAGACAGCAATTTTAGTATTCCTTTTGCACTTATAAGATTAAAATGAAATTTGCAAAAAAAGGTAAATTAAAAAAAAATTAAATAAAAGTAAATTGACAGCTGTCATATTTTTCGAAGCACGCATTGATTTCAATTGAATTTATATTCAGTTTCTCAGTAAACCTGAGTTTATTTAAACGTCAACCGCTAAAGGGACCATCACAGCATCCGTTGCGTTCGCTACGACAACGGATGCGTTGACTTTGGCAGATACAACGAAAAGAGGTAACCCAATAAATCCGGTAAAGGCCAGTTTTCCAGTGCTTTGAATATTTTTTTGAAATAGGAAAAAAAGTAAAAATTCTTCAGTCTCAGAAGTCAAAAGAAGACGAAATTTGATAACTCAATGAGTTAACTCTAGAATTATTTCGTTTGTAAACATTTTGACTGAAAAACATTGTTTCGTGTCTAACTTGAGTGTAATCCTAACACTAAACTAATTCTCTACTAAAAAAAAACGCACCTAAACGTTTTTCTAATGGAAGTGATATTCCGCTATAACTGTATATTTCTATATTTATATATCTCTATGTCTGTATATATTTCAATATTTTTTATTTCTTTATTTTTATATCTCTATATGTATATATATATTTCCATTTCTCCGTATCCATATATGTCTATATCTCAATATCTCTTTGTCTCTATGTCTATATCTTAATATCCCTATATATCTATACCTCAATATCTCTATGTATTTATATCTCTATATCTCTGTATAATCTATATCTCTATATCTCACTATATCTATATCTATCACTATATCTTTATATCTGTATATCTGTCTCTGTATCTCTGTGTCTTTATATCTCTATATCTATATATATATATTTACAACTCTATTTCCCTATATCTCAATATCTCTTAACTCCTCCTCCTGTAACTCTTCCGCCTACAAAACTTCACAAATTCGTGCTGTCGTTAAGGCACAGAAGTATATCAAACAAATCTCCAGATATGCAGTATTTCACAATGGATCGCTTCCCGATAGATCAGCGAAATCAAACATCATTGCGTTTGGTTATCTATAAGTCGGATGGGTACCATCTGAAAAAAACCGCATTCTGTTGACGTGTGCTTACTGTTCTTTCTTACCTAATAACAAACAAACCTTCAGCCATACATTATTTCACATAAAAGCCTCTCCCACAGGAACCGACATTTTTTTCGGAATAAAAAGTAGCCTATGTCTCAATCCAGTACATTATCCTTCTACATAACAAATTTCATCCAAATCCGTTAAGACGTTGAGGCGTTATTAGAGAACAAACATCCAAACAAACAAACATTCACATTTATAATATATGTAAGTAGGATTAATTTGGCAACTACGCTGTTTTCGGAACTCCAGGCCTATTTGGAGTGGTTTAAAAAGCTTCTCGTTCTTGGAATTATATTAAGGACCTGCTCCTGCAGATTGGAGGTCGTGCAGTCCGGTAACTTTTCGACCACGGATACTGCAGTAAAACAGCTGTAAACAGGTCGGGAAAATGGAGATGAAAAGCAGCGACTATTTGAATTTCGTTGTAAATCGAAATGGCAAAAGAAAATCTCGCCGGGTAAACCAATCTAAATTCGTGTTGTTCGACTAAAAAACTAATTTCTATGTACGTCAAAAATAAGGCTCAAGGCTGAACTGATGAGCATTACTTGCGAGACGAGTTTAACGGGAGAAACTTTTAAGGGGAGGAATGCAGCTGGCTACTTCTAGTGAACATTTTTTTTTATAAAAGACACGATAAAATAAGGAAATATGTGAAACATGGACAATGACATTGGTGTTATGTTTAGCTTAAACGACAGAAGACAGCATTGAGTTTTCGAAGTATTAAACTCTACACGATTTCTATTACCCCATTTGAGAATGCGAAGAGCGTGCATCGTCGAATGAATATGAAAAGCTGAGTGTAGATTCGTCAACAAAAGAGTTTAGTGGATTAGAAGTAACAGACCGAAGATCATTTATAAAAAATGAGAAAAAGAGTCGGAGACAGAGCAGAGCCCTGGGGCACACCAGCATTTATTTTGTGGGAATTATACTTGAATCCGTCGAATACAACTTGTAATAATCGGTCCAGAAGATAGCTTCTAATACAACGAACCAGAGTATTATCGATCCCAAAAGCACGCATTTTCGATAAGAGAGCTTCATGCCAAACTCTATCAAATGCCTTGGAGATATCAAGAGCAATAATCTTACTTTCACCAAAGCGATGTAAAGATTTGTTCCACTGTTCGGTGTGATATGCCATCAGATCACCAGTGGAACGGTTGCTGCGGAAGCCATACTGACGGTCATGGAGCAGCTTTCGATCTTCGAGATATTCCTTAAGCTGACGTTTAATCAGTGTTTCCATGACCTTAGAAAAAAGAGCCGTGCTATGTGTCGTTAAGAGGAGGGGTCTTAGGGACAGGCTGGACAAATTCTGTTTTCCATCTTCTAGGAAAGATTCCAGAAGAGTAGGAGCGATGGTAAAGCTTACACAATGGCTTTGCCAGTGTGGAAGAACACCTCTTCAGAAGAATCGGGGGTATACCATCCGGGTCAGCGGATTTGTGCATATCGAGATCTTTGAGAACTCTTGCAACTGTACGAGTGCGAAAAAAATCTGTCCCATGAAAAAATGTATATTCTCAAGTACAGGAGGGGCAACGTTGTGAGAAAACGTAGAGCTAGCAGCAAAATAAGCTGCGAGCAAGTTTGCCTTCTCTGAAGAGTAGACAATAGGTTTGTCATTAGCGATGAGCGTTGGAACCGAAGATGTTGAGGAGTTTTTATTATTTTTTACAAATGACCACAAAATTTTAATGCCTTTGGGACATTGCAAGATTTTTTGCAGTAATTTTGGGTCATGCAAAAATTTGGTTCTTTTTAATAACAGAGTTGCATGAGTTCCTTGCTTGTTGGTGCTTTTTCCAATTTTCCTCTGTAGGGTTGGCTTTGTAAGATCGGAAACTTACTTCTTTGAGCCTGATAGCTTCTTTACACTCAGAGTTAAACCAAGAATTTTCTTTAGGCTTGATGCTTTTTACTCTGTTAGGATTAAAAGCACGCATCACCGGAAGAATCACATTTGTGATAATTTCAGCGCTTCTGGCATCAATGCCACTATCGAGGAAGCATAGTGACCAGTTAAAGTTTCGGAAAAAAATATTCAGGCCGTCCCAGTTGGCTTTTTCGTATTGCCAAACGGTCCTGGTAGGAGTTTTTCTTTAACCGGATGGGTGGAGGACGCTGAAATGACAAAATGGTCCGAAGTGCCACTAATGTTATACTTATGCTTGCTCAGCAACATCCGGTATACGCGTTAGCACATCAATCAGTTGGGTAAGGTGATGTAACCCAGCAAAGAGCTCGACATACCTCCCTTGGGGTGTTGTCTGACCAGCATAGCGGAGCCAATTGGAATTGTGTACAATGAAATCGCCCGCAATAACGACATCAGGCCGAGGACAAAGGTAAAGAATTTCCGAGATGAAATCAGACAGCACATCAAACTCGTTACAAGTCGAATAACTGTCGAGATTTGGATTCCTGTAAATAAAACAAGAATGAATGAAATGCTGGCGGACAGTGAATTTGAGCCACAAGAAGTTGAAATCCGTGTTGGAACATTGTCCGTATTTAGGGGAAGGCTCTCGCAAGCAACATCATTCCTAACATAGACGACACGACCGTAATGAGAAGAAAGTTGAGGCTAAGCTATACCCATAAAGAGCAAATTCTGATAAATCAGTATTTACTCCAACCTGAATTTCACTTACTGCCAAAACACCTGGCCTGTGTGGGCATACACATGAAAGTAATTTTTCCTTAGCCCACGAACATTGGAATACACAACAAGGAAATCACTTACCATTAAAAAATAAAAAACACTCAAAACACAATTTTGGCTAAGTCAAACTGTATAGTATTACTTAACCTTGATTTTAAAATTTAAAAATAACATAATCTATTTAAGCGTTGCAGCTGAAGAAATACACATTTCATTTTTGATATTTCCTTCAAGCAAATTCACTGATAAAGGCAAAGTAAATTCCACAATTGTGTCAAATTGACGAAACTGTTATATTTATTAAAATGTCTTTCCCTATATTCTTATCCGCCATTTTTCAAACATAACACTACTTTACCATTCAGCGCAATGGACTCCTCTACCGACGCGTACACCAACGCAGAGGAAAAGGATAATTTTGAATTGTTTTTCCGGTTTTACAGTTTTCTTTAGTGACCATGATGAAAAAACATGAACAATTTCCACAGATAAAACAAGGATTAAAATATTTTCTGAGTTTGATGTCATGAAAAGTGTGTCAGTATCATATAAATGTATGTATGTAACACAACAAGTAGTTTGTTGTTTGTTGCAAACAAATGCTCGCTGGCCGAAATAAAATGGGGGATTCCGTTTAAAATATATTATTTCTATTTGAAGTTGTTTTTCTTTTTTTTTATTTTTTACTTTTTCCTTCCATTTAATGGCACACACTCAATAAGATAGATGGTAACATGCGATAGCACATATAAAACTCAACGTAAAGATTCATAAATACTAAACTTTTGCAGGAAAAGCAAACTTCGCCTACTTTTGATACTTCTTCTTCTTTGAAGAGAAATTGCCTAGGAAAAGTCGTTGCGAACAGGGGGGTGAGCTGATTTTATTTGGTACACCTGCTGTGTACGTTTAACTTGAAGCATCCTATTTCAAGATTTGTGTTTACCAGTTTGTGTTGTTGGTTAAATAAAAAATAAAAAAAAAAACTTTTCAACATAAGATGGATTTGGCAAACATAATCAAATTTCTAAGAAAAACGTGTTATTTGAAGGAAAAAAATTAAATGTAAAAGTAAAATGTCTTACAACTTCTATATATAGAAAGTTAAGTATGGAGTTGAGAGTTAACCTTACAACCATTGAACATCATCGAAAAAGTTAACTAATAAAAGTTTGATAAAGCGTCTTTGTATGATTTGTGAGTAGACATTCGAATGTAACGTTAAGGACTTTCCGTCTTTCGAAAAAAAAGTCTTGAAATCAAACGTGAAAATACCTTTTCTTATTCATTTATAAAGGAGTCAGCCCTCTCTTAAAAAACAGTTGCAATTACGATATGATTAAAATGAACATTGAACAAACCTTTTGTTATATTCAGCGCATTCATTGCTAAAGAAATAAAGAGAGAGATATACCAGAGAGTAAACGGAAGTGAATCCTGATGTTGGTTTCAATTCGTTTAAAAGCAGACATCGTACATAACTCATCGAATAAAAAAATAACTTAAGTTTTCACTCGTTGCAGCTTAATTGAAAAATTAAATTGCAAAAACAACAATATAGCTACAAAAGTCTGAAAGAAAAAACGTACTAGACGTACTAGTTTGTTCTCTTTTTTGCATTCTTTCTGGAAATATTACATTGAATCAGAAAGGTCTGCATTCTGCAACCCTGAAGGTATTTCTTAATTTAAGGAGTGAATATTGAAAATTATTTAGGTGTGTTTGTTTAAAAACTCAAACAAAAGTTTAAATTTCTATAAAAACGCTCAAGTAACAAAAGCTTGTATAAAGCAACATTTTTCGAATTTGACAAGTATTAGTTTGTATAGAGCTTGTATTAGGCAAATTTTCGCAAGCCACACATTTTAAACTTTGATGATAAAAAAAACTACAAAACGGCCTTTAAAAGAGAGTTTTGCAAATTCTATACAAGGCAATGGTCTGTATAAGGCCTTCCCAAGTTGTTAACAGAAAACTTAAAAATAAAATCGATATATATAAAAGAAAGTCGTATTAGTTACACTATTCATAACTCAAGAACGGCTGAATCGATTTGGCTGAAAATTGGAGGGGAGATAGCTTAGAACCAGGAGACGGACCGTTCGATTGCGTTCCCGTGTGACGTGACATAATACTCGATTTGAAATGTAAACAAAAATATAGAAAACAAATGACAACAACTGTCAAATTGAATCTCAATGGGCAAATTCAATGCGCACACTGACTTTTAGTAAACTAACTTTTTGTCAAAGTGAGATCATTGAATGACAAGCTGACCTATTACATTGTTAAGGTCAACTGCGAGTTGAAAGTTTTTTGAATTACTTTTTGACTAAATGTCAACTAAAATTCATTAAACTTTAAGAGCCAATCGACCAATCAGAGGCACGTTGACTGACTTTTAGTAGACACATTGAATGCCAGACTGACTTCGTACTTCTCAAACAATAGACTAAACGCCGAAACCGATTTTGTTGAAATATTCAGAAATTTTTAAATAGGTAGCGCTGCAGTGGAGATATTTACGAAAATTTAGTTTTCCCTTTATGAAGTATGAAAATGGTGCCCTTGGTTGTTTTAAGGCATAGTTGAATCCGATAAGTGAAGCTGTTGTCGGGCTCCAGAAAATATGTTGTGTTTCAAGTAAGGTTGGGAGCACTCATTTTATTCTTGATTTTTCTAAGATTTTTAGGTAATCCTAACGTTAGCTCAGCTGTTGAGTGATTGTGTGTAATTCGGCAGCGATCAACAGAACATTTTTTTTTTCAAGGCGATTTCGAAAAAGGGGACTGTTTTTATAGATGTTTGCTTACTGGAGACATGGCCAACTACATATCATCCAGAATCTTTAGATACAAATAATATGTGCTTCCCGTCTGAAGCCCTTTGAGATCCTTTAAGATTTGGACCCGATAAGCGACGCTCGGGTAGAGTATTAACGAAAATATAGTTTTCCCTATAGGTATATATTTTCTTATCAACAACATTTAATTTTAAAGGATTAACCGATTTTGATAACATTTTGTGTGCATGCTAACATGATTACTTTTGTGGATTTTAGTTATAATTGGACCCAATATGTGGCGCTTTCATCGGTATTCAGAAAACCTATGGTAAACACGAGCAACGCCGGGTTGGTCAGGTAGTAACTGCTATAAGGCTCTCTACGACAAGTCAATGCAAATTACTTATGTAGGGCTTGCCTTTAAAAGCCTTATACAAACGAAACTAATATTTGTTTTGTTGATGTTTCATGTTATTTTTCTCAACCGCAAATAGGTCTAGTGGTAGAGTGCTGGAGTGAAACGAGAACGACTCGAGTTTTTGTATTTTGATTCAACTTCATAATACATTTATTTAATTAAAATTTAAAACTTCCATTTTTCTATCTTGAGTGTCTAATGTTTCATTTCTTTCTCTGTCTAGTTTATCGAAGCTTAAGATGCACGCACAATATAAATGCTTTCACAGTTTTATACCTCTTAAAGAAACTTATAAGCCTTTTACTGTTGTTTCTATAGCATTCTTAAAATAGTTTTTCTAGAACCTTTTACAAGTTGAATATTTAAGGAATTTTTTATAGATTTTTTATTTTGAAAACCCAGAGTATTGCTCCATGTTTACCGAAGAGCATTTAATCAAATTTGGGTGCAATAGAAAGGCGTCTTGAGTGTTTTACTATCTATGAAAGAAACGGTCTTTGATTTTGCTGGAGGAAAAGGTCACGGCCACCAAATTGAATCAATTATTTTCTGCTTCCGGTGTAAAGGGTGTTTTATTTAGACGAGTGGTTTTCAATCTGGCAATACTTTTTGTGGAGTTGGTCTTTTTGACAGGTGTCACTTGATTTATGCTCAGTTTGGTTTGCCATTTCATAATGAATAGACTTACTCCTGAACAGCGTTTGCAAATCGTGCAAATTTATTACCAAAATAATGGTTCGGTTCGGTGGAGCAGAGTATCGAAGAAGAGCCGAATGAGTCCAACCGCCATCGCGCGCAACAATCGGAGCTGTGCCCATCAACTTTATGGAAGATTTTGCGGAAGGATCTTGATTTGCGGGCTTACAAAATCCAACTCGGTGAATGGGCCGAAAACAAGATGGCCACCGATTCCGATTTTCACAAAATTGGGAAAATTTGGCCTCTCGGCTGGAATTTATTCGAGCCAGCCGGCGGCCACTTGCCCGAAATCATTTTTTAAACATAATGGCAAACCCCTATCTTTAAAATAAAACTAAATTCTTGGCCATAACATTAAATTATATGCGTTTTATTTCTTCTTGAAAACCACACGTGTAAAAAAAAACACTGTTTAGATGCAGCCATCATTAAGTAAAGATTCTAAATCCTTGATATTTGTTCTGGAGGGAGACTGAATACTTCTGATCATTCTTTAATCTATAAGGGGCTTCAAACTCCTATTCCCAAACTGCCAAAAGTTTAAATATCTCGGAGCTATGATCAATTGTTTGCGTGTAAGTGGTAGGATTTTCTGTAATCAAAAAATACCGTTCGCCCAGTTCTGACGTAGGATTTATAATGTTCTTTATCACAAATCGACATTTTCCAAAAAATTATAAAAATTATCAATTTTTTCTTAATAAATACAATTCCGAATTCAAATAGCTTTGGAAGATAAATCGCAGTCTTAAAAATTCACTTTAAAATCACGACATATAATCCGGTGGTAAAACCGCAACATAAAAACTGCATTTTAGTAGTTTCCGAACGCGACCAGAAATAACCTCACACATCCCTGAAGTTATGCTTTCTTGTTTCAGCCATTTTAAGATTCCAACTCATTGTCATTCAAGATACAACCACCGCGTCTGTCACATTAACATCAATAAATTTTCTTTGCTGAGTTATAAGTTTGTTAATTAAAGTAGATTAAAATACAAAATTTAATAAAAAGTTGAAAAAAGAATTAACGCTATTTTGTTATCCATGTAAAAGGCTATAACCTTCTAGATTTAAAGTGCCATCTTGAACTAAATACAGTATGGCCAACTGAGCTAACATTGCCATGTAGATGGAAGATACCCTGAGAATTTTATCTAATGTTTTAGTTTCACAAAATAAAACATAAAACAATAAAAAAAAAGTAAAAAAAAAAGTATAGATAAGTCTTATTATTAAATTAATACAGAATAACTTAGAGCGCCCGTCTGGGGCCAGTAAGTTAGATTTAAGATTAAGTTAAATATGCTAGTTTTTTAATGAATTTTTGTCTAGCTTTAAGTTCAGTTATAAGAGTGAATTCAATAAAAATTATAAAAAAAAAAAAAAAACCTTGAGAATTTTGTTCCAAAGTTTAATAGTATGCTGAATGGAACTAATGCAAGGACTTTTATAGTTTACAATCGCGCGCTAGGACAAGTCCTCGAAAAATAGGTCCTGGTGACAGATTGCCAGACCTAGATGAAAAATAAAGATCACCTAGAAAAGTAGGAATGATGCTTACCAAGCAATTCAGCAGTCTTATTAGAAGCGACGATGTATATAAAGAGCGTAGTACCCCGTGGCTTAGTGGTTAGTGTGTCGGACTGCTAAGGGAATGAGCCTGGGTTCGAATCCAGCTCATAGCCACCTTCTTTTCCGGGGTACTGCCTCTTGCGAGGAACTGACAAAACCTCCAAGAATAAAGTTTGTCTCAAAAAAGTGCATTTCATGTAGCCATTCGGACTCGGCGGTAAACTGTAGGGCCCTTCCATAGGCCTTGTCTTCTTAAGGAGATGAGATACGAAACAATTTAAGTTCGCTAGACTCCATTGCATATGCGAAAAGGAACTAGCTTGGAAAGTCTTTTCCAGAATGGCGTAGAGCAGGAAGCCCGAAACCTTGGGATGCGAAAGGAAACGGTGTCGCTCAACGATTGGAAGAACTTCGTAGATGAGGCATAGACCGGATCCCAATTGTTGTGCTGATGGTGATGATAAAATACATCTGCATTTAATTGGCCTCAGAAAGTGGACAATTTCTGAATTAATAACGGCAAGCCTCACAGGTGGATTTCGTTTAACCATCTCTTTGTGGTTAAAGGTGTTTAAAATTTCCATTTTTTTTTTATTTTATTAATTTTTTAAACTTTATTCCCAACAATAAGAACAGTTTTGGTTCATTTTATTTTTTCGGAACGTACATTTGTCCTTCATTTTTTCAAACTGATTTTGTTTAAAGAAACACACCTCGAATTGAATCCCTCACTACGTATAAGACTAATCTGTATACATCACCAATTTAGTAAAGCCCAGTAGGTTGTAGTAAAAACCAAGTCGAAGGCAATATATTTTCGAAACCAATACTAAATTCGAATAGTTTTCCATCCGCAGAATGCTGCTGAACATACCTATTTCCATAAAAAAAACAACATTGCATGAATAACAATAAAAAAAAAAAAAAAAAAAAAAAAAATAGATGACAATGCTGCACCTCTCGCTGACTGCACGAACTGAACTGACGTTCGACGTTCCAGCCCGCGCAAAAAAAATCGTAGATCAACCTATTGAGGTGGCAAAAGAAAAGGTCGTTCCTCAGACGTATTTCTTTTGTGTCGCCACAAATCTGCGAACAATGAGTGAATGGATTTGTGGATGTTGCGAGGTCTGTAATAAAGTGGCTTATATAAATGCCAACCACCATATTTTTGAGAGCTGAGGATGTTCCACCGGAGGAGGTTAATAGTGATTGTGTGTCATCGTCATGCTCATGCCATTGCCATTGCATGAAACCAAGATGCTGCCCCCACTTAAATTCTACAGAAAAGAAAAGTCCGTTGACATTTTTCAGAGAAAAAAAAACGAAGATGGTTGGAAAAAATAGCAACACGGTGAATTCCACGGAAGACATAAAAACACCGTAAGGTATGGAGTCGAACAGAGAGATGATGGCGATGTGCCGATACCGATAGAAATGCCCGTCCTGTACTTTCATCTCTCCAACTATTGCTGGCTCACTATGAGTATAGGTAAAATCTAATTATACGGAATCATATTCAGTCTCAGTGGAATCAAGTGCCAACTGGAATCATAACACAGATCCATGATGATGATTTTTTTCTTCCATTTTTTTTTATTTATAATGCTCGGCGCACACTTATTGTCCAACAAAAGGCAACCATAAATAAATGTATAGAAAGGTATAACATGGTTATTGTGGGTACCCAACAATGATAGAAACCCTCATGATGCGATTCACCATTATGATGATGATGATTATGCCATGACGATGATGATGGTGTCGACTGGCGATATGGTGGTGTCCATACAATTGATAACGTTTAGAAAGCTTAATTAGCATTTGATTGAGGATTTTATTTCAATAGGGTACTAAGTGTTTTTAAAGAGATATCCGAATCATATAACATTAAGGAAAAAAGAGGGACGACATAATTGAAGATGAATCTGTGGGATGTTAACCTAGAATTAGGTAAAAGACTTACAGTTTATTTTGTAAGTAATTGGACGTTGCGAGTACCAGTCTCCCGCATAGAGATATCTGCAAAGCCACTTGCATATTACTATTTTTTTTTATATTTAACAAGGGACTATTTGTTTCCCTTTTAATGTGCGCGGGCATTAGGAAGATAGGGAGGGGAAGGATAGGAGGTGTAGATTAACATTGGTGTTGAATGCTTGCAGATCAAAATGGCAAGGGAAAATCTCGCCCGGTAAACTATTCCAAAATCGTGTTGTTCGGCTAAAAAAAGAATCCCTATACTACATAGTACGTCCGAAATCACAAAAGACATCATTGAGTTTTCGAAGCATTAAACTCCTCACGATCCTATTAACCCATTTGACAATGCTGTATAAATCGTAGTTTAATGAGCTTGACATACGGTACCGTTGCAATTGTACGTCCGACGGCGAAGGACGTGAATTATCGAACGAATATGAAAAGCTAAGGGTAGAGTCGTCAGCAAAACAGTTAACTGGATTGGAAGTAACAGACAGAAGATCATTTATAAAAATGAGGAAAAGAGTCGAAGACTGAATAGAGCCCTGAGGCACACCAGCATTTATTGTGTAGGATTTAGACTTGAACCCGTCCAATAAAACTTGTATTGAAAGGTCCAAAAGATAGCTTCTAATCCAACGAACAAGAGTATCACCGATCCCAAAAGCAGCATTTTCGATAAGAGAGCTCTATGCCAAACTCTATTAAATGCCTTGGAGATATCAAGAACAATAATCTTACTTTCACCAAATCGATGTAAAGATTTGTTCCACTGTTCGGTGAGATATGCCATCAGATTACCAGTGGAACGGTTGCTGTGGAAGCCATACTGACGGTCATGGAGAAGCTTACGATCTTCGAGATATTTCTTAAGCTGACGGTTAATCAGTGTTTCCATGACCTTAGAAAGAAGGAACGTACGTGCTATGGGTCGGTAGGAGGAGGGGGAGGATGGGTCACCTTTCTTAGGGACAGGATGGACAAATGCTGTTTTCCATTTTTTAGGAGAGATTACAGAAGTGTTGTAGCAGATATGAAAAAGCTTACGCAGTGGCTTTTCCAGTGTGCAAGAACAACTCTTCTCGTCTTTTCTGTGTCTCATAGGTCTTGTGTGATTATCCAACCCATACATTCCTGCTTGACCTCCGAACGTCAATTTTTCGTTCAAGCCTCACGCTTTAGGAACTCTCTACCTATCGAGTTGAGGAGATTTGCGAACGCAAAACTTTTTGAACAAAATATATTATTGCATCTGGCCAATGATCATAGCAAATATACTTTTCTAAATAATTAGTAAAACATTGAATTCTGAACTTAACTACACCTATTTCTCTTACAACTTCTTTCATAATGTACTCATAATGTATTTTCCTGTAAACCTTACATACATTTGTTCAAATCAAAATTCCAAATTATAATGTTGCACTAATTTATAAGAAATTTTATCTTAAAATGTAATAAGAATTTGAAAATAATAAACTAAACTTAATGGCCGCACGCACCGATTTTGACTGGCAGATTATTGATGTTCAAGAACTAACTTAGGCTATTTAAATTACCCACTAGGTGGGGCTGGGGTCGTTTTTTTCTAAAATTCTTAATTATGGAGCGATTTTTACGGGACTTTCACAGGCAGATAGCTGATATTGTAAAGAGTAAATAAGACTATTTTAATAACTATGTGGTGCCTCGCCGCGCCGGGGTCTTTCTTCGATAATGTATGGTATACGGTATACCCGAGCAACGCCGGGTGGGTAAGCTAGTAGTAAAATAAAAAAGGTATATCTGTAGAATTAATTTTGCAATTTGTAGTATTCAGTTACAGATGGAGGATATTACAGAATTTCTTACAAGAATTGACGTTTTGTGTGTAACAATCTGTTTGGCTTGTCGGATTTCACTTATCACCCAAATGTCATTGACTAATTTCTCATTTCACTACAATTTTGCCAGTTTTTTTGTTACCCAGCTACTCTATTAACTTTCATCAATACCGATAGTAATATGGGCTAAGCTAGTTTAGCTACTTTTTCAGCTGTTGATTGGCATTTACAAAGTATGTCTCCCGTTCACGGAAACAGTGAAAACCCAAAGTTGAAAGTGAAGCACATATCACAATTTTAATTGAGTCAATTTCTTTTTATTTAATGATATCTACCAGTTCCCCCCCCCCCCCCCCCCCCACAACAATACCAAAACTTATTGTGTTAAGTGCAACAATGTCATCAAAAAAGCCATTTTGTTGCAACAAAACCAAACAAATTAAATTGAAAACGGTGCGCAATGTGCATTCCAAAGACACACATCCCAACTCTCGGCCGGCGAACGACACTGACCTCTAAAGTAGTGTTGTATGCGGCCCCCATCCTCCCATCTTCCATAGCCCCATAACAGCAAAATGCCGGCTATAAAAGTACGACGCTTCGTCAGAAACTCGTTTATATTGAACACTATTCATGGTTTTTCAATCTTTCAGATACTTTTTACCCCATCAATTGCAGACATTTTACGGGCATAAGGAGATGAAAAAGATGCCTTGACCGTAAATGGCCAATGTAAACACGTTTCACCCCACAATCTTTCTGACTTCTGATGATGTGGGGCGAAGATGGAGATGAAAGACGAAGTCGTATACAGAGAGCCGTATCCGTAAGATAAATTTGTATCTTCGGTGTGTTTGTGTGCATCTGACCACAACAGAACAATCTGCAATTATTGTGGGACAATGACCAGTGTTATGCTTAGCCATATACACACATGTATCCAGGTCTCTGGGAAGAGACTATATCTATAGAATTAGCAATTGTTGTTCAATTAATCCGAACAGTACACTAATGCTGAATCCTCCTGCTCCTCCTCGTCATCACACACACACTCATCCAGTCAATCAGAATCAATTGCTAGAGATTCATTCCGTTGGTGTATCTCAATCTCTATCGGAATCTGGATTTGTTTTGCAAATACGGGAATGCGAACTTAATACTCTAATGTGGTGGCGCGTTATTGCCTATCCAATGCCAATTAACTGTTCTGTGTGCCATTGATTATTTCTCAGCAAACAATTAGCACTTGGATTAAAATATCGTGTATTGGATATGGTGGCATCTTTTAGTGATGGTCAGGATGCTAGAATCGATAAGGGAGAAAACCCCTTTTCTGTCATGGATTGGGGCGGGCGTGACAATCACAACACCGAAAGAGCTTTATTCGACAGGCAATCCAATCTCAAATCAAATTGAAACAATACAATTAGGATTGTATCTTTGGGTATCTCTATGTCCATCGGCAGATGATGTGGGAAGCTGTTGTTGAAAGCTGAAGACTTGGCTAGTGTGTTTACTTGCTTAACGAGAACTGTCTATAAATGGCTTTTTTTCTTTTTTTATTCACATTCGATAGATACATAAAGATTTCCTTTTCAGTAATTTTGGTGTTTTTTTAGCAAACATTCAATATCTTACAGGAAAATTGTTTCTTTGAGTAAATGTTTGAATTTCTTAATTTGGGATTGTCATGGTCTTGACATTGCTGTATTGACCACAATTTTATAAAAAACAAGAATAAAATTTTTGAAAACTGCGAAAAAGAAAATGTATTGAAAAATTGTTCGTATCGAAACACTTCCCATTGAATGAATTATTGATCCACATTTCTTCCAAAGTCTTGTTTCTTGGAGGAATCCAAGTGCTGGAAGTCTTATCAAAAGGTAAATAGAACGTGTCAAGGTAGAAAAGCTACTAGGACAAAAATGATAGATGATAACCACGTAGTAGAATCACCGCTAATACTGAAGACGCAGATGAACTACTTCTGCAGGCTTATAAACGAAGACAAAGACCAGAGTCAAAACTTCCACTTCACCTTGTCAAACTGAAATAATTATAGTAACTTTCATACTGAACATATATAAAAGCAGTTGGAGATGAACTAGTAGAGATCACACACCAGCTCATCTTAAAAATTTCATCCGAAAAAAATATGTCTAATAATTGGAACTTCTGTATCGTTTATTCGAATCATGAGAAAATAGATTTATTGCACTAACTTTGAAGTCTCCCTATCTATCTGCCCCTATTATTTGACTACCTGTAGCTGCTTATCAACAACATGTTTAACATCTATCAAACAAAAATATTTATAATAATGATTTGAGATACTTACTCCCAAGAGTTTCAGGCGATTCTTACCACTTCTGTTATAATTTTAAATCCATGTCTGTTTTAGACCCCTTCACTCGCTGGTTCAATAGGATCGGCATCCAAAAATCACAGAGATTTTAGATGCTTCGAAAAGATTCCCGTCTAAATATGGATATGGTGTAAATATGGTTTTGCGACTTTTAAAACGTAATAATTGTAAACAGTTTTTAATGATAGGTACCATACGCAGATGACATAGAAAGTTTTGACAGAACTCACCCAAATGTCACTGAAGCATTTACTATAGTCTGTCAACTGCCGGGTTACATAACCGTACCCAACTGATCGATGTGCCAACGACCGGATGTTGCTGGGCAAGCAGGGCCGCGCCGCCCTTGTTTGCAAAGTGTGCACCGCACACAGGCCCAAGACAATAGGGGCGCCGCTATCGAAATTATTTTTGTCACACTTACACAACAAATTATTTCTTTTTAGTGGAGTATCGATAAGTAAGTAGGTATAATAGGCCTCGTAAACAACAAAACATAATATTGCGCTTATTGTACAAGTGCCAAGTTTTTTCTTTTTTTATTCAGAAAAGAGCTCTGAATTTCGAGTATATCGAGCAACGCTCTGAACGTCCTCTGAACCAATTGTGTTCAGAGCGCTCTGAACTATTTATGAAACAAATTTAAGCGATTTTAAGGGTAGTACGCAGCTCGAGTTAAATTTTATTTCATTTTTTAAATGTTCTTTTATTTATTTTTTTCAAAGTTTCAAAAAAAAAACTATTTTCACCAACTTTTATTTTTATTTTTTAGAACTGGCACTTTTTAGATCACGAAAATACATTTTAGAAGTCGCTTGGTCGCTTAGTTAAGGCGGAAGTCGAGTTTAAAGACGTCAACTTTGATGCCTCTAGCACGTCTAGTTTAGCCGCAAATCGCGTTTGAAGATAAAAATCGAATTTTCATATAATGCGATGCATCAATTGAAAGAAGGCACTTCCTAAATTACGAATATGCATTTTTACGTCGCTAGGACGCTAAGTTTAAACGCAAGTCTGAAAATATTTTTTTGAAAGTTTTGGAAAAAGACTTTTTTTTTATTTTTTTTTAGAATGTAATGCGATGCGTCAATAATTTTTTTTTTTACCACGCATTCTTTTTTCGGTTGTGGTTATTCCTGTAAAAATGTTTCCAAATCGGAATCCATTTTGCATGAAGACAGCAACAATCTTGCTGTTAAAACAAAGTAAAGTTCACACAAAATTAAAAAATTACCTGAAGCTGTCAAAATTTGCTCGAAAATAATGTGCCAGACAATTATTTCGTTGGTGCGCTGAAAAAAACCCGAAAAAAGTTTTTTTTTTCAACATTTAAAATGCCTTCGTCTACCATTTTAATTTTTTTTCCAGCCGCCGCTAAGAAGAGTGGAAATAATATAATTAAAATATGTTTATTTGTTGTTTTTCTTAACATAGCATACGTAATACATAGTTAAATAAGTATTATTAGAAAAAAGTCAATTATTTTGTTATTAATATATAAGTATACGATTAGGTAGAACATCATAAATAAAGTATGCGAAAACGAACTCGTTTTAAATATCTAATTATATAAAATTAGAGAACAATTATTTCGATCAAAATTAACAAATAAGAAATAAAAATAAGTTGAAACATTAAGATTCGTGAAAAAAAGAGGCGCTTCATAGGTTTCGCACACAGGCGCTGTGGGGGGTCGGCGCGGCCCTGTGGGCAAGCCGCCCATACTCTTGTTTCTTACTTCTCACTCTGATAAATATACCATTAGTGTAACTTCTTCATTTAGCACTTCAGACCATTGTGTCATTTCAGCTAATTTCTCGTCCTCCAAGAAAAACTTTCCACCAGGACCGTTTGGCAATACGAGAAAGCCAACTGGCACGGCTTGAATATTTTTTTTCCGAAACTTTAACTGGTCACTACGCTTTCTCGATAGTGACATTGATGCCAGTCCTGCAATGATCCCAAATGTGATTCTTCTATGGATGCGTACTCCTAACAGAGTAAAAAGCATCAATCCTAAAGAAAAGTCCTGGTTTAACTGTGAGTGTAAAGAAGCTATCAGGCTCAAGGAAGTATTTTTCCGATCTTACAAAGCCAACCCTACAGAGGTAAATCGGAAAAAGCACAAACAAGCAAGGAACTGATGCAACTCCGTTATTAAAAGAACCAACATTTTTGCATGACTAAAAATTACGGCAAAAAATTCTGCAATGTCCCAAAGGCAGTAAATTTCATTTGTATTAAATATTAGTAGACACACATATTGTCTACTTTTCAGAGACGGCAAACTTGCTCGCAGCCCATTTCGCTGCCAGCTCTACGCTGCCTTACAGTAACGTTGCCCCTCCTGTACTTGAAAATGTAAATTTTTACATGGGACAGATTTTTTCCACAGTCGTACAGTAGCAAAAGTTCTCAAAGATCTCGATATACACAAATCCGCTGGCTCGGATGATATACCCCCGATTCTTCTGAATAGGTGTTCTTCCACACTGACAAAGCCTAGGACATCATCATAACGAGATATAAGCATGTGAAGGCTTGAGTGAAAAAAAATATTTTCTGACACGACCTCTCAACCCGCTCTTGCAGGAGCCAATTATTCTGTAGGAAAATCTGTGATACATGGACCGGCTTGAGTAAAAATTTATTTTCTGACACGCGACCCTTAAGAGCCCACTTCTTATTCTTTCGGGAATTTTGTGATATATGAACCGTGCAGCTGGATTCAACAGCGGATAAACCACTCATCTAGGACCTCTAAATAACGAGATATAGTCGTGTGAAGGCTTGAGTGAAAATTTATTTTCTGGCACGCGATTCTTTTACCCGCTCTTGTAAGCGCAATTATTCTTGGGGGAAATTTTTGGTATAGGGACCGGGTAGCTGGATTCAACACCTATTTGACAGCGCAAGAACCATTCACCTAGGACCTTTAAATAACGAGATAAAGGCGTTTAAAGGCTTGAGTGAAAAAAAAAATTATTTTCTTACTCGCGACCCTTCAATCCACTCCTGGAGACGCAGTTATTTCTGAAGAGATTTGTGGTCTATGGATCAAATGGCTGGTTTCAATACATATCTGACAATGCCAAATATACTCAGCTAGGACCTCTACATAACGAGATAGAGTAATGTGAAGGCTTGAGTGAAAAAGAATATATTTTTTAAGACGCGGTCTTTTAACCCGCCTGTAGGCGCGGTTGTTCTTTCGGGAAATCTTTGTTGTATGAACCGGATGGCTGGATTCAAAACCTATCTGACAGTGTAAGAATCACTCACCTAGCACCTATTAAAAACGAGATAAAGGCGCGTATCTCAGGTAATTCGCATGAATCATCGCCTTAAAATGATGCATAGCGCAGATTTAAACATCTGCTAGAACAAAGGTAACAATTTTTGTTTTATAATTCTGATATTTAATTTTGTTATTATTATTATTAACGATAATTTCTCAGATAATTTCCCATACAAAGCTAGTTTCAAAATAGATGTTAGTTGCAGGAAAAGTAAAGTAAAAACGGCTTAAGACATGACTTTCTTTTGGTTGTTACGAATTTCTAAAAATTATTTTAATCCATTTTATTAATGGTCCTTCAATCAAAAAAAGTTAATTGTCCTGGGACCCTTAACATACACACTAACGCCCATCCAGAGAAGCATTTGAAAAGGTAGAGGACACTAACTTCTTCATCCCCATCGTTACATTTAATTTGATTGTCATCGCAACTTCGAACCTTCCGCTACATGTTTCTGTCCTAAATATCAATATCAAAGAACCACAATCAAAATGAAAATGATTGTCATGCTAAAACAAAAAGGGTTCACTTAAATTAATTAATTGATTTTTGCAATCAACAATAAAAAAAATGTATCTCATAAGAAGTATAGATACGAACAAAAAACTTAACTAGGTTATAGATAAAAAGTGTGGGTTGTTGTTGTTGTTAGGTTTTTGTTGCTTTGGAAATATCTGTTTTGTTATCATAAAAGTTTTGATAGTTTAGTTAATTTTAATTATTTAGTCTCGTTTTTTTCCATTAAAGTGAACTTCATTAAAATGCCTTTTATGTTCATATAAAATCAACAGACAAACACTAAAAACTATGAGATAAAATTCCTAAAAAAAATTATACATCTAGAGAGCAAGTTTACACTTAAAATGCCTAAATATGTCATTTTGGATCAAAGTGAAGTGTGGCAACCAAATAGCTTTACAGGCATGTATTCCATAAGTATTTGATTGTTGCATTAGAATGCAACCAAATTCAGAGAAACAACATCTGAAAATATTATTGAGGTTACACGATACTGGATGCTTTATAGCTTATTAGGTTTAAGTGTTCTAAGGGGACGGTATTGGTTTTATGGAATAATGTAATACATGACTGTCTGACCAAGTTAATATTGACAATAATAACTTTTGCGTTTTTTTTTTTGTTAAATATGATTACACACTTAGATTTGATGACTTAATGCAAAAAAATGTCTTGCGAAATTACTGAGCACATAACGTAGTAGATTAGGGAATAGATAAAAGATTAAAGTATCTGTTCTGGTTAAGGTTTTCCGAATTGAACTTTGCCGATGTTCCAAAAAAAAAATTCATTTGATACAACGTTTGTTTTCGAATGACCAAAGGGCTCAGCGAAAAATGGCGAAATGGGAAAATGGCCGACAAATAGGCTCCTTGCCGGTGATTTTCGACCAACTTTGTTGATGATTCCATGATCAACGCCAGTCGCTGAACGAAATGCATATTTCAAAGCGTCATACCTTTGGAGATATTTAGAGAAACGTACTTTGTTGACAAACATGCGAATGCATTTACTTGAAGATTTTGCAACTTTAGCTCCTACAAATTATGACCCCAATAACCAGGAGCCTATAACACAATAAAGAGCTTGTTGAACAAGTGAAATGCAACAAATTTTTTGAAAACTGGGAGAACTTTAACAATTGGAAATTTCACAATTTCATAGTTTTTGTGACTGGAAACAAGTGTTAAGAAAAAATTTGGTTGTCTGTAAAGTCGGACGATAATATTACGTGATAACGTCATAAGGAAACTTTGATGGCAACAATACCAACAAAAAAAAATCTAGTACTAAGTACTAAGGTAGTACCAAAATCAGTACCAAAAGTACTGAGTACTAAAATCTAGCACCAAAAATACTATTGTACCAACAACCTAGTACCAATCGGTACCGGTTTTATATTTAACTAGCGGTACTAGGCGCTCGTTACTACGCCCTAGAAAAAACCATGTTTTAATGTGAAATGCGAAAATAATGCTAGCGGGAGCAAACACAGGAACGATCCCTGGACAAAACTATATTTGCCCTCTTAATTTTATTAAAATCAGTTGGGCGGTTAAGGACTACATACTCGACATACATACACACATACATACATCTGATGTTTGCCTGGTGACTATTTTCTCACTTAAAACTCACATACGGCAAACATCTTATCCACTGCACCACTGCCGCCCGCAAGAAGAAGAAGAAGTTACAAGAAGTAACTAAGGCTATTTTGATTACTAGGTGGCGCCACGCTGGAGTCCTTTTTTCGAAAATGTTTGCTATACCCGAGCAACGCCGGGTGGATAAGATAGTTGTTTATAAATTATAATATCCCCGAATCGGTCGTCTGTGATGGCTGTGATGGCTCAAACGTAAATGTAGTAGTAGTTATTTGACTTCCTACTTGGGGTTGCTTTACTATTGGAATCAATTTTGCGACATCATACATACATATGTAAGTAGCTTCTTGTTTGGGATATATTTTCTCTAGATTTCTGTGAAGATCTATACAGCTCCGAAGTATCTTCCTTTCAAACAGTTGGATCTTATACGTCTTTGAAATCGTAAACCAAATAGGGCACGCCAGAATGGGATGGATCAGCTGCTTATATCTTAGGAATTTAGTCCTCCTGCTCAGCCCGTTTCATTTCCTTAGAAGCGCGCTAAGACCAAGGGCCTATTTCACCAACTTACAATATTGTAAATACAAGTGATTTTCCACAAAATTTGTGAAAAAGTCGATACATTACATTTCACCAGTTTTTTTTTGTGTTCACTTGTTGTGACTTACAAGTGAAATTTGTGAAAAATTCATTTTCTTGTATTTTACAAATATGTAAAAATTTGTGAGCTTTCAAGTTTCTTGTATGTTTCTGTTTCACCAATGGAAAAATATTTTAAAATTTCCGTTTAGTTGTGATATATTTCAACGCGACTGAAGACGTCTTAATTGTTTATAATGGTCTTACGAGGCATAGGAGTAGCGATAGCAGTCATGATAACAATATGTAGTTCTGAGTCGAAGAAGAAGAGTCTGTCGGTCGCGGATTAATTACTACACCACGGAGTATTTTTATTTTAACGAACGTTTTCGGGTGAGTTTAACCAAGGCTGAAGAAATTATTCTTTAGTTGGAGGACAGATCAGTCACAGAACTGATAAAAAACTTTGCATTGTCCCGAAAACAACATTTACTCACTGTCTTACACTGGGGATTGGTAATGGGGCAATGGCGACCAGTATCATGGAATTGCCGACATACATGGTATATCCAAAGCCACAGTATGCAGGTGTGTTGATCGGGTTTGTAAAGCGATCGCGAACTCCATGTTTGAAGTTGTTGTACGATGGCCCGATGATGTGGACATGATTCCCGAAAGGTTTCATGCGATTGCAGGTATTTTTCTTAAATTAAACATCTATACACATAAATAAAAATGAAGTGTCTGTGTTTAAAATCAAAGTAACAGCTTTTTACTTGATGTATAACAAAAACACCATTTAAAAAAGTTTGTCTGTCTGTCTGTTTGTTCTGGGTAATCTCGAGAACGAATGCATCGATTTTGACGCGACTTTCACTGGCAGGTAGCTGATATCCTAAGGAAAAACTTAGGTTATTTTAATTTCTCACTAGTTGGCGCTGGTGTCATTTTTTTCGAAAATTCTTATTTATGAACCGATTTTGACGGGACTTTCACAGGCAGGGAGCTCATTTTGAATTCCCCGTAGGTGGCGCTGGGTTTGCTTATTGTTCGAAAACTATTATTTTAGAACGATATGACTCAAAACCACACCATACAATATAAACTTTGCGAATTGAGAAGTAAACAGTTTTTGATAAATTTCAGGCGGACGAAGTCGCGGGTAACTAGACCGGTGCAGTGCGATAACACTCACTGAAACAGAAATAAAGCTGCTATTTGAAAAAGGAAAACAAAAATCCCACGGCGAGCCTTATTTCGTTAGGTGCAAATTAAGTGCAAATTGTGTATAGAAATTCGTTGAAAAAACTCTTATTGAAAATTCATAGGTACAAGGACTTGGATTATAATTATAATGGGTAGAAAAGGGAAAAGATGTTATTTTGGATATTTTGTTGAGCTATGGATTCAAGTTATGGATTCTTAATAATGAAACTAATCAACAATGGCATTATTATGAAAGATAATATAACGCAAGTAATGCATTCGTGCCACATACTTGCTCTTATACAATAACTTGCAAATGTCTAGTTGCAGAATAACTGGTGCTGTATACTCTTAGAGGTGGCAATTTTAAGGGATATAGAGCCCAAAATTTATTCGTCAACTTAATTTTTCAATATAACGTTTTGTGCAAATTCAAAAAGCCGTTAAGAGAGAGGTGAAAATAAAAAAACGTTATGAATACATGAACGGTACCGTTAACAGACCCTTCAGTTATTTTTTACTTGCGTTTATAGGTACTATAATGCAAGTTATGCATTATGTAGATTAAAAATGTTGAGATAACAATCAAACATGACATTCGATGATATAGAAACATAAATGTCTGTCTGTCTGTAAGTATGTATTTTCGACTACAGTCTAAACGTTTTTGCCAATCGTCTTCAAATTTAGAACTTAAGGTTATTTTGATATTCTACAGAGGACTTTTTAATTTTTTTTAGCTCAAATATTAACGGTACCTGTCATATAACCATTAAGTAAAAGCTTATTTTTCTCGGAAACGGCTCTAAGAATTTGTATGAACAAAAATCAGTGTACTATTGTAGGTGCGGGATATGTATTGGTGTACAAAATTCAAGATAGTAGGCTAAGAACGGTACCCTCCCATAGAACCGTTTTTTTATTCGACTTTCTCGTGAACTGGTAAGCCGATTAGAATAAAAATATTAAAGAAGAGCAAGTACGTGCGATGTAATTGTGCAATTTATTTGAAAATAAAATAATATTTGTAATAATAATAATGAATAATACAGTTTTAAAAACCCCTCTGAGGAATGTCAAAAGAACTACACAAACCAAATTTAAAGGTTACCTCTTTAGCCGTTTTGGCTGCAAAGAGCTACACATTCAGAAGGACAGAATTATGTTTACCATTAACATTTTGTTTCTCTATCATCGTAAGTAATGCCATGTTTGATATGTATGTATATTTACATATTCGATATGTTCATATATTGATATGCAAGATAATAAAGGTTTATCTTATAATTCTGCATTAAAATATTTTTGATTAAGGCATTAGCATTGTATACGTATCATGTATGTAAATAAACACATACAGTGTCAACATTTAAAAAAAGGCTCGACGATTAACAACAACAACGACGATTAACAACAGCAACTTCTACTACGAGCAACCCAGTAGTGCAATTCATTCATAAAAAAACACATTCCGTAGGACCAGATATTTTTTGTTTTGATATTTTAAAATTTTTGCTTACATTTTCCTAAAGCCTCTTGTTGCTATATAAAAATCCCTAGCAACGGTTTTTTTAAAAATACAGAATTTGTTGTTGGTAGGAATAGGCAGTGAGTCTATTGACTGCGATTTGAATTTTTGTTTATTTTGTTTTGTTTACATCTGTTTTATAGGGAATACGAGCACTTATGCTAACATACATATTTTATACATTCGTACAAAATTGGCTAGAATTCTTTAGGTTTTTAAATTTTTGTTTACTCAAGGGACGTTGCCGTTTGTAAGAAAATATACACATACAGTCTTTAAATTTAAACACAAGCTTACTTCTTGCTATGCATATTATACAAACGTCCTTGAAGAAACAGATTTTTGTTTTGAATTTTGCTTTTCATTCATAGGTAAAAATTATATTTGTAAACAAAGACTTTTTTGTGAAAATATAAGGTTGAAAAAGGGAGATACTATTATTTGCGTTAATTTGTATGTCAAGTTGCATTCTATTGTAATTTAGCCTTAGTTTTCTAATATTGCAAATATTTTGTTCAATTTAGGTACATATATGTACATTTGTACATATATTTTATTAACATATGTATATTTTAATAAGTATTTTTTTCGAAAAACCTACATCTTGAATATCAATTTTGATAGTAATCGGATCAGCAGTTTTCACCAAAATATAATGCTTACCTACAGTTAGTAGTACACTGATTTTTTTCATAAAAGTTCTGGAAGCGGCTTTCGAGAAAAATAAGTTTTTATATAACGGTTATATAAAATTTACCGTTAATTTTTGAGCGAAAGAAAAAATTGAAAAATCTTCTTTGTAGAACGTCAAAATAACCTTATGCTCCAAATTTGAAAACGATTGGCCAAACCGTTTAGGCTGTAGTTTAATGGACAGACAGACAGACAGAATTTTGCCAGTAACTCAAATATGTTTCTCTATCATCGTAATGTCATGTTTGATTGTTATATCAATTTTTTGTTTATATTCACGAATCCAAAACTCGCCTCATAAAATTTGCCTTTGAAATTGTTTGTACATACGTAATATATATTAACTTTCTTGCCTATGAACACGACAACCAAAACAAAACAAAAATCATAATAAAAACAAACATTTCCCCAACAAAGCAACAACAAATTAATTCACCTCACTTCATGTATTTTTTTCCTTTTCCTAATAGCCCTGTCTATTTCTAACCTGCCTCTCATCTTTATTCTCTTAAGACTCTCTTTATTACTACCATTCAACTCGATCCGCTAGTTCTGAATCAACGCGACAGGGGCGTGCGCAAAATGCGTCACCATGATAGTACTATAGTTTCTATATACAATGATTTAACTTAAATATAAAGATGATTTTTTTTTTTTTTTTGAGAAAGAATTCTTTTTTTTTTAATTTAATCTTACAATAGTTCCTCGCTTCAAACTTTGCCGAGTAATATCGCGGAGATACTTCCAGTCCTTATTCATTATAATTCCTCTTGAAGCTAGGATATCGTAAATGCTTTTCCATTCTATGACTTTCTTTTCATAGGTCACTTGTTCATTAAACTTTCCGAAAAAGCATTTTATTCACTTTTTCCATCTTGATCTTCCACTCACAGAAACACTACAACTTAATGAGAATGACCAACACACGTGGTGAAACGATAGTTTGGGAAACTTTTTTTTTTTTTTTTTTTTTTTAATAATAACACATTTGTGAAACAGTTATTTGTGTACTTGTTGAAACAGAATGCTCCCATACTAATTTATTTTTGTGAACTACAAATCACAAAATTGTGCTTGTAATTTGTAGTTGGTGAAATAGACCCCAGATGAAGGAAGAAGTTAGCTCTCTAAGCATAAGCGAAGTGTGCTTGTTGGTTGTTGAATTTAAAGATACTTTGCTGTTGTCCTCTTCTTTATCACGGTGTTGTCTGGCAGCTTGATACTAATGTAATGTTATCACTATCGTCATGAAAAAGGCAAAACCTTTTCGTTCGATTCCCACAAGTTTCTAATATGGTCTATGGTGCTATACAATTTTCTTGTTTTCTTAGCATTTGTAAGTTCTTCTTCCGAAAGGCAGTGTGATTTTTAAGATTGACAGCACCCTTACTTTTGTTGCCCTTGCAGAAGCAGGAACAAGTTGCGAGTGCACGTAGGTTAAGAATCTTAAATAGATCCTTAATTCCAAGGTACAGCTTATTTTGATTATTTTCAGTACTGAAACACCGCCAGAGATCTGCAAACTTCCAACATCTGGTGAGATATTATTTGAAGAAACAGAACAAGAAAAGGAAAATATGGCTCCATCAGGTTCATTGCCATTTCAGATCCAGATTAATAAACAGGTTTCAAGTTCCCTCCCGCAGTGAAAAAATCCAAAACATATCTTTGCTATCAAGGTATTCTTAGTACACAAACATTTTGAGTATCATTCATGTTAAAAACGAGGTACCTATTTTGTTGATTTTTGTTTGGCCAAAGCCGAAACAGAGTTGTGTATTAACACGGGAAATGCAGATCTCACGTCCAAAGCTCATTGCAGTACTGAAACTGAAGCGTTCAAAAGTGATTGCGGCTCACAAACTGATGAAAATGTTCCCGCATATTCCTAGTAATTATTCCATATTATATTAAAACAGTTTCATGTTGATTTTGACATTAAGTTTTCAGATTACAGAATGAAATTTTGAATTTAAAAGCGCAATTCTGAAAGAATAAAAAAACTCGATTCATAGTCTTTACTAATGGTCAATTGAAGAAATTGGAGTGTGCTAGTAAGCATATCAAATGGTCAGCAGACGATATTGCCAATGCAATAGCAATGCACGGAGCGGATCCTCGAGCATACCGACTGCTTTTGAAAAAACAGTATCCACTTTCAGCTGTAATCACCCTAAAAAAGTGGTGCTCCAAAATAGAGGTACATCCGGGTATAATTCAGACTGTTTTAGATATACTGAAAAAACGTCGATATGGAAAATAGTGACAAAATGTGTGTCCTTTCATTTGACGAAATTAAGGTCAAGGAAAAGATAGTATATGAAACCCTGGAAGCTGCGAAATATGTCCAAGTAGCACTGATACGGGGATTATTTGGTAGCTGGAAACAGCCAATGTATTATGATTTTGATCAAAGAATGACCAAAGATATACTATTTAGTATCAAATCGCTATTCACAAATGCGGCTTCCAAGTGGCTGCTATGGTTTGTGATCTTGGAGGAACAAACCAAGGCTTGTTACGTGATTTTAATATTACATTTACAGAGTCGTTTTTTCCAAAACCATCCGAGCCAGCAAAGCATGTTTAGGTATTCGCTGATGTGCCACATCTCATGAAACTTTTTCGGAACAATTTCGTGGATAATGATGGTTTTATTCTGGATGGAGAAATGTTCACCAAAATGATATTTGAAGAACTGATCTCAAAGACTAATGAGAAAATCCCGAAAAAGGGAAAGGACAATTCCAATCCGTCAAATCTCCGTTCGATAAGTCTTCTTCCGAGTATCAGCAAGGTATTCGAAAAAGTTCTCAATAGAGCTCTTTCCAAGTAGGCCGAGGACAAAAATTATAATTCCAGACACAAAGTTCGGCTTTAAGTCGGGAAATGACACAATTCATGCCGCGTCTAAACTAGTATCTGCTGTCCAATGGAACAATGCTAAGAAGCAGTGCACGGGTGCCTGTCTGGTTTATTTGGAGAAGGCTTTCGACATCGTATGGTTAGAAGGTCTTTATCTGAAGTTAACCAGAAGGGGCATAAGTAAACCACTGTTATATATGCTTTACGACATGCTTAATGGTAGAAAGTTTGTTGTCAAGAGTGGCAGTGTAACATCTACCACAACGTTTGATATTAAAAACGGGCTGCAACAGGGAGTGGTGAACTCGCCGATTCTCTTTAGTATTTACACCAGCGATCTCATTGGGAGTCTACCTCATGCAAATGCGTATGCCGACGATTTAGTTGCGTACAGAACAGGTCCAAAAGTTGAAGTCATCAGAATGCTCTTGCAACGTGATTTCGATAAAATTCAGCAATACTGTAATGATAGGAAGCTGAAAATTTACTTCCAGAAATGTGATTTTTTTTTTTTTTATAATTAACGCGCGCACAAGGGATTAAGTGTTTCCCTTTTAATGTAGAACACACTGCGCGGGCATTACGAAGATAGGGAGGGGAGAGATAGGAGGTGCCGATTTTTTTTTTTTTTTTTTGAATGTTTGCAGATCAAAATGGCAAGGGAAAATCCCGCCGGGTTTAGAACCCCTGTATCTAGGGCTTTTAGGGATAAGAGAAAGAACTGGCGCAAGGTAGTGATCGCTGGGCCACATGGATATGCACTGTCTAGTAAAAGTGTGGTAAATTAGGTACTTTGGAATCTGGCTGAATCAGTTTCTATATTTCAACCAACATATAGAGGCTGCTCTGGCCAGGGCTAAGGGAGCTTTTGCCCTGACAAAACGGTTGTTTTATAGCAGCCGCCTTGACGGCAGAGTTAAAGTGATTTGCTACATGGCCCTTATTAGGCCGATGATTGTCTATGGATGCCTTCCCTGTGTGGTTCAACGTTGCACTATCTCTAATGGAAAAGATTCGGGTGTTTGAGAGACAGTGTCTTCGTACCTGTCTTGGACTTCACAGAACACCAGAGTCACAAACACTACTATCCTAACGAAGTCCTCTACAATTGGGTCAATATAAACAGATAGATAACTTTTTAATTGAGCTCATTCCAGGTCACATTGCAAGAGCAATGACCTCGACTAATGGACAAATCTTCGGAGTTTACTATCACGAAGATGAATATTTCGAGTACACGTTCGGGTGGTTTTATCACACCCGAGGCTTTCCTTTATTTAGACAGTCGAGGGCTGATATAGGATGGTTTGGCGATTCCGCTGATCTACCCCGTCGGCCGTACAACTGTGGATAGGCGGCTCGTCTACGACCGAGACATTGTCGCAAGGAGCGAGGCAGAGGGCCTTCGGTTCAGTAGTGCTGCGCCTGAAAGGAACCGGAGGGAATATTTTGATCAGGTGCACCAGTTTTGGTGACTTAATAACCGATAATTGCAGTCGACTTTTATTGCCTATGGTCGGCTTACATAGTTGTAGGGTAGACTTAATTAGGTAGGGAAACGCAGTTACGGCGGCACCAAAAAAAAATACTAAAAATAAAAAACATAGAATAAAAAAAAACACAACATAAAAAACAAACAAAAAAACAAAATTGAAATAAAAAACTGCTGCTGTAGCTGTTCTAAGTTTAAGTAGCTTTAGTTTATTTTTAATTTAGCTTAAGTTTATTATATAAGTATGTAGATTAAAATAGTTTTTAAGGAAAACAAAAATTGATCAGATGCCTAGTTTGAATTTTTTTTGGGGAAAAATAAAATCCATAAGTATTTTATAAATAAAAAATAATATTCTTTAAATAAATTTCTCTTATTTTTATTTTAGGTAAATGATTGGTTTGATTGTCTGGATGTAAGAACTCCTTATCAGGACAGCCGAGAACGAGTCCAAGGTATTGGGCTTTCCGAATCACTCTAATTTGAAATTGTAGATCAAATGACGGACACGATGCTGAAGATGAGCCAAAGGAAAAAATTATGATGCCCAAATTTCAAATTTTCAAAAAGGTACCTACTGATGTTAGTGTATCCAAAGCGTTTTATAAAATATGTTTTTTCACTTATACATAAATTTGTTAAGGCATTCTCATGACAAACAATTCCCTAAAACTTATATACAATGCCCTGAAGACTAGAACAACATTTCGTATTTGTTGACATACCGACTCAACCAAGATGTACTAGAGAACTTTTATGGAATTATTCGATCCAAGGGAGGCCTGTATGATCATCCAAACCGTCTAGAATTTAGGTACAGGCTTCGATCCTATATTCTTGGGCGAAATGAAGGCAGTTTGTCATTAAATGGTAAGATTTTGAACGTTAATTTTATAATACACAGACGATAAACAACTTTTTGTTTTTGCAGATGATACCCCCAACTTAGAAGCTACGCACAATTTAAGTAGCAATTTTTTCCGGAACATTGACTTCTGAAGATGTTGCCAATAAACTCCCAGATGAATTAGAATCTCTGCAATACCACGTTCTGGAACATTTGGCAAGTAATATTTGCCATAGGGTCAAAAATCCACATCTTGTAGTTCAGAATGCCCCTCAAGAATCCTCATTCAATTGGACAAATGCTAAGTGAGGGGTTTCTTCAGAAACCAACGGACGCAATGATGACAGATAAGGAGAAGATGGAGTTCATTTTCCAACAATTCAACAAAGAACACCTTGTTTATTGTCGCAATTACCTAAAACAATTGATAAACTTGTCTGAAAACATATCTTTGGATATAAAAGCAATTTTCTTCCGTTCAAGAATGTTTTTTTAGAATCAAAACTCTCAACAATGTTATTGAATAAAACGCAAGGAAAAGAAAAAGAAAAAATATTAAAACTGTTTCATAACTATTTTTGTTACTTCAAATAAATAAATTTACATTATTTGTTTCAATATTATTAAACTGTGTTTGTTTTTAAAATATATAAATTTACAATTCTTTCAATGTTTTCACTGCAAACTACAGAAAGAAGTCACAATGAACCGCCATTTTGATTTGTTCGTTTGTTTACATTTCTGACAGATGCGCAATTCGATTGTGTACTGTGGGTATATACGGTACTAAGGAGGAGTCATTTGGCACTTCGTTTTTTTTTAATACAAAATAAACCGGTTTTAGGTATAATTTTTTCCCATCTTTCTAATTCTTCTCAACTAGTGTGGCGTAATATCCAACTGCATTCAAAAAGGCAAACTGATTTATACAATGAAAAAAAATCTCTTCTTTTTGAGTGCCTAGCCTACCTCTGATGTACTTTCCTTATAAAGCGCCATCTGGTGGTTTATATCCTAAACACTTAATACCAAAAATTAGATTCTGTCAGTCCATAAATTGAAATCAATGTACTTAATCCAGCTCTCGACATAAGATTACCTTATCGTGTACTGTCTAGTATCCAGTCAGTGGAACAGTACGAAGACCTGTATGTGTCAAACGAGAGCTAAATTAGTTAAACCTCTTCGAATCGGGTTCTTAACATGAGTGTGTGAAGTATGTTTATAGGGTTGCCGCTTTGTACACATACCCCTACTATACGAAGTGAAAACGAAAACACAAAAGCCAATGCTATTAGCAAATTGTTGTCTCTATCGGAGTTTCATAAGACTAAAAGCCTTCGGATTACATCGTAATCCTTTCAATACAAAGCACTTTCACACCGCACTCGTTAAAAAAAACAGACTTTTCGATATAAATTTGTTTGCAGAATACACAAACACGGTTCTAAAGTGAACGATGTGGTTCCATAGTGTCATCAAGGCATGGATATTTTTTTTTCTTTTTTGGAATATAATTGAAGCATAAACTATTTCTGCACTTTATATCCTGATTGCAAAGTTTAATTGACATAGAATGAAGTACAAAGCTGGGTCGCGTGTAGTTGCTTTTTAATGTTATCTATATGACATATGTCATTTCAGCCATCAAGTGATCTGCTCTTCATTGAATAAATCATACCTGAACTCTTAACCCAAGAGTTAACCTCAAGTTTGTCCTTATATTTTGTATATTTAAGTTGAAGAACACATTTACCGAAAGTGGCTGTCAACATCAACAATACTTTAACTTCAATTTTTCAATTTTCCAACTTACATGAAAAATAATCAATTCATTGGAACAGGGTGTTTTCGAGTTAACTTTTAGTATAATTGTGGAAAGATTTTCACACATTTTAAGAGAAAAATAAAATTCCTAGAAGGAGAATCTAATAAAAGGCCATTCGCTTCCTAAAGTTGAATATTTTTCTGAGAAATTTATCACTTTTCGTTCTGAAATTAAATAGTTTCAATTAAAATTGAAAGCACCCTGTTTTGCATACAACAATTATCCGCTTATTCGGGGGCAACTTTATTTCGACCACAAGTATAATGGGAAAGCAATTAAAATACAATAAAGTCGGTTGGTTGGTAGAATGGAAAACAATTTAAGGCCCCTATATACAAAGGGCGGGCGGGTGAAAATGGCATTATATATATTTTGCAGTGATTCCCATCGCGCAAACCGTATCCAACAAATGAATTTCAATGGTCTTTTGATATGCTTTTAAGTGTTGTCCATCATAGACCAAGCGAAAACAATGTTAACTCAATTGTTTGACCCGTTCGTTGGAGTTTTTTTTTATTCTTGAAAGTATGTTAATGTTAATGATTACACATACAATATAAAAATAACTTAATAATTATCCACAGTTTGTTGTTAAGTTGTTATGAAACACCAGAATAATGGAAGGAAATTTAAATATTTTTTTTCCAACAAAAAAATTCTTTTTGTTTAACAATTTTGCGGTTTAATATGGAGATGTAGTAGAACTGATAACCATGTAGATACCGATTCATAAGGTCGACTTCAGAAGAGCCCGCAAGAAAAACCTTAACGGAATCAAATCAAGATCTTGGTGGCATCACGTCACGTAGCTTCCTCTCACCAAATAATTTTGGTCACTGGGATTTTCTGATTTTATTATAATAATCGAAAGTTTCATCATCATTGGTGCAACAGGGATCCGGCGCGGTCCTAATCCTACAAGTTCTTCAATACATCCAGATCGTTGCCTACGTATTTTTTTCTCCAGTATTTTCAGCTGTTACTTTTGATCTAAGTTATAGTATTGTAATGATTTGTAATTATCATTACTAAAATTTAACTCGTGATTCCAAAAATAAAAATGAATTACTTTTTCTTAAATTAACTTTTAATTCTCTTCAACAAAAAGACACAAGAAAGAATGCCATCCGAAACGTGTGTAGTGTATCTGTTGTCAAAAAACGCAAACTTGGTAAATCGAGGTAAAAGTGACAATGTGGATGTGAATTTTCTTGTTTACAATGATGTGGCTGTGATGAAGTGGATGCGATTCGCACGCTGATTTTCTTGTTGTAGGTGTGATTCGCCAGAATATAGTTAAAGGAATGCACTTCTTCGAATTCAGCTCCACTAACCTGATTGATGTACCAACACTTCTTGCAGAGGCATCTAAAATGTACTTGATTTGTCATTACTAATTCAACGCCAGTTTTTGTGCCGTAATCTTGTGCAACTGATTAACTTCTACTGATAATGTCGATGTCGTCTGAATAAGTCTGTGTCTGGTTGGATTTTATGACGACAGTCTCCCAGGAGCACAAATCTCGAAAGTATAATTCGACTCTTAATGAGTTTGATTCACTGTCTAATTCCATTTCGAAAAAATTTTTTACTTCCGATTATAGGTACTATAATGAGATAATAATCAAACATGACATTACGATGATAGAGAAACATATTTGAGTTACTGGCAAAATTTTCTCCGTCTGTCTGTCTGTACGGATGTATTTTAAATTGTACCCTAAACGGTTGGGTCAATCGTCTTCAAATTTAGAACTTAAGGTTATTTTGACATTCTACCGAGGAGTTTTTAATTTTTTTTTAGCTAAAAAAATTAACGGTATATGTCATATAACCGTTATGTAAAAGCTTATTTTTCTTGAAAACGGTTCCATGAATTTTTATGAAAAAAAAATCGGGGTACTACTGTAGGTAAGAATTAAATTTGGATGAACAAAAATTTAATATGGTGGGCTAAAAACGGTACCTCCCATAGGACCAGTTTTTTTTTCTTCGACTTTTTCGAAAACTGTGATCCGATTACTATCAAAATTGATATTCAAAAAGATGTAGGTAGCCTAAGTAATTTCGTGTTAATTTTTTTTCGAAAACCTTTTCTTTGTATTTTCAATAATTTAAAAAAAAAATATTTTTTTGAAAAATTAATATTTTGATAACAGGTAGGTGAATTTTTTTTTTAAATTTGTTTTTAAATGTATGTTATTTTAGTGCTTAAGTTTGTATTCTTCTTCAAAAAAACCGTTTTATTTAATAACCGTTCCCACGATTTTGAAAAAAAAATTCACACTTTTTAATTTTTTTTTAATGAAATAAAAAGTGGTTTAAATTATTTCACTCAAAACAATTTAACGTACTTTATTCAAACAATCAAAAGTCACAATCGAATAAATGCTTTGATGTTAACTTTAATTTCAAAACAAGTTGTTCTGTCTCCGACTCTCTTCCTCATTTTCATAAATGATCTTTGGTCCGTTACTTTTAATCCACTCAACTGTTACATGGGTCTCAACCAACAAGCTTCTCCAGTCAGCTCGGTCCCTAGCTAGCTGCCTCCAGTTTCGCACGTGGAGTCCGTTTAGGTCCTCTTCTACTTGTGTGAGCACCTGAGTATCGGTCTTCTTCCATTCCGCCGTCCCTCTGGGGTAGAATCGAAAATTATCCGGGCCGGAGCATTAATGTCCATTCACTCTATATGACCTAGTCATCTCAGACGTTGAACTTTTACTCTTTTGGCCAGGTCTGTGTCGATGTACAGCCGGTACAAATCTTCGTTGTATCTTCTTCTCCACTTTCCGTTAAGGCATACTGGACCAAAAATCACCCGGACAATCTTTCTCTCGAAGCAGCCAAAAGCGTCCTCATCCGCCTTTGACAGCGTCCGCACCAGGACTGGGATTATGAGGGTCTTATAAAGGGACAATTTAGTTGGTCGAGAGAGGGCTTTCCTCCTCAATTGCCTTTTAAGTCTGAAGAAGCAGCGATTGGCAAGTTATTCTTCGTTTGATTTCAGCGCTGGTGTTGTTGTCTGTTGTTGCTCAGGAGTCCTTAACTACCTCAAAGTTATAGCTGTCTATGTGATGTTTTGTTCACGACGTCGATGTTGGATGTCTCTTCTTGATGACAGGATATGCTTGGTTTTGCCCTCATTGACTGGTAAACCCATCTTCTCCGCTTCCGTCTCAACACCCACAAAAGCGCTACTGACATCACGCTGTGTTCTGCCGATTATGTCAATATCGTCGGCGTATACGAGTAATTGGATGTACTTTTGAAAGATCTTGCCTCTGGTGTTGGCGCGAGAGTTCTCCAGCGCATAACAGCGCACCGCCTTGTCTAAATCCTTTTTTTTTTTAGTTGAAAGGTGTCGGTGAGGTCTTTACCGACCTTGACAGAACGATCGCCTGCAGCTTTGAAGATTTCGGCAGCTAGGCCAACGGCTCCGGCGGCTTTGTTGCTCTTAAGCTTAGATATAGCTAACTTTACTTCATCCACTTTGCAAGCTTCATTTCGTGCTCTGACAATTTCTTTTTACCTTTTGGTAAAACTTTCAAAACTTTATTCCTGCAATAACAGCTCACCATTTTCTCAACCACACGCTTCTCATGATCCTTTTTTTTTCTTTCTGAGAAGACGGTGTTCCTCTTTCCTTTTCTGCTCTTGGAGCGCATTGGCAGTTCTGGTCCTTCTTTGCAGCGCTTTGTAAGCATTCATCATTAATCAATCGATCTCTTCTGTCTGCAGAACTTGTCACTTTCTTCTTCAGGCTTAAACATCATTTCTCACCTAAGCTCGGCACTATCTTCCGAACTTATTCATTGCTCACCGAGCTCTTCCACAGTCTTAGGTCGTAACAGGGGTGTCGCTTTTGTTTTCATCGCGTAGAGCATCATCGTGTTATGCGATGGATGCAATTTCTCTTCTCAAAGCAATCCGCCACACCAGCAAAATAATGATCCGAGTTTATGTTTGCACCACGATACGTAGAATCGTCATCAGGCTTGGGTAGTGGTGACAATGTATCTACACGTGTTCAATTTGACTGTGACTCCATCAGCTGATACCCAGATGGCTCTGTAGACATCTTTATGGAGGAGCCTGCTACTCGCATCGACCAATTTCGTGGATGATGTTGCCATTTCTATGACTCGTAGTCAATCAATGAACCTGAGTCTCCATTAAATATGGATTGTATAATTACTACAGAACTAGCGTCTACCCGCGACTTCGTCTGCGTGGACTTCAGATGGAACCATTGAACCATAACAAATAACAAACCTCTAGCCATACATCATTTCACATTTTTTCTTCTTTTCGGACAGTAACCGTGCATTTAGATGGGAAAAAGAAGTCTATTTTTCAACCCAGCAACTCATCCATCTACCTAACCAAATTTCATCCAAATCCGTTAAGTCGTTGAAGCGTGTTTGCCGAACAAACATCAAAAAATACAAATGTTCACATTTGCAATATAAGTAGGATCACACAAGATACGAGAAGAACACCTGGATTCCCAAAGGAAAGAACTTCCAAAGCTCCAGAACCCCATACGTATGCTTCGAAACTCCAAATAACAAAATTTGAAACATTTCTTTCAGTGTACATCAAGCTCTATGAATACCATTAGCCTGTTTAAAATAATCTCTTTTGCTAATTAATAAAGCTATTAAGACTGGGTTTCTTGCAATTTGCAACCCTTATCAACTTTTTTCCATAGAATGGAAGCAGAGATAGTAGCATATCAATGAGACCAATTAAGGTGTTGAAACACTAGTGCCTGGCTCAGCAAATTTGCATAGCAATTCGTTGGTATTCTAGGACGATTCTTGCATTTATTTTTAAGTACAACCATGCCTCGAAGCTCAGCTAGAATGCTCTCCACTGCTACGTGTTGAATTAATCAAGTTCAAGTTTCTGTGGATTGTTGGATATCTAAAAGAGCAGCAAGTGTGTTCGCTTTTCTTCTTTTATTTTTGCACTTCAATATCAACTTCAGTTGCAACTTCAACTCTATGCCGCCACATCTTTTTCGTTTGAAGTTGTCATTTGAAAGTGACAAGTAAGAAACCCAACCCGAAGCCAAACAGCTAAACCAAACCCCGGATTCTACAAAAAACCCTTACACAAACGAAAACGATGACAACCAGAATGGCCATGAGTTTGCGATAGAAAGATAGTCTACTGTCTACTCACAGATATGGGAATATATATTACGAATGCGATGTGTGAACAAGATGAGCAAATAGCATATTGAAGAATGTATACTTCTTGGTTTGGTTAGAGCTCTTCCCGGCTTTACGTCTGGAGTTCCTTTTTTTCTGTCTTTGTTTGCGTCAAGTAGTTTGCATAATGTTACACATTTTTGCATTTAAAATTTAATATGAGTTGGAGAGGAGCGCGTTTGCCTATCTGAATGAACATGACTTCTTCGTCGGAACTGGGAATTGGAAGAATGAGGATGAGGATCACAAGCTGTGTAGCGATGAAGTTCAAGTGGAAAGTTTAGTATGTCAATAAAACAGGGTGACATGTGTGTGGCGCAATCAAGTGTGTAAATTGAGTTTTTTTTTGTTTGTCTTCTATTTTTTCTTCTTTTGTAGAAAAATGTGCCTCCTGGGGCTATAAATGTATCGCATGAATCCTTATCTCTGAATATTGTTTGGGCGGGAGTGATAAGGAACAATGCTGCATTGGGATTTTCATCACATCAGACGCAATTGGAAGAAGTTGAGTGTGATATCGAAAATGAACTTTGAATACGTCGTAATGAGAGACATCTGCTTTAAATGGCTTTTCCATTGAGTGCATTGGAATGCCAATTACGTTGGATATAATAGGGTTCCTTGAAACTTGTTTACAGTTTGGTTAATTTGAAACCAACTGATACTGTCTTTACTTTTTTTTTTATAATTAACGCACGCACTAGGGACTATTTGTTTCCCTTTTAATGTAGAGCACACTGCGGGGGCATTAGGAAGATAGGGAGGGGAAGAATAGGAGGTGTCGATTAACATTGGTTTTGAATGCTTGCAGATCAAAATGGCAAGGAAAAACCTCGCCGGGTAAACTATTCCAAATTCGTGTTGCTCGGCTAAAAAAAGAATCCCTATATTGAAATTAGGCTCAGATCACCAAAGGAACGGTTGCTGGCGGAAGCCATACTAACGGTCATAGAGAAGCTTTCGATCTTCGACATATTCCTTAAGCTGACGGTTAATCAGCGTTTTCATGACCTTAGAAAGAAGGGATGTTAGTGCTATGGGTCGGTAGGATGAGGGGAAGAATGGGTTACCTTTCTTAGGGACAGGCTGCAACCAACCTTGAGAAGCGTATTCAAGTGTAGGTCGAACAAATGAAACAAAAAGAGATTTTGCTACCCAAGCATCGAGTTGGCTGTATTAACAGTGTTGTCAATGTGGAAGCGAAAGTAAGCTCTTGGTCACATAAGAAACCCCAATCACGAAATTAAATTATATGGTTAGCTCGGAGAGTATGAGGTAGGCGTTTATGGGAAAACTTTAAAATGTGACATTTGCTGACATTAAGCTCGAGGAAATTATTATGGCATCAGAAGGAAAAAGCATCTAGATTATACTAACTTTAAGATACCTGCAGTCAATGAAACACGTTTGTAAATTTTCATATCGTCTGCATTTATAGAAATACAACAAAACATAGTTGATTGTTAAAATGAATAACATTGGACCAAGGTGGGTGCCTTGTGGCACTCCAGGGGCATAGGTCAATTTCCATGACTGAGGAAATGTGTTTTGCAAAATGGATAGTCTGAATAAGGCGGCGAATAGCTGCACCAAGATATTAGAACATTTCTGGTTTATGTCCTGTAAAGTGGTCATCTATGAGCTAATCAACTTTCTCTTTGATCATAAATGGCATAATATTCAGAGATGTGAATATGGTGTGAAGGGAATTCTTTAAATAGTGGAAGTATTGAAGTAAACGAATTTTTGAAAAAAAAATCTAAAATAATTGGAGAATATGGTGGAATCAGAAGAGGAATTATTTTTGAACGTGAGGGATAAAAGATAGCCATCGAATTTTCTTTTTATATTGATGAACTCATACAAACGCTTTAGGTTTGATTTTATCGAGGACGAGCAATGAAGTCTTTATAAAGTCGTCCGCAAAGATTTGAAAATTATGTAAATGGCTTTAAGAAGTTTTGTTAATCGTAAGACGAATTGGATTTCGGGGTCAGACGTGAAGATGAGATCGAGTTGCCTATTAAGACCGTTAGTGTCTTCAATTACTTAAAAAATCTCGTGTCGGCAATACCGTCAGTTAATAATGTTCTTATGCCAGATTTCGTATTTGTTGGGTAGTAAGAAGGTCCTTCATCAGTGGCAGGTTGAAGTCACTATACAAATGATGTTATCGTTAGTATCAGCGTTTTTAAAGTTGACATAGATTGCTAGTTTTTGATTAAAAGCTGCAAAAGAACGTCTTTTTTATCTACTGTAGACATTGTTTGACCATCTAACGCTTGCGGTTAATATATAAAGGCATCTGAAATTGTTCTATTGTGCATTGTTCTTTTCCCATCATGGTCTCGTGGTCTACATTACGAATGATATTGCTTGCCAGAGCCTTCTCCAATAAGGGCAATGTTCCAAAACGGACTACTTGTGGCTTAAATTCACTGTCCGCAAGCATGTCATTCATTATTGTTTTATTTACAGGAGGTTTGTAACGAGTTTGATGCGCTGTCTGATTCTATCTCGGACGTTGTTTCTCCTTATTCTCACGCTGAAATCGTTATTGCGGGCGATTTCAATGTACACAATTCCAATTGGCTCCGCTATTCTCGTCAGACAACACCCGAAGGAAGGTATGTCGAGCTCTTTGCCGGATTATATCACCTTACCCAACTGATCGATGTGCCAACGCGTGTACTGGATGTTACTGAGCAAGCTGCCAATACTCTTGACTTGTTTCTTACTTCTCACCCTGATAAGTATAACATTAGTGGCACTTCGGGCCATTGTGTCATTGCAGCTAATTTCTCATCCTCCACCCATCCAGTTAAAGAAAAAGTTCCCACCAGGACCGTTTGGCAAGCCAACTGGGACGGCCTTAATAATTTTTTCCAAGACTATAATATATTAAGTCCGTCAAAAGAACAAACAAGCAAGGAACTCATGCAACTCCGTTATTGAAAGAACTAAATTTTTGCATGACCATAAATTACGGCAAAAATTCTGCAGTGTCCCAAAGGCAGTAAAATTTTTTGGTCATTTGTAACAAATATTAAAAACTCCTCAACATCTTCGGTTCCAACGCTCATCGACAATAACAAACCAATTGTTTACTCTTCAGAGAAGGCAAACTTGCTTGCCGCCCATTTCGCTGCCAGCTCCACGCTGCCTAACAGCAACGTTGCCCCTCCTGTACTTGAGAATGTAATTTTTTCCATGAAACAGATTTTTTTCGCACTCGTACAGTAGCAAGAGTTCTCAAAGATATCGATATACACAAATCCACTGGGCCGGATGGTATAGACCAATTCTTCTGAAAAGGTGTTCTTCCACACTGGAAATGCCACTGCGTAAGCTTTTCCATCGCTCCTACTCTTCTGGAATCTTTCCTAGAAGATGCAAAACAGCATTTGTCTCCAGCCTGTCCGTAAGAAAGGTGACCCATCCTCCCCTTCCTCCTACCGACCCATAACACTGACATCCCTTCTTTCTAAGGCCATGGAAACACTGATTAACCGTCAGCTGAAGGAATATCTCGAAGATTGAAAGCTGCTCCATGACCGTCCACTGGTGATCTGATGGCATATCTCACCGAACAGTGGAACAAATCTTTACATCGCTTTGGTGAAAGTAAGATTATTACTCTGGATATCTCCAAGGCATTTGATAGAGTTTGGCATGAAGCTCTCTTATCGAAAATGCGTGCTTTTGGGATCGATAATAATCTTGTTGGTTGGATTAGAAGTTATCTTATGGACCGTTCAATACAAGTTGTATTAGACGGATTCAAGTCTGATTCCCACAAAATAAATGCTGGTGTGCCCCAGGGCTCTGTTCTGTCTCCGACTCTTTTCCTCATTTTTATTTCTGTTACTTCTAATCGACTTAACTGTTTTGCTGACGACTTTACCCTCAGCTTTTCATATTCGTTCGATAATTCACATCATTCGCTTTCGGACGTATTATACCGTCTGCAAGCTCATTAAACTTCGATTTATACAGCATTGTCAAATGGGGTAATAGGAATCAATGCTGCCTTCTGTCATTAATGCTAAACATACCCCCAATGCCATTGTCCATGAATGGCACTTGCATCGAAGAAACCGAAAAGCTCTGAGTACTCGGTATATTTGTCAACGACGACCTCCGTTGGAACGACCATATATTTCAGATCTCTAAAAATGCTGCTAAGTGCTTAGGTTTTCTGTATCGGTATAAGAAGTATTTTCCCTTTCTGATATGGCTACAATTTATAAAGCGTTTATACGCCCTAAACTCGAGGATAACTCCCACCTCTGGGCAGGTGCTTCACAAAAATCGCTTCACCTTCTTGATAGATTACAAAATCGAGCGTTAAGATTGATGAAAATAGAACTGCCGCTGAAACGATTGCCCCTCTGTAACACCGACGCAATGTTTCATGTCTTTCCTTATTTTATCGTTTCTTTTATAAAAAAATGTTCACTCGAAGCAGCCAGCTGCGTTCCTCCCATTAAAAGTTTCTCCCGTAATATTCGTCTCACAAGAAATGCTCATCAGTTAACCCTTGAACTCAATTCCGGACGTACCGTGAAATATAAATAAATAAAATAAATTTATTGGCGCGACAGCTCCTTAAGGAGCCAAGGCCTAGTGACTTATACTCTCAACCATTCCTGTGTGTGTGTTGTTACTCTGCAAGAATGGAAGGGACCTACAGTTTACCGCCGAGTCCGAACGACTACATGAGATGCACTTTTTCGAGACAAAATTTACTCTTGGAGGTTTTGTCAGTTCCAAGAGGCAGTACCCCAGAAAAAAAGGTGGCTATGAGCTGAGCTGGATTTGAACCCAGGTTCTTTCGCTTAGCAGTCCGACACACCAACCACTAATACACGGGGCACTACACTGTTAAATATAGGGATTCTTTTTCTAGCCGAACAACGCGAATTTGGAATAATTTACCCGGCGTGATTTTCCCTTCCCATTTTGATCTACAAGCATTTTAAACCAATGTTAATCGACACCTTCTGTCTTTCTTTCCCTATTATGCTAATGCTCGCGCAGTGTACTTGTACTTACATACATTGAAAGGGAAACAAATAGTCCCTTGGTCGACGCCGCCATTCAACTCTCGACGTGGTAACCACTTGTGTGTTTTACGGTTTTAATTGCAAGACCCTTTACAATGGTATTTTAGATTTTAGACCCCAGTTAAATGTTCTATGTTCCAATCAAAGCCAGGCTTTGAAATGTTAACGCTTAGTTAGATACTTTGCAGTTAAAAATGCATTTAAAAAATCAATAAAAAAAACAATTAGAATCATTTAATACTTTCCCCCTTTAATGTTTGCATCAATTTAATTATTATTGCCATTCTTACATGACATTTATTTTTTAATAAAAAATACTTTCTAATGCGATGTTGTGATATCATTTTCATTAATTTAGGTCATCCAAGTCAAGGGAAGTAATTATTGTGTTCGCAAGCAATTTACTCTTCTTGGCCTTGCATACTGAAGTGCAACTCTCGAATAAAACTAATATTTTATGTGTTAGTTTAGTAATTGAAAAGTGTCCTCATAGCATCGCAATCTTATAACGACACTTAGAAAGGCTATCAAAAAACTATTTATAGACAATATATATACTTTTTTCCACTGATAATGGCGGCGAAATGTAGTTTAATGAGCTTTTAATAACACAAGCTTTGGATATTAACATTCATTGAATTATATTGTTTATATGACCAAGGGAGGGAGATAAGTTGGTGCGGTGATTCATTTTAATAGAATTTATTAATTCTGTGGAAGGAATGCAAGATTGTCAACGGTTTTGACTCGGCCTCAGAGGGGAATCTTTCTAAAACTAAAAATATGAGTTTTCGGAAATCATTTCGTTGGCTTTGCTTTAGATTTAGAGATTTTTAATTTCATCGTGTTTTTCGTTAGAGTGTTGCTGGACTTATGTAATCCGGCTGTCACAATGAAGCCTGGTTGATGCAAAGCAAACTTGGATCACTATACATGTGTAGTTCCTCTGCATCTTTATTAGTGTTTTGATACTTTGGATGTCAGCTTTCACCAATGCTTTATGTTCTCCACTTAACGAGGCGTCCATTGCCCAAAAAACTTCCTACAAATCCCTACACGGTATTACTTTTATCAAATAGAATCAGAACTGGATTGGAAAACGTAAGACCGACACTGCTTGGACAATGGCTTACATAAATTCTAAAACATTCTAAACAACTGTCAGTCTTTTTGACTTTTATTTATTTACTGATGTCGTCTCAAGGTACTTCCATTTCCTTTTTTCCGTTAATGTCAGTAAATATTACTCAGGTTTATTTACTGCACAAGCTTGACGTACCCAATGATAGTATAGTAGTGTTACCTTTTGTATTAGATAGCAGGTAGAGCCAAAGCTTGAAGATAAAAATTCAGTTCTTTAGAAGCAAATAAGGTGTCTCGAGTAATTAGATGACAGCTGATTAAACAAAGAATTATACTTTTATCAAGACTTATTGTACACAAAAGAGCTTCTGTGTCAACAACAACAAAATAAAGTTTCTTGAAACTGACGAGTAACTAAATACAGAATGAAGTGTAAGTCTGTGTCACATGTAATTACTTAATAAGTGATTATTATCTAGAACGTTGTTTCTTTGTCCGATAAGAATATATAGTACAATCTATCAAATTCGAATGCGTGCTGAGGGTGGTGGTCTGAAAGGGAATCATCATGATACAATTTCTTAACATAAAAATTTTCAGCAAAGTTCTTAATAAGTAAAATTTGGTAAATTGCAGTAAGTAAAACGTTTCTTCCTTAAAAAAGGAGACCATCCGCATCAACAAAGGGTTATCAGTCTCCTCAACGTCGCCTACAAGATCCTTGTATTGTGTAAACGCCTAAAGCCATTCGTCAACAACCTAATAGGTCCATATCAGTCCGGTTTTAGTCCAGGAAAGTACACTATCGATCAAATATTCACATTATTGTAATTGTAATTGTAATATTTATTTGGCCTGTGTAAAATGACGATGGAAAACGAACGATGTTCCGACAGGTTCGGTAAAGACCTCACCGACACCTTTCAAGTCAAAAAAAGGATTTAGACAAGGCGATACGCTGTCGGGCGACTTTTTCAACATCATACTTAAAAGAATAGTGCAGAACTCTCACGCCAGCACCAGAAGCACGATCTTTTAACAATCCGTCCAATTACTCGCATACGCCAAAGGTATTGACATAATCGGAAGAACGCAGCGTTATGTCAGTAGCGCATTTATGAGTATTGAGATGGAAGTGGTGAAGATGGGTATAGCAGTCAATGAGGGCAAAACCAAGTATATGATGTCATCAAGAAGTGACACCCAACATCGACGTCTTGAATGAAACATCACTATAGACAGTTATAACTTTGAGGTAGTTAATGACTTTATCTACCTGGGCTATTAATTAGCAACTCCATCGCTGAAATCAAACGAAGAATAACTCTTGCCAATCACTGCTTCTTCGGGCTTAGATGGTAATTGAGTAGCAAAGCCCTCTCTCGGGCTACTTACTAAATCGTCCCTTTATAAGACCCTCATAATCCCAGTCCTGCTCTATGGTGCAGACGCATGGATGTTGTCAAAAGCGGATGAGGACGCTTAAGGCTGCTTTGAGAGAAAGATTCTCCGGGTGATTTTTGGTCCCGTATGCATTAACAGAGAGTGGACAAGATATAAGGAAGAACTATACCGATTGTAAAGAGCCAGAGCCACAGAGCCAGCCGAAAGAGTATAAGTTCAATGTCTCAGATGGATGGGTCATATAGAGCGGATGGACATCAATGCTCGGACCCGGAAAATTTTTAATTCCACTCCATAGGGATGGGGAAGTAGAGGAACACCGAGACTCAGTTGGCGCACACTAGTGTAAGAGGACCTCAACCGACTCCATGTGCGAAACTGGAGGCAGCTAGCTAGAAACCGAGCTGGCTGGAAAAACTTGTTGGTTGGGGCCCAGGTCCACCCCCGACTGTAGCGCCACCAAATAATATAATATAATATAAGGAGTAATAGTATCTTTATTAATTTTAGTTAATCTTATATGTTTGATAACTATTTTACATATTTTAAACTGCTTTTTAGTTAATGGTTATGGTAATGAGCCACCTTGTTAGGAATTAGGAACAGGAGAAAAGATACTCTCTGAAGATCCAACTCAAACACGATCTATACGCTCATGCACAGGCCTCACAAGCTGGTCTTGTAGAAATCTTATTTTAGTGAAAATCAATAAAGTTGCATGTCAACAAGCCATAATCCGAATCAGGACTATTCTCACTCTTAGCCAACGATCTACTAAGTTTCGTTCAGTTAAAGTTAACCCCTTCGAATCTTTGTTTCCGAAGCACCACTTGAAGGTGATGAGAATTTATTTCGCCCCCTCCCGATGGGCGACAAGCGGAACTTTTTAGACACGCTAGAGATGACCTGGTCAGGTGCATACACCAACTCATTGGCAAAATATGGACACGGATGAAAGTATGCCCGATGATTGGAATTTCAGTACCATTTGCCCGAGTCATAAAAAAGGAGATCGACTTCTCTGCACCAACTATAGAGGAATTAGCGTTTTAAACATCGCTTAAAAGATTCTGTCCAGCGTTTTATGGGAACGTCTTAAACCGTTTGCTGACGGAATAATAGGTCCGTACCAAGCCGGTTTTAGACCTGGAAAATCTACGATCGACCAAATCTGGAGAAAACCCAAGAATTTAACATCGAGACCCACTACTATCGATTTTTAAATCAGCCTACAACAGTGCAAACAGGTATAAACTGTCCCGAGCCATGTCTAGCTTTGGAATTTCTGCTTAACTGGCTCGTCCCATCAGGTTTAGGGTGCAGAAGCTACTAAGATCTTCGACACCACCAGAGGGTTACGAAAAAGTGACTCAGAGTCGTGTAGTTGTTTCAGCAGTGTCCTGCTAAAGATTATGCGGAACACCCAGGTCAGCACATCAGACAACATTTCTAATAAGTCGACACCATTACTTGGGTTTGCTGGCGAGGTAGGAAGAACTAAGTGGGGAGTAACCGGTGCTTTCACTTCCATAGAGTCAGCAGCATGTAAAACAGGACTGATTATAAACGAAAACAAGACGAAGTATATGCTTTCATCAACAAAAGTCCAATCCCAACACCGACATGGTTTAGAATGCGACAATTGACAAGTGTAACTTTGAGGCAGTCACCGAATTTGTCCACCTGGGTACAAAACACTCATCATCCCGGTCTTGCTATTTAGTGCAGAACCCTGAATTTTTTCCCATTCGGATGAAAACTCCTTTGGGGCATGAGAGAGAAAATTACTACGTGCGATTTACGGCCCTCAAGAACGAGTTGAACGTGCTGTACGCCAATATAAGTCTAGCCAAAAACATACGTACCAAGCAGCTAAAATGGTTTGGCCGTTTAGAGCGGATGTACATCGACTCTCCAGCGCGCAAAGTCTTCAACGCCGTACCCGAGCCAGCCAGAAACCACGGTAGACCTCGTCTCTGATGGAGCGACTAGGTAGAGGAAGACTTCCGTCTGCTTGGAGTATGGCAGGCTAGAGATCGAGCCTGCTGGAGAAGTATAAACCAGGCCCAGGAGCATCACGACACCAAAAGTAAAGCAAGAACGTTCGTCTGGAGCTCTTCAAAAATATCAAACTAATCGGGGAATTTCTAGTCCAAATCAAATTAATTACTACGACAAACTGCACCGAAAGTTAAAATTCAATATCTTATTGTTTGAAGGAGTTGCCCTAATTTCCTATCTAAACATGAGAATACCTGCAGAGCCCGTATTGTCCTTTGACCAACAAAAATCAGCTTCACACCTTCGGTTCCTAAGATTTTGAAAAAAAAAACAACGATTTGGCAACTAAGTTTTTCATTTCAAGAACTAACTGTTGATTTAATCAACATTCTTAAAAAAAAATAGAAACAAAGAAGTTATCTCAAATTCAAGATAAAAAGCAAACAGAACAACAAAATGTATCAACCAAGTCATAGACTTCAACTCGCTAACAGGAAATTCAAAAATCACTCTAAATAGTTCCAACCTAAACCGGATCTGTGGCGGCAACCATTTCAACAACACCTAGGTAACCAAAGTATAACAAGGAGCAGCATTGCATAGAATAGTGTAGCTAATATCTAGATCCAGTTGAATCACTTCAGTAATTCAATTCGCCTGAAAACAAGAATTGCCTAGTTCAAAAAAAAAAAAAAAAAAACTTGCAACACGATGCAAATGCTTATTTTGTTGAAATCTAATGAAAACGACTTTAAAAAAACAACCAAAGCAGTAACAAAGAGTGCAACTCTGCAAGCAAAAGCCTTATGTAGGCTAGGCTAGGCAGATTAACATTGCAGCAGGTCGTCGTTAATGGCCAACCCCTCTTGGCTGGTTACACGACTACCCATCTGTCCTCATCCTCAGACCAAGGCACACGACACACGGCAAAAGCAGCAACCTTTTAACGTGTTCTGCTTGTCGTCGCTTGGCCAAAGTAATAACCAATGCAAAGTGGATCAATTAAAATCCTATCAATGGAGAGGTGGTGATGTGGCTTGGCGTCCAAGAAGCCACCACCACTACACAGCACTTCTGTGTTCTATCGGTAAAGTGTAATGTGCGTTGGCAAACAATTGAAAAAAAAAATTGAAACACACACAAAACAAAGAACGGCATAGCCCGCGGAGTGAATATGGGTCGCGCGTATTAGTTGAACGAAAAATAAATGCGAAAATCACACGAACACCCCAGCCGACCACCTACACCAACAAAATTTCAAATTCTGATGTCGTTTCGATGGGTTTGTGGCTAGCGGTGGATCTAGCCTCAGAAACAAGGAAACAAGCGATGCAGGTGGAGTGGCTGCTGGGGTCAGCGTCAACCTATCAAGCCCCAAGGAATCGAGTCTTGCGAAACCGGTTCGCCTCGCTGGCTGGTCCGGTTTCGTTTCAATAAACCCCTTTGGGAGTAGGAAGCCTTGATGGACTTGCAACATTGCAATCAAGCTCAACGTATTCGCTGCGGTAATGGTGGCAGCGCGATGGCAAACAACTGTCCTTGTTTGTTGGATTACCTGTCATTGTTCCCGCGACACTTTCTTTTCTTTTTTGTGTCCCATCTGCTTTGGTTTTTACCTTCTTATTGGAATGTTTTATGGATAATTCATGTGAAACCACCAGATTCTGACCTTGAATTCTGTATTCAAAAGCGATACTTAAAGTCTAGTTTATTGAACTTACATTATTATTTCGGCTTTCAGTCGTTTATCTGGCCAAAGAATAATCAAGAATGCTGTTGCTGCCTCTGCGGAGGTTTCGACAACGACAACGACAACGACGACGGTTGCCCGTGGTGTTCTGGTTGCTGTGTATTTTTTTCTTTTAAGTTGATGTTCGATTCTACAACTCAGCTCGTCGTGTCGCCCAGCTTCCTTCTTGCTTTCCTGGATTTGGTGCACATACACAAATTTTCTTCTTCTTTTGCACACACACTGGAAATGGGGAATTTTTCTTCTTTGAGATTTTTTATTTAATTTTTTTATAATTTCTTTTCTCACAGAAACACTTTGAATTTAATTGAAATCACTGGCGGTTGAATTGGGATTTGATTTTTGTGATAATTTAATTGAGTTTTTTAATTGGAATTTGTTGAAAATTTAAGTTTAAAGAGAGGAAAAGATATCGCGACCTGCTTCAACACAACACATCAAATTGACAACACATCGGAATGGGCAGGCTGGCCAACTATAATGTGAATGAAAACAAAAATTTGTGTTTTGTGGATGGGTGAGTGGGATGACGGCAAGTGCAGCTGTCAGTGGATGGTGATTGTAGCGACATCTGTGGTGTGGTCTGAGAAAATTGTGTGAAAGTACATTATAAACGGAAACTTTGATTTGGCTTTTTTATTTTTAAGGAAAACTTACAATTCTAATATTTTTAAATTTTTGTTATATTTATAATATTTACAAAAAAAGGTATAAGGGTAAAAAGATAGAGGTATAAAAGGATTATTTATTGTTTGTCGCAAATAGTTTCATATTTCCTCTTGATCTCAAAACAATTGATTCATTAATTTATACATTCCGTTGTAATAAAAAATTTATTTTTGTCACACAAGACAATCACAACACTCTTAATTTCAGCAAAAATATTTGAAGATTTCAAAAGGGGGTTCACAAGGAGGGTTCTTTTACCTTTCAAGTTAGTATATCTCAGCTCTATTATTTATGTCATAAAGCATAGTACGCTCAAGCTAAAATCAAGCTTACATTTGTCTCTACAAACGTTAGCCAAAATTCGCGTTGTGGAGAAAAAAAACAGCTGTTCTCTTATTTAACTGAACTTAGTCACGTAAAATTAAAGAGAGGGCTAAGGCCAAAGTCATTGAGGATTATTCTTGTAAAAAACGACGATTTAAAATATTTCTTTTATATGATTAACATGGACGTATTATATATGGACTGCTAGTCTAATGTCAGCTTCATACAACAATTGTCAAAAAAATGAAACCAACATTGAGAATGCGATGCCAGCTCTCCTGGACCCACTTCAGGAAAAAAAATAACTACTTAAAATGTTGACATAGAAGCTCGCGATATCTGTTTTTAAAAATTCAAAAAGTCGCATTTACCGGTAAAACATAACTGACACTTTTGAATTCCATCCATAGAAGTGTGCGACATCTTTGGTATTTTGCCTCTTGTTTTTTTTTTAGATCATGGACAACTTCCTTTTTTTATTGGTTTGTGGCTAAGCCAAGCTAAAAGAACTAGAAGGAAAAAAGGGATTTTTTTTAAATATCGTAGAAAAAAGGGGTTTTAGTTTATGTTCAAATCTCTTCAAATATTGCTGATTTTATTAAGATTTAAAAAGAAACTAATGAATTATGATCAAATAAAACACTACTTAGGCAGTGGATTAGGTGTTTTAACATTTTTTTCTTCCATTCTTATTCTTCAAACTATAACGTCCAAATCCAGTTGCGTTCTAAAAGGCAATGTGTCTTTTAAGACCAACGTTCCTTTTTATTTCTTTCTTCTAACTATTTGTTCATTAATAATGATATAAGATAAAGTTAATAAAAATCCTCACAAAATGGCCAGAGGTCGAGACCTATTCCTTGTGACGACTATAAAGGTGTGTCCACACCAAAAAACATTTGTTTAAAAAACATTTCTGAAATGTTTAAATATCATTTCAGAAAGTTCTGAAACATTTCTTACATGTTTATGTTTCTCATTTTATGAATCCAGTTCTGTAGTTCATGATGTAAAAAAGGAGCAATCATAGCGTCGCGTTTTGTCATAATGAACAAAACACAAACAAATAAAAACAACAAAACCTGTCAACTACACTAAAATGCATGAAAATAAAGAAAGATTTCCGTTCGGAAGGGGAAACAAATAGTCATTTCAGAAATGTTTCGCGAAGCCGCGAAGCGTCCAGTTTTAAATAAAGATTTCAAAAACATTTAAAAAACATTTCAGAAAGAAATAAACATTTCTGTTTACAAAAAAATGTTTTTTTTTTGGTGTGGACACACCTCAAGGCTAACATCATGTTAGATTCTTAGATTTTTTTTACGGATGCATAACTTGCCTTATAGTCCCTATAAATCGCAAATAGCGAATAATAAAGTGAAATTTTTTTGCAGTCGCTTCCATTTACCAAAAAATAAAAACTACGCGAAGTTGTTTATTTGGCGAAATTTTGCAAATAATGAAATTTACTAAAATAACTTGCCCATATAGTTAAAGAAATAAAAAGTTCAGAACTAATGTCTGACATAATGAACGAAACAATTATTTCTAATGGAGGCGTGACCTTATTTCCTAAATTCAGCAAAAATATTTTAAGACTTTAAAAAACCACATTGAAGTTTGTTTTACTTTTCAAGATAATGGCCCCGTTCGGTTGCGTATAGCTTTACACTACAATGCTATTGAAATATACTGTGCGTTTGTGAACGCATAAAACCCAATAGGTAACAATTTCTGTCAAAACGTACTGCATTTGTACAAACAGCTGATTTCGTGGTCAGCTGTTTCATACGATACCAAAGTATATCAGAAATTTAGCGCTACTTGTATTTCGATTTGGAGATCATATGTTTCGTTGTTTGTTATGGTTATCAGCTGTTGATCAGCTGTCTTTTTACACGTATTACAACAACAATGCAATACTTTGGTAGCGCTTCTATGAGATACCGAACGGGGCCAATATAACTCAGCACTATTTATTTAGATTATTTAGGTTTGTTCCCAAAACTATAAATTTTAGTTAGTTTTTAGGAAGTTTAATTAAACGTTGTAATTTTTGACATTTGAAATGACGTCATTAGTGAAAAGGAAAGGGTTCTCTACGTTGAATTGCTTTGAAAAAGGGGCGCGAAAAGTTCAAAACATTCATTTGTGTGATTTATTTAAATGTTAACCAGAATAATTATTTTAAAAATAAAAAATGGTTTGTGCTGTTTCTGATTGTACTTGTAATGTGTCATTGCCGTGCCATTCTGACGTCACTATGACGTAGTTCTCTGTCCTAAAAGTGTCACGTCACGGCAGGAATTTCTGCCATGTCAGTATTTGTCACGGTTGGTCGTTCGGAGTTGAACACCCTTTCATTCAATAGCTTTGATGGTGCTATCGGATTTGCAATTTCGTATTTCCAAAATATGATGATAAAAAAACATTTTATTTCAAAGAAATTTGAAAATTTAAACAAAATCAAGAAAAAAAATTAAATATGACGCGGCGTTGAAATAAATTACAAATTATTATTTTGACGCCGCGTTAGGACAGATTATTTTTTTAATTGTTTAGAGAATTAAAGGCTTTCTGAAACAGAGCGCGTTTCTTACGCGGTGTTAAGATTATTTAACGCGACGTTGAGATTATTTTGAAGCGACGTTTTAACGTTGGAGAATTGGTTCATTTCCGATTTTTTGCCATATTTCTTTCGTTATTCAGAACTACATTTTCTAACACATTCTATCAGTTTTCCCATGATAAGCGACATTAAAAATGAAAATGACACAAAAACAAATATCAAAACAATAATTTAAATGACTTAAGGCCTCGTCAAACAGAGTGCGTTTTGAGACCGCATTTCAACGCCGCGGTGTAATATAAAGTAATACATATCCCATGTCATATAGATCGTGTTTTCAACCACGCGTCAAGTTCCACACGGCTTCAAAACGTGATTGATTACAAATTATATTTTTTGACGCCACGTTAGAAAGATTTTTTTTAAATTATTTTGTGCTTAGTGAATTAAGTTATTCTGAATTTGTTGTAGAAATTGTTTGACTTATTTTGTGTCATCTGATTGGCATTTGGTGAAAAAATAAAAATCAAGATACAAATATGAAACGCGCTGCGGATAGCTCTCTGTTTGACTTTCTCTAACACCGCATTTATAACCACGTGACGCGTCAACGCGTCAACGCCTCGTTAAAAACGCGTTCTGTTTGACGAAGCATTTATTTCTTAAAAAAATAATCTTTTCTAACGTGGCGTCAAAAAAAAAATTATTTGTTTTTTTTTTACCCTGCTTATTGACGCCGCTTATTGACGACGGGGCTTTGAAAACGCACTCTTTGTGACATGGGATATGTGACATGGAATATGACGATAGAGCTCTGGCTCCTCAGCTCATAATTCTCTCACTAGTTTTGCACATAAACCTTTATTCTCATGTGGCAACAACCAATTTTTGGACCACAAGGAACGAATTCTTTGCGGTGGCCTTTGGTTGTTATCAGAGTCATCGTCACTAGCTGCTTTCCAAGATGTAGGCCGCGAGAATCGCCACCTCTACCAAATTTCATGTGGACATACTTTATGTGACTTTTCACTTTTGCCTTTAATCACTGTAATTGGAAATGATTTATTTACTTATTTTTTTAACTAAATTAATTTATGTCATTGAAACACTTCAGAGACTTACGTCTATATTTAACCAAAACAACCAAAACAACCAAGACACAGTGACTCATTTGAGTGATGCCGTGTGATCGTCACTGCTGAAAATGATAAATGTCATTGCAGTTTAGGCTCACCGCCTAAACAACTATTTGAGGTTGTCACGTCGTGTGATCGTCATTGTTTTGTATGTCATAGCCGTGACACCGAGGCACAGGTATCACCGTGAAACACTTTGACGTTCATTGTATTTTGGGACAACAATGACAGACATGTGTCATTCGTGTGATAGTCACTGTAGCTAGCCGTGACACGAATACCTTTGTCACGGCAATGACGGTGGTAGGACCTTTTTTGTTGTGACGTCACAGTATCATGGCAATGACAAACTACAAGGACCGTCTAATACTAGCTTTACAAAAATAAAAATAGTAAGTCAAAAGCGAACGGTATCTCATATTTTAGTTTTCCAAAGATCCTGGGCTTTTGAAAAAATGGATGCATTTTTGCAAATAAAAGGATAAATTCAATGTATCAAACGCAAGAATAACATGAAAATGGAATATGGAACTTGACTTTAAAAACAAAAATCCCAGCAGAGGAAAATGAACCCTCATATTCAACGGGTAGACCCATCTTAGTGAGAGTGATTTGTTGAAGCCTCCTACATCCCCATCATCGATTTTGGTGGATTCAACAAATCACTTTCTGTCTGTTTGTTCCGGGTAATTTCGAGAACGGCTGCACCGATTTTGACGGCACTTTCCCTGGCAGATAGCTGATATCCAAAGGAGTAACTTAGGCTATGTTAATAACACACTACGTGGCGCTGGTGTCGTTTTTTTTCGAAAATTCTTACTTATGGACCTATTTTCACGGGACTTTCACAGGCAGGGAGCTTATTTTGAAAGGAATAACAAAAGCAATTTGTTTCAGGCGGACGAAGTCGCGGGTAGCAGCTAGTATTTATTAAAATGAATACGTCTTTGAACAATAATATAATTCCCGCACAAAAATAACAAACACAGAAAAACAATGCCAAGTTCTATACTGCTTCATTTGTGTCATTTCACTGATGACGTAGGCAAAAAAAAAACTCCTATTGGCGTAATCTTGAATTCTTTTATTCATGGTATACATCATAGTGTTTGGACTGTTTCGTAAGGCAAAGTAACGTACCAATTCTTCAATTATTATGGTTGGGCTTTTATCATTTTAGTTACGTTCACTAGCTGAGCAAGTTGTAAATATTTTAAGTTACCTACATAAATGTCAAAAAAAAAACTCTCAACTCAATTCTATTTTCTATTCTGCCAATCTTTCAAGAACATTGCCCTATTTGCTAAGCTGTGGAAGGCCTATTATTACGGTCGCCGGTAAATTAAATTTACTTATTTTGAGTGACTTCAATTCTTGGCACTTTCCTGTAGATACCGAACACCGGGGTAAAAATGGTAATTTATTTGTTTTGTGACTTTTGATTTGTTAAATGCGGTTTTATTTGCAGCCTTTTCACTTACTTCCTTGACCATTTTCTGACCAATTTTATTGCAAATAAAATTACAGATAATAATTTATTCAAATTTATTACCAACGTTTCCATTTCTTATAACAATCCAATATTTATTATCTGCACGATTTACATTGTTTCTCTTAAAGCTTCTTCATATCCAACAAATAGAACTTTTATAGATTTAGTTTATTTAAGAACATGCAATAACTTTTTTATTCATCAAAGGTACGTCTTGAGTGCTTTTATTTAATTTTTGCTTCTTTGCCCATAAAAAATAAATTCAAATAATTCTTTATTATTAAGCTTGAATTCAGGCACTATAAGTTGAAGTTAGAAGATATTTTTGCACAGAATTTATTTTTATATATAAAATTAACATTCGTCTTTATTTTTTTTTAATTTTTATATTCCCATTCTGTATTAAGTTTTAGCTAATTTTGTCTGATTTATTTTTTTTTCTTTGTAAACTATTGAATTTCAATAACTGCCAAACATATATAATGTTAAGCATTAATTTATAATTTTTAATAATTTTATTTTTAATGTTTTTTTTTACTTTCATCACAATGTCGTATCTCTGGACGTTTTTTGTCAGCCATATTTTTTTAATGAAACGTTACATAGTTATATACATAGTAAAAATATTAAAAATAAATAAAATGCTTTATAAAAAAATATTCGCAACAAAATCAAAATCGATTTTTTTATTAAAAAAAGGTTTTCGCAAAAAGTCAGCAACACAACAAACGTCATAATTTAATATTTAAAAAAATAAATCGACAATAATTATTTTATAGAACAAATAAAATAAAAATGTTAAATTTATTTTAAATTAACTATTTTTTTGTTTGCTTAAATCTTACAGTAGAGGCTAGGTACTTTATTTTTTAAAGAACTTATTTCACTTATTTTATACTATTTTTTATTTTATTATTTCTTGAAACGCTTTTGGAGGAATTTTTTTTTTTTATTTTGATATTCTAGCCTTGTTGATGTTTTGCTTTTCGGCTTCGGTGAATTCCAAAATACTTTCGATCGCTTTCAGGTGGCCCTGGGAATTCTCTTTGTCGGTTAAGAAATAATAGACAGCACTCTTGAGGAACTGCAGAGTCACTTCTGGATCAACATGAGTTTTGTTCTTCTGGGCCTCCAATAGGCGACGATAGATTGTCTGTTTGGAATTAATGTTGTTTTTTTTTATTTATTTATAACTAATTTTGGTTTCTGAATATTGAGCATAGTTTAAAAAACTTTTTATATGGTGTTTATGAAAAAAATATGTTTAAATGTATGGTTTTACAATGAGAACTCTGGTTTTGAAATGTTTAAATTGTAAACAGGGCCGGTTTTAAGGTGAGGCGCCTGCAGGTTTATTCTTTAATGTGGTCCTTTGAATAATGATAGATGAACGTCAACCATTGTCGACAAAATTGAAAAAAATAACCCATAACCGAGGTGGTTTTATTAAGGAGCTGGACTGTTCTGCAAAAACTTAATAAATTAATGGGCAAAATAAGATAATAAATAAATAAATTTATTGGCGCGACAGCTCCTTAAGGAGCCAAGGCCTAGTGACTTATACTCTCAACCATTCCTGTGTGTGTGTTGTTACTCTGCAAGAATGGAAGGGACCTACAGTTTACCGCCGAGTCCGAACGGCTACATGAGATGCACTTTTTCGAGACAAATTTTACTCTTGGATGTTTTGTCAGTTCCTCGCAAGAGGCAGTACCCCAGAAAAAAAGGTGGCTATGAGCTGGATTTGAACCCAGGTTCTTTCGCTTAGCAGTCCGACACACTAACCACTAAGCCACGGGGTACTCCGAGGCAAAATAAGATATCGAAAGATTATAGTGACTTCCGAAGTTTGACATTTGATAGCGGCCATATTTTTGTAGCTATATCTGTCAAATTGGGTGTCATTTGTTTAGTCTGTTCTGCCAAATCAATATGAATGGTAATGGCGTTCAACAAGACGTGCAAAAAATCTTATTATTTTATCAAAACGGGCCTTCTATTGGGGGTTCCGGGCACTTTGCCCATCTTGCGGTTGCCATAATCGTTCTACCGATAGGACTATACACAATGCGGTAGATAAATTTGAGTCTGCTGCTTCAGAAAACTATCACCTAACAATGAAACGAAAGATCTTCCAAAAACATCGAAAAAATTCGAAGCCGTTGATTTCTCGTCGCTTACTAGACCTCGACCTCGCAGACCGCGACCTTGCGAAATTCTCGTCGTGACTAAGGCTGACACCCGTACAAAATTCAACTCGCTGAATTGGCTCTGGAGCAGCTGGATACTGACCCTAATCTTCATCGAAAAATCATCTTCAGCTATGAAGCCAGTTTCTGGGTGAAAAGGGATACGTTAACAAACAAAATTGTCGAATTTGGAACGATACCAATCTACACGAGATCCAAGAGCGTCAATGGGTCCGGAAAAAGTCACTGTTTCGTGTCCATTTTGTTCTGGCGGCGTCATCGGTCCTGGCCATCACCATCAACGGCTAGCACTATAGGTCGATGATTACCAACTTCTTTTGATCTGAATTGGATGATATGGACATAAACGGCATGAGTTATTTACGGGATAGCACTTACTTACAACGCATTGGAAATTCTGCACGAGCGATTCGAGGCCATGGTCACGATACAAACACTCTAGCGAGTCATGTAAATGTGGATATTTCACGATTTCACGTTTGAACGATATATTTCATCAATAAGTCATCATCAATAGATCATTCAAATGAATAAAAAATGTCGATGATATCTGATACACTTTTGATTTATTTAAATTTAAAGATACGAAGCGCTTAATGAAAGTCCTTTTATTAATACGAACGCCTATCTGTCATTTCATCTGCTGTGGAATGCCATAACATGCGGAACGAAACTTATTGAACGACGCTATTTAAGCTAAAAACATCATATTCATATGGCTCTGTGTTTTGGGTCATAAACACATGGGGTTTTGACAGTAGGCGATGAAGGTAATTCCTGTTATTATAGTTAGAACTTAAAACTTTGTCCCCACCAAAATAAAATCTCAAGTCTTTGAGTAAACAACAACGATTTGCAAGTTCCCTAAATACAACGACGTGACCATCGAGGCGCAAAAAATAGAAAGTATATAGGAGAAATATTCAGAGAGAGAGAGAGAACTTCTGTCATACATAATTGCTTTGACATGTGGAATTTCAAGTTGTTGTCAATACGATATTAAAATTATGTTGTTGAAATCCGGGATTTGATTTTGGTAATATAATAGGGATATTCATGCAAATTAAAACTATCCAAAACATTCCGACGTTTAAAGCTGTCAAATTTATAAGGAAAATCTTTTACGACAAATCGTAAACTTTCGACAACAAAATGTTGTTACTTTGGAACCGAATAATATACGGTGGAAGTATTTTGGGAACTCTCAAATGACGTCATCATGAGAACCAAGTCTTCTATGATTATATCCACTTTTTCTTCACGTTTAAAAAAAATTTCATAATTTAACTAAGAATTTTCGCTTACATTACGTACAAACCATTAGTTTTCTCATAAAATTCCACAAATTTCCTTTTTTTCCTTATTAAAGGCATGACGTTTAACGAACAGCTGATTGAATTATGAGAAAGTTTACGATATTTGCGAAAAGGGGCGTTCATGAAAGGAGCATCATAAAATTTCCAATTTTACGACTTCGGAAAGTTAACGACGTTTTAGTATTCAACAATCATTTTTTTATCGCTGAATACAACAAACTAGAAATTTCAAATGCATGCACTTTTTCCATCATCGTTATGTAAACAAAAATTGGGAGCTAATGACAGATGATATTAATTCTATCATCATATTTTATCAAATTGTGGGTGTCAACTCCGAAAATATGGATAACATGTCAATTATTAGTGCTGAATAACTCCAAAAAGTGAAAAGTAATTTGGCCAGACGAGATGCCCTCAGAGTTCTGGATAAAGATGAGAGATATCGGGTCTAGATGGCTAACGATTCGCGAAATTGCGATAGCTACCAATTAATCAAGCCTGTGTGGCATACCATGATGATCTTTGAGAAAAATATCGCGCAAATCAATCACCGATGCGATCCAGGTTGTACACATCAGAAAGAAAAGGATGTGAATTTCTCAAATGCATTACACCATTGACGTATTATATATGGACTGCTAGTCTAATGTCAGCTTCATACAACAATTGTCAAAAAAATGTCGCCAAAATTAAGAATGCGATGCTAGCTCTCCTGAACCCACTTCAGGAAAAAAATAACTACTAAAAATGTTGACATAGAAGCTCGCGACATCTGTTTTTAAAAATTCAAAAAGGCGCATTTACCGGTAAAACATAACTGACACTTTTGAATTCCATCCATAGAAGTGTGCGACATCTTTGGTATTTTGCCTCTTGTTTTTTTAGGTCGTGGACAACTTCCTTTTTTATTAGTTTGTGCCTAAGACAAGCACTAGAAGGAAAAAAGGAAATTTTAACATGCCAACGTGGGAAAACCTGCTGCCAAAGTATGGGATTACTGGATGAAATGTCAAAATTGAGGTTTAATTTTTTTTCCCCGCTAGTGTACTCAGGAGGTCTAGTGTCGCCCAAAATAACTGAAACTAAAATGGAACCAACTTGAGGAAGGCAACTAGCAGTCCATATATAATACATCCATGTGGCCGCCATTATTTTATAACCTATGTGTTTCAATTGATCAAGCTAGAATAGACTAGCAACAGCAACGTCAACAGCGTCGTTAGACCAACGTCCTAAATTTGCTGTTACTGTTTCATTGCTACCAACTTTACGCAAGTAATATTCAGGGGCACAATACTGCAAAAAAAAACTGACAGTGTTATTGTTCTAAGAAGACCATGCTGGTGCTGGTAGCAATGTGTTTGAATTGCTGGTGCTGGTACTGTTGCTGATTCAATCTGCTCCGCGCCTTATGATCATGGACGTGTATGACGAATGAGTTAGTATAAACGAAATAAGGACAGCCCGCAGGAGTCACCTTCGAGTTTTAAATCAAAGTTAATGTGCACCGGGGTACCCTCTTGAGTCCTTTGCTTTTTATTATAGTTTTTGACTTTCTGCTAAAGGATAAGGTGAAATATCCAAATCAAATAATCTTTGCTAACGACAGTGAAGTGAAGATCCTTCATCCTTGCAACAAGCACTTGATGTGTAGGTGAATGTTTGGAGAGAAATCAAAACCCCACAGGCCTATTCGGACATTTATTTGAATGGAACAGTTCTTTTGAAGTGAGAATAGTTAAAAAAAAATTGGATCTATGATCAGTAGAAAACATATATAATGATCATTGATCATCAAATGACAACAAGGGTGGAGAGAGAAGTTGACATCGTAGGGTTGAAAATGAATACCGGCAGAACACAGATGATCAGCTGCGAGACCTCGTCATCCTCTCTAATAAATATTTCTCAACTGCGGGTAGAGAAATTACAGAGCTATGAATACCTTGGGATTATAATCTATACCGAAGGTGGAACCGAAAAAGACATCAACAGCCGTATCGGGAAAGCAAAGAAGGCTGCTTTCGGTATGTTGAGAAATTTATGGAGGAATTACTCTCTGAGCTTAAGGACCAAATTACGACTGTTTCCAATGTCGAATCCGTACTACTATATGGATGCAACACTTGGAAATTTATATTCAGCATTCAAACATCCGTTTGATATCTACGAAAAAGATCGGGTCAGGACTCAGGAATCCATCGACAGCGAACATATTGATGGTCTTTTTAGAATAACTGTTCTATCGATGATAGAGAGCGCCAAGAAAAGGTTGCTTGTTGCCGTGGACATTAAAAATAAAAATATTTTAAAGAAAAAAATACTGACTTAAAAAAACAAATACTTCTAACGTTGGGCGACCTTAAAGTCATTTGAGAGATATAAACTTATTTTTATTTTAAAAAACAAAGATTTTCACTTTTTTTCACTGAAATTAAAAATAATGTTAAATAACGATCTGTCTTATATAAAAGCGTCCCAAGTTTCCAGATTTCATTTTTAACCAAAACAAATAATTTTTAAAAACTATTACATTCCACCACCAAAAATATTGTTAATAATGAGTGTTTTGAGTGAGTGAGTTACATCGATTAAAACAAAAGCTTTATTTTGACGCGAGGTCCTTACACCAAACATCTATTTATTAAAACAAACATACCATACCTTTAATTATTTTTTTCAAACATAAATTTAAAAATAATTTTAAATAATAAAATACATCAAGATATTTTTTAGCAATTAAAAAAAAAAGAAGATTTTCCTTTAAAAAAATTAAATTTAATTGATTTTACAAACCTTCCTCGCGCCAAGTACCCACAAAGAAATAGCCTCTTTTGCGGTAAGGAGAGCATGATTACTGCCACATTGTGTTCTACATTCTGCTGCCTATAAAATACACACACATAGATATTTTTTTGCGGTTGGAATAGATTTTTTTAATTTATTTGTATTTAATAAAAAAAAATATGTTAAAAACAATGTGAAATAAAGTTAAAATTGTTAAATTTTATTTACCATTAAGAACATGCGTTTAGAAAAAAAAACAAATAGGTAATCATGCAATTAACCAAATTAAATAATCTGTATTTAATTTATTTCCCCGCTATTAAATACAGTTTTTTTTTACTGTTAAATACTTTTATTTTAACCATGCCCTCCTATGTCAAAGTCAGTGTTAAAATTATTATTTTACTTTCTGCGAGTGCAAACCAAGCGTGATTTTTTAATGAATCTAAATACTGAAGTCCTTTTTTTAAATGAAACAAATGTATGCATTTTTTGTTGTAATATATAATTATTTAATTGTATATATTGTTTTAAAACTTAAGACAATACATTTATATAAAGTACATAGACATGAAAGCAAATAATGGGAAATCCGATGACAAGGACAGAGTTGCTTCAAAAATGACCAAGTGTATAGTAATGAAGTAAGAAATGTCACAAGAAATTAACAAATATTTATTTATGTATATATAATAATTATGTAATAAATATTTAAATAAAAAAATTATAATAATAAGTAATTTTATAAAAATGATGTAATAAATTTAACAATTAAACTTTATGTGAGATAAAAGACGCGTTACAATGAAAAATGCAAAATGCAAAACAAAATGGAGAATAGAATGAAAAAGATTTTGAAAAATCTTACGCGAATGTTTTCCAATTCATCCTGTGTACTTTGGAGTTGATGCAACAGTTCTGTTATGGACACTTTGTTTGGAGCTCTGTGTGCCAATTCTAGTGCCTGAAAAGAGAAATAAACAAAAATAAGATTTCAAAACAGTGTTGGCACCGAAAAAAAGATTTGAGTTACTGGCAAAATTCTGTCTGTCCGTCTGGACGAATGTATATTGGCCAATCGTATTCAAATTTGGATTGGAACATAAAGTTATTTTGCCATTCTACAGAGGACTGTTTTAAATTTTTTTTTAGCTCAAATATTAATGGTACCTGTCATATAACCCTTAAGTAATAGCTTATTTTTCTCGGAAACGGCTCCAAGGATTTTTATTAAAAAAAATCAGTGTACTATTGTAGGTGTAGGTTATGTTTTGGTGAAAAAAAATGAAGATACTAGGCTAAAAACGGTACCTCCCATCTTAAAATTTTTGTTTCAAAAAGCAATATTTTGAAAACGGGATTTTTTTTAAATTTTGTTTTTAAATGTAGATAATTTGTTTGCTTAAGTTTGCATTCTTAAATTATTTTTTTTATTTTTGAAAAAAAGTTATTAAATTAAAATCGTTTTATTCAAAAACCGCTCATACGATTTTGAAAACAAATCAACCTATTTCACATATTTTAAAGCCACAACATTTTGCCACTGAAAACTATTGTACTTTTTTTCAAACAATCAAATGTCAGAAAATCGAAAAAAAAACTTTGAAGTTCCCTTAATATTTTTCAAATTTTATGTGAAGCTGTGACCGCACATATGAGCAAGTACGTGCGATCCAGTCGTGCAATATTGTTATATCTTAGAAACACCATACAGAAACAGATATTCATATGCGTTCTAAAAAAAAACAAAAATAAATTGCACGACTGGGTCGCACGTACTTGCTCATATGTGCGGTTACATTGTAGAATAAAATTTAAGAAAATTTAAGTTATCATCAAAGCATTTATTCGATTTTTGTGACTTTTGATTGGCCGAATAAAGTACTTTAAGTTGTAATGAGTGAAATAATTTAAACGCTATTTTATTTATTTAAAAAAAATGTAAAAAAAATGTGAATTTTATTGAACAGTTATTAAATAAAACGTTTTTTTAACAACTTTAAAAAAAATAATTTAAGAATACAAACTTAAGCATAAAATTAACATACATTTAAAAATAAAATAATAAAAAATACAACAACCCGTTTTCAAAATATTGATTTTCCAAAAAAAAATTTTTTTTAATTATTAAAAATACAAAAAACAAGTTTTCGAAAAAAATTAATGAGAAATTACTTAGGCTACCTACATCTTCTTGAATATCAGTTTTGGTAGTAGTCAAAAAAAAAAACCGGTCCTTATGGGAGTTGTCGTTCTTAGCCCAGCATACTAATTTTTTTCACCAAAATATAATGCTTACTTACTTACAGTAGCACTCTGATTTTTTTTTTTTTTAAAATCTTGGAGCCGTTTTCGAAAACAATAAGCCTTTACATAACGGTTATATGAACGGTACCGTTAGTTTTTGAGCTAAAAAAAATCAAAAAACTCCTCTGTAGAATGTCAAAATAACCTTTAGTTCTTAATTTGAAGACGATTGGCGCATCCGTTTAGGCTCCAGCCCAAAATACATCCGTACAGACAGAACGACAGACAGACAGACAGACAGATAGACGGACAGATTTCTGCCAGTAACTCAAATATGTTTCTCTATCATCGTAATATCATGTTTGATTGCAAGTTAGAGGACAAATGTAATTCTTAATGTGTCAAAAGAAAAAAAATGTTTTGTTTTGTTTTTTTTTGTCTCTATATGTTTTTTGTGAAAAAAATGTAAGTTAGCTAAGACGGTATCCCCATAGGACCGTTTTTTTATTCTTTGACTTTCTCGAGAATAATTTTAAAATTTTCGAATAACTTTTTTTGATTTTTTTTAATATCTATTTAATTTTTTTTTTCAAAAATAAATATGTATTTGGAGAATGGGTAAGTGGATTTGTTTTAGGTGTTGGTCTTAAATGAAGGTTATTTTTTGTGCTTAAGTTTGCATTCTTTAATTAAGTTATTTTATTTTACATTTACATTTACATTTTATTTAAAAGCCGTTCCTACGATTTTGTAAAAAAAAAATCACACTTTTCTCACATTTTTTTAAGAAAAAAAAATGGTGTTTAAATTATTTCACTGAAAACTATTTTACGTGTTTTTTTCAAACAATTAAAAGTCAAAAAATTCGAATAAAAACTTTAAAGTTCCTTTAATATTTTTAAAATTTTATTCGACTTTGTCACTGCACATAAGAGCAACTTCGTGCGATCCAGTGGTGCAATTTATTTTCTTTTATTTTGGTTCACAGATAAATTGAAAGCATCAGATTTTGACATTTTTACTCATTTGCACTCGCACTTTATTTCCTTGCTCTACCTTGAAAGTGCAGTAAATCCTCCTCTAAGATGCTCTAACTTGTTCTAAATAACTCAATGAATAGAAAATCCGAAACATTGAGAGCGATTAGATATTCCTCACCGAACAGCAAAATATTGCAATGTTTTGCTCTTGTTTAAGCAGTTAGAGCAGCCTCAATGAAGTGCCGTCACACAATGATAGAAAACTACTTTCAGAAAGCGTTTTGAAAATTCCTATTTTGAAATTTTCGAAAAAGTGCTTTCACAGAGCTTTCTGAGAGCGACTATTGCATTTTTACTTCCAAGAATATTAAAAGAAAGGTCATTTTCTTATAATTCCACTTTAGAAATAAAATCTGGTTGCTTTACTTTAAAACAAAAACTGGGGTAACCATTTCTTAAAACAAAACAACTACTAAGTAAATTGACATTCCAAAATCTAAGGAACCGATACAAGCAGTTTCTGCAAATGCTTGCTGCAATTGATATATTACTGCTTGTTTGTTTGTGCGAGACAGAAGACCCAATTCGATTGAAAAAAAATACGTACGAAAGCGAAACACTTTCAGGAGCAGTTTCTGAAAGCGGAAAGCGCTTTCATAAAATGATTCACTTTCTTGAAAATGCTTTTATGAATGAAAGTGTTTTTTGTGAAAGCGTTTTAAGGAAACAATTTAAAAAAGGTAAAACTGGGATATAGCTAAGGGCTCCCGGTCAATTAGCGCGCAGCACCGTCTAGCTTAACACGGGAACAAGGCTTTTTCATTTGCTTGTGGATAAAAGAAAAGTAAACAGAAATTAATAACTTTTCTATGGGAAGCAAAATGTCAACTTCACTCTGCAACTGCTTGTTCTCGCGTTTTGTGTTAGCTTATTAGGGACTTTAATGATATTGACGTTTGAAAAGTGGCCAAGTTATTTCGCAGTTCCATTTTTATGTGAGAGATTTACATCATCAATTTTTGAAATTTTGTGAGCTGCCTATTTACTCCAACCTTATTTGGTAGGAAAAGCGGCCGTAGGAATACCTACCTCATCGAGTCAATGTAAAAATTTGCCTTAAATAAATTGCTAATTACATAAAAGGTACAAAAACGCTGGTTGGACAAAACTTTTTCTTTTCCCTTTGGCGGTAAAATGGTCACCTACGGTTGCGTTTTTGGTGCTAGTTTATCTCATTGGGATCGAGTTAATGAGCAAATGGGATATCAAATGAAAGCTTAGACCGTTTACATGTAAAATCAGATAAACTTAACATGGGTCTAACATGGGTTCGACGACTTTTTTCTAAAAAAGAATTACTGTACATTTTTTCAAATTTTCTTAAGTCAATATCGACATTTTTTTAGACAAATAAATATTTGAAAAAGCGGTCGGACGCATGTTTGGCCAATGTAAAGTTTGTCGAACCAGCATATTCTTAATGTAGATGGTCTAAGCTTTCATTTGATACCCCATTTGTTCGTTGACCCGATAAGGTAAGACAACACCAAAACCGAAGTGGCCATTTTACCGGCATTGACTCGATGAGGTAGGTTATCCTACGGCCGCCTCCAGGACTAATTGTAAGAAACCTGTTATTATTAAAAACAAAAACGACAACTTTTGTAAGAATTTATCAAGGACAAGGTTCAAAAAATGAGTACTCACATGATCAGCTCGAGCTATCCGCTCAGCTTCCTGTCCTTGAGTGTACATGTGTAAGTACATCTTATTTTGTTTGTCATCCTGTTCGACCAGTCTTCGTTGCAAGTCCTCCAATTGTTTCTCCAGTTCCCTAATACGCTCCTTTGCATGCTCATAATCCGGAACAATATCCGCATAGCGTGTATTGCATTCGGCCAGCTTTTGCAACAAAGCCTCTACCCTATCGTTGTGAGTTCTCTTCAGATCACTCGTGCTCGAGTCCTGTGTCTTGATCAGTTCCTCAATACGCTCCTCGTACAATTTAATCAACTCCTGTCGTTGCTCCTCATATGAACTTGGTTCATCGCTGCCACATGCAATGTCTTGTGTGTGATGAGCAAACGATGATGAATCCTTAGAGTGAACTGATGATGTTGTTAAATCTTCGAAATGTCCAGAATCAGCATAGGAGCTCTGCATTTCCGATTGGCAAATGTGATGATGTTGAACACCGTGTTGGTTGTGTGGAATGTGCCTGGGGCTGGATTTGACGGCGGCTGCCGCTCCTTCGTCAACCATATCAACGATGGGTGAGACATCTTGTGAGGTCTTCAAGTCTGCCTCACGGACGGTAACCGCATCACTGGAGTTGGAACGATCTTCTGGTGATGATAGGGAAGCCTTAAACAATCTCAACTCAACTACCTCCCGGGTTAGTCGGAGTATTTCTGTGTCTTTTTGTTCTAAATCATGACGAGCTGAGCAAAGAAGCTCTTTCAAACGACGAATCTGGCGCTGGGCGCGTTGTGTTGGCGTCAAATAGTCTTCACCGATTTGTCCGGCGTAATTCGAACAGTGGACGACATACTTCATCTTTCGTCCACTAAATGTTGTTCCATTTCTGAAAAAAAGATGAAAGTATTTCCTAAGGAATATTCGGATTTGTAAGACTATAAAAAACCACATACCTTGCCACATATGGGTGCTCGCAGGACATCGTGGAACGTCCTGATGTCGTTGTTGCGAAACTGTACAGTGAATCTATATCATCGTCCAGATATGTGCTTGGCGAGTCCGGGGTAACTGGTGGTGTTTTCGGTGTGAGCTTCGATTCGGGCACCGTCGACAATGGAGTACGCGTTAAAACGGGCGGTGTTTTCGGAGTTCGGCCAGTTGGGGTTCCAGTCTTCGATGAGGACACACACTTGTTTACATTCGCTGGCGGTCCGTTAAGGTTTAAAGACTGCAAAAGGCAAGCAAATCAGAGAAAGGCTCATTATTTTTATTTTTTACGCGCTAAGAGTTTGCAAATACATTTGAAAAAAAAGCAATTGGTTGGGTAGGGAAATTGGAGTTTCTTTTGTGGTATTTTTCGTTTGTTGCACGAAATTGTAAAAAAAGAAAAAAATCTTTAATGAAGACTGTGAATTTCACGCCTGAATTGTTTGGATTTCATTGTGAATCGGGCAGCACTCATCCGTGTGTTTCGGTATTGCATCTCAAAGTTTGTTTTGCGTTATGGGTGCACTGGCTGTGTGGCATAAAATAAGCTATTACATGGTGCAATCTTGCGCTTAAAAGGTGATGGTTTATGCTCTATGGGTTGGTGTAAATTATATTTTCTTGTGCAGAAGATTGGACAGAAAATATTGAAATGAAAATAACAAAAGAAGAATGCATAATGGTATTTAGTTTTAATTATTTCTTTTTTTTTAACTTAGCCTCATTAAGGTATAATGAGTTGAAATCGAAAATTTGCATTTTGTTCTTTCTCATTGAAAATGCCTGAACGTATTTTGTGAATGAGAAAAAAACTTGAGATAGAATAACAATGAAGAAACCTGGGAAATTCACATATGGAAAAGACTATATAATGAGAAGAAGTATTTATGACAAAATTTAGAGACAAACGAGGTGTGGATGTGAAGACCTAATTGCATATTTTGGCACAAATTGGATGTGATTTAGTTGACTGACAGGGATAGTAAAATTGGGCTTCATAAGAGTTTCTTTTTAATGGGTAAATGGGGGTTTTTGAAGAAGTTATTTATTTGGGGATTTTAGAGATATTAAAACCATTTGCCGAAAGCTAGTGGTCATTTGACCAATTTGCAAAGTTAAAGTTTAGAGAGATACTTTTGCGTATCAATAGATCACTTATCTCTTAAGTTCAGCTAACGAAAGGCCTAATATAGGCATAGCTGGCTTACAAGTAGCATACGAGAGTATGGAAGTGCTATAGCTATTTCGCCTGGTGTAAAGTCCTCCATAGCCATCTCTCTTTTTTTTTTTTTTTTTTTTATAATTAACGCGCGCACAAGGGATTATGTGTTTCCCTTTTAATGTAGAACACACTGCGCGGGCATTACGAAGATATGGAGGGGAGAGATAGAAGGTGCCGATTAACATTGGTTTTGAATGTTTGCAGATCAAAATGGCAAGGGAAAATCCCGCCGGGTAAACTATTCCAGATTCGTGTCGTTCGGCTAAAAAAAGAATCCCTATATTTCACGGTACGTCCGAAATTAGGCTCAAGGGTGAACTGATGAGCATTCCTTGCGAGACGAGTATTACGGGAGAAACTTTTAAGGGGAGGAATGCAACTGGCTACTTCGAGTGAACATTTTTTGTAAAAGAAACGATAAAATAAGGAAAGACATGAAACATTGCGTCGGTGTTCGAGTGGGGCAATTGTTTCAGCGGCAGTTCTATTACCTATCAATCTTAACGCTCGATTTTGTATTCTATCAAGCAGGTGAAGCGATGTTTGCGAAGCACCTGCCCAGAGGTTGGAGTTATACTCGAGTTTAGGGCGTATAAACGCTTTATAAATTGTAGCCAGATCAGATGGGGAAAAGTACTTCTTACACCGATACAGAAAACCTAAGCACTTTGCAGCATTCTTAGCGATCTCAAATATATGGTCGTTCCAACGGAGGTCGTCGTTGACACACATACCTAGTACTGAGAGCTTTTCGGTTTCTTCGATGTAAGTGCCATTCATGGACAATGGCATTGGGGGAATGTTTAGCTTTAACGACAGAAGACAGCATTGAGTTTTCGAAGCATTAAACTCCACACGATTTCTATTACCCCATTTGACAATGCTGTATAAATCGGAGTTTAATGAGCTTGACATACGGCACCGTTGCAATTGTACGTCCGAAGGCGAAGGACGTGAATTATCGAACGAATATGAAAAGCTGAGGGTAGAGTCGTCAGCAAAACAGTTAAGTGGATTAGAAGTAACAGACAGAAGATCATTTATAAAAATGAGGAAAAGAGTCGGAGACAGAACAGAGCCCTGGGGCACACCAGCATTTATTTTATGGGAATCAGACTTGAATCCGTCCAATACAACTTGTATTGAACGGTCCAGAAGATAGCTTCTAATCCAACGAACAAGAGTATTATCGATCCCAAAAGCACGCATTTTCGATAAGAGAGCTTCATGCCAAACTCTATCAAATGCCTTGGAGATATCAAGAGCAATAATCTTACTTTCACCAAAGCGATGTAAAGATTTGTTCCACTGTTCGGTGAGATATGCCATCAGATCACCAGTGGAACGGTTGCTGCGGAAGCCATACTGACGGTCATGGAGAAGCTTACGATCTTCGAGATATTCCTTAAGCTGACGGTTAATCAGTGTTTCCATGACCTTAGAAAGAAGGGATGTCAGTGCTATGGGTCGGTAGGAGGAGGGGGAGGATGGGTCACCTTTCTTAGGGACAGGCTGGACAAATGCTGTTTTCCATCTTCTAGGAAAGATTCCAGAAGAGTAGGAGCGATGGAAAAGCTTACGCAGTGGCTTTGCCAGTGTGGAAGAACACCTCTTCAGAAGAATCGGGGGTATACCATCCGGGCCAGCGGATTTGTGTATATCGAGATCTTTGAGAACTCTTGCTACTGTACGAGTGCGGAAAAAAATCTGTCCCATGGAAAAATTTACATTCTCAAGTACAGGAGGGGCAACGTTGCTATGCGTGGAGCTGGCAGCGAAATGGGTGGCGAGCAAGTTTGCCTTCTCTGAAGAGTAAACAATTGGTTTGTTATTGTCGATGAGCGTTGGAACCGAAGATGTTGAGGAGTTTTTAATATTTTTTACAAATGACCAAACATTTTTACTACCTTTGGGACACTGCAGAATTTTTTGCCGTAATTTTTGGTCATGCAAAAATTTGGTTCTTTCAATAACGGAGTTGCATGAGTTTCTTGCTTGTTTGTGTTTTTTCCGATTTTCCTCTGTAGGGTTGGCTTTGTAAGAACGGAAACTTACTTCTTTGAGCCTTATAGCTTCTTTACACTCAGAATTAAACCAAGACTTTTCTTTAGGTTTGATGCTTTTTACTCTGTTAGGAATAATAGCACGCATCCCTAGAAGAATCACATTTGTGATCATTTCAGCACTGGCATCAATGTCACTATCGAGGAAGCATAGTGACCAGTTAAAGTTTCGGAAAAAGAAATTCAGGCCGTCCCAGTTGGCTTTCTCGTATTGCCAAACGGTCCTGGTGGGAAGTTTTTCTTTAACTGGATGGGTGGGGGATGAGAAATTAGCTGAAATGATACAATGGTCTGAAGTGCCAAATGGAGAAGTTACACTAATGGTATATTTATCAGGGTGAGAAGTAAGAAACAAGTCAAGAGTATGGGCTGCTTGCCCAGCAACATCCGGTATACGCGTTGGCACATCGATCTGTTGGGTAAGGTGATGTAACCCGGCAAAGAGCTTGACATACCTTCCTTCGGGTGTTGTCTGACCAGAATAGCGGAGCCAGTTGGAATTGTGTACATTGAAATCGCCCGCAATAACGATTTCAGTGCGAGGACAAAGGGAAACAATTTTCGAGATGGAATCAGACAGTGCATCAAACTCGTTACAAGTCGAATTACTGTCAAGATTTGGACTCCTGTAAATAAAACAATAATGAATGACATGCTTGCGGACAGTGAATTTGAGCCATAAGAAGTTAAAGTCCGTGTTGGAACATTGTCCCATATTGGGGAAGGCTCTGGCAAGCAATATCATTCCTAACATAGACCACGAGACCATGATGAGAAAAGAGTAATGGCACCAAGCTATACCCATGTAGAGCAAATTCTGATAAATCAGTATTTGCTCCAACCTGAGTTTCACTTAATGCCAAAACAGCTGGCTTGTGTTGAACAGTGTAGACGTACACGTGAAAGAAATTCTTTCTTAAACCACGAACATTTGAATACACGACACAAAAATCACTTACCATTTAAAAATACTTACATACAAAACACAACTCTGATTAAGTCGAACTGCGCAGTGAAAATCCAAATTAACTTCTGTAATAATCAAACTGTCTTAGGTGTTATGCCCATAAGACAGCCTGTTTACAAAAAATCAATCCAAACATTCAGCACAATAAGACAAATTCAGATGCCCTTATCTATTTACCGCAAGCATTGTATAGTCATACGATGCCTACAGTAGATAAGAAAGAGGCAGTTAAGCACAAAGGTCTTGGGACAGATTAGAGGACAATTTGTTATGCGAATGCGTTTTATTTATTTTTTTTTTTTTCTTCAGCGCGAGTGGGCACCTTTTTCATTCATCCTACGACGCGAGTGAACACTATTATTTTTTTTTTACAGCACACGCGAGGGGTTTTTTTCTAATTTCTCAACGAGCGTGTATTATTTTTTTTTTCCTTAAAGCACTCGCGATAACAACGCGTAACAATTATTTGTTTGGACTTCGTTTTACTAATTGTGCGCGCACCTCGACATCCGTCTTCAACGAGCTTAGGATCGACACTCGACATCTTGGTAGTCGACAATGATGATAGTGCGTTAGTGTCTGTCTAGCATTCTGTCTGTCTGTCTGGTATGCCTATCGTTATATGGCTTAAGGGAATGAATCGACTTCAACAAACGGTGGCGTCTACAGTTCCATTCAGGCGGAATTACTTAGCGAACACCTTAATGTGTGTCCACACCAAAGAAACATTTTTTAAACATTTCAGGAACATTTAAATAAATATTTCAGAAATGTTTCTTTGTTTCTGAAATGTTTTTTAAATGTCCGGACGGATTTACGGATGACGAAACATGTGCACAAATTAAAGACAACGAACTTCGGAAGTGTACGTAGAATGTTAGTTCCCTTAATAGAGCACGTTCAGCAGAGGCCCTGGACTGCTGTAGGCATTCAAAACCGCCATCCACGAAATGCTATGGGATGGGTCCAGGCAAAAGAAAAATGAAAAAGTGCAATATTTTATTTACAAAATGCTAACAAAAAGCAGCGCTTATTTAGACGTGGCTAAATTCCCCAATGCGCCAGCACAGAAAAAAAATGATAGCACCCAATAGTTTTCGAACTCATGAACAAAATATACGAGCAGTACCCAAGCGACGTTAACGTCAAGCTTGGGACAGGGCATATTTGGTGGTACAGTCGGACACGAGTTTCCGCTCTTACAAAGCCAACCCTACAGAGGAAAATCGGAAGGAGCACAAACAAGCAAGGAACTCCTGCAACTCGTCATTGAACGAACCAACTTTTTGCATAACCAAAAATTACGGCAAAAAATTCTGCAAGGTCACAAAGGCAGTACAAATTTTTGGTCATTTGTAAAAAATATTTAAAACTCCTCAACATCTTCAGTTCCAACGCTCATCGACAATAACAAACCAATTGTTTACTCTTCGGAGAAGGCAAAATTGCTCGCAGCCCATTTCGCTGCCAGTTCCACACTGCCTCACAGCAACGTTGCCCCTCCTGTACTTGAGAATGTACATTTTTTCATAGGACAGATTTTTATCCGCACTCGTACAGTAGCAAGAGTTCTGAAAGATCTCGATACACACAAATACGCTGGCCCAGATGGTATACACCCGATTCTTCTGAAGAGGTGTTCTTCCACACTGCAGAAGCTTTTCCATCGCTCCTACTCTTCTGGAATCTTTCCTAGAAGATGGAAAACATCATTTGTCCAGCTGTCTCTAAGTAAGGTGACCCATCCTGCCCCCCCTCCTACCGACCCATAGCACTAACATCCCTTCTTTCTAAGGTCATGAAAACGCTGATTAATCGTCAGCTTAAGGAATATGTCGAAGATCGAAAGCTTCTCCATGACCGTCAGTATGGCTTCCGCAGCAACCGTTCTACTGGTGATCTGATGGCATATCTCACCGAACAGTGGAACAAATCTTTACATCGCTTTGGTGAAAGTAATATTATTGCTCTTGATATCTCCAAGGCATTTGATAGAGTTTGGCATGAAGATCTCTTATCGAAAATTAATGCTTTTGGGATCGATGATACTCTTGTTCGTTGGATTTGAAGCTATCTTCTGGACCGTTCAATACAACTTGACGGATTCAAGTCTGATTCTCACAAAATAAATGCTGGTGTGCCCCAGGGCTCTGTTCTGTCTCCGACTCTTGTCCTCATTTTTATAAACGATCTTCTGTCTGTTACTTCTAATCCACTTAACTGTTTTGTTGACGACTCTACCCTTAGCTTTTCATATTCGTTCGATAATTTACGTCCTTCGCCTTCGGACGTACAATTGCAACGGTACCGTATGATAAGCTGAGTAAATTCCAATTTATACAGCACTGTCAAATGGGGTAATAGGAATCGTGTGGAGTTTAATGCTTCGAAAACTCAATGCTGTCTTCTGTCGTTAAAGCTAAACATTCCCCCAATGCCATTGTCCATGAATGGCACTTGCATCGAAGAAACCGAAAAGCTCTCTGTACTCGGTATGTGTGTCAACGACGACCTCCGTTGGAACAACCATATATTTGAGATCGCTAAAAGTACTGCTAAGTGCTAAGGTTTTCTGTATCGGTGAAAGAAGTATTTTTCCCCTTCTGATCTGACTACAATTTATAGAGCGTTTATACGGCCAAGACTATAACTGCCACCTCTGGACAGATGCTTCGCAAACATGCCCTGCTTAATAGAATATAAAATCGAGCGTTAAGATTGATAGGAAATATAACTGCCGCCGAAACAATTGCCCTTCTGGAACACCGACGCAATGTTTCATGGCTTTCCTTATTTTATCGTATCTTTTATAAAATATGTTCACTTGAAGTAGCCAGCTGCATTCCTCCCCTTAAAAGTTTCTCCCGTAATACTCGCATCGCAAGGAATGCTCATCTGTTAACCGTTGAGCACAATTTTGGACGTACCGTGAAATATAGGGAATCTTTTTTAGCCGAACAACACGAATTTGGAATAGTTTATAATAGTTGATCTGCAAGCATTCAAAACCAATGTTAATCGACACCTCATATCCTTCCCTTCCCTCTCTTCCTAATGCCCGCGCAGTGTGCTCTACATTAAAAGGGAAACAAATAGTCCCTTGTGCGCGCGTTAATTATAAAAAAAAAAAAAATTAAAGGGCTTAAGACGCTTCTCTGGTGACTGGCCAACCACCAATTTGATTGAGAAATCTTCGGTGACTTTTTTGGGGCAATTTATATCTATTCCGATTTGATACTGGCTTAACATTAATTTTTAAATCGACATCGTAACATCATAATGTCTGATTGTTATGTGAATTTTTATATTCACGAATCTCAACCTGCCCTTACCGTATGCAACTGTATCACAAATAAAAAAAATTGCGTATACGCCAGAGTGAACTTATGTGTTTTATACTTAATATGTTGGACTTGTTACATTACTAATTGAACTGTTAGCAAGTTATGCAATACCTCGGTGATTAAAAGGAAAGTCTTGTGGGCAAATTGATAACAACGCTTTTATATACTGAAGATGTTCCTTATTATCAACGGATAGGTTTGTAATGGGCTAACGACAGCGCTCATATCCCCGAAGCGGGTTACTGACTCCGGATTCTACGGTTCCTTTTGTTCAAGGATTCCAACAAAGAACCTGATGGCCCTCCACGTTGGGGGTTGTGCGTGGGGCTAACAACCATGCTGCGAAAACGGACTTAGGCTAATTGACTTGGCAGAGTAGCACATAACGTCACCATTGCAAGCACACGGTTTCCTCATCTCAATAAACACAAAGGGACTTGGCGACACCCAGATCAAAAAAAACGTCAATCAGATTGATCACGTTGCGATCAATGCAAGACACGCCTCCAGTATCTTGGATGTTCGGACCTTCCGAGCAGCTAATATCAATTCGGATTGTTGTTGCAGCCAAAATAAGAATGCGAATAACCCGAACGCTACAACAAGAGTAATACTGTGAGGAAGTATGACGCCGGAAAACATGTTTGGTTTTGGCATCCCCACAAAACTCGTCCAACTGTGCAGGATGACGATGAAGAACTATCGCTGCTCCGTCAAGGTTGGTTCTGACCTCACGAAAAGCTTTTGACGTCAAAAAAGGATTCGAAAAGATGATGCGCTATCGTGCGATTTCTTCAAATTAATACTTGAAAAAATAATAAGAAACTCTTAAGCCAATTTTAGTGGGACAATTTTTTTTAAGTCTGTGCAATTGTTAGCATACGCTGACGACAAAGACATCATTGGCAGAACTCGGCGAGCTGCCACTGGAACGTTTGCTAGCATTGAAGCTGAAGCGGCTAAGATGGGACTAGCAGTCAATGAGGCCAAAACGAAGTACCTGCTGTCTACAAAAAGGGACACACAACACCGGCGGATTGGACAGACCATCACAATAGACAGGTACAACTTTAAATTAGTTAGGGACTTTGTTTACCTCGGATCCGCTTTAACATCTGACAACAAGATCTCGTTAGAAATAAAGCAAAGAATTACTCTTGCCAATCGCTGTTTCTATGGGCTAGGAAGGCAATTGAGTAGCGAAGCCCTCTCTCAAAAGACAAAGGAAATTCTGTATAAGACCCTAATCATCCCAGTTCTGCTCTATGGCGCTGAGGCATGAACTCTATCTAAAGCGGATGAAGATATTCTTAGTCGTTTCGAGCGTAAGATTCTTCGGAGGATTTTTGGCCCTATCTGCGTTAACGGGCTTTGGAGGAGAAGGTTCAACCATGAACTATACGAGCTGTACAGCGACATTGACCTGGTCAAAAAAATACGCATATCACGTTTAAGATGGCTAGGTCATGTAGAGCGAATGGACAACAATGCTCTGGCTCGCAGGATCTTCGATTCCATCCCAGAGGGTAGACGCAGTCAAGAAAGACCTCGCCTTAGGTGGCGCGCTCAAGTGGAGGACGACCGCAACTAAACTGGAGGCAGCTAGCCAAAGACCGAGCTGGCTGGAGAGGCATGTTGGTTGAGGCCAAGGTTCGTCCCGAACAGTAGCGCCCCCTAAGTAAGTAAGTAAGCACATGACAGTCGGAATAAAATGTAAGTTCGAAATATAAGAATTTTCCAGATCTTCGAATAGCACGAAAAACCTTTAGCATCTTGATTAACTAGAAATACATTTTTCAAACACAAACAAAAAATAGTTTTTTAATCCATCTCCGTAAGTTCTAATGAAATGCCCCTGTCGTCACTGACATCACACAGTGACAGGCAGACAAAAGCCCATTCTGGCATTCTGCTCTTTTAATAAAAAAAAAAAACAGACTCATCGCTAGACTGACCTAGAAAAAATAATTCTACTCAAAATAATAATATCTACCGTCTAACTAATTATCGTCTCTACTGAGTTCTTCATTAAGGCATTACACCCATTTAGGGTTAGGCAGTGTTCCAAAAACAATCTCCCAGATCGTTATAATCATGAAATTAAAATAAAAGTGACAAAAGGGAAGAAGTGTTCATGGTTGAAATACTAATTCATAACAAAAATGTAACAAAAAAAAAAAAGTTTTCTTAGCTGTTTTCCTATTAAGGAAGGTTTCCAATATTTTGTCATCGGCACAGGTACAGAAGGATGTCCTTTAGTAGTGAATCCAACAAACTTGGAATTCTGCCAAATGCACAATTCCTAATGCCAGCTCTATATACCTCTTCCAAAATAGGTCACTTTTATAAATTATTCTCATTTGCACACATGGCTTGCCTACTTTTATAAATGCGGTGACTTATACTTATAAGGAATTTAAAATAATATAATCATTTGTGAGTTTTTTTTCTAAACAAAAGCAGCTGAGCTGACTAAGGAAAAGATTGTCAATTTGTGTTGCAGAACTTTTAAACTTTTTCTTCGGATTTTTTTTGTTTTGTTCCTGCCACATTAAATTTATTGTTTTTGCTTGTTTTGTGTAAACAAGATAAGAAACACAAAAATTTAAACTTATTTTCAAAAGTAAATAACCTTATTTGCATACAGCAAAAAAAAGTAAAAAAAAAATCAATCTCTTAGATACATTTTGCCCAGAAATTACCTCACATTGTGTGCGGATAAAATTGAAAAAAAAAACAATAAACTTTGGGTGTTTATTGGTGCCAGTTTGGAATTTGTTATGTCTGCTTGACTTGGTGTCTTGGGAAATTGTTTTATTTTAATTAATGGTTTCAACATAATTAGAAATAGAATGTTGGGAGCTGTGACACCCGGACGAAAGGACCCTCAAAACATGACAATGCATAAACATATACTAAAGCAGTAATAAGAGCATCTTAACCTCTTTTGTAAGTGAAAACTTCATGCACTCTGTAATGACATTTTTTCATTGTTGTTGTTTTTATTTAAAAAAAATAAATATAAAGGTTTTCTTGTGGCATAATTGATTGGATTGAAAGTCATTAACCACAAGTCACAGTTGTGTATGGAAAGGACCTTGAAGAAGGATTAAAGTGATTCATACTTAAAAGTTCAAACCCATGGTAACGAAAACAACTGTTGCTAGTAAATAAATTAAATCATTTTTAAGTTTACTCGGAAAATATTTCTTAAATGTAAAAATTAAATTATTATATGTAAAAACAAAATATACAACGGAAAGGCAAACGTAAGCGCCACCTGGCGTTCAAAACTTTTTAGGTGTTTGCCTCGAAAACAATGCCAAGAATGTTGTGTTATGTGAATTTTATAGGATATCAGCGGAATTCCGGTTATAACTTTTTAAAAACCGAATTCTCAAAAAACCGATTATCAAAATCCTGACTCTCAAAATCCCGAAAAAGTACAAGAGAGGCAAACGTCCTACCTTGCCCGTACCGACAATTTTTATGGGACAGACTATAGTTAGAGACCAAGATGGCTGGAGAAGCTTGTTGTTTGAGGCCCGGTGCCACTTTGAACTGTAGCGCTAGCTAAGATATGATAAGGTAAGAGACTACCTTAAAGGCTCTACTATATCAACTCAAGAAACAGCATCAGCATTGAGATCAAACGGCGGCACAGTGAAGAAAGATTTATGTTTCGGATGCAGATGGAAGTTCGAACAACTTTGCGTGCTAAACTTCAGACAGGTATGTATGTATCCAGTGTTTGGCTGGCTTAAGAAGCTTTTTTGGTTGAGTGCCAAGTCCATCCCAGACTGAAGCGCGAATGAGGTGAAAATTTAATACTTTTTAAATACATTTCTGATTGAGATTAAAAGGTAAAATACTTGGTATGTATTTTGAGAGTCAAAATTTCATTTATATGTTTGTCAATCGGTTTCTTGCGTTTTAAGGAACTTTTCAAAAACCATAACTTTTACTTGCATAAGTAAAACTAGGTATATGGATCGGACCTGCTTGCTCTTATTAACAAAGGAAACATCGGTGCAAGAATTTCAGCATTTATTTTGAGATCTATCGGTCTTATGTTGTCAGCTCCAGGTCCTTTTTTTGGTGTTTATTTTTCTTAGAATGTTGAGTATCTCTTCTTTGCTGGCCTTTTCGATGAAAATACTTTGTTTTAGTTGTAGATTTTCATGAGTCGTTCTATGTGTTTTAATATTGCACACGTGTATGATGTTAGATAGCTGATTTGCAAATTGATCCGAAAACTTTTCAGCAATACTGTATTTACCGTTAACATCTATTGAGAAGTTTTTTTTTATAACTTCATCAATTTACGTTTTCTTTCTTCCTAAAAAGTTCATTTATCACTGTCCAAATCTTTCTGGGTCGGATTGTACACTTATAAATGTTTGTTTATAAAAGTTATGTTTTTTTTGTGATTTGTATGTTTTTGCTTACAATGTTCCTATATTTCCTCTCAAGCGATAATTATAAAACCTCGTGAACGTCAGCTGCGGTTCCGTTGGTGGGATGAGCAGTCCAGAGCGTTATAACATTCAAAGTATCAGCTGACGGTCTTTCCACCAAGATACAGCCAGCTGACATTTACATTTATTTATAGTTGCGTACTATAGCTACCATCAGTCTAAATTTTAACTGAGAGGAAATCTTGAGTTTTCGCCACCTTGTAACAGGTTTTAAAATTCGTCTGACAATAAAATATTTCTTCATTTCTCAATAGACAACTTCAAATGATCTTTCGTAGCAAAAGACTCAAGTTTTTTGGCAACATTTTGTTTTGACGAAAACGGCGTTTTTCTTGGACTGCCAGGTGGCAGATGCTTTTCATAAAAATATCTACGAACTATTTCAATGCTCGTCGATTCAACCGCTGACAAAAGTGGGTCTTGGGCCGAAAATCTGGCCAGCCATTATATTTCTTTTTTCGTCAAAGAGGCATTTCGTATCATCGAAGCGGAGCAACCAATTTAGTTCTGAACTTTTGCGTAGGTTTTTTCTTCTGAAATCAGCTTTGTTATAAGAGAGCTCTTTTCAGCGGAACAGTGCTCTCAGTGCTCGCTTTCCGGGCAGTACCCCGAAAAAAAGATGGCTTTGATCGGGACTCGAACAAAAAAAATTCTCGAAATTTTTCAAAATCGTTGTAGCCGTTTTTGAGAAAAATAAGGTTTTCCTTAACGGTTATATGGTAAGTACCATTATTTTTAACCCTAAAAATAAAATTTCAATGTACCCTTTGAGCCGTTTAGGCTCTCTGAAAGACAGATAGAGAGACAGACAGACATGTTTTGCCATTAACGTTTTTAGGCTTCTCTATAATCGTATCTACATAAATTTCTTTCATATTTACGAATTCTAAATTAGCTTTATACAGTACCAATAGTGGTAAGTTAAAAGAGGTCGCTACTTTATTCTGCACAAGATGGCAGGATAGGTGGATTATTAGGGAAGTCAGTGGGAAGAATAACCTTCGAGTTTCTTCCGGACCTTAAGACAGGGTGATACAAACCTTTGTAGGATATCTTTTGACTGCACATGGTTCAATGAATGCATTTTTGCATGCACGAAGTTTAATTATTGAAACGTAGAGTTAATTTCTACTACCCGTTCTTCAAGAATTACGTTATGAGGTGGCCTGGCTTCGAGTAGTAAGAATCTATCTGGAAGTAACCTGCACGGTTGTCAAGCTACCACACAAAGCTTTATTCTAGTGACACGAGATACAGGAAGACCTGGTCTAATAGGTTAGACTTTCGATTAGTCCAGTTTTGTCCAGCTTGTTGTGAGGTAGGCTCCCTATTAGTTGAAGGATCGTGGTGGCTGTATTTAACTCTATATGCAAGAACATAAATGGCTTCCAAGGGATCTGTTAGCACCTCAAATGCTTTCTTCGGCCCAATACACACGGAGCAACTGGAAAAAAATTAAAACCGTTTGGCAACTCGGGTTACAGAGTACAGACCAGTTACGGACTCAGCCGTGACTTGACTCCACACACGAGAAAACTCATTGCCAATCAAAATCTCTAGTTCGTTCAGTGCCTTTATACAAAACAGTGTTTTAAACCTCCCCAGCAACAGAACAGGTTGGTCTGTTATTCGCTCATCTTCGACAAATAAAGAAACTGAAAACAGTAGGCAACCCGACATGCAAATCAACAGACGACTTGTTACAAACTGTTTTTTTGTGAGTCACAAACGAGTTTTCCACTAGTGGCGTCGTGTGCGTCGTCCCATTTTATTACACAGAGTATGACTCAGACCAGGAGTGAAGTTCAAGCCTTACACGTTACTACGATTTGAACTTGGTTAGTACTTGTACTCTTTGGGACGATAACCAGCGCTATACCACAGCTCTTTTATATTTGTAGGGCAACTGTGTAAATAAGACCTTTACAGGCAGGATGCGCTTAAAACTTTTTTTTATAAAAAAGTTTTTTTCTTATTTGACTTTTTCGAGAACAGGTTAACGGATTAGAACTAAATTAAGTTTTTAAGAAGATGTTTTGGTCGAATAACAGTGTTTGCTTTCAATGGTTATACGAGCCATAATCAATCGTAGCCTGATCCAAGGATGTGTTCCAAAAATTATGAAACATTAATAATTCGACCTATTTATAAAGAAGGAAAAAAACATGATCGAAAACTATAGACCAATCGCTATCATGTCATCTATAGAAAAACGTTTGGAAGAAATTGTTGCGGAATGGCTTAATAAATTTATTACCAAACACCAAATTTAACACTCAAACCAATATGGATAAACTTCTAGCAGAATTTACAAATACAGTCAATGCAGGACTTAGTAGTAACCATCACGTACTTGTCTCGTTTATTGACTTCAGCAAAGCCTTTGACACTCTCAGTAAAGAAAAGCTTTTAGAAAACTTGAACAAAATTGGTGTGGGGGGGATACTTGTCAGAGTGGTTCAAGGACTACTTAACTGGTAGATCGATTAAGGTCAAAATATCAACTACCCCTAGTAAAGAAAAACCTTCCAAATATGGTGTTCCACAAGGCACAAAGTTGGTTCGCATTTTATTCATTTTATTCACCAACGAACTTCGAAGATTATTTAAAAAAATACAACATATGCCTATGCAGACAACAAAAACACAAAAACTTAGAGTCAGCAATAGCAATACTTCAAGACCAGTTGGGAAAATATATCCAACTGGTGTCATGACCATGGACTAATTTATTATTAATGGTACCAAAATAAAAGTAATGCATATACGCCATCCATTTAAGAAGGAAAAACCAGTAAATTTATATTTCAGAAACAACAACTGTCCACTGCTAATTAACAATAAACCAATCGAAATCGTGAAAAAGATGAAGTATCTTGGAATTACCATAAATGAATATTTTATTTGGCGTGAACGTATAAACAGAATACGCCTTCAACTTACAAGTACCCTATTTGTTCTGCTTTATCTTAAAATATTCTCAAATTTTGAAGTTCTCAAACAAGTATACTACTCGCAAATTCGATACGACATCATAACCTGGGGTAGCGCCTCAAAAATACATATAGACAAGATACTTAATCTTCAACATCATCTAATCAAATTCATTAAACCTACTAATGCTTTGTGGCTGCATTACAATATTATATGGAAGATCAAAGATTCCTACAGCCAAGAAGACACACACAAAATAATTTAAGAAGAGCAGCATTCGTTAGGAATGATATTGCTTGCCAGAGCCTTCCCCAATATGGGCAATGTTCCAACACGGACTTTAACTTCTTGTGGCTCAAATTCACTGTCCGCAAGCATGTCACTCATTATTGTTTTATTTACAGGAGTCGAAATCTCGACAGCAATTCCACTTGTAACGAGTTTGATGCGCTGTCTGATTCCATCTCATAAATTGTTTCCCTTTGTCCTCGCACTGAAATCGTTATTACGGGCGATTTCAATGTACACAATTCCAATTGGCTCCGCTATTCTGGTCAGACAACACCCGAAGGAAGGTATGTCGAGCTCTTTGCCGGGTTACATCACCTTACCCAACTGATCGATGTGCCAACGCGTATACCGGATGTTGCTGGGCAAGCCGCCCATACTCTTGACTTGTTTCTGACTTCTGTAACTTCTATATTTGGCACTTCAGACCATTGTGTCATTTCAGCTAATTTCTCATCCTCCACCCATCCAGTTAAAGAAAAACTTCCCACCAGGACGGTTTGGCAATACGAGAAAGCCAACTGGGACGGCCTGAATATTTTTTTCCGAAACTTTAACTGGTCACTATGCTTCCTCGATAGTGACATTGATGCCACTCCTGAAATGATCACAAATGTGATTCTTCTAGGGATGCGTGCTTTTATTCCTAACAGAGTAAAAAGCATCAAACCTAAAGAAAAGTCTTGGTTTAATTCTGAGTGTAAAGAAGCTATAAGGCTCAAAGAAGTAAGTTTCCGTTCTTACAAAGCCAACCCTACAGAGGAAAATCGGAAAAAACACAAACAAGCAAGAAACTCATGCAACTCCGTTATTGAAAGAACCAAATTTTTGCATGACCAAAAATTACGGCAAAAAATTCTGCAGTGTCCCAAAGGCAGTAAAAATGTTTGGTCATTCGTAAAAAATATTAAAAACTCCTCAACATCTTCGGTTCCAACGCTCATCGACAATAACAAACCAATTGTTTACTCTTCAGAGAAGGCAAACTTGCTCGCCACCCATTTCGCTGCCAGCTCCACGCATAGCAACGTTGCCCCTCCTGTACTTGAGAATGTAAATTTTTCCATGGGACAGATTTTTTTCCGCACTCGTACAGTAGCAAGAGTTCTCAAAGATCTCGATATACACAAATCCGCTGGCCCGGATGATATACCCCCGATTCTTCTGAAGAGGTGTTCTTCCACACTGGCAAAGCCACTGCGTAAGCTTTTCCATCGCTCCTACACTTTTAGAATCTTTCCTAGAAGATGGAAAACAGCATTTGTCCAGCCTGTCCCTAAGAAAGGTGACCCATCCTCCCCCTCCTCCTTCCGACCCATAGCCCTTACGTCCCTTCTTTCAAAGGTCATGGAAACGCTGATTAACCGTCAGCTTAAGGAATATCTCAAAGATCGAAAGCTTCTCCATGACCGTTAGTATGGCTTCCGCAGTAACCGTTCCACTGGTGATCTGATGGCATATCTCACCAGACAGTGAAACAAATCTTTACATCGCTTTGGTGAAAGTAAGATTATTGCTCTTGATATCTCCAAGGCATTTGATAGAGTTTGGCATGAAGCTCTCTTATCGAAAATGCGTGCTTTTGGGATCGATAATACTCTTGTTCGTTGGATTAGAAGCTATCTTCTGGACCGTTCAATACAAGTTGTATTGGACGGATTCAAGTCTGATTCCCATAAAATAAATGCTGGTGTGCCCCAGGGCTCTGTTCTGTCTCCGACTCTTTTCCTCATTTTTATAAATGATCTTCTGTCTGTTACTTCTAATCCACTTAACTGTTTTGCTGACGACTCTACCCTCAGCTTTTCATATTCGTTCGATAATTCACGTCCTTCGCCTTCAGACGTACAATTGCAACGGTGCCGTATGTCAAGCTCATTAAACTCCGATTTATACAGCATTGTCAAATTTGGTAATAGAAATCGTGTGGAGTTTAATGCTTCGAAAACTCAATGCTGTCTTCTGTCGTTAAAGCTAAACATTTCCCCAATGCCATTGTCCATGAATGGCACTTACATCGAAGAAACCGAAAAGCTCTCAGTACTCGGTATGTGTGTCAACGACGACATCGCTAAGAATGCTGCTAAGTGCTTAGGTTTTCTGTATCGGTGTAAGAAGTATTTTTCCCCATCTGATCTGGCTACAATTTATAAAGCGTTTATACGCCCTAAACTCGAGTATAACTCCCACCTCTAGGCAGGTGCTTCACAATCATCGCTTCACTTGCTTGATAGAATACAAAATAGAGCGTTAAGATTGATAGGAAATAGAACTGCCGCTGAAACAATTGCCCCTCTCGAACAAGGACGCAATGTTTCATGTCTTTCCTTATTTTATCGTTTCTTTTATAAAAAATGTTTACTCGAGGTAGCCAGCTGCATTCCTCCCCTTAAAAGTTTCGGCCGTAATACTCGTCTTGCTAGGAATGCCCATCAGTTCACCCTTGAGCCCAATTTCGGACGTACCGTGAAATATAGGGATTCTTTTTTTAGCCGTACAACACGACTTTGGAATGGTTTACTCGGCGAGATTTTCCCTTGCCATTTCAATTTGCAAACATTCAAAACCAATGTTAATCGACACCTCCTATCTCTCCCCTCCCTATCTTCCTAATGCCCGCGCAGTGTGTTACATTAAAAGGGAAACAAATAGTCCCTTGTGCGCGCGTTAATTAAAAAAAAAAAAAAAAAAAAAAAAACTAGGGATGCTTGAAACTCCATCAACTTCCAACCTATACGGGGACAGAGAACTAAGATGTAAAATTCCGAAGATATTAACAAAAATTACTTTCTAGAATTGCTTTTTGTAAGACAGTAACAAAATATTGACTACGCCCGATGATGGAATATACTTCCAAAACGCGTTGCATTTGTTAAATTAAATTTAACAAATTTAAATTTATATTTGTTTTTTTAAAAAATTTAAATTAAATAATAAAAAAAATTTAAAATTATTTGTTTTTTTTATAATTAAAAATAAATATTGATTTAAATCTGAAATATTAACTGAATTTCTTAAATAACTTCAGGATTTCAAATAACTACCTTTGTTTATAACCGCCGGCAGATAGGCACTTTGCTTTCCGGGTAAAATTTTGTAAATTTAAACAATTGTGAAAATTAGGAATTTCGAAAATTGAAAAAAAAAATAAACAAAATTCACGCAACACAATTTAAATTTTTAAGCATCGTCTTATTATAATCTATTAAAATTTTAATTTTTTGTTAATATTTTAATTTATAAAGTTTCTAACTTTCTAAAAATATACAAAACATAAATTAGGTAAATAAAATTCTTTTGTTTTTTTCATGTTTTAATAATTTTTGATTTCACTACTATTATTTCGACCGCAGCTGTACGTCGAAAACCAGCAACCAGGGAAGTTATATTTTCTCTTGCCCTATCATGGTGGGGAAGAAAGCTCAACATTTTTTCGACTGTGAAACCGAGGTACTTGACAGATTTATTATATTTAATGGTGGTATTGCAAGGGGTATAAGCAGGATTACGGTTATTTAGTAACATGACCTTGAGCAGCATTATCACCGTTTCTTCCATTGCCAAATAGAAACCAACATTCCTAGCCCCTGTTTTCCACGAGATTGATCCTCGACGAAGAAAAGCAATTCATCAGTAAAAACAGTACACCTGCGAAAATCGATTTTGGTTATAAGGGTAGTAAGCAGAGAGCCCATCATGAGGTTCCAAATATGTGGACCTTCAATGGAATCCTGTATGATCAATTTGACCATATGTACAAACTGTTCCTTTAGAGAATTAGCTCTTATATAGAGCTGCTTCTCGTAAACCATTATCCTCTTATTTAGAATGGATGGAATTCCAGTTCAAACAACCAAAGCGCCCTTGAAATCAATTAGAATACCAACAACATTTTGTACACCAGACTCGCTTACGTGAACCTAACATAAACCCTAGCGTTGTCAACACATATTTCTGGCGCAAGCTGAACATGGCTCAGGTGAACACTTCCTCAGTCTGTCAAACATTATTATTTGAAGTATATTCCCATGTACCGGAAGGAGACTAATTCCAAGATAACATCTTGGATCAAGTATGGAGATGGCCGCCGAGATGGCTTTGACTATTTCTCCCGTCAATTCTGAATCCCATCGATCCTTAAATTAGGAAAAAATTGCACAAGAAAAACGAATGTTCACATAATTGTTTTATAACAAGGTCAAAACTATTCAGCTACCAATCTTATGCAACATCATAACAAATCAAAACTTTATCTTTTAATCTTCTTAAAAACCTAAAGTAGGTTTCGATTAGCTATAGGATACCAAAACCTTACCTTTAAAAGGCACCTTACAATATTGAAATATATATTTATTATTTTATATATTTAACTAATGGCCACTTGAACTTAAAAGAAAATGTGCATTTTAAATTAAGCAATAATATATTATTTTCCAAACTTGAGAACAGAGGTCTTAAACAACAAAAAGACTATTCTTATATCGAACTTAATAACATATGTAATTGCTCGTAATTTTATTAAGGTATGTTCACATGACATTATGTAATTAAAGTTGACAATACCTTGAAGGTTTTTTTAGACATACGAAGTGAACAACTACAATACTTTTACTCAATAAGTTGAAAATAAAAATTCACTTTCTATTTCACTTCACCTCTTCAGCTCTTTAGAAATTGATAAATAGATATCGATTGACGACATTAAATTTGTATATCCACCAAAAGTTCAAGAAGTACAATGAACTCCAACCCAACGCTGGGAACTCATTCCGTACCAAATAAAATTTCTTGTTTGCATGACAACGTAACACACCTTCGATTTCCTTTTCAAGCCGCACAATTCCCTTGATAATAAATTCTTAATAAATTTTGCTTCTGGGAGAACTTAACAACTTGGTCAGTCACTTCCGACAACAACCAACAAAACGACGACGATGAGGCTTACTTCTCCACTAGCTGTCCAACTGGAGTAGGTCAGAACTAAATTAATAGCAGGAAACCACGAATGAGAACAACAATTTTCCCACTGTCAGTCGACGAATCGATTGTTAATCTTCACTTCACACAAACAACAAAGGTTAGAATACCAACTTACCATTGATTAGATAAAATACTGCAGAACTATCGTGTTTCTGAAGACATCTTCTACTAGAATGAATGCACACTTTCGGTTTGGAAAAAGGTATGTTTTTCTTATCCGCAATTGAAGCACTTTTCATTTGGAAAATATAAGAAGAACATCACTAGTTTTGACCCGATACGATGGCACGTTGCAGAAAACTGAGAATGGAAATATATTCTGCAACGCTGTGGGCACACTCTGACTAGAGGTACATTTACAGAATGAGTATAATCAAATCATCATTCATTTGCCCGCCCATCCATCCATCCATCTATCCCATCCCATCCCAACCCCTCTGTGGCAAATTCTGTAAGCTTCCGAAATGCATAAGGGAAAACGGTAGAGCAACGGAAACGTTCCAAAAACCAATTTATTCCTTCAGTTGGGCGAATGATGGAGGTTGTAAGGGATGTACAGTGGTGTACAAAAAAAAACGAACTTACTTTTTTGTTGAAAATTTTCAATATTCCTTCATTTTCGAACACAAAGTTCTTTGTTTTCTTGCAACAATGATTTTCAAAGTCTTCTTTACCATACTGGACATATCTCTTATCGTTTCATTGGTTTAAGTGTATTTTGTTATTACATTCCATTCCAATATTAATGTTTCGGTCCATTAGTAATGATTTGAAGAGATGACATACTACATTACATTTTAGTGCCAATATTTTTGTACTTCCCAAACAAAGAGTACTTCACTTCATATAATAAAAGGTGTTTTTTTTTAGACGTGTGGTTTTTAAGAAGAAATAAAATGCATATTATTTAACATTATGGCCAAGAATGTAGCTTTATTATAAAGATAAGAGTTTGCCATTATGTTTTACAAATGATTTCAGGCAAGTGGTCGCAGCAGCTGGCTCGAATAAATTCCAGCTAAGAGGCTCAATTTTCGACCACTTTTTGCAGCAATTAAGGCCGTATGTCAGCAACAAGTGAGTGTTGGTCTTAAGCTCATGGAGGCCGGACGTCGGGTCGAGGCGCGCCCACAAATAATTGAAAAAATAATATTACAGCTGTTTTGGCATTAAGTGAAACCCAGGTTGAAGTAAATACTGATTTATCAGAATTTGCTCTACATGGGTATAGCTTGGTCCCATCATGGTCTCGTGGTCTATGTTAGGAATGATATTGCTTGCCAGAGCCTTCCCCACTATGGGCAATGTTCCAACACGGACTTTAACTTCTTATGGCTCAAATTCACTGTCCGCAAGCATGCCATTCATTATTGTTTTATTTACAGGAGTCCAAATCTTGGCAGTAATTCGACTTGTAACGAGTTTGATGCGCTGTCTGATTCCATCTCGAAATTTGCTTCCCTTTGTCCTCGCACTGAAGTCGTTATTGCGGGCGATTTCAATGTACACAATTCCAATTGGCTCCGCTATTCTGGTCAGACAACACCCGAAGGAACGTATGCCGAGCCGGGTTACATCACCTTACCCAACTGATCGATGTGCCATCGAAAATACCGGATGTTGCTGGGCAAGCCGCCCATACTCTTGACTTGTTTCTTACTTCTCACCCTGATAAATATACCATTAGTGTAACTTCTCCATTTGGCACTTCAGACCATTGTATCATTTCAGCTAATTTCTCACCCTCCACCTATCCAGTTAAAGAAAAACTTCCCACCAGGACCGTTTGGCAATACGAGAAAGCCAACTGGGACGGCCTGAATATTTTTTTCCGAAACTTTAACTGGTCACTATGCTTCCTCGATAGTGACATTGATGCCAGTGCTGAAATGATCACAAATGTGATTCTTCTAGGGATGCGTGCTTTTATTCCTAACAGAGTAAAAAGCATCAAACCTAAAGAAAAGTCTTGGTTTAATTCTGAGTGTAAAGAAGCTATCAGGCTCAAAGAAGTAAGTTTCCGTTCTTACAAAGCCAACCCTACAGAGGAGGAGCTTTGGTGAAAGTAAGATTATTGCTCTTGATATCTCCAAGGCATTTGATAGAGTTTGGCATGAAGCTCTCTTATCGAAAATGCGTGCTCTTCTCTTGTTCGTTGGATTAGAAGCTATCTTCTGGACCGTTCAATACAAGTTGTATTGGACGGATTCAAGTCTGATTCCCATAAAATAAATGCTGGTGTACCCCATGGCTCTGTTATGTCTCCGACTCTTTTCCTCATTTTTATAAATGATCTTCTGTCTGTTACTTCTAATCCACTTAACTGTTTTGCTGACGACCCTACCCTCAGCTTTTCATATTCGTTCGATAATTCACGTCCTTCGCCTTCGGACGTACAATTGCAACGGTGCCGTATGTCAAGCTCATTAAACTCCGATTTATACAGCATTGTCAAATGGGGTAATAGAAATCGTGTGGAGTTTAATGCTTCGAAAACTCAATGCTGTCTTCTGTCGTTAAAGCTAAACATTCCCCCAATGCCATTGTCCATGAATGGCACTTACATCGAAGAAACCGAAAAGCTCTCAGTACTCGGTATGTGTGTCAACGACGACCTCCGTTGGAACGACCATATATTTGAGATCGCTAAGAATGCTGCAAAGTGCTTAGGTTTTCTGTATCGGTGTAAGAAGTACTTTTCCCCATCTGATCTGGCTACAATTTATAAAGCGTTTATACGCCCTAAACTCGAGTATAACTCCCACCTCTGGGCAGGTGCTTCGCAAACATCGCTTCACCTGCTTGATAGAATACAAAACGAGCGTCAAGATTGATATGAAATAGAACTGCCTCTGAAACAATTGCCCCTCTCGCACACCGACGCAATGTTTCATGTCTTTCCTTATTTTATTGTTTCTTTTATAAAAAATCGGCATAACTGGGTTGCACGTACTTGCTCTTATGTGCATAATTGCATTGGAAAGCAGGATCTTTGACAGAAACAAGTAACATTTGCGTTGAAAATAACACAGTTTTAACTTATAAAAAGTATTAAAAACTACAATTCTTAACGGTTTTTAGTAAAAATGAAGTATGCCATCACACGTTTTAAATAACAAGGAATTTATGAAAAATGTATTTCGAAAATCGTAGGACCGGTTTTGATAAAATCCTGTTTTTTATTTTTAGTTTTTTGAAAAAAAATTATTTTTTAAATTTTGGTATGCAGTTTTTTAGAATTTATTAAAATACATGTGATTATAAAATTTAAAATATTTTTTTTTGGATTAATTTTAAAAATATTGATTTTTCAGAAAAAAAATTTCAAAAATTAATTTTAATTAGAAAAAAAAGTTATTCAAAATTTTGATGCGAAGAATTAATTTGGCTACCTAGATCTTCTTAAATATAAAATTTGACAGAAATCCGAAGAGCCGTAACCGAGAAAGCCAAAAATTCAAAAAACCGTTATATGAAAGGTCCCGTCAATAGACTTTTCCCGTATATGTGGTTCTAAACAAATAATAGCCAATACTAACAAAAAAATTCTCAAAAATGTTCATTAAAATCGTTGGAGCCGGTTTCGAGAAAAATAAGATATTCCTAAACGGTCATATGGCAGGTACCGTTATTTTTAGGGCTAAAAATAAAATTTCAATTTTCCCTTTGGGGAATGCCAAAATAATCATACACACCAAGTTTGAAGATAATCCCACAAGCCGTTTAGGCTGCAGCTCGTTATACATACTGACAGACAGACAGACAGCCTCAGCCTTATAGTCCCTATAATCGCAAGTAAAAAAGAAACAGCCTTATGTGCCATTGAAAATTTCCAACGAGCCATTCGAGAGCATCTCACGTAGAGGTGATGTGTACTGTAAATTTTATGAAGTCGTAGTACTATGCAAATAAACCACAAACCACAGCGGACTCAAAGCCAACACAGCCCATTGCCCATGCCATCTGGGCATGTATGTATTGTCTTCTTAAAAAATGTACAGCGCCATCTGCACCGAAACTAACTAGTACAAATATTTAAATATTTTGCCCATTTCACTTACATACTACCATGGCTTATGTAATGCCATTTATCTTTAATATCTGAAAGTCTCATTTCCTCAAATCTATTAATTTAGCGATTGTCACTTTCATTTCTATCATTTTTTTGGACTTATAAATTGGTTTCAATTTTTATTTTAGCTCTAAAATCTGGCTTAAAATGTTTAAAATTATAAATAATTTTTTCAGTTTTTTTGCATTTTTCTATTGAAAACTTTTGACCACCACTGTTTGTTTACATACAAAATGCACAGTTGAATTGAAAAAATCAATAGGACTGCTACATATCCTTGGGTGAATAGATATATGGATGTTGTAACAAAAATGCTGCACTTTTGCCAACTTGGCAAGGACAACAACGGCTTTAAGGACACAAAACACTCCCTTATTTCACCCACACAACTACTATATATATGCAATCAAAGTGTATAAATAACTCTAAAATAATAAATAAAATTAAACAAACAAATGATTCAACTCACCATCTTGTTGAGATCCCGTTTCTTAGTTATCCCTTCTGGTGTTTTCTCTTCCGGCTCCATTACCGCTGATGGTGAAAATTTACTTCCTGCCTCATCGCCACCAACCCCATTTGTTTGTTCCATATCTTCACTAGTATTATTAAGTTTTCTTTTGCAATTAGCCTCGTCCTTTGAGGAACTGCCACTATTATGATCCACTTTGCCACTAACAATTGAATTGGTTTTCTGCTCGCCGCCGTCGTCGTTGATTATGTTGACCGCTATTGGTGAACGCGTCGTATGAACCTTCCTGCGGAAACTGAAACCGGTGTGGGTGATGCCACTATGGCTAACACCATCTGCAAGTGCTGTTCCATTATACAATCGTCCACAACCCTCCATTAGTGGGGTTGCTATTTGTTCCATGATTCCACAACCAGGAACATGTAAATTACTCTTTGTCCCACGCAGACGCAATGAACCGCCTCTACGGAAGAGCTTTGGTTCTCCAGCTAGGATTGCCAGTGGGTATGGAATCTTTGAATTTTGCTGTGACTTTGCTGGCGATAGCGGTGGCGTCAGGTGTGACGTCGTAGTTGTGGCAGGAAGTGTCGTCAGATTTGAGGGTCCGTCCTTCAGTGGGGTTCGCAGGTGTTGGTTGGTGTTAGCTTTATCGGTCAGTAGGTCACCGTTTACTTTTGTTCCAATTACTGGAGGTGGTGATGGTGTGGCTGATGTCATCATCTTTCTGCACGCACTTAAAACTACTACCTTACGTCATATAGATTTGATGTATCTAATTAAATGTATCTCAGGTATTTCTGCAGTGCTTGACGGTAATCCAATAATTGGAAGTTACTTCTATCTCTGTGCAGCATCATAGAAAGTGGACCGACAAAAGAAAAAAAAAGAGAAAATTAGTAACGATAATGTGAGGGGAAAAGTATCTGAATCTTTGTTTTTTAATTGTATCTGTTAAGCATATGTAATTATTTGCTATCTTTCTGTAACTTTTAAAGGTCGATTGTGGTGACAATGTGAGTGAAATGATATCTTTGCCCTCTAAATTGAATTAGAACACGGGAACTTAAACTTCTGCTTGAAAGTTGAATCTTTTTTTGTTTCTGAAGAACTTCTCAGGTAGCTTTTCCAACTCAAAATTAATCTTCAAACTTAGTAGAAGATGTTTTGCATAAAACGATTGCGTTCTTTGTTTTGAATGAAAGATACTTTCTAGTGTTTTGTTTGCAGGTTAGTTAGTTTTTTTTTTGCTTTCATGTTCATTTTGCAAAGTTGAGTGATTTTGAAATTAATGACTATGCGGCAGCACCTCGTGCAATGAAATAAACTTTTTGAATGGAAAGTTATAAAAAAACGAAATCATGAAAAAAAGTGAAGTGTTGCCGCCGTGTTAGGTAATTCGTGATAATATGCAAAATTAAATGCATTTTTGATTCATTTTAAGAAATCTTTTATTTGATGTAAATGGGGTAATTTAATTGGGAAATATGTAAAGCTTTTGCGATGGTTGAGTTGAAGATCATTAAAATGTAGTGAAATGTATCTTTAATCGTATAGCATTCAGTTAGAAATAAGTGAATGGTCTTTTGGTTTTGTTTGGGAAAGTTTTGTTTGAAAACAATATGAAGGCAATGAACCGTTTTAATAAATTTGAAATTTTTTTTGTTACGCAATATTTTAATGCCTTGTTTAAAAAAAAAAACGTATGAGTATTACTTCTTAGCTGGAACTTATTGTATGGATAGATTATATACTACGTTGAAAATCAGGAAATACGCCACTCACTCTCTTTCAGATGCCAGCCCAAGCATCTGAAAGTGAATTCCTGGAACTTTTTGTTCTTTCAAACACACTGGAACCTGCAAGTGTTAACATCGCACTCAACTTAAGAAATAGCCACTTTAATATAAAAGAGAACCCTGAAATACATTGAAATTGTTGTTGTAATATTTCATTTAACCCACACATTCCATCAAGACCTGTCTGCTCCCCGGCTGCGAAGAGACAGGAGACTTTGATAATCAGTGTGCCTCTGGCTTATTGTGTTTATTTTTAAGAAAAGCACTACTGCAGAGTTACCATTCGCCATTAATGGAAATTATATCACCTTTTTCTTTGGTTTTTGTTATGAAAGTTCCAGAATTGAAGCTTTCTTAGAGCGACTGAGAGCATATTTTAAGTTTAAATAAGAAGGTGTTGTCGCTGTTTTTTTTTTTTGCTTACATCTTTTGGTTTTTTTCCAAGTTCAAAGGATTTGTATGAAAAAAAAATCTGTGTACTTTTGGAGGTGTGGTTTATATTTTGGTGAAAAAAAAATTAGTTGGCCGGCTACCTTTGAAACTGGCTATCCGATTACAATCAAAATTGTTATTCAGGAAGATGTAGGTAGCCTTAGTAATTTTACTTCAAAATATTTTCCAATATTGTTGTTAATAAACAATTATACTATTTAAAAACCGTTCCTACGATTTTGAAAAAAAAAATCCTGCTCCTTCAATTGTTTTAAGGAAATAAAATGGCGTTCAAATTATTTCGCTAAAAACTTTGAAATTCCCTTAATATTTTTCAAATTTTATTCGAGCAGTGACCGTCATGCAACTCAACTGGGAAACTCTTATAAAAACGCGCCAGATTTAATGATTTACATGTTTCTGTTTTCATAAAATTTGAATAAACAGTTGGTAACCATATCTACATTTGTGTGAGAATTATACCAATTTATAATGCCCAGTATGGCAACCATTTGAAAGCTTTAAAATGGAGATAGCTTATTGAAATCCATAACAGTAAGAGTGAGAGGCAAATATCCTATCTTTCCTGTACTGAAAATATAAATTGAACAGAGTATAGTTACAAAGTGTCTTAAACAATGTTGATGGGGATCTTTTTTTTAAATTTTAAGATAAAGGTAGTACTGTTGAATTTCTCCGCGTTCGGACACCCCAAAAATAAAAAGTATTTTAAATTTTATACTAAATATAGGGTTTTTCAATAAGAGGTTTCATTTTGAATAGGCAGCTATTTGGGCAGCTGGAACGATATACACGCTTCAACAACGCATTGAAATTATTTAAATTCACTTAAAAAAATTGTGAAAATTTTGCAGTCACAGTTCGCAAACTAGAGCACTCGGTCGGCAATAGTGAAACTGGTGGGAAAATCTAAGCTGTTGGGACAAGTAAGTGATGTAAAAAATTGAAACCGTGTGCGTCGCTAAAGAACAACTGAGAATATTGCTGCTGTAGCCCGTAGTGTTGAGAAAAACCCAGGTTTGGCGATTCCTCGTCAATTTTTTTGGAATTAGGCATTCTTGAGGCTTTTTAAGTTCAGTTAACTGAACTGAAGCCGATCGATCACCACCAAAGTCTTATCTTCGCTGGTTGGGCTTTGAAATGCATCAAAATGAACCAGGATTTTTATCGAAAAATCATCTTCAGTGATAAGGCCTCGAAAAATCTAAGAATAATTCTCAACGTGTCACTGTTTGGTGCGGTTTACAGGCTGGCGGCGGTGTGATTGACCTTATTTATTCGAAAATGAGGCTGATTCAACTGTTACCACGAATTAATTGCGCTACCGAGCTATGATTAATGATTTTTTATAGCCGGAATCGGACTGGACGACATTTATTTTCAAAAAGACGGCGATAAGTGCCACACTAGCAACGTAACAATCGCATTTTGGCATGAAAAGTTTCCTGACCGTGTTATTTCTCGAAGAGGTGATCACAATTGGACACCGATATCATGTGATTTTACAACTTTAGAATTTTTTTTTTGAACCACGTGAAAGATAAGGTCTACGCTAATGCTCCACAATCGATTCAAGACTTTAAGGATAGAATTTGTGAAGTTATCGAGAACATGCAGCATACAATGGCATTCCTTCCTCCTTACAATGAAATAAACATCAAATGATTTCTGTTAAAAAATACTCGTTTTTTTTTTAATCAAAATGAAACTTCTTATTGAAAAATCCTACATTGAAAAGTAAATTTTAGTAGTCTTTTGAAATGATTTTTTAGATAACAAAAAGTTGCACTAAAAAACTGTATGGAAAGGGAGTAAGGGAGAAAATGGCGTAAAAATTGCTGACATATCCATCCAGGAATACTCTTTTAGACAAAGGAAACATTACAGCATTCTCGCAGGCTACCTAAAGATTTAGGAAGAGGCATCAAAAACCAGACAAACTGACAAAAATTAAGCATTTAGCCGACATAGCGAGAAGTAAAATGCTTCTATTGTGGAGAAACTTCGGATAGAAATCCATGTTCATGAAGTTGCGACATTCCAACTTAACTCGCGTGTCAGGTTGCGCGCAATGACTGTCTTCCAAAAAAAAACCTATAGGTAATAATTAAAATGATAGAAGAGTTTCCATTTGAAAAGGATATTCAAGATCTGTTGGTACTTGACACCAAGGAGTTCACTCCACTTCGAGCTGTAAACGATCTCAGAAGAAACAAGCTCAAAATATTCGATAAGTTTTCTACAAGACCTCAGTCGAAAGACAGTCAGATATGAATATCGTCTCTATATCGAATACCAAAACCGGGATAGGAATCTAGACGAATTCTTCAGATATGAAAAACAGGCTTTCCCTCTTGTACTATTGGACGGCGCGTCGATATCTGGTTTGTTATAAAGAGTGCTCTTCTCGCTTTCCTGGGAAGACTTCAGTCATCCTAGGTCGTGGGACCGCTCCATTACAAACTCTTTAAAAGGTGCAGCAAGAGCCAAGCGGCGAAAAGGGGTGAGAAGACGAGCGGTAAGTGGTTTAACTGACCAACGAATAGAGCTGTTCATCTTCCTCTCTACGACTACGACTCATTTCAGTTTGCAGACAAGGAGATTAGAGATAAGATTGCTCGCCTCACAGAAACCAATATTGACAAAGAATCTGGCCAACTGTTTGAAAAGTAAAGCAACGTCGAGCATATCGCAACTTGGCGCGTTGGATCAGCACATCCGAAAAAGTATACCAAGGTGAACATGTCTGATGGGATCAGGCCCTGGTACTTGCACCAACATTGCCATCACCAACCGGCTGGGGTTGGATAACACCAGTGGCGTGTATGAACGTCTCTAGACAACGCTACCCGAAGCATCCAAGATCTGGAGGAAGCTCGTCGCTTGCAAATGCAAAGACTTTATAAAAAAGTGAAAGTACAAGAAGTGCTCTGAGAATTAAGAACGCATTCTTAAAACGAACGGTCTGAACTGAATTGCTAAATTGAAGTAAAGAAACGAATTTCCCTCAGACTTTGAAAATAGCAATACAAAAAAATGTTCCGAATTGTTTTTCAATTTTCAAAAATTACTTTTAGTCTTCATTTTTGTTTTTATAAAATAAAAATTTAATGAACCATCCATATATATGTATATTTTCAAATAAATTTAAGTTGGATCATTTTAAGAAATGACTTTAACAATTTCATTTTAATTAGCTCATAATAATAATGATGAAGTTTTATAAATATTTAGATGAAAGATACAAATTGTTTTTTAATGAGCTTCAACGGATATCACACTCTAGCAATATATGTACCCGCCCTCTACAAATAAAACCTTCTGGCTTCATTGGAAAGGCAGTATCATGAGTTGTATACCAAAAGAAAAAGAATCCGTTGGATGGCCTTAAAATTTGGTATATCCAATGGATAATTAACTCTAATGACAAATTGTCTGAATTTCTTAGAGAAAGCATTGGAAAATCAAAGGTGAACTAAGTATCTAAACTTAAAGCTAAACATAAAACTATAAGTCAAACGAAACGCGAGATTTCCGTGTAAGAAAGCCCTAAAAACCACGATAATAGCCATAAATAATAAAAAAAAAACTTCATAATAACCAGGAATAACATTTCAAAATCATTGAAGAAATAGGCCGACCATTCCACTTCCAACAGATTATATGATGCATAACCTGACATAACTCACTTTTACACAATTAAATAAAAAAAAATTAAGTTTCTGTTAATGTTAACAAAAAAAATCATTCCGGCAGAACAAAGAACAACAAAATTGTATCTGCAGTAGGAAAAACACGATTTTTAGTTCCTAAATCTCGAAGCATAATTCTTGCTCCACCTCAGAGCATTTAAATTGAAACTACGAATATATGTTCGATAAATCAAGCTGTCATGTCTCAGCGCAAGCAGACACATCCATGGAGATGCTTTATTCCATGCTCCATCAGATGCAACAATATTTTAATCCTATCAGACCCATAAGGCTCATTCGACCTTGCAATGCATTTCTAGATCGTCGACCTGAAGTAGCAACGAACATAATGCCACAAAATGCCAGCCAAACCGTGTGAATTGTGTAAGACCAATTCACTACCGCATCGGTGTGTACATAGCATCAGCATCAACAGCATCTGAAACTGAATTGTAAAAAGATACACCTATGAAGATACAATTCCATGTTATGGATATAGATACAAAACGCGAACGTTAAACCCAAAAAGTCAGTACGCAATGCAATTGCTTGCGCGAGAATTCATTTCACAACATACGTTGCAGAGTTGTTGACTGAAGCTGGAGCTTGAGCTGGAGGTACCCACAAGGAATGTGGTGTATCTTTCGGATAGTTATCTCAAATTCAGTGGCACATTATGAGACGACACTTCCTCTGCGATCGTATTAAGTATCTGCGTGTATGGAGGTACTTATAGATACTTTTCAGATATAATTAATTGGACATTGTTTTGGGAACAACCGAACCGCACATTATTATTATTTTTTTTTTTTTTGCTAAGAGCTGTTACCTACTTCTCTTGTGGCTTTTTGTTATTATTTCCTCCGTTTTGGTTATGCGATATTCTCTTTGGTAATTTAAATTGTCTAATGAGTGATAATTAATAAAATCGACGATTTTGGAGAAGTGTTGTGAAACGAGGAAATTGTTTTCTTAAGATATTTTATTCTTTATTCACAAACGTTTGTTTAACAGTTTTGTTTTTATATAACACAGTTATTTATATTTGCGGTTATATTTTAAGGTCATAAGTTCTTTTTATTTCAAGTTGACCTATTTCAGTGTTTAACATAGAACTGTTCCGAAGACGGCGATTTCCCTATCCCGAGATACTATAAATAAATATATTTTTAGGCGCGACAAGTTCCCTGACTCTTCGGCATAGCAGTCCGACATATTTACCACTTTGCCACTAAGGAAGATGCTATAACCCTTACAAATGTTGGCAATTTCGCTGATTTGGCTTAAGATGGAGGTTTGGTATCGGATTGCCAGGAAATCCTGATGGCATCAAGTATTGACTATTGACAAGCAGAGCCCCCCTTACGTACTGAGTATATTTTTCAAGACCTGAAGATATTAGAACTGAAGCATAAAATAGTACTAAAACGCCACCCACTCGACCAGACAAGCTAAGGTAGCTATGTGTATACAAGCTTAAATCCAAAAAGCCTGTTGAAGATAGATAATAGCATAGCTGTTGAAATCTATACAGGTACTGACTATGATTCAACGCAAGGCAACTAGAAGTATGCACCACCACAACCAACAAGCAGAATATAGCTGGTAAGTCTTCCCTCGATGGAAGTTGATTGGCTTAGCAGTAAGTGAATCAGTTTAAAAAGCAATTTAATTCGATGTTCAAGAAAAGATTCAGAACTTGGTCAGTTTTCGAAGTAATAGGTACATTGGAACGGACTCTGGAGACTTTTAAAAAAAGTTGGTTGTCTGTAAAGTTGGTTTACGGACGATAAAATTAGGTGGTAACGTCAACTCTGAAAACAACCTCAAAAGCAAATTCAACAAACTATATGCAGTGTAGTGTATATATCTACAAAGACTCCACCTAACAATAATAAAATGCTAGATTTACAAAAAGGTTGTTGCATTAAACACAAAATACAATGCCATCTGTTGGAATACGTACAAAGTGTGGTGTACATTTATAAAAAAAATCTAGTACTAAACCTACTATTAAGTACTAAATATAGTACCAAATCTAGTACCAAATATAACACCAACAATACAATAGTACTAAATTCTAGTACTAAGTTCTACAAATATAGTACCAAAAATACTATTGTACCAACAACCTTGTACCAATCGGCACCAGTTCTATATTTAATTTAAGCAAAAAAATATATAATAATATATATTTCAAAAAAATCGGTGTTGCATTAAATACAAATACAATGCCATCTGTTGAAATACGTACAAAGTCTCGTGTACATTTGTCGTGTACATTTATCGTGTACAATTTATCAACATTATAAAAAGCATTCAATACACAAACCATACATCGTGATTAAGCCGTTCTGCGAAACGCAAAACGCGGAACGCAAAACGTAACGTGAGGATTAGGCCTCGATTACGGTTGTCGACTACCAATCGAGTCGCCATTTGTCGATTGCGTCGATTAGGTTGTGTGTTTGGTATTGTGGACCACGATCAAAAAATAATATATTAATCTGAATAATGTGAAAATATATTGTGAATATAACAATTTTGACAGTTTATTGGAGTTTGTTTACAAATAATTTTTTGCATTTTTAGTTTTTGTTTGCGTTTTTTATAATTCAAATTCTTTAAAAATGGGTCAAATCGAAATCCCAAATACCCATAAGGAACTTGTAGCATTCACTTCCAAAGAAAATTGTTCCCATATTATCTTTGCCTGGGACTTTACACAGACGCCTTTTGCTATGTCCTGCTTTTATTCCTTAATCTCACCAAAATGCTTATTTGCTTGTTTTTGTATCTAATTATTTTTGAACTTTATAGAGTTTTATTTTGTCATTTTATATTAAAAAAGCAAATTCAATAAAATAATACACATTTTTACAACAAGAAGAATTCTAAAAGCTGCTGTCGATGAGAGAATTATACACGACAACTGTCGATTGTCAAACCGAAGAATTTTGATCGAAATCGACTTCCACAATACGAAAAACAGCAATCGACGGGCGGTAATCGAAAAGAGTCGAGCATCGATTAATAAATCGACAACCGCATCGGGGCTTTATAGTCCAGTCAAAGTGTAGTTAAAATTGCCCTCATGTTACAAAAAATAGACAAATGGATTTTTTTTTTCGAAATCTATGTTTTTTGGGTCGCTGAATACGAATCTGAAGTAATCCAACAAAAAATTTCCTGGTGCGTTTTGAGATATCCGCGTAAAACTGCGAAATTTTCGCACATTTTTCGGTTTTTTGCTTACATCTCGGAAACTATGCGTCTTAACTGAAATTTCACCTCAAACAGAATGAAAGACCATTAAATATCCTACAAAATTCATGCATATTATTTATTTCTCAGGCGTACCGTTAGCCCGTTAGAGCGCGTTGAAATTTGAACATAATTTCCCATTCCCATTCCCAAAAAATAAAGATATGTAATTTAATTATCCTAAATTTTATTCTGATGGTTATGAACTGCAAAACTCTATTCGCGTTCAACGTACGATCCACACTCAAACGAACAATTTTTTCGCACATTGGTTTTAAACTTCTAAACATCATTAATGCGTTGAGAAAATAGAGTTGGGCAAAACATTCCACATTCGAGATTAAAGAATAATTCTCTGTACTTAACAGTGCGATCGAAATAGGGCTCAATAGTGAAATTGTTTAAGAGAAAGAATGCAACTTGCTATTTCTCTTGAGTCTTGATACTAGAATATTGGTTAAAGAAATAACACAGTGACAGTCACATGAAACATTCCGTTGATGATGGAGTGATGTGAAAGTTCTCAATATTTCGTTATCTACAATCATTTATATATTACAACAACAATTTCAATGTATTTTAGGGTTCTCTTTTATATTTAAGTGGTAATTTCTTAAGTTGAGTGCGATGCTGTTTAAAAGCTCTCTTCCATAAGGTCTATACTGAAAATATAAATTGAACAGAGTATAGGATGTTGTTCTTTGGAACCATCTAGTAGACTCAATTGAGTTGAAGGAGCATCCACCGAAGTATGAAAGTTGTCTAGTGTTGGATGGATACATAAAAGGAAAAGACAAGAGAGAGGACGAGAGACCATGATGCAACTGCCACATATAGATAATGCGAATTAGGGTACATTCCGCTTTACCGACAGAAGACAGCAACAGAATTTTGTTTTCAATGTATTGAATTTCACATGAATTCTTATTCTACATTTGAAAATTATGTCAAGATTAGAATTAAAAGAGCTTAAAATGCGGTTCCGTTGAAGATCCATATCCGAAGAGCGAAGGAGTTTATCCAAAAGTAAACATGAGAAGCTAAGTGAACTGTTGTCAGCAAAGGATTTTAGTGGTGTAGAAGTTTTCGACAGGAGATCATTTATGCAAACAAGACAAAAAAAGAGTAGAGAACAGAACAGAGCTCTAAGGCACACCAGCATTAATTTTGAAGATGTCAGAGGTCAGAAATGACAATCAACAACTCGTATTGAAAGGTGCGAAAGAGGTTGTTTCTAATCCAGTGCAGCATGCTGTCAGACTCTATCAAAAGCTTGAGAATGTAAGGATTTATTTCATGAGAAAGGCCATTACATCACCAACGGACCAATTGCCATGAAAGCCTTACTACCGGACTACCGGTTATCAAGAATCTTAAGTTTCTCGAGAATCGAGATACTTTTTGAGTTGATAATAATAAATCAGCGTTACCGTGGCTTTGGGAAGAAGAAACGTAGGAATCGTTCTGTTATTTGCAGGGGAGGAGGATTCGGCTAGTTTAAGGTATTTACTGCTCAAAAGCTGTTTTCCATAATAGTTACATGTGCCTAGGAGTTTTAATATACATCATGACAACCGGGAGGGGGGGGGGGTAACGGATGGATTACCCCCGGTCCCCTTTCTTCGAAAGGACACTAAAATTACAATAAATACTTATATTTTTGTTAAAAATGGGGGCGCGTACATGGTTTTCAACGGGCCCGAAAATTTTCTCGGTGGCCATTATCAGGTCAGATAGGAAACAAATCAAGTTTCTTGTCGGCTTGGCATTCGAGCAGCATTGTAAACTAACTGAGTAAGATCGTAACCCAGCACACACATCTTCATATTTTGTCGGGCCAGAAAGAATTTTCTTAATTGAAATAACAGCAAAAGAGATTTCACTGCGGATGGAATGACAGACAGAGAGTCTAATTCGCAAGAAGTTAAAACTATCTCTAGAATGAAGTTAAAAACTACAGTTTATCTGTTTAAGTTTTCTGAAAAAAATATATTCCACATTCTGGTATGCAGTTTTTTATTGTTTATTAATTTACGGATCATAATATTTAAAGAAAATATGGACACGTCGCACGTACTTCCTCTTATGTGCCTAATTACATTGTAAAGCAAGACGGAAATAATTTACGTTGAAAATAACAGAGTTTGAACTTATAAATAGTATGAAAACCACAATACTTAACGGTTTTTAGTAAAAATGAAGTATGCCATCATACGTTAACAACAAAAAAATTAAGAAAAAAGTATTTCGAAAATTTTAGGACCTGTTTTGAATAAATCCTATTTTAATTTTTAGTTTTTTAAAATAATTTTTTTTTTATTTTGGTCTGCAATTTCTTGGAATTTATTAATTTTTATTATTTTTTTTGATAAGTTTTAAAAATAATGAATTTTCAAAACAAAATTCTAAAATTAATTAAAAATAGAAAAAAAATAATTATTCAAAATGTTGGTATGCAGAATTAATTTGGCTTTTTAGATCTTCACAAATATAAAATTTTATAGAAATCTAAAAAACCGTTAACGAGAAAACCCAAAAAATTAATTAAAAAAACTGTTATATGAAAGGTACCGTTAATAGATTTTTATAGTTCCTATAATCGCAAGTAAAAATATTGTCATAAGCAACTTACAAAAAGAAGTGCAATCCCACCAAAAACATTTTTATGTAAAATGTTGCCCAGACGAGATTATGGCTGATTATGCGTGTGACGTCACATTCTTCTGATTTTTGTTCTTAGGGAGTGTAAATAAATGTATTAATTTTGCCGATTTTGTTATTGTTTTTTTAAGTTTATTGTTCTTATAATCATAAAAAAATCGATTAAACCTTCAATTTAAAAAAAATAATATTCACTTAATAAATAAAATAATAATAAAAGAAGAATGTGACGTCATAAAATATCAAGATGGCGATTTGTATGCGTGTACTGAGCATACCTTGTATTTCTGTGTATCATGGACCATATGTCAAAAAGTTATCAGATCTTATTTAGAGCCAAGCTTCTAACTCTACACGCCCTAACTCTATAAAGCCTAACTTCACAAACTCTCTACAACAACATGCTGTCTCGTCATTTTCCCACTTCAGATATGTTGTAGTTCCGGCAAACAAAGCTGAAGAACCAGGAACTTTAAGAAATAACACAGTTTTGAACGTCATATTCGCGGGGGAACAGTATACCAACCATCTCTACGTATAGAGCGCTGGAGTATTTCAACTGTTACTTCCACATGAGGCCAATTCATCGGTATTCTCTTTTGATTCTGGTAGTAGTTATCGTAGCCCTAGCCTTGGTTGGTTCGATATTCCACAAAATCCAGAAGGCGAAAACACGAGGAATAAAGGTTCTCAGCATCTAACAGTTGACCGACTAAGCTACCCCTTGCGTGGAATTCGAAGTGATAGTCACCCCAGGAAAGAAGATCAGGGGGGCACCTGATGTACCTGAGCATTAACAGCCTTTAGTCAATGAAAAATTTTTCGTTTCTCCTTTCCAATATACACAGAATTATGATTTTAATCATTTAGCTGGAAAGGCTTAGCTGATGAATTAAAGGTTTTACTACAAATGTTTTACACTACCTTGAAAATAAAACTAAAAACAGTTAAGTAGAAGACTCAGTGTTGATGTTTGGATTTGTCCTAAAATAACAACACTTCTTCCATCACTTATTTACCAATTTTTTATGCAGATTGTTATGTAAAACTATTGGACGAAGCATAAAAAGGTTAATTATTTCTAACAATTTACCAACGTTTGCCATAACACAGGTGATGCTTTATATCTGTCTAGCTGAGATACTTTTTTCTCGTCATTCGTTAATATCCACGTCAGCCATGGCCCTGAGCTTTTTATATTTTAAATTATGCTCCAGTTGTTTTAATTACACAGCTTGTCGGGTATCCACCCGTTTTATTATTATTGCAACTCACACACCCTCTCCACCTTCACATATTGACATTGTCTATAAAAAGTTCAGGCTTACTTTATTACTTCAATCAAATATATTCTACAATCATTTAGCACACTCATATGTAAAAAATAAAAATACTTTAATTGGTTTTGGTTACGTGATTCACTATAATTTTATCGTTTTTAACAAAAAAATGTGCGTGTAAGTGAATTTACCTGCAGACACGTGTAACGCGGCGCAACTTTGTTTAAAAAATATAAAAAAAAAAATAGATTGTTTAAAAATTGTTGTCGTAGCACAAAATGCTTAAATGGGTACCTACACGACTGACAGTATCTGTATCTTTATAAACAATAAGCCCGAAGTTATTATTTCAACATTTTCAAGTCCGGTAGAGATACTCTCTCATGCTCAATTTAAAACAAATTGTAATTCTTATCACTTTGTTGATAAATGAACTGCAAAAAAACTCTCTAGAGAAGTTTTTTTTAACTAATTACTTTAATGAGGGAAGGGGTTGATTTTTGATGAAGCAACCCCAGGGCCCCAGAACCAGATGCCCAGATCGATAAGATGACTTATAATGGTATTCGTGAAAGCTTCCTATCTTCTCATAGCTTGAGTTTCAGTTGATCAGTTGACAGTTGGAGTTGCTGGAAAAGTGGAAATGCCTCGTGTCCATAGCATGACTATGTTCAGGCAATTTCTTAATACATAGTTGATTTGGTTCTAATGACTGGACAGCGGAACGTGAACCAATAGCTAGTTGAATATAGATTAAAATAAATTATTACTTCCATAGTTTCACATAGAAATTGAAAAAAATCAATCAAGCGATGGATGATAGAGATATCAATGGTGGATTTGCCTCTATCTAATTATTCCAATAGAGCAGTGTTGGGAATTTTATTGCGGTAACTTGGTAATTGTAAAATAACCTTATGCTGAAATAGTGCATTCAATGTATATCCCAGTTAAGTAAAACTAAGTACACTGCGCGAAAAACTGCTCGAAAAAAAATGCAAGAAAGCAAAAGAACGAGGTGTATCCTTCAATCATACAATGTTATTTTTAAGGAATTTTTTTATTATTTTCAAAATTGTAGTAGAGAACGTATAGTGAATGAATTCTTTCAGTGTATAAAGAAAATGATGCTGAATTGTATTGGTATTGGGATTTTTTATTTTACACTTTAAAATTTTAATCTGTAATAATTTAATTTGAAATGGAATACAACAAAGATTATTTTTTTAAAATTGACATGAAATTTACTTTATTCGAAAAATAATTTTCTTGCATTATAATTATTATTAAATATGATTTCTTGCATATAACCGCCACGGCTGGCTCGGACGCAGTCTAATCTGGAGGTCTAATTTTGTATGACTTTTTCCAACATTTGTGGCCGTATATCTGCAGTAAAGCGGCGAATGTTGTCCTCCAAGTAGTCAATCGTTTCGGGCTTATCGGCGTAGACTAGCGACTTCACATATCCCCACAGAAAATAGTCAAGCGGCTTTAAATCGCACGATCTTGGAGGCCAATTCACGGCTCCGTAACGCGAAACTATGCGGTTACCAAAAATTTCCTTCAATAAATCAATTATGGCACGAGCTGTGTGAGATTCTGCGCCGTCTTGTTGAAACCACAGCTTCAGGCATCATGGTTGCTCAATTCATGAACAAAAAAGTCAGTAATCATGGCTCTATAGAGGTCACGATTGATTGTAACGTTCTGGCCAGCATCGTTTTTAAAGAAGTACAGACCAATTATTCCACCAACCCTTAAAGCACACCAAATAGTCAGTTTTTGTGGATTTAACGGTGCCTCAACAAAAAGGCGTCAGTCAGTCTATTCATGATGAAATGCCAATCCACATTTAAAATAAATCACTTGACAGCTGACAAAATGGCCGCCAGTTAAAATAGTGTTGCCAACTTAAAGTTTTAAGCCTCTAAAAAAAAAACACCTTTTATGTTTGATTGAAAGAAGAGAAACCCCAGAAGAGGTGTTTCTGAGACATTTGAAAGCGATTCTTAAATAATCGTTATAATAATATGTTATCAAATTTCGCTTGTATATTTTCCAAGAAATTTTCTGAGCGCAACTTTTCAAACCGTACTGTTCAATTTTGCATGATGATGAGGGCTCAGAAACTTGAACTGGCTAGTTATAATGGGTTTTCCAATTGAAACTTGACAACTTTAAACTTTCACCCTTAAACCAATAAGCAAACTGTCAATGTAAAAACATTTAATAAGATTTCATCATTGACGGCAATTTTAAGAGCGTTGACCCCAATTTGTGGTCGGAAATCTCATTCCAATAAGGAATAGACTATAGCAATCCATAGTCCAGTTCTAAGGAGCACATTTAAGTCAAATTTTTAACGGCTGCAGAAAACATTGCTGCGATTCGAGCATTATTTGCAAACGAACCAAAACAGTCGATGGAACGGCATTGTTAATATTTTAACTTGACGTGGATCACACTATGGTGAATTTTTTCGAAACGATCTTCACATGCATCCTTTTGAGATGAATTTAACCCAACGATTAAAGCCATTCGTTCATATTAAGCGAGGTAAGGTCTCGGATTAGACTCTTAAAATGTTAGAAGAAGAAATTGACCAATTTTACCGCATTATTATCTTCAGTCAGCTGGTCAGGTGAAATCCTTTATCTGCTTCCAAAAAACACTATTTTATCCACTTTATTTGGTCATTTGCATGGAATAAATATAATTTTTTACTTTCAATTATAGGGACTATAAGGCTAGTTTAGGATTCGTGGATATATAAAAAGAAATTGAGAAATTGAAACATGACATTACGATCATAGAGAAGTCTAAAAAAGTGATCGACAAAAGATGTCTGTCTGTCTGTCTATCTGTCAGTATGTATAACGAGCTGCAGCCTAAACGGCTTAAGCGATTATCTTCAAATTTGGTGTGTGTGATTATTTTGGCATTCTACAGTGGGGAAATTAAAATTTAATTTTTAGACCTAAAAATAACGGTACCTGCCATATGACCGTATAGGAAAAGCTTATTTTTCTCGAAAACGGCTCCAACGATTTTGATGAAATTTTTTGAGAATTTTGTTGTTGTTACAGGAAAAGTCTATTAAGGGCATAACGGTTTTTTAATTTTGGGCTTTCTCGGTAACGGCTCTTTGAATTTCTGTCAAATTTTATATATGTGAAGACCTTGGTAGTTCAATTAATTCTGCATATTTTTTTTTTGAAAAAGAAATAATTTTAAAACTAATAAAAAAATTATTTTAAATTTTATAATCACATGTATATTAATAAACTCCAAGAAACTGCATACCAAAATTTAAAAAAAAATCAAAAAAATAAAAACATGATTTTATCAAAACAGGTCCTACAATTTTCGAAATACATTTTTCATAAATTCTTTGTTATTTTAGACGTGTGATCGTGTACTTCATTTTTACTAAAAACCGTTAAGTTTTGTGGTTTTTATACTTTGTATAAGTTCAAACTGTGTTATTTTCAACGTAAATGTTAATTGTTTCTGTCACAGATCTTGCTTTCCAATGTAATTAGGCACATAATAGCAAGTACGTGCGACCCAGTCGTGCCCATTTTTTTTATTGATTTCATAACCTCACATAATGTAAACAAGTTTGATAACCCTCCGGTCCCCTTTGTCTGATTCCACGGGCCTGTGGAACCTTATCAACTTTTAATCAGAAGAGTAACTTTCATTCTGGGGTTTGGTTAGAATAAGAGTTAGAGGTAAAGACTTATTTATGTACTTGCCATATGCCAGAATATGTCAGGATCAATACAACAATCCTTCTTGGAAAGTTCTTCGATTAGTGGGAGAGGACTTTCAAGACTATAGCAAGGGTAAAAGCTCTAGGGGAGAATACGTTGTTTCCCGCCCTGTATACCTGCTTGAAAACGGTGGGAAATGCAGACAAAATAAGTACAGCTTTAAAAAATTTGCTCAAGAAATGTCTGAACATTCATCAAAGTTCTAAAACATACATAGCTTAACTGAGATTTTGAAGTAAGAGCTTTGTGAAGAAAATGATTGAGTCACTCGTAATCGTAATCAAATTGACGGCGTGATGTTGATAGATCACCAGCACTACTCGAGCCTGAAAAAAATACGAACGCTTCTAGGGGCCAATCAGAATCGGATTACTGTTTTGTTTTCTTGATGTATAATAACAGCTCAGAAGAACAGAGAAAAGACTTCCCAGACAAAGATGGAAGCCTGGGAGAAATACAATGTCTGTGAAATGGAAAGAAAATAGAGCGAGTTCCGCACCAGGCGCGTTAGTTCTACCAATCCGTCAGAGACATGTCGCTATGTTGCATATTACACCACGATGCACATACTGTAAGGACGGAGAGGGAAATCTGATCAGAGATCCTGAAGAAATCTGGTGCGATGGGAAGTGTACTTTAATGAATTGTTGAACGTTCAGCTCACGGAAGAAATACATGGAGGGCCAACACTACATTAACCAATTCATGAAAAATCATAGTACTAGTATGGGGACACGAAAAAAATACCAGAAGACTGTCTTTGCAGTTCTTTGTATAGTAGAAGTTAACGTGGCAGACCTTGCTTACTTTCGAAGGATGGCATGGACCAGAAGGTTATCACTGCCGGGTTATGGCATAGTACAATAAAATGGAAGGACGGGATAAAAAGAATTAATGCGATTTTTTCCCGGAAATTATTCTCATTTTCAAAACAAAAACATCAAACATATGATGTTGCATTAAACAATTTTTCAAACAAAAACTTTATTAAAAACCATATTTGTAGCAACTGTTTTCAGCGGCAAGCTACATTGAATCAGTATTTCTTTTTCGATAAGTATCGACTTTTTAGTTCGATAATGCGAGGGAAATCGTTGGAACAAAACCTTGCGTCTTATAAATACAAAGCAAGTTCTTCAAAAGAAAAACAGCAACAACAGGTTCTTAAGAAGAATCAATGAGTGTCTATGTCTATACATGGCAATCACCTTAAAAAAAAATTGTGAAATATTTTTAAATTTTTTTAACTTTTTAATAGTAATGCTCAATTAAAATATTCAGCTGCAATCCTAATTCCTCTAAACTCTAACTCGAGTCCACCACAATACTAGGAATGCCTATTGGTTTATTTATGAATCAAACTTTCGGCGCAGTTTATTAGTATCTTTTATTTTACCGCACCACACGAATGTGGAATACTTGAAACTACCTCTATCTTACAGTTATTTTGATATCAAAGTTGAAGATCGCACTGTGATCAATCATCATGAAGATATTTCCATTTGAATTCTAAATTCTATATGTAATGAACAGTTATATGGGTAATAAAAAGTATCTAAGTATGTAAGTATACTATCTATGACATGTTTTAAACAACTCATTTAGCTTAAGACTCAAATTTACAACCGTTAATATTTATTGCTTTTTTAATAGTAAGGTAATTTGGGTTTTAAGAATTTTCTTTTTCATTGAAATTCCTTATTTTATTTTTTATATTAAATGTTTTTTTATCTTTTCGTCTTAATTTCCTGAGTCATCCACATATTTACAAAGAAAAACTAAACAAAGTTTCAAAAGGAACGTTTGTTTATTTAAAGTTCATGTATTTCAGGACACTAACATCACTCACTACACTTCTTTCATTGAACTGTCACTTAACAAGTGAAGAATGTACAAAACATCAATAAATTGCGTAAGAGGTAAGAGTATAAATAAAATACAAAAAGGGGTGATAAAAATAAGGGTTAAAAGGTATTTCAAACATTGTATTTGTGCCCTTATTTTATTTTTAAACAAGAATGTTGTATCTAAATATAGAATTGTAATTCCGGCTTCACTGGCAAAACAATACACTGCAACCATAAGATGCATCCACGTGAACAATAATGCAACATTAACCTTTAATTTATGGATTTTAAATTACCCTTCGATTGCGGATCTTATTTTTTATCCGTTGCAACCATTGAACACTTGAAATAGGAATTCAATCGAAATTCAATATTTTGTCGATGAGTTTAATATTTAATTATTTTTTTTAATTAGAAAATAAAACATTAAACTTTTTTTTATTATAAATAACCGTTTATAAGAATGTTTAATTTTATCGTACGGAATTCAATTTTAAATAAAGTTCTTTATAACGAGCACTGCTTTAGGGAAACGCTGAGACTTTTAAGTTGAAGGGAAGATAGAAATTTATGTTTCACCAACGGCGGTGATGTTCATCAACAAACTAAATGCACCGAAGCGAATTCTTTGCAACTGAACTGAAGCACGGAACTGCGGCGAAGTCTTCAGGTATCTGGCTGTGGTATAAGCTGATGGCGCTGGATCTAGAGGAGGATTGAGGTAATTAGTTTTGATTCATTCTGTTTTGCTTTTGTTGGGTTTTCATGGGGTTTCCGTGGTGGTAAGTGCTTCGTTCAAATGTAAGCGACGACGAGTGGAGAAGACTATCAATGGCGAACTGTGAAAATCGGCGTGTGATAGGTCTGACGTCTGAGCTCTGAGACTTTCATGGATGTGATTTTAATTGATTTTTTTGTTTCTTTAATTTTTTTTTTTATTTTGTGTCTTCCTCATTTTTTTCCCATTAGCTTTATAAATGAGAATTAGGTTATTTCGAGTAAATCACGTTTTTCGCTTATTTAATAGCATTGGAAACTTTAAAAGTTGTTAAAAAAATGAATTTACATAAATTGTATGTTGGACGGGTATATAGCAACAGTTTGTGTCTTTAAGATGTGACACTAAGTGGTTGGTCCTTTTTATGAATCGGCTACTGAGGCGTATGTGTACTTTTTATTTGTGGTGAAGCATCCTTAAGGACGAGTTATGCATTTGGAAAGAAAAGCAAGATTGTGTGTAGTATAGGAATTAGAAATTAAAACTAGGAATTAAAAATTACTAATTAGGAATGAGGAAGTACTTAATAGGAATTTGGAACTAGGAGTTTAGATTTGCAATAAAATATAGAGAAATTAAGGGTTAGAATCAGGAATTAAAAAAATTGAACTAAAAATTACGGTTAAGATGTAAGGAACTGGGAATAGAATCTAGAAATCAGGAATTAGGCATTAGTAATTAAAAATCGGGAAAAAGAAATAAAGAAGTACGAATCAATAATTAGGAATATGGAATTAGGAATTAAGAATAAATTAAGAATAAGAATTAGGAATTCAATATTAGGAATTGGGAATAAGAAATAAGAGATCAGGAATTAGAGATAAGCAATAAGGGACTTAAAATAAGAATTAAGAATAAAGAATCAGGATGTAGGAATTAGGGATTAGGAACAAGGTATTAGAAACTATATGAATCAAAAAAAAAATTTAATTATTATGACTTGGATTTGAAAATTAAGAATTTGGAAGTATTAACTAATAATTAGGAATAAGAAAGTAGCAAATAGAATGAGAAATTAGGAGTTTAGAACTTAGAAGCAGGGGCTACAAACAAATCACCATGCAAAGACTTACACCAGGACAACGTTTACAAATCTTGGAATTTTATTTCCAAAATTCGCGTTCTGTTCACCAAACTTGTAGAGCACTTCGTCAAGTTTGCGGTGCATAAACGCTGCTTATACGCAAAACTATGGATCGATTCGTGACCACATTTACTAGTTTGGGTAATATTCATCAAAATCCAGGCCGTATCGTACTTACTCTGGCCTATGCTCATATATCAGCAACAATTGGTCATTAAAAAGGCAACACTTGAAGCACTATTGACGAAATATGACCGGGTATGCTTGAAAAAGTGGTTCAAAATAAGACCAACAGAATGGCGTTCATAAGGCGCAGACACGCAGACCAACCATATGGCAGAAATTATTTTTAAACATTAACAGCCCTATTAATAAAAAACGCTTATTCCAACTTTATTCCACGGGATAACTAAATCATGGATTTAGACTTAATCTACGGACTAAAATTTTTCATTAATAAAACAAAATGTACGTGATATAGTAAAATGACGTTTACAAAAAATCCCTTAAGAAAATCTAATATAATAAGTAATGTTCAGTAACTTCAGATTTTCACCAAATGATTTTTTTTTATGAAAAAACAATAATACATATTAAACGCATGTAATAGACCGAGAGCCCGCAACACATTTTTTGTGTGAGAGGAAACCAATTGATATTAATGTGACAAACAGTCCTTCTCAAGGTGAAAAAGCCAACAATCGTCTGCCAGCCCAAAGAGGCAGCATTACCGAGTAATGGTGGGTTAAAAGTACCATTTTTCTGAAAATAGACCTAGTGAAGGAAACCATTTCAAATGGATCGCACGCCAACGCCTTCGATACCCTGAGTGCGAAAAATGTTTGTGACAGATGTCTCACAGATGCCAAACCCCTGACAGACGCCGCCGAAAACGCGTTTTTTTGGGGTTTTTAGACTTTTGGGAAACCACTAAAAATTGTTGCATCCGAAAGCTCTTGCTTCCCTGAGTGCGAATATGTATTCCAAAGAAAATTACTTAAAATTCTTCCGCAGAAACGGTGCATTTTTTCACAAATTCATGCGGTCGCTAAGGCATGGAATGATATCAAACAAACCTCCAGCAATGAAGTTTTTCATATTTAAGCCCCTCTCATAGGAACCCTGCTTTTTACCTGGATAACGTTTTACATATCTCCATATTTCTATATATCTACGTCTCTAATATATCTCTTTATTTCTATGTCTTTATCTCTCTATGTCTCTATATCTCTTTATCTCTATATCTATATATCTCTATATATCTATATGTCTATATCGCTATATCTCTATATCTGTATTTCTCTATAGAGATAGCTCTATATCTCTATATCTTTTAATATCTATATATCTATTTATCTTTATCTCTATATCTTTATATTTCTATATCTTTATATCTCTCTATCTCCAACTCTCTGTATCCTCATATATACCTTAATATCTAATCTCTATATGTTTAAATCTATATATTCTATATATCTTTATATCCATATTTCTGTATGGTATAATGAAACCCGTTACAATAAAGAAAAAACCGTAACGAAGACAAAAAATAAGTACACAAAAAAACCTGCTGCTAGGCAATAGTATATCACAATGAAGCTGTTCCAAAACTACCGCGAAAAATGTTTCCCGTGCAATAATACTTAATTTTTCATCTTTAATTTTCAGTATTGCGGTCAACGGCCTAAGCTTTGATAAGAAATTGATCACTTCCCGATAGATCAACGAAATAAAGCATAATTGCGCTTGGTTATCTATTAGTCGGATGGGGACCGTCCGAAAAACAACCACATGGTGTTTCTTTCTTTTCTTCTGTTTTATTTTTCTCTCTGTCTTATCGTCTTGTTTTATAAGAGCTGATGGCCTCAGTTGCCAGTGCTCTACTTCAATTGCAAATGTAATGTAATGTTATTTCTCTGTTACGGAATTGTCCGCCATATATTTTAAAACAATTTGTATTATTTAAATCAAAACTCGTTAAAAAAATATTTCGATCTCTCCCGCAGGAGACTATGTCGAAATAAAGTGAATACTGCAACCTTCTATCTACCCAACTCCAAAAATTCATGCATTTGTTTTAACACGAAAGCTAACAAATAAAATTTCAGGCATACACCATATAACATATAACCCTCTTCCACAGGAACCGAACATTTTTTTCGGAATAAAAAGGAGCCTATGTCTCAATCCAGCACATTATCCATCTACATACCAAATTTCATCCAAATCCGTTAAGTCGTTGAGGCGTGATTAGGGAATAAACATTCAAACATTCAAACATACAAACACTCACATTTATAATATAAGTGATTTTTGTGTCGTGTATTCAAATGTTCGTGGTTTAAGAAAGAATTTCTTTCACGTGTACGTCTACACTGTTCAACACAGGCCAGCTGTTTTGGCATTAAGTGAAACTCAGGTTGGAGCAAATACTGATTTATCAGAATTTGCTCTACATGGGTTTAGCTTGGTGCCATTACTCTTTTCTCATCATGGTCTCGTGGTCTATGTTAGGAATGATATTGCTTGCCAGAGCCTTCCCCAATATGGGCAATGTTCCAACACGGACTTTAACTTCTTATGGCTCAAATTCACTGTCCGCAAGCATGTCATTCATTATTGTTTTATTTACAGGAGTCCAAATCTTGACAGTAATTCGACTTGTAACGAGTTCGATGCACTGTCTGATTCCATCTCGAAAATTGTTTCCCTTTGTCCTCGCACTGAAATCGTTATTGCGGGCGATTTCAATGTACACAATTCCAACTGGCTCCGCTATTCTGGTCAGACAACACCCGAAGGAAGGTATGTCGAGCTCTTTGCCGGGTTACATCACCTTACCCAACTGATCGATGTGCCAACGCGTATACCGGATGTTGCTGGGCAAGCAGCCCATACTCTTGACTTGTTTCTTACTTCTCACCCTGATAAATATACCATTAGTGTAACTTCTCCATTTGGCACTTCAGACCATTGTATCATTTCAGCTAATTTCTCATCCCCCACCCATCCAGTTAAAGAAAAACTTCCCACCAGGACCGTTTGGCAATACGAGAAAGCCAACTGGGACGGCCTGAATTTCTTTTTCCGAAACTTTAACTGGTCACTATGCTTCCTCGATAGTGACATTGATGCCAGTGCTGAAATGATCACAAATGTGATTCTTCTAGGGATGCGTGCTTTTATTTCTAACAGAGTAAAAAGCATCAAACCTAAAGAAAAGTCTTGGTTTAATTCTGAGTGTAAAGAAGCTATCAGGCTCAAAGAAGTAAGTTTCCGATCTTACAAAGCCAACCCTACAGAGGAAAATCGGAAAAAGCACAAACAAGCAAGGAATTCATGCAACTCCGTTATAGAAAGAACCAAATTTTTGCATGACCAAAAATTACGGCAAAAAATTCTGCAGTGTCCCAAAGGCAGTAAAAATTTTTGGTCATTTGTAAAAAATATAAAAAACTCCTCGACATCTTCGGTTCCAACGCTCATCGACAATAACAAACTAATTGTTTACTCTTCAGAGAAGGCAAACTTGCTCGCCGCCCATTTCGCTGCCAGCTCCACGCTGCCTCAAAGCAACGTTGCCCCTCCTGTACTTGAGAATGTAAATTTTTCCATGGGACACATTTTTTTCCGCACTCGTACAGTAGCAAGAGTTCTCAAAGATCTCGATATACACAAATCCGCTGGCCCGGATGGTATACCCCCGATTCTTCTGAAGAGGTGTTCTTCCACACTGGCAAAGCCACTGCGTAAGCTTTTCCATCGCTCCTACTCTTCTGGAATCTTTCCTAGAAGATGGAAAACAGCATTTGTCCAGCCTGTCCCTAAGAAAGGTGACCCATCCTCCCCCTCCTCCTACCGACCCATAGCACTGACATCCCTTCTTTCTAAGGTCATGGAAACACTGATTAACCGTCAGCTTAAGGAATATCTCGAAGATCGTAAGCTTCTCCATGACCGTCAGTATGGCTTCCGCAGCAACCGTTCCACTGGTGATCTGATGGCATATCTCACCGAACAGTGGAACAAATCTTTACATCGCTTTGGTGAAAGTAAGATTATTGCTCTTGATATCTCCAAGGCATTTGATAGAGTTTGGCATGAAGCTCTCTTATCGAAAATGCGTGCTTTTGGGATCGATAATACTCTTGTTCGTTTGATTAGAAGCTATCTTCTGGACCGTTCAATACAAGTTGTATTGGACGGATTCAAGTCTGATTCCCATAAAATAAATGCTGGTGTGCCCCAGGGCTCTGTTCTGTCTCCGACTCTTTTCCTCATTTTTATAAATGATCTTCTGTCTGTTACTTCTAATCCACTTAACTGTTTTGCTGACGACTCTACCCTCAGCTTTTCATATTCGTTCGATAATTCACGTCCTTCGCCTTCGGACGTACAATTGCAACGGTGCCGTATGTCAAGCTCATTAAACTCCGATTTATACAGCATTGTCAAATGGGGTAATAGAAATCGTGTGGAGTTTAATGCTTCGAAAACTCAATGCTGTCTTCTGTCGTTAAAGCTAAACATTCCCCCAATGCCATTGTCCATGAATGGCACTTACATCGAAGAAACCGAAAAGCTCTCAGTACTCGGTATGTGTGTCAACGACGACCTCCGTTGGAACGACCATATATTTGAGATCGCTAAGAATGCTGCAAAGTGCTTAGGTTTTCTGTATCGGTGTAAGAAGTACTTTTCCCCATCTGATCTGGCTACAATTTATAAAGCGTTTATACGCCTTAAACTCGAGTATAACTCCCACCTCTGGGCAGGTGCTTCGCAAACATCGCTTCACCTGCTTGATAGAATACAAAATCGAGCGTTAAGATTGATAGGTAATAGAGCTGCCGCTGAAACAATTGCCCCACTCGAACACCGACGCAATGTTTCATGTCTTTCCTTATTTTATCGTTTCTTTTACAAAAAATGTTCACTCGAAGTAGCCAGTTGCATTCCTCCCCTTAAAAGTTTCTCCCGTAATACTCGTCTCGCAAGGAATGCTCATCAGTTCACCCTTGAGCCTAATTTCGGACGTACCGTGAAATATAGGGATTCTTTTTTTAGCCGAACGACACGAATCTGGAATAGTTTACCCGGCGGGATTTTCCCTTGCCATTTTGATCTGCAAACATTCAAAACCAATGTTAATCGGCACCTCCTATCTCTCCCCTCCCTATCTTCCTAAGGCCCGCGCAGTGTGTTCTACATTAAAAGGGAAACACATAATCCCTTGTGCGCGCGTTAATTATAAAAAAAAAAAAAAAAAAAGTTGGATTTTGCACTTAGTATACGGAATAAGGCCTAACTTTTCGCTATTCCACGTTTATTAATTATCGGGTAAATGCCATATAATTTGGGAGAGAATATATAACCAACAATCATTCCACTGAATTTGTTGTGTTTTATTTTTACATAAAGTTATATGCCTCTTATAATTCAAAAATGTGAACTGCAGAACTGGTTTCTGGTTTATGCTTATTTATCAACACTTCAACAGTGCTGTCGGTTGACAGTTCTCAATCCCACATTTGTGACGCATATGAAAGTTGTCTTTTTTTCTTCCGAACTTTGAGAATTAATAGCTGCAAAATTGTTCAGGTTACAACAGTCAAATTGGCTGTCATTTATAAAGTCAGTTTTGCCAAACAGCACATGCAAATGTTTAAATTGTTTTATCAAAATGGGTGTCCTATTCAGGCAACACTCCGCGTGCTTTGCCTATTTTACGGAGGGATGTAGGATCATCGCTTATGATGGCTCCATCGTTAGCAAAGAATAACTGATGCACTTTTGGGACCTTCACTGAGCTGTTCACGCTTCCCTGGTGTACACCTTCTTTGATTAGGAAAAATTCTTCGGTGATACCGGCAGGGAATCTTACCTTTGTTTTTGCTTCCACGTGCACGTCCATAATTATCCGCACGTAAGTTTCCGGAACTCCTCGTTTTCTAAGAGCCACCCATATCAGATCCCGTGGTTGTCTATCGATTTTTTTTTTCAAAACCAACTAGCACAATGCGCAAATCTCTTAAGGAATCCCGATGTTCTTTCATTATGATTCTTATACTTTGGATTACATATCTGTAGTTGATTTAGCCGCGACAAAACCGCACCGGTCATCGAATAGCCGTTTCCCACTCGACCACCCAACTCCCGCTTCGCGATCATCGTGGTGTGTGATACCAGCTTAATTGAACGGTAATTAGCACAGCTTCTCTCCATTGATAGGGCATTCGATCACCTCTAAGATGTTTTGAGATGAGAATTACGAGCCACCTAGACCCGATGTCTTCCATGTTTTTCCAAAACGCAAAAGGTGTCTTGTCTGGCCCTATCGCTTTCTTTTTTTAGAGTTCTTGACCGCTTTGCTAACCTCTTCGACTGTGACGTCTGGTACTTCATCGAAGTTAGGTGCAGCTTTAGCCGGGGAAATTGTTCATTTAAAAGTTCCTCACAATACTGTCACAACCTGTGAAGGATTTTGTCGTCCTCTACAAGAAGCTACTATCCTTGATCATTGTTAATGAAATTTGGTGAACGAATCTCCTGAGCATTTCTCCTTCTTTGAGCAGCTATTTTGAAGATGGTTGCTCCCTTTTTCATGTTATCTTGTCGCAGAAATTGGAATCTGCTGGGTATTAGCAGCCGCTCCAGCTCCCGATAAAATAGATGCTTTCCGTATTCTCTGCTTGAAGCTGGGCGCACTTCTTCTTCGCTTCTTTCTTACAACGTCTGTATTCCAAATATACATAATAATTGAATTAATTTAAAATTAATTTTAATTGAATTAATTTTTCATTTTCAATATTTGTTTTAATAATTTTTGTTCAGTGTAGAATCACAGATTACAGCCACTTTCTTTTGAATCACATGTTAGATGTTACTCACATCCCCGGAGAATCTTTGTTCAGATCCAAACTAAATTATAAAAATTGAACTCAGTTGGCTGTGGGAAAACCTAAATACCCAACTATTTCCCATTGTAAGGTCTTCAAACTAATTAGTTCCTGTTTCCTATAGCCATTTACCTTCATTCCGAATCCTTTCCAAACCATTATAAAGCCCTTTCACTGAGACAATGGTAAATTCTAACATTAAGTCTGGCTCTGATATCTTCTTTGTTGTGTTCCTTTACTTGTGAGAATAAAACAATAATTGCACCGTTCGATAAAAAAAAAATAAAAACATTTCCATCACCATCCGCCCCCACCGCAGTACCAGATTCTCATGTGCAATTGTTGTTAATTGCAACGATTGCCCTCTTTTCTTCTCTGGTTGCAATGTGCGGTTGCTTTTCAAAGTTTGGGTTTTAGCCAGTTCATCACAATATCGGAATTGCCCAACAGTAGTCTATTATCGTGATTATTCTGATCCGATCTCTGGTTTAGATATTATATGCAGACCCAGCTAAAATTAAAAAAAAAAAACAATTGAGTAGAAGATAGAAAAATAGATAGGGATTGCCAGTGTGCGGTCGTCGCATTGCATCGTGTCGGAGGCGTATGTGATTCGTAGCGGAACGAAAAGTAGACGTATTTATCTCTATACCGCTAAAAGGGAGTTATAAATTCAATTTCCAGTCAAGATAAGAAGATGGCGGCTTAAAGAAACGTTAAATCATGATTTAAATAGAGCAGGAGGGAGGAAGTGCATTTTATAATTAAGGTTTAACGCTATTATAATAGTCCGTTGCGTTTAACTTCACTCATTATGGTATACAAATACATCGATAATGACATATCGACTCATCTCATTACTCTCTTTTTATAGTTTATGATTTTTAGTTTAGTTAAACCAAATTTCTATATCAACTGTCAAATATGTTGTCTCAGTCTAAGTGTCAAAATCTTCACGATGAGCTTGTGTAATGGAAGAAAAACCAGAACAATGTTTAATTTCCAAGTCTTTTGTTGTTTATTTTAGCTTCTTTTTTTAGTGACAATCAAACCTGCTGTCCCATTTAAGATTTAAGTAGACAGGATTAGTGTCTATTTAATGGCATACTTACATCACAGGGTCGCATAATGAATATCTACTCACAAGTCAATGCACTCCAGTTAGCGAACACAAGTATAAAATGTAAAAATTCATGGTCTACTGCCTGTCACTGTCGTTGGTTACAATGCAACTTAGGTTCTGGGAATACGGACGGGTTGAGGTACATAAACATGTGCATAGCTAGAACCAGCACTTTGACGTTGTTGTTGTTGCTATGACACTTTGCGTAGGAATGGTAGGTACTGATGCAATTATTTTAATTTCCGTTTGACAAGTTAATGTAATTATATTGTTTAGATGTTCTTGAAATAGGTCAATGCAATTAACAAACCTTCCCAGCTGTGGATAACACAAGGAATTAAAATGAGCTTTAACTAATATTGCAGGGCTTAACTTAACCATGTCAACAGTATTTAGCTTGCAGGATGTTCATATAATAACTGATAATTATAACAACGTTAGCTCACCCGACATATAACTGTTCTATTAGATAATTTTTACAATAAATGTATACGTGCTTAGGTACCATCCATTCTTGTCAATTATACACGAAGGCATGGTTAAAATTAAAGCTGATCTATAATGGACGGTACAGTAAAGAAAAGCCAAAAGAGCGAGAACAAGGAAATCATATCTTGCGCCCGATATAGCGGATTTCTCTGTTTCGTCAAGTTTCGATTAGTTTACTTCTGGCGCTCACGACCGCTTTTTACAGACGAAAATTTGACAATTGGCTTCTGATAGTGTCACTTTCATACTCTTCCGTCCATTTTGGGTAACTTATTTATTCGACAGATTGCAAGGGAACGTTTCGCTTGGATCTGACATAAGCTTCCAATTTCTTATGTTATAGTTAGCCCTTAACCTTTATTTTTAAATCAGCCAATGTCGATTATAAAAGCCATGACCAAACCTTCTATCAAAACACATACACATTTCGTCAAGTTTCGTTAGGCATGTGTTATACAACTCCTAATCACTCTGATCTCTGACACATAGAAATTTGACATGTATGGCATTTGACAGCCAAAAAAACGAAAAACAGCTATGGTTACTATAATTATTCAACGTTTTTTTTTAAACACGATGAAACGGTTTATTTAAGTTTGTTTATATGTGATGATGCATGAGGCATGACCTACTCTTATAACCGCATGCGTTATTGGCCCAAAATAGATAGTCATATGGCAATGGCTATAATGCAGTGTTCAGTAAGTTGAGTTAAGTAGCGTTCACACGCAGACAACACAATGGGACAGTACTCAATCGTCTTGTCCAAGCTTCTTGAACGGGGTTGGATGATGTCGATATTGTCCTCAGAGATAGCTCGGTAGGCTAGCTATCATTGAAATACATCATTGAAAAACTTAAAACCGAGCTTTTATATATGTTTTCCTTTGATAAGTAACACAAATGATATACCAATCGATAGCAAATCATACGAAGAATTTTTTTCGACAAGAAAAAACCAATTTGCACGAATATTTTTTACTAAAAATGTATTTATCTGTTTTCCTGATGGAAATTCGTTTTTCGTGTCAGCTGCATTGTATATTAAACTGCTATAGTACTATCATGACGACCGGTGGACGGTGGCGTTCCAAGCGGCATGTGTGTTTTCTAAATCGGTAGGTTGTGAGAGATGAATAAAGGGCATGATTTTTGGTGTTATGCTTTGCTTAGTTTATTGCGCATGTGCAGGAAAAAAAATACCCCGGGATTTTTTTACATTTGTAATACCTAATTGTTTAATTTTTACTTGCGATTATAGGTAGGTACTAACCATTGTATATGAACTTCTATAGTACTATCATGGTGACATGTGGACCGTGGCGCTCCAAGCGGCTCTAGGTAAAATTAACTTGGTAAATTGAAAGAGGCGAACGAGGCGAACAAAGAGAATTTTAAGAGAAACTCTGTGAACATGTACTTTACTCTTTGCAGTTTGCAGTTTACATATATACAATGATGCGAGTATAGTTTTTTTTTTTGCACAACTGGATTGCTTCACACAAGCAGGGTGACGAGAAGGCTAGTTTTAAAAAAGAAATGACAAAAAAAGAAGAAAAACGACTTTTGTAAATGAATAGTGTCTGGGGGGTGGGTATATGTTTAAGCTGGTTGATAAGTTTATTTTGAGTTTTATATTTTTTTCATTGTATATACATTGCCTATAGTACTATCATGAGACGAGAAAAAATCTTTTTCCCTAGAGCCGCTTGGAGTGCTAGTGTAGGACATTTTATTTGAGTGAGAGAGAATTAAGAGCATGGTTTTTCGTGTTATGCTTTGTGCTTAGTTTCCTGCGCATGTGCAATGTGACAATGTGAGGCAAGAAAAAACCGAAGGAGAACATGAAATAATTCAGTATCTTGTTTTGTTCATTGTATATATGTGTATAAACTGCTGGCAGTTTTGAAGGTAATATATAATGGTTTCGCTTAGCTGAGGCTTAGTTTTTTGTAAGGATTTATACAAGATCCAACATTTTCATTGTTTACGTTTTTTTATATGGAATATGTAATATGAGAACTGGTTCTTACATAAGTATTTATACATGCGTACGTCATTGACGAGACTTTTGATTTGAGTTTTTTAGGATTTTCAAGTTTTGTATGAGCACTACCTACATACATATTTGTCATATTTGTACATATATACATCATTGACCAGACTTTTGATTCGAATTCTTTAGGATTTTCAATTTTTTTACTATTCTATTATGAAGGTTGTCGTCTTCAAATAGTGTACACATTCATTCTTGAAATTTAAACACAAACTTACTTCTTGCTGTATTTATACAAAGATACAAAGGCCCTTGCAATGGATGGATTTTTGTTTTGAATTTTACTTTCCATTCAGATAGGTACCAACATATACATATAGGTACATAGATATGTATGTGTAGGTATCTATCTGAATGAACTATGTGCAGAAATTCAATCAAAAATTGTATGTAAATTGATTTATATTATTATTGATTGATTATATATTATTGATTTATAGTAACAAAGATCTTTTGTTTGTTTGAGGTTTATATAATAGGAACTAGTTGACCCACCCAGCTTAGCTCGCGGGAAAGAAATTTATAGTTAAACCAAAATATTTCTTTGTACTAATCTTCTATAGAATTGCTAAAAATACCACGGGTTTTTTACATTTGTAACACCTAATTGTTTAATTTTTACTTGCAATTATTATAGGTAGGTACTAAGTACAAGTTATGCATTCATGCAGAAAAAAAAATTTGAGATAACAATCAAATACCTATAACATTACGATGATAGAGAAACATATTTGGCAAAATTCTGTCCGTCTACGGTTTGGCCAGTTGTCTTTAAATTTGGAATATAAGTTTATTTTGACATTCGACATAGGATTTTTTCAGTTTTTTTTTTAGCTGAAATATTTACGGTACTTGCGATATAACCGTCAAGTAAAAGCTTATTTTTGTCAAAAACAGCTCCAAGAATTTTGTATGTAAAAAATCAATGTGCATTCAATTATGGTTAAAAAAAATATGACGGTGGGCTAAAACTGGCACCACCCATAGGACTTTTTTTTTTGCATCGACTTTTCTGAGAACTGTTTAGGTAACCGATTACAACCAAAATTGATATTAAGGAAAATGTAAGTAGCCTAAGTAATCTTACACTAAAATATATTTATATAGGTATATTTAAAAATAACGGCAACATTTAAAATAATGTGCTATACCTTTTTTAAAGCAAAAAGTCTGTTCAATCATATTATTTTTTAAATAAAGAATTTCAGAAAAAAATAAATATATAAAAGGCACGACTGGTTTGCACGTACTTGCTCGTGTGTGCTAATTTGTTTATTTAAGGGCAGGTGTAAGCTTTTGTTTTCTCGATTGAAATTTTTTCATTCAGTAGTAATCGAATAGTTTTTTACTTGCGATTTATAGGGACTATAAGGCAAGTTATGCATTCCGATTATGAAATTCCGTCCGTCTGTCTGTTTGTCTGTCTGTCTGTTCGTATCGATATATACAGCCTAAAAAGTTAGGCCGATTTGATTCAAACTTGGTACATAGTATTTTTAGAGTGCTCTACTCGACAGTTTTTGGAATTGGCATTCTAGCTCCAAAACTAATGGTACCTGCCATATAACTTTTAATGAAAAACTTATTTTTCTCGAAAACGGCTCCTACGATTTTGATAAAACTTTTAGAATGATGTTTTCTATGCAAAATCTATCTTTTAGTTTAAATGGATTTTTGAGAAAAAGTTTTATAACGTTACCTCCCATATGACCGTTTTTTTTCAAATTAGACTTTCTCGTTAACTAATCGACGGATTTTGATAAAATTTTCAAAATATGTAGTTTTTTATGATTTTAATAATATTGCTTATTAAAATTTTCAAAAAACATTTTTTTCTTAATTTTTAATTTTCAATTTATTAATTTTTAAATTTCAATCAAGAAAACAACTCAACTCAACGGTCATATGGCACTTCCTTTACTTTTAGGCCTACAATTTAAATTTCAATGTCCCCTCTGGGGAATGCCAAAATAATCACACACACCAAGTTTATAGATAATCGCTTAAGCCATTTAGGCTGCAGCTCGTTATACATAACTACTGACAGACAGACAGTCATTTTTTGTCGATCACTTTTTTAGACTTCTCTATGATCGTAATGTCATGTTTTATTGTTATCTAAATTTTTTTTTATATTCACAAATTCTAAACTTTACCTTATAGTCCCTATAATCGCAAGTAAAATTTGAAAAAACTGTGTAAAATGTCAAAATAACCTTAAGTTCTAAATTTGAAGTCGATTGGCTCATCGGTTTAGGCTATAGTCCAAAATACATCCGTACAGACAGACCTACAGACAGACGGACAGAATTTTGCCAGCAACTCAAATATGTTTCTCTATCATCGTAATGTAATGTTTGATTATTATCACAATTTTTTTATGTTCACGAATCCTAAACTTGACTCATAGTCCCTATAATCACAAAGCTACTTGTGCATAAAATTCAACATCAACGATAACGAAGCCAATGAAATGAAAATTCAAAAAATAAAATCATTGTCGAACCTCTTCGTTGTTCACCGTCACCGAGAACAGGATATACACAATACACATACACATGTGCTTATTAAGTTTTCCTTGTTAATATCTCCCTCACCCTCGCTCACACCATCTACCACACCGACGACCGACCGATCGACCTGAATTTAGCTGAACATTTTATTAAAGATAATATAACAAGTATACCTACGTAAATACACACATTATGTAGGTATGTATGTAGGTACATACCTAAATATCTACCTACCCTCGAAAGTTATATGAAAAAAATCATTGTATATAGACTGCTATAGTACTATCATGACGACCGGTGGACGGTGGCGTTCCAAGCGGCTCTAGGGAAAATTAACTTGGTAAATTGAAAGAGGCGAACGAGTCGAACAAAGAGAATTCTAAGAGAAACTCTGTGAACATGTACTTTACTCTTTGCAGTTTGCAGTTTACATATATACAATGATGCGAGTATAGTTTTTTTTTTTGCACAACTGGATTGCTTCACACAAGCAGGGTGACGAGAAGGCTAGTTTTAAAAAAGAAATGACAAAAAAAGAAGAAAAACGACTTTTGTAAATGAATAGTGTCTGGGGGGTGGGTATATGTTTAAGCTGGTTGATAAGTTTATTTTGAGTTTTATATTTTTTTCATTGTATATACATTGCCTATAGTACTATCATGAGACGAGAAAAAATCTTTTTCCCTAGAGCCGCTTGGAGTGCTAGTGTAGGACATTTTATTTGAGTGAGAGAGAATTAAGAGCATGGTTTTTAGTGTTATGCTTTGTGCTTAGTTTCCTGCGCATGTGCAATGTGACAATGTGAGGCAAGAAAAAACCGAAGGAGAACATGAAATAATTCAGTATCTTGTTTTGTTCATTGTATATATGTGTATAAACTGCTGGCAGTTTTGAAGGTAATATATAATGGTTTCGCTTAGCTGAGGCTTAGTTTTTTGTAAGGATTTATACAAGATCCAACATTTTCATTGTTTACGTTTTTTTATATGGAATATGTAATATGAGAACTGGTTCTTACATAAGTATTTATACATGCGTACGTCATTGACGAGACTTTTGATTTGAGTTTTTTAGGATTTTCAAGTTTTGTATGAGCACTACCTACATACATATTTGTCATATTTGTACATATATACATCATTGACCAGACTTTTGATTCGAATTCTTTAGGATTTTCAATTTTTTTACTATTCTATTATGAAGGTTGTCGTCTTCAAATAGTGTACACATTCATTCTTGAAATTTAAACACAAACTTACTTCTTGCTGTATTTATACAAAGATACAAAGGCCCTTGCAATGGATGGATTTTTGTTTTGAATTTTACTTTCCATTCAGATAGGTACCAACATATACATATAGGTACATAGATATGTATGTGTAGGTATCTATCTGAATGAACTATGTGCAGAAATTCAATCAAAAATTGTATGTAAATTGATTTATATTATTATTGATTGATTATATATTATTGATTTATAGTAACAAAGATCTTTTGTTTGTTTGAGGTTTATATAATAGGAACTAGTTGACCCACCCAGCTTAGCTCGCGGGAAAGAAATTTATAGTTAAACCAAAATATTTCTTTGTACTAATCTTCTATAGAATTGCTAAAAATACCACGGGTTTTTTACATTTGTAACACCTAATTGTTTAATTTTTACTTGCAATTATTATAGGTAGGTACTAAGTACAAGTTATGCATTCATGCAGAAAAAAAAATTTGAGATAACAATCAAATACCTATAACATTACGATGATAGAGAAACATATTTGGCAAAATTCTGTCCGTCTAAGGTTTGGCCAGTTGTCTTTAAATTTGGAATATAAGTTTATTTTGACATTCGACATAGGATTTTTTCAGTTTTTTTTTTAGCTGAAATATTTACGGTACTTGCGATATAACCGTCAAGTAAAAGCTTATTTTTGTCAAAAACAGCTCCAAGAATTTTGTATGTAAAAAATCAATGTGCATTCAATTATGGTTAAAAAAAATATGACGGTGGGCTAAAACTGGCACCACCCATAGGACTTTTTTTTTTGCATCGACTTTTCTGAGAACTGTTTAGGTAACCGATTACAACCAAAATTGATATTAAGGAAAATGTAAGTAGCCTAAGTAATCTTACACTAAAATATATTTATATAGGTATATTTAAAAATAACGGCAACATTTAAAATAATGTGCTATACCTTTTTTAAAGCAAAAAGTCTGTTCAATCATATTATTTTTTAAATAAAGAATTTCAGAAAAAAATAAATATATAAAAGGCACGACTGGTTTGCACGTACTTGCTCGTGTGTGCTAATTTGTTTATTTAAGGGCAGGTGTAAGCTTTTGTTTTCTCGATTGAAATTTTTTCATTCAGTAGTAATCGAATAGTTTTTTACTTGCGATTTATAGGGACTATAAGGCAAGTTATGCATTCCGATTATGAAATTCCGTCCGTCTGTCTGTTTGTCTGTCTGTCTGTTCGTATCGATATATACAGCCTAAAAAGTTAGGCCGATTTGATTCAAACTTGGTACATAGTATTTTTAGAGTGCTCTACTCGACAGTTTTTGGAATTGGCATTCTAGCTCCAAAACTAATGGTACCTGCCATATAACTTTTAATGAAAAACTTATTTTTCTCGAAAACGGCTCCTACGATTTTGATAAAACTTTTAGAATGATGTTTTCTATGCAAAATCTATCTTTTAGTTTAAATGGATTTTTGAGAAAAAGTTTTATAACGTTACCTCCCATATGACCGTTTTTTTTCAAATTAGACTTTCTCGTTAACTAATCGACGGATTTTGATAAAATTTTCAAAATATGTAGTTTTTTATGATTTTAATAATATTGCTTATTAAAATTTTCAAAAAACATTTTTTTCTTAATTTTTAATTTTCAATTTATTAATTTTTAAATTTCAATCAAGAAAACAACTCAACTCAACGGTCATATGGCACTTCCTTTACTTTTAGGCCTACAATTTAAATTTCAATGTCCCCTCTGGGGAATGCCAAAATAATCACACACACCAAGTTTAAAGATAATCGCTTAAGCCATTTAGGCTGCAGCTCGTTATACATAACTACTGACAGACAGACAGTCATTTTTTGTCGATCACTTTTTTAGACTTCTCTATGATCGTAATGTCATGTTTTATTGTTATCTAAATTTTTTTTTATATTCACAAATTCTAAACTTTACCTTATAGTCCCTATAATCGCAAGTAAAATTTGAAAAAACTGTGTAAAATGTCAAAATAACCTTAAGTTCTAAATTTGAAGTCGATTGGCTCATCGGTTTAGGCTATAGTCCAAAATACATCCGTACAGACAGACCTACAGACAGACGGACAGAATTTTGCCAGCAACTCAAATATGTTTCTCTATCATCGTAATGTAATGTTTGATTATTATCACAATTTTTTTATGTTCACGAATCCTAAACTTGACTCATAGTCCCTATAATCACAAAGCTACTTGTGCATAAAATTCAACATCAACGATAACGAAGCCAATGAAATGAAAATTCAAAAAATAAAATCATTGTCGAACCTCTTCGTTGTTCACCGTCACCGAGAACAGGATATACACAATACACATACACATGTGCTTATTAAGTTTTCCTTGTTAATATCTCCCTCACCCTCGCTCACACCATCTACCACACCGACGACCGACCGATCGACCTGAATTTAGCTGAACATTTTATTAAAGATAATATAACAAGTATACCTACGTAAATACACACATTATGTAGGTATGTATGTAGGTACATACCTAAATATCTACCTACCCTCGAAAGTTATATGAAAAAAATCATTGTATATAGACTGCTATAGTACTATCATGACGACCGGTGGACGGTGGCGTTCCAAGCGGCTCTAGGGAAAATTAACTTGGTAAATTGAAAGAGGCGAACGAGTCGAACAAAGAGAATTCTAAGAGAAACTCTGTGAACATGTACTTTACTCTTTGCAGTTTGCAGTTTACATATATACAATGATGCGAGTATAGTTTTTTTTTTTGCACAACTGGATTGCTTCACACAAGCAGGGTGACGAGAAGGCTAGTTTTAAAAAAGAAATGACAAAAAAAGAAGAAAAACGACTTTTGTAAATGAATAGTGTCTGGGGGGTGGGTATATGTTTAAGCTGGTTGATAAGTTTATTTTGAGTTTTATATTTTTTTCATTGTATATACATTGCCTATAGTACTATCATGAGACGAGAAAAAATCTTTTTCCCTAGAGCCGCTTGGAGTGCTAGTGTAGGACATTTTATTTGAGTGAGAGAGAATTAAGAGCATGGTTTTTAGTGTTATGCTTTGTGCTTAGTTTCCTGCGCATGTGCAATGTGACAATGTGAGGCAAGAAAAAACCGAAGGAGAACATGAAATAATTCAGTATCTTGTTTTGTTCATTGTATATATGTGTATAAACTGCTGGCAGTTTTGAAGGTAATATATAATGGTTTCGCTTAGCTGAGGCTTAGTTTTTTGTAAGGATTTATACAAGATCCAACATTTTCATTGTTTACGTTTTTTTATATGGAATATGTAATATGAGAACTGGTTCTTACATAAGTATTTATACATGCGTACGTCATTGACGAGACTTTTGATTTGAGTTTTTTAGGATTTTCAAGTTTTGTATGAGCACTACCTACATACATATTTGTCATATTTGTACATATATACATCATTGACCAGACTTTTGATTCGAATTCTTTAGGATTTTCAATTTTTTTACTATTCTATTATGAAGGTTGTCGTCTTCAAATAGTGTACACATTCATTCTTGAAATTTAAACACAAACTTACTTCTTGCTGTATTTATACAAAGATACAAAGGCCCTTGCAATGGATGGATTTTTGTTTTGAATTTTACTTTCCATTCAGATAGGTACCAACATATACATATAGGTACATAGATATGTATGTGTAGGTATCTATCTGAATGAACTATGTGCAGAAATTCAATCAAAAATTGTATGTAAATTGATTTATATTATTATTGATTGATTATATATTATTGATTTATAGTAACAAAGATCTTTTGTTTGTTTGAGGTTTATATAATAGGAACTAGTTGACCCACCCAGCTTAGCTCGCGGGAAAGAAATTTATAGTTAAACCAAAATATTTCTTTGTACTAATCTTCTATAGAATTGCTAAAAATACCACGGGTTTTTTACATTTGTAACACCTAATTGTTTAATTTTTACTTGCAATTATTATAGGTAGGTACTAAGTACAAGTTATGCATTCATGCAGAAAAAAAAATTTGAGATAACAATCAAATACCTATAACATTACGATGATAGAGAAACATATTTGGCAAAATTCTGTCCGTCTACGGTTTGGCCAGTTGTCTTTAAATTTGGAATATAAGTTTATTTTGACATTCGACATAGGATTTTTTCAGTTTTTTTTTTAGCTGAAATATTTACGGTACTTGCGATATAACCGTCAAGTAAAAGCTTATTTTTGTCAAAAACAGCTCCAAGAATTTTGTATGTAAAAAATCAATGTGCATTCAATTATGGTTAAAAAAAATATGACGGTGGGCTAAAACTGGCACCACCCATAGGACTTTTTTTTTTGCATCGACTTTTCTGAGAACTGTTTAGGTAACCGATTACAACCAAAATTGATATTAAGGAAAATGTAAGTAGCCTAAGTAATCTTACACTAAAATATATTTATATAGGTATATTTAAAAATAACGGCAACATTTAAAATAATGTGCTATACCTTTTTTAAAGCAAAAAGTCTGTTCAATCATATTATTTTTTAAATAAAGAATTTCAGAAAAAAATAAATATATAAAAGGCACGACTGGTTTGCACGTACTTGCTCGTGTGTGCTAATTTGTTTATTTAAGGGCAGGTGTAAGCTTTTGTTTTCTCGATTGAAATTTTTTCATTCAGTAGTAATCGAATAGTTTTTTACTTGCGATTTATAGGGACTATAAGGCAAGTTATGCATTCCGATTATGAAATTCCGTCCGTCTGTCTGTTTGTCTGTCTGTCTGTTCGTATCGATATATACAGCCTAAAAAGTTAGGCCGATTTGATTCAAACTTGGTACATAGTATTTTTAGAGTGCTCTACTCGACAGTTTTTGGAATTGGCATTCTAGCTCCAAAACTAATGGTACCTGCCATATAACTTTTAATGAAAAACTTATTTTTCTCGAAAACGGCTCCTACGATTTTGATAAAACTTTTAGAATGATGTTTTCTATGCAAAATCTATCTTTTAGTTTAAATGGATTTTTGAGAAAAAGTTTTATAACGTTACCTCCCATATGACCGTTTTTTTTCAAATTAGACTTTCTCGTTAACTAATCGACGGATTTTGATAAAATTTTCAAAATATGTAGTTTTTTATGATTTTAATAATATTGCTTATTAAAATTTTCAAAAAACATTTTTTTCTTAATTTTTAATTTTCAATTTATTAATTTTTAAATTTCAATCAAGAAAACAACTCAACTCAACGGTCATATGGCACTTCCTTTACTTTTAGGCCTACAATTTAAATTTCAATGTCCCCTCTGGGGAATGCCAAAATAATCACACACACCAAGTTTAAAGATAATCGCTTAAGCCATTTAGGCTGCAGCTCGTTATACATAACTACTGACAGACAGACAGTCATTTTTTGTCGATCACTTTTTTAGACTTCTCTATGATCGTAATGTCATGTTTTATTGTTATCTAAATTTTTTTTTATATTCACAAATTCTAAACTTTACCTTATAGTCCCTATAATCGCAAGTAAAATTTGAAAAAACTGTGTAAAATGTCAAAATAACCTTAAGTTCTAAATTTGAAGTCGATTGGCTCATCGGTTTAGGCTATAGTCCAAAATACATCCGTACAGACAGACCTACAGACAGACGGACAGAATTTTGCCAGCAACTCAAATATGTTTCTCTATCATCGTAATGTAATGTTTGATTATTATCACAATTTTTTTATGTTCACGAATCCTAAACTTGACTCATAGTCCCTATAATCACAAAGCTACTTGTGCATAAAATTCAACATCAACGATAACGAAGCCAATGAAATGAAAATTCAAAAAATAAAATAAATCATTGTCGATCCTCTTCGTTGTTCACCGTCACCGAGAACAGGATATACACAATACACATACACATGTGCTTATTAAGTTTTCCTTTTTAGTATCTCCCTCACCCTCGCTCACACCATCTACCACACCGACAACCGACCGATCGACCTGAATTTAGCTGAACATTTTATCAAAGATAATATAACAAGTATACCTACGTAAATACACACATTATGTAGGGATGTATGTAGGTACATACCTAAATATCTACCTACCCTCGAATGTTTTATATGAAAAAAATATAAAACTCAAAATAAACTTATCAACCAGCTTAAACATATACCCACCCCCCAGACACCATTCATTTACAAAAGTCGTTTTTCTTCTTTTTTGTTAATCCTTTTAACTAGCCATCTCGTCGCCCTGCTTGTGTGAAGCAATCCAGTTGTGCAAAAAAAAACTATACTCGCATCATTGTATATATGTAAACTGCAAACTGCAAAGAGTAAAGTACATGTTCACAGAGTTTCTCTTAGAATTCTCTTTGTTCGACTCGTTCGCCTCTTTCAATTTACCAAGTTAATTTTCCCTAGAGCCGCTTGGAACGCCACCGTCCACCGGTCGTCATGATAGTACTATAGCAGTCTATATACAATGATTTTTTTCATATAACTTTCGAGGGTAGGTAGATATTTAGGTATGTACCTACATACATACCTACATAATGTGTGTATTTACGTAGGTATACTTGTTATATTATCTTTAATAAAATGTTCAGCTAAATTCAGGTCGATCGGTCGGTCGTCGGTGTGGTAGATGGTGTGAGCGAGGGTGAGGGAGATATTAACAAGGAAAACTTAATAAGCACATGTGTATGTGTATTGTGTATATCCTGTTCTCGGTGACGGTGAACAACGAAGAGGTTCGACAATGATTTTATTTTTTGAATTTTCATTTCATTGGCTTCGTTATCGTTGATGTTGAATTTTATGCACAAGTAGCTTTGTGATTATAGGGACTATAAGACAAGTTTAGGATTCGTGAACAAAAAAAAATTGTGATAATAATCAAACATTACATTACGATGATAGAGAAAGATATTTGAGTTACTGGCAAAATTCTGTCCGTCTGTCTGTAGGTCTGTCTGTACGGATGTATTTTGGACTATAGCCTAAACCGATGAGCCAATCGACTTCAAATTTAGAACTTAAGGTTATTTTGACATTTTACACAGGAGTTTTTTTCAAATTTTACTTGCGATTATAGGGACTATAAGGCAAGTTTAGAATTTGTGAATATAAAAAAAAATTTAGATAACAATGAAACATGACATTACGATCATAGAGAAGTCTAAAAAAGTGATCGACAAAAAATGACTGTCTGTCTGTCACTAGGTATGTATAACGAGCTGCAGCCTAAATGGCTTAAGCGATTATCTTTAAACTTGGTGTGTGTGATTATTTTTGCATTCCCCAGAGGGGACATTGAAATTTAAATTGTAGGCCTAAAAGTAAAGGAAGTGCCATATGACCGTTGAGTTGAGTTGTTTTCTTGATTGATATTTGTTAGTTGTTTTTGCATGTGTATGTGTTTATCATAGGCGTCCTTATTATTCATTCTGTATGTTGTTACGATCATGAAATGCTTTAAAATAAATAACGATAAATAAATAATAACACAAATAACGAAGTTTGCTTTCATTAGACTACTGGAAAAATTTGGGGGAAAATATTAAACAAATAATTTTTTTATGAAATCAAAAAACACTATTCATAACATCATTCTGAAAGTTTTATCAAAATCGTAGGAGCCGTTTTCGAGAAAAATAAGTTTTTCATTAAAAGTTATATGGCAGGTGCCGTTAGTTTTGGAGCTAGAATGCCAATTCCAAAAACTGTCGGGTAGAGCACTCTAAAAATACTATGTACCAAGTTTGAATCAAATCGGCCCAACCATTTAGGCTGTAGATATCGATACTGACAGACAGACAGACAGACAGACAGACGGACGGAATTTCCGGACCCACTTTTTTTAACTTCTCTATCATCGTAATGTTTGATTGTTAGAATTTTTTTTACGAATGCATAACTTGCCTTATAGTCCCTATAAATCGCAAGTAAAAAACTATTCGATTACTACTGAATGCAAAAATTTCAATCGAGAAAACGAAGGCTTACACCTGCTCCTAAATAAACAAATTAGCACACAGGAGCAAGTCGTGCCTTTTATATGTATATTTATTTTTTTCTAAAATTCTTTATTTAAAAAATAATATGATTGAACAGACTTTTGGCGTTAAAACAGGTATAGCACATTATTTTGAATGTTGCCGTTATTTTTAAATATACCTATATAAATATATTATAGTGTAAGATTACTAAGGCTACTTACATTTTCCTGAATATCAATTTTGGTTGTAATCGGTTACCTAACCAGTTCTCAGAAAAGTCGATGCCAAAAAAAAACTCCTATGGGTGGTACCAGTTTTAACCCACCTTCATATTTTTTTAACCAAAATAGAATGCACATTGATTTTTTACATACAAAATTCTTGGAGCTGTTTTTGACAAAAATAAGCTTTTACTTGACGGTTATATCGCAAGTACCGTAAATATTTCAGCTAAAAAAAAAACTGAAAAAATCCTATGTCGAATGTCAAAATAAACTTATATTCAAAATTTAAAGACAACTGGCCAAACCGTTTTAGTAGACGGACAGAATTTTGCCAGTGACTCAAATATGTTTCTCTATCATCGTAATGTTATAAGTATTTGATTGTTCTCAATTTTTTTTTTCTGCACAAATGCATAACTTGTACTTAGTATCTACCTATAATAATTGCAAGTAAAAATTAAACAATTAGGTATTACAAATGTAAAAAACCCGTGGTATTCTTAGCAATTCTATAGAAGATTAGTACAAAGAAATATTTTGGTTTAACTATAAATTTCTTTCCCGCGAGCTAAGTTGGGTAGGTCAACTAGTACCTATTATATAAACCTCAAACAAACAAAAGATCTTTGTTACTATAAATCAATAATATATAATCAATCAATAATACTATAAATCAATTTACAAACAATTTTTGATTGAATTTCTGCACATAGTTCATTCAGATAGGTACATGTGTATGTACCTATATTTATATGTAGGTACCTACCTGAATGGAAAGTAAAATTCAAAACCAAAATCCATCCACTGCAAGGACGTTTGTATCTTTGTATAAATACAGCAAGAAGTAAGTTTGTGTTTAAATTTCAAGAATGAATGTGTACATTATTTGAAGACGACAACCTTCATAATAGTAAAAAAAATTGAAAATCCTAAGGAATTCGAATCAAAAGTCTGGTCAGTGGTGTATATATGTACAAATATGACAAATATTTATGTAGGTAGTGCTCGTACAAAACTTGAAAATCCTAAAAAACTCAAATCAAAAGTCTGGTCAATGACGTACGCATGTATAAATACTTATGTAAGAACCAGTTCTCATATTACATATTCCATATAAAAAAAGTAAACAATGAAAATGTTGGATCGTGTATAAATCCTTACAAAAAAACTATTCGTCTCAGCTAACCGAAACCATTGTATATAAACTTCAAAACTGCTAGCAGTTTATATACATATATACAATGAACAAAACAAAATACTGAATTATTTCATGTTCTCCTTCTGTTTTTTCTTGCCTCGCATTGATGCGCAGGAAACTAAGCACAAAGCATAACACTAAAAACCATGCTCTTAATTCTCTCTCACTCAAATAAAATGTCCCTACACTAGCACTCCAAGCGGCTCTAGGTAAAAAGATTTTTTCTCGTCTCATGATAGTACTATAGGCAATGTATATACAATGGTACTAACTAGAAGTTATGCATTCGTGCAGAATGAGATAACAATCAAATATAACATATTTGAAGTCACTAGCAAAATTCTGTCCGTCTACTAAACGGTTGGCAAATCGTCTTTAAATTTGGAATACCTAGGTAGGTATAAGTTTATTTTGACATTCGACAGAGAATTTCTTTTATTTCCTTTTTAGCTGAAATATTACGGGACCTGCCATATAACCGCTACGTAAAAGCTTATTTTTCTCAAAAACGACTCCCGGAATTTTCTATGTAAATTATTGTGCATTAAATTTTGGTGAAAAAAAAATATGACGGTGGGCTAAAACCGGTACCTCCCATAGGAGCTTTTTTTTGTCATCGACTTTTTTGACAACTGGTTAGGTAACCGATTAAAACCAAAATTAATATTCAGGAAAATGTAAGTAGCCTAAGTAATCTTACACTAAAATATTTTCGAAAACTTTTTTGTGTTTTTAATATTTTTTTAAAAAAATATTTTTTAAAAATCAATATTTTGAAAACGGGTAGGGGAATTTTTTACTTGCGATTAAAGGTACTATAAGGCAAGTTTAGGATTCATGAAAATAAAAAAAATTGAGATAACAATCAAACATGACATTACGAGGCAAGAGTACGATAACTTTGGCGCCGCAAATTAATAACGGATTCGTGTAGAGAGACAAAATACAAACATTTCTTACCAGGAGAGGACTTGCATTGGAAAAAATATATTTAAAAATAACGGCAACAATTAAAATAATGTGCTATACCTTTTTTTAAAGCCAAAAGTCTGTTTTATCATATTATTTTTTAAACCTTTAAATATCTATTGAATAAATTGCACGACTGGATTGCACGTACTTGCTCATATGTGCGGTCACATCGTCGAATAAGATTTAAATAAAATGCACGACTGGGTCGCACGAACTTTTTTTTATGCTAGATATGCATTCAGTAGGTAATCGAGTATTTTTTACATGCGATTTAAGTACTAAAATGCAAGTTATGGATTCGTGCAAAAAAAAATTTAACTATCAAACATGACATTACGTCTGTCTGTCTGTCTGTTCGCGCGTCTACAGCCTAAATGGATGGGCCGATTTGCTTCAAACTTGGTATTTAGTATTTATTGGGTAGGAACAACTCGTTCCATTGATTTGAGTTCCAATTTCGTTCAGTTCTAATGACAGATTTGTATCCGAACATTTTTTTCGTGTGTATATTTCAACCAGGAAAATTTTTCCAATGACAGAAAATTTCAATGATTGCTATAACTGATCTCCCAAAAAAATTCCAATGATTTGTTTTTTAAATGATGCATTTCAATGGTCCCTGGCCCCTTAGATCCGAAGTGATTCAATGAGCGTAAAATATACTTATATTAAACATCAAAGATTCCATGTATTAGATTAAAGTGATACCGATTTATTATTATATATATTCAATTATAAAATGCAAAAACCACAAGAAAATGAAAAATAAAAAAAATAAACCAAACAAAAATTATTTTTATTTGTTCACCTATGTACACCGGTCTATGTCTTACAAAAGTATAAGGAAGGCGACATTATTTTTATGTTTAATAAATGTCAATGTTCTATCTATAATACGTCTAATATACGTTAATATAATGTCGCCGTTGACGTCTGTATAATGTATTTATTATATAATGAAGAGCTAAATGTTTGGCTAGTATCGGCCCATTTAGCTCTTCAGTACACGTCTTACAGACGTTTATGGCGACGTTGTTTTTATGTTTAATATAAGTCAATGTTCTGTCTGGGATAGTTGATTTTTTTTATTTCGAGCAGTGTATCTTGTTGTTAACTCAAACTATGCTAACAATCAGCCCTGTTAATGTTATTGAATAAAAATATGGAAGACACTGTTTTAGCTGCTGGTAATTGGAGTTATTCATCAACGACGCTGTTGCCACCCTCGGAAATTTTGGATTCGACCCAGTCTACTAAATAACTAAATGGCAGAAGAAGTAAAGAGCTAAAGAATTTATGAAGGACTTGCTACTTGATGAAGCAGGCGAATTGAATTTGGAATACCGGAATGATGTTGGGTTCACAAACTTTTTAAAATGAAAAGTTGCGATTTCCAGATATAATATGATCGGGCCAAAAATATCGAGAAGAAACACATCCTTAAGAGAAGCTATTCCTGCAATGGAACGCCTTGCAGTGACACTGCGTTTTCTTGCCAGTGGTGATTCCTACCATTCACTTATGTATACCCTAGAGATCTCCAAGCAAGCTATTTCTTGTAGTGTACCAGAAGTCTGTCGGAATGTTTGACAGGGAAACTCAAGAAAAAAGGGAGGTTAGTTTTTTTTAGTTTTAATGACTTTTTATTACAATATATAATAATATAATAATACAATATTTTACAATATTTTATAAGCATAAAGTCTTTAGGTTTGGCTATAAGCCGTCTACCAGATTGACATTTTTGTATTGTTTAACATAGTTTAAAATAAGTTCAATTTAAAAGAAAAAAAGATATTTAATTATTAATGTATGATATTAATTTTGTTTTTTCCAAATAATGTATACATTTTCAAAAGTCACCTTCTCTGACTCGTTTTCTATAATTTAGAGCACTTGTAGTGTATCTATATAGACTAATCCAGCCACAGTCACCATTCAAAACTGCCATGAGATCCTCCTTTCCAAGTGTTCTCACTCCAAAGTACATCATTCGAAATTCATTTAAAATAGGGCACACCGCAATAAAATGAAAGACATCCTCCCTCTCTTCACGGTTGCAGAGATCACACAGTATTGGGAGGTCAGGACGATGTGGCACGTAGTTTAAGTTGAATAATTCACCTCTTAACATAAAAATAGTTCTTATCATCTCCGTTTTGTTCCCATCCAGAAAGTAAGTGTTACTATTAAGATTATAGTATAGTTGACATTACTATAATACATCCTGTGTAGTGACGATTTAGCTTCATTTACATACTTGTTGTATAAAAACGGTGCTGTTTTTTCCAATATATTCACAAATTTTCTTCTAAGAGTGGTAGCTCCGTCACTAGGGTAGAAACTTATGACACATCCGCAGCAACTTGCCAATTCTTGCCATTCTTTGACGCAATGCGCGTTTTTTTTTCAGCATATGCTTCAGGACAATTTTCGGCAGACGTTCCTCTTCCATTTGCATGACTTTAACTACATAATCAAAATGTATCTTTAGTGTTTCCAATCTAAGGGGTGGACAACCTGTTTCCAGATGGATCATGTAGTTTGGGGTAATATTAGGTAGCCTAAAGATGCGTTTTATGCAGTAACGTTGTAACTTTTCCACAGATTCAGAGTTACCATACCCCCATACTTGTGCTGCATATAGAAGTATAGTCTGCGCAGTCGCTCGGATAATTTTTTGCTTTGAGCTATGCGTTAAAAATTTACTTTGGATGCAGGTACTCCAAACTGAATTTATGGCTCGTTTTCCTTCTGCTAACTTAATTTTAAGGTGTTTTTCCACATTGAGATTAGACGTTATCAGAAAACCAAGGTACTTATACTCTCTAACAACTTCAATGGGGTCTGTTTGATAAGTCCATCTTTCGTTTCTCGAGAATCGCCCTCCTCCTCGTCAGCATACATAAGGCCCGGTATTAATACCCTATTGATTTCCACACCGCCTCCGATATCGTCTGTTATGTCATTAATAAACAAGATAAATAACAACGTGCTCAAAATGCAGCCTTGTTTCACACCCATCGTCGTTGCAAATTCTTCAGACAAGAAGTTTCCATCTCACACCGCCGCTATATTATTCTCATACAGAGCCCTTATGACGTTTACTATTTTACTGCTTATACCCATCCTAAATAGCTTGTAAAAGAGTGCTTCACTTGGGATGGAGTCGAACGCTGCTTTGAAATCTACAAATAGAGCGTACAGTTTTTTGTGCTTTTGCTGGTATATTTGTGCAATGTTTAACAAGGTGAAAATCTGGTCTACCGTCGAATAATTTTCTCTGAAGCCTGCTTGGAATTCATGCAGAATGTTTTTGTTTTTAATCCAGTCTGTAAGTCTTTTGAATATTAGCGCTGTAAATAACTTAGAAGCAGTATTCAGGAAGGATATACCTCTATAATTTCCTGGGTTCGAAAAATCTCCTTTTTTATGAAGTGGGTATATGATTGATTTTTTGAAACTCTGTGGAAAATCTGCACACTCAAACAGTCGGTTAAATTCTTTCGTAAGGGCTTGAGTAAATTCTACGGTACAATTTTTGAAGAATTCGAAAGGAATTCCGTCTTCTCCTGGGGCTTTGTTGCTTTTTGCATTTTTGATCACTTGAAGAATTTCCGCAAGGTCAAATGGTTGATCAAGATGATCGTCAAATAATTGAGGTTCCGCATACTGAATCCTGGAAGAAATCTGTGGACTATTTAAGAGAGTTCTAAAGTGTGTGCATAATTCGTGTGATTGAAGGCCAGTTGCAATTCGGTTTTTTCTTCCATTTAAGAGTTTGACTGCTTTCCAAAAGTCTGATGAGGATCTGCTACTATTTATCATTGATTTGTTCTGTTGCTCGTTCTCTAATTTTTTGGCATAGCAGATGTTTTTAAATTCTTTGACAGCCTTAGCGTATAGACTTTTGAAAATATTATTGTTGTATCTCTTTAGCAATTTAAGAAAAACAAAAGAATTGGTTCTTGCCAACATGCAGTCTTTGTCGAACCACTTTTGCTTACTTTTCCAGTTATTTCCTCTAAATTGCGGTGGACTTGGGGCGGCTTTTTTAATTATGTATGTAAGTTGATCGATATTCGGTGTAGCTTCGACTGTATATAGATGTAGGAGTTCAAGGTTTAAAATAGCTTGGTAAGTATTTGACATTCTGTCATTCCAAAATAATTTCGGTAAGAGATTAAGCTGGTTTGTATTCGAAAAATTTCCATTATTTGCTAATTCGAATGTAACCTCTAAGGGCATATGGTCCGAGAAAATCTGCTTTCCAATTCGAAAATCCGAAATCAGGTTATGCCAGCCACCAGTTGCGAAGCAGTAATCTATAACAGAGCATGATGTTCCCCTAAGAAAAGTATATTCTCCACGTAAATCTCCATCACAACTTCCATTCAAAACTTGACAGTCGAAAGCATCAGTGAGTTCAAGTATTTTGCTTCCCTTGTTGTCACATACTTCATCTTTGGATCGACGTTGGGTATTCAATATTGCAGAGTTTATTCCAGAAACAAAATTATTTTGGGTGAGTCCTATTCGGCCGTTGAAGTCGCCAGTAAGAACCAGGTTTGATGAATTGAGGTTATATAAAAGATCACTCAGTGTGTCAAAGTCACGTTGCCATTTGTTGCAGTTAAGATAGATAGGCACTATGTAGTAATTTTTCTTATCAATTTCAAGCTTAATGACATGAGAATTACCTATCATATCGAATTTTAATTTTACACCTAGGTTCTTACGGTACGCTAAAAGCTCCCCTCCACTTGCTCTTCCGAAGATGTTTATTTTAACAGCAGGTAACCATTTTAGTTCATAATTCATAAAAAAAAATTTAAATCTACTTTCTTCAATATCTATTAAATGGGTGTCTAATAGTATGAAAATGTGAAATTTATTTAAATAATTGAAAAATTCAACATTGGGAAGTTTATTTTTTAGTCCAGCAATATTATAACTTAAAATTTTAAAAAACGTACTTTTTTGATTCGGGTAGACGGCTACTTCTCAACAACTTGGCCCATCAGAAGCTTTAGTAAAGTTTCCAGCAGAATTTTTGCTTGTTTGACTGCCTCTTGCCATCCCTGTATTTGGATTCGAAGTTGACAGTTCTCGTAATTTGTTTTTATTCATCAATTCAACCATATTATTTTTTACACCTGTCGACAAGTTACCTAGAATTTCATTCAGAAGTTGCATTCCATTTGAGTTTCCACATTTTAAACCTTCTAAATTATTCCAGGTGAAAACTTTATCCAAAACATGCATCCGATCATCCCTCAGAACAATTTTTTTCTTTGGATATTCCTGACGTAGTACCTTCATCAGCATAAACAATTTGGATCTCCTTTGGCGGACATTGAATGGGAGATCTTTATCAATAGAGATTCCTGACGACTTCAGCTGTCTCGAATTGCGCAGTACGCTCGAAGCTACGTGTTGAGATTTCATTTGGACTACAATTGTTGCTTTGTTGGGATCTCTGGATGAAACTTTATAAGCGCTGTCAATTTCGGTGTTTGTATTGAGGTTAAGCAAACCCGAACAAATTGATTTGGCTTTTTCGGTCACATCAACATTGTTCTCAACAGGTAACCGAACAATTAGATTTTTTTCTGTACTTTTTTGCATTATTTTGTCGATTTGCGCTTCCAGTTGTTTGTTTCTATCTTCTAATTGTGCAACTTTGGCTGAAATTTGTTCGTGTTTGATTTTTAATGTTGTTATTTCCGTGAATAGACTCTGAAAGTCATTTTTGGTTGGAAGTTCTTTGACAAGTTCAGCGTTGTTTTCCCGGAGAATTTCTTTCAGTAGTTCCCTATTAATAACAATATTGTCATTGGCCATAGCAAGGTGGTACCTAGTGCCTCTTTTTTCGGTGTCGTATGCTTCTGGGGAGGTTTCTGCCAATCCTCTTTTGTTCATTGATTGAGGTTAGGTTGATGCAGTACGATTTTTATGATTTTGTGCCTTATTTTCTATAACTTACTCTGAATATTTATATTTTCCTTGTGCAGAGGTTATAAGGATTCACTTTAACTTAACATTTTGAATTTATATACAAGAGGTAATTCCCGGACTATGGAGGAGAGACTTATCATCTTCTCAACTTCACAATTTCCCAGGGGTGCCAAGAAAAAGTAATGCTGCAGCTTAAGCTGTCAGAGACGAATTCGCAGAATATTTTTGCTCAACACAAGGTGAATTAATTTATCAAAATTACAAATAAAATTTTATGAACTTATTGTTGTACACTTTTTATAAAAATATTATTATTATACCTTATTGAATTATAAAAAACTTAAATAACAACAAATTTGCCAGTCTGTCTGTAGTAACATTTTTATTTGAAATTGAAAACTGGAATTTACCTAAACATTATCCACTGTTTTCCGGGGTTTATTTCTATCTGCAAGGAACATCATTGCTTGATATACAAATCGTCTACTCCACTTCCAGTCTTCTTACTGTCGAGTTCTTTCTACCTTTCCCTTGCAAAGTGGCTTTGCAATTTTTTTTATTTTTCGTTCAATTTGTTGTTTATCAACTCCAAAGCAATTGGCGATTTCATTAAGTAGATCGTGTCTCCAGTTTCTATTTTTGTATTTGTGACAATATCGGATGGGCCCGATACATGTCAATAAAACTAAACGATTGCTCATCAGTCAACTCCATTGTACTTGTAATTACACAAATAATACTTTTTTGTTGTCTGAAAACAGAATTTTTAGTAAAAATTGCTTCACTTTGTCTTTATGAAAACAAGAGAGTAGTTAACAACAACACGTATTTACCAATTTCTATCAAATCACTGAAAATGCAGATACAAAAACAAATCAAAACGGTAAATATGAACGACAAAATAACTGCAACAAAAACACACACGAGCTGTCAATGAAAAAGTGAAAGGTTGGTTCAGCACGTCCACACTTTGTGATTCGGTTCGGTTTTCTGTCATCGGATCCATTTGATTCGGTTTGAATTCGGTTCGGTTTCGGCACGAGCAAAAGGCCGATCGGGACGTTCATACTTATTCGGCTTTGCCGATCGGCAAAGGCCCCTGTCTCCATTTGTTCTCTAATAAGCTGTATATTAGCTGTTTTTAATCATGCTTATTACAACAACAATGCAAAGGACACAAAATGTGAACGCAGCAATTGCTTTTATGGACAGAAAGAAACAATGAAAGAGAGCTGTCAAAAACACGCGATGCAAAAATTGGAAAAACATCTAAGTGCAATACCACACGACGGGCAGGACAAGGGTTCAAAAAAAAAAACGAAAAACGTGGACTAAGAAACGCCTAATGCGCGGAACAGATTGAACCAGCAACAACACCAGCACCGTCAACAGCAAACAGCACGCTGACCAGCAAAAGAAATTGAAACACATTGCCACCAGCACCAGCATCATCTTCTTACTTCTGTTTGACACTTTGTGTCATAAAAAAAGTATACGAAGTTTTCTTTTGCAGTATGGTACCCCTGAATTTCACTTGCGCAAAATTAGTAGCAATGGAACAGCAAAAGCAAATTTAGGACTTTGGTCTAACAATGCTGTTGACGTTGCTGTTGCTGGTCTAATCTAGCTTGAGCAATTAAAATACATTGGTTCTAAAATAATGGCGGCCGCTTTTGTTGGTGGTTCAATCTGTTTCGCGCATAAGTCTAATACCACACTATATACAATAAATTTCTTCTTTTCTGAAAAAATGCTCTGTATATTCACGAACACAAAATGAAAGAACAATAATATCAACAAAGCGTTGTTGGAGGGACATGCGTATGAAAATTAGTTTTTTCTTTAATAATACCTCTCGGGTAAAATGTGGATTTGTATTTTTTGTTGATGGTTTCTTTTATTTTAATATTAACATATAAATATCTATGTTCATAATTCCTCTTTGTTTTCTTCCAGATCGACTAATGTGAACAGGCATTTAAAACTACATACCAACCAAAAATATATTTTCTTTACTGAACACACCCATCCGACGTGATTATAGCCATTCTGTTACTTGCACATTTTTACTAAAGCCATTCATCTGTCAAATAAAATTGTGCTGTGTTGTATCTCGTCAAAGAACATTTTCGCCGGACTCTTTCTCATATATTTCTTTTTCTAATTAAAACAAAGAAAACTTAATTCTGTAAGTTACAATTTACCTTCCCTTTATTCACTCTATTAAACATACCTTTAATTATCCAGTGTAATGGATCGCCTACTTCGTTTGGGAGGTGCTATGCCCCAAGCCCCACCACCAACAGATGCCCCTGTTGTAGATACGGCCGAACAAGTCTACATCTCTTCGTTGGCTTTGTTGAAAATGCTCAAACACGGACGAGCCGGAGTTCCCATGGAAGTTATGGGTCTGATGTTGGGTGAGTTCGTCGACGACTACACCGTCCAGGTAATTGATGTCTTCGCCATGCCCCAAACTGGTACTGGAGTTTCAGTCGAGGCCGTCGACCCAGTTTTCCAGGCGAAAATGTTGGATATGCTCAAACAGACTGGTCGCCCAGAAATGGTCGTTGGCTGGTATCATTCCCATCCCGGTTTTGGATGCTGGTTGTCTGGCGTCGATATAAACACCCAGCAGTCGTTTGAAGCGCTCAGTGAACGCGCTGTTGCTGTGGTCGTCGATCCCATTCAATCGGTTAAGGGAAAGGTTGTTATTGACGCTTTTAGATTAATCAATCCCAATATGTTGGTGCTTGGCCAGGAGCCACGACAAACCACATCGAATTTAGGCCATTTACAAAAACCCTCGGTGCAAGCGCTCATACACGGCCTCAATCGCCACTACTACTCCATCAGCATCAACTACAGGAAGCATGAGTTGGAACAGAAAATGTTGCTGAATTTGCACAAAAAATCCTGGATGGACGGACTCACTCTGGCCGATTACAATGAACATTCCGCCATCAATGAGAATACCGTGGCTGAGATGCTAGAGTTAGCCAAGAACTATAATAAGGTGAATTCTTGAGAGATTTGTTTGTTTCTTTTGTCTTTTTCTTAACTTTCCACTTCCCTAGGCCCTCGAAGATGAAGAGAAGATGACACCCGAACAACTTGCCATCAAGAATGTTGGCAAACAGGATCCCAAACGGCATCTTGAAGAGAAGGTCGACAAGGTCATGCAGAACAACATAGTTCAATGTCTAGGAGCCATGTTAGACACAGTAGTATTTAAATAATAATTCGTGTTCTCATTAAAATGCTTTTTTTAATATTCAGTTTATATTTATAAATAATAACTTTTTTTAATATTAAATCCCATTTATCCGACACTGCAATTATAACAAAATTAAAACAGGTATTTCTATCAGGGCCGAAAAAAGTGTTATTGTTTTAAATTTACTTGAGCAAAAAAAAAATTATATTGTGAGCAAAACAAACAAAAAAAATGGCAATGTTGGATAATTAAATCGTTTTGATTTTTCTGTCAATACAAACCACAAATTCCGATAAAAACTGAAGCATTCATCAAATGAAAACACCGGATGTTGTTAGACAAGCCCAAAATTTTCTTTATTTTGTTCTTACTTGTCACTGATAAGTGTACTATTGTAACTTCTGACTTCTCCATTTAGCACTCCGAACCATTGTGTCATTTCAGCAAATTTCTCGTCATCCACTCACCCAGTTAAAGAAAAAAATATTAAAAACTCTACAATATCTTCAGTCCCAACGCTCATCGGCAGTAACAATCCAATTGTTAACTCTTCAGAGAAGGCAAACTTGCTCGCCGCCCATTTCTTCCGAAGAGGTGTTCTTCCACACTGGCAAACTGCGTAAGCTTTTCCGTCGCTCCTACTTTTCTCGAATGTTTCTTAGAAGATGGAAAACAGCATTTGTCTAGACTGTCGCTAAGAAAAGTCATCCCTCCTCCTACTGATCCATAGCACTTCCGTCTATTCTATCTTGGGTCATGGAAACGCTGATTAACCCTCAGCTTAAGAAATATCTCGAAGACCGAAATCTTCTCCGCAGAAGCTATCTTCTGGACCGTTAAATACAAGTTGTATTGGACGGTTTCAAGTCTGATTCTCTCAAGTCTTCGTTCTGTCTCCGAATCTTTTCCTCATTTTGTATAAATTATCTTCTGTCTGTTACTTCTAATCCACTTAACTGTTTTTCTGACGACTATAACCTCAGCTTTTCATATTCGTTCGATAATTTACGTCCTTCGCCTTCTGACGTACAATTGCAACGCTAACGTATGTCAAGCTCATTAAACTCCGATTTATACAGCATTGTCAAATGGGGTAATAGGAATCGTGTGGAGTTTAATGCTTCGAAAACTCAATGCTGTCTTCTGTCGCTAAAGCTAAACATACCCCCAATACCATTTTCCAGGAATGGCACTTGCATCCAAGGAACCGAAAAGCTCTCAGTACTCGATATGTGTGTGTCAACCACGACCTCCGTTGGAACGACCATATATTTGAGATCGCTAAAAATGCTACTAGGTGCTTAGGTTTTCTGTATCGGTGTATGAAGTATTTTTCCCCTTCTGACCTGGCTACAATTTATAAAGCGTTTATACGCCCTAAACTCGAGTATAACTCACACCTCTAGGCAGGAGGTTCGCAAACATCGGTACACCTGCTCGATAGAATATAAAATAGAGCGGTAAAATTGATATGAAATATAACTGTTTCTGAAATAATTGCCCCTTTCTAACACCTATGCAATGTTTCATGTCTTTCCTTATTTTATGGTTTTTTTTATAAAAAATCTTCACTCAAGGTAGCCAGTTGCATTCCTCAGCTTTACAAATCTCACCCGTAATACTCATCTCGCAAGGAATGCTCATCGCTTTACCCTTGAGCCACATTTCGGACAAACCGTGAAATATAGATTCTTTTTTTAACCGAACAACACGAATTTGGAATAAGTTACCCAATGCTCGTGCAGTGCGTTTTGAAACTAAAAAAACAACACATATCCCTTGTCCGCTCGCATATTATAAACAAAAGTTGCTATAGTTAAACTCCTGTTTCACATGTGGAAACAATTCAAGTTTTTTTGTTTTATTTTTAAATTCTTTTGAAGTTTTTAAAATAAGAACATATAACTCTGAATTTACTTCGTCAGAATTAAACAAGACAATCCTAGCTCAGTGTACCTATGGATTGAACATTGAAAGTTCCTATAGAGAATCTTATTAATTCGAAAACAAACATTGGTTCAAATACACAGATAATTAACCAAATCAACCCTGTTGAATAAATTATTTTGGAAACTAAATGTAATGTCCTTCTTCCTGTTCTTAGTAGTAGGTTATCCAATATGTTTAATTGAACGCTATTTTGTTTAATTGAAGTCATTGAATATCATAGATTTTCACCTTCAAACTTGGCAATGTAAAAGGGTCTAAATTATCTCTAAGATTTATTCTTATTCGTAAGTTTTAACTTTCTAAAAACATAGTAGGGGTATTCATGAAATCCCGTAAAACCCTCATAAACTGTAAAAGCCTTTTGAATTTATATTCTCGTAAATCATGAAACACACAAGGTATGCTTAGTAGACCCATACAAATCGCCATCTTGTTATTTTATGACGTCACATTCTTCTTTTATTATTATTTTATTTATTAAGTGAAGATTATTTTTTAAAACTGAAGATTTAAACGATTTTTTAATGATTATAAGAACAATAAACATAAAAAAATAACAAAATCGGCAAATTAATACATTTATTTACACACTTTAAGAACAGGTTCGTCCCGAACTGTAGCGCCACCTAAGTAAGTAAGAACAAAAATCAGAAGAATGTGACGTCACACGCGTAATCAGCAAAGTGAGCATACCTTGTATTTCTGTGTATCAAGATTTACGAGAATATAAATACTAAAAAGTACAGAGGAAGTGTGTCAGCCATTCACCAATACTACAATTAGATCATGAAACAAGTTTTATTGAAAAGATCAAATCTCGATTTTGAGAGCAGATCTTTAAAATTTGAATGAAACTTGCTATTAGTGATGAGTCTTCTACTTAGTTGTTTTAAAATTTTATTTTTCTTACAGGCCGACTCCACATGATATCTGTATTGCTAATCAGATCTCTGACATAAATATCAGACCCTTTTCTTTTTTCTTCGCTGGGCAGTTCATGTCTTGATATTTCATTAAAGCAAGAGAGGCTAATGTGTTTGAATCTCTGACAAAAGTCAATAGATAGAAATTCTTCTTCTTATATTTGTTAATTTTATCATTTAAAAAACATTTATTCCATTAAAAAAATATAGATGTTGTCTCATTTACTCTTGTTAATACACATAAACTAATAAAAATACTGTATTCAGGCCTTTTCACTGCAAATTAAATTTTTAAAGCGCACAAAAAGAGCAACTACCCGCATGAGAGACACAAAATAATGAGATGAACCCTAAAAAAAGAAAGAAGAAACACAAACGTCAAATTGTTATCAAGAACCGCGGAGAGAGATGTCTAACATCCCAACAGACTCCGAAACAACGCGACTCCATTGGATATTTCATCTCATGTTGAAGATCCTGAGAGAAATTATATCGTGTGGAGTCGGCCTGTTACAACGTAGTATATAGAGTTTGTAACGGGTGATTTTTTTGAGGTTAGGATTTTCATGCATTAGTATTTGACAGATCACGCGGGATTTCAGACATGGTGTCAAAGGGAAAGATGCTCAGTATGCTTTGACATTTCATCATGAATAGACTTACAACGTCGAATTTTCAGTGAATGGGCCCTAGAAAAGTTGGCAGAAAATCCGCTTTTTTATCGACAAATTTTGTTCAGCGATGAGGCTCATTTCTGGTTGAATGGCTACGTAAATAAGCAAAATTGCCGCATTTGGAGTGAAGAGCAACCAGAAGCCGTTCAAGAACTGCCCATGCATCCCGAAAAATGCACTGTTTGGTGTGGTTTGTACGCTGGTGGAATCATTGGACCGTATTTTTTCAAAGATGCTGTTGGACGCAACGTTACGGTGAATGGCGATCGCTATCGTTCGATGCTAACAAACTTTTTGTTGCCAAAAATGGAAGAACTGAACTTGGTTGACATGTGGTTTCAACAAGATGGCGCTACATGCCACACAGCTCGCGATTCTATGGCCATTTTGAGGGAAAACTTCGGAGAACAATTCATCTCAAGAAATGGACCGGTAAGTTGGCCACCAAGATCATGCGATTTGACGCCTTTAGACTATTTTTTGTGGGGCTACGTCAAGTCTAAAGTCTACAGAAATAAGCCAGCAACTATTCCAGTTTTGGAAGACAACATTTCCGAAGAAATTCGGGCTATTCCGGCCGAAATGCTCGAAAAAGTTGCCCAAAATTGGACTTTCCGAATGGACCACCTAAGACGCAGCCGCGGTTAACATTTAAATGAAATTATCTTCAAAAAGTAAATGTCATGAACCAATCTAACGTTTCAAATAAAGAACCGATGAGATTTTGCAAATTTTATGCGTTTTTTTTTTTTTTTTAATTCTAACCTCTAAAAAATACACCCGTTATTAAAACCTTCAATTCAAATTTCTATTATTATTATTTGTTAAATGAGTCAAGGTACATGATTTCAGCAACAAAAAACAGTCATGTTGATTCACAGAATTTATCGATTAACATAAGGGAAAAATTTCATCACTATACAAATGACATTTTTGTTTTTGTAAATTGTGATTGGCCATCATATTTATGTATTTCAATTTGTTTCTCTGCTATCAGTTATTTTGAATTTATTAAACAAATCGGTTTCCGATGGCAATTGAAAATTGAACCCATTTTTCACATGAATAATGTATTTTTTTACTGTTCTTAGTAATAAATTATCCAATGTTTAATTAATTTTGTTCAATTGAAATTTGGCGGTATAAAAGGGTCTGGATTATCTCTAATACTACGTTCTAGTTAGAGTCGAAATTACCATATTTGGAAATTTGCAGAAAAAGTGTTTTCATCTAAATTTGCTAATTTCGTTTGTAACTTTCGTAACTTGATACCTTAAGTTAAGTTTAGGATTCTTGAAAATAAAAGAATTGAGATAAAAATCAAACATGAAATGACGATCGTAGAGAAGCCCAAAAAAGTTGGTGATAAAATATGTCTGTCTGCCAGTCTATTATTTCTAATAGACAGACGCGCAAGAACAGAAACGTCAAAGAAATTGTTGTCGTTGTTTTAGTTCGCAAGCAAACACGTTAAAAAATAGAGCTTTTTTTATTCAAAAACAAATTTAGATTTATTTTTTTTCAAACCGATCTTCACAAGAAGCACCCTATACAAGGAATTACTTTGGCATCACTCATCAACAAACTGTCATAATTGGAAACAGCTGATTGACATCATTTTTTTTGTGTTCTCCGTTCTGTTGTAAAATATTTTTGTTTTATCTCAAATTTCAGGAAGTGCACATAAAAACCTTAAAAAAAAAAGTTTACTTTTTCGTTGTGCTGGTATCAAATCAAAACACTTGAGAGATAAAAAAACAAAACGCAACAGCCACGTTGAAATGGCCATACAACAAATATTATATAGAAGAGCCCCTTCGAACTGTTGAAGTCAAGTGGAATTCAATTAATTTTTGTATCTATTTTGTGTTGTCTTGTCTTATAGAAAGTACTTTAGTTTGTTCTCAGAAAGAAATTATTTATTACCAAAATGAGTGGAATAGTATGGCGGGAATTGTTCCCAACAAAATTAACATGTTTAATATTCATATTCTACATGTCTTTGTTCATAAGCCAAGGTAAGAAATTCAAAAGTAAAACCTTGGCATAGATTTAACCATTTATTTGTTTTCTCACAGGCATATTGGTAACTGCATCACAAGAATCTAATAACTCATATAGCTACAATACCGTGACAGTGGTGCTGTTGACCGAGATCTTGAAATTGCTTGTGTCGACGGGATTGTATTGCAGAGAGTAAATCGATAACTACTGAACTTTAGGGTGATTTGTTTAATGTTGAGTTTTTTTTTTACAGAAATACATTCAATTCATTGGTGAAAGACATAAGGAAACATTCCAATGTGATGATGTTATACTTTGTGCCGGCATTTTTGTATTGTTTGTACAATAATTTAGCTTTTGTTAATCTGTCCACGTTTGACCCAACAACCTATTATCTGCTACTGCAGCTGCGAGTTGTTATTACCGGCATATTGTTTCAGGTGCGTTCTAAGATAAATACTTATTATTTGGTATTGTAGATGCTTTTAAAACATTTTGTCGGTCAATTAGTTTCAGTTTAGTTACTAGAATACACATTTTGTTGTAACAATTCTTTTGAATGTTATCGAGATTGCTTGACATGCATTTCACATTTAAAGATTGCGTTTGGTTTTAAATGGGATAATTAGCAGAAACAATTTTATTTGTGGGGAACCCCGGTTTTTAACGTTCTACTGCCAACTGGCTAAAGTTTATTGGACCTTGAATGTGCAATTCAATGCGTATTTACATAAATAATCTTCAATCAAAATTTTCCGTTAAATTAATTTTAGATTCTAATCTAATCATGAATTGCTTGACTCTCCATGTTTGATCAGCTCGGCAGATATGCCATCGGCTGCCGAGGCCTTGTTATTTCTGAGCCGGTAATTCGCCTTTTGTATCTCCCGAATGATGGCAGCATGAGGTCTTCCCCTTGAAATAATGGAGTCTCCATTTCTTCTGTGAGCTGACCGTTTAACAATTGACTAAAGTACACTTCCCATCGCTCCAGAATTCCTTCAAGATCAGTGATCAGATTTCCCTCTCCGTCCTTACAGTATAGCTATATTGTATTATAAATTGCGACACGTTTCTGACGGATTAGTAGAACTTCCGCGCCTTGCGCGGACCTCGCTCTCTATTGCTTTCCATTTCACAGGCAATGTTTTTCTTCTAAGCTGCCTTTTTTTTGTCTGTTAAGTCATCTTAGGTTCTTAGGTTTGAAATAAGCAAATTATTTATTTCATTAGGATAATTGGGATAGAATAGGAAGGATGGTAGACCTTGGTCGGGATAAGGTAAAGTATGGGAAAGGGATGAGAAGGGATCGGGCTAAAAAAGGATATCAGGGAGGAAAGGAAAAGCGGACAATGGATGAAGCAGTGTGATGAGTGAGGTAGAGTAATAGAGGAAGGGATGAAGTGGAAGAAGAAAGGAGAGAAATGGGAATCGTGAAAGGAAAGCGGAGAGGGTCAAAGGCCAAAGGAAAGAGGAACAGAACGAGTGCGCATTGGGTGGATAGGGGGAGATGGAGGGTTAGGTTAGGATAGGAAGGAGAGGAAGAGAGGGGAAAGAATGTCCACCGCGAGGGCGTAGGCACGCTGGCACGCGCGGCTGAACTCGACTGATATGGGGGGATCTTGCCCCCTACAAATGGACCTCACCTATTTCAAAAATACATAAATCGTGCCTAGCTTTCACCACCAATTAGAGCAGGACCACATCCGGGATACCCTGCGGGTGTCGTTGCAGGGGGACCTGTTCCCGTCCGCCTGGAATCCATTATAATCCAGAATTTGATTAGGCCTCCTTATCCTTCTGCCAGTGGGCCGCAACAGGTTCAGACGTTAGTTTGCATTCATCATCAAACCAGTCGCTCAGATCTTTGCAACTATTGCCTAAGATGTCAGCAGTACTAATGGGTACGTTCACATTTCTATCCTATGTACAGCCTGAATACCGGCTCCCTTCCTAATTTGGCATTGAAATCGCCAAGGATAATTTTAACGTCATACCTTCTTGTACAGGCATTGAGGGTCCTCTCTTAAAGTTCGTATTAGGAATCTATTTCATCTTCTTCAGACTCCTCAGTAGGTGCGTGAACGTTTATGAGGTTGATGTTATAAAATTTGCCTCACAAACGAAGAGTTCATAGAAGAAATGCAGCTGAACTCTTTGAAATCATCTTCAAACTGTGCGCCTCATCAAAGACATAGTTTTCCTTTACTTCGTTGATTTTTATTGTTGTTATTTTTAGATGTTAAAACTACACATTGCTTTATACAACTCGTCTCTGTAAATGCTGTCTTACGCAGCTTTGAGATCGATGAAAAGGTGCTGGGTATCCATTTGAAGTTCTCGAGTTTTTTCCAAGATCTGCCGTAATGATAGTGGACTTTCCTGGTCTAAAACCGCACTGATATGAACCTATCAGGTTGCTGGCGGATGGCTTTAGGCGGTCACACAATACAGTAGAAAAGATCTTGTAGGGGAGACCGATACCCCTGTAGTTGGTGCAGTTCAGAAGGTGTCCTTTTTTTAAGGATCGGGCAAACTATGCTGGGATTCCACATTCATCGGGCATGCTTTCTTCTAACCATATCTTGCTTATGAGTTGGTGCATACTTATAGCCAAGTCATCGCTTGCAGCTTTGAAGAGTTCGGCAGCTAGGCCATCGATCGCGGCGGCTTTGTTGCTCCTAAGCTTAGATATAGATAGCTTTACGGCATCCAGATGTGGTAGGCGGAATTCGTTTCGTGTTCCTCTTCTGTTCGTAGAGCCTACGAGCAGTTCTGTGCAACGCCGCCCTGTATGCTTCCTATTTAGCTGCATGAGCTTGCCGTCACTCATCACCAAACCAGGGGTTTCGTTGTGGTGGGAGTGTAAAACCCAGCACTTCAGAGGCGGCTTCCTTGATGGTATTTTGGCAATGTTGTCACTCGCATACTTGATGCTGGCGGTAAAAGATTCCTTTGGAGGTTATTTGAGACTCGATCGGAAAAGGACCTGGAGATTTCATGCGATTGCAGCCGTCCGACGTTAAACTTCCTCACAGTATTACCTCTTTTTGGCGTTGGATGAGATATCATCAATCGTACCTTGGCTACGAGGTGGTGATCCGAATCCATGTCTGCCCCTTGGAAAGTTCGGACATCCATGATACTGGAAAATTGATTTGAATATCAAAACATTAAACTGACGATTTTGTCCCTTTAGATTTTAGAATATTAAACTATGTACTCTCATCTAGGAGTTTAGTTCTCAAATTTTGAAAAATGTTATATTCAAAGTACTTTCTTTCTTTCAGATTATATTTAAGAAATACCTGACACAACGACAATGGCTTTCTCTCATCCTGCTGACAGTCGGCTGTATGCTCAAGCAATTCAATTTCAACGCTGACAGCCCATCAGAAGCGACCATCCATCCAAACACGACAACCAAAACAACAAATCTCAACGCAGGATCTTCGAAACTCTCCGGTAAAAACATAACCGGTTTCGATCTTAGTATAAGTGCCGTTTGGATACTCGTCCAAACAATATGTTCCTGTTTAGCAGGCGTCTACAATGAATACCTCCTCAAGGACAAAGGGGCAGATGTGAATATTTTCGTACAGAATGTCTTCATGTACTTCGATTCCATCGCCTGTAATGCTGGCATTCTCATCCTGCGCGGGGAACTTCTTGACGCCTTCACCTTAACCAACATACAGTCTGTGTTTCGCTTTAGTGTGATTGCAATCATAATCAATAACGCAGCCATAGGCATCGTTACGAGTTTCTTTCTCAAATACATGAACTCCATACTCAAAACCTTCGCTAGCGCTTTGGAACTCTTGTTCACAGCAGTATTATGTTATTTCCTATTCGCAATACCTATCTACATAAACACAGCTCTGGCCATAGCTGTTGTTTCTTTTGCCATTTATTTGTACTCACAAAGTCCGGTGGTGAATCTGGGCAAAGTGCGTCAGCAGCATAGCTCACTCTCCGAATCGAATACGATGTCCAGTCGCAAACTCCTAGACTCAGACACCGAACTAGAGATGGAAGAAGTTTAAGATTATTATTTTATTTATTTGTGTACAAAACATGCCTCTACTTAACCAAATGATGTTTCAAAAATAAAACATTTTATTTTTACAGTAAAGAAAATATTTTTTTTTTATTTAAACTTAAATAAAACTGTTCGTCTTAATTGGATAAAATAAGAATAGAATTTCTTGGTAATGAATTTTGTAACTTTTCATACAAAACCTAGTGCAAATCTGGAAGCATAGATTCATTCATATTTTTGGTATCATTGTTGCTCTGCGAGTCTGAAAGACTTTTCATAGTCGCAGTGATGGAAATTGTGGCGTTCTCGACAAGTCTCGAGGTGTTCTTGCATTTCGCCTGGTTTAACTAGATGGCAGGCATTGTAGATGCATACTTCTAATGGTGGTCCACTGTAGCTCTTCTGGCATTTGAGGATGTGACCGGGCAACCTGAATGTTACAATTCGGTGCTGACTGTTGAAGGGGCAGATTGAATAGTCATTGGAGTTCACCATCTGTTTTGATATAAATATACAAAATCAAAGTAGGAGAAGACAAAGGTAACTTTATTATTAATTACTTTAATTATTTTTCAATATGAAAAATGTACAAAACTTAAAATAACACCACCGGGAGTGAAGCGAACAAAAGAAACGAAAGAAAAAAGAAAAATTGTAATTTTCAATTCTAAAGAAAATGGATTGTAGACTGTGGATTGTAATAGCTCTGTTTGATTTGTTTAATATGATTAAGGTTTTCACACATTGGGCCTCCGCACACCATACTTGTTCATCCTGGGGTAGTAGTAGTTATTAGGAGAGAGAAGTGAAGTGTGCAGGCAGGACGGCAGATAATCTTCTACCTGGTTTGGAGTGGAAGAACGAAGAAGAAAACTAGTAAGCACACAACTTTTCACGCCAAATGTTCAAATGGAAATACAAATACATTGAAATATGGTTCATGTATACAAAATTTTCTTCCAGCATAATTCATCCCGTGTGCGGTCGAACAGTGGAGTGAAACTGGTTTGCATCCCGGCAGACCATTGGACGGATCCAGCTTTCTAAAGCTACGTGTAAACGATTGTCAGGTCTGCAAATATTGCCGGATCTATCAGTGAAAAATTTGTCTCGAATGGCTGACAATCGTGTACACACCAAATAAATTTGCAGATGTGGCAATCGTGTGTACACAAAATTCATTGGGAGATCACCAAATTTTTTTCATTTTCTAACGTTTCTGCAAATGTCTGCCAATAAATAAATTTGCAGATGCAGTTTAGAGAACATTTGCAAATCTATTCATTGACAGAGAATTTTAGCAAAGATTCCAAGGTACATTTTAAGGTGCTTTTTGCATTTTAAAGAAAATGTGAATATGTACGTGAAGATTTATTTTCATTTTTTTAGATATGGATGAATATATTGAAGATGAAAATACTGAAACATTTCAGCCCATTGTCGTTGAGCCAGTTACCCGATCACCGCCGCTTAACTTTTACTCATTTGCACCTTTAAACTTTTCTGACAGTTGCAATGTGACAATGCGCTGAAAATGAATTTGCAGATCCAAAATTTAATTTGGTGTATACACGGTTAGCAGAAAATCTACAAATGTTTGCAAATCTATTGCCAGCTATTTGGCCAAACTAGATTGTCGACATTGTCAGCCAAATATTTGGCAATAAATTTGCAGACATTTGTAGATTTTCTGCAAACCGTATACATACAAATTCAATTTTCACCTCATTGTCAGCTCATTTTCAGACATTGTCAGACGTTTGTTGATCTGGCAATTATTGTAAGACCTGGCAATCATGTACACGTTGCATGAAGCGGGGTTCACATGGGACAATGCACAGGCCAAGACAATGGGACAAGACAATCATCGTTCGATGTGAACAATTGTTTCCAGAACAAGACAATTGTCATTATATTGTGATGTGGCAACAAGTTTAGATATTCGGAGGATACATTTTGTAAATTAACGCCATCTATTGGTTTCATTGTGTACAACAACCAACATTCATTGTGTACAACGACCATGCGCCTAAAAGTATGCTACATATTTGCAATATGTTTTAACTGAGTACTAAATCGAACTTGAAGTACTAATTCGAGACTCGAATTAGTACCGAAAACTTAGATTGTGCCAGAACCAGACAGAAGCTTCCAGAAGCTTGTAAACTTGTATAAATACAAGAGTAGATTGCATTGAGAGTTCAGTTTATTTTTGAAAGTGGAATTGTTAACAACTGGAAGCGTTAATAAAAAGTGATTGAATTGAGATTAAATAAAAAGTGTTGAATGATAAAAACGTATTTGAATTGTGAATAAGTGGAATAAGTTAAATTGGTGTTATTTAAACTGAAAGACGTTGTGTTTAATAAAATAAAGGGATTTGTTGTATTAATTTGGAATTTTGATTGAGTTTTATTTGTCGAAACCCAGGCCAAAATATCACATTGGTGTCAGAATTGGGATAAAACTCAGTAAAGTGCTAGAAAATTCCATAGTGACATTTTCTAAAACAGTTTCAGTGACTCATATTATTGTGAAAGTGGAATTTTCCAGAAACTATTGAACTGATTAAGCTATAAAACTGTGAATAGCGAATATTTTTGTTAAAAATAGTGTTTGAAAAAGATTTTTCTAAAAGAGAAATTAAAACAAAACTGACTGTGTTGCGAAAATTGTGTTTCAGTTACATAAAATGGGTCGCAAATTAGAACAATTGACAACAGCCGAGTGGAAAGAAGAATTAGGAAAACGAAATCTTCAGACTTCGGGGCTGAAAAAGGAACTATTGCTCCGACTTCAGAATGCTATCACTCAGGATGGTGGAGACCCCGATACCATGTTGTTCGATGTTGAAGAACAAGGGAGAGAAAGCACAGTAAGTACCGCCGATGAAATGCCTGCTTTCATGAAGTTGCTTCTGTCGAAATTCGATGCTCTGGAAAGTTCCTCGAAAGAACAAAAGAACGTTCTCGAAAGTAAGTTCGACGAACAAAAGAATTCTTTAGAAGTTCTTCAGAAGCAACTAAAGGAACAAAGGGATGCTCTCGAAAACAAGCTAGATGCACAGAATGTTCTCTTCGACAAAAGACTCCAAATAGTAGATCAGAAAATAGAAAACTTAGAAGAAAAGTTCGGAGAGTAAGTAGAAAGTGTAGAGCAACAATACGAACATCTAGCTAAGGAAGTTGATTCTTTGAAGAAGCAGAAGGTTCGGGAATATTCGAGCGACGGTCCACGAAGAAAGGAAATGCAGCTCCCTGTCTGATGGTCAAACATCATGGCCAATTTATAAGAGGCAGTTTGAAGCTGTCGCCTTGACGAACAACTGGGACAACGAAGACAAATCAATTGCTCTTACGCTTGCGCTCAGAGGAACAGCTGCCGAATTGCTGCAGACCATTCCTGAAGACAAACATCATGATTATGATGCCATGGTCAAGGCAATCGAGATGAGGTTTGGCGACGACCACATGCAGCAAGTTTACCGAGTCCAGTTGCGCCGAAGGATCCAGAAAAGAGGTGAAACGCTACAACAATTGCAAGCTGGCATCGAGCGCTTGGCAAATTTGTCTTATCCCAATACCAGCAGGGAAATCATAAACGAACTGGCAACCGATGCGTTCACTAATGCCATTGCAGATGGAAAACTACAAATGGCTGTGAGAATGGCAGGTAAGAAAACGCTCGCTGAGGCTTTAGCATTTTCCCTGACAATGGAAGCAGCAGACCAAGCTTCACAAGGTAGCCATCGCGTCAGGGAAATGGCTATGCTAGAGTGCTCATGTCAACGTTTCGACATTGAAAGAAAAAAACCCGAACACTGCTCGAGGTCAAATGAGATGCTGGAATTGCAACAAGCTAGGACACCTACAGCGACAATGCAGATCTCCACAGGTAAGCTGCCCACATAGCGAGAGAAAAAGGCCTACTGACAGGGATATCGCTTACCCTACCGGGCATGATTTGGGGATACATCAGTGTGGAAAGCGCGTAAGAACCAACTTCGCGGGACTGAAGTTGGTTGATGGAATCGACGCCCCCAGGACCATTATCCAAGTTGCGCAAACGAAACGCTGCAACCAGAGTTTGACAGTGGCCAACAGAAAATGTGTGGCCACTATCGATACGGGTGCCACAGCCTCCATAATTAGAAGAGGCCTTGTCCAGACGTCCTGGCTTCACAACACCAGCTGGAACAGTCTGAAGGCAGCTACGGGAGAAGTAGCAAAAGTATATGGAGAGGTACTTCTGAAGATAGAACTGGCAGGGCTGACGTTCTCACATGCATTCTTGGTAGCTGACATATGCGACGACTGCATACTAGGTGTGGATTTTATGAATGCACATGAGGTAGTCCTAGACTTTCGAATGCAGGTGTTAAGGTATTCAATCGTCGAGATTCCAATGGTGTACGGAAACGAGAATGCTGTAAATCTTCGGACGATCATAAGCAGTGATGAAATTCTCCGGCCATCTTCAGAAAGAGCGCATCCTAGGTGTTTGAACGGTAAGAAGGACGAAAGTATTTCTGTTCAGAGACTAAGGGCTGAACCTGTAAAGGGTTGGACTGCGGAAGAACTTCGTAATGCACAAAAGGAAGATCCTGATATCAAGCCCATTCTTGTATGGAAGGAATCTATGGATAAGCCGAATACAAGAGACATCTCCGACAGAAGTCCTACCTTAAAGGCATACTGGGCGCAGTGGGACTCTCTCCATGTAAAAGATGGTGTTTTGTGGAGAAAATGGGAAATGCCGAATGGAAGATCCTTTAAGATGCAGCTTGTTGTGCCACGGTCGAAAGTGCAGGAGATTTTAAGGGAAATGCACGATGAAGAATCCGGCGGGCACTTAGGAATCAACAAGACACGGAAAAAGATACGGGTACGTTTTTATTGGTTAACTGTAAGAAAAGATGTCGAGAGATGGTGTCGAAAGTGCACCACGTGCAAAGCTGGTAGAGGACCCAAAGTCAAGGCAAGCGCTAAGATGCACCAGAACAAAGTGAGCGCCCCGATTAAAAGGATCAACGACACACACCAAAGAACCCAAAGCAAAATAAACATTGCGAGAGACCGCCTGAGGACCAGATACGATGCCCGAGCAACAGCACCTGAATTCAATGAGGGAGATCTGGTATGGCTTTATAACCCACATCGCAGAAAGGGAAAATCGCCCAAGCTTCAGCAGGACTGGGAAGGTCCCTACCAAATAGTTACGCGCATTAATGACGTCGTTTTTCGAATCCAACGAGGACCAAGAGCAAAAATGAAAATTGTCCATGTGGATCGACTGCATTGTTACCACGGAAACAATGATGATGTGCTTGTTCGGGACGAACAAAACTAAGAGGGGGACAATGTGATGTGGCAACAAGTTTAGATATTCGGAGGATACATTTTGTAAATTAACGCCATCTATTGGATTCATTGTGTACAACAACCAACATTCATTGTGTACAACGACCATGCGCCTAAAAGTATGCTACATATTTGCAATATGTTTTAACTGAGTACTAAATCGAACTTGAAGTACTAATTCGAGACTCGAATTAGTACCGAAAGCTTAGATTGTGCCAGAACCAGACAGAAGCTTCCAGAAGCTTGTAAACTTGTATAAATACAAGAGTAGATTGCATTGAGAGTTCAGTTTATTTTTGAAAGTGGAATTGTTAACAACTGGAAGCGTTAATAAAAAGTGATTGAATTGAGATTAAATAAAAAGTGTTGAATGATAAAAACGTATTTGAATTGTGAATAAATGGAATAAGTTAAATTGGTGTTATTTAAACTGAAAGACGTTGTGTTTAATAAAATAAAGGGATTTGTTGTATTAATTTGGAATTTTGATTGAGTTTTATTTGTCGAAACCCAGGCCAAAATATCACATTGGTGTCAGAATTGGGATAAAACTCAGTAAAGTGCTAGAAAATTCCATAGTGACATTTTCTAAAACAGTTTCAGTGACTCATATTATTGTGAAAGTGGAATTTTCCAGAAACTATTGAACTGATTAAGCTATAAAACTGTGAATAGTGAATATTTTTGTTAAAAATAGTGTTTGAAAAAGATTTTTCTAGAAGAGAAATTAAAACAAAACTGACTGTGTTGCGAAAATTGTGTTTCAGTTACATAAAATGGGTCGCAAATTAGAACAATTGACAACAGCCGAGTGGAAAGAAGAATTAGGAAAACGAAATCTTCAGACTTCGGGGCTGAAAAAGGAACTATTCAGACTTCAGAATGCTATCACTCAGGATGGTGGAGACCCCGATACCATGTTGTTCGATGTTGAAGAACAAGGGAGAGAAAGCACAGTAAGTACCGCCGATGAAATGCCTGCTTTCATGAAGTTGCTTCTGTCGAAATTCGATGCTCTGGAAAGTTCCTCGAAAGAACAAAAGAACGTTCTCGAAAGTAAGTTCGACGAACAAAAGAATTCTTTAGAAGTTCTTCAGAAGCAACTAAGCGAACAAAGGGATGCTCTCGAAAACAAGCTAGATGCACAGAATGTTCTCTTCGACAAAAGACTCCAAATAGTAGATCAGAAAATAGAAAACTTAGAAGAAAAGTTCGGAGAGCAAGTAGAAAGTGTAGAGCAACAATACGAACATCTAGCTAAGGAAGTTGATTCTTTGAAGAAGCAGAAGGTTCGGGAATATTCGAGCGACGGTCCACGAAGAAAGGAAATGCAGCCCCCTATCTTCGATGGTCAAACATCATGGCCAATTTATAAGAGGCAGTTTGAAGCTGCCGCCTTGACGAACAACTGGGACAACGAAGACAAATCAATTGCTCTTACGCTTGCGCTCAGAGGAACAGCTGCCGAATTGCTGCAGACCATTCCTGAAGACAAACATCATGATTATGATGCCATGGTCAAGGCAATCGAGATGAGGTTTGGCGACGACCACATGCAGCAAGTTTACCGAGTCCAGTTGCGCCGAAGGGTCCAGAAAAGAGGTGAAACGCTACAACAATTGCAAGCTGGCATCGAGCGCTTGGCAAATTTGTCTTATCCCAATACCAGCAGGGAAATCATAAACGAACTGGCAACCGATGCGTTCAGTAATGCCATTGCAGATGGAAAACTACAAATGGCTGTGAGAATGGCAGGTAAGAAAACGCTCGCTGAGGCTTTAGCATTTTCCCTGACAATGGAAGCAGCAGACCAAGCTTCACAAGGTAGCCATCGCGTCAGGGAAATGGCTATGCTAGAGTGCTCATGTCAACGTTTCGACATTGAAAGAAAAAAACCCGAACACTGCTCGAGGTCAAATGAGATGCTGGAATTGCAACAAGCTAGGACACCTACAGCGACAATGCAGATCTCCACAGGTAAGCTGCCCACATAGCGAGAGAAAAAGGCCTACTGACAGGGATATCGCTTACCCTACCGGGCATGATTTGGGGATACATCAGTGTGGAAAGCGCGTAAGAACCAACTTCGCGGGACTGAAGTTGGTTGATGGAATCGACGCCCCCAGGACCATTATCCAAGTTGCGCAAACGAAACGCTGCAACCAGAGTTTGACAGTGGCCAACAGAAAATGTGTGGCCACTATCGATACGGGTGCCACAGCCTCCATAATTAGAAGAGGCCTTGTCCAGACGTCCTGGCTTCACAACACCAGCTGGAACAGTCTGAAGGCAGCTACGGGAGAAGTAGCAAAAGTATATGGAGAGGTACTTCTGAAGATAGAACTGGCAGGGCTGACGTTCTCACATGCATTCTTGGTAGCTGACATATGCGACGACTGCATACTAGGTGTGGATTTTATGAATGCACATGAGGTAGTCCTAGACTTTCGAATGCAGGTGTTAAGGTATTCAATCGTCGAGATTCCAATGGTGTACGGAAACGAGAATGCTGTAAATCTTCGGACGATCATAAGCAGTGATGAAATTCTCCGGCCATCTTCAGAAAGAGCGCATCCTAGGTGTTTGAACGGTAAGAAGGACGAAAGTATTTCTGTTCAGAGACTAAGGGCTGAACCTGTAAAGGGTTGGACTGCGGAAGAACTTCGTAATGCACAAAAGGAAGATCCTGATATCAAGCCCATTCTTGTATGGAAGGAATCTATGGATAAGCCGAATACAAGAGACATCTCCGACAGAAGTCCTACCTTAAAGGCATACTGGGCGCAGTGGGACTCTCTCCATGTAAAAGATGGTGTTTTGTGGAGAAAATGGGAAATGCCGAATGGAAGATCCTTTAAGATGCAGCTTGTTGTGCCACGGTCGAAAGTGCAGGAGATTTTAAGGGAAATGCACGATGAAGAATCCGGCGGGCACTTAGGCACAAGACACGGAAAAAGATACGGGTACGTTTTTATTGGTTAACTGTAAGAAAAGATGTCGAGAGATGGTGTCGAAAGTGCACCACGTGCAAAGCTGGTAGAGGACCCAAAGTCAAGGCAAGCGCTAAGATGCACCAGAACAAAGTGAGCGCCCCGATTAAAAGGATCAACGACACACACCAAAGAACCCAAAGCAAAATAAACATTGCGAGAGACCGCCTGAGGACCAGATACGATGCCCGAGCAACAGCACCTGAATTCAATGAGGGAGATCTGGTATGGCTTTATAACCCACATCGCAGAAAGGGAAAATCGCCCAAGCTTCAGCAGGACTGGGAAGGTCCCTACCAAATAGTTACGCGCATTAATGACGTCGTTTTTCGAATCCAACGAGGACCAAGAGCAAAAATGAAAATTGTCCATGTGGATCGACTGCATTGTTACCACGGAAACAATGATGATGTGCTTGTTCGGGACGAACAAAACTAAGAGGGGGACAATGTGATGTGGCAACAAGTTTAGATATTCGGAGGATACATTTTGTAAATTAACGCCATCTATTGGATTCATTGTGTACAACAACCAACATTCATTATGTACAACGACCATGCGCCTAAAAGTATGCTACATATTTGCAATATGTTTTAACTGAGTACTAAATCGAACTTGAAGTACTAATTCGAGACTCGAATTAGTACCGAAAGCTTAGATTGTGCCAGAACCAGACAGAAGCTTCCAGAAGCTTGTAAACTTGAAAAATACAAGAGTAGATTGCATTGAGAGTTCAGTTTATTTTTGAAAGTGGAATTGTTAACAACTGGAAGCGTTAATAAAAAGTGATTGAATTGAGATTAAATAAAAAGTGTTGAATGATAAAAACGTATTTGAATTGTGAATAAATGGAATAAGTTAAATTGGTGTTATTTAAACTGAAAGACGTTGTGTTTAATAAAATAAAGGGATTTGTTGTATTAATTTGGAATTTTGATTGAGTTTTATTTGTCGAAACCCAGGCCAAAATATCACATTGGTGTCAGAATTGGGATAAAACTCAGTAAAGTGCTAGAAAATTCCATAGTGACATTTTCTAAAACAGTTTCAGTGACTCATATTATTGTGAAAGTGGAATTTTCCAGAAACTATTGAACTGATTAAGCTATAAAACTGTGAATAGCGAATATTTTTGTTAAAAATAGTGTTTGAAAAAGATTTTTCTAGAAGAGAAATTAAAACAAAACTGACTGTGTTGCGAAAATTGTGTTTCAGTTACATAAAATGGGTCGCAAATTAGAACAATTGACAACAGCCGAGTGGAAAGAAGAATTAGGAAAACGAAATCTTCAGACTTCGGGGCTGAAAAAGGAACTATTGCTCCGACTTCAGAATGCTATCACTCAGGATGGTGGAGACCCCGATACCATGTTGTTCGATGTTGAAGAACAAGGGAGAGAAAGCACAGTAAGTACCGCCGATGAAATGCCTGCTTTCATGAAGTTGCTTCTGTCGAAATTCGATGCTCTGGAAAGTTCCTCGAAAGAACAAAAGAACGTTCTCGAAAGTAAGTTCGACGAACAAAAGAATTCTTTAGAAGTTCTTCAGAAGCAACTAAGCGAACAAAGGGATGCTCTCGAAAACAAGCTAGATGCACAGAATGTTCTCTTCGACAAAAGACTCCAAATAGTAGATCAGAAAATAGAAAACTTAGAAGAAAAGTTCGGAGAGCAAGTAGAAAGTGTAGAGCAACAATACGAACATCTAGCTAAGGAAGTTGATTCTTTGAAGAAGCAGAAGGTTCGGGAATATTCGAGCGACGGTCCACGAAGAAAGGAAATGCAGCCCCCTGTCTTCGATGGTCAAACATCATGGCCAATTTATAAGAGGCAGTTTGAAGCTGCCGCCTTGACGAACAACTGGGACAACGAAGACAAATCAATTGCTCTTACGCTTGCGCTCAGAGGAACAGCTGCCGAATTGCTGCAGACCATTCCTGAAGACAAACATCATGATTATGATGCCATGGTCAAGGCAATCGAGATGAGGTTTGGCGACGACCACATGCAGCAAGTTTACCGAGTCCAGTTGCGCCGAAGGGTCCAGAAAAGAGGTGAAACGCTACAACAATTGCAAGCTGGCATCGAGCGCTTGGCAAATTTGTCTTATCCCAATACCAGCAGGGAAATCATAAACGAACTGGCAACCGATGCGTTCACTAATGCCATTGCAGATGGAAAACTACAAATGGCTGTGAGAATGGCAGGTAAGAAAACGCTCGCTGAGGCTTTAGCATTTTCCCTGACAATGGAAGCAGCAGACCAAGCTTCACAAGGTAGCCATCGCGTCAGGGAAATGGCTATGCTAGAGTGCTCATGTCAACGTTTCGACATTGAAAGAAAAAAACCCGAACACTGCTCGAGGTCAAATGAGATGCTGGAATTGCAACAAGCTAGGACACCTACAGCGACAATGCAGATCTCCACAGGTAAGCTGCCCACATAGCGAGAGAAAAAGGCCTACTGACAGGGATATCGCTTACCCTACCGGGCATGATTTGGGGATACATCAGTGTGGAAAGCGCGTAAGAACCAACTTTGCAGAGCAGAAGTCGGTTGATGAAATGAACGCCCCCAGGACCATTATCCAAGTTGCGCAAACGAAACGCTGCAACCAGAGTTTGACAGTGGAGACCGTCATCGCCAACAGAAAATGTGGAAAAATGGGAAATGCCGAATGGAAGATCCTTTAAGATGCAGCTTGTGGTGCCACGGTCGAAAGTGCAGGAGATTTTAAGGGAAATGCACGATGAAGAATCCGGGGGGCACTTAGGAATCAACAAGACACGGAAAAAGGTACGGGTACGTTTTTATTGGTTAACTGTAAGAAAAGATGTCGAGAGATGGTGTCGAAAGTGCACCACGTGCAAAGCTGGTAGAGGACCCAAAGTCAAGGCAAGCGCTAAGATGCACCAGAACAAAGTGAGCGCCCCGATTAAAAGGATCAACGACACACACCAAAGAACCCAAAGCAATATAAACATTGCGAGAGACCGCCTGAGGACCAGATACGATGCCCGAGCAACAGCACCTGAATTCAATGAGGGAGATCTGGTATGGCTTTATAACCCACATCGCAGAAAGGGAAAATCGCCCAAGCTTCAGCAGGACTGGGAAGGTCCCTACCAAATAGTTACGCGCATTAATGACGTCGTTTTTCGAATCCAACGAGGACCAAGAGCAAAAATGAAAATTGTCCATGTGGATCGACTGCATTGTTACCACGGAAACAATGATGATGTGCTTGTTCGGGACGAACAAAACTAAGAGGGGGACAATGTGATGTGGCAACAAGTTTAGATATTCGGAGGATACATTTTGTAAATTAACGCCATCTATTGGATTCATTGTGTACAACAACCAACATTCATTGTGTACAACGACCATGCGCCTAAAAGTATGCTACATATTTGCAATATGTTTTAACTGAGTACTAAATCGAACTTGAAGTACTAATTCGAGACTCGAATTAGTACCGAAAGCTTAGATTGTGCCAGAACCAGACAGAAGCTTCCAGAAGCTTGTAAACTTGTATAAATACAAGAGTAGATTGCATTGAGAGTTCAGTTTATTTTTGAAAGTGGAATTGTTAACAACTGGAAGCGTTAATAAAAAGTGATTGAATTGAGATTAAATAAAAAGTGTTGAATGATAAAAACGTATTTGAATTGTGAATAAATGGAATAAGTTAAATTGGTGTTATTTAAACTGAAAGACGTTGTGTTTAATAAAATAAAGGGATTTGTTGTATTAATTTGGAATTTTGATTGAGTTTTATTTGTCGAAACCCAGGCCAAAATATCACAATATTGTCCTCCGAGTAGTGCCCCGTGGCTTAGTGGTTAGTGTGTCGGACTGCTAAGCGAAAGAACCTGGGTTCAAATCCAGCTCATAGCCACCTTTTTTCTGGGGTACTGCCTCTTGCGAGGAACTGACAAAACCTCCAAGAGTAAAATTTGTCTCGAAAAAGTGCATCTCATGTAGCCGTTCGGACTCGGCGGTAAACTGTAGGTCCCTTCCATTCTTGCAGAGTAAGAACACACACACAGGAATGGTTGAGAGTATAAGTCACTAGGCCTTGGCTCCTTAAGGAGCTGTCGCGCCAATAAATTTATTTATTTATTTGTTCTCCGAGCTAGCCTGCCAAGCTTTCTCTGAGGACAATATCGACATCATCCGACCTCGTTCAAGAAGCTTGGACAAGACAATTGATTATTATTTCGTTGTCTTGTCTGCGCGTGAAAGCTGCTTTACAAGCTTTTTTTTAAATTAATTACCACAAATGCTTTGAAATATAGCCACGAGATCTATTTTTCAGAACAAATAAACAAGCTAATAGTCTCTGGCGGCCGCCATTTAACTTAGATTTTGACAGATGAGCAGAAGATTGCAAAAATTAAACCTCTAATTATATTACCTTAGATATGTGTACTGTGCACGGGAATACCAGGTATGCTGGTGTGCATACAAATTGCCATCTTGGTGTTTTCTGACGTCACAACCATCTTTTATTATTATTTTTATTAAGTGGACGACTGTATCTTAGAATTGAAGATTTAAACGATTTTTTATGACTATCAGACCCGGCCACGCGTTTTTTTATTCATTTTCCCTAAGAACGAAAATCAGATGATAGTGACGTCACTCGCAATGTCAGCATGCCTTACATTTCTGTGAATCATGCGTTGACATGAATTTTCGGGTCAATGCGTTGACCATTTTCATTGACCCTGTAATCAACACGTTGACTCATTTTTTTCGTCTGCTCAAAGTCTCGAAGTATGAATTTGACCTCACACCTAAATATTAGCGGGCCTACTCAGTTGAAAACTGTAATTTTGTTCATTCTGTTGAGTCAAGAGTCAAGTTTGTTAGGAAAATTGAATAAGTTGAGCGCCCCTAATACGGAGTTTTTTTCTTACGAAGTTTTTTGATCGATTTCGCGAGCTTAGGAAAGGAGAGAGTTTAATAGGAGTTGCCGATGCACATTGGTTTTAAACTCCTGAACATCATAATAAGAGGGGAAAACAGAGTTGGGCAAGAGATTCCACATTCGAGTTGTACGGCTAAAGAACGAATTTCTGTACTTGACTGTACGACCGAAATTGGACTCTAGGGTAAATTGGTGGGCATTACTGGAAGCGCGATTATTACGGTGAAACTGTTTAAGGGGAGGAATGCAACTGGCTATTTCTCTAAAACATTGACCATAGAAATAACGGTAGAAAAGAGAGAGACATGAAACATTCCGTAGATGTTCAAGTGACGTGAATGTTCTAATGATGATATCATCCCCAATCAACTTGAAAGCTTTTCTTTGAATACCATCCAAAGACTCAAGTGAGTTGATGGAGCACCCGCCCAGATATGGGAGTTATATTCTAGTCTTGGACGAATGTATGTTTTGTAGATAGTAGCCAAATCAGAAGGGGAAAATAATTTTGTACATCTTCGGAGGAAGCGCAAACATCTTGCGGCATTTTTGGCAACATCATATATATGATTATTCCACAAGAGGTGACTGGTGATGCTCATACCGAGAATTTCAAGATGATCAGCTTCCATAATGTAAGTACCAATCATGGATAATGGCAAGGGAGGTGTATTAGACCTTAGAGACAGAAGACAGCATTGTGGTTTGGGCGCATTACATTCTACACAATTTCTTATTCCCCATTTGATGATGCTGTAAAGATCAGAATTTAATGAGCTTATCATAATGTTACCGTTGAAGATCCACATCCTAAGACCGCGGTTGTGACTCCAAAAATGAATATGAAAAAATGGGTGTACTGTCATCAGCGAAGCAGTTTAGTCGATTAGAAGTTTCAGACAGGAGATCATTTATAAAAGTGAGAAAGAGAGTCGGAGACAGAACATAGCCCTGTGGCACACCAGCTTTTATTTTAAAGATATCAGATTTGAACCCATCCAATACAACTTGTATTAAATGGTCCAAAAGGTAATTTCTAATCCAGCGAAGAAAATAAACATCGAAACCGAAGCAAGCATTTTCGATAAAAGAGCATGGTGCCAGACTATCAAATGCTTTAGAAATATCGAGTGCAATAATCTTACTTTTTCCGAAACGTTGTAGGGATTTGTTCCACTGTTCGGTGAGATAAACCATTTAGAAGCTTTCGTTCCATGTTTCCATGACCTTGGAAAGAAGGGACGTACGTGCAATCAGTCGGTAATTTGCGGGGGAGGACGATTCGCCTTTTTTAGGTATGGGCTGGACAAAAGCTGTCTTCCATTTGCTCGGAACGAGCCCGGAAGAGTAGGATTGATAGAACAGCTTACGCAGTGGCTTTGCCAACGTAGAAGAACACCTCTTCAGAACAATAGCGGGGATAACGATACAGGGAAAATTTTTTTTGAATGGAGTGGGAATGGAATGGGCGGCAGTAGATAAGATGTTTGCTTCTGACACGGAGGTCGTCAGTTCGATACTCATTTTTTTAACTTCAGTGCAAGCTAGAGCCTTTCGTAAGTTTTAAGTGAGAAAATAGTCACCTAATTCTCGATCTACTGCGCCGAAAAAAAATTCTTTCCTATCTTTCTAATTCTTCTGAAATGTGAGGCAATAGGAGAGGGTATATGGGAAGTTAGGGCTGTAGGAGAATAGGATAGGATAGTGGGTAAGTAGTAGGACCGGAATCAGGATAGGAACGGTTAGGATACACATAGTGGGAGATGGTATTCGGTTAGGATAAGGGATAGAATATAGGATAGGATTGGATAGGGGATAGGAGAGGACGGGAATGGATAGAATGTCCGCTGTAGGAGCAGTGGCATGCTGGCTGGCACGGCTTAGCTCGCCGGAATAGGGGAGATCTTGCCTCCACAAACGGACCTCACCTCTTTCCAAAAACATAAAACATGCCAATATATCATAAAACAAAACAAAAAAAAAACCCTGATGGCAGTACTTCAGGTGGAGACACCGCACCCGAAAATCGAAGGAGGCGCTGCTGGTGACGATGCAGGGCTTTCATGCTCTCACTAAACGAAAACTATAGTAATATACAACACCTTTTCTTCAAGTCGGCGTGATTCACATCGAATTATTTATTATTTGAATCCACAAACTTGAAAAAAAAACTTACCTTTCCTTCTAAAAGCCCCCCAAACTTTGAAGTTTGAGTCCAAGGTGAGTGTGAGTGGAGAGTTTTTAGTTGGAAAGGTATGGAAAGGAATAATCGCAGAGTTGCTGTGCGCATGTATCAGAAAGGCTCAGTGGTCGCTCTCTTGGAATAATCCACTAGCGAGTGGATTTTCTGTCTAAGAAGCGGGAACCAACGGCTAGCTGAAAAAACATTACTGCTCCACCTGAAGTACTGCCATCAGGGTTTTTTTTGTTTTGTTTTATGATATATTGGCATGTTTTATGTTTTTGGAAAGAGGTGAGGTCCGTTTGTGGGGGCAAGATCCCCCCTATTCCGGCGAGCTTAGCCGTCTCAGCCAGCATGCCACTGCTCCTACAGCGGACATTCTATCCCTTCCCGTCCTCTCCTATCCCCTATGCAATCCTATCCAATATTTTATCCTTTATTCTATCCTTATCCTATCCGAATACCATCTCCCACCATGTGTATCCTAACCGTTCCTATCCTGATTCCGGTCCTACTACTTACCCACTATCCTATCCTATTCTCCTACAGCCCTAACTTCCCATATACCCTCTCCTATTGCCTCACATTTCAAATGGCGCCCAACGTATTGTGTCCTAGTTTTTCCCAATGTAATGGTTGTCTTCGTTGGTGAAGTTGAAGCAAATCGTAAGTCTTAGCTGGGATGGCTCTTTAGCATGCCAAGCTAATTGCGACGAGTTGCATCAAAGTCATCAACGGAAACAATCACTGAATTCGTTTTGTAGTCCTGGATTGCTGTCGCTGGCAGGCCTGACGGTCTTGGATGTCTTTATGTGTAAGGTTTTAAAAACATAACGTTTGAACTGCGCCAGGGTCATCGGATCTGACAGCAATAGTTGTCAATGTGTATCCTGTTCCAGTTGCCGCTGTCGACTGGTCGAAAACAAATCGTAAGTCTTAACCAGGATAGCTCGTAAGAATGCCTGGTTAATTGCGACGACGCGTTTCCGACCTGGCGACAACGGCAGTTGGAAATTGTATAGTCTAGTAATTGTTTTTTTGTTGATGGTTGTCAGTACCAACACCGCACCTTTGAAAAAAGAAAAAAGAATTATAAAACGGAAGGAAAAGATGCTGTCAAGCCAACATATCGCGAAGAAAAGTAATCCTTCTATAAAGCTGCCTGTTAAACCCCCGAACATCAATGAAAAACGCTTAAATATATAAACCTGTTCGTTTTGTTTTTTTTTTATTACTCTTATTACCTTTTTTACGATTTTTTTTTATCTTTTCAATAAACGCTTTGCTAATTAATAAAATCTAAGTATTTTCTTTTAATTTGTTTTATTCTACAGTTCATTCTTAGTTGGGGCATATTTATGTGTTTTAGTGATTAGGTATGAGTAATAGTTTCAGTAGTTGTTTGTTAGTTAGTTTGCGAAAGTCCTTATTTAGAATAATCTGAATTTAGTTTAATCATTTTTTTTAATTAGATTTAGGTAAAAATAGTTCGCATAGAATAATAAGAATAAAATAAAAAGGAAAAATACGTACGTAGTTTAGGGTTAAGTTAATATATTAGTATAGTTACTACAGGCTAGGTTTTTGTTTCGTTTAATTACAGGTTCTATAGTTTAAGTTGTTGTTGCGTTTAAGATAGCGTCTTGTGGTTTTGATAGAAATTTACTTTTGTTTATACCTATAGTTAGTAAAATAAGTTTAGAATAGATAGCTTTAAAAAAAAGTAGTTATACTTCTAACTAGTGTCGTGCAACGTCATGTTGCATTCTAAAAGGCAATGTGCCTTAAAGACACTTAGTTAAAAATATTATTATTATTATTATAGTTCGACAGGGAATCGAATTCTAGAGGTTGAAAATCTGTCTAGATTTGGGCTTCGATAAAGGAAACAAGTGTGAATGATGTGCTTATTTAAGTACAAGGACCATATTTTGGTAGGAATTGAAACGCAACATCATTCCTAACATAGACAATAAGACCGTGTTTGGAAAAAAATATTGGGACTGAATTATACCCATGCAGGATAAATTCCGACGGATCGGAAGTCTCTCCTACTTGAGTTTCACTCAGCGCCAAAACAGCTGGCCTGTATAAAACAGTATGGTAGTACATAGCCAGAAAATTAATTCTTAAACCCCGAATGTTAGAATAGTCAACTCTGAAATAACCTCCCATCATAAAATAAAAAAAAATAGAAAAACCAAAACAGACGATATACTAAGAGAAAAAAAACTCAAGTAATTAATTATGCAAATACTGTTTTCTACAAACATGCAAAATGTTGAGAAGGTAACTTTGTTTGATCTTTTCCTTTGAATTTTTCAGATTCCTGAAACAGGTAAGGTCTGTTGACCACAGAATTCAAAATCTAATTAAAAGTATTTATTTTCTTTCCGTTTTGGCGCTTTATAACATTTTAATTGGCTTACTTTTACGTTTCGTGGTGCTCCTGGGTTTTGGTTTGAAATGCCTTTCCAGTCTGCTCGATCTCTAGCCTGCCGTCTCCAATTTCGCACTCAAAGCAGAGGTACTCCCTCTGCCTTCGCTTTATTGAATATGAGGTTATATATTGGCTTCTGACTCCCTCAGCTCTGCATAGCCGATCCATCTTAGCCGCTGGATACGTTTTTATGTATAACCCTATGTCGGTGTATATCACGTACAACTTGAACTTGTGTCATATCCTCTCATATCCGCCACTCATTACTTTGGATCGTAGAAAGGGCCATATAGATCGTCTATTCTCTCGCATATCCCAAGGAAATGGTCTATGATTCTTTTGCACAATATAACAGGACAGGGACGATGACGGGTTTTTAATAGCGTCACGATGGACGTGAAAGAACCGGTTACTGTCCTCTTAGTTTTTTTAACCACATCAATGTCGTCAATAAACTTAAAGATTTCAATCACCAGCAAACTTCTACCATATTTTACACATGAGTTGGTGTCTGCACCTGATCAGGTCATCTTTAACGTATCTAAAAAGTTCCGCTTATAGCCATCGGCATCAGCTGTTTTCTTCGTTTTTAGTCTGGCAATGGCTTTTGATCTCGGGTGGATGTAGTTCTAGGTTGTTATCTCGATTGGCTGGTCTAGGTCGATCATTGGCGGAGTTCTGGCTGCCATCGCCATTAAACAATAATTGGTTGAAGTAGTCTCTCCAATGTTTAACGTGGACTGCGTATCTTCTTACGGTGTTTCTGTTCCCATATTTGCACGGCTAATGAAACCCGATGTTGGCTGTTTGACTTCTGTAGGGGTTTGGCACCTCTTTCCTGTTAAAACACACCGGCATCTCATCCTTCACACCGGTTCTCATCCTTCCCTCAATCAACGTTAAGATTATAAGATGATGTAGCTGTAGTTCTCCTCCGGAGCTATGACCTGTATGCCTTCGTTTTGGTTTTGTTTGCCTGACAAATTCAGAGTCGACCAAGTGCTCAGAAGTGGTCAGAAGCCCAACACCTCTGAAGCTGCGTTTCTTAAATGCTTCTTGACATATGTAATGTAGTTGCGATCGGTCTGCCGGGATTTCTCGCTAGATCGCTAGTGATACGCAATCGACATAGGCTGTGGCGGTTGTTATGTATGTTTAATGTTAATAAAAAAAATGCCAAATTTTATGTGTAACGTTAAATAACTGATTTGTAATTGAAAACCCTACAAAGTGACAAATAAATAAAAAATACCGTTGTATATAACAAAATATATGCTTTAAGAAACTTAAATTATCCAAGATTTAATTAACCTTGAGCTTAACGTACACGATCGTCCCAAATGTCTGCAACACTATCTATCACCATTTGTGGTGTGGAAAGCTTATGTCGCATAAAATGACCTTGAATTTGTGCCGGGCTAACTGGTTTACCAACAGCCAAAACATTTTTAGCAAATTCAGAAGAGGCGTTCGATCCATTCACACTTGGGTCTCCTTTGTAGAAACGATTGAACATTTCTTCCAGCTGATACGCTCCACAATAACCAACGTATTCCTTCATGTCCACACGCCCAGGACGAATCAGAGCTGGATCCAGTCGATCCAGATAGTTGGTAGTCATGAATACGATTCTCGCTTCAGTTGAAGCGACACCATCGAGGCAGTTTAGTAGTCCACTGAAAGTCACCCTGTTTAGTCCTTCGTACGCAGCTTTCTGTTGGGGTACATCTTCTCGTGAAACAAAGGCGGCATCGATATCCTCGAGCAGAATAATTGATTGCTCTGGAGCAACGTTGAGAAGATGATTTAGTCTATCATCGGTAAGTCCTCGTTCCGACAGATTCAATAAGCAAATGCCATATTCTAGTTCTCCAGCCAAAGCAGTGATAAAGCTGGACTTTCCACAACCTGGAGGACCATAGAGAAGGTACCCTCTACGGTATGGAATTCCCCGTTCGGTGTACCATTTTGGATTAGAAATAAAATCCCTGCAATCTTTGATAATCTTTGAGGCAACACCCTCATCCAGGACCACTGATTCAACAGGACGACGTTTTCTAGGATGACCAAAGGGTCGCCACTCAGCTCCCATGGCAGTATACATAATTGTCTTACCTTCGTTACCCTTCAGAGCCAACTGACGAGCTTCTTCGAGGATGTTGAAGTACAAATTTCGATCCCTGCCAAACGCGGTCAAGGTAACAGTCTCGAATGGCAGTCCCATGTGGAGATCCAGTGTTTGAGATTCGCGCGTCCTCTCAACCTTTATCCAAATGCCTTGGTACCGCATTAAATGTGTTCCAATACTGGGTATAAAGTCGTAGTTAGTACAAATTTGTCCAGACTCTTTCTGTACAAATGATGTCTCAACGCTCAAGTGTTGTGTTTTACGAGCACCTTTGAGGGTGATCCACTGCAGAAGCCATTGATAAGACTTATCTCGACACGGAACTTCGAGTGTTATCATCATATGCCGCCGGAAAAGGATCAACGCACCTTGTAAGCCTTTGCGAAGGATTGCGGCTCCAGCTCCGAGGCCAAATAAACCAAAACCGGCTCCAAAGTAAGGGTTTGACGATAAGCCATCTATGAGGTCACTTATAGGCATTTTAAGAAATGAAATTTATTGATGATTAAATAAATTAAACTATTTTAAAATTCTTTTTGCAATGAAGAAAAACATTGCGCAAAACTTTAGTACGTGATTAACCTTACAAAAACAGCTGATTTCTGATAGTTGTCAAAAGATTTCTTTAGAACTGTTCGCTTACTATTTTTATTTTCCGAAATTTAAGGTGGAAATGTAATAAGAACTAATAAATATCATTTTTTTGTGAGCGATATTTGATTTTTTCGAAAACATGGCCTTGTGTTCTTGTCAACATTGTTTAACTTATTTGTTTTTTTTAAGCCAAGCTTTCGTTTAAATATTGTTTCAAAATTATGTCGTTTTATCCATGATGCTAAGCTCTCACTTAAACTATATTTTGCATTTCAACCGATATCCGAGATTTGAAGCAAAAAGCCCGCATTTCTCCAAATGTTTTTGGGATTTCGAAATGCAAGATTTCGTCGAAATCCCTTTGAAGTCCCATTGCCAATCTAAAACTGGTCAAATCCAATAAATCTTTTGAATATTCAGCTATCGCTATATACAAGGACGGAAAAATCTTTTGATACCATCTCTCTTTCTCTCTTTCATGCTCACTGTAAATTTTGACATGTGAAATCTTCTTATTGGTGTGAACACGGTTTTGTAATCTCTTTACGAAGTCTCGGAATTCAGCCGAAAACTGAGATTTCAAATGAAATCTTTACATTTCACCATACGTTTGTGCATTTCGGAATGCGAGATTTCATAAAAAAAAATTAAGTCATTTTTTCTAAAATACATGATGAACATGTGTCAATTTTTGACTGTAAATGCTGTAGCCGTCAAATTCGCATATGGCATAGCGATTCAGAATGAAACACCTCATGCTTAACGAGACTTCACGTAAGGCGCATATGTAGTTTTGGCCAATTCCATATTACTGCGTGGTCGGGTCATTAACACATGCGATTTTGATATTAGGTAATGTTTAGCTATGCTAAGTTCGACTTTATCTCATGCAATTATTTCAATTTATTTTGAAGAAGGTTGAATGCTTCCATTTAATAACACGCCGGCGTCTTTGCTGTCAAATGGAAACAGGCAAACAGCTGATTGTTGAGCAAGGCTTTTCGATGTTTTTACAAGTGCATTAAATATTTTTTTAAATATTTAATAAGAACTAAAATTTGTGGATTTCCACACATAGTTCTTTCCTAGTTCAAGGTTTGCATAAGCCATTTCTTGGTCCAAAATGCTCTTCTGTGGATCTTTGAAAAAAAACACAAACTACAAAAACAGCCGGCTTTTTTGATGTACTTTAAATTTTTAAAGTACAAAGAAATCAATTTCAATAAAATAACGTTGTTTAAATGAAAATCGTTAACCAGAAGTCTGAAAATGATAAAAATAACTGCCCTCAATGAATCCGAAAGCGAAGAGGAGGCTACAGATGAAACTGTTGTCACCGATGAAGCGCAGGTAAGTGCATAATCCTGTCGAATTTATATAATATGCAAATGATCATAATATTTCGATTTTTGCTAGGAAACTATTGCCGAAAATGAATATATGCGAGCCTTGAAATATAAAGGTGCTGGCTTACTAGATGCAGCTCTGTCGTTGATGCTGGAGTTATTGGAAACTCGTGTTCTTAATGAGGTAAGTCTTTAATCAACAAGTTCCAAGAGGTGGCCAAATATTTTTGTTTGTTTTGTATTCAGGTCTGTATGGAGAGCCATAATGAAAAACTACTTGCTATTCGGTATAACTGCCACAAGAATATAGCTCTTATTTACGAAGAGACAAAGGAATACCAAAAGTCCTTGGATCATTTTATGCAGGTCAGTAAATTTACTTCTACGTTTACCACATCGAATTTCTTTAAGTTTGTCATATTAGCCCTTTCACTGAAAGTTTTTTCTTAGCTTTGCAGACAAGCGGTCCTTTTAAATCATTTGCCCTTGCAATTCGTCAGTTCGGTGGGTTCAGAGATGTTACGCAACCCCTCTAATTATTTTACCATAACTTTTCCTTTTCTATTTTTGGTTCGACGGAACGAACCTGACGAAACCCACATCGCTGTTATTAACTTTTACAGGGTCCATGCCTCTGCCTCACAAAATAATTTAAGTTGCAAGAAAGAGATCTTTGTCACTAAATATTTTTAAGCGCTACTGATGCTAAGCTTATTTGCAAAATGGTGCTAGCGTCTGGAATGGATCTGAACATAAGTCCACACCTAGCTGCCTCTAGTTTCGGACGCGAAGATAATTATTGCCAGACTATCGATTTCCAGTTTTCTCATATTGCACCGCCTCACAAGCTCCATAGCGTAGTGCTTCTGGGCCTGATTTAATATGCCCCTCCAGCCGCCTCGATCTCTGCCATGCCGTCCCCAATTTCGCACTACATAAATCCTTTTTTTTTCAAATACCACAAGGGAGCTTTTATCTGACTAGAACCGGAATGAGGAGTGTTGTTAAGCGTCTCCTTGATTTTTCTCAATTGCTTACTTAGCCCAAACAACACGGAGATAAGCATGAATGACGCTATGTTGGTTTTCTGGGCTGATGCTGTTTCCCAATCGATAGTGGAATTAGAATTTTGTTAATGACAGCATGTACTTTGTCTTGTTTTCAGTCTCGTTTTGCTTGCTGCTGAATCCATAGAAGTGAAAGCACCGGTTACTGCTCGTGTTCCTATCACATCAATATCGTCAACAAACACAAGAATAACATTTTCAAGTATAATGTTGAAAGGCTGCAAGACAGTGCGTCACCTTGTCTTAAGGTGATTTTTCGTATTATTTTATTTACAGAAGTCCAAATCTCGACAGTTTCCACTCGTTTGATGCGCTGTCTGATTCCATCTCGAAAATTGTTTTCCTCTGTCCTCGCACTGAAATCGTTATTGCGGGCGACTTCAATGTACACAATTCCAATTGGCTCCGCTATTCTGGTCAGACCACACCCGAAGGAAGGTCTGTTGAGGTCTTTGCCGGGTTACATCACCTTACCCAACTGATCGATGTGCCAAAGCGTATACCGGATGTTGCTGAGCAAGCCGCCCATACTCTTGACTTGTTTCTGACTTCTCACCCTGATTAGAATACTATTAGTGTAACTTCTCCATTTGGCACTTCGCACCATTGTGTCATTTCAGCAAATTTCTCGTCCTCCACCCATCCTTACTTACTTACTTACTTAGGTGGCGCTACAGTTCGGGACGAACCTGGGCCTCAACCAACATGCCTCTCCAGCCAACTCGGTCTTTGGCTAGCTGCCTCCAGTTTTGTACTCCAAGTTGGTTGAGGTCGTCCTCCACTTGAGTGCGCCACTTAAGGCGAGGTCTTCCTTGACTGCGTCTACCCTCTGGGATGGAATCGAAGATCCTGCGAGCCGGAGCATTGTTGTCCATTCGCTCTACATGACCTAGCCATCTTAAACGTGATATGCGTATTTTTTTGACCAGGTCAATGTCGCTGTACAGCTCGTATAGTTCTTGGTTGAACCTTCTCCTCCAAAGCCCGTTAACGCAGATAGGGCCAAAAATCTTCCGAAGAATCTTACGCTCGAAACGACTAAGGATATCTTCATCCGCTTTAGATAGAGTCCATGCCTCGGCGCCATAGAGCAGGACTGGGATGATTAGGGTCTTATACAGAGTCTCCTTTGTCTTTCGAGAGAGGGCTTTGCTACTCAATTGCCTTCCTAGCCCATAGAAACAGCGACTGGCAAGAGTAATTCTTCGCTTTATTTCTAACGAGATGTTGTTGTCAGATGTTATAGCGGATCCGAGGTAAACAAAGTCCGTAACTACCTCAAAGTTGTACTTGTCTATTGTGATGTTTTGTCCAATCCGCCGGTGTTGTGTGTCCCTTTTTGTGGACAGCAGGTACTTCGTTTTGGCCTCATTGACTGCTAGTCCCATCTTAACCGCTTCGGCTTCAATGCTAGCAAACGTTCCAGTGACAGCTCGCCGAGTTCTGCCAATGATGTCTATGTCGTCAGCGTATGCTAGCAATTGCACAGACTTGAAAAAAATTGTCCCAGTACAATTGACTTGCGAGTTTCTTATAATTTTTTCAAGTATTAAGTTGAAGAAATCGCACGATAGCGCATCACCTTGTCGGAATCCTTTTTTGACGTCAAAAGCTTCTGTGAGGTCAGAACCAACCTTGACGGAGCAGCGAGAGTTCTCCATCGTCATCCTGCACAGTCGGACGAGTTTTGTGGGAATGCCAAAACCTGACATGGCTCTGTATAGCTCGTCTCTATAAATGCTATCGTACGCGGCCTTAAAATCAATAAAGAGGTGGTGGGTATCGATTTGGAATTCTTGGGTAGTTTCCTGTATCCGTCGTAGCGTGAACATTTGATCAATTGTGGACTTTCCTGGTCTGAAAGCACCCTGATAGGGGCCAATCAGGTTGCTGAGGAATGGATTCAGGCGTTCACATATTACGTCAAAGAGGATCTTGTAGGCGATATTCAGGAGACTTATTCCTCTATAGTTGGCGCAGTTTAGAGGTTCTCCTTGTGGATCGGGCAAACAATGCTGAGGTTCCATTCATCAGGCATACTTTCTTCTGACCAAACTTTTGAGATGAGATAGTGTATGCACTCCACCAGGTCATCTCCGGCTGCTTTAAAAAGTTCGGTGGGTAGTCCGTCGGGCCAGCAGCTTTGTTGTTTTTTTAGTTTAGATATTGCTATCCTCACTTCATTTTGGTCAGGTGGACGGAAGTTTTGTCTGTCATCGTCCATGTTGAATGGTTCATTCTGCCTGTCAGCGGGATTTTGGTCTTCATCGCCGTTTAACAGTCTGCAGAAATGGTCCTTCCATGTACTCATCGCCGACTGTGTCTCTACTACGAGTTTTCCATTTCTATCTCTACAGGCTTCTTTGAGGTTTTTTTTTTCTTGGAAGACCAACATTCCAAGCCAAGTAAAAGTAGCCGATTTGCTGTGCAGACTAATCAACACATTTAATGGACTCCGTCAAGGGAGTGGTCTGGCTCGCATCCTCTTCAATCTAGCGTTGGAGAATACAATCCGTGACTCTGGCACATCAACAAGAGGGACTATCTTCACCTAGTTCAGATATTGGCTTACGCTGACCACATCGATGCAGATCGAGCAGGCGGCAGAAAATCTGAGGCTGCATATTAATGAAGGGAAAACTAAATACATGGTGGCTACGTCTGTGAGAAGTGTTGAATTTGAAATGGTGCTGTCCTTTAACTACATTGGCTTAAAAGTAGCAGCCGATGATAAGAAGAAAGAAAAAAAGGCGGCTGGTAAAATTTAACACTACCTACTACGGTCTGTCGAGGCTCTTCAAATTTAGAAAACTTACCATAAAAACAGAGCTGCTGCTGAACAAGACTATGATCTTATCCGTAATCACATAAGGGTGCCTATTAAAAGGCACTTTAATCTCTTAAACGGGTTCGAGAGGAATTTCTTAGAAAGAATTATTGGCTCCGTGGAGGACGATTTCGAAGTGGATACAATCATGAATTGTATGAAATCTACCCCGCAGCGGATGTGGTGGAAAATATTAAGCTCGGTAGACTCCGGTGGGCTGGGCACCTAGCCCATATGAGCGAAGAGGAACCAGCTCGGAAAATCGATTGCATTTCTTTTTAAGGCACAACGTGGCAGATTTTGCTTAAATTGGAAGGGTGGCTAGGAGACAAAGAGGTCCGAAGCCTTGTGATACGCAACTGGATGGCGTCGGCCAGCAATCGGGATGTATGGAAGAATTTGTTGAACGAGGTCCTGACCAGAGTTGAGCCGATGATGATGATGATGTGTCTGCCGTCAATCGCGACATGATCGATTTGGCTGCAGGTTCGACTGTGACCATCGGTTACGAGGGAATCGCTTTTACTGCTTAACACCATGTTTGTTCCGGCTGTAAAATTGATGAGTCTCAGTCCGTTTCCGAAGTTGTACAGGCTGTACTTTCTGATTGTGTTTCGAAAGGTGTTCTTACTCCCAATTTTTGCTTTAAAATCTCCCAATAGGATTTTAATGTCATGTCTGGGACAAGGGTTGTATTGGCAAGGAGCTCGTGGAAATTTTCTTTGGTTGCATCGTTTTTCTCTTCTGTAGGGGGATGCGCGCTTAAATGATATAATTTGGCCTCGGATCGTTGTAATTCTCTCGCTGACTTCGCAAAAGCTTAAGAGCGATGTCTTCCCATGACAGCGAAACCACATCAAAACAGAGGTGAACTGCCACCTATGTAAAATAGTAAAAATCGCAGTTTTCAGCTCATCTCAGACCCGTTCTTTCCCATCTCATCTCCTGGAGATCTGTTACATAAGCTTTAGATCTCGGATAATTGTTTAACTTTGCGGGGCCTATTTAATGTACTTTCATTCCACGTGCCAGCAAGTAAATCATTGTCCGTTTTTTTCGTTTGTTGTTTCAGAGCGCATCTACTCTCCTACTCCTAGTTGTTAAGAAGGTGACACAGGTATCTACAACCAATGGATCTGATGAATCCACTGTAAATTCACATTTCTATTAACCAGGGGACACCGCGTAGAGGTGACATTGCAATTTTGTTGACCAATGATTTTAAACCAGGCTCTTTCAATTGATACCAATCACCGCGTTAATGCATTGTTCGACAATTATTTTCCTTTTAATATTATTGTTTAAATATCCTATTTTTCTATTTCAAAATCAAATTCTACTTTCTTCATTATCCAGGCAATCCACATTGACGACACAGATGTCTATACGATGCATCGTTTGGGTCAACTTGCTCTGCGACTTCATGTTCTGGACATAGCTGATTATGCATTTGAAAAATGTCTCAAACGTAATCCAAACCATTGGTCTGCTGCCGATGGAATTCTTCAAGTAATGTGTCTCAATCAAAACTTCATGGGTGCATACGGCTGGGCCCTCAAATGGTATCTCAAGGACAACAAATATGAGCGGGCTCTTGATGTCCTCACAGAGATCACTGAAAAATTTCCCGACCTAATTGAATTCTACCAATCGATTTGGAGTACTCCATTTTTAAAACCAGAAGGCCGCACCTGCATTGGAAAAAAGAGTGTCTTCCCTGAACCAAAAGACATACCAGAGGAAGATAATAAAATGGTCAAACCGGATCTTGAAAACTTTCGAGTTAAAACCTTAAATTGGCTTTCGATTGCAAGATATATAATTTCAGTCTATAATCATCTACACGAAACCAAACAGTGTATTCTGTTTATTTTGTCTGTCGATGATTTCCTCGAATTGGCCAAAGATGAAGATAATGAAAAATCATCTCGTGATGCGGATTTACATCCAGAGCCAGGATCTGGTGAAAGTAATGAAAACTCCAACGAACCGTCAAGCAATTCTAATCAATCGCCAGCAAGTAATAGTCAACCAGAAGAGAGTGCCAGCTCGGGAAATGATGCTGCTGTTTTCATAACACCATCTACGGATAATATTGGGTCCAGAACACCACAACAGAGCAACGATTCGAATGCTGAAGATTCGGATACAAATGCAAAACCAGATGCTGAAACAAGCAAACCAAAGCCGAGACGTCGATGTAGTGATTTGAGTTTTCTCGAGCAGTGGGGCTGGCACAAAAACCGTCGACATACATCGAGAAAAAAGAGCCAACAGGAAAGACCGGAAGTGGATACGACATTGAATGGCTTTTTGAAACGGATATTTGCCAAATTCACTGAGTAAGTAGGAGTTGTGGAGCATTAAAGAGTCCTATTGAAATTAGAAACAATTCATTACATTTTTAAATCTATCATTAGAGCAAATTATATTTAAAAATCTTTTTATATTCCAGCGAAGTCTTTGAGGACGAATGGCCCTTTAAATCTCTTGGAAATGACGAAAAGTGCCGCACAAGCGAAGAACGAGCATCCAGCAATAAACCATCTTCAAATACATCGTCATCCTTCGAAGAATTTCAAGCGAAAACTCTAGATGATTTTAATAAATTTCTGGAAAAGATGAAATCGGGGCCGTTCGATTTGATCCTCCTTATATTCCGTTGGCTGAAGTATGTGTCAAAATATTGGGATCATTTCATAGGAGATGTTATGAAAGCAGCATATCATGAAATTTTCACATTCTATATGTAAGTAAAATCACAAAAAAAAAAAAAACAATTCTGGAACTAAACTTGAACTTTTTTTATGATAGGAATCATTACGAATTGGTCGGTTGGAATCAATTGTCCAATGATAACTTCAATGCTTCATTTCGAATGTGCATGTTCTTTATGGAACTTGATCTGGAAAAGACTGTCAAATCAGAAACGTATTTATAACTCTCAAAATCTTAATATTCCATAATAATACTCTATTTTTTGATAGTGAAATAAGTCCAATGTGGCAACGGTTATTCACACATCTGACCTTCAACTCTGGATGTGCCTTTGTCATCTCAGATGATCTCTATGAACGTAATATAATTCGTTTGATACATATGGAATATTGTTGGGCAAAGTATGAAAATCGTTTGGGTCAATGTGTCGATAGTTTGCAGCATTTGGAGGAATTAATTTGCGAGCAAAGTGAGACTTTCTTCATAGAATTCCCAAATCTCAATGAATGGAAATATCTAAATGCGGACACTGTGAAAGCAACCAGAACTGAAACACAGAGGTCAGTATTTGCTTGAGTTTTGTTTACATAACAAATTATTAAAAAAAAATCTTTAGAAAAATCGGACTTAACAAAGTGAGAGAATTGTACGAAAACAAACAATGGCAAGAGTTGATTCTGATTCTCAAAGATAGCCTTATCAATTGCAAAGAAGTGAAAGACAGTGAGGCATGGGTGAGAGATCTTCAAACGCAATTTGAGGTGATATTGGAGTCCATTTGGCAAACGGGTGACTATGAAGTAAGTGTGTTATTTGTATCGTTGAATGGTAAACTGTAATATTTAAACTTTAAGGAATGCCTAATTTGGAGTGAGAGGTGTATGCAATATGCCGTGTCCAAATATTTATCTGAATCAGGAGAAACATATAGACAGAGGAAGTGGGCAGAAAATATAAATTATATTTTTACGTATTTAGAAGCCTTGACCCTGAATGAAGGATATCAAATATGTGAGTAGAACCATTAATGTTATTTAACTTTAGAAAAAAAATTAATGCATGGAAAGCATATTACATAAGAAGTCATTTTTACGGAGTAAAAAAGCAACATCCATATGGTTTCAAGAGAAATTGGGTTTCAGGGAAAATAGAATTCGGAAGATAAGGTTGGAGCTCATGCAACGGACAATATTGCTGGAACACTTATTATACAAATATTATCACATCTCTGGGTAATACTTATTTGTTTGTTTTTTATTTTAATTTATCTGAGAAACTACATCATAAGTCCGTATCTCCATTTGATTGATCAGGTTATCATTAAGCTAAGAGGTTATAAACTTCAACTTTACTCCTTCGCTTTTGGGGTTGAAAAGCTCATCTCTTACTTTACCTTACGCCTTAGGAGGCGCTACAGTCCGAAGTGGACTTGGCTGGGCCTCAACCAACAAGCTTCTCCAGCCAGCTCGGTCCTTAGCTAGGTGTTTCTAGTTACGCACTTGGAGTCGGTTGAGGTCCCTTTCCACTTGTGTTGGTGCTTTCCCTCGAAGCAGCCTAAAGCGTCCTCATCCGCTTTTGACATCGTCCATGCGTCTGCACCATATAGCAAGACTGGGATGATGAGGGTCTTATAAAGGGACAATTTAGTTGCCCGAGAGAGGGCTTTGCTACTCAATTGCCTTCAATTCTTTCAAGTATGATGTTGAAAAAGTCGCACGACAGCGCATCGCCTTGTCTTAATCCTTTTTTGACATCAAGGGTGTCGGTGAAGTCTTTACCGACCTTGACGGAACAGCGTGCGTTTTCCATCATTTTACACAGGCGGACGAGTTTGGCAGGGATGCTAAAACTGCACATTGCTCTATACAACTCGTCTCTATAAATGCTGTCGTACACGGCGGTATCCATTTGAAGTTCTTGAGTTTTTTTCCAAGATCTGCCGTAATGTGAATAATGCGAATGGCTTTAGGCAAAAAATATCTTGTAGGCGATGTTGAGGAGACTGATACCCCTATAGTTGGTGCAGCTCAGAGGGTCTCCTTTTTTAAGGATCGGGCAAATTATGCTGAGATTCCATTCATCGGGCGTGCTTTCTTTTAAACATATCTTGCTTAAGAGTTGGTGCATACTTATAGCCAAGTCATCGCCTGCAGCTTTGAAGAGCTCGGCAGCTGGGCCATCGGCTCCGGCGGTTTTGTTGCTATGTAGCTTAGATATAACTAGCTTTACTTCATTCAGATGTGGTGGGTGGAATTTTTGGTCTACTTCGCCCAGATAGACCATTCTGTCTGATAGCGGAGTTCTTATATCCATATTCCATATTCTCAGCATCGACTGCGATTCCACTACGATGTTCCCTTGATCGTCTTTGCAAGCTTCAGTTCGAGCTCTGTACTTTTGACAGTTTCTTTGTACCTTTTGGTAAAACTTTCGAACTTTTTGGAGTAAAGGACACAAAACCTTTTTATTGAATTTAATTCAACAAAAACTCCACAAAAAAAACACAAAAACAAACAACAAGCAATAGTTATTGTTGTTGCAATATATTTTGAAAACTTTCGAACTTCATTCCTGCAATAACAGCTCTTCATTTCCTCGATCGCGCGTGTTCCTCTTTCCTCTTCTGCTCGTAGAGTGCACGGGTAGTTCTGGTCCTTCTTTGCAGCGCCGCCTTGTATGCTTCTTGTTTAGCTGCGTGTGCTTACCGACACTCACCATCAAACCAGGGGTTTCGTTGTGGTGGCCGTGTAAAACCCAGCACTTCAATCGGCTTCCCTGATGGCATTTTGTCAATGTTGCCACTGGTTCTCAATACTTGATGCTGTCGGTAAAGGACTCCTTTGGAGGTTATTTGAGACTCGATCGGAAAAGGATCTGGAGATTTCTTGCGATTGCAGCCGTCCGACGTTAAACTTTCTCACAGTATTACCTCTTCTTGGCGTGGGTCGTGATATCCTAAGTCGTACCTTGGTCCGGGTCAATGTTTGCCCCTCGGAAAGTTCGGACATCCATCATACTGGAGTAGTGCCTTGCATCGATCGCAATGTGATTAATTTGGTTGACAGTGGATTGATCAGGGGATCTCCATGTCCCTTTGTGAATGTTGAGGTGTGGGAACTTGGTACTAGCTATTACAATGTGGTGTTGTGCAAGCTGTGTTTTCCGATTGTACCAACAAAAACATCTTCTCTCCCTGGCTTGGCGTTAAAGTCGCCTAGGACAATTTTAATGTCATAGCTAGGGAATTGCTCATATGTTTTGTCCAGGAGCTCTAAAAACATTTCTTTGGTGTCATCATCTTTTTCCTCTAATATTGGCAATTTTAGCCTTGATGCGGAGTCATGAGGCGCTCGTTCACACATTTGTAACTCAAAACCTCTTGCCGGAGCCTGCCTCCAATAACGAATCCACATCCAAATAAGCGCTGTTTTTGTTGTGTATAGCAGTTGCCATAGTAGATATCGCAGTTTTTCATTTTATTTTTGCCGGCCCGTCCCATCGCATTTCTTGGATGGCGGTTATGTCTGCCTTACAGCAGTCAAGGGCCTCCGCTAGTTGTTCGGCTGCATGTGGTCTGTTAAGGGACCTAACTTTCCACATTTATTTACTACTTAAACCTACTGTCCCACAACTAAAGCTTGAGCAGAGTTACCAGAAATGTCGAGATCTTCGCTCTTACCATATCTTCGTCTGCGTAGGCGAGGTGTTGCAGAAAGGGACACAAAATTTAAAAAAAACTGCATATGCGTATTAGAAAAAGCAGAATGTCCACTATGATATTCTATTTGGTGTCTTTTGAGCATAAATTCGATGTTAACCTTAGTTTTTTCGGTTTTCGACCGAACATGAGTATAAACAGTCTTTTTCTCCCACCTCAGACATCACATTGACGCTCCACGTTGCACTGGTTCCCATACATCGTTCACGTGGCTTTGGAGCGATTGCGGGGTACTCAATGGGCAAATGTAGCGTTCTGTGCCGAGTGTAGCTTTTGGATGTCATTTTTCCTCACAGTCATTCCTTGATGTTGATGCGCATTGAGTATCTTGACAGTAATAAGGCTTTGATCCGAATATTGGCTTTTTGGAATGATCAGATATTAAAAATACTAGAGGTTTGTCTTACGTCGATTTACGATGTTTTATTTAATTTAAAGGGTCTAAAAAAATATGAAAAATATGTAACTCAAGGGCATATAAACTGATCTTTTTAATTTCTAATCCATTTTCTATTTTAAGTAAATGCGGCCTTTATGCATGTATTTTAAACAAAGAAACAAAATAATTAATATTTTTGTCTTGTTTTTAGTGGATTGTCTAGAAAAATACCTGCCTCGGTTGGTTCAAAACGTTGTAAAACTCCTTGCATATCAACTTGATGCTCCATTCGATAAAAACAACAATCCACAACATCCGCTAGAAATTAAACGGCCATGGGTTGTGCTGCATCAAGTTTTATTAAGGTTTTCACTTTGTTTCGTTTAAATTAAGAATAATTATTAAAATGTCTTCTTTATTATTTAGGGAAGAAAACAATAGCCCTATTGTCATCAAAGCTCGTCCCGTAGATGTGACGATGGACAATGAAGAAATTGAAGATCTAGTGCCACATTCCTTTTTGATACTCTTCACTGCTCATGAATTCCTTGGTAAACGCCTTTGGTGTACCCGTGACAATGGTCTAATGCTATTATATACTATCGAAATGATTGCACCTTATTTGAGAGCTCCTCTCTATGATTCGTGTCGAGATATTGTTATGGAATATATGGAACAGGTTTGTTGGTCGTTTTTTTTTCTGATAATTATTATTGTATTTGATTTTTTTGTATAGACAACTTACTGCCTCTATGGATATCCTCCGAAAAAAGCTCGTTCGCGCCATATTGAAGAACATGAAGCCACATCGGTAGAATTAACTTGGCCTCGAGCAATGCAGCTTTTCGATTTATATCGTCCAGAAAATCTGCCTGAATTCAATTCGTATAAATTGGAATCTATTTCAGCCGATATGGAGCAACTGTTGCTTAAGATTGTTCCATTGATTCCCAAAGAAATGGATCCTACTTCAGTTATCTCCAATATCAATGATTTTATATCTGGAGCTAGAGATTCTTTGCCCGACAATTGTGTTCTGCTGCCTTACAGAGTATCGTGTATTTATTATTTGCTGGCAGACTATTATTTTAAGAGTAGAGACTTCTCTAAAACTCTTAAATACTACCCTCTGGATCTGGCCTGTCATCCAGATCGTTTCGATTCCTGGGCTGGAATGGCACTTTCCAAAGCTAGTAAAATCGAAACAAAGCTTAATGGATTCGTGAATATTGAGTAAGTTTTAAAACAAAGTATTTTTTCGATTTTTATTTAAAAATGATTTTTCAGTGTTTCCTCGTTTATGTCTGAGTGCGAGGATACAATACGATGCTTCAAACAGTGCACAAAGTTAAACCACGAGCAAGTGCTCGTCTGGATAGAATATGGATCGTTTGCTTATACATTGCATTCCTTTTGTTCTAGAGACTTGAAGCATTCGTCCGATACGCTATCCTTGGAACAGTAATCATAAAAAATTATGACATACGTATGGGTTTTGTGAAGACTGATTTTGTGTTTTTCCTCTAGATTTACCTCCGTTGAAGATCGTAAAGATAATTTCTTAAAAATTGCCAACGAATGCTTCTCGAAAGGTGATACAATGCTACAGAACCAGACCGAAGAGGAAAATGACGATGAGAATGAATCGCATGATGAAAAGTGGTTGAATCAGTATATGCTTGGAAAAATCGGAGAGAAACGCAAAGAGCAACCATCAGCTTATATGAATCATTATTTAACAGTTCGTAGCACTAAACAAATTCCTATACTTTTTATTTTAGTATTTTATTTTTAGGCTTCAAATTATCTCTACGAAAATAATGCAACATACCCAATCAAAATCAACCACAGCAATCCAACAACACTTTCTGTAGAAGCACTTGAAATGTTCTATCGAACAAATGCGGCAATAATTAAATTCCTCGAACAGGATAAGGAAATAACCCGTGAAATTGGCGATCTATTCAATCAGATTCTGAATAACTTGGCAAATAGTCCTTTTGCGTTTAACAAAGCCAAGATTGATGGTGAGCCATTGAAAAAAGTCCCTACTAGGTCATGATTTATGTTTGTGTATTTTAGACAATAGCTTGAATGCATTCAAACGAAAAATTGCCGACAAAGTTGAAAGCAATGCAATAAAACAGGCAAAGTTAGACGAAGCAGCAGCAGCAGCTTTAAATCAACCACAACCACAACCACCACCAACAACAACAGCAACAACAACAGATGTTAGTGAAAGTGTTACCCCGCCTGTTTTGGTTGCGGGTGTGAATGCAATACCTGTTCCAGTTATTGTTGAACCTAGAAAAGAACCGGAATCTTTGCTTAAGCCTAAAACCGAAGTTGTTGAACACGTAGATAATGTTAATACAGGAAATATTACAGCTGCTACCAGCAAAGCAACAAGTCCATCAAGAAGGGCTTCACAGGTAATTTATAATTCTTAACACTGCAATTCCTCACTCGGATCTCAGTGGATCTATTGTGTTGCCAAAAAATGAGGTTAAAAGGGAACAACCCTGATCTATTGATGAATTCAGGATGCCCTTTAGTGGCTTGGTAGCGATAAAGCCCACTTCATCGAAAAAGAAATATGATACTGAAGGGGAATTATCCTGGCTATTGATGATCTCAGTATGACCTTTAATGACTGCTTAGCGTAAATGTCTAGTTTATCGAAGAAGAACTCTTCAGGAGATTCTTTCTTTTTTGTATTAGACCAGGGCTGTCATGAAGGATACGAGTATTACGGGTAAAATTTCTAAGGGAGGAATCTTCTTCTTCTTCATAGTTTCCGGAAACTGCTGTTGGCAGCGACACTTTAACTCCTCCTGGAGCATAGAGCGGCAACCAGATCTTTCCATCTCTCTCTGTTTTTAGCACGATACCTTAGCTGTGACAACGACTGCAAATTCTGGGACTGAGCATCCTTCATGACAGTTGACCTCCATGTTTCCCTTGGCTTTACAACCCGCCTACTACCTTGAGGATTCCATACCCTGCTCTGCTTTGTTCTGTTGTTGTCAGGTTTCCTCAATGTATGGCCAATCTATCGCCACTTACTCTGCTTGATGTCATCAACCACTAATGTTTGTCCAGTCCTAAGCTACAATTCGTTGTTGGAGATGACTTGTGGCCACCGGATCTTTAGGATATAACGCAGACAAAGGCTTGCAATCTACTAGAGATGTTGTCAGAGCATTTCCACGTCTCACAGGCATATAGCAGCACAGATTTCACGTTGTATTCAAAGAGTTTCAACTTTGTACGAAGCAATATTTTTGTTGAATTCCAAACTGTAGAAAGCATTCCTAAAGCACTACGAGCTTTATTTATTCTATTACTAACGTCCAGGTCTGTTCCACCATCGAGTCACAGACAACTACCAAGATAGTTAAACTGAGTGTCTATTGTTTCCTGTCTCACAATAACCTGCTGTTGTTGGTTTCGGATGATGTGCATTATATATAAGGGGAGGAATGCAGCTGCCTAACTCTTTATATCTATGTATAAACGCTTTTAAATTGTAGACAGATCAGAAGGGGAACATATTTCTAGCCTCCACACTCCACAAGTTACAGTTTGTTTGATTTATCTTTCGTTTAATGTTCTAAAGTGTCTCTGACACACACTGAAGTTCTTAGTTTGTTGCAGCAATGATCTTCCATTTTGGACGTAACTATAATAATAATATAACTATATAATTTTGATTTTCGACTTTATTTCCAAAAAAAAAAAATTTTTTTAAATTGAAAAAAGTCGATCGCTTCAAGTTATAATTTTCTAAGAAAACTATAATGACAGCAAAAGAAGGCCTTTTTTGGAGAGAGTTAGCTAACGGTATAACAGTGAAACAAAAAAAAATCTCTCATATCTTGCACAAAAAAACCTCGCACCCACTCCAAATCCTACAGCGACCCCAAGCAGGGTGCTCAAGGGTGAACTGATGAGCATTTCTTGCGAGACCAGTATTACGGGAGAAGCTTTTAAGGGGAGGAAGGCGGCTGGCTACTTCAAAGGATTTTTTTTTATAAAATAACCGATAAAATAAGGAAAGACATTAAACATTGCGTCGGTGTTTGAGAGGGGCAATTGCATTTTTGGCGATCTCAAATATATGGTCGTTCCAACGTTCTTCGATGCAAGTGTCATTCATATATGAAAAGCTGAGGGTAGAATCGTCAGCAAAACAGTTAAGTTGACTAGAAAAACAGATAGAAGATCATTTATAAAAATGAAGAAAAACGGAGCCCTGGGGCACACCAGCATTTATTTTGTGAGAATCAGACTTGAATCGTCCAATACAACTTGTATTGAACGGTCCAGAAGATGGTTTGTAATCCAACGAACAGAGTATCATGGATTCCAAAAGCACGCATTTTCCATAAGAGACCTTAATGCCAAACTCTATCAAATGCCTTGGAAATATCAAGCGCAATTATCTTACTTTCACCAAAGCGATGTAAAGACTTGTTCCACTGTTCGGTGAGATATGCCATCAGATCACTAGTGGAACGGTTGCTGCGGAAGCCATACTGACGGTCATGGAGAAGCTTTCGATCTTTGAGATATTCCTTAAGCTGACGGTTAATCAGCGTTTCCATGACCTTTGAAAGAAGGGTCGTAAGTGCTATGGGTCGGTAGGAGGAGGGCAAGGAGGGGGCATTTTTTTTAGAAACAGACTGGACAAATGCTGTTTTCTAGTGTGGAAGAACACCTCTTCAGAAGAATGGAGCTAATACCATCTGGGCCAGCGGATTTGTGTATATCGAGATCTTTGAGAACAGTGCGGAAAAAAATCTGTCCCATGGAAAAATTTACATTCTCAAGTACAGCAGGGGCAACGTTGCTGTCAGGAAGCATAGCGGTAGCAGCGAAATGAAACATGAAAAGGTTTTTCATTAGCAATGAGCGTTAGAACCGAAGATTTTGAGGAATTTTTTTATATTTTTTACAAATGACCGGACATTTTTACTACCTTAGGGACATAGCATAATTTTTTGAGTAACCGAGTCTAGGGTAATTGTGCTTGAAGTTGGATTTTGTTATATCATTTGCGCATAAGTCGTTTCGTTCTCTTTTAGAGATTTCGTATCCTTGGCTTACGAATTTGTGTTAACTGCTTTGCCTTGGATTTTATTCGTTTCCCGTTTGTATTTTATATCCTGTTTTAGTGTATCTATTCGCTTGGACCTAAAACTTTTTTGTGTAAGTCCCCGCACGAAGCTGTAATCTGCTTGTCAAGATGGAATTCTTTCAAGGGAGGATTACCTAAGCATTTGACGCAAGCGAATCGTTTCGACAGTACGTTTGTGTGTGATTAAAACCTGGGGCCGTATTCCTGAATACGAGTCGAGTAAGTTTTCATGTGATATCGACAAATTGGTATTCTCGAACACGACTCACTAATTATCGGTATTCCCCAACTCGAATGTCGAAAGTCAAATGACATTCGAATGATACATACCTATTCCTGAACTCGAAAGTGACGCTTTTTTCTGTGAGAAAGAGCAGCAGTGATGGATGAAAAATGTAGGTAAAAATAAAAAAAGACTAATTTTCTAATTGTTATGAATAATGAAGTTTTTGAGAAACAAAATTTAAATATTTTTTGGTGGTAGGTATTTTGCATAAACGACGATCTGGCGTTTGATTTAAATTTGTGCTCCATTACTTGCAGCAAATATACAAAAATTGTTTTATAAAACATCTCTGTACTTATCATATTAATTTTTTTTGCACTTTTACGATTTAAACTGATTAATCAAGTCAACATTTAGTGAAGTTAGCTACAATTCAAAGGGTGTGTTCAACATTTTCGGAGTCATGTCATGTTTTTGGCTCTCACTAGAGTTGTGGAATACCGATTCTTATTCGACTCGACTGAGAGCTCTCGAGTGACATCTCACTCGACTCGTATTCAGGAATAGGCCCCCTGGACAGCGTTTGTACTGTGGAGTCAGTCGTGTTCTCTTTCGTAAGTTTTGTAAATGACGATCGATAGCTGCCAGAATCGCTCTAATGATTTTTTTTACGTTTTGTTAAGCATAGAAGTAACTTTAAAATTCGTTGGTCTGTTTCTTTAAGAATATGTAACAACTTCTTACCGTTTGCCTGACCATGTTGAATGGCGGTGCAAGACTATTTGCTGGGATTTTATCTGCTTGCGGTTACTTATATAGTTTCTTTTATAAACTAAATAGTCTCAGGAGGGGAGCCAGTTTGCGTTTTTACTTGGTGTTTTTTGAGTCACGCGCACTAGTTTATTTTAAATCGTCTCATTTTCAACAATTTATGACGGGGGCTACCTCACGTTTTTTTTGAAGAGATAATTTTTTCAACATCTTGTTTTCTTGGCAAAGATAATAATTTTTTTTTTAATTCTTAGTACCTATGTATGTATACATAGTAGCTATTTCGTAAAGCCATTTTAGAGCACCGATGGACCCTTTTTTCCGGAAATATTTAATCTAGAAATCTAGATAATGGCGGTCGTAGTACATTTGAACTTTTTATGAAGGGTTTCTTAAATGCAATACTTGGATCTTCCAAAAATTTGAAGAGCTCAAGGTTTGGGTGCGCTTGCAGTAAAAGACTGCTTAACCACTTAGTGAAGCTAGCTTGGTGGATTCATTTAGTAATTTATCTTAGTACAAGCTGCAAGTTCCTTGGATCATACTGTCTGTTGTCTCTTAAGGCTTAAGCCTTAACTTTATGGGTTATCCACAAGTTTGACTCTTCGGTAAAAAAGGAAAAGCACTTCCCAGGCTATTCGGCACCACGGGTAAAGATGATCCCCAGCCAATTTCTCGAGCTTACTCGGTAGTAGTTGCATGTTTTATTTATTGTGGTTCGCTCTCTTGTAGCTTGTGGGTGATTCGTGGTGGCTGTGGTATTGCTAAATAAAAAAATTCTTAGGGGTAAAAAAATCTTTGATCTTACTCTACTGAAAAAAAAAACTGAGGTGCCGGACAGGTTAGTTTCAGCCCCCTTGAGTTTTCTGGAAAGCAGTGCAACTAGGAAATGAATTCATACAATACAGACATATGTAGTCAATGTCTCTGACCTTAGATACTAAGGACCCGATGTGAGTAGCCTCATTTCAAGATTAGGACCTTAGGTTAGGTAAGGTTGGCTGGAGTGATGATTTGGCAACCCGCTTCATCTCGCTCGGATCTCAAAGGATCCATTATGGTCCCCAGAAGTTGTGAGGGACAAGGATTGGGGAACGGTAAGAAATTTAGTGGAGATGACGACCTCGCTGGTCAGGTGCTTGGGTAATACTGCTTTCAGAATGTTTTGTTCTCTCTTTCCTTTTTTTTAACCCTGAATCTTAGCATCTAAATATATATTTTTAGTACTTACTTTTCGAACTCCTTTGATCTGATCTGATCCTTAGGATCTACTGCTTAAGCCTGCTGTATAAAATATTTAAAAAATTATACATTTAATTTTGTTGCACTAAATCTCTAGATTATAAATTACAATGTTTTAATTATACTATAAATTTGTAGTTTTTTTTTTCTTTTTTATTACATTTGGTTCTTCAATTTTTTTTATTCAAAAAAATTAATATTTACTGATATATATGTTTTTTTATAATATTAATAAATTCTTTTGGTTATTCTATCCTGATATATATATTTAAAATATAATATTTCATATTACAAAACCAAATTTAAAAATATTTATTTATTTTTTTCATTATTTTTAAATGTAGAAAACTCTTATGCATTAGGTGTCGTGTTTTAATAAATTATGTGTTAAATGTCTTAGAAGAAATATCTTAGGTTAAAATTAAGCTTATAGTTAACTGAGATATCTTAGACTTAATAGAACACACTCTGTTTTGTTAGTTACTGAATGAGGTTAAAGAATTAACACATAGATGCATAAAGTTTTGTAATCTATTTTAGTAAACAAAAAGGTTTTTTTAATGAGAATCGAGGAAGTGTCGATTATTTTTAATCGGGTGAAATGGTTTGTGATACAGCTTTTGTAAAAAAAACACATTTCTAAGAACAAGTTACTTGATGTAAAGTCTGTAAAAAGATTTAGGGAGTTTTTTTTGTTATTATAAAGTTCTTTTGTAAAGTTTTATTTTATAAACGCTGTAATCTAGTATATTTGTTTACATCTATGTGTTTTGTCTTTACAGGCAGTTTTGATTTAATTAGTACAAAATGTGAATCACTCTCAATTCCGTTTGATAGTTGATGAACAAATTTCTATTTTTACTATTTCCTACATGATTTTATAGTTTTCAATTTTTACAAAGATATTTTGTATTCGCTGGAAGTTCTTCGTTAAGTGTTAAGTAAAAAAAAAATACTAAAGATACTTTTTCTTTGTAAAATACAGTTTGGAAATGCTTATTAACATATATAATTTTTCGTGTGAGTGTGACTTAAAAAGTACAGGCTTGAGTCGAGAAGACATTAATATTTGTATTCCTAATTCATTGGTAACGTTGAATTGTTTGAATGGAAGGACTGCGTCATTTGTGATGGACAAATCAGTTTCTTCTGTGCTTGATGCCATACTTTAAGGCGATGACTTATTTCAGAAAATGATGGCCTTCGTACCGATTGTTCGTGCCAGCATTCGATCATTAGAGAATATACTGCTGTAGGGCATGCTTCTGGACATGCAAGTAGTTGACGGGATCTGACCATATTGATGACTTCTTGATTACTGTGACCGTAGTAGGGCTGAAATGTTAAGTCATAGCAACGTTAATTTTGTGTATTTTTGTGTGCTGTATTTCACGACAACTCACCTGCATTCCATAGCTATAGATCTCCCAAAGAACAACCCCAAACGACCAAACATCACTTTCTGTTGTAAATTTGCCATAAAGAATGGACTCTGATGGCATCCATCTTACAGGCAGCAATGATTTAGATTGAACCCTAAAAGAAAAACCGAATTCAACGCAAAGTCCAAAAGATATGCTCTTCAACTCACCGATAGTAATCGGAACTGTATATATCACGTGATAAACCAAAATCTGATATTTTCACTGTTAGATCTTCACCGACTAGACAATTTCTTGCCGCCAAATCACGATGGACATAGTGATGTCCTGATAAATATTCCATTCCTTCGCTAATTTGCAAAGCGATATGTAAGAACTCTAACTGACTTAAACACTTGCTCTCTGTTGGTGAATTGGCAATGAGGAACTCATGTAGATCCCCCTGAGACATGTATTCAAATAACATGCAAAATGGTTCCTTGTTGAGAACAACACCCAAAATACAAACGATATTGTCGTGTTTCAAATCGGATATCAATTCGATTTCACGACGAAAGTCTTGTTGGGTCTTGAGAGAAGCATTCTCTTTTAAAGCTTTTACGGCAACAAAGCTTTTCTCACCAGTCGGTTGGGTAAGTTGGCCTTTGTAGACTTTCCCTGTTTGTGTAAAAAAAATGTTTTATTTTTGTATGAAGATGATGATTAAACTGTTTTTACCAAACGCTCCTTCTCCAATTTCTTCGACAAACTCTACGTCTTGCAAAGTAAACTGGGCCACACGCAGCAGTGAACTTCTATCGAGGTTTTGAGCGAAGCTTGAGTTTTCGTTGCCGCCATTCAAACGGGCCATTTCTAGGGAGGAATTCATTTGAGAATTGCCGTAGATATTCTTATCTGCATTTGGAGTATTTATCTGCAAGAAAAATAACGTTATTACTCTTGGAAAACTTAAACTTTTTTTCGCTTACATTTTGTATATTGGTCATGCCATCATTCATATGTTTCTTGTAGTACACTATCCCTGCATACAACAAAAGTATGCAAATAATTGTTGCAATTGATAGGTAAATATAAAACCATAGTTCGTCTGCACACTTGCGGATTTGGCAGTGTTCAATGATCTTCTCGAAAGACTTATCGTCCACAAAACACCAAGGTTTTTCTTCAGTCACTCCTGGGTTTCTGAAATGAACAATTTTATTTTATTACTTAGTTCATCATTCTTCTATCATCATCTATCTCCCCCTACCTGCAATAGTTTTGCCCAGCTAATTCTGGATAGTCAGATATTTCTTTCATCAACCATGACCATCGCAAGCATGGCTTCCCCGAGGCGGATACCGCCAATGTACCACGATACTCTGAACCATATCCCCAGTAGCAATTCTCTTCAGGATTGACATCGATTGCGATACCAAATGAAGAACAATCACTGGCATGAGGCAAACTCTGACACTCTTCAAGGGGTAGTTTCTGTCCAATGGTTGGATGCCTTTTTGCTATGGCATATTCCTTTTGGCATAGCTCGTTCTCCAGCAGTTCGCATTCGTCCCGACAAATTCGTCTCAGATTCTCTGATTCTCTTGTTGGTGGATATTGACTAGATATATCGCCGGTAAAGATGTCATCGTATGCTATTGCTGATTTGCGCTTGAGAAAGAGTTTCCGTTCTTTGGTGTTTTTCTCTAGGAATCGCTTCCGTCTGCGGTCGATTATATGATTTCCGATTGAGGATTCGTTGTGAGCTTGATTTTTCTTCGATGATTTGCGTTCCTTGTGGGTGGCACGGTTGGAAAAGTACAAAAGATTTGTGCGTTCCGGTGTCCGGCATACAGGCAGTGTACTGTAACATAAACTTGGCAGTGCATATATCCTGCAGTTTTGATTCATGTCTCTGCAAAAGAATGAATAGATATAAAGATTGTAAAGGGTGATGTATTGGTTTTATGCAAACTTTGATTCTTTAATGACGCCATAAGCGGCTTTAAGGCGTTCTTCTAGTTCGTTTAGTGTTAAATTCGGCGGGATGAAAACTGTTTCATTCTTAAGATATTTTTCACATGTTGTTCCATTGTAAACCTGACAGATGCCAACTGGGATCTAGAAAAGAGAATTAGTTAAAGATCATTGCTCTACATTTGTGAGAAGATCCAAAACCTACTTCTTCATTTCCGTTATCATGGTGGACATCTTGCTCTGGGGTGTGACTGAAAATGAAGAAAAATATATTGTTGAGTCATTACATCAATCTATTTTTAAAAATGAGGAAGAAAACCGTTTTAAGATGCTTAGGGTTATTCCTATATGTTAAGTCTTCACTTATGTTGCAATTAAAAGACGACCCTTTATCTCGAAACCCCTTAAGTTAAACCCTATCTCAAAACATTTCACCCTTCGAAAGTTCTTTCATAGCATGATGTTGATAAATATATCAACAACTTTCCAAGTCTGAGAAATTCATTTGAGCAAACAAGTCTTAGTCATGTTGGATCTCCTGAAAGTGACATTTTTTTTTGTCCAAGTCTTTAGACAAAATGCTTTTTTTCGAAAACAGCTAAGGACTCGACGAGTATTGCGCCTATTGTGTTAAGACGTACCCACTCTCATTGTTGAAAAGCTCTGTGAGTCTTTATGTGGTGACATTTAATTTCAAACTGCAGTGCAATTGTAACGGCGCGGCTTCCCTTTCTTCCCTTAGGTGTCTTCTTTAACGCTGATTGTTTCCTTTTTTTCATACTCCTGTTACAAGCAAACATGAATCACAATGAAGCCGTCAAAAGGATAAAGAACGCTAAAAAAGGATTGCAGGGCTTAAGCATATATTTTTCGCGTGCGGCTTTTTAACGTGCACACACAATTGTATACATATTTTATTAGTTTTTATTTGAGCAACAATGATACGAACACGCGAATGGAGGGAATAAAAATCAATATTACACTTTTATGAGTAAAAAAGGAAAACAAACTTTAAAACGGGCCAATGGCGCGGCGGCAATCGTTGCAATGGTGGCATTTCTTCAATATGAAAAATACTTTGCAATAAAATTCAATGAGTGCCGGATGAGGCATTAAAATGAAAAAAAAGAAGAAAAATATAAGGATCCCCAGTCAGCCACCGAGAACGTTGAAGGACGATGAGCTATGATGTTGAGAAATGTTTCTGGTAGTCATAAATAAAATTAACAAACATATGTAACGTTTTATGGCGGGAAGTATGTATAACGTATATTTTTACACTTTTGAAAATCTTGAGTGCAGTAAAATGGCTGCGGAACCTGGAGGGGCTCTTGAAATGATTTTATAATTATTTGATGAAAATATTTATGAAATTTTAAGTATAACTGTAAAATATTTCCGCACTTTTTCATTCTGAAAGTGGGAATTGGATTCGTGTTTGTGTTGATGTGGTTGTTGGTAGACCTTTAAAAGGTTATTTTATGATGATTTGTTACATGAAAAATATGTTTGTAAACAAAATGCTTGAAAAATTCTTGAATGTCCTTCAAGTTTAACTTTGAACATTTCGAAGTGATTTGATTGAAATATATCTACAGTTTTTAAGGAACATGGGAGAGGGCACTTTTCGGCACCACAGTCAAATTCAAAGTAAATTTTAAATGTTTTTTGTAAGAGCATTTTTAGCGATTTTCTTAAAAGCTAGACTTTTTTGAAATAGTTTTAAAAACTTTAGCCGAAAAAAATTTTAGACAGTCAACTTCAGAAGCATTTTGTCTGTGACTACACTTTTTCGGTATGAAATAAATATTTTTTCTTTTTTAAGTGACATCACTTGCATTTCTTCATCAAGCATTTTTGGGAGTTTTTGTCGAAAGAGATTGATGATTTTATTTTGTCAAATCCAACAAATCCCTTTTAAGTGTTCAAAGGCAACTATAAAAGGCATTAAAAAACATGGCTAAATGTCAATACGGCATTGGCTATAGTGGACAAAAGCGCCGTTCGAAAAGTTACGTTAAGCATATCAACTATTTTATTCTGAATCGCTCCTACACATGCGAATTTGACAGCTACAGCATTTCAACAAAAATGACAGTAAGTCATGTTCATTATAGACCTTGTTTACATGGTTCCTATTTTTCGAAAAGAACAATAATGATTTTGGAAAAATGACGAAACATTTCGTTTAATTTTGACAATATGCCATACTTGGTCATGCCATTTATATAGGATTATGCAATTGACACTTTGACACAGGTAGACTTTGGCGGCCATATTGGTTTGATGATGTCTGTCAAATTTGTTGTTTATTATTTTGTCAACGGCCTTGGCTGCGATAAAGCACCGTTTCCCGTGAGATCAGCGAAATCAAGCATCGTTGCGCGTGGTTAGTAGAAAGATGGGGGACCGTCTGAAAAACGACTGCGTGCTGTTGACATGTGTTATGTGTTTTCTGTTTTCCGTTCTCCTTCTGTCTTCTCTTCTGTCCTGTATCAATGTCGTCTTGTGTGTTGTCTTTGTAATTGTCTGAGCCGATGGCCTCAGTAGCAGCCAGTGCTCGTAAATGTTTCTACCTCGTAGATTTATCTACGGAGTAGATTAAAATGTAATGTAATGTAATGTTGTTTATTATATATATCAGTTATACTGATGTTAAATTACAAAGGCAAGTTAAACATTTGAAAATCGTGTCCAAATAATAAAAGCTTATTATCAAAATTATTTGGATGAGGACCAAATGGTCCGCCGAAAAATCATGTTTATCGTTGGGCAGGGCCTGACTTACAGGGCCAGGGCCCCTAGGCACTTAGCATTTGGAGCCCCTATCAAATCATTTGATTTTGGTTAAGCAAGTACTACTGAACAAATAATTTTTTTATCGACTTTAATGCCAGTAATAAACATTAGAATTACTTAGTGTATATTAACACAGTTACGGTAATAATAATTTTTTTTTCGTATAAGAAGAACTTATATTTATATTTCGTTGCAAAGTTTGCATTTATAGACTTATCTTATTTTAGTAAAATGGCTTACAATGTACAAAGTGCAATGAAGCCGTCAATCGAAGGGCGTTCTTTTATTAACTATTGTTGACCATCGTTGTGTCAAAAAATATGGTTAACGTGTCATTGTTAGACTTTGTTGGGATTGTTACGATTTCATTTTGGAACGATTTATTGTTAGACATTCTTAATCTGTCAAACAAATATCCAAAAAAAAAACGAACTTCTCCAAATGAATACTTAAAATACAGATTTCGCCATCGAAAATAATTCTATTTGTATTATCATTGCATAAGATCATGTTTTTAATAATTATAAATCCGTTTTAATTTTTTTAAACACCACCAAAAACAAATAAAATTTTTTTGAATTTTGAATTTTGATTTGAATTCCAAACGAATTACGAATTTGACAGATGAACAATCTCAATTCATGTCATGGACATGAGTTGGAAATAGTTACAAATCGTAACTATTTGGCACTTCAACAATGCATTTTGGAACGATGTTTTCCTGTCAAATAGTTACGAAATTAATTAAACATTCAAAGCTGTCGTAGAATGGATCGGTCTCCCATCATTTGCCTTTGCTATACATGGTTGCTTGATGCAAAATTAGTCTCGAAATTGCGGTGTTCTTCACGGGATGATTTGATTGTAAAAAATACTTTATCATTGTGATAAATTATCTCCCTCAAATGTAGGATCACAATTTCATACGTTTAATAATGTCATTTCACGATTTTGAATTTTAATCTGCGTCCATGTGTGCTTCTCGATTTGATTCTGACTACGAGAACAGAATCGATTTTCTCTTTTTCAGAACAAGAATTGTCATTAATTGCCAAACGAACACTTCCAGATGCATTCCGAATGCTTACTGGACGGACAAGTGATACGTTTTAACAAATATTGTCACCTTTTACTAGGTTTATGCTCGAAACAGATTGAACCAGCAACAGCAACGTCAACAGCGTCGTTAGACCAAAGTCCAAAATTTGTTGTTGCTGTTCCATTGCTACCAACTTTACACAAGTGATATTCAGGGGCACCAAACTGGACAAAAAAAACTGAGCGTGTTATTGTTCTAAGAAGACCATGCTGGTGGCAATGTGTTTGAATTTTTTTTGCTGGTCAGCGTGCTATTCCCTGTTGACGGTGCTGGTGCTGTTGCTGGTTCAACCTGTTCTACGCTTTTAAGGTTTAAGCGTTCACAAATTTCGAAGACACCACTAAACTGTTGCATTTTTTGTATTGTCTATTGACTACACACTAAAATGCACCATCGATTTCGGCTAAAGGTCCATGTATAACAGGTATGACTAAGCATCTCCTAAAGTAAAATGCACATGTTTTAATGACAGTTATGAGTCATTAGGTATAGAATTGACTATAATGTCACATGCGACAAGTTTCATGCTTGGGCGAAACGCACATATTGGAGTAAAGGACACTAAACCTTTGAATTGAATTTTATTCAACAAAACTCCACAAAAAAAAAACAACAACAAACAACTAGCAATAGTTGTTGTTGTTACAATATATTTTTATTGTTACAATATATTTTTACAAGTTTCGTTATGTATGAGGTATTTCAATACGAATCGCTCTGACACGTATACATTCGACAAAATGTCGAATGTCATGTTCAATTATTGTGCTTTACAGTTATTAATAATTTTTCCAGAAACAATACGAAATAGTTCGTTAAGTTTTGCCAGTTTTAAATTTCGGAGATCTGAAGACGGTGCTGAACAATTTTGGAATTTTAACTATTTAATTCTTTAAGGTAGAAATTATAGCTTTGTTTGTACTTTTTGTTTAAACAAATAAAAGCTGCTTCTCAGATGAGAAAAAAATCTCTTAATAGCCGAAAAGTATGCGAACGCTTTTTGTGTAAATTCTTGGGAAACGTCAAGTTTGAATTTTATTGTGCGATCAAGTTAAACAAAAACTGTTTATTTTAAATTATGTTGAAAATTGTTTACCTCAAAAAATTTATCAAAATTGCATTAAAAAAGTTCCGTGGCAATTTTTCAGACATTTGAAGTTTTTTTTTTTAAGTTTTGAATAAATACTGTTGACATTTGTAAACGTCATTCACTTTTGCTATTGTGAAAAGTTTTTACCATATACAATTTCTATGGATCAGAACTTGAAAATAAATGAACGAAAGATATTTGTAGCTGTCATTTTCTTTCGTTCATCTCTCAGTACGCGAACGCTTTTTGGCATAAAGTAAACGTATGAAAACGAATGAAATAGTAAGTACGCGAATAAAGCTATTAATATGAATTGCAAAATTTAACAATTAATATTTGATGAGCAGTGGTTTTTCGTTTCCAACCAAATAAATAAATTTGTTCGTTAAAAAAACGCACACAAATGAAGAGATTGAAATTTGTAGATTTAAAGTTTGAAGTATACTTCATGTTTGTGACGTCACAAAATACTTCTTATGGTACTTCTGTGTCTAATATTAGTTACGGTTAAATGATTAAACAAGTATCATTAAAAAAAACAAATCTTAGCTAAAAATCTTCACTAAAATCCGAAATTAATATAAAAGCGGTTGCAGTCAGTTTAAGTTTTTTCTAAAGCAGAGCTATGCATGGCTATTGGAAAACTTTTAAAGTAACTTTTCAAATATAACACTACTTTAAAGAACAGATAGTTTAAAAAATTCTGAAAGCAGTTACCGGTTTATATAAAGCCAAACTAAACTAAATCTATTTTATCAATGGGTTCACACCCGATGAACTCCTTTTTTCGCTAAACAAAATCACATTCCGAAAAAAGGACCTTAATAGCTTTCAATGTGAATCTGTTCACCCATCACAATAAAAACCAATTCGACCATTAAAAGTCAACATGATGTCATGATTGTAGCGATAACGTCAAAAAAGATTGGTACACCAAGTTTCGACATCATCGGCGTCCATTCAGAACCAACAAAATAATATAAAACAGATTTTCAGTCATTTAGCGTTTGTGTCCAAAGTTCGTATGAATCGATGTGTTTCACCTGAGTAAATCTCTGATTTATTTGGCCTAAACCATTAGCAAAACACAATTTTGTGGTTAGTCGTTCAATGTGTCAAACCAATTTACCCATAAAAACCTCCTTCAATAACCACTTTATAAATAATTCCGCACACACGATTCAGTGTAGACAATGGTTAAACTAACGCGTGTGGAGTATGTGTAGAGTGTGCGTTCAGTTAGATATATGATTATGATGATTTGCAAAAAAAAGTTCGAATCAACTATCCCTTTAACCATACCATAAGTGTTCACACATCAAATCGATTGGAAAAGCTGTCTTTATGGTCGATAGTTTAAACAAGAGCAAAAAAAAAAAAGAATATCCAGTTATTCAATCAAAGGGAAAGAAAAGCAAACACTACCGCACTGTGGTGGAAACTGACGTTAGCTATTCCACCCAACTGACACATGGGGCGAGCAGCTAGAGAAATGCAAATGAAAATATCATTCTTGGGCTTCCCTATTTGTCTGCACTCCATTAACGTATGGCTGTCGTTTCTTCTGCATGAAAACAGTTGAAAGTGAAATAATATGTTAAATAAATAACCAACACAGGCGAAAGTACTTCGCCTACACACTAAGTAAATCAAAAAAGAATCTAAATAGATAATGTGGTAGTGTAAAGCACACATTGAAAACTAGAACTCGGCCAATTGAATGGTAAGATGGCCGACTTAAAGTGATTAACAAACAGAGTTGCAAAACACACAAGGGAGACATTAGACAAACGGAAACCCTTAACGAGATTCCATATTCCTTCTTTCAAAATAAAAGCAAAGAAGTTTTTCCCCCTCAACCGTTAACGCAAACATTGCTTTTTAAGTTCGAATTTCAAAAACACACCCTGTTGGGAGTTATTTTTCTCTCAGGAGGATCATTGATGCACACGAAATATGAGAAATGACAGTGCGTACTTGTGTAACAGCGTGGAGGTGTGACAGTTCATGTAAAGCATAAACCATGAAATTCCATCAAATCTCATCGCCGAAACTGAATGTGGTAAATTATTTCCAACCCCACAATAACTACTGTCAACCGTCACGAATGCGTGACATTAGTTCATAAAAAAAACAAAACGCCAAAGTAAATTAGAAATGAATGATTCACGCCATATAGCGGTAATGCGTTGCTTCCCTTGCAATGGCAATGGCGGCTTAAACATTGTTCTATAACAACCCAGCACGTAATTTTGTACGCGCATTTGAATACTGATTGCATGTCTGAGTACAATAATTCAGCGTAATTTTTATTTACCAATGCATTTCATGCAGAAGTAAAAACGAACACACCTCATGGGGGAAATAATAAACGAACACGTTTTGGCGGTATGTTGTTGAAATGTAGGCGCTGCTTTAAGAATGCAAGAGTTTTGGCAGCATTGTTTTACAGACGTTACACCATATATTTATAGTTCTATTTATTTTATAATATATGATGTTAAAGTTTTAACTCGCTTTAGGATAGAAAAGGAAAACTTTTTTTTTGGTTCTTTGTTGCTAAGTTAATGGGAATTTCATTCAGGAAAAGTTACGAGAAATAAAGTTGACGGAATTTTGTAGACTAGGTAGCTTGAATTTTTCCCAACTAAAGTTTGTCCATGCAGAAGGACTTTGTAAATGGAGACTTCTTTTTGAATATATTTTGATGGCATGAGTGCGCTTTCACAGGAAAGTGTGTTCCTGGAGGTTTTATTTCGTCTTTGTTTAGGAACTAAAGAGGTATCTTATATACAAGGTTGTGTCAGTTCTTAAATTGATTAGACACATGCACAACGTTTTATCGTCGTCGTCCTGGTGCAATGCACCAATTTAAGGATGGTTCGTAGTTCGTATTAAAGGAAGTTTTAAAGGTGTGTAATGGGCATTGCTTCATAATTCATTTTTAAAAGTGTTTTGAAAGTTAATTTAGTAAGTCTTTTGAAATGACAGTTTTACTTTTGACAGTACCAAACAAACCCCCTCTAGATTAAGACTTTAATAATAATTGATTTAAAAATGTTGGCAGACGTATGAATTGTTGTTTTTTTCTTTCATACTCTTTAGTTTAGTCAGATATTACACGATGAATTTAGACGCATGCTACATTTCAAATAATGTGAGTGCAAAAGAAAAAAACCCGTAAGAACAAGACAGAAAAAAGCTTCTGGGAGTAACGTGCGAAGTTGCATTACTTTTCTGATTCAATAGATTCGGTGTTGTAGCATTTTAAATGACAGCTGACGTAAGGAAGATGAACCAAACACTTGAGGTCAAAACCCAAATTTTTGGTATATTTTGTGTTTGTTAAGCAATTTTAGGAACAGCTGACCACAAAATCAGATGGGTGGGCAAATATAGCACTACGTTTTGTTAAAAATTGGTTGCATTTACATGAGTATCTCTTTTTTAAGGTATCCGAAATTACAAGTCCGATTAAAATTGTGAATGCATCCATTCTTACCTGTTAGTTTTATGCGTTCAGAAACATATAATTTATTTTTCGAACGTAAGAATGCCTTAACGGTTTTTTGGTTAATTGCTTTGAAGTTTTCTCTCTTCTGTACTATGTTTTTATTTGGTTTCGTTGTGCATCTTAACATCAATTCAAAACACTGGCAAATGCTGGCTCTTTTCACCGTATAATACCGCTTTAATCATGATAACATGACAGACAAAATTAAAAAAATTCATTTATTTTTTGATACCAGAATAAAGCGGGGTTCACATGGGACAATGCAGGGGCCAAGTCAATGAGACAAGACAATCATTGTTCCATGTGAACAATTGTTTCCAGGACAAGATAATTGTCATTATGTCCTCCGAGCTAGCCTGCCGAACTATCTCTGAGGACAATATCGACATCATCCAACCCCGTTCAAGAAGCTCGGACAAGACAATTGAGTATTGTCACATTGTCTTGTCTGCGAGTAAACGCTGCTTTAACCCACAAATGTAATGGGCATGACCAAGCATGGTGTACTGTCTAGTTTTCCCTCTTTTTTGACTGTCAAATGCCACAGATGTAAATAGTACATGTGTCAGAGTGAATTAGAATGAAATACGTCATACTAAATGAAACTCAATGAAATGCACATGTTTAACATTAAAGTCAAATTACTGTGATTTGGGTCATTAATGCTAAAACAACTACTTTTATGCGTTGTTTTCGATTACATTACGTTTTAAACGCTTTGTGTTGGATTTAACTTTAAGTAATATTTCCCAAATTTCTGTTTTCGTTTTTGTTTCTTTTTCTGTCAAAGCGAGCAAAAGTTCATCCATTTTCAACCAGTTTCAACTTTTAGCTTTGATTTTCAGTCGCGTTACGTTTTCTTGAACATGAACCAAACGTAACGTCGTAGCGTCGAAGCCAAAGCGACATTGTGTTACCATGTATTGTTTTCTATGGTTGAACTTGTAAACGTCAGGCCATACCGAATCTAAAGCGTGATTGTATTTCAAGCGTAACACAAGCGAATTAGATAGTGGTCCCAGCATGGACATTGTCATTATAGCTGAGCCTTTAAAAATCAATTTTGTTGTTTTGTTTGCTGATCGTAACAGAACGTTAATGTTAAAACCAACAGTTTTTTTTATGCTCCCACCAAAATCCTAATCTAACACAGCTTTATTTTTTTTTCTAACCACAACAAAATGGCGCTCCCTAGCAAAATGGCAGAAAAGGAGGTGGAAACTGTCTGATCTCATATTGTATTTTATTTTATTCTGATTGTAAATCTAAAAAACTTCTACGAACAGTAAGCACTCAAAATCAATTGAAAATCTTAATTTCGTTGTTTATTTCCGGGATTTCATTTTGCAGGGAACAAAGTATTAAGAAGGAAAGAGCAATCTTCCGGTATAATTGCCATTATTTTGCTAATAAAATTTAAAGACCCACCACCAGCGAAGTAATCTGACGCAAACACAAGCTTATACATTGACATTTATACGAATCACAAAGGGGTCTTGCAGCATTTAAATCCAACATTTTTGAATCAAGTGCCACGTTTTTCTCATACTCTTACGCAACTTAATTAAACACTTTTTGCAAACAAATTTGCTAATTTTGTAATTTAAGCCTAAATGATCTCCGGTGAATGCTTTATCAGAATGAATGAATTAAAAAAACCCCTTTTGTAAATATACACCAATTAAAATGACGTTAAACCAAATCTAGCCATTCACCTTTTCCCCCATAAACATCCAATTAGGTTGATGCAACCTAACTTATGGCCTCAACAACATAGAAAACAACTCCCTATATATCATTCGGTGTATAGTATGTATATGATTGTATTTGTGTACCTATACAAAAAAAAAAAAAAAAAACTAACCGCTTAACATGGTTACACTTTGTCAATGGTGCTCATGTCAAACGTTTCATTACGTCTACCTCCCCAAATTCCCTTTGCAAATAAATTGCAAAAAAAATTCCCATCCCCCATTACAAGCTAGCGAGGGAGGTTTAACAATTTCAACTGACTCAAGCCTCCTCTTGAAAATCCTTTTCATTCACTACTGATGCGCTACAATCCATCAAAAGCGTGTGCTATTGACACAGTACTCATAAGTTGATGGCTTGACTCTTAATGACATTACTACTGTGGTGAAAATTATTATGAATCTACCTTTCGTAGTATTTTTTTCAAAATGAATTTCACTCTACCTACACACATGAGACAAGAGTGTGACCTAAATATTTGAAAACAAACACCCAACAGCCCCCTCCCCTCTCACACATGCTATAGAAAACCCCAACGAAACTAATTGCGAGCAGAGAAGTGGTGTACTTTTGAAATTAAAATACCTCACTAGTGGAATGGAAAAATGCAAAGTGAAAAGCCTCTATGGAAATTATGTACAAGTGGTTTTTCCAAGTGGAACGAACAAATTTCAAAAAAAAAATATCTAAAGTGGAGCACATAGTGTGGAGACTCCCATTTTTTTGCTTTATGAAGTTTGCCTTTTGACAGTTTTTGCAGTTGCACAAAATGTCACAAGCACATTCAGTTCACCACAGATTGCTCGGTAAATCATTTAACCGTACGTAGACGTGTAGAAGAGATTCAAATTTTAAAATGATTCATTACCAACCATCCAAAGGATACAATGAAATTGGAGATAAAACGCAGTTAGCAGTCAGCGGTTTTCTCTTCGTTATTTCCACCCCATTAGAGGATAATCATAATCATCGTTTAGCGAGGAAGCCAAACGCCATATATCTCCCTTTCACCATATTCCAAATAATGGCGCCGGTGGTGGTGGTGGATTTTAGCGTAGTTCACAAACGTCAAACGATGCCCATCCAATGGAAATTATTATATGGATGTGCATTGATTCGCCTTTCCAGTCACAGTTCACATGAGATCAGACACTACAGAACAGACCCGAACCCGGACCAGACAGTGGGGTGTCAAAGACGATGATAGGAATAGATTCAGTGACAGTGTTTAACGAATTGATTTCACCCTCACAAATTGCTAAAAGAGGACCGACAAAGAAAGTGCAGAAGCAAAAAAAAGGAAGAGCTACACGACCCAACAACGACGTTGCTTGTTGTCGTCGTCAGCCGTTTAGGAGGACGAACTTAATAAAATATCACATTTTCCGCACCCTCCCCTTTTTTTGAAATCCCATATATGCGTGGTGGATAGATGACGATGGCAGATTTTTCCTCTACTTATCATCTGAGTGGCTGCATATGAATGGAATTTAAAGGCCATGCCTTTGTTGGATGTGTTTGAGTTTATTTTCTTGCCATCGATTATGTTTTGATAAGAGCAATCTTTTTGGTGGGGGAGAAGAGATGGATGGATGATGGCGATGGGTGTTGAAATGTGTATAAGATTGAATGACGTTTTCTTTTTTTATTCTTCCAAAGAAGATGTTTCAAATTCAATTATACTAAGTGTTGCTGTTAAAGTATAAACATCTACGTCTGTCTTTTATACATTTTATTAAGCATTAGAAGTTTTATTTTATTTTCATTCACCATTTGGCTTTTTTCCTGATTGAAATGTGCTGAATCGTTGTGTACTTAGGAATTATTATGTATCCAATCCAGTGAAATAAAAAAAATCTTTAAATTTACCATAAATCACTTCCATTTTTTAAACGTGAGTTAACTTCAAACTTCAAAGACATTCGTTAAGTTTGCTATGAGAGATTTCTCTAAGGGTTTAAAAAATTGATAGCTTTGAAGAGTGTCTTTTTAAAATATTGTCTGTATAGTATCAAAGACTTATCACCTAAACATCATTATTTTTTGATATTTAGGGAGTTCTTGCCTTTCACTGGCAGGCATCGAAGTTTGCTGTAAAAACGGAATTTCCATAGTATTTTTGTATGGAAAATAAAAAAAGCATCGCTTTAGGGGAATACCATTAGAATTTTATTAAAAATTGTCAGTACAATGTCATTGTTGCAACTACATACTTTCATCCCTGACACACAATCACGATTTGATTCCGGCTTCGCTTGACGTTAACAATTCAACCATATGAAACAAAATACATCTTTTCACAATGTCGCTTACACTTCGAATTTGCGTTTGATTCATGTACAATATAACGTAACTTTATTCAAAAACAGTAGAATCTGGGTTGAACTTTTACTCCCTTTGACAGAAAAAAACAGAAATTTGGAAAATGTCACTTAAAGCGAAAACAGAGCGTGTGAAACGTAACGGGACGAAAGCCAAATCTGAAACGTTGTGCTTCAGGCATTAATATTTCCTATTCCGTATTCACAATAATATTAATTTGATATTCAAACCATCTTTGATTAAACAAATCCTCTCAAACTGCGGTTCACCTGAATTAGTGCCTGGACACATTGACGGAAAGTCACACACAAATAAACGTAACTTGCTGATGCAAGAAAATTGACAGCAGAGAAACATTTGGAACGTAAAACAAATATTAATTCTTTCGAATAAGTTTATTTTCAATTAGTCTCTGTCTCTTTGTAACCATTTTTTAAAATGTGTGAATTAAATGTGAAAAAAAATTGTAATGAAACGGAGAAATTAAAAAAAAATAGAACCTGCTTCCTCGACGACAAAATAAAAATGTAATTATCTGTCAAAAATGAAACGATATAAGAATGAAACTTGAATAAGTGCTCAGAGTTTCATAAAAATTTATGAGATTCTTGTTGATTTTTATTTTTCCATCCCATCTCTTTCCCTCTTACTAAAAATCATTCTATCTCTTTTACATTTTGATTCAAGTTTCATGGGCATTTTCGTTAATGTATCCAGACACTTACAGAGATGAAATTTGACATTTAATTCTGAATTAAAAATAAGGTATGCTGCCTGCGTGTGACGTCACTATCCGATTTTTATTCATGGGACAATAAAAAGAATATTACTACGCCGGTTTTTATTGTATTAGGAATCGTTAAAATAGTTAATTCTAAGACAGTCTTCATTTAAAAAATAAAATAATATTAAAAGGTGCTTGTGACGTCAGAAAATACCAAGATGGCATACCTGGTATCATGAATGAAGGAATACTAAATAATATTAATACCCAATAATATTCTTTCATTTATGCCCTGGTATTCCTGTGTATCATGTTTTTTTCTATGATTGTCAAATTAAATTGAAATTGAATGCGTTCAGCATATAACTTTTGAGTAGATTTCGATTAAATTAAATTAATTTGAAATCTAGATCTGAGTAGATTAAAATTTGTACCTCAAACCTAGTGTACGTAGTATTACGTTCGGTTTTAGTAAAACTTTGGTTTAAGCCACGACTGTGAAACTGGCCAAACTGAGCAAAGGAGGTGCGGAATTGTTTCCTTCACCTCTTCCTGCAATTTTATCATTTGAGAATGCAACGAATATCGTGCCAATGATAACCTATGAGACAATATCCAGTATTCAAATTGACACCTATTGCTATTATAATAATAATATTGTTTTAACTATATGTGGCTGTAAGGCGCATTGTCTTTTTAGAATGCAACTGGACGTTCCACGAAACTATAGTGAAAAGAATTAAAAAAATATTAAAGATTTTTTTTTCCACACAGTAGATCGAGAATAAGGTTTGCATCATCTGTCAAAATTGTTAATTTGGGATTTTGACTCGTGTTTTGAAAAACGGGTTCCAAAATGTTTTCACTTTGAATATATGAAAAACCTGTTGTAAGGGTTATCTTGGCCCAAGCAATGTTAATTAATTTTATGAAAATAAAAATTCAAAAAAAATTCAATTTTAAAACTAATTTGGTAAAATGAGTTTAGTTTATCCCATATTTGCATTTCACTTATGGCGAAAGTGAGTTTAGTAGTGTGGCGTTCTTTTATTAACTATCGTTGACAATCGTTAACAATTGTTAACTATTTGTCGTTCCAAAATGCGAAATAGTTACGATTCGTAACTAGTTAAGAGGAAAACATCGTTCCAAAGTGCATTGTTGAAGATTTGTAACTATTTCCAACTCATGTACATGATATGAATTGAAATTGTTGATCTGTCAAAGTCAAAGTTCGTTTAGAATTCAAATCAAAATTAAAAATTCATACACTTTTTTGTTTTGGTGGTGTTTAAAAATTAAAGTGAATTGACAATGATTAGAAAACATGATCTTATGCAACGATAATGTAAATAAAAATATTTTCGATGGCAAAATCTATCTTCATTTTTAAAAGTACGTTGAATTGACAGATTAACGATGTCTGACAATAAATGGTTCAAAATGAAATCGTAACAATCCCAACAAAGTCTAACAATGACACTTTAACCAAAATGTTTGACACAACAACAATAGTCAACGATAGTTAATAAGAGAACTCTCTTTAGGTGTTCCAAAATTCGTTATTGTGAATTAGAATTTCGAAAGTGAAAATGGATGCTCTGCATTCCGGTTTATTCTTTATTCCATTTTCTGAACGCATTCAGATCACTTTGTTTATGTTCTGTGGAAGTGAATGTAAACTGTGAATGAAACTATTTATTGTCGAGTTTTAGTATTATTGAGGAAAAAGTTACAACATATGACATGATAAGCTTATCTTGAAATACTCATATTGTGTCAGGTTGAAATAATATACGTATTTGATTTGTCTTACAAAATGTGTCTTCTGATATTTTCTTTAGAGTTCTGCTTCTATTTTTCCCTTAAATTCGACAATAATATTACATCTAATACAGTAACATTACATTTATAAACAGTAGTAATTACACTTAAAAACTAATTAAAAATGGATGAACCTTCAGTTTTGAAAGTTCGAAGCAATTCCGAAGTTTTCGAAATCGATCGAATAGTAGAACACGGAATTTCAATTCAGGTGAAATTAAAAAGTAATTTCAATTCCGTTTCGATCGAAATGCAGACCATGGGCTGCAAAACAATTTGTTTCTAAAATGTTATCGATTTATGAAAGTGAAAGTAAAACCATACACAAACTGCAAGTATGAGAAAAGATCTTGGGAATTCTACAAAAGATTTCGAATTTCGAAGAATTCGGAAATTCCACCTCAAATTGATTTTATAAGCATTTCGAAAATGGTGAAATGTTTCCGAAATTTAAAAAAAATATTTTTTGCTGTTAACACATCTTTAAGCACAGGGAAAATAAAAAGAAAGAGAGTTCACAAGATAAAGAAAAAATCGTTTCTCTGGCCAGCGATTTAAGTTTGAAAATGTTCTGGTACAAATTTGATTTTCGTTTTGGTGTCATTTCGACAGATAACAACTCTTTGACATTACTTCTTAATTGAGAGTTATGTTTGTAGTTTTATTTTACTGTGCGATGCTTATTTCCTTTCCATGAGAACTTATATGATGTCTATTTACGAAAGTCGAAGTTTATATGGAACAGACATTTTGGCATTTCATTAACTAACCACAGTGCTAGTGACAAACTTACAGAATTTAACACTTAGTTTTGTATATTTTGTCATTTTATGATTTTTTTTTTATTTTGGTTTCATAATCCCCACAAGAAATTTCCTATTCTTTTCAAAACAATAACTAAATGTCACTCGAATTAATCGAACAATTAGACAATTCTTCAGGAAGTTTTTGGACGAGTTTATTGAATTGCTATTAGATGTTGTGTCATATCTGTAAATATATTTTAATGCATAAAACCTTAAATATGTTCGAAACTTGAATACATATGCATTCTTTTCTCATACTTTTTTTCTTGACAGCTTTGACAGTTCTTGTGTCAGGTTCTTTTTCTTTTAAGGATAATATATTTAAAAATTCACTAAGCCACACGTATTACTTTGATGAAGTTGATTTAGGTTTAGGAAGACAAACACTTTTCTTCTTTTTTATGACAGTTAATTCTTCAACCCACTCATCAGCATCAACTGTTGATCCACATCCACAATGAAAGGAAACAATAGCGAGTCATAAGGAACTTTTTCATAAATCAATAAATCCCATTGAAAATACCCATGGATTTCAGTGAAATCCTCTTCCTTCCTTCCATTTCTATAAAAAGGATTAAAAAAAAGTTTTGTTTCCACTTTTTGTTTGTCCCTTTTTTCTTCAATAAGTCCTCCTTGAAACTGTCAACGTTTGCGGAAACGTGTACATGCTTAGCAGCATTGATCCATTGTCCTTTTTACTCATGAGTATGCAGATTTGGTTTATGAGAATTGAGAGTACTTAGGACCTACGAATTAGCTTAGGTTGAGTGAAGTTAGATATTTTTATGGGACAAGTTCTTCAAAATAAAGGTCAAAATGTGTACGGAAGTAGTTCACATGAGTTTTTGAAGTACTTTTGGAATAAAATACAATCGAAAGAGTTAAAAGGACTTTTCTATATTCTTGTGGGTTAAATACCTACATTTTATGTGCTCCAAAGTTTTATATTGTATAGCATGAGTATATTTGTATATATAGAAAACAAAAAGTTCAGTTGGGAAACAAGGGAAAACTTTTGAAATTGATTTAAAATTTCAATCATTACTTCGGAACTTAGCATTTCAAGGAATAAAGTAATGTGGTTCGGAAAGTTATTGAGTTTTCAAAATTGGAAATTTCATTTTATTTGATTTAGTTTTTTATTGATTTTTTTTATTGATACAGGAAGTGTTTTAGATACTTTACATTCAATGCTAATGGGGAAATACATAAGAATTTTTTTGATGGTTTTGTTCCCTTCAGAAAAGAAGTGAAAATTTACAAACGTATACATATATGCAAATAGAAGCCACAGAGAAATAAGTGACACAAGCATATAAGAATTCGAATCACAAAAATAAGATGAGCTACCGTCATTAGAATTTTGGGATGAATCCCAAACAAACTCTCGATGAATTCCTCAGAGATTCCTAATATTGAATGCTAAATTTTTCTTTCCACTTCAAATGAACCTTTCTACGTGGCTGGTTTTCATTTGATGGAGGTAGATGTTGTTTGTTTTACGTACAATCGTTTGGCCACCCATACCGTATTATGAATTATTATGAATATATTATGAATTGACAGCTGTCAAAATATATGCATGTACCTACAAAAATCAAAATGCCTGTTCATGTTTTTAATGATGTTAAGTTAAACGAAATCTTTAATGTCGGAGTGAAGTCGTTTAAATTGAACGAAAAGTTGAACTCCACTTTCGGTTCAAACAAGCATTGTGAAACCGAAAAAACGAAAGTTTAAACCGAAACCAGAGTTTAAGCCTGAAATTCACTATAACCTTACCTCACCTATCCTATGGGAAGTGCTTTCGGGGCTGAACTGGGGCTTAGGTCTAGTGCACACGGAGGAACTGGAAAAAAACTAATTCGGTTGGGAACTCGGGTAACAGACCAGTTACGGAAACAGCGGTGACTTGACTCCACACACTCCACTTACAGTCCAGTGTATCAGGATGTTTTTCCACCTCCCTCACCAGCAAACGTTTGGTCTGCTGTTCGCTTATCTTTGGCAAACTAGAAACTGAAATCACTAGTCATCCCGAAATTCTAATTAACAGACGACTGGTTACAAACTGGTTTTTGTGAATCACAAAAGAATTTTCAACCAGTAGCGTCGTGTGTGATTACACAGGGTATGACTCAAAGCAAACTATATAGTTGCCAATTCGCTTTGCCGATCAGTTTATTTTCAGTTGCTCCGTGTATATTGGGCCTTACAAAAAGCAGTTTGTAACCAGTCGTCTGTTGATTTACATTGGGCTTTAGACGTCAGAATACTGTCGTTAAAATAAGAGTACAGTTTGAACTCATTTTAAGGTTTAAACGAAACACTGAAACCTAATATATTATTGAATTGAAGTTTGAACTAATAGTCGGGTTTAAACTTGCACCGTATAACTGTGTATTAGAGAATAATATAGGGGGGCTAATGGAAAACACCTTTCGAACTTTAATTATGTTATTAAAATCGGGATATAACTTAAGTCTTTTTATCACCTGTCATACAAGTCATATGATATGTTTCAATCTTTGATTTTTTTTTATTATTAAATCTCTTCTTTCATTCTTTCTTTAAGAACCTTAAAAAGGTTACTCTTATTTCCATTTATCAATCTCTGTATTCAAATCCAAAACACATCCACAAATCTTCGCAAAACGACAGCATATTGCAGACTCTTTTTCATCCATATTTCCATTTTTGACATGAAGTACAGCAAATAATCAAAAATGAGATTCTTATGTTTACACTGCTCCTGCTCCTGTCAAAATACCCCCCATAAGAAGAACAATATGCAAATCATCAAAACAGTTTGCATATAATATTCAGCGCGGGATTCAGAATTATTGTTGCAAAAGATAAAGGATACACCAGGACCAACCATCCCAACACTATAATAACACTTTACGACACACAACTATACCTACTTCATATGGAAATGACATTTCGTTTTGATGCCAATTTACATGCTGCTCATTCTTAACTCTTTTTTTTATTTTTATGCAAAATTTGTCTTGAATCTTCTTTTTTATATCTCAATTTCCTAGCGGACGGAAGACAGTTACAAAAGTTTCCTCCATTTTTCTGTAAAATAAAACTCATTTAAATGTACATTCCTAATGCCATTTAACTCTTTCCGCTTTGCTAATCCTTGGCTGGAAGTTTTTGTTTTTTCATCAAGAAAATTTCATTTCCTGTTGAGATTTTCTATTTTAAAGGTATCGCAGCCCGTTGACGTTTAATGTAAAATTTTTAAAGCCTTCCTTTTCTGTCACATTTGACAGGAAGTTTTATTTGTTTATATCAATTCTTTCAAGTTCCGCTGTGCCAGAGTGCAGAGTCGCCCATCAAGAGTGAAAACAATAGAAAGAGAACAAAAAATAAAAATTTCTATTCCCTCTTCGCCAAATAAATATGCAAATAGTCCTCATTTATCCTGTGTTCCATTTCATTGCTTTCATTTGCAATGAGGGAATAAAATAAAGAGGGGGGGAGGGACGAGAAAATAGAATTGAAAAGAAAGAATAATAAAAATAAAAACAGAAAAACCAAGAATGTGCGCCTCCTTCGACTATGAAAAGCATTGTCTTTAACCTTTTTGGTGTTCCATGTGCCGAAGTGCCGATGCCGAAGCCGATGCTCTTTAGCTTTTTTACCTTATGTTTTGTGTGTTGTGTTGTGTTGTTGTCTCATGTTAACGGTCGTGACTGGAGATGGAGAATAATATATGAATGCCAATATGGATAAAGCAGAAGAGTCTAGTCCTAGTGAGTAACTGACTGCACATTAAATAGAAATACAAATATACCCCCGCAATAGTGTAACACTAGCTTTAATATGACGAAGGCAATCGGCCAGAAGATGAAGCACTAAGTAGGAAAAATAGAATAAATGTGGAATGAATGAATTGGATTTTATTTATCTTCCTGGTGCCACCACCCGCCGAGGGTGTTCTTTGTATAGTTCTGTATAGTCCTCTCTAGATTCCCATGTCTGGGCTTAAGTTTTGCAATAAATGTTGATAGCTAGAACACTAGAATACCTTTTTTATTCAGATTTTGCTTCTTCAATATTTCTTCTTTTATTTGATGTCTTACGGCAAGGAAGTGACTCCTATAAATATCCTTTGAAAGGACGATGCTTTTATATATGTACCTATATTTATTTTTAACATAATTAAATTTGAATAAAAGTAAAACATAATTAAAAGTTTATCCTTTGTAAATTCCTTGCCATGTAAATCGATTTTGTGATGTGAGTGCTATGAGCTCATATGAAATTAAATTACCTACCCAGCTTTGTGCTGGTCCCACATGCAAAAGGGGGCAGAGAAAGTTTCGAAATAACGTTGCAGGAAGATGATAGGTAGTTTGTGGTAAAATAAAGAGCTTAATTGAATGCAATGCTTTGAACTCCTTTTGTATTTTCACCAAACCCAGTGAATCAGGAATTCAGTTCTATAGTTACTATGTTTTCATCAAAATATTGTTTGATAGGTTCTCTTTGTGATGCTGCCGGCCTTCGACATAAGCTTGTACTTTGTATGTTCACTTAGGTTAGTTTTTAAGTAAAGCTAAAGGCAGGTTTTTGTTGTTATGGCTTAAGGTGATTTGGTGTCTTTAAAATGGAAAGCATTTTTAAATTCAATGAATATTAACTACGAGAAAACTAAACCTGGTTAATATAATACTAAATTTTAGGAGCATTTAACAAGATTTAAAGTTTGTCAAGACAAAAGAAATAGATTTTGAAACATTTCAAAAACAAATAGATGAACCTGGACCCAATTAACGACGTGCTATAAAATACTGAAATTCTTGTTTTGCCGTACCTCACGAATGTAAAATAATGGGCAGGGTTTTGTTTTTGCCAAATTTGGCGCCAGTTATAGCGATCATGAAAAGGTATCAGGAAAAAATTCAAATGGATATTTAACTATGTTTTCATATTGAAACACAAATTACTATACTAATCGAAGGGAAAACACTCAAAGATTTTTTTTTGCCAAAAAACTTTTCAATTGAACGAATATTTTTTTGAAAAAAATGTATTTATTTGTTTTCCTGACGGAATTTAATTTTTCGTGCCAGCTCATCGTCACTTGACTAAAATCGTTCCAATTATTTGCGTTCCAATTGTTTCCTGTTCCAAGCATCAGGAAAAAAATTTCTGATGAACTTTGCAACAGAAAAAAAGAAAGGTGGTGGTTGGTTCTGTTTTTTTGTGAGGTCAACTGACATATTTTCTCGTCAGGAAAAAAATCCTTTTTCCATTTGTTTTAACTTTTCCTGATCGCTATAACTGACGCCTTTATAATGTTCAGAAATTTTTAAACCTTCGGTATGTCCTATTTCATCTTTCCATTTTTCTTCAAAGCTCGCTTTGTGATAAAATATTAAAAGTGACTTACAATCCATTGTATCCTCCGTTTTTGAGTAATTCGGTTCGGTTTAGTATTTGGTTCTGCATCTGTTCTGTTCGGTCAGTTCGTCAGAAGTATTTTTTTAAATTTTTTGAAAACTTTTAATCCATTGACATCGAGCCATCCTTCAATAGAATATGACACTTCATAGGTTGACAGCTGCAGCAAGAAGAGTTGTATGGGTGGAGACGTGTATTTAGTTCCAAATGTCACACCTTTCCTTTAAAATTACCTTTTTGCGGAGCAAAAAAAAATAACGATTTTTTTTTATTTCTTAGAAGAGTTTTAATCCATAGACATCGTAGCCATTCTTCAATGGAATTTGACACTTCATAGGTTGATAAATGGAAGAACTATATTTTGCACTAACTCCTATTTAAACTTCATGTGCTTCAAATTAACACTTAATAGGAACATCTTTTTAGTACGACCCCTTTACTTTATCGAAGCCAAAAATTGGACTGTTTCAACTTCTCCAGAATGCGATTCTCTGCCTGACTCAATTCAAAGAATCGCTGTATTTAATTCGTCCTTGCTTAAAAAAGGAAGTTCAGCAAACAAGACACAAGACTTAAATTAAATTGAATTAAAGTCAATATACTACCTTATAGTCTACTACCTTGAAGTCTGATCGACTTCAAGAAGACAGATAACGCTCGTATAAGAATATTTGTGTCACGGAAAAATTAATGGTTTTATAGTCTTTTGCCTGTATCTTTCAATCCTTATTTTGCCTTGCAGGGTCAATAAAGTCTACTAAAAATGTTTTAAAAAGTAGTGTAGTTGTTATCTTCATAAATCACATAAACCGAAATATTGAGACAGTGAAAATCATAAAAGTAATTAAAGAACATAATTTTTTTTAATACTTTGTCATCCCTGTAGCTAGTCTTTGTGGTCAACTCCCAAGCAAAACTGACTTATTTGCAACATGGCTCCTCCTGTACTTGATAACGTAAATGGTTTTATGGGACAAATCTTTTTTCGCGCTATTTCTCGATATTCACAAATCCGCTGGCCCATATAGTATTTCCCCTATAGTTCTGAAGAGGTGTGCTTTTTCGCTGGCAAAACCACTGTGTAAGCTTTTCCATCTGTCGTATTTTACAGGCCTCTATCAACAAGGATAGAAAACTGCATTTGTCCAGCCCATACCTAAAAAAGGCGTATCTTCATCTCCCTCTAACTACCGACCAATTGCAATTATATCCCTTTTTTCCAAGGTCATTGAAACGCTGATAAATTATCAGATTAAGAAATATCTTGAGACACGGAAACTTCTAAATAACCGACAATACGGTTTTCGTAGCAATAGGTGCACTGGTGATTTGATGGTATATCTCACCGAACAGTGGAATAAATCTTTACATCGTGCATTTGGAATCGGCGAATCTTTTATTCGATGGATTAGAAATTACCTTTCGGAACGTTCAATTCGCGTTGTTTGGGGTGGCTTCCAAAATGAATAAATGCTGGTGTGCCCCAAGGCTCCGTTCTGTCTCCGATAATCTTCCTTATTTTTATCAATGATCTTTTGTATAAGACTTCTTATCCATTAAATTGTTTTGCTGATGACAGTACCTTCAGCTTCTCATACTCGTTTCCACATTCACTTCCATGTTCTTCGGTGTTGTGGAACTGCAACGGCAACGTATGATTAGTTCATAAATTCCGATCTGGCCAGCATTGTTAAATGGGGAAATATTAATCATGTGGAATTTAATGCTTCAAAAACTTAATGCTGCCGGCTGTTGTTAAAGCATAACCTACCCCTAATGCCACTATCCATGAGTGGTACTTGCAGTGAGAAAACTGAACAACTATGTTCTAGGTATGCGTATCACAAACCACCTTCTGTGGAATGAACACATAAATGTGCCAAAAATGCTGCGAAATGTTTAGGTTTTCTTAGACGATGCAAGAAATACTTCTCCCCGTTAGATCTGGCTACTGTTTATAAGGCGTACATTCGCCCGAAGCTTGAGTAGGTGCCCCTGTTACTCACTTGCGTTTCCTGGATAGAATCCAGAAAAATGCATTGAAAATTATTGGGGACAAGGATATAACAGAAACATTTGATTCACTAGAACATCGTCGAAATGTTTCCTGTCTCTCCTCATTCTATCGCTTTCTTATAAACAATGCTCCAGCGAAATAGCCAGTTGCATTCCTACCCTTAAAAGTTTTCCCCGTAATATTCGTACCGCTAGGAATGCTCATAGATTTACCCTTGAGCCAAATTTTGGACGTACTGTTAAGTATAGATACTCATTCTTTAGCCGCATCACACGAATGTGGAATGCTTTACATGGCTCGATTTTTCCCTTCCATTAAGATTTGCAAACGTTCAAAACCAATGTGCATCGGTATGTTTTCATCTTCTATCCAATTTTCCTAAACTCTCGCACTGTGTTAATACATGATAAGGGCAGTAAAAACCTTGAGTGCGCGCGCCGATTATAAAAAAAAACTGTCCATGCAACTTTCATTGATGTATTGCCTCTAGGATTTTTCTTTAACATTAAAAAAAACTTTAAGTTATTATAAACAAGGTAGTTTATTGACTTTATCAATTTATTTTTTCCTGTATTCCTCACTTTAAACAATTCGATCGTCAAACTCGTCCTTTTAGGAATGTCCATCAATTTACTTCGAGTCCTTTTTCGGTCGTATTTTGTTAATCACAGAGATATTTTTTTTAGTCGTACCACACGAATGTGGAACGCTTTATCAGATTCTGTTTCCCCTCTCACTTTGACATGCAGAACTTTGAAACTAATGTGCATCGGTATCTCCTCTTTCAACCTTACTTATTTCCCCTATGCTAGTACTGTGTGCAAACATTTTAAGGATATAAAAAACCCTTCCGCACGTGCAAAATATAAAAAAAAAACTTCATAATGCACCTTTAAATTCAAAACTTTACTTCAAACAAACACCTAAAGTTCATTGACACCAATACTATTTGAATAAATTGAAAGAAAAAAATCACACGTACTTCATGAAAAAGGGCGCCAGGATATTTCCTCTTTTATTATATTTATCATCTGTCGCGTGGCATATCAATATTCTGAACAACCATACCTATGTACCTACATTATTCTATTTATATAGATTTTGATTCGAAATACCCACACACACATATATACATTTCCTGAAGAGACATTTGTATATATGTATAGCTTGTACGTGAGACATTTTATTTTTGTCCTTGCTATTTTGCATTGACACTCTTTTATGAAATATAAACATTTGAGTGAAAGAATTCTATTTTCCCTAAAAATAAAAATGAATAAAATCAAACATCAAAGGATAACGACTTTGTTAGAACTTTACTCTTTACACCACAAAAGTGTAGACTTCACTTTGGAAAAGGAGGAATCTTATTAACAATGGCTTTAGTAAATTAAATTATGTAAAGAATCCTTTTTTTTTTGGTACTCATTCGGCTTAAATTATTGTAGATTAAATTTGACATAAAGGGTTTTTGTGTTTGTTCACTCAAGATGTGGATGTTTGGATTTCCCAGCAGTCAAGTGAATGGTTAAAAAATAATCGTTTTTTTGCAGGGTTTAAATTTTATTATAGTACCTGCGTTATAATAAACTTTAAGTTAAATTAATTTTAGTAAAAGTGGAACCATTGAACGAAAACTGCCAGTCAAAAAATCTTGTCTTACTTTATGACTAGAAAACACCTCGTTTTTTTACATGTTTTTAGGACTTCCAAATGCCATATTCACCGAAATCTCTTTGAAATTAGATTTGAATCTTCTTGTTGGTGTGAACACCGTTTTGAAATCTTGCAATCTGCCGAAATCCGAGATTTCGTTCTGATGAGAATATAGTATAAAAAAATGTCAATCAACATTTAACAAACAAATGGCCAATCGGTGGCCTGCATTTTGCATGTGAATTATTTTGGCTGCATGTTGCAGAGTTGCATTAAATCCACTAGAAATTCTATTAAGCAAAATTGATTTCAAAATGTCCTTATCAACGAAATGACAAACAAGTTCTTGATGTTTTATGGCATTACTTTAATGAACTGACGTGTGTGTAATCAATCTGCCAAACTAAATCTTGCATGACAATAATGGCGTCAAATTATAGAAGTTTTAACTGAAAACTTTCAAAAATTTACTGTGACACTAGCTTATATTATTTTCATTCAAATTTCAACCCAGTTTAACACAAATAAGATTTTAGACTTAGTTTACATAATTATTATTATAAGAAACGTCAAAGCTCAACCTTAAAATTTTCATTCCTCCATTCGTTATTCTATTTCCCCTGCTGTTCGACACCTATTACCCATTGTGTCAAAAAGAAAAATGCAGAAAGGTCCAATAATGAGAATCATGTCAGCTAAGTGTTAAGGCCCAACCATAATATTCGAAAGAAATAGGAAGCTAGTAAGTGTCAAAATAGAACGCAAAGTTTCTTTCCGTTATATCCAATACATAAGATGACCATAATAGCCTTAAGGAAATACAATACATTTTTGACATTCCGTACGCTTCAAAGCGTACATTAAAATAATAAATAAAACTTAACCAAACTTTATGAAAGTCATTTCGGGTTGGTTATACAAATCACATGTATTCGCACTGCTTCGTACGGCAAGACACTTTCCAATTCGTCAATTATGGTTGTGTCTTTAAGGCTCAACTATAATGGTGGGAATGGCGCGGACGGGCCCGTCCTTAAATGAGCGAGAACAAGTAATTCGTATCTTGTGCCCTAAATGGCGGATTGCTCCGTTTCGTCAAGTTTCTATGAGTTTTACTTACGGCATTGTATATATATTTTCTATAGAACTCTCATGGTGGTCATTTTTCGTCTGGCCATCTTCCTGGTTGATTCAGAACTAACTCTAAATAATGGAGACGAGAACCTTTACCGATATTTTACCAGTATTTAATAAACTTTTGTTGTCTGTACTTATTCTATATTCACACCAATTGGCAATTTCAGCACGCCTCATTGCGACTTGATTCAGAACTAAAAAATGATGCTCCATGATAGTACTATATGCAGTGTATATACAATGCTTACGGACGAAAACTTGACAGCTGGCTTCTGATGGTGTTTGTATTGAAGAAAATTTGACATATACTTCCGCGGCATTCCGTCCATTATGGGTAGACGTGCTCATTTGACAAACGGATTGGAACGTTTCGGTCGGTTTTGACACTAGCTTCCGTTTTCTTCCGAACATTATAATTAACCCTTTAGTGTCGAGTAAAATTTGAACCATTACCTAATCATTGGGTCGAAATAACGCATCAGTTATCTTGCCATATGTATGTACTATTTTAATACCATTTTCACATCAGTAATCGAGCACATTTGCATTTGATAAAATTACAAAACTTCAGAAAAGAATAAAATTCGTTGATTACAAAACAATATTAATCCTAACGACGTTTGTTAGACAATAGATATATGATCAGAATAGCACAGAACAGAACAAAGCAGCACATAAGCAGGTGGAAACCTCAGACCACCCTAGACAGACGGCTGATGGCATATGTCAGTCAGTGTTGTACAAAAAGAGAAGGTTGTGTTTTTTTGACATTTGAGTTACATAAATATGTTTGTGGTCCTTAAATGGATTCTCACTTAAAATCTAGAAACAAAATTCTGTCCTCAAAACCGTCCAGAAGAGTTTTTTTTGTGCCAATAGAACGGTTTGTGCCGCCATCCCGCTTTATTTTGGGTGTGTTCAGATGATTGGAATGCAATTTTTTTTCAATTTATTTTAAATATGTTTTAGTCATGGCTTAGAAAGAGAGAATGAAAGACAGACAACATTTAATACGTCTGGCCACCAAGACTTTCGCTCATGTACATTTCTGTTTTTGTGATTTCATATTGTAAATTTATTTATTGAAATGCGCTCTAAATTGGAGCTGAAACTGAAGTTCACGTGAACCAAAACATAAGTTTAAATTGTTAGTTTAACTCGTCCTCATCGTTAATATCTTTAAAATCTCTTTCACAAATCGTAATTTTGGCGACGTTGTAAAGACAATTCTATAAAATGACAGACAAAATGACAATCCTTCGAATTGGATTCCCTGATTTTATTGTAATTAGCATGGCTAAAAACTGCTAATTGAAGAACATATAGAAACAAAGAGAAAATCCAAAGGTATCCTAAAATTTGTTGGTTACTTTTCTGTCTGAAGGAACATGTGATGTACAACTGACTGTGTTTCTCTTTTGCTTCGGATTTTGAAAGGTAAACATGTGGTTGGGTTTGTTCGTTCACAAAAAAATCGGACTTTGGGTACCCAATCCAATCCGAAGGGTACTAATGTGAACGTACCCATTCACAAAATTTGTTTGGTATGTACTTTTCTATCTGATGAAGAATGTGAAGGAAAGCTGACTGTAATTTTTTTTGTTTCGGATTTTTACAGCAAACCTATATGGTTTGGATCATGATACACAAAAATACAAGGTATGCTGAAAAGACGCATACAAATCGCCATTTTGGTATTTTATGACGTCACAATCATCTTTTATTTTATTATTTTATTTATTAAGTGAAGATAATATCTTAAAATTGAAGAATTAAACGATTTTTTATGATTATAAGAAATATAAACATAAAAAACAATAAAAAGCCGGCAAAATAATAAATTTATTTACACTCTAAGAACAAAAATCAGATAATAGTGACGTCACACGCATAATCAAGCCAAAGCCAGCATACCTTATATTTCTGTGTAACATGGTTTAGATTGTCCGCAAATCCGATAAAAATGTGAATGCGTCCAGTGTTGAAATGTCAATGTCACAGAATCACAGAATTTTGGGGGCGTTCAATGCGTGTGCTGTCGTCTTTTACTGAACTAATTTTAAACCAAAAAGAAACCATTAAACGACAAAGTCAATCAAAAAACTTGACTACCTTTTTAACTAAGGCGTACTTTTATTAAAGGTCGTTGACAATTGTTAACTATTCGTCGTTCCAAAAAAAGTTAAAATTCGTAACTATTTGACGTTAGTACATCGTTTCAAAATTCATTGCCAAATATTTACGATTTATAACTATTTCCAACTCACGACCATGATATGAATTGAGATTGTTAATCGTCGAAGTCAAAATTTGTTAAGAATTTAAATCAAAATTCTATTATTTTTGTTTTGGGGGTGGTTAAAAAATTAAAATGGATTTACCATGATTAAAAACATGATGTTATGCAACAATAATGCAAATAGTATTATTTTCGGTAGCAAAATATGTATTTTATTAACCATTCATTTGTAGAAGTACCAAGATTTTTTTTTTTTAATATTTGTTTGACCGATCAACAATGTCTAACTATAAATTGTTCCAAAATGAAATCGTAACAATCTCAACAAAGTCTAACAATGACGCTTTAATCAAAATTGTTGGCATAACAACAATAGTCAACCATAGTTAATAAAATCATTGAAGAATAGACAGATAAACTGTTTTATCTATAAAATTGCCTATAATTCATTGTAAAATTAACAAACTACTTAGGCAAACCTTTAAAACGACGGTTTTAACTGTGGGTTTTTAAAATTAATCATTTTTGTTCTTTTATGTAAATCTGGATCACCTTAAGGGTAATCTCACATCTCAAGAGCTGAAACATAAAATCCAAAAGAACAGTCCCACAGCATTTCGTAATCCAAAACCCACTTTGAAAACGTGATAATTGCAATTACCCAGCGACCATTTAAAAACTCATTAGTAAATTCTCAACCAATTAAATTTTAAAAGATGTGAAGACTCCTGTTGTCTCCACAAATTTAATAAGACTTCCTTCCATTTAAGTGAGGAAGTACCTACTTGGTTGAATGAATTCTTCACTATTTTCTTGTGATTTTTCAATTTGTCATTTTCCAGTCCTCAATCCTATCCAATTCTGTAAAAACCCAGAACTGAATAAATCTTAAGCCAGGATAAATACATATTAAGGTCAGGTAGGTACGTTCCATGTACCCTGTATACCACTGATGAAAAAACATTTTAAAACCTCGTTGACATTTTACCACCAATTCATTTGGTAGCATTATTTAACTTTACTTTCTGTATTCATGTGCTCGGCGCTCCTCTTACTGCCATCGTCGTTGTCAGTAAATTAATATATTCATGGGGTTTCAGCTTAATTAAATATACAAATTCCCATTCAACCCATCATGCAACACAGAGAGATATAAAGGCTGTAAGTAGGTAGAGAAAAAGATATCTATCAATGGGCTTAAATACTATGCTTCTGTAGGTATGTCTTCCCCGGTATTGCTGGTTCTGCAAAAGAGGGCGATTGCGTGGGGAAGGACCCAATCTAGCTCTATACACTACCCCCTCATAAAACCGAACCAACCCCAAAATAAAAAAAAAATCTAGAAATTATTGTCGACACAAAGGACAAGCATTGAACCCAATGAAGGTATGAGAATACAGAGCCTGGAAATTGCATCGTCCTTAATCATGTCCTTATAATGTCCGCCGCGCTATCTTCGTTTCGGTTTGATTTGGTCTAACAAACTTGTGTGTCCGGATGCCGCCTTTTAAAGATCCTCCAGCTATCATCCATCGAGGCGGGGAAGATTAAATTCGTTTTGTTAGATTTTTGTCTTTCTACTTAGTGCTTCCTTTTTTTCGTCTTTTCATCTTCTTTTATGTTTATATACATACCTACTTATCTTTCTTCTTTAGAAGTGTAGATTTTCGCTAAGCTCAAAGGAATTTATTAGGAATCCCCCCAAAACAACAACAACAACAAAAAAACTAATCGCATTAACCCACAACGATTTGAGATGAGACAGGACGACAACAGAAAATATAAAAAAAGGAAGATATACTATAAAAAAAGGGCAATTGCTTTTTAAGGACTAACCCATTAGATTGTCGAATGGCACTTATTGCCAGCTCCTTGCTATTATTATCATTGAAATTATCCTTTGAACTGGATGCAATGGCGGCGGAGGACGACGACGACGACGTTCCGGCCAATGCCAGGAGTCCTTTATCTTGATATCCGGCAATGACAAACACCGCTATACACCAAATCATCTGCTGCACCAACATTTTCCTTCCTCTTCGATATGGTTCGTCCTTGCGGTGAGTTTTTAGCAGCGAAATAAAAAAATGAAAAATAATACCAAACAGAAAAAAAAACTTAAAACAAATCAAAATAGGTATATCAGCATCAACAACCAGGACGACGATACAGCAGGATGTTCGGCATTTTGTGTTGATTTAATAAAAACGATGAAAATATGGCAGCATTCATTCGAACCGCGTTGGAATGTCCTTCCTTTTAATAATTTTGAACGACAAAGCAGTATATATTCACACAATGGCCAAACAAGGACAAAAAAAGGATTTCCTTTGTTTTTTTCTTTTTCAATTCACATATTTTCGTTCAAACACTTTGTTTCACCACCAACCGACGACAGTTGGACAGAAAAAAAAACAACGAAAACAAACACGAAGGCAAAAATTAATTTCCATTTGACCACGCCAAAATAAATTTAAATTACACTTTGTACCCTCTCGGGGGCGTTCGGCGGCGTCGTCGTCGTTGTCGGCAAAGGACGATTTGAGAACACATGTACCTAAATGCTACATACGCAAATTGAAAGGATTTGTGGTGCTTTGCTGGTCCGTTCTCTTTGTGTGTATGGCAATTCCGTCCGTTGGGAATTTATAAAAACGGCTTAATATAGGTAGTTTACGGTATATAGAGTTATAATACGTGGCTATGACGACAGAGGTGCGGTGTGGTATAAAATGCCGCAAATATTAAAGTGAGATGTATGGGCGACCGGGAGAGTGTAGTATCGGAAATATGGGGTTTGTGCCGCTATATGGGACTGTGAATTCTTCGAAGTGTTCGAGAAATATACCTTCTGCACCGGCTGCAGATTCCGAACTGTAAGTTGGTGGTGGTTGGGAAAAATCAAAAAGGGACATTTCCGAAGGGTTGTTTGTTGGTTGTATTGTATTTTGTGGAAAGTTAGGATTTGAACTAAAAGTGTTGCCAAGGTGGACTTGTTTGAAAAAAGTACTTTAGTATTATGTATATAACGGGTGATTTTTTTGAGGTTAGGATTTTCATGCATTAGTATTTGACAGATCACGCGGGATTTCAGACATGGTGTCAAAGAGAAAGATGCTCAGTATGCTTTGACATTTCATCATGAATAGACTTACTAACGAGCAACGCTTGCAAATTATTGAATTTTATTACCAAAATCAGTGCCCTAGAAAAGTTGGCAGAAAATCCGCTTTTTTATCGACAGCGATGAGGCTCATTTCTGGTTGAATGGCTACGTAAATAAGCAAAATTGCCGCATTTGGAGTGAAGAGCAACCAGAAGCCGTTCAAGAACTGCCCATGCATCCCGAAAAATGCACTGTTTGGTGTGGTTTGTACGCTGGTGGAATCATTGGACCGTATTTTTTCAAAGATGCTGTTGGACGCAACGTTACGGTGAATGAACCGAACACTGATTTTGGTAATCAAATTCAATGATTTGCAAGCGTTGCTCGTTAGTAAGTCTATTCATGATGAAATGTCAAAGCATACTGAGCATCTTTCTCTTTGACACCATGTCTGAAATCCCGCGTGATCTGTCAAATACTAATGCATGAAAATCCTAACCTCAAAAAAATCACCCGTTATTACGGTAATCCACAAAATAGGAATAAGAACATTTTAAAGCAAGAAATGAAAATATTCAAAGCTTACCATAAAAAGCAAACTGCTGCTGCACAAGTCTGGTCTCACCAGTACTCACATACTCCGGTGGGCTGGGCACCTAGCTCGCATGAGCGAAGAGGAACCATCTCGGAAAGTCTTTTGCAGTCGTTTTTATGGTAGATGGTAGAAGACAACGTGGCAGACCTTGCTTGCGTTGGAAGGATGGCGTAGACCAGGACGCCCGAAGCCTTAGACTGTTTTTTAAAAAAAATAATGAGTTCCCGAATGAGGACAAAGAAGAAGACCGATAATCGCGCGACTCGAGCTACTCGTGCGATTCTGTCTTCCCCGGCCACCACCTTTTATTATAGAGCACACTGCGCGGGCATTAGGAATATAGTGAGAGGAAGGATAGGAGGTGTCGATTAACATTGGTTTTGAATGCTTGCAGTTCAAAGGCTAGAAAAATCACGCTGGGTAAACTATTCCCAATTCGTGGCTAAAAAAAGAATATATATTTTATATATATATTTTACGGTATGTCCGAAATTGGGCTCAAGGGTGAACTGATGGGCATTCCTTGCAAGACGAGTATTACGCGAGAATCTTTTAAGGGGAGGAATGCAACTGGCTACTTCGAGTGAACATTTTTATAAAAGAAACGATAAAATAAGGAAAGACATTGCGTCGGTGTTCGAGAGGGGCAATTGTTTCATCCGCAGTTCTATTTCTTATCAATCTTAACGCTCGATTTTGTATTCTACCAAGGAGGTGAAGCGATGTTTGCGAAGCACCTGCTCAGCTTTTCGGTTTCTTCGATGTAAGTGCCATTCATGGACAATTTGGGGGGTATGTTTAGCTTTACCGACAGAAGACAGCATTGAGTTTTCGAAGCATTAAACTTCACACGATTCCTATTACCCCATTGGACAAGGCTGTATAAATTGGAGTTTAATGAGCTTGACATACGGTACCGTTGCAATTGTACGTCCGAAGGCGAAGGACGTGAATTATCGAATGAATATAAAAAGCTGAGGGTAAAGTCGTCAGCAAAACAGTTAAGTGGATTAGAAGTAACAGACAGAAGATCATTTATAAAAATGAGGAAAAGAGTCGGAGACAGAACAGAACCCTGGGGTACACCAGCATTTATTTTGTGGGAATCAGACTTGAATACGTCCAATACAACTTGTATTGAACCGTCCAGAAGATAGCTTCTAATCCAACGAACAAGAGTATCATCAATCCCAGGAGCACGCATTTTCGATAAGAGAGCTTCATACCAAACTCTTTCAAATGCCTTGGAGATATCAAGAGCAATAATCTTACTTTCACCAAAGCGATGTAAAGATTTGTTCCACTGTTCGGTGAGATATGCCATCAAATCACCAGTGGAACGGTTGCTGTGGAAGCCATATTGACGGTCATGGAGAAGCTTTCGATCTTCGAGATATTCCTTAAGCTGACGGTTTATCAGCGTTTTCATGACCTTAGAAAGAAGGGATGTTAGTGCTATGGGTCGATAGGAGGAGGGGGAGGATGAGTCACCTTCCTTAGGGACAGGCTGGACAAATGCTGTTTTCCATCTTCTAGGAAAGATTCCAGAAGAGTAAGACGATGGAAAAGCTTACGCAGTAGCTTTGCTAGTGTGGAAGAACAACTCCAGAAGAATCGGGGGTATACCATCCGGGCCAGCGGATTTGTGTATATCGAGATCTTTGAGAACTCTTGTTATTGTACGAGTGCGGAAAAAATATGTCCCATGGAAAAATTTGCATTCTCAAGTACAGCAGGGGCAATGTTGCTGTGAGGCAGCGTGGAGCTGGCAGCCAAATGGGCGGCAAGCAAGTTTGCCCTCTCTGAAGAGTTAACAATTGGTTTGTTATTATCGATGAGCGTTCGAACCGAAGATGTTGTGGAGTTTTTCATTTTTTTTACAAATGACCAAAATTTTTACTGCCTTTGGGACATTGCAGAATTTTTTGCCATAATTTTTGGTCATGCAAAAATTTGGTTCTTTCAATAACGGAGTTGCATGAGTTCCTTGCTTGTTGGTGCCTTTTCCGATTTTCCTCTGTAGGGTTGGCTTTGTAAGATCGGAAACTTACTTCTTTATATGGAATAACTTGTTGAAGGAGGCCCGGACCAGATCTCGCGCCGATGATGATGATGATGTGTATTGATGCCATTATGTAGGAATATAACAGCCTTTCAATATTCGCCGCGGATTCTTTGGATGGAGCGCTTGCTAAATGTCCAATTTTCCGTGACTATGCTGAATAAATGTGGCTGAATTTGACCAATAAATGATATGTGTTATTTGGGCTTTGAGGGCCGCTGTGGTTTTGCTCGCCGTTAACGGTCAAAAATCCACACTAAACAGTGAATCTCATGTGGATTGGTGTCATCCCAAACTCGACAATTTTGTTTGTTCACATGCCCATTCATCCGGGAATGGGTCATCATCATCAATCATTTTCGTCATCAATCATTTTCATCGCTAAACATGATTTTTCGATGAAAATTAGGTCCTGGTCCTGTTTCAAACTTTTCCAGAGCCCATTGAGCGAACACGAGTCGTTATCTATGGCCGGTTCCCCATCAGCTCCTGCCTAAGTTGAAAAAAACTTAAAAACTTTATAAACTAATTCCGATCGCCTGACGAAATGGAAGATGGTGAATGTACTGCAAAGCGCAGGTATCGATGTACCTCAGTCCGTTACTATTCACATATTGAGGCAAATGTATGGACATTTGAACATCATAGCCACTGGAACCGTTGCTAGAATTTCGGCCCAATTTCACTGAAGCCAAGATGTATATAACGATGCCCGTGATCAATAGACGAAACTGCTGAGGAGCCTGCTGCAACTCAAGAAACTGTACATGGACTGGACCGTAAATTGGCCTTATTGCGGAGGAAGTCCATATGCCACAACAATTAACAGCCAGTTAAGAGCGAACAGAGGCACTATCTACGCCATTCGCTACACAGATATCTTGTTCAACATTCCGGCTGAATTTGCAAGACATCGAACACCCATCAAAAAGATCAATGAAAAAAGTAGGGCCTACACGCGCACGATTTAATTACGGAATTTTGAATTATGAGAATGGTAGACACCTTTGTGCAATTCCTTGACTTGCTCCTCCAACTCCTAATTGCGAAGCACCTGATGGAACACGATTTTGGATAACCTCAGCTACCACGAAGCTCCCACATGACCCCTTCCTAAATTTATAAGTCTGTTACTATCGAGCATTGCTCGCTTAATTAACTGGGGCCCTGTTATGTTAGCCATACGCCTGAAAGAATGCATCAAAATTCCGCATGAAAAGCAATTAAACAACGTATATTAGCCACACCTTAATATGGGCAGAATTGAATGGAAGAATTGAAGGTGCGGCTAACAATACCCGGCAAAGAAAGAAAAGGCAATTGCGGTACCAGGGTATACCTACTACAATTTCTGGTACCCTGGTATACCATTAAACAATTGCAGTATGCCGAAAAATTAACCCTCAAAAAAATAAGACACTGGAACAAAAATTCTGCAACGACGACAACGATGACAGCGGAGACGGCAACAACCTCAGCGGCAGCAATTAGTGCAAATTGTAAGCCCAACAAGTTATAGTTATTGTTATTTTGTAACTAGGTTAAGAACCAATATTGAAAAAAAATATATATGCAGAAATGCATTATTTTGTAACTAGGCTAAGAATCAAAAATGCATCATAAAGAAATTATTTTTTTGTAACTAGGTTAAGAATTAAAATTATAATTGAAAAGAAGTGGGGCTGTTAGTAAAAATACAGCCCAAAAATTTTAATAAAGAGAGTTATACTTTGGACACCAGTTAGACCAATTGAAAATTAATTTAGATTTCTTTGTTTTTTTAAGGAACAAAAACCGGAAAGGTAAGTAATATTTACTTTGAAAATTTTTCAGTTTTTTAAGTCAGCCTTTTACGTCTAAAGAGTACCAGCCGTCAGGGCTTTACAAACTGGAATCATTCAAATAGGCAGGTAGGATTTTTATTAATCGCATTAAAGGAAGTTCCTTTTAGAAGTGGTCTAGCGCGCTACATAACAGCCATCCAGCCATTTAAAAAACAGCAGTTCCGGAATTCTAAATATTTCTGTGAAATTTAGAAAACCTCATCTTTTCCCGCCCAGCTGAAGTGATACCCGCAAGTGCTATACCGTTTACATGAATGAAGTAGCTGAAACGGAAATTTGATACATTGGATATCTCTTACTCCCGGAGCACACAAACCGTACATACAACTATTCTGCTCGCGATCAACTTAATCAACATTATTTCGGCAAAATTTTAATTACATCCACCCTATCAGAAAGAGATCAAACGTAGTAAAAGTAATGTCTCAATACAACATACTACTTTCACTCCTTTTCGTCAGTTACTGCAACACTTTTTCCAAAAGTAAATTTCATGACTTCCACCCCAACGCGCATGTGCCACAATAAATTTCATTTAATTCCACACATCCGTAAAATACAACAGGGAAGGTGCGAACTGCGAAGGGTGACACCGAATATCCGAATATCCTCTCGTAGATTCCATCGGTTCCCCCTAAGTTTTTTTTTCTATTTTCTGCCATTTTCTATGTTGTTGTTGTGTGTTGTGTTATGTTTATCCTGTTTTTTTTTCTATTTCTGTGCAGTTACTTAAAAAAATTACACAAAATAGAATTTCACTTCCGATTGCCGAAGAGGACTAGCAGCGTCATCTCTTGTCATTATCATCATCGCTTAAACATTTGTCCTTCCATTTGGGTAGCTCCTCGTGTTGCAAAGATACTTTTTTTTGTGCTATCTATAGTTAAATTGCTTCTCTCAAACGGATGTCTTTTCAAGGGTATACTCAGGGATTTTACTCCTAAAATGAAACACCAAGCGCTTTGGCTTCGACATCGGCATCGGCATTGGCTTTTGCTAACTTGATCCTACTTCAATCCTTAGCTACCACCACCGAACCCGCCGCCGCCCGGCAATGCCTCTTCTTCGCTTCGCCGCCCGGCACAATGAAAGTGCTGCAATTACACACACAGATTATAGATAAAAATACGCTCATCCTTTATCCCATATGTAGCTAAGGGGTTTGTTCTTTCTCTGAAGAATACCACCCCTTTAATGTTATATGGATTGGATGGTGTCTCTTAGTCTGATAGACGAGAGATTTCACCAGGTCTGTAAAAGATAAAAAGAAAAATATTTTTGAAAAATGCAGAATTAATTTTTAATAGCATTAATGTCAGAGATGGCATCTGATATGGAATGTTACTCTTTAAGTTGAATTTGATTCAATCGCAATGAGATCAGCGAAATCAGGCATCGTTGCGCGTGGTTAGTGGAAAGATGGGGGACCGTCTCGAAACCAACTGCGTGCTGTTGACATGTGTTATGTGTTTTCTGTTTTTCCGTCCTCCCTCTATCTTCTGTTCTGTCCTGTATCAATGTCGTCTTGTGTGTTGTCTTTGTAATTGTCTGAGCCGATGGCCTCAGCAGCCAGTGCTCATAAGTGTCTCTGCTTCGTAGATTTATCTACGGAGCAGATCAATATGTAATGTAATGTAATGTAATGATTCAATCGCAAATTTGAAAACTAATTAACATTTTTACTTTTAAGACATTGTGGTAAATTCGCGAGGCAACGCAAGTATAGGTCCGCTAGTTTTCAAGAAAACTTGGCTCCTCCAGGGTATATGTTTGAGGAGCAAAGTTATAACCATCAAAACAATTGTTCTTTCGTAGATAGAACCATAGATCTTAAAGGTTTCTTTAAGGGAAGTCAAGAAGGGCTGAAGCTTCATTAGAATGAATTAAATAAAAACCGAGATAGTGTTTACTTTGGAGGTAATGTGCACACCATCTGTACAAGGACTTTTCCAAGAAAGAAATCGAGGCGATCATCTGGCAATCAAAACAAAGATAAAAGTAATTAACAAACCCTTGGAACGAAGGTCTGCTTCGACGATTATTATGATCTCTATTTTAGACTGGAATGACAAGTCTAGCTTCGGCTGTGAGTTTCGTCATTTTGATGAAAAAATTCAGTGTAATTTTGTAGCTGTGGATTATGTTTAGGTTAAAAAATAAAAAGATGGTATGCGGCTTATCCCGGGCCGTTTTTTTCTCGGACTTTCTCGAAAGATGCTTACAGTGTCGATTACAATGTACGGTCGGGACCATGACAGTGAGCTATTGGTTATTGACGATGACGTCATGGCCCACGACGCTATAATCAGCACCAATGTTCTCTCCAAGGAATTTGTCATAAAAGAAAACGGTATATATGAAATGGTCGCTATGGATAGTAGCAAAATAGATATCGGCGATCATTTGTTACTATTACTATTTGTAACCCTTTTAATGCAGAGCACACTGCGCGGGAATTAGGAAGATAGGGAGGGGCAAGATAGGGGGTCGATTAACATTGGTTTTGAATGCTTGAAGATCAAAATGGCAAGGGAAAACTTCGCTGGGTAAACTATTCCAAATTCGTGTTGTTCGGCTAAAAAAAGAATCCCTTTATTTCACGGTACGTCCAAAATTCGGCTCAAGGGTGAACTGATAAGCATTCCTTGCGACACGAGTACTACGGACAAACTTTTAAGGGGAGCAATGCAGCTGGTTACTTCGAGTAAACATTTTTTTTATAAAAAATGATAAAATAAAGAAAGGCATGAAACATTGCGTCGGTGTTTGAGAGGGGCAATTGTTTCAGTAGCATTTCTATTTCCTATTAATTTTAACGCTCTTTTTGGTATTCTATCAAGCAGGTGAACAGATATTTGCGAAGCACCTGCCCAGAGGTGGGAGTTATACTCAAGTTTTAGGGCGTATAAACGCTTTATAAATTGAAGCCAGATCAGAGGGGGAAAAATACTTACACCGATACAGAAAACCTAAGCACTTAGCAGCATTCTTAGCGATCTCAAATATATGGTCGTTCCAACGGAGGTCGTCGTTGACACACATATCGAGAACTGAAAGCTTTTCGGTTTCTTCGATGTAAGTGCCATTCATGGACAATGGCATTGGGGTATGTTTAGCTTTAACGACAGAAGACAACATTGAGTTTTCGAAGCATTAAACTCCACACGATTCCTGTTACCCCATTTGACAATGTTGTACGTACGGCGAAGGACGTGAATTATCGAACGAATATGAAAAACTGAGGGTGGAGTCGTCAGCAAAACAGTTAAGTGGATAAGAAGTAACAGACAGAAGATCATTTTTAAAAATGAGGAAAAGAGTCGGAGACATAACAGAGCCCTGGGGCACACCAGCATTTATTTTGTAGGAATCTGATTAGAATCCGTCCAATACAACTTGTATTGAACCGCCCAGAAGATAGCTTCTAATCCAACGAACAAGAGTATCATCAATCCCAGGAGCACGCATTTTCGATAAGAGAGTTTCATACCAAACTCTTTCAAATGCAATAATCTTACTTTCACCAAAGCGATGTAAAGATTTGTTCTACTGTTCGGTGAGATATGCCATCAGATCACCAGTGGAACTGTTGCTGTGGAAGCCATATTGACGGTCATGGAGAAGCTTTCGATCTTCGAGATATTCCTTAAGCTGACAGTTAATCAGCGTTTCCATGACCTTAGAAAAAAGGGATGTTAGTGCTATGGGTCGGTAGGAGGAGGGGGAGGATGGGTCACCTTTCTTAGGGCAGGCTGGACAAATGCTGTTTTCCATCTTCTAGGAAAGATTCCAGAAGAGTAGGAGCAATGGAAAAGGTTACGCAGTGGCTTTGCCAGTATGAAAGAAAACCTCTTCAGAAGAATCGGGGGTATACCATTAGGGCCAGCAGATTTGTGTATGTCGAGATCTTTGAGAACTCTTGCTACTGTACGAGTGCGGAAAAAAATCTGTCCCATGTAAAAATTTACATTCTCAAGTACAGGAGGGGCAACGTTGCTGTTAGGCAGCGTGGAGCCGGCAGCAAAATGGGCGGCGAGCAAGTTTGCCTTCTCAAAAGAGTAAACAATTGGTTTGTTATTGTCGATGAGCGTTGGAATCAAAGACCTTGTGGAGTTTTTAATATTTTGTACAAATGACCAACAATTTTTATTGCCTTAAGGACATTGCAGAAGTTTTTGCGGTAATTTTTGGTCATGCAAAAATTTGGTTATTTCAATAACGGAGTGTCATGAGTTCCTTGCTTGTTTGTGCTTTTTTCCGATTTTCCTCTGTACGGTTGGCTTTGTAAGATCGGAAACTTACTTCTTTAAGCCTGATAGCTTCTTTACACTCAGAGTTGAACCAGGACTTTTCTTTAGGCTTGATGCTTTTACAAGAGCGAACCCAATCAATATGTTTTCTACCAAGCATAATGTGGAAGTAGACATTCAATTATCTGGGGGTCTAGAGCGACCGACTGTTAACCGACTTTCTATAGCTCGACAAATTGGAAATACACCATGTGTGATTCCAACAAGATGGCGCTACATGCCATTTAAGCGACGAAACGCTCGAAATTGTGAAGGCAACATTTGGCAACTGGAACATATTCGGCGAGGGTTCATTAATTGTTTGCCGCGTTCATGCGACTTTTCATCACTCGATTATTTTCTATAGGACAATATTAAGTCCTGCTTTTATGCTAACAAGCAAACCACTGTGAATGTCCAACACGCACTATACCGCATTCGATCATCTTGGACTGAGTCATCAAAAATTCCCAGGCTTGCCGGTGAAACCGCAGTGGCCATTTCATTGATGTGCTATGCCATACGTAATGGAATAAATGTAGTAGTTTCAAGATTAAGCCAGTTTTGCATCTGAAACTGTCTCGGAAACATTTGCTTCTCTCAAAGAAGGACGAAATGTTTCATGTCTTTCCTTATTTTATCGTTTCTTTTATAAAAAATGTTCACTCGGAGTAGTCAGTTGCATTCCTCCCCTTAAAAGTTTCTCCCGTAATACCCGTCTCGCAGGGAATGCTCATTAGTTCAACCTTGAGTCCAATTTCGGACGGAAATATAGATATTCTTTTTTTAGCCGAACAACACGAATTTGAAATAGTTTATAGGCTGTAAGACTGCAACGAATCTAATATTAAAGGAGTGGAAAAATTTATAAAAAATTAATTTGTCTTTGACTTCAAGAACAATTAAGGATTGGTGTGACAAACGATTAAACCATGCATTTGAAAACGCAAAAGTAAGCCAAGTTCAACAAAAACCAGTTTTGGATCAGTCATACTTATTTTATTCAGCAGTTCTGTGGAGCTCGATTTTGCTTATTATAATGTTTACTTTTGTCAAAATAAGTTAATTCAGTTATGAGTCGGGGCACATCTCCAGTTGCCTTAATTTTAAATCGCACAGACTTTTAGGCCCTATTTAAGGTATTCGTATTTAGAGTTGTGCATTTTGATTATTTATCTCTTTTTCTTCTTAACTTTCAGAAATAAAAGTAAAGAAACAACACTTGAGAAATTCACCCTAAACCACGAGTTTGTAGTCTGCCATCTGTGTTGTGTCGAATGTGTTGTCTGTAATAAAAACAACGAACTAAACAAAAAACTCCATTGACAAGATAATGATGATTATAGCGAACAATTAAAATATTTTGATTGGGGAAGCACCCATCTTAATCCCCACAATTGTCCTGGATCAATGCCTTCTTTAGGTGCCAGCCCCAAACGGGAAACAATACAATCCTATTGCCATACAAATTGGAGTTTTCCTTCAATTATAAAACCCCAAAAACGAATATGTAGTTCCTTGCCAAGAAAAAAAAGGATAACATTATTGACGAAATTAACTACAATAAGAAAAGGCCTAATTGTATCCTTTGAAACTAACACGTTAGATACGTATCTGTTGGTGAAGTTCCCGCACTCATGTGATTGTGATTTGATGAAATATTTAGCTAATTAGGGTTGGCTGAATTGGCTGGTCCTGGTAGTGATGGTTTGGTAGATAGATAGGGGTTGAAAATGGTAATGAGTTCAAGGCATGTTATGCGTTTTAGTTAATTGATTGAGTTATAATAATACAAGCGTACACAGTGCTTCAGAGTTTGACAGCCAAGCGATTGTTTTAACAGAAACATGTCAACATTGGGGAAACTTTACAGGATAACGGAAACAAACAAAATGCAATAACGAAGGATATGTATCTATGGAGTTTTGTTGGTACCATTAATGGCACATTCAAGACAGTTTTCGCATTGTTTGCAGTAATTAAGTTAATATTGTATTCTTTATGTGTGTTATTATTTTATTTATGAGGGGGAGTAAAATGGGCTTTTTGAGGCTCGAAAAGCTTCTTCTTCTTTTCTTCTATTCCTGATGACTTTGATCTCCACTGGAATCATAATTCTCCCAATTTACTGCTGTATGGTTCGCCGTAATTTAAGCTAACTGGTCAAAAACAAATTAGTGCGTGTCATATCTGGCGGACGATCTTTTAAACATTGTCAGTTTTCTTGCTATGAAATATTAAATTTTGTTCTTACTTTCTTCATATACCTTACTCTAAGTCCACCAACCGACTTTTCAAGCCAGTCCAATCGCTCTCTAGCTATCTCCAGTTACGCTGCGCTGTAACTCCAGGATGGGATATTCGTAAATTTGTCGGGTTAGAGCATCAGTATACTTTCGGTCTTTTGCGAAATCTGTTTCTCTGTGCAGTTCCTCACTGTATCTCCTCCACCCACCATATTTGCATACAGGGCCAAAAACTAACCCAAGAAATTTTTTCTCTAAACAGCCTTAAGCCTCCTCGTCCACTTTGGACACTAGTAACCCTTACTATATACATACGGTTCTACTCAGCAACTGCCTTCTACGACCGAAGAAGCAGCGATTGGCAAGTGTTATTATGCGTTAAAGCTCAGTGGCGTTGGTAAACGAGGTTCTTATTTATGTGCCTCAAGGTTTGATGTATGCCACGATGTTCTGTCCAAGACGAAGGTGTTTGTAAATGGTAATCTTTGTTTTGATGACAGCATACAGGTACTAGGTTTTGACACCATTGACTGCTCAATGTATTTAAGGCGATTCCAACTCAATATAATCGTTACTGACGTCAAGCTGAGGACTTCTTCTATGTCAAAATTTTCTTCATTTGTGATTTTGTCTTTTGCGTTGGCGTGAGAATTCTGATGTGTTTTTTTTTTTTAGGTATAATATTGAAGAAGTTGCATTTCAGCATCGCCTCGTCTAGATCCTTTTTTGGCACCAAAGGTATTGATCATCGATGAGATCTCAAACAGTCTAGCAGAAAAAATCTTGTAGGCTTTTTTGAGAAGACTGATGCCTCTGCAGTTAATGCTTTTTTCTCGAGGAACAATATAAATGGTCCTTGCCCCAATGGTCTGCCTTCAGTTTTAGTAAAAAAAAAGTATATACATACGTTCTTTTGAAGCTTCTGAATATCCTCTAATCTAATCTATCTCAAATCTAATAGAAAAATAACACGAGTGGGGAACACATCTTAAGATAGATCTCAAGGTGTGTTCCCCTACTCGTGTATTTTTTTTTAATTTTTTTAACATTACATTACATTTTTAAACTACTTCGTAGATAAATCTACGAAGTGGACACACTTACGAGCATTGCCTACTGAGTTCATCGGTTTATACATTACGGGCCCTATTATGACTCACGATTCGAACAAGTGGATGGAACTCACATTGGATTGGAATCATGGCCCCGGCTGAATTTCAGCATCATTATTATCAAAAAGGAAAAAAGAATTTGTTTTTTCTTAAAAAAAACACGCTTTTCGAAATAAACAGCTTTTTTATTTAAAGTCACCAAGATTTACAGTTCGAGTGATTCGAGTGAGGTTTTGTCTGTCTTTGACAAAAGCAATAAAGTAAAATTTTTTTTATACTGATTATAAAAATGCCTTCGATGAAATTTCCCCCAAAATATTTTCTTACTTTATTTGCTCCTACCTCCCAGCTTGAAAAACGGACTTATAGAGTTCTTTTTCGAAACTCAGTCTCTAAACCTATCGATACCACAACCACATCCGGTGTTCCTCAAGGAAACCATGTTAGACCTTTGTTCTTTGCTCTGTTCTTTCTTTAAATGACGTATGTACGTCTTATCTTCAACGATTTTAATCTTTTCATGTTTACAGATGACGAGAAAATCTAAAAGGTAATCTTGATCCATCCGACCTAAACAGATTTTTTACTTGCTGCAAGTATAACCTTTCCATAGGTCCTGTTCCTCACGGCTCTTTTCGAGTGGATAGAAAACAGAATTTGTCCAACCTGTCCCTCAAAAAAGCGAGTCTTCTTCACCTTCAAACCGTCTTCCAATTGCACTAACTTCCCTTTTTTCCAAGGTCATGGAAGTGCTAATTAATATTCAGCTTAAGAAATATCTCGAAGATTGAAAGCTTCTTAATGACCGGCAGCACGACTTTCGTAGTTTTCTAGTTCTGTTGGACGGATTCTAGTCTGATATTCACAAAATAAATGCTGGTGTGCCCCAGGGCTCTGCTTTGTCTCCGACCATTTTCCTTGTATTTATCAACGACTTATTATTTGCGGGCGGCATTGGTGCAGTAGATAAGGAGTTTGCTTCTGACCCGGATGTCGTCAGTTCGATGCTCAAGTTAAGAAGACATTTGTCTAACTCCTAGTGCAAGCTAGAACCGTCCGTGAGTTTTAAGTGAGAAAATATTCACCTAATTCTTGATCTACTGCGCCGAAAAACGATTGTTCCTATCTTTCTAAGTCACTGACTAGTGTCGTGCAACGTAATGTTGCATTCTAAAAGGGAATGTGCCCTACAGGCACATAGTTAAAATATTATATACAAAAACTTATCCAAAAAATTGGTTTCCTTCAAAGATGCAAGAAATGTTTTACCCCGTATGATCTGGTTACAATATACAAAGCGTATATTCGACCAAATCCCTAGTATAATTCCAGGGATGTGCTATTGTAACGATAGTATCCAAAAATGAACTTTAAAATTAAAAATAAATACATAAATACATATTGGCGCGACAGCTACTTAAGGAGCCAAGGCCTAGTGACTTATACTCTCAACCATTCCTGTGTGTTTGTTCCGAATCTGCAAGAATTGAAGGGACCTACAGTTTACCGCCGAGTCCGAACGTCTACATGAGATGCACTTTTTCGAGACAAATTTTATTCTTGGAGGTTTTGTCAGTTCCTCGCAAGAGGCAGTACCCCAGAAAAGAAGATGGGTATGAGCTGGATTCGAACCCAGGCTCATTCGCTTAGCAGTCCGACACACTAACCACTAAGCCACAGGGCACGGAGCTTTAAAATTGATAGGTGATAATAAAATTACTGATTCAATTCCTTCTCGAGCACCGCCGGCCGTAATGTATCGCTATCATTGTTTTATCGCTATTTTTTATAAACAGTGCACCAGTGAAATAGCCTTTTGCATTCCTCCCCTGAAAGAATTCCACTATAATACTCCTACTACTAGGAATGCCCATCGGTTAAGCCCAACTTCGGACGTAATGTTGAGTACAAAGATTCTTTAATTAGTCGCACACTGAATTTCATATCTCACATCGTCCAATTAATCAACAAGGGGCGCTTGGTTCCATAAAGTGATGGTCTAAGGAAGTCTTCAATCCGTATTTACCTTAGTTCGATCACTTCTTGAATATGCAAACCAAGTTAAAATCACCCTGTTATGGAAACCATTGTCTTCGAATCAAAGAAATGTAAAAAACGGTTTCTTCGATTTGCTTTATGAGGCATTTTAATTTACCTTCCTACGTTGCCCGGCTTTATCTAATTGGTTTTCAACCTTCAGCAACACGACGTTAAATGAGCCCTTTTGAATGAAGTCCACCTTAGTACAAATCCCTGTAACGTGCACTCTGTTGCACTTTTTGCATCTTTCTCACCCTTGAACTAACGATGGTTACTTTGAACAAATGTTGACCCGCCTTTCTTAAGCCATAATTTGCCATAAATATAGCCGTCTGCTACACTCTTCCACCGTTATTCTATCCCTCCTGCTACCTCCGTCGTCAAAATTGGTAATTTATCAGCCGCGCCAATTAAATGAAGCTGCACATATTGTTAAGTCCCTATTAGTTTGGTTGAAGATCAGGAAAATCCTGGAGAAAACACTAGACGTCTCGAGCTTCCACAGCCATATTCCACATTAACGATACAATCGCAAAATACAATCTTTAAACAAGTGGACATCTCATACATTGACCAAGATAACCTATTTTACAGCTAAATCGGCCCGAAAGGTTCCAGATCGTAGTCTTTGGATACAAGTATCAACACAATGGAAGAAAGCCTCGCTTTAGATGACGCGCTAATCTCAGACTCTCATTGCGCGACTAAAACCAGTAAAAACAACGGGCTATCCGGAAAGTCTCTAATGGAACTGTAAAGAAATCTTGACAGTAAAGAAAGGAAAATGAACAACATGATAAATTTTAAAAGTTTTTTTTGCTTGTCACTATTGTTTCCCTTTTTGTGAACTTAAATGAAGATCGGTGTTCTCCATTTTTCTTTACCGATTATCATGATATTTCAACATTTCCTTTCCAATTCGATCGAAACTTGGAAAAAGCATGGCTAATTATCTTTGGGAATCCGTCATTGCCAATTTTACCAAACAGAAAATATCCTCGTTACACATTTTTTTTCACATTTATTTGTCTAATCAACCTGAACGCCCAAAAAATTGTTTCTTCTTCAACATACTAAATACAAGTCAATATACATTAATAAAACATTCTTTTTTATTTCAGGAAAGTTCTGCAACTACTTCATCCACCACTGCCACTGGAACTACAAGTTCAGCATCATCAACTAGCAGCTCCGATTCATCCAGTTCCGATTCAGATAGTTCCGATTCCGAAAGTTCATCCACAGATGATGGCAAAAAACGCGATAAAAACGCTCCCTATTCCGATCACGAATTGGAAGCAATCTATCGTTCGTGTGTTCGAAATTTGGAGGAATGTGTTACACGATTTCCAGAGCACTATAAATCTGTTTACCGTCTAGTCCATCACTATCTGCATGCACCCGAAAAGTTGAAAGATCTGGAAAAATGTCGCCAACTTCTCTTGGGCCAATATACTACCAATTTGGGCAATCAAATTAACGGTCTCTTTTCGGATCGTAAAAATAATAATATTTTCAATGGAATCTGGCGAATCCCATCATCGGAAATCGATCGTCCTGGAAGCTTCTCATCGCATCTAGTCAAATGTGTTAGTATTCTTATTCAAGTTTTAAGAAAATCAAACAATCATAAGCTGCTCATAGATGTCGCTCTTCAATTATACCGCACTCCGGACAATGATAAGTTAGAAGTTCTTTTATTTTGTCATACAAATAATTCTAAAATTATTTACTCTTTTTCAGACGTTATATCAAAGATTCGGAACGCATGGAACTCTATCAGCAAGCAATGACATTCTGCGTTCAAATTATGCGCAACCTACTTAAGCACATAACCGAAACTCGAGACAATGTCGAGACGTTGAATCTTTTAATAGATATTTATAAAGCCCACAAGAAATGCATCAAACATATGAATCAAAAAGAACCACTATTCATTCAATTGCTTGTTGATGTTTATAAGTTCTACATCCAGGACAAGATTAACAAAATGCCAGAAAATTTGAATCCTGTAGATTTGGCAATAAAGCTGTGTCTGCAAGAGATTTCTTCACGAAAGAATCAAGAAAAACAAGCTTTGGCTGATGCAGCAACAGCAGGACAAACAACTACGATAGTGGGAGTAGGAGCAGGAGAATGTCCGACAGCAAGGCCGAAACCTTCAGTTACACCTACTGCTAATGTACCAGCAACGGTAAGTTCATTATGATGAATTTTATTTTTACTAAACTGAAGACCAACTTTTTCTTTTTAAAACTGTTGTGTATTAGATCCTTTTTTAAAAACGTTTTAAGTTGATATTAAAATCAGTTTATATAGTACTTACCCTTCCTCCTTATGAAATAAGCTATTGCTCAAGATTTTGAGATTAGCTAATCTAAGACTATCTATGTATTATTTTTGTATGGTATGGTTTGTATATTTGGCCTCCAGGACTTAAATTAAGGAATTCAATTCAGCTAGGAAACAACGCGACCGAACAACATTTTCAGTGGCAAAAAAACTTAACAGGATTACCCTCTTCTACCATAACGTAAGAGGGCTTCGCAGTAAAACCGCTAACATTTTTCTCAAATTCTCAAACATTTCCCATGACATATTTGTTTTTACAGAAACTTGGTTAAATTCAAGTTTCATGGACACGGAATTTTTTTCCCCAGAGTTCCTAGTATATAGAAAAGATCGTCAATAGCGCGCCTTATTATTGCACCATACTGAATTGAAAGAAACCCCAAGTAAAAAGTGTAAACCCGCCAATGAATTTGCGGTTGCATCCGACATAGATCTAAACGACCTTACTCGAGCACAGTTTGTGCTTCTCTGATTGGGTAGTTTGATATAAGTATTATTTAAGCATAACATGCTCAATGGGTTGTCAAAAGCGCTTTCCCTTGATCTGAATGTGTGTGTGATAGATTTCTTTAACTTTTTGTGGGCTATAGGTCGAATTAGGTGTGAGATAGGTAACCCTATCGAAGAAAAAGTGGTATTTCCCTTAACCCTGTAAAATGTCAGACGATTACCTTCTCTAGAAAACGTATCGTAAGTGCATTCGATTATAATATTTCGCAGCACAAACTCTGTCGCGTCTCTAGTTGTAAGGATTTGGGTGTCTATTTTACCTCCAACTTAAAATTTACTCAACACGTTAACTTTATAGTGAATAAGGCTAGCTCTATGCTTGGATTTATAAAACGTTGGCAAAGGAATTTAATGATCCATATCCAAGGAAAGCCTTGTACAATTGCTACGTACGCCCTCACCTTGAGGACTCCATATTACAAAATTCATAAGAACCGAACTGAAGCAATCCAACATAATTTTATTCGTTTCGCCCTGAAGGGTCTACCTTGGATTGATCCCTTTAATCTTCCACCTCATGAACATTGAATCCAGCTTCTTCAGATGCAAACCGTTCACCAAAGGCGTGTTAATAACGATTTAATATTTCTTTATCAACTTATAAAGGGCGAAATTGATGCTCCTTATTTATTAGCTTCTATTGGATTAAATTTCCGTTGAAGATCTTATCACCTGCGTGGATCGGAACTTCTGCATGTTGACTTTCATAGAACAAACTATGGCAAATATGAATAATGAAGTAAATTTTTTTAATTATGAGGTGGAACATTAAAAAAATGGACTCACAAACACTGGAACGAAATGTTCCATTATTCTGTCAAATGACAATCAGCTGTTCAGTAAAACCAATTTTCATCATTAAAATAAATAAATTATTTTTTAATAAAAATTACTGTTTCCCGGGTTTGTTTTTTGTCAAAATAAATTATTTCAATTGATTTGCCATCGATGGCATAGATTTCATGTTTTAAATCTTTTTCTAACACACAAAATTATCCAATTGAATTTTTTTAATGATGGTTTTTAAAGATCGCTATAACTGGCCCCTAAAGTGGGATTAAAATCCTTACTTCGAACCAGTGCTCCACTGTCGTGATTGTTTTGTTTAATGTTTTACATGAATGTATATGACTGGCATGATAACAATTTTGTTAGTTTTTGTATTTTGTGCATGTGTTAGGTTATCATTTTTGTATTTTATTTTATTTAAATTTTACTAACAACTAACACATGCACTTATGATGAGCCTCTGATTGTAGAATGGAACTTGCTCTAAGCTTACTACATCAAAGAATCTGAAGTGTAAAAAAAAAAAATGGTAACAGCCTTTTTGAAATCGAAATATCGTAGAGCTTTTCCCAAATTAACTGCTGAAGACAAAAACAAAATATGGAAATGTTACTAAATAAATAAAATAAATTTATTGGCGCGACAGCTCCTTAAGGAGCCAAGGCCTAGTGACTTATACTCTCAACCATTCCTGTGTGTGTGTTGTTAATCTGCAAGAATGGAAGGGACCTACTGTTTACCGCCGAGTCCGAACGGCTACATGAGATGCACTTTTTCGAGACAAATTTTACTCTTGGAGGTTTTGTCAATTCCTCGCAAGAGGCAGTACCCCAGAAAAAAAGGTGGCTATGAGCGGGATTTGAACCCAGGCTCTTTCGCTTAGCAGTCCGACACACTAACCACTAAGCCACGGGGCACGGGTATGTTACTACATACTCGTTTCGAGATTTCCAACTGGGAAAATCTTAATGATTTCTACACAGGAACTTTTGCTACTCACTATTGCTTCGTCTATATTGAGCCAGATTCTAGCGTCTGTTATCAGACATGTTTTGGACTGACACTAGGTCATAAAAGTATAAATCCTAAAGAAAACTCATCATTTATTATGTAAAGTGATTATTAGACTTAGAGAAATTCTTTTCGTTTTTATGAAGCCAACTTTTCCGAGGATAATCGGAAAAAAGTTTCCAAAAACTAGAAAGTGAAATATGGCCAGCTTGTTCATATAAAGCTGCTGCTTTAAAAGACTTAACAGTACTCACATACAGATCCGAGACTTGTGTTTAGGTGCTTACTAAAAGGAATTTTAATCTGGCCCGAACCGGATCGTTGCGCCGATGATGATTATTATATATGACAGCGTAGTTTGTTTGAGTCGGTATACATTTTGCTCACGAAACTAAGAGCGGTTGTACCGGGTACTTATTTGCACAACACTTTATTCAAGATATTATTAAAAAAATTTTGCTTTTTACATTACAAAAAAAAAAAATTGCTGTGCAAATGATTTTGGTTGGCATTGACGAAAATTCGAATTCGAAAATTCCCTATAACCCATCAGTAAAACGTATAGTGGTAAGCCGAGAAGTTCAGCTTGTAGATTGCAAAGTCACTCAGCAGAGTAAAGTGCCAATCAAGACCATCGCCATGAAGCACCTGATCAAAAACAGAGAAAGATGAGTACATATGTGGATACACATCATAAAATCAAATAAAGTTAAATTAATCGAATGTGAATAAAATCGTGAAGTTTGACGTGCTATTGCTGAAGAACTTGAAGGGAGTCATGTGAAGTAACTATAAGAAAAATTGTCTCGATGCTATGGAATTTGTTTTTTTTTATAATAAGCACGCGCAAAGGGATTATTTTTCTACCCTTAAAATGACCGAGCTTGGAAATAAGGAAGTATGTAAAAGAAGATGTCGAAGCACATTAGTTTTCAAATTCCTCATATCATAATGAAAGGGAAAAGTGAACCAGCAAAGCGTTCCACATTCGTGTGGTGCGACTAAAGAAAGAATATATGTACTTAACTGTACGTCCAATGTTGGGCTCAAGGTAAAACTGATCGGTATTCTTAGCAGTGCGATTACGATTGATTATGGTTGAATTGTTTTACGGGGAATGCAGCTGGCTATTTCAATAAGCAGTAGATCAAGAATTAGGTGAATATTTCTTCACTTAAAACTCACAGACGGCTCTAGCTTGCACTAGGAGTTAGACAAATTTCTTCTCAATCGACTAATGACTATCGAACTGACGACCTCCGGTTCTTCAGAAGCAAAGATATTATCTACTGCACCAATGCCGCCCGCCGCAATTTTTTTGTCACATGTCCTTATCCGTACTTTTATCTGTCACCCGTCAATTTTATAACTCTTTTTGGGATACGACATACGATCATCCAAAAAACTGAAGCGCCTGCACAAATATGGGAATTATACCTAAGTTTTGGTCGAATACAAGTTTTTTTAGATTATAGCCATATAAAACGGGGTAAACGATTTCTAACATCCTCGAGGGAAATCCAAACAGCTTATCCCAAACATTTGGCGACGTTGAATATATGGTCGTTCCTGAGAAGGTGATCTTTGACGCACATACCAAGAGCTAAGACTTAGTCCATTTCTTCAGTGTTAGCCATTGTATATACATTGCCTATAGTACTATTATGAGACGAGAAAAAATCTTTTTCCCTAGAGCCGCTTGGAGTGCTAGTGTAGGACATTTTATTTGAGTGAGAGAGAATTAAGAGCATGGTTTTTAGTGTTATGCTTTGTGCTTAGTTTCCTGCGCATGTGCAATGTGACAATGTGAGGCAAGAGAAAACCGAAGGAGAACATGAAATAATTCAGTATCTTGTTTTGTTCATTGTATATATGTGAATAAACTGCTGGCAGTTTTGAAGTTAATATATAATGGTTTCGCTTAGCTGAGGCTTAGTTTTTTGTAAGGATTTATACAAGATCCAACATTTTCATTGTTTACGTTATATATAAAAATATGGAATATGTAATATGAGAAGTGGTTCTTACATAAGTATTTATACATGCGTACGTCATTGACGAGACTTTTGATTTGAGTTTTTTAGGATTTTCAATTTTTTTACTATTCTATTATGAAGGTTGTCGTCTTCAAATAGTGTACACATTCATTCTTAAAATTTAAACACAAACTTACTTCTTGCTGTATTTATACAAAGATACAAAGGCCCTTGCAATGGATGGATTTTTGTTTTGAATTTTACTTTCCATTCAGATAGGTACCAACATATACATATAGGTACATAGATATGTATGTGTAGGTATCTATCTGAATGAACTATGTGCAGAAATTCAATCAAAAATTGTTTGTAAATTGATTTATATTATTATTGATTGATTATATATTATTGATTTATAGTAACAAAGATCTTTTGTTTGTTTGAGGTTTATATAATAGGAACTAGTTGACCCACCCAGCTTAGCTCGCGGGAAAGAAATTTATAGTTAAACCAAAATATTTCTTTGTACTAATCTTCTATAGAATTGCTAAAAATACCACGGGTTTTTTACATTTGTAACACCTAATTGTTTAATTTTTACTTGCAATTATTATAGGTAGGTACTAAGTACAAGTTATGCATTCATGCAGAAAAAAAAATTTGAGATAACAATCAAATACCTATAACATTACGATGATAGAGACACATATTTGGCAAAATTCTGTCCGTCTACTAAACGGTTTGGCCAGTTGTCTTTAAATTTGGAATATAAGTTTATTTTGACATTCGACATAGGATTTTTTTAATTTCTTTTTTAGCTGATACTTGCGATATAACAGTCAAGTAAAAGCTTATTTTTGTCAAAAACAGCTCCAAGAATTTTGTATGTAAAAAATCAATGTGCATTCAATTATGGTTAAACAAAATATGACGGTGGGCTAAAACTGGCACCACCCATAGGAGTTTTTTTTTGGCATCGACTTTTCTGAGAACTGGTTAGGTAACCGATTACAACCAAAATTGATATTAAGGAAAATGTAAGTAGCCTAAGTAATCTTACACTAAAATATATTTATGTAGGTATATTTAAAAATAACGGCAACATTTAAAATAATGTGCTATACCTTTTTTAAAGCAAAAAGTCTGTTCAATCATATTATTTTTTAAATAAAGAATTTCAGAAAAAAATAAATATATAAAAGGCACGACTGGTTTGCACGTACTTGCTCGTGTGTGCTAATTTTTTTATTTAGGGGCAGGTGTAAGCTTTTGTTTTCTCGATTGAAATTTTTTCATTCAGTAGTAATCGAATAGTTTTTTACTTGCGATTTATAGGGACTATAAGGCAAGTTATGCATTCGTAAAAAAAATCTAACAATCAAACATGACATTACGATGATAGAGAAGTCAAAAAAGTGCGTACGGAAATTCCGTCCGTCTGTCTGTTTGTCTGTCTGTCTGTTCGTATCGAAATGAAAATTCAAAAAATAAAATCATTGTCGATCCTCTTCGTTGTTCACCGTCACCTTTGTATATACACTGCATATAGTACTATCATGGAGCATCATTTTTTAGTTCTGAATCAAGCCGCAATGAGGCGTGCTGAAATTGCCAATTGGTGTGAATATAAAGTAAGTACAGACAACAAAAGTGTATTAAATACTGGTAAAATATCGGTAAATATTCTTGTCTCCACTATTTAGAGTTAGTTCTGAATCAACCAGGAAGATGGCCAGACGAAAAATGACCACCATGAGAGTACTATAGAGAATGTATATACAATGCCGTCACCGAGAACAGAATATACACAATACACATACACATGTGCTTATTAAGTTTTCCTTGTTAGTATCTCCCTCACCCTCGCTCACACCATCTACCACACCGACGACCGACCGATCGACCTGAATTTAGCTGAACATTTTATCAAAGATAATATAACAAGTATACCTACGTAAATACACACATTATGTTGGTATGTATGTAGGTACATACCTAAATATCTACCTTCCCTCGAAAGTTTTATATGAACAAAATATAAAACTCAAAATAAACTTATCAACCAGCTTAAACATATACCCACCCCCCAGACACCATTCATTTACAAAAGTCGTTTTTCTTCTTTTTTGTCAATCCTTTTAACTAGCCATCTCGTCGCCCTGCTTGTGTGAAGCAATCCAGTTGTGCAAAAAAAAACTATACTCGCATCATTGTATATATGTAAACTGCAAACTGCAAAGAGTTTAAGTACATGTTCACAGAGTTTCTCTTAGAATTCTCTTTGTTCGACTCGTTCGCCTCTTTCAATTTACCAAGTTAATTTTCCCTAGAGCCGCTTGGAACGCCACCGTCCACCGGTCGTCATGATAGTACTATAGCAGTCTATATACAATGGTGTTAGCGCAATGCTATCAATGGAATCATTAAAGGAGTAAATAAGGAACATTGAAAAGAAGTTCTATTAAAACAGAAACACGATTTTTTAAGCTCATTCAACTATTTGCATAAGTTTTCAAAGAAACAAAGTTCGGTTCTTAACGCAATCTCTGCCAAGCAATAATTTAAACGAAGTTCTTTGAAGGTTACCTAAAAAAAAAAAAAAACAATTTACTTGCGGCAGCTTGTTTTGAATCAGAAAGAAAAGAACATTTTATTTTGTTGAAGAAATCTCTCTATGAACTGAAGCAGGCTGCCAGATCTTTGAACAAGGCAATACATAGATATAGTGTTAAGCCAAGCGCAGTTTCTACAAAGCCAAGTTGATCCTTATCTCTATTCGAAAAAGGCGAAAAGCAAATTGTGCTTCCCGATTATATACGTTGGTGATACGATTGTTAAAAGCAGATTCAATTACCCACAGATGAAATGATCTTGTCAAAAAACATATTTTTAACACTAAAGAACTGGCCCAGCACAAAAAAATTGCAATGTGAACCAATAGAAATTGATTCAAAATTATTCAACGGTTTTTAGTGGATTAAAAATTATAGAAAACAGGACGAACAGTCAGAAGTGTTGTCTTCGGTTTTCTTCAATTTTTTTTTAATTAACGCGCGCACAAGGGACTATTTGTTTCCCTTATAATGTAGAGCACACCGCGCAGGCATTAGGAAGATATGGAGAAGAAAGATAGGAGGTGTCGATTAACATTGGTTTTGAATGCTTGCAGATCAAAAAGGCAAGGGACAATTCGGCCGGGTAAACTATCTATCTGTATATTTCACGGTACGTCCGAAATTGCGATCAAGGTGAGCTGATGAGCAATCCTTGCTAGACGAGTATTACGGAAAAATCTTTTAAGGGGAGGAATGCAGCCGGCTACTTCAAGTGAACATTTTTTATAAAAGAAACGATAAAATAAGGAAAGACATGAAACGTTGCGTCGGTGTTCGAGAGGGGCAATTGCTTCAGCGGCAGTTCTATTTCCTATCAATCTTAACGCTCGATTTTGTATTCTATCAAGAAGGTAAAGCGATGTTTGCGAGCACCTGCCCAGAGCTGGGAGTTATACTCGACTTAAGGGCGTATAAACGCTTTATAAATTATAGCCAGATCAGATGGGGAAAAACACTTCTTACACCGATATAGAAAACCTAAGCACTTAGCAGCATTCTTAGCGATCTCAAATATATGGTCGTTCCAACGCAGGTCGTCTTTGACACACATACCGAGTACTGAGAGCTTTTCGGTTTCTTCGATGTAAGTGCCATTCATGGACAATGGCATTGGGGGTATGTTTAGCTTTAGGGACAGAAGACAGCATTGAGTTTTCGAAGCATTAAACTCCACACGATTACTACAATGCTGTATAAATCGGAGTTTAATGAGCTTGACATACGGTTCCGTTGCAATTGTACGTTCGAAGGCGAAGGATGTGAATTATCGAAAGAATATGAAAAGCTGAGTGTAGAGTCGTCAGCAAAAGAGTTAAGTGGATTAGAAGTAACAGACAGAAAATCATTTATAAAAATGAGGAAAAGAGTCGCAGACAGAACGGAGCCCTGGGGCACACCAGCATTTATTTTCTGGGCATCAGACTTGAATCCGTCCAAAACAACTTGTATTGAACGGTCCAGAAGATAGCTTCTAATCCAACGAACAAGAGTATCATCAATCCCAAAAGCACGCATTTTCGATAAGAAAGCTTCATGCCAAACTCTATCAAAGGCCTTGGAGATATCAAGAGCAATAATCTTACTTTGACCAAAGCGATGTAAAGATTTGTTCCACTGAACGGTTGCTGCGGAAGCCATACTGACGGTAATGGAGAAGCTTTCGATCTTCGAGATATTCCTTAAGCTGAAGGTTAATCAGCGTTTCCATGGCATTAGAAAGAAGGGATGTTAATGCTATGAGTCGGTAGGAGGAGGGGGAGGATGGGTCAGCTTTCTTAGGGACAGGCTCGTTAATGAAAATACACCTGAGAATTTTAATAATTATCTTTCGCTTATTACGTCTATAGGGTTTTCGCCAGATTTTAGTAAAATGTCGGTGCCACAAAGAAGAACTGAAAACATTAGTCTATTATAGAATCTCCTCGATTTTTCCAGAAAATTGCATAACTGTTCATTTGCCTTCTTGTTGCGAAGAAACCTTAAGATATAAGAACAATTCTTGCAACATCCCTACTCCCATTTTGTATGCGTCAAGTTTAATGCTAGTCAACCTTCCAGGGTTTTATTGATGGCTATCTAAGTTCTTGCATTAATTGACAACATTGCAAACGAAAACTAAAAGCATATCTTCCTTAACTAATTAATTTTCTAGTCTTTTGTTTTTGGTTTACTCGAATTTATTCAAATAGGTAATACTTGAGTTGATATTTTTTTTATTGCCTCTATGTTTGTTTCATAAATATGCGTATTTTGAACATTTGAATTTCTTTCGATTCAAGGTCGCTAAACCGATTCAGATACCCGGCATTACATCTCGTGCCCGAGGTCGCCCAGTAGGAAGTAAGAACACTCCACCTCAAGTCAGTACACCGCCATTCCAACCACCACCAGTTTCATCAGCAACTATTCAGGCAGCTACCAACTTAATCAATCAAACTTCATATGCACAACTAATGTCTCTCTATTCCACTCCGTCGATGACTAACCAAATGGCAAAAGTAAGACAGAGTTATTGTTCCATTTTATTAAATTGAATTTTAATTTTAATTTCTCAATTAGGATCATGCTGCATTCCAAAAACTTGTTGCCGAGTATTATAATTTGCTAGGAGGACCTGCAGCGTCTTCAACAGCCTTACTTCCCAACTTGGCAGCACCGTCAATGAATCCAATTATCAATCCATTGGCAGCTATGCAACCACCAAAAGCCTCAACAACACCCAATATTCCTGAAGTTACAACACCATCAACTTCAACCGCAAAGATTCCTCAATTTGACATAAAAAATCTTATTGCATCGGCAGCATCACAAGTATCAAAAAGTGCGAGTTCCTCTCATTCACATTCCACTACTATTAACATTGGTGGCGGTGAATTGACCATAACACCTACCACATCGAAGCCGGTGCATGTCAAAGAATCTGCGGCAAGTACATCTAAGCTATCAGCATCGATGCCATCAACTTCGTCGTCCATTTCGGTTACAAAAGTTCCAACACACTCTCCAAATATTTATGTTAAACCATTAACTGAAATGACATCCAAACCGATTCCAAAACTTCCCGAATTGCCCAAATCTTTATCAATTACCCCTTCGACCAGTTTATTCCCGGTTGAGAAATCCCGACCTCAAAAGGTATCCAGTATGTCGCTGGCGCCCGATCTAAAAATGCCCGACAAATTGCAAGGAAAAGCCAAGACCTCTTCCAAAAAGAAACCAATCCCACAGACTCCTTATACACGCCCTCCTTCCGTCCCACCATCAAATTCCGGAGCTCAATTGGCAAATTTGACAGCTACAGAATTGGCTTCTCTAGCTAGCCTAAATCCTCAGTTTTCTTTGATGAATAACTTTAGCATGGAAAACTACAATCAACAGGCAACCATGTTGACGCAATATGCTGAACTTCTAAAGAACATGGGTCCTAGTAGCTCAATGATGTCCCAAATTGCACAAATGTCCCAGTTGCAACAATTTCAAATGCTCGGCCAGAAGCGTCCTTGCGCCAAACGCAATCGCCAGCCAAAGCCGAAAAAACCACCGCAGGATATTCATGCGGCTGTTGAATCAGCGCTGAAATCATTATCACCCCAAATCACGATGATTCCATCGTCTTCAAAGTCAGCCAAACAACCATTTACAATGCCAACATACAGTTCTCCAGCTACTCTAACTTCAATCGGACCACCGCCGTCTATGTCGATGACTGCATTGCCGCCGCCACAAGGAGGCCGAATAACGCCCAAACCAATGCCGACACCACCGCCGTCTATAACACCCGGTCTACAACAAACTAGTCCAGTTAAAACTCTTCAACAAAAGCTAGCAGAGCGGCAGAAAGCCAATCAGCAGATGAATGAAAACGCCCAAAAGCCAGGAGGCAGTGGAGGTGGAGGTAACGTGTCAACGGGAGGAGGTAAACGTGGCAAGGTTGATGTTATTATCTTGGATTAATTTATTCTCTTTTATTTTAAGTGGTCTTTATGAAACCGAATTATTGAGAGTGTGTAGTTACGTCTCATTTTGGATAATAATCAATATTTAATAGCATTCAATAAATAAACTTTGTATAACATACCTAACATACCTACATTTATAAGCATTTCATTATTTCAAACAATTCTTTAGATTTTGAAGAAGATAAAGATAATGTATGTGGATATTGAAAATGGCGCCCAACATGGGTCAACATTATTCTTGTTTGTAAACAACTTTTTTGGGCAGATCCTTTAACCAAGTATTAAAAACCAGTAGAAAAAATTCCAAACCCTGACATGCTAGATCTTACAACGGACTAAGCATACATTGGCGATGCAAAAAACAATCGCTGGCTGAGCGAGCAGAAGAGGAAAACCAGGGAGAATCGCTCAACTGAGGAAATAGATATTTTGTAGGAATGAAATTACAAAGCTCAAACTTTCAAAGGCCATCAAGTATACACTACTTACTAGGCAAGATATGATCGTGGGAAAGCATACCCGACTAATGGAAGCTCATTATTGTTAAACCGGTCTTTAAGAGGGAAGACCTTCTGGACTGCACCAACAACAAAGGTAATTGGTGAGCCTTTAAAGCCATTCGTCAGCAGTACGATTTTTCAGAAATCTCTGCAGTCAGTCAGAAAACTCTCAATACCGTTCTTGAAAGCTATAATACGGAATCGTCGAGATATGATCAGCAGTCAATGAGTCCAAAACCAATTATAAACTGTTATCAAAGATATCAAGATGGACATCTTATAGAATACATCATGGTAGAAAGTTATAACTTTGAGAAAAAATAAGAAACTCGTCTACCTAAGCTCCGCTATTAGCTCAAAGCTCTATTATCAAATAAGTCTTACTTCACTGTTTGTTCGGGCTAAAAATTCAGTTGAGCAGCAACTGCATGATGTGTTCCATCATCATCTTATTCCTCTTTTATGGTTACAAGTATATTATCAAAAGTGGATGGGGAGAAATATTTTTCCGGTGATTTTTAGCCCTGCACCATGGGAAAAGTAAGCTGTGGAAAATGGAAAAACTGAGTAATTCCTTTTAAGTTTTTCTGTCTCGCAATAACCTACTGCAGTGACAAGTTTCCATTATATTTGTCTTGTTGGCTTTAATCATTAAGACAAATCCTAATTCTTTGCAACGAATGAAATAATTGGCTAATGGTGAGGTTCAATGTTAAACAGATGTTTTCAACGTTATCTAAATAATTAGGCCTATCAACTTTTTTTTTAAATAATTGCACGCCCAAGGGATTATGTATCTCGACTTTTTAATGTTTAAACACACTGCGCGAGCTTTAGGAAAGAGAGTTTGGAACAGAAAGTGTCGATTAATATTGGTTTTGAATGCTTTCACATTGGAATGACAAGGGAAAATCTCGCCGTGCGTACTATTTCAAATTCGGCTGTTCGGCAAAAAAAAAAAAGAATTTTTATAATTTACGTTACACTTTCGAAAATTCAGCTCAAGCGTGTACCGATAAGCACTCTGATCGAGTATGAAATGTTTAAGGGGAGGAATACAGCTGGGTACATTGAGTGATCGTTTTTGATAAAAGAAACGATTAAATATGGAAAGACATGAAATGTTGGCATCGGTGTTCGAGAGTGGAAACGTTTCAGAGACAGTTCTATTTCCTGTCAATTTAAACGCTGTATTTTGTATTGCATCGAGCAGGCGTAGCGATGTTTGAAAAGCACCTGTCCAAAGGTGTAAGTACCTACTTAAGCGTATAAACGCTTTATAAATCAGAAGGGGGAAAAAACCTCTTGCATCGGTACAGAAAACCTAAGCACTTAGCAGCATTTTTTGGCGATCTCAAGTATATGTTTGTTCCAAAGGAGGTCGTCATTCATAATTGACATATATACCTACTTATCTTAGGTGGCGCTACAGTCCGGGTAGGACCTGGGTATCATATTGGCATTTATCCCAAACATATCAAAAAAAGTATTAAACCTAAGGAAAACTCATGGTCTGATTCGAGCTGTAGAGAGAATAAATTGAAAAGAATAAGTAACATAAATTCATAATAGCTTAGTTAAAATATAAGAAATTAATGCGACATTCTATATTTTTTTACAAAGTATTAAAATTGTTGAATGCTACTTCAGTGGCTTATTACATTCATGAAAATAGCTTTGGGTGGGGTGACCCTATTTAAATAGTTACGTTAAACAAAATAATAAGAATTAACATTAAAATAGAAGTTTATATTTACAAGTTAGATTGAAAGGTGTTTTATTTTTCTCAAAAAATTAACAAAAATAATATCCTACATATATATATATACATATATAATATATACATATAATATACATATATATAATTTTAGTATTATATCAAACCAAAATTTCAGAAAGAATAGATTCAACATTATTGTAATCCAAATTTAAAAGCCAATTCTTTACAACCTTTAAAAACAGACTCGAATGTCTATTAGGTTTTCGGCATATTTTACGTATAACATATTTCTGTAGAGTTAACAACGTTTGAATTTTGTTTTTGTAAACACCACCCCAAGAAACAATTCCATATTGTAACTTTGATTGCAAAATTCCGTAATAAATTGTTTTTAGAAGTTGCATCGAACAGATATTACTCAAATAGAAGAAATATCTAAGCGTGGAACAAAAATAATTCCTCAAAGCTTCTACATGATTAAAAAAAAAAAAAACATTTTAGAATCGATTGTTAGACCCAAATATATAAATTTGTATTTGTATTTGTATTCATTGCCTTCAAATCATAGTATATTAAGACATAATGTCTTTTTTGCTATACTTTTACATAGTGGTTAATGATTAAGTTACAATTACATATAATGAGATTAACCAATATAAAATTATAAATAAAAATAAAAGAAAAATGATAATAATTACATTGAAAAAGAGAAAAATATTGATAATGAAAGTAAGATTTAAAAACTAACTAACTATTAATGATTTCGACTTCTCAAATGAACCTTTAAAAGATTTTGAAAGGAATTGTAGCTATTTGGCCTCCTCAGGTTGATTGGCAGGGAATGCCAGAGACCAACATTGTGCACAAAGAACTGTCGCTTTGGGTTACGAAAGTTAAATATGGGAGCTATTAAAATATTACTTCTTTGTGATTTTTTTTTTTTTTTTTTTAATAAGAAAATTAGGGCTTGAAAATTAACGAACTTGCTCAGAGGCATGCCAAAAATACTGTTAGCATACCTTGAAACATGATCAAACCGATTTAAACCGTAAATGAAACGAGCAATGTTGTTGAAAGCGACTTCTAGCTTTCGTTTGCTTCTACAATCTGGATTCTGGACAGCAAAAGATAAGGCTACCGTATAGTAAAATAGAAAGAATAAGAGTTTTTGCTAATATAAGCTTTATACAACTACAGGCGATATTTAGAGCCCTCAATGCAGCGTAGGTTTTTCCCAGAGCACAAGAAATATGATGTTCCCACGACAAAGTTTGATTAAACCAGATTCCTAAGTTTTTAAGTTTTTCGACGTAATTTAGTGCAGAGCCATTTATTTCAATATTTGGAAAATATGATGTTTCGAGCGCAGTATTATTGATAACGTAGCCTGACATTTATTTGAGTTCAGTTTCAAAAGATTCCGATCAGACCATTCAACAACACGCAGCAGATCTTCATTTATTCGAGCAATTGCATCTTCAACCATGCCAATCTGATAGCTCAGGTAAATTTGCACATCGTCCGCATACATATGGATCTTACAAAATTTGAGGATCGAGGGAAGATCATTATTAAAGAAGGTAAAGAGGAGTGGGCCCAAAATTGATCCTTGTGGTACACCAGCATGCGTTGAGCGGAAATCAGAACATATTTTGTGCGTCTTAGAAGAGCTTGAACGGTTCTAACTGATGAGCCCACCGTTCATGCCTGGGCGAAACGCACATTTGGAGTTAAGGACAAAAAACCCTTAAATTGAATTTTATTCAACAAAAACTCCAAATAAAACAACAAACAACTAACTATTGCTAGTTCTTATTGCAATATAATGTTTATTTGAAATCAGAAAGTTCATTGCTAACCACAACAGCCTGAGTTCTACCAGTTAGGTATTCCTTAATGAGGGAAAGAGCCGTGTTTTCAAAGAAAACATTGTGCTTTAACTTTTCCAACAACAAACTGTGCGGAACGAGTCAAACGCCTTAGAAAAATCGAGAAGTACCAGGGTTGTTACAAGATTTTTATCCAATTCTTGTCGTATGTCATCGACTATTTTCAGCAGTGCAGTGTTGCAGCTGTGTTGAGATCTGAATCCAGATTGGTTGGGTGAGAGTAGTCTACAGGTACTTAGAAAAGATGAAATCTGCCGGCTCATTATCTTTTCAAACGCTTTAGAAATAAAAGGTAAAATGGACATTGGGCGGTATTCTTTCTGTTTTGTGAGGGACTTTTTACGAACTGGGATTACTTTGGAGGCTTTCCAGAGCTTAAGATAGCAGGACGAAGTTAAGATGGAATTGAAGATATGGGAAATGTAGGGTGAGAGAAACGGAAGAAGCATTTTGATGAATCTAGGGTGAATTGCATCCAAACCGATAGCATTGGACTTTATCTCACTCAGAGCCTTATACACTTCCACTGACTCTATGGAAGCTGAACGTTTGAACGTTGTGAGTTTCGGTAACTAAGTTGGTGTTCATGTTAGAGTCATCATAAACGCTTAAGGTGGAAGGAACATTGCCAAATAGGTTATTCAGCTCGTTTTTATCGCAGACTACATCGGAGCATTCAGATTGTTTTGAGACACCAAGAGATTTTATATTCCTCCACAACTGTTGTTAAGTAAGGTTACTAAACTTGGAAGCATAAAACCCTTTCTTTGAATTTCTTATCTCAGTGTTAACTGCATTTCGTAACGTCTTATAAAAATCAAATAATGATGGAATACGGAATCTTTTCCAACGCTTGTACGCAGCATTTCTCTTGGCAATTAATTGCTCGACCTTTACACTGAACTATCCTAAATCATTGCTTCGTACTTGGATTGTTTTAGTGGGAACAAAATTGTCAAATAAATTGTTTATCGTAGAGGTAAAATATTGCACTTGTTCATTAACAGATTCAAGGTGGAAAATATTTTCCAAATTGAAGTTTCTTATATGATAAACAAGAGCTGGCATGTTAACTGATTTAAAATCTCTGAAACAAATTGTATTCCTTGTTGAATTGGAAGTAAAGCTGAGGCCATAGAAAGCAACTATAAGATCGTGCTTTGAGAAACATGGAACATCAATTTGATGGTAGCAATTCACGAAATTTGGTTGGCCTACAAGAAAAACATCTAGCAAAGTAGAGCTCGTATCTGAGAAATGAGTAGGGTATTCATGATTTATTGGATAAAGGTTTAAAGAGGCAATATTATCATTAAAGCATTTTACTTCACTGTTTCGGACATCTAAGAGGTCAACATTTAAGTCACCGGCAATTATAATGTGGTTATAACTAGGAGTCACAGTTTCTAAGATGTCGGTGATGGAGCTTGTTTTGATAACATTGGGAGGCTTATACATAACACCGATAAGACACTTCTGTGCAACACAATCAACTTCCAAAAACTGAAATTCCAGTCGATTGGTTTTATTAGATGAGATTACAACCTTGCAGGATATAGTCTTTTTTATAAATACAATGACTTGTAAAATCTCTAAAGCCGTTGTGGACTGATACACAAAACTGTTTTCTAGAGAAAGTTCACCAGAATTACCACTGGACGAACAGGATATACAAGACTGCAAGACAGGGCATGGTCCTTTTCAAAGCAGAAGTTTTATTAAGTATACTATTTACTAATTTCCATTAATTTTTTAAATTTCCTTTTACTGAATGAAATTGGCTTCGGTAATAGCTAAATATCTCGACAAATCGGAATCTCCTTTTTAATTTCATCCGACAACTTTTTATATTTACGTATCAAACACAAGTTATAAGGGTGCTTTCTGCACTTAATTCTGAGTAAGTTCTTTCTTCTTATTTTATACAAAAGATAACTTGAAGTCCAAGTCTTTAACCTTTTCACACACTTATTTGAAGGCAAATCAGAGGCAATCAATAAAAATATCATAGGCCTCAGAAGCATCAGAACAATTATAAACATCTTCCTAAAATTCATACAAAAGATTGCTAAGTTAATTGAAATTAATTTTGCGCACTTTTTTGCCGATTTTTTATTCAAGCAACTATTTCTACAAAATGTTTATTGTGAGACCTGAGACCTCTCATACAGTGGTCAGTGATATTCAAATCCAAAACAAACTTCTCATTGTTAATTAACGAAATATCTCTGAAACGACCATACATTATGATCTAAACATGTACCTGACACAATCCTAGCAGGTTCATTGATAATGCATGCTAACCTATTCAATGCCAGTAAAGCCAAGTAACTGGAAACCGTTGAACGGTTTTCTAATATATTTAACTTAAAATAACCAACAATTATTACATTTTTTGTTTTCTCATTTTCAAGGAGACCTGAGAACTCTCTATGTATGTTAAAACATTATACATATGCAATCTATACAAACCCAAAAAAAACGGAAGGTTCATTGTTAATTTCAATTGTGATCTTTAAGACATCTGCACTCTAAAAGTCAACTAAATCTACATCGATAATCTTGTATTCCTCTTTTATGAAGCAACCGACGCCTCCAGCAGGGTAATTTTCATTAGTTTTAACAACAAAATTAAACTCGGGCAACGAGTAATCACTTTTTTTCAAATTCATAAATTCAGATGTCAAACACAAAATGCACATAAAAGAATCTACATGAATGACTTGTGCAGAAAAGTTTTCTCTCAAGCTTCTTATATTTTGGTGGACAATCAAAAATTTACCATCGCAGAAGGAATTTTTTCTAAACAAATTATCACATTTGGTACTACAAAGATCAAGGGTTGACAAGTCATCTACAAATCTATTAAATGTAAGTTTCGTTGCTTTAAGGCCAAAGCCTCAGAGGAAAAGCGGAAAAAATTTCAGCAAGCTAGAAAGGCCTGCAATGTTAATATTTGTCAAACCAAATATTAACATGAACAAAAAATTCGGCAAAAAATACTGCAATTTCCAAAAGGCAGTAAAAATGTTTGATCATTTGTAAAAAAACGTAAAGAACTCTTCGTCATCATCGGTTAATTCGCTCGTCTTCAATGATACTCCTGCTGTCAGTTCTCAAGAAAATGCAGATCTGCTTGTTGCCCAATTTGCGTCAAACTCAACGCTGCCAGCAGGTGTTAGAATTCCTCCTGTACTTGAGAGCGTAAATGATTTTATGGGACCAAACTTCTTTCGCACTCGTTCAGTTGCAAGAGTCTTGAAAGATCTCAATATACACAAGTCCGCTTGTATCCCCGCTATTGTTCTGAAAAGGTGTTCTTTAACGCTGGCAAAACCTCTGCGTAAGCTTTTCCATCAGTCCTATTCACCCTAAAAAAGGTGAATCTTCCTCACCCTCAAACTATCGACCAATTGCACTTACGTCCATCCTTTCCAAGGTCATGGAAACCCTGATTAATTTTCAGCTTACGAAATATCTTGAAGATCAAAAGCTTCTTAATGACCGGCAGTACAGCTTTCGCAGCAATAGATCCACTGGTGATTTGATGGTTTATCTTACCGAAAAGTGGAATCAATCTCTCCACCGTTTGATTGATATTTCTAAGGTATTTGATACGTATAGAGTTTGGCATCAAACCCTTTTCTCGAAAATTCTTGCATTTGGACTCGATGAATATCTTCTTTGTTGGATTAGTAATTATCTTTCGAACCGCTCAATACAAGTTGTGTTGGACGGATTCAAGTCTGATATTCACAAAATAAATGGTGGTGTGCCCCAAGGCTCTGTTTTGTCTCCGACTCTTTTTCTAATATTTATCAACGATTTATCTGAAACAACTAATCCAATAAATTGTTTTGCAGACGACAGTACTCTCTGCTTTTCATATTCGTGTTCTTCGGATGTGGAACTGCAACGGCAGCATATGAAAAGTTCATTAAATTCTGATCTGGACAGCATTAACATGCTTCAAAAATTCAATGTTGTCTTTTGTCGTTGAAGCGGAATATACCCCCAATGTCACTATTCATGAGTGGCACCTGCATCGAAGAAACTGATCTTCTCTCAGTTCTCGGTATGTGCATTACAGACCACCTTCTGTGGAATGACCACATATTTGACGTCGCCAAGAATGCTGTGAAGTGTTTAGGTTTCCTTCGAAGATGCAAGAAGTTGTTCACTCCGTCTGATCTTGCTACAGTATATTAAACAAATATTCGACCGAAACTTGAGTATAATTCGCATATTTGGGCCGGTGCTCCCATAACCCACTTGAGTTTTCTTTATAGAACTCAAAAAAGAGCTTTGAAAATGGAATAACAAAAACATTTACATCTCTTGAACGTAATGTTTATTGCCTTTCGTTATTTTATCGTTATTTGTATCATCAACGCTCTAGCAAAATAGCCTGTTGCATTCCTCCCCTGAAACGATTCAACCATAATACTTGCACTGCTAGGAATGCCCATCAGTTTACCCCTGAGCCCAACTTCGGACGTACTGTTAAGTATAGAGGTTCTTTCTTTAGTCGTACCACAAGAATGTGGAACGCTTTGCCTGCCTTGGGGTTTCTCTCCCATTTTGATGTGAAGAATTTCAAAACTAATGTGCATCGACATCTCCTTTTATATCCTTCTCTTTAAACCTAATGCTCGCACGGTGTTTTAACATATTAAGGGTAGAAAAATAATCCCTTTCGCGTTCTTATTATAAAAACAAAAAAAAAATACATACCGAATAAAATACCGATACAGAGACGCATTAAATTCTACACGATTCATATTACCCCATTGTCCATGCAATGCTGTATAGTTCGGCTTTTAATATACATTTAAATAATCTTTCTTCGTCAAAGCGATGTAAAAATTTGTTCCACTGTTCGGTGCGTTATGTCATTAGATCACCAGTGGAATGATTGCTGCGAAAGCTATACTATTGGTTATGAAGAAGCTTTCGGTCTTTTTGCTTAAATTTTCGGAATTTTTTTCCGTAATTTTTGGTCATGCAAGAATTTTGATCTATCAATAACGGAGTCGCATGTTCTTTTTCTGATATTTCCCTCTGGGTTTGTTTTATAAGATCGGAAACTAAATTCCTTGATCCTGATAACTTCTTTTCACTCAGAGTTAAAGCAAGACTGAAATCGCCCGCAGTAACGATTCTCGCGCGAGGACAATGGAATACTATTTTCAAAATGGAATCGGACAGCGCATTTAACTCGCAGTTATTGTAGTGCTTCCTTCAGCACCGTAACGATAAGTCCTTCCTTCAATTCCCAGGAAATGATTTCGTTCTACAAAGAATTTTGCATACTCATTAGTAGTCAAAAAACAAATGATTATTTCATATATTAAAATTACATTTTATTCGTATTATATTAATTTGATTTTTACCTCATTCTTAAAAATAAATAAATTGAAAATATCGGATTAAATAATAAGTGCTGTGATGAAAATGCAGCACTGATGCGTTAATGGGGTATAATATTCAAATATTTGTTGTTTTCGTATCTTTTTTTCCTTCCACTTAGCCGGAATGCTTATAAACAATAAAGAAAAACAAAAAAGCAAATAAAAAAACATTCTATTCATTCATTTGGAGTAATGAATTAACTGTTGCATCCTTGTTTCCACGATTCGCTTCGAACACGGATTTAACTACCTCCTTGTCGATATCAGGAAACATTTCATGAACCTTGAATGGGAATGTGAATATTTAGAACAAAACCGGTTTTTTTAGTTCCCAACAAATTAATTTACCTGTTTAAAATCAGCTTCGCTAATTTGTGGAATTGGAGGTGGCATTTGAGGCTGTTGAGGTGCCACAAATATTGGCATTGGACGACCTGGTGGAACCATAACCATTGGAGCCGCAGAAATGGCTTGGTACATGTATGGCGTGACCGGTTGATTGCCAAAACTCAAAACCATATCGATGCTGCCTTCGAGTCCTTCACCCTGCTTGCCACTCAATGGATACCATTCTTCGTGGGTTTCGCCACGCAACACAGATTCAGGTATTTTTATGTCTGTCCAGGCGATAAGTTCGTCCATTTTGAAACTACATTCGTCGTAGACTTCGACTGAAATCGAATGAACTCCAACTGGAAGCTGACTTTGGATGACACGATTCCAACGAGGATTTTTACCACCATTCGGGTCGGTTTGTGTTTCATAAACGTAATGACCGACACGAACGCGAACATATGGATCCATTCGAGTGAGGCCGTAGTTACGAACTAAGCGTGCTTGTGCGCATGTAATGCTAAGGCGTCCGACGTGATTTGGAGCCTGAAAAGGAACAATTTAAAATGTTTAATTTATTTGGCCAAAAAGATCAAAGAAAAGGGATTAGTTGGCTAATGCCCTAGTTATTTTGTCAAATAACTTTTGAGTCACAGTGAAACCACCAAGCTCTCCACAAAAGAAACTGACCGGGGTTCTTTTCTAAATGGTTTTTCTATAAGAGCGCTACAAAAGTTTTGGATATCAATGAAATTCTTTATTCCTGTGAAAGTACGTTCGATGCCATTATGTATGGAACTCGATTTCTTTTGCATGGCCACCACGGGCACGCTTGCAGAAGTCCAGACGCTGAACCACGTTCGATATTCGTACGAAGTTCATCAATCGTCGCTGGCTTGATGGCATAGACCATAGACTTGACGTAGCCCCACAGGAAATAGTCTAACGGCGTCAAATCGCACGACCGAGGCGGGCAAGCAACTTCATCATTTCATGAGATAACACGTTCTCCAAAATTGGTTTCCAATAAATTGATTGTGTCATTCGCTGTGTGGCTTGCGGCGCCGTCCTGTTGGAACCACATGTCCTCCAAGTCCATATCCCCATTCACAGTAACGTGCCGGTCTTGATCATCACGGAAGAAGTACGGCTTCGGGATGCAATGATGACTCATGGAGTACGTGTGGATTGCTGCCTGACCAATACCGCATATTTTGTTTATTGACGAAGCCATTCAGCCAGAAATGAGCCCCATCGCTGACGATGATTTTTCCATGAAAATCCGAATCATTTTCAAGTTGTTGCTCAGCCCAATTCACGAACATACGACGCTTCTGGTGGTCAAGCGGCTTCAGTTCTTGCGTCAATTTAATCTGGTAATGATTTAGGCCAAGATCTTTTCGCAAAATTCGCCACAACGACTTCACAGAGATGCCCAACGCTTGAGCAACTGAAGCCTCAGCGCGCAGCAATATTCTTAACACTACGGGCACTTCTGTCTCACTGGCACGGAAACATTTTATACTGTGCCTGTGGATTCAAATTTTTCCACTAGACGCTCAATTGTTGATCTGCTAGGATGATTATGACGACCATAAATTGGACGTAGCGCTCTTAACGTTGAGGCCCCTGACTCCGAATTTCGGTAGTAAATTTTAATAATTTCGACTCGTTGTTGGCTCGTATATCTTTCCATCATGAAATGGCAAACCTTATTGAAGAGAAATGTCAAAAGACCAGCAAGAAATATGGCGTCGTTTGTTGTCCCTGTAGCTCTACTTTTGTAGCGTCCCTGTTGAAAAACCCGATATTTAGAATCCCTGCATTTTTCTGCATAAATAAAATGTTTTCAGACCATTTTCTTGTTTTTTTTTCAGATTTCCGCTAGAAAGAAGTCCACAATAATGAAAGGAAGGGGAAAAACTCGTACGGAAACGAGCAGAAAGGCTTAATTCTAACTTATTGCAAATGGAAACAAATTGCTGTTAGTGGAATACCAAGAAACTTATTTGGGTTAGCTTAGTTTAAAAGCATATTTTTATTGAAGTAAAAGTGATCCCAAAGAAAACATACTTTTCTACCTCAAAAGTACAAAATAATTAAATAGAAATTTCTTTTTCTTTGTGTGTAATGTTAAGAAAAAAATCTAACTTGAAAAATTAAGTATCTTTACAAGATTAAGTTTGAGTGTAATTACATACAAAAATATGAAATTCATTTTAGATAAAACAAATATTTGTGAGATTAATAAATACGTTTTATTTTATTTCACTACTAACTGTGTCATTCGGCGTTGCTCGTGTTACCACACATTTTCTGTACTATGCATACCTAAAAACCACCAAGTTAACCTTATTCATAAAGAGAAAACTACATTTTCGTAAATATCTTCACTCCAACGCAACCTATGGGATGCAAAATTTACATCACCTGCAGGGTAAATTTAAAAACTGGCTGAAAATGTTAATAAAATTGGTCACGCTGTTTTAGAGTCCATAAATAAGAATTTTCGAAAAAAGCCACACCCCAGTGTTACTTATGGGTAGTTAAAATAACCGAAGTTACTCCATCAGCTATCTGCTTATAAGACTCCCGTCAAAATCGGTCCATACATAAGAATTTCAAATTCAACTGAACTAAACAATGTGCCCCTACAGCTAGACCTGTTGAGAACTTTCCGTCTTTTCTGTTTCCTAAACCAATTAACTAACAAACCCGCAGAAGATAGTATCCAATATGCGTACTTTAAACAGGCTACGCAAAGCTGAACAGCTAGCCCAAGCCCTAGCCAGTTTCAAAGTTGATGTGGCACCTCTCCAGGAGATGCGATGGGATGGAAGGGGCTTGAGAAGAGCTGAAAACTCCGATTTTTATTACTGGAAATAACACCTTGATGGAATTCGCGCTAGTTCGGCTGCGGTTGGACTGCCTGAAGAAAACTTCAACAAAGGATCTTAATCTCCTCGAAGTTAGTCTAGAAAATTATGACGATCCGTATTAAGGCAAAATTCAATCACTCAAGCCTTATTAGTGCCCATACCTCTACAGAAAAAAAGACGACGCAACCGAACATTTCTCCTTGCAAACATGTACAAGCAGTTCCCCAAACATGACATTAAAATGCTTGTGGGGGATTTTAAAGCAACAAATTCGGAGGGAGAACATCGTTCGTCGGAAAAGGACATAATCGATTTTGCAGCGGCAAAAAAATGGTGTTAAGCAGGACGCGATACCCTCGTCTTGACATCCACATAGACAAATGGCGGTAACCAGACGGTCGAAACTGCAATCAAAGCGATCATGCCGCGATCGACGTAAGACATTCTTCTAGTATTCTGAACGTCCCTACGTCCGAGAAACCCTTGTTTCGAAAACGAATATGCTCAGGCGAACAAACAGAACAGAGGCATACAGAGTGAAACAGTCAAAATCAGGTCTGATCGTTGACAGTCAAAATTAAGAAAATCGGTCTGCATAAGATGACAGTCAGATGTGATTATCATATTTTTATGACTTTTTTGTTGACACCTATTTTGGTATAATTTCGATTAAAATTAACATATGTGTTGTAGTATTTTTGAAGATATCAAGAAAAATTACCCTTTGTGTCGGTGCAAATGTTTTTACGGCCACAAAATGCAGAAAATAAAAACCAAAATCAAAATAGAAGGGTAAGACTCATACGGATAAGATTTTCTATGTATTGTTCAACTTCTGCACTTATTAACTGGAGTTCGTTCAACCTATATTCCTCTTGTGCTCCAGTTGGTAGTAACATTAAATTTTCTTGGGGTTGGGCTACCAAGGACAAGTTGGTGGTGCGGAGCTAGAAATGTGTCAACGAGCGCCTCATTACAATTCGCATCAAGACTAAATTTGCCAATATTAGCCTTATATGCGCGCATGCACCCACAGAGGAAAAATATGATGCACCAAAGAAATGTTTTTTGAGCTCCTGGACAAAACATATGACCAGTGCCCTAGTTATAACATTAAAATTGTCCTAGGCAACTTTAACGCCAAGCTAGGGAGAGAAGATGTCTTTGGTGGTACAGTCGGAAAACACAGCTTTCACGACACCACCACCGATAACGGATTCAGGCTAATTGACTTTGCTGCGGGGCGAAATATTACAATATATATATATATACAACCTCAACATTCTCAAAGGGCATGGAGATCGCCTGATCAATCCACTGTCAACCAGATTGAACACATTGCGATCGATGCAAGGCACTACTCCAAAGGAATGCGTTAACGCCAGCATCAAGTATTGAGAACAATAAAATGCCATCAGGGAAGCCGCCACTGAAGTACTGGGTTTTACACGGTCACCACAACGAAACCCCTGGTTTGATAATAAGTGTTGGCAAGCACACCACACGCAGCTAAACAAGAAATATACAAGGTGGCGCTGCAAAGAAGGACCAGAACTGCCCGTGCGCTCTACGAGCAGAAGAGGAAAGAAGAACACCGGCTTCTCAGAAAGAAAATAAATTGCACGACTGGATCGCACGTACTTGCTCATATGTGCGGTCACATTGTAGAATACAATTTAAGAAAATTAAAGTGAACCTCAAAGCATTTATACGATTTTTGTGAGTTTTGATTATTTGAATAAAGTACGTTAAATTGTATTGGGTAAAAAGTGTGAATTTTTTTTCCAAATTGTAGGAGCCGTTTTTAAATAAAACGTTGTTTTTAAATAAAACGTTTTTTTTAACAACTTTTTTTTAAAAATTAAAAATAATAATTCAAGAATACGAACTTAAGCACAAAAATAATGTACATTTAAAACCAAAATTTAAAAAAAATCACTTACCCGTTTTCAAAATATTGATTAAAAATTTTTTTTTTAATTATTAAAAATACAAAATAAAAGTTTTCGAAAAAAAATAATGAAAAATTACTTAGGCTACCTACACCTTCTTGAATATCAATTTTGATTGTAATCGGATCACATGTTTTTGAGAAAGTCGAAGAAAAAAAATCAGTCCTATGGGAGGTACCGTTTTTAGCTCACCATATTAAATTTTTTTTTTACCAAAATATAATGCATACCTACAGTAATACACTGAATTTTTTTTTAAATTCTTGGAGCCGTTTTCGACAAAAACAAACTTTTACATAACGGTTATATGACAGGTACCGTTAATTTTTGAGCTAAAAAAAATTGAAAAAACTCCTCTGAAGAATGTCAAAATAACATTAAGTTCAAAATTTGAAGGCGATTGGCCCAACCGTTTAGGCTGCAGTCCAAAATACATCCGTACAGACAGACGGACAGAATTTTGCCAGTAACTCAAATATGTTTCTCTATCATTGTAATGTCATGTTTGATTGTTATCTCAAATTTTTTTTTTTGCACGAATGCATAACTTGTATTATAGTACCTATAATTGCAAGTAAAAAGGGATCATGAGAAGCGCGCGATCGAGGAAATGGAGAGCTGTTTTTGCAGAAATGAAGTTCGAAAGTTTTACCAAAAGGTAAAAAGAAACCATCAAAGCTACAGAGCACGAACTGAAGCTTGCAAAGACGATCAAGGGAAAATCATAGCGGAATCGCAGTCGGTGCTGAGAATATGGAAAAAACAATTCTGCAGACTGTATAACGGCGATGACGAAACGAACTTCGCTGTCAGGCATAATGGTCCACTTTATCTGGGCGCAATAGACCAACAATTCCGCCCACCACATCTGGATGAAATAAAGCTAGCTATATCTAAGCTTAAGATTAACAAAGCTGCCGGAGCCGATGGCCTAGCTGCCGAGCTCTTCAAAACTGCAGGCGATGACTTGGCTATAAGTATGCACCAACTCATAAGCAAGATATGGTTAGAAGAAAGCATGCACAATGAATGGAATCTCAGCATAATTTGCCCGATCTTTAAAAAAGGAGACCCTCTGAACTGCACCAACTACAGGGATATCAGTCTCCTCAATATGAGGAGCCTAAAGCCATTCGTCAACAACCTGATAAGTCCATATTAGTGCGGTTTTAGGCCAGGAAAGTTCACTTTCGATAAAATATTCACATTACGGCAGATCTTGGAAAAAACTGAAGAACTTCAAATGGACACCCACCACCTTTTCATCGATTTCAAAGCCGCGTACGACACCATTTATAGAGACGAGTTATATAGAGCAATGTGCAGTTTTAACATCCCTGCCAAACTCTTTCGCCTGTGTAAAAGGACGATGGAAAACGCACGCTGTTCCGTCAAGGTCGGTAAAGACTTCACCGACACCCTTGATGTCAAAAAAGGATTTAGACAAGACGATGCGCTGTCGTGCAACTTTTTCAACATCATACTTGAAAGAATAGTGCAGAACACTCACGCCAACACCAGAGCCACGATCTTTCAAAAGTCCGTCCAATTACTGGCATACGCCGACGATATTGACTTAAGCGTAAGAACGCAGCGTGATGTAAGTAGCGCTTTTGTGAGTATTGAGACGGAAGCGGCGAAGATGGGTTTAGCAGTCAATGAGGGCAAAACCAAGTATATGCTGTCATCAAGAAGAGACACCCAACATGGACGTCTTCGACAAAACATCACGAAAGACAGCTATAACTTTGAGGTAGTTAGGGACTTTGTTTACCTGGGCTCCACTATTAACTCAGACAACAACACCAGCGTGGAAATCAAACGAAGAATAACTCTTGCCAATCGCTGCTTCTTCAGGCTTAGAAGGCAATTGAGTAGCAAAGCACTCTCTCGGGCAACTAAATTGTCCCTTTACAAGACCCTCATCATCCCAGCCCTGCTCTATGGTGCAGACGCATGGACGTTGTGAAAAGCGGATTTGGACGCTTTAGGCTGCTTCGAGAGAAAGATTCACCGGGTGATTTTTGGTGCCGTATGCATTAAAGGAGAATGGAGAAGAAGATACAATTAAAAACTGTACCGGCTGTACAGCGACACAGACCTAGCCAAAAGAGTAAAAATTCAACGTCTCAGATGGCTGGGTCATATAAAGCCGATGGACATTAATGCTCCAGCCCGGAAAATCTACGAATCCACGCCAGAGGGACGGCACAGTAGAGGAAGACCGAGACTCAGGTGGCGCACACAAGTGGAAGAGGACCTCAGCCGACTCCACGCGCGTAACTAGAGGCAGCTTCCTAGGGACCGAGCTGGCTAGAGAAGTTTGTTGGTTGAGGCCCAAGTCCACCCGGACTGTAGCGCCACCTAAGGTAAGGTAGGTAAACTATCTGCCGAATTCCAACTATCCATGTTAGGAAACTAACAAACAATAGACGCTCGGGTGGGCTTGACACCTAGCTCGCATGAGCCAAGAGGAACCAGCTCGGAATCTTTTTTAGTTATTTTAATGGTAAAAGACAACGTGGCTGCGTTGGAAGGATGGCGTAGACCAGGACGCCCGAAGCCTTCTGGTGCGCAATTAGATGGCAATCGGGATAAATAGAAGAACTTGTTGAAGGAGGCCCGGACCGCATCCCGGCTGTTGCGCCGATGATGATGATGACAAGATCTGGTATAATAGGTTCTAATCAACTGCCTTTTGGCTAGGTTGAATCTAGAGGTGTTTTCACGAATGTTGTGTTTTCAAACTCAGAGCTCAAAAAATATCTTTGGTGTCTTCAACTTTCCCCTATGTATGGGCATTCCCGCATATTAAGCTTATGTTGGTAAATGTAGCCTTGAAGTGAATTGTCTTGAGACTTTCGTTCAAATACTATAAACTCAAGAGTTCTTGGTTAAGAGATCAAAATCCGTGCGAGTTCATTATTGGAGTTCATGAATTAGCACCGAAACAAAGACAATTTTATTTTGTATTATGAGATAACTGACAAGGACAACTTAATGCTGATAGTGTCAGGCCTTACACACTTTAACTATTTTTTTAATAAATCCAAGTAAAATAATAAAAATAAAAAAATGAATACACAACTTTGCCAGCATTTGTAGTTCTTCCTATACGGTTATCTTTACAAAGCAATAACTGCACTTCAATGTAATTTTATTTAAACTCACCACATATTGCGGCATAGCCTGTTGCTGATACAACGCCATTGCTGCTTGACAATCGGCTGCTTCTTGAATTTCTCTTGGTGTTGAAATACGCAAAAAATCCGGAGGCAATGGACCAATAATTGCCTGAAAAGAAGAGAGCGAAAAAGCAGCCTAGTTACTCGTCTTATAATTGCATCAAGTAAACAAGATTACATATCGACAACAATCACTATATGCATATTATTCATCCACGGCTTAGCACTTTGTGCAATCAAGCGTTGAGATATAATTTTTTTTTCGCGATCGTATTGATTGCGGTGGCATGAAATCAATCGAAATTCTAATCTCAAATGACTAATTTCTAGGTTGATTAAAGCTATTCATAGAGCAATTTTCATGACACCGCTACGGTTTCATAAGAAAAAAACTACTTATGTTTGCATGTCATTTGTGTGACGAAGCTCATTTGTTTAAACATTTGGAATAATGATGAAAACAAATATGAAAAAATGTTGATTTTGTACCTTTCTCCATCGATTTTCTCGTGTCTCGACGTTAACACCAGCCATTCTCAGGGAACTATTGAATAAGGCGTCCGTTGCGAGAATTTTGAATATTTATTTTATGAATTTTTTTAATATATGTAATTTATGTTGGGAAATAATTAATTTTGCGGAGCAAAGTTTAACAAAACCTGGGATCTTCAGTAGACACAAATACGCCACAAAAATTAATCATGAAGAAAAACAATTTGCTCAATTTTGACATTTAACAGCTGGAGGTGATGATTCCATTCAACAAATGGAAATGTTAACTGAGCAAAAATGTTGAGAAGGAAGTATTCAAGGATATATTAAGGGCGTTTGGTGCCGTATAGCTTTGTGTTCTAATGCTATTGAAATATACTGTGTGTTGGTGAACGCATAAAACCCAATAGGAAACAATTTCTGTCAAAACGTACTACATTTGCACAACCAGCTGATTTCGTGGTCAGCTGTTCAATACGATACCAAAGTATACCAGAAATTTATCGCTACTTGTATTTCGATTTGGAAGTCATATGTTTAGTTTTTTGTTATGGTCATCAGCTGTTGATCAGCTGTGTTTTTACACGTATTACAACAACATGAGCTACTTCGATTTCGAACCTATGAGATACCGAACGCACTCATTCTTGGTAAATTCTTGGGAATTTATGGAAAAATTGATTGGCGCAAAATTATAGACATTCGATTTTTAGAGTTTTAGTTTGAAACTACTTAAGTTACTTTTAAGTTTAAAATAGTTTTCTAATTTTTTCTGAATTATAAACGTTTGTAAGTAAGTACTCGCACAGCTTGTGTAAGGCTAAGAGGATTGCATTAAAAAATCTGCTTTAACACACCTTACACAGTGACAGATCGCTCGAAAAACAAAGAAAACATCTTTTCAAAAAAAAAATAATGTTTATTTATAAAAGGATAACATGTCATTTTGGGTAAGTTAAAAATGTTCTTATTCTGTTTAAACAAAATTTTATTCTAATTTGTTTTCTTAGAATATGCCGAGCTGTAAGAAAATGGAATGGGAAGTGTTGTACCTTAGTGAGAAATGTCAAAAGGCCGAAAATTTTGGGAAAATTTGGTGTGGACACACAAGGCAAATATCGGGAATATCATTGGATTTACTCCGTAATGGATTCTCCAAGTAGTGTCGACATTTCTCATTTCGATTCTTTTCAATCAGAAACTCGTGAGTGGCAAGAGAAGAAGCGTAATGAATCCATGACAAATTTACTAAGCGGTGAACCTATTGAAACAAAGCCAAAGCCAAGTAGGATTTAGTGACACAAAAAAAACATTTGCAACAATAGATACAATGGATGCTTTGTGTTTTCCACCTACTCTGAAGAGAGCTTGAAGTCTTGCTTGCATAAAATCCACATCAACATCAACAAGATTTTGAAATGTTTGCTGATTTTGAAATTTTTCGAAAACAAAAAGTGTATAAGCAACGAGCTGACCCTTTTTCAGTTCTTGACGATGAAGAGTTTTAGTCCAGGAATAGGTTTGACAAAGCCACGATCTAGTTTTTGGTGGAAAATATCGAGATCTCCCAACCTGCAACAAATCGCGGTTTTCCTCTAGCAGCAACTAGAGCAGTTGTCGAACGGGTACTGTAGTTGTGCCATCATCACCGACTGCCCAATCAACAAGCGGATCATAGACAAAAGCATCTAGAAGTGTCAGTAATGTTTCCTTTTCCTTGCGTAGGGTTTTAAGAACATGCTCGCAACTTAAACGGAATGCACCCTGACAAATTTGCAATTTTAAAATAAGTTTTGTAAACATCAGGGTAACTTACAATTTTATTCATGGAACTTCCCAAGGATAGGTTATTATAAACAGTTATCAGTTTTCTGGTTAAAAAAGGAATTAGATTTAGCAATGCGCTGTCATTCGACTTTTTCAACATCATACTTGAAAGAATAGTGCAGAACTCTCACGCCAACACCAGAGGCACGATCTTTCAAAAGTCCGTCCAATTACTCACATACGCTGACGAAATTGACATAATCGGAAAAACGCAGCGTGATGTCAGTAGCGCTTTTGTGAGTATTGAGACGGAAGCGGCCAAGATGGGTTTAGCAGTCAATGATAGCAAAACCAAATATATGCTGTCATCAAGAAGAGACACCCCACATCGACGTCTTGGACAAAACATCACGATAGACAGCTATAACTTGGAGGTAGTTAGGGTAGTTGTCTACCTGGAGTCCACGTGCGAAACTGGAGGCAGCTAGCTAGGGACCGAGCTGGCAGGAGAAGCTTGTTGGTTGAGGCCAGGTCCACCCCGGACTGTAGCGCCACATAAGGTAAGAATAATGGGCAAATAGATCAGTATATCGGGAACTCTCAGCTATTGTGATTATGAGGCCCATATGCTTGAATGCATCCGCATTTTCTTCACGTTTATCTAAATAAAAATTGCATTATTTTTGTTAGGACTTTTGATTATTGACTAATGTACAAACAATAATTTTCTCCCAATTAACTCCAACATCAAAATATCATATAAAACAGTCTTCTATACAGTTCCACACATTTCTTAAAATTAAATTTTGTTTGAACAAAATGAGAACATCTTTTACTTACCCACAATGACATGTTTTCTTTTTATGTACAAATAAACAATTTTTTTTAAAGATATGTTTCCTTTGTTTTTCGAGCGGAACTGTCACTTTTTAGGTATTTTCAATCATATTTTTTTAATGCAATCCTCTTAACCCTACACTAGTTGTGCTAGTACTTAAAAATGTTTATAACTGAGAAAAATTTAGAAAACTATTTTAAACTTAAAAGTAACTTAAGTAGTTTCAAACTAAAACTCTTAAAATCGATTGTCTATAATTTTGCACCAGTGATTACAATAAACTTGGTTTTAAATCGTCTATAATTTGCAAAAAATATCAATATCACCTAGTATGAAACTAAAATTGCTTTTAGTATCAAATTGACTCAATTGAATTGTAGACAAATAAAGTCGACATTATCATAAAGTTAGTGTGAAAGTGTGAAACAGCTGATGTTTTCATACAAATTTCAATCTAGTTTCACACTAAATAAGTTTTAGTGTTGAGTTAAATGACTACAATTTTGTGCTAATAAGTTTTTTTAATGCCTTCATTATGAACATGAAAGATTATTTTATTGCACAGACGTGTAACAAGCTAAAGAGGCGACTCAATTTCTCCAACGTGTAAATCAGAATATAATTTAGCTTAGTTATAAAATCACTGAATACATTCACCTCAAGCTATCATTTGAAACGTGAGAACTATCGCTAACTTCACTTTAGATTGTTGGAGAGTCGGCAATTTAGCAAATTTGTTTTGTCATTCCGTCTTAAACAAGAAATTTATTAAATTTATATAAAATATGGTAAGCTAAATACATTTAAAAAACTTCACTTGCTTTGAATTCCTTAAATTATTAAAAATCTTCCAAAAAAGTATTAATTGTTATTAAATCTCAACATTCGCATTCATAACCTCTACAAATTTTGCATTGTTCCTTGTGCCTCCCTTTGCAGTTCCGAAACCAATACGATAGTGATGTCACTGTCTGGAGTCCTCAGGGGCGGCTCCATCAAGTCGAATACGCCATGGAGGCGGTCAAACTTGGCTCAGCTACAGTAGGTCTAAAGAATCGCGATTACGCCGTTCTGGTGGGACTACGTCGCGCCACTTCTGAGCTTTCGTCCAGCCAAAAGAAAATCATTCCCATCGACGACCATCTGGGTATTTCTATTGCCGGAATCACTGCCGACGCTCGTGTCTTGAGTCGTTACCTTCGTTCCGAATGCCTTAACTACAAGTACTCTTACGATACCACCTACCCGGTGTCCCGTTTGATCATGAACCTTGGCAACAAGATGCAAGTAACAACCCAACGCTACGATCGTCGCCCCTATGGCGTGGGACTCTTAGTCGCTGGCTATGATGACCAGGGACCACATATCTATCAGGTCGTTCCATCGGCTAACTATTTCAATTGCAAGGCCATGTCGATCGGTTCGCGTTCCCAGAGCGCTCGCACATATCTGGAGCGTCATTTGAGTGAGTTTGCTGACTGTTCTAAGGACGAGTTAATCTGCCATGGTATCCAGGCTATTCGAGGAACTTTGCCAAATGATGAATTGCTGGCTAAAGACGAACAATCTCCACTATTAGTAAGAAATCCTGCTCCAATTGAAAGTTATTTTTTTTTATTCAATTTCCAATCTTCTAGAACATCTCCATTGCCATTGTGGGTAAGGGACAGGATTTCAAAATCTTTGACGATGAAGAAAACTTGCATTACGTTAATATGGCAAAGGCTAAGGCTGGTTCTGCGCCAGGTCCGTCCAGAGGACAAGAGGATGAGCCTTCAGCCGGCCCAGGGGATGATGGAGACGAACCACGTCCACCCCCAAACGATCCACAGGTCGCAGTAGAGACCATGGACCAGTAAATGCATTTTATAAAACCCGATCTGTGGATGGAAGTGAGCAAGGAGTTGGCTTTTGGAAGGGGATCCGTTGGGTTGTTGGACAAGTCGACGGGTCCCCAAATATTTTATATTATAAGCTCAGGCTTTCTTCATTTTTATGTCACTTTGCAGAACGTAGTTTATTGCGGATAACGGTCCTGTTTAATTTTTCTAAATAAAAAATGCTTAGTAAAAATAATTTTAATATTGTTTCATATAATTTTCATTTAAGATCCTCAGACCAAGATCCTAAGTCCGAGGGAGACCCCTAGCGTGTTACAGGAGCACCCGTCCAAATGTGGGAATTATACTAAAGTTTAGGGCGAATATATGCTTACATATATTACTGTAGCCAGATCAGACGGGGTGAAGAACTTCTTGCATCTTCGAAGGAAACCTAAACACCTCCCAGCATTTTTAGCAACGTCAAGTATGTGGTCATTCCACAGAAAGAGGTCTGTAATGGACCTGTTGCTACGAAAGCCGTACTGCCGGTCATTAAGAAGCTTTCGGTCCTCAAGATATTTTTTTAGTTGAAAATTAATCAGCGTTTCGATGACCTTGGAAAGAAGGGACGTAAGTGCAATTGGTCGATAATTTGAGGAAGAAGATTCGCCTTTTTTTGGGTTATGCTGGACAAATGCCGTTTTCCATCCACTCGGAAAGAGACCAGAGGAATAGAACATATGGAAAGGCTTGCGCTATGGTTTTGCCGGCGTTGAAGAACACCTCTTCGGAATGATAGCGGGATATTATCCGGGCCAGCGGATTTGTGTATGTTAAGATATTTGAGTACCTTTGCAACTGTACGATTGCGAAAGAAGATTGGTCCCATGAAATCATTTACGCTCTCGAGTACAGGAGGCAGCATTGAGTTAGCAGCGAATTGGGCTGGAAGCAGATCTGCTTTTTCTTGAGAACCGACAACAGGAGTATCATTGAAGACAACCGATGATGACGAGGAGTTCTTTATGTTTTTAACAAATGACCAACAATTTGTACTGCCTTTGGGACATTGCAGTATTTTTTCCCGGAATTGTTGGCCTTTCTAGCTTGCTGAAACTTTTTCCGGTTTTGCTCGGTTTTGTTGGCTTTATAACATCGGAAACTTACTCTTTCAACCTGATAATCTCTTTACAGCTCGAATCAAACAATGAGTTGTTTTTAGGTTTGATACTTTTTGACCTAACGGGACAAAATTTCTCATACCTAAGAGGATAACATTTGTTACCATAACTTCGCTGGAGTCTATTTCGCTATCGATAAAGCAGAGCGACCTTGCGATGCAAGTGGCACCAGTTGTTGGTGCATACGTTCTACTTTAAGGCTTTCTAAGGCTCTTACTCTCTGTTCTGCTATGGATGAATCGTTTCTGCTGTTAAGAATCCTTGACAACTTTTTTGAGACCTCTCTTTTAACGTAACTCTTTACCACAGACCAAACATTTTCAATGGGGTTAAGCATTGGACTATAGGGACCAAGTCTGAGTATACGGTTGTCATAAAATTCCTGCTCCTGCCGAACATCTTCAATTTGACTATGACAAGGTGCATTTTGAATTACAATAACAACTGGTTCACCATGTCTTACCATTGCTTGACGAAGACAGGTTTTCATCCACTCTCTTGCATCGTCTTTCTTAAACGAACGTCTTCATTTCATAATGAATAAGTCCTACCGTGCTTATGTAGCCTATGACATGAACATTAGCACCTTTTGAACCAGTAACCATAGTGGTGCATCTTGTTTCCTTTTAATGATCTTCCTTGTGTTCTTGAAATATGAATATTTAAATTGGTTTCATGCATAAACAAAATTAGGTTTGTTTTGGGACTGAAATTCTAAAAGATGTTCAACGAACTCTCCGCTTTTGTTTGTGTTCTGGGAAATTTCCCTTTTCAGGTTCATGCCTTAAATATTTCAAAGTTTAACAGAGAATCCAAGTGTTTTGATATTGTTGTTTTTGAGATAACAAAATTAATTTTTATTCTTGAAATGCAGCACCAAATTCCGCTAATATAATACGGCAGTTTTTTTTCAATCATTTCAACAAAATAATCCAAATGAATCTGTGTAATTTTTTGAAATCTCTTCCCTCCTCGATTGTCTACAGTTTCACCCTCTGATATCCAACGTTAATCGTACGTGTAAGTTGTCGCTAAGTTCCATTCACGTTTAAAACGGCAAGTAACTGGGTTTTTTATATTCTTTTTCTATTTTCTTAATTTGTGTAGACATTTTTCTGGGTTTTAAAATTGTGCTGTAAAATTTTATTTTACAATTTCTTGAAGACCATCGCAAGGATTGCTTTTTTAATTTTTACTTAAGCTATTCTCATATTGATTTTTTCTATTCTCATATTGAAATTTTTTATTCTTATATTGAAGTTTACTATTCTCATTTTGAAACTAAAATGGTATAGAATATAACTCCCATATCTGGGCGGGTGCTCTATCAACTCACTTGAGTCTCTTTGATAAGAGTTCAAAATGATTGGAGATGATCACACATCAGAATATTCACGTTACTTGAAAATCGACGGAATGTTTCATGTCTCTTCCTTTTCTACCGTCATTTCTACGGTCAATGTTCTAGAGAAATAGCCAGTTGCATTCCTCCCTTTAAACAGTTTCACTGTAATACTCGCCCTTCTAAGAATGCCCACCAATTTACCCTCAAGGCCAATTTCGGTCAAACAGTTAAGTACAGATATTCGTTCTTCAACCGTACAACTCGATTGTGATATCTTTTGCTTAACTTAACTTAACTTAATTTTCCCTTCCCATTATGATGTTCAGAAGTTTAAAACCAATGTCCATCGGCATTGCTTTTTAACCCACTCCTTTTTTTCTAAGCTCGTGCTATGTCCATCGACATCGAAAAGGTAGCCCAAATCCATAGAGTAAAAATGTTATAAAGAGGAATATCTTTTGTACGTTCCATACTCCGACACCTTAAATTTTTGTTGTCTCTTGTTACTTATCCGAAATGGTCAATGAGATGACAGTTCAAGCTTGTAGGCATTGTCGAAAGAAGGCAGACAATTTCTCTCATTATAATAATTGTTACTCTATGTCCAAATCCCTTTAGCGTGTGCAAATTATTAAAAAATACAAAAAAAAATATAACGATTTTTTTAATTTTCGACTTTTGGTAATGGCTCTTTGTTTTTTTTTTTGCAAAATTTTGCAAAATAAATTCTGCATTCCAACATCTCAAAAAGTTTTTTTAATTAATTTCTTAAAAACAGCTTAAACTTTTAAATAATTTTAAATCTACTCGCAAATTTAATTTTAATTTTATGATCAGCTTTATATTGAGAACTTCTAAGAAACTCGATACCATAATTAAATAAATTGCACGACTGGATCGCACGTACTTGCTCTTATGTGCGGTCACAGCTTGGAATAAAATTTGAAAAATATTAATAATAATAATAAAAATATTAACTTCAAAGATTATATTCGATTTTTCTTCTTTTATTTCTTTAAAAAAATGTGAAAAAGTGAGAATTTTTTTTTCAAAATCGTTAGAGCCGTTTTAAAATAAAACGGTTTTTTTTAACTATTTTTAAAAAAATAACGTACATTTAAAAACAAAAATTAAAAAAAAATTCAACGTTTTTAAAATATTAATTTTTCAAAAAAAAAATAATTAAAAGAATTATTAAAAATACAACAAAAAAAGTTTTCGAAAAAAATTTATGCAGAATTACTCAGGCTGCCTACATCTTCTTCAATATCAATTTTGATTGTAATCGGATCACCAGTTTTCGAAAAAGTCGAAGAAAAAAAACCGGTCCTATGGGAGGTACCGTTTTAGCCCACCATATTAATTTTTTTTCACCAAAATATAATGCATACCTACAGTAGTACACTGATTTTTTTTTATAAAAATTCTTGGAGCCGTTTTCGAGAAAAATAAGCTTTTACATAACGGTTATATGACAGGTACCGTTAATTTTTGAGCTGAAAAAAAATGAAAAAAACTCCTCTGTTGAATGTCAAAATAACTTTAAGTTCAAAATTTGAAGGCGATTGGACAAACCGTTTAGGCTGCAGTCCAAAATACATCCGAACAGACAGACAGACAGACAGAATTTTGCCAGTAACTTAAATATGTTTCTCTATCATCGTTATGTCATGTTTGATTGTTATCTCAAAATTTTTAATCTGCACGAATGCATAACTTGTATTATAGTACCTATAATCGCAAGTAAAAAATGGGCACGACTGGGTCGCACGTACTTGCTCTTATGTGCCTAATTTCATTAGAAGGCAAGATCTTTGATAAAAACAAATAACAAGTAACACAGTACGTAACGGTTTATAGTAAAAATTAAGTACGCGACCACACGTCTTAAATAACAAAGAATTTATGAAAAAAGGATTTCGAAAATTGTAGGACGGATTTTGATAAAATATTAATTGAGTTTTGAAAGTTTTATATCGTTGACTTTCTTATCAAGGTCGAGATCGATATTATCTGTACGAGTACAATTGCTTATTTTTTGAGGCTGTTCCTACACTGATTTTAGACCTTTAAGTGAAAGCGTTTCCTTCTTCAGTTACACGACACGAATGTAATGTAAGAACTATGCTCAACAGCATTTAAAAAAAGTCCCAAATAAAAGAAAATTGAACATGTATAATGCCTGACTTTAAGTTTTATTTTCAGAAAAAAAGAATATGAGATTGCTTAATTTAATCATAAGAATACTACGACTTACTAAGTACAATGTATACATTACATTCTAAAGAGTGTTCAATATATTGCAATACACACAACTATATCGTTACACAAATATTAATGAGAATCATTAAAAAGAATTCCTAATGATAAATAAAACTATTTTCTTAGTTATTTTTTTTTTTTTTTGTTTCAAATGTCATATAAAACTCCTAACTTCAAACCAAGTGCACCAGTTCCTTGTCAAGATCCTGCATCCTTAAGCGCATGCAATTTCATTGAATTTAATGAAACGCTGTCATGAGTTGCTATGATTCGATTCAATTAACTGGCTTTTCTCAGAGATGACCTTCGATGATGGTATCTCGAAGGGAGCCTTGGCGTAAATTGTTGTTTCGATGAGTCGATATGATTTGGGTGCCTCAGTTGTTTGGCTAGATTCGAGAAGAGTATGGTACCAGTCGAGAGTATTGACACTAGGTCCTTCGCCACCCAGATCTGGAGGTAGTATGTCCTTGGCAATGCATTCGTGTAAAGTTGCCAGATTAGTTCCGTGCAGCTTAAAACGTTCGCGGGTTTTGTCCTTAAGGAAGGGTTTGATCACAGCCAAGGCGATGTCCACGTACCAGGGTTGGGCGATGAAATGGATTGCCTTGAATTTTGCCGGGAAGCAGTCCTGAAAATAAATAAAATGTTTTATTTATATTGTTTAACCTTAAACTTATATTTATTTTGTTTTTATTTGCGTTTTAATTTTTTAATTTTTTATTTAATTTTAATTTTAGTTTTAATTTCAACTTTAATTTTAATTTTAATTGAAATTTTAGTTTTAATTTTAATTTTATTTTTAATTTTAATTTTAATGTTGATTTTAATTTTAATTTTAATTTGAATTATAAATTTTAATTTTATTTTTTATTTTAATTTTAATTTTAATATTATTTTAATTTTTATTTTAATTTAGTTTTAATATTAATTAAATTTTTTATTTATTTTTAATATAGTTTTTATTGATATTTTTACTTTCGTTTTTATTTTTATTTCAATTTTTATTTTATTTTTTAAATTTAATTTTTATTTTCATTGCTATATAATTAATTTTTTGATTTTTTAATTTTTTTAAAATTAAAATATTTCAACTCACTTGCAATCCCTCTATCATCAGTTTCAAAATCTTTGGCTGCATGTGGGACGATTGGCGCAGTGTAAAGTTCGTCCAGTCGACGATCACCACAAATCCCAAAGCTTGATTTTGTTTCTCCTCCAATAGCTTGTCCAGGGTTAGCAGGAAAGCTCTATAAACATCCTCAGCTGTGTATTTTGTTGGTTCCCAATTGACTGTGTTAAATAGAATAACCTTCCTGCCACGACGATCACGTTCTTTTAATATACATGGATTTCCGTCTCTCAGCGCCATCTGTATGGTTTCATCAAAAATATTCAGTTTCTGCAACAGAGCCTTGTTTCGCTGTTTATACGAATGATAGTTGATGATCAACTCGAAGGCCTCATTGCACCGAAATTTCCTGGCATAGAGGAACCTATTAAGGAAGTCATCGTCTGTGCAGCAAGATTTGTCTTTCAGGGCGAAATTCATGCTGGCTCCAATCATGTCCTTCAAAGCGATAAGAGCCTTTCTGCGATCGCGTGGCTCATTCTTGTTGAATGGCTGTTGCTGCCGCCCAAGATAAGGTAGGGAACCTGTGTCCAAGTATCGTTTGCTCATCTGGAATTCAAAATATTCCGACATTTTGTCTGAAAATTTAAATAAAAAAAAAATTATTAAATTAGTTACCATTATCTGTGAGGTTGAAAATAAGGATTTTTCATTTAATTTCGAGAGGAAAAAATATTTTATTTCCTCTTCTGTTTGAGGAAATTCTTCAAATAATATCAAAGCGTAGAATTTTTTCAAAACCATGATGCGAGTTATTGATTCAAATACAAACGATAAGCTTTACAGTTCAATCGAAACCTGTGACTTATCAAGGTAATCAGTATCTAGGCGTGTATATAGATAAAGGAGGGCATTTTTAGATACTTTAGCACACTTCAGGGCTAGTTAATCGTTAAAGTAGATGAATCAACATATTGCCGGCGCTTATGGGACTTCATTGTTAGAGTGGATAGCTTCAGGAAATGTGCCAATGCAGACATTGTTGACATAGTTGGTGACGTACGGTTTCTAGTTTCTGTATTGCTTAGTCGAACAGTAGAGCTCGAAAGTTTTCCGATCGGTAAATTTTCTGTATAACGTACAGCGGAATAACTAGTCATTAAAAAAAAAAATCTGCACATACTTTTTCGCAAACATTATGGGCGTTAGAAAAGATTTAAAACATAAAAAACGAAACGAATCGATGTCAAATAAATTTTAATATTTTTGTTGTAAAAATGAATACCATAAAATAATATTATTTGTAAAAAAGCATTACTTGTTCTTAAAAGATGCAAATTCGTTTTACTGATCAGCTGATTAACAATTCATTAAAAAAATGGGCACGACTGGGTCGCACGTACTTGCTCTTATGTGCCTAATTAAATTGGAAAGCAAGATCTTTGACAGAAACATGTAACATTAAGGTTTTTAGTTAAAATGAAGTACGCAAGTCAAAAATTAAAAACCCTTATATGAAAGATGCTGTCAAGAGTCTTCTGTTAAATTTGGTTATAATTAAATGATAGCCAATACCTGAAAAAAAATCTAAAAAATAATCATCAAAATCCTTCTAGCGGTTTTCGAGAAAATTAAGCTTTTCCTTAACGGTATGGCAAGTACCGTTGTTTTTAGCCTTAAAAATAAATTTTCAAAAACTCCTCTGAGGAATGCCAAATGTGTATTTCAAGGAAATCGTTTTTAGCCAACTAGGCTGCAGATCAGTATACAGACAGACAGACTGACAGAGGGATATTTTTTGTTACAAACTTTTTTAAGCTTCTTTATTATCGTTATTTCATGTTTAATTGTTATCTCAATTTTTTGGATGTTCACGAATTCTAAACTGGCCTTATAGTACCTACGAGTATAGTCATAAGTAAAAAGCGAAGGAAGAATGCGGTTGGCTCTTTCGAAATTCCAATTTTTTAGTTATTTATCTATGTCAAAAAAAATCTTCTTCATTTGTGATTTTGTCTTTTGTGTTGGCGTGAGAATTCTGAACAGTTTTTTTTTGCAGGTATTGAGGAAGTTGCATTTCAGCATAGCCTCTTCTAAATCCTATTTTGGCATCAAAGGTATCGATTACCGATGAGATCTCAAACAGTCTAGCAGAAAAAATCTTGTAGGCTTTTTTGAGAAGACGAAAAAGAAGATGCCTCTGCAGTTAATGCTTCTTTCTCGAGAAACAATATACATAAACGGCCCTAGCCCCAATGGTCTGCCTTGACTTTTATTAAAAACAAGTGTACACTTTTTTTTGAAGCTTCTTACTATTCTCTAATCTTATCTAACTCAAATCTAATAGAAAAATAACACGAGTGGGGGAACACACCTTAAGATAGATCTTAAGGTGTGTTCCCCTACTCGTGTTATTTTTTTTTACATTACATTACATATTTTTAAACTACTTCGTAGATGAATCTACAAAGTGGACACACTTACGAGTATTGCCTACTGAGGCCATCGGTTTAGAAATTACAGGCTCTATTATGACTCGCGAGACATTTTAGGAACGACAATTTAAGGAATTAAGCTAGTATTAGACGGTCCTTGTAATTTGTCATTGCCGTGACACTGTGACGTCACAACAAAATAGGTCCTACCACCGTCATTACCGTGACAAAGGTAATCAGTGACTATCACACGAATGACACATGTCTGTTAAAATATAATGAACATCAAAGTGTGTCACGGTGATTTCGGTGTCAAAATAATCTCAATGTCGCGTTAAATAATCTCAACGCCGCGTAAGAAACGCGCTCTGTTTGACGAGGCCTTTAAGCTTAGACGGTACACGTTTGACGTTTGAGAATAGAAATTCCTGCCGTGTCACTGTTGGGACACAGTCCCTGCAGCGACAGGCTACGTGTCACAGTGTCCCACCACAGTGACAGGGCTATTACAAGGTCCTTGTAATTTGTCACTGCAGTGACATAAAAGTGACGTGTCACGGTGCCTGTCACTGTTTTTGTCACGGCAATGACATTCAAAACAATGACGATCACACGACGTGACATTTTTAGGACAGAAAACTACGTCATAGTGACGTCACAGTGTCACTGCAGTGACAAATTACAAGGACCGTCTAATACTAGCTTTACTCTTGTCGTGGTATTGCGAAAAGCGAACTCCAACGTTCGCCTGTCATAACAATACTACCAACACTAAAAACTGAATGCTAAGTCAATTTGTTGTTGAACGTCAAAAACTTCAATTTGTGTTTAAAATAGTGTATGTTTAGTAAAAAAAGATTTCTTCAAAAAATATTTCAAAAAAAAAATTAAAAAGTTTTTTGGCGACGAAGACCAGCAGATGAGAGATGAAAAAATTCTGATTTGTAGATTGAGAACGAGTTCGAGAAATAGTTTTAACCCACTTGAACTTCCGAAACAAATTACTTATTCGGTTCGGTACTTTTACATGCGGTTGAGTTATAGTTTTAAATATCATAAGTTCTGAATTTCAAACAACTCAAAGTTCCGTAATTTCGCTAATCATAAAACTAGCGTCATTCTTGAGGTACTTCGAGCTGGGGCTCTCACAATTCACAGTGTCTGTTGTTTTAAAGCGAAGTTCTTGACGTGCTTGCAACAAAAAGTTGTCTGACTTGGATAAAGACGGTCATGTCCAATTTGGAGAAGCAATAAGCTATAGAAATGATTTCTTTCAGAGATCAGTACTGTTTGAAATTATTGGATACGTGGATGGAACTCAGATTGGATTGGAATCATCGTCCCGGCTGAATTTCAGCATAATAATGATTATCAGAAAAGAAAAAAGAATTTGTTTTCCTTAAAGAAACATGCTTTTCAAAATAAACTGCTTTTTTATTTAAAGTCACCAAGATTTACACTTCGAGTGATTCCGACAGATAGAGACGAATGTTCGCTAATGGAACGAGTTTTCAATTCAACACATTTTTTGACACATGAGGCGAAAGTAATTAGGCGAATCGCAACTCATAATGGGGCCCTACAAGACATGCAAGACGACATTTATACAGGACAGAACAGAAGAAAGGGAGAGAACGGAAAAACATTTAGTTAACCTGAAGTCATAAAGTATATAAGGCTTATTGCGGAACTATCATTTATTACAAAACTCTGATTGCTAATTCTATGAATCCGTTAATTTACATTTTAAGTCAATAATCAAACCCGTCTAACGCGGTTTTTCTTAAAAGTAAATAAACTACAATACAACTAGTCTCATCGATTTTTTGTCAAAGGTTTTGTCTGTATTTGACAAAAGCAATGAAGCAGAAATTTTGTATACTGATTATAAAAATGCCTTCAATGAAATTTCCCCCAAAATATTTTCTTATTTTATTTGCTCCTACCTCCCAGCTTGAGAAAGGGACTTATACAGTTCTTTTTCGAAACTCTGTCTTTAGACCTATCGATACCACAACCACATCCGGTGTTCCTCAAGGAAACCATCTAAGACCTTTGTTCTTTGCTTTGTTCTCTCTGTAAATGACGTACGTCTCATCTTAAACGATTTTAATCTTTTCATGTTTACAGATGACGAGAAAATCTCAAAGGTAATCTTGATCAATCCGACCTTAACAGATTTTTTACTTGCTGCAAGAATAACTTTTCCATCAGTCCTGTTCCTCAGAGCTCTTTCCGAGTAAATAGAAAACAGCATTTGTCCATCCTGGGGCCCAATTTCTGAATACGAGTCGAGTATGTTTTCATGTGAGAATGACACATTGGTATTCTCGAACACGACTTACTAATTATTGGTATTCCCCAACTCGAATGTCGAACGTCAAATGTGACTCGAATGAAACATACCTATTCTTGAACTCGAATAAATCAATAAAACAAAAATAATTTGCTGCATTATAAATGATGAAGTGTTTGAAAAAAAAATTAAATGTTTTTTTGTGGTAGGTATTTGGCATAGATTTTTTTTTTTGTGAAACGTCAAGTCAACATTTAGTGAAGTTAGCTACAATTCAAAGGGTATGTTCAACTTTTTCAGAGTCATATCATGTTTTTGGTTCTCACTAGAGTTGTGGAATACCGATTGTTACTCGACTTTACTGTGAGCTCTCGAGTGACATCCCACTCGACTCGTATTCAGGAATAGGCCCCCTGTCCCTCAAAAAAGTGAGTCTTCTTCACCCTCAAACCATCTTCCAATTGCACTAACTTCCCTTCTTTCCAAGGTCATTGAAATGCTGATTAATATTCAGCTTAAGAAATATCTCGAAGATCGAAAGCTTCTTAATGGCCGGCAGTACAACTTTCGTAGTAACTGATCTGATGGTATATCTCACCGAAAAGTGTAACCAATCTTTCCCCCTTTTTGGTGAAACCGTGAAAGCTAAATTATTTCACTTCATTCTTAAGGCATTTAATTGAATTTGGCATCAAGCTCTTGAAAATGCGAGCACTTTGACTATCAAACTCTTCTTGGATTAGTAATTATGTAATTACCTTTCAAACCGCTCTAATCTAGTTCTGTTTGACGGATTCTAGTCTGATATTCACCAGGCCCCAGGGCTCTGCTTTGTCTCCGACCCTTTTCCTTATATTTATCAACGACTTATTATTTGCGGTAAATAAGGAGTTTGCTTCTGACCCGGATGTCGTCAGTTCGATGCTCAAGTTAAGAAGACATTTGTCTAACTCCTAGTGCAGCTAGAGCCATCCGTGAGTTTTAAGTGAAGAAATATTAACCTAATTCTGCATCTATTGCGCTGAAAGCTAGTATTAGACGGTCCTTGTAAAAAAGGCCTAACACTATCAACAAGGAAAAGAAAAAAAAACTTGTCAGAACTACTACGGGTTGTTGAAAAGTCATACCACGACTTCTACTTGAATCTAAAATCTGAAGATATAAAAGATCCGGATTTGACTGATGATGAAAGTGGAAGTGAAAATTAAATTTAAAAATATTAGCCAAAAATTTAGTCATTAAACTCGACACTTAAACTTTTTTAGTGTGAAACTAGATTGAAATTTGTATAGAACATGTGCTAGTTTCACATAAATTTTTTGATTATGTCGACTTTATTTGTTTATAATTTTACGTCTTTGTTTTTATCGATATTGTATTTTAAAACACACGTCTAAGACCAGCTATTACTTTCGCTCCTAAAAACTGATTGTGAATGACTAAAACATTAACTACAAAAAAAATTGATTTCTTTTGTTTTTTTTTTTAAGATGAGAATAATTACAAAATAGAAAACTGTACATAAAATAATCCAATAAAAATAAAATTCGTTCTCAAAAGTCTTCCCGTTCACTATGTATTCATTTAAATAATTTGAACACTTTATGCTTATATAGTTACGTGAAGTTTTTAACATTTTTTTTAAAAAGGATTATGTGGAAATAAGAGTCATAAAATACAAATATTTTGTTTTCTTAAACATCTTATGTCACATAAGCTGAAGCCTTAAACCCTAAAGCATTTTTCTGAAAAAGCTTAAGTTCAAAAAATACGTTTTTATTAGGCATTTGTTTTTTTTCTAACAAAACAGAAAAATGCATTTTAACAGTATTACAAGCACGTGTTCTTACAAAAAAATTCACTGGTCTAGCAGCAAAACTTTCTTAGTAATCACCAAAAAAGTTTTAAAAACTAGTTCGCAAATCTTAATTTTATAATACTGAAAAATGATAAAATTTTACTTAAGCTGTTTTAACTTACTGGCACAGATATATATTTGCATATACCTATCCTATACCTATTCCCAATGACCGAACATAACGAAAACGATGCCCAGCATCCGCCTTTTGTTTATAAAGCAACTCTGTGTTTATTTTAACACATCCTCCACTGATATCGACATCACCCTATTGATATCAAACTTTTCGTCGCATTTTTTCCATTTTACATTTTACAAGTTTGGTTTAGATTAAAGAAGTCAGTTCAGTTGTTACCAGAGTTGGAAAAAGGCTTACATTGTACTGAATTCAGTACAATTTGATATCGTCAGTAAAAAGTACATCTTTGCCATTTTCAGTACAATTTTGAATTGTTCTTACAAAATTGATTTATTTCTTTCATTTTATGTTATCTTTCAAAATATTCATCGAATTATTCAAGGTGCTTTCTGTATTCCTCATTCTTCAGCAAACGTTGAAAGAAAGAAACGTTGATAGAAACCAAAAAACACATCAAAAAATAATGTTGGCACCAGTCTTATAAATAATACAAATCTTGTCAATTTTTTTTTTCTACGGCGAAAGATGACAAAATCTTAAGATACCATAGGCCCGTACCTATGGTAGTGTGAGATTCTTACTCACAAAAAAAAAACACTTTTAGAACAAATGATCTAAGTTGCCTTATCAAGTAGTTTAATCTTCATTTTTATTAATCACGTTTGGTAGGGAGCTCTCCACCGAGGGGACATGCAATACCGCATAATCACACGGCTATCGTTATGTCTTGCTACACTAGGTCGAACGGTCTCGTTCTCCGAAGTCGGCGTACAAGATTGTATGTACCATGGAGCACCAATAATTGCTTGGAGGACTTTGTTTTAAAATGTTTGCAGTGTTTGTATATGGCTTAATTTGGCACAACCCCAAAGCTGTATTCCGTAAGTCCACACAGGTTTTAGCACTTGCTTGTAGATAAGCAGTTTGTTATAAGTACTTAGATTTGAATAATTTCCAATTAGCCAGTTTAGTTCTCGTAATTTAAAATCGAGTTCGTCTCTTTTCTTTTTAACGTGCGTCTTCCATTTAAGCTTAGCATCAAGAGTCATGCCTAGATACTTTGCTTCGTTAGCATACGGTATTTGAACCGAGTTAATAAAGATGGGTAGATTAGAAAAGTTCACATGTGTTGATTTGGACTCGTTTAGAACAATGCGCCATTTCTTCGTCTAGTTTGTTATTTTGTCAAGAGTTTTCTGTAGCTTTTCGGTTGCTATTTCAATTGAGCTGGATGATGCAAGTATGGACGTATCATCAGCAAATGTTGCTATCGTGACGTCTTCTTTTTGAGGTATATCTCGAGTATAAACAACGAATAACACTGGGCCAAGAACGCTTCTCTGTGGAACACCAGCATTTATTTCTTTAAATCATGAATATTCAGTACCTTATTTCACTCTGAAAAGTCTATTTTCCAGATAGGATTCCAGAATATAATATATTTGTTTCGGAAAAACCTGTTTTAATTTAAATCTTAAGCCGTCGTGCTGTCCCTTATCGACAGCTTGGGAAACATCAAGAAACGCGCTTGAACATACCTTTTTCCCCTCTAGGGATTTTTCAATTTCATTTGTTACATCTGTATACTTGATCAATTGTTGAGTGGTTATTTCTAAAACCGAATTGGTGTTCGGGAACAAGCCGTTTGTCTTTTACAATTGGAAGTAGGAGCTTAAGTAATAATTTCTGGAGTTTTCCCTGGTTTTGGGACCATTATGATTTTGGCCACTTTCCATTGCCGTGGAACGTATGCAAGCCTAAATGTGGCATTAATCAGATGTTGGATTTTAGTGATTGCTTTTCTCGGCAACTCTTTAAGGATGGGTGCATTTATTATGCTTTTTTGTTTTTGTTGCTTTCTTATAGCGTCGAAAAGTTCTGAAAATGTGACATTTCGAATTCGGAAGTTTTCAAAGGTCCAATGAGTATCAACGGGTTCATTCAACTGACTCCTCACCGTCAAAGGGTTTGAAAGTTTCCTCGAGGTGATCGGCAAACATATCTGCCTTTTCTTTGTCTGTTTTAGCCCAATCTCCATTGTTTGTTCGAATTGGTGCTAATTGTAACTTGGGTTTTTTAACACCTTTAATAGCCTTCCAGAGATAAGTAGAAATCTCACGGTTTCTTGAATCTCGAATCGCATTTTTCAGTTTACGAGGTGATTCAAAATAGTTTTGTGTTGAAGAGCGCGGGATTGCTGCCATTTCTTACGTGCTTTTCTTTTTTCGAGTATAAGTTCTTTAATGTCAATTAAAACATTTTGCTCATTAGGAATTGAATTTCTGCTATTTTGCGGAGTGTTTTTCCAGGCAGTATCTTGGACGATTTTAATAAATCTCTCAACTTCATCTTCTTATTCAAACGGAGTTTGCAATGATACTTCAAGTGTAATAGCCTCTTCGCAATCTGCACGAAACCCTTCCCAATTCGTTCTGTTGTTTGTCAAAAATTACGTAATAAAAATGTGACAAACAATCCTCTCCAAAAAAAAAAGAATTTTTAGAGTAAAACTCATTTAGGTAATGTTAGCTAACTAACTATTATTTAAATATCTAAGGCACCAGTTGTAATAATCTTTGAAACTGACTATTAAATGTTTCCATTTTTAATTTGAAGGTGTTGAAGAAGTAAAACCAGTGATTATTTTGATGGCACAATAAACCTGATATTTTGAATTTATTTATTAGCAGAAGTTTACTTGATCATAATACACATAAAGTGGTTTTAAATAAATGTGTGTTATTTATTTCTGCATAAAAAAAATCAATGATTTAGAAATCCTTTAAAAGCTTTAATGAACGCCACAACTGGATCGTCTGATATGGGGATCCGTCCGTTATTTATTTAGCTATAATAACGAAGGTCCATTAATTGCATTTATGTTACCTTAATTTGTACAAACTAACAAGCTAACTACAGACCTGGCGTTGCTGTGGCATACCATACAAAAAAAATATTAAATGAGATTATGCTGATAACTCCTAACCCCTCATCCTCATTATGATTTTAATTCGGCTTACGAGGAAATTTAATTCTCTTTTGAAAAGCCATTCCAAAAAAATGATGTATCGGTCCTAGTGGATCGATTGCGCACGGTGGCACGGACAATGCGTGTCTACGAAAGTATTTCAATTTCAGTTATTTCAATTTTACTCTAGAACTAAGTGTGAACTCTAACGATAAACAAAACCAGCCGAACGCCAAGCCAATGCCAACAGGCAAGCCAACGTCAAGTCAACAATAGGCAATATTATCCGTACACGGGGTTTACATGCAATGCAATGCTCGATCATATAAACGCAAGACCAACCACTGGGCCAACATGTTGGATGGTTTTCAAAACATTTTTAAAATCTTGCTGGCTTATCCAACGATCACAGCTTTATAAATAGATGCTCGACAACTTAATTTTTTTTTATTCGGTAAATTGTCTTCGCCAGATAACACGGTGCGCGTAAACAATGACAATGATCTCAAATAATGAGCTATGGAAAGATTTGTTCCCCATTCTGTAGAAACATATCAGAGAAACATTCATGTATGTTGAACTGAATAAATCGGAAGTTGCGTCTTGACAAGGTACTTACTGTTACTGTCAAGTCAACTGAAGAGTCCAAGTGAGTTAGCGGGACGAAACTCCAATTTTTTTTTTATGTTTAATTTTATTAATAGATCGGTAAGGGTTTATGTGTGAATTTAGAAAACGATAAACATGAGAAAAATACCACACTGCTCGGAGGATTAAATATTCTTGTTAATGAGATGAAAGTTTAAGGAAAAACGTTTTCAGAAATTTCAAATGTATTCAACTGTTCCACAAAGCTTCTTTATATCGCCATCTTGAGACATTTCAAACTTTAAAAAAACGTTCCACGAGGCCCACGTGCAAGAAAAACCACCATAAGAGAAGATCATTATTTAATCCAAAGAATTTCGATTCGACTGCGGACCCATTTAAGTCTTAAAGTCAAATAAAACAGATACTGAGTCACAGTACGGTATTTCTGTGTCTTTTCGAACAATAAGCTGAGACGGTTGAATGATATTCCATTAAGGGAAATAGCGCACAAAAAAAAAACCTTGTCTCTTTCGAAAATCTCTTAACTTTTGGAGAAACGTGCTATGGAGTGATGAATCAAAAAGGTTTGTTCCCGATAATTATTCGCAGAAAATTCGCAGCTGTCAGATTTTTAAGTAGTGGGGATATTTTCTCTCTTTGAGAGATTTCTACGAAAAAAGTACGGGAACGCTTTAAACCAAAAAATTGCAGCATTCTTTCCTAGTGTTGCTTAACCATCGATAGTATTTATTTTCGATATCGTCGATAGTTTTGAATAAAATATCGATAGTACTGATACTATCGATCTATACATTTATCAATTGAATAGGCCCAAATTATGAATCATCAAATTCGATGGCTTGTTCAAATTTTTAGATTTATGACCGTCTATCTATAAAACAAAAGTGAATCTTACCACGTTTTATGAATACCCTTATGGCTAAAACACAATCACGCTTCAGCTTTGGCTTCGTCAAGTTACATTTCACACGCTTTAAGTGACATTTTATAGATTTCGATTGTTGTTTTTGCTTTTTTCTGTCAAAATGAGCAAAAAATCAACCAGTTTCTACTTCAGCTTTGTATTTGAATCACGTTACCTTATCTTGTACACGAACCAAACGTAACGTTAAAGCCAAAGTAACATTATGTTAAGATGTAGTGATTTCCAATGGTTGAACTTAAATTGTAAAAAGTTAAAATCGAAAAGATAACAGCACGAGTGGCATTCTTCTGCAATAGGTTTTATTCGCTTATTAACAGTATCAGTTAACTTTTCAAGTACATCCCTGCCTTCAACAGTTACAACCTTTACATAATAACGCTTTCGACTGCGGAAATTCCTCGTGTAAAAGGATATTGTTGTGTTCGAAATTTCAAAACACTCAGGAAGCTGCAAGATTTTATCTATTGCCTGTCAGTCCAGCAAGACCTTTTTGACCCTCCCTCATAGCTCACATATCTCAAGCTCATATCGAAAATCTGATAATCGTTTTAGCATATAGTATGAGCTTTTCCCACAGGTTTCAATCTCTTGAATAAGCTCAAGCTCAAAATGTGAAGGTAAGTTTGAATTATTTAAACTATCGATAGCCGTTCGATTGTTTTTTAAACTATCGATGTAGCCGATATTTTTTACTATCTATACTATCGATAAACTGTAGGAAGTTCGAGCATCACTACTTAAATGTCAAAAGATTGGTGGAAACTAATTACTGCGAAACGATTTTTAAAATGTTTTTTTTTTTATTATTTCAAGGGAAATGTTATGCCTATTTGTTGCATCAGCTCCAAAAACAAAACAATTAGTAGTTTTGTAGGTGCTTCCACGCTTCCAGCAACAATTCTTCTCTGCTCCTTACAAACAGCTGGCTTTAGAAGACTCAACTCACACTGCTCTCTAACAATTGTCTGAACCCTGAACTAAATCAGGAATCTGGACTTCGTCAACAATATTCATGGAAAAGTTCACAGAACCACCGGTTTTTTATGTTTTTTTTTTTATAAACTTTTAAGAATAACTCTGCAATCTTTATCAAACGTGTCGTATATTTGATTATTTATTGTCTTTTTTTTCAATTGTCAAACTGACGTTTGGCTGCTACTTTTTTCTGCCTTCAAAAATTTCTTGAGCAGAAATTCGCAGGGTGGGGAAATTATTTTTTCTCTCACGAGCTCTCTCTTCTGCGATTTTCTACGAATTTTTGGTGTACGGGGACAAGAATTAGCAGAAATTCGTGAAAATTCGTACGAATTTGTAGATGGGGAACAAAGCTAAAGTTCTACAGATTTGGATCAGACGGAAAAAATATTATATATACACTGCCAATAGGCTATAGTACTCTCATAACGCAGCATTTCTTACTTGCGATTTTAGGTACAACAATATAAGGCAAGTTATGAATTCTTGCAAACAAAATTTTTTTTTAACAATCAAACATTACATTACGAAGATAGAGAAGTCGAAAGAAGTGAGTCCGGAAAATATATACATATCTACATATGCTCGTGCGATCCAGTCGTGCAATTTATTAATTTATGCCTACCAAAAAGTTCTAAAAAAAATTTCATCAAAATCGTTTAAGCCGTTTTCGAGAAAAATAAGCAGCAGAAAAATGACAGGTTACGTTATTTTTAGCCCTTAAAATAAAATTTCAATTTTCCCATATTTGAAGGTAATCGCTTAAGCTGTTTAGGCTGCAGCTCGTTATACATAGAGACGGACAGACTGACCGACTGTCCGACTGACAGACTTACAGGTATTTTTTGTCACTAAGTTTTTTAGGCTTCTCTATGATCATTATGTCATGTTTGATTGTTATCTCGATTTTCCTTATATTCACGAATCCTCAACTAAGGCAAGTATTAACTACTGGACGTCCAGTATTACGAATGCCGATATAACGAATGTCCAGTAAAACGAATCACCATTTGAAGTCCATTAATATCTCTAAATAACGAATAATGAACAATTTTACTACTCTATATAACGAATTCTGTTCAATTTCAAAGAAAAAAAGCAAAAGAAAACAAAACATGAGAATCGTTTTTTTTTCTAACAAATCTCATTAGTTTTTTTTTTAAATATTCATGTACCGTTGTTTTTTTTTTTTTTGCTTACAATTCTTAGGAATTTTTTCGCAGTTGTTGTTTCTTTATTGGTTATGATAATCAATATTTTATTAGAAAGTGAGTGTTTTATTTAAACGTTTCGTTGACTAACTTTCTAAAATGAAGGTAGCTCGAAAGCGCCTGTCTAAAGCTGACAAAATTAAGATCATTGATGAATGCAGGTGCTGGAGTTCCCCTTAAAATAATTTCTGAGAAATATAAAATTCCGAAGTCCAGCATCTGTACAATAAGGACCCACAAACTGTTGCTTTTGAGGTGTCTCAATGCAACCAAAAGTGGAACCTCTGAAAGGCGGTCTCTAAGAAAAGGTGAGTGAAAAAAAAACTTTTCGAATGATTCCTCCAGCAGCGCGAAAATCATATTCCTATAAGTGTCCCCATACTAAAGGCTAAAGCTCAAGCCATACACAAAAATTATTCGACTGAAAATTTATGGATGGCTCACTAAATTTAAAAAGAGATTTGGAGTTCGTTTGCTCAAGACAACGGGAGAAAAGTTATCTTCACATGTATTAAATGGGCGGAAGGAAATCAACGAGATTGCTCCAAAATATTGAATCTATGGCAGTTGCAGGAAGAAGCTGTACGAGTGAATAAACCAAAACCTTCAGACAAACTCAAATAAATGACTTTTTTTCTTCTCAAAATTGATTCAATTTATGCAATTGTAAAAAGTTGATATAAAAAAACTTTTTAAATTATCTGTACATATAATGTTTTTTTTTTTAAGTTGAAAAACTGGTTTAGATATAACGAATTGGCTGAACATTATATCTTTCGTATACTGGACGTCCAGTGTAATTGCAAGTAAAACATGTTCTTTTCGTGTAACACAAAAACAAACCAATAGCTATTTTTGAAAAAAAAGTTCAACATTGCGATCCGGTCGAGGATTCGTTCTAAAAATGTTCATTATATTCCCAAAATTAACCTTCCAATAGTCACATTTGTGTAAGGAACAACCAAAAAACCCATAATTTGTCGAGCCTAAAATTAATTACGTTAGAAAGAAATTTACGGCTGTTTACAAGGATTGCATTTGCACAAGAAAGTTGTGAAGTTTTGAGATTTTTAAATTTTCGTTTACAAAAAAAAAAAAAACTTTAGCTAACAAGAGCTAATCCACTTTTCAATTCATAAACGCTTTTCTTACAAAATCCAAGTTGAAAACACTTAACCTTAAAAATTGCACAATATTGTAATAATTATAATTACAAAAAGGACATTACCACTTATCAATATCACTCACGAACATTGCACTTCAACAAAATAATTGCAACTGATTGAAATTTGAAATGTTGCTATTGAATTGACATTACATTTTCCAAAGGCTTATGAACCCGACTGGAATCCTTGTTCCTTTCAAAACGCACATACGAACGATTGTATCTACCTGCTTCCGTTGTTGAGTTCCTGCTCTAAATGCATGCCCACTTATTAAAATTTACTCGCACTAATGGTTGAACTTATCCTTGATGAGGGGGTTAGCCCTATTTACGTATTGATGTGTCGGTTGTTAGGGTAACGCATTTTGTTTTGTTGTGGTGTAGTCTGTGAACAGAGTGAACACTGCACTGCACACACTATTAACGGTTTTTTTTGGCGCATAACTTCCCTTCGATTGGTAATCACGGTTGCTCGTTTAATATATGTATGTATTATGAGCAAAGCGTTTCCCTTTATTTGATGATAGTACGGTGGGGTTCATATAATTCGAAATAAATATTGACATATTGAAAATGTATATGTAAAGTGTATTCTTAAAATATGTGAATATGAACAGGTATGTATAATATCCTTTTTCATAATTTGTATGGGTATGAAATGGTGTTCTTATTTTTTTGTTTCTTTTCGTTTTATAAAACTTCTGCAATTTTCTTCAAAAGGATATTTCTGCTAAGGAAGTTTTTATGCAATTTTCTTCAAAAAGATATTTCTGCTAAGGAAGTTCTTATGCGCATAAATATTTTATTCATGGAACTCAAAAGTAAGCGACGACGTTATTGTTTTTATTTGTCTCCCTGATGTTGCCTTTTATCGTCAAAGGATTTTTTCTGTCAAATCTAAATTAAAACAAATCTTATTGTTAGTACCTATGTATATAGGAATCCTTCTTCTTCATCAAAATCTCCATTCGAGTGATATTTCTTATACGGGAAAAATGTTTAACGTTCACACATTTTTAGAAAATATATTTCTCTTAAGTACATTATGTCATATTTTTGCGATACACATATGTACATATGTACATACGTAGTTGTAACTACAATGGGCAAGGCTTAGGCTTAGTGCATACAAAAAAAATCAGTATAACATTCAAACATGACATTACGATGATACAGGAACAAAATGTTTAGTAAGTGGACAAATTCTGTCTGTCTGTCTGGCCGTCTGTAGGTATAGCTCAATGTCAATGCAGGCTAAAGTGATTGCTGTCAAATTTGGTATGTATTTTTTCTTAGAATTCCTCAGAGGGCTTTTTGAAATTTTATTTTTAGGCCTTACAATAAAAGTATTTGCCATATAATTGTTAATGAAAATGAACATTTTTGAGAGTATTTTGGTAAGTACAACAGTTTTACGGTTTTTTTTTAATTTTTTTTTCTCTTTAACGGCTCATTGGATTGATATTTACAAAGATCTGTGTAGCCAAAAAATTCTGCATACCAACATTTTAAATATGTTATTTTTTTTATTTATAATAAATGTTTGAATTTAAAATATTTTTAAAACTAATGAATAAATGTTTTTTACTCATAGTTAAGGACGCTACTACCTCCTTCTAGTCTCTCTAGGTTTTCTAAAACCAACTGTGAAAAAAATATTTATGAAATGGCCCAACAAAAATTGCTTACTAAAATATTAAAACAAAAATCTTTCATAACTAAAAAATATAAAACACGTTTTATCAGAACCCGTCCTACCTAACATTTTCAAAATGTTTTGTTTTTCATAACTAAAGGTTTTTTTTTTAAGGGGTATAGAACTTTAAGTTGGCAACACTATTTTGACAGGCGGCCATTTTGTCAGCTGTCAAGTGATTTATTTTTAATTTGGTTGGTTTTGGTTTGGCATTTCAACATGAATAGACTGACGCCTGAACAACGCTTCCAAATTGGGCAAAATTATTTTGAAAATCATGGTTCTGTTCGAAATACGTATCGCGCACTACGTACATTTTACGGTCAAAATAATGAATGGTCCATGAGAGCAATTAATTTGATTAACTATGGAACGTTTTCGCACTACGTTTACTATAAATGATATACCACAGTGACGTGGTACAGTGCGTACAGGAGTCATTGCTGCTGTAGAGCGTAGCGTAGAGGAAGACCAGAATCAGTCTATCCGCCATCGGGCACAGGAATTGGATATGTATCCATCCACTTTATAGAAGATTTTGCGGAAAGATCTTGGTTTGCGTGCTTACAAAATCCAACTCGTGCAAGAATTGAAGTCACAGGATCACCTAGCACCTAGGCGTTGATTCGGTGAATGGGCCCAAAACAAGATTGCCGTTGACTCCAGTTTTCATAAGCGAATTTTGTTTAGAGCTCAATTTTGGATGAATGGAGACAATAAACAAAACTGCCGTATTTGGAGTGATGATAATCCTCAAGTGCCTGTTTGGTGTGCTTTATGTGTTGGTGGAATAATTTGTCCGTACTTCTTTAAAAACAATGCTGGCCAGAACGTTACAGTCAATGGTGACCGCTATAGAGCTATTACTGTCTGATTACTGACTTTTTCGATCATCAATTGAACAACCATGATGTGCAGGAGCTGTGGTTTCAACAAGACGGCGCAACATGTCACACAGCTGATGCCACATTTGATTTATTAAAGAAAATGTTTGGTAACCGCATAGTTTCACGTAACTGACCTGTGAATTGGCCTCCAAGATCGTGCGATTTAACGCCGTTTGACTATTTTATGAGGGGATATGTGAAGTCGTTAGCCTACGCCAATAAGCCCGAAACGATTGACCACTTGGAGGACAACATTCGCCACGTTATTGCCGTTGTTGTTATAAAAAGTCTTCGAAAATTGAACCTCCAGATTAGACTACGTCCGAGCCATCCGTGACAGAAATATATATATATGCCAAAAATCATATTTAAGCTTTAATGCCAGAAGATTATCTTTCGAATAAAGTCATGTCAATTAAAAAAAAATATCTTTGTTTTATACCATTTCAAAGTTGTATACCTCTAAGAAAAACACTCTTTATATTCTTATTTAAGCTCCATTATATTTTTTTCTAGAAACCGTTTTTAATGGTGGATTCTATGTTTTATAAAATTGGTATCGTGATTTTGTACATGTTACTTGATTTTTTCAAAAATATTAGCCAATACGTATTGCTTTTTTTTTCAAACACAAACCAATTGATTGATGATTGAAAACCTAAAGTAAAATGGGGTTGCTTATCAATATTTTCCTGTTTGCATCAATGTTTTTGATAAGAAAAACAATTCAACCTGAACAGGGTTTACTAAAAACTTAACAATTCGTCATTGCAGGTGTGCCGTCCCGCCTAGAGGGAAGTTTTTCGTCGGCTTCCCACAGAAGTTGTTATCTTTTGGGCGTATCTTTTGATGAGTTTTGTTATTTAACAAACTCAAAAAAAACTCGTTGGTATATACATAATTCAATTGAGGAAAACTTGCGGGTTTCCTATTAGGCTATAGCAGCTACATTTTGACGAACCCTTTACTTTTTACAACTGTAGTTCCAATGCATTGACCTGACTTCCTTTCCAAGGGAAATGCCACGTGCGGGAAGTGGCATGTGCAATGAAAATGTGGCGAAGCCAACTTTAAGACACAATAAAATATTTTTTAATTCCTGGCAACCCAAACCACATTCGTTGGTTTATTTACATTTATGAAACCACAAAATAATGACTTACATTTCTTTAAGCGATTTTTTTCTTAATTGCAATTTGATCTGCAAAATGCGTCACAAATCAAACATAAATAAAAGGCACGACTGGGTCGCACGTACTTGCTCTTATGTGCTAATCCTTTTTAAGTGCAGGCGTCTTTTTGACAAAGATTTTATTTTAATATTTTTTGTATGACGTGCAACTTCCTTAGAATCGTTTTGGGGTGAAGCTCGAACGAACATGCGTCACGACAAAGGGATAAACACATAAATATATAGGATTGTTAGCTTTTGTAGTTTTTTAGTGTAGTATTATCTCTCCACTTGCTGCTTACTGTTTATAATATAATTTGCTAGTAGAAAGATAAAAAGGACTTTTTTCAGTTAAATTTTCATTTTGGTATGGAAAAATTTGAACAACTGGCATAAAGATTCGTCGGAATTAGCAGTATGGCAATAATGCTAGGTAAAGGGACCTTTATACGTCCCAATATGGGACCAATGGAATTTATAAAGGATTTAGGTACCTATAATAAGGTTGGAAGGAAGGTAGGTACTAAAATTAAGATACGTGTTCCAACTACTGCTAAGCCAGTAGGTATAGAGACAATATTAAAAGTTAACACAGTAGTTTTGTTTATTTATAGGAAGGTGTAAACTTTTGTTTTCTCGATTGAAATTTTTGCATTCAGTAGTAATCGAATAGTTTTTTTTTATTTGTTAGTTGTTTTTGTGTGTTTATCAAAGGCTTCCTTATTTATTCTGTGCTTTTATGATGATGAAAAATACTTTAAAATACGTAAGTATGTATGTAATGTAGGTTGTCACTTTCTTTTATTTGACTAATGGCTTGGCTAGGGCTTAGCCGAGCAATATGAAATAAAATGTTGGGGACAAAAATTTATGAATTCAAAAAAACACTACTCATAACGTTTTTTGGAAAAAATGTTGTAAGCCATCTTATTTCTTTTGCTGTTTTCTATTTTATGAATTTTTCATTTCAAAATCGTTCGACCAGTTTTTTCAAAAAAAGGTTTTTTTTGAAAAACTTTTCGAAAACATATTTTAAATTTTTTTTAGTATGTCAATTTTAAGAAATCTATAGTTTATACTAGGAGAAAAATTTAAAAAAAAATCTATAGATCCGTTTTCAAAATATTCAAAAAACAAAATATTTTTTTAAAAAAATTATTAAAATTTAAAAAAAAATGTTTTTGAAAATTTTGATAAGCAATATTATTTAAATCATAAAACACTACATATTTTGAAAATTTCATCAAAATCCGTCAATTAGTTAACGAGAAAGTCTGATTTTAAAAAAACCGGTCATATGGGAGGTACCGTTATAAAACTTTTTCTGAAAAATCCATTAAAATTAAAAGATAGATTTTGCACAGAAAACATCATTCTGAAAGTTTAATCAAAATCGTAGGAGCCGTTTTCGAGAAAAATAAGTTTTTTAATAAAATTTATATGGCAGGTACCGTTAGTTTTGGAGCTAGAATGCCAATTCCAAAAACTGTCGGGTAGAGCACTCTAAAAATACTATATACCAAGTTTGAATCAAATCGTTTAGGCTGTAGATATCGATACGGACAGACAGACAGACAGACAGACAGACAGACGGACGGAATTTCCGGACCCACTTTTTTTGACTTCTCTATCATCGTAATATCATGTTTGATTGTTAGAATTTTTTTTTTTTTTACGAATGCATAACTTGCCTTATAGTCCCTATAATCGCAAGTAAAAATGGGCATGACTGGGTCGCACGTACTTGCTCTTATATGCCTAATTACATTGGAAAGCAAGATCTTTGGCAGAAACAAGTAACATTTGCATTGAAAATAACACAGTTTGAATTTATAAAAAAGTATTAAAAACCACAACACTTAACAGTTTTTAGTAAAAATGAAGTATGCCATCACACGTCTTAAATAACAAGGAATTTATGAAAAATATATTTCGAAAATTGTAGGACCGGTTTTGATAAAATCCTGTTTTTTTTATTTTTAGTTTTTTGAAAAAAAAATTATTTTTTTTTTAATTTTGGTATGCAGTTTTTAAGAATTTATTAAAATGTGATTATAAAATTTAAAACAATTTTTTTTAATAAGTTTTCAAAATATTGATTTTGAAAACGATGATTTTTGAAAAAAAAAATTCAATTCAAAATTTTTTTTTCATGTGCAGAATTAATTTGGCTACCTAGAATTAAATATAAAATTTGACAGAAGTCCAAAGAGCCGTAACCGAGAAAGCCAAAAATTAAAAAAACCGTTATATGAAAGGTGCCGTCAATAGACTTTTCCCGTATATGTGGTACTAATCAAATGATAGCCAATACCAACAAAAAAAAATTAAAAAAATTTGATTAAAATCGTTGGAGCCGTTTTCGAGAAAAATAAGATTTTCCTAAACGGCAGGTACCGTTATTTTTAGGGCTAAAAATAAAATTTCAGTTTCCCCTCTGGAAAATGACAAAAGAATCACACACACCAAGTTTGAAGATAATCGCTTAAGCGTTTAGGCTGCACCTCGTTATACATACTTACAGACAGACAGACATTTTTCTCGATCACTCTTTTGGACTTCTCTATGATCGTAATGTCATGTTTGATTGTTATCTCAATTTTTTTAATATTCACAAATCCTAAACTTGCCTTATAGTCCCTATAATCGCAAGTAAAAAGAAAATAAACATATTAGTTTCAGAGATTATTTGTTATTTAACTATTCAAACATTCAAATAAATAAACAGTTAATCTTAAACATAAAAACATCGGAATTAAGATAGTAATAATGTTTTGTTGTTGTAATATTTTTGGAATCTTATTAGATATTAAATTTTTTTAACATAAGCAAAGAGTTGTAAAGTAAAAGTATAAGCATCTAAAATACTAAAAAAAACTTTAGGAAATAATAGTTTAGTTTCATCGCTCAAGGTATATTGACTTAATTTTAGAACCTTATTCAATTATAATTCTCACAGTAGCTAGATGCTTTCGTACGTTTTCGTACGAAATCGCTCTAAATACTCATACATAATGAATATAAAAAATAAACAAATGCATGACCTGTATTTTTAAGTATCTAGTACTTCTATAGACTAATGTAGTCATTTTGCGCATATAAATCGATGATCAGCTTTTGATATTTAAATGAGTTTTTGCCTTTGATATGCAAATTAATGTACTACATACTTACGCGCCTGCTAGGTATTAATACCAATTTGTTCAGTTGTATAATTTAAATATGACAGCAAACAGAATTGACACTTCTAAAACCCATATGAACTTAAATTCAGATTTTATTTAATTTTTTTATCAAAAAATTAGTAGCAAAACTTCATATCCAGTTCCAAGCAGGTAATTTTGAAATGCAATTAATTATGTTATTTTGACTTATCATGGGAAAGTATGATTAGTACTGCCACTTGAACTTGGTACCAAACATTTTTACTTCCTTTGGAGCATTGAAGTATTTTGTGACGAATTTTTTGTTCATGTAAAAATTTTGCCTTGCGAATGTGAGTATTGCATGCCTTTCTAGCTTGTTAAAACTTTTTCCGGTTTTCCTCGGTAGTGTTGGCCTTGTAACCACGGAAAATTACATCTTTTAACCTTATAACCTCATTGCAGATCGCATCGAACCGTGAGTTATCTTTGATACTCTTCGATCTATGTACATATTTGGGATAAAATTTCTCATTCCTAAAAGAATAATAAAGGGTGTTTTTCTAAGAGGTATACATCGAACTTTGAAATAGAATAAAACAAAGATGGTTTTGATGGTTTTTAGAAATTGACAAAATTTATTCTATTCGAAAGATAATTTTTTGGCATTATAGCTTAAATATGATTTTTGGCATTAGACGGCCACGGCTGGCTCGGGCGTAGTCTAATCTGGTGGTCCAATTTTCGATGACTTTTTCCAACATTTGTGGCCGTATATCGGCAATAACGCGGTGAATGTTGTCCTCCAAGTGCACTTCACATATCCCCGCAGAAAATAGTCAAGCGGCGTTAAATCGCAAGATATTGGAGGCCAATTCATGGGCCCGTAACGTGAAACTATGCGGTTACCAAACGTTTCTTTAAAATATATCAATTGTGGCACGAGCTGTGTGACATGTTCTATACCTCTAAAAAAAAACACCCTCTATTTGTTACCATTCCAGAATTTAAGTCTACGTCACTATCGAGGAAGCACAGCTACCAGTTAAAGGCCCTGAAAAAATAATTAAGACCGTCCCAGTTGGGTTTTTCATACGGCTAAGCGGTTCTCCTAGGGTTATATCCATTAATTGGGTTTTGTTCACACGAGAAATTTTGCAGAAATGACATAATGATCAAATGTGCCTAGAGGCAACAAAACACGAACAGTGTATTTAACTGGATCGGAGGTAAGAAACAAGTCCAGGCTGTTAGTAGTTTGACCCGAAGTGTCAGGATGCCTTATAATGAAATACTAGAAAAAAATTAAAATATTTTTTCGAAAAGTTTTTCAAAAAAACGACATTTAAAAAAAACTGGTCGAACAATTTTCAAATTTTTTTTCTTCGATAGAAATTTAGTTTTCAAATTTTATTGCATACTTAGTTTTTTCAAGAAAACTGAAACTAATTAAAAAAAAAAATAAAGAAATTTCTAAAAAAAAAATATTTTTTTTATTTTAATAGACGTGTGGTTTTCAATCTGGCAATACTTTTTTCGGAGTTGGTCTTTTTGACAGCTGTCTCTTGATTTATGCTCAGTTTGGTTTGCGATATCACAATGAATAGACTTACTCCTGAACAAAGTTTGAAAATTGTGTAAATTTATTACCAAAATAATGGTTCGTTTCGGTGGAGCAGAGTATCGAAGAATACCGAAATGAGTCCATCCGCCATCGCGCGCGGAAGGATCTTGATTTGCAGGCTTACAAAATCCAACTCGTTCAAGAATTGAAGCCGCGCGTCACACGTTCGGTGAATGGCCACCGAAAATTGGGCCTCGGCTGGAGTTTTTCGAGCCAAATTTTAGAACGTAATGCAAACCATTATCTTTAAGGAAAAGCTAGATTCTTAGCCATAACATTAAACTATATGCGTTTTATTTCTTCTTGAAAACCACATGTCTAAAAAAAAATACCCTTTATATACATACATATGCAGCCACTAAGCAATTATCTAGCATAAGAACAAGTTCATGCGACCCAGTCGTGCATTTTATTTAAATTTTATTCGACGATGTGACCGCACATATGAGCAAGTACGTGCGACCCAGTCGTGCAATTTATTTAAAAAGCTTCCGGTTAATACAACTATGCGTTGTATCTGGAACGGGTCTTCAAACATTAACTCTTAAGTCGCAGGCGGACTAGATCGTTTTTTGAATGCTTTTAAATTAAAATGGCAAAGGCAAAATCATGCCGGGTAAACTATTCCAAATTCCTGTTGTTCGCCTAAAAACAGAATATCGGTTTTTCACAGTACGTTAGAAATTGGGCTCAAGGGTTAACTGATGAGCCTTCCGAGTGAGACGAGTATTACTGGTGAAATTTTAAAGGGGAATAACGCTACTGGCTACTTCGAGTGAGAATGAAAGACATGAAACATTGCGTCGGTGTTCGAGAGGGGCAAATGTTCTTTTTCCCATCAATTTTTACGCTCTGTTTTATATTCTATTGAACAGGCTTAGCAATACTTTAGACACACCTTTCTTAAGGACAGGCTGGATAAATGCCATCTTTCCATCTTCTAGGAAAGATTTAAAAGTGTAGGAGCAATGTTTAATAGCTAACGAAGTTGCTTTGCAAGTGTAGAAGAACACCTCTTCAGTGGAATGGGGTATACCATTCGGGCCAGCGGATTTGTGTATATCAGAATCTTTGAAAACTCTTCCTACTGTATGAGTCCGGAAAAAATCAGTTTCATGGAAAAATTTACGTTCTCAAGTATAGGATGGGCCACGTTAATATAAGGCAATGTAGAGCTAGCAGCGAAATGGGCTGCGACCTGCGAGCAAGTTTGCCTACTTAGAAGAGTTAACAATATTGGTTTGTCATTGGCGATGAGTCTTGGAACCGAAGATAAAGAGCTTCTAGTATTTATTACAAATGGCCAATAATTTTTACTGCCTTTTGGACATTGCAGAATTTTTTGCCGCAACTTTAAGTCATGGAAAAATTTGATTCAATAACGGAGTTGCATCTTGCATATCGGTGAAGCATAGTGACCAGTTAAAATTAGGGAAAAAATAATTGAAACCTTTCCAGTTGGCTTTCTCGTATTGCCAAACCGTCTTGGCGGGAAGTTTTCCATAACTGGATATGTGGAGGACGAGAGGGCTTTGTTTTGTTATGATTGCAGATGCAGTGAAGTTGACATGTGTTGATTTGGACTTGTTTAGAATAATGCGTACAGTTTCTTATTTTACTAAGCGTTTTCTATAGCTTTTACGTTGTTCTTTTGGCAGAGCCGGATGATGAAAGTATGAATCTTACTCTTACTACATAGCCTTATGCCAGATTTTGTAAAGTGTGCTTTTAAAGTGACTATGTTGTCGTCATTTATATGTACTTACAAAAATAAATACTCAAAAGAGCAAACTTGCTAAAAACAACAATTTTCACCTTGGACCTCCTTTTTCATATAACCAAAAACAAACCGCATTGGCAGGTAATAAAACATTAAATTGCTTGGCTCTGCCATAAATTTTCTTGTTTTCTTGACAAAAGTGATTAGCAGCACAGCATTAAACTTTTCTGGTCTTCTCAAGACATATTAATTTATTGCTCATCGCACCTTAGTAATTAACTTCCATTGCGGGTGACGAATACATCCTGTCCAAAGCCAAATTTGGTTCCAAATGTCTGGCTTCCCGGTGACGACGCGACACGCCGACGACAACGTTGAAGTTAATTCACTTTCTGAAGAAAATTATGGTATTCTTTCTTTCCTTCCTTTTTCTAATAAATTAATAATTTTATTTTAATTTTATACGCAGAGTTCCTGCCTTAAAGAACCGTATCACACAAATAAAGTGTGTAAATTAATGATGGCAACTTCCGGTGTTAAAGTAAAGCCGATACGCTTATGCAATATGAAGATTGATCCGTTGTTAATATATTTATGAAGTTAATGCCGAACAATGGAAGTGTTAAGGGATTTCCGGCAGCGTGCCATGCACACAAGAGATGTGTGTCTTTATGGTTTAAATATATTTAAACAAAAACAACAATTACTTTGTTGTTTGTTTTTGTTGTAGTGTTTATTGAATTATATTAAAGTAATGGCTTAATGGAAATATTTTTATTGCTTGGATGTTAATTAATTTAAGTTGAAATAGATTTTTTGATTGACTACACAAATGGTTTTCTTCCTTGCTAAACAAATTAATAGTTAGATGTATAATATCTTCCAGGTTCAAGGCAAACGCCATTAATTTAATTAGTCGGTGTTTAAAGTTGTATGTCTTCATAAAACAAAATCTATGTAGCGTTGCATCATCATCACCACAATTGTTGTTTGAGTAACGTGACGAATGGGTAACAAATTAAAAAATAATTATTTAATGCAAAAAAATCGTAATGATCAAATTAAAAAGTTTAAACTTTTCACTATAAAAAAAACACGTTTTGATGTGAAAAAAATGTTTGTACTGTTTAATTATTTCACATTTATTAAATATTTAATATTTACATATATAATATGAATATATCTATAAATAAAAACTAACTGGCCCGCCCGCACGTTGCTATGGTTATAATTTATTGATACATAATTAGATACAAGAAAACGTGTATGGGTCGTGACACCAAGAGATGGCGCTGTTTTCCCAAAAATGATATTTATATTATTTTTTTAATTATTTATACAATTTTGTTGATTATTTGTATAAATATGTGTATCTATAAACAGTCAAATAAGTTGGATTTGTTTTGGTTTAAAAAAAAGGCGTACCAGCAAAATATTAAGGAAGCAGAACTGAAGTCCGTAAGGAAGTACATTGTGCAATATTTAAGATCCAAAATTATTATGGCTCCGAAATTCTGAATGCAAACAACAAAGTTTTCAATTAAATTGTAATTTCAATCTTATTTAGGGTTTGGTAGAATTTCCAAATTCCAGTTTTCAAAATTTCATCTGGATCGGTAAAGTAGTTTTGGGTTTATTGCGGATCACTTTTATCTACAGGTTATTGAAAAATTGCCTTTACTTGGGATTCTTACTGTGACACAAAACATAAATTACTTGTTAAACAAGTGAAATTGGACAACTGTTTAAAATTTGTGTAACTCAAATTAACAAGTTTTCTGGAACTTCAGCAATTATTTTGCCAAATTTCAACATGTGGAAAATTTTAGAAATTCAATGGTTATGTAACTGAAAACAACAAATGTTAAAACAAGAAAGATTTAACTTGTTGAATATTTGATAAATTTCAAGGGGACGATTTTAAACTTGTTCTTAGTCAACAAGTCATACAAATTTTTCCATTTTGAATTACTAACAGTCAGATTTGACTGAAAATGTAAGACAAGGGTTCATAAGTACGCAGACTAAATGAAAAAAAAAACAATAATAAAATAAATAAAAAATAATATTTAAACATTCACTTAAAAAAAAATATATATTTAAGAAGATCTAAGTAGTTTAATTAATTCTGCATATCAACATTTTTAATAACTTTTTCCTTATAAATATTAATTTTTGAAATTTTTTTTTTGAAAAATCAATATTTTTAAAACTAATCAAAATAAATTATTTTAAATTTTGTAATTACTTGTATATTAATAAACCCTAAAAAACTGTATAAAAAATTTCAAAAAAAAACTAAAAATAAAAAAACAGGATTTTATCAAAACCGGTCCGAAGTACATTTTTCATAAATTCTTTGTTATTTAATACATACGTGTAATGGCATACTTCATTTTTACTAAAAACCGTTAAGTATTGTGGTTTTGGTACTTTTTATAAGTTCAAACTGTGTTATTTTTAACGTAAATGTTACTTGTTTTTGTCACAAATGTAATTGTGCACATAAAAACAAGTACGTGTGTCCCAGCGTGCCGTAATTCATTCGGGCGAAAGGGGTTTTTGTATACCCTTAAAATGTTTGAACACCGTACGAGAACTAAAGAACTAAGGAGGGGTGAAAGAGGAGATACCGATGCCCATTAGTTTTGAAATTCTGCATAACAAAACGGGAGGGAAAAACAGAGCCTGGCAAAGCATTCCACATTCGTGTGGTGCGGCTAGAGAAAGAATCTCTATACTAAACAGTACGTCCGAAGTTGGGCTCAAGGGTAAAATAATTGGCATTCCTTGCAGTATTAAGAGTATAATGGTCAAAACAGATGTGCAATATACCACCCTTGTCAATCAGCGTTACCCCTGTGACACTTTTCTACCACTTTTCTTTCTATGCTATTTTTTTAAATTCCCTGAAAAACTATTTATCATAGTTATTATGGTTACGTTATGCTTTTCGTTCACTTACATGAAAATCAATTTTTTCCCTTTCGTTGAAGATAGCATACACATTCACAATTTATTGACAGTTTTTGTCGTACAAAAGTCGGATAATATTAACAACCCTAAACAGCTTCTTAGTAATAACAAAGTAGTACACAGGTAAATTATTGTAACCTATCTACTGAAAACTGAAATTATTGTTTAAAATAACAAAAAATGTTAACTCCTAAGTGTTAAGTCTTCAATTAAAATAATTCTCGTCGGATACGTTGAAATTTTTATCCTCCAAATTCTATATTAGTACAAATTTGATTTTATTTATATTATTTTTAGGGAATTTTTTTTCTTGAATGTTACGTTTTTTTTGCAACTTTTCAAAAAAAATTCAGTGGTAACGCTGCGTTTTGACATTAATACAGCAATATTTAAATGCCAAAATGTATGCACATGTTTTAGGGACAGCGCTGCATGCATAGATGCCTGATGAATGCAACTGGCTATTTCGCTAGAGTGCCAGAGTATTGTTTATAGAAATAACGATAAAATAATTTAAGTCAAGAAACATTCCGTTCTTTACCTGCGGCAATAAATACATTTTACCATAAATTTACGGAGTAAATAAAAAAGCAACAATGAAAATAACAAAAGAAGCTAAAAGAAAATGCAAAATCGCAACAAATATTCGGTGGTCTAGAGGTGATTGTGTTCCCCATTTCAGTTCCAAGTTCCCACCTCACTTGCTTAGATACTCGTTCAAACGGCGCCATAAGACGCTGCGTGTAAAATGGGTCTAAGAAAGCGTCATCTTAAAAATGAAATTTTAGATTATGGCGACACTGATTGACTTTCAACAGTTTACCAATTTTATTTCCACACTTTCACATATAAATTTATACGGTTCGCTTCTTACGAGGATAGAGACTTATGAGGACTAACTTTTTATTGGCGATTTATAGGGACTATAGGCTAAGTTATGCATTCGTAAAAAAAAATTCTAAGAATCAAACATGACATTACGAAAATAGGGAAGTCGAAAAAAGTGGGTCAGAAAATTCTGTCCGTCTGTCTGTCTGTCCGTATTGATTCCTACAGCCTAAACCGTTGGGCCGATTTGATTCAAACTTGGTATATAGTATTTTTAGAGTACTCTACCCGACCGTTTTTCGAATTGGCATTCTAGCTACAAACGTTATCTGCCATATAACTTTTAATGAAAAACTTATTTTTCTCGAAAACGGCTCCTACGATTTTAATGGATTTAAAGGATTTTTCAGAAAAAGTTTTATAACGGTACCTCCCATATTAGCGATTTTTTTAAAATCAGACTTTCTCTTTAACTATTTGACGGATTTTGATGAAATTGTCAAATATGTTGTGTTTTATGATTTGAATAATATTGCTTTTTTAAAATTTTTAATATTTTTTTAAAAAACTTATTTTGTTTTATGAATATTTTGAAAACGAATCAATAGATTTCTTTATAATTTTTCTCCTAGTATAAACTATAGATTTCTTTAAATTGACATACTCCAAAAAATTTTAAAATATGTTTTCGAAAAGTTTTTCAAAAAAAAAGATTGGTCGAACGATTTTGAAACGAAAAATTCATAAAATAGAAAACAGCAAAAGAAATAAGATGGCTCACAACATTTCTTCCAAAAAACGTTATGAATAGTGTTTTTTTGATTTCATAAACATTTTATTTGTTTAATATTTTCCCCCAAATTTTGTTTTATATTGCACTAACAAATAAAAAAAATGCAAAAATTTCAATCAAGAAAACAAAATTGTACACCTACATACAAACAACCACTGGGTTAAGTTTTAATATTGTCTATACCCACTCGCTTCATAGTGGTTCTTAGAATAGGTATCTTAATTTTAGTACCTACCTTCCTTTCAACCTTATTATAGGTAGGTACATAATATCCTAAATAAATTCCATGAATACCCCCAACATGAGTTTATCGATTCACCAAACATAATTAAGCTACCTATTTTAGTTAATTTTATTTCAAAAATTAAATTATTGTTAAATGTACCTTATAGCTTATATCTAGGTATATACCTATACCTAGCCTTGTTTCCCTACTGCTGATTTCTAAGAATCTTTATGCCAGCTTTTCAAATTTTTTAAATTTTATTCGACGATGTGACCGCACATATGAGCAAGTACGTGCGATCAAGTCGTGCAATTTATTTATTATTTTTTTTATTTCTTGCATAACTTTCAGACAACTTTAATAAGTTTTTATGCCAAAACTGTCAAATCTAATTTCGTTGCAAATGTGTAATGTTTGTTTCGTCTGTTTTGCGATACATATGCAGTTTATTTTATACTAACTGACCCAACCGATGTTGCTCGGCTATATCATACATTTTCCGGATGATGACAGCAGCGCCACATATTCGGCTCGTTAGTAACTAAATACAACCAACGTAATCGTGATAATACGCAAACAAAATTTAATATTGTTCATATGAAAATATATGTACATATGTTTGTAGGAAAACTAAATTTTTGTTAATACATATTTTCAATCCAGCGCCACCTGTCGGGGCAAATTTTTGCCAAATGCTTTCCTTTTCTCATTTTTATTTGAATACTAGCAGGCACCCGGTGCTTTGCTGCCGCTCTATTTGTTTATATACATAGAATGTAAATGTGTGGAAAAAATCCAAAATGTACTGAAATTCTTGTATTTTTTCACGCACGCCCAATACACACATACGTTTTCCGATTTTAACCAAAACCAAAAAAAAACCAAAACCAAAGATGTGTGAAAGTTTGCTTGAAATAGTTAATTACGCGTAAAGGCGTGAATCGGCGACAAACAATTTTAAGGCTCAATTTTTATAAAGATAGAAGATTATATAAGTATTATATGGTGTAATTTAAAATGAAATGATGCATAAATAATTTTTTTTTTTGAAAAAGAGCGATCCCATTCCCACTTATAGGGATAATTAAGAAAACCTAAGTTACTCCTTACTTTACAATAATTACAACATCAGTTTTCTGCCTGTGAAAGTCCCATCAAAATCGTATTCAATTTATTCTGTATATCCGAAGTGTCTTTTTAAAATGAACGATGATGCATTCAAATTAAACGATAAGTGAAAATGTTCATTTCCAGTTTCATTCCTTGTCTATTTCACTTCGCATAGTCGAAACCACTGAACTAAATGAAAATATAAACCAGGATTATTATTTTGGGCAATTCACCATAAGTAATCCACTTTGGGTTAACATCAAAAGTGACTCATCGTTAATCCCGATTTATCTTTTACAAATCAATGTCCCCCCTTAAGCAAAACCGTAATAAGTAGATTTATGTATCCATTCCATTTACTAACGGCAAAGTAGGTGGTTATGGATAATGCTGCGCTCACATCGTGCCATGTTATTATATTTGTACAGAAGAAGATATAATGTAATGTCTTTCAGAGACGCCTACCTACAGTAAACAAACCAGTTGCAGTTGCACGGCAACATTGATACATCGTTGTGCAACATACAAGTACAGCTAAAAAAAAAAAACTAGAATGCTATAGAGAAAAAGAAGTCTTAAGCTGACCGTTGAAAGACCATATTTACCGGACAGACAAATCAAGTTCAATGGAATATGAAGAAGAAAAAATGACACAAGCTCACATCTCAAGTCCAGAACCCAGCTTGTTATGGGTATATTCCAATTGAGAAAAAAGAAACATGAAATCGGTGGCCGTAAATATATTGCCAATCGTGTATTTTGTTCGGGTATCGCGGCGACACCGAAACGACGCGACCGACTGACAGACGTGCGGTTTTCTTTTTTTCCCGCCTTTTTTCTTTTTTCTGTTTCATTTTTGTATCAATTTGTTGGGAGTAGGTTGACAGAATGCATTTTGCGTTTCCCATATCAGAATAATACTCGTATGTGCATCAAAGCCCCACAAATTGCTTTTCATTCGAGTTACCATTTCCTCGAAACTCGAACGGAAACCGCAAATAATGGCGCGAAATCTGTGTGTGTATGTGTTTGTCCACTACGAAGCATCAGATCGATTGACTTTTTATTGTACAAATGGAGCGGGCTTTTTCGCCACATTCGGTTCGCGGATAACAGATTTGCGTTGCCACAGCTAATAGCCATAACTCATTAGGTAGTTCGTCATAGAGGTGCTGCCATTACTCGAACAGCAGTTGTTGCGTTATAAGAGACTGGAGTTGGATCTGATTGCCAATCTCGGCAACTGGAATGGAATGGATGGAACCATCATGAAGAGAGATGTTTTCAGTGTGCTTAAAGGGGAAATGCTGTACTTAATTCTAAGTGACATCTTGGGTATTAGATAAATGTCCAAGTTTTTACTGTCATTATGTTTTAAATGTTATTGAGAGAATGCATATTTAATATGGTTATAAAGCCCTTATTGTGTCTTTCCAAATTTGGCCTTTATAAATGATATGGCCTTTATTGACTTAGATGATTTATGCCTGCTTACAATAGCAACATCTTCATGTGACTTGTATACTAAAAGATGTCACTAGTAACGAATTTTAATTGTTTTTTTTTTTGTACGAACGTGATGGTAGCATTATTATTTGTTTATTTATATTTTATGAAAACAGAATTTTTCTTTTATAAATCATGAGGGCCTCGTAAAAGGTTATTTTTATTGTAATAGATTGTTGGAAAAAGCAGTTGAATGAACGGAAATGCTTCCTGTCAGAAAGCTAACAGAAGCTATCGCAAATATACACAAAGCTATCGCAACAATAAAGAACTATCATTACTGCACTTAAACGCCCCCATTTTTGGGGAGATTTACCTGAATTTTTGATGGGCATCAGCCAGATGGGCTAATTATAAATCTAATGCGTATGTATGTACAGTACTAGATTATATATATAATTTAATGCTAACATACTAAGCCAAGAATAAAACCGCGAGTTTTTTTTCATTAACGCATGAAATAATCTTATTTAATATTTATGTTAGTGCCTTACGATAAAAAATTATAAAAGATTATAATTGGTTTCTTAGCTAAGTTACTAGAAAACTATTTAAAGGTTAAAATATGTAATTAAACTATTTTTACAAGAACAAATAATTGTTTATCGTAGCATATTATCTTTTCTTGATCTAACATTACCAACAATAAAGATAGAAATCATATCTAAATAACCACGCACTGCGCCGTGTAGATACGTTCTACGATGACATGCAGTGACGCCTTGAAATTTCAATCTTCAGTGAAGGCGAGAAAGTGAATTGTGGTGTGGTGGCAATGAAAATATATATTATGGAAGTTAAGGGTTTTGCGTAGTTTGGCACAATATATCGAACTGGATGTTTTTAATAGATTATTTGGATTTCAAAGTGCAAAACGAAGACAAGAATTCGATAATTCAAAATTTGTATAGAAACATATCTCACGGGAAGTCAACCATAATAAGTCAGTTGAAACTCTCTGACGTTTAAAGAACAGCTGAGAGTTCAATGAAAATTGACAAATTGTAATTCTTAAATGAGGCATGTCTCATGAAGCAATGTATAATTCCGGATTTATTGTTGAATCTTTCTTTATCTAATTTATTGCAGTTATCTGACAAAAAGACTGCACGCATATATTTTGTATTCAATGTTTTTGCTACCTCAATAATACAAAGTCTAGAATTGAGGCTACCTTGCTACCTATACCTACATAATACATTAGAAAAAAATCAGTACTCACTCCAAAGCCAAAATAAATGAATCACTTGATACAATTGTTGTGCTACTTGTGCTGCGGAAAATTGATTTATGTACATTTGTGATTGTCAAACATTTGCTGAGTTTGCATATGAAATGCAATGGAGTGCTCTTACTACATTTATACTTGCGATTGAAGGTACTATTAGACAAGTTTGAGATTCGTGAATATAAAAAAAATTAGATTCCAATCAAATGTGGCATTACTATCATAGAAAAGTCAAACAAGTCTGTTTGTCTGCCTGTACATAATTTGTAACGATCTCCGTGTTTCGTTTATTTTCTTTTGACCCTTGTCCCGTCCATCGCACGGTATTACACTAAGATGTTTTTCTCATTTTTGCATCGTGTGTTTTTGACAGCTCGCTTTCATTGTTTCTTTCTGTCCATAAAACCAATGGATGCGTTCACTTTTTGTGCCCTTTGTATTGTTGTTGTAATAAGCATGATTCAAAGCTAATACTGCTGATTGAAGAAAAAAATGGATACAGACGGAAAATCCAAATGTATCTTAAAATTTGTTGGATAATTTTCTCTTTTAAAGAATTATGTGATGAACAGCTAACTATATTGCTTCTGCTTCGAATTTAAAGTAATTTATTTGGTTAAGTTTGTTAGCTCACAAAAAAATTGGATGTTGGATGTACCGAAATACAAATCAAGTAAAATTGTAAACTCAGGCAATGCCGAAGAAATAAAGAAGACGAGCAAAAGGAATGTCAAAACACGCGATGCTAATCCTTCCCACAACTCGTCGAGTTGAGACGATATTTCTATTTTATTTACTCTCTCTTTCGAACTTATTTGCGTCTTTGCAAAAGCACAGCGGTGAATTGATTACCTAAAATTTTGGTATGTTTCTTTTGGCATTCTTCAAAGGGATTTTATAAATTTTATTTTAAGGCTTACAATAACGGTACCTGCAATATAACCGTTAAGGAAAAGCTTAATTTTCTCAAAAACAGCATCAACGATTTTGATGAATATTTTTGAGAGTGTTTTTGTAAATTTTGGCTCATTCTATCAAAACCAAATTTACCTAAATAGTCTATTAACGGCAATTTTCGACTTTCTCATTCACGGCTCATTAAATTTCTATACAAATTTATTTTTGAAACTTAATAGCTTGAGAAATGAATTTTCATACTCACACTTTGTTAAAAAAATTTAATTTTTTCAATTTGTAATTAATTTTTGAGTTTTTTTTACAGTTTCCAATATTTTTAAAACTAATCAATATTTTTTTTTTTATTTTATGATCAGCTGTATATTAATAAACTCTAAAAAACTGCGCATCAAAATCTGAAAAATCCAAAAAAAAAATAAAAATAAAAAACAGGATTTCATCAAAATCGGTCCTACGTTATAATGAATTAATACTAACAGTACCTATTTATATAAGACATGTGATGGCGTACTCTATTTTTACTAAAAACCTTTAAGTGTTGTGATTTTGAAACTTTTTTGAGTTAAGCAAGATTGAACATTATGGTTGCTTTAAGCGAGGAAAAAATCCACTGCGAAGGCAATAATCTTCGATTTGAAGTTGAACAGCCTCAAGCAGTCTGAATAGTTTCTGTGTTATTGCACTTTGCACACATTGAAAGGGCTATCATCCCGTCTAAGGCACTGAATCTGTCTTCATGTACACTGAGTGATCTCAGCGCATTCAACTCTACCTCACACAATGAATTTGTTCTTTTCGTTGTTGAACAGACAGTTTTAAGGACACTGTGGCGTATGCGTAACATTATTTTTGAATTTTTTCAAATTGCTTAAAATTCCTAAAAATGAACACTTTATTCTTTTCTAGATTAGACATGGCAATATTTGATGTGAGTTTGATCGTACCTTAATCGATTCTCCTGGTTAAAGTTATGCATTGAACAGTCAAATCTAAGTTTGACTAGGCGTGTCGGGCCTTAACTATAATGTATTCATTGTTCGAATGATTTTTTTTACTTTCTTGAGTTCATTAAAAAATCGCATAGAAAATTATTTTCAGTTTATCTAAAATCTTCCGGGCAATATTATAGGTTTAAATGATTTACCGCGTTTTGAATATTTCAAAAAGTTGTTAAAAATAGTTTTTTTTAATTTTTTTTAAAGAAAAATTCATATAAATTCTCTTTTTTTTAGAAAATAAAAAAGCGTTATTGTTTCACTCAAAACTATATATTTTCAGTATAAAAGAATTAAATTCGGTTTAAATTCACAATCTTCATATAAAAAGTTGTGCGACACAGTCTTGCAATTTATTTTATTTTGCCAACGCAAGTTACAGAAGAATCCCAATTGAATGTCCGTCATCAGTTAAAAGCAAGTTGTTCGGGGATCAAAGATCCATCAACTAACTCAGAGTAATCAACAAAACACAAGACATTCATTCTGGTTCCTCCAAGGCCGTCATGTAATTATTATTATATTTATATTATATAAAACATACAATGAAAATATATCTTTTCTTTATAACCGTTTAATTAATAAACCTCATTACTGAGTCAATACCTACTCATTTGCAATAAAGCCCCACTTTTTTTCCCAAAAACCTACGCACCAGATAAATGAATACTGCTCCGGTTGCTGACCTCGTTTATGAGTTTTTATGTACCCACTGCCTTATCGGCCATTTATTGGATCTGACACTTTTAAATTATTATTATTAAAAAAACCTACGCATTGTCTTTTAGCATTCTCGAAGGAAAAAATTTAAAACCTACGGATCCTTTGCTTTTTCTATCCGTGATCAAGAAATAAAATATTCGTACTCCTTGTTTGAAGAGATTTCCACTTGCAACTTAAGGGCCTGGTTGTGGATTCAAGAAAAAATTACCAAACTCAATAACAATTTAAAATGGCATATTGATAAGCCCTGGTAGCTAGTGCTTTGTTTTTTATTATTGATAAATGTAATTTACTTTTTTATCAATAAAGTTATAGTAATAATAATAAAAATAATGTACATCCCATAACATGCACTATCAAATGTCTATTTTTTCTAGTTAATGTTTTTGAGAGCTACATATGCGTGAATTCTTAGACCGATTTTAGTAAAATTTGATGTTACAGAAATAACTGCAAATGATTGAGGTAAACATTGCAAATTACATTTTTTCTTTTATGATTTTTTGAATTACAGACACAAACTAGATATAAAAAAAAACTTCCAAAATTATTTATTTTTTTCATGGAATACACCTTTAACCGGCTTAAAAGGCATTTTGTTTCATTTTGTTCATGCTATTCGCCTGGAATTAACAAAAGTGATAAACTTAAACTTAAGACAGTTCAACTACAAGTTACAAGCCAATTGTTTAAGATACATTTTTTTTGTATTACAAAACGAGCTAAATATAGGTTTACAGATAAACAATGCCCACCATCGTCGTCATCGTCGTCGTCGTCTGCATCTTCCAACCGAGGTAACTCTTTTGTTAAGAGATGAAGCCATGGAACTTCATTCTTTTCATTTTTTGCTTTGTGAATGCAAAATTTATTTATTTTATTTTTTTTTTTGTCCTGTAACTTAGCTGGAATAAACCATAAATTTGAAGTGAAATTCAAAGGATTCTTGTCTTGGAGAATGCAGGAGTTGTCTTTGAGGTTGATTTTAATTCTTAATGTAAGCTTCTTATTAATAAGATGATTTGGACAGTTTGTTTGGAATGACATCATGATTCAACCAAAAAAAAAAAAAAAAAAAAAACTACTTTCAGCTTTAATATCAAATATGGAAATTGAATACAAATGTGTAATTCTTTTGTAAGACATCTAGGTTTCTGTTGTTTCTTAACAAACTATTTTGGACTTCAAACAACCGCACACAAAGATGATTAGAGTTGTTAAGTTAGGGGATATCCAAGGCTATTCAAAATCAATTTTTTTCAAAATTAGATGTCCTATAAGAACGCATGAAACTATGGTGGCGCATTGTGGTGTTGCTTATCATTCCAGGATACAAATTTGCTTGGGCTGACGCAACGATTATTCATTTTAGTTGGTTTTTGATTATTTTTCAATACTAGAGTTGCCGTTTGTTTGTTTAACATGATGATTGAGAAAAAAACTATTTCTGGGAACAACATACAACATTATGAATCGCTTAAGCCATAGTCAGTTTCTGAAAAAAAACCTAAAAATCAAACATGACATTACGATTATAGAGAAGTCGAAAAAAGTGGGTCCGGAAATTCCGTCCGTCTGTCTGTCTGGCTGTCTCTACCTCTACAGCCTAAACGGATAAGCCAATTTGCTTCAAACTTGGTATTTAGTATTTATTTGGTAGTATCTCGAAGGGTGTGTTTAATGTTCGCTCTAGGTCGAAAAATAACGGTACCTAACATACCAACTTCAACATAAAGTTTGATTTTCTCGGAAACGGCTTTAACGATTTTGATAAAATCTTTCATCTTTCAATTAGAATGCATTTTTCGAAATTGGTTTTATAACGGTACCTCTCATAGAAACGTTTTTTCAAATGTGGTTTTATCGTAAACCATTATTCCGATTTCAATAAAATTCAATTGCACACAGGCAGTCATTTGTAATTCAATTAATATTGAAAACAAAATTTCAAAAACTTTTTCCGATTTTTTTAAATTTTCAAAAAAAAATTGGTTTTCAAAATACATATTTTTGGAATCGAATTGATTGAATTTTTTTCAAATAATTCCCAAATGAAAACTACAGATTTCCTTATAATGACATACTAGAAAAAAAATTTAAAAAATTTTTGGAAAAGTTTTTTAAGAAAACGACTTTAAATAAAAACTGGTCAAACGATTTTCAATATTTTTTTTCCTCGATAGACATTTAGTTTTCAAATTTTATTGCAAACGTAGTTTTCCGAAAAAACTCTTATACTAATTAAAAAATGAAAGATTTTTTTTGTTTTTTTATATATTTGGTTTTTTTTCAAAAACGGTTTGTTGAAAATTAAAAAAAAAATGTTTTCTGATAATAACTACCAGCTGCTAAATGTTGGCATACTCAACAAAAAATTGGAATATGTTTTCGAAAAGTTTAAAAAAAACCGTTTTTGAAAAACTGTTCCTTAAAATTCAAAACTGTAAAAGAAATTAACTGGCTTACTTCATTTTTTTTCCAAAAAACGTTTTAACTAGTGATTTTTAAGTGAATAACAAAATTTCAAATTATGTTTTACCTTCTTTTTTCAAAAATCTCAAGCCCCAAGACCACTATCGCACATTGGAGCAAATTCGTGCGACACAGTCGTGCACTTTATTTAAAATAAATTAACTAAAACTTTGTAAATGCGTTCTTCTACTGTAAAACAGATGGGGTAGGTATTGTAAGTTTTTATTTCACTTTTTAAAGCTACGTTAACACGGAATCACTACGAGCTACATATACCTTATAGGTATGATGCATACAAATCGCCCTCTTAGTATTTCCTGTCGTCACTATCATCTTTTATGATTATTATATTTCTTAAGGAAGGCTTTATCTTAAAATTGAAGATTAAATGAGAGATGTGTGATGTAGGTTTAAACAATTAAAATACGATTTTTGTATCCATAAACCGAGGCTAACGCAAGCAAAGCCGCTGGCCCATCTAGTATCAGAATAAATTTCACACATCTGGTTCTTATTCCTTTGCTAATCCACCTTCTTCAGTGGACTAACTTAGGAAACGTCGATTATTAGAAATTTTATTTTATTTATAACATTTTGCACTTAGTTCACAGAATAAGGCCTAATTTATCGCTATTCCACGTTTATTAATTTGCCTGTAAAAGTATACAGCAAATCATGTCTAATTGACGTGTATTTTGAATCTTTTTACTTCACAAATGTCAAAATAAAATTGACATTTTCTAAAAATTAACTTGTCTTCCTGCATGTTGACAATTTTCGCGCCAACTGTTATTTAATATCGACCTAAAAGATCTACATTTTCAAGATCAAATTGAGCGTTTCAAATCGAATAGTTTTCAATTTTTTATTCGAAAGTTAATTAAAATGTGTTTTTTGCAGACTTGGTTTCTTATTTTAACCGTTGTAGGCGCTTCGATATTTTAAGTCTAAAATGAGAACTACAAATAAAACTCTATTGCTGATGAGTCATTGATTTCCGTTATTTGTCTTGAATGCATCTCAATTACAAAAGCATGTTCTTTGTATCTGAAAGATACCAAATAATTTCTACCTTCGAGTGCAGAAATACACATTTGTGACTAATATAATGATGCAACCTTAAAAAAAACAGCAGCAACTTCAAACTACAACGACGATGATGATTTTAAATTATAAACTTTACACTTCGTTGATCGTAATTATCTGACCACGAGCAATGCAGCATATTCAACATGATATCTCGGTATTCGCATGCGGAGAGAAAAACTGTAGTAGGAAATGGAAGCACTCCAGAGTCAGTCCAATCGATGTAGCCAAGCAGAAAGACTGGTTAAGTCTGGGATGAAGTTGGCATTTACATTACCAACAACATTTTCAACATTTCAATGTCGAAAATTGGAACAACATAAATAAAGAAAAAAAATTAGAAAAATTAAATTTAATGTATTCGAAGTACTCTGTGTTCGTATATGACTAATAGAAAAGTGCGTTATGGGCAATTAACTTCTAGGCTCTTTGGTCTTCAGTAACATGGAGGAAGATTCAGACTTTCTTTACCTTTTATAAGCATGACAGCTTTGGGTGTATAAATCCATTGAGCGTGCAGCGCGTGCATACTTGCGTTTGACGCAAGCTTGCCTCACCTTTTGTCTCCAAAGGGGACAAGTATCTGTCTGGAAAAAGAGGGTTCTTATCAAAGCGGGCGTTGTATCTTTCTTTTCTATTTTTACTTTTAAAGACAACTTGAATTTTTTTTAGGCGGAAGTTATCAATCAATTCGAAAGTTCTTCGGTTCGGCATAGTCTCTTACCACAGTTGGTTCACACCCATTAGAACCTAGCCCATACTTCCCTAACAATTGAAAAAAAAATAGAAACAATTATAAACATATAAGCGCCTTAAGAAGAAGTATTTGTTTAAAAAACATTTCTGAAATGTTTCTGAAATTTCTGAAACATTTCTTAAATGTTTATTTGTTTTCCCATTTTATGTATCCAAGATAGATTGTAAAAAAATGGGCACGACTGGGTCGCACGTACTTGCTCTTGTGTGCTTAACTACAAGCAAGATCTTTGACAGAAACAAGTAACATTTACATTAAAAATAGCAGTTTGAACTTATAAAAAGTATCAAAACCACAATACTAAACGGTTTTTAGTAAAAATGAAGTACCCCATTACACGTCTTAAATAACAAAGAATTTATGAAAAATGTATTTCGAAAATTGTAGGACCGGTTTTGATAAAATCGTGTTTTTTATTATACATGTGATTATAAAATTTAAAATAATTTATTTTGATTAGTTTTAAAAATATTGGTTTTTCAAAAAAAAATTGAAAAATTAATTTTTATTACAAAAAAAAACTTATTAAAAAATTTCATATGCAGAATCAATTAGGCTACCTAGATCTTTTCAAATATAAAATTTGACAGAAATCCAAAGAGCCGTTACCCTGAAAGCCCAAAATTAAAAAACCGTTATATGAAAGGTACCGTTAATAGACTTTTCCCGTAAATGTGGTTATAAACAAATGTTAGCAATTAGCAACAAAAATATTCTCAAAAGTTTTCATCAAAATCGTTCGAGCCGTTTTCCAGAAAAATAAACTTTTCCTTAACGGTCTTATGGCAGGTACTGTTATTTTTAGGCCTAAAAATAAAATTTCAATGCCAAAATAATCACACACACCAAGTTTGAAGATAATCGCTTAAGCCGTTTAGGCTGCAGCTCGTTATACATACTGACAGACAGACAGACATATTTCCTCGATCACTTTTTTAGACTTCTCTATGATCGTAATGTCATGTTTAATTGTTATCTCAATTTTTTTATATTCACAAATCCTAAACTTGCCTTAGGCTACTTGCACACACACCGATTTTGGACGACCGAATTTGTACCGGTCGTCCAAATTTCAATAGTGAACCACGGTAATGCCGGTGATAAAGTGGACGGCTGCTCACCGGAATTTTACAGGTACCGATTACCATTCCCACATGTGGTTCACTATTGAAATTTGGACGACCGGTATAAATTCGGCCGTCCAAAATCGGTGTGGAAGATGGAAAGTTTCCAAAAACTAATTCTCCTGCCTTAGGGATGAAAAATTTTTTTTTATTAAACTTGCTCAACTCATTAAATTATGATTCTTGAATATAAAGCAAAGAATCTTTCCGTAAAACAATAAATAAATAGAAGTAGTAAGTTACTTATCTATTCTCAATTTCATACAAATTTTATAGCTCAAAGTACAACAAACTGTACAAGACTATATTTCCAATTTGTTTAGTCATAAGCACGTTTCAAGTTCATGCTTCCATTTATGTCATATAAGAGCCTATTTTCAAGAAGAAAAAGAAAGTTTTACGACTATTGTTTTTTATTTTTATTTGGTCTATGGTCTATCCTCTAACTTAATGACTGATGCAATGAATATAAATGAAGATGAACAATATTCAAGTTTGCTTTCAAAGTAATTAAGTGAAATTAATTACATTTTTTGTTAACCTTTAAATAGTTACACCAACATTGTGCTACAGTATTTATGATTCAACTCAAGCTTTGATTTTTTTCATTTTTGAAATAAAATTGAGGTTTAACCTATACGTGTTCTGATAACCCTTATTCTAATTTCTTTTTTCCAATAATACATTTATCAATATTTTTAATTGCAACATTTTGAGAAAATTCTGTGCTACAAATTAGGTGAGTTATATTATAATTATCTGTTAGATATACATCATATAAATTAATCATTTAAGAGAGTGAGCAGTTTAATATGTATGTGATGGCTGATGATCCATTATTTCAATTGTGTATATTTTATAAATAGCCAGCTGCATCATACTCTCTGGAGTTTTCGTTTTTTTCCGCTAGAGGGCGCGTCTTCGGCTGGCTGAATGGATGAATGCTCAGAATATTTGGTCACCATTATTGCCAACAGGGTATCTGGGAAACAAAATATCACTCGTAGACCAAAAACCCAACATGTGATGAATAACATACAATGAGCAAAACAAACAGATTTATTACCCCAGTTGGCAGCCCAGGTTCATTGAAAAATCCCACAAGGAAGTGTTCTTAGCTCAATGTTATTCGGACATCGAGAATTAGGTGACTATATTCACACTTAAGACCACGGAAGGATCTAGCTTGCCCTAGGAAAATTGCTTCTCAACCTGAGTATCAAAATGACGATCTCTGGATTAGCTGACTTTAGTAAGATCAAATCTTGCCTCGGGAACCGAATATACAATCTTCGGCTCCTCAGGGATTTCTCAGGTAGCCATCTTGGCCCACTCCTATTTGTGCTGAGCATCAATAATGTGGGTAGCATCATTACCTACTTTTAATTTCTCTATTTTCACACATTAAAATATTAAAAGTAATGATCTCATCTTCTCATGACACCTCCCTTAAATTTTCGATCTCACATTGATTATATTGCAAGAGGAAATTTTTCATTGCGGCTTATCATCCCTTGGTAACAAAATCTCTTTATATCACATAAGTAAGGCCAATCCTCGTATATGTATATGTAAGCCAGTTTTGATTTCCATTTGAAATCACAAATTTTCTCAGAATTGTAGCTGTGCAACTAAGATTCCTTCAATTCGCTTTATGCAATTTTTCGTGGTCTGATCCCCTATCCCCCTTATGAAAACCGTTTACAATGGACTTACAGATCCTTGCTTAATGTCGCGTCGTCGTATTTGCCTTGTTAAAATAAATGTATTTTTAACCCGCCAATCATCGAAACTTAAGATCTGTTCCCTTCTTTCACATTCCTTCTCATCGCACCAACTACGCAAACTTCAACCCAATTTGTAGAATGATTTGTTCAACTAATTCTGTCCTTGATTTCTTTCGTAGTTCTCCATCCCTTAGAAAAATTCTGTCCAACATCTTTCCCTAAACCCATTGTATATAAACTGCTATAGTACTATCATGAGACGCGAAAAAAATCTTAGCTCCAAGAGCCGCTTGGAGCGCTAGTGAAGGGACATTTTATTTGAGTGAGCGAGAATTAAGAGCATGGTTTTTAGTGTTATGCTTTGTGCTTAGTTTACTGCGCATGTGCAATGTGAAGCAGGAAAAAACAGAAGGAAAACATGAAATGATTGAGTACCTTGTTTCTCTTAACTGAGGCGAATAAGTTTTTCTTAGGATTTATACACGATCCAACATTTTCATTGTTTACATTTTTTTTATATGGAATATGGAATATGAAAACTGGTTCTTAAATATGTATTTATACTTATATGCGTACGTCATTGATTAGTTCATATATATTAGTCATATTTGTACATACATATGTATATACATATGTAGATCATTGACCAGACTTTTGATTCGAATTCCTTAAGATTTTAATTTTTGTTTTTACTATTATGAAGTTTGCGTCTTCAAATAATGTACACATACATTCTTGAAACGTAAACACAAACTTGCTTCTTGCTGTCCCTGCAGTGGATTAATTTTTGTTTTGAATTTTGCTTTCCATTCAGATAGGTACCTACATACATACATATATGCAAACTATTAGTGCAAACTATTGTTTATAAATTGATTGTAGATTTATAGTAACAAAGATTTTTTTTGTTTGAGGTTTATATAATACTAGTTGACCTACCCAGCTTTGCTTGTGGGAAAGAAATTTATAGTTAAACCAAAATATTTTTTTAAAATAATCTTCTATAAAATTGTTAAAAATACTCCGATTTTTTGTTTGCATTTTTAATACCTAATTGTTTAATTTTTAATTGCGATGATAGGTAGGTACTAAGTACAACTTATGCAAAAATTGAGATATCAATCAAATATAACATTACGATGATAGAGAAACATATTTGACTCACTGGTAAAATTCTGTCCGTCTACTAAACGGTTGGGCCAATCGTCCTTAAACTCAACTTTTAGCTCAAATATTAACAGTGCCGTTATGTATAACCGTTAAGTAAAAGCATATTTTTCTTAAAAACGGCTCCAAATTTTGTTTATATAAAAAATCAATGTGCATTAAATTTTGGAGGAACTTTTTTCTGTCATCGAATTTCCTGAGAATGTTAGGTAACCGATTACAACCAAAACTGATATTCAGGAAAATTTAAGTAGCTTAAGTAATCTTACACTAAAATATTTTTGAAAACTTTATTTTTGTGTTTTTAATATTTTTTTTACAAAAATTTAAAAAAAATCAATATTTGGAAAACGGGTAGTTAATTTTTTACTTGTGATTATAGGTACTAGGTATAAGGCAAGTTTAGGATTCATGAAGACAAACAATTTGAGAAAACAATCGAACTTGACAACGAGACAAGAGTAGTTACGATAACTTTGGCGCCGAAAATTAATTACGGATTCTTGTAGAGGGACTAAATACATAAATTTGTTACTATTAGAGGAGGGGTCTATCTCCTCCCGTTTAAGCAGCAACCCTTAAAATAATGTACTATACGTTTTTTTAAGGCCAAAAGTCAGTTCTATCATATTTATTTTTAAACCTTTAAATATCTATATAAAAATTTGAAAAAAAAACTTATTTCAAACTCAGAATTTCAAAAAAAAAAAAATTAAAAAAAATTGTTCATACTGACTCTTTTTAAAATTGAGATGATGTGTAATACATTTTATTTTAGTATTTGTTACTTCTACTAATTCATGATTGATCACTAGATGCTTTTAAGTATTCCAGTTTTCGAAAAAAATTTAAATTTACCAAACCCACTTTTTTATAAGTTTTTTTGGTTTTAACGAGGTCTTTTCTCTTTACATATTTCGGGTAGAGTACCATAACTTTGGCGCTTCAAAATAATAACAGATTTCTGTAGAAAGACTATAGACAATTATTTTTTTAATTAAAAAACAACGGCAACACTTAAAATAATGTGCTATAACTTTTTCCAACCAACTCACATATTTTTCCACCAAAATATATACCACGCCTACAAAAGTACAGATTTTTTATTACAAATTCTTCGAGACGTTTTCGAGAAAAATAAGCTTTTACTTAACGGTTTTATGACAATGAAGTTCCTAAAGAATTCGAATCAAAAGTCTGGTCAATGATGTACGTATGTATAAATATACGAATGTAAGAACCAGTTCCCGTCCATATAAACAAAATGTAAACAATGAAAATGTTGGATCGTGTATAAATCCCAACAAAAAAAAATATTATTCGCCTCAGCTAAGCGAAACAAGATAATTAATTATTCCATGTTTTTCTTCTTTTTTCCTGCCTCATATTGCACATGCGCAGTAAACTGAGCACAAAGTATAACACTAAAAACCATGCTCTTTATTTATCTCTCTCCACTTACCCAGTTAGTTGTTTCACGAGCCGCTTGGGGCGCCGCGGTCCTCATGTCGTTATGATAGTACTATAGCAGTTTATATACAATGCCTAAACCTTTTAAATTTTTTTTTTTAATTTGTAAGTTTGAGAAGATAGTTATTGTGTATTTGTATGTATGTGTAGGCTAAGTAAAATGAAAATAACCTAAGATTACAGATAATAAACTTATAGATATGTCTTATCCCTGCAGAAACAGAAAAACATGAAGGCATTTTTTTCTTACCAAACAAGCCTTGCCAGACAAAATAGCTTTTAAGCGAATTTCAAAAAATTCAAAGAGAATCAGCTTTGTGAGTTCCTCTTCATTAGGAGAATTTCTCTTTTACGAACACTATTTTAAATTCAAACATGGCTTTGGCTCAGCGTTGCCGAAGTGGCCATTTTAACACAAACATTTTCGCGTTGCACAAGTATTTTTTCGCATTGCATATTTTTTCTTTAAAAATGTCTCATCTATATGAGACCGAAAAAGATGTTCTTTTTTTGAAATAAGAAATATTTTTTGAAATTGGGTTTTCTTCAAAATTTAATGTATTACCTATAATTTTTCTTTTTCTTTTTTGATGGAAGATCTTTGTTTTCTTATAATGTTTTTTTTTCTTATCTTATTATTATTATTATCTATGCTAAAATGATAGACCACGTAAAAGAACTTGATATTAAATTACGAGAACTTAACTGGCTTATTTGAAAATGCTCCAATTTCATTTCTATAACAAACTGCTTATTTACAAGCAAGTGCTTAAAATTTTATGGACATATGGAATACACATTTGGGGCTGTGCTAAACTTTAGCCAAAGAGAGCAATCGTTAATGCTCCGTGATATATACGAAACAGTGATTTACAAAGAGACTTGTGTATGGAAACTGTTTCTCGAGTGGTCAAATGTTAATTTTTGGCATAGGTAAGATCGAGAGCGGTGAATAAAAAAAAATTAAGAGCATGACATAGTCCCCTTCTTCACACACCACCGCGTGACAGTGATTCAACTTGTGAATGCCCCAGATCTGCCAAAAAGGAAATTGTGAAGAGAAATTTATTTGCGGTGATTCAGTAAAAAACAGTTTTTTTGTTGAATCATTATTTTGTTTATTTGATCATACCTTAAGGCGGCTTAGTGACCCCTTGCTTAAAGTTAAAATATGTAACAATAAAAACTCCTATAACCTACTGACTTATAGTGTATATATGGCAACCACAAAATACAGCTCACACAACAAAATAAAAACAGAATCTAAACCTAACTTGACTTTAACCTTAGTACATTCTAGAAAACATTCAATCAAAAAGGTTTACTTGATGAAATTGCTCTTAACTTCAAAAGAGTAATTAACCTGTTGGTACCTTTATATGCCTTGATTGCTTTCATTCCAGACAGTGAGTAATTGCTTTCATTAAAGTTGTTTTTTTTCTGCCTGAAATTCCAAAAAAAAAATATCTATTTTTCTATCTCAACAATAAGTAATTGTTTTTGTTTTGTTGTTGTGGAGTTACTTTAATGAGCAAAATGTGAGTTACGGAATTATCTTTCGGCAATTTTCATGTTTGATACGAAATTATTTTGTCTTATGAATACGAATTCCATGCGCAATTTATGAATATCGAACGAAACGAAATATAATTATATGGGTGATGCACTAGAGACTACTAATTGCCAAAGTAGTAGGAAACGGTTAGACAAGACATTTTCTTGGATTGCAAAATTGGAGCAGGTAGAGAAATGTATGATAGTTTGCGGTTAATTATTTAATTTAGTGAAAATTTGATTTGGGTTTCCTTAATTGCCAGAGAATTATGATTGCAGAAGTTGCTAAGTAACATAATCTAAAATTCTAATAGAAGATCATAAAACATTGATTTTTTTAACAATAAGAATCCCAACTAACAATTTAACTTGTATAAGGTTCTAAGCAAGCTATTTTCTGACTGCTATAGTAACATTAAAAGGCGTTATACAAGTTGTTTTGGCGCACATTACACAAGCTATTTAACTGCTATAAGACTTTTGTTGAATGGTTTTATAGCAGCAAAAAGCTTTTCATGAAATGTTATTAGATTGTCTGAGCAAGGCATTTCAGACAGCTAAATGCTAAAAGCCTGCTCTGGATGTTATAAAAAGGCCTTTTAATGACAGCTTTTGCTAATATCATGCCTTATGTACATATAAAGTCTATTTTGTATTGCCACGAACAAAAAGAACTTAATAGCCTACAATTTTTTGTTGAGTTCTTATTGCATTATTTGTATTGCGTTTTTTGGCTATATTTCTCCTCAAGCAGTTGCCAAACTGACTTTTCTACTGCATACTGTAACGATTAAAATTGTATTTTAATTATAAAAGTGAAAAGTTTTTTTTTACCTGAGTTTTGAAAGTTTTGAACTCGATTCACTCTCGTAATACTCCAAAACTCTACCTCTACACCAATTCACGGTTGGGAAATTAACATCAAACATCGACAAAATAAATATTAGTTTAGTTTATACAAGGCCTTTTTAGGCAAACCTTACACAAGTTGTTTGCATTTAAATTTTTAGTAAACATCTTTGGAAGGCCTTATACAGGCCATTTTTAAACTTCATTTACAAGCCGTGTATAGAGCTTTCCAAACAAACTTTTAAAGGCCTTATAGCAACTATTTTTTTAACTGTCAAAGTTTGAAATCTGTGGCTTATGCAAGCTTAATTATCACTTTCATCTTACTGGCTAAAAACAAATACGCATACTGAACTGCAAAGATTGAATACTTCTTCTTCTTCTTAGGTGGCGCTACAGTCCGGGGTGGACCTGGGCCTTAACCAACAAGCTTCTCCAGCCAGCTCGGTCCCTAGCTAGCTGTCTCCAGCTTCGGTCGTGGAGTCGGTTGCGGTCCTCTTCCACTTGTGTGCGCCACCTGAGTCTCGGTCTTCCTCTACTGCGCCGTTGAGAGTGCTTTGCTACTCAATTGCCTTCTAAGCCCGAAGAAGCAGCGATTGGCAAGAGTTATTCTTCGTTTGATTTCAGCGCTGGTGTTGTTGTATGAGTTAATAGCGGAGCCCAGGTAGACAAAGTCCCTAACTACCTTAAAGTTATAGCTGTCTTTCGTGATGTTTTGTCGAAGACGTCCATGTTGGGTGTCTCTTCTTGATAACAGCATATACTTGGTTTTGCCCTCATTGACTGCTAAACCCATCTTCGCCGCTTCCGTCTCAATACTCACAAAAGCGCTACTTACATCACGCTGCGTTCTTCCGCTTAAGTCAATATCGTCGGCGTATGCGAGTAATTGGACGGACTTTTGAAAGATCGTGGCTCTGCTGTTGGCGTGAGTGTTCTGCAATATTCTTTCAAGTATGATGTTGAAAAAGTCGCACGACAGCGCATCGTCTTGTCTAAATCCTTTTTTGACATCAAGGGTGTCGGTGAAGTCTTTACCGACCTTGACGGAACAGCGTGCGTTTTCCATCGTCCTTTTACACAGGCGAAAGAGTTTGGCAGGGTTGTTAAAACTGCACATTGCTCTATATAACTCGTCTCTATAAATGCTGTCGTACGCGGCTTTGAAATCGATGAAAAGGTGGTGGGTATCGATTTGAAGCTCTTGAGTTTTTTCCAAGATCTGCCTTAATGTGAATATTTGGTCGATAGTGGACTTTCATGGCCTAAAACCGCACTGATATGGACCTATCAGGTTGTTGACGAATGGCTCTAGGCGTTCACATAATACAACAGAAAAGATCTTGTAGGATGTTGAGGAGACTGATACCCCTATAGTTGGTGCAACTCAGAGGGTCTTCTTTTTAAGGGCAAATTATGCCGAGATTCCATTCATTGAACACGCTTTGTTCTAACCATATCTTGCTTATGAGTTGGTGCGTACTTATAGCCAAGTCATTGCTTGCAGCTTTAAAGAGCTCGGCAGATAGGCCATCGGCTCCGGTGGCTTTATTGCTCTTAAGTTTAGATATAGCTAGCTTTATTTCATCCAGATGTGGTGGTCGGAATTGTTGGTCTATTCCGCCCAGATAAAGTGGACCATTCTGCCTGACAGCGGAATTCATTTCGTCATCGCCGTTAAACAGTCTGCAGAAATGATTTTTCCATATTCTCAGCATCGACTGCGATTCCACTACGATGTTCCCTTGATCATCTTTGCAAGCTTCAGTTCGAGCTCTGCACTTTTGACAGTTTCTTTGTACCTTTTGGTAAAACTTTTGAACTTCATTCCTGCAATAACAGCTCTCCATTTTCTCGATCGCGCGCTTCACATGTTCCCTTTTTTTCTTTCTGAGAAGGCGGTGTTCCTCTTTCCATTTCTGCTCGTAGAGTGCACGGGTAGTTCTGGTCCTTCTTTGCAGCGCCGCGCCGCCTTATATGCTTCTTGTTTAGCTGCGTGTGCTTGCCGACACTCATCATCAAACCAGGGGTTTCATTGTGGTGGCCGTGTAAAACCCAGCACTTCAGTCGCGGCTTCCCTGATGGCATTTTGGCTATGTTGCCAGTGGTTCTCAATACTTGATGCTGACGGTAAAGGACTCCTTTGGAGGTTATTTGAGACTCGATCGGAAAAGTATCTGGAGATTTCTTGCGATTGCAGCCGTCCGACGTTAAACTTCCTCACAGTATTACCTCTTCTTGGCGTGGGTCGTGATATCCTAAGTCGTACCTTGGCTACAACGAGGTAGTGGTCCGAGTCAATGTTTGCCCTTCGGAAAGTTCGGACATCCATCATACTGGAGTAGTGCCTTGCATCGATCGCAATGTGGTCAATTTCGTTGACAGTGGATTGATCAGGGGATCTCCATGTCCTTTTGTGAATTTTGAGGTGCTGGAACTTGGTACTAGCTATTACAATATTTCGCCCCGCAGCAAAGTCAATTAGCCTGAATGCGTTAACGGAGGTGGTGTCGTGCAAGCTGTGTTTTCCGATTGTACCACCAAAAACATCTTCTCTCCCTAGCTTGGCGTTAAAGTCGCCTAGGACAATTTTAATGTCATAGTTAGGGCATTGTTCATATGTTTTGTCCAGGAGCTCAAAAAACATTTATTTGGTGTCATCCCGTTTTTCCTCTGTGGGGGCATGCACGCATATATTGGCAAATTTAGCCTTGATGCGGATTGTCATGAGGCGCTCGTTCACACATTTGTTACTCAAAACATCTTGCCGGAGCCTGCCTCCAATGACGAATCCACATCCAAATAAGCGCTGTTTTTGTTGTGTAATACACGCGAACTGTATTTTGCGAACACAATGGTTCGTTACTGCATACGGAACTGCAATACGCATACGGAAAGGTTGGTTAACTTTTAACTTTAACGTACAGTAAATTTGACTGTACTATTTCATCTGATGCAGAAAAATTATGATTGACAGAAAAATCTTTCTTACGTCTGTCCCCGATTCCATTCTTTTTAGTGATATTTCAATTTGTGGCACAAAAGTTTCTTCTCTGTTTTATCATTTCTTTTTGGTATTCCATCCATTTTAAAACTCAAATGTCAAAGTTACTGTACCTGCATTCTGTTCCGATTGAAATTGGTACGTACGACAAATTTGACAGCTTATCCGTGTTCCGTACTCCGTCTCCGTAATGCAGTTCCGTTTTTGCATTGTGTTCAGCCAGTTAGTTAGTATGTATCTTTTTGACTAAAATTTGCTACGAACAAAACAAATTAATCTATGTTAACAAAAAAACAGAATTCCATTAGATAAGAAGAAAAAAAATGGAAAAATAAAATGTCAACATTGCAAAATGGTATATGATCACTAGAAAGCACCTACTAGCACTGCTCCGGAAATTTTGAAGAATCGGATGTATGTAAGCGTATAATCACAATTCAAGGTAAAAATAAATCAAAAGATTTAAAGACACAATTATAAAAACCAAACGAAAATCCTAAGTTCTAAGAAATCTCTGGAACTGCAGATATTATTTTCCATAAAAAGAACATCTATACGTAATTGGATACAATATCCGCGAAGCATAAGGGTCTTTAATTTGTATAGAACGGACGTAATAATCCATTTGTTTCAGCTTGACCACCTCTCTTCAGTCATTGTTGGAAACTATTACTTGCTCCAGAAATCTTCCTGTAGAAAAGATATCTACATACATATATGGATAAAACCGCTATAGCCATCTCTAGTGTATAGATAAGTCCCTCATGCAAATCATAAGCATTTATCTAAGTTTTATGATACATAAATACATATAAAGTGTAAACATGCCTTAATCGTATTTTGGATTCTTTTTTAAGTGCTTTTGTTTACCTTTTAATAGATAAAAAATTCAAAAACAAAAACACAACAAAACTTAAATTTAAGTTTTGAATCCACGTTGGTATATAAAATTGCCATCAAAAATTCTTTGTAGAAGTAAGTGATGGTATGAAAAGTTTCAGTTTTAAATTGACTGAAAAACAATTTGTATTCTTATGGATAGATTATTAATCTGTAAACGTTTTGAACTCCATTTTTTGTATGAATTTTTCCATCGGCAGATCTTTGATTTATTACAAAATGTTTGGCCAAAAATACCCATTAGGGTTCTTTAGGTGTCAACCGACATCAATCAATATTCATATCGATTTGTTGGCATTCGTTTTTGGATGACATGACATCTTTTAAAACATCTAATTTGACAGAAAAGCCGGAGGCGTAGTGATTATTGTCTGACTATTACCTTACATTTTTTTTGTATTATATTACTTTTTTCCCTAACTTGAAACGATATTGAATTCATTAGCAACTAATTTTATTGTTCAAAAATCCATTAATTTTTAAAACTTTTTGCCCTGCAATTATAGGAACTATAATTGCAAAGTGATGGATTCATAAATATAAAATAAATAGTGATGACAATCAAACATGACATTACTGTGCCATCGAAGGCCACAAAAGTTTGCGATAAAAAATGTCTGCTGTGTGTTTGTCAGTATTTGTGTATTTTTTTTTTGGCCTAATCTAATAATAATGGCCATTGTTAGTTAACCATTATATCTGAATTCTATTTTAATTGATGAATTAAACCACTGTGATGTGGCAACAAAATGTTTAGATATTCGGAGGATACATTTTGTTTGTTTATTAACGACATCTGTGGGATTCATTGTGTACAACAACAAAAATTAAACATGTATTGTGTACAACAACCATGCTCCTAAAAGTATGTTACATAATTGCAATATGTTTTGACTGAGTACTAATTCGAACTCGATTAGGGAAATTTTGTGTTTAGTGTTTTTATCAAAGGATCAGAACTACTTGCCGAGCTATACGAGCGAAAGAGGAGAAATAAACAATGGCTTCCTAGAGCAAAAACAAAGAAGCATGAGAAGGACGCGATAGAGGAAATAGAGTCGTAACTGCCGTTTTAAAGTTCCACTAATTGGTAAAAAAAACTCTGAAGGGTTTAGAACTTAAACTAAACCTTTGAATGAATTTTAAGCAAAGTTGAATAGCGGTACATACTTATAGGAAACCATATTCGATATTGACGAAATAGACCAAAATCTTTGACCACCTGACCTGGACAAGCTAAGTCAGCTTCCATGCTAAACTCCAGCCTAGCCGATGTCTTAACTGCCGAGGGATATTGGTTTTTATAATGAACGGGATGCTGTTAGAATAATTAAAATGAAAGGTTACATTTTTTTCGGCGCATTAGATCGAGAATTAGTTTAATATTTTCTCACTTAAAACCCGACTTCAGCTTGAAATAAAAGAGACAAAATTTCTACCAAACCTGAGTATCGAACTCATGATCTTTGGTTGGCAAACATCTCAACTACTGCACCACTACTGCCCAAATGCTTTTCGTAGAACTGGATGTTTTCTTTTAACTTCTCAACAGTTCGCGAATGGTTGGTGTAAACTCAGTCTTTCAAGTGGCCTGGTAAAGAAAATCCATTTTTCTTTAAATTGTGTGCGTTGTTGATCACTTAGGTTTCCTTAAGGAATTTTCTAAATTAATTTGTTCGGACTTGAAATAACGGTAGCTGTCGTTCAGGAAAAGCTTATTTTTTTTCAGAAACACCATGAACTACGATTTTCATAACTGGTTTTAAGTACTTTTGGTATTTATTGTCTATTAACAACACTTAACGGTTTTTAGCAAAAATGGGGTACGCCATCACACGTCATGTATATTAACGAAATTTTGAAAAAAAGTATTTTGAAAATTGTGTGACGAATTTTGATAAAATCCTGTTTTTTATTTTTAGTTTTTTGAAAAAATTTTTTTTTGAAATTTTGGTATGCAGTTTCTTAGAGTTTATTAATATACATGTGATTGTAAAATTTCAAATAATTTTCTTTGATTTGTTTTAAAAATATTGATTTTTCAAAAAAAAAAAATTTAATTAATTTTAATTAGAAATGTTTATTAACAATCCAGGTCTTCTCAAATATAAAATTTGAAAGAAATCCAAAGAGCCGTTACCGAGAAAGCCAAAAATTAAAAAAAAACCTTTATATGAAAGGTACCGTTAATAGACTTTTCCCGTTAATTTGGTTCTGAACAAATAATAGCCAATGCCAACGAAAAAAATCTCAAAAAATTTCATCAAATTCGTTGAAGGCGTGTTCGAGAAAAATAAGCTTTTTCTAAACGGTCATATGGCAGGTACCGTTATTTTTAGGCCTAAATAGAAAAATTTCAATTTCTCCTCTGGGTCAGTCTGTCAGTTTGTCAGTCTGTCAGTCTGTCAGTCTGTCAGTCTGTCAGTCTGTTTTTTTTATAGGTATTAGCTATCAACCTATTAAAAACCGTTATAGACTTTTCCCGTTAATTTGGTTCTGAACAAATAATAGCCAATGCCAACGAAAAAAATCTCAAAAAATTTCATCAAATTCGTTGAAGGCGTGTTCGAGAAAAATAAGCTTTTTCTAAACGGTCATATGGTACCGTTATTTTTAGGCCTAAATAGAAAAATTTCAATTTCCCCTCTGGGTCAGTCTGTCAGTTTGTCAGTCTGTCAGTCTGTCAGTCTGTTTTTTTTATAGGTATTAGCTATCAACCTATTAAAAACAAATTTACCGAAAAAGTCTATTAACGGTACCTTTCATATAACGGTTTTTTTTTAATTTTTGACATTATCGGTAACGGCTTATTGGATTTTCATAAAATTTTATATTTGAAAAGATCCATCATGACAATTAATTCGGAATACCAAAATTTTGTATAATTTTATTTTCTATTTTTACTAAATAATTTTTTGGACTTTTTTTTAATTACCAATATTTTTAAAACTAATCCAAAAATTTTACATTTGATATCCAGTTGTACATTAATAAACTCTTAAAAACTGCATACCAACATTTAAAAACAAAATTAAAATAAAAACAACTAACAGTATTTTATCAAAATCGGTCCTACAATTTTGGAAATACTTTTTTTTTCATAAATTCGATATTGTATAAGGCGTGAGATGGCGTACTCCATTTTTATTTACTCCGTTAAGTGTTGTGGTTTTGACACTTTTTATATTTTCAGACCGAGTTATTTTTCTACCTAAATGTTTTTTGTTTCTTTCAAAGTTAAGCCGCGCAATGTGATTAGGAACATAGGAGCAAATACGTGCGACTAAGTCGGGCCCATTTTTTTCTTTGATAGGTCTTTGATTTTGTTCTGAATTTGCCGGCAAAAGATACCCATAGGCAACATCAGGTGTCAAATTGTCTCAAGCAATTCATATCAGACGTTGCTTTAAGGAGTTGGATGACTCCGGCTTTTTTTTATTCTCTATTCAATTGAAAGGCTGGGGTCAATGTCCAACTACTTTTCCTGAATGGTTTAAGTTCAGGGCCGGATGGATGGTCAGGCAACTAAGCCTGATGCATCGGGACCTCCACAAAATAAGTCTTCTCTTCGCTTCCTCACTAACTCTGTTCTAGTTCTTCTTCCTCTTAGCCATTTTTTAAGATTATTTAATTTAAATTTTCTAATAATTAATTTAAAAAATGATTTCTCCATTCTCTTTACTCTAAAATTTCTCTTAACCTCTTAAAACAGACAATTTTTAAATTTAAGCTTTAAAGAAGGAAAAAAAGCACACCATGAGGATCGTGGAGCGGGAATGTTTGCGAAAACTAATAAAGGTTTTTGACGATCAGGTTTGTTTGAATAGAATAACAAATTTAAGATGGCCCACCGGAAGCACCTAAAAGTGAGTCAAGAGTTTTCAATCACAATTGGTTTCCACATGCACATGTTTGCGAAAACTAATAAAGGTTTTTGACGATCAGGTTTGTTTGAATAGAATAACAAAGGTAAGATGGCCCACCGGAAGCACCTTAAAGTGAGTCAAGAGTTTTCAATTACAATTGGTTTCCACCAGTTAAGTGTTTTAAGTCCTTTGAATCAAGATGGCGGTGAATCACTTATTCTTTGCTGAGGATAGGGCTATTACATATGTAGACATTAATGAAGATCTTACATTCTTGCAACAAGCAATTGATGAGATTCTACACCGAAATTGATACCGAATTATCGCAAAAAAGATGTAATATCTATGCCGCACATTTGTTCATACAGACAGGAAGGATAGCAGCTGAAATAAAGATGCTTCCGGTGACAGCAGGAATAACAAAGCATGATCAAAAATAGAAGCAAGGGAATGCCTTCCCATTAGAATACCATCCTGGACACAAAACTGTTATGTTAAAAGATGTTAGTAGCTGGTTATTTTTTAACTGTCGCTCAAAAATCCTGGATCAAGCAAATGCAACAACACGGGCATTTTGTGACTTCAGAAATAGACCAATCCAAAACCAGGATGATTGGTTCCACTGGTCGAGTTTCTGTTCAATTAAAGAAGCCCCCTATAGTTAAATGTTGTGGAAATTGTAGAGGAGTGAACACTTTAAAGTAAAAAACCAACAGCTTTTCTAACATCAGAAAGCCTTTTACAAAAAACTATTTAAGTGCTTTATATAAAAAAAAATAATGAAAATAACTTCCTTTTAAAATCTCAAAATTTATAGAATCACTGTACATAGTAACCCAGCCAAACAAAAGTTTTCCGCCTAATTATCAACCTTGATGTTTCAAAAAAAAAAAAAAAAACTCACCTTTAATTAAGTTCTCGTGTAGACAGAAATGTTTGTGTAGATCTCCTCTAGAATCACCCAAAAGCACGCTTTTTCTAACAATATCACTTAGTAATACTTAAGTACCATATGCTGAACTTGTTTCACAATTTTTCAAAACCACTTATAAGCTCCGGAGCTAATATGTAGCTTTAATCCAATAATAATTATTGAATTTAAAATAATTTTCAATAATTATTTTCCAGCATTTTCTTCACAATATCACAATTTTCGTTTATTTATTGAACTAGCGAAACGTTTAGTTTTTTTTTTTTTTTTGGAAAATTTGGTAACTTAACCGCACGCAGCAAACAGCTCAGAGTTGTTGCCAGATATCCAGTCCGCTGAGCGATGACTAATAGCGAATGGCTGGCGGCTTAAAACACTGGAACTGAACTGAGAATCTGGGAAACCAGTTGGTTTTTTTGTTTGCCGCACACATCAGCTCTTGAAAATGTGTACTGTACAGTGAACACAGTCATTTCCCCACCAGAGTCACTGTGTATCCAACTCCAACGATATTAATGGGCAAAACTTAAAGGCACAAGCTAAAGTCACAGGTAATAGCAGTACTAAGCAAAGCATTCAAATTTGTTTTTTTTTTTTATCAGGGAGAGAATAAATACAGAGAGTTGAATATCGTATCCAAAAGATACTTCATCTAGATATGGAGAACCATACACTCGTTCTCTTAGGTTTGGTTCATTTAACTTGACTGGGTAAATGTGCGAGTTTTACTGTGTAAGATCTGTTGGAGCGGCTTAGAAAAGTCGCTTTTTGGCTTAGAGTTGCCATGTTTTTTTTCTAGTTAAAAAAAGAAACAGCGCTCATTCATTTTGAAGTAGCTGAAACAGTTTGGAACTTGAAGTGTGCATTTATGATTCATATATGCCAAAAAAAAAAAGAAATTTTGTTCGATTTAGTTTTAAAGACTTGCGATATTTGATTACAAAATAATACTTTGCAGTTTTTTGAGCTAAATATCCTTAGCTAAACTGTAAATCTCATAAGAATGTCTCTGTATCGGTGGATTTTTCTGCGGCTACGTTTATCTTTTCTATTGATTTATTTATTTATTTAAAACAACTGCAGATATTACATCTTAGTTGATTATAAAGTATTAAAATTTAACATTTTAGTGATTAGCTACAAAAGTTAACAATTTAATAATTTCTTCTTGTTATTATTCTTTAAAACATTAAAGTCAATTATATGAAAAGAGTTATTAAAATCAATACACATAATATTAAATGGTTCATTTATTCCATAGTTCACTCTCGCAGAAGCAATATAGAAAAATGTTTAGTTGCGCTTTTTTTTTATATTATTAAAACTATACAAATTAAAAACCCTGTTTTAGTATGGTATACCAGAAATATTAACAAACTTATAGCGAAACGAAATACAGTTTTTAAACGATGGAAAAGGTTCAGACTACCACAATTGCTGCTCCAGTATAAAACTTTAAGAAACGCAGTAAATATTGAAATAAGAAATTCCAAACGCAGATTTTTCGCTTCTAAATTTAATAACGTGTCCGCCAGAAAACTATGGAGAAATATCAAATCTCTTGGTATCACAAAGCAAAATAGGAATTCTGAAGATGATTGTGATGTTAATGAGCTAAACAAACAGTTCGTGCATTCTGTCTCTGAAATAAATATTGCTGCTGAAGTTGACAGATATTTTAACAGAAGTGATGAATTTCTCTTCAGCTTCAGTTTTAAAAGAGTTTTTGAAGCAGACGCTTACAAAGCTGTAAAAGACATAAAATCCGAAGCTATTAGATTAGACAATATGCATCCTAAGTTAATTCAAATTTTTCTGACTTAATGACCTAAACAAACAGTTCGTGCATTCTGTCTCTGAAGTAAATGTTGGTGCTGAAGTTGACAGATATTTTAACAGAAGTGATGAATTTCTCTTCAGCTTCAGTTTTAAAAGAGTTTTTGAAGCAGACGTTTACAAAGCTGTAAAAGACATAAAATCCGGAGCTATTGGATTAGACAATATGCATCCTAAGTTAATTAAATTTTTTCTGACTTAATGACCTAAACAAACAGTTCGTGCATTCTGTCTCTGAAATAAATGTTGGTGCTGAAGTTGACAGATATTTTAACAGAAGTGATGAATTTCTCTTCAGCTTCAGTTTTAAAAGAGTTTTTGAAGTAGACGTTTACAAAGCTGTAAAAGACATAAAATCCGAAGCTATTGGATTAGACAATATGCATCCTAAGTTAATTCAAATTTTTCTGACTTAATGACCTAAACAAACAGTTCGTGCATTCTGTCTCTGAAGTAAATGTTGGTGCTGAAGTTGACAGATATTTTAACAGAAGTGATGAATTTCTCTTCAGCTTCAGTTTTAAAAGAGTTTTTGAAGTAGACGTTTACAAAGCTGTAAAAGACATAAAATCCGAAGCTATTGGATTAGACAATATGCATCCTAAGTTAATTAAAATTTTTCTGACTTGATGACCTAAACAAACAGTTCGTGCATTCTGTGTCTGAAATAAATGTTGGTGCTGAAGTTGACAGATATTTTAACAGAAGTGATGAATTTCTCTTCAGCTTCAGTTTTAAAAGAGTTTTTGAAGTAGACGTTTACAAAGCTGTAAAAGACATAAAATCCGAAGCTATTGGATTAGACAATATGCATCCTAAGTTAATTAAATTTTTTCTGACTTGATGACCTAAACAAACAGTTCGTGCATTCTGTCTCTGAAATAAATGTTGGTGCTGAAGTTGACAGATATTTTAACAGAAGTGATGAATTTCTCTTCAGCTTCAGTTTTAAAAGAGTTTTTGAAGTAGACGTTTACAAAGCTGTAAAAGACATAAAATCCGAAGCTATTGGATTAGACAATATGCATCCTAAGTTAATCAATTTTTTTCTGACTTAATGACCTAAACAAACAGTTCGTGCATTCCGTCTCTGAAATAAATGTTGGTGCTGAAGTTGACAGATATTTTAACAGAAGTGATGAATTTCTCTTCAGCTTCAGTTTTAAAAGAGTTTTTGAAGTAGACGTTTGCAAAGCTGTAAAAGACATAAAATCCGAAGCTTTTGGATTAGACAAAATGCATCCTAAGTTAATAAAAAAATTTCTGACTTAATGACCTAAACAAACAGTTCGTGCATTCTGTCTCTGAAATAAATGTTGGTGCTGAAGTTGACAGATATTTTAACAGAAGTGATGAATTTCTCTTCAGCTTCAGTTTTAAAAGAGTTTTTGAAGTAGACGTTTGCAAAGCTGTAAAAGACATAAAATCCGAAGCTTTTGGATTAGACAAAATGCATCCTAAGTTAATAAAAAAATTTCTGACTTAATGACCTAAACAAACAGTTCGTGCATTCCGTCTCTGAAATAAATGTTGGTGCTGAAGTTGACAGATATTTTAACAGAAGTGATGAATTTCTCTTCAGCTTCAGTTTTAAAAGAGTTTTTGAAGTAGACGTTTACAAAGCTGTAAAAGACATAAAATCCGAAGCTATTGGATTAGACAATATGCATCCTAAGTTAATCAATTTTTTTCTGACTTAATGACCTAAACAAACAGTTCGTGCATTCCGTCTCTGAAATAAATGTTGGTGCTGAAGTTGACAGATATTTTAACAGAAGTGATGAATTTCTCTTCAGCTTCAGTTTTAAAAGAGTTTTTGAAGTAGACGTTTACAAAGCTGTAAAAGACATAAAATCCGAAGCTATTGGATTAGACAATATGCATCCTAAGTTAATCAATTTTTTTCTGACTTAATGACCTAAACAAACAGTTCGTGCATTCCGTCTCTGAAATAAATGTTGGTGCTGAAGGTGACAGATATTTTAACAGAAGTGATGAATTTCTCTTCAGCTTCAGTTTTAAAAGAGTTTTTGAAGTAGACGTTTGCAAAGCTGTAAAAGACATAAAATCCGAAGCTATTGGATTAGACAAAATGCATCCTAAGTTAATTAAAATTTTTCTGACTTAATGAGCTAAACAAACAGTTCGTGCATTCTGTCTCTGAAATAAATGTTGGTACTGAAGTTGACAGATATTTTAACAGAAGTGATGAATTTCTCTTCAGCTTCAGTTTTAAAAGAGTTTTTGAAGCAGACGTTTACAAAGCTGTAAAAGACATAAAATCCGAAGCTATTGGAATAGACAATATGCATCCTAAGTTAATAAATTTTTTTCTGACTTTTACATCTCTTTTCTTGACGCATATATTTAATACCATTTTGACAAAGTCTTGCTATCCAAAATTATGGAAAGTTTCAAAAATAATCCCTGTTTTAAAGAAGTCAAATAAGCAACAACAAGAATATAGATCGATTTCCATCCAACCTTTCATTTCAAAAGCATTTGAAAAAATTATGAGTCAACAAATTACAACATTTTTGGAAACCCATAATCCGATAACACCTACACAATCTGGGTTTAGAACAAAGCACAGCAGCACAACTGCGCCTCTAAAAATAACAGACGATACACGACAGCAAATTGATAAAAATTATATTATACTATTAGAATTTATGCTGCTCTACGGGTTCTGTACATCTCTGGAAGTTGTCTTCCCAATTTCAACAAAAATGACTTTAGCCAAAACTCTTGTTCTGCCAATCTTTTTTACGGAAGCCGCATTTTTTGCTGTTTGGATATTGCAAGCAAACGCAAATTTCAGGTAACGTTTAACAACATTGCTCGTTTTATATATTGCGTCGCTTCGATCATTTTTCGGTACAAGCAAATAGTGTGTTCAACATGCCTCTTGACAAATATATAGATTTTCTAAGTTTAACATTTCTTTTTAAAATTATTCATACTAAATCACCAGTATCTCAAATAAGTAATATTCTAATTGTCCCTACCTTTAAATTCAGAAATTCTAAGCAACGATTCTTTTTACATACAGTTGGTCTTTGAAAATCCTTACCGGCAAACCTGAGAGGACAAAATAACTACACTTGTTTTGAAAAATCCTTAAAAAACCTATATAAATGCTGCAACTATTTTTAAACATTGTTGAAAATTCTAAAACTTCATTAATTTTAATTCATTTACCTAAATATACCTACATGTAATTTAATTTTACTTATACATAACTCGCTTATACAGTAAAAATAAGTCTTATAAATAACATTTCTATCAAATAATATCTTTAATTAATTTTAATCTTAAATTCGTACATAATAAGTATTATAAGAAAGAAATACAAATACAAATAAAATAAATAAATAATTAACGCGAGCACAAGAGACTATTTGTTTTTCCCTTTTAATGTAGAGCACACTGCGCGGGCAATAGGAAGATAGGGAGGGGAAAGATAGGAGGTGTCGATTAACATTAGTTTTGAATGCATGCAGATCAAAATAGCAAGGGAAAATCTCGCCGGGGAAACTATTCCAAATTCGTGTTGTTCGGCTAAAAAAAGAATCCCTATATTTCATGGTACGTCCGAAATTGGGCTCAAGGGTGTTGATCTTGGGCGAATTTTGATATGCAGCATACTAAGAATTGGTTAAGAAATGATGGATTAAGATAATAATTTAAACAGGAAGATAATAATTGAGAAGAATAAGAAGATTAAAACGGTTCACATAGGGTGGAAGAAGTTGGTTTGGGTCCCACGGAAGACGACAAAATTTGTACGCTTTCAATTTTATTTATAGCAACTTCATAGTGTTGTTCGGCTAAAAAAGAATCCCTATATTTCATGGTATGTCCGAAATTGGGCTCAAGGGTGTTGATCTTGGGCGAATTTTGATATGCAGCATACTAAGAATTGGTTAAGAAATGATGGATCCAGATAATAAGTTAAACAGGAAGATAATAATTGAGAAGAATAAGAAGATTAAAACGGTTCACATAGGGTGGAAGAAGTTGGTTTGGGTCCCACGGAAGACGACAAAGAGTAAACAACAACAAAAAAAATTTGGACGCTTTCAATTTTATTTATGGCAACTTCATAGCTAGGGCACCATATATAGCTGCAGTACTTTAAAATAGGGCGGACAAGTGAACAATATAAAACTTTTGCAATGTAGGGATCAGCAAATTCTTTAGAGAATCTCATAATGACGCCAAGGCGGCTCCTTACTTTGCTTATTATTGTGTCAATGTGGGGATTAAAGGAGAGTTTTGTGTCAAATAAAACTCCTAAGTCATTGAAAGCATCAACTCTTTCAACAATGTCGTCTTCAATAAATTACGTAGTATGACAAAAATGGTTCCCTTCTTCGTGAATATGTCATAACCTTACACTTTCTTCTGTTAATTTCCATTCCATTTGAGCAACACCAGGCAAAAACTTTGTCAATGTCAGATTGTAAGAATAAGTATCCATTCGGGTTCATAAAGCCATAGAATAGTTTGAACTCTTAAGCAAATTTCAAAATCTTTCAATATGAAATATCCGAAGTAATGTCATTAATAAAAAGAAGAAATAAAAGTGGACCAATGTGGCTTACTTGTGGAACTCTGTATAAAACATTTATTATCTTAGATGTGCAGTGTTTAAAAATTACGAATTGAATAAAATCTTATCCAATAAAATATTGAAAACCATATCTTTCTAATTTATGTAGAAGTATGGAATGGCATACTCTATCAAATGCTTTACTTAGGTCAGCATAGAAAATATCAGTTTGGAGGCCATATTGCATATTTTTGTTAACGTGGTTAGTAAATTCTAAAAGATTAGTGACGGTAGATTTTCTGCAAACAAAATCCAGGAGCGAGTAATTTTTGACAGTCAAATTAAATATGTTTGGAGACAATTTTAAAAAAGCTCGGTATACATGAAAATTTTGCAATTCCTCGATAGTTTTGTATTTATTTTAATTACCGCACTTATGAAGAGGTATAAAAAATGAAGACTTCCATAACTCAGGGAATACACCAGCTGACAGTGAACAATTGAATAAATATGTAATTGTTGAAGAAATATAAGTTTTACTTGCTTTAACAAAAATGGACGGAATGTTATCAGGACCAGACAAACAATTATTTTTATTCCAGTCTTAGGAAGGGATATATCACAGGATGGTCGATTCCAATTAGAATATAGGCAATAGGTTTGTCATTAGCGATGAGCGTTGACACCGAAGATGTTGAGGAGTTTTTATATTTTTTTATAAATCATCAAAAAAAATGTACTGCCTTTGGGACATTGCAGAATTTTTTGCCGTAATTTTTCGTCATTTAAAAATTTGGTTCTTTCAATAACGGAGTTGCATGACTTCCATGCTTGTTTGTGCTTTTTCCGATATTAAAGATCCCGTTAATAGACTTTTCCCGTGATGTGGTTCTGATCAAATGATAGCCAATACCAACAAAAAATTCTCAAATATTTTCATCAAAATCGGTTTTAGAAATTAACTATGGCAACTCTAGGGTTTTGACTTGAAAATAAGTGAATTTGTGTAAGTGAATTATATACTAAATTTGTGTAGGTTAGGTAGTGTTCACAGTTCATCTGCCATGTTTTATCTTTTATCTCATGGTTTTCTATGCGTCGTGTGTGCTGTTTCGTCATGTCTAATTTATCTATTCATTATCACAAAGAGATAAGAAAAGAGAAATACCGACAAAAAAAAAACAGATGCTTGCAGCACTCTTTATAAACTGTTTGTATTTGCTGTTGACTATGCCCAGAGTTCTATTTTCAAGGCTAATAAATCCAAACTTCACCACTAATTATAGCTTACGAACTAACTTGTCAAATTAAGAGAGCAATTGTAGAGAAATAGAGCTTTAAAGTGAGTTTAACGTGTTTAAAGCTTCTATTTATGTATATTAATACAATACAATACAAATTATAAAAAACAAAATAAAAAATAAAAAAAAAACTTTAATCTATTTTTAGTAGACATTCAAAGATTGATCATCAACTTGACAGAACTGATACAACAGAGACGCCACTCGGGCGTATGCGTACCTTTTTTTTAAAATACTTTGTTTTGCCTTAAAGGCGCCTTTAATATTGCCTACTGGACTTGAATGAATGATGAATGTGTATTTGAAAATGGGAAATTATGGAAAATCAGCACAATCCATTTAAGGTTAGATCGATTGTGAATTCTGCCGTTCCCATAGTAAAATCTGTTTTTTTTTCAGAGGCTGAAGACTTATTATGATGCAAATTATGTCTGATCGTGATTCATTAATGTTGATTGATTGATTGGAATTAGATTGCAAATTTGGAGTTGAATGCAAATCGTTTCCCATTTAAAAAAAATTAACTAAAAATAATACAAAGAAATTAATTTAAATTTAAAGAAGAATTTTCCTTTTTAGTTGGTTTAGACGGAGGGTTTTCAGTGAGAGGGGATCGTATGTATATCTTAATAAATTAAGACTTATGAATCAAAGTTTTGACTTTTAATAAGCCTGAGTAATTATGCTTATCATTTTCAGATTCATTCACTACCTATTATGGTATAATTGAAAAGCACTAACAACTTGAAAAATATCAAAACATATCGTTTTATGTATGAAACATTCTATCTAGTGTATAGTCACAGTCTGTATAAATATAAAGGTTTATTTTTAATTAACGTAGCAAGCTTCATTAGTACGAGCTCTCGAAATTGTTTATAAACTTCATTCTTGTGTTGAAAGGAGGGTGTATAAGCGACAAAGACATCTTTTACATCATTTAAAAAGTAATCATTCATTATTGTTTTATTTACAGGAGTCCAAATCTCGACAGTAATTCGACTTGTAACGAGTTTGATGCGCTGTCTGATTTCATCACGAAAATTGTTTCCCTTAGCCCTCGCATTGAAAACGTTATTGCGGGCGATTTCAATGTACACAATTCCAATTGGCTCCGCTATTCTGGTTAGACAACACCCGGAGGAAGGTATGTCGAACTCTTTGCCGGATTACATCAGCTTAGACAAATGATCGATGTACCAACGCGTATACCGGATGTTGCTGGGCAAGCCACTTATACTCTTGACTTGTTCCTTACTTCTCACCCTGATAAATATACCATTAGTGTAACTTCTCCATTTGGTTCAGACCATTGTGTCATTTCAGCTAATTTCTCGTCCCCCACCCATCCAATTAAAGAAAAACTTCCCACCAAGACCTTTTGGCAATACGACAAATCCAACTGGGACGGCCTGAATATAAGTCTAAAGAAAATTCCTTGTTTAACTCCGAGTGTAAAGAAGCTATCAGGTTCAAAGAAGTAAGTTTCCGATCTTACAAAGCCAACCCTACAAGGAACTCATGCAACTCCGTTATTGAAAGAACCAAATTTTTGCATGACCAAAAATTACGGCAACAAATTCTGCAGAGTCCCAAAGGCAGTAAATTTTTTTGGACATTTGTAAAAAATATTAAATACTCCTCAACTTCTTCGGTTCCAACGCTCATCGACAATAACAAACCAATTGTTAACTCTTCGGAGGAGGCAAACTTGCTCGCCGCCCATTTCGCTGCCTCACAGCAACGTTGCCCCTACTGTATTTGAAAATGTACATTTTTCCATGGGACAGATTTTTTCCGCACTCGTACAGTAGCAAGAGTTCTCAAAGACCTCGATATACACAAATCAGCTGGCCCGGATGGTATACTCCCGATTCTTATAAAGAGGTGTTCCTCCACACTTGCGAAGCCATTGCTTAAGCTTTTCCATCGCTCCTACTCTTTTGGAATCTTTCCTAGAAGATGGAAAACAGCATTTGTCCAGCCTGTCCCTAAGAAAGGTGACCCATCCTCCCCCTCCTCCTACCGACCCATAGCACTGACATCCCTTCTTTCTAAGGTCATGGAAACGCTGATTAACCGTCAACTTAAGGAATATCTCGAAGATCGAAAGCTCCTCCATGACCGTCAGTATGGCTTCCGCAGCAACCGTTCCGCTGGTGATCTGATGGCATATCTCACCGAACAGTGGAACAAATCTTTACATCGCTTTGGTGAAAGTAAGATTATTGCTCTTGATATCTCCAAGGCATTTGATAGAGTTTGGCATGAAGCTCTCTTATCGAAAATGCGTGCTTTTGGGATCGATGATACTCTTGTTTGTTGGATTAGAAGCTATCTTCTGGACCGTTCAATACAAGTTGTATTGGACGGATTCAAGTCTGATTCCCACAAAATAAATGCTGGTGTGCGCCAGGGCTCTGTTCTGTCTCCGACTCTTTTCCTCATTTTTATAAATGATCTTCTGTCTGTCACTTCTAATCCACTTAACTGTTTTGCTGGCGACTCTACCCTCAGCTTTTCATATTCGTTCGATAATTCACGTCTTTGCCTTCGGAGGTACAATTGCAACGGTACCGTATGTCAAGCTCATTAAACTCCGAATAATATAGCATTGTCAAATGGGGTAATAGGAATCGTGTGGAGTTTAATGCTTCGAAAACTCAATTCTGTCTTCTGTCGTTAGAGCTAAACATACTCCAAATGCCATTATCTATGAATGGCACTTGCAGCGGAGAAACCAAAAAGCTCCCAGTTCTCGGTATGTCTGCCAACGATGACCTCCGTTGGAACGACCATATATTTGAGGTCGCTAAGAATGCTGCTAAGTGCTTAGGTGTTCTGTATCGGTGTAAGAAGTACTCTTCCCCATCTGAACTGGCTACAATTTATAAAGCGTTTATACGCCCTAAACTCGAGTATAACTCCCGCCTCTGGGCAGGTGCTTCACAAACATCACCTGCTTGATAGAATACAAAATCGAGCAAGATTGATAGGAAATAGAACTGCCGCTGAAACTCTCGAATACCGCGCAATGTTTCATGTCTTTCTTTATTTTATCGTTTCGTTTACAAAAAAGGTTCACTCGATGTAGCCAGTTGCATTCCTCCCCTTAAAAGTTTCTCCCGTAATATTCGTCTAGCAATAAATGCTCATCAGTTCACCCTTGAGCCCAATTTCGGACGTACCGTGAAATATAGGGATTCTTTTTTTAGCCGAACAACACGAATTTGGAATAGTTTACCCGGCGAGATTTTCCCTTGCCATTTTGTTCTGCAAGCATTAAAAACCAATGTTAATCGACACCTCCTATCTCTCCCCTCCCTATCTTCCTGATGCCAGTGCAGTGCGTTTTACATTAAAAAGGGAAACAAATAGTCCCTTGTGCGCGCGTTAATTATAAAAAAAAATCCATGTAAGAGCCCTAGTACGTAAAGACATCTACTTTAAGCTAAAATGCGCCAAAATAATCTTAGAGATGCTCATCTCATAACGTTTTGCCGAAGTCTACTTCATTGTTGAATAAAACTTGTATAAAAGTGTCCAAAAATATTGCTTTTACTGATTCTATACATTGTAGCTTAAATATCACGGCTAATATTAAATGTAATGGTAACACTTAACAAATTGGCATAGCTTCTCAGAATGGTTTACCTAATGCTAATCATGTAAATAGGTAAATGCACTTCAGGTAAGAAGATCATCTCCTTTATTCCATTCTCATACCGCCAACTTACCATGTAGACTCTACCAACTACTGACCCATTTTTTGTCGAGTTTCCAAATGATTAACGTTTCATTAGCAAGCACTTTTCACTGCACCTTGCAACCTCATCCCACTTACTATCACGACGACTGCATTGCAGCATTCATCATTCAATTCGTTTCACTTTGATTCTGCAAACTTGGTTATTCCCCAATCCACGTCAGCAGTTGGATTTTGCATCAAATATATAACTTCCATTGGGCAAATGCAAGATGTATACCATAATTTCGGCATCGTAGGTGCTTTTCAAGAACTTTTCGTAGGCTAATTAAAGTGCTTTTTCTGTACAGAGTGTTCAAATACTTGCATCTATGCTGCAATAAAATAATATCTATTTATTATTTTTATTTGTCAAAGTATTCCTCTTGGCATTTCTTGAGGGCAAACATTAAAAAAACATTAACTACTCGAAAGTTAATTATTTGGAAGTGCTTGGACGTACTCTAAACACCTTCGAGAGAGTTCTCAGTTAAATAGATATTATTTCGCAATGTTGTTAAAAAAGCACTCAAGAAACGACATTTTCAATACGGGGGCTTCCACATCATTTTTGGGAAGCAAGAAAAGTTAAACACATTTCAATCAAATTTTGTTTACACTTTACAAGTGTTCCCGATAATTATTCGCAGTAAATTTGCAAGCTATCGGATTTTTGAGTAGAGGGGATATTTTTTCTCTTTGAGAGATTTCTACGAAAAAAGTACAGGGACACTTTAAACCAAAAAAATTGCAATATTCTTTACTAGCGTTGCTTAAGGCATCGATTGTATTTATTTTAGATATTATCGATGCTTTGGATAAAATATTACTATCGATATATTTATCAAATTAATAGGAATCATCTCTCTCTTATCTCTTCTCTTAGGTGGCGCTACAGTCCGGGGTGGACCTGGGCTTCAACCATCAAGCTTCTCCAGCCAGCTCGGTCCCTAGCTAGCTGTCTCCAGTTTCGGTCGTGGAGTCGATTGAGGTCCTCGTGCGCCACCTGAGTCTCGGTCTTCCTCTACTGCGCCGTCCCTCTGAGGTGGATGCGAAGATTTTCCGGGCCGTAGCATTGATGTCCATCCGCTCTATATGACCCAGCCATCTGAGACCTTGAATTTTTACTCCTTTGGCTAGGTCTGTGTCGCTGTACAGCCGGTAAAGTTCTTCATTGTATCTTCTTCTTCACTCTCCGTTTATGCATATGGGACCAAAAATTACCCGGAGAGCAGGACTGGGATGATGGGGGTCTTATAAAGGGACAGTTTAGTTGCCCGAGAGAGGGTTTTGCTACTCAATTGCCTTCTAAGCCCGAAGAAGCAGCGATTGGCAAGAGTTATTCTTCGTTTGATTTCAGCGCTGGTGCTGTTGTCTGAGTTAATAGCGGAGCCCAGGTAGACAAAGTCCCTAACTACCTCCAAGTTATAGCTGTCTATGGTGATGTTTTGTCCAAGACGTCGATGTTGGGTGTCTCTTCTTGATGACAGCATATACTTGGTTTTGCCCTCATTGACTGCTAAAACGCGGCTTATGTCTCAATACTCACAAAAGCGATACTAACATCATGCTGCGTTCTTCCGATCATGTCAATATCGTCGGCGTATGCGAGTAATTGGACGGACTTTTGAAAGATCGTGGCTCTGCTGTTGGCGTGAGTGTTCTGCACTATTCTTTCAAGTATGATGTTGAAAAAGTCGCACGACAGCGCATCGTCTTGTCTAAATCCTTTTTTGACATCAAGGGTGTCGGTGAAGTCTTTACTGACCTTGACGGAACAGCGTGCGTTTTCCATCGTCCTTTTACACAGGCGAAAGAGTTTGGCAGGGATGTTAAAACTGCACATTGCTCTATATAACTCGTCTCTATGAATGCTGTCGTAGGCGGCTTTGAAATCGATGAAAAGGTGGTGGGTATCCATTTGAAGTTCTTGAGTTTTTCCAAGATCTGCCGTAATGTGAATATTTGGTTGAAAGTGGACTTTCCTGGCCTAAAACCGCACTAATATGGACTTACCAGGTTGTTGACGAATGTTGAGGAGACTGATATCCCTGTAGTTGGTGCAGTTCAGAGGATCTCCTTTTTTAAAGATCGGGCAAATTATGCTGAGATTCCATTCATTGTGCATGTTTTCTTCTAACCATATCTTGCTTATGAGTTGGTGCATACTTATAGCCAAGTCATCGCCTTCAGCTTTAAAGAGCTCGGCAGCTAGACCATCAGCTCCGGCGGCTTTGTTGCTCTTAAGTTTAGATATAGCTAGCTTTATTTCATCCTGATGTGGTGGTCGAAATTTTTGGTCTATTCCGCCCAGATAAAGTGAACCATTCTGCCTAACAGCGGAATTCGTTTCGTCATCGCCGTTATACAGATTTCAGAAATGGTTTTTTCCATATTCTCATCATCGACTGCAATTGCACTACGATGTTCCCTTAATCGTCTTTGAAAGCTTCAGTTGGTGCTCTGTAGCTTTGACAGTTTCTTTTTACCTTTTGGTGAAACTTTCGAACTTCATTCTTGCAATAACAACTCTCCATTTCCTCGATCGCGCTTCACATGTTCCCTTTTTTTCTTTCTGAGAAGGCGGTGTTCCTCTTTCCTTTTCTGCTCGTAGAGTGCACGGGTAGTTCTTGTCTTTCTTTGCAGCGCCGCCTTGTATGCTTCTTGTTTAGCTGCGTGTGCTTGCCGATACTCATCATCAAACCAGGGGTTTCGTTGTGGTGGCCGTGTAAAACCCAGCACTTCAGTCGCGGCTTCCCTGATGGCATTTTGGCAATGTTGCCACTGGTTCTCAATACTTGATGCTGGCGGTAAAGGAATCCTTTGGAGGTTATTTGAGACTCGATCTGAAAAGAATCTGGAGATTTCTTGCGATTGCAGCCGTCCGACGTTAAACTTCCTCACAGTATTAACTCTTCTTGGCGTGGGTCGTGATATCCTAAGTCGTACCTTGGCTACAACGAGGTAGTGGTCCGAGTCAATGTTTGCCCCTCGGAAAGTTCGGACATCCATCATACTGGAGTAGTGCCTTGCATCGATCGCAATGTGGTCAATTTGGTTGACAGTGGATTGATCAGGGGATCTCCATGTCCCTTTGTGAATTTTGAGGTGTGGGAACTTGGTACTAGCTATTACAATATTTCGCCCCGCAGCAAAGTCAATTAGCCTGAATCCGTTATCGGAGGTGGTGTCGTGCAAGCTATGTTTTCCGATTGTACCACCAAAAACATCTTCTCTCCCTAGCTTGGCGTTAAAGTCGCCTAGGACAATTTTAATGTCATTGCTAGGGCATTGCTCATATGTTTTGTCCAGGAGCTCAAAAAACATTTCTTTGGTGTCATCATCTTTTTCCTGTGGGGGCATGCGCGCATATATGGCTAATATTGGCAAATTTAGCCTTGATGCGGATTGTCATGAGGCGCTCGTTCACACATTTGTAACTCAAAACCTCTTGCCGGAGCCTGCCTCCAATGACGACTCCACATCCAAATAAGCGCTGTTTTTGTTGTGTATAGCAGTTGCCATAGTAGATATCGCAGTTTTTCATCTTTCTTTTGGCCGGCCCGTCCCATTGCATTTCTTGGATGGCGATGGCCTTACAGCAGTCAAGGGCCTCCGCTAGTTGTTCGGCTGCATGTGGTCTGTTAAGGGACCTAACATTCCACATACATATCCGAAATTCGTTGTCCTTATTTCGTTTGCAGGGTTCGTCATCAGTGAATCCGTCCGTATCCGAGGCTTGTTGTTGCTTAGCAACTAGTTGTTTTTGGCGTGGCCGTGAAGTTACCCCGACGGCATAACCCCCAACCTGGAGGACCAGGTTTTTTTTGTGACTCCAAGGACGAAGAGCTGGATAAATCGCTCCTTATAGGCCTGAGCTTCGAAAACGTCGTAGTAGCCCATATAAGGTGTTCACTAAGTAGTTCAACAAATCTAGAGAATTCTTCCGCTGCCGCCTGGATGCAAGAAGTAGTGCCTTAGTGGTAACACTCCTCCCCCCCTCTCTCGTTTGCTGCCACCAACAACCTTGCAAAGGGGTTGGAACCCAATCTCCAGTTGAGGTACTAGGCACCCGATGTTCACCACGTGGAGGTGAGAGTAGGAGTTGATAGACAGGGGTGATTTGCGGGTACTTGTACCCACACACATATCTACTCTTTGAACATAGGAATCATCTATCATTCAAAAATTTAAAATACAATTATTCATAGACGATGACAATGTCATTAAATTCGATAGGCTTGTTCAGATTTTATAGATTTATGATCGCCTACAAGAAAGGAGACCCTCAACCGTCAGTTAAGTGTATGTTTCTGTGTATGTCTCTTTTTCTCTAGTCTCACTCTCTGCGCAAAAAAATTATTTAAATTTCAGTTCAGTTTCACTTGAGTTTTGTTCATTTATTTCAATCATTCTCTATCCCTGGACTGCTTCTTTATGTATTGTGTATTCTGTATTGCATTCAATGATTGATTGAATTTCAGTTTCGATTTCCGCATCGTATCGTTCTCGTTCATTTGAAAAGTATTGAAATTAAGAACGACCGAGTTATGGAAGTGTGATTGCAATTATAAATACTCTTCAGTGAACGGGTCGTCTCGTAAAGACCGAATCAATCACGATTGACACAGCTCTAGTGCTTCCATGCTTCCAGCAACAATTCTTCTCTGCTACTTCTTGCAAACAGCTGACTTCAGAGTACTCTTAAATCTTTAAACTCACACTGCTCTGTAACAATTGCCTGAACTAAATCAGGTACCTGGACTTCGTCGACAATATTCATAGAAAAGTTCATAGAACAAGCAGTTTTTTATGTTTTTATTATAAACTTAAAAAAAAACTCTGCAATCTTTACAAATCGTGTCTTAAATTTGAGTTATTTATCGCCTTTTTTGAATTGTCAAACTGACGTTTGGCTGCTACTTTTTCTGCCTTCCAAAAATTTCTCGAGTAGAAATTCGCAGGGTGGGGAAATTATGTTCTCTCTCACGAGCTCTCTCCTCTGCGAATTTCTACGAATTTTTGACGTAAGGGAACAGGAATTAGCAGAAATTCGTGAAAATTCGTATGAATTCGCAAATTGAGAACACAACTTTTATTCATTACAGGGCAGGCCATTTCTATTTGACAACTAATTGATAGCCTAAGGCGTTAGATTTGCGATTTCAGATACCAAAAATCCGATTTTTTTGTGAACGAACAAGCCTAACCATTTAGGTCATGATACACAGAAATACAAGGTATGCTAAGTAAACACAAATGGCCATCTTGATATTTTATGACGTCACATTCTTCTACCTTGTCTTTCTGTGTATCATGATCTAGGTCACCTTGCAAAATTTGAAGCAAAATAGAAGCACAATCAGCTGTTCATCACATGTTTCTTCAGACAAAAAAGTTGCCAAAAGATATTGGGATATCTTTCGATTTTCTCTCTGTTCTTCTATCATGTGTATCAGCTGTTTTAAGCTATGCTAAATCCAAACCAAAGTATAAAATGTGAGCGCGGCAATTGCTGCAACATATGTAGCTGTCAAGAAACTCGCAACAAAGAGAAAAACATTCAAGTGTTCAATAGAAAATAAACGAAACACGTGGATTACAGAATGTCCAAGTGATTTGAACCCAGGCTCATTCGCTTAGCAGTCTGACACACTCACCACTAAGCTACGGGGCACTAGGCACTACTTAAATTAAATAGTAACGATGAAAATCTCTCACAGAAAAATTAAACTACACAAATCTTCGGGAACGCGTTGCACAAAAAAGTTAACCACTTTTGAAACGTCAAAGTCATATGATTAGGGCTCGCACAGACCGACGAAAAACACAGGACCACTTGAGTTAGTGATTTTTACTTGCGATTATAGGTACTATAATGCAAGTTATGCATTGGTGCAGAAAGGAAAATTGAGATAACAATCAAACATGACATTACGATGATAGAGAAACATATTTGAGTTGCTGGCAAAATTCTGTTTATCTGTCTGTACGGATGTATTTTGAACTAAAGCCTAAACGGTTGGGCCAATCGTCTTCAAATTTAGAACTTAAGGTTATTTTGACATTCTACAGAGGAGTTTTTTAATTTTTTTTAGCTCAAGTTTAGCTTAGTTATGTAAAAGCTTATTTTTCTCGAAAACCGCTCCAAGAATTTTTATGAAAAAAATCAGTAGGTAAGCATTATATTTTGGAGGAAAAAAAATTAATATGGTGGCCTAAAAACGGTACTTCCCATAGGACCGGTTTTTTTCTTCGACTTTCTCGAAAACTGGTGATCCGATTACTATCTAAATTGATATTCAAGAAGATGTAGGTAGCCTGAGTAACTTCGCATTAGTTTTTTTCGAAATTTTTTTTTTGTATTTTTAATATTTTTTTTTTTATTTTTTTTTTTTCAAAATCAATATTTTTAAAACAGGTAGGTGATTTTTTTTTATTTTTTTTTTTAAATGTATATTATTTTTGTGCTTAAGTTTGTATTCTTAAATTATTTTTTTTTAAGTTTTTTTTTAGAAAAGTTGTTAAAAAATCGTTTTATTTAAAAACCGCTCCTACGATTTTGAAAAAAAAATTCACACTTTCTTACATTTCCTAACGAAATAAAATGGCGTTTAAATTATTTCACTCAATACAATTTAACGTACACTTTATTCGAACAATCAAAAGTCACAAAAATCGAATAAATGCTTTGATCTTAACTTTAATTTTCTTAAATTTTGTTCTACAATGTGAACGCACATAAGAGCAAGTACATGAGACCCAGTCGTACCAATTTTTTTACGATGCCTTTGAAAATAAAATGGCTGTGAAAACATGACAGCAATTAGTTGTCCAATTGCATTCAAACTATTACAAAAAAAAATTCAATATCTTGTCATGTTCGTTTTTGCAAGAAAAATCTGAAATCTGAACATTAAAAACAATTCTAAGAAAATCTCAGCATTGTGGTCTCTTTTTTTTATCGAGAAAGTATGATTTTAATATTTTATATTCTCTTCTTTTTTCTGTAACTGTTATTTAAGTAGAAGCGAAAATTGGCTAAGTAAACTTCAAATTGCTATTGACATCCGATGTCATCGGATTTGCTGGATTTGTCTACTTAATGCGATGCGTCCGGCACGGCTCCCATAAGAACACGTGTATTTAATCGAGCTGTCAGTTGTATGCGGCACCGCAACGGACGAACGGATTCTATGGGTCGGGCCCTTAACAGACCACCTTCTGTGGAATGACCACACTTTTTTTTTCAAAGATTCAAGAAATTCTTCAACTCGTCTGATCTGGCTACAGTATATAAAGCATATATTTGACCAAAAATTGGGTATAATTCGTATAATTTCCCAAAAAATTGGAAGACATCGGTTATAGTTCCTGTACCAAAAGTTGAAAATTCAAACAAATGCGAGCATTTTAGGCCTGTTAATATGCTACCGTTTCATGAAATTTTTTTGGAAAAAGTAATACAAGTACAACTTGAGAGGTATATTGATTATAATGTCATACTTATGGAAGAGCAATCGGGGTTTAGGCAAAAACATTCTTGTGAAACCGCTCTAAACTTCGTGATAGCAGACTGAAAAGAGAAACTACATGAAAACAAAAAAATAGCAGCTGTGCTCCTTGACCTTAAAAGAGCTTTCGAGACGATAGACAGGAAAATATTATTAAAAAAAGATATATTCGTATGGGATAAGAGGAGTTGAATATGAATGGTTTAAGTCATATCTCTTGGGACGGAGGCAAGTTGTGAAATTTGATGATATTGTATCTGAACTAATTGAAACAAATCTAGGAGTACCTCAAGGATCAATCTTGGGTCCACTTTTGTTTTTGATATACATAAATGATATTAAAAAAGTTGTAAAACATAGTCAAATTAATTTTTTTGCTGATGATAGGCTCTTGTACGTTGATGAATTTGAATTAAGCGTTTGTAAAAGCAAACTAATTGATGAAATAAGAAATATAAAAAAAATATTTAAACATGAATAAACTTATGTTAAATGTAGAAAAAACGAAAATTATGCTATTACCTGAAAAAAATACAATAAACCAAATAGCAAAATTTGAATGTATAAATGAAATTAAATATTTAGGAGTTATAATGGATAGTAAACTTAATTTTAAAAAACATTTTGAGTATGTATATAAAAAAATTGCCAAAAAAATCGTTTTTTTCGTAAAATAAGAAAAAAAATATGCATTCCAATGGCAATAAAAATATATAATACTATAGTAAGACCCCACTTTGAGTATTGTCCAACAATACTATTGCTGGGTTCTTCGGGTATGCTGAAAAGCTTACAAAAGTTACAAAATAAAGCAATGCGTTCAATTTTATATTGTAGTAGATATACATCAATTCGAAGTATGTTGGAAATGCTTAAATGGTTAAACATTAAACAAAGAATTGTTATGGGTACACTTATTTTTATTCATAAAATTAAAAACAACATGTTGCCTGAGTATCTAAGTAGAAGACTAATAACTAGAGCCAGTGTACAACCCTATAACTTAAGAAATAGTAATACATTAAATGTGCAATTATTTAGAAATACAAAAACTCAAAACATGTTATTTTATAAAGGAATACAAATTTTAATGAACTTCCGAATAATGTAAACACTGAAACAAATATTCAAAAATTCAAAAAAGATGCCCTATTATTTGTAAAAACTAATGATTAAATTTAAGATACTTTTTTAAAATAAGATAATTATTTATTTGAAATTGTTAAAATAGCAAACTTAAGCTAAATAAACTTGATCTAATCTAATCTAAAACATTTGGGCAGATGCTCCCATACCCAATTGAGTTTTCTAGATAGAATTCAAAGTAGAGCATTGAAAATGATGGGCAACTAAACAATACCAGAAACATCTCTTGAACACAGACGTAATGTTTTTTGCCCTTCATTATTTTATCTTTATTTCTATAAACAATGCTCTAGCGAAATAACTAGTTGCATTCCTCCCCTGAAACTATTCAACCGTATTACTTGCACTGCAAGGAATGCCCATCAGTTTACCCTTGAGCCCAACTTCGGACGTACTGTTGAGTATAGAGATCCTTTCTTTAGTCGCACCACACGAATGTGGAATACTTTCCCAGCCTCACATTTTGATATGCAGAACATCAAATCTCCTCTTTCATCCCTCCGTATTTACTTAATGCTCGTACGGTGTTCAAACATTTTAAGGGTATAGAAAAACCCCTTTCACGCTAGTGAATAAAAAAAATAAAAAAAAAATGCGATTTCGAATTTTTATCAATAATTATAGGTTTTTTTTTAGAGAACATCAACATCTAAGCTAAATATTTAATAAAAAAAATTTCTTTTCCCAAACAATTTTAAAATCAGAATTTTTTCTCGTTCAGATGTTTTTAATGAAATACAGCACAGCAAATTGTGAGCGGAATATAAATAGGAAAACTTCGGATCTCACACCCAAAATTTTTGAAGTTACATTATAATTTTACAGCTAAAGTGTTCTTGGAAGCAGCGTTTACATTGAGAAATTTATACTCACAAACACAATGGATTTGGTATATCTCTATAATATAACAAATAAAAAAACGCAGCAACGCTCATACGGGTCTGCTAGTAACACTACACTAGAAACAGTTAAGTTAATTTGAAATCCCTTTGAAAACATAAAAAATTCTTCAAGATTACCACGTAGCATGTTACACATAAATATTTTGCACATTTAGTTATGTAAACAAGATTTGTATTGAATTCTGTTTTTTTTTCAGATTTTCAGTCACAAAATAAAAATTGAAACTAGTCACATACTTTAATTTTTAAACCTTTAAGATCTGCAGATGTAACGCTCAAAACAGTTGCAGTTGATTTTTTCTTTTACAAATAAAACGACCTAAAAAAATTTAACAAAACTTAAAAATAAATAAAATAAACAATAATTTCTTTGTTTATCTTGAAAACACAAATGACCTAGATTAACTGCTTTGCTTACCTTCGTCTAGAGGATTTGCCATCATAACAGCCAAATTTAAAAGAATATTTTTGTTAAGATTCAATATTTGTAAATAATTTCCCAAAACTTTAATTCTATCACTTTCACCAAAAAAAAAACTGCCTTAGATTTGTTTGGCGTCCACACCAACTAAATGGGAAATTACGTAAAATGAACAAGGAAGGCGCAAGAAAGCCTACGAACGTCAGCAAATTGTTTGGATCGATAAAGTGTCTCGGAACTCAGAACAAGGTTAAGTGGCAATAATTAGGAGTTTGTTCTTTGTTTTGCATACAATAATTCTAAGTTAAAGCTGAAAAGTTGTAACAAGAATGGGTGATGTTCATTTGGCAATATTCTGTAAGCCGGGAGTGTGAATGTAATTTGTTTTTATTGATTTTTTTATATTTTTATTTGTTTCTTTTTGAACAAAACGGCTAATTAAATATTGGCGGGAAGAATAAACAACACCACTTGTTGCATACTGTCAGGCTAGAAAACTACTTTGAGAGCTACCTAGTGGCAAGCACAAATAATGCATTAAACGAATATTTAAGGCAAGAACCATGTAACATTAGTAAGTGGTTACGTTACGTTTCACTTCGTCTAAGGTTCCGAACACATGTTTTTTGATTTTTGCAGAATGTGTTATGCGTGAAACAAATTGAACCAGAGCAACAGCACCAGCAACAGCGGCCGCCATTAATTTAGAACCAATGTATTTCAATGGCGCAAATAAGATTAGACCAGCACCAGCAACGTCACCAGCATCGTTAGACCAAAGTCCTAAATTTGCTGTTGCTGTTCCATTGCTACCAACTTTGAGCAAGTGAAATTCAGGGACAAAAGAAAACTTCGTACACTTTTTTGACACAAAGTGTCAAACAGAAGTAAGAAGACGATGCTGGTGCTGGTTGCAATGTGTTTCAATTTCTTTTGCTGGTCAGCGTGCTGTTTGCTGTTGACGGACCGGGTGCTGTTGCTGGTTCAATCTGTTTCATGATTTAAAGTTTAACACTTATTGAAAATAATATGAAAATAATGTTGTGGGTTAGTTTTAAACATACGTAACGGAGTTTTTTTAAATTCTAACACTTCAAAAGAAAAAAAAAAGAAAAGACTGAACCAGAAACAGCAACAGCGGCCGCCATTATTGTAGAACTAATGTATTTCAACTATACTGCCAAAAAAAAAATCGACAGTGTTATTGTTCGAAGAGAAGAGAATGCTGGTGCTGCTGGCAATATGTTTGAATTCTTTTTGCTGCTTAACGTGCTGTTTGCTGTGGGCGAAGAAGAAATCTTGGATTTAGGCAGAGATATTTTAAGATTTTAAAATGTTCACAACAAAAGAAACTAAATTCGCGTAATAGTGCCACTCACAACCATAGAAAAAAAGAAGAAAGAACTGCGAGCTGTACCGACCATGCTCTGCAAAGCCTGAATTTTATTTTGTGTATGTAAATACGTGTAAGATTCATGTGAGAAGCAGCCAATCCGCAGCCTATCAGCCATACGTTTCGTGCCCACATAAATGCAAACGTATAAGTAGTCCCATAAGAAATGTACAGGGACCGGTACTCATATGTCGCTGAACGGGTATTTTTCAGTTTGTAGACGAAGAGAGAATTATCCTCCCAGTTGTCGTTCTTGTTTCTTTTTTCTATGCTCACAAAACTTTCCTTGTTAAGATAACCGAAAGTTTTATTGGAGCTGAAGGAAAGAAAAAGGAGATAGAAATCTTTTTTGCATTTATTTTCAGACAAATTATTGACTGACCAATTTAATTAGATGAAGACAATTTAACCGATAGTTTATTATGGAGTTTTCTTTGTTCATGCTTGGTTTGGAACGTGTGTTTAAAAAATATGTAAAGCCAGCAAAAAAAACGAATGCCTCAATACTTAAAAGAGTTTTGTTTTATTTGGCAAACCAGCATACCCATTTAGATTTCTATGATATTTCGGTGAAATCTGAATTTCAGAACCCGAACAATATAAAGGAAAATGAAGATTTATTTAAAATATCAGATTTGGGATAAAAGCCGATATTTTGCCCTATCGGCAATATTGTTTCCTTGGAAATATTTCTCTAGTTCGAAAAATTGGTTCCTATCAGCAACTTTTTATTTTATTAGGGAACAGATTGATGAAAGAAAGAATGTGAGTCTGTTTTTTCTAATTGTTATGAAAAAAAACCTATATAAAGGGTTTTCCAATAAGGATTTCACAATTTTTTTTTTAATAAAATGCAAATCATTTGAGATCTTAAAAAAACTTTATTATCGGCTTGAAGTACAATCAAAAGACTTCGACTTCGTCCGCTTTGAATGACATTCTCTAAATTTCGGTTATTGTTTTTACTTTTTTCTGTCAAAGCGAGCAAACGTTCAACCAGTTTCTACTTAAGCTTTACGTTTGAGTCACGTTACCTTATATTGTATACGAACCAAACGTAACGTCAAAGCCAAAGCGACATTGTAATAAGATGTATGAATTTCCTATGGTTGAACTTGTAAACGTCAGGCGAAACCGAAGCTAAAGCGTGATTGTGTTTTAGCCATGACAGTTCAATGATTAGTTAAGGGGTGCGTTCACAAATTAAATTCAAAGTTGTCAAGTCCCTATTGGAAAACCCGATATTATTAATTTTTAATGGCGAATGCAACGAATAAAAAAATCTTTTTTTCCTCGGGTGTCGTGCTCAATTTATCCAAATCTGACATATTTACGATTCAAGTATTTTTAACGCATTTGTTATAACCCATTCACACCAATTTCGTTTTCGCTATTCGTTTACTAAAACGAGTGGAGCGTTCACACCGAAAATTTACTCGTTTTTGTTTGACATTTCAATTGTTATGGCAATAGCCATATAAAAGCACACATAACCCAACTTTGATTTTTTGACAATTGTTCGCTGCGTTTGCACATCTACACACTTCAGAAAAAAGAAATATATCATTCAAACACGTATTGATTTAAAAACAAAATATTATTTTTATTAAACACTATTCACACATCACCAAATCTCACAGAAACGCCACCGCCTTCACCAAATAGTTATGGTTATGCTTCCAACTTTCTGAGTGGGCTGGTTCATTTTTGGCACACAGAAATCCTCGTTCGGGCTTCATCAAGGGCTTTATACATTTTTTCTCTTATATGTCCTGTAAATAAAAAGTAATAAAAAGTAAAGCTAAGCATTTGCAAAAAAGTTACTTACCGTTGCTAAGAATTTTTTTAAAATTATTTACATATTTTTAGACAGCATGCAACCAGCTGTTCTTTTTTTAAAGACCTATTCACAATCATACCAATTTCTCTTGACATAAAGATCTGTTTGACTAATTTATCTTTGTATTGCAACTCATTTTCAAGTCGTTTTATCGAAAACGAGTCGTTTTGCAAAACAAATCGTGTATGAAAATCGTATAGGAAAACGAGTCGTTTTTGGTATTCGTTTTGAGGAAAACGAGTAAAATGTCGTTTATGGTTTGGTGTGAATAGGCTATTAGTGTTTAAAAAAAGAACGACTGAGATATTTCAACGCAATTGTCATTTCCAAAGCCTTTTTTACTTACCGTAAATTCTTTTTTAGCCAAGCAACACGAATTTGGAATAGTTTACCCGGCCTTTTCAATTCGAAAGCATTCATGGTCAATGTTAATCGACATCTTCTTTATCAAGCTCTTTAATTTCCGCAGAGTGTTTTAACATTAAAAGGGCAACAATAAATAATAATCGTAAGAAAAACATATTCAAAAGAAAACACCAAACAACATTGCAATGAATTATTGCTATTGCCAATATATACCAAAAGAAGCTAAATATCTTGTGAATGCATTTGAAATTAAATATTTTTTGCTACCAAAACGAACCAAGACTTAGTTCTATATTGTGTTACAAACAAAATAATTATCCTTGAATTAAACAAAACATTAATTTTCCTTGAATTAAACAAACACAATTATTAGATTTTAAAACGAGTTCAAACTCAGATCAGAGAATTCCTCTATATGTTTTGGTACTCAGTTGCTATGTGTATTTTTGTTTTGAAACCTCCATCCTCAATAAGACCACAAGTGCAAACAGGCTGGACAAGCCATATAAATAAATACTTCAATAATTCTTTGGAAAATCAAAATTATGCATTTAATGCAAAAATATAAAATCGGAATAAAAAAAACACACAAAGTGTCAGTACTACTTGCAGCTGAATAGTACAGTGGACTGTACTACGGACACATTGCTTTCTCTTTTCCGCTCTTTGGTCATTGATTTTCAAATCAAAACAACATTTAACCACTTGCCTCTTTCACTCTTTTACTAAATTACCCAACAAATTGCGTAAACACTATTTTGTTTCTCTCACCCATGTTGTTTTACATTTTTCTTACACAAAACCCGTTACACGATGTCTTGCTTCCACAAAAACTACCAATCAGAATTTCAATTTCAGTCGAGACTACAATTTCAAGCGAGCAGGGTGTTTTCTGCATAGAATGTCCCCCAAAATATTACAAAATTAAACGTTTTCTCTTCCAAATTTAATTCAAACTTAAAATTGTTCATAGAATTCCTCAAATTTACTTCAAAATTTAAATTGTTTGAAATACCTTTTTTAGTCGAATTCCCAAATTATCAAAAAAACGAAAATTAATCATCCAACAATGGAAAGCTGAAAAAGAAAAACGGTAAACTGAAAATCGAATAGAGAAAAAGAAAAAAAAAACGTTTACGTCGTCACTTAACTACGTCCGTGTTGGTGTTCTCGTGGTCTCGTCATTCTTTACAGAAATACAGGAAATTACAAGATAATTTACGAAATAATGAGACCTCCCTCAGTGCTGTTTGTATTACAAAGAATTTTCAGATGAAATTTCGTGTTGAATCCTGATCAATAAACAATATACAAAAATTCAAATCAAGATTGGAAAGAAAAAGTGATTTTTCCTTATTTTTTTCCTTCCCGATATCCCAAACATAATTCTTTTTTTAATTTTTTTCATTTAGTTTTTCTTAACCCATTTTCCCTATCAAAGTTCTGTGTGTTGCCCAAAGAAATTTCCTCGATATATCGATCCATTGAATCGTAAAATAATTCTGCACGCCTCCACCCCACGGCGCATCGCCTTGTCCAGGAGAGTGAGAGTGGTTGCCACTCTTCGGGGGAAAAATCCACAAATCCATTCCACCGAACGGGAAAACCAGTTGAAGCAGCAGCAGCAGAAAAAAAGACACGTAATCTGCGAAAAATGTCGATTCACTCAAGGTTAAATAACGGCAGCCGGAGCAGCGGCAACTCGATATCAACAACAAAAAATGCCGCAAACTCGTATGCACCTTGCATTCCTGTCAAACTGTATTTGGTGGCTGTGATATTTGCAAGTCTAATTGCTGGAAGTACACAGGTAAGATGGATATTCTTTTTAAGCATTTTTGTCATAGTCCTGTTAGGTGTGGGTATAGCGAGGGGTTGGTGAATCGTAAAGTTAAAGTAGGGCGATGACTACGTCATCGTTTGTCTAAACACTCCTTGAGAACAAGTGTGTCTCTCAGTGGTTATGTGTATTTCCCTCTTAACAATAGAAATTCCTTGCTTTTTCTGTTATTTGTTGGCCTATTGAGGCACAACCAACTGTTCCACGTCGGTTGTCCTTGTGTGTTTGAACAAATTGTCATGGAAGACGACGAGTTGGCTCGATGACTTGGAGTATTTTCGTCCTTGCCAGGGGACGGCGACGTTTTATTGTTGAAAAGATGGTTCTTGGCAGCGGCGGCGCAAGATAAATGTGTACTTTATGCATTAATCGATGTTGAATCTCTGAAAGAAACTACGCAAAGGGAAACAAGAGGATGAAGAAAATAGAGAGGTCATCTATTTTTAATGTTCTTAATGGAAAAATTCTTGGAAAAAGCTACGATTATGACGGTAAATGATAAAGATGGAAGGAAACTTCTGATGTGGTTCTTCTAGAGACACCAAACGTGTTTATTTTTAAACTTTGTTTGTTATTATTACTAAAATGAAAATCGTTTGTTTTAACACCGGTTGGGGTACAAAGCCCCAGAAAATCTTCAGAATGATATCTCATGCAGGTAGATGTAATATTTATTCTCTGGGAATATATGTATGTTTATTTGTAGAATCTACAATGCAAGTAGGTACCTTGATGATTCTTGAAAAAATAGGATTTGGCTTTTTTAGTGTTGACCAATTTGTGTGGTTTCTTTGTTAGTTCCATCGACAAATAAAGCCCCTGAAGCTTCTCCTGTGTGAAACTATGCTGTCATGCTTCCGAAACATGGAAATGCCCAGCCAGCATTTCAAACAGACGGAATGGCCTTGGATAGTCCATACACTGAGGAAAGTTGATGTTCATATAGCGAAACAATCTTTGAATGGAGTCCTCAGGGTAATAGACGCGATGGAAGGCCAAAGACAACTTGGAGGTGATCTAAAGTAAAAGAAGCTCAGTTTAAAGCCACAGCTAAGGCCAGTTGAGGCGAATCGGGACGGTTTTTCGTCCGCACATCAAAGGATAGTGGACAATTGATGGCAGCACGCATCCACCACGAGTAACCCAGGACTCATAATTTGAGTGAATATCAATAAGAGTTTGCAGCAGTTTCTTCATCCACCTTCCGTCGCTGAAAAATCGAAAATGCAACCATGCATGGTCATTTGGCCATCCTATATACATCTGATGAGCTATCAATGTCCATCATATATAAAACTTGTATTATCCTTCAATGGATACACAAAAGACCGATAGGAATCACTTATCATCTCGCACAGCCATTAGCCTAATCCTCTTCTTCAGCTGGAGCTGCACCACTTTGGTTCTTCTATATGTTCGACGCGCACGCGACCTGGACCGAATTCATGAACAAGTCAATGTGTTTCTGGGAGTCCAGACGTACAACAAAGATGGAGCATAATAGATGGTCAATCCCAGTTTGAAGACCTGGGTCTGTAGACGGCGCTCCAAGAAATCTTCGATCTTCAAACCCAACACGTAATCGAGCTTCATGCGTCATTTATCGAGAACACCAACGACAGAAAAGAGGTTTACCTTGGATCAATATTTTCTCGTCCTTTTCTTCCAATGTAAGGAGCTCACGAAGAGCCTTACAGATCTTAGCCAAAACATACTTGACTCTCCAGACCTCGCGCTTGTTGCGAAGACAATATTCGCCAATGATTTTCAATTCCTCATCCAAATGTGCCCTTTCATAGGGGCGACGGGGAGTCACAGGTCTTCGAGAAGACCAATGGGATGCGTCCGTTTACCAAGTTGAAACCGACCAACTCGGTTTGACTATTTCACGATGAAAAAGGGTCCAAAAGGCACATTGCTTTTCCAATTGTTTTACTTTGTCTAATACTTATTTTTGTAGGCGGCACCTAGCGTGGTGCGGACCTGGTTTTAAATGCCCCTCCAGCCGGCCGTCTCTGTGGACATCAATGCTCCGGCCCGGAACACCATTGAATCCACCACAGAGGGACGGCGCAGTAGAGGAAGACAGAGACTCAGGCGGCGCACACAAGTGGTGGAAAAGGATCTCAACCGACTCAACGTGCGAAACTGGAGGCAGCTAGCTAGGGAACGAGCTGGCTGGAGAAGCTTGTTGGTTGAGGTCCAGATCCACCCTGGACTGTAGCGCCACCTAAAGTAAGATAGCCGGCCATCTCTAATTTCGCACTCCAAGCAGTCGGTGGTCACTTTGGCTAATTGGTTGACAAAATCTCATTACAGTTGACTACAAGAAAACTCAGTGTACGCATCAAACGCTAATTTAAAGTTAGTTAACACGTTTGGCAGATAGAATGAAATGATTGAAGATACAAGTTATTAGGCAACGGATTCTCATGAAGCTATCATATCAACTATGTACATGGTGTCTTGGGGCAAACTAAGGATTTTAACGGTTATTTCATAAAATAATACATAAATCGTACGGGAAGACGGATTTCTCAGACACAATGCGACAGAGCCACCGCCTCTTGCGAGGAGCTGACAAAACCTCCTAGAGTAAAATTTGTTTCGAAAAGTGCATCAAGTAGCCATTTGGACCGGTTTGTAGGTTCCTTCCATTCTTGCAGATTCACAACACACACAAATGAATGGTTGAGAGTATAAGTCACTAAGCCTTGGTTCCTTAAGGAGCTGTCGCGCCGATAAATGAATGAGACATTGGTCAGGTGAACACCACGCTTTCCCCATCGAGATATTTCTTCAAAAACAACGATCACATTATCCCTCGTCTACAAAATTCTCTTCACATTTCAATATACGACTTGTACTTTTCAAAATTTTAAAGCAGCAGAGCGTACATCAAAATGCACGAATTTCAATACAGCAAAAGGTAGCCTCATTGGGACTTTCTAGATATATATTTTTTGAAATATACTAGCCTCATTTTTATTCTAACGGATAGGGTAACAAGGAGGACTGGTTTTCAGGAACTCGTACTCTCGACTGAAGCGTCAAAAACACCTGCATTGTCCCAGGGCAAATGTTTGGTGCGCTTTATTTATGAATGAATTTAAAATGTCCGGGACGATGCGACGAATGTCAATAGAAGAGAATTTTGGAGGCATATGATCACGTATTTCTTGTTGCCGAAACTGCAAGCTTATCTATCGTTCTAATCACACACCTGGTTCTTATAAGATGGTCAAACCCACCCCAAACATGCCAAGAACTTCTATGAATTTGCTTCAGGAAATTTTTCTTCAAAAACTGATCAAGTCGCTTTGGGGACGCTCTGCGGCGCTCCCTGCGTCAGTGTAACGGTCGTAAAGGAGCCGCCCGACGCCAACCAGTTTTGCCGCGTGTCGCAAGCAATGACTGCCACGTTGCCTTTTACCATTCAAAGAACTGCAAAAGGCTCCGAGCTGGTTTCTCTTCACTCATGCGAGCTAGGTGCCGAGCCCACCAGAGTCTACCGAGCTTTATTTTTTCCACAACATCTGCTTCGAGGTAGATTTCATACAATTCATAATCGTATCTTCTCCGGAATCGTCCTCCCTCCCTCTCCGGGCCAACAATTCCCCGTAAGAACGCAGTTAAGAGATCAGAGTGCCATTTTGTAAGCACCCAAGTCTTGGATCCGTATGTGAGTACTTGTAAGACCATAGTCTTGTACAGAAGCAGTTTTGTTTTTATGGTAAGGTTTCTGGAATTAAAGAGCCTTGACAGCCTATAGTAGGTTCTGTTGGATTTTAGCAGCCGCCCGCGTATTTCATCCTTCATATTATTATCGGCTGCTCCTTTTGACTAAAGCTATTTAAAGGACTTCACTACTTCAAATTAATGCTCCACTACTCTGATGGTTGGACCAATACCTCTTGCAGACGTAACCATTTAACGTAACCATGTATTTAGTTTTCCCAGGTTTTGTGCCGCCTGCTCGATCTGAGAAAAAATCTTGTACAGCTTGTGCCGTTGTAGGCTGCGTAATCCAATATCTGGTTGGACTTGGTGACGATAATTTCTGTAGTTGACTTGCCAGTCACGGATTGCTCTCTCAAACACCAAGTTGGAGAGGATGCAAGCCCTTGTTGGAGTCCATTAAAGATGTTGATTTGTCTGGACAGCAAACCGGCTACTTTTACATGGCTTGTAATGTTGGTCATGGTCTGCCTACATAGTCGTGTCAATTTATTTGGGATAGCGAATTCTCTCATGGCCTTATAAGGTTCTACCCTGTTAAATTCCAGATTTGTTTCCTTCACCAACTTAAGAGTAAAGATCTAATGAATTGTTGATTTACCTGGTATAAAAACAAATCGATAATTGCCAATTATGGTTTTTGAAGAGGATGCTATACGTTCCTGTAGGATGGAAGAGAATATCTTGTATGATGTTCTCAACAATGTTGTTCTCCAATAATTGCTGCACATTGCGATATCTCGCTTCTTATATGCGGGAAATATGATTCCTCTTCGCCAGTCTTCCGACATTTCTTCTTGTTCTCATGCGTGTTCTATGATTTCATGAATGGCTTGATGTAGTGTTGGTCCTCCATGTTTGATCTGCTCGGCAAGTCTGCTATCGACCCCCGAGTCCTTGTAAAACGCCTTTTGTACGTTCTAAATTTTATAATATGTATAATATGGCCAGGCTCAGAAGAGCGATCTCACGTTCCATGAGAAAATTCGTAAATCGTTTAGCCGTTGTCGTTCCTTGTGTCATCGTCAAGCAACCTGGTTATTTCCGAGGCTTCTTGTCGAGTTCTGAGTCTTTTTTTTTCATTAATAATAATTAGCCAAACTTTTATAAAAAAGTACATAATATTATTATTTAGAATTAATAACAATTTGTTACCAGCGGCAGGATATGGAAGGCCCTCCGTCAGTCGGGATAGTTACGGCACGTTCCTGTTAATTCCCCTGTACCACAGAAAGCTGACCGCCAATCCACATCTTTACTTATTATTTAAATACATTTATTCACACCAAGAAGTTAGTTTTTAATTTAATTTTTAAAATATAAATCTGCTTACAGACACCCTGTATGTAATTTAATTCATATTTACATTATTTAAATTTCCTTTTGAGAAAACACATCCTAGAAGTTCAAACGAATGCAACAAAAAACGTAGATTTAATCAACGATTGGCAGCCTAAATAAATAATAATTTTTCCTTGCATGATAGTTTAATTAAATAGAAAAAAATGTTTGTTGCTAGGAGTGGCTCAGGGGTTCTTGTAAGCTTTCAGTGGAAGAATCTTGATAGTAGAGTCGATAAGTTGAGTTAGTTGTGTACATATTATACAAAATAAATATTGATGATAGCTAAATCCTACCTTTAAAAAAAGCTGACCAAAACATAGTTTATTTATTATTTAATCTTATTTACCTTTACTCGTGTAATATTCATTAGAAGTAAGATTAAACCTCTAATGTAGTGTGACAGAAGACATATTGAGGTGTTTTTTTGGGGTACTGACTCTTGAAAATAAAGGACAAATCTTACAGCAGAAGACTCATCTTGGAAAAGTTTTGCATGTAAAGAATTTTCCAATAGGTGCATGACATCTTTGAATTCTTAAACCAGTGACCAAATTGCCAATGTCAAACAATCAGTAACATTTTTATAATTATGAAGTTCTCGAACGAAAAATAAATACTAAAAATTCTTAGACTTAGAGGCAACCTAATGAACGTTAACGCCAAGCAATTCATAGCCTAGTTATACATATTCGCTCCTTCATGTTCTCGTGTCAGAGAGACAACCAGTTGGCCGAAGTGCCGTTTAAGCATCCCGTCGCAAACAAATAAAAACAGTCGATTCCAAAGCGTTCTCAAGAATTTCGATCTTGGCCTGTTCCTGTATAAGATGAAGTTCAAGTCAAGAACTAATGGCACTTTATCATATGAAGCGACGTTTGTACATTCTGGGATCGAACCCTAGAATTGTTTGAATGAGATAACCATTTCCATCGCAAACAAACAACTTCACTTGCAAAATGAAGGCAACCAGTCCACCTCGGACTGAAATTTGGGTAAGATAACTATTATTTGAGAAAAATAGACACAAACATTGTTATAACTTCTTATCTCCTTATGTTTTTGACTGGCCAGTGATCCGGGCAGATTTGGTCAAGAACATAAGAAACTACATGTGATGACAAAAGGAAGAAAGTACTTTATATTCTAAGCATGTAATAAATCTTGTTTCTTGAGAACAGAAATATTAGTAAATAATCCTTTCAACTCAAGACAGCATGCATACAGAACAGGGAAATCTACAGAAACTGCCCTTTACCAACTAACAACAAACATCCAAAAGGTAATAGACTCAAAAGAAACGGCTCTGTGCTGTTTCATAGACATTGAGGTTGCGTTTGACAATACCTCACATGAGTCAGTCAACAAAGCACTACAGAGGGAAAACACTCCGATAACCATTATTAGGTGGGTAAATGCAATGCTGAGAACCAGAACGGCTGAAACACCCTCAAACCAAAAAAATCAGAAAATTCTCACAACGAGAGAATGCCAGGAATGCTCCTCTACCGTGGAGTCTAGTAGTAGATGAATTACTCGAATAATAAACAGCAATAAGCATCAAATGCATTGGCTTTGCGGTTGAGGGAAACCTACGTGACCTAATACAGACAGGGTTGATGGCCACAAAGGAATGGTGTGTATCGGTGGGACTAAACATAAACCCTACCAAAACCACTATAGTCCCCTTCACTAGAAAAAGACTTTTACCACATGAAATCCATAACACTGAAAGAAGTCAATATAGAATCAAAGAAAGAGGTAAAGTAAACTGCTATAGAAGAAGCCACAACAGCCCTTATGATATGCAAGAGAATTACAGGCAAACATGGGGTTGTAAGGCAAACATCTTATGGTGGATGCAGGCAACGATGGTGAGACCGATCCTAACCTATGAAAAGGTGGCCTGGTACAAAAGAAAAGACCTAGTTACCACCAAAAAACCGCTAGAGAAAGTACAGAGACTCCCATGTTTACGCATAGCAGGTGCTTTAAAGAGCTGTCCAACGGCAGCATTAGAAGTCTTCCTAATCCTGTCACCTCTGCACTTATTCATAGCAAAAGCAAAGTGGCAAAAACATCAATTGCAAGGTTTTCCAAAGTAAATCAGGGAACAGATAGTGTTCTAAACCTGAACGAGAGAAATAGCTAGTCAAAGGATTTGCCACTCAGACATCCCTCTGAAAAGCATGACAAAAGAGTTCAATTTTGTTAAGCAATTTAACACTGAAATGAGCAACAAAAAGGAATGCAAAGTAAGGAAAACATTTACTCAATAAAAAGCCATGCCTTAAAATGGTACCCAGATGGTTCAAAAACAGCAGAAGGCACAGGAGCAGGTGTAATTGGGCCAAGAACAAAATTAACCCTACCCATGGGGCACCTGTCTAGCATATTCCAGACGGAAATCTATGCGATATCCAAGTGCGCTGAAATGAACTCAGATAGAAATTACACAAATAAGCACATTTGACAGATAGTCAAGCTGCAATCAAAGTCTTAAGGTCCTACACAATCAAAACTTGTAAGCGAATGCTTAGACAAGGTGAACAGACTGGGAAGTAGGAACAAAGTAACAATATACTGGGTACCAGGGCATGAAGGAATAAAAAGACATGAACAGGCCGATGAACTAGCAAAAAATAGGAACAAAATCACCCCTCAAAGGACCAGAACATTTCTGTGGCTTAACAGAGAACTGCATCAAGAGGGAACTCAAAAAGGCAGAGGAACAAAATCGGGCAAGAAACTGCGAAGTTCTCATACACCAAAGAAAGAAATTCCTAGGTACATATTACATTGAAGAAAAGGAGCTAAATTCCCATAACGTAGTCCAGATCCTTAACTTCATTAAGGAAATCAAACTGGGCGAAGTATTATAAATTATTACTAACACTTATTTAAGCAGGAGGCACAATGGATCTCTAAGGTCGAAGTGCATTACAAAAAACCCAATTTTATTCATATCCATCCACCAACTTCCTATTTAAAGTAAAATGCCAAAATACTTAAACAGCGTTTAAGTTGACATGAGCTTTCTCTGAAACATTCTAAAATTTCCCATCTCCGAGGTGTTTATAGTCAGAACTGCCAATCAATCAGACACATAACGCCGCTAATGCCATTCGCAACATTCATTTACATAAATATGCTTCTCATTATAGTCCGAACACTTTCCCACATGAACGCCCCAGTGCATCATTCTCTTATCCGATCACAAGTGCATTTGCACTCGATAACTTGTGATTTTTCTTCCCAATGGCGCGGTGCGGCGCGGCGTCTCAAAGTTCAGTGGCATCCGACGATTTATTGAATGCGTACTTTCATATGGCAGCCAAGGAATTTAGATTACAACCTGCTAATATTATCTTCAGATAAAAACCGAGAGCTGACACTTGAAACGCCTTCCCTCACATTTGCCCAGATATAGAATTTCAAAAAGATGAAGCAGACTAAAACAAAACGAAAAAATTATTTGTAAAAAGTATAATTAGTTTTGCCGACTTGTGCCACATAGATTCGCCTTCGCCTTCACCTTCAACTAGACCAACATGCGCAGCATAGCCGCTCTCCGATTCCGATTTGTATGCATCAATTACTCCACGTGCACATGGTGCGGTGGACAAACTGAGAAACACAAACAAAAAACGTGACTAGTGACTACATTGTTAACTTTACAGAGAAGCTTGACGAATAACGATGACTAATTTATTTGTCAAAGCAAAAATGTAGGACAGAAGTACCTCCGGTTCTCTATTTTGCTTTTTGTTGGAAATTCTGAAAAATCCGAAGCCCTGGACTTCACTATTCCTCAAGTGCAGTCGAACTAAATATTTTATTTATTTTTTGACACTCCCCCCCCCTCTCAGATATTGATTTTAATTATTTATTTATAAAAAAAATTATGAGTTACGTAATTAATAATTGGAATTAGTTTTTGTTTTGTTTTTGTTATTTTTAAACCTAGGCCATTTGTAAATAAACGATTTTATACGCAGTAGGCTGAGTTCTGACATAAACATTGCCATGCCATCCTATAGTTTCACTTTTTGTAAGTTCTATAGATGGGAATGTGGAAGAGGTTATTAGCAGCATAAGTTACACAGGGCGGATTACAACATAGACGTTTCAGAACGATGCGATGGATGAATGGCTTACGGACGACCGACGTGGAGCGTGTGTTGGGAAAATAATAAAATTTCGGAAGCGAGTGGATTGATTGCACACATGGCCATCGCCATCGTTGGTTTGTTGTTTTTGTGGTTTGTGTTTTGTAATTTATTTTTAGTTATTGGGAAATTTTTTTAATTTGAAGACTAATGTGCTTTTGGGGCAGATAATGATGGATTTCGAAACGTCTTTTCTTGTTTTTATTTTTAAGTATTTTAAGTATATTTGGTAGGAAAGCACTTGTTTACGTTTTTAATTTATTTTTCACACTCTTTTAAGTTCGAAATCAGTAGCCTAATTTGATGGGAGCCCTATGGTTAGGTTAGGTTTGCTGTTTGGGTTGTTGAAAGAGAGCCATTAGCTCAACTCCAACGCACTTAGGTCAATGTAGATCACAATGGGTGATGCCCATTTGAGGGTTTACAAATTCCTCAACTTACCATACTCGTAGTCCATTGATTTCATAGATTCATCCTGGGGCATCCAACCATCGGCTTTCTCTTGCGAATCTGCAAAGATTTGTTATTGGACAATCTGATAGTTCTTCGATGAAAGAAGTATTTCCCCAGAGTTTTATTTCTTAGGTGGCTGAGACTAGGGAAGTGGGTTATGTCTTCATGTTCTTCCTCGTCACTACATCCTCTGCACAAATCATTTTCAGTTAGTCGTAGTTTTTTAGCATGATATATTAGCATGTTATGGCCAGTTAAAACACCTACTAACGTCGACAATGACTTTCTATCTTTTTGCGTGATTGCAATTGTTCTGTTTTTATCGTATTGCGTACATAGTTTTCTAGCCACCTCACAGGTGTTCAAAGAAGCCCATCTTGAGTTAGCTCTTAACCTAAAGTCTGAGGTCGCATAACGGAGGTTTTACGATATTTTCTGAGAGTTCTTGCCAATTCGTCAGCTTTTTCATTTCCCATGATTCCCGCGTGACCCAGCAGAGTTTTATATTGTGTTGTATAGCAAGAACTTTTAGCTTTTCACAAGCTTGGACTTTATTTCAACAGCAGAAATTGCTTTTATTGCTGGTAGTGCCATCATTGATGCCACTTCGGCAGCTTTCGTTACTGCTAGAACCTCTGCTTGGAATATACTGCTGTTGTTGGGTAGTCTGATTCAACCTTCTATTTTCAGAGCTTCTGAGAAGAAGCCAGCTCCAGTTCCTATATCCATTTTGCATCCGTAAAGATGGATTTGGTTGTAGGTTCTAATACTTCATTCTTATCCCATTCATCTCTACTTGGGAACAAGCATGGTTATTCGAAATCTGTATATGGAACCATATAGTCAGATTCTTCATTTGTTCTTATATATATATTTAGAATTTCGGAGTGTCCAGTTTAACTGGATCCCCATAATTTCGATTGGCTGATCCTGAGAGCGCTTTTTGCTGCAGATTCTTGCATATATAGGTCAAGTGGCAGAAGGCTTAGTATGGTTTCTAAGCCCGCCGTTGGTGTCGTGCGCAGGGCACTGGTTGATCCATAGAATTACATTGGGTTTTGGACCCCAATTTTCCCCAAAATTTCTGCTACATGAGTAGAATGTGATTGAGGCTTTCTTAACTCTTTCTTTGACGTTCATGTTCCAATTCAATTTCCTATCAAGTATTATGATGATGACGAACTTGAGGGGCGTGCCTCCAATTGATGGTAGATTGAATTGTGGTGTTTTTCTTTTGTTCGTTAAAAGAACGAGTTCTGTTGTTTGGGGATTAATATTTAATCCACTTTTGCGGGCCCAATTATTCAGTGTGTTGATAGCTCTTTGGAGGAGATCACTGATAGTGTCCAGGAATTACCCTGTAGCCAGTATGACTAGTTCATCGGCATAAGCAATGACTTTTATCCCACTTTTGCTAAGCAATATTAAAACCTCGTTCACGACCAGTATCTACAGCAGTGGTGAGATGACCCCTCCCTGGGGTTTACCTCTTGAGGCAATCATTTTTAATTTGGTGTTGGCAAGGAAGGCGTTTACATTTCTTTTGTTTAATAAGCTTATTATTATTTTAGTGAGGCTGCTGTCAATATTCATGCTTACTAAGTTCCTTTCTATAGCACTTGTCTTAACATTGTTGAATGCGCCTTCAATGTCGAGAAGGAGTCCTGTGGAGAAAGGATCTTCAAGGTCAGAATTCAGACTAGAGTACGCCTCGTAACCATTACACAGTGTTAGGCCCCAACAGAGCTCGCATCTAACGAAGAGAAAGAAAGCTTCTAGAGTCGGCTGGGCGCTGTCTACAACAACACACCTCAAGGAGATAATATTATGGCTATGGGAGACTTAATGCTATGGTTGACAATAACAACTATGGCCTTAGGCATGTGATGGGTAACCATGGAGTCGGCAGTGTTATCACTTCGCGATCAGCCGAGAAGCAGTTTCCTAGATGTTAAAACAGAAGAGGCGTCGACATGGGGCTTACCCGAGAACACCATCTAATGGAAGCTACCGCAAGACTGCAATTCAGAGATCCAGTCGAATCATCCAAATGCCCAAGTTGTCCTACACAATCACTTCAAAACTTGTTAGCGAAACATTCTGGGAAGCCGGAACAAAGTAACGATGTACTGGGTGCCAGGACATGTAGGAATAGAAGTAAATGAACAGGCCGATGAAGTGGCAAAAATAAGAGCAAAATCACCCCTCAAAGGACCATAACATTGCTTGGCTTAACAGAGAACCACATCAAGAGGTACCTCAAAAAGACGGAGGAACAAAACCGGGCAGAATATACTGGAACTTCCTCCCAAAATTGCGTCAAGCAAAGCTCTTACTTGGTAAGTTTAACAAAAAACGGTACTTAGACTTGAGCAATTTGAGCAGAAACAATGTCAGAATCCTTGCGGTTTCCTGACTGGACATTGCAGGCTAAGGAAACACCTAAAAATTCTAGGAGTTAAGAGAGAGGACCGATGCAGATACTGTAACGAACATGAAAAATCTCCAGACCACATTCTCGGAGACTGCGAAGTTCTACTACCCCAAACAATAAAACTGCTAGGTTCATACTACACAGAAAAAAAAAGCTAAATTCCCTTAGCGTAGTCCAGATCCTTAGCTTTATTAAGGAAATCAAACTAAACGAAGTATTATAAATTAGGACTAAGGACTAACACTTATTTATGCAGGGCACAATGGATCTTTAAGGTCGAAGTGCATTAGACAAAACCCCAATTTAATACAATTCAATTCAAATCCCCAAGTTAAATAAAGAATCCCATAACACGCCAACAATTCAAAGACCACCTTTCACAGGGAATAAGAACAATCAGCAGCACCGAATTGCGCTGAAAAATTATTCGGTCGAGTGCATAGAAGCACAAGACCTGACTTTCTAAAGAAACTTGTGTACGGATCAGTGAACAACTGAAAGCTAGCATAGTAGCTGCGCAAGGACAAGAAATGTACGAGCTGGAATCTTTGTACCGCAGTGACCAGAGCTAAGAACCAAGCTACGACAGTTTCGCTCCAATGTAGCTGCTATATGGATGTAGTACTTAGAAAGTTACATCAGCTGTCACGAGGAAGCTGCAAATGTTCCTTAATAGATGCCTACGAAACTTCCTTAGGATTTTCTAGCTCAATGGAATATCCAACGAAGATCCCCATAGGAGAACGGGTTAGGAACCCATCGACTCTATTGCACGACGGCTAAAGTGGCAGTGGTTTGACATACGCTTCGAAAAAGTAACGATTATATTGCAACGCAAGCATTGCGGGGAATCCACTCACAAGAAGGAACACAAGTTGGGCGGCAGAAAAGCACATGGCATAGAACAGTCGAGAAGGAATCAGCGCAACCAGGAAACATTTGGAGGAATTGAAACAAATTTCCGGAAATCGCACACAATGGCGCGTAGGCGTAGTTGAAGCCCTATGGCCTTCTAGGGTCCCCACGGACTAAAGGTCTGATAACCTAAGTAAGTAAGTACATGTAGCTAATCTGGAAGCTTACAAGTTGTCGCTATGAGCAGATGAGAAAATTCGGATATTGGCTTTTAAGAAGAAAAAAAAAATTGGCGAAAAAAACATCTTGCCTCACTTCTTCTCGCACCTCAAATGTATCGAAAAGCTCCGCATTGCGTAGTTCATGATTCCTCCGACCTTGTTTTGCAATAAGTTGATTGACGATGTGATGACAGCGACGGTGGGTTGAAGCAAAATGCTTGTTGTCCAATGGAACCTGTTTGATTAACTGCTGACGAAATCTGTTTCCTGGTAAATAACACCGGTCCTCTTAACCAAATGTGTCCATTGTTACACCAGAATGGAGAGGTGGCTAAGTGATTCACGTCAAAAAATATAAACTATGCATACTACCCGAAACGAACAACAGCAGATTAATCTGGGGATAAAGATCAAATAGGAGGTGACTATCTAGGTAGTTTTGTGTCAGTCGATGGTGGAACGGAACGGTTCTCCCTGAGCCAAAATTTTGCTTCTCCCTGTGAAACATGGCTAATCACCGCCAAAATTTGGAAATCTCTGTCTCCGTTACATATGAATTGTGGGGTAGGATATCAACCTGCGGCCACACACTGAGGAGACCAGATGACAACGTAGAAAAGCAGAGTTTAGATTTGAAGCATAAGCGTGCATGGGGAGTTGGTAGGACAAGAACAAAATGACGATCAATTGTTTTGACGGAAGCTCAGTCCCAGAATCTGCGACCGTGGCCATAGCCTAGTAATTTTGCTGCGGATAGTGAGAGGTACATAGATGGATAAATAGATGGATAGTTGTTGTCCTATGCTCCAGGAGGATTGGGAAGTATTGCTGTGTGTGCAGTTTCCGGAACACAAAAAAGAAAGAAGAACATTAAACGCACCCGAACTGGAAGAAGCAAAGCTACGTATACATATATCTAAATTCTAAACTTAAATTCAATTAAGTCAGATGGGGTAGAATATTCCTGCACATCACCTTAAAACTTTCCCCAAAAGTGTGCATGCAAATCTCTGGGTTGAAGTAGAGAAGTGGGAGAGTTATGGTCCCAGTCGAAATCATAACAATCGTCGGTTAAAGAAGAAGAAGAAGAACCGATAGCCTTACTTCAGAACTGCAACAGCAGGCGATGTTCCGCTTAGAAGTCTGTACCATCTCATATACAAAATGCAAGACATGGTCGAAGTAAAACATGCTTGCCAAACAGAACCTCAGTATTGTTTGCCCGACCCTCTTAAGAAGATGATGCAGTTGAGGCCTTTTGTCTGAGGAGTATGACAAATTTAACAGCCTACGTAGTGGCGTGCCTGTATTAAATATCTCTTGTTCAGAACAATTGTACGGTGCTTTCCGGACCAAAGAAAAAAGAAAGAAGTCGAACTCACGACCTCTCGCTTAACAAACAAACATCTTATCCACTGCACCACTGCCGCCCGCTATATTTCGTCCTCGGGTTGTTCAATTCCGGTTGCCCAATAGTTAGTGGGGATGGGTTCGGTGGTGTTTCTAGCCTCTATTTTACGTTGATTTTGAGTCAGCGTAAAAGGAAACTTCCGTTGTTAATAGCTGGCATTCTAACTTCTTCCAAGAGGTCCATTGCACTTACCTTGGCATTGGTTGTTGTTGCTGATTGGCAATTGCACTTATCAGTTGATTCGAAGGGCGGCTGATTTTTCCTACCAGCTACAGGCGGAGGTATAACTTTATAGCGGTAATTCCAGCTTCTGGCATAGAATTGTTCATTTTTGAAATTTCTCGTTGTATTCGATGATTAAAGAATAGCCCTGTGCATATTCTCAACATTTTTCTCTCAAACAAGGCTGGCTTCCTAATGCTGGTTTTGGAAATCGACAACCACACATGAAGACATGGATAAGCTGTAAGTTAGCGAGTCGTTTGCAAAGAAAAGATTCTCGCATCCAATGGAAACTGGTTGGTCTGGCGTCAAGATGCTGTAGAGAAATTATCCAAGTTAAGATTCTTGAGCTACTCCAGCTCTGATGCTCTTCACTGTGGATTTGTGAATCTATAGTTGCAAGAAGTTTCTGGAAGAAAGGAAAAAAAAATGTTGGTTAGTGCAAATGGAAAGCTTAGTATTTGGATTTTATTTATGAGTGCATCAATCCATGCACTACCGAATGATATCTCGAAGTCCTAAAAGTATCCCACGGTAACCCGAAGATCATTTTAGGCCAAGATGATGTCGTGTTGAAATTTAAGAATGGGGTGCAGCGTCGAGTGTTTTTCCTGAAATCTGAATTGTATGTCCGGGATGATGTTTCTTTCGCAAACATTTTCTGAGTACAAGTTCAAGATCCAGTATCTTGCTAAAATTGCTGAGCAGTGATATTGGCTTGAGGTAAGGCTGGTGGTGCATTTTTTTGGGAATTGCAAATATTTTTGCGGTTTCCCAATTTTGTGGGAAGTAAACTGTTGTTGATGCAGCGGTTCTTTATGATTGCCAGTCTGTTGAGCCCTTTGACGATGTAATTGGAGACTCCATTTTGTCGAAATGATTTTGCATGGTTTCGTATTGTGAATAATGTCGGCAATTTCATATGAGGTGGGAAAATCCGGGCCTTTAATAGGATTGCCTGATAGTTTAGCATCGTTCAATAGTTTTTTTTTTCGATTTGCCTGCTGAATCCGTTGGATTGATTCATGTCTTAACTGCATCAATTAACACTTGGTCGGTAGGTGGGTTTGCTCGGAAGTTTTCTTCAAAATAACCTGCAAATGCCTCGGCTTGTGACGATTCTTTCGGGTATTCAAGCCTTTTTTCCTATTTTCTTGTTTAGGGCAAACAATTTAGCTCAGTCCAAGTCCTTATCTTAGGTCCATATTTTTTAGCGAGTTTTATATACATTGCGTGTGCTCCAGCTCCAGCTCCATTCTAATTCAAAGAAAGAAATTCTATTTGAGGGTAAATGACGCCTAACTATTACCAAAGTAAACTTTTATTCGAAACATTTAGTTGAAAAATTCATAATCTCGATAACATTACGAATTCAAATGAAATTCCGAATTACATTGTTTTTTTTTTTTTGTTGGCCAAGTCAGTCAGGCGAGGCCTCGAACAATTCATGGATCATTAAATTGCCATTACCTTCACATTACCCTCGAACTGTAGGTCCACTATTATCCTCGATTTGATTATAAGGACACCAGCACGCTCAAACTCTGGCGAACAAAAAATAGAAAATGAAATGCATTTGAAGTGCCAAAGTGCTGGCAAAGCAAACAAATTTATATTTTGAAATATGACTACTCTTGTTGTTGACCTCCATTTCACAAAATTCTTTGTTTTTTTTTTTTAAGTAGTGTCCGAGCTTTTTTTTGTTTGGTTCACATTACTATTCTTTTTTGCAATGTCAGTGTTTTTTTTATAACAAAGTATTGACCTACAGAGGAAAACTACCATTTTCCTCCCTTAATGTGGAGTTTCGTTAGGGTAAAAGAAAACAAGTAGGTATAGGTTCTTTCTCCGTTAGTAAGAACGGACATCAGAGTTCAACCATTGAAACTCGCTAGGGATGAGTTGGTGTTGGGTTTATCGATTTTCTTGCCTTGTTATCGGGAAAAAAGCTTTTGTTGCGGCATTCTATTATGGTTCTGGTTCTGACCAGCCTTGACTTCATCAGTGGGTAGAGGAGGAGGAGGTTTTGCTCTCTCTGGATATCCAGTGTCAGTAACAGACACGAACAGCTACCATTGTAAGGGTAATATTTGAAATTGTTTGCGATTGGATCAGCAATTAAAATTTATATGTATTATTGATTGTTGAAAGGTTGATACGAAATTTGTTGGAACAGAATATACATTTCTAGTCATTAGTTGTATATTTTATACATAATTACTTTTAATGGGGAATTACGGGACAAGGATTTTATAATATTGATTTCAGGGAATGTATTTAATTTTTTTTTCTCAGATTGAATAAAAGGTTCGTTTGGGTACTGTCTCAGCTGATGCGACTCCAAATCAGACCCTAAATATCAAAAGGTTAAGTTCATGGGCATCTTTTCAATGCTAATCAGGTTCCTGTGACGGATGAGCTCATAATGACCGCTCTGATATCCTAAATAGGGTTACTGACTTCAAATTACCAGGCTGTTTGGCCAAGAGGCGAACAAAAGATGACCCGTCAAAAAGCGTTGAAGCTTCAAAACAGATTTTATGACATAAAGGAAGATCGATGGAATGAGTCGGGCATGGATGAAACTTCTGGAGATTGTATGACGAGACGAAGGCAGATATCTGATCAGCTTTTTTAGGTCGACTAAACCATTTTACGTAAAAGACGACAGAAAATGTTTCGTGGATGAATTTTCATAACCATTATCATTGGGCCGACGCAACAAGCGGGATCTGGGCTGGGCCTCTAAGGGGCCTTTAACTAAGCATCGAAGTTTTGGATGCCCATGTGTGTGCTATTTAGACCATAGTCATGACAGCAGCAGCAGCTTTGTTGGAATGGTAAGATTTTTGGATTTGAAGAGCCTTGACAGACAACAGGACAGAAATAGGTTCTGTTGAATTTTGCTTGGTGGTTCATGTTGATGGTATCGGCAGTACTAATAATTTTGTTCTTAAGGCTTAACCAATTACCATTCCTCATCTACGCTCGACACCCTGTTTCGTTACTTACTCAATCTCCAGTACTGGCAACCATCTATGAACACGTGGTCAATTGGATTGCGAGTGAGTCTATTAGGTGCTATCCAGTTGGCTTTCTAGATATCTTTACGCGGGAGCCTGGTACTTGCAACGACCAATTTGGGAATGTTCCATTAGCTCTCACAAAATCTTTTGATTTAAAAAAAGTGCCGTGTGACTTATTCAACTTAATAAAAAAATTGAAGGTTTTGTAAAAATTTTCAAGTCTTTTCAAATGCTAGCCAACACAGATGACACACCGTACATTATAAGCATACTCAGAGAACTGTCGAGAGAAGCTATTGAAGCTGAAGATGCTAAGAGGCGACTAGAATTCAACGATATGAAAACCGACTATCTGCGTTTTCAACTAAAAGAGACACGTAACATCGAAGATTTGGACAAAACATCTGCATGTACTTTCAGGAAGTTTAACATTTGGCATATATCGGGATTGGCTTCAGTTGATCTTGATTCCATTTTCGGAACCCAAAACCCTATCATTCCGTCGTTCGATTAATCCAGTTGCAGAGCAGCTAGGGGACCACACAGTTCTTTGGATTATCATAAATGCAAAATATTTTTATTTTTAGTTGATAGTCTAGTCTCTAGTTTGTGGATGGTCGTATTAACCTCGTAGTTCAGTCAAAAGGTATGCCATGTTAGACGATATTTAGAGGATTTGAGTGCTGGATGATATTAAGCATTGCATTGGTTCAAAACTTTGGGAAAGGTTTGGTTAGGTTTAAGCTGCGATATCCTCACAACACCTTAATCCGATCTCAGTGGATCCATTACGTTGCTCAGAAGAAGTGAAAGTTGAGGGTATAATCTATGATGAGGTTGTGGCTATTGAAGTATATTTCTCCGAGAGTTGCTTACCTCATTCGGACGAGGCCAGACATATGTCAAATGCACGTTTGGAATCCTCTGCTCAGGTTTATTTTATGAGATGTATTTTCTCATGTAATAAATAATAGCAACCTGGGACGGTTTTTTAATATATTAACTATGTATCTGTAAGGCAAGTTAGCCATGCATTACCAGAACCTCATATCTCATAAGTTACGTAAAATAGTTTTATAATAATAATAATATTTTAACTATGTGTCTGTAAGGCACAATGCCTCTTAGAATGCATCCGAATGTTGCACGACACTAGTTAGAAGAATTAGAGAGATAGAAAGAATTTTTTTCGGCGCAGTAGATCGAGAGTTAGGTGACTCATTTCTCACTTAAAAGTCACGGAAGGCTCTAACTTGCCCTAGGAGTTAGAAAAATTGCTTCCCAAACTGAGAGTCGAACTTAGGATCTCTCGCTTAAAAAGAAAACATCTTACTGCACTACTGCGGCCCGCAAGTGGAATAATTTAAACGCCATTTTATTTTTAAAAAATGTAAGTGTTTTTTTTTCAAATTTTTTTCTTCTTCTAAAATAAAACGGTTTCTTTAACAACTTTTTGAATTTGGCGACTTAATATACAGTGGTGGTCAAGAATTTAGCACACTCATTGAAGAAAATAAAATCTATACTATTTTTGAAGTGTTTTCATATTAAATATGTTATATGTTTATTTTATTAACATTAAATATACATAGAAGTTTATCTTCACCAAACAAAATAATATCTTTTGCAATACCTGTAAGATAAATTAAAAAAAAATATGAAAAATCAGTTTTTGGCTTCGCAACAAATTTAGCACATTTTGGATAAAACCCTTGATTTATGCTATTATTTCAATACTTTGTGGGAAATCCTTTATTCTTTATGACAGCAGAGATTCTTTTCGGTAAACTTTCCACTAAAGCCTCACATCACCGCTTTGGAATTGCACACCAAGCATTCTGTATTTCAAGCCACAAATCAGATATTTGTTTTGATTTTTTCGTCCAATGTGATGTTCAAAAATCGTTCCGCAGGTCCTCGATTGGATTCAGATCGGGGGATTACGCTGGCCATTTCAAAACTTTCATTTGTTGCACCTCTAAGCAGCTCTTCAATAGCTTTGAAGTGCGTGCTTAGGGTCACTTTCATGCATGAAACGCCATGCGACTGGCAAATTCTCTTCGGCAATTGGTATCATATAATCCACAAGAATACCTTTATACAAATATTTGTCCATTTTGGTATCAATTGGAACTAACGCCGTGCCAAGAAAAAGCTGCCCAGACCATTACATCCGCACCAACGTGTTTGACAGTTTTAATGGTGTACCTGGGATCATGTTGCATGTTTTTCGGACGCCATACATATTTTTTGCCATCAGATTCGAACCAGCAGAACTTGGATTCATCGCTCCAAAACATATTTTTCCAAAAACTCTGCGGTTTGTCCAGGTGGGACTTAGCAAATTCTACCCTGCACCTTAAATTTTTTTTTGAAACGAGTGGTTTATGCTATCCAACGCGTGCACGCAAATTTTTTTCATTCAAGCAGGGTCTAACGGTTCTAGAAGAAACACTTACGTCATAATTTTCCATTAGTTCGCTTTGAATGGCACTAGAGCTCTTAAATGGGTTCTTAGTTGATAGCCGGTAAATAACTTTGTCCTCTTTGTGGTTTTTCGCGTGCGGCGAGCTTGCTTGATATTTGCAGTGACTCCAAAGTTTTCAAAATGTCGTAGTGCGTTGTAAACCAACTTTCTGGAGCATTCAAACAGCTCAGACATTTCAGATATTGTCTGACCTCTACACTTCAACTGCAAGATTAGACTTCTTTTGTCCTCTGAGCACCATTGTCCTTTCGTCATGACTATTTAAAGATTTTTATTTTTTATTTACATATTTTACATTAAATAATATTTTGTTACCCCAAACAATATGTTATATGACAACGTATTTTGTAAATATGCTACTTCTACTACTAGTGTGCTAAATTCGTGTCCACTACTGTATACATATGACAAGAGGTTGTTGGTTGTGCACATATCGAGAATTTCGAGATGATCGGCTTCCACGATTCAAGTGTCGTATTTGGGCGTTACAGGCCTTTCTAGCTTGTTTGAACTTTTTCCAGTTTTCCTCAGTAGGGTTGACTTTATTGCAACGGAAACATACCTCCTTTTTTTTATAATTAACGCGCGCACAAGAGATTATGTGTTTCCCTTTTAATGTAGAACACACTGCGCGGGCATTACGAAGATAGGGAGGGGAGAGATAGGAGGTGCCGATAAACATTGGTTTTGAATGTTAGCAGATCAAAATGGCAAGGGAAAATCCCGCCGGGTAAACTATTCCAAATTCGTGTTGTTCAGCTAAAAAAAGAATCCCTGTATTTCACGGTACGTCCGAAATTGGGCGAAATTGGAGATGTTATCAGCTCTTTACAGTTTAAATTAAACAAAGGATTTTCTTTGGATCTGATGCTTTTCAATCTATTTTGGATAAAAATTCTCATTCATAGTGACCACTGACAAGTTAAAGTGTCCGAAAAAAATGTAGGCTTTCTCATACTGCAGAAATGGTGTTAGAACTCCTCTTGTACTCGAGAGATCTCAACATATACAAATCCGCTGGCCCGGATAATATCCAAGCTATTGTTCTGAAGAGGTGTTCTTCAACGCTGGGGAAAGCAAAATTATTATACTTTATGTTTCTAAGGCATTTGATAGAGTTTGGCATCAAGCTCTTTTATAGAAAATGCGTGCATTTGGACTCGACGAACCTTTTCTTCGTTGGATTAATTACCTTTCGAAACGGTCAATACTCAAGTTGTATTGGACGGATTCAAATCTGATTCTCACAAAATAAATGTGCCCCAGGGCTCTGTTTTGTCTCCGACTCTCTTCCTTATATTTATCAACGACTTATTATCTGAAACAACTTATTAAATCAATTGTTTCGCTGACGACAGTACTCTCATTTCTCGGTATGTCCATTACAGGCCAAATTCTGTGGAATGACCACACTTTTTTTCAAAGATGCAAGAAGTTCTTCCCCCCTCTGATCTGGCTACAGTGTATAAGGCATATATATATTCGCCCTTAACTTGAGTATAATTCCCACATTTGGGTAGGAGCTCCTGTAACCCACTTGAGTTTACTAAATAGAATACAAAAAAGAGTTTTAAAAATGATAGGCGATCGAACATTTACATCTCTGGAGCACAGACGTAATGTCTCCTGCCTTTCATTATTTTATCGCTACTTCCATAAACAATGCTCTAGCGAAATAGCTAGTTGCATTCCTCCCCTGAAACGATTCAACCGTAATACTCGCACTGCAAGGAATGCCCATCAGTATACCCTAGAGTCCTACTTCAGACGTACTGTCAAGTACAGGTATTCTTTCTTTAGTCGTACCACGCGAATATGGAATGCCTTGCCAGACTCTGTTCCCCCCCGTCATTGAAGTGCAGAACTTTTAAACAAGGGTGCATCGTAACCTCCTTTCACATCCTTCCTTATTTTCCTAAAGCCTTCGCTGTGTTTGATTAACATTATAAAGGTAGTCAAAATCCTTTTAGTGCGGGCTAATTATAAAAAAAAAAAAATCGGCAGTAATAACGTTTTTATCAGTACGAAGGAAGTCCAATGGAGCTGAAAAGAGAATCGAATTCGCGAGAAGTTGAAACTCTATCCAAATCTGGTGTGTGAATGATGAGCTTATTAACCGTGAATTTCTTGCATCGTCTAAGGAAACCTAACCTACGCATACCTAAGACGAAAGCTCTACGTTTTCCATGATGCAAGTACCAATGATGGATATTGGCTTCAAATACTGCAATCATCTCTGCTGGAATGATGTTGCAGAAGATTTGCTGGGTTAATGAAGTAAGGGTTATCTGAAAAGATTCCTAGCCACTCTCGTTTACCTTGGAATTGTCTGAATTCCGAAAGTACCGTGTATTACTTCATGGTTCTTCACACGATTTATCGAACAACTAGGTTGGAATCTATGAATATTATTGTGTATGTATGTAATAATGGACATACCGACATATTTATGTAGATTAACTAATACGTGCTCGAAAAAGAAATTGTGTCAAATTTTTCCTCAACATATCTTGAAGAAATGTTTCGCAACCCAAATATTTGCATACAAAAAATACACCAAATAATAAACGCCAGACGTCACTGAAACCGATGAAGGTTAAAAACGACTCATTCATCAATGAACAATGATTCAACATCTTTAACACTTTAAAGTCGGATCGTTTCAGATACTTTTTCATGTATAATTCCAACTACGTTCGAAAAAAAACAATCATAATTTCTGCGATAAGATATAAAACAAAAAAAATAAAATTCAACTTGACTCGTGTTCTGCACTCATTGTCAATTAAATAAATCTACGAGAAGCATTCAGAATTATATAAAAATAAAAACGATAGCAACAAACCAAACGTCAACAATACTTCGGTGCGCCTGCACTTGATTAAAGCAACTCAGCTTCTAGCTTGGGTACCATAGTACGCAAGTGCAATTTTCATGAGGAAATGGGTATTCCCCGAGACGATCAGTCCGCTGCTGCTAGGACTGCTGACTTTGCGTAGAAATTAAAAATAAAACCCTCAACACAATGTATTGGTGCTTGAATGTGTTTATCAGCGTGTGGCACGTCACCAGGCGCAATCTTTTCGGTTTCGTTTGATATTGATGTTTATTTTAATGGTTAACTTGTTTATAATTAATTTGTTGTCTTGTTGCGCTTCTACACGCGGACGCGGATCGCTATTTCCGAAATAAAGTTGCTGATGTTGTATTACCGCACCGCTGTTGGTTGCCGGTAAGCTTGGAGTATGCAAATTGCTTTCGACTGTAAAGGTTAGTGCAACTTAATGGTTGGTTACGTGGAAAAAATGACACACTCATCGGAATGAATGTGCGATCACGTAATCTTCGTTTATTTCAATAACTGGATTTTTATTTTGTGTGGCTTGGTGGACATTTGAGTATTTTTGGAAGTTTGAACACATACATACGAAGACTTCCAACTTGGCATCGAAGGTGGATAAGGACTTAGTCACTAAGGTGATTCCAGGGATCAAGAACCAGAACGCTTGTCATATGAGATCCACGATAATCTTGCGGTCTCTGACTCTAACAAATCAACATAGGAACAAAAAAGCGTTTACATATACATATTTGAATTTTTTTTTGGTTTTCTCTCAAACAATGATTCCTAACTTTCGATTTTCGAAAACCAACAAAAAGACATTCATTCGACCTTGTCGTATAGGATTAGCAGTTTTCCATTTCAAAGTTTCATTTCATCTTTTGCTTGCTTTGACTGTTTTCAATAATCATTGCTGCGGTTGCAAGTTTTACAACATGCATCACCTTTGGCAATAAGGCAATTTCACAATTTATTGCGATGTCTATCAAGATAAACACGAAGATGCACAGCACACTGGAAATAAGATTTTTCTCTCCTTTCAGCGATTTCTCTTGCAAATTAGAGCAATGTTGTTGTTGCTGTTATTTGATTAATTTATTTTCTTTCAATTGATTATTGTTTCTTTATTAAGTATCAACGTCATGAGTATATTAATTATAATATAATATTATTCTTCGAACTGAACTTCATCAGTAAGAGAAAAAAATTAAAAGTTACTTTTTTTGACGTGATGACGTCTTATAAATCGATGACAGGCTACAGGTATACAAACTACACAATAACATACCAATTGTTTATTTACTCTTCAGAGAAGGCAAACTTGCTCGCCGCCCATTTCACTGCCAGCTCTACGCTGCCTCACAGCAACCTTGCCCCTCCTGTACTTGAGAATGTAAATTTTTCCATGGGACAGATTTTTTTCCGCACTCGTACAGTAGCGAGAGTTCTTAAAGATCTCGATATACACAAATCAGCTGGCCCGGATGGTATACCCCCGATTCTTCTGAAGAGTATGTATGTAGTCAGTATGGCTTCCGAAGCAACCGTTCCACTGGTAATCTGACGGCATATCTCAGTGAACAGCGGAACAAATCTTTACATCGCTTTGGTGAAGGTAAGATTATTGCTTTTGATATCTCCATGCTTGATACTCTTGTTCGTTGGATTAGAAGCTATCTTCTGGACCAGTCAATACAAGTTGTATTGGACAGATTCAAGTCTGATTCCGACAAAATAAATGCTGGTGTGCCGCAGGGTTCCGTTCTATCTCCGACTCTTTTCCTCATTTTTAAAAATGATCTTCTGTCTGTTACTTCTAATCCACTTAACTGTTTTGCTGACGACTCTATCCTCAGCTTTTCATATTCGTTCGATAATTCAAGTCCTCCGCCTTTGGAAGTACAATTGCAACGGTACCGTAAGTCAAGCTCATTAAACTCCGATTTATACAGCATTGTCGAATGGGGTATGAGGAATCGTGTGGAGTTTAATGCTTCGAAAACTCAAAGCTGTCTCTGTAGTTAAAGCTAAGCATACCCCCAATGCCATTGTCCATGAATGAATGGCATTTATATCGAAGAAACCGAAAAACTCTCAGTACTCAACGACGACCTCCGTTGGAACGACCATATATTTGAAATCGCTAAGAATGCTGCTAAGTGCTTAGGTTTTCTGTATCGGTGTAAGAAGTATTTTTCCCCATCTGATCTGGCTACAATTTATATAGCGTTTATACGCTCTAAACTCGAGTATAACTCCCACCTCTGGGCAGGTGCTTCGCAAACATCGCTTCACCTGCTTGATAGAATACATAATCGAGCGTTAAGATTGAAAGGAAATAGAACTGCCGTGAAATAATTGCCCCTCTCGAACACCGACAATGTTTCATGCCTTTCCTTATTTTATCGTTTCTTTTTTAAAAAAATCTTCGCTTGAAATAGCCAGCTGCATTCCTCACCTTAAAAGTTTCTCCCGTAATACTCGTGTCACAAGAAATGCTCATCAGTTCACCCTTGATCCCAATTTCGGACGTACCGTGAAATAAAGGCATTTGGAATAGTTTACCCGGCGAGATTTTCCCTTGCCATTTTGATCTGCAAGCATTCAAAACCAATATTAATCGACACCTTCTGTCTTTCCCCTCCCTATCTTCCTAATGCCCGCGCAGTGTGCTCTACATTACAGGCCGACTCCACATGATATCTGTATTGGTAACCAGATCTCTGACATAAATATCAGACCATTTTCTTTTTACTCCGCTGGGCAGTTCATGTCTTGATATTTCATTAAAGCAAGAGAGGCTAATGTGTTTGTATCTCTGACAAAAGTCAATAGATAGAAATTCTTCTTCTTATATTTGTTAATTTTATCATTTTAAAATATTTATTCCATTAAAAAAATATAGATGTTGTCTCATTTACTCTTGTTAATACACATAAACTAATAAAAATACTGTATTCAGGCCTTTTCACTGCAAACTAAATTTTTAAAGCGCACAAAAAGAGCAACTACCTGCATGAGAGACAAAAAATAATGTGATGAACCCTAAAAAAGAAAGAAAAAACACAAACGTCAAATTGTTATCAAGACATCGATGTCAAGATAGAACCGCGAAGAGAGATGTCTAACATCCCAACAGACTCCGAAACAACGCGACTCCATTGGATATTTCATCTCATGTTGAAGATCCTGAGAGAAATTATATCGTGTGGAGTCGGCCTGTTAAAAGGGAAACATATAGTCCCTTGTGAAATAACATGACTTATGCTGATAAGACTCATGACTGGTTCTAACCGCGATACTGTCGTTCTTTCAACCAAAATCGATCGTCAGGCGCAAACTCCCAAAATAATTCCACTCAAATTCAAAAAGAACAAAAAAAAAAAAAAAAATACAAAATAGGCGGAGTGTGGTTAAAGTAGAAATTAGATGTAGACATTTGGGTGTGTGTGTGTAGATTTAACGAGATGGTTTGTGGGTGTGAGTTAACGGGCTGTGTGTTGGTGTTGCTGCCATCAATGTTTTCATATGTGCCTGGCCACATTGACGGAAGCGCACATGCAACTTGAATCAAAATGTAAGAGAGAAGGAATGATTTTTAATAAGAAGGAAAGAGATGGGCTAAAGAATCCAAAATTTGCAGGAGTCTCATAATTTATTTTAAAACTCTGTGCAGTGACTCAAGTTTCCTTCTCAAATCGTTTTATTTTTGACAGATACATTCATTTGCATTTTATCGCCGTGATGGAAGGTTCATACGATTCACTTGAATTGTATTGATTTGAGTGCTTTTACTCATTAAAAAAAATATATGCGTATAGATAGAACTTAAAAAATATTTAGAAATATAAGCTTATCAAACAAAACACATATAAAACACTTTTGAGAATAGATTCTTGGCACCGACACAACATTTCTTTGTAGAGAAAAGCTGTGTTTTACTTTTCAGATGTTCCTCTCGTGTCAGTTTATCTCAGTGTGCAGACCCGAGTTTGCAGTGATGCAATTGCGCGCGTCAATGTGTCCAGGCACTATGACGTCATCACGTAAAATTATCGTCCGTAAACCGACTACAGAAAACCAACTCTTTTTTTATAGGATCATTATGTTAGCCATGAAACTTGATTTCGTTCTTTCGACGGATAAGACCAAAACTGTTTAATTTGAACACAGTTGAACTCTTGGGTATAATGAATAACAAAAACCTCTTAAGAATATGTAACGCGTTTTCGAAATGAAGAATAACGTAGAAGATCTATCAGAAAATAAACATATTTATTTGCCATAATTTCGATGTTCCATGATAACATATGTCAAAATAATGTCTCATTCCAGAATCAAGAAAAAATGGAATCTGTTACTAGGCTAACAATCACAATTATCTTATGGTCACGTTAAAAGATTCTTTTATTGTTTTTTTTGTTACAAAATGGCAATAATTATTCAATCCTGGCGTTCAATGCGTCGACTAAAAGTCAGTCAACGCGCTTCTCATTGGTCAATTTCCTCTGAAATTTAGTTGACTTTTAGTTGATATTAAGTCAAAAAGTTATTCAAGATTTGTTGACTAACTTTCAACTGACAGTTACCCCTTTACAATGTATTCACTTTGACTAAAAGTTCGTTGACTAAGAGTCAGTGTACGCATTGAACGTGTCCAATGTCCAGCGGCAGCCATTTTGAATAGTGATGACAGAGTGACAGATGTTGCGCTGAATTGAGTTTGAATTTTCACCATGAGCGGACTTATTAAAGATAGCCACACTTATAAGTTATGCAAAATTTCTTTCCCAACATTTTTTTTTTTTGTTTTTTTTTTTTTTTTGAAATTGAAGGTTATATGCTCTTGAAATTTTACACAGCTAAGATAAAGACTGTGATAACGAGGTCGTTTGGGAATCCTAGCTACTATAAAAAACAAAATGACAAAATGTAATTGCTTGGGGATTTTATTATGTTTTCTTTAATTTTAAAGTGAAGAGCCGCCATACACCCCCAGACAAATTGACAAATCGAAAAAGACTGAATTAAATAGTCTTAACATGAATTTCGATAGATTTTTTTTATGAAAAAAAAGAAAAAAGTGCACAGCCACACTTCTCTCTTACTTAACTCGGGCGCCTTTGTGAACAACTTGAGATATAAAATATCAGCAATCGTGACTTATAGAATGCAAATGGTTCGCGAAATGCAAATATACTGGTTTTATTATCCAACGGAAGTTAAGCTTTCTGAATTCCTCTGATACTTTCATATACAAAAATGTATGTCGTTAGTAAATTTACAATAATTTAATTTGGTCATTACTTAAGAATATACATATAAATAGGTTGGTACATTAGGGTAGGGGTGATCCAATGGGTGGTTCTTTTTTAATATTGTTGCTCTTACAGTTATTATTTGCCAATTTGCCATTTTAGTTTGCGAGCTCCTTTCTTGCCACGGGGTCGTTGCTGGCATGCTTGAACGGCCTCACGCTCGTCGGAGGGAGTAGCAACTTGACCGTTTTCGGAGTACAACAAAAAAAAAAAAAATAATGCCAGTCTTGACGATGGTGGTATTCGTCTGCGGAAATTCACCTAATTGTATTGCCACTTTATCATGAATATCCAGACTTACGCCTAAACAATGTTTGTGAAAACTTATTTCTAAAAACAGTGCTCATTTAAAAAAATGTTATAGAGCTCTTCGACGACATTGTCCATGCCTTTGCATCATAAACCAGAACTGGACTGGGATCTAGGATGCTGAGTTTTTTTTTTTAATATATTTTAACTACGTGTCTGTAAGGCATATTGCCTTTTAGAATGCAACATGACGTTGCACGACACTAGTAAGAAGAATTAGAAAGATAGGAAAGCATTTTTTCGGCGCAGTAGATCGAGAATTAGGTGACTATTTTTCTCACTTAAAACTCACAGACGGGTCTAGCTTGCACTAGGAGTTAGAAAAATTTCTTCTCAACCTGAGTATCGAACTGACGACCTCTGCGTCAGAAGCAAACATCTTATCTACTGCACCAATGCCGCCCGCATTTTTTGATTTTTTGCGTGAAAAACCCAGACTATTCAAATGATTTTATGGCACTTGGCCCGAGAAAGAAGCGATTGGCAAGAGTTATTTTTTATTTGATCCAAGCACAGGTGCTTGAAACAATTTGACAGAGCTCCATGATCATTCTCCAAAGACAGACAAGTTTCGCAGGGATGGTTGAACTTGACATTGCTCATTAAAGCTCGTCTCTAAACAAATATAAAATCAGTTCTCATGTGCCTGGTGAATATTTTGTCGATATAGTTGTCGGAATCTAAAGGCTTCGTCAAACAGAACGCGTTTTTAACGCGGCTTTGAGATTATTTTAACGCGGCGTTAGAGAAAGTCTGACAGAGAGCTATCCGCAGCGCGTTTAATATTTGATTTTTGATTTTCATTTTCTCACCAAAAGCCAATTAGGTTTTTTTCCATTTATAACATATTCACAAAGAAAATGACACAAAATAAGTCAAAAAAGTAATTTGTAAATTTCTACAACAAATTCAATTCATGAAGCACAAAATAATTAAAAAAAAAAACCTTTCTAACGCGGCGTCAAAAAAGTTATTTCTAATTAATCACAACGCGGCATTTTAACGTCGCATTTTGACGCCGAACTTGAACTTGACGCGGCGTTCAAAACGCGCTCTTTGTCACATGGGATATATATTACTGTTTATTAAACGCGGCGTCAAAACGCGCTTTGTTCCTAGTCCTATTATGGTTATTGAAAGTGGTTTTAAACACTCGCGAGTACACCAGAGAAAGCCTTATACGTGAAATAGAAATCCATCCACCGTTGGTGCATTTGTTTTTCTAAATGATCAGACCAGTAATGCTGTTTTCCATATTGTTGCAAAACTTCTAGGATTTCCACAAAATGAAAAACGTGTGACTTTATTGAAGTTATGATTTATACAGCAACTGTTGCTGTCACCAAAAATGACATGTGACGGTTATCGTTCATAGATACAGCTTTGTAATGCGCGTTCATAGATGCAGTTTTATTGTGAGCGTTCCTTGGTGCAACATCCTCCTCCTCTTGACCCAGAGCATCTCTATCAAATCCAGCTATTAATGTTCTTACCATGGTATGGGGCAAGACGATCCACATGAATAATTTTCGCCTTGCTTCGGGGTGTCTTTTGGATTTTGACTGTAACATCGGTTATCATCTGCATTATTCGATAAGGGCCATCCCAAGCTGAGTCTAATTTAGGGCAACGACGAACCTTTCGTTTCGGGTTATGAAACCAAACGGATATAGGGATTCTTTTTTTAGCCGAACGACACGAATCTGGAATAGTTTACCCGGCGGGATTTTCCCTTGACATTTTGATCTGCAAACATTCAAAACCAATGTTAATCGGCACCTCCTATCTCTCCCCTCCCTATCTTCGTAATGCCCGCGCAGTGTGTTCTACATTAAAAGGGAAACACATAATCCCTTGTGCGCGCGTTAATTATAAAAAAAAAAAAAAAAAAAAAAACAAATTGACCCACCTGAAAGATAGCAAGATTAGATGAAAAATCATACCTCTTCTTCATTCTCGCCGCTGCTTTGTACATCTGTTTTTGGCGTTCTCATGAGTAATGGCAAGATTTTGTTGTAGTTCTTTTGCATAGCAGGTAACAGTGCACTCCTGGTCCGGCAAGGCACCGAATAGGAGATCTGAAGGGAGCCTCATTTCTCTTCCAAAGAGCATTGAATGTGGCGATTCTTTGATTGAGTCTTGTTGAGCAGCACGGTAGGCCATGGCAAACAATGGCAACAGATTGTCCCAATCATCTTGAGAATCGTTGATAAACTTCGACAGATAGCTTAGAATTGTCCGATTCATTCTCTCAACTAGTCCATCGGACTGTGGATGAAGAGGAGTGGTTCGTGTTTTATGAATACCCAGAAGAATCATAACCTTTTGAAATACGTCGGATTCGAAGTTCCTTCCTTGATCCGAATGAAGTTCTATTGGTACGCCGTATCTACTGAACACCTGGTTCACTAGAGCTCGAGCGACTGTATCGGTAGTTTGGTCCCTAATTGGTAGAACTTCCAACCACTTAGTGAAGTAGTCCATTTAAACCAAAATGTATCTGTGCCCTTCTTTTGAGATTGGTAACGGCCCGAGGATGTCTATTGCCACCCGCTGGAAAGGTTCGCCTGCGAGATAAATTTGTAATGGTGCTTTAGTTTTTCTTTTTGGCCCTTTCCTTGAGGCACATGTATCACATTCTGCGCAGTACAACTCAACATCTTTTCTCGCACCGATCCAATAAAACCGACTTCTTAGCTTCTCGAAGGTCTTCCCAGCTCCAAAATGACCACCAAATGAAGAATCATGAAACATTCTTAAAACTTCATTTTTTAATGCCGTTGGCACAATTGGCAGCAGACGCTCCTTCCCCCTCTTTTTGGTAGGTATCCATCGCTTGCAAAGAGTGTCGTCATGCAGTTCTAATGCGGCATACTGAAGCCAATATGCTCTAAGAATATTGGACTCGCCTGAATTAGATTGCCAAGTGGGACGGTTGCCATCTTTTACCCAATGGATCACTGTTACAAGAACACTATCATTTATTTGAAGTTCTTTCAAGCGTTCTGCGGCGATTACACTTTCAATTTTAATAATGGCATTTGTTACATAGCGAACATTTTCTCCGTCGAGCTTCTCCTTCGTCTCACAGTGACGACATCCAGTTTCGGTACAAGGGCGGCGGGAAAGGGCATCCGCGTTCAAATGAAGTTTTCCTGGTCTGTGCCTTACTTTAAAATTGTATTGCTGCAATCTCTCGAGCCAGCGAGCTAATTGGCCTTCTGGGTTCTTAAATGAAAGCAGCCAGTTCAGCGCCGCATGATCCGTTCGTATCTCAAACTCACGACCATACAAGTAAACATGAAAGTTTTCAATTGCTTTTATCATAGCAAGAAGTTCCTTACGTGTTGCCCAAATCTTCGGGGGTGGAAGAAAACACATCAGAAAACTCCATCAGCATTGCCTTGACCAAGGCTATTTCTGAATTTGTCAGATGTGATGCTTCCGAGAGTAATGTAGATAAATGTTCTGGAAATAAAGAAACATCAACATCTGAATAATTATTATCAAGTAATACTTCTTCGAAGGTGGCAACACTTGTAGCAGTGGGTACTCTAACGAAATTGTTGGACAGATTGACAGCTCGCACAAAAACTACACCCTCTTTGTTCCGATTGAGTGATTTACCAACTAGTACACCTGTTTGCGTGTGAATATATGTCTCAGTTCTTGCCGGAATGATAAACTCATCTGTTGTTATCAGAAACATAGCGGAAACATTAGCGATGACGTCATTGGTGATAGCAGGATGTTCGATTATCATTGGAATATTTGAGTTCGAAATCTGAATGAAATTGTCGCGAATATTCAGTACACATTTGGAAGCTCTTAAAAAATCAATTCCAAGAATGCCCTGACAATTTGGTGGGAACTCAAAATCAACCACCAAAACCTTAATTCGACGGCTGAACTTTCCAAGACGAACAAAAGTACGCCATACCTGACAAAAATCTATTTTTTCTCCACTCACGGTTCTAATTGAATTGGTACCTGGTTGTAGACGCACATTTTGGGGCACAATTCGAATGCTAACCAAAGTCACAGAGGATCCAGTGTCAACAAGAAGCTGGCATTGCACATTTCCCACAGTAACGGGAATTAAAAAACACTTTTGTGAGTTCTCAGTACACACGTTAGATATTTGTGGGCTATTCTGGACCGCCAACGTTTGCCCATTTACGATGACGGTAGATCGTTTCCCGATAGAGACGAATTAAATGGGCTCTGCTGACGTTGCCAGCCAAAGTCTGTGTTTGATTTCTGGTGACGATAATTCTTATCTTCTTGTTTTACAGGTTCATTTCCTGCGTCTACAAATCGAGAATAACTACCAGAATGTGAAGCGTAAATAAAGGACTCTAGTGAAAAAGCTTTTGTCACCGCGTCCACCATACTTGAAGGTTCGGCCATACGGACTGCATCTTGAATCTTGTGATTAGCAAGACCTTCGATAAACTGCATCACAGCTATACGTTCCTGGGCTTGTGCTGAACAAACACTAAACACAATTCGAGCCAGGCGTAGAAGATCTGTTCCAAATGCTCCAAAGTCTTCTTTGTTGCCCTGTCGCCTTGTCCTAAGCATTGTATGTGACACATACCTGTGTTGTCCGAGGAATCTCAGATTCAAGGCCTGCGTTAACTTGTCGTAGTTAGTTCTATCCGGAAGGCCTAGATTAGCTAAAACTGAGAGAGCTTCTCCACGCAACATTGAAGCAAGAACACGAGCTTTCTCTTGGTCGTTCCAACCATTACCTTCAGCGACGATTTCGAATTGTACCACATAATTGCTCCATTGAGCGGTGGTACTATCGAATGGCTGCGGGACAAGCTTAGCCGCTTCATTAGATTGGCCCATCGAAGAATGTGAATCATGAGGATCATCGACGGGTTTATCTTGATGTTTATCAGCTCCTGAATTGGTTTTGCCTGCAATTGGCGTTGGCGCTTTTCCTTCAGGAGTTGAACAATCGAATACTCTGGCGGCAAAAGTAGTCCCTCCTAAAGTCTTCAATTCTTCGGATTGATGTTGCTGGTCAACCCTTAGTTGAGTGAGTTGCTCATTTTGTTGGGTTAAAATTGATGTCAACGATGCTAATTGTTCCGAAATTTTGCAAAATTTTTCTTCGATCTCTTGCGCCATTATGCAAAGATCCCACTTCTGACACCAGTTGTTGCAAAACTTCTAGGATTTCCACAAAATGAAAAACGTGTGACTTTATTGAAGTTATGATTTATACAGCAACTGTTGCTGTCACCAAAAATGACATGTGACGGTTATCGTTCATAGATACAGCTTTGTAATGCGCGTTCATAGATGCAGTTTTATTGTGAGCGTTCCTTGGTGCAACAATATGTTAATATGAGTTGGTGCCACTCGACAGCCAATAACTTAGATTAATTTTCGGCAGAACGTGAAATAAACTTTAAGTGCTACATTTGAAGATGAGGCAGCTGAATATAGAAATAAAATGATATAATATTAAAAAAAGATTAAAGGACTCAAAATCCTCACTTGTGGCACACCGACTTTATCGGAAAAACCCGTTGACTCTGTCTGGGTTCTAGCTTTTTCGATTCTTCCGTATCCGTACTTCATCTCGTTGGTCTCCTTTAAAAATTCCTCTTGTGTTAGAATTAGATTTTGTTATCCATCGAAAACAATTTTTTTAAGTCAATCAAAACCTACTCCTATTTTTGCCTTCCTGTATCAGTGGATCCAATTTCAAAGTTAAAGACTTATTATTACTAACACGATATTTGTTTGAGAAATCATAAACCTACTATTAAAATTCCATTATCTACATATCGCATCGGAGTAAAATAATAGTCATTTGATAGGCGGAAAATTGTCAAAAAAGATTAGCCCACTACCAAGGCCATTAACTGTCATTTTGTAATTCAAACCCTGTTTGACAAATTCCTTAAAGAATTTCCATACAATCCCCATAATTATCTTTCTCTTTCTATAAACTGGCTCCGTTTTGTTTTGACCTATAGCCCACTAATATTTTCTAAATTGATAAATATAAAGGTCACTAAAACTAACATTAATTGTTGTCTAGTTTAAATAAAATATGGACTTTTCGTTATTAACATTTAAATATGTATTTATTTTTAGTTCCATAGTATCAGCCACAACCATGCTCCCACTTAATTTTCAAAGAACTCCCCCATTTTTACATTTAAAAAAAACATCCACGTTTGTATTATTAAATTTTCCTACATAACTTTATGCTTAAAATAAACTCGAGCAAACTAATTGCATTCCCAAGTGCTCTTGTACGTACACCTCTATACGTAACCTACATACACTCATGTATGACACCCGACAAAAATCGATTTTTCAAAAACCCCATTTCGGTACACAAAACGACCACGACGCACGCCATCGTCGAGTCCCCCCAACAAAAAAAGCAGAAGCACCATAATATTTGAAAACCAAAGAGTAAAGAGAGTTCAAGTTCTTTGCTATTCATTGAAAAAATTGACAAATGAGAGAGAGAGGGTAAGAGAGTAATGCTCTGCTGCCACCACGATTGTTAAATGGAAAAGCGAGAGGGCGGGCCGGAAGAAAAAATATTGTTATGGGGTTTTGAAAACGCCAGGTTCGTAATCGTACATCAAAAATGGAGGAAAACTAATAACCATAGACCATGCACATGCACTTGTCTCCTTCCTATAGGTTGCACAATGTGCTGTTAAAGGTGTTGGGCGTGGGGGTTTTCTCTTTTTTTTTTTTATTTAAGTTGCATACATGCTTTCTCACCCTTTAAACCCATTTGTTTATGCAAAACCTGTTCTTAAGGCGGGGTCGGTGTCCGGGGTAGATTATACAAAACACATCGCTTCCAATTTATATTGGTTCTTTACCGTTAGTTTCTGAGGATGACATTGAAAGCAACTGCATGCTCTTGTTGGCCCGATGAATTGGACGCTGGCTGTGATGCTGAATGTAAACAAAACGAACAGTCTTTCTTGAGCTATTTTTGGCATCGAACATAGAAAAACAAATCTAGAATCTTTACTCTGTGCGCTGTACTCTAGACCGTACTTGTAGGTGTGTTGGACTACATTGTTCTCGTTTGAATTCGGTTGGTATCTTCCGGTGAGTCAAAGAAGAGAGAAGTTAGTTCCGCAATGAAATGTATTTGCGGATGATGGGGGAAGTGCTGGTGGTGATGTCATACATATCTGGGAACATAGACTGGACTATAAATGGAGTTGGCACTTTTGCAGTAAAAACATGATGACTATCAACTAACAAGAGTCGACTTTGAACAACGGATACGAGTTTATGGCTGTCAGTGGAACACCGAACATAAACAAATTGGTAAACATTGTTTATCTAGGTGTGAACAAAGACGGAAAGTTTTTGTGAGTTTTTTTGTCTCTTAGGTTGTGAAGTAGGTTGCACTTCGTTTGATTTTTTAACGAGTTATACGTTGTGAAAAGAAATCTATTTCTTTTCTTCAATCCTGAAGCGTCAACCGCCCTCGTAGAAAAAAATATTTACTCCTACTTTGGGTAGATGTTTCCCTTTGAGAAACATTCCACCACAGAATTTTTTTTTGAAAAGAATGCACACCAGACCTCGACAAAAATTCAAAATAAAGAAAGAGAAAGCGCAATAGCGGAATGAGAGATTTTGTTACGAAATTTACGGGATATGCAAGCGAATTTTGTTGAAAATTGCCCTTTGACGGGGATTATTTTTCTGTTTCACCCCCCAACCTGTAAACATTCTCCAGCTTTTTCGAATCTTTGATACCAGTATGAATAAAATGATTGTCATTCAAGCAAACTAACCATCTATATCTATCAAAAATGTAAGATAGGTTAATTCAATTTAATAAAAATAAATTGCACGGCTGGATCGCACGTACTTGCTCATATGTGCGGTCACCTTGTCGAATAAAATTTTAAAAATAAGTAACATTAAAGTAAAAAAATAACACTATCTGAACTTAAACAAAGTCACAAAGCACGACACTTAACGGTTTTTAGTAAAAATGGAGTAAAATTCTGTTTTTTATTAGTAGTTTTTTTTACTTTTTTATTTTTTTTTGTTTAATTTTGGTATGCAGTTTTTTAGAGTTTATTAATATTACATTTGATTATAAAATTTAAAATAATTTTTTGTGTTAGTTTTAAAAATATAAATTTTTCAAAACAAAAAAAATAATTTTAATAAAAAAAAAGGTTTTCAAAGTATTTTAATATGCAGAATTAATTTGGCTAACTAGACCTTTTCAAATATAAAATTTTAGAGAAATCCAAAGAGCATCAATTACCGAGAAAGTCAAAAATAAAAAAAACCGTTTTATGAAAGGTGCCGGTAATAGATTTTTCCCGTTAATTTGGTTCTGATCAAATGATAGCCAATATTAACAAAACAAATTCTTAAAAAAATTCATCAAAATCGTTGGAGCCGTTTTCAAGAAAATTAAGCTTTTTCTAAACGGTCATAGGGCAGGTACTATTTTTAGGCCTAAAAATAAAATTTTAATTTAAATTTAAAATTAATTTAATTTATTTAATTTAATTTGAAAATATTTTAAATTGATATTACTTTTACTATCTACATCTTCCTGAATATCAATTTCGGTTGTAATCGGTTAACCAGTTCACGATAAAGTCGAATAAAAACAAAACGGTCCTATGGAAGGTACCGTTTTTAGCCCATCATTAATATTTTTTTCACCTAAGTAGAACGCTTACGCTTTTCATAAAAATGCTTGGAGCCGTTTTCGAAAAAAATAAGCTTTAACATAACGGAATTTTGCCAGTAACTCAAATATGTTTCTCTATCATCTCAATTTTTTTTTTATATTTATTCACTAATCCTAAACTTGCCTTTAGTATCTATAATCGCAAGTAAAAAATAGGTTAATCCAATTCAATAAAAAAAATGTTTTCTGAATTAAATAATCTGATTCTGAAGAACGCATAAATCAATTATAACTTCAAAATGAACTGATGAACGATAAAAATAGACCGCAAATCAAAAATAGATCAAATCACGTTTAAAATGTATTTGCTTTCCGGTTCCGGTAGTGGTGTTCAATGAATCATAAGCTTTTTTGTTCTAAATCACTGGTTAGCCAAGTTAAACGAACATAGCTAATTGATTTGTGATTTTTTTTAAGTTACTAAATGGCACGTTTTTTAATGCATTAATAATAGTTTTTTATTTGTTTTTTGATAGGAATCTTCATCATAGAAAAAGACCTAACGAACCATGTAATGGTTGATGTTATTATAAAAAGGGCTTTAGGAATTCTGAATATCAAACAATAAAATTTGTCTAATTACATACTTATAATTTATAAGTTAAAAAAGTAGATTTCAATCCGAAAAGTATAAATAAGGAAAAACGAATCTTTTTTACGTTTATAAGTAAGTAAATCGGATCTTCACTTGGGTAAAAAAATGGCCGTAAATTTGAAATCGAATATGTGGGCTACTTTTAACAGGTCTTTTCAACTACCTCAGTCCTTAGCTGTGGCTGGCTGAGTAATAAGTTCAACACCAATTCGTTCAAAGTCACTCATCAATTCAATGATTCGATACTGAAAACTGACAAACGTGGGAATATTCTGGGATAAATTTCCTGAAAAATTCCGTGAGTCCAAAAAATTGACCGTAGCTTGGTTGCGTTGGTTAGTCTTGGAAACTCCTCAATGCATTTCGTTTTATTTCCACCTGGCCGTATGCCTTCGGTTTCCACAAGGTGCGTCCATTAAAATTAACCGTCGTCGTTGCCATAAGAAAATGCTTTTCTGGTCTAAATGTAATACCATTCCGTTTTACCGCTTGTAGCAACTCCTGTAAAATATCTAAACTTTCGTCAAATTTATTGGTTGTTGTGATCAGTTCATCAATGTAATTTATTGCATACTTGCGGTATATCAGATTCTTAGCTTTTCCCCGTATAACCACCTGGAAAAGCATTGACGGATTTACTAAATCAAATGGCTCAAACAACCCATTTCGTTCTTTTGCTTATTTCTTGCAAGAGTATTTGATAGTAACCTGCAGCCATATCTAGAGTTGAGAGGGTTTGTTACCAGCTAATTGAAACAACTATTCGACAATCTATGCACATTAGACTCTCTCCGCTCTCCGTTAGATTTAGGAACTATTACTACTGAATCGGCTTGAGGTGACTTTCTTGGACTTATAATATTATGCTTAAAAAAATTGTCAGTGATCGCAGATAGTTTATCCCTTTGCCCATAATGGAACCTGGGAGCGCTCTCCAACTATATGGTTATTCGTTGGTATTGCGATCTCCATAGCATTCGTGTTGCATTGATCCATTTGACAAAGATATTCACCAAAACTAATTTCAATTCTGGGGTGGAATCGGCTAAGGTGATATATGATAAGTGATTGTCACAATCAAAAAATTCAGGGATGGAATCGATTAAGGTGATATGTGACCTGGTATTAAAGTGATTACCAGGAAAAATTACAAATTCTAGCATCATTTTACGCAGACTGAATTTTTTGATTTTGACAATCATTTATCATATGTCCCCTTAGCCGATTTTACCCCTGGAAATCAAATCTACAAGTCCCTCTACACGATGAGCCATCACGATAGTGAGCCTCCATACGGTGGTTCATTCTCAACTGCTCACCTAAGTTGGGAGTTTCTAATGTTCTCGATTGAATCCCAGCTTGAACACCAGCTTCGAAGATCATCCCATGGTTTTTCCGGCATAGCACATCGCATTGTTCATTGAGAAAAAAAACTCATCTGGCACGATTTGGAACCTTACGTCTTGATTGTCCACTCGCATTAATACCTCAATACCTGAACCTTCGAACCTTTTGAACTGTTTCACAAGGCTGCTTACGATTCTTTTGGAGATGTTGGTTCACTGTTGCGAGTGATTGAGTGAGTCTGAGTGATCACTTCCCGTGTCAATAAATGCAGAATATTTTTGCCCACATAAGATGTCTGGTGGAATGAACTCTACTGAGGACACTTCGATGAAATATGCATCATTTCGTTGTACAGGGTGTCCGCCGGGAAGGTATACTGCTTTATTTTGCCGCCATTTTGGTAAACATTAGTCTTCATATTTGGCAGTCGTGAAGTAAACACGTGGCAAATTTATTATGGAAAAATATTCGATAAACCAACGTGTTTTAATCGTTAAAACATTTTATCAAAATCAATCATCGATTACTGTGACGATGAGAAAGTTACGTGAAATTTTTGGGAAGAACGAAACAACGTGCCAACAAAACGCACTATTTATCGTGTAGTGAATGATTTCGAAGAAAGATGGTCTGTAGGTGATAGGCCGAAGCATGTATCACAGGATTACAATGAAATTACTGCCAGACCTCTTTCCACAACAAGTTATTTCAAGAAATGGTGATGTTGATTGGCCTCCACGGTCGCCTTCTCTTCGTTTAACCCGTTTGTTGCTATACGTTTTGAGGAAGCGACAGGCACTATTTTCAAACTCTCCAATGACGTCAATAGATCGTGTTGCGTCCGAAATTTCGTAGCCATAAGCGTTCGTTATTGGGATCCGTATACGAAATAAGAGGTGGATCATTCAACTTACCTGGTCCTCCGTTGGTAAGCATAAGAAAATAAAATTCCTCTAATGATTCTCTTGACTTTAGTTTGCGTTTCATAAGTTCTCGTTGTATTTATGCTACGTTGATGGAGCTAGGGAAATCGTTTTTGAGAAGTGCTCTCCGACCATGCCTGAAATACCAGTAGTGTATTTCAGACTCCTAACGACCTACTTTGTTGTTATTGGTGCATTGCTATAAAGAGTGTGTTGAGTATCTTGGTTGCCTGTCGTCATCTGCCGTTGTGAAGTTGACGTTTCTCATCCCAACAGCCATTTCACTTTCCATTATGACCAGATTCGCCGTCGTGTAACTCGTAAATCAGTATCTGGCATGATTTTGCCATAGCCATCTCACAAACCTTCAGTTCTTCGGAATCCATTTCTTCTGATCAATATATCTCAGTCAACTGTTGCTGTTTATTGCCAATTCTTAGTTGTTTTTTTCGTTTGCAGAAGGCACTTCAACTGCGCAACTTTAAGGCAGTCAAATTTAGACTCAATGCACACGGAGCAACTGGAAAACATTTAAACCGGTTGGCAACTCGGGTTACAGACCAGTTACGGACTCAGCGGTCAGCGGTGACTTGACTCCACACATGAGAAAACTAATCACTAATCAAAATCTCTAGTTCGTTCAGTGTCGTCATCAGGTTGTTGTTCGCTCATCTTCGTGAAAATAGAAACTGAAATCAATAGGCAGCCAGACATGCAAATCAACAGACGACAAGTTACAAACTGGTTTTTGTGGATCGCAAACGAGTTTTTTGTAGTGCCCCGTGGCTTAGTGGTTAGTGTGTTGGACAGCTAAGCGAATGAGCCTGGGTTCGAATTCCCCTCAAAACCAACTTCTTTTCCGGGGTACTGCCTCTTGCGAGGAACTGACAAAACCTCCAAGAGTAAAATTTGTCTCGAAAAAGTGCATCTCGCTGATCAGTTTTTTTCCAGTTGCTCCGTGTGCATTGGGCCTTAATAATGTTTATCGAGTTTCCTCTCTGTCAAACGACCTTTATTTTCCTTTTAGTTAGAGACTCTGAGATGTTGTTTAAGTCTGGTTTGGATTTGTTTCGTTGCTCGTTGAGTCTATATCTGCCTCTTTCGTTTTCGTTAAATTAATTCGTTGTATATGGTTTTTGCTGTCGTCAATTAATTTTGTTGGTATATGAATGAGCTTCGTAAAAAAAATATTTTCGTATCTTTTCCTCGTGTCGATTATTTAATATAGGTATCTTGGTATCAATGAATCTATAGTCTGTTCAATACAAATTGTAACTACAGGGCTTATGGGCGAGCTTTTTCAAAACAGTATATTATCACGACACTTGAATGAGAAAACTTCTGATAGATATACATACAAAGCCACTGACAAACGTAGGAACATGAATTCTGAGTATCTCTTTATAAAAAAAAACTCGTATAGTCCACCATAACCGATCCCAATCAACGTTGATGGAATTGGAATAATGAATAATGATCGTTTACTCACTTCTACCTACCCTTTCTTTGTGAATTGAAAAAAGGTATTGCAACAACAGAGTTACCTTCGTCTTTTGAAAACACTACTATACAGCTTTTTTATTGGTTTTGATCATATTGAACAGTTTAATTTTGTTGGCTTTTGGTATTTTGGTAGAAAGAAGTTATTTCCTCGAAGTTTGCAAGTGCATTACTTTTAATAAAAAGTAATTTTTTTAATAAATAGTAATGTATTGTATTATAATCAGCAAGCGCTCCCAATTGCGACGATTTATAATGATAAGTATAAGTATAAGAGGACAAAGTGAGTTTCCTAGTCCTATTGGATTTTTCGAAAGCTTTCGACACCATCAACCATTCTCTTTCCAAACGAAAATTGATAAATCATCACTTTTCATTGCGTTCAGCAAATCTATTGGTTTCCTACCTTTATGAAAGAACTAAGACTTTGTCCATTTCCAATAATGTCTCCTCCTTACTGCCGGTCTCCAGAGGTATACCACAAGGTTCGCTTTTGGGCCCCATGCTTTTCACGCTTTACATTAACGAACTGCCATCTTTTTTTGAAATTCTCCCTTGTACAAATGTATGCGAACGACGTCCACATCTATTTAAGTTGCCCTCTTGGATTCATTTAAAATTGTGTTCTTAACATCAACGAGAACCTTCAAAATTTCCATCTTTGGTTTCAGCGAAATGATCTATCTCTCAACCCTTCCAAAACTAAATGCTTGGTTATTTCCAGGAAACCTTTGAACGAACACTTCATATTTTCCTCGCCTAATTCTAAATTATTTTACTATTGACTTCGTGGATACAGCTAAGAACTTGGGAGTGGTTTTTAACTGAACATTATCATGGGATAACCACATAAATTCCGTTGTCTATGGAGTCCTTAGATTACTTCGAAATTCTCAAAGCTTAACTCCAATGGAAACTCGAAACCACGCAATTAGGTATATTTACGGTCTAAACATATATGATCATGTTTCCGAATTCGCTCACAGCCTATACAATATGCAGTTTAAAAAATTTCTACAATACCGAAGCCTTCTTTACCTCTTTAATATCATACAATCGCATCGACCCCAATATCTTTTCTACCGTCTACAATTTTCAAACTCAGTCAGAATGTGTACTCTTATCATTCCCCGACATACTTGCCTTACTTACGCTTTACGACTCTGGAACTCTCTACCGAGAGATCTGAGATATCTTGATAATTCAATATCAATATAATAATAATAATTAAATTTAAAATTTTATTGTTCACTCTTTTAAGTTTATTGTTTTTTGGCCAACATAATTCCTAGTTTTTATTTCATCCATATTGAATTTTAACAATCGTTAAGTTATCACTTTATTATAACATTATATGTTTTGTGTATAACATCCTTCAATAAATGAAAATGAAAAAATTAAATGAAATAAGTATGGAAACCCTGTTAGAGTTTTTGCTTGAAACAGAAATATGCAAGCCAATGCAATTAGACTGAGAGGCAAACGTCCTATCTTCCCTATACTGGCAATTTTTGTTGAACATACTATAATAATTATCGTATCCCACTTCTGAAACTGTTAAGGTGAACAAGAAACTTTTACATTAAGTATTTATTTTAAGGAAAAAAGTACGAACATATTATCGTTCGCAGATTGGTGACTTATTGTCCTGAAACCAACCACATAGAACCCCCAAGATCTTTGTTCTTTCGACAAGTTCTCCAGACTACTTATGCTAGCAGTATTGCCGTTGACACATTTTTCATTGGTATACATCAAGGGAAGATCTTAATACCTTTATTATTCATTTTATTCATGTTTGTAAAATTTTGTTCGGATGTAGTTATAATTCATTCCACAAAATTCAATATAGTTTTAAATCTGAATTCTAACAAGGTTATGGTTATTGAAGCATGTTTTTCAAACATATTAAGAGGAGAGATGTGATGAAGATAATCTAAAGGACCGCAGATGATTTGCAACTTCATAAGAAGATGTCATGATTAAGGATAATTTGCGCAACTGATGCTCGTTATAGTTCAACATATCATTAATTTCAATGTGAAATGGCATCAAATATTTCACAGGAAACACAACTTCCAAAAGGAATGAGAACTTGTACAAAAGTGTACACAATGGACAGAGCACGTCTGGATAAATGCGTGTTCATGTCATTCCTGGCCCTGAGCATAATAATATACCTTTCACTTCTTGTGTCATTCATTCATTCTACGTGATTACGTTTTTCAAGACCTTCGGAAAGGATAACACGGTATAATTATGTTTTGCCAATGGTTGAAGGCAGGTAGGACGGAACTGGTTAATTTGCTTGTTTTTTCGAAAAGTATTGTAGAAGGATATTCAACTATAAATCACTCAAAATGATGTCGTAGCATATTAAGTGAAACGGAAATGAAAGGATTTCTTCCTGGGATTGACATCTGAATGTTGAAGTTTTTTTTTTTTATAATTAACGCGCGCACAAGGGACTATTTGTTTCCCTTTTAATGTAACACACTGCGCGGGCATTAGGAAGATAGGGAGGGGAGAGATAGGAGGTGTCGATTAACATTGGTCTTGAATGTTTGAAAATTGAAATGGCAAGGGAAAATCTCGCCGGGTAAACCATTCCAAAGTCGTGTTGTACGGCTAAAAAAAGAATCCCTATATTTCACGGTACGTCCGAAATTGGGCTCAAGGGTGAACTGAACTTGGCATTCCTAGCAAGACGAGTATTACGGGTGAAACTTTTAAGGGGAGGAATGCAGCTGGCTACCTCGAGTGAACATTTTTTATAAAAGAAACGATAAAATAAGGAAAGACATGAAACATTGCGTCGGTGTTCGAGAGGGGCAATTGTTTCAGCGGCAGTTCTATTTCCTATCAATCTTAACGCTCGATTTTGTATTCTATCAAGCAGGTGAAGCGATGTTTGTGAAGCACCTGCCCACAGGTGGGAGTTGTACTCGAGTTTAGGGCGTATAAACGCTTTATAAATTGTAGCCAGATCAGATGGGGAAAAATACTTCTTACACCGATACAGAAAACCTAAGCACTTAGCAGCATTCTTAGCGATTTCAAATATATGGTCATTCCAACGGAGGTCGTCGTTGACACACATACCGAGTACAGAGAGCTTTTCGGTTTCTTCGATGTAAGTGCCATTCATGGACAATGGCAATGGGGGAATGTTTAGCTTTAACGACAGAAGACAGCATTGAGTTTTCGAAGCATTAAACTCCACACGATTCCTATTACCCCATTTGACAATGCTGTATAAATCGGAGTTTAATGAGCTTGACATACGGCACCGTTGCAATTGTACGTCCGAAGGCGAAGGACGTGAATTATCGAACGAATATGAAAAGCTGAGGGTAGAGTCGTCAGCAAAACAGTTAAGTGGATTAGAAGTAACAGACAGAAGATCATTTATAAAAATGAGGAAAAGAGTCGGAGATAGAACAGAGCCCTGGGGCACACCAGCATTTATTTTATGGGAATCAGACTTGAATCCGTCCAATACAACTTGTATTGAACGGTCCAGAAGATAGCTTCTAATCCAACGAACAAGAGTATTATCGATCCCAAAAGCACGCATTTTCGATAAGAGAGCTTCATGCCAAACTCTATCAAATGCCTTGGAGATATCAAGAGCAATAATCTTACTTTCACCGAAGCGATGTAAAGATTTGTTCCACTGTTCGGTGAGATATGCCATCAGATCACCAGTGGAACGGTTGCTGCGGAAGCCATACTGACGGTCATGGAGAAGCTTACGATCTTCGAGATATTCCTTAAGCTGACGGTTAATCAGTGTTTCCATGACCTTAGAAAGAAGGGATGTCAGTGCTATGGGTCGGTAGGAGGAGGGGGAGGATGGGTCACCTTTCTTAGGGACAGGCTGGACAAATGCTGTTTTCCATCTTCTAGGAAAGATTCCAGAAGAGTAGGAGCGATGGAAAAGCTTACGCAGTGGCTTTGCCAGTGTGGAAGAACACCTCTTCAGAAGAATCGGGGGTATACCATCCGGGCCAGCGGATTTGTGTATATCGAGATCTTTGAGAACTCTTGCTACTGTACGAGTGCGGAAAAAATCTGTCCCATGGAAAAATTTACATTCTCAAGTACAGGAGGGGCAACGTTGCTATGCGGCAGCGTGGAGCTAGCAGCGAAATGGGCGGCGAGCAAGTTTGCCTTCTCTGAAGAGTAAACAATTGGTTTGTTACTGTCGATGAGCGTTGGAACCGAAGATGTTGAGGAGTTTTTAATATTTTTTACAAATGACCAAAAATTTTTACTGCCTTTGGGACACTGCAGAATTTTTTGCCGTAATTTTTGTTCATGCAAAAATTTGGTTCTTTCAATAACGGAGTTGCATGAGTTTCTTGCTTGTTTGTGCTTTTTCCGATTTTCCTCTGTAGGGTTGGCTTTGTAAGAACGGAAACTTACTTCTTTGAGCCTGATAGCTTCTTTACACTCAGAATTAAACCAAGACTTTTCTTTAGGTTTGATGCTTTTTACTCTGTTAGGAATAAAAGCACACATTAAGGTAAACAAAAAACAGAAGCAACAAAAAATCAAGTTATCTACAATTCCCTATGAAAAAAGTGGTTCACCAATTATTGGCATACTTAAATCAAGATTAACGATTGTTAGTTCCTTCATGACGAAACAGAAGGATTACATTTCAAGGTTAAAAAAGCATTCATATCGATGAATGGCAATTTTTAAAAAGTTCAATAACTTAAAATACATAATTTGAAGCTTGAACTGCACCTCATTTTCATCTGACGTTTGAAGACTTAAATTGCTGTGGTTTCATTGAACCTTCACAAAAAAAAAAATACTGTTTCACTCCTTAACATTCCTCAGAGTATTGTCGAATGATGTTGAAATTTATTATTAGCCCATGGCATTTGTAAATATAAATCATTGAATCTTGTGAATGAAACTTAAGAGTCATAGCGTTCATTGACGTATTTACGACTCACGAGTAAAAGGCGCAACAACCTTTAAAAAAGAATGAAACATACTTGATCGTCAAGGGAATCAGAGCTGTTTGATTGAGAAAATAAATAAAATATCGGGATTCGGGAATACAGAAAGAGCAGAAAAAAGGGCTCTGCAATGGTATTCTACTCACATACAAAAATTACGTATTTAAATTTGTTTTTATTTTTTGTTAATGAACACTGTTTGTAATTTAAAGGTTTTTTTTAATTTTCAATTTACTTAAAACATGCATACAAATAAGAGAGTCATTTACAGTACCTTGAAAATAAGAAATTATACAAATCATAATCATCCCCATTGGCGGCGCAACAACCGACATCTATAAATAAAATTTATTGGCGCGATAGCTCCTTAAGGAGCCAAGGCCTAGTGACTTATACTCTCAACCATTCCTTCCCTTTTTTGAAAGATTGGAAAGACAAACGCGAACACATTCCTTTTTCTGCAAAACACTTCTGCTTGTCATCTCTTTTCTTGTAGTTATGTTATGTAAGTCTTAAATGCTACATAATAGCTTCGGATATCGGTATTCCTATTCTGGCTACAACAAGATAATGATCCGAATAATTATATTGGCCTATCGAAAAGTTCGAAAATCCAATATTTTGGAGGCGGGCGATGCGTCGAAAGTAACGTGATGACTTTAATAGACGGTGTATTGTCATGTCCTATTTAGGATTCAAACATTCCAATAAGAGATCCAGAAGACAATGGCTTTTTCATCTCTCTAAATCGTCAATACTGAATCATATATTTATCAGTGGCAGTAGTAGTTGTTTCGTAGAACTATTCTCTTTCCATGGTGGGAGAAAGCGTCCAATCCCCAATCTGGAGATGCAGGTCAGATATGTACATACATATGTTATTCATCATTTGCTTAGCAAGTCGTTAGGTTTATTTGAATACGGGACGGTTGATTGTATTCCGCAAGTTCTTCAGATGCGGCCGCTTCTGTGGATAGTTACTTGGTAGACACCCTTGGCACCCTTCTTCACCTATTTAGTATTGATATCTCACTTCACTTCAATTCGACCAATTGTTGCCTCGTAGGAAGCGAATTTTTGCGAAAACGTTTGTTAGGTTTTATCGTAAGTCATTCCCTTTTCGTGTGAAAAGTTTTCACAACTATATTTGTAGTAATTAAACTTGTACAAGATAGGGAAAAAGTTTTCTCCCAAACTTTTGCGAATGGCGGCAAATGTTAATTCTGTTTTGACATTTGTGAAGTAAACAGATACAGAATACACTACACGTCATAAGCCATCGAAAGATATATATTCTCAGAAATGCGGAACAATGATTTCGATTTTTCGCGCAACTAGACAAACACTGGCTACAGAGCCATGATATCTGACTTTTTCCTTCCTCAATTGGATTAATTTATTGTGAAAGGAGTACATGTGGGGTTTCAACAGGATAGTTATTTGAAGTTCCGGATTTTCGGAACACCTCTCAGAGTCAGAGTCTTGAAGCTATGAAAGAGAACCTATCACCCGAAGCTCTGGTACAAATTATGGAAAAAGGCATAAAACAAGCCCTTTGCAGGCCCAAGTCACGACACAAAATTCACAAAGAAGCAATTTAATTATTTGTACTTTCTGTCATATGACTACCACGGCTGGCTCGGACGAAGTCTAATCTGAAGGTCCAATTTTCGATGAATTTTTCCAACATTTGTGCCCGTATATCGGCAATAAAGCGGCGAATGTTGTCCTCCAAGTGGTCAATCGTTTCTGGCTTATCGGCGTAGACTAGCGACTTCACATATCCCCACAGAAAATAGTCAAGCGGCGTTAAATCGCACGATCTTTGAGGCCAATTCACGGGTCCGTAACGTGAAACTATGCGGTTACCAAACGTTTCCTTTAATAAATCGAGCTGTGTGACATGTTGCGCCGTCTTGTTGAAACCGCAGCTCCTATACATCATGGTTGTTCAATTGATGAATGAAAAAATCAGTAATCGTGGCTTTATAGCGGTCACCAATGACTGTGACGTTCTGGCCAGCATCGTTTTTAAAGAAGTACGGACCAATTATTCCACCAACCCATAAGGCACACCAAACAGTCAGTTTTTGTGGATGTAACGGTGTTTCAACATACACTTGAGGATAATCATCACTCCAATTACGGCAGTTTTGTTTATTGACGTATCCATTCCACCAAAAGTGAGCTTCATCGCTAAACAAAATTCACTTATGAAAATTGGGATCAACGACAATCTTGTTTCACCGAATCTACGACTTGCTAAGTGATCCTGTGGCTTCAATTTTTGCAGGAGTTGGATTTCGTAAGCACGCAAACCAAGATCTTTCCGCAAAATCTTCCATTAAGTGGATGGACACATATCCAATTCCTGTGTACCATGGCGGATAGACTGATTCGGGTCTTCCTCTACGCTACGCTATACAGCAGCAATGACTTTTTCTGTACGCACTGTACGACGTCTCTGTGGAAACGTTCCATAGTTAATCGAATTAATTGCTCTGGTGGACGATTATGTTGACCGTAAAATGGACGTAGTGCGCGATACGTATTTCGAAAAAAACCATGATTTTCAAAAAAAAATATTCCACAATTTGGAAGCGTTGTTCAGGCGTCAGTCTATTCATGTTAAAATGCCCAACAAAACTAAAAATAAATCACTTGACAGCTGACAAAATGGCCGCCAGTCTTGCCAAATTTAAGCTCTATACCTCTAAAAAAAACACCCTTTACGTTCATGGTGATTTGGCAAAACTGACTGAATAAATGACAACCAATTTAACACACGCTGCTTCAACAATATGGCCGCTATTATCTGTCAAAATTTGTATACTCTTAATATTTAACCACAAACTCGAGGTTTTTATTGGAATTTTCCAAAACAAAACGGTTAAAACAGGCTGAATTGCTGAAATACATTCTATTTTTGTAAAAATAAGTATTAAGTGCGAATACAAAATATTGCTTAAAAGGACTTAATGTGGTCGCCTGAAAAAAAATGATTTTTCGATGAAGAGATTTGTGCTTCCAATTCCTCTTTCAATATGAAAACAAATAATACAAATAACAATTGAGTCGTAATAATATAATTTTCCAACATCACCTTCAATATAAGTACATAACCTTCTTGAACTTGAGAAAATTACAACTGTCACGGTCTGCTATCACACACTCCCTTTCGGAATACAAATATCACTTTATGCAAGACAAACATTCAATTGATATGAATAGTCAATTTCCCTGGCTTCTTCCATATGCCATATCTAACAAACGTCACCAGAGAAATAAAGTATCTACAAAAAAAAAAAACAAAAATATAATAATTCTCTTCCATTTCTATTCTTTCCCAGTCTCAGGTTGCACAACCATATAGAAATGCTTAGCTTGCCGATAGACCTTACCTTTATTTTCCACATGCAGGGTCAATGAAATGTCAATGAACAATTTAAAAGAATCTCTTTGAGAAATTTCGTTTCGACTATTTTTCACGGAAGAAACAGTTTGTATACCTACCTACTTGCCACAAGCCACAGCTAAAGCTATACAGCGTTTTTCAAGTTGACCTTTGGAAAGACTGAATTCATGCTGCATGCGGGTTTTAAATTCTGCGAAACCTGCTTTCTCACAACACCAACAAACCAGATATAATTTTTTGTATCTTTCTTATAAATATTTTGAATTTTTTTTATTTTAAGACTCAGAGATGCAGTAATCGGCATTTGGATGAACTTTACCATTTTGCTATTGAAAAAAAAGGAAATTAATCTAACAACCTGGGTTTTTTTTTAATCCTTTGATTCTGATTTATGTGGACACAAAAGATGACAGAAGTTGAAAAAGTCATCCATTAATATACCAAATGGACTTTTTTGTTTTCTTTGACACGTTTAGCAATTAAGACGAAATGACTGAGGTCAATTGATATATTGCATTGGTCAAGTAATAACAAAGTGTCCGATGATAGTGATAAAGAAAAAAATTACGAATTTAATTAATTCAATTAAAAAAAAGTCCCACACGTCATGTTTTTATAAAATCTTAGAAACCGAAGTCGTTTAGGAAACACCTTTTTTATGGAACTTACACTTCTCAACAAGTTTACACATTCAACCTACAAATGCAAATTGAAAAAACGAAAGTTAAAATACTCTGACGATCACGATGCTTGGAATACCTGATTTTAGATTGAGGTTTATGGATACATATTATATTTAGAAATACATTTCTACCGATACTAAGATACTTTTGTGTGGAACAAAAAAATGCGCTTTAAGTAAGAACTATTTGTCATCCAGCGATCTTAGAAAGCGACGAGAGAAACAACACTATGAGGAATATATTATTTGAACTTATTTGGGAAATGAATTTTTTAATAAGAGTTATTAAAAAGTTATTGGGTTGGGTACTTAACATTCGTGTGGTACCCCAAAAGAAGGAATCTCTATCTTTAATAGTTCGTCTGGAGGTAGACTCAAAGGTTACGTGATTATGATGAACATTTTGAGCGAGTGCTTCTTCATCTTCTTTAACCGACGCGACGATTGTTATTATCTCGACTGGGACATAGTACACTCCTTCTCTGCTCTAAGGTTCCACTTGTGGAATTCGCTAGATTAACCTCAGGAAATGTTGGCACTCCTCCCGGTTTTTTACTTGCTATTTATAGGGACTATAAGGCAAGTTATGCATTCGTAAAAAAAATTCAAGATGTTAGGCTAAAAACGGTACCTCCCATAGAACCGTTTTTTTTGTCTTCGACTTTCTTGAAAACTGGTCATCCGATTTTAATCAAAATTGATATTCAGGAAGATGTTGGTAACCTAAGTAATTTTATTTTAAAATATTTTCGATATTTTTTTTTGTATTTTTAAAACGGGTAGATGGATTTTTTTTAATTTTGTTTTTAAATATAGATTATTCTTTGGCTTGAGTTTGCATTCTTAAATAATTTGTTTTTTAATTTTTGAAAAAAGTTATTAAAATAAATTCGTTTTATTTAAAAACCGCTACGATTAAAAAAAATCACATTTTTTCACATTTTTTAAAGAAATGAAATGTGTAAATTTTTCCGCTGAAAACTATTGCGTACTCAAACAATCAAAAGTCAGAAAAATCCAATAAAAACTTTTGAAGTTCCCTTAATATTTTTCAAATTTTATTCCAAGCTGTGACCGCACATAAGAGCAAATACGTGCGATCCAGTCGTGCAATTTTTCATTTTTCCATTTCGGTGCCAACTAATTGCAAGTGTCGTTGCATTTGTTTTGATCCAGGAGATTTTGCGCCTGCCTTCCCCCTTCATCTTCTTTTTACATTGCAGTGACAACTATGTTGGCCATACTGTCGGGTCCGTCACCTTACACTTTAGGCGAAAACTATCGGCGATGTAATAAAGAGCAAAGGACTCAAAACGCTGCCCTGATGCACACCGACATTTATTGGGAACATTTCGGTGACTCCTGCGGGGCATTTGTTTTGACTTGCTTATTGCATTTTCATAACTCCGTGTTGCTGGAGGGCAACCCATATCAGATCTCGGTTGTCCATCGAATGCTTTTTCAAAATCAACCAACATAATGTGCAAATCTCTTGATGATTGAGGGATACCGATATTTTTCCATTCCGATGCGGATTTTATCAGTGGTTAATTTACCCAAAACGAACCCGCAGTAGTTGTCAGAAAGCCGTACTATTTTTCCCAAACGGACATCCAATACCCGATCAACGATCTTCATTGTGTGTGACATCAGCTTGATTGAACGGTAGCTATGGTGTATCAACTTTCCATTTGTGGATTGGGTTAGGGTATTAGGGATTATAAATAAATAAATTTATTGCCGCGACAGCTCCTTAAGGAACCAAGGCCTAGTGACTTGTACTCTCAACCACTCCTGTGTGTGCGTTGTTAATCTGCAAGAATGGAAGGGACCTACAGTTTACCGCCGATACCGAACGGCTGCATGAGATGCACTTTATCGAGACAAATTTTACTCTTGGAGGTTTTGTCAGTTCCTCGCAATTACTTACATTGTTTAAAAAGCCTTCTTAGTTCGCAAGATTTTTAACAATATCTATTTTTTTATAATTAACGCGCGCACAAGGAAGATATTGAGGGAAAAGATAGGAAGGGTCGATTAACATTGGTTAAGAATGCTTTCAGATCAAAATGGCAGAAAATCTCGCCGGGTAAGCTATTTTATAATATATATATATAATTCGTGTTGTTCGGCTAAAAAAAGAATCCCTATATTTCACGGTACGTCCGATATTGGGTTTAAGGGTGAACTGATGAGCATTCCTTGTGAGACAAGTATTACGGGAGAAACTTTTTTAGGGTAGGAAAAAAGTTTAAAGTTTTTTAAAAATTGTAGCCAGATCAGAAGGGGAAAAATACTTCTTACACCGATACAGAAAACCTAAGCACTTAGCAGCATTCTTAGCTATCTCAAATATATGGTCGTTCTAACGGAGGTCGTCGTTGACACACATACCGAATACTGAGAGCTTTTCGGTTTCTTCGATATAAATGCCATTCATGGACAATGGCATTGGGGGTATGTTTAGCTTTAACGACAGAAGACAGCATTGAGTTTTCGAAGCATTAAACACCACACGATTCCTATTACCCCATTTGACAATACTGTATAAATCGGAGTTTAATGAGCTTTACATACGGCACCGTTGCAATTGTACGTCCGAAGGCGAAGGACGTGAATTATCGAACGAATATGAAAAGCTGAGGGTAGAGTCGTCAGCAAAACAGTTAAGTGGATTAGAAGTAACAGACAGAAGATCATTTATAAAAATGAGGAAAAGAGTCGGAGACAGAACAGAGCCCTGGGGCACACCAGCATTTATTTTGTGGGAATCAGACTCGAATCCGTCCAATACAACTTGTAATAAGAGAGCTTCATGCCAAACTCTATCAAATGCCTTGGAGATATCAAGAGCATTAATCTTACTTTCACCAAAGCGAGGTAAAGATTTTGTTCCATTATTCGATGGGATATGCCATCAGATCACCTGTGGAACGGTGCTACGGAAGCCATACTGACGTAGAAAGAAGTGATGTTAGTGTTATGTCGCGGTAGGAGGAAGGGGAGGATGGTCACCTTTCTTAGGGACAGGCTGGACAAAAGCTATTTTCCATCTTCTATTAAAGATTAAAGAAGGGTAGGAGCGATGGAAAAGCTTACGCAGTGGCTTTGCCAGTATGGAAGAACACCTCTTCAGAAGAATCGGGGGTATACCATCCGGGTCAGCGGATTTGTGTATATCGAGATCTTTGAGAACTCTGCGAAAAAAATATCTGTCCAATGGAAAGATCTACATTCTCAAGTACAGGAGGGGCAAAGTTGCTGTGAGGAAGCGTGGAGCTGGCAGCGAAATGGGTTGCGACCAAGTTTGCCTTCTCTGACTAGTAAACAATTGGTTTGTTATTGTCGATGAGCGTTGGAACCGAAGATGTAGAGGAGTTTTTAATATTTTTTACAATGACCAAAAATTTGTACTGCCTTTGCGACACTGCAGAATTTTTTGCATGACGATAACGATGATTATCAGTAACGCACATACTAACGATAGAAAGCTTATCAACGTTGGGAAGGCTTATTAAATACTTAAACCTAGACCATGTAAAGAACGTTGTGGTATTTTCATCCTTACAGAATATTGCAAATTCCCTGAGAGAAATCTTTTCAGCAGCGTTTGAAAAAGTTTGCCATCCATTTGCTTTATTTTTTTTAAATCAAAAATTCGGTAATTTAGTATTGATTTATTATTTGTCAATAATAGGCATCATTTCTGGGAAAGCCATTAGACTAGGTGAATTCTCAAATGATTTTTTTAAGTTGCTAGGACGAGGAGTTGGAGCGAACCATTTCGGATGTCCTTTACTTATGTTCTGCTCTTTTCAAAGACATACATCACATTTAGAAGAATTACTTTCCAATGATCTCAGGGATCTGACAAACAATAAAATTGAAAGCTTCAACTGTTTTACCTAGTGTGAGACTTCACAAAACCTTATAACCCCTCAGGGGTATCACAATATACCCCTAAGTGAGTCAACGTTTTCCTAACAGCCATTATAATGCTGTCTAGCAGATGGAACACTAATGTGAAGCAGGGACAGGAAGTTAAGGTCGCGGTCGAGATCATAATAATTGTCGATATAAAGAAGAAAATAAATAATTTTTTTTTTAATTTATTGGCTTGACAGCTCCTTAAGGAGCCAAAGCCTAGCGACTTATACTCTCTACCATTCGTGTGTGTGTGTTGTTATTCTGCAAGAATGGAAGGGACCTACAGTTTAACGCCGAGTCCGAACGGTTACATGAGATGCACTTTTTCGAGACAAATTTTACTCTTGGAGGTTTTGTCAGTTCCTCGCAAGAGGCAGTACCACGGAAAAGAAGGTGGCTATGAGCTGGATTCGAATCCAGGCTCATTCGCTTAGCAGTCCGACACACTAACCACTAAGCCACGGGGCATGAGTTATCAATTAATAATAAATTAGTGGCGAAAGGATTCAATTCGGATATTCATTCAAATCTGGTTGACCCCAGGGCTCTGTATTGTGTCCCACACTTTAGTCAGTTTTATTCATTCCACTTTAGAATTCCTCAATAATACTAGCAATGTGAAGAGTTTCTTTTTCAAGCCGCACCACACTAATTTGGAACAGATGACCTTTCAGTACAAACATTTTTCCAAATTTTTTAAAACTTTCTTCTCAGCTTGGAAACATTTTAATATGCTTTCTTTTAATTGTATTCTCTTGTGAAAGCTGGATTTGTTTAGAAGGTTTTAAGAATGTTGTAGAAAATATTAATACCTACATTTGTACTACAATATTGTTTTTTTTTTAGAAGTCTAATAATTCCTTTTTTATTTCTTTTCAGGTAAGACATGATATTCACATATTTCACGAGAAATGGTATGATTTAAAACAAGGCTTTAGTTATCCTGTTAGTCCTTATTATCTGTTTAAATAAGTTTGTATTCTCTACAGGCATAATTATATCTTTTTAATAATATCTTTTTTAAGTTCAAAACTGATAGTGGCTATTGCAACTTTTTTCTAGAACCTTCCATTGAAATGTTATCATTTCATAGAATATATTATGACACCAAACGTTGTCATAGAAAATGAGTAATTGACAATTTAACGCTGGCATTGTTATTTGCACATAAAAAAGTTCCCAGAAAATTTCACGAGCTTACCTAATGTTTAAAACAAACACAACAACTTAGTCATGAAGGCAAAACAAATTTATCAATATGGCAATATCTCTATTCTAATACATTTTATCACCAATTTCAGAATTAAGTTTACCTTACAGAACCTTTGAACGTTTCCATATCTAAACCTTTATTATGTATTTACAAGCAAGCATATACAGCAACTTCATCTATGGAAATAAAAGCCATTATTTGTTTGTATCGGACTTAGTGCTTTTCCGCTAAAATTTGACATTTTGAATGCAAATTTTGCTGCATGAAAACAAAACTCACTAAATTGACATTTGACAATAGTTCATGACCTTTTAAATGTCAATTTTCAATGTAAAAGTAGAGAAGCTACATCCAAATTGATTGACCTATTTGTTGTGTGATGAGGAATTGGTGTTATGTTATCGATTTCATGTGTTGCTGTAGATGAATGCGCAGAAATGAAGTCCATGCGGAGGTTATAACACTTGATTTCCCCAGCGACTTTTGATGAAATTGATTACTTCAGGAACGATAGAATAAGTGAAACCCTAATGGATTTAGTGTTAATGAAACAGAATGCTTGGAAAAGGTCAACATTTTAGCAGAGTTTCAAGCTTGATATTAATATTGAATAATGATAGGTATGTATATATATGTAGTGCCCCGTGACTTAGTGGTTAGTGTGTCAGACTGCTAAGCGAATAAGCGTGGGTTCAAATCCAGCTCATAGCCACCTTTTTTTCTGGGGTACTGCCTCTTGCGAGGAACTGACAAAACCTCCAAGAGTAAAATTTGTCTCGAAAAAGTGCATCTCATGTAGCCGTTCGGACTCGTTGGTAAACTGTAGGTCCCTTCCATTCTTGCAGATTAACAACGCACACACAGGAATGGTTGAGAGTATATGTCACTAGGCCTTGGCTCCTTAAGGAGCTGTCGCGCCAATACATTAATTTTTTTAATGATATGTATTGTTAAAAAATTAGTTAAAATTGACAATAGTGGATTAAACAAATTGAATTGAGTTAACAAAAACAACAGCAATAATAAAGGTTGACAAAACTACTCTAAGGCTCTCATCTTAAACAAAGCTTTTTGATCATGCTGACATTCTCTCTACCGGCCACCAAAGACAAGAATTATAAATAAAACATCTTTTAAAAAACACACTTTTTTCTAACTATAGTCTCTGGGGTATCACTTATAAACTGGATAACAAATAAACCAGTATTTAAAGTCATCCAATTACTTATCTCGTTTCTATACTGTTTTAGGAGAAGGTGATGTTATACTACCAAGTTTTAAGGTGCTACTCATCTCCGATACTTGGTTGAGAGTTGGCTAAAGGTGACCAAAAATCAGAGAGTAATTAAGATCGAAACACAGATGAGAATTGTTCGCCACGTGTCCGAGGGTAGACAATTCCCGAAAAGGTATACACATAAATTGTATGAATTCTACCTCGAAACAGATGTTTTGGAAAAAACAAAAGCTCGGTAGACTCCGGTAGGCTGGGTACCTAGCTCGTATGAACGAAGAAGAACCAGTTCGGAAGGTCTATTTTTTTTTATGGTAGAAGGCAGCATGTCAAGCCTTGCTTACGTTGCATTGGGAGGATGACATAGACCAGGACGGCCGAAGCCCTGGGTTGCGAAACTGGATGGCGTCGGCCCGTAATTGGAATGTATGGAAGAACTTGTTGAATGAAACCCGGACCGTATCGCATTTGTTGCGCCGATTATGATGAGAACCTTTGGAAAAGCAATTTTGATTAAACATCAATGATTTTTATTCTGGCTTTACTTTAATTTAAACCTGCATTCATGCCATTATGTACAATGTGTAACACAAGCTGTACTATCTTCCATATAGCCACCTCAGCTGAGGTATATCTTTGTTTTATTAGTAGCCCTTATAACGTTATATAGTTGTTGCTCGTGGAATTAGGAAATTAAGGAAGGATTTAAATGTTTCTTTTATTGCCCGGTCGACCATCATTATTGAAGCTCTTTTTTGAATCCTGTTAAAAAACTCAAGTGTTTTGGGGGCACCTGGCCAAATATGGCAATTATACTCGAGGTTTTGAAAAAATTCTTTGATAAATATAAGGAATAGAGACGAAGACAAAATAGAGCCCTGGGGCACACCAGGATTTATTTTGTGAAGATCGGACTTGAATCCGTCCAACACAACTTGTATTGTATGCAATGCTTTACTTTCACTTATATCATACATATTTTTGTTTGCATAATCTTTTAATTGAAATTCTTATTTATAATTAAATTTATTTATAATTTAAATTTGGTTTTTAAAAATTGGGGTTAGGATGTTGTATTGTTTATTCTCTGTGCCCGTTGCTGTCTCGTAGGACGGGGTTCTGTTATTGTTCATTATATCCTAGAATCGGTCGTCTGTGATGGCTCGAATGTTGAGGTAGCGATGGTTGGGCCCTAGTTGTTGCTGGAGTAGTTGCTGGAATTCCAAGTTAGTGGTCCTCCAAGTTCCTCAAAATATTTTTGGATAGCTGTGTCATGAACTGATTTATTGGGCTCAGTTTGGTGTTTCCATAAGCTTCTTGCTTGGGACATATTTCCTTGTAATGTGGTTTCGGTGTAGACCTGTACAGCTACGGAGTATCTTCCTTTCAAAAATTTCGATCTTTTCATATATGTTGGTGATATGGTGAATAGCACAAGCCTAACGCCAGAACTGGATGGATCAGCCGTTTATAGATGAGGAGCTTAGTATTTGTGCTTAGTCCATTTCTTCTCCTAAGAAGCCGGTGGACTAGATGTAGGGAGAAGTTGGCTCTCTTAAGCATAAATGAAGCGTGGTTGTTGAATTTGAAGCGGTTCGTGAAATTCACTCCAAGTTGTTTTGCTGTTGTCTTTGTCCTTATCACTGTGTTGTCGGGTAGCTTGATACTGATATTCTCACAGCGTGATGCGAAACCTATTCGACCTCTTGTTGTTCTGAAGCAGATAAGCTCGCTCTTATCCCTATTTATCTTAAGTCCCCATTTAAGGTACTAGTCCCACAAGTTTCTTATATGATCTTCAACTCTCCTGGCCGCGATTTCAAAGGAATGTTGCATATGTTAAGGAGTCATCGGCATATAGCTTCGTTTTCGTCCCTGGGATTTTGGTAGGCTGGTCAGCTGTGTAAATATTGAAAAGTATGGGGCCCAACTTGGAACCTTGTAGAACTCCAGCGCTGATCGTCTTTCTTCGTGAATATTCTTTGTTTACCTGTACATAAAAGGATCTATGGGTTAGAAAATTTTTGATTAATCTTACCAAGTATTCAGGTAGTCCTATACTTGACAATTTGAATATTAGTCCTTTTATCCAAACTATGTCTTTTCGATGTCCAGTAAAGAGGCTTGTTGAGTCCGTGTGTCACGTCGGAATGCAGTCCAAGAAGCCGATGGACGGCGGAGTGTCGTGCTCGGAAACCATACTGACGTTCAGGTATGATTTCCATTTCCTGAAGAAATGATGAAGCTTTCTCAAGATAAGTCCGTCCAGTATTTTGCTGACACAACATAGAAGTGACATCGGCCGATATCCCTCGACGCTGGTACTGTTGGTCTCCTTCGAAACGCGCACCACTTTTGCCGTTTTCCATGTTTCGGGGAAGTAGCTGTTATTCAGGCATTTGTTGAAGATGGTCGTCAACAGGAGGATGGCGAGATTTGGTAGCTTTTTAAGCACAAAGTTAGAAATCAAATCATATCCTGCTGATTTCTTAGAATTTCCTCCGTGGATTATGTCAGTTATTTTTTCGATAGGAGTAAAAGCATCTCCAGTTGGTTCTGGTGCAGGATTGTCCTCATTAAAGTTGGTGACTGAAGTATTAGAGGCTGCAACTTCTTCAAAAATGTTTTCAACTTCTTCGATGAATTCAGGAAGGTGATTTGGCCAGCGATCCTTGAAGGTTTGCTCAAAATGTTTAACGAAAGCTTCTGCTTTTTCGGTTGGTGTTGTTGCAGAATGTTGCCCGTGCATTATAGTATCTGGCATCGAGCTATTTTTTCCCAATGAGCTGCACAAATTATGCTGCAAGCAGAACTGCTTTTTATTGAGAACTAACAGCAGGAGTACGAAGAAATCCGCATGTTCTTTACAAATGACCAACAATTTTTACTGCCTTTGGGACATTTCAGTATTTTTTGCTGAATTTTGTCTTCATGTAAGAATTTCGTTTTTTGAATATGAGCATTACGGCTTACGGGTCTTTCTGGATTGCTGAGTATCGAACTGACAATATCCGGGTCAGAAACAAACAGCTTATCTACTGCACCATTTCCAGCCAAAATTTCCAGCGACCAATAAGCGAACTTAAGGCGTTGTCCATGTATTAAGTCTCAAATCCAAGCGCAAGAAAAGCGGAATGATTCTCTTGTGATGCCCAATTCAGCTGATCCGCACTGATCCAAGTTTTTGGGTCTTATTCGAAACTGGCTTAAACGGTGCAAAAACATGCTATTTACGCTGCGATAAATTCTTTCGCCATTAAAGCCGTGACTACGCCTGACCTCATGATAAAATCACCTTGCGTTCAACTAAGCCGGAATTTCTACAATATTTTTTAACAATATCCACACGTTCGGAAAGCGTGAAATAATACATGAATATTAATGAAAAATTTGACAGTTGGTTGTCATTCTTTCCTGTCGTTCACAATAAAAATGCCTTCATTGCCACTGACAAAAAATTCTCAAAAGTTGTGAAATTCCATATTTTTCTCTGCAAAGTTCAGGGCTAAGAAAAACATTGATTTTTAAACATCCCCTTGAAATTGAATGCAAGTTAAGTATACCAGGTGTTGGCAACCATAGTACAGAAGTACATTGAAAATAATAACAATATCCAAGTAAGTGTTCAAAAACAATTTCATTTTTCTTCAGTAATCTTTACCCAAACACCCAAACACCCAAACACCCTTGAATTATCTGGCAAGATGCCCAGCAAATGAAGACAAATTTCAAAACCGTTTTCTTAGTTGGCGCCTGTTTCCATCAACTAATTATTTTTGTTTAAGGATACTCTTCCCCACATTATGAATTTGGTAAATTGTAGGTATTGGCGGTTAATTCAAGGAACCGCTCCTTGACAATTAATTTGGAAAAAAAAAGAAATAACACAGCGACGAACCCTGGATATTGATACCACAACAAATCACCTGACACACCAGGCACGAGCCTAACGTACTGCGGAGCTATTCCCTGATTTCCGGGCATTGACATCGATTTATGTATACAATTCCCCTCCTTTTGCTTTGGCTCACATGTCAAGATTACTCACATAAACGGTAAACAGCATGTGTGCAAACACATGACCAAGTGGAACCTCCAGACCCATCAGCCATCACATGCCAGGTACTTACATACATAGAGGTCATGGAAATTGGTCAACAAAGCATAAAAAAGCCGGTGTAGCGTGCTGTCGTCCAAAGCCATTGCCAAATAAGGTTCAATGGGGTTATTTAAAAAATATGGAACATGCGTGGGAAGAACTTTTCTATTGATTTCTGGCCAACACGCACCTCCTCCTCCTGGCTCTTGACAAAAGCGTGTGGACCTTGTTTTAGTGCGATAATTACTTTAAATTGTCTTGAAATTGATTTTCTTCCGAACGCCCCCACTCGCGTGGTGTAGTTCCCAGGAAAACATCAAAAGAGGTGCGTGTGTTCGTTTTGCGGCTTTGACAAAGTCAAACAGAATAGAAGAAGGACCAAAGAAATGCAACTTGATCTTGTTTATGCGTGGCATGCAACATCACCAACAATTCTTTTAATTCAATTGAACCTATGAGGCACCACAATTGGCATTCAATTTGTTTCAATTACATTACACACCCGAAGTCCGAACGGCAACAGCTAGGGTGTCTGTTGCGTCATTGAGTGGCATATGATTTGTTTTACAATTAGACACTTATTTAGTTGGAAATTGGAATCGGACCAGGAATAGAGGAGTGTTTTCTGAAAGGTCACACTCTTGCTGTGCTCCCAGGAAAGTTTCTTAATTGATTCAATAAGGCGAATATGCATAATGAAGCAAGACGATTGTAGATTGGGTGTGTCAGAAGAGATTTGTTTTTCCGTTTTGAAAAGAGGAATTGGATTTTTTCAGCAAGATTTAATTAACCTACGTTCGGAAAAAAATATTTATTGAAAAAAGTGAGAAAATTTAAGAAAATATGTGGTGATTAATCTTCCATGAAATTTTCTAAAAATGATATTTTGAAAACTTTGAATTTAAAGGAATATTATGTATAACATCACATCGCCAAGTTCTTAAATTACATACAATCTTGCACTTCATCTTTCCCAACTCACACTGTCTTTCGTCAGAAGAACTCATAAGGAGAGACAAAGGAATTAACAAATAACAAATTTTGACTCTATAGTGAAGTACCACTTAAATGTGTACAGATTTGAGATCGGGGTATCAGCAGTGTGGTTTCGTAAATTAAGGAACTTCCACAGTATGGATTTTGTATCGCAGAAAAAGCTTTATGAGCTTTTTGTTCGAAGTTCGATACTGATGATCTTTTCTCTCTTCTTATTAATTTAATCGAAAGAAACTTATGAGTTCAGTTTCAGTACAGTTTGTGATTCGCGGAAAGAAAGACCTTCTATAGACATGGAAGGCATTATAAAATAAATATTTTGAAAAGTAGTTTTTGTGATTGATTTTCCATTCACGTTGATTATTTTATTTGGTATTGGTAGTTATTATTATTGTTTCAGTTTGTCTGAGCTACTAAAAGGATTTATCGGAAGGCAAGCGAGTTTGGAATCTTTCTTGTGCAGATCTCTTCGTTGGAAGCGCCTAAAAGAGAAATCAAATCCAGACAATGGACACTTTCATAAAATAACAGACATGAAATAAATGATAATATGAAATAAATATAAGATTTTGTTTGATAAAGAATAATGATTTTAAGGATAGATGACATTTTCCTTTAATAATTGTAATTAAGATTGCAAAGTAAATACTAATCTAAAAATTCAAATGGTTAATTGCAAATGAAATAATATAAAGTAGTACATATTTAAACTAAAAGAATAATGTTAGTGACGATTTAAATAAATACAAATAGATGAAATTAACAACAAAAAGAAAAAGGTTGTGTTTAATTTAGAGGATAGTGGATGGGTATTGACGAAGAAGGAACGATGTTACGGTGAAGTGGGGGAAACAGAAGATGGCGGGCGAAAGGGGTATCGAGGCGGATAAGATACCATGGTGGGGTGGGTAGAGGGGCAGTTCCGCAGACGAGCAAGATAGATCTTCGTCAAAAGTCTGGCATGAAACCTTTTTGTTGTGCTCTAGCAGGGGTCAAAACTTCACTCTCTCCGACGAGCGTGAGGCCGGTCAAGCATGCCAGCAACGACCCCGCCGGCAACAAAAATGGTGTGACCGGTGTTGACTCTGATCGATTTTCTGAGGGTCATCTTGGAAAGAATTTGGAAATTTGTTTAAGAATGTTTCAAACATAAAGAGATTGAGTGCAGAATTGCCTTTCTATTTGAAGTGATTTTTTTTTCGCTTCACAAAAGGTTTATGGATCTAATAGAAGCAGCAGAGCCGTATGCTTTGCTAGAACTTCAGTTAGTTTATTGTCATAGTATCCTTTATACGATTATATCATATGAAGAAATTCATGGTGGTTCCTAAGTTTTAATATCATCATTACTCTTAACTTCGAAAACTGACAGGATAGCTTTAGAGTAGCATTAGATTGCTCGTATAGTAGTTCGATAAAGTGATTAGAGTTAGATGTGAGAAGCGCTTATTCGCGAGAAAAGTATTCACAAGTAATCTTATATAAGTGTTGATGCAACACTTCACATATTCACGTGGTACGGCTAAAGATAAAGTCTGTACTAAAGATTTTGCAACATTCTTAGCTACGTCGAATATATGGTTATTTCGCAAAATATTGTCTGTAATGCACATTAAAAGAGGACTGAGAGCTGTTCGGTTTATTTGATGCCTGTGCAACTTGTGGTGTGTCATGTGATGTACTTTAACCTATCTGTCTTTGTTATCCACAATTTTTTCCAAGCTTATGTACTCGAGAAAACTTTCTTCTTCCATATTCTTAGCTTCGAGTATAAAAGATGAAATTATGTCAATTCTTTGATTTTTACCAAATTACATTTTAATAAAAATTGATAAAATATTCATCCTCTGATGGCGCTGGGGGTGGTTATTTTTAATTCTTATTTATGCCCCTATTTGGACGGGATTTTCACAGGAAGATAGCTTATGTTGTAAGATGTAACTAACGCTATTTTAAACACCTCTTGGTGCGGCTGGGGTCGTTTAACAAGCAGACTGCTTATTTCGTAAGGAGGATAACTAAGGCTGTTTTGATTACTAGGTGGCGCCACGCCAGGTTCATTTTTTCGAAAATGTGTAGTATACCCGAGAAAGCCAGGTGGTGATTATAATCATTTGGACCATAACACTTAGTATCTAAGGAGATCAAAAAATGTCGATTGGTTGCGAATCAGTTGAACTTGATATCGCAAGGGAGTCAACTCTGCTTATTTAGCGGATAAATTTTAGTCTAATCCGTAAGCATTCTTGAAGCATACATAGTCTTTAAAAGTTCGATATAGATCAAAGTATCTATAAAGAAATCGACTGTTTGTTGCGGCCTATGGCTTGGATCTATTTCGAACTTTCTGTGGCCATAGGTAATGAAAATCGATATATCTCAGATTTGGTTATTTGTGTGCTATATCTCATACAAGTGATCCAAAGATCGAAGTTGTGAAGCAAACAATTGACGACTGGGTCATCTCACGACGAGCTTTCGTTAATTGTCCGCCGCAATCATGCGAATTGACACAAATCCCCGTTTTCCCCGTGGATACTTTATTTTTTTGTTTAGGTTAAAATAGGTAAAATAGAACTCGTGAAAACAAAAACCCTCCTCAAAATTGTTCGATAATGCGTCTTCAATCAAGTGGCATGTCGAAAAATTTTTTTTAATTATTTCTTAGATTTTTTTCAATATCATACCACATTCTAATTTAAAAATCCACCCTGAGATCTCTTTCAACACACAATTAATTAAAAATATTGATTTTTAAACAAATTAAAAAAAGTGTGTCCTCCTAGATGTCAATGTAATTATTGGCATAGAGATACCTAAGATAAGGTGGAATACCATATACCTGTCACGTGAAATTGTGCGTCCTGGAAAAAGCCCTAATAAATTCAACTAAAAGCCTCAATTATAGTTTATTAATTGCATCAACAGCCTTCGCTGGTATTGAATTATAAAGTTAACATTGCCGCCATGTGTTTGGTATCAATAGCAAAGGGCCGTATAATTGATCCTATCTAGATAGCCTATTTATCTATCGTCCTCTCTGCCTTTATTGATATTAAATTAAAAAGTTTATTTCTGTGGTATTAAGGCCATACGAGTATAATAGCGGATCCCTTCTATGGTCGTTCTTTTATTGAATTTTCTTTTCAATCAGTACCTAAATCTACGACGAAGAAAGTTTGTGTTTAAAAGGATATGAGGATAGTCTTGCGTGTTAAAAAAATAAAACTTTTCCTTCATTCTAATCTAATTTTGCGTCAACTGACAATATTCGTTACTTGAATGATATTTTTGTATCGATTATATCAACAGATTGTGGGTCTTTTGAAACCATGTGTGAAAGTTTAGAATGTTTTTTTCCACAAAAAAATATAAATAAAATATTATTTGTTATAGAAGTATCGAAGGAACTTTTAAGTATAATTATTTTTTAATGAAGTTTCTTTGGAAAATTATGGAACCACCTTTCTTCATTCGGTGGCATACAACACCTTTTCGATTCAGATTCTGATGTACAATCCTCCGTCTTAATGATTGTCAAAATTATGGCCATTTCACAATGTTGTTTTAAATTTTGAAAACATCATGTCAAAACTCTACTGCAACATTAATTAAAATTGATAAAACAATAAAAGGAAAGTGCTTTCATAAAGCGAAAGTTTTCTTCAAGCAAAACTTTTATAATGTGACGATCTGAAAAGAACTTTCTTGAAAGGGTTTTCTGAAAGCGATTTGCTTTTTTGTAAAAAAAATTTCAGGAAACAGTCACTGTATGATTAATATACTTCATGTAAGCTTTTTCAAGAAAGCAAATAATTGACTGAAAATGCTTTCCGCTTTCAGAAAATGCTCGTGAAAGCTGTTCGCTTTCTCAAGCTACACCTACGAAATATCATGACTCATGCTGATAAGACTCAGGCTGATAACATTCGTGACTCATGCTAACCGCGATACCACCAACCAAACCAACAAAATCGATCGCAAGCACCAGGCGAACATTCCCAAAATAATTCCACTTTTCTAAAACTCAAAAAGTACAAGAAGAGAAAAAGGAATACAAAATAGGCGGAGTTTTGTTAAAGAAGAAAGTAGATGTAGATATTGGGGTGTGTATGTGGATTTAACGAGAGGGTTTGTGGGTGTGAGTTGGTGTTGCTACCATCAATGTTTTCTTATGACGTTATCACGTAAAATTATCGCCCGTAAACCGACTTTACAGACAACCAACTATTTTTTTATCCGAATTGTATCCTCTGTGCCGCCCAAAACAATCAAACAGTAAGAAACTAATTGCAGAAACCGCTTGTATCGATATTCTTTATACAATGTTAATTTATTTAGTAACCGGCTTGAAAGTTCTTAATTTTAAAATTAAATTAAATTAAAATTAATTAGAATTTTAATTTTGAATCGTCGTGCATTTGTTTGCTATGAAAACTGGTTTTGAATGGCTTAACGGTTGTCCAAACTATGTTCTACGGGACCACTCCTCTCCTCGTAAATCTCATGCATGTTATGTGTGGTACTGATTTTCAGCACCACTTTCCCAAAGCGGTGGCACCAAAATTGACTCACGATTTGCCGCATATTGTTAAGTCACATGCTGCAAAATGCGTAGGATTACCATGAAAGTAAACTGCCTCAGATCCAATAATTCTTCCTCGCAAATCTTCCTCCACAAATCAATTATGGACTTTTGACCCATCTTGATGAGAAAGTCAATAATAAAATGGGTCAATATTCCCTTATTTTGAAAAGAAAATGGGTCATAAGTCCACAATTGAATTCATCACTTAAATGTGAACTAACGCAATGTGGTTTATTAAAGTTACAACCTGCATTGAAAAAACAAAACTTAAAAAAACATTCATGTACTAGTTTTCAAAATATTGATTTAAAAAAAAAAAAATATTGTAATAAAAAACAAACATTAATGTGAAATTTCTTTGGCTACCTACATCTTCTTGAATATCAATTTTTACTGTAATCGATTGACCGGTTCTCCAGAAGTGGAAGAAAAAAAAACAGTCCAATAGAGATACCGTTTTAAGTCCATCATCTTAAATTTGTTTTTAGTTTTTACCAAAACATAATCCACTGCACTGATTTTTTTTCATAAAATTTCTTGGTCTGGTTTTCGAGAAAAATAAGATTTTACTTATGACAGGTAACGTTAATATTTGAGAATAGCTCTCCCACCCGGCGTTGTTCGGGTATACCATACATTTTCGAAAAACGCTACCTCGGTGTGGCGCAGTAATCAAAATTGCCTTAGTTAAGTTACTTCTTATAAAATTAGGTATCTGCCCGTGAAACAACCCCAGTGGCACCAAGGGGTGATTAAGATAGCCTTAGTTTCTCCTGACAACATAAGCTATCAGCCTGTGAAAGTTCCGTCAAAATCGGGCCATAAATAAGAATGTTCGAAATAAAAATGACAGAACAGTTTTTAAATTAAAACGGTTTTCTTTAATAACTTTTTTTTAAATAAAAAAAATACATTAAAAAATTTTTTTGAAAATACAAAGAATATAAAAAAAGTTATTGGAAAATATTTTAAAATATTTTGGCTACCCGGATCTTCTTGAGTATCAAATTTGATTACAATCAGTTAAGCGGTTCTCCAGAAAATCCGAAGAAAAAAACGGTCCTATGGGAGGTACCATTTTTAGGACACTATCTTAATTTTTTATTCACCAAAACATCCACACGTCCAAAATTCACTGATTTTTTCATATAAATTCTTGGAGCCCTTTTCTAGAAAAATAAGCTTTTACTTTACAGTTTATACGACAGGTACCGTTAATATTTGATCTTAAAAATAAATTTAAAAAAGCCCTCTATAGAATGTCAAAATAACCCAATGTACATCCGTACAGACACATAGATCGAGATAAGCTTTACGCCAGCACCTGCCTATTAAGGTTTAATCTGGCGATGGGCTCCCCAAACCACTCTAGTAGCAATTTAATAATCATGTTGTGGTCATGGTTATTCCCCTTGCTAAGGAGCGAGGCCTATCATGCACCTCTAGTAAGTCATCTTGTGACAAACCATTTGCTCCCGCTATGGGTACAACCACAGCCCCCATTAAACACCAAGCAGAGCTCAGCTATCTACACATACTTGCCTGGTTGGAACCTACTTGCGCCGACCGGGTGCCTGAAACACCAGTCAACGGTTCTCAGTTCCAACCATCATACCAACTGTGCCATTTCGGCCAACTAAAACACAATCCCTTGGAAGACACCTACTTCGCGCAGACTGGGTGCCCGAAAGCACCAGTCAACGGTTCTCGGTGTCAACCATCACTATGCCTTCTCTTCACAACTATTCCCTGGTTAAATCTTACTAAGATAGAGGTACAGTAGCACCTCTTCTTTTCAGCCTTTAAACTCATTTACACCGTGTTTCATCGATTTTCGCTAGGGATTCTCTATATCAGAAGCTATATCAGAAGCTATATCCCACTTCAATATCGAATTCCTAACCCATCAAAAACCATTCCTCTACTCTACGCTCTCTCTTCGCCAAGGACTTACTTATAGTAACTGAGTTAACAGCCACACTTTCAGATCCTTGTTACCAGGGGCACCACGTGGAGGTGGAGAGCTCACGCCCCCCGTACAGACAACTCATAAGCAAGATAAATGGTTAGAAGAAAGCATGCCTGATGTATGGAATCTCAGCATTATGCTGAAGACCCTGCAATACCAGTGATGTTTTTCAAAAACTTCTAGTGCAAGCTAAACGCGGTCCGTGTGTTTTAAGTTATGAAATAATAGTCACCCACTTCTTCTCTCCCGGAAAAAATATTTAAAAAATTATAAAATTTTAAAATTTACAATGTAATAATGAATTGTTTTCGCCATCAAATGACACATTCTATTTCCCTGACTAACCTTTAATACCTACTTACTTAAACTTCTATCACGACCTCTATGAGCAAGATTCTACAATAAGGTCACCCTTGGTTGTTAATTAGGTGATCTCTATTTTATGCGAAAAATGTATTGAAATAGCTATGTGAACTTTTAAAAGCTAATTGGAAGATTTTCATTAGCACTCAAGGTACTCGTATACGTGAGGTGGAATTTTCTCTCAGCGATGCCCTTCGTGTTGTTGATGTGACGTGAGCTTGTAAACAACTCAGCTGATTTTTTTTTATTAAATGCTTCAGAGCTTATGGATTGGTTTAAGGTTTATGCATAGTTGTAGGGAAAGTCAGGAAACAAAAATTTGGTCAAAGAAAGTCAGGGAATTAAAAAACCGGTCAGGGAAAATATTTTCAAAATTGATCTTTTCATATTAAAATAGTTTAATCCTTCGTTATACTCTGTCCATACTTTCGCGTTTTTGGCATATATTCTTATAACTCCTTTCTGGTGTATTTTAACGCAAAACGACTTAATATGCCAACTTATAGCAAATAAAATTTCCTTTAATTTTGGTCAAAAAAGTGGGCCCGGAAATTCCGTCCGTCTGTCTGTCTATCTGTCTGTCTGTCCGTATCGATTCCTACAGCCTAGACGGTTGGGTCGATTTGATTCAAACTTGGTATATAGTATTTTTAGAGTACTCTACCCGACAGTTTTTTCGAATTGGCATTCTAGCTCCAAAACTAACGGTACCTGCCATATAACTTTTAATAAAAAACTTATTTTTCTCGAAATCGGCTCCTACGATTTTGATAAAACTTTCTGAATGGTGTTTTCTATGCAAAATCTATCTTTTAGTTTTAATGGGTTTTTCAGAAAAAGTTTTATAAGGGTACCTCCTATATGACCTGTTTTTTAAAATCAGACTTTCTCGTTAACTAATTGACGGATTTTGATGAAATTTTCAAAATATATAGTGTTTTATGATTTAAAAAAATATTGCTTATTAAAACTTTCAAAAACATTTATGTTTAATCTTTAATAATTAAAAAAAAAAAATTATTTTGTTTTTTGTATATTTTGAAAACGGATCTATAGGTTTTTTTTTTTTAATTTTTCTCCTAGTATAAACTATAGATTTCTTTAAATTTACATACTCACACAAATTTTAAAATATGTTTTCGAAAAGTTTTTCAAAAAAAACATCTACATTTAACAAAATTTAAATTCAATGAAGTGCCTTTATAGTCGACTGGTAGTTTTAGATGGAAAACAATCGGATTTTTATAAAACTTTAAAACGTTATCTAGTTTTGGAACTTAAACCAAAAATGCAGAATTCCACCTAATTTCTTCTGTTATACCTGAAATATAATGAAATGTTGTTTCAATTAAGAATTCTGGTTAAAATCGCCAACTTTTGACACCCTCAAAATCCACTCCTACCCCCATCTTCCTAGACACAACAATCTGGTGGATGTCATCCGGCGCAGCATTTTTTGTTGTTAGGAATGATAGGTTGGAGCCTTACAGGGAGTTGTACGGCTCCAACCCCAAACTGATAGGATAAGCTCATTGCCTAGCTTGCCTATACAATTTCTGGTTGATTGACTCGGTAGATGAATTCCATTCCTACTTGACAGTGTAAGAACCACTCAGCTAGAACTTCTTAATAAAGAGATAAAGGCGTATGAAGGCGTGAGTGAGGATCGAAATTTCACGGGAACTGCAAGCTTCTTTTTAGATATGCTTTGAACAAAAAAAAAAAAAAAAAAAAAAAAAAACTAAACTAAATTATCGGAGTACAATTTATTCCTTAACATATTTTTTGCAAACTAAAATTAATTAAATTAAATTTTCCCATGATCAGGATTAAAATACACGTAATTTTTGTTTTTGCTCTAGATTAGGTTGAGCGGGGTAATAAGTCAAATCATCTCACTCGGATCTGAAGGATCCATTGCGGTCGCTAGGAATAGGAAGAATAGGTGAGCAATTTGGGGAGAGTTGGTTATGGAATGCCTCCTTAAACCATCCTGATGAATTTCAGTGGCTTTCGTCGCCCAAATCGTCGAAAAAAAATGCTGGGTCATTCACAAAGGAAGTGATATAAGACACCCTCTACACCCTCCCATTCTACTCATGTGGATCCCCATTGAGTTGTGATCCATCAGGACACCAACCAAAAGAGACGGTTGAGGTCTACCTAGCTTTTGATTGTATTCTGTATTTTTCTTTGAGATGTTTGGCCAAAGACTTCTTGAGACCTGACAGTTATCAAGTATCCAGGGAACAGTTTGGCTTGGTTCAATTGATGAATCGTTTTTTGCCTTTTCGTTTCCGTTAATGTTGAAGTGTCCGGGAACCCATCGGAAGGTAACCAGGTTTGTTCACAGCGGATTATTACGAATGGAAACGATTGCCTGTGAAAATATCAATGTTTTTCTTCCCCAGGTTAAAAGGCAAAAGTTGTTTTGCTGCTTCGCCTACTGCGAGCGATTGTGCCTGAAAAACACTACTGAGGTTTGGCAACCTTACAGATATATTTATTGGTGGGTTTATCGAGAAGATACCAGACCCTATCCTGCTTGCGTTTTAGAACCGTAGATTTGAGATTGGTTGCCTTGTCAAGAGGAGGTCATCAAACCAATCATGCGTATGTCAGAATTGGTCGATGGCAGTGTACATCCAATGAATGGTTTTTGGGCTAGGACCCCATCTCTCTAAGAAGTGATTATACAATTTTTTACTTGCGATTATAGGTTCTATAATACAAGTCATGCATTCGTGCAGATTAAAAAAGGTCTCTAAAGTTGGCATGACCATTTTGAGCTGGACTAAAAACAAATATCCTATAATTTGCCGTAAATTATCCGTGGAAAAAAAAAAATTTGCCGCGAAGTCGGATCATGTAATTTTCCATGTACTGCTAACTTGATATAAAGTTAGCATGACCAATCGCGTATCTTTCTATAAATGGCACCTACTATTACCTGCATGGGCTTAAAATTTGCCGTAAATTATCCGTAGACAGATTGTCAAATCAAATTATTTTTAGGATTTTTTTTTTTTTAGTTTTGTTCACTTGATCAAGTTAGCAGGATCACAGGCGTATATCATTATACAGGATGATTCACGAGACATGTGACAAAAAGGTAGAGCGTGTAGGTTGGGTCAAGACAAGAAACAAATTGTATCCCCCCCCCTTTAGCCAGGAGGGGCAATTTTCTTTAAAAATGACTTAAAATTGAAAAAAAAATATTAAAAAACCACGTTACACCCACAATGCCATGATATACGTTTTTTGTACAATCAGAAATCTCTTCTTTTATTTTGTTTCTAAACAAAACTGTTTTAGGAAGCATTAAGTAGGTACGTGTAAAACCCAGTCGTTGTGAAATTGGTTATTTTATTGTACCATCAGGTTGCCTCATCAGGTTGAACTACAAAATTCATTTACATCAGCTGTACATCCGCAGACGCAGGTTAAATAAACATTACAGAGTTTTTAAATGAAGGTTATTTTTGTGCTAAAGTTTACATTCTTAATTTATTGTTTTATTTTGTTTGACAAAAGCTTTTCAAGTTTCGTGCAATATATTTGTCTTAACATATAATACGGTTTCTCGGCAAACTATCTAAGTGAGCAGCTTATTAGCGGATAGTTGGCGGCGAATTTAAAGCATAAGTAGAGTTTGTAAGTGCCTTATATAGCGAGATACGCCTATATAGTCGTGCAAATCTCGATCAAGTCAGCAAAACTAAAAGAAATCCTAAAAATTATTTGATTTGACAATCTGTCTACGGATAATTTACGGCAAATTTTAAGCCCATGCAGGTAATAGTAGGTGCCATTTATAGAAAGATACGCGATTGGTCATGTTAACTTTATATCAAGTTAGCAGTACATGGAAAATTACATGATCCGACTTCGCGGCAAAATTTTTTTTCCACGGATAATTTACGGCAAATTATAAGATATTTGTTTTTAGTCCAGCTCAAAATGGTCATGCCAACTTTAGAGACCTGATTAAAAATTTTGAGATAACAATCATAACATGACATTACGATGATAGAGAAACATATTTGTTACTGGAAAAATTCTGTCCGTCTGTCTGTCTGTCTGTACGGATGTATATTGGACTGCAGCCTAAACGGTTGGGCCAATCGTCTTCAAATTTTGAACTTAAGGTTATTTTGACATTCTACAGAGGAGTTTTTTTTATTTTTTTTTTAGCTCAAAAATTAACGGTACCTGTCATATAACCGTTATGTAAAACTTATTTTTTTTGAAAACGGCTCCAAGAATTTTTATAAAAAAAATCAGTGTACTACTGTAGGCATGCATTATATTTTAGTGAAAAAAAAAAATTAATATGGTGGGCTAAAAACGGTACCTCCCATAGGACCGGTTTTTTTTCTTCGACTTTCTCGAAAACTGGAGATCCGATTACAATCAAAATTGATATTCAAGAAGATGTAGGTATCCTGAGTAATTTTGCATTAATTTTTTTTCGAAAACTTTTTTTTTTGTATTTTTAATAATTTTTTAATTTTTTTTTTTTTGAAAAATCAATTTTTTGAAAACGGGTAGGTGAATTTTTTTTTAAATTTTGTTTTTAAATGTACGTTATTGTTGTGCTTAAGTTTGTATTCTTGAATTATTTTTTTATTTTTTTTTAAAAAAAGTTGTTTAAAAAACCCGTTTTATTTAAAAACGGCTCCTACAATTTTGAAAAAAAATCATACTTTTTTACATTCTCTAAAGAAATAAAATGGCGTTTAAATTATTTCACACAATACATTTTAACGTACTTTATTCGAACAATCAAAAGTCATAAAAAAAGAATAAATGCTTTGATGTATACTTTAATTTTTTTAATTTTATTCCACAATATGACTGCACATATGAGCAAGTACGTGCGATCCAGTCGTGCAATTTATTTTATTCAGGCTTTATTAAATACCGAAGTAAACCTAATTTTGGATCGTTACTATTCAAAATTTAGAAGTTTTGTCAAACGGCGCAACAATATCATCTAGTTCTAGTAAATTAGCCCTATATTATGTAATATAGGTAGTTTGAGTTTTTTTTATCAAATTCAAAAAGAACAAGAAGAGAAAAAGAAATACAAAATAGGCGGAGTTTTGCTAAAGTAGAAAGTGGATGTAGATATTGGGTCGTGTGTGTGTGCATTTAACGGAGGGTTTGTGGGTGTGAGTTAACGGGTTGTATGTTGGTGTTGCTGCCATCAATAATTTCTTATGACGTCATCACGTAAATTATCGTCCGTAAACCGACTTTACGTACAACCATCTCTTTTTTTGTATTAAAATGTTTTTATTTTGAACTTATAATGAGATATTTTACAATTTTTTACTTTTTTATATATTTCAATTAAAGTTAAAAATACAAAAAAATTTACAACAGTGACAAAAGTCGTCATTACGATATGGTAATACTAGAGTGAGTGATATTGAGTGTAAGCCTATCAAAATCGGTACATCTTCTCCATTGATTATATCGATAATTTCAGTTTCTGTTAAGAAAGCACTCTCAAGGCATCTCAACCTAAGTTCTCTCTAACCCGGACATCTACCTAAGAAGTGCTGGATGTTCTCTTCTTCCCTCAAGTTGAACACTCTACATAGAGATGTTTCGTTTTCCATAAACCTATTGCCGTTTAAAAAACCATTTTGAATTAGCAATACCTTTTTGGGTGTTTTTTAAGTGGCCATCGCCCAATTCGTCAAAGAAGTACTCTGCGATGGTTGCCATCTTAACCTGAACTAGATTGGGGAATTTACAATGGATGTGAGCACTCTGTGTTTTTCTTTGACGGCATTGGGGAAATGTTGGTCAACTTTATTCTTTCTTATTGGACAGTTTAGCTGCCATTTGACTCGATCACAATTTCTGGGCACTGGGGACAAAGAGCAGATAAGTTTGTTTCGGTGATCAATCTCAGATCTTTGCGACAGCGATCACAATAGGGACAATTAAAGATATAAGGCCTTGATTGCCGCCTGGCTAAGACATTACATGCGACAAGCTGCTTTGCAGCTTCGCAAACTGCAAACACTTCTGCCTCGAACACACTAGTGAAATTTGGAATGTTCAATGGTTTATTCATTGGCAAATACCAGACCTAACTCCTCCTTCCGTCTCGGAAGCGTTCGTATAGACCGATACATGATTTACGGTATTACCCTTTTTCCTTCTAGCATTTCTTTATTGGAATGTCTACAAGTGCTACTGGAAGTAGATATAAATCCGGTGAAACAGTCAGTTTCAATATCGGTAAAGGTATGTGAGGTGTTTTGTGTTTATTTTGATTGAGGTTAGCTCATAAAAAGATAATGTATCTTTTATTATGTGCGAATTCTTAATTGTGTTTTTGGTCAAAATGTCTCAAATTATTTCAGACCTTTAATTAGTTTTTTTTTATTATTCAATGATGAGTAATTTTCTAGTTTTATGATTTTTTATTTTGAGTTTTTGTTGTTTTTTTTCGAAGATGTAAACAACCGAAGAGAATCATAATTTTAATTTTTTTTTATAACGAATGCAAATTCAACAATCACGATTAAGTTGCTTAAAGTAAGCTACTATGTCAGCATTTCTTGGAAAGTGTTTAGTTTTAAAAGGTGTTTTGCATATTTATTCAAATCTATAAAATCCAGCACGCTTTTGTGGCTTTTTTTGCCTTATATACTCGTAGGTCAAAGAAATTTAGTACTAATAAATCGTTTTAATAGCTCCGAGACACGACAAATGAAACTATAAGTTGAGGTCACGGCAAGAAATCACCTGGCAAGTCAATCTATTGACGTAGGATATCATTTGGAAAGCCTTTTAAACAATTATGACGTTGATTGTATTTTTTTTAACAACTCAATGAAAAACATTTTTTTATAAACTTAGCATTTTTTTTATCGATGAAGTGTGTAGGTATTTCATTATTGTTTGATAATCATGTTTTTTGGGATTGAATCATCGATTTAATATATTCAATGATAAATTTCTATGTACACGAACAATTGTTATCTTTTGTTTAATTGACTCAGTTTGGTATTATTATTGTTTGGAAAATATGTTATTTTCTATTTTAAAAAGGTTATTAGGTAAATTCCAAAAAGGTATTTATCTTTTTAATACTTCCTCTTAGTGTGAAGAGGATAATTGTTATTAGTATTAACACAATTTGAGGTTTGAGAGTTTGCTTTCGATGAAACATTGAATCGGTGAATTAATGAAATAGAAATTAAAACCTTATTAACCTGTTAAAATTATTGTAAGCACATACCTTTGAGTTGGCTTCCATTCGATTTCGGAGAAGATGATCAGGTAATTACACACTTTCGCGGTCACCTGGTTTGTTAGCTATACAAAATTTAAAAGTGGACCGATTTTCATAATTTTTACTTGCGATTATAGGGACTATAAGGCAAGTTTAGGATTCGTGAATATAAAAAAATTGAGATAACAATGAAACATGACATTACGATCATAGAGAAGTCTAAAAAAAACGATAGAAAAAAAATGTCTGTCTGTCTGTCTGTCAGTATGTATAACGAGCTGCACCCTAAACGGCTTAAGCGATTATTATCTTCGAACTTGTTGTGTCTGATTCTTTTGGTATTCCCCAGAGGGGAAATTGAAATTTTATATTTAGGTCTAAAAATAACGGTACCTGCCATATGACCGTTTAGGAAAAGCTTATTTTCGAAAACGACTCCAACAATTTTGATGAAAATTGTTGAGAATTTTTTTATTGGTATTGGCTATCATTTGATCAGAACCAAATTGTCGGGAAAAATCTATTAACTGTACCTTTTATGTAATGGTTTTTTAATTTTGGGATTTCTCGATAACGGTTCTTTGGATTTCTGTCAAATTTTATATTTGAGAAGATATAGAGGTAGGCAAATTAATTCTGCATATTAAAATTTATAATAACTTTTTTTCTTATAAAAATTAATTTTTGAAACTTTTTTTTTTTTTGAAAAATCAATATATTTAAAACTAACCAAAAAAATTATTTAAAATTTTAAAATTAGGTGTATATTAATAAACTCTAAAAAACTGCATACCAAAATCTCAAACAATTTTTTTTTTCAAAAAAAAAAAACAAAAATAAAAAACAGGATTTTATCAAAACCGGTCCTATACAATTTTCGAAATACTTTTTCATGAATTCTTTGTTATCTAAGACGTGTGATAGCATACTTCATTTTTAATAAAAACCGTTAATTATTGTGGTTTTGATACTTTTTTATAAGTTCAGACTGTGTTATTTTCAACGTAAATTTTACTTGTTTTTGTTAAAGATCTTGCTTTCCAATGTAATCAGGCAGATAAGAGCAAGTACGTGCGACCCAGTCGTGCCCATTTTTTTTGCTTTGATTGCTGAAAAAAAATCAATTTTTATGAACAATCCTTCATAACTTTTTTAATTTGACCCGATTGAAATCACGATTTTTGCTATCGTAATATACGCAAAAAAGAGTTGTTTGTCTGTTAAGTTTTTACGGACGATAATTTTACGTGATAACGTCATAAGAAAACATTGATGGCAGCAACACCAACATACAGCCCGTTAACTCACACCACAAACCCTCTCGTTAAATCGACACACGCATACCCCAATATCTACATCTACTTTTTACGTTAACAAAACTCCGCCTATTTTGTATTTCTTTTTCTCTTCTTGTTCTTTTTCATGTTCGCCTGGTGCTTGCGATCGATTTTGGTTGAAAGAACTGCATTATCGCAGCGTGCGTCACTTTTCTTATGAGCATTATCAGCATAAGTCATGTTATTTCGTATGTGTAACCTGTCATCGATTTATACGACGTTATCACGTCAAAAAAAATTATAAAAATCCACCTAGCCGGACTCTCGATATAAGGTCACACACAAAATTGAAACTTATTTTTATATATAGAGATTGTAAATTAAACTTTGTAGGAAAAAGTTTGGGGTATTAAAAACGGGAAATAATTTTTACAAAATTGTCGTATTTTTTATTGCAATTTATTGCTTTAATTAACGCCTTTACTGATTGGGAAAATATCAGCGGATATCAGCGATTTATTTCTTTACCTAGAATTGCAAACAACAATTGTTTCATGATCCAAACAACGATATTGAATGCAGTATTTTACTTTCAGAATTATCGCCGCAATTATTCAGTTCAATGACCGTCATATAGCTGATAGTATTCCGCATAAGTTTTTCCAATTAAATTTTTTTTCTTTTAATACGACGATATCGTATTTCAATGCCAATATAATTTTTTCGAAACTTTGACGAACGCACAAGTGTTCTCCGCCAGATACAACTAAAATGTATCTGAACTTCAGTGATTTATCACTCTCAAAACATCTGACACATTTCAAAGTGTTTTAATGATCACGAACTTCTATGTTATTCCAATGCGAAAATGTTCGTAAGGTCTGTAATTTTTCCACCAGTTTGCCCTTAAACATGTTCGGGTTGTTTAATTAATTTAATGTTCTTGAGTGTAAAATTAAAAACAAAAAAACTAAAAGTAAAAAAAAGTGTAGACCTGTTGCGCATGCCTAACTCTCGCAAGTCATGCGGCGCGGTTGAAATGGAAACTTGATTACTTTTCCCATAATCTGGAATCAAGATGCGTAAAAATTCCTCCAGCCAAAACGAAGATGGATGGATGCGTTCTGGTTACAAACAGGATTCTTAACATTCGAAAGTCAATTCCCTTTCTTGAAAGTAAAACAAAATCACGTTCTCAGGAGTTAATTTCAGGTTGGCGATTGGTATGCGCTGGAGCAGTCTTGAGTGGTCTCATTTGAATGATACCATGGCTTGGTGGTGGCCATAAAAGTTAAGGAACAAATAATTTTCTCACATTGATTATGTATTAAAGCCTACTTGTGGAATAAATAAGAAGTTAAATTCGAATTAAGGTGTTTATGTTTAAGTATCTAGATATTTATGCATGAAATGTTTTTTCTCTTTTAAGTACCTCAACTATGCTATGCCCTTGGCATTCAAGAAAAGGTGAAACGTGAGGATTTTCATTAAATATAAAAGTAAAACCATCTTTGGGAATTAAATAATTTTTTTACTTGCGATTATAGGGACTATAAGGCAAGTTATGCATTCGTAAAAAAAAAAAAAATTCTAACAATCAAACATGATATTACGATGATAGAGAAGTCAAAAAAAGTGGGTCCGGAAATTCCGTCCGTCTGTCTGTCTGTCTGTCTGTCTGTCCGTATCGATATCTACAGCCTAAACGGTTGAGCCGATTTGATTCAAACTTGGTATATAGTATTTTTAGAGTGCTCTACCCGACAGTTTTTGGAATTGGCATTCTAGCTCCAAAACTAACGGTACCTACCATATAACTTTTATTAAAAAACTTATTTTTCTCGAAAACGGCTCCTACGATTTTGATTAAACTTTCAGAATGATGTTTTCTGTGCAAAATCTATCTTCTAGTTTTAATGGATTTTTCACAAAAAGTTTTATAGCGGTACCTCCCATATGACCGGTTTTTTAAAATCAGACTTTCTCGTTAACTAATTGACGGATTTTGATGAAATTTTCAAAATATGTAGTGTTTTATGATTTAAATAATATTGCTTATCAAAATTTTCAAAAACATTTTTTTTTAAATTTTAATAATTTTTTTAAAAAATTATTTTGTTTTTTGAATATTTTGAAATTTTTTTAAATTTTTCTCCTAGTATAAACTATAGATTTCTTAAAATTGACATACTAAAAAAAATTTTAAAATATGTTTTCGAAAAGTTTTTCAAAAAAAACATTTTTTTGAAAAAACTGGTCGAACGATTTTGAAATGAAAAATTCATAAAATAGAAAACAGCAAAAGAAATAAGATGGCTTACAACATTTTTTCCAAAAAACGTTATGAGTAGTGTTTTTTTGAATTCATAAATTTTTTTCCCCAACATTTTATTTCTATTGCTCGGCTAAGCCCTAGCCAAGCCATTAGTCAAATAAAAGAAAGTGACAACCTACATTACATACATACTTACGTATTTTAAAGTATTTTTCATCATCATAAAAGCACAGAATAAATAAGGAAGCCTTTGATAAACACACAAAAACAACTAACAAATAAAAAAAACTATTCGATTACTACTGAATGCAAAAATTTCAATCGAGAAAACAAAAGTTTACACCTTCCTATAAATAAACAAAACCACTGTGTTAACTCTCTATACCTACTGGCTTAACAGTAGTTGGAACACGTATCTTAATTTTAGTACCTACCTTCCTTCCAACCTTATTATAGGTACCTAAATCCTTTATAAATTCCATTGGTCCCATATTGGGACGTATAAAGGTCCCTTTACCTAGCATTATTGCCATACTGCTGATTCCGACGAATCTTTATGCCAGTTGTTCAAATTTTTCCATACCAAAATGAAAATTTAACTGAAAAAAGTCCTTTGTATCTTTCTATTAGCAAATTATATTATAAACAGTAAGCAGCAAGTGGAAAGATAAAACACTAAAAAAACTGCAAAAGCTAACAATCCTATATATTTATGAGTTTATCCCTTTGTCGTGACGCATGTTCGTTCGAGCTTCACCCCAAAACGATTCTAAGGAAGTTGCACGTCATACAAAAAATATTAAAATAAAATCTTTGTCAAAAAGACGCCTGCACTTAAAAAGGATTAGCACATAAGAGCAAGTACGTGCGACCCAGTCGTGCCTTTTATTTTTATTTGTCAAACAGATTTGTATTAATCAATAAGAAATTAGGAGGAAGTTACCGATACCGATAGAGATAGCTATAGAGTTAGATTGTGAGTAAGAGTTAGAATTAGCGTTAAGGTTAGAGGTAGAGTTAGAGTTAGAGTTAGAGTCAGAGTTAAAGTAAGAGTTGGAGTTAAAGAATGAGGTAGAGGTGGAAGAGGAAGAAACAAATGCAGAGGTCAAGTTAAAAATTAAATTATTGCCGAAGAAAATATTAGAAAAACGAAAAAAAATAAATTGCACGACTGGATCGCACGTACTTGCTCATATATGCGGTAACATCGTCGAATAAAATTTTAATATAAAATGCACGACTGGGTCGCACGAATTTGTTGTTGTGCTACATAATTGCTTATTTGCTACATATGTGTTCTTATATTAAAATTAAAAAAATAATTTTTTTTTCGAAAATTCCTTCATTTTTATAAGTTTAGAGTTTTCACGGAAAAACTAAGTATGCAATAAAATTTGAAAATTAAATGTTTATCGAGGAAAAAATATTGAAAATCGTTTGACCAGTTTTTTTAAAAGTGTTTTTTTTTTTTGAAAAAACTTCGAAAAAAATATTAATTTTTTTTTTTAAGAATGTCATAAGAAAATCTGTATCTAGTTTTCAACTGGGAAAATTATTTAAAAAAAAATCAATCTACCCGTTTTCAAAATATTTCTAAAACCAATTTTTTTTAGAAAATTTAAAAAAATCGAAAAAAAAGTTTTTGAAATGCAATATAAATGACTTCCTGTGTGCAAAATTTTATTTATTTATTTATTCTTTTCATCAAGCAGAGCACAAATAAATGACTATCCACCAGTGTTCAATAAAGATAATAGTTTTTTCTTAAAAAAAATCTCTACTAAAATACATATTAAAATCAAGAACGCTACTTACAGAGTTATCCCGTCTTAAACAGCGTGTTATGGGCTCATTATTGCCATAGTTTACTCTATGAAAAGGCACGTAAAACATTCGGCTTTGTCGAAGTTCATGGCTAGGTACAAAAATACTCAATAAAGAAAGCAAATAAGGACAATTGATTTTATAATTAATAACATCTCTCATGAACATTATCTCGAAATATTTACGTCGAGTTTCCAAAGTTTGGATGCCTAGTAATAAACGCCTTGAATTATAAGAGCGCATATCGATATTCCAATGCATGCAAGATCCTGATAGCCATTCTGGTAAATCTTCTCTGAATTCTTTCGATTCTCATTGAATAAACCGCATATATAGGGTTCCAAATCGTGCAACAGTATTCTAACACAGATCAAACATAAGAGAAGTAAAGAGATCTTAGAGTAAACGGGTCAGAAAAATCTTTGGAATTTCTATAAACGAACCCCGTAATCGGTGCAGTACTTCGAGTAAATGTCATACTGTGACACTTTGAAACATTTAGGTGAAGATCGTTGTTAGTACACCAAGCAAATAAATTTGATAGATCTTTCTGTAGGTTAATACAATTTGGAGATCTTATGCTTTAGAACAATTTCAGATCATCAGCGTACATTAAACAAAGACAATTCGTAAGATATCTTAGAATGTCATTTATGAATATTAAAAATAAAAGGGGCCCTAAGTGACTACCTTGGGGAACACCAGAACTCACTCGGGTGGGATCCGAAAGAACGTTATTTATTTTTACGAACTGAACTCTGCCTGTAAGATATGATTTTAGCCATTTTAATTAATTAGAATGAAACCCTTGTTTCCAGCTTAGCAACTAAGATAGAGTGATTTACCTTATCAAAGGCCTTTGAAAAATCTGTATAAACTGTATCACATTGAAAACTTTGTGTAAGAGAATTTAAGACATAATTGCTAAAAAAATGTTCATATTTGTAGTCGTTGATCTTCCACCAGTGAAACCATGCTGCAAAGGCTAAATTACTTCTTTTAAAAGGAATACTAACTCATTATAAACGATCTTTTCGAATAGTTTTGGAATTGCAAAAATCTTACAAATAGGACGGTAGTTGGTGGCCTGGCTTTTTGATCCCGACTTAAAAATTGGGGTGATAAAAGAACTATTCCATACTTTAAGAAAGTCTCCTTCTAAGAGAGAACGATTGAAGATAATTTCAAGTGGAACTCTTATAGAGCTTAACACTTTTTTTGCGGCTTTACGTGGTGGTGAATTGTTATTTAATAACATTTTTAAATCAGAGAGTTCATTTTTCATCTCATTAACTGTACCCGTAAGAACGTTTAAACTCTTAAGAAAGGTGGAGAAATTTATATTTGCACACGAACTGCATTTCCAAAAAATATTAGAATTATAATTAACGATTGATAGTCATTATCCGTGATATTAACGCAATCTTTATGAAAAAAATCGACCGCAGTAATAACCACACTCGATAAAGTTTTGATAACGTTTAAGAATTTGGTTGCATTTAGCACAAGTCTGACATTTAAGGTTAAACTAATCACAACTGACAGCGTGAGAAGTTAGTCGGAGACTGAATTGAATTGAATTTATTGAAATTGGGATGATGCTTTACGATAAAATCGCATTTGAAAAAACCGGTTCTATGAGAGGTACAAATTTCGAAGAATTCATTCTAACTGGAAAATGTATTGTTGTAAAAAAATAGCACCCTGAAAGTTTTATCAAAATCGTTGGAGCCGTTTTCGAGAATATCAAACTTTTTGCTAAAGATTGTATGGCAGGTACCGATATTTTTCGACCTAGGGCAAAAATGAAAAACAAATCTATACTTAATACCAATTTTTAAACAAATCGGCCTATCCGTTTAGGCTGTAGAGGTGCGAACAGACAGACGGACGGAATTTCCGGACTCACTTTTTTCGACTTCTCTATCATCGTAATGTCATGTTTTAGTGTTAGATTTTTTTTTCTCACGATTCCATAACTTCCCTTATAGTACCTACAAACGCAAGAAAAAACAAAGCATTTAACTATATAATGATCCGAAAATTTTTGAAAAAATAAATGTGTTCTAAAAAAATTACAATTTTGATTTATGCTTCAAAACTAATAATTATTTCAAAGCTCATGGCATTAATTTCAGTTAAGAAGAAAGTTCCTAGGCAGAGCTTGTGTTTATGACAAAGTGCAAAGCATGTAAGGGGTGTTCGAATAGGTACTTCCGAACTTTGACAGTTGATGGCGGCCGTATTTTTGAAGCTACTTACATATGTCAAATTGGCTGCTATTTATGCAATTTGTCGCAAAGGACTCATATATAGCGTTTAATAAAAAAATGTGCAAATGAATCGCCATAATCATGTTAATGAGAGAATTATTCGCAGTCCTACCGAAACTCGTAGGACGACGAAACCTAAGATCTGCCAAAACAATGCCAATATCCTTGAGCGTGTACAGGAGAATCCCAGGCAGTCGATTTCGTGGTTGACAAAAACTCGGCAATTCGTAGACCAAATTTGTGTTCGCGGAACGAAAAGATTTGGTTGTCGGTAAAGTCGGTTTACGGACGATATTTTACGTGATAACGTCATAAGAAAACATTGATTGCAGCAACACCAACATACATCCCGTTAAATCCACACACACACACCCCAATATCTACATCTACTTTCTACTTTAACCAAACTCCGCCTATTTTATATTTCCTTATTATAATTAATATATATATATTATATATTATAATTAATTTGGGAATTTGCGCCTCTTCTTTTTCATGTTCGCCTGGTGCTTGCGATCGATTTTGATTAAAAGAACCACAATATCGCAGCGTGCGTCACTTTTCTTATCAGCATTATCAGCATGAGTCATGTTATTTCGTATGTGTAGCCTGTCACCGATTTATAAGACGTTATCAAGTCAAAAGTCACTGTTTTTTATACGTCACCGCCAACACCGATCACTATATATAGGTCGATGAAAACCAACTTTTATTGTCCTGAATTGGATGATATTGAAACCAACGACATCAAGAGGATATTATTTTAACTATGTGTCTTTGAGGTACATTGCCTTTTAGAATGCAACTGAATGCTGCACGACCCTAGTTATAAGAATTAGAAAAGATTATTTTGTCAATTAAAAACCACAGATGGCTCTAGGAGTTAGAAAAATTACTGCCCTACCTGAGTATCGAACCCACGATATCTGGTTAGCGACAAAGTTTGGACTCATTTGCTTAAAAAAAAAATTCAGGAAGACAATTTTTTTTTACTCTGAATTTATAATTATTAGAATTCCATGTAACTCCATAAAGCCTTATTAAAAATAATATAATCAGTAATTTTATTTTATAGCGAATTATGAAATCGCATTGTTATTGCTCATCAGCTTTTAAAACTAAGTGGACTCCAACGCATAAACTAAAATTTCAAAAATCATTCAAATATTTTGTATAATTGATGACAGCACCTTTGGCCCAAAATACACACCAGAATCAATGAATACAAAAAGCCTTGAATCAAATGATGAATTAAAATTAATTTTCTTTCATTTGAATGAATGTCATAATTTGCGGCACAAAACACATACAAAGTCTTAGAAACTTATCAGTTGAAAACATGAGAGTGTTACACATTTTTTTAAACGAATAGTTATTAGTCATTCAAAGATATGGAATTCACAGGTGTTTTGATTGATCATTATTTCCTAATACTCTCTAATGGGTTCCTCATGATAGCATGACTTTTATCAATCAAACTTTACCGGCCTACGTCATCGTCAAAGGTGGAACTTTTGTTTGATGTCATTGTTGAAAGAACGTACAATTATTGGAACAGATGTTTTTGGTGGTTTCTAATTGTTAAGTATTCTTCTAAAATTTCTCCGGAAAAAGTCTTCGTGAATCAGCGGGTCACACTTTGAATTCTTATTATTTTTGGAAAACGGGATTACCTGAAATAGGTATGTTAAGAAATAAAATTTTACTGATGACTCAAGGCACTTGTACTTGAAATAAGGGTTCACGGAGCTGGTATGTGTTAGATGATTATAGCGAACAAATTGCTGCGAGTCTAGCCATTTGGCCCTGTGCCATTTCTTAGTGGAATAATGATTATATTGGTCATACGAACATTCTGAAGTCATTCAGATCAATCCCTAGTCATTCTGACTACTACACCCCAATAGATTTTCGGATAAATCATCATTCCACTTGTAGCAGTGATGACATTGTGAAAGAAGATTCCACAATTTTTTTTAAACTATTGGCCCAAAAACTGAAGAGGAGGCGGGGGGTTTGCCCAGATAATTGTATCGTGTACCAAGCGAAAAGTCTGGCTATCAGCCTATTTTTGGCTGAAGGAGAATGTGATACATCCTCATCGGATATCCGCATCTTCACAGATGCCATCACAAATCACAGCTTAAAAGGCAAACATGAGTAACTAATGTTTGAACAGTATGCAATGGAGAAAACAAACAACAGATCCATTAGTATCAGTATCAGTAATTACCAAGTGATTAAATAGATTGGCCAAAACTGGATCTGAATCAGTTCTAAATGTTTGTTGACTCTGAGCAGATCACATTTTGGCTCCTTGAAATGTCTCATTACCTGACACTGCCTTATACGAAAACACGCCATGAAACTCGGTACCTTCTCTAAAAAAATTTGGCAAAAGTTGCTTGGGGGAAGATGAAGAGGAAACCGCACCTTCTTTGCTCATACCTTGCTCTCTTCGAGCGAATCGGATAACTATTAATCCACCTTAGATAATGAAGAAGATTCTTACCAAAATTTTAAAAATATTTTTTTTTACTACTATTCTTGAGTCCTAGTTATTTATAAATTAAAAAAATATAATTAAAAAGGAATTTCTTTCCTAAACCACCTTGATTTCTTAAAGACAAAGGCGCAAAATCCCCATTTGATCTGGCTACAGTTTATAAAGCGTTTATACGCCCTAAACTCGAGTATAACTCCCACCTCTGGGCAGGTGCTTCGCAAACATCGCTCCACCTGCTTGATAGAATACAAAATCGAGCGTTAAGATTGATAGGAAATAGAAATGCCGCTGAAACAATTGCCCCTCTCGAACACCGACGCAATGTTTCATGTCTTTCCTTATTTTATCGTTTCTTTTACAAAAAATGTTCACTCGAAGTAACCAGTTGCATTCCTTCCCTTAAAAGTTTCTCCCGTTCACCCTTGAGCCCAATTTCGGACGTACCGTGAAATATAGGGATTCTTTTTTTAGCCGAACAACACGAATTTGGAATAGTTTACCCGGCGGGATTTTCCCTTGCCATTTTGATCTGCAAACTTTCAAAACCAATGTTAATCGACACCGCCTATCTCTCCCCTCCCTATCTTCCTAATGCCCGCGCAGTGTGTTCTACATTAAAAGGGAAACAAATAGTCCCTTATGTGCGCGTTAATTCTTAAAAAAAAATATATATATATATACAATTTAACTATCATAAATTTAGTGTGACACTAGTTGATATGTTCATGCACATTTTAGCCTAGTGTGACATTAATTAAGTGTTAGTGTCGAGTTAAATGACTATTTAAAATTTTTCACCAAAGTGCCAAAATGTCAGACAATTTTACTCGACACATTTAGCGTGACACTAGATCATATTTTCATTAAAATGTCAACCTAAGGTGACCCTAAATAAGTGTCGAGTTAAATGACTATAATTTTTCGCCAAATTGTTAAAAATGAAATTGTTAATACTTCTTTGAAAAACGGCTGATAGCATTAAAAATAAAATATAACAGGCGCAAAATTATAGACACTTTAATACCAAACTAAAACAAATAAAATTTGGCACTAACGTTAAAAGCGTATTTGGCACGATTACGATAACTTAGTTTCCAAAAATTTTATAAAAAAATTATTTAAAATGGTAACAAGATTATTAAAAAACAACGGCAACACTTACAATTAAGTATTATAACGGGTTTGAAAGTCAGAAATTTGTTGTTTAATCCAAATTTTATATTATGTTATTTATGGTAATAGTTTTTGAAAAATTCGCTTGCAAACCCAAAATTTTGAAAAAAATAATGAAAAAAGAAATTTAGACCATTTCTTTTTTCTCAAATTGGGAAACGAAGTGCCTTATTGGCTTTTTATGTAAAATATAATTTACATATACAAAGTAAATATTAAGTGTCTGTTTTTAATATCAAAATAAAATCTTTTTACAATATGTATATGAAAGTATATACAGTACTTATAATAAAAACACAATTTTTAAAATTTTTGTCTGTCTGTTTATTCTTGGTAATCTCGGGAACGGCTGCACCGATTTTGACGGGATTTTCACTGGCAGATTGCTGATGTTCTAGAGAGTAACTTGGGCTATTTAAATTACCCAGTAGGTGGCGATGAGGTGTTATTTTGTTTGGAAAATTCTTATTTATGCCACAATACTGACGGGGCTTTACAGAGAGATAGCTAATTTTGATTTTGTAAGAAGTAACTAAGGCTGTTTTGATTACTAGGTTGCGCCACGCCGGGTTCTTTTTTCGAAAAATTATCGTATACCCGAGCAACGCCGGGTGGATAAGCTAGTGCAGTATAAAAACTTCACATAACCTAGGTACTACTGTACCACCGCAGCAAATTTATGTTATAATATAATTTCTTAATACATACATACGAAGGTATGTAAGAAACATACATATTATGTATATAATACAATTTTAATTTTCTCAAAAACTAGAAGAACAGAATCTCTTTTTTTGTGGTCTAAACTTTATTTTTCATTTTTTTTAATCAAATTTTTTAGTTTGCATGCGAATTTTTTTTAAAAACTATTAACATAAATAACATAATTTAAATTTTGGATTAAACAACAAATTTCTGACTTTCAAACCCGTTATAATACTTAATTGTAAGTGTTGCCGTTGTTTTTTAATAATCTTGTTACCATTTTAAATAATTTTTTTATAAAATTTTTGGAAACTAAGTTATCGTAATCGTGCCAAATACGCTTTTAACGTTAGTGCCAAATTTTATTTGTTTAAGTTTGGTATTATTATTTGTTTTTGACCCCTCTACAAAAAACCGTTCCCAATTTTCGGCGCCTAAGTTATTGTACTCTCCCCGCGTATTTCTTCAATTATAAATGACTCAAAAATTGATTTTCTCTTACTGTGAAACTAGATTTTTAACAATAGGAAACCCCCTTATTATCTTTTTAGTGTGAAACTAAAAACTCTCAGAGAATGACGGCTCGCTCTCACAAAACGTCATTTTGAAAATAAAAAATACACACAAGCCCTGCCTAAATCCAATAACAACAAAATTCCCTAAGTCTGTCAAACTTTCAAATTTGGTTTTAAGTAGTGTAGTGGATTTCCTGTTTATAATTGAGAAAAACTTAATGCAGAACTAAGCATTTTAAGTAGTGTGAAGTTAAGGTATTAAAAATAATTTTACGCCACTGAATTCGTTCATTTCCCGTTACAGTTTGAGGGCAGCTGGGGAATTGGTTGACATTGCACTTCTGTCACTTGGACTTAACAGCTGTTGCGAAAATTACATTCTGTTTTCATTTCGCTCAACAAGTTGTTGTTTTTAAATCGAACTAGAATGTTTTGTTTTGTATTTTCAGTTTTTCTTCTTGTGATTGTATTTTTAATCTCAGATTTATTGTTATTATTTAATTTCGGTGTTTTACTTAGCGTCTTCGTCTCTCATGTGCCTCGGCTGGATAATCTTTATGCATTGAAAAGCCGGTCTTTTTCGGATTTATTGGAGATTGTAAGATACTTTTAATAATTTATAATTTTTAGGGTCCACATTCGTCATTAATTAAATTCCCAAAAAAAAGTTTATATATGCACATAAGTTAATAACGATAAGTTTGTAAAGTTTGAATTTCCGTGTGTTATATATTATCACTATGTAGCTATGTTCGTATTAAGAACACACATAGCTATACCCTTTAAGTGATGTGACTATAACTTTTTTTTAACTATGATGACCTCAGCTTTTGTATTTTTTTCAGATAAAAAGAAACAAAGGGCTAGATATATTCATAGACTTGTTTGTTTAATTTATTATCAAATTTTGCTCAAAAATCTGCTGCCACATTTGGTTGAGCTTTTTTCGTTCTTTGTTTTAAATTTTTTTTGATACTGTTATCTGTTAATAGCAACAATCCAACACTGGGAAACCGATTCAAATATTACGAAAACTTAAACAACTTTTGTTTTCTATAATCGGCATGCATGGGGTTATTATTACCCATATTATAATATTTTTAGAAGAATAAGAAAGACTTCTCAGCGTAGTTGATCGAGAATTAGGTGACTATTTTCTCACTTAAACGCCACGGATTGCTTCTAGCTTGCACTAGGAGTTTTGAAAATTTGCTTGAGCTACGAACTTACGATCTCTGGGTTAACCAACAAACACCTTATCTACTGCACCCTGCCGCCCGCAACTAAAAATAAATTTAATATATTCGTATTTGTTGATACTCACATCGTTTCCAGATAATACGCTATACCTTATACCTACCAAAAAAAAAAAATTTAACTACCAATCTTCTTAAATTTCTAATCACCAACTAACGGTTTTATAGTGGGTTTAAAACCGTTAGAATTATGAAAAACATGTAAATTCATCTTAATTCAAGGGGTCATTAATACCCTTATAATGTACTAGCTTACCCACCTGGCGTTGCTCGGATATACCCTCCATTTTCGCCACCTAGTAATCAAAATAGCCTTAGTTACTTATTACAAAATAAGCTACACCTTAACACATCAGCTATCTGCCTGTGAAAGTCCCGTCAAAATCAGGAATAAATAATAATTTTCAAAAAAAAACCTCTCCAAATAAGATTTAAAAAAAAACACCCAAGCGCCACCTAGTGGGTAATTTTAATAGCCTAAGTTACTCCCTAAAACATCAGCAATCTGCCAGTGAAAGTCCAGTTAAATTCGGTGCAGCCGTTCCTGAGATTACCCCGAACAAACAGACAGACAGACATACAAACAAATTTAAAATTGTGTTTTTGTTATAACTACTGTATATACTTTGAATATGAATCAAGTAAAAAGCTGTTATTTTAATATTAAAATCAGGCACTTCATTTTTATTTATGTGTATAGATGTATTGATTAACACGATGCGAGCGTTAAGTTTATTTGAGGGCATTGCTGGTGCCTGGTGATTTCGGATGTCCTGCAAAAAACCTTTACAATTTCTGGAAAGAGTAAGGTTTGTGATCTTTTTTTGAAAATTAAAATCCTGTATAAAAACTGAAAGCCAGTCCTGGATGTTAGACTTTGTAGAATTCAATAAGAAAAAAATGCATAATTACTTTTGCTATAGCTGTCCGATTTGTTTGATTTGAAAAATTTAACAACAGAAAGATGTTTCGAAATTTCTATTTGCCAGTTTCTGCTGAGTTGCCATGCCATCAATCAAAATGTACTCAAAATTTGTTCACTTTGAGGTTCTTTACGTCCGCGTGCCACCTAAGTAAAGGCATCAGTTAAATTCTTTTACCCTCAATGCAATTTAGCCGACTTTCATCCGCTCATGTTAAGATCTCTGTGCCCTACATGGCACGATCAGGATCATGAAGTTCTGTACCTTTTTTTATTAATTACCTACCTTAGTCCAAAGAAACACTGATTCAAGTGGGAGTGATTCTTCAGTTAGTATTGTCGTCTGTAAAACATTTCAAAGCCAAAATATTTCAAACAAGCTATTATTCATATTATTGATCAATTGGGGTTAGGATGCGGTGTTGCTTATCCTCTGTTGTGTCCGATGCTGGTTCTCTCGTAGAACGGGGCTCCGTCATTGTTCATTATATCCTCGAATCGATCGTCTGTGATGGCTCGAATGTTGAGGTAGCGATGGCTGGGCTCTAGTTGTTGCTGGAGTAGTTGCTGGATTTCCAAGTTGGGTGGTTCTCCAAGTTCCTTTGCTTTGCTGTCTTCATATAGCTTCTTGTTTGGGACATATTTCCTTGTAATGGGGTTTCGGTGTAGGCCTGTACAGCTACGGAATATCTTCCTTTCAAAAACTTCGATCTTCTACATATATGTTGGTGATATGGTGAACCAAATAGGACAAGCGTACGTCAGAACTGGACGGATCAGCTGCTTATAGATGAGGAGCTTGTAATTAGTGCTTAGTCCGTTTCTTCTCCCAAGAAGCGGGTGGACCAGATGTAGGGAGAAGTTGGCTCTCTTAAGCATAAATAAAGCGTGCTTATTGAATTGGAAGCGGTTAGTGAAATTCACTCCAAGGTATTTTGCTGTTGTCTTTCTCCTTATCACTGTGTTGTCTGGTAGCTTGATACTAATATTAACACAGCGTGATGCGAAACGTCTTCGACCTCTTGTTGCTGTTGTTGGAGTTCTGAAGCAGATAAGCTCGCTCTTATCGCTATTTATCTTTAGTCCCCATTTAAGGTAGTAGTCCCATGTGACCTTCAACTCTCCTGGCTGCGATTTTTGCTCGCTGTTCTCCCAGATCCATTCTTGAAAACAAGGGTTTTCGATTTTTCAGTATTGACCTCAAGATTCCACACTTGGCAAAATCCATCCAGTTTATTGATCATCATCTGTAAGGCGGTCGTTGACTGCAAGAATGACTATGTCATCGGCATACATGATCACCTTGATCCGTTCATTAGAAAACGCAACTCCACAATTGAGAAACCCGACCAAATCATCTAGAAAAATAGCAAACAGCTGGGGGCTAAGGTTACATACTTGTCTTACTCCTTGGTTAACTTCAATCCTCTCTTATATTTCTTTTCCATTATATTGCTTGTACGGTTTTTCAATAATTCTGGTAAAGTTAGTTGAAACTCCTAGATTAAAGAGCTTATATAATAAAGCCTTTCTATTGATGGAATGAAAAATGTCTTGAAATCGACGAAGTTTTCTTATTTTGATCGAGTTTGCACTGAGCAAGCGAACGAAGAACAAAGATATTATCCACTGTGGAATAACCTTTACGAAAACCACTTTGAAATTCGCTGAGCTTGTTTTCATCTTGCACCGAGCTATTCAGTCTTTCGTAAAGAATCATTGTGAATATTTTAAGGCTGCATTCCGAAACGATATTCCTCTATAATTTTTAGGATCCTTAACGTCACCCTTTTTGTGAATTGACATTATTAGTGCTTCAAAGAAGTGATCTGGGAACGTTCCAAATTTAAACATTATGTTTAGCGCTTCTGTTGATTTAACCATAAAAAAATCTGTGCTATTCTTAAGAACTCCGCTGGTATCCCATTTGATCCGGCCGCCTTGCCAACTTTAAGACACTGTAGAACAATTCTCAATTCATTTTCTGTTATCTGTTTATCTAGTTTATCATTCCAGGTAGAAGGGTGTGCAAAGCTCCAAGAAATTTGTAATGAAGAATTTAGAAGCGACGAAAAATGTTCACTCAACAATTGTAATGGCACTGCTATTGCATCTTTAACTTTTGAATTACCATTTAATTTCCTTGTTAGTAACCAAAATTCAGCTGAGTCTTTACTTTGGCATATTGAAACTGCCAAGTTTTCTTCATACTTCTTTTTCTTTTCTTTGCATGTTTTCTTGTACATTTTGTTGATCTCCCAATATTCTGACTTAATGCTTGGTATTTCATATTTTCGAAGGAGATTTAGAAATATGAAGGGTACCGTTGATAGACTTTTCCCGCAAATTGGAAGATAATCGCTTAAGCCGTAATATATACATACTGACAGACAGACAGACATTTGCTTACACTAACTTTTTTAGGCTTTTCTAAGATCATAATGTCATGTTTAATTGTTATCTCAATTTTGTTTTATATTCACGAATCCTATAATCGCAAGTAAAAAGCGAATAAGAGAAAAGAAAAAAACGTCAAACAGATTCTTCGAACATGCTACCCGTCTGACACATGACAACTTTTTTCCTGTCTCATCTTTTCAAATTTTGTCTCTCTATTGCACTTATTATGTTCGAAGTTCGAAGAATTCGAACAAGTTGAATGCATCCAGTTTCATCGTTTAATAGCAGACTAGGCCATGAGTCTGGCTCTTCCGCTTTTTCCATTTTTAGAACCGGCCATCATCCTTACCAAAGTATAAACATGCTTCTTACAGAATAATCTTGCCCAAATTTGAAGAGGCCTTGCTAAGCGGCTTCTGGCTTCAAAACCTTTGTACGACTACAGTCTGAATATTGTTACCCTAACTTCTTATTACCAGTCTGATAGACGAAAGTGTTCTGTCCATTGTTTCTCTTTCAATAAGAATCATCTCGTCACGTTCTTCAGCTGTGATCTTTCCACATTTTCATCAAAAATTTGTATCTACAATAACATATCTATGTTTCAGCATATCCAATATCTGAGTTACGCATATTATTATGCTAAATTTAAATGCGTAAGTCTTTGAACTAAATTCTTGATAAGCAAATGAAACTTAGTACGGAAATGAATTACTTTTATGTTTAACCAGTTGTTTTGTTTATTTACAATTGATTCGTTATGAAAAAGACACCTAAGCCTGGACTGTTTTATTTTTGGCAATGATATTGTTTGGCATTTAAAAGCGTTCGAGTCTTTTTTTCAAAGTTTTCAGATATATAAAATAACATTATTACTACATAAATGATACAATTACTTGTCATTAGTAAAAACTTTGTACCCGGGACATTTAAATTAAATGAATAAAAAAATTAATTCCATAAATTGAAACCAACGTAAGGAAACTATGTTCCAGTCATTTTCGGAAGCTTAATTGTTGTTTAATGGTCAAAAGCACCATAGAAGGCTTTTGATAGATAATCATGCCTGGCCAGAAATACAAGCATGTATTAAAAAAGCTCCATAGTTTTCACAAATAACACAAAAGGTTGTTCGCAAAAGTTTATTGAAGAAATGGTTAATGAGTTTTTTTAGGGCATCGAACTTGGAGTTTTTTCCCAGCCTTACACTCTTACCATAGCATGTATAATTTGATGTTAATCCCTTAAAGCCTTTATAATTATTCTTTTGTTTCAAAACTTAATAAGTTTCTAATGAAATATTGTGTCAATCCATCTATTTAGTTCGTTACTAAGATTTTACACTCAAACTTATTCCAATTTATAAAATTTTTTTTTCATTACAGAATGACGGTCAATGTGTTTGGTATGGAGTTTGCAATACAAGGGGTTCGTTAAACCAATATTGTGCATACAATGGTACTGCGAAAACTATATCCCCAGAAGGTTTAAAAGAGTTGCAACTGAGATGTCCTCATCTCCTGGAAAATGGCCAAACCGATTTTTGCTGTGATACTCAACAGGTAAACTATAAAATAGTACATTGGACCCGATACAACCAATAATTAGATTTTTTTTTAGATTAGATTATTTCTCATTTAAAATTACTGTCTGTCTTTGGTTTTAAAAATTGGGATTAAGATGCGGTATTGTTTATCCTCTGTTGTATCCGTTGCTGGTTCTCTCATAGAACGGGGCTCCGTCGTTGTTCATTATATCCTCGAATCAGTCGTCTGTGATGCTCGAATTTTGAGGTAGAGATGGTTGGGCTCTAGTTGTTGCTGGCGTAGTTGCTGGATTTCCAAGTTGAGGTTGTCCTCCAAGTTCCTTAAAATATTTTTGGAGAGCTGTGTCATGAACTGATTTATTGGGGTCAGTTTGGTGTCTTCATATTTCCTTGTAATGGGGTTTCGGTGTAGACCTGTACAGCTACGGAGTATCTTCCTTTCAAAAACTTCGATCTTCTTCATATATGTTGGTGATATAGTAAACCAAATAGGACAAGCGTACGTCAGAACGGGACGGATCAGCTGTTCATAGATGAGGAGCTTAGTATTAGTGCTTAGTCCGTTTCTTCTCTTAATAAGCGGGTGGACCAGATGTAGGGAGAAGTTGGCTCTCTTAAGCATAAATGAAGCGTGCTTTTTGAATTTGAAACGTTTAGTGAAATTCACTCCCAAGTTATTTTGCTGTTGTCTTTGTCCTTATGACTGTGTTGTCTGGTAGCTTGATACTGATATTATCACAGCGTGATGCGAAACCTCTTCGAACTCTTGTTGCTGTTGTTGGGGTTCTGAAGCAGAAAGGCTCGGTCTTATCGCTATTTATCTTTAGTTCCCATTTAAGGTAGTAGTCCCATAAGTTTCTTATATGATCTTTAACTCTCCTGGCTGCGATTTCCGGTGAAGAAATGTTGCATATGTTAAGGAGTCATCGGCATATAGCTTCGCTTTCGTCCCTGGGATGTTGGTAGGCTGACCAACTATGTAAATGTTGAATAGTATGGGGTCCAACTTGAAACCTTGTGGAACTCCAGCGCTGATCGTATTTCTTCGTGTATATTCTTTATTTACCTGTACATAAAAGGATCTATGTGTTAGAAATTTTTTGATTAATCTTACCAAGTGTTCAGGTAGTTCTAGACTTGACAGTTTAAATTTTAGTCCTTTTATCCAAACTGTGTCGAAGGCTTTTTCGATGTTCAGTAAACAGGCGACTCGTCTCTTTCTTGTTGAGTCCGTTTGTCACGTCGGAGTGCAGTCGAAGAAGCGGATGGACGTTGGAGTGTCGTGCTCGGAAACCATACTGACATTCAGGTATGATTTCCCTTTCCCTGAAGAAATGATGAAGCTTTCTCAAGATAAGTTCCTCCAGTATTTTGCTGACACAGCATAGAAGCGAAATCGACCGATATCCTTCGACGCTAGTCCTGTTGGTCTTCTTCGGAACGGGCACCACTTTTGCCGTTTTCGATGTTTCGGGGAAGTGGCTGTTATTCAGGCAGTTGTTGAAGATGATTGTCAGCAGTAGGATGGCGAGATTTGGTAGCTTTTTAAGCACAAAGTTAGAAATCCCATCATTTCCTGCTGACTTCTTAGAATTTCCTCCGTGGATTATGTCAGTTACTTCCTCGATGGAAGTAAAAGCATCTCCAAAGTTGGTGACTGAAGTATTAGAGGCGGCAACTACTTCAAACTTGTTTTCAACTTCTTCGATGAATTCAGGAAGGTGATTGGTCAGGCGATCCTTGACGGTCTGCTCAAAATGCTTAGTGAGAGCTTCTGCTTTTTCGGTTGGTGTTGTTTCAGAATGTTGCCCGTGCATTAAAGTATCTGCCATCGAGCTCTTATTCCCAACGAGCTGGTTAATTTTCTTGAAGGCATCGGGTCCCGGTTTGATGTTCGAAAGCCTTTTCCTGAATTCATCCTCCTGGCGATGTTTCACTGCCTGGTTGAACATGGTGTTGGTGCATTGAAGTTCGTAGTATATGCGTCTATACACGTCGTTCTCTCTGTTGAACAACCTGTTGTATATCCGTTGAAGCTTTTTGCGGAGTCCCTGTCTGTGAGCATATATGGCCTGTATATGCTCCAGCATATTCACATATTCCTAATCAGTATCTATAACCAGATAGCTGCCAAAACAGCTGTGAGTTATGTAATTAAACCAAAAAGTGCAAACACTTTAAAATAGGATTTTGTGATAATTTCATATATTTTCGTAACTTTTGTTTTATTGATTTAACTTTCAAGATTAGTTGATGGTCTTAAAGCTGTATGATCCACAAAATCTTCACAAAATACTCTCAGCTTTGTTTTTTTTTCAGGAGAAGGTTTGTGAATCTGCTATAATAATCCTCCTATACTCCTTTCATACCTGGGTTAGCTTGATTCTTAATTGATTGCAGAACTTTGCCCAGAAATCTACATAGCGTGGTTCTCCTGGGCCTTGCTTAATATGCCCCTCCAGACGGCTCGATATCTAGTCTGCCGTCTCCAATTTCTCACTCAACTCCAAGCAGTTGTTGGTCTCCTTCTACCTGGTCGCTCCAACTAAGATGAGGGCTATGGGTATGGCGTCGAAGACTTTGCGCTCTGGAGAGTCGATGTTCATCCACTATACGGGACCACGAGCCGTCTTAACCACTGCGTACGATTTTTTTTTGACTAGGTTTATGTTTATCGGATGTATCTTTTTCGCCTTCATTATTTCTAGAGTCGAAAGAGCCTTTACTTCTTAGTACTTTTCTCTCGAATACCCCTTTCAAAAGCTTTCATTTGACAGAGAAAGTTGCACCCTTTCTCTTCTGAACCAGGACCGCGATTATGAGTGTTTTTTATAGCATATCCTTGGTTCTTCTCATTAGGCCATTAGGCCCTTATTCCTCTATTGCTTACTTAGCCCAAAGAAGCTTTGATTCGCAGGAGCTATTCTACGTTTTATTCCTTCATTGATCTTGTTCTTGTTTCCTGTGTTTACAGCAGTGCCCAGGTACACAAATTCAACGACTACCTCGAAGTTATACTTATCAATTGTCACGTTCTGACCAAGTCAGTCGTGGGATTGGACTTGTTGATGAAAGAGGTATACTCTTCTTGTCCTCGTGTATAATCAGTCCCATTCTGACAGTAAGCGGTGGTTTCACTTCCAGCAGTAAGGAAGTGAAACCACCGCTTACTGTCCCCTTAGTTCTTCTCAATGTCGTCATCAAACCAAAGTATTTTTATTGATTAAGTAATGACAGTGCCATATGTACTGGTTTGGGTGTTCCGTACTTCAAGCATAATGTGTAAACAGTCGACATGTCTTCATACCTGGGTTAGCTTGATTCTTAATTGATTGCAGAACTTTGCCCAGAAATCTACATAGCGTGGTTCTCCTGGGCCTTGCTTAATATGCCCCTCCAGACGGCTCGATATCTAGTCTGCCGTCTCCAATTTCTCACTCAACTCCAAGCAGTTGTTGGTCTCCTTCTACCTGGTCGCTCCAACTAAGATGAGGGCTATGGGTATGGCGTCGAAGACTTTGCGCTCTGGAGAGTCGATGTTCATCCACTATACGGGACCACGAGCCGTCTTAACCACTGCGTACGATTTTTTTTTGACTAGGTTTATGTTTATCGGATGTATCTTTTTCGCCTTCATTATTTCTAGAGTCGAAAGAGCCTTTACTTCTTAGTACTTTTCTCTCGAATACCCCTTTCAAAAGCTTTCATTTGACAGAGAAAGTTGCACCCTTTCTCTTCTGAACCAGGACCGCGATTATGAGTGTTTTTTATAGCATATCCTTGGTTCTTCTCATTAGGCCATTAGGCCCTTATTCCTCTATTGCTTACTTAGCCCAAAGAAGCTTTGATTCGCAGGAGCTATTCTACGTTTTATTCCTTCATTGATCTTGTTCTTGTTTCCTGTGTTTACAGCAGTGCCCAGGTACACAAATTCAACGACTACCTCGAAGTTATACTTATCAATTGTCACGTTCTGACCAAGTCAGTCGTGGGATTGGACTTGTTGATGAAAGAGGTATACTCTTCTTGTCCTCGTGTATAATCAGTCCCATTCTGACAGTAAGCGGTGGTTTCACTTCCAGCAGTAAGGAAGTGAAACCACCGCTTACTGTCCCCTTAGTTCTTCTCAATGTCGTCATCAAACCAAAGTATTTTTATTGATTAAGTAATGACAGTGCCATATGTACTGGTTTGGGTGTTCCGTACTTCAAGCATAATGTGTAAACAGTCGACATGTCTTCACCTTGTTTAACCCTCTGGTGGTGTTGAAAGTCTCAGTAGTATCCAATTTTGATTCATACGTCTTATCAGGATGACGTTGGAGAATTCATCCTGATAAACGTATGAGTTCAGCAGAAATTCCAAAGCTGGGCTTGGCTCGGTACAGTTCATCCCTGTTTAAACTGTCGCAGGGTGGCTATGTATATAAAATTGTTGTGGTTTCTCCAGTATCTGGCGTAATGTGAAGATTTAATCGATTCGTGGTTTTTCAGGTCCCGAACCGCCTTGATTACTACTTACTTAACTAGTGGGCGCTACAGTTCGGAACGAACCTAACTCCAGTTTCGTACTCCAAGTTGGTTGAGGTCGTCCTCCACTTGAGCCCGCCACCTAAGGCGAGGTCTTCCTTGACCGCGTCTACCCTCTGGGATGGAATATAAGATCCTGCTCTACATGACCTAGCCATCTTAAACGTGATGTGCGTATTTTTTTTGACCAGGTCAATGTCGCTGTACAGCTCGTATAGTTCTTGGTTGAACCTTCTCCTCTAAAGCCTGCTAACGCAGGTATGGTCAAAAATCTTCCGAAGAATCTTACGCTCGAAACGACCAAGGATATCTTCATCCATGCCTCGGCGCCATACAGCAGGTTTGTTATGATTAAGGTCTTATACAGAGTCTCCTTCGTCTTTCGAGAGAGGGCTTTGCTACTCAATTGTCTTCCTAGCCTATAGAAACAGCGATTAGCTAGAGTAATTCTTCGCTTTATTTCTGACGAGATGTTGTTGTCAGATGTTATAGCGGATCCGAGGTAAACAAAGTCCCTAACTACCTCAAAGTTGTACCTGTTTATTGTGATGTTTTGTCCAATCCGCCAGTGTTGTGTGTCCCTTTTTGTGGACAGCAGGTACTTCGTTTTGGCCTCATTGACTGCTAGTAATGTCTTAGCCTCTTCAGCTTCAATGTTAGTAAACGCTCCAGTGACTTTGTTGTTTTTTTAGTTTAGGTATTGCTATCCTCACTTTATTTTGGTCGGGTGGACGGAAGTTTTGTCTGTCATCGTCCATGGTGGATGGTCCATTCTGTCTGACAGCGGGATTTTGGTCTTCATCGCCGTTTAACAGTCTGCAGAAATGGTCCTTCCATGTACTCAGCACCGACTGTGACTCTACTACGAGGTTTCCATTCCTATCTCTACAGGCTTCTTTGCGGGTTTTTTTCCTTGGCACGTTCTTTTTAGCTGTTGGTAAAACTTTTGCACGTTGTTTCTGGAGTAGCATCTCTCAATATCTTCGATCGCGCGCTTCTCATGCTCTCTCTTTTTCTTTTGGAGGAGCCGGCGTTCTTTCCGTCTTTTCTGTTCATAGAGCTCGCGAGCAGCTCTTGTCCTTCTTTGCAGCGCCGTGCCATTTTATATGTCTCTTGTTTGACTGCATGGGCCTGCCTGCATTCGTCTTCGAACCAGAGGTTTAGTGGTGGTGGTCTGGTGAAACCTAGCACACCAGTTGCGGCATCTCTGGTGGCTTGTTGGCAATGTTGCCACTTGATGCTGGCGGTAATGAAGTTCTTGAGAGGTTACGGGATATTCGATCGGCATAGGTTATGGCGGTCTCTTGCGATTGCAGCTTTCCGACGTCATAATTCCTCACAGTATTACTCAGTTGTTGCAAGAAGGTAGTGATCCGAATCATCTAAACATCCAAAATACTGGAGCGTCGATCGCAATGTGATCAATCTGGTTGACGGTTTATTGATCTGGGTGCCGCTAAGTCCCTTTGTGTATATCGAGATGAGAAAACCGTGTGCTTGCAATGATGACATTATGTGCCGCTACGATGTCAATTAGCCTAAATCCGTTTCCAGACGTTGTGTCTTGTTGGCTATTTTATCCGATAGTCATTCCAAAGATTTCCTCTACCTATTTTGGCGTTAAAATTGCCTAGGACGATCTTAACGTCGTATTTAGGGCATTGCTCATAGGTTTTGTCGAGGAGCTCGTAGAAGTCATCCTTGGTGGCGTCATCTTTGTCCTCTGTGAGGGCATGAGCGCATATTAGGCTAATCTTTGGCGAATTTAGCCTTGATACGGATTGTCACAAGTCGATCACTTACGTGACGAAAGCCCAAGACTTCTTGCCTAAGTTTACCGCTAATGACGAATCCGCACCCAAATAAACGCTGTGATCTTTTTCCACAATCATCCCATCGTACTTAACGGATGGCAGTAATTCCTGCTCTGTAGCAGTCTAGGGCCTCCGGTAGTTGTTTGGCTGCACGTGGTCTAATCAGAGTTGTAACATTCCACGTGCAGATCCGAAGATCATTTTCCTTAATTGGTTTTTCCGGGTTGTCAAAAGTTAATCCGTCCTTTTCCGAGGCTATTGGTCGCTTCGTAACTTCCTTTTTTCCATGGCAGGCTTGTTAGCCCCACCCACAACTTTCAACCTAGGCCAGGTATTTTGTTGGAACTTGAGAGTCCAGAGTCAGTAACCCGCTTCGGGCATATGAGCGCTGCCGTTGGCCCATTAAGGGCTCATCCGCTATTATCTCTATTTCAATGTTTTGACTTGCATTGAATTGTCCCAATGACCTTATCTCAAAATACGGCGAAGTAGCTCATTAGGGCATCTGCTTCGTTGACTGTTGACGCCACCGTTGGTTCAATTGGTTGTGCTCATCATGAGGGGCTCGTGCAAAGACTTCTGCGAATCGATCGAACAGTCATTAAAGCAGAGCATTATAGTGTTGCTATTTTTTCTGTGATCAACAATCGCGCTTATAAGCTTAGCAGGAATATCCGGATGGACAGACCAATACCCGGTGGTAACCGCGGCGTACGAGATAATTACAACACTGCATCGTCTGGTTAACGCCGATCAGTGCCTACCCTATTCATACAGCAATAAACCACCTTGATAAGTACCTACTATTCCAACAGTAGTACTCCGTGGCTTAGTGGTTAGTGTGTCGGACTGCTAAGTGAAGAGCCTGGGTTCGAGTTCCGCTCATAGCCAACATGGATGTACTTCTTTGTTGTCATCCAGATTGACAGTGTTTCCGTCCCTATCTTTGCAGGGCCCAGGAGGGCTAGTGAAACCTGATATTGACTGTTTCACTCTTCTTTAGAAGTTTCGCGCATCCTTTCTGTTAAAAGACCTTCTTCATCTTCTCACAGTCACGTTGCTGGTGATCTTTTTGTCCACCTAAGTAGCACTGCACGTGCGTTCACTGCCAAATTTTAGGTTTTCTACATAGGTTTTCACTCCATCTGGTCTGGATACGATTTCTAAGGCGTTAATCTGACTGATTATAACTATCATCTTTGGTAAGGTTCATTTCAACCGTCACTGCAATTGCTGTTAAGATTCCAGAATAGGGCGTTAAAATTGAGTAGAAAAAGAACTATCATGAAATCATTCCTATCAATTGCATCTTTTCCGGAAACGTCATGCCTTGCACACATTATGTCGAAATAATGTTTGACAATTCTGTACAATTATTTGAAAAGCTCCTCAGAGCATCATCTTCTCGTCGTTCAGATAAAATTTATATTCTTTAATAGTCCATTGCCATATCCTCGTATACCATGTAAATGAAGTCAGTTTTACAAATTCCAATTAATTCACCCAGGAAAAGGCTGAAATAAGCTTTATATTAAGCACAACACCATTCATATAAACGACAAATTGTCATTCTGCTGAATAAATTCGCATCTCTATTTACTTTCCCTGCTCGGAATTATTCAAAACCCTCGAACATCTTTCGAAATTACCACTTTTATTCATGAAATGCAATCCTTAATCCCCTATTGAATGATTTTAAATGTTGTTTTTATTTTTCTATTTCAGGTCAAAATTCTAAACAGCAATATTGCGAAAGCAGGAGCCTTCCTTGATCGTTGTCCGTCCTGTATGGGTAATCTAGTGCGTCACATATGTGACTTCACATGTTCGCCCCATCAATCGAGTTTCCTTTATGTAAATAGTACACAAACATCCAAAAGTGGTAATTTATATTCGAATTTCAATGAATTTATTTCAGTTTCAAAATTCTTACATTCTGTTGTTTTTCCATTTCCAGGTAAAGTTTATATTGATGCGGTGGATTTGCATATAACCAGTGAATATCTTAATTCTACATACAAATCCTGCTCTCAGGTAAGCGTTTCATAACAAAAAAATCAGTAAAACAAATTCTAAGACTTGTCTGTTCTCTTTTTGCATTTAGGTTTCCGTTCCATCGACAGGACAATTAGCATTGGACTTAATGTGCGGCGAATTTCCAGCTTCACGTTGCAGCGCTAGAAAGTGGTTTGACTTTCTGGGCGATGCCAAAACCAATGGTTTTGTTCCATTTCAAATAAACTATGTCCATCATGACAATAAGTCACAGATAATTAAAGGTTATGCGCCTCTTGATCCAAAAACAGTTCCTTGCAGCAGTCCATTTAATGTATGTGTACAAATTCATTAAAAAAAACAATGAATGTCCTTATAGACAGAATTGCCTTTACTTTTCAGGATAAAACACTTCCATGTGCCTGTTCGGATTGTGAAGCATCGTGTCCGATACCCCCACCACAACCACCACTTCCAAAACCTTTTACTATCGCCGGTTTCGATGCATATGCTGTGATAATGTTGGTGGTATTCTTAGTGGGTTCTTTGCTTTTTTTGATGGGTGTCTGTCTGTTCCCATCGAAGAATGCTGAAGGTAAGTTGCAAGCACGAAGATCATTTCATGGATTGGTGAATCTTGTCATTTGGCCATTTGAAGGAATGCATGCACACGACAAGTTGCATGTCTGGAAGAGAAAAAAAAAATGTAATGAAGGGTGTCATGCGATTTGAGAGTGATGTTAACTAGGGAAATTAATATATTTATCTATTGCAAATTGTGTCCATATCCTCGAGGAGAGCTAGAATTTGCGAAGCGTATCTCCTTCTCTGTGATGTGAAGATAACATGAAAATGTTTCGGTCATTGAAGACGGTGAATAAATTATGCGGAACAGTGGCTTGAAAGGGTAGCTATCGCTACTCAAAAAGACTAGCTTCTTCTGCACTTTAGGAAATGCTTATAAAAGGGATTGTACAAAGATGATTCTCCTTGATAATGTTAATTTTTTTTATTTTAAATTACCTTCATTTGGTTGATTCCTTAAAATTATTTATGCAGTCGAATATGGTTTCTGCATAAAGAACAAAAAAAAGTTATTATTTTACCATAATGTAACATTATTAAGGAACGCATTTATTATCTTTTCCAAAGTCTTTCCGAGCTAATTTCTCTGCTCTCATTGCGAGCTAGGTGCCCAGCCCATTAGAGTCTCCGAGCTTTATTTTTTTCCACAACATCTGCTTCGAGGTAGATTTCTAAAATTCATAATTTTATCTTCTCCGGAATCGTCCTTCTTCGCACAAGATGCTAACAACTGTCCTTAAGACTTCCCTCTCAGAACCGGGTTAAGAGATTATAGTGCCTTTTAGTTAGCACCAAGTATCCGATATCAGCTTAGTTTTTATGGTAAGATTTCTGGATTCGAAGAGCTTCGACCTCCTATGTATATGTACTACTCATATGTACATAGGTTCTGTTGAATTTTAGCAGCTACCGAGTATTCTTCCTCAATAGTACTTGGTTTTCCATTAATTAATAAAGAGCCCATGTTTTGTGCTACCGTCTCAGATCTGGACGAAGGAATCTTGTACAGCTTGATGATTTCTGCCGATAATATCGATGTCGTCTGCCTAAGCTGGACTTGACGATATTCTCTCTTGTTGACTAGCCAGAGTCACGTATTTCTTTCTCCAACGCTATGTTGAAATGATGCAGATCATCCCCTCCATCCATCGTCCATTAAAAATGTTGATTGGTCTGGACAGCAAGCGGGCTAGATTTACTTGGCTTTTAATGTTGGTCATAGTCTTAAAAAGATTTGAATCTCTGTGGTTAGACTTTTAGTTTCGTGACTATCCTGATGATGTTCTTATTTGCAATTGAGCTTAGGCTGACAGAGTAGAATTAAAGGGTCTTCCAATAGGGACTTCCGAACTTTGACAGTTAATAGCGGCCATCTTGTTGAAGCTACATCTATCAAATTGGCTATCATTTATTCGGTCTGTTTGTCAAATCACCATGGACGAATATAGCGTTCAACAACACGTGCAATGATAAAATTGTTTTATCAAAGTGGGTGTTCTGTTCGGGCAAGGTTCCACGCGCTTCGCTCGTTGTACGGTCGCCTTAATCAAACTAACGAGAGGACTATTCGCAGTGTGGTAGACAAATTTGAAAAATTGATGAATTTGACCCCATTACACTCTTCTTGTGGAGTTTTCTTAAGTCGCAGGCCTATGCGAATATGCATAAAACCACAGCGGCCCTCAAAGCCAATATAACCAATACCATCGGTCAAATTCATCCTGATTTATGCGCTAGAGTCATGGAAAATCGGACACTTCAGATGCCACCAAGCGAAGCTGCGGCGGACATTTAAGCGATGTTATATTCCACACATAATGACATCGATATGCCTTTCAAACGAATAAAAAATATCGATGATATCTCACGCACACTTTATTTTATTTAAATTTAAAGTTAGGAAGCGCTTAATGAAAGAACCTTTAGTTACTAAAAGCCGTATACGTTGTTTGAAATTTGGTTTGGTAGTAGTGCAGTAGATAAGATGTTTGCTACTGAAGTTGGGAAGCAATTTTCGGTCGTGAACCTTAAATGAAAATAGTCACTCGATCTACTGCACCGACAAAAATCTTTCATATCTTTCAAATTCTTCTAAACTTAACGCTCCCACATTATAAGGGTATTAATAACCCCTAAAGTACCTAAGTCGTGGGTAATTCAGCGTCGCGTTCTACTAATCTCTCTTGAAAGAGCAACGAATAACGTCGTCCCAATAAGGCGTATCGTATCATCTTGGCAAAACTACTAAAACTGGACATTGAACAATAGAGCTAATTTTGGTCAACGTCATAATCTGCTAATCGATGGATGGTGTATTTCTTCTTCTTAAGTAGCGCTAAAGTCTGGGGTGGACCTTGGCCTCAACCAACAAGCTTCTCCAGCCAGCTCGGTCTCTAGGTAGCTGACTAAAGTTTCGCACATGAAGTTGGTCGAAGTCCTCTTCCACTTGTGTGTGTCACCTGAGTCTCGGTCTCCTCTACTGCGCCTACCCTCAGGGGTGGAATCGAAGTTTTCCGGGCCGGAGCATTGATGTCCATCCGCTCTACATGACCCAGCCACCTGGGACATTAGACTTTTATACTCCTTTGGCTAGGTCTGTATCGCTGTACAGCCGGTACAGTTCTTCGTTTTATCTTCTTTTCCACTCTCCGTTAATACATACGGACCAAAAATCACCCGGAGAAGCTTTCTCTCGAAGCAAACTTAAGCGTCCTAACTTTCCTGACATAAAACCACACTGATTTAAAACTAGGTTGTTGTGTACATCGATAATAAATTCTTTGGGTTTGTCAAGTTTGGCGTAATGCCGAATTTGGTCGATGTAGGAACTGAAAGCCCTGCAACCTCACCAATAAGGGCTGATAAAGGCGTTTACATTATACGCTGGACAAGATCTTGCCTACGATGTTTACAAGACCACTGTCGTTGATGTAGGTAATGCCATCGCTTTTTTTGTGAATCGGACAGATGGTGCTCGTTGAGTTTACTCTCTTCCGAAAATATTTTGTTTATGAGTTGGTGTTTGTATGCACCTTAGCAGATCATCTCGATCATCTCCAGCGTACTTGAAAAGTTCAGTCTGTAGACCATCGACATCGGCTGCTCTGTTCGATTTTAGCATTTGTCTTTATTTGTAAGCCTCCGTTTTGGCTTTGTTTGTTTTAACACATTCGGAGTCACACGAAAAGTTCCTCGGTGACGGCTGTGCGAATCCTTACACTTCTGCAATATTACTTATAGCTTGTTGGCAATGCTGCCATTATGTTTTTTGGCGGTTTTTTCTGATTCCAGTATTCCAATAATGAAAAAATAATCTTTTAAGTTGATGTTTACCTTAAGAGCTCTCACGGATATTCGTGCGCACCTTGGTGACAAAAATCCAGGACAGTTTAAGCTGTTTTTCAAAGGAGTTCGTTGAATTCTTCCTTGGTATTGTATTGTTCTTTTCTAAAAATGCATGTGCGCTTATAAAAAGTGTAGTTTTGATGCGCATTATCGCCGTTCTCTCGCTGATATCACCAAAGATTATAAGTTTTGTCATATATCACATCCAAAGAAACGCTAAGGTATAACCATTTTATAAATAAATAAATAAATTTACTGGCGCGACAGCTCCTTAAGGAGCCAAGGCCTAGTGACTTATACTCTCAACCATTCCTGTGTGTGTGTTGTTACTCTGCAAGAATTGAAGGGACCTACAGTTTACCGCCGAGTCCGAACGGCTACATGAGATGCACTTTTTCGAGACAAATTTCACTCTTGGAGGTTTTGTCAGTTCCTCGCAAGAGGCAGTACCTTAGAAAAAAAGGTGGCTATGAACTGGATTTGAACTCAGGTTCTTTCGCTTAGCAGTCCGACACACTAACCACTAAGCCACGGGGCACTACTTTTTTTACTTGAATGATAACTACTTGAGGCTCTTCGTATGCTCTTTGATTGATCTTACCATTACGCTACCAAATCCCCCTTCAACACCTTTTTCAAACCACGGAAAGTTTTTTAGATTATTTGATTGGATAAGAAATGTATCAAGAGAAAGCCCTTAAAGAATACCATTCTGTTATCTTCCTAAGACATATTTTTTTTATTATCAAATCATACAATTCGCATGACACTAATCAGATTTTTCTCGTGTGGGTTTTAACTAACAACGCTTTTCAATAAGCATAAACTTGGTGGTCTCAATTTACCGCACTAATCAAAAAAAAAAGTTTCCACATGGTTATTGGTAAACAAAAAATAGCTTTTCCGGCTGTTTTATTGCCTCAGCACCTTGTTTCAAACTTAAAATAAGACAAAATATAGTCAAAAATATTATACTACTATTTAAGTAAGTTTTTTTTTACATGTTTTTGAAACTTGGTAATGGCACCTACCTGAACATATGCAATTCTTTATAAATATTTCTCGTCATCGTCATCTTCCAATATAGGTTTTATGGATGAAATGTTGGATGGCCGGCTTTATAATTCAACCGTTGGCCGAAGATTAGCAGGGCATACAAACATCGACGTAACAGCCGATCAAGAAGACTCACCGCTACAATCGAAACGATCCAGTAGGTTGAAAATAATAAATACAAAAGCAAAATTGCTCATGTCTTGTCATAAAAACTATGCTTCTGTCCCTCCACTTTCGCCGAATTTAGAACATTTATTTCAATTTTATTTTATTATTATTTTTACTGTATAAAATTACTAATATAAACATGTATTAAGGTGTCGGGATTTAATTTATTGTTTTTTGTATAGTTACCGCTTTTTTGAAGACATGATTTGTTATCACTTTTGTTGTTTCTATTGTGTTTGGTGTTTTGTGTTTTAGTCTAACTCTTGTGAATTTTTTATAAAACGCACAGGCATTTCAGGTGATGGAGCTGACACAGAAGTCGATGGTGTCCAAACAGATGCAATCGATGTCGTCGATGATGAACCATCTGGTGTGTTTGATCAATTGGGCGCAAAAACAGAAAAGTATTTGGAAGCGTTCTTCACAGCTTGGGGAACATTTTTTGCCACGTATCCATGGCTGACGCTGCTGGGAGGTAATTTGTTTAAAATTCAGTCTAAAGTCAGGGATATTAAGTAAATAGTTTATTTTTCATTTAAGGTGTCTTTTTTGTGGGAATACTAGGATTCGGAATCAAATTCCTAAACATCACGACGGATCCTGTCCAATTGTGGGCGTCCCCTCAGTCACGATCGCGTATTGAACGGGAATATTTTGATTCAACATTCCAGCCATTCTATAGAATCGAACAGGTAAGTTATTCCACAAAAAAGAATTGCATGCATTCTACTGACTTCCTGTTTTAGATAATAATCAAAGCAGTGGACATGCCTCAGATCGTACATAATACTTCAAACGGTCTTATAACCTTTGGCCCCGTATTCGATAGGAATTTCCTGTTAGAAGTTTATAATTTACAAGAAGCAATCAAAGCAATTGGCCAGGAAGAAGGCAAGGGTTTGGAAAAAATCTGCTATGCCCCACTCACGGCACCCTACACAGGACCTGTTACAACAGCAGATTGTGTAATACAATCTTTATGGGGCTACTTCAAAGATGATCTGGAAGCTTTTAACGACACCAGCAAGGAAAAGGGTTACACAGTCAACTATCTAGATACAATCTATCAGTGCATGGGAAATCCATACCTTTGCTTGGCTCAGTATGGAGGTCCAATTGATCCAGCAATTGCATTGGGTGGTTTCTTGAAAGAAGGCGAACAGTTTTCTGATTCAACCAAATACGAAACAGCTGATGCGATGATACTGACATTCCTTGTTAACAATCATCACAATAAAGACAAGCTTCAGGCGGCTCTGGAATGGGAAGAAAAATACGTTCAACTCATGCAAAACTACACCAAATACAATATGAGCAAACACATGGATATTGCCTTTTCGTCGGAACGCTCCATTGAAGATGAACTCAATCGAGAATCGCAATCGGATGTGCCAACAATCTTGGTATCCTATTTAATAATGTTCCTCTATATTGCCATCTCGTTAGGGCATGTCCAAGAGACAAGTCGTGCATTTATCGACGTGAAGATCACCCTGGGCATTGGAGGTGTTGTAATTGTGTTGGCTTCGGTAGTGTGTTCTGTAGGTGCATTTGGGTTCATTGGATTGCCAGCTACTCTGATCATTGTCGAGGTAATTCCTTTCCTCGTGTTGGCTGTCGGTGTTGATAACATCTTTATTTTGGTTCAAACCTATCAACGTGATCCTCGCAAACCTACTGAGACTCATGAGGAACACATTGGCCGAATTCTGGGACGTGTAGGTCCATCAATGCTGCTCACGTCGGTGAGTGAGAGCTGTTGTTTCTTCCTCGGTGGCCTGTCCGACATGCCAGCTGTGAAGGCATTTGCTCTTTATGCCGGCATGGCTCTCTTCATTGATTTCCTGCTTCAGATAACCTGTTTCGTGAGTTTGCTTACCTTGGATACAAAACGTCAGGCCGAAAATCGTTTTGACGTTTGTTGTTTCATTCGGGCCAAGAAAAACGACGCTGCACCAATCACAGAAGGTCTGCTCTACAAGTTTTTCAAAAGTGTTTATGTTCCATTCCTGATGAAAAAAAATATTCGTATTCTGGTAATGATTGTGTTCTTCGGTTGGCTGTGTTCGAGCGTTGCAATTGCTCCGAAAATCGACATCGGATTGGATCAGGAACTCTCAATGCCAGAGGACAGTTTTGTGCTGCATTACTTCCAGTCCCTGAAGAAATTCCTAGGCATTGGACCACCGGTCTATTTTGTACTAAAATCCGGTTTGAATTTCACCCAAACCAAGGAACAGAATCTAGTGTGTGCGGGACAATTTTGCAATGACGACAGTGTCCTGACACAAATCTACATGGCAAGCAAACGATCGAACAGAACCTACATTGCACGGCCAGCATCTAGTTGGCTGGATGACTTTTTCGATTGGGTCACGAATCCAACCTCTTGTTGTCGAGTTGATCCTGACACCAACGGATTCTGCCCGCATTTTGGTAAGTTTACCTGAACTGATTTTAGATTCATTTTTTCATCATCTCCATCTCATAGATACTTCATGCGATGTATGCGAAATGCAAAACAACTCCAAAAGCATGATGAAACGGCCGACCGAGCATGATTTCAATAAGTACCTGCCGTACTTCTTAATGGACAACCCCGATGATTCATGTGCCAAAGGTGGCCATCCAGCCTATGGAAATGCTGTCAAATATGTGCCCACATCCAATGAGACATTAGAAGTTGGATCATCATACTTTATGGCTTACCATTCGATATTGAAAACTTCAGCCGATTATTATCTGGCACTTCGTTCGGCTAGGACAATATCAGCCAACATAACAAGCATGATTCGAGGACGATTAATGTCACAGGGTGTGCCGTTGAGTGAGGCTCTCAAAGTCGAAGTGTTCCCGTATTCTGTGTTTTATGTTTTCTACGAACAGTACCTGACCATGTGGCCGGATACCCTGAAAAGCATGAGTATTTCAGTTACTGCTATTTTCATTGTGACTTACCTTTTGATGGGTTTCGACATTCACTCGTCGCTGGTGGTGGTGATCACAATAACAATGATTGTGATAAATCTTGGTGGTGTTATGTACCATTGGAATATATCTTTGAATGCTGTATCGCTGGTGAATCTGGTGATGGCTGTTGGTATTTCTGTGGAATTCTGCTCGCATTTGGTGCATAGTTTTGCTATATCAGTGCAGAGTACTCGAGAGAAACGTGCTGCTGATTGCTTAACGAAAATGGGCAGTTCGATATTTTCTGGAATAACGCTAACGAAATTTGGGGGAATATTAGTTCTGGCACATGCCAAGAGTCAGATATTCCAAGTTTTCTACTTCAGAATGTACCTGGGAATAGTGTTGATTGGTGCTGCCCATGGACTCATTTTCCTACCTGTGCTGCTTAGCTATATTGGTGAGTTTTTTTTTATCATTGTTTTTATTTTATATGTTATTAATTATGATATTTATTAATATCTACTAAAATTCCCTGCGTAACGCTCGTTTAACAATGGATTTCCATTAAATGGTCGTTAAAACATATTTGTTTATCGATCCTTGAACAGTCCCATCCTTTATTGCATTTTGTTAAGTTTGATTTCGCATGAGAAAGAATAACTGTAAGATAATCATATGAAAATAATAAATTAATTCTTATCAAGCATCGTATGCCAATTAAAATATTAAAAGACATAACCTGCATGTAGTGAAAACGAGCGATATTAATGAAAAAGTTTTTTTAAAAGATGAGAAAAAGATAATTATGGATCAATTTCTTCCTTGTCTCAAAAGAGTAGTTAGTATATCCAACTAAAATCATAGATATGATGATACCCTTAATTTAAGATCATCTTGGTGCAGAGTGCACAAGGTGTACGAAACTGAAAACCCCTCTTTTTGACAGTAGGATATGAAAAGAATACATTGATTCAGATTTCTTTACTAAAGTCTGTGATTTAAAGTTGGCTTACATACTAGGCATCCCTGTTAAACTAGCTTAGAACAGCATACGAAAAGTATGTACTCTGTTTATAAAGTCGCCCTTAAAGGAGAGTTTTTCTCTCGAAGTAACCTAAAGCCTACTCATCATTTTTTGACATGCGTCTGGACAATAGAGCAGGACGAGGATGGTAAGGGTCTTGTAAAGGAACGATTTGTCTTCTTAGCTTGAAGAAGCAGTGATTAGCAAGAGTTATTCTTTGTTTAATCTCATCGCTGGTGTTGTTCTCTTAGTTAATAGCATAGCTCATGCAGACACACTACCCCAAAGTTATAGCTATCCATCGTAATGTTTTGTCCAAGACGTCGATGTTGGTCTCTCTTCTTGATGACATCATAAACTTGGTTTTAACATCATTGAATGCTGCACATTGCGCTATAAAACTAGTCGCTATAAATACAGTCGTACGCGGTTTTGAAATTGATGAAAATGTGGTTGGTATCGGATTGAAGTTCTTTGGTTTTTTCTAAGATCTGCCGTAATGTGAATATGAACTTATCAGGTTGTTGGCGAGTGGCTTTAGGCGTCCACACAATACAATGATCTTGGCAATGTTGAAAATACTGATACCTCTGTAGTTGGTGAACTTCAGAAGGTCGCCTTTTTCAAATTATGCTGAGATTTTATTCATCGGCCATGCTTTCTTCTAACGATATGATCCTAATAAGTTGGTGCACATTAAAACCGAGTCATCACCTGCAGCTTTGAAGAGTTCGGGAGCTAGGCCATCGGATCCGGCTGCTATATTCCTCTTAAGCTAAAATAAAGCTAACTTTACTTCATCCAGAATGGGTAGGCGGAATTGTTATTATACTTCGCCCAGGTAGAATGGACTAGACTTGTTTCTTACCTCCGATCCTGATAAACACAAAATTCGTATTTTTCGCCTCTAGGCACATTAGACCATTGTGTTATTTCTGCAAATCTTTCGTGCCAACCAAACTCAGTTGAAGAGAAACCCCCTAGGAGAACCGAAAGCCAATTGGGACGGTCTCAATAATTTCTTCAGGTTCTGCTTCCTCGGTAGCTACATAGACTCCAGCGCAGTTATGGTAACAAATGTTATCCTCTTAGGTATGAGAAATTTTGTCCCGAATAGGTCAAAAAGTATCAAACCTAAAGACAACTCATGGTTTGATTCGAGCTGTAAAGAGGTTATTAGGTTGAAAGAGGTAAGGTAAAGCCAACAAAACCGAGGAAAACCGGAAAAAGTTTCAGCAAGCTAGAAAGGCCTGTAATCTTCACATTCGGAAGACTAAATTTTTACATGAACAAAAAATCCGGCAAAAATACTGTAATGTCCCAAAGGCATTAAAAATGTTTGGTCATTCGTTAAAAACGTAAAGAACTCCTTGTCAACGGTTCTACGTTTGTCTTCAATGATACTTCTGTTGTCAGTTCTCAAGAAAAAGCAGATCTGCATGCAGAATAATTCGCTGCTAACTCAACGCTGCCAGCAGTTGTTAGAACTACTCCTGTACTCGAGGGCGTAAATGATTTCATGGGACCAATCTTCTTTCGCACTCGTACAGTCGCAAGAGTATTAAAAGATATTATACCCAAATCCGCTGGCCCAGATAATATCCCCGCTATTGTTTTCCATCTGTCCTATTCTCCTCTGGTCTCTTTCCGAATGGATGGAAAACAGCATTTGTCCAGCCTATCCCTAAAAAAGGCGAATCTTCTTCTCCCTCAAACTATCGACCAATTGCACTTAAGTCCCTTCTTTCCAAGGTCATGGAAACGCTGATTAATTTTCAGCTAAAGAAATATCTTGAGGACCGAAAGCTTCTTAATGACCGGCAGTACGGCTTTCGTAGCAACAGGTCCACTGGTGATTTGATGGTATATCTCACCAAAAAGTGAAACCAATCTGTCCATCGTTTTGGGGAAAGCAAAATTATTGCACTTGTATTGTTTCGCTGACGACAATATTCTCAGCTTTTCGTATTCGCGTCCAGATTCACATCATCGTTCTTCGGATGTGGAACTGCAACTACAGCGTATGATAAGTTCATTAAATTCTGACCTTGACAGCATTGTACAATGGGGAATAAAAAATCGCGTAGAATTTAATGCTTCAAAAACTCAATGCTGTCTTTTGTCGTTAAAGCGGAATATACCCCCAATGCCACTATCCATGAGTGGCACTTGCGAAGAAACCGACCACCTCTCAGTTCTCGGTATGTGCATTGCAGACCACCTTTTGTGGAATGACCACATATTTGACGTCGCCAAGAATGCTGCGAGGTGTTTAGGTTTCCTTCATAGATGCAAGAAGTTCTTCACCCCTTCTGATCTGGCTACAATATATAAAGCATATATTCGCCCAAAAACTTAAGTATAATTCCCACATTTGGGCAGGTGCTCCAATAACGCACTTGAATTTTCTGGATCGCATCCAAAAAAGAGCTTTAAAATTAATTGGTGATAGAAATATTACGGATTCAATTACATCTCTTGAGCACCGTCGTAATTTAACAGTGCACTATTCTATCGTTATTTTTACAAACAGTGCTCAAGTGAAATAGCCAGTTGCATTCCTCCCCTTAAACAATTCAACCGTAATACCGCTCTGCTAGTAATGCCTATCAGTTTACCCTTGAGCCCAAGAGATTCTTTCTTTAGTCGAACCACACGAATGTGGAAGGCTCTACCTGGTTCGGTTTTTCCCTCCCATTTTGATATGCAGAATTTCAAAACTAATGTCCATCGACATCTCCTTTTACATCCTTCCCTTCTTCCCTAATGCTCGCACGGTGTTTAAACATTATAAGGGTAGAAAAATAACCCCTTTCGCGCGTGCCTATTATAAAAAAAAAAACACATAAACCTTATGTTTATCTCGACAAGGGTCTTATGACGGTTTTCAATCCTAAGAGGGTTTTATTTTTTTTATAGATTTTTCCAACAATGATGATCTTATAAACTAGAACATTTGTTTGCCGTATTTTCGGCTGCTGTTTATTCTTCTTTTTTGGCCGAAAAGAGCTTTGGTTCTGCTCTGACGTTGACTTAAAACGTTAGACAAGATCTCGTCATGTTTAAAAGGCTTATTCCTGTAAAGTTGGTGCAGAGTAGTTGATCTTCTCTTTTGTGGAACCGGCTAAGATTCCAATCATCGGGCATACTTATACAGTAACAAACCATTTTTTTTACTCTTCAGCGAAGGCAAACTTGCTCGCCGCCCATTTCGCTGCCAGCTCCACGCTGCCTCACAGCAACGTTGCTCCTCCTGTACTTGAGAATGTAAATTTTTCCACAGCGTGTCTAAAAAGTTCCGCTTGGGCTCAGGGCACCAGCTGCTTTGTTGCAGTGCCCAGGACGGCTAGTGAAATCTGATGTTGACTGTTTGACTTGTCTGTAGAAGTTTCGCACCTCTTTTCTGAAAAAAACACCTCCTGCGTCTCTTTGATTTTTCCTTGCTGATGATCTATACTATACTTACTTACTTACTTAGGTGGCGCTACAGTTCGGGACGAACCTGGGCCTCAACCAACATGCCTCTCCAGCCAACTCGGTCTTTGGCTAGCTGCCTCCAGTTTTGCACTCCAAGTTGGTTCAGGTCGTCCTCCACTTGATCGCGCCACCTAAGGCGTGGTCTTCCTTGACTGCGTCTACCCTCTGGGATGGAATCGAAGATCCTGCGAGCCGGAGCATTGTTGTCCATTCGCTCTACATGACCTAGCCATCTTAAACGTGATATGCGTATTTTTGTGACCAGGTCAATGTCGCTGTACAGCTCGTATAGTTCTTGGTGGAACCTTCTCCTCCAAAGCCTGTTAACGCAGATAGGGCCAAAAATCTTCCGAAGAATCTTACGCTCGAAACGACTAAGGATATCTTCATCCGCTTTAGATAGAGTCCATGCCTCGGCGCCATAGAGCAGGACTGGGATGATTAGGGTCTGATACAGAGTCTCCTTTGTCTTTCGAGAGAGGGCTTTGCTACTCAATTGCCTTCCTAGCCCATAGAAACAGCGATTGGCAAGAGTAATTCTTCGCTTTATTTCGGACGAGATGTTGTTGTCAGATGTTATAGCGGATCCGAGGTACACAAAGTCCCTAACTACCTAAAAGTTGTACCTGTCTATTGTCCCACTACAATTGACTTGCGAGTTTCTTATAATTTTTTCAAGTATTAAGTTGAAGAAATCGCCGATAGCGCATCACCTTGTCGGAATCCTTTTTTGACGTCAAAAGCTTCTGTGAGGTCAGAACCAACCTTGACGGAGCAGCGAGAGTTCTCCATCGTCATCCTGCACAGTCGGACGAGTTTTGTGGGAATGCCAAAACCTGACATGGTTCTGTATAGCTCGTCTCTATAAATGCTATCGTACGCGGCCTTAAAATCGATAAAGAGGTGGTGGGTATCGATTTGGAATTCTTGGGTGGTTTCCAGGATCTGCCGTAGAGTGAACATTTGATCGATTGTGGACTTTCCTGGTCTGAAACCACACTGATAGGGGCCAATCAGGTTGCTGACGAAAGGTTTCAGGCGTTCACATAGTACGGCAGAGAGGATCTTGTAGGCGATATTCAGGAGACTTATTCCTCTATAGTTGGCGCAGTTTAGAGGGTCTCCTTTCTTGTGGATCGGGCAAACGATGGTGAGGTTCCATTCATCAGGCATACTTTCTTCTGACCAAACTTTAGAGATGAGTTGGTGTATGCACTCCACCAGGTCATCTCCGGCCGCTTTAAAAAGTTCGGCGGGTAGTCCGTCGGGTCCAGCAGCTTTGTTGTTTTTGAGTTTAGATATTGCTATCCTTACTTCATTTTGGTCAGGTGGACGGAAGTTTTGTCTGTGATCTATACTATAACATATACCTTACTTAACAAGGTAAACACTGGTATACCCATTGCTACATGTAAACTAATGCTAACGGAAGATGTCATAGAGGATACGAACAACATATAGACAAACATCAATACTTACGTATCTGAAACATTCTAAACGACTTGAAGTTGTTGGAACGAAGAGGAAGTGAAAACCATTTTGCACTTTTGCTCTTTGTGTTAGAAGAATTTTTCTTCGATGATCCCGGGATTTTGATGAACAGAGATATTATCAATCTTCATTTTTCATGCTTCAATTAGTTTAGCAGATTTTTCTTATATTAAATATATATATAGTTGGCTATTCTGAAAAACTACTATAATCTAAGTATTTGGGGTTTCCACCAATTCCGTTTCCGTAGCCTCCGTTTTTGGAAAGAAAGTACTTGAATTTAAATGATAAGAAAAGGGGTTTTAAAAACATTTTACATCTCGTGAGCACCGCCGTCGTATTTCATATCTTTAATTGTTTTTTACCGCTATTCATACAAACAGCGCAATGGCCAGTATCATTTCTGCCTTAAAATTACCCCGCTGTAATAAAGGGTTTTTCAATAAGAGCGCTACAAAATAAAACAAAAACGGTTTTGGATATCAATGAAATTCTTTATTCCTGTGAAAGTACGTTCGATGCCATTATGTATGGAACTCGATTTCTTTTGCATGGCCACCACAGGCACGCTTGCAGAAGTCCAGACGCTGAACCCAATTTTCGACGGTTTTCAAGCATAAATCGGCCGGTACTGCTGCAATTTCACGTTCGATATTCCTACGAAGTTCATCAATGGTCGCTGGCTTGTTGGCATAGACCATAGACTTGACGTAGCCCCATAGGAAACAATCTAACGGCGTAAAATCGCACGACCGAGGCGGCCAAGCGACTGGACCATTTCGTGAGATAACACGTTCTCCAAACTTGGTTTCCAAAAAATTGATTGTGACATTCGCTGTGTGGCTTGTGGCGCCGTCCTGTTGGAACCACACGTCCTCCAAGTCCATATCATCTGATTGGGGCCAAAAATACTCGGTTATCATTGAACGGTAGCGATCCCCATTCACAGTAACGTGCCGGTCTTGATCATCGCGGAAGAAGTACGGCCCAATGACTCCGCCGGCCCATAAACCACACCAAACCGTAATTTTTTTCGGGATGCAATGATGACTCATACGGAGTACATGTGGATTGCTGCCTGACCAATACCGCATATTTTGTTTATTGATGAAGCCATTCAGCCAGAAATGAGCCTCATCGCTGAAGATGATTTTTCGATGAAAATCCGAATCATTTTCAAGCTGAGCAACAGTCCAATTCACGAACATACGACGCTTCTGGTGGTCAAGCGGCTTCAGTTCTTGCGTCAATTTACTCGATTACGTGTGAGAGACACATTTGGGCTTTCTGCAACTGAAGCCTCAGCGGCAGCAATATTCTCGACACTACGGGCACTTCTTTGTCTCACTGGCACGGGAACATTTTGTAATGTGCCTGTGGATTAAAATTTTTCCACTAGACGCTCAATTGTTGATCTGCTAGGACGATTATGCCGACTCTTAAAGTTGGGTCACTGACTCCGAACTTCGGAAGTAAATTTTAATAGTTTCGACTCGTTGGCTGGTATATCTTTCCATTATGAAATGGCAAACCTTACTGAAGTGAAATGTCAAGAGAGCGGCAAGAAATATGGCGTCATTTGCTGTCCCTGTCGCTCTACTTTTGTAGCGTCCCTGTTGAAAAACCCGATATTTATACTGTAAGCGATGCGAGTTCATATTGCTTCTGTAGGCGCACCACACGAATGTAGAATGTTTTTTTCCGGCCTTGCATCCCATTTTCGTACACAGAACGTCGTTTAAAAACCTTCTTTAGTAGTTAAAACTGTTTCCTAAGAAGAACATGAACATAATGTTAGTATTTTAGTACTTTAATAGCAGCTCTTCATTAGCAGCGTTTTTCTTTATTCTATATTATGTCTACTTACATACTTACATTTTCATTCGACACGTACCATTTTCTTTTATGATTAATATTTTTAGGTGCGCCTATGAATAAAGTGAAACTGGAAAATTTTAGACGTCAACATTATAAAGTACAAGAAACATCACTTTCGACTGTAAGATTTTAAACTAAAAGAAAATCCAATATACAATACAAAACCAATAAAAAAACACGAAATATTGCAAAAAAAAACTTGGAATGATCGCCTAATCTACCTGTATGCCTATGCCTACATTGTCTTGGTTTGCTGTCATAAATATTGTGTATTTATAAAAGAGAATTATATTTTATTTATTTATTTTTTTTGTTCTATAATTTTGTGTGATTTATGTATTTAGTAGAATAGAATAGTAGGAACGGAATGCGTTACTCTTTTCTTCAGTTTTCTACAAATCTATTGTTTTTCTCTATAATTTTTTTATGTTGGTTGTAATAGATATGAATTTAAATTAAAATAACTCTGTGTATTATTTATATTTAAATAAGTAAATTCGTTTCATATATGGTTGTGGTATTGCTAAGCATAAGTAGATCTTAAATATAATTTAAACTTTCATATTTCTTTTTGTAATAAGTGTTGCCACTAAAGTAATATAACCACCACTTGCCACTCCAACAATCTCTGACATCCTTTGACCCATCCCGTGTCAATCCAGGTTTGGTGTCAAAAAAAAAACTAGAATTTTCTTAATGTGTTGGACGGAACTTTTCAGGTATCACAGACACACTTATTTAACGATTTCAAGAGTCTTAACTTAGAAAGAGCGAGATTTGACTGGATATTTATATTGCGGGCTACAATGGTCTGCTAACTCAAAGATCGTAAGTGTAATACTCGGATTAGGAAGCAATTTTTGTAACTAAAGCCGTTCGTGAGTTTTAAAGTTAGAAAAAAGTTCCTAAAAAGGAATAAGCCACCTGGGCGGTTTCAACCATTTCTTCTAAAATTTTCAAATTTCCAATACTTCTTTCGCTCTGATGCTCGTTTACAATAACACTTTGGTGGTCAGCTCTTAAGCAAAAACTAATCACCACAGATTGATATTGTTAATTCCCTACTTGAAAACATCACAATCGTCCACTTGCAAAAGTACTTAAAGATTTCGATATGCACAAACCCGCTGGCCCTGACAGTTTCTTTCCCTTAGTGCTTCTCCATGCTGGAAAAACCATTAGGTATGTTTGTTCTATTCTACGGTTCTCTTTCGAGTGGTTGAAAAACATATATTTTTCCAGCTAAAGAAGGCGTTTCTTCACTTCTAATTTACCGATTTCACTTACGTTCCTTTTTTCAATTTTTTTTTTTTTTTTACAAACGGAAACTTCTTAATAACTTGGTATGATGGCATATCTCTCCGAACAGTGGAACTAATCTTTACATTGTTATGGAGAACCTACGGTTATTGTGGTTAGTCTTTTAAAAGAATTTTTAAGAGTTTGGCAAGAACCTCTCCAGTCGAAAAGGCATTCATCTTGCACCAACGAATCCCTCAAAATAAATGCTGGTGTGCCGCAAGGTAATGCTTCAAAAACTCATTGCTGTCTTTTGTGGTCAATGCATAACATAACCCCCGTGCGCACTATCATTATTTACCCTTCTAGTCTAATTTTTTAAGCATATAGACTCACTCTGTAACCCCATTACACGAATGTGTCTTTCCGGTGACCGCTTTAACAAAAACGCAAAAATGTTTATGCCAAAGGCTCATCAAGTCGCTATCTATTAATGTCTTTTTAAAGAGGGTGTCGTTCTATTTCCACACACCAAAACATCCAGATTTTGAAACTATGTGTTCCCAATTTGCTTGTCATCAAAACTATAGTTGAGACCGAAACTCTTACAAGAAAAAAAATATATTTAACTACATTAGAACCACTTCAGTGGCATTATTTTTATTGCATTTAAAGTCTCTCCTTAGGAGTTACTACGACGTAATGATTTATATGTATATGTTGGAATCTTTCAAGGCGTTCTTCTAGTCTAATTTTTTAAGCATATAGACTCACTCTGTAACCCCATTACACGAATGTGTCTTTCCGGTGACCGCTTTAACAAAAACGCAAAAATGTTTATGCCAAAGGCTCATCAAGTCGCTATCTATTAATGTCTTTTTAAAGAGGGTGTCGTTCTATTTCCACACACCAAAACATCCAGATTTTGAAACTATGTGTTCCCAATTTGCTTGTCATCAAAACTATAGTTGAGACCGAAACTCTTACAAGAAAAAAAATATATTTAACTACATTAGAACCACTTCAGTGGCATTATTTTTATTGCATTTAAAGTCTCTCCTTAGGAGTTACTACGACGTAATGATTTATATGTATATGTTGGAATCTTTCAAGGCGTTCTTACTGAATTGTTGTTGAGTAGATTTAGCTCATAGTTTTAAACAAGAAAGAACCAGGTTGTGGTTGGTATCTATGTTTGCATATTTAGTACTGCGGACATCACACTTAAATTTCCTCCATAGCTGCTGTATCATAATGTGTATTTTGTTATGTTTGATAGTCAAATAATACCAAATAGGGGCAGTTTTAGAAGTTAAAGAATCCAAATATGCGTGGTTCGATCTCTAGCCTGTCGTCTCCAGTTTTGTACTCCAAGCAGTCTCCTTCTACCTGGTCGCTCCATCGGAAATGATGTGTACCCCTGCTTCTGACTTCCTCAGTTACGGCATCGAACCCCTTGCACCGTGGAGCATACATGTTCATCCGCTCTACATGGCCGAGCCATCTTAGCCCCAGGATTCGGATTTTTTTTTGGCTAGGCTTATGTCGCTGTACAGTACATACAACTCATTGTTGTATCTTCTTCGCCACTCATTTTTAGCCGGATCGTAAACAGGAGCATAAATCGCTCGTAGTATTTTTCTCTCGCATACCCAAAGGTAGCTTTTATCCGAATAAGAAAGGATCCATGCTTCGCCATATAGCAGAAAATTCCAAACTCTTGCCCTCATCTAAAGAAAACAGAAAATAAGCGTGACTATGTTTCTTGAGACTCTTGTGTTTCTAGAAAGGATTCTAAAAAAAAGCCCAAAAAAGCAATATAGTACAAAACAATCGCGAAAATTAAAAGGCAGCCTGAAAACTGCTGGTGCAAGCAAATCCAGAAACATCGGCATTTCGTTGCTGTCAAAAATGGAACATTCCATAACCGGCTGTTTTCTAAAGACAACTCGCCCAATCCACAACACAGAGACCAGTGGAGTTGTGGACACATTATGAACACATGTATGCTTTATAAAGGGTCCGCCATCTAACGTTTTTTTTTTCAACTAGTGCTTATTTCGTGAATGGTAACACTTATAGCGAGTTTCATTCAAATTTTAAAGATTTGATCTCAAAATTCAGATTTGCTCTTTTCTATGAAACTTGTTTTACGATTTAATCGTAGTATTGTTGATTATCTGACGAGCACACACAGTATTTTGACGACACACAAAAATATCTATGCACAGTTGTTGATTCACTCAAAATGCCATTTTGGTATTTTCTGACTTCAAAAACATCTTTTATTACTATTTTGTTTCTTTTATTGCTATTTGTTGATTTTATTGCTTAACACAGGCTGGCACAAGTTAACAACGAACAACAAATTACAAAACATTTTCCATTTGACGTCTGACCGAAAAGACTATTTACATGTATGTGTGCATTCAGATCAAATCTGCCACCCCATCAGAGATCAAATCTTTTGTGTTGAGATTTGATCTAGATTTGCTCTTTTTCTTGCAATGAAACTCTCAAAACTGAAAAAGATCAAATCTTTTGACAGAAAGAGCAAATCTTTTCTTCAATGAAACTCGCTATTAGCTCATGTCTGATTTGACAGATAATTAGTTTTATCCTTCCGCTGAACGAATATAGTTGTGTATACGCTGGGAAATATTACGACATTACTGCCTGAATCGACTTAGACAAGATACATACATACATTGAAAAGCCGATACACCCAAAACGAGTCACTGTTTGGTGCGGATTTTGGTCCAGAAGCATAATTGGGCCATTTTTCGAAAATGAGCAAGGAGTGGCCGTTACAGTCAATGGCGATCGTTATCGGGCCATGTTGAACGAATTTTTGTTCACAAAAATTGAAGAGGAGGATATTGGCAACATTTGGATTCAACAGGACGGCGCTACGTGCCACACAGCCGAAGCTACACTCGATGTTGAAGCATTTTCAAAAAAAAAAGTTATATGGCGGACCCGTTAGGTTCTCTGATTCAGGTGTATGGGATTAATACAAAGCATTCACCACTTACAGAGAATCGCATATAAGTTGGCGAAATTCATACAGAGTTTAAGGCGAAAAGAATCGCAACCAATCTTACATACGTTTGATCGGCATAAATAATTTATTGGGCTTTTGGGGTCTTAAGTGAAAGTTGTGGAAACAACACTTTAATTGATTCAAAGCTTGTGCATGTTATGCTCATGGTCATGACTATTGTAATGAATCCAGTGATCATCTCAGTGAGTAAACCTAATATATCCAACTATTTTATGAAACGAATTTGCTTCCTATTTTCTTATTGAATGCAACCTAGGTACCTATATCGTAATATTACATTTTCGATTTATTTGTTATAAGCTGAACACAAATGCACTTTTGAATGTTAGATTTGCACCAAACACTTCTTATCTGCACGCTCTATATAAAACACATCACAGAACTCTCCAAAAACACAAAAAAAAAATATTCTTCTTTATTTTTTACTGAATTTCTTGTTCCCTTCTTATTGATTTGTTTGTTGTTGGTATCAGCTTCTTAGTTCTGTTTTCAATTGCTTAAATATTTTTAAAATAAAAAAAAACAATGTTTGATTTTTGTTTGTTTTTTTTCAATTCAAACAGGCGTGATGCCCAGAAGAAATCGAAGAAGACTTCAACACAGGCCAAACACCAATAACAACCCAAGAACGAGCTACCATCCCGACGTCACAATCAATCCATCTACTACACATTTTTCTCCGGTTTATCCGTCTTCGTCGCAATCATCCTACGGAAGTATAGACTCTCAAACTGTACTAAATCCGATTCAAAAATACACTCCCATCACACACGATTAAAACGACAAAAAAATAAAAAAATAAAAAAACGTGTGTGAATAATAATTTATTATATAAGAAAAAAAAAATTAAAAACAAAAAAACTAGATTTGTTCAATCAGGAAAATCATAAGAATGAAGTATTTTAAAATTATGTGTAATATAAAACAAGTATTTATATAAGCAAGCATGTTAAAACTATAGATAATATTAAGTAACGTACATAACTACATACATATTGAAGAAAACCAGACAGAAAGGAAACGAAAAAAATATGTATTTACAACAAAAATCAGGTAATTTATCTCCTCGAAGTAGGTCTTTAAGGATGTAAAGTAAACAAAAAATACGAGAATGTCTGATAGTAATTTTTTATATCATTATTATGTATGTGTATGTATTGAATTATATAATTAAAATAATTTAAGTGTAAAGAAAATTAAGCAAAAAATGATGCCCATTTGTCAACTAAAATATGTATAAACAAATCAATCTGTTATTTTCATTCCGTTTTGTCTAGTTTATTTGTTTCATACCATTTCTCTCTCCGTTTTTAGATAAATCTTGTAGTTCATTCTAGAAAAATATTTGTTTTCTCAAATTCTGCGATATTTTCCATTCAATCACTGATAGCTTAAGAAATGTTATTATTTATACTAATTTTTAACTGTCTATTTTGTTTTTAAGTATTTTTGTTTGTATTTCCTCTTGAATATTAATATTTAGCTTAATTGATACAAAACATTTAAAGCTTTAAAGCTTTTTTGCCTAAAAAAGTTTTAAGATCCAAAGTTTCTTGATTTTTAGCATCAACATGAAACTTAGAAGACAATTGTTAAAGCTTTTATGTTTGTTGAATGCATGATGAGGCTGTCAGTTATTTTGAGCTCCCTAAGACTTGAATAAGTATTTTTTCATATTTTTATTAAAATTGCTAAATGCAGTTACATAATGTGAATCGTCTCATGATTTTTCAAATGACAGAATCTTATTAGGCTTTGACATTTTTATTATGTCACGAGTAAACTGGGTTCACTAAAAATGTCCCAAGAAGCAGGAAAGTTGAAAAGCGCTTTTGATTAAAAAAAAAGAGCTCTTATGAGTTTTGTCCTCTCGAATGTTACACACCTTCTCCCAAATTTACATATTTTTGCAAGTTTTTCATCTGACCATGAAATCAGCGGGGAGGGCAAATGTAATAAATCAGAAAAACCTCCAACGTCAAACGTAAGCAATATTATGGTTTTATAATTTTTTTCAGTTTGAGTACTGCAGTAGTGGGGATGACATAAAGCACAAATTACGAAGAAGTAAAGGAACGATTTTGCAGTTAGTTGCATTGCATAAGGATAGAAGCTTCAAAAGTAAACAAAAATGTAAAATGATTCTAAATAATAATGTCAAATGCGTAAATGGGTAAACCTTTTGCATTCGTTGGAAGGTTTTGGGTGAACATTCAATGCTTACGTATCTTTCAGTTCGTCCATTTGTTTATATTTATTATGGGCCAAATTTAGTAAGAATGAAAACACTTCCTTCCAATTAGAGCTATGTCAATTGTTCATTTTCAAAGATTCAATCGTTCATGATTCGGCATTGTATATACATTTCTCATGGTGGTCATTTTTCGTCTGGCCATCTTCCTGGTTGATTCAGAACTAACTCTAAATAGTGGAGACGAGAACCTTTACCTATATTTTACTAGTATTTAATAAACTTTTGTTGTCTGTACTTATTCTATATTCACACCAATTGGCAATTTCAGCACGCCTCATTGCGACTTGATTCAGAACTAAAAAATGATGCTTCATGATAGTACTATATGCAGTGTATATACAAAGGATTCGGTCATTTCAAAGATTCGGTCTTTTCAATCAATCCTATATCCGTTCTTTCATTCGTTTCAATTTCTACCCATATCGGTCACCGAAATCTTGTGTTGTGAATGTGATTTGTGACTTGAATATGATTATGAATAAAACATTTTGCATGGTTTCCATATGTATCTCTGTTCTGCATTTGGATCTATCCGACACCGACATCCGTCTTCCTTACAGGCCGACTCCACTAGACATAATTTCTCTCAGAATATTCATCATGATATGAAATATCCAATGGAGTCGCGTTGTTTCGAGCTCTGTTGGGATGTTAGCGATCTCTCTCTTCGATTCTGTTTTGACATCGATGTCTTGATATCAATTTGACGTGTATGTTTTTTTCCCTTTTTTGTGTGCCGATGACGTCATCTTATTATTTTTTGTCTCATGGGGGTAGTTGCTCTTTTTGTGCGCTTCAAAAATTTAGTTTGCATAGAAAAAGCTCGAATATAGTATTTTTATTAGTTTATGTGTATTAACAGGAGTAAACGAGACAATACCTACATTTTTTGAATGGAATAAATATTAAAAAGGATAAAATTAACAAATATAATTGAGTAGAATTTCAATCTATTGACTTGTCAGAGATACATACACGTTAGCCTTTCTTGCTTTAATGAAATATCAAGACATGAACTGCCTAGCGAAGAAAAAAGAAAATGGTCTGATATTAAGGCGCCAGTTATAGCGATCATTAAAAATCCATCATTAAAAGTTGAAACAGCTATAAACTGGAATTTTTTACGTATGGGTAGTTATAGCGATCAGTAAAGTTGTGTCGGAACTTAAAGGCCAACCCCACCAGCCATAACCTCAAATATGTTTTAATGATGCAAAATGCTTCAGTAAACTTTTTACTGATGGGTTGGAAAATTAAAAAAATGGACCACAAACACTGGAACGAAATGTTCCATTATTCTGTCAAATGACAATCAGCTGTTCAGTAAAACCAATTTTCATCATTAAAAGAAATAAATGTTTTTTTTAATAAATAATACTGTTTCCCGGGTTTGTTTTTTGTCAAAATAAATTATTTCAATTGATTTGCCATCGATTGGCATAAGTTTCATGTTTTTTCTAACACCAAAATATCCAATTGAAATTTTTTAATGATGGTTTTTAATTATCGCTATAACTGGCCTCTTATATCAGAGATCTCGTTAGCGATACAGATATCATTTAAGAGTCGGCCTGTTAAGTATATCATTAGGTTGAAGGTATGTATCTGTGTATGTCTCACACTCACTCTCTGTGTAAAAAAATTACTTAAATTTCAGTTCAGTTTCACTTTAGTTTCGTTCATTTATTTCAATCATTCTCTATCTTTCGTCTGGTTCTTTGTGTATTGTGTATTCTGTATTGCATTCAATGATTGATTGAATTTCAGTTTCGTTTTCTGCATCGTGTATCGTTCTCGTTCATTTGAAAGGTACTGAAATCGTGAACGACCGATTTACGGAAGTGTGATTGCAATCATCAATCAATCACGATAGACACAGCTCTGCTTCCAATTTGAATTCAAACTGGAATGACAGCAAAGTTTGATCTGCTCCAAAGTCCCCAAAGAAATTTATTCGACATCGTATTTCTCTCAAATAGAGATGGAGGGAAGTATTTTTCTATCTACTTTACTAAATTTCTGTATAAGGAAACAATTTTAAGCAGTTTCTAGTAACTTTGGGCAGCTTGAAGTTACTCGAAAAAGTAAAGGAACACAACACATCGTCCTATAATTTTTACGAATTTTTGCTAAATGTCGCTCCACAAGTCACGAACTTTTTAGATTTTGATAGAAGAAAGGGCTCTGGAGAGAGAAAAATATTTCTCCCAACTGCAAGTAACTAGCGGGCAAGATGTGCTCCTATAACTGGTCTGCATATTGTTATTACCTTTATATTTCAAAGAAACGTTAGGAAAAATGTAAATTATAATAAATTGAGGAAATTATCAAACAGAGCACCTTTCAGATTTGCGACCCAGCGCTACTTTGTATTTTTTTTAAGCAAAATAAACAGCACAACAATAACCTGTGTTTCGGAGTGTTTTTTTCTTGGCCCGGCAGCTCTTGAAGTTGGCGGTAATGTTTGGCCTTGTTCCATGTACGCCAGGTCTCGATAAGGAAACAGGAAAGTAATATAACGTTACAATTTTACATGAAAATTTCGTTTCAAAGTGTAAATTCAAGCAATTTTTCGCGGTACCGCAACTTTTTCATAGAAAAAATTACTCTTGTATTTCATTGGCTTGGGATAGTCATTTGATCCTGACGTTCAAAAAGTGGTCAACATTTTTGTTTAACGCTTTCAAAAGAACTTCGAACTTTTTGTATGAGATTTTAATCCTCACTCCTTTTAATTTTACAAGCTGATGTGGAACATACCTAATACTACTGTTGTGGTAATGGCCGCACTCTCATACCCTAGGCTGACAAAAAATTCTCCATAAGATCCATACTTATTATGGACTCAACTTTACTTACTGTTTGAGTTTCATAGGAATTCTCAGTCCATCATGGTGTTCATCGAGGTATGATTAATGGCAGACATGAGCTCAGATATAATACACATAAACACCTGACTCCTCTATTAGAAAGCAAGCGTTTAGCGTGGGTAAATTATCCGCCAGTATATCCGTTAGTAATCTTGGTCAGCGACGGGTATATAACTTTCCGATATTACATTAAAGGTCGTACCATTATCTTCACACGGACTTTATACACAATGGGCTTACTAAACTGAAAATTTAAAGAGGAGCTTACTCCTTCTGCTTGTGTTATTTTCTTCAGCTTAAAGCCGAACTAATTATAATATTGTAACCTAGAAAAAAATGTTTTATCTAATTTAGACAATTTTACAAGTTCTGCTAATAAAATTTATGAAAATGTTTAAATATATATCGTACCTAATACAGTAACTTATTATAAATAGAATCATTTATATTTATGTACATCATCTATGGCTGTGTCGTGATTAGTATTTTTTTTTTATTTCTGAGGTGTCGAAATGCATGGCATAAGCAATAGTTTCTGTTTGGTAGATTCATCGATATTGGCCGATGAAAAGGCCAAATATTTTACATGTCGTCTAAAGGGCCATCCTACTATTATAGCAAAATAAATTTCCTCTGGGGGAAATTTCCCATTTTCAAATTGTATTTTTTTGTATGTATGTATGTACAACTTTCTGGGTGTCGTAAATAATGTTCTATTATTATTTTTTTTTTTTGAAAATACTGCTAATCTTTGCAAATGAACCTTTTTGTTTCGTTTTGTATGAATAATTTTGTAGTGCAATAGATCCCTAAGAGGTTTAAAACACGATATTTTACTATAAATCCTTTTATCGGAGCCAAACTTTTCAACAAAAATTATTTCCGTCAAAATTGTTAACCTTTTTTCCCTAAAGCATAGTACGCAGCTCGAGCTAAAATTTAGCTTACATGTGTCTCCATAAACGTTAGCTAAAATTCCAGCTAAATTTTAACAGACGAGCGTTGGAAGAAAAAAACAGCGGTTCCCTAATTTAACTGAACGTAGTCATATTAAATTTAAGAAGGTGATAATGCCAAAGTCGTTTAGGATTATTCTTGTAAAAAACGACGATTTAAAATATTTCTTTTATATGATTAATATTATATATTATATTTCATATATTTGTGTCTAATCAAAATAATACAAAATTGCTTTAAACAATTTTTGGGTGTGGATTAAACCCCGACGACTTCATCTTTTAGCTACGGTCTGTTAAAAATTAGCTCGAATAAATGTGCCGATCAATTTATCTGTCCGCTATATTTTCACAGTGCAACTCGGCTAAATTTTAGCTCGGCTAAATTTTGGAGAGAATTTTTTATGGGAGCTAAGTTTTAGCGCTTACATTTTACAAATAATTAAATATTTTCTGATTTTTGAGCGTGCGATAGTCTCTCTCTGTAGCCACTTCAGCTTCCAAGACAGAACAAAGTGCCTACAGCAGGTGAGAAGTGTGATTTTGAAAGTTACTGATTTAAGAGTTTTGTATCCCAATTCAGCTGATATGCCTAAACCAATTAAGTTTTTTTTGTATTCCTTTGCTGCATTATGATCCGGTAGTCGCGACTTTAGCCTCTTGCTTGTATCCCTTAATTTTGCTATTGTCTGATGAACCGTTTATTTTTATTCAACATTATCGTACTTGGTGCTTATATTTTTACTTTTCATTTGTATAAGTACACTCAATTCAATAAAACGCAAATTTTCGTTTCATAAGGCCCTTCCTTATGATGCCCGTCATTCATTTGCACTTTTCCTCCGTGTGCTTTGGGTATATCTCTTCCTTTCATGCTGACTCACAAATGTTGGCCTTTTTTATATTTTTCTAAACAATATATTTTTTTAAACGAAATCATTTTAACTTATTTTATGAAATTTTATATATTTTACAATCTAGAACAATCTCAAGTTTCCTAATTTTTATTTTGTTTTTCAACTGCAATGTTCCTCTAACAAATCCGTCTACATGCCATTTGCTTCCCAATTTAAGAGTTCTTAAAAGCAATTTTGATTTTGGATTAAATGTTGTTCTCCAATAGAGTAAATATTTAATAAAAAAAAAAACACTAAATATGTACACCTTTCTTTATTATATATTTTTTTTAAGTCTGAGCATTTTTTAAGTTTTCTCCTTAACCCGCAAGACTGGCAAGAAAAAAGTTAAAAAAAAAACAAAAAAACAAAAACAACAATAAAAAATCCAAAACTATATTACAAGAAATAATAAAAGGAAACTATTTCTAATAATATTTTATACAAACATAAACAAAAATCAAGTAAAAAAAAACAACAGAATAATATTAAATCTAAGTTAATTTTTTTAATTACATAAAGAAAACAGAAGATGATTGTAAAGTAAAAATGAATTATAAGGTGAAAGTACTGCTTTTTTATAGTTTTTACATTAACGAATCAAACTAAATTGAATTACATAAAAAAATAGTAAAAGGGGTGTTTAAAAAAAAAACATGAATATGCGTTTATGATGATAACGAATTTCAAAATAAACATGAAAGTGGCCTTCATAAGAAAATTTAAATTAAAGTTAAATATTCATTGATGTATCGCAAATAAAACTAAATGTAACATTTTTTTACAATAATGTTTAAGATAATAATAAATTAAATGACAAATAATACTAAATTAACAAAGAAAAACACATTTAATAATTAGTAAATCGGTGAATAATAATTTAAGAGAAAGAGATTATTCAAAGGCAAAAGGTTTTGAAAGTTTAATAGATAATTTAAAAAAAATTTTATTGATTCATAAAAAAATCTAAATTAGATCTTGTTCATGAAATAATCTTAAACAAAAAATGTCAACTCTTTAAGTTCAAAATTCAACTTAAATACTAAATGTTGTTTCGTTCTAAATACCCAATTAATTCTTATCACATCATATATCCATCGAAAGTTATTTTAAAATTGAAGAAAAGGATGTCTTGACCTTTTAACTGTTCTACCAAGTGAAAAGTTGTAGGCCATTGAAATCTTTTTCTCTTGTTTCTCTCCAACTTTAAAGGTTCCTCACTGTCTAGAGCTAGTGGTTGAAGTTTCAGAACCGTGCCAATGCTCATCCTCAGTTGCACAGGAAGTTTTTGCGATTAATACCTCTCTTTCATATGGGGTTCACTTAAAATCGTGGCAAACCCTTGCAAAAACACCACCCTCGTCATCTTCGAGGCTTTTTCATGACTCTGCTGGATGATGTAAGCATTAAGTGCACTCATATCCAATATCCTATACAAAACAGGCATTGGCCAACGATGACGAGTTCTGCGACTACTTGAATAAACTGAACGTATTTGGTCGACAGAACTCACGCCATCCCTTGTGCTATTGTAGTGAAGGATCATTTCAGGTTTGCTTGTTGGTTCATCAACAGTATTGTCATGGTGCATATAAGACACGAGAATGACAGTTTCGTTTTTCTTTGCGACATAGCTCACCATTGTCGTCTTTCGGAATCACCTTTTTATTCTTCCGTGTTGTTCCAAAGACGGTTAGATCTTTTGATCTCATTATAGCTTTGTTCCCCATCTGCAAATTCGTACGAATTTTCACGAATTTCTGCCAATTCTTGTTCCCGTACACCAAAAATTCGTAGAAAATCGCAGAAGAGAGAGCTCGTGAGAGAGAAAATAATTTCCCCACCCTGCGAATTTCTGCTCAAGAAATTTTTGAAGGCAGAAAAAAGTAGCAGCCAAACGTCAGTTTGACAATTGAAAAAAAAGACAATAAATAATCAAATATACGACACGTTTGATAAAGATTGCAGAGTTATTTTTAAAAGTTTATAAAAAAAAAACATAAAAAAACCGGTGGTTCTGTGAACTTTTCCATGAATATTGTTGACGAAGTCCAGATTCCTGATTTAGTTCAGGGTTCAGACAATTGTTAGAGAGCAGTGTGAGTTGAGTCTTCTAAAGCCAGCTGTTTGTAAGGAGCAGAGAAGAATTGTTGCATCGATAGTTTAAAAAACAATCGAACGGCTATCGATAGTTTAAATAATTCAAACTTACCTTCACACATTTTGAGCTTGAGCTTATTCAAGAGATTGAAACCTGTGGGAAAAGCTCATATGCTAAAACGATTATCAGATTTTCGATATGAGCTTGAGATATGTGAGCTATGAGGGAGGGTCAAAAAGGTCTTGCTGCACTGACAGGCAATAGATAAAATCTTGCAGCTTCCTGAGTGCTTTGAAATTTCGAACACAACAATTTCCTTTTACACGAGGAATTTCCGCAGTCGAAAGCGTTATTATGTAAAGGTTGTAACTGTTGAAGGCAGGGATGTGCTTGAAAAGTTAACTGATACTGTTAATAAGCGAATAAAACCTATTGGAGAAGAATGCCACTCGTGCTGTTATCTTTTCGATTTTAACTTTTTACAATTTAATTGAAAGGCTTTAATGGCTAAAACACAATCACGCTTTAGCTTCGGTTTCATTTGACGTTTATAAGTTCAACCATTGGAAATCACTACATCTTAACATAATGTTACTTTGGCTTTGACGTTACGTTTGGTTCGTGTACAAGATAAGGTAACGTGATTCAAATACAAAGCTGAATTAGAAACTGGTTGATTTTTTGCTCATTTTGACAGAAAAAAGCAAAAACAACAATCGAAATTTATAAAATGTCACTTAAAGCGTGTGAAATGTAACTTGACGAAGCCAAAGCTGAAGCGTGATTGTGTTTTAGTCATAAGGGTATTCATAAAACGTGGTAAGATTCACTTTTGTTTTATAGATAGGCGGTCATAAATCTAAAATTTGATGATTCATAATTTGGGCCTAATCAATTGATAAATGTATAGATCGATAGTATCAGTACTATCGATATTTTATTCAAAACTATCGACGATATCGAAAATAATTACTATCGATGGTTAAGCAACACTAGGAAAGAATGCTGCAAATTTTTTGGTTTAAAGCGTTCCCGTACTTTTTTCGTAGAAATCTCTCAAAGAGAGAAAATATCCCCACTACTTAAAAATCTGACAGCTGCGAATTTTCTGCGAATAATTATCGGGAACAAACCTTATATTGTCGTGATATTACGATTTGAGTTGAAAATTGGGTGGCATAAAAGCAGACAAGCTTGCAATGGTATTAGAAATTTTCTATCTTCCGCCGTCAAAGTAAGGCCATCAGAACTTTTACCACAGTGTAAATAGGTATTGAGCGCGTAGTGTGTTTTCCAATCCGCAAGGCATTGCATTTTCAATCCATACATTTATTGGGCTTACTTGAAATATACATTTTAATTTCACAGCGAACCCGAAAAGCAACCAACATTTCATCAATAGTAGCATTGGCCCAAATTTAGTAATTGGCTTTGGAATTTTTGTTGAAAATATTTATAAAATCTGTAACTATACAACCTGGATCTGTTTTTCTACGGCTCATTTCTATCCTCTGGATTGTCGATTTGAAGACTATAACAAAAGAGTATAAAAACAGCAAAGACGACATACAAATGGAAAATGTATCGTCCTGTTCCATCCGTAGCAAATTGCGATACTATGGCTTCATGGTTTGACTTGAATACAGATGAGTACATCAAAAGTTCCAAAAAATGCATCCAGCTCTTGTTTCAGTGCACTCTTTTAGTTCAGCGCGGTCCTTAGATTTGTATTTAATTCTGAGCGCTCGCTGCCATTTTAATGTTTGCCCACTTTAATATTCTACTTTTGATATCCACATCAAATATTTTATGGAGTGATTTATTTGGATTGTACGGATCAATAGGTCTGGCTCGAGAAGTAGTACACGGCAATCTCATGATGTTATGGCTCCTGACACTAGCGTTTCTTGCCGGTGCTTCTTTAGCCCATTTGAACCTGTTTTTTCCATAAAAGTATCCAGAGGAACACTCTCCAATCTCTTCAGCTTCATCTTCTCGAGTCTCTTCGCCTTCAGACAATTCGGAGTTTGAGTCATGATCACTTGTCAACACAAACTCTTCTCCACTGTCCGCTGTCCACTGTGAAGAGTTACAGGATTCACTATACTACCACACAGGGTAAATGCGGACAGAAGCGTCAGTAGCTAAATCTTGACGAAACAGAGGATACCTCTATTATAGGCACCCAATATGAATTTGTTGTTCCCGCTTACGAATGGCTTCATTCTCATCTGTCCGCCAATTACATATATCTAGTTCTGACCTTATTTAAAAGGAATCTATTTCTGGGACCACTAAGAATTCCAGCAAATGAAAACAACCTTTCTATATTCTTGAATAATAGAAGGGCTTTGTTGACCTCAAAAATGTTTTTTTAGTGGAATAGTTGTTCAAAATTTCAAAAAAAGACTCATTTTCTTCTTCAAGTTATAGTTCGCACCATTTTCTACTTCATCAGTAAGTTAAAATGGTTGGTGTTTTGGCGTCGATTGCTTTTCTTACCAAAGAACTTATCTCAACAATTTTTATTTCGCTGAAATAAGGGTAAAGTGATTTTATCCACTAAAGTTTTATGGAAGGGCAACAATGATGCAACAATGGTGTGATGCACTTCTGGAGTGATGTTGAAATGATTATTAAACTTTTGCATTAACGCTTTTTCAAATTTGTCTATCATGTCCGCAGGAATATTTTAAACCATACAACATAATATTTTGTTTGTAGGTACGCTTTATAAGCGTCAAGATGCTTTACTTTTAAGTAACAGATAAAATTTTAACTTATTTACGCAGACCCTTTTAATCTGTACAAACAAGCTACTTTCAACCAGAACTCCATTTCTTCTTCTCTGAATTTCAGTCTCATTCAACTAAAAGAAATCAATGTATAACATTATACAATAGCTGAGACTCAGATTCCTGGAGCGGGATATTATTTTTTCCAAATGCAAGAACAATTTTAATTTGAATTTTCAATTTTGTTCTGCTGCTGGGAACAGAATAATTGGATATTTTCACTTCACTTCACACTTCTTTTCACTTCACTTTAAAAAAAAACGCTAACTTTAACTTCACGCGCGTTTTTACCAGATAATATGATAAATCTTTTAATTTAATAAATTTAATTTAACAGCAAGCAGGAAAAAAGACCTTAAGCAGCATAAAGACTGCAGTAAAAAGAATTCAAAACATCCAACAAGTCTGCAATACATATGCGCTTAAGTCTTTAAAAGATTTAAAAAAAAAAATTAAAAGTATTGCATTCTTCTGCAATGTCTTCATTCAATTTCACTGCCGAAATCAATGTAGTGAATTGATCTCTTATTGTCGTTCTACCCGTTCAAATTTCAATTATCCATTATGTATTAACAAACAAATAATCGTATTATGATTCGCGATTCGCCAGAAATATTTGGCGAATGCAAATTTTTGGTATTACTGTTTTCGAATCGCCTAATTATTTCCGCCTCATATGTCAAAAATGTGGCGAATTAAAAACTTGCTCTATTGCCATTAGCGAATATTCGTCTCAGGCTGAGAGAGCTCCAGCTCGAAGTCGTGTCCGACAGAAATTTGGTAGCTGCAACTACCGAGGAACCACAAGGCTGATGCTAGTTTTATGATTCGTGAAATTACTGAACATTGAGTTGTTTGAAATTATGAACTCATGATATTTAAAACTAACTCAAACGCATGTTTGTTAATCCAAAAATATAAAATAAATAAATAATGTAAAAGACAATTATTTGAACAAAGAGAAGAAGTAATTTGTTCCTTACAAAGTTTCAGGTGGTTCAAGTAGGTTGGAACTATGTATCTCTTAAACTCCTCCTCAATCTTCAAATCATATTTTTTTCATCCCTCATGTGTTGGTCTCCGTCGCCAAAAACCAAATCTATTTTACCTTTTTTTCTGAAATCTTTTTTTAATAAACAAAACCCGTACACTATTTTCAACACAAATTGAAGTTTTTGACGTTCAACTACAACTTGAATTAGCACATTCAGTTTTTTTCATGTTGGTAGCTTTGTTATGACAGGGGAACGTAGGAGTTCGCTTTTCGCAATACCACGACAAGATTAATTCGCTAAATTTTTCGACACGAGTCGTTCGACTCGCGAATCATAATAGGGCCCGTAATTAAATAATAAATTTGTTTGTTTATGCTCACATTTTCCAAATTACCAGATTATTTTCGAGGCTCGTCGTATGGTTGTGAGTTTCTTTATTTTTTGACAATGAGGTACTAGACCCCATAATTAGCCAGTTTGGTACCAACGCAACGGCCGCCACGAGAAAGCTATGGAATAGTTGAAGCACGTTCATACTCTTGTATGGTACACGTAAATCTCCATATTTTGCAGACGGTAGATAGAAAGCTGACCTGGCTTAGGTTGAAATGATGCCCCTAGAATAAGACACCCGAATAACGCAGTAAAAAGTCTTCTCTAGGCTAGGCCATAAGATAAATTGATAGCAGACATACCTATAGGTGAAATATCAGGGCTAAGCATCGATAAATCCCTTAAGTGGTTTGAAAATTTGCCAGACAAGCTCACAGAACAACAGAAGCAAATCTCAAGTAAAATATTAAATGAAATAATCAACAGGGTCTTTCCTTTTTGGATTAGTAAAAAATAAAAGGTTCGCCTGAGAGAGTAAAGCTCTCTTGTGACTGAAATTCATTGCATTCTGCACTGCTAAATAATGCACAGATTCTTAATATGGTCGACACTGTAGAATCCAGTGATATGGTTCTTAAATGAATCAATTCTTAACTTAATTTGCTTTAAAATGATAGATTCATTAGTTTTTTTTCTTCAAAACCAAACAAAACGCTTATACCACCCGATTAATAGTTGTTTGTAAGGTTCTTAAAAGGTTGCCTTTCCTCGGCAACTTCCATCGTTTTAGTTTTTATTTGAATATATTTAAATCTCTGTTCTCTGCCTTCTCTCATTTGTATTCCTTTGCTTTTTGTATTCATTACTCCTAAAAATTATTTCGGGATCCGAATTCAAATTGAATACCTTTGCTTAAGATCATATCTTGCTCTGACTTCAATTTGAACTATTGGCTAGGTAGAAGTGTTTTAGTAAGAAGCCAGTTATAGCTATCACTGGAATTGGAACTCCATCATTGAAAAATTTAATTTTGATTCCTAGGGGTTCAAAAACTTAAATCAGTGATTATGTTGATGCAAAAGCAAAGCTTATCACTTAAATTATTATTTAAGCCAAAGAAAAGCCCAATTACTTTTAATATTTCAGTGATCATTGATGATGATGATCACTTGATGAACTACCTTATCATTGAAATATTAAGTCATTTTATGTATCCCATTGGGTTGGCACGAATATTTTCTTTGGCTTATATAACAATTTAAGTAATAAGCTTTAGTTTTACATCAACATAATCATTAATTTGAGTTTTTAAACGCCTCTAAATTGGGTGGGTGGTTAGGCACGAAATGATTAAATTTTCATAAAAAACGATATGATTCTAAAAAGAATATAAACAGATCCACAAGCAACACAAAATATGCTTCCAAAACCAAGATAGATTTTGTCAGAAAATCTTTTTCTCTTGAAGTACAATATTGTGAAATATAAATCCCAACATACCAAAACATCATATTATTCATTATGAAACATAAAAAACCTACTAGTAAGCTACTATATACATAAATAGCCAAAAGCAACAAAGTTACTCAATTGTCCTCTTTACAGAATAAAAAAAGAAACGTATCAGCAAAAAAAAAAAGAAATGTATGTATAATGCAAAAACCCTCGGGTAAAATAAATTAAAACAAAAATAAAAGTGGGCAAAAAATATATTTAACATCTTTTTTTACGCAAACCTAAACAAAAAAACAGCAACATTAAAAAAAATTAACAACAAAAAGTACCTAAAACAAATTTGTGAAACAACAACAAAAAGTAACTATAAAAATTTTAATTTTTTTAAATTCTAAAACTCATTCCGAATGTTTTTGTAAACAAAAAAAAAAAAAAAAAACAATAAAATATAAAAATACCTTGTACATGTATCTATGTTATAAAAAAAGAAGTTAGAACATAATTATGCAAAACACAAAATAAAATACACTAAATCAAAAATTTTAGTACGTGTGTAGGTAGATAGATATTATGTGTCTAAAATAGCATGGCTAGGTAATTCAATTTACATATATTTTCTTTTCTAATTTTAAGAATCATTTTTATTTACACAAACAACTATACGGTTTATACATTTAAATTGCATACTGTCACAATACCTACATTAAAAAATAATAATATTATTATATCTATTTTTTCTACACAATTTGGTGTGATATACATATAAATATATATTTATTAGACAAAAAAAAACCAACCCTACTATAATTAAAACCAAAATGCTAAAATTCTTTTGGTTTTCAGTCCTGTACTACATAAAATATTTAAATAAAACTAAACATTTATAGAAAAAAAAGTGGTTAAAGGGTTCTCTCTGTGGTTGGTGATTAGTTAATTTTTTTTGTTGTTAATGTTACAAACTTTCAAATGATTTATTGTATTAGAAAATATAAATGAAAAAAACATTGATTACTATTGAAAAAAATTCAAATATTGAAATTGAAGGAAAGTAATGGAAAGTTGTGAAGTATATTATATATATAAATATAAACTATAAGTGTGTGACTGTGGCTTTAGATAATAAACTTTATTTTTCCTCTTTTGGTAAAAGTTATTTTCATCAATCTTGTTTCATTTGCTATAGTTCAAAGTTGTCTAAACTTCAGGAGCTTGTGAAGTTCGTCAATGAAATGAATAGCTGAGATTCGGGTAGGTTGAAGTCGAATTGGAAAGTTCTAATTTGAAAATAAGACATGTTAAATATAACAGACAACAACAACAAACAACTAGCAATAGTTATATATTTTTATAACAGACATATGCAATCTTTTCTCTGTTGTTGAATCTAGTTCAAGAAATCATGTTCTTTTTTTTTTTATAATTAGCTCACACTAAAGGGATTTTGACTACCCTTTTAATGTTAATTAAACACAGCAAGGGCTTTAGGAAAATAGGGAAGTATTATTGTATTAAAGTTCTGCACTTCAAAGAGGTTGGGAAAACAGAGTCTGGCAAGGCATTCCACATTCGTGTTGTACGACTAAAGTTGTAAGTTGGGCTCAAGGGTATACTGATAGGCATCCCTTGCAGTGCGAGTATTACGGTTGAATCGTTTCAGGGGAGGAATGCAACTGGCTATTTCGCTAGAGCATTGTTAATGAAAGTAGCGATAAAATAATGAAAGGCAGGAGACATTAGGTCTGTGCTCCAGAGATATAAATGTTGCTGTTATTGTTCGATCGCCTATCATTTTTAAAGCTCTTTTTTGTATTATATCTAGAAAACTCAAGTGGGTTATAGAAAAGCAGTGGAATATATGCTTTATAGCCTGTAGCCTGATCAGACGGGGTGAAGAACTTCTTGCATCCTCGAAGGAAATCTCAACATCTCGCAGCATTTTTGGCAACGTCAAATATGTGGTCATTCCACGGTAATGCACAAAGTGCCGCTCATGGATAGTGGCATTTGGGGTTTATTTCGCTTTAACGACAAAAGACAACATTGAGTTTTCGAAGCACTAAATTCTACGCGGTTTCTTATTCCCAATTGTACAATGCTGTCAAGATCAGAAATTAATGAACTTATGAACCGTTACAGTTCCTCATCCGAAGAACGAGGATGTGAATCTGGAAAAGAATATGAAAAGCTGATAGTACTGTCGTCAGAGAAACAATTGATTGGATTAGTTGTTTCAGATAATAAGTCGTTGATAAATATAAGGAAGAGAGTCGGAGACAAAACAGAGACCTGGGGCACTCCAGCGTTTATTTTGTGAGAATCAGACTTGAATCCGTCCAACACAACTTGTATTGATCGGTTCGAAAGGTAATTACTAATCCAACAAAGAAGAGATTCGTCGAAATGCACGCATTTTCGATAAAAGAGCTTGATGCCAAACTCTATCAAATGCTTTAGAAATATCAAGTGCAATGATATTGCTTTCACCAAAACGATGGAGAGATTGGTTCACTTTTTTTTCGGTGAGATATACCATCAAATCACCAGTGGACTTCTTGCTACGAAAGCCGTACTGCCGGTCATTAAGAAGCTTTCGGTCTTTAAGATATTTATTTAGCTGAAAATTAATTAGCGTTTCAATGGTAAGTGCAATTGGTCGATAGTTTGAGGGAGAAGAAGATTCGCCTTTTTTAGGGATATTCTGGACAAATACTGTTTTCCATCCACTCGGAAAGAGACCAGAGGAATAGTATAGATGGAAAAGCTTACGCAATGGTTTTGCCAGCGTTGAAGAACACCTCTTCAGAACAATAGCGGGCATATTATCCGGGCCAGCGGATTTTTGTATGTTAAGATCTTTTAATACTCTTGCGACTGTACGAGTGCGAAAGAAGATTGGCCCTATGAAATCATTTACGCTCTCGAGTACAGGAGGAGTCACCTGCTGGCAGCGTTGAGTTAGCAGCGAATTGGGCTGCATGCAGATCTGCTTTTTCTTGAGAACTGACAACAGGAGTATCATTGAAGACAGGCGTAGGAACCGATGATGACGAGGGGTTCTTTACGTTTTTAACAAATGACCAAAAACAATTATTATTAGTGTTATGCCTTAATAATAATTGAGTTGATCCGCCCTGGTTACTCAGAGAACATCAATTAATATATCCCATAACGATCCAGCTTAACCATGTGAGGAAAGAACAGGGAAACAAACAAGAGAAGGAGCTTACTCGCTGCGATGCGTTTTTTCTCGTTGGTGGGTATTGCTTGTAATTGAGTTTGCTTGTAATTGGATCAATTTTCGGCAGATTCTATATTTTTGAAATTAGTGTTGCTGGTCGAGAATAGTTAATAAAAATTTCCAATCAGAAAAAATTAATGTGTTCAACGCCTCAAAATGTTACGTCTTGTGACGGCTTCAAAGTCTAGTGACCGTTTGATACCTCTGAAGCTATCCAAGAAATGCGATAGAATTGGCACGACAAAGATGAAAAACTGCGATTATTACTATAGCAACTGCTACAGACTTATTTGAATGTGGATTCGTCGTTGGAGTCAGACTCGAAATATTGTAATATCTAGTTCGCAGTTGAGGTTATCCCTCAACATTCACATAGGGATAACCTCAACCAGAATGACAACACTGCTAACCACGCAAGTCACTGCTCCAGTATCATGGACGTCCAAGCTTTTCGAGGGCCAAAAATTAATTCGGACCTCTTGAAGCTAAAATACCCCGACCAACGCCAAGAAAAAAAATACATTGAAAGAAGTTTGACGTTGGACAGCTGCAATCGCAAGAAATCGCAAGGTACTTTTCGTCTCTAACTAAGGAGTTCCTTACCGGCTTCAAATATTGGGAAGCAGTGGTAACATTGCCAAAATGCCATAATGGAGGCTGGCTCTGCAGTGCTGAGTTTTACACAACCAAACTCCTGAGTGTCGGCAAGCACGTTCAGTTAAATAGGAATCAAACAAGGCAGTTGGGGCACAGAAGAAAGAAAAATCAGAACTGCTTGCGTATTGCACAAGCAGAAGAGGAAAGAGAAAAAACGGCTTTTCGAAAAAAATAGCCCGCGATTTAGGAAATGGATAGTACCGAAAGGTAACAAAAACTGTCTAAGCTACAAAACTCGAACTGAAGCTTGAAAAGACTATCAAGACAACATCGTAGTACCTGAGAATATTGAAAACCCTCTGCAAACAGTATAACGGCGATGACAAAATTCCGCAGTCAGGCAGAATGAACCATCCAATTTGGGCGAAATAAAACAACACTTCCGCCCATCTATTTGGATGAAGTAAAGCTGGTTAAGTATATCTAAGCTTAATAGCAATAAAGCTGCCGAAACCTTTGGCTTAGCTGCCGAACTCTTCAAAGCTGCAGGCGATGACTTAGTTAGAAGTATGCATCAACTCACAAGCAAGAAGAAAGCATGCCCGATGAATGGAATCTCACCGTGCGACTTCTTCAACATCATACTTAAAAAAATATTACAGAACTCTCACCCCAACATCAGAGGCAAGATTTTTCAAAAATCCACCCAATAACATGCAAACGGTGACGATATTGACATATCGGAAGAACAAAGCGTTATGTCAGCAGCGCTTTTGTGAATTTTGAGGACGATGGAATAAGCAGTCAATGAAGGCAAAACAAAGTATCAAGAATAAACACCCAATATCGACGTCTTGGACAAAGCATCACGATAGCAAGCTAAAACTTTGAGGTAGTTAGGGATTTATCTACCTGGGCTCCACTATCACCTCAGAGAACAACATCAGCGCCGAAACCAAACGAAGAATAATTCTTGCCAATCGCTTTTCCTCGGACTAAGATGGCAATTAGGTAGCAAAGCCCTTGCCCGGGCAACTTAAATATCCTTTTATAAGACCTTTGCTTTGAGAGCAAACGTCTCGAGATTTTTGGTCTCGTATGCAATAACTGCTAATTGGGAAGGAGATACAACGAGGAACTGTACCGGCTGTATAGCGACACAGACCTAGAGAAAAGAGTAAAAGTCGAAAGTCTCAGATGGCTGTTTGATATAGAGCGGATAGACATAAACGTTCCGGGCCGTAAAATCTTCGAATCCGCCATGGAGAAACAACGCAGTAGAGGAAGACCGAAACTTAGCTGGCGCATGGAATTGGAAGACGACCTAAACCGACATCATGTACAAATTTATAGGCAGCTAGTAAGTGACCGTGCTGGTTGGAGAAGCTTGTTTTTTGAGGACCAGGTCCACCCCGCACTGTAGCCCCACCTGAGGTAAGCTTAGTGTTAGGGGCCAGTTATAGCTTTCATTAAAAACCATCATTAAACATTTTCAATTGGATATTTTTGTGTGTTAGAAAAAGATTTAAAACATGAAACTTATGCCAATCGATGGCAAATCAATTGCAATAATTTATTTTGACAAAAAACAAACCCGGCAAACAGTATTATTTATTAACTTACAGCAGTGATAAGTCAGATCGAAATTCAGATCGACTACCATCTCCTAGCCATTTCCTTGAAGCCACAAGTGAAAAATCGCGAAGTGACTTTTGGAGAAGCAATCGTTCAGCAACACTTCTTTAAGCGGCAATTCATGACAACATTTTGTCAGAGATTAGAAATGCAAGCAAACATAGGCTTTTGAAGAAATTAAAAGATACAATCTAGTTAGTAAAAAGGCAAACATTGTCAGTAATATGAAAAAAATTATTGTGTCATAGCATCGATAAATAATTTTTTTATTGGCGCGATAGCTCCTTAAGGAGCCAAGGCCTAGTGACTTATACTCTCAACCATTCCTGTGTGTGTTGTTAAACTCCAAGAATGGAAGGGACCTACAGTTTACCGCCGAGTCCGAACGGCTACATGACATGCACTTTTTCAAGACAAATTTTACTCTAGGAGGTTTTGTCAGTTCCTCGCAAGAGGCAGTACCCCAGAAAAGAAGAGCTGGATTCGAACCCAGGCTCATTCGCTTAGCAGTCCGACACACTAATTTCTAAGCCACGGGGCACTAGACCTCTTCTTGTTGTCAATAAAGGATTTGAGGTAGGTGCGGGTATTGCGAAACTAGTCTAGCCTTAGTGAATTAGAATGAATGCCTAAGCAAAACTAGTTCAACCAAACGCCCACAGGGATAAGCTCTAAACTAGTTTTGCCGGAACATATATATTACTTCTTCCACTATTTCGTATTAAAAAGAAGTAACGAGTATTTCATATTAAATATATTTGTTTTTCGGTTAAAATAATTTGCGAAAGGGTTAAAGTAATTTACGTTTATGTTATATTAATTTGCTTTTCGGTTAAATTTATTTGCTATTGTGTTAATTAAATGTGCGAATGCTATAATTGTATTGCACGTTCCCAACTATCGCAGAAAAACTGGATCAAATAAATTTGACACGGCCATATATGTACATTTAGTTGGCCTCAGCTCTGGCAATCCCAAAACCGGGATACTGCCGAAATTTTCTGAGGTTAACCCGGTAAACCACACATTCGATGCTTTAAGGCGAAGCAATAAAGTGTGGTCCTAGTCAAGATCATGACAATCGTCGGTTAAAGTAGAAGAAGCAATAGGCATTCACAAATAAATGAAGTTACGCACTTAATAAATGTCACTATTGATCTTAATGACGTAGCATCGAGCCTTGTGCTGGTGGTTCAAAAACCGTTGTAAATTAAAAAGCTACTTCCCATGGAGGTGGAAGTCTTTTAGGAAAGAAATGCTTTCGATTCTTTATTATAACAGTTGTCTCTCTTTTATAGTGTTCTTCGTTTTCATTAGACGTGTAAATAATCGGCCCTATGAATCGGAATATTTTCGCTTCGAGGTATTCTTCCGAAAAGCGTTTCGGAACATTGTTCCGACAATTTTTTAAAGTACAGCGGATCAAGTACTTTTTGTAATATTATATTTTTTCTCCGACATCCTCCAACAGAAATTAGTTGCGGAATTTGTGCATAGTATTCAGAAACTTTATTAAATTTTTTTTAATCATTTGCATATATTTGTACATACATTATGTCTACATGTTTACTGTTTGGGTTAGTTTTGTTTATTAAAATGGTTTTGAATTATTGCAAGTATTGTTCAACTTTTCTTTTTATAACAGCTGGCTGGATATGAGGTAAGCTTGTTGCAACTTCCTTGTATTCCTGACCCTCTTCCCTTTTTATTTGCAATTATAGGTACTATAATGCAAGTTATGCATTCGTGCAGATTAAAAATTTTGAGATAACAATCAAACATGGCATTACAATGATAGAGAAACATATTTGAGTTACTGGCAAAATTCTGTCCGTCTGTCTGTCTGTCGGTCTGTTCGGATGTATTTTGGACTGCAGGCTAAACGGTTGGGCCAATCGTCTTCAAATTTTGAACTTAAGGTTGTTTTGACATTCTACATAGGACTTTTTTCAATTTTTTTTAGCTCAAAAATTAACGGTACCTGTCATATAACCGTTATGTAAAAGCTTATTTTTCTCGAAAACGGCTCCAAGGGTTTATAAAAAAAATCAGTGTACTACTTACTGTAGGTATGCATTATATTTTGGTGAAAAAAAAATAATAAAAATTAATTTTTTTTTTTTGAAAAATCAATATTTTGAAAACGGTTAAGTGAATTTTTTTTTAATTTTGTTTTTAAATGTAAGTTATTTTTGTGTTTAAGTTTTTTTTATTGAATTATTGTTTTTATTTTTTTTTAAAAGTTGTTAAATAAAAACCGTTTTATTTAAAAACGGCTCTAACGATTTTGAAAAAAATCTGACTTTTTTACATTTTTTAAAGAAATAAAATGGCGTTTAATTTTTTTCCGTTGAAAACTATTTTACGTACTTTTTTCAAACAATCAAAAGTCAGAAAAATCGAATATAATCTTTGAAGTTCCCTTAATATTTTTCAAATTTTATTTCAAGCTGTGTCCGCACATAAGTTCAAGTACGTGCGATCCAGTCGTGCAATTTATTTATGTTATCAGCAGTTTTTTTTCTTTGTGTCTTTAATTTGAAAATGAAAACTTCTGCTGCCATCATTAACAAATATCAATTGGATATTTTGGTGTGTTTGAAAAAGATTTAAAACATGAAACTTATACCAAAAATTGAAATAATTTATTTTGACAAAAACAAACCCGGAAAACAGTATTATTTATTAAAAAAACATTTATTTATTTTAATGATGAAAATTGGTTTTGCTGAACAGCTGATTGTCATTTGACAGAATAATGGAACATTTCGTTCCAGTGTTTGTGGTCCATTTCTTTAATGTTCCAATCCATCAGTAAAAAGTTTACTGAAGCAATTTGCATCATTAAAACAAATTTGAGGTTATGGCTTGCCTTTATAATCTGACACAACTTTACTGATCGTTATAACTACCCGTACGTAAAATATTCCAGTTTCCAGCTGTTTCTACTTTTAATGATGGATTTTTAATGATCGCTATAACTGGCGCTTTATGTTTTTTTTATTATTTTTTTGACAAGTTGGTATAACATCTGCTTATGTATAGAGATGGTGGCCTAGAAGATAAATCGATATTTTACTATTCGATTCAGTGCGGGTAATGGTACATCGAAAATAAGTTTCTAGCCAGCGCCTGAGTATACTTTTCGCGGGCAAATTGATATTTTTCTTTGTTATAAGATTTATAACTTCTCCCTTAACAAATTAAAAGCACGATCGTGTTATACAAACAAAAATATATTGACTTTTCGATATATCGATCTATTTCTTACATCTCTTAAATCCGTCGCATATCAAATCAACGCGTCGTAGAATTTAAATTGTTTTGTTCCGAAAACAGACACCTCGAATGGATTTTGAGTCTCGGATTGTGTGCGCGTTGCGAAGAATGTTTCGTTCCGAACGGATTCCTCGATAGGGCCGAATAGATTTATAATAGTTTAAATAAATATATGTTTTTTGTAGGAGTTGGCATCACTTTCCTGAATGTACCTATGTATAGCATAGTAAAGAGTGAACCTTTTTTTATAAATAAATCTTTTGGGAAATATCAACCTAGAACTGTATATCTGTATTAATTAAATATTTGTCAATTAAAAAAGTTTGTTCTTGGCTTTTTTTCAACTTCGTTCCGTTATAAACATCAACAATCTTCAACAAGGTCATCGGCATCCACTACCGAACCGAATCATGACAGGCTGGTGGCAGCCAACATTCTTCCCACCATTGGCTCATGAAAATGAATTTATCAAAGTAAATGATGAAGATGAACATGCATCTTGCAGATAATTTTTTATTGTTCAGGTTTATTTTTATTTGCTGGTGTATTTAAAATTATTCACCGTTAAGCTGTGACATAAATACGGTTGCTAATTTACCACCGGTTTGGTATTTTTTTGTATCTCCTATTTACGTTGAGGATGTGTCATTGAGTTTGGACCTTATGGGCAATTTGCTCGAAAATGGAATATATTTCCAGTCTTCAGCTTCTTATAAGCTCATTGCGTATAGATAGTTATTGCTGGCTTTAGAGAACAGAATCACTGAGGAAAATGGTGTTATGATAAAATGATGTTTATGTGTTTAAAGACTATGCAGGTGCAATTCTATTTAACCAAGTTCTCTATAGAAATAAATTCTTTTCAGACTAGAGGATTATTTATACATCACAAAATATCAAGTACTCAATGTTAATTAATTTAAAAATGTTTTTACATAATATTTTCTAATCTCTATAAGTTTCCTTGTTTTTTTGTTCTGTAAACAGATGAGCAAATATGTGGCACAATTGAAATAAATCAAAAACTAAACCACCGACCGTGATAAAAGTATTAAAAGATTAGACAATAAATTTCCTTAGACTAAAATAAATTAAATATTTTTGTCTATTTATGTTTTAGTAAAAAAAACTGGCATCGTTTCATGAAGGAATTGCGTTTTCTTATTTTATTCCATCAAGCAATCAAATTGAGTTGACAAAAAACATTCTAACACAAGAAATAAAAAAAAAATGTATACTCATAGGCACATTGCAAACCCCATTCACCGTAATGTAAAGTGTCTATCATTGTTTGGTCGCTATTTTTACGAACAGTGCTCCAGTGAAATAGCCAGTTGCATTCATTTACTTAAAGTATTCCAGCTCGCACTGCAAGGAATTCTAATCAGATTACTCTTCATACATACTTCTAACGTAAAGTTAAGTACAGAGATTCTTTCTATAGTCGCATCACACGAATGTAGAAGGCTTTGCTAAGCTCCGAGTTCAATGCTTTTCGTTTTATGCCTCCAAATCCTGGTAAAAAATTATTTAATATTAGAAAAGCCTTTATTCTAGTTATATCTAGTAGTGCCCCGTGGCTTAGTGGTTAGTGTGTCGGACTGCTAAGCGAATAAGCCTGGGTTCAAATCCAGCTCATAGCCACCTTTTTTTCTGGGGTACTGACAAAACCTCCAAGAGTAAAATTTGTCTCGAAAAAGTGCATCTCATCTAGCCGTTCGGACTCGGCGGTAAATTGTAGGTCCCTTCCACTCTTGCAAATTAACAACACACACACAGGAATGGCTGAGAGTATAAGTCACTAGGCCTTGGCTCCTTAAGGAGCTGTCGCACCAATAAATTTATTTTATTTATTCTAAAATAATTTATTACAAAACTACCCGGGGTACATACCTATGAACATCCTTTTTAATGTCAAATGGGGTAATAATCGGTTAAACAGATTACGAGAAAGTCTAAGAAATAAGACTGTACAATAAGAGGTATTGTTTCTAGCCCATCATCGAAATATCATATCTCAATTGCGATACGAATATGAGCCGAACGAATCATTGCTTGACATATGCGTCGATCAGGTTTTCTTTTATTAAGAATCTGAAGTAGACTAAAAATCACAAAATCGTTTTCGTTACGAAGAGGTTGAAAGCGAACGTATTTCAATTTTTTAAGGAATGCGATAAATAGTTCGTAATATAAAATTCAATGTCATGTCATGTCAGTGGTCGGTAGCGCATTCAACTCAAAGAAAATAAATTGCACGACTGGATCGCACATACTTGCTCATATGTGCGGCCACATCGTCAAATAAGTAACATTAACATAGAAAAATAACACTATCTGAACTTAAAAAGTGGCAAAACCACAACACTTAACGGTTCTAAGTAAAAATGGAGTACGCCATCACACGTCCTGTATAATAACGAATTTATGAAAAAAGTATTTCGAAAATTGTAGGACCAATTTTGATAAAATACCTGCTTTTTGAAAAAAATTGTTTTTTGAAATTTTGGTATGGAGTTTTTTAGAGTTATTAATATAGATGTGATTATAAAATTAAAATAATGTTTTTTGATTACTTTTAAAAATATTGATTTTACAAAAAATATTAAAAAAAATAATTTTAATTAGAAAAAACAGTTTAAAATTTTGATATGCAGAATTAATTTGGCAACCTAGATATTTTCAAATATAAAATTTGACAGAAATCCAAAGAGCCGTTACCGAGAAAGCCAAAAATTAAAAAAATACGTTATATAAGAGGTAATGTTAATAGACTTTTCCCGTAAGTTTGGTTCTGAACAAATGGTAGCTAGTACCAACAAAAAAAAATTCGAAAATTTCGATCAAAAGCGTTGGAGCTGGCTTCGAGAAAAATAAGTTTTTCCTAAAGGGTCAAACGGACAAATTTAAATATAATCGCTAAAGCCGTTTAGAATGCAGCTCGTTATATGTACATACTGACAGAGAGATAGACAGACATTTTTTGTCACTAACTTTTTTAGACTTCTCTATGATCGTAATGTCATGGTTGATTGGTATCTCAATTTTTTTTTATTCACGAATCCTAAACTTCCCTTATAGTCTCTATAACCGCAAATTTTAAATTGCACGACTGGATCGCACGTACTTGCTGTTATGTGCGGTCATAGCTTCGAATAAAATTTGAAAAATATTAAAGAAACTTCAAAGTTTTTATTTGATATTTCTGACTTTTGATTGTTTGAAAAAAGTACGCAAAATAGTTTTTAAGGAAAAAATTTAAACGCTATTTATGTGAAAAAGTGTGATTTTTTTTAAATCGTAGGAACGATTTTTATTTAACAAGTTTTTTTCAAAAATAAAAAAAAAAAAATATTCAAAAATGCAAACTTAAACACAAAAATTACTTACATTTAAAAACAAAATTAAAGAAAAAATCCATCTACCCGTTTTCAAAATATTGATTTTTGCAAAAAAAAATTACATTACAACATTATTAACATTATCAACATTATTAAAAATATAAAAAAAAGTTTTCGAAAATATTTTAAAAGAAAAAATTACTTAGGCTACCAACAAATTCCTGAATATCAATTTTAATTGAAATCGGATGACGAGTTTTCGAGAAAGTCGAAGAAAAAAAAAACGGTTCTATGGGAGGTACCGGTTTTAGCCAACCATCTTGAATTTTTTTTCACCAAAACATAAGCTACACCTATAATAGTACACTGATTTTTTGTCATAAAATTTTTTAGAGGGGTTTCCGAGAAAAATAAGCTTTTACTCAACGGTTAATATTTGAGCTAAACAAAAAATTAAAAAAAGTCCTCTGCAGAATGTCAAAATAACCTTATGTTCCAAATTTGAAGACGATTGGACAAACCGTTTAGGCTGTAGTTCAATATACATACATCCGTACAGACGGACAGACAAAGAGACAAACAGATGTCTGTCTTAAGTCATGGCTAATGTCCAATCACAGACAAAAACAGACTACGTGCATCCAAACAACTAGCGGAGGCCCTAGACTGCTGAATGGGCCGGGCAAAAGGAGGATGAAAAACTGTGACGTGTACTACGGTGATTGCGCAAGAAGACCACAGCGTTTATTTGGGTGCGGATTCGTCATAAGCGGTAGACTTAGGCAAGAAGTCTTGGGCTTTCGACACGTAAGTGAGCGACTTGTGACAATCCGTATCAAGGCTAAATTCGCCAACATTAGCCTAATATGCGCTCATGCCCCCACAGAGGACAAAGATGACGCCACCAAGGATGACTTCTATGAGCTCCTCGACAAAACCTATGAGCAATGCCCTAAATACGACGTTAAGATCGTACTAGGCGATTTTAATGCCAAAATAGGTAAAGAGGAAATCTTTGGTAGGACTGTCGGAAAACATAGCCTACACGACACAACGTCTGAAAACGGACTTAGGCTAATTGACTTCGCAGCGGCACATAACGTCACCATTGCAAGCACACGGTTTCCTCATCTCGATATACACAAAGGGACTTGGCGACACCCAGATCAAAGAACCGTCAATCAGATTGATCACGTTGCGATCGATGCAAGACACGCCTCCAGTATCTTGGATGTTCGCACCTTCCGAGCAGCTAACATCGACTCGGATCACTACCTTGTTGCAGCAAAGGTAAGAATGCGAATAACCCGAACTCCACAACAACGGAGTAATACTGTGAGGAAGTATGACGTCGGAAAGCTGCAATCGCAAGAAACCGCCAGAACCTATGCCGATCGAATATCCCGAAACCTCTCAAGAAATCCAGTAACGCCAGCATCAAGTGCCGAAGATCAGTGGCAACACTGCCAACAAGCCATCAGAGATGCCGCAACTGATGTGCTAGGTTTCACCAGACCACCACCACGAAACCTCTGGTTTAATGACGAATGCAGGCAGGCCCATGCAGCCAAACAAGAGGCATATAAAGCGAAGCTGCAAAGAAAGACGAGAGCTGCTCGCGAGCTTTACGAGCAGAAAAGACGGGAAGAACACCGGCTTCTCCAAAAGAAAAAGAGAGAGCATGAGAAGCGCGCGATCGAAGATATTAAGAGATGCTACTCCAGGAACAACGTGCGGAAGTTTTACCAACAGGTAAAAAGAACATGCCAAGGAAAAAAATCCCGCACAGAAGCCTGTAGAGATAGGAATGGAAACCTCGTAGTAGAGTCACAGTCGGTGCTGAGTACATGGAAGGACCATTTCTGCAGACTGTTAAACGGCGATGAAGGCCAAAATCCCGCTGTCAGGCAGAATGAACCATTCAACATGGATGATGACAGACAAAACTTCCGTCAACCTGACCAAAATGAAGTAAGGTTAGCAATATCTAAACTCAAAAACAACAAAGCTGCTGGACCCGACGGACTACCCGCCGAACTTTTTAAAGCGGCCGGAGATGACCTGGTGGAGTGCATACACCAACTCATCTCTAAAGTTTGGTCAGAAGAAAGTATGCCTGATGAATGGAACCTCAGCATCGTTTGCCCGATTCACAAGAAAGGAGACCCTCTAAACTGCGCCAACTATAGAGGAATAAGTCTCCTGAATATCGCCTACAAGATCCTCTCTGCCGTACTATGTGAACGCCTGAAACTTAATACTTGAAAAAATTATAAGAAACTCGCAAGTCAATTGTAGTGGGACAATTTTTTTCAAGTCTGTGCAATTGCTAGCATACTTGACGACATAGACATCATTGGCAGAACTCGGCGAGCTGTCAGTGGAACGTTTGCTAGCATTGAAGCTGAAGCGGCTAAGATGGGACTAGCAGTCAATGAGGCCAAAACGAAGTACCTGCTGTCCACAAAAAGGGACACACAACACCGGCGGATTGGACAAAACATCACAATAGACAGGTACAACTTTGAGGTAGTTAGGGACTTTGTGTACCTCGGATCCGCTATAACATCTGACAACAACATCTCGTCAGAAATAAAGCGAAGAATTACTCTTGCCAATCGCTGTTTCTATGGGCTAGGAAGACAATTGAGTAGCAAAGCCCTCTCTCGAAAGACAAAGGAGACTCTGTATAACTCCTGTGTCCGTGCTAGATTTTGAGAATACCCCTGACGTACAATTGTCCTGTATTTTATTTTTGTCCCGGTTTTGTTCCGTATTTCCATATATGTACCGAATAACAAAACGTTCGAATTTTTTTAAAATTTTATTTGCAATAATTGTATTATGCGTTTAATATTTTTGTGTGAAAGTTAGTGTCAAAAGGACTGTAAGGCAAATATTCATGAATTTTTCATTAGCTGTTACGAATACTTAAATCAGTGGGATGTATCAAGAAACTTGAAGTTTTTAGTTGGGTAGTTCTCCGAAACGTTCCTACCTGGCCAGAAATAGAATCTTCCTTACATCTTTTGTCAACAAAAAGCGGAGAGAAAATGTAGGTTAGTGGGGTAAAAACTGAGAAACGTTTTTTTGTCGAGAACTGGTTAACCGATTACAATCAAATTTGATATTCGAGGAGATGTAGGTGGGAAAAGCAATCTTACATAAAAATAATAGTTTTTTTTAAATCAATATTTTAAAGACAGTCCTTTTTATTGTTTTTTTATTTAGCTAGGTTGTGCTTAAGTTTGCATTTTTGAATTATTTTTAATTTTAATTTTAATTTAATTAAATTGTTTAATAAAAACCGTTTTATTAAAACAAAAATGCTGACAAAAAACACTTCGGGAAGCGGAAGTAAAAATGGGAACGACTGGGTCGCGCGTACCTGCTCTTATGTGCCCAATTACATTTTTGACAGAAACAATTAACATTTACGTTGAAAATAACACAGTTTGAACTTATAAAAAAGTATCCACTTATACTTTTAATAACTTATAAAAAAGAACAACAATACTTAACGGTTTTAAGTAAAAATGAAGTATGCCATCACACGTCTTAAATAACAAAGACTTTAAGAAAAAAATATTTCAAAAATTGTAGGACCGGTTTTGATAAAATCCTGTTTTTTATTTTTAGTTTTTTGAAATTTTGTTTTGTTTGTAGTTTTGTTATGCAGTTGTTTAGATTTTAAAATTTTAAATATTTTTTTTTAATTTTAAAAATATTGAAATTTCAAAAAAAAAAAATTCAAAAATTAATTAAAAGTAGAAAAAAAAAATATTTCCATATTTTAAGAAGGCAGTATTTGCAAAACGTGCGACGCGTTCGCGTTCGTTGCGCAATTATTCAACATTTTTGTATGTAGGATTAAAATGGATACTTAGATAGATTCCAATATATAAAATTTTATTGAAATCCATTGAGGAAAATTAAAAAAAAGGCACCGTTAATAGACTTTTCGGATAAATTTGGTTCTAATTAGCTGATAGCTACTACCAACGAAAAAAATCTCAAACATTTTCATCAAAATCGTTGTAGCCGTTTTCGAGAAAAATAAGCTTTTCCTTAATCGTTTTAGCCCTAAAAATAAAATTTCAATTTTAGGCTGCAGATCGATATACAACCGGACAGACAGACAGACAGTCAGAAAGACGGACATTTTTTTCCAATGATTTTTTTAGATTTCTCTATGATCGTAATGTCATGTTTGATTGTTATCTCAAAATTTTTAATCTGCACGAATGTATAACTTAACTTGCATTATAGTCCCTATAATCGCTAGTAAAGGAAGTCCGCACAGCATTGCGTTGGCTTTGCCGCAAATTGGGATGCAAGCAAAACAGTTTTTTCTTGAGATCTGACAACAGGTCCTGGTATATATTATGAAAGACGTGTGTAGTTTCTTAAAAGTACAATATTTGTTTTATACCATATCAGCGCTGGAGTTTCGGTCACTATCAAGAAAGCATACTGACCAGTAAAATTTTCTGAAGCAATATTGAGACCGTCCAAATTTGCCTCTCGTATTCTTCAAGAAATTTTTTTTAATTAGATTTTGTTGGTAGCCCGAAATTCTCAGAACTGACATATTGATATTAGTTTGACCCGTTTTATCATTAACTCGGTTTGGCTCATCAACAAGCTAACGATTTTTTTCTTTTTAATTAAAAACTAGTTTTTAGTTATATATAAGTTTTAACTTAACTGAAAAAAAAAAACAAATAGAAAGATTGTACCCAAAGAAAAGCAGTAACTACCTGGGCCTGACATCGAGAAAAACACTTCTATGCACTGTCATAGAGACATGCAATTAAATTATTCCCTCAAGGTCATCCCAGGATACAAGTACACTCTATTGATCTTATTATAATGCTTTAAAGGTCGCTCATTTATAAAAAAAAAAAAAAACAAAAAAAAAAAAAAAGCTTCCATCACCTACCAAGATACAAAACTTCTGAAAGTATCTTTTCTTATCAATATCTGCTGTTGCTTGCAATTTATGCATAAACTTTCGAGACGGGTTCACCAACTTCATAATTGTCATGCTTATTATAAGTCATGAGTTGAGAGGACACAGAACCTTCAATAAAAAAAAGAATCGCAAAGCTTACCCCATGTTCTATGTATATACAAAACCCCAATCTCTATTTAACAAAATTTAAGAAACGAATCGAATCTTATTAAAAACCACTCCAACCTTCACACAACCAAAAACGACATTTGTCGTTATTCCTTCGCCAATCTTTTTGATCAAATCAGAAATCACAATCGCCGAGAACAAGTGTCAACAGCCGAATCGAATATGTTTTCCGCTCGATGCGCTTTTGCTGCGATTTAAAAACTGCATCTGAAGGATATTTATAGAGATGCAAAAAAAAAAAACAGAAATATTTTTTTTTATAATGATACAATACTTTTCGAATTCACATTGGGATTTGGGGTGCCTGAGCCAAACTATTGTTGTCGTCTCCCGCTGCTTGAATCTGTGTAACTGGTGATGATGCATCTCTGAAATTTTTCCTCGGAATCGCATCACACACCACGAATGTATAGAATGCTTTTTCATCGTTTTGTTGGATCTATTAGATGCGGGAATACGAGTGCAACGATTTAAGAATTTTCCCGCTTTCAGTGTCAATTCAGGAAATAGATGGCTAAAATTCACAATAACAAATTATGCTGGTGGATAAATGCATTGTGTTTTTTTGCGGAAGGGGGTAAGGGGTGCGTTTGAATTTGGCAAAAAGTGATATCGTGGCAATGTTTTAAATAAAATAAAATCTTAAAAAAACTTCATAGATGTATCTTTATAGATTTTTGGTAAATTTATTTGAGGGTAACGCTTTGTAGGTCTTTTGATTTACTGTATCATGCATTAATTGTCAAGGATTTATGCTTCACACAATTTTCTTGCAGATAAAATCAATTTCAACCACGACTTAATGAGTGATAGAGCATTGGAAGGTTAGTGAAGGAGGAACAGGAGGTGTCGATTAACATTGGTTTTGAATGCTTTCAAATTGAAATGGCAAGGGAAAACCTCGCTCGGTAAACTATTCCAAATTCGTATTGTTCGGCTAAAAAAAGAATCCCTATATTTCACTATACGTCCGAAAATTTCATGGAAAGCCATGAAACTTGCGTCGGTGTTCGAGAGGAGCAATTGTTTCCATTCTTTTGTTTCTATTTCATTTTGTATTCTATCGACCAGGAGGTGTAGTGATGTTTGAAAAGCACCTGCCCAGAGGTGGGAGTTATACTCGAGTCTGGGCCATACCATATAAACGCTTTATAAATTGTAGCCAGATCAGAAGAGAAAAAACTTCTTGCATCGATACAGAAAACATAAGCATTTAGCAGCATTTTTGGCGATCTCATGTATTTTTTTTACTTGCGATTATAGGTACTATAATGCAAGTTATGCATTCATGCAGATCAAACAAATTTCAGATAACAATCAAACATGACATTACGATGATAGAGAATCATATTTCAGTTACTGGCGAAATTCTTTCCGTCTGTCTGTCTGTCTGTCTGTCTGTCTGTACGGATGTATTTTGGACTGTGGCCTAAACGGTTGGGCCAATCGTCTTCAAATTTAGAACTTTAGGTTATTTTGACATTTCAATTTATTTTTAGCTCAAAAATTAACGGTACCTGTCATATAACCATTATGTAAAAGCTTATTTTTCTCGAAAACGGCTCCAAGAATTTTTATAAAAAAAAATCAGTGTACTACTGTAGGTATGCATTATACTTTGGTAAAACAAAAAAAATAATATGGTGGGCTAAAAACGGTACCTCCTATAGGACCGGTTTTTTTTCTTCGACTTTCTTAAAAACTGGTGATCTGATTACTATCAAAATTGATATTCAAGAAGTTATTTTGCATTTATTTTTTTCCAAAACTTTTTTTTGTATTTTTAATAATAATTTTTTTTTTGTTGAAAAATCAATATTTTGAAAACAGGTAGGTGAATTTTTTTTTAAATTTTGTTTTTAAATATACAGTAATTTTGTGCTTAAGTTTGCATTTTTTAATTATTTTGTTTAATACTTTCAAAAGTTGTTAAAAAACCCGTTTTATTTAAAAACCACTCTTGAGATTTTGAAAAAAAAATTCAAACTTTTTAACATTTCTTAAAGAAATAACATGGTGTTTATTATTATTATTTCACTCAATACAAATTAACGTAATTTATTCGAACAATCAAAAGTCACAAAAATCGAGTAAATGATTTGTTGTTAACTTTAATTTTCCTAAATTTTATTCTACAATGTGACCACACATATGAGCAAGTCCAGTTTGAACTTATAAAACCTATCAAAACCACAATACTTAACGGTTTGTAGTAAATATGAAGTACGCCACCATACGTCTTAAATAACAAAGAATTTATGAATTAAGGTATTTCGAAAATTGTAGGACGGATTTTGATAAAATCCTGTTTTTTTATTTTTAGTTTTTTGAAAATTATTTTATTTTTAGATTTTGGTATGCAGTTTTTTAGAGTTTATTAATATACATGTGAAAATAAAATTCAAAATAATTTTTTTTGATTAGTTTTAAATATATTGATTTTTCAAAAAAAAAAAAAAAATCAAAAATTAATTTTAATTGGAAAAAAAAGTTATTCAAAATTTTGATATGCAGAATTCATTTGGCTATCTAAATCGTTTCAAATATAAAATTTGACAGAAATCCATAGAGCCGTTACCGGTAAAGCCAACAATTAAAAAACCGTTATATGAAAGGTCCGGTTAATAGACTTTTCCCGTATGTGTCTCTGAAAAAAATTCTCAAAAATTTTCATCAAAAACGTTGGAGCCGTTTTTGAAAAAAATTAGCTTTTCCTAAACGGTCGTATGGTAAGTATCGTTACTTTTAGCCCTAAAAATAAAATTTCAATTTCCCCTCTGAGGAATGCCAAGAGATACACACATAACAAATTTCAACGCAATCGCTTAAGCCGTTTAGGCTGCAGCTCGTTATACATACTGACAGACAGACAGACAGACGGACATTTTTTGTCAATGACTTTTTTTGATTTCTCCATGATCGTAATGTCATGTTTGATTGTAATATCAATTTTTTTTATATTCAGGAATTCTAAGCTTGCCTTATAGTCCCTATGATCGCAAAGTAAAAATGATGCTCCATGGTAGTACTATATTCAGTGTATATACAAAGCTACAATTTAAAAAAAAAAAATAAAAGGCACGACTGGGTCGCACGTACTTGCTCTTATGTGCTAATCCTTTTTAAGTGCAGGCGTCTTTTTGACAAAGATTTTATTTTAATATTTTTTGTATGACGTGCAACTTCCTTAGAATCGTTTTGGGGTGAAGCTCGAACGAACATGCGTCACGACAAAGGGATAAACACATAAATATATAGGATTGTTAGCTTTTGCAGTTTTTTAGTGTAGTATTATCTTTCCACTTGCTGCTTACTGTTTATAATATAATTTGCTAATAGAAAGATACAAAGGATTTTTTCAGTTAAATTTTCATTTTGGTATGGAAAAATTTGAACAACTGGCATAAAGATTCATCGGAATCAGCAGTATGGCAATAATGCTAGGTAAAGGGACCTTTATACGTCCCAATATGGGACCAATGGAATTTATAAAGGATTTAGGTACCTATAATAAGGTTGGAAGGAAGGTAGGTACTAAAATTAAGATACGTGTTCCAACTACTGTTAAGCCAGTAGGTATAGAGACAATATTAAAAGTTAACACAGTAGTTTTGTTTATTTATAGGAAGGTGTAAACTTTTGTTTTCTCGATTGAAATTTTTGCATTCAGTAGTAATCGAATAGTTTTTTTTATTTGTTAGTTGTTTTTGTGTGTTTATCATAGGCTTCCTTATTTATTCTGTGCTTTTATGATGATGCAAAATACTTTAAAATACGTAAGCATGTATGTAATGTAGGTTGTCACTTTCTTTTATTTGACTAATGGCTTGGCTAGGGCTTAGCCGAGCAATATGAAATAAAATGTTGGGGAAAAAAATTTATGAATTCAAAAAAACACTATTCATAACGTTTTTTGGAAAAAATGTTGTAAGCCATCTTATTTCTTTTGCTGTTTTCTATTTTATGAATTTTTCATTTCAAAATCGTTCGACCAGTTTTTTCAAAAAAATGTTTTTTTTGAAAAACTTTTCGAAAACATATTTTAAAATTTCTTTTGGTATGTCAATTTTAAGAAATCTATAGTTTATACTAGAAGAAAAATTTAAAAAAAAATCTATAGATCCGTTTTTAAAATATTCAAAAAAACAAAATATTTTTTTAAAAAAATTATTAAAATTTAAAAAAAAATGTTTTTGAAAATTTTGATAAGCAATATTATTTAAATCATAAAACACTACATATTTTGAAAATTTCATCAGAATCCGTCAATTAGTTAGAGAGAAAGTCTGTTTTTAAAAAAACCGGTCATATGGGAGGTACCGTTATAAAACTTTTTCTGAAAAATCCATTAAAATTAAAAGATAGATTTTGCACAGAAAACATCATTCTGAAAGTTTAATCAAAATCGTAGGAGCCGTTTTCGAGAAAAATAAGTTTTTTAATAAAAGTTATATGGCAGGTACCGTTAGTTTTGGAGCTAGAATGCCAATTCCAAAAACCGTCGGGTAGAGCACTCTAAAAATACTATATACCAAGTTTGAATCAAATCGGCCCAACCGTTTAGGCTGTAGATATCGATACGGACAGACAGACAGACAGACAGACAGACAGACAGACAGACAGACGGACGGAATTTCCGGACCCACTTTTTTTGACTTCTCTATCATCGTAATATCATGTTTGATTGTTAGAATTTTTTTTTTTTTTTACGAATGCATAACTTGCATTATAGTCCCTATAATCGCAAGTAAAAATCATTGTTTTTCACATTTAAAAATAAAATAGCGTTTAAATTTTTCTAGTAAAAAACTATTTTACGCACATTTTTCAAACAATTAAAAGTTAGAAAAATCGAATAAAAACTTTGAAGATCCCTTAAAATTTTTCAAATTTTATTCAACGCTGTGACCGCACATAAGAGCAAGTATGTGTGATCCAGTCGTGCAATTTATTTCTCCGAACGGATACCTCGTTTTCCATGAATTTCAATTTTAAGATATACCATTATACCGAAGATAACTAGCTTGAAAATCGACGCCTAAACATTGATTTTATAGCTTAATTTAGAAACTAGAAAGCCTTGATTTTTTATTTAAAACATAATTTTCCTGTTTTATTTGTGTTCACATAAAAGTTTAAATATCTTGTTATAGTTTAGATATGTACATACATATGTACCTAAATTTCTGAGAAGTCATAATATTTTCAAAATGGAATGAAGTCGACAAAAAATCGTAACGTTTCGCAAGAATACGTTTTGATATATGTACATTACATAGAAGGACTGCATGTATGTACATATGTACATCAGGCCAATAATGAGTTTTACTTTAAAGGTATGTACATATGTATATAATAAAGAAATATTTTTGTGTGTATTTATTGTTCCTTATATAATTATTTGCATAATATGTTATGTATATATGTAGTTACATATGTATGTATGTTTATGTGTTAATGTATATAAGATTTCAGATTTTTGAGCACGATATTGTCAAATGATGCTTGGTTTCGCTAATCTACATATGCCTTACCAGAGCTAAGCCACTTGACAGATAAGAACAAATATATGAGACCCTTACAAATTTCTAATAAATCCAACCCAGGGTCAGAATCAGCAATATTTAAGCCAATAAAACGCTTAATTTATATTTCAATTGCCTCCGAATGCCAGTGGGGAACGTTGAACTTATCATTTGAAAGTTGTCCTTATTGCTATTATGATCTCAAAGATCTCGATTTACACAAATCCGCTGGCCCGGATGGTATACCCCCGATTCTTCTGGATAGGTGTTCTTACACACTGACAAAGCCACTGCGTAAGCTTTTCCATAGAAGATGGAAAACAGCATTTGTCCAGCCTGTCCCTAAGAAAGGTGACCCATCTTCTCCTTTCTCCTACGGACACATAGAACTTACGTCTCTTCTTTCTAAGGTCATGGAAACGCTGATTAACCTTCAGCTTATGGAATATCTCGAAGACCGAAAGCTTCTCCATGACCGTCAGTATGGTTTTCGCAGTAATCCTTCCACTAGTGATCTGATGGCATATCTCACCGAACAGTGGAACAAATCCTTACATCCCTTTGTTGAAAGTAAGATTATTGCGCTTAATATTTCCAAGGGATTTGATAGAATTCGACATGAAGCTCTAATCGAAAATGCGTGCTTCTGGGATCGATGATACTCTTGTTCGTTGGATTAGAAGCTATCTTCTGAGCGTTCAATACAAGTTGTATTGGACGGTTTTAAGTCTAATTCCCCAAGGAAGTCATTTAGGTCCTTTTCTATTTGTTCTTCTTTTTACTTGCGATTATAGGGACTATAAGGCAAGTTATGCATTCGTAAAAAAAAAAAAAAAATTCTAACAATCAAACATGATATTACGATGATAGAGAAGTCAAAAAAAGTGGGTCCGGAAATTCCGTCCGTCTGTCTGTCTGTCTGTCTGTCTGTCCGTATCGATATCTACAGCCTAAACGGTTGGGCCGATTTGATTCAAACTTGGTATATAGTATTTTTAGAGTGCTCTACCCGACAGTTTTTGGAATTGGCATTCTAGCTTCAAAACTAACGGTACCTGCCATATAACTTTTATTAAAAAACTTATTTTTCTCGAAAATGGCTCCTACGATTTTGATTAAACTTTCAGAATGATGTTTTCTGTGCAAAATCTATCTTTTAATTGTAATGGATTTTTCAGAAAAAGTTTTATAACGGTACCTCCCATATGACCGGTTTTTTAAAATCAGACTTTCTCGTTAACTAATTGACGGATTTTGATGAAATTTTCAAAATATGTAGTGTTTTATGATTTAAATAATATTGCTTATCAAAATTTTCAAAAACATTTTTTTTTAAATTTTAATAATTTTTTTAAAAAAATATTTAGTTTTTTTGAATATTTTGAAAACGGTTTAATAGATTTTTTTTTAAATTTTTCTCCTAGTATAAGCTTTAGATTTCTTTGAATTGACATACTCAAAAAAAATTTTAAATATGTTTTCGAAAAGTTTTTCAAAAAAAACATTTTTTTGAAAAAACTGGTCGAACGATTTTGAAATGAAAAATTCATAAAATAGAAAACAGCAGAAGACATAAGATGGCTTACAACATTTTTTCCAAAAAACGTTATGAATAGTGTTTTTTTGATTTCATAAAAAAATTTCCCCCAAATTTTATTTAATATTGCTCGGCTAAGCCCTAGCCATTAGTCAAATAAAAGAAGGTGACAACCTACATACATACCTACGTATTTTAAAGCATTTCATCATCATAAAAGCACAAAATAAATAATGAGCCTATGATAAACACACAAAAACAACTAACAAATAAAAAGAATTATTCGATTACTACTGAATGCAAAAATTTCAATCGAGAAAACAAAAGTTTACACCTTCCTATAAATAAACAAAACCACTGTGTTAACTTTTAATATTGTCTCTATACCTACTGGCTTAACAGTAGTTGGAACACGTATCTTAATTTTAGTACCTACCTTCCTTCCAACCTTATTATAGGTACCTAAATCCTTTATAAATTCCATTGGTCCCATATTGGGACGTATAAAGGTCCCTTTACCTAGCATTATTGCCATACTGCTGATTCCGACGAATCTTTATGCCAGTTGTTCAAATTTTTCCATACCAAAATGAAAATTTAACTGAAAAAAAGTCCTTTATATCTTTCTATTAGCAAATTATATTATAAACAGTAAGCAGCAAATGGAAAGATAATACTGCACTAAAAAACTGCAAAAGCTAACAATCCTATATATTTATGTGTTTATCCCTTTGTCGTGACGCATGTTCGTTCGAGCTTCGCCCCAAAACGATTCTAAAGAAGTTGCACGTCATACAAAAAATATTAAAATAAAATCTTTGTCAAAAAGACGCCTGCACTTAAAAAGGATAAGCACATAAGAGCAAGTACGTGCGACCCAGTCGTGCCTTTTATTTTTATAATAAACGCACGCAAAAGGGACTATTTGTTTCTCTTTTATTGTAGAACATACTGCGCGGGCATTATGAAGACAGGGATGGGGAAGGAGATGAGGTGTCGATTAACAATGGTTTTGAATGCTTGCAGATCAAAATGGCAAAGGAAAATCTCGCCGGGTAAACTATTCCAAATTCGTGTGGTTCGGCTAAAAAAGAATCTCTTTTTTTCACGGTAATATACATATTTTATTTATTATTAATTTGGTGATGTTTTATGTTATCTAGCCGTCTTTTAAAGTAAAAAGTTCTTTTAAGCTCTTGTCAGAGCCGATTTGTAGAGGCTGATCCAGCCAGATGCAATCTTACCTTACTACACTTTTACTCGCCATTATATCTCCATGTTGCCCTACGATCATTAGCTTCTTTGTTTTTGATGTTCAATCTTTACAATGTTGCTGAATCTTGTCGAAGTTACGCTCGATAATCTCAATTTAAAGTCCTGTTGCGTACATGATTAAATCGTTCGTTAAATTTCTTAAGTTGGACTACTACCTATGAGCTAACTATAGTCTGTCCAAGACAAATTGTCAGTATATGGCTTATGGGCGAGCTACTTTCAAAACAGTGGCGCCTATGTATATAATCACGACACTGAATTGAGAAAACTTCTACTGAAAAAACAAACAAAGCCAATTACTAACGTGCATGAATAAATTTTCTGTATCTCTTAAAAAAAAACTCGTACACTCTACTACGACCGATTTCCATCAACTTTGCGTTAGTGGAATAATGAATAATAATCGTTTACTTACTTCTACCTATCCTCGCTGTATGAATTAAAAAAAACAACGTATTCTACCAACAGAGTTACCTTTACCTATTGAAAACAATACCATGTATCTATATAGCTTTTTCATTATTTTTTATCATAGTGCTTTCAGTTTTGAAGCTTTTGAGAACAAATTTAGTAGTGTGAGAGGGTAAGTGTTGCCGTATTTGTTTATTTGTTAGTAATAATAGTTGAAAAATCTTTAAAATACAGTTAAATTATTGTTGGTTTTTGGTATCTTAGTTGAAAGAAGTTAGTGTTTCGAAGTTTGCAAATACATTACATGATCATTGTAATTCGGAAAAAGTGTTTTGACGTGATATAAATATATATAGTATAAAGGAATATAGTAAACTGAAAACTAAAACTGTTTAAATTTTGTTTAAACTGTGAAGTGCTAATGTTTTTAAGTAATTTTTTTTTAGATAATAGTATTGTATTGTTATCAGCAAGTTGTAATCTTTCGAACATTGCTCTCCGATTTGCGACGATTTATAATGAACGGCAACGCTATTAGATCTTTTACTTGAAACAGAAAAATGTAAGCCAATGCAACTAGACAAATGCCGTTGAACAGACTGTAGTATAAATATTGAATATAATAGGGAAAGTTCACCTTAACGTTGCTTGTTGTAGACTATTTTTATATTTAACACTGCGGTAGAAGTCACATTGCCTCTCTTGACAGCAAACAAACTCCAGTTTCGCACCCCAAGTTGGTTGAGGTTGTCCTACACTTGAGCTTGCTACCTAAGGCGAGTTCTTCCTTGACTGCGTCTACCATCTGGGATGGAATCTAAGATCCTGCGAGCCGGAGCATTCGCTCTACATTACCTAGCCATCTTAAACGTTGTATGGGTAGTTGTTTGACCAGGTCAATGTCGCTGTACAGCTTGTATAGTTCTGGTGGAACCTTCTCCTCCAAAGCCGGTTAACGCAGATAGGGCGAAGAATCTTACGCTCGAAACGACTAAGGATATCTTCATCCGCTTTAGATACAGTCCATGCCTCGGCGCCATAGAGCAGGACTGGGATGATTAAGGTCTTATACAGAGTCTCCTTTGTCTTTAGAGAGAGGGCTTTGCTACTTAATTGCCTTCCTAGCCCATAGAAACAGAGATTGGCAAGAGTAATTCTACGCTTTATTTCTGACGAGATGTTGTTGTCAGATGTTATAGCGGATCCGAGGTACACAAAGTCCCTAACTACCTCAAAGTTGTACCTGTCTATTGTGATGTTTTGTCCAATCCGCCGGTGTTGTGTGTCCCTTTTTGTGGACAGCAGGTACTTCGTTTTGGCCTCATTGACTGCTAGTCTCATTTTAGCCGCTTCAGCTTCAATGTTAGCAAACGTTCCAGTGGCAACTCGCTGAGTTCTGCCAATGATGTCTATGACGTCAGCGTATGCTAGCAATTGCACAGACTTGAAAAAAATTGTCCCACTACAATTGACTTGCGAGTTTCTTATAATTTTTTCAAGTATTAAGTTGAAGAAATCGCACGATAGCGCATCACCTTGTCGGAATCCTTTTTTGACATCAAAAGCTTCTGTGAGGTCAGTACCAACCTTGACGGAGCAGCGAGAGTTCTCCATCGTCATCCTGCACAGTCGGACGAGTTTTGTGGGAATGCCAAAATGACATGGCTCTGTATAGATCGTCTCTATAAATGCTATCGTACGCGGCCTTAAAATCGATAAAGAGGTAGTGGGTATCGATTTGGAATTCTTGGGTGGTTTCCAGGATCTGCCGTAGCGTGAACATTTGATCGATTGTGGACTTTCCTGGTCTGAAACCACACTGATAGGGGCCAATCAGGTTGCTGACGAAAGGTTTCAGGCGTTCACAGGCGCGCAGTTTAGAGGTCGATCTTGTCATAATGCTATTACAAAAAAGTATATATGTGGCAAGTCCGATCAGTCGTAGATAAAGATCAAAATTCAATTTATTTTTTTCAATGCCATAACCGTTTTAATGCGAAATTACACTAACTACATCTTCTTAAATATCGGTTTTAGTTGTAAACGGTTAACCTGTTCTCGGAATGTCTAAGAAAAAACCGGTTCTATGGTATTGTTTTCACCCAGCACCATTTAATTATATTTTATCAAAACATAATTAAATTTGTTTTATAAAAAACTGTTGGAACTATAAGTCTTTTCAAACGATAGTAATTTGTTTTGCATAAATTTAATATTAAAACAGTCCTTTTTATCATCCACTACTGTCTTAACACTCGAGCAAAACAGATGGCTTTCAACCCGAACACCACGCACATACCAAAATTCGGTTCACTGTGACGTATACTTGTTCATTTTTTTCAGAAAATGAATACAACACCATACCAACTCATATGGATCCATCTGTTGAATTTCTGTTAACAACAACCGAAATAACAAACCAAAAACATGGCCAACAAAACTGAACAGCAAAAGTAACAGCAAACAAAAGTATCTACATTGCGTATGCGCTCTTTTATCCACCAACAAGCATAGATACTCTTTTAACCATCGAACATTACTCTACATCCCCAGCAAAATGTACAAAATTCCTAACTTTCAGATTTCCGACAATCCCGCCACTGAACGACAGTATCTAACAGAACCGAAATGCATAGATACTTTTGAAGCTCTGTTGATTGTCGTGTCGGTTTCAGTCAGTCAGTAGCGTACGAATCCTCAGGTAGTTTGCGGCCCAGATACAATATTCGTCCTTAGTATAGTTTCAGTTTTCAAATTGGTGTCGTCCGTTAAACGTCGAATGCTCTTCAATATTCTTTCATATTCTCGTCGAATGATCTAAGTTTTTGGTTTTGAAAAAAAAGAATACGTTTGTATTTCAAAGAATCATTTTCCAAGTGAACTTTGTGTAACTTAAGTGCCAAAGGACGAATTTAAAAAAAAAGAATTTTTTTTTAATATTTAGTGAATTTCCTAAAAAAAAAATTGTATTATTAAAAAAAATGGCTTACACTTGGGAAAACCGTGTTGATTTCGTTGTCAGATACATGTATGGTAAGTGAAATTTTATATTATTTTCCCAACGCAATTAAGACCCCCAGACACGCCACCTGGGGATTTTCATTAGAATTACTAAAAATGAGATATTTAGTCCCGCACTGTCATTATATTCAATTGTTTTTCCAAATGAATATTTAACAAGTCTTAATTAAAATTTGAATTTTATTGGCTTCGATGCACAAAGCAAAAGTATCTATGTATCTATCGCACAAAGGATAAAAGATTTTAGGGAATTATTTAGGTTTTTTTTTTTAACTAAGTCAATTCGACAAAAATCGAGTGATTTTATTTATATTAAAGCCTCGCTGCTTTTGGCCTAAAGCCTTCAAAGTCGAATGAGTTTATGAATTTATAATTTTTGTTTGTTTAGATATGTACATAACCAACGAAGATACGGGCAGAAGATGAAGAAGATAAGTTCAACATTATTACAATATTGAACAATCCGAATGAGGTGGTTGTTTGTGACAGATGAAAAAAAAAGTTGAGCTGACTAAGAAATTTCGAAACATTCTTAAAAGCTGAGAGAGTGTTTTTTCATTTTTTAAATCTAATTTTTCAAGTGTAATTGAGTTTCTGTTTGAATTTTTGAAACAAAAAATATGAAGACTCTTAGGTTGTGTGTTGTTTGGCAGGAATATTGAACTCGTTATGAGTGTTGTAAACTTTTAAAGAGTCCTTTTGAAGATGATGACAGAAAGGTTTTGAAACTTTGTTTTTTTTTTACTTTTTGCTTGTTTTAATAGATTAAGAGCGACAAACGGAAAGATTTTTGATATGCTTCAGTTCAAGATTTATTTTTGAAAACCCATTGTTTATTGAGATAAAGTTTTTAGAAAAGTATTTTAAGTATACTTATTCGATGAACTTTTTATGGATATTGAATTTTTTTTGGTTTTGATGTTTACACAGCTTTAATAGATTAAAATTATCCGATGAAAAGGAAAGATCAAAGAAAACAGTATTTTTCCAAAAAATATTTTAGATAGTTGCTTTAGCAATTTGACCCATTATTTTGTCCTTTCTACTTGCGATGTTAAATTCGGGAATGTACCAGCAATTTAATATATATTAATTAAGATGGGTGTAAAAATGTAAGTGACATAAAATGTCTGTCTGTCTGTATGTATAATAATCTCCAGTCTAATGTCTTTAGGGAACCTTCAAATTAAGTACGAATGGTTCTTTTGGCATTTCTCAGAGGCATTTTTGGAATTAGATTTTTATAGCTTAAAATAACGGTACACGGCCATAGTGCCATATAACCGTTAAGGAAAAAAATATTTTTCTTGAATATGGCTCCAATGATTTTGATGAACATTGTATTCGATTTGAAGCAAAGTTCAAATCGAAATGAATGATTTTTATTATTACAAACGTAGTAACTTTGTTACTTTTAACACTTATCTAAGCTCTTTCAGTTGCGAGCAAATGTTTGCCCAACAAAAAATTCTGGAATTTTATTAATTTAAAAAAAAGTGGATAGTATTGCCAAACTGCATGGAGTTTTCTGGAGCTACGTCTAGTGATATATCTAACATCATGTAATTTGTTTGCTGATTTTTTCAGATCTGTGTATTCTGTAGAATCTGTTAATGTTTTTCCCAGTCCTTCCTTTTCAAATCTAGTTGAACTTGGGGGATTACTTCTTAATACCACAGATATATATGTAACCTTTAAAGAGCTTGATATTAAAAAAAAGTCCTGAGTCATGTGCATTAGCAGTATTACTCTCTGTGTTTAATTTTTATTAAATCTCCTGCCACTGAATTATTCATTGTTGTGTGGAAAGTATCTTTTATCTCTCCAATTTTTAAATCAGGTTCTAGACAAAATGTTAGTAACTACAGACCTATTTGTAAATATTATCTGTCAATTTCATATAAACTTTATTTCTTTACCAAAAGTATTATATCTGAATTTCAACATGGTTTTACGCCAGGTAGGTCTACTGCCTCATAATTTTATGTGATGTAATTTATAAAGGACTAACTTACCCACCCGGTGTTGCTCGGGTATACCATACATTTTCGAATAGACGAACCCGGCTTGGCGCCACCTAGTAATTAAAAAAGCCTTAGTTACTTCTTACAAAATAAGCTATCTGCTTGTGAAACGGGTGATTATAATAGCCTTAATTACACCTTACAAGATCATCTATCTGCCTGTGAAAATCCTGTCAATATCGGTCCATAAAAAATATTTTCAAAAAACAAAACACCCCGGCGCCACTAAGTGGGCAATTTAAATAGCCTTAGTTACTTACTAGAATATCAGCACTCTGCCAGTGAAAGTCCCGTCAAAATCGGTGCAGCCGTTCTTTAGATAACCTGGAAGAAACAGACAGAAAGACAGACAGACAAAAAATTTAAAATGTGTACTTTTGTTATAAGTACTGTTTATACTTTCATGTGCATCTTGTAAAAAGCTGTTATTTTGATTTTAAAAACAGACACTTAATTTTTATTTATGTGTATATAGATTTGAAAAAAAATTATTTGCTCGGACAATTTCTGCTTTGAAATTTGAAATGTCAAAAATGTGGCCGTTCACAATATTATCAATTTTGCTTACAATAGGAAAGGTCTAGTCAATCGATTTTCGAGTTGATTAGTTAAGTACGTGTGATGCAGTCCTGCTCAATTTTTTCCAAACAGGAATGGCTGAGTGTATATATTTAGGTCATTAGACCCTGGCTCTTTTAAATTAGAAATTTCTGAAAATCGGCCTAAGCTTTAAGCGGGTTAAGCTTTTTTTTAAGTTAAGGGTTTTCCAGTGATTATGACGAAAGAAATGTGTTCACAAATACCTTAAATTTATTACCTAAATTGTGAGTTGGTGACGTCAATTTAGAGAACGTTAACGCAAATTATTGTGGTCGAAAAATTTAAGTCGTAATCTTTTGCTGCTATTTGTTCCTGTCCAATGCGAGTGAGCGATGGAAAAGGCTATAATATTTCTGCAAACTGTTGATCTGACGACGCGGCGTTCTCAAGTATTGGACGTCACTTAAAACTTCACAGTGACTAATAAACTATATCCACTTGATCATTTGAAGCGAACGACGTACGTTCTTGGATTTAGCCACAAGCAATACAGCGGTCTAATGTTATGAAATATTCAAACGTCATTACTGAAAGATTGAATTTATCGTCTTTTTTATTGAACCCTCCCTTGGGTAATTCGGGCATATGGGCCTGAGTCATGCATATTATTATAATACATAATACAATTTATTTTTGGTGACATCTATCAATTTTGTTGTTAATTTTTCAGCGATTGAGCCACACGTCCAACGTTCATCAAACTTCTTCATCTATCTTCATCCTTCCTAGCTAACTCCAATTTTGTACATGAAGTTGATCTTGGTCCTCTACCACTTGCGTGTGCCACCAAAGTTTATATAATTTTTTTCTCAAAGCAGCTTAAGCGTCCTCATCCAGTTTTGAAAAATGTCCATGGATCTGCACTACAGAGCCGTGATGAGGGACTTCTGAAATTACACTTTTAGCCCGAAAAAGCAGGCTTCTGCACTATTTTTATTTGCGATTATAGAGACTATAAGGCAAGTTCAGGATTAGTGAATATAAAACAAATTGAGATAGCAATCAAACATGACATTACGATAATAACTATAACAAGCTGCAGGCTTAAGCGATTATCTTCCAATTTGGTGTGTGTGATTCTTTTGGCATTCCTCAGAGGAGAAATTAAAATTTTATTTTTAGGCATACAAATAACGGTGCTTGCCATATGACCCTTAAGGAAAATCTTATTTTTCTCGAAAACGGCTACAACGATTTTAATGAACATTTTTCAGATTTTTTTTGTAGGCATCTTATGAAAACCAAATTTACGAGAAAAGTCTACTAATGGCACTTTCATATAAGGGTTTTTTTAATATTCGACTTTCTCGGTAACGGCTCAATTGATTTCAATCAAATTTTATATTTAGAAAGACCTAGATTGCGAAATTAATTCTGCGTACCAACATTTTGAAAAATAAAACTTTTTTCTATTTATAATTAACTTTGAATTTTTTTTTTGAAATTCAATATTTTTAAAACTTATCAAACAAAATTATTTAAAATTTTAAAATTAGGTGTATATTAATAAACTTTAAAAAACTGGCAACAATTTAAGCAATTAAAAAAAAAAAAAAAAAAAAAAAAAAACAGGATTTTATCAAAACCGGTCCTACAATTTTCGAAATACTTTTTTCATAAATTCTTTGTTATTTAAGACGTGTGATGGCCATTTTTACTAAAACCGTTAAGTATTTTGGTTTTTATAGTTTTTTTTATAAGTTCAAACTGTGTTACTTTCAACGTAAATTTATTTGTTTTTGTCAAAGATCTTGCTTTCCAATATAATTAGGCACATAAGCAAGTACGTGCGACCCAGTCGTGCCAATTTTTTTAAGTTCAGATAGTTTTATTTTCTTCTACGATAATGTTACTTAATTTTTAAATTTTATTCGACGATGGACCTCACATATGAGCAAAGTATTTGCGATCCAGTCGTGCAATTTATTTCAAGTATAATGTTGAAGAAGTCGCATGACAGGTGAGGAGGTTACCAACCGAAACTGAATGTGTTTTCCATATATATTTTGTCAGACGGACGAGGAATCCCAAAACTGCAAGCTGCTCTTTAAAGCTCGTTTTTATTAATGCTGTCATACGCGGCTTTGAAATCAATTTAAAGTTTCTGGGTTTTTCCCGTTCTGCCGTAATGTGAATATTTGGCCGATGGTGGCCTTAATTGCACTGATATGAATCATCGAGGCGCTAACACATACAACAGCAGAAAGCATCTTGTAGGTGATGCTAAGGAAACTGATGCTTCTGTAGTGTGCGCAGTTCAGTTGCACTGCAACACTGAGATTCCATTAATTAGAATGGAATCTCTGCAGCTACTCACATCTCTTTAAATTAAAATTTTAGTTATAATCGATTTATTAGTGCACGAAATAGTAAAAAAAATGGGCAAGACTGGGTCGCACGTACTTGCTTTTATGTGCCTATTTACATTGGAAAGCAAGATCTTTGACAGAGACAAGTAACATTTACGTTGAAAATAACACAGCTTTACCTAAACGGTACCGTTATTTTTAGGCCTAAAAATAAAAATTCAATTTTCCCTCTGGGGAATGCCAAAACAATCACACACCAAGTTTGAGGATAATCGCTTAAGCCGTTTAGGCTGCAACTCGTTTTTCATACTGACAGACAGAGAGACAGACATTTTTTGTCGATCACTTTTTTAGACTTCTCTATAATCGTAATGTCATTTTTCATTGTTATCTAAATATTTTTTTATATTTACAAATCCTAAACTTGTGTTATAGTCCCTTTAATCGCAAGTAAAAAATGGAGATACCGTTTTAAGCCCAGCATCTTAAAATGTTATATTTCACATAAATATTGACTGATTTTATTACCATTATATGACAAGTAACATTAATATTAGAATTTTAAAAAAGAACTGAAATTCTCTATAGAATTCCAAAGGTTTCTTTCAATTAAGATAATGGCATTTAAAAGGCTTTTGTATTTGCTTTGAGTCTAATAGAATAGGATGCAGCTGAAGGTGTAGTTATTTTTGTTTAAAGGGGTTGAAACTCAAGTCTATTTTCTGATATTCCATCTGGCAAGTCGGTGTAAAATTGCCTTTGAAATTTCAAAATTGCAGCAGAAGATTCAATAAACATCTTCAAACAAATCGATTTTTGAATATGCTTCTCAGTTCCGTGTCAGATGAATAGTCCTTTGCATATCTTTTGCTTTGTTTCTGTCGTTGGAGACATAGAAATATAAATCAAAAAAAGGAAAAAGCTTGGAGTTACGTCAACGATTACTTTAATAGTCAAAGACAAAAGTATATATTTCTTATTAGTCATCTGCATAAATTCTTCGAACATAATTCATTTTCTCCTTCTGCTATATTCTATCATGACATCATATCCTAATTATCCTTTTTCAAAATGAACCTGTTGCTATTATAAGTATGATTTAATTTAATTCATCGGTCTCAAAACAAAAAAAATTATCTTTGGAAAAAGACTTGTGAGTAATGATATCACTTCATATTATTTATCTTAATCATCAATAATTGTTACTTCAGGAAATTCTTTGCCTCTTTGGAATATATTAATCATACCTTTTTCATTTTGCATTAATTTAACCTTTTGAAAGAAATAATTACCTTTCATTATATACATTTGCAGTCAATCTTAGTGATGTTTTCAAATTTGAGTTTTCTTTTTTAATTTTGAATAAAATATGTACATAAATTGTGTGAAATGTTTATTTTAATTAGAAATTAAAATCCATCACTTCCGGTTAAGAATGAATAAAAGTAAGTGACTTCCAGACTTAACTCTGCAGGCTTTCAATCGCTTTTAATCAATTAATCAAATTTGGTCGATGATGATGTTTTTGAGGTCAACTACGATTTTCAGTTCTGCTTCCCTGATCTTAAATTTATGTACGATAAGTACATCGCTCTGAATATTGTCTCTTCGTTGCCACCATTTTGATCTCGATGTAGAGATTTTGTAAAGCTCTTTGATTTCTATCGTAATATTGGAATTAGAATTTTAGCTAAAGTAAGTTTCTTGTCAGGATTCTTGATTCCAATTTGCGAGTCACTTAGAATGTATCTTTTTTTTTTGACGTGATAACGTCTTATAAATCCTTACGAAACAATATGACTCATGCTGATAAGACTCATGCTGATAATGCTGATAAGAAAAGTTACATACGCTGCGATACCATGGTTCTTTCAACCAAAATCAATCGCAAGCACCAGTCGAACATGAAAAGGAACAGGCGTAAATTCCCAAAAAAATTCCACTCAAATTCAAAAAAGAACAAGAAGATAAAAAGAAATACAAAATAGGCGGAGTTTTGTTAGAGTACATTGTAGATGTAGATATTGGTGTGTGGGTGTGAGTAAACGGGCTGTATGTTGGTGTTGCTGCCATCAATGTTTTCTTATGACGTTATCCCGTACAATTCTCGTCCGTAAACCGACTTTACAGACAACCATCTCTTTGTTTTAAATAAAATAACAATTTACAACAAACAACAATTTTTTTTTTTGACATTTCGTTGTCTGTTATTTCGTACTAACGGGTGATTTTTTTGAGGTTAGGATTTTCATGCATTAGTATTTGACAGATCACGCGGGATTTCAGACATGGTGTCAAAGAGAAAGATGCTCAGTATGCTTTGACATTTCATCATGAATAGACTTACTAACGAGCAACGCTTGCAAATCTTTGAATTTTATATCCAAAATCATTGTTCGGTTCGAAATGTGTTTCGCGCTTTACGTCCGATTTATGGTCTACATAATCGACCAAGTGAGCAAACAATTAATGCGATTGTGACCAAGTTTCGCACTCAGTTTACTTTATTGGACATTAAACCAACCACACGAATGCGTACAGTGCGTACAGAAGAGAATATTGCGTCTGTTTCTGAGAGTGTTGCTGAAGACCGTGAAATGTCGATTCGTCACCGTTCGCAGCAATTGGGTTTTTTATTCGACCACATGGAAGATTTTACGCAAAGATCTTGGTGTAAAACCGTATAAAATACAGCTCGTGCAAGAACTGACGCCGAACGATCTGCCACAACGTCGAATTTTCAGTGAATGGGCCCTAGAAAAGTTGGCAGAAAATCCGCTTTTTTATCGACAAATTTTGTTCAGCGATGAGGCTCATTTCTGGTTGAATGGCTACGTAAATAAGCAAAATTGCCGCATTTGGAGTGAAGAGCAACCAGAAGCCGTTCAAGAACTGCCCATGCATCCCGAAAAATGCACTGTTTGGTGTGGTTTGTACGCTGGTGGACCGTATTTTTTCAAAGATGCTGTTGGACGCAACGTTACGGTGAATGGCGATCGCTATCGTTCGATGCTAACAAACTTTTTGTTGCCAAAAATGGAAGAACTGAACTTGGTTGACATGTGGTTTCAACAAGATGGCGCTACATGCCACACAGCTCGCGATTCTATGGCCATTTTGAGGGAAAACTTCGGAGAACAATTCATCTCAAGAAATGGACCGGTAAGTTGGCCACCAAGATCATGCGATTTGACGCCTTTAGATTATTTTTTTGTGGGGCTACGTCAAGTCTAAAGTCTACAGAAATAAGCCAGCAACTATTCCAGCTTTGGAAGACAACATTTCCGAAGAAATTCGGGCTATTCCGGCCGAAATGCTCGAAAAAGTTGCCCAAAATTGGACTTTCCGAATGGACCACCTAAGACGCAGCCGCGGTCAACATTTAAATGAAATTATCTTCAAAAAGTAAATGTCATGGACCAATATAACGTTTCAAATAAAAAACCGATGAGATTTTGCAAATTTTATGCGTTTTTTTTTAAAAAAAAAGTTCTCAAGCTCTTAAAAAATCACCCGTTATAAAGGATGTTTTCCAATTAGATGGCTTTAATGAAGGGAAATCATTTTTGGACTAAGATCTAAGAAAATACATTTTTTACAGTTAGTATCTAATTTCAACTTGACATCCAAAGATTTGAGAAAATGCTTACTTTGTCAGCGGAAAAATGTAAACCCCATTTTGTGGCTTTAAAATGTGTGAAATAGGGAGATTTTTTTCCAAAATCAAAGGAGCGGTTTTTAAATAAAACGATTTTATTTTAATAACTTTTTTCAAAAATTAAAAAAAAAAAAATTAAGAGTGCAAACTTAAGCAAACATCCATCTACCCGTTTTCAAATTATTGATTTTTGTAAAAAAAATTAAGAAAATTATTAAAAATACAAAAAACAGTTTTCGAAAATATTTTAAAATCAAATTACTTAGGCTTCCAACATTTTCCTGAATATCAATTTTGATTGAAATTGGATGACCAGTTTTCAAGAAAGTCGAAGAAAAAAAACGGTTCTATGGGAGGTACCGTTTTTAGCCTACCATTTTGAATGTTTTTTTTTCACCAACACATAATCTACACCTACCAGAGTATACTATTAATAATAATAAGCTTTCACTTAACGGTTATATGACAGGTGCCGTTTATATTTGAGCTAAGAACAAAATTAAAAAAAAAAGTCCTCTGTAGAATGTCAAAATAACCTTACGTTCTAAATTTGAAGACGATTAGTTCAACCAGTTAGCATGTAGTTCAATAGACATCCGTACAGACAGACAGACAGAATTTTGCCAGTAACTCAAATACGTTTCTCTATCATCGTAATGTAATGTTTGATTGTTATCTCAAAATTTTTAATCTGCACGAATACATAACTTGCATTATTGATATTATAAATGTGAATTTTTTATGTTTGGATGTTTGTTTCCTAATCACGCCTTAACGGCTTAACGCAGTTGGATGAAATTAGGTAGGTAGACGGATAATGTGCTGGATTGAGAAATAGGCTACTTTTTATCCAGAAAAAATGCACGATTCCTATGTAAATGTCAAAATACTGCATTGCTGGAAGTCTGTTTGATATGTTTCCATGCGTTAACGACTGCATGAACTTGTGTAGTTTGGTTGACGGAAGGGTTACATGATTCACTATACCATAAAGCAATATAGAGTATGGAGATATAAAGATATAGAGATTTAGAGATACAGAGATAAAGACATATAAATATTTAAAGACATAGAAATATAGAAATATTGAGGTATGTAAAATTTTATTCGGAAAATACAGTCAGACATAATAATGAATAGCTTTATACGATCGTTAAGTCTCTATTGGATCACTTTGGACAACTCTTAGACCTAAATAAATGTAGACACATCATACACGCCTTTTTTGCTTAAAAATAAGTTGGTGCTGTGGCGCGAAAAATAGTTAAAAGAAAAGGAGCAGGACAGTCATCTTGCCGTTAATGCTCTGGATTGAATTAACAAATGTATTAAGAAAGTGTTTGGTATAATACATACATAGTTTTCTTCTTTTTCTTGAAATATTTCTGGTTTCAGGCACATTCACAGACAAATCCTGGCCGATGTTAAAAGAGTAATTACTGGGTCTTCGGCTCCGGACCCAGTTTTTTGTCATTATTAAAAAAACAATATAATGTACTTAACCCAGTTTAAAATCTTAGATTTTCAAATACATGTTTTATTAATTATAAAAAACAATTAAACATTCTGAATTAAAGTAACTAATTTATATACTTAAGGTTATACGTTATATAAACTCAATTTATATATGCGGTTGGTGTAAGACTTATTCAAAAGCCTTCTGGTAATTTCTGGTTTCTGATTTTCTGGCGTCGGTTTTGTATATTTCCTGGTTCGGTCGGTATTTGATTGCGCAAGTTTAGACCTGTCACCTCGCAACCTTGGACTGGTAGATCGCGGACAAAATCCGGTAGATCGCAGGCTAATGGCCTGGTACACGCAGTTTTATTACTGGTAGATCGCAGTCTTAGACTGGTAGATCGCAGTCTTAGACTGGTAGATCGCGAACTTAATCCGGTAGATAATAAACAGGCTTATGGCCTGCTACATGCAGTATTATTACTGGTAGATAGCAGACTTGGTATGGTACATCGCAGGTTTATACCTGGTACCTGGTACACCCTAAACAAACTGTCCAAATTTCTTAGACGAGGCTATTTGATAACCCGGTTTGGGCTTTGTGTCGACTGCTATGTTTTCATGGAGCCGATTTGTCTCACTCGAGCCGGTGTCTTCAACGGTGTTCCACTATGTTCAACTGTATGCAACTGTTGATTTTTCAGGTCTTCTTGTACGTCATTATCGCCTGTGCTATGCGTATGTTGGCAAAGTGTCCATCTATTATCATACTGCCCACTAAGTATTCATGGTTAGACCAGAGGGGAATGGAGGCTGCATATGCATATTTGAACTCTAATTCACCATCGAGCTAAGGTGGTAGTTTCTCGTTTAACGGGTTTTACTTACAACCGTTAAGTGACTTAATATAAAGCTTTCAAAAACATCTGTTTACACAAATTCTAGAGAACTTACATTAATCTATTGCATTGGGAAAACCAAATTCGTGGATATCATTAAAGATTTTTAAGGAAGAAATAAAAGGAGCGCTTCCAAAAAATAAGTTAAACTCATGACAGTCAATGCCCTTGGGTTTTTTGATTGTTTATAATTGTAATCTGATTCTGCTTAATTTATGGGTAGGTAATCTTCGAAAAGTTTATATAAAATCTGTCTTCCTTTCATTGAAGTCATAACTTTGCTAAGTAAAAATAAGCCTTAATTATAACAAATTCTTAACTAACCGTTATTAAAATAAATAATCACAAGAAGATTGTATCTAAGTATCTAGAACATACAAATAGAGATTTCGATTAACGCTTCATGTACGTATTTATCTATAAACTGCTCCATCAAATCCGTCGCATATCTCACCTTACAAATTCCAATCTAAACAACGCTCGAAAAATACTAATTGCAAAGAAAACATCAAAACGATGTTTTGTATCTTTGGCCATTGATTGCTCTCAGCATAGATTTTTGTATCTCTAATCCTCAGCCACAAACAAATTGTATTTATTTACTTTGGTGAACTTTATGGTTTCCACATACGGTGTATTTACAAAACAACATAAATATCGGTTTTCTAAATGAAATTGAACTTTCGATTCCCTGCTGATGTTATGAACTTCTTGATGGCTACACAAGACTCACCACAGGTTTCTCCTCTAATTTTTCAATCCATTTCCACCTGCGATAGATACTCTTTTTCTTTGGAAAGTCCAGGTGAGTCTGAGTATTTAGTTAGGACGAGGAATAATAAAGATGTATTGGGTCAATAGAAACAGCATTTTATTGAAATCCGATTGACAACTCGAATTTGTGGCAATAAAGTCAATTGCAAGGCAATTAAAAGAAGGGTATCCACATCCGGATGGAGTATCTTTTGTATTGAAAAATGAAAATATACTGCAATTGATTGTATCGACACAGTCCGTTGCAATTCCATAAACCTACGGCAGGAGTGCTGCCAAGGCAAATAAAACTCTTCCTCGCCCAAACAAACATGGCGTTACATTTTTAAATGGAGAAACGACATCCGGCTGCAAGTGAAAATAAATTGAAGTTAACTTTGACTGGATGACTACCTCCAGGTAATTATTGGACTTATTATCTGTCCCGTCAATTTTATTTCCATTTAATGTGTGTTTAATAGTTAAAAGTTATTTCATTCTTGATTTCATCAAAACAAAAAAAGGGGAATCTTACAGAACATTCAGAAGAAACGATATGTATAATCGAACGGATTTGTGATTGAAGATATTTTATTTGACAGTATCCATCATCGTTTGTCAGATAAAGATGTACGGATCTTTGATGGGACAAGGAGCACAAGAATGCGAGTGATTTGATTGAACCAGATTTGTGTGTGATATGAATTCCTGGAATAGGTTCACATTGAGGCATCTATGTTGTCCTTGTATCTATGTATCTCACGTAATGTAAGGCATCCAGATCAAATGGCTTATTGTGTAACGAAGCGTATAAGTATGCTGCCTGCTGCTTGGGTTGGCGCAGGAGAAGGTTGGATATTTGTTGATAGAATTCGTGTCTGAATGTGCGGTGCTGCGGCTTGTGAAAAGAGGAGATGTGAGATGTGCTTATTGACTTAAAATGGGAGCAAAAAATAAAAAAAACAGGATGAAACTAAAAAACAACATCTGGCTGAAATTGTTTATCCTTGCTCCTTATATGGGTTTGGGAATGTTTTTTCTTACGAAGTTCAGATGTTTGTGTCGTAAAGTTTGGGGAAGACACACATTTTGGTTGAATAAAAGCAAGGATGTCCCAAAATAATGGGGCAGGTCGGAATAACTTGCATTGAAGAGCAGAGAAGTTATCGTTTGTTTTAATTTTTTTTTGTGGATTGACAACCCTGCTTACATTTGAAACATATTCATTAGGTTTTTCTCGATGTTTCTCAGTTTTTTTTGTGTGATCTTAAATTTATTCTTAAATATTCCAGATTAGACGGTAGCTAGTATAGGTACTAGCATCAAAATGTGAATTCGGATGTGAAACTTTGAATTTGTGTATCTTTTTGTCTGAATTAATTTTGGGTGTTAAGGTTGTATAGGAATAACGGGTGTCAATAGATCGATGTTGTTTTAGCATTAAGCTTCCGGTTTATTCATATGTCTATCTCTAGTAGTTCAAGCAAATTTAAAGCGATGTTTACTATTCATTCGTTTCACTTAAGCTGATGTTGCTGAGGGACTATTATCGGTCAAACCCAATGCTACTGGGCTGGATGGATTTAATCCTAAGTTTGTCAAACTATTCCTGCTTTCCATACGATTTTGAACCACCCATATTTTTAATTCTTGTTTCCATTTAGAAGAGAAGGAAGCTAGATTCATTCCCATTCTTAGGAAGCAAAACTGTACTAACGGGCTTTCCAATAAGAGGTTTCATTTTGATATTAAAAAAACCTTTTTTTTTAAGATAAAACAATGGATTTTTATTTCATTATAAAGAGGAAAATATGTCATTAACAATGGAAAACGATATCAGACAAATGCCGCCACGGCGACGGTTGCAGAAATACCTCCTTTTCGTGAAATTTTCCATGACCAATTCGCACATTTGCGGCTGTATGTCCTTGATAATTTAACTTAATTACATCTTTAGTTTACAAAGTAAAAGTGAAAAGTTGGAAAGTGAGTGTGTGGTGAAATAGGGTCCTGGTATTCGATGCTGAGAAGACGGCTGATATAATTCCATGGATTAAGAATGCTTTCTTCCTAATAAGTCAATAAGTCTGTATATGAATTAATCCATCATCCGGGATCACCAAACAAGCTCTTCCATTCATCCCGTTTGCTGGCCACGTTCACTTCTACCATAAAAAGAACTACAAAATACTTCCTCCTCTCTCTCTCTCTCTCTCTTTCGCGCTAGGTATCCCGCCTGCTGGATGGAGTCCTTATTTAGGTAGCGCTACAGTCTGAGGTAGACCTTGCCATCAACCAAAAAGGTTCTCATGCCAGCTCATTAACTCGGTCGATACCCTCTTCCACTGGCGTGTGCCAACTTAGTCTTTGCCTTACTGTATGGTACCTTCACTCCGGGGCTTGGCAAGAGTTAGTCATATGAACGCACATTCGTATTGGCGTTATTCTTTTTCTAATTCAAAGGGGTCGGTGTGGTGTTTACCGACCTTGACGGAACAACGTGCATTATCCATCGTCATTTTGCACAGGCAAATAAGTTTGGCAGCAATTCAATAACTCATCCCATTAAACGCTGTTATACGCACTGATATCCTATCAGGTTGTTCTTAGGCAATGATGGGGAGACTGACGGCGCAGTTCCGAGGGTTTGCTTTCTTAAAGATCCAACAAATAATGCTGATATTCCATTCATAGGGAATAAATTCTTTTTACCATATCTTGTTATGAGTTCGTGGATACTTCTGTCCTAGTGGCCGTTTGCAGGTTTGAAGAGCTCGGGAGCTTTTATTGTTCTTAAACTTAGATATAGCTGGTTAAACTTCATCCAGATGGGACTAATCACTGATAAATCTTCAGATTCATTGTGATATCAAATTTTGTATGATAAAATCAACTATGCTGCATCTTTAACCTGTTTTTTTCTATATTTATACACATTTTCAACTGCCAGCTAAATGTATTGACATTTTAGCGTCTATCATTATAAAATAATTGCCTACTTAAAGGCTTGCATTACAAATTGTTTTGTGTACGTGTACACATGTCACATCGCATGTACATTTGTTTTCAAATAAAATAATTTTTTTTTTGAATAACACTCAAATTTTTCTTATTTAAATCCCCAAACCCAACTCTTGTTTGACAACAAAAATCAATACACTCTAAAAACGGTTAGACTTGGAGAACAGAACTTTACTAAGTACATGGGTTAGAGATTACAACAAAATACCGAGGCATAAAACAGCATTAGATTTCATGACAAATGCCATTTAAACAAACAGACCAATTAAACAACCCACATCCCAAACAATTCCAAACCATCTACATTAATGGTTGGAATCAAATCATCATTGTTACTGCCTCCCAAACTAAACCCAAACAGATACAAAAGCTTCAGAGTATCCGCTGAGAGTAATTTGTTTCAATGAAAATAAAGACAAACAAAAACACACATCCACAACTGCCAGTTTGGTTTTCTGGAACTTATCCATCAACTGACCGCAACTAGCTGTATCCTGCAGAGTTAGCCAAATAAAATCAGCACTGTCGAAAAATTTATCAAACTTTATCCTTTTGGCTTTGGCCAATCAGAGTTGTTATTTGGACGTGAAGCAATCATCACGAATTGGCAACATTAGACGCGCATCTAATGGCAAATTCAAGTAATGAACAACAAAAAAGATTCAACTTTGACAGACAGGACGGTCATGGTTGCCAATAGAGTAAAAATACAAAACTTCAAAAAGTTTTCAACTAATTATATCATGATCTCAAAATTAAAAGAAAACAAACAAAAAAGTTACAACAGTGACCCTCCAAAAATTTAGGATAGGGAAACTAAAGTTTTGAATTACAGGAAATCTTTTTGGATGGTTGATGGTTTGTTTGTGATGAGAACATTTCGCCATAGGAGACGGTTTTATGCTATCTAGTTTGTTGTTATATGCAATTAATTGGCGCTGTTTTATATCAGAACAAATAATAGAGACTTAACGTGCTATTATATTAGGCTGCAAGGGGTTACATTTTCGCACAACATCTCATTGTGCTTAAATTTGCAAATCCCTTTTTAATGAATTTCGTTCGCATGAAACCTCAAAGCACTGAAGATGAAATTAAGAAAAAACCCCTTTCTCTCTCACTGACCCCGTGACATCGTAGAAAAATACTACTTCTTCACGGCTCCTCGTTGTCTGGACTCTTTCTAGAATTTCCATGCCACATTGGTACATAACATATCGTTACTGTATATATATTCTTCTCAAAAGTGGGTTAGGATGGTTGGAGGTTCAAGAGATGAGTTTCTTAGCTGATTTCACAAGAAACTAGTCTTCGTAATTCCGTTTGGTACTGTAGTTTTTTTAGTTCCCCCTACAAGTTCGGGGTTAGAAGTAAGAAGCTTCGAAATCACCTTCCCCTTAGGTCCAGAAGCAGAATTGACCTATGGTCCGGGTCTTCTAATACACCCTCCCCCGAAGTAGCTTTCATCCGATTGAGAAAAGGTCTATGCTTCTGCACCATATATCAGGACCGGGATGATGATTGTTTTGTATAGCAGACTCATGAAATGATAGCTCACTTGAGGTATTCAAGAGAAAAATTGCGGTAAGTTCACTTGTGAAAGTTTCGTGGTCGCTGTGGTCGATTGAAGATAAATTCGGTACATTTCCTCAGGATTTTCCTTTCAAAGAGTAGGACCTTGTTCATCATCATCGTCTTAGATGTGGTATACCTAGTGGGACCGCCTGTACGTGTGTGGGTAAATGACACGTACAGAACGTAATTTTGGAGCCATGTTCCGTGTACCGAAGCGATAGCTCATAATCACAAAAATTTACGTAAATTGAAGCGAGGAATTATTTTTGTACCTGAAATGTACACCAAGGGCATACAAAGAACAAAGAAAAAGTTCTGTTTGTTTCTCAAAACAGAACTATAAATCGATTGTTTTTATTTGTGTAATGCTTTTATTGTGTTCGTTCGTTCATAGTGCTGTCCCCATCCACCCTTAAGCCCGTCGTCCATTACTTGCGCAACGAAGTTAACTAACTCCATCCAACTGTTTATTCAATTCTGTAAAAAAACACACTGGTACCTGCAAGTGTTTGCATCGCACTCATTTTAAGAAATTGCCACTTAAATATAAAAGAGAACCCTGAAATACATTGAAATTGCTGTTGTAATATTTCATTTAACCCACATACATTCCACCAAGACCTGTCGGCTTCCGGCTGCGAGGAGAGGAGACTGATTATCAATTTGCCTCTCGCTTATTGTGTTTATTTTAAAAAAAAAGCACTACTACAGAGTTACCATTCGCCATTAATAGAAATTATGATACCTTTTTCTTTGGTTTTTGTTATAAAAGTTCCAGAGTTGAAGCTTTCTTAGAGCGAATGAGAGCATATTTTAAGTATAAAGAAGAAAGTGTTGTCGCTGTTTTTTTTTGTTTACATCTTTTCGTTTTTATTTTTCTTAAAATAAAGATACATAATGCAATATTTGTTGAAATTTTTTTTTACTTGCGATTATAGGTACTTTAATGCAAGTTATGCATTCGTAAAAAAAAAATTAAATTGAGATAATAATCAAACATGTAGTGCCCCGTGGCTTAGTAGTTAGTGTGTCGGACTGCTAAGCGAATGAGCCTGGGTTCAAATCCAGCTCATAACCACCTTTTTTTCTGGGGTACTGCCTCTTGCGAGGAACTGACAAGACCTCCAAGAGTAAAATTTGTCTCGAAAAAGTGCATCTCATCTAGCCGTTCGGACTCGGCGGTAAAAGTCACTAGGCCTTGGCACCTTAAGGAGCTGTCGCGCCAGTAAATTTATGTTTATAATAATCAAACATGACATAACGATTGAGAAACGTATTTGAGTTACTAGAAAATTATGTTTATCTGTCTGTACGGAGGTATTTTGGACTACAGCCTGAACGGTCTTCAAATTTATAACATAAGATTATTTTGACATTACAAAGGCCTTATTTTAATTTTTTAAGCTCAAATATTAACGGTACCTGTCATATAACCGTTAAGTTCAAGCTTATTTTTCTCGAAAACGGCTCCAAGTATTTGTATGAAAAAAAAATCTGTGTACTTTTGGCTAAAAACGGCACCTCGGAAACCTGCTATCCGATTACAATCAAAATTGTTATTCAAAATATTCTCGAATATTGTTGTTTAAAAACCGTTATATTTATAATTTGTAGTTTTTTTCTGTGATTTATTTTTACGTTAAAAGAGATTAGGCCTTCTGGGGAACTCTTAAAAAAACGCACCTATTATCTTACCTCTTGGTGGCGTGGAAAAAGATAGATTTAATTATTTTTTTTTTTTTAGATTTAGTCTACATGTTTCTGTTTTCATAAAATTTGAATAAACAGTTGGTAACCATACCTACATTTGTGTGAGAATTCTACCAATTTATAATGCCCAGTATTGAGAGAAATGGAGATAGCTTATAGAAATCCATAACAGTAAGAGTGAAAGGCAAATATCTTATCTTCCCTGTACTGAAAATATAAATTAAACAGAGTATAGGCTTTTATTTTTTCCTACATCATTTATTTTGGCATTATTATTATTATAAAGTTATGATTTCCACTGAAATGAAAAGAAAATTGGCTGCCGCTTTAATAATTTTAGTTGACAGTGAAAGCGGAAGGCAGACTTTATTTTTTGTAAAATGCGGCCGGCAGTGGTAAATAAGGTGTTTGCTTGCTAACCCAGAGGTCGTCAGTTCGATACTCAGGTCGGGAAGCAATTTTTCTAAGTCCTAGTGCAAACTAGAGCGGTCCGTTGGTTTAAAGTGAGAGAGTTCTGGATCTATTGCGCCGAAAAAAAATGTTTCCTATCTTTCCAATACTTCTTGTAAGGCAATTTGCCTTACAGATACGTTAGTTTCATTTGAATTAAATAAAAAAATCAAAATATAGTAAAATAAATAAATGTATTAAGCAAAATTAAATAAAATAAAATTGCTGACGCCAAAGTTTCCATATACATATATTATATGAACAAAGCAACAACTGATCAAAATGCTTTCTTCAACACCCAACAATACACACATTTTGTCGCATTCAACCAAGCGCACGCCAACGAAAAATCAAAAAAAGTTAAGCAACGAGTTGAACAGAGTGTTCAGCGCCTTATCTCGAAATCGTTACTCAACCCGTTGCGCAATATGGCCAATGAGCAACATGACCTCGTACACCAACTATGCACTAGTTGAGAAACTAGTTGATAAGCGATCTCCAAACATCTCAAACGCGTTGGTTGGACAAAGTTGAGAGCATAGCACATTAGAGTTGAATGAGATGAATACCGAATTGATGCGTTGGGCACGCAGTGGATGACGCGACGGGTTTTAGTTCTTAAGTTGGGTTAAGTTATTCGCACAATTATTTTTTACGTTTTCTACTTGGCAAGCAAATCAAACAGTTTAATGCATATTTTCCCCGATCAACCAGATTTAGAGCGGTTGAAAATCCCTTTTGGAATTCGAAACCTTGCCAGATATTTAATATGTTCGATACAACATTAAAACAACTTGTACGGAATTTTTCGATTTTTTAAAAAAGCAGCCTGAATTGTTGAATGAGATTGCATCAGATGCAAAATACGCGTTCAAGAAAACCAAACAAGATCAATGAATTGTTGTTGTTGATGTTGGAATATGGACTAATAACTGCATTATTTTTTTCCAAATTTGCGTTTAAAATTTTGTTGTGAATAATAATGAAACCGTTTGTGTACGTAAATGAGCTCTTGGAAAGGTGGTCACGGTAGGTTAGGTATACCAAACAGGAGAACTGGAGCTGATAACTGCAGTTTCATTGACTTGGTTAAACCAATTTTCTTCTCTCAATAATCGAGGTACACGATGAAGCCCACAGTTGACTTAGTTAGGCACTCACTGCCTTAGAGTTCGGGTAAGTTTTAAATACATAGCTTGTTTAAGTAACAGGGAGCTTCAGAATCAGGTTTCTACAGACCGCTGCCAAGCTAATACATTTGGCACCTATTTCATAAAACTTTTAGTGTTGTACTTGTAAACTTGTAACTACAAGCACACATAAAGTATGGAGTTGTAATATTGTGTTCGATAAAAAAATTTTCGCACTTGTAGTGCAGCAGATTCAAATTATAAGTGTAGCGATTAAACTGTTACAAGTCTACAAATCTGATAACTACAAGCAAACATTATTTTCGTAGAACTACAAGTCTGCAACTATGCTTCACAGTTGAGCGATCTTAGCATTTCTCGTTATTCTGCTTCTAGTGATAAGGTTTCTTTGCAACTCCTCAAAAGCACAGAAGTTAATTCTAAATTGTTCATAAAATTTAGGTTATGTTATATGATTGTCTTCTTATTCACTATCACTGCTTGAGATCATTTTATTTTAACCTTTTTAAGCACACGTTGTCCAAGAACTATATTCTAACCGCAAATGAGACAAATTCTCTCAGTACTTGATTTTATTAGTCTCTTTAGTTTTGTAATAAATTCACTTTTAGTTACAAGTCCGTCACTAATAACTTCTTGCGCAAATAACTTTATGAAATAGAAAAGTTCAAGTTAAAACCTTTAGGTTTTCCTCCTTGGATCAAATCATACCTTCAGATAGATAGATCCTACCAAGTAAAATTTAGAAATTATCTTTCAGACCCCTTCTTGGCTCACTCTAGTATACCTCAAGGAAGCCACCTTTGTCCTTTACTATTTATTTTGCAATAAATGATGTTACTTCATCCATACAATCAAGTGACATTCTTATATTCGCTGATGACATGAAGATATTTAAGACAATTAAGTCTAGCGACGAGCGCAGTCTTCATTTATCATCAGTCTTCGATTATTATATTTCGCAGCACAAACTCTGTCGCGTCTTTAGTTTTAAGGATTTGGGTGTCCATTTTACCTGCAATTTTGAATTTACTCAACAGGTTAATTTTATTGTGAATAAAGCTAGCTCTATCCTATGATTCATAAAACGCTGGGCAAAAAAATTTAGTGATCCATTTGTGACTCTTCCCTTCTACAATTGCTACGTACGCCCCCACCTTGAGTATGCTTCACAGGTATGGACTCCCTATTACGTAATTCATAAAAACCGTATTGAAGCAATCCAACAAGACGGATGTAGAATACAAGTGAACAAGCCATAGAGCGATACACTCCCCAAGAACGCGGAATAATCGTGTCTATTTTTTTGCGTAACAATTCGTCTGTAGTGTTGGCGCAGCCCAAATTCCGTCACCGATTGCACGCGGCCGTCCGACACCGACTGCGCAAACACTGCGCCATTTGGCAACCAACCTTGAAGGACCACCAACTATAGGTGACGAGACGTTGCCAAGAGTGGCCGGCCCCGGAGCGCCCATTGTGCCGCTGTTGACGAGGATGTCGAGCTGACGCCTGAAACATGGACCAGACGCCGTGCCTCGCATCAGCCGGGCGTCCCTAAGGTGAATTTTGATCAAAGACTTGCGCATGTTCCCGTACAAAGTCCAGTCCGTGCATCAGCTGCCGTCTGTCGACCGAAAAACGCATGTAACCTACGCCCAAGCCATCATCAATCTCGAGGAGGAAGTGGACGATTTTTCGACCAAAATCATAATGAGCGATGTGGCTCATTTCCACCTCAGCGGCTACGTGAACAAGCAAAACTATCACTTCTGGGGCACCGAAAATCCACGAGTAATGCACGAGGAACCATTACACCCGCTCATAGTAACTGGATGGTGCGCTGTTCACGGTGGAGTCATCGGGCCATTTTTTTTCGAGAACGCCGCTGGTCAAACGACAGCAGTGGACGGTGCGCGCTATAGGGCCATGTTAACCGAGTTTTTTCTGCCGCAATTAGACGAATTAAGACTGGAGGACATGTGGTTCCAACAAGACGTAGCTACGGCACACACTGCACTAGCCACAACCGATATTCTGAAGGCGGCGTTCCCGGGTCGCCTCATCTCTCGTTTTGGCGATTTGCACTGGGCCGCAAGATCGCCCGATTTAACCGTTCCAGACTTTTTTTTGAAGTCCCGTGCTTATGTGAACAGGCCCGAGACCCTAGGAGCCCTCAAGGACAACATTCGACTTGAGTGCAAGAAGTTCTCGCCGAACTGATGAAAAATGCCATAAAACCAGCCAGTATGGCAATCAATTGTGACGGCACCCATTTGGCCGATATCATCTTCTCAACTTGAGCAATAAAATTATAAAGGTTCAAATAAACATAATCAAAAAACAGAATTGAAGTTATTCATTTAGAAAAAAAGGAGAGCCACACAACATCGGATAACTTCTTTTGGCTCACCTTGTAGTAAAAAAAAGCTTGCTCTAGCTTCAAGCTTTATCAAAGAATCTGAAGTGTTCCTCTTTTGTCTCATTGTTTTCACTTACATGGGCCACGTTCGCCGTTCTTTCTCCATGAACCAGTTAAATGACTTCCTCTTTTCTGGGTATTATAATGAATTCAGGTTATACGTCCGTAGGCTTAAGACACTCGTCCTTCTTCCTTCTACAAAACGAAGACTTTCAGGGTTCAGCGCTTGGTCCAATATTGTTTATTATAAATTCATATGACGATAAAATCAAAAGAAGTTTCCATAATTGCCTATTAAGAAGATTAAGCTTTGATATCTTGCTTTTTATAAATCTCAATTTTTTTTCGGCAAAAAGGTTTTTACTTATCTTGACTTTTTTTCAATATTCAGCGGAAAGAAGAATTTTTTAAATCATATGAAAATAATTTTTCAATGCTTCTATGTTTTCTCAATTAAAAATCTAAGAATTCACTGAAAACATTTCCATTTATCCTGAGTTTTCATATGCGTCTTCAAAAAGTGGACCTTAATTTTATCAACTGGTGCTTTATCTTAATTCAACTTAATTGATTTGAATTTAATTCATTACTTCACATGAATCTTCTTAAAGCTTTTTGATAGCATGCCAAAAAAAACTGTACAATTCACACTAATGGCAACCATGCACATCCGGCCCTTTCCGAAACGACCAATTTTAAAGGCAATCCTAAAAGTATACCCCATCTGCAGGCAGTGAAGCAGTGTCTGAAATTAAAAAAAAAACTAAACAAAACACTAATTCCTTGAACAACCTCCAGACAGCTCCATCAGCTCACTCGCTCGTTTGCTAAAGTGATTTATTTTAATTAAAAGTGAAAGCCTTCGCCTCCGACTATAGTCTCGGGTTTTAACCCTTAATTCAGATTGCAATTGTGGAAAAATGTTAAACTCCTCGTTGTCTTATTTTCCCACGGTCTTAGTTGTGTTGTTGTTGTTGGCATGGAATGGAGGTGGTGGATTTACTTGGGAGTTGTCAGTTAAATGTAGAAACGTGTCGCAGTCGCCTTGAGACATTTTCTGTTCCCAAACAATTATTCGTCAGGTTTTTGTTGTGCTTCTCCTTTTTATTTGCGATACATGTTGGAGATGTTAATGCAAAACTTCCTGACAGTTAATTTAAAGGACACCAAGGCGGACGTGCCATGAGAGATAATATGCACGGCTTAGTTTAGTGATTTCGTAAGGAGCAATGAATGTATGTATATAGTATCCTGGCGTAACTTGGAGGCGCATAATGTACTCCGAGGAATATAGAAGAAGAGAATTCAATGATATCGTTTTGTTTGGTGTATCAGGGTATGGGAAGGTATTTCCTTTGGGATTGAAATTCCAACACAAAGTTCAAATCAATGCTCCCAGGTGGATTTCTTGTGCCTGAAACTTTCATTTGCACTCAAATGAAATATAATAAGCTCAGCAGCTCTATGATTGAGTGCATTAGACGATAAGGCTCTGTAAAATTATGCACGAATGCCAAACTATTTACTTAATTTTATTGTTATGATGAATTGCCTTTAATTGTTCCTGGATTTCTTTTTTTTGTTAAGATAATTTTTTTTGGAATTAAATTTGAGAAAATTATGTCGCCATATGTTTGCTCAAGCTTTTTTAAGGTGATCAGAAGTTTCCAGAAGAAATTAAGCCTAGAAACGAATCAATCGGAACTGACCACTGTAGAATATACCGACCGCACATCCCTAGCAACTTCCCGAAATCTATAATCGACTTAAGCTAGGTACCTCAATGGCATTGATATCAAGAAGCCATTCGAATTTCTGCTCAAGATGTGCTGGGATTTTCTACCAATGGTTTGATTCCGAATGCGCACAGGCAAACAAAGGAAAGCAGGAAGCTTACAGATTATGGCTCCAGAAAATAATTAGAACTTCCTACCAGCTTTATGTTGACTGAAGGAATAATAAGAACCCTCATCAGAAATGTGAAGTTGAGAAGGTGCAAACATGCTACATCAGCAAAAACAAATCCGGAACTTTCATGGAGGAGTGAAGCAAACTAAAACAGGATTAACACCGTGGAGAGTAGCGAGGCAGATAAGCAGTCAATGCTTAGCATCTGGAGAGACTATCTGAATCATTCGCCAAATGACGACAAGCTAAATCCCGGCATTGAATAATCAGCCAATCTGAATGATAGCAAAGACTTTGATCCGCCCAATCAGAATTAAATAAGACACATCATTTCCAATTTTAAAATGAACAAGGCAGCTGAACCAGATGGAGTACAAGCAGAATTTTTTAAAAGCGCTCTAACTAGCTTTTATGTGAAAGTCTCAAGCCTTTGCTTATGATCTGATAGGTTCTTATAAATGTGATTTTGGACCCGGACGGACAGTCTACCGACGACCAAATCTTCTGACTACGCCAGACTTTGGAGAAGACCAAAGAATTCGGTATGAATACCTACCATCTGTTAATCGAGATTGAGGCGGCTTATGGCAATGAACAAGTAGAGGAGCTACATACTACTATATCCATCTATAGCTATATCCATCCTTAATATCCCTTTCAAACTTATTAGACTAATGACTTGCTGCTCCGTCAAAATTACAAGTGATTTTACTGATCCCTTCAAAACCTCCAGATGTTAATGACAGAGAGATGCACTCTCACGCAGTTGCTTCAATATTGGGCCTGAAAAGAGAGTACACAGATTCCAAGTCAATACATTAAAAACTTTGTTTGGAAGATCAACACACTTCCTCGGGTTTGCTGATGACCTTGACGTGATTGGAAGGTGAAAATAAGCTATTTCCGGTGCTTTTAATACCATAAAGTCAGGGCAGATAGAATGAGGACAAGATGAAGTAAATATAAGTTTTAATCAACAATAGCCGGTTCTCACTATAGGCTTGATCAGAACGAGAAAACGTATAATAACTCTGGATTATCGCTGTTTTTTGAGCCTGAGAAAGCAATTGAAATAAAGGCTCCGAGGAGAAGAACCAAGGCCACATTGTTCAATACACTTATCATCCCGGTTCTGAAGAAGCAAAGACTCTATTCAGTCAGATGAAATGTCCCTTGCTGTGTTTAAAAGAAAAGTTCTTTGCACGATTTATATGGTCCTGTTTATGAGGACGAACAACACAATATGTGGCAACCACGAGCTATACCTGCTGTACCGCCAAATAAGTCTAGTCAACAAAATACGGGTCATGTAGAGCGGATGAACCCTGAAACTCCACAACTTAGAGTCTTCAACGTCAGATAAAATGGTTTCACGAAACCAAGATGCAGGTTGCAGGCGATCTTCATCGACTTGGTGTGCAAAATTGGAAACGACACTCTAGATATCGAGTCGGATGAAAAGTCATACTAACTAAATCCCACGATCAATGCTTTATTGCGCCTTCGAAACGTTGCCCTGTATTTCAGAATGTATTTTTTTCCATTGAATAGTTTTACCGAACTCGTACAGTAACAAGAGTTCTCAAAGAATATCATAAACAATAAAGCTGGCCCTCTAACCTTTTGAAGAGGTGTTCTTCCACCATAAAAAAGCCACTGCTTAAGCTTTTTCCATTGCTTCTCAAAGTTTTTATTCCATTATTCTGACTTTTGATTGTTTGAAAAAAAGTACGTAAAATAGATTTTAGCGGAAAAACTTAAACGCCGTTTTATTTAAAAAAAATGAAAAATGTGTATTTTTTCAAAATTGTAGGAACTGTTTTTAAATAAAATGATTTTTATTTCACAACTTTTTTTAAAAATCAAAACAAAAATTATTCAGCAATGCAAACTCAAGCAAACAAATAACATTCATTTTAAAACTAAATAAAAAAAAAATCACTTTACCTATTTTAAAATATTAATATTTCAAAGCAAAGAAAAAATATAAATTATTATAAATACAAACAAAAAATTAAATTATTAAAAATACAAAAAAAAAGTTTTCCAAAATATTTTAAATTGAAATACTTAGGCTACCTAAATCTTGCTGAATATCAATTTTGGTTTTAATCAATTTACCAGTTCACGAGAAAGTCCAACAAAAAAAACGGTCCTATGGGAGGTACCGTTTTTAGCCCAAAATTTTAATTTTTTTTTTCACCAAAAAACATAATGCTTACCAACAATAGCACATTGATTTTTTGTTCATAAAAACTTTTGGAGCCATTTTCGAGAAAAATAAGCTTGTACATAACCGTTATATGACAGGTACCGTTAATATTTGAGCTAAACAAATAAAAGGCACGACTGGGTCGCACGTACTTGCTCCTATGTGCTAATCCTTTTTAAGTGCAGGCGTCTTTTTGACAAAGATTTTATTTTAATGTTTTTTTTGAGTTGCATTTTCTTTAGAATCGTTGTGGTTTGAAGCTCGAACGAACATGCGTCACGACAAAGGGATAAACACATAAATATGTAGGATTGTTAGCTTTTGCATTTTTTTAGTGTATCATCTTTCCACTTGTTGTTTACTGTTTGTAATATAATTGGCTAATAGAAAGACTTTTTTCAGTTTAATTTTCATTTTGGTATGGAAAAATTTGAACAACTGGCATAAATATTCGTGGGAATCAGCAGTAGGGCAATAATGCTAGGTATAGATACCTATATAGGTAAGAATAATTTACTTTTTGAAATCAAATTAATTAAAATAGCGTGGGTAGGTATTAATGGAATTTACTAAGGATATTAGTTACCTCTACATATAATAAGGTTGGCAGGAAGGTGGGTACTAAAATTAAGATACACATTTCCACTACTGTTAACCCAGTGGGTATAGAGACAATATTAAAAGTTAATACAGTGGTTTTGTTTATTTATAGGAAGGTGTAAGCTTTTGTTTTCTCGATTGAAATTTTTGCATTCAGTAGTAATCGAATAGTTTTTTTTACTTGTTAGTTGTTTTTGTGTGTTTATCATAGGCTTCCTTATTTATTCTGTGTGCTTTTATGATGATAAAATGCTTTAAAATACGTAGGTTGTCACCTTCTTTTATTTGACTAAAGGCTAGGGCTTAGCCGAGCAATATGAAATAAAATTTTGGGGAAATTTTTTTATGAAATCAAAAAAACACTATTCATAACGTTTTTTAGAAAAAATGTTGTAAGCCATCTTATTTCTTTTGCTGTTTTCTATTTTATGAATTTTTCATTTCAAAATCGTTCGACCAGTTTTTTTCAAAAAAATGTTTTTTTTGAAAAACTTTTCGAAAACATATTTTAAATTTTTTTCGAGTATGTCAATTTAAAGAAATCTATAGTTTATAGTAGGAGAATAATTTAAAAAAAAAATCTACATATCCGTTTTCAAAATATTAAAAAAACAAAATAATTTTTTAAAAAAATTATTAAAAATTTAAAAAAAATGTTTTTGAAATTTTTAATAAGCAATATTATTTAAATTATAAAACACTACATATCTTGAAAATTTCATCAAAATCCGTAAGTTAGTTAACGAGAAAGTCTGATTTTAAAAAACCGGTCATATGGGAGGTACCGTTATAAAACTTTTTCTGAAAAATCCATTAAAACTAAAAGATAGATTTTGCATAGAAAACATCATTCTGAAAGTTTTATCAAAATCGTAGGAGCCATTTTCGAGACAAATAGGTTTTTCGTTAAAAGTTATATGGCAGGTACCGTTAGTTTTGGAGCTAGAATGCCAATTCCAAAAACTGTCGGGTAGAGCACTCTAAAAATACTATATACCAAGTTTGAATCAAATCGGCCCAACCGTTTAGGCTGTAGATATCGATACGGACAGACAGACAGACAGACGGACGGACGGAATTTCCGGACCCACTTTTTTTGACTTCTCTATCATCGTAATGTCATGTTTGATTGTTAGAATTTTTTTTTTACGAATGCATAACTTGCCTTATAGTCCCTATAAATCGCAAGTAAAAATCAAGAAACCCCTTTGTAGAAAGGCAAAATAACTTTATGTTCCAAATTTTAAGACGATTGGCTTTACCGTTCAGGCTGTAGTCCAATATACATACGTACAGACAGACAGACATACAGATTTTCGCCAGTAACTCAAATGTTTCTCTGTCATCGTCATGTTTGATTGTTATCTCAAAATCTGCACGAATGCATAAAAAGTGTCAAAACCACAACACTTAACGGTTTTTAGTTAAAATGGAGGACGCCATCACACGTCTTGTAGAATAACGAATTTATAAAAAAAGTATTTCGAAAATTGTAGGATTGATTTTGGTAAAATGCTGTTTTTTTCTTTTTAGTTGTTTAAAAAAAAATATTTTTTTTTGAAATTTTCGTACACAGTTTTTTAGAGTTTATTTATATATATGTGATTATAAAATTTTAAATAATTTTTTTGATTAGTTTTAAAAATATTGATTTTTCAAAATAAAATTTCAAAAATTAATTTTAATTAGACAAAAAAAGTTATTCAAAATGTTGGTATGCAGAATTAATGTGGCTACCTAGATCTTTTAAATATGGAGTTTGACAGAAATTCAAAGAGCCGTTAAAAAAAAAACCATTACATGAAAGGTACCGTTAATAGACTTTTCCCGTAAATTTGGTTCTCAACAAATACTAACTAACAAAAAAAATCTCAAAAATTTTCATCAAAATTGTTGCAGCCGTTTTCGACTTAAAAAAGCTTTTGCTTAACGGTTGTATGACAGGCACCGTTATTTTTAGCCCTAAAAGTAAAATTTCCCTGTGAGGAATGCCAAAAGACTGACAGACTGACAGACTGACAGACTGACAGACTGACAGACTGACAGACTGACAGACTGACAGATTGACAGACTGACAGACTGACAGACTGACAGACTGACATAATGACAGACTGACAGACTGACAGACTGACAGACTGACACACAGATATTTTTTTGTAACTAATATTTAGGCTTCTCTATCAGAATGCATAACTTGCTTTATAGTCTCTATAATCGCAAGTTAAAATTTCAATTTTGCTGTAAACACATTTTTGTGTCATTTATTATTTTCATGTATTTTGTATGACTGAGAGGATATTTCTTGAGAACTCCGAAATCTCCTAGGCGGTTCGCTGCCAATTCTACGCTGCCAGAGAGTATCAAGACTCTGCCCGTATTTTAGACTTAAATGATTCTATGGGACTAACATTTATTAAAACAGGTACATTGATCAGAGTCTAGAAAGATCCGGAGATATATAAATCCGATGTTAAGAATATTATTCCCGCTATTGTTCTATAAACGCATTCTTTAAGCTGGTAAAGATACTGTGTAAGTTTTTCGGCCTATCCTTTTACTCAGAATTAATTCTGAGAAGATAGAAATCAGCTTTTATCCAGCTTATACCAAACAATGGCGATTTCTCCTCCGCACAAAACTCGAGGAACGAAAGTTTCTTAATAACTTTCGTAGCAATATGTCCATTCTTGATCTGATGGTTTATATCATCGAACATCCTTACATCGGTTCGATGTATTTCTTTAGCATTTGATAATGTCTGGCAGCAGGCTTTCGGCATTGATATTTCCCTTTTTTGCTGGATTAGAAATTACCTTTCGGATCGTTCAATATTGTTGTATTGGATGAGTCCAAGTCTGAGACTACCAAACTAAATAATGGTATGCCCAAAGGCTCCGTTCTGTTTCCTACACTCTTTCTAATATATTTATAAAATATATTCCAATTCAATAAACTGCTTTCCTGATAGCAGTACATTTACTTTTAGTTTTTAGTTTTTATTTCTTATCCGAACTACAGAGCTTTTGCTTGTGACTCATTGTGGAATAGAGTTGAAAACACCTTCCAACGTTCGTTCAAAACTATAGTGTCACTCTGACCTCAACTCTTCCAAAAATTTACAAATTTCTCGAGATCCTGAGTCTCCTATTTTATTAAAAAAAAAAAAAACAAAAAAAAATTCCTTGTTACCCAAACAGCACAGACCATTTACGTGTCTGACATTTGTGTGTTATTTTCCTTCCATAAAATATCTTCTTTAAAAAAATAAGGAATTTTTTATCAGCTTTTAGGAAAAGACGTTCTATGGCCTTTGATTAAGGTCATCATCGCGTTCCAAACAAACACCTCCTAACTTCCAAAAAAGGCAATTTTCAAAATTTAAAAGCATCTTGTCCAATTTCTTTGGCTCATCCTTATGGCAACTAAGTTGCAATATGTATCTGTATCTTATTTTTCCTAATAGATATGTCAAAAAACATAAACGCCAGGATAAGTAAGAACATTGATGATTCTTTAACCTTTGTCCCCCTTTAAAGTTGAAAAACCAAAAAGGATGAGAATTTATCCCCTTTTAAGTATCCACTCATCCATCCGACCAAAACCACCCTTAACTCACAGTGTCAGTGGCAGAAATACAAAAACTTGCTACAAACAACTTGTTGCTTCGCTCTTGGAAACTCTACGAAGAACGCTGGAGCTGGAACTCGTCCTTTAGGATTGGTGTTGGGTGTTGGGTGTTGGGTGGTGGTTAAATATTCATTTTATCCACCTCATCTTGATGGGCATGGCGCGGCATGTTTTTTCTGCCCCGGAACTTTATGAACTTGTGTGGATAATTGTAATGTCAAAGGTACAATGAATTTAATATACAGAGCTTGTATTTTCTTTTTTGATTTTCTGTTGTTGTTTTCCCAACGACGACGACGATGACGACGACGAAGCATTTTTTTCGTGTCAGTGGTTATGTTTTGTATCCATTTGCCTCTGTCTCGTTGTCAGGCTGTTAGTAGTAATTTGTCGTTGTTTTACCAGGTCCGCATTTGCTTAATATGAATCGATGAGGCCTTTTTTAAGAGTCTTCTTTCTCTGTACGCCGCGCGGGTAAATTCCAGGAGGGAATTTGATTTCTAGATTCTTGGACACAGACATCCATCGTGGGTCTAAAATGAAAAGTTGAAAATTGATATTTAATTGAAATGATTAAAAAGAGAATACTAATTCTAAAATTCTATTCTAATGAGGTAAAATAAAGGAATAGTTTATAAAAGATTTATAGGTAATTGAATTAATTTGTGCATACGTTTCTGACCTTAGAACCAACATCAACAGATAGACCAACGCCTGAAATAATCCTCGCAGACTGGTGAGCGTAAGATTTTTAAGATATATTTACGATTTATTGTATTAATTACAACTTTGTAAACGTGGTCTAACTAATTTCATTAAAATCTTCTAGTTTATTCGCGAAGAACTGAATTTTCAATCCAGAGTATTTTTTGAAGTCTTGTTGGTTGAATTTAGATAGTTCTCTTGAGTACCACCATGAAAAGAAATATAAAAGAAATATACATATCTATCTTTACCCAAAAATTGAGTTGACTCTAGCTGTGAAGCTTACCTTAACTTTCGGGATAGCACTGCCAAATACTTACTGCTAACATACAGTGGTCGAAATAAGTATAAAGACAGTAATTTTCAAACTGTTCAATTTAACTAGTAGGCTAAGCACCTAAATATATGCAAGCAAATTGTTCAAATAATGTCTAGAGAATGAATTTTCTCTTAATTCTAAAAATATTGTTGTTATCTATCATATCGTGTTAGAAAGAGACTGATTTATCTTTTCTAATAAAATAAATTTCACGACTGGATCACACGTACTTGTTCTTCTGCTATATTATATAAAATATATTAAAATAAAAAAATAAAATTTTGTTCAAAAATTCTTTAATTTTTTTTAATTAGTTTAAGAGTTTTTTTCTCACAAAAACTAAGTATGCAATAAAATTTGAAAACTAAGTCTATCAAAAAAAAAAAAATTTTTGAAAATCGTTCGACCAGTTTTTTTTAAAAAAGTGTTTTTTTTTTAACTTTTCGAAAAAATATTTAAAATTTTTTTAGTATTATAAGAAAATCTGTAGTTTCTATCCGAGAAAATTATTAAAAAAAAATTCAATCAACCTTTTTCAAAATATTTTGAAAAAAAATTTTTTTAGAAAATTTAAAAAAATCGGAAAAAAAATGTTTTTGAAAATTTTGAAATGCAAAGTTAATTGAATTATAAATGGCCTCCTGTGTGGAAAATTTTATTGAAATCGAGATAATAGTTTACGATAAAACCGCATTTGAAAAAACCGGTTATATGAGAGGTACCTTTATAGAACAAATTTCGAAAAATTCATTCTTACTGATGAATGTATTGTTGTAAGAAAAGAGCACCCTGAAAGTTTTATCAAAATCGTTAGAGCCGTTTTCGAGAAAATCTAACTTTGTATTTAAAATTGTATGGCAGGTACCGTTATTTTCGACCTAGAACAAAAATGAAAAACACCCCCCGAGATACTTACTAATTAATACTAAATACCAAGTTTGAAGCAAATCGGCCCATCCGTTTAGGCTGTAGAGTTGCGAACAGACAGACAGACAAACAGACGGACGGAATATTCGGACCCACTTTTTTCGACTTCTCTATCATCGTAATGTCATGTTTGATTGTTAGAAAAATTTTTTTTGGCACGAATCCATAACTTGTAATACAAGTACCTATAATCGCAAGTAAAAAATTGTGAAAAAGTTGCGAAATAAGTATAAAGACGCTTAGGTTATAATAAAGTATTGGAGTTCTATTCCAATAATAAATTGTTATCACTAAATTATTAAGTCATGCCTCGCGGAACTCATTTGACGACAGAAGAAAGGACAATAATTACGACTCATAAGGAGCACGGCTTATCCAAACGATCCATTGCCAGAAAAATTGGACGATCTCTTTCCGTGGTATGTAATTTTTTAAATATGGGCCAAAATTATGGCACTGCAAGAAGATCTGGTCGACCAAGCCTCTTGACCTCACGCAACAAAAACATGGTTTACCTCGAATCAAGGCGTAATAATCTGAATGCTGGCCAGATAAAGAGGAAGTTGGATCTCCCAGTGACGGTAAGAAGACTGGAGCAAGTGTTGAAGGCCCCAATCATAACCTTCGTTACACGAAAATGATGAGAAAACCCAAGCTTGAACAGCATCAGAAAGACGCGAGGTTAATATTTGCTAAAACTCACATGGCTTAGACCAGGAAGTGGGAATCCGTTATCTTTAGCGATGAAAAAAAATTAATTTGGATGTCCCAGACGGTTTTAGCTTTTATTGGCGTGACTTGAGGGACGAAAAAGCTATAAAAATGAGTCGGCACTCTGTTCACTCTGGATGTTCGTTCAACCTGGAATGAATGGTGAACAATACAGAGAAATGTTGGAATATGCCTTGGATGAATTTGGAGACATTCCAGCGGGTGAAAATTGTATTTTTAAAAAGGACAATGCTCCTATTCATAAGGCAAGTACAGTCCATGAATGGTTTGAAAGGAGTAAAATTCATTGTTTACCATGGACTTCGTGCAGTCCTGACCTTAACCCAATCGAAAATTTGTGGGATATTATGGCCAGAAAGCTTTAAGAAAATGGGAAGCAGTACAGAAATCTGAAAGAGCTTAAAAGAGGAATAATACAGACATGGTGTGAGATTACCGAGAAATCCTACAAAAATTGATAATTTCTATGCCTAGTAGAATTTTCGAATTCGATGTTTAAAGCATTTAAATATTGACTGTCCTTATACTTATTTCGCAGGAAAATTAAACGTTTGTAGAGTTTCCTAACAATGGACCCCAAAAAATAACATTTATGATGAACAATATTTTGTTTTTTTTTTTTATTACATTATTTGTGGAATAAAAAAACGTATTATCTCCAATATAATAAACTTTTTAATTTCTATTATATTTTATTTAAATCCAACCGAGCATTGAAATTGAGTTTGTCTTAATACTTATTTCGGTCACTGTATGTACCAAATAACACCGATTTTATCATCTTCTGTGTAGGAACGGACTTTATTTTACTATGAATTGAATTGGCCATAACGAAAAATAATTTAAAAAAAAGTTAGTTCATTTAGTTTGGTTGCAATCATTAACGCGAGGGTGTGCTAACCTGATGACGCAAAAATTTGTCCATGGAAAATTAAAAAAATAGCAACAACTGTGCAACTAGGTTTTTTGGCAGCATGTTCTAAGTGCCAATGAGAGTGTATATAAATGTGAGAAAAATAACATAACAAAAGAGTAGCTGAATTTTAACAAAAACAACAACATGATCAATTATACTAAGCTTATGAGGGGTGTGATAACCTGATGACGCGCAGTGTATGTAACAATCCAAAACCAGGCGTTTCGTCGCCAATTTTTGGAGGACTTAAAGGCCGTAAAAAGCTATTTAGAATCAATAATTCAACAAAGTCTAAAATTAACTCTTCTCGTTATCGCCACTACCACCGGTATAGCTATATGCTATATTCACTCGACGCATGATGATTCTATTTCGCAGATTATATAATGCTTACAACTGCATTGACATGCAAATCTTAAGATCAATTTATTGAAATCGATACAATCAAAGTACTTGCCTGTATTACCTGTCCTTGTCTAGTTAACTTTCTTGCATAAAACAATGAGCTGCGTTGTTATCTTAAATAATTAATTTAACAAAAATCTGTAAACGCTTTTTACTTTTTACTTGCAATTGTAGGTACTATTGTATACATTGTTTTGTATTTTTAGTAATTTAATTTTTTTTTCTTGAAAAATCAATCTTTGAAAAACGTGTTGGTTAATATTTTTTTTATTTTGTTATTAAATGTAGGTTATTTTTGTGCTTGAGTTTACATTTTTTAATTATTTCTTTATATTTTTTTTTAAAAAAAGGTTTAAAAAACCTTTCTACGATTTTGGAAAAAAAATGTAGAATGTAGGATTTTAACAAAACAAAATGGCGTTTAAATTTTTTTGCTGAAAACTTTTAAACGTATTTTTTTTCGAACAATCAAACGTCACAAGAACGAATAAAAGCTTTGAAGTCCTTCTAAATCTTATCAAATATAATTCGACTCTGCTGCGACCGCACAAAAGAACAAGAACGTGCGATCCAGTCGTAAAATTTATTTTTATTTTAATCATCATCCTCATCATAAGCAGAATTTTTCATTTTGACAATTACATATAAGAGAAAGCCTAAAAAAGTTAGCTATAAACAAATGATGCCAGTATGGCTGTCCGTCTGTATGTATTATGTACGATCTAAAGCCTTAACGGCTAAAGGATTACCATCAAATTTGGTATGTTTGGTCCTTTACGCATTCCACAGCAAAAGGGTTTTTTGAAATTTTATTTTAAGGCTACAAATAACGGTATCTGCCATATAACCGTTAAGGAAAAGCTTATTTTTCTCGCAAGGGCTCCAACGAATATGATGATCAATTTTGAGAGTATTTTGGTAGGTGTTGGCTAACAAAACTAACGGAAAAGTCTATTAACGGTACGGTTTTTCTTTTTAATTTTCGAATAACATCTCATTGAATTATTATCGAATTTTATATTTGAGTTTTAAAAGACCTAGTTGGTGGCCAGATTAATTATGCATACCAACATTTGAATAATTTTAAACAATACATTTTGTTTTAAATATTATGATCAGTAATATTTTTATAAACTCTAAAAAACTGAACACCGAAAAAAGTTAGAGAGAAAAAATGTCTGTCTGCCTTGATGTCAGCATGTCCCAGCTGCAGCCTAAACGGCTTAAGAGAATATCTTCAAATTTGGTATGTTTGATTCTTTTGGCATTCTTCAGAGGAAATTGAAATTTTATTTTTATTCCATATAACCGTTAAGGAAAAGCCGATTTTACTCGAAAAGGGCTCCAAAGATTTCGATGAATTTTATTTTATTTGTTTTTAATGCAGATTATTATTTTTGTAAGTTTGCATTCTTGAATTATTTTTTTTTAATTTTTTGAAAAAAGTTGTTAAGAAAAATACGTTTTATTTAAAAAAAAAATACTTTATTATCGGCTTGAAGTACAATCAAAATATTTATGAATGGAATTCGACTTCGTTCATATGGCCAGCGCGGGCACTTTTGCAGCGGTCGTTTCGTTGGACCCACTTCCCGATGACTCGGCCACACATTTCGGCGAAAACGGCCGCTACTTTGTGTTCAATGTTGGCTCTGAGCTTTACCAACATCGTCAGCTTATTGGCATAAGCCAATGACTTAACGTAGCCCCAAAGAAAAAAGTCTAGAAGCGTTAAATTGCACGAATAAGGCGGCCAATCGACTAGCCCATTTCTTGAGATAACACGCTCATCAAACTTACTCTTCAATAAACCGATTGCAAGGTGTTTTGCGTGGCTTGTGGCACCATCCTGTTGAAACCACATGTCGTCGAAGTCCATATCTTCCAATTCGGGTCAAAAATAATCGGTAATCATGGCGCGATAACGCTGGTCATTCAAAGACGACCGTTATCATCGACGAAAAAATATGGCCCAATAACGCCGCCGGTATGCAAATTGCACCAAACAGTTATTTTGTGTGGATGAAGTGGTGATTCATGAAGCAAATGTGGATTTTCACTCGACCAATAACCCATGTTTTACTTATTGACGAACGCATTGAGCCAAATATGAGCTTCGTCACTGAAGATGATTTTGCCATGAAATTCAACAATTCAACGCTCTTAAAGTTGCGGTCACCGACTCCGAATTTTGGTAGAAAATTTTTCTAATTTGCAGACGTTGCTCGCTCGTGTACTTTACATGATGAAAATGTTGAGCCCACTGTATGACAATGACATTTTGATGATAGTGAAAGGGTGCGTTCACAAATTGGATTCAAAGTTGTCAAGTCCCTATCGGAAACCCCGATACATAGTCCTGGTACTAAAATTAATTCTGTAATGGGGTTTTCTCTTAAGTTTCTTAAGGCTGAATTTGTTTAAGGATAACCAAATCGCGATTTTGACTTTCTTAAACTCACAGACCCCCGGATTCGCTTGTTCATCGAGGCGTTTCTACCAATTTATTAGTGCAAAACGAAAATCTGACGGTTTTCCATTCTCCCTAAAATATTCAAATGCTTTTTCTACTGAACCAAAATATAGAACTAACTTCTTTATAACTTTTTTTTAGCCAATCGCACTGCAATCATTTTTAGAACCTGACCTAGACTACTTGAGCTATCCAAGCAATTTTTTCTAATTCCTAAAAAAGAGTTGGCTGTCTGAAAAGGCGGTTTAAGGACGATAATTTTACGTGAGGACGTCATCAGAAAACATTGATGGCAGCAACACCAACATACAGCCCGTTAACTCACACCCACAAACCCTCTCGTTAAATCCACACACACACACACCCCAATATCTACATCTAATTTCTACTTTAACAAAACTCCGCCTATTTTGTAATTCTTTTTCTCTTATTGTTCTTTTTATTAATTATTTTGGGAATTTGCGCCTATTCTTTTTTCATGTTCGCTTGGTACTTGCGATCGATTTTGGTGGAAAGAACCACAGTATCGCAGCGTGTGTCACTTTTCTTATCAGCATGAGCCTTATAAGCATGAGTCATGTTTTTTCGTATGTGTAGCCTGTCATCGATTTATAAGACCTTATCACGTCAAAAGAAAATGTAGATTACCTCCATATTTTGCTAGAGAAACATCTAAAATCCTTTCGAACTACTGACTTTTTGTGAGGCAAATACAGCCCTGTACTCGTATGTCATTGCCATCATATTAAACTTCCGATCCAACTAAGGTTACGGTGTTGGTTGTGGCATATTGTGTGTTTCCTAAACACACTAAAGGTATAGTTTGTACAAGCTTGAAATATTTGAAATTGTTAACGGCAACGGAAATGGTATTTCGCCTGCAAGCATCGACCGTCGAGTTCCTTTGACCATATAATACATTAAACCTCTGTAATGCGCTAATGAGAGCTTGACTTTAGCTTGTCGCTGGGGACACAAGTATGGCAGCATAATTCTTGACTTTCTGTTTTAAAATGCACACAAGAGGGGCATACTACTTAACATTTGAATTCCAGGCAATGCCATTGGCCTTCTATAGCTAGAAACATCGAAAAGGGTAAAAATATTCATTAACTTTTGGTCGCGCGATGCAGCTCTTGGTTGATTCAGAAAGGGGAGAACTTTTAATTCTCTGTGTCCCTTGATATTAACCCGAAGTATTTGTGCATTTGAGGAACCATTATCCTCCTATAAGGAAAACATTTAAGAATTGCAAATTATGGGTTGATGTTGCTCATTGTGTGTTTGGATATTTGGATTTAATTAGAAATATTTTTCTGGTAAAAAATGGTTATAATGTGAACGATCGTTGCATTTTAATGATGACTGTTGTGTCAACTTAATAACGCTTTAAGCTCTCGAAGAATTCTATTAGTTTAGGATTAGGAATTGAGAGTGCAATGACTTAATGAATGATTGAAAAATGGTTGCTTCCTATTAACTACTAAGTTCAAACCTCATGAAATTCACAGGATATGGTTGGCACTGCAGACACAAAACTTACAAGGATAATGAATAAATAAATTCTTAGTCCGCCGCAAGCATCTGCTGTGAACAAAAACAAATTCTTTAATAAAGTTAATTCCTCCTTATTTTCTCCAATAAACTATGAAATTCCATTATCAAAACCAACTATATGGAAGAACAACACTTACAGCCTAAGCAGTGTAAAGACTTTTTTTCCAATTTAATTAATTCAACATGTGTATGTCTACATTCTTGAGGAATATGTTGATGTAATACCCATGTATGTGAATGAATAAGAAGTCGTATAAAAAATGCTCATTATCCTTCCATACCCATAATTTATGGGCCAAAAAACAATCATAAAAGCATTACTCCTAAGAAGACCATCATAATCCTCGTCCATGAGGCCATTATTCAAAATTCCCTTTGCCTCAAGGACAATGCTTCTTATTCGTCCTTGAATAGATTATAGAGTCAATTGCCTTGGTCCGTTGCACTTGGAAATTGAAATTCTATTTATAAAAAAAATATTTCTATTGTTAAAACTATGGCGATTTTGGGAAGAAATAAAACTATCTTCTTATCGAAATAAAAATCCTTATTATGGAAGCTATACAAATAAATATTCTATTTCTAAGCATAAAAGCCATCTAAGAAAATTCAGATTCTAGGCCTAAGAAATGCTTGTCCTTGCCTTAACCGTCTGCTTTGTATTTCAACTTTGACCCTATTTCTCTTCATCTATTATTAGTGTCTCAATTATTGAGTATTCCTGGTTTTTGGCATGCGGAACATAAAGTTTATTTTTATTTTCCCATTTTTCAATTGAATTGCTGGAAAATACTGCGGGATTCTTGAATTGATTGGATTCTTGAAAAGGATTTTATTTCGCATGGTTTGTGTTTAACAAAACATAATATTTGTGTTAAAATTGTTTTCAGGTTTCAATAAAATCGAATTACAAGAGTGACCTTCTTGATTTTAATGTTTTCTCTAATATTATTACTTTTTGCCACGTGCTCTATTCAGGGAAGTTCTTACCTTCAATACAGGAGTAAAACAAAACTCTCAGCAATACAATACCTATTATTTCTATACATATACTTCTTCATATATTTTCGATTTTATAAAATAATAATTGTAAGGAACATTAACGTTTTTGAGATGCCGGGGGCAGCAGGCCCTCCATACATATGACACTTTTTAAATGGCGTTTTATTACCTTTGTAAGGCACTTTGCGCTTGAACTATCACCATATGGCGTTAGTTTTTTTTTTTTTTTTTTTTTTTTTATAATTAACGCGCGCACAAGGGATTATGTGTTTCCCTTTTAATGTAGAACACACTGCGCGGGCATTACGAAGATAGGGAGGGGAGAGATAAGAGGTGCCGATTAACATTGGTTTTGAATGTTTGCAGATCAAAATGGCAAGGGAAAATCCCGCCGGGTAAACTATTCCAGATTCGTGTCGTTCGGCTAAAAAAAGAATCCCTATATTTCACGGTACGTCCGAAATTAGGCTCAAGGGTGAACTGATGAGCATTCCTTGCGAGACGAGTATTACGGGAGAAACTTTTAAGGGGAGGAATGCAACTGGCTACTTCGAGTGAACATTTTTTGTAAAAGAAACGATAAAATAAGGAAAGACATGAAACATTGCGTCGGTGTTCGAGTGGGGCAATTGTTTCAGCGGCAGTTCTATTACCTATCAATCTTAACGCTCGATTTTGTATTCTATCAAGCAGGTGAAGCGATGTTTGCGAAGCACCTGCCCAGAGGTGGGAGTTATACTCGAGTTTAGGGCGTATAAACGCTTTATAAATTGTAGCCAGATCAGATGGGGAAAAGTACTTCTTACACCGATACAGAAAACCTAAGCACTTTGCAGCATTCTTAGCGATCTCAAATATATGGTCGTTCCAACGGAGGTCGTCGTTGACACACATACCGAGTACTGAGAGCTTTTCGGTTTCTTCGATGTAAGTGCCATTCATGGACAATGGCATTGGGGGAATGTTTAGCTTTAACGACAGAAGACAGCATTGAGTTTTCGAAGCATTAAACTCCACACGATTTCTATTACCCCATTTGACAATGCTGTATAAATCGGAGTTTAATGAGCTTGACATACGGCACCGTTGCAATTGTACGTCCGAAGGCGAAGGACGTGAATTATCGAACGAATATGAAAAGCTGAGGGTAGAGTCGTCAGCAAAACAGTTAAGTGGATTAGAAGTAACAGACAGAAGATCATTTATAAAAATGAGGAAAAGAGTCGGAGATAGAACAGAGCCCTGGGGCACACCAGCATTTATTTTATGGGAATCAGACTTGAATCCGTCCAATACAACTTGTATTGAACGGTCCAGAAGATAGCTTATAATCCAACGAATAAGAGTATTATCGATCCCAAAAGCACTTTCGATAAGAGAGCTTCATGCCAAACTCTATCAAATGCCTTGGAGATATCAAGAGCAATAATTTTACTTTCACCAAAGCGAGGTAAAGATTTGTTCCACTGTTCGGTGAGATATGCCATCAGATCACCAGTGGAACGGTTGCTGCGGAAGCCATACTGACGGTCATGGAGAAGCTTACGATCTTCGAGATATTCCTTAAGCTGACGGTTAATCAGTGTTTCCATGACCTTAGAAAGAAGGGATGTCAGTGCTATGGGTCGGTAGGAGGAGGGGGAGGATGGGTCGCCTTTCTTAGGGACAGGCTGGACAAATGCTGTTTTCCATCTTCTAGGAAAGATTCCAGAAGAGTAGGAGCGATGGAAAAGCTTACGCAGTGGCTTTGCCAGTGTGGAAGAACACCTCTTCAGAAGAATCGGGGGTATACCATCCGGGCCAGCGGATTTGTGTATATCGAGATCTTTGAGAACTCTTGCTACTGTACGAGTGCGGAAAAAAATGTGTCCCATGGAAAAATTTACATTCTCAAGTACAGGAGGGGCAAAGTTGCTTTGAGGCAGCGTGGAGCTGGCAGCGAAATGGGCGGCGAGCAAGTTTGCCTTCTCTGAAGAGTAAACAATTGGTTTGTTATTGTCGATGAGCGTTGGAACCGAAGATGTCGAGGAGTTTTTTATATTTTTTACAAATGAAATTATATATAAATAAATTAGCATTTAAAGTGAACTAACCCCATTATGGTGTTAATTTATATGGTCTTAGTTATTTATTAGTTATTAGTTAATTTTTTCCTGAATAGTTTTTTGATGAAAACAACGGTCTCCATCTGGACTGGAGCAAAATTTCTTTCATGTGTATTCCCACACTGTGCAATACAGATCAGCTGTTTTGGTACTAAGTGAAACTCAGGTTGGAGTAAATACTGATTTATCAGAATTTGCTCTTCATGGGCTTAGTGCCTCTACTTTTTTCTCATCACGGTCTTGTTATCTATGTTAGGAATGATTAATTGCAAGAGCCTTCCCCAATACGGACAATGTTCCAACACGGATTCTAACTTCTTGTGGTTCAAATTCACTGTCCGCAAGCATATCATTCATTATTGTTTTATTTACAGGAGTCCGAATCTCGACAGTTATTCGACTTGTAATGAGTTTGATGCGCTGTCTGATTCCATCTCGGAAATTGTTTCCCATTGTCCTTGCATTGAGATCGTTATTGCTGCGCTATTCTTGTCCGAAAACACCCGAAGGAAAGTATGTCGAGCTCTTTGATATCGGGTTACATCATTTTACCCAACTGATCGTTGATCGATGCGCCAACACGTATACCGGATGTTGCTGGGCAAGACGCCCATACTCTTGACTTGTTTCTTACTTCTCACCCTGATAAAAATACAATTAGTGTATCTTCTCCATTTGGCACTTCGGACCAATGTATCATTTCAGACAATTCCTCATCTTCCACCTATCCAGTTAAAGAAAAATTTCCCACCAAGACCGTTTGGCAATACGAGAAAGCCAAGTGTCGATAGTGCCGATAGTGACATTGATGCCAGTGCTGAAACGATCACAAATGTGATTTTTCTAGGGATGCGTCCTTTTATTTCTAACAGAGTAAAAAGCATCAAGCCTACAGAAAAGTCCTGGTTTAACTCTGAGTGTAAAGAAACTATCAGGCTCAAAGAAGTAAGTTTCCGATCCTACAAAGCACACCCTACAGAGGAAAATCGGAAAAACACAAACAAGCAAGGAACTCATGCAACTCCGTTATTGAAAGAACCAAATTTTTACATGACCAACAATTACGGCAAAAAATTCTGCAGTAAAGCTTTTTGGTCATTTGTAAAAAAATATTAAAAACTCCTCGACATCTTCGGTTCCAACGCTCATCGACAATAACAAACCAATTGTTTACTCTTCAGAGAAGGCAAACTGGCTCGGCGCCCATTTCGCTGCCAGCTCCACGCTGCCTCTAGGAAACTACTTTTAAGAAGCCCACGGATCACGAAGTTATAAATTTGGTTGGAAGATGCTTGTCTATCCATCTACATCCAGCTTACTTTATGGCACGCGTTGTATTTAAACATCGTGCCAAAAATTAAAAAAGTCGTTTGTGTTGCAGAAGTCAATAAACATCTAGCCATTGTTATTACAACTGCCGACTCCATGGTTACCGATCACATTGTTGTTATGGGCAATCTAGATTCAAGTCTCCCATAACCGTAAATAATATTTCCTCGCGGTGTGTTTTTGTAGGAGTTGGAGGTGATGTTCGGGCGCATCGTTATAAATAGGTGAGGAGGCGTAATCTAGACTGAAATGTGCCCTGGAGGATTTTCCCTCCAATTGGCTCCCATGAAATTAGGCTACTGATATGTGATGTTGTTTTGTTTAGCATCAGCCCAACTTTAGCTTCCCAACCATTTCCTGGGGCATCACCGGTATAGAGCAGCATAGTGTAACGTGTTGATGACTTGAAGATACCCGATCCCTAAAATCGCACTTCACTAAGCCCTAAGATATCAATCATGTACCGCATGTGTTCTCTTTCATTGTAAGGACCCTGCGTCCTCAAATTTCCGAAAATGATCTTTGTCTAGGTACAATAAGGAAGTTAGGAACTTTCGCACTTGCAATTTTAGTCAATTTGTGTACTAAGCATACACAAATTATTGCCATGACGAAGAGCAATTCGACGTGACTAAAAGTTACATTGCTGACTTAGTCCAAGTCTTAGGGAATCAACAGCTACTTATTAGATACTCATATCCTTGAGAAAACCTAAGAATTTAACATCGTTACGTGTTAACATCCAACTTTGGAATACTCTCTGCTCCGTTGAAACTGACTTCCAAAAAGCATATAAAATCTATCATATTATTGATTTAAAAGTTCAATACAAATAATTCATAACAAATAATTATGTCAACTTCCTTAACAAACCTTAACATAAATGACAACTTCCTAAAGAACTTAATCATTTTCCAACAAGGCAGCTGCCTCCCACAACTTTAATTTATCGTAATTAGGACATCGTTTTTGTCCTAATTACGTCTTATTACAAACACTAATAAATTGGAGACATAAAAAAACTTCTTTGTCATTATTTACAAAAAAAAAAAACATTTTCCGAAATCTCACTTCCGTGAGAAATATTCGCCTTAAGTAAATTACTATGCCATAGTCGAAAGCTCGAAGGGTAAGTCAACTTCATAACACATAAAACAAATACACACACACACAAACACCTCGGCGGGTGACCAATTAATTACCTCAATACTTAAATGACGGATATTACCCCCCGCCACGTGAGTCATTCCACCCACAATTCTTCGCAACTGAATCAGCACAACAGACAAGCTAGAAGCTACCATATTGGACAGGACAGGACGAACAAATAAGCTGAAATAATTGCTCCAGAGTTTGCTTATGCCAGACTTATGCCCTCACCGGGCTTCTATGGATATTCAAATGAGCCCCCAGAGAAATTAATCAACTTAACGCACAGACAGAATGGAAACGTTCTAATGATCGCATTCTGTTGCAGTTAAATTCCCACCTTTTTCCCTGAAAAGGAGTGAAACAATAAATTCCAACCGGGTGGAAGTACATATGTATGTAAATTTAATATATTTGTCCAGGAAGAAGACTCATTTTTTCCCTTTTTTCTGCACCTCTAGGGGTGTTTCTTTGAAATCACTTTCTGAACAGAACTAATGCCCTCTGTGGAACCTCCGGCGGTGCATTTCAGAGCGGATTGAGCAAAATTATTGTCAATTAGCAGGATGGCCACAAATGGAACTGCATTTTATAAGATGGTTTGGTGAAATTTGTCGGATAAAACAATTATGTGTATCTAACTGGATTAGCAGTGCAGCAAGGAGCAATGAAGTCCTTTGACGTTTATTATTTCTTTCTTCTTTCTCGCTAATAAAATCACAAAGTCAAGTCGAGGAAGAAAAGAAATTAATTCTGCAACGAGTCCTTGGGTTCGTTGAGGTGGTCCAAGGAGGACAATAAAAATGCAATGCAATTCACTGCATAGAGAGGATTATGCACAGAGCAGATCGACAAGACAACCAAAGATATTGCTTTGATTTATTAATGACCGCGTTTAGTGGAGAGAGTGGAACATCAAAGAGGTGGATGTTTAAAAATTGGTAAATCTCAAAGAAAATCCAATTGATTCCTAAAGAGATGGAACAAGATTATTTTGTTAGCTTTGGAAAGATTTCACAATACTAATTGAATAAATTTTTTATTAAATGGATTAAAGTGTTGCTAAACAATGGGTTTTAAAATGATATTTACGGATGTCAATCAATTCCAGTTGATTTAATTAAAATAGAAAACTAGTCCATTCTAAGAATTCCATAATATTTCCATATTTCGAAGTCAGTAATAAATAATAAGTGGATTTGAAAGAACAAAGAAATTTGTATTCAAAAATTGTTAGGCAATACCCGCGTTTTCATCAAAATTTGTAAATACACTCTTCGTCATGAATATAGAAGCACTTTTGTATGTGTTAAGTTCAGAAAATTAATTGCACGACTTAATGTCATGTTCTCTCTCTTATTTTCGGTCACATCGTCGAAATACTATTATTATTCTTTCGTTTCTATTCTTATTTGTATGTATGTATACATTCTTAGAAATTTATAATTGTAAATAGATAATGAATTGAATAATAAAAAAAAATATATTTATTTCGATTTTTGAGTTTTAATTGATCGAATAAAGTTAAATAGTTTTCAGTAAAAAAAATTAACATTTTATTATTTTTTTAAGAAATGTTAAAAAGAGTTATTTTTTTTTTCAAAATCATAGTAGTATTTATAAAAAGGTTTTTTAAGCAATTTTTTTATTAAAAAAAATTTAAATAAAACTTAAAAAAATACCGGCCCTAAAAATGGATACTTTTAAAATATTGATTTAAATTTTTTTTTTTCAAAATCATCCAAAATAAATTAATACACAACTGTGGCTACCTACATTTTTTGAATATTTTTTTGGCTGATATAAGGTCATCTTGACATTCTACAGAGGACTATTTCCAAGTTTTTTCTTTGCTCAAATATTAACCGTACCTGTCATATAGCCGTTATGTAAAAGCATATTATTTTCGAATTATTTTTTTTTAAGTTTTTGAATAAAAACCGTTTTATTTAAGAAAAGTTCCTACGATTTTGAAAAAAAATATCACATTTCTCTCATTTTTTCATAGAAATAAAATGGCGTTTAAATTTTTCTGCAGAAAACTATTTTACGTACTTTGTCGAACAATCAAAAGTCACAAAAATTGAATAAAAGCTTTGAAGTTATTCTAGTAATTATTCAATTTTTATTTGACGCTGTGAGCGCACATAAGAGCAAGTACGTGCGATCCGTTCTAGCAATTTGTTTGAACAACTACAACAATTAACTAGAAATTAAAAGAAATATTGTCTTTTTTTATTAAACATTATTTTAAACAAGTTTTATATAGCATATCGTGTATATCAGAAAAAAAACTCTCTTCATCTATCTCTTTTATTTAAATTATCCAAACATTTCTACCAAATAGCTGCTTGACAATTAGCTAATTTTGAATGTTGACGTTATCAATCTACACAATTATCACAGAACTTTTCTTTAAGTTTGTCTACATTTTCCATTTTAAAATATATTAATTTCTTTTTATTGTAGCAAAATCTTACATCATTTTTTTTTTAATCTATATTGCACAACTTATAGAGATTTTTATATTTATAACTACCTTGGTTCTGCCAAGTAGACATTTGTTTTTTAAAGATATGGACATTTAATTTTCGACTTGAAGGAAAGCTACATTTAAAACCTTCATTAAACACAAAAAAAAATTTAAAAAAATATATTATAATAAATACATAAAGAAGAATAGTTGAGCAAGAGAGAAGGGGTGGTTTGTGGGAAAAATGAATTATCACAATAAGTTCTTACAAAATTAATTTGGGTGATATAAACAAGTAGGTAATATAAATAAGTTATATTAAAAATTTAAAAATAAACAACAACAAAAATCTATATATATAAAAGAAAGTCGTGTTAGTTACACTATTTATAACTCAAAAACGGCTGAACCGATTTGGCTGAAAATTGGTGGGGAGGTAGCTTAGAACCAGGAGACGGACATAGGATCTTATTCGATTGTGTTCCCGTGTGACTTGACATAATACTCGATTTGAAATGTAAACAGAAATATACAAAACAAATGACAACAACTGTCAAATCGATTTATCTCAATGGGCAAGTTCAATGCGTATACTGACTTTTAGTAAACTAACTTTTTGTCAAAGTGAAATCATTGAACGACAAGCTGACCCATTACATTGTTAAGGTCAACTGCGAGTTGAAAGTTTTATGAATAACTTTTTGACTAAATGTCAACTAAAATTCATTTAACTTTAAGAGCCAATCGACCAATCAGAGGCTCGTTGACTGACTTTTAGTAGACACATTGAACCCCAGAAATCATTTCCCAAAATCGCGAAAGTGTTATTTTTTTATGTTTATGATTTGTTTAAGAAATCATATGAAGCAAACTCGGTCGATTTGTTTATTTTGTGCGAGTGTAATTAGTAAACTTTATTGTGAGAGTTTTGTTGATAAAAATGCTCAGAAGATCTAATCTTTCCCAGCAAAATGAAATGAAATGAAGCTTCGTAACAGTGGTTACTCAATCCATTGAAGAAGAACGACAATTCAGATGAGAGGATCAATGCGTTGATATGGACTGACTTCGTGCTTCTCAAACAATAGACCGATTTTGTTGAAATATTCAGAAATTTTTAAATTGGCCGGATAGGTAGCGTTGGAGTGAAGATATTTACGAACATTTAGTTTTCCTTATATGAAGTATGAAAATGGTGCCCTTGGTTGTTTTAAGGCATAGTTGGACCCGATATGTGAAGCTGTGTTGTCGGGATCCAGAAAATATGTTGTGATTCAAGTAAGGCTGAGGGCACTCATTATATTCTTGGTTTTGCTGAGATTTGTAGGTAATCCTAACGTTAGCTCAGCTGTTGAGTGATTCTTTGTAATTCGACAGCTATCAACAGAACTATTTTTTTTTAAGGCAATTTCGATTCTTATTTCTACTAGCAATTATTGGTAGTATAATACAAGTTATGCATTCGTGCAAAAAAAATATTTTGACATAACAATCAAACATGACATTACGATGATAGAGAAACATTTCTGTCCGTCTGTCTGTCTGTCTGTCTGTCTGTCTGTCTGTCTGTCTGTCCGTCTGTACGGATGTATTTTGGACTGCAGCATAAACGGGACAATCGTCTTTAAATTTAGAACTTGAGGTTATTTTGACATTCAGAGGAGTTTTTTTCAATTTTTTTTTTAGCTCAAAAATTAACGGTACCAGTCATATAACCGTTATGTAAAAGCTTATTTTTCTCGAAAACGGCTCCAAGAATTTTTATAAAAATAATCAGTGTACTATTGTAGGTATGCATTATATTTTGGTGGAAAAAAAATTTAATATGGTGGGCTAAAAACGGTATCTCCCATAGGACCGGTTTTTTTTCTTAGACTTTCTCGAAAACTGGTGATCGGATTACAATCAAAATTGATATTCAAGAAGATGTAGGTAGCCTAAGTAATTTTGGATTAAGTTTGTTGTTAAGTTTGTATTCTTGAATTATTTTTTTTTTAATTTTTTTTTTAAATTGTTTAAAAAAACCCTTTTATTTAAAAACACGCCTACAATTTTGAAAAAAAAAATTCACACTTTTTACATTTTTTAAAGAAATAAAATGGCGTTTAAATTTTTTCACCCAATACAATTTAACGTACTTTATTCAAACAATCAAAAGTCACAAAAATCGAGTAAATGCTTTAATTTTCACTTAAATTTCTCTTTAATTTTATTCTACAATGTGACCGCACATATGAGCAAGTACGTGCGATCCAGTCGTGCAATTTATTAATATGAGTAAAAAGGCATTGTTGTCATAGATGTTTGCTTTCTTGAGACATGGTCAACTACATATCATCCAGAATAATGAACATATAAATAAATATATAAATAACTAAATAAAATGATAAATAAATAAATATTAGTAAATAAATGAAAAAAATATAATAATAAATAAATAAATAAATAAATGAATAAATACATTTCAGGGATGCCAGTTTTCAAGTGATCAACAAATTGTCACATTTTGGGTTCACTGTGTTATTTTGTGATATTTGTTGTAATTTTGAAAAGAAAACAATACATTTTGAGTCAATAAAATGTTAATTATGTAAATAAATAATTATGTAAATAATTTAAAAAAAAACTTAAAAAGTCATGGCGAAAGGATGGTGCTCATAGGACAAAAGAAGTCTCAACTTGCAGATGAAAAGTATAAAATTTCTGAGCCGTTAAAGTGCTTCAGATAGTTGGTATAACGCACTTTGACATTTCGAAAACTTTGGAGTCACTACAAATATCAAGCAAGCTCCCCACACGCGAAAGACAACACGGAAAGATGAGAAAGTTATTTAGCGGTTATCAATTTAGGATCCATTTAAGGCCTCTAGTGCCATTCAAAGCGAACTAATGGACAAATATTACATGAGTGTTTCTTCAAGAACAGTTAGACACCAATTAAATGAAAAAATGCACTTCCACTTGTTAAAAAAATGTAAGATCCAGGGTAGAATTCGCTAAGTCCCACATTAACAAACATCCGGTTTTTTGGAACCATGAATCCATGTTCTTTCGGTTCGGATCGAATGGCACAAAATATGTATGGCGTCCAAAATATATCCAAAATTATCCCAGGTACACCATTAAATCTGTCAAATGCAATTTCAAAGCTGCGACGTGAGGTTTTAGTGGATAGTTTACCAAAAAGAATCTCTTCTGTCATAAAGAATAAAAGATTTCCCACAAAGAATTGAAGCAAATTGTATCTATCATTTTCAGATAGGTAGCATAAATCCAGCGTTTTATCCAAAACTTGTAAATGTATGCAAAGTTTTTCAGAGATTGAATAAGCTAAATGCTCTTGGAGTTTGAATAGATCTTGTATAAATTTATTCCTCATCGCCGCCATTTTAATGGAAGCTTACTCTCCCTAGAGTTGGTGGCATAAAAATGTAATAGATTCCGCTTTTTCATACTATATTAGACACAAACCTTGTATAGACGGGAATTTTTCTTAAATGAGAATTTATGCAATGTTGCATAGAATCCTTTTGCACGGTATAACTATTTAGCCGTTTAGATTTTTTTGTTAAGGGAATTCTATGAAATAATGGTGTAGATGTTAAAATGGTATACAAAATTTAAACATCTACACCATTATCTATTATATATATGTTTTTATCTTTTTATCATGGGTGGTGAGATGGTGTCGAATCGCAATGTCATATAATGTGTTGTTTTTGATAGTTAGTTTGTCGTTTAATAATCTGCCCTGTTCCATTTTATTCGCGTTGAAGATCTGGAACTCCTCGAGTGAGTCAAGTTTTCTCCCTTTATTGCAAATGGATGGAACTTGGCACCAAACAATTTCCATAGCTTTTGCAAAGAAAGCTTGGTCCAGCACTAATGTAACCTTTTCTAACTGAAGTTGTGAACTGATCTGTAAGCATTGCTGTAGAATTTCATGAATAGTTGACATATCTAATGCAGGATTATATGCAATAGTATCAGCTTTAATTGCAACATCTTTTCTTGTTGATGTTTTAAGCCCCGTCTGACGTTATTCATTCCGTAGTCTACCAAAGTAAAGTGTGTTTTTTTAGATGAACATTTTCAAGAAGAAATAAAACGCATATAATTTAATTGGATGCCTCGAATAAGTTCCAGCCGAGAGGCTCAACTTTCGAACACTTTTTGCAGCAATTGGAGCCGTATGTAAGCAATAATGCGGCGAATGTTGTCAGTCTATTCAAGTTGAAATGCCAAACCAAACTGAGGATAAATCAAGTGACAGCTGTCAAAAAAAGACTGCCAGTTAAAATAGTGTTGCCAACTTAAAGTTGTAAAAAAAACACTAAAAAAAGGTTTCACAATATTTACTTTTAACACATATAACAAAATATAAACAAATTAATTATTTAAAGCTATAAAAGGAGTACTTTGAATGCATTTCGGAATGTTGTCATTCCAATCTTCAGCATCACGACAATATAGAATCGCAGGTGTTCTCTCTTATATTATATCAACAATAACAAACAACAACAGCTGCTTTTCGATTTACTCGTGATGCTGAAGATGGAATGACAACATTCTGAAATGCATTCAAAGTACTCCTTTTAACGCTTGAAATAATGTATTTGTTTATATTTTGTTTTATGTGTTAAAAAGTAAATATTGTGAAATCAGTTAAGGTGTCGCCTCAAAAGATTTCTCGTCGTTCAAGAATATAATTCACTAAAAAAAGATACAATTTTCGATGACTTTTTCCAATATTTGTGTCCGTATATCGGCAATAACGCCACAAATGTTGGCAGTCTATTCATGGTAAAAATGGCAAACCAAACTAAGCATAAATCAAGTGACAGCTGTCAAAAAGACCAACCACGAAAAAAGTGTTGCCAGATTGAAAACCACACGTCTAAGAAAAACACCTTTTATCAACGGATTAATGTGGAAATTCAACATAGATACTGCAGGAGGGTCTTTCCTTTTTGTGGTTTTGTAATCTTGTCGTCGATTGTCGTCGAGATACTCCGTTGCTTTTCGCTGATTACTATTTATCCCAGATCTCTGAGGTAAACACGAAGACGACGACATTGACTCGTCAAATTCAATAGAAATTTCACTCAGTTTCTTATCATTGCTTGAACAATAAACGAACTGTATTTTTTTAAACAGCGACCTACTGGAACGTGGAAAAATCCGTTGACATGGTCAAGGGTTGTAAAAACTTTACTATGCTGAAGCTGGTCCATAACATCGTCATCCAACGGCATAGGAAAATGAACTTTGACCATCCTATTCTACTTGATTCGCAGCATATTCGCTTTTCTCCATTCTTCTTGTTCACGAGAACGACCAGTGATGCAAACTCTGACCTGCTTTCCTAAATAATTCCTTTTTTTCATTCCTGCTAAACTTATAAGCGCGAGTGCTGAACACAGAAAAATAGCAACACTATAATGCTCTGCTTTAATGACTGTTCTGATCGATTCGCAGAAGTCTTGCACGAGCCCCTCAGAAAGAGGACGTACGGCGGATGAGCCCAACCAATTGGACCAACGGTGGCGTCAACAGTCAACGAAGTAGACGCCCTAAGGAACTACTTCGACGTATTTGGAGATAAGGTCATTAGGACAATTCAATGCAAGTCAGGGCATTGAAATAGAGATGGTGGCGGATGAACCCTTAATGGGCCAACGGCAGCGCTGATATCCCCGAAGTGGGTTACTGACTCCGGGTTCTCCGGTTCCTTTTGTCCAAGGAAAGGACCTGGCCCTCCAGGTTTGGCGGTTGTGCGTGGGGTTAACAACCCTACCACGGAAAAAAGAAAAAGTTGCGAAGCGACTCCTCAAGTGGAGGACGACCTCAACCAACTTGGAGTGCAAAACTGGAGGTAGCTAGCCAAAGACCGAGCTGGCTGCAGAGGCATGTTGGTTGAGGCCCAGGTTCGTCCCGAACTGTAGCGCCCCCTAAGTAAGTAAGTACCTTATCAAATCAACTCCATTGTCTCTTAGGTTCACAACTGGCCTTTACTGGATTTGCGATGGCTTAAGATTTTCCTGTATAAATTAGCTCCATAATGGTAATCCTAACATGACACTGTCGTAAGGAAACACACGCTTACAGATGCCCTTAACCAATTCGGTACTTTGATAATACATTTTAATTACCTTAAAACATCCTTCTTTCGAGATAGATTAAAGTACTCCTCCTTAAATATTTTTTTACTTTAATGTGGTAAACTTTGAAATATTCAAATACAATTATGTACTAAATTAAATTTGCAATCTCTGTAAATACTTAGAGTTCTTAAGAACATCTTTTTCTTCGAACCCAATTAATAACACCATTTCATGCGTTATAATGAGCTCAAATAATTCTTTATTTGATCATAAACGACAAGCAAAGCATAAACAAACAAACCACAAAGGAAACACTTAAAACCCGACTGAAGCGGAAATAATAAATACTAATAAATGAGTACTTACGTACATATAGTGTTTAGTTCTTTCATATTTTTTTTTGCACCTCTAACAATAAAGGCGAACACAAAACCACTCATTTTTTAAGTGTGTACATTTCGATCCCACTATTCTGATAAAATATTGCCAAAGGTGTAGCCTGAACGTAAACAAAAAAACAAAAATAAAACATCAGACACTCAGATCAAAGGCGAAAACGACTATCCCAAAGGACAATAACCAGACATCCACCCTCGCCCACTATCCTATTATACAATACAGTACAAAGTACACAAACTATTCACACACCAACCAAGCGATTTCCTCTTATTGTGGTCGTTTTGCCAAGCAACAGTTCCAAATCCGTCCGACCAGCCAACGCCATCGCCAGCGATTCCAATAAGTTCATCCGAGCGAAAAAATTCTGAAGAAATGGTGGCAGCGTTGGTGCGGCATGATGGTTGTGGGTATATAGTACGCAGCAGGAATAAAACGCAAATTTTCACTTTTTTATGTTGTTTTCTGTTGCCGCCCGTCTTGCTTTCCTCCTTCCACTCATGTTTACACAGTCCATTATGTAAACGAATTGTAAGGTAATATTTGAACATCATCGGTTCCCAAGGCCGAACACCACCAACGGGCTTATACATTCCCCAATTCTACAAACACAATGGGGCAGCAGCAAACGCAGAACAATATTTACCTTTTCTCGTCATACGGGGCGTATGAGTAACATTAAAATAAAAATATAAAGAAAATCATTGCTGTTGGCGTGGAAGTGAGATGTGCGAACATAATTTACTGCGAATAATAATGGAAAATTAATCCGAGCTTTTGGGAGGTAGGAATGCTTTTCCAGATGCATCTCTAGGATGCATGAATACATTCTTCATGTCATGTCGTTGCTGCTAGACGGTGAGTGTAGACTATGGGGAAAATATTTTCGTTTTTTATGGCAAAAAAGTTGGAAATATTCCAACATTGTTGCAAGAAGTTGCATTATTTTATGGTTTTTCAGGTAGTCGACGAAGTTAATTAAAACTCTATACATAGTGGGTGAATCAAAAATGGGGTTACAAAAATATTAAATATTTCGCTTGAACTTATGTCAAAGCAGGAGATAATAGGATTCCAAAACCTTAGCCCATTAAAGAACTCTTAAGGGCGCTTTATTTTCCTTTGAATGCGAAGGAGGTTTGCATTTTCTGTAAAATTCAAAGTTAAAAGAAAAGATTGTCAAAGACACTTTGAGGGAATATAATTACTACATTTCAAATAGGAATACATTGTCATACTTAGCACCAGACAAGCGTCAGGAATTCAAATTAAAACAAGCCAATACCTTTTGTTAAAAAAAATCAAAAATAAAAAAAAAAACTTTGTTCTTTTTTTTTTAAATTAACACCATAGATGTTTTTTTTAATGGTACATTCTTCTGTAAAAATAATAATCGAATATAATAAATATTAGAAATGTATAAATTGTACTTAAGCTTCTTATAACTTGCGGAAGGGATAGTTAGTTTTTTGCGAAGATCAGTTTTCAAAATTAGTTTTTTGTACCAACAATATTTTTTATTAAATTTTATGAACTTTGGCGATTTTTCAAGAGAATTCTTATAATATTGTTGTTTTTTTTTATATTCTAATGAAAATGGAATTGAACCTCTTAAAAATGCAATTTAAGTTCTCAAACGCAAAAGTACTTACTTTACTTTTATATTGAAAGAAAATAATATTTTTTTTTATTATTATTTTATTCAATTCGTTAAATTTTATGTACAACTGTCCTAAAACCTAACTTATAACTAAAATAAATCATTTCGGCTCAACAACAGGGCCCGACGCGACGTCCTTCAGATGACTATATAAAATGCAACTTGTTCTTTTCGGTTCTTTTGGCTTTCAGTATAGGCCATCCTTTGAAGCTAACTGGGTGTCCTTCTTTTTGGTGGTTGGCGCACCAGACATCAATTCCAGTATTTTTTGTTCGCTTACACTTTCCAGGCCAGTGGATGCTCCTCTTTGCATTTGCAGTTAGAGGCCACATGTCTAAAGCTTTGACAATGTCTGCATTGCACGAAGTCATTTGACTTTAATATTTCCCAATGAACCCTTTGGTTCATAATAAGTGTTTTTGGGTTCACTTCCTTTATGTCGCAAGTTTTAGCCAGCTCAACCACCAAGTTGTTGTACATTTTTCCTTGTGCTCTTTTGGCTTGAAAAGGCGATACTTTCAGTACTGTAAGTCCTTCGATGCGGAGTTTATCTTCTACTTCAATACCTGCGAAGGAGCTATGAATTTAATAATAGCAAATTCTTCCTTTCTTCTTCTTGGTGTGAAGGAGTTAAATTGGAATTTCCGCTCCTTCAGGAACTTCGTTCGTCAAAAGAATGGCGGTTGGCAGCATTTATTACAGTTGTCTTCGTGTTTCGATTCTTGAAGGTGACTAGTAAACTTCTCCCCTTACAAAATCTGCTGATCTGAGAAATTTTCTCCGAAAAACAAATTATTGGCAGCATTTCTGGACCTTGTATGGTAGTATTAGTGGCGTTGGTTGATGCTTCTGGGGCTGTGGAAGGTGATGGCTTAGCGGCTGGTGTTGTTGCTTTGGTTAAAAACAAATCGCCTAAGAAAACTACTTAAGAACTTTTGATTACACGACAGATTTCTTATTTTGTTAGTTCTTCCTAATTCTCATCGTTTTACATTCAAATAAATAAGATTATTTCAATTGTTATTGTGCAAATTCTTAAGAAATTTTGCATATACTCAACTTCGAACCCACTCGAAGTCCTAGTGACCCCAATAAGGGGCAGCAAGCTTACAAATTGTAATGTTGGGTGACTGGGATTGAATCCTGACTTGAAAACCCACGTATCCCTATGTACTATAGTAATATAATTATGGGAAAGCAGTTGCATTGATATGCGTCGTGGCTTAGTGGTTAGTGTGTTGGACTGCTAAGCGAAGAGCCTGGGTTCGAGTTCCGCTCATAGCCACCTTCTTTCTCGGAGTACTGCTTTTTGCGAGGAATTGACAAAATCTCCAAGACTAAAAATTTGTCTCGAAAAAGTGCATCTGATGTAGCCGTTCGGACTCGGCGGTAAATTGTAGGTCTCTTCCATTCTTGCAGATTAACAACACACACACAGGAATGGTTGGGAGTATAAGTCACTAGGCCTTGGCTCCTTAAGGAGCTTCGTGCCAATAAATTTATTTATTTATTTTGTTGCAAAGTTGGTTTCCAAGGGGAATTTCTTTGGGGCAGTAGAAGGGTGACTGCACTCTTGGCGTTGCACGACTGGGCTCGACAGATTGGGATAGGTTCTTGCGCCACCCTTCTACTGTCCCAAAAGAAGTTCCCCCGTAAAAACCGGCTTTGCAACAATTTATTAAATGATTTGATATGATTTTATATCTTTTTTATGAAATAATGAATACAAGTTGATAAATCCAAGTAAAGTAAAAATAAGATGACAAAACTTTATGCTTAAATAATATTATTCATTTATTTTTCCTATTTAGTTAAATTATAGTAAGAGAGTTATGACCTGACGGTTGAAGGTGCAGCAACAAGAAGGCAAAAACCATGAGGTATTTTTGAGATTAGGAAATGCCTCCAACTTGACATGACAAAAATACTCACAGGTAGCGCTGATGTTGTTAGGTGGCACAGGTCAGTGTTCGTAAATACACAACACAAGTGTTGTGTTCTAAAAAGGAAAATAGTGGAAAACTTAGTTCTTGTTGATTCTTGTGAAACTAGGTGACCAATTCCATATGAAATGAAAATCAATAGGTGCAGTGATGTCGCTTTTACAGAAAAACAGTACGAATCGGCGGGAAAACGTTACACAGGCAACTGTGCCAAGAGATACTGATATTCGGAAAAACGTAAGTCTGAACAATGAGATTTGAGAAATAATAGCCAACCCCTTTCGCTCTTTTTGGTGCAGTTCAGTGGCCTTAAAATAAAATTCGACCAAAATATGTAGCCAACTTCTAATTGCTTTTATAATACTAGTTAGGACTGGTATCAAAATCGATGGAATTTTATCCAAGAGTTCTAAATTTTAAACACTCTGGGACATATGCAAATCGGTTAAAAAAATAATAATGCTTCAGTGAAGGTACACTTAAGGATAGAAGGTTATACAATTTGTGGACTTAGGAAGGATTTCTATGCCGCGTACCTCTACATTGCGACGAAATGGTAAGCAATTTTTGCACTTAGCAAATTTTTACCTGTATGGATATAACTAAGTGCCAATATTCTTTATCTACCACGGTCTCGTCGTTTACATTATAGGAACTATGTTGCATACCAACTTTAACAGCAATACGGTCTGTGTTCAAATACACTTCATGTGTTTCAAATTTTCCGTAACTAAGCCCATTATTCATATATATGTTTCATTCACAGGAGCCACATTTGGACAGAGTGTCAATTTCTAATGATTTAGATGCCCTACTGTCAAACTCCATCCAAAGAATTGTTGCTCATTATCCCCACACTGATATTTCCTTGAACACAATTCCGATAAGCTACTATTATAGTTGCCAGACAACACCCGAATGATAAAATTTTGAGATTTTTGGTGAACTAAACCAATTTACTCAGTTCGTGAATTACAGCCAACTCAAATTCCTGGTATTGCAGGTCAAACCTTGACTTGTTTCTCCGATCCATTCATTCTTGTTTTATCCCCTCTAGGCATATCTGACCATTGTGTCAATTTTGCAAATTTACTGTGCCAAAAGATACTAGTTAAAGAGAAAACCCCCAGGAGAATAGTTGGCAATACGAGAAAGCCAATAAACCATTTTAGAGAACCTTAAACTGGTAACTATGCTTACTCGATAGTGACGTAGATTACAGCAGAGATTTGGTTACAAATATTATTCTTTTAGCAATGAAAAAATTCATCCCGAATAGGTTAATAAGTATTAAGCCTAAAGATACCTCATGGTTCAATTCTATCTATAAAGATGTTATCACATATGGAAAGATAAGTTTCGGTCTGTTATAAAGCTAACATCACTGAGGAAAACCTAAACAGAGTTAAAGAAAGCTAGGGAGATCAGTAATGTTCTAATTCGTTAGAATCATTCTTAACATGAAAACAAACTTCGACTAAAAATACAGCAATGTTCCAAAGTCAGTCTAAATTTTTGGTTCCAACCCTTGTCTTTAAACGATACTCCTGCCGTCAGTTTTAAGAAAACGTGGATCTGCTTGAAGACCAATTTACGGTAACATAAGTTCTACCTTCGGGACTCAAGAGCGTAAATGATTATATATGGGACCAATATTCTTTCGCACTCTTTCAGTGGCATGTGTCTTAAAAGGGGTTTATATACACACAATTGCTGGCCCAAATATTATTCTGGCTATTGCTCTGAAAAGATGTTCTTCAATGCTAGCAAAACCCAAAACTCCAGCGTAAGCATTCCCATCTTTCGCTTTCCGAGTGAATGCAAACCAGCATTTGTCCAGCTTATTTCTAAAACTGGTTATTCTTCCTCTCCTTAAAACTGGCAACCAATTGCACTTACGTAACTTTTATTCAAGGTTAAGGTCAGGCTTCCCATCGTTTTTTGCAAATGTCAAATCATTGCACCTTAAATTTGTAAGGTATGAAGCCTTTTCTTTATTTTGACTGGTTTAAACTATTTTCGTTGGATAAGTTATTACTTTTCGAACCACTCAATAGGAATTGTGTTGGACTGATTCAAGTGTGATATCTACAAAATAAATGCTGGAGATCCCCAGAACTCTGATCTTTTCCTTATATTATTATTAAAACACCCATTATCTCAAAAAACTTTTTTATTAATCATTTTTGCCGAAGAAAGTGCAAGCTTTTTATTGTTTCCAGAATTACCACCATGTTCTTCGGATGTGGAACTGCAACGGCAGCGTATCAAAATCGGGCCGCGAATTTAAAGCTTCAAAAACTCAATGTTGTCTTTCCTCTTATGTCACCATAAGAGTAAGTACCATGAATGGTACTTGCAATGAAGCAATCAAACGCCTCTCAGTTCCTGAAATATGCATTACAGTCAAATACTGCCGTTTGTGCAATGACCACATATTCGACGTTAGCAAGAATACTGCCAGGTGTCTAATTTTTCTTATAAGATGCAAAAATGATTCATCCAAAATAGTATATGTTACTACCTACAACATCAGCAATCTGCCAGTGCAATTCCGTCAAAATCGGTGCAGCCGTTCCCGAGATTAACAGTTTTAATTTATGTTAAAAATCAAATTTTTATTTAACGAACTGAATTTTATTTAATCTAACTTAAGACTACTTTTCATTTCATTCAATAACACTATGTTACTTATTAGGAACTATTCAAATTGTTTCATAAGCAAAGTTGATCGTCGATTCCAAATAATTATTAATTGCGAAACTGGGGCGGATGTCTCCTAGACGCTGCAGCTTACATTTCTTGGATTTCGTTTGAAATTCGTCGATTACCTTTGCTTTTGCTTTAAATTATTGTTTCTTGGAAGTCCGTTAAATTGTATTGAGTGAAATAATTTAATCGCCATTTTATTTTTTTAAAAAATATAAAAGAGTGTGAATTTTTTTTTAAATCGTAGGAGAGGTTTTTAAATAAAATGGTTTTTTTAACAACTTTTTTTAAAAAAACTAAAAAAAAATAATTCAAGAATGCAAAATTAAGCATAAAAATAACATATATTTAAAAACAAAATTTAAAAAAAAATCACCTACCCGTTTTCAAAATATTGATTTTTCAAAGAAAAAAAAAATAAGAAATTATTAAAAATACCAAAAAAAAAGTTTTCAAAAAAAAATGTATGCAAAATTACTCAAGCTACCTACATCTTCTTGAATATCAATTTTGATATGAATCGGATCACCAGTTTTGGAGAAAGTCGAAGAAAAAAAACCGGTCCTATGGGAGGTACCGTTGTTAGCCCACCATATTACATTTTTTTGCACCAAAATATAATGCGTATTTGCAGTAGTACACCTTTTTTTTCATACAAATTCTTGGAGCCGTTTTCGAGAAAAATAAGCTTTTACATAACGGTTCTATGACAAGTGAGCTAAAAAAATGAAAAAACTCCTCTGTAGAATGTCAAAATAACCTTAATGCAAAATTAAGCATAAAAATAACATATATTTAAAAACAAAATTTAAAAAAAAATCACCTACCCGTTTTCAAAATATTGATTTTTCAAAGAAAAAAAAAATAAGAAATTATTAAAAATACCAAAAAAAAAGTTTTCAAAAAAAAATGTATGCAAAATTACTCAAGCTACCTACATCTTCTTGAATATCAATTTTGATATGAATCGGATCACCAGTTTTGGAGAAAGTCGAAGAAAAAAAACCGGTCCTATGGGAGGTACCGTTGTTAGCCCACCATATTACATTTTTTTGCACCAAAATATAATGCGTATTTGCAGTAGTACACCTTTTTTTTCATACAAATTCTTGGAGCCGTTTTCGAGAAAAATAAGCTTTTACATAACGGTTCTATGACAAGTGAGCTAAAAAAATGAAAAAACTCCTCTGTAGAATGTCAAAATAACCTTAAGTTCTAAATTTGAAGACAATTGGCCCAACCGTTTAGGCTACAGTCCAAAATACATCCGTACAGACAGACAGATAGACATACAGACAGACGGACGGAATTATGCAATATGTTTCTCTATCATCGTAATGTCATGTTTCATTGTTATCTCAAAATTTTTAATCTGCACGAATGCCTAACTTGCAAGTAAAAATCACGAAACGTCAACAAAAGAATTTGCCGCATAAACATTCTAAGGATTGTATGAAAAACGGTATTTCGCGAACTGGGCATCAAACATTTTTTGAGTGAAAACGACGAATGGATGCTGATAAGGATGAAGAGACATGAGATGACAGAGATGACTGATCAAAACAGCGAAAGCAGTGGAATCGAGGGTAAGTCCACATCATTTGGTCTTATTGCTTTTCGTTTTGGTACCAAGCTATTTGACACTACGGTTTTTCTTTGAAAATAACCATAAATTCTTTGACTTTTCATTTGTGCTGTCGAAATTAAAACAGTTATTTCGACAAATCTAGTTTTGTAGTCAAAACTGAAAATTTTTTTTAAAACCCAAACTAGTTTTATCATCAGAAATGATTAATACCGATTTTTTGATTCATTTTTATAGAACTGGAAGCAACACTCGTTTAACGTAAAACTAGTCTCATTTCATGTTTTGAAAAATGTGAATAATACGGCCGTTTCATTCCTTGAGCACCGTCGTATCTTAATTGCCTTTCGTTGTTTTATCGCTATTTTTAAAACAAATGCTTCAACGAAATAGCCAGCTGCATTCCTCCCCTGGCAGGATTTAAACGTAGTACTCAAGAAATGCCCATCAATTTATGTTTGCACCCAATTTCCAATGTACAGTCAAAAATAAAGATTCTTTCCTTAGACGTACCACACGAATGTGCTTTCTTTAATTTGTTTTTCTCTTGAATGCTTGAAACGGTTTTTTTTTCGCTGAAAACTTTTTTCAAACAATCAAAATCTAAAATCACGAAAATCGAACCAAAACTGTAATAAAGGGTGTTTTATTTTAGAGAACTTTGAAATAGAATAAAAAAAGACAATTTTTTCAATTGATATAAAATTTATTTTATTCAAAAGATAATCTTCTGGCATTATAATTTAAATATGATTTCTGGCATATATAATTGCCACGGCAGGCTGTGAAGTCTAATATGGAGGTCTAATTTTCGATGAATTTTTCCAACATTTGTGGCCGTATATCAGCAATAACACGGCGAATGTTGTTCTCCACTGGGTCAATTATTTCAGCCTTATCGGCGTAGACTAGCGACTTCATATATTCCTACAGAAAAAAGTCAAGCGGCGTTAAATCGCACGATGTTGGAGGCCGATTCACGGGTCCGTAATGTGAAATTATGAGGTTATTAAACGTTTCCTTCAATAAATCAATTGTGGCACGAGCTGTGTGATGTTGCACCGCTTTGTTGAAACCACAGTTCCTGTTCAATTGATGAACGAAAATGTCAGTAATCATGGCTCTATAGCGGTCACTATTGACTGTTACGTTCTCGCCAGCATCGTTTTTAAAGAAGTACGGACCAATTATTCCACCAACCCATAAAGGACACCAAAAATTCAGTTTTTGTAGATGTGACTATGTCTCAACATATACTTGATGATTATGATCACTACAAATACGGCAGTTTTGTTTATTGACGTATCTATTCAATCAAAAGTGAGCTTCATCGCTAAACAAAATCGCTTATGAAAAGTGGGATCAACGGCAATCTTGTTTTTGGCCTATTCACCGATTCTTTGCCCTGCTAAGGTATTCCTGTGGTTCAATTCTTGCACGAGTTGGATTTTGAAAGCACACAAACTAAGATCTTTCCGCAAAATCTTAATTAAAGTGGATTGAAACATATCCAATTCCTGTACACGATGGCGGATAGACTGATTCGGGTCTTCCTCTACGCTACGCTCTACAGCAGTAATGACCTCTTCTGTACGCACTATCTGTCGTCTCATTAAGTAGTTAATCGAATTTATTGCTCTGATGGACCATAAAATGTATGTAGTGCGCAATACGTATTTCGGACAGAACCATCATTTTCAGAATAAATTTGCAGAATTTGGAAGTGTTCACTGATGTTCAGGCATCAGTCTATTCATGTTGAAATGCCAAACCAAACTTAAAATAAATCACTTGACAGCTGACAAAATGGCCGCCAGTTAAAATAGTGTTGCCAACTTAAAGTTCTATACCTAAAAAGTGCATGTGCATATACAAATGTGATCCCTGATCCAGTGGTACAATGTAAGGGTACTTTGCTCAATCTAAGAATTACCTTTAACAATGGAATGCGTATTGAATAAATTCACTTAAATCACCGTTACAACATCAAAACAGAATAAATTCCACCTGGATTTCCTGTTCCACGTGCAGGCTAGAATCTATGACAACAATAGAATAAATTGGCATTCTACCTATATAGTTTCCTACTACATTCTTGTGTTCCTGGCCTGGTATAAATATCTCGAATTCATGTTTCCAGCCTAAAACAAAAAAAAAACAAAAAAAAAACAAAAAAAAAATTAACTAGCTTTACCTTTCCAACGTGTTTTTTGCCGAATAATTTATTCAATCCGATGATGAAAAAAAATATCGAATGACAGTAGATTATGATTTACGAGTTAATTATACGTACAAACCTGTGGTAGTCAAATAACTGTCTACACATAATATGAGGTTGTGGATACAATGAAAACACGGAAATTATAAATAAAAATACACACAAATGAAAATCACAGGGTTTGGAAAATGCTTGGCAACATTTAAATCTATTTTTTTTGTTGATATTTAGAAAGTTTTTCGACGAAATTGTTTTTCTACCTCTGCACTTGCAAGTTTTATGATAAATTATCATTCTTGCATGAATGTTGCTATTTTTGACGATGTTACTAAGGAAATAAACAATAATGAATCAGTCGCACGTTTCTGATTTTGTTTGCCAAAAGAAGTCACTATACTTACAAATTATAAAAAAAATATAAATAATGGGTATTCATTTCCTTCCAGAACATCTATCAACGTTTGTTGAAAGGGTGTAGGACCTTCACTTAGCATAACATCCATCGTCAGCAAAGAGTAATTAATTTACTTTAGTGATGGTCTAGCTGAAAACAAAGGATTTTATAATAAAGAGGAAAGGACTCAGGACTCAGGACGTTTTCCCTGTTCACACCAACTTTTATTTGGAAATCTTTAGTTAGCAGAACCTCTTACCTTTGTTATGACTTGCTCAAATATTTTCCGGAGAATTCCGGTTGCCTGAGGTCAACTCAATTTGGATCTTGTGATTGTCTATCAAACGCTTTTTCATTTCATAATCTTCCAACCCAATGATAAAATCTTTGAAGGAGTCCCCATATTTTTCCATTGGATTTAATCTGTTTATGATTAATTCAAAATATAACCGTACTGGCCACCAGAAAACCATTCTATACATCCAATACCTTCTCAACAATCTTCATGGTATCTGACATTAACATAATGTGCCTAACCATTGTCACTATCGCGTGTATCAAAATCTATCTACTGATGCTCGCGACGCAAAGCTCTCCTCCATCCATATCACCTTGTGCTTAATTGGAATCCTTCCGAGAAGATGTAAAACAGCATTTGTCCAGCCTCTCCCTAAAAAAGGGAGAAATGTCGTCCTGTGTGTTGTCTTGTATTGTAATTGTCTGAGCCGATGGCCTCAGTAGCCAGTGCTCATATGTGTCTCTACTTCGTAGATTTATCTACGGAGCAGATCAATATGTAATGAAATGTAATGTTATGTTTATTTTTAGGCCTAAAAATAACGGTACCTGCCATATGACCGTTTAAGAAAAGCTTATTTTTCTCGAAAACGGTTCCAACGATTTTGATGAACATTTTTGGTATTCAATTTTTGGCTATCATTTGATTAGAATCAAATTTACCGGAAAAGTCTGTTAACGGTACCTTTCATATTATGTTTATTTTTAATTTTTAGCTTTCTCGGTAAGGGCTCTTAAGTTTTTTGTCAAATTTAATATTTGAGAAGATCTAGAAAGCCAAATTTAGTCTGCATATCAAAATTTTTAATAACTTTTTTTCTAATTAAAATTAATTTTTGATTTTTTTTTTTTGAAAATCAATATTTTTAAAACTAATCAAGAAAAATTATTTAAATTTGTTTAATCACATGTACATTTATAAACTCTATTTTTAAAGTTACTGCATACCAAAACCTCCAAAAAAAAAATGTTTTTCAAAAAAAAACTAAAAATAAAAAACAGGATTTTATCAAAACCGGTCCTACAATTTTGTAAATACATTTTTTTACTTCATTCTTACTAAAAAATGTTAAGTATTGTGGTTTTGATACTTTTTATAAGTTTAAACTTTGTTATTTTCAACGAAAATATAATTTTTTTCTGTCAAAGATGTAATTGGGCACATAAGAGCAAGTAAGTGCTACCAAGTCGTGCCCAGTTTTTCACTTTACTCGGCCTCCGGAAGGCCATTTTTCATGGCGCTCAAAACAATGGCAAAACTTCACGTATCTGCTTGATATCCACGTGCAATCTATCCTCAAAGGCGAATAAGTTGTGCCTACTGTCGTCGTACTTGAGGTTACTGGCCGTACAAAGAAGCATCCGAAATCAGGTATGAACAAATTCTGGAACAGAACTACAACACACAACACAACAACAACAAATCTTGAAATTCAGCATTATTTCACAATAGCAATGTGAAATAACCCCGAGCATTGCTTGTGAAATAAAGCCGAATTCAGACAGAAGACAAAATAATTTACAAAAATTAAAAATGAAATAAGGTCTTGATTTATGCGTAAGTTTGATTTCTTTGAAATCTCAAGCTAGGTGTCCAAGCAACCCGACGAGATTATTTATCGAATGACAATGACGGTGCACATCGTAACCAGAACAAACGTCAAACAAATGTTCGTAAAAAACGTTTTATTCGTTCCATTTTATCGATACACGATCTACCTACATATCACAATAAATCGATTTTATCGATCATTAAAACATTCAAACACACTTACAATAAATACATTCATTATTTTTCATTTAACAACCAAAATAAACACAAGAAATAATATCAGACTCAATAAGGTCAGACTCAAACCTCATTCAGGAATGTAATAGCATTTAACAATTTTGAATTCATGTGTTATATTTTGCTAACAATTAAACAATTTGTCTTCATATGTGAAATTGTTGTTTCGAGTTACAGAAAGGGGGAATATAACAAATATCCCATATATTAAAGTGAGCGTTAAAAATTGTTATTGTGTATGTTAACTATGTTTCTTTGTGGTACAGAAACTTTAGTTATAAGTTAAAAATCACTTCTTGTTTCGTGATATAGGCCCCAGGTCGTACACGTAATCAAATATTGCAAATGTGAACTTTTATATTACCTAAAGTCTATTTTAATATCTAAATTAGATTTTTCGTTAAATTATAATTTATTTAAATAGTGAATACTACTTTCCTAATCGAAGTCATATGTCTCTATATCTGTTTATTACTACATTTCTGTAACCCTATATCTCTATATATTTCTATATTTTTATATCTCTATATATCTTCATCTCATCCCTATATCTCTATATCCCTATATCTCTATATCCTTATAACGGGTGTATTTTTAAGAGTTGAGAACTTTTTTTAAAAAAAAAACGCATAAAATTTACAAAATCTCATCGGTTCTTTATTTGAAACGTTAGATTGGTCCATGACATTTACTTTTTGAAGATAATTTCATTTAAATGTTGACCGCGGCTGCGTCTTAAGTGGTCCATTCGGAAAGTCCAATTTTGGGCAACTTTTTCGAGCATTTCGGCCGGAATAGCCCGAATTTCTTCGGAAATGTTGTCTTCCAAAGCTGGAATAGTTGCTGGCTTATTTCTGTAGACTTTAAACTTAACGTAGCCCCACAAAAAATAATCTAAAGGCGTCAAATCGCATGATCTTGGTGGCCAACTTACCGGTCCATTTCTTGAGATGAATTGTTCTCCGAAGTTTTCCCTCAAAATGGTCATAGAATCGCGAGCTGTGTGGCATGTAGCGCCATCTTGTTGAAACCACATGTCAACCAAGTTCAGTTCTTCCATTTTTGGCAACAAAAAGTTTGTTAGCATCGAGCGATCGCCATTCACCGTAACGTTGCGTCCAACAGCATCTTTGAAAAAATACGGTCCAATGATTCCACCAGCGTACAAACCACACCAAACAGTGCATTTTTCGGGATGCATGGGCAGTTCTTGAACGGCTTCTGGTTGCTCTTCACTCCAAATGCGGCAATTTTGCTTATTTACGTAGCCATTCAACCAGAAATGAGCCTCATCGCTGAACAAAATTTGTCGATAAAAAAGCGGATTTTCTGCCAACTTTTCTAGGGCCCATTCACTGAAAATTCGACGTTGTGGCAGATCGTTCGGCTTCAGTTCTTGCACGAGCTGTATTTTATACGGTTTTACACCAAGATCTTTGCGTAAAATCTTCCATGTGGTCGAATAACACAAACCTAATTGCTGCGAACGGCGACGAATCGACATTTCACGGTCTTCAGCAACACTCTCAGAAACAGACGCAATATTCTCTTCTGTACGCACTGTACGCATTCGTGTGGTTGGTTTAATGTCCAATAAAGTAAACTGAGTGCGAAACTTGGTCACAATCGCATTAATTGTTTGCTCACTTGGTCGATTATGTAGACCATAAATCGGACGTAAAGCGCGAAACACATTTCGAACCGAACACTGATTTTGGTAATAAAATTCAATGATTTGCAAGCGTTGCTCGTTAGTTATTCATTTCATATATTATTAGTTATTCATTTCATATTCATGATGAAATGTCAAAGCATACTGAGCATCTTTCTCTTTGACACCATGTCTGAAATCCCGCGTGATCTGTCAAATACTAATGCATGAAAATCCTAACCTCAAAAAAATCACCCGTTATATCTCTATATCTCTCTATCCCTATTGGTCCAGAGATGGATGGATGTAGGAGCTTCATCTGTCAAATTGCCAAATCATCATGGACGGATATTATAGCGTTCAATAACACGTGCAAATGATAAAATTGTTTTATCAAAATGGGTGTTCTGTTCGGGCAACGTTCCGCGCGCTTTGCCCATTCTACGGTCGCCATAATCGTCTTACCGAGAAGACTATTCGCAGCGTGGTGGACAAATTTGAGTCGGCTGGTTCAGTAAACAATCAACCAACACCCGTTCATCGACGAAACGCAAGATCTGCCGAAAGCATTGCAGCCGTCAATGAGAGTATTGCAGGAATATCCGAGGCAGTCGATTTCGCGTCGCTCACAAGAACTCGGCCTTTAGCAGATCACAACTTGGCGAAGTTTTACGTCTTGACTTAGGCCTGCACCCTTAGAAAATTAACTGAGCCAGGAGCTGAAGGTAAACCAAAGACAACGATGTGTTTCTATGTTTTATTTTCATTGAAAAATCATCTTCAGCAATGAAGCCCATTTCTGAATGAATGAGTACGTGAAAAAACAAAATTGTCGAATTCGGGACAATACCAATCAACAACATGAGATTCAAGAGCGTCCAATGCATATCGACAAAGTCACTGTTTGGTGTGGATTTTGGGGGCGGTGTCATCGGTCCATATTTCTTTGAAAACGATGTTGGCCAGGTCATCACCGTCAACGGCGAGCGGAGCGCTATATGTCGATGTTATATTTCACACATAATGGCATCACTAGACCTTTCAAACGAATGCAAGTTTTTTTATGATATCTCACATACACTTTGTTTTATTTAAATTTAAAGTTAGCAAGCGCTTAATGAAAGACCATTAAACTGGCTTACAAGTTGTGTGCGTATCACGCGAGAACCACAAATTGAATTTTAATAATTTTTTTTTTAATTAATAGACTATTAACTCGAAAAACATATTGGAAACAATTTTTTCACAGTAAACTTTCTCATAATTAGTAATTTGGCCTTAGAAAAATAAAAATTATATGTTTTGATGGATTTTGGTGTTGGAGATTCATATCTATCATTACTATCTAAAATTCAATTACACCACTAGATAGCTAATGAATCAAAGAATTTACTTCGCTATATGAAGACTGTCATACAACGCGCAGGGTGGAGGGGGAAGCGCAGTAATGTTGAGGTCATTTTGCTGCGTATCAAGATTTCTATTTAGTATATTGACTTGGAGAAGTTACGACGTTCGTTCTAATTTCAATCGTTACCTCTTCCCATACATACCCATCGTTAAACACGGAATAAAACTCAAAATAATTAAGAATCATTTCAGTTTTTCAAATATTTCTTAAAAGTTTTATAATTTTTTTTTATGTTGCCAAATTTCGGACGTACCGTGAAATGTAGGCATTCTTTTTTACAGAACAACACGAATTTGGAATAGTTTACCCTTCGGGATTTTCCCTTCCCATTTTGATTTGAAAGCATTCAAAACCCATGTTAATGAACACCTCCTATCTTTCCCTCTCTATCTTCCTAATACCCGCGCAGTGTGCTCTACATTAAAAGGGACCCTTGTGGGTGCGTTAATTATAAAAAAAAGACATTAGTTGCGTTTAAAAAAAATATACGATTTCTGTATCCAAAGCTAACACAAGCTTAGTCGCGGACTCAGCTAATTCACCTTAATATTTATAAGAATTTAATTATCTCACTAAAAGCCTTATCAATTTTAATGAAATTTCTTTAAATGAATTATTTAACGTGAATACATTGCATAATACTGTTGTAGTCAAATTTAATTTTGTTTCTCAGTTTCTATTTACGTTATTATATCTAATTTTAATACATTCATTCATATAATGAAGTTTATTAAATTGAATTTTCACAATTTCCGAGTAAGAGATTTATGAGATAAGCCAAACTATATGCAAAGCTGTCATAAAACTAAATGAATGTTAAGAGATAATAATAATCTCATAATGGAATTAATGAAGTGTATTCAAAACAAGGGCCATCCCTCATGATGTCCTTCGTAACAGTCACTTTATATTCCAAATTGTTTGATAATTAGAATGCATGATCCGAAATGACCCTTAACTAACTTTATTAAAACATCACCAGTATGGTCTTAATGAATATGATTTCATACATGGCAAAGCACACTCGAGATACAAAGTCTGTATAATATCAAAAGCAGTTTTTCCACGACCTTTTTCTTGGACATCCATCCACCAACTTTCAAAACCTATTAAATGTTATTTCAAAAGTTTTGCTTTTTGGTTTTGGCTACCTGAATACACTTCTCCTAACATTATGTTAAAAAAAATATGAAATTTTAAACCTCGAGTTAAAAGATTTTTTTTTTTGGAAATATAGTTTTATCCAGTTCCCTGAGGATAGTTTATATGTTAATATAATAAAAGCAGAGTATAAAATAAATAAATTCGTAGTTGGAAATTATTCAAGTTTGAGAGGAAAATTGCCACTTTTAGTTTATTCTCTGCGAACTTTGTCCTGCAGGAATAATGTCCATAAAGAACAATAATCTAGACAGAACATCATAATTTGATTCTTTCCACCACCGCAAGCGGTTCTCGGAAAATTAAAAAAATGCATTTTCTGATATCAATCTAGTATAACCTGACCAGGCAGAATAATGATAGTGGTTGCTATCTAACCGAGTGAATCCGTAATTTTAGTATTTAAGTGAAGGAAGAAGGTATTTCGATATAAAAGCGTTTTGGGTCATAAAATGTTTGATAATGAAAAAGACAAGTTAAAGTAACTTTCTACATCCATTTTGATATTCCCGAATCGATAGTCTTTGACTTGAATAACACACAGAAAAAAACTTTAATAGCTCTAAGAAGCTTTCGAGGTGATGAGCCATGCAAAGAGCTTCTTTTAATACTTCCTCCCATCACACGCATGTAAATAGAATCGTAGTGAATCATGTGAAATGTATGCCTTCGAACTCCACTTTGTTTGATGACATCCTACCTCAAGGGGATTGACCTTTTTATATCCCTCCCCCCCATCCCATTCCTAAGGGATATCTGCACCCAGAGGAAGGGTCCAAAAGGATAATGCACTGATGTGAATTTTACTTTGAAGTTTGGTTTGGCGAGGAGGAAATGAAATTATTATCTAGATAATTTGGGTAGCGAAGTTGGAAGTATCTACATATAGATTCTATATCCTCTTATGGAAGTATCCGAACTTCTAAATATCCCTTTATTCCTTGTTGTGTATATATTTAGTTGAGCTGTTCCACAGAGAGAGAGTTATTCTATACGAAACCATACTTAAGTTTTGTGTAGAATAACCTAATAATTGATAAAATTTGTTCTTCAAACTAATAGCAGCAACAAAAAACAACAACAAAAATGCTAAAATTCAAGGAATTTTTAAAATTCAAGGAATTTTATATAATTGGAATTTTGATGGAACATTTTCGGTTGAACGGATGCAAAGGACGCAGGACTTGGAATTTAATCCGGATATTGGGCAATCAATTGAAGTGTGTGTACTTAAGTGTTGTTTCTGTTCAATTTTAATGTTTTAACAACAATGTTTAGAGCTTAGAGATTTTTCAAGTCTTGATGATTTATTTGTTGATTGAAAATTCTATTATGGATTAAGGATACTCTAATATACTTAAGAAAAAATTCCCGTAAGGAGTGAAATAGGTTTTAATAATTTTAAACAAATAAACTATATATGGTTCGACGAAATATATTTTGGTAAAGCTTACTTAAGTGCAGAATTTATAAATAAAAATCAAAGTGAATCGCAGTGGATGTTGAAAATATGGAAAAATCAGTTCTGCAGAGTGTGTAACGACTATGACAAACCGATGAAGAACAACAATTCCGCCCACTCGATCTGGACGAAGTAAAACTAGCTATACCAAAGCTTTAGACCAATAAAACCATCGAAAAGTCGAAAGGAGAAGAAGATAGTAATAAGTAAATGTCGTCTTACCTGCGGTGTGCTGTGAGTGAAAACAGTCAAGGTTGCCATTTTCTCATGTTGGTTCTAGAAGAGGATGTTATACATGGAGATGTATGCGTTCCAATGGAGACAAACTCCATCAGCGGATCCATCTATTTTCTTCTCCTCGTAGATGATTATAGCCGAATGGCATTTGTGTACTTCTTAAAATCGAAAAGTGAAGTGTTAAATTGCTTCAGAGAATTTAGGTTATGGTTAAAAACCAGAAGAACAGATGAATTAAGGTGCTTAGAACGGATAATGGTGGCGAATTCTGTGGTGAGGAATTCGATGCTTTCTTGAGGAGCACAAGGATTTTCATCAGAAAACCAACCCCCGTATACGCCAGAAAAAAATGCGCTTTGTGAAAGGCTCAACCGTACCGTCGTCGTAGAGAAGGCAAGATCTTTGCTGTTTGGTGCCAGCACGTCAGTGTTCTTGAGGAACAGGTCAATTTCATCAGGACTGTAAATCAGATGTGACTAATTTGAGGATTTTTGGTAGCTGTGTGATGGTGCATGTTCCAAAAGAAACAAGGCTTAAATGGGAAAAGAAATCCAAAAAGCACATCCTTGTTGGATATTCAGAAAATGTCAAAGGGTACAGAGTATATAATCCTCAAAACAACCAAGTTACTACAAGCAGAGATGTTATCATAATGGAAGCTGCTTTTAAAGAAACTACAAGCGTATTCATTGAGGAAAAAGAGTTCCCGAATGAAGAAAATTCAGTTTCAGTGGGGGACTTAGAATCCAAAAACAACAAATCTGATGTCAAGCTAGAAGACGATTCATCACTCTAACACGAAGAGCAGGAGGAAGAAGTTGCTTATAATTGAAATACAAGCTTCTTTACGCTCTTTTCATAATTTCAATGGCAATGTCTCTGTTTTAGAAGGCAGTAACAAGGCTTCCCTACTTAAATGTGTTCTTAGACTGAAGAGCGGCTATTGGGAAGAGTTATATCCTTAGTTTGATCTTATTGCTGCTTTTGTTCTCAGATTTGAAAGAGAGAAAGAGTCCGTCAATACCTTAAAGTTATATTTTAAGTTCTTTTCCAGTCAAAGGACATTTAAGTTTTTGACAGATTTTTTAAACCATGGACTCGTACTATTAAAATAACTTATTCCGGCATATGGAACTTATTGTTCGGGCAACTATCTTTTTTATATCTAATTGTTATACTCTTTAAAAAACAAGTCACTAAATCTAAATTGTTACTAACATAATACCATTGTCCACAATATACGACTAGCATTTCTTTTAACATTCAACTCCGACAAAGTAGCCTCAAGTTAGCCCACAAAAGCTCCTTTTGCATAAGAAATTCGACTTTGTGCCACAAATATTTATTTTATCATAAAATACACCTTTGCATAGTCTGAAAGGAATACAACATTGATAATAAGATTTTCCAAGGATACAAGGTATCGCCTGCTAAATCAAAAGTTCATAAAGTAAAGCCTTGCCCCTGGATACAGGCATACCTACAAAAGTTTTCACATGGAAACGTAACTTTGCTTTCGATTTTTCCCAACACACACAAGAAATACCAGCCTCCGTTGTGTTAATGAAAGGTCAGTGCCTTAAGCCATAAAATCCTGAGAATATAAATGATATCTTCTTGATATCTGGAGCAAAAAAAAAACTAGGTAATAATACCTACCATGTTGGGAAAAAATTTATTTGATATCAGTTCACATGGGAAACCTTTTTTTTATGTTATTTGACAAATACTAAAACACATCCTATTTTGGTATTTGCCAGGATATCTTGGAGATGGACTGATTTTATTTTTTATTTATTTTCGGTTTAAAACGACAGGATTCCTATCTACAGACAGTAAACATTGCAATGTTGTTGATATTTGATTTAACACACTAAAATGGAACTCACTAATGGCTAAACAAAGGATAAGACTAAAGGTAACAAAATACGCGTCCTTGAATCTGTCACGTTCTTAAAAGAACTGCTTGGAATTTAATTGGAAAATCTAGAGGGATTCTCTCAGTGAATGAATACCAGAAGTTTGGTTTTTGGATATGTATGTACCGTACATATTATGTTTAATTTAAACCGAGATTTTTTTTTTAAGGAGTTTTTGAGCTAAGATGTGATTATCACAATTGTTCGTTCGATAGCAAGTTTTATACCCTTGCCACTTTTCCACTTGAAGTTCGAGACTGATTCAAAGAATGTGTTGACCTCATTTTACCTGAAAATTTGCGTCCTTTATAAAGGGTTTTCCAATATGACTTCCAAAACTTTGACAGTTGATAGCGGCCATCTTGTTGAAGCTACATCTGTCAAATTAGTTGCCATTTATGCAGTCTGTATTTCGTCCAACAACACGTGCAAATGATAAAATTGCTTACTGTGAGCAGCACAGCGGGAGTAGAGCGTGACTGCATTACTCTTTTGGTCAATAACCTGGCCGTATCTCCTTGTTAAATAAAATTATAACCAACAAGCTTCTCCAGCCAGTTTGGTCCCAAGCTAGCTGCCTCCAGTTACGCAAGTGGAGTTGGTTGAGGTCCTCTTCCACTTGTGTGCGCCACCAAAGTCCCTAACTACCTCCAAGTTATAGCTGTCTATGGTCATGTTTTGTCCAAGACGTCGATGTTGGGTGTTTCTTCTTGATGACAGCATATAAATGGTTTCGCTCTCGTTGACTGTTAAACCCATCTTTGCCGCTTCCGTCTCAATACTCATAAAAGCGCTACTGACATCACTCTGCGGTCTTCCAATTAAGTCAATATCGTCGGCGTATGCGAGTAATTGGACAAACTTTTGAAAGACCGTGCCTCTGGTGTTGGCGTTAGAGTTCTGTACTATTCTTTCAATTATGATGTTGAAAAAGTCACATGACAGCGCATCGCCTTGTCTAAATCCTTTTTTGACTTTAAAGGTGTCGGTTAGGTCTTTACCGACCTTGACGGAACAGCGTGCGTTTTCCATCGTCATTTTACACCGGCGGACGACTTTGGCAGGGATGTTAAAACTGCACATTGCTCTATACAACTCGTCTCGCTGTCGTGCGCGGCTTTGAAGAGCTCGGCAGCTAGGCCATCGGCTTCGGGAGCTTTATTGCGCTTAAGCTTAGATATAGCTAGGCTTACCTCATCCAGATGTGGTGGGCGGAATTGTTGGTCTACTTCGCCCAGATAAATTGGACCATTCTGCCTGACAGCGTTGGTTTCGTCATCGTCTGCAGAAATGGTTTTTCGATATTCTCAGCATCAACCGCGAGATTCCACTACGATGTTCCCTTGATCGTCTTTGCAAGCTTCAGTTCGAGCTCTGTAGCTTTGATAGTTTCTTTTTATCTTTTGGTAAAACATTCAAACTTCATTCCTGCAATAACAGCTCTCCATTTCCTCAATCTCGCGTTTCTCATGATCCTTTTTTTCTTTCTGAGAAGGTGGTGTTCTTCTTTCCTCTTCTGCTCGTAGAGCGCACGGGCAGTTCTGGTCCTTCTCTGCACTGGTGCTATGTATGCTTGGAAACCAGGGGTTTCGTTGTGGTGGTGGTGTGAAACCCAGCACTTCGGTGGGTGGCGGCTTCCCTGATGGAATTTTGCATTGTTGCCACTGGTTCTCAATACTTGATGTTGGTGGTAAAGAATTCCTTTGTAGGTTATTTGAGACTCGATCGGAAAAGGACCTGGAGGTTTCTTGCGACTGCAGCCGTCCGACGTTAAGCTTCTTCACAGTATTACCTCTTCTTGGCGTTGGTGGGGATATCCTCAGTAGTACCTTGGCTACAACGAGGTAGTGGTCCGAGTTAATTTTTGCAAGGTGGTCAATCTAGTTGACCCTTTGTGAATGTTGAGGTGTGGGAACTAGGTACTAGCTATTACAATATTTCGCCCGCAGCAAAGTCAATTAGCCTGAATCCGTTATCGGAGGTGGTGTCGTGCAGGCTGTGTTTTCCGAATGTACCACCAAAGACATCTCCTCTCCCTAGCTTGGCGTTAAAGTCGCCTAGGACAATTTTAATTTCATAGCTAGAGCACTGCTCATAATATATTTTGTCCCAGGAGCTCAAAAAAACATTTTGTTGGTGTCATCATGTTTTTCCTCTGTGGGGGCATGCGCGCATATAAGGCTAATATTGGCAAATTTAGCCTTGATGCGGATTGTCATGAGGCGCTCGTTGACACATTTGTAGCTCAAAGTCTCTTGCTGGAGCCTGCCTTCAACGACGAATCCACATCCAAATAAGCGCAGTTTTTGTTGGGCATAGCAGTCCTTATTGTCACTTCAAGGACGAAGAGCCGTATAAACCGCTCCGTATAAGCCTGAGCTGAGGAAAACGTCGTATTAGCCCATATAACATGTTCACTAAGTAGTTCAGCCTGACTGGAACTGTAGACGCCACCATTGTTTCCATCTAGAGAATTCTTCCGCTGCAGCCTGGATGCAAGGAGTAGTGCCTTAGTGGAAACACTCGTTCCCTCGTTTTCTGATGGGTCTTTCGGTAAGACGCTTACAATTTGATGATATTTAATTTGCAGTCCCGTTGTTTACCAGCTTTTTCGGTAGTTTTCTTGATATGTTAAATCCAATAGAGTTTGTTATCTAGTGCTATTGGTTGCAAATGCCCCTTCATCATCGACTGGGAACTCTTTCTCCTCTTTATTTGGCAGCACTTCATTTCGGTCCAATGGGCTGGGAGAAAGGTCTATGCCATCCTTCCCTTTGCTTTTCATACTTGCCTCGGCTATCGACTGTGATGTTGCCTGGTTTTGGGTGGTTGCTGGTATAGTGAGTTTGATAGGCTGGGATATTTTGATAAATTTAAATTTGTGAATATGACTATGTGACAGGAGTTGTGGCTGTGGATGTATTAGGAATTGTGGGGTAGGGTAACGAGAAAGTGTGTGTTTGACTAATTTTACCAGGCCTATAACCGTTTTTTTTCAGAACTTGTACTGGAGCTGGCGATCTCTGTCTTCACTGTTGGTTCCGCTAACTGACCGGCAATACCGATCACAAGAAGCTGATCTTTGTCCCAGGTTCTACCATCAGTCCATTATTTTGAGCCCTATCAGTGACAAGAATGTTTGTCGTCTTTGCCCTCTACTTTTTGGTAAAAACATCTTGATGGTGTATATTTTGAGGATGTCGTCAACCATGCATGCCGTCATTGTGCAGATTGTAAGCTTTTAATTTTCCTCTAGCCAATCCGCTGTGTTCTCGTCAGCACATTCGACTAAAAGCAGTTGTTGAATTTTAGATGCCTCCAACCAAGAGTAACATCCTCAATGATGGCTTCTTCCATGGCCGACAATTCATCAACGTTAAGAGTTACCTAATCATATTCTCTTGGCAGTACAAAAGTCATCCACAATGGTGTTTTCCCCAGATCTGGCTAGAAAGTGCCTTTAGTTATACCTTTTTCTAACACGGGAGGTATTGTCCCCTTGCTAACGGTTTACGTACTAGATGTTGCATCGTCCGTCAATTTGAAAGATACTCTCTCTTGACTAATGGACGATAGTCTTCCTTGATATTCCTGGTTCTGCGAGTTCTCTTGAGGTTTCCTCTTCAGGACGACTGGTTCTCAGATTGTCACCATGGAGACTTCTCTCAATGCGATAGTTTTTGTTGTTTTTTTAAACCCTCAATTTCAATGGCCTGGGGAATGTTTTTTTAATAAAACTTCAGGAATTCGAAGGCCAACAAGCAAGAAGCTATTTCCACTAAAGGTTAGTTAAAAAGCCCTAAAAACTCCTCCTTACCGTATCTTATCTTAAACAGATAATAATCCGTCAAGTGGACACAATTTTAGAAATCACTGTCACTATTATCTAAACTCTAAAGTATTCTTCATATAGCAGTTTTAATAATTGACTCGTCTTCCACCTTAGTTGGAGGAATTACGTTTGCCTACCTACACCCAAAACCCATATCATTAAATTTGTATTCAACCGTTTACATTTTCCCATGTCAAATATAGGACATTTTCAAAACAACAACAACAACTTCGACGACAATCCAAATAGGACTGGGCACGCGATGATTCTTTTAAAGTCGGTCAAATTCTTAAAAAAAAGGATTTTATCAAATCAAATATTTATAGACACGTAATGTATTTTATTGGTTTAACAAACCCCTGATATATTTTCAGTGTCTAAATATCTAAACTAAAGTATCTATAAAATGTAAAAAAAAAAATAAAAATATCCGATACCCCCAGTGAATACTATTATTAGCCAAACACTGTAATTAATTTTACTTTATCTAACAAAATGAAAACATTAATCAGTGTCTGGCACGAAAAACAAAAGATTTGTAGTTTTTTTTTTTACAATTTCTATGCAACGACATAGAAACATCAGAATTGATAGGTCAACTCTGGCATTCTAGAGTGTGCAACATTCTGCTCGGTTGTGTTGTCGGCCGTTTCGCTTGTCTGCACTTAATCCTTATTCGGTTGCCAAAGAATCCGAACAATGCTTGCCCCCACACACTTGAGTCAGACGTTAGCATATAAACGCCGCCGCAGCCCGCCGCGCCACAAACAAGTGATTTCTGCGTGTTTTTCGAATGCAACACACATGTGAATAGCCACCTGAAAAATCATTTTAGCAGATCTCATTCAATTGTGTTTCGCTAGCTATTACACTCTGAATCTGAATGTCTGAATGTGTGAATTCGAAAGTGGTTTTTGAAAATTAAAACAAAAAAACATTTTATTCAATGCCATCGCATCATCGCATGCATTTGAAGCATCGGGGCCCTTGAATTTCTTTCCCAGATCTGTGCCTGCACCAGAAATTTATTAGTATCTCTCAGATGTGGAAAATTCAGAAAAACATTAATTACCTGGGAGTAGGTGAATTTCCTCATTTGTTATAAAATAATTATGACTCATAAACGGGCCAAACTACGGAATGAAAACCATGGTTGTTTGAACCTTGAGATACTTATTGAATAGCATTTTTCGAGGATGGCAGGGTGTTGATTAAAATGTCGAATCTCTTGAATACATAAACTACTTTGTTCGTCTAAATTCTTAAGAAAGATTTTTCGTTTTCGTGGTCCTAGACATTAAATACGAAGTTTAGGTGTGGACTTACTGGAATGGAAGCTTCGCAGGGAAAAAAATTTACTGACGTGACAGATTCCGCATGACACCGCGGCTCCACTCCAATTCCGTTCTGCATTATGATTTCGCTCAGATTCATGCAAGCTGCAGTCTGTGGCTGAAATAGCTCCATTGCGTTCGTCAATCATCTTGAAAGAGTCAAAGCTTATCAAGCACTCATGACCAAGTCCAACCACGGAACTTTTTCCGTTTCCACAACAAATAATATCTTTACTTCACCGCTCTTCGGCATTGGACCAGACATCCGTAGGTAGGTCCTCCAATAGTCTTCCATCGGTTTTCAGGCGCATTGTTGTCAATTGGCCTGCATTGTATCCGTCGTTCTCATCGGCTTAATTGCAATAGCCTCCTACGGAATTTAAGATACATATGAATAAAAAAAAATTAAATCTAGTTGATTCGTATAATCTACTATAGATGTTACCCTCGACTTCATCCGCCTGAAATTTATCAAAAACCGTTTACTCAATTCATCGTTCTAAAATAATAGTTTTCGAAAAATAAGCAAACCCAGCGCCACCTAAGTGTAAAATAGCTTTAGTTATTCCTTTCAAAATGAGCTCCCTGCCTGTGAAAGTCCCGTCAAAATCGGTCCATAAATTTCTCGATTTAATTTGTAGCATTCGACCTACTTGAAAGCGTACAATCTCAGTTTTGGCCAGTATACAGCCTTATGATGTTAAATAAATCCTAAGGCTAGGCGTGCATTAGGCGGCCAAGGTCGCGGATCATCAGTTCACCCTTGAGCCTAATTTCGGACGTACCGTGAAATATAGGGATTCTTTTTTTAGCCGAACGACACGAATCTGGAATAGTTTACCCGGCGGGATTTTCCCTTGCCATTTTGATCTGCAAACATTCAAAACCAATGTTAATCGGTACCTCCTATCTCTCCCCTCCCTATCTTCGTAATGCCCGCGCAGTGTGTTCTACATTAAAAGGGAAACACATAATCCCTTGTGCGCGCGTTAATTATAAAAAAAAAAAAAAAAAAATCCAAAATTAGTATAATAATTGGATCTGGCCACTGGCCGTTGGCCGCCTTGTGCACGCACTTGTATGTAACGTAATAGAATTCATTGGTTGCTGCGGCCTGGCCGGGCGGCCAGCCTAATGCGCGCCTAGCCTAAATTGAATTTCCAGATTGCTTTTTATTCGAACCAACTACGTCGCACGGTGCAAAAATACACCGTTTAAAAAAATATTGGTTCCGTCTATTTATGGATGACAGGTTCTTATCAATTTTGTTGTAATTTTTAACTAAAGTTTTATTGGACAGACTGTAAAACTGGTCCGGTAGTTTGTAAAGTCGTCTTAAACTTCAAATCATTGCCGTCTTTATTGTTGTTGTTTCTTCTTTCACTAGTTTCTTCGTATGTAAGGGGTGTTCAACAAATTCAATGGAATGCCCAAATTTTTGACTTTCACCCATTGTATATAGACTGCTATAGTACTATCATGACGACCGGTGGACGGTGGCGTTCCAAGCGGCTCTAGGGAAAATTAACTTGGTAAATTGAAAGAGGCGAACGAGTCGAACAAAGAGAATTCTAAGAGAAACTCTGTGAACATGTACTTTACTCTTTGCAGTTTGCAGTTTACATATATACAATGATGCGAGTATAGTTTTTTTTTGCACAACTGGATTGCTTCACACAAGCAGGGCGACGAGATGGCTAGTTAAAAGGATTGACAAAAAAGAAGAAAAACGACTTTTGTAAATGAATGGTGTCTGGGGGGTGGGTATATGTTTAAGCTGGTTGATAAGTTTATTTTGAGTTTTATATTTTTTTCATATAAAACATTCGAGGGTAGGTAGATATTTAGGTATGTACCTACATACATCCCTACATAATGTGTGTATTTACTTAGGTATACTTGTTATATTATCTTTGATAAAATGTTCAGCTAAATTCAGGTCGATCGGTCGGTTGTCGGTGGGGTAGATGGTGTGAGCGAGGGTGAGGGAGATACTTAAAAGGAAAACTTAATAAGCACATGTGTATGTGTATTGTGTATTGTGTATTGTTCTCGGTGACGGTGAACAACGAAGAGGATGGACAATGATTTTATTTTTTGAATTTTCATTTCATTGGCTTCGTTATCGTTGATGTTGAATTTTATGCACAAGTAGCTTTGTGATTATAGGGACTATGAGTCAAGTTTAGGATTCATGAACATAAAAAATTGTGATAATAATCAAACATTACATTACGATGATAGAGAAACATATTTGAGTTGCTGGCAAAATTCTGTCCGTCTGTCTGTTGGTCTGTCTGTACGGATGTATTTTGGACTATAGCCTAAACCGATGAGCCAATCGACTTCAAATTTAGAACTTAAGGTTATTTTGACATTTTACACAGTTTTTTCAAATTTTACTTGCGATTATAAGGACTATAAGGTAAAGTTTAGAATTTGTGAATATAAAAAAAAATTAGATAACAATGAAACATGACATAACGATCATAGAGAAGTCTAAAAAAGTGATTTGCATTCTAAAAGTTTTATCAAAATCGTAGGAGCCGTTTTCGAGAAAAATAAGTTTTTCATTAAAAGTTATATGGTTGGTACCGTTAGTTTTGGAGCTAGAATGCCAATTCCAAAAACTGTCGAGTAGAGCACTCTAAAAATACTATGTACCAAGTTTGAATCAAATCGGCCTAACTGTTTAGGCTGTAGATATCGATACGAACAGACAGACAGACAAACAGACAGACGGACGGAATTTCCGTACCCACTTTTTTGACTTCTCTATCATCGTAATGTCATGTTTGATTGTTAGATTTTTTTTACGAATACATAACTTGCCTTATAGTCCCTATAAATCGCAAGTAAAAAACTATTCGATTACTACTGAATGAAAAAATTTCAATCGAGAAAACAAAAGCTTACACCTGCCCCTAAATAAACAAATTAGCACACACGAGCAAGTACGTGCAAACCAGTCGTGCCTTTTATATATTTATTTTTTTCTGAAATTCTTTTTCTTTTTTTTTTTTTTTTTCTTTCTTTAAAAAATAATATGATTGAACAGACTTTTTGCTTTAAAAAAGGTATAGCACATTGTTTTAAATGTTGCCGTTATTTTTAAATATACCTATATAAATATATTTTAGTGTAAGATTACTTAGGCTACTTACATTTTCCTTAATATCAATTTTGGTTGTAATCGGTTACCTAACCAGTTCTCAGAAAAGTCGATGCCAAAAAAAAACTCCTATGGGTGGTGCCAGTTTTAGCCCACCGTCATATTTTTTTTAACCATAATTGAATGCACATTGATTTTTTTACATACAAAATTCTTGGAGCTGTTTTTGACAAAAATAAGCTTTTACTTGACGGTTATATCGCAAGTATCAGCTAAAAAAGAAATTAAAAAAATCCTATGTCGAATGTCAAAATAAACTTATATTCCAAATTTAAAGACAACTGGCCAAACCGTTTAGTAGACGGACAGAATTTTGCCAAATATGTGTCTCTATCATCGTAATGTTATAGGCATTTGATTGTTATCTCAAATTTTTTTTTCTGCATGAATGCATAACTTGTACTTAGTACCTACCTATAATAATTGCAAGTAAAAATTAAACAATTAGGTGTTACAAATGTAAAAAACCCGTGGTATTTTTAGCAATTCTATAGAAGATTAATACAAAGAAATATTTTGGTTTAACTATAAATTTCTTTCCCGCGAGCTAAGCTGGGTGGGTCAACTAGTTCCTATTATATAAACCTCAAACAAACAAAAGATCTTTGTTACTAAAAATCAATAATATATAATCAATCAATAATAATATAAATCAATTTACAAACAATTTTTGATTGAATTTCTGCACATAGTTCATTCAGATAGATACCTACACATACATATCTATGTATCTATATGTATATGTTGGTACCTATCTGAATGGAAAGTAAAATTCAAAACAAAAATCCATCCATTGCAAGGGCCTTTGTATCTTTGTATAAATACCGCAAGAAGTAAGTTTGTGTTTAAATTTCAAGAATGAATGTGTACACTATTTGAAGACGACAACCTTCATAATAGAATAGTAAAAAAATTGAAAATCCTAAAGAATTCGAATCAAAAGTCAATGGTCAATGATGTATATATGTACAAATATGACAAATATGTATGTAGGTAGTGCTCATACAAAACTTAAAAATCCTAAAAAACTCAAATCAAAAGTCTCGTCAATGACGTACGCATGTATAAATACTTATGTAAGAACCAGTTCTCATATTACATATTCCATATAAAAAAACGTAAACAATGAAAATGTTGGATCTTGTATAAATCCTTACAAAAAACTAAGCCTCAGCTAAGCGAAACCATTATATATTAACTTCAAAACTGCCAGCAGTTTATACACATATATACAATGAACAAAACAAGATACTGAATTATTTCATGTTCTCCTTCGGTTTTTTCTTGCCTCACATTGTCACATTGCACATGCGCAGGAAACTAAGCACAAAGCATAACACTAAAAACTTCTTGATCTTGTATAAATCCTTACAAAAAACTAAGCCTCAGCTAAGCGAAACCATTATATATTAACTTCAAAACTGCCAGCAGTTTATACACATATATACAATGAACAAAACAAGATACTGAATTATTTCATGTTCTCCTTCGGTTTTTTCTTGCCTCACATTGTCACATTGCACATGCGCAGGAAACTAAGCACAAAGCATAACACTAAAAACAACATGCTCTTAATTCTCTCTCACTCAAATAAAATGTCCTACACTAGCACTCCAAGCGGCTCTAGGGAAAAAGATTTTTTCTCGTCTCATGATAGTACTATAGGCAATGTATATACAATGCTTTCACCTTTGTATATAGAACCTATAGTAGTATCATGAGGCAGCTTCTAGTTAAGCGAGGTAGAGCCGCAACGTCGCTGCAATAGCTTTTTCTGTCAACACGATATTCATTTGTATGGGTTTTGGAGAGTAGAAAGAAATATAGTGATGAAAGAGTAGGTTGTATGTTATATTTTCAGAAACGTATGAGTTAGAATGATTACAAGCATTTGCAGGAATAATGAATAATAAGTACGAGTGAAAGGTTCAAAAAGTGACACTAGACCATATGGTATGGTTGAGTAAGGGAAACAAAAATTAGTGGATTTCTCTTTGATTTTTCGTAAACAAACCAAGATTGTGCGTCTTCAATTATTTTTTTGGATTCTGCATTTTTCAAGAAATTTTGTTATTTCTGTATTTTCTGTATTTCTTACACCAAAATCAACTACCAATGTTGCCATATTCGGATTTGACTGTTAAAAGTTTTAATGTTTAATTGTTCAATTTTGAACGCTAGTTAAATATAAAACTGGTGCCAGTTGGTACTATGTTTTTGGTACAATAGTATTTTGGTACTAGATTTTTAGTACTTAGTACTAGAATTTAGTGCTATCGTAGTATATTTAGTACTAGATTAAATACTTAGTAGTATATTTAGTACTATATTTTGTAGTAAGTAGCAGATTTAGTACTATATTTAGTAGTTAGTAGTATATTTAGTATATTTAGATAAGTGAATATACTCTAAACAATAACATAGTTACAACATATGCAAACAATGTGTTTTATTTGTAAAATAAGTAAATAGGTAGGTACTTCAACTTAAATTAATTTTTTTCAGACTTAAAAAAATTGATATAATAATCAAACATGGTAACCATTCAAAATTGTACACAAAAAAACCAAACCAAATATCAAATTTCAACAAAAATCGTTAAATAGGTAAATTTCATCCTGTTGCCGTATCTATAAAAAAAACCCTACCAAGAACAGTGTATTTTCAAGGCAGAAATGAAAACTCCTCACATACCTGCCTAAATTTCTATCTTTCATTCTCTCATTATCGCTTATTCTAAAGAAAATGGTAATGAAATAACATGAAAAAGTGTTCATGGTCTGTTTCCTTCTGACTGCTATTACTTTTTGTCGTTCTGTCTTTTTCTAACATTGCATATGTGTTGAGTACATTTCTCCGACTAAAAGTCTACGTTGCGGTCTCCACTCAGAGAAAAACTTTAGGGAGATGTAGACGAACTAGATGGCGCTAGTTTTCGAACACTGATGGTAGTACTATAGGTTTCATATACAAGGCTTTCACACAATCACAAATCTAATGGCATCTTTGTATATAGAACCTATAGTACTACCATCAGTGTTCGAAAACTAGCGCCATCTAGTTCGTCTACATCTCCCTAAAGTTTTTCTCTTAGTGGAGACCGCAACGTAGACTTTTAGTCGGGGAAATGTACTCAACACATATGCAATGTTAGAAAAAGACAGAACGACAAAGATATATATAAAGTAATAGCAGTCAGAAGGAAACAAACCATGAACACTTTTTCATGTTATTTCATTATCATTTTCTTAAGAATAAGCGATAATGAGAGATTGAAAGATAGAAAATTAGGCAGGGATGTGAGGAGTTTTCATTTCTGCCTTGAAAATACACTGTTTTTGGTAGGGGTTTTTTTATAGATACGGCAACAGGATGAAATTTACCTATTTAACGATTTTTGTTGAAATTTGATATTTGGTTTGGTTTTTGTGTGTACAATTTTGAATGGTTACCATGTTTGATTATTATATCAATTTTTTTAAGTCTGAAAAAAATTAATTTAAGTTGAAGTACCTACCTATTTACTTATTTTACAAATAAAACACATTGTTTGCATATGTTGTAACTATGTTATTGTTTAGAGTATATTCACTTATCTAAATATACTAAATATACTACTAACTACTAAATATAGTACTAAATCTGCTACTTACTACAAAATATAGTACTAAATATACTACTTAGTACTAAATCTAGTACTAAATATACTACGATAGTACTAAATTCTAGTACTAGGTACTAAAAATCTAGTACCAAAATACTATTGTACCAACAACATAGTACCAACTGGCACCAGTTTTATATTTAACTAGCGTTCAAAAATTGAACAATATATATTAAAACTTTAAAAAGTCGAATCCGAATATGGCAACATTGGTATTTGATTTTGGTATAAGAAATACAGAAAATACAGAAATAACAAAATTTCTTTAAAAATGCAAAATCCAAAAAAATAATTGAAGACGCACAATTTGGTTTGTTTACGAAAAATCAAAGAGAAATCCACTAATTTTTGTTTCCCTTACTCAACCATACCATATGGTCTAGTGTCACTTTTTGAACCTTTCACTCGTACTTATTATTCATTACTTCTGCCTATTATTGTACTCGTTCTAACTAAAGACTTTTTTGAAACAAACCATACAACCTACTCTTTCATCACTATATTTCTTTCTACTCTCCAAAACCCATACAAATATATATCGTGTTAAGCAAAAAGCTATTGCAGCGACGTGGTGGCTCTACCTCGCTTAACTAGAAGCTGCCTCATGATACTACTATAGGTTTCATATACAAGGATGGCATTTAATGTTTAAAAATAATCTCTGGCATATGGATTCCGCAACTGCGCCTTATGAACGCCATCCTTTCGAGCATGCGCGGTCTTATTTCGCCAAAAGTGCGTCGAATGTTGGCTTCTAAATCGTTGCTGGTTTACCAGCATTGATCAGAAAAAGTAGTCCAAAGGTGTCAAATCACACGAACGAGGTGGCCAAGCAGGTGGTCACAGGTCCATTTCTTGAGATGATTTCGTTTGGCTCAACAAAGTGATGGTTACACACACTTTATGGCATGGTGCGCCATCTTCTTGCAACCATTTCTCCTACAAATGATTTCCTATGACATGAGAAATAAAAAAATCACGAATCATATGCGTGTAATGAAAAATGGCCCGATGACGCCTTCGGCATGTAAACCTCACCAAACAGTGTTTTTTTCGGAATGTAATGCAGTCTCAACAATTTCAGGAGTTTTGTGCTCACTCCAATGACGACAAGAGCCAGAAATGAAGAAGATTTGACGATACAAATCTGGTTCAACTTCCAGTTGATTCTCAGCCCATTCACCGAGCACACGACGAAATTGAATGTCCGCCTAAAATGAGGATCTTTCCTCAAAATTTCGAAATAGTTTAGGGGCAGAGGCCGAGTTGCTGACAACGGCGTCGGATCGATAAATTGGGGTCCTCTGTCACACTCAATTCTACAGCGGCGATGGCTCCTTCTGTACCCACCGTATGCGCTCGATTTGGATGAATATTATCCAAAAGAGTAAATGTGGTCATGAATCGATCCATAATATTGCGTATTAGCTGCTTAGACAGACGATTATGCGCACCGTTAACTTGACGAAGTGCTCTATAAGTTTAGAGAACAGAGCTCGGATTTTGGAAATAAATGTCCACGATTTATAAACGTTGTTCTGTTGTAAGAATTTGCATGGTGACTTGCCAAAGTACACTGAAAACAAAAGTCACTTTTAAGTTTTTTGCGGTGTTTTTCATGGGACATTAAGATAAATTTTCGAATAAACCGCGTAATATAGAAATATATAGCGAGTTAAATATTTTACTCACCCCGAACGTTTCGCTTCAAATTTCAAGGAGCGTGGTTACCGGGAAACTGCCATAAAAATATTATGAGCGATGTTGGCTACGCAGGTTGCAGCGGTACGTAGCACGTTCCGTATCTTGTCCTTGTTGTTGTTGCTGAAACGCAGGTTGGGAACAAACCGAGCTAACTACATCATAGTTTGTGTAAAGCGGCAATTTAATCGACAGTATGGAGTTTAAGATGGGGCAGTTTAGATTCGCGACAAATTGAAACCGTCACCTCGATTGAAATTTCCATGGCGTTTGATTTCAATCGCTTTGCGTACCAGACGAGGAATGTATTGCGGTTCGTTAGATAGAACCTTAGCTTGTTCGAAGTGAATCCAATGGTGTTCATCTCTGGATGGTCTAATATACATATGTTCACATTATGGCAGACTTTTCTCTTTGTTCTCTTTGCTGACAGCGCCTATATGTTCTCTTAAGCATGTAGCAATGCTCTTCTGAGTTTGTCCTATATGATGACCCACAGCTGCAGGGTATAGCATATAATCCGGGTGTCTGCAGCGGAAATTTGTCTTTTGGTGATTGGAGGTTTATTGGATTTTATACCATATCTTCTTAAGACTTTTCCTACACTCTCAGTTACAAATCTAATAAAGGGTTTTCCAATAAGAGGTATTATTTTGATATTCAATGAAAAATGGCATTTTTGAGATAAATGATCGGATGTTTATTTCAATGTTAAGAGGAAAGTATACCATTAATAATGGAAAACAATATCAGCCAAATAACCGCGGCTACGCTTACTCGACAATATCCTTTTCATGAAATTTTCCATCACCAAATCGCAAAGTGGCTGCTGTATGCCCTCCAATAGCTTCACGAATCCCATCTTTGATATCTTGAATCGACGCTGGGCTGTTGGCGTAGACCTTATCTTTCACGTGGCCTCAAAGGAAGAAGTCACATGGTGTTAAATCACAAGATCTCGTTGGCCAATTGTTATCACCTCTTCGAGTTAGAACATGGTCCGGAAACTTTTCCCTTAAAAGATCGATGGTTTCGTTGTTTGTGTGGCACGTAGCGACGTCTTGTTGACGGTTAACATTGTCCAGATCAATACCATCCAATTCCGGCCATACAAAAATTATTAATCATCTCTCTATAGCGCAATTCATTCACCGTAACTGTTGCTCTAGCCTCATTTTCGAAAAAGTAAGGTCCAATAACCCAGTCGGACCATAAACCGCACCAAACCGTTACTCGTTGAGGATGGAAAGGCTTTTCAACAATAAATCTTGGGTTTTCCGAGCCCCAGATGCGACAATTTTGCTTGTTAAAATGGGCCCATCAGTCAAGATGATTTTTCGATGAAATTCCGTATCGTTTTCATGCATTTTAAGGAACCCAATCAGCAAAGACACGACGTTGTTGATGATCGGCCGGCTTGAGTTCTTGTGTTAACTGAACTTTATAAGCCTTAAGACCCAAGTATTTATGCAAAATACGATGTAATGACGTTTGTGGAATGCCCAATGCCAAAGAACGACGAGGAATGGACAAACCTGGGTTTTCTTCAACACTTTGGGCTGCAGCAGCATTATTCTCAGTTGTTCTTGAGCGACGTGCACGCGTTTTATTCTTCACATCGCTAACTTGTCCCAACAGCTTAAATTTTTCCACCAATTTCTGAATTACGGTCCGACAAGGTGCTTCACGACGACAAAAAAATGTTTTAGTTTTACGAATCGTGAGTAAATTTTAATAATTTCAATGCGTTGTTGAAGCATAATATATCGTTCCATTTTTATTAATGGCGTTGCAGCTTCAAAAGTGACACTAACCAAAATAGCGTGTTATTCAAAATAACAGATCTTATTGGAAAACTCTTTATATGGTACGAAGCCCTTCTTTTCTAACTGGTTATCTTCCTTTTCGTTAGACAAAGTTGGCTTCCACGAACATTGTCTAATGTCTACCAATGCCAGTTCAAAAACAAAATGGTCGCCGTCACATACCCTGTGGGCTCTTTGAACAAGCGTAGATACAACGGATCTCAAAATTGCTGGGTGGTTGGCAGAAGCGTTTAGGTGTAGGTATCTATTTGTGTGTGTACTCTTTCTGTATACTCTGTGTGCCAAAGTGCCATTTTGATTTCGCTTCACTTTCAGATCCAAAAATGCACTGGATTTATCTGTTTCTTTTTCCATAGCAAACTTAATTTTTTTTTTTTCTTCAGAGGTATTAACAACATTTTGCTCAAAGTGTTCCATCCAGAGATCTGCAATTAAATAGGCCAAAACAAACTCATAGCAACGCCATCTTTCTGCAGATAAAACTGTTGGTTGAAACAAAAAATTTTGATAAAAGACAAAATTCCAAATTATAATAAAATATTTCTATGGCAGTTTCCTGGTGACCACGCTCTTTTGAAATTTGAAGCGAAACGTTCGGATAGAGTAAGATATTTAACTCACTAAATATTTATATTTTACGCGGTTTATCCGACAATTATTAAAATGTCCCATAATTCATGATATTTTTATTTCAATTTGCCTCTGATTTTTTTCTTTATAAACCTTGAGAAATTCACCTAAACAACATTTGTTTTGATGTGAAATGAGGTATTGGGCTGCATTTGTTTTTATTTAAAATCGATAGCTTGATATTATAGGTTTTGTTAAAGATACCTTCTAACTTGGAGTAAAATAGGCTTGCTTATTTTACAAAGCCCTAATGATAAGGGTTCTTTATCATTAGTCAACAAGAACTTGTCAGGTATACTCTTCCCTTACCGATTTTATAGAAAACCATCAACTACTGGCGTTAATTAAATGTACATACATGAATTTTTGATAGTCATTGACAATTGAGATATCGATCAAAAAATTCATTCCACTTGAATACAATACACTTCTTAAGTCATAGAAATACGTTTGAAACCTGGAATATTATCTGGTAGTTGAAATTCAAAGAGACAAAAATATGCAGTTTTGAATCGAAAATCGCACAGGGAATCGTTTGATATCTGTTAAGTGGACAGGACTTATTGTTTGATTAGTAAGCTTTCTAATCAAAATGGAAACAAATAATCTCATTTTCACTTGAGATAGAATAGGTAATGTAAATATTACGTAAAATTTGTGGGGATAGTAGTTATACTATTAAAATAAATTGCACGACTGGATCGCACGTACTTGCTCTTATCACAGCTTCGAATAAATTTTGAAAAATATTAATAGAACTTCAATAATTTTATTCGATTTTTCTGACTTCTGATTGTTTGAAAAAAGTACGTAAAATAGTTTTCAGCGGAAAAATTTAAACGCCATTTTATTCCCTTAGAATATGTAAAAAGTGTGATTTTTTTTTAATCGTAAGAACGGTTTTTAAATAAAACGGTTTTTATTTAACAACTTTTTTTAAAAAATAAAAAAAATTATTAAAGAATGCAAACTTAAACACAAAAATTGCTTACATTAAAAACAAAATAAAAAAAAAATCATTTACCCGTTTTCAAAATATTGATTTCTGAAAAAAAAATTAAGAAAATTTTTTAAAAATACCAAAAAAAATGTTCGAAAATATTTTAAAATAAAATTACTTAGGCTACCAACATCTTCCTGAATATCAATTTTTGGGGTGAGTACGACAATTCCGGCGCCAAGAATTAATGACGGTTTTTGGTAGAGGGGTTAAATACATTTGTTGCTATGGTAGGGGGGGGTGGTCTATCTCGCCCGGCTTAGGAAGTAGGGGTGATTTTTGAAAAAAAATGCCTTAAATGGAAAAATAAATATTAAAAAACAACGCCAACACTAAAATACATTACTATAATGGTTTTACATGTCAGAAATCTGTTCTTTAATTCTCCATTTTAATTAAGTTTTTGTGTCAATACTTTTCAAAATCTTTGCATTCAAACTCGAAATTTTGATTAAAAAAAACGTACAAAAATATCTTTGAACCAATTTTGTTGAAAATTGTGAAATGGAAAATACAATTTTCTTTCTGTGATCAATACTCAGTCAAATGTTTAATAGAACGCAAAAAAACCGAAAGCTTTTATTTCTTCCAGTTCTTGAGAAAATTGAAAACTTCTAAAACTACTTTTTTACGATTTTTTTTTTATTTTTTGTCATTTATTGTAATGTCATTAGATGATTAATGCTGATGAAAGTAAAGTAAAGCAATTCATTTAGCGTTACCCAAAATGCACCACGAGGAGGTAGAATTGCATACACCCAAACTCGCACACACCCCAAATCCTATAGTGAGCCTAAGCAGAGGGGTTGCAGGGAGCAGCATGCACCCCCATATATATCACCCTTTTTAAATGCGCGGCCTTAATGCTGACAATGCAAGCAAATTAAAATTATCTCAAAAAAGTACTGTCAGTTATTTTCAATTTTCTCAAGAACTAGAAGGCATAAAAGCTTTCGGGTTTTTAAGTTTTATTCAGAATTAATATGAGCATTGATCACAAAAAGAAGATTTTATTTTCCAATTACAATTTTACAATTTTGAACAAAATTGGTTCAAAATTTTGAGTTTGAATGCGAATATTTAATTTAATAATTTAATTTAAATGTAGGATTAAAGAAGAGATTTCTGGTTTTTAAAACCGTTATTGTAATAAATTTTAAGAGTTGCCGTTGTTTTTAAATATTTGTTTTTCCATTTAAGTATTTTTTTCGAAAATCACCCCTACTTCCTTTCCATAGTAAAAAATGTTGTATTTAACCCCTCTATAAAAAACAGTTATCAATTTTTTGCGCCGGAGTTATCGTACTCGTGCCTCAATTTTGATTGAAATCATATGGCGAGTTTTCGAGAAAGTCTAAAAAAAACGGTTTTATGAGAGATACCATTTTTAGCCCAACATCTTGAATTTTTTTTTCACCAAAACTTAACCTACACCTACAATTGTACACTGATTTTTGTTCATAAAAATTCTTGAAGCCGTTTTCGAGAATTTTAAGCTTTTACTTAACGGTTATATGACAGATACCGTTAATATTTGAGCTAAAAAAAAATTGAAAAAAACTCCGCTATAGAATGTCAAAATAACCTTATGTTCCAAATTTGAAGACGATTGGTCAAACATCGATACAGACGGACGGACAGACAGAATTTTGCCAGTTACTCAAATATGTTTCTCTATCATCGTAATGTCATGTCTGATTGTTAGAATTTTTTTTTTTTTACAAATGCATAACTTGTTTTACTTGCGATTATGGGGACTATAAGGCAAGTTTAGGATTCGTGAATATAAAAAAAAAATGAGATAACAATCAAAAATGACATTACGGTCATAGAAAAGTCAAAAAAAAGTGATCGACAAAAACGGCTTAAGCGATTATCTCCAAATTTGGTGTGTGTTATAATTTGGGGAAATTGAAATTTAATTTTTAATCCTAAAAATAACGGCACCTGCCATATGACAGTTTAGGAAAAGCTTATTTTTCTCGAAAACGGCTCCAACGATTTTGATTAATTTTTTTGACAATTTTTTATTGGTATTGGCTATTATTTGATTAGAACCAAATTTACGGGAAAAGTCTATTAACGGTACCTTTCACAAAACAGTTTTTTTAATTTTTCGCTATGGCTCTTTGGATTTCTGTCAATATTTATATTTGAGAAGATCTAGGTAGCCAAATTAATTCTGCATATCAAAATTTTGAATAACTTCTTTTTTCTGATTAAAATAAATTAAAAAACATTTTTTTTTTGAAAAATTAATATTTTTGAAACTAATCAAAAAAAAATATTTTAAATTTTATATTCATATGTATATTAATAAATTCCAAAAAACTACATACCAACATTTCAAAAAAATATTTCTTTCAAAAAACTAAAAACAAAAACAGGATTTTATCAAAACCGGTCCTACAATTTTCAAAATAAATTTTTCATAAATTCTTTGTTATTTAAGACATGTGATCGCTTACTTAATTTTTACTAAAAACGGTTAAGTATTGTGGTTTTTAATACTTTTTTTAAGTTCAAACTGTGTTATTTTCAACGCAAATTTTACTTGTTTCTGTCAAAGATCCTGCTTTCCAGTGTAATTAGGCACATAAGAGCAATTACGTGCGACCCAGTCGTGCCCATTTTTTCTCTAACAAGTTAAGAATGTTCATATCAATTTCAAGTTCGCTATATCCTTTTCAGTCCTTAAAATGGTTGAGTGAGCTATCCACCTTTTTATCACTTCAAAACTATTCAAATCAAATCCATTAAAATACACTTTTGCAAGAATTTCATCAAAAGCCAACATCCCGTTCTAGATTTCCTTTTATTCACGCTGATATTCTAAACATTTATTTGCACACAAATCTGTTCTTTAAATATCAAACAAATTCAACCAGGGACAGATAAATAAACAGCACATTAAAAAAATCGAATTGCAAATGATTGAAGCAAAAATGAAAAAAAAAACCAATAAAAATGCAAAATATTTAATTTTCAAAAAAATTTGAAAAAAATGCCATCAAAAAGCCCGCAATCTGGTTTTGATAGCAAAGTAATGAATGCCTTTGTTGAGATATTCTTTGAATTGGCAGGAAAAGGAATTTGATAAACGATTTACATTATTACCATGTCTAATAGGGAATCGCTGTTTTATGGAGCGTCCTTTAGGGAAACGCTTCCTAGTGTAACACTGTGCGACGTAAATGTTAGCCCATGAGTGAATCAGTTTATTGAGGTTGCGAAAAAGTTTTTTTTAGATAATCGTGCTATTATCTTAAAGATTCAAAAGCGTGTGTTTTGTATGTGTTTTCTAAGGAAAAAAAATTAAAAAAATTAAATAACAAAGAAATATCATAAAATTGATGAAATAAATCAATTTCGTTTTATAAATAATTTTCTATAAATATTCTTGGTTGTAAAAAATAACCAACTAATTTCGGTTTATTTACTTCAAGGAAATGTTTACTTCGAAGATAAAAAATCAAGAGCGTTCGCTAATGTTTTTAATTATTCAAAAATTATGATTTATTTTGAAATTTAAAATATTTTATGGCAACATGAAGCTTAAACGTACTAAGCACTTTTACCTTGAGTTTGATTTTGTTAATATAACTTACCATTAAGAAAGTGTATGTTGTTCGAATTTTTTACGTCAGGCTGAAAGATTTGATCGCGCTTCCATCTCCAATGATGTGTTAGAAACCTTTCTTACTTCCAATTTTGTAAGGATATTAAAAAATAACTAAAGGAAATCAACCTCAGTTGTTAAACTTTGTAATATCAAATTTGAAAACAATTTACTTTTTTGGAAGATTTTTAAACTTTTACTATAATATTCATTCAAATCGATGAAGCCTTTTTTTCTATTGTAAGAGAGAGCTTATACAGCTCACTGCGGTATCTTGGTGATGCCTATTGTGCCAACCCGTGTGAGATTCTAGAGCAGCTCTGTTGCTCCAGACTGAGACCAGAACCTTAAGATATTCGGAGGGTGAAAGGTTTTGAGTTTTTCTAAGGAAATGATCTCATCACCAAGTGTCCGCTTTCTGAAGCGGAGGAGAACATTCCGCGAGGATATGCAAAGTTTCATGTTGTGAAGGTTTGTTTTTCAGATAACAGTGTCCGGTTATGATTCCAGTCACTGCTTTGAGAGTTTTCCTATCTTGGTTAGGTAGGAATTTTGTGGTATTCTGGTACAAATTGTTTGGAGCAGATTTGACCAGGAGTTGTTTGCCAAGCTGCATTGGATTCCATTAGTAGGATGTTCTTGGCAGTGTTTTTGAAGTAGTTTTTGTTTACTCCGCAGAAGGGTTCAGGGCCGACAAATGGCAATGAGGCGCCCTCTTTGGCCAATGTGTCAGGTGATTCGCCAAAAATACCAGACCCAGTACCTGTTTTCATTTTTGAGTATCCGCATACCAGACCAGATCTTCACTAGAAGGGTATTATTTAAAGTTTTCCCAGTCTTCTCTAGGGGGGATGACTATAGAGAAATTCTGTGTGAAGTTATATATATTATGAATCCTTAGCGGCTACTCGCTAGTTCAAAAAATGGCATTTTAGACCAATCTACTGAACTTTGTATTGCCACAAAGTCAATCTGGCTTATTTTACGTTTGAATTTGGGCACACATAACATTGAGAAAATATAACTAGACTTATGAATTATCAAGATCTTTTGCATTTATATTTTTTAAAATGAGGAGGAAGACAGCCTTAATGACAATGCTCTCCATTAAACGAACTTTCTGTGTTCAACCGTTACCTTTTTAATTGTGAATATTTTGGAAAGCAAGTAACACATAGCCGGGGTTTGTTGAAGCACTCTGCACATAATGTTGTTGTTCTTTTTATGTTGTTTTGAGCGGTTTTCCTATTGGAACATTTTTTTCGTTTGGGCATAACAAAAACGAAAGCCCGTCTTATTGCCTTACCACTTGTAACCTTTCCCTTATTCTTTGGAATGTTTCTTATGAGTTACGTATTGTAGAGAAATAAGTTCCAATTAACCTTCAGCAACTTCTTCTTTAAATAAATCTTCTTTTAATAAATCTAAATCTAAATTTTCGAGTTGAACTAAAAATTTTGTGGCTTTTTTGTGTGCTAAATAAGCAATAACAAATGCCAATCCCAGTTAAAATTTAATGGCAAGTTTCTTATACCACTTGAGACCTCTTCTCAGCGTCATAGCTTCGTAGCATAAGAAGCCATTTGATCCGATAGATCAATGCCCGCCTTGCCTTTGTTATATTCAATAAAAGCAAGAGACTAATCACGATTTCCTTGGTGTCGGTTGGTTTTCCTGCCTCTGCTGGTGAATGGAATATTTGAGGCACAAATGGATTGGTCGGAATTCTCCTCTCTTTAGCTGAATTTGGACTTTTGGACAGAATTTTTTGTTGAAGTGTTCAAACGTGGGTGTTTTTGGTCAAGCATGGAGCCTACCAGTCCGCAGTTCGTATAAAAATTATCGACCAACCTCTCGAACATCTGTTGAACTTTTGCAGGACTAAACTTTGGTAGACCAAGTGAAACCCTCCATCGAGCACGGTTTGAATACCTTTACACAATAAGATATATATTGTTAGAAAACTATAGCCTACATATCAAAGAATTAACCGTTTCTAGCACTCTCTGAAACTTCTTCTGCAGTATGTCCAACGCTGATATGAAGAAGAAACAAGAACCGATTGCAAAAATTTTATATATTTTTCTTCGACCAATTATCTTCCAACAATCCAACCTTTACAAGTCCCATTCATGACAAAAGCCCCAGGAATTTTCGTATCTCTGTGGTGTTTGGGGAAACCTTTTTTTTCATGATGCATGAGTTATGGGAACGCGACTGTAAACTGTATAACCTCCTCCTGGTTAAAGACTTCCATCAGGCAGCTTAAAATTGCGTATACGTCTGTGAAGAAACTAGACTTTTCAGTGAAAGAAAAGGCGGAAAGAAAACCCCACCACTTGTTGATAGATACTGTTGGTGTTTTCTCGGCTTTTTCAAGCATCTCTTCCTCGTCACTTTCCTCATCAACCGCATTAAAATCTTCAGGTTCCAAGTCTATATCTTAGTTAGGATTATCATTTGGTAACAGATTTTTATCGAAGTGTTCGCTTAAAAAATCTTCGTAATTTTTTTCAATTTCTGGATCTTGACTCCCTCGCAGTAGCATTATCATTCAAATTTTATAATTCCTGGTTTTTAACCAACTTTTCCGAAACCTTAATATTATTGACAACTTGGAATCTAACTTACCCTTACTTAAAAAAAACTTTTTGAAGCAAAGTTTTACTTAGTGTTAAGAAATACACAAAATTGTTAAACAATTTTTTATAATATTGTGATTAAGAATAAAACATGAATTACAAAAAGACCATCCATGCGGTTTTAACCAAACCAAAGTTTAAAGCTGATTTCTTTGGACAAACCCTGGATACCGGCAAACTGCTTCAGCCTCCATGACCCATCAATCAGAAGGCAAAGCAATATAAAATAAACAAACTTAACTTCCAGTACCACGTTGCTTTTCCGTAATCTTCTGATAGAACATAGTTCCAAGTTTTTGTAATTGTCTGACCTAGTTCCAAATAATCAAGTTCTACCAAAGATTGTGTTCTCAAACTAATGCTAGCAGATTAGAATTGAATATCTTAGTTCCAATAGGCTCTGTTCTGCAAGCGGCCTCTTTAGACTTCAGAAAATTCCACAAAAAAGGTCATAGGGTCAAGTCGAAAATTTTTGCTGGCCCGGTAAATGTCTTTATATTTTTCTAACATGATTTGATTTCTCACATAACAAACATTATATTCGAACATTTAACTTTTGCTTTTGGCAGTATAATGGCTATCAATCCCTATTAATTTATAGCTCTTAGTTTAAGTTTATTTGTTAAGTCAGATTCCATAACCTGTTAAAATAAATGTTGCTTTGAAGAAAATAAAAAAAATAACTGTTAATAATTTATCGTCGCCTACTGTACTTCATAGTAAGTAAATCTTTTGCCTATTCTTAAGTGAAAATTTAAATAAAACCTTTTACATCTGCACAACCATAAAAAGGACTACCACTTAGCGACTCAATGAAATCAAACACTCAATCAGTCCCACTTCCAGCCATCCTCATTGACTCTATGATTTCAATTGAAATGCGTAAAACCAAAATTTACATAAAATTTGGAACTTAATCAAAATCTATACTCAGTAGAAATTAGATATACAATATCAGTACCTCCCCTCCTGTACACGGCAGCAAAATGTTCAACTAAAAGCAAATGAATTTGGTGTCGATTATTATCTTCAACCGCACAAGCCTAAGGCAATACAGGCACCTAATAAATTCGTCGGTGGAAGAGGGAGGGAACGCAATTGGAGGGTGGAATGGTATTTACTGTCTACGGTGTACAGTGTACAGGGTACATACTTAAGCTAATTAACTACATTATAGTCAAGAACCAAGGAGGGTCGCAACGAATTAAATTAAATAATTAAAAGTTTTCCCTCAATTTTAGGGGCATGCCGCGCATAAGTAAGCTTAAGAGGGCTGATCTACCCTCCACTTTTAAAAGTTGAAGTTTAGTCATGATTTAATTTTTATTCAATATGGATGTAGTTAATTTGCAAAAACTTATTTTAATGTTGCAAGGAATTTGATGATTATATAGATCCTTGAAGAGCTACTGCCGCAGGTATGAATGTGAACTTCACCTTGGCTTCTAACAGATTTTAAAAGTTTGTACATAAGTGTGTGCCTTAAGGTGATAAGCAAAGTTATGGAAAGTTATTGCAGAATTTATAAACAAGACTTAAAAAACTTTGGGGGTGATAAACAAAATAAAAAGGACATTATGATAAATTCATTTCATGAAGCACAAAAAGGTTGTTTTAAAAAGGTGTGAGAAATGTTGATTTATTTTCATTGGTAATGTTTCTAATATAAACTTTTAAGTAGGATCCCTTTTTATGATTCATATTCATCCAGAAACTACAAACCTTAAAATATAACCCAAAAGATTTTCAATAATTTATGTTTAATTAGACAGTTTGATTATAATAACTCGAGTAACATTGTGGTTTATTCGAAGCTACTACACGCGGTGATGGCTGAATTTAAACTACAATCCAAATTAGTTACCGACACAGAATGTGAACAGAAACAAAGTAAATAATAGAGAGGGACGCTTGCTCTCTGTTGTCTGGAAAGTCTTACTAAAAACTTGTTCTATATTGTGTCTGACTATGCAAGTAAGTAGTTCGTCGTTAGTTGGTAAGGGTAGTGAATATCTCTCCATGGTTTGGCCCCATCCCGCATTGCATTAGTGATAATTTTAAGGCTTTGTGTATAGGAATACCTATTCCTAATCCTAATGGGCCTGCACACACGGGATGATTTTAACCTGGGGCAAAACCGTTTTCAAACCTTACTTCAAGCACACACGGGATGAATTACTCTGGTGGAAAAAAATGTATACATGAAATTCTTTCCTATGTGTTAGTATTTTTGTTGCTTTTTGTAGACCCAAAATCGTCTAAAATTGTGTGTGCATTAGTTTTGCTCGTCGTTCATCCACTCAAAAGTTGGTTGAAGATTTTAGCCCAATGTACACCGCACGTTTCCCTTCCCTTGCCCAGAAAACCGGTTTTCTCCCGGTTGAATTCACCTCGTGTGTGCAGGCCCAACAGGAATAGGTATAGTTATAGCTTCTTCTTGGCTTCGTTTTTAAGCCAGACAATGTTCAAAGTAACTGAGCTTATTTTGCAGTTGGGTTTGGGCCTACATTCGTATAAAACCACCATTGGCAAAAAGTGTGTGTTCACTGTTCACTATCTGGGAATTATGTTGTTTTTGGAGCAAACAAAATCTACAATAACTTAGCCACACATCAACAGATTCACAAAGATTGACTGTTTGTGGGGATCATGGCAAGGCGGCATAAAGAGACTGTATTTTTGTTCCAAAATGAGATAGATTTGCTGGGCTTGCAAGTAGATTCTGTTTCTATATATTGTTCGGCAACAAATGGCCTCTGTTTTTGTCCACAGTGGGCAGCCAGTATATTGATATGTGTTCGGCCATCCAAGTGCTACTCATTGTATATAATATATATATTATTCGCCTCAGCTAAGCGAAACAAGATACTCAACTATTTCATGTTCTCCTTCTTTTTCTCCTGCCTCACATTGCACATTCTTAATAAACTAAGCACAAAGCATAACACTAAAAACCATGCTCTTTATTCATCTCTCTCAACTTACTCAGTTAGTAACTGCACGTGGCGCAAGGGGCGCCACGGTCCACACGTCGTCATGATAGTACTATATACAATGGTTACAACTGCAATCGGGAAGCATTAAATATAATAAATCGATAACTCGAACACGTCGAAAATTTTCGATTTAAACAAACAAAATATTTGGCTATCGAGTATGCACAGAATTGGAATTCTGCATCTGTACGGACCAGTTTAAAACGAAACCTTTGAAAGGCGGTAGATGAACGGAAATACCGCCAAGATACCTTAGAAAAGCGATCTCAACAACTGCTATAACTGGGAGGTATCACCGTTTTGTCTATCTTTCCGAAGTTGGTCGATCATGCAGCCACAGACCATCGCTTAATCTGAGCTGAGGGATATACCTGAAAAAATATCGCCATAATTAAAAAAAATTATATAAACGCAAGGTGTTTTATTCTTTCATTTCCTAGCAAACAACGCCGAAGCTCTTAACCAAAGGTGTAAATCACTACAGCAGAATGAAGGAGCGACTGCGTTAAAGATTAACATCAAAGACTAACGTCTTCGTTATATACGTTAGATCCGGTGGCCACAGTAAATTTCCAAATATGAAATGAAATGAACTTCCTTTAGAGATACATAGGGACATACAAAAGTGCGAAAATGGCGCTGTATTTGCCACACACTGTGGAAATCAGACGACAAGATAGTAAAACCTATCAAAGTGCACTGTGAGTTGATAGGCCAATTGCCAATAACAACATGGAGGTGAATAGTTTTGACGAAAGCTCAGTCCCTAAATTCTGGGATCGTTGGCACAAAATAGCCAGCTACTCCCTAGATGCCCTAAACGTTTTACCGTAAGCAGATATTTAGTAAAACGATAACGAAATCAAGGTTGTTCCTAAATCCGCCGGGAAGGTAGTAACTTTGTTTTGCCGCCATTTTGGTAAACATTAGTCTTGGCAGTTCATATTTGGCAGTCGTAAAGTAGACACGTGGCAAATTCATTATGAAAAAATATATTTGATAAACGATGAGAAAGTTACGTGAAATTTTTGCGAGAAACAACATGTCAACAAAACGAACTATTTATCGTGTAGTGAATGATTTCGAAGAAAGATGGTCTGTAGGTGATAGGCCCAAGCATGGACCACAACGTACTGCAAGATCGGCTGAAAACATTACTGCTGCTCAAGAAAGTGTGGCAACAAATTGTTAAGATATTCGCAGGATACATTTTGTTTCTAATTTAACGACATCTGTAAGATTCATTGTGTACTACAACCATTTTCAACACAACACAAAATGCCTCTTAAAAATTAAATAAATAAATAAATAGATAAAAATAAATTTATTGGCGTGACAGCTCCTTAAGGAGCCAAAACCCAGTGACTTATACTCTCAACCATTCCTGTGTATGTGTTGTTAATCTGCAAGAATGGGAGCGACCACCGAGTCCGAAATGCACTTTTTCGAGACAAATTTTTTACTCTTGGAGACTTTGTCAGTTCCTCGGCAAAGAAGGTGGCTATGAGCGGGACTCCATCCTAGGCTCTCCGCTTAGCACGGGGCACTGCCGGATACATTGTGTAAATCAACTATTTCCAACACAACATGCCTTTTAAAAGTATGCTACATATTTGCAATATGTCTCGACTGAGTTCGAATTCGAACACGAAAAGCGAAAACAAACGAAAGCTTAGATTGTGCCAGAAATGGAAAATTACCAGTTCAGAGTTTGCCAGACGGAAGTTTCGAGAAGTTTGTAAGTTTGTATAAATACACGAGTAAATGGCATTAAGAGTAACATAGTTGATTTTCAAAAGTTGAATTGTTAACAACCGGAAGCGATAGTAAAAAGTGATTAAATAAAAAGTGTTGAAGTATAAAAAACAATTTGGATTTTGAATAAGTGGAATAAGTTAACATTGTTCGCGGGCGGCATTGGTGCAGTTGATGCAGTTTGCTTCTGACCCGGAGGTCGTCAGTTCGATACTCAGGTTGAGAAGAAATTTTTCTAACTCCTAGTGCCCGTGAGTTTTAAGTGAGAAAATAGTCACCTAATTCTCGATCTACTGCGATGACAAAAAATTCTTTCCTATCTTTCTAATTCTTCTAAATAGTGTCGTACAACGTCATGTTGCATTCTAAAAGGCAATGTGCCTTACAGACACTTAGTTAAAAATATTATTATTATTATTAATATTTAAACTAAAAAACGTTGTGTTTAATAAATAAATTGCACAACTGGATCGCATGTACGTGTACGGTCACATTGTAAAATAAAATTTAAGAAAATTAAAGTGTACATCAAAGCATTTTTTCGACTTTTGATGGTTCGAATAAAGTACGTTAAGTTGTATTGAGTGAAATAATTTAAACGCCATTTTATTTTTTTTCAAAATCGTAGCAACGGTTTTCTTTTAACAGCTTTAAAAAAAAATTCAAAAAACTATTTCACGAATACAAACTTAAGCAGACAAATAACATACATTTAAAAACTAAATTTAAAAAAAAATCATCTACCCGTTTTCCAAATATTGATTTTTCAAACCAAAATTAAAAAACATTATTAAACATACAAAAAAAATGTTTTCGAAAACAAATTAATGCGAGATTACTTAGGCTACCTGCATCTTCTTGAATATCAATCGGATCGAGAGTTTTCGAGAAAGTGGGAGAAAAATCAAACCGGTCCTATGGGAGGTATCGTTTTTATCTCAACATATTAATTTTTTTGTTCACCAAAATATAATGCTTACACTGTTTTTTTTTCAAATATAAATTTAGACCCGAGAAAAATAAGCTTTTACATAACGGTTATATGACGGATACCGTTAATTTTTGGGCTAAAAAAAATTAAAAAAGTTCTCTGTAGAATTTCAAAATAACCTTAAGCTCTAAATTTAAAGACGATTGGCCCAACCGTTTTGCCTACAGTACAAAATACACCCATACAGACAGACAGATAGACAGAATTTTTCCAGAACTCAAATATGTTTCTCTATCATCGTAATGTCATGTTTGATCGTTGTCTCATTTTTTTTGCACGAATGCATAATTTCCATTATAGTACCTATAATGGCAAGTAAAAATAAATAGATTTGTTGTGTTATTTTGAAACTGTGATTACCGTTATTTTCAGGCCTAAAATTAAAATTCCAATTTTCCCTCTGTAAAGAATAACACGCACCGAATTTGAAGATAATCGCTTAAGCCGTTTAGGCTACAGCTCGTTATACATACTGACGACAGACAGACAGACATTTTTTGCCGATCACATTTTTAGACCTCTCTATGATCGTAATGTCATGTTTTATTGTTATCTCAATTTTTTTTTGTATATTCACGAATCCTAAACTTGCCTTATAGTCCCTATAAATCGCAAGTAAAAACAGCTAGTATTATTATTCCTTATTACTTTTTTGTATCGTTCATTCATATTAAATAACTGTTCCAGTTAACTTCACAAAATTTTCTTTGGTCTTAATAAATATATAATTCAACCAATTCCCTCTCTAGCCAAACTTCCTTCAAGATTCGATCTTGAGCCGCACAACAAGAATGTGGAATGCCTAAGCCTGCATCTTCTAACGTTTACACATTGAATGTTTTAATCGTCGTAGTCTATTTGTGTGTGTGTTTTGCATATTATTGAAAAGTTACCCATCCTTGTCAATCCTCAATAACGCATTCGTTTTGCACAATCAAATCCTTATCCAGATGTCAGTCTTTGAAATAAAGGAAAATTATTATTTTTTTTTTCAAATCAATGCCATAGTCTTGCTTCCAAAAGATTGACAAAAACCTGCGGTCTTTCCAATCGATTGCATCCATCCACCCAATCTATCTGAGGCCATTATGTGGTTAACCCAGTAATTGCTGTTTTAGGCATCAGAAGTTTTTGCATCTTTGAAATTCAATTCAATTGCATAACAATAAAACGTTCTTCAGAAAACTCTTTTATTTGCTCTGAACTTGTTGCGGTCACTTTGATTGACAGAACACTTTAAATAATCAAAACCGATTGTCATGTATCCGCATCCAGATATCCTTATTCGAACTCCTTCAAATATCACAAAAAAAAATATCACAGAAGCCCACTTGGAAACCGCACCCTTGTGTGCTGGTGAAACGATTCCAAGTCCTTTCCACAACAACTTTACTATTATTTCATATTTTTATATTTTTTCTGCAGATATCGACAACAATGGCTATCTCGACCAAAAGGACTTCGAATGCATGGCTGTACGGGCGTGCATCATCGAGGGCAAAGGCGACTGCAATACCAACCGCCTGGCCGAATACCAGCACATCATGAAGAACCTGTGGGAGGAAATATCCGACCTGGCCGATTTCGACAAGGTACGAGTATTTTAAAACTTAATTCTAAATTGAATAAATAAAATTAAATATTTATCACTCCTGATGGTCCACCGATGATGTTATAAAATTAGTTATAAGTGCGCTTAGCTTTATTGAGCACATTTGCGTTATTTTATGGTTATGTTGTGGACTCCTGTCGTGGTTGATTTGGTATAACGCTTCCTGTAGGACACAACAGATTATGAATAAATTCAATGAAATGAAAAACCAACAAACTAATTGAATTGCAGGTAATGGACCACCAGGGAAGGATTTTTTGTCAAGCAGGACGGGATTGTCAGGCTGGATGAAATTGCGACAAGATAGGGACATCCAGGATGGGTGTACTTAGGTAGTTTTATTTTAGGTTTTATGTTTTCTGTGGAATGGGGTTAATAGATAAAATGAAAGTGGGTTACTGTTTATTCTTTTATATTGAATTTCCAGATAAAGTCTGTACAAAGAATAGACGCTGGTAGTGATGATGCCAGGAACACTTCTGATTGAAGGATTGATAGAGTTGCTTTTTAGGATATCTGGCTGGGGTGTATAGCAAATTGATTTTAGACGAAACCATTTATCTTTCGTTGTGGCAGTGGCATCGACGGAGGAACGGCTTTACAGGATTTATGTTAGTGTTCTGTGTAAGGAAATTGCATTTGGAGGACCTTGTGTGTTTTAGGGGATATATATCTAATTAATGTGTTTTATCGTTTTATATGAGATGTGGACTAAAATAGTTATCAATTTAGTTTTGTTTGCCTACTTTCCCCTTGAATGATGTACTCTTCGTTCTAGCCTTCAGGGCTATGGATGTATTAAGGACTACATGCGTTCACTTTCTTTGAATATTTGTTTTAATAAACTCCTTGTGGAGCCTATATAAACCGAATTATGTAGGTTTGTTTTATATATGTACCTACATATTGTGATTTTTATAAATTAAAATCACAACTTTCTTGACAGGACATTTAGAATTAATAGAAAAGTTAAGACAAATGATATGCCATTTCCCCAACAGAACTTATTTTGATAAGTTTTTTTTAGTTATTTAGGTGAATATGAAATATAATTATGTTTCCTTTTTAATATGATCAAAGTCAGCTCAAATAAAAAAAATGTTTAAAAAGGATAAACCCTCTAGCTATACAATGTTTTCATTCGGCTCAAAGGACCAATATATTTTGTACACGGTTTTTAAGGATTTCGGAAATAGTGGAATGCAAAACGTCTAGATTGTTGAATCTTGAAGAGTATTAATCATTTTGATTTAGACACAACAAATATTTTATAAGTCAAAACTGTCTCCCTTTTCTGCATCGCCCTAAGGCTCCATCTGTTGGGCTCGCTTGATTGACCTTAGAAAACCTTCCGGCAGACCATCTGGTATTTGATTAATTCATGTTTAAGACAAACTAAATGTAGATTTCGTTGAATTTGTTTGATCCAGGAGTTTTCGCCCCTTACTTTCTTCCGTGTATATAGTGTTAAAACGTAACATTCTACTGTCTTGATCTGTGTTCTCATGCCAACTTCTTTCTATATGGCAGTACCAGCTCAATTGGTCATTCTTAACGTGAAAGCTTCCTCGGATTTTACAGCTTCTTATTCGATCACGCTTTGTCACATCTGCTGTCATGCCAAACATCTCCATTTCAAATGTCTTAAATTTCTTCTTAGATGTCTTGTACATTCTAAACAGTATGTACAGTGAGTGGCAAAAATGTTGATACCCATACATCTTTGATCAAGATTATATTCTTATATAAATGCCAACAAATTATCAATTTATTTTTTTATTATTTCTTTATTTGTATCAATTTTAATTCAACCCAAAAATCAAAAGCAATTCACTTGTAAAAAAAATAATAAAATGAAACTGTAACACACCATCGAAAATGTACACAGCAACAGTATGTATGCATTAAAAATAAATTGCACGACTGGATCGCGCGTACTTGCTCATATGTGCGGTCACATATAATAATAAATAATAAAAGTAAAGAAAATTAAAGTGAACATCAAAGCATTTACTCGATTTTTGTGACTTTTGATTGTTCGAATAAAGTACGTTAAATTGTATTGGGTAAACAAATTTAAACGCCGTTTTATTTCTTTAAGAAATGTTAAAAAGTGTGAATTTTGTTTTCAAAATTGTAGGCGCCGTTTTTAAATAAAACGGTTTTTTTTAAACAATTTAAAAATTCAAGAATACAAACTTAAGCAAATAGCAAATAGCGTACATTTAAAAACAAAATTAAAAAAAAAATCTCTTACTCGTTTTCAAAATATTGATAAAAAAAAAAATTAAAAAAATATTAAAAATACAAAAAAAAAGTTTTAGAAAAAAAAATTAATTCAAAATTACTTAGGCTACCTACATCTTCTTGAATATCAATTTTGATTGTAATCGGATCACCAGTTTTCGAGAAAGTCGAAGAAAAAAAACCGGTCCTATGGGAGGTACCGTTTTTAGCCCACCATATTAATTTTTTTGTTCACCAAAATATAATGCATACCTACTGTAAGCGAACTTGGCTTCACTGAATCATCGAATCTGACATCGATAACCAGACAACTGAAACCATAAAGTTAAAATATATTCGACCTTTTCTAATTGCCTTTTTTGGCGCTTTTTTTTATCTTGGCACTTTGCCTTTTTTCTAAATTTGTTGAAGTCTGTGGAAGAACAAATTTCATGCGGAGATCAAATTCACAAATTAATAAAAGTTGAGCTTAAACAAATTAAACAACAAAATTTTGGATTTAAAAATATATTAAAATTGAAATAAAATACTAAACGTAAGTCTACATTGTAAATATAAGAATTCAGGTAAAATAAAATACTCCTTTGCAGGAAAATTTAAGAGCTTTGCTAAAGCAGCTCTGTAAATTTCGGAAAAATAAATCTTTCATTTATTTGAAGTACATATATGTTAGAATTGAATTCAACATAAACTTAAATTTTCGTTTAACCATGGCGATTTAATCACATGGTCATCGTAACATAACCTAAACACACCGGTAGTACCTGATTATATATATCAACTCAAAAAATAACCATCAGCTTTAACATTTTGAGACCAACAAAATCCTAATTAGCTTCATAATCTCTCACCTAGTTTCGTTTTATCACAATCGATATTTGTGCAAGGTAAGTCAACATGTCAGATATATCTAAATCTCGTAGTCGTAGACTTAGGTCGCGAATTCACAATCCTGAAGCTCAAAATTGCAAAAACTGCTCCGCCCCTGACAGTCAGGGTCCGATGGTGGAATGTGGTACTTGCGAAAGTTGGTTCCACTTTACATGCGTCGGTGTTTCGCAAGACGTAGAAAATGTGGATTGGCATTGCAGTACATGTGTTATTCAGCTACAAGAAGTCCACAATTCCAAATCTAAAAATAATTCCCAACATAATACAGCTCCAAGCGCTGATCTAGAACTACCGCCGAAGGGTGCTACTTTAGAAACTCCAAAGGTTCCGCGAGGCATATGCATTCGAGTTCCATCAACTAAAAGTAAAAACAGCAAATCATCACAAGGCAATTCTTCTAAGACAACATCCAGTGCTAAAATGGTCAAAATGCAATTGAAAAGACTTGAAGAAGAACGAAAGCTTGAAGAAAAACGCGATCGAGATTATATCGATAAAAAATATGCCATACTCGAACAGCTCAACTCGGACGACGAACTAGACTCTACTAGCGTTGAGTGTGTTGACAAAAATCGTGTTAAGGAATGGGTAAACAAAACGACTTTTCCAGATGAGAGGCCTGGAAGAAAAGGTAAAAATATTCCATTTGATTTTTATGACTCATGGCTAGGGAGTTTGCCACGAGACAGAGAGAAATTCAAGACCCAAGGTGACGCGGAGGGTGAGGTATCGATCAATAAATCCCAAATTGCAGCTAGGCAAGTTATGTCAAAAGATCAGCTGATCTTCTCCGGCAATCCAGAAGAGTGGCCGCTCTTCATAAGTTGGTGGAAAATTTCAACACATGCCTGTGGCTTTAGTAGCTATGAGAATATGATTCGTCTTCAACGATGCCTGAGAGGAAAGGCCCTGGAAGCGGTGCGGTTTAGACTCCTCCACCCCGATCAAGTCGATCAAGTGATCTCAACGCTTACTATGTTGTTTGGAAGGCCTGAAATAATAATTAACTCTCTCTTAGGCAAAATAAGAAATTCGCCTGGGCCTAAGTACGAAAAATTAGAGACAATGGTAAACTTCTCGCTTGAAGTAGACAATATGTGTCGCACTATGGAAGTAACCGGTTTATCCACCTATCTAAACAATCCTAGCCTACTCCAAGAGTTAGTTGATAAGCTGCCGGTGCAAATCAAGCTGAACTGGGGTGTCTTCAAGCAAACTGTAAGTTGTGTAGATTTGTCAGTCTTTAATGATTGGCTTGCACAGTTGGCAAAAGCGGCGTCAGAAGTGACATTAACAATCCCATCCTCGTTGGAGCAAATGACGAATAGGAAAACAAAAGCCATTGTAAATATACACAAAGAAACTAAACCTCAAGATGAGAAACGGTGCCCGGCTTGCAATCATGACTGTAAAATGCTCTCATCATGTGGACAATTCTTAAAAATGTCTCTCGAAGACAGATGGAAAATAGTTAAGCGAAATTACATCTGTCGCACCTGTCTACGTCGCCATGGAAGTCGTCGCTGTTTGTCGTCACAATTATGCGGCATTGATGGATGCACTTATCGACACAATGCACTTCTGCATAAGAACGAAGCTCAGCTGAAAGTGAGGAGCAATGACGGTATAAGTACAAGCCAAAACCAGCCAAGTACAAGCCGTGGCATCCAAATAATCTATATTATAGTGGTACAACTCTTCGCCCAGATGTTTCATCTATTCTCTTTAAAATCATTCCAGTCAAATTACACTATGACATGAAATCTATTGATACCTACGCTTTCATAGACGATGGATCATCAGTTACCCTTATTGATGAAGAATTGGCATTTGCACTCAATGCCAAAGGTGACAATGATCCCTTATGTCTTAGATGGACCGCCAACACTCATAGACTTGAAGAATCGTCAATGAGAATAACCTTTGAGATATCAGCTCAAGGAACTAATCAAAAATTCTCGCTTCCAAATACACACACTGTTAGGTCCTTAGAGCTTCCGAGACTTCCAATTAAATCTTATTGGAATGCAAAGCCGCAGATATTGCTAGGTCTACAACATTGTAAACTAGGTATACCACTCAAAACTCGAGAGGGCAATTGTTCTCAGCCAGTTGCCATCAAAACCAGATAAGGATGGGCTCTCTTCGGTGCGGTTTCAGCCGGTGTTGAAACTACAAACAATTCGGATGCAAATGTTAACATCCATCTTTGCGATTGTCAAAACAAAATCGATTCGAAAATTTATGAAACCGTCAAGCACTATTTTACATTAGAAAGCTTAGGTACTAAACCAATAAAGCAAAAATTATTATCAGACGAGGATTATAAGGCAGTTCAGATCTTGGATGAAAAAACTGTTTTCTTAGGTGATAGATATGCCGTCCCACTATTATGGAAATATCAAAATATTTCTCTCCCAAGCACCAAAGCCATGGCAGAAAATAGATTGCACTGCCTCGAAAAACGACTTTCAAACCAGCCACTATTATTAAAAAGACTGTCTGACCAAATTGAGGATTATGTGAGAAAGGGCTATGCTAGGAAGCTGAACCTAGATGAAGTAAATAGTATCACATCCCGGACCTGGTATCTGCCAATTTTTCCCGTCATAAACCCCAATAAACCAGAAAAAGTACGCATTGTTTGGGATGCGGCAGCGAAAGTCAAAGGAATGTCCCTTAATTCTTTTTTAATGACAGGACCAGATAACGTACCAGAGCTTCCATCGGTTCTCTTTCGATTTCGAGAAAGGCGGTTCGCAATATCGGGAGATATACGCGAGATGTTCCACCAAATTAAAATACTAGATGACGATAAAGATGCTCAACGGTTCTTGTGGAGGAATACCGAAACGGGGAACATAGAGGTGTACCAGATGCAAGTTATGACTTTCGGGTCAACTTGTTCACCTTTTTGCGCGCAATACATTAAAAACAAAAATGCTAGAAAATTTGAGATGCAATATCCAAAAGCATCGAAGGCAATTATTGAAAACCACTATGTGGACGATTTTTTAGACAGTGCAGAAACAGAAGAAGAAGCTATAAACCTAGCAAAAGAAGTTATATTTATTCACAAGCAAGCCGGTTTTGAAATTCGAAATTTCGTCTCAAACTCCACATACGTCTTAAATGCCTTAATGCCATCTCAAACTTCAAGATCTAGTAAGCCTTTTACTGATTACATTCAGAACGAATTCGAGAAACTCCTGGGTATGTGGTGGTCTCCAGTCACTGATATGTTCATCTATACATTCAAATGCAATAAAATGCACCAAGACGTGATGAATGGTACACGCGTTCCCACAAAACGTGAGACTTTGAGAGCGCTTATGTGCATATTTGACCCCTTGGGGCTGATTGCAAACTTAACTATTCATTTAAAGATTATTCTACAGGAAGTTTGGCGCTCAGGAGTGGATTGGGATGAGAGGATCAAAGAAAAACAATTTGAAAGGTGGAAAACGTGGTTGGACCTAATTCCTAAAATAAAAAATGTTTCAATTAACAGAAGATACCTTAATAATCTACGATTCGGGGATGGGAGTTGTGTTCAGTTACATATTTTCGTGGATGCGAGTGAGGAGGCCATAGCTGCGGTAGCCTATGTCAGAGTTTCAAACGAGAATGCAGTAGAGTGCTCACTAATCTGCGCTAAGACGAAGGTAGCTCCCATTAAAACCCTTTCAATACCACGTCTGGAATTGGAAGCGGCTGTACTTGGAGTCAGGCTCTCCAGCTATATTCGCAATGGTCACACTATACACTTTGACAGCTTAAACTTTTGGACAGATTCTCAAGTGGTCCTCAGCTGGATAAAATCAAGCAGCAAAAAATATAAAAGCTTTGTAGCGGTACGTATTGGGGAGATACTTGAGAATTCAGAAACAAGTAATTGGAATTGGGTTCCTAGCAAAGAGAACGTTGCTGACGATGCCTCAAAATATAAATTCAACTACGACTTTAGCTCTTCTGGACGATGGTATACAGGGCCAACAATTTTATACCAAAATCCATTGATCTTTCCAAAAAATAAGTCGAAAATTGTAACTTCTGAAGAGGGCAACGAAGAGGTGAAGGAATGTTATACACACATCAGAGCTACGTGTTGTCCACATATAGTAGACTACAATCGTTTTTCAAGATGGAAACGACTTATAAGGACCATTATGTACATTTTACGATTCGTCAAGTTGTTTGTACTGAAATGGAGGAAAAAAGAAAGCCCAACTGTGCTTATACTTGATGACAAAGAAGCAGCTGCGAGATTCTTATACAAACAATGTCAAAAAGAAAGTTTTTTAGATGATATTGCCGTCTTAACTTCACAAAAGGTGGCTCACATCTGCAAATCCAGTCCTCTTTATAAACTCTCACCTTATATAGATGAAAAAGGAGTGATCCGTATCGGAGGACGTATTGATGCCTTAGAAATCGTTCCTTTAGAAACCAAACGACCAATCATCCTGCCAAAGGACCATTATATAACTCGGTTAATCGTATATGAATATCATATCAAATTTCATCACATGTTCAACGAAACTGTGGTAAACGAGTTACGCCAGCAGTATTTTATTCCAAGTCTAAGGCGTGTTCTGAAGAAAATTCAACAAAGGTGTCAATACTGCAAGAATAAAAGAGCCGTTCCACAGCCTCCATCAATGGCAGAACTACCTCACGCTCGACTCCAACCCTATATGAGGCCATTCTCCTACACAGGAGTGGACTACTTCGGACCATTGTATGTTAAGATTGGAAGACGCTTAGATAAGAGATGGGGCATGCTACTCACCTGTTTGACCGTGCGAGCGATTCATATTGAGATTGTTCATAGTCTTTCAAGCGACTCCTGTATATTGGGATTAAAGAGATTTGTATCAAGGAGAGGAATGCCCAAAGAGGTATATTCCGATAACGGCACAAATTTTCGAGGTGCAAGCAAGGAGTTGCAGCAGGCCATACGAGACCTTAATAAAAATGCACTAGCTAGAGAATTCGAAATGGAACTAAAATGGAACTTTATCCCACCATCAGCACCCCACATGGGTGGGAGTTGGGAACGCATGGTCCGATCAGTCAAACAAACATTCGCCGAAATAACACCAACTAGCAACCCTTCAGAAGAATTATTATTGAGCATGATGGCGGAAGTAGAAAGTATTGTGAATTCGCGACCCCTTACCTATGTACCTATCGATTGTGAGAACAGTGAAGCAATTACTCCAAACCATTTCTTAATGGGTTGTCCTAACCGAGAGTGCCTGAGTAAAGAATCCTTAGATGATGGTCACGCAATAAGAAGAAATTGGCTGACCGCCGAGAAGTACGCAAAAACCTTTTGGCACAGATGGATACGTGAATACTTACCAGATCTAACTCGACGTACAAAATGGTTTAAACCATTCAAGCAGTTGAAGGAAGGTGATATTGTGATTATCGTTGACCCAGATAATCCAAGAAAAACATGGCCATAGGGGAAGATCCTTAAGGTACTTCCTGGAAGAGATGGAATAGTACGTAGCGCAGTTGTGCAAACAAGTGCTGGTATATATACCCGACCGGCTGTCAAGTTAGCGGTACTGGACGTTGGCAAGTTCGAGGAAGATGGTAGCCTGAGTGCCTTAACTCAGTTACCAGGGGGGAGTGTAAGCGAACTTGGCTTCACTGAATCATCGAATCTGACATCGATAACCAGACAACTGAAACCATAAAGTTAAAATATATTCGACCTTTTCTAATTGCCTTTTTTGGCGCTTTTTTTTATCTTGGCACTTTGCCTTTTTTCTAAATTTGTTGAAGTCTGTGGAAGAACAAATTTCATGCGGAGATCAAATTCACAAATTAATAAAAGTTGAGCTTAAACAAATTAAACAACAAAATTTTGGATTTAAAAATATATTAAAATTGAAATAAAATACTAAACGTAAGTCTACATTGTAAATATAAGAATTCAGGTGAAATAAAATACTCCTTTGTAGGAAAATTTAAGAGCTTTGCTAAAGCAGCTCTGTAAATTTCGGAAAAATAAATCTTTCATTTATTTGAAGTACATATATGTTAAAATTGAATTCAACACCTACAATAGTACACTGATTTTTTTTTATAAAAATTCTTGGAGCCGTTTTCGAGAAAAATAAGCTTTTACATAACGGTTGTATGACAGGTGCCGTTATATTTTGAGCTAAAAAAAATTGAAAAAAATCCTCTGTAGAATGTCAAAGTAACCTTAAGTTCAAAATTTGAAGACGATTGGCCCAACCGTTTAGGCTGCAGTCCAATATACATCCGTACAGACAGACAGACAGACAGACAGACAGACAGACAGACAGACAGATAGACAGACAGACAGACAGACGGACAGAATTTTGCCAGTAACTTTCTATCATCGTAATGTCATGTTTGATAGTTATTTCAAAATTTTTAATCTGCACGTATGCATAACTTGTATTATAGTACCCATAATCGCAAGTAAAAATCTCTTAAATAGCGGTAAATTTGAAGTGGAAAGAAATTCCTGTTACGTCTTACATAGTGACCTTGATTTCTTCAAAAATAATTAAATTTAGTTAGTTTGACCGCGATCGAATTAAAGTGTAAATCAAAATTAAAATGGGAAGAAAAGAATTAACTTTTGAGGAAAGAAAAATTATTTTAAAGTGTCATGAAGATGGAAAGTCGTATTCAAAAATTGGTCAATTAGTGGGAAGAAGCAAAGCAACAATACAAAAAGTGATAAACAGATTCCAAAGGGAGAGGCGCATTAAAAACATACCACGATCTGGACGTCCTCGGAAACTTTCTTCTAGAGATGAACAAATGATACAGGGAATTCTTAAAAAAGATCCATTTCAAAGTGCCCCAAAGATCGTAAAAACGCTGGAAGAATTTATGAATACATCTGTGTCGGCAGGTACTGTGCGTAGATGCATCAAACGAGGTGGGTATAAATCCCGTGTGGCTAGGGAAAACAGTGATGTAAATAGGAAAATAAATTGCACGACTCGATCGCATGAACTAGTTCTTATGCTAGATAATTGCTTAGTGGCTGCATATGATATATAAAAGGTGTTTTTTTAGACGAACCATTATTTTGGTAATAAATTTGCACAATTTGCAAACTTTGTTCAGGAGTAAGTCTATTCATTATGAAATCGCAAACCAAACTGAGCATAAATCAAGAGACAGCTGTCAAATAGACCAACTCCGAAAAAAGTATTGCCAGATTGAAAACCACGCGTCTATTAAAATAAAAAAAATATTTTTTTTAGAAAATTCTTTATTTTTTTTAAATAACTTTTAGAGTTTTCTTGGAAAAACTAAGTATGCACAAAAATTTGAAAACTAAATGTCTATCGAAGATTGAAAATCGTTCGACCAGTTTTTTTTTTAAATTCGTTTTTTTTTTGAAAAACTTTTCGAAAAAATATTTTTATTTTTTTTCTAGTAAAGCAATCTGTAGTTTTCACCTGGGAAAATTATTTAAAAAAATTCAATTCACCCATTTTCAAAATATTTCGAAAACCAAATCTTTTTTTAAAAATTTTAAAAAATCGAAAAAAAAGTTTTTGAAAATTTTGAAATGCGCTATTAATTGAATTATAAATGACTTCCTGTGTGCAAAATTTTATTGAAATCGGGGTAATAGTTTACGATAAAACCGCATTTGAAAAAACCGGTGCGCGCTTTTATTCCTAACAGAGTAAAAAGCATCAAACCTAAAGAAAAGTCTTGGTTTAATTCTGAGTGTAAAGAAGCTATCAGGCTCAAAGAAGTAAGTTTCCGATCTTACAAAGCCAACCCTGCAGAGGAAAATCGGAAAAAGCACAAACAAGCAAGTAACTCATGCAACTCCGTTATTGAAAGAACCAAATTTTTGCATGACCAAAAATTACGGCAAAAAATTGTTCAGTGTCCCAAAGGGAGTACAAACTTCTGGTCATTTGTAAAAAATATAAAAAACTCCTCGACATCTTCGGTTCCAACGCTCATCGACAATAACAAACCAATTGTTTACTCTTCAGAGAAGGCAAACTTGCTCGCCGCCCATTTCGCTGCCAGCTCCACGCTGCCGCATAGCCACGTTGCCCCTCCTGTACTTGAGAATGTAAATTTGTCCATGGGACAGATTTTTTTCCGCACTCGTACAGTAACAAGAGTTCTCAAAGATCTCGATATACACAAATCCACTGGCCCGGATGGTATACCCCCGATTCTTCTGAAGAGGTGTTCTTCCACACTGGCAAAGCCACTGCGTAAGCTTTTCCATCGCTCCTACTCTTCTGGAATCTTTCCTAGAAGATGGAAAACAGCATTTGTCCAGCCTGTCCCTAAGAAAGGTGACCTCCTACCGACCCTGACTGACATCCCTTCTTTCTAAGGTCATGGAAACACTGATTAACCGTCAGTTTAAGGAATATCTCGAAGATCGAAAGCTTCTCCATGACCGTCAGTACGGCTTCCGCAGCAACCGTTCCACTGGTGATCTGATGGCATATCTCACCGAACAGTGGAACAAATCTTTACATCGCTTTGGTGAAAGTAAGATTATTGCTCTTGATATCTCCAAGGCATTCGACAGAGTTTGGCATGAAGCTCTCTTATCGAAAATGCGTGCTTTTGGGATCGATGATACACTTGTTCGTTGGATTAGAAGCTATCTTCTGGACCGTTCAATACAAGTTGTATTGGACGGATTCAAGTCTGATTCGCACAAAATAAATGCTGGTGTGCCCCAGGGCTCTGTTCTGTCTCCGACTCTTTTCTTGATTTTTATAAACGATCTTCTGTCTGTTACTTCTAATCCACTTAACTGTTTTGCTGACGACTCTACCCTCAGCTTTTCATATTCGATAATTCACGTCCTTCGCCTTCGGACGTACAATTGCAACGGTACCATATGTCAAGCTCATTAAACTCCGACTTATACAGCATTGTCAAATGGGGTAATAGAAATCGTGTGGAGTTTAATGCTTCGAAAACTCAATGCTGTCTTATGTCGTTAAAGCTAAACATTCCCCCAATGCCATTGTCCATGAATGGCACTTACATCGAAGAAACCGAAAAGCTCTCAGTACTCGGTATGTGTGTCAATGACGACCTCCGTTGGACCGACCATATATTTGAGTGAGATCGCTAAGAATGCTGCAAAGTGCTTAGGTTTTCTGTATCGGTGTAAGAAGTATTTTTCCCCATCTGATCTGGCTACAATTTATAAAGCGTTTATATGCCCTAAACTCGAGTATAACTCCCACCTCTTGGCAGGTGCTTCACAAACATCACCTGCTTGATAGAATACAAAATCGAGCGTTAAGATTAATAGGAAATAGAACTGCCGCTGAAACTCTCGAATACCGACGCAATGTTTCATGTCTTTCTTTATTTTATCGTTTCTTTTACAAAAAAAGGTTCATTCGAAGTAGCCAGTTGCATTCCTCACCTTAAAAGTTTCTCCCGTAATACTCGTCTCGCAAGGAATGCTCATCAGTTCACCCTGCAGTCCAATTTCGGACGTACCGTGAAATGTAGGGATTCTTTTTTTAGCCGAACAACACGAATTTGGAATAGTTTACCCGGCGGGATTTTCCCTTACCATTTTGATCTGCTAACATTCAAAACCAATGTTGATCGGCACTTCCTATCTCTCACCTCCCTATCTTGGTAATGCCCGCGCAGTGTGTTCTACATTAAAAAGGAAACACATAATCCCTTGTGCGCGCGTTAATTATAAAAAAAAAAAAAAACGGTTAAATTTCGAAAAATTCGCAGTGTGACAGATGTATTATTATAAAAAAATTAGCACCCTGAAAGTTTTATCAAAATCGTTAGAGCCGTTTTCGAGAAAATCAATTTTCTTGTTCAAAATTGTATGGCAGGTACCATTATTTTTCGACGTAGAGCAAAACTGAAAAACACCCCACGAGATACTATCTAATAAATACTAAATACCAAGTTTGAAGCAAATCGACCAATCCGTTTAGGCTGTAGAGGCGCGAACAGACAGACAGACAGACAGACGGACGGAATTTCCGGACCGACTTTTTACAACTTCTCTATTATCGTAATATCATGTTTGATTGTTATTTGTATGTATTGTATGTATTTTTTTTTTTGCACGGATCCATAATTTGCATTTTAGTACCTAAATCGCAAGTAAAAAGAATTAAGTTTGCCGAAGATTATAAAAACAAAGGTTTTGACTTCTGGGACAAGATAATCTTCTCTGACGAATCGAAATTAAAATTGTTGGTTCAGATGGGTGTTCAAGAGTATGGAGGAAGCCAAATGAAGCATTTAATCCAAAAAAATACACGGAAAACTTTCAAACACGGAGGTTAGAGGTTTGGGGTTGTATGTCCAGTAGAGGCGTTGGTAACTGGGTCATAATTGATGAGATTATGACCAAAGAAGTGTACTTCCAAATTTTGCAACAAAATTTCCTACAAAGTGCACAAAGAATGGGAATTGTGGAAGACTTTCATTTCCAACAGGACAACGACAACAAACATGTCGCTCACATTGTGAAGATGTGGTTGGTTCACAGAGTAACTCACTTGCTAGTCACACCACCACAAAGTCCAGAATTGAACCCAATCCAACATCTCTGGGATCATTTAGACAATAGGTTGCGGAAACATGAGATAAGATCAAAATCTCAGCTGAAAGCTTTAATTCAGTCAGAATGGCAAGAATCCACTGATTTTCTAAAAAAGCTGACACATTCTATGCCAGATCGCTTGAAAGAAGTTAAGAGACTAAAAGGTTTCCCAACAAGATATTGAGTGAGTGTAATTTTTCAAGAAAAATCATAATCCAAAATGTTCTCTTATTTATTTTTGAGGTATCAACACTTTTGCTGTGTAAATTTTCGATCGTGTGTTACAGTTTCATTTTATTATTTTTTTTACAAGTGAATTGCTTTTGATTTTTGGGTGTATATGCGCTGGATGATCAACTGACGTGTAGTCAGGGCTGCCAATTTACTTCATATGTAGTAGATCCATTTCATTTATTTATTTGTATGCATCTGCTACGTAGAAACTTATTTCTACTTCGTTTAACTTGTTTTTATGAAACGATAAAAATTTCATTTAAAAAGTGTTGTGGATTGTAGTGATTTATTTTTGCAAATCGATGCTTGTTCCAGCTAATCTCGGAAATGGCTAGACCTATTTAACAGTACCTGGCATTGTAAGAGGGTAACTTAGGCTAATCGCTAATGTAAATATCCCTTGGGTAGAGCTGGGGAGCCGCATTCCACAATTCGCTAAATGTTCTTTTAAAGAAAACAATCAATTATTGTCATTTTGGATTTGACAGAAATTTGCATAATAAATCTCGTAGTATGCACAACTGAGTAGCGCTGCATTTCTGTTGTCGGTCCTAACTCTTCTTTGGAGCGAAATAATGGTTGAGTTTTAAAATGAAAATGATTTTTTAGTTTCTTGCTATAGAATAGAATCGCATAAAACTTTCTGAAGTATTTCACCTATTCAGCGTGATCTTTTATTCTTTTATGAATTTCTTTGAGCTATCCATAATTATTTTATGCAAACGTTCATTACATAGCTCTCTAAAGGTATAGAACTTAAGTTGGCAGCACTGTTTTCAATGACAGCCGTTGTGTCATCTATGTGATTATTTTCAGTTTGGTTAGCCATTTCATTATTTGAAGCCGCACCACCACCACGAGATTGTTGTTCATCCCGATTTTGGCAAGAGAATTTTGCTTTCTTTTTTGGTTGAATGACTACTTTAATTAGTAAACTTGCCGCATTTGGAGGGGTATAAAGTCGCAAGTCAGAAACGTTTGACGACTTCGTAAACAACATATACGATATTCGACCCAAATGCTGCAGAGTGATCGAAAATTGGATCTCATTCTCAAGATTAGACTACAACCGAGCAAGGCGCGGTGACATTTCAGAACAGAAATCATATTCAAATAAAAATGGCAAAGAATTATTTTTCAAATAATATCTATTTTTTTATTTATTAAAAACTACTGTAAATAAAACATGTTTCTTAATGTTTATTTTTATTTAACTCTGCCAACCCTTTGACCTCCAGGCAACTTTCTCCTGAAACGAAACAAATCAATACAACAGATGAGTTGTCGATAACACATAAGTAGATATAAACCCGTGCCCCTTAATATTTATTTTTTTGCTGATCATTTATTACTGTGAACGAGTGGAACATGCAAAGTTATCAGACTCTCTCATTCATAAAATTTAGTTCATATGTAACTTCATTTATTTATTTTTATGCATCAACTTATTTCTACTTCGTTTAACTTGTTTTTATGAAAAGATAAAAAATTCATTTAAAATTTGTTGTATTGTTCCAGCTAATCTCCGAAATGGCTAGACCTATTAAGCAGATAGCTGACGTTGTAAGGAGTAACTAAGGCTAATGTAATTAACTCTTAGGTGGCGCTAGGGTCTTTTACAAAACTTCTTATTCTTAGAACGATTTGGCAAAATTTTGACCCTAAAGGTGGCGCTATGGTGGAAATATATCTACGAAAATGTAGTCTTTCTTGTCTACCTTTATGATTTCCATTTTAACAAAATTTATTTAAATGGCTTGGCCGATTTAAAAAATTATGTTTTGTATTAACATGTTTAGCTTGGTAGATTTAAGATATATTTGGATGTGATAGAAAGCACTGCTATTAGGATATTGAAAAACTGAGCAACGCCGGATGGGTCAGCTAATATTAAATAAGATGAAAATAAATTACTTTTTTGTTATAGTTTTTGTTTTCATTATCTGCTACATATTTTGCAAATCTACTTCGTTTTATGGGCGATCTGCTTCATTTTCTGGATAAAGCATTCCCATCCCTGCTTACACCATTTATTTACTTTTCGTTTTTCTAGGCGACCCCCACACGCACCGTTGAGTCTCTTTCACTCAAGGGGAACCGGTGGATATTTAACCAATGTATAGTAACTTAAGCCAGGCAACCATTCAACCACCATCAAAAACATAACTCGTAGGAGAATTAATGGATGTTACACTAATGCTCTTTTCGTATCTATTAAGCCAGGCGACTATTCAACCACTTTTGAATATCCAAGGAAAATCTTAATTTTTTCAAAAACGATTTTGATGAAATTTTTTGAGTTTTTTTTTTTGTTTGTAAAAATTGGCTATCATTAAAGAGAAACCAAGTTTACCGGAAAAGTCTATTAATGGTACCTTTCATATAACGGTTTTTTTAAGTTTTGACTTTCTCGGTAACGACTCATTGGATTTTTATAAAATTTAGTAGTTAAAAAGATCTAAGAAGCCCAATAAGTTCTGCAAGTTAACGCAAAACAAGTCAACATTAAATGATTTATGATCGTTCTTACGATCGAGATTGTTGACAATGCGTCTGGGAAGAAGAAGCTACTGCATTCTATCACGTAGCTACCATGATCATGAAGAAATTTGAATCCACTTGTGGGAAACATCCCAAGTGGCATGTGAGGTGACTAGGTTAGCTAGCTTTAAGAAAAGTATTTAGTTTTTAACCTAGTCACCTCACATGCCACTTGGAATGTTTCCCACAGGTTGATTCCAATTTCTTCATGATCATGTTAGCTACGTGATGGAATGCAGTATCTTCCGACCGACGACCGACCGTTCGACCTGAATTTAGCTGAACATTTTATCAAAGATAATATAACAAGTATACCTACGTAGGTACACACATTATGTAGGAATGTATGTACCTACCCTCGAAAGTTTTATAAGAAAAAAATATAAAACTCAAAATAAACTTATCAACCTACAAAATTAGTTTTTCTTCTTTTTACTTGCGATTATAGGTACTATAATACAAGTTATGCATTCTTGCAGATTAAAAATTTTGAGATAACAATCAAACATGGCATTACGGTGATAGAGAAACATATTTGAGTTACTGGCAAAATTCTGTCCGTCTGTCTGTCTGTCGGTCTGTACGGATGTATTTTGGACTGCAGCCAAAACGGTTGGGCCAATCGTCTTCAAATTTTGAACTTAAGGTTCTTTTGAAATTCTACAGAGGACTTTTTTTCCATTTTTTTTAGCTCAAAAATTAACGGTACCTATCATATAACCGTTATGTAAAAGCTTATTTTTTCTCGAAAACGGCTTCAAGAATTATTATAATACCTAAAGTGTACACTATAGGTAAGCATTATATTTTGGTGAAAAAAAAATTAATATGGTGGGCTAAAAACGGTACCTCCCATAGGACCGGTTTTTTTCTTCGAAACTGGTGATCCGGTCATCTTCTTGAATATCATCCAATCAAAATTGATATTCAAGAAGATGTAAGTAGCCTGAGTAATTTTGCATAAATTTTTTTTCGAAAACTTTTTTTTTGTATTTTGAATAATTTTTTTTAAATTTTTTTTTTTTGAAAAATCAATATTTTGAAAACGGATAAGTGAATTTTTTTTTTAAATTTTGTTTTGAAATGTACGTTATTTTTTTGCTTAAGTTTGTATTCTTGAATTATTTTTTTAATTTAAAAAAAAAGTTGTTAAAAAACCGTTTTATTTAAAAACGGCTCTAACAATTTTGAAAAAACAATTCACACTTTTTCACATTTTTAAAAAAAAATAAAACGGCGTTTAAATTTTTCCGCTGAAAACTATTTTACGTATTTTTTTCAAACAATCAAAAGTCAGAAAAATCGAATATAATCTTTGAAGTTCCCTTAATATTTTTCAAATTGTATTCCAAGCTGTTACCGCACATAAGATCAAGTACGTGCGATCCAGTCTTGCAAATTTTTTTTTTGGCATCCCTTATTAAAACTAGCCATCTCGTCGCCCTGCTTGTTTGAAGCAATCCAGTTGTGAAAAAAAATCTATACTCGCATGACAAAACGATCCTTTTTGTTTTCATTTGTTCCTATTCAACCTACATCTACAACCTACAAGGTATTAAAAATAACTCTCTCTTTCCCACTCATGATAAGAACGTTTTTAAATGTTGCGAAGGATTTCTGCGTTATTATGATTTGGCATTTGGACCTATTGACAATTTGAGGGTTGAAATTCATTTTCACAAAATTTTGCTCTTATACTTGTCACATATAAAATTGTTACTATTTAAATTATCATTTTAAGCTGGGTTTCTATAAATAAATTGGGAAAAAAAACTTAATTCATATCTTCTCGCATAGAAATGTATTTTTTTTTTCTTTTCCTTGTTGGTATCAACATTTAAATATTATCTCGCTCTCTCCCTTTAATACATTCATCTATAAAAATCAACCCTCTCTTTTCTACTACATATATGGAAGAATTGCAAAATGTTGCTAAACAATTTAATTCTTGGACACATGTTGAAATTTTCAAGCACAGAAATTTGTTCATATTTACTTGTTATTATCTTTGCTTTGACAGTTCTCTCATCCCAATTTCATGCCGTTTAAGTTTGTATATAGTCATTACACAAAACAATGTTGCAATTTTAATTTTAATAAAAATAAAGTTATTAAATATTAATTTTTCAATGAAAATTGTAAATTATAAACTTGTGAATGTGTCTGCATTAATTTTTTTATTTACATTATTTATTTTTCAGGATGGAAAAATTTCAACTGCCGAATTCAAAGATGCTGTCCAGAAAACCTGCATGGGAAAAAAATATAATGAATTTCCACAGGTAAAATTAAATAAAAATTATGCAATCAGAGCCAAATAAATTGTATCTAATTTCAGGCAATGAAGGCATTTATTGAAGCCAATTTCAAGATGCTTGATATTAATAGTGATGGCATAATTGGCATTGAAGAATACCGTTACAATTGCATTACGAGAATAGCCGTCGATGATATTGCACCCATCGACAAAGCATTTGAAAGTTTATTAAATGTTAGTATAAATACAAATATTTTTAAATTTGAAATAGTTTTTTTATTTAAAAAAAAAACATTACTTGCTAATTAAATGTTTTATACTGTTTCCTTTTTGTTCTCAGGATGATGATCGCAAACGAGGTGGACTCACTATTTCCCGATACCAGGAACTTTATAGCCAATTCTTAGGCAACCCCGGTGCTGACCATCCAGCTGTCTATCTATTTGGGCCTTTATAAAATGTTTTACTTGAACATTAATAAAAAAAAAATAAACAAAAAACTTATTAATGTCTTCGCTGTTGGACAACAATTTATTTTAAGAAATCTATGTAAAATGGTGAAAGTTAAAACAAAATAGATACAAAATAAATATTATATAACTGTTGTTAGGTTCCAAATAATAAAATTATTTATAAAAAATGAATACAAAAAAAAAAACATTTATATGCGTATAGTTAATTTAAATCAACGAATATGTTAATATGTTAACGAAATTACATTTTTATTAATATGTACCGCACTTTCTTATATTTTTGTTATATAAAAACTAAAAAAATTATAAGTTTTGTTGTTTTATTTTGTTTACAATGTTTTTTTTTTATATTGAATTTATAAAATAAACTAATTGTTATATTGTCATGTCTGTGGAATGTTGTACGGTATTCAAATAATCCTAAATGTAGATAAATGTTATACAGTTTCTTTTATTTTCATTAAAAACTTTAAACTTATTATACTAAAGAAAATATATCATTTGTCAATATCTGCCAAGTTATTACTCCATTTATTCTTTTCTTGATTTAAATGCTGGAAAATAATTATTATTTATTAAAAAAAAATAAAAAATTGAAAAAAAAACAAACATTTTAATTTGTGGTATTACAAGAAAAGATTGACCAATAATAATAATATTTTAAATACAAACAACTTTGATGTTCCTTTGTAGAATTAATAAAATATATATAAAAAAAAATTAATGTATGTATTCTGATTTTATTTTCAATAGATCGAAAAATAAAACAAGGCTTAGTTCTTCATTTGCACAAGAATTAAACAAGAAAATAAAAACAAATTAATTATACCGAAATAAAAAAAATGTGTTGTAATAAATATTTGATAGAAATGTTAATTACATTTTACATATTTGTGTAACGCTGAACAAAGAAATTAAAAATAAAATAAAAGTAAAATAATGAGATTGTTTTTTTTTTTTTGGTAATTAAGGAAAAACAAACCTTTTTTGTCAATAAGAACGGAGAGCTCGTTAAATTTGTTGATGATTCTGATATACATCTGTCATTTTCTTTGAATTTAAAGTCAACAAAAATACATAACATTTTTTGTTTTAGTTTTAAGAAGATTCAACAAAAAAGAGTGAGACCTTGAAATATTTAAATCTAAATGTCTTATTAAAATAAAAACACGATAAAACAAATTATAGATTTCCGTTTAGGTTTATATTTATTAGTTAACACTTAAGACCTAACCATAATTGAAAAATTGGAACACAACGTATTTGCCTTAAGGCTTAACTATAATGGTTTGAATGGCGCGGATGGGCGAGAACACGCAATTCGTCTCTTGTGCTCTAAATGACGGATTGCTCCGTTTCGTCAAGTTTCGATGCGTTTTGCTTACAGATCTGAAGTGCGGTGGAGAGAGCATTTTACGGACGAAAATTGAACAGCTGGCTTCTCATGATGTTTGTAATGATAACAATTTCACAGATACTTCCGCGGCATTCCATCCATTATGGGTAGACGTATTCATTTGACAAACGGATTGGAATGTTTCGATCGGTTTTGACACTAGCTTCCGCTTACTTTCGACCATTTTAGTTAGCCCTTTAAGAAACATTCCAAACACATGTGATTTGTGTACCCAACTCGAAATGACTTTGATAAGTTTCATTCACTTATGGCGTACATTCCGTACGGAATTCTGACATATGCTTTTAATTTCTAAAGGCTATTATCATGGTCAACTGATGGATTTGACAGAACAAAAAGAAAAAAAATGGTACTAGAATGCTCGATAACTAGTGCCGGTATAGTCAAATACATGGACCCATGGTCGTATTATATATGGTCTGCCAGTCTAGTGTCAGCTTCGTACAACAAATGTGAAAAAAAGGTAGCCGAAATTGAGAATGCGATGCTAGCTCTCCTGAACCCACTTTAGGAAGAAAATAACTTGTTATTTTAGATCGTGGACAACTTCCTTTTTTATTAGTTTGTGCCTAAGACAAGCTAAAAGCACTAAAAGGAAAATGCGATTTTTATTAATTAATTGGAGGGTATTCTAAATATCACGGGGAGAAAAAAGGAAATTTTAACATGCCAACGTGGGAAAACCCGCTGCCAAAGTCTGGGATTACTGGATGAAATGTCAAAATTGAGGTTTACTTTTTTTCCCGCTAGTGTACTCAGGAGGGCTAGTGTCGCCAAAAATAACTGAAACTAAAATGGAACCAACTTGAGGTAGGCTACTAGCAGTTTATATATTATACGTCCATGCATGGAATGCTGAAGTTTTTTTTTTTGGAATATTTGTATTTATTCCCCGATTTTACGGGACTTTCACAGCCAAATAGATGATGTTGTAAGGTGTAACTAAGGCTATTTTCATCACGCGTTGAAATCGTTTCACAAGCAGATAGCTTATTTTGTAAGAAGTACCAAAAGCTATTTTGATTACTAGGTGGCGCCACGCTGGGTTGGTTTTTTTCAAAATTGTAAGGTATACCTGAGTAACGCCGGGTGGGTAAGCTAGTATAATAATGAAATAAAAACATCCGTCATTACCCAAGAACCTACTCACCACAAGATATTGCGGACTAGATCAAACTAGTTTGATTTTCAAACAATAAATTTATAGCAAAGTCATGCCTACGTTAGTCATCTTCAGTTCTACACTTTCTAATATAGTTTTGATTTTGTAGTTTGAAATTTATCGTTGCACCTCATTGACCGCAAAAATTGTAATAAAAAGAAATAAAAACAAAACAAAAATAATAAATTTGTTTGAAAATTCTTTTTATTTAAATCGTATGCATTTCGGTTCTCAGCCATCATCAGCGAGCGACAATTAAACGGTTTAAAAGGTAAAAATCGGGATCAACAGCAATCTCGTTTCAAGCCCATTCACCGAAAGTTCACCGTGGCCGGTGATCGTGTGGCTTCGAAACCAAACTAAGATAGATCACATTCCTACACGTTTAAAAATACCACGATAGCCTCTTGGCATCGTTGCCATAAATGCATCATCATCACATGACAAAATGCATGTCAATGAATACACTGCTGCCAAACCCTAAAGTTCTATAATTTTAAGAAATAAACCCTTTACATAATATTTCGTGTAGCTGAATACCTACATAGAATTTTATTTAAATATTTAAAATATTCGAACGTAAGACATCTACCAGAGAGTCGAAAACTAAGAGAGAGTATAAGCTTTACCTATTCTATAGACTAACAGATGGCGTTAGAATTGTTAAATATTTTGCATTCGCTCGCCAACAAAGAAAAATTTACAATTATTATAATAACTCTAACAGGTTTATTTATTTGAAAAGAAAAAAACTAATATAAAAATTAAAAAATGAGCTTGTATTATTTAGTGTCTCTTCGCAACAGCGTTTTAAAAATGTATGTTGAAATAAGAAAAAAACGCTGCATCCCAGAAATTCAAATACCCTTTAATGTTCAGTGCGCCATCTATTGCTCCATTGGTGGAATTTACAATTTCGTAGTGAGGTCGCCATAGATATGAAGGAAGTAAAAGAAAAATCGATACTGGTCACTGGTCACTGGTTGATGCAATATCAATATTCAAATAAAAAAAAAAGTAGTAGTAGTAGTAGTAGTTTGTTCTATCCATATGATTTGGAACGCCAATTTTGCGTGTTCACAAAAAAATACGATTGCTGAACCCCTTAAAAAATTGTTCGTAACAAGCATTATGTAATATTAAGATTTCATCCAGATTTCAGTGAAATCTCCCACTTAGAATTCTCAAATATAAATAGTTATAATAGGTATTTCTTTGAAATATCAGACTCGGCTTTGTTTTAATAATATATTTCTTGCACCAACTTCATTAAAGTTTTTTTTTATTAAAAATCAGTAACAATTAACGCTGCTCCTGATAATAAAACTGTATCCATGCTTTCAGCTGTCAGGACATCAACATAGCAAATAAAATTTTCTCTGGCAGAATTCGAATACAATGGTAATTGTGTTGTGCCAAGTCCAATGTTATATCTTTTATCACTTGTTTCGATTTTTTTGAAGGTCATACAAAATTCTTCAAACGTTTCCTTATTTCTGGTCGAGGTCTCTGAAACAACCAATTTTCCATTGCAAAATTGTCCTCCATCAACCTAAAATCATAAAAAAAGATTGTCTTAAGCTTGAACATTCCGCGCTTGGTTTTACAAAAAATCTGATATACATTTAGTACAATATCTTAGGATAGTACTAAATTCTACTTTTATGCCATCACTAGCAATCTGACACTGACGTTTTAAAATTGATTTGACGTGTTAAACTTCATGTCAGCAACTTTTCTATCAAAAAATGTTGATTTCTACTGCTTTACAAAAGAACATTTCTTTCTTTACTTAAAATAATTAAATTGAAATGGAAACAGATACACCAGAACGGCAAAATGCCTCACAAACAAGACAAAAGGTAAAAATCTGAAATAAAATTAACTATTTATGTAAAACTACATCAGAACAATAGAACAAAAATAGAAAGAAAAAATACTAAATTGCGTCGTTTGTTTACTTTTCTTGTTTACATCTCTTAAAAATGTATTATTCATTAAAAAAAAGAACATAACTTTACCTTTATAGCAGTCACTTTCACAGCAATACAATCACTTGGCACAGATCCACTCGTTTGTAATACTAAATTTTTCGTTGATTGTTGTAGCTTCTTCGAGTTGGCAAGTTTCAAACTGGCCAAGAAAGTCTCACAACTGAACACTGTGCACAGGTTAATGCTGTCAATAAACTCCAAACTGAATTCTGATTTGTAACGCCGTTCGGCTTCATTTGATTTGAATACCAAAGCCTTTAGGTACTCAATTGTTGTTCGAGGTCCAGGCCATACTTGCCTCCAAGAAAGAGGAACCTATATAAGGAAATGTTATGTTTACTCTCTTAAGATTGATAGTAGTATGATTCTACCATGTTGTCGGCCAAAGTTGTTAGAATATTAGCATCAAAATGAGTGGAAACATTCTTGGAATCCCGTAATATAGAGTGAACGTTTGATAGGGTGTTGTGAACTTCCTGAAATTAAAGAAATGAGAACTAAGTATCAATCCACAATAGAAGCCATACTTGAAAACATTGTCCAGCCTTTGTCATTTCAGAAATAACAAATGATTCCCATGAGGTTGAAGCTTTCATTCCTCCTATTTCCTTCAACGTCTGAAGAACACTAGATTTCTGAAAAGAAGAACTCAATTTAAAATGTTCCTTCCTTTTCCACTACACCATCAACAACTCACCCCTGCAAGCTTCTTCCATACCATCAATATCGGCCTTATTCTCTTGTCCATTCGATTGTGTTCGTCATTCTGGAAGTGTGCTGTTCGCAAAGCTTTTATAATATTCCTCGAAAACACTACATCCCTCAAAACGTTGGAATTAGGAGAAAGCCTAAACGTATCCGGTCCATCTGTATCAGGAAACTTCATAACTGCATTCATGTATTCTTGCAAATTAGCGCTCGTCGGTATGGTAGTTTTCAAATTCAATGGACTCCAACGATTACTTGTGGAATCCGAATTGAAGAACTCTTCCAAGTACTTTTGCAGCACCAATAGATCCCGATTGTTGCTGATGCGACCACCATAAGCTACGTTTTCACATAACTTCTGCAATATTCTCCAATCGATACGTCCGCTGGAAATACTCTTCTCCAGCCATTGAATGATTTCCATCGCCGAACGCAAATCAGAGTCTCCAAACTCATACCACTTTGACCAGCCTTGTGGAATGTATTTCCTACGTTCTTGCAACACTGAATTCAAAATGAACAACACCACTCTCAACTTGTTGACTTTTGCCTCCCTTGTTTGACTGGCTGCCATGCCAATCGAGTACTGCTGGACCAAACGTCGAACCTTGTTCTTTAGACCATTGGGAAACTCGAAGAGTACTTTGACGAACTTGTATATGACAGCTTCTGAGAAACCCTTAGTCGATTCACACACGATCCACAAACGGAATTCATCGGATTTCTTCATAGTCTCAAGCTCCCGGTCCAGATCAATCAGCCAGTTGGGGATGAGGTGAACATTTTTCACACAAATCCACTTCCCAGACTCTGCAGATCGGCGAATTGCTTCGAGTGTCTTCCTCTCCATTCCACTGCCGATCGAAAGCTCTGTATAGTTTCCAGCTCCGAGCTTCTTTAAAGCTAAATTGCGAATCTCAGTCGCCGGATCGTTTTCAGGTTGAGTGACAACTAGGATTGGCTTGGCTCCAGAACCTTCTTCAATGAGTTGTTCCATAGTTGGTTGGATGACCGAATCGATAGACAGTCCCAAGATCTTCGATGCAGTTGACGAAAGATTTTGAATAATCAAGTCGGGTCGTAGGATCTGAGCAATCAGTACTTTCTGGAAGCTCTTCACCTCCACTGGGACCTCGTTTGTTGTCTTATCCTCCACAAAAGGTCGCCATAGTCGATCTTTGTCCAATTGCAAACTATTCTCAAGCTCTGGACATTGCGTGAGGAGAATAGTTAGTTTTGTCACTGCATCCCGGTCCATCCAAGATGGTAAAGCAAAGCGTGAGGAACCATCACTGCTGGTCATGAAATTCGTCACAAACATCTCCCATTCTTTGGAAGAAATTTGATCTGGATAGGCGTTCTTACAGACAAAAATCGCCAGAGTTATATGGGAATCTTTCGAGGTCGAACGAGCCAAATACTGGAAAGTTGTTCGAACTAGGGATGCATAAATCTTGGTCTCATCCGTATCACCGACACTCTGCACGCTCTTGAGGAAGAGATTAGTAAAAATGACTGGAGATATGTCATAAAGCCTACTGAGGCCCATAAAGAAGTTAGCAGCATTCGAGCATAACACCTGGAATTGATTATACTCCTCCAACAGGGTGTCCCTTACCACAGCAGACTGTTTCAGAGATTTGTCAATATGGCTGCTGCTCTCCTTGACCTCATTGAGGGTTTTCAAAAGTTTCTCATTCTTGAGGATGTCTCCTTGTGCTTCGGACAACTCATGCAGGAGCTTGTCTTCCAGATCGATCCTTTGCTTGAGGAGATCTCCTTCGTTCTTCAGCAATTCCACCCGTTTTTTCTCCAGGTCAGGATTCTTCAAAATAATTGTTTTTGACATCAGCTGATCAGTCAGACCAACAGTGGTCACAGTAAATGGAATACAAGTGCAGAGGGTTTTTGTTTCCATAGCCAAAGTGAGCTTATCTGTTTTGGAAAACATCACGAGCTTGAAGTTCTCGTGCATGTCGACCAACTTGGCACCGACTTCAAGCAGTTTTTTGCCGAACTTGACAAAGATTTTTCCATTCACCAGCTGCAGGAGAGGTGGTCGAAGGTCTTGACAATCCTGAACAATCAGAATCTTTCCAAATCGCACTGCCAACTCAACGGTGTATGGGAAGCGGTCATTGTTTTGCGTTGTAGCGTCAAAAGATTTGCCCTTGCTTCGCAAATATTCCTGAAGCCACGTGAATGCCGTCTGCGTGGGATCGATGACTAGTGGAATGGGACATGATGCAAATGGCAGATCAACCATTTGGGCTAAGAGAGCTGCGTTTTCGATGACCTGAGCATCTCGAGCCAAACCCATACTCTCCCAAATTATCTGTTCCTGGTCAGATAAGAGATTCTTTGTAAGACTGAAAGCTGGAACGTGCATATCAGTTGTTAGGTATTCAATGATGGATCTAAAAAAAAGTGGAGTTTAGAATAGAAATCAAATGTGCAATAAGTTGCTACTCACAGTCTCTTTTCGTAGGTCAAATGTGAACAGTAATTGATGGCCAAAGATATAAGCAACGACTTGGTGTCCAAAGTCTTATAGGAGAGCTTATACTCGTCTAACTGCATGCTCCAGGTTTGAAACTCCGAACTCAGTTTGTCAACCAACACTTCGGCCGAATTCAATGTGGCACGTGCTTCTTCAAGCTTCAATTCCAAAACAGCTGCTTCCTGCGTGTAGGCGTTTAAACGACCAGATAATTCCTTAACTCGAGCATCAACATCATCCAAGCTATTCATCAGGGACTGCATTTCGTCGTCGGCAACGTCCAAATTACGCTGTAACTCATTTTGTTCCCTCTCAAGTGGTCTGATACTCTGAATCACTTTGGAATACCTAACACTGGCCTTAACCCAAGTGGCAAGTGGTGCAGCTGCAGCTGATGCACGTTTTGCGTTGCGTAATTCAAAGGAATCAGCTTTAGCAACGAGTAATTTCTCAACAGCTCCGCAGTTTTCTGGACTTATTCGGCCAGGGTCGAGTGAACGAATATCCTCTTTGACTCCTCTCTTCGCCAGAAACGTCTTCATGCTGTTCCAGGAGGTGTCTCTTATACCCATCAGTCTAAGAACGCCTTCGAGAATATCACGAATCGCTTCAGGTGGAGCACGTAACGATCGAATCTCGGAGAGAGCTTCGGATTTAATCTGACCAACTGCAGCACTTGCTTCTTTGAGAATCGGTTCGACTTCGCTTAGTTCGATTTGAATAGCACGTTGACGCTCTTTAAGCTTCTCATTGTTCACGTGGGCCTTCTCTTTCAACTCCAACATGCTGGATTTTTGTTCGTTGGCGTTTCGCATTGTGGCTGATATCATTTCCAGTGCGTCATTGGCAAGTTTTCGCTTCTCAGCGAGTGCCTCTTCCTGTGAACTGGCATTGGACTTCAGAGTGGCAACAACTTGGTGGGCGGAGGCCAATTTATCCACTCCCGTCTGAGAATCGAGTTGGATGTAAGTAAATTCCAAGAAAGAAGACCTAAATTACCTGTAACTTCTGTAAACGTGTCTCGATGTCCTGCGAGAAATGGCAATAGATCGAAAAGTACGATCGGATGAGTTGATAGAAATGCTGCGGCGATTGTTGCTGGATGAGACCATTCAAGACATGGGAGAAGTACGAAGACACTGGTACCCTATCTATGCCATCGCTTAGAGATTCAATGAATTTTTTGGGCAACATTGCTGCAGTCTCGGTGGTCATGTCTCGAACATAAAGGAATTCCATGTGTCTGTATAGAGCGGGGTATATATCGAAGTATTCATTTGTCTTGTTACTGTTTGGATCCAGAACAATGACCAGATGGAGATTCTTTTTTGTGCCTGGAATGGAATGATAAAAATATATTTTACAAAACGGTTAAGACTTACGGTTCATGAAGTATGAGCCCAATGAGTCTTGATATCCTTCCAGTTGAGCAGAATGCTTCAGTGAACTGGCGACTGAATCCAAATCATCCCCAAACAAGTCAAGTATCTCGCTTCCTTCAAGAATAGCTTCGATTGGCTTCATTATATCCGGCAGACAGCTAATCCAACAGTGATCGATCAGTAGGCAGGTACATTGGTCTTCCAGAGCAGCAGTTTGCATTGCCTTAGGATGGAGAAAGAATCAGAATGTATCGTTCATTCTTGTAGTTTTTATTTACCAATTTTAAATCGTTATAAAAATCGGAAAGATTGTAATCCTTCACGCCTTGAGGCAGGTGTACTTTAGCTTGCAGTAGAGTAGCAGCAATAAATAATGAGTCGATATGTCTACCGCCTGGTTGTGCGATGAGCATAAGATGTGTATTTGGTCGGGAAATGACTCGAGCGATTTTCGAAGTCTGATCCAAGAGTTCTTTGGTTATCGGCTCGTCGACTATGAAGGTTTCGGAATCTGGAAAGAATTATCTCTGACATAGGAAACGGTTTTCCTTATTAGTAAACACTTACTGCATATAGCTATTAATCTTTGAACTTCATCCATCCATTCATCGTGAGCCTGGCTTATCAAAGATGATCCTTTTGAGGATTTCGGTATGAAAAATATTTTCTAAAATAAATATTAAACAGTGCAATGAACGAAGTCTTCATTTTGATTTGATACCTCTTTTCCGTAAAACTTTCGCATTGTGTCTCTTAGGATGTCATCGAATTTTTCAACATCTTCTTCAGTTGCAAGGCGATCTTTGAAAATCGAATTCAACTCACAAATAAGGGCCTGAAAAGCAAACAAAAGTGGAGGGTGTAGTACACATATATTTCATTTCAGGTCGTATAGTTCTTGGTTGAACCTTCTCCTCCAAAGCCCGTTAACTCAAATAGGGCCAAAAATCTTCCGAAGAATCTTACGCTCGAATGGGATGATTAAGGTCTTACACAGTCTCCTTTATCTTTCGAGAGAGGGTTTTGCTACTTAATTGCCTTCCTAGCTGGGTATCGATTTGGCAGTCTTGGGTAGTTTCCAGGATCTACCGTAGCGTGAACATTTAATCGATTGTGGACGTTCCTGGTCTGAAACCACACTGATAGGGGCCAATCAGGTTGTAGACGAAAGGTTTCATGCGTTCAAATAGTACGGCAGAGAGGATCTTGTGGGCGATGTTCAGGAGACTTATTCCTCTATAGTTGGCGCAGTTTATAGGGTCTTCTTTCTTGTCGATTGCGCAAACGATGCTGAGGTTCCATTCATCAACCATACTTTCTTCTGACCAAAATTTGGAGATGAGTTGGTGTATGCACTCCACCAGGTCATCTCCGGCCGCTTTAAAAAGTTCGGCGGGTAGTCTGTCGGGTCCAGCAGGTTTTTTTGTTTTTTAGTTTAGATATTGTTATCCTCACTTCATTTTGGTCAGGTGGACAGAAGTTTTATCTGTCATCGTCTATTTTGAATGGTTCATTCTGCCTGACAGCGGGATTTTGGTCTTCATCGCCGTTTAACAGTCTGCAGAAAAGGTCCTTCCATCTGCTCAGCACCGACTGTGATGCTACTACGAGGTTTCCATTCCTATCTCTACAGGCTTCTGTGCGGGTTTTTTTTCCTAGGCACGTTCTTTTTACCTGTTGTGAGTAGCATCTCTCAATATCTTCAATAGCGCGCTTCTCATGCTCTCTCTTTTTCTTTTGGAGAAGCCGATGTTCTTCCCGTCTTTTCTGCTCGTAGAGCTCACGTGCAGTTCTTGTCTTTCTTTGCAGCGTCGCTTTATATGCCTCTTGTTTTAATGCATGGGCCTGTCTGCATTCGTCATTTGCGGCATCTCTGATGGGTTGTTGGCAGCGTTGCCACTGGTCTTCGGCATTTAATGCTGGCAGCAATGGATTTCTTGAGAAGTTATGGGATATACGGTAAGCAAAAGTTTTGGTGGTCTCTTGCGATTGCAGTTTTCCGACGTCATACTTCCTCACAGTATTACTCCGTTGTTAGGGCGTACGGGTTAATCGCATTCTTACATTGGCTGCAACGAGGTAGTGATCCGAATCTATGTTAGCTGCTCGAAAGTTGCGAACATCCAATATAATGGAGGCGTGTTTTGCATCGATCGCAACGTGATCAATCTGGTTGACGTTTTTTTTATCTGGGTGCCGCAAGTCCCTTTGTGTATATCGAGATGTGGAAACCGTGTGCTTGCAATTGTGACGTTACGTGCCACTGCGAAGTCAATTAGTCTCAGTCCGTTTTCTGACGTTGTGTCGTGTTGGCTATGTATTCCGACAGTCCTACCAAAGATTTCCTCTTTACCTATTTTGGCGTTAAAATCGCCTAGTACGATCTTAACGTCGTATTTAGGGCACTGCTCATAGGTTTTTTCAAGGAGCACGTAAAAGTCATCCCGCCGAACTTTTTAAAGCGGCCGGAGATGACCTGGTGGAGTGCATACACCAACTCATCTCTAAAGTTTGGTCAGAAGAAAGTATGCCTGATGAATGGAACCTCAGCATCGTTTGCCCGATCCACAAGAAAGGAGACTCTCTAAACTGCGATAACTATAGAGGAATAAGTCTCCTGAATATCGCCTACAAGATCCTCTCTGCCGTACTATGTGAACGCCTGAAACCTTTCGTCAGCAACCTGATTGGCCCCTATCAGTGTGGTTTCAGACCAGGAAAGTCCACAATCGATCAAATGTTCACTCTACGGCAGATCCTGGAAACCACCCAAGAATTCCAAATCGATACCCACCACCTCTTTATCGATTTTAAGGCCGCGTACGATAGCATTTATAGAGACGATCTATACAGAGCCATGTCATTTTGGCATTCCCACAAAACTCGTCCGACTGTGCAGGATGACGATGGAGAACTCTCGCTGCTCCGTTAAGGTTGGTTCTGACCTCACAGAAGCTTTTGACGTCAAAAAAGGATTCCGACAAGGTGATGCGCTATCGTGCGATTTCTTCAACTTAATACTTGAAAAAATTATAAGAAACTCGCAAGTCAATTGTAGTGGGACAATTTTTGTCAAGTCTGTGCAATTGCTAGCATACGCTGACGACATAGACATCATTGGCAGAATTCGGCGAGCTGTCACTGGAACGTTTGCTAGCATTGAAGCTGAAGCGGCTAAGATGGGACTAGCAGTCAATGAGGCCATCCCAGAGGGTAGACGCAGTCAAGGAAGACCTCGCCTTAGGTGGCGCGCTCAAGTGGAGGACGACCTCAACCAACTTGGAGTGCAAAACTGGAGGCAGCTAGCCAAAGACCGAGTTGGCTGGAGAGGCATGTTGGTTGAGGCCCAGGTTCGTCCCGAACTGTAGCGCCACCTAAGTAAGTAAGTAAGTAAGTAAGTACGTAGAAGTCATCCTTAGGAGCGTCATCTTTGTCCTCTGTGGGGGCGTGAGTGCATATTAGGCTAATGTTGGCGATTTTAGCCTTGATACGGATTGTCACAAGCCGCTCACTTACGTGTCGAAAGCCCAAGACTTCTTGCCTGAGTCTAACACTTCTGATATCCGCACCCAAATAAACGCTGAAGTCTTCTTTCACAATCACCGTAGCACACGTCACAGTTTTTAGCCTCCTTACGTTGATTTCTTAATCGATCAAGCGTTAGTTCTAGTTCTGTAGCTTTAATTTTTTCTTTTTTTCTTTCCTTTTTGAAAAGCTGAGGTTTCCCTAATCTTCTGCTGTCAAATAAGAATGGTACTTCTATTTGGTAACGCTTTTGCATTTTTTTAGTTAAGCTGAATGTGCCTCTCGGCATTAACGGGAAATTAAAGGATTCGTTGCCATGATTGTGTGAAATCCAGCATCTCAGAGAATATTTCTGATGGCGTTTCCCTGGTGTTACTGTTGTTATCAATACTTGAAGCTGCCAAACAACAATTGATAATTTTTGGCAATTGAATCCGTTCTTATATGTAGTATTTCCTTTTGTTGGCTTTGGTCGCATTAACTGAAGCGGAACCTAGCCAAAATTATGTGCTCGGAATAAATATTAACTCCAGACGTGATCGAACATTCATGATACAAATTCAACCTTTTCTTTTTTGTCAAACAAAGGAAGCGTCCTTCTGCTGTCTTTTTTTGCACTTGGTCAGTGACCCTAGGACAAACGTTACAATTAAAAGTGACGACAAGCTTATACAGCTGCTAGGACGACATGCTTCAGCATCGTGACCATCACCACCTCATAATATTAAACAAGAAAAGAACTTACCTCGTTAAAAGAATCTTCTGGATAGTGACACAATCCCAAAATCAGGTTCATTATAACCTTTGGAGTAAACTGATAATGAGAAGATCCGTGAATTACATTGAAGGTTTCTTGAATCTAAAAAAAAACTACAGTTAACAAGCCTGCTTATATAATTGCCAATACCTGCCTGTGTAAAGAAATCCAACACAGACCGTACCACATCAACAGAATTAGGTGGTTTTTTAAATCTCATCAAAATCGGTTCCAAACGATTCTGAACAATAGATTCCATATCACTTGCCAAAGGATAACTAACTCTTAAGAAATGATTTATCGTTAAGAATCTTGGTGATATTCTTTTCAGTCTTGAATTCGAATCTGAAATTGATCCACATATCTGTATGCCAGACACATTAATCCATTCTAAATTGTCGGCGTAGAATCCATTTCTTTGGATTAGCTGGAAAATAAGTTCCACAATTTCACATGTTCCCCATGCATCGATATAACATAGATCCAAGTTCTTGAGGAAGAGAACAACTCGAATTTGTTGAGGTTTGTATTCTCGGCCTTTCAAGCCTGTTACAGTTACACAACTCTGGAAAGAGAAATATATTCAAAGGAAGATCTGGGACATCAAATACGTTGCATACTTGTTTAAGAGTGTGTAGAATATATGCCGGTGTAAGTTGGGTACTGCAATTGATAACAATCAACTCATAGCCACCTAGTTCGCTGACTGCTTCTTGAATTAACAAGGTCTTGCCACATCCCGATGGTCCAGCAATGAGAAACGGCTTTGAACAAGGTGCTTCGAGGAACACTCTCAAAATCTCCAAATAAGATTTCACCTGATCTGTTCTTATCAGCTGACTCTCAGTATCGTCTATTCCAAGATCAGATTCATAGAACTCAATAGCATCACGTTGCCGATTGTAATATGTGAGTTCAGCCTTTGAGGGATTGACTATGTAAACGTTGGAACGTTCAAAGATTTGATTAGCAAACTCATTGTGTTTGTCGGTCGGTAGAAATCCACTCAGGCTTCGAAGAAGACATATGCAGTACTCTTCTTTGCTTTGAACATTTACCATGTTGGTAAGAAGTGACCATGTTAAAGAGATTCTACTCAATGATGGCAACGAGCTGGAATTGAATTGAATGTCAAGCTTTCTGATAAATGATACTGAAGACTACTTACTGTAGATATTCTCTTTCCACCCAATCAGCAGCTGGCTGGAAGTAATCTGTACAATAGGATCGCAAGAGGTCGCCATACTCCTCTTTGGCCAAATGAGCATCTAGAATTATCTCCTGTGGGAGGTCGTCAAAACTGAAAAAGTGTTCAAATGTATAAGAAATCTTCCCAATTAAATCTTTTCCTTACCTCAAGTTGACGATTCCCATTCTTGATATGGTGGCAGGGGAAGCATGTGACACCTCATGTGTTTCAAAAATAAAATTAACATTGTTCCCGAATTGGATACGCCATCCTGATGGTAATGTCAAGAGCCTACAAAATTATAATAATTTAAATTTTTATTTGTCTTTTTCTTTAAAAGATTCCTAACCAACTTTTGGTTTCTATTTACAGATGTCAAAAGAGGAAAAGGCCGAGAAGCGACGCAATGATCACATAGCACGCGAGAAAGATCGCGAACGTAAACGAGCCAAACGGAAGAATGTCGCCTACCGGCAAATGGAACAAGAACGCGATCGGGAGAGGAAGAAAATGCTTCGCAGCGATACGGCTTTTCGATCTTTGGAGAAAATTCGAGATCGAATGCGAAAAGAACGGAAAAAGTTTGGCCTTGATATGGACAACAGTGGACATTTTTTAACTATCAGAGAGCCCACAGTAATGGGGGCATGTGATGATGTCGCAGTAGAACAAACTCTCCTAGAGCCCGAAATAATATTATCCAGTGAAGATGCTCCTGTGTTAGAAAATCTTCTTGAGCCTGAAGTTATCTTATCGACGAATGAATTACCCCATTCACAATTAGCGTGCAATTCATTACCTCAACAACAGTATAATCATAGTAATTATTATGAGAATCCCCATCATCAGCAGTTTTAGCGAAATTGTTTTTAATAGATTCTTTTTCTTGGAATGTATGCTTTTAGTTTTAAGCTCAGTTTTTTTTTGTACTCAAAATCCGCACGAAAGTTACCCATAAGTGTGTTCATATTCATTAAGTTGTTATTCATTTGATCACTACAATATAATGCAAACCTCAATTTATGATCTTCATAGTATATTCTTGTTTTATATATGTTATAATAAAACAAATTAACAAAACAGATTTTAAAATTTTTGTTAAGGAGGACATTTGTAAGTCCAAATTATTGATCAAGGCCTGATGAGTAAGCCTTAATAGGGTTAAGTAACGCATGGCATTATAAAAAAAACTGTTAAGGATAACTGGAATGCCTTTAAAATCTACTTGTTACATGATTTACTAATTATGAGGCGGCTAGTCACTCAAGGCTGGTTACCGCTTCCGTCAAAAATGAAAAAAACTTAGAAGCAGACAAGAAGCCTAGGAAACTACCTGATAGATGACACGAACAACAAGTCACCACAAAACGGTTGAACTATTTCCAAATTTTCTTATAGAAAGTGGTATCGCACCAACGAGTTCAAGCTGAACAGCAGCTACCTGCTGTCCGGGTCCCATTTAAGGCTGACAAAAGGTTACATTACGTTAGGGTATAGTGGCTGTCAGGAAACTCTTGTCTAACTTAGGCGTCCTTAGGCCCTTTCTGGTACCATATATTATTTTGAGAAGTTCTCCATTCTCACTAATTAAAGCTGTTGGAGCTTTTAATAACGCCCTGAAGACTGATAATAGTTATATTTATCAGAGCGGTGGGGACATCAAAGAGGATTTCTCCTAAGAATAGTTTGCTTCTTTGAGGGGGAACATGACATGAACAAAGGAGATGCGGAATATTTTACTCTTCCTCTTTGTCCAATCAACTTCTGCAGAAATAAAGAAGTCACCTAGTCTTGTGGTGTGTCTACCTTTAGGGTAGTGTGTAGTGTCGTGTCCAGTAATGACACCTAAGAAGAAGCTAATATGTATATTATATTATGCTTAAGGCCAACAAACATTTGGAACGTTTCAGATTCAGTTTTGGCCAGATCTGTTTAGTTGCTTGGCAGGTATTAAAACATGTCCACCTGGCATCTGTCGTTTGTTTTCTCCATACCTCATATCATCTTGGTTTAGCATTAGCTTACATGTTGCGAAGGTTTTAATACAAACTCTATATACTACATAGTAACAAAAATTAAATTTAAAAACAACTCAGCACTTATTTTGGAATTTCTTGAATGATTCATTCAAAATAGCTTTTAACGGCCTTTAAGTAAATCAAAAAACTGGCGTTTCGTCCCGATAGTCACTTGGAAATGAATAAACTCATCAGTTACAATTTCATATTTAATCTTTGTCCCAAGTGGGTATTTGTGGGAGTGCAATGATGATCTCAGTCTTTGCCGACAATCAATCGAGGTTTGGTGTGTTGGGCATACATACGTATGGTGTACAAACATACCTGCCGGAGGAACTGTCGTGCGTTGAACCCAGCATATTTCAAGTGCATTGTTCGCTTTTATTGCTCAATCGGTATTAACACCGATTAATTGGGTCAATCAAAGCGCAAACAACTAATGAATTGTTCTGAGTATCCAATAGTATCGATGGCTATCTAAACTGAGCTTGGGGTTCGCGATCGGTCAAATGACATGTCGTCGGTGAGTCGTTTACATATTACAACCGGAATCGGCCGTTTTTACTGATTGGAGTTTATAAATCACAACAGGTGTAGTCAGAATGACTTAGAATTAATCTGAATGAGTTCAGAATGTTTGGATGGCTGAAACCCAAAAGAATTATTGATCCATTGAGATATCGCTCCGAGACGAATGGCTGTGCTCGTCGTCTTTTATCTAGAGGTCTTAGGTTAAGAAGTATGGTTAAACCAGCGGAAGGTGACGAGCTGACGAGGGGAGAACACTACTCATACACATGTACGCTGTACGCTGTTTGCTTCGTTTGTCAATATAATTTGTTTTGTTCAAGGAAGTCCACCATACTGCCACCTCATACGTTAGCATCGGTCTGATGAGCGATGTGTATATAGCCAATCGATAAAATTACATTAGGTAACTAACTGTGTTCCATAGAAGAAGGGATAGGACAATGCCTTGCGGTGATGTTCTTCTTATAGATTTTTTTGTTAAAAAGTCTCTTAAAGATGAAATAATGATTTTACTTTTTAATAATAAGTTCACTAACTGCGAGTTGCATTCAAAATCTTAAAGATTTGATCCCATAATCGGGATTTACTGTTTTCAATGAAACTTGTTTCATAATTCCCCCTCGAAGAAATCGATGAGTGAAGAATAAGAGTCCCAGGGGCAGAATACCGGACGTAGATGAGAAATTATCAGGTCGCGCTTTTGATCAAAGACTTTAGTAGTTACTGTTGGTTACACATCCGATAGTATCGATGGTTTTGGGAAACTCAGGTTGGAGTAAATACTGATTTATGAGCATTTGCTCTACATGGGTATAGCTTGGTGCCATTACTCTTTTCCCATTCTGGTCTCGTGGCTTATGTTAGGAATGATATTGCTTGCCAGAACATTCGCCAATACAGGCAATGTTCCAACATTGACTTTAACTTCTTGTGTCTCAAATTCACTGTCCGCAAGCACGTCATTCATTTAGAGGAGTCTCGACAGTTATTTGACTTGTAACGAGTTTGATGCGCTGTCTGATTCCATTATGGAAATTGTTTCCCTTTGTCCTCGCACTAAAATTGTTTTCGCGGGCGATTTCAATGTATACTGTTCTGGTCAGACAACACCCGAAGGAAGGTATGTCGAGCTCTTTGCCGGGTTACATCACCCATACTTGACTTGTTTCTTACTTATAATCCTGATAAGTATACGAGTATACCATTAGTGTAACTTCTCCATTTGGTTCTTCGGACTATTATGACATTTCAGCAAATTTCTCGTCCTCCACCCATCCAGTTAAAGAAAAACTCCCCAGCATTACCGTTTTGCAATACGAGAAAGCCAACTGGGACGGCCTGAATATTTTTTTTCCGAAACTTTAACTGGTCACTATGCTTTCTCAATAGTGAAATTGATGCCATTACTGAAATGATCACAAATGTGATTCTTCTAGGGATGCCTGCTTTTATTCCTAACAGAGTAAAAAGCATCAAGCCTAATGAAAAGTCCTGGATTAACTCTGAGTCTAAAGAAGCTATCAGACTAAATGTTTCCGATCCCACAAAGCCAAACCCACTGAGGAAAATCGGAAAAAAGCACAAACAAGCAAGGCACCCATGCAACTCCGTTATTGAAAGAAGCACATTTTTGCATGACCAACAATTATGGCAAAAAAATTCTGCAATGTCCCAAAGACAGTACAAATTTTTGGTCATTTGTTAAATAGTCAAAAACTACTCAACATTTTCGTCTTGTCTACTCTTCAGAGAAGGCAAACTTGCTCGCATTCCACTTCGCTGCAAGCTCTACGCTGCCCTACAGCAACGTTGCCACACAAATCCGCTGGCCAGGATGGTATACCCCACACTCTTTTGAAGAGGTGTTCTTCCTCACTGGCAAGCTTTTCCATCGGTCCTACTCTTCTGGAATCTTTCCTACATTACCTAGACCTGGAAATGGGCCTGGGCCTCAACCAACAAGCTTCTCCAGCCAGCTTGGTCCCTAGCTAGCTGTCCAAGACGTCGATGTTTGTTGTCTCTTCTTGATGACAGCATATATATATTTGGTTTTGCCCTCATTGACTGCTAAACCCATCTTCGCCGATTCCGTCTCAATATTCACAAAAGTGCTACTGACATGACATCACGCTGTGTTCTTCCGATTATGTCAATATCGTCGGCGTATGCGAGTAATTGGACGGACTTTTGAAAGATATTGCCTCTGGTGTAGGCGTGAGAGTTCTGCACTATTCTTTCAAGTAGGATGTTGAAAAAGTCGCATGACAGCGCATCGCCTTGTCTAAATCCTTTTTTGACTTCAAAGGTGTCGGTGAGGTCTTTACTGACCTTGACGGAACAGCGTACGTTTTCCATCGTCATATTACACAGCCGGACGAGTTTGGCGGGGATGTTAGAACTGCACATTGCTCTATATAACTCGTCTCTATGATTCTGTCGTACTGAGCTTTGAAATCGATGAAAAGGTGGTGGGTATCGATTTGAAGTGCTTAGATTTTTTCCAAGATATGAACCTATCAGGTTTTTGATGAATGGCTTTAGGCATTCATACAATAACGCACAAAAGATCTTGTAGGCGATGTTGAGAACATTGATACTCCTGTAGTTGGTGCTGTTCAGAGGATCTCCTTTTTAAGGATCGGGCAAATTAAATAAATCAATAAATTCATTGGCGCGACAGCTCTTTTAGGAGCCAAGGCCTAGTGACTTATACTCTCAACCATTCCTGTGTTGTGTTGTTAAACTTCGGCCAAATTATGCTGAGATTCCATTCATTGGGCATGCTTTCTTCTAACCATATCTTGCTTATGAGTTGGTGTATACTTATAGCCAAGTCTTCCTCTGCAGCTTTGAAGTGCTCGGCAGCTAGGTCATCGGCTCCGGCGGCTTTGTTGCTTTCACCCACCCAGACGTGGTGGGTGGAATTGTTGGTCTAATTCGCCCAGACAGCGGAATTCGTTTCGTTTTTGCCGTTATACAGTCTTCAGAAATGTTTTTTAAATATTCTTAGCATCGACTGAGATTCCACTACGATGTTCCCTTGATCGTCTTTGCAAGCTTCAGTTCTGTAGCTTTGACAGTTTCTTTTTACCTTTTGACAGCTTGTCAGACCTTGCTTACGTCAGAAGGAAGGGAATACCAGGAATATAATCGCTACATAATGACAATAAAACATTGTATTTCAAATGGCGGTTGACCATCCTCCAAGCAAGAGGCAAGAAACGAAAAAAAACGAAGTTGTGGCAATATTTGGTTTAAATTCAAATATCCTACAAACAAATCTATGAAGCTTCGTTTTCATTTTCTTGCCTCTAAATGATTCGATATAACTCGGTTGTTCCTCAAATACAATCGTGAAGCCAACAATCTATTCTTAATTAACAGTCCTTGGACAACCAATTTATCCCATTTGACTACTCCCCATCCGCGCACTCTAATAATCATCACCCCCTATGTAGAACAAAGACCATCAAAAACGCTAACTTACTTGTTATCGTCCAAAACTGAATTCAACGCCTCAATCCACTCGGGATCAATGCTGCCATCGCATATTATCCACGAGTAAACGTTGGCTGGCTCCGCATTCACAGCCACAGCCGTTGTGGTCAGAACACCGTCCGTCCATTGTCTTGTGTCGGCGTCAAGTTTGCCCAACAATTGCACCCGACTCATAGATTTCGGACTAATAGTGTGTGTCCGGATTGTGCGTCCATTTGCAGCTAAAGCCTGTCGCAACACATTGATGATGGAAGTCTTTCCCGACCCTGGTGGGCCGACCACCACCACCCCCATACGTTTGACAAGTTGTTCGTGGAGTTGAAGAGCCTTTTCAATTTGCCTGTCATTGGGACACATCCCGAGAGTGGCAAAGGACTCGGCAATGCATTGCATTAGCGTTGAGCTGCGTTGAGTGGTGATTTCAATTTCGGGAAATACATTTTGCAATAACATATCGAATAGCTTGGTGTCGGGTTGAGTCAGCTTTGACATGGTGTTGGCGCGTAAGCCTTGTACAACAATTTCCATTTCGTGGTGTTCACTAGATGCAGATGAGGATGAGGAGGGTCGTCTGGTGGAAAGTTCAGTGCCGCAAGCCAGAAGAATAGTTTTTAGTTCGCGTAAGCCCCAGTCGTAGTGACGTTGAGATGATAGTATCTTTTTGCACAAGTCGAAGAGTTCCACAATGCGATCCCCGATTTCGTGAGCTGTGCGAAAGCCTTCTACGAACAGCATGACTCGTGAAATCTCCTTCGGTTCGGGTTGTTGCATTACGATGGGTCTAAAGAGGGCTTGTATATTGCCTGGAAGCTTTTGACGGCCACCGTATTCCTCACCGGCTGGATTTAGGGTGACGAAGATACCACAATGGTGATTGAGTTTCACCTGAAATGAAATGAATTAGGACGTTTATAAAAGGTTTCTGTTGATGATTGGACTTACAGTTTTGTCAGAGATTTGAACTTGTTCGGATTTTTCCTTTAAGGCTATTTGAATGGGTTGGATCAACATAGAGATGGCGGAGAGTGTAGCCTCTTGCAGGCGGTTGAATTCGTCGAAGCATCCCCAAGCGCCACATCGAGCCAGACCGGTAAGGATTAAACCCATTGCTTCTGTATCAATGTTCTAAATAAAATTATACAAAGTTTAGTTAGACAAAGGCATTTGAACTTTGAAGTTTGAATAAATACACAAATGGAAAATTAAAATATCATCTAAAAACTTTAATTAAAACATTGATAAAACCATTACGTCTTATATCAAGATGCATTTTTAAATGCGGTTAAAACAGGTTCAGCATTTCACATTCATGTGGTGCGGCTTAAAAAAGAAACCCTATATTTTATTGTAGGATCGAAGTTGGACTAAAGGGTAAACTGATGGGCATTCCTAGTAGTGCGACTATTATGGTTTAGTAATTTCAGCATAGAACGCAGCTAGTTATTTTGCTTATAGGATTGTTAATAGAAATAACGGCGAAAGAACGAAAGTTAAAAAAATCATTAAGACAGTGCTTAAGAGATGTACATGTTTCTGTTAATCCTAAATTAGACGATTTGTGTAAATACAGAAATTTCATTTGTGAATGGCATTTACAAATTCTAAACAAATCCATACACAAATGCGATTTTTGTAAGCAATTAACATTTGTGGTTCAGACGGTTTGTGAAATTTGACAGAATAACCCAAATTTTGTTTGTGTATGGGCATAAAAAAAGTAATTTGTGTACACAGATTTGTGGTTCAGACGATTTGTGTTTTTGCTTTTTATATACATATATAACGGGTGGCGCACGAATCGTGCTACAAAAATAAAACGTAATAACTTTTTTTCTGTGTGAGTAATCGGCTTATTTTTTTTTTATTTTGTAGGTTACTATTTAGATTTATAAAAATGGATGCTTGGTACCATGCTTTGCAGTCCGTCATTTCCGTCCAAAGGGAATTTAGGCGGGAGTTTGGTGGTAATCCCCCGAGTAGATAGACCATTATGAGGTTTGTAAATATGTTTGCCGAATCTGGAAGCATCGCACGAAGGCCGTACCATCGAGATGCCAATGTTCGGGTTCAGGATACAATCGCAGCAGTAGCATCTGCAATACAGGCCAATCCGAGCGTTTCGACCCGAAACTTATCGGGGCAAATTGGAATTAGTAGACGGTCATTACAACGGATACTTCATGACGAATTAAACTTGTTTCCGTACAAAGTCCAAATTACTAGCAAGTTAAACCCTCAGGATTTGCCTGTTCGCCTGGAATTTTGCCAAAAAATTATATCAATGGCCGAAGAAGACAACACATTGATCAATTGTTTGTTCATGTCTGATGAGGCCCATTTTGATCTTAACGGCAATGTAAACAAGCAAAATTGCCGTATATGGAATGAGTCTAATCCAGAAATGCTCCATGAGACGGAACTGCACCCAGAACGATTCACTGTGTGGTGCGCAGTTTCATCAAGGTGTATTGTCGGGCAGTACTTCTTTGAAGAAAACGGTGTAACAGTTACTGTCAATGGGGACCGTTATTTAAAGATGTTGAAGGAGTTTTTTTTACTGCGCCGAAGACGTATACCATTCAACAGCGTTTGGTTTCAGCAAGATGGAGCAACTGCACATATAGCCAGACCAGTTATGGCGGAGCTAAACAAAAAATTCCCAAACAAATTAATTTCTAGGAACTCCACTCTTCGCTGGCCCCCAAGGTCACCTGACCTGACTGCACCAGACTTCTTTTTATGGGGTTATGTCAAGCCAGAGGTGTATAAAACGAAGCCCAGGAATTTAACTGAATGAAAGAAGTCCATAACGACAATAATTGAGGCGATCCCAACTTCAACTCTTCAGGCCGCAATGAATAATTTTTTGACCAGGTGCCGCATGTGCGTGGGAGAGCGTGGAGGTCATTTGCGGTCTATAATCTTTAAAAACAACTAACTATTTAAAATAAAATTTAATTTTCTAACCAATAAAAAAAAATAAATGAAATACATCGATTAAAAAAAAAGTTATTTGAATTTCTTATTGTAGCACAATTGGTGCGCCACCCGTATATAAATCTGGTTTTGACGTTTATTGTTTTTTCAATATTGTTCAATGAGTTTCTGAAATATATATTTTCTTACATGGTTCCTATGGCAGAAGCTTATATGTAAAATGACGTATGGCTGAAGATTTGTTTGCTATAAAACCGTGCCTCAACCACGGCACGAATTTGTGAAGTTTGGTATATGGATGAGTAACTAAGATTCAATATACCTTTACATCGGCTACTTCTATACCAAAAAAAAAATGCACGAATCCTGTCGGAGAAAACAGAAGCTGGTAATATCATAACGCATAATTAAAAATGCTAGGTTTAGAAAAAAAACTTGGAGTTTTGGTTAAATCTCCAATTTATTCCCCCTAAAGATCCAAAATCTGAAACAATTCTGAAAACTTCAAAGTAAAGTAATTGAATGCAAACTCCTTATATTTATATATAAACGGTACCTGCCATATAACCATTAAGGGAAAGCTTACGCCTCCAACGATTTTGATGAATATTTTTGAGAGTATTTCTGTGAGTATGGGCTATCATCCTGTCAAAACCAAATTAACCGAAAACGTCTATTAACCGTACCTTTAATATAATGACTTTTTAATTTTTGACTATCTTGGTAACTGCTATTTGGATTTCAAGTAAATTTTATATTTGAAAAGATGTAAATAGCCAAATAAATTCTGCATTCCAACATTTTTTGTATTTATAATTAATTTTAGATTTTTTTTTTTAATTCAATATTTTTTTAAAACAAAATATTTTAAATTTAAAAATCTGTTGGATGCTAATAAACTCTAAAAATCTGTAAACCAAAATATCAATTTTTTCTTGTCGAAAAAACAAAAAAAAATAAAAACACGATTTTATCAAAACTGGACCTACAATTTTCGAAATACTTTTTTCATAATTTTTTTTTTTATTATTTAGGACGTGTGATGGCGTACTCCATTTTTACTAAAATACCTTTAAATATTGTGGTTTTCATACTTTATATAAGTTCAAACCGTGTTATTTTTCAACGTAAATGTTATTTGTTTCTGTCGAAGATCTTCCCTTCCAATATGCGACCCAGTCGTGTCCAATTTTTTTTATTCGATTTATTAGAGAAATCCTTGTTGTTGACTCAAAGAAGAGTTTGACGATGACTATCATAAATAATATGCTTTTCGAACATAAAAAAAATACCAAACGTGCTTTGAATTTTTTGTACACCACCAAAATTTGTGTATTCATCAATTTTCAGAATACACAAATTATACACAAATAGTCATAAATTAATTTGTGTACCCTGTCAGACGATTTGTGTATATACATAAGTACACACATTGGTTTTGTGTATGCAATAAACAAACAATACACAAATCGTTTGTGTATGCCGTTTGTGTTTCCCAAATTTGTGGTTCAGATTCAGACGTTTTTTTTTGTGTTTTTTTGACAGGATACAGGATACACCAAATAGGTGTAGGTGTAGATTATGTTTTAATAATAAAAAATTAAATGGTGGGCTTAAAACGGTACCCACGGTTTTTTCGACTTTATCGAGAACTAGTCAACCGACTTAAATCCAAATTGAAGGTAGCCAACATTATTTCACATTAAATTATTTTCGAATAACATTTTTTTTTTTGAAATATGTACACACATATGTATGTATCGATATTTTAAAACCGGGTAGATGATAATTTGTTTTTCAAATTTTATTTTTAAATGAAGGTCATTGATGTGCTTAATTTTACATTCATGTACAAATTTCGGTTTTTTAATGGAGGATTGTAGGTTTTTCTAGCTTGATGTAACTTTTTCCGGTTTTCCTCGTCGGAGTTGGCATATATACAGAAATTTACATCTCTTAACCTTAGGATTGATACTTTTTGACGCATTCCGGATTAAATTTCTCATACTTAAAACAATAATTGTTTGTTATCATACCTGCTCTGGATTCTTCGTCGCTATCGGGAAAGCGTGGTTATCAGTTGAAGATCCTGAAGAAATTATTGAGACCGTCCCATCTGGCAATATTTTTTTCCAAACTGTTCTATTTGCATGACCAAAAATTACGGCACAAAATTCTGCAATGTCCCAAAAGCAGTGATTGGTGATTTGTAAAAAAATATTAAAAACTCCTCAACATCTTTGGTTCCAACGCTCATCGCCAGTGACAATCCAATTGTCTTCTCTTGCGAGAAGGCAAACTTGCTTGCAGCCTACTTCGCTGCTAGCTCTACGTTGCCTTACAGCCCCTCCTGTACTTAAAAATGTAATTTTTTGGGAACGATTTTTTTCCACACTCAGACAGTAGAAAGAATTCCCAAAGATCTTAATATACACAAATCCGCTAGCCCGGATGGTATACCCCCAGTTCTTCTTAATAGGTGTTCTTCCACACTGCCAAAGCCACTTCGTAAGCTTTTCCATCGCTCCTTCTCTTCTGGAATCTTTCCTAGAAGATCGAAAACAGCATTTTTCCAGCCTGTCCCTAAGAAAGGTGACCGATCCTGCCCCTCTTCCTACCGACTTTTAGCACTTACGTCTCTTCTTTCTAAGGTCATGGGAACGCTGATTAACCGTCAGCTTAAGGAATATCTCGAAGACCGAAAGCTGGGACGACCATATATTTTAGACCGCCAAAAATGCTGCTAAGGGCTTAGGTTTTCTGTATCGATGCAAGAAGTTTTTTTCCCCTTCTGATGTGGCCACAATTTATAGAGCGTTTATACGCCGAAAACTCGAGTATAACTTACAACTCTGGGCAGGTGCTTCGCAAACGTCGCTACACCTGCTCGATAGAATATACAAAATATAGCGTTAAGATTGATAGGAAATAGAACTGCCTCTGAAACAATTGCCCCTTTCGAACACCAAAAGGGTAAACTGGGTAAACCACCCAGCGAGATTTTCTTTTGCGATTTCAATTTACAAGCATTCAAAACCAATATTAGTCGACATCTTCTGTCCCCTACCTATCTTTCTAATGTTCGCGCAGTCTGCCTACATTAAAAGAGAAACAAATAATCTCTTGTGCTTACGCTAATTATTAAAAAAACATTCAGAAAATTTGCGGTTTAGCAATTTCAGGAATTACAAAAGGAAGTTTTCTGCTGCCACGACATCTTCACACAAAATGGGACTTTGGGCCACACACGTATAAGATCCAACTAACCCAAAAGCTCAAAGTTCATGACCATATACAACGCCGTTTGTTCACTGACTGGGCTTCAGAGAGTTTGGAATAGGATTCGCATTTTGGCCGAAAAATTATTTTTAACGACTATTGGCTGTGTTAAGAAGCACAATTGCCGTATATAGGACAACACCAACCCCGAAGACGTTCTTCAGGTATTTTTGGCCGGTGGCGTCAATGGTCCTTTAACAACAACTACTACAGAATGACGATAACCCATTTCTTATGGCCTAAGTTGAAGCATGAAGACCAAGACAATATGTGGTTTCATGAGGACGGTGCGGTGCTACGTTCTACACAACAGATGCCACAATTGACATTCTGAATTAACGATTTGAGGGTAAGGTTTTCTCTCCAAGAATTTCTCTTATGGATCTATCGACGCCCTTAAAATGAACATAACACAGGCCATTGCTGCTCAAATTCATCCGGATCTATGCGGAGAGCATTTGAAATTGGACCACTCGGATCCGTACCTCAGTAAAAAGCCGATGCAGTCATTTGAAGGATGTCAAATTCCATACATAATGAAACTAATGGGCCTTTCAAATACAAAAAAAAAAAAAGAATTGTTTAATAATTCACGCACAGGTTGTTTTATTTTATATTTAAACATCTATCCGCCCTTATTATAGTCTTATATTCTTGCGAAATACGAACAAATAAACAAATATTAATTTATATATTATTCATGCCCTTTACCTCATCACAGTTGAACACCAACACCAATCGTCCCATCTTAGCGCCCAACGCCTTCACGCATTCCGTCTTACCCGTTCCAGCCGGTCCAAAAGGATTGCCTCCCAATCCCATGTGCATAGCTTGTGTCAAAATCAAATAACACTTATGCGTCAAACTCGTACTAACCAGCTGATTTGGATTTCCCAAAAACTCATATGAATATTCAAACTCCGCAAAAACCATCTTTATCAAAACCCGCGAATCTGAGCCCAAATAGAACTTCATTTGTTCCAGCCAATACCAATCTGTCACACTGGTCACATTGTGTAGCACCAATTCCTCCACAATTGTCACATAATGCACCAGATCGAACAAAAGAGCTCTCAGCTTAATTTGTACCAACGAATCGGTGCTCTGATGCTTTATCGTTGAAAATGTTGTAATTTCCTCATTCAGCGATTGTAGCAGTTTCTGCAAGGACATCGAACCAATCGCTCTTTCTGCCTGAGCAGTGAAGTTGACAGCCTTTGCAATGCTCAACACCTGAACGGGATACTTGGTGACAATTTGCGCGTTGAAGCCATTCACTTTTGCATAACATTGAACTATTTGCTCCTTGAGGGTTGCTTGAATCGATGTCACAAGGCCATTCAGCCAGTTCTGGAAGAGAGGAAATGGGGAAGGAGCGGGGTTAAAAAGAGGAAAATATCTTTTCTGAAATATTTTATCCTGACATTGGCTGGGAAAAGCATATTTCTAGGTGAATTTCACCAATGCATCAAATCACATCAAAAAACAAGAAGAAATAAAGAAACAATATGGTGTGCCTCAGGAGTCTGTAATGAGACTGCTTCTTTTTTTCAATATTTATAAATTATTATTTAGTTGTCAATATTATGTTTGAAAATTTAAGTATCAAATCAAAAGATTAGTATTTTTTCAATTCCTCATGTTCCATCGAACATTGGAAACCATATCTTCCTTCAAGAAGCCCTAAACTCACCCATGGGATGCCCTAAAGCTTTTACTACAACATTTCGCCAAATCCAAATCATTGATTCGATGCATTGTGAAATTCACCAGTTTTTGTATACTTACCTCAATGGGGCCCTTCATCTGGACTGATTGCCCCAAAGTCAACACATCCCCCTCGGCGCTGTGCACAGCTGTAATGGTATTCACATCGCTCATCGTGACTATGCTGAGGCTATGGCATCCAGGGAAGAGCTTCCTGATATGCTTTTGAATGATTTCCTCCTTTGATGCTTGGCCAAGAATTTCCAATAAGTCATCGTCACCAAGAAAATAGAATCTTGGAAAGGAATTTCTTTTGTCCTGCAATAACGGAAGATGCAAAACGGCCATTTATGGATAAGGATAACACTGTAAACAGTTATATAGCAAAAACAGTAAAAAAAAGAAAGCTTTTCAACTCACCATGATATAGGACATTAGATTGTTCTGACACCGGGACAATTGATTCTCCAGGGAATTGACAATGGTCGAGATGTTATTGATTTTTATGATGGAGATGACCCTGGCGTCGGATTGAATTTCACGCATTATATAACGAAAGTCCTTGTCGATGCGTTTGAAGAGAGCCTCTTCGTGTTTAAGAGTGCCAGCTCCGAATACTGGCTCGAGGTAGACCCACCTAGGGAAGGGGTATTTATGGAATTAAATGGTGGAAGGCAATATATGGGTCACTTTTAAGTTTTAAATGGCGTTCATAGGTTGAATGACAGTTAGAAGGTCAGTAGAGCGGGGGAAAGAGGCAATTAAAATCAGATTTTAGAGGAGGGATAGATATTTCGTCTATGAACCAAATAAAAAAAAATGGGCACGACTGGGTCGCACGTACTTGCTCTTATGTGCATAATCACGTTGGAAGTCAAGATTTTAATAAAAACAAATAACATTAACACAAAAATCACACGTTGTTAAATAACAAAGAATTTACGAAAAAAAGTATTTCGAAAATTGTAGCACGGATTTTGATAAAATCCAGTTTTTTATTTTTAGTTTTTTGATTTTTTTTTTTAGATTTTGGTATGCAGTTTCTCAGAGTTTATTTTTATACAGCTAAACATAAAATTTAAAATATTTTTTTATGATTAGTTTTTAAAATATTAAATTTTGAAAAAAAAGTTTCAAAAATTAATTATAAATAGAAAAAAATAGATATTCAAAATTTTGGTATGAAGAAATAATTTGGCTGCTTAGATCTTTTCAAATATGACATTTAACAGAAATCCAGAACGCCGTTACCGAGAAAATTGAAAATTAAAAAAACCGTTATATGAAAGGTACCGTTAGTAGACTTCTCCCGTAAATTTGGTTTTTATAGGATGATGGCTTAATGCAAAATCTCAAAAAATGTCATCAAAATCGTTGGAGCCGTTTTCGAGAATATTAAGCTTTTCCTAAACGTCATATGGCAGGTACCGTTATTTTTAGGCCTAAAAATAAAATTTCAATTTTCCCTCTGGTTAATGCCAAAGAATCATACACACCAAATTTGAAGATAATCGCTTAAGCCGTTTTGGCTGCAGCTCGTTATATATTTTGACAGACAGATAGACAGACATTATTTGCCACTAACTTTTTTAGACTTCTCTATGATTGTAATGTCATGTTTGATTGTTATCTCTATTTTTTTTATATTCACGAATCCTAAACTTGCCTTATTAGCTCCTGGTAGGGGCAACCAATTTCATTTGGGAATAATTAAAGGATAGAGGTAAGTCGTGTTAGCCGTACCACTTAGGCAAGACACCACCTCCGATAATGGAATCTTGTGAAAGCTAGTACACAGTTCCCACACCTCATCATTTAAAAAGGGACATGGAGATCCCCTGATCAATCGATCGATCAATACGGCTGCGGATATTTCGACCAACGTATGCACAAGCGCGGACTGGAAAAGGAGATACAATGAGGAACATTACGGGCTGTAAAGCGACACCGGATTATATAGAGCGGAATTACATCAACGATTTCATCCCGAAGAAGAAGACCGAGACTTAGCTGGAGCACGCAAATGGAAGAGAACCTCAAAACTTCACATGCAAAAGTGTAGACAGCTAGCTAGGGGCCGAGCTGGCTGAATAAGCTCGTTGTTTGAGGCCTAGGTCCACCCCGGACTGTAGTGTCACCTAAGGTATGGTATAATTTAAGGAGTGCCCTGTGTGGCTCAACGTTGCACCATCACTTATGGAAAAGATTCTGGTGTTTGAGAGGCAGTGTCTTCGTACCTGCCTTGGACTTTACAGAACACGAGAGTCGGAGTACAAACACTATTATCCCAACGAGGTCCTTTACACCGCGGCCAATATAAACAGCGGATAGATAACTTTTTAATCAAGCTCATTCGAGGTCACATTGCAAGGGCGATGACCTCGACTTAGTACACTTTAAAGCGGTTTCATCCCGCCCAAAGCTTTTCTTTATTTAGACAGTCGAGGGCTGATATAGAAATAGAAGGATAGATGGATGATCCCGTTGATCTACCACTTCGACCGTAAAAATGTGAATAGGCGGCTCCTTTACGATCCAGACATTGTCGCAGGGAGCGGAGCAGAGTGCCTCTGGTTCAGTAGGCTTTTGTTCGATTGGGACAGAAGGGAATATTTAAGTCAGGTGTATCAGTTTTGGTGGCTTATAGGCTGATATCGGGTTTTTAAATAAGAGCGCTACTAAATAAAACAAAAACGGTTTTGGATATCAATGAAATTCTTTATTTCTGTGAAAATACGTTCGATGTCATTATGTATGGAACTCGATTTCTTTTGCATGGCCACCACGGGCACGCTTGCAGAAGTCCAGACGCTGAACCCAATTTTCGACGGTTTTCAAGCATAAATCGGCCGATACTGCTGCAATTTCACGTTCGATATTCGTACGAAGTTCATCAATCGTCGCTGGCTTGTTGGTATAGACCATAGACTTGACGTAGCCCCACAGGAAATAGTCTAACGGCGTCAAATCGCACGACCGAGGCCATTTCGTGAGATAACACGTTCTCCAAACTTGGTTTCCAATAAATTGATTGTGACATTCGCTGTGTGGCTTGTGGTACCGTCCTGTTGGAACCACATGTCCTCCAAGTCCATATTATCCAATTGGGGCTAAAAATATTCGGTTATCATTGAACTGTAGCGATCCCCATTCACAGTAACGTGCCGGTCTTGATCATCACGAAAGAAGTACGACCCAATGACGCCGCCGGCCCATAAACCACACCAAACCGTATTTTTTTCGGGGTGCAATGAAGACTCATGGAGTACGTGTAGATTGCTGCCTGACCAATACCGCATATTTTGTTTATTGACGAAGCCATTCAGCCAGAAATGAGTCTCATCGCTGAAGATGATTTTTCGATGAAAATCCGAATCATTTTCAAGTTGTTGCTCAGCACAATTCAAGAACATACGACGCTTCTGGTGGTCAAGCAGCTTCAGTTCTTGCGTCAATTTAATCTTGTAAGGATGTAGGCCAAGATCTTTTCTTAAAATTCTACACAACGACGTCAGAGAGATGCCCAACGCTTGAGAACGACGTGTGAGAGACACATTTGGGCTTTCTGCAACTGAAGCCTCAGCGGCAGCAATATTCTCGACACTATGGGCATTTCTTTGTCTCACTGGCACGGGAACATTTTGTACTGTGCCTGTGGATTCAAATTTTTCCACTAGATGCTCAATTGTTGATCTGCTAGGACGATTATGACGACCATAAATTGGACGTAGCGCTCTTAACGTTGAGGCCACTGACTCCGAATTTTGGTAGTAAATTTTAATAATTTCGACTCGTTGTCGGCTCATATATCTTTCTATTATGAAATGGCAAACCTTACTGAAGAGAAATGTCAAAAGAGCGGCGAGAAATATGGCGTCATTTGCTGTCCCTGTCGCTCTACTTTTGTAGCGTCCCTGTTGAAAAAACCGGTAGTTGCAGTCGCCCTTAATTGTCTATGGTCGGCTTATATAGTTGTAAGGTAGACTTATGCTACGCAGCCAGCTGCGGCGGCGCAAAAAAAACCATCAACCAACAACAGTTTGTCGACGAAACGCAAGATCGCCACAGTCCGTGAGTGAGGAAGGAGAATCCGAGGCAGTCGATTTCGCGTCGCTCACAAGAATTCGTCCTTTTGCAAACCACAACTTGGCAAAGTTTGCGTCTTTACTTGACGCACCCCCAAGAGAAGCCGCGGCGGACATTTTAACGATGATATATTCCACACATAATGGGCTTTCAAACGAATAAAAAAATTCGATAACGACACTTTGTTTTATTTAAATTTAAAATTAGGCGCTTAATGAAAGACCCTGTATAAGCTAATTTTTTAAGATTTTTTGTTTAGCATTAAGTTAGTTACAAGTTAATTAAAAATAAAAAATTAATACATAAAATAATAATTTGAGGAGTCTTTCAATGAAGATTGGATCTGAAGTCCCATCATCTTCAATCAATTGGGTTGTTATGTGTTATCATAGGGGGATAAAAGGGAGTCTATGAACTCTTCTGAAAATTTGTAGTAAAGCAAAATATTCCAGATCGTGGGATACCGACTCAAATGATTTGGCAACATAGCAAACTCTTGTAATTAAGATGTCTGTACTTTAAAAGGAGGTCTACTTATGTTGTGTAATGCAATAGCCTTATGAAGACAGACGAAATGGTAATTAGATTAGCTTTTATTGGAGGGTTGTTCATATGTATAATTTGGAGAAATACCTCATTTTCCCCTAATTGATGTGCATTCGTGATTTTATATTTGAGGACATCTCCATAATAGGTTTCATTGTTGGATAGAGAAAACGCATTTAGGTGCGTAGTAGATGACACGTGTGTAGCAGCTGTTTATGATTATGGAAGGTCTTCAGTTGCACTGATTTCATCTTGCAACGTCATTTTTATTTTCAGCGTTTTGTTTCGTTTTTACTGTAGGGTTAGAAGTTAGCAACCAAACATGACATTACGATCATAGAGGAGTCTAAAAAAGTTATTGAGAAAAAGTATCTGTCTGTCTGTTTTTCTGGCTGTCTGTTTTTCTTCCTGTCTGTCTGTCTACCTGTCTGTCTGGGTGTATACCTTCAAATTTGTTGTGTGTCAATCTTTTGTCATTCCTCAGAGGGCTTTTTGAAATTTTATTTTTACATTACATTTAAAAAAGGAAACAACACTTGATATTGCTTAGGACCACAGTTTTTATTTTATTAAAACAATAAGGAGTTCTAAAATAAGGGTACCTACCATATAACGGTAAAGGAAAAGCTATTTTTTCTCGAAAACGGCTCTAACGATTTTGATGAACATTTTTGAGAGTATTTTTCATATATTGGCTATCATTTAGTCAAAACTGAATTAACAGAAAAGGTTTAATAACAGTACCTTTTATTTAACGGTTTTCCTAATTTAAGACTTTCTCGGTAATGGCTCAATGGATTTCTGTCGAATCTTACATTTGAAAAGATCTAGGAAGCCGAATTAATTCTGCTTACCAATATTTTGAATAATAATTTTTTTCACATAAGTTTTGTTGTTGTTTATTCGATTTTCTTCCTTTATTCCCCTCTCTGTTTATAAGTCAACAATTGCATTGGATTCATATAATGAGGGAGAAGAGGTTATGATGTGACTGCGATGCGATGGTGCGATAAGGTACCACTAAAGGAGTCTGATGGTAGGGTTGGCCCCCGTGAAATAGCTATATCTCCAGCCTATGAACTTAGTAGTAGTACACACAAGTTGTTGTTCTACACACAAGTTGTTGTTCTTCATTCGAAAACCTTCTATATACTGTAAAACAATATAGACAAGAACTTAGTTGCTAGTGCAAATAACACATAAAAGCCATTAATTACTTTTTTCCTATTTTTCAATAATTTTTGAACACATTTTTTTTAAATGCAATATTTTTAAAACCAATCAAATTTTTTTTTTAATTTTATAATCAGCTGTATGTTTTAAAAAATTCTAAAAAAAACTGCATACCAAAATCTCAAAAAAAAAAAAAAATCAAAAAACTAAAAATTAAAAACTGGATTTTATCAAAATCGGTCTTTTTTCAAAATACTATTTTCATAAATTCATTATTATATGAGACGTTTGACGGCGTATCTAATTTTTAGTAAAATTTGACACTTTTAATAAGTTCGGACCATGTAATTTTTCTATGTAAATGTTACTTGTTTCTTTCAAAAATCTAGCCTTGCAATTTGATTAGACACATAAGAGCAAGTACGTGCGACTGTGCCCATTTCTTTCAGGGTTGGATGGAATTACTCAACGATTTCATTCAAAAATGATTGGCAAAGACTCAGGGTTTCCTTTTTGTGTGGTTTTTTGAGTTTTGAGTATTGATGTCCCATGGCATTTCCGACATTAATACGTGACAACAAGTCTGCACCCTTAATATATCACCGTATGGGCAATTGCTAATAGAATTATTTGAATACCGCTTGCATTGGGGATGAACTCACGATAGAAGTTAATCTTCGCGATAAAACCTCTTATTTCTTAACGGTGTCTGGCCGTTTAATATGTTGGATGGAAAACTAGTACAGGCCCAATGGCGTGAAGGTGGACGTTTTAGGGACGTCTTCGGGGTCAATCGATTTTTTTTTTATAATGTCGGCAATTTGCATTTTCTCAGCTTCTAAGCCTTTGCGCAATGACAGTTACTGATGCATGGACAGATTCCGGTTTTGGTGGATTAGGAGCTTTGGCAAAAGTAGCAGATGAATTAATTGGGAATCAGAATGATTTAAGTTTATTGTTAGGGTTGGGACCCAAACCGCGGACCCAGTTAACCCAAGGTGAGGTTCATCTATTTGGACACATAAATTTAAGGTCGAAAGGACTGGCAACTTGGGACCAAAAGCCTTTCTTGGTCTACCAGCAAGGTGTGGCCGAAGATAAGATTTGGTGGTACGGTTGTATGATAACTTGCTCAATGGATGAAACTTCAACAAATCGGCTGTGGGACCTTTTTTGTGAAAATATTTAGCTGTTTATCAAAAAGATGATGAAGCCTCACTTAAATGTGGAAACATATTTATATCCTTTTTAACGACTTCAAGACTGCTTGTCTTTTTATGCCAGATAGAGGAGAGAAAAGAACGTTGAAATTGTATAAGAGATTTTAGGTTCGAAACATTCTTCAGAAGATGATTGGCAATATTTATATAAAAAATTAAGAATAGATACTGAACCTGAACCTATTAATCTGACATCATAAATTTTCTATAATAAGCATGAGTTACATACCTCCTTTGCGAGCGATTTAATCCAGTTAGAAGATTATCTAGCGAATTAAGGCGACTCTCCCACAATTCAGCTTGATCTGAGAAAGCATCAAAAGCACTAGAATTCTTGGCCGACTGAAGTAACGATTGATTATCTCCGATCTTGTTGAGAATTTCCTGATAATCCAAAATTAGGGACATAATATTCCCCGAAGAATCAGTGTGAGTTGTTAATTTAACTATTGCGGTTACAGCCCATTGATCAAGTTCGTTAATAGCTTGTCGAACTACCTGCTCTGATGCTGCCTGTTTTGCAATATTCTGTTGATAAAGTAAAATTTTGTAATCTATTTAATAAAAAAAGTATATCTTTAAAATCTTACGCCGATTTCAGAAGAAGAAGCAACTAAAGCGTTTGAATCCTCCAGGACATCTTTCAAAATGATACTATGCATTGGTTTTGGTTGCTTCTTTAGAAGCATAAAAATCTTGGCCCAATGTCTCTCGTTCAGAGCATCTGACTGAAGAAGCTGCAAAGTTGGTACAACAGTTTGAAGCCGATCAACCATTTGACGAATCCGCTTCGACGGCAAATCAATTGACGAATGCACTGAGCCTTCCCATTTCGTTATAAATTCAGTCAAAGCGTAGGGTCTTCGTCGATAAATCGCCCATTCTTCTCCTTTGATAACTTCAAGTTCTGATAGGAAATCATCGAAAACCTTCCATTGGTTCAATTGAGCTTCGACCTTCGCATCAATCTCATCGAATGGCTGTAGAATGTCTTCGGGAAATTCCATATTAAATTTGGCACATTCAGCAATTAGCTGATCCTTTTTATCTTTGATTATAATCCAATTGTCATTTCGGTCTTTGAAAAGCTCTAAAGTCGCGTCGTCATTAGCTTCTAATTCAGCCACAGTTGACTCAAAACGGAGAATAAACTTTTCGGCTTCTTTGCGAAGATTGTCAATTTGAGAATTAGCTTGATCCTTAATAATGTCCACTTGCCTTTGCAGAATCACCGAGTGGTCTGCGATAAGTGGCTGAAGTTTTTCCCATTGCAAAAGAATATCGGCCAAAGCGGAGACCCGTTCCTTACACCAACCAGCCAGACAGGAGTCTTTGCCTTTAACCAACTCCAAAGTTGTATTTATCTGAAGAAAAAAAAACCATTGGAAAGCTTGAAAGAATAAAGTTAAAGAGTGTTACCTTGGGCAACTCTGATATCATCTTTTCATATCTCATGCCTGATTCAGAAATCGAAGCTTCGTCCATGGGAACATTTTGAAGAAATTGCATTGATGTTTCCAGAAATTCCTGAATTAAATTGACGTCATTGAGGATTGACATTCGAAGGGTTGTCGATAAAACCTCCCAATAGCGACGATTTATGACTTCGATATCCGTACAAAGTGGCAAAACGTTTATGACAAAACAGTCAATTTGACTGTCAACACTAAAAATTAATGGACAATAATTTGTTTTTGTTATTTTTTTGTGGAATTGGAAATATTTCTGATAATTTATTTTAACCATTTACGAGAAATTATATTATTGGGATCATTTGGTTGAAATTCTAATGTCCCAAAAAAGTAACGCTGAGTTATCAAAACGTGGTAGATCCAAGTGTTGCACTATTAAGAGCAAACAAATAGGTAGAGCTTCAAGAAGTTAGCTCAAAAAAATCAAAAAAATGCTTAGAATTATTGAGCTGTGCGTTAAAGAAAAATACCCATCAAACCTGCTCGAATCTGCTTCGGATGATCAAAAAAGAATTGTATGATTTTCTTTCCTTTAAACGAGTGTTTTAAAATTCTTAAAGGTAATTTAGCTGATAAAGTTTTTTAACGCTTTTAACAGACTGAACCTTGAAATAGTAAGGGACTTTGTTTACTCAGGCTTTGCTTTCGATTGGAAAACAACACCAATGCTGAAGACGCACTAAGAGTAGATAATTCTAGTCAATGTTTGGTTTTTCGAGCCTGAAAAAATTAATATTTAAACCCATTTTCCTGGTAGCTTGGTAGCTCTTTATAAGACCTTCCCAGTTCTGACGCAAAAGCAGTACCTGTTCAACGGTTTTTAGCACTTGCTTAAAACAGGCAGCCCAGATTTTAGAAGCAGTCCCCTAGATGTTAGAAACTAAGAAGGTGCCAACTTTGGCCTTGACTTCATCCGAGTGCCCAACTTTAACGTCGATAGAATAAAGGATCGCCGAGCAGGCAACAATTCAGGATCTACCTTTCTCGTGTAATAAGAACAATCAGCAGTATAGAACCGGACTCCATCGAAAACCAATGGAGTGCTGTGAAAAATGTTTTCATATCAGGTGCTGAAAGAATAGTCTGTAGAGCGCAGGGAAGCAACAACAACTCGCTTTCTGAGGAAACTTGGGCACGGATGAATGAGCGTAAAGAACTAAAAGTTCGCGTAGGAGGTGCGTAAGGAAAAAAAGATACGATCTGGAATCTTTAAACCGCGTGAAAAATAGAGAAAAATAGATATGTTCATCGTATAGGGATTAAGTTTAAAGTTTTAAGACTATAAACTAATGACTAACAAAGCCAAATTTGGCATAAGTTTGGTGCCGTAGTGGAACGGCTGTACACTTCGTCAGCACTTTTGCCACTCCCCATCCAATCAATCACAGTAATACTTTAATTATCTAGAGACAACCATTACTTCTCTGTCTTCTTTAAGGAATAATGGTTATCTGTATGTAATAGTAGCGTATGCTCCGCCAGCCCCCGTTAATTAACATAAAGATCTAACATTTTTTTCTAGTAATTAAGATTAGATAGTTTAAAGAACTATTTCCTCTTAGAGGCAGGTTCCGAAATCACTTTATCAAAAAGAACTAGGTTATATAGCCCAGCTTTCCCAAGATTTCCAAGTAGAATGCACAATAGCCACTAGAAACGGTCCACAGTAATAAAATTTCATTGCTGTGGTAAGATAGCAATCAACATGCAATAGTTCTGCTGATGACATTTGTTAATGACAATCATTAGAATCCATGGAAATCGAATTGGTCAGGTCGGGCTCTCTAGCAAAACACCCGTACAAGGTTCCGTATGAAAAACGAGAAAGGTTCAGTTTAATAAAATGTACATTGGTAGATTGCGATGTCATACAGGAATCTAAGTCTGATTTTGTAGACCCCTAGTACTTGTCAAACAGAAGAATGGTGACAAAAGGATGTACATAGACTATTGAGGCATCAAGGCGACCACAAAAAAGATAAACTCTCCGTAACCAATTGTACAACAATTGGGTAATAAACAAATAATTCAGTGTACGCTTTATCAGGTAGATATGTAAAAAGGAACGTGCATCATCTCTACGGATTATTTGAGTTCAAGATCGTGCAATGTAGGTTCGTGAATTTCCCAGTCTACTTTAAGAAGCTCATGAGATGTGTTAAGATAAAACTGCTCCATGAACGCATAATGGTTTATATGGACGACTTCGTTATTTCCCACGATCTCTTCAAGATGGAACGGAAAACCTAGAGAAGTTTTTAACTGTTTTGAATAAAGCTTACCTGATCTAACCTAACAAATCAATTAAATTATGAGTATATTCCTTGTCCTGTTTGTATCCCTGCCATATTTCTTTAGAAATTCTCCTTCTCATTCTCTCTTCCCCTTTTTAAAATGTTTAGTTTATCCGTATCTCAAGAAAAATTTCCTCAAGTATGGAAAACCGTTTCCTCCGATTTGCTCTTCGAAGAAAGATCAAAGAGAAATATTTGACATTCTCTTTACTCATGCGAATCTTTTCAGGTACCGTTGATTGCCCTGCACATCTCTTAACGTCAACAAGCAAGCAAGGAACTCATGCAACACCGTTATTGAAAGAACAAAATGTTTGCATGACCAAAAATGACGGCAAAAAATTCTGCAGTGTCCCAAAGGCAGTACAAATTTTTGGTCATTTGTAAAAAATATTAAAAACTCCTCAACATCTTGAGTTCCAACGCTTATCGACAATAACAAAACAATTGTCTACTCTTCAGAGAAGGCGAACTTGCTCGCCGCCCATTTCGCTGCCAGCTCCACGCTGCCTCACAGCAACGTTGCCCCTCCTGTACTTGAGAATATAAATTTTTCCATGGGACAGATTTTTTTCCTCACTCGTACAGTAGCAAGAGTTCTCAAAGATACACAAATCCGCTGGCCCGGATGATTCTTCTGAAGAGGTGTTCTTCCACACTGGCAAAGCCACTGCGTAAGCTTTTCCATCGCTCCTACTCTTCTGGAATCTTTCCTAGAAGATGGAAAACAGCATTTGTCCAGCCTGTCCCTAAGAAAGGTGACCCATCTTCTCCTTTCTCCTACGGACCCATAGCACTAACATCCCTTCTTTCTAAGGTTATGGAAACTCTGATTAACCGTCAGCTTAAGGAATATCTCGAAGATCGAAAGCTTCTCCATGACCGTCAGTATGGCTTCCGCAGCAACCGTTCCACTGGTGATCTGATGGCATATCTCACCGAACAGTGGAACAAATCTTTACATCGCTTTGGTGAAAGTAAGATTATTGCTCTTGATATCTCCAAGGCATTTGATAGAGTTTGGCATGAAGCTCTCTAATCGAAAATGCGTGCCTTTGGGATCGATGATATTCTTGTCCATTGGATTAGAAGCTATCTTCTAGACCGTTCAATACAAGTTATATTGGACAAATTTAAGTCTGATTCCCTCAACATAAATGCTGGTGTGCCCCACGGCTCTGTTCTGTCTCCGACACTTTTCCTCATTTTTACTTACGATTATAGGGACTATAAGGCAAGTTAAGGATTCGTGAATATAAAAAAAATTGAGATAACAATCAAACATGACATTACGATCATAGAGAAGTCTAAAAAAGTGATCGAGAAAAAAGGTCTGTCTGTCTGTTTGTCTGTTTGTCAGTATGTATAACGAGCCTAAACGGCTTAAGCTATTATCTTCAAACTTGGTGTGTCTCCTCCCCAGAGGAGAACTTGAATTTTATTTGTTTGGCCTAACATTTTTTTTTCAAACTAAAAATAAAAAAACAGGATTTTATCAAAACCGGTTCTACAATTTTCGAAATAAATTTTCATAAATTCTTTGTTATTTAAGATGTACGGTGGAGTACTTAAATTTTACCAAAAACCATTAAATATTGTGGTTTTGATACTTTTTATAAGTTCAAACTGTGTTGTTTTCAACGTAAATGTTACTTGTTTCTGTCAAAGATCTTGCTTTCCAATGTAATTAAGCACATAAGAGCAAGTATGTGCGACCCAGTCGTGCCCATTTTTATAAATGATCTTCTGTCTGTTACTTCTAATCCACTTAACTGTTTTGCTGATAAGCTCATTAAAATCCGATTTACACAGCATTTTCAAATGGGGTAATAGAAATCGTGTGGAGTTTAATGCTTCGAAAACTCAATGCTATCTTCTGTCGCTAAAGCTAAACATACCCCCAATGCCATTATCCGTGAATGGCACTTGCATCGAAGAAACCGAAAAGCTCTCAGACGTTTTTTCCCCTTCTGATCTGGCTACAATTTATAAAGCTATTATACGCCCTAAACTCGAGCATAACTCCCACCTCTGGGCAGGTGCTTCACAAACATCGCTTTACCTGCTTGATAGGAGATAGAACTGCCGCTGAAACAATTGTCCCTCTGGAACAGCGACGCAATATTTTATGTCTTTTCTTATTTTATCGCTTCTTTTATAAAAAATGTCCTCTCAAAGTAGCCAGCTGCGTTCCTCCCCTTAAAAGTTTCTCCCGTAATACTCGTCTCGCAAGGAATGCCCATCAGTTCACCCTTGAGCCCAATTTCGGACGTACCGTGAAATATAGGGCTTCATTTTTTAGCCGAACAACACGAATTTGGAATAGTTTACCCGGCGAGATTTTCCCTTGCTATTTTGATCTGCAAACATTCAAAACCAATGTTAATCGACACCTCTTATCTCTCCCCTCCCTATCTTCCTAATGCCCGCGCAGTGTGTTACATTAAAAGGGAAACAAATGGTCCTTGTGCCCGCATTAGTTATACAAAAAAGGAAGACAAATTTCCTTGGCACACTCTGAACCAACTTAATGTAAATGTACAAACATTTCTTACTCACTTATGAAGCTTTGAAATTTTCTGGCCCACATTCTTGCACGCTTTGAAATTTCTCTCCCAATCTTGCCAAGAATTCAAATGAATGCTGCATAGTTCTTCAATATCAACACAGCCTAGTGCAATCCATGGATTCCAGACTTTTTTGAATTCCGCCAATTTGGTGAACAGTTCCTCGGCTTTTTTGAATAGAGGTCCAAATTGATTTCTATTTATTTCCACCATATTCTTGAAAAGATCATTGCTTTTTTCCGAGAGTCCTCGGAATCCGCATGGTCGCTCTAAAAACCGACGAAGCTGTGTGAAATACTTTTCTCGGATCTCTTCTTCTGATGGTCGATATATCAGCTGACGTTGACTGAAAAAAATTTTTTTTTTCAAGAATTTCCGAAGAATTTTAGTACTCTAAGCTTACCGAAACATTATGTCGATATGGATGTCTGGAAGTTTGTTATTCATTTCAATTATTCCAACAAGGTATTGATACTCCAACACCTTGTAGAGCTGATGATCCCAATGTATTTTAAATGCATCTAGATTCTTGTAGCCTTGACGTTCTAAATTGGCAACCAGCTCTCTCAAATTACGCATCTCTTCCTTCCACACTTCGCCTTGGGTTAAGAGGTCCGTGTTCATGAGCTTAGCCATCTGTGAAGAACTCGAGTTAACTTATTCTTAATGAACTATCTAGTGGTATTATTTACCGTTCGTTTAGCTTGTTCATGATAACCAACCAAGGTATTATTATCGGTTGATAGTTTCGATACAGCAGCCTGCAGAACTGATATATAGCTCTGGACAGATTCTTCGTCATTCCAAGCAGCCGGTTCAGCTTGAATGAGTCTTGAAAGTTCCATAGCATTTTTCAACATAATGGGTCGTTGACATGGTATCATTTGATCACCGATGGTATTGTGGATTGTTGCTATTTGTTGAAGACGCCTTGCGAATCCCATGAACTTTTCTGCATGGGTTGCTGATGTATGCAGGTCAATTGGAACATTGTAGCCAAGGTTTTCGAATTCCCTGACATCGCGACAAAATGTAACTAGCTTTGGATTGAAGGTGACACGCATCAGTTGGCGGCCGTCTTTTTCGAATCTTACAACTGGTTGGTCATCGCGGAGTCTAAAAATAAGGAACATTTTTTAAGGATATAAGAGCTTTGGACCAGATTCTCCGCTGTACCTCAATTCTCCCCTCTTAACTTCTGTAGAACACTGTCCGCACCAGATCTCAAAATTAGTTCGAAGAAGTGACTCAGTTTCTTCCTTGATCTCTTGAACAACTTTATTAATTTGCTTATAGCCCTCGCGTCCTTTGATAAGATGACTCACCCTTTCAATTTCAGTAATCTGAAAGAACAAAAGCATGCATTTACTATTCTTCGGATCAAATAATCACAAACTCACTTCATGCTCAACAAGCTTAAGACTTCTGCATTCCTGACAAATCGCCGATATTTGTCCAGTATTTGGCTCCATGTTTATGTCCTTCATAGCCTTTCGCAGATCCTGCAAGAAAGTTTGCAGTGACTGCATAAATTGCTCCCTTTCCATAGTTAGAAGCTCCATAACGGTTGGCCTCTGAATAAGCATCTCATATTGGGTGAAGATAAATACGACCTGTCTGGCATTACTCAGATGCTTCTGGAGCTGACATTTCAAGGAGCAAGCAATTTTTTCATCAATTGGCTGAAGCATTTCTTCGAATTGATGAAGAGCCTTGTTCCATTTACTTTTTCCTCTCTCTGTTGTGTCGAAAACATTAATGCCTGCTTCAAAACACAATGAAACTTACTAGTCCGAAACTTTCCAAATTTTAACTTACCTTTGAATAGAGAATTTTCAGTAAATAAACTTTCAATATCTTTATCTTTCAACAGAATCGCAATTTGCTTAAAAAGATTCTTAATATTCTTAATCTCGATGAGACGTTCCTTGAAGAGATTCGCACGCTTCGGAATATGTGGTTCACCCGTCCAAGGATGTTGAACGTAATTTGGCCAAAAGAGTCGTGTCAAAGAATCACAAAGTTGGATCCAAGCGTCAACAATATCATTGCATTGACTCATTAAATTGGTTATGTGATTGGATTTCGAGTTCCAGATATCCTCTGTAGATAGGTTTTCCGTACAAACTTCAAGAATCAGGTTTCCTAGTTAGAAAATGGTGAAATGATTTGAAAAAAAACCCCGAAACACAATTTAACAACATTACCTAGAATATCTAGTAAATCTGCCATTCGATTCTCAGGAAATCGAAAGGGCAGCTGCCAAAGCTCATCCAAGTTATTATGGGCAACATCTAAGAACTCTTCGAGTGTTCCCATTGACTCAGGATCAATTTTCCTATGATAAATACATTTAATAGTTACTATTTGAAAAATCAAATAAAAAAAAACTAATTAAAAGAAACGATTGGGTCCAACTAATTGTCCTGACGTCTAAAAATCAGATCTGAAGAATATCAAGAAATCCGTTCCTAAGCGGCACGGAAACATCGCTCCACAATGAAACAAAAAAAAATGAGGAAGTGTTAGAAGCAACTTCCGAATGATTCCAAGTTGATTGAAAGTTTAGAAGAACACACAAATTTCGATCCCTCTCCTTTCACAAAACTTCTATGTTCCTATGTTCCACTGAATTCCAACATCTCGAATTTCGCATCGTCACTTGGGCCAGAATCCGAACAAAATACAACTGACATAGGAAACCAAGGTTAATGATTCTACATACGGCCGTTATCGCTTACTGGGTATTGTAGCTTTGAGAAGAGAACCAAATTAAGCGAAAACATTTGGAAATATGCCAAACATAAGGAGGTTAACCTTAACTCAGACGCAAATATCACAGGGACTGAAAATTCCAACAGCCGCAAAACGAAGAGCCCCCAAAGGACAATTTGACTGCATTTAAGAGTTCTGATAGCTTTCCAAATTGCAATCCAAAAAGTATGATCAACCATGAAGCAATGTTAAAGCCATATTATTTACGGGGTACAAGCTAAGGTAAAGGCAGTAATCTTCATTACCAGAAATAGAAAATAAGTGCTTGAAGTGGGTTGCGGACAGAATTCCAAAAGCCGATATCCCGAAAACCCAAAATCCCGAAAACTCAAAATCCGGAAAAAACCAAAATCCAGAATCCCGAAATTCCAAAATCCTAAAAAAAAATCCCGAAAAATTTCTTTTGTTGGGACAGCACCCCATAAGGAGGATCGGAACTATCGAAAATCAATCTACTACAAACATAAATAAGAACTCTTTTAACATCAATCCGGAGGAATTATATACTCGAAACGAGAATTGTAAACTCAGAAATGGCCAGGAAGAAACTTACATTTAGAACGTCTTGTGGAACACCACAGAGAAGATTTCATCTCCCATGCTTTTGAAACTGGTCAACAGTATTTTATTTAAACTAAGTCCAGGCGGTTTTGTTGAAGACATCGCTATAATGTACTCATCTTAATTCGTCCCTACCTTGTGTGAACTTCTGCAAATAATCTTTGACAAAATGAGCAACTGAGCCATTAGCTGCAGAATAAATGCCATTCGGCTCAAGACTGACTGAATTCTGATCACCGATCCTTAACCTGAAGGCATTTTGGGGTGATTTCAGCTCACGGAAGAAGTACAGACTCCATCGTTTCAAGAGGAAGACTTCACGCTGAAGCCACCAAGTTCACTACATCAAGCAATTCATGAAATCGTAGTACAAGGTATCATATGTCCCGAAAATAAGAAGAGAGGTATCAGAAACAAACCATAATCGGCAAATATCAACGTGGTTTCATTGCAGGAAAATTAACCATTGATCAGATCGTTACATCTTTAGGCAGGTGATAAAAATGTCTGGAATTTAAAATTCCATTTATAGACAGATTTCATCATCACAAATAAATTGAAACGATTTTTTAAGCTGACCATGAGCAACATTACCAGCCAAGTAAAAGTAGCCGGTTTGCTGTCCAGACCAATCAACATCTTTACTGGACTCCAATAAGGGGATGGTCTGGCTTGCATCCTCTTCAACCTGGCGTTAGAAAGAGCAATCCGTGACTCTGGCACGTTAACAAGAGGGACTATCGTCACTAAATGAAGCCATATATTGGCTAACGCAAACGATATCCACATTATCGGCAGAAGTCCACAAGCTGTACAAGACTAATTCACTCAGATCGATCTGGCGGCAAGTAACCTGTGGCTGCATATTAATGAAGGGAAAACCAAGTACATGGTGGCTGCATCGGGAGAAGTATTTGTCCAACAATCAGGGTAGTGGAGCATGAATTTGAAGTAATGCAATCCTTAAACTACCTTGGGTAAAAAGTAGCGGGTGATTACAACTTGGACGACTGCTTCAATCCAAATCCAACAGAACCTAGTTTAGTTTGTCGAAAATACAATAAAACTAATTTGCTGCTGTAGAAGACTTGGTCTTACCAAGTGGACCCGTTTGCACGGGAGGACAATTCCCGAGAAGATACAATCATCAGTTATCAATCATTTACCTTGAAGCAGTTGTTGGTGAGACAATAAAGCTCAGTAGCCTCCGGTGGGCTGGGCAACTAGCCGATGTTGGCCAAAAATTAATCTGATTAACGATTTAAAATTAATTATTAAAATCGTAATCGTAATCACAAAATTTGATTAAGATTAATTAAATATAATCAAATTCAAAATGATTAAGATTAAAAATCATCAGCTGCATTGCTCCCCTTAAAAGTTTCGCCCGTAATACTCGTTTTGCTAGGAATGCCCATCAGTTCACCCTTGAGCCCAATTTCGGACGTACCGTGAAATATAGAGATTCTTTTTTTAGCCGTACAACACGACTTTGGAATGGTTTACCCGGCGAGATTTTCCCTTGCCATTTCAATATGCAAACATTCAAAACCAATGTTGATCGACACCTCCTATCTCTCCCCTCCCTATCTTCCTAATGCCCGCGCAGTGTGTTACATTAAAAGGGAAACAAATAGTCCCTTGTGAGCGCGTTAATTATAAAAAAAAAAAAAAAAATTATCTTTAATCGTTAATTTGATTATTTGATTAAGTATTAACTTTGTCCAAATAAAATGTACCCTCTGATAAAACAACTCTATTTTGCCGAGGGAAGCCAAGAACGAGAACAAAGTTATCCTGTTATTTGCAAAGTGTTATTAAAACAGTTAAATTTTCATTTTGGTATGGAAAAATTTGAACAACTGGCATAAAGATTCGTCGGAATCAGCAGTATGGCAATAATGCTAGGTAAAGGGACCTTTATACGTCCCAATATGGGACCAATGGAATTTATAAAGGATTTAGGTACCTATAATAAGGTTGGAAGGAAGGTAGGTACTAAAATTAAGATACGTGTTCCAACTACTGTTAAGCCAGTAGGTATAGAGACAATATTAAAAGTTAACACAGTGGTTTTGTTTATTTATAGGAAGGTGTAAACTTTTGTTTTCTCGATTGAAATTTTTGCATTCAGTAGTAATCGAATAGTTTTTTTATTTGTTAGTTGTTTTTGTGTGTTTATCAAAGGCTTCCTTATTTATTCTGTGCTTTTATGATGATGAAAAATACTTTAAAATACGTAAGTATGTATGTAATGTAGGTTGTCACTTTCTTTTATTTGACTAATGGCTTGGCTAGGGCTTAGCCGAGCAATATGAAATAAAATGTTGGGGAAAAAATTTATGAATTCAAAAAAACACTACTCATAACGTTTTTTGGAAAAAATGTTGTAAGCCATCTTATTTCTTTTGCTGTTTTCTATTTTATGAATTTTTTCATTTCAAATTCGTTCGACCAGTTTTTTCAAAAAAATGTTTTTTTTGAAAAACTTTTCGAAAACATATTTAAAAATTTTTTTTAAAATGTCAATTTTAAGAAATCTATAGTTTATACTAGGAGAAAAATTTAAAAAAAAATTATAGATCCGTTTTCAAAATATTCAAAAAACAAAATATTTTTTTAAAAAAATTATTAAAATTTAAAAAAATATGTTTTTGAAAATTTTGATAAGCAATATTATTTAAATCATAAAACACTACATATTTTGAAAATTTCATCAAAATCCGTCAATTAGTTAACGAGAAAGTCTGATTTTAAAAAACCGGTCATATGGGAGGTACCGTTATAAAACTTTTTCTGAAAAATCCATTAAAATTAAAAGATAGATTTTGCACAGAAAACATCATTCTGAAAGTTTTATCAAAATCGTAGGAGCCGTTTTCGAGAAAAACTAGTTTTTTAATAAAAGTTATATCGCAGGTACCGTTAGTTTTGGAGCTAGAATGCCAATTCCAAAAATTGTCGGGTAGAGCACTCTAAAAATACTATATACCAAGTTTGAATCAAATCGGCCCAACCGTTTAGGCTGTACATATCGATACGGACAGACAGACAGACAGACAGACAGACAGACAGACAGACAGACAGACGGACGGAATTTCCGGACCCACTTTTTTTGACTTCTCTATCATCGTAATATCATGTTTGATTGTTAGAATTTTTTTTTTTTTTTTACGAATGCATAACTTGCCTTATAGTCCCTATAATCGCAAGTAAAAATGGTATAAAAATCAAACATGACATTACGTTCATAGAGGAGTCTTAAAAAGTTAGTTAGTGTATAAAGATCTGCAGCCTAAACGGCTTGAGCGGTTGCCTTCAAATTTGGTATGTGTTTTTTTGGCATTCTTCAGAGGGGAAATTGAAATTTTATTTTTACGGTTAAACATAACGGTGCCTGGACACAGGATTTTATCAAAATCGGTCGCAGAATTTTCGAGAAACTTTTTTTCATAAATACGATAATATATAAGACGTGTAATGGCGTACTACAATTTTTACTAAAAGCCGTTAAGTTTTGTGATTTTGACACTTTATAAGTTCTGATCGTGTTAATTTTCTATGTAAATGTTCCGTGTTTTTTTTTTAATTTAAGTCTTCCAATGTGATTAGACACATAGGAGCAAGTATATGCGACCTTGTCGTTCCCATTTTTTGTTTACACAGAACTGACAACGTTTATGGATGTATTAGTATATAATCAGGTTAATTAACTAATGATTGATGTTTAATGATTAATGATTAACACCATTAATCATGATTAAGATAACTTTTTTAATAATGATTAAATTAATCTTTTTAAAATTAATAAAATAAATTTATTGATTAAAAAATTAATCGATTATTTTCAACATTACAACTAGCTCATATGAGCGAAGAAGAACCAGATTCGAAAGTCTTTTTCAGTTCTTTTTATTGTAGAAGGCAGACCATATTTAACTTGGGAGGATGGCGTAGACCAGAAGGCCCGAAGCCGAAGCCTTGGGGTGCGAAACTGGATGGCATCGGCAAGCAATTGGGACGTAATGATGGTCTTTTTTAATGAGACCCATGCAAGATGCCGGTTATTGCACAAATTCAGATGGTGATGAAAACTTCCCAAATATCAATCCTCCCACTATTAATAGGACACAAATGCTATTAAATTATTCTTAATTATATTATAAGGGCGAAAGTTTGATATGTTGATGTTTGTTTCACAATCAGGCCTCAGCGATTAAACGGATTTCAATGAAATTTGGAAGGTAGGAGGATGGGGTGATGGACTGAAACAATACAATTTCTGTTCCGGGGAAATGCATAGTTTCTGCATGAGAGATGTATTGCTGCAGGTTGTTTTTTGCTTTTATCCCTCAGCGACTGCACGAGTTTTTGAAGTTTGGTAGATTGATGACTTACATGATCCATAAGACTACTACAAAGGCTACTTTTATTCCGAAAAAATGAAGGTTTCTGGCTGAGAAATATTAATATTTTCTTTAACGGGTTTGGATGAATATAATAGGGTGCATGCAGACAAAGTCGTGGGTAAGGTAGAAGCTAGTTGAAAGTTGAATGTAAATATTAAGGAAGGAGTGAGTATGGTTCAAAACCTTCGTGCACTTGTAATAGAATTCTTAACATGAGATTGGGTTCTATCCAAAAAAAAAACATTCATTGTAAATCAATCCTGACATACGCATGCTTGGTTTAAAGCCATGCCAGTCTTAGGCAAGGCTGATCTTGATCATAAACAGATTCAAAAACCAGCGTGCTTTGGTGCGACAAATACCATTAGGAGGACTGCGGATGGTGTACCGCAGCCCTTGAAACTTGCTACAGTCGAACTTTTCCCTGTTAACCTGGTAGCCAAATGTGCCATAAGACCCAAGGTGAGTAAAAACTGGAAAAAGGACAATCATGAATCCATAGTAAAATGTATCACTTTGAGAACTCAAACTCATTAATTGGCACTAACAGATAACAAGGGAATGCTGTAACGATAAACGAAAATCACATTTCGGTCGATACTGATGGTTCAAAGAAGTTAGCAAGGGTAGGGTCAGGTATCGTCTCAGTAAATCTATCACAATGATTGATGATGATGTCGACAAAACCGCCTAGCAGAGTCAGTAATTCGAGCAACCATGGGTCGGTTTCGCACCACCAGCGCGTGCAACAATTGGAGTTGTGCCTATCCACTTTATGGATAATTTTGCGGAAGAATCTAGGTTTTCGGGCTTACAAAATCCAACTCATGCAAGAATTTAAGGCGAACGACCATCAGGCGCGTTGCACGTTCGGTGAATGGGCCCAAAACGAGATGGCCGTTGTTCCTAATTTTCACAAGAAAATTTTGTTCAGCGATGAAGCTCACTTTTGGTTGAATGGGTACGTTAATAAGCAAAATTGTCGTATTTGGAGTGATCATAAACCACAAGCCATTGTTGAGACGCCGTTACATCCTCAAAAAGTCACTGTCTGTTGTGCTCTATAGGCAGAGGGAATTTGTGCATATTTTTTCTTCAAAAATAAAACCGGCCATAATGTTATAGTCAATGGGGAACGCTATAGAGCCATGATTAATGACTTTTTCGTGCCTGAATTGGAGGATGTTGATGTGAACGACCTTTGGTTCCAACAAGACGGCGTTACATGCCATATAGCCAACGAAACAATCAATTTATTGAAGGAAACTTTTGGTGAGCGCATTATCTCTCGTCGTGGGCCTGTAGCGTGGCCTCCAAGATCGTGCGATTTAACACCACTGGACTTTTTTTGTAGGGCTATGTGAAGTCGCTTGTCTACGCAGGTAAACCTGAGACGATTGACGCCTTGACAGAGAATATATGGTGCGTTGTTGCTGACATACGGCCCCAATTGCGGCAAAAAGTAATCGAAAATTGGGCTTTTCGGCTGGAATTTATTCGAGCCAGCCGCAGCGTCCACTTACCCCAAATTATCTTTAAAACATAATGGCAAACACTTATCTTTATAATAAAGCTAAACTTGTACATAACATTTAATTATATGCGTTTTATTTTTTCTTGAAAACCACACGTCTAAAAAAAAACACCCTTTAGTTCTCGTGATTGTAGTTTTAATCTTTAACAATTTCTGATGATGCCAACAGAATCGACCAGAAGAATTCCCAATCCTGGAAATGAGCTTGTAACTCTCAATCTCAAGCTAAATGGAAAACGATACCCTAATATTGTGGTTAACATTTTTCAACAAATAGACAAATGGATTTGGGAAGCATAAGGTGAAGAGATGCCCTCATTGCGATGAATGAATGTGGTTTAATAGGTAAACATTTGCCACTGACTCACCTTATTTCCTTGTCAATTTTGTCCAGAGCTCCAATAAAAACCTGTGCCATTTCCCTGTCAACCCTTGACTTTGAACTATCAAGTTTTCCTTTCCAGAATCTAATTTCATCACTTATGGTTGCTATTCCTAGAAAGAAAAAAAAAACAATAAATTTATCTTTTAAATGGAGATCAGCATTCAAAAATCCCCCCCGCTAACCTGACTGTGGTAATCCCAAAGAGGAGCCCAATGAAACATGCAAGCTCTGCAGTTGTTCACTCAACTCCGGGCTATACTGGGCCTTCTAACAAAGCAAAGACAATTATTGTCAAAATTAGCACTTAAAACCTTTATATATCTACACGACATATCTCCGGACCCGAAATACCTACCTTAACCACGGCATGCGGCGAAAACACTCTGGACATTGAATTGTAAATTGATTTTACCATCCCACCCTCCAGCGTTAGCATTCCCAAGCTCTGATTATCCATCAATGGGGTACTTCCATTTATACCCAACTTCGTCGACAACGACGACGACGATGACGACCCAGAGAATGGTGTACCAACTTTGGGAATCTTATAGAACAACAAACAGACATCGTCGTTGGGAATTTGGTGGTGAAACTCGAGTTTGCCATCGTTTCTGGTTGCGGCAAGCACTGTGATTTCATCGGATTCCAGGAACTCAACAATGGGTTGGTGGTCCTCATGACCGGATATTGCATCAAAGTAATCAACTGGTTTTATATAGAAGAGGTGCATCCACCCAACGACCAACACAGATAGGAGGAAAGTGGAAAATTTTCCGAAACCAAGATTATCGTATATCTGGTGTTGAAGTTCAAATGCTTCCCGAATGGAAGCTACTTACCTGAAGTGTTGATAATAAATTTTGTTTTATTGGACATCACTCCTGGATTTTCTGGAGCTGTGTTGTTCGGATAAAGTTCTTCTTGAGTTGCCGAGGAAGTTGAAAAAACTGAACATTTTCTTGCAAAATGGTTGTGTTTTGGATATTATGGTTGGCATGCAGTTATGGCAACTGTTGGTTAGGTGATAACGGTTGTTTACAAACAACGTAGTCGTGGGTTGGTTACATGGGGGAGGAAAGGAAGTGGTTTGTTTTTGTTTTTCCGAAATGCCAATGGAAGGTTGTTTGTATTAAAAAGGGTGGAAACATTGTTTTTGTGGAAACTTTGAAGGGTTTTGCTAGCAACATTTGTTTTTCGGTTGAAGAGCAATCAAGTGATTGGATTGTCGGTAGAGTAGTTTTCAGAAACAATCGAGGTGAACTTTATAAGAAGATTGTTGGTGAGAACAGTGGGAATTGAAAGAATATTTCAGTTTTCTATTTGTTTATTTTGAAAGAATTATTAAATTTATTTTATAAATAATCCTTTTATAAAGAAGTATGTTTAATACAATTAAAGCAATTACAAAAATAGTGGGAAGTTGGAACTTTCGCAGGAAATCAGTCATAACCGAACTGGCTGTTGTTGGAGTTGGGCTGATGGCTCTGAAGATGGAATCCTTCATCAAGAATCAGGCAAGCATTATAACGGTTTTTTTCGGAAGGCATACTTTCTTCCACATATGAGTTGGTGCATATACTCCTAGCCAAATCAGCACATCCAGCTTTGAGGAATTTGGTAGTATAGTCATCAACTTCAGCTTTGTTTGGACTTAGTCTTAGATAAAGATTGATTTACATCGTAAACGTTAGGCGGAGGGTATTATTAATCTACCTAGCTCAGATATAATAGTTCATTCTGCGAACATCGGATGTAGGGTCGTCAGTGAAGTAATGAAGTCTAACAGAAATGGTATTTCTATATTGTTAGTATCGACAGCATGTTATCATTTGTGGATGAAAAGGTGTTTTTTGAAGCACATCTGTTTGCTGATGGAGACGTTAAGTCAGTAACACTATTCATCAATAAAGATGATATTTTGATCATATAGTCACATCCGTGTGTCAGTGTCTGGCATGTGGCATGCACCCAATCTGATGCATACTTGTCGACTTTTGGATACATTCGCCATTGAATTTAAAATTTTTATAAAAATATTTTAATTCATTAAATAATAGTTTTCAATTGCTTGCATAACATATAAGTGAATAGTTTTAAATTCATAAAATATAAATTCAGGAATTTAAAGTTAATTAATTAATGTACTGATTGCATCAGTATAAATCTTACTTCCGGGATTAAATCAACCGGTTCGGTTGTCTTGAATCTCTTCCTGGCGTTGTCAATAGTGACCTGAAGATGTGATAGGTAGGCAAGTTCTTGGAGCTAGTGATTCAATTTCAGTACCAAATAAAAATGAGGATCAACGGTTTGTGGTCCGTTTCTATCGTGAAGTGGATGCCAATAACGTACTACGGAAGTTTATCGCATGCCTACTTTTCAATTTTGGCATACTTCTCTTGGCTGTCTGATATGATTCGAGAAGCGTTTAGTGATACTGTTCACATCTGCCTGAAGGGAAACAGCCCCCCGTCCAAAAGATGACGCATCAGATTATACAATGGTTTAATTTGCTGGATTGTATGTATGTTAGTACCTGCTTTAAATTTGTTAAACCCTCTTCTGAAATGGGCGAACAAAGACCATCTGTATGAGATTTTAAAAGCTCGATTAATGGTAGTGCCCCCTGTCTTAGTGGTTATTGTGTCGGACTGCTAAAGCGAAGGGTCGTGGTTCGACTCCCCCTTAGACCCACCTATTTTTCCGAATTAGGAGCTGACAAAATCTCCAAGAGTAAAATTTACTTCGAAAAAACGCATCTCATATAGACGGCGGTAAATCGCAAATCGCTTTCTTTCATTCTTTCAGATATACAATACACACACAGAAATGGTTGAGAGTATAAGTCACTAGGCCTTGGCCTGATACTACCCCCCCTGGTTTGTCTTTTCTAACGCTCTACGGATAAGGAAACATTTTTTTCTTGTCTACGTCTTTACTGTGAAATACAGGCCAGCTGTTTTGGCAGTAAGTGAAACTCAGGTTGAAGTAAATACTGATTTATCAAAATTTCTGGACAGTAGTTCAACTTGTAACGAGTTTGAGTTGAGTTTTTTGCCGCCCATACTCTTGACTTATTTGGTGAAAGTAAGATTATTGCGCTTGATATTTCCAAACCATTTGATAGAGTTTGGCATGAAGCTTTCTTATCGAAAATGCGTGCTTTTGGGATCGATAATACTCTTGTTAGAAGCTATCTTCTGGACCGTTCAATACAAGTTATATTCTGGTTTGCCCCAGGGCTGCATTCTGTTTCCGACTCTTTTCCTCATTTTTATAAATGATCTTCTGTCTGTTACTTCTAATCCACTTAACTGTTTTGCTGACGACTCTACCCTCAGCTTTTTATATTCGTTCGATAATTCACGTCCTTTGGCTTCGGACGTGCAATTGCAACGGTACCGTATGTCAAGCTAATTAAATTCCGATTTATGCATGGGGTAATAGAAAACGTGTGGAGTTTAATGCTTCGAAAACTCAATGCTGTCTTCTGTCGTTAAAGCTAAACATACCCCACATGCCATTATCCATGAATGGCACTTGCATTGAAGAAACCGAAAGGCTTTCATTACTCGGTATGTGTGTCAACGACAACCTCCGTTCTAACGACCATATTATATAATAATATATATAATAGGCTGCTAAGTGCTTAGGTTTTCTGTATCGATGCAAGAAGTTTTTATTCCCCTCTGATCTGGCTACAAATTATAAGGCGTTTATACGCCAAAAACTTGAGTATAACTCCCATCTATAGACTGGTGCTTCTCAATCATCGCTACACCTGCTCCACAGAATATAAAACAAAAGCGTTAAAATTAATAGGAAATAGAAAAGTGTCTGAAACAATTGCTTCTCTTGAACACCGACGCGATGTTTCATGTCTTTCCTTGTTTTATCGTTTCTTTTATAAAAAATGTTCACTTGAAGTAGCCAGTTGCATTGCTTCCCTTAAAAAATTCACCCATAATACTCGTCTCGCAAGGAATGCTCATCAGTTCACCCTCGATCCCAATATCGGACGTACCGTGAAATATAGAGATTCTTTTTTTAAGCGAACAAGACGAATTTGGAATAGTTTACTCGGCGAGCTTTTCCCTTGCTATTTGGATCTGCAAGCATTCAAGACTAATGTTAATCGACACCTTCTATACCTTCTTCCCTAACTTCCCAATGTTCGTGCAGTGTTTCGCCTGTAGGTGCGGGGATGAAAGAATAGGCCCACGGTACGGATATGCCTGCAGTAAGAGTCTGCTAAAATATCCTCCCCTATAGGTTCGGGGGAAGAATTAGCCTATGGTTGTGCGTGCCCGAGGTAAGAGCCCTCTAATCTCACCGCCCTATAGAATGGGTGTAAGAATTATTCTATGGCCGGGTTGTCGGAAGTAAAAGTCTTCCAATACCAAGTCTAGTTAAGCCATTACTTCAACGATCCGCATTGATCCGCAAGGATCTACATGGAATGGCTGTAGGAACTTTTGCTTCTAGGCGGGGCATCAGGAAGAGCCAAGGTCTTCACCTTGGTTGATAGGATTTATGAACTGTTGCTTTACTGGTTAGTGGGCCAGCAACTTTTCGGGAGGTGATCCACAAGTGCGTCTCGAGAGAGACGGGCAAGGCCTTACCTAGGGCTTAAACTTAGGGACCATGGTGGTTTTTCCAAATGCGGAAGCGAAAAGGTATCTTTGGTTTCTGGGAGGATGGCACGACTTCGTATGAAGTATGTGTACATTGTCTTATTTAACCTTGATACTAGGGGTGCTGATAGGCCCTGCTTCTTAGCAAGGAGAATGGATTTACCGTAATAAATTCATTATTTGCTACTAGAGTGGTTTGGCAGCCCACTCTAGAGATAGTGTGGTCTGGCGTACCACTTCTAGGGTTTTTTTTGCGCCCCAAGGTGACTCCAATGTGGTGCTCACGTAAAGCCTCTTCACGATCTGTTCGCGCAGTGCGTTAAACATTATAAGGGTAAAAATATTCCCTTGTGCGAGTGTAAAATATAAAAAAAACAGGTGGCCAATTCACGTGTCCATTTCTTGAGATGATTCTGTCACCATAGTGATGGTTGCACGCGCTGTATGGCATCTTGCACCGTCTTATTAAAAATAAATGTATTGACGCGACAGCTCCTTAAAGAGCCAAGGCCTTGCGACTTATACTCTCAACCATTCCTGCGTGTGTGTTGTTAATCTACAAGAATCAGGAATCATTTGCCTGTAGAGATCGCCATTCACGGTAATGTTTGCACCAGTTTCGAATTTAAAAACAAATGGGCCCTGATGACGCCTTGGGCATGTATACCGCACCAAACAGTGATTTTTTGGGGTGTAATGGAGTATCAAGAGTCTCATAAGGATCTCACTCCAAAAACGACAATTATGCTTGTTTATATACCCGCTAAGCCAGAAATGAGCCTCGTCATGATTTGACGATAAAAATCGGGTTCGACTTCTAGTTGATTCTCAGCCAATTTACCGAACACAAGACGCAATTGATGGTCCGCTGGCTTAGGTTTTATCACCACTTTGATCTTATATAAATGTAAGCCAAAATCTTTCCTCAAACTTTTCCAAGTAGTGGCCTGGCAGGGACCGAGTTGCTGACAACGGCGTCGAATCGATAAATTTGGTCCTCTGTCATACTCACGTCTGCATCAGCGATGACTTCTTTTGTACGCACTGTACGTAGCGTAGCTTATCAGATGGACGATTATGGGCACCGTAATCTTAACGAATTGCTTTATACCTAAGTTTGGCGAACAAAACATGAATTTTGGAAACAAAACTTACACGATTTGTAAACGTTCTTATGGTGTAAGGCTTTGCATGGTGATTTGCCACAGTACAGGGTGTTCGCCGGGAAGGTATACTACTTTGTTTGTTTATAATTTTTGATAAAATGAAAGAGAATGGATCTTATATTGATAAATGTTGTGGTGTTAAAAAGTTTTCAATCATATCACGTTATCGCTCCCCATTCACTGTTACCGTTACGCCGTTTTTATTTTCAAAGAAGTAAGGTCCAATTATTCCTCCTGACAAAATTGCACACCAGACTGATGAATAATTTGAGGGTTTTCCATTGCCCAGAACCGACTATTCTGTTTATTCACATATCCATTCAAATGAAAATGTGCTTCGTCACTCATTATGATTTTTTCATGAAAATCGGGGTTGTCATGGGCTAGCTGTAACATCCTATTGGCATATGTACGGCAGCGTAAATGGTCTTGTGGAAGAAACTCTTGTATCAACTGAATCTTAAATGGAAACAAATGCAAATCCTTGTGCAAAATTGTGGCCAAAGTTGTTCTTTGAAGACCAAACTTCTGAGCACGGCGTCGAATTGAGGTTCATGGATTGTTTTGAACACTTATTCCTGGAGCAGCAGTAAAGTTTTCGGGTGATCTTGCAGTACGTTGTGGTCCATGCTTGGGCCTATCACCTACAGACCCTCTTTCAACGAAATCATTCCCTACACGATAAATAGTGCGTTTTGTTTCACGTAACTTTCTCATCGTCACAGTAATCGATGATTAATTTTGACAAAATGTTTTAAAGATGAAACACGTTGGTTTATCGAATATTTTTCCATAATAAATTTGCCACGTGTCTACTTCACGACTGCCAAATATGAACTGTCAAGACTAATGTTTACCAAAATGACGGCAAACAATATAGTATATATACCTTTCTGGTATATACACCCTGTATATGGAAAGTTCTATCCTCGAAACTTTTAAAAATCTGTCAAATCGAAGCTTCTATCACGGCCAATCTGAGTGTCTAAATGAAAAAAAAATTTCCGGGGCTTGAACCTTGAAATTATTGTCCGAAATTTGTTGTGCATCATTTAAAGAGACTTGAAAGTCTTACTCCATATAGCTCAATTACCTTCATTGTTGCACCATCACTACTCGCAGACGAAAGAAATCATGTTCTTGGTTTGTCCTCCATTAATGTGCAGTACCAGGTTTTGTGCGGCAGCTTCTTGACTTCTACCGATAATGTCGATGTTGTCTGTGTAAGCCAGAGTATGTGGTGGGACTTGGTGACGAAAGTTTCTTTTATCATCTAAATAGTATCAAGGATTGTATTCTCCAACAAAACTTTGAGCATTGACTTTTCCTTGACGGAGTTCAATAAGGATGTTGATGGGTCTGGGCAGCTACTTCAACTTGTCTTCTAATATTGGTTATTTATTTGGGATGCCAAATTCTCTATTATAAAGTTTTACCCTGGCTATGTAAATCATATCTTGAATTCTTGATGAAAATGCATCACGAGGAACAGAGGAATGAGAGTTCCAGTTGCTGAGCATTAAAGTATCCATAGATCTACCTCTCTGTTGTCCAAATAGTTTGTACAAGAAAACCCTTGGTATCAGTAGGAAGGGGGCAGGGGGGCTCCAGATTTGACAAAAAATAAAGGTTCTTTGACAATTTTCGGGCTACCAACCTCTTTCCAACCCTGAAAGACTAGCCCTCCATAATTAGCTAAACTTTTGTTAAGAGCTTAAACGAAAGTTTGTTTTCAACAGTCGCCAACAGGATGCTGTGGAGGCACTGCCATCTTTCGTACTTTTGAGTGCTACATTAAAATCCTCTGTTCCACAGTCGGCAGACCACATGGTCAGGCCTTCACAGTAGTTTAACTGTAGTTAAAAATTCAGGAAATTTCGCATTGAGTTCGGATCTTAAAAGTCAAATAATTGAATAACTTTTATGCGGAAATTTGCAATAAGAGCTCCTAATTTGCTGACCATCAAATAAAACAAAAACCATTTTTTGAAGATTTCATTATTCCAAATCAAAATCCACAAAGCTATGGCCTGTAAAGCGTGACGGATTTTCTAAATATATTTTCCCTCAACAGATTTCTTAATAAGCCTGTTTAATTTCATTTCCTTTTTTCCACAAATGTTCCCTAATAAATTTTCAAATCCGTAACGAACTCTCCGGAGAAACTTTTTATCCATTCATCTTCAAGTTACCAAAGTCACGCACGCTGTCCCAAAAAATAATGGAGGCAATTTTGTCCCTTAATGCAATTAATGTACAAGCAAAGGACATCCATTTATCCAGTTCATTTTTTCCCATTGATTTCCCAGCTCATCTCTCTATTCCATACTCAGACTCCGATAGGATGTCCTGATCAATCAATCTGTTAGAAAAACTTCACGTACATCCCATTTACCCGAAAATTGATATGAGCATTCGATAGAATTTGGTTATATTGAAAGATTCATTCCTTTATCCTTTCGGGGCCAATGATAGAAGACCTTTTGCATTTATTCATGGGGACGTCTACTTAGGACTAGAAGATTGGATTTAAAAAAAAAAGAGAAAAAAGTTTTCCAATAATTCCAACTTCTGAGGGTATCAACTGGTGACAAATTGGAACTAATAGGAGTCCTTAAAGTCCTTAAATGCTAAGAAAAGAAATCCTTTTTTCCCTTTTCACCAGAGTCGGGTGTCCCTGTGTACATCGGATTTTTTAGAATGAATCTTAGGTAATTATATGGAATACAAACGACTACCAAGAATAAGGGTTTAAGATTAAAGTCTCTTGGGTATGTTCATTTGGGTGGTCTGCCAATAAAGTACTTTCGGGACCAGAACAGCATCCAGCAAGTAGAATTTTAATACACGAGTATACCCTGTAAGTAATATACTTCAAAAGTAAATAAAGCTGAACCAATAAAACAACAACAAAAGCAACAGGAACCGGAAATATCTTGGCTTCATAACAAATTTCGTACAGAAGAGTGTATCGATATATAGCTAGGCTTCTGGAGAACGATAAACAACCCTACGGATACGGACATTAATTTGTCATAAACAGAGTAAAAGTAATAAATTTTTAAATGTTGCACTTTCGTTTTAATAGAAATTTATATTTTCCCTTTTATACGGTCCAATGAAATATTTTGAAATTATGTTTCCAGCTGAAGGATGGTCCTTTAAGAATTTTGCTGTTGGCAATAATTTATCGCGAATAGTGGAAGTCTTTGTACGAATTTCATTTATTTCATAAACGGTGGAAGTGAAGGACTTTTTAAGGAAGTTACATACTTAACTGACGACTAAATTACCTGTTTATCTTATGGTTGTCGGGCTTATTGATTGAACAAACGAAAAGATATTTAAACAATGAAGATTTTGAGTAGCTGGAGGCTTAATCGAAATTAAATGAATGTGAGATCCTCAAAAGGATTCCTGGTTCGTTTGTTCTAGGGGTTAATTAAAATACTTTATTTTTTTTTGGTAGGTATAACTATAATTTATTTATATTTCAACTTTAAAGACTTCTCTTCTCGGGTATAGTGACGAAAGAAAGCCTCGTCTGTCTCTCAATAGAAACTTTCATCGACTAACTCCACTGTCCACTCTTGCTCTTGGTGTGCAAGTGCAATGATGAATAATGATTGTATAAAGAAGAGAACAAATGGAAAACGTATATAGCATATTCATCTTTCCTCTGTCTGTTTGTCTAGTTGGACATTGTTGTCGTTGCTTGTGTGTAGTATGAATATGAACAAGTAGATGAAGTAGGAGTACGTAAGCATAAAAACTAATGCTGCATAAAAGAACAAAGACTGCCTCGGACTCTACGTTCAAAAGAGTATTCCTATCCTATCCTACTTTTGAGGAGAAAAAAAACCTTAAAGTGCGCGTTGAGAAGGCGGAGAAGTTTTACAACAGAAACGGCTTTGGAAAAATGTATTAAATACAGAAACTACCACGGCTACATACCAAAGCTTGAAAGAACAATCAAGCTAATCATCGTAGTAGAAAAGCCGTCGTTGGTGTGAGAATATAGAAAAACCATTTCTGCAGACTGTATGATGACGGAAAAGGTCTTTTCCGGGAAAATTAACTATAAAATTTGCTGGAGTTAGACAAACGATTTTGCACTATCGATCTGAACAAAGATAGCTTTACCCATAATGTTTAAGCCTTATAAGTTTACATAGCTGCTAAGCATTTGAAAGTTACAGACAAAAGCTGACTGAATCGAACAACACCAAATCTCGGTTAAAGTATTGAACCCGATCTGGCGAAATATCGAGGAACTTTACCAGACGCTTACTTGCAGGTCGAGTTCCACTTTACGCCAGCACCTGGCTACTTAATCTGGCGGTGAGCATACTTACCTAGAGTCAAAATAAGCATTGACTATTCCTAGATTGTTCACCAGTCACTCTTTGTTAGAGTGGTGCCTGCAGTCCACTCTAACTTCATAACGACATTATTTTATTATGGTGTTATTCACTAGAGTGGCTCCCCAAACCAAGAGTTGGTAAACATTCCCCTTTCTAAGGAGCGAGGTCTATCTGCACCTCTAGTTAATCACCTGAAAAGCTTCACTCAAACCAACTTCTTTCGAAGTCGAAGCCACCACGATGCTCCCTAGGAAGCCTAACTCATTATACTCAGGCAACTGCTACCAAGCATATGCTCGTGTAATCAGCTGGACTGTCCTGGTACCCTGTGGTACCCCACATTTAATCTACCATGGGTATGGCCTAACCTGCCCACGAAGATCTGCACTTATAGGTTCGAACTCCAAAAAAGTCAGGGAAACCATCATCCCTATGGGGTCGCAAGAATTCGTGATACCAGTGCTCAGTTAGGACACTGGAAATCTTACAATAGCCCGCCCAGCTTATTTTAGTCCTAAGGAGGTACAACGAAACTGCACTTGTTGATTTTATTTCGATCAAAGGTTCAACCAAGCCTATTCAGAGGATAGGCTCCGAATCAGGACTGTTCTCACTTTTAGCCAAAGATCTATTAAACGAAAAATGGAGTATTTCTACTCAGCTAACGTCTTTCGAACCATTGTTTCTGAGAGCACGACGTGAAGGTGATGAGAATTTATTTCGGAAGAGAATTACGAGTTGGTGGACCTGATTAACAACTTCTTTCCTATCCCAGTCGGGTAAGTTTTCGTCTCCTAAAAAGTATGTACTAGTTTGATCAAATTTGGCATTCAAGACCCTATCATTGTATATAAACTGCCTATAGTACTATCATGAGACCATTGTATATAGACTGCTATAGTACTATCACGACGACCGGTGGACGGTGGCGTTCCAAGCGGCTCTAGGGAAAATTAACTTGGTAAATTGAAAGAGGCGAACGAGTCGAACAAAGAGAATTCTAAGAGAAACTCTGTGAACATGTACTTTACTCTTTGCAGTTTGCAGTTTACATATATACAATGATGCGAGTATAGTTTTTTTTTGCACAACTGGATTGCTTCACACAAGCAGGGCGACGAGATGGCTAGTTAAAAGGATTGACAAAAAAGAAGAAAAACGACTTTTGTAAATGAATGGTGTCTGGGGGGTGGGTATATGTTTAAGCTGGTTGATAAGTTTATTTTGAGTTTTATATTTTTTTCATATAAAACATTCGAGGGTAGGTAGATATTTAGGTATGTACCTACATACATCCCTACATAATGTGTGTATTTACGTAGGTATACTTGTTATATTATCTTTGATAAAATGTTCAGCTAAATTCAGGTCGATCGGTCGGTTGTCGGTGTGGTAGATGGTGTGAGCGAGGGTGAGGGAGATACTAAAAAGGAAAACTTAATAAGCACATGTGTATGTGTATTGTGTATATCCTGTTCTCGGTGACGGTGAACAACGAAGAGGATCGACAATGATTTTATTTTTTGAATTTTCATTTCATTGGCTTCGTTATCGTTGATGTTGAATTTTATGCACAAGTAGCTTTGTGATTATAGGGACTATGAGTCAAGTTTAGGATTCGTGAACATAAAAAAATTGTGATAATAATCAAACTTTAAATTACGATGATAGAGAAACATATTTGAGTTGCTGGCAAAATTCTGTCCGTCTGTCTGTAGGTCTGTCTGTACGGATGTATTTTGGACTATAGCCTAAACCGATGAGCCAATCGACTTCAAATTTAGAACTTAAGGTTATTTTGACATTTTACACAGTTTTTTCAAATTTTACTTGCGATTATAGGGACTATAAGGTAAAGTTTAGAATTTGTGAATATAAAAAAGAATTTAGATAACAATGAAACATGACATTACGGTCATAGAGAAGTCTAAAAAAGTGATCGACAAAAAATGACTGTCTGTCTGTCAGTAGGTATGTATAACGAGCTGCAGCCTAAATGGCTTAAGCGATTATCTTTAAACTTGGTGTGTGTGATTATTTTGGCATTCCCCAGAGGGGACATTGAAATTTAAATTGTAGGCCTAAAAGTAAAGGAAGTGCCATGTGACCGTTGAGTTGAGTTGTTTTCTTGATTGAAATTTTTGCATTCAGTAGGTAATCGAGTATTTTTTTTTATTTGTTAGTTGTTTTTGCATGTTTATGTGTTTATCATAGGCGTCCTTATTATTTATTCTGTATGCTGTATGCTGTTACGATCATAAAATGCTTTAAAATAAATAACGATAAATAAATAATAATATAAATAACGAAATTTGCTTTCATTAGACTAGTGGCTAAGGCTCAACCGAGCAATATAAAACAAAATTTGGGGGAAAATATTATTTGTTTAATGAAATCAAAAAAAAAACTATTCATAACGTTTTTTGGAAAAAATGTTGTAAGCCATCTTGTTTCTCTTGCTGTTTTCTATTTTATAAATTTTTCATTTCAAAATCGTTCGACCAGTTTTTTGAAAAAACTTTCGAAAACATATATATACATTTTTTTTGAGTATGTCAATTTAAAGAAATCTATAGTTTATACTAGGAGAAAAAATTTGTCAAAATATTCAAAAAACAAAATAAGTTTAAAAAAAAAAATAAAAATTAAGAAAAAAATGTTTTTGAAAATTTTAATAAGCAATATTATTTAAATCATAGAAAACTACATATTTTGAAAATTTTATTAAAATCCGTCGATTAGTTAACGAGAGTCTAATTTGAAAAAAACCGGTCATATGGGAGGTACCGTTATAAAACTTTTTCTCAAAAATCCATTTAAACTTAAAGATAGATTTTGCATAGAAAACATCATTCTAAAAGTTTTATCAAAATCGTAGGAGCCGTTTTCGAGAAAAATAAGTTTTTCATTAAAAGTTATATGGCAGGTACCGTTAGTTTTGGAGCTAGAATGCCAATTCCAAAAACTGTCGAGTAGAGCACTCTAAAAATACTATGTACCAAGTTTGAATCAAATCGGCCTAACTGTTTAGGCTGTAGATATCGATACGAACAGACAGACAGACAAACAGACAGACGGACGGAATTTCCGTACCCACTTTTTTGACTTCTCTATCATCGTAATGTCATGTTTGATTGTTAGATTTTTTTTTACGAATGCATAACTTGCCTTATAGTCCCTATAAATCGCAAGTAAAAAACTATTCGATTACTACTGAATGAAAAAATTTCAATCGAGAAAACAAAAGCTTACACCTGCCCCTAAATAAACAAATTAGCACACACGAGCAAGTACGTGCAAACCAGTCGTGCCTTTTATATATTTATTTTTTTCTGAAATTCTTTATTTAAAAAATAATATGATTAAACAGACTTTTTGCTTTAAAAAAGGTATAGCACATTATTTTAAATGTTGCCGTTATTTTTAAATATACCTATATAAATATATTTTAGTGTAAGATTACTTAGGCTACTTACATTTTCCTTAATATCAATTTTGGTTGTAATCGGTTACCTAACCAGTTCTCAGAAAAGTCGATGCCAAAAAAAAACTCCTATGGGTGGTGCTAGTTTTAGCCCACCGTCATATTTTTTTTAACCATAATTGAATGCACATTGATTTTTTACATACAAAATTCTTGGAGCTGTTTTTGACAAAAATAAGCTTTTACTTGACGGTTATATCGCAAGTATCAGCTAAAAAAGAAATTAAAAAAATCCTATGTCGAATGTCAAAATAAACTTATATTCCAAATTTAAAGACAACTGGCCAAACCGTTTAGTAGACGGACAGAATTTTGCCAAATATGTGTCTCTATCATCGTAATGTTATAGGTATTTGATTGTTATCTCAAATTTTTTTTCTGCATGAATGCATAACTTGTACTTAGTACCTACCTATAATAATTGCAAGTAAAAATTAAACAATTAGGTGTTACAAATGTAAAAAACCCGTGGTATTTTTAGCAATTCTATAGAAGATTAGTACAAAGAAATATTTTGGTTTAACTATAAATTTCTTTCCCGCGAGCTAAGCTGGGTGGGTCAACTAGTTCCTATTATATAAACCTCAAACAAACAAAAGATCTTTGTTACTATAAATCAATAATATATAATCAATCAATAATAATATAAATCAATTTACAAACAATTTTTGATTGAATTTCTGCACATAGTTCATTCAGATAGATACCTGCACATACATATCTATGTACCTATATGTATATGTTGGTACCTATCTGAATGGAAAGTAAAATTCAAAACAAAAATCCATCCATTGCAAGGGCCTTTGTATCTTTGTATAAATACAGCAAGAAGTAAGTTTGTGTTTAAATTTCAAGAATGAATGTGTACACTATTTGAAGACGACAACCTTCATAATAGAATAGTAAAAAAATTGAAAATCCTAAAGAATTCGAATCAAAAGTCTGGTCAATGATGTATATATGTACAAATATGACAAATATGTATGTAGGTAGTGCTCATACAAAACTTGAAAATCCTAAAAAACTCAAATCAAAAGTCTCGTCAATGACGTACGCATGTATAAATACTTATGTAAGAACCAGTTCTCATATTACATATTCCATATAAAAAAACGTAAACAATGAAAATGTTGGATCTTGTATAAATCCTTACAAAAAACTAAGCCTCAGCTAAGCGAAACCATTATATATTAACTTCAAAACTGCCAGCAGTTTATACACATATATACAATGAACAAAACAAGATACTGAATTATTTTATGTTCTCCTTCGGTTTTTTCTTGCCTCACATTGCACATGCGCAGGAAACTAAGCACAAAGCATAACACTAAAAACCATGCTCTTAATTCTCTCTCACTCAAATAAAATGTCCTACACTAGCACTCCAAGCGGCTCTAGGGAAAAAGATTTTTTCTCGTCTCATGATAGTACTATAGGCAATGTATATACAACGCATGAGACGAGAAAAAATCTTTTTCTCTAGAGCCGCTTGGAGTGCTTGTGTAGGCATATTTTATTTGAGAAAGAGAGAAATAAGTGCTCTGTGCTTTTTGGCATTGTATATACATTGCCTATAGTACTATCATGAGACGAGAAAAAATCTTTTTCCCTAGAGCCGCTTGGAGTGCTAGTGTAGGACATTTTATTTGAGTGAGAGAGAATTAAGAGCATGGTTTTTAGTGTTATGCTTTGTGCTTAGTTTCCTGCGCATGTGCAATGTGACAATGTGAGGCAAGAAAAAACCGAAGGAGAACATGAAATAATTCAGTATCTTGTTTTGTTCATTGTATATATATGTATAAACTGCTGGCAGTTTTGAAGTTAATATATAATGGTTTCGCTTAGCTGAGGCTTAGTTTTTTGTAAGGATTTATACAAGATCCAACATTTTCATTGTTTACGTTTTTTTATATGGAATATGTAATATGAGAACTGGTTCTTACATAAGTATTTATACATGCGTACGTCATTGACGAGACTTTTGATTTGAGTTTTTAAGGATTTTCAAGTTTTGTATGAGCACTACCTACATACATATTTGTCATATTTGTACATATATACATCATTGACCAGACTTTTGATTCGAATTCTTTAGGATTTTCAATTTTTTTACTATTCTATTATGAAGGTTGTCGTCTTCAAATAGTGTACACATTCATTCTTGAAATTTAAACACAAACTTACTTCTTGCTGTATTTATACAAAGATACAAAGGCCCTTGCAATGGATGGATTTTTGTTTTGAATTTTACTTTCCATTCAGATAGGTACCAACATATACATATAGGTACATAGATATGTATGTGCAGGTATCTATCTGAATGAACTATGTGCAGAAATTCAATCAAAAATTGTTTGTAAATTGATTTATATTATTATTGATTGATTATATATTATTGATTTATAGTAACAAAGATCTTTTGTTTGTTTGAGGTTTATATAATAGGAACTAGTTGACCCACCCAGCTTAGCTCGCGGGAAAGAAATTTATAGTTAAACCAAAATATTTCTTTGTACTTATCTTCTATAGAATTGCTAAAAATACCACGGGTTTTTTACATTTGTAACACCTAATTGTTTAATTTTTACTTGCAATTATTATAGGTAGGTACTAAGTACAAGTTATGCATTCATGCAGAAAAAAAATTTGAGATAACAATCAAATACCTATAACATTACGATGATAGAGACACATATTTGGCAAAATTCTGTCCGTCTACTAAACGGTTTGGCCAGTTGTCTTTAAATTTGGAATATAAGTTTATTTTGACATTCGACATAGGATTTTTTTAATTTCTTTTTTAGCTGATACTTGCGATATAACCGTCAAGTAAAAGCTTATTTTTGTCAAAAACAGCTCCAAGAATTTTGTATGTAAAAAATCAATGTGCATTCAATTATGGTTAAAAAAAATATGACGGTGGGCTAAAACTGGCACCACCCATAGGAGTTTTTTTTTGGCATCGACTTTTCTGAGAACTGGTTAGGTAACCGATTACAACCAAAATTGATATTAAGGAAAATGTAAGTAGCCTAAGTAATCTTACACTAAAATATATTTATATAGGTATATTTAAAAATAACGGCAACATTTAAAATAATGTGCTATACCTTTTTTAAAGCAAAAAGTCTGTTTAATCATATTATTTTTTAAATAAAGAATTTCAGAAAAAAATAAATATATAAAAGGCACGACTGGTTTGCACGTACTTGCTCGTGTGTGCTAATTTGTTTATTTAGGGGCAGGTGTAAGCTTTTGTTTTCTCGATTGAAATTTTTTCATTCAGTAGTAATCGAATAGTTTTTTACTTGCGATTTATAGGGACTATAAGGCAAGTTATGCATTCGTAAAAAAAAATCTAACAATCAAACATGACATTACGATGATAGAGAAGTCAAAAAAGTGGGTACGGAAATTCCGTCCGTCTGTCTGTTTGTCTGTCTGTCTGTTCGTATCGATATCTACAGCCTAAACAGTTGGGCCGATTTGATTCAAACTTGGTACATAGTATTTTTAGAGTGCTCTACTCGACAGTTTTTGGAATTGGCATTCTAGCTCCAAAACTAACGGTACCTGCCATATAACTTTTAATGAAAAACTTATTTTTCTCGAAAACGGCTCCTACGATTTTGATAAAACTTTTAGAATGATGTTTTCTATGCAAAATCTATCTTTAAGTTTAAATGGATTTTTGAGAAAAAGTTTTATAACGGTACCTCCCATATGACCGGTTTTTTTCAAATTAGACTCTCGTTAACTAATCGACGGATTTTAATAAAATTTTCAAAATATGTAGTTTTCTATGATTTAAATAATATTGCTTATTAAAATTTTCAAAAACATTTTTTTCTTAATTTTTATTTTTTTTTTTTAAACTTATTTTGTTTTTTGAATATTTTGACAAATTTTTTCTCCTAGTATAAACTATAGATTTCTTTAAATTGACATACTCAAAAAAAATGTATATATATGTTTTCGAAAGTTTTTTCAAAAAACTGGTCGAACGATTTTGAAATGAAAAATTTATAAAATAGAAAACAGCAAGAGAAACAAGATGGCTTACAACATTTTTTCCAAAAAACGTTATGAATAGTTTTTTTTTTGATTTCATTAAACAAATAATATTTTCCCCCAAATTTTGTTTTATATTGCTCGGTTGAGCCTTAGCCACTAGTCTAATGAAAGCAAATTTCGTTATTTATATTATTATTTATTTATCGTTATTTATTTTAAAGCATTTTATGATCGTAACAGCATACAGCATACAGAATAAATAATAAGGACGCCTATGATAAACACATAAACATGCAAAAACAACTAACAAATAAAAAAAAATACTCGATTACCTACTGAATGCAAAAATTTCAATCAAGAAAACAACTCAACTCAACGGTCACATGGCACTTCCTTTACTTTTAGGCCTAAAATTTAAATTTTCCAAAATAATCACACACACCAAGTTTAAAGATAATCGCTTAAGCCATTTAGGCTGCAGCTCGTTATACATACCTACTGACAGACAGACAGTCATTTTTTGTCGATCACTTTTTTAGACTTCTCTATGACCGTAATGTCATGTTTCATTGTTATCTAAATTTTTTTTTATATTCACAAATTCTAAACTTTACCTTATAGTCCCTATAATCGCAAGTAAAATTTGAAAAAACTGTGTAAAATGTCAAAATAACCTTAAGTTCTAAATTTGAAGTCGATTGGCTCATCGGTTTAGGCTATAGTCCAAAATACATCCGTACAGACAGACCTACAGACAGACGGACAGAATTTTGCCAGCAACTCAAATATGTTTCTCTATCATCGTAATTTAAAGTTTGATTATTATCACAATTTTTTTATGTTCACGAATCCTAAACTTGACTCATAGTCCCTATAATCACAAAGCTACTTGTGCATAAAATTCAACATCAACGATAACGAAGCCAATGAAATGAAAATTCAAAAAATAAAATCATTGTCGATCCTCTTCGTTGTTCACCGTCACCGAGAACAGGATATACACAATACACATACACATGTGCTTATTAAGTTTTCCTTTTTAGTATCTCCCTCACCCTCGCTCACACCATCTACCACACCGACAACCGACCGATCGACCTGAATTTAGCTGAACATTTTATCAAAGATAATATAACAAGTATACCTACGTAAATACACACATTATGTAGGGATGTATGTAGGTACATACCTAAATATCTACCTACCCTCGAATGTTTTATATGAAAAAAATATAAAACTCAAAATAAACTTATCAACCAGCTTAAACATATACCCACCCTCCAGACACCATTCATTTACAAAAGTCGTTTTTCTTCTTTTTTGTCAATCCTTTTAACTAGCCATCTCGTCGCCCTGCTTGTGTGAAGCAATCCAGTTGTGCAAAAAAAAACTATACTCGCATCATTGTATATATGTAAACTGCAAACTGCAAAGAGTAAAGTACATGTTCACAGAGTTTCTCTTAGAATTCTCTTTGTTCGACTCGTTCGCCTCTTTCAATTTACCAAGTTAATTTTCCCTAGAGCCGCTTGGAACGCCACCGTCCACCGGTCGTCGTGATAGTACTATAGCAGTCTATATACAATGCTTTTTGGTTAGCTGAATCAATCTGCCTGATGAACATGCATGTTGTTGGAAAAATGTGTGGTTTACCTACATTCTTGGTGAATTTTAAGAGTAAATCTCTTTGAATTATACAATTTTGTTGACTTATAAGCAATTTAAAAAAAGATTCTTAAGAAGGTGAGATGAATTAACTTGATGTTGATGATGTTGCTTACATTTGTTGTATATGCAAAACGTTTGTATATACATTGTTTTGTATATGATTGACGTCATTGACCAGACTTTTGAAGTGATTTTCATTGTATATAGACTTTTGCTAGGATTCATACACGATCCAACATTTTCGTTGCTTACATTTTTTTTATATGCAATACATGTACAAGTACATATGTCATTGACCAGCCTTTTGAAGTGTTTTTTTTTTTAAGATATTCAATTTGGGTTTATCTGCTACCTATAAATTGAACGTTGTCGTTTTCAAAAAATTTACTCATACATTCTTGAAAATTTAACACAAACTTAATTCTTGCTGTATTTATTGAATGGATTTTGGTTTGAATTTTGCTTTCAATGCGGATAGGTACACAAATTTAGTGAAAACTATGCATGGAGATACATTCAAACTTTTTTGTTTGGAAATTGATTGTAGATTTGTATCCATTGTATATAGACTGCAGGTAGTAATGATTTTTGTTTTTTTTTGAGGCTTTGTATGAAATAACTGACCTGCCCTTTGCTCGCGGGTAAGAAATTCATAGTTAAAGCAAATCTTATTTTTATATCGCGGTGGGTTTTTTGGCTGTAGAAAATTAAAAAGTTGGCCGATTTTCGTGATTCTTTTTTTAAAATGTTCGTCTGCGGTTGGTTTTCGATAAAAAAAATGTTTAAACTATCCCAGATGTCGGATTTCAATTATGACAGATTTCAGATGGTTTTTTACTTGTGATTATAGGTACCTAATATAAAAAAAATTGAGATAATAATCAAACATGATATTACGATGATAGAGAAGTCGAAAAAAGTTGGTTCGAAAAATGTCTGGCTGTTCGCTGCTCTACAGCCTAAGCGGATGGGCCGATTTGCTTCAAACTTGTTATTTAGTATTTATTAGGTAGTATCTCGGGGGGTGTTTCTCATTTTTGCTCTAGGTCAAAGATGAACTTTATTTGCCGTTTAACAAAAAGTTTGATTTTCTCGAAAATGGTTCTAACGATTTTGATAAAACTTTCAGGATGCTATTTTTTTACAACAATAAATCTTTCAGTAAGAACGAATTTTTCGAAATTTGTTCTATAACGGTACCTATCATAGAACCGGTTTTTTCAAATGCGGTTTTATCGTTAACCAATATCCTGATTTCAATAAAATTTTGCAAACAGGAAGTCATTTATAATTCAATTAACATTGCATTTCAAAATTTTCGAAAACTTTTTTTTTCACTTTTCTAAAAAAAATTGGTTTTCGAAATATTTTGAAAACGGGTTGATTAAAATTTTTTCAAATAAGTATCCCAGATGAAAACTGTAGATTTCCTTATAATGACATACTTAAAAAAAATGTATTTATTCGAATTTAATGAAAAAGTAATTATTAAAAATAATTACCAAAAAACCGCCAAAACTCACAAAACACAATTTTTACAACCTTCGTGTCCGAAATCAGATACAAAGTTATTTACCTATACCAAATTATTGGATTATTCATACAAACACATACTTACTTTATCATCTGCTACTGTATTTTCTTATTAGCTATTAGCATTGCATATAAACTGAACAACTGTCCACATGTCACCAGGATAGTACTATAACAATTCATATACAATGCTTATTAGCAGTGTATTTCTTATAAGCAAGGCAGTTTATATACAATGCATACAATCGATACAATGATGATCAGCTGAAAAATATCATTTAAATATGCATACATATAACTAACCAAACCTACTTCCGTGTAGTAATGTATATGCAATGTATACAATGCACAGCACAGCAACCGCAACCTACGCAAAAAAAAAAAACAAAAACAAACATCGTTCATCTTCCCAAAGAATATAGGGCAGAACATTGTATATAATAATGTACGAAAGGCAATTTATATACAATGTCTCACATCAGATATATTCATGTCAACATTGTATATGAACTGCATATCAACAAATTTTTTCTTAACCTTAAACTGGACATTAATCATAAATTACTTATGAATAAAGTACAATTCAGCAAGTTTCTCTGAGAATTCTCTTTGTAAATGAACCGCCATTGTATATGAACTCTTTGTTCGCCTCTTAAATTTACCGAATAATCTTTTTCCCTAGAGCCGCTTGGAACGCCACCGTCTATCGGTCGTCATGATAGTACCATAGCAGTCTATATACAATGCGCCAGAGTACAACATTTGCGACAGTCCCGATTCCACAGTATATTCACTATTCAGCTCTTCTTCTCCATGTGTTCTCGCTCACTCCCACAATAGTAAAGTCATGCCTAAGCATATAGCTTAAGCTTGAACCAATTTACTTTGGCCATTCTACTGCGCAGCTCTCTTCAACTTTCTTTGCTCATCTCATTGATTTTAAAAGATAGATACATACAATCACGTTCCAGGGATGGACTTTTTTTTACATGAGGTATGATAGTGGCTTATTGTGCAGTTTTCAAAAAAGTATTTCATCTCTGACATTGTACTCATTAAATCTCTTGCGCGCCATTTTTGTTATCTTAAATCCTCCCTCTGCAAACCCTATATAATAATTTATGTATTTGTATGTTATGTGGCTTTCTAGTGTGTTGTGTAATAGCGTAATGCATACAGAGAACAAACGATCTCTCAATCTCAATCTCAATCTTAATCTCTCAATCCTCGTTGGTTTTTTTTGGCTATAAGGGTCCGTCTTCTTAAATCTGTAGGATTTCTTGATCTTGTTGATGTTTCGTTTTTGATGACGTCTCCATTTTAATTTGTACACGAAATTGTCGAATCCATGTAGTTTTTCCTTTAGGGAGACTTTCTTTAACCCTGGATCGTGAAAAAAATTGAAGAAGAGTGTTTGCCGGCTAATTAGAGACATCTCTTTTAATGGGTTTCAATGGGTAATTTTCCACGCATACCAATGTATTTGTGTGTGTCAAAATCATGTATTTCTCTTATAAATTTATTAATGGTAATAAAAGATTCGTCTCTTAAAATAATTTATTCTTAGGAAGACACATCACTTCAATGTTGACTTTGCTATAGATATCGCCAAAGGTGTTTAGCCCACTTATTGTCATAAATTAAATTATGAATATAAGGATAGGTTTCAAAATATTCTCTTCCTCTTCTCAAAACCAAAAAGAGACATAAGTACATATGTTTATTTCCTAAAACTTAAAGTCAAGTCTCTTCTTCTTATCCAAAACATATCCCGGAACAATGTTATTAGTATAAGGCCTCAAAAGCTCATGTTTTCGAGTACGTTACGCTTATCCTGGTTTGATTTTTTTGTTTCAATATTTCCAAGCCTTTTGAACAGCAACATGCATTATCTGAATCTAAATTTACACAATTGCCAATTAGTATTAATAACGTGAGCTTAACTCGTTTAACTTTTAAATAACTTGGAAGGAGAAATCTCTTCGAAATGTGTTGTTAACACTCTGATCCTTTTGCTTCGTTCGATTAGGTGCTGTTGTTTGCTTCCCTATCCAAGCAATGTGGACGTAGAAAAACACTTGTTATAAATACAAGTCAGCCAGGTCTATCTCTAGCTACCGGACCGAAAACTGGAGCATAACCTGCCTTTTATTAAAATGCATCTAGTTTTCATCATGCAGGAGACCTATAGTGTTTAGATCCTTGATTTATTAGAAACGTGTACACTAGAACTACATGAACCCCCCACCCTCTCCAACATATGACGTGTGTCTCTGGTCACGTTGCCATGGACTGGTGTGTATGTTATTGGCAATGGATGTTTAACATGCAGTACTTTGTGGAATTAGCATATCTCAGGATCTGGAAGGATGTTTTTGATATGCACTCCTGGTATCGAAATGAGGTCCTAAAAGCATGTTAGCATCTTAAGTGTTTGAAATTTAGCTTGAGTGTATTGGGAATTGCAAAGGATAATCCATTTACTTCTTGGCAGTGTGCATGTGCATGTGTGCATTGGTCATCAAAAGGCAAGAGTTTACGTGGACGAATCAATATTTTACTGATTGCAGACGAATTTGGGAAATTATAAGCTCTGTGGGTGATGTTTTAGAGAACTTAATATTTGATTGAGTAATGATTTGGTTATAAAATTCGAGATGTTGTTTGAAAGGAAATCCATCAAAACATCTATCATGTCGCCTTAGGCTATGAAATTTGAACCAATGGGGACATTGATAGTTTATAACACATTAGTCAGAATTTCAAATTTTGTGTTAACTTATAAGTAAGTTGATGTGTTTCAAATTGAAATGAGAGCTGAAGTGTAATAATTTATCAGTTCATTTCTGGTTATTTGCTTAAATGCTGTTGCAAAATAAATACAAAAGAATTGGCAGAGTTTCTTCATTTACAGGTATGTACTCGATTATAAGAAAGAACAAACGAAAGGTGTGGAATACGATCAGTGCTGGAGTTCCACAAGGTTCCAAGTTGGGCCACATACTTTTTAACATTTACACAGCTGACCAGCCTACCAATATCACAGGGATGAAAACGAAGCTATATTCCGATGACTCCTTAACATATGCAACATTTCCACCGGAAATTGCAGCCAGGAGAGTTGAAGATCACCAAAGAAACTTGTGGGACTACTACGTAAAATGCGGACTAAAGATAAGTAGCAATAAGAGCGAGCTTATCTGCTCCAGAACCAAAACAACAGTAGCAAGAGGTCGAAGATGTTTCTCATCGCGCTGTGATAATATCAGTATCAAGCTACCAGACAACACAGTAATAAAGACAACAGCAAAATACCTTGGAGTGAATTTCACTAACCGCTTTCAATTCAACAAGCACTCTTAATTTATGCTTAAGAGAGCTTACTTCTCCCTACATCTGGTCCACCCGCTTCTTATGAGAAGAAACGGACTAAGCACAAATACATAGCTCCTCATCTATAAAAAGCTGATCCGTCTAGTTCTGACATACGCTTGTACTATTTGGTTCACCATATCACCAACATTATATGAAGAAGTTCGAAGTTTTTGAAAGGAATATACTCCGTAGTACAGGTCTACACCGAAATCCCATTACAAGGAAATATGTCCCAAACAAGAAGCATTGTGAAGACACCAAACTGATCCCAATAAATCAGTTCATGACACAGCTCTCCAAAAAATATTTTGAGAAACTTGGAAGACCACTCCAACTTGGAAATCCAGCAAATACTCCACCGACAACTAGAGCCCAACCATCGCTACCTCAACATTCGAGCCATCACAGACGACCGATTCGAGGATATACTGAACAATGACGGAGCCCCGTTATACGAGAGAACTAGCAACAGTAATTATATATAAGAATTTCAATTTAAAGATTATGCAAACACAAATATGATATAAATAAGTAAAAATATAAATAATAAAATAAAATAAAAAACATTGTATAGAGTCATCTTAACTGAAGTACGTCGGGCCCCTGTTGTTGAGCCTACATGATTTATTTTAGTTATAAGTTAGTTTAAGGCAAATTGTACATACATTTTAAGTCAAAGTAAGTAAAATGGTACTTGCATCGAAGGAACTGAAGAAAGCCTTGGAATGCGCACTACAGTAGTTGAGTTCAAAATCCCGACTCAAAAATCCGATCCCTATTCCCCACTCCATAAATTCTAAATTATTTAAGTACTGTAGTAATAGTTCACTTGAAAATATTCATTTCTCCATTCTTGTTGATACTCATTATCTAGTGTACCATTAATAAGGTTTAATTGTCTTGTTTATGCCTGTAAACTGTGGCTATGTCTATTCCCTATTCTGCAATAATATTGTCCAATATTCACTTCATTTTTATAATTTATGTTTGATGATGCCAATGCCTCGAGGGTTCTTCTACACAACTACTAACGATGACAAATCACTTACTAGTTAATATACAACATAAAACAATTTCAATAAGCCAGAAGCAGGACGAACAGACATACCACAAAGAAAACACGCCCCTATTCATTATTTTTCTTCTTTACTTTTGCCGATTATATTCAATATGTACGTATGTATGCATATAAGATAGCTTTAGTTTAATAGAAACCGCCACGCCGGAACAATCGCATCGTTTGCCAAAACGCAACTACTGCAACTTGATCATTTTAGCATTTAATTTAAGTGTTTATTTTATTTGTGAATTCGAGCCAAAGAAGGGATTCTAAACAAAGATGCTACATTTATAATTTTTTTTGTCAAAATATTGACTTTTTATATGTTTACCTCTTTATTGATTCTCCCTGAATGGAATAATCTTTTTTCGTGTAAATTCCTTTTGAATGACGACAAGATTCTTTACATAAATGTTAACAGTATTATTGGGCTTTTAAATGAACACTTCGTGCGATAAGAAGATGAAGTTTCCAATGTCACAATCAGAAAAATTTGTGCTGCAATAAAAAACTTCAAGAAGGGAAAAGCGATTGAAACAGACGTGATACGTTCAGAGTTTTGGAAAGATATAGGACACACCGCGGGTCTAGATAGCTCATGATTCTCATCTTTAAACTTATCAGAGGTGACCAAATATTTTTATGAATGGAAATAGGGTTACGTTTTTCGAATCTACAAGCAGGTAAGGAATGGTCGCTTGTGGAAAGTAGATGCAGATGCAATCCAGAAACAAGAACTTGATGTATGAGTAAATGTTTTGGAGGTAAAATGGATAGCCCATTAGCGTGAAAAATATTGAATACCTATTTTGCCCATTTTCTGATCCACACAGCCCTATTCTGGAATTTTTTTTCGAATGGAACAGTTCTTCTGATAAATGAGAGAAGTTTATACATGTTGGATCTATAGGTAATCAATAGTAATAGCAACGAATGTTGTGATGGCGACATCAAGAGTCGCGTGAGTGAATGAAGTGGTAGAAAACTTTGCCATTTTCTGTGACCCAGAAAAAGCAGAAAAGAAAAAATTAAATTTAGTCCCACATGTACGGTGCGTGAGAGCAATTCAGACCATATGGCAGTGCAGCACTGCAGCCTCTTAATCTTTTTACACGAAAAACCAACGGAGCACTACATTAACCAAGCAAAACTGGTTTTGAAAACTAAGCTATGAAATCGATCCACTCGGAAACAGGAATTTTGACAATATCGAAATTGAATCCATTGGAAAACTAGAAGCGCTATTAATAATATGAAAGAGCCAGAGGCAGTTAGCTATGGACCGAGATGCCTGGATAAGTTTGTTTGCTGAGGCCCAAGATCATCCCGGACTGTATGAAGCGCCACCTAGGATAAAGTAAGGTAAGATTAAGTTGCCAATATTTAGAATAAAATGAAGCCTATGCAATCATTTGGACCTGGTGAAGGTTATTACTACATTATTAAAAAGCTTCTCCAGACATTAATTATAAAGAATAACAGAACAACGAACACTGGCTACTGAGACCATCAATTAAGGCAAGACACACAAGACTGTATTGATAAAGATAGACACAGAGAGACATACAGGACAGAGAAAAAAGAGAGATGATAGTAACAGAAAACACATGTCAACAGCACGCAGTTGATTTTCGGGCGGTCCGCCATCCGCCTACAAACAACGCTCAATGATGCTTTATTTCGCTGATCTATAGTGAAGCGATGCTTAAATAGAGCTTAATATGGCCCAATGCCGTTGACAATAACTGCATCAACAACAGTTACTTTACTGAAAAGTGGAAATCCGAAAATATTGTAGCAATTCACAAAAAGGCACTGCCAATCTTATCTCAAATATAATTCATCAGCAACAAAGTTAAGAAAACTCAAACGCTTCTTCTGTGCAAAAAAAATCATAATCATGGAATTCAAGTTTTACTTAAAAAACACAACGCTGCATCGGTGTAGGGAATGAAGTTTCCATTTATATAAATTTCAACTACCAAGTTTCCCATTTGCGCTAATCAAAATTATTCTTACTTTTCTTTCTTCGAGAAACTTCTTCATGTAACGGAAGTACTGCAAATCAACAGTAAAGATTTTCAGAGTTTTAGTTCTCAAGGGGCAAAAGTTGCGTCAGACGAATGTGATGGGAGAATTTTCTATTTGCCGACAATTCACTCACATAAAGCTCATCAATATCAGAAGCCATAGCCCATATTAGAAAAACCTTGCAGTTTTATTAAAACTGGCGCACCGAAATCAACTCGGTGAAGTGTGAACTGAACTGGTCTTCTGGCTTCAGAAGAACTTGAACCGAAAGGAAAAACTGATCAGCCACAAATTGAAGAAGCCTGGAACCAACCGTGCATGGAAATAATTCCATTGAAATCTTCTTCACTTCAAGTGTGGCATCCTTACATAAGTCGGTGTTGTCCAAATCGTGGTACAGTAGTGCAAAGTATTTCCGACTGTAAAGTGATCAAATCCTCCAACAATTCGGTACGGTTTCTTCTTATGAAGCAGTTATTGAATTTTGTAGAAAATTGTTATTCTATTCCATTCCAAGAGACTCCAAGAGTTTCAGTTACCCAGGGCTTTTATCCTCATGCAGACTGTTCAGTACTTTGTATGTCCAAGCCTTTCCACCAAAAACTATCCATCTGTGCATTAAACTTTCGTTTGATTCGAGTCCCTTGGCCACAAGGTGTCACTTCAAGCATCTCTCCAATATTCCTCAGAAAAAACCATTTCGAAATGACCAATTTTGTTACTTAATTTCATCTCTCCAGCTCATCATAACAGTTTTATTAAAACAATTTAAGCAAAATGCATCTCCAGCATTTTAAACAAATTAGTTTTAAAGTTTTTCAATTAAATTTCTTGTTCACCAAGTTAAAAGTGAGTGCTAGAAGAACATCATACCCAACATCGTTAGTGTAAGTTCATTTATTAGATTACTTTTTATCTGAGAGCCTGTGGGCCAAACAGGTAGAGACAGCCAAAAGAGAGGTAAAGTTAGTTTTGACTTCCTTCAAAAACTTTTAACAATAATTTTTCTTTGTCATTAAAGTTTGCACTGCACTTTTGGGTTTTTGGGATTTTTGATGTTCTATTAGAGAGGTATGAGCCATTGAGGTGGCTGATGACGATGAGAAAGATGGTCACCAGGTGAGTGCTTTACCTAACTCCTATTCCAATACTCTATTCTAAAATGCTGCCAAACTATCCTTGGCTCAAAGGTATAATGAAAGTTTAATTAATTGTGTTTTCAAAAGTTCTAGTGGTTTGGAAAAATGGTTTTTTTTTATCGAGTAAATGACCAGAAGCCTTTTCTGAATGCCGGATGTGTTTTAATTTTAGGACGTTTCAACTTGAACACTCTTATGTGGTTCTGGGTAAAGAGAATGAAACATTTATGAGAAGTTATTTTGTGGCAAAATTTGATGATAACCCTTGCCACATACTAATGAAGAACAGACAAAGTTTTCATAACAAATTTGAAAGCAAAAGTGCAATATACAATAAGTTTTTGGTGTTTTAACTTTTTTCTGAAGGATACTTGTGTGAAAAGGTAGTTATGGACTGTTAATTTGTTTCAAGAATCCTTTGAATCAAGTGTTTTTCATTTGAAAGAAGATGGACACAAAAATGCTGTCTTAAGGGCAATGCTGTCATTCGACCCATTCGAGGTTACTGAGGTTTCTGATAAATTGTTGAAAAATGTACTGTGCGTTTGTGAATGCTTAAAACCCAATAGGTAACAATTTCTGTCAAAACGTACTACATTTGCGATTTGCCCGACTAGCTGATTTCGTGGTCAGCTGTTCTATACAATACCAAAGTATACCAGAAATGTAGCGCAAGCTTGGTTTCGATTTGTAAATCATATGTTTTGTTCGTCAGCTGTTAATCAGCTTTTAATAAACACATATTACAACAATATCGAGAGTATTGCACTAGAAAGCTATGCGACCCTGACCGACCTCAATGTCTCAGCAAAGCAAGTGACTTGCAAAGATAGTTAATGCACATAAATCGGGTTTTTCAACAAGGACGCTACAAAAGTAGAGCGACAGGGACAGCAAACGACGCCATATTTCTTGCCGCTCTTTTGACATGTCTCTTCAGTAAGGTTTGCCATTTTATGATGGATAGATATGCGAGCCAACAACTAATCGAAATTATTAAAATTTACTACCGAAATTCGGAGTCAGTGGCCTGAACGATAAGAGCGCTACGTCCAATTTATTGTCGTCATAATCATCTTGGTCTACATCCTTACAAGATTAAATTGACGCAAGAACTGAAGCCGCTTGACCACCAGAAGCGTCATATGTTCGTGAATTGGGCTGAGCAACAACTTGAAAATGATTCGGATTTTCATCGAAAAATCATTTTCAGCGATGAGGTTCATTTCTGGCTGAATGGCTTCGTCAATAAACAAAATATGCGGTATTGGTCAGGCAGCAATCCACACGTACTCCATGAGTCATCATTGCAACCAGAAAAAATTACGGTTTGGTGTGGTTTATGGGCCGGCGGCGTCAGTGGGCCGTACTTCTTCCGTGATGATCAAGACCGGCTCGTTACTGTGAATGGGGATCGCTACCGTTCAATGATAACCGAATATTTTTGGCCCTAATTGGATGATATGGACTTGGAGGATATGTGGTTCCAAAAGTACGGTGCCACAATCCACACAGCGAATGTCACAATCAATTTATTGGAAACCAAGTTTGGAGAACGTGTTATCTCATGAAATGGTCCAGTCCCTTGGCCGCTTCGGTCATGCGATCTGACGCCGTTAGACTATTTCCTGTGGGGCTACGTCAAGTCTATGGTCTACACCAACGAGCCAGTGACGATTGATGAACTTCGTGAGAATATTGAACGTAAAATTGAAGCAGTATCGGCCGATTTATGCTTGAAAACCGTCGAAAATTGGGTTCAGCGTCTGGACTTCTGCTCTTCAATCCTACAATTAAATGAAATTATTTGCGTCAATAGTTTTCAAAATATTCGCATTCAAACTCTAAATTTTGATAAAAAACAAATATCTTTGAACCAATTTTGTTCAAAATTGTGAAATGGAAAATAAAATTTTCTTTCTGTGGTCATTGCTCATATCAATTTTAAATAAAACGCAAAAAACCGATCCCAATTTTGAACAAAATTGGTTCAAAGATGTTTTTTGACTTTTTTTTTTATAAAAAAATCGAGTTTGATTATTTTAAAAACCATTGATACAAATAATTTAATTTAAATGTAGGATTAAAGCACACACTTATGGCTTTTGAAACCATAATAGTAAGGTATTTTAAGTGTTGCCGTGGTTCTTTACACTCAGAGTTAAACCAGGACTTTTCTTTAGGTTTGATGCTTTTTACTCTGTTAGGAATAAAAGCACGCATCCCTAGAAGAAACACATTTGTGATCATTTCAGCACTGGCATCAATGTCACTATCGAGGAAGCATAGTGACCAGTTACAGTTTCGGAAAAAATATTCAGGCCGTCCCAGTTGGCTTTCTCGTATTGCCAAACGGTCCTGGTGGGAAGTTTTTCTTTAACTGGATGGGTGGAGGATGAGAAATTAGCTGAAATGATACAATGGTCTGAAGTGCCAAATGGAGAAGTTACACTAATGGTATATTTATCAGGGTGAGAAGTAAGAAACAAGTCAAGAGTATGGGCGGCTTGCCCAGCAACATCCGGTATACCCGTTGGCACATCGATCAGTTGGGTAAGGTGATGTAACCCGGCAAATGCCTTTCTTGAAAAATATGGATTTCAATAGTTATCAAGCTATCCCTTCTACACCCGTTAGATTTTTCTGGCTATTTCATTCGTTTTCGTCATCAACTAGACAAAATAATTATAGACGGAATGCCTAAACGAAAATATATACAAAATAACGTACATACATATAAGAGCAAGAAAAAGCTACTGTCAAAAATACTTTTGTACGAATTATATGAATTTACACCAACAAATTTTGTAATAAAAATGTAATATTACATTTAAAATTGAAATTATTTATTCATGGGAATATTAGAGTCGGAATTGGAACTTCCCTGAATAACAACTGCTGGAGGTCAGAATTTCGGTTAACCACACTTTTAACAATTTTCTTTTTTCTTTTTCCAACAATTATTTGCATGTCAATTCAATTTTCAATCAGTTTTTCCGTTTTTGTTTTTAATTTTCCATGTCAAGCAAAAAGGCGCCTAGATTTTGACATATTTACGTGTTTTTTTTTTTTTTTGGTTCGTTTCCGTTTCCTGTGCTGTGGTTGTGGTCTGGAATTTCACAAATGTGTAATTAAAAAAGGAAAATGGCTGGCGCGTTGATAACTGCCAGATGGCTGGATGATTCTGGTGCCTGTTGGTTGCCATGTCAACTCTCCAGAGCCTGTAATGCATAGTATATTGTCAAGACAGCTGTATCAGCTGTATCAGACGAAGATAGGCATGCCGTTGCCTCGTATTTGCGTGGATAATATGAGCCAAAAAAAAAATTGTTCTGTCATAAACGATTGAACGAACAAGTGATTTTTTTTTTGCATTGTCAAACAGAAATAATTGCAACACTGTTGAAAAAAAAAACATTACGAATAATGTCCTTGTCCTCTTGGTGTGTCCAGTGCCATTCGCACTTATAACCATGTTGACCGGTGCAGGCTGGGATTTTTTTTTATTTATAAAGGTGTTGTTCACACATCGTGATTATATTTTTATATCCTTAAATGTCATCGATGCATTCAATTCGAAATGACCTGAAGCAGTTCGTAACGATTCACGCAGTTTTATGCAACTGCAAATGCAACTTGTGGGTTAATAAAAATGGTCAATTTATTAGGGTTTGATTTTTATGATAATTGTTGTGGTTATGGTGATTTTACTACTTGTGGCCGCAATAAAGTTAATTCGTTCCATGTATACATATATTGCAGGAAGTATTTGCGTTATCAAATTTATGGTACCTATATTTCCTTGCCGCTACGGATAGATATAAATGCCATCAAGTCATGAATCATTCGCCGAGACGAGGAATAATACAAAAATATTAGAGTAAATTTGACGTTTTTCCGTCTAGATTTTTTTTTTTTTTTATAATTAACGCGCGCACAAGGGATTATGTGTTGCCCTTTTAATGTAGAACACACTGCGCGGGCATTACGAAGATAGGGAGGGGAGAGATAGGAGGTGCCGATTAACATTGGTTTTGAATGTTTGTAGATCAAAATGGCAAGGGAAAATCCCGCCGGGTAAACTATTCCAAATTCGTGTCGTTCGGCTAAAAAAAGAATCCCTATATTTGGATGGACACAGAAAAGAACATGGGCTTTAGAAAATGGTTTTCTAGTTTTTATGTTTGAAATTTTAATTATCTTTGTTGATAAATACAGTTTATCAAAAACGTGGAATGACGATTATAATGCTAAAGTCGAATACAAAAACAATTACATTATATGATTCTTCATAAAGTCAAATATGCACGCATGCACCCTATATAATTTTTATATTTTTTACTTGCGATTATAGGTAGTATAATGCAAGTTATGCATTCGTGCAGATTAAAAATTTTGAGATAAAAATCAAACATGAAATTACGATGATAGAGAAACATTTTTGAGTTACTGGCAAAATTCTGTCCGTCTGTCTGTCTGTCTGTCTGTCTGAACGGATGTATTTTGGACTGCAGCCTAAACGGTTAGGCCAATCGTCTTCAAATTTAGAACTTAAGGTTATTTTGATTTTATACAGAGGAGTTTTTTTGAATTTTTTTAGCTCAAAAATTGACGGTAGGTACCTGTCATATAACCGTTATGTAAAAGTTTATTTTTCTCGAAAACGACTCCAAGAATTTTTATAAAATAGTGTACTATTGTAGGTAAGCATTATAATTTGGTGGAAAAATTTAATACAATGGGCTAAGAACGGTACCTCCCATAGGACCGTTTTTTTTTTCTTTGACTTTTTTGAAATCTGGTGATCCGATTACTATCAAAATTTATATTCAAGAAGATGTAGGTAGTCCAAGTAATTTCGCGTAATTTTTTTTTCAAAAACTTTTTTTTGTATTTTTTTTTTTTTTTTTTTTTTAATCAATATTTTGAAAACGGGTAGGTGAATTTTTTTTTTAATTTTGTTTTTAAATGTTTGTTATTTTTGTGCTTAAGTTTGTATTCATAAATTATTTTAATAATGTTTGGAATTTTCGGTTATACCATACATTTTCGAAAAAAATACTCTCGGCTATCTGCAACAAAATCGGAGGAACGGCGCAGTAGAGCAAGACCGAGACCTATTTGGCAGACGCATGTGAATGAGGATCTCGGCCAACCCAACGTGCAAAACTGGAGACAGCTTTATTTTTAACTGGTTGAATATGGCTTGGTTTGCAACAATCCCAAAGTTGTATTCCGTAAGTCCACACAAGTTTTAGCACTTGCTTGTAGTTAAGCAGTTTGTTATATGGACTTAGATTGGAGTATTTTCCAATAAGTCAGTTTAGTTCTAGTAACTTAATATAGAGTTCTTCTCTTTGTTTTAACGTGCGTCTTCCATTTAAGGCTTTGCATCAAGAGTCATGTTAGATACTTTGCTTCGTAAGCATACGGTATTTGAACCGAGTTAATAAAGATGGGTAGATTGTTAACAATCTTGTAAGTTAATATATGTGTTGATTTGGACTCTTTTAGAACAATGCATGGCGCATTCTTCGTCCAGTTTGTTATTTTATCAAGAGTTTTCTGTAGCTTTTCGGTTGCTCTTTGAATTGAGCTGGATGATGCAAGTATGACCGTATCATCAGCAAATGTTGCTATAATGACGTCTTCTTCTTGAGGTATATCTCGAGTATAAAGAACGAACAACATTGGGCCAAAAACGTTTCCTTGTGGAACACCAGCATTTATTTTTTAAAATTCTGAATATTCATTACCTTGCCAGATAGAACATTGACGTTTATTTAACATATAAACGACGTCGCCATATATGTCTGTCAGACGTATACGTATACTGAAGAGTTAAATTTCCGGCTAATATGCGTATAATAAAGGATGTTTTTTTAGACGTGTGGTTTTTGAAGAAGAAATAAAACGCATATAATTTAATGTTATGGCCAAGAATTCAGCTTTAATATAAAGATAAGGATTTGCCATTATGTTTTGAAAATAATTTCGGGCAATTGGCAGGATTTTCAAACGTTGTTCAGGAGTAAAGCAAATATTGCCGGATCTGTCAGTGAAAAATTTGTCTTAAATAGCTGACAATCGTGTACACACCAAATTAATTTGCAGAAAAAATTGTTTAGCTTCTAATTTATAGGCAAATATGTTCCAATTTGTATATATTTGGCAATCATGTATGTACACGCAAGCTGACAACCGTGTACACACCAAATTAATTTGCAGAAAAAATTGTTCATCAATCATTTTGAAAACAAATTAATTTGCAGATGTGGCAATCGCGTGTACACAAAATTCATTGGGAGATCACCAAATTTTTTTCATTTTCTGACGTTTCTGCAAATGTCGGGCAATGAATAAATTTGCAGATGCAGTTTAAAGAACATTTTTTGCAAATTTATTCATTGGCAGACAAGTTTGGCAAAGATTCCAAGGTACATTTTAAGGTGCTTTTTGTATTTTAAAGAAAATGTAAATACGTGAACATTTATTTTCAGATTTGTAGATATAGATGAATGCCTTGAAGATGAAAATACTGAAACATTTCACCCTATTGTGGTTGAGTCAGTTACCCGGTCGCCGCCGTAGGGTCAACAAAAGACGCTCACTTGCAGAAATGCTCGTGCGTATATTCATATCTTTTTTTTGAATATGTAGAGTCACCAAAGCCAATAGGTGATCAAGTTGCTTACAATCCATTCGCAAGAAAATGCGATACAGTTCTGGTTCCTCTGTTCGCAATTTGACCATCAATTTTGCGTAAAATCCAATCCTTGGTCCATAACCTACGACACATCTTTTTGGGCTATTCGGCTGTTATATCATCCCTGTTTTTTATTTATATATAAGCAGTCAAAATAGTTTCAATTGCTACGTTATTGTCCATTTAACTTATTTTTTTATATCTCACTTTTATTCAATGCAGCTTTAAACTTTTCTAACAGTTGCAATGTGACAATGAGCTAAAAATGAATTTGCAGATCCAACATTTAATTTGGTGTGTACACGGTTGGCAGAAAATCTACAAATGTTTGCAAATCTATTGCCAGCTTTTTGGCCAAACTAGATTGACGACATTGTCAGCCTAATATTTGGCAACTGATTTGCAGACATTTGTAGATTTTCTGCAAACCGTGACATTTTTTTATAATTAATCTCCGGAAAAATCAATTGAATGTAATAGATAACGATGAAATGTTCACCCCTTTTCCCATTTTGTCCGCTCTTCTTCACCTCTTTGTCTTCATCCACATATTCCTCCTCGTCTTTCTCATACTCCTCTGCTATCTCTTTCTCTCTTTAATTCTCTTCCTATTCTCCTTCCTCTTTTTTACTTGCGATTTATAGGGACTATAAGGCAAGTTATGCATTCGTAAAAAAAAAAAAAAAATTCTAACAATCAAACATGATATTACGATGATAGAGAAGTCAAAAAAAGTGGGTCCGGAAATTCCGTCCGTCTGTCTGTCTGTCTGTCTGTCTGTCTGTCTGTCTGTCTGTCTGTCTGTCAGACTTTCTCGTTAACTAATTGACGGATTTTGATGAATTTTTCAAAATATGTAGTGTTTTATGATTTAAATAATATTGCTTATCAAAATTTTCAAAAACATTTTTTTTTAAATTTTAATAATTTTTTTAAAAAAATATTTTGTTTTTTGAATATTTTGAAAACGGATCTATAGATTTTTTTTTTAAATTTTTCTCCTAGTATAAACTATAGATTTCTTAAAATTGACATACTTAAAAAAATTTTAAAATATGTTTTCAAAAAGTTTTTCAAAAAAAAACATTGTTTTGAAAAAACTGGTCGAACGATTTTGAAAAGAAAAATTCATAAAATAGAAAACAGCAAAAGAAATAAGACGTTATGAATACTGTTATTTTGATTTCATAAATTTTTTTCCCCAACATTTTATTTCATATTGCTCGGCCATTAGTCAAATAAAAGAAAGTGACAACCTACATTACATACATACTTACGTATTTTAAAGTATTTTTCATCATCATAAAAGCACAGAATAAATAAGGAAGCCTTTGATAAACACACAAAAACAACTAACAAATAAAAAAAAACTATTCGATTACTACTGAATGCAAAAATTTCAATCGAGAAAACAAAAGTTTACACCTTCCTATAAATAAACAAAACCACTGTGTTAACTTTTAATATTGTCGCTTTACAAACTCGCTTAACAGTAGTTGGAACGCGTATCTTAATTTTAGTACTTACCTTCCTTCCAACCTTATTATAGGTACCTAAATCCTTTATAAATTCCATTGGTCCCATATTGGGACGTATAAAGGTCCCTTTACCTAGCATTATTGCCATACTGCTGATTCCGACGAATCTTTATGCCAGTTGTTCAAATTTTTCCATACCAAAATGAAAATTTAACTGAAAAAAGTCCTTTATATCTTTCTATTAGCAAATTATATTATAAACAGTAAGCAGCAAGTGGAAAGATAATACACTAAAAAACTGCAAAAGCTAACAGTCCTATATATTTATGTGTTTATCCCTTTATCGTGACGCATGTTCGTTCGAGCTTCAAACCACAACGATTCTAAAGAAGTTGCACGTCAAAAAAAACATTAAAATTAAATATTTGTCAAAAAGACGCCTGTACCTAAAAAGGATTAGCACACAGGAGCAAGTACTTGCGACCCAGTCGTGCCTTTTTTTCTTATTCCTCTTTCTTTATATTCCACAGTCCACAATTCGTCCTTTTTACTTCTTTTCCTCCTCTTTATCATATATCCGCTACTTTCTCATCTTCTCTTCCTTCCTTTTTTCATGTATTCCTATTTTCTATTTATTTAATTAAGAATAATGTGCCTTATAGTAATGGTTTTAAAGTGTTGCCGTTGGTTTTTAATATTTATTTTTCTCTTAAATTATAAATAAATTTACTGGCGCGACAACTCCTTAAGGAGCCAAGGCCTAGTGACTTATACTCTCAACCATTCTTGTGTGTGTGTTGTTACTCTGCAAGAATGGAAGGGACCTACAGTTTACCGCCGAGTCCGAACGGCTACATGAGATGCACTTTTTCGAGACAAATTTTACTCTTGGAGGTTTTGTCAGTTCCTCGCAAGAGGCAGTACCCCAGAAAAAAAGGTGGCTATGAGCTGGATTTGAACCCAGGTTCTTTCGCTTAGCAGTCCGACACACTAACCACTAAGCCACGGGGCACTTATTTTTCTCTTAAAGAATTTTTTTCCAAAAATCGCCCGTACCTCCTATACGGAGGGAGATAGAATCCCCCTTGCTTGTATTTAACCCCTCTATAAAAAACCGTTATCAATTCATGGCGCCAAAGTTATCGCACTCGTGCCGTTATATGACAGATACAATTAATATTTGAGATAAAAAAATAGAAAAAATCCCTCTGTAAAATGTCAAAACAACCTTGGCCTAACCGTTCAGGCTGGAGTCCAAAATACATGCGTACAGATAGACAAACAGACAGAATTTTGTCGGTAACTCAAATATGTTTCTTTATCATCGTAATGTCATGTTTGATTGTTATCTTAAAAAAATTAATCTGCACGAATGCATAACTTGCATTGCAGTACCTATAATTGCAAGTAAAAAAGGAGGAATTGAAATTGAAGGTTATCGAATCCCAATAATAGTTTTAAAAACAGTAATCCAAGGAAAAGGAATAGTAAGTTGGCCAGCCTTGCCTCAATCTGTGTAATTCATCATCATCATCGGCACAACAACCGGGACCGGGCAACGGTCTTAGCTCTGACAAAGTATCGCTTCTCTGGAGATCAGCGAAATTAAGCATCGTTGTGTGTGGTAGGTAGTAGGATGGGGGTGGGAGACCGCCCGAAAACCAACTGCGTGCTCTTGATCAGGGCTGCCAATTTACTTCATATGTAGTAGATCTACTTCATTTATTTATTTTTATGCATCTATTATGTAGCAACTTATTTTTACTTTGTTTAACTGGTTTTTATAAAACGATACAAATTTCATTAAAAATGTGTTGTATTGATTTATTTTTGGAAATCGAAGAAGTCACTTTTTGTCTCTGGATGTTTTGTTTCCGTCCAGGTAATCTCGGAAATGGCTAGACCTATTAAGGCGTAATTTTTGCTAATGTAATTACCCTTTAGATTTTTATAACGATTTGGCAAAATTTTGACCCGAAATGTGGCGCTATGGTGGAGATATATCTACGAAATTGTAGTCTTCCCTGTATACTCCATAATTTCCATTTCAACAATATTATATTTAAATGGCTTGGCCGATTTTTAAAAAATGTGTGTTGTATTAACATGTTTAGCTTGGTAGATTTAAGATATACTTGGATGTGATAAGAAGCACTGTTATTAGGATCCAGAAAACGAAAGTATATCTGAACAACTCCGGGTGGGTCAGCTGGTATTAAATAAGATGGATATAAATTACTTTTTTGTTATAACTGTTGTTTTCATTATCAGCTACATATTTAGCAATTCTATTTGGTTTTTTTGGGCGATGTGCTTCGTTTTCTGGACTCAGCATTCCCATTCCTGCTGTTGACATGTGTTATCTGTTCTCTCCCTTTTTTTCTGTTCTGTTCTGTTTCTGTATCATTGTCGTCTTATGTGTCTAGTATTGTCTGCGGGGATGGCTTCAGTAGCCAGTGTTCGTAAAGCCCATTGCACATGGAGCAACTAGAAAAAAACTCATCTGCTATAAGAATTGTTAACTAGTTTTATTTAAGTCATTCCCACACGACGCTACTGGTTTTTTTTTAATAATAATATTTTTAATTAAGGGTCTGTAAGGCACATTGCCTCTTAGAATGCAAAATGACGTTGCACGACACTAGTTAAAAGAATTAGAAAGATAGGAAAGAATTTTTTTTTTGGCGCAGTAGATCGAGAATTAAGTGACTATTTAAAAACTATTTAAAACTCACGGGCGGCTCTAGCTTGCACTAGGACTTAGAAAAATTTCTTCTTAACCCGAGTATCGAACTGACGACCTCCGGGTCAGAAACAAACATCGTTGAAAACGTTGAAAACTTGTTTATTAATTAGCTAATTAGTTTTTTTTCCAGTTGCTCCGTGTGAATTTGGCCTAAGTGTTAATTTAAAATATTTTGTAAAAAAATTTTTTGTATTTTTAATAATTACAATTTTTTTTTTTTTTTTGAAAAATCACGTTAATGATTTTTTTTAATTTTATTTTTAAATGTAGTTATTTTTGTGCTTAAGTTTGCATTCTTAATTTTTTTTTTGATTTTGGAAAAAAAAGTTGTTAAATAAAAACAGTTTTTATTCAAAAACCTATCCTACGACTATGAAAAAAAATTCACATTTTTACAAATTTCAAAGTAATAAAATAGCGTTTATTTTTCTTCCGCTGAAAACAATTTTACGTACTTTTTTCAAATAATCAAAAGTTAAAAATATCGAATAAAAAACTTTGATTCCCTTAATATTTTTCAAATTGTATTCTTCGCTGTGACACGCGGTTTCTGGATTTAAAGAGATTCTATTGTATTTTAGCATCCACCGAGTATTCCTGCCTTCATATTATAATCGGCTGCTACTTTTTTGCCCATATAGTTAAAGGATCTCTTTACTTCAAATTTATGGTTTTGGAAAATGGAAAATGAAATGAGGCATATACACTGATTTTTCAAAGGCATTTGACTTAGCCATTGTTAAAATTTAGAGCATATGGGTTTCCACCTTTTCTTATTACATGCATCGCATCCTACCTAAGAGCAGATCTTATCAGGTGAAATTTCAAAATTCCCGTTCAAATCCTTTTAATGCTCATTCTGGTGTACCCCAGGGAAGCCATCTAAGTCATTTAATTTTATTATTTTTTTTGCAATAAATGAGCTTGATTTTTCTTTGGGTACTCCGAGAACTGTAAAGGGTACAGAGTTTATTTTCCTGAAGTAAATAAAATTGATATAAGTCGTGATGTCAACTTTAAGAACCATCTAGTTTCAGGCCAGAGAAGCAATGGAGAAGGAGACTAGTTTTTAAAGAAGGAGCCAGAATTAAAGGGTTTTCCAATAGGGTCTTCTGAACTTTGACATTTGATAGCGACCATATGGTTTAAGCTACATCTGTCAAATTGGCTGTCCTTTATTCATTCTGTTTTGTTAAATACCATTGATGGATAAAACGTTCAACAACACGTGCAAATGATAAAATTGTTTTATCAAGATGGGTGTTCTGTTCGGGAAACGTTCTCCGCCCATTGTACGGTCGCCATAATCGTCCTACCGAGAGGACGCTGTTCGCAGTGTGGTGGATAAATTAAGGTCCACTAGTTCAGTAAACAATCAACCAAAAACCGTTCGTTGACCAAAAGCAAGATATGCCGAAAACTTCGCCTCGGTCCTTGAGAGTGTGTAGGAGAATCCGAGGCAGTCAATTTCACGTCGCTCACAAGAACTCGGCCTTTCGCAGGCCACAACTTGGCGAATTAATAAATTGCGTCTTGACTTTAGCCTGCACCCGTACAAAATTAAGCCGACCCAGGAGCTGAAGGTAAACGACCATAAACGTGGGCGTGTGTTCGCTGAATGGGCTCTGGAACAGTTGGCAATTGACCCTTATTTGTTTGTTGGACTAAAACTGACATAGTACTAAATGATGAGCCTCGGATCATTTAGCTCACTTTGACCGAAAATCCGATAGTGGTAAAATTTGTTTTAAATTCAAAACAGTTCAAGTAAAAAATATCAAAACCTTTGCAAACAATTAAAAAAAGAAGACAAAAAACAATCAAAACACTCAACAAGGCCTGAGTTTGCCTAACACATTGCACTTTAGATTTGAAGCTTTTTGTGGCTGTTGAATGTGGTCCTTCTTGGTGTCGTAATGCGGCCAGGATTATAACGAAATAGAGTAGGTAAATGCCACATGCTTAAGGTATACCAGCTCTCTTTGTCCGAAGGCTGTTGCCATCGGTGCTAAGCTACCGGCACCCCCTCCCCCCTTTAATGTTCCAGCTAACGTCAAACCATAAAAGTTTGCCATTTGTCAGCTTCCCAGTAGGAACGATCCACTCGAGTCCTGCTATAAACAAAACATATATTGGAAACGATTAATGCCCGATAAATGAATGCTTCTGTGAGGCATTTGTTCTTTTCACAATGCCACCAGCTTTTCACATATTGTGCTGCGGTTGGTTCTAACTATGCTCTGCAGAACCAGAAGAGTTTGAGGCCATATACAATGTTGTAGTCCGTCACCCCGTTGATCCCTTAGAGCACTCTAGGTGATTCCAAAGCATAGACTGTGTTGACTATTATCACCAGAGAGAGAGAGAGAGAGTTGTGGTGGGTATGGGTATTGGAACGTTTGTTCAATAGTCTTTACATCTCCTCGGAAACATAATGGCCCAATGAAAAAGACCATTGCCATTGCCATTGCTTTGGGGTATGGGTTTAAAAAAAATGTGAAAAGAATGAAAACATTCCATCTACGATATGCTCGGAATAGTGGATATTTTGTATTCCAAAGAATGATTTTGTAAGGGAAAGAGAATAATGGATTCAGCTATGGCCGCATTTGCTTTGCATTTGTAGGGCGAGTTTTTTCTAAAGCCAAATAAAGGTTTCGCAAAAATGGAGAATGGAGCATTTTTATACAATTAACTTGTTTTCAATTGAAAAAATCAAGATAAAGAATAATATCCCTGATTTGCTCTTACGCAACGGCTTAAAATGTCTACATTTTCTTTGCAATTCAGTTAACGTTCGTTAAGTGCGACTCAGGAATGGAAATCACAATACGTAGAAGGCGTTCAAATGGCTATCATACAAAGCAAGAAAATGTGACACAGTCTCTGCACATCTTACAAGACGTTTCGGTGGGGAGTTTAGTTTTCTAGTTTTTGAAATACGGCGGAGTATCCTATCGATAATGTTTTTGGTAACTTCCTGATCTGATGTCTGAAGTCAATTAAATAGAGGAAAATAATGAGTGCGTCGTTAGTCCAAATTGTGCAATGCTACAAGCCTTTCTGGACCTGAGCCTCAAATAACAAACTTCTTTAGGCACTAATTATGTTACCAGCCAACTCATTTCTGGTTTGTACATTGAAAAATGATTACTTAGCTGTAAAAGTTTCTCGGTTAGTATAGCGTCTTTGTGTGTTGGGTAAGACAACTCCTTCTTTTCATCAGCTGGCTTAAAAACTATGCCTTACACGATGGTGAGCCTACCTCGCTTCTCAAGCAATCCTTGAGTGTAAGTTGACCCTGGGCAACTCATTTAAGTCAATCTCCACACCCCACGTACATAACGTGACCGAAATTGTGGACTATTCTGGGAGTGTTAAAGCAAGGCTTCTGTGATAAGTTTTGTTCGACTACTACTACAAGTTGTGGGTCTTCGGAACTCGACACGAGTTCTGATCTGGAGGTGTTGTCCCGAATACTCTACTTCTTGTACTTCTTGTAACATAGTCGAATAGTCGTTTTACGTGAGCGACATAGGTATGGAGTAGCTATCTTAGGTAGTCATTAACTAATAACAAATTCTTGCATTCACTTCGGACGGGTTGTTTAAATCTCATCTCACGCTCACTGTCACCAATATTAACGATTCGACTTGATCCAAAAATTCGTCGGTCACTCGGATCCCGGTTGTCGCGCCGATAACATTGATGATAATGATCCAAAAATCATCTTTCGTCAAGAGGTGGATTTGGCTTCGGATTCCACTTTTTCTTGTGTTGTTATATGTAGTTTCAGTTTTGTTGCAGTTAACTGTCGCAGACTGCTTTCCAAAAATGGTTTAATAGGGTTCTGGCTTCATTACTTTTTTTTTTTTTTATAATTAACGCGCACACAAGTACTATTTGTTTCCCTTTTAATGTAGAGAACACTGCGCAGGCTTTAGGAAGATAGGGAGGGGAGAGATAGGAGGTGTCGATTAACATTGGTTTAAATTGGTTTAAGACTAAAATGGCAAGCGAAAATCTCGCCGGGTAAACTATTCCAAATTCGTGTTGTTCGGCTAAAAAAAGAATCACGATATTTCAAAATTGGGGCTCAAGGGTGAACTGATGAGCATTCCTTGCGAGACCGGTATTACGTGAGAAACTTTTAAGGGGAGGAACGCAGCTGGCTACTTCGAGTAAACATTTTTTGTAAAAGAAACGATAAAATAAGGAAAGACATGAAACATTGCGTCGTTGTTCGAGAGGGACAATTGTTTCAACGGCAGTTCTATTTCCTATCAATCTTAACGCTTGTATTCTATCAAGCAGGTGAAGTGATGTCCAGAGGTGGGAGTTATACTCGAGTTTTGGGCGTATAAACGCTTTGTAAATTGTAGCCAGATCAGAAGGGGACAAAACTTCTTGCGTCGATACGGAAAACCTAAGCACTTAGCAGCATTCTTGGTGGTCTCGATTCTCAAATATATGGTCGTTCGTTGACACACATACCGAATACTAAGAGCTTTTCGGTTTCTTCGATAAGTGCCATTCAATGGACAATGGCTTTGGGGGTATGCTAAGCTTTAATGACAAAAGACAGTATTGAGTTTTCGAAGCATTAAACTCCACACGATTTCTATTACCCCATTCGACAATTCTGTATAAATCGGAGTTTAATGAGGTACCGTTGCAATTGTACGTCCGAAGGTGAAGGACGTGAATTAATGAACGAATATGAAAAGCTGAGGGTAGAGTCGTCAGTAAAACAGTTAAGTGAATTAGAAGTAACAGACAGAAGATCATTTATAAAAATGAGGAAAAGAGTCGAAGCCATAACCGACCCCTGCGGCACACCAGTATTTATTTTCCTCTCTAATCCAACGAACAAGAGTATCATCGATCCCAAAAGCACGCATTTTCGATAAGAGAGCTTTATGCCAAATTCTATTAAATGCCTTGGAGATATCATATACTTTCACCAAAGCGATGTAAAGATTTGTTCCACTGTTTGTGAGATATGCCATCAGATCACCCGTGGAACGGTTGCTGCGGAAGCCATACAGGCGGTCATGGTGGAACTTTCGATCTTCGAGATATTCCTTAAGCTGACGGTTAATCAGCGTTTCCATGACCTTAGAAAGAAGGGATGTTAGTGCTATGGGTCGGTAGGAGGAGGGGGAGGATTTGTCACCTTTCTTAGGGACAGGCTGGACAAATGCTGTTTTCCATCTTCTAGGAGAGATTCCAGAAGAGTAGGAGCGATGGAAAAGCTTACGCAGTGGCTTTGCATGTGTGGAAGAACACCTCTTCAGAAGAATCATGAGTGCCGAAAAAAATCTGTCCCATGGAAAAAATTACATTCTCAAGTAAAGGAGGAGCAACGTTGCTGCGTGGCAGCGTGGAGCTGGCAGCGAAATGGGCGGCGAGCAAGTTTGCCTTCTCTGAAGAGTAAACAATTGGTTTGTTACTGTCGATGAGCGTTGGAACCGCAGATTTTTTTTTTTTTTTTTTTTTTTTTTATAATTAACGCGCGCACAAGGGACTACTTGTTTCCCTTTTAATGTAGAACACACTGCGCGGGCATTACGAAGATAGGGAGGGGAGAGATAGGAGGTGCCGATTAACATTGGTTTTGAATGTTTGCAGATCAAAATGGCAAGGGAAAATCCCGCCGGGTAAACTATTCCAGATTCGTGTCGTTCGGCTAAAAAAAGAATCCCTATATTTCACGGTACGTCCGAAATTAGGCTCAAGGGTGAACTGATGAGCATTCCTTGCGAGACGAGTATTACGGGAGAAACTTTTAAGGGGAAGAATGCAACTGGTTTTTTGTAAAAGAAACGATAAAATAAGGAAAGACATGAAACATTGCGTCGGTGTTCGAGAGGGGCAATTGTTTCAGCGGCAGTTTTATTTCCTATCAATCTTAACGCTCGATTTTGTATTCTATCAAGCAGGTGGAGCGATGTTTGCGAAGCACCTGCTCAGAGGTGGGAATTATACTCGAGTTTAGGGCGTATTAACGCTTTATAGATTGTAACCAGATCAGATAGGGAAAAATACTTCTTACAACGATACAGAAAACCTAAGCACTTTGCAGCATTCTTAGCGATCTCAAATATATGGTCATTCCAACGGAGGTCGTCGTTGACACACATACCGAGTACTGAGAGCTTTTCGGTTTCTTCGATGTAAGTGCCATTCATGGACAATGGCATTGGGGGAATGTTTAGCTTTAACGACAGAAGACAGCATTGAGTTTTCGAAGCATTAAACTCCACACGATTTCTATTACCCCATTTGACAATGCTGTATAAATCGGAGTTTAATGAGCTTGACATACGGCACCGTTGCAATTGTACGTCCGAAGGCGAAGGACGTGAATTATCGAACGAATATGAAAAGCTGAGGGTAGAGTCGTCAGCAAAACAGTTAAGTGGATTAGAAGTAACAGACAGAAGATCATTTATAAAAATGAGGAAAAGAGTCGGAGACAGAACAGAGCCCTGGGGCACACCAGCATTTATTTTATGGGAATCAGACTTGAATCCGTCCAATACAACTTGTATTGAACGGTCCAGAAGATAGCTTCTAATCCAACGAACAAGAGTATTATCGATCCCAAAAGCACGCATTTTCGATAAGAGAGCTTCATGCCAAACTCTATCAAATGCCTTGGAGATATCAAGAGCAATAATCTTACTTTCACCAAAGCGATGTAAAGATTTGTTCCACTGTTCGGTGAGATATGCCATCAGATCACCAGTGGAACGGTTGCTGCGGAAGCCATACTGACGGTCATGGAGAAGCTTACGATCTTCGAGATATTCCTTAAGCTGACGGTTAATCAGTGTTTCCATGACCTTAGAAAGAAGGGATGTCAGTGCTATGGGTCGGTAGGAGGAGGGGGAGGATGGGTAACCTTTCTTAGGGACAGGCTGGACAAATGCTGTTTTCCATCTTCTAGGAAAGATTCCAGAAGAGTAGGAGCGATGGAAAAGCTTACGCAGTGGCTTTGCCAGTGTGGAAGAACACCTCTTCAGAAGAATCGGGGGAGTTTTTAATATTTTTTACAAATGACCAAACATTTTTACTGCCTTTGGGACACTGCAGAATTTTTTGCCATAATTTTTGGTCATGCAACTATTTGGCTCTTTCAATGACGGAGTTGCATGAGTTCCTTGCTTTTTTGTGTTTTTCCGATTTTTCTCTGAAGGGTTGACTTTGTAAGATCGGAAACTTACTTCTTTGAGCCTGATAGCTTTTTTAAACCAGGACTTTTCTTGATGCTTTTTACTCTGTTAGAAATAAAAGCACGCATCCCTAGAAAAATCTAATTTCTGATTATTTCAGCACTGGCATCAATATCACTATCGAGGAAGCATAGTGACCAGTTGAAAGTTTCAGGCTGTCCCAGTTGGCGTTCTCGTATTGCAAAACGGTCCTGGCGGGAAGTTTTTCTTTAACTGGATGGGTGAAGGATGAGAAATTTGCTGAAATGACACAATGGTCCGAAGTGCCAAATGGAGAAGTTACACTAATGGTATGGGTGAGAAGTAAGAAACAAGTCAAGAGTATGGGCGGCCTGCTCAGCAACATCCGGTATACGCGTTGGTACATCGATCAGTTAAATAAGGTGATGTAACCCGGCAAAGAGCTCGGCATACTTTACTCCGAGTGTTGTCCTACCAGAATAGCGGAGCCAATTGGAATGGTGTACATTAAAATCTCCCGCAATAACGATTTCAGTAAGAGGACAAAGGGAAACAATTTTCGAGATGGAATCAGACAGTGCATCAAACTCTTTACAAGTCAAATAACTGTTGAGATTTGGACTACTGTAAATAAAACAATAATGAATGACATGCTTGCGGACAGTGAATTTGAGCCATAAGAAGTTAAAGTCCGTATTGGAATATTTCCCACATTGGGGAAAGCTCTGGCAAGCAATATCATTCCTAACATAAAATACGAGACCATGATGGGAAACAAGAAGTGGCACCAAGCTATAACCATTAAGAGCAAATTCCGATAAATACTCCTACCTGAGTTTCACTTAAAGCCAAAACAGCTGGCTTGTATTGAATAGTGTAGACGTACACGTGAAAGAAATTCTTCCTTAAACCGCGAACATTAGAATAGGAGGAATAGGATTTTATCAAAATCCGTATTACAATTTTCGAAATCCTTTTTTCATAAATTCGTTATTATAGAAGACGTGTGATGGCGTTTTTCATTTTTACTGAAAACTGTTAAGTGTTGTTGCGATCCAGTCGTTCGATTTATTTTTTCAATTTTGGAGATATGGATTTCTTTATGTTTTCTCCATAAGCTTCCCGACCTCCCGATTTGGTCTGAGAGGCATAATCTTAATTTTTTTTTAATTATTGGTTAAGTGTCCGAAAAATTAGTAACAAACGATGTTAAAGACTTCTCTTTCGCTATAACTTAATGTAGTCTTCCTGCTGCAGAGATAGCAAAAAAAACCTAAAGATACTTCTCTTGGCTTTCCTCTGTTTTCTCTTACAGTAGTCTTTGTCTTATATTGTGTCTAAGTTTCGACAGATTATTGTTCCACCCCACCGTGGAGATTGTATACAACCAAACAAGAAAACATTGTTATTCAAACGGTGGAAACTGAATTCCAAATATTTAAAACAAACAGGCCAACCAGGTAAGTCCAGCCATGAATTCCACCAAGGCTATTGTTAGAAATGTTATCTGACAGAAATACTCAAAACGTTAAGGACCATTCGGACTTGATTAAGATTTCCGGTTACAATTTCCACACTTTTGCCATTAAAATTGTAAAATTTTATGACAAAAAAGAAATCGAATTTATGTAAATTTAACGATTCACCATTTTATGATTGCCATGGCCAAAGAATAGAAACCATATCTACCATGACTCTTAAGCAGGTTGTAAAAGTTAATTAAAACCAAAAGACCAAATGAATGAACCAACTACAACAAAAAAAAATGTCCAAACGGATGATGGAACTAGATGGTGTCAGATAGCTTCCGCCGGTGCATTTCCTTATATAAACATCAAGAGATTCTATCTGAATGAATGTATCTGTATATTTGTATAAATGTAAACAAAGAAAAGATATTTCACCCAAGGACATGAAATCAGGATATATTTTTTCGGCTTCCGTTTCTTCTTCATTTGACTGTTTAACCTTTTGAAGAGCACAGAAGCGAGCACCAGTATCCAATGGATTTCCATTATCAGTTCAAAGAGAATTCGAGATGCCATTAAGTGGAACAGAATTTGAGAGTCTTATAAATTTGGCTAAAGGAACAAAACACAAAAAAAAATCGATGATTTCGAGGGGGAAATGGATGAAATTATTCCTCAGGGACAGCGAATAGAATGAACAACACAGAAGCATCTAATCTATATTAAGATATCTATGAGATATCTTCAGGGAATGTCTGATGGTAAAACAAATTCCGTGTGGGGGGGTTTGAGGATCTATTTTGACACAGATGCTTGATTTATCAAAGGACATTTAGTATTTCTAATTTTGTATAAATTTAGCATTTTATTATTCCAAAGCAGGTAAATGTAAAATGTATCTTAAAGATATTTTTAAATCACAACTTAAGTAAATGAAATAACTTTGAAAGATTTTTTAGGAAATCTGTTTTAATTTGAACGAAAAAAACAACGTTCCTCAAAAACAAACAAATCTAAGCCATAGTTCAGCCCATAATAAATAACACGCATCCTGTTTTCGGAAGAAAACACACATCCCACTCCATCCCCAGTCCGACAAGGCAATTTAAAAGTAGCGATGTGTAAAATTACGAACTGAAATTCCAAGAAAAATATGCCTACAATAAATTCATAACGCTGCTTGTGAGAGTTCCTAAGTCATAGGCATTCAACATGATGGAAAGCGGAAGGAAATATATCAAAAGCGAAGCCAAAACCTCATAAACCAGAGGCAACAATACAGCTAAAAAACATTCATCTGGCTTGGCTACGGCTCTGCCAATCCTTGGTAACACACAGAGGAGGGCTCAGGATCTACATCATGCAAGAGCAGCAATACGATGGGTTTGTCCGATTTCTTTCGTTTTTTAAATTAGCAACGCGTAGATGGTTTTTGAAAATAAAAATATAAAAAAAAATCATGAACGTATTCCATTTGCGTAGATGAAAAATGAGGAACGATGAAGCAGGAATTGTGTGTTGGAGAATCATGAAGAAATATGAGATGAACCCACTAGATGGCGGCGGCGGCTGTTAGTTTCCATTTAATTTGTTGGCGTTGCTACCTTTTTGAGAACGTAATACAATTTGAATATTTTTCTATATTAAGGTAAACATTTTATTTATTGCAGATACCTTTATTAAAAAAGTAATCTTTTAATCTGCAAAAAAATCAAAAGCTGAATTCTACTCATAAGTGCTTTCACTTAGATGATTACTTTATCTGGAATTTAAATATTCTCTTCTCACTCTCCCCCTTCGTTTTGATGCCCGCTCCCTATAGAAAATAGAGAAAAGTGCAAAAAGAAATGCCGAAAACATAGTTTCCAAGAGAAAAACTATAGCTAGGTAGATCATTCCACATTCGTGTTGTGCGCCTGAAAATGGAGTCTCAGCACTTAATAATCCTGTTTTATTTTAGGGGATGATTGCAACTGACTATGGAGCACTTTTTTTTATAAAAATAGCAGCTTTGCTGAAGAGATTTTAATGAAAAAGATATAAATGTTTTTTTTTTTTCGGAAATGCAAATGAATTTAGTAAGGGAAACTTTAAAGACAAATGACATCATTTTAGAATCTTTCGGTTTTTGAAGTATTCAACCAAAGACAATATAACAAGTACTTGTTATATATACTTGTTATATTATCTTTGATTCAACTCTTCTCAACAAAAGAGCAATGTATGTAATACCGCCAGGAAAATAATAACTGTAAGATTATATTCTGTCCAATTATTATAATTGTCTTTACATGGCTTGTAAAAAAGCTTTTTTTGAAAGAATTAGCGGCCCAAACATTGCAATATACTGTATACTCCATATAAAAAAGCTTTTCATTGTACAGCTTTGAACTACGAGTGTTTTCGTGGATTGTTTATTAAGAACGTTTTGATTTTAGAGCTTTAAAAAACACTTTTTTTAAATAAGCCCGCATGAGTGATTGAGTTTTGCCTTTGAATGTAAAAACACACTGCGCTAGCACTAGACAATTAGGGAGGTAGAGACAGACGGTGTCCATTTAGATTGGTTTTCAATGCTTTCAAATTGAAATGGAAAGGGAAAATCTCGCCGGGTCGACTATTCAATATTCGTGTTGTTCGGCAAAAAAAGAATATCTGTATTTCACGGTTTTTCCGAAATTGGGCTCAAGCGTCACCTGATGAGCATTCCAAACGAGACAAGCACCACGGGTGAAACTTTCAAGTGATGAATACAACTGGCTCCCTCAAAAAGGAGCATTTTCTTTAAAATAATGAGTTTAACACACATCACACACACAATCATTACTGATTACACGACCGAAGCCGAAGAAGGTGAATCACAGAGATAGAATATGAAAAGCTGAGAATAGAAACGTCAGCAAAACATTTAAGTAAATAAGAAGTAACAGACAGACGATCATTTGTAAAATTAGGAAAAGAGTCGGAAATAGAACGGAGTCCTGCGGCACACCAGCATTTATTCGGTGGAAGAAGAAGATAGCTTTAAATCGAAAGAAAAAGATTATCATCATACTGTCGGTCTTGAAGAAGCTTTGGGTTTTCGAGGTTTTTCTTAATCTGACGGATAATTCGCGTTTCCCTGACTTTAACTAAAAAAAAAAGACGTAAGTGCTGTGGGCCGCTAGAAGAAGAAGTGGAGGTCACCTTTCCTAGGGACATTCTGAACATGTGTATGCTGTCCATTTTCTAGGACATAGTTTCCTGTGGCTTATTGATTAGTGTGTCGAACTGTTTAACGAAAGGGTCGGGGTTCGACTCCCTGTCAGAGTTACCTTCTTTTCCGGTGTACTGCCACTTGCGAGGACTGACAAAACCTCCAAGAGTTAAATGTGTCATTTGAAATAGGTAAAAAGTTTTATTGATTGTTGGGATTGGTTAAAATTGAAGGAAGGTATTGAAAGGAATAGGGTAGAGGATGGGAAGTGGATGTGAAGGTAGAGAAGAAAGGGGAAGGATCAAGGAAGTACATTGGGAAGGCACATGAATTCGGGTAGAAAAGGAATTAAAGAGGAAGAAGTTGGGTGGGAAGAGTAGGATAGGAAGCAGAGGATGAAAAAAGGAGAGGCATGGTATTGGGAAGGTAAGAGCCGAGGGGTTAATACTGGGAAGTATTGGTGTAGGTAGGAAAAACATGGGACTGGCCCGGAAAAAAAAGAAGTGTATTTATGGGAAGGATCGGAAAAGGAGAAGGGGGGTAGAGGACGAAAGGAAAGTAAAGAATGTCTGCTGAGGAGGCGATGGCATGCTGGCTTAGCATGGCTAAGCTAGCCGGATGTGGGGGGGGGATCTTGCCCCCTCAGCCAGACCTCACCTATTCCAAAAAAAAAACGTAAAACATGCCATACTTACTATACCACAAAGTAGGACCATACCCGGGATACCCCGCTGGTGTTGTTGCAGGGGGGGACCTTTTTCCCACCCTCCTGGAATTCGTCGGTCCAAATTGATAGCGAAGTCGGTGTAGCCGTTCGGACTCGACGGTAGATTTAAGGTCCCTTCTATTCTGGCAGAATCACAACACACACACAGGAATGGTTGAGAGAATAAGTCACTAGGCCTTGGCTCCTTATGGAGCTAATGTGCCAATAAATTTATTTATTTCTTATATCTTTCAATATGCTGGAGTCAGCCCCCAAACCTTTAGAGAAAAGGCGTGCATTTGGCACTGATATAACTTTTATTCGTTTAATTAGTAATTAACTTTCCGGCCACTCAATACAAGTAATGTTAGACGGATAGATGTTTAATTTGCACAAAATCAATGCTGGTGTCCTACAAGGGTCTTTTATAACCCTGACACTCTTTTTATTATTCATAAACGATCTCTTGTCTAAAACAAATTATCCATTAAATTATTTTGATGGCCACAGTAACTACTTTATACCTATCTAATATATATGGTTCGAGGTAGACCTGGCCCTGACGCAAAAATCTTTTTCAGCTGGCTCGGTCCTTAGTTACCTGCCTCCAGTTTCGCCAAAGAAGTCGTTCGAGATCCACTTCCACTTGCGTGCGCCACATAATTCTCAGTCTTCCTCTGCAGCATCAGTTGGCGTTCCTCTTTTCTTATCTGTTCGTGATTGTGGCTGTGTTTTCCGACTGTTCCACCAACAACAAACTCTCTTAATAGCTTAGCGTTACAGTCACATAGGGCAATTTTAATAACATAGCCAACACCTGGCGCACATGTTTTGTCCAAGAGTTCGAAAAACATATTTTTTTGTCATCATCTTTTTCCACTCCGAAGCATGTGTGCACATAAGGTTATATTAACGAATTTAGCCTCGACGCCGGAAGTCCCATGCCTCTGCTAGTTGTTCGGCTGCAAGTTTTTTGTTAACAGAACTAAGATTCCACACAAAGATCCAAAGTTCGTTATCCTTATTTCTTTTGCAGGGTTCGTCATCGGAGAATCCATCAGTATCTGAGGCCTGCGGTTGCTTCGCAATTAATTGTTCTTTACATAGTTAGGAAAATACCAAAACGGCACGACTAACCTGTAGGACCATGTCCTTACTTCAAGTATAAGGAAAACTTCGTTGAAGCCCACATCTAGACAACAACCTTCTAAATGGTTTGGAACCCAATCTCCAGTTTAAGTTCTAGACATCTGATGTTCACCACGTGGGAGTGAGAGTAATGGTTGATAGGCAGAGATGGTTTATAATGTACATATGTACGCGGTTGTCATATGTCGTTAACGACGTATACCTTAAGAATCCTAATATGTTTTAGAACATTTAATATCGAAAATAATAAAAATATTGAAAAAAAATACATTCCTTCCAAATGTCTCCTGATAAGTTATGAACCATAAGATTTAGACATTTTCTAGTCGTTTTAAAAAGTTATTTAAAGTTTCCCCATTGTCTGACAAAAATCATTGTGTCAAATAAACTTCCCTCTAATAGTTGCACTGAAGAGGACAAAAATACTTCACTCCTTAACCCCCCACCCCGAAGGGTAAAATTCAAATGTCATTATGAACTAAAAGATTCAAACTTCGACTACAGCTCCAGAGCAATTCGTTAGTTATACTTAATACACAATGCAATGGATAACTACTCGCTTTCCGCCATGAATTTTCTTTAAAAAACAAGCGAAAAAAACTTCCAAATCATCTCAGAGTCAACATAAATCCGTTTCAAGTCCGCTGCGCGCTTTGAATATATATTTCTATGCAACGGCGACGTTTTCAATTGCAATAAATTTAATTCCATGGACAATATCTCTTGTTGGAGTTGTTTTTGGCTGTTTTATGTTCTTCTTTTTTTGTACACAAACTCCGTTGATTCTTTTTTCCGGAAATCCCTTTCCCGCCATTTCTATACTTTCGTTTGTGTCCTGCCGCCGCTCTCCATGAATAGAACACAACAATTGACTCTGAAAAATAGCTTAATGGCTTTTTACTTACGGTCTTTATCTGTTTTTTTTTTTTGGCAGGGGAGGTGGTCGTGGGGGTATTCTAGCGAAATAGGGGTCGAACAACAATGTGTTAGATAGATCTTTATTTCACTTTGGATGCTTTCTTGTATCTGGGAATTTCAGTTTTCCAATGACCTCCAACACCGCCCGCTCCCCCTCCCTGCAATCGACTAACCACCCCGGATAAAGTTGAACACTTTTATTATGCGGGTTGCAACGACTTGCTTGTGTCGCATACATTGTTAAGGGTTTGTAGGTTTGTATTTTATTCTACTATAACGGTATATAGGAATTAAGGGACACAAAAAATATAAAATTATTCGCAACTAGGGAGCGTAAACCATTAACCCAAATTTGTGCAATTATTTTGCAACAGGAAAACTTAGCTTAGTCGAATATTTTAAACGATGTGGAGTAGTGGCGGCGGCAACGGCAACGGCAACTGCGAGGCAGGTATAATGGATTTCTTTTGTGGAGGCAGCATTATTGTGTCTAAGCCGGAAGGATATGATAGCTAGGCAGTAGGACTTGTGATGGTATTACAATAATTTTGTAATTATAATTGAAATTTAAAAGCATTATTAGTATTCAGACAAATAAGGGGTTTTTGGGGAAAGCATTTATTTTTACTTGCGATTTATAGGGACTATAAGCATAAGGCGACTTATGCATTCGTAAAAAATAAAAAAAAAAGAATTCTAACAGTTCTAACCATGACATTACGATGATAGAGAAACATATTTGAGTTACTGGCAAAATTGTGTATGTCTGTCTGTCCTTTTTATGACTTTTTTAAATTTTTTTTAGCTCAAATATTAACGGTACCTGTCATATAACCGTTAAGTAAAACCTTGTTTTTCTCGGAAATGGCTGCAAGAATTTTTATGAAAAAATGAGTGTACTATTGTAGGTGTAGGTTATGTTTTGGTGGAAAAAAAATTCAAGATGGTGTTCTAAAAACGATACCTCCAATAGAACCGTTTTTTTTTCCTTCGACTTTCTCGAAAACTGGTCATCCGATTTCAATAAAAATTAATGTTTAGGAAGATTTTGGTAGCCTAAGTAATTTTATTTTAAAATATTTTCGAAAACTTTATTGTATTTTTAATAATTTTCTTAAATCTTTTTTTCAAAAATCAATATTTTGAAAACGGGTGCATAGATTTTTTTTATTTTTGTTTTAAATGTAAGTAATTTTTGTGTTTAAGTTTGCATTCTTGAATAGCCCTAGCCCATAGAAACAGCAATTGGCAAGAGTTATTCTTCGCTTTATTTCTGACGAGATGTTGTTGTCAGATGTTATAGCGGATCCGAGGTAAATAAAGTCCCTAACTACCTCAACGTTATACCTGTCTATTGTGATGTTTTGTCCAATCCGCCGGTGTTGTGTTGCCCTTTTTGTGGACAGCAGGTATTTCGTTTTGACCTCATGAACTGCTAGCCCCATCTTAATTGATTCAGCTTCAATGCTAGCAAACGCTTTACTGAGAGATCGCCGAGTTCTGCCAATGATATCTGTGTCGTCAGCGTATGCTAGTAATTTTTTCTCACTAACTTTTTAAGGTTTCTCTGATCGTAATGTCATGTTTGATTGTTATCTCAATTTTTGAATGTAGATTGCTCTTTGAATTCAGATTCCGGCAAAAGGTCATGAGTAACAAATGTGTAAGGAGGAGCACCGGCTTCCCAGAATCAATAAAGAGATCATGAGAACCGGGCGATTGAGAAAATGGAGCGCAGTTACTGCTGGCATGAATGTCGGAAGTTTAACTAAAGCTACAGAGCTCGAAATGAGAATATTGAAAAACCATTTCTATATAACGGAGATGACGGAACGAATTCCCCTGTCAGGCAGAATAAACCATTCTATCTGGGCGAAGCCAATCCCATCTGTAAAGCTAGCTTTATCTATCGACAAAATTCTGAAAATGTAATTAACATTTTTTTTTGTAATGTAGTATGGTACTTTTTATGATAAATTAATATATTTAACGTGAAAAAGATTTGTAACTTTTTTAAATTATTTATTATATTTTATTGCATTAAAAATGTATTTATTTAATTACGAATAAAAAACAAAGCCAATGGGAATCAAAAACACTTGCCTACTTTACATTTACATTAAAAGGTAAATACAAAAATATGGCATTTGTGCTTCCATTAAATTAAAATCATTAATACCAAACGTCTAATTTAATTTAATTTTTTTATTTTAATTAATATATTTGGCCAAATTTTTCATTTTATATAATTTTTTGGGATTTTGGACTTTTGGGATTTCCTTAACATCGCCTGCAAGAAATTTTCTGGTAAAATGTTTGAACTTGAGGGCATAAAACCATACGACAACAACCTGATAAATTCACATTAGTGCTTAAAAGTCCACCATCGACCAAATATTCATATTACGGTAGATCTTGAAAAACGCACGCTGTTCCATAAGTCCGACACCTTTGAAGTTAGAAAAGGTTTAAGACAAGGCGATGTCCTGCCATGCGACTTCTTCAACATCATATTTGAAAGAATAGTGCAGAGTTCTCAAGCCCACATCAGAGAACGATCTACGGTATTGACATAATCAGAAGAACATAGCGTGATGCCAGTAGCGCTTTTGTGAGTATTGAGGCGGAAGCAGCGAATATGGGTTCGACGTCAATTAGGGCAAAACCAAATATATGTTGCCATCAAGTAAAATAACCTAACATCGACATCTTGACTTTGATGTACTACATGGGCTCCGCTATCAGCTCAGGATGCCTTAGGTTGTTTCGAGAGAAAAATTCTGATGGTGAGTTTTGGTCCCGTATGTATAAGCGGCGGGTGGACAGATCGAGATAAGCTTTAAACCTATTAAGGCTTAATCTGGCGATGGGCCTACCCATCTGGAGTCAAAATCAGCATTGACCAGATCCCTAGAGAGGTTCCCAGTCTCTCTTAGAGTGGTGCCTTCAGTCCACTCTAACTACATAACACCATATAAATATGATGTTATTTCACTAGAGTGGCTCCCCAAACCACTCTAGTAGCAATTTAATAATCATGTTGTGGTCATGGTTATTCCCCTTGCTAAGGAGCGAGACCTATCATGCACCTCTAGTAAGTCATCTTGTGACAAACCATTTGCTTCCGCTATGGGTACAACCACAGCCCCCACGAATCTTTCCTCAACTATCAGGCAGTTGCTACTGAGCATTGTTCTCGTTATAAACTGGGCTCTCCTGATAACCCGTGGTACCCAACATTTATTCAGCCATGGGTATGGCCTAGCTTCAAAGGAAACTTAAGGTCTGACTTACCACAAGCGTCATTCGGGAACCGCCAACCCGAATTTAGAGTGATGTATTCGAAAACAGGGTTGAGAAATTTCACTGAATTTTCACCATCACCCCGCCCAGCTAAGCTGCACTTGAATGTTAGGCAAACCAAACCATGAGCTTATAAACCCAACTCATAGGGGGCATGTCACCCTCGGCAACTTGTCCGTCAATTCCTTTTGTAATGTGGGTATCCATTACAGATACCCAGATGCTGCACGTGATCATCGTGGAGCATCATGTGAGACCGAGCGCTCAGCGCTCATGAATCACTTGCCTTCCTTTTTCCTGGGTTGGCGGGTGGACAGCAATATACACTTAATTTCTAAGCTTAAATGAATAGCTGGGGAAGAATTAAGTAACTTAAAAAAAAATATGCTGAGTGTACTTGACGCCTTTCGCCCAAGCATATGAACGGTGCGAAACGCTTAGGAAGTCAGGGACACTAAATCTTTAATTTGAATATATTTCAATAATCTCCACTTAAACTGTGGTCAGAGTGGGAAACTTATTCCTTTCAGTTGGCGGCCGTACAGACCGATCGAAAAAAAAAAAATAGCATTTATGTACGTTCTATATCTAGATGTCTTACCCTTCACTATTATCGAACTAAAGCAAACATTTACATAAATGTTGATAGTACCTTGGTTATAAAAGACTGGCGATGCTTATCACATCATCTTTTTATTCGTCTAAAAGTTCTTCGAATAGAGTAAGTACCCCATAAAAAGATTTGTGTTGGTAACAATATATATGAATCCTGATAAGACAACACCAAAATGACAAAAGGAATAGCAAGTGCCACATGTGGCCTTTATGAAATACGGCCTATCAAACGGAGCACAACAAAATATAAGAAGCTTGAGAAAATCCATAGAATAATGTAATCTTCAGTTAAGATGCACAGTATTCCAAAGGACTCTACTCAAAGCGATTACACTAATAAATCGCCAAGCAAAGGACTATCAATGACTTGTAGACACCACAGCAGCCAGGCTTTGGTTTATTAACCCGGCAAAGTGACAATCGACACTAAGTGAGTTTGTCCTTATCGAACAACACCCAATTCCATACAATCATTCCCTCAAATGATATATTAACAAACCCATCGAGCCTTATTCAAAAAAAAAAAAACTAAAAAAAACTGCTCACTGTCCGATAGGAAAGGATAGAATGTCCTTTTTTGAAGGCTCTGCCTCCGGCTTAAAGCGAATTATAACCGCAAGAATCTTTTATTTATGTGGCAAATAAAAATAGATTCCCGCTCGCCACTTAATAGTGACACCCAGTGTTTCACAAAGCCTTTTTTTCCAGAGGCTTATCTGGCATGGCGAAGACCGTGGCAAATGGGTTTGGTTGGCCGCATCTCATAGTTGCTGGTTTGGTGTCGCCGATAGAAATATATTCATCATGTCCCCGAATTCCCCTTGGACTCAAATACCACAACAAACTATCCTAACGGGGGAGAGGAAAGCTGGGAATCCGAATAAATGTACATTCGGTTTCTGTTGACACGAGAGATTTGGAGCGCCCATAAGAGATGATTCTTTTATGAGGCTAATAATAAATAAGTATTTTTTCAGGACCAATTCAAAAAAAGGCCACCAAGTGTCAGAACAAAATGAACAAGGATGATTGAAAATCGATTGCGTGATGAATTCGTATGCAATGAGATGAGTTATGATGCGACTCGCACCAGGGTATACAGGATAATCACTCTTGGCAAGAGTGAGTAGATTTTTTTTTATTGCGAGAAGGCACAAAAAAAAGGTTAACTTCAGGTCAACCTAAAAACAATATATGCGTTTGTATGTTGTGAAAGTATTTGACTTCATCCTGGTTTGAAGAGGACACCTAAAAAAAAAATGATTATCCCTTCGGGCAATTTGTTTGGGAAATAAATGTGAATTTAAGCTGAAATCCTATTTTTACAAAGTCCGGTAATAAGCAGAATGTTATTTTTAGCAGGATAATTGGATTATTTTAAACGGTTTGGGATGATGTGATTGGGAGTTTGTCAGAAACAGTTTATTGGTAGATAAGGGGAATAGGGTTAATTTTTTTTACCTTTGACGTTTGTAACCCTAACAAATTTTGATTTATACGGAACTAATTTTAGAAAACAAAGGTTTGAAACGAAAAAGGACCATTTTTACAAACGAAATATTATGCATAAAAAGATTTGAAAAAAAAAAACGTTAGTCCGCTCAAAATGCTTAGGTAGATCAAGCTTTCAAAAAAGACAACATCAGGAAAACGGAATAATCATCGAAATAAAGGACTGAATATTCAGGTGATTAGTTTACAAGAAAAAATTCCATGCAAGATTTTTTAGAAAATCTGAACCTCTCTCAGGCTTTGAAAACAATTTCGTAGAAATCAGTAGTGATATGGACAGGTGTCTTGTGCCTGCGATGAATAGGGTCTTCCAATAGGGACTTCAGAGCTTTGACAGTTGATAGCGGCCATCTTGCTGAAACTACATCTATCAAATTTGATGCCACAACAAAATCGAAAAGCTAATTCGTGAAAGAAATATGGCTTACATACGTTGGAAATGATTGCTCGATTTTCCTAAAGCTTTCAACTTTGTTCCCACAGAATTCTGTAAAGTAAACTAAAACACAGTTTTTTCTTTGATAGAACGGCAATATGGTAGAAGACAGGCTGTATTCATAAACTCTCAGCTATCGGATTTCCTCCCAACAAGAGTAGGAGTTCCCCAAGAGTCTATATTGGGTCCACTACTTTTTTCTGCTTTTATTAACGACTTACCATCCACTCTAAATCAATGTAAAATTATAATGTATGCTGATGATATACAACTAAATTTAAGTTATCCTCTTGGTTTGATGCTACATTTTGAATACGGATTTGCTTGAAATTAACCATTGGACTGAGGAAAATAGGTTGGAACTAGTGATGAAAATCCACTTTTTGCGATTATAAGGACTATAAGGCAAGTTTAGGATTCGTGAATATGAAACATGACATTACTATCATAGAGAAGTCTAAAAAAAGTGATCGTGAAAAAAAGTCTTTCTGTCTGTCTGTCTGTCAGTATGTATAACGAGCTGCAGCCTATGAAAGTATGGTACTTAAAACAAAAAAACAATTTTTAAATTTTTTGTCTGTCTGTTTGTTCGGACTACTTTCGAGAACGGCTGTACCGATTACGACAAGACTTTTACTGGCAGATAGTTGATGTTCTAGGAAGTAACATAGATTATTTGAATTACCCACTAGGTGGCGATGGAGTCGTTTTTTTTTCGAAAATTCGTGTTTATGGAACAATTTTGACGAGACTTTCACAAGCAGATAGCTAATAAAGTAAGAAGTAACTAAGGCTCTTTTAATTACTAGGTGGTGCTGAAAATTGTTATTCATGAACAAATGTTGACAGGGCTTTCACAGGCACATAGCTGATGTTGTATGGAGTAACTAAAGTTATTTTATGTACATATTTTCGTATCAACAATATTAAATTTTGTTGAAATGAAACTCAAATAATGAACTGAAAAATTCGATGAATATGAACATTAAATTATTAAAAATATTGGTATGCAGAATTAATTTTGCTTAATAGATCTTATCAAACATAATATATTTTACCTTATATCTTACCAAAATTTATATTTTTTATTTTTTTATATATATATGTTACTGTTACTCATATTTTATATTGTCTAATGTTAACAAAAATCAATAAAACTAAAACTAAAACTAAATCCAATGAGCCGTTGCCGAGAAAGTCAAAAATTAAGAAAACCGTTATATGAAAGGTACCTATAATAAACTTATAAAAACAAGCTTTTTCTTAAAAGGTATATGGCAGGTACAATAAATTTTAGATCTAAAAATAAAATTTCAATTTCCCCTCTGAGGATTGTCAAAAGAACCACACATACTAGATTTGAAGCTCAAGATCAATATACATACAGCCGGACTGACGACGGACTGAAATACAGACAGACATTTTTTTGTAACTAACTTTTTTAGGCTTCGTAATGTCATGTTTGATTGTTATCTAAATTTTGTTCACGCGAATCCTAAACTTGCCTGATATTACCTATAATCGCAAGTAAAATTACAACGACGGTAAAAAACGAGTGCCGGACTGTCTGAGTAGTTCCCTATTTTGTGCGTGTTGCACATACGTACCTTGCTCCCCAAAGGCAACAATTTTTTTTTATCATGAACACTCAATGATGGCAGGGCAAACGCTGCCTATTGGTGTTTGCGACGGCGTTGGTAAACAGACAGTTTTTCAAAAAAAAAAAAAAAAAAAAATATACTGTGGCGTATGTGTAACATTTTTTTTTTTTACTATTTCCCATTATGAAAAATATACCGTCTTTTTGAGTGAAAACTTTATTCCCTTCAAGATTGGATGGGAGTTTAATCCTACCTTTAACGATGCTCTTGTTCAAAAATGAGCAATTGAATCTAAGTTCTACTTATTGTCGGGCTCTAACCATAACATATTTTCTTGTTGTGGAATGGTTTTCTTACTTTCTCGGGTTCATTCCAAAATCGTATAGAAAAAAGAATAACTTCGGCCAACTGTTACAATTTTTTTCTATTTTTATTAAAGCCTAAAAGGTTAGCTTAACACTTAACCGGATCAACTCTTATAATCACCATTTGCGCGGGAGTCTTCTGGACCATTGATTGATGTCGTGACATCTCAGAGCAGCCTTGATCGTGCGATGGCAGCGCTCGAGAAATCCGTTTGCTTTAGAATTATTGAACCCTGCAGTATGATGCTCTTTGATATCGAGGCTTCAGCACATTCCATTGTATAGCTCAAATTAAAATTGCGATCTCTGATCGAAAAATATGAAAACCAATTTGTATGCACAGAGCCAGCTTTTATATTTGATCCAGTATCAGAGATTGGAATTGCTTCTGGCTACGGAGTGAACTACTAATCGATTATTGTTTTTATATTTCGAAAACACTTTAAAGGTAAGTAATAACTTATCAGATTTACATATATGAAATTCATTGACGTCTATTACAACTGAAGGAAAATTTCCCATTCCACATGTTTTGATGTTTTTGATTTCTAGCAAGCTATACTAGCTACTAGTTTGATCAGAAGACAGTATGTCTGATGAATGGAACCTCAGCATCGTTTGCCGGATTCACAAGAAAGGGGACCTTCTAAACTGCGCCAAATATAGAGGAATAAGTCTCCTGAATATCGCCTACAAAATCCTCTCTGCCATTATGTGAATTTTTGAAACTATTCGTCAACAACCTGATTGGCCCCTATCAGTGTGGTTACAGGCCAGAAAAGTCCACAGTCGATCAAATGTTCACGATACGACAGATTCTGGAAACAACTCAAGAATTCAAAATCGATACCCACCATTTCTTTATCGATTTTAGTGCCGCGTACGATAGCATTTATAGAGACGAGCTATACCGAGCCATGTCTGGTTTTGGTATCCCCACAAAACTCGTCCGACTGTGCACGATTTTTTTTTTTTTTTTTTTTATAATTAACGCGCGCACAAGGGACTACTTGTTTCCCTTTTAATGTTACACACTGCACGGGCATTAGGAAGATAGGGAGAGGAGAGATAGGAGGTGTCGACTAACATTGGTTTTGAATGTTTGCAGATCAAAATGGCAAGGGAAAATCTCGCCGGGTAAACTATTCCAAATTCGTGTCGTTCGGCTAAAAAAAGAATCCCTATATTTCACGGTACGTCCGAAATTGGGCTCAAGGGTGAACTGATGAGCATTCCTTGCAAGACGAGTATTACGGGAGAAACTTTTAAGGGGAGGAATGCAACTGGTTTTTTGTAAAAGAAACGATAAAATAAGGAAAGACATGAAACATTGCGTCGGTGTTCGAGAGGGGCAATTGTTTCAGCGGCAGTTTTATTTCCTATCAATCTTAACGCTCGATTTTGTATTCTATCAAGCAGGTGGAGCGATGTTTGCGAAGCACCTGCCCAGAGGTGGGAATTATACTCGAGTTTAGGGCGTATTAACGCTTTATAGATTGTAACCAGATCAGATAGGGAAAAATACTTCTTACAACGATACAGAAAACCTAAGCACCTAGCAGCATTCTCAGCGATTTCAAATATATGATCGTTCCAACGGAGGTGGTCGTTGACACACATACCGAGTACTGAGAGCTTTTCGGTTTCTTCGATGTAAGTGCCATTCATGGACAATGGCATTGGGGTTATGTTAGCTTTAACGACAGAAGACATCATTGAGTTTTCGAAGCATTAAACTCCACACGATTCCTATTACCCCATTTGACAATGTTGTATAAATCGGAGTTTAATGAGGCGAAGGACGTGAATTATCGAAAGAATATGAAGAGCTGATGGTAGAGTCGTCAGAAAAACAGTTAAGTGGATTAGAAGTAACAGACAGAAGATCATTTATTAAAATGAGGAAAAGAGTCGGAGACAGAACAGAGCCCTGGGGTACACCAGCATTTATGTTGAGGGAATCAGACTTAAATCCGTCCAATACAACTTATATTGAACGGTCCAGAAGATAGCTTCTAATCCAACGAACAAGAGTATTATCGATCCCGAACGCACGCATTTTCGACAAGATAGCTTCATGCCAAACTATATCAAATGCCTTGGAAATATCAAGAGCAATAATCTTACTTTCACCAAAGCGATGTAAAGATTTGTTCCACTGTTTTGTGATACATGCCATCAGATCACCAGTGGAACGGTTGCTGCGGAAGCCATACTGACGGTCATGGAGAAGCTTTCGATCTTCGAGATATTCCTTAAGCTGACGGTTAATCAGTGTTTCCATGACCTTAGAAAGAAGGGATGTCAGTGCTAGAAGGAGGGGGACAGGCTGGACAAATGCTGTTTTCTATCTTCTAGGAAAGATTCCAGAAGAGTAGGAGCGATAGAAAAGCTTACGCAGTGGCTTTGCCAGTGTGGAAGAACACCTCTTCAGAAGAATCGGGGGTATACCATCCGAGCCAGCGGATTTGTGTATATCGAGATCTTTGAGAACTCTTGCTACTGTACGAGTGCGGAAAAAAATCTGTCCCATGGAAAAATTTACATTCTCAAGTATAGCAGGGGCAACGTTGCTATGCGGCAGCGTGAAGCTGGCAGCGAAATGGGCGGTGAGCAAGTTTGCCTTCTCTGAAGAGTAAACAATTGGATTGTCATTGTCGATGAGCGTTGGAACCGAAGATGTTGAGGAGTTTTTAATATTTTTTACAAATGATCAAACATTTTTACTGCCTTTGGGACACTGCAGAAATTTTTGCCGTAATTTTTGGTCATGCAAAAATTTGGTTCTTTCAATAACGGAGTTGCATGAGTTCCTTGCTTGTTTGTGCTTTTCCCGATGACGATGGAAAACTCTCGCCGCTCCGTCAAGTTGGTTCTGACCTCACAAAAGCTTTTGATGGCAAAAAAGGATTCCGAAAAGGTGATGCGCTATCGTGCGATATCTTTAATTTAATACCTGAAAAAATTATAAGAAACTCGCAAGTTAATACATTATAGTGGGACAATTTTTTTCAAGTCCGTGCAATTGCTAGAATACGTTGACAACATAGACATCATTGGCAGGACTCGACGAGCTGTCACTGGAGCGTTTGCTAACATTGAAGTTGAAGCGGCTAAGATGAGACTAGCAGTAGCAATGAGGCTAAAACGATATGTTGTCTACAAAAAAAGACACACAACACCGACGGATTGGACAAAACAGCACAATAGACAGGTACAACTTTGGGGTAGTTAGGAACTTTGTTTACCTCGGATTTGCTATAACATCTGACAACAACATCTCGTTAGAAATAAAGCAAAGAATTACTCTTGGTAATCGCTGTTTCTATGGGCTAGGAAGGCAATTGAGTAACAAAGCCCTCTCTCGAAAAGCAAAGGAGACTCTGTATAAGACCTTAATCATCCCAGTCATGCTATATGAAGGGGATGAAGATATCCTTAGTCGTTTCGAGCGTAAGATTATTCGCAAGATACGCTTTAACGGGATATGGAGGAGAAAGTTCAACTAAGAATTATACGAGTTGTACAGCGACATTAACCTGGTCAAAAAAATACGCATATTACCTTTAAGATGGCTAAGTGATGTAGAGGGAATGGACAACAATGCTTCGGCTGGCAGAATCTTCGATTCCATCCCAGAGGGTATACGCAGTGAAGGAAGCGCTTAAGTGGAGGACGACCTCAACCAACTTGGAGTACGAAACAGGAGGCAGCTAGCCAAAGACCGAGCTGGGTCTAGAGGCATAATGGTTGAGGCCTAAGTTCGTCCCGAACTGTAGTGCCCCATATGTAATTAAGTAAACAAGCTATGCAGCAAGCTTTAACCCAATTGACAATATTTTTTTAATATCCAATTATTCGAATTTCTTTTTTACTGCTTTTACAATTCCTTGTATAACTTGATAAGTTAAACCATTAACGCTTTCGAAAATAGTTTTCTGTAATTTTTAGGCAGGTATAGGCGCACAAGATTGGATGATGTATCGCATGACTTTTTTAAACCTGGAGAATGTTTCTCGAAGGGTATTGACTTTTTCAAAAAGCACATAACTTTTACGTCTACTTTTACTGATCCTCTATTGCAGAAAGCGTGCATGCTATTAAGTCTTCAATCTCAAAAACCTGTAGACTGTGAGTCGAAAACTGTCTTATGAATTCAAGAGGGGAAAGCTGTCGTTGGGATGCTTTAGATGCTTCTTTCCAAAAGGCGTTAGTAAAAAGTTTACGATCGGCTAAGGTCGTGAAGGACTCTACTTCAAGGAAATAATGAAAACGCTATATCAAGAAGAAGATAACCAACAACGATTAAGTTTGGCTGACACAAATCTAGGTGATTGCTGGGCTCCACTGTTCCATTACCATAATATAATTCCTATGGCGAAATCTGAAGAATCTGCACAAAGAGATTGTCATTCGTACCCCATTTTAAATGTTGGAACACCGTGTGAAATTTAGGGTAAAAGGAAGTTATAGAAGAATCGATATTGATGCGCATTAGTATTAAGGTCATCGTCACGCTCATTTTAGAGTAAGGCAGTACTTTCTCCTTTTATCGTGTCGAAACCGTTTAAAATTTCGAAGCGTATACGAAGCAATAGCAACTAAGATCCTACATTTTCAAGTTTAAATGTCAAAATGTCAAAACAAGAATAATTCTTCTATACAATTACTTTTTGCAAATCCTTTGCAATCTAAATGTATGAGGGTGCCATCGGTTGAGATAATAATGACATTTCCATGTCGCAAGTTATATGAAAGGCGATTAGCGCACCTATAAAGCGGTTTCAAAAATTCCTTAAATTTGTTCACGAACTTGTAATAATAACTCCCGCGGGAATATCTAAGTCTGCAAATTGTCAAGGTTACCATAAATCAACTGATAATAACATCCTGCGAAGATTTAAATACCTTGTGATCAGAGCTAACAGAGCTAAGAGAAGTCCAATAATACTAAGTCTCAAACTGAACTCAAAACGCCTTTTAAAAATGTGTCAAGTAACATGAGAACAAACGATTTCCCATCATCATTAAAAACAACATTGGGCATATCTAAGTTAATATGTTAATGTTTAATTCGGGGTTCCTCAAGGAAGCCACATTGGTCCATTTTTATTTTTTCATATTGCAATATTTTGAAATTTGCCTTTGCTAGGTAATGCCTTAAGCTTGGATGATAAACAATAATAGAAAAAAAAACTTGCAACATCTAGATTTTAAATAACTTAAATATTTCCAACAAGAAATCTTTGACGAATATTAGAAAGTGTCGGAGCCTTGCGGTAGACCAGCATTTATTTTGTGAATATCAGATTGGAATCCGTCCATAACTTATTGACTTAAGTGTTTAAAAAGGAAGTTACTACTCCAACGAAGAAGTGATTAATCAAAGCAAAAAGCATACACTTTCGATAAAAAATCTTAATTCCAGACTTAAGCATGAAGAATATGATATGGTGCTAAGGTTTATAGATTGAGTTGTCCTTTATAAAGTCCCTTAGACATGGTACATTCTGAAGTTAGAAGACTTGTCAACATTTTCTGGGTTCAACTTGGCCATCTAAAGCAGCAAGGGATTAGTGAAATAGAAGAAGATATATCAGGTATTTTGAAATGCATAACTTGGATTGTTTCACTAAAAATTTTAATTGGTTTGCCGAAATTTGACAGAAAATTTTAACAATTCAACAAATTGTGGTTTTGGTCTTTTATTTTTAAACATATTTTAATTTATTCTTTTCGATGCTTTTCAAACTGTTTGCATCACGCCGTAATGCACCTGCGGATTAAATAAAATCCTTTCGATCTTACAGGTACATGTCATATTTACGTCAACTCAAGTGCAATTTTCAACGATTTCAGAGTATTTTTGTTTCATATAACCAGCTATATTCCCCACGCACATTAAATCGTTTCCATCCATAAATTATGTGCATCACCCGCACACAAATTGAAAATTGACAGAATATTTTATGAACTCTTTGCCCTGCGCTCACCTTGGTAAAAAAAGTATCTTTTTTTCAATAATACACTAATTACGAATTACATATATGTTGGTATGCAATATGGCCGTGTTCCGTATCCATTAACGGATATTAAAAATTACTTAAAAAAAGCCAATAACATAAGAGAAGTGCATGTGTCGCAAGAATTTGCTGATAACTTGGTGCCAAGAACACCAAAGTTCATGATCACCAGAGAAATGTTCATTCTTAAATTGAAATCTGAAATTTTTCTTATTTTTTTTACAAACTTTTGTAAATATATGTATAATGTTCAGTTAATAAACATTTCAAATCTTTTTTTCAATTTAGACAAAATATACAAAAACAAATGATATAACGAGATATAACAAATAAAATTTCCGTTTCATTAAAATATTATGGATCCACTTCATTCCTGCAAAAACATAATGTATACACGAAAACTTACATGACAACTTCTTTTTAGGGAAATTTAAATGTAATATCAGTGACAAAGTAAAATTTTATTGGTATTCTATCTGAATTTAATTTTTTTTTTAATACCAGCATTAAGTTTGTACTCCCCCTTAGGCTGATAAGAAAATTGTTAAGTAAAAGAGGCAATTTTAATGCATGTTTTTGCGCCGGTATTGATACCAATTTAATGGAAACAGATTTCACTTTATCGATATAATTGGTTTAATGAAATGAAAAATTGAAGCCTGTAAAGTGTAAATTTTGAATTTCGAAATAAATTGTCTTCTTTACTCAACTGAATAGCGAATTATTGTAAAGGCAATTTTCAGGAAATAATACTTTATGAAACACGTAAAGTTTTATGGATCATTTCATTATGTTAATGCCTCTCATCTACAATCCTTTATTAATAAAAAAATAAAACTCGTAAGGTAGTGGGTAATTTGAAGTAAAAAGAATACATTTGAGAATTTAAAATATATGGTATATCTTTATACACAAATTACAAAAAAAAACTGCAAGCACTAGTCCCCAAGGGTTGGCAAGAGGCTCGTAGCCTCTGCCGTAGGAAAACCTCACTAAGAACCCTACAACAAGCCTCGGAAATGATTTGATTACACTACGAACCAAGGCTAAACGATTAAAGAATTTTCTCATGGAACGTACGAACGCTCTACAGAGTTCGAGCTGCATATCAGGACTCGTTTTAAACCTTGCAACTTTTGCTTGCGATTCGTTACTTTGCTTCAGCTTTCCGGGGTAGACAGAATCGCACGAATAGTTCGAGTCGCGCGATTATCGGTCTTTCTTCTTTGTGCTTATTCGCGAAATCATTAAGTTTTGTCAATCATTGCTTGTTCGCCATGAACGAGTCCAATGTACACAGCACGTTTCTATTCCCTTCCTCAGAAAACCGGTTTTCCCCCAGATGAATTCATCTCGTGTGTGCAGGCCCAATCGCTACGTTTAAAAGTATCTCTGCGACAAGGACAGGCAAAAAAAGAGAAGCAAGGTTTAAAAACAGTTCAGCTACCTGATGTCCTGGCCACATAGTCCCCTTATATACACATAATCATATGACGCCGATTCTTCATCAATTCCCTTTTGAGCACGCATGTAGCCTTCACATGCTATGTCTTAACGTTTGTTTATTTCAATGCTCTCGCTCTTAATTATAACCAAACATACATTTGACCACAAACTGAAAGGCAGCCTTGGAGAAAAATATTGTCTTTTAAATGGAAAGAATTAGAGAGCGAGGCTTGCACCAGGCGCGAAAGTTCTACCAATCCGTCAGAAACATGTCGAATACACCACGCAGCACATACTGTAAGGACGGAGAGAGAAATTTGATCACCGATCCTGTAGGCATTCCTGAGCGATGGGAAGTGTACTTTAATGAATAATTGTTGAACGGTCAGCTCACGCAAGAAGTGGAGACTTCAACATTTCAAGAGGAAGACCTCATGCTGCCGCCACCAAGCATTGAGAATTTAGAAAAGGCCATTAATCGGCTCAGAAATAATAAGGCCTCGGGAGCCGACGGCATACCTGCCGAGCTGAACAAACATGGAGGACGAACATTATATCAAGCTATTCACGTAAGGGCATAATATGTCCCATACATAAGAAGGGAGATATCACAAAATGCAGCAAATATAACTCGATGATTACATCCTATTAGATATTCTCTTCTATCCTGTGACACACGCTCAAATCATAATCGGCAAACATCAATGGTTATGGTTTCATACCAAGCAAATCAACAATTGATCAAATCGTTACCCTAAGGCAGGTGATGGAAAAAAGTCTGGAATTTAATATTTCTACATACCATCTGTTTATAGACTTTAAGGCCGCCTACGATAGCATAGCCATGGTAGAACTTTATAAGGCCATGAGAGAATTCACCATCCCAAATAAATTGACACGACTATGTAGGCTGACCATGACCGACAATACAAGCTAAGTTAAAGTAGCCGGTTTGCTGTCCAGAGCAATCAACATCTTTAATGGACTCCAAGAAGGTTGATGGTCTGACTTGCATCCTCTTCAACCTGACGTTGGAGAGAGCAATCCATGACTCTGGCACGCCAACAAAACGGAATTTCGTCACCAAGTCCAGCCAGATATTGTCTTACGGCAACGACATCGATAAGAAAATGGAAAAAATAAAGCTCGGTAGACTATGGTGGGCTGGGCACCTAGCTCGCATGTACGAAGAGGAACCAGCTCGGAAAGTCTTTTGCAGTGCTTTTTATGGTAGAAGACAACGTGGCAGACCTTGCTTGGCATCGGCCAGCAACCGGGATGTATGGAAGAACTTGTTGAAGGAGGCCCAGGCCGGATCCCGATAATGATGATGTTTTTAACGACTCCATTATCGTGTACGTTTTAGTCTTAATTTCATTTTCATTTCTTAAATCTTGAGTGAACGGAACTCGACGTCCCTTCCATTCTTGCAAATTCACAACGCACACATGAATGCTTAAGTGTATAAGTCACTAGGCCTTTGTGTTTGGCACCGTAAGGAGCTTTCGAGCCAATTTATATTTATTTAAAATAACAGCATTTAAATTATAACTTAAAATATCATAATGTATCTTTGTAAATATTTCAATTAACTAAACCCAAATAAAAAATTGCCACGACTGGGTCGCACGTACTTGCTCTTATGTGCCTAATCACATTAGTAGGCTTAACTTTGAAAAAAAACAAGGAACACATACAAAGTGTAAAAACCAGAACTCTTAACAGTTTCTAGTAAAAATAGAGTACTCCATCACACGTCTTATATTATCAAATTTATGAAAAAATATTTCGAAAATTGTAGGACTGGTTTTAATAAAATCCTGTTTTTTTTATTTTTGAAAAAAAATTCTTTTAGAGATTTTGGTATGCAGTTTTTTTTAGAGTTTAATAATATACACCTGATTATAAAATTTTAAATAAAATTTCTTGATTAGTATTAAAAATATTGAATTTTGAAAAAAAAATCAAATATTAATTTAAAATAGAAAAAAAGTTTTTGAAAAATTTGGGATGCAAAATTAGTTTGGCTTTTTAGGTATTTAAAATATAAAATTTTATGAAAATCTAATGAGCCATTACCAAGAAAGTCGAAAGTTAAAAAATCGAGTTACATGAAAGGTACGGTTAATAGACTTTTCCTGTAAATTTGTTTTCGATCAAATGAAAGCCAATGCTTACAAACATATTCTGAAAAAATTTCATCAAAATCTTTGGAGCCGTTTTCGAGAAAACAAGCTTTTCCTAAATGATAATATGGCAGGTACCTACCGTTATTTTTAGCCGTAAAAATAAAATGTCAAAACACCTCTGAGAAATGCTAAAAGAACCACACGTACCAAATTTAAAGACAGACTGACAGACTGACAGACTGACAGACTGACAGACTGACAGACTGACAGACTGACAGACTGACAGACTGACAGACTGACAGACTGACAGACTGACAGACTGACAGACTGACAGACTGACAGACTGACAGACTGACAGACTGACAGACTGACAGACTGACAGACTGACAGACTGACAGACTGACAGACTGACAGACTGACAGTCTGACAGACTGACAGTCTGACAGACTAACAGACTTCGAAAAAGTAGGCATTAACAGAAAATTAGATAATAAATCACAAGCTCAACTCTAAAACGTGTTAGCAATAAAAAACCGATTTGCAATACTTTGTGTTTTGCAAACTTAAAATAAATTCCAATCAGGAAAAGTAAATCTTTGTCAATGCAATTTACAGCTCCTTTCCAACTCTTCGTCTCCCATAATCAAGTTTGCAGTTTCCATAAAACCATCTATTGAATTTTTTGTGGTAAAACCTTTTACTCTTCCAATGCATTATAAAGAGAGAGTCCTTTCAACATTGGAAACACAATGTAAACACACGTCTAACCTCCATTTGCCTTAGACAAACACACATTCCTCACTCTCTACTAGACAGATTAATGTTTTCTTTTCGTCCTGCTTTGTATAGAACTTATAATTTCCCAACGCATACAACAGCACCATGGCAAAGGAACAACGTTACATATTCCCTGGATTTTAAACCTTGTTATAGCGACATGTCCCATATTGTATGTGTGTCCTTGAGAATAGATGCCCATTGATCACTTGAAACAGAAACATACTTTACGGCTATGGATTTGTCTGTTTTTTTTTCGAAATAAAACTTCCTCCTTATGGTCCTTCTCCCTGATCTCATGTTGAATACACTTTGGCGAAGGACAAAGTTGTCCTTGCTCGTACCGAACACTGTGTCCTGTATTGCAAGGCATTCGGAACAGCTACTCTCAGGACATCATCTGTTTTACTGTCTAGAGGTAAGATGATGCTTGAGAAGTGCACCAGAATAGTGCACCTATTCAATTTATCATATGGCATTACACTGTTTCTATTGAATCCATTGCAGAAGGACACCATTGCATTATGAGGATTTTCCTGGAAAACATCTACGAGGACAATATTGCTTAAGGAGCATTGCCAATGTCCATGTAGTGTGCGTACGATGAGGGTGTATAGGTGGGTGATTGTAATCCTGAATTATTTTCGGATCATTAAGTCCTGCATCCTTAGGCATTTTGCAACATTTATCCCAGTCAGTGTACAATAGGGTTGAATGGAGAACGATTACACCGACAGGCACAGCTTGAACATAAATATATTTCAAAAGATTTTCTTCTTTTCCGGATTTATATACACATCCTTATCCTTGTGATCCTTTTTCTCATGAAAGCGCGTTGTCGTCTTCGGTATCATTTTCTCCTTTAGGGCTTAAGACTCTCTAAGCCAAGTGAAAGCGTAAATCCTAAATGTTACAAAAAGGCTTGTGCCTAATTAGGTTAATGTGTTTTGAGGCCTTTTTGCTGTATCTCACAAGGAAACATTTAAAAAACGGACATCCTCAGAAAAGGACATCAAATTTAATTTAATATTACTGGTCCACCTTTATGGGGATTCCTTCAATAAGGTGAACAGGCTTATACCCCAAATCTGGGCCAGCAGTTTCAACGTTGAAGAATGTTTTGCCGCATATTAGCCTCATAAGGGTAAAATTCAATTGGTCCTGTCTTGTGAATTTCCGTTTCCTTTAGATCCTGTTTGTTATGCGTGCGTGTGGCAACCTTTTTCCTTTTTGCCTGTGCGTTATTCACCTGTCAACAAAGTGCTTTGTCCTCTCTCCGGTTCGTTTTTTACAATATAATTCTAGGGTAGGTTAAGGCATATCCTTCTCCTACCGTTAACCGGTCCAAAGGGACACTACACAATTTATAGGCTCGTCGCGTGTGATTCCGAGTTCCCCAAAATTTCTTCTAGGATGAATATATATAAATATTTCAAAAGCAGAATAATAAATCCAAAGGACAATAGAGGATATGATGGAGTTCTGCATATAGATTTGAGGGAATAGAAATCGGTTGTGTAATGCGCATAACAAAAAAACATGGTTTACCCTTGAAAACTATCGATTGACAAATTGACTTTTGTATGTCTTTTGAATGGGGTGGCCGACACAGAAGAGAGGTGACGTTTTCACATCAGGGGTTGAATTATATGGCTTGTTGTGGTTTCAAATGGTCCTTGGGTTTGCGTCCCATCGGAGGAGTTATAATAAATGCGATAACCCTTTCGACACGAAAGTCGTGGGAAATTCACACCTTTATTGGGCATTAAAATTTATGGCATTCAATTTGAGGGAATTTAATAGGAATTTGTAATTTGGGGATTTGGGGTGGTATAAGTAATATTTTATTTGAATTTAAAGCAAATAAAAAGTTTTATGACCAAAAGCCGTGGCAGGAAAAGCATTTTATGACGAAGGTGTTAAGGGACTATTGAATGAACTTGAACCATAATCCTGAATATTGCGGGTAAGTTCACCATCTCTCTTTATTTAGCTTAGCTTTCGAATTCTTTAAGGTTTCAGGAGAAAAAATTGATAAGAAAAATGCACCAACTCATATAATCAGAGGAAAACATACCTGACGAATGGGAAACTTCAGCATTTTTTGCCCGATCCGTAAAAATAAGGCCGACCCTATGAATATGCCAATTACAGAGGAATTATGGCCTTTTCTGTGAGCGCTTAAGGATATTTGTAGAGGGGTACGTTGCATAACGAAAAACCTACGCAGAAGTACAGAATTTATTTGGTTACTGTGCTATGATGATACCAAATGCATTAAAGTTTGCTTTCTAACCTGAAACTCGAGGAACACTGCCTCTATAACCAAAAGAGAAATTAATCGGTGCTAGATATTGGGCACAAAACTGTTTTGTGTCATCAGTTGACCTTAAAGCAGTACTCCCTCTTGCAAAGAACTGACAAATCATTCAAGAGTTAAATATGTCTCGAAAAGTGAATTCCATGTAGCCTCCCGGACTGGGCTGTAAACTGAAGGTCCCTTCCATTCCCGCAGATTCACAACACACATGTAGGAATGGTTGAGAGTATAAATCACTAGGCCTTGGCTCCTTAAGGAGCTCTCCAATAGTGCCCAAGGGACTACTTGTTTTTCTTTTTAATGTAGAGGACACTGCGCGGGATAGATAAGGAGAGGAAGGACAAGAGGTATCGATTAATATTCCAAATTCGTGTTGTTCGGTAAAAAAAACAAATCCCTATCTAGGTACGTCCGAAATTGGGCTCAAGGGTGAACTGATGAGCATTCCTTGCGAGACGAGTATTACGGGAGACACTTTAAAGGGGAGGAATGCAGCTGGCTACTTCGGGTAAACATTTCTTATAAAAGAAACGATAAAATAAGCAAAGACATGAAACATTGCGCCGGTGTCCGAGAGGGGCAATTGTTTCAGCGGCAGTTTTATTTCTTATCAATCATAGCGCTTGATTTTGTATTCTATCAAGCAGGTGGAGCGATGTTTGCGAAGCACCTGCCCAGAGGTGGGAATTATACTCGAGTTTAGGGCGTATAAACGCTTTATAGATTGTAACCAGATCAGATAGGGAAAAATACTTCTTACACCGATACAGAAAACCTAAGCACTTAGCAGCATTCTTAGCGATTTCAAATATATGGTCGTTTCAACGGAGGTCGTCGCTGACACACATACCGAGTACTGAGAGCTTTTCGGTTTCTTCGATGTAAGTGCCATTCATGGACAATGGCGTTAGGGGAATGTTTAGCTTTAACGACAGAAGACAGCATTGAGTTTTCGAAGCATTAAACTCCACACGATTCCTATTACCCCATTTGACAATGCTGTATAAATCGGAGTTTAATGAGCTTGACATACGGCACCGTTGCAATTGTGACTCCGAAGGCGAAGGACGTGAATTATCGAACGAATATGAAAAGCTGAGGGTAGAGTCGTCAGCAAAACAGTTAAGTGGATTAGAAGTAACAGACAGAAGATCATTTATAAAAATGAGGAAAAGAGTCGGAAACAGAATGGAGCCCTGGGGTACACCAGCATTTATGTTGAGGGAATCAGACTTAAATCCGTCCAATACAACTTATATTGAACGGTCCAGAAGATAGCTTCTAATCCAACGAACAAGAGTATCATCGATCCCAAAAGCACGCATTTTCGATAAGAGAGCTTCATGCCAAACTCTATCAAATGCCTTGGAGATATCAAGAGCAATAATCTTATTTTCACCAAAGCGATGTAAAGATTTGTTCCACTGTTTGGTGAGACATGCCAACAGATCACCCGTGGAACGGTTGCCTCGGAAGCCATTTAAAGAAAAAGTTTTTTTTAAATTTTTGGCTTTATCCGTAACGTACTTTTGGATTTTTCCTAAATTTTGTATTAGAGAAGATCTAGGTAACCAAATGATTTCTGCATACCAACATTTTAAATAACATTTTTTTCTACTAAAAATTAATTTTTGATTTTTTTTTTTTTTGAAAAATCAATATTTTTTAAAAGTAATAAGAAAAATTATTTTGAATTTTATAATCACATTTACATATATTAATAAACTCTAAGAAACTGCATACTAAAATTCAAATAAAAAATTGTTTCCAAAAAACTGAAAATAAAAAACAGAATTTTATCAAAATCCGTCCTAAAATTTTCGTAATATGTCCTATTTTCATAAATTTGTTATTATACAAGACGTGTAATGGCATACTCCATTTTTCTAAAAACCGTTGAATTTGACTCTATTTATAAGTTCAGAACGTGTTATTTTTGTACGTTAATATTACTTGTTTCGATAAAAGATATTGCCTTTCAACATGATTAAGCACATAAGTGCATGTACGTGCGACCCAGTCGTGCCCATTTTTTTAAGTTCAGATATGTACTTAACAGACCACATGTAGCCGAACATCTAGCGGAGGCCCTTAAACGCCACACAATACGTGATGGGACGGCCCGAGTAAAAAAAAATGAAAAACTGCGATATTTACTACGGCAAATATGCACAACAAAAACAACGCTTATTTGGATGTGGATTGGTCCTTGGAGGTAGGCTCAGGTAAGAGGTTTTGACTGTGTCAACGAACACCTCATGACAATCCGCATTATGGCATAATTTGCCATTATAAGCCTTATATACGCACAGAGAAAAAAGATGATGATACCAAAGAGATGTGTTTTGAGCTCCTGGACAAAACATATGAGCAGTACCCTAGCTATGACATTAAAATTCTCCAAGGCGACTTTTACGCCAAGCTACGGAGAGAAGATGTCTTTGGTCGTACAATCGAAAAACCCACCTCGCACTACACCACCTCCAATAACGGATTCAGGCTAATTGACTTTGCTGCGTTGCGAAATATTGTACTAGCTAGTACCAAGTTCCCACACCTCAACATTCACAAAGCGACATGGAGATCCCCTGATCAATCAACTCTCAACTAGATTGACCACATTGCGATCGATGCAAGGCACTACTCCAGTATGATGGATGTCCGAACTTTCCGAGGGGTAAACATTGACTCGGACCACTACCTCGTAGTAGCCAAAGTACGACTTTGGATATCCCGACAAATGCCAAGAAGAGGTAATACTGTGAGGAAGTTTAACGTCGGACTGCTGCAATCGCAAGAAATCTCCAGGTCCTTTTCCAATCAAGTCTCAAATAACCTCCAAAGGAATCCTTTAATGCTAGCATCAAGTATTGAGAACCAGTGGCAACATTGCCAAAATGCCAACGGGGAAGCCGCCACTGAAGTCCTGGGTTACACACGGCCACCAAAATGAAAGCCCTGGTTCGATGATGAGTCAAAGTCTTCGAATCCAGCCCAGAGGGATCGCGCAGTAGAGGAAGACCGAATCTCAGGTAGCGCACATAATAGGAAGAGAATCTTAACCGGCTCCACGTGCATAACTGGAGGCAGATAGCAAGGAACCGAGCTGGCTGGAGAAGCTTGTTGGTTGAGGCCCAGGTCCACCCCGGATTGTAGCGCCACCTAAGGAAAGAAGCATCATTTTGTGCTGACTTCCGAGTTCCTACTTATAATTATCCTGCCCTCCCTTCTAAGTTCTTTGAAAAATAAAAAATAAACTTCACACTAAGTGTGCAATAATTTTATTTTGCATTTTTATGCTGATGATGTCCAATTATACCTTATGCCTTAGCCGTAGAGTAAATGTGAATTTGCTGATACAAATGGTCTTTGTGCAACAGGTTAACTCTTAATCTTGCCTCATCGTAGATTTATTTAAACCTAGCCCCTGTCTTTGTATCATGTGTTTTGGTTGAATCTGTCACCAATTTAGACTTTTTTGTGTCTTAACTTCTGTAGAGACTAGACTGACCTAACTTAACCTTAACTTGATTCCGTTTGTTATAAAAAATGCAATTTTTATCAAACTTTGAAACTACCGGAACGATACTCATGACTTAAATTTAAAGCAAATTCATGCATATTATTTCAAATCCCAAAAAAAAAAATCCAAAAAATTTATTAAGCACTCATTCGCCGAAATGTCAACTAAACAAACTTTGAAACTTTGTCCTTCCCATTTGGACCGACAATCTTTTTGAAATATCCATCTATCTATATCTGCCTCAATTCCAATCTAATCTATCACATGGACAAGCTACATCACCTGAATCATTAATCACCTCAAAAAGCACTCATTTTTTTCCCGATCTAATATCCACTCAAAAAAATACAATACGTAGATACACCTCATCATTTATGAGCCCATCTGCTCCAATAACTCTTCCCAGCTGTGGTTCATTAATTCCATCTTTTTGCCCAGGTTGACTATACCAAAAAAAAAAAAATAATAATAACAATACCAGGACGATCTGAGCTCAGGATAAATGAAACTCAAAACAAAGTGGCATTATCTTTCACTTTGAAAACATTATCGCCAAACAATCATTTCCGTATAACAAGCTGCGGCATTTCCGAATTAATTTCATATCAACTTGTCCAGAATTTAATCAGCAAACTTCCAGGCACATCCAGAGGAGCAAAAATAGCTGCCAAGAGGACCATTCCAGCTCCGAGAGTCGCCCTTTGCACACAGGACGACACACAAACGGTCCATAATTTTATTCATCGCTCATAAAGCCATAAAGATGGATAAAATATATTTTTATTCAAATGTTGTCAAATAATTTTACCCAAAACGTTAACAGTAATCCTGCTTAGTCGCGTCTCGCAACGTCGATGTAATGGCGTTGTAAAACTCCCCCCAAGGATCCAGATAGAAAGATAGTGGTTCTAGCCCAAACAGACTCATCCCCAGTAGCGACAGCTATCTGGCGAAAATGTATCTCAAAGTGTCAATAGATTAGTTGGAACAGCACAGTGTTCGGTTCTGGAGGGGGATGTGCCTGCGATAGATGTCCCTGTGGGTATTTTTGCCAACGATTCCTTTTGTCCTGTCGATGTCAGTCTTATTCTTTTTGCCTCTTCCTTTATTACTCTTCGGGACAATTTGTAATGTTATTTATGCCTTATGAACTTATGATGCTGTATTAGGATGTGTGAATAGGCGGGCTGGAGTTGGTATTTCCCTATGTGGGGGAGGGGGTGGTTTTTGGGATGGTTTTGTAACGAAGAATTCATGTCCTTTTATTGGTGCTCTGGTTGGATGCGAGAGAGTGACATTGGTCCTTTGTGCGTCTTTTGTGATTCGACGGACGACGACAGACATTTTTGGTACTTTGAGTGATCTTTATTACATTATTTGACCTGGTTAATGTTTTGTGCACTTTATTCATGTAGTAAGCTGTGGAATCTTTTGTTGGCTTTGAATAGAGCTTCCCGTAAAATGTTGTTCGTTGGTTTATATACGCATTCATCTTGAAATGGATTTTTATATCGATATTCTGGGCATTATGTTGGTGACATCGTGACAAAAGGGTCGGAGTTATAAATAGGAAATAGAAAGGAGCAGACAAATTAACCTGTCAATCTCTTGCATTCTATCAGAAAATAGAATATCTATAGGTAGATGGGAAATAAATCCTTTGGACAGGACCATGACAGATAATAATATTAACTTCGAAGGTCTCTTGGAGGATAGGTTGACAGTTTGAAAGGTAATTATAGAGATTGTGTAGTTGTAAAGAGCGCGGATGAGTGGAGAACAACATTTTTCCAGACGATCCTTAGGAACCAACAAGACCACCCCGTAGTAAGTGAATTTAGCAGTAAATTTTAATAGAAAATTACTCTAAAGCTTGTCCGTGGCAGAGTAATGATAACTTTCCATTTTACTGTTTCACTTTAGGTTAGGTTGGGAAATTCTTACCACTTATGCTGACCTCACATATGCCATTTTTTAAACAAAGATTCGGCGACGCGACGTCTGTACCAGAATATTAGGATTAACCGATACGAAAAGATTTTAAAATAAAGCAATAGTAGTCTGGGATATAAACTTGATATTGACTCAAGCATATTTGAGGAATAATACATCCCTTGAAAAGGAACTTCAGCTTCCTTGACAGCGCTTCAAGCACTTTGTTCAATTTTTTGATTACTTGGTCCAAAATAACCGAGGTTATTCTGGTGGATGGCTTGTTTACGCAGATCAAGGCGCTGACATACGCTCAAAGAAAGTAATGAAGTGGTGTCAAGTAGCATATTCGTGGGGCCATTTGAAAAAAACTTGCTGTAAGATGAACCATATATCCATATTTAACGTAATCTAGTTGGAACCACAGCTCGAATATTATATCGAAATTGCTATTGAGCTCTGGACACAGAAAATCGATTAGCATCGCTTTAAGATCTTATTACCTTCAAGGTACGAAGAATTCTTACTTTCCTTATTTTTAATTGCGATTATAGGGACTATAAGGGAAGTTTAGGATTCGTGAATGTATAAAAATTGAGATAACAACGATTATAGATGAGTCTATTTTTTTTCTCGAAAACGGCTTCAACGATTTTGATGAAATTCGTTTATATTTTTTTGTAGACATTAACTATATCATTTAATAAAAACCAAATTTACCGAAAAAGTCTATTAACGGTAGTTATACATTTCATATAAAAAAACATTTTAAGAATATTTTAAGAACAGCTGTTAATAAACTACCAAAATCAGAAAAAAAATCTGAGAACTTAAAATAAAAAGGATTTTATCAAAATCCTTTCTGCAATTTTCGAAAAACTTTTTCCATAAATTCTTTGTTATTTAAGACATGTGATGGCTTAAATTAAATTTTTAGTGAAAACCGTTAAAGTTTGTGGTTTTGAACTTGTGATTTTTGTACGTAAATTTTTGTTCCTATCAAAGATCTTGCCTTCCTATGTGATAAAGTATATAAGAGCAAGTACGTGCGACCCAGTCGTATACATTTTAACTTGCGATTATAGGTACTATACTAAGGCAAGTTATGGATTCGTCTGAAAAAAAATAATAATCAAACATGACGTAACGATGATAGGGAAGTCGCAAAAAGTGGGTCCGGAAATTCCGTCCGTCTGTCTGTCTGTCTGTTCGCACCTCTACAGCCTAAACGGATGGGCCAATTTGATTCAAACTTGGTATTTAGTATTTATTTGGTAGTATCTCGTAGGTGTTTTTCATTTTTGCTCTAGGTCGAAAAAATAACAGTATCTGCCATACAATCTTTAACAAAAAGTTTGATTTTCTCAAAAACAACGATTTTGATAAAATTTTAGGGTGCATTTTTGTACAACAATACATCTTTCAGATTTTTTCTAAATTTGGTCCATAACGGTACATCTCATAGAACAAGTTTTTTCATATGCAGTTTTATAGCAAACCATCATACCGATTTCAATAAAATTTTGCACACAGGAAGTCATTTACAATGCAATTAAAATTGCATTTCGATTGCATTTTCCAAAAAAAAAAAATTTCCAATTAAAAAAAATTAAATATGTTTTACGAAAAGTTTAAAAAAACGACTTTTTAAAAAACTGGTCGAACGATTTTCAATATTTATTTTCCCGATAGACATTAAGTAGTCAAATTTTATTGCATTCGTAGTTTTTCCGTGAAAGCTATTAAACTAATTAAAAATAAATTGCACGACTGAATTTGAAAAATATTAAGGGAACTTCGAAGATTATATTCGATTTTTCTGAGTTTTAATTGTTTGAAAAAAGTACGTATAATAGTTTTCAGCGGAAAAAATTAAATGCCATTTTATTTCTTTAAAAAATGTGAAAAAGTGTGAATTTTTTTTTTTCAAAATCGTTAGAGCCGTTTTTTAAATAAAACGGTTTTCTTAAAAACTTTTTTTTTTTTAATTAAAAAAAAAATAATTCAAGAATACAAACTTAAGCACAAAAATAACGTACATTTCAAAACAAAATTTAAAAAAAAAATTCACTTACCCGTTTTCAAAATATTGATTTTTCAAAAAAAAAAAATTAAATAAATTATTAAAAATATAAAAAAAAGTTTTCGAAAAAAAATTTATGCAAAATTACTCAAGCTGCCTATATCTTCTTGAATATCACTTTTGATTGCAATCGGATCACCAGTTTTCGAAAAAGTCGAAGAAAAAAAAAACGGTACCTCCCATAGGACCATATTAATTTTTTTTTTCACCAAAATATAATGTATACCTACAGTAGAACATTGATTTTTTTTATAAAAATTCTTGGAGCCGTTTTCAAGAAAAATAAGCTTTTACATAACGGTTATATGACAGGTACCGTTAATTTGTTAGCTAAAGTAAAAATTGAAAAAAAGTCCTCTGTAAAATGTCAAAAGAACCTTAATTTCAAAATTTGAAGACGATTGGCCCAACCGTTAAGGCTGCAGTCCAAAATACATCCGTACATACAGACGGACAAAATTTTGCCCGTAACTCAAATATGTTTCTCTATCATTGTAATGTCATGTTTGATTGTTATCTCAAATTTTTTTATTCTGCATGAATGCATAACTTGTATTATAGTACCTATAATCGCAAGTAAAAATGAAAGAATTTGCGAAAAAAAAAATTATTTTTTTATTTGCGATTATAGGTACTATAAGTAATGCAAGTTATGCACGAATGCATTGATGATTAAAAATGTTGATATAACAATCAAACATAATGACAAAAATGACGACATTACGAATACTGAAAAACATATTTGAGTTACTGGCAAAATTCTGTCTGTCTGTCTGTACGGATGTCTATTGAATTACAAGATAAACGGTTGAACCAATGGTCTTCAAATTTGGAACATAAGGTTATTTTGACATTGTTCAGAGGAAAATGTAGATAACCAAGACAATTCAACATACAAATATTTTATAATACATTTTCTTTTGTATTTTTAATTTTTTTAATTTTTTTTTTTTTTGAAAAATCGATATTTTGAAAACGGATTGGTGAATTTTTTTCAACGTAGTGCTCCTAAACGTGTTATAATATGCTCGTCCAGATGACTCGATCTCTAGCGTGCTGTAACCAATTTCTACCTATTCGCTCCATCCTTCATCCAAGTGTGGTGTTGATCTTAAACTCGCCAAAGACGCACGTGTGAGGTGCACGCACAAAAAAAAACGAAAACAAAAAAGTAGCGAGTATTTAAAAAAAAGCACTTGATTAAGAAAATGAAAAAATACCCCTCGCGTGTGTTGTGAAGAATAAAATAACTTCCACTCGCGCTGTGGAAGAAAAAAATAATACACACTCTCATCGCAAGTCCATCCTCTTATCTGCCCCAAGACTTTTTTGCTTAACTGCCTCTTATGTTAGGAATGATATTGCTTGCCAGAGCCTTCCCCAATGAGGGAAATATTCCAACACGGACTTCTTGTTGCTCAAATTCACTATACGCTAGCATGTCATTCATTATTATTTTATTTACAGTAGTCCAAATCTCAACAGTTATTCGACTTGTAAAGAGTTTGATACGCTCTCTGATTCCATCTAAGAAATTGTTTCCCTATGTTCTCGCACTGAAATCGTTATTGCGAGCGATTTCAATGTACACAATTCCAATTGGCTCCGCTATTTTGGTCAGACAACACCCGAAGAAAGGTACGTATGTCGAGCTCTTTGCCGGGTTACATAACCTGATTGATATGCTAACGCGTATACCGGATGTTGCTGGGCAAGCGGCCATACTCTTGGCTGATTTCTTACTTTTCACCCTGATAAGTATAATATTAGTGTAACTTCTCCATTTGGAACTTCAGATCATTGTGTCATTTCAGCTAATTTCTCCCCCACTCATTCATTTAAAGAAAAACTCCCCACCAGGACCGTTTGGCAATACGAAAAATTAACTGGGACGGCCTGAATATTTTTTACCGAAACTTTAATTGGTCACTATGCTTCCTCGATAGTGATATTGATGCCAGTGCTGAAATGATTACAAATATGACTCTTCTAGGGATGTGTGCTTTTATTTCTAACAAAGAAAAAAGCATCAAACCTAAAGAAAAGTTTAATTCTGAGTCGAAAGAAGCAATCAGGCTCAAAGAAGCTAGTTTCCGATTCTACAAAGCCAACCCTACAGAGGAAAAGAGGAGAAAAGAACCAAAGTTTTGCATGACCAAAAATTACGGCAAAAAATTCTGCAGTGTCCCAAAGGCAGTAAAAATGTTTGGTCATTTGTAAAATATATTTAAATTTCCTCAACATCTTGGGTTCCAATGCTCATCGCTAATGACAAACCTATTGTCTACTCTTCAGAGAAAGCAAACTTGCTCGCAGGACAGTTCGCCGCCAGCTCTACGCTGCCTTACAGCAACCTTGCCCTTCCTTTACTTGAGAATGTAAATTTTTCCATTGGACTGATTTTTGCAGCACTCGTACAACCCGGATGGTATACCCCCATTCTTTTGAAGAGGTGTTTTTCCACACTGGAAAAGCCACTAATCGTTCCACTGGTGATCTGATGGCATATCTTCCCGAACAGTGGAACAAATCTTCATCGCTTTGGTGAAAGTAAGATTATTGCTCTTGATATTTCCAAGGCATTTGATAGAGTTTGGCATGAAGCTCTTTATGGAAAATGCGTGCTTTTGGGATCGATGATACTCTTGTTCGTTGGAGTAGAAGCTATCTTCTGAACCGTTCATACAAGTTGTATTGAACGGTTTCAAATCTGATTCCCACAAAATAAATGCTGGTGTGCCCCAGGGCTCCGAGCTGTCTTCGACTCTTTTGTTTATTTTTATAAATGATCTTCGGGCTGTTTCTTCTAATCCACAGTATTTTGCTGACAACAGTTTTTCATATTCGTTCGATAATTTACGTACTTCGCCTTCGGAATTCCATTTGCAACGGTAGCGTATGATAAGCTCTTTGAACTCAAATTCACAGCATTGTAAAATGGGGTAATAGAGGCGTGTGGAGTTTAATGCTTCGAAAACTCAATTCTGTCTTCTGTCGTTAAAGCTAAACATACCCCCCATGCCATTGTCCATGAATGTCACTTACATCGAAGAAACCGAAAAGCTTTCAGTACTCGGTATGTATGTCAACCTCCGTTGGAACGCCAATATATTTGAGACCACCAAAAATGCTGCTTAGTGCTTAGGTTTTCTGTGTCGACGCAAGAAGTTTTTTCCCCTTCTGATCTGGGTACAATTTACAAAACGTTTATACTTCGCAACCATCACTACACCTGGTCGATAGAATACAAAAAATAGCGTTAAGATTAATAGTAAACAGAAATGTCTCTGAAACAATTGCCTCTCTAGAACACTTTTGTTCCAACTAAGAATTTGGGTTCTTCTAACCAAATTTGATTTTCGGATTCATGTCTCACTAATGTGGGACATAATTCCAAAAAGGTAAAACTGGGACTTATGTCATTTTGCGCCCAAATAGAAATCAGAAAGTCGTTTAATATTTCACAAACGGCCAATAAAAGATCTTAAAGGTGAGTGTGTTTTCAAGTTCTGTCCTAAAACGTCCAGTTCCACCGTATCTTAGACTGTGCCTTGGCAAATAATTCCATTAGAGAATGGAGCTAACAAAGAACTGTCGCTCACATGTTAAACATTTAAACAAGTTGATATGATCTGTTGGAGGACTTGGTTCATGTTTTTCAATTACATTGTGGAGTAAATTCACATAAATAATTTTTAAACCTTTTGAGTTTATGTCTGGAAAAAAGGAAAGATCCAACAACCGCTTGCTTGTGATCCAGAATTTTGTTTTTAAAGGTTTTAAGAAAATCCATTTTTATCAGACATATCGGATATCCTGTCTAAGTCCTTATTTATTGGGTGCGCCCCATCTTTATTCATGCCAATGGCACAACTTTTATAAAGTTGGACCTCTTCTGAGGCAACAGTGGGGATTTCATTCACATACATCGGACATAGAATTGAGCCTAGGAGCGAGCCTTGGGGAACTCCTTTACTGGCCTAAGTAAAATGTGATGTTTGATTTCCCATTAAAACTGTTTTTTTTCAACAGTCAAGATAAGATGACATTTGGGAAGTTGCTGAAATTGGGAAACTAAACCGGTTCAAAAGTTTACTGCATACATTTTTGTGATCCACTGTGTCAAAAGCTTTTGACAAGTCGAGCAGGACCAAAAATGCTAACTCATTTTCATCCATCGACTCCTTAAAGTCTTCTATTACTCTGATCGTTGTTGTGATACAGCTGTGGAGCTTTCGAAAACCCGATTGCGTCGGAGATAAAAAGCAATTTGAGGGAGTTTGTGCATTAATTTGCCTCTGCAATAGTCTTTCAAAAAACTAGGAAACATTCATCATTCGCTCGCAATATTGTCATGGCAATTTACAGAACCTTTTGTTACAAACCAACCTTTTATAACATTTGTTCGACATATTCTCTAAAATGCAAGTCAGTTTTACAGTGCACTACTGCGCTCAATGTCGGTCGTACTAACAAGTACAGAGATTCATTCTTTAGCCGTACTACACGAATGTAGAATGATATAACCAGCTACATATGTCTTTCCCTCTAATTGTGATTTGTGATATTCAAAAATTCAAAATCTCGCTCGTAACCTCTTCTGACCACTTATTTCAAGCGAGTTTGTGCGAGAAGGTTCATCGCTTCTCGTATCGCATCAGTTTGTTGCACCACTGTTCGCGTAGCCTTATACCCTTATGATAATTTTTTTACAGTTTTCACGAAGATAGTAAGGACTGAAGCAAATCGATCTAAATTGAAATTCAAATACGAAATTTTGATTGTCAACCTAGATTTTGACAATTTGTTAAAACATTCATACAAACATGAATAATTATTCTTTTGAATCTTTGATAACATTCATACGATACTGTGCGTCATTCATCCTAGACCCAGAGTAGACTTGTCACACACTACTGAATATTAAAATGCAGATGACACACTCCTTTCGAGATGACATTTCTGATTTCTCAACTCCACTTCATAATGCTCCTCCATCTGCCCATCCATCCGTCTGGTCCGTCCGCAGCAGCAGTTTATTGAGATTGACAGCTGTTAGTTTAATTTCACGCACAACTAGGCAGGTCCGGGTGAAAAAAAGTTTTTTTAACATCATTTCAATTTGCTGACGAAGAAGTTTCTGCATTTCATTGCTGAAGCTCATAATTTATTATATCGTACGTTCGTATGGTACATTATGGTGAGGCAGAGGCACGAGGCACATCCCATACATTAGGTATATTACTTGCCTGGGGGCTTGTGCAAGGGTCTTGACGTATGATCTCGATAAAAGTCTGAAAAGACAATCTTTATAGTTAAGGGAGAACTTTTTAAAAAAGTTTTTTCTTTCAAAAATCGATTTTGTATGCCGAAGACGATGCTGAATGTGGATGCCATAGTTTTGTTTGGAAAACGTATCGGGATGAAGTAGATATATATGCACTTTGTTTCTAGGGTAAATCATGAAATATTGATCATCATTTGAAGAATTTAATTCCAGCAGCTCTTGACTGCAAAAATGAAGAATTGTCAATGGAATTTAGAGAGAAGAAGGACAGGAGGTGTCGATTAACATTGGTTTTGAATGCTTGCAAATCGCAATGCCAAGAGAAAATCTCGCCGGTTAAAATATTCCATATTCGTGTTGTTCGGCTAAAAAAGAGGGGCAATTGTTTCAGAGATATTTTTATTTCCTATTAATCTCAACGTTCTTTTTTGTATTCTATCGAACAGGTGTAGCGACGTTTGCGAAGCACCTGCCCAGAGGTGTGATTTATACTCGAGTTTTGGGTGTATAAACGCTTTGTAAATTGTAGCCAGTTCAGAAGGGGATAAAACTTCTTGCATCGATACAGAAAACCTAAGCACTTAGTAGCATTCTTGGTGGCCTCAATTCTCAAATATATGGTCGTTCCAATGGAGGTCATCGTTGACATACATACCGAGTACTGAAAGCTTTTCGGTTTCTTCGATGCAAGCGCGATTCATAGACAAGGGCATTGGGGGTAGCTTTAGCGACAAAAGACAGCATTGAGTTTTCGAAGCATTAAACTCCACATGATTTCTATTACCCCATTTTTCAATGCTGTGTGAATCGGATTTTAAAGATTTTATCATACTGTACTGTGAATCATTGAACGAATATGAAAAGCTGATTGTAGAGTTGTCAGCAAAATAGTTAAATGGATTAGAAGTAACAGACCGATGATTATTGTTACGAATGCCATGCGAAATTTCATGGCTAAGTTCACATTTAAATTCTGTTGGGTCACCCTGTTATCTTCGATATTCGAATGTTCGAATGAAAGTTTAGACCACTTTCCTTTTCGTCAAAGAAAAACGTTGTTCGCCGGAAATGATGAAATACGAATGTCTTTTGGTCATGCTTAGTTCGTCAAGTATTTCACTCCGATTCATCCTTTCTTGTGGCCCATCCAGTTTGGATATACTTATCCTCAGGTAAGTCAAAAGCCTGCATAATCATTCGACTAACTTAATCAATCTAGAAATAAAATACTTGTGTGTGGATTTTCCTGAGCCTAATTAAACCCTAAGAAAAAAAAAACTAAGAATCGTATCTCTGGCTCTGAAGAACAATAATATTGAAACATATTTTTTTACGTTCTGCAACTTTCGTTTCCAAAAGGGCATAGCCAAACCGTGTGATGCAAGAACAAAAAATCTGCCAAGGTAATTATCGACAATTTAACATAATAAGCCAACTAAAGTAGCTTCGTTTTGCCCAGTGTATGAAGAATCCCGCCAAAAACTAATAAAGCAAACTCTTGGTTACGTCACAATCAATCAATCGAGACAGAAGACGTCGCTACAACATTTACAAAAATGAGGAAAAGAGTCGGAGACAGATCGAAGTCCTGGGACACACCAGCATTTATTTTGTGGGAATCAGACTTGAAAACGTTCAATACATCTTGTATTAAACGGTTCAGAAGATAGCTTCTAGTCCAACGAACGAGAGTATCATCGATCCTAAAATCTCGCATTTTTGATAAGAGATTTTCATGCGAAACTCTACCAAATGCTTTGGAAATATCAAACGCAATAATCTTACTTTTACTAAAGGGATTGTATGGATTTGTTCCAGTGTTTTGGGAGATATACCATCAGATCACCAGTGGAACGATTACTACGAAAGCCATACTGACAGTCATCGAGAAGCTTTCGATGTTTGAGAAATTCTTTAAACTGACGGTTGGACAGTGTTTCCATGTCCTTAAAAAGAAGGGACAAAAGTGCAATGGTTCAGTGGGAGGTAGGGGAGGATGGTTCACCTGTCTTAGGGACAGGCTGGACAAATGCTGTTTTCCATCTTCTAGAAAAGAACTCAGATAGGTAGGAAAAAGCTTACGCTGCATACCATCCATAACAACGGATTTGTGTATATCGAGATCTTTGAAAACTCTTGCTACTATACGAGTGCGGAAAAAATCCGTCCCATGGCATAATTTACATTCTGAAGTACAGAAGGGGCAACGTTTCTGTGAGCCAAATGAAAAAGTTACCATAATGGTATAATTATCAGGGTGAGAAGTTAGAAGCAAGTCAAGAGTATGGGCAGCTTAGCCAGCAACATCGGGTATCCGCGTTGGCACATCGATCAGTTGGGTAATGTGATGTAACCCGGCAAAGAGCTCCACAAACCTTCTTTTGGGTGTTGTCTGACCAGAATACGGAGCCAATTGGAATTGTATACATTCAAGTCGCCCGCAATAACGATTTCAGTGCGGGAACAAAGGGAAACAATTTCTCAGATGGAATCAGAGAGCGCATCAAACTCGTTAAAAGTTGGGTACTTGTCAAGTTTGGACTCCTTTAAATAACAATAATGAATGATATGTTTACGGACTGTGAATTTGAGCCACAAGAAGTTAAAGTCCGTGTTTTAACATTGTCCGTATTGCGGAAGGCTCTCGCAAGCAATATCATTCCTAATAAAAATGACGAGACCATGATGAGAAAAATGTAGAGGAACCAAGTTTTACCCATATAGAGCAAATTCTGATAAATCAGTATTACTCCAACCTGAGTCTCACTTTTCACTTAGTGCCAAAACAGCTGGCTCTTATTGTACAGCATAGACGTAGATAAAAAAGAAATTCTTTCTTAAGCCGCGAATATTGAAATAGACGACAAGATGTTCCAAATTATACTACCATCCTTAACGACCCTTAGATCGATACTTCCTCTGCTAGAAATTTACCCGACCAAATAAAACATAGGGTACTGCACTATCAATATCCACCTGGAATGCAGCTTTCTTTCTTGTTATCCTTTTTATTTGACAGTTGATTGCACAAAACGATATGTGAACCAATGGATGGTCCAACTTATAGGAACTGAAATTGAAGACGCATTGCAAGGAACAAGAAGATTTCGTTGTGTATTGTAGATAGCGAAAAGGATTTGTCGATAGCGTAATCGTAATGGCTATCGAATTTGTGTCGGCGGAGGAGGTCAGTGGATTAAATTGAATCTAAAGACGTTGAGGAATTCCATGCCATGGTGGTTTAACGCATTGTCAGTTGGGTCCACTAAACGCTAGGATGGAGAATTGAAATTGAAGGAACAAAACGGATGCAATTTAAAATATTTTCAATAACATACTGCGCGGGAGAATCCTGGAGATTTGGTTTAAAATGATATTTCAGAGCGGGAATGAGTTCTTTTTAATTGTGTAAGTATGGTTCAAAGTTCCGTACGTAAGTTTCGGTGTTTCCTTCTAAAAATGGTATGGAATCGAAGATTTAAACTTGCTGGAGTGTATAAATGAACTACTTGAATAAACAGAACAAACGTAAGGTAATCAAAGACCATAAGCCACACATAACATCTCAGATAACGACTTTTCTAATCTCACTCCTCTGAATAATGAATAAACCAAGATTTCATTACTCCCAAGACCTCATATCATTCCGGCCATGAAGGAAGGTGTATGATACATTATATTGAATAATGTCCCACAAAATCCGATTGCAAGTCTGTCAGCAAACATATTTACTCAAGACTTGTATCTGGGTCACCTAATCCTTTTATTCCCTCTAAATCAACCCCAAGCAATCAGTATTTTCAACATTCAATATACATTTGTGTTTGCATTTGGTTTTATACAAAGGATGAAAGGGGAAGTCCTGATTCTATGCATATTGCACAAGGTAACCATAGATCCTTTCGCTATAGAATTATTGATAAAATATTGACTATTACAAACAGAAGTATGCATTCAATCTTGAATAGACCAATAGACTAACGTTCAAATGCCATACTCTTGTTCTTTGGGTTCTGGGTAAATAACCCTTAAAAGTATAATGGAGGTCAAGTACGAGTATTGAAAGCTTAGAAATTATTCAAATGATTATCTATCTGGAAATAATTAAGTATTAAGTTTAACTTTGAAATTGTTTAAGTTTCCTAGTGGTTTGTGTGTCCAGGTTCTTGGAAATTCATACAAGATACACATCTCTGACAAATTCAGGATGTAATTTATCATGATATAGGTTAAGGGGATCAGACATGAGATTTGGTGTTGTTTTGAAAATATATTTGCTCGTATATGGCATAACAATTTTTGAGAACTCACACACAAAATTAAGAGTGACTATTATCGAGAAATGTCAAGAGTCTATTAGAGTTTAAATTTGTCATAAGATCCTGGAGAAGCTAAAAACTTTTTTATGTTTACGTTTAACCATGATATATTATGTTATATTTAAGATTTAACAGATTTAGATTTTTTATTATTAATTTCAAAAGTTTTTACAAATATTTGTGTTACCCACGAAGCATAAGCTTATCTGTGGGTGGTTGAATTTTCAAGAACTATTCGAATTGATTTGAAGTGATTGTTATTAATTATTAATTAATTACATGTAAAATGAAGCTTAATGTTTAATACAAAAATATGAAATTTAATTTTTAATATAAAAATACGAAATAATAAATGTTTTTAATGAAGAAATTGTTTTTTTTTTTTTTTTTTTTTTTTTTTTTTTTTTAACAAATAATAGATCAAAAATTGAAAAACTAGTTTAAAAAGAACAATTTTATACATTTTTTACGTTTTTTGAAATTTTGAATGTTTTTTAGGTTGGCTGGTAGCTGGTTCATAATTGATGGTATCGCATAACTCAGTTGTCTTCTTCCGTAGTTGTTGTATACCGCTGGAATCTCGAGTAGACCTTGCGCTCGTCTTCTGGTGTTTATGTTGTGTGAGATAGGTTGCTGAAACCTTACATCGTCGTAGTATTCTATTATAGCTGACATTTTATAAATATTTTTAACATTCAAAAACTTGAACTCATGATTTTTATCAATTATTTTAAAGATTCTATGCTGTAGATTGACGATATTATTCATGTGAGTATTTGATGTGTTTCCCCAGGCCAAAATTCCATACCGCAATCGAGATTCAACAAGCGAGTAGTAAACTTGTTTTAGGACATCTTTTGTTGAATACTTTTCCAGATAAAAGAGAGCAAACATAGAACTTCTCATGCTACTCCTTATGCTCTCAATGTGTTGGCGCCAAAGAAAATGATCATCGATTGTGACTCCAAGATATTTTGTAGATGTAACTACTTCAATTGCATCACTTTTTTGAGCATGTGGACATTTTTCGTTTTGAAAGAAGATCCTTATTCTTTCCTCTTTTTGGTGTGGTGAGCGAATATGCATGAGTTTCGTTTTGTTGGCATTAATGACCAACCAAAATCATTACACCATTTAGAGACTTCATCAAACTCTTGTTGCATAACGTTAATAGCTGTTTTAAGGCACTTGTGTCTAACAACAATTGCTATGTCATCTGCGTAGGCAAAAACGGTACTATTTTTTAAAACTCCAAGAAGTGCGTTCGTAAAAAGAAGGAATAGAACTGGACCAAGTTTTGACCCTTGTGGTACGCCATATGTACATATTTTTTCTTCACTGCATGAATTACAAATTTTAACTTTGAAAGTCCTATCTTTTAAATAATTCTCCATCCATTTCCATAATGTTCCTCTTATGCCAATTTTGTATAAAACCTCAAGGAGTTTTTCATGACTCAGAGTGTCAAATGCTTTGATGAAGTCCACGAACATAACTAAAATATGATGATTTTTATTTAGGCTCATGTTGACGACGTTACAAAATTCCCCAAGTAGTTTTCCCGTACTTTTTCCTCTTTGAAAACCATACTGATTGCTTTGCACTGGGCAGTGTTTTTCAATAAACTTGTTCAAGCGTTTTAAAACGACTTCTTCCAAGCATTTTTCAAAAGCGGGCAAAATAGAAATAGGCCTATAGTTTTGTATTTCGTTTTTCTTTCCTCCTTTATAAATGGGTCGTATAAGTGATGTTTTTAAAACTTTTGGAATACATCCTTGCATCAGACTTTGGTTGATAATTACTTGCAAGATTGGTGTCAGAAAATCAGCATTCAGTTTGATATCACACGCTCTTATCCCATCAGCTCCTGGGCTTTTTCTCGTTTTTAAATTATACAGTATGTTTCGGGTTTCAATTTCATCAGCCTCTTCAATAAATATAGACTGAGCGATATGTTGACTTGTCTGATTGGACGTTTTGTAAGTACAATTATGTATAATTTTAGATGCTTGTGTGGAAAAAAACTCGGCAAATTCTTCAGCTATGTCACAAGCATTCGATTGAGTACAGATTGTTTTCTATTGTTTCATCAATTGAAGGTTTTTTTCTACCCAATAGTTCATTTACAATACTCCAAGTTTTCCTCGGGTCATGTTTTGCATTTGTCAGTTTTGTTTTGTAAAAGTTTGCCTTTTTTATTTGTATATTTTTCTTCACGTAATTTCGTAGCTTTTTGTAGTCAGATTTGAAAACTTCGTTTCTTGGGTTATTTTTCCACCTTTTATAAAACACGTCTCTTTTTTTGCACAGTTCAATAATGTCTTTCGTGATCCAATTTTTGTTTTGTCGTTTTCTTGGTTTTTGAGTTTCGGTTGAGTTTGCATATATGTCCATCATTTTCTTAACAAATTGATTATAAAGCCGTTCGACGTCATGTTCATTTTCATACATTTCTTGTTGCGGCCCACTGCCAGCCGGAATTACACTACGTTTTTTTTTTCTCAATTAACCAGTCGGGCACACGATACATGCGGCTCCGACTGGCTCGGCGTGTTGTTGCGGCCCACTGTCAACAATAATAACAAAAAATATCTTTTGTTTCGATTAAGCCAGTCGCGCCCGCGATACATGCGGCTCCGACTGGCGTCGTAGGACAAGACAATCAAAGGGAAGGGCAAGGGGCACGAAAACAGACACGTAGGCACACAAATAAAATCCAAAACCACCAAAAAAATGTTTTTTTTTAATTCACTTTATTTATATTTTTTTGTTGAATAAACAAACAAAACACAATCACGCCCGAGTAAAGGGTAGGTTGCGTTTGCGCCGCAACGGAGTTCATGACCCATGGAAACGAATTTAGCCAAGGAGCGGGTATGGGGGTATACGCGACGATTAATGCGGAGTTGGGTTTATTCGCGGAACCGAGAATTATACGAAAAATTAACAAGAAAATACGCGAAAAATTAAAAAGTTTACGAAAAGACGCGAATATCGATAAAAAATTAGAAGCCATTTTGGCAATTTGACGTTTTGCATATAAGGTAGGCAAAGTAGTTCCTTTTCCGAAATATGTCGGTATAGTGTTCGCAGGCCGAAGTGCGATTTTCGGAAAAGGAACAAACCGATGTGACGAACAGCTGATTGCGAATTTGTATATAGGTCAAGTCAATGAACCCAGGGACTGCAGGTATATAGAAAGAAGAAAAAACGGCAAAGAAGGCTAAAACGGAAAAATCGACTTTTTCGGCAGTCCAACTATTTTCCAGTTGGAAAGAGAGATTTAAAAACTGAACCACCGTCGCCGAAGTCGTGTTAGTGCGGTATAATTTTGAGATAATTTAAATAAATAAAATACAAGGTACTAAGTAAGCCAATTAAAAAAAAAAAGGCGTAAGCATATAGGATTTAGTGAAGTTAATTTTCGTTTTTTTTTGTATCTGCATGAAAGGATCCTCAAAGTTCGTTAAATTGTTTGAGGAAAAATCTGGGACAAATCAATTGCTGTTTTTTTGTTATTATTCATAATTCAATAAAAAAGGGGTAAGTAAGAAGAAAAACATATCATTGTAGATAGGTTTATATTAATAGGGTGAAATTAATAGGTGAATTCCACCAAGGCACTTCCTGTGTCAATCAATTGGTTGAAACCATACTGAGTGCGAAAGCGGAGGATGTAAAGAAGCCCGCCAAAAAAAAAAAGGCTTAAACCCGTGACCTACCCGGGTTTGCAAGTAACGGGAGGGAATGTTATGTTGAACCTTTTTTTGTAATACTGATCGAATAGCAAAAAAAAAAGGGGAAATTGTTTGCGAGAGAGGTGGAATTCACCCCCTAGAATACGCCTAGATATAATATAAAAGAAGGTTGGCAAGCCATAGGGGCCAATCTGGGAAGGCGGAGGAGATTTTCCACATAAACAACTGGGGACATTCGTAGTACCTGTTTCCTTTTATTTTGCGTTTTCTTTGTTATTTTTGGCGAGATTTTTTTTTGGTTATGAGAATTTTTGTATGTTAGTATACCTATTTAAGATAACTAAAGCAATTTCATTATTAGTGCTGGGTAAAGATCGGATCAACAATTGATTTTGTGATCTGGGTTTTGGGTTAATGTACAAAGGCTCCCAAGCGGCTCACTCCCAGTTGGCGTTATGATGCACCTCCCCTTAGTATACCATCAAAGAGCTCTCTGGCGGTAGGTAACAAGGGGTTGAAAAGTAGAAAGACGGAAGAGACATTCCCGTCGCAGTTTTTGTTTGGCGCGGGTGTTTGGGGGGTCTTTTTACCCAAAATTAATAGTTAATTAATTTTTGGTCTTCATGGGATACTGTTTAATGTCATATTTTTTTCATTATTATTTATTGATATAATTATCGTCGTTTTTTTTGATTGTTTAAAAATACTGTTTTAATGTCATATTTTTTTTCATTATTATTTATTGATTTAATTATCGTCGTTTTTTTTTTGATTGTTTAAGAATACTGTTTTAATGTCATATTTTTTTCATTATTATTTATTAATTTAATTATCGTCGTTTTTTTTTTTGATTGTTTAAAGATACTATTTTATTTTTTTGTAAATCTATATAAACATGTTTTCGACACTAAAAAGTGCATTTGATTCAATAAAAAGTGTGTGAGGGAATCTCGACAGTCTTGATAATAATTCGCTTGACTTATCTTTTGTCCTAATGATAGGTAGAATTTTCGTCATGGAGACTTGAATCGAAACAAAAAGGGGGGTGCGGTAAGGTAAGCTTGGCCTAAAGGTAAGAAATGGCTTGACAGCGTTTAGGATGACCAGATTGGGGAATCCGCAAACGTTTTGGACCGACGGATTCCAGGTTGGGAGGGAAAAAGGTCCCCCTGCGATAACACCAGCAGGGCATCCTGAGTGTGGTGCTGCTATAGATGTGTGTGGTAAAGTATGGCACGATATATGTTTTTTTTGAAATAGGTGAGGTCTATCCGTGGGGGCAAGATCCCCCCCACATCCGGCGAGCTTAGCCGCGCACGCCAGCGTGCCTACGCCTCCAAGGTGGACATTCTTCCCATCCCTACCCCTTCCTACTAACCCTACTTATATTTAGCCTAACTTGTTATTATCCCGTTTGCCAGATCCATGTCCTTCCTCCGTACCGACACTAGAGCCCCTACTTTTCTCTCCTCTTCCCTATCCCAGCATCCTTCTCGATTCCTATCCTCCCTCGTCTTATCCTACACTTCCCATCCCGGATCCCTCTTTCTTGGTCCTAACCCACTTCCTACATCCAGTACCTACCGAATCCTTCCCTCATGCCTATCCCCAGCCTATCCTATCCTATCCTACCATTACCTCCTTCTACTACCTCCTCTTACCTCCTATTCCTATATCTCCCAATTGCTTATTTCAAATGGCGCCCAACGTTTTTGTTTATGCCCTAGTTAATCCTTAAATAAATTGGTCGTCCTCGTTGATGAGGTTGAGGCAAGGCGTATGTCTTAACTGAGATAACTCTTTAGCATGCTCAGTTGATTGCGACGAATTGCATCAAAACCATCAACGGGAACAGTCAGTTCATTCGTTTGTGTTGTCCCCGGTTGCTATCGCTGGCTGGCCTGAAGATTCTGAATGTCTTCATCCGTTCAGTTCTTTAACGTTACGCCTGAACCGCTCCAGATTCCGAAGGTCAGGCAGCGATAGTGATAATTATGTTTTCAGTTCCAATGGTGGTTGCGGCCGGGTCGTAAGCGTTTCGTATGTCTTAACCAGGATAGCTCTTTGGAACGCTTGGTTGATTGCGACGATGCGCTTCCGACCTGGTGGCAACGGCAGTTGGAAATTGTCTCGTTGTGTGAACGTCTTTTTTTTTCTTCAGGTTCTAGCAGCACCACATCCGGGATATTAGATGAGAATTTTTTTTTAAAACCTACATTTTGGTTGGAATAGCTGTCAAGCCATAAATATGCAATCGAAAACTAACAGCAGTTACCTATGCATGCCCGCCTGAAACGCCCCCGTTTCACATATGAAAACAAACAAAAAAATATAAAATAAATACATATCTTGAAACCGTGGAAAGAAAAGTGTTGGCCATCACCGCTTGAAATCCAATTCCTAATGTTTTGCTCATTTATTTTGTTCAGTTTTTTTTATGTTCTTTAGGTTATAGATGGAGATTTTTTTTTGGATTAATCTATTGATCATTATATTATTATTTATTATTTTAGTTTTTATTGGTGTTGGGTTTTAATTATTTTAGACATTTAAGTACACATAAAAAAAAAAAAAAAAAAAAAAAAAAAAAAAAAAAAAAAAAAATTTCATTTAAGTAGTTTTAGATCAGAGATACGATTTATGTTTAGGATAATTAGGCACCTAAGTCATTCATAGATTAATTTAGTTATATTTAGGTTCATAGCGTTACAAATATAAAAACATTCAAAAAATGATAAAAGTGTTTAGATACCTATTTATGTATACCTAGATTTTACGGAATAGCTTATGGTTTAGTTTAGGCTACACTTACAGATAGATTCAGAACTGAGTTTTTTTGTAGTAAGGCAAGAGTTAAATCTTATCAGATAGGTACTATAGGTTATATATTTAATTTATAGTCAATTATTATAGTGGTTAAAATGTTTTCTGCTTTATTTATTGATTAGAGAAGGTCGTACAATTTCCTTAGTTATTCAATTATTAGTGTCTTTTTCTTGTTTTTGCTGTTTGCTTGGTTATTTATTTTTTTGTAATAATATATTTTTGATTTGTTGGTCCATATTTATTTATATATATATTTATTATGTATTATTAATATTTTTTGTGTTAATTGACGGTTATTTGTTGTTATGTATTATTATAATTTTGCTTTTTGATTATTATTTATTATTAATTTATTTATTGACTATTATTTATTTGTAATTATTTATTAGCATTTAATTATTGGTTATATATTTTGTTTGATTTTTTTTATAGTGTGATATTTATTTTCTTATTGTCATACCTTATATTCTTTTTTTTTGAGGCTATACAGCACTAAATTCTTGCTAACAGACCTTTAATACGTCTATTGCATATTTTCCATTATTTCTTTTTTGTTTTTTCGTGGTTCATTTTTCAATCGGTCGGCATACGTTGATTTTTTTTTGCGTCTTTGAGTTCATTGACTTTGATATCTCTCCAGTATCGGATGTCGAAGCGTTTCACCTGTTCAGAAGAAGAAAAGACGGTTATTTTAAAAAATCAATTTAATAATAGATCCGTTACCCGCTCCTTGCTCAGGGATTTTGGAGCTCGCGCCGGAGAGATGCCGATCGGACGATCACCGACAGGCAAGCCCAGCAACTCTGGTAATCCCACGTCTCCTCCTTTAGCAATCACGCAAACTCCTGGAGGGACAGGGGACACTCAAACGCGACCACCCATCTACCCATCCCGCTCCGGCCGTAGCAGCACTTCCGACGGTACGACAGATTCTATAATGGCACCACTCTTTAGCGTTGTTAGTGGGGAGGGGGCCGCAGACGATAGGGGTATAGTCAATGTTCCGGCTACAAGGGGAATTCATTCCAATTCAATCCTAACGACCGGAAATAGAGAGGGGGAGTCAGCAGGTACACTCTCGGCGGAACTAAGAACATTCATCAACTTAGCCGTCATCAATGCCTGTGACTCGTACCGAGATTCAATGAAGGAAAGCATTACGGAGTCAGTACGAGCGGAAGTCCAAAAAGGATTTCTGGACGTCTTGAAAGAAATCAATCATTCCACTCATCCGCCACTGCCTGTTGAAGAAGTAGTACGACCACCGGCGGGCAACCCGGCAGCGGCACCAGCACCTTTCCAGCCGCCTCCTTCGGTAACTTCGAGGCCATCCCAGCTGGACCCGCAGACTAGGCCGTTCGTTCCGCTATCCAATCGGCCCGAGGAGTCGAATCCTACCTTAGCTCCGAACTTAGTACCAGTCCCAGGACAAGGGGTACACCAGCCGGGACCGATACTGGATCCATACTACCGAAACCTTCAGTCCAGACATCAACCAACGCCCTCACATTTTTCTCCACATAATTTTCCGGGACGGGGAAGACCGCCAATACGCATAGACAAGTGGGGGGTAATTTTCGAAGGAAAACCAGAGGTACTGACAGTCGAAGATTTCATCTTCCGGGTCGAAACATTGCAAAACCAATACGAATGTTCCTGGGCTGAGGTCTTACGCGACTTTCACCTGCTACTCTCAGGAGCAGCTAGCGAATGGTACTGGCAATACCAACGTGCCAGCTATCGACCAGACTGGCTAACATTAAGAGAAGCTCTAATGCGGCAGTTTAGGAATTCTAAGTCTGACTATGAGATAATGCGAGACATAATGGACCGGCGTCAGGGCTCTTGGGAGTCCAGTGACCAATTTTTTTCAGCGGTAAATAAGCTAAGATCTCAGCTCAGGGTACCGATACCTGAGGTGGAACTAGTCAAAATCCTGAAGAAGAATCTGATCGACCGGGTCCGAAGGCTGGTGTATCCTCAGCCAATTTTCACCCTGGACCAGCTGCGGACGGCATGCAGAGATGTGGAGTATGCCTTCCCAAACACGGACCGGGAAGGTTCCAAACATGCACGGCCACCCACTCGTTACGCGGCGAATGAATTAGAGATGGAAACAACAACATGCTTCAACCAAGAGGAATATGTCGAGGCATTTCAACACATGGGTGCCCGGCCGAAGACTACGAGGGGGCAAGCTGAAACTCGATCAACAGCATGCTGGAACTGTAAAGCGGGGGGTCACGGCTTCATGGACTGCCCGTCGGTGACTCGTAATATTTTTTGTTATAGGTGTGGTCACGAGGGCGTGATTACTCCGAAATGTCCCAAATGCAATCCGGAAAACCAGGTCCGGAACGCGAGGGTTGCCGGGGAATCGCGTTCAACTCAAACCAACCCGGGATTTCCACAAACTCAATAACAACTCAAACAATGGCTCCTGACAAGATTGCGATTTTGGCCAGGAACCCCAACTATAACCTTGCGACAGAAAAACCCAAACATTTAATGCAAATGAAACCCTTACACGTTCGGATGAAGGAATACTATGAAGCTAGGGATAGGATATTTAGTGTTAATACAATTACAGTATCTAAACGGATAAAAAAGGCTCGAGATAGGTATGAAACAAGAAAAAGTTTGAGAAAAAGCATAGCTTCGACTGTTCTTGATACTAGCACTGACCCCAGGCCTTATGCCAAAGTCAACATTGCGGGCAGTGCGTTCCTGGGATTGTTGGATAGTGGGGCCAGTGTTAGTATCCTTGGAAAAAATTGCCTGACGTTTGTGGAAAAGACACATCTGAAAATTCTTCGGTATAATTCAGGCGTAAAAACTGCCGATGGCAAAAGCCAAGCCATTGTAGGTAAGATTCAGGTTCGGGTAGAGTACAAACAAGTAGAAAAAGAGATGATCCTTTATTTAGTCCCGAATTTAGACCAGGAACTGTACCTAGGAGTGGATTTCTGGAAGATGTTCCAGATCGCTCCGAACATAGTCAGCTCCGTATCGGTTTTGGAAGAAGATGCGGAAGTGGTGAGTGCCCATGACTTATCTATAGACCAGAGATCCGCTTTGGAAGCGGTCAAGCGGAAATTCCTTGATTATGATCGAAACGGGCTCGGAAAGACGGCGCTTATGGAGCATGTTATCGATACCGGGGATGCGATTCCGGTGAAGCAGAGACACTACCCTGTTTCTCCAGCGGTACAAGCCCTTTTGGACCAGGAAATAGACCGAATGCTTAAGCTCGGCGTTATCGAGGAGAGTGAAAGCCCGTGGTGTTCACCCGTTGTCCTTATCAAGAAGCCAGGTCCGAACAATACTACCAAGTATCGTTTTTGCTTGGATTCTCGTAAGGTCAACGCGTTGACTAAAAAGGACGCTAACCCTCTCCCCCATATCGAAGGGCTTATCAGTCGGCTACCCGATACCTACTTTATAAGCAGCGTAGACTTGAAGGAAGCATTCTGGCAAATACCGCTGGAAAAAGAGAGTAGAGAAAAAACTGCGTTTGCGGTACCGGGAAGACCCTTGTACCAATTTACCGTTATGCCCTTTGGGTTGTGTAATGCAGCTCAAAGGCTATGTCGTTTGATGGACAAGGTGATTCCTGCACGACTACGGGATCGCGTCTTTGTGTATTTAGACGACCTGCTAATCATCGCGCCCGATTTCGAGACCCATATCGCCTTGCTGGATGAAGTGGCTGACTGTCTTAGAAAGGCGAATCTTACAATTAATGTGAAAAAGTCCCAGTTCTGTTTTAGGGAACTAAAATACTTAGGTTTCATCGTGGGTGGGGGGAAGTTGAAGACAGATCCGGCGAAAGTCGAAGCTGTCGTTGACTTTCCCATACCAAAGAACGCCCGACAAGTCAGGAGGTTTCTTGGTCTAGCAGGGTGGTATAGGAGATTCATTAAGGATTTTTCTAGCTTGACCGCTCCCTTAACGGATACCCTAAAGAAAAGAAATTTTAAATTTGAAATGACCGAAGAAGCTAAGAAAGCATTCGAGGGGTTGAAAACCGCCCTGACCACCGCTCCCGTCCTTTCCCATCCCGACTTCGCCAAACGCTTTTATATCCAATGTGATGCATCTGACTCCGGAATTGGTGCGGTGCTGTTTCAGAAGCATGAAGAAGAGGAAGAACTTCCTATTGCCTATTTCTCCCAGAAGCTAAACGCTTGCCAGAGGAACTATAGTGTTACCGAGAAGGAGTGTATGGCAGCAGTGATGGCGGTGAAGAAGTTCCGGCCCTATGTCGAAGGCATGGATTTCACCATCATCACCGATCACTCCTGTCTCAAATGGTTGATGACTATGAAGGATTTGAGTGGCCGACTGGCCAGATGGAGTCTTGAGCTACAATCTTATGCCTTCGATATAGAGCATCGGAAGGGTTCCCTGAACGTTGTGCCAGACACTCTTTCTCGGGCGCACTTAGATAGTTTGAATTTAGAACAAATAGCGCCATGGGTAGATTTAGATAGCGACGAGTTCCAATCCGCAGAATATAAGTCCCTCCTAGGTGCAGTTCGAGACCATAAGGATGACCTACCCGACCTAAAGATAGAAGATGAGTACGTTTACAAACGCACCTTACCGCCAAACGCCGATGAATCCCTAGTAGAACACACTTGGTGCTTATGGGTTCCCTCCGGCTTAACCGACAAAATAATCACCAAAGCTCACAATCCGCCTCAAGCCGCACATGGTGGAATAGCAAAAACCCTTCACCGCATTCGGCAGTACTTCTACTGGCCAAATATGACGCTCCAAGTAAGACAGTTCATTGCCCAGTGTGATATATGTAAAGAGTCCAAATCTTCGAATTTACTGTTGCGTCCTACCATTGAAAATAACTTCTGTACAGATCGTCCGTTTCAGAAATTATATGTCGATTTCATAGGTCCATACCCTAGATCCAAAGCAGGGAACGCCTACGTGTTTGTGGTGTTGGACCACTTGTCCAAATTTGTGTTTCTTAAACCTCTTCGAGCTGCGAACTCAATTAGCATAATCAGGTATCTGCGTGAGGACATCTTTAACATGTTCGGTGTACCTCAAATCGTTCATTCAGACAATGGGAAACAGTTCCTAGCTAAGGAGTTCCAAAACTTCCTGCAAGGGTACGGTATTAGGCATTTCCGAACCGCGAACTATTCACCCCAATCGAATGCTTCCGAACGGGTCAACAGAACGTTGCTTGCCGCCATTCGTTCTTACCTAAAAGAGGACCAGCGCGATTGGGACGTCCACCTGAACGAAATTGCTGGCGCGTTGAGAAGCTCAATTCATTCGACTATTGGCGTGTCACCATATTTCGCTCTATTTGGGTGCAATATGATGACACACGGAAGCAGCTACGCGTTAATCAAAAAGCTGAACGCGGTCGGGGATGGCGAACTGTTGACCCTGACCAGAAAAGATAGGTTGGAGCTAATACGTAACAAAATTAAAGACAATATATTAGAAGCCAATGAGAAAAGCGCTAGGAAATACAATATGCGTGCGCGAAACGTCAAATACGTACCCGGACAAGAGGTGTATAAACGTAACTTTATCCTTAGTGACACATCAAAACGTCTCGCGTCAAAACTTTGTCCCAAATACACCAAGTGTCGTATCGTTAAAACAATTGGCAAAAATATGTACGAGCTTGAAAACCTGGCGGGAAAGAAAATAGGAATATTCCACGCCAAGGATATCAAACAATAAGTACCATTGAAAATTAAGCGTGTAAGACACCTTATGTGTTCATAGCTTATATCTGTAATCCGTCTCCTTGTGTCGTACCAAGTGTTCAGTCAACCAACTGTGAGTTTTTTTTGTTGGTTTAAACAACCTAAACATCACCACTCGTACCTGAGAGGTGATTTGACCGCAGGACTGTGATATAGAATTAAGATACCCTAATGTGGAATATTTTTTTTTCTTTTCGATTAATACATGATTTTTTTTTCCATCTTACAATTTGACCTTACTGTGATATTTTTTTTCATTTTTTTCAAAAGACTTCCCGCCAGACCGAACGAATACTACCTGTGAGTTCTCTTCTTCCTCCTATCGACTTACGGTGTTATTTGGTAACGAACAACGATCTGCGTTTAGAATTAGCTGAAGTACCCGAACCTCTTGTTTTATACACCCAGACGATATATGGAGAAAACCAAAACCGAATCTACATGTACCTGGAAATAGAACACCTAACCTACCCCAATCTGTGATATATGTACTGTTCCCGATGAAAAAGCGATACGCTATGAGCTGTGATACTTTTTTTTGTTTCTAGAATTAGTTATTTATTTATTTATTTATGTAGCTAAATCCTCAAACCGTGCAATCTGCGATACATTACTCGCACCTGTCCCTGGCTACAAAGCAAAAAAGGAGAAAATTTACCCAGTAAAATCCTGAATAGTACACCGAAATGCAAACCCCGCATACGAACAGGGCATAGGAATAACGAAAGAAAAAGCATACGCCATAGAGTTCGGCTAAAATTCCGTGAACCTTTTATTATGTTTAGACTGATAGCTATTTAAGTACATGAAGCAAAATATGAAAATCCATTATGACAAATAAAGGGTATTATATAAAGAGACGAACCTTACATACCTTAGGATTTGAGAATATGCCCGGCTGACTAAGCGTGAGTTCTCCCCACATTCAGAGTAGACGTAGCATAGTGCAAGTGATACCTTAATTAAATCCAATAATCATCTTCCTGACCCAATCTGCTTTCAATTCTTCCGAGCCTTTGCAGCCTGTTGCGTTCATATTGAATTTGTTCCATTAGGGTCGTTCGTGTTACTAGTGGTTAGAACATTTAAATTTAAGGTTTTGAGAAGATATTTAGGAAAAAGGGGTTGCGTTAAATGATCTACCTCTCCACCTCCAAATCGTTTAGCGCCAACACCTCTGGGGTTGAGTTGTTCTGGTTAGCGCACTTCCACTTCATTCTGACCCAAATGCAAGCTCCCTATCATTTTTAAATTAAAGGCGATAAAGAAATTAAATCTTTCAAAAGTTGGGACATGAGGAGGATTTGTACTTACCAACTCCTTCAGGGCACTTCCAATTACCCATAGGAAACGGGCCTGGTCACCGTGTCTGTAGATGCGTATTCCGATCATCCAGGTCCGGTGTTTTGTTGCGGCCCACTGCCAGCCGGAATTACACTACGTTTTTTTTTTCTCAATTAACCAGTCGGGCACACGATACATGCGGCTCCGACTGGCTCGGCGTGTTGTTGCGGCCCACTGTCAACAATAATAACAAAAAATATCTTTTGTTTCGATTAAGCCAGTCGCGCCCGCGATACATGCGGCTCCGACTGGCGTCGTAGGACAAGACAATCAAAGGGAAGGGCAAGGGGCACGAAAACAGACACGTAGGCACACAAATAAAATCCAAAACCACCAAAAAAATGTTTTTTTTTAATTCACTTTATTTATATTTTTTTGTTGAATAAACAAACAAAACACAATCACGCCCGAGTAAAGGGTAGGTTGCGTTTGCGCCGCAACGGAGTTCATGACCCATGGAAACGAATTTAGCCAAGGAGCGGGTATGGGGGTATACGCGACGATTAATGCGGAGTTGGGTTTATTCGCGGAACCGAGAATTATACGAAAAATTAACAAGAAAATACGCGAAAAATTAAAAAGTTTACGAAAAGACGCGAATATCGATAAAAAATTAGAAGCCATTTTGGCAATTTGACGTTTTGCATATAAGGTAGGCAAAGTAGTTCCTTTTCCGAAATATGTCGGTATAGTGTTCGCAGGCCGAAGTGCGATTTTCGGAAAAGGAACAAACCGATGTGACGAACAGCTGATTGCGAATTTGTATATAGGTCAAGTCAATGAACCCAGGGACTGCAGGTATATAGAAAGAAGAAAAAACGGCAAAGAAGGCTAAAACGGAAAAATCGACTTTTTCGGCAGTCCAACTATTTTCCAGTTGGAAAGAGAGATTTAAAAACTGAACCACCGTCGCCGAAGTCGTGTTAGTGCGGTATAATTTTGAGATAATTTAAATAAATAAAATACAAGGTACTAAGTAAGCCAATTAAAAAAAAAAAGGCGTAAGCATATAGGATTTAGTGAAGTTAATTTTCGTTTTTTTTTGTATCTGCATGAAAGGATCCTCAAAGTTCGTTAAATTGTTTGAGGAAAAATCTGGGACAAATCAATTGCTGTTTTTTTGTTATTATTCATAATTCAATAAAAAAGGGGTAAGTAAGAAGAAAAACATATCATTGTAGATAGGTTTATATTAATAGGGTGAAATTAATAGGTGAATTCCACCAAGGCACTTCCTGTGTCAATCAATTGGTTGAAACCATACTGAGTGCGAAAGCGGAGGATGTAAAGAAGCCCGCCAAAAAAAAAAAGGCTTAAACCCGTGACCTACCCGGGTTTGCAAGTAACGGGAGGGAATGTTATGTTGAACCTTTTTTTGTAATACTGATCGAATAGCAAAAAAAAAAGGGGAAATTGTTTGCGAGAGAGGTGGAATTCACCCCCTAGAATACGCCTAGATATAATATAAAAGAAGGTTGGCAAGCCATAGGGGCCAATCTGGGAAGGCGGAGGAGATTTTCCACATAAACAACTGGGGACATTCGTAGTACCTGTTTCCTTTTATTTTGCGTTTTCTTTGTTATTTTTGGCGAGATTTTTTTTTGGTTATGAGAATTTTTGTATGTTAGTATACCTATTTAAGATAACTAAAGCAATTTCATTATTAGTGCTGGGTAAAGATCGGATCAACAATTGATTTTGTGATCTGGGTTTTGGGTTAATGTACAAAGGCTCCCAAGCGGCTCACTCCCAGTTGGCGTTATGATGCACCTCCCCTTAGTATACCATCAAAGAGCTCTCTGGCGGTAGGTAACAAGGGGTTGAAAAGTAGAAAGACGGAAGAGACATTCCCGTCGCAGTTTTTGTTTGGCGCGGGTGTTTGGGGGGTCTTTTTACCCAAAATTAATAGTTAATTAATTTTTGGTCTTCATGGGATACTGTTTAATGTCATATTTTTTTCATTATTATTTATTGATATAATTATCGTCGTTTTTTTTGATTGTTTAAAAATACTGTTTTAATGTCATATTTTTTTTCATTATTATTTATTGATTTAATTATCGTCGTTTTTTTTTTGATTGTTTAAGAATACTGTTTTAATGTCATATTTTTTTCATTATTATTTATTAATTTAATTATCGTCGTTTTTTTTTTTGATTGTTTAAAGATACTATTTTATTTTTTTGTAAATCTATATAAACATGTTTTCGACACTAAAAAGTGCATTTGATTCAATAAAAAGTGTGTGAGGGAATCTCGACAGTCTTGATAATAATTCGCTTGACTTATCTTTTGTCCTAATGATAGGTAGAATTTTCGTCATGGAGACTTGAATCGAAACAAAAAGGGGGGTGCGGTAAGGTAAGCTTGGCCTAAAGGTAAGAAATGGCTTGACAGCGTTTAGGATGACCAGATTGGGGAATCCGCAAACGTTTTGGACCGACGGATTCCAGGTTGGGAGGGAAAAAGGTCCCCCTGCGATAACACCAGCAGGGCATCCTGAGTGTGGTGCTGCTATAGATGTGTGTGGTAAAGTATGGCACGATATATGTTTTTTTTGAAATAGGTGAGGTCTATCCGTGGGGGCAAGATCCCCCCCACATCCGGCGAGCTTAGCCGCGCACGCCAGCGTGCCTACGCCTCCAAGGTGGACATTCTTCCCATCCCTACCCCTTCCTACTAACCCTACTTATATTTAGCCTAACTTGTTATTATCCCGTTTGCCAGATCCATGTCCTTCCTCCGTACCGACACTAGAGCCCCTACTTTTCTCTCCTCTTCCCTATCCCAGCATCCTTCTCGATTCCTATCCTCCCTCGTCTTATCCTACACTTCCCATCCCGGATCCCTCTTTCTTGGTCCTAACCCACTTCCTACATCCAGTACCTACCGAATCCTTCCCTCATGCCTATCCCCAGCCTATCCTATCCTATCCTACCATTACCTCCTTCTACTACCTCCTCTTACCTCCTATTCCTATATCTCCTAATTGCTTATTTCATTCTTGCCAATTTGTTTGCTGAATAAGTCGATTTACTTTTTCTTGGTTTATTTTTGTTAGTGTTTTATTACATGTCTTTATCTGGTTCGTTTGTTGTTTTATACCGTAGAATGTTGCAAAGTGATCAGATATATCTGTTTCTATAACTGCTGAAACGACATCGTTTTTCGGGATTGTAACAGATATGTGGTCAATTAAAGTCCTGGTGCCTGTTGATATGTTAACTCGTGTACTTTTTTGAATAATGTTCATTAAACCTTTTGATGACATCATCTCTATATATTTTTTGGTGTTGTTATTGTCCAGATCTTAAGTGTCAATATTAATGTCTCCAAGAACTATTAAGTCTTTTTCGTTTTTAGTATGTTGGTCAAATTCATCGATAAATAATGTTTTACTTCGTGATGGTGGTCTATAAATTGCAAGAATATGTTTAATTCCCCATTTGTCTTTTGTTTTTATACTAAGGCTATCGTAGCTTAACGTCTCCGACGAACATCTTTCAAAATGTATGCCTTTTTTTATGAACACTGCAATTCCTCCTTTCCCAGATTTTTTCCTATGCATAAATTCAGCATTAAAACCTTCAATGTGGTACAGGCAATTTTCTTCTTCATGTATGTTTATTTCAGTTAAAACAATAATATTTAAATAACAAAGAAAACTTTCGATTTCGGCAATAAAACAGTTCCAGTTTTTTCGAAGCGATTGAATATTAAAACTTACAGAACAATAATTTAATTCTTTTAGTTCAATTTCATTCATACCCATTATACCCTGCACTACCCTACATTCAACTTCTATTACATTATCTTGTTCTTCCATCATATCAGCTGTTATCATACGCTCTTCACATTTTCTCATAATATCGCAGATTAGTTATGTATTTTGTCAATATCATTTACCGTGCATATATGTATAATTTCTTCATTCTCGTATTTACGAGCTAATATTTTTCCTGCAGCTTCCCATACAAATTTCCAATTGCACTCTCTAGCTTTGTTTTTGGCAAGCCAAAGCAAGTGTTTATTTGTTGGTGTAAGGTGGTTGTTTACAAAAACAGGATTGTTGGTGTTGGTGGTATGCACATTACTTTTCTGTTGATCTCTCTGTGCGGCTTTTGCATTTTTGATGAAATTGGTTTTATGTGTGTAACTTGCAAAAGACACAATGATAGCTGATCTTTGCGGATTTTTTGCTCTCGTTCTATAAACATCTGTTATGTCATGTGGCTGAATAGGGCAGTTGGTGGTCTCTCCAAGGTTTTGCACTATTTCAATTAGGTTTTCATTTGTTGTGGGTTGAATGTTTTTAATTTCAACATTTGATTTTAATAGATGTTGTTCAAGTGTGTTAATTTTTGTTTCCATTCCATGTATGATTTCGTCTTTTTTTAAATTGTTTTCTTTTAGTTCTTTTATTTCATCTGATAGTTTTTTAATTAAGTCATTGTTTAGTGTTATGTTTTTGTTTATTTCTTCGTATTTGTTGGCAACAAAGTCACAGCTGGTTTTAATATCGGACATCTCCCTCCTCATTGCTTTCATCTCTTGAAGAATGGCTACGTTGTAGTTTCCTCCTTCGCCTGGTCTTAGGACAGTCTCTGGACTAGAAACACTTCTTGTGCGTTTTGATGCCGGTTGGTTTGAAGTTGTCGCTGGCGAGTTCGCATTGTTTTGTAAATTCAGGTTTGCTGACTCTTTTCGGCATACTGGACACCGCCATTCTTTTTTTCTCGTTGCACCCAATGTTCTGTATGATTTTTCTGTGATAGTAGTGCATTTAAAGTGCATTCTTCCATCACATCCAAAGCAGGTGACATAATCCCCATAAGGGGGGAGATCAGAAGAACATTCACTGCACAAATCCATAATTGCGAAGGAGAACAAAGGGTTTCCAATGTATGTGTTGTGACAAAGAGTTTATATGTATATATAAATTATATATGAATTTACAAAATGTAATTTATTTTGTGGGGGAAATATTTTTTTTAATTTTTTTTAATGGTTTTAATTAAAAAAAGATCACTGAATTTATGATTTTATTAAAGTCAATAATAAAAGGTCAAATGTCAGAAATATAGATTTGAGGACTATTAAAAATCACTTTTTATTAATTTAAATTAGAGCAACTCAGAAAACACTTTGGATTGCAATAGACCAGTTGAGAGAAATAAGGGTTTCAGATTAATAATCTGTCTAAACTGCACATTTAAGTGAATTATCCATAATCCATATCCATAAATAACCTCTTCGACATGTTTGGATGTTATATCATTAACGCTCCTTCAAGATGAAAACTCCTAGCAAATTTTTTTTATAATGCACCCGCGCAAAAGGGGTATAAACAACCCTTATAATGTGGTTTAATACAACGGGCGTGAGTGAAATGGGGAAGGATTTGAAAGTTGATACCGATGCACATTTGTTTTGAAGCTCTGCAAGTCAAAATGGGAAGGAAAAACAAAGTCTGGCAGGGCATTCCACATTCGCGTGGTACGGCTAAAGAAAGAATCCCTGAATTTGACTGTACGTACTAAGTTGAGCATTCTTAGCAGTGCGATTATAACGGTCGATAATTTACAGGGGAAGAATGCAGCTGGCTATTTCTGCAAAGCCTAGAGCATTGTTTGTAGAAATAGCGATTAAAGAACGAAAGGCACGAAACATTACAGCTGAAGATTTTATTATATAGAAAATCATAAAGGGTTAGATGGGAAGCGATGCTTATGCAAATCTATTATGGTTCAACAAACAAGAAACGGTGTGTTGACAATCAAGTATACAAATACCGACAGATTTGTGATTTTTTTGTCGTGTATGTTCGTTCGTGGTTTAAGAAAGAATTTCTTTCACGTGTACGTCTACACTGTTCAATACAGGCCAGTTGTTTTGGCATTAAGTGAAACTCAGATTGGAATAAATACTGATTTATCAGAATTTGCTCTACATGGGTATAGCTTGGCGCCATTACTCTTTTCTCATGATGGTCTCTTGGTCTATGTTAGGAATGATATTGCTTGCCAGAGCCTTCCCTAATAGGGGCAATGTTCCAATAAGGACCTTAACTTCTTGTAGCTCAAATTCACTATCCACACGCATATCATTCATTATTGTTTTTTTTACAGGAGTCCAAATCTCGACATAAGTTCAAGTGTCTGATTCTATCTCGAAAATTGTTTCCCTTTGTCCTCGCGCTGAAATCAATATTGCGGGCGATTTTAATATAGACAATTCCAATTGGCTCCGCTATTCTGGACAGACAACACCCGAAGGAAGACTACATCGCTTTACCCAACTGATCGATGTGCCAACGCGTATACCAGATGTTGCTGGGCAAGCCGCCCTTACTCTTGACCTGTTTACTTCTCACCCTGACAAATATACCATTAGTGTAACTTCCCCATTTTGCACTTCGGACCATTGTGTCAATTCAGCTAATTTCCCGTCCTCAACCCATCCAGTTAAAGAAAAACTCCCCACCAGGACCGTTTGGCAATACGAGAAAACCAACTGGGACGGCCCGAATATTTTTTTCCGAAACTTTAACTGGTCACTATGCTTCCTCGATAGTGACATTGATGCCCGTGCTGAAATGATCACAAATATGATTCTTCTAGGGATGCGTGCTTATATTCCTAACAGAGTAAAAAGCATCAAACATAAAGAAAAGTCCTGGTTTAATTCTTAGTGTAAAGAAGCTATCAGGCTCAAAGAAGTAAGTTTCCGATCCTAAAAAGCCAACCCTACAGAGAAAAATCGGAAAAGCACAAACAAGCAAGGAACTCATGCAACGCCGTTATTGAAAGAACCAAATTTTTGTATGACCAAAAATTTCGGCAAAAAAATCTGCAAAGTCCCAACAGCAGTAAAAATTGTTGGTCATTTGTAAAAAAATATTAAAAACTCCTCAACATCCAACGCTCATCGACAATAATAAACCAATTGTTTACTCTTCAGAGAAGGCAAACTTGCTCGCCGCCCATTTTGCTGGCAGCTCCACGCTAAATACTCTTGTTCGTTGGATTAGAAGCTATCTTCTGGACCGTTCAATACAAGTCGTACTGGACGGATCCAAGTCTAATTCCTACAAAATAAATGCTGGTGTGCCCCAGGGCTCTGTTCTGTCTCCGACTCTTCCTCATTTTTTTTGCGATTATAGGGACTATAAGGCAAGTTTAGGATTCGTGAATATTAAAAAAATTGATATAACAATCAAACATGATATTACGATCATAGAGAAGTCTAAAAAAGTGATCGAGAAAAATGTCTGGTTAAATTAATTTTTGAAAAATCAATATTTTGAAAACTAATCAAAAAAATATTTTAAAGTTTATAATCACATGTATTTTAATAAATTCTAGAAAACTTCATACTAAAATTTAAAAAAATATTTTTTTTTTCAAAAACTTAAAATAAAAAACAGGATTTTATCAAAACCGGTCCTACAATTTTCAAAAAAAAATTTTTTTTTATAAATTCCTTGTTATTTAAAACGTGTGATGGAATACTTGATTTTTACTAAAAACCTTTAAGTATTCTGGTTTGTAATACTTTTTATAAGTTCAAACTGTGTTATTTTCAACGCAAATGTTATTGTTTCTGCCAAATATCTTGCTTTCAAATGTAATTAGGCACATAGGAGCCTTTGGGTGTAAAAATATAGCCAGATCAGAAGGGGAAAAAACTTCTTGCATCGATACAGAAAACCTATGCAGCATTTTTAGGGATCTCAAATATTACATTACATTACATATTGATCTACTCCGTACATAAATCTACGAAGTAGAGACACTTATGAGCACTGGCTACTGAGGCCATCGGCTTAGACAATTACAAGACAACACACAAGACGACATTGATACAGGACAGAACAGAAGATAGGAAGAGGACGGAAAACAGAAAACACATAACACATGTCAACAGCACGCAGTTGGTTTTCGGACGGTCCCCCATCTTTTCACTAACCACGCGCAACGATGCTTGATTGCGCTGATCTCACGGGAAGCGATGCTTTATCGGCGCCAAGGACGTTAACCGATCTCAAATATATGTTCGCGGCTTAAGAAAGAATTTGTTCCACGTGTAGGTCTACAATGTACAGTACAGGCCACTAAGTAAGACTCACGTTGGAATAAATACTTTTTTATCAGAATTTGCTCTAAATGGGTATAGCTGGTCCCACTTCTTTTTTCCCATCATGGTCTCGTCGTTTATGCTTAGAATGATATTGCTTGCCAAAACCTTCCCCAATATGGGCAATGTTCCAACACGGACTTGAACTTCTTGTGGCTCAAATTTACTGTCCGCAAGCATGTCATTAATTATTGTTTTATTTACAGGAGTACAAATCTCGACAATTATTCGACTTGTTACGAGTTTGCGGAAATTGTTTCCCTTTATCCTCCCACTGAAATGGTTATTGCGGGCGATTTCAATGTACACAATTCCAGCTAGTTCCACTATTCTGGTCAGACAACACCCGAAGGAAGGTATGTCGAGCTTTTTGCCGGGTTACATCACCTTACCCAACTGATCGATGTGCCAACGCGTATACCGGATATTGCTGGGCAAGCCGCCCATACTCTTGACTTGTTTTTTACTTCTCACCTTGATAAGTATACCATTAGTGTAACTTCTTCATTTGCCACTTCGGACCATTGTGTCACTTCAGCTAATTTAAATTCCTCCACCCAACCAATTTGGAAAAACTTCCCACCATGACGATTGGGCAATACGAGAAAGTCAACTGGGACGGCCTTAATATTTTTTTCCTAAACTTAAACTTGTCTCACTATGCTTCCTCAATAGTGACATTGATGCTAGTGCTGAAATGATTACAAATGCGATTCTTCTAGGGATGCGTCCTAACAGAGTAAAAAGTATCAAGCCTAAAGAAAAGTCCTGGTGTAACTTTGAGTGTAAAGAAGCTATCAGGCTCAAAGCAGTTAGTTTCCGATCTTACAAAGCCAAACATACAGAGGAAAATTGGAAAAAGCACAAACCAGCAAGGAACAGAAGTAACATACAGAAGATCTTTTATACAAATGAAGAAAAGAGTCGGAGACAGAACGGAGCCCTGTGGCACACCATTATTTATTTTGTGGGAATCATATTTGAATGTCCAATACAACATGTATTGAACGGTCCAGAAGACAGCTTCTAATTCAACGAAAAAGAGTATCATCGATCCCAAAAGCACGCATTTTCGATAATAGAGCTTCATCCTTCATGCCAAACTCTATCAAATGCCTTGGAAATATGAAGTGATAGAATCTTACTTTCGCCTAAACATTTTAATGACACCAGATGAGAAAGTAAATTGATTTATGAGCCATCTGGAAGACCCACGTGAAGTTTTGGGCCTTCGTGAAGAAATTTATTCAATGAAAACCTATGTCCACTTGTGGCGCTCGTCTCACCCACAACTCCATGATGCGTCGACGTAGATAACGAACGCACCATTAATGAATCGGACAATGAAGTGCCATCAGTGGAACATTTTGGCGCTATTTTTTTCTAGTAAGATCGTCATTTGGTTAGCTGCTCTAATCTAATGTTGAAGATGAATAAATAGACTTATATTTATTCCTGAAAGTCCGGCTCGAAGGACCAGAAATATAAAAATATATCCCGAAAATGTTCATCTATTTTAAAGTAGAAATAAGTCTTGAATGGTAATCTCAGCCGATTACGTACTATTGAAGAATAAAGTTTCATTGGGTAAAAATAGATTTGACAGTTGTTAGAAATGAATTTGCTTACAATTCCTTTGGTTTGGTTGGTTGGGCATAAATGATGATTTAAATTTTAAAATTTTCAAACACTAACATAGAAAACTGGGATTAAATCTTCCTTTTTTTACTTCCTCTAAGTAACCATTACTATTTCAAATGAACCTTGTTTAAAGAGGTGGCTTTTCAGAAACTTTGAATTGCCTCACGTTAATTGAAATTCAATTGACAGTTTCATTTGACTTCAGTTTCGATAACGTATATCAATGTTTAACGACCACCGACGATTCCCACGGCCACAACGTCAGTTGTTTGTCTCATTAATTGCCGCTCTGCAAGTCCTATCTCTGAATTGAGAATCCTTGCCGCCGCAGTTCAAATACATTCTCCATCAACATCTGGGCAAAAAGCCAACCGAGGGGCCTCCAACGACTATCTGTTCAAAGCGATAATGTCTCCGCGGAGCGTCAATACCTTGTTTGTCCATTTCGGATTCGTGACAGTGTGTCAACACTTATTATAATTCTAATTGATTGATGACGTACATAGCTGCGGATAGTGCTAATGACAGCTCCCACCGCCTTCCACTACACCCCCTTTGACAATACACCCAGCATACAAATCAAAACAGATTCGCCATTAGTTAAGCTATCGTTGGGGACAAATCTAACAAACGCCAATCCTTCCTGGCGAACGGGTATTTGCGTTAATTAATTAGGAAAAAGATTTCTATGCACAGCATTCAAAGGATTCGCTCATGTGTATCTTTGCATCCAACCATATGCAAACGCACATAGATACTTTGGAAAACACTAAATCCCTCTGGATGAGAAGAAAATACTTTGTGCGGCCAGAGGCGACCAGTGTGGTGGCCGGCGGTGGCATGCGCGCGGTCGGGATAATATCATGTACCCATATCGAGCCATTAATTTATCAACTGATTAAAGGATAACCAGCAGGCTGTGTGTGCGGTACTTAGTAAATGTTTTATTTAGATAGGATAACGGTGATAATTTGATTTTGGTTAGGAAATCGGTTAAAGGTCATTCCGTGAGAGCGGTTTGTGCGGTTGACTTTCATTAGTGGCGGTTATGAGGAAATAATATGTAAAACAGCCATAGTGGAGTTGGGTAGGAGTTTCCAATTAACTCTGGCGGTTCTCGCATTATCCCCCCCCCCCCCCCCCTCCCCCCTCCCGCTCTTCATTGAATCTGATTAGTAAGAATAAATTGTTGATGTTTGTTATTTGTGTATTGTTTGCGGTTTGATTGACACAAGGAAAATAGTTCGGAAAATATGTATGTGGATAGGTTTGTGGTGGTCGAATGTCGGTGTGGTGGGTGGTGACGTTGGGTTGGATTTGGTTAACTATGTGTTTGGTTTAGTGGTTAAACTTTCCTCCCCATGAGTCAAGCATTTTCGTTTTTGTGCCCCTAACTAGTAAAATGAAATAATTATATATTTTGGTTTTTCAAATGACAACACAAATGTCCTTAAGATTGATTGAATGGTTGGTACTTATATTGGTACTTATAATTGGAAGTGAACCAATAGCCAAGTAAACAGGTAAGTTCCTAATTAAACAGGTACTATTTTACATTTATATCAACACTTTTGTTTACTCTAGCAGGAACAAAATACTAATTTATTTTACATGATTAAAGGGGATGTTAATGGTGTGATTAATTTTTGAAAATAAAGTTACATTGAGAATAGATCCTATCAAGAAAAAATCAGACATTGTAGACATTTATTAAGTATTTTTCTTACTTTTTAAGCTGCAAGCGCAATGCAGATTTTACTAAATAAAATTAGTTTTAGTTGTTTAGTTCTTCGAGTCCAGAATTCGACTCGCTTTACTGTATTTTTACATTCTTAAAGTTATCAACAAAGCAATAATATCGTTGGTCGTATACTTTTACCTTAGCTATCTCTCGGCAATTGCGTACAGAGAATGCATGGTATGTCTTCATAGTCTTCCTCTTTCGCCAGTCGTCCAAGCAATTTCCCTCCTATATTATAAAGGGTGGGTATTTTAACTGGCGGCATTTCAACATGAATAGACTGACACCTGAGCAACGCTTCCAAATTGTGCAAATTTATTTTGAAAATCGTAATACGTATCACGCACTACGTCCACTTTCCGGTCAACATATTCTTCCATCAGAGCAATTAATTCGTTTAATTATGGAACGTCTTCGCACCAAGTTAACTCTAAATGATAATAAACATCCACAGAAACGTCGTATACGGTGCGCGTACAGAAGAAGTCATTGCTGCTGTAGAGCGTAGCGCAGAGAAAACCCCGAATCTGGATATGTATCCATCCACTTTATGGAAGATTTTGCGGAAAGATCTTGGTTTGCGTGCCTACAAAATCCACTTTGTGAGTTGTGAATTGAAGCCACAGGATCACCTAGCAAAGCGTATATTCGGTGAATGGGTCCAAAACAAGATTGCCGTTGATCTCAATTTTTATAAGCAAATTTTGTTTAGCGGGGAAACTCACTTTTGGTTGAATGGATACGTCAAAATAAACAAAACTGCCGTATTTGGAGTGATGATAATTCTCAAGTGTATGTTGAGACACCGTTACATCCACAAAAACTGAATATTTGGTGTGCTTTATGGGTTGGTGGAATAATTGGTCTGTACTTCTTTAAAAACGATGCTGGCCAGAACGTTACAGTCAATGCTGACCGCTGTAGAGCCATGATTACTGACTTTTTCGTTCATCAATAGAACAACCATGATGTGCAGGAGCTGTGGTTTCAACAAGACGGCGCAACATGTTACACAGCTCGTGCCACAATTGATTTATTGAAGGAATCGTTTCGTTACCGCATAGTTTCACGTTACGGACCCGTGAATTGGCCTCTAAGATCGTGTGATTTAACGCCACTTGACTATTTTTTGTGGGGATATGTGAAACCGCTAGTCTACGCCGATAAGCCCGAAACGGTTGACCGCTTGGAGGACAACATTCGCCGCGTTATTGCCGAAATACGGTCACAAATGTTGGAAAAGGACCTCCAGATTAGACTACGTCCGAGCCAGCCGCTGCGGATACATGCCAGAAATCATATTTATGTTATAATGCCACAAAATTATCTTTTGAATAAAGTAAATTTCATGTCCATTTAAAAAAAAAATCATCTCTGTTTTATTCTATTTCAAACTTCTATACCTTCAAAAAAAACAACCTTAATGTAGTTGCTTCCAACTCTTCAATCTACCTGCAAGCTATTCATTAAAAAAAAACTACGTTCCTGACATGACGATGATGGAGACGGACCTAGCAAGACAAACAAATACGAACAACCACGGCAAAACATAAGCATGGAAATCGACTTTTATCGGTTGTACTGAACGCTGAAATAAAATAGTACCGAAAATGACCAAATTGAACTGGGCTCAATTAAATGGATTTGTAAGAGAAAAACACAATTTTAAAAATAAAAATTATTTAGAAACAAGAACAGTATTTATTATTCATTTGTACACATACAAAAAATTTAATATGTTTTTAATATCCAAATAACAGCTTCTTACAAGATCCATATGAAAGTTATACCTTATATGGTACTTAAAAAACATTTTTTTTAATTTTCTTGTCTGTCTGTCTTTCTGTCTGTTTGTTTGGGCTACTTTCGGGAACAGCTGTACCGTTTTGGCGGGAATTTCGCCGCCAGGTAACTAATATACTTGAGGGAGCTACTTAAGCTTTTTAAATTACCCAAAAGGTGACACTGGGGTGTTTTTTGACGTGATTACGTTTTATAAATCGATGACAGGCTACACTACACGTACGAAATGATAACACTCATGCTGATAAGACTCATGACTGAGCACCAGGCGAAAATAAAAAAGAACAGCAAATGCAAATTTCCAAAATAATTCCACTCAAATTCAAAAAGTATAAGCTTTGTATATACACTGCATATAGTACTATCATGGAGCATCGTTTTTTAGTTCTGAATCAGGTCGCAATGAGGCGTGCTGAAATTGCCAATTGGTGTGAATATAGAATAAGTACAGACAACAAAAGTTTATTAAATACTGGTAAAATATCGGTGAAGGTTCTAGTCTCCACTAGTTAGAGTTAGTTCTGAATCAACCAGGAAGATGGCCAGACGAAAAATGACCACCATGAGAGTACTATAGAAAATGTATATACAATGGTATAAGAAGAGAAAAAGAAATACAAAATGGGCGGAGTTTTGTTAAAGTAGAAAGTAGATGTAAATAATGGGGTGAGTGCTGTGTGTGTGTGGAATGTGGATTTAACGAGAGGGTTTGTGGGTATTTTTATTTTTTTGGTGAGTCTGAGGTTCGGTCCACACTTGCGTCATTTTGACGCAGCGGTGAAGATTTCGCGTCTTGCATTAAGGAGGCTTTACATGCATCTGCATCTACAAATTTAAAGAAAAGTAGACCCATATAAATCACTAATATATATGATGGAAAGGGCACACACTAAAGGCTTTCCATAAATTTACTATAACTTTTTGACATTGCTATTGAGCACATTCGAGTGCTCCAATTCAATACACTACGGGAAGAAGTACATTTTACATAGAAAATAACCAAAAGATACCAATTTCTATCAAAATATAAAGTAACAAAAGTAACTAATATTCTGTGCCATTTGCTAGAAAATTAAGATATTTTATATGGAAATCCAAAGTCCAATAAAAAAAATTTGCGCTTTCCCTTTTTCCCGCCAATAATTATAGTATACTCAAAAAATAAATTTGACGGCCGCAATAATACAATTAATTAGTTATGCCATATTCAAAGCACGCTTTAAGATTCACACAAATTGTTAGCGCACATTGGAGAATTTGAGATGCACAGGTATTTTAATCAAAAAAATATTTCAGTTAAATTTAAAACAAATAATTGAATAATATGCACGGATCTCAATAAAAACTTAAAAAAACAAAAAATGATAATTTGTTTTATTTAAGGAAGTCTAAAAAAGTGATCGAGAAAAAATAGCTGTCTGTCTGTCTGTCTGTCTGTCTGTCTGTATGTCTGTCTGTCTGTCTGTCTGTCTGTATGTCTGGCTGTATGTCTGTCTGTCTGTCTGTCTGTATGTATAACGAACTGCAGCCTAAACGTGTGAAGCGATTATCTTCAAACTTAGTCTGTGTGATTATTTTGGCATTCCCCAGAGGGGAAATTGAAATTTTATTTTTAGGCCTAAAAATAACGGTACCTGCCAAATGAACGTTTAGGATTCGTGAATATTAAAAAAATTTAAATAACAATCAAACATGACATTACGATCATAGGGAAGTCTAAAAAAGTGATCGAGAAAAAATATCTGTCTGTCTGTCTGTTTGTCTGTCTGTCTATCTGTCTGTCTGTCTGTCTGTCTATCTATCTGTCTGTATGTCTTTCTGTCTGTCTGTCTGTCTATCTTACTGTCTGTCTGTCAGTATGAATAACGAGCTGCAGCCTAAACGTGTGAAGCCAATATCTTCAAACTTAGTCTGTGTGATTATTTTGGCATTCCCCAGAGGGAAATTGAAATTTTATTTTTAGGCCAAAAATAACGGTACCTGCCATATGAACGTTTATTAAAAACTTATTTTTCTCGAAAACGGCTTCAACGATTTTGATAAAAAAAACTGAGAATTTTTTTGTTGGTATTGGCTATTATTTTATTAGAACCAAATTTCCAGGAAGAGTCTATTAACGGTACCTTTCATATAACGTTTTTTTTAATTTTGAGCTTTCTCGGTAACGGCTCTTTCGATTTGTGTCAAATTTTATATTTGAGAAGATCTAGGCAGCTTTATTAATTCTGTATATCAATTTTTTAATAACTTTTTTTTCTAATTAAAATTAGTTTTTGATTTTTTTTTTTGAAAAATCAATATTTTTAAAACTAATCAAAAAAAATTATTTAAAATTTTATAATCACATTTATATTAATAAACTCTAAAAAACTGCAAGCCAAAAGTTAAAAAAAAAAATTAGAACTAAAAATAAAAAAACTGGATTTTATCGAAACCGATCCTACAATTTTCGAAATACTTTTTTCGTAAATTCTTTGTTATTTAAGACGTGAGATGGCGTACTTCATCTTTACTAAAAACCGTTAAGTATTGTGGTTTTGATACTTTTTATAAGTTCAAACTGTGTTATTTTCAAAGTAAATGTTATTTTTTTCTGTCAAAGATCTTGCTTTCCAATGTAATTAGGCCAATGTAATTAGGCACATAAGAGCAAGTACGTGCGACCCAGTCGTGCCCATTTTTTTTTTAATTGATGGTTCAACATTGATTGAAAAATACTTAGCAGATAAAATCACACGAACAAATAAAACAATGTTGCAAATGAAATGATATAATAAAGGTCTTTAGATTCATACTTCCTATAAAATTCATACATGAAGATGATCTGCATTTTGATCTTCCCTTTCTATCGCACAAGTATGATTTGCGTATTGTGTGTCCTCTTATTTTGCATATGTCGATGCAGATGAAGATGAAGATGCATGTAAAGCCTATTTTACTCACAAATGACGCAGGGGAATCTGAGGAGTGTGTGCAGTACTCTATTTATTTGTGAGTACTGTAAGACGCAAAACCGTAACCGCTGAGGCGCCGCAGCGTCTAAATAAGGTAAGTGTGCACCGGGCCTGAATTGTGACAAAAATCGATCGCTGTGTGTGTATGTATGTCGAGTATGTACTCTAAAACCGCCCAAGGGATTTTAATGAAATTTACAGGGTAGATATAGTTTTGTCCAGAAATCCTTCCTGTGTCCCGCTAGCATTATGTTCGCATTTCACATTAAAACATGTTTTTTCTATAGGGCATAGTAACGCGAGCCGGGTACCGCTAGTTTAATAGGTTGTTGGTACAATAGTATTTTTTGTACTAGATTTTTAGTACTTGGTACTAGAATATAGTAGTATCGCATTGTTTGGTACTAGCTTTGGTATGATATTTAATACTAAAATTTGTTTTTTTAGTAGTAGATTTAGTACTAGATTTTTTTGACGTGATAAGTGAAATTGTATATTGTGTGAGTTAACGGGCTGTATGTTGGTGTTGGTGCCATCAATGTTTTCTTATGACGTTATCACGTAAAATTATCGTCCGTAAGCCAACTTTACAGACAAACAGCTTTTTTTGTATATGATTTTTGGTTTGTATCACTACAGAACACGTTGGAACTTGTAATCGATTTCTTAATTTAGTTTTATTATATTGATATGAAAAATTCTTTCAACGTTTGCTGAAGAATGAGGAATACAGAAAGTACCTTGAATAATTCGATGAATATTTTGAAACCTAAACTAATTACATTCATTCTTTTAAAACCTCAATTTTTACCCAAAATTCCAATACAAATACATTTCTCAGTTTTTTTATTCGCAGTCAGCTGGAGCTCTATATTGTTGTTTATAGCTTCAATGTTTTTGAGTTCGTTATACTACATTTTCATTAGAATATAAAAAAAACTGATATAAAAATCAAACATGAAACTACGATCATAGAGAAACCTAAAAAAGTTGGTGACAAAAATTTCTGTCTGTCAATCTAGTTATTATCTATTTCTACGTAAATTGTTTTCTTTCAAATATCTAGCCTTCACTATGATTTTGCACATAAAGTAAGTACGTGTGACCCAGTCATGCCCTCTTACCTTTTTATTTTCGTTTTTGACTTTTTATAATGTCAACTTTGACGTTTTGTTATAGAACCTTATTCAGTTGTGATTCAATTGTTTTCAAATAAGGTGTGTTCGGCTTTACACCACATAATTTAAAAAAGTAGTACTAGGAATCCTTAGTGGTTTTTAGTTTTAGTTGGAGAGGCGCAGCTGTTGTCAGGACTCAAAAACGTATGGTATACGCGAGTAAGAACATTATCAAAAATATGTATAAAAAAACCAAGCCGTGTGTGTTCCTTTGGAATCAATTTCAGATAGACAGGAACTAGTGATTCTGGTAATTTGGCAGCGATCAACAGAACTATTTTTTTTGCAAGGCAATTTCGATTCATATTTTAAATATGGGTAAAAAGGAACTTTTCTTTTTATAAATGTGTGCTTACTTGAGACATGGCCAACCACATATCATCCAGAATTTTAACATACATATAATATGTGCTTCCCGTTTAAAGCCCTTTGTGATCCTTTAAGATTTGGACCCGATAAGCGATGCTCCGTTGGAGATATTAACGATAATATAGTTTTCAACAACATTAAATTTTAAAGGATTTACCGACTTTAAAAAACATTTTGGTAAACACGAGCAACGCAAGGTGGGTCAGCTAGTTTTATATACAAAAAAAACATGAACTTCTTTTAAATCACGATACATAAATCCTGAATTTCTTATGAAATAGTGATTAAAGGGAATAACTTTTCATATCTTCAGGGATTGAACCTCTTTTCTATAAACATGTTTCCTTCGAAGCTAAAAGTCTACTAAAACAACCTAAATCTCATCTGGATACAAATCTTCTGGGAACTCATGTAAACTACCGTTTGAGTCATTAAATTCCTTAAATCAACTGAACTGTCCATGCAGAAAAAAGGTAACTTTAGTATAATACGAGTATCCAAATAAGAAAAGACATCGTGATTGGGGTAAAACAAAGCAAATCAAAAAAACAAAAAAAAAAACAACCGAACAGACAAAACTTTCTAAGCAAAACGATAAACGAAAGCAACGAAACTTTTTAATGAAGAAATTAAGATACTTCAATCCAGTTGCGAAGAAAAATCGCTGTCATTCCAACCCTTTTTACTAGGCTTATCTATTCTATTAGTTTGGCCTTGTCAAGGAGTGAGTGGAGGATGGATATCTTGGTTTTTTTTTGCAAAACATGGACCAAAAGAGACCTTTTTGTGTCATGGATGAACACTGGACATGATAATATGATACCAACATATCAGGGGCAAATATTTAAACTCTTAACAAGGACCATCTAAATTTGTCCTTTGCAAACGACTAAAAGAACGGCTTTTGTTTGTCCAGCGTAATTATATCCTGGAAATTAATAGTCTCTCAGCATTGCATGACAGTTACAAGGATTTTTTCTATAGATAGGTATTGGTTGGGTGTAAGGGTGACAGTGACGGTGAGACAGGGTAATAATTTTTTTGTTAGATTCCTGAAAGTGATTCGTTGGATATAAAATATGAAAATAAATTATTAGAGTGGCTACTCTACTTAATACTCACTTAAGACAGCATCATATAGCCTGGCTGCCCTGATGCCTTTTTGCTAATAATTTGTAAATTTAATTTGTAAGTTATTTGAATAAATAAATAAATAAATAAATAAATAAAGTTTAATAATAGTACAGGGGCAAGTATGGAATCTTGGAAAAGTCAGTTATTGAACCTTCTTCAATTCTATCATCATCATCATCATCATCATCGGCGCAGCAACCAGGATCTGGCCCGATCCTCCTTTAACAAAGTTATTCCATACACCCCGATTGCTGGCCAACGCCATCCAATTGCTCTCCTCAAGGCTTCGGACGTCCTGGTCTACGCAATCCTTCCAACGCGAGCAAGGTCTGCCAACCTTGTCTTCTACCATAAAAAGGACTGCAAAAGGCTTTCGAGCTGGTTCCTCTTCGTTCATGCGAGCTAGGTGCCAAGTCCACCGGAGTCTACCGAGCTTTGATTATTCCACAACATCGGCTTCGAGGTAAATTTTATCCAATTCATGATTGTATCTTCTCTGGTATCGTAATCCGTGTGAGTATTGGTAAGACCATAGTCTTGTACAGCAGCAGTTTGGATTTTATGGTAAGGTTTCTGGATTTAAAGAGTGAGCAGCCGCCCGCGTATTTTTTCCTCCATTTTAATATCGGCTGATACTTTTGAGGTAGTTAAGGGATTGCACTACTTCAAATTTATGCTCCGCTACCTCCGCTACCTTCTCACTGATGTAGCCACCATGTACTTAGTCTTTCCTTTATTAATGTGCAGACCCTGGTTTTGTGCCGCCTGTTCGATCTAGGTAAAAGAGTCATGTACCGATTGTTGGCTTCTGCCGATATTGTCAATGTCGTCTGCACAACCCAGTATATGGATGGACTTGGTAACGGTAGTCCATTTTGTTGACGGATTGATTTCTCCAACGCCAGGTTGAAGAGGATGCAAGCCAGACCATCAATCTTGTTCGAGTCCATTAAAGATGTTGATTGGTCTGGACAGAAAACCGGCTACTTTTAATTAGATGTTGTTTGTGAGCCTAGATAGTCGTGTCAATTTATTTGCGATGCCAAATTCTGTCATGGCCTCATAAAGTTCTACCCTGGATATGCTATCGTAGGCGGCTTAAAAGTCTATAAACAGATGGTACGTGAAATATTAAATTTCAGACTTTTTCCATCACCTACCTAAGGGTAAAGATCTGATCAATTTTTGATTTGCCTGGTATGAAACCGCATTAATATTTGCCGATTATGGTTTTAGCGTATGGTGCAGGATAGAGGAGAATATCTTATAGGATGTACTGAACAATGTTATATTTGCTGCACTTTGTGATATCTCCCTTCTTATGTATGGACACATGATGCCTTTTCGTCAGTCTTTTGGCATTTTTTCGTGATCCCATACGTGCACTTTGATTTCATGAATAGCTTGGTATGGTGCTTGCCATTCATGTTTGATCAGGTCGGCAGGTATGCCGTCGGCTATCGAGGCCTTGTTATTTTTGAGCCGATTAATCACCTTTTCTATATCCTCTTTGCTTGGTGCTGCAACCACCACAAGACGTCTTATTCTTGAAATGTTAGAGTATCCATTGCTTCCGTGAACCCACCGTTCAACAATTTATCGCTCAAGAATGCCTATAGGATCGGTGATCAAATTTCCCTCTCCGTCCTTACAGTATTTGCAGCGAATTGGTAGAACCTCGCTCTCTATTTCTTTCAATTTCCACTTTTCTCCCAGGCTGTCTTTTCGTGTCTTTGAAGTCTTTTCTCTATTCTTTTCTTCTGAGCTTTTTATATTCATCTTCGCGTGCCAGCGTTCTATGACACTGCTGCATTGCTCGGTATGCAGCATTCTTACGTTCAGTTGCTAGTTTGAATTCATCATCAAACCAGTCGCTTCGGTATCTGTGACTACTGCCTAAGATGGTATCAGCAGTGCTAATGACTTTGTTCTTAAGGCATGACCATTTTTCCTCTACGCCGGCACTCTGTCCCCAGGACTTACGCATCCCTCATCCAGCTCTCCGTGGGTGTGCCTCAGTGCGCGACTGCATAGATTGCTTTTGTTTTCATCGTAGAGGGCAGCCATGTTGATTCGAGCCTGAGCGGCGGGTGCAATACTTCTTCGCAGAGCAATCCGTCCACGGAACACCATACCAACAAGATATTAGTCCGAGTCGATGTTGGAACCTCGAAACGTTCGTATCGTCATCAGGCTCGAGTAGTGGCGATGATCTATCAGCACGTGGTCAATTTGGTAACGAGTGACTCCATAAGGAAATACGCTGGTGGCTTTGTAGATATATTTACGCGGGAGATTGACACTCGCAGTGACCAATTTCGTTAATGCTGTCATTTCTATGACTCGTAATCCATTGTCATTAGTGTTCCCATGCAAACTATGGGAATTTATGTACTACCTGTATAGCGGCTCCCTATACCTAATATGGCGTTGAAACCGGCAAGTATGATTTTAACTTCATGCCTTGACCAGGCATTGAGGGTCCTATCTACACGTTCGTAGTAGGATTTTTTTTCGTCTTTTTCGGACTCCTCCGAAGGTGCGTGAACGTTTATGAGACTGATGTATCATTTCCAAGCACATGGTGTTTTGGGTGACCGCTGTAATGAATGTTATATTATTTTTTTTTCTGCAAAACACCATTCCTCTCATTGCTTGAAGTCATGTTATGTCAGCTTTATATCTATGTGGCAGGACATCAGTTAGCTGTTGTGCAGCTAAAGCTCTGAAGAGCGTTCTTACGTTCCATGAGGAGATTCTTAAATGGTTTAGCCGCTGTCGTTGCTTGGTTCATCGTCGTGTAATCAGTTCATTTCCTAGGCTTGGTGTCTGAGTAAGTTTTCTTACGGAAGAGGTTATCAGAACCTCGCCAAATTTTGGGGACTAGCGCTTGCAATTTTTGCTAATTTGTGACCGGGGTGGTGACGCCACAGGTCTCCCTTCTTTACTTTGCTTTTCTCATAATTTACATAAGCAGGAAGAAGACAGTTTGAGAGTTTATGGTTTGTAAAGCATGATATTCTTAGGCCACACTAGCCACACTAATTTTTTTATCATCATCATCATAATGAATCAGTGGCAACAAAAAGTCTCATTTCTAGGCCTCGTCCAACAAGCTCTTCTAAACCTACCGTTCTCTGTCTGATTTTGAATGTGTTCTTCACCATCCTTTCAATATTAGTAATGTCTTTCACACTGGCTCTTACCATAAACAGAATTTCAAAAGGATTTTCGAGCTGGTTCCTCTTTTCTCTCGATGGTACCCAACCCATCGGAGTCTACCGATCTTCATTTATTCAACCACGTCTGCTTTTAGTTGGATTTCATATAATTCATGATTTTATTTATCTTCCCCGGAAGGGTCCGGCAACACACAAAAGACCAACAATTAATAATCCAAAGTGGCTTTTAGTAAGTACCCAAGTCTTGGATCCGTATATACCTGTATTACTTAATCCAACACCTTAGTTTTGTACAGAAACAGCTCAGTGTTCTCGGTAAGATTTTTGGATTTGAAGAGCCTTGACAAACTATATATGTTTTCTGTTAGATTTTAGCAGCCACGCGTCTATTTAATCCGCCACTTTATTATCGGCTGCTAATTTTGGCCAAAGGTAGTTAAAGGCTTACACAACTTCACTTCACGCTTCACTATTCTTATTGTTGGACCAAAATATTGTATTATGGAACAATCCCAAACGAGGAGATTCCCATCGCGTCCTTTTCTAATGTCAATTCAGCGATCCAAATGTACTGTGAAATGAAATTATGCCAAATTCTGATGATAAACCGCAGATGAAGTATTAGAAGAACACTTCTTATGAATATGTACAGGGTTCCTAATGAATTCTGGAAATATAGTGACTCATTCCACTATTACCGTGAAAGAGTAGTAACTTCTTCAGACTACTGGATTGTAATTTTTTTGACCAATTCTTCCAGAGTTAAATTAGTCATGAAATAGTGGATCTCTTGTAGAACCTCAGATTTACTCTCCTTTCCTGTAGATTTAAAATTGCAAATATGAAAACGAGATTGGTCATTGGCATTGGCATTGGCCCCTCTCATAGAACTGTCGCGCTTCCAATTTCGTATATTCGATAAGTAAAGACCACTACACTCAATCGTACAAAATATTCTTGGGTCTTCTTACTACAAGGACTCAATATCGGTTTGAAAATCCTTTTCGAACAAAAGTTTCTCGAAATTCGGAAATTTCTAACTTAATATTCTTTATTGTATCTTATAAACACTAAACTTTTTTAAGTCCATAAAATTAAACCTCTGCCCATTTTTGTTCAGAAACATTTGTAGCCCTCCATACCAGTCCCATTTACACACTTTTTAAACAAACGACCATTAGACATAATGCCGCACTAACCTTTTACGTGACTTGTCAGTTTAGTAAACTTTGTGTTCTCCTAAGTTCCAACCAAAAACTTTTATTCCCCTATGGTTCTTGACTTATTTTTTATTTCTTTCCCAAAAAAAGAACAAACTTACATCAAATTGTCGCTCTAGGAATAAAATATTTGTTTTTCACATGCAAAGTATCATCATATCCATGACCATCAACTTTCTTAAAAAACTTCGTCGCCTTGCTTCGCGTGCGTTGCTTCCGTGCGTCGTCGCGTCGTGTCGCCCTTGTGGACCTCCTATCCTATAAATGCGACAATCTTCCGACTTAAGAATTCCAAAGAAAATATTATTATTCCCAACTTGACATGGAATAAAAATGTTCCCCGATGATGTTGGGATTTTTTTTGCCTTTTGCAATGTAGTCCTAATTTTGTGTTGTTGCTTTGGGAAAAAAATCTGCGAGTTCGCGTTTTGCAATCGAAAATCGCCTAAGTTTTTCTATCCTCTATCTCTGTTGGAAAATTTTCTGGTGAAAAACTTCGGGGTTGCTTTTCAACACACAGAAAGTGTAGCGTATAACTTTGATACCGGAAGCAGCTCAACACAAAGTAATCGACCCGGAAGCTTTGATGGCATAGAGCAAACGCCAGAGTTACAAATCATTTTAAAAAAAAGTTTTCTTCTTGGGTCCTTCTTTGCGGAACTCTTGAGCCGGCAGCTCGAGTCCTGACTCCTGACACAGAAAAAATAAACTTTGATATTCAAAAAATATTAGGAATCTGCAGTTTTTCTTGCGTTCACAGAAAAGTTCGAAAGTTGATTCTGTACTGCAAATTGTGTACACAAACGCTTCAAGATGAAAATATTCATATTGCAATAAACAAGAATGTGTAGCAATAGTTGGTCTTTGCATTCGTTGGTGCAACAATCAATAGACGTTTTAAGAAACCATTTGTAGTTATTCGTTTTTTGGGCAATAAAAGTCGAATCAAAAAAAGATTTTTTTTTCAAAACGAATTGGTGTCTTGTTGCGGGAATGGCAATGAATGTCTGTTAAGTAGTTTGCAACAAGGATTTATGTTGCATGCATATTGGTAGACCAGATACGATATAATAGTTTTTCTTGTAAGGAATGAGGGAAGAATTAAACTGTCTATTAAAATAGCCGGTTTTCTGCCCGGCGAGACGAAGGGATGGTTGCTCTGGTAAGCGAGCTCATCAAGCGAGCCCCGAGCGAGCTCTGAGCTAAAAAAGAAATACAAGTAGAGCGCTCAGAGCGCTCCGAGTTAAAAAAGAAACACAGTTCTTTTTTTGACAGCTCAGTGCCCCGCTCCCAGCCAAAAAAGGAAAACGCCTATTATCGGGAGAAGTCAACAAGCTGCACAAGACACTCTCATACCCTCATCCTGATCGAGCACGTGGCACAAAACCTGAGTCTTTATATGAAGTAAAAACCAAGTACGTGGTGGCTACGTCTGCGAGAAGTGTTGGCCCAATAATACGGGTAGAGCATGATTTTGAACTAGTGCAATCCTTCAACTATCTTGGGTCAAAAGTAGTGTTGTATACTTCCAATATTATATATACCAATCTCCCTCACTTAGGTATAAAGATAAAAGAACTGAATTAGAATTAAGTATAATAATAGTGAATAAACAGATCTCATTGAAGACACACCACTCTTTTATTTAATGAGAAGAAGAACAGAACATGGTGTCGGATATGTCTAGAGAACACACGTAGAAATATATTTTAAAATAAAAAGATTAAAATAAAATAAAAAAAAGTAATACAGTCGCTGTGAATTGTTATGAACGCAACAGCCATTTTAAATATAATCAGTCCCAGTTTGATTTATTTATATAAACTGTCAATCAGTCTGTGCCGCCACGTGCGAAGTCTGAACTGGATAAAACACATAAAAATACAGTCGCTGATTCAGGAGTTTATCTTGCTGCACAAGAAAGATTGGATTTAACGCATCTTCAACAGTCTACACTAGAAGATCAGTCGTCTACGTTTATATCCAATAGTCCGTGTGGCGGCTGCAAAAAAACTTAAATCATCGAGTTAAAGAAAATTTCAGTTTTCTAGTGAGAGATGAGTTGGAGTAAATGCAAAAATGCCAGGTCTTCCAGTTCTTATCCTGGTGCGATTACGGTGGGAGGGCAAAACAGGGCACGTTTTTTGGATCACGAGTTAAAGAACAATTTTTCCATGGTGGTCTAAGTCTCAGTTAGTATAACAAAAAAAAAAAACACAAAGTCTTCCTCTTGAAATCCTGGTGGGATTGTAGGAAGGGTTGATTTTTTGTGACCTTTTTACTCATCGAGTTAAAGGATTAATTTGGTATCAAATGAAAGGTAATTACATATGCTTTTAAAATTCAGAGGTCTTCCGGGTGAATGCTTGGCAGTTTCGTCACTCGGCCTTATTTTATGAGGTTAGGCAAAACTGCGCGGTTTTCGCTTAAAACATATTTTTCCTGTTACTCATTGAGTTAATGAATAAAATGTACATATATCAAATCAATGCTCAAACTATGTCATTTTATTATATATAAGGAACTAACAAACTAAGGTAGTAACTTGAATAAAAAATGTCTGAACTTGACAATTTTTCCAACCGAAGCTTTGGTGCTGATATCCCCAAATTTGGTCATCAAACATAACACACAAAAAGCAACCATATTAAAAGTTCATCACATCAGAATTTGTTTTATTAAACTGTTTTACAAAACATTATGGCTATTAAACAATAAAACGAAATTTTAACTATTACATTTTTTTTATATCTTCTATTGATTTGATGTTGATTTTAAAAATCTGATTCTTCTGAAGAATCGGAGTTACTTCCTACATAAGTTTCTTCGAAAATGTTGCTTTGTTCTGTTGATTCTTCAGTTTCAGATCGTAAGACATCCTCTACCGAATTTGTGCTAGTACTTATGTCCATCCATAGTCTTCGGGGTTGTTTTTCTGGAAATTAAGTTCAGTAGCAGAGAACCACATTGAGTTTATGAAAATAGCCCTTAGAATTTGTTGCTTTAAAGAGTTTCAACATGGTGGAATGTTGCCAGAGTCAAAACTGTGTATTTTCCTCAAAAATGGTCAAGCCGTTGATTTTGATCCATAGTTTTTGGTAAATATATCCAATCCACTCTTTCCTTATTCAAATCGTCACCACTTCTGCTGTACAATTGATTTGTAAATGTTTGTATCACTTTTATTTTGGTCATATCATTTATTACAGCTGGATCAGTAAGCTTTACAAATATTTCTTGGTAACTGCTTTTGGACTTCAGAATTGTTAACGGTTTAATTTGTCCCTTTCCTTTGAATGAAGCATTATAGTCACAGCCAGTAAATACATGCAGAAATGGTAGAGTCTTGCAGAGTTGTGCGCCTAATTTGTCAAAGAGTTTGATGCAGTTCAGTGCTTCAGATGGACCAAATTTCTTTAGCGGGAAGTGTATCCATGTTGCCCAATAAAATGACAAAGACGTCCGTATCAGATGCCTTAGTTATTGTTCTACGCTGCAAATAAATTTTTGAGATGTGGACGAAAATACGTGTATCAGCTTCCTCATGGTAACATTCAACACGTTTCCCGAAAATCTTAAATTTGATGAGGTTATGGAGAAATTTAAAAATTATTGCGAGCCTAGAACAAACATCGTGTTTGAGCGAAATAAATTTCTGTCTGCTAGGCAAAATGTGGCTGAAACCATGGATCAATTTCTGACGCGTTTAAAGGAATTGGTTCAAGCATGTGAGCATGGTTCCAATAGAGATGGTCCGAGATTTCTTCTCTTTACTCTGAAAACAAGATCAACTATATCCAGAGGTCCAATCACAGCGGAAAAAAGAACACCGTTCGTCAAGAACCACGAGCAGTCTCAATCGAAGCCAAGTTACACCACTACTAACAACGATAATCCTAATAGCAGCTCCAACTCATAAACAAAGACGAAAGAAGGCAACAAAAAGTATGAAGGATGTGAATGCCGGTATCATAGAAGGAAGTGTCCAGCTCTCGGTCAAAGATGTCGTATATGTAAACATTGTAAGTTATACAAAGAGATAAAATCATTTTCCTTGAATTGTAATAATGATATTTTTAATGATTAAGATTTAGTTGATGATTGTGATTTTTACTTGCGATTTTATGGTATTATAATGCAAGTTATGCATTCGTACTATTGTTGTTGGAGACCAGTTTTTTAATTTTCTACCTGTTTCTCATGGAGTACCTAAAGGATCGAAAATGGGCTCATCTTTCTTCTTAATGTATATCAATGAAATACCAAAAGTCATTCGTTGTTGTGAAGAGCATGTCTTTGCTGACGACATTCAATTAACGAAAAGTACCCCGATTGGAATGATTGAAAATAGAGTGAGTAAGATAAATGAGGATCTTCAATCCATTGACGAATGGTCAGTTAAAAATGGTTTCACCCTAAACCCACAAACAAACAAAAAGGCCTTGTTATTTCCAAAAAGATCTTACTTCCCATCAATCCAGCTTAACAATATGATAGTCGAATATGTGGATACAGCTAAGAATCTCGGAATATGTTTCAACAGAACTTTAAACTGGAACAATCATATCACACAAGCCGTAGGTAAAGCATACGGGGCACTTCGCTTGCTCTGGCCAAGTAAGAACTTCACCCCATTGGAAACAAGAAAAATACTAACTAAAACTCTTGTAGTTCCTTTTTTGACTTATCGCTGTGAAATCTTTTGTAAGCTCGACAGCACGAGTCAGAGAGAGTTGAATGTTGCTTTTATTAGTGTTGCACGCTACATCCAATAAAAAATACTATTAGAACTGTCCAGCGGAAAATAAAGTCTTTCAAATATAACAAAAATAACTTTCAACGTGAGCTTTTAAATAGTCAAATTTTGCATATTGAAAATATTAAACAAAATAATTTAACATCAAATAATTTTGTTAAACAAATAGATCAAATAGTATAACTATTATAAATAAAGAGAGTCCGTTTATGACAGACAACAATTTAATTCCGTATTCGGGTAACACGTTTAAATTCAATTGTGTATCTTTAAATGATATTTACTCAGTGCTTTTACGGATTAAAAACAAAAAATATAATACTTTTCTGACTTAGAAAACTTTGATTATTTAGGACCAGAACTACAGACTATCATTAATAAATCTTTTCAAGAGGGTATTTTCCCAGACGCTTGGAAAGAATCAATGGTCAGCCCTATTGAAAAAGTTAAAAATACAAAAAAGTGTGAAGAATTTCGACCTATCAACAGTATGCCCCTGTACGAAAAAATCATAGTAAAGATCGCGTTCAAACAAATTGAAGACTACTTCGAAAACAATGCCTTGATAATTGAATCACAATCCGGTTTCCGAAAAGCTCATTCGTGTGAGAGTGCCTTAAACTTTATTTTAACTAGCTGGAAAGAGAGTGTATCAAAAAAAGAATATATATATGGTGCTTTTCTTGATTTAAAACGTGCATTTGAAACTATAGATCGATCGATCCTCTTAAAAAAAACTAGAAAAAAATGGTATTAAAAAAAAATAGAACTCAAAAAGTTAAAATAAACGGACATTTCTCGAAGCCTAATTATGTAGACTTGGGAGTTCCTCAAGGATCGGTACTGGGTACTCTTTTGTTTATTATTTACATCAATGACATAGAACGTGTTTTAAAATATTGTAAAATCGCCTGTTTGCTGATGATGCCCTTCTCTACATCTCAGGAGAAAACATTGAGGACTAAATGCTAGTAAAACTAAGTGTATGATTATATCAAGTAGAAATAGTTTTACTTTAAATTCGAACCTAGTAATTGAAAACAATATAATAGAAAGAGTTGATGAAATAAAATACCTTGGTATTATGATTGATAATAAACTTACATTTGAAAATCAAATAGATTATATATGTAAAAAGATTTCAAAGAAAATAGGTTTTTTAAAAAGAATAAGAAAAGATGTAACTATGCTAACGGCAATAAATATTTACAATGTTATAGTGAAACCACATTTTGAATATTGTTCAACAATTTTGTTTTTATGTAATGATGGTTTAATTGCTAGACTACAACTGTTGCAAAATAAAGCGATGCGGTCAAATTTATTTATATTTATAGATACACGTCAATAAATTTTATGTTAAATGCTTTTAAATGGTTGGCTGCTAAACAGAGAATTGTTATGAATATGCTAATGTTTGTTTAAAAAATAAAAAATAAATTGATGCCAAATTATTTAGCAAGTTATGTTCAATATGTTCGTGATATTCAACCGTATACACTTAGAAATATGAATGATTTTAGATTACCAAATTTTTTAAAAACCAGAGCTCAAAACTCTCTTATATATAAATGTTTTAAGATTTTTAATCTAATGGCTAACCATTTTAAATCTGAAAATAATGTAAATATATATAAAAAAAAGTGTTGTAGAATTTGTGAGACTGAAATATTAAAAATGTTAATGTAAGAATAATTTTAAAAATTATAAAATGATTGTTATCTAAAGCTTATTAATACGCTAATATATACCCATCTATTTATCTATCTTTGATCTGAGTCGATATGAACATATCACCAGCTTTTCCAAAAGCATTTATGGGATTTCCTTTGACAACATCCTTAAACAAAAAACTTTGGTATTGCTTTCCAATATTGTCTACATGTTTTTTTTTTGCTTGACAGCCAGCCAACTAGTTCGGTTTTCATTGTATTCCACAATCATTATCTTCCTGCAACTCAAAAACTTTTTTATAGCAGAAATTAATCAATTCTTTCTTTTGCCCCCAAAAGGAAGTCCATTCGCAGTTATGCATACATTTCAAATGCTAATTTTTTTGTGTTCCTCGGTATCCTACTAGCAATCCGACATTGCAATACTAAGCCAAGGATACCTTTTCGGAACTTCATCTTCACAAAAAAAAAATAAATAAAATAATAATAATAATCCAACAACGCATCTCTGGAGAAAAACAAAAACTTCAACAAAAAAAATTGCAAAAAATCCTTAACAGCTGTTTGCAGCGCTTGTCACCGCTGGTATATCCTTAAGGATAGTTTTTATTTTTAGCGAAATAAAACTTCTCACCTTAATAACGCTCATTAATAAATTCAGCTCAGTGTCGGTGTGTTCCAAACAGAGCATTGGTGATGCAATGTTATTTATTCAGCTGGTGCAGGCGAGTTCGAAGAACTTCCATACTAAGTGCTGGTCCATAACTCTTCTAACTCTAAGAATGAGGACAAGGAAATAGAATTCCAGCACCATGGCATCTGAAGTCATAATTTGTTATTCAACATAATTCGAAATGTTTTTTTCTGCATTAAAATCATTTTGAAAGCTCCAATTGATTTCTGCTAAGAATTTTTGTTCGAATTAGTCTTTCTCAGAAGAGGGAAATAACGTTGGAAGTAGTTTTTAAAAGAGTGTCTAAAATATACTAAAGGGTTCGCCATACAACGTTTTTTTTCAACTAGTGCTTATTTCGTGAATGGTAACACTTAGCTCATGTCTGATTTGACAGATAATTGCTTTTATCTTTCCGCTAAACGACTATGGTTGTGTATACGCTTGAACAACGCTGGGAAACATTGCGACGTTACTGCCTGCGATCGATGCCGATTTTGCCAAAAAAAAATCATCTTTTCACATGAAGCTCAGTTTGATCTTGGCGGGTATTTAAACAAGCAACAACAAGATCGTTATCAGGCCATGTTGAACGAATTTTTGTTCACAAAAATTGAAGAGGAGAATATTGGCAACATTTGGTTTCAACAGGACGGCGCTACGTGCCACACAGCCGAAGCTACACTCGATGTTGATGAAGCATTTTCAAAAAAAAAAAAAGAAAAAAAAAGTTATTTGGCGGACCCGTTAGTTTCCGATCTCTGCTTTAAAATTATCACAAAGTGAAATTGGTAGATGTTTTTCAATATCTACAGAAGTTTTTCCAACAAGTTTTTGAATGATCTTGGTTGCGGCTTTTTTTTATAATTATTCGTTTCCCTTTTAATGTAGAGCACACTGCGTGGTCATAAGGAAAATAGTGAGGGGAAGGACAGGAGGTGTCGATTAACATTGGTTTTGAATGCTTGCAGATCAAAATGGCAAGGGAAAATTTCGCCGGGTAAACTATTTCAAATTCGTGTTGTTCGGCTTGAAGATGTTTTGAAATTTTCAGCTGTTATTGTTAATCTTAAAACTGCTGTTATGCATCATCAGTTTTGGTTTTGAAATAATATTTTTTTGAAAGAATATTCCTACGATTTTTTGTGAAAAAAAAACTATAAAAGAAGTATCTACAAGTTAGATTTTCGTATTTTGTTTTAAATCCCCTAAGCCTTAAGCAAAGTTCAAAATATAATGGAATTTTGTATAAACTGCAAAGGGACAAGAACACAAGCAAGGGTTAAATATGTGATCCGCAAGGGATATAGTCCAAAAACTAAATGTAGGTGTCATTGAAGTTTTTTTTAGCCCAGAAGTTTTTGCGTTTCCAATTTTTCCGCGATTCGCGCCTTATTCCAATAAGGCATGCTACATGGGATAGAAGTAATTTCACTATTGGAAGAAGTTGTAATTTTTGCAAACTAACAATAAATCAAATGAATTAGCCGTGGAACGATATGATCCTAGAGGACGCGGAACATTTTTATCTTATTTTGAGCAATAATTCGTCTGTCGTATAGGCGCAGTGTGAAATTCTTCGCAGATGCAGTGCTTAGCCGCTCGCCTTGAATATACAGGGACAACTTGAGATGTTGCCAGGCCGGTACTGGCAGCTCTTCTGTTAGAATACCGCTATTGTTGCCGAAAATATCGAATAAGGCTTTGGTTATCAACCAGACGACGACGACGAAGATCCATGCAAATGGGCATTATCCGGCAGTCCCTACGACGAATTTTAATGAAAGATGTTCCCTTAATAAGTGCAGAAAGTGCATTTTGACGGCAACCACTTCTTCGATTCCATTTTCTCCAATTGACACAAATTCTAATTTGTTAAATAAACATAGTCTAACTACAAGTCCATTACATTTTATTTACATTTACAATCTTACGATCGTAGACAAACTGGCAAATCAGGCCATCGGTTCATACAATACAAGCATAAAACACGAAATGGATAAGCGATATAGCAAGCTGTTGGTTTTCGGAAATCTAGAATAGTTGTCGGATGGTGATAGATCCGACAACTATTCTTTATTTCGCTGTTCTATCGGGAATCGATGCTTTATCAGAGCAAAGGCCGTTGGCAAAATCAACAAGCATGACAGTGAAGCAGGTTTTCATGGCATCTTCTTTCTACATGTCAGAACCATCTTATTTGTTCATGGCATAATTTCCCCAAGATGCTGTTTTGGGACATTTCTGGCCCAAATTCGATCACACCTTGTTACTCTTGCTGACATTTAAAACATCTTTATTTTAGCTGCCTTCAGGTTAGGGTGAATATTTTGAACCATTCATCAAGTGCTCATTGCAAGAAGGTAGAAAGTCCGTCATCAGAAAAGAATACAAAGTTAAGTATCTTCCAGTAGAAATTCAAGAACTGTGAAAAGGTAAGGAAAACAAGACGTTTCCCTGATGCGTACCAATTTTTCCTGCAAACATTTTGTTGATTTCCAAGGTGCATCTTGCTCGTGTTTTGTTCTTGATTTTTGAATAAAACATGGGCACGACTGAATTGTACGTACTTATTCTTATGTGCTTTATCATATTGGAAGGCAAGATCTTTGATCGAAACATGTAACATTTACGTATGAAAACAACACGTTCTGAACTTACAAATAGTGTCAAAACCACAACCCTTAAAAGTTTTTAGTAAAAATGGAATATGTCATCACACGTCTTGTATAATAAAAAATTTATGAAAAAACTATTTCGAAAATTGTAGGACGAATTTTGATAAATTCCTATTTTTATTTTTAGTTTTTTGGATTTTTTTTTTAATTTTGGTATACAGTTTCTTAGAGCTTATACGAAAAATCTTAAAAATATAAAAAAAGTTATTCAAAATTTTGACATTCAGAATTAATTTTGCTACCTAATTCTTCTCAAATATATAATTTGACAGAAACCCAAAGAGCCGCTACCGAGAAAGCCAAACATTAAAAAAAAACGTTATTGGAATGTACCGTTAATAGTCTTTTCCCGTGAATGTGGTTCTGATCAAATGATATCCGATACCAATAAAAAAATTCGCAAAAATGTTCATCAAAATCGTTCAAGCTGTTTTAGAGAAAAATAAACTTTTCTTAAATGGTCATATGGCAGGTGCCGTTATTTTAGACCTTAAAAAAAATTCAATTTCAATTTCACCTCTTTGGTGGGGAATGCCAAAAGAATCACAAACACCAAATTTGAAGGTAATCGCTTAAGCCGTTTAGGCTGCAGCTCGTTATACATAATGAAAAACAGACAGACAGACCGACAGACAGACGAACAGAATTTTGCCAGTAACTTATATATGTTTCTATATCTTCGTAATATCATGTTTGATTGTTATCTCAATTTTGTGTTGCACGAATGAATAACTAGCATTATAGTACCTATAATCGCAAGTAAAAAAGTAAGTGTATTTCTTTCGAGAGTTTCGATTCTGATTCTTATAGTCTGTTTATTCTAAGCAAATAGTAGGGGAGGCGGCCCTTAGGAACACCTACCTACCTCTTAGAGTCAATGAATAATTTAGCCATAAATAAATTGCAAATAACATTAAATGCACAAAACCGCTGGTCGGATAGACTTTTTCTTGCCCGTTTGGCAGTAAAATGGCCACTTCCGGTTGGGTTTTAAGTGCTGGTCTACCTCATTGGGATCGAGTCAATGAATAAATGGGCTATCAAATTAAATCTTAGACCGTCTACATTAAGAATCTGCTGGTCAAACAAACTTAACATGGCACATTTATCAAATTTTTTTTAGACCAATTTATATTGAAAAATAGCCGTCGGACACATGGTTGGCCCATGTTAAGTTTGTCCGACCAGCAGATTCTTAATATATATGGTCTAAGCTTTCATTTGATTCCCCATTGGTTTGTTGACCAGATGAGGTAGCCCAACACTAAGCCGGAAGCGGCCATCTTGCCTTCAAATGGACAAGAAAAATTTATCCGACCAGCGGTTTTGTACATTTTATGTAATTTTCCATTACTTAAAGGCTAAATTTTTAATTGACTCGATGAGGTACTTTTTTTACGGCCGCCTCCCGGACTAAAAGGTCATCCAATTTGCGCTACATGATCTTCGTGGTGTGTGATTGGATGGTAGCAATCGCCATTTCGTGTATTACTCTTCTCGCACCTACTCCGAATCCCATAGTGACCCTAAATAGGGGGGTTTCAGGTGGGCAGCATACCTCCCCATACAGATCAAGCTGTCAAAATTTTCAAAACCTAGTGATTTCATTTATCAAGAGTGTATTTTGAGAGTAAAGCCGTGTTTTATCGGGAAATTTATCCTTAGCAAAGCAAGATTTTACACTCACTACAAATATTGAATGCTACATTGTTTGAGAAGGTTGCAAGATTGCTCTTGGGCGTGTTGGAATCGATAGACACACATTTATTTGTTGGGATTCGAATGCCAATGCTACCAATGCTCGATCCTCTTTTTGGTTGTATTTTGTGTGTAAATATTTTTTAGACTCACTGGTCGACGGTCTTTTGTGAATGATCGTTTTATGCTGCATTGTTTGAGAAGGTAGCAAGGTTGCACTGGGACATAAGACAACAAGCGGCTGCCTATGCGCGGCTGCCTATGGGTTTTTTTTGGAAAGCTGCCCATAGCTTTCCCAAAAAAGAAAACACGGCTTATATTTTAATATGGATATTTTGACCGATGATGTTTTTACCGAGGATATTTAGACCGATATAAGGCACATTTATAAGTATAGCCAAAAGAAACTTCCTATTTGCAAATACCTCATAATCAATCGCCATCTTTGAAGAATGTTGTCATCGTCCAAAAGAAGAAGGCATAACTTAAAGCATTGTTAATAAATTTTGGTTAAGGAATTTCCTAAGCATTTGGCTTGTTTAAGCGGCAGTGTAGTAATTTACATTAAGAAAGGTATAAAATACAAGTTATTATATAAATCTGGTAGTGCGGACTTGTTTGAATTCTGTTTTGTCGAAATGTTGTTTGGGCTAGATAAATGCTTAATAGGAGTTGTCTATAAACCCCCGAATATAACTAACTCTGTACTTATAACTAGTCTGCTTGAAAGTATTACAGTACGACATAGTACATTACATTACATTTTTAATCTACCTCGGTAGATAAATCTACGAAGTAGACACATTTACGAGCACTGGCTACTGAGGCCATCGGCTCAGACAATTACAAAGACAACACACAAGACGACATTGATACAGGACAGAACAGAAGATAGAGAGAGGACGGAAAAACAGAAAACACATAACACATGTCAACAGCACGCAGTTGGTTTTCGAGACGGTCCCCCATCTTTCCACTAACCACGCGCAACGATGCTTAATTTCGCTGATCTCACGGGAAGCGATGCTTTATCAGAGCCAAGGCCGTTGACACGACATAGTAATATCATAATTTGCGGAGATTTCAACATAGACCTGTTAGATAAAAGAAACCGCTTTGTAAATGATATAAAGTCGTTAAGATTATCTCCTCTCAACCATCAAACACCGACACATTTTAGCCGCACAACCTCTACACTACTAGATTTGTTTTTAACTACCGATATAAATCGTGTACTCTCTTACGACCAACTTGATGTTCCTGGTTTTTCTAAGCATGACCTTATTATAACTTTCTTTGATTTTCGCCTTACTGAACCAACACAAAGTAATATAATAACATATAGAGACTTTAAGGCAATAGACAAAAATTCCCTGTTTCGGGACACTTTAGCAATAGACTGGCAAGAGCTTCGTCTGGTGCCATGGATTGATGAACAGGTTGACTATTTTACCCAACATATAAATTATCTCTTTCAACAGCATGTTCCATTTAAATCTTTTACCCTCCCAAATAAAAATACTGAATGGATGACCTCTAGGATCCAACATCTTCTAAAACAAAGGGACAACGCGTATAAGAGATGGAAAAGGTTTAGAATGTCAGAGTTTTTTGATGCTTATAAGATTGCAAGGAATATTGCTAAAAGTGAAATTAGAAAATCAAAGATCAGGTCTTTTAATTCTAAGTTTAGGCCTGATCTAAATATCTCAAAAACTTGGAAGAATATTAAAGCTTTAGGAGCTTGCAATAAGAAGACAGATAATGGAGATGCCTGTGAAACAAGTCCAGATGAGTTAAACAGAGAGTTTACTTCCATTTCAATTGCCTCTCATGAAGGAGAACTTACTGATGACATACCTTACATTGTAGAAGAATCACTTATACCATTAATCTCTAGAGATTTTAGCTTCCAAAGAGTTTCTGAATATGAAGTTTTCAATGCAGTTACTGCAATTAAATCAAATGCGATCGGATTAGATGGGATGCAGCCAAAGTTTTTGAAAATTATTATTCATATGGTGCTTTCCGAAATTACATACATTTTTAATAACATTTTAACCTACTCTACATATCCGTCTGCATGGAAGATTTCCAAAATCATTCCTGTCCTTAAAAAGAATGTCTCTGGAAACAAATCCTATCGTCCTATATCGATTCTGCCTCTCAAAGGTTTTTGAAAAACTTATGAGCAATCAAGTACATTCATACCTCAATGAGTTTAACCGTTTATCACCATGGCAATCTGGTTTCAGACCAAAGCACAGTTGTACTACGGCGCTCTTAAACTTTGTAGATGACATTCGAAAGGAAATGAATGAAAATCATGTAACATCACTTGTGTTGCTTGATTTCACAAAAGCCTTCGATACAGTACCTCATGAAATTCTCATTCTTAAGCTGAAAAACTACTTCGGTTTTGACTCTACAGCAATAAAACTAATGAAAAGTTACTTGGTAGGTCGGTCACAAGTTGTTTACTGCAACCAAAAAATTTCTAATTTCCTTGAAACTAAAGCCGGTGTGCCACAAAGATCAATTTTGGGCCCGCTATTATTTACCCTCTTGAATAATGACATTCTCTCAGTCTTAAAATGCTGTAAGGTCCAAATGTATGCTGATGACGTACAGATGCACTTTAGCTTTCCGATAGATTAAGTCGAAGATGCCACGGAGCAAATTAATGAAGACCTTACCTTGATAGCCTCTTGGTCAAAAAAGAATAAGCTCATGTTAAACTCCAATAAAAGTCAAGCCATATTAATTGGTCGCTCGAACATTGATGCTTAAAGCTTACGACAGCTTTTCTTAGAAGGATTAGTGCTACCCTACGTCACTAGTGTACAAAATCTCGGTATTACATTTAACCCAAATCTTACCTGGGGAAATCATATTGTCAAAACAGTTTCCAAGATCTACGGATCCCTTCGAGCTTTGTATCAAATTGGAAACTGTCTTCCTTTTAAGACTAAGGTAATGCTGGTTAAGTTACTTTTATTGCCAATTATTTTTTATGCCTACCCTGTTTTTTGTGACTTAGATAGTTACTCCTTACGTAAGCTGAAAGTTGCTATCAATAGCACAGTAAGGTTCGCATATAATCTTGGTAGAAGAGAACACATTTCTGGCTATATTAAAGCCTTCCTTGGAATGGAATTACAAAAATATCTCGAATTTAAAACATTAACTTATCTATTCACTCTAAAAGACAATAAAGTACCTGAATAGCTTTTTCAAAGAATTCAATTTTCATCTTCTAATAGAAGCAGAAGTTTTGTTACGCCGACTTCGAACTACACTGTTACTCAAAAACAGTTCTTTGTATACGCCATAAGACTTTGGAATTCCCTTCCAGTATGTATCAGAAGATCTTCAAGCATTAGAGTTTCAGGATAAACTCAAACTATATTATTGCACATAAGCGCTGTTAAGCACAACTAAATAATTGAATTTTAAAATTAATAAAATAGTACTTAAGATCATAATTATGTTTCAAGTAAATAATAAGTAAATAAATAGTATAAATAAATAATTAAAATAAGTAAATGTCTACTAATATTTAAACCTGAATTTAATTTAAATTTAACCTTGTTTATATTGTTTCACAACTAAAAGATATTATTTTATCTACGTGTAAACAAGATTCATATGAAATAAATACAAATAAAATAAAAATAAAAAAATATTCATCAGTTCTTTATGAGTTATGACCCAGCCGTCTGAGAGGTTGGACTTTTACTCTTTTACTAGCTAGGCCTGTGTCGCTGTACATGCCACACAGAATACATATTCTTGTTGTGTCTCCTTCTCGACAATTTCTCCTACAGAATTCGAGCTTAGAGAGTGAATGCTCATGAGCAGTTCATAAAAACACAGTAGAATATAACTATTGGGTGTAATAGTTCTATGCCTGCAAACTGTCAGGTCCAAAAACGTTGTTAAAATTTGTTTGTATCATCCACAAACTCCTTTCTATCGACTCAAATAGAACGTAAAGCTTTGCAAAAGACTAACGCGAAGTTTGGTTTGCAGATATTTTTGTTGCTTTTCTTGTTACGAAGAATGAATGGTTACAAGCTTGGCAAAAGCACTCCCAAATGAAGCAAATCGATAAAAGTCAATGTTGAAGGTGCAAAAATCAAATCAAGATACCGTCATAAGATAGTTGATCCAAAAGAATAACATTCGACAAATCAAACAAAATCATCAAATCAAAGGGACCAGGAGAAGATTTTGGGCCCAAGCGAGTGGCATAAGAGTTGGTTACATTGCGACCTCCAAGATATGTTTTCATAATTTTCCGTAAATTCCCGAAGAATAGAAAAAAGGAGATTCAGGAGAACAACTTTTTTTAGAATTGCAAGCAACTCCCAATATGCTTATAAACATGCCATTATAAACTTCTAGGACCAAGAACTCAATAAAACCTTCAGATTTGGTAACGATTTCTCCTTATTAATATTGGTCAGCTGTCGCTTACCTTTTCTATAATGCCCTTGTGATTTAATTTCAATTCCATTTTCGTAAGGACATCCTGGTTGATGGAAAATAAGAATTAAAAGTGCAGCTTCTTTATCGGGGGATTTTATTACCAATTGATCGAGATTTTTATTGGACGTTAAAGGAAAATTGGCTTGGACGACATTCAATGTGTTTCATATGTTTGAATTTCACTTAAGGAACAACTCCGAGCACTGTACTTCGCCAAAGAACCAAATAAAACTTTATTTGGTATTAATAAAATTATAAGAATTCATCAACTTTAATAGCCATGATCTCATTTCAAGGAAACAACAAAAAAAAAAACAAATCATTGTCAATAGAATACACTTTGGCTGACATTTCATGTTTACTCTAACAATATCATCTGAATCGTTCCTTATTTTATATTGCATATGAATCCCTGTTATCTGAGTGACAGGACACAGCATTTCTTCGCATTCCCTATAAAATAAGGAGAACAAAAAAAAAATCAAAAACCAACACTAACAAGAAGAGCATCCCTTTTTCGGAATAATATTCAATTACGTGAAGCCAAAGGTAAATCCCACAGAGCATTGGGAGTGTTCTGATTTGGAACAGAAATCTCATTTAGCATTATGGACCATAATGAAGGATGGTCAATTGGATTTAAAACGAAATAAGTTAGAAGGTACGAAGAAGAATCCCAAAAAGGAGCTCCTAACAGAATCTGGTATATGGTTAGCTTAGGGAACAGTGGGACAATGAAGGGGATTTGGGTAGCAAATCGTGTGGAAAGACGGCTACCTAGTGATGGCTTCCATTTTGAGGGAAAGTCAAATGAGTTTGATTGAAATATTGCGTAATGGCTGGTGATTGATTGATTGAATAAACCTGAAAAGTGAATACTATTGACATTGATCCTTTTTAAAGAGGGCCATAAGGACAAATATATTATGGTGAAGGAAATCGAAGATGTTCTTTAAATAAAGAATCATATTGTTTTTTTCTTGGCGGGAGATTACCAAGGCTATATTAGCGGGGCCATGCGATCCAATTTGGAAAACAGTTGATTGAGTTTAATTCAAATAAAAATAAAATTTTGTTTAGGAAATAAGAATTTTTTTAGCAAACAAAGCAGTCAGTTGTGGCGATCATCAAAAAAAAACTATCTGGAAGTTAAAACAAGTATAAATAATACGAAGCAGTCGATTTGTAGCCCAGCATAAAGAAAGGCTTTAAAAAAACATAAAAATGCACTAAATGTAATGATAAATGCTCATTGTAGTGTTATTTAAGTGTTATATACCCTTTGTCCGATTGTTCAGTTACTCACATAAATGACGATGCAAAGAAGAAAACCTGCAATGAGAACCCTTGAACCGCACTCACAAATATTTTTTAACTCTCAAAATCTTTATAAAAGCTTTAAACATGAAAGCTCTTTGATTAATACCAGAGAAAAGCCACATTAACACATTAATTTGTGATCTCTACGTAATGGCAACTCTGTTTCATAGGATGTCAGTGTCGATGTCGACCTGAAGCTCGCCAAAGACTGACCGTGTGAGGTGCGCGAGGTGTAGAGTAGTAAAAAAAAAGTTTGTGGCAAAAAATGTCTGTCTGTCTGTTTGTCTATTCGCGCCTTTACAACCTTCAAACTTGGTATTTAGTTCTTAGTAGGTAGTATCTCGAAAAATAAACGGTACCTGCCATACAATTTTTAACAAAAAGTTTGATTTTCTCGAAAGCGGCTATAACGATTTTGATACAACTTTTAAGGTGCTAACTTTTTACAACAATACATCTTTCAGTTAGAATTACGGTGTTATCGTAAACCATTATCCCGATTTCAATAAAATATTGCACACAAAATGTCATTCATATTTCAATTAATATCGCACTTCAAAATTTTCAAAAACTTTTTTTCGATTTTTATTTTTTTTTTTTAAATTTGGTTTTCGAATTATTTTGAAAATGCGTGGATTGAATTTTTTTTAGTAATTTTCCCAGATGAAAACTACAGATTTCTTTATAATGACATACTAGAAAAAAAGTTAAAAATATTTTTTCGAAATGTTTTTCAAAAAAAAAAACAACTTTTTAAAAGAAAACTGGTCAAACGATTTTCAATATTTTTTTTTCCTCGATAGACATTTAGTTTTCAAATTTGTTTGCATACTTTGTTTTTCCGAAAAAAAAACTTTGAAAGAATTTTCAAATTTTTTTTTTTTTTTTTTTAATAGACGTGTGGTTTTCAATCTGGCAATACTTCTTTCGGAGTTGGTCATTTTGACAGCTGTCACTTGATTTATGCTCAGTTTGGTTTGCTATTTCATAATGAATAGACTTACTCCTGAACAAGTTTGCAAATTGTGCAAATTTATTACCAAAATAATGGTTCGTTTCGGTTGAGCAAAGTATCGAAGAAGACCTGAATGAGTCCATCTGCCATCGTGCGCAACAATTGGAGATGTGCCCATCCACCTTATGGAAGATACAAAATCCAAATCGTGCAAGAATTGAAGCCGAACGACCATCAAGCGCGTCACACGTTCGGTGAATGGACCCAAAACGAGATGGCCACCGCTTCCGATTTTCACAAAATGGGCCTCGGCTGTAATTTATTCTTATTATTTTAAACTGACAGGTAAAGATTCTCTTCTACAAATATTAAAAAGTTTTTTGTCTGTTAAGTCGGTTTAGAAAACATTGATGGCAGCAACACCAACATACAGCCCGTTAACTCACGCCCACAAACCCTCTCGTTAAATCCACACACAAACACCCCAATATCTATATCTACTTTCTACTTTAACAAAACTCCGCCTATTTTGTATTTCTTTTTCTCTTCTTGTTCTTTTTGATGTTCGCCTGGTGCTTGCGATCGATTTTGGTTGAAAGAACCACAGTATCGCGGTTAGCATGAGTCATGAGTCTTATCAGCATGAGTCATGTTATTTTGAACGTGTATGCTGTCATCGATTTATAAGACGTTATCACGTCAAAAATGATTCCTTAACTGGGCATTGAACCGAAGATGATTCTGTTACCAAGCAAACACATTTATCTTATATTAGGTTTTTGAGTGGCAGTGCCTTCGATCCTGCCTTTGATTTCACACGACAACAGAGTTGGAGTACAAAAATTATTATTTGACATACGAATTCTCCCAAAAAACCGATGGCGTAAAAGTAATATAGTAAAAGTCCATATTACTTACAAAATTAAAGTCACTTTTTTTCCCAAAGAATCTTATTGAATAGGTTTTAATAAAAAAGGGAATACTTACCTTGATGTAGGTTGAAAGAATCTATGAGCTGAATCCTCTTTGCAACAGAATGAACTCTCTATCCTGATAAATTTATATTTGTAAATCCATTGATGTTGCTTTTGAAATACTTTGTTGGTATATTTTTGGGAGTTAGGAGTATTGCAATTTCAGGGTACGTACTTCTTTGGAGTATTCAATTTTTTTAATCTTTGTACATAAAGAGATAAGGAGAACAAAATTCCATATTTCAATTGAGGTACTAGGATGTTTGTCACAATCTCATGTATGTGCAGCAAAAATAGAGCTGAGCACTTGGAATGAAATCCTTTGAATGGTTTTTAAATTAAAATATTGAAATGGTGATAGGGTGAAAGGAAGCCCTCGACCATTGGATTAAGGGATTTCTGAAATATTTTGTATGGCACTGAATCACAATCACAATATCAGAAATAGTTAATGTTTATACTTACCACTTATTTGTCCTTAAGCTGCAAGGACGAGATAAGTACTCACAAGAAATCTGGACCCATTTTAGAATTTAAAAAAAAAAACAAATTCATTTATTTGACTTAAATAACAAAAAGGAAATGTGATCCGAGTTCCTAAAGTATAATATTGGGAATGAATAATATCAACTTTGCTCAGTGAGAGAAAAAACTTTAAGGAATTGTGTGTTGCTTATATACATAGTTCTATCAACTCGATCTTGCTGAAAAGCTGAATCCAAAAAATATTGTCAGCATCGTTAAGTCAGAACTGAGCCTTGTTGAAAACCCACACCAAACTAAAGAATTATCAAAAAAATCATTGGCTTAGTACTGGGTCTACCTTAAGATGGCCCATCCAAATCTCGAATCCCAAATGAAGTTATTATTTCATTATGATTGAAAGCCGTTTTAATGAATTCATCTGCCCCGACTTAATATATGGAATATCAAATTGTTGTCCGGAATGGAACCAAATCAGCGTGTCATGCTGCACCTTCAATATTTCCCATTTCCCAAAATCATGCTTCTTGGAAGCTTAAAACGGCAGCAGGCCTTGTTATTCCATATCCCGTTGCACAGTCATAGTTCTAATCATATCGACAACGACATCGCCATCCGGACATCGACTACAATATTGTCGTTCTCGTCAACGAAAGTTTCGTCCTAGTCCTAGGTTCCTAGACATGGCTTGTTTGTGTGCATCTCAGTGTTTGTGTTGTGTAAATTAAATTTATTGCCCCAACCCGACACAATTGGGTCGTGTATTGCAAATGCTCAAGGTGGTGGGATACACGCGTTCGGTACAAGCTCCCAATTAGTCAATTTGCTCATTGTTGTCAAATAATTGGCAAAGTGGACCTTGCGGTGCGGCGGTGTTTCAAATGTGTGCCGAGCCTATAGCTAGATGTTTATGGGATGTTCCCTTGAAAGTTCCTAGGGTTGCAAATTAAATTTGCATAAAATTGCTCACTCTTGACCCTTAAATGCTGGACGTGTTTTGATCCGGCAAAGGCAATGGCAGAGGCGCAATGAAGTGTGAATCGTTTGCCTATTGGTAAATATTTGCAACATTCCTTATGCTCTGTCGTCCCTGCAACTGGCAGCTTCCGTTCCTTGATCACGGTGTGAGAACAGCATGCGATGTTGTGTAATCGGCTTGAAGGTTTCAGGTGGAATGTCTCAGCAAAATGTTTTGGCAAAATGTTTCTTCATTTAAATTGAAAAGGGTGTAGGTGGGGGAGAGGGGTTGTGAATATTGATTGAAAATGGAGCGATTGCAATCATTTTAATTCGACATCCCAATGGACTGTTGGGCGATGTTAAACAATATTCAACATTATCCAGACAGAGAAAATGTCCTAGTTTTATAATTGTGTTTGTGTGAGTCTGTGTTTGTGTGCATATCCCAAAGGTAAATTATGATTTATGTGAGGAAAGCTACATTGACTTGCAAATGAGGGCAGTCGAATGTAACTGGGTTCAATTATGAACGTCTAGAGGACACAGTTTTATAGTTTTAATTAAAGATTTAAGGATGTTTTAGGATACAGGAACTTTCAATTTATGGTAAATAAATCAATAAAATGTCAAGGACTAATTAAACAAAGTGCATAACTGGGTCGCAAGTATTTGCTCTGCAAGTGCGAATGTTAGTAATATATAATTTTGGTTTTGATTCACGATTTGGAATGTTGTCCTTGCAGTGAAAAATAAAAACAAAAAACATTTTACGGGGCACTTTAATAACGGTCTTAAGTAAAATCGTAAGATGTTTTCCCCATATGATATGAAAACCTGAGCTCCAAAGTTTAAAGAAAATCGACTACAGTCAGACGGGCAAACAAATAGTCCAGTCAATGAATTAACAGAAAATAAATGGTGGTGTGCCTCAGGGCTCCGATCTGTCTCCGATTCTTTTCCTCATTTTTATAAATAATCTTCTGCCTGTTACTTTGAATCCACTTAGCTCTACCCTCAGCTTTTTATATTCGTTCGACGATTCAAGCCCTTCCCCTTCGGACGTACAATCGCAATTGTACCGTATGATAAGCTCATTAAATTCCGATTTATACAGCAATGTCAAATGGGGTAATAGGAATCGTGTGGAGTTTAATGCTTCGAAAACGTAATGCTGTCTTCTGTCGTTAGAGCTAAACATACCCCCAATGCCATTGTCCATGAATGGCACTTACATCGAAGAAACCGAAAAGCTCTCAGTGCTCGGTATGTGTATCAACGATGACATCCGTTGGAACGACCATATACTTGAGATCGCTAAAAATGCTGCTGAGTGCTTAGGTTTTCTGTATCGGTGTAAGAAGTTTTTTCCTCCTTCTGATCTGGCTACAAAGTTTTTTTCTCCTTCTGATCTGGCTACAATTTATAAAGCATTTATACGCCCCAAGTATAACTCCCACCTCTGGGCAGGTGCTTGGCAAACATCGCTTCACCTGGTTGATTGAAATACAAAATCGAGCGTTAAGATTGAGAGTGTGGTGATTTCCCAACTCAACGGCAACGCTTGCACAAAACCAATGGAAAAGAATTTCTCAAAACAAAAACAGCTTCTCAAACTGATGACAGCAAACATCTTCTATATACCAAAGCAACGGAACAATTAAATGGCATCGAATGCCAATTCATATATTACATAAAGAACATTAATCGCGTGATTTCATTCTCCTGACGAGTGACATAGAAGGAAGACGAGCTGAAGGAACCAACAGCCAACAGCGAGGATCAAAAAAGTCAAACGTTTGAACTAAGATAAATTTGATTAAACAATTAATTTTCAAAAGTGTTTTTTTTCTTTTTGTTTCTTTCGAAACCTTAACCACAATCACAAATAGAACTGCCGCGCAAACAATTCCCCTCTAGAGCACCTACACGACGACGACGCAATGTTTTATGTCTTTCCTTATTTTATCGTTTCTTTTATAAAAAAAATGTTCACTTGAAGTTACCAGCTGCATTCCTCCTCTTAAAAGGTTCTCCCGTAATACTCGTCCCGCAAGAAATCCTCATCAGTTCATCCTTGAGCCCAATTTCAGACGTACCGCGAAATATAGGGATTTTTTTTAGCCGAACAACAGTTTATAGACGGCTTCTTTACGACCAACAAATCGTCGCTAGGAGCGAAGCAGAGCGCCACCGGTTCAGTAGGGCAGTGACGTTAGGGATCGAAAGGAAATTATTAATCAGAACAATCAGTTTTGGTGGTTAAGTCAATATCGCTAGTGGAAGCCGATTTATCGCCTATAATCCGCTTACTTATTTTAAGGTATATTTAAGTTAGATAGTAGCACCGTACTGCACAAAAAAAAATAAATATAACACTGAAATATAGGTGCAAAAAATTGAAAAATATGAAATCGCAAAAACTAGCTTGTTGTGGCTCTTCTAGATTAAAGATTGACACCTTGTTGTGTATACCTAACTTCTACTAACAGATATTGGAGAAAAGTCTCCTCTAGTTAAGTTAATGACTCTCCTTTTAAATAAAAGTTTAATTTACTCCCCCTTTCAGCTTTCTCCCTTAATTTTCGTATTCGCTATCTCAAGAATACTTACTTACTTAGGGGGCGCTACAGTTCGGGACGAACCTGGGCCTCAACCAACATGCCTCTCCAGCCAGCTCGGTCTTTGGCTAGCTGCCTCCAGTTTTGCACTCCAAGTTGGTTGAGGTCGTCCTCCACTTGAGCGCGCCACCTAAGGCGAGGTCTTCCTTGACTGCGTCTCAAGAATAGGGGTAATAATATGAGCGATTTTTTGTAGTTCGGCTGGTATTTTACCACCTTGTCCAGCTGTTTATTGGCCATTTTAGTTTTGCCTTGTAATCAGACCTTGGTAGCTTCCTCTTTGATCAAGATAGCTGAATTTTGAACGTTTTTGAGGTTTGATAATGAGTTTTGAATGAATGTTTTTCAGAGCCTGAGAGAAATACATTGTTTATGAAATGATATGAAACAATAAAGGAAGTCTGCACCAAACGCGGAAACATATGGCCGATCCACCAGAAACATGTCTCAATATACACCAAGATGCACGTACTGTTAAGGACGGAGAAAGAAATCTGAAATCAGAGAACCTCAAAGACATTCTGGATCGAAATAAGCCCACTTAAACTAATTGCTAAATGGTAACCTCACAGAAGAAATGGAGACTATGTCATTTCAAGAGGATGGACCTTGCTCACCCGACTCCGTGAAAACGGAGTTAAAATCAAAAAGTGTGAACAGTGCCGCTCCCCATTTAAAATTCACCAAGCTGATTCAAATAAAAAACCAAACAAATTTAGTGTTGAATTTTATGTTTCTTTGTTCTTTTTGCGGGCATCTACCTTTTCCAATCTTGTTGGTTTTTTGTTGAGTAATTCACTCTTTCATTTTTGATTAAGCATGTAACATTGTATGAATTCATTCTTTCTTTTTTGCTGAAACGATGGCATACCTGGCATACTCCATCGTGGATTGAGCAATTTATGAACTCACCCGAAAACTTTTCCTATTTTAAATGCCCGAAAATTGATATCTCCTCTGATGGTAACTTTGACAAATTCAGTATTCCAACTTATTGTTAAGAATCCATTTTGTCCAACCTTAAGGCTCGGTGCACACTTGCGTCATTTTATATGCGGCGGCATCTGACGAGTGATTGCACGACTCTATTTATTTGTGATTACTGTAAGACGCAAAAGCGTCACCGCTGCGGCGCCGCCGTGTCAAAATGACGCAAAGGTGCACCGGGCCTAAAGCTGGGATTTTTGAGAAGTGTACTTTATTATTATTTTTTTTTTTTTTTTTTTGTAATACATATTGATTTACACTGATCATTTTCTTTAAAAGTCAAGTACTACAAAAGGCTGGTAAAATACATTGAACTATACCAAATCAAAATGTCCTTATTATTTTTCATTGCTCCAAAGGAAACGTATAGGTTTCGCTCAAAAAATACTGTATTCAATATGTGTGCACTGTTGGTAGAGTTTTCAAAAAAGGTATCCCAAAAACTGCAAATTACCTGAAAAAGATACGATAACCTTAATGGTATGGGTACTATATGAATGTTTGAAAGCAACGTTTTTATTTTGTTAAATTTTGTTGTTAAATGAATTAATAAATTAATTAAAACACAATTTTTTTATTTATAATTTATTAATTTTTTTTTATTTTGTCACAACATTTAATAATTTTTTACTTCGAGCTTCTTCGGTTTGACTAAAAGTGTTGTCTGTTGTTCTTCCTTCTATTTTGTTGATTACCTAAAAATTGTGCCAATTTTTTTATTTTTTCAAAAGGATGTATGATGCATGCCTGCTTTTAATGAGGTAGATACTGAACACACCAATGAACTTCCAAAAGCCAGTACGTGCGACATACATATGTATATTCGTGTAGTTTTGTTTTTTGCTTGTGACGTAAATATTTAATCCCGTCTCCGCTCATCAATAAGGATACTTAACGTGAATTTCATTTTCAACGTACAAATATGACGTGAATTGGAATTACCGGATTTATTTCTCACACTGCGTTGATTTAAAAAAAAAAATACAAAAAAAAGTGTCGATTAATCCATTGCATCGGCCATGTTAATTTGACTTCGTTGCTTTTTTTTTTGTTCATTATTCATTTTGTGAAAAGGTTTTTCCAGAAAGTAAAACATGTCCTGCGTGCTCCGGAAAAGCGTGAATCACAGCACAAGATAATATTTGACACGCATTTACAAAAATAAAAATAAAAAAATAAAAATCCCTTTGACAGGTCGAACATTCTCTGACACTGGGTAAAGCGTTAAATAAGCTTAATGACAGTGCATTACACAATGCACAGCGATAATGACAAAGTGTATTAAATAACCATTCTCTTTAAATAATAAACCATGTTTACGGCTCACAAGAATAATTTCCAATTTTATCGATACGTAAATAACCGTAAATAAAGTAACTACATTCCTCTGCATGCAGATACTTTATATGTATTTTTTTGAATTAATAACTTGGATTTTAATTTCTTCCTTTTTTTTGCTCCCAAAAGGTGTTGAATAAATTCGTTGAACTCGAAACCAGTGCAGTGCATGCATACCGAAATAACGGTATCTCATTTGCAGGTGCTATATCCGTTTTTTTCGAGAAGTTAACCAAGCGAATCATCGATTTTTAATTGAATTGTGGATGTAAGAAGGAGAATTGGTAGAAAAAGAATTTTTGGATTTTTTTCTCAACTGTAATGTTGGGAATTTTTATTTTATTAAATTAATATTATTTCCTGGTTTTTATTTAGGTTTGTCTTTGGGACACGTTTTTTTTAAGAATTTGCTGCAGGGATAAAACACCGACTGTACTGCTGATGCTGATGTATACATACCACTATTCAATTTCAATTCATTCATCATCTTCATAAATTCCCAACCAAACAGTTATATTCTGTGGATTCACCGTCATCTATTTATTTTATTATTCGAGGGAGTTCTGAGTCCTTACATAGTATATACATGTAAGCATTCGAGTCGAAATAAAAGTATTGCAAATATTTAAGAGCTTGAATTAAAGTACGAAGTTATATTAAAAAAAATGCGGATTTCACATCCCTCGGGAATGGTCTTGTCGGGTTCAAAGGCACTTTATTGCATTTTCTCTACCTGTGACAATATCACTTCAAAATAAAATGATAACCGATAACGCATTAAAACTTTGCAAACAAAACTCCATTTAAATTATTTTAATTATATCAAAAAACAGCTGTACATCAATTTATGATTAATTAACTTTATTTACTTTTAATCTCTAGCGAGCGACCGATCTTTACTAGGTGAGTTTGAGGACTGAAATCTTAAATGAAATATTATTCTCTTTAGTGCAAAACTGGTTAGTTTAGTGGAGGTTATGTGTCGTTTTTCCCTTACTGTACCCGTTATCTTTTTTTTAACGTGTTTGCATTAGTCACCAGTGCTGTTGGTAGTTAAGACAGTTAACCGTTAACAAAGTATTAATTGGAAGAGGCGAAAAAAGTTTACCATTGGAAGTAAATAATGTGTTAAAAAATAAGATTTTTGTTGTGTCAAAAAACTGAAGTAGTTTGTCAGTAGTAGTAGTTTTATAACAATTTTTTATGAAGACTACTCATAATCACTCCAAAAGCCTAAGATATAAAAGTAAGGATAATGTGGATCTATTTGTCCTTCCTTGCTTTGGGATTAAGTAAACTTTTTGAGTTTTTTTCAGGAAGTTGGATATTTTTGATTGTTGTTATTATTATGGTTTTAAAGATAAGATTAATGTAAGGAAGTATGAAAAGAAGAAGGATATAAGGTCCATACAGACCAAAGACTCTCACTCAGGACATTGGACAAATGCTTATTATGTAGTTGAGGTTCTAATGAACTTTTGATTCAACTCCTCAAAATCTATGTTGTCATCAGAAACAAACGTATATATTTAAGCCAAAGTTCTTAACTTTCTTTCATATTTTTTTAAGAACGTTTCGGGATATTTTGTCATAGCATTATTAAACAACCAAAACGTTTCCAGTAACGGTTTGAGACGTCTCTTATTTTGATGGCATTAAGGATCTCAAAAGAAAGCCAGGGAAAACCGCGTGATCTAATTGTGTTGGGGCACAACGCGGGACAGCTTTATATATCTATGTTGTAGAGCTGTGTTCACAGAAAGTCGGTAAAATATGTTCTCTAGTCAAGATAATTGACAGTATTTGCGGTCTTCTTGTTTATTTTAGAACATAAACCCCAACAGCACTTTCAAATACTTGCGGATTTTGCTAACTTAAGTAACGGTTTCTTGATGTAAGTGCTGAAGTTAAAATAGAACTTCGGGATCCAGAAAAATGTTCTTTTTGGGAAATTCCAGGTTTCTAGCCAACATTAGCCGAGCTCAATAAGCGAAATCATGACATTATCGTTGATACGTTCTAATGTCTTCCATCAGCACAAACTTTATGGATGAAGTTCTATATCCAACCGCAAAATAACCCGGATTCCTTTTAACTTGCGATTATATATACTATAATGCAAGTTATGCATTCGTGCAGATTAAAAAATTTGAGATAACAATTAAACATGACATTACGATGATAGAGAAATATATTTGAGTTACTGGCAAAATTCTGTCCGTCTGTCTATATGTCTGTCTGTCTGTCTGTCTGTACGGATGTATTTTGGATTTCAGCCTAAACCGTTACGGTTATTTTGACATTCTACAGAGGAGTTTTTTCAATTTTTTTTTTTAGCTCAAAAATTACCTAACAGTTTACCTGTCATATAACCGTTATGTTAAAGCTTATTTTTCTCGCTTATTATGCTTTATATTATATTGTAGGTTTGCATTATATTTTGGTGAAAAAAAATTAATATGGTGGTCTAAAAATGGTACCTCCCATACGACCGGTTTTTTCCTTCGACTTTCTCGAAAACTGAGATCCGATTACAATCAAAAATTATATTCAAGAAGATGTAGGTAGCCTAAGTAATTTTGCATTAATTTTTTTTCAAAAACTTTTTTTTTTATTTTTTTAATAATTTTGAAAAATCAATATTTTGAAAACGGGTAAGTGAATTTTTGTTTTAATTTTGTTTATAAATGTACGTTTTTTTGTGCTTAAGTTTGTATTCTTGAAATATTTTTTTTAATTTTTTTAAAAAAAGTTGTTAAAAACCGTTTTATTTGAAACACTTTTTTTAATTTTCCTAAAGAAATAAAATAGCGTTTAAATTATTTCACCCAATACAATTTAACGTACTTTATTCGAACAATCAAAAGTCACAAAAATCGAATAAATGCTTTGATGTTAATTTTCTTTAATTTTATTCTACAATGTGACCTCACATATGAGCAAGTACGTGCGATCCAGTCGTGCAATTTATTTGATAATGGCGAAATGCTTGCGCACTGAAAACGTGGTAATGATCGGACCTCATGACAAAATTCCTTTTTCGGAATTTTTTGCATTGCTTCATTCCCAAATGTTAAAAATTATATAGCAAAGTTTTAAGTCATTGCAGTTTCTATAAGGCTTTACCGATTATCTTCTCTCTAAAGTTTTCGTAAAACTTTCTTGAACTTTGCTTCGCACGAATAAAAAAAAATTACAGAAGTTTCAATTAATTTCTAGAAGTGGTTTTGCATTTACTACATGAATGCTAAGAAGGTCTATAGCTTCGATAATACCTCTAAAAATAGCATAATTTCTTAAGTGCAGCTTTGAAATCCATTCTTAAAAAAAGTAATGTAGCTGATCTGTGGAGGACTCCTAGTGTGGCACAGGGATTGCACTAAGCTTACGCGCCATCGTGTGCGATTTTCGGAAATATGTTTCAGCTATATCCTACTTTTGCGTAGGTTGCACCGATGCCTCATCGACTGCTCTACTCAATGTGCTTCTCGGCAACCAAAATCGATGGTTCTTGACCAGTTCTGCTGACTCATATGAGGTCTTCGTGGGATATTCGATTGAGCGTGAAAATAAACGTTTGCAGCTGATGTAACTTTCCAAGTGCTGCATCCTTATACTTGTGCAAATTCTACATTAACGCGGAACATTAGAATTATTTCTCCATATATCTTTTTTAATGTACCGAAGCAGCCTAAGCTTTCCGGATGCGGCTGCTGATGTTGTGTTTGATTCCGTCTTCGGTAGAGATTATAATCCTAAGGTATTGAAAGCTCTAAAATTTCGCAACCGGCTGCTGAGAAATATTTATTAGAGGGGATGATTGGTTCACGAGGCTGATCATGATTGTATTGGCGGTAATGATTTTCAACCCGTGATTTCAGCTTCTTTCTCCACCATAATCCTATGAGCGAGTAAGCATGGTCAACCGCATAACAAAGATGTGTTAGGTAAGATTTCAGAGTCCATCGAATCCCTCCGGTCAAGCTGCGCCCAGAACAACGCTTATCACCCAACAAAAACAGTATTGGAGACAACATGAAGCTCTGTCTGACTCCACTTTGGACTTCAAACTTATCCGCTTGTAAACGGAATTCCGTCAAGTCCTAAGGCTTTGTCGGCCTTCAGTAATTTGATTGTGGTAAAAAAAATCTTGGGGGTGCGTTGTGAATTTTGTAGTTTGTAGCTTCGGGCAGCTCAGCAAGTATCTATTTCACATTCCTATAAGTCAATCGGTTTAAGGCCCCAACAAAATGCTCATTCCACCTTCTGAGCTGGTCCTCATCCGAGCTGCGCAGAGAGCCGTCTACTCTATTCCTTAATCAGTTTAATTATTGCAACTTCTTAGGCTGCGCGTACAGTGGTGCAACAAAGCGATGCGATGCGAGAAGCGCGGAAAAAGGGTCAGAAGAGTTCGCGAAGCGAGATGCTATAGATACCTATCGCAAGCAGGTATTTCAATATTCAAGCGAGTTTGTTCATATCTCGAATAGCTTATCGCATCGCTCCTCGCATCGCATCGCTTTATTGCAACACTGTACGCACAGCCTTACAGCATCTTCTGCTTTTTGAGCCAAAGCGTTGATGTATTTAACCATGTCACTACTCGACGCATGCTTCTCTGAACCTCTCTCTTTTTCAGGCAGTATGAAGACTCCAGCTCTTACCTTTCTTGTCCTTTCGCAGCTGCTATGCAAGCCTTCATTTCTTAACGTTTTTATATCCGTACCTATGTTTCCTCAGAGAACTAAGTGTTGCTGCTTTTCTGCTTTCTACGGACTATTCTTTTGCACTTGATGTGAAAACATTTTTCACAACAATCCAGTAGTTTTCAATGAAATCGGATTCTGTGGTGTTGATTGTTCTCATTACCAGTGAAAGGCGGTACCGGAATCGTTTGCGTGCTGCTGGATCTTTTAATTTATCGACGTTAAACTTGCGCATTCGAATGATTCCATTAGATTTTTGGACTGCAGCTAAACGAAGTCTTACGGTAGCTACGATTAGATTATGAATTATTAATTCACGTTTTTTTTATACATATTAGTACACTTTTATTAATTTCTGAAAAGGAGAACTTAAATTTAATATTTTTAAATTTCCTATTTCAATTCCTCTATTTTTAACTTTGATTATCTTACGGTAATTTTTTTATAGAAACGCTATGCTAGCTACAACAAATTCAAAAATAAACATCAATGGAAGCTTTATAGAAGCATTACTATCTTTAATTTTGTTTATAAAACCATCTTGATTTTTAATTGAGGCATACGTCTCCAGCTCAGTTATATTTTTTCATATTTAAGAAAAGCGTCTGAGGGTCAAGTTGTCTATCTGCTAGATAAGTCTTACGGAATCTTTATACAAGCTAAAACTTTCAGCATTGCAAATTCCAAGACTATACAAATCCGAAATATTTGTTAATACTGTCATTTTTTTAATAATAATACTTTTAATTAAAAAAAGATTGAATCTAAATAGTTATATAAAGTCAGTTTGATAAACTCTAAGGAAAACTTTATGGGGTCCAGTCGTGCATATCAATTTCTTTAGTCTTAGTGGCTCCCTTGTATCTAATAAGCAAGGTAAAGTAACAGCTATAAATTCTATTTTAAAATTCACACCTTTATCGTTGTAAGATGCATTTGTCTTAGTGCACGTGCCCGACTTTTCTAGAAAATTTGCTTGCAATCCCACTTCTAACACTATGGTAGTTCAAAGCAATAAATATCGCTTAATTGCATTTTTTCGAAATCAAACCGGAAGCTTTTAAAGTATCTTCCCATCTAGGATGCGATAATGCCTGGGTAAAAGAACACTGCAGACAATATCTGAGAACAACTCTGCCCCACTCATAGAATCGAATTAAAATTAAGTGGATTCTAAGTGCAGCATGATGCAGGCTATGTCTGTTTCCCGTACCGAAGAACCAACTGAGTACCGTATTTCTTGTTTTCGTTTCAACTTTAATTCAACCATTTGTATTCCCCTAACGACTTTTCGCTGTTATTTTTCCAAACACTTCCAGAGGGACCCACCCACTCGCTCAGCCAACACCTGTGAATTAAATGTGAATCCTAATCCTAAATGTTTCGTATATTTTCAGTGTGCCTGCTGAGGAAGGATAACGAGGGGGCAGTGTTTTTGTTTTTGCTTTTGCTTTTGCATATTGCACATGCCGCCCGCATGAACTCTAAGCTTTCTCCGCGCATATACCCTGTTCTCTATGCAATTATTAAGTAGGTGATTAATTTTGAAATTTAATTCAGGTGTGCTGCACAAACACACACACGCACAGGATACTTGCACTCATATTATGTGTCCTTGGAGAGGAAAATCTGGCTGTCTTGTAGGAGCGGCGGATGTGTCAACAAATTTCGCCTCGCGGAAGAAACACTTCATTGTTTGGTTATGGAGGTTGCAAGGAAACTATTAGAGATGTAATTTTTGTTAGCAGGATGTCAACGTAAGCTGACGCCAAACATATCCTTGCCACATTTCAGAGTTGAAAGTTGGCTAAAGCACTTTAAATGCATGCCTTCTGCTATGTGGGGGGATTTGTTTTAGTTAAGTGAAAGTGCTAGAGTTGGCGGCAACTTATAAGCTTATTAGGCGAGAATGTTAACGCGACGGAAAATTTGTAGTTGTTTAAATTATCTTGCTTCAAGGATTTTTATATAGAATGGAGAGAACAAACGATTGCACTTTTGAGGACTTGTCCATATCGTCCACATGTCCAATCTTTTTCGTCTAATAATGGAGACAAAAATGCATCTCGTCGGAGATGATGAGTAGTGTTTGGCCAAGCACATTAAAGTTGTCTTTGGTATGTTTGGATATGTTTTCTTAATTACGCACCGAACTCTGTCAGCTTAGTGGCTTAAGGTTCTTAAGAATTCGCCCTCATACTTTTTGCCGGTCCGTTAAATTGCCTGCGTAATGAAGACTTTATGATGAAAGACCTTACCACAAATTTAACATGGTAAAATGGGACGTGGATGAAATGGCAGCCCTTATTGTATATTTTGACAGCACCTTCCCTACATGAAGTATGTCAAATATGATAAGTCGGTAAAGTATTGCAATGAATACCATTAGCTTCTTCATGGAAATAAGGAAAACCTTTCGTAAGTGTAAGGAAACTAAGGGATGTGCCGGAAAATCAAAGTTCACCACATAGCTTCAGAAGAAGAATACAATTTCATTGGAATGTTTTTTTAAGGAAGAAAACTTAAGTTATATGTAATTGTACACAAAATCTTTTAAATTGTTTTCATTTACTATACATTATTTTACATTTATTGTACATATAAAAGAGAAATTATAAATTATTTTTCAACAATTTTTTTTTTAATTTGTTTTTCAATTTCAATTTTTTCTTTCAATAATTCAAGTAAACTTGTATTGAATTGCGTCCTCTGGTCGGTCGTGAAATTCTTTCCTCTGTTGTCAATTAAACTCGAGGTTCTTCAAATTTTTTGCCTGTGTTGTTTCAACCTTTTTCCTCTTAGGAGGACTGTCGGACTCATGGGCTAGGTAATTGTATACAGACCGGAAACAGATGACATCGACAAATTGCTTTCCATATTTTCGACCATGGAAGCATTTACTGGGTCATCGCTGTCTAGCCCACATTCTGGCCGCAGAGCTCTATTTTTCCCCAAAAGCTTTTCTATTTCACTAAAATGTAAATATTAATGAATATTGTTGATTGAAATACATTGGTTGCAGTTATTTTCGGTTGAATAGGCTATCTGGACATCTTTTTGTTAGTGTTTTGCACGCACGTACATTTTCCAATTTCAACCAAACTTCACAAAATTCATATATAGACCAATACCAAAGACATGTGAAAGTTTAGTTGAAATCGGTAAACGGTATAAGGCGTGAATCAGCGGCACATGAACACCATTTTAAGGCTCAATTTCATCAACCAAGCTCAATCCAACCGAAAATGAAAACAAGGATCCATGAATTGAATACACATTTCTTACCTTTCATACGGACAGGTTTTCCTATTTCTTCCGGTTTTGGAATTATTTAGCTGCGTTTGTTTAAATCTTGATTCCAGAGTCCGATATTTTCCCATCACCTGAGTCACCGTGAAATTGTACCCTTCTGCTGCTAGCTTTGTTTGGAACTGCTGCCACATTTTGCTTTTATTTTTAAGTGCGAAAGTCACTCCAACTTTAGGTTTCAAGTAGTTTCAGAAGAAGTTTGGATGGTGCTTCCAACTAAATGTCCTTGCTTCCGCCAGCAACAGAAGGATCAACTTCCAAGTCCACATCCACATGCATCTTGTTCTTCGGATTCCACTGCAACCGCTTCCCGAAACACGACATTGGTAATCTGAGTTTCTTTGGACGACCTCCTCCGTAATCTGTTCCCGATATTCTAGATCTAAAACAAACATGCTCTTATGTATGTATATACAATTGTATAATAAATAGGTACTTACCGGTTTGCATACGTTGAAAACTGTTCGGAGAACAATCAACTTGAAGGCTTTGACTCATTTTTGTATATTTTATTTTATTTTTGCAAAAACAATGAATTTTATTGAACATTTTTAATTACAGACTTCACAACACATGTGTTCAACTCAAATGTCACAATTCTTTTTTTTTTAAGTTTGACAGAACTCACATTTCTCCCCCAAGAAATTTTATGGTTTAAAATAGGGAAATGTTTTTCTCTATCGCAACATGTCTCTTCTCCCAAAAACTCTCGAAAATGTAAGTAAACGAAAACGAACAAAATTTGTGTAAAATTGTGCAAAATAGTCTGTTTTAGGGAGTACACGAACACAACTAATATTACCACTACTGTCAAAAATGATGACAAGTAATAAAAATCAGTAATGCCAGATACCGTTTTTTGCAATATTTTCGTTTGTTGTTGTGGCAGCAATGAAACTGGGCATATATTTTAGGAATAGAGACTTCGTGCAGAGAGGGCTGCATGCAGACCTTGGAATGTGAGTTACCTCATAAGAAGCTGCGTAATTTATTTTTGGCTGCATCGGAAAAGGCTAGCAGTCAATGAGGCCAAAACGAAATACCTGCTGTCTACAAAAAGGGACACACAACACCGGCGGATTGGACAAAACATCACAATACACAGGTATAACTTTGAGGTAGTTAGGGACTTTGTGTACCTCGGATCCGCTATAACATCTGACAACAACATCTCGTCAGAAATAAAGCGAAGAATTACTCTTGCCAATCGTGTTTCTATAGGCTAGGAAGGCAATTGAGTAGCAAAGCCCTCTGTCGAAAGAGAAAGGAGACTCTGTATAAGACCCTAATCATCCCAGTCCTGCTCTATGGCGCCGAGGCATGGACTCTATCTAAAGTGGATGAAGATATCCTTCGAGCGTAAGATTCTTCGGAGGATTTTTGTCCTTATCTGCGTTAACGGGCTTTGGAGGAGAAGGTTCAACCAAGAACTATACGAGCTGTACAGCGACATTGAACTGGTCAAAAAAATACGCATATCACGTTTAAGATGGCTAGGCCATGTAGAGCGAATGGACAACAATGCTCCGGCTCGCAGGATCTTCGATTCCACCCCAGAGTGAAGACCTCGCCTTAGTTGGCGCGCTCAAGTGGAGGACGACCTGAACCAACTTGGAGTGCAAAACTAGAGGCAGCTAGCCAAAGACTGAGCTGGCTGGAGAGGCATGTTGGTTGAGGCCCAGGTTCATCCCGAACTGTAGCGCCACCTAAGTAAGTAAGTAAGCATGGGAAAAGGCTGCACATCTGTTTTGACCATAAGACTGTGCCTTATAGCGAGTAACATAACTATTGCACTGGGTATCGTTTCGTTTATTGCATTAAGGCCGTTGATTGAAGGCTTTATTTTGAAAATACCCGCGCGTCATATTCTTTTTTTCTAAAAAACACCATTCCTTGAATCCTTGGTCATCGCATTTCTTTTAGTGATTTTATATGTGGCCCCATGACAACGGCTAGCTGATGTGCTCTTTAGAGCGATCTCAAGTTCCATGAGAAAATTGGTAAAAGGCTTAGACGTTATCGTTGCGTGTTTCTTCTTCTTGTAATCTGGGTTCTAAGTTACTCCTTTTAACGGAAGATGTTACCAACCAAGCAACCAGCCTCATTAACCAACATTTTTTATTAGGAATGAATACAAATTTGTTAATTGTTACCAGCGGTAGTCACGGTAGGTTATGGAGGAATGGGAGTTAAGTTAAATTATTATAGATATACAAAAACTGTTTTAAACTAGGTTTCTTTTTATATTAAATTCAAATCAAAAAGCAAAATTTCTTTTTAACAATTTCACAAATTCAAATAACTCGTCCCCCTCGCTGCTTTGTACATAGAAAATAAAATCGCACAAACTAACGAATTCCGTCAAATGAACCTAAAAGTTCAAAAGCATTTTCCAAATGCAATATTAATTTAGTCAAAATAATGATTCAACTTCTACCTGGCCGTCCAACAGCAGAAAAATCCTGAACTCCTAGAAGATACTTCAACCATAATTCAGACCCGTCTGATATCCAATGCAAACCTCCAACCAACCTCTCCTACCCTCCATAAATAATCTCCTTTATTCCTGATCTTTTTATGAATGAAACCTCCTCTGCACTATACTCCAAGAACTGCACAAGTCGCATAAGGACGTGCCTCATAAAAATTTCATTAGAACAGGTAAAGTGAAATCTGTTATATTTTTTTTCTTCTTTCTTACCGTGCTCTTAGCTCTTTATTGATTACAGATACAACATGTTTTAGAATCACCAGAAGATACATCCACGAGAGTTCCTGTACCACCTGCACGCAAAAAATACAAAAGCAGAGCACTCCTCGCACTGATAGAATAAAAGAAGGAATCCGGGAAGTGGAGAAAATAAATAAAAAAATGTCTCAATCTATAGAGATTCTTACCAATGGATAGGAGGGGGAGCAAGATTTCAGGACAAAAAAAAATATACGAACAGTTGACTTGGGGGAATAAGGTTGCAAAAATCTTTAAACAAAAGTTGCCCGCATGGAGCTACATCGTCAGCTTGTCGAACTCGGACAGTGGACACCGTCGTCGTCGTCGCAGTCGCTGTGGACCAGTTTGTTCTCAGTTTCAGGGAGATAATTACAGAACTGGCAATGCCAACAGCATCAGTGCAGTGGTTAAAGATACTTTTGGGATTTGTATCTTTTTCTTCTTCGACTTTGGTTTTTTTTTCTGATTTTTAAATAAAACTTCCATGAGACTTCTTGAAACATCTGCTAAACCTGTATCTATCTGTTTTAGTTTTTTTTTCTTACAACAACACCTTAAGCACACCTATCTTGGAGTCTTTCTTTCCCACACGCAGCTTGGCCAGTTCCGTGCACAAAAAATGAGGGTCAAAGGCGGGCAGCATAGGAGTGTTCGGAGTATTAAATGACTGTAGTACGAATTAATTGCAGTCTTTTGTGTTGCAAAATACCTTCTCCACCTCCTGGACTGTTGCAGTTGTAATGCTTTAACTTATGCTCTCCTTCCTGTCCTTAGGTAAAGTGAGGATAAAATTAATTGGCCGGCTGGTGAAAGAAGTTAAACATCACCCTTGTCGCAGGTAAGAAGGATGGTACACTTACTTATACGGAGATTTTGAATTTTTGCATAGAATTTAGATGAAAGGGAGCAATGTCTTGGTAATGGTTTAACTATTGCAATTACCTGCTCTGCTTTCATTGCAACAGAATAGCTGGGTAATTGAAAAAAATGCAGATTACATCAGTTAAGCCTGTTCTGAGAAGACTTCCTAGTGTAATGGGTAAAAATATTGGCGAAGAAATGTGCAATTATGTTGGAAGTGGAAGCAGTTTTTTCTTGCAACTGAAGAACTACCAAGAAATTTTTTAACAGGTTCCTAGATATAGTAATTGGAAGCAAACTAAATGGTGCAGCTTCTTGGAAGATTATTCCTGAATTTTAAGCTCATATTTAGAACAAATTCTTAATACCTATGTAATCAGATGATTCTCGAGCTTATTAAAAAATATCTCAAGATATTGCAGGCAAGCGAAGTTATCTTCTTTAGTTCTTTATTTGTAGCGTAATATACAAGTAATTGATTTATGATTATATGAGAGGCAGATAATATGAAATCAGTTACTATATTAAGGGAAAATGCTACTAAAAAAAAATTGGTTGTTAATCAAAACCAACGCACGACTGGGTCGCACGTACTTGCTCCCGTGTGCTAATCCTTTTTAGGTACAGGCGTCTTTTTGACAAAGATTTAATTTTAATGTTTTTTTGACGTGCAACTTCTTTAGAATCGTTGTGGTTTGAAGCTCGAACGAACATGCGTGACGATAAAGGGATAAACACATAAATATATAGGATTGTTAGCTTTTGCAGTTTTTTAGAGTATTATCTTTCCACTTGTTGTTTAGTGCTTATAATATAATTTGCTAATAGAAAGATATAAAGGACTTTTTTCAGTTTAATTTTCGTTTTGGTATGGAAAAAATTGAACAACTGGCATAAAGATTCGTGGGAATCAGCAGTAGGGCAATAATGCTAGGTATAGGGACCTATATAGGTCCCAATAACAATAATTTACTTTTTGAAATCAAATTAATTAAAATAGCTGAATTATGTTTGATGGATCGATAAACGTATGATGTGGGTAGGTATTAATGGAATTTATTAAGGATATTATTTACCTAAGGTTGGAAGGAAGGTAGGTACTAAAGTTAAGATATACGAGTAGGTATAGAGACAATATTAAAAGTTAACACAGTGGTTTTGTTTATTTATAGGAAGGTGTAAACTCTTGTTTTCTCGATTGAAATTTTTGCATTCAGTAGTAATCGAATAATTCTTTTTATTTGTTAGTTGTTTTTGTGTGTTTATCATAGGCTCATTATTTATTCTGTGTGCTTTTATGGTGATGAAATGCTTTAAAATACGTAGGTATGTATGCAGGTTGTCACCTTCTTTTATTTGACTAATGGCTACGGCTTAGCCGAGCAATATGAAATAAAATTTGGGGGACAATTTTTTATAAAATCAAAAAAAACCACTATTTATAACGTTTTTTGGAAAAAATGTTGTAAGCCATCTTATGTCTTTTGCTGTTTTATATTTTATGAATTTTTCATTTCAAAATCGTTCGACCAGTTTTTTCAAAAAAAATGTTTTTTTTGAAAAACTTTTCCAAAACATATTTTTAGTTTTTTTTTGAGTATGTCAATTCAAAAAATCTAAAGCTTATACTAGGAGAAAAATTAAAAAAAAATCTATTAAACCGTTTTCAAAATATTCAAAAAACAAAATATTTTTTAAAAAATTTATTAAAAATTAAAAAAAAATGTTTTTGAAAATTTTAAAAAGCAATATTATTTAAATCATAAAGCTCTACATATTTTGAAAATTTCATCAAAATCCGTTAATTAATTTACGAGAAAGTCTGATTTTAAAAAACCGGTCATATGGGAGGTACCGTTATAAAACTTTTTCTGAAAAATCCATTAAAATTAAAAGATAGATTTTGCACAGAAAACATCATTCTGAAAGTTTTATCAAAATCGTAGGAGCCGTTTTCGAGAAAAATAAGTTTTTCATTAAAAGTTATATGGCAGGTACCGTTACTTTTGGAGCTAGAATGCCAATTCGAAAAACTGTCGGGTAGAGCACTCTAAAAATACTATATACCAAGTTTGAATCAAATCGGCCCAACCGTTTGGGCTGTAGATATCGATACGGACAGACAGACAGACAGACAGACAGACAGACAGACAGACAGACAGACAGACATACGGACGGAATTTCCGGACCCACTTTTTTTGACTTCTCTATCATCGTAATGGCATGTTTGATTGTTAGAATTTTTTTTTTTACGAATGCATAACTTGCCTTACCCTATAAATCGCAAGTAAAAAGGAAATAAAGCTAGTTTATTTAAATTAAATTAAGGTTAACAATTTAGAAAGAAGATACTTTTAGAGCACCTGGGTGGTGTTATCAAAAACTAACTGGACTGTTATAAAATTCCTGCCGCCGACAATGGTATGTTTTCGGATCCTTCTTATTGGCTGCTGTCAAGTGGCTTCTACCAAGCGGCTTCTATCATCTGTCTTTTTGTGTCGAAATGTCACTTGGCGCGTAGCGTTGCCAGGATGACATAGCATGTCGATTGTAAGGCTACCACCACATATACTTAAATCTAGTATTGCTGTGTTCCCATTATCTACAATTTAAGCAGTGAGTTACAATAGTATAGTAATATTATATTAGTTTGATAGTTGACGAACAAGATAGTTTTCGGAGTAAGTGCAATTAAAATAAAATCTTTCTCGATATTTACTCATTGTATATAAACTGCTATAGGACTATCATGACGACCGGTGGACGGTGGCGTTCCAAGCGGCATGTGTGTTTTCTTACTGGCTGAACACAATGACGACGGAACTGGAATACGCATACGGAACTGCAAACATTGAATACACGCGAACTGTATTTTGCGAACACAATGGTACGTTACTGCATACGGAACTGCAATACGCATACGGAAAGGTTGGTTAACTTTTAACTTTTACGTACAGTAAATTTGACATTTTATCTGATGCAGAGAGAAATCATGAAAGAGAGAACAATCTTTCGTACGTCTGTCCCTCCCAAACCCTTTTATTTAGTATACCTGAAATAACACCAGATGATTCCATTCTTCTTAATGATATTTCAATTCGTTGTATAAGAGTTTCTTCTCTTTTTTATCATTTGTTTTTGGTATTCCATCCATTTTTTAATTTAAATGTTAAAGTTACTGTACGTGCATTGTGTTCCGATTGAAATTGGTACGTACGACACATTTGACAGCTGTTCCGTACTCCGTCTCCGTAATGCAGTTCCGTTTTTGCATTGTGTTCAGCCAGTTACTCGGTAAGTTTTAAGAGATGAATAAAGAGCATGGTTTTTAGTGTTATGCTGTGTGCTTAGTTTCCTCCGCATGTGCAGGAAAAAAAAAGAAGGCGAACATGAAATAATTGGAAAAGGGGTTTGGCTTAGCTGCGGCGAATATTTTTTTGTTGGGATTTATACACCATCCAACATTGTCATTGTTTACATTTTTTTTTATATGGACGGGAACTGGTTCTTACATACGTACGTCATTGACCAGACTTTTGATTCGAATTCTTTAGGAATTTCAAGTTTTGTTCGAGCACTGGTACTACTTACCTATGTATGTATGTATATTTGTCATATTTGTAGATATACATACATACATGATTGATTTTTAATATTTGTTTATTATTAAGGTCTTCAAAAAATGTAGGTACACATATGTATGTACCTACATTCTTGAAGTTTAAACACAAACTTACTTTTTGCTGTATTTATACACACGTCCTTGCAGAAATGGATTTTTGTTTTGAATTTTGCTTTCCATTCAGATTGGTACTTACATACATACAGAAATTCATTCAGAAATTCTTTGTAAAGTGATTGTAGATAATTATAGTAACAAAGATATTTTGTTTGTTTGAGGTTTACATTATAGGTACTTGTTGTCCTACCCAGCTAAGATCCCGGGAAAGAAATGTATAGTTTAACCAAAATATTTCTTTCAACTAATCTTCTATAGAATTGCTAAAAATACCCCGGGTTTTTTTTACATTTCTAATACCTGATTGTTTAATTTTTACTTGCGATTATAGGTAGGTATTAAGTTAGGGTGTCCATAATGAAAGTAGAAAAAAAGAGAACATTTTCAAAAGTTCAAATGATACTACCCCCCCCCCCCTGCACACTCAGGCTTCTTTGTAACTCACTCTAAGATGAACGATTATGCATACCGTAAACTTGACGAATTTCGTGTATTGCGGAAATAAATTTCCATTATTTGTAAGCGTTGCATGGTGATTAGTATGACAGCTAGTTTGACAGTTATCCAAATCCGAAGTTAATCTACCTATACCTCTAAAAAACACACCATTTTATTTTCAAAATAAGGGCTTGACTTTTAGACTCTTGAAACTCTTTTTAAAGGTGTTAATGTAGTTTTATATGAAAAATTATTTTGATGCTGAAATTTCAAAATTGAAGCAAGGAAGGGAACAAATTTTGTAGAAAAAGAGACTAAAAAGAGGACATGTAAAAAAAAAGAGGACAAAAAAAGAATTTTATAAAAAAAGAGAGTGTAAAATAGATCTGAATTGAAAAAGAGAACATGTTCTCTTTAAAAGAGATGCTCTGGAAACTCTATATTAAGTACAAGTTATGCATTCGTGCAGAAAAAAATGAGATAACAATCAAATATAACATTACGATGATAGAGAAATATATTTGAGACTCCAGGAATTTTTTATGTAAATAATCAATGTGCATTAAATGTTGAGAAAAAAATTATGACGGTGGGCTAAAACCGGTACCTCCCATAGGAGTTTTTTTTTTGTAATCGACTTTCCTCACAACTGGTTAGGCAACCGATTACAACCAAAATTAATATTCAGGAAAATGTAAGTAGCCTAAGTAATCTTACACTAAAATATTTTCGAAAACTTTTTTGTGTTTTTAATATTTAAAAAAAAAATATTTTTAAAAATCAAAATGTACGACTTGGTCGCACGAACTTGTTCTTATGCTAGATAATTGCTCAGTGGCTGCATTATGTATGTATTGTACATTTATTTTAAAATAAACCACCAAACCAAATATATATAAATAACCACTGTGAAGCCAGTGGGTATAAACAATATTTAAACTTAACACAGTGGTTGTTTGTATGCAGGTGTACAATTTTGTTTTTTAGTAGGTAATCGAGTATTTTTTTGTATTCGTTCGTTGTTTTTGCGTGTTTATGTGTTTATCATAGGCGTCCTTATTATTTATTCTGTATGCTGTTATGCTGTTATGATCATTAAATGCTTTAAAATAAATAATGATTAATAAATAATAATACAATTAAACGAGGTTTGCTTTCATTAGACTAGAGGATAGGGCTCAACCGAGCAATATAAAACAAAATTTGGGGGAAAATATTAAATAAATAAAATTTTTATGAAATCAAAAAAACACTATTCATAATGATTTTTGGAAAAAAAATTGTAAGCCATCTTATTTCTTTTGCTGTTTTCTATTTTATGAATTTTTCATTTCAAAATGTTTTTTTTGAAAAACTTTTCGAAAACATATTTAAAATTTTTTTTTTGAGTATGTCAATTTACAGAAATCTATAGTTTATACTAGGCGAAAAATTAAAAAAAATCTATAGATTCGTTTTCAAAATATTCAAAAAACAAAATAAGTTTTTTTAAAAAAATATTAAAAATTAAAAAAAAATGTTTTTAAAAATTCTAAAAAGCAATATTATTTAAATCATAAAACACTTCATATTTTGAAAATTTTATCAAAATCCGTCAATTACTTAACGAGAAAGTCTGATTTAAAAAAAAAACCGGTCATATGGGAGGTACCGTTATAAAACTTTTTTCTGAAAAATCCATTAAAACTAAAAGATAGATTTTCCATAGAAAACACCATTCAGAAAGTTTTTTCAAAATTGAAGGAGCCATTTTCAAGAAAAATAAGTTTTTCATTAAAAGTTATATGGCAGGTACCGTTAGTTTTAGATCTAGAATGCCAATTCGAAAAACTGTCGGGTAGAGTAGGTACTATAAAAATACTATAGGTATACCAAGTTTGAATCAAATCCGCCCAACCGTTTAGGCTGTAGGAATCGATACGCACAGACAGACAGAATTTTCTGACCCACTTTTTTCGACTTCCCTATTATCGTAATGTCATGTTTGATTCTTAGTTTTTTTTCTTTTTTTACGAGTGCATAACTATAACTATAAATCGCAATTAAAAAACTTAGGTATTTCAAACTTCGAATTTCAAAAAAAAAAAAAAAAAAAAAATATATACCTAATATATATACATTATATATAAATAATTACGAAAGAAAACTTTGGGAAAACCCTCCGAAAAAGTCTGATTTTTTATGAAATTTTGTGTAATTCTTTCAATAATTATGAAAAAACGTTTTAACAAGTTTAGGTAAACAAATCAAAGGAATTTAAAGAAATGCAGGATGACATCTGCCGGGCCCGCTAGCAATATACATTTTTAACAAAAACACTCCTACACAAACTAGACATACAATTTAATGCAAATAATAGTCTCCACCTTTTCTTCTATTTCCACATTATATAGGTATGAACTGTCTCCTTACTACTTACTATACAAATCTACAATCAATTTACAAACTTTATTTTTAAATGAATTTCTACCCATAGTTTGCACTTAATTTGTACCTATCTGAATGAAAAGCAAAATTCAAAACAAAAATCCATGTCATCAAGGACGTTTGTATAGGTACATATCGATATCCAGCAAAGCAAGGTTGTGTCTAAATTTTAAGAATGTATGTGTATATTTTTTCAAAATGTCAACCTTCATAATAGTAAACAAAAATTGAAAATCCTAAGGAATTCGAATCTAAAATCTAGTCAATAACGTACGTACATATGTATAAAAATACGAATTTAAGAACCAGTTCTCGTTCATAAAAAAAATGTAAGCAATGAAAATGCTGGATCGTGTATAAATCCCAACAAAAAATATTCGCCTCAGCTAAGCGAAACAAGATACTTAATTATTTCATATTCGCCGTCTTTTTTTTCCTGCCTCACATTGCACATGCAGGAAGACAAGCACAAAGCATAACACTAAAAACCATGCTCTTATTCTTTTTCTCACAAATAAAATATCCCTACACTAGCACTCCAAGCGGCATGTGTGTTTATGATTTTTTCACGTCTCATGATAGTACTATAGGCAGTCATATATACAATGTATTTACTTATAAGGAACATAATAGTATTTGTTAATTTATGAGTCACAAAAGAAGACAACCGCCGTGTATGATGACAAGAGAAAGACTAACTTTATTAGTATATTTAAGTATGTAAGAATTCATTATAATCAGGTATACAATTTCCAGTGGGAGCCGACATTGCCAATAGCAAATTATTCAAATAAATAATAATTCCAACACTCCCACTTTTGAATAGATTTAGTTCAAACAAAATATTATTCATACAGGTTATTATTAATATAAATATATTACATTACTTTGATCAAAAAACGAAATTTTTCAAATTTATCTTTGCATAGAGCCTTTGTAAAGATGTCTGCATTTTGATGTTCAGACGGAACATAATTAATCTTAAAATCACCTCTGCTGAATCTTTCACGGATGAAATGATAACGAACATCAATATGTTTCGTTCGTTTGTGGAATTCAGGATTTTTGATTAGCTTTATTGCTCCTTGGTTGTCCATGTTTAGATTAACCTTTCCACTGCCAGTTGAAACTAATTCGAATACAAGTTGCCGAAGCCACACCATCTCTTTCACTGCCTGCGACGCTGCGATGTACTCCGATTCGGTGGTAGATAAAGACACACATCTTTGCCTCTGTGATGACCAAGACACCGGTCCACTTCCCAAGGTAAAAATAAAACCAGTGGTGGAACGTCTAGTCATATGGTCTCCGGCGTAGTCGGCGTCACTGTAACAAACCAAAGAAAAACATTTACTTTTTTCAAAAATTATACCCATTTCTCGAGTCCCACTGATGTACTTCAGTATTCTTTTGACTGCATTGACCTGGGACTGGTTCGGTGAGTCTAAATATCGTGAAACTACTCCTACTGCATAGGCTATGTCTGGGCGGGTGGCAACAGCCAGGTACATAAGCGATCCAACAGCCTCTCTGTAGGGAAACTTGACTTCTTTGGAGGATTCTGAATAAGAAAAGGTTTCAGCTGGGGTTGAAACTGGTTTACAATTAAGCATATTGAATCTCCGCAAAATATGCTCAGTATAACGTGATTGAGTGACATGAATTGCACCATTGGGTTTCCTTTTTAACTGCATACCTAGAAAACAATCCGCATTCAATGTTGTTATCTCAAACTGCATCTTTAAAAACTTTATTAATATCAAAGCATCCTCTTTATCCTGTGCAGCTATTAGGCCATCATCAATGTATATCGCCAGGATCATACGCCTATTAACATCGGCTGAAATAAATACACATGGATCCATTTCGCTGGGCTTAAGGTTAAACTGTTTCAAAGCGGCCGTAAACTTCTCATTCCAGCACCTAGACGCCTGTTTTAACCCATACAAACTCTTTTGAAGCTTGCAAACTCGTCCAGATCCGTCATCGAAGCCTTGAGGTTGCTGCATGTAGATCTCTTCATATAAATCGCCGTTTAAAAAGGCCGTCTTAACATCAAACTGAGATAAACTTAACCCTTCGTTTGCCACAATTGCGAAAATACAGCGTATGGAAGTAAATTTTGCCACTGGACTGAAAGTTTCAAAATAATCAACACCCCGTTCTTGACTGAATCCGCGAACCACCAATCTAGCTTTGAATCTCTGCAAACCATCAACTCCTAAGTCCTTCAACTTATATACCCATTTGTTGTCGATTGCTTTCCTGTTCGGCGGAAGCTGTACCAAATCCCAGGTATGGTTCTGATGAAGGCTATTCATCTCTTCTTCCATTGCTCTCTTCCAATTAGCTGCATCATCGGAAGCAAGTGCATCGCGGTAGGTGTTTGGTTCTCCTTGCGCAAGGAAAGCATGTCTCTGAATGATGTTGCACATCCCAGAATAGTCTACAGCTTTCTGGTTACGTAGACGATCCCTCAAAGGAAGTGTCACATCACCGCCATCATTGTTACTCCCACCATCATCATTCTGGATTATTTCAACTCCTTCCACTTCTTCGTCAGCAGACTCGTAAACGTCTTCTCTTGCTTGCTCTCCATCTTCTCCTTCATTTTCTGCGATTGACAAATCTTGTGATGTTGAAGGTTCTTGACAAGCTTCAGTTAAAACATTTTGATATTGTTCAAATTCTTTGAACGTAACATCTCGCACTATTTCTACTTTTCGATGAGTAGGTATCCAGACACGGTATCCTTTGGAAGTCTCTGAATACCCCATGAAGAAACCTTTTTCAGCTTTTTTATCCCATTTTCTGCGCCTTTGCTTGGGTATGTGGATAAATGCTTCAATTCCAAAAACTCTGAAAAATTCAAAGCTGGGCTTACGACCACACCACATCTCATAAGGTGACTTATCTTTTATAGTGCTTACGCCAGTACGGTTCAAGACATAAACAGCCGTATTTACAGCTTCAGCCCAAAACATCTTGGATAAGTTTCTCGCATGAAGCATCGAACGTGCGGCTTCAACTACAGTACGGTTTTCTCGCTCAGCACTACCATTCTGCTCCGGCGCATATGGTACGGTGGTTTCATGTCGAATAGAATTTTTGTTCAGAAGCGATCTTACGGCTTCGTTAACAAACTCCAACCCATTGTCTGTACGAAGTGTCTTCACAGGGAGTCGCATCTCACATTTGGCTTTATTTATAAACTCTTCTATTGATGAATAAACTTCTGACTTGTTTTTTACAAAATAAACTACCTTAAAATGGGAAAAATGGTCTTTAAAAAGAACAAAATATCTGCAACCCCCTATAGAAGTTTCCTCCATAGGACCACATACATCCGCATGCACTAACTCCCCCGGTTGACTAGCTTTAAATGTGCTTTTGGGAAATGGAAGTCTATGCTGTTTCCCATACATACAGGCATCGCACGAGAATTCCTTAGCATCTATAAAAGGAATACCTTCTTTCAACAACTGAGAACGTACTTGTGAGACATTTTGATGAGCCATCCTTTCATGCCATACCTTTAATGGCAGAACTTTAGAAGATGCTAACATTGCCTTATGATCCCACAGGCCTTGTACAACGAAACACATTTTGAACAACTGCCCCTTTCGCTCTCCCACTGCCACAACAGATCCATCGTCTTTCTTGAACTCGCATCGCAAACTGTCAGAAAAAAACTTGAAACCCTTATCTAGAGCACGACTTTGTGAAAAAAGGTGTGAGTTAATTTTTGGCACATACAAAACGTTTGAGAGATGTTTTTCACACCATTTTTCTCCATTGTAGGATAAAATATTTATATCACCTGTTCCCAGTGCTAAAATCTTTTGACCACTTCCTACTCTTATGTCAATTGGATTAGAAAATCTTTCAAAACGCACAAACCAATCTCTTTTATGGGTCATGTGGTCGCTAGCACCGGAGTCGAGATACCAATTATCATCAATTTCACCATTATTCATTATCAACGCATTGCAGGTACTTGTCAATATATTATTCTTTCGCCCGTCACTTCCTTTTCCAGTCCTAGTTCGATCTAATGCAGCCAAGAAATTATTCTTCTCCGTTTGTTCCGCACTTACACTTCCAGTCTTCAGTTGGTCACCACTACAAGATATATATACCGCCCCTTTATCCTCACTTGAACTTCCAGTCCACAAAGCATCATCAAAATTCAAAATCTTCCTCTTTTCCATTGCCTCACTTAAAGTTCCAGCCCTCACTTCATTAGCTTCAGAAAATATTTGTTTCCCCGTTTCAACCTCACTTGTACTTCCAGTCCATCCTTGCACAGAGCATAATTCAGAATTACACATGAGAGCCTCCCCCCTTTGTACTTCATTCCGGTTTCCAGTCTTCTTTCTATCGGCAAACTTTTTCGGACAGTCCTTTTTCCAATGACCAAATTCATTGCACCTAAAGCACTTTCCAGGTTTGGAGACTTTCTGCTGTTGCTGCTTCTTGTTCTTCTGCTTTGCAATTAACGCTGTGCCTTTAATGGAATTACCTGAAGTAGACGAATGTGAATGCATACGTTTTTCCTCCATCACTAACCGTGACGTCAGATTCTCTAACGTCTGTTGTTCCTTTGCCGTGGATTCCCAAGCGCAAAAGAAATGTTGGAAACTTTCAGGGAGAGTCATTAACACCTTTGTAATCACCATGCTGTCCGAAACCTGCTCTCCAACATCTCTAAGCTGCCTGACAATATTTTCCAACTTGGAAATGTGAGTCGCAACGTCATCATCAGGCTCCTTCTCGAAGCTATAAAATCTTTGTAGCAACATGTGAACATTCGTACTAGATGTGTGTTCATATACCGCCTTTAACTTCGTCCACATCTCCTGTGCAGTGTTGCAGTTAACAATGTGACGAAGCGGTGTTGAACCTACGCTCGTTGCAATTATGCGTTGAGCCTTGCTATCGACTTTCGTCCAATTTAATAACCGAGCATCAAAAATTACCTGGGTCTCATTTTCCCCCTTTACTGGTTTATTGTTCGGGTCATTTACATGTTCAAATAGACCAGAAGCTTTAAGTAAAATCTGAACTTGAAACTTCCATATCGAATATTGTTCAGAATCAAGCAATTTTTCTATTTTAAAACTTTCAGACTCCATTTCTGAATTAAAAAAAAAACTCTAATTTTATACTTTTTGCAGGCTCACGTGACCTGGGCCCATAACCTGTTAATTTATGAGTCACAAAAGAAGACAACCGCCGTGTATGATGACAAGAGAAAGACTAACTTTATTAGTATATTTAAGTATGTAAGAATTCATTATAATCAGGTATACAATTTCCAGTGGGAGCCGACATTGCCAATAGCAAATTATTCAAATAAATAATAATTCCAACAGTATTAGCATTCGCCTTATCATGGAGCCTATTTGTTGAGTAATACCATGGTAATCCAAGCATCATTTTAATTATTTTATTTTGGCAAACTTGAAGTTTTATGATATGAGTGTGAGCGCAGTTAAACCAAACTGGTGCCCCATACAAAAGGATAGCTTGAAAAATGGTTTTAAATAATATTAGTTTATTTTGCATGCTAAGGTTTGACTTTCTATTAATAAAAGGATATAAAGTTCTAACTGTCAAATTGATTTTTTTTTTGATTGACTGCAAATTTTCTGTCTTCAAGAAAGCTTTAATAAATTTAATTATATTGCAAGCAAAGTTGAATTGGAATTGAATTGAGAATTATGCCAGACCGTATCAAAAGCTTTTTCGATGTCCAGCAAGACCATTCCAGTAGATTGTTTATCGGAAAATTTTTGAGATATGGAGATTTTTATTCTTACTAATTGGTGGCAGGTTGAGTGACCAGGTCGAAAGCCAAACTGATAATTAGGATAGATTCTTAAATGATCGACGAGGACTTGAATTTTTGATTTCATTATTTTTTCTAAAATTTTGTGTGTCGTTGTGTAGTTGTTCTTAGTTGTTATTAACCTTGGTATTGGGCAACTTCTCGGCATATTGAATCTCGCACTGCATTTCCGTTTGCAGTTTCTCCGAACGATAGCTGCTCATTTTGAAGAAAAGGGTTTGTATCTTCCTCTAAAAGAAATTCCAAGTCATCTTCTCCTAGAATAACGAATACGAATTATTAATGAGTCATATCGTTTTAAACTTTTTTTTTGTATTACCTGCGATATTGTTCGCATTGCTTCTCAATTCCTCTCAGTTTGCAATAATATAATTGCCGGAAACGCTGTTTCAGTAGTCCGAACGTATGTTCAATGGAAACACGACATGAACTTAATTTCTCGTTAAACCTTTTTTGGTCTCTTGTTAAATGGCCATTGTCCTTGTATGGAGTCAACAAATTCCTTGTACAGGGATACGCAGAGTCACCGAATAAATAGTAATCTATGAGAAGTATATTAACTTAAAAACATTCGTTACAGGAAATCAATATTATTACCTCCACAAGACGCGTTTAATGTTTCAAAAATACGGGAATTTTTGTAGACCCAACTATCGTGACAAGAGCCGGAAACCCGATAAAAACATTGATACATTTTTTTCTTCGTTGCAAACACCTTGCAGAATCAAAGAGGTATTGCCTTTTCGGTCAATGTATTTTCCATCCATAGTTCCATCGATACAACCTATAAATAGAAATTTTGAGGAATGAACTAACACTTAAAATAGTTTATTATTTATTTCATTTAAATCTTACCAAAAGCCTTCGAAAATCAAGCTTTGCCTTTAAAAACTCGCTAGTTCTTATTTTGTCCTCTTCATTTGGCCAAGTAATTGTGGTTGGACCAAGGCCACTTATAAACATCGAGACACGATGTACTACGTAAGATACTGAACATATAGAGACATTGAAGCGGTCAGCTAAGTCTCGGAATGAGGCTTCGTGTCCTGCAAACCATACAAAAATTGCAGTGGATTTAGCTGCACTTATCATTTTGTCGGAGCGAAGTTTTTTAAAAATTACTGAAGACTCATATCTTCCGGCAAGATCTTGAAAAAGTGACCTTTCAATCCTGAAGTGCATGACGAACTCCTTGTCAGTATAATTTGGAACAACATTTTCGAAGTAATCTCTAATGCAATTCCTCTTGCTCCTTGAGGTTTGTTCGAGCAATCCCATCAGCACACTTTCATCTTCATAGCTTTCGTCCGAATATCCAAAAATTTCGTATTAATGATCGACTTCTACATTTGTTATTGCTTCCATCACAATTTTTTTTTCATTTTCACTTAAATTTTCCATTGCGTTTAGTAAATTTTAACTTTTTTTATTAATCACAAATTCACAAATTCAGAAATTTCAATTAAAATGGCGCGAATGCTTTTGACGTCTAAAAAGATTCCCTATTTTCCTCCACAAAGCAAAATAAGACCAGCAAAACCTTGCTATCCCATCTTAGCCGCTTCTGTTTCAATGCTACCAAACGTTCCAGTGACAGCTCGCCGAGTTCTGCTAATGATGTCTATGCCGTCAACTTATGCTGGCAATTGCACAGACTTGAAAAAAATTGTCCCACTACAATTGACTTGCAAGTTTCTTATAATTTTTTCAAGTATTAAGTTGAAGAAATAGCACGATAGCGCATCACCTTGTCGGAATCCTTTTTTGACGCCAAAAGCTTCTGTGAGGTCATTACCAACCTTGACGGAGCAGCGAGAGTTCTCCATCGTCATCCTGCACAGTCGGACGAGTTTTGTGGGAATGCCAAAACCTGACATGGTTCTGTATAGCTCGTCTATAAATGCTATCGTACGCGGCCTTAAAATCAATAAAGAGGTGGTGGGTATCGATTTGGAATTCTTGGGTAGGTTCCAGGATTTGCCGTAGCGGGAACATTTGATCGATTGTGGACTTTCCTGGTCTGAAACCACACTGATAGGGGCCAATCAGGTTTCTGACGAAAGGTTTCAGGCGTTCACATAGTACGGCAGAGAGGATCTTGTAGGCGATATTCAGGAGACTAATTCCTCTACAGTTGGCGCAGTTAAGATCCCTTTCTTGTGGATCGGGCAAACCATGCTGACTTAACTTTAGAGATGAGTTGGTGTATGCAATCCAACAGATTATCTCCGGCTGCTTTAAAAGTTCGGCGTGTAGTCCTTCATTTTGGTCAAATGGACGGAAGTTTTGTCTGTCATCGTCCATGTTGAATGGTTCATTCTGCCTGACAGCGGGATTTTAGTCTTCATCGCCGTTTAACAGTCTGCAGAAATGGTCCTTCCAACTTACCTTACCAACCCTCAATTTGATTTTGCATCAACCTTTCCTTATTGCTCAATTCATTGGTTTTTTAAAATACTCGAATTACATTTACCTTTTCAAGTTCTACAAAGAGATAAAGAAGACAGCTCCCAGTGGTAGCGGAAATCGAAGTCCCCACAAAAATTGGAAGTGGACGGATCTCATGATGTTCTTAAAAAATATTGCCCACTCTAACCCAAGCTAAGATCTATAGAACGATATACAAATGCTGATAATCTTTCCTATTCTTTTACTTCCAGTACTTTTGGTAATTTTCTATTGGAGGAATCAGGCTCCAATACTTTCGATTCCATCGAATACCTGAGTGAAAGCAGAAGCCCGATTGAAAGTGAGCCGTATCAAAGCTTTTTATTTGATGCACTTGCGGCAGAGGAAAGCCAATTGCACCAAGGCCCATCAACATCCACTCCACTTCCAAACCGGCCCACAAAAAAAGGATCACATGACCAAATAAATTTTTTTCGGAACCGACTGTCGCCGAAGAGATAAAAACTTTACCGAGGGAAACTTCAAAATTGATAATTTTTCAGCTCGTCTATCATCATGAATGCACATCTAGTTAAATAAAATCAAGTAAACAGTCTACTTTGACGCAGTGGATTGACTTCTTGGTCTTGACAGAATTTCGTCCGAAAAGAGGCCAATAGTTGGTGGTTTTGTAAAATTTCACAAATTTTAATTAATTAATTAATTAAATTAATTAATTAAAAATTTCAGCATTTTTCGGATGAATGTTAAGAGCACCAGATATGGCTCTTCATTTTGGCGTTTCAATACCAAATGTGTTTTCAATCTTCAGTCGAGCCCTTGACAACATTTTGTGAAAATTTTCCTTATCAGATGTTAAGTGCATTCCAGGATAAGGCCGCATAATGCCTGTCTGTCTGGGTGTATAACGAGCTGCAGCCTAAACGGGTTAAACGACTGCCTTCAAAATTGGGTATGTGTGTATCTTTTTGCATTCCTCAGGAGAAATTAAATTTTTATTTGTAGGGCTAACAATACCCAAATAGAACACGAAGGTCTAATATACATAATAATACATGTATGTGTGTATAATTTACGTATATTATACAATAAACATCCAAAAATATACATTTATTATGCGACCCATTCGTGTCCATTTTTTCATAGAAATTTTAAAGCTTTTGAGAACAAAAATTAGTAGTGTTAGAGGGTGGGTATTGTGGAGGTATTGTGTATTTTTTTAGTAGATACTAATAGTCAGAGTATCGTCAAAATTAAATAAATGTTTTAATAAGAGTGAATTATTGTTGGGATTAATAAATATTAATATATTTAATATTAATAATTGCAGTGAACTGAAATTGATTTAAATTGTGTTTATCTTACCACTTAATTGGTGGTATTTTGTTTTTTATTTTTTTAAAGCAGCCGGTGATAACCCTACGCACAATGCTCTTCGAAAGTACGGAAACCCTGTTAAACCATTTACTTGAAACAGAAATAAGTAAATCAATGCAGTTGCAGTACCGATCGGCACGTTGAACGCTCAAGACGTTTCACCTTCTATGCGGTATAGAAAAGGAAAAACTATCAAAATAAGTAAACGATCTCGTTCCCCTGGTCTTCCAACAAAAAAAATCCAAAATATTGGATACCCCTACAAACTCATCCTGATACGGACATTGAATGTGATGATGAAATAGTTCAACAACCAATATCGAACAAAAAATCCAAAATCCCTTCGGTATGTGTTCTTCAACAATCTTGTGAAAATGTGCACGGTTTACTATCTGAATTAAAGTTAGATAATTATAGCCTTAAAAAAATGTCCATTGGCATTAAACTAAATTGCGAAAATGTTGACACCTACGATAAAGTGTGTGCTGAGTTAAAAACAAAAAACTGGCAATTTTATACTCATGATCTTCCATCCGAGAGGTCATTCAAAGTCATGTTGTAAGGTTTACATGAACTTAACACTAATGAACTAAAAAAAGAACTAATTTCTATTGTCAAAATATTAAACTTATCAAGAAAAACTATGATCAGTTTATTGATATATTTTATCTAGTGTATCTTGATATCGGTTCAATTAGATTAAATGATCTTAAAAAGAACTGCCGTTCAATTTTTAAGACACAAGTTCGATGGGATTTTGCTCGGCGACCCCGAAACAAAATAACTCAGTGCTAAAATTGCCAAATGTATGGACAAAACACTATCACGTTAAGACACATTGTGCTAATTGTTCCGAGAATCATGACACGAAAGAGTGCAAATCAACGAACATCAAATGTGCAAATTGTATGGAAACCCATAAATCTAACGATCCCGTGTGCATAAGTCGGAAAAGTTTTTTTGAAATAAGAGAAAAACTATCTGCAAGCAACAAATCAGGAACAAAAACCAAGCGAATTTTTAACCAACCTCAATCATTTATTTTAAACGTCAATAATTTTCCCGCTCTTAAACCTCACAAGAGCAACATATCCTCATCAGAAGCAGCAACATTATTATTATTTATTTATTTATTTATTTTTAAATTATTTATTTATTTATTTTTTCTTTTTATTTATTTATTTATTTATTTCTTGTAAATTATATATATTAATTTATTTATTTTCTACCAAAGCATTCATGTATTTATTTATTAAATTATTTAATTTTTTTTTATATTATTTATTAAAATGTTCAAATTACTTAGTAAGATATCTATATTTTTATTTACTTGTAAAGCAAGTAAATAAATTTGAGATTAAAATTTTTCGGTGCATACTATCCTCCTTTTCTCTCCAATCTTGGATAACATGTTTGTGTCAACTAAAGAAGGTTTTTCTTCTAGCTTTTCCTTCGAATTCTCATTACATCAAACTGTTATAATTGTAATAAAAATGTTATTTTTTTTAGAAGTAAAGTAGAGTTATACTAAATTTCTGTAAATTGTGCAATATAGATTTTAAGAATGAAAAAAATTTTAAAAAATTTCTGCTACAATAAAATATACAATACAATACAAGTAAACCAATGCAACTAGACTGAGAGACATAACCTCCTATCTTCCCTGTACCGACAATTTTTGTTGAACAGAAATCAACATTTGCTTAGATCTTTACTCTAAGGCAGGTTATGAAAACATGTCTGGAATTTTACATTCCAACTTATTATCTTTTTATAGACATTAAAGCCGTCTATGAAAGCTAACCAGGTTAGAACTTAAGAGGATCCGATATGCCAAATAAAATTAAGTGACTTTGTAGGCTAACCTTGAGCACATGTGTGGTTCTTGTAAGCAAAAAAGAGGAACTTTTGTCACCAAGTTCAAGCAGGTACTGGCTTATGTGCCTTCATCCAGATCGAGCATGCAAGGCGCCACAAAACCTAAAAAAGAAACCAAGCACTTGGTGCGTTCGCGTCTTCAAGAAGTGTTGCTCCAACTATTAGGGTAATGGACGTGGATCACGAATTTGAGGCACTGTGATCTATTTTCCACAATAAATGTATGTGTATGTGCAATCATGAATTGTATGAAATCTACATACATACATCGAAGCAGATGTGATGGAAACAAATAAAGCTTTATAGGTAGATAACGTATAAAAGATGGCTTAAACCAGGGGCCTATTGCTAAAAAACATTGTAAGTGTTGTGCTTTTAAATTGTAATTACAAGAGCAGATAAAGTGTTGAGTTGTAATATTATGTTTCAAAAACATTTTCTATTTTCATCAGATTAAAATTATAAGTGAAGCGTTAAACTTGCTACAAATCTACAAGTCTGTTAACTACGAGCTAAACATTATTTGCGTAGAATAAGTCTGCATCTTGTAGTGATGGGCCAATGTTTCTTAGCAATTCCTCAAAAGCAGAGAAGTTTATTCTAAATTTTTCATTAAATTTATGATATGTTATGATTTCAAAATCAATAAGCTCTATAAAAATTCGCGTGTCCAATTGTCTTCGTAGTCATCATTGTATGAGATCATTTTATTTTAAACTTCTTAAACCCATGTCAAAGCACTAAATTCTAACCCCAAATAATGCCAAATATTTTTAGTACTTAATTTCATTAGTCTCCTTAGACTTATTATAAATTCACTTGTAGTTACAAGTCCGGCACTATACTCTGTTCAATTTATATTTTCAGTACAGGCCTTATGGAAGAGAGCTTTTAAACACACTGGTACCTGCAAGTTTTGGCATCGCACTTAACTTAAGAAATTGCCACTTAAATATAAAAGAGAACCCTGAAATATCACATTGAAATTGTTGTTGGAATATTTCATTTAACCCGTACACTCCACCAAGACCTTTCTGCTCCCCGGCTGCGAGGTGCGAAGAGCAAAGAGACTGATTATCAATTTGCCAAAAAGCACTACTGTAGAGTTACCATTCGCCATTAATAGAAATTAGAATACACTTTTCTTTGGTTTTTGTTATGAAAGTTCCAGAATTGAAGCTTTCTTAGAGCGAATGAGAGCATATTTTAAGTTTAAAGAAGAAGGTGTTGTCGCTATGTTTTTTTTTTTGCTTACATCTTTTCGTTTTAATTTTTCCTAAAAAAACGGTTTAAATAAAGATACATAATGCAATATATGTTGGCAATTTTTTTTACTTGCGATTATAGCATAGTAAATAAAATGGGATGATAATCAAACATCACATTACTATTGAGAAACGTATTTGAGTTACTGAAAAAATTATGTTTGTCTGTCTGTACGGATGTATTTTGGACTACAGCCTGAACGGCTTGGTCGATCGTCTTCAAATTTATAACAAGATTATTTTGACATTCTACAGAGGCCTTATTTTAATTTTTTTTTGTAGCTCAAAGATTAACGGTACCTGTCATATAACCGTTAAGTTAAAACTTATTTTCTCGAAAACGGCTTTAAGGATTTGTATGAACAAAAAACCTGTGTAATGTTTTGGTGAAAAAAAGTTCGTGGGCTAAACACGGTCTACATGTTTCCGTTTTCATAAAATTTGAATAAAGAGTTGGTAACCATACCTACTATTGTGTGAGAACTATACCAATTTATAATGCCCAGTATGGCTACCATTTGAGAGCTTTAAAATGCAGATAGCTTCTTGAAATCCATTGAAAGCCGTAGTTACAATCTATGTATTTACAACGTTACAAGTCAACCATACTTGAAGTTATTAGTCAATTGGTATTCTCTAGGAAAGAAAAATTTGCACATAATTTACAAGTTAAAAGTGAATTCACAAATAATTATTGGTGTTACAGTTTACTTAAATAGGACCCTGGACTACCGGAACTTTGGGAAGCGAACTTGGATGTCGTCGACCGGCGATCAAGATAAATGGAAGAACTTGTTGGATGAGGGCCGGACCGGATCACAATGTTTGCAACGATTATTCCGTTGTTTTGCTTTTAGCTATCTCTAAAAGCTCTTTAAGCTCTTTCCCCATTAAAGGGTTTGTGACACTACCTTAACTATTAATTATGTTAGGATAAACCGATAAGTATCATCAATAAATAAAATTATTACATTTTAAACGCCTTAATGATAATTTTTCATTATTTTTGTACAATAATTTTAAATTTCCAAAGCCTTAAATCGTCCTAATACATAAATGACTTAAAAACTCTAAGACCCAACCATCTTTTTCAACCAAAAAATCAATATCCACTCACTTCACTCAATTCAAAAACAGAAAAAACACAAAAGGACACTCAAAAATGTCATAACAAAATCATTTAACTCAAAACCATTTCAATGCATTATTCATTTAATATCAATTTTTCGTGTTCATTGAATTTTATATATATTTTTTTCTTTCAAAATATAAAATTTCCTCGTAAAACATACAAGCCGTTAAATCCAGACAACCAGAACGATTCCATTATCTTTTCTCAAAAGTCAAAACTGCCGATTTCTATTTAAATGTCAACAAAACAGAAAAAATGTTACGAAACATTTTTATGTCAAATCAATGAAATAGAAAGGTTTTCATTTTTTGAAGGCAAACTTGAATTGAAAATCGTCCTTAATCCTATGGTTTCCTAGAAGAGATCAAGGAAAATCGGAATCATTATTTTTCAAAAATTAAAAAGAAACGGAAGGAACTTAGGTGGTGGAACTCAAGGAAACATTTACAATAAGACACCATGAACCATATCCCCCGAACCATTAATCTGGAGTACGCGTCACAGATTTCTTCAACGTTTGCCGAGGTGAAGACTTCAGCTTGAATACATCCTTAACCCTCGGTATTTCGTCGCGCACATTTCCTCCCCACATAAACCTCATTAAATAATTCATAAATTGTTTACTTTGGTTGAGGAAACGCAAGAATTCGGATTTGCGCAGCTAAGCACTCCGAAGTTCTAGGTCGGGAAGGAGTCGATGCTGTTCCGAAACATGCAAAAGACCTTACCTCACCTCAAACCCGACAAAACCGACAAAAAAATCATTCTCCCATCACTACCAAGCAGCAACAATGGAAATCATCGTCGCACCCTTGAATTGTCAAAATAATATTCCACAAACAACAGAGATTCCCCAGAACTGTTCACATCCCGCCCGCCATTGAGCAACAAATAAAATAAATCACGGCTCCACTTCCTGTATCCTGAGAACCGTAGAAGGAGCAGGGAAGTCTCCTAGATTCCACCCTTTCACAACTCAATCTTGAGTGGATATCTTGCGATGGCGAACTCAAGTGGATTCGGGTGGATCAAAGAGGGGAGAATGAGACGTCAGAGGTTTAAGATAAAAACAACCCCAACATGAAAAATGTCCACACTTCGATTTAATTGCCGTTAAAATTTTACGACCTGGAAATGGCAATCTTTCGGTAAGTTCGTGCGGGATGGTTTTTTTTGCTTAACTATATTTCTCATCGTCATTCGTCCTCTTGCAATGGCCAAGCAGAAGCAAGGATAACACCGGATAAAAGTTTCGGGGGAGGATATGAGTATGAGAAGAGTTGAAGTATTGGTTTAGTGTTGTTTCTCAACTGTGGTAACTCGCCGAGGACTATATACGACAACGGTGACGACGTTTTGTCTGATAAGTGTGTTGTGATTTGTTTTTGGGTCCTTTTTTGCTTGGCCAGGACGCTGGGGCGCCACTTGTATTATTTTGACGAGCAAGTTGTGTTCTTTGAACGTCCGAAAGGAGAAAGTTTTTACGAACAAAATAAAACCAAAAATCCGTGTATGATTTTGGGAAAGTTCTCTGTGATATTAGAACCCTTAATGTGGGAATTCTTAATTGCTTCTACCACATGGCCAACGGATGAAGCAGCCTCTTCTAAAAAAAAAACAGTATTGAATCAGGAGGAAGGCAAGATCTTAGAGATTTCTGTTGTTTTGAGGAAAAACGCTTAAGGCTGACGGCATAGGTACTTGTTAAAAATGATTAGACGAATTAAGGAGTTTAATAAAGGAATACGGGTTGTGAGAGGATGAACACTTGTTAGCGAATATTAATGGAATTATCAATTTTCGAATTTGTTATTTATATCCTTAAATAACAAAAATGAAAATATACTTCAAAGAAAATTAGAAAATCGCTTAACACTAATCTAATCAAAAATAAATAAGTAGGCAATAAGAGTGCCTGGAGGTTAGATTGTTTAATAACCAGAAAGGAAATTAAGTTCTTTATTTGAAATTAATTTCGATTTCCAAAAAATCTATTTATATTTTGTTAAATTGAAAAACAGATTGACAGGAACTTTAGTTTATTAAAAGTTGTTCCTTACTCAAATTTCTCAATTTAATCTCTAATACAAAATTAATGAAATCAGAAAAGTTTATTTAAATCTGAAAACTTATAATTAACATAATTCCTTGCTTGGGATTGCTGCCATTTCTTACGTGCTTTTCTTTTTTCGAGTATAAGTTCTTTTATTTCAATTGAAACATTTTGCTCGTTAAGAATTGAATGTCTGCTACTTTGCGGAGTGTTTTTTCCAGGCAGCGTCTTGGAGGACTTTAATAAATCTGTCGACTTTTTCTAATTGAAACGGATTTTGCAATGACACTTCAAGTGTAATAGCCTCTTTTCAATCTGCACGAAAACTTTCTCAATTCGTTTTGTTGTTTGTTAAAAATGACGCACTTTCCTTCATTAGTAGGTTTTCGCTGGTTTTCAACATATGACTGGTGAGTGATCAGTAGGAAGATCATAGTTATCGTCAATCTTGATACTGTTTTATTCTTCAATAATAATAACACACAACGTTTATTAATTAACATGAGGTTTATTGAATCAGAGCTAAGTTACAATTGAGGCTTAAATTAGATGATCAAAGAGTGAGACCAGCATGATCACATATACATACATAAATGTATCAAGTGTTAATGTAAATTGCAATCATATGTGTATCTATATATGTTTATATAAGTTTTAGGTGTAGCCAAGCTCAATAATACATCATCTCTCTTCTTTAAACAAATTCAAATTCATGATATAACATTTGGGGCTAATATATGTTTTAAGTAAAATGTCTAGCCTGGACGGAAGTAATCAGGTCTTTTGGTGACTCTACCATATTTGGTGACATAGTGTTCAGCATTTTCCTGATGCGATATAGCAGGTTCTACATTGTTTTTATTTACTGGCCCATTAGGCTCATTCCCATTCCCACTATGTTGTGAATTCTTGTTTATTGTATTTGATTCCAGATTTTCAGAATCATCTGGAGCCCTCGAATGCAATGGTTTCGTTTCAATCTTCCAAAATTTGGGGGTGTTGTGACTTTCTTAAATGGAAAGTGTTTCGCCGAATATTTCTATTGTTCTCATTTTTTTAAAATATACGAACGAGGCATATCATGCTTTTCAACTATGCATGCAGGTTTCCATACGCTATTAGTTCGATAAACAACATTTTCACCCCTTTGTAATTCGAGTTCTCTTCGAGGTCTAACCAGGTTATGCTTTGCTAAAATGGTTTTATGGCGTTTTTCTAATTGGTATGATACGTCCATTGGTACTTTTGGACGCAGTTCTTCATTTTCAATGGGGAACCAAGTCCTGAACTTTCGGCTCATCAACATCTCCGATGGTGAATATTCTAATCCTGCCACAGGTGTTGATCTATATTCTAATAAAGCAGACTCTAAATTACCTTCACCCCTATCAATATTTTTTAAATAGATTTAGAGATATGCACAGCTTTTTCTGCTGGCAAATTTGATTTTGGGTACCGCGGACTACTGTAAATAAAATCAAAATTCGAATCTTTATCAAATTTTTTCATTTCATACGAATTAAATGGCATGTTATCAGCTACTATTTTTTCAGGGATGCCATGCATCTTGATTAAAATATTTTTTTATAGTCTTAGCAGTTTTATCTGGAATGAGATAAAGTTCGATCCATTTCGAATAATAATCAATGGCAACGAAATACGATTTACCACCATACTCTAAACAATCTACACCAATTTTTTGAAACGGAGTTTCCGGTGGAGGATGTAAGATTATGGAATTGTTTTTATTTTGTGGTCTACATTTCTCACATTCACGGAATTTCAGAATCATGTTTTCAATGTCTCTTGCCATGTATGGCCAGTAGAGAATACCTTTGGCTCTATTAAAAGTCTTTGTAATGCCCATGTGAGATTTATGAAGAAGGTTTAACGGCTCTTTAATTAGTGAACGTGGAACGAAAACACGATTTTCGTAAAAAAATAAACCGTTTTCCACATGAATATTATGTTTAAGTTGCCAAAAAAATTTTAAATCATCATTTAGATTGTGCTTATCTTTTGGCCAACCTTCATTATAAAACTGTATAAGATGTTGAAAAATATCATCTTTTTTCGTTTCCTTTTCAAACTGAACTCTTTTTGGCTCACTCATATTAACGCTATGAATCAAATCTTTAAAAGTTTTTTCCATATTAACTGTGGGGTCATCAATAAAATTTCTAGATAAAAGATCTGCTACATAAAGAAACTTCCCAGGAACATATTTTAATTCAAGTTTATATTTAGAAAGTTTAATTTTCATTCGCTGTAAGCGGGTAAAATGAACCCCACCCACATCTTTTTTAATAATTGCAACCAAAGGTTTATGGTCTGAGTGCACCGTAAAATTGTACCCATATACATAGTTATTAATTTTTTCACAGGCGTATACTACCGCTAGTAACTCCTTTTCAATTTGCGCATACCTTGTTTCAGTATCAGTTAAACTTTTTGAAGCAAACGCTACAGGCTTATTATCCTGCAGTAAACAACATCCAATACCATTTTGAGAAGCATCGGTCTGAATAATTGTATCTTTGCTAGGATCAAAACTCTGAAGGATTGAGTGTTGCGCTAATGTACATTTGATCTCGTTAAAAATGTTTGTATGGAGGGAAGTCCATACAAAATCACTATTTTTCTTCAACAAACCGCGAATAGGTGCATTAAGATTTGAAAAATTTGGTATGAAATCCCGTAAATAATTAAACATTCCCATTATTCTTTCTAAGTCCTTTCTATCTTGGGGTTCCTTCAATTAAAGAATAGATTCCACGCGATTTGGATCGGGGCGAATGGTATCACCCGTAAAAATATGTCCTAAATATTTCACTTCTTTTACGCAGTGCTGAAATTCATCTTTATTGAACTTCACATTTATTTCCCGAGCTCTTTTCAACACATTTTCGACATTTCTATCATGTTCTTCCTTTGTCCTAACTCCGGTTATTATATCATCGATATAAATGAAAGTCCCTGGCAAAGTTCCAAAATATTTTGTATTAAGATTTTGAAATTTTTCAGCTGCTATTTTGACGCCGAAAGGGAGTACATTGTACTCTAACGTCCCAAAACGAGTGCTGAATACTGTGTATTTTTTAGATGAAGGACATAATTCGACTTGCCAAAAACCTTCTTTCAAGTCGAACACGGTGAAATATTTAAAACCCCTCATAGCGTCGCAGAAATCAGATAGAGACGGTTCCTCTAGCCTACGAATAATACCATGGTGCTCCATATTTTCGAGAGCTTCCTTAACTTTATCTCGAATTCCAAGTGGCTTACAAACTGGTATAGCATTAGGTTTGAGTTCTAGCCTACATTTATCTGGAAATCTACCGTCCCCGTAAAAAACGTCTCTATTTTTTGTGAGAAAGCTATTGATTTCATTTATCGCATTCGCTCTGCGGATTAAATCCAACTGAATGCACGTTTCAAGCCCAAGTAATTATTTTTTTTTAAATGTCAAATGTTATTATATTAACTTCTGCTCCGCTATCGAGCTTAAATTCTATATTAATGTTTTCTAATTTTATCTTTTCACACCAACTACCGAAACCATGCTGAACCTGACCTATCGCACCAATATAAGCTACTGACTCACCACTGTCACTACTTTCATCACCATCATCATCTCTATCATAAACCGTAGCTTCGTTTATACAGTTAATTCCTTTAGATTTGCAAACAGATGCAAAGTGATTGAATCTACCGCAAGCCTGACACCTGTTTCCAAATGCTGGAAAGTTACCCAGAACATGATGTTTATTGCATTTGTAGCACACATTGGGGTATTTCGAATTAACGCGTTTCTGTTCCATATTCTCATGCTGATCTCTGTTCTTTGTTACACGATTTCTATAATGAGAAGAAGGTGGAAAATTTAAGTTTTGTCGAAAATTATTATTATTAGATTATTAAAATTATTTTCTTTTTTATTTTTCACAGCATCAACGGATGATCCTCTTTCTGCTTGCATCTCCTTCGCCTGCATATTAGCCTGTTCAGCCACACGACAAATTTCTTTTGTTTTTTTCAAATCCAAGCTATCTGTCTTTAAAAGTTGTAGTCTTACATTTTGTTCATCTATCCCCATTACAATGCGGTCTCTTATCATAGACTCTTTCTGGTCATTAAATTCACGATATCAGAAAGAAACTGTTCAAACGGTTTACCTTCTTTTTGATATCGAGAAAAAAAATGTACCGTTCGTATACAATGTTGCTTCTCGGTACGCAGTACTCTTTAAAAGCTTCAATAACCTTTGCAAGGGTATTTTTGTCTGCTTCTAATATTGGAAGCGTTTGATATACTTCGATTGCTTTTTCACCAGCGCACGACAAGAATCTCGCAGTTTGTATTTCGTTAGATTCTGCATTGGTTTTTGTAGCGACAGAGTAAATCTTCCACATTTTGTGGAATTTCCGTCAATTTACTTTTACATTACCGTCCATTATCAATGTATCAAGTGTTAATGTAAATTGCAATCATATGTGTATCTATATATGTATGTTTATATAAGTTTTAGGTGTTGCCAAGCTCAATAATACATCAGATACAGTTTTTATTTAAACCCTTTGCGATAAAAAAGTCAAGTAGAACTGGAATTTTGGCCATGTCCGTAAGCCAGTAAATTTGTATTCAGGTCGACAAAAAGTCAGCACTTGTTTCCATGCAAGGTTTAAAAAGTCGCCTCACTCTGGTTGATAAGCATCTTTATCCCCAAAACGTATGTTTTGAATTAAAGCCACCGCCTATAATAAACTTAGAATCGAGAGCTTCAAAACGATTTATAAAATCTGTTTTCTCTATCTTGCACCTTAGAGACAATATATTGATGCAATGCTATACGTCGAACTTCTGTATTTTATATTGACTACAACAAACTTGAATTTTCGTAAGTTGATTGTTGGAATGGTCAAGGTTTTCTCTTATAAATATAGAGGATCCACCTCTTGATCTATCAGATGGGTGATACGCCGCATCATAGGCAGATTAACCTTTTATATTGATAACGGTTTCCTTTTTACTTGCGATTGGTGCTATAAGGCAAGTTATGGATTCATGCAAAAACAAAAATTCTAACAATCAAACATGACATTACGATGGTAGAGAAGTCGAAAAAATGTGTCCGGAAATTCCGTTCATCTGCCTGTACACATTTTCGCACCTTTACAGCCTAAAGGGATGGGCCGATTTGCTTCAAACAATTTACAAATGCGGTTTTATCGAAAAACATTATAATGATTTCAATAAATTTTTTCACACAAAAAGTTATTTATAATTCAATTAATATTGCTTTTCAAAATTTTGGAAAACTTTTTTTTTAATTTTTTAAAATTTTCTAAAAAAATATATTAATAATATAAAAATATTTCTTCGAAAAGTTTTTCAAAAAAAACGACTTTTTAAAAAAACTGTTCGAATGATTTTCAATATTTTTTTTCCTCCTCTTTTTTATTGCATACTTGGAGCCATTTTCTTCACTGCAAGTTGAACTCAATTTGAGGATTTTTATTCTCAACTTGTGAAAATTATTATTGAGAAAAATATCCATCAGCTACTTCTGGAAGCAAAGATGAAAAAGAAGAGTTTTTGGTGATTGAAAGAAGAAAATATAAAATGTGTCCACGGGTCTAGCTCTAAAAATGGGACGACCGTTACTTACCTATAGATCGGGTGAATTACGATACGACCATCTACCAAATTATTGATTGTACTAATGTCTTTTTATTATCTTTTTCGATTTCAAGAATTTTCAATTCTTTCGCATTTTTTTGCCAGAAGTTGTCCGCAAATTTACAAATCTTATTGGACGGTTCCATTTCACCCTCCTCCAATTGGTTGGGTTACCATTCCCTTAAGTTGTTCAGCAACTTCTTCCATCCATTTTTAATCAATATCTGTCAAAAATATCCCAGGGAAATTTCGAAAAACGGAAGTTAACGAACTTTTAAATGTCAACTCTCGAGTTGACTTGTCTCGATATCAACTTATCATTGTCACTCAACTCTCAGGTTGATGTCAACTCTAGATTTATACAAATTTAGAGTTTCCGGCAAGTTGAGAGATAGTGAAGAATATAGCTCTAAGATTTTCCGAGAAAAGTCTTAAAATAATTAAAAAAATTAAAGAATTTTCGAAAAAAAATATTTATTTTATTTTAATATACATATACATACATATATATACAGAACCAACCACTAAGCAATAAGAATAAGTTCTTACAACCAAGTTGTGCATTTGATTTTAATTTTATTCGACGATGTGACCGCACATACAAGGTATACTACTTTGTTTTGCCACCATTTTGGTAAACATTAGTCTTGACAGTTCATATCTGGCAGTCGTGAAGTAGACACGTGGCAAATTTATTATGGAAAAATATTCGATAAACCAAAGTGTTTTAATCGTTAAAATATTTTATCAAAATTAATCATCGATTACTGTGACGATGAGAAAGTTACGTGAAATTTTTGGGAGAAACAACGTGCCAACAAAACGCACTATTAATCGTGTAGGGTATGATTTCGTAGAAAGAGGGTCTGTAGGTGATAGGCCCAAGCATGAACCACAACGTAAACGGCTGAAAACTTTACTGCTGATCAAGGAAGTGTTCAAAACAATCCATCAACCTCAATTCGACGCCGTGCTCAGGAGCTTGGTCTGCATTTGTTTCATTTTAAGATTCAGTTGACACAAGAGCTTCTTCCACAAGACCATTTACGCCGCCGTACATATGCCAATAGGATATTACAGCTAGCCCATGACAACCCCGATTTTCATGAACAAATCATAATGAGTGACGAGGCACATTTTCATTTGAATGGATAAGTGAATAAATAGAATAGTCGGTTCTGGGTAATGGAAAACCCTCAAATTATTCAGCAGTCACCTTTGCATCCGTAAAAGTCACAGTCTGGTGTGCAACTTGGTCAGGAGGAATCATTGGACCTTGCTTCTTTGAAAATAAAAACGGCGAAACGGTAACTGTGAATGGGGAGTGATAACGTGATATGATTGAAAACTTTTTAACACCACAACTGCATGCTTTGGGCTTGATTAACATGTGGTATCAACAAGACGGTGCCACATCGCATACAATGAAGCTACTGCGAGACCTCTTTCCACAACAAGTTATTTCAAGAAATGGTGATGTTTATGGCCTCCACGGTCGCCTGATTTGACTGTTCCGGACTTCTTTGTGTGGGGCTATTTGAACAACAAGGTTTATGCAAACAAACCAGAAACGCTTCAGCAACTCAAAAAAAATATTCGTGATGAAATTAAAGAAATACCGCGTGAAATGTGTGAGAATGTAATGAAAAATGTGCTCAAAAGGCTCGCATTTGTGACACTGACGTGCGTGTCCCTTTTAGGTGAGAGCGTGTATAATTCAAATCTTAAATTCTTTCACCGAAGGCGGACTTTTACCTGATATTGCATTTGATACATAATTGCCGACATTAAATAAAACATTTATGGATATAAGATCCATTCTCTTTCATTTAATAAAAATTATAAACAAAGTAGTATACCCTCCCGGCGGACATCCTGTATAAGCACGTACGTACCATCCAGTCGTGCAATTTATTTAAGTGTGTTTCCAGAAATCAGGCATGTCATTTGTTAAAGCATTGTCTACGACCTTATTCTTCCGCTTCTCTTATTTAATATCCGGCTTTTGTTTATTACTATTCGGTCTTACATTTTTCTTTTGTTTATCACGCCTTGTTTGGATTTCTTTTGCAGCCTCACAGCCACGATAATTTGCCGGATTATTACCTTTACAATTCGTGCATATAGCTGGAGACTGCTTGCCAAGATGGCATTCTTCCGAGGGATGATTACCTGGGCATTTGACACAACGTGGATCCTTCCTAACCTAACGTGGAACCCCAACAGCGTTTGCACTGTGGAATCAGTCGTGAGTTTCTCCTCAAACGTTCAGTTTTAATGACAATCTTCATGCAAACCAAATAATTTTTTCTTTTTTAAGAAAAGTATTTTTATTTATTTTTTTACTATAATACCTCTTTTTATTTGAATTATGTACCTCAAAAATGCGGTAATTTAATGAATCGTACAAAGAGTTTAATAGACCAAGGTAAATACTGGCCCAAGCCGCTTTGATACCTTCAATAACATCTTTTTTGTTGAAAGTATGTATTTTCGTGTCAACCAACCCCACATTTTCAACGATGTTTAAACCTTGGGAGTAGGGGTGGCCAGAAAAGTTGTTCTATATTTTGGTCTGGTCATTAAATTTGAATTATTCCAGCTGTGTGAATCAGCGCATTGTTTTACTGGAAAGTAATCGACACCGGTTCGAAAATATTCTGGAACTGAGATAGAGCCATTTTTAGTACAGTTTTGTAATACCGTGATGTTATTCTACAGTTCACAAAAACCAAATCGATCGTACCGATTGTTCGATTGCTGTGGCGCCCCATACTATAACGCCTCCCTTGCGGCTGTGGTGAAGGTCCAACATTGATTTTTCTTTTTTTTTAATCTATTGTTTCCGTCAGGCCTTTCTTTCATCAGAAAATATAAAATTCCGCTGATCGACTGAGTGACTGCTGCCATTAGTGTTCGAAGTCCTAATCGATCTTGCAAAACTAAGCCCCTTTTGCTTTCGATTTTTGTTGAGTGGTATTTTTTTAGCCTCAGGCCCACCCGGACTGTAGTGCCACCTAAGCGAAGGTATTTTTTTTTAGTTTTAAGCGCTTCCGGTGTCCGACACTCTTAATTACTATAATTATGGCCATTTGGTTTTTCCAGTTTTCCTCAATATTTGTTGCTACCATTTGTTGAGACTATTCCAATTACAGGGAAAAACCTCGCCGGGTAAACTATTCCAAATTCGTGTTGTACGGTTTAAGAAAGAATCTCTATATTTTACTCAAGGGTTGACTGATGAGCATTCCTTTCGAGACGGGTATAACGGGAGATACTTTTAAGGGGTGGAATGCAACTGGCCACCTTAGTTAAAAGACAATCCTGCAATATTCCAAATGATTCGATGCTGAATGTCGTAACCCAGAGATCGTAAGTTCAAATCCAGTTGCATTCTAAGAGGCAATGTGCCTTGGAGACATAGTTAGGTATTATAAAAAAAAAAACGGCACATGTAACTGAAGATATTGAGCAACTCAGGTTCCAAAATGTTTTTCAGGATCGGTGATGATATTGGAACGATGTCACATTCCATACATCTTTTCAACAACCCTTATTGAAATGCCATTTAAATATGATTTTTGTAGATTTAAAACTGTTTAAAAACATTACTTAAGCTTAAATGCAAGTAATGGGATCAGAACCATTAATTCAAGACTAATTACAACTTCTAATCAGTTTAAGCTTCTAGGGTCCTTGTGTCAAAACTCTTTTCCTTGTATTCTTTCATTCCTAGAATGGTCTATTTACAACATCTTCAGAATAAAGAATGTTCATGTGCACATAATTCTTACAAAAAGAATTCTTTTCTCAAAAAAAAAACTAGCAAATGAAGTAAAGCACTTGCATACAATTTCAAAAACACCACTATAATAACACACATTTGAATATAGCTTCCCCCGAAGCACGAAAATCCAATCTATTTTCCAAGACTCCCAAGAAAACTTGTCTTGACAAAAATATCCGCTCCACAATATAAAGTGCAAACGATTACCCATTCCACCAAACTCAAACTTACTACCCTCCACAAAAAAGAGGAACCTCACTTAACCCAAATACTTTGTCGTAAAGGTGGCATACCTTAAATCCCTTCGAGCTTTACTAAGAAAAAAAAATCGGTTCCTATCTTAGTCCTTAAAAAAGAAAACACGAACGAAACATCTCACCTCAAAGAATTTATGGACCACCATTCAAAAGCTCTCATTTATTTTGATCCGGTCGTGCTGCGGGGTGTGAAGCCTCTCCTCCACGCACCCCGTTCAGTTGAGAGTATACTTCGCCCCCATTACTGCACTATTATCCTCTTTAACGGTGGTGACTCTATTTAACGAGTGAGACTCAGCTACTGTGTTCGTGTTGTTAGGTATTTTCTTTTTTTTTTAGCACCTCGCCGAACAACCCTAAGTGAATTGAAAAACTACCGGAAAAACGTCTGTGGGTACTGCAAGGGAACTCAAGATGAAGCAGCTTCAGGAGCTCCAGGACCTGCGCTACCATGGAAATGCATTTTATTGTTCTCCTTCTCATATGCGTTCGTCTTCGACCCGTTAGCATTAAACAACCATGCTGTATGTTTGTAGTCCTGGAAAAAATTGGTTGCAGTAAAACACATGTGTTTATCTCTGGAGATCCTTTTTCCCAATGGAAATTCTTGTAGAAAAGTAATTATTTTTTTTATTTTGTTTGTTTATTATGGCAAATGCATAATGTGGAAGAGTTGCGGCGAATTCAGCAATCTGTAATTGGGTGGATGAGATCCTTTATGTCTGTGTCAGTATCATTTGCATAAACGTAAGCCAAAGGATCTTGAGTGCAAATTTAATTTGCTGTTACTTCTTAACGCGAAATTCCGCAAAAAACTATATTTACACATGAATTTACGTGAGTTTAAGCAGAAATCTGGTTAAGCAAATCTTTCAAATGCATTTAACTATGAATAATGGATGAACAAATTTTTTGATTTATTTCATTAAGTGTTCTACTTAAACTAAAAGGAAATAAGGTAAATACACTTTATAGGAAAAGGATGGACGATTTAACGAAAAGTGAATCATTTTAAGGGACATTTATGGTAAAAGCCACTCTGGAGTTGTCAAATCTGACAGTTATTGTAGTTTTGCATATTTTTAAGTGAGACCTTGCCACTGAATCACTTTCGGTTAAGCCGTGAAACGATTTCATCATAAGTATCTAGCTTCAAATAAAAAAGGCACGACTGGGTCGCACTTACTCGCTCATACTGGATACTGGAGTACTACCAGAACAGCTAAAACAATCTTTAATTTTTCCCATACATAAGAAAGGTAACATTGATGATCCATCCAATTACCGTGGGATCTCCGTCCTAAATGCTTCATAGCTAGTTGGATACAAAATAATAAGTTGCTTGGGGAATTTCAAGCAGGATTTCGAAGTGGTTACTCGGCCATAGATAATATTTTCGTACTGCAAAGCATAACAGCAACGTTTATAGAGCAAAAAACAAGCTATACGTTTTTTTGTCTACTTTAAAGCAGCCTTCGGTACGATTGAACGAAGAGCATTACTTTTCAAGCTTTATAACTTTGGGTTGTCAGTTCTTGAAAACATTTATAATGGAACTATGCCGGCTGTATGGAATGGGTTTGAAAAAACTGAGTGGTTTGAATCAAAAATGGGAGTTAAACAAGGCTGCACTTTAAGTCCAAATCTATTTGCTTTGTTTATAGATGACCTAATTAATTTTTTACTTGGTGGGATCGAAATTTCGAGGACTCTCATTAAAGCCCTCCTATTCGCAGATGACGTGATACTCTTTGCTTATTCACCTGAAACCCTACAGTTGATGGTTACTCGACTAGAATAATACTGCCGGTTATGGAATCTGAAATCAAAAGCGATGATATTCCGCAAAGGTTCTGGAATAACAGCCAGGAATGAGAAATGGCACTTCAACAGAGAACCCATCGAGATAGTTAAATCTTACAAATATCTGGTATTCACCATAACCAGTAATCTTAATAAGGAAACACACCTCAATGACAAGCTAGTGAAAGCCAAAAGTGCAATATCCGCAAGATGCTTCTCAAACCAAAATATATCACATAGCGTTAAGTATAAGGTCTTTGCCGCAGTGGCTGAATCTATTATGCTGTACGCAGCACAGGTCTGAGGAGGTGAAAAGTATGAAACAGTCGAAAAACTTCAGGGGTTCTTCATTAAAAGATGCTTTCATTTGCCGAAAAACACTCCGAACTACATGATACCAATCGAGACAGGACTATCACCACTTTTCATTAAAGCGCTTAAGTGTCATGTTGATTATATCATAAAAGTACTTAATATGCCTGATGAAAGACTTCCCAAAATCTTAGCACTACAAACAATAGAAAAGAAAAACCTATGGTATAAAAAGATCGAAGAACATGCTGTCTACTGTCGAACTAACTTTCGAATACTAGATGAAAAGGGATTATACTGCAAAGATAACCTTTTAAATCTTATATCCAAAGTAGATGCACAACTTAGAATAGACTTCTTCAATACATAGATCAACTTACAACAGCCTGAATCACAATTTATGCGAACGTAACTATTTCCATAAGGAATATAAACAGCAGCTTATCTCAGCGATTTTTAAAATGAGAGGGGAGCTGATCCACATCGAGAGGATTTGCCTATCTACTGCACCTTATGTAACTAAGGTGAAAGGGAAGATTTCATCCATTTCATAGGGAATTGTTCAATTTTGTGCGAAATACGGAGAAATTCACTGGGCAGCAACATTGTATAATTTAATACGTACAAATATCGAAACAATAGGATTTTATAAATCAAGCTAAATTGTTATTTAAGAAAAATAAATTCAAAGGTTAAATCCTTGAAATCATATACATACTTCACGTAACCATTTTATTTCATTTCAGTGAACTTTAGAAATAATTTCTGTAAGCACTTCTTTTCTGTTTTACAATATTCAGATGAAATTCTCTAATTTTATTTACAACTGATTTTATTTATAAGACTCTTGATAGTAGCAAATTAATAAAGTTGTATAAGGCCTTTATAGGCAAGCCTCTCTAAAGCATTGACTTATCGTGGAAAACCTTGTAGCAGCTATTATTCGTTTAGTTTTTAGTAAATATCCTCGGAAGGCATTTTGAACCTTTGTCTAAAAGCCTTGTACAAGGCTCACCAAAAATACTTTTTAAGGCCATATAACAGCAATTTTTTTAATTGTCAAGGTTTGAAATGTGTTGCTTGCAAAAGCTAGCCTTATACAAGCTCTATGCAAGCATTGCTTACCAAATTCAAAAAAATGTAAATTATCAGATCCGGTTCTGGAACGGTGTGCATTTCGGCGCCAATCAAGAAATGAGCTGGAGTCAGCGCTTGAAAATCATCGGGGTTTTTCGTTAAAGGGCACAGAGGCCTCGAATTTAAACACGCTTCGATTTGAGTCAGAAGTGTGGAGAGTTCCTCAAAGGTGAGTGTCCCATTGCCGACGATTCTTTTGAAGTGGTATTTAATACTCTTTACTCCGGCTTCCCATAATCCTCCGAAGTGGGGAGAAGCAGGCGGAATGAAATTCCACTTAGTTCCATTAGATGCTAATAACTCCGCGATTTCTTTCCAATCATGGCAGGCAGCTTTCAGCAGACGGTGCAGTTCCTTTTCAGCACCTTTGAAATTGGTACCACAGTCGCTGTAGATTTGACTACAAAACGGCGAAATGCTGCGAGAAAAGCTTGAGTGGTAAGATCGCTTACTGCTTCGAGGTGGATTGCCTTTGTCGCAAGGCAAACGAAAATAGCTAAGTAGCCTTTATATGACTTCGCACCGCGCCCTTTCCAAGCTCGAATGCTTATTGGACCAGCATAGTAAACTCCGGTATGCGTGAACGGTCTGGACATCATGACTCTAGCTGCTGGTAACTCGTCCATAAGTTGATGCATTGGTTTAGTCCGAAACCGAAGGCAAATAGTGCACTTATGGATACAGTGCTTAACCGATCGCTTGGCTTGAAAAATCCAATACCGTTTCCTGAGAAATCCCATCATCAGCTGAATGCCTTCATGCAAAGTCCTTTCGTGTGCATCTCGAATGATCAGTTTGCTCAGAAGGTGGTTTGATTCCAAAATGATTGGATGAAGTTGATCATATTGCAGATTGGCATTTTCCAGACGCCCACCAACGCGAATGATACTGTTAGTATCAACGAAGGGATTTAAAGATGCCATTCCTCGAGATTTCCTAACACCTTCTGGAAACATTTCGGACTGGGCAAGACGAATTAGTTTTAAATTGGATTCGAAGATCTCTGCTGGCGTAATTGGCCCGGATATGCGATCGAAGGAATCTATCAGGTCAGATTTGCGTTGAGCTATAGAAATTTGTAGATTGTGTATAAATCGTAACAAATACTTAGCTATTCTTATGAGTTTGTTTATTTCAGATGACCGATTTAACAAATCATTGATTGGAGTTACTCTGCATTCGCTGTGAAGATTAATCGAAGATGTTTTTTCTTCAACATAGAGAAATTGACAATTTGACGTGGGCTGAGACGGGAACGAAAATTCCCACGACTTTCGTAAAAAGTCCGGACCACTCCACCAAAGTGAATTGTTGAGTAAAGCAGATGGTAAAACACCTGTGGACAGCAAATCTGCGGGATTGTGCTGAGTAGGAATATGATTCCATATTTTAATCGACGTAAGACGTTGAATCTCCCCAACACGGTTCCGGACAAAGGTTTCCCACCTAGTCGGTGCTCCTTGAATTCAATAGAGGGTAATCATTGAATCAGTCCAAGCGTATATCATGACCACTTTGTGATTTGACGACGTAATCGAGAAGTTTGGCTAACATAACAGCTGCACATAGCTCCAAACGAGGAAGACTCACTGATTGTACTGGAGCAACCTTGGATTTTGCGATAAGCAGATTCATGTGTACTTCATTTTGTTTGTTTGTCACTCGTAAATAGACTGCAGCTCCGTATGCTTTTTCCGACGCATCGCTAAACCCATGAAGTTCTGCTTCAACCAAATTATCATCTGTTTGAACCCACCTTGGAAATTGGATCTTATTGATGAATTTCAAGTTTTCGTAGAAACCCGTCCAGTGTTCCAGAAACGATGGATCAATAATTTCATCTCAAGTCATCTTTTTCGTCCACAGTTGCTGCATAAACATCTTCGCCAGGGCAATGCATGGAGCAATCCATCCCATGGGATCAAACAAGCATGCTATCGTAGATAGAATGAATCGTTTGGTCGGATTCGGATTATCCAGTGAACTGTAACGAAAAGAAAATTTATCGGCAGAAGGAAGCCAGGGGTCACCAAGCGTCTTAACTTGCTCTACATCATCGGAAGGCACAGTGAAAGTAGATTCCTGCTCTCCTGGAGGAATGCCTTCTAATAAACTATCGGAATTCGATGTCCATTTACGTAAGTGAAATCCAGCTCCTTTTAATGTTGATCTAATTTGCTCTATTTTCACTTTAGCTTTCGCAATTGTATTGCCTTCTGAGATTAGATCATCAACGTACATTTCATCACGAATCATCGAAGACGCCAACACATTTGCAGACTTATCGTCGGCCAACTTGTGCAGAGTCCGAATAGCTAAGTATGGAGCGGCTGCTGTTCCGAAGGTAATTGTATTTAGCTTATAAACCTTTAGAGGATCCTCAGGTTTTGTTCTCCACAGAATAAGCTGATAGTTCCGATCACGTTCTGCTATCCAGATCTGACGATACATTTTCTCGATGTCAGCTGTGAATGTGTACCGATATAATCGCCATCTTAAAATCACATCACAAATGTTTTGTTGAAGCTCTGAACCAATCATCATTACATCATTCAATGAAACTCCGCTAGAGCTTTTGAACGACGCGTCGAATACCACTCTCACCTTTGTTGTTGAGCTGCTTTCCTTTATGACCGGATGATGTGGCAAGAAGTAATGTTTTTTGGCTGGCAGACTATTTTTATCGACTTCAGTCATGTGTCCCAAATGAAGATAGTCCTCAATACACGATGTATACTGCACACGAAGGTCGTGATTGGCCAAAAAAGACGTCGTTCCACGCTTTGAAATCGTCGTAAAGCACCTTGAAAAGTGTCACCGAAAACCGGAGCTACATTCCCTTTGAATGGCAGAGCAACTTGATAACGTCCATCGGATTCTCGTTCAACATTCAATAGGAAATGCCTTTCGCATTCGACGTCTTCGGGCTTGTGGAATGACTTGAACGGCGTCTCTTCTAATTCCCAAAACTTCCGAAGCTGGTTATCAACATCGACAGTCTGCATGAAACTTCTGATTGATGGATTTGATTGGCGTAGAATCGGGGCTTTTCCGAAGATAATCCATCCTAACGCTGTCTTCTGCATGACTGGCATTGACCTGTCTTCAGGTTGAACCAAGTCCGGTAATAGGAGTTCGGCCAAAACATCACTTCCAAATAGAAGATCAATTTTCGACGATTTGTAAAATTCGGGATCAGCCAATTCATAATTTTCGAGATGTGTCCAGTTCTCAACATGAAGGGTCCGGGCCGGCAAATGCCCAGACAGTGACTTTAAAATTAAAGTTTGCGTTGTTGTCGCAAAGGCGGAAAGCTGCGAAGCAAATGTGATGTCCACTGCTCTAAGATAAGTGCCACTGCTGACCAAACCCAACCCGGACACCTCCGTTCGAGTTGGTTTCGATTTAAGTTGCAGCAATTGAACAGCATAATCTGTGATGAATGACGCTTCTGAACCAGAATCCAATAACGCGCGCAACGTCAACCAATCTCCCAAAGATGACCGTACCTTGACAAGGGCTGTAGCCAGTAGCACTTGAGTGTTTCTTGTCGATGAGCATTGATGAGTATGGTGAGATGCAACTATATTGGATTTAGACGGCTGGTTACTAGAAGCTTGAATTGATGGTACTTCTGCATTTATAATTGCGCCTTGAGATGTCGGGTGAGTCTGTTGGACATTATTTTGTGTTTGTTGAGATCGTGAAGGTTGTTGGCATGGCTGAGAAGGGATATTATTTAAATGTAATAAAGTGTGGTGTGGTTGTTGGCAATGATAACACCTACGACTTACTTACTTACTTAGGTGGCGCTACAGTTCGGGACGAACCTGGGCCTCAACCAACATGCCTCTCCAGCCAACTCGGTCTTTGGCTAGCTGCCTCCAGTTTTGCACTCCAAGTTGGTTGAGGTCGTCCTCCACTTGAGCGCGCCACCTAAGGCGAGGTCTTCCTTGACTGCGTCTACCCTCTGGGATGGAATCGAAGATCCTGCGAGCCGGAGCATTGTTGTCCATTCGCTCTACATGACCTAGCCATCTTAAACGTGATATGCGTATTTTTTTGACCAGGTCAATGTCGCTGTACAGCTCGTATAGTTCTTGGTTGAACCTTCTCCTCCAAAGCCCGTTAACGCAGATAGGGCCAAAAATCTTCCGAAGAATCTTACGCTCGAAACGACTAAGGATATCTTCATCCGCTTTAGATAGAGTCCATGCCTCGGCGCCATAGAGCAGGACTGGGATGATTAGGGTCTTATACAGAGTCTCCTTTGTCTTTCGAGAGAGGGCTTTGCTACTCAATTGCCTTCCTAGCCCATAGAAACAGCGATTGGCAAGAGTAATTCTTCGCTTTATTTCTGACGAGATGTTGTTGTCAGATGTTATAGCGGATCCGAGGTACACAAAGTCCCTAACTACCTCAAAGTTGTACCTGTCTATTGTGATGTTTTGTCCAATCCGCCGGTGTTGTGTGTCCCTTTTTGTGGACAGCAGGTACTTCGTTTTGGCCTCATTGACTGCTAGTCCCATCTTAGCCGCTTCAGCTTCAATGCTAGCAAACGTTCCACTGACAGCTCGCCGAGTTCTGCCAATGATGTCTATGTCGTCAGCGTATGCTAGCAATTGCACAGACTTGAAAAAAATTGTCCCACTACAATTGACTTGCGAGTTTCTTATAATTTTTTCAAGTATTAAGTTGAAGAAATCGCACGACAGCGCATCACCTTGTCGGAATCCTTTTTTGACGTCAAAAGCTTCTGTGAGGTCAGAACCAACCTTGACGGAGCAGCGAGAGTTCTCCATCGTCATCCTGCACAGTCGGACGAGTTTTGTGGGAATGCCAAAACCTGACATGGCTCTGTATAGCTCGTCTCTATAAATGCTATCGTACGCGGCCTTAAAATCGATAAAGAGGTAGTGAGTATCGATTTGGAATTCTTGGGTGGTTTCCAGGATCTGCCGTAGCGTGAACATTTGATCGATTGTGGACTTTCCAGGTCTGAAACCACACTGATAGGGGCCAATCAGGTTGCTGACGAAAGGTTTCAGGCGTTCACATAGTACGGCAGAGAGGATCTTGTAGGCGATATTCAGGAGACTTATTCCTCTATAGTTGGCGCAGTTTAGAGGGTCTCCTTTCTTGTGGATCGGGCAAACGATGCTGAGGTTCCATTCATCAGGCATACTTTCTTCTGACCAAACTTTAGAGATGAGTTGGTGTATGCACTCCACCAGGTCATCTCCGGCCGCTTTAAAAAGTTCGGCGGGTAATCCGTCGGGTCCAGCAGCTTTGTTGTTTTTGAGTTTAGATATTGCTATCCTTACTTCATGTTGGTCAGGTGGACGGAAGTTTTGTCTGTCATCATCCATGTTGAATGGTTCATTCTGCCTGACAGCGGGATTTTGGCCTTCATCGCCGTTTAACAGTCTGCAGAAATGGTCCTTCCATGTACTCAGCACCGACTGTGACTCTACTACGAGGTTTCCATTCCTATCTCTACAGGCTTCTGTGCGGGATTTTTTTCCTTGGCATGTTCTTTTTACCTGTTGGTAAAACTTCCGCACGTTGTTCCTGGAGTAGCATCTCTCAATATCTTCGATCGCGCGCTTCTCATGCTCTCTCTTTTTCTTTTGGAGAAGCCGGTGTTCTTCCCGTCTTTTCTGCTCATAGAGCTCGCGAGCAGCTCTCGTCTTTCTTTGCAGCGCCGCTTTATATGCCTCTTGTTTGGCTGCATGGGCCTGCCTGCATTCGTCATCAAACCAGAGGTTTCGTGGTGGTGGTCTGGTGAAACCTAGCACATCAGTTGCGGCATCTCTGATGGCTTGTTGGCAGTGTTGCCACTGATCTTCGGCACTTGATGCTGGCGGTACTGGATTTCTTGAGAAGTTACGGGATATTCGACCGGCATAGGTTCTGGCGGTTTCTTGCGATTGCAGCTTTCCGACGTCATACTTCCTCACAGTATTACTCCGTTGTTGTGGAGTTCGGGTTATTCGCATTCTTACCTTTGCTGCAACAAGGTAGTGATCCGAGTCGATGTTAGCTGCTCGGAAGGTGCGAACATCCAAGATACTGGAGGCGTGTCTTGCATCGATCGCAACGTGATCAATCTGATTGACGGTTCTTTGATCTGGGTGTCGCCAAGTCCCTTTGTGTATATCGAGATGAGGAAACCGTGTGCTTGCAATGGTGACGTTATGTGCCGCTGCGAAGTCAATTAGCCTAAGTCCGTTTTCAGACGTTGTGTCGTGTAGGCTATGTTTTCCGACAGTCCTACCAAAGATTTCCTCTTTACCAATTTTGGCATTAAAATCGCCTAGTACGATCTTAACGTCGTATTTAGGGCATTGCTCATAGGTTTTGTCGAGGAGCTCATAGAAGTCATCCTTGGTGGCGTCATCTTTGTCCTCTGTGGGGGCATGAGCGCATATTAGGCTAATGTTGGCGAATTTAGCCTTGATACGGATTGTCACAAGTCGCTCACTTACGTGTCGAAAGCCCAAGACTTCTTGCCTAAGTCTACCGCTTATGACGAATCCGCACCCAAATAAACGCTGTGGTCTTCTTGCGCAATCACCGTAGTACACGTCACAGTTTTTCATCCTCCTTTTGCCCGGCCCATTCCATCGCACTTCCTGGATGGCAGTAATTCCTGCTCTGTAGCAGTCTAAGGCCTCCGCTAGTTGTTTGGATGCACGTGGTCTGTTAAGAGTTCTAACATTCCACGTGCAGATCCGAAGGTCGTTGTCCTTGATTCGTTTTTCCGGGTCGTCAACAGTAAATCCGTCCTTTTCCGAGGCTATTGGTCGCTTCGTAACTTTTTCTTTTTTCCGTGGCAGGGTTGTTAACCCCACGCACAACCCCCAAACTGGAGGGCCAGGTCCTTTGTTGGATTCCTTGGACAAAAGGAACCGGAGAATCCGGAGTCAGTAACCCACTTCGGGGATGTGAGCGCTGCCGTTGGCCCATTAAGGGTTCATCCGCCACCATCTCTATTTCAATGCCCTGACTTGCATTGAATTGTCCTAATGACCTTATCTCCAAATACGTCGAAGTAGCTCATTAGGGCGTCTGCTTCGTTGACTGTTGACGCCACCGTTGGTCAAGTTGGTTGGGCTCATCCGCCGTACGTCCTCTTTCTGAGGGGCTCGTGCAAGACTTCTGCGAATCGATCAGAACAGTCATTAAAGCAGAGCATTATAGTGTTGCTATAACCAGTACCCGGTGGTTACCGCGGGGAGGTAAAATAAGCACAATTGATGTGTACGATATAGTTGCAGCGACTGTGCATCACCAGTTTGATGCCTTTCAGTGCCTACCCTATTCATACAGCACCCAACCACCTACACCTACGACTACTTAAACAATTTTCAATCCGATGATTGTACCCTAGACAGTTGGGGCACAAACCCATTTTATTGATAACCTGACAACGATCATTAACACTCATTTTTAAAAATTTATTACATTTTCTAACCCCGTGCTTGGATTTTTGACAAATTTTGCAGACAACCTTTGGAGCATCATGTTGAGCGTGAGCAATGAACGACTGCTTATTCGCTACATTTCGATACGTATGGGACGAACTCTGATGCTGTTGGTCGATTCCTTCAAGAGTGCGGAATCTCATCTCCGATGGCAGGTTGAACAATGTGTTTAATTGAATGTTCACTAACATGCGCGGGTGATCATACCGTTCTGTCAACATAGACCAAGCTGTGGCATAGTTTTGTCTCTCAACCTTCAACGACAAAATAAGTTTTTCAGCATCACCGGCTAGACTGGTCTTCAGATAATACATCTTCTGAATATTCGACAGCGACGCCTTACTGCCAACCAATGTCATGAAAATGTCATGGAAACTGGACCACTTTTCGTAGCTGCCGTCGAATGTCGGGATCTTGATTGAAGGTAAATGGAGCTCCTCACTCTTTACTACCGCCTCCTTAATTGAGACATCAGTGGACTGCTGCACACCGCCTTCACTTAAAACTGCCAACGAATCAAGCAACTTGGACTGAAACACACAATAATCCTCCCTAATCGTTTCGTAAATTATTTCGGCTTCGGATTCCTCCTTGCATTTGTCATCGTCATTTAACAGCAAATCATCGTATGTTTTGGATACCGACTGCCACAACTCACCCAACTATTTTATTCGTGTTTGAACGTACGTTAGATTAATTGCCTTTCCCTTTTTCCCAAAATTCTCTACGTCCTTTTTTAGCTGCTTGTGTTTTGCCGTCAAGATTTTAGTAGTCATTTTATATTATTTATTAATGTAAGTAAATCCACTTACTTGGAAATTTTTGGGATAATGGCGACAAAAATAAATCCTGCGATGTATAGGTTAAGAGATGATTCCCACGTTGCACACACTTTAATCCTTAAAATTCCGATGAATCCTTTGATATTTTGTATAAAGCTTCTTCAGGCTCGAAGGACCAATGATTGGGCAATATGCCTTTATTATTAGGTTACGTTAAAAATGGAAAAAATGTAAATTTAATTCAATAAAAATAATGAACAAAATGAAACACGACAATTCTTAATTTTTTATTTTACACAAGTGACGTTTATTATGATTTTTGGTTTTGTTTTTGACATTTCTTAATTGTCATTTTGACAGATGAGATTTTTAGTTTGCCAAATGTTGGCGTTGACTATTTAGGCTGGAACCAACAAGAGTTAAGACTGAGAGGAAGTTTGACGTCAGACGGCTGCAATCGCTCTATATGCGTCCTTTAACGCCAGCATTTAGTACTGAGAACCATTAGAAACATTGTCCAAATGCTGGTAGGTTCATGTAAGTGTGGTTTTGGGTCAGGAAAGTCCACCATCGACCAAATCTTCACACTATGGAAGATCTTGGTAAAAACCAGGAACTTAAAAACTTCAAATGAGGCAAAAACAAAATATATGATGTCTTCAAAACAAGACGCCCAAAATCCACGGCTTGGAAAAAAAAAACACCACGATAGACACTAGAAAGCTAGACTTTGCCTACCTTGGCTCCACTTTCAACTCAGAAAACAACAAAAGCACTGAGATAAAACCAACTCTTCCCAATCGCTACTTCTTCGGGCTAAGAACGAATACGCAACAAGGACAAGCTATACAAAATAAGTTCAAATTTATTAAATTTGCTAAAAAGTTCTTAACTATTCAAAGCCTGCAACTCTCTAAAAAATGTCTTCTTTTTTCAATAAAAAAAAACACAAAATTAAACCAAATCATATTTCAAAGGTGATGTTTGCCTAAAATCATACCTTTTAAGTATTTAACAAACAAAAACTTTACGTGCTGTTCTATTTTTTAACTGTTCTCGTGCCCTAAAAACATTCCAGTAGATAAAATAATTCCTCAGCTAGAAACGTGCGGTTGCTTGGATGGAAAACACATTGAATTTTGCGCTCCTCTCTAGACTAACAAAACAGGGTAAGTATACCCATAACAGTTCCTCAAACAACTCCACTCTAATACTTTTCCCGCGCGAATAAGAATATTCCCAAATAAATCGAGCGATGCCGCCGTTTTCATTCCATCCAGAAAACCTAGTTAGCAAAACTCACATCGACCAAGAAGTAGCTAACCGAAACGTGACTTTTACCAAACATCAGCCACCATAACCACACAACGAACAATCTCAATAGTAACTCTGTTACCTAAAAATGAAAAAAAGGATGCATTCTCTTTCCAGTTTCGAAAAAGTATGCGATACTTGAAATTCCCGCATTGTAGGTTTTCAATACCCAGAAGTCCTTATATATAAGCTAGGCACGCCAACCTTCCGCCCACCGGCCCAGACACACTCAGCGAGCTCACACACAAGCTCGCAAAGATAGAAGCTTTCCACATGAAAGGACCTCGCGGCTCTGTCGAATGAATGCACCACCATCAGACCATCAGCCGTCACATCTTACATCCTTGCCCTGCACCGCACACATATTCACATTCACTTCACTTTTTGCGCCAGCCAAGCCAAAGAAGAGCATGCGAAACGCTAAATTCAAAATCTAAAATGCTTCAACTTAGATGGTGTCAATTGAATTCAGCGGCATTCAGCTGATGTCACCGGGAATAAAGTACAAGTTGACGCAAATGCCATGCCACTCTGGCGATGGCGACAGGCTCAAGCTGAAAGGACTGCAAAATGTAAACACTGCTCATCGAAACGGAAACAAGTGTAGGTTCACTAAATTCCGTGCCCTTTCCATAATAATTATTCGAGGAAATGAGGTTGTAAGTAAGTATCCTGAATTTCTGTGACGATTTTGATGGAAATTATGGAATACCCGGCGGCCGAAAACCGTTGTCCGGATCTGGGTTCACTCTTAGAGGTGGATTTGTCCACATGAGTCATTGCTGGATTTGAAACAAAGTTTTGAGTTGCATTTGTGTTAAATTTTTGTGTTGTATTGTATGCTGACAGTTATTATTCTGTCTTATCCGGACAATATTTTTTATAACAATTAATAATTTCATGATGTACGATTAAATCCAACATCTTTTCTAGTATTATCTTTTTAAACGAGCTTGGCAGCTTTTTTTCCCTAAATCACTGCCTACTCCTTTAATATTAAAGAATTTTCTTTTAATTCGGACTTTAAAACTAGGGGTTAATGTTAAAATATTTAAAAAGAGAATTATACGATTAATATCAGCCATAGGAACATTTTTGAGTTGAATGTGAATATTGTTAAATTTGAAACAAAAAAAATCCGAATAAAAACGAAGTCCGGTTTATTTTTACATATAACTAAAATAATCATCTATCGGATCCGGATTAATCGCTTTTTTCGGAAGAAGAAACTTGTAAAAATACTTTTTAATTAGTAATTCGGACTTAAATTTAAGACCGAATTAAAGAGAACATTGTATGCTATTCCGGCTACGAAATCATTTTATTCGGACCGATTGAGATTTAAGTAGAATTAGTAGAAACTTGATTCAGATTGTGCGCTGGTGAACTAATCTGAATTCTAGGTGTTACTTATTCGGAACCCCACGCTGCCAAACGAGAAATTTATACCGAAATTAAATTGAGGGGCAAGGAAAAGACTTTTCACCTGGACGACCAGATTGGATTTTTGTTTTGCATTTTTTTTTTCTAACCTCATATAATAATTAACCTTCGAGCGCTTGAATTTCGGGTCGCTTGAAGATCTATGTAAACTTCGTGGGAAAGTATATTAACCTAAGCTGGGCGGGTAATTGGTGCAAACCTTTGAAAACGGAATAAGTGTTGAACTGTTTTTTAGGAACTTTGCTATTATAGGGACTATAAGGCAAGTCTTGGAATCGTGAATATTAAAAAAAATTGAGATAACAATCAAACATGACATTACGATCATAGAGAAGTCTAAAAAAGTGATCGAGAAAAATGTCTCTCTATCTGTCTGTCTGTCTGTCTGTCTGTCTGTCTGTCAGTATGTATAACGAGCTGCAGCCTAAACGGCTTAAGCGATTATCTTCAAACTTGGTGTGTGTGATTTTTTTGGCATTCCCCAGAGGGTTAATTGAAATTTTATTTTTAGGCCTAAAAATAACGGTACCTGCCATATGACAGTTTAGGAATATCTTATTTTTCTCGAAAACGGCTCCAACGATCTTAAGCAAAATTTTTGAGATTTTTTTTTGTTGGTATTGGCTATCATTTGATTAGTACCACATGTACGGGAAAAGTCTATTAACGGGACCTTTCATCTAACCCTTTTTTTCTTATTTTTGGCTTTCTCGGTTACGGTTTTTTTTTGGATTTCTGTCAAATTTTATATTTACGAAGATCTATGTAGTTTTATTAATTCTGCATATTAAAATTTTGAATAACTTTTTTTTATAACTAAAATTAATTTTTGAATTTTTTTTTTTCAAAAATCAATATTTTAAAAACTTATCAAAAAAAAAATTATTTTAAATTTTTTAATCACATGTATTTTAATAAATTCTAAAAATCTGCATACCAAAATTTAAAAAATAATTTTTTTTCAAGAAACTAAAAATAAAAAACAGGATTTTATCAAAACCGGTGCTACAATTTTCGAAATACATTTTTCATAAATTTCTTGTTATTTAAGACGTGTGATGGCATACTTCATTTTTACTAAAAACCGTTAAGTATTGTGGTTTTAATACTTTTTATAAGTTCAAACTGTGTTATTTTCAACGCTAATGTTACTTGTTTCTGTCAAAGATCTTGCTTTCCAATGTATTTAGGCATATAAGAGCAAGTACGTGCGACCCAGTCGTCCCCATTTTTTTAAATTATTTGACAAAAAAATTGTGCAGAGGGTAAACAAAAATTTCAAATCTAACTATAAGGAACTAGCTGAGAGTTTTCTTGGGGTTGTGATATTTTTATTGATTTAAGGGTTTAATGCTTTGAAAAATGTTTCGTACACCTCACACAGACAGAATTTTAAAGACCTAAAGCGGCTTTGTTAAGAATTAAGTAGCTTGATGACTTCGATATAATTTTAAAAGGTTATGTTTGATGTAATAGCCTTTCTTTTCCTTTTTTTGACACCTTCGGGGAACGTTTGAAGTGTACCTACTTTCGAAAACTAAGCCTAATTAGAATCGATAGGGATATCAACTTTTACGAATCCCAGAGCGCATAATGCTACCAATTATTATAAAACTCTCGAGCTTTGGTTTGTTTAAGCTTCCAAGGGAATCTTTTTTTTATCAGAAAATATCCAAAAGTGAATATTGGCTGAACACAATAATGTTTTTAAGGGATTTTTTCAATCTCGAAAAACCTTTCAAAAAAGATCACCTCAAACCTAGTTGAAGCCATCTGCCTTGGTTTCTAGAACCATCTCTTGATTCGTTGCTATTCGCTCTTCATCACCTAGCCAAGTGAAAAATATATGTTTGGCACATAGTTAGTATAGTTGTATTGGATAAATGGTCCACCATCTGCTGACAGCCTGGATGTTCAGATGTAAAAATCTTGTGGTGCTTAACAGTGTATTTTTACCCGCAACAAAACCTGTGAGCTTGAGCCTGTTACCGGAAGTGATATCCAATCATCTTACCAAAGGCGTCCTGATTCTCAATTTTGGCTTTAAGAGCTCAAACCATAGAATCCGTTGCGTCCGGTGCGGCAACAAATTCGGCCACGTTGCCAAATTCCATGAAAAGAGGTGACTAAATAAATCCGTTGTGTTATTTTATATATAGATATAGCATGGGTCGGTAGGTGAGTTATGTGTGTTAGAGTGATTTGGTAACTGGTAACGAGGATACAAAATATTAAAATCATATACTTGTTCGATAGAGAGGGGAGATAAAAATGTAGCGATATTAATATATGAAGATTATAGGAAGTATGGACGAAGATGTTGGTTTACATACATATTCGTTTTCTTACAAATGACAGAGAATTTTTTTCCCTCATTTTGATAGTAATGGCTTAAACACAATCACGCTTCAGCTTTGGCTTTAAATGACATTTTCTCATTTTTACTTACGATTGTAGGTACCATAATGCAAGTTATATGCATTCGTGCAGATTAAAAAAATTGAGATAACAATCAAACATGACATTACGGTGATAGAGAAACATATTTGAGTTACTGGCAAAATTCTTTCCGTCTGTCTGTCTATCTGTCTGTCTGTCTGTCTGTAGATGTATTTTGGACTGCAGCCTAAACGGTTGGGTCAATCTTCTTCAAATTTTGAACTTAAGGTTATTTTGACATTCTTCTGAGGAGTTTTTAAAAATTTTTTTAGCTCAAAAATTAACGGTACCTGTCATATAACCGTTATGTATAGGCTTATTTTTCTCATATGTATATGTATGTATATAAAGGGTGTTTTTTTAGACGTGTGTTTTTTAAGAAGAAATTAAACGCATACAGTGTAATGTTATGGTCAAGAATTTAGCTTGATTATAAAGATAAGGGTTTGCATTTATTTTAAAAATTATTTCGGTTGTTTCGGTTATTCCATGCGCTCTACATGACCTAGCCATCTTAAACGTGATAAGTGTATTTTTTTGACCAGGGCAATGTCGCTGTACAGCTCGTATAGTTCTTGGTTGAACCTTCTCCTCCATAGCACGTTAACGCAGGTAGGGCCAAAAATCTTCCGCAGAATCTTACGCCCGAAACGGCTAATGATATCTTCATCCGCTTAAGATAGAGTCCATGCCTCGGCGTCATAGAGCAGGACTGGAATGATTAAGGTCTTATACAGGGCCTCCTTTGTCTTTCGAGAGAGGGCTTTTCTACTCAATTGCCTTCCTAGCCCATAGAAACAGCGATTGGCAAGAGTAATTCTTCGATTTATTTCTGACGAGTTTTTGTTGTCGGATGTTATAGCGGAACCGAGGTAAACAAAGTCCCTAACTACATCAAAGTTGTACCTGTCTATTGTCCAATCCGCCAGTGTTGTGTATCCCTTTTTGTGGACAGCAGGTACTTCGTTTTGGCCTAATTGACTGCTAGTTCCATCTTAGCCGCTTCAGCTTCAGCGTACGCTAAGAATTGCACAGACTTGAAAAAAATTGTCCCAGTATTAAGTTGAAGAAATCGCACGATAGCGCATCACCTTGTCGGAATCCTTTTTTGACGTCAAAAGCTTCTGTGAGGTCAGTACCAACCTTGACGGAGCAGCGAGAGTTCTCCATCGTCATCCTGCACAGTTGGACAAGTTTTGTGGGGATGCCAAAACCTGACATGGCTCTGTATAGCTCGTCTCTATAAATGATAGGGGCCGATCAGGTCTATAGTTGGCGCAGTTTAGAGGGTCACCTTTCTTGTGGATCGCGCAAACGCATCCCGCATACTTTCTTCTGACCAAACACCAAACTATAGAGATGAGTTGGTGTATGCACTCCACCAGGTCATATCCGGCCGCTTTAAAAAGTTCGGTGGGTAGTCTGTCGGGTTCAGCAGCTTTGTTGTTTTTTTAGTTTAGATATTGCTGTCCTCACTTCATTTTGGTCGGGTGGACGGAAGTTTTGTCTGTCATCGTCCATGTTGAATGGTTCATTCTGCCTGACAGCAGGATTTTAGTCTTCATCGCCGTTTAACAGTCTGCATAAATAGTCCTTCCAAGTACTCAGCACCGACTGCGACTCTATTACGAGGTTTCCATTCCTATCTCTACAGGCTTCTGTGCGGGTTTTTTTTCCTTGGCACGTTCTTTTTACCTGTTGGTAAAACTTTCGCACGTTGTTCCTGAAGTAGCATCTCTCAATATCTTCGATAGCGCGCTTCTCATGCTCTCTCTTTTTCTTTTAGAGAAGCCGGTGTTCTTCCCGTCTTTTTTGCTCGTAGAGATTGCGACGTCATACTTCCTCACAGTATTACTCCGTTGTTGTGGAGATCAGGTTATTCGCATTCTTACCTTTGCTGCAACAAGGTAGTGATCCGAGTCGATGTTAGCTGCTCGGAAGGTGCGAATATCCAATACTGGAGGCGTGTCTTGCATCGATCGCAACGTGATTAATTACATAAAAAAAATCTGGTTGACGGTTTTAGAAAGTAACCTTAACAAAACTTAAAGCTTAAGCAATATTGGTATTAGCCATTCAAGTTTTAAGGAAAAGTTGTTTTATCTCAAAAATGGCTCTAACGATATTGATTAATTGATTGATTGATAAAATTTTGTATTTCCAGGAACTGCATCCGAAAATGCATTTGCATTAATATGATGGACTTTTTATAATATCTATAGAACTTAATTGTGGTCTCATTGCTTCCTCTTTTATATAAATGCATAGACCTGATGAAGGAAATATTTAAAATTTTAGATTTTAAATTATTGCATCAAGATAAAAAAACTGCCTAAAATCATCAGGATTACATAAGTAATTTGTTTGAAATATCTAAGCATATTTCTTTTCCTCTTCCGCACTTAGGATTCATCATGCATATGTTGCTCATGGAATGCCAACGGTACCTTTTAAATGATTTAAATAAGGTTCTTCCCTTCAATCATAATAAAATTCCCACATTATTCTTAGAAATTCTCCCAGACAAATGCCTGCGAGGAACAATCCCTCTTCCTAAACCCACATTACCATAATCGTAAGCAACTTCAGGAATATCAATATATTCCTGCCACATTGTCCAATATGTCAAAGCAATGTGTTGAGCAAAAATAAGCCACACATGGCGATAAACATGAAATCACATGGAGCCAAATATGGCGGCAAGAGTGGCCATAAACATCAACATCATAATAATGTTCTTCTTTTAACTGCACCCCAAAGGAGGTGCTGTCAGGAATTGTAATAGATGGCACAAGCACAAGCGACTTGTAGTACAGACAGTTTGTGGTAGTACACTAGACACTACAATGTTTTCCAAAGTAGGTAATGGTCGAGCCAAATATGAAACCACTGAATTTCCTATTTCTGCCATACGACTTCCTCTTCCCTGCCCAAAATGTATTCTAAAGATACACTCCAGAGAACACAATGATACAAGAGCAGCGGCACAGTGCACACCAACTTAGGAACTTGTCATTGAAACTAACTAATGCTATGCTTATTTGTCACTCTGGTGTCGCTGCCGCGCGACATCATGACTCTTATCAAGCGGCCAAGCAAACACAAGTCGTGCTGTGGTTAGCCATAGCACTGCGCCTACCTTGCTGTCTGGCTTTGGCTGGATGATGGCACACTTCAGTTGTTTGAAGAGGTCTATTCAGTTTCCGGCTTTAGTTGTAGTTGCCTTTGCCAGTTCCCAGTTCCCATATGTTGTTGCAGACCAAGTAGGAAAAAATATCAACAATAATCTTAGGAAGTTACTTCCAAACGCTGCTACTTCTTGAAGATTAGGCAAAACAGATACATTACAGGCGTATCTGCCTATAAAGACGTCGCGTGAGGTATTTGCGATGACGATAACGACAACGACAACGACGACGACGACCACGATGATCAACAGTTGACCGAAGAGGTCTAGGCATAGAGACGGGAGGCGTTCCATTGAGTTATTACGGTTCGGGCATTACAATTACAATAAATTCTCGTGAATGTTCTGTGGAAGTAGACCTCACGGCTTCACTACTTCCTCTGGAGGTTGAAGTGTGTTTTTTTTTCTGTTTATTGATTGCCATAATGACGCGGAGATACGGACGGACATTGGGAAATAAAGTGGACACTGACAACGACAAGCCGACAATAAATTATTAATTGTGTGAATGTTTTATGGATTTTTTTTATTGGAGTACGCACATTAGTGAGATGGATTGTTCTCGAAAAAATTGACACGAGATATAATTGAGATAAATGTCAAAAAAAAGAGTTTCTAGAGGGGCGAAATTTTTTTGTTAACTTGTCCATAATAAATGTCAAGTAAGTGGGAATGAATGCATTTCTCTTTCAAGCAATTAGGTTTATAAATAACAATTATACAAACGTTATTAACTATTATGATTGATAATTTAGTGTAGTGGCAAGTGGCAACATTCATCAAGGTTGCGGGGAAGGTTAGTCTTATATATACTGGTGTTTAGCCCCTATAATTCTATATAAATACAAAAAAGTCGGGTTAGTTCATTTATAAAGAACAGCTGGACTGTTTTCGATGATCTCGCTATTTGTTGAATTCGTTTCAGCGCAAATAGCAGAATAACTATTAAAATATTAAGGATTCAAGTAGAAAAAAAAATAGGCACGACTTTTTCGTACGTTTACTTGCTCGTATGTGCTTGGCAAACTAATCACATTGAAAGGCTAAACCTTGAAAGAAATAAATAATATTAACGTAGAAAAATAACACTATCTGAACTTATACAAAGTGTCAAAACCACAACACCTAACGGTTTTTAGTAAAAATGGAGTACGCCATCACACGTCTTGTAAATATAATGAAGAATTTATTATGAAAATTATTTCGAAAATTGTAGGACTAATTTTGAAAAAATCCATTTTTTTATATTTAGTTTTTTTGAAATTTTTGTTTCAAATTTTTATATACATATATTTTTTACTTACGATTATAGGTACTATAATACAAGTTATGCATTCGTGCAGATTAAATTTTTTTAGATAATAATCAAACATGACATTACGATAATAGAGAAACATATTTGAGTAACTGGCAAAATTCTGTCCGTCTGTTTGTCTGTCTGTCTGTCTGTACGGATGTATTTTGGACTGCAGCCTAAACGGTTGGGCCAATCGTCTTAAAATTTTGAACTTAAGGTTATTTTGACATTCTACCAGAGGACTTTTTTCAATTTTTTTTTTTAGCTCAAAAATTACGGGACCTGTCATATAACCGTTATGTAAAAGCTTATTTTTCTCGAAAACGGCTCCAAGAATTTTGTGTATCAATCAGTGTACTACTGTAGGTATGCATTATATTTTAGTGAAAAAAAAATTAATATGGTGGGCTAAAAACGGTACCTCCCATAGGACCGGTTTTTTTTCTTCGACTTTTTCGAAAACTGGTGATACGATTACAATCAAAATTGATATTCAAAAAGATGTAGATAGCTTGAGTAATTTTGCATTAATTTTTTTTCCAAAACTTTTTTTTGTATTTTTAATAATTTAAAAAAAAATTTTTTTTTTGAAAAATCAATATTTTGAAAGCGGGTAAGTGAATTTTTTTATTAAATTTTGTTTTTAAATGTACGTTATTTTTGTGTTTAAGTTTGTATTCTTGTATTATTTTTTTTAATTTTTTAAAAAAGTTGTTAAAAAAACCGTTTTATTTAAAAGCGGCTTTAACGATTTTGAAAAAAAAAATCACATTTTTTCACAATTTTTTTTTTTTTTTTTTTTTTTTTTTTATAATTAACGCGCGCACAAGGGACTATTTGTTTCCCTTTTAATGTAACACACTGCGCGGGCATTAGGAAGATAGGGAGGGGAAAGATAGGAGGTGTCGATTAACATTGGTTTTGAATGTTTGCAAGTTGAAATGGCAAGGGAAAATCTCGCCGGGTAAACCATTCCAAAGTCTTGTTGTACGGCTAAAAAAAGAATCTCTATATTTCACGGTACGTCCGAAATTGGGCTCAAGGGTGAACTGATGGGCATTCCTAGCAAGACGAGTATTACGGGCGAAACTTTTAAGGGGAGGAATGCAGCTGGCTACCTCGAGTGAACATTTTTTATAAAAGAACCGATAAAATAAGGAAAGACATGAAACATTGCGTCGGTGTTCGAGAGGGGCAATTGTTTCAGCGGCAGTTCTATTTCCTATCAATCTTAACGCTCGATTTTGTATTCTATCAAGCAGGTGAAGCGATGTTTGTGAAGCACCTGCCCACAGGTGGGAGTTATACTCGAGTTTAGGGCGTATAAACGCTTTATAAATTGTAGCCAGATCAGATGGGGAAAAATACTTCTTACACCGATACAGAAAACCTAAGCACTTAGCAGCATTTTTAGCGATTTCAAATATATGGTCGTTCCAACGGAGGTCATTGTTGACACACATACCGAGTACTGAGAGCTTTTCGGTTTCTTCGATGTAAGTGCCATTCATGGACAATGGCATTGGGGGAATGTTTAGCTTTAACGACAGAAGACAGCATTGAGTTTTCGAAGCATTAAACTCCACACGATTTCTATTACCCCATTTGACAATGCTGTATAAATCGGAGTTTAATGAGCTTGACATACGGCACCGTTGCAATTGTACGTCCGAAGGCGAAGGACGTGAATTATCGAACGAATATGAAAAGCTGAGGGTAGAGTCGTCAGCAAAACAGTTAAGTGGATTAGAAGTAACAGACAGAAGATCATTTATAAAAATGAGGAAAAGAGTCGGAGACAGAACAGAGCCCTGGGGCACACCAGCATTTATTTTATGGGAATCAGACTTGAATCCGTCCAATACAACTTGTATTGAACGGTCCAGGAGATAGCTTCTAATCCAACGAACAAGAGTATTATCGATCCCAAAAGCACGCATTTTCGATAAGAGAGCTTCATGCCAAACTCTATCAAATGCCTTGGAGATATCAAGAGCAATAATCTTACTTTCACCAAAGCGATGTAAAGATTTGTTCCACTGTTCGGTGAGATATGCCATCAGATCACCAGTGGAACGGTTGCTGCGGAAGCCATACTGACGGTCATGGAGAAGCTTACGATCTTCGAGATATTCCTTAAGCTGACGGTTAATCAGTGTTTCCATGACCTTAGAAAGAAGGGATGTCAGTGCTATGGGTCGGTAGGAGGAGGGGGAGGATGGGTCACCTTTCTTAGGGACAGGCTGGACAAATGCTGTTTTCCATCTTCTAGGAAAGATTCCAGAAGAGTAGGAGCGATGGAAAAGCTTACGCAGTGGCTTTGCCAGTGTGGAAGAACACCTCTTCAGAATAATCGGGGGTATACCATCCGGGCCAGCGGATTTGTGTATATCGAGATCTTTGAGAACTCTTGCTACTGTACGAGTGCGGAAAAAAATCTGTCCCATGGAAAAATTTACATTCTCAAGTACAGGAGGGGCAACGTTGCTATGCGGCAGCGTGGAGCTGGCAGCGAAATGGGCGGCGAGCAAGTTTGCCTTCTCTGAAGAGTAAACAATTGGTTTGTTATTGACGATGAGCGTTGGAACCGAAGATGTTGAGGAGTTTTTAATATTTTTTACAAATGACCAAAAATTTTTACTGCCTTTGGGACACTGCAGAATTTTTTGCCGTAATTTTTGGTCGTGCAAAAATTTGGTTCTTTCAATAACGGAGTTGCATGAGTTTCTTGCTTGTTTGTGCTTTTTCCGATTTTCCTCTGTAGGGTTGGCTTTGTAAGAACGGAAACTTACTTCTTTGAGCCTGATAGCTTCTTTACACTCAGAATTAAACCAAGACTTTTCTTTAGGTTTGATGCTTTTTACTCTGTTGGGAATAAAAGCACGCATCCCTAGAAGAATCACATTTGTGATCATTTCAGCACTGGCATCAATGTCACTATCGAGGAAGCATAGTGACCAGTTAAAGTTTCGGAAAAAAATATTCAGGCCGTCCCAGTTGGCTTTCTCGTATTGCCAAACGGTCCTGGTGGGAAGTTTTTCTTTAACTGGATGGGTGGAGGATGAGAAATTAGCTGAAATGACACAATGGTCTGAAGTGCCAAATGGAGAAGTTACACTAATGGTATATTTATCAGGGTGAGAAGTAAGAAACAAGTCAAGAGTATGGGCGGCTTGCCCAGCAACATCCGGTATACGCGTTGGCACATCGATCAGTTGGGTAAGGTGATGTAACCCGGCAAAGAGCTCGACATACCTTCCTTCGGGTGTTGTCTGACCAGAATAGCGGAGCCAATTGGAATTGTGTACATTGAAATCGCCCGCAATAACGATTTCAGTGCGAGGACAAAGGGAAACAATTTTCGAGATAGAATCAGACAGCGCATCAAACTCGTTACAAGTCGAATTGCTGTCGAGATTTGGACTCCTGTAAATAAAACAATAATGAATGACATGCTTGCGGACAGTGAACTTGAGCCACAAGAAGTTAAAGTCCGTGTTGGAACATTGCCCATATTGGGGAAGGCTCTGGCAAGCAATATCATTTCTAACATAGACCACAAGACCATGATGGGAAAAGAGTAATGGCACCAAGCTATACCCATGTAGAGCAAATTCTGATAAATCAGTATTTACTCCAACCTGGGTTTCACTTAATGCCAAAACAGCTGGCCTGTATTGAACAGTGTAGACGTACAGGTGAAAGAAATTCTTTCTAATACCACGAACATTGGAATACACGACACAAAAATCACTTACCATTTAAAAATACTTACACACAAAACACAATTCTGAATAAGTCGAACCATGCAGTGAAAATCCAAATTAATCTCTGTAATAATCAAACTGTCTTAGGTGTTATGCCCATAAGACAGCTTGCATACAAAAAATCAATTTAAATATTCAGCACAATAGGACAAACTCAGATGCCCTTATCTATTTACCGCAAGCATACGATGCCTACAGTAGATAAGAAAGAGGCAGTTAAGCTAAGCACAAAGGGTTGGGACAGATAGGAGGATAATTTAATTTGTTATGCAAGTGTGAATTATTTTTTTTTTTTCTTTCACAGCGCGAATGGGCATCTTATCGTCTTCCAACGACGCAAGTGGATATTGTTATTATCTTTACAGCACACGCGAGGGGGTTTTGCCAATTTCTCAAACGAGTGTGTAATATAATTTTTTTTTAACACTCGCGATAACAAAGCGCAATAATTTTTTTTTTTTTTTTTTTGACTTTTGTTTAATTGTTATGCGCGCACCTCGACCCGACGTCCGGCCGCTATGAGCTTAAGATCGACACTCAAAGGCATCAAACTGGTGATGCACAGTCGCTGCAACTATATCGTACACATCAATTGTGCTTATTTTACCTCCCCGCGGTAACCACCGGGTACTGGTCTGTCCATCCGGACATTCCTGCTAAACTTATAAGCGCGAGTGTTGAACACAGAAAAAATAGCAACACTATAATGCTCTGCTTTAATGACTGTTCTGATCGATTCGCAGAAGTCTTGCACGAGCCCCTCAGAAAGAGGACGTACGGCGGATGAGCCCAACCAATTGGACCAACGGTGGCGTCAACAGTCAACGAAGCAGACGCCCTAATGAGCTACTTCGACGTATTTGGAGATAAGGTCATTAGGACAATTCAATGCAAGTCAGGGCATTGAAATAGAGATGGTGGCGGATGAACCCTTAATGGGCCAACGGCAGCGCTCATATCCCCGAAGTGGGTTACTGACTCCGGATTCTCCGGTTCCTTTTGTCCAAGGAATCCAACAAAGGACCTGGCCCTCCAGGTTGGGGGTTGTGCGTGGGGTTAACAACCCTGCCACGGAAAAAAGAAAAAGTTGCGAAGCGACCAATAGCCTCGGAAAAGGACGGATTTACTGTTGACGACCCGGAAAAACGAATCAAGGACAACGACCTTCGGATCTGCACGTGGAATGTTAGAACTCTTAACAGACCACGTGCATCCAAACAACTAGCGGAGGCCCTAGACTGCTACAGAGCAGGAATTACTGCCATCCGGGAAGTGCGATGGAATGGGCCGGGCAAAAGGAGGATGAAAAACTGTGACGTGTACTACGGTGATTGCGCAAGAAGACCACAGCGTTTATTTGGGTGCGGATTCGTCATAAGCGGTAGACTTAGGCAAGAAGTCTTGGGCTTTCGACACGTAAGTGAGCGACTTGTGACAATCCGTATCAAGGCTAAATTCGCCAACATTAGCCTAATATGCGCTCATGCCCCCACAGAGGACAAAGATGACGCCACCAAGGATGACTTCTATGAGCTCCTCGAAAAAACCTATGAGCAATGCCCTAAATACGACGTTAAGATCGTACTAGGCGATTTTAATGCCAAAATAGGTAAAGAGGAAATCTTTGGTAGGACTGTCGGAAAACATAGCCTACACGACACAACGTCTGAAAACGGACTTAGGCTAATTGACTTCGCAGCGGCACATAACGTCACCATTGCAAGCACACGGTTTCCTCATCTCGATATACACAAAGGGACTTGGCGACACCCAGATCAAAGAACCGTCAATCAGATTGATCACCTTGCGATCGATGCAAGACACGCCTCCAGTATCTTGGATGTTCGCACCTTCCGAGCAGCTAACATCGACTCGGATCACTACCTTGTTGCAGCAAAGGTAAGAATGCGAATAACCCGAACTCCACAACAACGGAGTAATACTGTGAGGAAGTATGACGTCGGAAAGCTGCAATCGCAAGAAACCGCCAGAACCTATGCCGATCGAATATCCCGTAACCTCTCAAGAAATCCAGTACCGCCAGCATCAAGTGCCGAAGATCAGTGGCAACACTGCCAACAAGCCATCAGAGATGCCGCAACTGATGTGCTAGGTTTCACCAGACCACCACCACGAAACCTCTGGTTTGATGACGAATGCAGGCAGGCCCATGCAGCCAAACAAGAGGCATATAAAGCGACGCTGCAAAGAAAGACGAGAGCTGCTCGCGAGCTTTACGAGCAGAAAAGACGGGAAGAACACCGGCTTCTCCAAAAGAAAAAAAGAGAGCATGAGAAGCGCGCGATCGAAGATATTGAGAGATGCTACTCCAGGAACAACGTGCGGAAGTTTTACCAACAGGTAAAAAGAACATGCCAAGGAAAAAAATCCCGCACAGAAGCCTGTAGAGATAGGAATGGAAACCTCGTAGTAGAGTCACAGTCGGTGCTGAGTACATGGAAGGACCATTTCTGCAGACTGTTAAACGGCGATGAAGGCCAAAATCCCGCTGTCAGGCAGAATGAACCATTCAACATGGATGATGACAGACAAAACTTCCGTCCACCTGACCAAAATGAAGTAAGGATAGCAATATCTAAACTCAAAAACAACAAAGCTGCTGGACCCGACGGATTACCCGCCGAACTTTTTAAAGCGGCCGGAGATGACCTGGTGGAGTGCATACACCAACTCATCTCTAAAGTTTGGTCAGAAGAAAGTATGCCTGATGAATGGAACCTCAGCATCGTTTGCCCGATTCACAAGAAAGGAGACCCTCTAAACTGCGCCAACTATAGAGGAATAAGTCTCCTGAATATCGCCTACAAGATCCTCTCTGCCGTACTATGTGAACGCCTGAAACCTTTCGTCAGCAACCTGATTGGCCCCTATCAGTGTGGTTTCAGACCAGGAAAGTCCACAATCGATCAAATGTTCACGCTACGGCAGATCCTGGAAACCACCCAAGAATTCCAAATCGATACCCACCACCTCTTTATCGATTTTAAGGCCGCGTACGATAGCATTTATAGAGACGAGCTATACAGAGCCATGTCAGGTTTTGGCATTCCCACAAAACTCGTCCGACTGTGCAGGATGACGATGGAGAACTCTCGCTGCTCCGTCAAGGTTGGTTCCGACCTCACAGAAGCTTTTGACGTCAAAAAAGGATTCCGACAAGGTGATGCGCTATCGTGCGATTTCTTCAACTTAATACTTGAAAAAATTATAAGAAACTCGCAAGTCAATTGTAGTGGGACAATTTTTTTCAAGTCTGTGCAATTGCTAGCATACGCTGACGACATAGACATCATTGGCAGAACTCGGCGAGCTGTCACTGGAACGTTTGCTAGCATTGAAGCTGAAGCAGCTAAGATGGGACTAGCAGTCAATGAGGCCAAAACGAAGTACCTGCTGTCCACAAAAAGGGACACACAACACCGGCGGATTGGACAAAACATCACAATAGACAGGTACAACTTTGAGGTAGTTAGGGACTTTGTGTACCTCGGATCCGCTATAACATCTGACAACAACATCTCGTCAGAAATAAAGCGAAGAATTACTCTTGCCAATCGCTGTTTCTATGGGCTAGGAAGGCAATTGAGTAGCAAAGCCCTCTCTCGAAAGACAAAGGAGACTCTTTATAAGACCCTAATCATCCCAGTCCTGCTCTATGGCGCCGAGGCATGGACTCTATCTAAAGCGGATGAAGATATCCTTAGTCGTTTCGAGCGTAAGATTCTTCGGAAGATTTTTGGCCCTATCTGCGTTAGCGGGCTTTGGAGGAGAAGGTTCAACCAAGAACTATACGAGCTGTACAGCGACATTGACCTGGTCAAAAAAATACGCATATCACGTTTAAGGTGGCTAGGTCATGTAGAGCGAATGGACAACAATGCTCCGGCTCGCAGGATCTTCGATTCCATCCCAGAGGGTAGACGCAGTCAAGGAAGACCTCGCCTTAGGTGGCGCGCTCAAGTGGAGGACGACCTCAACCAACTTGGAGTGCAAAACTGGAGGCAGCAAGCCAAAGACCGAGTTGGCTGGAGAGGCATGTTGGTTGAGGCCCAGGTTCGTCCCGAACTGTAGCGCCACCTAAGTAAGTAAGTAGGACCGCACATCAAGTACGTGCGATCCAGTCATGCAATTTATTTCTTATAATTTTAATTTAATGAGCTTGAAAATCGGTACCGTTGCAATTGTACGTCCGAAGGCGAAGAACGTGAATTGTGGAATGAATGTGAAAAGCTGAGGGTAGAGTCGTCAGCAAAACAGTTAAGTGGATTAGAAGTAACAGACAAAAAAATGAGGAAAAGAGTCGGAGACAGAACGAAGCCCTGGGGCAAATCAGCATTTATTTTGTGGGAATCAGACTTGAATTTGTTAAATACAACTTGTAAATACAGCTTCTTATCCAACGAACAAGATAATCATCGATACCAAAAGCACGCATTTTCGATAAGAGAGTTTCATGCCAAACTCTATCAAATTCCTTGGAGATATCAAGAGCAATAATATTACTTTCGCCAAAGCGATCTAAAGATTTGTTTCACTGTTCGGTGAGATATGCCATCAGATCACCAGTGGAAAGGTTGCTGCGGAAGCCATACTGACGGTCATGGAGAAGCTTTCGATCTTCGAGATATTCCTTAAGCTGACGGTTAATGAGCGTTTCCATGACCTTCGAAAGAAAGGATGTGGTCGGTGGGAGGACGGGGAGGATGGGTCACCTTTCTTAGAGACAGGCTGGACAAATGCTGTTTTCCATGTTCTAGGAAAGATTTCAAAAGAGTAGGAGTAATGGAAAAGCTTACGCAGTGGCTTTGCAAGTGTGGAAGAACACCTCTTTTGAAGAATCGGGGGTATACCATCCGGGCCAGCGGATTTGTGTATTTCGAGATCTTTGAGAACTCTTGCTACTGTACGATTGCGGAAAAGAATCTGTCCCATGGAAAAATTTATATTTTCAAGTACAGGAGGGGCAACGTTGCTATGCGGTAGCGTGGAGCTGGCAGCGAAATGGGCGGCGAGCAAGTTTGCCTTCCCTGAAGAGTAAACAATTGGTTTGTTATTGTCTATGATTGTTGGAACCGAAGATGTTGAGGAGTTTTTAATATTTTTTAGAAATGAGAAATTAGCTAAAACGACACAATGGTCTGAAGTGCCAAATTGAGAAGTTACACTAATGGTATATTTATCAGGGTTAGAAGTAAGAAACAAGTCAAGAGTATGGGCGGCTTGCCCAGCAACATCCGGTATACGCGTTGGCACAGCGATCAGTTGGGTAAGGTGATGTAACCCGGCAAAGAGCTCGACATACCTTCCTTCGGCTGTTGTCTGACCAGAATAGCGGAGCCAATTGGAATTGTGTACATTGAAATCGCCCGCAATAACGGTTTTAGTGCGTGGGCAAAGGGAAACAATTTTTGAGATGGAATCAGACAACGCATCAAACTCGTTACAAGTCAAATTACTGTCGAGATTTGGACTCCTTTAAATAAAACAAAAATGAATGACATGCTTGCGGACAGTGAATTTGAGCCACAATAAGTTAAAGTCCGTGTTGGAACATTGCCCATATTGGGGAAGGCTCTGACAAGAAATATCATTCCTAATATAGACCATGAGTCCATGATGGGAAAAGAGTAATGGCACCAAGCTATACAATATATATATGATAAATCAGTATTTACTCCAACCTGACTTTCACTTAATGCCAAAACAGCTGGCCTGTATTGAACACGTGTAAGAATTTTTTTCTTATACCGCGAACATTAGAATACACGACACAAAAATCACTTACCATTTAAAAATACTTACATATAAAACACAACTCTGACTAAGTCGAACTGTGCAGTAAAAATCCAAATTAACTTCTGTAATAAATAAAACTGTCCTATGCCCATAAGAGAGCTTGCATACAAAAAATCAATTTAAACATTCAGCACAATAGGACAAATTCAGATGTCCTTATCTACATATTTACCGCAAGCATTAGATGGTCATACAATACCTACAGTAGGTATGAAAGAGGCAGTTAAAAAATATGCAGTTTTTTTTAGAGTTTATTAATACACATGTGATTATAAAATTTAAAATATTTTTTTTATTAGTTCTAAAAATATTGATTTTTCAAAAAAAATATCAACCAATTTTAATTAGAAAAAAAAGTTATTCAAAACTTTGATTTGCAGAACTATTTTGGCTTCCTAGATCTTCTCAAATATAAAATTTGACAAAAATCCAAAGAAACGAAAATTAAGAAAACCGTTATATGAAAGGTACCGTTAGTAGGCTTTTTCCGTAATTTAGGTTCCAATTAAATAATAGCTAGTACCAGCGCAAAAAATCTCAAAGATTTTCATCAAAATCGTTGGAACCGTTTTCGAGAAAAATAAGCCTTTCCTTAACTGTTATATGGCAGGTACCATTATTTTTAGCCCTAAAAATAAAATTTCAACTTTCCATCTAAGGAATGCTATACCTACCTAATTTGAAGGTTATCGTTTAAGCCGTTTAGGCTGCAGTTTCTTATATATACAGACGGACAAACTCACAGACAGACAGACAGTATGGCCTGTATGTATGGCGTTAGTATGGCTTGACTTCGTGCTTCTTAACCATAAGAACAAAGAAAAGCAGCCTGTAAAAAGGCTCGATTGGTAACAAAAAATTGTCGAGCTTATCGCACAGATTAACAACGAAATAATATTCGACGTGCAAGAATAAATTGCAATGCTCTTATGTGCGGACACATCGTGAAATAAAATTTGAGTAATTGTGAAATTCAAAGTTCTTATTCGATTTTTGTGACTTTTGATTGTTAAAAGTAAAAGTAAAATAGTTTTCAGCGGAATAATTTAAACGCCATTTTATGTCTTTAAAACATGTGAAAGTATGTGTTTTTTTTTTCAAAATCGTAGGAACAGTTTTTAAATAAAAAGGTTTTTCTTTAACAATTTTTTTTAAATTCAAAAATGCAAACATATAGGCACACAACCCCCTTTTCTGTTATGAAGATGAGCAAGGTTGTTAACCTTCAAGACCGATGATGTTCCACGCATGAGGTCAACCAAATGCAGGTTTTATTGCATAACACCTCTTCCGCAATCATTTTTCTGAGATGAATTTTCCGACACGCTCATGTTCCATTTTTGACTTGTAATTAATTGTTTGTTCATTTTTAGCGATCCCAAAAAGTCACTGTTTAACTAACCTACTTTTTCACGTTTAAAGTGACCATTCTTCATCCTATTATGGAAACTCCTTCATTCGCCAAGACTTCATTATTCTCCTTCAATGATTTTAATAGTGCACAATTCATAGAAGCCCATGATAGCAATAACGCTTAATGCAGTTGCCCTGATTACCTTTGTTTATGTACGATAATAACGGTATACCGAGCATAACTCAATCAATTGATTAATTATCACCAACGTGCAGCTAAACCAGCAGCAATATCTTTGCAGCGGAACTTTTGTTGGATTATGCGCTTCGCTTGCGTCTAGGATACTGAACTTTATCGCAGCCTACCACGAGCCTAGTATATGTCCGTTCCGGTCAATGGTACTCAATCAACAACAGAGACCCGCACTTGCATTATGCATAATGATGTCCACTCAATATTAATATGCAAATTCGTATCTCGAACTGTTACTTCATTTCTCTTCCTGGTGCAGATTTATTAGCGAAGATAATGTTGGTTCGGCGGTCGCGCGGGCGGTGTGTGGCGGCATTTATTTCTCCAGGGATTCATTGGACAATGGATTGGCACTTGAAACCTTCATTACTTTGATAATTACGGAATATTTTGCACTCGGAATTTAATGGCCATCATATCGGATGACATTGCTAATTGTGCGGCCTTGAAATGGATATATATTTTGTGCGGTAATATATCTGTGGTCAATATGGACGGGTTTGGGGAAGGGTTAATGAAAAATCCCTTCCACCTTTAATGTCTTGGAGGAATATACATTTTCAATATCACACGTTCATATACTGTTTAATTAAATTTTTGTTTAATTGGGTTTTGGGTTATATATATGTGATTGTAGTTGCGGCTAAGAGTTCATGGTTAGTTTCAAAGAAAAAAGAACTTACCTTCGAAATCAGTTGAGATATTTGTGTTTCAGTGTTCGAGAAAAGGATAGCGCGGTTTCTTCATTCTGGGTTCAAGCTTCATGCTTGAATCACAAAATGGTTTATAGTTTTTTGTGGTTGAAAATGTCTTTATATTATTGTTTATTTCAAGAAGAAATTTGCTAAACATTTTCTTTCTAAGGTGCCACTAAAGCCCGGAATGGACAGGGGCTCCAACCAACAAGCTTCACGATCGTCCTTACCGCAGCGATACAAGTACCTGGGACATAATTCCCAGTCTTACCTTTTGAAACTTACATATTTCCTACAAAGGTGGGACATAAATCCAATTGCTTTGGATCACTAGATATAGGATTTTTGGAGTTTTGACACAATCTTTCAGGAGTCAGGAGTCGCATTTTCAGATGGAGGTGTTCCCGAAGAGTGCAGAGCTAATGTTTCTTTGATTGCAGTTTTCTGACAAGAGAAGAGGCTGATTAGGGAAATGCCTTTTGAAGGAAAGTGGACTTATAATCAAAATCTACTTTAAGGCCAAACTTAATAAGGTGCCATGAAATAAAGTCAAAAACCAAATTTTGGACTTTCAAAGGACTAAAACTACTAATGTTAAAAAAACGTGAGTGCGTGCAAAGTACACATATCAGAAGTGAAACATCTTTTTTTATTTTTTATTTATTTATTAATTTTAGTCATATCACTCTACACACCGTATGCAAACTAATGAGAATGTAAATAAATAAAACAGATCTGCGTTTACTCAATCGCTTGCTCCCTACTCTCGCTCCATGGCTATGTGCTTCATGCTACGTTCGCCCGTTCTCGCTCTCTCTCAATCAGTTCAAATGACGAATTGTAAATTAAAATGTCAAGTGTTTTTGAAAAATACTAAAATTTCCTAACCTTCAAACGAATTAACATAAGAAATTGTATATGAACAAAAAGATAACAATTATATTACATACTCTGAATAACTGCTTAGTATAGGACGATTTACAAATTAATCACAAATTATTTATTTATAAATTTAACTCACTCTACACACTGTAAACTAATGATAATGTAAATAAATAAAACAGATCTGCGTTTACTCACACGCTTGATCCATGGCTATGTGCTTCATGCTACGTTCGCCCTTTCTCACTCTCCCTCAATCGGTCTCAATCGCTATCTACCTATTCTTAGACAAAAACGTTGCACATTTCCGTGTGACTAGTTCTGTTTCATCCGTAAGAAATGTACCCTCATGCGCGTAAAGAAGTTGCACTTCAAAAATAAGGCAATTAAATAAAACAGATCTGCGTTTACTCAATCACTTGCTCCCTACTCTCGCTCCATGGCTATGTGTTTCATGCTACGTTCGCCCGTTCTCACTCTCTCTCAATCGGTCTCAATCGCTATCTACCTATTCTTAAACAAAAACGTTGCACATTCCCGTGTCACTACTTCCGTTTCATCCGTATGAAATTTACCCTCAGTTTCAGAAGTTTCACCATATGCATACCAACATATTTTTTTTTATTTATAGGTAATTATTTTTTGAATTTTTTTCTTTCGAAAATTTAAAATTTTTAAAAATAATCAAATATAATGTTTAAGATTTTAAAATCAGGTGTACATATAATTAACCCCAAAAAAATGCATTACTAAAATCTTAAAAACTTTTTTTTTCCCGAAAAATAAAAAACTGGATTTTATCAAAACCGGTCCAACAGTCTTAGAAATACTTTTTTCATAAATTCATTATTATCTACTTAAAACGTGTGATGGCGTTCTCTGTGCAAATACATATGTATTTTTGACCACAGCCTGAACGGTTGGGCCAATCATCTTCCAATTTGAAACATACCTACAGTTATTTTGACATTCTACAGAGGGTTTCTTCTATTTTTTGAGCTCAAAAATTAACGGTACCTGTCATATTAGCGTTATGTAAAATCTTATTTTTCTCGAAGACAGCTCCAAGAATTTTTATGAAAAAGAAATCAGTTTACTATTAAAGGTAAGCATTACATTTTAATGAAATAAAAAAATTAGATGGTGGGCTAAGAACGGTACCTCCCATAGTATCGTTTTTTTTTATTCGACTTTCTCGAGAAATGGTTAGCCGATTACAACCAAAATTGATATTCAAGAAAATGTAGATAGCCTTAGTTAGCTTGATTTAAAATATTTTCAAAACTTTTTTTTTTGATTAAGAAAATATCTTACCGCTTCATCAAGGTTGGCAAGAGTCAGCCCAAATTCTCGGAGCCTTCAGGTTCTACATGTGGTTTTGCCATTTTGATCTCAGAAAACGTCGGCATTCTTCTTAGTTTTAACTTTTTTATGACTGGGAACCACTAAATTCAAGTGCCTTTTCATTTTGTTTGGTCAAGGAGTGTTCGCTTCCTCCCTTCCTCCATGATAGTATGATGGCATTGGAACGTACATAGTATTGTATTGCCTTTGGAACTTGGTTTTTATGGTCATGCTCTATTTTGTCCTTCCTTCTCCTATCATTGGTACTTCAGCCAAATTTTTCAAATCGTCTTGGACAATTTGAAAGCACTGGCTGTCTTTGAGCTTAGGGAGCATCTTTCGAACACAAAGGATGCCATAGTCTGGTCTATCGCCTTACCCTCTACTAGAATTTCAACGACTGTAATAATCATCTCTACTTAGATTTCTTGAAAAACATATGAGGTCTCGTTGTTGTTTATCTTATGATTTTCTAAAAGCGATCTACTTAATGTGAAAATCTCTTAGGGAATCCCTATATTTTTCTCTCTAGATTGCATCTATGGTTAGCTGACCTGAAACAAACCTGCACCGGTCTACAGAGATCCAAATTATTATTAGGGAACGGTCACCTTATACCGTTGAACTATCTTCACGGCATGTTACATGAGCTGGTTGAACTGTAGCTATTGCAATTTCGTGTATCGTATAGACCCGAAGTCTGTCAAATCGAAAAGTTTGAACTGCATTGACATAATTTAGCAACCAATGTTTCACCCGGAGGTCATCGTCGAATTTTGGGATTTTTGAATTTTGTTTTCGTAATTTAATGTTTTATAACGGAAAGAGCTGAAGCCATGGCACATACATAAGTTCCATGCAGATATAAAATATCAACAAATACTAAATTCCACATATTTCACGGTTGACGGATTATATCGTCCCCACTTTAGCGTTATTATGATTTCACCATTTTAAGCTTAATATAAAAAATACAAACGAAAAACTACTTTTACTTAATAAACTTTGAAACAAAAAATGGTAGTCAGGTAAATAGGTCCTTCAAAACGCTGACCTATCAACAAAAAAAAATAATTCCCACATTACCCTCCGCATTGTATGAGTATGGGAAAAGAGTTTTCAAATATTCTCTATCAGCACAGGCACCTAAGGGTTGAAACCCAATTCGACCGAATTTAATTAGCTTCCGGCACATAAAACCACATTCACATTGACCCTGAACCAAATACCACTAATACTACACCCAGTACTTGTTAGTTGGAGAACTCCCTGCCTATGCTGCAGCCGTATCCCTTGCACGTAACTAACCTGTGGTCACTATAAAAATCACCCCCTAGTCAAATGTTCTCCCCCTAACATCCTGCGCTGCAGCAACCCTAACCATATACATTCAGTTAAAAATAACCATTAAAAAATTCAATTCAAATTGAAGAAGCAGGTCATGATGATGATGATGATAATGTTACACTCTCCTCTACTAAACCGTGATGCCGATGGTCTCCCTTCCTTCGCATGGACGAGTGTTCAAACAAGGAATACTTACATAAAAAAAAAAGAAAATTAAAGAAAAAACAGAAAAACAAAAAGAAATCCTTGAATTTGTAACACCAGTAACACTCTTCAACACCCAGGATCAACATTGTTGACCCACATTCAAGTTGGCCATTATTTCGTCCTTTTGTTGGATGCTTTTGCAATTTTCTATCCTGGCCGGCAACACTCTCTGTGGGTGCAAAAGTGGCATAACCACCAAAAAAAGAAGCATCCCGTATCTAACAAACGAATTAAAAAAAAGACAACAACTATACTACGTAGAAGGTGCATACATAGATATCCCAAAATGCAAACATAGAATATAAGGTTATCCTTGGTGTAAGCCTCAACAGCCTCACAGTCATAAATTGATTAAAAACTTTCCAAACAACTCTGCGACTACCTCAACTTGTGTATCTATTTCGTTCTTCTCGTACTGGTTCCTGGATTGGGGATGTCTTATTCCATGCATTAAATATAACAATACCTACTGAGGGGGCATTTGAACCCTTTTCACAAGCACCCTAAATTGTGTTTCGTGTATTCATATTCGAGCGCAACAAAAATAAAACAAGAACTCGCATAAAAAATGAGTAAAAGTGAAGAACACTTTCGTGCAATTCAGCAGCAGCTCTAGGAGCACTCGACTATAGCCAGAAGTCGCTTGTGATATTCTGGCGTGGCTCCTTGATGAATCTGTTAATGGAAGGCTGTGTTCTTGGGAGATAGATTTCTTGCTCGTTTCGTTGGGAGAAATGATGATCCTGAAAAATGAATGAGATTTAGTTTGTGGGGACATGCGCCTTAGAGGCGATGGAATTTTTGGTTAAGGTCAGGAACAGGATTGTTTTGATGGAGCAATTTCGAAAGAGCGAGGATAAGAGTGGATAGTTAGGTTTTGTTGTGTTGGGTTCGGTTGGGGCTAGGGGTTTCATGTTAGGATTGATAGAACACGTTCGAGATATACAAGTTGCAGAGAGTCAGTTGAGAAAGGATAATATATCCTGGTGATGCTAAAGTTTAATCCTTAATGTTGTTCTTTCCTTGGGAGAAGGGACATGGTTATCTGGATTAGTTAGTTAACTTAGGTCATGCAATGGTATTGCGTCGCTATATCTGTTTGAAGGATTTATTTGAGGATTTTGTATATGAAACTGAGTTTTTTAATGTTCCGCGTATTGTCTTTATAACAGGAAAATCATCTTAATACATTTTTAAAAGTTATACTTTTTTTACAGTTATATTAGGTTTTTTGACAAATCATATTTAAAAACAAAGTGGTATTTGGAGCAATAAAAAATACGCAATGTCTTGAAGGCAGTAAAACTTTTCGTAATTTTTAAGAAAACATTCGGAATTATTCATAGTCATCAACGAGACTCCTGCTGTAGGTTCTTAAGATCTCCTTATGGGTTCAGGAACAAGAATAGGCCCACGGTACGGCTATGCCTGCAGTATGAGTCTGCTAAAATCTCCTCCCCTATAGGTTCAGTGGCAGAATTGGCCTATGGCTCGTATGCGCCTGCCATAAGAGTCTACTAAACCACCCACTCTTATTGTTTCGGGGTGTAAAATATAGGCCTATGGTATGGGAAGCGCCTGCAGTAGAAGTCTGCTAAAGCACTACGTACTACGGTTGAGGTAAGAGTCCTCTAATCTAATAAAAAAATAAGCTAAATTTAACAGCTTTTTAAGGAGCCAAGGCCTAGTAACTTATACTCTCAACCATTCCCGATTTTCATTAACAAATCTCCCATCGCCATAACTCTTGTCACATAATTAAAATGCAAATTGAGTGTATCCAAGAAGAGAGGACCTAATCCTGTTTTAAGGTGCAGCGTATAGTTGGGCGATGTACTTGGGGGCCTAAAAGTGGTTTTGATGAAAAAACGCAAAAACTTTTCCACCGCTTCAAACGGGAGATAACCCCAAACTTGGGCCGCGTAAAACAGTATTGCGATAGCAGTTGCTCTAAAAACTTTGTATTTGGCTATGTAGGAAACGTTGTTCTTTAAATAGCAGTTTCTCCATACCGAACAGATGGCACGCTTAGCTACTGCTACTTATGAACGGAGGTGCTTATCTAAGTTCATGTTCGGTGTGATCAAGACTCCTAGGTATTTATACTCCTTAACTATTTCCACTGCCTCCTCATCGATCGTCCACTTTTCCTGTCTTGAGTATCTCTCGCCGCCTCTTCTAAATATCATCATTTTTGACTTCGAAAGGTTAACGGATAAGTTCCAGATCTTGCAATAGCGTTGAGATCTATTCATCATCAACTGCATCCCGTCTATAGAATCGGCTAGGAACACTATATCGTCTGCATACATGAGACCTGGGATAGTTTTTCCACCTAGCACTATGCCACCTTTTACAGATTCACTGATGTCATTAATGTATAAAATGAAAAGAAGGGTACTCAGGACACATCCTTGCTTAACTCCCATCGAAGTACAAAACTCATCCGAAAGCAGATTCCCGTCCCAAACTCTCGCTATATTATCTTTGTACATTGCTTTAATGACTGAAATGATTTTTGTTGAGATTCCATAATTGAAGAGTTTATAAAAAAGTGCTTCCCGTGGGATGGAGTCAAACGCTGTCCGAAAGTCAACAAAATAGGCGTAGAGCTTTTTTCCATTCTTCTTATAAATTTCCGAGATATTTATTAAAGAGAATATTTGGTCGACAGTTGAGTAATTCTTCCTGAACCCAGCTTGGAATTCGTTCAAAATTCCCTTGAGTCCAATCCAATCGCAGAGCCTAGTATAAAGTACTGAACTAAAAAGCTTAGTAGTTTTTTTTAAAAATGAATGCCCCTGTAGTTTGTTGGATCTTCAAGATTTGTAACGGAAACATAATTGCTGCAGGAAACTATTGGGGGCATCAGATGTCTCGAAGATTCTATTGAATTCGACAGTAAGGAGTCTTAAAAATTCGGTTGTTAAATTTTTAAAAAATTCGAAGATATTCTGTCCTCTCCAGGAGCTTTGTTACTTTTAGCGTTTTCTATCACTATTTCTATTTCGGATTGAGAAATTGGAACATCAAGAACTTTTCCACTGCATTAAGAAGGTCCGAAAAATGATTTTTGAGAATACTTATGTCCAGGACTGAAGAAGTTGAAATGGTTTTTCCACTCACAAGTTTAACTGCTTTCCAGAAATTCATTGAGTTTTTGGCTTTATTTACCAATTCTATGTTTTTAAGGTCCAAATTTCGTTTTTTTTTGTTTGCAAAGCTCCTTGTGGTTTTTGAAGTTTATGTTGTCAGAAGCTCTAAATATTTTTAAGTACGCAAACGATAAATTTCTTGCTGCCATTCGCCAACTCTATAATACTCATGTTCAAGTCAGGACAAAGCGAATATCAAACAAGTATGTTCCTTGGTTCACTATGGAAATAAAAAACTTAATTAGAACTAGGGACTTGACATATAAAAGGTGGAAGAGATACAAACTTCCAGAATTTTATGACTTTTATCGCACTGTTAGGAATAAGGTAAATTCCAAAATAAAAGAATCGAAGTGGTTTTACTATTCCACACGCCTTGACATAAAACTTCCCGGAAATGAAATCTGGAAAAACATTCGCGAACTCAGCTGTGGACAAAAAAATCTGAAGTGCCTGAGAATGTTGACCCTGATAAACAAAATAGTGAATTTACAATAATACAATCGATGGTAACTTCAAATGCATCAACCAATTTTAATTATCACCAGTTCGATTCTTACGAAGATTACGGGTCTTTTTGTTTCTTAAGGGTCGATGATTGCGATGTCTTAAGTGCTCTCTTAAAAATCAAGTCTAAGTCAACCAGCTTTGTCGAGATTCACCCCACCTTCATTAAAATAATTTTACCGTACATCCTACCCTTTCTAACGAATCTTTTTAACACTGTCTTAACTACTTCTTCTTTTCCTATGTTATGGAAAGAAGCAAAAGTACTGCCACTTGTTAAGAAAAAAGCTACTACTAGTTCAACAGCTGATTATAGGCCTATCTCGATATTACCTTTTTTGTCCAAAGTAATGGAAAAACTGTTGCATCAACAAATTTCAGCATATCTTCAGAGAAACAATTTAATAAATAGTATTCAATCTGGTTTTCGGGCAAAACATAGTTGTGTTACCTCATTGATTAAGGGTACAGAGGATATAAGGAATGCAATTGATAAGGACCAGGTTAATCTCCTAACATTACTAGATTTTTCAAAAGCATTTGATACAATCAACCACCAGCTCTTGCTAAATAAGCTGAAACACATGTTTAGTTTTTCCTCATCTGCATGCAAGCTTATATTCTCATATCTTACTGGAAGAGTTCAAGCTGTTTTCGTAAACAACATGACTTCAAATTACTTGCCTATACAAAGAGGTGTTCCACAGGGATCTATTTTGGGCCCCCTGTTGTTTTCCCTTTTTATTAATGATCTACCTACTTGCACAAATAATTCGTCCAAACATTTATACGCTGATGATTATCAGCTTTATTTAAGTTGCAAACTGGGACTGATCGATGATGGTGTAGATAAAATGAACGATGATCTTGAAAGTGTTACCAAGTGGTCTATGAAAAACGAACTCAAAATAAATCCTTCAAAATCATGCTGTCTTGTAATCTATAAAAACAAACTTGACCTAAGCTATTTTCCTCCAATTCTCTTTGGTAATAGTCAGATAAACTACGTTGAAAGAATTAAAAATCTGGGTGTGTATTTTAACAGAACTCTAAGATGGGATTACCACATTCAACAAATTATCGGAAGAATATATGGAATTCTTAGAAATCTTTCACTCTCGAAACACTTTACACCTCTTGGTACTAAATTATTGCTGGCAAAATCACTAATCGTTCCTATAATAACCTATGGTTGTGAGATTTTTTGCCATCACAGTGCTGAAACTAAGCGTAAACTAATAGTTGCTTATAACAACGTTATAAGGTATGTATGTATGTATAGCCTTAAACGGTATGCTCACGTCAGTAGATACTCCAAAACAATATTGGGATGTACAATCCACACGTACATTAATTACCGAACACTTATTTTCCTGTACAAGCTTATAACAACTAAAGAGCCCTTATATTTATACAACCTCTTGTCCTTTGCAAGATCACCGCGTTCTATTACATTGATACAACCTCGTTTCACATGCCGCATAACTGAAATGCAATTTTTCATCCATGCTATAAGATTGTTTAACTCACTACCACAGAGCATCAGAAGACTAGTTCACACACGTAACTTTGAGACCGTTTTGTTTAAGTATATGGCTACAAATGAAAACTAATTTCTTTTTTTTTTTTATAAATTTAATTAAAAATAATTTTCTGTATTAGATACTCATACATATTTATGTATTTCATTAACTTAATTTCTAAAATCATTGCCAGATTCAATTTTAAATTTCTGTAACTTTTTTCACTCGAGCAACTAAAAAGATTGTAAAGTCTATTTGTAAGAGATTTGATTTAACTGAATAAATAAATAAAATAAATAAATAAACATTCACTGTCGAACCACTTTTGCCTGTTTTGAATTACCTTTCTTTCCAATATCTTTAGCGGTGCTGCATTTTTAATTGAGGTTATTAGAGTGTCTAGATCCGGGTTGCTTGGGGCTTCTGAGGTTATCCGCATACCATCTGTCCATTAAGATTCCGCTGGAAAACTTCTCTGCGATTGTGATCCCAATGAATTTTCGGGGGAAGACTAGGCTTTTCGTAGTATCTGCCTGTTAAAATTGCGGTAGCCCCCCTAGTGGGAGTATCGTGGTAGCTGTGGTTTTTCCGAAAGCGGAAACGAAAAAGTAACTCTGGTTTTTGGAAGAACCGCACGGGTTCGAAAGAAGTGGTGTACATTCTCTTATTTAACCTTGATACTAGAGGTGCAAATGGGCCCTGCTCCTCAACAAGGAAGATGGATTTGCCATACAAAATTCATTGATTGCAACTAGAGTTCGCTTGAATAACCACTCTAGAAATAAGGTTGTCTGATCAACCACTCTAGGGGCTTTGTTGCGCCTCATTGTGACACCCTTGTGAGAAGGCCCACCGTACGATTTGGGCTTAATAGCCAGGCGCGTACGTTAAACCTCTTCCGCATACAGTCAGTTCTCAAGAAATTGCAGATCTGCTTGCAGGCCAATTTTCGGCTAACTCAATTCTCCTGCCAGAAGTTATCACTCCACCTGTACTCGAGAGCGTACCTAAATGAATGCATGGGACCGATCTTCTCTGCCACTTTTTCAGTCGCAAGAGTATTAAGAGATTTACTTACGTTTCGCTCAATACAAGTTGATGGATTCAACTCTGATATTCACAAAAAAAAAATGCTGGTGTGACCCAGGGCTCTGTTTTATCTCCGACCCTCTTCCTTGTATTTAACAACAATATCATAAATCAACAACTTATCCTATAAATCGTTATGCTGACAACAGCACTCTCAGTTTTTCATATTGGTTTCCAGATTCTCACCCATGTCCTTTGGATGTGGAACTGCAATGGACACGTATGAAAAGTTCATTAAATTGTGACAGTATTGTCTTTTGTCTTTAAAGCGAATCATGCCTCTCATGGAATAAGCCTTGAGTGGCCTTGCATCGAAAAAAACTGAACACCTCCCCGTTCTCGGTATGCGCATTACAGACCACCTCGACTTTACAGACCATTCACCAGACTTTGCCAAGAATGCTGTCAGGTGTCTAGGTTTCCTTCGAAGAATAAATTCCAGAGACATCTTATCGCGGATAAAAACCTTTACCGAAACAAAAGAGCTGACTCCAAAAATTGATGCTATTAACTAAATTGATTATTTTTGGTTTGTCATTCTAATTCGTGAGCCTTCCTTTTTTCCGCGGTACAGTTGATGATTGAAGTATGCATTTAAAGCAGTACAATTCTTTAACTACATTTGGTCAAAAGTAGCAGCCGATAATAATAGGTCTTCCTATAGGAGCTTACGACCTTTGACAGTTGTTAGCGGCCATCTTGTTAAAGCTACATCTGTCATATTAGCAATCATTTATTCAGTCTGTTTTGCCAAATCACCATGAATGAATATAGCGTTCAACTGCACGTGCAAATGATAAAATTTTATCAAAATGGTTGTTCTGTTCAGGCAAAGTTCGGGGTCTTCGCCCATTTTACGGTCGCCATAATTTTTGTACCGAAAGCACTATTCGCAGTGTGGTGGATAAATTTGAGTTCAATGGTTCAGCAAAACAATCAACTTATACCCGTTCGTCGACGAAACGCAAGGTCATCGGTCAATATTTCTTTAAGAACGATGTTGACCAGATCATCGCGATCAACGGCGCTATAGTTCGATGATTACCAACTCCTTTTGGCCTGAATTGGATGATATGGACATTAACGACATCTTCTTTCAACACCAAGATGCCACGTGCCACACAGTTCATGCCACATTGGGCATTCTGCACTAGCGATTTGAGGGCATGGTCATCTCACGTGGAGTTGATGTGACCTGGCCACTGAGATCGTGTGTGTGGGGTCACCACTAGACTTTTTCTTGTGGAGTTTTCTTAAGTTGCAGGTCTATGTAGGGGCCCTCAAAGCCAACATAACCAATGACATCGTTCAAATTCATTCTTATTTATGCGCTACAGTCATGGAAAATTGGACACTTCGAATGCGCGGATAACACGGTCAGGACCAATAAAAAGTGTCAAAACCACAACACTTAACGGTTTTTCGTATAAACGAAGTATGCCATCACACGCTTCATTAATAAAAAAAATATAAAAATAGTATTTAATTTAACAGTTTTTTTTATTTTTAGTTTTTTGATTTTTTTTTGTTTGAAGTAGGCAGTTTTTTAGAGTGTATTCAGATACGTTTGATCGTAAAACTAAAAATAAAATGTTTTAATTAGTTTTAAAAATATTAAATTTTAATTAATAATAAATAAACAAAATGTTTTTTTTTTAATTTTTGGTACGCAGAATTAAATTGGTCTTTTCAAATATAAAATTTTATAGAAATTCAATGAGCCGTTATCGAGAGTCGGAAATTAAGAAAACCGTTATAGGAAAGGTACCGTTAATAGACTTCAATAAAATAAGAGCCAAAACCTCCAAAAAATTCTCAAAAACTTTCATCAAAATCATTGGAGCCGTTATGAGCATTTCTTTGTTTTTCGTTTTTTGAAAACACTTTTAAGAACTAGCCACACAGTGAATATGTTCCTTATGGTGTGTCCACCAAAATGAAAATGTAAAATGTTTATTTTTCAGGAACATTTCTGAAATGTTTATTTGTTTCCCATTTATTGTATCCATTTTTGTACGTCAAGATGGATTGTACAAAAGTAGCAATCATAGCGTCCCGTTTTGTCATTATGAATAAAATACAAACAAATAAAAACAAAAAATGTGTCAACTAAATTAAATAGCTTGAAAAGTAAAGAAAGTTTTCCGTTCGGAAGGAGAAACAGAGAAACAATTCAGAAATGTTTCGCGAAGTGTCCAGACCTAAATAAACATTTCAGAAGCATTAAAAAAAAACATTTTAGTAAAAAAGAAACATTTTTAAAAAGTATAAATCAAATGTTTCTTTGGTGTGTACACACCTTTATGAAAACGTTTTCAAGAGGCTTTAAGATCTTATATTTCAAAGGCTTTCAAATAATGTAAATTAATATAATTGCTGTATAAAAAGCTTTTTTTGTGGGATAAGAAATAGTTCTTTCTTGTGAACTTCAATTCAACCATTTCTTTTGGGTTAATTCGTCTTCTACTCGAAAAAAGTATTTTTTAGAGACTTTCAACAAGGTCTTTGATCGTATGCGTTCGTTTGGAAAATGTTATATTCTTCTGTATTGGGTCAGTTATAACCTTTTAAAACGTTCCTTACAAGTAAATTAGGACGTTGTTTAAAATTAAGTATTTGTAAAACAAATGCTGGTGTGCCTCAGGGCTCCTTGTTATGTTCGCCTCATTTCCTTTGTTTCATTACCTGAAACAGCTAAATCATTTAATATTTTTACTGACCAGAAAATAAAAGCCGAACATTTATACCTCTCCTTCTATACTATTCCTGAGTCGAAATTCCTCTGCGTTTCGAAGAAATGAAACAAATCCCAGACCTCGCCTCGATGTTTGCAATACGGGAAAATCTTTGCTAAGTACAATCGAATGTTGGATGCATATTCATTATTTACCTACACATTCTCTTGTGATGTTCAACAAACAAAATTCTTAGATTAGAAATAATTTATCAAATAACAATTTTAAAATTCGAAATAACTGCCAGTCTACTGTTTATAAACTTTTGGATATCTCATAAACAAAACAACAGCTCAATAAAAAATATTATTATAATTAAATTAAAAAAAAAATTACTAAACAAGAAAAAAAATTAAATTCAGTATTATTTTGTATTTTTAATATTTTAATTTTAATAATCATAATTTCGTGAACCGAAAAAATTGTTTTTAATTAATTACGTAGACTGAAAAAATAAAAAAAAATTAAATAAGAAAAAAACCTACTTGATGCGTTATAATTATAATTTTAGTTTCAGTTTTTTATAACTAAAAACCAACACAAAATCTCATTATAATTGAAATGTAAATTAATAAATAACGAACCTTTGAGCATCAAAAAAAAAAAAAAACAATTGAAACCGCTCAAACAATTCAAAACCACTCAAACAACATGTAAGTGTAGCTTAATGCTTAAGCCTAAGCTCTTACTTCATCATGCACCTTTCGAGAACTTCGAAAGTCACATCAAACCTTATTACAAATTTCGACAAAGATACGACAGGTTCCTCTCCCAACCGTTATGTTGTGACGTTGCGAGTTATACAAGGTGCATTTTGTTGTGCTAGACTGCGCACTACATTACCATCGTCATCATCGCACTTGCTCAACACAGAGAGCGGGTGGCCTAAGCCTAACGAACGAACACACAACAACGACATCAACTGTTCCCAGTTGCCAGTTCCTATACAAAACAGTTATTTATCCCATCTTCTGCTGGCGTTTCCGATTTAGTACTCCATGTAACCCCGAATCGAATGGTTGGTGTACATTCTCGCTCCCCGTTTCGACTTCACTTTCATACGTACGCGATAGCCTCCGTGAGTGTTAAAGCCGATAAAACTAGATTTCGTTGGTTGGCCTTTACTTCCGTTCGATTTCGATTAAAAAAAAAATCATCTCACCGGCTCTCTTCGGTGTGTGTCCTTTAACAAGGATGCTGCTGCTGCATGCTGCCAATTTTCTTGTTTGTTTTGTTGTTATTGCTCACCTCCAGCAATCATCGCCCTCAGAGTGTTAAACTTATTTTCTAGTGTTTTTCTTTCTTATTTGAGCAGCATCCTCACAAAATACCGTTACCGACCCTAATACAAGATAAGAAGGCGTTGAGTTGAATTTTCATTCGCACCCGCACGTGTCGCCTTCTTGGACGTCGATGCCGCCTTCATCTTGATCGTCGTAGCCCATCCTGATAAATCATCTCCACCATTATCAAGACGACAAAGCATCACTTGCCGTATCCGTATCCTTTCGTGGTTTGTTTACTCGTTGTGCTCAAAGTCTTACTCGTCCGTCGTCGTCCTTGTCGTGATGAAGTGATGAAAGATGCGATAAGGAAAATGTGTCTTTCGTTTTTTTAACTGAATGCTCAAAGGGATGATAGCGTGGGAAGGTTTTTTGTAATTTATTCCCCAAATAAAGGGCTAAAAAAAGATAAAAAGGGTTTCTGCACAGGTTAAAGCGGTAAAACTCGCGTTTTTTGTAATTTTTTTTTGTTCACCCTGCTGTTCGGATCGTAATAGATACGTTTTGGGAATCGTTTTGGGACTCGACTCGATGGTGTTCAGTTGTGCGTGTGACAAATACAATTTGCTTGCTGTCGTGTTTAGTGTTTTTATGTCGTCGACACGATTTTTGGTGTCGCCCTGTTAAGCATTGCTGCCGTTAGAGGATGTGCGATAACCTGTGAAATTGCATTTGAGGGTTTTTTTTTGGTTCTTATAAATCATAGTTGGCAACGACTCAAAGGGATATCAAACCGTGAATTCAGTGAAAAAGAGTTTGAGTGAAAATTGTGTAAATAAAAAAGTACCAACTTTTTCACGAAAATAAGGATACAAAAAAATTGTTGTTTGGTATCTTTTTTTTCATTAATTTGGATTGGAAATTAATGAATGAATAAAAAATAAACATTTTCGGAATTTTCCCTTTGAATTCCAAAGACATCCATCATCCTCTTCGAAGTTAATGTCGGCTTTTTCCTCGTCATCGTAGTCACAGTTGTTGTTGTGGGATCCATGGGATTTTATTGAATATCCTTCGATATTTCGCAATAAAACGAGAGGAAAGGCAGACAAAAAAAAACCAGGTCAACATATTGGAGTTTGAGGTAAGTAATGGCTTTACACAAGCTGCTGGTTGACTTAGGGAAGGTTGTAGGATACGGCTTAATGCACACACAATAATGGCAAAGAATTATGTGTGAGAATTATTATTTGTGTGCGGTGGGTGGCAGGAATATTGATAAAACTTCCCCACGAAGGCTGAAAGTCATTTGAATTTTTTTTTTTTTTTGTACAATACCTTCGTTTTTCTCCAATAAATTGCAAAGAAAAGATATAGAATTCATGCTTAGACGTTAATGGTTCAACAATTGCTTTATTATTGACCACATTTCCGGAGATAAATACCTGCAGAGCTCTTGAGAAAATCTATACACAAGGGAGTGCTTAGTATCCACGGCTCTGGGGGCTACTTTACAAAATTAAAGAATCTTTTCTGCGTCCAAGGGAAATTGTTTATACATACCTAGATACAGATGTATATTACCAACAATGGGGATTATTTTAAATTAATGTGAAAAAATAGGTACTATGCTTTTTGAATTCTTTATTGCAATGAATGAAAAACGTTTTCATTAAGGAACCAGAGATTAATGTTGAGTGGGTTTTTTATCCATGTTTACGAAAAAATGGTCATTTTATATGTAACAGAATATAGAGAGGTTCTTGCGTTTTTTATTTCAATTATTTTGAACCAGTTTTTGCAATTTTTGCCGAATTTTATATAAAACTAATGTTAAAAGAATTTTTTAACATTTGATTGTTTGAAAAAAGTACGTAAAATTGTTTTCAGCGGGAAAATTAAAACCCCATTTTGTGGCGGGGTGTGAAATAGGTAGATTTTTTTTGTAGGAGCGGTTTTTAAATAAAACGATTTTATTTTATATTGATTTTTGAAAAAAAAATTTCAGAAAATTATTAAAAATACAAAAGAAAGTTTTCGAAAATATTTTAAAATACAATTACCACCATCTTGAATTTTTTTTCACCAAAACATAATTTTTGATTAAAATTCTTGGAACCGATTCTGAGAAAAATAATCCTTTACATAACGGTTATATGACAGGTACCGTTAATATTTGAGCTATAAAAATATTTTAAAAGTCCTCTGTAAAATGTCAAAATAACCTTAGGTTCCGAATTTGAAGACGAGTGGCCAAATTGTTTAGGCTGTAATTCAATATGCATCCATACCGGCGGACAGACAGACAGACAGACAGAATTTTGCCAGTAACTCAAATATGTTTCTCTATCATCGCAATGTCATGTCTGATTTTAGATTTTTTTTTCTTTACGAATGCGTAACCTGCCTTATAGTCCCTATAATCGCAAGTAAAAATGGACACGACTGGATCGTAATCCTATTTGCCTAATCAGATTGGAAAGCAAGATCTTTGACTGTAACAAGTAAAATTTACGTAGAAAAACAACAACGCTTAACTGTTTTTAGTAAAAATGGAGTACGCCATCACGTCTCAAATATTAATGAATTTATGGAAAAAGTATTTAAAAAATTGTAAGACTGATTTTAATAAAATCCTGTTTTTTTTGTATTGTTAAAAAAAATTGTGTTTGTTTTTTTAGAGTTTATTATTATATATTAACAGCTGATCATAAAATTCGAAATTATTTCTTGATTAGTTTTTAAAACATTGAATTCTCAAAAAAAAAAAAAAAATTAAATAAAAAAAGTTATTATTAAATAGAAAATAAAATTATTCAAAATATTGGTAAGCAGAATTAATGTGGCTAGCTAAATCTTTTTGAATATGTTTCAAATTTTATTTAAACACAAACAGCAATTACTGATAAAACCGAAAATTAAAAAAAAAAAGAAAAAGTTATATCAGAAGTGCCGTTAATAGCTTTTCCTGTAAATGATACAAAACCTAATACCTACCAAATACTTTCAAAAAATTTCATTAAAAACGTTGGAGCCGTTTGCGAGAAATAATAAGCCTTAGCCCCAAAAATATTATTTTAAAATCCCTTCCGAGGAATGCCAAAATAACCACACATATACTAAATTCGAATGTAATCAGAATCAAGAAAGAAAAATTACTTATCACTAATCACATTAGCCGCTTATGCTGCAGACCGACTGTCAGACAGTTTTTGTCTCTTACTTATTTAGACTTCTCTATGATCGTAATGCCATGTTTGATTGTTATCTCAATTTATTCTTTTAATTCGAGAATCCTAAACTTGTTTTAAGCTACCTACATATGTCAATCGCGTAAATATGGAACTGAAATAGTTAAGAAGAATATTAATTAAAAACAATGTAGGACCTAAAGGCCATCTTTGCTGAGCTCTATACTCAGTAGAAATGTTTCAAAAGCTAAATTAACATTGCCCCTTAGAATGATACTTGATGTAACACGACAGTAGTTAGAAGAATATTAGGATGAGGGAAAGAATTTTCCCATCATCGGTGCAGTAGAAGGAGAACTAGGCGACTTTTACATATAAAACTCTTAGCCGATGGTTTACTTACACTAGGAGTATACTAATCAACCTGAAGATTAAAATCACAAATTCTAGGTTAGCAAGCAAACCCTGTATTTACTTTACGGTACTACCTCCCGCCTTATACCAAACTTTTAAAAATTTTACTTTGGTAATTGAATTTTGTTTAAATAGAGAATAATAATATATATATATATATATATATAATTATTATATTTCAAATTTCCATTGTATATTCTGTTATTTTTTTTCTTATGAGAAAAAATTGGATTTTATTTTTTGTGGTAACGTAACAATTTTCGGAACCTTGAGAACAACGAAGAAGTAAGGAAAATTCGTCGATTTGGCCAAAATTGCATAGAACTGATAACACTTTGAATAATGTTTGTTTGTAAGGATCTTTCAGCATTCCCCAAAGCTTCCACTTATCGAAAAGCTTATTTTGTTCGCAACAGCTATAAGAGTTTTTTATGACATTTCTTAAAATATTTGATTAGGTAAATATAACATTTTATCAATAGGATTTTACCAGGATAATCATGTTGCTAGAATTATCATCAAGTGTTCTTGTTTGTTCAAATTTTGAAATCTATCACATGGAAGGATTCCAAAAGCCTGAAAACCATACTTCAAAATATCCATTGCCTTACTGTTTTTATGTAGGTTGTCCCATAGCCCATACTCGGACTCGGAAACCCTTCTTTCCGAACTGTCTTATTTTTTATGGGTCGCCATTTTGTACGTAGTTAAAATTCTGCGTCATATAGATTCTAAAGACCGAAAGGATGCTAGCTGCATATTATTGTTAATGGGATGAGTGCATTTTGTAGAAAGAAAAAATAGCAAGATTGTCGGCGATGATGGCTTTTGGACCTGTTGCTTTTTGGGCGAGTGGAAGATATATTATTTTAAAGCAATCCGTAAAAACTCTGCTATCAAACCCCCCATTCATTTTGTAGAGTTATATGGAGCTTCAAGTGGGCCACATTCAATTGAATTGTTATGAACATTTTTAGCATTTTACACAACGTACATTATAGTTATAAACAGCAATGTTACACTAGCTATAGCACAGAACATGAGGGAATGTGCCATAACTTGCTACAGATAATTCAAACCTTTAAATAAAATGGACTTTCTAGGTCTTTGTCTTCAGCAAAATTGGTTTTATTGTAGTTGCTATACGGTATCGGAGCTAAAGTAATGTCGAAGTAACTAGACATTATTGATTTTGAGACGGCTGCTCTCGGTGGAGCTTTATTTTGGAAAACTCGGGAGGTAACTTTATCCTTGTGGTGTCTTAAAAATCACTTTGCCCAATCTTGTTCCCATTAATTGTTGTTGACTTTTAATATATCTTTGTTTTTCCGGTTCAAAAAGGTCTTGGTGATATGGCGAAGATCAATGGTTGACAAGTGCAGACTTCTTCATTTTCTGATAGTTCCGTTTGCCTACCTATTTTTTAAGTATAAAGGTTTCTTAACCAATATTATCCAAGCGTAGACCTTGTAGTCTTGGCAAATAGCGGCTTATAACGCTGTCAATGAGTATGTCTTGCAATGCTTTACGTTGCCCGTTTTTTTTTATTTCCGATTATACCTATTATAATTTTAGTTTAGCCCTAAACATAAAATTTCAAAATGAATGGGGAATGCTAAAGGAACCACACGTATCAAATCTGAAAGTAATCACTTAAGCCGTTTAGGCTGCAGATAAGATATTAGAGATTATAGACGCTTCGGCCGAGAGTGCGGCCTAATATTCGGTATTCGCTCGAATCACTATTTGCGGCATCAGTACTAAAGATCATTATACATACACAAGAACAGATAGACAGACATACATACAGACATTTTTTATCATTACTTTTATAGACTTCTCTATGATCGTAATGTCATGTTTGATTGTTATCTCAATTATAAGAAATTTTTTTCCATAAAAATGCACTTATTGGAGCTTAAATCGTTTTGCAATAGTATTTCTGCACAAAAAAAAAAAATATTAAGTCTTTCAACATTTTAATGTTATTTTTGGTTTTTTAAGAAAAACATAGGTATTGTAATTTTTTTTTATTTTCTAATTTTATTGAATGCTAGTATGATAAATTATAAGTTTTAATTATAATTATTTGGGAAAAGGATACAATTGCAAAACCAAACTAACCCTACCAGACTTAAGTCATCCGGATTCACGGTACGGTAGTCTTAGCTCCTTAAGAAGCTGTATAACCAATAACCTTGTTGATTTAATTTTTATTTCTGGATAATGGGAACAAATCCTTTTTTTACTTGCGATTAATAGGGACTATAAGGCAAGTTATTCATTCGTTAAAAAAAATTCTAACAATCAGACCTGACATTACGATTACATAACGGTTATATGACAGGTACCGTTAATTTTTGAGCTAAAAAAAAATTGAAAAAACTCCCCTGTAGAATGTCAAAATAACCTTAAGGCTGGGTGTACCTCGAAAAAAATGGATGTTGGTTAACAAATTGGCGGATAACTTTTTTATTTAAAAAGATATTTTAACGAAATAAATTTTAATATTTAGCTAACATACAAGACTTAAAACGTTTATTATAATAATTTCTTATTTTCCAAAATTGTAAGTTAGAGATCATAAAAAGATATAAATTTATCGTTCTTTTTCTATAATCTTAAATCTTGGGGTTTTTTTCTTAGTAATTTAATTTTTTTTATTTTTTTTATTTTTGTTTTAAAATTAAATTGAGTCAATACCGGGAGTAAAACAATTTTTTTTTTTAATTTAACTTATTTCTTATGAAAAAAAATTCATCGAAACAGACGCAATTTTCTCGATTTTACGGTGTTTGAACAGGTGTTACTTCTTTAATTTTCAATATAATTTATCGAAACAAAAAGAAATAAAAATACCAACTCAAATATTTACAACAAAAATTATTATAAAAAAAATATTTTTATTTTTTTCGGTTTTAAACAAAAAAAAACTTAAAAAAATTGATTTTTGTTGTTACTTTTTAAATCTTTGTGAATGTTTTCTAGGTTTTCGAAGTTCAATTTTATTTTTAATTTTATATGAAAGCTGATTTTTCAAGCTCGGGAGTAAAACTATAGTTTTTTAAGAAATATTGTTTTTTAACACTCTAATCGATTATTAAAAAAGCTAAAAAGTCGATTGACTTTATAAAGAAAGTAACGTTCTAATAATTTTGCTTATATTTTTTTATTTTTTTTTCAATATTTTATCTTTTTATATCGACTTAGAAAATGTATGTAACAATAATAGTTTTTTTTATATTAATTTTAAAAAAATGGTCTGATATGCGTTTTTTCCATAGAAAATTCATTGCTAACGCACACAAATAAATTTGTAGTTCAAACGATTTCCGCAGCAGAATTCGGTGCTGTTCAGCTCTTTTACTTTGTTCTCTTCTTTTTTTGTTGTTGTTATTACATGTGTTCTGCTTTCTACTCTCTAGTCTCTACCCTGGCTGGTTCTGATATTTTTTGTTTTTCAGTCTCTGATTTTGGTTGCCTCATTTGTCATTTCCAATTCTACTGAGACTGACTAATTGGTGAAGGGATACATATTATTGGTAGGGTGATTGCGGTGGGAAGTATTTTTTTGTGGGCCTGTTTTTTTGGTGTGACAGTTTTTTTTGGTTTATGGATCATTTTACAGAAAAGGATGGCGTTTGGTGCCACACTCATGTCAGGAGTTGTATTTTTTTTTTGGAAAAAAAGAAAATGTGAAAAAAAGCAAGAAAGTAAGGTATAATGCAAATTGAATTTCCAAACTCCAAACCAAAATTATTTTGGTTTGGAGTTTGGAAATAAAATAATTTTTCTGGTGTTTAGTATGAGCGATATACATTATGTAGGTATACATTTACATATGTACATATATGTTTACTAGATCAAAGATCTTTGACAGATACAAGGAGTATAAAACATATACGTAGAAGAATAACATGATCTGAATGGGTACGTAAAATTTGGCTCCAATGAAAAATTACCCATAAAAACGGTCAAATTTTTAAACTGAAAAATGGCTTGAAAGCTAGGAAAGGAAGCTCCAAAAATAAAGCAGATTCGAATTGAATACGAAAAATGGCCACACAAAATTATAACCAAAATAACACTAGCAATAACTTTTTTTTTTATTTCAGCGGTTTGGCGATTTTTTTTACACATTTGTGGATAATTATATGTCTACCTTTCTTACTTATACTCTTTTATACCCTTAATTCGTTTTCAAGATTGTAGGACATAATTCTCGGGTATATTCTATTCTCAATTTTTTTATATAGTTTATCGAGAATTTAAGAAAAGGCTTACTTTGGTGTACCTTGGCCCATGTTAACGATAATTGCGCTGTTATTACTAACGATAGAAACTTTGTATAGGACATTGTGGCAAGTGGCAAACAATTTCTGTCGGCTTAAGCGATTATCTTCAAATTTGGTGTGTGTGATTCTTTTGGCATTCCCCAGAGGTTAAATTTAAATTTAATTTTTAGGCCTTAAAATAACGGTACCTCTATATGGCCGTTAAGGAAAGCTTATTTTTCTCGAAAACGGCTCCAACCATTTTGTTGACATTTTTTGAGGATATTTTATTGGTATTAGGTCTTATATAATCAGAACCAAATTTATCGAAAAAGTCTATTAACGGTACATATCATATATAAGGTTTTTTTTTTTTAATTTTTGGCTTTATCAGTAACGGCTTTTTTTGGATTTCTGTCAAATTTTACATTTGAGAAGATTTAGATAGCCAAATTAATTATTATTTATTAAAATTTATTTTTTAATTTTTTTTTTAAATCAATATTTTTAAACTAATAAAAAAAAACATTTTAAATTTTATAATCACATGTATATTAATAAATTCTAAAAAATTGCATACCAAAGTTTAAAAAAAAAAAAATATCAAAAAAGTAAAAATAAAAAACAAAAATTTATCAAAATCCGTCGATGTACTTTTTTTCATAAATTCATTATTTACAAGACGTGTCATGGCATAATCCATATTTACTAAAAACCGTTAAGGGTTGTGGTTTTGACACTATTTATAAGTTCAGAACGTGTTATTTTTGTATGTAAATGTTACTAGTTTGAATCAAAGATCTCGCCTTCCAATATGGTTAAACACATAGGAGCAAGTACGTGCGACCCAGTCGTGCCTTTTTTTTTTTTTTTCTTCTTCTTTTTTTATTTCTTGTAAGTCTAAGATTATGGATTCATTTTCCATTATACAATTTGGCCCCAAATAAATAAAAAAAAACTGTCTAGAAATTTTATGAAAATTTACAAAAGATCTTCGTTCAACGTCAAATACACGTTGGCAAACGTAAAAATTGATCTAGGCCGGTCTTCTAGACACAAAATAAAAAAAAATATAGGCCGGCCAACGATGCAATTATCATATCAACTTGAACTAATTTTGCTCTCCAGATCCAGTTTATTTTTATGTATGTAGCTAATTGAAAATAAAAAAATACAACAAATTCCTAGGCACACCATTATGGACTAGGAGAGCCACAGAAAGGACGAACATCACAAAAAACAAAAAAGGTCATTTCATTTCTAATAATTTCTAGAGCTAGGCCAGAGGCAGGTAGGTTAGGTTTGTTGTTAGTGTCCATGCCCTTGCATATCATCTCTTCGTGGTCGTCGCGTCGTCATCGCTCCTGAGGATCGAAAACAAATAAACGCAAGGAAAAAAATGCACATGCATATTTTGTGCGATACGAAGAGAAGGAATATTTACGTTTTAAAACGTCCATGCTCCTCATCTGAAGTCTGTATGAACCTTTGAGCTTAGAGCACGGAAAAAAGAGAATTTTATTTGTGCACCAATGCATACAAGTACGTTTACTTGAGTTTTGAGCTCTGGTCTGAGGTACACCCAGCCTTAACTGGATATTTTGATAGAAATATTTAGTCATTAAATTATATGTAGGTGCTTCAAAAGTTCCAAAATTATTAATTCCTAATGAAAAATCTTCTACAGAGATGTAATTTTTTGTGTAAAAATCCAGCTTTTGTAGGTAGAATTTCATTTAAAAATTAAAAAAAAAGTACTCTTTTTTTAACTTATTTTTTTGTCTTCGGCATTATGTTTAATTGTTTGCAAAATAATGCTGCTGCAAGCAGAAAGATGCAAAATAAAAAAAATTAAATTAAAGATGAGTTTTACCAATAAATAATTAACTAAAAGGAAATAATTTTGTAGCTCAAAGGAATTATTTCGGTCGGTGGCGCTGTCTAGAAACGATTCTACGTTTGAACTGTAACTTTAATAATTCCCTTTAATCCTCCAGCGTAGTTGTATCACTGCGGTTTTTACCACCTTGTGTTAAAGTATGAAGTTAGTGACAGCGCATGTCTATGTACATAATATATTCAAGAACTAAATGCAAAGAACTGTAAACATTATTCTGATTTACAACGAATTTAAAATACCTTTTCTGTGGTTCCAGTAGGTAACCTAACTCTTGCGTTTGCTGCTTCAAACAAAATTTTCGAAACCGCTTAACTGAAAGATTTTTAAATCACACAAGACAATGTATATAAATTCAATTACGTTTTAAAAGCTGTAATAGAATCTTATTCGGAAGTCTTAAAACTTTCTCAAAACCTAATAAATATTATCAGATCAAACTTTTTTTTTTTTTTTGAGTATTTTACCGCAGCAAAAGTTAAATAAGGTAAAAGTTTCAACAATTGAAATATTCACACATTTTTAGTCGAAAAAATGTTGTTTTTTCTACCATAAGAAACTTTTAGTTTTCATGTTAGGATGAGGACGGATATTGCAGTTGAAAGTATAGTTTCATTTCTGATGTTATCAGTTTAAGTTTAACTGCTGTTGTGATTGGACTTTGCCCCAATAGTCGTAGCTAAAAAGCACTTAGTTATAAATGAATTGTCGAATCGATTAATCAAAGAAATATTAAAATCTACTACAATTCGAATGTCGGAGAAATGTATGTATCTTGATGACAGAAATTAATGCTGTAATTGATTTGTTGGCTATGTTCGTCAACTGTTTGATAATTTTTAATTAATTCACAAAAATATTTTCTATGCTTCTTTTGGAAAATGGTACTGCGATACGGTCCAAAATGCCAAAAACTAATTGAAAGAAATAGAATAGGAATAGAACGCCGCCGTCTTGGACGACAATTTCTTTGTGATTGAGTATCCTTTGGAGAAGGTTGAGTGAGACAGTGGATTCTGCTTTTTAGCAAGTGTATAAGGTGAATGAAAGCATTCACCCAAACCACGACCTTGAGCACAGAGCTATGCTGAATTACTTTTACCCTCGAAATTGCATCACGCAATGATGATCTGAGAATCTTGGTTTTACCAGGTTTATTGAAAACAACCTGGCAAATGCCTCCGTCGTCATCGCCAAGCAAAGTGAGCCAAGTTCCCTGTTCATATCGAAGGTCGAACTCTGGATGATCTTTAAATCACCTTTGTATATAGACTGCTATAGTACTATCATGACGACCGGTGGACGGTGGCGTTCCAAGCGGCTCTAGGGAAAAAGATTACTCGGTAAATTGAAGAGGCGAACAAAGAGTTCATATACAATGGCGGTTCTTTTATAAAGAGAATTCTCAGAGAAACTCGCTGAATTGTACTTTATTCATAAGTAATTTATGAGGGGTAGGTTAAGAAAAAAATTGTTGATATGAGGTTCATATACAATGTTGACATGAATACATATATCTGATGTTGGAGTTGTTTTCGTACATTATTATATACAATGTTCTGCCCTATATTCTTTGGGCAGATGAACGATGTTTGTTTTTGTTTTTTTTTTGCGAAGGTTGCGGTTCCTGTGCTGTGCATTGTATACATTGCATATACATTACTACACGGAAGTAGGTTTGGTTAGTTCTATGTATGCATGTTCAAACGATATTTTCCAGCTGATCATCATTGTATCCACTGTATGCATTGTATATAAACTGTCTTCCTTATAAGAAATACACTGCTAATAAGCATTGTATATGAATTGCTATAGTACTATCAAGGTGACTTGTGGACAGTTGTTCAGTTGTGCAGTTTATATACAATGCTAATAAGAAAATATAGTAGCAGACGATAAAGTAAGTATGTGTAGGTGTATGTATGAATAATCCAATAATTTGGTATAGGTAAAGCACTTTGTATCTGATTTCGGACACGAAAGTTGTTAAAATTGTGTTTTGTGAGTTTTGGCGGTTGTTTGGAAATTATTTTTAATAATCAGTTTTTTATTAAATTTGAATATTATAAATAACTAAATTGCGTTGTGTTGTGGCAAAAGGAAGCCATAAAAGTTTATTGAAAGTTTATTGGTAGTATTTGTTTGTAAAAAAAACATTAAATTGTATTTTTAACTTAGTGTGTTTGTGTTGTGTTAAGTGTAAGGTAAGATTGTTATTTATTTATTTTGTTTAGAAAAATATTTATTATATATTTTTATTGTTATTTTTATATTTATTTTTATATTTATATTAATTATATATAAGTAAGTGCTATTTATAAAAATTAAATTTAAATTAAGTATTAAAAAATGGCTACATGTGCCTATGGGGGCTGCGACGAGCGCAAAAGGTCACTTGGTTTGTCTTTCTTCAATGTGCCAACAGACCACAGACGACCAATTTGGCTAAAACACGGCAATGTCCCACACTTAAGAAGTTTCCCTAGGGACTTCAAAATGTGTGAACAGCATTTTTTCGCTAAGGACATCATGTTAAGGGCAACATTGAACCAATTCCACCCAGTCCAAGCTTGTCGTTGGTAAATTTGGCTGCAAGTTCTGCCAAAACATATGTTAGAGATTATTCTCTAACAAATGTGCCAAATACGACTCCCATATCGCCTTCCCAATTTCCTTCGCCGTGGTAACGCACCTATAAATCAACTCCCCGTAGAACAAAACGGCAGCGTTCAATACCGGCGCTTATGTTATTTATTATTTAGTAGTAAGTAAATATGTACCTGATTATTTATTTTACTTTTTTGTAATGAGGAATATGCAACGCATCTTGTATTTTACCTCTTCGGTGATGCGGAAAAAAATTAATTTTTTTTTAAATAAAAAAATTTTGAAAAAGTTAAAAAATTTTTTTTTTTTTTTTAAGTATGTTATTATAAGGAAATCTGCAGTTTTCATTTGGGAAACTTAGTTAAAAAAATTTAAATCAACCCGTTTTCAAAATATTTCGAAAACCAATTTTTTTGTAGAAAATTGAAAAAAAAAGTTTTCGAAAATTTTGAAATGCAATGTTAATTGAATTTTAAATGACTTCCTGTGTGCAAAATTTTATTGAAATTGGGATAATAGTTTACGATAAAACCGCATTTGAAAAAACCGGTTCTATGAGAGGTACCGTTATAGAACAAATTTCGAAAAATTCATTCAAACTGAAAGATGTATTGTTGTAAAAAAATAGCATCCTGAAAATTTGATCAAAATCTTTGGAAGCATTTCGAGAAAATCAAACTTTTTGTTAAACGGAAAATAAAGTTCATTTTTGACCTAGAACAAAATTGAGAAACACCCCCCGAGATACTATCTAATAAATACTAAATAACAAGTTTGAAGCAAATCGGCCCATCCGCTTAGGCTGTAGAACAGCGAAGAGCCAGACATTTTTCGAACCAACTTTTTTCGACTTCTCTATCATCGTAATATCATGTTTGATTATTATCTCAATTTTTTTTTTATAGTAGGTACCAATAATCGCAAGTAAAAAACCATATGAAATCTGTCATAATTGAAATCCGACATCTGGGATAGTTTAAACATTTTTTTATCGAAAACCCACCGCAGACGAACATTTTAAAAAAAGAATCACGAAAATCGGCCCACTTTTTAATTTTCTACAGCCAAAAAACCCACCGCGATATAAAAATAAGATTTGCTTTAACTATGAATTTCTTACCCGCGAGCAAAGGGCAGGTCAGTTATTTCATACAAAGCCTCAAAAAAAACAAAAATCATTACTACTTGCAGTCTATATACAATGGATACAAATCTACAATCAATTTCCAAACAAAAAAGTTTGAATGTATCTCCATGCATAGTTTTCACTAAATTTGTGTACCTATCTGCATTGAAAGCAAAATTCATACCAAAATCCATTCAATAAATCCAGCAAGAATTAAGTTTGTGTTAAATTTCTAAGAATGCATGAGTACATTTTTTGAAAACGACAACGTTCAATTTATAAGTAGCAAATAAACCCAAATTGAATATCTTAAAAAAAAACACTTCAAAAGGCTGGTCAATGACATATGTACATATTGTACATGTATTGCATATAAAAAAAATGTAAGCAACGATGTTGGATCGTGTATGAATCCTAACAAAAGTCTATATACAAATCACTTCAAAAGTCTGATCAAAGACATTAATAATATACAAAACAATGTATATACAAATGTATTGCATATACCAAAAAAATGTAAGCAACATCATCAACATCAAGTTTATTCATCTCACCTTCTTAAGCATTTTTTTTTTTAAATTGCTTATAAGTCAACGAAATTGTATAATTCAGAGATTTCCTCTTAAAATTCATAAAGAATGAAATTTTTCCAACAAAATGCATGTTCATCAGGCAAGTTGATTCAGCAGTAACGTAAGCACAGAGCATAACGCTTATAAAAATGCTCTTATTTCTCTCTTTTCTCAAATAAAATATGCCTACACTAGCACTCCAAGCGGTTCTAGGGAAAAAGATTTTTTCTCGTCTCATAATAGTACTATAGGCAGTTTATATATATATATGCGAGGTCCTATACAACGGGGCCATACAATACAAACAGGATAAATAACTTTTTAATAAACTCATTCGCGGACACATTGCAAGGGCGATTGACCTCAACTAATGGACAAATATTCGGGAATTACTACCCGCAAGATGAATATTTTGAAAGTACACGTTCGAGTGGTTTTTTCCCGCCCGAAGCTTTCCTATACCTTGATAGTCTAGGGCTGATTTGGAATAGATCGGCGATTCCCTTGATCTACCACGTCGGCCGCAGAACAGTCGATAGACGGTTCCTTTGAAACCGAGACATAGTCGCTGGGAGCGAATTAGACCGCCTCTGGTTCAGTAGTGCCGTACCCGACCGGGATCGGAGAAGCCATTGGTCAGGTGCACCAGGTTTGGTGGCTTAATGAAAGTAGTTAATTTTAGTCGATATAATATCGCCTATGTTCGACTGACTTACATCTAGGGTATCTTTAAGTAAGGTAAGTAAGTAAGTTTCGGCGGCACCAAAAAAAAAAAATAAAAAAAAAACATAAAAATACAAAAAAAAAATTAAAAAGGTTGCTGTGGCTGTTCTAGATTTAAGTATTTTAGGTTTATTTTAAGGTTTTTTTAGGTTTATTTTAAATTAGTTTTAAGTAGTATTTAATAGGTTAATTTAAAACAGATAACGATTAACCCATTTTTTTTCATTTTCTGGGTAAAAAAATAAAAGCCACTAAAGTTAAGATTAATAACTAAGATTAATTTAAGATATTTTTTAGGCCGAAAGGCAATCAATATTAAGTAAGAGATTAATTTAGAGCGCCCGAATAGGGCCAGTAAATACGTAAAATTAAAATATTCCTGCAGATGTTTTGCGGAAAGAATTTGGGTGCGTGCTTACAAAATCCAACGGGCCCAAAACAAGATTGCCGATGATCCCAATTTTCATAAGCGAATTTTGTTTAGCGATAAAGCTCAGTTCCCTCCCTCTTTTAAGTGCAGAACTTTAAAACAAGTGTGCATTGTTACCTCCTTTCCCATCCTTCCCTATTTTTCTAAAGTCTTCGCTGTGTTTAAATAACATTATAAGGGTAGACAAAACCCCTTTAGTGCGAGCTAATTATATATATATATGTATAAAAAAAAAAAAAAAAACTTTTGGTTGAATGGATACGTCAAACAAAACTGCCATATTTGGAGTGATGAGACACCGTTACATCCACAAAGACTGACTGTTTGGTGTGCTTTATGGTTTGATGGAATAATTGGTCCGTACTTCTTTAAAAACGATGCTGGCCAGAACGTTACAGTCAATGGTGACCGCTATAGAGCCATGATTACTAACTTTTTCATTCATCAATTGAACATCGATGATGTGCAAAAGTTGTTGTTTCAACAAGGCGGCGCAACATGTGAGGATATGTCTAGTCTACGCCGATAATCCCAAAACGACTGACCACTTGGAGAATGTTGTCCTTCAAGTGGTCAATCCGCGTTATTGACGATATACGGCCACAAAAAATGGAAAAAGTCATCGAAAATCGGACCTCCAGATTATACTACGTCCGAGCCAGGCATGGTAGTCATATGCCAAAAAATATATTTAAATTATAATGCCAGAAGATTATCTTTTGCATAAAGTAAATTTCATGTCAATGTAAGACAATAATTTTTATTTTATTTTATTTCAAAGTTCTATACCTCTGGATGACTGTATGCAGAATATATTTGGCAAAAAAGGTTATAGATAACGATTACTTGCCAAGTAAGAACCTGTGTTTTGTAAATAGCAAAGTAAGCTATAAGAAGACTTAAATGACAATTTATGTTAAGTACTTCGGAAATTCTACAACTTAGTCTACTTTAGTATGGACATTTTTAGAAATCCAATGAGCCCTTATTAGTTTTCTGTTTTTTTTTTTTTTAAATTAATAGGCCATTACTTTAAACATATTGATCAACCTACGGAACCCTTAACGAAACATTTAAAACAAAGAGTTTTGTGACATTTTTTGTGAATTCAAGCCCTAATGTTAAGTATTTAAAAGCTCATCTGAGGAGTGTGGAAAGGACCATTGTTTTTGAGGTAATCCTTCCGTCGTTTTAAGCACATTAAACAATACATACAGGCTTTCAGAATGACAGGTAGTCAGCATATTTCAACTTAATTGAATATACATACATATTTACCTACCAACGTAACATCATATTTGATTGTTATTTTAACACAAATAAACCTAACTTAATAATCGGGTTTTTCTACAGGGACGCTACAAAAGTAGAGCGACATGGACAGCAAACGACGCCATATTTCTCGCCGCTCTTTTGACATTTCTCTTCAGTAAGGTTTGCCATTTTATGATGGATTATTAAAATTTACTACCGAAATTCGGAGTCAGTGGCCTCAACGTTAAGAGCGCTACGTCCAATTTATGGTCGTCATAATCGTCCTAGCAGATCAACAATGGAGCATCTAGTGGAAAAATTTGAATCCACAGACACAGTACAAAATGTTCCCGTGCCAGTGAGACAAAGAAGTGCCCGTAGTGTCGAGAATATTGCTGCCGCTGAGGCTTCAGTTGCAGAAAGCCCAAATGTGTCTCTCACACGTCGTTCTTAAGCGTTGGGCATCTCTGTGACGTCGTTGTGGCGAATTTTGCGAAAAGATCTTGGCCTACATCCTTACAAAATTAAATTGACGCAAGGACTGAAGCCGCTTGACCACGTATGTTCGTCGTATGTTCGTGAATTGGGCTGAGCAACAACTTGAAAATGATTCGGATTTTTATCGAAAAATCATCTTCAGCGATGAGGCTCATTTCTGGCTGTATGGCTTTTGTCAATAAACAAAATATGCGGTATTGGTCAGGCAGCAATCTACCCGTACTCCATGAGTCATCTATGCATCCCGAAAAAATTATGGTTTGGTTAGGTTTATGGGCCGGCGGCGTCATTGGGCCGTACTTCTTCCGTGATGATCAAGACCGGCACGTTACTGTGAATGGGGATCGCTACCGTTCAATGATGAAATGGACTTGGAGGGGTTCCAACAGGACGGCGCCACACAGCGAATGTCACAATCAATTTATTGGAAACCAAGTTTAGAGAACGTGTTATCTCACGAAATGGTCCAGTCGCTTGGAGGCGGTCGTGTGATTTGACGCCGTTAGACTATTTCCTGTGGGGCTACGTCAAGTCTATGGTCTATGCCAACAAGCCAGCGACGATTGATGAACTTGCAGCAGTATCGGCCGATATATGCTTAAAAACCGTCGAAAAATTGGGTTCAGCGTCTGGACTTCTGCAAGCGTACCCGTGGTGGCCATGCAAAAGAAATCGAGTTCCATACATAATGGCGTCGAACGTACTTTCTCAGGAATAAAAAATTTAATTGATATCTAAAACCGTTTTTGTTTTATTTTAAAAAAACTTTTGTAGCGCTCTTATTGAAAAACCCTTTAGTATGTACATAAAATAGGTATGTATGTATGTACCAGCACCTATATGGCAAGAAATAATAGAATATATTCCAAAATCAAATATAAAAGGAAAACAATGTTGCAATATATTCATTGCAATAGACTAGGTATTAGTTTCAGGCAAGAAATCATTATTGAATATGAACAAGTGAATCGGAAACAAAGCGAAAGCCTGAAGCCCTTTAAATACATTAATTACTATGTTAGTTACAGACCTGCAGCCATGCAATAAGATTTCAATTTCATAAGCCTTTTGATAGGAACATAGGCACTCAATTATTGATCAATTGAAAGAGACTTTCGTCGACAGAAAATATTAGCAATTTCGACAGCATCCTATGACACATGTTCTTTTTTTTTTATTGACAAAAAAACCAAAAACCTTTTTTGTAAGAACTCAAAAAAAATCCACAAACTACTGTTTCATTCCTATAGAACCACAAAAGTCAAAATATCGTTTTTCATTTCAGCAAAATGAACACAAAAAAACATCGTTAATTTGCAATTCTTCGTTATAACTTTGTGTACTATGAATGACAAAAAAAAAAATGTTAATAAAAATTAATGGTCAGTATATTTTGGCTTTGACCCAAATTCGATTGTGAATAGGGAAAAGGTAAAAGTTTTCGTTATTGTGCAACTTTTATCGTTTTCCTGATAAAAATGAACGATAATAAGGCAAAATGAATAAGCAGAACCCGTTCCGTTAAAGGGAAAAGTGCGATAGAAAATCCTGATATGGGTATTGGGGAACAAAAGGGATTTTGGGTTAAAATCATGTCCGACTTGATTGAAAGTTTTCATTTGAAAGGATTCGTATTATCATTTTCGTTAGAGAAAATAGACTTTGTTTTACATATTTACTGGGAAGTTAATGAAGATTACGAACATTGATGGGCATTTTTGACGTGTGAAAACTACTATCAGATACCACCCCACTTTCCTACATGTGGACCTATTCTATGTGATTTATCCCTTAATTAGAAATTATCCTTTTTTTGAGTAAATTAATGCTAAGTCACACCTTGGTATTGAAACGATATTATTTATTCACTTTGAATTAGTTAGCCTTTGATTTAAATTTAAATAGTTTGTTCGTTGTCATCAAACATTCGATAGAAAAAATAAATTAAATTGTGTTTTATAACAAAGCAATGTTTTTTTTTGTTCAAAAAAAATCAAAAATTCAAAAGAAATTTTTTTCAATCTCACGTCTGCAATAAGAATAGATGGATGGTAATACCAACGATTAAATGAAAAATGGTATGTGAAAAATATGTTTTATTTGTTTCTATGTAGTTCCTGTTTTTCATGCCCCCTATAATTATTATTTACATATTGGACTATGTACGTACATATGTATGTATGTATGTACGTAGTATGTATGTCCATATGTATGCACAATGTTCATGTACAAGAATTAAATTATTTGCAAATATTTCTAACTATTTTTTTCTATTTGTAAATATTCTTGTAATATCTATTTTTTATGTACATACATACATACATACTTTTAATTTTTGATGTTTTGTAACATTATGAGTTCAGAAGTTGTCCTTTATCCACGTAAATGTTACCTTTTTTTTGTCATAGACCTTGTCTCAAAATGTGATTAGGCACATAACAGCAAATATGTACGAAGTGCGACCAAGCCGTGCCAATGATGGATTGACTCTGGCGGACATAAAAGCTCTGAGAAAAATGCCGAAATTTAAGCTTCAAAAAATAAGACCCTCAATACATCTGCAATACCCTTCCTAAAGTAATTAGGTGGCGCTACAGTCCGCGATGAAACGGGCATCAACTCAGAAGCTTCTCAATTCAGCTCGGTCTCTAGCTAGCTGTTAGTCTAAAAGCCGGTAAAATTTGTTTTGGTTTGGAAGTATAACCAAAATTCTTACATTATGTTAAGGTATAAGGACCCACATTACGAATTCAGTCTGGCAAGCTTATTGTGGCTCCCGGTTCCGGTCTATAGTTGCCTATAGTTTTGCACGTGGTGAAGTCGGCCGATGTTCCTGTACTAATTTAGTCCGCCAAATAAGAATAAAAATTTGTTAAAGAATTTATAATTGTTCTAATTCAGATCGTTTCATGAACTGTCCATATTCAGGATAAAAAGTAGCATAATTTATAAATCTATTAACTAATCCTTCTACATATCAAACTTCACAAATCCGTATATTTTTCCCGAAAATATGTTAATCCAGTGTTTTATTCAATCCATCTACGAAATTTCATTCAATCCCGTTTAGCCCTTAAAGTGTGAAAGCCAATTAGAAGTGTATGTTCCAAACAACTCATTCTTCCCATATAAACCACTGTCGAACAAAGCTTGCCTTTTTCCGGGAGAAAAATATTTTATTAGATTACAATGCTCTATCCATATTAGCTACTTAAAACCTAACATTTTCTATTCGCTTCCTTTCTATTGCTGAACCGTAAAAGGAACTAAAGTTCTAAGAAATAAGAAGCAGCTTATTTTTTCAATTCAAGCCCATATCAATTTTATTTACCAAATTTCATCTAGATCCGATAAGTCACGGCATCGTAAAAAAGAGACAAAAAAAAACAAGAAATATAAAAAATATTATAAAAATTGGTTTCGTTAGAAAATTTAATTAAAACATCAATATGAATATTGAAGCAGATTGTTTAATAATAAATATTCTGAGAATGGATGTGGTCATCATTATTAATATTATGGATATGTAACTCCATGAATCTAAAAGTGAAGTTTTATATTGTAAAAAGGAAAAAAAGCTGATTTTATTTCGACCAAAAGCTTGAGAAACTCGAAAAATATTATTATTTGAAGACGATAACGACGCGACGTGATGAAATTATTGGCGCAAAATTATGAACAACAATAACTTCACACTACTTAAGTGCTACACTAATTTGCCCACAGTCATAAACAGAAACCATTGCACTATTTAATATCTAATTTAGCAATTTGAGATCTTTAAAGAATTGTGTTGTTATTGGATTTAGACAGTGTTTTGTGTGAAGTTTAATTTACAAAATGGCGCTTTGTAAAAGTTGTCATTCTTTCATAGAGTTCTTCGTCTTACACTAGACAAATAATATAAGGATTTCCTGTTATTTAAAATCTAGTTTCACACTAGCAAAAAATAATTAAATAAACCATACTTATAATCTTAGCACCATATTTTATTTGTTTTAGTTTTATATTGAAGCGTATATAATTTTGCGCCGTTATAATATCTAATTCTAAGAACTCGTTCAACATTTTAAACTATTCATCCATTTTTTTTTACTTTTATCATGACAAAACTTTTAAAAACAAAAACAAAATCTAATAACCAAGAATTTTAAAGTGATCTAGATAAAAAAAACTTGTTCTTTTTTAAGTTACTACTAAAATAGCGAAAAAAAATATTCTTTGAATCTGTAAATCCACATCCAAATCTTCATGCATTAATATCGCTATGGAACAAGTACGATTTTAATATTTTGTATCCTCTGTACCAGTTACCAAATCACACTATCATTCTTACTTAACTCATCCATAGACCAATCGTTAGTTAGTTTTCTATGAGACTATGAGAAGTCTAAAACAGTTACTGGCAAAAAATTTCTGTCTTTCTAGAAAGGAATTTGAAACTTTATTTTTAGGCCTAAAAATAACGGAAGCTGCTATATGACCGTTTAGGAAAAGCTTATTTTTCTCGAAAACGGCTCCAACGATTTTGATGAAATTTTTTGAGAATTTTTTTGTTACTTTGGCTATCATTTGATCAGAACCAAATTTACCGCTATTTGCATTTCTGTCAAATTTTATATTTGGTAGCCAAATTAATTCCGCAAATCAAAATTTTTTATAACTCTTATTTCCAATTAAAATAAATTTTTGATATTTTTTTTTTTTTTGAAAAACCAATATTTTTAAAACTAATAAAAAAAATTATTTTAAATTTTAATAAACTCTAAAAAAACTGCATACCATATTAAAAATAAAAATAAAAAAAACTAAAAATAAAAAACAGGATATTATCAAAATGCGTTCTTCAATTTTCGAAATACTTTTTTCATAAATTTGTTATTATACAAGACATGTGATGGCATTGCCCATTTTTATTAATAAGTTCAGAACGTGTTATTTTTGTACGTAAATGTTACTTGTTTCGTCGATCAAAGATCTTGCCTTCCAATATGATTAAGCACATAAGTGCAAGTACGTACGACTCAGTCGTGCCACTTTTTTTACTTTTATTATGGCAACACTTTTCAAACCCACAACAAAATCCAAATCGAAAATTAATTTGGACCTTCACTGTACAGTTCGAGTTAGTCAGTTTTGTGTTTTGTGTTTTGTTTGTAAGTATTTTTAAATGGTAAGTGATTTTTGTGTCGTGTATTCTAATGTCCGCGGCTTAAGAAAAAAATTCTTACACTGTTCAATACAGGCCAGCTGTTTTGGCATTAAGTGAAAGTCAGGTTGGAGTAAATACTGATTTATCAGAATTTGCTCTACATGGGTATAGCTTGGTGCCATTATCTTTTTCCGATCATGGTCACGTGGTCTATGCTAGAAATGATATTGCTTGTCAGAGCCTTCCCCAATACGGGCAATGTTCCAACACGGACTTTAACTTCTTGTGGCTCAAATTCACTGTCTGTAAGCGTCATTCATTATTGTTTTATTTACAGGAGTCCAAATCTCGAGAGAAGTTCGACTTGTAATGAGTTTGATGCGCTGTCTGATTCCATCTCGAAAATTGTTTCACTTTGTCCTCGTACTGAAATCGTTATTGCGGGCTATTTAATGTACACAATTCCAATTGGCTCCGCTATTCTGGTCAAACAACACCTGGAGGAAAGTATGTCGAGCTCTTTGCCGGGTTACATCACCTTACCCAACTGATCGATGTGCCAACGCGTATACCGGATGTTGCTGTTAAAGAAAAACTTCTCACCAGGACCGTTTGGCAATACGAGAAAGCCAACTGGACGAAACTTTAACTGGTCACTATGCTTCCTCAATAGTCGGGCTCTTTGCCGGGTTACATCACCTTACCCAACTGATCGATGTGCCAACGCGTATACCGGATGTTGCTGTTAAAGAAAAACTTCCCACCAGGACCGTTTGGCAATACGAGAAAGCCAACTGGACGAAACTTTAACTGGTCACTATGCTTCCTCGATAGTGACTTTGATGCCAGTGCTGAAATGATCACAAATGTGATACTTCTAGGGATGCGTGCTTTTATTCCTAACAGAGTAAAAAGCATCAAACCTAAAGAAAAGTCGTGGTTTAATTGTGAGTGTAAAGAAGCTATCAGGCTCAAAGAAGAAAGTTTCCATTCTTACAAAGCCAACCCTACAGAGGATAATAGGAAAAACCACAAACAATCAAGAAACTCATGCAACTCCGTTATTGAAAAAACCAAATTTTTGCATGACCAAAAATTACGGCAAAAAATTCTGAAGTGTCCCAAAGGCAGTAAAAATATTTGGTCATTTGTAAAAAATATTAAAAACTCCTCAACATCTTCGGTTCCAACGCTCATCGACAATAACAAACCAATTGTTTACTCTTCAAAGAAGGCAAACTTGCTCCCCGCCCATTTCGCTGCCAGCTCCACGCTACTGCATAGCAACGTTGCCCCTCCTGTACTTGAGAATGTAAATTTTTCCATGGGACAGCTTTTTTTCCGCACTCGTACAGTAGCAAGAGTTCTCAAACATCTCGATATCAACAAATCCGCTGGGCCGGATGGTATATACCCGATTCTTCTGAAGTAGTGTTCTTTCACACTGGCAAAGTCACTGCGTAAACTTTTCTATCGCTTATACTCTTCTGGAATCTTTCCTCGAAGATGGAAAACAGCATTTGTCCAGCCGGTCCCTAAGAAAGGTGACCCATTGCACCCCTCCTCCTACCGACCTATAGCACTTATGTCCCTTCTTTCTTAGGTCATGGAAACGCTGATTAACCGTCAGCTTAAGGAATATCTCGAAGATCGTAAGCTTCTCCATGATAGTCAGTATGGCTTCCGCAGCAACCGTTCCACTTGTGATCTAATGGCCTATCTCACCGAGCAGTGGAACAAATCCTTACATCGCTTTGGTGAAAGTAAGATTATTTCATTTGATATTATTTTTGAGTGTTATCAAAAAGCGCATTTAATGCAGATTTCTCGGTATACATGTTTGTTAACCAAAGTTAACTACACATCAGTAATTATTAAGTAAATAGGATTTCTAATATAAAACAGTAGCTATTACCCGGAAAAAAAATTAATTTAAAATTTGGTTTGTTTGCTTTTTCTGTTTAATTTAAAATTATTTTAAATCATCTAAGTGCAACCACACTTTTATAGTTAACCACAAAAAGTTTGTTCTGTCAGTGTAGAAGGAGTTCTAATGACCATCCAAACTAGATTTTTAATGAAGCAGTAATTAAAAAAAGCTTTTGCAAATGCGGTGGTAGCTTTGGTCAGGAAAATTCAATCTAAAACTATATTTATAAAATAAAACAAAAAACAACGCTTAAAACACAATTTAATTGAAATTTCAAACGACAAAGTTATGTGTTTTTTTAAACTTCTTTTATATTTTTTTCTGAGTTGTGACCCAGATTGTGTGCATAAACGTGACTAAAGCACACCTACTTAAACGTTTCGGATATTAGCGTTCAGGCAGGGAGCAACCGCCCACGTCTATCTGAAAACATGTTAATTCAATTTTCCAAATTTTCCCTAAGATATGTACGGTACATGTACATAATTGGTATACAAAAAAACAACAACAAAATAATTCAAATTATGATAAGCCGCTTATAATAGATACAAAACTTCAGTTTGATGTATTACGTGTTAAAAAGAGGGGGGAATGGCCGACACGCGTACAAATGACATCTCATCATCATCATGTTCAATATGATGTGCTGTAATTAACAATCGGATCCGGCAGCATAATAACTCATAAGAAGATGTACACACATACATACATACATTAATTAAACAAATAAAAGTTTCGATTCACCGCATGATGGAATCATTTCCGTAGGAAAAATCAAATTAGCTTAAAGCCGTGTTGTCATCTGGACGACAATCTAGATATATTGGCAGGAAAACATTAAAATATGCAGAAATTGTTTATTTATACAAAATGATTAAAAATACAAACATTTAAAAAAAATGTGTATTCATAAATGATTGAGTATAATGTGACAGGCTATGTGGTTATTTCACAACCGTAATTGGATAAAAAGTGTGTAATTATCGAATGAATGAAACAAACATAGCTACCTAAGGATATTTGCATTTTTTTGTTGTTGCCTCTATTTAAGGAAATTGTTTTGTCAATTTGTAATAAAATAACTTTGCGTGTTGCAAAATATATATGATGTTCGGGTGGCACGACACGTGAAAACATAAAAAGGATTTTTTTTTGGTTTAATTGCATATATGGTGAGATGCAGATAGAATGTCACTGAGTTAAAGGACTGTTAATGTTTTATATAATTATAATAATTATGGACGTTTATTAAAATGCTTTATGAAAAAGGTTAATAGAGAATCTGAGGAACGTGAAAAGACTTTTCCACAAAAAAGTTAGCGGCATTTCCTGGACATGGAAGGATATAAGAGTATTATTTCAACTTCATGTTGAAATATACAATGCGATTTAGCAAAATTGTGTAACATACAAATATCTTTTATATGTATAGCTTCCCAAGTTGCATGCAAAAAGGATGAGAAGGAATCACATGGTCATTCTTTTCAATCGCCCTTAAGAATATCGAACGGTGAACCCCTCTTTTTAAAGCGAAACGTAATTGCCTTGTCCGTGCGCAGCTACTATGCGAGTCTTTTATTGGTACAAAAGTTTTCTCAAAAAGCCGGGTGTTGTTTCTTCCATGCGCACGCAATTTCACCTTTCCTGATCATCTTACGAAAAAATTGTGGTGGAGTAAATTTAACGAGACAAAATTTCCTTTAATTTATTTTATTTATTTATTTTATTTTTTACTTTGCAAAATGAATAGCTAACGCGTACTAGTGCTTCAAAGTTGGTAAAAACAAAAATAATGTTCATACCACCCTGTGACGAAAGTGCCCCGTGGCTTAGGGGTTAGTGTGTCGGACTGCTAAGCAAAGAGTCTGGATTCGAGTCCCGTTCATAGCCACCTTCTTTCCCGGGGTACTGCCTCTTCCTAGGAACTGACAAAATCTCCAAGACTAAACATTTGTCTCGAAAAAGTGCATCTCATGTAGCCGTTCGGACTCGGCGGTAAATTGTAGGCCCCTTCCATTCTTGCAGATTAACAACACACACACAGGATTGGTTGAGAGTACAAGTCACTAGGCCTTGGCTCTTTAAGGAGCTGTCGCGCCAATAAATTTATTTATTTATTTAAATGACGAAAGTTGAACATTTTTGCATCGTAGCTTTTTCCACTTCCGAACAGCAAGTCGACACTGTCCCAATTAATCCTTTATTCATTTTTTAAAGAATGTGCATTGCCAAAGAATTTGATAGGAACTTGAAAAGTTGTATTGCACCGACTCGTTTGGCATCTCAGTGAATCGTTTTCATCCATTTGCAACAATTATGTCACATTCGTTGGATAGAACCATTGGTATACCCAATGCCATTGTCGTATTTGATGGATATCATTAACATGAAGCAAGCTGTAGTTGAAAATATTCGGGACGATCTTGGGGACAAAGAAAAACAGCTTCAGTAGATATTCTAAATATATGACGAGACTTTTCCACAGAATAATTGCTGGGCAACGACGAGAAGAAGAAACCTAATTTTGAAGCTATGATCTTCACAGCCACAGAAGATGCGGATAAGCTAATAATAAATACTGCAATCAGACTTTCGTCTACCGTAATAGTTGCCAAAGATTCTTTTGACGGCTCTATCTAAGCGTTCAAATATATTTATTTGCTTAAGCCAAAATAAGGAAAAATGTCGCAACGAGTATTTTCAACAAAAAGTGTCATAGATAAAACAGCTGCAGATCACATTGTTTTCTTGCACGCCCCCAGCGACTGTGATACAATATCAGCAATTTTTAATCAAAGAAAAATTAAATTAAACTTAGTTGTCCAGGAATTCAAAAATCTAAATGCTAATCCAGAAATCATTGTTAAAGCTGAAGAACGCTTCCTCCCTGAATCGTACGATTACAGTGGCCTGGAAAGTATTTTGACAACATTTCTTTCCGAACCTATCTACAGGTACAGGAGTACCTGTGTTAGTTTTTTAGTGACGCTATTCAATATAGGGGATGGAAAACACACTGTACAATGGTGCTAATTCACCACCGCACTCAATACTCAAACCCGGACTGGGAAAAAGCTAGGTTTGAAAACTTCTCAATTTTCGCCTACTACAAGAAAAAATAAATTGCACGACTGGATGGCACGTACTTGTTCTTATGCGCGGTCACAGCAACGCATAAAATTTGAAAAATAATAATAGTGCGGTCAAATTAGACCAAAAAATAGGGGTCACAAAAACGGGGTTTTCGTGATTTTGAGCAAAATGGTAAGTTTTATTATAAAATATGCTGCGACAAAATTGTAGACCAGATAAATATCTATAGAAATATTACTACACTTTTTTTTTCTAAGACCCACCGTTTTAGTGGTAGAGTTAGTGTACTTAGCGCGTTTTTTAACGTGGTTTCCCCGGTAGGCCTATTCTACGAATCTGTTCTGATTCTGTTTAATTGAAACTTTTGAATAGTTAAAGATATTGGCAAGGGTTGAAAATGATTAAACTGATACTAAAAGCGGTGTAAATTAAAAATTTAATAAAAATAGGGAAATTTATCCATCTGATTCGTAATTTTCTTCTGCTTCGTCTTCTCCTTGTTCTTCTTGTTCTTCTTATTCTACTTCTTCATCATCCTGTCTTCATTGCCCCAATAATAACACATCGCATGTCTCCTCATTAAAACCAATTCAATCCTAAATTGTTGGTGATTCAAAATTGGAGCACGACCGGTCTTGACAATTGGTACATGCTACAGAACAAAACCGCCCAACTTTTTTGCAACCACATTTAGCACTACATCCCTTTTTACAGTTGCAAAAAATTGTGTTTCTTAGTTTTTCCGGAGCAGGTGGGAGTAATAATCTACGGAAAAATTTAAACGCCATTTTATTTTTTTTTGACAAATGTTAAAAAGTGTGATATTTTTTAAATCGTAGGAACGGTTTTTAAACGGGTTTTATTAAACAACTTTTTCGAAAATCAAAAAAAAAAAAAAAAATTAAGAATGCAAACTTAAGCACAAAAGTAACTTACATTTATATATTCACTTACGCGTTTTAAAAATATATAAAAATATTTTAAATTAAAATTACTAAGGCTGGCCTACATCTTCCTGAATATTAATTTTGGTTGTAATCGGTTAACCAGTTCTCGAGAAAGTCAGAGGTACCGTTTTAGCTCGCCATCTTAATTTTTGTTTAAATCAAAACATAAACCACACTTACATAAGTACACTGATTTGTTTTCATAAAAATTCTTCGAGCCGTTTTTGAGAAAAATAAGCTTTTACGTAACGGTTTTATGACACCTGTCACTGTTAATATTTGAGCTAAAAATTCTGTAGAATGTTAAAATGTTAAATTTATAATATAATAATAAATTTGAAAATGAGGCCAAACCGTTTAGGCTGTAGTCCAAAATACATACGAACAGAAAGGCAGACAGACAGATTTTTGCCCGTAACTCAAATAGGTTTCTCTATCGTCGTAATGTCATGTTTGATTGACATATACATTTTTTTAATCTGTACGAATTCATAACTTGCATTATAGTACCTATTATCGCAACTCCTGAGGGAGTGGAAATGAGTTTTTTTGACGTGTTGAGTCGACTTTGAAAAACTCCAAAAAAAGGTTATAATATATTGTATAGTGTCGAAAAACTGTTTTTAGGCGCCATTTTTCCAAAATCGCGGTGCGAGCGTCAAAAATACGAGGTGGTAAATTTGAAATTCGGAAGCATGTCGAAATCTATAAAACCCATAATTATTTTCAAAACTCCCACAAAACTTTTCAGGCAAACCACTTTTTAAGCACAAAATGACTGTACTAAGAATGCATTATCTAAATATAGTATATGTAATATATGTACATATGCAGCCACTAAGCAATTGTCTAGCATAAGAACAAGTTCGTGTGACCCAGTCCTGCATTTTAGAGCACGTACTTGCTCTAATGTGCGGTCACAGCTTCGAATAAAATTACAAAAATATTAAAGGAATTTCAAAGTTTTTATTCGATTTTTCTGACTTTTTTGTTGTTTTGTTGTTTGAAAAAAGTACGTAAAATAGATTTCTGCGGAAAATGTGAAAAAGTTTATTTTTATTTTAAATCGTAAGAACGGTTTTTAAATAAAACGGTTTTTATTTAACAACTTTTTTTAAAATTAAAACAAATAATTCAAAAATGTAAATTTAAAAACAAAAATAAGTAAAAATATTAAAAAACCCGTTTTCAAAATATCGATTTTTCAAAAAAATATTTAAAAAAATTACTAAAAATACAAAAAAAAGTTATTCGAAAACATTTGTATGCCTAATTGGTTTGGCTATTTACATCTTCCTGAATATGAAATTAGAGTTGCGAACAGACAGACGGACGGAATTTCCGAACCCACTTTTTTTCCAATGCCATGTTTTATTTAAATTTTTTTTTTGCACGAATCCATAATTTGCTTAATAGTACCTATAATCGCAAGTAAAAATGTATCCCTATCTTACCGGTAGTCTCTCTATTCAGCCAATTCAGCTCTTTTTTCTTTTGTTTTTCACATTGCTATTTTTCTTTTAAGCAGGGGTTCGTATACCTACAATCCCAAAATTAAGGGTTTATTTCATGGGTTGTTGAGGACTTATTTCATCCTTCAAATTGTGAGTTTTTTTCATGATGAAACGCCCCCAAAATCAACAATAAATGAAGTCCCCAAATTTGGAGTATAAACAGTGAGATAGATATTGGAGGGCATGCTGCTCCCTGCAACCCCCTGTCTGGGGTCACTTTCATTTTAGTTAATTTACCAGAAAACTGATAATTTTTTGCTAATTATTTTCAAAACAAGCCTTACATTGCCTAGCCTATGTGGCTTTGAACAGAATAGTTGACAAAAATCGCGCATTTAAAAAAAAGCGGGATTATAAAAAATACTGTTATAAAAAGCTGTATTTAAAAAAGAGCGAGATATCGAACCCAACCATTTGGAGACTTATTTCATACCTATTTGGGGAATAATTTATTTCAGAGTGAAATTATTCCCTAATTTTGCTAATTTTGGGGGGTTATTTCATTTTCCGTTTGAATGGTTATTTCGTTGGGAATTATTTCTGAAGCTGTTTTCTCAGTATCCGCAATTTAACGGCTATTCTTACGCTCTCAGTAAAATTTACGTCATATCTTTTAATATTTAATTAATCAAAAGCTTCTTTACATTTTATAAAATAAAATCATAATATAAAATAGCTTAATTATTACAAAAACAAAAAAAGAAGCTACATTTTCACCTTTCAGTTTTGGTTGTGAAAACCTCATTGAAATGCCTTTCAAAAAATCCTATTCTAAAAAGCACCTACGTCTTTGATCTCCTCTCTCAGATTACGAAAACAGATGGTATTTCATTCAACTTTCCAAGAAAAAAAAATTTTACTTACATCACCCAAAAGCACCTACTCTCAAAACCGAAACACCTGCTGGATGCTTCTCCTGATGATACACCAACCCAAGGGAATCCCTGCTGATGCCGTTGCCAAGAAAAATAAAATTATATTTCATTTTAAATTCAAGTATTATTATTGCATATTTCTTTTTGAACCTTGAATATCGAAGGGGCGAAGGATATTCAAGGAGTCAAAAAATCATATTTTTTCCTTCTCCTCCATCTTCGTCTCAATTGGTGGCAGTGAGAGGTTGATCATACACAAACGACACAATACGAACTCTCTGCAGGAGCAGCAAGTCTATATGTCATTACACCAAAGCTGTATTCCTATTAAGCACAAACCTCCTCCTGAATATCCTTATGCAAAAAAAAAAAAAAAAAAATTCGAGAACGTGCCGAAGATGGTAGCTCCATGTTACCCCCGATCAATGATGGCAGGTACTTACGCTTACGTGTATTATTATTTACCTTTTTTTGCCTGTGTCGTCGTTTTTTATTGATGCCATGAGCGGTGGCATTATGGGATTTTATATTTTTTCGCAAATAAAACTTTTAGGATATCCTAACACAACACACATACGGATCTCTTCCCAAGCTCCACCAGGATGAACGCAAATTATATCAGTTTTGGTTTGTAGGATACAAAAAGGACGAAAAAAAAACAAAAAATAGAATAAAAACATTAGAAGATATAAATCATAAATCAATAAATTTTCTTTATCTGAGATGATTTGTATGTACATTTAACTCACGCACACACTTACCCGCAATCCTTGCACAAGGGTCTCCTAGAAATGACTTTTAGCTTTGCCATATAATGATGATGGGAAGTGTATCCTTGCATGTTTAATGGAAGTTTCAAATAAATCCAGTACTTAGCATGATATTAAAATGAATCCGGAAGATAAACCGCCATCACGCGCCGCATGGTTTGCTATTGTATTGGTATAAATGGAGTCCTGGAAAATTTATTACTTTGCTTTGCTTTGTAAATTCAATGAATATTGTGTGAGTTTTGTGCTCCTTTTGTTCTATGTAATGAAGTTACTAGGTTAGGAGGAAGGGTTTGTTGTGTGCCAGCAGAAGGATGCCCAAAGTAATCAATGGAAAAGGATAGATGGATGGAAAGGAATTATTTCCTTGTAGAACTCTTTGAAGAGAATAATCCTTAAAGAAGACGAATTGGTTACCTGTGTTACGTGCTATAGAAAAGCTGGACAAAGTTACAAAACGAAACTAAAGGAAATCCCGTCTGGCAGAGCACAAAGGTAAGGGCATTAGATGTTTTGAAATTGTGAAGGAATCTTCGAAATTGGACAAAGAAAAGCACTCTGTTTTGCTTTGGTGTACTCAACCCATACCTATACGAACAAATGGGTTTTTGCTGTTTTGATGTAATTTTCCAAACATAAGGCAGTATGACTAACTTTAGTCTCAAGAGTTTCATATTTCTTGGAGAAATTTATTTAATCAAGGAACTGGCTATATCCGTGAGAGAATGGATTTTCGGTGAAAAGATGATTTTTCCAGAGGTTTTTTCCGAAGTAATGGAAATATAAAATTTATAAGTTTATTGGAATATCGGGAAAAAGGAAAATTGAGAAGAAAGTTATTCTGGGTGGAATTTTCAAAGGAGTTGGATTTCCATGCAATTTTTTGCAACTAACGAAGACTGTTGCTAGAGAAGTCTGTTTAAATGCATGGGTTTTATAAGTTTGATACATCAATATGGTTTTCAAACAAAATTGTATCTCAAAAGCTGGAAATATTTTCACTTTCCTAAAGTAATGAAGGATGTAATTTTTTTTTCTTATTTACTATTAAGGAAATTCTTTTCTCAGTTTGTGATAAAAGGACTTCGCGTGTCGTAAGCAGTTAAGATAAATGTTTGGTTAACACGCCATTTGAAACCGTAAAAACAACAATGTTTTTCTGAGTTTCAGATAAAATATCAACAAAGTTAAAAGGCTGTTAATGTTGCATGTATGTATATATAACTTATTTTTCCAACTTATAGTAACATTCCTAAGGACAATAATTTTTTTTGATTTTTTTTTACTATATATTAAGAAATTTTTTGTAGGATATTCATATAAGCGCTTATGAAGCCTTAAGGATTTTTTTAGACAAAAAAAGAGAAACACTTATCATTTTTATTTATAAGCTTTAGTTACATATACAATCAAAAAAGCTATTTGAATTCAATAAATATATTTTAATATTTATATGATTTATTACATAAGTATTGTTGATTGGACTAATTTTAGACTCATGTGGCACTTCCACTCGGCCTGTTTCAGAGATATTTATTTCAATAGAATTTTCAATGCCTAAGAACTTTTGATGCGTAAAATTTGATTTAAATCATGGTTTATGTTCTGTGAATAAATTAATATATTTCTGGCAGTTCAGTAGGAGTTGATTATTATGGTTAATATTATCCTAGCCCTACATGAATGTAAATGAACCATTAGTATGAAATGCTCACCTAATGATTTATAATATGGATAAATATGATTTGCACTATTAAAAGCTTAATAAATAACTGCAGAGTATTAAATATGTAACTAAAAATGTCCCCATTAAACAATTATTGTAATTATTCTAAAAATTAATCGATTTTGGATCTTCGCTCCATAATCACGCCTCAGTGATTTAACTAAAGTGTTGAATTGCAAAAAAGGAATTGAACTTTTCAAGCACTTCTTACTCTTAAAGTATTCATCCTTAGGTTAATGAGCCACCAAAAAGAAAGTTTTTGTTCGATGACATCGCCTTGCAATGTGAACCCGAATAAGTTTCAATATAAAGTTATCAATTCTGTTTATGTTGGCCCTGTGGTAAAGGACTTGGTTGACATAATAATGCTTGTACTCTGACTCTGGCGTTCTGTGAAGTTCAAGGCAACATCTAAGACACTATGTCTCATACACCCGAATCTTTTCCATTTATATATAGGGATTCTTTTTTTTACCCGAGCAACACTTATTTGGAATAGTTTACTCGGCGAGATTTTCCCTTGCCATTTTGATCTGCAAGTATTCAAAATCTATATTAATCGACACCTCCTGTCTTTCGGCGGGTTCCTGAAGACGAAATTTTATTTCAAATGTTGGCGTAGGCATTGCCCCCTTTTGACGACAAATTTTCTGTACTTTCTTAAGCCAGCCTGGTTAGTTTTAGATAAAGGTCTTTTAGCCATACAGCATCAAAAGCGTTTTCCAACGCGCCAAACTGGCCTGCGTGCATTGTTGTTGAGAATTGCTCCATTAAATGTCAAAAACCACCCAAAGCTACTACGCAAGCTTTTATCCTGTCCTATTTTTTAAAATACATACTCAGTCGTAAATATAAGGATCGATAACACTAAGACTGTAATGAAAACTTTGAAACCGGAAAAAGGGTTCCGAGGTATTAATGTCATACCTAAATGATAAGTTAAAAAATTAATCTCTATACCTTCTTGCTGAAAAGCTTTGAACTTGATGTATAGTTCTCTTATCAAAGATTAAAAAATTAGAAGGAATCAATAGTTCTCTTATTTACTGTATAAGTAATGAACTCAATATTACCGTTGATTTTGATGGTTACAATTTTGAACTTTGAAGTCGAAACTGGTGTCGTGGGATTTCTACATATTTTCAAGAAAAATACGATTCACCCTCTGGGGAAGGCTATTGAAGAAGGTGGGCTAAAATAAATAAGGAAAAGGTTAATATGTTCGCTGAGCATTCGAGAAAAGTTTCAAACCCTTTCACAGTGAGGAGTTGTTGAATGAACCCGGTGATATTCAATGGATCTCAGAAAATGTTCGACTTCGAAATGTTACATTTTCAGAACTTTCCGACCCTATTAGAAAGCAAATAAAAAAAAAAGAAAAAGCTCTCATTCTTAAAAAGCTACAGAGAAAAACAATTACTAATATCCAACATCAGATTAATGGTACGTTTAGGCTTGTATACGAAGCGAACCATGAAAAGTAGGCGAAGTTATTATGGTTCCGAAACCAAGAAAAAAGTCTAACAGACCAATATTGTTATTACCAGCAACCTTGAGGTCATCGATAAATTATTACTCAAGCGCCTACTCCCAATGGTATAATAAAAACGGTTATTCCTGAACACTAATTTAGTTTCAGAAGTAAACAGTCAACAATAGATCAAGTATGCCGGATAACAAATAAAATTGAAAAATCCCTTGAAAGGGGAAAGATGTGTTCAAGAGTTCTTGTTGTGTCCCAAGCTGTCGATAAGTTCTGATACGACGGCTTAAAATTTAAATTAAGACATTTTTTTTCCGAAACAAATATGTTATATTCTATAGAATCCTACCTGGAAAATAGATCAAATAAAACATGGTACACAAATTCAGCATGTAAAGAAATAAATGCTGGTGTTCCACAAGGAAGTGTTCTTGGCCCAGTATTATTCGTTACTCTATACCCCTAGAAAAAGACGTCATGATAGCCAAATTTGCAGGTGATGAAAACTACAAAAAACTAGAAAAATAAAATAACAAATTGCAAAAAGAAATGGCGTATATTTTGCAAACGAGACCAAATCATGACTCTAGAATATTAACAACCTGCACATCTTTCTCAACTCGGTATACAAATATGAAAAGCTAACATAGCATGTTGCAAGTTTCTTACTTTTAAACTCTATGACCATAATACTTGAACCACTCGGAATGCTCACCAAAAAATCCTTGAATATAGCTTATAATCTCTTTAATATCTTTAAGTACCGATGTCCGTTCTTTGCCGTACAACACGTACATTATGTGGAATTCCTTTCAATGTCCAGGCTAATTATATCATTGTTCATCGATATTTCTCGGCTCAAAGAAACAAATACAAAAAAAAAATGCAGAGGGCAATAAGTCAATTTTTAAAATTGTTAGGTACTTGCTGATTCACTTTAATTTTGGTATTTCTTTTAAATAGTTGAAGTTTAAATAATTTATAAAATTTGCCCTCTTAAACTATTATGGTAAATATTTGTTTTCAAAATAAATCAATTATTGCAAACAACATTCAAAAACATGCCAATTAATGAACATTCTAACAACAGCATTTACAAAAAAAAAAATCAGTGACTAAATAGCTTAAATTTTCCCGCCTAATAGAACAATTAAATATTTAAAGTAGAGATCCTGTTACACTACGCCTCTATGTTGTTATTATTATTGCTACAAACCCAAACAAGAAGGCATTATGCTATTTCAATGTTGAATTTTAAACAAACTATACACAACCTAACACAATTACCAGCAATCCTACTCCCAAAACCCAGATTTCATAGAATTAAATGTAAACAATCAGAGATTAAATAAATTTGATTGCTCCAACCTCCACACTATACATATATTTGTTTGCCTCAGTTGGTCTTTATCCTCCTACACATCTACACCCATAATGGTGTATTTGTATTTGTTGATAAAATCTGGTTGATGTAGAGTATCTGGGAGTAAAAATAAATTAATAAATTGTTCGGCTGAAAGTTGCGATATTTGCGTTCGTTTAATACTACCGGATTAAACGATTCCCTAGAACTAAATTAATGAATAACTGTAAGTGATATCCTAATTGAGTTTATTGAAATGTATGTAGCTGAATTGCAAATGGTGGTAGTGGCGGTATTATTGGCTTTGCCAGGATCAAGTTTAACTAATACATTTATAGCAATTTATAATGAGTTATTAAAACAAATTTACACAAAATTTAAATCTAATTTCAAAAATTATAATATTTGTTTGTTTCTTGTTTCTTGATATTATTTTATTAGTATTATTGCTAAAGGATTTATTTAAAATATTCCTTTATCTAAAACTTATATTAAATATTAACAAATTTTTCGAAATTAAGTTATTGATATTATATTCGAATCTGATGATGATATTTTAAGAAAAAAAAATTGAAAACAATGCCTGTTTTAAGAAAGGACTATTAATTACCAAAAAATTTGGCACATACATGTGATGGGATTATATCTATCAATTGCTATATTTTGACGAAGTCGATAGTGGGATTGAACTTTCGTTGATGAAAGCATATACTTCGTCTTGTCCTCGTTTGTGATCTTGATTAGTTCCATTTTTCTCGATGCTGACACAAAGGAAGTGAATGCATAACTTACGCGACTTACCTAGTTCTTCCATTTACATTAATTTAGTCTGCAAACTCAAGCAATTATGTTTATTTATTGCAAATTAGATAGATAGATATTTTTATTAGTATAAAAAAAACACTTTAAAATATATAAATTCTTGACATTACAATAAATTTCTTATGTTTGCTTAACAAATTGCACACATTTTTTTTTTTTTTTAATTAAATCTTGTTTCTCTTTAAACATTATCTGATAAACTATTAAAGAATTGGTAAACTTTAAATTAAAGTGAATTTTGTGTTCCCGTTCTATTATATAGTGGTAGACGAAAGTAAACCAGCCCTATTACAGGTTCCGTCGTAATAGAATCGTACTACGAATCCCGAAAAAAGGTATCACTGCTCGCGTCGTAACGAAAATTTTCGTAAGAATTTCGGAGTTCGGGAAAATTGGTATCACTAAACCCGAACGAATAGGAAATTTTATTCATTTTTCTACGAACAATCATTTTGCTCGGGTGTCGTGTGAAACAGTTTGTTAACACGCATTTAATAGAAAAATGTAAGTATTTTCAGTCAAAAGAAGAACAAAATATAAAACTTTAAACAAATATTTAACAAAAGGTGAAAAGTGAATACGAACAGAGCCCAATTCCAAAGGCTTTTGTATATTCTCCAAGAGAAGCCATAAATTGTCAAGGGATTGTGGTCGAGTGGATTAAAAGCGTCTCTTAAAATACGGCGTTGTAATTTTAATTTGCGGTTTCTCCACACGTTTTCTTGTTTTATTTCACAATAACAATCGCAATTGAATCTATTTTAGATAACTTTTTTTCAAAACACAATTGAAATATACACAATAAAAGTGACATTTTGTTTTGCTTTTCATATTTTGACACAAATCAACTGATTCCGAAAGTCCGAAAAGAGGTTTGGATAACGGCTGATTCCGTTCGGGGTTTGTGATTTGAATTTTTTCGTATTCGGGGCGTAGCGTTTCGTTCGGAAATTTTCTACGAGGGAATCTGTGATAATGCTGAAGATCTGAATTACGGAGATTGTATGGTCGACTTTCTGCTACGGTTCGAAGTTGCTCGCTAAGATAGGTACTCCGGAAACTCAGATTTATTGATTTTAAAGATGAATAATAAGACATTCAACTTTATCCTCTGTCTGCAATATAGCCACCGAAGTGAATTGGTGTAAATCTGCTACATTGAAGTATTGATTTCATCGCCTTGCTTTGCAGCAATTGTAACCTGTTCAAATAATCATTAGTACACAAAAAAAGAAGGCTAGAACACTATTGGAAATGAGGCTTGATAATAGTATTATATATCTTACCGCACACAGCATTGAAACTCTTTTTCTGATACGTTTAAAGAAACCTACTTTTTCCGCGATTTTTTTGCACATACCGATTTCAGCTTATCATCGGTTACAAAAATTTTTTACTCACTTACGCGTTCAATCACGTGATTATTCATTTTTAATGTGCCTTCACACATGCCATTTTAAAACATAAATTTAGTTAGTTAGTTAGTTAGTTAGTTAGTTAGTTAGTTTAGTTTGAACGTTGATTTTGAGTTTGTTCACTGTCATCCATTCATCCAATCGGACTAAGTCTTTTTCTAAAAGTGTCTTTATCTCACCAATTTCACCTGCTATGCTAATGACCGTATCATCTGCAAACAGTTAAACTTTACAAGTCTTCAATTAACTCTTAATGTCGTTGACATAAATGACGAATAATAGGGTTCAAAGAACAGCTCCATGTGGCACTCCCAACTCCACACATAAATTAGACGATACTGCTTTCCTTCCCGATTCTTGTTCTTTGTGTTCTGTCATCCAGGTAGCTCTTAAACCATTGCAACTTGACACCTTTGACTCTATAAGCTTGCAGTTTTGCAATTAAAATTTCCCTGCTTATAGTCTCGAAGGTACGTTTCAAGTCCAGAAAGACAACAACAATCGACTTCCTTTTGTCCAACTCTTCCTTCTTTTCAATTATCGTCCAATTTAACGCAGTTTCGCAGTTATGCTTCTTACGAAATCCCGATTGTTCCTTTATCGAAAATTTTTCTTCTTCAAAGAAAACTTCTAATTGCACCTGTATTACTTTTGCTAGTATTTTTCCAAGCAAAGGTAACTTATTTACAGGTCTAAAATTCTCGCATACTAATGTATTTTGAATTTTTCTTATAGGAACGATTACTGATTCTTTTAAGCATTTTGGTACAATTCCACTTGCTATTAAAACAGTCCCACATTGAATCCAATTATCCAAAACCATTTGAGTTCTGACACCGTAAATGTCTCTGCCAGTGACGTTCACTCGAAGGTGCGCAGGTGTTAACTGCACACCCTACTAAAATCTTATTTTTTTTCAGTTGATCCCCATCAAAATACCTTCTACTTATTTCTTTTGTTTTGGATATTTTATCTACAAAAAAATAAAAATAATTTTGAAGAACTTTTATAAAAAGTTCCAATGCCAACTTCCATTCAAAGTATAACAAATTAACTTTAAGCTGCTCACATGATTTTGGTGCACCAAGCTTAAGAAAATCCACGTACAAAAAAGTTGAATCAAATGAACTCGAAATTCATTTTCCTTCACCAGACACCACCACTGTCTATAATTGTGATTGAGATGGTTCGAATCGAGCCATTCATTGAGAGAATTCATTCTCTCAGTCAAATAGGATAGGATCTTTGATAGAATGTTCTCCTCACTTCAGCGCACCCAGCCTTAGTAAATCCACATACAAAGAAAGTTCAAAAAAACGAACGCGAAATTTGCTTTCCCTTATAAATTTACATGGCTTGGTGTGCAACAACATCAAGCGCACCATAGTCTTTTATTAGTATGGCTCTTCATGGAAAAGAATTAATTTTCCCAGTCAAAGATACTTTTTCTCATACATACATACATTTATTGGCGCGACAGCTCCTTAAGGAGCCAAGGCCTAGTGACTTTGAATTTTAATATTGTTTGAGGCGTCAGCTTTCCAGTCTGCATTTAAATCCCCAGCCAATATAAAATCTGTATCCAACCGCTGAACATATATGATAAAAAACTTTAAAAAACATCATAAAAAACACTCACTGGAAAGCTAGTTCTATAAAATACAGCAACAACGAGAGAAAACTCATTCGTCCAACAACGTACCGCACAAAACCAGTAGATTAGGCATTCTTAAGAGTTCTTAAAAATTCATATTGCCAATAAGATTTAAGATACATTAAAACTCCCCCTATATGACATTAGTCAGAATCACACCTTAATGTTATATAACCTTTTAATTCAATATCACTATTATCAATAACATTAATATAATACTATTGAAATGCTCTTTTTGTTTTGATTCGTACAGTCTTATAAGCTTAATTTCACTCGTCACTAGCTACTGCCCGCGACTTCGTATGCATGAACTTCAAATTAAATGTTTATTTCTTAAATCGAAACTCGTTAAAGAAAACATGCAGTTTTTCGGAATAAAAGTACCCAATATTGCAATCTAGCAGTTTACCTATGTACATACCGAATATCACCCAAATCCGTTTAATCGTTCAGGCGTGATTGTGGAACAAACATTAAAATTCGCAAATATCTAAACATACAAATTTGGTCGATCGTAGATTTGCCAATTATAAATCATCTTGGCAACAACTATGGACGGATTGACTTGTTAGCAGCTTAAAACATTCACATAAAATGCTGGAGAGGATAATATACATTATATACATAGGTATCTAAATTCTTAAAAAGCTGATTCCTATAGGTGAATCGATTTCCTTTTTTGTGGATCTGGCAGATCCACTGACTGTTCATTAAAAAATTGTCAGTCAGAGAATATAGGACTCAGAGTGAGAGCAGTGGAATCTGATTAAACTTTGAGAGAGCGTTAATATTGAAGGGTTTCCGAAGTGCACATTATAGATGATTGGTCTTAAAAAGCTTTAAAAAAGCATCAATTGATAAAGCTCTACAACAAAATCCAAACAAAAATCCACCATGATTTGCTTTAACGTAGAATTGGTATATTATAATAATATGCTTGTTTTCAATACCCACGAAGAGAGAGCAATTCTTGTGGAAGTCGTGGGTAAGTTAGTGATTGACTTTTTGAGTATGTATTCAGGTAGTAAAACAAACAACTGGCAATTTAAATTCCCATTAAGGTGGCATTTCCCATAGTAAAAATAATAGTTTTCAGTTATTTTTAGGCCCATTGCACCCCATCATATATAATGGAGAGCTTTTACAATAAGCTTTGAAACCGGCGGGGATCAAGGGTTGTCTCAATATTATTCATGTGATTGTTTTTCATCCCAAGTGATAAGGGAGTTTTGCTGACTTAGAGTATAATGAATGTAGTTTAAACTGATCCATCAACAGACCCTTGATTTATCAATTTAATGCAAAAATATAATATGCTCTACGGAAAACTTTTTTACCGATACCAACATACTCCTGTCCCAGAAATGTTTTCAGATGTTTTAGTTTTTTTTTATTGTTTGCTCGAATCGAATTTGAATTACAAAGAACTTATTAGCAGAATTCTTTCAATCTTCTGCAGGTGATGTCAAAGTTGAGGAAAAGTTCTTAATAAAGAACAAAAAACGGAAGAGAAACTTAATTAAAAATAAATAATAATAATTCTGGCTTTATTTTGAAACTACAGGCGTCGTTAGCATCCAATTACACTGTTGGTCCATTCATTGATGATTCGGCTTAATATAAGCGGCGTTATTCCGGTACTAGGGACTCAAACTTTAGCTTCCAGCTTGTCCAAAATTTTAGACTTGTGAGCATAGACTAAGGACTACTATGTTCTTGGCGACAAATTATCCTATTTGACAGATTCCTACCCTAAAAATTGCAGCTGGCAACAGAATGTCGTTAAAGTTTGCTCCAGTGCCTATTCTTCTTTTAATTATATAAGATTTATTAGAAATTCGTTTAATAATATTTATAAATAATAATAATAATAGTTATAATTATAATAATTTTTTCAAAATTGTAAAAGACTGTCAAGCGGTATTTTATGTATTAATTTGAATATTCTTAATGTCAAATTAAATTTTTTTAAAACATTTTTTTTTTGTTAAATATTCAATTTTAATTAATTTCAGTTTAAAATGTTATTTATTGCAGAACTGCTCTTTCTGTTCCTTTAAAGTCACTATAAATCGATAAAGTTGTTAGTTTTTCTATTGATTTTTTAATTTCTTTGGCAAGCACAACACATAATTTTTTGTCAAGTTTTAAATAATTGCACCTTATTTTTTTTTTGTAACTATTTATTACATCAAATAGCCAAGTTTATTAATTAGCTATGCGGTGCTTTTACACTCCCCTTGGGACATCCAACATAAAATCAACCAATGAACCGAAACTAACTCCTGACCTGGGACTCATTCACTTCGAGTACTGGTATTGACTAATAGAGATTAAAACATCCCCAGAGAAACAACCGTGGTTTAAATAATTTTCTGTTCTTTGTTTAATTTTTCAAAAACCCCATCGAAGCACGTTCTAAATTTTCCAAAACCATTACAGAATATGTGTGCTGCCATATAAATTTACGCCATTCGTTTTAATTGCACCGCACCACTCGTACGAATGTATCGTAAAAAATATCCCTATTTCACCCTCCCGCAATATGGCAACTCTTCTCTTTGACTTTATATTCTGATTCTGGAATCCTGTCGGTTATACGGCATCGAAAGGGATCTAAAAAAAAAATCATGTTCCAGTTGTTGGATCATCATCATCAATCTCCAGATTTCACACACAATAAATGAATGTGCGATAGTAATGACGACTTGGTACATGAATCTCATTTTTATTTCCTTTTTATGAAACCATGGCATCACCACCTCTTGAATCAGGAATTAAGATGAAGGGATCTCATGCAAAGGCTTTATAGAATAAACAATGATGTATCCTGATTCCTGAGCATAGTTTGTTGTTTTCGGCACGAAATCATAAAAAAATGAAGATTGTTTTTTTTTTTTAATATTTGCTTGACGCAGCTGAGTTCCATTACTCATTCATGGCGGATGATTTGTCGTGTGCTTGAGATGAAACTTTCTGAGCAGCGTGTGACACCCGCCCCCCCCCCATCACAGGATGTGAAATCTGAGGTCTTTAATATGAAATCAAGGAGACTTACGATGACGACCTATGAGATACTTCCAAGGAAATAAAAAAAAAAAAACAAAAACATCATCTCAAACATGAAGATGTGTTTCCGCATACTTTTAAAGATACATCCGACAGCGGAATGTATCTTCTTCAATAAATAGCTTCTTAGAACGCTCTGTCACCGTATGGCAGATCCAGAGGAGCCAGAGCGATGGTATTTAAATTGTAATTGATTGAGTGGTGATGGTGATAGGGTCGTTTCCTTATAGTCTCTTCCCTTCCTACTTGTGTTTTTATTTATTTTTTTTTTGTGCTCGTCTAAACGTATTTTGAACGTCAATTTTTAATGCGATTCAAGATATGCTGAAACTGAAAGATGAATGAACTGGTATCAAGAGCTTGCGAAACGGGATACAAAGACTTTCTATTCGAAAAGATGTAATTGACGATGTAAGGGTCGAGGTGGTTTATAAAATATAAACAAGCATGTGGGGGGGGGGGGGGGGATAGCAAGCGGTTGCTTTAAGCTTTCTTTGATTTTTTTAAAATTTTTAAGTCAATATTTTGATGATTTGGATTGAAAAGAACATAAGAAGCCTAATTTAAAAAAAAGGTTCAAGTTGATTATGGTTGTTTGTTTTGGATTCGCATGGAATAACCTAAACAAATACTTAACGAAAGAGAAGTTTTGAAACATATGGTCGATCCAGTATATCAATATTTTGTTGTATGTTTATTAGACTGTTTTATGCTGCATTCTTTTATCGAGCTTAAGGCTTAATCCCGTGTTTGTCTTAAAATATATACGAGTATTAATGATTTAAAAAAAAAAACTAGAGGAAGACAGTTTTGAAATTTGTTTATTGTTTTCTACCGCAATAAAAGATTAATGTCGGAGTCGATGTCCCGAAGTGTTTCTCAAGAAAGTAACAGGAATTGTGAGAAATAATAACATTGTATACGCTTCCGTAAGGGCCTAAGGTCATATTCAAGCACGACAAAATTCGATATATGTAATTTCTTTACGTCACATTATAGAATAAAATTAAAAAAAATTAAAGTGAACATCAAAGCATTTATTCGATTTTTGTGACTTTTGATTGTTCGAATAAATTACGATAAAATGTATTGGGTGAAATAATTAAAACGCCATTTTAATTCTTTAGGATATGTAAAAAAGTGTGAATTTTTTTTTCAAAATTGTAGGAGCCGTTTTTAAATAAAACGTTTTTTTTAACAACTTTTTTAAAAAATTAAAAAAAAATTATTCAAGAATACAAACTTAAGCACAAAAATAACGTTCATTTAAAAACAAAATTTAAAAAAAAAATCACTTACTCGTCTTCAAAATATTGATTTTTCAAAAAAAAAAAAAATTTTTTAAAAAAATTATTAAAAATACAAAAAAAAGTTTTCAAAAAAAATTAATGCAAAATTACTCAGGATACCTACATCTTCTTTAATGTCAATTTTGATTGTAATCGGATCTCCAGTTTTCGAAAAAGTCGAAGAAAAAAAACCGGTCCTATGGGAGGTACCGTTTTTAGCCCACCATATTACATTTTTTTTTACACTTAAATATAACGCATACCTACAGTAGTACACTGATTTTTTTCTATAAAAATTCTTGGAGCCGTTTTCGAGAAAAATGAGCTTTTACATAACGGTTATATGACAGGTACCGTTAATTTTTGAGCTAAAAAAAAAAATTAAAAAACTCCTCTGTAGAATGTCAAAATAACCTTAAGTTCAAAATTTGAAGACGATTGGCGCAACTGTTTAGGCTGCAGTCCAATATACACCAGTACAGACAGACAGACAGAGAGACAGACAGACGGTCAGAATTTTGCCAGTATATCAAATATGTTTCTCTATCATCGTAATATCATGTTTGATTGTTATCTCAAAATTTTTAATCTGCACGAATGCATAACTTGTATTATAGTACCCATAATCGCAAGTAAAAATTGAGATAACAACGAAACATGACATAACGATCATAGAGAAGTCTAAAACAGTGATCGAGAAAAAATGTCTGTCTGTCTGTCAGTATGTATAACGAGCTGCATCCTAAACGGCTAAAGCGATTATCTTCAAACTTGGTGTGGCATTCCCCAGAGGGGAAATTGAAACTTTATTTTTAGCCCTAAGAATAACGGTGCCTGCCATATGACCGTTTAGGAAAATCTTATTTATCTCGAAAACGGCTCCAACGATTTTAATGAAATTTTTTGAGAATTTTTTTATTAGTATTGGTTAACGTTCGATTAGAACCACATATACGGGAAAAGTCTATTAACGGGACCTTTCATATAATGGTTTTTTTTTAATTTTTAGCTTTCTCGGTTACGGCTCTTTGGATTTCTATCAAATTTTATATTTAAGAAGATCTAGTTAGCCGAATTAATTCTTAAATTTATAAATAAAAAAAATTGAAATTTAAACTATAATTTAATTTATTTTTATTTTTAAAAACACGTTTGAAATTACAATATTGTTTATAGTACGTTTGGGCGTACTTCATTTTTACTTAAAACCGATAAATATTATGGTTTTGACTTTTTTTTGGTTCAGATAATGTTATTTTTCTACGTTAACCGCACATATAAGCATCCAATTTTGGGTTCCTTCATAAGACTTTTGATTTACTTATGCTGCTCCACTGTAAAGCAGTGGATAGTATGTCTATCGCTACTTAATGTTTTTATAATAGAATTGTTACCTGTGGCAGGCTTACATAGTTGTATTGTCGCGTTTAGCTCCATCTTGTGGGTATTGATGGGCGGCAAGCTTTTCTTTTTTTGTCCCCAATTTCTGTTTCTGATGTTGGTTGGATTATTGTTGCGGCTTTTGTGTCTGCTGCTGTTGTCTATGCTCTTAATGTTGTTGCAACTTATGTTTTTCGACGTTGCTTGTTATTGCTGTTGTGGCTGTTGTAACAAATTGTTTTTGTCTGCCTCTCTATCTGATATGCCTGGATGGCCTGTATTTTCCATCCCTTCGTCCTCATTGTCTGATTCGGATGAGGACAACTGTGACATCAGATCAACTTGACGGAACGCCTTTTAGTTAAAGCTGCTTAGGTATCCTTGCTGCTGCTGTTGTTTTTGAATCTCTTTGAGTTTCTTCACACCCACCGGTTGGATTCACCATCAATTGCCTTTTTACCAGACTAGGTACGTACTTTTTCCTTGAGAGCTTTTCTGACTTTACAGCACCAGCCGATGTTGTTAAAACATCTTTCAATGTCCCTGTTTTCTGCGTGAACTCTGAGAATACTTTGCTTGTCATAAGCTTTGGCGGTCTTTACCAATTTCAGTATTTTTTTCCGGTGGAAGCCAGTGGAAGTGGTGCAGTAGATAAGGTGCTTGCTTGCTAACCCAGAGATCGTGAGATCAATACTTAATTTGGATATCAGTTTTTAAGTCAGAAAAATGTTCAGCTTATGCTCGTTTCTACCTTTCTAATTCTTCTAGATATATTGTTGTGCAGCATCCAGTTGCATTTAAAAACAAAATGTTCCTTATGTATAGTATTACTTAACATAAATTTCTGTTCCCTTACAAAATCAATAACCCTTAGCTCGTATTTGGAAGCCAGGTGATATGTTTTCCAGTTATTCTCCCAAAGATATTTCCAACTTTGACATTAAAATCTCCGAAAAGCTTATTCGAAGCTACTATTTGTTTTTTTTCTACCACAATATCTTTTTCCTGTCATTGAATGTCAGGAACTATAAAAACCATCCCAAGTGACGTAAATAATAGTTTTCAATGTCCTCTGAACGAACTATAAAATAAAAGTTAAGGAATGTTGAGTTTACTGAATAAATTGACAATGACAGTTCGATGATTAGTGATAGAGTGATAGAGAGGTGTCGATTAACATTGGTTTTGATTGTCTGCAGATCAAAATGGCAGGGAAAAATCTCGCCAAATTCGTGTTGTTATGCTAAAAAAAGAATCTCTATATTTCACGGTACGTCCGAAATTGGGCTCAAGGGTGAACTGATGAGCATTTCCTGCGAGACGAGTATTACGGGTGAAACTTTTAACGGGAGGAATGCAACTGGCTACTTCGAGTGAAAATTTTTTGTAAAAGAAACGATAAAATAAGGAAAGACATGAGACATTGCGTCGGTGTTCGAGAGGGGCATGGCAGTTCTATTTCCTATCAATCTTAACGCTCTATTTTGTATTCTATCAAGCAAGTGGAGCGATGTTTGTGAAGCACCTGCCCAGAGGTGCGAGTTATACTCGAGTTTAGGGCGTATAAACGCTTTATAAATTGTAGCCAGATCAGATGTGGAAAAATATTTCTTACACCGATACAGAAAACCTAAGCACTTAGCAGCATTCTTAGCGATTTCAAATATATGGTCGTTCCAACGGAGGCCGTCACATACCGAGTACTGAGAGCTTTTCGGTTTCTTCGATGTAAGTGCCATTCATGGACAATAGCATTTGGGGTATGTTAAGCTTTAACGACAGAAGACAGCATTGAGTTTTCGAAGCATTAAACTCCACACGATTCCTATTACCACATTTGACAATGCTGTATAAATCGGAGTTTAATGAGCTTCACATATGGTACCGTTGCAATTGTACGTCCGAAGGCAAAGGACGTGAATTATCGAACGAATATGAAAAGCTGAGGGTAGAGTCGTCAGCAAAATAGTTAAGTGGATTAGAAGTGACAGACAGAAGATCATTTATAAAAATGAGGAAAAGAGTCGGAGACAGAACAGAGCCCTGGGGCACACCAGCATTTATTTTATGGGAATCAGACTTGAATCCGTCCAATACAACTTGTATTGAACGGTCCAGAAGATAGCTTCTAGTCCAACGAACAAGAGTATTATCGATCCCAAAAGCACGCATTTTCGATAAGAGAGCTTCATGCCAAACTCTATCAAATGCCTTGGAGATATCAAGAGCAATAATCTTACTTTCACCAAAGCGATGTAAAGACTTGTTCCACTGTTCGGTGAGATATGCCATCAGATCACCAGTGGAACGGTTGCTGCGGAAGCCTTACTGACGGTCATGGAGAAGCTTTCGATCTTCGAGATATTCCTTAAGCTGACGGTTAATCAGTGTTTCCATGACCTTAGAAAGTAGGGATGTCAGTGGTATGGGTCGGTAGGAGGAAGGGGAGGATGGGTCACCTTTCTTAGGGACAGGCTGGAAAAATGATGTTTTCCATCTTCTAGGAAAGATTCCAAAAAAGTAGGAGCGATGGAAAAGCTTACGCTGTGGCTTTGCCAGTGTGGAAGAACACCTCTTCAGAAGAATCGGGGGTATACCATCCGGGCCAGCGGATTTGTGTATATCGAGATCTTTGAGAACTCTTGCTACTGTACGAGTGCGGAAAAAAATCTGTCCCATTGAAAAATTTACATTCTCAAGAGCTTATGAATTTAAAACATGCTTATATTAACTGCTACATATTTTTTTTTATTTCGAACAGTAAAAAAAATTCTCATCCTTCCGAACTTAATAATTTATACTTATGTGTTAAAATGATTATAATTAAATGCATTAAGCTCTTTCAGTAATACTTAAACTAATTAATATGTTTTATTTGAGTAACAATTAATTATTGGCTGCTTTTACCTCCTCATTGCATTTTCAAGGATATGACTAATTGCTTGTTTAAATTTATACAATATGTTATGTCATCAACACACATTGGGTGGTTTTAAAAAACCAATTAGTTAATTTTTTTATTCTATGGCACTTATTGTTTGCATAGTCAGGTATTAATTTTCCAATTCAAATATAGTTAAAAGCAAATTGAGCATAATGTGTTTGCATAACATATTGTGTATGTCCTTTATTTTAAAAAATCCTTTTTATTTGTATACATGATTCATAACACCACTCGTTGCCACAATGTATTTTTTTTTCTATGCAAATGCAATATTTGTGAGAGGCAGAACAAAAATCGTTTAATTATTTATATATTAAATTGCAAAACTATAGAAAACCCATTTAATTTTCGAATGTCGATTCCAAATTTTGTTTCATGCTTAGATAATATTACAAGACCATCGGCTTTGTTTTAATGCTTCAGAAAATACCGTCAATATTTATTCATTAATAAACAATACTGCATCAATATATTTAATGAATAGATACTTTATTTTCAGTCTATTATCCTTCTGCTGGTTACCGTTCGTCGATACCAATACAAATACTTACACTAAACCCCATTTCCATTCACAAAAATCAAACCAATCCGTCGTCAATTCAAAAAAATATTCCGCTCGAAGCAGAAGCGGAAATTCTCCAAATAAACGACTTCATTCAATAATGAAGGAAATCACATTCCATTGTTCCGTTCCACCAGAACGGATTCATATTTGTTAACAATTTTAATATTTACATTTTTTTCTGTATCGTCCTCTCTGCAAAAAAAAAAATACCACGTCACAGTCTACATTACATCCAGTTAACGAAAAATGTAAAAAAACACAATATCCTTGTTCGAATAGATTTCTATTTCCTGGCCAGACTGTAAAAAAAAGTCCCGAATCTGAATCTCAAACCTCCTAGGACCTAGGACAACGAAAAAGGCCATAAAAAAGTAATACTGTAATTTCCACTCGCTCACAAATTACACTTTCTATTCTGGTCGTCGTCATCGTCCTTTTATCCTTGACCAAAACCATATCTGCACACGAACAAAAATCGCAAACAAATTGAATGCTAAATAAGAAAAACCAAATCGGGAGGAAGCGAAAAAATCCAAGAAAAAAATCATCTAAATCGAAGGTCCTTCGCCATATCCGGTCGGTGGAGCTCCATTTATTGTAAGGATGCGCGATGAGGGAAGCAATAACTCAGCACCAGAACGCCATAGCTTCAAGAGTAGCGAAGACTTGCCGCGAAAAAAAACTAGGCCATCCATCCTTTTTGAAGGCCCAAGGAAAAGCGGACGAAAAATATACGCCACCGCTTAAATCCCTAAACTTAATGGCTTAACCCTTTAAGGCTTTAGTTGACTATTCTGGGAAGCGCGCCTGCCACCTTACTTAATCGAAACGGGTGCTAACGCTAAGTGTATGTTTCTTGCGTTTTTGTTATCCTTTGTGTGCTGTTTTTTTTTTTTTTTTTTTTTTTTTGATTTTTAAAGAACACGAAAAGCTGTGTGTACGTGAGTGTTTTACACTTTGAAGTCCAAAGGAGTGGTGGCGAAGATTGGAAGCTTAACGCAAAAGTTTTCTTTGTTATTTTACAAGCGAGCTACGCGGGAAAACTGCGAGCAGGAAAATTTTGTGTAAATTAGTATAAAACCATAAAGAAGCAATAGGATACGTGCCGGGGAAGTGGTGGTTTTTTGTGTTTAATATTTTCCCATGAAAGGATGTTTATTCATCTGGAAGGCGATGCAACGTGACACACTCCTGTGTTAGCTGCCACTAGGATAAGAAGAACTTTGCAACAACAGGGTGTACGTGTAGCGTACGCTTGGTATTGGTAAATTATGTACGCGAATGAGTACCTTTTCATATGTGTAGTGTACGTGGTCTACTTCATCCTGTTTGGATTAATAGATGTCATGACTTAACCTAAGTACCTTTACATTCTTTTAGGAGTGTGACAACGGAATGTAGTTGTTTTTTTTTTAAGTATTTGCGTGACAAATTCTCATTGTTATAACGCATTATTTTTGATTGGATAAGCATCAGTTACGGATTTAGGATCAAGATGTCTTACTGTGGGTTGTCGATATTTTTGCATTTGTACTTTAGACAGTTATAAATCTTCACACGTGGACTTTAAACTAAATTGTTCTTATTATTTAAATCAAAAGCCTTTAAAGAAAATTGTTTAGGTTTCCTCCGCAAGAACCGTGCATTTTTTAGAAATAAAAATTAATAAATAAAAATAAAACACAGGGAATCCTATAACTATTCCATCTAGCTAACTACACAAAATTGGGCAATCTTATGAGTACCTTACAAGTCAACCCCACATCATATCACATTTAAGCGGCTCTCAAAGAAAACATGCATTTCCCCGGCATAAAAAGTAGCCTAATTTTAATTCAGGACCTCATCAATGTACCAAACAAATTTCATCAAAATCCCTTTAGCCGTTGAGGCGTGATTGATAACAAAACACCTGTATATACCTTATCTTATTTCATCCGCTCTATATATGACCCAGCCATCAGAGACTTTGAACTTTAATTAAAAAAAGCTTCTCCAGCCAGCTCGGTCCCTAGCTAGCTGTCTCCAGTTTCGCACGTGGAGTCGGTTGAGGTCCTCTTCCACTTGTGTGCGCCACCTTAGTCTCGGTCTTCCTCTACTGCGCCGTCTTTCTGGGGTGGATTCGAAGATTTTCCGGGCCGGAGCATTGATGTCCATCCGCTCTATATGACCCAGCCATCTGAGACGTTGAATTTTTACTCTTTTGGCTAAATCTGTGTCGCTGTAAAGCCGGTAAAGTAATTCATTGTATCTTCTTCTCCGTTTACGCATATGGGGCCAAAAATCACCCGGAGAAATTTTCTCTAGTAACAGCCTAAAGTGTCCTCATCCACTTTTGACAGAGTCCATGCGTCTGCACCATAGAGCAGGACTGGGATGATGAGGGTCTTATAAAGGGACAGTTTAGTTGCCCGAGAGAGGGCTTTGCTACTCAATTGCCTTCTAAGCCCGAAGAAGCAGCCATTGGCAAGAGTTATTCTTCGTTTGATTTCAGCGCTGGTGTTGTTGTCTGAGTTAATAGCGGAGCCCAGGTAGACTAAGTCCCTAACTAACTCCAAGTTAAAGCTGTCTATGGTGAGGTTTTGTCCAAGACGTCGATGTTGGGTGTCTCTTCTTGATGACAGCATATACTTGGTTTTGCCCTCATTGATTGCTAAATCCATCTTTGCCATTTCCGTCTCAATACTCACAAAAGCGCTACTGACATCACGCTGCGTTCTTCCGATTATGTCAATATCGTCGGCGTATGCGAGTAATTGGACGGAATTTTGAAAGATCGTGCCTCTGGTGTTGGTGTGAGAGTTCTGCACTATTCTTTCAAGTATGATGTTGAAAAGTCGCATGACAGCGCATCGCCTTGTCTAAATTCTTTTTTGACTTCAAAGGTGTCGGTGAGGTCCTTACCTTGCGTTTTCCATCGTCATTTTACACAGGCGGACGAGTTTAGCAGGGATGTAAAAACTGCACATTGCTCTATATAACTCGTCTCTATAAATGCTGTCGTACGCGGCTTTGAAATCGATGAAAAGGTGGTGGGTATCGATTTGAAGTTCTTGAGTTTTTTCCAAGATCTGCGGTAATGTGAATATTTGATCGATAGTGGACTTTCCTGGCCTAAAACCGCACTGATATGGACCTATTTGAAGTTCTTGAGTTTTTTCCAAGATCTGCGGTAATGTGTTGACGAATGGCTTTAGGCGGTCACACAATACAGCAGAAAATATCTTGTAGGCGATGTTGAGGACTGATACCCCTATAGTTGGTGCAGCTCAGAGGGTCTCCTTTTTTAAGGATGGGGCAAATTATGCTGAGATTCCATTCATCGAACATGCTTTCTTGTAACCATATCTTGCTTCTGAGTTGGTGCATACTTATAGCCAAGTCATCTCCTGCAGCTTTGAATAGCTCGGCAGCTAGGCCATCGGCTCCGACGGCTTTTGCTGCTCTTAAGTTAAGATATAGCTAGCTTTATTTCATCCAGATGTGGTGGTCAGAATTGTTGGTCTACTCCGCCCAGATAAAGTGGACCATTTTCCCTGACAGCGGGATTCGTTTCGTCATCGCCGTTATACAGTCTGCAGAAATGGTTTTTCCATATTCTCAGCATCGACTGCGATTCCACTACGATGTTCCCTTGATCGTCTTTGCAAGCTTCAGTTCGAGCTCTGTACTTTTGACAGTTTCTTTGTACCTTTTGGTAAAACTTTCGAACTGCTTTCCTCCAATAACAGCTCTCCATTTCCTCGATCGCGCGCTTCTAATGTTCCTTTTTTTCTTTCTGAGAAGGCGGTGTTCCTCTTTTCTCTTCTTGCAACATTTTTTTAGAGTCTAATCCGAGCCGAAAAAGTACGTCGCTTGATATGTTTCTTAGTTCTTGCATTTCCTATTTTAAGTGCAAAATCTTCCAGACTCAGTTCTCAAACTGTGATAATTGAGGCATAATAATGAGGTAGTGGCTAGGTGTCAAAGTCAGGAAGTTTTCTTTATCATAATGCTCTGAGGAAGCGAGAAACAGGGCAAGCTTGATGAAGAGTAGTCAGAATAATGAAATGCTAATTAGTACCCATATATTGGCCATTAATTGTTTATTGTGATCCATACAAGTTACAAAGTCGCGATAAGTCATCTTAATCAACCGAGCTAATTACTACCATTTTCAGAAGATCACTGACTGGTAACAAAATGTATCATTTACGCTACGTAAAAGTTGCAGTAAAAAGCTTATTCGATCGATCAAAGCTATATTTTCCCAGGTTCTGCTAGTAAAAAACAATCCATCTTCTGCTGGGTTTCGCTTTAGCCGGAGAACCGAAGTGGCTTTGTTAAGCTTAAAGGTGTTTCCACACCAAAGAAACATTTGTTTAACACATATTTCTGAAATGTTTCCCATTTGTTTGAAAAGCATTTTAGAAACATTTCAGAAATTTTCTGAAATTTCCAAAACATTTCTTAATTGTTTGTTATGTTTCCCAGTTTATGTATCCAGTTGTTTACTTCAAGATGGATTTAAAAAAAAGGAGCAATCATAGCGTCGCGTTTTGCCATCATGAACAAAATACAAACAAATAAATACAAAAAACCTGTCACCTGGACTAAATCGCTTGAAAAACAAAGAAAAATTTTATTCGGAAGTGGAAACATAGAGACATTTCATAAACATTTCAGAAATGTTTCGCGAAGCATCCAGACCTAAATAAACATTTCAGAAAGAAAGAAACAATTCTGAAATTATTAAAAAAAATGTTTCTTTGGTGTGGACATACTTTAAGAAAACAAATTTGCCGGTAATGGATTGAAAGAATGAAAAATCAAAAATATTCAGTAAAGCCAACATTTGTATCGGTGAAGTACCTACATACAAAAAATTATTATAAGAAATCCGGGTTTTAACCATAAAACCATTATTCCACTAATAGGTAATAAGCAGTAGAAAAGCGTTTATGGCTTAAAGACCAACACATTGCAGTCAATATATGTAGATGTTTATAAAAGTCGTTTTGGAAAAAGATAGGATAAGGAGGTTGCCTTCATGCTCCAAATATTATTATAGCGTGTTGCAGCTGATACAGGTCTATATTTATTACATAAGAATAGTGATGGCTTTACATTTCCTGAGGTTTTGATTGACATTTTATATATTTTAAGAGAACATCGCCCTTTTTATATTTGTATTTGTATTTGTATTTATTTATTTAAGCAAGTATCTTAAAACAATATGTCTTTTAAATAATACTAAGAATGTTGTAGGTAATATCATTAAATCATAACTAGTTTAAGCAAAGCAAATTTTAAATTACTATATGTATATTAAATATATTGAAATTAAAATTAAAGTTAAACAAATTAAAAATTATTTAACATTATGTTTCAATACAATGAGATGAAAGAAACAGAAATAGAAGTGTAAAAACGTTCAGCAATTGTATAGATTTCTAAGCATGCCTTCAATTTTTTTTATATATATTTTTTTATAGTTATATCGGGTTTTTCAACAGGGACGCTACAAAAGTAGAGCGACAGGGACGGCAAACGACGCCATATTTCTTGCCGCTCTTTTGACATTTCTCTTCAGTAAGGTTTGCCATTTTATGATGGAAAGACATACGAGCCAACAACGAGTCGAAATTATTAAAATTTACTACCGAAATTCGGAGTCAGTGGCCTCAACGTTAAGAGCGCTACGTCCAATTTATGGTCGTCATAATCGACGTAGCAGATCAACAATTGCGCGTCTAGTGGAAAAATTTGAATCCACAGGCACAGTACAAAATGTTCTCGTGCCAGTGAGACAAAGAAGTGCCCGTAGTGTCGAGAATATTGCTGCCGCTGAGGCTTCAGTTGCAGAAAGCCCAAATGTGTCTCTCACACGTCGTTCTCAAGCGTTGGGCATCGCTGTGACGTCGTTGTGGCGAATTTTGCAAAAAGATCTTGGACTACATCATTAGGCAAGATGATTTAATTGACGCAAGAAATGAAGACGCTTGACCATCAGAAGCGTCGTATGTTCGTGAATTGGGCTGAGCAACAACTTGAAAATGATTCGGATTTTCATCGAAAAATCATCTTCAGGGATGAGGCTCATTTCTGGTTGAATGGCTTCGTCAATAAACAAAATATTCGGTATTGGTCAGGCAGCAATCCACCCGTACTCCATGAGTCATCATTGCATCCCGAAAAAATTAAGGTTTGGTGTGGTTTATAGGCCGGTGGGGTCATTGGGCCGTACTTCTTCCGTGATGATCAAGACTGTGAATGGGGATCGCTACCGTTCAATGATAACCGAATATTTTTGGCCCCAATTGGATGATATGGACTTGGAGGACATGTGGTTCCAACAGGACGGCACCACAAGCCACACAGCGAATGTCAAAATCAATTTATTGGAAACCAAGTTTGGAGAACGTGTTATCTCACGAAATGGTCCAGTCGCTTGGCCGCCTCTGTCGTGCGATTTGACGCCGTTAGACTATTTCCTGTGGGGCTACGTCAAGTCTATGGTCTATGCCAACAATCCAGCGACCATTGATGAACCTCGTACGAATATCGAACGTGAAATTGCAGCAGTATCGCCGACTTATGCTTGAAAAAGCGTCTGGACTTCTGCAAGTGTGCCCGTGGTGGCCATGCAAAAGAAATCGAGTTCCATACATAATGGCATTGAACGTACTTTTACAGAAATAAAGAATTTCATTGATATCCAAAACCGTTTTTGTTTTATTAAAAAAAAACTTTTGTAGCGCTCTTATTGAAAAACCCTTTAGTTATCTTGACCTCTCAGATTAGCAGGCAAGGAGTTCCAAAGGCCCGCTTTACTTCTTTGAGATACCGAAAAAATTAACTTTTAACAAAGATAATTTGGATTTTTCGTATGAATAATGTTAAACAGAAATGTCAATGTAAGAAAATCCACATACTTGTCAAGAGGCATAAATTGAAAACGGTATTTGCCTGAACAGAAACATGGTCGGAACAACGCAATCCGTAGATAAAGCGGACAACGTTGTTAAAGGCTACTTGAAGTTTGTGTTTACTAGTGCTATCTAAACTGCACAAAATTGGACTACTGTAGAATAGAATTGGTAGAATAACTGTTTTGGCAATTAGCATTTTAGTTGAGACCGGAAGGAAACTTCCAGAAAGGTATAGAAAACGCAATGAAGTGTATATTCGTCCAATAGTACTTATCAGGTGATTGTCCCATGTTAGCGTTGAGTTACTTCTAGATTTTTAACTGTTTTGACATAATTTAACGTTGTTCCATTGAGCTCGACGGTTGGTAGGCTAGTTGTATCAAGCACAGAGTTATTTATCACAATTACCTGGCAAATAAATAGTCCTTGTGCGCGCGTTAATTATAAAAAAAATTGTTCGAATTAAGTTTCAAGGAATTATCTCTAGCCCAGTGACCTACACATGTTAGATCCTTAATTATTTTGACCATGCCAATTCTATAGCTCAAGTAAATTTGCGCATCATCTGCGTACATATGATTTTTTTTGTGTTTGAGTATCGTAGGTAAGTCATTGTTGAACAGTGTGAATAGAAGTTAGCCCGAAAATGATCCTTGAGGGCCACCAGTGAAATTAGGAAAAAATATTGATAGTTTTGAGTTTACAAAAACTGCCTTAGATCTGTGCCTTAGGTATTGTTCAACCATAGATAATGCTGAAGTGTCAAAAAAGAAACAAATTCTTAAGTTTTCTCAAAAGTATTTCGTGTGAAACTTTATCGAACGCTTTGGAAAAATCAAGCAAAACTAGAGTTGTTGCATGTTTATTATCAACTTATACGGATATCATCAGTTATTTAAAGAAGTGCTGTTGTATAACTATGTTTTGATCTAAAACCAGACTGCGAATCAGTTGTACGTTGATGTGAATCTAAGTAAGACGTAATTTGCCGACTGATGAGAGTCTCAAATGCTTTTGAAATATCATCATCAATATTCATTATTTTCCTTGAGATACCAAGAGATTTAATGTTTTTCCATAGTTTTTTTTGATGACACGTTGTAAAATTTTGAAGCAAAAAAAATTCGTTTAGACTTTTTAATGTCAATATTTACTTTGTTTCGTAGGTTTTTATACTGCACAAACAGTTGTGGCAATCTAAATCTTTTCCATTGTCTAAAAGCGTAGCCTCTCATCACAATAAGTCGTTCAATTTCTGATATTAGCCAACCCAGCTGATTACTTTTAATTCATATTGTTACTTCAACTTGCTCATCAACATCTAGTAGGAGATCGTAGATATTTTCAAGATCAGATTATAAAATACCTACTACTAGCGATTGCATGTCAATGGATTTGAAATCTCGAAACGAAATATTTTCATTTACTAAAGTTGGATTTAATATTAAATTATAGAAGGCGACAATCAAGTCGTGTCTGGAGAAGCAGGAACATCTAGATGTTAATATTGTCGGGTTAGTTGACAGAAAAACATCAAGTAAGGTAGAGCTGGAAGACGTGTAGGAAGGTCACTGTTTATTGGGAATACATTAATAGGCAAATTGTCACAAAAAGTCTTACCACGTCCATTTTCTTTATCTAAAAGATCTATGTTCAAATCCCCTGCTATTAAAATGTGATTAAAGTTGGAAGATAATTTTTCAAGAATGTTTCAAATAAAAGGTGAGTCTATATTGTTTGGTGGTTTGTATATTACGCCTATCACAAACTTCTCAAGTGCACTTGCAACTTCCATGATTGAGTATTGAACACTTTCATTTCTTTCAGAAACCTTAACAATTTTATTTTTGAAACCTCTTAGATCGATATATTCTATATTTATCCATACTTAAGAACCCACTGTCTATCTTATCTGTCAACCATGTTTCTGATACTAATAAAATGTTTTTTTTTTTTCAGGTAAGTTACGTCACGTTCTTCGTAATATAAAAAGAATTATAGTTTTCTTTCCAAAAATCTTCTATGAAAAATAAGTAAGTATTTGCATATATCAAAGTTATCAATCTACCTAACAAATTTCATCCAAATCCGTTAAGCCGTTGAAGCGTGATTGGGGAACAAACACCAAACATACAAATATTCACATTTATAATAAATATAAGTATAATAATTTTCAATCTTATCAAAAATTGAAATACTGTCTAATAAATGTTACTCAATCTTATCGAACCTTTGTAATCAAATATTGGAAATGTGAATTTTTATATTACCTAATCAAATTTATTCAAATACTGAGCATTTTGGTTAAATTATATTTTTCCTTAAATTATAATTTATTTTTATTTAGATAGTGAATACCAATTTCTAATCGTAGTGACATGTCTCTATATCTATATGTTTCTATATTTTTGTATATTTGTATATAATCTGTATTTTTATATCTCTATGTCTCTTTATCTCTATTTCTCTGTACCTCTATATCTCTATAGTATTGTGAATCCTGTAAGCTGTAACTCTTCCGTCTAACTAGGTCTAACAGACGTCACATATTCGTGCAGTCGTTTAGACGTGAAAGCATAAAAAGCAAATCTCCAGCACTGTAGTATTTCACGCTTAAGCCCCTCCCACAAAGGAACCATGAATTTTTCTGAATTAAAAGACGCCTATGTTTCAATCTATCAAATTATCCATCTATACCTACCAAATTTCATCCAAATCCATTAAGGCGTTGAGGCGTGATTGGCGAACAAAGATCGAGACATCTAAATATACAAACATTCACATTTATAATATAAATAGGATTGAATAAAATATAATTATGTAAATTCTTACTTTAGCAAACGATAAAAGATATTTTTGTCCATAAAATTTCCAAAAATACTTATCAGTCTTTCGTGTTTTTTAATGCTAAATGTAATTATTAATTTTTGGAAATTTGTGTTATTTTTTCGTATGCTTTATTTCCCTTCAAAAATATTTTTTTTTTCGTAATCCAATTGGCCGTTAACGAGAATGTTAAAGATTCTAAAAAACCGTTTTATAAAAGTAGAATTAGGGAAACGCCACAATCACCGAGCAGAATGGGCCAAGTTTACCATAAATTATAACATAAAGAAAAATTCCTACCGAGTATCAGCAAATAATTCGAAAAAATCATCAATGCTTTGTCCAATTAGGCCGGTGATAGGACACACATACTTCAGTTGCTCATGCATTCCTCTTTAACTGGATAGCCCGATTCGGTTGCCTTCTGCATCTGATCACAGATCAAGGCCGTCAATTTAAATAATGCCTTGTTTCGTTGATTTTCTGAAATTCTGAGCTGCGAACACATTCACACTACCATTTACCAACCATCCACAGTCTAAGGGTTGGAGTGCTGGCATCGCTCACTTAAGGCAGCTCTAACCGATCACAGCCCTGACAGTTGGGTGACTTCACTGCCTGCCGTCTTCATTCGACTTTGCTCAATGGTAAACAAATCTTGCACCACAACTGCCCAGCTGATTCGGTACTGAATTGCGCCAGGAGATTTATTTGAAACTACTACTCCAAATGAACCTGTTAGCTTCGTACAGGATCTGGGGGAGAGTCTTGCATTAACGTTTTCCAGCTGTAACTCGAAGCCTATATGCTTTTCAGGTTGACTTACCAAACAACCACTTTTTTATTTCCATCCAGCGAATTAAACCAGCCTACAAAATAGATAGCTCCGAATGCTTAGACATGCCAACAAGCGGAAATCCACGTGTTGCTCTCCGCCCAGAAAACAAACTCCAAGCAACTCCTCCAGTGAATACCAAATTGAAATAGCTGCTAATGCTCCTCGTACCCACTTCGCCATCACAGAATCGCTCACTCCCCTCCCTCTTGTAAAGCCCTATCATTTTTTCATTGAACGCATGAGCGTTTGTTCAATTGTAGTGTCAGACCGCACTTCTTCCCATGACGATCCACTTCTGTTAATTATTAGGTATCTTTCAAATTGTTGCACAATATCAGGATGGCGACTTCGTTATGCCAGCAAAGTATTATGGAGAATTGATTATAATACATTATTCTTGATAGGGGGACATCATTGACACATCAGTTCAAAAGGAATTAGTGTCAAAATTAAGTTCTGGTATTTTATGGTTAAGTGCTGACATTTACTACTACACTTCAAATTGATACATAATTATATTTTGCACAGTTTAAGATAAATTGATACTTGTGTTTATATTCCTTAAGGGAATCAGTTTTACAGCTTTTCCCTTTTCAAATTGCACGACTGGATCGGATCACACGTCTTGTATAGTAACGAATTTTTGAAAAAAGAACATATTTCGAAAATTGTAGGACCGAATTTGATAAAACCCAGTTTTTTTAGTTTTTTAATTTTTTTTTTCATTACAGCTCTTTAACTCATACCCACAATCCCTCACGTTAAATCCACACACACACACACCCCAATATCTACATCTAGTTTCTACTTTAACAAAACTCCGCCTATTTTGTATTTCTTTTTCTCTTGTACTTTTTGAATTTGATTGGAATTATTTTGGGAAATTGCGCCTGCTCTCTTCTCAAATATAAAATTTGACAGAAATCCAAAAGCCGTTACCGAGAAAGCCAAAAATTAAAAAACCGTTACATGAATGGTACCGTTAATATACATTTTCCTGAAATTTAGTTCTGATCAGATGATAGCTAGTACCAACAAAAAATTCGTTTTCGAGAAAAATAGGCTTTCTCTAAACGGTCATATGGCAGCTACCGTTATTTGTAGGCCTAAAAACATAATTTCAATTTCCCCTCACACACCAAATTTGAAAATAATCGCTTAAGCGGTTTTGGCTGCAGCTCGTTATACATACCTACAGACTGATAGACATACAGACAGACAGACAGAAATTTGTTGCCAATTACTTTTTTGACTTCTCTATGATCGTAATGTCATATTTGATTGTTATCTCAATATTTTTTATATTCATTTTCTATTCTATTTCCCTATCAATCTTAACACTCTATTTTGTATACTGTGAAGCTGGTGAAGCGATGTTTGCGAAGCACCTGCCCATAGTGTGAGTTATACCCGAGTTTTGGTTCTTTAAACGCTTTGTAATGCTTTGTAGTGCCTCGTGGTTTACTGGTTATTGTGTTGGACTGCTAAGCGAATGAGCCTGGGTTCGAATCCCGCTCATAGCCACCTTCTTTTCCGGGGTACTGCCTCTTGCGAGAAACTGACAAAACCTCCAGGAGTAAAATTTGTCTCGAAAAAGTGCATCTCATGTAGCCGTTCGGACTCGGCGTGAAACTGTAGGTCCCTTCGATTCTTGCAGATTATCAACACACACACATGAATGGTTGAGAGTATAAGTCACTAGGCCTTGGCTCCTTAAGGAGCTGTCGCGCCAATAAATGTATTTATTTATATTTATTTCAAAACGCTTTGTAAATTGTTGCCATATAAGAAGAGGAAAAAAATTCTTTCACCGATACACAAAACCTAAGCACTTATAAGCATTTTTGCGGTCACAAATATATATATATTTTTTTTTTATAATTAACGCGCGCACAAGGGACTATTTGTTTCCCTTTTAATGTAACACATTCCAACGGATTTTTTTTTTCTATGCCCTAGCTTCATCAACCGTCGGAATACTTTTGGAAAAATTCACATTTATAGGAAAAATTTAAGCAAAACAAACAATTTTAATATTATCCCATTTCCTGAAAAAGTTCCTTGAAATGTGTTTTCGCGCTTCGCAGAAGTTGCGAAAAATTCCGGAAGTACAGAACAAATTCTCAGTTTTCCACATGCTTTTCACTAAGGTGGCGATGTAAATTCGCAAAGTCCATAATACCGAATTTCTGGCCTTTGAATTACAATGTATTTCAAAGAGAAAACTCTGTTGCAATTCCCAAATTCCAAAACATGATCCTTCTAATTCTCAGCATCCCTGTTTGTATCTCCTATGCTTTCCATTGAAAGTATCCAACTAAGAACCTCTGCTATGTGCAACTCCATGAAATTAAAACCTTTGGCAAAGTGCTTACCCAATTACCTTTAAAAAAAACTCATTCTAATTCCAAACAATGAAGAAATACCTATTCATAACTGTCAAGAGTAATTCAATGCTGCCCAGTTGAATGCTGCAAGTTATCATCTCGTCTTTAAAGTGCTCTTTATGCCCAACCATTTGGCATCTCAACCACGACAAACTTACCAACGAAAGGAAAAAAAAATATCCTCTCCCAAGTGGAACTCGCAAGTCAGAAACATAATCTCAAAAAGGATCAGTTTCATAAATTTCAAACGTAGTCATAGCGCGTCCTATGCCCGAAGATTCAGTGACCTGGATCGAATTCTTCTTTTTTTCTGTTGATTTTTTTCTCTGGTGCTGTTCTATTTCAGCCAAGGAAATTGTCATCATCTTTTTTTTCTTCTTTAAGCAAAGAAGAGAGTTCTTTGCAAGAAGATTCTCCATCCCCATCATCACCGCACCGCATCACAATCACCCGGCTGAAAGCAGGAGAATGGTCACGTTTCAGATGTCATAGTGTCCACATCACTTTGTCCATTTTCAACATTAATATTCTCTGTTTCACTCGACAAACTTACAAAAAGTAAACATATACATTAATCACACAAACGCAGATGAATATACATAGGAGGAGGGTGTGAGGGAACCAGACCAAGGCTGGACTATGATTACGTTTTGATTCGGTTGGTTGATTGAATGCGACAACAATGATGACGGACGTTTGGAATTACAGTTTACGCAATAAACACCTGGTTTTGGTTGACCCTTTATGGTCGAAACTCCCAGAACTTCCTCTGTACTTACGTCTTCCTACCCGGGGGTGAGTAATTAGTGAAGGAAATCACTCGTCGTCGTTATTAGGTTCTCAATCTCATTATAGTCGCCCAGAAATCGTTCCTTGCGGAAGTGCTTCATAGTGTTTGATTGTGAGATATAAATCGTTGAAGGACTTAACCTCAAGAACGTGGGGTCGAACAATAGGGAGTGCACCTGTGCGACTTCACGGTTCGATAACCTAGGGCAGAGAGGTTCTTCTGTCACGACGATAAAGAGCATTTTGAATTTGGCAGTGGTCTCGATAAATCGCGGTGGTATTTTATCCTTTATGGGCCTTAATGCGTGATTTCGTGTGGTTTAGGATTCAAGTTAAATAAACAAATAAATTTAAACAATTAACATTGAATTTTGTAAAATCAGTAAACTTAATTTTGTATTCCCAAAACTACATTAAAATCGTTATCTTCTTTTTTTTTATTGGCGCGACAGCTCCTTAAGGCGCCAAGGCCTAGTGACTTATACTCTCTCAACCATTTCTGTGTGTGTGTTGGTAATCTGCAAGAATCGAAGGGACCTACAGTTTACCGCCGAGTCCGAACGGCTACATGAAATGTACTTTATCGAGACAAATTTTACTCTTGGAGGTTTTGTCAGTTCGTGGCAAGAGGCAATACTCCGTAAAAGAAGGTGGCAGTCCGACACACTAACCACTAAGGCACGGGGCACTCGTTATCTTCGCCCTCCCGATAATTCGCCTGCTGCCCTCCGAAGCAAGTGCGACCGCGTCTTCAAGCACCGCCAACAAGCATTGCAAACCGCTAGGATGGGTTCCTTTTACTCAAAGCCCATCCTGTGGGCTGCGGTTTTGGCGGAATTCTTTTGGCTTTCCTTTGAATAGATATCTGTTCTCTTTTTTTGGCTGATTTCCTGACAACCATTAATTTTTATTTTTTACACTCATTTCAAAAGATTTAGCACCTGTCTGGACGAAGCGGTGCGGTGGAGGTTATCCGCAATAAAGGAAATGCCATCGTCGTCGTCGCCACCGCCATCAGCGGGCACCGCACACCGCCGCGAACAGTAAATGTGAATCGGAGCGTGAAATAAATTTACTGTGTTTGCGCTCATAATATGAGGGTATCCGTGAGTTACGTTCTCCGGTGGCATGGATTACTTTTATAGATTTTTTTTTAACCAACATGTTTTATGTGTTTATTGTTTATTTGCAGTTAGTATCTGTCTGCGCAATATCCGGTTACATCTGTATCAATCTAGATAGGAGTGGAGTACGGCGGCACGGCGATAAGTTAGCACGGACATAATTTTTCAATTACGTATGTAACCGTAAATGTAGGTGGATGTGGTTGACGTCCTTGCTGCGGTTTTATTGTCTAGAGGGGACACTAGTATAGGGAATGTTCAGTGTATTGGGGAGTTTTTTTTTTTTTTTTGGTGTCAGCGATATAATCCTTTCGTTACGGTTGAGTTCGCTTAGAGGTCAACCAAAAAAGGATCTGTGGGTGAACGATTTCGCAAATTGCCCTGAGTGGCGGAAATGACAGTAAGCATGGGTGGCTTTAGGATAAAATCAAAACAGGTAAATGGACTAATTCAAATTTATCGATTTGATTATTATCGTTGCTCCCTGATGTTCGGTTGTAAGGGTGGAATCCAATAGAGGGTTGAGGTTATTGGAGAGTTACAGTAATTGGTAAGAAATTATTTTTAAATGAGGAAGGAAACAGGTATGCAATGAGAATGACCGAAACTGCAAATAGAAATTCAATAAACTGGATGAGAGATTTTATTTTGTAAATTGCAATATTTGTAGTGCTTCATTCGGTCGAATGATCAAAGTCTGGGTTTAAGTTCAGATAAATAAACCCATAAGTTGTTTTTAAAGGAGACAATGTCAATAGACATTTTATAACAAATTCCTTCGAAAATAAATACACAAGCTTAGACCTCGCTCTGTACTTCTTAAACTATTTCTTAGAATTATATAATTTCATAAATTGGGAATCGCATGAAATTAATGTTTTTTATTAATTTCAATATAAATTCGAAGTACATAACTGTGTACATTGCCTATAATTCCAATTCCCTTTATTGATAGCAACTTTGAATTAGGTGAAGCATCATTTCAGTGGATATCAATAAGTCATTTCTATTAAGGATTTTTTTTCCAGCATCTTATCTTATTTTATGTATCACAACCAGCGTTGCCATATTGGTCTATTTATCTTAAATTGGGCTATCTTTTTTGTACATTTCCGACAACAATCTCAAAATAGTAGCCCAATCACACTTTGGACAGTAAATCGGTAATAGTCTACGATTTTTGGCTATTTTTTCCCCATCATGTATTGAATATTTTTATTTGATATTTTTGATATTTGATATTTGATATTTTTGGCTACAAAGATACAAAATATTTCAATCGAATTAGTTTTCAAGGACTTGGCCAATTTTGTTATTCAAATTCTTACTTTGCCTGTCAGCAAAGCCTCGACATCGTTTGACAACAGCATGTCTTGATGCAATTATGCACTTGCGTATTGATGACGTTAAAAAAACTCTGCTGCAAAGAATATTGTAGTAGGAGTCCATTTACCATTTTTTCTGGAATTTTTTCTAATACCTCACTGATACCCGTAAGAAGGCAATTCGACGGATTGCAATTATGAAATCTTGTCTTTCAACTTACTGGATAATATGCAGTATTCAGCGCGTTGTTAAACAATGGTGTGTATAATGTATTGCATCCTGAGGGATATGTCATTGTACAATGCAGGATATTCTATCGACTTCTGCTGACTTTATTTTCTCTAATGATTCGGAGATAATGGGAAGATCCATCTTCAAAATGAAGAAGGAACTTAGCTCGGTGCTTACCAAGTTTTCTTTCCTCGAACCGTTTTCAAAGACGGCGTTACATAAATTTATTCCTACCTCAAAAAGTACGTTTTCGTTCTCTGAAGTTTAAGACATATAAGATTAAGATTGATGTCTTCGTTTTTCCCTAATATATTGTTTACTCTTACTCTTACTCTTACTCTTTACTCTTTCTATTTCTTTCTCTCTTCTTGTTCTTTTTGAATTATTTTGCGAATTTTCGCCTGTTCTTTTTCAAATTGCGATCGATTTTGGTTGAAAGAACCACAGTATATTGTTGTGTGTGTGTGTGGATTTAACGAATAGACTGACGCCTGAACAACGCTTCTAAATTGTGCAAATTTATTTTGAAAATCACGCTTCTGTAGGAAATACGTACCGCGCACTACGTCCATTTTACGGCCAACATAATCGTCCATCAGAGCAATTAATTCGATTTCGTTCGCTTTAGCATCACGTTTACTCTAATTGATAATACGCATCCACACAAACGTCGTACAGTGCGTACAGAAGAAGTCATTGCTGCTGTAGAGCGTAGCGTAGAGGAAGACCCGAATCAGCCTATCCGCCATCGTGCACAGAAATTAGATATGTGCCCATCCACTTTATGGAAGATTTTGGGGGAAGATCTTGATTTGTGTGCTTACAAAATCCAGCTCGGGCATGAATTGAAGCCACAGGATCACTTAGCAAGGCGAAAATTCGGTGAATGGGCTCAAAATAAGATTGCCGTTGATTCCAATTTTCATAAGCGAATTTTTTTTAGCGATGAAGCTCACTTTTGGTTGAACGGATACGTCAATAAAAAAAAGTGCCGTGGAGTGATGATAATCCTCAAGTGTATGTTGGAACACCCGTTACATCCACAAAAACTGACTATTTGGTGTGCTTTATGGGTTGGAGGAATAATTGGTCCGTACTTCTTTAAAAACGATGCTGACCAGAAGGTAACAGTCAATGGTGACCGCTATAAAGCCATGATTACTGACTTTTTCTTTCATAAACTCAACAACCATGATTTGCAAGAGCTGTGGTTTCAACAAGACGGCGCAACATTTCACATGTGACACAGCTCTTGCTACAATTGATTTATTTCACATTATGAATTGGCTTTCAAGATCGTGCGATTTAACGCCGCTTAACTATTTTCTGTGGGGATATGTGAAGTCACTAGTCTACGCCGATAAGACCGAAACGATTGACCACTTGAAGGACAACATTCGCCGCGTTATTGCCGATATAACGCCACAAATGTTGGACAAATTTATCGAAAATTGGAAAGAGCAGCGAAGAGTGTCATTGTCATTTCTAGTTTTCGAAATAATATTGAGTCTCAAAATCACCTGAAAAAGTTTTTCAATGCTTAAGGATAGTGAACAATGATTTTATTAAGTGTCTTTTATCGATAAAGTCTTATGCAACTACAATAGATGGAATACATCATAATACGTAATGGAGATGTGTTTTCCTGACAAGTGGAAAATCGCTAAAATAATAACCATTGCAAGAACTGCTCATGATGACCGATTTCAATACCATCACCACCATATTTATCAAAAATATTCAACAAAATTTCCATATGACCGTCAGTATGGCTTCCGCAGCAACCGTTCCACTAGTGATCTGATGGCATATCTCACCGAACAGTGGAACAAATCTTTACATGGCTTTGGTGAAAGTAAGATTATTGCTCTTGATATCTCCAAGGCATTTCATAGAGTTTGGCATGAAGCTCTCTTATCAAAAATGCGTGCTTTTGGGATCGATAATACTCTTGTTCGTTGGATTAGAAGCTATCTTCTGGACCGTTCAATACAAGTTATATTGGACGGATTCAAGTCTGATTCCCACAAAATAAATGCTGGTGTGCCCCAGGGCTCTGTTCTGTCTCCGACTTTTTTCCTCATTTTTATAAATGATCTTCTGTCTGTTACTTCTAATCCACTTTACTGTTTTGCTGACGACTCTACCCTCAGCTTTTCATATTCGTTCGATTCGTTTCGAGGCGAAGGACGTGAGTTCGCCTTCGGACGTGCAGTTGCAACGGGTCCGTATGTCAAGCTCATTAAACTCTGATATATACAGCATTGTCAAATGGGGTAATAGGAATCGTGTGGAGTTTAATGCTTCGAAAACTCAATGCTGTCTTCTGTCGTTAAAGCTTAAAATACCCCTAATGCCATTGTTCATGAATGGCACTTACATCGAAGAAACCGAAAAGCTCTCAGTACTCGGTATGTGTGTCAACGACGACCTCCGTTGGAACGACCATATATTTGAAATCGCTAAGAATGCTGCCAAGTGCTTAGATTTTCTGTATCGGTGTAAGAAGTATTTTTCCCCATCTGATCTGGCTACAATTTATAAAGCGTTTATACGCCCTAAACTCGAGTATAACTCCCACCTCTGGGCAGGTGCTTCACAAACATCGCTTCACCTGCTTGATAGAATACAAAATCGAGCGTTAAGATTGATAGGAAATAGAACTGCCGCTGAAACAATTGCTCTTCCCGAACACCGACGCAATGTTTCATATCTTTCCTTATTTTATCGTTTCTTTTATAAAAAATGTTCACTCGAGGTAGCCAGGTGCATTCCTCCCCTTAAAAGTTTCTCCCGTAATACTCGTCTTGCAAGGAATGCTCATCAGTTCACCCTTGAGCCCAATTTCGGACGTACCGTGAAATATAGGGATTCTTTTTTTAGCCGAACAACACGAATTTGGAATAGTTTACCCGGCGGGATTTTCCCTTGCCATTTTGATCTGCAAACATTCAAAACCTATGTTAATCGACACCTCCTATCTCTCCCCTCTCTATCTTCCTAATGCCCGCGCAGTGTATAACATTAAAAGGGAAACAAGTAATCCCTTGTGCGCGCGTTAATTAAAAACAAAAAAAAAAAAATATAGTCAAACGTTCACAAACGACAAACAACTCGCACCACTTTACACGCCAACTCTTCATTAGTGCAAAGTTTCGTACGCTGATGTGCAAAAATTAAACAAATAAGCATCAAGAATCGTACCGTGATAAGTTATTGTTGATGCCGATGATCGATTGATGTAAGTATAGAGAAGGAACACGAAAAGTAAACAATTTAAAAATAAATAATTATAAAATTAATATTCACTTATAAAAAGCCGAAATAAAATTGCTTATTTCACAGCCGGATGAAAATTCAAATCCGTTCTATAGAGAAAAGTTCTTTCAGAAAGAATTAATGGAAGTCTCAACAAAAAACTTTACAGTTTCGATTTACATACTCAACTTTTGAAACGCCAATTCTCCATTAACGCTTCTCGTTTATAAAATAGTTTATCTCGAAGCAATAAACGTATTAAAGGCCCCTGGGTTTTAATACAGAATTTTAGGACTTAGGAACAACAATTAAAACAATAATAAAATTTAAATTTATTAATAATTTTTCAATTATTTTAAATATTTAAGTTTGATTAGCCTTTTTAATTCTATTTTATACATATGGTGTTCCTAGAGTAAGCTTAACAGTAGTTTATATTGAAACTTGTATTGCTTTTTAAAAGTATACAAATTAATATATGAAGAAACTTCGACAATAATTCTTAACTTTATTTACAGATAAAAGTTCGAAGCAAACTAACATCCTACATTTAATTTTTCTCATTGTGCCAGAAGCGTTTTTATCCTCTGTTCATTATGTAATTATTCAAAGTGAAAGCAAATGCTCTTTGCTAGAACAATGCTCTTTAAAGAAGTCTTTTACTATACTCATTAACTCATCCATAACATATCCGTTAACAGTGACGTCACACTAAACAATTCCTACCTACTTATTGTTTTTTTTGTTTGTTTAAAGTTTTTAATTTGCTCTCAATTTCATGTTTATAACTTTTACCTTTTTAACATTGTATACTACATCAAAGTGAACGCAGCCATTTGCCATTTCAAGTGCCGTTTCCGGAAGCAAACAACAAAAGTCCTTTTTTGTTGTTCTTGCCAGAGTTGTTATTTTCAAAGGATTTTCTGTCAGACGTGCCAAGTGCTTTCGAAAAATTAAGACCTGGCCTCAATCCATTTCGTCTGAACAAATGGCAAAGAGTGTGTTGGTGTTTGTGTGTGTATGCGTTCCGTATGGAGTATTTACGGGAAACGGATGTGTAAAAATTAGTTAACTTTTGTGAAATTTTGTTTGTTTTGTTCATTTGTTTTAAAACATAAAGGATTTTTTTCTGAATTTGTGTCCCCGACTACTAATGTACATATATCCTTAAAAAATTCAAAAGCTTTTATTTTTTTGCGGTATTTTGGCATAGATCTTTAGTAGAAATAGAAGTCTACCGGATGCCAAGATATTTTATTAAATGGAATTGACAACACAGATATGTGGTTTTGTTTTTGACAGTTTAAACTGAGCTGTTGCCAAGATTTCTTGAAAACAAAAATACCTGTGGTTGACTTATAGGTAACGTCGAAACCGAATTAAATATTTCTAGTAAAGGGTTTTCCAATAAAAACTTGACATTTTTTTTTTGAGTAAAAGGCAAACTATTACTTTATTATTATATGAATGGAACTCGACTTTGTTCATAGGGCCACCGCGGGCACGTTTTCAGCTGTTGGACCCAATTTTAGATGATTCTATCATACATTTCGGCCGAAACGGCCGCTATTTCGCGTTCAAAGTTGGCTCTGAGCTTTTCCAACGTCGTCGCCTCGTCGTCTTGTTGGCATAAACCAATGACTTAACGTTGCCCCAAAGAAAATAGTCTAAAGGCGTTAAATCACACGTATGAGGCGGCTAATCGACTGGCCCATTTCTTGAGATAACCCCCTCATCAAACTTACTTTTCAATAAATCGATTGTGAGGTGTGCTGTGTGGCTTGTGGCAACATCCTGTTGAAATGACATGTCGTCCACGTCCATATCTTCCAATCGGGCCAAAAATAATCGGTAATCATGGCGCGATAATGCTGGTCATTCACAGTAACCTGACGATCGTTATCGTCGACAAACAAAATATGGTCCAATAACGCCGCCGGCATGCAAACCGCACCAAACTGTTATTTTTATTGGATGAAGTAGTGATTCATGAAGCATATGTGGATTTTCACCCGACCAATAATGCATATTTAGCTTATTGTCGAATCGGAGAACGTACGTCGCTGCAAATGGTCCATCGGCTTCTTGAGGCAGCTTTATCTTGTATGGGTATAAACCAAGATCCTTTCGCAAAATACGTCATAATGTTGTCTGAACAATGCCCAATTCTTGAGAACGCCGTGGAATTGACTGATTTGGATCGTTTGCTACGGACGCCTTAACGGCAGCGGTATTTTCGACATTTCGACCAACCCGTTGTCTCACTGAAACGGCATCATCACATAACGAACATATAGACTCAAATTTTTGCACTTAACCTGTTATTGACTGTCTACTAGGGCGAGAACTAACGCCGAAAATTGGAGTTAACGCTCTTAAAGTTGCGGTCACCGACTCCGAATTTCGGTAGAAAATTTCTATAATTTGCAGACCTTGCGCGCTCTTGTACTTTATTATGATAAAAATGTTTAGTTTACTGAATAAATTGACAATGACAGTTCAATAATTAGTGAAAGGGTGCGTTCACAAATTAAATTCAAAAGTGTGTCCCTATTGGAAAGCTATTTATGGGAACCATTATATGAAAGATGTTTTTATAATTTGGCGATTAATTTATATATTTCAAATATCCTTTCAAAGTCCATAGGAATTTTTTCTGGCAAAAATTAAGGACGATGTTCTTGTTCCCATTCTCCAATTCGACAATTTACCTGCTGTGTCCCTTCAAAACACTTTCCATACAAAATCCTACTAAATAGTTTGCTTATTTTCCTTTCTCCATGACGTCCTCCATAATTATTATACAATGAGTTCAAAAACCTAAACAAAAAAGGACATTGCTGGCGAGTTTTCACCAGACGGTACACTCTTTCATGCGTTTCTAATTAGCAAAACGGCCATTTTGTCTAGCACATAGCACACAGCTCCAGAGCATCTACCGTTCCATTCCTATTTGTATTTGTGTATTTGAGAATAATTATAAAAATGTCCAGTTGAAAAACAATTAATCTCGGTGTGCCTCATGCTCCTTGATGGAATAATATTCACCAAATGGAAATGGAATCGAAAATTTGCGGGTGAATTCCTTGACACAATTTTCCATTTTGTATGCCGCACCAATTATTGCATGGAATAAGTAGACCAGGACGGGTCTGGGTTCGGGTCCGGGTGAAGGGGTAGAAGAAAATTTCTGCCCGGATTATTTTTCATCATAAATTTCACTTTCTATATTAAAACGGTACACACCAGTATCACCAGCCATTGGCGAGTTCTGTTCGACTGCCTCTGAATGGTGCGGGGCTATTAAGGAATCAAATGTCCTGTTGTTGCTCAAATATTGAACAGCAAATAATAACAAAGGCAAATCAACACGAACACTGATTCATGATGGCCGAGAGAATCTACCTTCTCCTCCAGTGCTGCTGATGGTCCTCCGATTTTCCGGATGAAATAATCGTGCACAATCTATTCAAGCGTATATGCGCTTATATTGTATAACACAACACTATACATAGACTATACTCTATTCTATACTCATGGGTGCGTATCCTTTGTATTATGTTTTGAAAAAAGTCCTTTTTTGTTTGCCCCATATATCGATGCCTTCCCCCTTCGGTACAGCACATCGTCATGAAACCACATTGATCCACAGGCACACATTTGTTGGGCTATGATCTGTTTTTTCTGCCATGAAAATTAACTGAATTGGAAAATTGTGCCTTTTGTCGCAGGAATATTGCATAGTTTGGGGGGCTATGGATGTGTAAAATAAGGATAACGTGAAAGGAACGAGTATATATGGACAGCCTCACGTGATGGGATTTCATTGATTTTCAATAGAAATGTTGACATTCATCTAAATTCCATGGAATGTTTTGTGTATTGGGTTTTTTATTTATACAATAAAATACAAATATGTAATGTACAGGCGCACAGGGTGGTATGTGTTTGTTTAGATTGGTTTTTTAAACATTTAAAAAGGGAAATAATTTTTTTTGTTTAAGTTAAAAATGTAGACCAATCAACAAAATTGTTTTATTGTTTACAGGGTGGTGCAACAAAGCTAATTGGTTTAATATTTTATTGCATTTTGATTGAAATTTAAAAAAAAAATCTTCAGAAAATTGAATTATTGATTGGAATGGTAGTGCATGGGCATTTTATGGAGTGTGGACTAGGTGTATGATGATTTCATGTGTGGTAGGCAATGGGCATATCCGCTTCCTGGATGGTTGTTAGCAAACGAATCTATATAGCGCTAGCCTAGTTAAATCAATTCTTGGGTGTAGAGAAATATGTTAAAAAAAATTATTAAAGATACAAAAAACAGGTTTTCGAAAAATATTAATGCAAAATTAGTTAGGCTACCTACATCTTCTTGAATATCAATTTTAATAGTAATCAGATCACCAGAAAGTCGAAGAAAAAAAAACCGGTCCTATGGGAGGTACCGTTTTTAGCCCATCATATATTTTTTTTTTCACCAAAATATAATGCATACCTACATACCTTTATAAAAATTCTTGGAGCCTGTTTCGAGAAAAAACAAACTGTTATATAACGGTTATATGACAGGTACCGTTAATTTTTGAGCTAAAAAAAAAAAAATTAAAAAATTCCTCTGTAGAATGTCGAAATAACCTTAAGTTCTAAATTTGAAGACGATTGGTGCAATCGTTTAGGCTGCAGTCCAAAATACATCCGTACAGACAACTAGACAGACAGACAGTCAAACGGACAGAATTTTGCCAGTAACTCAAATATGTTTCTCTATTATCGTAATGTCATGTTTGATTGTTATTTCAAAATGTTTAATCTGCACGAATCAATAACTTGCATTATAGTACCTTTAATCGCAAGTAAAATGGTAATAATAAAATTGAGCTACAAAATGACCCCAGCCAATTAGAAGACTGGTGTGATGTCAATAATTTAGTATTGAACTTAAATAAATGCAAAACAAGAATTTTTTAACAAGAAAACGAAATTGCACTCAATTTCAATATACTGTAAAGTTTTGGCCAGGGGTTCGACAAATAAAACTCAATCAAAATTCCAAAATAATACAACAAATCTCTTTATTTTACGAAACATAACGTCTTTCAGTTTAAATAACAGCAAATTTTACTTATTCCACTTATTCATAATTCAAATACGTTTTTATAATTCAACACTTTTTATATAATCTCAATTCAATCACTTTTTACTAATGCTTCTGGTTCTTAACAATCCCACTTTTGAAAATAAACTAAATTCTCAATGCCATATACTCTTGTATTTATACAAATTTACAAACTTCTGGAAGCTTCCGTCTGGTTCTGGCACAATCTAAGCTTTCGAGTTCGAATTAGTACTTCGAGTTCGAATTAGTACTCAGTTAAAACATATTGCAAATATGTTGCATACTTTTAAGAACATGGTTGTTGCACACAATACTGTTGGTGTTGTGTTAAAAATGGTTGTTGTATACAATGTATCCTGCAGATGTCGTTAAGTTGAATCTTAACATTTTGTTGCCACATCACAATACATACGATCAATGGTTCCATTCTTAAAAAAGTATCTGAAATAAAGAACCTTGGAATAATTTTTGATTCAAACATTTTATTTTCCTCTTACATATAAATTTTATTTCCAAAAAAGCATTTAAAATGCTTGGTTTTATTATGAAAACATGCAAATCATTTCAAATGGTTAAATCTTACACAACTACGTTTAATTCTCTGGTGAGACCTGTATTAGAATATGGAAGTACAATATTGCAGCCATTTCTATTTAACATACACGAAAGAAGTTGAAACGGTTTGACGAAAATTTACAAAGTATCTTTTTCTTAAAATAAACGGTCCTCAATTAGAATATCTAGTAAGGCTTCAAATGTTTTTGGTGTTATCTCTTGAGGAAAGAAGATTCTACTCGTCCATGGACATTGTTTGATTTTTATCTCAAAAATTTTAATCTTCACATGCATAACTTGTATTATAGTACCTATAATCGCAAGTAAAAATGGGCACGACTGGGTCGCACGTACTTGCTCTAGTACTAGCTTAGACTAAGTGTGTTAGGTTGGCAATATAAGCCACTTAGTCCAGTATAAACCCCAAACAAACAAACAAAAAATTGGAAGATATGTCCCACTGTAGGATTTTAAGAAGGTTGGTTATGTGCAACGTTTCTATTTGGTTTAAAGAACCTTTGCTAAAACCCAATCTCGTACCTACTCCAAATCCTATAGTGAGCCCAAGCAGAGGGGTTGCATAACTACGTCATACTGAAAATGGAAAAAAAATTAATTCTGATATTATGTCCACTTTTAAAAAGACATAACGTCCATGGAACTTATGACTATTTCCTAAGTAGTCACAATGCCCATGGACATTTTGAAGCAGACATAATGCCCATGGACATTATGTCCGTGGACGCACTATCTCATCCTGCTGAAATTTGTTTGTATAAAATATTACGTGACTTGATAGACAACCCTCAACTGCTTGATAAGTTCTGTTTCATTGTTCCATACACCCAATATGGAGATCAACCTCCTGTTTTTAACCTTACAAAAGCGAGAAGCAACTTAATATACAAATCACCGGTATACAGGATTCAAAAAAATTACAATCAAATCTTTCTAAATATCAATATCGACAAATTTTAATTTTCTAAATTTACGGTATCAGTTATTGATGCAATCATTTCGAAAATACAAATTAAAATATTATTATGTCTATCTCTACTATACCAGGTTCGCGGACCAAATAAATATAAATGTAGTACATAACTTAAAAAAACTTTTATTAATTAGGTACACGACCCAGAAGAAAATTCATTTTAATGTTAATAAAGAGTGTGAAAGTGTTGTTGTTAATACTTTAGCTGAATTTGGACTAAATCAAATAAATTGTTTTTTTTTTTAATAGTTTGAATCGAGTTATTGACTTAGAATTTGTTGATAATGAATTCAGTGTGAGTATTACCAGCCCCACTCCACCTCCCCTTCCTAATCATTTAGTTCTTTGCCTAAGCATTAAATTTTATAGTTACATAAAACGAAATACTGAAATTGATTGTATTTATAATTTTGAAAAATGTAATTTCACAGTATAGTCTAATTTTATGAATAATTTAACTAGTTGGGCGTGTGTTTTGAGCAGCATTAGTTTAGAAAGTGCATTTTGCACCTTTGCTAATTCATTAAAGGAGGCAATTGATTTATTTACACCAAAGTTCTTACCGAAATCTTCATCTAAATCCAATCGGTTTAATAAAAAACTTATTAATATTAACAACAATAAAAACAAAGCTTTTAAGTTGTTTCGAGCCTCCAATAACGATGTGATTCTCTAAGAAAAATATTGTCGGTTGCAAAAGGAGTTTGATTTTTTAAACAAATTTCTTTACAAGCAATATATTCTTAGTATGGAATCAAAGTTAAAAAAAAATAGCAAATGTTTGTGGAAGTTTATAAACGATAAAAAACGGTTAACAGGTATTCCTAATTCCATTAATTATTTAGGTGAAACATCAAGCGATCCCTTAAAGATTTGTAATCTCTTTGCTTGTTTTTTTCGCTCAGTGTATAATCCATAATGTTTAAGTAATACATCTAACGTTGAAGTTTCCCCTGAGCTTATTGATATTGGTGATCTGCAGGTAAACTTAACTGAAGTCGAAATCGAGTTAAATAAACTGAATGAAGATAAGCAACCAGGTTTTGATGGCATTGTCCCCATTGTGTTAAAGAGGTGTGGCAGTTCCACTTGAATTTATTTTTAACCGCTTTCTTCGGGAAGGTGTTTTCTTGGATAATTGGAAAAATTCTTTTCTAACTCCGGTTTTTAAATCAGGGTCAAAAAGTGAGGTAACTAATTACCGTCCTATTTGCAAAATATCAGCAATTCCTAAACTTTTTGAAAAAATAGTTTATAACAAATTGTTTTTTCTTTTAAAGGAAATTATTTCCCCTCTGCAACATGGCTTTATTGCTGCGAGATCTACTGCAATAAATCTTACACTCTTTAGTAACTATGTGATAGATTCTCTCGACAAAGGTTTCCAGTGTAACGTAATCTACACCGATTTTTCTAAAGCATTTGATAGGGTAAATCACACAATTCTGCTAGCCAAACTTGAAAACTTAGGTTTTCACTCAAATTTATTAAAATGGTTTGGTTCATATCTAACTGGTAGAACTCAGTATGTTCGCATTAATAATATTCAATCGAATCCTTTGATAGTTACTTCTGGTGTCCCCCAAGGAAGTCATTTAGGACCCTTCCTGTTTTTAATTTATATCGTTGATAAATAAATATTTTAATAATTGTATGTGTTTAATGTATGCGGACAATCTCAAATTTTATCTAACCATTAATTCAGCTTTAGACTGTGTTAATCTGCAAAAAGATTTATTTAACTTATTTGTTTGGTGTAGCAAAAACGATCTTCATCTCAATGTTTAGAAATGTCAAACTTCTTCATTTAGCCGAAAAACAAGCCCGATCACATTCGATTACGAAATTAATGGTACCCTATTAACGAGAGTAACTGAAAAAAAAGATCTTGGGGTAATTTTTGACACAAAGTTAACTTTCACTAGTCACTTTGATTACATCGTAGCTAAAGCCAACTCTATGCTTGGTTTTATTTATAGAAATTCTAAAGACTTTATAGATCCTTTCACACTGAGATCGCTCTATTTTTAGCTATGTTTTTTCTTTATTTTTATTTTTTATAATAAACGCGCGCACAAGGGACTACTTGTTTCCCTTTTAATGTAACACACTGCGCGGGCATTCGGAAGATAGGGAGGGGAGAGATAGGAGGTGTCGGTTAACATTGGTTTTGAATGTTTGCAGATCAAAATGGCAAGGGAAAATCCCGCCGGGTAAACTATTCCAAATTCGTGTCGTTCGGCTAAAAAAAGAATCCCTATATTTCACGGTACGTCCGAAATTGGGCTCAAGGGTGAGCTGATGAGCATTCCTTGCGAGACGAGTATTACGGGCGAAACTTTTAAGGGGAGGAATGCAACTGGCTACTTCGAGTGAACATTTTTTGTAAAAGAAACGATAAAACAAGGAAAGACATGAGACATTGCGTCGGTGTTCGAGAGGGGCATGGCAGTTCTATTTCCTATCAATCTTAACGCTCTATTTTGTATTCTATCAAGCAGGTGAAGCAATGTTTGTGAAGCACCTGCCCATAGGTGGGAGTTATAATCGAGTTTAGGGCGTATAAACGCTCTATAAATTGTAGCCAGATCAGATGGGGAAAAATACTTCTTACACCGATACAGAAAACCTAAGCACTTAGCAGCATTCTTAGCGATTTCAAATATATGGTCGTTCCAACGGAGGTCGTCGTTGACACACATACCGAGTACTGAGAGCTTTTCGGTTTCTTCGATGTAAGTGCCATTCATGGACAATGTATCGTATTCGTGTGGAATCCGTATTATAATATTCATTCGTTAAGTACGGCCCCGCGTGCAGTACATCTACTATATTACGACTTATCTTGTTTTAATAACAAGAGTGACAGGCGATATGTACATATTTTAAAGCTAAAATCAAATTATTAATCTTTATAGTCAGATTTTCTTTTGGTATGAGGATTGAATAAAACTTCTGGATTTCTCTACTTCTTTTCTGCAAAAATTTAAGTAATGCAATTTCTACGTCAGCTCTCAATTTCAATTTGCAGATTCGGAATGGAATACTGCATTTTAAATACAATGCAATTGTATCAATTTTTGTTAAAAATTCCTCTACCATTCCTCAAGCATATTAATTGTAAAAACTCCAACCAAGAATATTCTAATTACTGGCCTAACTATTATTCCTCATATCCATATAACCTCTTCATCCTAGTTTCGAATTGGAATATTCCAATTCCAAGTTCCAACGATTTTTCTCTGCTCCAAAACTTGAACAAATTCCAATCAATCATACAATTCCTACAATGACCGCAATATAACGATGTCCTTGAGTTGATTTTGATGAAAATTTTCAATTCAAATTTTATTCAACCTCAAAAAACCAATACAACAGCACAATCAGGATATCAAAAGTCCTTCTCTTTTTCGTATTCTAATCGCTTTGCATTTTAGTGAATTTCTCTACTTTTTTTTGTATCCATATGCCCCGTTGCCATTGTCCTGTTCAAAGGAAGCGAATTATTCAATTGCAGAAGTTTTCGCAACTTTTAAATCGGAATTTCCTCATAAAATATTTTGCAATATACATCCCTTACCATCCTCCCATCACATGAAAAAAACAAACAAAAAAACTTCTTTTCTCTGCCTGTCCACCGTCGGTCGCGTTGCCGAATCCGAACTTCTTCGAAACTGCATCCTTCGAAAATGGCTCCAAGAAATCGATGTCTTTGAGAAGAAGGAAATGCATTTTGCACGTCTCGTTCACAGAGTTTCCGATGGAAATTCCGCTCGAAAGCAACAGACATTGACGAGGTATGTGACAGCTCGGCAAACCGTTCCTTTAAGATACTTTTTAAGCCGAACAATCCAAGTGCTTCGAGTATAGTTTCGAATGGTGGAAATTCGACATCTGTATCTGGAGCCAATAACAATAACAAGTCACTTTTTTCTTCTTGCTTTTAGTCTTCTCGTTATCCTCCCACTTCTCCGTCAAGTTTTCCAGGACGAAAGACGTGAATCCTGAGTGCACCATGCATTTTATTTTTGTTTTTGGTTTCATACTTTGGTGGAGTCCTTATGGACAAACCTAGAGTTTCTTTCTTGGAATACATTTGATTCTGTTTTCCTTTAACCGGAAGGATATGCATACAGAGTGTGGGAGTGGACGTTATTTGGTGGGAAAGAGAGCAGAGTGGCTTTTCTTATACAATTTTCTTTTTGAAAAATTAAAAACTTTCGCGAAAGATACATTCTTATATTTTTGTATTCGTTGAGTATTAGGAGATGATGGGAAGGGTGGAATTCGGAATAATAAGTTATTTTTATACATGGCCCGCAGGAGCAGTTCGTGCTCCATCTGAACTCCCCCCCCCCCCACCCACCACACCCTCATTCCGATTGTTTGTTTGTTTGCTTGTTTTCGCAATTCGTGGCAGTTAAAGTTGAGATGGATGTGAAAGTTTTTTTCTTATTTTCAGTTTAATTTTTAATGGAAAGTATTTAGATTGCTTGGCGGAGTATTTTCCAGTTGTTTTTTTCACGAGCAAATAAACTATTTTTTTTTGCTTTTATTAAATTTCGAAAGATAAGCATTATTATTGCCATTTATGTCGAGGCTATAGTGTATATTTATGGTTGTGGATTTTAATGGAGTGTACTCTTTTATCAAGACCAACAATTCAGCAATAAAGTTTTGTTGGTTTTAAGTTGTACGAGACGACCATGAATGGAATAGTTTGGTAAATGTGAATCGATATCTGAGGGAAAATAATTGTGGATAATGGGTTTTTATGAAAATTAATTTGAGTTAAAAACTTAAATTCTTTTCGTTATTAATTGGGGGTAGAAAAGATGTTTGTATCTTGATAATTTGTGGATAATTTTCTGATAATGACGATCTAAAAATAGTTGATGGCTTTGCCCATCAACTGCATTGCCTTTATTCTAATGATGATGGATTATGTTTGAAAAAGTATTAGAAAATTTATTAAATCCTTGTGTACCTCATCCTTGAAGATTAAGATAAAAATGGCAAAATGAATCATTCGTCGGATTGATGTTAAACCTCTCTCTCTGAATGCATCGAAAGAGATCAGTTCACTGTTCGGTGAGATATGCCATCAGATCACGAGTGGAACGGTTGCTGCGGAAGTCATACCGATGGTCATGGAGTAGCTTTTGATCTTCTAGATATTCCTTAAGCTGACGGTTAATCAGCGTTTCCATGAACTTAGAAAGAAGAGATGTAAGTGCTATCGGTCGGTAGGAGGAGGGGGAGGATGGGTCACCTTTCCCAGGGACAGGCTGGACAAATCTTGTTTTCAATCTTCTAGGAAAGATTCCAGAATAGGAGCGACGGAAAAGCTTATGCAGGTGCTTTGCCAGTGTGGAAGAACACCTCTTCAGAAGAATCGGAGGTATATCATCCGGGACAGCGGATTTGTGTATATCGAGATCTTTGAGAACTCTTGCTACTTTACGAGTGCGGAAAAAATCTGTCGCATGGAAAAATTTACATTTTCAAGTACAAGAGGGGCAACGTTGCTATGCGGCATCTTGGAGCTGGCAGCAAAATGGGCGGCGAGCAAGTTCTCTGAAGAGTAAACAATTGGTTTGTTATTGTCGATGAGCGTTGGAACCGAAGATGTTGAGGAGTTTTTAATATTTTTTACAAATGACCAAAAATTTTTACTGCCTTTGGGACACTGCAGAATTTGTTGCCGTAATTTTTGGTCTTGCACAAATTTGGTCCTTTTAATGACGGAGTTGCAAGATTTCTTAGCTTGTTGTGCTTTTCCGATTTTCTTCTGTGGGGTAGGCTTTGTAAGATCGGAGGAAACTTACTTCTTTGAGCCTGATAACTACTTTACACTCAGACTTAAACCAGGATTTTTCTGTAGGCTTGATGCTTTTTACTCTGTTAGGAATAAAAGCACGCATCCCTAGAAGAATCACATTTGTGATCATTCAGCATTTGTCCAGCCTGTCCCTAAGAAAAGTGACCCATCCTCCCCCTCCTCCTACCGACCTATAGCACTAACATCCCTTCTTTCTAAGGTCATGGCAACGCTGATTAACCGTCAGCTTAAGGAAAATCTCGAAGATCGAAAGCTTCTCCATGACCGTCAGTATGGCTTCCGCAGCAACCGTTCCACTGGTGATCTGAGTTTGGCATGAAGCTCTCTTATCGAAAATGCGTGCTTTTGGGATCGATAATACTCTTGTTCGTTGGATTAGAAGCTATCTTCTGGACCGTTCAATACAAATTGAATTGGATGGTATCAAGTATGATTCCCACAAAATAAATGCTGGTGTGGCCCAAGGCTCTGTTCTGTCTCCGACTCTTTTCCTCATTTTTATAAATTATCTTCTGTCTGTTACTTCTAATCCATTTATCTGTTTGGCTGACGACTCTACCCTCAGCTTTTCATATTCTTTCGATAATTCACGTCGGACGTACAATTGCAACGGTACCGTATGTCAAGCTCATTAAACTCTGATATATACAGCATTGTCAAATGGGGTAATCGAAATCGTTTGGAGTTTAATGCTTCGAAAACTCAATGCTGTCTTCTGTCTTTAAAGCTAAACATTCCCCCAATGCCATTGTCCATGAATAGCACTTACATCGAAGAAACCGAAAAACTCTCAGTATTCGGTATGTGTGTCCGTTGGAACGACCATATATTTGAGATCGCTAAGAATGCTGCTAAGGTTTTCTGTATCGGTGTCAAAAGTATTTTTCCCGTCTGATTTGGCTACAATTTATAAAGCGTTTATACGCCCTTAACTCGAGTATAACTCATACCTCTGGGCAGGTGCTTCACAAACATCGGTTCACCTGCTTGATAGAATACAAAATCGAGCGCTAAGATTGATAGGAAATAGAAATGACGCTGAAACAATTGCTCCTCTCGAACAACAACGCAATGTATCATGTCTTTCCTTATTTTATCGTTTCTTTTATAAAAAATGTTCACTCGAAGTAGCCAGCTGCATTCCTCGCCTTAAAAGTTTCTCCCGTAATACTCGTCTCGCAAGGAATACTCATCAATTCACCCTTGAGCCCAATTTCTGACGTACCGTGATATACAGAGATTCTTTTTTTAGCCGAACAACACGAATTTTGGAATAGTTTACTCGGTGAGATTTTTCCTTGCCATTTTGATCTGCAAACATTCAAAACCAATGTTAAACGACACCTCCTGTCTATCCCTTCCCTATTTTCCTACTGCCCATGCAGTGTGTTCTACATTAAAAGGGAAACAAATAGTCTCCCTTTTGCGCGCGTAAATTATATACAAAAAAATCAGCACTGGCATCAATGTCACTATCGAGGAAGCATAGTGACCAGTTTAAGTTTCGGAAAAAAATATTCAGGTTTTCTCGTATTGCCAAACGGTCCTGGTAGAGAGTTTTTCTTTAACTGGATGGTTGGAGGACGAGAAATGACACAATGGTCCGAAGTGTCAAATGGAGAAGTTATTTATCAGGGTGAGAAGTAAGAGACAAGTCAAGAGTACGGGCGCTTTGCCCAGCAACATCCGGTAAACGGGTTGGCACATCGATCAGTTGGGTAAGGTGATGTAACCCGGCAAAGAGCTCGACATACCTTCCTTCGGGTGTTGTCTGACCAGAATAGCGGAGCCAATTGGAATTGTGTACATTGAAATCGCCCGCAATAACGATTTCAGTGCGAGTATAAAGGGAAGCAATTTCCGAGATGGAATCAGACAGCGTATCAAACTCGTTACAAGTCAAATAATTGTCTACATTTGAATGACATGCTTGCGGACAGTGAATTTGAGCCACAAGAAGTTAAAGTCCACGTTGGAACATTGCCCATATTGGGGAAGGTTGTGGCAAGCAATATCATTCCTAACATAGACCACGAGATCATGATGGAAAAAGAGAAATGGCACCAAGCTATACCCGTGTAGAACAAATTCTGATAAATCAGTATTTACTCCAACCTTAGTTTCTCTTAATGCCAAAATAGCTAGCTTGTATTTAACAGTGTAGACGTACACGACACAAAAACTCACTTACCGTTTAAAAATACTTACATTCAAAACACAACACTGACAATGTACAACAATGTTGACAACAAGGGAACTCATGTATCCCGTGTATATAGATTCCGGCTCTTGCGTCAATGGTTTTTGAATGTGCCACAATAATCGTCGTCTTCCAGCAATTACAATCTTTTTTTTAAATATTTTGATAGTTTTATCATTTCTCCCATCAAAGTCTGAAATTCACTTTTCTCAGGTTTTAGTTTCTTTCTTCTTGTTATAAGTATGTTGGTGGATGGCACTTACTTCGGACTTATGTTGAACAAAACAGACAACGCAATCTCTGCTGATGTGTTGATGCTCTATCTGACATCAAATCCGAAATTCAAACCTTGAAGACTTTATTTTTTTCCTTTCACGAGTGCATTTTTCTACGGTTATTATGAATTTATCTGAAGTTTTAAAGCTAACACATCTTACATAGAATTAATTAAAGTAGTTTTGAGTTTCTTTCTGGTCTGAGTTCTTTCCAAAATTGTTCATAGCACAATAACGTCGAATTTAGCTACGTTCTTTTCTTTGTCCAATTGCTTGAAGGGTAATGAAAAATGCTTTCAAATTGAAGGGCCCGAAGATAAGCTTTCAAAAGGACTTAGCCTTTAACGTTTGACAGCGTCGGGCAAAATTGATACCCATCATGAAGGAGCTTCATCAAAAAGACGCATCAGTTAAGATATCCACATTGCCAAAAGAGTCTTTACTTAGGTGTGACGAAATAAAAGGGGTTGAAGTGATAAAATCTATTTACAGAGATATTTTAGTAAATGAATATCTTTTTACTAATGAAATTAAAAATACACACAAAACAGCTAGAAAAGAAAACACATTTCACAAAACTTGAAATCTGACAGATAATGTCATTAGTAGAAGTGATACATATTTTTTTTAATGACAATAGGCGAGAAATCTATGGGTGCTCCCCGTAGCTCTAAGGAGGTTGTACACGACTTCTGAAGTGCCCCAGTCTACCAGCCCAGCACGCTGAAAAAATGTAATAAGGTTTAAAAACAAAACGAATTTTGTAATTCATTTTTGACCTGATAACGTCTTATAAATGGATGACAGGCTACAAGTACGAAATAACATGACTCATGCTGATAAGACTCCTGACTCATGCTTACCGCGAGACTGTGGTTCTTTCAACAAAAATCGATCGCAAGCACCAGGCGCAAATAGGTACAAATTCCCAAAATAATTCCACTCAAATTCAAGAAGAACAAGAAGAGAAAAAGGAATACAAAATTGGCGGAGTTTTGTTAAAATTAAAAGTAGATGTAGATATTTGGGTGTGTGTGTGTGTGTGTGGATTTAATTAGAGGGTTTGTGGGTGTGAGTTAACGGGCTGTATGTTGGTGTTGCTGCCATCAATGTTTTCTTATGACGTTATCACGTAAAATTATCTTCCGTAAACCGAATTTAAAAACAAAAACGCTTTCCAAATTTTTAAATATGAATAACGTTTTATATTGAAGTTTCGTTTTATATATGTATATGTATGTTTGCGGAAGCAATTGCGACTGACTAAATCAAATAATATATTACAATAATCTATTTGAGTCTTTTTAACTATGTATTTGATAAAGATTAACAAAAAAAAGTAAGTGTGCCCCACCCAACAAATACTTTCAACCTTAGGGCATCATCATCAACAACAGCGCATTATCAACATAATAAATAATTTCATAAAAATATTGAGTAACTTCATTCTTTCGGTTAACTTTTGTTTTTTGTTTTTTACCTAAGAAAATCCACGCAAAATAATATAAATTTAAATATATTTTCCTTAAAATATCCTGAATTGAAAATGTATCTTAAATTGTTTACTTTGTTATCTCATCGACTGAAAACAAAAAAAATCAACAACAATCTCTAAACACCGAAAGTCCTTCATTTCGTTGCCCCCTTTACTGCATACTAATTATAAAATTACCACCAACATAATTAAATTACATTGTGTCCTCTATTTCCTTTTTCTCCAGCACGTGTCCTGTCAAACGCGCACTCCTGGGGGTTTGTTTTTTTTTTCTAACCTTTAAGGTGATGCTCATTAAACAATTTCCCAGACTAATGATGTGAAAGTGAAATCTAATTGAGAAAACAGATGAAAACATAAACAAGGAAAACAAAGTGTGTTTGTCCATTTCATCGCACATCTGGCTGTAAGGATTTCTTTGGGAAAGAAAAATGTTTTTCCATTTAGCCAGTCCCGAAAAAAAAGGATTCATAATCAATATTTTTTTCCGGAACCTTAATGGTAATTTTTAAAATTATTTTCGTTTTGATTAAGGTTTCCCACACGCCACACCCCGCTAGAAATAGTCATGGGTTGTGATAAAAGGTTGGAGCAACTGGCAGGCTTCAAATCGAGTGACTCAACCGTCAACCCCGTGCCGGATAGGTTTTCAATTCTATATTTAGTCCTTCAGAACTCGATGCTCGTTTTTTTTCCTGCTCCTCACTCATTTAATTTACTCTTGAAACTTTTCCGATGTCATTTTAGTGGCTTCCCGTTTTATGGCATCATCCTTCAAACTTTAAGTGCAAATGGATGGTTTTGCTTTTCCCGTTGAACCCGGCTGAGCTCGAGGCGTCGGATTCGCTCTCATTATTTCTGCTATAGATTGCTCTTATGTCTTCTTGTCTGTATGGTTGAGTTAATGGCGTTCCATCTGACGTGCCACAAAATCCATAAATAATAACCAAATTGTATAGGAAGTGTGTTCCTAGAATGCCTCCAGAGTTTTTATTTTCAATTTAACAGTCTCGAGAGTTTGATATACATACTCCTGGTTGTCTCTTCTATGTATTTTTATTGCTAATGTTGTATTGGTGCGCAGGCAAGGACTCATTATCATTATCCTCGGGAAATGCAAGCTGTGTTAGGTTTTTGTTTCAAAACTTGTGCTCCATAGACGTTTTGTGGCACTAATCATTTCCACATTTGGATTTTTTAATTAATGAATTAAATTGCTGTTGTTGCCGGGGGGAGGGTTTGGGATGAAGCCGCAGATAAAGATCCCAGCAGATACGAGTAGTTTGGCTGCGTCAGTAAAAATAAATCTCCAAAATAGGATTAGTGTACATATACAGTTTTTTTGTATCTGCTAGATATTTTAATAGATTTTTTTTTGGAATTATTTTAATTGCGTTTATTTATAAAACGTTGTCTGCAGAATGATTAAAACTAGGGGAGGTGGTTTGTGTTTTTACTGCATGTCTAGCTCAACCCCCTGACAATAAACCAATTTGATGAGAGCGGTTCATTAAGTTTGTGTTTTGGCGGTTTTTGTACATTTGGAATTTGAAAACTGTTAAATTACATTTTGAGTTTTGTATTCGCAGGTCTGCCTTTATTTGGCCTGCTGGTGCCAAAATTAATTTATCGGCCTGTCATGTGTTTGGTTCTAATTAATTTCGGTTGGTTATCCTGATGGTGTAGCGGGAAATTAATGCCGCAGTCAAAAGGAATCGAATCATTTTTCATTTTCATTTTATGTGTAGAGTTTATTTGATTAATTGAGGTTCATTTGGAGAGTTTTTTTTGTGGTTTTGTTAAATACAATACTTTTGTGGGTTTTTTTGTGGGAGGGATTATTTTGGCGAAATAGCTTCAGGATGACAAATTTTCAATTTTCGGATTATTTAATGTTCTTTTTTTCAAAAGAGGCTTTATGGCTGCAGTAGTGAATGGTGGTTTTAATAAGTTGGCACTAAGTCGTTTTGAAAAGCATAGGATTTATATTAATTGAATAGTTGTTGGTGTTTCAGGGGAAAGGATGAAAAAGTTTTGCCGCAAATCTATTATTGGCTTGAGGCTTATAAATCTCTTGTGAACATATAAATCACATAGAAAGAAATATATCTTTCACCATAGTAATTTATAAATGATTTAAACTTATGAATAATGACAAATAAATTTCGGTATTTTTTTAAGCATCACTCGTATATATGAAGGCAAAAATATAATTATAGAAGTTATGTAATGAATCTTTGCAATATTTAATTTTCAATGAAAGAAATTTTTACTAAAGCAAGATTTCTTAAAGTGCTCTTTTTGTCACTATGCAGGATATGATGTTTGGATTTATTTATACGTGATGAAAATTACCATCTTAATCCAGGTTAGAACAAAACTTTTGTGCCTTCCTTTTGCCTTTCCTTTTATCAACGTGCGGGATCGATTTTAAAAAAACAAAACAATATGTTTATTTTAATATCCTTTTGAAAGCACAATAGGATATCGGCCACTTACCACCTTTATTAAAGTCAATTGTCAATCTTCACTGACCTACACCAATGTCTCGGGTGTTTGTTTATTGCATGTCACCAGTGCTCTTACCCTTAATTCTGTGGCGCTGTGTTTTATGTACACTGTACAGATACTCTTTATATATCCTTCTCTAGACAGGACTTATAATCACCCAATTATTTTCACCTTTTTATTTTGCATATCCTAGATGGTGAGAGTTTTTCAATTTAGATGCTTAAGGGACAGTTCATTATCTACGATTTGTTCGAAACGGCAAAAGCTTGATTTTGCGCCCTGCTTACCAGCGTTTGAGGTAAATTATTTAAAACCATAGGCCTAGTTTGTTGGCCTTTGTGGAACCCCTAAAACACAAACTTAAACTCCTAAGTAACTATACTATTTATAATGTTCATTAAAGTGTAACATAATAAATATGCTTGTTCGTCATTTGCAACTTTTAAGTAAGAAACCGCAATTACAAGGGTAATACAATTGTAAAGATGAGATACAAATGGTCAACATACAGCCGCTTTTGATCATATGATATGATCATAACTTTTTCCATTTTTTCAATAAAAGTATTTCATCTCTGGCATTAGACTCATTATTAAATCCCTTGCGCTACATTTCTCGTTTTTTTAATCCTCTCTCTGTGCAGTCGACCATTGGGCGTTGGCCAACTGAATTGGTTTAAGACAAGCTATATTTTGTATCCTTCATCCTGCTGGCTGCTGGTTTTCTCTCACGATTACCGCTATCCTACTCCTACCCATTATGGAAGCATGAGTGGAGCTTAAACATGCATTCTGGATATCGATTTCTGCTCTTCTTTTCGTTCACAACAACGGCCGGCTAATTTTCTCTATTTCGCAGTTTACACTGCTGTTGGTTTATGGTTTCACATTAGAAATGATCGATTGGTATTTTTACTTCCGATTATAGGGACTATAAGGCAAGTTAGAATTCGAGAATATAAAAAAATTGAGATAACAATCAAACATGACATTACGATCATAGAGAAGTCTTAAAAGTTAGTGGGAAAAATATCTGTCTATCTGTTTGTTTGTCAGTATGCAGCAGCAGCCTAAACAGCTTAATCGATTATATTCAAACTTGGTGTGTGTGATTCTTTTGGCATTCCCCAGAGGAGAAATTGAAGTTTTATTTTTAGGCTTACAAATAACAGTACCTGCCAAGGATTTTGATGAAATTTTGTTGAGAATTTTTCTGTTGGTATTGGCTATCATTTGATCAGAACCAAATTTACGGGAAAAGTCTATTAATGGTACTTTTCATATAACGGTTTTTAATTTTTGCCTTTCTCGGTAACGGCTCTTTGGATTTCTATCAAATCTTATATTTGAGAAGACCTAGGTAGCCAAAATAATTCTGCATATCAATATTTTGAATATTTTTTTTTCTAATTAAAATTTTTTTTTTTGAAAAATCAATTTAAAACTAATGAAAAAAAAATTATTAAAATTTTTACAATCACATGTATATTAATAAATTATAAGAAACTGCATACAATAACTAAAAAAACTAAAAATCAATATCCGTTTTTTTCTGTAGACTAAAAATAATGTGTACGTGGCTCTGATTTATTGCTTTATTTTGCAGTTGCAACAACCGCTACTTTTTCCTGAAGTTTTTTCTGCGGTCGTTGCTCTGCTTTTCGGCTGTATGCACTGCTGTGGCCCGAATTAATTTTTTGATAAAAATAATTGGTTTATAGAGTCTGCAATTCTAAAATATTATATGTAATTATAAATATAAAAAAAATTATACATATAACGGGTGCTTGAGAACTTTTTTTTTTAAAAAAACGCATAAAATTTGCAAAATCTCATCGGTTTTTTATTTGAAACGTTAGATTGGTCCATGACATTTACTCTTTGAAGATAATTTTATTTAAATGTTGACCGCAACTGCATCTTAGGTGGTCCATTCGGAAAGTTCAATTTTGGGCAACTTTTTCGAGCATTTCGGCCGGAATAGCCCGAATTTCTTCGGAAATGTTGTCTTCCAAAGCTGGAATAGTTGCTGGCTTATTTCTGTAGACTCAAAACTTGACGTAGCCCCACAAAAAATAATCTAAAGACGTCAAATCGCATGATCTTGGTGGCCAACTTACCGGTCCATTTCTTGAGATGAATTGTTCTCCGAAGTTTTCCCTCAAAATGGCCATAGAATCGCGAGCTGTGTGGCATGTAGCGCCATCTTGTTGAAACCACATGTCAACCAAGTTCAGTTCTTCCATTTTTGGCAACAAAAAGTTTGTTAGCATCGAACGATAGCGATCGCCATTCACCGTAACGTTGCGTCCAACAGCATCTTTGAAAAAATACGGTCCAATGATTCCACCAGCGTACAAACCACACCAAACAGTGCATTTTTCGGGATGCATGGGAAGTTCTTGAACGGCTTCTGGTTGTTCTTCACTCCAAATGCGGCAATTTTGCTTATTTACGTAGCCATTCAACCAGAAATGAGCCTCATCGCTGAACAAAATTTGTCGATAAAAAAGCGGATTTTCTGCCAACTTGTCTAGGGCACTGATTTTGGTAATAAAATTCAATGATTTGCAAGCGTTGCTCGTTAGTAAGTCTATTCATGATGAAATTTCAAAGCGTACTGAGCATCTTTCTCTTTGACACCATGTCTGAAATCCCGCGTGATCTGTCAAATACTAATGCATGAAAATCCTAACCTCAAAAAAAATCACCCGTTATATTAAATTGTGTTATATTATATTATATTATATTATATTATATTATATTATATTATATTATATTATATTATATTATATTATATTATATTATATTATATTATATTATATTATATTATATTATATTATATTATATTATATTATATTATATTATATTATATTATATTATATTATATTATATTATATTATATTATATTATATTATATTATATTATATTATATTATATTATATTATATTATATTATATTTTATTATATTATATTATATTTTATTTTATTTTATTTTATTATATCATAATATATAATGATATTACATGAATTTGGTTTCCCCCTCAACTGCGTGCCCGGCAGATCCGGCTAGATCCCTCCTAGATCCGGCTACCAGGGGAGAGCCCGAATAAACACATCTAAATTTATTTTCTATCGTTCCTGAGTTCTGAGCGTCACAGGTAGTCATAGAATAATCTAATTTTCTGTGTTCGAGATAAGATAAAATAATAAGAGTAACTGTTATTTGAGTCCACTTCAGGTGTTTGTTTGTTTGTTTGTTTGTTTATTGACCAATTATAAAGTTTACAATTATTACATTTTATTTGCTATCGCCCAGTTTACACATAGTTATGGTAAGAACTACCTTACTTCTGAAAAAATATTATAAAATATGCACAATTTATTTTTAATTTGAAAATATAGTTTGAGGAGGAAAGGTCACGAAAACCTCCTATTTAAGGATTATAATAAAAAAAAAAATTATGAGAGAAAAAAGTAAATGTTTTTGTGTATCTATTTTTTATATATGTATGTATAGATTGTATATATACATATATGTATTTCTTAACTTATATTTAATATCACAGAATTGAAAGCTTCAAAAAGAAAAGAAAAGCAAGAAAAAAAAATTATGAATAATTAAATAAATTAGTAAGTGGATAAATAAATAATTAAATAAATTAATAAATAATAAGTAAATAAACAAAATTAAATAAATGAAACTACTAAATAAATAAACAAGTAAAAATAAAGAAATGAACAAATCAATTATAAACAAAAATAAATAAATACACAAGCATTAATTGATAAATAAATAAGTTTATAAATAGTTAACTGAATTAATAAATAACAACAAGAAATAAATATATAATTAAATGAATAAATGTCAAAAAAGAACAGAAAAAACAAAAATAAACAACAAAAATAAAAATAATACAGTTTATACATAAAATTAATAGACAACAAAGGTACGTAATAAATTGAACCTAGAAATTAATTAATTTTTTTATAAGTACATTATCAGACATTTGACATCGAATATCATACTTTTCTTTTAGCTTTAACATTCTTGCAAAAACATAATCCACATTGGCTAGATTATGTAATTCGTTAGTGGAAAAATGAGCATTAATTTCAAAATTTTGTTTTGTGAGATTTGTAATTTTTTTATGTGCGTTTTTGCACATTGTCCCCAAACTGGACTCCCGTAAAGCATAATTGATTGAAAAATTACTTTAAAGATTGTCAACTTATTTTTATTGTTCAAAAAGATTATCTGTTTATTAGCGGATACATAATTTTTATTGTTTTATTAACTTTTAATATTGTTTTCTGTACATGTTCATTGAATGTTAGTCTTTTATCTAGGTGTATTCCCAAGTATTTAACAGAGGTTCTCCAATCTATGTTCATATTGTTTAACATCAGATTATTACTGGGAATAAAACAAGACTTTCTTTTTCTTGAAAAAAAGATTGCCTGCGTCTTTGATGCATTAATTTTAATATTCCATTTACTATAATAGCTGTCTAAAATGTTCAAAGCTGATTGTAGATTAGTTTCAATACTAAAACTAAGTACATCAGATGAATAAATAGCAGTATCATCGGCGTATATAGCCGGTTCACAGTTGGGGAGCTGAGGAAAGTCAGCCGTATATATATTATAGAGGAGAGGACCTAAAACAGATCCTTGTGGAACTCCTGCTGGCACACATAGTTTTTGAGACAAGTCACCACATATAAAAACGGCGAAGTGTCTATTTGTAGTGGACGATCCTTATTGGATCTATCAGATTATGAAACCTTGTCCGTTAAAGAAAACTCGAATTTAATGACGACTTCTTTATTGGTTCTTTGAGTTGACAAAATTCTTGTTGAAATTCCTAAGAATATTATGTTGTAATGATTAATATATTAATTATTTAAATAAACTTGCTTTATGGTGTAGAAAATTAATAGATTAATATAAACATTCAGATGACAAAATTGAAAAAATTTGTTAGGTATAGCGTAAAGGTATGTACATTAAATATATAGCATAAAACTTCAGATAGCTTGGGAAAGAACTTTAATTGATATTCGTTGTAGTAGAAGAAGAGAAGCGATTAATAATGATGTAATAGATTAAATAATACGGAGTTGCCAGTGGCGGTAAATTATTAGTCTAATTTCTAAGAAAATCGAAATAAATTCGATTACATTTTTTTTTTTTTAAATATCGAGTTTGATAATATTTTTTTTTCCAAAAATTATTGATGAAAAAAACTTAATTTAAAAATGATATAATATAACAAATTTTTGACTTTTAGAAAGGCATAGCTCATAATTGTAGGTGTCCTCACTCTACAAGAATTTTCTTGAGGCGCCATCATATAATAAATGGGGTTGCAGCACACCAAACTGTATGTTCTTAAACTTTGTCTTGCAATGTGTTTCACAAAACGAGATATAAGCGAAAAAACTAAAATAGAGAATATTTGTGTTTTTCAACTCCAACCCCTCCAATGTTAGCACTAGAAATTCGAGGTCGATATTAACCTAAGATTGTACCCCCAATAAAATTCAATTTACTTCGGAATACCTTCCCACAAAAAGCATATAACTGCTGGTCTATAAAAACACTTATTGAATTTAAATTTTGTTATAGATTTTTTTTTACAAGCCTTCATTCTTTCTCATCATTTCTGATTCTTTATAAACCAAACTTCATGGAAATTTTATTTGCTACAAGTTGGCATCGTCATTTTGCTCCTAAATGCTCCACAAAGGAGTTATAGACCAAAGAGTAAACAAGTGCCGATTTTCAATCATTTGAACCTAATTGTGAAAGGGACAGAGGGAGGTGGTTGTGATCCCAAACATCATTTAATTTATGTTTATTACTATCAGAATTTACATTCCTTGTAATTTCATCTTTGCGGGAATGAATTTTTTTGACAGTTTTTTTTGGGTGTGTTGTGTGGGTGGAAGACGTATTTTATTGTGGGATACATACAGGTGGAAGACTAAATTTTTTAAACTTCTTATGTTTCAAATATTGCATAGAAAAAGTTTCATCTTTGCGGCCATAAATTTTTTCACAATTTTTTTGCGGGTTTTAACACTCTCCTGTAACACCCCGTAGTAAGGGTGCAATGGATGACGTTCATATTACTATTACTTATCACACATAATTTATACAAACAAAATTAAGCTTGCAAAAATGATACGGATCGCGAGCTTCCCATGCTTTCTAAAGCTCCTGTATTTTATAGGGCATTTGTTGCAAAATTAATGATATGAATAGTCGTAAGAATTTCGTTAACATATTTGAAGCTTAAGACTTCTTGCCTTAGTCTGCCTCAAATTACTCCCGCCAAAAGTCCGGGGTTTAAATAGGCCTATGGTAAGAAGCTTCCGGTATTAATACACCTTAGCCTGTGCATATCGCAGGTCGTTTACTTGTAGGACAATTTCAGGGCTCTGTCCCCTTAAACAATGGAATTTTGATTGAGCATAAAATGTCCATTCTTATTTATTATCGAGATACCACAACTGATTCTCAACATCATTAACATTATAATCTTTATCCTCCCTCACGTTCACTTTGTCCCAAACAATCAAAAAAGCACTTTGGTTTGTCTGTTTGAATGCTAGGGCTGGTTGAACGTAAAGAAATACTTCAATCTAAGAATCCCACAATCCAAACCAGCGGAGCTGTTTTTTAGATTAAAAGAATTATTCCTAACAGGTTGATTTAGTATTCAATATATAAAACTTGATTTAAATTAAGTTTAAAAATCAAAAAGAACAAATCAAATTTAATTTGTTTATGCATTGCACAATCACCAGACAAACAATGCAATTAATGAAAATTGCATTACCAAAAAAAAAAAAAAAAAAGAATTCAGAATCTAGATGAATATATAATGGATTTATTGTATTGTTTTTCTGGAAATCAAAATAAAACATATTATTTGAAAAGCGCTGTGAGTTTATTGAAATCAAAATAATGACCAGAAATACACTGGTGAATAATTTCGAGTATCAATTCAAAATTTATTGAATTATTTGTATTAATTTTGTATTTAGTGGTCTCAAAAAAAAAATAAACAAAATATTTATTATTGATTGAGTTTAGTAAAAATATGGCTTTTACTCGGTTTTTGTCAGACACAAACGCTTAAAACAAGAAAATGGAAAATGAACATTTTTACATTAAACTCCTCAATATTTCCGTTGATTTTATTTTGATTTAAATCCTTGAAATGATTTCTCTTTTATTCAATAATCGACTCTTATATTTTGAAAACGTACCAACAATATTTGTCCCTAATTTGTCACATATTACTTTATCCTTCGGCAAAAAGTCCTTCACAATTTATTTCCATTGTCAAAAGAAAATAACTTTGCTCGGTGATAGCGTTTTCCGAATGCAAAATATATTTTCGTTTTCTTTGTATCCGGCGATAGGGATCCGGCATCCGGAATATTGCGATTGAACATTGAACAATCATCCATAGAGGACGAAGAAAAATGCAGATTTTCCTCTTTTATTTCTATGAGCGATGAGCAATGCTCTCAAAAATGAATCCATCCTCGTAAACAACTATTCAAACATTGAATGTGAGTTTGGAACTTTTCGATTTTTTTTTTTGTATTTAAGTACATAAGTCATGTGTATGGAAAACAACAAATATAAAGTGCATCAAACAAAATGACATTTCTTGTGAATTCCATTTTCTTGCAAAGGCAGGGCCAGAGTCGTTCGACACAATTTAAATTATTACATCCTTGCTGTATCCTGATCCTGATGCACATTTGTTTTCTGCATTTTTTTGTTCTATTTTTTAATTTTCTATTTGGATGCAAAGGCTCGGGAAAATTCTTTTTCCCTCAAGGAAAAACAATATGCATTTGCAAAATAAGTCGATCTTCATATAAAGTTGGTAATTGTCAATATTGGAAAAACGAATTTCCAGATACATCCATTAATAATAATAATTAATAACGACACCAAGGATTTATTTGAAAGCTTACAAGTTTTGTTGTAATATCTCGAGATATTATTTTAAAGCACACTTAGCTACATATATAAAAGAATGAAACGACATGAAAAATGTATACAAATACGTTAAATTATATTAGAAACGAGTCTCACGTTAAAATGCCATAATAATAAAAAAAATAAATAAATAAAAAACACTATTTAAATAAAACGAATCAACTAATAAAATGAAATAAATAAAACTGAAAAAAATAATTTAATTAATATATACATATAAAATATATATGTATATATTAAAATAAAAAATATATTTTTTTTCGAAAATTCTTTCATATGTTTAATTATTTTAAGAGTTTTCTCGGAAAAACTTAGTATGCAATACAATTTGAAAATTAAATGTCCATCGAGGAAAAAAATATTGAAAAATCGTTCGACCAGTTTTTTTTAAAAAAAGTGTTTTTTTAATTTTTTCGAAAAAAAATATTTAAATTTTTTTTAGTATGCCATTTTAAGAAAATCTGTAGTTTTCATCTGGGAAAATTATTTAAAAAAAAAATTAATCAACTCGTTTTCAAAATATATCGAAAACCATTTTTATAGATATTTTTCAAAAAATCGAAAAAAAAAGTTTTTTTTTAATTTTTTTTTGTCCGAATCTATAACTTGCCTTATAACTAGTACCTATAAACGCAAGTAAAAAAGTAAAATACAAGAAATAAATTTAAGAAAATTAAAATTTAAATATAAAATAAATTTAAATAATTAAAATGGCGCTGCGAATTAAGGTCCCAGACAGAAAGGCCCCAAAACCAAAAATTAAATAAGGCCCTAAAAGTATATTAAGAATACAAAAAAAAAAAACAATTTTTTTTTATTTTAGGGTGTAATTTCACTTTTTGGGGCCTAATTTAATGAAAAAGCATAGAATGAAATAAGATCTCACAAAAATATTATATAGAATACAAAAATTGGCAATAAAAGCCACTTAGGCAAGTAACGGGTGATTTTTTTGAGGTTAGGATTTTCATGCATTAGTATTTGACAGATCACGCGGGATTTCAGACATGGTGTCAAAGACAAAGATGGTCAGTATGCTTTGACATTTCATCATGAATAGACTTACTAACGAGCAACGCTTGCAAATCATTGAATTTTATTACCAAAATCAGTGTTGTAACGTTGCGTCCAACAGCATCTTTGAAAAAATACGGTCCAATGATTCCACCAGCGTACAAACCACACCAAACAGTGCATTTTTCGGGATGCATGGGCAGTTCTTGAACGGCTTCTGGTTGCTCTTCACTCCAAATGCGGCAATTTTGCTTATTTACGTAGCCATTCAACCAGAAATGAGCCTCATCGCTGTCGATAAAAAAGCGGATTTTCTGCCAACTTTTCTAGGGCACTGATTTTGGTAATAAAATTCAATGATTTGCAAGCGTTTTTTTTTCAAAATCGTAGAAACAGTTTATTTTTAAAAACTTTAAAAAAAAATAATTTAAGAATACAAAATTAAGCACAAAATTAATATACATTTAAAAACAAAATTTAAAAAAAAATTCACCAAACCCGTTTTTAAAATATTGATTTCTCACAAAAAAAAAAAATTAAGAAATTAATGACATCGTAATGTCATGTTTGATTAGTATTTCAAAAAAATTTAATCCAGTAGTGTCATTTAGCCGTTCGGACTCGGCGGTAAACTGTAGGTCCCTTCCATTCTTGCAGATTAACAACACAGACACAGGAATGGTTGAGAGTATAAGTCATTAGGCCGTGGCTCCTTAAGAAAAGGACTTCATTTTCAATTAATTATCAATTATGGACAATAAATATGTGTTAAACATAATGTTGTTTGAAAAAATGCATAGGCAATGAAAGAGAGAAAAAAGAAGGCATCTGACAAAATGTGGGTACGAGGCCCCCGAAATGCTAGCTACGCCATTAGATTAAGGAGGGTGTGATACTGAAGATTAATTGGAATCGGTTGTGAAAATGAATATAGATTGGGATAACACTAACTTAACAGAGGCTTAAATCAAATAGTCGACCTAGAAATTTCTTTGGTAGAAAACAAGCAAAATAATAACACTGATGTTCTGTTAAAGTCCATTTTGAAAGAGAAAAGTAAATGTCACCCAGAAGAAGGATAAATTATCGGAAAGCACAGCCTACACTACGAAATATCCTATAAGGGATTCAGGCTAATTGAATTTGAGGTTTTTTAAAGAAGTTACTATGTAAATCGCCAGCGCCTCACCTACAGCATAAAGTTCACTAGGCTAACCAAATATACCTAGCTACATTAAATATAACTAGCTTAACCATTTGCAACACAAAATACACCAACAAAGGGTAACCAAATATACCTAGCTACACCAGCCCGGCAGCCGAAGCCATCCAAAGGTAACCGAAGTCAGATAAATCGTTTATTTTTTTCAAACAAAAATATATATAATATAAAAATATAAATAAAAAAGTAATTCACAAAATAAATAAATAAAAGTCTGTAAATATTAGTTGCTTAAAACACTTTACCTATAGTTTTGAATAAAATTTGGGCCAGGAACCCAGGTTTGAGGTGCTCATCTTGTTATACGTTTAGGGCAGGTTGTTAAGTTTTTTTTTTGACAATGCAAATTTTGAAAACCAACTTTCAGCACCAGCGCTGTTATGGGGTAATGTTATTTTTTTTGTAGTAAAATCATATAAAAGTTTTGCAAATGGTTTTTTAAATTACCGATTTTAAACTTAAAAAAGGTCTTAATTCAGAGAAGAATGCAAGCCAATCTACAAGAAAAATATTCAACAAAATTTTTGTATTAACCAAAAAAATATTTAAAATGTTAAAAAGAGTCCTGAACTTTTAAAAGGAGTCCATTTTTGACTAATTACGAGAAGTGGCGTCCTAGAGTCCAGGCTTCAAAAAGCAGTAAAAATGACGCAAAGGATTCCCGAAGGTAACCCTGGTCCGAATCATTGATGTTTTATTCTGCGTCTTACGATTCACACTTGCTTATTACCAAAAAAAAACTATGAAGTAGAAGTTGATGGAGAGAACAAAAAAAAAGGTACACTTGCACTTTCTCGAGCAACTTAATCCCGATCCAGTATCGTTTGATCCCGTGTTAGAGATTTAAACAATCTGTTTGTGTCATGAAATATTAGGCATTATTTGTAATTTGTATTAGGAAATAGGAATCAAATATTCGATTCTTCCGTATTCAGAAAGACCTATGCAAAGAAAAAGTAATGCAGTGACCAGTGAGTAATGGAAAATCCTCCTCCTCAGGTACGAGATTCAAGGCTTTAGTGTAAGTTACACGTATTTGGTAGCCAAAAGTCATGAAATCTTTTGAAATTATTCGTTTAATAAGTTACTTGTTCAAGCCTTTAGTGTTGGGCGGTTCTTTATAAATTCCTCCCTTGAGTGTATGTACATGACACATTCGTCTCATGAGTAATTTGCTATTTTCCCAATTTCAGAATTTCTGAAAATAAAGAAAGAAACAAATATACTACCTAAACAAAGAAAAAGACTTATTCACCTCTCGAATATTACTGCACGAAGGATAACATTTCGTTGGATATTTCCTTTCTTGTTGTCCTTAAAGCCTTTATTATCGAGAGTTTTTATTTTATATATTATTGTTTTTATAAATTTTACCATTTATTCCGTTACATCTATTGACACGAACATTCCTAACGTTTTTTCTCGTTAGCAAGGAATTTACCAACATTCATACATGTGGAATAATGGAATTACAAATAAAAATATTTTCAAAGGACACACGCAAAAATGTTTGTTAGAAAGTTTATTTTTTACCTTTTGACGGTTTTAAGGTCTAATCCATAAGTAATGTTAGGTATTTTGTTTGCCTTTTTGACAGTTGGATAAAAGATTAACGAACAACGAAAACACAATTTGAAACTTTGTGCATCCATGGCATTTATGGATGGCTTTTTTGTAGCTTTTTGACATAACATATGGTATCACAAACAACATACATCCATACATGTATACATGTAGTGTGAAAGCAATTTTCCGGCTGTACGAAACATGTATTTTTTTAAATATTTAAAAAGGGATATTTTTTAAAAGCAAATTGACATGTGTAGTATATATATATATATATATATTTTTTGGCTGGATTTCAAAAGTATTTATGATAAGTTCCTTAACAAAAATTCGACTCAGATTTCATACCCTGCTTAGTGACTGCTAGTTCTTTGAAAGATGCATTATTTTGAAGAAATATATCAGTTTCATCAAAATCGTTGTAGCTGTTATTTTTTAATTGCCATTATAATGGAAAAACTTCTGATAAAAGTATCCAAAAATAAATCATCGAACTAACAAATGCCATTTAATCAGGAACTACCCACTAAGAACGGTCCTAACATCGGATGCAATCAATTAACCATTCCTTGGCTTTTGTGCAGTCAGACCGCATCATGTGAACACAAACACTAATGACCTCTTGAACTTTCTAGATGACATCATCATTATCCATCCCTTTATCCTCTCATCTATCTCTAATGTCCTACCCCACACACATATATGTAATGCATTAAGCTAGAATGAATTTGCATAATTTATGATCCTGGGATATTTATTCCAGCCATTTCTGCCACAACACTTTACATGCCCGCCCCCTAGCTTACTACCTCCCACATATGATCACATATTCAAGTGAGGCCAACTTTGGGAGATGCATCACGGCCGGAAGGTTCCTTTGCAAAAGTTTATTATATTACACTTGACATATTCGCCGTATCCTTTTTCCCGGAATCGTTTGCCAGCAATGACGAGGTACCTATGCATAGCTGACGACGTCTACTCCGACGACGACGACGACTACGACGGTACAATGTTGTTGGCTTTTGCAGTTTATTTGCATCAACTATTTTCCTTCAAGTGCAGTCACATGAAATAGCTGATTAACTTCAAAGGATTCTTCTTATTTATGCGGACGTCCTTGCCAAGCAGATGTTGAGATTTAGTTTAGCGTGTCCTATGTACAAAGACTACCAGCTCGCATAGAAAATATAAGGACATAGAGATTAGTTTATAAAATGTTGAAGGGCTTTTCATTTTCTAGCTGCTTTTGGTTGGTGGTGGCTTTTAGAGCAAGGATAACCCCAAAACGAACTCTCATACCATCACTCCTAATGTAGAATTTTAAGAATTTCTTCTACCTAAACAAAGATCTAAGCTATTTGGAGAGTTTTCATCTTAAAAAGAGCGTCAAAAGCTAACGAAACGAGACGTAAATGTGTGGTTTTATTATTATTATTTTCTTTTTCTCTTAAGGATATGGCACGCCAACAGCCAACACGAATAAAGGATGCGTCTGGGAAAAGCTCTCCACATAATTATTGTCCTCGAGAAAAGGTTGTTCTTTCAGATGACGGCAAAGTCAAATGACATCCTCAAAGAGCACTCTCGCAATGATTTATAATATTCTCTTTTTTTGTTGTTGCTGCATTCGTCCTTTTATCCTTTTGGAATAAAAAAAATGTATTTGTATATGATTTTTTTTTTAATTTTCGCGTCGCAGCTTTTGTAGGTCAATGGGACAGAGTCCTTGAGCTGATTCCAATTATTCCTGATTGTCTGAATAAGTGTCACTTGTCAGCGCTGGGTTTGTACAATTTCGTTCGCATTATTGTGCCTTTATATTGGGATGAGAATGATTTGAAGGAGATAAATGAAATAAATTTAAATTTATTTTTTTTTGTTTTTAGGTAGATGAAGAGGGTCCGCGGGCAAACGATTGATATACATTTTAGATGTTATTGGTCGTTGGCGATGTTGTAGTTGGGTAGAGTTTGGATTTTTTAAGATTTGTGGTTTTTAATTTCGGTTGTTATTGATGGGAATGATGTCGAAGATGATCCAAGAGTAATTTGAAGCTTGTGAGCCAATATGATATGACGAAGGAACCAAGAGTACAACAAGGGAGCAACATTAGACCGCATCATTTTATGTATGGCTTTTCTAATTTGAGCACCTAAAGTAATTTCTTAAAGAAGATGATGGCCACCAACCTTATATTTTATTTTTTCATAATCCAAATCTGGCTATATCCATGTGGTGATAACGGGTTTTTAGTAGCTCAGTTGGAGATTGGCTTACAAGCCGTTTTCGAGATTAAGGTAGAGGGTGGTTCGCTTTAAGAAACTTTTTCTTACATCGTGGGTAAAATATAAACATATGGATGGAAACACTGTAGTGCATGGATATGCAGTCGATGTTGATCATCTAGAGAGACCATTTAAACCAGTTGTTGAATTGCGATAACGGCCAATATTCCACCAGTGATTGACCTGAAGCGGTCAATCTATATAACAAACCAAGAACTTCATACACTCGTCCAAAATGAGATCCAAATAAGCCATTGTCAGCCTTTTAAAAATCGCCTATAAAATCTTGTCTAGAGTTCTATGGGAAAGCCTTAAGCCGCTTGTTGACGGAATATCAGGTCCTTACCACGGCGGCTTTAAAACTGGATCCTGGAGAAAAATCCTAGAATTTAATATTGAGACCCACCACCACCATAATCATCGATTTTAAAGCAGTACAAGACAATGTAAACAAGGATGAACTGTACCGGTCCATGTCTAGTTTTAGAAGTCCTACAAAACTGATACGTTTTATCCGTCAATCAGTCATATCCGTCAAAATCAAATGAAGAGTCAATCTTGCTAATCGCTATTTCATTGGGATGTTAACAAAATACTGATCATCCCTACTATATGGTGCAGAAGCTTACACTTTTCCAAGTAGGATGAGTTCTCCCTTCGAGTATACGAGTGAAAAGTACTATGCCTAGCCGAAAAAAAATCTGTATCTGTAGAGCGAATAAACATTGATGCTCCAGCGCGCCATACTCGAGGGAGTCAGAAGCCATAACAAACTTCATCTTCCATGGAGACCATTTGAAGCGCCACCAAAAAAATAAATAAAATATTTCCGCTGCGCTATCCATAAGCTAATGCGTTTGAATCTATCTAAAAATTTCATCCTACAGTTTGTGTTTTGTGCGTTGGCGAAGATGCAATAGGCTGAGCTAGCTTTAACAAGATTGAGATACGAACGGATTTCGTTATGACAAACTATGCATAAGTTATGAGGACAGCCAATTTCAGATCTTGGAATCTGCACGTAGAATGTAAGTTTCCCTATCTTAAAGTTTACAAGTCAAAATTAGCGGAGGCCCTAGTTTGGTCTAACGTAGACATCAAAGGCATCCAACAAATGCAATACGATGACATCGGAATGGATTCATAAATGAAAACGAACATGGGCAAAATGCGAGTTGATATATTATTAAAGCTTTTTAATATTTATCACATCTCAATATAAAAAAAGAAACTTGTAAAGTAGCGATGCCAACATTGATTTGAACAACAATAAAGTTGTAGACAAGGTGCAGCTACAGACACGACAGCGAAATAAGAACACAACCACTTCGTTCGGCGTCTGATATTCAACTGGTATGGGCTTTATTTCAATGTTTGTTTGCTTAAAATACATCATACATGTGATTGATAAATGTAGGGAGAAAGGAGTTACAAGCAATAAGTGATAATGATCTGTTTTAGGTTTCTTTAATGTACATACAATTCTAACATATTTTAGAGTGGATGGAAGAATGAACGAACATTTATGACAATCATTTCTGCAACAAAAACAATGGTTGAATGTTTTACAAAATAATAATACAGTAGTACCGTTAGTAAATTGAAAAAACTACGGCAATTGCATTATTAAAAAGAATAGTTATTGTAAAGAAATAAGGCGTGGTGGTTGAGAGCGCTTAATATTGATTTTTTGACCAAAATATTCCAAATAAAAAACAGACGGTTAGGTCATATAGAGGAGCATATGTGCATCCCATACCCTGGCCTGGAAAGAAATTGAATCTACCTCGAAGGAAGAGTAGAAAAAAATATCTATATTTATTTTTCGACTATTTCAAAGCATTTGAAAATCAAAGTGAAATCAAAATATCTAAAACAAACCAATGAATTTCTTATTCTCAAATGTAAATTGGTTAATGGCAAATATATAAAAAAAAAATCCTTTGGCCACAAGGAAGCCTAGCTTTTTCTTAATATTGATACTTCCATTGCAAAATATTTTCTTGAAAATATTTACTTTAAATTTTCTCTGGTTGAGACATTTTTCGATATCCTTGAATGCAAATATAATATTTCCTTTGAATAAGTCTTACGGAAATTCTCTATTTTTCTGTGTTCCATTGTAACTAACATAATAATCAGTTTCCTCCAAGAATAACATTATTTCCAGGGAAAGGAGTTCACCCTAAAGCACATTCTTTTCCACACACAATCTTGCACCAATAATCTTGAATAGATATGCATCCACTCTACGGATATCTTGAACAGACTGATTTAGGGAGAATTCGTTACGTGAAGAAGAGCAAAGGGGAATTATATGTAAATAAGGGTCAGGATCAGGGGTTTAGATGCACCTAAAAGCAATGCTTTATAAGCTTGCAACATAATTTTTTTTTTGAAAAAGACCCCTTTTATTGCCAGGGCTCGAGATAGAAAATCCAAAACTTAATGCAACCCAGAAAATGTGTAAATAATAGATGTTGCCTATTGATTGGACAATGGTTGCTCTTGCATATTATAGCAAAAAATCACCTCATGGAAAATTTAAAATAAAAACATTAAGATTCTTCTCCAAACTTTAAAAAAAATTATATAAAATCAATACATTTGCATCAATAAAGCCATATTTTTATATTTTTTTTTTCAGAAATCAATCCTCCAAAGATCACAAAGGACATTTTTGATCTTCAATTCCAAAAGGTGAGTGAGTAACGATATTTTATTATGTTTTCCTCAAAATTGTCTCGAATAAAACAGTATTTTATGAATTGCGCTTGAATATACAGGACACATAAATATTTTCATAATTGAATTGTTTTTTATCCATTTTTTTCAACCACAAGCCTCTTAAAAAAAAAACAATACATTCCTAGACAGTTAGCTCAGAAAATGAAATATTTGCAATTACCTACGTTGCATATATTTACCATAGATATAAAGACAGATATGGTAGATGTCGGGAATATGGCGAGGGAAAGAAGACTACTGTGTTTCCAAGGAATCCTCGCTTCGAATTTTCCTAACAAATTGTGTGGCCAGAGCAACATTGTATGGCAAAGTGCCATTGCAAATTTATTATTTTTCCAACGAAACACTACTCTAAAGAATGAAAATATAAGAAAAAAAGTCCTTTGCCGAACAATGGTAGTTTCTATAAATGGAAATGCTTGTTTTAACCTTCTCTATAACCAAAAGGAATTTCCTGGTTTTGCAGAGAAGAGAGATAGTTTCTCCGACCGCAGTGGTTTTGCTTTCACAGATTTTAAGTAAGTTTTTTTGAGTTTTTTTTTTTATACAAAAAAGACATAATATTTTTTTTTTCGAAAAACATAGTTTCAAGGATATTATATTTAATTTTTTGTTCTCACATGTCAAACGTATGCCCTTACTTTTGAATGCTAAAAAAATTGATTTTGGCCAAATATGCTCAAAAACTGGGCACAATGCACAAAATGACTTGTAACTTGAACAAAAAAGAAGTTCAGCAAATAAACACGAAATTCTCTTGTTTAACTGACCATGGGTATGAAGTTGACTGATGAGACCATAGTCTTTTTCAAAAGCAGCACCGGCAAAATAGCGCGTTATTCTGCGCTGCACACTGTGGCGTATACGTATTATTTTTAATACCACAAATGTCGTTTTTAGCGAATGTTTTTTTTAAAGGCAGTAATAACTTGTTTTGCTTACGTTCTACGTTAAAAACGTTCAAGTTTATATATTGATTATTCAAATATGTCTTTATCTTAATTTGTTACCAAGATATGGATACCTAAGAAAGGCAAATTTTCAATTTTCCCTAAAAAATGCCAAAAATCGCAGATTTTCCTCGTTTCTGCTGTTATACTCTAATATGATTAATTTTTGTTGTTATTATTATTCTTGGATAAATTTACAAACCTTTTACAACCTCTAAATCTACCCCGCAACCCCTCCCCTACAAACCAAAACCTAACATTCTTCTTTGATGAAAGCCAAGCATATTCACATCATGTTGGCTTTAATTTTAGTTACTTTTCGCATCGATATCCCCCTCCGCCACTATAGAATTATCAGACTTGGTTTTGAGGAAAATATCAATGTAATAAACAATACCAAAAAAAGGAAAAGGACAAAAATAACGCGATATAGGTGTGTGAAGGCGTGTATAGGCGTGAGTGAAAAATGTATTTTCTGAACGCGAACCTTATATTCGCTCTCCTATAGGCGGAGTTTTTTTTCGGAGATTTTTGTTATAAAGATAAGATAGCTGGACTCAATACCTATCTGACAGTGAAAAAAATACTCAGCTAGGAGCCTAGCTACTCTGCCTACAAAATATACATATCTTAAAAAAAAAACTGTTTTTCAACGAGCGAAGGGTCACGTGTCAGAAAATACATATTTTACTCACGCCTTCACACGCCTATATCTCGTTAATTAGAGGTCCTAGGTGAGTGGTTTTTAAGCTGTCAGATTGAGCCAGGCAACCTGCTCCCTGTATTAAAAAGCTCCCGAAAAAATAACTACGTCGCATAATATTCGTGTATAACAAAAGAAATGATGTAAAAAGCTGCAGTTTTTGGCATGTTTTAGGAAATTAAAAATTACGTTTTTTCTAACCACCATATCAGAGTTAAGAATTGACATACAAACATATTTGAATAGTCAAATATTGTAGGAAATTTGATGGTCTACAAAATATACCCAGAACGTTTTTTAACATATGACGTAAGCAAAAAATGAGCAGGACTGCGTCGCACGTACTTGCTCGTATGTGTCTAGTTACATTGGAAAACAAGATCTTTGACAGAAACAAGTAACATTTTCGTTGAAAATAACACAGTTTGAACTTAAAAAACTTAACGGTTTTTAGTAAAAATGAAGTATGCCATCACACACCTTAAATAACAAAGAATTTATGAAAAATGTCTTTCAAAAATTGTAGGACCAGTTTTGAGAAAATCCTGTGTTTTATTTTTAGGTTTTTTGAAGAATTTTTTTTTTTTAATTTTTATGTTCAGTTTTTTAGAGTTTATTAATATACATGTCATTATAAAATTTAAAATAGTTTTGTTTGATCAGTTTTAAAAATATTGATTTTTGAAAAAAAAAAAAATCCAAAAATTTATTTTAATTAGAAAAAGAAATTATTAAAAATTTGGATATGCAGAACTAATTTGGCTTCATAGATCTTTGACAAATCCAAAGAGCCGTTACCGAGAGAGGCCAAAATTATAAAAACCGTTACATGAAAGGTACCGTTAATAGACTTTTCCTGTAAATTTGGTTCTAATCAGATGATAGCCAATACCAACAAAAAAAATCTCAAAAAATTTCATCAAAATCGTTGGAACCCTTTTCGAGAAAAATAAGTTTTTCCTTAGCGGCCATAGAGCAGGTACCGTTATTTTTAGGCCTAAAAATTAAATTTCAATTTCTATTCTAAAGAATGCCAAAAGAATAACACACACCAAATTTGAAGATAATCGCTTAACCCATTTAGGCTGCAGCTCGTTATTCATACTGACAGACAGACAGATAAATAGATAGACAGACAGACAGACAGACATTTTTTGTCGATCACTTTTTTAGACTTCTCTATGATGGTAATGTCATGTTTCAGTGTGATCTCAATTTCACGAATCCTAAACTTGACTTATAGTCCCTATAATTGCATGTAAAAAAAGTTATTAATGAAAGGCTGAAATTTTCTATTAAATTTTCCATATTGTTCTTATATCAAATTCTACGTTTTCTCAGACCCCTTCCTTGTCAACTTTTTGTAGAAAAGCAAAGTTAAAATAAATTGATTAAATTTTCTTTGAAATTTGTGCAAAAACAAATAATTCACCCATTTCAATTTATTTACATTATTTTCTCTTTCAATTTACGAAAACTCTAAAATTCAACACCACATTAAGTAATTAAGCCATGAAATGGAAAAATATTTCGACTTCAAATGCCACCGTTTGTTGTCTTCGTTACCGGGACCGGGAATGTAGCCCGTTGAAGCCCTTTCCGATAACATTGTATTTTTCCTCGTTGCTCGTTGTTGACGTCCTTATTTATGTCAGCCTATATGTAGCCTAATTCGTTGAAAATAAGCATTATGCTAAACATACATACATGTACGCACATAACGGATGCGGCCCTATAGGGCTTTCGTTTTAACTCGCTATCAAACACACGCACAAAAGGCAACAACGTTAACGGATGGATTGGATATGCGATGTATAATTATTATACGCAGAGATGTAATGCCATTTGCTGCTTGCTCTCTGCCTTCATATCCACGCGCGATTATCCATCCCGATTCCAATCCCAATCCCAACCCCGAACCCAATAAAACTCAGAAAGGTACACGTGCGTTGTTTGTTTTGTTATGTAAATATTTATACGTAGAGGTCTTATGTACGTCTCTAAGTTGATAAATTTTAATGAGCATTAATGTACGTACATACGTAACGTATACAAGGCTAACAAGGCCGTCGTCGCTGAAGTTTTGAGTATCCGCAGTGGCCCCCCGACTCTCAATTGAATTGGAAAAAAGGGTTATTCCCATGATGGGGAATAAAGTTTTTATTTCATCGGGTTGTTCGTATTTATGCAGTACTGCGCCTTTAGATGGCACATTATGACGAAGGACGATGGGTTGTCGGTCGGTACGTGAAAGTAGGTGCAAAATTAAGTTTATTTGAATTATGAATGAAATATTGCCAAAGGACAACCTTTTATGTGTGTGTGTGATTATTGCGTGGGCGGTGAGATTCGGTCTATCCTCACCTAGATTGCCCTGCAGCTTCCAAGAATTATTAATTTATTTCTGCTTGTATAGTGAAAGTCCCTACGCTAAGAAGTATAGCTAGGACAAGGGTAAGGACGTTGGACGTTAGATGTCATAGCTTGTGTGTTCTCTTTGCTAGGAACATCCTAGGAAGTCCTGGAAAAAGAAACTTTTTAATTTTAAGCAAAGCTGTTCGTCTTTAAGCTGATAGTAGAATGAATACAGGATAAAGGTAGTTTCAAAAAAGGTAGGTCGTGTTTTCTACAAAATCGAACAAACCCAATAGGTTACCTTATCTGGGGTAGCATTCCTTTAAGATTATGGGATTAAAATTTTTTTACAGAGTGTATTCTCTCTTACACAGTAAGGAAGTTTATTGGATTATTTTCCAGTTGATGGAATGGCCATGTGGAAGATGGTAGATCCTGTTAAATTTAAATATGAATTTGAATTTCTTGATGGGCTTTTTGTTATACAAGATATAAGTCCAAGAAAAGAAGTCTTAAGTTATTCATAAGAATTCAAAGAACCACGTGCAAAGTTTTGTAACTTTTTTCTTTCGCATATATTATGTGTATATAGCAAGGTTTTTTGAGAGATTGCTTTTGCTTGTGTTGGTGAGTTAAATTGCCGTATGAAAAAAATGAGTTAATTACGTAATACCTACTTAAATTGATTTTGTTTGGTAAAGTTATGGTTATGATTAAAATAAAACTCTAAAAAGAGTGGAAAACTTTGTTTTTTTTTTAAGAAAACTCGGCCTTTATTTAATTTCCTTAAGAATACCAATACACAGGCTTTAGTAGTATTTTTCAAACTGAAGAAGAAAAAAGGGATAAAATTAGGATAGGCATGGTAAATATAAAAAAGATCGATATAAGATGTTTGCTTGGTTAGTTAGACATTGTGCGTTCAATAAGTAATTTCTTAAACTCTTATTGTCACTACTCGAGTCTAAGAATGATACGAACCTATCGAGGTGTCAACATAGACTTGGATCCCTATCTTGTTGGTATAGTGTTCCGAGGGCAAATTGCTCTGCAAAGAATTATTGCATGCCATTCAGGTTCGAATCAACAAGGCTGTCTTACGCGATGAAAATAAAAGTAACACACTCGCGAGTCGAACGGGCGATTCATGTCGAACAATTTACGAGTCATTCTTCTCCTCCAAGAAAATTAGACAAAAAAATGATCATATTACAAAAACATTCAGAAAAAAGCTGAATTTTCGTGCAGAGCTTCACTTTTATTTCCTAAAAAGAACCCCACATTTTGAGCGGAACAAAAAAAATTAAGGGGAGTAAGGGGTAAAATTCAGTTTTTTTTCGAGATTACTCGAAAACTGTAGGTTTTTTTTTTTTTTTTTTTTTGAAAAAAGGTGTAGGTGAACATTATAGCTCATGTAATTCTACGATTTAGAAAACATAAAGTGTTTGGGAATTATTAAGCAAAATAAAATAAATTAATTTTTTTCAAGATGGCGGCATTTTTATTACATTTTTTTGACGATCAAACGTACGTTATTTTTTAAAACCTGAAAGTTTGTTGGTGTATGTCCCTTATACAGGTATGAACGATGACTTACTGTGTAGTTTGGATAACGTTTACTTTAAAAGTTAAAAGGTAGCAAAAGTGTATAAAATGGCTACTCAAATACGTTAAAGCATATGACTCAATTTTTATATATATTATTTGTAACAATATTATAAACCACATCTTCCATTGTCAGACACTTGGTACAGTTGCAACCGCTTGTCAGACTGCTTAAAGTATAAATAATTAATTTTGTACTTACGTCATAGTATAAAACCTAAATTTTATATATGTATGTTACTAAGAGAGCTATCAAAAGATGTTTTCTCAGTTATCAGACATTAAAAGTCTAAGGCCGGGTTTTTATTTGAAAGAAAACTTCTGCAAGAAATGTCTGATAGTCTGTCTGATAGTGACTTGCTAGTGGAAACTGCGAGTGCGAAGCAAATTCTATCGCGACAGTTCTTTCATTATTTTCTTTCGAGTATTTGTGAGTGCAATTAATTGCTGGTTTAAATAGTTATGCATTGACTCGCGACATTTTTTTGCAGCTTATCGAACAGTTTCGTATATCTCGCAAAATTAGTCAAAAAAAAGTTCGTGAATGGTCTCGCGAAGAAGTAATGCGTTTGATTGAACTGTATGAGTGTAATCCGTGTTTATGGAATAACCGACATTAAGCAAAAATAAAATAAATAAATATAAACTAATACAAAAAAATGTATAAATAAAATAAAATATGAAATATAATAAAATGAATGAAATTAGTTCGTTAAATAAATTATAGAAGCCACCAGCTTCCCGTTTTCTCAAAATCCAATCGCGAACCCAAGTTGATCTTTTTTTCTTTTTAACAATAAAATTATAATTGCCACTTATAGTTTACTATAGGAAGGACATTATAATATTGTAAATAATATATTGTAAATATTTTTATTTTTTTCGAACTATTGTATTTAAATATTTTCATAATTTAGATCGTCGTCGATATCTTCATGATCCTCGTCACTGCTAATCCAGTCTGTGGATTGATCGTCATCAATATTCGCTTTCTTTGTCAGTATATATAATATTTAAATTAAGTTAATACAATGTGAATACTCGCAAAATTCATGTAAAATAATTTGATATTATAATTAAATACCTGATAGAGTACGTAGAGAATCACTAACAAAATTAGGTAACTGATCCCCTTCAAACCATTTAAAATGGTAATGGTCATTTTCCATTAGTCAACCATTATTTTCTGGTTTGTAGGTGGTTGGATTTTTCAGGTGAGCATTTTTTCAAATGATACAAATATAGTTTGCTTCCAGAAATTGCTGAGATAGCTCATTTCTACAAGGTGATAGACTGCTTTACTCTGTTCAATTTGTATTTTCAGTACAGACCTTATGAAAGAGAGCTTTCAAACACAATGGTACCTGCAAGTGTTTGCATCGTACTCAACTAAAGAAATTCCCACTTAAATATAAAAGAGAATCCTGAAATACATTGAAATTGTTGTTATTAAATTTCATTTAACCCACGTACATTCCACCAAGACCTATCTGCTCACCGGCTGCGAGGAGAGGAGGAGACTAAAGACTGATTATTGAAGCAAATCACTTATTGTTTATTAAAAAAAAAAGACTACTGCAGAGTTACCATTCGCCATTAATGAAAATTATAATACCTTTTTCTTTGGTTTTTGTTATGAAAATTCCAGAATTGAAGCTTTCTTTGAGCGAATGAGAAAATTATGTTTGTCTGTCTGTACGGATGTATTTTCGACTACAGCCTGAACGGCTTGGTCGATCGTCTTCAAATGTATAACATACGATTATTTTGACATTCTACAGAGGCCTTATTTTAATTTTTTTAGCTCAACTATTAACGGTACCCGTCATATAACCTTTAAGTTAAAGCCCATTTTTCTCGAAAACGGCTCGAAGGATTTGTATAAACAAAATCTGTTTACTTTTGGAGGTGTGGTTTATATTTTGGTGAAAATAAAACATAAGTTCGTGGGCTGAAAACGGTACCTCGGAAACTGACTATCCGATTACAATCAAAATTGTTATTTTAGAATATTTTTGTAAAAAACCATTATATTAAAAAAAAAAAAAATATAATTTTTTTTTTTAGATTTAGTTTACGGTCTACATGTTTCTGTTTTCATAAAATTTAAATAAACAGTTGGTAACCATACCTACATTTGTGTGAGAAATATACCAATTTATTATGCCCATATGGCAACTATTTGAAAGCTTTAAAATGGAGAAAGCTTATTGAAATCTATAACAGTAAAAGTGAAAGGCAAGTATCCTATTTTTCCTGTATTGAAAATATAAATTGAACAGAGTATAGGACACTTAAAACTCTTTACACCAGCATTGTTAGACCGCTGTTGGAATATGGCTGGGATATATGGAATCTTTATACTGAGTCAAGTATAGCACGAATAGAGAAAGTTCAGAAAAAAACTACCAGATTCGCGTTACGAAAGACTTTCGGAAATGTTATTTTTTTATAATTAACCCCCGCACAAGGGACTATTTGTTTCGCTTTTAATATAGAACACACTGCGAGGGCATTAGAAAGATAGGGAGGAGAGAGATAGGAGGTGTCGATTAAAATTGGTTTTGTATGTTTGCAGATCAAAATGGCAAGGGAAAATCTCGCCGGGTAAACTATTCCAAATTCGTGTTGTCCGACCTTAAACCCCTCTTTTCGAGAAGAAAATTAAATTCGATACTTTTTGCTTACGATGTCCTTAATTCTAATATAAATTGTCCGGTGTTGTTATCAATGTTTAGTATGTACATAAGTACCCGCGGTTTATGATTTTTTATATATTCCATTCCATAGTAGAAGTTATGCTAAACACAATCCAATTAGATTTTAATGAATTAATTTTTTCTATTAATTTCAATGTTAACAAGATTTCAATTAAGAAAAATCTGTTAATTTTGTTGTAATTTAAAAATAACTATATTTATTAGTGTGTAAATTTATTAATATGTAATTTAAACTTGTTGTAATCTTTATAAAGTTTGAACTTGAAAGATAGTAAATAAATAAATAAATCAAAAAGGACACACATAACACAGGACCTCTTTTTCGCCTGAAGCACTTATTTTAAAAGCCCTCCCAGCCACTAAGAACAAACGCTAATTTTATTGTTCAAAACAAATGTCCTTTCCTCAAAAAGGTATCCATCTGCTTTCTTTCTATGTGAATGGTTACATTTCTCAAATTTAATCGACCATAAATGATGACAAGAACCAGAATATCCTATCTTCCCTCACATATCATCGTCAAAAGACCTAAAACCTCCAAAGCTATCACAATAAAGAATGTCCGTTCTCAATTTACTTTGTCAACGATAATTTTGTCTTTTATCAAACCACACTCCTTGGACGAATCCTTTCAAGCTATTGTTTTTGTTTCTTCTTTGCCGGCAGAGATACATTTTTGCCAAGTTAAACAAATTCCCAGACTTAAAAAACACAATACCCACCCCGGCACTTCTGCTGTGATGATCTGCTTTCGTTCAACTTTTCATCAGTTGAGTGAGCTAACCCTTTTTTTGTACCCGAAGGATGAAACAAAAAATTTTGTTGGCATTTATGTTGGTCTTTTTTTTGTGTTGCCACACTTGAGCTTTTAAAAAATTCAAAACAATTTTTATAGAGTTCCAATTTGTAACCGAAAGGATGGAATGGACTTGCTCAAGTATTTTGTTCGGTAGATGGTTTTTGTGCAGCATATTTTAAGGGTCCTTTTTGGCATTAATATAATAATATTTTTTGGAAAAGTTTTTTTGTATGCTCGCTTAAAAAATATGAAAAACCGTTTTCAAAGTTATGTAGCGAAGCGGATTATTTGGGATTCATTGAATGAGACTTTTCATTTCCCATGTCAGTTGAAAGGAGAATCTCCTTTTTTTCATAAGATTGTGGAAGATGAAAAAAACAAGGACATTCAAAGAAATCGAAGAGGTAGCAGTGGAGAAAAAGGAGGATCTGAAAAGTTAAACTCACAAAGTGATTTGATAATTTTGTATTTATTAAATTTAAAAAGAAATCCCTGGTCCTTATGTGGGAAGCTTAGATGGGCATGTGAACATAATATATATGTATGGAAGTGCCAAAAGCTGGTTCAGCTCCTTTAAATGCTGTTTAAGTCAAAAATGTTTCCTGAGTATTATTTTCTTGTGGTGGCGTTGGTGAAGAAGACGACGACGAAGACGACAACGATACCGATGATGGGAAATCAAAATAAAATATTCATCATGCGGTGTAGCTGACTAAATCCCGACTCGATATAAAAAGGATATGGCATTATTTACGAAGAGTACCTTAACTGAGTGTCTACAGGTGATCCAAATCGAGGAATAGGCAATGGTGACTGCAGATTTGTCTGATTTTCAAGGGTAATCTTTAAAAAAAAAAACGACTCAATTCCTGTGGAGAATGCTTAAGCCTTGAATGTTTTATTCAATAAGATAATTTTATACTCGTTCTGCTTTTTGGGCAATTCCTTAGAAAAAAGAAACTTTTAAATTAGTACAAATGTTTTTTGTTGGTGTTTTCTGCTCCTCAATAACCTTTTTCAGATGTAACATATCTTAAAAGATACAGATATCTATTTGTTGTATTTACCTATAGCAGATTCCAAAATTAACCTTAAAATGTGTGCGGAGCAGGCATTAAAAGATTTCTTTAAACCGTAAAATGCTAAGGATTAGGTGGCATTTTTTCGTCATTTGTACATAAAGTTTATTTACTTTTTTTATTGTATCGTAAACATGCAGTGTTTTATTAAGAAAATATATTTCAGTGTTAAATTTCCAGTGACTTAAATCTTAAAACGCAAATAACTGTTTTTTTTAAACAAACAAAATAGCAAATGTAATCACCTACCTGAAATTAATTCTAAGCTACAGAATTTGATTTAATCCCCTAGAAGTGTTCTCTAACAGTTAAATAGAAAATCAGGCGTGCAGAAAAAACATAAAGGTGTTTTGAAGTTACTTCTTAGTATATCATTCCTGTAAAAATAATTTTCACAGCAATTACCGAAGTTGCTTACCTCAATAAGACTTTAGAATAGAAGTCAATGCCATAAATATTTTATTTGTATAATATATATATATATTAATAAAGATAAACCAATATTATATAAAATTAATATTTGTGATAATCTTAACAATGCTCCTAATTTTGTGATACGTACATTTAGGATTGAGCGCTGATCCTGCGATGCAATACCCTAGAAATGAAGAAGCAGCAATTAACTGAACGCAACTATTTATAACCAGCCACGTGCAAATACATAAGGACTCACATACTCACACATACGAGAAATACAAACACAAGAAAAAAGCGCTATGACGATTAGCCCTAAACCAGTCAGACAAACGGTCAGTCTGCAGATAGTCATTAAACTAGAAAGATCATTCCCAGTGAGCAAGTAGAAATACAGCGAAATAGTTTAATTGATCTTAAATAAAAAAGAAAACATTAAGAGTTTAACGGTGCCGTGTTTTCATTTTTGGCTAAAGAAAAATAAAAGAATTTTACATAAGGTTTTATTATTTTTATAGAGAAAAATGTTAGACGCTGTAATACACGAGACCAAAAGAAATAAAGTGTGGTCTATTTTACATCGGTTCCCTACCCTCTAAATTTTAAAGTTTAGCGCATTAAATCTCGGGTCACTACGTGATGAAATAACATCTCAGTCAAAAATATTAAACGATTCGTTCTGACCTTGACATTAACGCGCAATGAAGTTCTCGGCACACTCAGCATCAAATTAGTCCCCTTTTTTCCCTAGACGATGTATGTAATTATATGTCAAACAATTCTGCCGCGACTAGAAAAAGTGTTGAAGAGTTGATTGACGTAATAAGAGTCTCGGTAGCAAATAAGCAATATGTCCCACCAGAAGACGATGTATTGGTACCGGTATCTAATATCTCAATTCATGATGAACTTATTTTGCTTCATAGTAAAAACGAAGCCGCGGCTGTTCAAGAATCCCCAACTCAAACTTTCAATGATCCTTTTATTCTACCTTTATATCATGCCCGTCTCAAACTTATTAATCTGAAAACTCTAGAAGAACGAAAATTGGTTGCCGATATTCTTTTCATTCACCGACTTTTTTTTGGTTCCGTTGACTGCCCTTCATTATATAATTATATTTTCTTCAACACTAACCCCCGCAATCTCAGAAATCCTAGACTTTTCTATATACCCTACCACCGTACCTCATATGACTCCAATGAACCTCTTACACGTATGCTGCGAAGTGTACATTCGATTGCTGCATATTTTGGCCTAAATATTAGTACACCGAATCTAAAGTTACGCCTCAATAACTGTCCCAACCTTCCCATTTAGATTTAATTACTCTTAACCTAGTCTTAAGTTAGTTTTAGTTTTGTAGCTTGAAATAAGCCAAATAAATGGGGGTGCTGCCCCCACCAAAATTTAAATTTTAATTTAAAATGTATAATGTTTTTTAGTAAAACATTTTTGTTCACACGAATTTCTTTTCGAAGGTATATTAAATGTTTTAACTTTGTATGCCTTCTAATAGTAAGTTTCTGTGTTTTAATTTATGATTATATATTATACGCTGACAGACTCTTTTAGTGAAGTTGAAGATGAGACATTTTTATAAGGCTGAACATATAAGGATAATTTTTAAGCACCGACAAAACTCTTTCCTGTCTTTCTAATCGGGAATTAGGTGACTATTTTATCACTTGTTACAACCCACGGACGACTCTAGCTTGCACTAGGAGTTAAAAAGATTTCCTCCCAAACTGGGTTAGCAAGCAAACACCTTATCTACTGCTCCACTGCTAAGATTGAGATTTGCAGGTAAATCTCAATCTTAACTTTGAAGGAATTCGCTCCAGGGCATTAGGTTCTATTACGAGGTACAAGCAGGCAAACAGTCAAGTCAAAAATACGCGTCCTTCAGTTAGGTCTACTCGTCTACTTTTATAAAATCTTGCCCAGTACTCTATAATACAAGCACATACATCTACCTGAAGTCATTAAACATTTTATTTCTCCAGTCATACAAAAACTTTTCAATACCTACTCAATTATTAAAAAATAAACTTTAAATCAAGATAACTCGAAGAACTTACCCACCTAACTGCTTAAAAAAAGTTTTAATTTCACACAAAGTTTAATCCCAAAATATTTCTCCAGTCATAGCAGCAAATAGAATTTATTTCTTACCAAAAAAAGAGCATTTTTATGCCGAACTTTTCACCGTCAAAAAACTTCAAAACAGTCACTAATTAATTGGTATAGCTGCCTATACCTGCCCTGTCATTTTAACGTTGATTTTTTTTTTTCCTAACTATCAAGGCAGGTAGTTCCCACTTTGGTGTACCTACATACCTATGGATATATCCTTTGACGTTTAAAGTTGAAAAAAGCCAAACATCGTTCATGGCAAAGTGCCAACAAAATTGCCAAAGCACGTCACCCACCAAACTAATTAAGAAAATCTCACTAACTGGGTTGTGCACGACTTCCTCCCCTTCACCGTCATCCTTCGTGATCGATGAAAAAAGTTTTGTGCTTATAATGCACAGCACCCACTTATACAATAACGTACGCGCGTCCGCTTATGTGAGGCTAAAATAAGGCTTCATTTACGCCCGCAAAAGGAATAAGAGGTACACTTTTATTGAAAATGCCCAAAACAACCGGGAGGCCAAATTCAGACACCATTTCACACGTTTTTGGCAACTCTATGCACACTTAACCACGTGTCATCATCGACATCATCATCATTATAATGATTGTCGTCCTGGAGGATGTTTTGTCCAACACACAAGGATAATATTATCGGTTGTGTAAGTTGGAAGGATATTAGTAAGCCGCGTGTTAAGCAATCAATCTGAAGTACAAACTTCTGAAAATGCCTATATGACGATGACATGTAAAAGGTTCATGAAGCTTTGGGGATGGAACGTTGAAATTTCAGCAGAGTGGGGAATTGCCTGTGAAGACAGATGAAGATTGATGAATTGACAGAGGGAATTTTTTTTTTGCTGTTTTATTGTCTGTTAAATTGATTTTTATTTTTATTCCCTCTGGCAGTCAAGTATCTTTTCAGATAAAACCCTTTTCAAGCTCAAAGATATATCAAACTGAAATCTGTTCAATTCGTTTGGGTCGATTACATTGTGTTTTGTTAACTTTAAAATTGTGCAATCATTCCTGGCATATGAAGTAAATTTCCGTGTTCTGGGATTTAACAGGGAAGTTCTGTATTTTTATTTATATTTATTTTAAGTGGTTTAAGACAAAAGCTTTTGTAATTGTAATTGCAAGCCATTTAATCCGCCCTAAACTACCACCTTAAATGGATTCTTTAAAATACCATTAGATTTTGTTAAATGATTAACTATCAGGTTAACAAGAGGATTGTGTTCCATCATACTAACGGGTGATTTTTTTGAGGTTAGGATTTTCATGCATTAGTATTTGACAGATCACGCGGGATTTCAGACATGGTGTCAAAGAGAAAGATGCTCAGTATGCTTTGACATTTCATCATGAATAGACTTACTAACGAGCAACGCTTGCAAATCATTGAATTTTATTACCAAAATCAGTGTTCGGTTCGAAATGTGAAAATCCGCTTTTTTATCGACAAATTTTGTTCAGCGATGAGGCTCATTTCTGGTTGAATGGCTACGTAAATAAGCAAAATTGCCGCATTTGGAGTGAAGAGCAACCAGAAGCCGTTCAAGAACTGCCCATGCATCCCTAAAAATGCACTGTTTGGTGTGGTTTGTACGCTGGTGGAATCATTGGACCGTATTTTTTCAAAGATGCTGTTGGACGCAACTTTACGGTGAATGGCGATCGCTATCGTTCGATGCTAACAAACTTTTTGTTGCCAAAAATGGAAGAACTGAACTTGGTTGACATGTGGTTTCAACAAGATGGCGCTACATGCCACACAGCTCGCGATTCTATGGCCATTTTGAGGGAAAACTTCGGAGAACAATTCATCTCAAGAAATGGACCGGTAAGTTGGCCACCAAGATCATGCGATTTGACGCCTTTAGATTATTTTTTGTGGGGCTACGTCAAGTTTAAAGTCTACAGAAATAAGCCAGCAACTATTCCAGCTTTGGAAGACAACATTTCCGAAGAAATTCGGGCTATTCCGGCCGAAATGCTCGAAAAAGTTGCCAAAAATTGGATTTTCCGAATAGACCACCTAAGACGCAGCCGCGGTCAACATTTAAATGAAAATGAAACTTTAAAAAGTAAATGTCATGGACCAATCTAACGTTTCAAATAAAGAACCGATGAGATTTTGCAAATTTTATGCGTTCTTTTTAAAAAAAAAGTTCTCAAGCTTTTAAAAAATCACCCCTTATAATAATGAAAAAGTATACGATGATTGTTGGATAGAAAGAATCTTTTTTTCTTCATCATCAAGAACAAAACTACAGAAAATATTAAAATCCCTTTTCGATTACTATGAATATAACGGGTTTCTCAATAAGAGCGCTACAAAAGTTTTTTTAAATAAAACAAAAACTGTTTTGGATATCAATGAAATTCTTTATTCCTGTAAAAGTACGTTCGATGCCATAATGTATGGAACTCAAGTTATTTTGCATGGCCACCACGGGCACGCTTGGAGAAGTCCAGACCCTGAACCCAATTTTCGATGGTTTTCAAGCATAAATCGGCCGATACTGCTGCAATTTTACGTTCGATATTCGTACGAAGTTCATCAATCGTCGCTGGCTTGTTGGCATAGACCATAGACTTGACGTAGCTTCACAGGAGATAGTCTAACGGCGTCAAATCGCACCACCGAGGCGGCCAAGCGACTGGACCATTTCATGAGATAACACGTTCTCCAAACTTGGTTTCCAATAAATTGATTGTGACATTCGCTGTGTGGCTTGTGGTGCCGTCCCGTTGGAACCACATGTCCTCCAAGTCCATATCATATCGGGATGCAATGATGACTCATGGAGTACGTGTGGATTGTTGCCTGACCAATAACGCATATTTTGTTTATGGACGATGCCATTCAGCCAGAAATGAGCCTCATCGCTGGAGATGATTTTTCTATTAAAATCCGAATCATTTTCCAGTTGTTGCTCAGCCCAATTCACGAACATACGACGCTTCTGGTGGTCAAGAGGCTTCTGGTGGCACTTCTTTGTCTCACTGGGACGGGAACATTTTTTACTGTGCCTCTGGATTAAAATTTGTCCACTAGACGCTCAATTGTTGATCTGCTTGGACGATTATGACGACCATAAATTGGACGTAGCGCTCTTAACGTTGAGGCCACTAACTCCGAATTTCGGTATTAAATTTTAATAATTTCGACTCGTTGTTGGCTCTTCTATCATGGCAAACCTTACTGAAGAGAAATGTCAAAAGAGCGGCAAGAAATATCACGTCGTTTGCTGTCCCTGTAGCTCTACTTTTGTAGCGTCCCTGTTGAACAACCCGATATGTAAGTACCTACTGAAAATTAAAAATGGAAACATTAAATACAATTCAATTTGAAAATGTTCTTTTGTATTCGTTCTAGTTGATTCTCAGCATATCGTGTATCTTTAATTTTCTCATATTATTCCCTTTATCTTTAAATAGCTATTCCTATTGTTTTAAATGTTTTTTTTTTCCAATATTTTTTTTGGTCCAATATTTATTTTCTTTCTTAAGTAAAAAATATCTTTTTGGTGTTGAGAGGCGACATCGTCAATATTTTTTCTTGTCATAAAGCAGTTTACGCTCACGGAATTTTTTTACTTCACCTAATTCCCATTTTTGAAAATAAAAAAAATGGCGGCAGTGGTGCAGTAGATAAAATGTTTGCTTGCTAAGCGAGAGATCGTGAGTTCGAGTCTCAGTTTGGTAGACATTTTTCTAACTCCTAGTGCAAGCTAGAGCCGCCCGTGAGTTTTAAGTGTCAAAATTATCAACTAATTCTCGATCTCCTGCGCCGTAAAAATTCTTTCCTGTCTTTCTAATTTTTCTAACTAGTGGCTTGCAACATCCAGTTGCATTCTAAAAGGCATTGTGCTTTACAGACACATAGTTAAAAATATAAAAAAAAAGTTGTTATCAACAAATGTTCCTAATTTATTCTATAAACTCCTTATTTTTACTTGCGACTATAAGGACTATAAGGCAAGTTTATGATTCGTGAATAAAAAAAAAAAATTGAGGTAACAATCAAACATGATATTACGACCATAGGGAAGTCTAAAAAAGTGATCGACAAAAAATGTCTGTCTGTCTGTATGTCTGTCTGTCTGTCTGCTGTCTGTCAGTATGTATAAACGGCTTCAGCGATTATCTTCAATTTTGGTGTGTGTGATTCTTTTGGCATTTCCCTGAAGGGAAATTGAAATTTTGTCTTTAGGGCTTAAAATAACGCTACCTACCATATGACCGTTTAGGAAAAGTTTATTTTTCTTGAAAACGCCTTCAACGACTTTGATGAAAATTTGTGAGAAGTTTTTTGTTGGTATTGGCTATTATTTGATAAGAACCAAATTTACGTTAAGTCTATTAACGGTGCCTTTCATATAACGGTTTTTTTAATTTTTGGCTTTCTCGGTAACGGCTCTTTGGCTTTATGTCAAATTTTATATTTGAGAATATTAATGTAGCCGTATTAATTCTGCATATCAACATTTTGAATAACTTATTTTTTCTAATTAAAATTAATTAATTTTTTTTTTTGAAAAATTAATATTTTTAAAAATAATCAAACAAAAATAAACTCTAAAAAACTGCGTACTAAAATTAAAAAAAAATTATGATACTAGATGTATGATGACATACTCCATTTTTACTAAAAACAGTTAAGGGTTCTTGTTTTGACACTAATTATAATTTCAGAAAATGTTATCAATGATCTTGCCTTCCAATATGATTAAAAACATAAGAGCAAGTACGTCCCAGTCGTGACCAATTTTTTACTTGCGATTATAGGGACTATAAGGCAAGTTATGCATTCGTAAAAAAAAAAAAAAATTCTAACAATCAAACATGATATTACGATGATAGAGAAGTCAAAAAAAGTGGGTCCGGAAATTCCGTCCGTCTGTCTGTCTGTCTGTCTGTCTGTCTGTCTGTCTGTCTGTCTGTCTGTCCGTATCGATATCTACAGCCTAAACGGTTGGGCCGATTTGATTCAAACTTGGTATATAGTATTTTTAGAGTGCTCTACCCGACAGTTTTTGGAATTGGCATTCTAGCTCCAAAACTAACGGTACCTGCCATATAACTTTTATTAAAAAACTTATTTTTCTCGAAAACGGCTCCTACGATTTTGATTAAACTTTCAGAATGATGTTTTCTGTGCAAAATCTATCTTTTAATTTTAATGGATTTTTCAGAAAAAGTTTTATAACGGTACCTCCCATATGACCGGTTTTTTAAAATCAGACTTTCTCGTAAACTAATTGACGGATTTTGATGAAATATATTTATTTAACTGAAAAAAGTCCTTTGTATCTTTCTATTAGCAAATTATATTATAAACAGTAAGCAGCAAGTGGAAAGATAATACTACACTAAAAAACTGCAAAAGCTAACAATCCTATATATTTATGTGTTTATCCCTTTGTCGTGACGCATGTTCGTTCGAGCTTCACCCCAAAACGATTCTAAGGAAGTTGCACGTCATACAAAAATATTAAAATAAAATCTTTGTCAAAAAGACGCCTGCACTTAAAAAGGATTAGCACATAAGAGCAAGTACGTGCGACCCAGTCGTGCCTTTTATTATGTTTGAAGTCGGAACTTTGATTTCGTCCTGTTTTGGGATTTAGATTCTATCCCAAAAAATTGGAATCGGCAAGGAACAGGTTGTAGTGGCCCGTGGCTTAGTGGTTAGTGTGTCGGACTGCTAAGCGAATGAGTCTGGGTTCGAATTCAGCTCATAGCCACCTTCTGAGTAAAATTTGTCTCGAAAAAGTGCATCTCATGTAGCCGTTCGGACTCGGCGGTAAACTGTAGAACCGTTTAATTCTTGCAGATTAACAACACACACACAGGAATGGTTGAGAGTATAAGTCTCTAGGCCTTGACTCCTTAAGGAGCTGTCGCGCCAATATATTTTTTTTTTTTAAAGTCTATTCTGTTCCCGAAGGTGCTTTAGAAGCCTTCTACTTCAGGCGTACTCAAAAGGTAGTACTATTTTGCTCCGGACCATATAGGGGGAGGTGTGTTAGCAGCTTCTTATATCAGGCGCATCCAAAGCAAAGGCCAATTCTAACCCTGGACTTTTTGGATAAAATATACAAAACAACTTGCCTTGAGCCTTCATCAACAAGAAGATCAATAAGATCTAACTGACTCAGGAGCTCAAACTATATGACCATAGACAACGCAGTTCGTTTATTGACTAGGCTTCGGAAAGTTTAAAAGAGGAAACCAATTTTCAGTTGCAAGACGCATTTTTGGATGAATGGCTGTGTTAACAAATAAAATTACCGTATATGGGATGACGCCATCCCACACGAGGTTCACCAAGTGACAATTCATCTTGAGAAACTCACCATTTGGTGTGAATTTTGGGCCGTGCAGCGATGTCATTGATCCGTAATTTTTTCAAAAACGACGTTGGTGAGGCTGTTTCCGTCAATGGCGAGCGCTATAGAACGATAATAACCAATTTTTTAAGGGCCGAATCGAATAAAACCCTATAGACTTACACGACATGTGGTTCTAGCAAGTAATTATCAAGCCAGATACATTCCTCTCACTTTCCGTCAAAATGCCTTCTTAAAAATCGATATTAGATTTAATGTTATTTCTTAAAAATGCTTTTAGAAATTTTATTTGTTTTGAATCCTCAAAGAATAATAACACCCACCTGTGAAGACTTCTTTTTCCATTTCCTTCTAAGCATAGTTTTTGTGGGAAAAACTACTTAAAATCAATTTTAAGTCCATTTGGGTCATTCCATAAACATTCCACAAAATAACTTTTCTGTGAACTTAAGTCTCCATTCTAAAACCTTCAACAGAAAAGTTCACACCACAACTATTTAATGTTTGCCAAACGTATAGATATAACTATGTTTGCAAAGGTAGATATGCATTTTCTGCCATCTTCAAACAAAGCCATCTAGGAAATCGAAAGCTTCCTGCAGAGGGAAATGGGAAAAGGAACACAATGTTCTGTAGATAACAATGCGGATGCAATTTATGGGAAAATTTGGAAAATGCCTTTTGGGCTTGTGCTGGTGTGACGAAACCAAAAGGAAGAACAAGTATTGAATAAACAATAAATGAAAGGATATCTGGCTTGAAGATAATTTTATTCAAAATCGAAGGACAATGACATTAAGGCAGGTGGTGTGCTTATGTAATTATTTCTGGTAAGGTTACTATAAGGGGCTTACAATAGATAGCTTGCAGCAATTTGAAAAGAGAAATATGTAATTTTAAATGAAGATGCCTTCAAAAATACTTAAAATACTTAGAATTTGTAAGCCTTAAGGTTTGCATTTCATAGGCAAGAATAGTGTTAAAATTTGAAAAGGCTTTTGAGGGATTAATAAGTTAATAGTAATAAGGAATTTCTATAATCATTCGCTTAAGAGTTTCATGTTGATGGATTCACTGAAGCATACTATGGAATGCTATATTGCAAGTCTATTTCCTGGTTCACCATGTTTTTGTTATCATATGACAAATCTTTCAAGAGTAAACCTCGGCTGAAAAGATGCATCTCATATAGCCATAGAGATTTGGAGGTACATTTTAAGGAAAATTGGAGCCTTAAGATTCATAAAAGAAGTTGGTTGTCTGTAAAGTCGGTTTACGGAAGCCAATTTTACGTGATAACGTCATAAGAAAACATTTATGTCACCAACCCCAACATGCAGCCCGTTAACTCAAAACATATACGATTCTACTTATCACTTAAAAAAAATCTAGCACTAAATCTACAACTAAGTACTAAATCTAGTACCAAAACTAGTACCAACAATGCAATAGTACTAAATTCTTATACTAAGTACTAAAAATACTATTGTACCAACAACTTAGTACCAATCGGCACCAGTTTTATATTTAACTAGCGGTACCAGTCGCGCGTTACTACGCCCTAGAAAAAATATGTTTTAATATGAAATCCGAAAATAATGCTAGTTAGGCCAAACATTCACAGGAATGATCCCTGGACAAAACTATATTTCCAATGTATATTTCTTTAAAATCCGTTGAGCGGTTTAGAAGTACATACTCGATATACATACACACATACATAGATCTGATGTTCGCCTTGTGCTCAGAATACGTTTGCGATCGATATTAGTTGAAAAAAACACAATATCGCGGTTTTGTTGTCAGCATGAGTCATATTATTTCGTATGTGTAGCCTGTCATCGATTTATAAGACGTTATCACGTCAAAAAAGAGTTGATGAAGAATACAAAATAACTAGGCTTTGCGCCAGGAAACAAATGGAGAATAGGCATATTTGCGTAAGGATTACCATCGAATAATAACGGAATGTAGAATTGACTCCTTGTCACCATTAAATATTATTACATGAGATTATTTCAAAAGTGGCGGTGGCTTTACTAAGATGCTTCAAACATTTATGAAGATGGAATTACAGCAAATCTACAACAATCCTTCTAGATTTCGTTATTTCGTTAAGCAGTTTGTTAGAAACATTCCCCCTAGCAACAAACCACACGATAGTAAACTACACTGACAGGTCAAAGACGGAAACAGGGTTTATCTTTTCCGACAGCTTGATCGGGATGAAGAAGTCTTGTAAAGCTTGTTGATGGCAGACCATATCGCCTTAACGGATTCTATTAAAGAAGTTGATTGGTTGATTGATGCAACATTCCATGTTAAATTATAGACATTTTTCTATCACCTACCTAAGACTACAGATCTGAGCAATTTTTGATTTTCCTGCTATGAAACCACAATGGTAGTTGCCTGGGACGCCTTGAATATATTTTCCGCAATTTTAACTGGCCCCAATGCTTCCTCGATAGTAACATTGATGCCAGTGCCGAAATGATCTTGCTTTTATTCCTAACACAGTAAAAAGCATCAAGCCTAGGGAAAGTCGTGGCTTAACTCTGAGTGTAAAGAAGCTATAAGGCTCAAAGAAGTAAGTTTCCGATCCTTCAAAGCCATCCAACTCCGTTATTGAAAGAACCAAATTTTTGCATGACCAAAATTTACGGCAAAAAAATCTGCAATGTCCCAAGGGGAGTAAAAATGTTTGGACATTTGTAAAAAAATATTTAAAATTCCTCAGCATATTCGGTTCCAACGCTCATCGCTAATGAGAAACCTATTATCTTCATTTCAAAGAAGGCAACCTTGCTCGCACAAATCCGCTGGATCGGATGGTATACCCCACATTCTTTTGAAGATGTGTTCTTCCACACTGACAAAGCCACTGCGTAAGCTTTTCCATCGCTCCCACTCTTCTGGAATCTTTCCTAGAAGATGGAAAACAGTATTTGTCCAGCCTGTCTCTAAGAAAGGTGACCCATACTCCCCCTCCTCCTACCGACCCATAGCACTAACATCCCTTGTTTCTAAGGTTCATGAATGACACTTGCATCGAAGAAACCGAAAAGCTTTCAGTACTCGTTACGTGTATCAACCATGAACTCATTCACCTTGAACTCCTTAACCCTTGAGCCCAATTTCGGTCGTACCGTGAAATATGGGGATCTACTTTTTAGCCGAACAACACGAATTGGGATTAGTTTACCCGGCGATATTTTTCCTCTGCCATTTTGATTCGTTGGCTTTGATAAGTATACTATCACTCTCTTCCTTTATTGTAGTCAAGGATTGTATAACTTTTAGTCTGTTTAACGCGTCTGTTTAACAACCAATTTCGTAGATGTGCATTGTATATATATTGTACTAATGAAAACTCTGGAAACCCTTGTACGTTGAAATCGCCAAGGATGATTTAACGTCATATCTTGAATTTGTAGATGAAATCTTTTTCATCCTCTTCGCCTTGGTGACTTTTCCTGGCACGAATCATAATATTTGTCTTATATGGGTGCTTACTACCTTGGGGCATACGAACAATAAGAAAAGAAATGAACTGACTCGAATTGGATCATCACTCGATCCAAAAGCAATTGCTCCAATTATCAATATAAACAAAAAATGCCGAAATTATATTTTTGTGTTATTTCTTTGCTATACATTGATTTCATCAAAAACTTAAAGGAACTACGAACTTCTATAAGCCCCATTTCTAAACGTCTATTGATACTTCATTCAACTTTCTTTGTCTTCCAACTTTTATGACTTCTATGTAGTAACGTTTCTCTTTAAATTCTTGTCGTCGTTAACTATGTTTAACTTAACTACCGCAATACAATGTTTAGCCATTGGAGCGCCATCAACACATGACAACAAGTTTTTATCACCCGAACGTGAATGTCGAAGAATCCTTCCTCAAAACCCTTATTTTAAACAAACATAGGGTAGTAAGGGTGGCATAAAGGTTACATACCTAATTTATCACAAGATTAAATCAATTTTACTGTTTTGTCACAAAACTCTGTATCCATTGCAACGGAAATGTCTGGGGCACTGTTAAAAACTAACAACAACAACAAAAAAACCGTAAGAACTTCTAATAAAACCTGCGACTTTGACAGACAACAGGATATAATTTTTTTCTGCCAAATCAGGACAAACATTTCACGCCCCTTGCTCAAATTATTATCGTTATGATTGCCCGCAGTTATATCGTACTTTATAGTGAACATTTTTGATGAGCAATACAAATAGTACTGTATACTTGTATAGTACGTACATAAAGAACAAAACCCGAGTCAAAAGCAAATCGTAAATTCCATCTAACATTTTATTTTGTGTGCCTCTGTAGAATAATAAAGTTTGACGAAAAGGATCAACGACATGAAAAAACAGTGGCAAGGACATTATTCGTTCAATGTTGCTTTATCCTCAAAAAAATAGACAATGATGATAATAGCAACAACAAAATAGCTGAAGGCACCAAAAAAGGCAGAGCCTTTTAGTTCTTCGGTTTTATGAATGCAAATTTTTTCGAACTTGGATGGTATTGTCAGGAAATATTTTTTTTTCTCTGGGTTGGTTATATTCATGAGCATGGTTTTCTAGAGTTTTTAGAGTACGTCGAAGGGGGAAGTGTCTTTTTTGTCTTTTTTTGTTTTTGGTCCTGAAAACCATTTGCGGCAGAATATTTTGGTATTCAAAAACAGAAGGATGTGGGGGAGGACCAATGTATGTGGCATTACGAAGGTACATAGTTTGTTTACGACTTTTAAATTATTTTTACTGGAATCTTGCCTATACAAACATTTGGTTGTTTTTTAGGTTTTTGGTCGGTTCGATTTTTCGATTCTTTGATTTTATTTGATTTGACATTGTTATGGGAAAAATCAAAACATGTGATCAGTTTTTTTTGGAGTTGAGTTTTATGGATTCGGTTGGTTTTATAGGCAACTGGCTTCTGGGATATGTTGTCTTGTTTTTCTAATAGGAAAGTGAGTTGATAGCTTTGTTCAATGAAGGATGATATTGGAATTACTTTGAAGAGAAATAAAACAAATCTTGTTTATTTTACACTCGTGCTTTTGAATTGTGTTACAAATATGAGAACTTTTTTGGAAGTTTCAAAGCAAACATAACATAAAGGTCTTGCTTAATTTTTTTTTACTGGAATAATAATAAATATTATGCATAGCGCCGAAAAGTCTGATGCATAAAGTGTTGAAATATAAACAACTATGAACAATTTGATAGGAGACATCTTTTTCCTGAGGCTCTTGGTCGAAGTGGAAAAAAAAATTATTGATATTGGTTAGTAAAAAAATTAATAAATTACACCCAAGCCTAAGTCACCACACAAAATTCGGCTGCGAAATCTGAATCGACTGCCTCCGGCTCTGCTGTACACTTTTGCAGCCCTCTCCGATGTTGTCAGCAGATCTTGCGTTTCTTTTGACGTATACAAATGTTGCCTGAATGCTTCAAACTTGGCCAACATACGTTGAAAAGTCAACTGAGAAGAAACGTTTAATTATGCACAACTGCACATTTTCGAAATAAGCAACAAATTTGAAAAAAATCCCACTTACACCCAACAAGAACATGACAGCGACATCAAAAAATTGACTTTCCCAACACAAGAAGCCTAAGAATTTTGTTTAGTGCCAAATAAATTAGAATCACCAACAACAACCTAAAATATTTAATTTTTGGTAAGGGCTCTATGTGAGCAAGTTATGCGTTTGTGAAGCATAAAAAAGTTATGATAAAGTTTGTTTGTTGTTTTTTAGCCCTTCTGAAGTTTTTCTTGAGTTCTGAAGATTCCCTTTCACTTGCAGTGTGATTGACACATCCAGTTTATTTCAATGATGTTGGTTCTAAATAGACTTGTTCTCCATCAAAAACTAGTTCTTCATCTATACTAAAATAGGCAATGAGGAAATTATCTACGACCGCAATAGAAACAAATTGCACAAGTGGATCGCACGTACTTGCTCATATGTGCAGTCACATTGTAGAATAAATATTAAGAAAATTAATGTGAACATTATTCGATTTTTGTGGCTTTTGATTGTTCGAATAAAGTTCGTTAAATTGTATTGAGTGAAATTATTTAAACGCCATTTTATTTCTTTAAGAATAGTTAAAAAGTGTAATTTTTTTATTGTAGGAGCGGTTTATAAATAAAACGGTTTCCCTAAAAAAATTTTTTTTAAATTAAAAAAAAAAAAAAATTCAAGAATACAAACTTAAGCGCAAAAATAACATACATTGAAAAATAAAGTTTAAAATAAAATTCACTTACCCGTTTTCAAAATATTGATAAAAAAAAATATTAAAAAAACTATTAAAAATACAAAAAAGAAAGTTTTCGAATAAAATTCATGCGAAATTACTAAGACTACCTACGTCTGTTTGAACATCAGTTTTGATAGTAATCGGATCACCAGTTTTCGAGAAATTCGAAGAAAAAAAACTGGTCCTATGGGTATAGGTGCCATTTTTAGCCTACCATATTAATTTTTTTTTTTGCACCAAAATATAATGCTTGCCTACAGTAAGTAGTGCACTGATTTCTTTTTCATAGAAATTCTTGGAACCGTTTTCGAGAAAAAATAAGCTTTTACATAACGATTATATGACAGGTACCGTTAATTTTTGAGCTAAAAAAAAATTGCAAAATCTCCTCTGTAGAATTTCAAAATAACAGACAAACAGACATACAGACATACAGACAGACAGACAGACAGACAGACAGACAGACAGACTGACAGACAGACGAACAGAATTTTGCCAGTAACTCAAATATGTTTCTTTATCATCGTAATGCCATGTTTGATTGTTATCTCAATTTTTTTTAGTTATATTACCTATAATCGCAAGTAAAAATGGGCACGGCTGGGTAGCACTTACTTGCTCTTATGTGCTTAATCACATCGAAAACAAGATCTTTGACCGAAACAAAAAACATTTACGTTGAATATGACACGGTTTGAACTTATAAAAAGTATCAAAACCACAATACTTAACGGTTTTTAGTAGAAATGACACACGTCTTAAAAAATAATGAATTTACGAAAAAAAGTATTCCGAAAATTGTAGGGCCGGTTCTGATAAAATCATGCTTTTTTATATTTAGTTGCTTGAAGCAAATTTTTTTTGAGATTTGGGTATGAAGTTTTTTAAAGTTTATTAATGTAGATACACCTGATTTTAAAATTTTATATATTTTTTTTATTAGTATTTCTAGTTCTTTCCAAATATAATTTGATTGAAATCCATTGAACCGTTACCGAGAATGTCGAAAATTAAAAAAAAAACTTATACGAAAAGTACCGGTAATATTCTTTTCCGGTAGATTTGTATTTAATAGGATAATAGTCCATACCCACAAAAATACCCTATAAAATTGTATCAAAATCGTTGGAGCCGTTCTCGAGAAAAATACGCTTTTCCTTAAAGGTTATATGGCAGGTACCGTTATTTTTAACACTAAAAATTTAATTTCAATTTTCCCTCTGAGGAATGCCAAAAGATACACATGTGCCAAATTTGAAGGCAATTGCTTAACCCGTTTAGGCTGCAACTCGTTATACACCCAGACAGACAGACAGACATACATTATTTGTCTATAATTTGTTTGGGCTTCTTTATGTTCGTAATGTCATGTTTGATTGTAATTTAATTTTTCATATATTCACGAATCCTAAACTTGCCTAATAGTACCTGATTATAGGTGTTTTTTAGAGATAAAGAACTTTAAGTTGGCAACAATATTTTAACTGGCGGCCATTTTGTCAGCTGTCAATTGAATTATTTTTAGTTTGGTTTGGCATTTCAACATAAATTTACTGATGTATGCCTGAATAACACTTCCAAATTGTGCAAACTTATTTTGAAAATCATAGTTCTGTTAGAAATACGTATCGCGCACTACGTCCATCGTACGGTCACCATGTCCATCAAAGCAATTAATTCGATTAACTATGGAACGTTTTCTCCCCACGTTAACTCTAAAGGGCAATTCGCATCCACATAGACGTCGTACAGTGCGTACAGAAGAAGTCATTACTGCTGTAGAGCGTGGCGTAGAGGAAGACCCGAATCAGTCTATCTGCCATCGTGCACAGGAATTGGATATCTGTTCATCCACTTATGGAATATTTTGCGGAAATATCTTGGCTTGCGAAGCCACAGAATCACCAATTTTCATAAGCGAATTTTGTTTAGCGATGAAGCTCACTTTTGGTTAAATGGATAGATTATAGATATAGATAGTGATAATCCAAGGGTGTGTTGAGACACCGTTACTTCCACAAAAACTGATTGTTTGGTGTGCTTTATGGGTTAGTGGAATAATTGTTCCGTACTTCTTTAAAAAAGATGCTGGCCAGAACGTTACAGTCAATGGTGACCGCTATAGAGCCTTGATTACTGACTTTTTCATTCATCAAATGAACAACTATGATGTGCAGGAGCTTTGGTTTGAACAAAACGGGCAACATGTCACACAGCTTGTGCCACAATTAATTTTTTGAAGGAAACGTAACTTCATAGTTTCACGTTACGGACCCGTGAATTGGCCTCCAAGATCGTGCGATTTAACGCCGCTTGACTATCTTCTGTTGGAATATGTAAAGTCGTTAGTCTATGCCGATGACCCCGAAATGACTGACCGCATGGAGGACAACATTCGCCGCGTTATTGCCGAAATACGGCCACAAATGTTGGGAAAATTCAATGAAAATTGGACCTCCAGATTACACTACGTCCGAGTCAGTTGTGGCGGTCATATGTCAGAAATAATATTTAAATTATAATGCCAGAATTTAAAGTAAATCTCATGTCAATTTAAGAAAATAATCTTTGTTTTATTTAATTTCAAAGTCCTATACCTCTAAAAAAAACACTCGTTATAACACCCTTCTACGCTTAGATAGATTTTAGTTTTTATCTAGATGTAGAAATTGGCAATGATTTCATAAAATCTGACATACGACAGTAACACGGCAGTTATACTTGTCCCTGGCAATAGTTTTGCCTACCCAACATTGAGTTTTTTGACGGAAGTAGCTTTCAGGAACTCAGCTGATATGCCGTGCCATCAAGTCCACCCACTTTGTCTGTGTCAATAATATATTTGTTAGAAAATCTCACTGGATATGGCATTGAAATTGCATTATAATAAATTTAAACTTTCTTGAACAGTAGATTTCGTTTTAACAATTGTTATCTCAATAACTAGCAAGTTCTAATCCTGACCTGAAAAAAAATTATAAAAAATGTTAGATAATCCTCTACAAGTGAAATATTAACTGAACCCTTTATTATCAGAAACTAATCAAAACTAACACCAGCTCCAGGGCAGCCCTTGAGTTCATCGAAATAAATTCTCGAATACCTCCCATGCACTCCAGCGTCATTGTTATTTGTACTTTTCAATGAGATTATCCTTTCTTGCATTACATTGGTTATATAACTGTTCCACTTAGAAATGCAATTAAAATTTCCTCCACTCTGTAACATTAATGCTAAGGATGATCATCAATTTCATACAATGAGCTATCACTACCTTAAACATTTAATAAAGAAAAAGGAAGAGGAAATCCTTTCTCGAAGGAGTTTCCGAATTCCGAATCTTCTTCGCATTGGAAACATTCCAAGAGCGCACACCAAAGCCATTAGCACCCTTCAGACAATGCTGCTTAAGCCTCCCCAAAATGGAGGAAAGACATGCAGAAAACATAACACAGAGAATTTTCTTCTTGCTCGTCCTTTGGCGTAGCAAGGATTTTCTCACACTCAGCATTTTCTAGGGCATATAAGAGGCCCCATAATGAAAAGCACACATTTATACAGCAACCGTTTTCAACACGAAAGAGAAAGTTTTTTTTTTTTTTTTTGTAAGTAAAGTACATTTACAAGTACTATGATGATGACGTGGCACGTTGTGGCGCCGCCGATGGGGCCAACAGGAATAAAATGAACCAACCGCCATCGCCACTTGCATTTTTCTCGGTGCAGCTTATTCTACTCCACTTTGCAGCATCCTTTGCTCATTTTCGTTTGGAAAGTAAAAGAAGACACATTTCTGTGTTTCATAAATAGGTCGATAGCACGCTGCCGGTTGAATCCTATCCTTTTTAGTGCGGTCCTTGTTGTATTCTTTAAGGAAATTTCTGGTTAATTCATATTGAAGTAAGTTTCCTTGTGTTTTTTTTCTTATGAGGAGCTGGAGGTGGCAGCGAAAGCCACTATAGCACACAGCTAAAAGGATTAACTTCAATTGTAGTCTCTACTGAAGGGTTACGGTAAGGGGCCTCAAAAAGGATTCACAAATTGTTCGGTGAGTGGTTAACCTCAAAAAAGACACTCTTTTTAGTGTAAAGGTTTTTTAAAGATTGAAGGGTGCATCTTGCATCTTGCATTATTAAGCTTTTAATGAATGAAAAATGAATTTAAGTTGCTGTTTACCTGGAAGAACAAATAAGGGACTTAAGTAAACTTAAATCACAAAAAGAAATTTGCCACGGTAAATCGTATTAAAAACTAATAAGAGACCACGAGATTTACATTCATTATTTAAATTTTTGTCTGTTTAGATTTAGATTCTGTTTCCGATTTACTTTTCAAATGAATGGCGGATTAAAAATTTGCTTTTTTTATAATTAACGCGCGCACAAGGGACTACTTGTTTCCCTTTTAATGTTACACACTGCGCGGGCATTAGGAGGATAGGGAGGGAAGATATAGGAGGTGTCGATTAACATTTGTTTAAATTGGTTTAAGACTAAAATGGCAAGCGAAAATCTCGCCGGGTAAACTATTCCAAATTCGTGTTGTTCGGCTAAAAAAAGAATCACGATATTTCACGGTACGTCCGAAATTGGGCTCAAGGGTGAACTGATGGGCATTCCTTGCGAGACGAGTATTACGGGAGAAACTTTTAAGGGGAGGAATGCAGCTTCCTATTACCCCATTTAACAATGCTGTATAAATCGGAGCGAATATGAAAAGCTGAGAGTAGAGTCGTCAGCAAAACAGTTAAGTGGATTAGAACTAACAGACAGAAGATCATTTATAAAAATGAGGAAGAGTCGGAGACAGAACAGAACCCTGGGGCACACCAGCATTTATTTTGTGGGAATCAGACTTGAATCCGTCCAATACAACTTGTATTGAACGGTCCAGAAGATAGCTTCTAATCCAACGAACAAGAGTATTATCGATCCCAAAAGCACGCACTTTCGATAAGAGATCTTCATGACAAACTCTAACAAATGCCTTGGAGATATCAAGAGCAATAATCTTACTTTCAATAAAGCGATGTAAAGATTTGTTCCACTGTTCGGTGAGATATGCCATCAGATCACCAGTGGAACGGTTGCTGCGGAAGCCATACTGCTCTTCTTTTCAGTTGATTCTATCAATCAGCGTTCTATTCATCATTTTTCTAATGAGGTTTTAATCTTTATAAACATTTTCAGCTTACTTGAGAGTAACTACGGATGCCTACTGCTACTAGTTCAACTACAATTTTTTTTATTTGAATAGAATTGTGAAACACTATTCAAATCACTAATTTTTCACCTATTTTCGGGGAAAAGTATTATCGATGAATGGAACTTGAGCATTGATAGTCCTTAAAAAAGGAGACTTTTTTCTCCAATTAAAAAAAAAAAAAAACATTCTTTTACCCAATTTACGAATTATTATTTTTTAGGTAAACACACTCATTTTCTTCTTTTTTTTTTATGCTACAACTTTATTACAACGTCTGCTTCAGTCGGCTTTACAATAATAACTGAGTTCATTTGCGTTCACTGCGTCTGGGGGTGAACAATGAACATAAAATAAATATAAATACATGCATAATATGGTATACGAATACAGATAAAACAAATGATATTAAATATGGTGGTAAGGAACATTAACTAAACTAACTGACCAAATTGATTCGAAAGGAGGAACAGTAAATTAAGACTCAAGTCTTGGACGATCCCAACAATATTGTAGCTCTCAGCCTCCTTGTAGTGATCACGGGTAACAGACGTACCGGTAACGGATTTACGGCCTGGTTACGGAAGTTAACCAGAATAACTTGACTAATGCACATACATATGTCATTGTTACATGATTCACTACTATTTATTAATGAGGGTTGTTCGACAAGTTCGGAAAGTGATAACTAAGAAGAAGAAGTAAACCACTGCATAAATAAATTTCTAATCCAAAGGTTTTATCGAACGAATATGAAAAGCTGAGAGCAGAGTCGTCAGCAAAACAGTTAAGTGGATTAGAAGTAACAGACAGAAGATCATTTATAAAAATGAGGAAAAAAGTCGGAGGCAGAACAGAACCCTGGGGCACACCAGCATTTATTTTGTGGGAATCAGACTTGAATCCGTCCAATACAACTTGTATTGAACGGTCCAGAAAATAGGTCCAGCTTCTAATCCAACGAACAAGAGTATTATCGATCCCAAAAGCACGCATTTTCGATAAGTGAGCTTCATGCCAAACTCTATCTCTACCTTTCTTAGGGACAGGCTGGACATATGCTGTTTTCCATCTTCTAGGAAAGATTCCAGAAGAGTAGGAGCGATGGAGAAGCTTACGCAGTGGCTTTGCCAGTGTGGAAGAACACCTCTTCAGAAGAATCGGGGGTATACCATCCGGGCCAGCGGATTTGTGTATATCGAGATCTTTGAGAACTCTTGCTACTGTACGAGTGCGGAAAAAAATCTGTCCCATGGAAAAATTTACATTCTCAAGTACAGGAGGTGCAACGTTGCTGTTAGGCAGCGTTAAGCTGGCAGCGAAATGGGTGGCGAGCAAGTTTGCCTTCTCTGAAGACTAAACAATTGGTTTGTTATTGTCGATGAGTTTTTGATATTTTTTTACAAATGACCAAAAAATTTTACTGCCTTTGGGACACTGCAGAATTTTTTGCCGTAATTTTTGGTCATGAAAAAATTTGTTCTTTTAATAACGGAGTTGCATGAGTTCCTTGCTTGTTTGTGCTTTTTCCGATTTTCCTCTGTAGGGTTGGCTTTGTAAGATCGCAAACTTACTTCTTTGAGCCTGATAGCTTCTTTACACTCTGAATTAAACCAGGACTTTTTTTTAGGCTTGATGCTTTTAACTCTGTTAGGAATAAATAAATAAATAACGTTAACGCTTAAGCCCGTTCCAGATAGCACAATACCACCCAAAGTAAGGAATGTTACGGTTAGAATACCTTCAAAGAGAACAGTCATTTGCACAGTTCAGTAACGCTTTTCAAAAGATCCTTAAGCTGCTTCTGCTCCCAGCCTTAACCAAGACTGCCGGGTATTATATAACCGAAATTTATAGGTTCTCTTTTAAGAATGAAAAGGTGTTACAATAATCATAATATATAAACATAATATCTTTTAAGTCTGATAAAGCCATTCCAATCTGTTCATTCAGTCATGACAAATCAAGGAAATAAATGAATTCAAATTTGTTTATTCAATAAAAAACGAACTCCGTCTGATACCATCTATAAAAATTCTCTTATTTCTCTAAAAACTTTATAAATTATATGTAATTTCTTTAAATTGTTAATTAATTTCCCAGCCTAAGCTAAGATGTCTATGGTCTGCTTCCCCCAGTAAGTCTGAAATCCTCAACTCCTATTTCATTTCAATTCCTTTCCTTTGAAAATCACTTAATAGAAAACTTTATTCAATTCAATATGCTGCAAAAGCTCGATCAATTCCAACGTTTTTATTAAAAGTTAATGAAGCAGAATCGATTATGCGTGCCTCCTAAGCCAACATCACTCTTCAACACTACACCAAGTGACGAGAAAAATCGATTTACTTCCTAAGCATTGCGGGTGTATATATATAGTATCCACAATAACAGGAACGTCGTCGAGGTCTTGAAAGTCCTGTTCTCATAAACCCCTATTGTGGTTTAATATATGCCTCTGACGCTTGACGCCTGGCTTCCCTTCTACCAAAGGTTGCAGTATAATTGGTGGTGTTTCCGTTTCCTATGCTCCAAAAAAAAAGGACTAACTTTGCCGTTAAAAAACAATTTCCAACTGCTGTTGGCAAATAAAAGCAATCGAAAGTCATTTTTTCCTGTGTTTTGGGCTGTGTTTTTTTTCAAGACTTCTCGAGCTTCTGGTGCTGCTGTGTGTGCGGGTGTTTGTTGAAACAAATTGTTAAAATTTTCAATTGCACTTAAAAAATTTGTTTTGAGTTTGAGTTGCCCTACTCGCATGTGCTGCAAACGCGTCAATTGTACATGCAGTCAAAGAAAGCAAAGCAGCAGGATGCTAGAGTCCTTGCATATATGCACTTTTGAATGCATTGCGCCATGAAATCGTATATGCTGGCTGTATTTGAACTTTTTTTAGATGTATCTTATATGTATATTTTTAATATTTTGTCTGTTTGTTTGTTTTCCAAGTGCGAACGAAAAAGTTTCACAAATAATAAACACCATATGAATTACTTTTGTGAGAGCGAGGATGGGAGGTATATTTTTTGGGAGGAAAATAATAATATTGATTAATTTTTACCTTCAATTCTGAATGTTGTGTTGTGAAGTAGATTCCATTTGTTGTATTCGAACTAATAACACTATTTTGGTAGTATACCCAACTAACAATTTAACTTGTATAAGGTTCTAAGCAAGCAATTTTCTGACTGCCATAGTAACATTAAAAGGCCTTACACAAGTTATTTTGGCGCACATTACGCAAGCTATTTAACTGCTATAAAACTTTTGTTGAATGGTCTTATAGCAGCAAATAGCTTACCATTGAATGTTATTAGCTTGCCTAAGCAAACCATTTTGTGACAGCTTAATGCTAAAAGCCTGCTCTGGATGTTATAAAAGAGTCTTACCCAAGCCATTTTATGACAGCTTTTGCTAATATCATGCCTATAAAGGCTATTTTGTATTGCCACGAACAAAAAGTACTTGCTAGCCTTCAATATCTTGTTTTTAAGAGAAAATGTTATTTTTTAACACAAAACAGCAGATTTAGAATTTGTTTACAGAAAAATGCCTTGTTTTAAAGTGTTGAATTCTTATTGCAGTATTTGTATTAGGTTATTTACTATTTAGCTATATTTCTCCTCAAGCAGTTGCCAAACTGACTTTTCTACTGCATACTGCAACGATTGAAATTTTATTTTAATTATAAAAGTGAAAAGTGTTTTTATTTACCTGAGTTTTGAACTCGAGTCCTTCTCGTTACACTCCAGTACTCTACCTCTTTACCAATTTGCGGTTGGGAAAATTAACATCAAACAACTACAAAATAAATATTATTTAAATTTGTATAAGGCCTTCATAGGCTAGCCTTACGCAAGTTGTTTGCATTTTAATTTTTAGTAAACATCTTTGGAAGCCTTATACAGACCATTTTTAACCTTTATCTACAAGCCTTGTATAGAGCTTTCCAAAATAACTTTTAAAGGCCTTAAAGCAGCTTTTTTTTAATTGTCAAAGTTTGAATTGTGTTGCTTTCTAAAGTTTGCAGCATTTTAGCTCATTATACAATAGAATACTTAAAAACACAAAACAATTGGGTTTAATAAATCAAGCTAAATTGTTATTTGAGAAATATAAATTAAAGGTTAATCCCTTCAAACCATATACTTTACGTTAGCATTTGATTTCATTTCTGTGAACTTAAGAAATATCTTCTGTTAGCACTTATTTTTATATTACAATATTCAGTTCTAAACCTCTTATTTTATTTACAACTGATTTTATTCAAAAGATCTTATTTATAAGACTCTTGATATTAGCAAATTAATTAAGTGTGTATAAGGTCTTAATAGACAAGCCTTACAAAAGCTGTTTGCATTGACTTGTCGTGGAAAGCCTTATAACAGCTATTTTTTGTTTAATTTTCAGTACACATTTTCGGAAGGCCTTATGCGGGCCATTTTGAACAAGCCTTGTATAGAGCTCACCAAACTTACTTTTTAAGGCCTTATAGCAGTTATTTATTTTAATTGTCAAAGTTTGTGTGGCTTGCGAAAGTTTGCCTTATACAAGTTCTATGCAGCAATTGCTTGTTAAAGCTAAATTGTTAGTTGGGTATTCCAAAAAGCGTTTCTTTAAAATTCACCAAGCGTATTATGAAAACAAAGGGCCCCAGTTTACCTCATAAATGCCAAGAAAACTTTGTGCCTCTTTTCTTCCAATAGAATTCTTTTTGACAAACTAACTCAAAAAATGATGTTCGTTTTTTTTCTGAATAATGCTTTCAAGTTTCTGAGAAAACGAAGATCTCGATGAGCTCGGATTCGGATACCTGAACTGGCTATAAGTATTAGCTTAATTTTGTCTAGAAAAGTAATTTAAAAAACATGTAGGTAAGTGGTAATAAGGAACACACACAATTACACGGAATTTTACTACTATAATATAATAGAAAAGTCTAAAAAAGTTAGTGGCAAACAATTTATTTCTCTCTGTCTATGATGGTGTATAACGAACAGCCTAAATGGCTAAAATGATTAACTTCAAAAATTTGTTATGTATAGTTAATTCCTCACAGGGTTGCTGAAATTTTATTTTTAGAGCTAAAAATAACGGTACCTGTCATATAACCGTAAAGAAAAAGCATAATTTTTTAGGTAATCGGCTCCAACGGTTTGACGAACATTTTTGAGAGTATTTTAGTCGGCATATTGGCTATCATTTTATCAAAAACAAATTAACTGGAAAAGGCTACTATTAACGACATACTATTGAAATTTCGAAATTTTGTAAACAAGCTTTTTTTTACTTGCGATTATAGGATATAGATACTATAAGGAAAGTTTAAGATTCGTGCATACAAAAAAAAATTGAGATAACAATCAAACATGACATTACGATCATAGAGAAGGCTAAAAAAGTTATTGACAAAAAATGTTCGTCTGTCTGTCTGTCCAGATGTATATCGAGCTGCAGCCTAAACGGGTTAACCGATTGCATTCAAATTGGCATTCATCAGAGGGGAAATTGAAATTTTATTTTAAGGGCTTAAAATAAAGGTACCTGCCATATAATTGTTAAGGCAAAGTATATTTTTCTCAAAAACGGCTCCAACGATTATTTTTCTATTTTTAATTTATATTAGATTTGTTTTTTAAATTCATTATTTTTAAAGCTTATCAAAAAAATATTTAATATTTTAAAATTCGGTGTGAATTAATAAACTCTTAAAAATTGCATACCAAAATTAAAAAAAAAATTGTTTTCAAGAAACTAAAAATAAAAAAAGAATACAATTTTCGACATACTTTTTTTCTTAAATTCTTTGTTATTTAAGGCGTGTGATGGCTTACTTCATTTTTACTAAAAACCGTTAAGTATTGTGGTTACTTGTTTCTTTCAAAGATCTTGCTTTCGAATGTAATTAGGCACATAAGAGCAAGTATGTGCGCCCCAGCCGTGCCCATTTTTTCTTTAAATAATTAAAAAATAACATTTTTTACTTTTGCGATTATAGATACTATAAGGCAAAAAAAAAATTGAGATAACAATCAAACAGGAGATTACGACAATAGAGAAATATATTTGAGTTACAGTCTGTCTGTCTGTCTGTATGGATGTATTTTGGGCTACAGCCTAAACGGTTGGGCCAATCGTCTTCAAATTTAGAATTTAAGGTTATTTTGACATTCTACAGAGGATTTTTTCGAATTTTTTTTCAGCTTAAATATTAACGGTACCTGCTATATAACCGTTAAGTAAAAGCTTATTTTTCTCGAAAACGGCTCCAAGAATTTGTATGAAATTAAATCAGTGCACTATTGTAGGTGTGGATAATATTTTGGTGAACAAAAAATGTAAGATGGTAGGCTAAAATCGTTACCTCCCATAGGACCTATTTATTTTCTTTCGATTTTCTCGAAATTTGGTTAATCGAATAAAATGAAAATTGACATTCAAGAAGATGTACATAGGTAGCCTTAGTAATTTCACATTAAAATATATTTGAATACGTGATTTTTTGTAGTTTTAATAATTAATTATTTTTTTTTTAATTAAGTTTTTAGATATGAGTTATTTTTTTGGTTAAGCTTGCATTGCTCAATATATTTTTTTTAAAAGTTGTTAAATAAAACCGTTTTATTTAAAAACCGTTCTAACGATTTAAAAAAAATCCCACTTTTTTACGTTTTTTTTTAAAGAAATCCAATGGCTTTCAAATTATTCGGCTAAAAACTACTTTACGTACTTTTTTCGATCAATCAAAAGTTAGAAAAATCGAATAAAAACTTTGAATGCCCTTAATATTTTTCAAATTTTATTCCACGATGTGACCGCACTTATGAGCAAGTACGTGCGATCCAGTCATGCAATTAATTTCTTTTTTTTTATTGCAAAATCAATATTTGGAAAATGAGTAGGTAAAAGTTTGCTAAAGTTTGTTTTTAATTTAAAAAAAAAATTTTTTTTTTTAAACAAAAACAGTTCTTTTAAAAAACCGTAGCTACGATTTTGAGAAAAAATCGCACCTTTTCCTATTTCTTAGAGAAATAAAATGAAACTTTGCAATTTATTTGGGATTCTGAGTTCTTTCAAGGCTTTATAAAGTTCATTATCCTTTTGGATATCCTTTTGTGGATAACAATTATTTCACTGCTTAGCACGTGCGAGTACAAAGGAATTTGTTGCTAGTAATTGTGCAATGGCTCATTTAAGAATGATATATGGATATGTAAAGAACAAGTAGAAAATATTTATGAAAGAAAGAGACGTATTTGTAAGCTAACTTGGTTGTGTCTATGTATGTATATATATTGGGGTTTAAGTTCAGTAAAAATTTTGTGAACATATAGATGTGGCTGTTGTTTTTGTTGTTGTTGATTTTGTTCACATTAATTTTGTTCTATTTTCATAATGGTTCGGATAATGTAAAAAAGTGCGCACTTTTTTACATTATCAAAACCATTTTTGTTTAAATACAAAATTTTGACCATGCAGAATTTTGAAAAACAGAATTTTGAATTACAGAATTTTCTACATACAGAATTTTGAAATACAGTATTTTGTAAACAGAATTTTGACCATCCAGTATTTCGACCCCAAACCGTACGGGACATATGTATGATGCCCTTACGCTCTGGCATTTCTTTATATTTCCATTCTATATTCGATAGTTATACCGATACTGTGCTCAGTTGTAAACTCCCATTCTTTGAGGGAGGAATAAAACTGGTTACTTCAAATAATCAAAAAAGCTTTAAGCTATTAAACTCAGTGAATATTTTATGATGGTAACAGAAGATAACTTAGTTTTTGCCATTTCATTCACCCAAAACTCTTCTGAGGATTAATTTATTCACTACATGTTACTGAGCTTTTGATTACAAGTATATTCCTGAAGCTTTTCTATTCAATTGAATGCCTTTCCTCAGATTTGCTGGATTGATCAAATAGCCATTTCCCTTCAGAACATCTTTCCATACATCAGTTCCTCGTTGAAAGCCTAGGCTTTATCGTCAGCTATGAATAACCTTTGCATTTTGGGTCCATTACATTGCCTTCAATCGGGAAAATTAAAAACTGCAACAATGAGGAAAGAAATCTTAAGAAACTTCCTTGGTGTGACCCTACTGCTACTGCGTGTCTAATACACGTCTTTAAAATTGCCTTATAATAATTAAAATATCTTACACAAGATAAATCGGAGACCTCTCGTTTAGATCCCATTCTTTATAATTATGTTTAATATTACCCCATCAACCTAATTCCTATATTATAAACTTAAAATGAATGTTGTCTAGCCTTACATTGTTGGACCTTTTTCATCTCTCTCTGAGCTCATAACCCTTTTAAATGAGGCCTTTAATAAATATTCCAGACTTTAAACTAATAAGTCTAATCTGCTACCTTTTAAACTACTAAATACATTTTCTTTAATTATGAAACGTATCCCACACGTAGTGAAAAAAATATTTCATTACTTTTTCTTTTGGAATTCAACAAACCCAAAGTAAATTATACCCAAAGTAATTTATTTAATCTAACATGAACAACCTACAACACATTCCCTGCATACATTTGGCCACACATTTTCTTCCTTAAACACATTAAATGTCGATTCCCCATGGAAATGAAGTGAATAACCATTTTCCACACATTAATTAATGACATATTCATTTAACAAAATAATTAATACCCCACCCTTTAATTAAACAACAACTCATCTATATACCTGCAGGGATTATTATAATTCAAATTACTTTTCCAAACTTCCAGAATGTTCAATAACGATCGCCCCCCTGCCATCAAGGACTTTCCGATAATAATGACATCATTATGAAGTTGACAAAATATGCTCAATGAAACATTCCAATTAAATACCAATTCTTCCATAAATTTAATGCCGCATTAGATTTCTATTTTCGTTTCAAAAGAGCAAGAGCACCCTAAGCCTCTCAGGACTTCGAACGGAATGTAGTATAGAATTCAAAGAGATTGGAAGACACAAATATCACAGTAGAAGTTATTAGAATCGTCAGTCTTTGCTATGAAATGTCATTTGGATCATTGCCGCACTTTGTGTCATTTGGTAATTCAAAACGAAATATTTCCAAAGTCCCTTGGTAAGGACATCTTGATTGTGCCTATAACATGGCTCATGCTTCTTCCTGTCAGATGACATAACACCATCTGGCGGGATTTTTAAATATGAATTAATGAATTTAATTTAACATCTTTGACATCCCCCCCCCCCCCCCAATGTTTTACCGAGACACGTGCTCATTCCCATTGCCACACTTGTCCTGTATCATTTCTTGCTTGACAAAAACAACGTAATGTAGCACCCGCAAGGATTTTCCATCTCACCGTCCCTTCCCCCCAAAATACATATTTATTTTTTCGGAAAAACGTTTATCTCAGTTTGACAAGCTGCTGGTACATTCATACCATTCATTCCATTTCCAAGGACAAATTAATCAAAACCTTTTCCCAAAGGCTCCACACACTATTTTCGGTCGACCGACAACGCCGACGCACGACGACGAGTGACAGACAGGCCAGGATTGTGCCATTGTCACTCCTTTGCTCGAACATAGCACTTTGGATTTGTAATGTGAATGCGTGCGGTAGGGCATGTGAAGGAATGTTTTTGACACGTCTTATGATTAAAGCATACGAATGGGCTTATTGTGGCACTGACAAGTTAGTCATTATCGCAGATTAGATGAAAAATTACTTTTTTGTGGTGTGTATTTGTGAATGTAATAAAGTGCCAACACATGAAAGCATTTTAACGTAGTTAACGTAGTTAAGGAAAAAAAATTGAGTGAACAAGGGTTGACATTGTTTCTGTAGTAATTAAAATAATTTGGGGTTTGGGGTTGTTGGAACAACAAGGTGACCTGTATAAAGTGATTAGGGAAATAGTTGCGGAAATTGGGGGTAATTACTGTAATTGTAATTCGTATACTATTATGTTCATTAGGGCGTTACCTACTTAGGGTTTTTTCTTTAAGTAAGACAAGTGCATATAATTTTGAAGGTATTTTCATTAATATTCATTTTGTAAAGGAAAAATATTAAGTATTTTCAATATTCATTTTGTAAAGGAAAAATACTAAGCCATTTTCAAAGATATGTCCCAAGTCAGAAATGGAAACTCAATAGAATAACTTGAACGACTGGATCGCACGTACTTGTTCTTTTGTGCGGTCACATCGTCAAATAAAATTTAAAAAATATTAAGAGTATTTTAAGGCTTTTATTCAACTTTTTGACTTGGATGTTAAAAAAAAGTACGTAAAATAGCTTTCAGCGGGATAATTTAAACGCTAAAAAATGTGAAAAAGTGTGATTTTGTTTCAAAATCGTAGGAACGGTTTCTAAATAAAACGTGGTTTTTAACATTATTTAAAAAAATAATTCAAGAATGCAAACTTATTCATAAATAACTTACAATTGTATAAAAAATATCCCATAGCCGTTTTCAAAATATTGATTTTTCAAAAAACATAAAAAAAGTTTTCGAAAATATTTTTGCTATTTACATCTTTCTGAATATCAAGTTTTATTGTAATAGGTTAACCAGTTCTCGAGAAAGTTGAAGAAAAAAGGAGGGTACCGTTTTTAGACCGCACGAATGCATAACTTGCATTATAGTACCAGTACCTATAATCGCAAGTAAAAATAAGTGAAACAAATTTATACAAAAAATGGTGGCTGGAGTCATACCTACCTTCATGAGTATTTTACCATGCCTAGCTACTACAGCCTACGATTCTGTACGTTTATTTGTGAAACATGGATACACGGAGTTCGTATTGTTATTATTCGCCACAAAAAATCCGTGTTCTTAAAACACGTCTTTTTATTCGCTTACACGGATATCCGGATAAACGGATTCGCAATACACGGATTCTTGTAATACTTTATTCATTTCGGTGCTATGAAGGGTGTTTCTTAATTCGATGGCAATAATTTGGCAAATGATTTATGGACATGTTTTAATTAATTTTATTTTTTCTAAAGTAAAGGTTTATCTCCAATATTGACATCACTTACCTAGAATACCTAGAATTTAAGAAAACTTTTACTTTGGCGTAACCTTACCCACGTTAACTCAAATAGCTCTCTTTATATTAATGATAGAAACATCGTTTAGGGCCTTGTTTTTAGAAAAAATATAGAAGCCCTTTTTAGCATTTTTAGTTTCTAAGCCTGTTCCGTTTTTCGTGCCCATGCTAATTCTTACATTCAAACCACTTTTCTCTTAATTCTGCGTGATAAACATTTTGTTTAACTGTTTTTTTTTCTTATGAAAAATAATAAAACAAAAATTCTTACATTTGTATGCAAAAAAAAACAGATTTATGATACTTGGAAAAATCTGCAACAGATGAAATTAAAAAAGAACAGGGGTTTTATTGCTTTAAGCTCCAAAGGTTATGAATGGTTTTATTTTACTTTTGCACTTAAATATTTATAAAAGGTGATGTCTAAATTAATGTCTAAACTGTAGAATTTTTTTATTTAAATATGTCCATAAATCATTTCCCAAATTATTGCCATCGAATTAGGAAACACCCTGTATAAGTATAAATAGCAAGTTTTACATTCGAATGGGATAACGGTGATCAAGGGCATACAGATACTAGTTTTATTTATTATATAAATATTTTTAGCCTAAATATTTGGTTTTATTTACTTAAATTTCATATCATAATGCCATTTTGCAATGAACTTAAATTTCTGTTTATCAAAGTGCACGGTGTTGTCTAAAAATAAACATAACTAGGAGCACGGATAAACGTATACACGGATTCATAGGTACACCGTTATCCGTGTTCCAAAAATAGATTTAAATCCGGATCTTTTATGTACACGTGTGATAGGGAGCTCTACTGGCTACAGCTTTTCTATCTCCAGAGAACTGTGTCTTTTGGACTAAAATGTAAATTATTGCATTTTCTTTATCACTTACAAATTTTTTATACGTTTTCATTATGATCGGTTGAGTATTTTTTAAAGCTATCATTTTAATGTAAATCTACTTGTTGAAAATACTACAACACGTCTTTTCTTCAACAATTTTTTTTTTTTAATTTTCTGTTATTTTCATTTTTGATACGAGAAGCATCCGTGAGCACAAAAATAACATTCATTTAAAAAAAAAATTCATTAACCCGTTTTTTATAATATTTATAAAAAAAATAAATAAATAAATATTAAAAATACAAAAAAAAAGTTTTCGAAACAAAAAAAAATTATTCAAAATTACTTAAGCTACTTACATCTTCTTGAATATCAAATTTTATAGTAATCAACAGTTTTTGAGAAAATCGAAGAAAAAAAACCGGTCCTATGGGAGGTACCGTTTTTAGCAAACCATATTAAATATTTTTACACCAAAATATAATGCTTACGTACACTGATTTCTTTTCATACATATTCTTGGAGCCGTTTTCCAGAAAAATAAGCTTTTACATAACGGTTATATGACAGGTAACGTTAATTTTTGAGCTACAAAAAATCGAAAAAACTCCTCTTTAGAATGTCAAAATAACCTTAAGTTCAAAATTTGAAGACGATTGGCCAAACCGTTTAGGATATAGTCCAAAATACATCCGTACAGACAGACGAGAGACAGACAGACAGACAGAATTTTGCCAGTAACATAAATATGTTACGCACACTTTTTGGAGTAAAGGACACAAAAACCTTTTATTGAATTTAATTCTACAAAAATACAAAAAAACAACAACAAAAAACTAGCAATAGTTTTTGTTGTTGCATATATTTTGTATAAATATGTTTTTCTATCATCGTAATGTCATGTTTGATAGTTATCTCAAATTTTTTTAAACTGCACGAATGCATAACTTGCACTTAGTATTTATAATCGCAAGTAAAAAGCAATCCATTAGAACCTTCTGATTTTAGACCAATTAGCTTGCTGCCTTGTTTTGGTAAAGTTTTTGAATGGCTCAAAGTTGGTTAAATTCTGAACTACATTCAAGCCAACAATAAGCTTTGTAAATGGCAGTTTGGTTTTTGCAAAAAACACAGTTGTGAAACTGCAGTTGCGAAGGTTACATCTGATTTTCGTATTGCACTCGATAGTAATCTTCTTGGTATTATGATCTTTTTAGATTTCTCAAAAGCTTTTGATTCTATTGATTATCAAATTTTAATTTCTAAACTTTTTAATAATTTCAGTTTCTCTAGTACTGCTCGTAAGCTATTAAGGAATTATTTTTATAATAGGTTTAAATAAATTACAACTGACAATGGTTCTTCTATCCAATTCATTGTTAACTGATTGGTGCCACAAGGGTCAATATAAGGACCACTTTTTTTCTCTTTTTATTAATGACTTACCTGAAATTGTTAACAATTGCCAAGTTCATATATATGTGCAGACGATGTTTTGTTTTAAATATTTTCGTGAAATTAGTTTGATAGAAGATTGAGTTGCTCGGATCAACAAAGATTTGGTTAATATACAAAACTGGGCTAAAACTTCAAAATAATCCGTCAAAAACACTAAGTATGATCTGCTCAAGATATGAAGTTTATAATATGGATCTAACAGCAATTGTTTTAAATACACAGACTATTGAATATTTTCACAAAGTTAAATGTTGTTATGCAATATCAGAATTTATTAGACGAATTTACTGTGGTTTACGTTCCTCGAAGTCTTCTTCCAATAAATTGGGCACTGATTTGAAAAAAAAACATCTCATTAAAAGCCTGATATTACCTTTTTCACATTTACCTGTGTCTTCTACCCTAATCTACACTACGAATATAAACGTAAACTAAATGTAGCGTTTAATGACTGCCTACGTTTCATTCATACCAGCCCTTGATATGAACGTAATTCATTTTTTCCCGATTCGGATCGGATTGGGTTTAGATAAATATATTATGTTTCGTAATATTATTATCCTTCATAGCATTATTCACTAAAGGTGTTCTGGGTATTTGGGGAAACACTTCAAACGGTTTCACGTAATTTTGTCAAAAACAGATTTACTGCACCTTTGTTACATGACAACTTTTCTTCGTTCTTAAGGCATGTCCTTGATTAAACTTATAAAACCAATCTTGACTAACTCAGAAGTTTGGAAGTTATTTGCAAATTGAAGTGGTTTCGCAGAGTAAATCTGTTGAAACGGGATCGTGGTTCTCTCCTTGTTTTCTTAGCCAAACAAAGCATTTTCCGTTTTAGATATTTCAGATTCTTCAGCAATGCAATTTTAGAATGTTCCACTTTTGTTTGGTGCCATTACGACTTAAACTTATTTTATGCCACAAAACGAAACAGAGTTAAAAAAAGAACAGACCACTTGAAGGAAATATAACAAAGATTTGGACATAAAACATCATAACCGAAATGATTCCAAATGTTTAACGTATCTATAGAATTGACAGCATGTAACGGCATTAAAAATTTCGGAATATGTCTAGATAAATAATTTCTGAAATGTTTTTTAAGCAAATGTTTCTTTGATGTGGACACACCTTTACAAAAGAAATTCACATAGCTTACGAAAGTAAAAACTGTATCTTATTATTTATTAATTTATTATTAATTTAAATAAAAAATATTCAGACATATATTATCTAAAATAATATTTTTTACTTTTAATTTCAGGTAAGTTCTGTTTTGGATATTGTATACACACCCTCGGTTCAAGTTTTGTTCATTCGTTTGTACAAAAACGGTACGCATTTTTAAATTTTTTAAAATTTTTGTAATATCAAAGATAAACCATTTTTATGCTTAAGAAATACTAAATTTTACTTGCGACCTCGCTCCAAAAAGGGAAATAGCCATTTATTTTTATTTGAAATAGGTATAATTAAAAGTGATAAAGCCGAGTTATGAGTGCTTCCTGCCCATATAGGTACCTTAGGTGGCGCTACAGTCCGGGGTGGACCGGCGCCTCAACCAACAATCTTCTCCAGCCAGCTCGGTCCCCAGCTAGCTGTCTCCAGTTTTACACGTGGAGTCGGTTGAGGTCCTCTTCCACTTGTGTGCGCCACCTGAGTCTCGGTCTTCCTCTACTGTGCCGTCCCTCTGGGGTGGATTCGAAGATTTTCCGGGCCGGAGCATTGATGCCCATCCGCTCTTTATGACCCAGCCATATAAGACGTTGAATTTTTTACTCTTTTGGCTAGGTCTGTGTCGCTGTACAGCCGATAAAGTTCTTCATTGTATCTTCTTCTCCACTCTCCGTTAATGCATACGGGCCCAAAAATCACCCGGAGAATCTTTCTCTAGAAACAGCCTAAAGTGCTCTCATCCGCTTTTGACAGCGTCCATACGTCTGCACCATAGAGCAGAAGTGGGATGATGAGGGTCTTATAAAGGGACAGTTTAGTTGCCCGAGAGAGGGCTTTGCTACTCAATTGCCTTCTAAGCCCGAAGAAGCAGCGATTGGCAAGAGTTATTCTTCGTTTGATTTCAGCGCTGGTGTTGTTGTCTGAGTTAATAGCGGAGCCCAGGTAGACAAAGTCCCTAACTAACTCCAAGTTAAAGCTGTCTATGGTGATGTTTTGTCGAAGACGTCGATGTTGGGAGTCTCTTCTTGATGACAGCATATACTTGGTTTTCCCCTCATTTACTAAACCAATCTTTGCCGCTTCCGTCTCAATACTCACAAAAGCGCTACTGACATCACGCTACGTTCTTCCGATTATGTCAATATCGTCGGCGTATGCGAGTAATTGGACGGACTTTTGAAAGATCGTGCCTCTGATGTTGGTGTGAGAGTTCTGCATTATTCTTTAATGTATGATGTTTAAAAAATCGGATGACAACGCATCGCCTTCTCTAAATCGTTTTTTGACTTCAAAGGTTTCAGTGAGGTCTTTACCTACCTTGACGGAACAGCGTGCGTTTTCCATCGTCATTTTACACAGGCGGACGAGTTTGGTAGGGATGTTAAAACTGCATATTGCTCTATATAACTCGTCTCTATAAATGCTGTCGTACGCGGCTTTGAAATCGATGAAAAGGTGGTGGGTATCGATTTGAAGTTCTTGAGTTTTTTCCAAGATCTACATATATATATACATATATAGATATACATCTATATTTCCAAATTAGTGTGTATAGTGCTCTACTAAGGCACTTCTATTCCTCGGAAGTACTACATTGTTAGTGATAAGATGTACGCTTTTGTTGTCTTATTTCTACAAGGTGGGCAAAAAGAAATCACCCTATTGGAAGATGCTCTCATTTTTGCATATGGCCGCCAATGTCAAATCTGTTTTGACATTTATGGACTAGACAGGTGCAAAATACAAGTGAACAAGCCATGGAGCGATACATGAACGGCCATGAACCGATATTCTGAAGGCGGCGTTCCCGGGTCGCCTCATCTCTCGTTTTGGCGATTTGCACTGGCCCGCAAGATCGCCTAATTTAGCCGTTTCAGACATTTTTGTTGGGTTTTTTAAGTCCCGTGCTTACGTGAACAAGCCCGAGACTCTGAAATCCCTCAAGGACAACATTCGACACGAGTGCGAAAATCTGTCGCCTAAAGTTCTCGCTGAAGTGATGAAAAATGCCATAAATCAATCAATCAATTGTGACGACGCCTATTTGGCCGATATCATCTTCTCGACTTGACCACTACAATTCTAAAGGTACAAATAAACTTGATCAAAAAACAGAATCGAAGTTTTTCATTTAGAAAAAAAAAGAGCCAAACAACATCGGATGGATGACTTCTTTTGGCCCACTCTGTATATAGTCTGGAAAGCTTGGGGTCGAAATACTGTATGGTCAAAATTCTGTTTACAAAATACTGTATTTCAAAAAACTGTGTTTCAAAATTCTAGTAACACAAAATTCTGTATTTAAAAATTCTGTTTTTCAAAATTCTGTATGGGGTTTGATAATGTAAAAAAGTGCGCACTTTTTTACATTATCAAAACCAGATTTGTTTAAATACAGAATTTTGAAAACAGAACATCAAAATTAATATGAACAAATTCAACAACAACAAAAACAACAGCCACAGCTACATGTTCACAAAATTTTTACTGAACTTTAACCCTAATATATATCATATTTGATTTTATTATATTTCGATATGAATACATAGAAAAAAACCAAGTTAGCTTAATACGTCTCTTTCTCTCATAAATATTGTTTACTTGTTCTTTTCATATCCATATCAGTAATCTTTCTTAAATTAATTAATTGCAAAATTAATTACAAAAAATTCTTCTTGTTCTCGCACGTGTTAAGCATTTTTTTGTTATTCATTCAATATGAATATGTTTGGAGCGAGCGGGAATAAGCAGAATTTTGAAAAACAGAATTATTACCCGATCCTAGTCTGGAAATGTGTGTACAAAATTTCATAGTGATTGGTTGAGTAATTTGGGCGTGAAATTTAAAAGATTACTTCTTCCACCTGTATCCCACAACAAAATACTTCTTCCACCCACGCAAAACCAGCAAAAAATTGTCAAGAAAATTCATTCCCGCAAAAATGAAATTTCTAACTAATTCCTGATAAATAGGTATTTGATAGATATTTTAAAATTATCAAAAATTGTTGTAGGTGTTCCAGTATTTTCAAATATATTGTTTTCCAAAGAATGTGTTTTTCTTAGAAAATTGACCCTCCCGACTAAACGAGGGGAGATAGACCTAAAATTGTATTCCTAAAGTACCTCCAATAAAATTCCATTTACATCGGAATAACTTCCAACAAAGAGTACATAACTGATGGTATTTAAAAGCTCTTCATTGAATTAAAACTTTGTTATAAATTTTTTAATAAGCCACAAAATAAAAACAAGAGTATAAAATATATTGTTAATTAAATTTCCAACGAAATTTAATATGAAGACTTTTGTGTGGAATCTTTCGGTTACGAAGTTATAACGCTTTAAAAGTAAAAGAAAATGAAAATTTAGAAAACTTCATAGATCCGTTGCTATTAGTTGTACAAAAATCTTTGTAGGCCAAACTTGTAAGAAATTTGCGCCACAGGTTGGCGTTTATGGCCATTTTGCTTTAAAATGCACCAGAAAGGATTTATTTATTTATTTATTTCATCACTTGATTCGAAGATCTGCTTACAAAATTAAAAACAAAAAAATAATAATAAAGGTAATAAGATATATACATATTCACAATATTTTAATATTTTAATTAAATAATTAATCAATTACATATTTAAAGAATTTTTTTTTTAAACAATCTCTATTCATACAAAGATCAATTTCATTGTAAACCATATTAAATAGATTAAGAGAACGCGTTATTGGTTCATTGAGACCATAATTAGTTCTATGAAGAGGAGGATACAATAATTCATTTCTGTTGCGAAAAAACTCGTGATGGAACATATAATGGAATTAATGAAAGCAGTTCAAAAGAGGTTATTCTGTTATCAATAATATCTTTAATGAACAAAAAACATTGGGCTTGCCTGCGACATTTAAGGGTTTTTAAGTCAATAAGAGAGCACCTTGATTTATAAGCCGGTAAAGACCCAACCCAGTTAAGTTTGCGTAGTGCGTAAAGAGTAAATCTTTTTTGAACTCTTTCGATTCTCAAAATATTATTTTCATAAAATGGAGACCAGATGACACAACAATATTCTAAAACCGGTAGAACTATAGACATAAATAAGGTCTTCAACGTATAGGCATCTTTAAAATCTTTGGAGTTCCGCTTCAAGAAACCTAAAAGTGAATTACCTTTATATACAATGTAATCAACATGAGATCTGGAGTCAAGCTTTGAATCAAAAATCACCCAAAGATCATTAACTTCAATAACACTCAGAAGACTAACATCGTAGAATTTATATTCAAAGTCAATGAGAGATGAAGATTTAGATACATTAAACATTTTACACTTCGAGTAATTAAGCCGAAGATTATTGTAGTCGCACCATTTAAGAAACTTTTTGATATCCAACTTCATTAACAAGCAGTCTTCAAGTGAAGATGTTGCTGTGAATAATTTCACATTATCAGCATACATCAAGCAATTACAATATTGAAAAATAGAAGGTAAATCATTGATAAAGATTATAGGCCAAAAATTGAAAAAAGTGCTGATTTTCAGTTATTTTTACCTGATTGTGAAGGGGCGGAGGGGGCGTGGCTGTGAAATGTTTGTTTTCGTACCGGGCACCTTAAACATCATAACACAAATTTGAAACTACCCGACATTTTTAAGGCTTTGCTTAAATTGGACTATTATTAAAAAAGACAAAAGTGGTGGCCCCAACTTAATGGCCTTCAAAGATGACCTTTGCTGTAGGTTATAGACTATTATGTTTATGTTTATTACTCAGAACTATCAGAATTAGCATTCGTAGAAACTTCATCTCGGCGGGAATGAATTTTCTTGAATTTTTTTTTGTTGTAGTAGTATTTTGTTGTGGGATACAAATGGAACAATTATTTTTTTAGACTTCTTGAGACAAATTAATAAACGATGAATAGCGAAAGGTTAGAATTAGACTTAGTGCAAAATGTTATCAATAAAACAAAATTTCTACTAATTGACGACAAATAAGTTAGTCCAGCGAAGTAGGTGGATTAGCGAAGGAATAATCACAGATGTGTCAAATTTATTCTCAAATGAATTATTAGGTGCCTTCGACAATGTGAGCTTTATTATGTTTTTTTTTATATATAAAAAAATTAAAGTTTCAGAAACTTAATGATAATTTCAAGTTACTTATTGTAGAAGATTTTCTTAAGGGATTTTTTGTAAACGTCACTGAAAATTTTTGTCCGTAGCTTAAATCTTATTCCATGGTTTAGTTATCTCACGGAATAAAAATCGAATCATAGGCGCCCGCAGGAAATTTCCTAGAAAGAGGACATTTTGTTTTTAATTAAACTTTTCCCACAACCTAAAATTGAAAATAGGTTCGCGCCTATTTTATGCGTGTGCATAAAATACACTAGTATCCTCTTACCCTATTTGATTGCTTAGCTTGCTTTTGTTTTTGGTTTTAACAATTATTGCACAAGAAATCAAACTATGAACAAAAATAGTCACGACTGGGTCGCACGTACTTGCTCTTATGAGTATAATCACATTGGAAGGCAAGATGTTTGAGCGAAATAAGTAACAGTTTCGCAGAAAAATAGAACTCACTGAACTAATAAAGTTTCAAAACCACAACACTTAACGGTTTTTAGTAAAAATGGAGTACGCCATCACACGTTTCAAATAATAATGAATTTTATTATAATATTTAGTTTTTAGAATCGATTAGGCTACCTATTTCGTATCAAATATAAAATTGGATATTAATTCCATAAGCCTTTACCGAAGGCCGAAAATTTAAAAAAATACTATATGAAAGATATCGTTAATAGACTTTTCCGGTAAAATTGTTTTTGATAAAATGGAGGCCAATATCAACCAAAATACTTTTAAATTTTCTTTAAATTCATCGTCGCCGCTATAGAGAAGTTTTTACTTAACGGCAGCGGTAGCTACCGTTAAATTTAGCCTTAAATATACAATTTCAAAAACCTCTCTGAGGAATGCTAATAGAACCACACAAACCAAATTCTAATGTAATTAATTTAGCCGTTTAGGCTGCAGATAGACGGAGAGACATTTTTTGTAATAAACTTTTGTAGGTTTCTCTATGATTATAAATGTCTTGTTCGATGATGTCAATTTTTTATACTCGCGAATCCTAAACCTGCCTTAAAAAACCTATATTTCAAGTCAAAAAATAGCAAATGGATTTCGGATAGTTATGGTTATTCATGGTCCGTCCGTGAGCCAGGGGGGCACTTGCCTTGCCCTGCCCTGCGGGCTATGGGTCGAATAAATTTTTTTTGTTAATGGGGCTGCTTATGTTTCAAATATTGCGTAGAAAAAAATTCATCTTTGCGGCTATCATTTTTTTCTCACTTTTTTGCGGGGTTTGAAACCCTCCTGTAACCCCCAGTTGAATGAGTGCGATGGAAGACGTTTATATTTCTATTACTTTTCACACACATAATTCATGTAACAATAAATTGCACGAATGGATAGCACTTACTTGCTAATAAATGCGGTCACATCGTAAAATAAAATTTAAAAAAAATATTAAGGGAATATCAAAGTAAAGGGTCTTCCAATAGGGACTTCCAAACTTTGACAGTTGATAGCGGCCATTTGTTAAAGCTACCTCTGTCAAATTGGCCGTCATTTATTCAGTCTGTTTTGCCAAATCACCATGGACGAATATAGCGTTCAACAACACGTGCAAATGATAAAATTGTTTTATCAAAAATTAATGTTTGTACGGTCGCCATAATCGTCCTACCGAGTGGACTATTTGGAGTGTTGTGGCCCAACCGTTCAGGCTGTAGTTCAGTATACATCCGTTCAGGTGCACAGACGGACAGAATCTAGTCAGTAACTCAAATATTTTTCTCTATCATCGTAATGTCATGTTTGATTGTTATCCCAACATTTTTTAATCTGTACGAATGCATAACTTGCATTATAATACTAACTTATAATCGCAAGAAAAATAAGACGGACATTTCTGTCGCTGCCTCTCAGACAATAAAGTTGTATTATTTTTTTGCAAATGGCCAACGAATACCTAATACGACCTTCAAAGCTTGTGACATCAGGTTGATTCAAAGGTAGTTATCGCAACTTCGTGTATCACTTTACCATTGTAGATCGGAAGAATTCAAGTTTCTCTTCACCGATAAAGCATTTGATCACAGCTGATGAATTTGCTGATGAGAATTGTGAGCCAACTTGACTGGATTGAATATCTCCCATTTTTGTACATTTGCATATGTTAAAGGGTTTCACTTTTCTTGTTCAACCTTTTTTAAGTTTTTCCCGGTAGGACTAAGTTTTTCCAACTGAGATTTTGGTAACTTCTTCCAGCTATTGGAAAGTATAGCAGTGGAATCTGTTCATTATTTTAAAGTCCTTCACAACTATATATCTATCTATTAAGTAAATTGTAGTCGCTCACCAGAAGTTGGTCTTGAGCATTGTTAATTAATTCGTGTCCCTCTTTGTAGGCTGCAATATTGAAAGGAGTTGCACCCATATTCATATTGTCATGTCGCAGTTCCTGGATAGCCTGGTTTTGCATCAGTTACTTCTGCAGATATTTATTCCAACTGATTCTTATACAAAAATACATCTATGCCGTCCATGGTATGAACCAAATGATTGCTAGGCAAATTGGGCAAGAAATCCAGCAAGAATAAATCCACTTAAAAAAGTTCCCGCACCTATCTTTTCGTCCTTTTTTATGTTAAATATCATTTTGCAATTGAGCATCTAAAAGGAATAGCTCTATAAAAAAATGCTTCTCATTCAAAATTTATCTTTTTCAATTTGCAATTCTTTAAACAAGTCTTAGCCTTCAAGCATTAAACTACAATTAATTGCAATACCCTAACTTTTGCATTAAAGTGCCATCAAAGAGCCTTTGAAATAAAGAAGAGTAGCCATAAGTACTCTCATAAAATCTCTACAAATAAGCATCTATATCTCTCCCAGATGTACAATTTTTGCAGTTTAAATGTTAGCTCTGGGCTATACACCATAACTGACTATCTCCTAGTTCAGTATACCATCCGGAGTAGTATATACGATGCATTTGGGAATCAAAACCAAAAAAAAAAAAAAAAAAAAAAATACGAAACATAAACCATGCCTCGGGTGCTTTATCATCTTGTTGGGAGAATCCCTATCCTCGTAGTCTGAGCACAGACATACACAGAAAAAATACAAAAATAACCCCCGCTTCTTGGCAATCTTCTGTGGAAACCTAGATGATAATAAAACCCATAAAAAGGATTCCAAGACAAAGAAGGTACAACGAGTTTATCACTCAAGACATTTCGCGATTCCTTCCGATTTATTACCAACCGCACAATCTGGCATAAGGACCAATGGCAAGCAACTGATGGCACACACAAAAACAATATATAACGGTAATTATATTGAATCTGATTGTAGATGATAATGATAAAGTGGTAAAAACCACAGGACATTATTTCTAAGTTATTACAATCTTATATCCTCGCAAAGTATCTGCTGCAACATCTTACATCCTCCAAAACCCCAAATGTTACCCGAAAATACATTACTGAATCATAAGAGATTATAGTCCTTGCGGGAGAATTGAATCATAAAAGATTAACCCATAATAGAATAAGGACATTAAACTAACTTTCTAAAGGATTCGTTGGTTTGGCTTGGTACGATAGCATCATTATTAAAGTTTTTAATTAAGAAAACTCACAGATTTCTCTGATGTTATATCCTTTCCGTCCGTCCGGCTGTCCGGTTGTCCGGCTCAGTCTCAAAGCCAGAAAAAAGAAAGAAAGTGAAAAACAATTACCAAAGTGTCAAAGTTATGTTCAGCAAAATGAACGAAAAAAAAAATATACTAACCCTCAGGAGCATCCTCCACAGGATAAGCAAAGGACTCTCAACTTTTGGACGACAATGGATTCTAAAGTGGCCGCACTGGGAATCGGAATCACTTTCCCAATTCTGTAACTGTTTATGAGAAGTGTGTTTTCGGAAAGCAAAAAGCTTCTAGAATTTAACAGACTGGAGATTTAGTTCAATTGAAATATATTCCTTGGAGGAACTGGTACATATGGTAAAGCGAAAGGGAGGGATATGCATTTGATTCTAGAGACAGTTTCTTGGACCAAGCCATCAGTCTGAAACAAGGCAAGTAGTGTCAATGGTTGCCAACAATGTTTTATTATAAAAAGTGATAGAAATGTTAATAACTAAAAATAAAACCCTACTTACCATATTTTTCTTGTAAGGAGGAGAGGTTGGGTAGCTGAAATTTAATTTTAAACTAAAATTAAAAAAAAACTTTTTAAAAATAGTGTTGAACCGTTTTTAGATATTTCAAGGATTGAGTTAATTTTAAAACAAACAAAACAAAATTCCTTTTCCCAGTGCGTTAAAGGAGTTAGCTTTTAAGAAATCGCAGGACCTATGGAAAAAATTACCGTTTTTAAATAATCTCTTTGTTGGTCTCACAAGCAGATTGTGAAAATTAATTAGCATTATAATTCATCATTATCGGCAACCGGGATCCTCCATACATCCCGATTGCTGGCCGAAGCCTTTCAATTGCGCACCCCAAGGCTTCGGGCGTCCTGGTCTACGCCATCCTTCTATCATAAAAAAGACTGCAAAAGATTTTCCGAGCTGGTTCCTCTTCGCTCATGCGAGCTAGGTGCCCAGCCGACCGGAGTGTATTGGGCTTTATTTTTTCCACAACATCTGATTCGAGGTAGATTTCATACAATTCATGTATGTATCTTCTCCGGAATCGTCCTCACTCGCACACGTAGCCAACAAATTTCAGAGATCAGAGTGCGTTTTGTAAGCACCGAAGTCTCGGATCCATGTGCGAAAACTGGTAACACCATAGTCTTGTACAGCAGCAGTTTGGTTTTTAGGGTTAGGTTTCTGGATTTAAAAAATCTTGATAGACTATACTGCTCTCTTAAGCGGAAACGTCCTAAGGAAAACGGAATTGGTTTAAGAAATATCCCAAAATTATACACTATAAAATATAAATACATCTAAATTACCGAAATTAAATCGAAGAAATGCAGGCGCATAAACTTCTGGATCAAACAAATGCAACGGCATAATACATCGATCTGAAAGCTTCATGACCTTTTTGTTTTAGATGCTGTTCTTATTATCTTTCCCACTCTTTTAGATCGAAAGAAACTCTTTTTAGTTTAGGTTTTAGTATAGTTTGTGACTCGTGGAAAGAAAGACCTCTTACAAGGACACAGAAGGGTATTTAAAATAAATACTATTTATAGTGGTATTTGCGACTGATTTTCCATTCACGTTTGATTTAGTTTATGAATTGTTTCATTCCGTCTGAACTACGCAACATCGTGCATTATTGTGGCACAGGAACAATCCAAAAACGGAAACCTGTCGCCGTTTTCAAAGGTCAACTCAGTGAACCATACATGTGGAGCAAGTCTTGAAGGTGGGGTGCCAATTGAAATCATAACAATCGTCGGCTAAAGAAGAAGACGTTTTATGCATTTGAGTTTTAACAGTGTTGCATAGCTGCAGAAGTATATATTGACTATTGCATGTTATAAAATGCGTTGTTTCGGCTTTCTTATCCTTATGAATCAGATTTTTTCGCGGTACAGAAAAGTTTCCTCCCGAACGCGGTTAAGAGATCAGAGTGACTTTATAGAAGCAGTCTAGTGTCAGAGCCGTATGTGAGTACTGATAAGACCAAAGTCTTGTACAGGAGCAACCTAGGTTTAAGTAACATTTCTGGATTTGAAGAGCCCTGACAGACTCACCATCGCATTCATTTAGTGGCATTTATATAAATATTTAACATGCACCCAAGCCATACAAATATTTTTTCAATTAGCTTTACCAATTTTAATTCATTGTATTTGTATAGTCTAATAGTTAATTCAATGTCACCAGAGAATTAGCAAAACACGTCTATTCGATTTCGTAACTTTTATTAGACTGACTCTTTTCAGTTTTTCTCTCTTCTTTTGTTCTATTCGAGAATGGAGAGTGTGTGTGCAAAAGAAATTATTTATTAACAAAAATCATAACAAGGAAAAAGTGAAATAAGAGAGAGAAAAAGAAACAATATTATAGTATTGATTGGCTAATGATCATAAGTAAATAAAGCATTTACTTATGATCATTAGCCAAATGTATTATATATTAAAGTGTTTTGCGTTTCCACATATTCTCAAATCGGTTAGTTGAAGTGTAAGACTTAAAAAAGCTTCCAAGCATACAATTGTTTACATTTTATCGTGTCTCATGAGAAACGTATGTTTTTCCAAGTCAAAACAATACAAAAATTAGCATATGTATCTAGTGCTTCTTCCTTTTACTTCCCAAATAAAATAACACCCATTTTGTCGCATGAAAGTGGAAAAAACAAACCTCCAGCCATATAACATTTCACTACTCAGCCTGTCCCACAAAAGCTGTCTTTCTTCTTCGAGATTAAAAGTTACCTATTTTTCAATCTATCACCACCTATGAGATTTCATTCAAATCCATTGCGTCATGAAGTGTGATTGCGGAACAAACATCTTCACGTAAAAACAATAACTATGCAGTATTATTCATTACACTTGGCAACCCTACGACAAAACCCATACGCACAATAGCACAAGCTAACAGGATGCGATAAACAATTTTGTGGGAATCTCATTTGTCATTTATCATTACAAGGACCCCATTCCTTTACATCTTCAACTATTTTCGAATAAGCATAACAGAAGAGAACAAGATTTCTTCCCAACATCAGAAGAACTTTGATAGTAATTTATAAATGACACAAGTCCCAGAGGGAAGAAATAGAAAAAAGAAAAATCTCCTTCTTCTATTCTCCAGAACCACACCTCCAACTTGTTCTGGAAGAATTGAACAAATGTTTGTCTTCTGCCAAACTTAAAACTACAGAAATGTGGAATTGTAAAGTACTCCTGTCTATTTTTGTGTGTTGTCTTCTTCTTCGAAAGAATATGAAGATACAAGTTGCGGTGAGAACTTTCAATTCACCGAAGCATACAAAATGCGAGATCCTGGATACTAATTTATAAAAGTCCTTGTTGTTTACTCTGGAAAGACTGTGGTTAAGTTGAGGGAATTTCGGTTGAAAAATGTAAGTGTGTAACAACAGGAAGAAGTATCAAGTCTTAGCGGTTACAGAGGAAAAATTACATTGAATTTCTTTAGTGTGTGGGTGCGCACTCGGCACGTGTAAGGTAGTGTTGAGGTAAAATTCAAAATTTATTAATATTTTCCATGCGAAATTATGGTGAATTATCTGTGTTGTCGGGACGTCTTTTAATTATAGAGTTGCACGGGCGGGCTTATGACGGAGAAGCATGAATTATATTTTTCATATAATAATATTGCCTTCGAGCATCAGTAAAATATACAGGTGGGACAAGAATCACATGAAAAATTTTACTCTCAAGACTACTTGTGAATCCTTCTCCACTACTGTCCTTTCATTTATACTTAACTGCCACAAAAGGATTATTAAAACACTTAAAGGTGTAAATTCTGAACATACAGTGTGGTTAGAGAGAATCTAGGAAAAGATGTACAAGGAGGTAAAAGGAGGTATCTTTTTATGTTAGGTAAGAAGTTCTGAGCATAGAAATAAGAGGAAATGCGAAAAAAATTATCCTTGTACTTGAAGATACATCCAAAGTATGATTCAATAAATAACGTATTGATATTGCGAGAAGAACAAGAGCTGCGGTGGAATGAGAACAAAAAAGTGTTCATTGGAGTACTGTTGTCAAAAAGAGCGATACGCTAGTAAAAAAATAAGCTTTGCGGCAGCTGCCATCTTACATTGTAGAAGTTGTAAGAACTCGATCGATCGAGCACATTATTTCCACTGGCCTGTGTCACATTAGTCTGAGTTTTCTTCTACAGCTCGTAGAATTTCAGGTGTAAATCGAAGTATTTTCTTTCGGAGCTATCTGAGACCTTGACCTTAGTCATTTTGCACAAGCCTACGAGTTTGACAAGGAATGCCAAAACTGGACATTGCTCTATTTTGACTATTGATCTCAATAATAAATAACAAATATACCAAAGAAAGTAACCGACAAATGTGGAATATCTGTCGCAAAAACCACTATAAATAATACTTATTTTGTACCCTTTCTTGAATGTACATATAAAAGGTCTTTCTTTCCACGAGACACAAACTATACTGAAAACTGAACTGAATTCAAATGAGTTTTTTATAATCTATTAGAAAAAGAGAAAAGAGTAAATATATCGAACAAAAAGCAGCTTTTACGCTTGCCTTTCTGCAGCGAAAAGATTCTGCATGTTAATTTCTTCGATACATGCATTATATTGCTAGTTATTTTTGTTCTCTAGTCGTATCAACCAAGAGATTTTCATGAACACTTGTAGGAATATTTGTGGGTATTAAAATGTTGCAGGGTCATCTTGAATATTTTTCCGATTTGTTTGAATATAAAAGTTACCCCCAAGTTCGAAAATTATACATATCTTGTATCAAAAAACTAAATTGAAAGATTTTGTTATGACTTTGAAGCATCCCTTACATTCACCCCATTCTTCTGAAGAGGTGTTCTTCAACACTGGCAAAGCCACTGCGTAAGCCGCTCCTACACTTCTGGAATCTTTCCTAGAAGATGGAAAACAGCATTTGTCCAGCCTGTCCCTAAGAAAGGTGACCCATCCTCCCCCTCCTCCTACCGACCCATAACACTAATATCCCTTCTTTTTAAGGTCATGGAAACGCTGATTAACCGTCAGCTTAAGGAATATCTCGAAGATCGTAAGCTTCTTCATGCCCGTCAGTATGGCTTACGCAGAAACTGGTGATCTGATGGCATATCTCACCGAACAGTGAAACAAATCTTTACACCGTTTTGGTGAAAGTAAGATTATTGCTCTTGATATCTCCAAGGCATTTGATAGAGTTTGGCTGGAAGCTCTCTTGTCGAAAATGCATGCTTTTGGGATAGATAATACTCTTGTTCGTTGGATTAAAAGCTATCTTCTGCATCGTTCAATACAAGTTGTATTGGATGGTATAAAGTCTGATTCCCACAAAATAAATGCTGGTGTGCCCCAGGGTTCTGTTCTGTCTCCTCTCTTTTCCTCGTTTTTATAAATGATCTTCTGTCTTCTTCTCCACTTAACTGTTTTGCTGACGACTCTACCCTCAGCTTTTCATATTCGTTCGATAATTCACGTCATTCGACTTCGGAGGTACAATTGCAAACTCCGATTTATACAGTATTGTCAAATGGGGTAATTGGAATCGTGTGAGGTTTATTGCTTCGAAAACTCAATGATGCCTTTTGTCGTTAAAGCTAAACATACCCCCAATGTCATTGTCCATGAATGGCACTACATCGAAGAAACCGGAAAACTCTCAGTACTCGGTATGTGTGTCAACGACGACCTCCGTTGAAACGACCATATATTTGAGATCGGTAGAAATACTGCTAAATGCATAGGTTTTCTGTATCGGTGTAAGAAGTTTTTTTCCCATTCTGATCTGGCTATAATTAATAATGCGTTTATACGCCCAAAACTTGAGTATAACTCACACCTCTGGGCAGGTGCTTCTCAAGCATCGCTTCACCTGCTCGATAGAATACAAAACAGAGCGGTAAGATTGATAGGAAATAGAACTGCCGCTGAAACAATTGCTCCTCTCGAACACCGGCGCAATGTTTCATGCCTTTCCTTATTTTACCGTTTCTTTCATAAGAAATGTTCTCGATGTAGCCAGCTGCATTCCTCCCCTTAAAAGTTTCGCCCGTAATACTCGTCTTGCTAGGAATGCTCATCAGTTCACCCTTGAGCCCAATTTCGGACGTACCGTAAAATATAGGGATTTTTTTTTAGCCGTACAACACGACTTTGGAATGGTTTACCCTTGCCATTCAATTTGCAAGCATTCGAAACCAATATTAATCGACACCTTCTTTCCCTCCCTCCCAAATCTGCCTATGCTCCCGCAGTGGTTATATATTTAACACTATAAGGGCATGTTATATAAAAAACAAAAAAATCTCTTAAATGTTGGGTAAATGAAATGTGGGGAAAACTGCCATATTACGTGATCCAAAAATGCCCCCTAAGCTGAACAAAAGACTCTATAAGACAGTTGTTCTTCACAATGTTGGACAATGTACAAGACGCATTAGAATAAAGTGACGGCAGCTGAAATAAAAATGTTTTACATGACAACAGGAGTAACAAATCGTTATCGAATAAAAAGCAAAAATATTGACTCAGTGGAAACACCTGGATTCAGTCGGGGCTTCATCAAACAAGTTCTTCCATACATCTCGAGCATCGCCTGACGTCACCCAGTTTCGCACTCCAGGATTTCGGGTGTCCTGGGGATCAATTCCCGATTTGTGGAAATGAAATGATAAAAAAATCATCATTTAAGTTTTCAGAGAGACTTTTCATCTCATCACTTCATGGTTTTATGCGATCATTATGATTAATTGGTGTCACAGGGTGTACTAAAAAGTTCTAAATGATAAATCCTGCAGTGTTTTTCAGATTTATTTTATTTCTTGCTTATAATGCATCGACAGTTTTATTGATCAATATTTATTAATTTAACGCTCTTCACAGAATGATTTGGTAGTGAATCATAATTTATCTCTATGTAGAAGCTTTGACATTTTTTTCACTTTTTCACTCAACGAGAATCGAGTTTAGCGTAGAGACGTGATAGAATGTATCACCCTGGTCTGTGCCATCCTTTGAACGTAAGCTAAGTCTACCTCTGTGCCTTATATCTACTATACCATAAAAAAGCTGTCTTTCCGAGTTGGTTCTCCTTCGGTCAGTCCACAGGAGTCTGTCGATTTTTATTTTGGCCACCACATCTGTTTTGACGTAATTTTCTTAACAATTCATGATTGTTACTCTTTCGAAATCGTCCTTCTCGCACAATGGGGCAATAATTATCCATGACTCGTTTCTCTGGAAAGCGGCTTAGAAATGAGAATGGTGTTTGGTAATCACCCAAGTGTCGGAACTGTGTGAGGTACTATAATGGAAAGTCTATCTTGTACATGTACGGCAACAGCTTGTTGGATGTTAGAAACCCGCCTCCATTTTTTCCCCACCATAGTATTATCGGTTGCTTCTTTTTTATCTAAGGAAGCTCTAAAAATGCACTACTTAAAAATCATGTTCCACCAGCTGGTATTTTGAGTCAGCACTTTTCGCAGGCGCAGCCTTTTTATACTTCCTTCCTTTGGTCTTTTTAAATGTATATCCAGATTTTGTACCTCTTGTTTGATCTGGATGAAGGAATCGTGTATTACTTACTTACTTATTTAGGGGGCGCTACAGTTCGGGGGGACGAACCTAAGCCTCAACCAACATGCCTCTCCAGCCGGCTCGGTCTTTGGCTAGCTGCCTCCAGTTTTGCACTCCAAGTTGGTTGAGGTCGTCCTCCACTTGAGCGCGCCACCCAAGGCGAGGTCTTCCTTGACTGCGTCTACCCTCTGGGATGGAATCGAAGATCCTGCGAGCCGGAGCATTGTTGTCCATTCGCTCTACATGACCTAGCCATCTTAAACGTGATATGCGTATTTTTTTGACCAGGTCAATGTCGCTGTACACCTCGTATAGTTCTTGGTTGAACCTTCTCCTCCAAAGCCCGTTAACGCAGATAGGGCCAAAAATCTTCCGAAGAATCTTACGCTCGAAACGACTAAGGATATCTTCATCCGCTTTAGATAGAGTCCATGCCTCGGCGCCATAGAGCAGGACTGGGATTATTAGGGTCTGATACAGAGTCTCCTTTGTCTTTCGAGAGAGGGCTTTGCTACTCAATTGCCTTCCCAGCCCACAGAAACCGCGATTGGCAAGAGTAATTCTTCGCTTTATTTCTGACGAGATGTTGTCAGATGTTATAGCGGATCCGAGGTACACAAAGTCCCTAACTACCTCAAAGTTGTACCTGTCTATTGTGATGTTTTGTCCAATCCGCCGGTGTTGTGTGTCCCTTTTTGTGGACAGCAGGTACTTCGTTTTGGCCTCATTGACTGCTAGTCCCATCTTAGCCGCTTCAGCTTCAATGCTAGCAAACGTTCCAGTGACAGCTCGCCGAGTTCTACCAATAATGTCTATGTCGTAAGCGTATGCTAGCAATTGCATAGACTTGAAAAAAATTGTCCCACTACAATTGACTTGCGAGTTTCTTATAATTTTTTCAAGTATTAAGTAGAAGAAATCGCACGATAGCGCATAACCTTGTCGGAATCCTTTTTTGACGCCAAAAGCTTCTGTGAGGTCATTACCAACCTTGACGGAGCAGCGAGAGTTCTCTGTCGTCATCCTGCACAGTCGGACGAGTTTTGTTGGGGATGCCAAAATCAGACCTGGCTCTGTATATATAGCTCGTCTCTATAAATGCTATCGTACGCGGCCTTACAATCAATAAAGAGATGGTGGGTATCGATTTGGAATTCTTGGTTAGTTGCCAGGATCTGCCGTAGCGTGAACATTTGATCGATTGTGGACTTTCCTGGTCTGAAACCACACTGATAGGGGCCAATCAGGTTGCTGACGAAAGGTTTCAGGCGTTCACATAGTACGGCAGAGAGGATCTTGTAGGCGATATTCAGGAGACTTATTCCTCTATAGTTGGCGCAGTTTAAAGGGTCGCCTTTCTTGTAGATCGGGCAAACGATGCTGAGGTTCCCTTCATCAGGCATACTTTCTTCTGACCAAACCTTAGAGATGAGTTAGTGTATGCTCTCCACTAGGTCATCTCCGGCCGCTTTAAAAAGTTCGGCGGGTAGTCTGTCGGGTCCAGCAGCTTTGTTGTTTTTTAGTTTAGATATTGCTATCCTTACTTCATTTTGGTCAGGTGGACGAAAGTTTTGTCTGTCATCATCCATGTTGAATGGTTCATTCTACCTGACAGCGGGATTTTGGTCTTCATCGCCATTTAACAGTATGCAGAAATGGTCCTTCACGTTCTTGTACCTGTTGGTAAAACTTCCGCACGTTGTTCCTGGAGTAGCATCTCCCAATATATTGATGGCGCGCTTCTCATGCTCTCTCTTTTTCTTTTGGAGAAGCCGATGTTCTTCCCGGAGGTTGGCAACTCTGCTCTAAAAGTGAAAGGTTGAACTTATTTATCGCTCTTATAATATTGTTTAAAAAGTTAGCTAAAAACAGTGTATTTTTTAAAAAAGTGTCCTTATTAATTTAATTTGAATTTAAAATTAAATATCTACGATTTAAAAAGGTAAAATTGGCATAAAATTTTATTTGCGATCGAAGTCACATGACTGACAATAAACGGAAACTCGGCGAAACTTCTCCTGAAGAGAATATACATCTTTCAAAAAACAAAATTACGTCTAAAATTTTTAAACACGAAAAGATGTCCATATCCTCAGCAGACCTGCGCAAAATCAAAACAATCATTGATTCTTCACTCCATACAGAACTTGCATTGGCTACTGCAAACTTGGCCACTAAGGAAGACTTGAGCAAGGTCAACATAGAAATGAATCATCTCCGAAAACAGAACGAAGATTTAACAAAAAAAGTTCAACATTTCGAAGAAAGATGTAATTTGCTAGAGGAAGAACTTGAGTCGCAAAGTCGAGAATTGAAAGGCAAGAACATCATTATCTCTATTCCGAACGAAGATGCGCAAGAAAATCCAGAAGAAAAGATACGTTCTGTCACTCGTCTTCTTCTTGGTACTAACTGTGTGCAAAGCATCCCTCCACCAACAAAAATAAGTGTAAACAACACTACAACTAAATTTAAAATTAACACCGGCTCCAATGAGATGGCCTTGCAAATGCTGAAAAATGCACCAAAACTAAAGAACACAGGTGTTTTTCTGCAACGTAATTTGTCCAAACGCATTCAGAAACATCGAATACTCCTTCAATATAGAAAAATAATCAAAACTAATAAGTCAGACACAGTAATTAAAATAAAAAATAACACACTTTTAATAGAAAACAAAATATTTTATTTGGATAATAATAATAATCTTAAATGTAATCAAAATGATGGAGAATATGTACTTCAACAAATGTTTGGAAACATAAACTTCGAAGCTGTCAAAAATTTCAGGAGTATGTCAAAAGGACGTCAAAATCGGAATGAATGGAGTAGATCAACAACATTTGATGGCAGTCCAGGGATGCCACTTCAGCAAGAAAATAGGAGTATTGTTAGACTTTGAGGTTTAGACGCCGTCAGCTCGCATAGTATTAGTCTTTGTAAAATATTGTCCTATAATATATCTGGTCTGAATAATAAGATCATGTTTTTAGATTTTTTTAATTTTATCAAAACTTTTGAAATTTTTTTTCTATTTGAAACTCATATCACCATAGAAAATTCAAGTAAATTCAACAAATACTTTAATGGATTTAAATTATTCTGGATCCCAGCAATCAAAACATCTTTAAGACGACGCGCTAGTGGTGGATGCTTGTATGGGATACAATCTTCGAAACTTAAACACTACGATTTTGTAGAATATGAAAACACTGTTGTACTGAAACTCTTAAAAAGAAATGATATGTTTATTGTACCCTTTTATGTCAATTGTAATAAGTGGACCGAGGATTTTAATAGATTGAGTAGCGTTATGTCTTCCCTAGCCAGTAAAAGTGTTATGTTGATCGGCGATCTGAATGCAAGAATTAGCTGCAACCAAGTCAAAACATTAATAAATATTAACAACAATGCACTTATCAAAACGAATAACAATAGAACGTCCAAAGATATTGTCTGCAATCAAAATGGAAAACAGCTTCTCGAAATGTTACAAATGTTTGACAGAATTATTTTAAATGGCTGTACAGAAGGAGATCTTGAGGGTCAATACACGTTTATCGGAGATCAAGGAAATTCTGTAAACGATTACTGCGCCATTAACTATGAATGGATTAATCTCATTTCTAAATTCCAAGTTTTGAACAAACAATTCTCTGATCACATGCCGTTAGTGGTTGAATGGAAATCCGAAAGTGAACCGCAACAGAGACATATTAATTTAATTCCAAGACTCAAATGGGGAAACTTAAATCTGCAAACATTTCATCACTCGTTGGACAATCTTATTTCAAGAATTCCTTTTACGCTAAATGAGTCAGCTAATGCTCTTTCAAATCAAATAACGGATTTTATAAGAAACTCTACGAAAAATTGTAATCTGAATATAGCAAAATCATTTAAGCAGAAATGGTTTGACAGAGAGTGTTTTAATGCAAGGAATAAATCATTTGTTCTTTTAAATGCATTTCGGATCTCTCCTAGTGAAGAACTACGAAAATGGTACTTCGAATGCAATGTAAAGTATAAAATCCTCTGTCCCACTAAGAAAGTAAACTATGAAACAATGCAAGCTCAAGCGCTTGGTCAAACCAAGAACACAAAACAATTTTGGAATATGGCAAAAGAGATGAATGGCTCAAACCACATGATTGGCTCAAGTGTCTCTGCAGATGATCTCTCTATATATTTCAAAAATCTTCTGCAAAATAATCAATCCTTAAACTTTTCATATGCTGAACCACTTACTTGTGATGACATATTGGACTCTGAAATATAGGTTTCTGAAATTCACTCTGTTTTACGTAACGCAAAAGACGGGAAAGCGCCGGGAGAAGATGGCATACCATATGAATTTTTTAAATATGCTTCTCCAAGTTTGCATAACTATCTGGTTTCATTTTTTAACAAGATCCTCATGAATGCTGAAATACCCTCTACGTTTAAGAAGTCTGTTATTTTTCCAATCCATAAGAAAGGTTCTTTAAATGCAGTGGAAAATTATAGAGGAATATCTTTTATGAACGTTATAGCAAAAATATTTTGCGGAGTACTTGCTGTAAGACTCGAAAGGTGGATTGATTTGAACAACATCCTCACAGACTTCCAAGCTGGATTTAGAAAAAATTTCTCAACAGTCGATCACATATTTACTCTTTCATCAATAGTACAAGCGTTTCGTGCTAGAAATAAGAAGGTTTATGCTTTATTTATAGACTTCAAATCCGCATTTGATCTGGTGAATAGGAATGCATTGCTATACAAGCTGTCGCAACTTGGAGTTTCCACGAGATTTCTCAAACTTATTAGAAATATGTATACCGATACGGAAGCTGCAGTTTGGGATGGTGCACTTTATTCTGAAGCTTTTAAAACTTATACTGGAGTTAAACAAGGATGTCCCCTCAGCGCTTTATTATTTTCTTTATTCATAAACGATATCGTTAATCAGAAAATCTGCAACTAATGATAAATAGACTTGCAGAATATTGTTCAAAATGGGGTCTTGTTATAAACACAGAAAAGTCGAAAGTTATGGTTTTCTCACGAACTACTCGAGGTGAAGTAAGATATAACTGGATGCTTAATGAAAGATATTTGGAAGAAACGAAGGAATATAAATATCTGGGAATAAAGCTTAACCCAACACTGAACTTCGAAAAACACCTAGCGGAAAAAGCCAACGTCTCGCAAAGCCTTATAAATCTTACATGGAGGAAAATTTTTACAAATCAACACATAAACCTTTCAACAAAATACGCTATTTTCAACTCAGTCGTAAAGTCTACTCTATGTTATGCTGCGCAAGTCTGGGGTATGAATGAATACAAAGATATTGAGAAGCTGCAGAGAAATTTCGTCAAAAAAATATTCAGTCTTCCTAACACTGTACCTACATATGCTATATATCTAGAAACTGGTTTGCCGAAGTTATATACAACTACGCTAAAGTTGCAAGCTGACTACATAATTAAAGTTTGCGGACAAAGAGAAAATCGTTTGAATAAAATTATGCTGCTTTATGAAATAAGGAACAAGACTGGTGGTTGGGCAAATGGGAAAATATTGGTGAGGCTTGTGGAGAAAATTTGCAGTTTAACCCCAACAATATTCTTTTCTTAAAGGAGCAGCTTTACAAAATAATCCAAAAAACGGAAGATAATGTACGAAATCAGCTGATCGAAAAAGCATGTCAGTCAGAAAGCAGGATTTTATACAGCCAACTAAATTTCAATCTATGTGACAAAAATTATTTTCGAGACTCTCTACACTTCAAAGATATTTCGTTAATATTTAAAGCAAGAAGTGAGGTCCTTTATTTAAATGGTAGTCCGTATAATGGAGGTTTTAATCAATTCTGTGATCTTTGCAATCATAAAGCGAAGGAAGACTGTTTCCATTTTTTAAGCATATGCCCCATTTTCAAGCAACAGAGAATAACATATGCAGGAAACAATAGACTTTCTAAATGGAGCAGACTGGATAAATCTTGCCAATTTTCTTAAAGTTAGTTACACCTATAAGATGCTATTGCTATCCAGAATATGCTTAAACATTTAACAAAGAATTAGCTTAAAAGGTTCAATTTTGTATTTTATTTTATTTTACCAACCGAGCTGACGGTAATACCAAAGCTTTAATAATATTCATTAAAAAAAATTTGTAAATGTATTGAAAACAAATAATAATAAATGAATTTTTACTTACTTTTACTTTACATTACTTACTCTTCCCGTCTTTTCTGCTCGTAGAGCTCGCGTGCAGCTCTCGTCTTTCTTTGCAGGAATCGTGTGTAGTTTCTACAAATTAATAATGTCGTTGTTTTCTGCTTAAGGCAGCAACTGGTTGGATTTGATTATAGTAGTCCCAAGTGGCAGAGTCAGGGATTGGTTTTTCTAACGCCAAGTTGAAGAGCCCTTCCCATTGACGGAGTCCATTGTTAATTGATCTCGAGTCTAGATAGCAATCTGCATACTTTAACTTGGCTTGTAATATTGGTCAGGTTAGCCTAAACAGCGTGAATGTGAACTGGGATGCCAATTGCTATCATGGCACTACAAAATTCTACCCTGACTATGCTATGGTAGACGAATTTAAAGTCTATGAGCAGTCTAAAGAAAATGCCCTAAGAACCCAGTTCAAAGGGCAGTAGCATCGTAGAAAAAAGGTCATAAGCTCATCGATCAAACTAAACAACGACACCGACATTAAGTTAGCCTTAGACATGGATGGTTTTCAACCACAGCCGCTAATATATACCAAAGGAAGGATGAAATGCTAGTAGCTGCGATTAATTCCTTTCAATCAAGTTAGTAACACACAGCGTGGAGATATTTAAACGGGTATTGGGTACCCGATGAATAAATCTGACAAACGAGAAAAAAAGCTTCAAAAATCAGTGGAATATTTCCCGAGGTTCTAACCGTGTTCCCTATAAAAAAATGCAAATACTCTACATTCCATTGGTATGAGAGTACATATAATCCTACGGAGTTTTTTTTTTAATCTATCCATTTGAGTTTTATAAACAGGATTCCAATTCAAAGCCAAACCACAAATTTCATTCTTATCGTTCTTAAAAGTTTCAAAGCTCAAAAATTCCACAAAATAATGCAAATCCAATCAAAATCCGATATCAAAATACTACATACGTGATGTTAGTAACCGGATTCATTCATCCTTCGGGCATCAATTCATTTTACTAAATCCCAATCCCCATCCAGCAACGATGACGACGACGACGATGGCGATGGCGTTAAGTGCGAGACGAGGTAATCGCTCGCTTGGTATGCATTTTCCAGAGGCAAACGTTCCATTTCCAATTTTCCCGTGCCGTGCCGTGACGTGGTGCATGAATTACGGTTTCCTTTTGTTGCTATTGTATGCTCTGCTCATTCATCCTCCAGCTACTCGAGGCAGTTGGGGAAGGGGATTAAGTGTGCCTGATGTAGCTTCCTGCTACTATATGATATTCTAATTTAAAAATATTTTCCGCACTGACGTGGAGCCCGCACGCCATGCCAAACCGAAAAAGGATTTAATGGTGCACTAAGAGAGTCACGTCCTGGTGGTCCTTTTATAGCTATATATGGCAACTAATAGCAGCAAAGGACCCGGCCGACCGACAACGGTAAACTGCGTGGGAGATTAGAAAATACCTGGGAGCGTACGGTTTTAGGATTTGTAGCTGGTGCAGTGGCGGCTCTAACACATGTTCCAAACCCGGACGATCCTAACCTACATATCTACTTATTATTATCCTAGTTTAAGGCATATAATTTGTTGCATTGCTCCTTCCTTCCGTCGGCATAGGTGTTGGTCTTCCACATCAAGCCATTTAAAAGATTCCTAAGGGCTGCCTTTTCGATCTTATCCTTGAGACGATGGGACTGGATGGGACAGAGCCCTCAGCAGAGAAATGAGTTAATAGGCAAAGCCTCAAAGGATATGGTAAGAAAATTTCCTGTTTTGTTGTGGGAGAAAGGAAAAGGATTTATTAGAGTCTCGTGATATGCCGCAGTATACAAACAATCTTCTACTCCTGTAAAATTCCATTTTGGGGTGTGGTGAAGGGGGCTGCCCAGACTTTCTCCAGGACTTTCTAATAAATCTGCTAATTGTCGGTGTTGTGTTGGTGCTGAGAGATTTATCATTTATCATTCTCTTATTAGTGTTGAAATTGCCTAGACTCTGCATAATCCTTTTGGATGTCCAATGGAATGAGGTCCTGTGTGAGTCCGGTCCGAATAGACCAGATTGAAACGCAAGCTTTCGTGATTAAAACGTCTTCTTATTTATGTTCCCCAAATATGTACAAGTCAATGTGGGTTAAATATTACTCATAAATATATTCTTGGGATGGGTTGTCTCGGTTAAATTGATTTTAATGATAGAGACCGAGACACTCGAAGGAAGGGAAATATTTTTAAGGTAGTTCTCTCCTAAATTTCATCTTGCCAACAACATCTAGCCATCCATCAATTGCTTCGGGACTTCGCATGGATTCTTCGAACGTGCCGTAAATAGTTAAACTGGATCGCAAGGTGCCAAGAAGAATATCTTCGGAAGATGATGAAGGCAATGTACACACACCCGAAAGACCAATCTAATTAAGTGCGAAGACATTCCTAAAGTAGAGAGCTGGTAATTTAAATATTTGGGATAGTTTTCTGGATTGAAGGATAACGCATAAGACGTAAAACCAATTTGAGGTTTCATCTAAGAAGTTTGGTAGTTCATTTATGTTTTTGACAAGGGTTGTGTTAGGTTTATATCATGATAAAGGTTTTTCTGTGATTTTAAGAAAAAATTCTTGAAATTTTAATGTAAAGAAATAATGAATGGGAAATGTAAGGTTTCTTGTACGAAGAATGAGGTGGCAGAAAAAAGGAAACAGCTACGTTTCATTTTTTTAAACAGAATTGACTTGAATCTTATGTTCCATCGTCTTTAATTTTCTTTTTTTTTTATTTATTTTAAATACCTTTTGCTGAGCAAAAAAAGATGCGGAAGTGGAGCTGAGTTCTAAAGGTAAGGAAATGTATCTTTTTTAAGGAAACAAAATAGGTACTGTTGTTTATTAAGTTGACCAGCTATTTATAGATTTTCAATCGGAGATTTTATAATTGAATTTTCAGGAAATCGGCTGTGAGGCGAATAATAAAAACACTCTCTAGCGGGTGCTTTCAGTTTTGCTTATGCTTTTTTGAGGGTTTTGTACCCAATTTCTTCCTTAGTCAGAAAATGCTCACAAGTTGTGCATAGATGCTTAAACTAGACATACAAAAAAAAAGTTCTGCAGACTGTGCAATATAGTGGTCCTTTTTTTCTAATCGAATATTAAGCAAGCGCTTCTGATGCTTTCTTTTTGCTTGCGAATATAGGTACTATAATGCAAGTTATGCCTTCGTGCAGATTAAAAACTTTGAGAAAACAATCAAACATATGGCACTACGCTGATAGAGAAACATATGTGAGTTACTGGAAAAATTCTGTCTTTCTGTCTGATGGTATGTAGTTTAAACTAGAGCCTAAAAGATTGGGCCAATCGTCTTCAAATTTAAAATTGAAGGTTATTTTCACATTCTACAGAGGACTCTATTAAATTTGTTTTTAGCTCAAATATTAACGGCACCTGTCATATAACCGTTTATTTTTCTCGAAAAGAATTTTTTTGGACAAAAACCAGTGTACTTTTGTAGGTGTGGTATATAGGACTGTTTTTTTTTTGTTTGACTTTCTGGAGAACTGGGTACGCGATTACAATCAAATTTGTAGATGATGGTAGCCAAAGTAATTTAACATAAAAAACTTTTCCAAAATTTTTTTTTTTAATTTTAATAATTAAAAAAAAATGCAAAATTAATATTTTAAAAATCGGTAAGTGGATTTTTTTTTTAAATTTAGTTTTTAAATGAAAGTTATTTTTGTGCTTAATTTTGCATTCTTAAATTATTTTTTTTTTATTTTTATAAAAAAGTTAAACTGTTCAAAAAAAAAGAATTTTTTTAAGAAATAAAATGGTGCTTAAATATATCCGCTGAAAACTATTCTGCAAACATTTTTCGAACAGTAAAAAGTTTAAAAAATCGATTAATAACTTTGAAGTTGCCTTAATATTTTTCAAATTTTATTCTAAGCTGTGACCGCACATGCGAGCAAGTAGGTACTTGCGATCCAGTCGTGCAACTTATTTCAGAAGCCAATGTTTCTTTTCGCTTTACAGTTTTTAAAGCCACTTGTTTTGAATGTTATCAAAAAGGTCTTGCTTTGAATGTTTTAAAAAGGCCTTAGTCATGCCTGTTAATAACAGTATAATTGAAATTTAATTTATAGGGCCAATAATATTGGTACCGGCCAAATAACGGTTAAGGAATAGCTTATATTTCTCGAAAACGGCTTGGTACTAAATTAATAAATTAAATTTATTGGCGCGACCGCTCCTTAAGGAGCCAAGGCCTAGTGACTTATTCTCTTTGTGTTGTTAATCTACGAAAATAAAAGGGACCTACAGATTACCGCCGAGTCCGAACGGCTACATGGGATGCAATTTTCGAGACAAATTTTACTCTTGGAGGTTCTGTCAGTTCCTCGCAAGAAACAGTACCCCGCGAAAGAAGGTTCTATGAGCGGGATTCGAACCAGTAAGTCACGGTGAACTATGGCTTGGTACTAGCTATCATTTAATCAGAACCAAATTTACCGGAAAACTAAGTACTTTTCATATAACGGTGTTTTTAAATTACGGCTTTTGCAGTTACCTTACTGGATTTCTATCAAATTTTATATAAGAAAGGATCTATGTAGCCAAACTATTTCTTCATACCAATATTTTGAATAATTATTTTTTACTTCCGATTTAGGTACTAAAATGCAAGTTATGGATTCGTGCAAAAAAAAAATCAAACAATCAAACATGACATTACGATAATAGAGAAGTTGAAAAAAGTTTGGTCCGGAAATTCCGTCCATCTGTCTGTCTGTCTGTCTGTCTATTCGCGCTTCTACAGCCTAAACGGATGGGCCGATTTGCTTCAAACTTAGCATTTAGTATTTATTAGGTAGTATCTCGGGCGGTGTTTTTCATTTTTGCTCTAGGTTAAAAAATAACGGTACCTGCCATATAATTTTTTAACAAAAAAATGATTTTCTCCAAAACGGCTCTAACAATTTTGATAAAACTTTCAGGGTGCTATTTTTTTACAACAATACATATTTCAGTTATAACGAATTTTTTGAAATTTGTTCTATAACGGTACCTCTCATATAACCGGTTTTTTTAAATGCGGTTTTATCGTAAACTATTACACCGATTTCAATAATATTTTGCACACAGGAAGTCATTTAGATTTCAATTAATATTGCATATCAAAATTTTGAAAAACTTTTTTTTTAGATTTTATTAAATTTTCTAAAAAAAATTTGGTTTTCGAAATATTTTGAAAATGGGTTGATTGAATATTTTTAAATAATGTTCCCAGTTGAAAACTACAGATTTCCTTATAATGACATACTAAAAAAAATTTAAAATATTTTTTCGAAACGTTTTTCAAAAAACGACTTTTTAAAAAAAACTGGTTGAACGATTTTCAATATTTTTTTTCCTCGATAGACATTTAGTTTTCAAATTTGAATTGCAAACTTATTTTTTTTTTTTGAGAAAACTTTTAAGCTAGTTAAAAAAATAAAAGAATTTTCTAAAAAATAATATTGTTTTTATTCTAATAGACGTGTGGTTTTCAATCTGGCAATACTTCTTTCGGAGTTGGTCTCTTTGAAATGTGTCACTTGATTTATGCTCAGTTTGTTTTGCCATTTTCATTGTATATTGCCTATAGTACTATCATGAGACGAGAAAAAATCTTTTTCCCTAGAGCCGCTTGGAGTGCTAGTGTAGGACATTTTATTTGAGTGAGAGAGAATTAAGAGCATGGTTTTTAGTGTTATGCTTTGTGCTTAGTTTCCTGCGCATGTGCAATGTGACAATGTGAGGCAAGAAAAAACCGAAGGAGAACATGAAATAATTCAGTATTGTTTTGTTCATTGTATATATGTGTATAAACTGCTGGCAGTTTTGAAGTTAATATATAATGGTTTCGCTTAGCTGAGGCTTAGTTTTTTGTAAGGATTTATACAAGATCCAACATTTTCATTGTTTACGTTTTTTTTATAGGGAATATGTAATATGAGAACTGGTTCTCACATAAGCATTTATACATGCGTACGTCATTGACCAGACTTTTGGTTTAAGTTTTTTAGGATTTTCAAGTTTTGTACAAGCACTACCTACATACATATTTGTCATATTTGTACATATATACATCATTGACCAGACTTTTGATTCGAATTCTTTAGGATTTTCAATTTTTTTACTATTATGAAGGTTGTCGTCTTCAAATAATGTACACATTCATTCTTGAAATTTAATCACAAACTTACTTCTTGCTATATTTATACAAAGATACAAACGTCCTTGCAGTGGATGGATTTTTGTTTTGAATTTATCTTTCCATACAGATAGGTACCTACATATACATATAGGTACATACATATGTATATATAGGTATCTATCTGAATGAACTATGTGCAGAAATTCAATCAAAAATTGTTTGTAAATTGATTTATATTATTATTGATTGATTATATATTATTGATTTATAGTAACAAAGATCTTTCGTTTGTTTGAGGTTTATATAATAGGTACTAGTTGACCTACCCAGCTTAGCTCGCGGGAAAGAAATTTATAGTTAAACCAAAATATTTCTTTGTACTAATCTTCTATAGAATTGCTAAAAATACCACGGGTTTTTTACATTTGTAATACCTAATTGTTTAATTTTAACTTGCAATTATTATAGGTAGGTACTAAGTACAAGTTATGCATTCGTGCAGAAAAAAAAATTGAGATAACAATCAAATACCTATAACATTACGATGATTACGAATGCATAACCAAAATTGATATTCAGAAAAATGTAAGTAGCCTAAGTAATCTTACACTAAAATATATTTATATAGGTATATTTAAAAATAACGGCAACATTTAAAATAATGTGCTATACCTTTTTCAAAGCCAAAAGTCTGTTCAATCATATTATTTTTTAAATAAAGAATTTCAGAAAAAAATAAATATACATATAAAAGGCACGACTGGGTCGCATGTACTTGCTCCTGCGTGCTAATTTGTTTATTTAGGGGCAGGTGTAAGCTTTCGTTTTCTCGATTGAAATTTTTGCGATTTATAGGGACTATAAGGCAAGTTATGCATTTGTAAAAAAAAATTCTAACATTCAAACATGACATTACGATGATAGAGAATTTAAATTAATTTAATTTATTTTTCTCGAAAACGGCTCCTACGATTTTGATAAAACTTTCAGAATGATGTTTTCTATGCAAAATCTATCTTTTAGTTTTAATGGATTTTCAGAAAAAGTTTTATAACGGCACCTTTCATATGACCGGTTTTTTGAAATTAGACTTTCTCGTTAACTAATTGACGTATTTTGATAAAATTTTCAAAATATGTAGTGTTTTATGATTTAAATAATATTGCTTATTAAAATTTTCAAAAAAAAATTTTTTTAATTTTTAAAAATTTGTTAAAAAAGTTATTTTGTTTTTTGAATATTTTGAAAACGAATCTATAGATTTTTTTAATTGCTTCTTCTAGTATAAACTATAGATTTCTTTAAATTGACATAGTCAAAAAAATTATATATATATTTTCGAAAAGTTTTTCAAAAAACTGATCGAACGATTTTGAAATGAAAAAAAATATAAAATAGAAAACAGCAAAAGAAATAAGATGGCTTACAACATTTTTTTCCAAAAAACGTTATGAATAGTGTTTTTTGATTTCATAAAAAAATTATTTGTTTAATATTTTCCCCCAACTTTTGCCACTAGTCTAATGAAAGCAAACTTCGTTATTTGTATTATTATTTATTTATCATTATTTATTTTAAAGCATTTTATGATCGTAACAGCATACAGCATACAGAATAAAAAAAAACAACTAACAAATAAAAAAAATACTCGATTACCTACTGAATGCAAAAATTTCAATCAAGAAAACAACTCAACTCAACGGTCATATGGCACTTCCTCTACTTTTAGGCCTACAATTTAAATTTCAATGTCCCCTCTGGGGAATGCCAAAATAATCACACACACCAAGTTTAAAGATAATCGCTTAAGCCATTTAGGCTGCAGCTCGTTATACATACCTACTGACAGACAAACAGTCATTTTTTGTCGATCACTTTTTTAGACTTTGAAGTCGATTGGCTCATCGGTTTAGGCTATAGTCCAAAATACATCCGTACAGACAGACCTACAGACAGACGGACAGAACTTTGCCAGCAACTCAAATATGTTTCTCTATCATCGTAATGTAATGTTTGATTATTATCACAATTTTTTTATGTTCACGATTCCTAAACTTGACTCATAGTCCCTATAATCACAAAGCTACTTGTGCATAAAATTCAACATCAACGATAACGAAGCCAATGAAATGAAAATTCAAAAAATAAAATCATTGTTGATCCTCTTCGTTGTTCACCGTCACCGAGAACAGGATATACACAATACACATACACATGTGCTTATTAAGTTTTCCTTGTTAGTATCTCCCTCACCCTCGCTCACACCATCTACCACACCGACGACCGACCGATCGACCTGAATTTAGCTGAACATTTTATCAAAGATAATATAACAAGTATACCTACGTAAATACACACATTATGTAGGGATGTATGTAGGTACATACCTAAATATCTACCTACCCTCGAAAGTTTTATATGAATAAAATATAAAACTCAAAATAAACTTATCAACCTGCTTAAACATATATCCACCCCCCAGACACCATTCATTTACAAAAGTCGTTTTTCTTCTTTTTTGTCAATCCTTTTAACTAGCCATCTCGTCGCCCTGCTTGTGTGAAGCAATCCAGTTGTGCAAAAAAAAACTATACTCGCATCATTGTACATATGTAAACTGCAAACTGCAAAGAGTAAAGTACATGTTCACAGAGTTTCTCTTAGAATTCTCTTTGTTCGACTCGTTCGCCTCTTTCAATTTACCAAGTTAATTTTCCCTAGAGCCGCTTGGAACGCCACCGTCCACCGGTCGTCATGATAGTACTATAGCAGTCTATATACAATGGCCATTTTATAATGAATAGATTTACTCCCGAACAAGTTTGCAAATGCAAATTTATTAACAAAATAATTGTTCGGTGGAGAAGAGCAACGAAGAAGACGCGAATGAGTCCATCTGCCATCACGCGCAACAATTGGAGATTGGAATTGGCCCATTAACTTTATGGAAGATTTTGCGGAAGGATCTTGGTTTGAAGGCTTACAAAATCCAACTCGTACCGAACGACCATCAAGCGCGTCACACGTTCGGGTAAAATTTAAATTAAATTTAAATTTAAAATCTGGTGTATATTAATAAACTCTAAGAACCTGCATACCAAAATCTCAAAAAAAAAAAAATTTAAGAACTATAAATAAAAACGGGATTTTATAAAAACCGGTACTACAATTAAAATACTTTTTTCATAAAATTGTTGTTATTTAAGACGTGTGATGGCGTACTTCATTTTTACTAAAAACGGGTCAGTATTGTGGTGTTGATACTTTTTTTAAGTTCGAACAGTGTTATTTTCAACGTAAATGTTACTTGTTTCTGTAAAAAATCTTGCCTTTCAATGTAATAAGGCACATAAGAGCAAGTACATGTGACCCAATCGTGTCGGTTTTTTTTTGTGTTGCCACGAAGTACTTGCTATCCTACAAAATAATATTTTTTAAGGGACAAAAGTTAAATTTTAGTACAAAAAAGGAAATTTAGAATTAAAAAAAAACATATTATACTATTTTGTTTTATAGTATTAAATTTTTATTTGCAGTCTAATAAATCATGTAACTTCTTTTTATACTATAACGATTAAATTTTTTTTTAAATATATAAGTGAAAAGTGTTTATTTACCTGGGTTGTGAACTCGATTCCTTCACTCTTGTACTTCACCAAATTCACGGTTAAAAAAATAACATCAATAATCGACAAAGTAAATATTAATTTTGTTGACGTAAGGCCATTATAGGTAAGCCTTATACAGTTGTTTGCATTGACTGTCATGGAGAGCTTTAAAGCAGCTATTATATTTTTAATTTTACGTAAACTTTTTTGGAAGGCCTTACTCGCCTCTGCCATACTTACTTTTAAAGGCCTTATAGCAGCATTTTTTTTATTGTCAAAGTTTGAATTTTGTGGCTTTCTAAAGCGTGCATTATATTAACTCATTACAATTTATTACTTGCCAAATTCGAAAATTTGGGGCAAATTCTTTAAGCTCAATTATTTGTTAATAAAAAAATAAAATCAAAGGTGAATTACTACCTTATATTTCAGGTTTCCTTTAGATGGTACGCCATGCGCCATGCATGACAGGTTTCCTATAGATTTTTAAAAAAAAGTTGGTTGTGCTTTTGTCGACAAGCGAATAATAATTTTGTTTGTATAAGACTTTTATAGACAAGCCCTATACAAGTTGTTTGTCTTAACTTGTCGTAGAGAGCCTTATAGCATTTATATTTTTGAAATTTTCTTTAAGCCTTTCATAGAAAAGCTCTATTTTATTTTATTTGTCAAAGTTTAAAATATTTGGGTGAAATGTTGTTATTTTGTAAGTTGTTAGCTGATTGATCTGGAAATCATTCTTCGGGAACTGTGTATCAGCTAAAATAACATTTTTTCCAGCACAGATTTCGATTACTTTAAGAACGTGTCATAGCTCGGGCACTGCATATATAATTTGTCCAAGGCACTGTGAGTGTTATTTTGACGTTTTTAGTGTTGAAAATCCAACCATCGGCAGCTTTATAAGCCAAAGCTTCTATATAAACTTTAAGACTACATTCGAAATCTTTTCGGGTTGTTTAAGTATTCCGTAATCATAGTCATAGGGAGGTATGATTTATATCAAAAAAAGACTATACTTCTCTATATATGTAGAACTCTAAGAAATAAAAAAACATTCGAACAAGAACAATGTCATGGTTAAAGTCCGTCGCTTAGTCAGAATTAATTTGAGTATTCAATTCCCAACTTTGACCAAGAGCATCTGTTTTTTTTTATTTTTTTTATTATTAATTTTTATATTTTTTTAACCCAGAAAGATTGATAAAACTAGGTATCATATATTTTGTAACTTACTTTTATCTATCTTATACTACTTAAAGTAAACTTAATCTACTTAAAACTAAAACAGTCACAACAAGTAGTTTCTGTAATTTTATAAAATTTTTTTTTCCAAATGCTTTGGTCAAGTCCCGATGTAAGTTTTTGCCTTTCAAATTAGTTATTTTTACACGTAGCATTTTTAATTACACATTCTGATATTATCTTTATCAGAATTGATCAAACTCACATCAAATTTTGCCATGTCCAATATTTTTCAGACGGCATGTTTTCAACAATTTGAAGATAGAAAAAAAATTACACATACGCCACAGTGCCCTTTTTTAACTATCTGTTCACCAACGCAACGCTGTTTGCCACGAACCACACAACCAACGTCATTTTTGCCCTGATTTAGATGGCCAAATCATTTCTCTTACTACGAGAGTAGTTTTAAGAGATGGCTGTTTTGCAACAATCTCATTAATTTTTTTAAATCCTTTACGCTTTGAATAAAACTGATTACTAGTATATATATACAAAAAATAACTGTTTACTTTTTCATTGAAAGTTCATCTTCTACCAACTCTTCTGGCGATTTGCTTACTATATCTTACAAGCTACCTTTCCATCTACGAGGTCCGTTTCTATATCTTACAGTCGACCAATGTCTTACCAAAAATAAGTTAAATCAACTTAATAATGAACGATGAATAAAAAAATGGTCATAAGCCCTCTTTTGCCCACTCTACAATTTTTGTATCTTATCGCTATTAAAGTGAATTCCTTTGAATTCCTTGAGATATGCAAACCCTTTTCGTAATTCCAATACGAACAAAAAGGGTCCTAAGGGTGATATTAAAACCTATCGACCCATTGTCAAACTTTCACACATTCTAAAAATATTCGCAAGCATTCTCAACGAAATTTTAAGTTTCCATTGCAAGTCTCTAATTTCTCCTAGACAAAATGACTTTCTAAAAGTGACTCTACTACTACTTCTAATTTTCTTAAATTTGTATCCCATGCCCTATTGCCTTCTTCTTCTTCTTCTCCTTATCTAGAAAACCGATAGTGCACTGTTTCATTCCGATTTACCCTCTGCAGACCATTTTCATCAGCCATTATCGGAATCCCCCAGGGCAAGCACTTAGGTCCTCTCCATTTTATTCTTTCATTTAACGATAATGAAATGATCATCGAACATTCCCACTCAAGTTCTTGACCCATTCTGACAATATTACCTTAGAGTCAACACATTACCTTACGTCATCCGACCCCTCTACGTCGCCTTTGTACTCACGCTTCGTATTCACCTTTCAAGTATGGTCCCTATATAAGCACATTTACATTTCGAGATAGAGAGCATTCAACGTAGTTTCTTTAGATTTGCTCTTTGTGGTCTGAGCTGGAATGACTCTCTCTTTCAAAATAGCGAATAAATTATTAACCTTTATATTTTGAAAAACGCAGAGAAATAGCCGAGGTTCCTCCGAATCCTCCCTTTACAATAAAAGGGTGTTTTTTTTTATACGTGTGGTTTTCAATCTTGCAATTTTTTTTCCGGAGTTGATCTTTTTGACAGCTTTCATCTGATTTATGCTCAGTTTGGTTTGCCATTTCATAATAAGTAGACTTATTTCCTGAACAACATTTGCCAACCGTGCAAATTTATTACCAAAATAATGGTTCGGTTCGGTCTAGCAGAGTATCGAAAAAGACCCGAATGAGTCCATCCGCCATCGCGCGTAATAATTGGAGTTGTGTCCATTCATTTTATGGAAGATTTTGCGGAAGGATATTGGTTTGTGGGCTTACAAAATTAAACTCTTTCAGGAATTGAAGCCGATCGACCATGAAAAGCGTCGCATGTTCGGTGAATGGGCCCAAAACGAGATGGCAACCGATCCCGATTTTCACAAAATTGAAAATTGGGCCTCTCGGCTGGAATTTATTTGAGCCAAGTAATAAGGGTATTTCCTCACCATAATTTCTCGCATAGTTTTCATATTGAAGTAACAATATCGGATATTTACTCAATATCCAGACAGGATCAAATTGTGATAAAAAGGCCTCCACTTTTATCCATCCTTCATAATTCGTTTCTATCCCTGGAGAACAGTATTTTTTTCGGAATAAAAGATATCTTATCTTCTCTTCTGTTCCTTTAAAATGTTAGATTTGTTTCTTACCCAGAAAAAAACCCTTTTAGTTTTGTAACTTAAACATCAGATTCACACCGAAAAGCTTAGTCCTAATCTCAAAAACATTAAATAAATCTAGGAGTCATATGTCGGGAATAACATCCTTTAAAGCAGGACAAGAAAAAATGCAAGCTATATCATCCCCATTTACTGTCTGATGGGAAAAATATTTAAATCAATTTTATGCTGAGTCTCTTTAACTGGAACTTGAGCAGCTCCACCATGTTAAGCGAGAAGAAGGATACGAGTGTCCTCCGGAAAGTATACAGAATGAACCCCGATGTGGTGCACACTCACACCCCAAACCACCTTGAATTTAAATTGTGTCTTATGTCTGCACTTTGATGTTACTCCCTCTGTGTTCCTGGAAAACCAAATAAAAGAAAAACAGAGAAAAATATTCAGGAAAATGTATCGAACCATACGGACTTACAACAACCAACAGCTTCAGATGCACCAGCATCAAGTCAATAGCTTAACGATGTCTATGCCGCCCGCCGTTGCTCCATATCGTAAAAGCTGTCGTTGAAGTAAATCTACAGTAAATTGTACATGTGGCAGATGCATTAAGGATGCAACACAAGAAAAACAAAATCATCAACTCCTTTCCATATGACACTCTTTGCCAATGAAACTGGAGATGGAATAAATGCCAGTATTTTCCTAGCTGGATCCTCTGGTGGCTTATGTCGTTTTATTGTAGAATTGAGGTCATTCGAGGGGAAAGGGTTTGAAAAATCGATCGCAATCGTTGGTTAAATGTGCGAAAACGATGGTGTGGCGGATGGTTTATTGGATCACTTCATAATAATTGTGCTGCAGGCAGGGATGCAATGTGTAGATGGAGGTGTCAATACAATTAGTTGTGTTACCTGGTTATGAGAACTGAGAAGAACTGGAGTGAAGAAGGAATGCGATAAAGTATCATTGATTGGTTAAATTTATGGTGTCATATCATAGTTCAGCACTCTTGCATCTAACAAGACCTTAAACTATGGTGACACTTACGGTCCAATAACTTAAATTTAATCGCCTTGTTTTGAAGCTAGTTATTTCAAATGAAATTGATTTAATATAAAGCTGTTTATCCACGACTCCATTGGGCTTATAAATTCTAACTTAAACAGTAAGTTATCCTATATTCAAGATTAAAAGGTGAAGGCACAAAATTAACCACAAAAAATGATAACTCTTTGTGTAAATTGAATTCAATATCATACTTCCTTATTTAACTTCTACAAAGCTTTAAGCTATGTGTTCTAAATTCACCTGCCTGTTTTATTTACATCAAGTTAATGCAATGTTAATTGAAAATAACTCAGAACACAAACTTTTTTTTCTCCCCTCAAAGATATTAAACTTTTTATTTGGTTGTACTTAGTTGAAAGTTCGCTTCTTTAATTTAAATCAATAAACGTTATACCTTAAGGACGAAAGTTGAGCCAACATAACTAAGCTTAATTGTAATTCTGTTCGCATTTTAAACTGCCATTTCAGAATAATTTAAAAAAAAAAACTCTATTTATTTAATTTTATTTTTATCCCAAGGCATAAGTACACCACTGCTATATATGCTTTACGACATGCTTAATGGTAGAAAGTTTGTTGTCAAGAGTGGCAATGTAACATCTACCACAACTTTTGATATTAAAAACGGTCTGCAACAGGGAGCGGTGAACTCGCCGATTTTCTTTAGTATTTACACCAGCGATCTCATTGGGAGTCTACCTCATTCAATTGCGTATGCCGATGATTTAATTGCGTACAGAACAGGTCCAAAAGTTGAGGTTATCAGAATTCTCTTGCAACGTGATTTCGATAAAATTCAGCAATATTGTAATGATTGGAAGCTGAAAATTAACTTCCAAAAATGTGAAACTATCTTGTTTAGAACCCCTGTTTCTAGGACTTCTAGGGATACGAGAAAGAACTGGCGCAAGCTAGTGATCGCTGGGCCACATGAACATCTACTGGCGAGTAAAAGTGTAGTAAAGTACCTTGGCATCTGGCTGGATCAGTTTCTATATTTCAACAGACATATAGAGGCTGCTCTGATCAGGGCTAGGGGAGCTTTTGCCCTGACAAGACGGTTGTTTTATAGCAGCCGCCTTGACAGCAGAGTGAAAGTGATTTGCTAAATGGCCCTCATTAGGCCGATGATTGCCTAGAGATGCCCTGTGTGGTTCTAATGGAATAGATTCGGGTGTTCGAGAGACAGTGTCTTCGCACTTGTCTAGGACTTTACAGAACACCAGAGTCGGAGTACAAACACTATTATTCCAACGAGGTCCTATACAACGGGGCCAATACAAGCAGGATAGATAACTTTTTAATTAAGCTCATTCGCGGACACATTGCAAGAGCGACAAATTTTCGGGGCTTACTACCCCCAAGATGAATATTTTGAAAATACACGTTCGAGTAGTTTTATACCGCCCGAGGCTTTCCTATACTTAGATAGTGGAGGGCTGATTCAGGATAGATCGGCGATCCCGTTGATCTATCACGTCGGCCGCAGAACAGTCGATAAGCGGCTCCTTTGCGACGGAGACATAGTCGCTAGAAGCGAAACAGAGCGCCTCCGATTCAGTAGGGCAGTGCCCGATTTGGATCGGAAGGAAGTCATTAATCAGGTCCACCAGTTTTGGTGGCTAAATTAAATCAGATAATCTTAATCGACTATCGCCTATGGCTGGCTTGCATATGTTTTAGGTATCTAAGATAGAATAGGGCAGCTGTGGCTGTTCTAGATCTAAGTATTTTAGGTTTATTTTAAGTTTTTTAAGTTAATCTTAATTACTTTAAGATAGGTTAAGAAAAAAACCCAGTTTTTTCATTTTTCTTGGTGAAAAATGAAACCCGCTAGTTTTAATTTATATATAAGTTAGCATAAAGCCGAAAGGCAATTAAAATTAAGATATAGATTAATTTAGAGCGCCCGCATTGGGCCAGTAAGTTAATAAGGTTGATAGTGTTAACTAGTTTTTAAGATTTTTGTCTAGACTTAATTAGTTATAAGATTCAATGCAATAAAAAATCATTAACAAAAAAGAGAAAAAAAGTTAAATTTACATACAAAAATCCGACGTTCTGGACGTATAAAGAGTGTCAAAAACACAACACTTAACAGTTTTTACTGAGAATGAAGAACGAACAAAAAAATTAAAATTTTTAAATGTAGAATTAAATTAGACGTTCAAAAATAAAATTTTAAAGTAATCTAATAAGCCTTTACCGAGAAAGTCGAAAATTAAAAAAAACTTACATGAAAGGAACCGTTAGTAGACTTTTCCGGTAAATTAGTTTTTTGTAAAGCAAATGAATTATCTGTTCTATACTCTCAAACACCCGAATCTTTTCCATTAGAGATGGTGCAACGTTGAACCACACAGGGTATCTGTAAGCAATCATTGGCATGATGAGGGCCATATAGCAAATCACTTTCACCATGCTGTCAAGGCGGATGCTATAAAACAACCGTCTTGTCAGGGCAAAAGCTCCCCTAGCTCTGGCCAGATCAGCCTCTACATAGTCTACATGTCGTTTGAAATATAGAAACTGATCCAGCCAGGCACTTTACTACACTCTTACTCCCCAGTAAATGTCCATGTGGCCCAGCCTATAAAAGCCCTAAACAAAAGGGTTCTAAACAGTATAGTTTCACATTTCTGTTAGTTAATTTTCAGCTGTAGTGATAACAGTATTGTTGAATTTTATCGAAATAATGTTGCAAGAGAATTCTGATAACCTTAACTTTTTGACCTGTTCTGTACGCAATTGAATCGTCGGCATACCCAATTGCATGAGGTAGACTCCCAATGAAATCGCTGGTTTAAATACTTAAGAGAATCGGTGAGTTTACCGCTCCTTTTCGCAGACCGTTTTTAATATCAAACGTTGTGGTAGAAGTCTCATTGCCACTCTTGGCAACAAACTTTCTACCATTAAGCATGTCCCATCTATGTAGTTAGCTTCAGATAAAGACCTTCTAACCATACGATGTCTTCTCCAAATCAACCAGACAGGCACCGGTGCATTGATTGTTAGCATTGTTCCATTGGACAGCAGATACTTTCTTAGATGCGGCATGAATTGTGGCATATCGCGCCTTAAAGCCGAACTGGGTGTCTGGAATTATATTTTAGTCCTCGGCCCACTTGAACCGAGCTCTATTGAGAACTTTTTTCAATACCATGCTGATGCTCGGGAGAAGACTTATCGACCTGAGATTTGCCGGATTGGAATTATTCCTTCCCTTTTTCGGAAGAAGATGTACAACAGCTGTCTTCCAACTCACTGGATAAAATGCATTATTCAGCGCGTTGTTGAACAGTGTTGTGTATATGTCTATTGCTTCCTCAGGGAGACAATATTGCGTATTCTATCGACTCCTGCTGACTTCTTTTTCTTTAATGATACGACCTTTGAGATGAGCAGGGAACTTGGTTCATTTTTCTCGGTGATGGTGGCGTTTGCCAGATTGTCTTCATTGAACCCGGTAAAACCAAGATTCTCAGATCGCCATTGCGTGATGCTATTTTGAAGGTAAAAGTGATTCAGCTGAGCTCTGTTCTCCACGTCATGATTTGCGTAAATTGACTCATTCATTTTATACACTTGCTGTAAAGCTGAACCCACTGTCTCAACCTTCCCCCAATAGATCTTCGATTATTCTTCTTCGATTGGTATTGGCTATCATTTGGTCAGAACGAATTTAAGGGTAAAGTCAACGGTACCTTTCATATAAAGGTTTCTTTAATTTTTGGGTTTTTCGGTAACAGCTTTTTCTGTCAAATTTTATATTTGAGAAGGTTTAGGAAGCCAAATTTTTTCTGCATATCAAAATGTAATTAAATAACTTTTTTCTAATAAAAAATAATTTTTGAAATTAAAAAAAAATATTTTATATCTTATAATCACATTTATATATTAATAAACTGCATACCAACATTAAAAAAAAAAATTGTTTGCCAAAAAACTAAAAATAAAAAAAAGGATTTTATCAAAATCCGTCCTACAGTTTTCGAACTACTTTTTCATAAATTCGTTTTTATACAAGACGTGTGATGGTGTACTCCATTTTTATGAAAAACCGTTTAGTATTGTAGTTTTGACACTTTTTTAAGTTCCGATAGTGTTATTTTTCTTATACCCAGTCCCTTATACTCTCTAGGCCTTGGCTCCTCAAGGAACTGTCGAGCCAATAAATTAAATTAATGTAATTTTTCATTGTTAAGGTTATTTATTTTTTAAATTTTATTCATCGATGTACGTGCGATCCAGTCGTGCAATTTATTTCTTTTGTATTTATGTATTGAATTATAAATCATATTAAAGCGATAACTTTGTTGTCATTGTAACAAATAGGGAAATCAGAATCTCTTGCATAATATAATTTGGTGTGCTTATGCTGACGACTATTTTCCGAGTGTGTGTGTAACATTCAGTTTGGATATCACTTCACTAGTACAGCTTGGTTTTTAGATCTCTTGCCAAACAATCATCGCGCGATTTAACCGTAAGCGTAAGCTCTAATTTGCTTTTATTTTTGTGCCCTTGACCCTGAAGTTTTGTGTATGAATGAAGGTACAGAAGAACAGAATGCATTTGGTTTTAGGTGTTATCATGCGGCAGTTTTTTTTTGTTTTTTTTCACATAAAAGCAAAAGAGAATACTGTTGTTTTTTTCTTTGCATGGAAATAAAATTATTTGGAATAACAAAGGTAGTGATGGGCGTTTCTATTATTTAAGATGTTGATGCAGGTGTATCAAAAATAGCACATTACAATTATCAGTGTAATTATTGGAATTCATTGGATCTAGTTCCAGACATTAAAATTTGTATTTCTCATCATTTGGCTTCTTGTCACATTAAGTCAATAAGAAATAACAACAAACACATCTGCTGTCAAATGTAATTAAAAAATGTCACCTACATTTCGAACCCGCACTCCAGATTTAAAAAATCCAAAGCCGTGCTATTTAAAATGTATGAATAATAAATAATAATTGATTATAATTTATGTCCCAACTATATGTCTTATTTGATATTTTTATCCATAAAATATAGATTCCTATTTTGTAATTTCAAATACCTACTCTGGGATTCTAATAATGACACCAAACAGCGAATCCTGGAAGTTATAATTTATTTTTCAATTGATATTTCATCGAAATGAAAACAAGCGTGATGTGGATATGAATTTTTGAAATAATTTAGGATTTTCATATCTAAGTTCTCGAAATTTGCAAATTAATTTTATGGACTGAAATGATGGTGCATTTTGTCGGTATGTGGGACAATTAATTTATGAATAATATGTGATCCCTGACGTGACAAGGATTTTAATTGGTTGCTTATATAATGGTGGACTAAATTTGATAAACGGTTGTCAAACGTATTAATGTTTGTTTTAATTTAAAGAAGCATTTGTATTTTGTATTTTTGTATTTATTTCATGATGACGATTATGGAGTGTTAAAGTAAATATAACAGAATTTTGTTGAATAGATATTACCAGCCTTCTCAAAACTAAGAATAAAACAGCGTATCAAAACCCGTTCCTTTATTTTTCAATTTTATATCCTCCTTTGTTGTTCATTCCCCAATTTTTTTTAAATTCATCTCTGTGTGAAGAAAAAGAGGCCTCAGTCCCACACAAAACAAGGAGAAGTTCAGTAAACTTCAGATGCGGAAATTGACAGTACTCGATTCTTTAATTCGGGCCCAGCTCCACTTTGTTACTACTTTTGTAACTTCTGACCTCACAAAAAACGTTGCTTGAAGCCAAAATATCAAAAGTTATACAATATCCAAAATTCAGGATATTTTTTCGAATTATTTTAGCTAATTAATTGTATCATTGTGCCAATGCCAAGAAGGATTTCTCTTGTTGAAAAATACGTTAAAATATAAAAGCCATTTACGTCGACGTAAAATTAATTGACATCCAAATAAAATGACATGCTGTTGGAATAGCTATACCCTGCAGCTGCCTTTTCGTTGCCACTGCCATATTGACTAAAGGCGACAGAACCAAAAAAGAAAAAACGAGAAAATAGAAAATGGAAAATGAAATGTAAATTTTTGGGGAATTCCCCGAGAAAACTTAAAATTTACTTCGAAAAAGAAAATAAAGTTTACGAAGGTAGCTTACAATAGGAAAATATAATAAAGAAAGAGTGAAAAATTTTTCCTGTTCTTGCACTAGTCCTTGATTGTCCTGGATTATGAGAAGTTTTTCTTTTCAGAAACTTTAATTACTTTTCATGCTTACTTGATGATTATGTTTATGATGCTTGTTGAAGGAACGGAAGGCATCACTCGGTGGCTCGGGCTTGTTGTTGAATATTCTGGTTGTGGTAGAAGTAGTGAGAATATTTTATGAGAAAAGTTAAGAAAAGACGCAGCGGGAAAAATTTAATACGCGGTAGGGTAATGATAAAGGCCAATAATTTAAGTCTTTGATTTTCAACAGAAAAGCTTTGGTTGATGTTTAAAGTCTCAGATTCACTGACGGATCATTATAAACATTTTACCATTTTTTTCATTTTTATTCTTATAGCTTTAATTCCGTTATGTCGAAAAAAAGATATAACGATGAAAACTAGGAAAAGTTGGGTAGGTAACAGAGAAAGGAAAGGAAATTAAAAAAAAAAAAAAAATAATATGAGATATAAAATTCCAATGTCAGTCAAATGATCGCCTTGGAATCACTGGCAGTCAAGCGGTTGTCGGTCAATTTTTAATGCTTTGGTCTTATAGTAACCGCTAAACACTAAACATTTGTTTCACCAAAATATACCTACAGAGTACACTGATTTTTTCTTGCAGCCGTTTTCGAGAAAAATAAGCTTTTACATAACGGTTATATGACAGGTACTGTTCATTTTTGAGCTACAAAAAAAAAATTGAAAAAACTCCCCTGTAGAATGTCAAAATAACCTTAAGTTCTAAATTTGAAGACGATCGGCGCACGCGTTTAGGCGTTTAGGCTACAGTCCATACACACATACAGAATTTTGCCAGTAACTAAAATATGTTTCTCTATCATCGTAATGTCATGTTTGATTTTTTTTGCACGAATGCATAACTTGCATTATAGTACCTATAATCGCAAGTAATTATGATATGTATAATCGGAAAATTTACTTAGAAAATTACACGGTTGAACCTATTAAAAGTGTTAAATCCGGTTTTTAGTAAAAATGAAGTACGCCATCACACGTCTTTTAATAAAAATGAATTAATGACAAAAAATGATTTTTTTTAGATTGTAGGACAGATTTTGATGGAATCTTGTTTTTATTTTTAGTTTGTAAAGTCGGTTTACGGACGATAATATTACGTGATAACATCATAAGAAAACATTGATGACATCAACATACAGCATGTTAACTCACACCATATACAATTCCACTAAATCCACTTCATACACACGTCAATTCAATAAACGTTTTGTAATAACATGACAATAAGGAAAAAAAATCAGTAAAATACCCAGTCCCTTACCCTTCCTTTCATTTCAACACATTTCAAAACAACCTCAAAAGCTAATTCAACAAAAAAAACAGAAAGACGAAGCCGCTGCACAAAGAATAACAGACAAAAAAAAGTTGGTTGCCTGTAAAGCCGATTGACGGATGATAGATTTACGTGATAACGTCATAAGAAAGCATTGATGACACCAACACAAACATACAGTTAACTCAGCCAATGTACATTTCCACTAACTCCCCTCTATACATACGTCATTATAAGTTTTGTAATTACATGACAATAAGAAAAAATCTAGTACTAAATCTGCTACAAGTGCTAAATGAAGTAGTAAATATAGCACCACACTTAGTACAACAAATATAAAAGTACTAAATCCTAATACTAAGTACTAAAAATCTAACCCCAAAAATAATATTGTACCAACAACCAACCCCGCCCATTTTGTATTTCTTTTACCCTTCTTGAACTTTTTCAATTTGAGTGGAATTATTTTAGGAATTTGCATATTTACCTTTTCTTTTTCATGGTGAATACGTTTGCGATCGATTTTTGTCACAATTCAGGCCCGGTGTATACTTGCGTCATTTTGACGTGGCGGCGCCACAGAATTGCCGCTTTTGCGTCATACAGTACTCACAAATAAATAGAGTGGTGCAAACACTCGTCAGATGCCGCCGCTTCATTTGTGAGTTATGTTAATGTAAGACGCAAAAACGTCTCCGCTGCGTCAAACTCACGCAAGTGTGCACCAAGCCTCAGACTCACAAAACAAAATTAACAACAAGCCCTCTTATCTACATCGGGCCTGCACACACTACATGACTTCAACCTGGGGGAAAACCGGTTTCAAACCTTACTTCAAGCACACACCAGATGAATTACTCTGGTGGAACAAAATGTATACATGAACTTTTTCCGTATGTGTTAGTTTTTCTTTTGCCTTTTGTAGGCTCAAAATCGTCCAAAATAATGTGTGTGTATTAGTTTTCCTCTTTGTTCATCTACTCAAAAATTAGTTAAAGATCTTAGTCCAATGTACACTTTCAACTTTAACACAACCCCGCCCATTTTGTATTTCTTTTTTCTCTACTTGTACTTTTTGAATTTGAGTGGAATTATTATTATTTTGGGAATTTTTATTTACCTGTTATTTTTCATGTTCGCCTGGTGCTCAGAATACGTTTGCGATCGGTTTTGGTTAAAAAATCACAGTACGCGGTTAGCGTACGTAACGCGTTACTTTTCTTGTCAACGTGAGTCATTTTATTTCGTATGTGTAGCGTGTCATCGATTTATAAGACGTTATTACGTCAAAATTGAGATTTTGGTATACAGTTTTGTAGAATTTGTTAATAAAAAATAAAATATTTTCTTTTCTGTTTAATATGTATTGAATTTCCGAAAAAAAAATCAAAAAATAATTTTAAATAGAAAAAAATATCTATTCAAAATTTTGATACGTGGAATTAAATTAGCTGTCCAGATCTTTGTATGTATAAAATTGATATAAATCCAATCAGCCATTACCTAAAAAGTCGAAAAAAAAACTTGGTTTTAATAAGATGATATTTATAAAAAACGTATCAAAAATTTTCATAAAAATTGTTCGATCCGTTTCAAGAAAAACCAGCTTTTCCTAAAGGGTTGTATGACAGGTACTGTTAATTTTAGCCCTAAAAATAAAATTTCATTTACCAAATTTGAAGATAATCGCTTAAACCGTTTCCGCTGCAGCTCGTAATTTACACAAACAGATAGACATACTACAAAAGGCAGAGCGATTTTTTTTTGTTACTAAATTTTTTAGGCTTTTCTTTGATAGTAATATCATGTTTGATTGTTATCTAAATATTTTCAATAATCAAAAATCCTAAACATGCCTTATAGTAACTATAACCGCAAGTAAAAGTAATTACTATAGAGTTACATTAAAGATTTCCAAAACATGTCAGCATAAGGTTACTTTTGATTTAATCAAACGTTACATTAGTTACTGAAATGTTTCAATTTCAGTTACATACGGAAGCAATGAGTGCTACTGTGCAGTTACATTGATTAAAGTAACCAATTTCACTTTATCCCTTAATAATTACAATGAAGAATCGTATCGTGTCCTAGGTTTAAGTTTCCTCTAGCTTCATATGAGTTACGATCCACTTTTCGGAACACGTCAGCATAATGTTACTCTTGAGTAACTCAGAATTTACCACTGAGGAAATACGTAAATACTCGGTAACTTTTAGTCATATGCAAGTTTTGTTTACATTTGTGTAACATATGAATTAAGTTTTTTTTCGGAAAAGTGGTAAGTGGTTTCAGAAAAAAACTTAAAAGTGACGCGTGTGTAATAAGTTTAGTCTCTTTTTGGTTACAAAACTCTAATGTGTGCTACTAAGGTGAAGTCCACGTAACATGTTAGACTCTATTAATTATTTTTCAATAATGTCCAAACGTTTTGCAAACCTGAAACAATCAATGGAAAACAGGCAATTTTTACAGCATATTTTGATATCTTAAAGTGTAACTTCTTTATTATCTTTAATATATCCTTAAATATGACTGTAAGAATTACTCTCAAAAATTTGATTTTTTAAAGCCTTTTTGTTTTAAGCTCTTTAAAGTTTTTCAAAAAAGTTTTCCTCTTGTGAGCCATTAAGATTCGATTTTCTTTTTAATTAGATTAACTCATGTCAGTAAAATTTTATCCAAAGTTCACAAAATTTTAATATTGATTAGAATTGGAAACTTCTTACAATCCATACACGATGATGAGCAAAGATGTAATCAGCATAAAAATTTGAAATTAATTTATCGAATTTCATTTTCTTGTTCAATGAGTTGGTAAATGAAAGTTTTAGTATTATATGCAAACCATTCCTTTAGAATGATATGAAAAAGAGGGTTATATTAATATCATGAGAACAAAAATTTAAGAAATTAAAATTAATCGAGAATTCTAGTACATTTTTGCCTGTAAGTGTTTCTCAATAAATAAAAGTTATAATCTTCCCAGACTGTTCCATTTGTTTCTAATTAAAATTTAAATAAAATCAATTCAAATCAATTAATTTTCTATCACCTCTCGAAAAAGGTTTTAATTCTGTTAATGTCATCGTTTTTAATAAAGATTTATTTTAATCAGTTAATTGAAATCCTTTCAAAATCCCTTTTACACAATAAGCCATTAATTTTGTGTATTCACAAATTTATTTGATTTGATTCACTTCAATAGATTATATAGAATTTATATGTTATTTTCAAATTGAATCAATAAATTCAAAACAATCAGGTTAATGTGGATAAATAAAAAAAATAAACAACAAAAATCCGAACTTGAAATGCTTTTGATTTTATTGTATTTTTTGTTCTTCCTCTGCTCTGTCTACATCAATCATGTTAACGAAATGATTGTACTTTTGCTTTCAATCGAATCAAACCATCAATCATCAATCCGGAAGAAGGGTCAAGATTGGATAATTTAATTAAAATCGATTTTCAATCGAGTGAAGACAAATCTCTGCAGAAATGAGTATACACAAAATATGTATATAATCCTAACTTGGAAATGGTTATTTTATGTTCGGGTAACAAATACAACATAAACTTTGTGGTTAAGAATTGTAGTAAAATGCAAGCGATTCAAATGAGGAAGAATTGGGGAAATTTATTCCGGAAACAATATGCCGAAAAATTACCAAGATTTGTTGAGAAGATTTATACTTATTTGGAAAAACAAAGGACTGCACATTTTGGATAACAATTTGAATTTACCAAGTTTAAGTTCCGTATTATTGAATCCATTTTATCTTTATTTAAATCCTGTACTATCTAAATTTGGGATTCCTTATCAATAATCTAGTGTTCTATATTATTTTATTCCGTTGATTATATTTAACTCTGAATGATTAACTTCTAGAAATATATCGTGCTAACTTAATACAGTAAAAGTGATAGCTAGCTCCTAGGAGAACTGTTTAGCAATACTAAAAAGTCAAGTTATTACATCAGAATCCTCAACAAGTCCCAATGGCTGTTCCTAACAGGAAACTTTTGGGTTAATTTTTATATTTTCGAACTTAAATTTTTCCTTGATTGAGAAAACAACATCTCATTGCGTGCAATATAAATGTATGGTTTGATAGAGTCAAAATGAAGATTGGAGAGTGTTAGAAACACCTTTTCTTTACTTACTTACTAAGGTGGCGCTACAGTTCGGGACGAACCTGGGCCTCAACCAACATGCCTCTCCAGCCAGGTCGGTCTTTGGCTAGCTGCCTCCAGTTTTGCACTCCAAGTTGGTTCAGGTCGTCCTCCACTTGAGCGCGCCACCTAAGGCGAGGTCTTCCATGACTGCGTCTACCCTATGGGATGGAATCGAAGATCCTGCGAGCCGGAGCATTGTTGTCCATTCGCTCTACATGACCTAGCCATCTTAAACGTGATATGCGTATTTTTTTGACCAGGTCAATGTCGCTGTACAGCTCGTATAGTTTTTGGTTGAACCTTCTCCTCCAAAGCCCGTTAACGCAGATAGGGCCAAAAATCCTCCGAAGAATCTTACGCTCGAAACGACTAAGGATATCTTCATCCGCTTTAGATAGAGTCCATGCCTCGGCGCCATAGAGCAGGACTGGGATGATTAGGGTCTTGTACAGAGTCTCCTTTGTCTTTCGAGAGTGGGCCTTGCTACTCAATTGCCTTCCTAGCCCATTTCTGACGAGATGTTGTTGTCAGATGTTATAGCGGATCCGAGGTACACAAAGTCCTTAACTACCTCAAAGTTGTTCCTCTATATTGTGATGTTTTGTCCAATCCGCCGGTGTTGTGTGTCCCTTTTTGTGGTCAGCAGTTACTTCGTTTTGGCCTCATTGACTGCTAGTCCCATCTTAGCCGCTTCAGCTTCAATGCTAGCAAACGTTCCAGTGACAGCTCGCCGAGTTCTACCAATAATGTCTATGTCGTAAGCGTATGCTAGCAATTGCATAGACTTGAAAAAAACTGTCCCACTACAATTGACTTGCGAGTATCTAATAATTTTTTCAAGTATTAAGTTGAAGAAATCGCACGATAGCGCATCACCTTGTCGGAATCCTTTTTTGACGCCAAAAGCTTCTGTGAGGTCATTACCAACCTTGAGAGTTCTCTGTCGTCATCCTGCACAGTCGGACGAGTTTTGTTGGGGATGCCAAAATCGGACCTGGCTCTGTATAGCTCGTCTCTATAAATGCTATCGTACGCGGCCTTACAATCAATAAAGAGATGGTGGGTATCGATTTGGAATTGGGTAGTTTCCAGGATCTGCCGTAGCGTGAACATTTGTTCGATTGTGGACTTTCCTGGTCTGAACTGTAGAGATGAGTTGGTGTATGCACTCCACCAGGTCATCTCCGGCCGCTTTAAAAAGTTTGGCGGGTAGTCCGTCGGGTCCAGCTGCTTTGTTGTTTTTTAGTTTAGATATTGCTATCCTTACTTCATTTTGGTCAGGTGGACGGAAGTTTTGTCTGTCATCATCCATGTTGAATGGTTCATTCTGCCTGACAGCGGGATTTTAGTCTTCATCGCCGTTTAACCGACTGTGACTATACTACGAGGTTTCCATTCCTATTTCTACAGGCTTCTGTGCGGGTTTTTTTTCCTTGGCATGTTCTTTTTACCTGTTGGTAAAACTTCCGCACGTTGTTCCTGGAGTAGCATCTCTCAGCGAACATCTAAGATACTGGAGGCGTGTCTTGCATCGATCGCAACGTGATCAATCTGATTGACGGTTCTTTGATCTGGGTGTCGCCAAGTCCCTTTGTGTATATCGAGATGAGGAAACCGTGTGCTTGCAATGGTGACGTTATGTGCCGCTGCGAAGTCAATTAGCCTAAGTCCGTTTTCAGACGTTGTGTCGTGTAGGCTATGTTTTCCGACAGTCCTACCAAAGATTTCCTCTTTACCTATTTTGGCATTAAAATCGCCTAGTACGATCTTAACATCGTATTTAGGGCATTGCTCATAGGTTTTGTCGAGGAGCTCATAGAAGTCATCCTTGGTGGCGTCATCTTTGTCCTATGTGGCGGCATGAGCGCATATTAGGCTAATGTTGGCGAATTTAGCCTTGATACGGATTGTCACAAGTCGCTCACTTACGTGTCAAAAGCCCAAGACTTCTTGCCTAAGTCTACCGCTTATGACGAATCCGCACCCAAATAAACGCTGTGGTCTTCTTGCACAATCACCGTAGTACACGTCACAGTTTTTCATCCTCCTTTTGCCCGGCCCATTCCATCGCACTTCCTGGATGGCAGTAATTCCTGCTCTGTAGCAGTCTAGGGCCTCCGCTAGGAACCGGAGAATCCGGAGTCAGTAACCCACTTCGGGGATATGAGCGCTGCCGTTGGCCCATTAAGGGTTCATCCGCCACCATCTCTATTTCAATGCCCTGACTTGCATTGAATTGTCCTAATGACCTTATCTCCAAATACATCGAAGTAGCTCATTAGGGCGTCTGCTTCGTTGACTGTTGACGCCACCGTTGGTCCAATTGGTTGGGCTCATCCGCCGTACGTCCTCTTTCTGAGGGGCTCGTGCAAGACTTCTGCGAATCGATCAGAACAGTCATTAAAGCAGAGCATTATAGTGTTGCTATTTTTTCTGTGTTCAACACTCGCGCTTATAAGTTTAGCAGGATGTCCGGATGGACAGACCAGTACCCGGTGGTTACCGCGGGGAGGTAAAATAAGCACAATTAATGTGTACGATATAGTTGCAGCGACTGTGCATCACCAGTTTGATACCTTTCAGTGCCTACCCTATTCATACAGCACCCAACCACCACACCTTTTCTTTTTCCCCGGTTTTAAACAAAAATATATTTATTTTCCAGCTTTTCATTTATTTGTTTCACGACTGTCTGGTTGGATGAATGTAGTTAGATTAACGATTACAGTCCAGCATTCTATCTGAACAAAGCAGCTCATCTTTTCAATATAGGCTGCACTCTATCGGTTCGTTTGAATTGTACAGTTTGAAAATCACAACCGAAAATAGTCGATATCGTTAGAGCCGTTTTCGATATAAATATCTTTTTAAAGGAATAAAATTAATTTTTTAAATACAAAATATGTAAGTTTTTATACAGTTTTTATTCCAAAAGAAAGAAATCCAAAATTTTATTTTTTCTCTACTTGGCACACATGTGCTCTTTTCCTCGTTTTCCTAATAATGGCTGTCCTTTTCGTATCCCGCCATATTTATTCTTTCTATTTCTTTGACATCTAGTATGGCATTGCCAGAATAGTATAATTAATTTTGTTACAACAATTAGACTACAGAGGGCGTAGAGTTCGTATAGTTTTGGCTATTAAAAAGTTTATTGAAATTGTGCCAATGCTACCTTCTACCATATTCCTGGGAGAAATTTTAAATAATCTTATAATGTTATATAAATAAACTTAAATTAATCTAAACTGTAGTGAAGTATCTGGTATACCAACGGAATCACCGATCTATTCTGACTCTGCCCTCGACTATCTAGATACAGGAAAGTCTGGGGAGGGATAAAAGTACACTCGAACGTGTACTTTCAAAATATTCATCTTGGAGCTAGTAAGTCCCGAAGATTTGTCCATTAGTTGAGGTCATCACTCTTACAATATGTCAGCAAATGTTCTTAATTAAAAAGTGATCTATCCTGGTTGTATTGGCCCCGTTGTAAAGGACCTTCTTGGATTAATAGTGTTTGTACTCCCTTTCTGGTAATCTGTGAATCCGAAACACATACGAAGATACTGTCTCTCAAACACCACAACCTTTTCCAACCATAGACAATCATCGGCCTAGTGAGGGCCATATAGCAAATTTCCCAGTTGGACAGAGCTCTATTAAGATTTTTCTCGAATAACTTGCTGATACTCGGAAGAAGACTTATCGACCGGAGATTTGCCGAATTGGAATTATTCTTTTCATTTTTTGCGGTAGAAGGTGTACAACAGCGGTCTTCCAACTCACTGGATAATATGTATTATTAAGCGCGTTGTTGAATAGTGTTGTGTATATGTCTATTGCTTCCTCAGGGAGATGCTTAGCACAATATTGGGTACGCCATCGTCTCCTTCTAACTTCTTTTTCTTCAGTGATTCGAAGATCGTTTGGAGTTCAACCTTCGAAATGAGCATACAATTATCTTGAGGCCTACATTTCTGTTTTCAGGGTGGTATTAACAATATTACTGTAAGACCAATTTCGGTTACGTATATTATTTTAAAATCCAATTTAAGAAGACGTTCGAAACCCATCAGGAAGGCCGAAAGTCTTTATCGCCTCTGATTGGACCTCAATGGTGATTTTCTCCCTAATCAGAACATTTTAAGCTGCATGACCACTTTCAGTCTGGATGAAATAAACTTACTTCATCTTACTGAGTGACCCCAGCAAATTTTGTTCTCTGTGATCCACTTCTAGCTCCTGATTGTTCATAACACTACTTATTCGATCTTGTTTTTGTTTGTTTGAAAAGTTAACTGTGAAAGAGTTTTTTCCCTTTAATCACCCGACGAGCAAGAACATGTATAATGTACGTCTGTTTCGATTCTCATTCCGTCAAAAACCTTGTCTGTTCGATATAATGAATAAAAATTAATCAAAAGAACTTAGTCTTCAAAAAATTTGAAGAATATTTGATTCTGCATTATCTTCATACTAATCTCACTGGACTTAAATTTCACTTAAATTTCACTTATGTTAGAAGAAACATATTTATTGTGGAAAAACTTTAAAGAATTTGTCGACAAAAGTATTTCCTTGAACAGCAGCAGATTTTGATTGTAACGAAATTAACAAAAACTTCATTTCTCCACTTACTCAAGGCATACCTACCTCAACACTTGGCTGAAACGGAGCTCACAGCAGTTTGCAATGGACCACCATCTTGTTTTTTTCTGATGTAAGTACCGAAAAAGTTATTGAAAATTGAATAACCTTTAAAATCAAATCCTACTGGCCTTGATAATCTGCATCCAATATTTCTTAAAGTCATCCTGCTCTCATAATGTACCCCGTGGCTTAGTGGTCAGTGTGACGGACTGCGAAGTGACGGGGTTCGACTCTCCGTCAGAGACACCTTTTTTCCGGAGGTACTGGTTCTTGCGAGGAACTGAAAAAACTTTCAAATGTAAATTTGTCTCGAAAAAGTGCATCTCATGTGGCTGTTTGGACTTGGCGGTAAATTGTAGGTCCTCTCCATTCTTGCAGATTCACAACACACAAAGGAATGGTTGAGAGTTGCGCACATCTATAATACAGTTGTGACTAAAAGTATTTTCCGTCTCAATTGAAACAACCGAAAATAGTGCAAGCATCGAATTTCGGTCGATTGCAATCCAACCTTATCGTTTTGTAGTGTTACTAGACTATTCAAAAGCCTTTGAAAGTTTTGGCCACAATATCTTCTGTAGGAAACTCGGCATAGATATAACTTTTCTCTGGAATCGGAAAAGCTAATTTTATCTTATATCATTGAAAGATGTCAAGCTGTCTCAATTGGAGACTAGATTTCAGGTTTTCTACCTATTTCTTGTGGAATTCCACAAAAAATCTAAAATTAATCGAATGGTGATTTATATCTCTTTGCTGATGACTTTCAGTTAATGAAAGTCTTAATTTTCAAAAGAATACATATGTGGGATACCATTCCACAATCCACAACCTATTAAATGAAGGATTCTTATGCTGCCTCTATCTATCTATCTATCAAAGATGCATTGTCAGTTTTTTGTTGTCTTGTTTTTCTTTAAAACTCCAAGCCTTTTCCTGCATCAAATACCCGCTTCGTAATACAAGACTAATTTATCGATCTTATCAAAAGTACCTTCAATAAAATAAAATTAAATAACGAAATCAATCCTATTTTGAAGTTTTGCATTTTATCTAATGGTTATGCGGTGAATAAGTTATCACAAAAAATTGATTTATATTTCGATTGCCGGCACCTTTACAAAGTTCCTGTTCCTTCGTCCATTTCACCTTCCAACGATTTATCAAAATGAAAAAGGGTTCCATCTTTACTAAAACCTTCCTCCGAATCGGTTGCCACCAAATTGCCCCATTAATTCCGTTTTCATCTCAATGCCATGTCTCATAGAAAATAGCCCATAACGACACGCGTTTTGAATACTAGAAAGCTATTACAATCGGCGCTTTAGCAATTCTCAAACCCATTTCCATTGCTGAATCTTAATGGTGGAGCCGAAGCAATCATATTATTCATTGAACACAAATGGGTGATGCAATGGTGGATTTCAGCGGTAGCTTTCTGGGGGCAATAAATTAATATTCCTGAACCCTCTGGTACCCGAATACAATCGGCAATTTGAGTAATTTTTATTTTCTTTCTATCGCTCGCGGTGCCCTGCATGGAGCTATAAATATGTATGAAGGACTATTGGTGCTCTAAATTGTACTCAAAATTGTACTAAAAAATGTAATACCTCTTCTTTTTGTAAATATATTGTAGAAGGGTCAAAGGTCGTTCGATTTTATAGGCGAATTTATGGTGTTACTCCAACGTTTCCGATCCAGAAGGGGTAAAGAATTGATTGATGCATGTCCTTCCTCAAAGTAAGTGTTATTGAGGTTGATTTTTCAAAATCACCTTTTAACTGGAATAACTGCACAAGAAAGAAGATCTAAAAAATATGAACAAAGGCCAAGTAGTAAATTTTAATTCAAAATTTACACTGTGTTGAATCACATTACACAATAGAAAATATTCGGCAATATTTTCCTAGTGTCTGGAGCGTTAAACTGCTTTGGAAACCGTACAAAAATGAAGCCGAGAAAATACTCAAGGTAAGATATCACTTTTTTGGGAAATTTTTCAGTTTTCACACACCATCGACGGATGCATGTTTTGAGTGTATGGTGCATAAAATGAAATCTAAAGCTTTTCACGAAATGCTCCAAACGCCATCTTTAGAAACTTTTCGGTTTTCATTCGACTGCCAAAAAAATCTTGTTTTACCGAAAATCCCCAATAGAGCTAACAATTTGTGAAGGGGCATCAAAAAAATAAACAAACACCTGAAACGGTTAATATTTTTACTTGGTCTGAAGATCAGCGATTTAAGGGTTCGAACGAAATAGCATCAATTTTGTATCACTTTCTCCAAGGCTTGAGTTTCGAATGTTGTTCCAAAATACAGATGTTTTCGGATGGTTGTGCCGGGCAAAATAAAAACATAAGTGTCATTGGGGTGTAAGCTAAATTCGAACTTTCACCACCAGAAATAAAATCAATCGAATTCGTTTTTCCAATCGTTGGAAATTCGTATTTACCATCTGACAGAGTATTTGGTCGTAACGAGAAGGAACTGAAAAAAAGGTACAATAATTCAGCCAGAAGAATACAAACGAATATTTTCCAAATATGGAAGAGTAAAATCCGTTGGAGAAGAAGTGCCTTTCATGGCTTTTAAATCTTCTGTTGCTAACAATATAAAACCGCCTGGTCTACTGCAATTTCCTTTTGTCTCCGCAAAGCGCATTATGCTCTTAAAGGAAAATGAAAACATTTTGGAGAAGTGAACTATAAACTTGATTCAGGAAGCTTTAAATCCGTAACCAAAAAAGGTACAAGTTTGAGATTAATCAAACCAGATTTGCTTGATTGTAAACTCCCAGTGAAAACAGAAAAAAATAAAGGATGTTAACAAATTGCTGGTCAAACGTTTTGGAAACGACTAAAAGGGAATGAATGATCTTTCTTATTACAAAAATGTAATTTTTGCTGCTCAACAAATTTAAGAATTCGAAGACAACGAAGTAACAATCCCCATAGAAGAACCAGATCCTTCGACAATTTATTCTTAACTCAAAATATAATCTTATTTAACCACTTGCTTAGCCATCCTGCAGCAAAACCAAAGGATGAATAAAATAGCCTTAGCTACACGTTAGAACATCATATATCTGCCTGTGAAAATCCCGTCAAAATCGGTCCATAATTTAGATTAAAAAAAAACACCTCAGCGCCACCTATTGGATAATTTAAATAAGTTACTCCCTAAAAAAAATCAGCAATCTGCCAGTCAAAGTTCCGTCAAAATTGGTGCAGCCGTTCCGGTGATTACCCGGAACAAACATACAGAAATACAGACAGACAGAATAATATTCAAAAAATTGTGTTTTTGTTAAAAGTACTGTATATACTTTTATATGCATTTTGTAAAAAGCTGTTATTTTGATATTAAAAACAGATATAGATTATTATATAATTTTTTATATTTTAATAATAAAAACCAAAAACTTTCCACAGTAAATAATAAAATGTGTTAGCTTCACTTTAGTGATTTCTTATTTTTATTAGTTTCAAAACTAGTCATATCCACACATATGCACCAAAACTCTTCATATCCAAATTAAATTGTTTAATAACTTTTTAGAGAATAATCCAATACAGTTTTGCTTTTGACCACAACATTATAGACTGAAATATCTATAAATAAATCCAGTAAAACATTTTCTAAGTACTCTAATTTGCCCGTTTTTCCCGATTTCCACAAAACGATTTTTTCGGATATGATGATTCGATTATAAATGTTGATTTATATTGAGGGATTTTTATAAAATGTGACAAAAACGTAGGCATTTTAGATGATGATGGTTGCTTGATAGACCTGAGAACATTTAGACCAGTCGACTTTTCAATAGGCGACATTATGAGGTTAATTTTTTTCAAATCGACATTTTAAAAATTGTCAAATCGTACCCAACCCAAACATTAAATGTGTCACAAGAAATGCGATCGCAACCAATTATACGAGGTGTCATTGGCGAACTAATTAGAATCTTATAGGACTCTATAAGACTCAGAGGAGGTGGACGCATCCTAAATATTCTGATTAAGAAATGTTTACATAACAATTGTTTGCAAAATTCAAAGAATGTGTAGAAAGGGGTTTGAATATATCAAATATTGTTCAGATTGGGAGAGAAGTGAGAAGATCACAGTTTTGGTATCAGAAAATATAGAATGCTACAAGAATCTATAAAAAAAGGCAAGATTATCAAACCACAATAACAGAATTTTTTAAAGCATTTACAAAAACAGCATAAAGTATTCTGTAGAATGTATGTACTTTCTATATTTATTTTTTTCGAAAATTGTAGGAGATTGATGAAATCTTGTTTTTTGTTTTAATTAAAAAAAAAATTGTTGAGGTTTTGGTTTTTAGTTTTTTAGACTTAATTAATTTACAGCAAACTGTAAAATTTAAAATAATTATTTTTGATTAGTTTTAAAAAGAGTGAAAATTAAAAAACAAAAGTTTTATGGTTAATTTGACTATCAAGATCTTTTCAAATATAACAGAAATCCAAAAAAAATTCGAATATTAAAAAAAAAACTGCTGCGTGAAAGGTACCGGTACCAAATCTCAAAAACAAACATGTCTGAATTTTTTTATAATTGGCCCGCGCAAAAGGGACTTTGTATGCCCTTATAATGTTGATTAAACACAGCGGTGGCGTTAGGAAAATAGGGAAGGGGTATAAAAGGAGATATCGATTCAAATTTGTTTTAAAGTTCGGCAAGTCTAAAGAAAGAATCTCTGTATTTGACTGTACGTCCGAAGTTGGGCTCAAGGGTAAATTTATAGGCATTCCTAGCAGCAAGTATTATTTAATAACAAAAGAAGTTATTGATGAAAAACCTAAACTTATTTTTTCGCTCAGAGTGCACTACCTCACACCTTAGTAAATTTAAGAATTAATTAAATATTAAGAATTAAATCTTAGGAAAATATGTACATTGCTCGTACTTGCTCTTATGTGTGGTAACAGCATCAAAAAATAAATTGCACGACTGGATCGCACGTACTTGCTCATATGTGCGGTCACATTGTACAATAAAATTAAAAAAATTATAGTCAACATCAAAGCAATTATTCGATTTTTGTGACTTTTCATTTTTCGAATAAAGTACGTATAAATGTATTGGGTGAAATAATTTAAACGCCCTTTTATTTTTTTAGGAAATGTAAAAAAGTGTGAATTTTTTTTCAAAATTGTAGGAGCCGTTTTTAAATAAAAGGTTTTTTAACAACTTTTTTTAAAAAAATAATTCAAGAATACAAGCTTAAGCACAAAAATAACGTTCATTTAAAAACAAAATTTAAAAAAAATTCACTTACCCGTTTGCAAAATATTGATTTTTCAAACAAAAAATTAAAAAAATTATTAAAAATACAAAAAAAAAAAAAAAAAAATCGGATCACCAGTTTTGGAGAAAGTCGAAGAAAAACAAAACCTATGGGAGGTACCGTTTTTAGCCCACCGTATCAATTTTTATTTTCATTTAAATATAATGCATACCTACAGTAGTACACTGATTTTTTTTTTATAATATATAATTCTTGGAGCCGTTTTCGAGAAAAATAAGCTTTTACATAACGGTTATATGACAGGTACCGTTAATTTTTGAGCTAAAAAAAAATTTAAAAACTCCTCTGTAGAATGTCAAAATAATAAATATGTTCAAAATTTGAAGACGATTGGCCCAACCGTTTAGGCTGCAGTCCAATATACATTCGTACAGACAGACAGACAGACAGACAGAATTTTTCCAGTAACTCAAATATGTTTCTCTATCATCGTAATGTCATGTTTGATTGTTATCTCAAAATTTTTAATCTGCCCGAATGCATAACTTGTATTATAGTACCTATGTAAAATTTGAAAAAATATTAAAAGAACTTCAAAGTTTTTATTCAATTTTTGTGATTTTTAATTGTAAAGTACGTAAAATTGATATTAGCGAAAAAATTTAAAGGCCATTTTATTTATTTAAAAAATCGTAAAATGTATTTTTTTTTCTAAAATCGTAAGAGGGTTTTTAAATAAAACGTTTTTATTTTAACAACTTTTTTTTTAATTAAAAAAAAAATAGAAGAATGCAAGCAAGAAATAATATAAATTAATATATTAATTGACAAAATAATAATTTTCCAAAAAATTGTGTTTTTTTAATAAATAATAAAAATACAAACAAAATTATTGAAAAAAAAATGTATGTGAAATTAATTGGGCTACGTACATCTACCTATATATCAAATTTGATTTTAGTCGGTTAACCAGTTCTCGAGAAAGTCGAAGAAAAAAAAGCGGTCCTATGGGAGACACCGTTTGAAGCCATCAACTTATTTTTTACTTGCGATTATAGGTACTATAATGCAAGTTATGGATTCGTGCAAAAAAATAATAAATTCTAACAATCAAACATGACATTACGATAATGGAGAAGTTGAAAAAAGTGGGTACGGAAATTCCTTCCCTCTGTCTGTCTGTCTACAGCCTCTACAGCCTAAACGGATGGTCCGGTTTACTTCAAACTGGGTATTTAGTATTTATTAGGTAGTATCTCGGGGGGTGTTTTTCATTTTTGCTCTAGGTCGACAAATAACGGTACCTGACATACAATTTTTTTACAAAAAGTTAGATTTTCTCGAAAACTGGTCTAAAGATTTTGATAAAACTTTCAGGGTGTTATTTTTTTACAACAGTATATCTTTCAGTTAGAATGAGTTTTTCGAAATTTGTTTTCAATTCAATTCAATTCAATTTATTAATAAAAATAGAGAAACATTTATAACATATAATATTTAATTCAAATACAAATTTAAGCATGGCATATAAGCCGTCTCCCGTATATGATGTCGATTAAGTTTTATTTTTTTAAGAGATTGAATAAAGTTAAACAGTTTATACAATTAAAATCTGATGGTAAAAATATATATGTACTAACAAAAATAAATTAACAGAAATAAATTAACGAAAATAGATTAAAAGAAAAAACAATGATTATTTTATGTAGGAGTTTCGAATTATTTAATATTTACAAAAGATATTACGGATTACATTAAAAAAGTCAAAGCACTGCAATAAGACGAGAAAAAAGAAAACGTAAATGAAAAGTTAGAGATGGCATACCTGAGCTTCTAGTTTAGCTAAAAAAAATGGTCTTTGTATATAAAATAACTAATAAAATAAGAAATTTGTTTTATAACGGTACTTCTCATATAACAGGTTTTTTTCAAATGCGGTCTTATCGTAAACTATTATCCCGATTTCAATAAAATTGTGCACACAGAAAGTCATTTATAATTCAATAATATTGCATTTCAAAATTTTCAAAAACCTTTATTCTTTCGATTTTTTTAAATTTTCTAAAAAAAAAATTTGGTTTACGAAATATTTTTAAAATGGGTTGATTGAATTTTTTTAAATCATTTTTCCAAATGAAATTTACAAATTTCCCTATAATGACATACTAGAAAAAAAATTTAAAATATTTTTTCTAAAAGTTTAAAAAAACGACTTTAAACTAACTGGTCGAACGATTTTCAATATTTTTTTTTCCTCGATAGACATTTAGTTTTCAAATTTGCAAAATTGATTACTTAGTTTTTCCGAGAAAACTCTTAAACTAATTAAAAAAATTGACATTTCATAATGAATAGACTTACTCCTGAATAATTTTGCAAATTGTGCAAATTTATTACCAAAATAATGGTTCGTTTCGGTGGAGCAGAGCATCGAAGAAGACCCAAATGAGTCCATCCGCCATCGCGCGCAACAATTGGAGATGTGCCCATCCACTTTATGGAAGATTTTACGGAAGGATCTTGGTTTGCAGGCTTACAAAATCCAACTCATGCAAGAATTGAAGCCAACCGACCATCAAGCGCGTCACACGTTCGGTGAATGGGCCGAAAACGAGATGGCCACCAATCCCGATTTTCACAAAATTGGGCCTCGGGCTGAATTTATTCGAGCCAGCCACGGCGGCTACTTCCCCGAAATCATTTTTTAAAAACATAATGCAAACCCTTATATTTATAATCAAGCTAAATTTGTGGCCATAACATTAAACTATATGCGTTTTATTTCTTCTTGAAAACCAAACGTCTAAAAAAAATACCCTTGAAAAAAATACACTAAGCAATTATCTAAGTTAGGAACAAGTTCGTGCGACCCTGTCGTGCATTTTTTTAAATTTATTCGACGATGTGACCGCACATATGAGCAAGTAGGTGCGATTCAGTCGTGCAATTTATTTTATAAAACGTCTTGGAGCCGTTTCCAAGAAAAAATAGCTACCTACCGTTAATATTTGAGCTAAAAAAAAAAGTTGAAAAAATTCCTCTGTAGAATGTCGGAATAAAATTTTGTAAATTTTGAAGACGATTGACTCAACTGTTTAGGCTGTAACACATACGAACAGACAGACAGACAGACGGACAGACTGACAGACAGACAGAAATTTGCCAGTAACTCAAATATGTTTCTCTATCATCGTAATGTCATGTTTGATTGTTATCTCAAAATATTTAATCTGCACGAAGGGAATTTTTTATTGATATATTGTATGATATATTTTTGTCTCAGCTTTTCTTATCATACAACTTACCGTTTTGCAAAAAAATCAAGAAAAAAAACATTTTTGTGACTTAAACTTCCATTCAAATTGTTGCACAAATCGCATCAATGCGGATTTTGCACTATTTCATTACAATAGCCGTGTTTTATTGGTACTCTATAGCTAGCGCAGTATTGGAAGTCCCAATAAAACGCTATATTCACTCTATAACTCACTTTCAATTTAACCCCCGAAGTGACAACTGAAGTCTTGTTGAATAAATTTAGAAGAGTTTGTTCCAAATTCAACTCAATTCTTGGACAGAATATCCAACCATGACGTCATCAGTGACCCATGATGACAAACTTAAATTCGCTTTTAGAAAAAAAAACTGCAGTAATTTAAGTTTCAATTGATGCAGGTTTTGTCTAATGTCTTATTTGATTGATTCAATATACATTTTAAGTCAACTAACACTTTGGATCCTTTTCAAAAAAACTTATTTAATTTAGCTGACGTAAAAATACAGGAAGGTGCTGTCTTATAATCTTGAATCATGATACTCAACGAACATATCCTTTTTTTTACATTTCAGTTGGTTGAGATTTTGAGTATTATAACGGATGATTTTTTAAGAGCTTGAGAACTTTTTTAAAAAAAAAAACGCCTAAACTTTGCAAAATCTCATCGGTTCTTTATTTTAGACGTTAGATTAGTCCATGACATTTACTTTTTGAAGATAATTTCATTTAAATGTTGACCGCGGCTGCGTCTTAAGTGGTCCATTCGGAAATTCCAATTTTGGGCAACTTTTTCGAGCATTTCGGCCGGAATAGCCCGAATTTCTTCGGAAATGTTGTCTTCCAAAGCTGGAATAGTTGCTGGCTTATTTCTGTAGACTTAAGACTTGACGTAGCCCCACAAAAAATAATCTAAAGGCGTCAAATCGCATGATCTTGGTGGCCAACTTACCGGTCCATTTCTTGAGATGAATTGTTCTCCGAAGTTTTCCCTCAAAATGGCCATAGAATCGCGAGCTGTGTGGCATGTAGCGCCATCTTGTTGAAACCACATGTCAACCAAGTTCAGTTCTTCCATTTTTGGCAACAAAAAGTTTGTTTGCATCGAACGATAGCGATCGCCATTCACCGTAACGTTGCGTCCAACAGCATCTTTGAAAAAATACGGTCCAATGATTCCACCAGCGTACAAACCACACCAAACAGTGCATTTTTCGGGATGCATGGGCAGTTCTTGAACGGCTTCTGGTTGGTCTTCACTCCAAATGCGGCAATTTTGCTTATTTACGTTGCCATTCAACCAGAAATGAGCCTCATCGCTGAACAAAATTTGTCGATAAAAAAGCGGATTTTCTGCCAACTTTTCTAGGGCCCATTCACTGAAAATTCGACGTTGTGGCAGATCGTTCGGCTTCAGTTCTTGCACGAGCTGTATTTTATAAGGTTAAGCACCAAGATCTTTGCGTAAAATCTTCCATGTGGTCGAATAACACAAACCCAATTGCTGCGAATGGCGACGAATCGACATTTCACGGTCTTCAGCAACACTCTCAGAAACCGACGCAATATTCTCTTCTGTACGCACTGTACGCATTCGTGTGGTTGGTTTAATGTCCAATAAAGTAAACTGAGTGCAAAACTTGGTCACAATCGCATTAATTGTTTGCTCACTTGGTCGATTATGTAGACCATAAATCGGACGTAAAGCGCGAAACACATTTCGAACCGAACACTGATTTTGGTAATAAAATTCAATGATTTGCAAGCGTTGCTCGTTAGGAAGTCTATTCATGATGAAATGTCAAAGCATACTGAGCATCTTTTTCTTTGCCACCATGTCTAAAATCCCGCGTGATCTGTCAAATACTAATGCATGAAAATCCTAACCTCAAAAAAATCACCCGTTATTTACTAATTTCACTAACCTAATTATCGACACTTACTGTTTGTTGTTGTTTGCCGTATAAAATATTACTGCGCTGGGTATACACTTACCAATAAAACGAGGCTAATGATGTTCTTAGCGTTCATGCAAATTTTCAGGTTTCTGGGAATTTATGTAAGGGTGAATGTTTGTTTTATGATAATGTTGTTCAATTTTTTATTTGTTGATGAAAGTAATTCTTTTAAATTATTACTAAATTATTACAAAAAAAATTTAATACTAGACAAGCACTTTGAAAAGTAATTTTATTTATGTTGTTTTTTTTTTAAATAAATGCATATTTGTTCGAGTTTCTTAAACAACTGGAGAAGATGCGAGACATAGAATATGCAAAGTTTTTTTTTGATTTAAACTCCCTTTCGGGGATCCGGTCCCACTCGCCAAACTATTTCATTCAAGCCAGTTCAGTTATTTAATAAAATAATTTCAAGACAAAAATTGATAAGAATCAACTAGAACTAAGTTTCCTACTGTATTATTTCTTACATATTTGTTCCTTAAAAATTAACTTTTTTCCAACAATTAAAAGTTAGAAAAAATCAACATAAAAACTTTTGAGTTCCCTTAATATTTTTCAAATTTTATTCCACACTGTGACCGCACATAAGAGCAAGTACGTGCGATCCAGTCGTGCAATTTATTTTAATAACCATAAGAAATGGAATTTACAAAATTTTTCTTGGTGCCCATATTCCGACTAAGGAAGGTGTACCGATTTGTTAAGTAGACACTTGAATATTTCAAAACTCAATAAAAAAACAAATTTATTTTTAAATGTGACAAGGTTTCGAGTGCTTCCACTTTAAATAAATCCTTTTCCATCCTTCGCAATTTCTTGTGGAGCAAACACATTTAACAAACAGACAAATTGAAACTTCGAGGAATACTGCAGTCCTTTAACGTATGTTAGAAACAGGTCTTAAATAACTGAGTGTTCATCATTCAAAATACATACCTATATATAAATATGTGTATATATGTAAATCTACAGTATACGGAAATATAACAAGAATTTTCTTTCATTAATTTCGATAATTGAAAACACCGAGTCATTCAAAATGCCATTCAAGTCATACAGATGAATACATTTACCATTACGCTTGGGTTAAGTACTCCAAACCATTACTTCGTTCAGATTGAACTTGCCTCGGTTCTTGGTTCTTGGATTTCTGTCAATTTTACCCTTTTTGCAAAGTGGGTAGGTAGGTTGGAGATATAGGCACTCGTAGCAGATACCTCCAAACCGATGGGTAGGTTCTGAATTGCACAAAGAAGATTGGTCGGGTCGTGAGTCGGATGCAGAGGCAGGCAAGTGTAAATCATTTACTTCCCAACAGGTATGTTACTTTGTACACAGGAATACACACCCTTTCCGACTTAGCTCCTTGCACTCGTCGTCGTAGTCATTCGAATAGTAACTGAGTATTATCTCTTTTTACCTGCCTTTGTGAAAGGAAATATAAGCTTGGAAGAGAAGACAAGTAGCGCACTGAATTGCGGAAAATTGAATTAAAGCTCAAATAAATAATAAACCCAGGGGAAGGAAGAGGGTGGTGATTGTATTACAGAAGCGTTTCTTCATTCATAAGAACCAGGGCTGTACTTTGGGCTGGACGGGCCTTGGAGATTCAAAATTTTGGTGATTGTAAGATAAAATATATCGGGTTTTTCAACAGGGGCGCTACAAAAGTAGAGCTACAGGGACAGCAAACGACGCCATATTTCTTGCCGTTCTTTTGATATTTCTCTTCAATAAGGTTTGCCATTTTGTGTTAGAAAGATATACGAGCCAACAACGAGTCTAAATTATTAAAATGTAATACCAAAATTAGGACTCAACGTTAAGAGCGCTATGTCCAATTTATGGTCGTCATAATCGTCCTTGCAGATCAACTATGGAACACCTAGTGGAAAAATTTGAATCCACAGGCACAGTACAAAATGTTCCCGTGCCAGTGAGACAAAGAAGTGCCCGTAATGTCGAGAATATTGCTGCCGCTGAAAGCCCAAATGTGTCTCTCACACGTCGTTCTCCAGCGTTTGGCATCTCTGTGACGTCGTTGTGGCGACATCCTTACAACATTAAATTGACGCAAGAACTGAAGCCGCTGGACCACCAGAAGCGTCTTATGTTCGTGACTTGGGCTGAGCAACAACTCGAAAATGATTCGGATTTTCATCGAAAAATCATCTTCAGTGATGAGGCTCATTTCTGGCTGAATGGCTTCGTCAATAAACAAAATATGCAGTATTGGTCAGGCAGCAATCCACATGTACTCCATGATTCATCATTGCATCCCGAAAATAATACGGTTTGGTGTGGATTATGGGCCGGCGGCGTTATTGGGCCGTACTTCTTCCGTGATGATCAAGACCGGCACGTTACTGTGAATGGGGATCGCTACCGTGAAATGATAACCGAATATTTGTGGCCCCAATTGGATGACATGGACTTGGAGGACATGCGCTCTTATTGAAAAAAACGTTTACATATAAGTATGTTAACTAAAAAAAAAAAGTTATAAAAAGGATAAATTGTTTAATAAAAAGTAATGAAATGGAAGTGAAACCAACTTTCTGACTGAAACCATCGATAGAATATAATGAAGTCAAAATGATGGTATATACATAGCCTTATCTATAATATAATAATATTGTGTAAACTAACCTTACCAAAATCTTTTCCGGAAAAAATCGTTTCTTTGAAGAACATCATTAACAATCAACTTTGCACTCAAATCCAGTCCTGGGTTTGGTTAGAAACATACGTCACGTGAAAACGTATTAAGTACATACAAATACAGAAAATCAAGAATCATCTTATACGGCACGTCGAGTTTCTTGTATCGTTTCTTTAATTTTGTAATTTCATTTCATATGTGTCCCTTTTCGTCCCGTCCTGCGTTCACACTCGTTTAACAAATAAAATGGCAGACAACAACACAGGCAGGAAGCCCTACCAACACTCTTCACTCCAATATACTCCTTACGTCCTTTCCACTTCCCTTATCGTATTTCTTCCTTTTTTTGAATACAACTCCCCTGTAGAATACTGAAAAAAATTTCAATTCAATTGGTTTGTGTGTTCAAGATGGATGTGCTTCTTTTAATGTACATCGGAAGCAATTAGCGAATGGGTTGAAGAAATTTCCTGCGCTTATCTGACGACGATGCGACGCCAGCAAATGAAACACCAACTGAATAGCTTCCGAAGGAGCCAGCGAAGTATATTTTCGTGCTTCAAGGATGCATGGTTGGAAAAATCATGCGGCAAGGTACTTGCCAGTTACCACTTTCACTAGCATTTTCGTGGCTTCAACACGTTTCAACAGCAGCTGATGGTGTGCATTTAATGTAATTAGATATGTCACTGTGCTCTGAGCGATTTCAAGCGCGACACAGATCGATGATAGAGCACAGGTTAAAGTGAAGGGAGAAATAATAAAGGACAGATTCGAATAATGACTTGGGATGTTATCTTTTTAAGTATTATCAATTATGTTCTTATAAATTGTTGTATTAGTCTGGAAGAAATTTCTGCTGCTCAAAGCAGTTCTGAAAAAATTGAAAAACTGCAATATTGGTGCTTCTTAGTAATATTTGTCAATGAAAGTGCCCGAGAATATTACCTAGACTGGAAAAAAGAATAATTTCCATGGTTTCTACATTTGTAGGTAATTTGTAGGTTTGAAACAATTCAAATTCGTATGCAAGAGTTCTAAGAAATTGAGTTTAAACAAAAAAAAAATATTAAAAACAACAGTAACACAAGCAATGCTTTGATAAACCGGAAATCCTGTTTTTAATTTTTTTTTAAATAAATTTGTTTATATGAACACTTTCTTAAAATATAAATCTTTAATTTCAAAAACAGAACAAAAATATTTATTATTTGTTCAACAAAACTAAGTAGGTACTTTTTTAATTTATCAGATTCAATGCTCTTATCAGTTTCTGATCAAAATTGTATTGTGCTGGTGCCTCATCTTACTGATGAATTGAATTGTCCGCAATGACGGAAGAAATGCTTCTGAACAAATCTAGCTAAAAGTCTCGTAGTAACTGCTAATAAGATTTTTGTTTATTACACAATTCAAAAAAGAGTTTTATTAACAGTTTTTCCAACAATACTAAACATTACAGGTTTGTCGATTTTTGCTGTTGGTGTTTCTCCATTGATGCAAATTGTGAAAATTAGTTACTTCATCCTACCCGAAAATCCTTAAAAAAAACATTCTGTTTCTTTTGTAAACTTTCATGTCTGCGAAAATCCTACTCCCGATAGATTCTTTCTCAATTACAAGTGTAAAGAGTATAGATATGTCGGTTTCTCCGTTTTTTCTTGGCAACAAATCTTACAGTTTTGATAAAAAAAACTTATATATTTCAGTCAGGTCTTTTGAGATGGAAAAAGCTCGGAACTTAATGAAACTTTTGGATGTTGTTCAGGGATGGTTAATTAACACTTTCTCAAGTTTTGGATCTCGAAGACCTGTGTGAAAAAGGAGAGGGGGAAAACTGCAGAATTTGTGACCTTAGGTTAGGTTTTCCATCAATTAAAATTTTAGGACTATAAAGCAAGTTTAGGAGATCGAGAAAAAAATGTTTGTCTGTCTGTCTATCTGTCTGTCTGTCAGTATGTATAACGAGCTGCAGGCTAAACGGCTTAAGCGATTATTTTCAAACTTGGTGTGTGTGATTCTTTTGGCATTCCCCAGAGGGAAAATTGACATTTTATTTTTAGCCCTAAAAATAACGGTACCTGCCATATAACCGTTTAGGAACATTTTATTTTTCTCGAAAACGGCTCCAACGTTTTAATCAAATTTTTTGAGAATTTTTTTTTGTTATTGGCTATCATTTGATTAGTACCACATATACGAGAAAAGTCTATTAACGGGACCTTTCATGTAACGGTTTTTTTAATTTTTGGCTTTCTCGGTTGCGGCTTTTTGGATTTCTGTCAAATTTTACATTTAAGAAGATCTAAGTAGCCGAATTAATTCTGCATACCAAAATTTTGAATAACTTTTTTTTCTAATTAAAATTAATTTTTGAATTTTTTTTTTTAAATCAATATTTTGAAAACTTATAAAAACAAATTATTTCAAATTTCATAATCAGATGTATTTTAATAAATTCTAAAAAAAACTGCATACCAAAATTAAAAAAATATTATTTTTTTCAAAAAACTAAAAATAAAAAACAGGATTTTATCAAAACCGGACCTACAATTTTCGAAATACATTTTTCATAAATTCCTTGTTATTTAAGACGTGTGATGGCATACATCGTTTTTACTAAAAACCGTTAAGTATTGTGGTTTTTAATACTTTTTTAAGTTCAAACTGTGTTATATTCAACGCAAATGTTACTTGTTTCTGCCAAAGAACTTGCATTTCAATGTAATTAGGCACATAAGAGCAAGTACGTGCGACCTAGTCGTGCCCATTTTTCTGTTACGTCTTAGGGCAAAAACATCTAAGAATATTTAGTAGAAAGTTAAATTTGCTACAATAATTACTATTCACATATACTTTTATGTCGAATCGTCACAGAGATATGGAACTTCGAAAAATAGGTAATTTTTCGAATATCTCTAAAACAATGGCAAAAAATGTTGAATTTATCCTTATTTCTTCTCTTATACCCGATTAATGATAAAATTTTGTAGTGATTATGATTTTTCGTTAAAATCATCAATTTTTGACATCATTTATCCCAATAAAAATAAGCTAAGTTTCTTCCATTTTCGAATGACAAATGGTGAATGTACATGACATTGTCCAGCCAATTGAAATATAGGCTTCCTCCGATCTTTTAACTTCATATCTTATCAAGTTTTGCATGCTAATTTTATTATAAATTTGTATTTTTTGTAGTAAATTTCAGTTTTGAATTATAATATTCAGAAAACTGTTGTTTTCATCGTTCATTTAGCGTGCCTGAACCATGAAAACAACAGTTCCATAGCACGTACGTCCCTTCTTTCTAAGGTCATGGAAAAGCTGATTAACCGTCACCTTCAGCTCAAGCAATATCTCGAAAACCGAAAACTTCTTCATAATCGTCAGTATGGCTTTCGCAGTAATCGCTCTATTAATGATCTGAGCATATCTCACCGATTAGAAGCTATTTTCTGGACCGTTCAAAAAAAGTTGTTTTGGACGGTTTCAAGTCTAATTCCCACAAAATAAATGCTGGTGTGCCCCAGGGCTCCGATCTATCTCTGACACTTTTCCTCATTTTTATAAATGATCTTCTGTCTGTTACTTCTAATCCACTTAACTGTTCTGCTGACGACCCTACCCCCAGCTTTTCATATTCTTTCGACGATTCACGTCCTTCGCCTTCAGACGTGCAGTCCCAACGTTACCGTATAACGAGTTCATTAAACTCCGATTTACACAGCATTGTCAAATAGAGTAAAAAAAATCGTGTTTAGTTTAATGCTTCGAAAACTCAATGCTTTCTTTTGTCTTTAAAGATAGATAAACATACCCCAAATGTCATTGTCCATGAATGGACATCGAACAAACCGAAAAGCTTTTAGTACTCGGTATGTATATCAATGACGATCTCCGTTGGAACGACCATATATTTGAGATTGACAAAAATGCAGCTAGGTGCTAAGGTTTTTTGTATCGATGCAAAAAGTTTTTTTCCCTTTCTGATCTGGCTACAATTTAAAAAGCGTTTAAACGCCAAAACTACAGTGTAAACATCTCTTATCCGCGTTCGAGAGTATGAAAGCATCCGAAGCATATGTTGTGGAAAAATAAAGCTCGGTAGACTCCGGTGGGCTGGGCACCTAGTTCACATGAGCGAAGAGGATCCAGTTCGGAAAGTCTTTTGCAGTTCTTTTTATGCTAAAAGACAACGAGGCAGACCTTCGTACGTTGGAAGGATGGCGGCGTAAACCAGGACGCCCTTGCGCAATTGGATGGCGTCGGCAACCAATCGGGAAGTATGGAAGAATTTGTTAAACAAGTCCCGGACCGGGTTACGGTTGTTGCGTCGATGATGAAGAAGATGATATCCAAGATTATCATCACCGACGTTACAACAGGGTCCAAATGAGCAGACTCATTCAATATTTAAAGTCCTGCATTTTCACACATAAACTCTTTAGCATCAGTTCAAAGTTTTCGAGATTCCTTGCAGAACGACAGGCAAAATAATTTAAATACAAAAAAATCCATGTAGTTCCAATTTTTGTCTCCTCTACCCGCAATACAAAATCCCCGTTAATCTGGATGTGCGCGGGGTGGGGGGTAATTTAATGGGACCTTCCCACGGTTGCCCCCGCATATCTCAAAAATGGTTTGTCATAGAAAAAAAACTCTGAAGGAAAAATGAAGCTGATAAAATTTCCTACAATTTACTATAGCACATTTTAAAATAAAAAAAAATGTTGTCAACGGCCTTGGCTCTGATAAAGCATCGCTTCCCGTGAGATCAGCGAAATGAAGTATCGTTGCGCGTGATTAGTAGAAAGATGAGGGACCGTCCGAAAACCAACTGCGTGCTGTTGACATGTGTTATGTGTTTTCTGTTTTCCGTCCTCTTTCTACCTTCTCTTCTGTCCAGTATCAATGTAGTCTTATGTGTTGTCTTGTAATTGTCTGAGCCGATGGCCTCAGTAGCCAGTGCTCGTAAATGTGTCTACTTCGTAGTTTTTTCTACGGAGTAGATTAAAATGTAATGTAATGTAATAAAATAAAAATCCATTTTTGAGGTATTACTCTTTGTAAAAATTTTTAAGAAAAAAAAAATGTCTCCTTAATTATAATAAAATTAACTCCTTACCAATTTTTACTTGCGATTATAGGGACTATAAGGCAAGTTATGCATTCGTATAAAAAAAAAAAATTCTAACAATCAAACATGATATTACGATGATAGAGAAGTCAAAAAAAGTGGGTCCGGAAATTCCGTCCGTCTGTCTGTCTGTCTGTCTGTTTGTCTGTCTGTCTGTCTGTCTGTCCGTATCGATATCTACAGCCTAAACGGTTGGGCCGATTTGATTCAAACTTGGTATATAGTATTTTTAGAGTGCTCTACCCGACAGTTTTTGGAATTGGCATTCTAGCTCCAAAACTAACGGTACCTGCCATATAACTTTTATTAAAAAACTTATTTTTCTCGAAAACGGTTCCTACGATTTTGATAAAACTTTCAGAATGATGTTTTCTGTGCAAAATCTATCTTCTAGTTTTAATGGATTTTTCAGAAAAAGTTTTATAACGGTACCTCCCATATGACCGGTTTTTTAAAATCAGACTTTCTCGTTAACTAATTGATGGATTTTGATGAAATTTTCAAAATATGTAGTGTTTTATGATTTAAATAATATTACTTATCAAAATTTTCAAAAACATTTTTTTTTTAAATTTTAATAATTTTTTTAAAAAAATATTTTGTTTTTTGAATATTTTGAAAACGGATCTATAGATTTTTTTTTAAATTTTTCTCCTAGTATAAACTATAGATTTCTTAAAATTGACATACTAAAAAAAATTTTAAAATATGTTTTCGAAAAGTTTATCAAAAAAAACATTTTTTTGAAAAAACTGGTCGAACGATTTTGAAATGAAAAATTCATAAAATAGAAAACAGCAAAAGAAATAAGATGGCTTACAACATTTTTTCCAAAAAACGTTATGACTAGTGTTTTTTTGAATTCATAAATTTTTTTCCCCAACATTTTATTTCATATTGCTCGGCTAAGCCCTAGCCAAGCCATTAGTCAAATAAAAGAAAGTGACAACCTACATTACATACATCATACTTACGTATTTTAAAGTATTTTTCATCATCATAAAAGCACAGAATAAATAAGGAAGCCTTTGACAAACACACAAAAACAACTAACAAATAAAAAAAACTATTCGATTACTACTGAATGCAAAAATTTCAATCGAGAAAACAAAAGTTTACACCTTCCTATAAATAAACAAAACCACTGTGTTAACTTTTAATATTGTCTCTATACCTACTGGCTTAACAGTAGTTGGAACACGTATCTTAATTTTAGTACCTACCTTCCTTCCAACCTTATTATAGGTACCTAAATCCTTTATAAATTCCATTGGTCCCATATTGGGACGTATAAAGGTCCCTTTACCTAGCATTATTGCCATACTGCTGATTCCGACGAATCTTTATGCCAGTTGTTCAAATTTTTCCATACCAAAATGAAAATTTAACTGAAAAAAGTCCTTTGTATCTTTCTATTAGCAAATTATATTATAAACAGTAAGCAGCAAGTGGAAAGATAATACTACACTAAAAAACTGCAAAAGCTATTTATCCCTTTGTCGTGATCATGTTCGTTCGAGCTTCACCCCAAAACGATTCTAAGGAAGTTGCACGTCATACAAAAAATATTAAAATAAAATCTTTGTCAAAAAGACGCCTGCACTTAAAAAGGATTAGCACATAAGAGCAAGTACGTGCGACCCAGTCGTGCCTTTTATTTAATCACAAAATGAGCCGTGTAGATTAGGGTAGAATGTGTAGAGAATCTGATTTCCTACAAAAATATATGCATAGGAGTTAATTTATCTTTGACAATTTAAATGTCATATTTCGCAATAATACCATTTTATGCCTATATATATATATATATATATATATATATATATATATATATATATATATATATATATATATATATCTAAACTCAAAAACAACAAAGCTGCTGGACCCGACAGACTACCCGCCGAACTTTTTAAAGCGGCCGGAGATGACCTGGTGGAGTGCATACACCAACTCATCTCTAAAATTTGGTCAGAAGAAAGTATGCCTGATGAATGGAACCTCAGCATCGTTTGCCCGATCCACAAGAAAGGAGACCCTCTAAACTGCGCCAACTATAGAGGAATAAGTCTCCTGAATATCGCCTACAAGATCCTCTCTGCCGTACTATGTGAACGCCTGAAACCTTTCGTCAGCAACCTGATTGGCCCCTATCAGTGTGGTTTCAGACCAGGAAAGTCCACAATCGATCAAATGTTCACGCTACGGCAGATCCTGGAAACCACCCAAGAATTCCAAATCGATACCCACCACCTCCTTATCGATTTTAAGGCCGCGTACGATAGCATTTATAGAGACGAGCTATACAGAGCCATGTCAGGTTTTGGCATTCCCACAAAACTCGTCCGACTGTGCAGGATGACGATGGAGAACTCTCGCTGCTCCGTCAAGGTTGGTTCTGACCTCACAGAAGCTTTTGACGTCAAAAAAGGATTCCGACAAGGTGATGCGCTATCGTGCGATTTCTTCAACTTAATACTTGAAAAAATTATAAGAAACTCGCAAGTCAATTGTAGTGGGACAATTTTTTTCAAATCTGTGCAATTGCTAGCATACGCTGACGACACAGACATCATTGGCAGAACTCGGCGAGCTGTCACTGGAACGTTTGCTAGCATTGAAGCTGAAGCGGCTAAGATGGGACTAGCAGTCAATGAGGCCAAAACGAAGTACCTGCTGTCCACAAAAAGGGACACACAACACCGGCGGATTGGACTAAACATCACAATAGACAGGTACAACTTTGAGGTAGTTAGGGACTTTGTGTATCTCGGATCCGCTATAACATCTGACAACAACATCTCGTCAGAAATAAAGCGAAGAATTACTCTTGCCAATCGCTGTTTCTATGGGCTAGGAAGGCAATTGAGTAGCAAAGCCCTCTCTCGAAAGACAAAGGAGACTCTGTATAAGACCCTAATCACCCCAGTCCTGCTCTATGGCGCCGAGGCATGGACTCTATCTAAAGCGGATGAAGATATCCTTAGTCGTTTCGAGCGTAAGAGTCTTCGGAAGATTTTTGGCCCTATCTGCGTTAACGGGCTTTGGAGGAGAAGGTTCAACCAAGAACTATACGAGCTGTACAGCGACATTGACCTGGTCAAAAAAATACGCATATCACGTTTAAGATGGCTAGGTCATGTAGAGCGAATGGACAACAATGCTCCGGCTCGCAGGATCTTCGATTCCATCCCAGAGGGTAGACGCAGTCAAGGAAGACTTCGCCTTAGGTGGCGCGCTCAAGTGGAGGACGACCTCAACCAACTTGGAGTGCAAAACTGGAGGCAGCTAGCCAAAGACCGAGTTGGCTGGAGAGGCATGTTGGTTGAGGCCCAGGTTCGTCCCGAACTGTAGCGCCACCTAAGTAAGTAAGTACCATTTTATGCCAGTAGCGTTATATTTGTGATTTTTGATTGTACTAATCAATATTTTCAAAAACTGGTCTAAATAAGTTGTAGAGCATTCAATTCCGCGTCAAATGAGACCATAATAATATTTTTTGGGACAACCACCACCAACCAACATTACGTAAAAATTGGAACAAATTTTCAACATTTTTATTTTTTCTCAAATAGCCTAGTAAATAAACTCTTTATCATAAAAGTAGTGCATGTAAAAGTTGTAGAATTGAAGTCTGAAAATAAAAGCTAAACGGAAAGCGCCCCGTTAGTGGCGACTCCGGTACCGATAGCACCAACAGCTGAGGAGCTAAGCAATTAAAAGGGAGAGATTCGGGCGAATAAGAACCTTCCACGTCCAATCATTTCACTCCTGGAGGTGAAATAATTATTTGTTTTCACCTTATTGCTGGTGTATGGATAGCAGGTGTGCGGAGTAAAAAAAAAACGCAAAAATCACCAAGTGTTTCCAATAACATTTGGTGTTCACCAGGGTGGCGTCTTGAGTTCTTTGCTCTTTATTTCATTGCTTGACTTACTGCTTTAGTGTTAGACAATTTTTCTGAAAGGGAATAAATAAAGTACCTAAGTACATCATAGCAACCAGCATTTGATTTATGGATGAATGTTCTGGAAGAAAATATTGCCCATTTCCTAAGCCAATCCAGCCTTTTAGGGAATTTATTTGAATTTCCTTCCCAAGAAAGGCGCTTCCAGGATTTTCTACCTCCGTAATGAGTATTTTTTTCATTGAATTTAAACCACATGCAGCCCCGATAAAAACCTGTAAGTATTGATCCGGGTGTAGTGTTCGCCGAAAGAGAAGTTTTGAATAATGGACAAAAAAAAGAAAGGTTTCAACTATTAGACTCAAGTTACAGAGTTTCAAAATTCTAATTTTTTAAATTTAAAACATCACAGAGCACTGAAACTATCGGATAATAAAATTTAAAGAAATCCATTTTCAAATGAAACCCTACTCCAACATAAAAAAATAAGTTTATTTGAACATTTTTAACTGCATGCAATTATTCCAGCCACTACATATCCACTTTGAGTACTTTTCTTTATAAATGCTGCTCTGTGTAGTTGTTGTTTTTTTTTTATTTCCTCTATAAAGCTTTTTTAAATGCGACATAACTCTCCACAATGGTTCCTTGTTTCTGCTAGTGTTTGAAAAAAAAATTACTCATTTCGGTCTGATTCACACACACAAACGGATTCTATATTCTGTCTTCCGTTTGCTCTCATACACCTGTTTCCTGAAATTAAGTCTCATATTTTATTTTATCTTTTTGTTTATATTCACGAATCCTTTTGATTTGAAACCATAGATAAAAGCTTGTCATATGCACACTAACATTCTGCCTCTTTATTGCATTTTCAAGGCATAGAAAGCTTATTATGCCTTTATTTAACTGAGTCCTTGCAGATAGAATTGCTTTGTGTGGACGACAGTATTTAAAGAAAAAACATAAAAAAAAACTTAAATCGGACCGCAGAATAAGTAGTCCTTAACAATATTTTAAACCCACATACCTCTCAAAGGATATAGAACAAATATTTAAAATGCCCACTCCTTAAGTTAGAATTCAAGGTTAAAACACAAGGATTTTGCACTCAATCAAATGAACCAACTTCGCAAATAAACATTTTGACACTCAAGTGCCTGTGGTCTTGAGTGTTTCTATCCCAGCAATGTATTTGAAGTCCTTTAAAAACATGCAAACTTTTCTCCAATCAACTTAAGGATCAAGGACAGGCCTGCCGTGGAGTGGGTTTATATTTTCTATTTGTCAATAAAATGTCTAACATTTTGTCATAATTTTTTTCCACTTCTTCTCAAGTCATTGGCAAATGTTCTCGCAATCAAGGAGCACAGAATTTATCAGCTCCTTATGATGACATCCTCGCACACTGCTGTTTTTGTTTGGCTTGTTTTTGAAGCTTTAATTTGAAATCGATGCGATTGTTGTGCTATATCCATATCCACTATCCAGTTGATGTGAAGGCTAAAGAGTATATAGTTACGATCCTTAATGCTACTTGAAGAAGTAATTTTATTTTGGTATCCAATTAAAGGGTAACGAAGGACGAAAAGGAAGAAAAAATATTACAGCGAGTGTAATAAAGTTATTATGGCGAACAAGATATTATGGCAGCAAATTGAATTGAATTGTCTGAGTAGGTCGTAAGGCAAATATTTCTAAGAATTTCTTCGACTCAATGTTATGATATGGTGAATGGGATCAAATGACATAGGAAATTCCAATAAAAATAGCAAGAAATGTAATCAATATTTCTATACACATACAGGATGGCTAGTTTTGTTCGACAGACTTATGGGGAACAATAAAGTTTGATTGACGAGGGGGTATTTGGGGTGAGAAGACGAAATAATTTTTTCTTTTTATAAAACAACTAGTAGTAGTGCCCCGTGGCTTAGTGGTTAGTGTGTCGGACTGCTAAGCGAAAGAACCTGGGTTCAAATCCAGCTCATAGCCACCTTTTTTTCTGGGGTACTGCCTCTTGCGAGGAACTGACAAAACCTCCAAGAGTAAAATTTGTCCCGAAAAAGTGCATCTCATGTAGCCGTTCGGACTCAGCGGTAAACTGTAGGTCCCTTCCATTCTTGCAGAGTAACAACACACACACAGGAATGGTTGAGAGTATAAGTCACTAGGCCTTGGCTCCTTAAGGAGCTGTCGCGCCAATAAATTTATTTATTTATTTAAAACAACTTAAACACTCAGATTTTTGGAAACCATATTCTAGAAAATTTTTCGTTCTGGAATATTTTCAGGAACTATTTCAGCTTTTTTTTTGTCTAAGTAATATAATATAAATATAAATCAATACCTCTCCTGAAAAAATAAATTAAATAGAAAGCGTTTGCCATGTTTAAGTTACTAACGACATTACTGTATTATTATATAGTTTGTACACATAAGACTTTTTTTGTATTCTTGCATCTTTAAAGTGATACAATTATGTAACGGGTGATTTTTTTGAGGTTAGGATTTTCATGCATTAGTATTTGACAGATTACGCGGGATTTCAGACATGGTGTCAAAGAAAAAGATGCTCAATATGCTTTGACATTTCATCATGAATAGACTTACTAACGAGCAACGCTTGCAAATCATTGAATTTTATTATTATTTATCCCATATCTATGCATGTACATGTTAAGCAGACAAACATTAGAATGTAGCTGTAGCTGTAGCAGATAGCAGTTGAATATCAGACGTCGAACGAAGAGGTTGTGTTCTTATTTCGCTGTCACCAGAAATTGTTTTTGCCTCTCACTACAAAATATGTAATGAAAAATAAAATTGAGAAAAATATTAATATAATTTATTAAATTAATTTAATATATTAAGATTTCTTAAGAATTTCGTTTATCAAAGTGTTAACATTGAAACACCTTATGTCTGTAAATTCTATCGACAATATAGGGCGTTATGTTTCATTTATTCGTGTGGGCTTTAATTATTTGGCGTATAACATTTTCGAAGAACTTACGAGAATTTTCAAAGGCTTTGTATATTCCATCATTGGAGTCATATATCTGTCGTTACTATTGACAATCGTCTGGAATTCAATGCACGAGATCACTGAAATAAAATAATTAATTTAAGGTTGCTATATATACCTTAATTTACTTTGATTATTACAATAAGAATTTTGAATCATGTACAACTTTATTTGTTAATTTGAAGGCGCAGACTTGAATAAAAAAAAAAAGTATTTTCAATGTTCGTTCTGCCAAAAAGGTTTTAGTTAGATCCCAATTCCAAATAAAACTAAATAAATTTATTGGTACGACAGCTCCTTAAGGAACCAAGACCTAGTGACTTATACTCTCAACCATTCTCTGTGTCTTTGTTTTGTGAATCTGCAACAATTGAAGACATCAACAATTTACCATCGAATCCTTATGACTATGTGAGGTGCACTTTTTCCTGACAAATTTCACTCGTTGACAACGTTGACTCTAACTCCAAAAAAATATAGAAGAATCTAAATTTGGTTCGGAAACATAAAGCTCAAGCTTATGTCTTCTCAACATGATAAGAACTGATACTGAAATCTGAATGATATAGAAAAAGCTGTTTGATAAGATATGTTCTTCCCCACTGCCACTGCTTATAACTTTTTCCGTCGATCCTACTCTTTTGGAATCTTTCGTTAGGAAAGCAGCATTTATCCAGCCTGTCCCGTAAGAGAGGTGACCGTCCTCACAGGTGACCGTCAAGTTTCTTTATGACCGACAGTATGTCTTTCGCAGCAATTGTTCCACTGGTGATCTGATGACATATCTCACCGTACAGTGGAACAAGTCTTTACGTCGCTCTGGCGAAAGTAAGATTATTGCGTTTGATATTTCCAAGGCATTTGATAGAATTTGGAATGAAGCTCTCTTATCTGAGCTGCTTTTCGGATCGATGATACTCTTGTTCGTTAGATTAGAAGCTACCCTAAATTGGACGGCTTCAAGTCTTATTTTACCAAATAAATTCTGGTGTGCCCGATAGCTGTATTCTGTGTCCAACTCTCTTCCTCATTTTTATATATGATCGCCTTCGAATCCACTTATCTGTTATGCATCGATGAAACCGAATAGGTTTTAGTACTTGGTATGTATGTCAACGACGATATTCGTTGGAATGACCATATATTTCAAATCGCCAAAAATGCAGCTAAGTATAAAATCTGGCCCGAAGCAGGTGTTTTAGAAAAAGTTCGATAGAGTCCGGTTGGCTCGGCGGTGTGACCATGTGTATTCAGAATTAATAGTGAAGGCCAGGATGCCCGAAACCTCGGTTGTAAAACTTAATAGCGTCGTACAACTGTAAAAATGAATGGAAGAACCATACAACAGGAGGCCCGGAAAGGATCTCTGTTGTAGTGTCAATAATGATGACGAATTGATGTATTTATCCATATAATTTTTTTTTTAAATAAAAATAAGAACAACTAAGTAGAAACCTCAGTATTAATTTTGAACTTGTTGAACTATTAAAAATATTTAAAAGGTACTCACTGTCATCTGATGGGTTGTAGTGAGATACCACGATGAAACCGTGGAACCCCAATTTTTGATGGACTTAATGCTGAGAAAAACCTATTTATAACCGAAAATGATAGTCTAATAATACTAAAGAGCTGATGTTGTATATCCTGTTACACACATGAAAAGTCGGTATGCATGCCATGTCAAAAATTCCAAGTATTTAATGATATTACATTTACGAAGCCAAGTGGGTCGATTTTGAAATCGGATAAATCAATCTGTGTGTGAGGTATTACCATATTTTTGCATTAATTTAAAAGGCCATGTCTACCATTTACACCAAGAGGAATCGGTTTTTTCGATATTGCGTGCTACGTCCTCAAACTTTTAAACTTAACAATATTAATTTTCATAATAAAGTCGTATCGATTGGAACCACTACTTGGTAATGTTTCGGTGTTTTTAAATTAAATTTACTAAACAATATATTCAATACACGCTGCTTAATCAAAATGGCAATGAACGTCATTGTCATCTGATTCCTTTAGGCACTAGAACTTTATTCCAATGAAAGTACTTAAATTGCAAAATAAAGAAATGAGTGGAATGAAATCCCAGTTTTTTTTTAATCTTATTAAGTTCTTTTCAAAAGGAAGCTCCATAGTTCTACCACTCAAAGAATTAAAAATGCAACTGATTCTCTTTAACAAAGTCAACATTCATATCTGATTATTAAGAGGCTTTGTAAATAATATAAAATGTTATATTTCTTTTGCAAATATCTCTTCTCAGAAAAAAAAAAATTACAAAATGAACCCCGATTTAACTTTTCCATACAACTTCCCTATACAAGCTGGCTTATAGATACTTCCTTTAAAGCTTTTGCTATACATTCAATGCAACAAGACTTTTTTCATAACTTTAGCCCTTCGGTGTTAAAATATTTATTTTTTTTCTTTATTTATAGACACGAAAGTTTATCCACGTAAACGGAATATCTTCAACTGCTGCAGCATCAGAAACAGCATCATAAGCATCAGAAACAGCATTGAAAGCATCTGAAAATTGACGGTGTATAGCCAGCGGTTCTTATGATTCAACGGTAACACACAACCTGCTCGCTTGCAATACAACATCGAAGTTTAAGGCAAAAGCATTTAAAGGACGACGAGGTAGTATCCTGGAAGGAAGTCGATAAAAACTCGAAGGTAAATGCTATTTGGTAATGTTAACAGTATCCTTGCTTGTGTGTTTTACTTTTTGTAAAAAAAATAAATACAATTTCTTCGTTGTTAAAAACCATATTCAAACGAGAACAGGATAGGTCAGTTTTACACGATTCTCGTCTTCTGGCTAAACAAAGTTGTTGGATAGAACCATGCAAAATTATAAAAAAAAAATTATTATTATTAACCAATCGTATAATATCGGAAATTGGATTACGTTACTTCTGCTTAATATTTATAATCAATATGATTATATAATATGACATTGAATTTGGCCAAAAAATATTGGATCGGTAGCACTTTCCTTCGCCGAAGATAATTCGGATTTAGACTTAATCCTCCAGCGAAAATTAATACCTATGCGTAAGGCCAAACCTTTGAGCATATTGCAGAATTGACACACATTTTCACAGAAAGTATCGTTTTGGTAATGCATAAGTTCAGGCTAATTGAACTTATTGAATAAACTTAACCACCTTAACTCCATATAGACTAAAACGTTTTTATGACTTTTGACAATGCTTTTTACTTCTAGGTATATTAATTTATCATACCTTAAAAAGACCTGGTTTAACAAAACAACCGTAACGTCAAACATTGCTAAGACGTTACCTTGCCTGAAAATAGACTTAGACTTATTGAATTCTCCACGATACGAAACCTTCCCCAGCCATAGTAAAGGGTTTGTTCGCCTGAATATCACAGAAAAATTTGTTGACCTTCTGATCAACAAACGGTTTAGGGTTTGGTCATGTTGCTACCAGTGTTTTGAAGCACGCGATCAAAAAAAGTAAGCATTCATATAACAGCAGATTAACAACACACACACAGGAATGGTTGAGAGTATAAGTCACTAGGCCTTGGCTCCTTAAGGAGCTGTGGCGCCAATAAATTTATTTATATTTTATAACAGCAGAGTGAAGTGAGAAGATCTAAGATCGGGAAGAAACTCCCTATACTACGACATGCCAAAATTCTTCTTGGGAGCTACAACCAAAAATGTTTGAAATCCTTCATCAGCTTAAATAGAAACAAAGTTAGAATGAAAACTGAACTTCTTGTCTTACAAGTCTAGGCATCTACACATTCTTAGACTAGAAGTGTCATGCAGATTTTGTTGACGCCTTTCCTTACCATATACTAAGTAGATGTGATATACTTGTGCATCAAATATTTAATAATCTGAGAATTCATTAGTTTTTAGAGAGCAAATGCAATCCATACGCTATCGGCATTTCTTACTAAAGGGTTTTCATCACTTTTTTTAAAAAAATAAGTTTCTTCTCCATGCTTTCATCGAAACACCTTAAAATTCCTTTAAGACCTTCCTAATATTCTTCCGAAAAATTTGGCTAATATCGTCTAATGTATCCAACTTAGTTGCCAAGTAATTCTCCGTTTCTGTCTTTCGGCTATTTTAATCCAGTTTCTTTCTTTGCTGGCTTGGAATCCACGCTTATGCCTTGCAATCAAATACATAGTTTTCAAGCTCAAGGTGTTCAATTATTTATCAAGTAAGTTCCAAGTCGCGCACCCTCATCCGACATTTTGGATTCTTCGTATACCATAAGTTTTGTTACCTTGAGAAATAATCTCATCCTCGATCTATTATGAGCTCTGCAATGGATTTACTAAACTAGACGTTGTCGAAGCTTCAATTTTGTTCAGTGCTCCAAATACTTCAGATCTCTTTTTGATAACATAACACACATAGTAAAATGTATGATGGCATCAATTAAAGACACAAAGTGTTTTGAAGAACCCCAAGAAACTTCTTCAAAAGTTTCAGGAACATCTGATCGAACTCTTTCAGAACCCTTGTGTTCCTCTTGCGCGTACCATTTAATGGATCACGACTCTGCTTACCTGCTATGCAAACATACATAACAAATACAGAACTTTTTCACTGATCCTGATTATACGCTGACTCCTTAACCATGTTTTTCGTAACTAAACTATTAAAGGCTCCTTTTCTATTTATTTCCAAAGGTCCTTGCAATTGGCACGGGTAGATTTAGACGGCCTGAGGTGGACATGTTGTTTTGTGACCAATGTAAAATTTTTAGTTTATTATTCACAATGGCACAACGATTCAACAGTGTACGTCTTAATAAGAAAGCGTGCAGAAGAACTCGGCCTTACGTAGATTTTTTTGCAACGGGACTTAGGCCTGCACTCGTACTAGATCCAACTGACCCAGAAGCTTAAAGTTCATAACCAGAGACAATGCCGTTTCTTCGCTGACTGGGCTTCGAAGCGTTTAGAAGAGGACCCCAATTTGGCCAAAAAAAAATAAATACATTGCACGACTGGATCGCACGTACTTGCTTATATGTGCGGTCACATTGTAGAATAAAGTTTAAGAAAATTCAAGTGAACATTAAAGCATTCATTCAATTTTTGTGATTTTTGATTCTTCGAATAAAGTACCTACGTTAAATTGTATTGAGTGAAATAATTTAAACGCCATTTTATTACTTTAAGAAATGTAAAAAAGTGTGATTTTTTTTCAAAATTGTAGGAGCGGCTGATAAATAAAATGGTTTTTTTTAACAACTTTTTTTTTTTAAATTAAAAAAAAATAATTCTAGAATACAAACTTAATCACAAAAATGACATACATTTAAAAACAAAATTAAAAAAAAATTCACTAACTCGTTTTCAAAATATTGATTTTTCAAAAAATAAAAAATAAAAAACAAATTATTAAAAATACAAAAAAAAAAAGTTTTCGAAACAAAATTTACGCGAAATTACTTAGGCTACCTAATATCTTTAATATCAATTTTGATAGTAATCGGATCACCAGTTTTCGAGAAAGTCGAAGAAAAAAACCGGTCCTATGGGAGATACCGTTTTTAGCCCACCATAATACATTTTTTTCACTTAAATATATTGCTTACACTGATTTTTGTCATAAAAATTCTTGGAGCCGTTTTCGAGAAAAATAAGATTTTACATAACTGTTATATGACAGGTACCCTTAATTTTTGAGCTAAAAAAAATCAATCAATCCTCTGTAGATTGTCAAAATAACCTTAAGTTTTAAATTTGAGGACGATTGGCCAAACCGTTAAGGCTACAGTCCAAAATACATCCGTACAGACAGACAGACGGACAGAATTTTGCTAGTAACTCAAAAATATTTCTTTATCATCGTAATGTCATGTTTGATTGTTATCTCAAAAGTGTTTAATATGCACGAATGCATAACTTGCATTATAGTACCTACCTATAATCGCAAGTAAAAACAGTTTATTAAAATTTATTAGCAGCTCCTATCAAATATGACTGCAATGGTGTCAAATAGGAAAAATAAATCCAAAAATTTCAGAAAGGTTCAGTTCAGCAGGGTTGCATTTTGGGCTCTTTGATTTTTAACCTTCTATTTATAAATGATATACATAGATGGAAGATCATATTTATCATATCCTGGCGGTGTAAGTTTTAAGTATATGGGAATTTCAGCCTAGCATTATGCAAACGACCTTGTTATATTAACCAATAATGCTGTGATGAATCCAGCTTTAAATCAACAAGTCAAACTGATTAACTGATATGTGGGACCTTAAAATCCTTGCCTCTAAGTCTAAGATCATGGTTTTTACATCGCAAAACTAAGTTGTTTGTCTTGGACTTGGCTTTAATTTGGACTTTGGACGCGTTCTTACCAACGCAACTGTTACAATGGTTCTATCCTTTAGGTATGTTAATATTTTTCTGTCAATTCAAAGACAATTTGAGTCGAATGTGAAGTAATTTGAATAGGTTTTCCACTTTCATTGCCGGACGGCAGTAGTGTAAGTGAACCCGGCTGGATCACATGTGATTTCCCTGGGCTGAACTGCCGAAATTGCAGCCAACCACGTCAAGAGGCAATTGATTTATCAACTGCTTACATTTTTGTTGGGCTTCAGACGTTGACGAAGCTTTGTTCAAGAATGTCCAAAAGTCCACATACATCGTGGAACGTTGATATCTACCCATTCCTTTGCAAGAGAAGTACATGTTTTAGTGGTGTTCCTTAAAAATTGGTTGGAATTGGCATTTATTTTGGTAATTATTAGCCAAAAGTATCAATAGATATCGCTGATGTTTGTTGTTGAATGCTTATAACAACATTCTGTTCGAATGTGAACGTTTTTAGGGATTGCCCACTAACTGTTGTCCAACCGAGTGATGTCCATCTGAGACACGTGGCCTGTTCCGAAAGCTCATTCTCTCATTCAAAAAACGATTCTAGCCCTTGGAGGGATATTGAAATTTCCCTCAGATTGAATCTATTCATCTGAAACGGAATGCATAAAATCCATTTGATATTTTGGGAATCCTCGTCTCTGGTTGAGATTTCCATAGAACATAGTGGGGCTGTAGAAAAAGCAGCTATAAGCTCAATGCCATCCAATTTTTTGTTATACTGCAGCTGATTGTTGAAATTAAAGCTATACAAATATACCATTTGAAATGTATCTTTAGACACCAGGTTGGGAAGGTGTCGTTTGGAAAAATGGGGTGTCAAGGAATTCAAAGACCTTTCTTAAAAATATCGGAAAAAGGAAAAACAATGTGTTGAAAGCTCCACTCTAAACTACCAAATCTTCTTCATGGAGCCTACTTATTTTTAATCAGGAAATTTCCCTTAATCTGCGTTCCAAAGATAAATTATGCAATCTGCCCAATTCCTCTTTGGCATTCCAATTTAACCAGCTTTAACAAGGTTCAAAGCCCGAAAGCCTCTTTTTATAACTTTTTTTCAGACTTTATTTAGTCTTTCTTGTTACGACTTTGCTTCAGTTAAGTAATAGTGAAATACTGAACGATGAAGTAGGTATCCTCCAAAAAAAAAAAGGTCAATGCCCCAAAAAAAAACCCGCAAAAGATATAGCTAATAATGTTATTCGCCGCCTAATTCTCCCTTAAGTTCATGACTCTTAGTAATTCATCAGAATTTCAATTAAGTAATTCTTTATTTTCTTCTTCAGTTTTTCTTCTTTTTTTTTTTTTTTGGTTCGCATCTGTTTGTTTGCATTCCCATTCAGAATTAAATGAAAACCATAAAAAAGCCAAATCCCTTAAAAAAGCATAATCACACGTTTCAATTCATTCGAAACAGAGTCGAGTGTTCGTTTTGCCGGAACTCACCTCCTCCATCACTCATGACACAGCCACCCTATTACTTCGGCAAATTAATGCCTGAGGTTTTATTTTTTTATCATCATCACCAAGGTTTACTTTGATTCTACAACAGCTCTTTACTCCTTCGGCTGGTCCATCTGTCCCAGTCCTGGATATAGTCTTCATTTTCCAACATAAGCCAGGACAAACATGAAGAAAAAAATAAGTCGGGAAAGGATAACAAAAAAATGAGATAAAAAACAGGGACAAAGAAACCAAAGCATAAAAAGTGATGCCCTACTGCACTGCATATAAATATTAATAATCCTATTAAATCGCGGTCGTGGCTAAAGGCTTATGAAGCTTTTGGTAGAATTACAAATTTTTTTTCGTCCCTCCTTTTAGCCCTCCGGCAGGGTTTCTTGCAAAGCATGTGTATTTAGTGACCATGGTTAGCCTCTTATACCTTCCGTCATAATCATGGTATCTACGTTATTTTGTATGCATTCCATAAAGAGTCAGTGGCTCAGTTAATTGTGGATATCATATTCAGGGTATTGTCTTAAGGACCACATACGCATACATTGGTCATATTAAAGAATAATCGCACACAGAAGAAACGGAACTGAAAAAAATTAAATAAAAGTTGCAAATTACTCTAGTCGTAATTAAAAATTCTTTACATTTTCAGATGCTCCTTAAATGGTTCGTCCTTTGTCTGTGGGCAATACCAGTGCTAACCGGAACGAAAAAATGCCCCATGGAATGTTCGTGCTCGACGGACGAAAAGGATCGCTATCAGACGCTGTGCTTAAGAGGTATGTACGAGTATGTCCTTATAAAATGTTTACTTTTGTTTAATACGTTAACCGTATGTTCGGGCGTCGGGTGCGGTAGCGGGTGTCCTTGTCCAGGGCCGTTTAAGTTTGTGGAAAGTTTTTCGTTTCTTTTTTACAGAGAAAGGTCAAAATCGTGTCCACCTCCGTAGTTACTGCTGCTAACTGCTTATAGTAAGATAGACATAAGGGTTAATTACACCGTAGCAAAAATGTGGAATACCGGTAAAAAAAGGATTTCTTTATTAGTTTTGCATTACTTTATAAAATTAAAATTGTCAGTACAGGGACAGCTTTTTTCAAAACAATGGTGCCGATTTATATTATCACAACAATGAATTGACGAAACTTCTACCGAAAAAGATACAAGGCCACTGATAAGCGTACCTAAATGAATTCTGTACACTTCACCATGATCGTTTATTCATTTCTACCTACACTTTCTGTGTGAATTCAAATAAAGTGCATGACTGGATCGCACTTACTTGCTCTTATGTCCGGTCACATCGTCGAATAAAATTTAAGAAGTAATAAGGAAACATCAAAGTATTTATTCGATTTTTGTGACTTTTGATTGTTCGAAAAAAATGCGTAAAATTGTATTGAGCGAAATAATTTAAACACCATTTTATTTCTTTAGGAAATGTAAAAATATGTTATTTTTTAATCAAAATTGTAGAAAAGGTTATTTATTAAAACCTTTTTTCTTACAACATTTATAAAAAATTAAAAAAAATTATTCATAAATGCAAATTTAAGCAAAAAAAATAACCTTCATTTAAAATCAAAATTAAAAAAAAATTCACCTACACATTTTAAAAATATTTTTTTTTTTTTTTTATTATTAACGCGCGCACAAGGGATTATGTGTTTCCCTTTTAATGTAGAACACACTGCGCGGGCATTACGAAGAAAGGGAGGGGAGAGATAGGAGGTGCCGATTAACATTGGTTTTGAATGTTTGCAGATCAAAATGGCAAGGGAAAATCCCGCCGGGTAAACTATTCCAAATTCGTGTCGTTCGGCTAAAAAAAGAATCCCTATATTTCACGGTACGTCCGAAATTGGGCTCAAGGGTGAACTGATGGGCATTCCTTGCGAGACGAGTATTACGGGAGAAACTTTTAAGGGGAGGAATGCAACTGGCTACTTCGAGTGAACATTTTTTTTAAAAGAAACGATAAAATAAGGAAAGACATGAAACATTGCGTCGGTGTACGAGTGGGGCAATTGTTTCAGCGGCAGTTCTATTTCCTATCAATCTTAACGCTCGATTTTGTATTCTATCAAGCAGGTGAAGCGATGTTTGCGAAGCACCTGCCCAGAGGTGGGAGTTATACTCGAGTTTAGGGCGTATAAACGCTTTATAAATTGTAGCCAGATCAGATGGGGAAAAATACTTCTTACACCGATACAGAAAACCTAAGCACTTTGCAGCATTCTTAGCGATCTCAAATATATGGTCGTTCCAACGGAGATCGTCGTTGACACACATACCGAGTACTGAGAGCTTTTCGGTTTCTTCGATGTAAGTGCCATTCATGGACAATGGCATTGGGGGAATGTTTAGCTTTAACGACAGAAGACAGCATTGAGTTTTCGAAGCATTAAACTCCACACGATTTCTATTACCCCATTTGACAATGCTGTATAAATCGGAGTTTAATGAGCTTGACATACGGCACCGTTGCAATTGTACGTCCGAAGGCGAAGGACGTGAATTATCGAACGAATATGAAAAGCTGAGGGTAGAGTCGTCAGCAAAACAGTTAAGTGGATTAGAAGTAACAGACAGAAGATCATTTATAAAAATGGGGAAAAGAGTCGGAGACAGAACGGAGCCCTGGGGTACACAGTATTTATTTTGTGGGAATCAGTATTGAATTTGTCCGAACAAGAGTATAATCGATAAGAGAGCTTCATGCCAAACTCTATCAAATGCCTTGGAGATATCAAGAGCAATAATCTTACTTTCACCAAAGCGATGTAAAGATTTGTTCCACTGTTCGGTGAGATATGCCATTAGATCACCAGTGGAACGGTTGCTGCGGAAGCCATACTGACTGTCATGGAGAAGCTTACGACCTTCGAGATATTCCTTAAGCTGACGGTTAATCAGTGTTTCCATGACCTTAGAAAGAAGGGATGTCAGTGCTATGGGTCGGTAGGAGGAGGGGGAGGATCGGTCACCTTTCTTAGGGACAGGCTGGACAAATGCTGTTTTCCATCTTCTAGGAAAGATTCCAGAAGAATAGGAGCGATGGAAAAGCTTACGCAGTGGCTTTGCCAGTGTGGAAGAACACCTCTTCAGAAGAATCGGGGGTATACCATCCGGGCCAGCGGATTTGTGTATATCGAGATCTTTGAGAACTCTTGCTACTGTACGAGTGCGGAAAAAAATTTGTCCCATGGAAAAATTTACATTCTCAAGTACAGGAGGGGCAACGTTGCTTTGAGGCAGCGTGGAGCTGGCAGCGAAATGGGCGGCGAGCAAGTTTGCCTTCTCTGAAGAGTAAACAATTGGTTTGTTATTGTCGATGAGCGTTGGATCCGAAGATGTCGAGGAGTTTTTTATATTTTTTACAAATGACCAAAAATTTTTACTGCATTTTTTGCCGTAATTTTTGGTCATGCAAAAATGTGGTTCTTTCTATAACGGAGTTGCATGAGTTCCTTGCTTGTTTGTGCTTTTTCCGATTTTCCTCTGTAGGGTTGGCTTTGTAAGATCGGAAACTTACTTCTTTGAGCCTGATAGCTTCTTTACACTCAGAATTAAACCAAGACTTTTCTTTAGGTTTGATGCTTTTTACTCTATTAGGAATAAAAGCACGCATCCCTAGAAGAATCACATTTGTGATCATTTGAGCACTGGCATCAATGTCACTATCGAGGAAGCATAGTGACCAGTTAAAGTTTCGGAAAAAGAAATTCAGGCCGTCCCAGTTGGCTTTCTCGTATTGCCAAACGGTCCTGGTGGGAAGTTTTTCTTTAACTGGATGGGTGGGGGATGAGAAATTAGCTGAAATGATAGAATGGTCTGAAGTGTTAAATGGAGAAGTTACACTAATGGTATATTTATCAGGGTGATAAGTAAGAAACAAGTCAAGAGTATGGGATTTTTCAAAAAAAAAAAAAAAAATATTTAAAAAATAAAAAAAAAATTACTTAAACCTATCTATTTATCTATCTATATATCTATCTATATCTTCTTAAATAACAATTTTTCTTGTAATCGGGTAACCATTTTTCGAGAAATTCGAAGAAAAAAACCGGTCCTATAGGAGATATCGTTAAAACTCTTATACTCTGTTCAATTAATATTTTCAGTACAGGGAAGATAGGATATTTGCCTTTCACTTTTACTGTTATGAGTTTCAATAAGCTATCTCTATTTTAAAGCTCTCAAATGGTTGCCATACTGGGCATTATAAATTGGTATAATTCTCACACAAATGTAGGTATGGTTACCAACTGTTTATTCAAATTTTATGAAACTAAATCTAAACAAAATTAAATTAAATTAAATCTATCTTTTTCCATACCACCAAAAATAGGCGCGTTTTTTAAGAGTTCCCCAGAAGGCTTTAACTTAACGGTTATATGACAGATACCGTTGATATTTGAGTAAAAAAAAAATTAAAATAAGTAGATCTGTAGAATGTCAAAATAATCTTATGTTATAAATTTGAAGACGATCGACCAAGCCGATCAAACAGTAGTCCAAAATACATCCGTACAGACAGGCAAACATAATTTTCCAGTAACTTAAATACGTTTCTCAATGGTAATGTCGTGTTTGATTATTATCTCAATTAATGTTTGTGTACGAATGCACAACTTGCATTAAAGTACCTATAATCGCAAGTAAAAAAAAATTCCCAACAAAGATTGCATTATGTATCTTTATTTTAAACGTTTATTTTTAGGAAAAATAAAAACGAAAATATGTAAGCAAAAAAAACATAGCGACAACACCTTCTCCTTTAAACTTAATATATTGTCTCATTCGCTCTAAGAAAGCTTCAATTCTTGAACTTTCATAACAAAAACCAAAGAAAATGGTATTATAATTTCCATTAATGGCGAATGGTAACTCTGCAGTAGTGCTTTTTTTTAAAAATAAACACAATAAGCGAGTGGCAAATTGATAATCAGTCTCCTCGCCGCCGGGGAGCAGACACCAGACAGGTCTTGGTGGAATGTAAGGGGGTTAACTGAAATATTCCAACAATCTATTTTCAATGTATTTCAGGGTTCTCTAGTAAATGGCATTAAGAGTTTGTTGATTTTCAAACATTGAATTGTTAACAACGGACTGTGTGTTTCATAAAATAGACAGATTTTTTTATTATTTTGGACTTGTGATTGAGTTTTATTAATCTACCCCCAGGAAGAAATACCAAAATATACAAGTATACATATTATTATTAAATACAGTAAACTGAAATTGATTTAAATTGCTTTTAAACTCTGAAATGTTAAGGTTACTTAATAAAAAGTGAATGTATATTTTTTTTAATTAAAAGTAATATATTATATTGTAATCAACAAGTGGTAACCCTACGCACATTGCTCTCCTATTTGCGACGATTTATAATGATAAGTACGGAAACCCTGTTAGAGTTTTTACTTGAAACAGAAATGTGCAAGCCAAAACAACCAAATGTCGTATCTTCCTTGCTACTGAAAATTGTTTGTTTCCTAAATGAAATAAGCTCTGGGCAGAGAGAGAAGAGGTTTATAATTTCCTTCGGATTCTCACAGATGTCATTAATGCTACTAATTTAAATGATACCCAAGCTGAAGAAAAGCAGTAGAAAAGCTTATAAGATTAAATTGATACTATTTGTCGGATCACACAATTCTATCCGTTGTGTGTTTTTTTTAAATCTGACACATTGTCCCTTGCAAGTGGATTCGTAGGAACTCGATTCCTCATTTATAATTGCTCTTCAATTTATTAAAAAATCACCTGTTTAGAAAACAAGTCTGGATCTATTCATTAAAAAGAAGAAGTAGTAGTGTCGACAATTCATATTTCATCGACATCGACTTTTCGATGTCCAATTTTATCGTAGCCCAAAAACACAAATACTGTTCACAGATTTCTTAATTTCTTTCTGCTTATCGTTTTGGACTCATACAAAGCCCAAGATAATACTCCTAAAATTTGCACTCTACCGTTCAACAAAGGTTTTTGATTAACACCAAAAAAAAAAAAAAAAAAGTTTAACGGAATATAAACACTAATTCATATTAAATCCTGCCCCATCGGTTATGAACTAATGACCTACTAAGAAGGTTCCCTATATAGACAAAATTATTTTGTATGGGGGTGATGCTGCCCTTCTATAACCCCTGCTTGAGGTCACTATTGAGTTTGATGTAGGTGCAAAAAAGTGTCAAAATTTCAAAGGGAGAGGCGAAGCAGGAAAATTGTAAGAATGGCTTGTTTCGGTATCTTAAATAATTGTCAAATCCAGCTGCTGATACAGGGGTGGAATCGGCTAAAGCGATAGCGATAGTTGATTATCAAAATCGGCAATTTTGTCATATGTAAGATCAAGTGACAGCAATGTATGTATCCTTTTCATACATTTATACATATTTTGTTTGGGTTTGGCGCAATCGACTCTATATTTGTTTGTTTATTAAATAAATAAATAAATTTACTAGCGCGACAGCTCCTTAAGGAGCCAAGGCCTAGTGACTTATACTCTCAACCATTCCTGTGTGTGTGTTGTTAATCTGCAAGAATGGAAGAGACCTACAGTTTACCGCCGAGTCCGAATGGCTACATGATATGCACTTTTTCGAGACAAATTTTAGTTTTGTCAGTTTATCGCAAGAGGCAGTTCCCCGGAAAAGAAGGTAGCTATAAGCTGGATTCGAACCCAGGCTCATTCGCTTAGCAGTCCGACACGCTACTCACTAAGCCATGGAGCTATAAATGTAATTCAGCTTAATGTTACAGTCGTTTTAATAAATAATCTGACGATTTTTTGGAAGGATTTTCCTTATCTGCTACTTAACTAAAATTTAACCAATCCCAACTCAATACGGCCGTGACTTTCGCAATAAAGTGTCCTTTGAGCTCTGAGTACAAACAGACGTGTTTGTATTACATACTAATGCAAAGGACATTAGAAGCTTTATTTTTTTTCAGTTAATTGTGTTTATAGCAAACACACTTTGAGAACAAAAGAAGGTACACAGGAAATGGGGTGTGGTTGTATCCCACGGACAACAGAGCATAGCTCTGTGGCAATAAAAAGGGTGACAAAAGAGGCGCGTCCTCATAAGATGTTACCCGGACTAGACTACATTACTATGTGTAATGTGTTTGCGACGCAAGGCGACACGCCGGCAAACCCACAATGAATAAATGCATTCACAGTTCACACAGAGGAACGTAAAGCTTGCAAAGGACTCAAGGTATCTGAAACTGATGCACTCTGGCCATGCACCAGGGTATCCGTATAATTGTACTTAAGGGTACATTCAAACCAACATCATGTGAAGTGAGATTCCTGTTGCAAAGGGTGACACTCTATATCCGGTACAAAGTGTGCATTGTGTAAACACAATGCCAGAAAAGATTGTTGTCGGCTATTATTTCCATTGTGCTTTTTTTTGCTGTCCGTATCTTTGCGGGACAAGTTCGGATATTTAAATATTCTTGTAAAACGAATGAAACGAATGTTGCAAGAGTATTATTGTGAAACGGACATAAGTAGAACATGGAATGAAGAAGCTTACTGGGAAAATTAGTTTTCGCATAACAAGGAGGTTTTGTTCGAAACAGAAGTGATAATTTTTCGGGGTGTAGTTCACTGATACGCAATAATGTGTTTGAGATCCGTCATTCAGGTCACTCAACCATTAGAAAGTATTCAGCCTTAGGTGGCTATGGAAATTTTCTTTTGAGATGAACGAAACATTTTTTGAAAGCATAACAAATCCTACCTTACCTGATAACTGAATTCCAAATTTGACTCAAACATAATAAACGAAAATACAAAGCTCTTTTTTACGAAGGACTTTAGTTTAACTGACAAATTATCCAACTAAGGCATCCTCACCAAATTTTGGCAATCTTGTTGCTTAAGGTACCATGATACAGAAATCTGGCAGTATGAGAGTCTAATACAGGGACAACAGATGGCTATGCTATTAAACATTGTTCCAAGCCCAAAGAAAGAAGTGGTGATTGAAAAAAATTATTTCTCGCTTAGTGTAACCGCTTTTGTTGTTTTTTTTGTACTCGGAAAAGTAAGAAAAAGAATCCATTTGGCTTGGTTTAGATTTTAGGACAATATTTAGAAAAATGATGAAAATTAATTCCCTAGGCCACATTTGTAGGTAAAGCTGTCACAATTTTTCAAAATTTGGTGTGTTTTATTTTTAAACGTAAATCCATAATAATCATGCTTTTGATCGCAATCAAAAATCTAAAAATTAATATCGTAAGTTTCGTAGGAAAAAAAATTCGCGAGTTATGGTTCTAAAAAATTTTGTAAGTTAACTTTGAAACTTCATATATAAAAAATGTATCGCACTATTCTTGGCTAGTTATTTAGAAAATTATCACATTTTATCAAGATTTCAAAATGGTGTACAACACTCACTACTTCTAAGAAAATATTATAAATATTATAAACCCTTTCCGAGCATTTAAGATTCTGACTAAAAATTTGGAAATTATGATATTTTACTAGGTAAGAGTACGGTAACTTTGGTGCCGCAAAATAATAACGGATTCCTGTAGAGCGACTAAATACAAGGATTTTTTTTACTTTGGTAGGGGGCCTATCACCCCCCGTTTAGGCAGGAGGAGGAATTTTTCTAACAAAAAAATAATTGCACTGAAAAAAATATATTTAAAAATAACCACCAACACTTAAATAATATGCTATACGTTTTTTTAAAGCCAGAAATCTGTTCTATCGTAAAGAAAATGTAACTCTTAAAAATCTTCCTTTAACTGGCGTTAAATGCCTTCATAGCCTTTTTACTGCTTGTTTTAAAAAGAGTTTTTTTTCCGAAACAATGGAAATTTGCAAAAATGATTCCATTTCAAAAACCCAGAAAATGTCCTTCAACACATAGCAGTTATAGACCAATAAGTTTGTTCAGTCCTCTGAGCCAATTCCTTGAAAAGTTAATCAAAAATAAAATTTTGATTTAATTGAGTACTTTTGAGTAATCATAGCAACCAAATTCAACACATATCATTGGTTAAGAATAATCTTGTATTAAAAAAAGCACTGGAATGGTTTTATTAAATTTCGAGAAAGCATTTGACACGGTATGGCATAAAGGGCTCATACATAAACTTAAAGTCCTTGATTTTCCACTCTTCGTGATTAAAGTTATTTATTATCTATTTTCCGACTTATATGATATAGATGCAAGTGTACCCCAAAGATCTGTTCTTGGTCCATTTTTATATATCCTATACACGTATGATTTTTCGCGATTTCGCGAACAGGCTGTAAATCCGCAATTTTTGCAGATGATACCTGTTTGTATTCATCAGATTCGGTTTTTTTCTAGTTGCAAATGTATTTTAACGATTGATAAATTAAAATTAAAGCTGCAAAAACTCAAGCCATCTTTTTTACAAGATAGAGGAAAGCATTTTTTACCTAGAATGCTTCAAATCGATGGTATTCTAACAGAATGGAAATCCAGGACTAAGTTATCAGGAGTACATTTGGATGAAATATTAACTTTTGAAATTTATTTTCAGGAAATAATAAATAAGGTTAACTTAACTATTAAAATGCTACACCCATCAATAGAAAATCGAAGCTTAGTACCGAAAATAAGCTTATCATTTTCAAAGTCATCTTTTAATAGTCATATACTTCGATTACAAAGAACTCAAAATAAAGTACTAAAGATGTTTTGCCTAGGCAAAACTATTTTACATGGTGCTGTAAAATAACGTAGATGGTATTAAGTCGATTCATCATGCCCCCATACCTACTTAATAGTGATCGGTAGAAAAAATCTCAAGCAATTTCTTTGCACACTGATTCGGTAATAACGCCGAAATTCTGATAGACATCATTACCATTTTTGTTGGAAATCGACTTGAAAGAAATCTGAAGTACGCCTTTATTTGCTTTTTTTCGGGAAATAAGACCTAATTACCATTTACCGTACTTTACGGTTTATCCTAAGTGTGTTAGGTTGACCTAGTTTGGCCTATACAGAACAATTTCAAACTCTCCTGTAGCTTATCCGAAAACTAGTTGATCTTAAATCTGGCTGTTTAAAAAAAATACGAACAAAAATAAAATAAAAAAATAAAAATTTAAACAAAATGGTTCCTTTATATTTACGTTAATTTTTTTTATTTGTTTATTAATTTATTTATCTATTTATTTATTAATTTTAATTTATTTAATTTATATTTATTAATATACCTACATATTTATTTGTATATATTTCTTACTTTATGTTTTATTAAACAAATTATTAAAATGTTTACTATTTTTGTATACACCCAATTTATATTTAAACTAAATGTTAATTTTCTATGTGTATTTTTATAATTTAGTATTTATTTTCCAAATATTTAAATATATATACTAAGAAGTACATATTTTAGATTGGTACTTTTAGGTTTTTCAAGCTTCCCATTCTCTCCTTTCTCGGATTTTCGACGAAAAAGTATGGCCCAATAACGCCGCCGGCATGGAAACCGCACCAAACAATTATTTTTTTGTGGATGAAGTGGTGATTCATGAAGCAATTGTGGATTTTCATCCAACTAATAACGCATATTTTGCTTATTGACGAGCCCATTGAGCCAAAAATGAGCTTCGTCACTGAAGATGATTTTGCGATGAAATTCAACAATTCAACGCTCTTAAAGTTGCGGTAGAAAATTTTTATAATTTGCTGAATAAATTGACAATGACAGTTTGATGAACAGTTAAAGGATGCGTTCTCAAATTAAATTCAAAGTTGTCAAGTCCCTATTGGAAAACCCGATAATAATTAACAGTGTCTGTAAGGCACATTGCTTTCTAGAATGCAACTGGATGCTGCACGACACTAGTTAGAAGGATTAAAAAGATAGGAAAGATCTTTTCAGCGCAGTAAATAGAGAATTAGGTTACTACTTTCTCACTTAAAACCCACGGACGGCGGCGTCTAGCTTGTACTAGAAGTTTGAAAAATTGCAACCAAACCTGAGATTCGAACTCGCGATTTCTGGGTTCACAAGTAAACATTTTACCTAGAGCAAACTTGCGAAGGTTTGGCTGACCCACCAATGACTCGGGGATAGCATACATTTTCTCTATCCTAACAATAGCGCAACTTATCGGTTCCAACCGTAAATTAACGCAATACATAAAAATGGATGTATATATGTGTGTATGTATGTCCGGTATGGACTCCTAAACCGCCCAACGGATTCTTATGAAATTTTAGTGTAAATATATTTTTGTCCAGGGATGGTTCCTATGTTGGTGGCTCTAGCGTTAAGATAAAATTAAGAAATTTAACACGCGCCGGGTACCGCTAGGTTTTTAATAATTGTTGACATGTGCTGCTTAATTTTTACGTCAAGTGGAGAGGCACTTTAGGATTGTTTTACTCAGAGCCTTTTGTCGATGAATTTTAGCAAATATATCACTAAAGCTTTTCTTAAACTTGTAAGGCATTTTTGAACTGTACTTCCCCATTAATAATAGCATTTCTTATTAAATTTTCAATAAAACTTTCCAAAGAAATCCAATAAATAAACTCAGACTTCCAAATTAAACACCCTTTGTCGCTGTAGAATCCATTTATTAAAATTACCCAAATATCCAAGTCATTTTCAAAAACCAAAAAAAAACCTAATAAAACGACTTTGTTTTAACGACCTAACAGAAAACTCTCTTATTTTTTCGCATCCATTAACCCAATTCATTTAACAATCAAAAAAGAGCCATCATCCCCAACAATACCCCATGTCGTCCTTAGATTAATTTATTGCACCAGTATTTAAATAAAATCCTTCTGAATCCATATCCAATGCCAGTTAAAGTTAATACCCTCGTCGATCTAGTGATTTGCTGCTATCGTTAAAACAAAACCCTTCCGTTTATCATAATTTACATGTTTAAGTGAAGAAATTACATCAAGGACGACGAAATAAATGCCTGCTGCGCTATAAATCAGTCGTTGCCGCGAGACTAAATAACGAAAACCGGAAACTCATTTCAAATGCTAAATGGACGCAGAATCACATCCATCATTATAACGAAGTCCTTTAGTCTATTCGTGCGGCTTTACAGATGAATGTTCTTATCTCCGGATATCCTGTTCTCTGCCGCCGCGCTGCCACTGCTCTGTATACTGCAGCTTGAGGGAATATCGACTGCTTTTATCTTTTCTGTTAGTCTCTTCTTATTCCATTAGCATCCTTCAACAATATTTTTTGATTAGTGTCCTTTGATTTGTTCGTTCGTTATATTTCTTTTTAATCTGGTTTTTTTTTTCTTTTTTGTTTCTTCATTTATAGGCGGCTTATCAGCATTTCCTGCCAGTCAATTGGATCCTGATGTCAGAGTGGTTATCATCAAAGGACCAAAGAACTCAATAACCATTGGACCGATTTTTAAGTCCTTTGTTAAGTTGGAAATCCTCAAAATAACTGAATCAAATGTTCCTGCAATAGGACATGAAACATTTTGGGGAAATGTACATCTAAGGATATTGGGTAAGATGTTTATACAGAATAAAAATTCTTATTAATTCTTTTGTTCAATATTGTTGTTACCATCAATTTTCATTAATTATTGAGTAGAATTTTTAAGGACGAGATAATGATTTTTCATTTTTAACATCAAAGGCAATTTAATGTAGGATAATTGAAAATTATTGTTTTATTTTTGATTTGGGGTATGAATTGTGACATTTAAGACATTAATTATCGTTAATTAAATAAGAAACAGAGTGGGAGACAAGATGCAGCCTTGGGGTACACCAGAATTTATTTTGTTCATATCAGTTGACAGTTCAATGCCTTGGAGGAATGAACATTTTAGAGAAGAACATATAAGATTAAAAAGGATTTGCTTAATTTAAAGTTGTTTTTCTTGTATCTAATTGAAAAGAGACCAACAGAGAAGGAAAGATGAAAACGTTTACATCCTGTAGGAAGAAGACCAAGTATAAATGCGAAAATAATCAGTGTCAAAAATAAACATTTACATTAAGGTTTCTAAAACATATCTATAGTAATGGAAAACAAAAAAAAAATTTAAAGCTCACTTTTACCCTGCCCACATAGGTAATACTTTCAATTCTCCTTCCGACTTTTCAGTGTACTTGTTGTGTATGGAATCGAACATACCAGTAACTTTGACAGCATAAAAAAGATGTGTTTTTCAAATGATTGATTACATTTTGATGTGTTTTGAATTAATTGTTCATATCTCGAATTTGGTTTGAGGGAATAACTCAGTTATAAATATCAACCCTATAACAGCTTACTTATGCAAAGGTTATTATGAGTTTTTTAATGTCAAAGTTTGAGTTTTCGAACTCTGCGGAGGTGTCATTCTTCGTCATTTTTGATAAAAAAAATATTTCAAAAATTGTAAAAAAAGAAATAATTTGATAGCAATTTATCATTGTTAACGGATTTTTGACATTTGGGTATGTGTTATATGTTTTTTGTTTATAATTTTGTTTTAACGATATGAGATGAGTTTGAGAAAAATGTCATATTAGAATAACTCTGGACTACTAAGACCTAATGGACACGGAGCAACTCAAAAAAAACTGAATAACGATGCGAGTTGGCCACTGGTTTGCTTGAAGTCATAAACTGTGTGATGAAATGGGACGACGCACATGACGCTACTGGTTGAAAACTCGTTGGCGATTCACAAAAAAAGTCTCTAACTAGTTATCTGTTGATTTTCATGTCGGGTTGCCTAGTGATTTCAGTTTCCAGTTTGTCGAAGATAAGATGAGCGAACAACAGACCACAACCTGTTGCTGGTGCGTGAGGTGGAAAAACAACTACATATATAATATAATTTTAGCCTTCCTCTGCATCTACATCAACACTTGCATCACTGAACGTGTACTTACTGTAGTCCTTCTCGTTTTTTCACAAAATTGTAACGAAGGCAAGAAGCTTTGATGACTGCTGTCACGATCTCAGGATTTCGGATGCGGGTAGATACAGCAAACTTCTCGCACGCCATCCCATAAGTTTCCCATAAGTTTTGTTTTCAAGGTTTGGGTGAACCCAAACCCTTCTTAATATTCTTTTCGTCTTCCTGAGATAATAGTGCAACTTGTTGGTTGGTTTTTCTCGTGTGCGGAGTCAAGTCACCGCTGAGTCCATAGCTGGTCTGTAAGTCGAGTTGCCAACCAGTTTAGTTTTTATCCAGTTGCTCCGTGTGCATTGGGCCTAAGTCTTTCGTTCCCTTACAAAATATAAAAAAACTGTTAATTTATTTCTGATATATTTTCTTATAATATTCAAAATGTGAATGTTTGTTTGTTTGATACTTGTTCCGCAATCATTGCTCAACGACTGAACGGATTTAGATAAAATTTAGTCTTGGCAAATATAGCCTGAGAATAACAAATAAACTAAAAAATCAATGAAGTTCCAACTGTTCAAGAATATGTATAATGACCGTCTTCTAGCGCGTACCTATAAAAAATCTACCACAATCGTGGTGCCGCGTAGTGTTGGCGGGCGATTCAAAGGGTCCTTAACTTTAGAAAATAATAACCTTAAACGAAAAATTAACCTGACAGATAAGAAAGGAGGATATGAACATTGGATTTTTAAATTTTGGATAGTTTAAGGCACGTATTAAAAAACATTAAAGCAAGCAATACAAGATAGTTTAGAATATATTTTTAATTTAAACAAAAAAAAAAAACTTTAATAATGATTTTTAAGTTATTTATTGACTGTTATTTCTTTTTTCATGTTCTGGAACCGTTCACTTCTAAACATTGAAGATCTTTCGAAGAATAATATTACGAATGTGTCTGAAAACAATTTCCGTGGTCAGGACAATCTACACGAGTTGGATTTATCGAAAAACAAAATATACAGCATGGCAACTTTAACGTTTCGTCATTTAACGGTAAGTTTAACAATTTATTTGAGTTTTTCTCTGCATTGACATAGTTATGAAAGAAAAAAGTTGGTTTTGATCACTATACTCTTTTTAAAATAGCTGTTACGGTAGATTAAAATGTATACAATTTTCATGGCTTCGTGGCCAGAATAGGCCAGACAACCCCAAAGGGAGCTTGCTGACGAGCCAACATAAATGGCTGACTTTGCACGCCATTCTTCATTAACACTTGATTTGTTTCCTTTCTCCCAACATCATGATATTTCAAAAGCATTAGTTGTTGTTACTTACATACATTACGGTGAATATGAGCATATATAAAATATTTTGCTTGCTCGAACATGGATCAATAAACAATGCTCCAGCAAAATGGTCTGATGCATTACTCTCCTCAAAAGATTTCCCGGTATTATCTGCCTTGATAGGAATATCCATCACATTACCATTAGACTAATTTCGTACATACTGTTATCCATAAGGACTCATTTTTAAGCCGCACTACACGAATGTGAAAGGAAGGGTAATATAACATATAAATGATCTTTCATTAAGCGCTTTCTAATTTTAAATTTAAATAAAACAAAGTGCTTTCCAACGCGGCTTCTCTTGGTGACGCGCATCTGGAGTGTCCAATTCCTCATGACTCTAGCGCATAAATCAGGATGATTTTGACCGATGGCAAATGGGGTCAAATCACACGATCTTGGTGGCCACTTCACATCACCTCCACGTGAGATGACCATGTCATCAAATGGCTCGTGCAGGATGTCCAATGTAGCATGAGCTGTGTGGCACATGGCGCCGTCCTGTTGAAACCAGATGTCGTTGGGTTCCATGTCCTCCAACATCCAATTCAGGCCAAAAGAAGTTGGTAATCATCGACCTATAGCGCTCGCTGATGACGCCAATAACCTGGCCAATATCGTTCTCAAAGAAATATGGACTAATGACGCTGGTCGCCAGCCCAAAATCCACAGTGACTTTATCGATCAGGATGTATTGGACGCTCTTGGATCTCATTGGTATTGGTATCGTCCCAAATCCGAAATTTTGTTTGTTCATTCATCTAGAAATGGGCCTCATCGGTAGAACAATTATTGCTTCTGGGTAACGACCAAGCCAGAATGTCCAACAAGGAAATAAAATATAATATTTTTTAAATAAAATTCGAACAAATGTTTTTTTTTTAAGTTTGGTTGAACTGCTTTCTCAGAAATGGAATTCCGAAAGAGACTCACCATAAAGAGAAAAATTTTCGATAAAAGTCATAACATAGATATTTTTTCCCTGGAGTTGCAGATAAAGCTGATTATCTTTGGTTTGGACTTGTGATTTACAGATATTTAAAGCCAATGTGCGTGCATCGGTATGTCCTTTTGAGAATGCATTGCTACCTGGGAAACCTCTTTGAGCATTGGTGTTGTCCCATATGCGATAATTGTCCTTGTTAACACAGCTATTAATACAAAAATGCACCTCGCCGCTTAAAGATGATTTTTCGGTTTATAATTGCGAAAAAACGGCGTTCCTGGTTTCTGGATCAGTTGGTTCTTCTAAGATAGTAGGCCTAAGTTCTGATCCAAAATTTGCAATAACGAATAATTTTGATAGTAAAGTTTTTTTTTCATTTGGACGATTGGGGTCTATTTCATGAAACTACAAGACTAATAATTATTTGTGAATTCACTTGTAACTTGTAAATTATGTCCAAATTTTCGTTTCATAAAGAATACCAATTGACTAATAATTATAAGTATGCTTATTTGCCCATGAAGTTATTAGTGACGGACTTGTAACTACAAGTGAATTTATTACAAGACTAAAGAGACTCATAAATCATGTACCTACAGAGAAAATGTAGCTTATTCGCGGTAAGAATTTAGTGCTTGGACAACGTGTGCTTTAAAAGGGTAACAAATATTATCTCAAAGAGTGATAACAGTGACTACGAAGACAATCGAACACGAGAAGCGCTAATTTTTTTTAAAATTAAATAAAATTAATGTATTCCAGAAAAAAAGAAAGAGGAAGACTGTGAAATTTTAAGATCATCGCTTAAATATGAAGTAGAGCTACAGACGCAAATATTTTTTTACTTGTAGTTGCCAGATGTGTTGGCTTGTCCTTGTGGAACACAATATTACAACTCCATACTTTATTTGCGCTGGTAGTTACAAGTTTACAAGTGCAACACTAATAGTTTTATGAAATAGGCCCCGGGTCAATCATGTTACTTGCCATGTTGAATTTGCATCAGTTACTGAATATACGGATTTGACAGATGACTCGATAACAAAATCTACCCACGCTAATTGAATATCTTATAGAAAAAAATGTTGTTCCAGATCTTAGTTTGCCGGCATTTATTAAGCTAGTTGCAGGTTTTTTCGTATAAATAAATTATAATGTAAAATTGAATTAGTCAGCACGTAAAAAGTTGTCATTAAACATTTAACATTTAGTTGAGTTGCTTTGAACAACTAATGGATCATACCTAAAAACATAATACGTTCTCTTAAAGAACTCATAAACACGGTCGGAGCCGTTTTTCGAAAAATAAGCCTTTTAGTTTAGTGACTACATTGCAAATATCTACCGCTGTGTCAAGACTCAAGATCTTAAAATAAAACATCAAAAAAATCCTCTGGCAATGCTAAGTGAACAAACACCACATTTGAAGGGTTTTTTTTCTGACGTTTAAACTGCACAATTTAGGGTTACATGAGGAGAATTCAAAAGGCCGTATTTCATAAACACTTTTCAATGTTTGATGTGTGACAGCTCTTCCAATTTGTCTGACATCTTTTTATTTCACAAATTGACAGATGACAAAATTGTTAGTAAGATACATATCCTTGTCAGATTATAACAAATTTGTTGTAATGCCCATAAATCCTTTTCTATCAATATGCTGACTCTTTTCCATTGGTGCATCAATTCTTGTTAAAGAACTATTCCAAAATGCCACCAAAACAAGTAAAAATTACAAATCAGCTGACAAGTTGTGGTATGGAAATTATATTTGCCGCAGGCCAACGAATTTCTTCTCCCAGCAACGTTGAATCGAAGTTTTTGAAAAAATGACTCCTTCAGGGCCAAATAAATTGTTTATTTTTCTTCATCCCATACAAAAATGTTATAGAATTCATTGTCATGTCTCGAAAAATTGTTGCCAATTCGTTGTCATAAGAATTGTTTATTTTATTTTTGTTTTAATGAGACAGACAATTTACAGTTGTTAGCTTTTCGCTATAAAAAAATGTCTCACCTTTGACTTTTTGGAAATATATGTTTTGTTTAACTAGCTACATTTTTACTTATCGAAAACTACAGTGTCGTTATCTCCAGACAGTTTTTGCTTGTGAAATGTCTGCGCTTGTAGAAGAGTTTTGATCTAGTCAGATGTGCCACAGTTTCGTATTTGCTTCTATGTGTATAAGCTTCTATTCTAGCCTTCTTGTAAATGGCAGTTGCGTTTTGTTCTTTGTGTTGTGGGAGCATTCATTGCAGTGCGAGTATTACGGTAGAATTTTTTCCAGGGCAAGAATGCAAATATCTAGATATTTCGCAAGTTCACTATTAATAAAAACAGAAACGTTGTTTTTTTTAATGTTTACTGCAAGTTACATGTGATATTAGGAGGATTTGGCTATGTGCCGTACACCAAACCGATATGTCAAAATCACGAAAATGTACGAACATTGAAGCGAGGAATTATTGTTGTACGTGAAATGTACACCAACGAAAAAAAAAGAACAAAGGAAAAGTTCTTTTTTTCGAAACACAACAATAATTTTTTATTTTGAAAACTTATCAAAAAAAATTATTTTAAATTTTATAATCACATGTATTTTAATAAATTCTAAAAAACTGCATACCAAAATTTAAAAAAATTATTTTTTTTTTTTCAAAAAACTAAAAATAAAAAACAGGATTTTATCAAAACCGGTCCTACAATTTTCGAAATACATTTTTTATAAATTCCTTGTTACTTAAGACGTGTGATGGCATACTTCATTCTTACTAAAAACCGTTAAGTATTGTGGTTTTTAATACTTTTTATAAGTTCAAACTGTGTTATGTTCAACGCAAATGTTACTTGTTTCTGCCATGGATCTTGCTTTCCAATGTAATTAGGCACATAAGAGCAAGTACGTGCGATCCAGTCGTGCCATTTTTACTTGCGATTATAGGGACTATAAGGCAAGTTATGCATTCGTAAAAAAAAAAAAAATTCTAACAATCAAACATGATATTACGATGATAGAGAAGTCAAAAAAAGTGGGTCCGGAAATTCCGTCCGTCTGTCTGTCTGTCTGTCTGTCTGTCTGTCTGTCCGTATCGATATCTACAGCCTAAACGGTTGGGCCGATTTGATTCAAACTTGGTATATAGTATTTTTAGAGTGCTCTACCCGACAGTTTTTGGAATTGGCATTCTAGCTCCAAAACTAACGGTACCTGCCATATAACTTTTATTAAAAAACTTATTTTTCTCGAAAACGGCTCCTACGATTTTGATTAAACTTTCAGAATGATGTTTTCTGTGCAAAATCTATCTTTTAATTTTAATGGATTTTTCAGAAAAAGTTTTATAACGGTACCTCCCATATGACCGGTTTTTTAAAATCAGACTTTCTCGTTAACTAATTGACGGATTTTGATGAAATTTTCAAAATATGTAGTGTTTTATGATTTAAATAATATTGCTTATCAACATTTTCAAAAACATTTTTTTTTAAATTTTAATAATTTTTTTAAAAAAATATTTTGTTTTTTGAATATTTTGAAAACGGATCTATAGATTTTTTTTAAAATTTTTCTCTTAGTACAAACTATAGATTTCTTAAAATTGACATACTAAAAAAAATTTTAAAATATGTTTTCGAAAAGTTTTTCAAAAAAAACATTTTTTTGAAAAAACTGGTCGAACGATTTTGAAATGGAAAATTCATAAAATAGAAAACAGCAAAAGAAATAAGATGGCTTACAACATTTTTTCCAAAAAACGTTATGAGTAGTGTTTTTTTGAATTCATAAATTTTTTTCCCCAACATTTTATTTCATATTGCTCGGCTAAGCCCTAGCCAAGCCATTAGTCAAATAAAAGAAAGTGACAACCTACATTACATACATACTTACGTATTTTAAAGTATTTTTCATCATCATAAAAGCACAGAATAAATAAGGAAGCCTTTGACAAACACACAAAAACAACTAACAAATAAAAAAAACTATTCGATTACTACTGAATGCAAAAATTTCAATCGAGAAAACAAAAGTTTACACCTTCCTATAAATAAATAAAACCACTGTGTTAACTTTTAATATTGTCTCTATACCTACTGGCTTAACAGTAGTTGGAACACGTATCTTAATTTTAGTACCTACCTTCCTTCCAACCTTATTATAGGTACCTAAATCCTTTATAAATTCCATTGGTCCCATATTGGGACGTATAAAGGTCCCTTTACCTAGCATTATTGCCATACTGCTGATTCCGACGAATCTTTATGCCAGTTGTTCAAATTTTTCCATACCAAAATGAAAATTTAACTGAAAAAAGTCCTTTGTATCTTTCTATTAGCAAATTATATTATAAACAGTAAGCAGCAAGTTGAAAGATAATACTACACTAAAAAACTGCAAAAGCTAACAATCCTATATATTTATGTATTTATCCCTTTGTCGTGACGCATGTTCGTTCAAGCTTCACCCCAAAACGATTCTAAGGAAGTTGCACGTCATACAAAAAATATTAAAATAAAATCTTTGTCAAAAAGACGCCTGCACTTAAAAAGGATTAGCACATAAGAGCAAGTACGTGCGACCCAGTCGTGCCTTTTATTTATTTTGTAATGAAAAAAAATGAAAAGTGTTGCGTACGTAAATGAGTTCTTGGAAAGGTTGTCACACTACGTATCCATATCTATCCGATCCAATGAAATAAAAACTTTGTTTATAATCCAAGCTCAAAGTTTGCTTTGTTGTTGTCATATAGTCCTCGAATCGCATTTTTTTTATTTCTTAAGTTACATTATGCCACATAATGCTGACGCAGGCATATATCTTTTGAACATTGCTAGCTTTTAACTTTTCTCATTTTCTGTCCACGTGGCATAGACTAATGATTTAAAATATCAAATTAGGCACAGAAGTACCCAACCAATCGCATTTTGTTCTCTTTTTTTAATTTAATGAAGGATCAACATCCTTATCCACTACAAAAAAAAAAAAAAAAAAAAAACAAAAAAACACCGCCAAAACATCAAGAGTGCTTTCAAAATGTCATTCCATTGGATTAATTTCAGGATCTTAAAAAATAATTACGGTTTTGTCAAGGCTCTCGAACAAAAATTTAGCATCCTTTAGAATTAATAATGAATATTTCATTTGATGCCAAAAAGGAAGCAACACAAAAATCAAATTCCTCTTCGATTCTGGAGAAAAACTTCTCGACCTACCGACGAAAAGAAGAAAGCGAAACGAATGACAAGTTAATGTAATCACAACAGAATTGATTTATTCAATCTTGTACATTCTATAAAATACATATATTTATAGAAAATGCAAAAAAAAAACATTGAAAAACATCTTCCTTTTTGCCCTTTGATTGCCTTTTTTCTAGCTTTGCATAGGATCTTGAACACTTGTCAGCCAAGGAACCCGTCCCTCCTCCCTGGTCCTTGCTGTAAATCTATGTCGCGCAAGGACGAATGGAATATCCTTTATTGCTGTTTATTTATTTTTCGTTTATCTGCACATTCATCACTTTCGTTATAAATTTCATTACTTCGTGTTATTTTATTATTTATTATCTCGCAGCGCTTTTTCTGCGCTTCCGGTTGAATTACGTTAGTATCGACTTTAAGGACATCGACGTCCTTGCGCGATGTCTTTTTTTGAGCTTTGCTCTTTCATAAGAAAATTAATATTTTTGCCCCTTTGATAGGATTTTCTTTTTTTTTCCGTTATTCCTTCTTAACTAGCGGCCGGTAATTTGTGTTTCGAGTTTTTCCTCCTCTGATTGTCCTTGGGCAAATAAAACTCATTTATCCTTTACGCTCATTTATTTTACAGGATTTAAGGCGACTCAATTTGGCAGACAATTCCATCGAGGAATTGGTCCATAGAAATTTCTTCATGCTCAACAAACTCAAGTACCTCGACCTAAGTGGAAATCCTTTGCAGGATCTTCAGCCGGATGTATTTCGCGATGTACCGGTAAGTCTATGTGTATAGAAATATATATTTTTTGTGTTAGTGTATTGGCAATCCTTCTGCTCCTGCAGTAATATCAATTTAAATTGTTTCGTATTTTTTTTTTAACGAACATTTTGACAGGAGCTCAAGGTACTAAAGTGTCGGAATTGTCAGTTGAAAAAGATAAATCCGCATCTGTACGATTTCCTGCCGCATTTAAGTGAATTGGACTTTGGACGAAACGAGGTAAGGACCACCATAATTGTGCAGGAAATGGAATACATATAGAAATTTCGAGTTTCCTGAGTGAAATTAAATTTTTTTTTTTAATAATTCGACAGTTTAAATTCCTGGACAAGGACGAATTCAGAGATGTTAAGCGATTAACGAAAGTCCTTTTGGATGGTAATCAACTGTCGGTGGTGGTGGATGAACTGTTTCGTATGCAAAAGAGCTTAGAGCATTTAGGTGAGCCCAATGAAATATTCAAATTTTGATGAATGTTTCGAAAACTAATTCTCGGTGAAGGTCAATATTTAAAATGCTGTTCTTTAGGTTCAATTTTTTAAGGAATATTTAAGGACTTATGAAAACTTAAAGGAATTCTTATGGTTTATGGAATTAAAAAATAAATCTTTGAACTTCCGTTACAGATCTTTCTTACAATCGGTTGGCCAAGGTACCCAATGACGCATTTCAGAATTTGATGAATCTTACATATCTGGATCTATCGTACAATAAATTGGTGCGATTAGAACCGCAATCGGTTCGTCGATTGACTAGCCTACAAACGCTTAATATAAGCGGTAACATTCAGATGGATCTGCATGAAATTCGGGACACATTTGAGGTAAGCAATTTTGTTGAATTAAAAAATGTGAATTGAATGGTTGAGGTGCATTGGGTTGAGTTATTTGACTTGGACTTCTCGGCTACTAACTTTTTTTTAATTTTTGTTTTAAGTTTGACTTAAGGCTGACATTGATGATAAGAATAAGTAATAAACATTGTTTTGTTTATTTTCTGGTAACACACTACATTAACAATTTCCTGAGATAGACCTTAAAAAGTTTCCTGAACTATATGCATATTCTATAGCCTTATAGTTCACAGCTGTTAAACAATATAAATAAATAACAATCCTAACCTCGTTCTTGGCTTCTCGGATCAAAATTTTAAGAATTTCTTTTAGTTCAAGACTAGCTTTTCTTAAGAACTGGGCAATTTTCCGGACAATAGAGCACTTCTTCGTGTTCTTTACCATTTGGCGCATTATATCGGTAGATTGTACTTTAAATAAAAAGCTAAATTTTTTTCTTTGGCTAAGAGGTAGGTTTTCTGATTAAGGAAATTGATTACTTTATTGTAGTATGGCGGCTTTACTGAATATTCGATTGCCAGATTATTCCACTTTCTAATACATGATCCACCGGAATTTATAAAGTGAGTGTTATTATGCAATTCACGGAATCCTTTCTTCAATCATTACCGTAAACTTTGAAGAAAGTTACCATTCCCAAATCAAGATCTAGGTTTTGGTGATTTAATAGGCAATCTGAAGGTACTTTTAATTAATCAACTGAGGAAATGTTCCACTGTTTCAAAAGAACGATATATCCATGCTCCAAAGAGCCAGAATTTCGATTCTAGTTCCTCTATTCTCTGACGGTTTTAAATTTATGTAGGATTTCCCATTTATTTAAAAAATAAAGCCTCTAAGGGGCCTTATTGATACAAATTATAAGAAACTTTATTTACTTTGAATCTCTAGCGGGCAACCGATCTTTTCTAGATGAGTTTGAAAACTGAACTTTAAAATAAAATATTGTTTTAGTGCGAAAGTGGTTAAAGAAGGTACGCCACTGTATACACTTTATCTTTTCCCCATTATTCTTTGTTCGTTCGAATTTGTACCAATGCTGTCGGTAGAATTAGTCTCGTCATGTCATCGTTACTTTCTTAACTCATTTTTAGCTATGTTGGAAACAATTTTTAAAATATGAATCTTTTATACACAGAACACATAACACGCTTGGTGTCTGCTAATTTAGTTTGTAGATGCTTATGTCGCTTTAGGTTTGAAGCAGTCAAGAATCCCAGGTATTTATGCTCTTTAGTTAGTTCTGAACTATTTCTATTGGTTGCTCCTCAAATGTTCACTTCTTCCTTCTGGTAAATCTCCTTAAACCGTTTCTTAGTACATAAATCATCCTTTTTGACTTTGAAAAATGTACCTATGTTTTGCATTAGAGGAGGAGCTGATTCATCTTCAGCTGCATCTCGTCTACGTTTTTGGCTAGGAACACTATCATCATCATCATCGGTGCAACAAGTTGAATCCGGTCCCTTAACAAATTCTTCCAAACTGGTCTACGCCATCCTTCCAAGGTCTGCCACATTGTCTTCAACCATAAAATGAAGTGCAAAAGGCTTTCCAAACTCGAGTCTAACGAGCTTTATTTTTTCTACAACATTTGCTTCGATGTAGATTTCTTCGCAATCGTTCTCCCTCTCACTCGGAGCCAACAATTCTCCGTAAGACTTTCCTCTCGAACGCGGATAAGAAATCAGAGTGCCTTATTCTAAGCAGCCGTCTCGGATCCGTGTATTAGTACTGGGAACCATAAGTCTTGTACAGTAGCAGCTTAGTTTTTATGTAGATATTATATGCTGCTAATTATGCTAATTTTATATACTTAAGGTTGTACGTTTAATAAACTTAATTTATATATCCGGTCTGTGTAAGACTTATGCAAGTCTTTTGGTAATTTCTTGTTTCTGGTTTTCTGGTTTCGGTTTTATATATTTTCTGGTTCCGTCGGTATTTATTTGCAGCACATCGAAGTCTTGACTAGTAGATCGCGGACATAATCCGGTAGATCGCAGACTTGGTCTGGTACATTGCGGGTTTATATCTGGTAGATCGCAGTCTTGAACTGGTAGATCGCGGACTTAATCCGGTAGATCGTAGGCTTATGCCCTGGTACACGCAATATTATTACTGGTAGATCGCAGACTTGGTCTGGTACTTTGCAGGCTTATACCTGGTAGATAACAGTCTTGGAAGGGTTGATCACAGGCTTGTTGCCTAGTACAAATTGTCCAAATATCCTAAACGAGGCAAATTCAAAAAGAACAAGAAGAGAAAAATAAATACGAAATAGGTGGAGTTTCGTTCAAGTAGAAAGTAGATGTAGATAATATTTGGGTGTGTGTGTGTGGATTCAACGAGAAAGTTTTATGGGTGTGAGTTTACGGGCTGTATGTTGGTGTTGCTATCATCAATGTTTTCTTATGACGTTATTATTATCGTCCGTAAACCGCCTTTACAGACAACCAACTCTTTTTTTCATATCCATTCTTATATTTCAAAAAAATAAATATTACCCCAAGTATTCATACAAATCTAGATTTGGTACTAGATTTAGTACTTAGTAGTATATTTTGTACTTGATTTTTTTTAAGTGGTGAGTGGAATTGTAAATTGGGTGAGTTAACGGGCTATATGTTGGCGTTGCTGCCCTCAATGTTTTCTTATGACGTTATCACGTACAATTATCTTCCGTAAACCGACTTTACAGACAACCAACTTTTTTTCAAAAACAACAAAATAGCAATGTGAGGCTTGTTTTGGAAATCATTAGCGAATTTAGAGTACTTTAAATAAATTAAGCAAAATGAAATAAGACTTCAAATTCTTTTTAAAAATATAAATGAAATTAGGCCCCAAAATTATTATTAAGTTCTGATTTCATTAGCGCTTTGTTTCATTATGAAATAAATGCTGCTCCTCTAGCAGGTGCGAAAAAAAAACTCTACAATTTACAAGATTTTCCACATGGTGAAACAGTGGTTTGGGAAACTTGTTGTTTTCAGCTTGGTGAAACCGACTGCCCTCCTACTAATTTGTGCTTGTGAACTACAAAACACAAAATTGTGCTTGTAATCTGTAGTTGGTGAAATATGGGCCCCAGATTTATGTTAATGCTTATTTAGTTCCTTGCAGTTTCTTTGTGTTTCTTAAACAATTGTTCTGGCCTTTAATTTGAAGATAATTATTGGCGTGGATGGATTTTCATTGTTAACTCTGTTGGCATATTCAATGATAGTTTTTATTTTATTAGAGTTGGGTAAAGATTTTGGTTTTCTCACTGGATCAGAGTAGAGCCTACCTCATTTTTTTCAAGACTTTTCTTCATAACTCATTTCGATTGTGTCTCCAGTAGTTTGTTACCGTTATCTAAGACGACAACTTTGGCAGAGATCTTATGCTTCACTGTAATCTTTAAGGTAAGACAACTTCTTAGCTAAAGTTTGGATTGTTCTTCTTCAAAATTTCCTTCATTTCATCGACACTGATGTGGTAGAGCAAGTATTTTCAAGGCTTCTCTTTGTAATAAGGTTAGTCTATAATTGGCGGTACCTATGATTTAATGTGTCTTAAAAGATTAAACTTACTAATACTTCATTCCGAAGATGTAGATATTGCGTTAATTTTAAGGTATTTATAATTATTTTAATTTTTTTTTTTAATTACATATATCGGCATTAGTTTTTCTTAGGCAAACCATTTTTAGGGATCGCAAGAGGTCAATCTAATCTAATCCAGAACTTAATATAGTTACACCTTTATAAATCACATTTTTACTTTTAAGACACTAATTACCGGACTAAGAAAATTCAATTTCAAAGTTAAAATAAGTTAAAGAAAAAATACAAAAACCTACCAGACAACCGAATATCCCTTTTTTATGCCACATCTTATACGTAGCACCCCAAATTGCCCATTGTGTCAAACTCAATCTGCAAAGTTTAAAAGTAAAGGTCATCATTCAACAAATACAAAAAAAAGTTACATAAATTACTTAAAAATCATTCGCCATGTGTTTAACTAAAACTAACCAAAAAAAAAAAAAACTTTTTGGTCTGCCAGCTTCCTTCTCGTTGTATAGAAAATAAATGTTCAAGGACGAATAACCATATCAGCCCACAAATCACACTCTCCCATCGCATATACACAACCATCCAGTATCTAAAAGTTTTCCTTCTGCTGACCAATTTTGTTTGCAGTTGATTCCACAACTGACGTCGTTAGCCATTGCCGACATGGGGCTGCTGCCCATGGGACTGTTAGTGCCTTTCAAACAGTTGCGCTATTTGAACATATCTGGAAATCATTTGGACAATATGTCCCTACAAGTCATCGATCCTTGTCGGGAACTTGAGGTATGTATAAACTAATGTTAAGCACAAAATTCCTTTGCAGCAACAAAAACATGCAGCAGGCCGCCGCAAGGCATTATTTAACACTCCTACTATAATTGTACTCTTGCTTGGGCAGCAGTATGCTTTCGGGAGGAGTACTTTCGAAAGTAGTCCTCGCAGTGGCTTTGCTGCCTGTCTTGGCCATCTGGCTGGGGCTGTTGGGTGTTTTCTCGATGAATGTACGCCAAAAAGTATATTGCACAAGCAGGAGTTCAGCAGGAAGGAGCAACATTTTTCACAGCAAATAAATTTAATTTTAATTGTTTACCCCCACTCTGCTCTATTTGTTTTATCCCGTCCACTACATGGAATATACAACATGGAACTACACAACTCCTCTGGACGATCAAATGGATTGCAGTTTTTGGATTTGTCACGAAATCAATTGTACGGCATCAACGAGGACACTGCACTGCGGATACAAAGCATTCGTAATGTGCGCCTGGATAACAACCCTCTAATTTGTGACGAATGTCACATGGGAAAATTAATTAATATCGTTAGACATGTAAGTTTTTCAGACTGTGTGTGTGTGTCTACGTTGTTTTGTCGAATAACACTTACGCAATAGTTTATGTTGGCGTGGTGCAAACCACAATTGGCAATTGTCAGGCAATTTATTCTCTAGGCTGGCTGGAGGAAGGACGAAACATTCCTTTCCTTCCAGCTCAGCAGTGAACTTTGCCTTTGCGTTGCATTGCATGGTGAAATCAATTAAAGTGAATAAATTGTTTGGATTTTGGTAGAAAACGATACCGGAACTGGCATTCTTCTCTCTCATTTTTGCCAAGAATTTGTAGATCCATTAAGATATTTTTTCTTACTTTTTTTTTTGTCTAACTCTTGGTACTGATTCCGTTTCCGGTGTTTTCTTATTTTCTCTCCACCTTTATAATATACATAGTTGCAGTGGAAGTGGGACACATATCCAATTTGTTTTCTACCGAAGAGCTTGCGAGGTGCTGAAATTACGGACCTTGATATTACTGGATTGGATACGTGCCTGGAATTTATTACGGACGAAGAAAAGGATGCTGCAAGCACATCGCATAATTTTCTCGAAAGGGGTAAGTGATGAAAAATTGTGTGTGTTTCTTGATTTTTTTTTCGTATAAGAAAGGTGTTCGTGACTTTATTTTGGGTTTCAATTTATGGCCAAGGATTGCAACTTGGGTTTAATCAAGTTTTAATGAGGTTGTTTGTCGGATGTCGTTGGTAAAAAATTTGTTGTCACTGCTCGTGTTAGTTGAAGGTTAGAATTTTGCTTGTTGTGGACAACGTGATGAAACTTTAGCCGAATTAGCATATCAAGAAGAATTTTTTGAACTTAAAATACAACTTTAGTTCATATCTATACTAATAACTAATAAAAATAAAATATAAATAAATAAAATAAAAATAATAAATAAATAATAATAAGGACTGATATTTTTAATGACACATTAAAGCCAAATGATTTGTGGTATATACCATTAATCTTTCTTGTGCGTTTTACAATTGCATTTAAAACGAAACTGAGAGATTTGTGAGAATTATGGAAACATATGCGCCGTAGCGTATCAAAGGTTCAAAGAAGATGCTGAAATGTGGATATAGAACCGATCAGCTGAGTAAGACATCACCAGACTCAACCGGGCTTAAATATATGTTGAAATATATGAAGATGTCCAAATTAGATTGTGCTAACACAAGATTTTATGACACATGAACGCAGACAACGATGATAGCTTATGCGCTTGAAATATGGGCCAGAAATTCGAAATGGGCAAATATCACCTTCCGGAAGAGGGCCATTTCTGCCAAAAGAATATTGCAACTCAAAAGTAAACCAATGCATGCCGAAATTGATTTGTTGATGTGGTCATGCAAGTAACACAACGTTTTATAATCTGAGGAAATATTTTTTTTATAAATAATTAAAAAAATAGTTTCAAGTCAAGAAGATAGATTTGATGAGTTAATAATTTTTACAAAAGAACTCAGCACAAAATTGGAGTTAGAGTAGTTATTATCTAGCTCTCAGTTTTAGCACCGCTTGGACAAGTAAAAAGCCAACATTTATCAGAAGATGTTTTTGGTGCTGATCTACCTCAATTTACTCGTCAACATGAGTGATGAGTGATATATACATATAATATATATAATATATGTATATATATCCTCAATCTTAGTGTAGTTTTATTTAATCTCTTTTTATTGTAAAGTCAATAAGTCAACAAGATCTGAGGAAAACAGGTAAAATTTTAAGCAACTGTTCCATCTCTTTAATTAATTACACAGTTCTATTTCATCTTTATAAACCAGCCAAGAGAGATGTTGGATTTTTACTCTTGATGGAAGAGCATGTGTTTTTCCTTGTCATTCTGCACATACGGATGAGTTTGACAGAGTGTCAAATTGCTGCAAATTGTTCTTTATAAATGGTCTTTCATTAAGCGCGTCCTAACTTTAAATTAAAAAAAAAAAACAAAGTGTGTGTGAGATATCATCGACATTTTTTATTCGTTTGAAAGGCCTATCGGCGACATTATGTCCTTTGAATGTCCGCCACGGCTTCTCTTGCTAGCGCGCATCCAAAGTGTCCAATTTTCCATGACTCTAGCGCAGGCCTAGTTCTTGTGAGCGAAATCGACTGCCTTCGATTCTCCTGCGCACTCGCACGGGTCACGGCCGGCGGTGATGTTTTCGGCAGATCTTACGTTTTGTCGACGAATGGGCGTTGGTTGATTGTTTACTAAAACAGTGGACTCGTAGGACGATTATGGTGACATATAATGGGCGAAGCGCGCGGAACGTTTCCGAACACGTGTTATTAAACGCTATATCCTCCCATGGTGATTTGGTAAAACGGACTGAATAAATGACAGCCAATTTGACAGATGTAGCTTCAACAAGATTGCCGCTATCAACTGTCAAAGTCCTATTGGAAGACCCTTTAGATTGTCTCTATAAATGCTGTCATAAGCGATTTTGAAATCTATAAAAAGGTGGTTTAATTAAAATCTCTTTTTTTGCGAATAGGATTAAGTTCTTTTTTTATTTCTTGGTTTATGGTTTCTCAATTAGTCAAGTGTTTTAAGAAGAGTCTTATCGTCATTCACAAGGTTTTTTGTTTACCCTGAGCACACTTTTGCGCTTGCTTGCGACTACTAGGGACATTTCTTTAATTGACAAAATTACAACCCTGCTGTATGGCAGTTTATTTGCCGCAGTTGATTGCAGTGATAATGTCTTTGTCAAATGAGGTTAAGTCCCGGGTCAAAATAAACAAAAATTGAACAAAATTGTGAAATTGTAAATACTAATCAGAAGTATAACATCATGTAACTTTAGTCGTGTTTTATTGGTAATCTATAGCTAGTGCAGTATTGGAAGTCCAAATAAAACGCTATATTCACTCTATAATTCACTTTTAATTTAACCCCCGAAGTGACAACTGACGTCTTGTTGAATAAATTTAGAAGGGTGTGTTCCAAATTCAACTCAGTTCTTGGACAGAGACATCCGGATAGAATATTTAAGCATGACGTCATCAGTGAACCTTGATGACAGAATTAATTAGAAAAAAACTGCAGTAATTTAAATTTCAATTGATGCAAAACCTGCATCTTATGTCTTATTTGATTGATTCAATATAATTTTAAGTCGACTAACACTTTGGATTCTTTCCAACAAATTTATTTAATTAAGTCAATTTGGGTCACTGATGACGTCAAAATACAGGAAGCGCTGTCATGTAATCTTGTATCATGATAATCAACGATCATATCCACATATCCTTTTTTTTCTACATTCCAGTTGGTTGACATATCTTCCCAAGATTTATCTCAACTTATTATATTCACTAATTTCACTAGCCTAATTATCGACACTTATTGTTTGTTGTTGTTTGCCGTATAAAATTTTACTGCGCTGGGTATACACTTACCAATAAAACACGGCTTTTGTAACAACAAAAATTTACAATTTATTTAAAAAGTCACATTTATTTAGCCGAAAAAGATACTTCATTACAACGACACATAAAAAAACTCTATAATAGTCCTGACCTTAAGTAGGTTTTTAATTAAAAGATTATGGGATTATAAAACTTTTTTGAATTTCACATTTCTTCTACCGGAGCACATAATTTACATGTGACCTAAATTCATTATAGCGAATGCACCAGAAGTCTTAAAAACATTTTGTTTTCCCATTAATATCTGAGTTCTATGCAAAATCATCTGTATAAGTTTGTTATGTACCCGTCAAGTCCAAACCATCAACACTGACGCTTGAGTCGGTTCAACCGTTCACACGAGTGTGTTACTAAATATTTTGCCATAACACCTGCATCCACACACCGGTTCATATATCCTGGCTCCTAGACTTGACTAATGATGCAGTTGCATAGAAGGGTTACTGATGGTCCTCACTTCTAACCGCAACGATGATGATACAGAAGAGCCGACCTACATGTCGTTCCTTCCTCCAAAGTGCAGACAAAACCGCACTCTAGTTTTTCTCTCCCAACAAAGTATGTATAGTTTTTTTAAGCCATTGCTGTAGCCATTAATCGTTCTAATTGTCTTAAACGCTTGAACACGTTTTTTTCCTTTTTTGAGACTAAAGATCTGTAATTGCATCCGACGGATACAAATTGTTTTGTATATTTTCTTTAAATACTGATTAATAGTTTAGTATATTTATTTTTTCCTATTTAACGTAAGAATATACACTTATCAACTGTCTTTGTTGCAATTTTACAAAATGTTTTTCTCATTTTCTTACTTCTTTTCTTTTACACCAGGTGGCCTTAATACACTTGCAATTCTGGGCGGTATTATATTCGTTCTAATTGCCATCATTATCCTGGCAATGGCTGTTTGTTTCTCAAGACATCGTGCTCGTTATTATACGCGAGAAGACCGACGTGCTGGAGGTATGTATGTGTGTTGTAAATTAATTTGATTTTATATCTCATTTAACAGGATATATTGTGTTGTAAGTTGTAGTGGTGTCGGGTATAGAAAACCTTTAATTAGTGTATGTGTTCGATTTAAGGGCAATTAGAAGTTACTCGATTTTCATAGATATTCTCAATGAATTTAAGTTTAATTAAAATGTGAGGAAGTTGAAAACATGTTAGAGCTTATGCATGTACGTACATTACCTTAAGAAAGTTTGAAGTATCTACTTATTTATATTTTTCATTGTAAAGTTTGATCCAATAGGAGGTACTTTTTTTAAAAGCGTTGATTTTACAGATATTATTTGTCATCTAGCTTGTCTAAATGACTTTTGTGTTCAGTATGTATTGCCATTTCGTCATGAATAGACTAACGTCTGAACAACGCCAACTAATTGTGGAAACTTATATCTTAAATCAGCGCTCAATTAAAAAATGTGATAGAGCTTTTCGACTACATTTTGGTCTTTATAATCATCTAACTGAACGCACTATTCATAAAACCATCAACAATTTTACACTATTGGGTATTTATTCAACAACTAGAGTGCGAAAAGACCGTAATATTGAAAATATTGCTGCGGCAGCAGACAGTTTTCGTGAAGACCGTGATCAATCAATTCGTTGTCTTCATTTTTGGTTAAACAGATATTGCCTTATATGGGCCGATGAATGGCCAAAGGCAGTCCAACTACCACTATTGTGCTGTTTTGGTTGGTTAATGGGTAGGTGGCATCATCGGCCTTATTTCCTTAAAAATGCGGAAGGAGGGCATGTTATTATCAATGGAGAGCAAGATATTGGTGATGCCGGCTTGTGATTTAAACAGAATGGCACTTCATACTATATGCCATATAGCTAACTAATCAATCACTTTATTCATAACTACGTTCGATGAAAACATTATCTCAAGAAATGTTCGTGTCAATTGGGCACTAAGATTTGGCCGAAACGATAGAAGCTTTGGAACCCAACAAAACTCGAGTTATTTATGGAATACCGGCCGTTATGCTTGAAACACTAGTCGAAAATTGGAGTCACAGAATCGACAATTTATAGGTATAGAAATATAAAATGAAGCAAAACACAGACACATAGTGACGTCAGGGGGTCACTGCAATGACATACTACAAGTACCATCTAATACTCGCTTAAGGACTAAAGATTCCACCAACCCATAAAGCTCACCAAATGGAAAATATCAATTCTATTTTGAAATTTGTTAAGTATATAAATGCAAAATACACTTCACTAAACAATCCCTGACCGTCAGTATGGCTACCGCAGCAACCTTTCCACTGGTGATCTGATTGCATATCTCACCGAACAGTGAAAAAAATCCTTACATCGATTTTATGAAAGTAAAATTATTGTTCTTGATATCTCCAAAGCATTTAATAGAGTTTGGCATGAAGCTCTCTTATCGATTATACTCTTGTTCGGACAAATTCAATACTGATTCCCACAAAATAAATACTGTGTACCCCAGGGCTCCGTTCTGTCTGCGACTCTTTTCCCCATTTTTACTTGCGCTTATAGCGACAAAAAAGCAAGTTTAGGATTCATGAATATAAAAAAAATTGAGATAACAATCAAACATGATATTACGATCATAGATAAGCCTAAAAAAGTCATTGACAAAAAATGTCCGTCGTCTATCTGTCCGGTTGTATGTCGATCTGCAGCCTAAATATTTTTTAGAGGGTAAATTGAAATTTTATTTTAGAGCTTAAAATAACGGTACCTACCATATAATTAAGGAAAAGTTTTTTTTTCGAAAACGGCTCCAACGATTTTGATGAACATTTTTGAGATTTTGTTTGTTCGTAGTAGCTATCATCTAATCAGAACCAAATTTACCGGAAAAGTCTATTAACGGTACCTTTCATATAACGTTTTTTTTTAGTTTTCCACTTTTTCGGTAACGGCTCAATGTATTTCAATAAAATTAAATATTTGAAAAGATCTAGATAATTATGCATACCAACATTTTGAATAATTATTTTTTTCTATTTTTGAATTTTTTGTTTGAAAATTCAATATTTTTAAAACTTATCAAAAAAAATACTTAAAATTTTAAAATCAGGTGTAAATTAAAAAAATGTAAAAAAAAACTGCATTATAAAATTACAAAAACTGTTGTTTTTTTTTTTTTTAAACTAAAAATAAAAAAATAAGATTTTATCTAAACCGGTCCTACAATTTTCGAAAGACTTTTTGTTAAATTCTTTGTTATTTAAGACGTGTGATAGCATACTTAATTTTTACTAAAAACAGTTAAGTATTGTGGTTTTGATACTTTTTTAAGTTCAAACTGTGTTATTTTCAACGTAAATGTTAATTGTTTCTGTCAAAGATCTTGCTTTCCAATGTAATAAGGCACATAAAAGCAAGTACGTGCGACCCAATCGGGCCCATTTTTATAAATGACTTCTGTCTGTTACTTCTAATTCACTTAACTGTTTTGCTGACGAACGACCTGTTGGAACAACCATATATTTGAGATCAATAAAAATGCTGCTAAGTGCTTAAGTTTTCTGTATCGGTGTAAGAAGTATATTTCCCCTGGCTACAATTTATAAAGCGTTTATACGCCCTAAACTCAACTATAACTCCCACCTCTGGGGAGGTGCTTCGCAAACATCGAGCGTTTAGATTGATAGGAAATAGAACTGCCGCTGAAACAATTGCCCCTCTCGAACAAATACGCAATGTTTCATGTCTTTCCTTATTTTATCGTTTCTTTTATAAAAAAATGTTTACTCGAAGTAGCCAGCTGCGTTTCGCCCGTAATACTCGTTTCTCCCGTAATATTCGTTTCGCAAGGAATGCTCATCAGTTCACCCTTGAGCCCAATTTCGGACGTACCGTGAAAAATAGGAATTCTTTTTTTTGCCGAACAACACGAATTTGGAATGGTTTACCTGGCGATATTTTGCCTTACTATTTTAATTTGCAAGCATTCAAAACCAATGTTAATCGACACCTTCCGTCCTTCCCACCCTATTATTCTAATCCTCGCGGAGTGTACTTACCTTCATTAAAAGGGAAACAAATAGTTAATTAAGAAAAAAATGGAAGGCTTTATTCCTAATGAACGCCGGTTATTCGAAAGAAGCAATTCTGCCTCGTCTAATATCCCGCTTCGGCGATTCGCATAACTGTCCAGAACACCTGATTTGACCGCTTCAGACTTTTTATTGTGTTGTTATTTAAAGTCCCACCCCAGGGTTATGTTAACAAGTTTCAGAATTTTCAGAATTTTGAAACACTTAAAGAGGAAATACGTCAGTAATGCGAGAACCTATCGCGGAAAATTCTGACGCAAGTGATGGAATATGTCATAAAACAAGTCTATACGGACATTAATTCTAAAGTTGGCCAGATATTATTATTTTCGACTTAATGAATAATATTCTAATTCATTAAATAGACATCCACAAGTAGGACCAACAAAATTTATTCCTAACAAAATTACAGCGAAACAAATAACATAAGGTGATTACTTTTGCGCCACCCTGTATTAAGAGCTCTGCAGGTAAACCGTCAAATCTAGCTGTTTTGTTTCCGTTTAGAATATATGTAGGTTTGTTTAAATACCAAATATTACAGCAGCTTAAGCGTTTCTCATAAAAGAGTCACAACAATCGATTCCACTTCGCTTTTAAGAACAGAAAAGATGGATCATATAACTTCCTTTATCCAATTTCAGTACTTTTAATGATTTTCTATACGAATTTCTTATCATAAAAAATATTTTTATAGAATCAGTATTTTACTAAGAAAAAATGCAATATCCATAAAATTTTACTGTTAACAAAGCAGTGAAATCCAAAATAAGCGATTCGTATGAATTGAAAAACCTGTTACCCGTATACGTCAGGAATGATGTTGCTTACCAACTTCTTCCACAATATGGTCAATGTGTAAACACAGACTTTAATTTCATGTGGTTTAAATTCAACCTTCGCAAGCACATCATTCACACATGTTTTATTTATAGAGGTTCGAATCTGTAATCTGTCTGGAACCATCCAAAGAATTGTTTCTAAATACCCGCACACTAAAATCGTTATTAGGGGTGTTTTCAATGTTTATAATTCTACGTGGTTTCACTATTCTGGCCAGACCACAACCGAAGGAAGGTTTACCGAGATCTTCGCAGAGCTGAACAACTTGACGCAGCTTATTGACGAGCCAAGTCATTCCGCATACACCTTGGACCTTGTTTCTTACATCTCATTCTGATAAGTATAAGTGTACTATCGCCTCTAGGAACGTCGGATCACTGTATCATTTCTGCAAGTTTCTCGTGCTCCATCTTAAAAGTTAAAGAAAACATCCCAAAAAGAACCGTATGGCGTTACGAGAAAGCCAACTGGGAAGGTTTTTCCATCCGTCGTATTCAACAGGCCTTTATCCAAGAGGATGGAAAACTGCATTTGTCCATTCCATACCTAAAAAAGGCGTGTCTTCATCTCCCTTTAACTACCGACCAATTGCACTTAAATCCCTTCTTGCCAAGGTCATGGAAACGCTGATAAACTATCAGATTAAGAAATATCTTGAGACACGGAAACTTCTAAATGACCGGCAATACGTTTTTCGTAGCAATAGGTTCACTGGTGATATGATGCTATATCTCACCGAACAGTGAGTTTACACCGTTTTGGAGAAAGTAAGATTATTGCACTTGATAGTTATTTCAAAAGCATTTGATAGAGTTTGGCATCAAGCTCTTTTATCGAAAATGCGTGCATTTGGAATCGGCGAACCTCTTATTCGATGGATTAGAAATTACCTTTTGGAACGTTCAATTCACGTTGTTTTGGATGGCTTCCTGTCTGATAGACACAAAATAAAAGCTGGTGTGCCCCAAGGCTCCGTTCTGTCTCCGACACTCTGCCTTATTTTTATCAATGATCTCTTGTCTAAGACTTCTAATCCATTAAATTGTTTTGATGACGACAGTACCCTCAGCTTCGCATACTCGTTTCTACATTCACTTCCCTGTTCTTCGGATGTGGAACTGCAACGGCAACGTATGATTAGTTCATTAAATTCTGATCTGGCCAGCATTGTTCAACGGGGAAATATTAATCGTGTGGAATTTAATGCTTCAAAAACTCAATGCTGCCTGCTGTCGAGGAAACTGAACAGCTTTGCGTTCTAGGTATGTGTATCACAAACCACCTTCTGTGGAATGAACACATAAATGACATCGTCAAAAATGCTGGGAAATATTGGTTTTCTTAGACGATGCAAGAAATACTTCTCCCCGTTAGATCTGGCTACTGTTTATAAGGCGTACATTCGTCCGAAGCTTGTGTACAATTCTCATGTTTGGGCAGGTCCCCTTTTACTCACTTGCTATTCCTAGATAGAATCCAGACAAATGCATTGAAAATGATAGGGAATAAGGATATAACAGAAACATTTGATTCACTAGAACATCGTCGAAGTGTTTCCTGTATCTCCTTATTCTATCGATTCTTCTATAAACAATGCTCCAGCGAAATAGCCAGTTGCATTCCTCCCCTGAAAAGTTTTACCCGTAATACTCGTACCGCTAGGAATGCTCATAAATTTACCCTTGAGCCTAATTTCGGACGCACTATTAATTATAGAGACTCATTCTTTAAACGCACAACACGAATGTGGAATGCTTTACCCGGCTCGATTTTTCCATTCCATTACAATTGACAAACGTTCAAAAGCAATGTGCATCGGTACCTCCTTTCATCTTCTATCCAATTTCCCTAAACGCTCGCACTGTGTTAATACATGATAAGGGTAGTAACAACTCCTTGAGTGCGTGAAGATTATAAAAAAAAAATATGGATGTTCCGAATTAAACAATATTTCCAACTTAACTTATGCCATGAGAAATATAATGGCGAGGATATAAGGAAAAAAAAAATCATTTCATTGGAAGCCATTGATAACTTTCTTCATTATAATATAAAAAAAATTATTGTTTTATCCCTAGCAGTTCCTCAGTCTTCAGACTCTCAACCAAACCTTTTATCGCTTTCGACAAATATGTACTTACGTAATATGGTTCTGGTTCATGGTTTCATCATCAACCTGGAAAATTGTTTTCAAGTTGCTTTCGTTTTTTGGTGTTAATATAAACAAACCAAACAAGAATTTTTCTCTTATGGTTTGTTTTCCTCACACCCCTCACAGCCATATTGAATCACAAAAAACAAATAACCTGCAGCTTGCTGATAACTGAAACTGTAATAATCCCATATCCGCCAAAGTGCTGCTTGCAATAATCCTGATCCAAGCTGCTGCAACACTTTGACATCGGCATACTTCAATCAATCAGCGTCAAGGATATTCCCTATACAAGACCCCATTCTCATCTTACAGCCTTATGCATTCAAAACCTCGGGTGATGTTGAAGCAACGTCGACGACTATGTCATCCGAAACAATCGAGCATCGTGTCAGGAAATTGGGAGAACAGGTTGCGAGTTTAACTGTGTCATTGCACCAAGGATATACACGCTGCCTTTTCCATCTGCTTACGTTGAATGGCGTTAAAAAGTGTGGAAAGTGTGATTTTCTAACCTAACTGGCAGCAATTTGATAAACCATTTTGTGCTATAGTATAGTTTGGTCTTATTGGTGTGCGTTTACGTGACTAAGAGGTTGTTTGCGCAAATTAAGGCTCAGGGGATCGGAGATTGATTGAAAAGTGGGAAAATCGTGTGGATAGGTAGATATTCAAAGATGCAAATCTAAGTTGCGTTCAATGCAAAGGGAAAGGAATAGAATTTTGTAGGTTTAGTATTTGCTGCTGAGGATGTTCGGATTAGTCGGTGAAAATTTAGTGAATTTGGGAAACTATGTAATCCTTTTGAGAGCACAGTTACTAAAAAGCTTTTGCATCAAAGGAATTATTTGAGTTTATTTATATATAGCGTTTTATTTCAAAATTATACAAGTATGGAGAAGAAGAAAGCCAAAATCAAGAATTCCACATTCATGTGGTGCTGCCAAAGAAAGCATTCACAACTTTCTTTTAATAATTTGCGCTCAATCGGTACAAAAATGGAGACAATCTGAAAAAAAACTTAGACAGATAGATTATGCTGACAATATACATATCTAATGGCAAACCACAGCTAAAGCAAGCAATAAAATAGGGAACCATAAAGAGGTTACGCAGTTCAGTTATCTGGGGGATTATTTAGAACTCCTTGTCGGAACGGGCCTGGACATGCAACAGAAGTGGCGTTGAAAAGGCTGATACACTGAGGAAACCTGACGACAATATAGCGAATAGACGCTTTGAAACACCAAACACAACTTGGAGGCCATCTGTAGTAAAAGAAGCTCAGATCCATGGCTACAGCTAATAAGATCAGTTTCAGTAAATTGGGACAGGTGAAAGGACCTTGTTGTTGGTATGCTTTAAGAGTAGTCAAAGTGCTGCAGTATTTGTAGCTGGAAAATATACGTTCAAAAAACCCGTTGAGTGACTGGTACGGCAACATTTATTAGCAAAAATTAAGTAACAAATTGGTTCCTAAGACTATGATTTTCTTGTATGAATAGTGAAACGAGAACTACTATCAATGGCTTTGTTACTCTATAGAAATGCTGAAATTTTTGCAGAATTAAACAACTCGAACAGCTTGTTGATAAACCACTTGCTTCACCATAAACAAGCAAATTATTAATTGTGTGTCGTGTCGTTGCACTTGTTTGATCCAGTAGTACTAGTGCCTGCCAACCTTCCGATAGAATTTATTTGACACATGCCCGCTCCATTTTTGTTTGTATTTGATGTTTAACAAAACGATGATCTCCTCCTGTCCATCCAGGGGTTTGAATGGAAAAGGCGCTGGAGGAATGTTCTATATCCCGTACCTGCACAGTAGACTCCTTTAAGGGTGACCAGATCATTTCTCAATGAAAAGAGGACATCTACAGGATTCTCAAATAGAAGCAAAAAAGCAAGAAAACCTTTTCTCGAGATATTTTTTTTTTGGTTTTTTTGAAACGTTTTTTTTTAATAAAAGTGTCAAAAATTTTCAATTCCCACAGTTGACGAAACGGATAGTATTGTTAATTACTGCAATACCTACTTGAAATAAAATTAAAAGTTGATCAGTTTTGTGGTTTGTGCAGTTTTGCTTCTTAAAAAAACTATCATTTGAATATTCTGATATCGATATGTCACTTTCTTCTCAGAATATGAAGAACCAGAAATTTTATTCAAATTTTCAATTCAAAAATTTTGTACGTGTTTTAAATTTCGTTTTCTTAAAACGTTTTCAAATTACAAAATTGGTAAAAAGATTTACTTTCGTTTATGTCAACCTTTTTCTCGTAACTAGTACAACGTATTTTCAAGATCACTCAATTGGGGAATATTTTTCAAATTCATCCACATAAAACTATTATTATTATTGTATATTGTCTTTATATATTTTGGTTTGAAGTGTGCTTTGGCTTTTTTTTATTATAATTAATTTAAAAAAACTTTTTCATAAGATATTTTGTTACGCATCAGACAAATTTATAAATAAAAAGAGTTGGTTGTCTGTAAAGTCGGTTTACGGACGATAATTTTACCTGATAACGTCATAAGAAAACATTGATGTCATCAACACCAACATACAGTCCGTTAACTCACACCCACAAACACTCGCGTTAAGTCCACATACACACACACACCAATTTCTACATCAACTTTCTACAACAAAACTCCGCTTATTTTGTATTTCTTTTTCTCTTTTTGTTCTTTTTGAATTTGAGTAGAATTATTTTGGGAATTTGCGCCTGTTCTTTTTCATGTTCGCCTAGTGCTAAGAATACGTTTGCGATTTAAGTTGAAAGAAATGACCAACAAACCTCCTCGTTAAATCCACACACACACACCCCCATTAATAAATCTACTTTCTACTTTAAAAAAACTCCGCCTATTATGTATTTCTTTTTCTCTTTCTGTACTTTTTGAATTTGAGTGGAAATGTTTTGGGAATTTGTGCCTGTTCTTTTTCATGTTCGCCTGGTGTTTGCGATAGATTTTGGTTGAAAGGACCACAGTATCGCGGTAAGCATCAGTCATGAGTCTTATCAGCAAGAGTCTTATCAGCATGAGTCATGTTATTTCGTACGTGTCATTGATTTATAATCACGTCAAAAAAATCAGAACAGTTGTTTTTTGCATCAGCAAAAACAAATTTTTGTTTTGAGAATTGTTTGGTCTTTCAGAACTGCCGAACAATTTTGGCAGAGAAGCTAAATCTGACATTGTTCTATTATTATGTAACTTGTCTTTATAAATGCTGTCTTCCTCGGCTTTGAAATCGATGAAAAGGTGATGGGTATCGATTTAAGGATCGTGGGTTTTTTCCTAGATTTATCACAATGTGAATACAATGACTGACACTACCTGTCAGGTTGTTGACAAATCTTTTTAAGCGCATTGACATCAATACAGAAGAAAAGATTTCATAGGCGATGTTGAGAAGACTGATGCGTCTCTAGTTGGCACAGTTCAGAGTGTCTCTATGGGATCAGGCAAACAAGTCAGAGATTCCGCATTAATCGGACATGCTCACTTCTGGCATCTGACCATATCTTACCTGTGAATTGGTGGAAACTTCTAACCAAATCATCGGCTGCTCTGAAGAGTTCGCTGGCTTTACTTCGTCGAGATCAGGTGGGCGGTGTTGTTGATTAAGCTTGCCTTAACAATAGGAATTGCAATTTAGTTTACTACTAATTTAACGCTGCTACAGGGTACAACAGGGTACAATGATTTTCAAGTATTTAGAGCGTTAATGGGACAAACCAGTTGCAAGAGTTCTAAAGGATCTCGGTAGAATCCCCCCGTAGCTTCTCTTATCGGCAGTACATACGTAGTATCAACGTTTCAATTATGTTATTGTCGATGGTTTTTGGTCCTATTTTTTTTTTAAATAGTGGAGTGCCCCAAGGCTCCATTCTGTCTTTCTGACTTTCTTTCTTATTTTAATCAATGAGTTTTATCTGAAACTTCTTTCTTCGTTTTGCCTAAGCTTCTGATATTCGTGCCCAGGTTTATAGTTTTGTTCTGCAACCGTACCACTGTAATTGAGACTTATTATGTAAAACAACATAACAGAGACTTATTCTATTGCTACTTTAAATAACAATCCTTTAGCAAAATAAACTGATGCATTCAGATTTCTCCGTAATACTTGCGTCACTTGAAATCAGAATGCCCGCATCTAGAATATTTTTTCTTTGAAGAAAAAGGTAACGAAGTCAAGTATATTCACGAGTTCCATGGATCTTTGCTTCGTTTAATAGTTTATCGTTTGATTAGTTGACTTTTATTTCATGCCAAAACAAATTCATTATTATAAGAAAACTGCACAGCCCGTTGGGCGCCAATTGTTGTTTATAATCTATTTCTGTAGCTTATGTGATTACATATGACGAACACTTTTTTAATCTATCTATACATAGAAACCCTAAATTAACCCCTCATTTATCACAACTAAGTGTTCAGCAATTAAGTCTCTAAGAAAATCCGTCTCCCTTAAATTTAAGTTAAACAACATTGATGTTTAAGAAAGAAAAACTTTACTTACTTTCCATTATCCTTCTCTTATTATCTATATATATGTTTTCATTTGTCCTTTTTCTTTCAGGCGATGGTAAATGTTTGGAAAAGAATTCCGATACATCACCCGCAATTACTGGCAAGGAAATCAACTTCAAGTTCCCAATTGATGACCGAGTTTGTACGATTGATGAGCTCGTCCTGCCGCCGGCACCACCTCCGCCCACCAAATCGCCACCAGCTCCACTTGCACAGAATCAACAAACAGTTGCAACATCTCAGGTTCCAGCGACGAGCATACACTTGCCGGAGGCCGCCAAAGCCACAGCAATGACAACACCAACCCCAACCCTTCACACAACAGCGTCAGCAATAACAGCATCACGATTACCAACGACTGCTTCACCAATATCCTGTCCATCCGCCCAGCATCATCGTCAATCGTGTTCCAACGTCGTTGTGATACTACCACCAGCAGCAACGGCGGCAACTGAATTCCGGGACATGGGATCGGCATTACTTTCCGCCACCAGCGACCAAATGCATCAAAATATTCACCCAACAGCAACTGCGGAAACTATCGTGGAAGTCGGGACGAATTGACCCCCACCAAATGCTGGCGGTCAACATTAATTGGGTTCACAATCCCGCCAACTCTCCTGAATGCACCCACTTCTGATCACATGCTATCAATTTGTCTCCGGGCGGGGAACTAGGGTGTAACTAAATTGGTCGGCGAAGCAATATTCATTGGTTTCTTAGAGTTTTCCTTGACTTTTGTTTGTTTTCCCGTATTTGGTTTTTTTATCGTCCTGCAAATATTTTCTTGGAAATAAGAATTTTACTTTCAATAAGTGGCAACACCGATATAGATACTCTCAAATTTATAAAAAGAGTGTTGTCAATTTTTTTATATTATTATTTAATAAAAATTAGAATTAAATAATCTTTTTGCAGATTAATTTAATTTATTTTAATATTTTCTTATAAAACATAAAATTAATTTATAAGAATTTTTTATATCAAAACTTTGTATCTTACTTTAATTTTTCTACACATTTTTTTGTAGAAATAAATATTTTTAAGGTTTTAAATTTAAATTTTAAAGAAATATATATTTTTGTAAATAACAAAAGTTGCAAATGTAATTAAAAAATGTATTCAAATCGAAAACGCAAACCGAAAAATTTATGTAGGTAATTGTGATATAAATAAATTTTGTAAATACAAAAACATTTTAATGGAAAATAAACAAATGTAAGAAAATATATTTAAAAAAATTCTCCCAATTAATAAATACGAATCTGAATAGGAATTTAAAATTTGCGACATTGTTAGAGCTAAATTAAAAAAAAATATATTAAGATTTTTTTTTTGTAATCCTCCAAAACAATATAGAGCATTTGTAATAAACAAATATAAAAAAACATATATAAATTAAATATATCATTTAATTTAATATTTTGTTTATTTTTGTATTTTAAAGTTTAAAATTTAAGAAAAATATAAGAAAATAAAATATTTAAATTTATTTATAGAAAATCCAAATAGATATAAACTTTTATCATAGATAACTATATTTAAGTGTATCGAAAAAAAACGAAAGGATATTTATTAAAAAAAGTGAAACTTATATAAATAAATACTAAAATAAATTTTAAGAGCATATATTTGAAGTGAAAATTTGTTTTTTTTCCGATGCAATAGAAAGTTAGATGGAATGGTAAGTATGTAAGGGGAAAATTAAAATTGAAAAAAAATGTTATTTCTTAAAAAAATGTGAATAATTTTTTTTTAGTGGCGTGACAGCTTCTTAAGAAGTCAGGGCCTAGTGACATACTCTCAGCCATCCCCTTCTGATGTGAATGTGCAAGAATAAAGGGCCTACAATTTACAGCCGAGTCCGAACACCTAAATGTGATACACTTTTTCGAGACAAATTTTATTCTTATACTCAGTTCCTCGCAGTAGCCCAGAAAAAAATGTTGGCCCTGACCCTCCGCTCAGCAGTTCGACACACTAACTAGTTACTAAGCGACGGGGCACTTCAAAAAAAAAAAAAAAAAAAATTGGACGACTGGATCGCACGTACTTGCTCTTATGTGCGGTCACAGCTTCAAATAAAATTTTAAAAATATTAAAAGGATTTTTAAAGTTTTTATTCGATTTTTTTGATTTTTGGAAAAAAGTACGTAAAATAGTTTTCAGCGGAAAAAATTAGACGCAATTTTATTTCTTTAAAAAATATGAAAAAGGGTGATTTTTTTTAATAGTACGTAGTAGTAGATTTCTTTAATAAAACGATTTTTATTTTTTATTTTAACAACTTTTTTAAAAATTAAAAAAAAATTATTCAAGAATACAAATTTAAACACAAAAATTATTTACATTTAAATATTGATTTTTGAAAAAAAATATTAAAAATACAAAAAAAAGTTTTCGAAAATGTTTTAAAATAAAATTACTTAGCCTATCAAGATCTTTCCGAATATCAGTTTTGATTGAAATCGTATCACCGGTTTCCGAGAAAGTCGAAGAAAAAAAAACGTTCTATGGGAGGAACCGTTTTTAGCCCACCATCTTGAATTTTTATTTTCAACAAAACATTAGCTACAATATGAAATTACTCTTTTTTTTATCCAGTTCATAGTTATGAAAATCGAAGAAAACGTCCTATGGAGCATTCCAGCTTCATAAATTATTGTTAAAAATTGAAAAACATGTAAATTCGAGAAAGTCTTAATTATTGATCTTTGGAAACGCCGTGCGGGGAAGTATGTTTTTTTTTTTTGTAAATACCTGAGGCACACCTAAGCTTAGGGTATTACATTCATATATGGTATATGTATTTTTTTGACAGGTGTTTTAAAATTTTATTTTTAATCCTAAAAATAACGGTACCTGTCATATAAGCGTTCGGAAAAAGCTCATTTTTTCTCGAAAGCGACTCCATCGATCCTCATGAAAATTTTTGAGACGGTTTTTGTAGGTAAGGCTATCATTTAATTAAAACCAAATTAACCGAAAAAGACTATTAACGGTCTATACTTTTCATAATAATAATAATACCTAATAATATTTTTATAATAACGGTTTTTTTTTTAATTTTCGACCCTCTCTTTGTTTTGATTAACCAAATCTCAAAACAAAAGTAGTTTTTTTCATTACTTACTTACTTACTTAGGTGGCGCTACAGTTCGGGACGAACCTGGGCCTCAACCAACATGCCAGCTCGGTCTTTGACTAGCTGCCTCCAGTTTTGCACTCCAAGTTGCTTCAGGTCGTCCTCCACTTGAGCGCGCCACCTAAGGCGAGGTCTTCCTTGACTGCGTCTACCCTATGGGATGGAATCGAAGATCCTGCGAGCCGGAGCATTGTTGTCCATTCGCTCTACATGACCTAGCCATCTTAAACGTGATATGCGTATTTTTTTGACCAGGTTAATGTCGCTGTACAGCTCGTATAGTTCTTGGTTGAACCTTCTCCTCCAAAGCCCGTTAACGCAGTTAGGGCCAAAAATCTTCCGAAGAATCTTACGCTCGAATCGACTAAGGATATCTTCATCCGCTTTAGATAGAGTCCATGCCTCGGCGCCTAGGGTCTTATACAGAGTCTCCTTTGTCTTTCGAGAAAGGGATTTGCTACTCAATTGCCTTCCTAGCCCATAGAAACAGCGATTGGTAAGAGTAATTCTTCGCTTTATTTCTGACGAGATGTTGTTGTCAGATGTTATAGCGGATCCGAGGTACACAAAGTCCCTAACTACCTCAAAGTTGTACCTGTCTATTGTGATGTTTTGTCCAATCCGCCGGTGTTGTATGTCCCTTTTTGTGGACAGCAGGTACTTCGTTTTGGCCTCATTGACTGCTAGTCCCATCTTAGCCGCTTCAGCTTCAATGCTAGCAAACGTTCCAGTGACAGCTCGCCGAGTTCTACCAATAATGTCTATGTCGTCAGCATATGCTAGCAATTGCACAGACTTGAAAAAAATTGTCCCATTACAATTGACTTGCGAGTTTCTTATAATTTTTTTTCAAGTATTAAGTTGAAGAAATCTCACGATAGCGCATCACCTTGTCGGAATCCTTTTTTGACGTCAAAAGCTTCTGTGAGGTCATTACCAATATTGACGGAGCAGCGAGAGTTCTCTGTCGTCATCCTGCACAGTCGGACGAGTTTTGTGGGAATGCCAAAACCTGACATGCCTCTGTATAACTCGTCTCTATAAATGCTATCGTACGCGGCCTTACAATCAATAAAGGGGTGGTGGGTATCGATTTGGAATTCTTGGGTAGTTTCCAGGATCTGCCGTAGCGTGAACATTTGATCGATTGTGGACTTTCCTGGTCTGAAACCACACTGATAGGGGCCAATCAGGTTGCTGACGAAAGGTTTCAGGCGTTCACATAGTACGGCAGAGAGGATCTTGTAGGCGATATTCAGGAGACTTATTCCTCTATAGTTGGCGCAGTTTAGAGGGTCTCCTTTCTTGTGGATCGGGCAAACGATGCTGAGGTTCCATTCATCAGGCAAACTTTCTTCTGACCAAACTGTAGAGATGAGATGGTGTATGCACTCCACCAGGTCATCTCCGGCCGCTTTAAAAAGTTCGGCGGGTAGTCCGTCGGGTCCAGGAGCTTTGTTGTTTTTTTAGTTTAGATATTGCTATCCTTACTTCATTTTGGTCAGGTGGACGGAAGTTTTGTCTGTCATCATCCATGAAGAATGGTTCATTCTGCCTGACAGCGGGATTTTGGTCTTCATCGCCGTTTAACAGTCTGCAGAAATGGTCCTTCCATGTACTCAGCACCGACTGTGACTCTACTACGAGGTTTCCATTCTTATCTCTACAGGCTTCTGTGAGGGTTTTTTTCCTTGGCATGTTCTTTTTACCTGTTGGTAAAACTTCCGCACGTTGTTCCTGGAGTAGCATCTCTCAATATCCTCGATCGCGCGCTTCTCATTTTTTTCATTAATTCATTATTATATAGAACGTGTTGTGGCGTATTTCATTTTTATTAAGAACCGTTAAGTGGTATGGCTTTGACAATTTTTATAAATTCAGGCCGGGATCTATATAGCCTTCCAATGTAAACAGGCACATAACGGCAAATACGTTCGACCCAATCGTCTCCATTTTTACTTGCGTTTAAAGCTACTATAATGCAAGTTATGCATTTGTGCAGATTAAAAATGTGGATATAACAATCAAACATGACATAACGATGCTAGAGAAACATATTTCAGTTACTGGCAAAATTCTGTCCGTCTGTCTGTCTGTCTTCACGGATGTATTTTGGACTGTAGCCTAAACGGTTGCGCCAATCGTCTTCAAATTTAGAACTTAAGGTTATTTTGACATTCTACAGAGGAGTTTTTTGAATTTTTTTTTTAGCTTTGACAATTTTTATAAATTCAGGCCGGGATCTATATAGCCTTCCAATGTAAACAGGCACATAACGGCAAATACGTTCGACCCAATCGTCTCCATTTTTACTTGCGTTTAAAGCTAATATAATGCAAGTTATGCATTTGTGCAGATTAAAAATGTTGATATAACTATCAAACATGACATAACGATGCTAGAGAAACATATTTCAGTTACTGGCAAAATTCTGTCCGTCTGTCTGTCTGTCTTCACGGATGTATTTTGGACTGTAGCCTAAACGGTTGCGCCAATCGTCTTCAAATTTAGAACTTAAGGTTATTTTGACATTCTACAGAGAAGTTTTTTGAATTTTTTTTTAGCTCAAAAGTTAACGATACATGTCATATAACCGTTATGTAAATGCTTATTTTTCGCGAAAACGGATTCAAGATTTTTTATAAAAAAATATCAGCGTATATTTTAGGGAAGCATTATATTTTGGTGAAAAACAATTAATATGGTGGGCTAAAAACGGTACCTCCCATAGGACCGGTTTTTTCTTCGACTTTCTCGAAAATTGGTGATATGATTTATGATTACTACTAAAATTTATATTCAAAAAGATGTAGGTAGCCTAAATTGTTTCGCATTAATTTTTAATTTATTTAATTGTTAAGAAAAAACTGTTTTATTTAAAAAACGCTCCTACGATTTACAAAAAAAAAATCTCACTTTTTTACATTTCTTAAAAATATAAAATGGCGTTTAAATTATTTCACTCAATACAACTTAGCGAACTTTATTCGACCAATCAAAAGATACAAAAATCGAATAAATGCTTTGATGTTCACTTTAATTTTCTTAAATTTTATTCTACAACAACATTTGTAGTACCATTTTTATGCTTGGGTTTCTGACTGATTTACACAGGCCTATTTGGGACTCTTATCTCAATGGAATAGTTCTTTTCAATTGCGAAAAGTTCAAATATCTTGGAATCCAAAAGCGAAGATATTAGTGTGGAGTTAATAAAGTGGCGGAAAATTTCTAACATTTTTATCCAAAATGTTGCCTAAGTTAAAAGGAAGGGTCTATACACGGTATACTCTGTTCAATTTATATTTTCAGTACAGGGAAAATAGGATATTTCTCTTTCACCCTTGATATTATGGATATTAATAAGCTATCTCCATTTCAAAGCTCTCATATGTCTGCCGTAGTGAGCGTTATAAAATATATGCTCACAAGAAGCTCAAAGAAAGCTTCAATTCTAAAACTTCCATAGCAAAAAAAACCCAAAAAAAATTATCATCAACGACGAATGGTAAATCTAAATCAGTGTTTTTTTAATAAATACAATAAACGAATAAACATAATTGGCGATCAGTCTCCTGTTTCCTCACAGCCGCGGAGCAGAAAGGTCATAGTTGAATGTACGCGGGCTTATGGCATAATACAAAAATAATTTCAATGTTACTCAGGGGTTCTGTTTTTTTATTTCAGTGGCAATTTCTTAAGTTGAGTGCGATGCAAACACCAGCAGGTACCAGTGTGTTTGAAAGCTCTCTTCCTTAAGACCTGTACTGAAAATATAAATTGAACAGAGTAACGTTGTTCATCCAGCGCATTCATACAATTCACAATGAACAAGACGCATAAAGGCCCAACCCATAGAATCCGTTGCGTCAGGTTGTACGTTCTGTTGCCTGAGTTTTTGAAAAGCAGAAGAAATTTAAATAAATTGCACGACTGGATCGCCGTACTTGCTCACATTGTTGAATACAATTTAAGAAAATTAAAGTGAACATCAAAGCATTTATTCGATGTTTGTGACTGTTGATTGTTCGAACAAAGTACGTTAAGTTGTATAGGGTGAAATAATTTAAACGCCATTTTATATCTTTCAAAAATGTAAAAAAGTGAGATATTTTTTCATAATCGTAGGAGCGGTTTTTAATAAGACGGTTTTTTAAACAACTTTTTTTAAGAAATTAAAAAAAATTATTCAAGAACACAAACTAAAACACAAAAATAACATATATGTATTTAAAAACAAAATTAAAAAAAAATGTACTTACCCGTTAAAAAAAAAACAATAATCCTTAATTACTAAAGCTATTTACATCTTCTTGAATATCAATTTTGATAGTAATCGGATCAGCAGTTTTCGAGAAAGTCGAAGAAAAAGAAATCTGTCCTATGGGAGGTACCGTTCTTAGCCCACCACATTAAATTTTTTTTTTCACCAATATATAATGCTTACATACAGTAAGTAAACTGATTTTTTTTTTCATTAAAATTCTTGGAGCCGTTTTCGAGAAGAATAAGCTTTTACGTAACGGTTATTTGAAAGGTACCGTTAATTTTTGAGCTAAAAAAATGCAAAAACTCCTCTTTTGAATGTAAAAATAACCTTTAGTTCTAAGTTTGAAGACGATTAGCCTAACCATTTAGGCTACAGTCCAAAATACATCCGAACAGACAGACAGACGGACAGAATTTCGCCAGACACTCAAATATATTTCCTTATCATCGTAATGTCATCATTGATTGTTATCTCAATTTTTTTAATTTAATTAATTTAATTTTCCTATAATCGCATGTAAAAAGCAGTATTAGAAAAGCAAAAAATAATTATTCTTAATCCTCTTTGTGATGGGGCAAAAAATAATGATTTACCAAGGTAATCTGGGCATCTATTGTGGATGATACCATGGAGCTACAACACAAGCCTGAATTGTAGGTAGTCATCCCAATCTATTTCTAGGAGAGTACGTCGCAAGTGTGACATGCTGGAATATCTCGGAACGTCATAGATGAAACGAACACAATCATTAAAAGCAATATTCAGTTTACGCCTTTACTTACTCTCCAAAGTTGGATAGACAGATTAGTTGAAAGAAAATACGACAGTATTAAGCATTTAACAAGATGTTTCTTCATATTTAGCAACAATAATGCAGAGGAAGATCTCAAACTCCGTAATCCAGCACATATTTTCTTTATTATATCTGAGATTGCTATACAACACCCTATGTTACCTTTTATTTTATATCCCAAGAAGGAAACATCCTTCACATAGTTAATTACTTCATTGTTAAAAACGACTATGGAGACAAATCTAAGGAGTCATACTCGTCTCTAGACAGAGCATAGCATATGGCTACAGACTTAAAGGGATTAATTTTCATGCTGTGTTCATTACATCATCAGCAAACATATGGATTTTACAATTGTTAAGGCCGTTTTTAAAAAAAAGTTCGAAAAGTAACGGACCCAAAACAGAACCCTAAGGGATTCCCATATTGGTTAAAAGGGGTTCAGATTCAAAGGGTACTTACATCAGTTCAAATCCTATAAACACTTTCTGCTAAATAGGTTATACAATGACCTTAATGACATGCTAGAAATATGTTTAGCAACTAAAATTGAGTGGTCAATGCAGTCAAAATTGTATAGTTGAAAATTAATTCGTTTCCGATTCAAAGAATATTTCATATTCGTGACGTTGAAAGCAACAAATATTTGGTGATATTTGCTTAGCTCATAATCTTTCTTGAATCTTATCAAAAGTTTTATATATAATTTGGTACACATATATTAAATATTTTCCAAAATGTGTAGTATTAAAATTCCATTCAAATTATTGAAAGAAAACACCAAAACTATATTAAAGTTCAACGAAGCTTATTTTCATTCAATTTTAAAATCGTTAATTCTAAGCAAAGTCAAGATAAATTCAACGACCTATCTGCTTTCATGGACGTAGTCAGAGAAATATATTCGGAATAAAATTTTGAATCAGAAAAGTCCAAATGAATTAAAAATAAAATCATTATTTTATATAAATGCCACTTTAATCGAATGGTTTAAATTGCTTATTTCCATGTTACTAGTATGTATGCATACTTAAAATAGAAATATAGAGTTTATTTGGATAGAATTATTCAATAAAAAAATATTATGGTTCAAAATTAAAATTTGCAAAATGAAAAGTGTTTGATAAAACAAGAGCTTTGTATCCAGAAGTGGCCTTTTTTCTTTTATAAATCAACAAGTTGAATCATCAATAAGCTTAAATTATTGTAAACATAATATATTGAAAATTACATAAGTGGCATCATTACAAAATAATTCCCCTTTTTCATTACATTCAAGGACTATAATTAATTAGTTCATTTTAACATATTCAAATCTTTATTAAAAAAAGTCCAGGAAATGAAATAGCTAAATGCCTTTGAATATATTCAACTAAATATTCATTATGAATAAATAAAAAAAATATCGCGAAGTAAATCTTAAATATAAATTCAAAAGAATATATAATAAAAAAATATATAATATAACCTAAAATGCAATGCAAACTAATAAAATTGTTTTATATTTTTTCTTCTTATATATTTAAATTAGTTTAAAATGAAAAAAATGGATGCAAAAAGAAAAAAAATATATTTTATGTGCCATTGAATATTATATTAATACTTTAGGAAAAACATGGTATTAAATAGAGATTATTGAGTAGAGATTATAACTTGCGAAACACTTATGGTCAGTTTCACAATCCGCGTTTAAATAAAAATGCTAATCCTGAAGGGGAATTTAAACTTTTAATTAAACTAGATCGGTTTCAAAGTGAAAATTCATTTTCCAGTTATTTAAAAGCAGCTTGAGAAGCTCTGTTGATAAAAATAAGTTTCGTGAATACAGAATAAAATAAATTGCACGGTTGGATCGCACGTACTTGCTCAGATGTGTGGTCACATTGTAGAATAAAATTTAAGAAAATTAAAGTGAACATCAAAGCATTTATTCGATTTTTGTGACTTTTGATTGTTTGAATAAATTACGGCTAGTTGTGAAATAATTTAAACGCCATTTTATTTCTTTAAGAAATTCGAAAGAGAATATTTTTTTCAAATTGTATGAACGGTTTTTAAATAAAACTGTTTTTAACAACTTTTTTTAAAAAATTCAAAAATAACCCAAGAATTCAAATGCAAGCACAAAAAATAGTCTACCTTTTAAAATAATTTTAAAAAAAGTTCACGTATCCGTTTTCAAAATACAGATTTTTCAAAAAAAAAATTGAAAAAATTATTAAAATCCCAAAAAAAAGTTTTCGAAAATATTTTTAAGTTATCGAGAAAGTTGAAGAAAAAAACCCCGTCCTATATGAGGTACCATTTTTAACCCACAGTTGGAATTTTTTAAATAAAAAAAAATTGAAATAACTCCTTTGTAAAATGTCAAAATAACCTTATGTTCTAAATTTGAAAACGGCTCAGCCGTTTAGGTTGCAGGTCAAAATACTTCACTACAGACAGACAGACAGACAGAATTTTGCCAGTAACTCAAATATGTTTCTCTATCATCGTAATGTCATGTTTGATTGTTGCTCAAAATTTGTAATCTGCACGAATGCATAGCTTGCATTATATAATCTATATTCGCAAGTAAAAAACAATCAGAAAATCAGGGGCCTATAACGCAGAACAACAAGTCAACTTGTCAACAACCACTTGCTTAACAAGTGAAAATCTTTTCTGGAATACAATAAAAACCATAACAATTGTCTATACAAAAATATTCCCTTCACTTGTTCAATCAATTCAATAAACAAGTCAAGCTACAAAAATTAGTCCTAAGTTTTCCAAAGAAAAAAATAACAAACCTTGTTTGTTGATATGACGAAAGCTTTTGTTATGGTAAACTACGACCTTTTACTTGACAAACGCTGGTTTTCGAGTTTATATTTTTAAATTGTTAAAATCGTATCTAAGCAATAGGTTTTATTAAATGGTGTTTCTCAAGGTTCTGTACTTGGCCCATTGTTTTTTCTTGTCTACATAAACTCTATTTTCAAACTTAAGCCAAATGGTAACTCAACAGCATTTGCCGATGATATAGTTTTTACGTATGAATTTGGAACGGTATTTGAATGTATCACCAAAATTGAGGAAGATCTTGAAATCTTAAGGGTGTGGTTCACCATGCACAGGTTAATTATCAGTGAAAAAACTTAATTAATGTGTTTCAAGATATCTGCCAACAACCTACATGATTATAACCTATGGTTTCACACCCACGATTGTAAGCAGTTTCTTTTACCTTTCATAAGTGTGGTAGAAGTAATTTTTCATCGGACTTACAATGTTCTGAAAATTGTGTCAAAATTGAGTCGGTGCCTCATTTTAAGTATTTAGGTATCTTAAATAACTTGAAATGAATAAAAAATAAAAATCTATCTATCTATTATTTGATGCTTTTTTCTGATTCATTAACTAAAACAGAAAAAAAGGTATTAAATGACCAGATATATTTTCCTTGTCAATTTGTAAGTTAGCGCTATGGCATAGAAAAAACATAGGTCTGGTCCACATACTGCCATACAGTTAAGCGAATGCTTACCACGCCAATCGACTTCATTGTTTGAATGTGCATCAATATTAATGAAAATATCATCGATAGCGCCGCAAACTTTTGGCATTCCACCTTTCTCATAAAAGTCTTTTATATTTTAAGTTCAACTACGTCAGTGAGTCCAATATGCTTGTTTTTGAAATTTAATTTCATTTGTTTCAAATCTGACTTCTTTTACACATTGAACCATTGTTATTTTATGAACACCGTGAATGCACCTTATTAATGCATGGTATTGGGATTGGGATTTGAGATCCAGTTCCCAACCAATGCAAGGCTATCAATACTTTCTGCACGGTTAGTACCCTACTATAATTAAGGGGATCGTAATTGGTAGTAGAGAATTTCTGTAAGGTAATCAGCAATTTTTAACACATCGGGTTCTATTGCAAAGTTAACTCTTTCTTTAAACACATTTGTCTGTCTTTGGTCCTCAACATTAACTGTCCGATTCAGAATAAAAGAAACGATCTTTCCCAATTCTATCACTTGATAAACAGTACTGCAAATGCTTATTCCTAACTTGTTGACTTCCAACAAGTCTCCGACCGTCGGTTGAAATTTATCAACAATTCAACAATTTTATTCTGTTTTTTCTTAAAACTTATTGTTTCTAGTTACAAAAACCACGGAATTGTGAAATTTTCCACTTGTTGAAAAAGCCGAAACAATTGTTATAGTTTTCCTAGACTTGTTATTCCGTGTTACACAAATTTTAAAAAGTTGTTGAGTTTCACTTGTTCAACGAGTACTTTATGTACTGTGTTATAGACCCCAGATCTTTTGTTTATATAAAAAATATTTATGGAAAAGTGTGCATGTATTCGTTAAAAAGCAAGCAAATTAAGAGTGTATGAGTAGGGCCAGCAACAACTTCATTCTTATTCCTACTTAACTTTTTGAGTTTCGAAACGAATTTAATTTGTTAACGTTAAGCGACATTTTAAAGTCGTTTAACTTTAAAGAATAGGTAAACTCCACTTTTAGTTTAAATGAACACTGTGGAATTGAAAAAAAAATGTTAAACATAATATTAAACCGAAACCAAAGTTTAAACTCTCACTGTAAAACTGGAAGTAAAACCAATATACTATATTTTTCATTCTCTTTTCAGCAAAGTGATTCCAACTGAAAAACATTTTTTTAGAATAATAGAACAAGAATTCCTTCCCCTTAAGATTTTAAGAACAACATTATTGTGCTTAAAACGCTATAATTACATATTATGTAGGTTCATGAGTAACATATAGCAATAATGTAGCAGACATTTGGCAGTACATCCAAGTTTTGCTTATATTTTTATATGTATGCAGATATTCTATATGGGTAAATTCAAGACCTGTAGAAACTATTTTTCATGCCAAACTGGATGCAGCTGACAAGAGACAAAGCTGAATGAAGAAGCTTTTGCTTCCGTCCTGCTTAAACCACATGTCGTCTTGGTCCATATGGTTAAATTACATTAGAAATAGTTGTGTAGCGTTCGAAATTGACGTAGACCGCCAAACAAACACCGTTTTTTTAAGGATTCATTGCCATTTTTGAGGTAAGATTCTTCGAAGATGAATTTCACTATTCTTATTTGATTTCCAAGAGATTCACAATGATTTGAATTTATAATTTTGTGTTCGGTCTAGCCTAAAAAAATTATAAAATCCTTCCAAAGATAACTCAACAGAGTAATAAAAAAAAAATGTCTCCAATGTCTTGTAACAAAAATATTTCCTTAAAAAACTGTTCTTCATCTTTACAAGCAAAAGAAACAATAATTAATTTTTCCTCCCGTCTAAAGTAGCTGTTCACTTGAATAAAATCGCTGCGACGTTTCGCTTGACTTACCTTGAACTTGAACCTCAACCATTACTCCTGCTTACCGCAACAAATTTCCCTCCTCGATTGAGCCGTTAATAAGCTTTTTGTTTTATTTCCTTTTACTCTTACTCCCTTATTTATTGCGTTTTTCTTTATTGTAAGTACACTCAAGTGAAAACTCAAACACACAAACTTGGTCCTTAAATAAAAACGAAACAAATTGTCATAAAGACGGAGTAGCTTATCGGCTTTTAAGAGCGTGTGTATTTACAACCATCTGGGGGGTGATTTCAAACAATTTCAAAGAAACCCTCACCACAGCCAATGTTCCACAAAGAAATAAAAAAAAAACACCCAAAAGCCAATATCCCAGCCGTCAAAATTCAGGATAATAGAAACCATACACCACACGGCTACTTGTCATCCAGTTTATTGTCCCATTCGCCCGGGACTATGGGAACTAAATTATAACAGACGAAATAAAAAGAAAGCTGGAAATTAGGTAATTTAGGCGGAAACTAATGTCCCGCGGGTGGAAAATGGAAAATGCACAGAGGATAGCCTCAACAAACTTTGCACTCGCTTGTGTGCAAAGAGCAAATATCTAGCGTATTAGTGGGACCATCATAACGGCAATTAACGTTTAAATGGCGGTTGTTGAACTAATTGCTGTTGTTGTGCGCGCAAATTAAGGGTCCTTCGCCATGAGTGTTACTTGCATTGTTGTAATCAAATTATCGGTTCAGAAATAAAGCTCCAACCATCAATCAGTGGTTACCGCACACGAGTTGATAATATTGTGTGCAGCGTGGTGTTGGTAAAGCTTTATGGGAAATGATGTTCGGAAGGGGGTTTCCGGCAGTCCTACTTAAGTTTATGAAGAGGACTTTGTGTTTACAAATTTTGTGGATACAAATATTTGAAATTCGTTTTATTTTTTAATCCAAAATCTCCCAACTGAGCATCAGATATTATTTTTTTCTGGAATCAATCTAGTGAATTGGAAAAGGCTTTTTTGATATGCCAATCATTGGCCTGTCGAGTAATATAACATAATATGTATGTGCCGAACAAAAAAGTCATTACATAAGTTATAAGTAGTTTAAAACATACAACTAAAGGTATGGTATTTTTTATATGAAAGTATAGTCTTCATATCAAAATAATAAATATTGTGGCGCGACGACTCCTTAAGGAGCCAAGGCCTAGTGGCTTATACTCTAAATCTCAACCATTCCTGTGTGTGGAATGGAGTTTACCGCCGAGTCCAAACGGCTACATAAGATGCACTTTTTCGAGACAAATTTTACTCTTGGAGGTTTTGTCAGTTTCTCGCAAGAAGCAGTAGCCCGGAAAAAAGGTGGTTCTGATGCCGGGAGTCGAACCCGAACCCTTCGCTTAGGTGTCCGACACACTAAACACGGGGCACTACAAATCTAAAACATACTGTGTATGTTTATTATCATGATGGAAATTCAACATGAAAAATCAGACGAGAGGTCTCAGAGGTCTCTAAAAAGATGGGAGACTTCTATGGTTTATATGTGGAGGGAAAGTTACTTTCTCTTAATCTACAAAGAAAAATATTGTAGACGAAATTAAGAACGTTACCTTTAACAAGCTGATATCACATACATATTAGAGCAGGACTGGGATGATTAGGGTCTTATACAGAGTCTCCTTTGTCTTTCGAGAAAGGGATTTGCTACTCAATTGCCTTCCTAGCCCATAGAAACAGCGATTGGCAAGAGTAATTTTTCGCTTTATTTCTGACGAGATGTTGTTGTCAGATGTTATAGCGGATCCGAGGTACACAAAGTCCCTAACTACCTCAAAGTTGTACGTGTCTTTTGTAATGTTTTGTCCAATCCGCCGGTGTTGTATGTCCCTTTTTGTGGACAGCAGGTACTTTGTTTTGGCCTCATTGACTGCTAGTCCCATCTTAACCGCTTCAGATTCAATGCTAGCAATAGTTCCAGTGACAGCTCGCCGAGTTTTGCCAATGATGTCTATATCGTCAGCGTATGCTAGCAATTGCACAGACTTGAAAAAAATTGTCCCACTACAATTGACTTGCGAGTTTCTTATAATTTTTTTCAAGTATTAAGTTGAAGAAATCTCACGATAGCGCATCACCTTGTCGGAATCCTTTTTTGACGTCAAAAGCTTCTGTGAGGTCATTACCAATATTAACGGAGCAGCGAGAGTTCTCCGTCGTCATCCTGCACAGTCGGACGAGTTTTGTGGGAATGCCAAAACCTGACATGCCTCTGTATAGCTCGTCTCTATAAATTCTATCGTACGCGGCCTTACAATCAATAAAGGGGTGATGGGTATCGATTTGGAATTCTTGGGTAGTTTCCAGGATCTGCCGTAGCGTGAACATTTGATAGATTGTGGACTTTCCTGGCCTGAAACCACACTGATAGGGGCCAATCCGGTTGCTGACGAAAGGTTTCAGGCGTTCAAATAGTACGGCAGAGAGGATTTTGTACGCGATATTCAGGAGACTTATTCCTCTATATTTGGCGCAGTTTAGAGGGTCTCCTCTCTTGTGGATCGGGCAAACGATGCTGAGGTTCCATTCATCAGGTATACTTTCTTCTGACCAAACTTTAGAGATGAGTTTGTATGCACTCCACCAGGTCATCTCCGGCCGCCTTAAAAAGTTCGGCGGGTAGTCCGTTGTGTCCAGCAGTTGATAATATACTACAATCATAAGTGAAAATCTTTCCAGATATATGCACATCAGGGAGCACTTGATATATGGGTGTATTTATATACTGGGGAAACATTGATTACGCATTAGCCAAAAAAAAATAAATAATTATGATGCCCATTTTCTGGATTTTTCCCGACATTTAATTGAATCTAACTGTTCTTCCCAAGTGAAAATATTTGAAATATATTTTTTTATAATTAACACGCTCAAAAAGTACTATTTGTTAACTTTTAATGTACATATGTATCTAAGTACACTACGCGATCATTAGGAATATAGGGAGGGGAAGGATAGAAGGTGTCAATTAACATTGTTTTTTAATGCTTGAATATCGAAATGGCAATGGAAAATCTCGGCGGGTAAAATATTCCATAAATTCGTGTTGTTCGGCTAAAAAAATAATCTTTCACATATCAGATGGGGAAAAAAACTTCATGCATCGGAACATAAAACCTAAGCACTTAGCAGCATTTTTGGTCGTTCCAATGAAGGTCATCGTTGACACATATACCGAGTACTGTCCAGAAGATAGTTTCTAATCCAACGAAGTAGAGTGTCATCGATCCCAAAATCACGCATTTTCGAATAAAGAGTTTCATGCCAAGTTTTATGAAATGCCGCGCAATAACCTTACTTTCGGCTAAGCAATGTAAAAAAAATTTCCACTGTTTGGTGAGATATGCTATCAGATCAGCAGTGGAACGGTTGCTGCGGAAGTTATATTGACGGTCATAAAGAACCCTTCGGACCTCGAGATATTCCTTAAGCTGACGGTTAATCAGTGTTTCCATGACCTTAGAAAGAAGGGATGTCAGTGCTGTGGGTCGGTACGAGGAGGGGGAGGATGGGTCACTTTTCTTAGGGACAGGCTAGACAAATGCTGTTTTCCATCTTCTAGTAAAGATTCCAGAAGAGTCAGAGAGATGGAAAGAATGGGCCAGCGGATTTATGTATATCGTGATGTTTAAGAACTCTTGCTACTGTACGAGTGAGGAAAAAATCTGTCCCATAGAAAAATGTAAATTCTCAAGTACAGGAGGGGCAACGTTGCTGTAAGGCAGCGTAGAGCTGGCAGCGAAATGGACTGCGATCAAACTTGCCTTCTCTGAAGACTAGACAATAGGTTTGTCATTGGTTGGAACCGAAAAAGTTGAGGAGTTTTTTTATATTTTTTTTACAAATGACAAAACATTATTACTGCCTTTGAGACATTGCAGAATTTTTTGGCGTAATTTATGGTCATGCAAAAAATTGGTTCTTTCAATAACGTAGTTGCATGAGTTCCTTGCTTGTTTATGCTTTTTCCGATTTTTCTCTGTGGGATTGGCTTTGTAAGATCGGAAACTTACTTCTTTAAGCCTGATAGCTTCTTTACACTCAGAGTTAAACCAAGACTTTCTTTAGGCTTGATGCTTTTTAGTCTGTTATATAGGAATAAAGGCACGTATCCCTAGAAGAAATACATTAGTGACCATTTTAGCACTGGCATCAATGTCACTATCGAGGAGGCATAGAAACGAGTTAAAAATTCCGACAAAAATATTCAGGCCGTCCCAGTTGGCTTTCTCGTATTGCCAAACGTTGGTGGTAGGAAGTTTTTCTTAAACTGGATGGGTGGAGGAGGAGAAATTAGCTGAAATGACACAATGGTCCGAAGTGCACATCGATCAGTTGGTTAAGGTTATGTAACCCGGCTTCAACATACCTTCCTTCAGGTGTTGTCTGACCAGAATAGTGACGCCAATTGCAATTGTGTACATTGAGATCGCCCGCAATAACGATTTCAGTGCAAGGACAAAGGGAAACAATTTTCGAGATGGAATAACTGTCAAGATTTGGACTCCTATAAATAAAACAAAAATGAATGATATGTTTGCAGACAGAGAATTTGAGACACAAAAAGTTAAAGTCCGTGTTGGAACATTGTCGATATTGGGGAAAGCTCTGGCAACCAAGAATGCGCCGTGCGGCTTTCAACAAGAACAGACACACAACATTGGGACTTGTACTCTTGGTCAAAACATCACGATAGACAACTATAACTTTTGGGTAGTTGGGGACTTTGTCTACTTTTGCACTGCTATTAAGTTAGAGAACAACACCAACGCATGAATCAAACGAAGAATAACTCCTGCCTTCATTGATTCTTCGGACTAAGAAGACAATTGAATATCAAAGCCCTTGGCAGCTAAATTGTCCCTTTATAACCCCCAGTCCTGCTCTATGATGCAGACGCATAGAAATTGTCAAAAGTGGATGAGGACGCTTTATGTTACTTCGGAAGAGAAATTCTCAGGGTGATTTTTCGTGCAGTTTAACGACAAGTCAAATATGAGATACAACGAAGAACTGCACGGGCTGTAGAATACCGTGACAGAGACCCAATCAAAAGAGTAAAAGTCTAACGTCTCAGATGGCTGGGCAAATATAAATATATAGGATGGACATCGATGCTCCGGTCCGGGAAATCTTCCATTCCACACCATAGGACTGCAAGAGTCATTTGAGTCTATCACAATGGAATCAATATGGTTGGCGGCATATTTATCTTCCCTTTATAACTGTTAAAATATGGAAACTGTGTCTTTCTGTGTCTGTCTTTAACCTTAAGCGGATATGGTGTCGTACAGGTTGTCCATTTTATGATATAAAAATGTAATCCAGCTCGTGGATTTCTTTTAGCCTAACTTTACCTTATCACCTTATCAAACTAACTAGAAAATTTGAACAGTCATTACTTGTAGGTTTTCGGAGAATATTTTCTATAAGATTTTATTAAACTTTTAATAAGAAAAATATTATTTCATTTATTCAATATTCCAGTTATCACCAAAAAAAAACACAACTCTTACGTTAACTACAAACACAAGAATTAAGCTGTGCCTCAAATGATCCTGAAAATAATTTACGCTCCAATAAATGAGGTAGTTTACACTATTAACACCTTTCTCATTAGCCCGAATGTACCTTCATCATATTCAAATATATCGTTTATGATGAATTATATTTAAATGACCCATTTACTTACATTTCCTAGAAAATTCACACTCTGCTGGGTAGAGGTGTTTCATTCTTATAAACTCCTGAATAGACACAAGCAAAAGGTATGTAAGTTTACAGTAAGAGACCTCTAGTCTCCATGACAAAGAATAAGAAAAACCAAAAAATACAAAACACCATGTCAGTAAATAGTTATGAGGTAACAAAAGCTATCGCCGCGTAAAAAAAAATTAAGCAACTCTCTCCAACTTTTACTGACATGGATCCCTGCCGAGCACAAACATTCCTCCGAAATGATTTCATCACATCGCTTCTAAAGGGAAACTTTGCACCATGTCTTCTACTGTAACGGGATATACATAGTGAAATTGTGTCCCATATCCATAAAAATGCCATTGAATCGGTCGTAAAAATTTATCACACTCACACAAAGTTTGTTTGAGAGAGCTTTACCTTAGTCCTTATATATCCGTATCCTGGGCGAACAGATCTTTCTACACTTTTACTGCAATGGATATATTCCAAGGACATTAATAAAAACAAACTGTGAATCAATTTTGTATTTTCACAAGATCCTGTTTATGTTGTTAAGTTCAACTATAATACCGTTGAATTGCAACTTAATAAAAAACAGAATAATTTTAGAATATTAGATTTTTTTTTTTGGGAATTTAGTTTTTCATGAAGCTTTGTGTTTACATATTAATATTCTCATCCTATTGGCCAAGAAATAAAATTTTAAACCAGCTTCAGATTCTAAGTTAGGTGCAATTAGGTTAAGGTAAGTAAAAATCTGAGACTTTCACATAAAAGGTTGCGAAAACATTCCTGTGCGTGCATTGTTAATCTGCAATGTCCCAGGCAGTAAAATGTTTTGGTCATTTGTAAAAAAATATTAAAAACTCCTCAACATCTTCGGTTCCAACGCTCATCGCTTTACATCGCTTTGGTGAAAGTAAGATTGTTGCTCTTGATAGCATTTGATAGAGTTTGGCATGAAGCTCTCTTATCGAAAATGCGTGCTTTTGGGATCGATAATACAATTGTTCGTTGGATTAGAAGCTATCTTCTGCACTGTTCAATACAAGTTGTATTGGACGGATTCAAGTCTGATTTCCACGAAATAAATGCTGGTGTGCCCCAGGGCTCTGTTCTGTCTCCGACTCTTTTTCTCATTTTTATAAATGATCTTCTGTCTGTTACTTACTACTTACTTACTAATCCACTTAACTGTTTTGCTGACGACTCTACCCTCAGCTTTTCATATTCGTTCGATAATTCACGTCCTGCGCCTTCCGACATATAACGCTACCGTATGTCAAGCTCATTAAACTCCGATTTATACAGCATTGTCAAATGGGGTAATAGGAATCGGGTGGAGTTTAATGCTTCGAAAACTTAATGCTGTCTTTTGTCGTTAAAGCTAAACATACCCCCAATGCCATTGTCCATGAATGGCACTTACATCGAAGAAACCGAAGAGCTCTCAGTACTCGGTATGTGTGTCAACGACGACCTCTGTTGGAACGACCATATATTTAAGATCACTAAGAATGCTGCTAAGTGCTTAGGTTTTCTGTATCGGTGTCAGTATTTTTCCCCATTTGATCTGGCTACAATCTATAAAGCGTTTATACGCCCTAAACTCGAGTATAACTCCCACCTCTGGGCAGGTGCTTCACAAACATCGCTCCACCTGCTTGATAGAATACAAAATCGAGCGTTAAGATTGATAAGAAATAGAACTGCCGCTGAAACAATTGCCCCTCTAAAACAACGACGCAATGTTTCATGTCTTTCCTTATTCTATCGTATGTTTTATAAAAATGTTCACTCGAAGTAGCCAGCTGCATTCCTCCCCTTAAAAGTTTCTCCCGTAATACTCGTCTCGCAAGGAATGTCCATCAGTTCACCCTTGAACCCGATTTCGGATGTACCGTGAAATATAGAGATTCTTTTTTTAGCCGAACAACACGAATTTGGAATAGTTTACCCGGCGAGATTTTCCCTTGCCATTTTGATCTGCAAGCATTCAAAACCAATGTTAAACGACACCTCCTATCCTTCCCCTCCCTATCTTCCTAATTCCCGCAGTGCGTTACATAAAAAGGGAAACAAATAGTCTCTTGTGCGCGCGTTAATTATAAACAAAAAAAAGGAATCTATTTATTTTGCTTGCTCCTACCATACCTTAGTTAAGGGTAACGTTCGAGTACCTGTAGCCTGGAACCTGGGCTTTAATTAATAATCTTCTCCTGCTAGCTCATTTAGTAGAAGACATCAGGTAGACAAACTCCATAACTTCCATAAAGATATAGAAACTAATATGATCAAACCGGGCTTTCATTGTGTTGACCGTTTAAAACCAAGCTTTTAAGAGTTGTCCTCCCTGATGTCATTTTGGAAATGTTGCTTCTGGTTCTCAATACTTTATACTGGCTCTTAGAAACTCGATCGGAAAAGCACCTGGCGACTTGTTGCGATTGCAGCCATTCAACGTCAAACTTCCTCAGAGTATAAAATCATCTTGGCATTGTTCGACCTTGTTGTATCCGTACCCCGGCTACAACGTGGTAGTGGTCGGAATCCCTTTTTCTCTCACGGAAAATTCGCATATCCCATGTTTTCCTTTGTACCTGTCCGAATGTTAAGGTGTAGAAATTACAATTAAGCTATTATAATATTTCACCAACCAGCAGTATATAGTTACCCCCAATCTTGAGGAACCAGCAGGTCCTTAATATAACGCCAAGGACGAGGAACAGATAAACGGCTTATAGGCCTCAGCTCAGAGTTCCGAAAAGTTCTTTTTCTTAGTAGCAAAAATATGTAGCGGTACCCGGCGCACATTGCTACGCCCAAGAAAACGACTGGATCGCACGTACTTGCCCATATGTGCGGTCACATTGTAGAATAAAATTTAAGAAAATTAAAGTGAACATCAAAGCATTTATCCGATTTTTGTGACTTTTGATTGTGCGAATAAAGTACGTTAAATTGTATTGGGTGAAATAATTTAAACACTACTTTTATTCATTAGGAAATGTAAAAAAGTGTGATTTTTTTCACAATAGTAGGAGCGGTTTTTTAACAACTTTTTTTAAAAATTAAAAAAAAATAATTCAAGAATACAAACTTAAGCACAAATATAACGTAAAAACAAAATTAAAAAAAATTCACTCACTCGTTTTCAAAATATTGATTTAAAAAAAAAAAATAAAAAAATTAAAAATATAAAAAAAAGTTTTCGAAAAAAAATTTATGCAAAATTACTTAGGCTACCTACATCTTTTTGAATATCAATTTTGATTGTAATCAGATCACAAGTTTTCGAGAGAGTCGAAGAAAAAAAACCGGTCCTATGGTAGGTACCGTTTTTAGCCCACCATATTAAATCTTTTTCCACCAAAATATAATGCATACCTACAGTAGTACACTGATTTATTTTTATAAAAATTCTATTAGCCGTTTTCGAGAAAAATAAGCTTTTACATAACGGTTATATGACAGGTACCGTTAATTATTGAGCTAAAAAAAATTGAAAAAAACTCCTCTGTAGAGTGTCAAAATAACCTTAAGTTCTAAATTTGAAGACGATTGGCCCAACCGTTTAAGCTACAGTCCAAAATACATCCGTACAGAAAGACAGACCGACGGACAGAATTTTGCCAGTAACTCAAATATGTTTGTCTATCATCGTAATCTCATGTTTGATTGTTATCTCAAAAGTTTTAATCTGCACGAATGCATAACTTGCATTATAGTACCTATATGCCGGGCAGACGGCATTAAAGCCATGCCTTATGTAATATTCGATATAAGCATAAAATTGTTAAAAACTGAATTTTCTTTTATGTGAATAAAAATCTAATCTAATCTAATCTTATCTTGTACCTATAATCGCAAGTAAAAATTGTATTTAATGTGAAATGAAATGAACCTCTGTGGCGCGAATTTTTGGAAGGCGAGCTCCGCGTTGGTCTTCGGTTTCAGGGGCTCGTTTTCTCTTTTATTCACTGATTTTCTTTTAAACGACGCTTTTTTGGTGGCATTGTTGAAAACTGAAGACATATTGAGTCTTTATTTATTTTGACTCGACGAATATTATTTATGTGGGAAAAGAACACTTGCAATCGATTGGGGGAAATGTGGTTCAAACGCAAGTACTGTTAACTGTGTTTTGTTTTTTTTTCAAAATATGTTTTCTTAAAATTTACAGCCAAAGATTTACTATCCGATTGATGTCACGCGGCTTAATCCTATGTATTCAATGCGTAACAATATTTTCAAAAGTAAATCTCGATATATAATTCCGAATCGTTTTAGTTTTAAATACAAATTTCAATTTCCATAAACCTGACAAATAAAGTTTTTTTTACCTCACTTTTTGTCACAAAAATTGCAAAAATCTTTTTTCCTTCTACCTGATTGGCACCAAACCACAGGAACCATCCTTGGACTAAACTATATCTACCCTATAAATTTCATAAAAATCCGTTAGGTGGTTTAGGAGTACATACCGGACATATTTACATACAAACATACATTCATTTTTAATTATATAGAGATTTATTTTGTTATGTAATTTGCAAAATAATATTAAAACTAAAATACTTTAAAGGCTTTCAATATTAAAAAGATGCTTGTTGTCCTTTCATTGTAAGCAATATTGTTGTAAATCGATTGAATTGAATTGAATCTTGCTAACGAAAAAATAAAAAAAATGTTTAAGCTTTATCAGCAACTCAAGTTTGAGTAATAACCTAGATCCACGGTCCTCTCAAAGCCAAACTTTATCGAATTTAACCCAAAAGCCTTTTTAATAAACCTAATCCTTCTTATCATTAATTTGAGTATTACTTGTTTTTTTTTTCTTTTTTTATTTATTAGTATTAAGGAAAAAAATCGTAAAATTCTGATTCATGATATCCAGATTCCTGAAGTCATTGCCAAAAGAGCAAATGCAGTGAAAGTACGCCGGGAGCAAGCGTACGCTAATTATTTCTTCACATTTAACAAAAAAACAAAAAATAATTGTATTGATCCTTTTATGTCTCAATAAAGTTAACTGTAACTGTAAAAATTCATTAATATATGCTTCTTGATCAAAATGATTGATTGATTGATGATTCAAATTCAATTTTAGCTATTTTCATAATCAAGCTATCTCACGGCTCTTTTCACAACTGGGTAATCCATTCCATAGCCTTCTTCCAAGTTAGAATGTATCGAATTAAACTCAATCACATGTGCTAACGAATTTCCTTCCTCTTCCTTTTGCTCTATGTCTCTTGGTGAAAAGAATTAGGGCTAAGTAAATACAACTGCAATCTATGTACTTTTATCCACAGTCGTCGCCGAACCAACAACACTCTGCCACGACTGCTTACTAGGAATCCTTCTGGAATTGGATCATCAATTTGCTGTGACAACCATTCACACTCATACACCACACCCGCTCCAACACAAATTCAACGTTCAAAATGCAAACGTCCTTGGATATCTCTGCGACACCAGATAAAATATTGAATGCATTCAAGAGGCACATCCAGATCCAGCAATTCGGGACGCCTTGCTCAAAAATCTACTCCTCCATTGGTAATTCCACTGAGCGCTTTTGTACGTTCGGTACCTACATAAACCAAAAACGAAAGACAGTGCAGCAAAAAAAAAAATAGGTTGAAACCCACCAAAGTAGCATCAGGTAAACTCGCAAAAAGCTTGTAAAATCGAATCCTTAACCAGCACTGACAGTAGTGGATACCATGTAGAGCATCAGCCAGCAAAAACCTGAGACACATGCCAATGGGTAATTCGAATACGAATACCATACCCATATGAATAGCAGATACTCGAACATCTACCTGAGGCAGCGGATTCCTGGCTTGGGGATTATGTTGACCGAGTTCTGATGGAGACGTGATTTTCGGGACAGACATTTCACTCTTTTTTTTGTGCACTTGCAACTCGCGGAGAATCTATAGGTTGGCCCCTGTCACGGGGGTGTGGAGAGTAAGTTTTACCTTTCGAAGCACGGATGTTGCTGCTTCACAAGAAACCAGCGATATCTCAGGAGCTCTGGAGTGGAAATGGGCAGAAGAAAACCATCGCATCGATATACGAGTGTGTAGATTCGATTCCCTTTGACTTGGTTTTGTCAAAGTGCTGTGTGCAACGTGCTGGGAGAACGCAAATGTCGGTATGTTTGCAGTTTTTTTTTTAACCTCGGGTTGGCCGATATAGTAAAGGTATCTTTAGCTGGTTTTCGTTTTTGGTCTTTGCTGCGAATTCAGCAGACAGAGGAATTTCCGTTGACTTCCATGTCACACGAATGTCCTATGGGAAGAGGTGACAAAACCGAATGCAATTGGATATACGTTTTGGGTTGAAAGATTGCCTGGATTAAACGGTCGGATGAAAGAAGTAGATATAGTATAGCTGGATTTATGGGGGCGTGGCAGGCGGCCGACAGTTTGCTTGTAGGAAAGAAAAAGGATTTGTGGATCACGCTAGAGCAAACTAGGTTTATTGAAGAAGAAGGTAAGGGATGTCGAATTATGGAGCCATTTTAAAGATTGACATCTAATCGAAGTATAATTTTGAAGTCCAAACACTGAGGAGGTGGGGCACGTTTCGGGTATTTGTTTGGTCATTTGTTTTGATTGAACCGATTTTTAAGATTACTCTTTTGGGGGAAATCAAGTTGAAATATCAATGGAACAATGAATTTGGAATTTATGTCATTCTTGCAAGAACAATCCTTGTTTGAGTAAATGGATTAGCTAATGGCTTTTATTTTAAAGTAAAATAAAAAATATAGAAATTGTTGTAAGTATTTTATGGTTTTAATCAATATTCTTCCAATCTTTCTCTTTTCGCTCTTTGTACATTTCGATTTCGATTTTGTTGGCTACATAATGGTAGGTCGTTAAGGAACTGTTGCGCCGATAAATTTATTTATTTATTTATATATATATATATATATTCTGCGAAATGTGAAGATTTGTTGGATGGTAGATTTTTCAGGCTTGGTAAAGACTTATTATTCCGTCAGCAGACGTTCACATAAAACGCTAGTTAGAATCTTATAGGTTATATATAAAAGGTTAATTCATATATGGTCTATAGAAATTTGATGTTGACTGTTTCACCCTTCTGTAGAAGTTTCGCACCTCTTTTCTGTTAAAACTCTTCTGCACCTCTTGGATTTCACGTTGCTTTCCTGGTAATCTTTCCTTTCTCCTTAGTAAGCGTTTCGCTTAACGTAGAAACTATAAGATGCTTTAGTTTCCCTGTGGAGCCACGACCAGTATGCCTTTTTTTTGGCTAAGTTTTTCTGAGCACATTTGGGGTCGAACCAGGGGTTTGTCGGAGGTGTTTTTTAGAAGCTCAACACCTCTGACGCTGAATTTTTTATATGGCTTGATGACATAGTTGCCTTTGGCCTTCTTCATTCGTATACGAAGTTTGGCACCATTTGAACAGTATCAAGAGTAAATGTTTGCCTATTCTTTGGAACGTGTGGATATTCAGAATACTAGAGGAGAGTGTTTTGTCAATTGAGGCTTGATCCATTTGGTTGTTGATCCGACCATATTGTGACCGCTGCTCCTTCTAGTTCTCGACAAGGTATTAAATTGAATTGATTCACGAGTTATATTAAATGCTTTCGAAATGCTTTTGTAAAAGTAACCAGTTTGCTGTCCAGACCAGACCAATCAACACCTTCAATAGACCCCGACCAGGGAATGGTCCGACTTGTGTTCCTTTCAATCCAGCATTAAATGAAGCAATCCGTGACTCTCACGAGTCAAACGTATCAGTAGAAGATTCCTACATCAAGCCACAAAACCAGTGGTTGTATATTAATGGAGGGAAAATTAAGACAAACTGCGTTTTCGAAAGGTATTCAAACTACAATCAAGGTAGTGGAGTATAAATTCAAAGTAGGTAATGCAATCCAAAAGTAGTAACTCTTACTATTTAACAGGAAGAAATAGGATGGCGGTTGTTAATACCCAATAAAACATACTTTTTTTTATAATTAACGCGCGCACAAGAGACTATATTTGTTTTCCTTTTAATGTAACACACTATGCCGGCATTAGGAAGGTAGGGAGGGGATAGATATGAGGTGTCGATTATCTTTGGTTTTGAATGTTTGCAGATCAAAATGGCAAAGGGAAAATCTCGTACTTTAATCGTACAAAAGCTCTTCAAGTCCAGAAATCTTTCCGTAAAAACTTAGCTGCCTCTGAACATGACTAATGGTCTTGCCATTGCTTAAAAATGGACTTGAGACTTGGATACTTACTAAAGGTAAGTGCTTTTGAGAGGATAGAATAATGCAGATCTGTTGGCCCCATGTGAGAGAGACATTGATTTTGTAGAAGATGCAATCATGATTTGTATAACATCTACCTCGAAGCAGATGTGGTGGCAAAATTAAAGTTCACTAGACTCCGGTGGGCTGGAGTGGCGAGGAAGCATCTCAAACAGACTTTTGCAGCTCCTTTCATGGTAGAACACAGCGTCGCAGACCTTACTTATTTTAAAGAATAGCGTAAGCCAGCAGCCAGGACGCCCAAAAGCCTTGGCTGCGAAACTAACTACGTCGTCGTCCAGCAATTGTTAGTAATGGAAGAAGTTATTTGATGACGAACTGACTGAGGAAGCTATGAAATATTTTATTTTGATTTAAAAATCAAAAAATAATATTTAAAAAAATTAATACATACACGCGTATTCAACTTTTTATTAGTTTGTCCACTACTTTGCAGACAATTACTTAATAAGTCATTTCTATTAGGCATAAGCTTTCAATCTAACCACTTCTTCATCATTTATTCGTCTGAAGATCCTTTCATATATGTATAATGATATTGAAATACTTTTACAAATACGTATTCTTTCAAAAAACTCAAATGATAATCCCCTAAGGTCCCTGGATTTTTCCCAAGGGCATGACTCTTATTCTAATACCTTAATCGATCTTCTGAAAATCTCAAATTTTCAACATACTCAAACAGCATACATAAGTGGCTTTCATGATGTGGTATCATGCGACCAATGCGTGACATCCTGCGTAGGCCACAAGTATTTCAGATTTCTTTTCTAATATGTAATTGTTTTCTCTTGCATTATTAGGTCCTTGGCCAAACGATTATATCATCGTCGTGTCGTAGTTTAGTCGCAACCAGAAACGTTCCATCTCTATCAACTATCTCTAAGCCATCACCATCACCATCGGCATCATAATCTTCGTCATCGTGTTCTCGCCAGCAGTTTGCCTTATGAATTATGACCACTTGGATAACATTCCTCCGTGCTGTCAATGATTTATTGCCCATGTCCATGGCAGGACATTCACCGCTCATGCATCTTACAGTATATCATTGCCACCAATCTAAAATAACTATACGGACATCCTACATGCCGTTATACACTGTATCCGGCTGCCTGCCGTTGTATTTTGTGCGCTCATCATCTACTACATGCATAATGAAAAGATACATACATACATATGTGTATACAAGTGTATATCCTTTCTAACAAGGATGAGCTTTCTGTAGAATCATGCATGATTTGAATGGAGTATTGGAGCATGTCCTTGTCACAACTTAGCAGTTACCTTTGGGAAAACTTAATTTCTCGACGACAGGAGCGATGCGGTGCGGATATGTGTTCCTTAAAGAGAAACAGTCAAGATTAAATTATTTAAGATTAAATAATTTTCAGTTGAAAGTTTTTCCCAACATTGATGTTAAGTTTAGTTTTGCCCACGGCCAAGACTTAAAAAAAAATATTTGGACTAATAAAGTGCTAAAATAATGAATTATTCCTTTCGGTGTATGTATATGTATTGGTGTGTCCACACCAAAGAAACATTTGTTTAAAAAACATGTCTGAAATGTTTCCCATGTGTTTAAAAAACATTTCCGAAATGTTTCTGAAATGTTTTTTTTTTTTTTGGTATGGACGCTTACAGAAACATTTCTGAAATGTTTATTTGTTTCCCATTTTATGTATCCAGTTTTTTATTTCAAGATGGATTGTAAAAAAAGTAGCAATCATAGCTACGGGTTTTGTCATTATGAAAAAAATACAGAAAAATTAAAACAAAAACCTGTCAACTAGACAAAAATACTTGAAAAATAAAAAAAAAAGTTTTCCGTTCGAAGAGGAAACAGAGAAACATTTCAGAAATGTTTCGCGAAGCGTCCAGACCTAAATAAACATTTCAGAAACATTTAAGAAATATTTCAGAAAAAAATAAACATTTCTGAAATGTTTTTTAATGTTTATGAAATGTTTATAAAATGTTTTTTTTGGTGTGGACACACCTTTATATATCCATTTTTGTAATTAAGTCATAGTAATGATAGCGTCACGTTTTTTTCATCATGAACAAAATACAAACAAATAAAAACAAAAAACCTGTCAACTAGATTAAAATGCTTGAAAAGTGAAGAAAATTTTCCGTTCGGAAGGGGAAAGAGAGAAACATTTAAGAAATGTTTCGCGAAGCGTCCATACTTAAATTAACATTTCAGAAATATTTAAAAAAAAACATTTCAGAAACAAAGAAACACTTTCGAAATGTTTTTTAAATGTTTCTGAAAAGTTTAAAAAAATATTTCTTTGGTGTGGACACACGTAGTTTTTTTTAACTAAGATAACTCATACCTTCCTCAGCAAGAATGGAGTTGAGTATATATTACGATATTTAACAGCACTTACATATATCTCACTTAAGATCATTGTTCTCTAATATGATATGTCGCCTTCGAATATCGATTTTCTAAATTCTGTAAGGATTTTGCGATAAAGAAAACACATACGCATATGTACATACATTGGTTCAAAATGAGCGTCAAAACCAGGAATGTTCCATTTTATTTTACTTTAATGGTTTTTGTGATGAATGTGTGTTTCACATTCTATCATCCTCCTAACTACTTTTGGGGTCCCTCAAGAAAGTCACTTAGGCCATCCTCTCTTTCATTTTTATTATATGATGACGATAACAAGTTTTTTTATTCAAGTTCCATCATCAGTAAATTATTCCACTCTAATTCAATTGGAGTTGAAACATTGACAGATCCTAATCAAAAGTATTTTGACGTAAACCCATACTCTTGCCCGGCCGTTATCATATTCCTACAAATAAATCCATTCCTATCGTCAAATCGATCCAAAATCTTCGAATTTGTATGTGCTCGTAAGCTCAATTTCCTTACACAAATTTCGACGAAATAATCCTGCATTCCGAAGGTTTTTCCATGAGATGCATTGCCAAAAAAAAAGGACGAAGTGACCATGTGGCGAGAAATTACATAAAAAACAGTGCCTCATACGGTAAAAACCACAAGGGAAGAACAAAGAAGCTTTAACACCTCAGGACAAGAGAAAATATTATTCGAATCGCGTCGAGTTCAGCTCTATCCACGAGCAAATTTAAAGAAAAAGCTGAGATAACTGCCAGCGAACTATTTTGAGTGCTGAAGATCTAAAATAAAAAAAAAAAAAAAACAAAAAGCCTTCACTAAACGCCGTTAGAAAGGAACAGCGGTTAAAGTTCGCACGGCTTCACATGACGTGGGGTACAAATCTTGGAAGTTCGCGGAATTGGCGAAATGTGGTTTTTTCTGATGAAGAAAAATTTAATTTGGATGGCCCTTATGGGTATAACCACGATCTTCGCAAGGAGGAAAAGTTTTTGACCCGCCACCATTCAAGACAAGGAGGTATTATGGTTTGGGGAGCCATTTCATACTACGGGGCGTTCGATTTGGTTTTCGTTTCCAACAATTTATTTTTTTATTATTTCATTATGTATATAATGAAAGCTAGTGATTAGACACATTTTACCTCGGCTCCCTTTATTCAAGTTTTTTTTTAACGGTAGTAAGTTTCCTTTTACTTCAATTTTGTTGTTTAAAAGTTCTTTAACTACACTGGTGTAATTTAAGTTATATCTCATAAATTAGTGCACTTACTAATTATTAATTTTTGATAAAAAAGAAATATATAAAAACATAAATTTTTTCCATTGTTTAATCACTATGGCTAATTGTGCTGGTGTAATTAAATTCACCGCACAATTCCGCTCTCAAAAACCCGAAAAAAAGCTTTGAGGATGACAGCGATATATGGAAAAAAATGGAGGAAAAATTCAAAATTCAAAATAATTCTATAACCAAGGACATAAGTTTACTTTTGCACACAAAACTGGAGGAAACTGTAGATCGAATAACTGCCTTGATTAATGCTCAACTTTTATATATGAAGAACGAAATTACACAGCTCGGTACACCTATATGTGATATTGAGACTAATCAATCAAAACTAAATAATGACAACATGTTGCTTAAAAACGATATAAACAAACTCAACAAAACACTCTCAGTTGTCAAAACCGAGTTATCTTCATACATTTCCACAATTAATAACAACGAAGATGAAATTTCTGCACTTCGAAATAAAATATGCACTTTGACAACAACACAGGAGATTCAAGAAAACCGTAATTTTCATGTGACGCTGTTCTAAATGGAATACCCGACGAAAATCTAAAAGGAATCTTTAATCACTTGTGTTTGTCTATTTGCGTTAAACCAACAACTTTGGTTAACATTTTTCGAACCCGACCAAAGTCTGTCTATAAACAATCCCGATTCATCGATTATAATTAAATTTCTCTCGCCATTTGATAAAAACACCGTTCTTCGATCTATTGCTGCTTACCGAAAACAAAATAATAACACACCACTTAGCTTGCGAGATGTCAACTTTGAGACGAAAACCGGCAGTCCAATCTTTCTTCGCGAGTGCTTGACGAAAAAAAACAATTTGTTGTTGCAAACGGCTTTAAGATTAAAAAAGCAACAGAAACTTGTTTCGCTGTTTACGAGGAGAGGTTTGGTATACGTTAAACGACAACTTGAGGATGATGCAGTTTTAGTCATGAAAAATGAAGACTTGTTAAGGGTTGCCATGATGCCTGATTCGTCAAACGATTATTAATCAAATTTGTATTTATTTTTATTTAATTTTTTTTTCTCTTTTGTTATTAGTTAATAGCAACTAATAACAAAAGAGAAAAAAAATTAATTAAAAAAAAATTATAATTAATCATTTATAATTCAATATTTTTTTCTTTTGCTATTTATATTATATTATAATTTATTTACCTTTTTTTCTGTTTTTGGTAGCACCTTTCCAAAGTTTAATTTGTGTACCTTTTTCTAAATGAGTAATTATATAAGTGACGATGGCTTGATCTTAGGGTCAATGTTAAGAGTATTTAGCAACCAACGTGCTGATGGTTTTAAAGTTTGTCACATCAACGCTCAAAGTCTGCGTAAAAAAATTGATGAATTTAGATATGTGTTCAAAGGTTCTGGAGTCGATGCTATTTGCGTTTCTGAAACTTGGTTTCCTACAGAATTTCCGAGTAATCTGTTTAATTTAAGCGGTTACAGGCTTTTTAGAGCTGATAGAGGTAGTGCCCCGTGGCTTAGTGGTTAGTGTGTCGGACTGCTAAGCGAAAGAGCCTGGGTTCAAATCCCGCTCATAGCTACCTTTTTTTCTGGGGTACTGCCTCTTGCGAGGAATTGACAAAACCTCCAAGAGTAAAATTTGTCTCGAAAAAGTGCATCTCATGTAGCCGTTCGGACTCGGCGGAAAACTCTAGGTCCCTTCCATTCTTGCAGATTAACAACACACACAGGAATGGTTGAGAGTATAAGTCACTAGGCTCCTTAAAGAGCTGTCGCGCCAATAAATTTATAATTTATTTAGAGGAAATAGAGGTGGTGGTGTTGCGGTTTATGTTAGAGATGGAATATCGTGTAGGTTAAACTGTATGTCGAGCCCTGGGAGTGACATCGAATATATATTTCTGGACATTGTTAGTGGCGAAGATAAGCTTTTCCTAGGTACAGTCTACAGACCAAACAGATATGTGGATTTTGCACCACTCATGCATCTTTTATTATTTTATGTGGAGACATAAACAGCAATCTTGACTGTATGTCTTCATTTAATCTGGCATCAGTTAACGTTTCTATACCAACTCATTTTGCAAGTAGCAGCAGTTCATTGACTGATGTCTTTTTTGTAAGTAATATAAATGAGATACTCTTTTACGATCAACTTTGCGCTCCTGCTTTTTCTAAGCATGATCTCATATTTCTTACCTTTAAATTCAATCTTATAATTCGCCCAGTGAGTTTTAGCTATCGAGACTTTAAATCTGTTAACTATACGGATCTGGAACAAAACGTTTTCTTGATTGAATGGGATAGAATTTATTTTATGTCTTCACCAAATGACCAAGTTAATTTCTTTCAATCTCACATAGAATTTCTTTTTAATTGCCATGTCCCTGTTCGCGAAAAAAGGCTTACGAATAGAACTCCAGTTTGGTTAACTCAAGAAATATCCTCGCTATTGCTCCAGTAAAATCTGGCTTATTCTCGATGGAGAATAATAATGGCTTGAAGAACAGGATTTTTCGAATGTTACGAAACAAGGTTAATTATAAAACAAGAGCTGAAAAAGCGAGGGTCTTTAAGAATCGCATTAACGTGGCTAATAGCGGCCGTAAATTATGGAATAATCTACGTGACATTGGGATTGGGAAGAAGAAAATGGCTTATAGTTTTGATGAAATTGACTGCAATGAGCTAAACAAAAATTTCTTAAAGCTCCCTTCTTCCTCTTATCTAGAAATCTTCGATGCTTCTCAAGAATTTCGTTATACAAACTCAACAGATGGGTTTGACTTTTCCAGAATTGAGTGTGCAGATGTGCAATGGCATACAGAATTTATAAAATAATTTCAAAAAATCAATATTATGTCTGATATTTAAAAGTATAAAATCAAAAGTTAGGAAACAAAAAACCTAAAAAAATCTTGAAATGTGTGTATTGCTTTATGATTAGATATAGAGTAGTCTACTTTTCGTCAGCAAAAAGTCTTGACACTTAAACACTATTTTGGCTCATTCTTTAACGGAAGAGTTATAGGTTATCATTGAATGCCTCATTTAAACAAAGTATTGGAATTTTTATAATAGATCAGTAATAGCAATAATTACAAATTTTCTGTCTTTGTACAAATTTTCCTGATTGAAATGCAAACGATTTTTTTTTTCGGATACAAATCTTTCATAGAACTGATCGAAATTGAAATACAAATTGAAATACAAAGCGGTGGAAAACAATTCTTCGTACCATTTGCTATCGATTGATATATCATATGTATGTGTTTCTAATCAAAGCAAAACATTGTTAAAAATCGATTTAATTTTTTTCCTCTAAAAAGTAAGTAAGTTCAAGTATTTTTACATTTGGAAAAAAAGCTCATCTACTTCAAGTTACTCAAACTAGGTTAAAAACTTTTCTAATTCCATAATGAACATACGTTTGATATTTCATCCTTACCCATCCAGCAGTTTGGGAATCCATTAACGACATGCTAAATGAAGTTTTCTTTTAAATAGTATATATATCTCCCGCTAAGTTATGCCTCTTCTAAAATTATCCCAGAGTGCTTTTCCATAAAACAATTTTGAAATTTAGGTAGCAAGGTATCTAAAATGCATTTCCATCATCTTGCTACATTCACCGTGGAAAATTATTAGCAATATTTTGAGAGCACCAAATTTTGAAAACATATTGATGGTTGCTTTCTATTATCAAGAACAATGTATTTTCTCCTAAAATCCCTCACATGTGACAAAATCAATTCCATGAAAACCTTCCTCGCACTTAACTCTTAAAAGCGTTCCTATACAGTTTGCCAAGAGTTAAGTGAAATCCTACACAATTTCGCGATCCTAGAACCATATCCATGTTAGGGCCTTATTAACGCTAATTGACATATAAATTGATATTCAGGAAACCATGCATTTCAAAGTATGCGCATCATTGAAGGTCTTTTGAACTCCATATTCCGATGTTGTTCCTATTTCTCACACTGCTTCTACCCCTGGCATATCGATGGCAGGATAATGGTATTTCATATTTCAAAAATTTACAAAAAAAGAATTTCTTTTGAATTATGTAAGTTTCAAGAAGCGAAATGTATTGAATTATATTGTATGCCCTATGTAATATATCTTGAATTTTGTGTGATTTGACATTTGTATCACGTAAATGTCGTCTAGACTCTAGACGAATTACCTTGGAGGTATATTTCTATATAAAATAACTTTTTGATTTGAAATGTTATACCTACTTATAAATTCTGGAAGAAATCATTCCACGGATACAAATATGCATATCACATTCACAAGCCCCTGTATCTTGAAAATGTATTTTCTCTAAGGATTAGAATTCACTTTTCCTTTTCCACGTTTTAAAAAATCAAAGTTTTTTTTTGGTAAAAGTTTCCTAAAAAAAGAATCAAGTAGAAGATTCAAAAAACAACTGCTGATACATAACCAGCAGTTATTCTCCACATTCTCTAAAATAGCATTTTATTTACTTAGTTAAAAAAAAATCTTTAACTGTTAACACCACTTTAAAAAATTAACATTATTTTCATCGAAAATTGGATGACAAAAACATAAATCCACAACATTATGAATTGGCAATAAATTTCTCCTCTGACAGGTCACCACCTTTTTTTGTTTGTTTGAATTAACTTTCACAAGGATAAAGATAGAACAAGAACCTAGAGGAGGACAAGGTGTGTGAAACTTTTTATTTTTGCAATATAAATTCTCCTCCATACCTTCATCTACTTGAATCCAGAAAGGATTTTTTTTTATTCGGAAGTGACTCGCAATATACGATTCAATAAACACAGGACTCATGTCTATAAGTGTGTAGGAACAACGATGATGCGAAGAGTGTTGTTAACAAAGTCATTGGGAATTGTCGAATCCGGCCAATATTCACCTTTAAAACACTTGTCGGTTCATGGTTCTTCCAATTTTTTTCCTTTTTTGTACTTTATTTGGGTTATTAATGTGTAAAGGGGAATGTGTTGGATTTATCAAAATTTTATATTGAAAATGTAAAATGTTGTTTCGTTGAAAATTGGAGGAGAGTAGAGAAGGACTAAACACAAATATTTTTTACTATGGGAGGGGTGTGTCTATCTCCCCCGTTTAGGCGTGAATAAGAAAATAAAGTGCACGACTGGGTCTCACGAACTTGCTCTAATGTGCGACAGTGGTCTTGGGGATTGATATTTTTGAAAAAAGGAGATAAAAAATCATTTGAAATTTTGTTAATCACCTAAAAATTACTAGCTAAAACATTTTTTGGAAAAAATGTAGGAAGCCATTTAATTTCTTTTACAGTTTTGAATTTTAAGGAAACATAATTTCAAAATCGTTTGACCAGTTTTTTTTCAAAAAACGGTTTTTTTTTAAATGTTTTCCAATTTTTTTTTACTATGCCAACATCTAGCCACTTGTAGTTATTATCAGAAAACAAATTTTTTTAAATTTTTTTTAACTAACCGTTTTTGGAAAAAAAATTAAAAAAACTAAAAAAAAATCTTTCATTTTTTTAATTAGTTTAAGAGTTTTCTTGGAAAAACTAAGTATGCAATAAAATTTGAAAACTAAATGTCTATCGATGAAAAAATATTAGGGGTATTCATGCAATCGCGTAAAACCCTGATAAAGCGTAAAAACCTCGTGAATTTTTCTTCTCGTAAAGTGAAATACATGAACCTCGTAAAAATGAGGAATGTCTTTTTTTGTTGTCTTTGTCTTTTGTGACAGCTGAGATAAACTTGTTAACAAAAGTCTACATACATCATTTTTGTGTATGTAACTTTTCTAATCCTTTTTTATTGCATCTAAAAATGCTCACTATTTTTTTTTCTATTTTCTTAAGAAGTTTGTTTTTACATTCATATTTTCAGCTTTAATAAAGCGAAAAATAATTGTTTTCTTCGAATTTTATATTCTTTTAATAAGAACCAATAACTAAATAATAAGATCTCTTAGTGAACGTATACTTATGTTTTGGACTTCAATCTCAATTCTGACGGTAAATGACAGTTTCCACATTTACGCATTTTGTTTCTAAGGGGCGTTCATGCTTGCGGAAGGATTGGATTTTCTATGGTACATGAATTTATCTCGTTGCATGAATACCCCTATTGAAAATCGTTCGACCAGTTTTTTTTAAAGTCGTTTTTTTTAAACTTTTCGAAAAAATATTCTAGATTTCTTTCAAGAATGTCATAAGGAAATCTGTAGTTTTCATTTGGGAAATTTAAAAAAAAATCAATTCACCCGTTTTCAAAATATTTCGAAAACCAATTTTTTTTTAGAAAATTAAAAAAAAAATTGAAAGGAAAAGTTTTTGAAAATTTTGAAATGCGTTATTAATGCAATTATAAATGACTTCCTGTGTGCAAAATTTTATTGAAATCGGAATAATGGTTTACGATAAAACCGAATTTGAAAAAACCGGTTCTATGAGAGGTGCCGTTATAGAACAAATTTCGAAAAAAATATTCTAAATGAAAGATGTATTTTTGTAAAAAAAAATAGCACCCTGAAAGTTTTATCAAAATCGTTAGAGCCGTTTTTGAGAAAATCAAACTTTTTGTTAAAGATTGTATGGTAGGTACCGTTATTTTTCGACCTAGAGCAAAAATGAACAACACCCCACGAGATACTACCAAATAAATACTAAATACCAAGTTTGAAGCAAATCGGTCAATCCGCATAGGCTGTGTAGAGGTGCGAACAGACAGACAGACGGGCGGAATTTCCGGACCCACATTTTTTACAATTTCTCTATTATCGTAATGTCATGTTTGATTGTTAGATTTTTTTTATTTTTGCACGCAAGTAAAACTATATTACTTACAATTATGTGCTTTGTCTCTTTTATAGCTAAAAGTCTGTTCTATCATATAGTCTTTTATATCTTCAAATATCTATTAAAACTTTTGTAAAACTTATTTCAACTCAAAATTTAAAAAAAAAAATTTTTTTTAAATATTTTATATTGTTTACTCGGCACACTTTTATCCACGCCTTTTTTTTAGCTGTCGAGGTATGCCTTTTTTATTTCATTGATAAATTACTTAATATTAAAATTGTTAGGGTTTGACATCTTATTTATCTAGCGGCAAAATCTCGCACGTGTGCGCTGGGAAAATACAAACAAAATAATGAAATACGCAAATGCGTCTGTGGTGACGGTGACGCAGCGGTCTCTCGCAATATTACGAGATTCGGCCGATGCAGTTAGAACATACCCTTAAGTCAGAAGACACATCGAAAGAAAAACGGCGACAAGTATACATAAAGACGTAAGTACGTGGCTACAAACAGTGCATAACTAGACAAACCAACGACGCAACGGATCCAAAAATATGCAAAGAATACGATCAGACTACATACAATAACACAAACAAACAAATTCAGAAAACGGGAAAAACCAGTATCAGCCTTAATGTGTGCCTGTGTTGCCTACCATAGAGTTCGGTTCAGTTGTAAAGTAGTAGTCAAACCATCAACTAACTTGGATGTAATTCAGTGCCAAAAGTTATCATAAAGAAAATTCTTAATTTAAACAGAAAATAAATTTATCAAAGAAAGTTTATTAACATCCATGACCACGAGTTTTATTTGTTTTTCACATAACTAAATTATTTAAGATCTCACATGTGCATATGAAATATTAAAGGTAAATTTCCTCTATATTTTTAAAATATGTACCTTTAAAGTCTTCTTTAAAATAAAATAAATCGTATCCTTTATGAGCAATTCCATACAACCCAGCTTTAACGTTCAATATAGTTTGTCTTGTTTAAAGAACGAATTCCGTTTAGGCAGGTGAAGGCATGCCTATACCAGCGGGAGCCGAATATTGAAGCTTGTGTAGTATAGCCTTGGTATGTGTAATGTTGTTTTTTTTTGCAGATTGGTCCTGTTGTGGGTGTGACAGAATCTCTAGTTGTAGGATGCTAATTTCCCACGAGATTCTGCTCGATGCTCTACTGTTGTTGTATATTTACATTCATACCGAATCCAGATATCTGATGAAGGTACACATGGAAAATGAAATGTTCTTCCACATCCTCGGATGATAAATCATTATTTTAGGACGTTCAGTATTCGTTTGAAGGTTGGCATAGTATGAAATGTGGAGAGGAGACTGGGTTTTGTGATTACTGTGAAAATGGAAAGCACATTTAGAACTCGTTCATAATTACTAAAGAGGCTTTTAGAAAATGATCTGACGTTCGCATTCGTGCAATTTATCCTTCACTCATATTTCTATTGGCCTTAGTATCTTGAAATGGGAAAGATGTAGGCTTTTGGAGATATTTTGGCTAATACCTTAGTTCATTTTGGGCTTGTGTTATTGGCAGCCCTTATTGTGGCGGGAAATCCGAACAAAGTTTAATAATTAAATAATGAAAACTTTATTCAATAAGTCTACTGGCGGATTTTTAGTGATTGGACTTGGACTCAATTAGCTGAACCTGTCAATAATCAATTTTCGTATTTTTCAGTTCAATTTATTTAAAGCTTTTGACAAAATCTTAATGTGAACTCAGATTGCCTTAAATCACAGGTTATATCATATTAAAGCCTTTTTTATTAAATTTCCAAAAATTCCTGCATAAAATTAAATTTCTCCTTAAAGCTGTCTTTCAGATCGAATGTAACGGAAGCTTCCATTCGACCAGATGCCACGAGGCATCGTTCTGCACCAAGGATCATCGTTAAATCTCTTTTTAAATCCCTTCAATATCGACTACAAACGAAATCCTGGCATTTAATTGTCATCATTTTCATATACGCACACAAGGAACACACATGCCATGTCATCTCAAAAAAAAAAAAAAAAAAAATCTCAAAAAGAGTCCAATTGTAATAAGGATCCCCATTAGTGCGAAAATAATTGCGGCCCATATTCATAAACTAGACAGCCTAATAGCCAACAAACGATGGAAGACTCCTGAATAAGTTCATTTGAGTGAGAGATGACAATGTTCTCAACCTGCCTTTGACTTTATTCCGAGTTGTTCATTGTCTCATTCAGGATCTCACATCATAGACACACACAGGACATTTTTTTTCGGTTAGTCCTTTCTTGGTGATAGAGAAGATAGAAAAAAAGGATTAGTGCTGCCACACACACACTGCCGTATATACTATATGATTGTCGCACACGAAGGCAATAAGAATTCAAATCTCAAGTGTGCAGGTGTTAATGGGCATGACAACTTCTAGTCGTGGCTCAAAGGGAAAAATAATTAAATGAAATGACTATCATGATTGGGCTGGGAATAGTCGGTTTTGTGGGTGAAAAACTCAAAGGAGCCGCTTGTGTAGTTTATTAAAGCTGTAACTTAGCAATTAAGGGACTTAAACATCAGGTGGGAGAAAATCAGACATTCATTTAGAACTTTTTTTGCTAAGGATTTCAAAGGAAACTGGGACTTTTTGGAGGCTGGTTCACATGGATTGCTGACTTTTGGTATTTTAATTTGTTTCACACGACTTAGATAAGATTTTTATAAGTCTGCACTGATGGACAAAAACTATTGCAAAACTCTGTTTGCATCACGATGTATGTATGTTATGATTTATATTATAATTTCCGAAGGACTATGAACAATATTCGTTCGCACTTGAACTGTTAAAGTTTTGAAGTGTCCCACCTATTGCTTAAAGCAGCGCTGTAGTCTGGATTAAAACGGTTATTTTATTGAAGGCCTCTTCTATTTGCACTTGCAGCCAGCTGGTCATCCATTTTTTAATATTTTTTTCCATTTAAGAAGAATATCATAAACAATTGCAGCTGCAACTTTCCGTGTCGGTGGTTGGCATTTAAATTCCAGTAGATATTCAGGAAACAAACATTAAAATAAAGCAGTTCGAATATCAGATATTCTTATTTCGCTGTCACCAAATATTTTTTTGCCCCTGATTACAGTACCAGGAGATAATCCAAACTTGTTTCTATATATCGAGTTATTGAGAGGCGCACTGCCGAAAAACAAATCTGGTAGTTGAAGAGCAATCATTTCGCTCCTGACCTGTTCGAAAGTACTCCTTTCTAAAGATTTTATCAAAGAATTCTTAAGATCCAATCGATATGATATAACCGTTTAAATCTGAAAAGACTCGGCGGGTAAGCTATAGACCATGTCTATTGGATTTAGGGCCCTATTATGACTTGCGATTCGCCAAAAATATTTGTCGAATGCGGATATTTGGCATTACTGTTTACGAGTCGCCTAATTACTTTCGTCTCAAATGCCAAAAAATTGGGCGAATTGAAAACTCGTTAAAAAGGGTCCGCTATCTTACGTTTTTTTCAACTAGTGCTTATTTCGTGAATGGTAACACTTAGCTCATGTCTGATTTGACAGATAATTAGTTTTATCCTTCCGCTGAACGAATATGGTTGTGTATACGCTGGGAAATATTGCGACATTACTGCCTGCGATCGACTTAGAGAAGATGCCGATTTTGCCAAAAAAATCATTGGCGGGTATGTAAACAAGCAAAATTGTCGCACTTAGGGCAGAGAAAACCTGCACGCGTACATTGAAAAGCCGATACACCCAAAACGAGTCACTGTTTGGTGCGGATTTTGGTCCAGAGGCATAATTGGGGCATTTTTCGAAAATGAGCAAGGAGTGGCCGTTACAGTCAATGGCGATCGTTGTCGGGCCATGTTGAATGAATTTCCGTTCACAAAAATTGAAGAGATTAGGTTTCAACAGGACGGCGCTACGTGCCACACAGCCGAAGCTACACTCGATTAAAAAAAAAGTTATTTGGCGGACCCGTTATTACCTTTACCATTAGCGAACATTCGTCTCCATTTGTCGGAATCGGTCGAACTATAAATTCTGGTGACTAAATGAAAAAGCAGTTTCCTTTGAAAAGGATTTTTTTACGAAAAAAATTTAACGAAATGAACGATCAAAATAAAAAAGGTACCACCCAAATTTGAATTGTTAATTAATATTATGAATTAAATTTTTTTCCTTAAAACATCAAGTATGAAAAGAACAAATAAAAATTAATTTGCAAAGCTGGTTGAGCTTATGGAAGGCAATACGGATATTGCGAAAGGCATCGGCTCATTTGGGTCTTCAACAAAGAACCAAATGGAATATTGGGAAAGATTTGCCATTGAACTTAACTCATTAGGGCCTCCTTCGCGTAAGGGAAGCGAATGGCATAAAATAAGTAGTTGAGCATTTTGATCCTTTTGAAATAGTGCATTCATTATAAAAAAAAATATTTTCACAGGTTTGGCAACAAACAAGAAAGATGTCGTGGCAATAAGTGGAGGACCTTTTCGACAACTCTCTTTAACGCCACTGGAACAGGCTGTCGATAATTTACTCAGCCTGCAACAAGCAGTAAATCCTTCTGGCAGATCTTTTGGACCATGTTCTTTGAATTAGCAGCAGCAATCCGAAGTAGTGCAATAGTGCATACAACATAGCATCTTCCCAACCCATGACCAGACTCCTCGACGAGTCAGACAAAATGTCGCAAAGATCGATTGCAACTACTGGAAAAGCAAACAGAGGTGCAAGAAAACTTTTTTGTGAGTCTATTCAAAAATCTTTTTCAGAAGTTGCTCGATACTCCAGAAAGAACTATGAGTTAAATAAAGAATACTTTGACAGAAACCAACGACATAAAAATCTTTTAGATGTCAAACTAAGGAAATTAGAGTGCCAGTTGCAATCTTTGAAAAAATACCACTTTGTTGCATTGTTCTGAATATTTTTTTAAACAGTGAATTTTATTATATATATTTTTTTGATAAGTTTATTTTTATTTTATTTTTTCACTTGTTTTTACATGTTTATTTCTAAGAAAAGTATATTTTTGTTTTTTGTTAAAAAAAATAAAACAGAATGAAGAAAAAAAATATAAATGGTTTTTTAAAGAGAAGACAACAGGAAGACTGCAGGAAGGCAATCGGATAAGAAATGCGATTGCCTTCCTGCAGTCATGGTTCTCACTTCTGGTCCAATTGGAACATGTAAAGTATCCATCACAGTGATGTTTTCTTCCGTTATTTCCGGGTCTGGAATTTGAAATTCTCGACAGATATTGTGCACAGGATACGTTGACTACTTTTATAGCTTTTTTTTGGCTTATAGTGCAATTTTCTTTCATTTATGACTGCACTAAACCGGCTTTTTAGAACACCAATGGTCCTCTTAATTATATTCTTTTATTGAAAAGTGCTTCCATTGAACCTTCGGTGTTTCTATACGGTGTGATTAAGAGGGGCTGAAGAGGATAACCTCAATCACCTTCTTTAAATAACAAAAACGTCAGAACAAAAAACAACAACATCTCTAATATTATATGAATGGCCTATGTTCGTACTTAACTACCACGACCGTTTTCCGTTTAACCACCAACTTTCCAAAAAATCTTTTAACTCACTATTATTATACACAAAAGAGTCATGTGTAGAACCAGGGGATCTGGAATCGATGAAACGTATTATTCCATTATTGTCACAGGCCTAGAAACATTTCTTTTTTCAGCGAAGCATAACAAGCATACTTTAAAAATTATCACCATCGCATTCAAGCTATAGAAACCTTTTCTGTTCAAATAATGATTTTGAAACTCGGTGGGGGCGATGATTCCAATGTGGTTTCCATCCACGCATCCATCAATTCCTGGCAGTCCAGATTTCCAAAAGAAATAATTCCTAGCTTGTTGCTTCTCCGAATTGAATTTATCGTCTTTGTCCAAGCCGGACAGATTTTTCTATCAAGCACGTCAAGGACTTCGCTTAAAACAACAGAAACTGTAGGTTGTGGGAGACCCAATTCGAAGTCGTTTCCGATAGAACTTTGGTAGCTACCACTACCGAGGAACCGTAAGCCCGATGCCAGTTTTAAGTTGTTTGAAATTCCGAACTTATCATATTTAAAACAAACTCAAACGCATGCTTGTTAAGCCGAAAATATGAAATAAATCTAAAAAAAATAAACGCAATAAGTTTAACAAAAGAAAACAAATTATTTGTTCATATTAGATAAAGTTTTGTATTTTCGGAACTTACCGCGTTATAAGAAATATTTTCTTATTTCTTTCATACTTCGTGGTCACGGGATGACTGACGTTTGATTGATGTTGTCTAAGTTACTGTTTTTTAGCGCTCGCTCTCAAGTAGTAACGATGCGTAGATGTTGATGCACTTGGATTGCTTGTGGGTGGTGGTGGTGTACTCGTTCTAGGTTGTTGTTGCGTTGAGTCGATGTATTTTTGGACACATGCAAAGCTCACCACATCGGCTATATGTTTTTTTGATTTGCTTTACTATGGTTTTGCTTATGAGAGGATCCCACGTTGGCGATAATTTAAAGCTAGAATCTCTATTGAAATTTTTGTTTCTTAATTTCAATAGCTTCTCTGACGATTCTTGGTACATAAAATCTTTCATTTGCGATTGATCTAGCTTGATAAAAACGTATAAAGTGATCTTGGTTGTAGGCCAGATGTTCACATATTGCCGATTTTGTGACAGCGTTATTTTGGATAGCTTTGATATGTTCGTTTAAACGCGTTTTAATACCTCTTTTCGTTTCACCAATATCAAAAGACCCACAGCTACAGGGAACAGAGTAAACACCAGGATTTTGGAGTGGAATTTTGTCCTTAGGCGATCTTAAAAATTGACGAGCCTTAGTTGGCGGCTTAAAGATGGTTTTAACATCATATTTTTGTAAGATTCGCCCAATTCCATCCGTTATGCCTTTGATATAGGGTAAAAAGGCCCTTTTTTCCAATGCTGGAGGTAGCGAATGTTTCTGTGAGCTAGGTTTGGGTTTCCAGGTTCTCTGTTTGGAGTTGTAGCCATTCTTTTTAAGTGTAATGTCTATATCCTTCAACTCTTGATTGAGGTGTTCGGGGTCACAAATTTTGTGAGCAGGATTCACAAGAGCCGATACAACCGATGTCAAGTAGGCTGGGTGATGATGTGATGTAGCATGTAAATATCTGTCCGTATGAGTGTCTCAAACTCCTCCTCAATCCAGAGATCATAATTTTTTCATCCCTCATCTGTTGGCTTTTGTCTTCAAAAAACAAATCGAATCTTTATTATTAAACAAAAACGTTACATATGTACTATTCCAAACACAAATTGAAGTTTTTGACGTTCAACAACAAATTGACATTAGCACATTTAGTTTTTAATGTTCATAGCTTTGTTATGACAGGCGAACGTCGGTACACATTCGGTACCGATATTTCACTGAATACATACATTTCAATGGACATCTAACGGTAAGAAAGCAGTGTACCGAGTGTCGGTATAGAGTGAGTATCAGTATTGTTTATATATATTTACCGCAAGGAATTTGTATTTGACAAATGGCCTAGGCAACCGTTTGTTTTGTATAAACAAAAATATAAGAAAATATTTTGTTGATACAAAATAATAATTTTTGAAAGAAAATGTGATCCGAGACTGCTTCGAAAAGTTTTCAATAATTCTGTGCAGAAAGCTTAACGACAAGTCAGTTCGGCAAAGCAGTTAATACCGATTACCGATATCGCACCGACAAATGAGGGAGCGGCCTTAATTTAAAATAAATCTAGTTTTATTGTGTCTAGTTCAGGTGGCCGCAATTGTTGGTCTACTTCACCCAGGCTCATATGGAACCATATCCAAAGTCTTTGTTTTGTTCACCCTCCTGGGGGTTTTCGGCTTGTTCATTTGGGTGGAAGTTATTGTATCCGGAGCTGTTTCTGCAGCTCGATCGTTGGTTACTTCGCTAAAGATGTTAATAAGGGGTTGGTGTGGTTGTTGTTGTTGTTGAATGATATTTTTATCGTCGCGGCTGCTTTGTAAGAACGAAGAGTTGCTCGTCCTCGTATGCTGGTACATTGGATATAAGAAAAGAGAATCTTATTTCTCTCCCAACCACAGCACCTTTAGCTAGACGATGATGCTTTTCAGCGTCGTTGAAGGAAAGGATGCTCTTGCTGATCGCTGCTCATTAAGGTTGATCTTATTAACTTCGTCTGGCTGGGTCCGCAAGTGTTGTTTATAGAAAAAAGATACAAAAACGACAACTGAGAGGATTATTTTCTCTTCGCCTACAAAAACTGGGAAACATCCGGTCAGCGACATAATATGTGTACCGGTCTCTGTATATTTCTTATGGGACTACTAATACGTCTGCACTTTTGGGGCGTAGGAAACGTGAGGCTGATTGGCTGCTTTTCACACTATCTCACACGTATTCACACACACAATATAAAATTTCAAGGATTGCAGGGCATGGTCGGTACGGGTCGCAATTCTTTTTTCTATGGTGTGTTTGTTGCTGCAATCGAGAAGTAGATGGGGCTCTAGTATGCTCTGTAGAAATCTTGCCTTTTTTGGTTCATTGCTCGTCAATAATGGGGTAGTTGCTGTATTTTTGGTTTTCCAAATATTTTACGCTGATAAAAATTTTAAGTTTTGTTAGAATTATAGAGCAGAATTTGACTCTGGGAAGCCGTTTTGCGCTAGTTGTATTTTTATTATCAGCCTTTATTGAATTTGAATAACAAGTAATGATAAATGGTTCTAGGTCTTGAAAAAACTCAGCTGTGGTTCTACATGGGAGTGCCAAACACCTACAACTTTATGACATCCCTTCAAATTAGGAGTAATTTCTTGGTGCCATTGCAAAGGCAGTGTTGGAAGCAAATGACTTGATTACTTTATTGTGACCAATTATATGGACTATACTAGAATTGTACAAGTTTTTCCGCTGGCGGAGTAAAATGTCATTCATTAGGAAAAGAGTTTTATTCGGAAAAGCTATATAACTATAAGTTGCATATTGTCTGTATTCAAATCACATAAATGGAGCTCAAGCATTTCAAGAAGTGCAAAGGAAAGTCCAAATGAAATGAATGTATGCTCTATGGTTTGTCATCAATCTTCTTCAGGATAAAGATCAATTCGTAGTGCTCAAGAGTTCCGAAGAGTACCTAAACTTCAATACAACCCAGAAAGATAATTCAGCATATTGCTCCTTCGGATAGGGTAGTGAAAAAGAATTCACCAAAGCTAATGTATGGACATTTAAGAGTTGACTAGAAATCACCTTCCGTATACAAAAACAAGCAATCACCGAGATAACGAGATATATTATTTACTCCAGGTGGCAGTTCGACTTCGGAGATCGACTCTACGGATTCTGAGGAGAGTCAATTATTGAATTTAATAATAAAATAATTTAAAAAAACACAAAAAGTTTATCCCCCATCTAGATTAAATATTTCCTGGAAAAAGAGTACTCAGCGTATACACAAATGCTGTCACGGGATTCAACTCCAAGGACTAGTAGCCAATACTAGATAAATAAACTAATATTTTAAAAAATCGGTAATCCTGGATATAAAATCTTTGCATACATACATAAGCATATAATTGCTGATAAAAAGAGCATTGACTCTTTTACCCTTGTGGTACACTAGATACTAGAAGGCGCTAAGCTTATAAGACAAATCTGAAGGATTGTTTTTTTTAATATCTAATATTGCAACAATGATATAAACTACATTGAGAGAGAATTATCTCGAAATGGAAGATTTCATCAATTCCATTTACAACTCAATTAGCTGTGAAATACGAGCTGTTGCAAATATTTCTGTTTATATTAACTATAAAAGTGCCGATACGTATAGACAGACTTATGCATTTTGAAGATACATTTTTATTTCAAGGGAAACATATCGGTATGCATAGAACCATTCTGCTAACCTACGAAAAATAATTGAATACATTTCCTCTTACCAATTACTAAAAAGTTCAAAATTAAAACAAAAGCTTTATTCAGCCATTAAAATAAAAACTTAATTAATCACTACATGTTTCCATATGCTTATGTTTTGACATATGTAAACACGTTAAAAGGAAAAGTAATAGAGTTTTCCTCTCCAACTTAATTAAAAATATTTTTTCTCTCAACTTGGTATTTCGTGTCGAGTTCAACTCTATCAAAATTTGCATGATTTCTAAGGCAACAAAAAAAATTATAATATTTAAGTTCAAACTTTTTTTTAGACTCTTAACCCAGTGTTCGTATCCATATGTCCGCGTTTCCGTGGTGTTCGCTTGCGTGAGTTTAATCAGTTAATTTAATTTTCTAACGACAACCATATTTTTCCGTGGAAGGGAAACTTTACATTAAGTGAATATTTTTAGTTCCAACATAAAAAAGTGTAATTTAAACGAAAGTTAAGATTAAAAAAATTGCTATGTTTTCACTCATTTCATTGGAAAAAGTCATGCCTGGAACGCATATAGAATTTGCTCGTAAATTCTCGTTAGCGAAACTTTAAATTTTAAATCTGTCATGTTAGTTAATTTAAAAAGATTACGACAAGGTTATACCTTAATATATTTTATTCAAACCCATCGCATTCTCATTTGAATTTACATATTTTGACAGCAAGAAGACATGCATAAGTTTCTGGAACACGATTTTTAAAAAAACATTGGCCCTTATTTCTTTAGAAACAGTGACCAGATAAGAATTACAGAAAAGGAAAAAAAACGATGCCAAATATCGAGAAGGTCTAGCCTCTAGTCCTATAGGTGCTTACATACCCTCCAGCTCCAAGTAAAAACCACCTCCGCTCCAGGTGCTATACAAAAACTTTAATCTGTCCTAACGCTTTTAAGGCAGACCCTACCGCAATCCACGAGACACGATTAAAACTTTATTTTAAATTCTCGTTAAGGACTGTTTATCAAATAATAAAAAAAATATTACGTTATTTTATAGAGTATTTTTACGAATGGAAACTAAACTAGCGACTGCCCTGACTTCATTCTATATCTTCAACATTGTAGTCTTAATTTGTTTTAATAAAAAAAAAAAAACAGCAACAATTTACGACCTCTATAACAATGGTTTTTAACTCCATTTCGTCAACAATACCTGCATTCCCTTACAATATATCATTTCTTACAGAAGAATAAATCTGCGACCACAAATCACAAACTTAAAACTTCCTGCAATAACCTACAAAGTTCTTGCAACCAAAAACTCTCTTTTGTATTGTTGATGACGCTCGTTTTGGAGTCAGGGAAACCGCCATAAATTAAATGTGATGCATTGTAAAAGTTAAATTGCTATTGTCAAGAACAACACTAGCTTGCACCTCGTAAAAAGTTACCTAGACGTAAAAACGTTGAATCCCTCTATTGAAGATACAGTTCTAGGGTGTTATGCATCTACTTTGACAAAAATTGATGCTTTTAGTGAGATAAAGTTGAAGTTGCATTTAAAAGTTCAATTTTAAAAAGAAGAATGCCGAATGGGGTATGTTAGATGCAATATTTTACTAATTAAGTAGGCAAGTGAATATGTCTTTATTTATTCTGCAGTCTTTATTTTATTTTTTTCATCAATTAGAGAGCCATCATCTCTTACAGACTTATTAAAGAGGAATATGTACATTTTTGTAGGTGGGTATGAATATTATGCAATAAATACACTTACATTTATACGCAACTGTTCAATAAGTAAAATAAATAAATAAATGCGTTACATATTTAAAATTTTTTTTACTAAAATTAAATAAAGTTAAGAACATAAGATTTAAAAGCATCTCTCGTACAATTCGTATTGAAATCAATTATAGAGCATACTGCATTAGCTTCTCTGATGCAACGGGAAATGGGCTAATTGCGCCCATAATTTCTGAGATGAAAATGTTCATATACTTATAACAAATCGATGGCGTGTAATTCTCGATGGTGCCTTACTTTCATAGAATAAATCAATAAGCGGAGGGCATGTCATGTGCCTAGTTATTATATCCCGGACTAACATTACTGAGAAATATTTCCGGCGAGTTTCCAGTGATTTCATACCAAATAATAAGCACCTAGGGATTCTCCACCTCAATTTAAAGAAAGCATATCTCATAAAATTTCTTTGAACATTTTCTATTCTTTTTGACGAATTTGAATAATATGGAAACTGTACAACAATACTCTAGCACGGATCTTACCAATGAATTATACAATGTTATAAGGGTGTAGGAATCATTAAACTCTCTGGTGTTTCTTTTAAGAAAACCCAGCATCTGATTAGCTTTGTTGATCATATAATCAAAATGAGGATGAAATGACAGATTAACGTCAAGAATAACACCCAAATCTTTTTTTTGCGCCACCCTTCCTAATTTAATGTTATAGATGCCGTAATCAAACATAATTGGGTTATGGTTCCTGTGACAGAATAAAACTTGACATTTTGCAATATTAAGGTCAAGGTAGTTGACCTTGCACCAAGTGGCCAATCTATCCAAGTCGGCTAACAGAAGGCTACAGTCTGAATTGCTGGATATCTTTCGATAAAGTTTCAGATCATCCGCAAAAAGGAGACAGAGTGAATCATGAAAGATAGTGGGAATATCATTGACAAAAAGAAGAAAAAGCAGTGGTCCCAAATGACTACCTTGGGGGACACCTGATGGGACATTTATATTATCTGATTTATAGTTTTTAATTTTCACAACTTGAACTCTTTCAGTCAAATAAGATTTAAGCCACAGTAATAGAGATGAATGAACACCAAAACAGAAAAGCTTATGAAGTAGAATTTTGTGATTCACTCTGTCGAAAGCTTTAGCAAAATCGGTAAAGAGGATATCAAACTATCCTTTTTCAAGATTAGAAATAATGGCATTAGTCATAATCATTAAATTTGTTGATGTTGATTTGCCCGCTACAAAACCATGTTGAAAGACTGATATTTTCTCTTGTTTAATTAATGAAATTCTATTATAAACTTTTTTTTCAAATAGTTTTGGAATAGCAGAGATCTTGCAGATTGGTCTGTAATTTGTTATTTCGTGTTTAGACCCTGATTTAAGAATTGGAGACAAAAACGAAATTTTCCACGATTTCAAGAAATTGCCTTTGGAAAGAGATAAATTAAAGATCAGCGTTAACGGCTGGGCTAACGCGATTGCCAAGTCTTCAAAAGTATGGGAGGAATGTTATCGGGACCTTCGCTTGTTTTTACATCCAAGCTTAAAAGGGATAATTCAACTTCCGCTTGGCATAGAACAAGTGACCCAAGATCCACATAGTCACTTACCCCTCGAAGCTCTTGACTTATAACAGATTCCGAAGAATAGACTGATTGAAAGTAATCTGAAAATAAATTACAAATTACAGATGTTTCACTTGTAGTTGTGTCAATGTACTTCATGCAGCTTGGTAATCCAATAGACTATTGTTTAGTGTTTATAAAATTCCAAAAGCGCTTGCTATTACTTTTAAGTTCATTTTCAACAGAAAATATGTAGTTACAATATAAAAATCTATTCAAATAGTACATTTTTTGACAATCCAAATAGCTGTTTCGAAGATTAAGATCTCGTTTGTTGTTTTTGTATAACTTATATGCTTTGTTTTTTCGATTCTTGAGAATGCCTAACCTCCTATTAAACCAGACAGGGTTTGCATTCTGTTTTAAATGTTTTACTGGTACATATTTTTCAATAGCTCTTTGTAAAATTGACGTAAATGCCTTATAATCATTTTCTAAATCAGTACCGGTAAAAATATTCTGCCACGAAAAAGACAACAAATACTCAACCATTGCATCAAAGTTAGCTTTTAGATAATCATATACAATAGTATTACAAATATTTTCTTTTTTTAAATAGTCAAAAGGAATTAAATATTTGTCTTCTAAGTCAAATACCCAATTAATATTACCAATATTAAAATCTCCAGCAAAAATTACATGCTTTATTATGTAAAATTGGTTTTGAATTTAACAAATGTAAGTTGTAGAAGTCTAGTGAGCTCTTAGGTGGTATATAACTTGCTACGACAAATAATTGTGATTCATTTATTTTTACACAAACAATAATCTGGCCAATATCTTGGTTAGGAGCTGAGCAGTTTGACTCCAATTCAATTTCCCTGCATGGCAGAGAAGCACGAACCGCAACCAATACTCCTCCACCCCTATCCTTTCCTGTTTTAATGTTGCATCTATCTTTTCTTAATATATTATAGCTATTTGGAAAAATTTCTGAAGTTAAATAATTATCAGACAACCACGTCTCAGTAAGAACAATAATATCATAAATACATACAGAAAAAGAAACAAATACATTATCTAGTCTACTTCTTAACCCACCTACATTTTGATAATAAAAAGATGAGCTTTTGTTTCCAAAATGGAAGGATGATGATTTTGTAGTCGTATTTAAAGATGAGATCGAAGGCAAATTGTCAGCGTATTGATAATTAACATCTTTTGTAGGAGGTATGAACTCCTGCATTGTGGTAGTATAGCGAACAAGAGGGTTTCGACAAAGGCACATGTTTTTTGTGAGAGATAGCTGATTTAGTTTTTAATTCAGTTTCCTTCCTCGAAAAAAATCATGAACTACTGTGTGTAACGGCCAAAGAGATACATTACTTAGCAACTCATGGAGATCGAGATTTCTTCCAACTTTAATTTCAAAAGAGGAGTATTCTTTTTCAGGAGTCATGTTAAATTTTCTAATACTAACACCAGACAAGTTGGTTGAAGGCAACTTCTGAGCAATATAGCTGTATATGAATATGCTCTTTAAAAGCGGTAGTGCTACGAGCTCATCAGCATACGATAAGGAAACTTCTGCATCAGAGTCCCCACATCTGTATTAGAGGGATTTATGGAGTTTTTAAGCTTGCTGGTACCTAATCCACTTGTACTCGGTTGGGTAGAAGAGGTTCTTATAGAGCCAGGACGTAGCACTCGTAACTCAGAACTTAAATCTGGTTTAGATTGATTTTGCAGCTGTTGCTGTTTTTGTTGTTGTTGCTGTTGCTGTTCTGTATGTTGTTGCTGCTGCTGTACTTGTTGTATTTGTTGTTGCTGTTGCTGCTGATGTTGTTGTTGTTGCTGCTGTTTCTGATGCTGCACTTGTGGCTGTTGCTGTACATGTTGTGGTTGTTGTTGCTGTTGTTGCTGTTGTTGATGTTTTTTTTGCTTGTGTTGATTTTGCTGTTGTTGTTGTTGAAGGGATGGTTGTTGTTTTTGTTATTGTTGTTTTGGTTGTTGTTGTTGCTGTTGTTTTTGTTGTTGTTGTTGTTGCTGATGTTGTTCATTTTTTGTTTGTTGCATCGAAGAAGGCTGAGATGAAGGGGTTAGAAAGATCAGAGGCTGATCAGAGGATACACTTGTTGTTAAAATATTGTCTTGTTCAATATTATTGAAGGCAGTTGATAACAAATTATTGGTAGAAATATCGAAGTCTTCTTTTATCTCCGAGAATATCGAGTTCGCGCTATTAAAAGGCTTTTTCAGTTTCACTACTTTCCAATATAATTTATCCACGGAAATGTTGCTATGGTCTTTGCAATAGTAATGTAGACCAGGGACAGATACGAATTTGTCTGCATCTTTGCCTTTGATTCCAATGCATTTTGCGTGTACTTGTTGGAGGCAAACCGCGCAGGAGACCATAATTTTATTAGAATCTTTTTTACATATTAAGCAATTTAGTTCACTCATTTTCACAAGGTTCTTTTTTTTTACGTGAGAAACTGACAACTTGGCAACCCTTAAATCTGGGATAACAAGTAGTAATAAATGCAAATATATCTTAAAATTGAGATATTTAATAAAGTATTTATCGCACAGGCAAGTATAACCACTTTTTTGAAAGCTAAAATTTCACTCTAAGCCTTTTTATAAATAAATATATAAATTTTGTGAAAAGGCAAGATGTTGAAAATCACAGCTTATATTAAAATTAACGATACTATTAGTTTATTTCGTCACTTTAAGATATTGTGTTAAAATTAATTAATTAATTCACACACTACCGCAATATAAATATCGCAACTAAATGTTTTTTTTACGTAAAGACACTACTAAAAACGATCTAAAGATCACTGTTATGTTAAACAAACGGCTTGAAATTAAGTACAAAAATTAAAACTCTGGAGCGCAAAAGCTAAAGACTTGATAACAAGGCAGGGTTATCAAACACTTTGAGCAATAGTCTTAATATTTTTTTTTTTTTTTGAGTTTTCGGGGAAAGACTAAACTTTGGTTGTTCAAAAAAATGTTGAAAACTATCGCCACGAAAACAAAAGTGTTTACAGACCCATTGTTACATATTTTGGTTTATAATTGAATAGATTTAATTGTTAAAGTCAAACGTTATTTAGTTGTAAGCTGATGGATCAAAATTTACAAAGTAAGTGCTACTGGCATACCGATTTTTTCACCAAAAACTCGTTTTCAAAAGTCATTAGGAATTTCAGGACTATTTTTAAGTGAAATCAACACTATACTTGAAGTACATAATTGAAATTTATCGTTACCAAAACTTCACTCAGAGCAATAAATTCCAAAAAGCCAGTTCTTCAGTTTGGTGGCCATGTTTTTGTTTCTAATTCAATGCAGTGACATTTCATCTGTCAAAAATGAAATCAAGAATGTTTTGTGAGTTACGAATTTATAATAAAAAAACGCTATTTTAAATTAAAACTTTCTGTGAATATTCTTCGAAAACCATGTAAAAATAAATAATTAATTCACCAACTAAATAAATTAAAACAAAGTAGGCAGCATTTTTTAACACTTAAAAAATTATAAATAAAAGTTAGTGCAAAAGAGGAGTATGGCAAATATCACTGGACTCAAAATCCAACAACAAAAGATTCACGAAAGGAAAAATTCGAAATACAAAAGAAGTTGGAGAGTTTGAGTCTTGCAGAAAAATAAAGATGCATATCTATCCTTAATTCATAAAGAAAATTGCACGACTGGATCGCACGTACTTGCGTATATGTGCGGTCACATTGTAGAATAAAACTAAAGAAAATTAAAGTGAACATCAAAGCATTTATTCGATTTTTGTGACTTTTGATTGTTCGAATAAAGTACGTTAAATTATATTGGGTGAAATAATTTAAACGCCATTTTATTCTTTAGAAAATGTAAAAAAGTGTGATTTTTTTTTTTAAATTGTAGGAGCCGTTTTTAAATAAAACGGTTTTTTAACAACTTTTTTTTTTAAATTAAATTAAAAAAAATAATTCAAGAATACAATCTTAAGCGCAAAAATAACGTACATATAAAAACAAAAAAATTAAAAAAACTTATTAAAAATCAAAAAAAAAGTTTTCGAAAAAAAATTAATGCACAATTATTCAGGCTACCTACATCTTCTTGTATATCAATTTTGATCGTAATCGAATCACCAGTTTTGGAGAAAGTCGAAGAAAAAAAAGCGGTCCTATGGGAGGTACCGTTTTTAGCCCACCATATTAATTTGTACTTGCGATTATAGGTACTATAATACAAGTTATGCATTCGTGCTGATTAAAAATGTTGAGATAACAATCAAACATGACATTACGATGATAAAGAAACATATTTAAGTTACTGGCATTAATTCAAAATTCCGTCTGTCTGTCTTGCTGTACGGATGTATTTTGGACTGCAGCCTAAACGGTTGCGCCAATCGTCTTCAAATTTTTAACTTAAGGTTATTTTGACATTCTACAGAGAAGTTTTTTCAATTTTTTTTTAAGCTCAAAAATTAACGGAACCTGTCATATAACCGTTATGTAAAAGCTTATTTTTCTCGAAAACGACTCGAAGAATTTTTGTACTACCGTAGGTAAGCATTATATTTTGGTGAAAAAAAATTAACATGGCGGGCTAAAAACGGTACCTCCCATAAGACCGTTTTTTTTTCTTCGACTTTTTCAATTGATATTCAAGAAGATGTAGGTAGCCTGAGTAATTTTATTAAATTTTTTGTCGAAAACTTTTTTTTCGTATTGTTAATAATTTAAAAAAAAAATTTTTTTTTTGAAAAATCAATATTTTTAAAACAGGTTAATTTTTTTTTAATTTTGTTTTTAAATGTATGGTATTTTTGTGTTTAAGTTTGTGTTCTTGAATTGTTTTTTTAATTTTTTTTAAAAAAAGTTGTTAAAAAAAATAAAATGGCGTTTAAATTTTTCCGCTGAAAACTATTTTACGTACTTTTTTCAAACAATCTAAAGTCCGAAAAATCGAATATAATCAGAAGTTCCCTTAATATTTTTCAAATTTTATTCCAAGCTGTGACCGCACATAAGAGCAAGTACGTGCGATCCAGTCGTGAAATTTATTTCGTTGACTCTAGAACGGCTTTGATACAAGCAAGCATTAAAACATTGAAATATTAATCACGTGGTCTTTCAAGACAATTTTTGCATTTATACATTAGTTTACTGTCTTCAACGAAAGCAACAGTATGAAATGGTAGCCCAATTTTGTTTTTCCTTTACATTGATGATGTTTTCCAAATTCTTCCTAAAGATGTTACCAAGAAATCCATTTTCCTTGCAACTTCTGTTGAGTAGAATTAGTATTAGTATTTACTTTCACCAAAGCGATGTAAAAATTTGTTCCACTGTTCGGTGAGATATGCCATCAGATCACCAGTGGAACGGTTGCTGCGGAAGCAATACTGACGGTCATTAAAAAGCTTTCGATCTTCGAGATATTCCTTAAGCTGACGGTTAATCAGCGTTTCCATGACCTTAGAAAAATAGGACTAAAGTGCTATGGGCCTGTCTTAGAGACAGGCTGGATAAATGCTTTTTTCCATCTTCCATGAAAGATTCCAGAAGAGTATGAGGGATGGAAAAGCTTACGCAATGGCTTTGCAAGTGTGGAAGAAAACCTCTTCAGAAGAATAGGGGTATAACATTCCTTACACTCAGAGTTGTTAAATAAGGGCTCTTCTTTAAGCTTGATGCCTTTAACTCTTTTAGGAATGAAAGCACGAATCCCTAGAAGAATCGCATTTGTTCAGGGGAATTAGATTATGCTTTCAATAAAGGAGGTAGGTACTTTGTTTCTCTGGGCTCGGCTGTAAAAATTGGTTGAGAACAACAGCGCTGATCCTGAGATTAATCGATCCCCTCAAGGCGCTTGTGAATATATGCATTACATTAATTCTATAGCTTATTGAAAATTTCTCTAGTGCTCTGTGACCAAAATATAATTGTTTATCATATTAAGATGTAAGGATTTTCCAAAGCAATCTTTTTTCTCAAAATACCTATGTCAAACCAACAAACTTAAATACCACAGAATTAACATCGATTATTCTTTTTTTCCCACCCTTTTTTACTGAAAGGGCTAGCTGCCCAAATGTGGCACAATTTCAAAATTTCAATCATCAATTCGCACTAAAGTCTACTCAATCTATTGATCAAAAACAAAATAGGTATTTCAAAATTTCAGATATTTTTAAAAGTTTCATAAAGAAAATTGTTTTTGATTCTGAATGAAACAAAATCAATTTAAATAATAAAAATGTCTTTCGAAGTACCCACAGGGAGGGATTAACTATGTGTGGGCCTGGGCCTCTATGTCATGTAAGTAATTCTCAAGGCACCTTAAACATTTTTCCTTAAGTAAAGTTCTTTTTACCACCAGTGTATGATTGTCTATTTGAAATATTATTATAATATTAAGCTAAAAAAGCTTTTGTGATTTCCAAATGCTTTAAATGATCTGAGAAAAAAATACTGTACGTTGAATTTTTGAAGCGATTGCATTAGCATCTAGCTAGCCTTAATATTAATCCGGCCATGAGTGCCAACCCCATAAATACTCCTACTTCCTGCAACTTTAATGGTAGACTCTCCTCCTTTTAAATCTTTTCTAGATGTATGTATATACCAAAACCAATTTCCAAAGGATTGCATTCAGTGTCATCATAGTTAGGGCATTTATTTCAAAAAGCTCTAGGTAACTGCCTACCTCATGTGCAGATATCCTTTGACTAGTGTCCGAATGTCCTCAATGCACATTTAATTGACGTACATAAAATCAGCACTTTTGTGCCTAAATATTTGCCAGCAGTCATTACGTCAAAGAGGTTTTTGGATACCGAATAATTTGGAATTCCTTATACACAAGTATGTATTGCAACAGCAAGTTGCAAAAGTTTCAGAACGATATCACTATAAAGATACATAACTTAGTTTGAAGACAAACTGATTGAGGGAATGGTTTAACGTTTAAGTACTGGCTTTTCACAACTATAACACGGCCGTGTTTGGGAAGGTGAATATCTAGAGTCTGAACTCGTATCCTTAAAACTTTATTAAATTTGATAGTCAGTTTATTACTTCTTATTTGAATTTTGTCCACTCCTAGAACAAATGGTTTGAGAAGATTTTCGTAAAATTTTGTGTGGCTTACGAGAATTGCATTAGTCCGTTGCAATAATAGCTCGATCAATATCTTAAGTGTGACTTTATAAAATGTAGGATTTTTTTTTAATCAATAGTAGTTATGATTTTCAAAACTCCGAGAATTTTTTTCCAGCTACGCCCTTGGATAATGGTAAAAATAAACCGATGGCCAGTGAAGGTATATGGGACTTTCCTTTGAGGCAGATGAACGATTTTAAAATTAAATTCAAATAAGGCTGCACTGAACTGAATTATAATTTCGGTGTTTACTATTTCAATAGAAGATTCACGAATTGCTGTTATTTAATAATAAAAGGCACGGCTAGGTCGCAGGTACTTGCTCATAAGTATGTGCTAATTTAATTTTAATGTTTTTATTTGACGTGCAACATCTTTAGAATCGTTGTGATTTGAATCTCGATGAAAGGAAAATGCATCACGACAAAGAGGCAAACACTTGTAAAAAATATTTATGTGTTTGTCTCTTTGTCTATATATTATACGGGACTAGCTGACCCGGCAAACGTTGTAGTGCCATATAAATTTTTCCTATTTCAAGCTAATGTGATACAAATCTTTATCACTTGATTCCGAATAGGAAAATGAGCGAGTTCCATTTATTAATTGACTTAAAACAGCTTCCATATTGATTACTTATTTAAAATTTACAATTTTTTTACAATCGAAATAAATTACAAAGCAAAATCACAATTGTCACAGATTAGAGGCGACATGCCGAGAATGAATTTGGTTTCAGTATTTTACCAACCTTTTATAATCACAAATCACGTATAACTTTCTTGTCAATAAAATAAATCGTGGAAATTTGTTTAGGCAATTTTTTGTGATACCTAATGTCAAATTGATGCGACATCTGTCAATCAACAACATAAATAATTTCGTTATGTTAACAAACGAACTACAGTAAAATTGTTTGTGTATTGTTTATACTAAAATACTAACATCGCGATTCAGAAATCGGTGTTGGTAGTAGGAGGGTGAAAATTTGGTGTTTTTTGATACCAAATCTAAAAAAAAATACAAAAAAAAAATCGTAAAAAATAGAAAAAAATTTCTGCACATGGATACCATAACCACTTATCAGTATAAAATATACTTTACGACCTATTCTCCTACCTACAAAATATACATACAAAATTTTATAAAAATCGGTCGAGCCGTTTCGAAGGAGTACGACCACAAAGACCTAGACACGAGATTTGTATATATTAGATTAACCCGGCAAGAGAATGAGATAGAATACACATTACGTATACCTTTACATTGTATAATATTCTAGGTCTCCTAATCATTATTATATTTGGCATGTGGCTTGAGCTCAACCGAGTAATATAAAACAAAATTTTGGGGAAAACATTAAACAAAGAAATTTATATGAAATCAAAAAAACATCTCCTATCATGATCTTCTTTTCACTACCATTGACGTGGACCTACATACAAATAACATGCAACGTAGCTTTCAATAACGGGACTTTCGAAACATCGACATCCAAAGTTTATTTTCTGAATGCGATAACCTTTTTTTGGCAAGACATTTACCTAACACCTTACGTTGACGATCAGGTTTATATATTTAAATAAAGTTTCTTATTTGTAGTTATAAACAATATAAAATAAATATAAAAATTCTTATTCCGAAAGTACTTCAGCACATAACTTACATTTTTAATTCCATCTTAACCACTTCCATATATCCGACCGTATGGAGACGGGCAAAGATAGTTCCAATACCGAAGAGCTCAAGATCTGTGAAAGATTATAGTCCAATAGCTATTTTGTGTTACTTGTCGAAAGTCTTTGAGGTAATTGTCAGCAAACAAATCAAGGAGCATATTGAAAGCTTTAATTTATTAAATCCTTTTCAATCTGGGTTTAGATCTGGTCATAGCTTTATTACGGCCTCCGACAATATTTGAGAGGCGACAAATAAAAATAATTTAACCCTAGTTACGCTGTTAGACTTTTCAAAGGCATTTGATTCTGTCGAACCATCTATCTTATGTAAAAAGCTATCTTATATGTTCAATTTTTCTAATAGTGCAGTTAAATAAATTTTTTGTTATTTAAATAGTTGTTCAAACCGTTTCGTATAAAATTAATCTATCTTCTTATTTACCTTAAACAAGGGGGGTACCGCAAGGTTCGATTCTCGGACCTCTGTTTTTCTTCCTATTTATAAATGATCTGCCATCTGTAATTAACCACTGCAACTACCATATTTAAGCTGACGATGTGCAGCTGTATCTCGACTTCTCTACCAGTCTTGTGGTAGATGTCATTGCAAAAATAAATGAGGATCTAGCATCAATAGTTGAGTGGTCAGTCCAAAACCAGCTGCTATTAACTATTAAATCCTGATAAAACAAAATGTTTACCTATTGGAAGGCGGCAACCAGTTTTTTCAGATTTACCTACAATTTTGTTAAATGGATCACAGGTTGAAATGGTCTTGAAAGTTAAAAACCTTGGAAGAAGCTTTAACAGTACGGATGTCTTGGAGCGACCATGTTAATAACATTGTTGGTAAAGTATACGGTTCACTGCGCAGTCTTTCTCCCATTGAAACATTTTTACCCGTAGAGGTCAAGATTAAACTAGTAAAGGCAATAATTATTCTCATTTTAAGCCATGGCTGCGAGATTTTTGCCGACTTAGACTCAGCTTCATTGCGTAAATTTCAATTGGCCTTTAATGCCGTGACCCGGTTTGTCTTCGGCCTCCGTAGTTTTGACCACGTTTCCGAATTCTCACGAAAAATCTTTGGATGCATTATACATTATTTTCTTCGCTTCAAATGCATTTCCTCTATCCTCAAAATTATAAAAAGAAAAATACCAACTTATCTTTTTGAAAAAAATTAACCTTTTCACGGTCAGTACGGGGTATGACCTTAAGACCTAGCACGTACACATTGGTGACATCGCGACGTCAATTTTTCATTCACTCTGTAAGTCTTTGGACCCACCTCCCCTTCTCTCTGAGGAACAAAATAGCCAGTTTTTATATGTCGTTTACTCCTTTTTATCACAGGATGATTCTCTTTCCGCACCGTAATTTTATTTTTTTCCTAAATAGTTTAATTTTAATTCTTTCTCACCTTCTTTTTAAAATCACGTCTTCATGTATATAAATCAAATAATATTTGTACTATGAGTTTATATTGTTTATCTATTCGTTATCTTATAAGATATATTTTTTATATACTACCTGTACTACTTTAAGAATTTATTCTCTTTGTGCAGCGATAAATAAAATAAATAAATACTAAAAGACTAAATACTAAATACAATTCATAACGTTTTTTGGAAAAAAAATTTGGAAGCCATCTGATTTCTTTTGCTGATTTTCTATTTTATAAATTTTTCATTTCAAAATCTTTCGACCAGTTTTTTTGAAAAAATGTTTTTTTTTTTTAAACTTTTCGAGAACATAATTGTTTTTCTAAATATCTTTGAATATGTCAATTTGAAGAAATCTATAGTTTATAATAGGACAAAATTTAAAAAAAACTATCGATTGATTTTCAAAAGATTCAAAATATAAAAAAAGTTTTAAAAAAAAATTATCAAAAATTAAAAAAAATTGTTTTTGAAAATTTTACTAGGCAATATTATTTGAATCATCCGTGAAATAGTTACGCAAGGAAAAAGTCTGATTAAAAAAACGGTCATTTTTGAAGTACCGTTATAAGACATTTCCTGAAAAATCCATTTAAACTAAAAGATAGATTTTGCAGAGAAAACACCATTCAGAAAGTTTTATCAAAATCGTTGGTGTCATTTTGGAGAAGAATAAGTTTTTCATTAAAATTATATGGCAGGTACCGTTAGTTTTGGAGCTAAAATACCTATTCGAAAAAAATTCCGGTAGAGTACTCTTAAAATACTATTTACCAAGTTCGAAGCAAATCGGTCCAACCGTTTAGGCTGTAGGAATCGATACGGACAGACAGACAGAATTGTAATGTAATCGTAATATTATGTTTGATTATTTTCTAAATTTTTTTTACGAATGCATAACTTGCCTTATATAATAATATATAACTTTAACTTGCCTCCTATTAATCGCAAGTAAAAAAATTACTTTCGGGAATATTAAAGTAAAACTTTTAGTTAGCTTCAAAACGAATATTAATTTACCGAATTATTTTCTCGTATAAGTTGGCTTCATGGTCAAGGACATGAAATATGCTTGAACCAGGAAAGAACCCTGTATGTTGTAATCATCACTAACAATTTATATTATGTTCACACGTAAACACTTTCTCGGTTTATTAGGTAAACTTTTATTCCCCAACTACCACGTGAGGACTTACCTGTGTGCAAAATTAATGGTTTGCATATTTGGGTTGCCTACATAGTAAGAGTAAGGATTCCCTGGTGGATGCATTTTATTTCAAAAGGTACTTTGTAGTATGAAGGTGAACTTACCTAATTAATTATTGAGAGTAATGAGTAATGTTTTAGGTCTTTTTATAGTGTGCCCCAGTTACGAACGTGTCAAAGCATTTTATTTTACACCAGTTTTATGAGTTACTAAAATATATGTTGATATGATATTGACCAGAATTGGTCATATTTTCCGGAAGGATTTTGGCCTGTACTTTTTAATGATGAGAGTAACACAAAGTCCAAACCCATCTTATCATATGATGTGACGTTCGTTCTGAGATTATTACCAATTTCATCGGAAATGTTTTTCAGTGCTGAAGCACGTTTTTGGTTAAACAGCCTTGAAAGAAATCTGGTTTTCCAACAGGAGAAGAGCCTTGTCCAAGATTTGGAAGTAATTTGAAAGTTTTGATATACTTTTTAAGGGTTTTCCAGTTTTCGGTTAAATTTAGTGGTAAATGATGTTGATGGGGATAAAATCAAAACTAATAGTGTGAATTTGATTCCTTGCCATTTTCAAGATTCCAAGCAAGTTAAACAGCTGCCATGAGGAAGTGGCAGTCCGTGAAAATCATCAGTTCCACATCTAACGTTGCAGATATCAACAGTAACTTATACACTTTTTGAACAGGATCCCTAAGCTTACATCGCATGGGGTCATTGGTAGCAACTTAAATGCGAAACATTATGAATTATTGAAGGAAGAGCTATCCTGAACTGGATCCGAGTCATGGTGTGAAAAAAATTCCTTATTGGTTGTTTCCATTGTATTGCAACAAAAACTTACTTTTCCTCCTCCTACATTTAATTTTATTTCCTCAAACCACTAATTTTATTCATATATTTCTGGAAATCAGCAGATTTGTATCCATTGATTCAGACCATGATATAAAAAAACTAAAAACAAACTTTCCATTAACCTTTACCAACCTTTACTATATAAACAATAATGCCTGAAAAGAATGGCATCAACTGCAGAAGCCTGGAAAGTGAGAATAAAGTCTTACGAATGACGAAATATTAGTCCTTCGACTGTTTGGAATGCAATAGAAATACAAAAACAATCCAAGATTTGAAAGATTTACAGCTTCAGAACATACCAGAGAGATACACAAAGTAGAATTACAGCATCAAAATAACATCCAATTTACGAAGAAGTCACAGCGCATAAAACTAGAACCAAACTCCTTCAAGAAAATAAAACACCTTTTAGAAAAACCCAGCCTATCTAGTAATGATGAACTATGACATCGAAGTGATTTCTACAGTTTGACAAAAAGAAAGCTCTTCCAACCTTTTTGTAAAGAACTTCACAGTCCACAATTATCATTTCAACAAATCCGGCATTCTTAATGGAAGGAGTAATGTTGATACTTCTCTAGCACTGATCCAGTCTGTAATCTAGAGGAGTTATCGGAAATCGTCACCAATTCCAAGTTAAAATAAATTGCACGACAGGATCGCACGTAGTTGCTCATATGTGTATAATAAATAACATTAACGTAGAAAATTAACACTATCTGAACTTAAAAAAAAAGTGGCAAAACCACAACTCTTAACGGTTTTAGTACTATATTAACGAATTTACGAAAATAGTATTTCGGAAATTGTTGTTTTTTTATATTTTGGTATGCAAGTTTTTTAGACGTTATTAATAGACATGTGAATATAAAATTCTAAATAGTTTTTTCTGATTAGTTTTAAAAATATTATTTAAATAAAAAAAGTTCAAAAAATAATTTTAATTAGAAAAAAAAGTTATTCAAAATTTTGATATGCAGAATTAATTTGGCTACCTAGATCTTCTCGAAAAAAAAAATTGACAGAAATCTAAAGAGCCGTTACCGAGAAAGCTCAAAATTAAAGAAACCGTTATGTGAAAGGTACCGTGAATAGACTTTTCCCGTAAATTGTGTTCTGATCAAATGATAGCCAATGCCAACATAAAAAAATTCTCAAAAGTATTAATCGTTGGAGCAAAAAACAAAATCTTTTAGCCCAAAAAGGTTATTGCTCGATTGTTGTATGCGAGATACCGTTAATACTAGAGCTACGAGGCGTTTCGAAAGTTTTGAAAAATTAAGCCATAAAGGAACTCCACAAAATTCAAGTTCCAAGGGCTTACAACTCAATAATGATTTAAAATCGAGTTTTAGAGAATAATTTTTATGTAAAGAAATGCTCGAGTTCCAAAGATTTAAAAAAATCTATTTTCAAAGTCTTACCAAAAATTAGTTTATCATGCTTAAAAATAACCTAAATTAATTTTAAATTAGGCGTAAGTGATAATATTGTAATTTAATAAATAAATAAATAACAATCAAAGTAATTTTTTTACGTTTTTATTTACATATACAAATTATTAATAAATTTAATTATAACACAACATTAATTGTAAAGTTTATTTTGCGACACCATTCGGATTAATAAATCCATAATCAAGCGGGCATGAAATCACATATAACTCAATCATCTTAAGGTAGAGTCCTCAGTACACTTTCCAAAGAGGAGTAATAAATCTGGAAAATATCTATCTATGACATATGGCCACACCAAATTTCAAATTAGTATAATTTATAATTTCCACATTGTCGTCATTCCAACATGACTTTCCTCTAGTCTGTATGCTTAATCGAATATTCAAAGATTATTTGGATCACTGTCATATATGATTTATGGTTATGTGAATTTCTTTTGATTGAGACTACTCGACTTATATATATATTTCCATGGAACCTTCATGTGTCTTTATATTCCAAAATACTAAGAAAGTAGATCTTGGACCAGGCTTCCAAGGTTTTCAATAAGGACTTCACAACTACTTACTTGCGATTATAGGTACTCTAATACAAGTTATGCATTCGTGCAGATTAAACATTTTGAGATAACAATCAAACATAACATTACGATGATAGAGAAACATATTTCAGTTACTGGCGAAATTCTGTCCGTCTGTCTGTCTGTCTGTCTGTACGGATGTATTTTGGACTGTAGCCTAAATGATTTTAAAATTTAAAACTTAAGGTTATTTTGACATTCTACAGAGGATTTTTTTAGCTCAAAATTTACGGGAGATATTATATAACCGTTATGTAAAAGCTTATTTTTCTCGGAAACGGCTCCAAGAATTTTTATTAAAAAAAATCAGTGTACTACTGTAGGTATGCATTATATCGGGTTTTTCAACAGGGACGCTACAAAAGTAGAGCAACAGGGACATTTCTCTTCAGTAAGGTTTGCCATTTCATGAAGAAAAGATATACAAGCCAACAACGAGATAGAATTATTAAAATTTACGAGAATATTGCTGCCGCTGATGCTTCAGTTGCAGAAAGCCCAAATGTGTCTCTCACACGTCGTTCTCAAGCGTTGGGCATCTATGTGACGTCGTTGGGGCGAATTTTGCGAAAAGATCTTGGCCTACATCCTTACAAGATTAAATTGACGCAAAAACTGAAGCCGCTTGACCACCAGAAGCGTCGTATGTTCGTGAACTGGGCTGAGCTTGAAAATGATTCGAATTTTCATCGAAAAATCATCTTCAGCGATGAGGCTCATTCCTGGCGGAATGGCTTCGTCAATAAACAAAATATGCGGTATTGGTCAGGTAGGAATCCACACGTACTCCATGAGTCATCATTGCATCCCGAAAAAAATACGGTTTGGTGTGGTTTATGGGCCGGCGGCGTCATTGGGCCGTACTTCTTCCGTAATGATCAAGACCGGCACGTTACTGTGAATGGGGATCCCTACCGTTCAATGATAACCGAATATTTTTGGCCCCAAATGGATGATATGGACTTGGAGGACATGTGGTTCCAACAGGACGGCACCACAAGCCACACAGCGAATGTCACAATCAATTGCAGTAGTATCGGCCGATTTATGCTTGAAAACCGTCGAAAATTGGGTTCAGAGTCTGGACTTCTGCAAGCGTGCCCGTGGTGGTCATGCAAAAGAAATCGAGTTCCATACATAATGGCGTCGAACGTATTTTCACAGGAATGAAGAATGTCATTGATATCCAAAACCGTTTTTCTTTTATTTTGTATATTTGTATTTTCAATAAGAATTGAAAAAAAACGATTTATTTTGGTGAAAAAAAAATTTAATATGGTGGGCTATAAACGGTACCTCCCATAGGACCGCTTTTTTTTTCTTCGACTATTTCGAAAACTGGTAATCCGATTACAATCAAAATTGATATTCAAAAAGATGTAGGTTGCTTGAGTAATTTTGCATTAATTTTTTTTCAAAAACTTTTTTTTTGTATTTTTAATAATTTAAACATTTTTTTTTTGAAAAATCAATATTTTTAAAACGGGTAAGTGATTTTTTTTTATTTTTGTTTTTAAATGTATGTTATTTTTGTGTTTAAGTTTGTGTTCTTGAATTATTTTTTTTAATTTGTTTAAAAAAATGTTTTTAAAAAAACCGATTTATTTAAAAACGGCTATAACGATTTTGAAAACAATTCACACTTTATCACATTTCTTAAAGAAATAAAATGACGTTTAAATTTTACCGCTGAAAACTATTTTCCGTACTTTTTTTAAACAATCAAAAGTCAGAAAAATCGAATATAATCTTTGAAGTTCCCTTAATATTTTTCAATTTTTTTTCCAAGCTGTGACCGCACATAAGAGCAAGTACGTGCGATTCAGTCGTGCAATTTATTTTTTTTTATAAAGGCAAACCCTTTAAGATATTTCAAAAACTTTATTATCCGCTAGAAGTACTACGATCAAAACATTTATGAATGGAACTCGACCTTATTCGACAACGCGGGAACGTTTGCGGCGGCGGTCGATTCGTTGTACCCAATTTTCGGTGACTCGGCACACATTTCGGCCGAAGCGGCCGCTATTTAGCGTTCAATGTTGACTCTGAGCTCTTCCAACGTCACGTCGCGTCGTCGGCACCAAAGAAAATAGTCTAGAGGCGTTAAATCTCATGAACGAGGCGGCCAATCGACTGGCCCATTTTTTGAGATAACACCAATTCAGGCAAAAAAATAATCGGTAATCATGACGATTCGTCAGAATAGGAATTTCTGTAGAAAATTTGTATAATTTGTAGAAGTTGCTCGCTTGTGTACTTTACCGTGATGAAAATGTTGAGTTTACTGAATAAATTGATAATGACAGTTCGATGATTAGTGAAAGAGTGCGTTAACTAATTAAATTCAAAACTGTCAAGTCCCTATTGGAAAACCGGGTGAGTGTGTGTGTCAATGTCCAAAAACAATAATCTTCACTTTAACTGTGTAGGCAGAGCCAGGTGACCAAATAAGTGTCCAGCCTGTCTACTGATCTAAGATTTAAGAAAAACGGTGAAAAACAATTTGTTGATAAGAAAATAAAAGAAAACTTGTTTCTCCATTTTGAAGTTGTATGATAGGAATTCTTTGACTTTATTCAACAGACTGCGCTTGATTAGCGCTGGTATTCTGCTACCTTTTATAGTAAAGCAGACGGCAGTGCTTTACATAGAATTATTTGTTTTACAATTACAAGCATTAATCACTTAGCTTTAAGCACTTTTAACCTTAAGTGAAAAAAATGTGCTTCACGAATTTTGATTTTATACAAACAAAAATGTTAATTTATATTAATTGAAATTATGACATAAATGAAAACTGTTAAGTTAATTTATAATAAATATACTATAATATTATATAAATATTATTATATAATTATTCACAAATAGGATGTCTGTGACAGTATGTATTTTTCAGCCATAAATAATTAGAAAAATAAGATAGACAATAAATAGGAAGATGAAACTTGATGGTTAAATTTACTGCAACAAATTGTTTTAAGATATTTCCAAAACTTGTCGAGACTTCTTGTTGTACAGCTTCAAAATAAGTGCTTTTCTGTGCTGTCAAAATCCTTAAATGAATAAAGAAAGGGATAAGCTTTTTTTTGTTTACTACAATTTTTTCGGCTATGTTGGTGGGTGAGTAATAGTTATTAGTCTGTTTTTGAGTAATTTTCCAGAAAGCCAGCTTATGATTCACACTCACTGAACAAGTTGTATCACTCATTTATAAAGTTGTTTAGAAAGAAATTTCGCAAGGGTTTTCATTTAAGAATTCAGCAGTTATTTGCCCCTGTAGTTAGCCATGACTCTGCTGTCGCATTTTTCGGAAATGGGACAAGAAACAGCCTCTCTCAAACTGTGTGCTATACAGGCGCTATTTTATGCTTGATTTAACGTTCTGTTAAGGCTTTATAAGAAAAAAGAGGATTCTTGGAATATTCCATTCGATTAAAATACATAAATATTCTGAATAGACCTTTGTGCATGTTGCAAATTTCGCTTTTGATAGCTTAATCATTGGTCAAGAATAATTGATTCAAAGTCAGCTCGTTATATACCAGAAAGCCAAAGGAATGTAATAAAGAGCAAGAAATTCAAGTACACCAACTTTGATTGATTGGGATCACTTCAATAACTTCCTTGGGATATCTTTCTTTGTTGTTACCCGTATATTCCCTTGATCTTCCGGAATTTTTCGTCCCTCATGGCGACTCATATCAGATGGTGTTGCAAAGACAACATACTATCAAAAACAAAAAACTTATTAACTTGTTTTTAACTTCTCCTCAACTTGTGTTTACTAAAGTCAATATTTCTAGTAAAAAGGTTAAGAAGTTAAAACGGCCCTTCAATGTCCCTTATATATTTCCAATGTCAAGCAAATCAAATTTGATTTATCTGCTAAATTTAACTGCACCAACCCCCAGATACCCAGAGTATACTTTTGCTTCCTTATCCCTAAACCATAGATCGCCAGGTTTTCCAACTCTTAGATCTAAATCAAGAGTGAAAAACTAATGCATTATTCATAAGAGCCGTATACATTTTCTCCACCACTCCGCCGGTCGGCCGCCTTCCGGTCCATCTGTTTCCACTCTACGCTCCAAACATGTTTTACAGGATAACAACTTAACATTTTAATGTGAACTTAATAAAGAATATAAATCAAAATCTAAAAATATGTCCTGCAGAAAAAAAATTAAGGAAAAGAAAAACTTTTGAGTTTCGGATATTCTATACGACAGAGCTCAAGTGCTCCAGTTTGCGGTGCCCTATGAACAAACATTCAGTCTTTTAAAAGCTTGTGTTTGCTCCACTTTCGATTTGGCCCCGAATAAATGGAAAATAGGAAGATATAATATTTTTTTTTCTTTTTATTTTCATTTCAAATGTCAACAGGGTGTTCAGTAAATTAGGTTAAAACTAGTTTTTATTCAAAATAAATTCATGAGGTTTCTTAAAAGTGAAAGTACATAATTAAAAAAAAATATGACCAATTTTCATTAAGTGCAATTAAACTCGCATAAATATAAAAAGAAGTCAATAAATAAAAAAAAAATGTTTTTTTTCGGCCTTTAAAGGTCTCTTAATCTAATAGAATGTGTTAAATGTGTCCCAGCAAACATTTTTGTGAATGTTCACTAAACATTCAGTTTATGCGAAGAATATTTATTCGAAAAAAATTCACTTATGTGAATCAAATATGTATGTATGCAACAAGATTCAAATTTCCTTCACATAATATGAATGCGCACAAGCAAATCCTCAAAAAAGGTACGATATCATGGGTGCGTCCACTTTTATTTGCATAAAGTGAATTTGCTTTTCATTTTCTTTTGAAAATATGTACATAACGGGACCGAGTAGCGAAAGTAAATGAAACAAAAACAATGCAAAAACAAAATGCGCCAATTTCATTCAAATTTACCAAATGCTTGGAACGATAAGCGGTGTTGTGTTGTGTTGTGCAGGAATTAATGATTAATTAAGAAAAGTGAATTGATTAAAAATTAAGTTGGACAAAAATAAGTGAAAAAAGTGAAGTAATACCTACGAGTATATGTTTCTGTTTTCCTATTTTATCATTATTATCTTTTATTATAATTTTATTATTTTTACTTTATCTTTTCCAGGTAGCATTTTGTATATGTAACCACACTGGGTTTTTTTGTTGAAGGAATTCGATATTCAACATAACATTAACATTCAATTCTATGGTACACATTCGAATTATAAATGCATCCTTTTAATGAATTAGAAATGATTCAATTTTCGTTCATTAAATTGAATGGTAAAAACTCATTATATCTTCATTTTAATGAAGCATATTTTAACAAACTACTCAAGAATTATCCAGTGAATTTGCTTTTCATTTTCTTTTGAAAATATGTACATAACGGGACCAAGTCGCGAAAGTAAATGAAACAAAAGCAATGCAAAAACAAAATGCGCCAATTTCATTCAAATTTACCAAATGCTTGGAACGATAAGCGGTGTTGTGTTGTGTTGTGCAGGAATTAATGATTAATTAAGAAAAGTGAATTGATTAAAAATTAAGTTGGACAAAAATAAGTGAAAAAAGTGAAGTAATACCTACGAGTATATGTTTCTGTTTTCCTATTTTATCATTATTATCTTTTATTATAATTTTATTATTTTTACTTTATCTTTTCCAGGTAGCATTTTGTATATGTAACCACACTGGGTTTTTTTGTTGAAGGAATTCGATATTCAACATAACATTAACATTCAATTCTATGGTACACATTCGAATTATAAATGCATCCTTTTAATGAATTAGAAATGATTCAATTTTCGTTCATTAAATTGAATGGTAAAAACTCATTATATCTTCATTTTAATGAAGCATATTTTAACAAACTACTCAAGAATTATCCAGTAAAATTATTACATAAGGGTCTTATTTACATTCACTTAAGTGTCTTCATTTCACATTCCTTCATCATACACGAACCACAAAAATGATTCGAATTCGTTGGTTCGTTACCCAAGCAGAAAGAATGCAATTCTTGAAATGAAATGAAGGTTCTGTTCACTTATGTGAATTATTTATAATTCAATTCTGAAGGGAAATTTTTGCTGGGGTGTTGTCTGTTTAAATATTCTCAACATCGAGTTTAAAAAGCGCTCTCTTTGGCGACGCCTTAAGTCCACCGAAAATTGACGTTTCTTCCCTGTAACTCACATGTACTCTTAAGTTGACAGTACCTTTGTCAAGAGGCAACTTTCGATTTGTTCAGTTTTGGTGGACTTAAAGGCCGTTAATGCTTTTTTGAATCAATAATTCAACAAAGTCCAAAGTTAATGCTAAGGTGTCCAGAAACCCTAACTAACTTAGAGTGAAATTAAAGAACTAAAATAATTTAACGATTTTTCAACTTATGAGCAAAACAGGTAGAAACTTTGTTTAAGCAACACTCTGTAAACATTTTGCATCTACTTATTGTTAAACGAATAAGTTCCCCATTTGAAGCTCTGGGGATTTTAAATGACAAACTTTCATCCTCTCCCGACATTTTTCAGTCGTCTCCCGACGTCCATTTATATTGCCTCCCATCAGGTTATCCTTCGAACAACCGAACACCGAAATACCCATTTGAAAAGCGAAAATTGAACAAGAACTCCGACTAATGATCGCTTTGCATGTCATCATTAGTAGAGCATTTGGAATTTTCAACGTCTCCCCCGCAAACAACAATTTTTTCGGGTAAGCTTTTCAGGTGAATACCATAAAGGCCATGGAATGTTGGAAGAAGATTCGCTTCCTAGAAAATTGGTGAACAAAAAAAAATTGTTACAAATAAAGAAATATACACGTACTGGTAGTTTTTATTTTAACTTAAGTTGGCTACAAACCGAACTATCTTTTTTTTTTTTTTTGTTGGTTCATTTAAGAAGATAGAGGGCAGCACAAGTTCACGCGGTAGTGGTTGAGTTGGGTATTGTGAAATGGTGTTAAAAAGGGGGAAACTTTTTCCATCAAAAGTTTCGATTCTTTTTTGCGAAAAGGAATTACGAAGAAGTAGTATTATTGGAGGAATGCTGTTATTTTTATATTTGCTTTTTAAAACCAAGGAATAAATTTGTTTTGAGTTTCTTTGGAAAAAAAATGCAGAAAATGAGAAAAGATAAGATAAAATGAGATGAAATTTGTTATTTTTAGAATATTTTTTGTTGAGGTTGAAAAAATTAATTAACCTTATTAATTTTAAAGATATTTGAATAAAAATATTACCTTTCTGACTGGTAACAATTTGTATTACCTCAAAAAATAAGTTGCAATGTGAATTCTAGAAATATTTTAAGATTAGTTTTTAAATACAGAAGGTTGGTTAACGCTTACGTGTACGATTTGTGACAGTCTAGATATTCTAGTCAGTTATTGAAAAGGATATAGAGTTAATTGTCATAATTAGCTACTATTAAGGCAAGTTAGTTATAATATGGCATAGAATTCTATCTGCAACAGAAAAATCAGAGGTATTTTTACCGTTTATAAACGCAAGCTTATTTTTCAAAACCATGCTTCAACTTTTTCGTAAAATAAGTACTATATTATTGTTTTGTGACATTTGGTTGGTACCGGTTCTGGATTCTAGCGTTTCTCGGTGAAAACTTTTAGCATGATCACCACAAACATATTACCCAACAATTTCTAATTTAGTTAAAGAAATGTACCAAATAGCGAATAAAGAATTCAAAACCTTAAGGCGGCTCCTTTACATGTAGGTGCGTTATCGTATCTCGCGGTTTCCCCGTTAATCATTCGGTACCGATATTTCACTTAACACATACATTTCAATGAACGAACACCTACTGATTTGTGCGGTTCTTGTATTTACAACTAAGTTTTATAACGAAAACTTTAAGCGGGGTTCACATGGGACAATGCAGAGGCCAATGAGACAAGACAGTCATTGTTCCATGTGAACAATTGTTTCCAGGACAAGACAATTTTCATTATGTTGTCCTCCGAGATAGCTGAGGATAATATCGACATCATCCAACCCCGTTCAAAAAGCTCGGACAATTGAGTATATTCCCAATGTAAATGTCTGCGTGTAAACGGTACTTTAGACAGCATGTGAGTTTTGCACAACTGGGGCATAGAAGCTTCGATTACTGGGGCAGTGTTGCCGTCACCTTATCCATCGTGCTCCTTTACGCAAAGTCAACTAACTTTTAGAGCCATTTGACTAATCAAAGGCGCCTTGACTGACTTTAAGTTGCCGCATTGAATGTCAGGATTGTTTTATCACTTCTTGATTTGTTGTTGATAACATATTTAACATATTTAACTTTCCAAATTTTTGGACTTTGTTTGATTTGAAAAACAAATACCCATTGATTGGTCTAATGACTAAAGTACTCCCCAAATAGAAGGTGAGCCAAAAGAAGTCATCCATCCGATGTTGTTTGGCTCTCTTTTTATTCTAAATGAAAAACTTCGATTCTGTTTTTTGATTATGTTTATTTGAACCTTTAGAATTGTATAGGTCAAGTCGAGAAGATGATATCGGCCAAATGGGCGCCGTTAATGTTGTCCTTGAAGGCTTAAAGAGTCTCGGGCTTGTTCATGTATACACGGGACTTCAAAAAATCCTACAAAAAAAGTCTGAAACGGTTATATGGGCGATCTTGCGGGCCAGTTCCAAAACGAGAGATGACGCGACCCGGGAACGCCGCCTTCAGAATATCGGTTCATGTATCGCTCCATGGCTTGTTCACTTGTATACTGCATCTGTCTAGTCCACAAGTGTCAAAACAGAATTGACATTGGCGGCCAGTTGGAAAAATGAGAGCATCTTCCATTAGGGTGATTTCTTTTTGGCCACCTTATACATTCAAAAAATTCATCATCTGAATGCTGCTGGTTGCAGTCTACAATAAATCCTTGAACAGAAGAACCCCAATACACTTACTTCATCGTCCTGTGGAGCAGGAGGTGATACCAACAATGGCTAAGTTCAAACAAATGGCGTTCTGTATGAATGGGATACTGAGAAAATCGATGGAGGACTTGCGAAGAAAATTGAAAAGCTAAAACACGTCCATAGAGGGAAAGTAAAGCTTGTCTGGAGAAATAGTATTGCCTTCACCTTTCTGCACTTGGCGGCCATTTATGGGGCTTGGTGAATGCTAACGTCCGTTAAATGCCTTACAGTGGTCTTTGAATTCTTTTTAAGTTGTATCTTGACAGGACATTAAGGCTGGCGCACATTGCTTATGTGTCCACGTGCGTACAAAGCACGGTTATATTTAAACCAGTTGCTTTCCCGAGTGCCGCTTAGCATTGGGCTCGTGATCATCATGTCCATCATACATTTTCAGCCATAATTTGCTTTAGTTAGGATTTTCTGCTGACCTGTTTGTTAGAACAAGTAAGCAGGATTTATTGCAAGTGCGACAGGTATTCAACAATAACTGAAACAAACTGTGTATGTGATTTTGGTGTTTGGCTGATATAAAACGATATCAGCATCATAGTCAGTTGTGGAATCGCTTTGATGAATCACGGTTTCAATCCAAAATGGCACGTACGATAAAATATCTCATCATATCTGGTTCCGTCTTCCGTTAGCTGTTCTTTGATTCGTGCTTGTTTCAGTCGTCGTGAAATTTAAATAAAAGAAACATAATCTAAATGTTAAAACGAATTGCTACAGTTAAAATGTTTTTTATAAGTTTGCTTTGCTAAAGTTAGCTCAGAAATGTTTAATAAAATGTAGAAAAAAAAACGTGCACGGGTGTTTCCGATTTGTGAAAATTTCGTTTTTTTTTAATTGCATATGGCGTCGGGTAGTAGTGAACACAAAACGTTTTTCTTTACGCGTTGAGCTGAAATTAAAATCAAATATTAAGAGCAGTTCAATTGGCGTTCGGATGTATGTATGTACATACATATGTACATACATATGTATGTATGTATTTAATTTATCGGATCTTTTTCATTTATCATTCTCCTTCGAAGTAAAGCCATTTGGAATTAAGAAGCCATGGCCATTATTTCCGGCTATTTGGGCAAATTAGTTAAAAACCTTTTCATAATATAACGGTTAATTGGAAAAAAATAAAGGTGTGTTCTATTCATTTTTTTTGTCGCGATTTGTTTTAATAATGCCTTTTTTGTGAAAATTTGAGTTTCGGCTTCCATTTCTATTTGACATGTTCGTTTCCCGTCATACTTCTTAGTACGGTAAATTATAAGCAAAATGGTATATACATATGTATATCATATCCGGTGCTAAAATGTGCTCTTATACTAAAGAAAGTGAAAATGAGAAAAAAACCCTTATATGATACTTAAATCTAGTATTGCTGTGTTCCCATAATCTACAATTTAAGCAGTGAGTTACAATAGTATAATAATATTATATTAATTTGAAAGTAGACGAACAAGTTCGTTTTCAGAATACTTACTTACTTACTTACTTATGTTGGCTCAACTAGAGCGTGGTGCTCCTAGGCCTTGCTCAATACGCCCCTCCAGCTGGCTCGATCCTTTGCCTGCTGTCTCCAATTTCGCACTCCAAGTTGGCGAAGGTCTCCTTCTACCTGGTCGCTCCATCGAAGATGAGGTCTACCTTGGCTTCTGACTCCCTCTGGTTTGGCTTTGAAGACTTTACTCGCTGGAGCGTTGGTGTCCATTCGCTCTACATGGCCCAGCCATCTTAGTCGTTGGACTCTAATTTTTCTGGCTAAGCTTATGTCGCTGTACAGCTCGTATAGTTCGTCGTTGTATCTTCGTCGCCAAATGTTGTCTTCTCGGTTTACGCAAATAGAACCATAGATCGTACGCAGAACTTTTCTCTCGAAGACTCCAAGTGACTTTTCATCCGATTGGGAGAGGGTCCATGCTTCTGCACCATATAGCAGGACCGGGATGATGAGTGTTTTATATAGTGTCTCCTTGGTTCTTCTCGATAGGGCTTTATTTATCAATTGCTTATTCAGCCTAAAGAAACAGCGATTAGCAAGAGTTAGTCTGCGTTTGATTTCAGCGCTGATGTTGTTGACCGAGTTTACAGCAGTACCCAGGTAGACAAATTGACTGACTACCTCGAAGTTATACATATCAATGGTCACATTTTGACCAAGCCGGTGGTGGGATTGGGCTTTTGTTGATGAAAGCATATACTTCGTCTTGTCCTCGTTTATTTTCAGCCCCATTCTGCTTGCTGCTGACTCCATAGTAGTGAAAGCACCGGTTACTGCTCGCTTTGTTCTTCCTATCACGTCTATGTCGTCTGCAAACCCAAGTAATTGTGTCGATTTATTGAAAATGGTGCCCGATGTACTGGCATGGGTGCTCCGTATTACATTTTCAAGCACAATGTTAAAACAGCTGGATGACAGCGCGTCTCCTTGTCTAAGCCCTCTGGTGGTTTCGAAGGTTTCAGTAGAGTCTCTACCAACTTTGACGGAACAGCGAGCATTCTCCAACGTCATCCTGATAAGGCGTATCAGTTTAGCAGGGATTCCAAAGTTAGACATAGCACGATACATTTCAACTCTATTAACACTATCGTACGCTGCTTTAAAATCGACGAACAGGTGGTGGGTGTCGATGTTATATTCTTGGGTTTTCTCCAGGATCTGGCGTAATGTGAATATTTGGTCGGTGGTAGATTTTCCAGGTCTGAAGCCGCATTGATAAGGACCTATTAGATCATCAGCAAACGGCTTGAGACGTTCACATAAAACGCTTGACAGGATCTTATAGGCGATGTTTAGAAGACTAATGCCTCTATAGTTGGCGCAGAGTAGGCGGTCTCCTTTTTTGTGGATCGGGCAGATGGTACTGAGGTTCCACTCATCGGGCATACTTTCCTCCGACCATATTTTGCAGATGAGTTGGTGTATGCTCCTGACCAGTTCATCTCCAGCGTGTTTAAAAAGCTCCGCTTGTAGACCATCGTATCCAGCTGCTTTGTTCATCTTTAGCCTGGTGATGGCTACTTTGATCTCATTTTGGTCGGGCGGGTGCAGTTCGTGGTCGTCATCTAGATTAACTGGTACAAGTTGATATTGGGCGGGATCTTGGCTGTCATCGCCATTTAACAACTGGTTAAAGTAGTCTCTCCAGATGGCTAACATCGCCTGTGTTTCCACGATGGTGTTTCCATCCTGATCTTTGCAGGGCCCAGGGCGACTTGTGAGACCTGATGTAGACTGTTTCACTCTTCTGTAGAAATTTCGCACCTCTTTTCTGCAAAAACATCTCTGCATCTCCTCGACTTCGCGTTGCTGGTGTTCTTTTTTCTTCCTCCTGAGTATGCGTTTCTCATCCTTCCTTCGCTCAACATATAGATTTCTGGTGGCTCTCGTATCTCTCTGGAGCCACGACTTGTATGCCTCCGTTTTAGCTTTGTTTGCCTGAGCACATTCGGAGTCGAACCAAGGGTTTCTAGGGGGAGGCTGTGAGAAACCTAATACCTCTGACGCAGCATTTCTTATGGCTTGTTGACATAGCTGCCATTGGTCTTCCGTGTTCATATCCTCAGTCGAAGGATTTCTCGCAAGCTCAAGGGATACGCGGTCTGCATAGGCAGCGGCGGACTCTTCTGATTGAAGTTTTCCAACATTGAATTGAATTTCTTCGGCGTAGTTGGTGTTCGCCTGAGAGCTACCATTGAGATCCGTACTCTAAGCTTTGCACCGACTAGGTAGTGGTCCGAATCGATGTTTGCTCTTCGGAATGTACGGACATTCAAAATGCTGGAGGAGTGTCTTCCGTCAATCGCAACATGGTCAATTTGGTTGCAGGTTCGACCATCTGGGGATCGCCATGTGCCTTTGTGGATGTCGGGACGTGGGAAACGCGTGCTACTCAGCACCATGTTTTTTTCCCGCTGCAAAATCGATGAGCCTGAGTCCGTTATCGGAAGTGGTGTCGTGCAGGCTGTGTTTTCCGGTCGTCATTCAGAATAAGTGCAATTAAAATAAAATCTTTCTCGAAATTTACTTATAAGGAACATAATAGTTAGTATTAGCATTCGCCTTATCATGGAGCCTATTTGTTGAGTAATACCATGGTAATCCAAGCATCATTTTAAGTAAAGGGTGATTTTTTTGAGGTTAGGATTTTCATGCATTAGTATTTGACAGATCACGCAGGATTTCAGACATGGTGTCAAAGAGAAAGATGCTCAGTATGCTTTGACATTTCATCATGAATAGACTTACTAACGAGCAACGCTTGCAAATCATTGAATTTTATTACCAAAATCAGTGTTCGGTTCGAAATGTGACAAATTGACGAAAATGACAAATTTTGTTCAGCGATGAGGCTCATTTCTGGTTGAATGGCTACGTAAATAAGCAAAATTGCCGCATTTGGAGTGAAGAGCAACCAGAAGCCGTTCAAGAACTGCCCATGCATCCCGAAAAATGCACTGTTTGGTGTGGTTTGTACGCTGGTGGAATCATTGGACCGTATTTTTTCAAAGATGCTGTTGGACGCAACGTTACGGTGAATGGCGATCGCTATCGTTCGATGCTAACAAACTTTTTGTTGCCAAAAATGGAAGAACTAAACTTGGTTGACATGTGGTTTTAACAAGATGGCGCTACATGCCACACAGCTCGCGATTCTATGGCCATTCTGAGGGAAAACTTCGGAGAACAATTCATCTCAAGAAATGGACCGGTAAGTTGGCCACTAAGATCATGCGATTTGACGCCTTTAGATTATTTTTTGTGGGGCTACGTCAAGTCTAAAGTCTACAGAAATAAGACAGCAACTATTCCAGCTTTAGAAGACAACATTTCCGAAGAAATTCGGGCTATTCCGGCCGAAATGCTCGAAAAAGTTGCCCAAAATTGGACTTTCCGAATGGACCACCTAAGACGCAGCCGCGGTCAACATTTAAATGAAATTATCTTCAAAAAATAAATGTCATGAACCAATCTAACGTTTCAAATAAAGAAGAAATTTTATGCGTTTTTTTTTAAAAAAAAAGTTCTCAAGCTCTTAAAAAATCACCCGTTATTTTATTTTGGCAACCTTGAAGTTTTTTGATATGAGTGTGAGCGCAGTTAAACCAAACTGGTGCCCCATATAAAAGAATAGCTTGAAAAATGGTTTTAAATAATATTAGTTTATTTTGCATGCTAAGGTTTGACTTTCTATTAATAAATGGATATAAAGTTCTTACTGTCAAATTGATTTTATTCACTGTATTTGAAATGTGAGGTTGAAAAGTTAACTTATTATCCAAAATAACACCGAGGGTTAATTTGCAATTATCTGATCATTCGATTTCTGCACAGCATAGACGAAGTTTGGCATATGGTAGGTAACAAGATTTTCTGCGACGTGAAAACCACATTGTTTGGGTTTTTGTAGCGTTTATTTTTATCTTCCATTTGTGGAAAAATTTCTCAATAAGTTTAAGTGCAAAACCCTTAAAACATCTTGAAAGAGTATGTCAGAGGCAAAAATAGCGGTATCGTCCGCATATATAGCGATACCTACGTTTGGATCGAGAGCAAGAAAGTCCGATAAGTAAATGTTAAATAAAATTGGGCCCAAAACCGATCCTTGAGGGACACCAAAGGGTACGTCATATAAAAAGGATTTTACGTTTCCTAAGTAGACTAAATTTAATTATATTGCAAGGAAAGTTGAATTGGAAAAGTTTAAAGATGAGAGCATTATGCCAGACCGTATCAAAAGCTTTTTCGATGTCTAGCAAGACCATTCCAGTAGATTGTTTATCTGCAAATTTTTGAGATATGTAGTTTTTTATTCTTACTAATTGGTGGCAAGCGGAGTGGTGGGGTCGAAAGCCAAACTGATAATTAGGATAGGTTCTTAAATCATCGACGAGAACTTGAATTTTTGATTTCATTATTTTTTCTAAAATTTTGCTTATGCAGCTAAGTAGGCTGATAGGTCTATAGTTAAGTGGATTGTCTAAAGACTTGCCTGGCTTTGCAATTGGTATTACCTTAGCAATTTTCCAATTTTTTGGAAAGTAGTTAAATTTGAGACATGAGTTTAAAAGTATGGTGAGATATTTTACACCACTTTTCGGAAGAGATTTCATAAGAATGTTGTTGATATTGTCTAATCCTGGAGACTTTTTGTTACTAGTTTCTAGTATAAGTTCTTTTACTTTTTTGTGGCTAGTATAATAATTTTCATTAACTATGGATGATCTACATGATAGCTCAGAGAGGACATTTTGGACTTCAATTTCAGTATTATTATCACTAAGATGTGCTGAGATAGAGTGATTGTTGAAAAAAGTTGTAGCTATGACATTAGCTTTTTCTTCTTGAGTAATGAAAACATTATTTTGTACTTTAAAGGAGGAATATTCCTTCCTTTTTACTTGCGAATTATAGGGACAATAAGGCAAGTTATGCATTCGTAAAAAAAAAAAAAAATTCTAACAATCAAACATGCCATTACGATGATAGAGAAGTCAAAAAAAGTGGGTGCGGAAATTCCGTCCGTCTGTCTGTCTGTCTGTCTGTCTGTCTGTCTGTCTGTCTGTCCGTATCGATATCTACAGCCTAAACGGTTGGGCCGATTTGATTCAAACTTGGTATATAGTATTTTTAGAGTGCTCTACCCGACGGTTTTTGGAATTGGCATTCTAGCTCCAAAACTAACGGTACCTGCCATATAACTTTTATTGAAAAACTTATTTTTCTCGAAAACGGCTCCAACGATTTTGATACAACTTTCAGAATGATGTTTTCTGTACAAAATCTATCTTCTAGTTTTAATGGATTTTTCAGAAAATGTTTTATAACGGTACCTCCCATATGACCGGTTTTTTTAAAATCAGACTTTCTCGTTAACTAATTGACGGATTTTGATGAAATTTTCAAAATATGTAGTGTATTATGATTAAAATAATATTGTTTATCAAAATTTTCAAAAACATTTTTTTTTAAATCTTAATAATTTTTTTTAAAAAATATTTTGTTTTTTGAATATTTTGAAAACGGATCTATAGATTTTTTTTATAAATTTCTTAAAATTGACATACTTAAAAAAAATTTTAAATATGTTTTCGAAAAGTTTTTCAAAAAAAAACATTGTTTTGAAAAAACTGGTCGAACGATTTTGAAATGAAAAATTCATAAAATAGAAAACAGCAAAAGAAATAAGATGGCTTACAACATTTTTTCCAAAAAACGTTATGAATAGTGTTTTTTTTTTGATTTCATAAAATTTTGTCCCCAACATTTTATTTCATATTGCTCGGCTAAGCCCTAGCCATTAGTCAAATAAAAGAAAGTGACAACCTACATTACATACATACTTACGTATTTTAAAGTATTTTTCATCATCATAAAAGCACAGAATAAATAAGGAAGCCTTTGATAAACACACAAAAACAACTAACAAATAAAAAAAACTATTCGATTACTACTGAATGCAAAAATTTCAATCGAGAAAACAAAAGTTTACACCTTCCTATAAATAAACAAAACCACTGTGTTAACTTTTAATATTGTCTCTATACCTACTGGCTTAACAGTAGTTAGAACACGTATCTTAATTTTAGTACCTACCTTCCTTCCAACCTTATTATAGGTACCTAAATCCTTTATAAATTCCATTGGTCTCATATTGGGACGTATAAAGGTCCCTTTACCTAGCATTATTGCCATACTGCTGATTCCGACGAATCTTTATGCCAGTTGTTCAAATTTTTCCATACCAAAATGAAAATTTAACTGAAAAAAGTCCTTTGTATCTTTCTATTAGCAAATTATATTATAAACAGTAAGCAGCAAGTGGAAAGATAATACTACACTAAAAAACTGCAAAAGCTAACAATCCTATATATTTATGTATTTATCCCTTTATCGTGACGCATGTTCGTTCGAGCTTCAAACCACAACGATTTTAAAGAAGTTGCACGTCAAAAAAAAACATTAAAATGAAATCTTTGTCAAAAAGACGCATGTACCTAAAAAGGATTAGCACACGGGAGCAAGTACGTGCGGCCCAGTCGTGCCTTTTATTTGTTTATGACTTTTGTTATTTACCAGAACGGTTTACTAGCTTTATCAAAACTCGATAAATGAGAGTCCCACTGTTTGTTCTTAAATTTGAAAATTTCGTATTGAATGGTTTTGTTTAAGATTTTGAAGTTTGAGAGGAAGGAATCATGTCGGTAGCGTGTCCATTTACGTTTTTCAAAATTACGTTGGCGAATTAAATAAAGAATGTGATTTGGAAGAATGAGTTTGCGAATAGTTGAAATATTTCTCTTAGACACGGATAATTCGGTTGCTCTTTGTATCGTTTCGGTGAAGTGTTCCACGTAGGTGTCAATTTGGTTAACGTTTTCAATTGTTATTTCGTGGTAATTTAAGCTTTCGGTCAAAAAAGATTTGAATCTATTCCAATTTGCAGCTTTATAATTGTAACAGCTTCTATCAGGCACTCCTGACACTGCACAATCTAGTTTTACACAAACAGGGAGATGATCAGATCCCAGATTATTTAAAGTTACTGGGTTAGAGAGAAACTGTTCGTTATTTGTAAGAAACAGGTCAAGGGTGGAAGGATTTTTCGAAGATGACTAAGAAATGTATGTAGGATCAGGGGTTTGTAACAGAGTAAAATGACTATTTGAAGCGAGGATATCGTGAAGAATATTTCCCCAGCTATTTGCTCTGAGACAACCCCATGATTGGTGTCTACAAATTAAATCACCTCCTAGAAGTATATTGTTTCTATGTCTTAAGAGTTGTAGCAAATCACACTTAAATTTAGCCTTCTTCTCAGCGCAACTATTTCCTCCAGGGAAATAGATGGAAAGAATACTAAATTTATAATTGTCAGATAAAATTACTTCAATACCAAGAGCTTTTATGATCTTTAAACGAAAGGATGTTAGAACTTTAAAATTAATTGTTTTTCTTATAATGACGGCAACTCCACCTTCCGAAGAGTATGTTCTATCAAACCTAACGCATGCAAAATCAGAGTGAGAGAGTGTTTTGTTGCAATCTAACCAAGTCTCCGTGATAAGGGCTAAATCAAGGAATTACTTATTTAATAAAAATATACTCTAATTTAGTGTTGTTTACTTTTTCTAAATTATAACGCTGCAGTTTCCTTTATAGCAAAATGCTCTAAGGATCCAATTTATAAGCTTATTTCAAGCAGACCTTATTAGTAAAGGGCCCTTGAGAGATGTTTAAAGAATAAATTAAATTATATTATCATTTTTATTTAAACTTCCAAAAATATGGGATGCCCCAGTGTACCCTATTTTATCAAAATTTATTTGGCTATCTAGATCTTTTCAAATATAAAATTTGAAAGAAATTCAAAGAGCTGTTACCGAGAAAGCCCAAAATTAAAAAAACCGTTACATGAAAGGTACCGTTATTAGACCTTTCCCGTAAAATGGAAAAAAATTCTCAAAAATTGTCATCAAAATCGTTGGAGCCGTTTTGGGAATATTATTACCGTTATTTTTAGCCCTAAAAATAAAATTTAAATTTATAATTTAATTATTATTTATAATTTATTAACGCAATCGCTTAACCCGTTTAGGCTGTAGATCGATATACACCCAATCAGACAGACAGACAGATGGACATTTTTTGTCAATGACTTTTTAGGCTTCTCTATGATCGTAATGTCATTTTTGATTGTTATCTCAATTTTTTTTTAAATTCACGAATCCTAAACTTGCTTTATAGTCCATATAACCGCAAGTAAAAATGAGGAAAAGAGTCGGAGATAGAACGGAGCCCTGTGGCACACCAGCATTTATTTTGTGGGAATCACACTTGAAACCGTCTAAAAAACTTGTATCAAACGGCCCAGAAGATAGCTTCTAATCCAACGACTAAGAGTATCATCGATCCCAAAAGCACGCATTTTCGTTAAGAGAGCTTCATACCTAACTCTATTTAATGCCTTGAAAATATTAAGCGAAATAAAGTTACTTTCATCAAGGGGATGTAACGATTTGTTCCATTATTCGGTGAGATATGCCATCAGATCACAAATGAAACGATTAATGTGAAAGCCATACTGACGGTCATGGAGAAGCTTTCGATCTTCGAGATATTCCTTAAGCTGGCGGTTAATCAGCGTTTCCATGACTTTAGAAAGAAGGAATGTTAGTGCTATAGGTCGGTAGGAGGAGTGGAGGATGGGTCACCTTTCTCAGGGACAGGCTGGAGAAATGCTGTTTTCCATCTTCTAGGAAAGATTCCAGAAGAGTATGAGCGACGGAAAAGCTTACGCAGTGGCTTTGCCAGGATTTGTGTATATCGAGATCTTTGAGAACTCTGGCTACTGTACAAAAGCGGGAGAAAATCTGTCCCATGGAAAAAATTACATTCTCAAGTACAGAAGGGGCAATGTTGCTTTAAGGCAGTGTAGAGCTGGCAGCAAAATGGGCTGCGAGCAAGTTTGCCTTCTCTGATGATAAGACAATAGATTTGTCATCAGCATGAGCGTTGGAACCGAAGATGTTGTGTTTTTAATATTTCTCACAAATGACCAAACATTTTTACTGCCTTTGGGACATTGCATAATTTTTGCCGTAATTTTTGGCCATGCAAAATGTTGGTTCTTTCAATAACGGCGTTGCTTGTTTGTGCTTTTGCCGATTTTCCTCTGTAGGGTTGGCTTTGTAAGATCGGAAACTTACTTCTTTGAGACTGATAGCTTCTATACACTGAGAGTTAAACCAGGGCTTATCTTTCGTTTTGATGCTTTTTACTCTGTTAGGAATAAAAGCAAGCATCCCTAGAAGAATCACATTTGTGATCATTCCAGCACTGGCATCAATGTCAATATCGAGGAAGCATAGTGCTCAGTTAAGGTTTCGGAATAAAATATTCAGGCCGTCCCAGTTGGCTTTCTCGTATTGTCAAAGGGTCCTGGTGGTGGAGGACGAGAAATTCGCTGAAATGACACAATGGTCTGAAGTGCCAAATGAAGGAGAATATGTCGGTTAATATAAGATTTATGGAGTAGGTGTGAGGTTGGGTAATGCAAAGCTTCTTTATATCCGAAAGATTCCTTAAATACAAGTCATCTCGCTTCTACTCTAAATTCTATAATGGTCCCAAGCAGGGGTTTTCGGGGGCATCATGACCACCCATACCTATCGCACTGCTTAAACGCCGTAATCTTTAAAACCTGTGTAGGGCGCATTGCACTTTCAAAACTGTATGTCCCACCAAGCTTATGTCCCGGAAGACTGGAACTTAAGTCCCGGAGAATTATGTCCCTTGGCATCGGAAAAATCCAGAACCGAGAAGAATTTTGTCATTTCCTCAAGTTAACACTGTTAACTTTCGGGTGAAGCTGTAGAGTTAGAGAATTGTGGTCCCAGTCAATCTATCGTCCATCGAGTAGGAATAGGAAAGTTTTATTTGTATCTAATTGTATTGGGTTTCCCACAATAATTCAATTCAAAGGTTTTACTACCTGACGATTTAGTATTCTGTTTTTGAATTCAATTAATCAAAATAAAAGATAAGAAAAGTAGGATTTCATTAAAAAAGTCCTCAAATATTCACAACAATTTCATCTGGTACTTGTTTTTTTAGAATCTCAACTTGAATGAAACATTTCCATCTACAAGATTATTTATAATGAAAACCAAACAACAATCCTTAATCTTTCGAGCTCTCGAAGTTCATCCCTTAAGAAGGGCACAACCATCAACTTGGGACAACACAATACAAGTTCTTTATGACCTTTAGTCTTTTGTTTTGCTCCAACAATAAGTCCACCCAAGCGTCATATTTACTCTGCATAAAGAAACTTAAAAAAAAAAAAAATTAAACCAATTTCGCAGCAATCCGTCAACAAACGGTAAAGAAATAAACAAAAATATCACAACAATTTCCCGCACTTGCACTTTTTTCCAACAAAAATCCAAAATAAATAAAAGCAATCTTTAAAATGGAATTTTTACATGAACGTAAAACATGCCCACCCACCCCACCGCCGCGCCGAGTCACACCAGCACTCCTGCACTCCGCTGTCATAATGTTTTCCTTAAATTTTTTTGTATCCTGGAAAACCGCATAAACAAAAAAAAAATGCAAAATAAAGCGAATTACACCAACAACACTGGGATTGCGGGGCGAAATAAAGAATCCTGCAACACAGTATTTTACAAAAGGTTGAATGTTAAGATTATTTTGAATGTGAATTTTATTTTTGCATTTTTTTTTTTTTATTTTACTTTTATTCGAAAATTTATAGCTAACCACGATGGAGTGGATTGTATATGTGCAAGGAGATGAAGAGGCTGGTGTATCATCCCGGGAGGGTTTCATTGTTTTTGACTGGGGGTGGGGGATTTGCACGAGCTCGACAGGGTTCCTCATATTCTCGGAGGAGCGGCACGTTACATTTGCATGCGGAGTATCGTAGCGTAACGGATGGATTTTGTGGTACATAAACTCCCCGCAGATGCTTGAATGCAGGAAACAGGATACAGGATTGCAGGATAAACAATAATGGATCCGTGTGAGTTGGGGAATTGCGCGCCGAATGGTATTCTTCGTTGGCAGAATATTGGCGTTGGGAAACAAACAGGAATGAAATGTATACGTTATAGGTACCCAATCTGGGTCTCATTGTTAGTAAATTGAGAGAAAGACATAGGGCTTCGAGAGCAAATGATAGTTGTTTGCAGTCAGATTGCCCAGCATCACAGATAGTCTTTGTTAAGTTTGCCGAATTTCAGTGGATCCTTGGACAAGATGCATGGTAAGTATTGTTGTGTTGATAAGGCCTAATAAAAATAAAAGAGATGTTAATAGATATTAATGTTAACATTTGGCATATCAAGATGATATGCCAAGTCAAGAAAAGACGATTAAAAAGGTTTAAATTAGATTGTATTAAAAGTAATGGGAGTCGCGGGCCTGTTCGTCTTGTTACGTTTTACGTTTTAAATTGATTTTTATTTTTAACTTTTACTTATATCTACTTAAATGCTAGGCAAAAATCTTAAAACTAGCTAAAACTATCAACTTAATTAACTTACTGGCCCTATGCGGGCGCTCTAAATTAATCTCTAACTTAATTTTAATTGCCTTTCGGCCTAAAAATAACTTAATTTTATCTTATCTATATTGGGGTTTTATTTTTTACCCAGAAAAAAAACAAGGTCATCATTATCGGTTTCTTAATCTATCTTAAACTACCTAAAAACTAACTTAAAATAAACTAAAAATAAGCTTAAACTTACTTAAAATAAACCTAAAATACTTAAAATTACAACAGCCACAACAGCCGTTTTTTTTATTTTAATATTTTTTTGTTGGATTTTTTTTTTTTTTTTTTTTTGGTGCCGCCGCAACTGCCCTACCTAACTTAGATACTATAGATATATGTAAGTCGGCCATAGGCGATATTTCGTCTATTTCGACTGAAAATGGTCGGGTTTTAGCTACACCACCAAAATTGGTGGACCTGATCTAGGGCTTCCTTCCGATCCCGGTCGGGCACGGCTCTACTGAAACGGAGGCGCTCTGCTTCGCTGCCAGCGACTATGTCTCGGTCGTAAAAGAGCCGCTTATCGACTGTTCTGCAGCCGACGTGGTAGATCAACGGAATCGCCGATCTATCCTGAATCAGCCCCCGACTATCAAGGTATAGGAAAGCCTCGGGCGGGATAAATCCACTCGAACGTGTGCTTTCAAAATATTCATCTTGGGGGTAGTAAGCCCCGAAGATTTGTCCATTAGTTGAGGTCATCGCCCTTGCAATGTGTCCGCGAATGAGCTTAATTAAGAAGTTATCTATCCTGTTTGTATTGGCCCCGTTGTATAGAACCTCGTTGGAATAATAATGATTGTACTCCGACTCTGGTGTTCTATAAAGCCCGAGACAAGTGCGAAGGCACTGTCTCTCGAACACCCGAATCTTTTCCATTAGAGATGGTGCAACGTTGAACCACACAGGGCATCCATAGGCAATCATCGGCCTGATTACGGCCATGTAGCAAATCACTTTCACCCTGCTATCAAGGCGGCTGCTATAAAACAACCGTCTTGTCAGGGCAAAAGCTCCCCTAGCCCCGGCCAGAGCAGCCTCTACATGTCGATTGAAATATAGATACTGATCCAACCAGATGCCAAGGTACTTTACTACATTTTTACTCGCCAGTGGATGTCCATGTGGCCCAGCGATCACTAGCTTGCGCCAGTTCTTTCTCGTATCCCTAGAGGCCCCAGACAAAGGGGTTCTAAACAGGATAGTTTCAAATTTCTGGAAGTTAATTTTCAGCTTCCAATCATTACAATACTTTTGAATTTTATCGAAATCACGTTGCAAGAGAATTCTGATGACTTCAACTTTTGGACCTGTTCTGTACGCAACTAAATCATCGGCATACGCAGTTGCATGAGGTAGGCTCCCAATGAGATCGCTGGTGTAAATACTAAAGAGAATCGGCGAGTTCACCGCTCCCTGTTGCAGACCGTTTTTAATATCAAACGTTGTGGTAGATGTTACATTGCCACTCTTGACAACAAACTTTCTACCATTAAGCATGTCGTAAAGCATATATAACAGTGGTTTACTTATGCCCCATCTGGTAAACTTCAGATAAAGACCTTCTAACCATACGGTGTCAAAAGCCTTCTCCAAATCAACCAGACAGGCACCCGTGCATTGATTTTTAGCATTGTTCCATTGGACAGCAGATACTAACTTAGACGCGGCATGAATTGTGTCATGTCCCGCCTGTTCGTCTTGTGTCGACAATAAAATGGACGTAGTGCGCAATACGTTCGACGATAAAAAATAAATCAGATCAATTTGCATGCTTTGCATGCTTAGGCGTATGTTTAAGTTTCGTAAGCAGTTTTTTTTATTGTGGGTTGTGTCTTTGCTAAGGCTACATTTACATTTGATAGATGTCGGCAGGTGATCGGAAATGGACAAATTCTTCAACTATTGCGTAATGATTTTGACGATATTTGATATAAACTTGATTGAACGATAGCTAACGTTATTTCGCGTATCAGCTCACCCCTTGTGCATTGGGAGAGGATTACTTTTCCTCGGCGGTTGCAGTGGTGCAGTATATTAGATGTTTGCTTCGGACCCGGAAGTTGTCAGTTCGAGACTCAGGTTGAGAAGCAATTTTTTCCAACTCTAAGTATTTACGAGCTAGAGTAGTCTATGAGTTTTACATGAGAAAATATTCTTCTAATTCTCAATCTTCTGAGAAAAAAAAATCATAAGGCATTTAGTCACCGCTGAAAAGTTTGAAGTTTAGAATCGTGAGCCAACTAGACCCGATGTCTTACTTCTTTTCCAAGAATTCTTATAATATTTCTTCTGGACTATTCCTCTTTTTCAAGTCTTATTCCCACACAAGTCTTATTCCCACAAAATAAATGCTGGTGTGCCCCAGGGCTCTGTTCTGCCTCCGACTCTTTTCCTCATTTTTATAAATGATCTTCTGTCTGTTACTTCTAATCCACTTAACTGTTTTGCTATTGACTCTATCCTCAGCTTTTCATATTCGTTCGATAATTCACGTACTTCGCCTTCGGACGTACAATTGCAACGGTACCGTATGTCAAGCTCATTATTGACATATACAGCATTGTCAAAAGGAGTAATAGGAATTTTTCCCCATCTGATCTGGCTACAATCTATAAAGCGTTTATACGCCCTAAACTCGAGTATAACTCCGACCTCTGGGCAGGTGCTTCGCAAACATCGCTCCACCTGCTTGATAGAATACAAAATCGAGCGTTAAGATTGATAGGAAATAGATCTGCCGCTGAAACAATTGCCTCTCTCGAATACCGACGCAATGTTTCATGTCTTTCCTTATTTTATCGTTTCTTTTATAAAAAAATGTTCACTCGAAGTAGCCAGCTGTATTCCTCCCCTTAAAAGTTTCTCCCGTTATACTCGTATCGCAAGGAATGCCCATCAGTTCACCCTTGAGCCTGATTTCGGACGTACCGTGAAATATAGAGATTCTTTTTTAAGCCGAACAACACGAATTTGGAAAAGTTTACCCGGCGAGATTTTCCCTTGCCATTTCGATCTGCAAGCATTAAAAAACAATGTTAAGTGACACCTCCTATCCTTCCCCTCCCTATCTTCCTAATTCCCGCAGTGTGTTACATTAAAAGGGAAACACATAATCTCTTGTGCGCGCATTAATTATAAAAAAAAAGAGTTACGTAAAGTTACACCATCTGGCATCACTTGCAGTTTTCCACTATAATCCTGGAATTTTTATTTTGTCATTTAGACATTTTAGGTTAGATTGCCATTTTATTTGTTTATTTAGTTTTTAGGATGTGGTCGTGTTGATTGGACGCACATTTATTATTTTGAGTCTAAAGAACTTTTAATTTTTAGGATCAGTCAGCTTGCCATTAAATATAAAGCAAAATTAATCTCGATTTTCATAAAACCCGAACAATTCTAAGTCGGCAACAAAAATTAATTCTTAAGATAATTTAATGCATACAAATTATTGTGAAATATGAGTTAAGATACTTGCTGTAAAGAAAAACCTCAATAAAATGTACTGTTCTTACTACTACTTTTAGTTGTGTATTTATTTTTGAGATCGTAAGTAGTCGCTATTAGACGAACGCGATTTACGTTTTCTGCGATAAAAATAGAAAAAAATAATTTAATTATTGCGCTCTGTAGTTTGTGAAAATTGATAAAACGATTGCTTTTCTCTCAAAAGTCTAAATACATCGATACTACAAGTAAAAGTAATTTTTTAACCATTTATAACGTCGTCGCGGTGCCATCACTCGCTGCATCTTAAAGAAAATACATATGTAAGTAGAATTGAAAAAAAAAACAACCAAGAAGAATTCACAGATTTCGCCTCGAAGAAAACCTGTGAAGACAACCAAATAAAAAAAAGGATGAATGCTCCTAAAATAAAAATACGTTCTTTTGAGAAGAGGCAGTTGTTTTATCCCTCGGTGTTCAATATGAAAGTGACACCTAAATAGCAATCACAAGAAAAAGTCCCAAAAATGTGACTGTCACCCATCACAATCACCTTACGCAGACTGAATTTGTTGATTGTGACAATCACTTATCATAATATATCACCTTAGACAATTCCACCACAGGTCAAAGAGAATGCAAGTGAGACCATCCCTTTGTCGGAGTCCATTAAGGATATTGATTGATCCGCATATTGTAATGTTTGCCAAGGTCAGAATGCTTTCTGGAGGCTGGATCAGATCGTGGTCTATATTGGGACATGTTTCAGACAGATTGGAGATTTTTTCGTGCCTGGTGCGTACTCTGTTTTTTCGCAAGACTGCATTTTTGTGTGTGAAATATTTTTTTTTGTCCTTCTGAGTTCTGTATATACATTGCATATACATACATTTAACGTCATACTTTGGGCAATCAATGATTTCATGGTTGGTATGTTTTTCATCTTCTTCGGATTGCTCACCTCACCTCAGTAGCAGCGTGGACGTTTATGATTAATGATGTTATTAAATTTTTTCGCAAGCGAAGGGTTATTAAATTTTTTTAAAAGCCCATGATGTTAGGCTTAATATTTTGGCTGTTTAGGACCTCTACCCCAAGAACTTGGTTTTTCTTGAGTAACCAGTTCATCATATAGGCAACGTAATACCCGATGAGTTTCTCTAATAATGGAACTATGTTTTTCAAAATCTGTTTGTTTAATATATATCTATAAAAGGTCGATAAATCGTTAGTCTTTTCAATAAAAAAATGTGAAACCAACTAACGACTTAGATATCCAAAAACTGTTATGAATCTACCACTCAAAGGATTGAACCATAGCACAAGGAAAACAAACTTAACACCAAAAAGTTACATAAGAAATTATGTCCTAAAAACCGTTCTCTCACCACCATCCAGTCAAATAAAATAAGTTTTTATATTTATAACCCATTTTGTTATTTATGGTTCAAATGGCATTAAATAACTCTCATAGCAGTCTAGTGACTCAAGACAACAATTTTCCGACGCCATACATTCGTGCCATTAAAAAGTGAAAAAAGGACATACAGCAAATATTTTCCATTTCGGTTTCTTTGACTTTCAAAATTAACATAACAATATTTCACCATTTTGTTTCATGGAAATTATTATATTTTACCTTTTAACAACCCGTCAAGTAGAAAGAGTATTATTATGGTCAATTCCACTTATAGTTGTCCCAACCAACCAGATTTGCATTTTTTTTAAATGCCTATCATTTTGGGAAAGAGCAATATCATACAAAGCTTGAAACTTGTAATGAAGTTCTATTGAACCGGAATTGAAGTTAAATGCAGTTTTATGCGAAATTTCATGAAACGCAATCAAATTACGACTAATTTAGGTCAACTACTCGTTTACTACCAATACGGCAACACATGCTATTTTGATGTCGTGTTGTGCAAACAGTTTTGGAAAAGCTGCTCCACACTTGGAAACAGGATTGTTAAATGAATCTGAGGTGTCGATTACACAAAACAGGATTCGAAATATTAATGAAACAACCATGTCCCATTGTTTGCGTGACTGGTCAAACTTTCAAGCTGCATAGTTACGTATTTAAGTGGCACGTTTCTAGCTTAATTAAAAGTTTCAATAGGATTTGATTCCATAAACGAAAATAAATAGATTTATTTTTATTCGTGCAATTTACATTGAAGAAGTGTTGATCAAAATTAAACTTTTAATGCTGTTAATTTATGTTTATTTCAAATATTATTTTACCATTGGGCGTGTTTTTTTATTGAGAAATATCGCGAAACATATTTTTACTTGCGATTATAGGTACTATAATATCAGTTATGCATTCGTGCAGATTAAAAATTTTGAGATAACAATCAAATATGACATTACGATGATAGAGAAACATATTTGAGTTACTGGCAAAATTCTGTCCGTCTGTCTGTCTGTCTGTCTGTCTGTATATTTTAGTGAAACAAAAATTTAATATGGTGGGCTAAAAACGGTACCTCCCATAGGACCGGTTTTTTTTCTTCCACTCTCTCGAAAACTAGAGATCCGATTACAATCAAAATTGGTATTCAAGAAGATGTAGGTAGCCTAAATAATTTTGCATTAATTTTTCTTCGAAACCTTTTTTTTTGTATTTTTTAATAATTTAAAAGGAATGTTTTTTTGAAATAACAAAATTTTGAAAACGGGTAGATTTTTTTTTTTTTTATTTTGTTTTTCAATGAACGTTATTTTTGTGCTTAAGTTTGTATTCTTGATTTATTTTTTTTAATTTTTAAAAAAAAAAGTTATTAAAAAAACCCGTTTTATTTAAAAACGGCACCTACAATTTTGAAAAAAAACTTCACACTTTTTTACATTTCTTAAAGAAATAAAATGGCGTTTAAATTATTTTACCCAATTGAATTTAAAGTACATTTTTCAAACAATCAAAAGTCACAAAAATCGAATAAATGCTTTGATGTTCACCTTAATTTTTTTGATTTTGTTCTACAATGTGACCGCACATATGAGCACGTACTTGCTCATATGAGCACGTACTTGCTGCGATCCAGTCGTGTAATTTATTTTTTTGTGGTAAGTGACCTATAGAAATCAAAAAGCTCAAGACTTGGAAAAAATTGCTTAACGTATAGAAGAAGCATCGAAATTTTCTAAGAGATTAATCGTCATCAATACTGACCCTGATTGAAACATCACAATTTTAAGCTTTTATTGTGATTGTGTAAGCCAATGAACAAACTGTCGAAGTAGAAAAATTCAGTAAAATATTTAATGGTGAAGTGTCTCAAGAAAGAACATTTACAATAAATTAAAATTACCGGTGGAAGTGCTTAAAAAAAGATTTCTGTAGTTCAGGCATATCTATGTACGTCTCGAACGAACTAATACAATCCACGACGTTCTAAAAGATCGCCAAGATCACATTATGTCGACTTTAACGAAAGGATCTTAACCTTTACTCTTATAAGGTGAAGTTATTCAAGAACTAAATCTAAGCGTTTTATATAAAGCGGCGTAGGTTACCTATTTACAACTTATTCAAATTCATCGTAAAATTATCTTCATAAATGAAGCACATCTTTACCGACGGTACAATTCCAACTGAAATCATAACTCTTGTACATTAATGCTTGGCTTTAAGGCTTAGGATTCTACGAGTTGACCTTAGAAAACATCAAAAGCCTTAAAGGCTTGAGGGCAACAAAATGCAGACGTCGTGTCGTCGTCGTTGCATTTGTTTGATCCTCAAGTATGTATTGTGTGTATGTATTTCATTATATTATTATATTTTTCAGATTTTGAGTCCAGAATCAAAAATTCCCCCAGGAATCGGTCTATGACATTAGATTTCTTTCTTTCAACCTCTAGTTTTGTTCATATAATTCCAGAAAACACTAATATACCTGCTCAATTGTACCCAATAACTTGGACCACGAAGCGGTTTTACTTCAATCAAACTTAAACCTAAACAAATCTATTCTATTAGCGAGAGTATCAGAAGAGAATTTCATTAATTACAAAAGATTCTGGAAGAAGTCATCCTCAGACGGCTTAAGAAATACAGCAATGAACTCAACCTCATCCCCGACATGCAGTGTGGCTTTCGTGAAAATCACTAGAAACTGCAACCGTTACTGAAGTTCCAGTCCAGCGTCTGCACAGCTCTCCACACTAATCGTGCCACCGTTGGATGCTTTCTGGATGTAGAAAAAGCCTTCGAAAGCGTATGAATAGAAGTCCTTCTCCACAAGCTTAGGTCATTAGGACTACACATTCACCATTGAAAAAAATGTCCTTTTCTTTTCTTATTTCCAGGAAATTCTTTGTTCAAATAGGAAGCTGTAAGTCAACTATCAAACTCATCAAGGGCGGAGTTGCACAAGGTTCTAAATTAGGACCCTTCTTTTTTAACTTGATGATAAACCAATGCCAACCGAAAGCGAAAACATCCCCTTTATGGATGACTCACTTACCTGCACCTCCTCAATATCTCTAATTATTGCAGCCTAAAAAGTTGAAAACCAAATTTCCAGACTTTTCGAATACTATATGAAATGGGAATCCCGATCATACAGCCAAATCGGAACTATTGTGCTTCAGAAGACTTACGCACCTTCAACAATAGCCATATCTACTCTGCAGCAACCTGGCCTTGAAGCTCCCTTATAGATCAATAACCTCAGGCAAACAAAATCCCAAGTAACTTGGGATCAACTTCAACGAATTGTTTAAATGTAACCGGTACTGCAGAGTTTTTTTTTATAATTTGCACCTGCTACAGGGATTTGAGCTACCCTTTTGATGTCGGTGGACACAGAGCGAGCTTAGGAAAGAAGGAGAGGGTTTAATAGGAGTTGCCGATGCACATTGGTTTTAAACTTCTGAACATCATAACGAAAGGGGAAAACAGAGTTAGGCAAAAGATTCCACATTCGAGTTGTACGGCTCAAGAACGAATCTCTGTACTTGACTGTACGACCGAAATTGGGCTCAAGCAAGGGTAAATTGGTGGGCATTCCACAGAGCTGTGCTAAAGAAAACCAACTATGCTTTCCATCGCGATTACCCATTACTGAGGAATAGAAATGGTTAAAGAAAGTCAGCGTCTCATATACAAGCAGTTACTGCTTAATGAGGCGAATTATCAGTTACAGTTTTCTTGTATGGTCCACCACCACCATTGACAACAAACAAAAAAATATAATCAATTTGTGTATAGTTATTAGTAAATTTAAGTCAAATTGTATATTTTTACGAGTATTATTCATGTTCAATAAAAATCTTGAATCCTGAGGAATCCGCCTAAGGTCAACGGAGGGTCTACTCCCAATATAGATCTTGGAACAGATCTGAACCTTTCAATTTTGAAAAAAAAAAACTGAGAGACCAAAGTCGAAGTGAGCTTCCCACTTTTAAAATTATTGTCTAACGGTATCTCGTTGTGAATTTAAATTAACTGTCCAATGATATTTTGTTATGAATTAAGTACACAACGCTATATCGTTGTAAATATTTGCTTTTGGCTTCTGCTATCTTAGTCAAGTAAGCTTCTATTTTTTACTTGCGTTTATAGGTTAGGTACTATAAGAAAAGTTATAGATTCGTGCAGAAAAAAATTCTAACAATCAAACTTCACATTACGATGATAGAGAAGTCGAAAAAAGTGGTTCCGTCCGTCGGTCTGTATGTCTGTCTATTTGTTCGCACCTCTGCAGCCTGAACGGATGGGCTTGAAACATGGTATTTAGTATTTATTTAGTAGTATCTCGGGGGATATTTATCATTTTTGCCCTAGGCCCAAAAAAACGGTACGATACAATCCTTAACAAAAAGTTTGATTTTCTCAAAGAGGCTCTAACGATTTTCATAAAACTTTCAGGGTGCTTTTTTCTTACAACAATACATCTTTCAATAAGAATGAATTTTTCGAATTTTTTTCTATGTATAACGGTAATTCCTCATAGAACCGGTTTTTTCAAATGCGGTTTTATCGTAAACCATTATACCGATTTCAAAAAAATTTTGCTCCAGGAAGCCATTTATTCAATTTTGTTTTCGAATTTTTTTGAAAACGGGTTGATTGATTTGTTTTAAATAATTTTCCTAGATGAAAACTACAGATTTGCTTATAATGACATACTAAAAAAAAAATTAATATAATTTGAAAAGAACGACTTTTTAAAAAAACTGGTCGAGCGATTTTCAAATATTTTTTTCCCTCGACAGACATTTAGTTTTCAAATTTTATTACACACTTAGTTTTTCCGAGAAAACTCTAAAAGTAATTGAAAAAATTAAAGAATTTTCGAAAAAAAAAATATTTTTTTAAATTTTAATTTGCCACAAAGGGATTATTTAGCATGAGCACATGGTCGTGCGACCTAGTCGTGCTATTTTTAAAATTTTATTCGACGATGTGACCGCACATATGAGCAAGTACGTGCGATTCATTCGTGCAATTTATTTTTAATTATGCAATTTAGGTTTCCGGAATCTATTAATTATATTTAAAGGTGGAGTTGAAAATTGTACTAGAATGTGAATTAAAAATAATCGATTGCACTTCGAAAAAACGGCGAAATAGAGAACGACGGAGACTTAGTTGGCGAACGCATGTGGGGAGGTCCTCGACCAACTTCACTTGCAAAACTGGAGGCAGCCAGCTTGGAACGGACTCCGTAGCCTTGCAGAGTTAATTAAAGAGTCCGTACGAATCGGATTTAATTCGTTTTTTAATAGATAAAAATAAAAATATTTAACATTAACCTCAAGAACAGGTGCTTTCGCATCAGCCTACTTTGTTGAAACTGCTGAAGTACTTCTTAAATCCGTTTATACTGTGTGCATCTTTCTCTGCGAAGAACTCCTTTAAACCCTTACTCATCAGTACCATCATTATTCGAATTTCTTCTGAGGTCCTAACTGATTCTTCTTAATGGAAGCTTTATTTGAATCAGTTGCTTTTTGCTACGGCACAGGGACATAAGTACCCGGGACATAAGTCCCATTATTATGATTTGGGACTTATATCCCACTAATTTTGGGGCCTTACTTAATTTTTTGATTTGGGACCTTATTTCTTGTGGCTTTACTTCACAGAGCCCACATTTCGGTGATAGCTTTAGTTCCTTTTCAAATAATATCTCTTATCAAATTAGGGACTTTTGTGCCATCTTCGACAAACAAAAGTTGGGATTAAGTGGGATATAAGTTCCAAAACTAAAAGTTGGATGTCCCAGGGACTTATTGTCCCTGCGCTGTTTGCTACTGTTTAACAATGTGAGCCAACACACTTATAGCATCTCTAGTTGAGCTTCTAACCCTAATTATTCTTCGTTCTAACTCATGCAATTCTTGTTGTGTCTTCCTGACCCATTTTGTCATTTCTTTACACTTGGGCTCAATCCGAATATTTAAAATTAAAATATTTTGTCGAAGATTTTGGACATGATGAATAATACCGAAAAGCTAATTTTAACTTCTTTTCATTGTGACTTTTCGCCAGTTATGGAACAATAATAACTTTGGCTGCAATCCATTGATACAAGGACAAGCTCAAAGTTATACATTTCCAGATGTCATTGAGACCATTTAAGAACATCTGTTCATGAAAGCTTCTTCTTAGTGTTCCCAATCTTTTGTTTTTATAATTAACACGCGCACAAGGGACTCTTTGTTTCTCTTTTAATGTAGAGCACACTGCGCGGGCCCCGTGGCTTAGTGGTTAGTGGTACGGACTGCTAAGCGAATGAGCCTGGGTTCTAATCCAGCTCATAGCCACCTTCTTTTCCGGCGTACTGCCTCTTGCGAGAAACTGACAAAACCTCCAAGAGTACAATTTGTCTCGAAAAAGTGCATCTCATGTAGCCGTTCGGACTCGGCGGTAAACTATAGGTCCCTTTCATTCTTGCAGATTATCAACACACACACAGGAATGGTTGAGAGTATAAGTCACTATCAGTCACTGTCGCGCCAATAAATTTATTTATTTATTTACACTGCGTGGGCATTAGGAAGATAGGGAGGGGAAAGATAGGAGGTTTCGATTAACATTGGTTTTGAATGCTTGCAGATCAAAATGCCAAGGGAAAATCTCGCCGGGTAAACTATTCCAAATTCGTGTTGTTCGCTCTTTAAATTGTAGCCAGATCAGAAGGAGAAGTAGTACGAACAAGTGTGTCATCGATCCCAAAAGCACGAATTTTCGATAAGAGAGCTTCATGCCAAACTCTATCAATCAAAATCAGTATTTTTTGGAAGCTAACAAGGGGAGTCTTATTGAAGACAAAATTACTCCAAACGTTGGATGTAATTATGTTTCATTAAGAAGCTCTGCTGCTTTTAAATGAAAACTTTTATTAAAAGATACCAAAAGCCTTCTTTTGTCACCGCCAAGCTGCATTTCGAAGTAGCCAGTGAACTCCTTGTCAAGACCTAACCTCTGCTTCGTTTTCCTTCAGCAAATTTCAATAATTTCACTGTATCAATCATCCAAATGTGGTTTGGTTTTCAGCTTCACACAAGCATATACCAAAAAATATGAAGCACCCAATGAAATATAGAATCGGATAACTTTCACATTAAGGATTTCCAGTGACCATCCTCTTGTATTGTTGTAACTTCGTAACACACGCCGCTGAAGCATCACACAATCCCTACAGACACATGGTGGCAAGAAAATTGAAAATGCTCTTAAGAAAAATATTGCTTCCAGACACAAAACTCCACAACAAAATATCCGGAACCGTGCGGTATTTCGGGATGAAAAACTAAGTCCATTTCGAGTCCAAGTTAAAGACGTTTCCTCCAAGGACGACGCCGGACATTGCGATGAAGGAAAAAAGCAAAGTATTACCACCATCCAGCAATATTATCGTTTCGGGACTTCGTGTCTGCTATATTGCTTACTTTTGGACCAAACAAACTACCATATAGAATTTTTTTGCTGCTCCTTCGTTTATTTATCCCCATGATGGTGTCCAGCTCTATACTTTCTACTGTATGTGATATGTTCTCCTTCGTTCAGGATTCAGTTATCCATGAAATCCATAAAATACCCAATGCTATGGCGCTACCACATGAAGACGTTCAATTTTCTACACAGCTCGCTCTGTTTAATAGTAACCTTCGTCCTTCGCCAGTATGTGAACTGTGACATGTCCTTGTTTCAATTCTTTTTTTCGTCGTCGGTGTCAATAGTAGGTTCACTTTTATTGTTTTTTTTTTTTTTTGCTTTATCAATGACAAACAATTTTGTTGTTTGCACTTCTGATCAAAGTCGAGGGAAGTATAGTGTTGTTTAATTTTTTTGTAGGTGTCTATATAGCCAAAGCTAGACGAAGGGACATATGGTTGGTTGGTGTCCTTCGAAATGGATGTCCATTCAATAGAATTGCCACAAAACCTGTATTTGCTTAGGGATGGAGGTTTTGATTAAAAATTGAGTTTCAGTAAATTTGTCGCTCACCCAGATTGATGTTAAATATAAATTATTCTTGAAATTGGTTTTTAATTAAATATATTTTATACAAGGTTGTGTCAATGTCAAAAATTAATTGAAAAAAAGAAATTTGGGGTTTTTCTTTAACTTGAAATAAGGTGAAAGAAAATCATGAAATAGCTTCCAATATCATCGAATTTCGAATTTAAACAGCAGTGTGAGCGGACTTAAAATACTCACTGTACAGGATTTTGTTTTACTGTGATATATAAACCAAGGGTTTTCTAATCAATGTGTCCTTAAGGGATACAAAAATTTTTCCGAAAATTCCTTATACAGGTTTACTTCATTAAGGGTATAAAAGAATTTTTCGAAGAATTTCTACAAGAAGATTCCAGCATCCCCATCTCAAAGTGTCTGCTTAAGAGAGTGAAATTCCAGATTTGAGCCAATTACGTTGAAATTTTCATACATGCATAGGTATATGTATGTACATATATTCCGATGAAGAATCGTACATACAATTATACACACATATATATGATCTCATAAAATCCATTTGAATTTGATTTTACGAAAGTAAAATGTATCAAAAGATTATTTTTTAACATTTTATAAGAAAACGACTTATAAGCTCCTTCACATATTATGCATTTCATTAAATGGCGCCCAAGCAATTTCTGCAAACAGAAAAAAGATCTTTCTTTCAATAAGTTTGAAAGCTCACACCAACAAAAGGTAAGTAAAATTAAAATTGCAGGTTTATCTTATTAATTGGCGCCCAAACATTAGAAGTACCTATACAAAAAATATTATGAATAGTGAACAAACCCTTTCAAATCTAATTTTTTGTAAGAGATGGACTCAACTCGAAAAATCTAATCCGCACAGTTATTCTTGCTGCTAACTTTATGGAAGAAGTGGAAACACTTCGCCATCAGCAAACCCAAGTATTTGTGTTGATTTATGAAAGGCAGTTCCTGATGTACTCACCGTGTTTCGTACTATCTTTCCAAGCACAACGTTGAAAGAGCACAGTACAGTCCTTACCAATTTTGGCGGAGCAGGGAGCATTCTCCAACGTCATCCTAATAAGTTAAGTTGTATCAATTGAGCAGTAATTCAGCTGGATATGGCACAATATAGTTTGTAGTGATCCCTCACAGCGAAACATACGCACAGAACACATACAAACATACGCACAGAGCACATACACACAGAAGTTATTGACATGAGAGGAATTTCGTAGTCCAGTTCAGTGTTCAGACCAGTTGATTGATGGCGGTTCGTGCTCGAGGTCTATAAACTTAAACGAAAATCAAACAAATTAAATTTATTAAATGATGTAAATAGTGTTAAGTAAAAATGACAAATAAAAATTAATTTTTATAATTTAACTAACGCATCAATTGGTGACCCCGACGCAGAAGTAAAAATTGACAACAAAAGTTGAGTGAAAGCAGAAATTCATACTTTACAATTATTAAATTAAAGTGTACTCTAAACTTTCCCTGAATTCAAACCTCATCAAAAGTACTTATTGATATTCCAAGTGTGGATATAAGATTAAATAGTAACCAAATCCAATCTTCAATATCTAGTAAGTAATAACTGTTCTTAACGGAACAACTACTTTTGGCGTGACATAAAAAAAAAAAAAAACAATAAAGAAACAACAAAACAACAAAACATTATCACATTGCAAAACCATATACCAAGCATATAGCAAGACATAAACCAAGCACGAACGGTTCGAGAGTGTGCGAGACTCAGTGGTTCTTATCTAACACTCATTTACCTTGCCTACATAAACCTACCATCACCCCTGCATTATCAACTCTCAACATAAACACAGCAGCAGTTTTAACTAAATAATATGATGACATCACAAAAAAGGAAGACAAAGCATCTCTAAAACTTGCAGCATCAACAATATTCATCCTCTTCTTTCTTATATATTTTTTTTCTTCATTTGCATTTACTTCTGAAATAAAATAAAGTAAATTTTGTTCCATATGAAAACCACAGCCACACATAGTTAACTTTTTAATTAATTTTCTTCTATCTACCTATCTATGCATGCTTATTAATATTACATATTTATATTATATAAAGACATTATTATATTTATTTTAAAGAGAGCGAGCCATCATCAATCATTCTATTTTCAAATCCAAATATTTTTTTTTCCCACCTTTCAATTTAGTTTTTTTTTCTTGTGTCAGTTCTTCTCGGTGGTATACTTACCTTACTAAGATGAGTGATTCTGAATTGGAATCGGAACAGAATAAACAGGGTTCTTTTGTCAAGTCAAATACGACCGACACTCAAGCCCACGTCAGTGCTAGCGTCGCACCATCATCAAAAATAGTAAATGCCTTAAACGTTAAACTACAGCCATTCTGGCCAAAATCGCCTAACGTTTGGTTTATTCAGGCAGAGGCACAGTTTGCGATAGCAAAAGTAACTAAAGACATAACACGATACCACTATATTCTAGGAGCTTTACCCCAAGATGTTTTGGAAACTGTAGTTGATTTTATAGAATCACCACCAACGCAAGATATCTATACTCAGTTCAAGAAAACACTCATCGAACGCCACTCACTGAGTGAAGAAAGGCGTATTGAAAAACTCTTATCAAGTGAGCAGTTAGGTGACAGAAAGCCTTCAGAATTTTTAAGAGCTCTTAAACAGCTAGCGAGGGCATCGGGAATTTTCAGTGAGGATTTAGTTAGAAAAATATGGCTTCGACGTCTACCGCAAGTAATAAATATCGTTCTTATTTCACAAGATGGTAAGACAGAATCCGAGTTAACTTCCTTAGCGGATAAAATTTTTGAAGCGTCAGTATCGGTTTCTTCAGGTAATATATCCGACATTAGGTTCAGGGAAGCAAATAATAGCACAAAGATAGCTGACAATCCATCTCAACTGCGCACTGAAATTAATGAAATTAAAGCTATGGTTCAACGCCTCTCAAACACTTTCGATAGACGAAGACAGAATTCACGTCATGATACTAATAGAGGTAGGTCACAGTCACGAAATAGATCTGTAGAAAAGATAGGGTGGTGTTGGTATCACAGACGCTACGGCTCCAAAGCGCGAAAGTGTAACGAGCCCTGCAAATTTAAAGGTGGTGCTTCGAATCAACATAACACAAAAAACTAACTCACCCAACAGTTGTAGCGGAGCACGGTTGGGCCGAATCACACCAACTCCGCCTTTTTGTTCGCGACCCCGATAATGACATAACTTTTCTTATAGATACTGGCGCAGATGTGTCAGTATTGCCTATTAATAGTTTTCCAACTAACAAATATAAATCTGACATATCGTTTTGTGCAGCAAATGGGACATCTATTAGCACGTTTGGCACAAAACTTTTGAAAGTAAATCTAGGACTGAGACGATCTTTTATTCACTCGTTTACAGTCGCAGATGTTAATCATGCTATTACTGGTGTTGACTTCTTAAACAAATATTCACTCTTAGTGGACATAAAAAATCGTCGCTTAGTTGACTCAACAACCAATCTAGGCATTAATGGACTACACGCACGGGTTGATACGCCGTCTCCTAAGAAGCCGGTTAGTTCCAACAAATATCAGAAACTTCTTTCTGATTTTCCCTCGTTAACGGCTCCGCCAAATTTCAATATCCCGGTCAAACACACAGTACAGCACCACATTCAAAAGGTCAATTGCCGTTTTCAAAACCTCGTCGACTTAATTTGGAAAAGCATAAAGCAGCTCGTGTTGAGTTTCAGCACATGGTTGAGTTGGGTATATGCAGGCCCTCGTCTTCATCAGTGTCTTCGCCTCTTCACATGGAAGAAAAGAAAAATAGTGAAGACTGGAGACCATGCGGGGATTATAGGAGATTAAACGCTGTCACTGTACCTGACAGGTATCCAATCCCTCATGTATATGATTTTTCAATGCAACTTAGCGGTTGCAAGATATTTTCAAGAGTAGACCTGGTCAGGGCATATCACCAAATACCGGTTGCCCCTGATGACATTCACAAAACTGCTATCACGACACCATTCGGGTTATATGAGTTCGTTAGGATGCCTTTTGGGCTGAGGAACGCAGGTCAAACGTTTCAGAGATTTATCAACTCTGTAATTCAAGATTTCGAATTTGTGTTCTCATATATAGATGACCTGCTCATTGCTAGTAAGAACGAGGAAGAACATATCGAACATTTGAGACAACTCTTTAAAAGGTTGAGTGATTTTGGTCTATGTTTAAAACCCACAAAATGTATCTTTGGCGTTACAACTCTAGATTTCTTGAGTCACACGATTACTGAAGATGGAATCGCTCCATCAAAGGAACGAGTTGAAGCAATTTTAAATTTGTCGCCTCCGACATCAATCCGCCAGATACAACAATTTGTAGGAATGATAAACTACTATAATCGCTTCATTCCTAAATTAGCTGAGATATTAGCGCCCATTCATTCTCACCTCGCCCAACTTGTAAAAATTAAAAAAAATAAAAACCATTTCAGTTGGACGGAAGAATGCGACAATGCTTTTTCAAAAGCAAAGGAAAGTCTTTGTAAGGAAGCATTATTAGCACATCCAATTGAGAATACGTCATTCAATATTACCACGGATGCGTCAAATACTGCGGTTGGTGCTGTCTTACAGCAATACAATAAAGGATGGGAACCACTTGCGTTTTTTTCAAAAAAAACTATCTGACAGAGAACGTAAGTTTTCAGCCTTTGACCGCGAACTCTTAGCCATCTATCTAGCAATAAAACACTTCCGATTTTTCGCGGAAGGCAGGGACTTTGTTGTCTACACGGACCATAAGCCTTTGGTCAATGCACTTACGTCTTAAACCGAACGCAATCCAAGACAAGCTCGTCATCTAGACTATGTCTCTCAGTTTACAAACGATATCCGACATATTGAAGGCAAACAAAATGTGGTCGCAGACTTTCTCTCACGACCCAGTAACGCATCAATTGCAACATCAAATGCTGAGATTACTGCACTAATGTTTGGCCTCAAAACAATTACCCAATTGCAAGCTACTGATAAGGAACTTCAATCTCTTTTAACAAACGATGAAAAGAAAATAACTAAAGTCAAACTGCGGAGAACTATATTTGACTCGTTACACAACTTACTTCATGAAGGCATAAGAGCAACGCGAAAAAGAATCTTAAGTCGATACTTCTGGCCCTCGATGAACAAAGATTGTGGCCAGTGGGCGAAAACTTGTATTGCTTGCCAAAAGTCGAAGGTACATAGCCATACGAGATCTCAATTCGAATCTTTTAAATTACCACATGGTCGTTTCGAACACATACATATGGACATTGTTGGGCCCCTCCCCATCTCAAACGGATATTCATATGTTTTGACGATTGTAAACCGCTTCACACGATGGGCAGAAGCCTATCCAATAAGTGACATGTCTGCTATAACAATAGCAAAAGTGTTCGTACAACAGTATGTTTGTCGATTTGGGGTGCCAGAGCAAGTCACCACTGACCAAGGAACCCAATTCGAGTCCAAACTCTTTCAAGAAGTAACAAACCTCCTAGGTGTTCACCGCATACGAACTTCAGCTTATCATCCCCAAGCAAACGGGATGGTCGAAAGGCTACATCGTCAACTAAAAGCTTCGATAATTGCACGGGGAAATACCAATGCTTGGAGTGACGAACTTCCATTAGTCTTACTGGGTATAAGAACGGCCGTAAAGGAAGACTTAAGGTGCTCAGCCGCAGAGTTGGTCTATGGCCAAGCATTAAAGATCCCAGGAGAATTCTTCATTAATTCAGATAAACCTCGCGATGTAAACAAAAGTAGCTCTCCTCTGGTTGATCAGCTTAGGACAACAATGCAAAAGATTACCCCGACTGATACTCGAAAGACAACACAGAGAGATACCTACGTCCCTGAATCACTTAGTAAATCAAATTACGTTTTTGTGAGGATAGACAGGGTACGTCCAGTCTTAACAGCGCCTTATGAAGGACCATATGAAGTGGTACGTAAACTACGGAAACAATTTGTAGTAAAAATTTAAAATAAACTTGTCTCAATCTCTATTGACCGATTAAAACCGGCATTTATTAGCGCCTCAGAACCAAACGATAGGATAGCTATTAAGAAAGTTAAATTCAAATAATAATTTTAAGTTAAACGATATGTTGAGACGCTCGCGCTGGAAGGGGATCCCTCGCAGCGAAACATACGCATAGAACACATACGCACAGAACACATACAAACATACGCACAGAGCACATACACACAGAAGTTATTGACATGAGAGGAATTTCGTAGTCCAGTTCAGTGTTCAGACCAGTTGATTGATGGCGGTTCGTGCTCGAGGTCTATAAACTTAAACGAAAATCAAACAAATTAAATTTATTAAATGATGTAAATAGTGTTAAGTAAAAATGACAAATAAAAATTAATTTTTATAATTTAACTAACGCATCAAGTTCATGCCTGCTGCTGCTATAAAATCGATGAACAGGCATTGAGCCTGGATGTTTAATTTTTAGGTTTTCGATTGCGAATTTAAAAAAATTTAAAATCGCTTTTGTGTGTACCTACTATTCCGTCAGAAAATGGCTTAAGACATACACAAAACACGCTGGGTGGTATCTAATAGGTGATGTTTAAAAGCCTAATTCCTCTTTAGTTGGTGCAGAGAAATCGATCTTTTTTTTTTGTGTGTACTAAGATTCCATAATAATCGGCTATAGCTTCCTCCAACCATATTTCTCAGATAATTGGACGGATTCAAGTCTGATTCCCATAAAATAAATGCTGGTGTGCCCCAGGGCTCTGTTCTGTCTCCGACTCTTTTCCTCATTTTTATAAATGATCTTCTGTCTGTTACTTCTAATCCACTTAATTTGAAATCGCTAAGAATACTGCTAAGTGCTTAGGTTTTCTGTATCGGTGTAAGAAGTATTTTTCTCCATTTCTACAATTTATAAAGCTTTTATACGGCCTAAACTCGAGTATAACTCCCACCTCTGGGCAGGTGCTTCTCAAACATCGCTTCACTTGCTTGATAGAATACAAAATAGAGCGTTAAATAGGAAATAGAACTGTCGCTGAAACAATTGCCCCTCTCGAACACCGACGCAATGTTTCATGTCTTTCCTTATTTTATCGTTTCTTTTATAAAAAATGTTCACTCGAGGTAGCCAGCTGCATTCCTCCCCTAAACAGTTTCGCCCGTAATACTCGTCTTGCTAGGAATGCCCATCAGTTCACCCTTGAGTCCAATTTCGGACGTACCGTGAAATATAGAGATTCTTTTTTTAAAAATAGTCCCTTGTGCGCGCGTTAATTATAAAAAAAAAAATTGGTGTTTTCACCTAACCACGTATTCTGGTTAGGTTGAATAGTCTCGCGTTTATTTGGGAACTTCCACTGCACTACGGATAGCTTTTTTAAGAATCGCGTCTATAATCTGTTCAATAAAAAATTGTCAGTACAAGGCTTATGGGCGAGGTTTTATCAAAACAATGGCACCTGTGTATATTGTCTACGCACTGAATCGAGAAAACTCTACTGAAAAAGTTATAATGTCACTGACTAACGTGCATGAATTGTGTGTCTATCTAAAAAAAAAAAACTTTATGAAATAATAATAATAATCTACCACAGCGAGGTAGGTAAATTAAAAACAAAATCTATTCCACCAACAGAGTTACCTATACCATTTGAAAACTGTAGTATGACTATATAGCTTTTTCATTGGTTTTTATCATAGTGCTTTCGGTTTTGAAGCTTTTGAGAACAAATTTAGTAGTGTGAGAGGGTAGGTAGGAATTGTCGTACCTATAATGTTTATTTATTAGTTATTTTCTTTAAGTTTGCAAGAACCCTTAATCATATTATTTCGTAAAAATTTTTTGACGTGATATTGTGTTTTAATAATATTGTGATTAACAAATATAAATATATATATTATTAATAAATATAGTGAACTTAAATTTGTTTAAAATGCGTTTAAACTGTGGACTGCTAATGTTTTCAATTAAAAGTGAAAGGCCTGGACCACCACCCCCCCTCCCCACATGAGCATTGAATTGAACCAAAAATCTAAACTTTGTTTATTTTAATAATTTTTATTATGGAAGTTTCTGTTTCTTCAGTATTGCCCATCTGGTGCTTAACTATCGAGTATGTAGTTTTATTTTTAGATACACTCGAAGGTCGAGAACCAAGAAATAAGACCGAAAGGTGAAGAGAAATAAACATACTCCAGAATCCAGATTCGTTCATTGCTTGCGTACGCATATCAAAGAGTAGAGGAATAAAAGGAGAGTATTATGCATAGGAAATCTATGGATGCGCAATCGCTTATGAGAATAAATTGCACGAATGGATCGCACGTACTTGCTCTTATGCGCGGTTACATCATCAAATAGAATTGGAAATATATAGTAATTGAATTTCAGACTTTTTATTCGATTTTTGTCAGTTTTGAGTGTTCGAAAAAAGTACGTAAAATATTTTTCGGCGGAAAAATGTGAACGCCTATTTAATAAATGTGAATAAAGATCGTAGGATTAAAAAATATATTGCACGACTGGATCGCACGTACTTGCTCATATGTGCGGTCACATTGTAGAATAAAATATAAGAAAATTAAAGTTAACATCAAAGCATTTAAACGATTTTTGTGACTTTTGATTGTTCGAATAAAAAACTTTAAATTGTATTGAGTGAAATAATTTGAACACCATTTTAATTGTTTAGGAAATAATAAAAAGTGTGATTTTTTTTCAAAGTCGTAGGAACGGTTTTAAAATAAAACGGTTTTTTTAACAACTTTTTTTTTTAAATTAAAAAAAAAAGTTTTCGAAAAAAGATTAATGCAAAATTACTAAGGCTACCTACGTATTCTTGATTATCAATTTTGATAGTAATCGGATCACCAGATTTCGAGAAAGTCGAAGAAAAAAAGCGTTCCTATGGGAGGTAACGTTTTTAGCACATCGTCTTAAAATAACCACTTCCGATTTAAGTACCTGCTATAACTATAATGCAAGTTATGCATTCGAGTTGATAAAAAATTGAGATAATAAATCAATAATCAAACATGGGATTACGATGAAAGAGAAACATATTTGAGTTATTAGCAAAATTTTGACTGTCTGTCTGTCTCGGTACCAGTCATATATGTTAACGCTGAGTAAAACTAAAAGATTTCTTATGAACAAAAATCAGTGTTCAATTAAAGCTGTGGATAACGTCTTAGTAAAATAAATTGCATGAATGGATCGCACGTACTTGCTCTTTTGTGTGGTCAGAGCGTCGAATAAAATTTGAAAATTTTAAGGGAATTTCAGTTTTTATTTGATTTTTGTGACATTTGATTGTTTGAAAAAAGAACGATTTAGTTTATTTCAAATTTAATTTCAAATCGCTACATAATTCCTTCAATAATTTTGTTGGTTTTTATTTCGTTTATCATTTTTGTCATTGCAAATGGGTGTTTCCCGGCTTGAAATCCAATCACTTGGTGGCTTCTATTATCAGCGCCAGATTGAATTTTTTATTCAAGTAAGTAATTCATTCATTTATTATTATTTTTTTTTTGTTACATCTTAATCTTATAGCTACGGCTTTGACGTCGGCTCGGCTAGCAAATTGACTACAACTGATTGGTATGAATGAATTTTTTTAAAAATTTAAGCAAATTCGGTTATAAGTAACATCGTTTATTTATAAATGTTTTTCAAAAATGGAACAGAGTGTTTTCCAGTAGAACCGTTAAGCACTTTGATTGTTTCCTGCATTTTCATGGTTTTCTGTCCAAACTATGTAATGGGTTTTCCAGTAGGGACTTGACAGCTTTGAATTTAATTTGTGAACGCACCCTTTCACTAATCATCTGACTGTTATTGTCAATTTATTCAGTAAACTCAACATTTTCATCATGGTAAAGTACACGAGCGACCAACGTCTTCAACTGCAACTTTAAGAGCGTTAGATTGTTGAATTTCATCGAAAAACCATTTTCATTGGCGAAGCACATTTTTGGCTCAATGGGTTCGCCAATAAGCAAAATATGCGTTATTTGTCGGGTGAAAATCCACATTTTCTCATGAATCACCACTTCATCCACAAAAAATAATTGTTTGGTGCGGTTTGCATGCCGGCGGCGTTATTGGGCCATATTTTTTTCGTCGACGATAACGATCGTCACGTTACTGTGAATGACCAGCGTTATCGCGCTATGATTACCCATTATTTTTGGCCCGCATTAGAATGGAATTGGAGCTCAAAACCAGCATTGAACGCGAATCAGTGGCCGTTTCGGCCGAAATGTGTGGCCGAGTCATAGAAAATTGGCTCCAACGAATCGACCGCTGCAAACGTGCCCGCGGTGGTCATATGAACGAAGTCGGGTTCCATTCATAAATGTTTTGGTTGCACTTTAAGCTGATAATAATATTTTTGAAATATCTCAAATGGTTTTTATTTTATTTAAAAAAAAAACACTTTAGAATGAAGATCTGTGGGCAGCAAAAATGGGACATATACTCATAAAGTGAAAGCAGTCTTCCTTGGCCTATAAATTACATTAAGTGCAAAATTGGTTAAAACTGCTGTTGTATGAAGATCCATTTAGACCAAGTACTTCACATGAATATTAGAGATATTTCTTTGTAACTAAGTGAATCATTGAAGTAGTTTGTTTGCATAAGTTTCAGTTCCAGTTGTGAGTAAAGTAGTCTATTATTTGATTTTCGAGCTTCTTCTTCAAATATGCCGTCGTGTTCAAAATTTTCTTACGCATGAAATATTTTGTAAAGTCGATTTCTTACATGGTTTAAATTTTGTGGATTCAACGTTACTACTTCAACATAAGGGTTTAGTAGGTCTTTCCATTTGCGGTTTCGCATACTGTGCTCCCTTGGTTGTGTTCTGGCTTCTGATTGCTAAGGTAACAAGGCATTGTAGGCTATCTTGCATCACTGAGAAACTTGAACTATCATAATTCACAAAAAAGGGGCTGATGAATTGACTAAGTGGCAACGAATCCCTGATTTCTTCGAAAGCAGCGCATGTTTAAATCGACAAAAGCTTAATAGAACTCTAACCGTTATTTGCGATATCCAAGCAATGATATGATTGTTAAATGTATTTTAGATGCCAAGAAATAAATCCCAATGTAATAAAGTCCAAATAGTTTCATTTTGGACTTTATTGCATTCGACTTTATTTCATGGCACCGTATTTTATCCTTGAAACCATAGGCTGCGGCTGAAGACTTCAAAGGCTTTCTCTCCGAACACCAAAACATTAAAAAATTAAATTCTGTCAATTCCCAGAAAAAATACAAAATTTTATTACTGAATCATCATTCTTACACAATACATATATGCCATCTGTTCATAAATAACTTCCTCCCTCGCAATATCATTAAAAAACATTTTTCCCATTTAATTCTTCTCTGTCGACCAACAAACTGAAAAAAAAGAAGAAAAAAAGAAACACATAATTAAAAGCCTCCATAAATATGGACATAATTAGCAAAAAATTACACTTTGGAACCGACCCCGCCACCCAAAACGACTTTTGACAAACAAAATCACTTTCAGCTCCAATCGCAGTTACCCTTAATGAGCAAAATCTCAACTCTTATCATGATGGCAGCTTAACTGAGCTGTAATTTCAATCCCTATCCAAACCCACCAACCAGCCGGTCTATTTTTATTGCTACACTTAACCCTTCATTTCCTTCCGTCTACTTCAAGGTCCCGTCTTCTAAGTGAGTTCAAGTAGTTACATTAAGAAGATGTGTTTTCGAATCCTTGCATCAACTCTCATTGATGAGATAAGAAGTGAGTCCCACTCCCATCCCTACATCAACAAACGAAAGAGACAACATAATTGTCGTCGCGCTTACTAATCTGTAAAAGAGGGTGTTCCAAGGCGTTAGGCTGCAAGTGAATTATCCTTAAGTTCAGTTACGTGTTTTAGAAACTAGGACACAAGACGAAGACGTCAGGAACAAAAAACGCTCTCCTATTCAATTACTCGTAGATACCCCCAACACTTTACTAACTATTTATGCTAATGATCATTGTTCTGATTATTTGCCAAAGTGGCCGGAATGGTGGGCCCGGCAGCAGTGGCGGCTCTAATGTAAAACGTCCTTTTTGCTGGTGTCGCCATAGTTGTTGTTGTCATTCAAAGGAGCGGGCTTTATGTATACTCTACACGCAGGGATTTTAACCAAAAGCTCCTAAAGAGTCGAACAGTTCCTGCTATACCTACACTCGACACTTTAGCGTATGTCCTTCTTTGAATCAATTCAGCTGATTTCCATTTATTCATTCAGCTTGCATCATTCATCGGGGAAGGTGAATTTCTTCGGTGCGTTATATGGTAAACAAGAACAATCATACGTAAGCCTTAATGACAATTTACATTTCGAGATAATTTTCTTGGTTTTGTTTTTTTGCCAAATGGACTCGAACGCCATTTTTTAGGCGTTTTTGACTGATTCCGAGCCATCAGTTTGGATTTAGAAATAAAGATTCCACGATAAAAATAGAAATATATGGAAATTAAAATGGAATCACTTTATCTAATCTAATGGAAATGGCTATTTTGTCGATGGGACACTAATTCTTCTATAATAATATATGTAGATTTTGACATTCTTTTGGTATTCTTCAGATCAGTTTAAAAACGTAAGTTTCCGTTATTATAAAGCCAACACCAACGAGGAAAACCGGAAAAAGTTTCATCAAGCTAGAAAGGCCTGCAATGCTCATATTCGCAAAACTAAACTTCTTCATGAACAAAAAATTCGGCAAAAAATACTGCAATGTTCCAAAGGCAGTAAAATTTTTTGGACATTTGTAAAAAATGTAAAAAATTCTTCATCATCATCGGTTCCTATGCTCGTTTTCAATGATACTCCTGCTGTCAGTTCTCAAGAAAAGGCAGATCTGCTTGCAGCCCAATTTGCGGCTAACTCAACGCTGCCAGCAGGTGTCAGAACTCCTCCTGTCCTTGTGAGCGTTAATGAACTTATTGGACCAATCTTCTTTCGCACTCGTGCAGTCGCAAGAGTCTTGAAAGATCTCAATATACACAAATCCGCTGGCCCGGATAGTATCCCCGCTATTGTTTGAAGAACTGTTCTGCATTGCTGGCAAAACCTCTGCGTTAGTTTTTCCATCAGTCCTATTCCTCTGGGCTCTTTCCGAGTGGATGGAAAACAGTATTTGTCCAGACCATCCCTAAAAAAGGCGAATCTTCTTCACCCTCAAACTGTCGACCCATTGCACTAACGTCCCTTCTTTCTAAGGCCATGGAAACGCTTATTAATTTTCAGCTTACGAAATATCTCGAGGAACGAAAGCTTCTTAATAACCGGCAGTACGGCTTTCGTAGCAACAGGTCCACTGGTGATCTAATGGTATATCTCACCGAAAAGTGGAACCAATCTATTTACCGTTTTGGTGAAAGCAAAATTATCGCACTTGATATTTCTAAGGCACTTGATAGAGTTTGGCATCAACCTCTTTTATCGAAAATATGTACGTACATTTCGACTCGATGAATCTCTTCTTTGTTGGATTAGTTATTACTTTTCGAACCGCTCAATACAAGTTGCGTTGGACGGATTCAAGTCTGATATTCAAAACATAAATGCTGGTGTGCCCCAGGGTTCTGTTTTGTCTCCGACTCTCTTCTTTATATTTATTAACGATTTATTAACTGAAACAACGAATCCAATAAATTGTTTTGCCGACGACAGTACTCTCGGCTTTTCATATTCGTCCCCAGATTTAAATCCATGTTCTTCGGATGTGGAACTGCAACGGCAACGTATGATAAGTTCATTAAGTTCTGACCTTGACAGCATTGTACAATGGGGAATAAAAAATCGCGTAGAATTTAATGCTTCAAAAACTCAATGCAGTCTTTTGTCGTTAAAGTGGAATATACCCCAATGCCACTTTCATGAGTGGCACATGCATCGAAGAAACCGACCACCTCTCAATTCTCGGTATGTGCATTACAGACCTTCTACCTTCTACCTTCCGTGGAATGACCACATATTTGACGTCGCCAAGATACTGCGAGGTGTTTAGGTTTCCTTCGTAGATGCAAGAAGTTCTTCACCCCGTCTGATCTGGCTACAATATATAAAGCATATATTCACCCAAAACTTGAGTATAATTCCCGTATTTGGGCAGGTGCTCCAATAACGCACTTGAGTTTTGTGGATCGCATTCAAAAAAAAAGCTTTAAAATTAATTGGTGATAGAAATATTACGGATTCAATTACATATCTTGAGCACCATCGTAATGTAACGTGTCTTTCACTATTCTATCGTTATTTTTACAAACAGTGCTCCAGTGAAATAGCCAGTTGCATTCCTCCCCTTGAACAATTCAACCGCAATACTCGCTCTGCTGAATTTTCAGCAAGGGTGTGACAACATTAACTCAAAGGATCTGTGATTTAGATCGTGTGAAGGTTATGAAGCAAATGAATTATTTGAATATGTTAAACTTCACATGAATTTAAAGAAAATAAATTGCACGACTAGATCGCATATAGTTTCTCATATGTTATATATATTAAAGTTAACATCAAAGCATTAATTCGATTTTTGTGATTTTTGATTGTTTGAATAAAGTACGTTAAATTGTATTGAGTGAAATAATTTAAACGCCATTTTATTTCTTTAAGAAATATTAAAAGGTGTGATTTTTTTTAAAATCATAGGAACGGTTTTTAAATCAAACGGGTTTTTAACAACTTTTTTTAAAAATAATAAAAATACAAACTTAAGTCCAAAAATAACATACATTAAAAACAAAATTTACAAAAAAATCACCTGCCTGTTTTCAAAATATTGATTAAAGAAAAAAACATTTTGTTTAAATTTATTAAAAATACAAAAAAAAAAGTTTTTCGAAAATAATCAATGCGATATTACTTAGTATACCTACATTTTCTTGAATATTTATTTTGATAGTAATCACATCAGTTTTCGAGAAAGTCGAAGAAATAAAAACCGGTCCAATGGAAGATACCGTTTTTGCTAAAATTATTAATTAATCTGTTATGTTAATTCAGTTATATTACTTAATGATGTTAATTTGTACTTCACATGTTTTGTACTTACATAGATTTTTGTATTTTTATCGAGATTGTTTTTGACACTAACTTAAAAATTGTTTTATAATATGTTTTGAGTCTGAAATCAAATCTATTAAAATAACGTTCAATTTTTAATAAATGAAATTCTTTTTATTCCATAAAAAAACAATAGGTTATGGGCCCAGTCACGAATATTAATTAATTTCTTTTGGTTTGAACTGAATTTCCATTATTTCAAAATAAAAAAAAAAAGTCTAAGTTCTAAAGATGGATCTGGCAAAACATATCAAGCCTTTGGCTGGTGAGTCAGATTGGCCAATGTGGAAAAGGAAGATAAGGGACTTGTTAGACTACCATGAAGGAGCTCTGGATACGATTGATGGTATCTTAGAGAAGCCAAAGCCTTAAGAAGGGACTCCAAAGCAAAAGGAAATCAATCAATACAATGAAAATACGAATCTTTATAGAAAAGCTAACAGTTTTGCAAAATCCATGATAACCAGCTCGGTCACAGACAAGGTTTAACAGAATATAATAGATATGTAAAATGTGTGTATTGACCAATTTTTTAGATATTGTATTGTGCGAAATTTACAATGTATTACGCACAACTCCAAGTACACTATAAAAAATTCGTTCGAATTTGTAGAAAAGACAAAAAAAGTCAAATTAAAAGAAAATGATGTTTTGGTTTCTTTTGATGTGGTATCGCTTTTTACCAACATTCCAACACAGTTAGCGATCAATATAATCAAAATGAAATGGGATGTACTTAGTCGACAAACTAAGATAAACCAAACAAAATTTTTGGAGATTGTTGATTTTTGTCTTAGAGATAACAACTATCTACAATTCAAAACGGATATCTACAAACAAGTTTTCGGAATGCCAATGGGTAATCCTCTTTCACCCACTATTGCCGATATTGTCATGGACCATTTATTGGACGAATGTTTGAATTCCTGTAAAGATAAACCGAATTTCATAGCGAAGTACGTCGATGACATATTTGCTGTGATAGATAGACGAAAAGTTGATGACATCTTACTAGTGCTTAACAAATTTCATCCAAAAATACATTTCACGGTCGAAAAAGAACACAACTGTACAATAGCGTTCTTGGATGTCAAAATTCTACGAGAAAACAATCATCTCTCATTTGATTGGTTTCAAAAAGAAAAATCTTCAGGAAGACTCATTAACTTCCGTTCAAACCATGCCAAGCATATTATAATGAATACGGCCTCTAACCTTGTGAACAAAGTTTTCACGTTGAGTGATGAAAAGTTTCACTGTGCGAATGAGAAAAGAATCACAAGAATATTGAGTGACAATGGCTACCCTACTGCGGTCATTCGCAGTTTGATTTTAAAACACAAATACAAAACACCGACACAGGGGAATGTCTTAAACACAAATGGGTTTTTTAACAGCGTCGTTTATGTTCCAAGTCTGACTGACAACTTTAAGAAAATTGTCGCCAAATACGTTCAAGATGTTCGGTTGGCCTTCAAATCCAACCAAACACTTGGACATCTTTTTACAAAGTTGAAAGTCAAACCGGAGAAGGATAAAAGCACTGATGTTTTTTATAAAATCAACTGCAAAGGAAAAGCGGACGAGCCCTGTAACTTATGTTACATTGGAACCACCAAACAATTCTTGCGCCAACGTTTGTCTAACCATAAATCAGACATCAACACTAACAACCCTGGTAAAACATTTTTTGAAGGAGTCCAAGTTCTCCAAACAGAAAAACATACCTCCAAGAGATACACCCTCGAGACTCTTCATATATTAAAAAACAAAAACAACATGAACCGAAAGCAAGATACACAGAGTATATCATCAGTATACTGTTCTCTTGTTTGTACATAAAAACAAAATATCTCTTTTTCTCTTTCGCCTTCAATCGAAGACTAAACTTTTTGTGTTTTTTTCATTTTTTTTTTTTTTTTTTTAATTCAAAAACTTTAAATTATATTAATGTTATATTAAAAAAAAAAAAAAAAAATTTAATTTTGTTTTGAAATGTAAGTTTCTTACTATTGTTATTTATTGTGCATATAACTATATCTTGTATTTTTATGTGTAATAAAGTTCCCCTGAAGAAGGCAACAACCCTTGCCGAAACGTCGGGACATGCCAAAGTTACTGTTTTTGTTTCTTTGCTAAATTTAATGTGACCAAAAAAAGCCGAAGGAAGATTCGAAATTCCACCTAATCATATAATAGATAAGGCAACTGCACATGAGACATGGGAAGCGCTAAGAGAACAATTTGAAGCTACTTCCAAAGATCAACTATTTAAAATATGCACTGACCTTTTTGCATTTAATTTGGAATCCTACTCAAGATATTTCCACGCACATAGCAAAACTTAGAAGTTTGTGGAACAAGTTGTATAACGGCCTAAAAAATAAAAAAGAAAAGGAACTACCAGATTTACTGTTGGTATGCAAAGTCTTGCATATTTTACCCAGTACGTTCGAGACTTTTCGATCAAGTTGGATGTTTCTAACCAAAGAAGAAAACAAGACATTTGATGAATTAACTATGCAGCTTTGTATGTATGAGAGAAACTTTACGAAAAAAGAAGATACCGAAAACTTAGCTCAAGAGGCGCTAATTGCAAGATATTTTTGCAATAACACATAAGTCAGAAGCCAAAGATGTTCTAAAAAAGTAATTGCAAATATGTAATTATATTAAAGAATTATTAAGTTTTTTTTTTTTTATATATATAATTAACGCGCGCACAAGGGACTATTTGTTTCCCTTTTAATGTAACACATTGCGCGGGCATTAGGAAGATAGGGAGGGGAGAGATAGGAGGTGTCGATTAACATTGGTTTTGAATGTTTGCATATTGAAGTGGCAAGGGAAAATCTCGCCGGGTAAACCATTCCAAAGTCGTGTTGTACGGCTAAAAAAAAGAATCTCTATATTTCACGGTACGTCCGAAATTTGGCTCAAGGGTGAACTAATGGGCATTCCTAGTAAGACGAGTATTACGGACAAAACTTTTAAGGGGAGGAATGCAGCTGGCTACCTAGAGTGAACATTTTTTATAAAAGAAACGATAAAATAAGGAAAGACATGAAACATTGCGTCGGTGTTCGAGAGGGGCAATTTTTTCAGCGGCAGTTTTATTTCCTATCAATCTTAACGCTCTTTTTTGTAATCTATCAAGCAGGAGAAGCGATGTTTGTTAAGCACCTGCTCAGAGGTGGGAGTTATACTATATATCGAACGAATAAAGCTGAGGGTAGAGTCGTCAGCAAAACAGTAAAGTGGATTAGAAGTAACAGACAGAAGATCATTTATAAAAATGAGGAAAAGAGTCGGAGACAGAACAGAGCCCTGGGGCACACCAGCATTTATTTTATGGGAATCAGACTTGAATCCATCCAATACAACCTGTATTGAACGGTCCAGAAGATAGCTTCTAATCCAACGAACAAGAGTATTATCGATCCCAAAAGCACGCATTTTCGATAAGAGAGCTTAATGCCAAACTCTATCAAATGCCTTGGAGATATTAAGAGCAATAATCTTACTTTCACCAAAGCGAAGTAAAGATTTGTTCCACTGTTCGGTGAGATAAGCCATCAGATCACCAGTGGAACGGTTGCTGCGGAAGCCATACTGACGGTCATGGAGAAGCTTACGATCTTCGAGATATTCCTAAAGCTGACGGTTAATCAGTGTTTCCATGACCTTAGAAAGAAGGGATGTCAGTGCTATGGGTCGGTAGGAGGAGGGGGAGGATGGGTCACCTTTCTTAAGGACAGGCTGGACAAATGCTGTTTTCCATCTTCTAGGAAAGATTCCAGAAGAGTAGGAGCGATGGAAAAGCTTATGCAATGGCTTTGCCAGTGTGGAAGAACACCTCTTCAGAAGAATCGGGGGTATACCATCCGGTGCTGAGTTTGACAACGCAGAAATCAAACAGATTCTTAAATCAAATGGTATTACGCAAAGACTGACAGCACCTTACACGCCTCAACAGAATGGTGGCAGTGAACGTGAAAACCAAACAATAGTGGAAATGGCAAGAACTTTCAAATAATCAAGCAGAGAAATTAATTATCCGGAAGCAATTTGGGCGGGGCTTACAAATACTGCTGTAAGCCTGCTGAACAGGACGGGAAAGTCTTCAGTAAATGGCGTTAGCCCGTACGAATTGTGGATTGGTAAAAAGCCCAGAATTTAACATTTAAGAATAATAGAATAGAAAAGAGAAAAAAGTGGACAAGAAAGCGATCAAAGGTTATCTTGGGGGATATGACGGTGATGAGCGTTACAGGATTTATATTAAAAAAGAAAATAAAGTTATTCTTTCAAGGGATGTAAAATTTCAAGAGAATCCAGCTATATGTGAAAATGCAATAAAGTTACATTTTCAAGATATTAAACGCGTGACCGGACAACAACAAGAATCAGACATTAACGAAAAATCAGAAAATATAGAACCCAGTATATATTCAGAAGATCACGAAACTGGGAGAGAAAGCAGTTCTGAAAGCGAAGAAAATGAAGAAAATAATATTATTCAAGAACTGACAAGTGAACGCCTAAGAAACCGAACATTAAGAAAGCTCTAAGATTTAATGACTATGTGATGTCAGCCCAAGATTTCGTAAGTTCTATTAAAACTCCAGACCAGACACATATGAAGAAGCCATTAATAGCAAAGAAAAATTTGAATGGAAGGAAGCCATGGAAAGAGAAATACATTCGTTGAACGAAAGTCAAACTTGGCGATGGACACCCTTACCAAAAGGAGGGAAAGCTATACCTTGCAAGTAGGTCTATTGCGTGAAAAAACATCCAGGTGGAAGTATAGACAAATATAAAGCAAGATTGGTGGCCAAGGGATTTAGTCAACGAGAGGGTGTCGATTATAGTCAAATTTTTAGCCCATAGGCAAAGTTAGGAACTATAAGATCCGTTCTCAGTATTGTTGCAAGTGAGAAAATGCATCTTATGCAGTTTGATGTTTCAACAGCCTTTCTATATGGAGATTTAGAAGAATAAAGTATGTGAGCTGAAGAAAAGTTTATATGGGCTCAAACAGTCATCAAGGTGTTGGAACAAACGTTTCGGAAGCTTCATCTCCAAACTAGGATTTAAAGTGCTGCAGAACCTTGTTTGTACATGAGGGAGAGAAATGGAAAGAAGGTAGTACTGGTTCTTTATGTAGATGATGGACTAGTTGGATCTACTGATAAACAAGAACTAAAAACTTTCATAGAAGAACTCAAAACTGAATTCAAAACAACATCGAAAGAAGCGTCATACTTTTTGGGACTTGAAATTGAACACAAAGAAGGTTTAATAAAAGTAAGTCAAAAAGCGCATGCACGCAAAATTCTTGAACGTTTTCAGTTTATGTAGTGCAAGCCAATTTCAACACCTATGATAAAAATAAGTGAAGATAATATTAAAGAAGGGAAAGAACAAAACCAATATTTACCGTACAGGCAAGGAGTTGGTGCTTTAATGTATCTTATGCTAGGAACAAGACCAGACCTTGCTTACAGCGTCGGATTCCTTTCAAGATCCTTAGAGAATCCAATAAATGATGATGTGACGCGAACAAAGAGAGTATTCCGTTACATAGCTGGAACTTTGGACTTAGGAAGCGAATATCGACAAAATTGTAAAAGAGGAATTTTAGAAAGTTTTAGTGATGCAGATTTCGGTGGATGCAAAAGAACTGGATGGTCAACTTCAGGAGTAGTGTTAATTTCTGCAGGTGGAGCTATTTCTTGGCTTAGTTTAAGGCAAGCAATGATTGCAACATCAACAATAGAGGCTGAAATCGTAGCAAATGAAGCAACAAAAGAAATAATTTGGCTTTGCAAACTTTTCCAAGGAATAACTGCATTAAAAGAAACTCCAATACTCCAAGTGGACAATTCTGCAGCTGTTAGACTTGCGCAAATCCCGGAGTTTCATAGAAGAACAAAACATATTGCCACTAAACATTTTTTCATTTGAGAAAAAGTGACTGATGAAAAAATATAAATTAAACAAATACCAACTGAAAAACAAGTAGCAGACATTTTTACTAAACCACTTCCATATTAAATATTAAAATTTTTATAAAAGAAATGGGTCTCGAAACAAGAATGTTAAGTATCAATTAACAAGGGTAATTGTTAAAATTATTAATTAATCTGTTATGTTAATTTAGTTATATTAATTAATGATGTTAATTTGTACTTCACATGCTTTCTACTTACATAGATTTTTGAATTTTTATCAAGATTGTTTTTGAGACTTACTTAATAATAAATAATAAATAATAATAAAATCTATTAAAATAACGTTGAATTTTTAATAAATGAAATTCTTGTTCATCCTTATAAAGATACTTATTAAATATTCATTCCATAAAAAACAATAGTTTTTAGCCCATCACATTAAATTCTTTTTTATATAATATAATGCTTACCTAGTACACTAATTTTTCCATTAAAGTTCTTGGTGCCGTTTTCGAAAAAAATTAGTTTTCACATAACGTTTTTATGTCAAGTACCGTTATAAAACTGTAGTCTTTACATACGATTAAAGGTAAACTAATCTTCTGAGCAATTCTCCTTCTATAAGCGGCTGCATAACAGCATTAGCTATTTTCTTGAATTTGAGCTCACCTCTTCTCATTGCGAAATGTCTTTTGAAATTCCTAGCCCAGATTTAAGGAAATTCAGCCAGGAACTGCGCTTTCAACTTTTAAAGTTATGAACAAAACTTGGCTAAGTTATTTAATAAACTGCTGGCGATATTCTCTTTCACTTGCTCCATTCAAATATTTATAGCATGAAGTGACTACGTCATCATTCGGTTGGATCAAATCAAAAGCCAAGCAAACAGACAAACATATATATAGACAATCTGCCAGCACATCGCAACGTCCTTTGCGATAATAAACGTACCCGATTCCGCACACAGAGATCCTTGGCGAGTAAAGTTTGTGTTATCTCAAAGCCATGGGATTTTACGAGCTCACAGCCGTTCATTGCCACCCCAAATGGGGTAGTATGGATTGAAATTAAGGATAACCAGGACTATGGCTGGACTGGAGGCTGGGAAGCTATAGCTTAGCCGGTTGTTGGTGCGAGAGGAATGCCGCCGCGAGAACAATCGTTTGAATGCCAATTATATTAACTTGGGATAAGTGGGGGATTATTAGCATTGTTCATAGGTATCCATCCTTCCATCATCGTCCCTCCCTCTCGCTCCGTTGCTGGGCTAGGCAAATTTTCTAGTTAAAATGTATCAAGGTATGTATTTTTTTTTTGGGATTTCGTTACTTTTTTCCCAGAACAACGACGAATAAAAAACAACAAAAAAAAGTATAAATTGGATTAAGACTTTAAACAAAAACTCACCAAAAAGTTGCTGACTTGTTTTGGCTACGAGTCCTGGCTTACAATATTGGATGGCTTTGCTTGGGTTGCGCTGACAACCGTGGTATGGTTTCTGGAGGTGGCATCGGTGAAATAAAAAGTTTGCCGAGCACCTGGATACAATTTTAATTCTAAATTTTATACTGTATCCTGTTATCAAAATAATAAGCTGGGTTTCATGTATCATGTCAATAGTAAGCTGGAGAGAGGAGGCGTAACATTTGCTAATGGAAAACACGAAAGGAGCTCTCTTTTGCTGTTGCTATTGACTACCAGGATTATATTTTCATCAATTTTTATCAAGGTAAATATTGGCTTGGCTTTTATTAAAGATCGATTAAGGATGATTGCGAATAAGCTGGTTGAAATGAAATTCTTTCGAACTAGAACATTTCTGGACAAGGAAAATGAATCATAAGTGGTGGAGGTATATGGAAAGATGGACAAACTTGCCGGCCGATATTTTTTAAAGGCAAAAAAGAAAACATGATTGAGTTGTTTTGTAAAAATCAATAGGAGTGAGAATTTTCGAAAGGGATTTTTTTGTAGAAAAAGGAAAAGATACATTTCATGGCTGATGGGGTGGGTAGCAATAACTTGCTCTTATGGGCCGATGGAAAACTAATGGATTGGAATTGGGAGCTTTGGAGGGAGAAGGATGCAAATAACTTGTATACACTACTTGTGTTTCTTAATTCCTTTTAGAACCATGAAGTAGAATATATTGAAAAAAAATGTATAGGTACTATAAAACACAAAAACATGATAAGAGCAGTGAACAAATGGACGATCCAAGCGAACAAATCAATAACAAAGAGTTTCAAATCTGCACGCAAAACGTCCGGATAATGTGAGCAATGGGGACAATAGGGAGCAATGTGTTTTGGTAGTCATGTCTACGTTTGAGCAAACGAGAAGCAACACCCGATAATGGACATTTAACAACATTTAATAACATTGTGATATAAAAAAGTAATTAAAAAATAAATAAACGTATAGTATTGATTTCATTTTCTTTTTATTTATAAATTCAAAATTTTACACTATATGGAGACCTCCCCACATAATAATATTTTGGTTACACCAACTTCTTACAAGAAGGAGAAGGAAAAGAGTCGAGCTGTTCAAAGGGCTATGAAAGAACCAAAAAGATATTAGGGAAGCTATATTGAGTCCAAAAAACCAAATCTCTAATAGTGGGTAGAAAAGTCAAGTAGCATACCCATAGCACTGACATCCCTTCTTTCTAAGGTCATGGAAACACTGATTAAACGTCAGCTTAAGGAATATCTCGAAGATCGAAAGCTTCTCCATGACCGTCAGTAGGGCTTCCGCAGCAACCGTTCCACTGGTGATCTGATGGCATATCTCACCGAACAGTGGAACAAATCTTTACATCGCTTTGGTGAAAGTAAGATTATTGCTCTTGATATCTCCAAGGCATTCGACAGAGTTTGGCATGAAGCTCTTTTATCGAAAATGCGTGCTTTTGGGATCGATGATACACTTGTTCGTTGGATTAGAAGCTATCTTCTGGACCGTTCAATACAAGTTGTATTGGACGGATTCAAGTCTGATTCCCATAAAATAAATGCTGGTGTGCCCCAGGGCTCTGTTCTGTCTCCGACTCTTTTCCTCATTTTTATAAATGATCTTCTGTCTGTTACTTCTAATCCACTTAACTGTTTTGCTGACGACTCTACCCTCAGCTTTATTCGTTCGATAATTCACGTCCTTCGCCTTTCGACGTACAATTGCAACGGTGCCGGATGTCAAGCTCATTAAACTCCGATTTATACAGCATTGTCAAACGGGGTAGTAGGAATCGTGTGGAGTTTAATGCTTCGAAAACTTAATGCTGTCTTCCGTCGTTAAAGCTTAACATACCCCCAATGCCATTGTCCATGAATGGCACTTACATCGAAGAAACCGAAAAGCTCTCAGTACTCGGTATGTGTGTCAACGACGACCTCCGTTGGAACGACCATATATTTGAAATCGCTAAGAATGCTGCTAAGTGCTTAGGTTTTCTGTATCGGTGTAAGAAGTATTTTTCTCCATCTCATCTGGCTACAATTAATAAAGCGTTTATACGCCCTAAACTCGAGTATAACTCCCACCTCTGAGCAGGTGCTTCACAAACATCGCTTCTCCTGCTTGATAGATTACAAAATAGAGCGTTAAGATTGATAGGAAATAAAACTGCCGCTGAAACAATTGCCCCTCTCGAACACCGACGCAATGTTTCAGCCAGCTGCATTCCTCCCCTAAACAGTTTCGCCCGTAATACTCGTCTTGCTAGGAATGCCCATCAGTTCACCCTTGAGCCCAATTTCGGACTTACCGTGAAACATAGGGATTCTTTTTTTAGCCGTACAACACGACTTTGGAATGGTTTACCCGGCGAGATTTTCCCTTGCCATTTAAATCTGCAAACATTCAAAACCAATGTTAATCGACACCTCCTTTCTCTCCCCTCCCTATCTTCCTAATGCCTGCGCAGTGTGTTACAATAAAAGGGAAACACATAATCCCTTGTGCGCGCGTTAATTATAAAACAAAAAAAAAAAAAAAATCGAATAAGATTATTGTTGGGCAATAAGTGCCTAAAGTTCTTCATTAAAAAATTTGTTTTTTTTATTGAATTAGTTCTGTCTATTCAGAAACAAATACAGTCTCTGTATGTGTTCTAAGGAAATTAAAATGGTTTTCGTAGAACAACCTTAAGGAATAATATCTTTTTATGGCTAGAAAAAAATTCCTGAAGCCTTATTCTTATCCTTAAGTTAACTTATTCACCATACCATGAAAAATATAGACTTTCCTTTGCTTTTCTTGTTCTTAATAATTAATTGCATTTTATGCCTGTTTGCTATTTTTTATTCCTTTTGAGAAAATAATTCGATTGAGTTTTCTCATTTCTTTGAAATGACTTGATTGTGGGGATTTCGATGGAAGGTAAATGTTATTTAACCATTGGGACAACTATTACGACGATTTAGTTGCGTACAGAACAGGCCCACAAGTTGAAGTCATCAGAATTCTCTTGCAACGTGATTTCGATAAAATTCAGCAATATTGTAATGATTGGAAGCTGAAAATTAACTTCCAAAAATGTGAAACTATCTTGTTTAGAACCCCTGTGTCTAGGACTTCTAGGGATACGAGAAAGAACTGGCGCAAGCTAGTGATCGCTGGGCCAAATGGACATCCACTGGCGAGTAAAAGTGTAGTAAAGTACCTTGGCATCTGGCTGGATCAGTTTCTATAATACAACCGACATGTAGAGGCTGCATTGGCCAGGGCTAGGGGAGCTTTTGCCCTGACAAGATGGTTGTTTTATAGCAGCCGCCTTGACAGCATGGTGAAAGTGATTTGCTACAAGGCCCTCATTAGGCCTATGATTGCCTATGTATGCCCTGTGTGGTTCAATGTTGCACCATCTCTGATGGAAAAGATTCGGGTGTTCGAGAGATAGTGTCTTCACACTTGTCTCGGACTTTATAGAACACGAGAGTCAGAGTACAAACACTATTATTCCAACGAGATTCTATACAACGGGGCCAATACAAACAGGATAGATAACTTTTTAATTAAGCTCATTCGCGGACACATTGCAAGGGCGATGACCTCAACTAATGGACAAATCTTCGGGGCTTACTATCCCCAAATGAATATTTTGAAAGTACACGTTCAAGTGGTTTTATCCCACCCGAGGCTTTCCTAAACCTTGATAGTCGAGGGCTGATTCAGGATAGATCGGCGATTCCATTAATCTACCACGTCAGCCGCAGAACAGTCAATAGACGGCTCCTTTACGACCGAGACATAGTCGCTGGGAGCGAAGCAGAGCGCCCCGATTTAGTGGGGCCGTGCCCGACCGGAATCGGAAGGTAGCACTTGACCAGGTCCACCAATTTTGGTGGCTTAGTTAAAACCCGATATTTTCAGTCGTCATAGACAAATATCGCCTATGGCCGACCTACATTTTTCTTAAGTTTCTTGAAAATAAAAAAAAAATTGAATCACAAAATACAAAAAAAAATATATAAAAAACACAAAAATCTAACAAAAAAAATATAAAAACACAAAAAGCTTGCTGTGGCTGTACTAGTTTTAAGCATTTTTAGGTTTACTTATTTATTTTAAGTTTATTTTTAGTTTTTTTTTAAGTTAGTTTTTAAGTAGTTTAAGATAAGCCCCGATAAAGTCAACCCAGTTTATTATTCCATTTTCTGGGTAAAAAATAAAACTCACTATAGATAAGATAAATTTAAGTTATTTTTAGGCCGAAAGGCAAGTAAAATTAAGTTAGAGATTAATTTAGATCGCCGCATAGGGCCAGTAATAAGGTTGATAGTTTTAGCTAGTTTAAAGATTTTTGTTCAAGTTCAAGTCAAATAAAAAATCATTAAAAAAAAACTATTACACAATATATATCACTAAGGATCAAGAATTTTCCATTTAAAAATTAGGTTTGTAAATGGTCATTCTTTTGAAATAATTATATTTATTAATGAAAAATAGTATTTGCGAAAATTTTAATCATATGAGAAAAAATTCAATTAATCAGTCAGTTAAATTAAAATTATAGATATAAACCAACACAAAAATAATTATTTAAAAATTTTCAAAGCCAAGTTTATGAAATTTTCAGTGTTCGATTCCATGTGATGGAAAGATTCCACAGTCTGACAGCATAAACGAAAAATTACCAAAAATACCAAACAAGTATAGCGAAATAAAAAACAACGATTTGAAGTTCATAAATTTAGTATGTCAAGCAGATATGTAGTTGAGAGTCTTCCCAACAAATATTTTGAAGGAAAAAGAATATGACCGACATTTTCCAAGGAACAGCCTAAGATCTGACGAGCATCTGAGATGAGACTTGATCCTACCTTCGAAGGTTGAAAAGGACCCGAGCAATGGCATTAATTGTCAGCTTTTGTAGCGTAAGGAAATTAGGATCATCGATTAACTCAAAGCCATATGATATTATCGGCACAGGGGATTATTTGATTCATTTTTAATGTAGAGCACATTGCGCGGGGTTTAGGAAGATAGGGAGGGGAAGGACAGAAGGTGTCGAATAACATTGGTTTTGAATGCTTGCAGATCAAAATGGCAAGATCTCGACTAGTAAACTACACTAAATTCGTGTTGTCCGGCTAAAAGAAGAATCCCTATATTTCGCATAAATCCAAAATTGGGCTCAAGGGTGAACTGATGAGTATTCCTTGCAAGTCGAATATTAAGGGAGAAACTTTTAAGGGGAGGAAGGGGCTACTTGGACTGAACATTTTTTTTATAAAAGAACCGTATAAACGGTTTGTAAATTGTAGACAGATCAGATGGGGAAAAAACGTCTTGCATCGATACAGAAAACTTAAGCACTTAGCAGCATTCTTAGCGATTTCAAATATATGGTCATTCCAACGGAGGTCGTCGTTGAAACACATACCGATTACTGATTCTTCGATGAAAGTGCCATTTATGGACAGTCGCATGGAGGGTATGTTTAGCTTTAATGACAGAAGACAGCATTGAGTTTTCGAAGCATTAAACTCCACACGATTTTTATTACCCTATTTTAGAATACTGTATAAATCGGATTTTAATGAGCTATTCATACGGTACCGTTGCAATTGCACGTAATTATCGAAGGAATATGAAAAGCTGAGGGTAGAGTCGTCAGCAAAACAGTTAAGTGGATTAGAAGTAACAGACAGAATATCATTTATAGAAATGAAAAGAGTCGGAGACAGAACGAAGCCCTGGGGCATACCAGCATTTATTTTGTGGGAATCAGACTTGAATCCGTCCAATACAACTTGTATTGAACGGTCCAGAAGATAGGTTCTAATCCAACGAACAATAGTATTATCGATCCTGAAAGCACGCATTTTCGATAAGGAAGCAGCTTCATGGCAAAATCTATCAAATGCCTTGAAAATATCAAGCGCAATAATCTAGCTTTCACCAAAGCGAGGTAAGGATTTGTTACACTGTTCGGTGAGATATGCCATCAGATCATCAGTGGAACGGTTGCTGCAGAAGCCATATTGACGGTCATGGAGAAGATTTCGGTCTTCGAGATTTTCCTTAAGCTGACGGTTAATTAAGGTCATTAGGACAATTCAATGCAAGTCAGGGCATTGAAATAGAGATGGTGGCGGATGAACCCTTAATGGGCCAACGGCAGCGCTCACATCCCCGAAGTGGGTTACTGACTCCGGATTCTCCGGTTCCTTTTGTCCAAGGAATCCAACAAAGGACCTGGCCCTCCAGGTTGGGGGTTGTGCGTGGGGTTAACAACCCTGCCACGGAAAAAAGAAAAAAGTTACGAAGCGACCAATAGCCTCGGAAAAGGACGGATTTACTGTTGACGACCCGGAAAAACGAATCAAGGACAACGACCTTCGGATCTGCACGTGGAATGTTAGAACTCTTAACAGACCACGTGCATCCAAACAACTAGCGGAGGCCCTAGACTGCTACAGAGCAGGAATTACTGCCATCCAGGAAGTGCGATGGAATGGGCCGGGCAAAAGGAGGATGAAAAACTGTGACGTGTACTACGGTGATTGCGCAAGAAGACCACAGCGTTTATTTGGGTGCGGATTCGTCATAAGCGGTAGACTTAGGCAAGAAGTCTTGGGCTTTCGACACGTAAGTGAGCGACTTGTGACAATCCGTATCAAGGCTAAATTCGCCAACATTAGCCTAATATGCGCTCATGCCCCCACAGAGGACAAAGATGACGCCACCAAGGATGACTTCTATGAGCTCCTCGACAAAACCTATGAGCAATGCCCTAAATACGACGTTAAGATCGTACTAGGCGATTTTAATGCCAAAATTGGTAAAGAGGAAATCTTTGGTAGGACTGTCGGAAAACATAGCCTACACGACACAACGTCTGAAAACGGACTTAGGCTAATTGACTTCGCAGCGGCACATAACGTCACCATTGCAAGCACACGGTTTCCTCATCTCGATATACACAAAGGGACTTGGCGACACCCAGATCAAAGAACCGTCAATCAGATTGATCACGTTGCGATCGATGCAAGACACGCCTCCAGTATCTTGGATGTTCGCACCTTCCGAGCAGCTAACATCGACTCGGATCACTACCTTGTTGCAGCAAAGGTAAGAATGCGAATAACCCGAACTCCACAACAACGGAGTAATACTGTGAGGAAGTATGACGTCGGAAAGCTGCAATCGCAAGAAACCGCCAGAACCTATGCCGATCGAATATCCCGTAACCTCTCAAGAAATCCAGTACCGCCAGCATCAAGTGCCGAAGATCAGTGGCAACACTGCCAACAAGCCATCAGAGATGCCGCAACTGATGTGCTAGGTTTCACCAGACCACCACCACGAAATCTCTGGTTTGATGACGAATGCAGGCAGGCCCATGCAGCCAAACAAGAGGCATATAAAGCGGCGCTGCAAAGAAAGACGAGAGCTGCTCGCGAGCTCTATGAGCAGAAAAGACGGGAAGAACACCGGCTTCTCCAAAAGAAAAAGAGAGAGCATGAGAAGCGCGCGATCGAAGATATTGAGAGATGCTACTCCAGGAACAACGTGCGGAAGTTTTACCAACAGGTAAAAAGAACATGCCAAGGAAAAAAATCCCGCACAGAAGCCTGTAGAGATAGGAATGGAAACCTCGTAGTAGAGTCACAGTCGGTGCTGAGTACATGGAAGGACCATTTCTGCAGACTGTTAAACGGCGATGAAGGCCAAAATCCCGCTGTCAGGCAGAATGAACCATTCAACATGGATGATGACAGACAAAACTTCCGTCCACCTGACCAACATGAAGTAAGGATAGCAATATCTAAACTCAAAAACAACAAAGCTGCTGGACCCGACGGATTACCCGCCGAACTTTTTAAAGCGGCCGGAGATGACCTGGTGGAGTGCATACACCAACTCATCTCTAAAGTTTGGTCAGAAGAAAGTATGCCTGATGAATGGAACCTCAGCATCGTTTGGCCGATCCACAAGAAAGGAGACCCTCTAAACTGCGCCAACTATAGAGGAATAAGTCTCCTGAATATCGCCTACAAGATCCTCTCTGCCGTACTATGTGAACGCCTGAAACCTTTCGTCAGCAACCTGATTGGCCCCTATCAGTGTGGTTTCAGACCAGGAAAGTCCACAATCTATCAAATGTTCACGCTACGGCAGATCCTGGAAACCACCCAAGAATTCCAAATCGATACCCACCACCTCTTTATCGATTTTAAGGCCGCGTACGATAGCATTTATAGAGACGAGCTATACAGAGCCATGTCAGGTTTTGGCATTCCCACAAAACTCGTCCGACTGTGCAGGATGACGATGGAGAACTCTCGCTGCTCCGTCAAGGTTGGTTCTGACCTCACAGAAGCTTTTGACGTCAAAAAAGGATTCCGACAAGGTGATGCGCTATCGTGCGATTTCTTCAACTTAATACTTGAAAAAATTATAAGAAACTCGCAAGTCAATTGTAGTGGGACAATTTTTTTCAAGTCTGTGCAATTGCTAGCATACGCTGACGACATAGACATCATTGGCAGAACTCGGCGAGCTGTCAGTGGAACGTTTGCTAGCATTGAAGCTGAAGCGGCTAAGATGGGACTAGCAGTCAATGAGGCCAAAACGAAGTACCTGCTGTCCACAAAAAGGGACACACAACACCGGCGGATTGGACAAAACATCACAATAGACAGGTACAACTTTGAGGTAGTTAGGGACTTTGTGTACCTCGGATCCGCTATAACATCTGACAACAACATCTCGTCAGAAATAAAGCGAAGAATTACTCTTGCCAATCGCTGTTTCTATGGGCTAGGAAGGCAATTGAGTAGCAAAGCCCTCTCTCGAAAGACAAAGGAGACTCTGTATAAGACCCTAATCATCCCAGTCCTGCTCTATGGCGCCGAGGCATGGACTCTATCTAAAGCGGATGAAGATATCCTTAGTCGTTTCGAGCGTAAGATTCTTCGGAAGATTTTTGGCCCTATCTGCGTTAACGGGCTTTGGAGGAGAAGGTTCAACCAAGAACTATACGAGCTGTACAGCGACATTGACCTGGTCAAAAAAATACGCATATCACGTTTAAGATGGCTAGGTCATGTAGAGCGAATGGACAACAATGCTCCGGCTCGCAGGATCTTCGATTCCATCCCAGAGGGTAGACGCAGTCAAGGAAGACCTCGCCTTAGGTGGCGCGCTCAAGTGGAGGACGACCTCAACCAACTTGGAGTGCAAAACTGGAGGCAGCTAGCCAAAGACCGAGTTGGCTGGAGAGGCATGTTGGTTGAGGCCCAGGTTCGTCCCGAACTGTAGCGCCACCTAAGTAAGTAAGTGACGGTTAATCAGCGTTTCCATGACCTTAGAAAGAGGGAAGGGCTAGGATTCGGTAGGGTAAAGGAGAGGATGGGTCACCTTTCTTAGGGACAGGTTGGAAAAATGCTGTTTTCCATCTTCTAGGAAAGATTCCAGAAGAGTAGGAGCGATGGAAAAGCTTATGCAGTGGCTTTGCCAGTGTGGAAGAACACCTCTTCAGAAGCATCGGGGGTATAACATCCGGGCCAGCGGATTAATGTATTTCGAGATCTTTGAGAACTCTTGCTACTGCACGACTGCTCAACATTCTTTAGTACGGGAGGGGCAAAGTTGCTATAAGGCAGCGTAGAGCTGGTAGCGAAATGGTCTGCGAGCAAGTTTGCCTTCTCTGAAGAGTAAACAATTGGTTTTGTTAGTGTCGATGAGCGTTGGAGCCGAAGATGTAGAGGAGTTTTTAATATTTTTTACATACGACCAAAATTTTTACTGCCGTAATTTTTGGTCATGCAAAAATTTGGTTCTTTCAACAACGGAGTAGCATGAATTCTTGTTTGTGCTTTTTTTCCGATTTTCCTCGTTAGGGTTGGCTTTATAAGATCGGAAACTTACTTCTTCGAGCTTGATAGATTCTTTACACTCAGAGTTAAACCAGGACTTTTCTTTAGGCTTGATGCTTTTAACTCTGTTAGGAATAAAAGCACGCATTCCTAGAAGAATTACATTTCATCAAGTTACACTAATGGTATATTTGTCAGGGTGAGAAGTAAGAAACAAGCCAAGAGTTGATTTAACATGTTTAAATTTAATTTCATTGTATTAAATTCAGATAATAAATTTAGTTATAAGTGATAGTCTTTTTATGAGTGTACCACTTTAGTCTATCGTTGAAAATATACCTATGTAGACAGTAGTTTTCCTGAATTAATTTCTAAGACTATTACTTGTAGCCGATTTAACAATAGTCCATACTTATTTTAACTAAAGCATCTTCAACCATCCCTATAGTCAAAATTATGTACATTCAACTGAACATCACGCGCATTCATTTGAAACTGACAGCATGGCAAGACAGATGGGAGATGTCAAGCCATTTATATAAATCGTAGAACAATAAACGCCCAAAGATTGACCCCTGATGAACATCAGTATTAACAGGGAAAAGCGAAGAAAGTTTACCATTATTAAAATACAGCTGGCAGGCGATCTGTTCAGTATGAATAGATAACATTTTTATTTGTATTAGGTGAACTGGAATAATTTGTTAATTTATCATAGAAAAGATTTGAGTCTACGCAGTCAAGACATAGCCTTGTCTCACTATTTAACCTTGACCAAAACCATTTTGATGCCTGTGGAGCGTAGTTTGATCCTGGACTTTATTTGTCGTTGCCATTAATTTCGGAAAAAAACGGACAGAACGGTAATACCACGCGAGATATTGCAGTTTTTGAAATGTCCTTCCTTCGGTAGCCTTACAATAACTCACTCCTTCCAGTCCCCTGAGTAGGTAAGTTTCCGTCTCCCAAGCAGCCCTTACTGAAAATGTCTTGAAGCCATATGTGCTTTCATAAAACTGACTCATAGTTTACTCTTTCTGATGTAATCCCATTTTTTCATTAAATCTCCAAGTATAATGAATTCTTCTACGAAATTCTGTCCGGAAAATTCCAAATTAAATAAAGCAAAACAAAATTTTATCGGCCAGACTAAAACGTAATAACCAAAACAACAAAAGGCGCTCAACATGTGGCTGTTTCACCAACAAGAATTCCAAACCTTTTCATTGCAAACGCGCACAATAACAGAGTTAAATTATTCTTCTTTACTGTCACAAAGGATATGATCTCCATTTTGCAACATTACGGTACACTGAGGCCATTACGCTAGCTGATTTACAACATCTTCTGAGAATATGTGTGCGACATTCGCTATTATATTTGCAACGTTTGGGGACCCGTCCGTCGTAAATAGCGGTTTATGTCGAACCTAATGGTACTTTAGTTTTATTCCCACAATTTGTGATACATCACAATCGACAGATGAATGTCCTGGAAATATTCTAATTTTATAAGGCAACTCGTGTGTCGTAATAATAATATTTGTCCAAATATTCGGCCATAATATTTAAGTGCATACTTTAACATGGATATAGACCCTGAAGATACAGTTCGTAGCTCGTAGGTAAGATAATGGTGACACATCATAATAATAATAATGATTGAGGGGAGTAGTAAACTGTTATGCAGGATGGGATAAGGATGTGCGAGAAGACTATAGATTCAGTTGTGTAGGAGATTTTTAAACACATTTATTGAGCCATATTATGTCGTTAAATAGGAATGATATGCAAATTATTTTGTAGGATCTGCTGTGTTTTTATTGAAGGCTTGAAACGGTTTTATAAAAAGGCTTTTTTTGAAGAATAATGATATTCCTTTTAAAGCTTTTTTGCAATGATCTTGAAGAATGCTGAAACGGAATCCGGAAGCTTTGATCTTTAAACCCCTAGTAGAAGAAAGGTCCATTGAAATTAAATACTTTTGGAAGGAATTTGAGCTATATGAAGAGTAATTTCTTCATTGTTCATTTTGCCACAAAACTTCGTTTTGATGACCAATGCACACAGACCCAACCTTCAAGCCGAACAAGAGGTATTCAAAGTGATCCTGTTAAACTGGAAACAGGATTATCGTAATACAGGAAGTACTCAGGTTTTTCCAGAGAAAAGGGGAACACATCAGAACGAAGACAAAATAAGAGATTTTCTTGTGTTATAAAGATATAAAGAAAATAAATAAATAAATAAATTTATTGGCGCGACAGCTCCTTAAGGAGCCAAGGCCTAGTGACTTATACTCTCAGCCATTCCTGTGTGTGTGTTGTTAATTTGCAAGAATGGAAGGGACCTACAATTTACCGCCGAGTCCGAACGGCTAGATGAGATGCACTTTTTCGAGACAAATTTTTACTCTTGGAGGTTTTGTCAGTTCCTCGCAAGAGGCAGTACCCCAGAAAAAAAGGTGGCTATGAGCTGGATTTGAACCCAGGCTTATTCGCTTAGCAGTCCGACACACTACTCACTAAGCCACGGGGCACTACTAAAGAAAATATCAAAGCAAAAAAATCGAAACCAAAGTAATGGCAACATTTTAAATATTATATATAATATTGATCCTAATACAAATGACAATGGACTATGAATCATAGAAATGGAAACATAAACGAGTTTGGTCTTTTCGAGTATAAGTCTCCCGCATAAAGATATATACAAAGTTATAAAGCCACCTGGGTATCATATGTTCGAGTCACTCTTAATCAAATTGACGTTGATAGATCGTCGCCAGTCGCTACTACACGAGCGTGATGACGATACGTTTACGAACGCATCGAGGTGCCAACATTGACTCGTAATCGGACCACTATCTTGTTTGGTATGCTGTTCCGAAGGCGGATTGCTCTGCGAAGAAGTGTACATCCGCTGCTCAGGCTTGATTGCTCGAATCAATACGGCTGCCCTACCCGATCAAAACAACAGCAATACATACAGTCACGCGTTAAGTCTCGTCCTCGGAGAGCTCTATGAGTGCCTGGCGTTGAGGAAAAATGGTCACGTCTTAAGAACAAAGTCATTAGTACTGCTGATACCATCTTAGGTAGGAGTCGCAGAGATCTGAGCAACTGGTTTGATGATTAATGCAAACTAGCGTCTGAACGTAAGAATGCTGCATACCGAGTAATGCAGCTGTCTCATAGAACTCGAGCACGCGAAGATGGAATCTTGCACAGAAAAGTAGAGAAAAGACTTCACAGACAAAAAAAGGCAGCCTGACAGAAGAATATTGTCTGTGAAATGGAAAAAATAGAGAGCGAGGTCCGCACCAGTCGCGAAAGTTCTACCAATCCGTCAGAAACATATCGCAATACGTTCCAGCGAGCACCAAGCTGCACATACTATAAGGACGGAGAGGGAAATCTAATCACCGATGCTGAGGGCATTTTTGAGCGATCGGAAGTGTACTTTAATAAATTGTTGAACGGTCAGCTAACGGAAGAAATGGATACTCGAACATTTCAAGATGAAGACCTGCAGCCACCAAGCATTGAAGAGATAAAAGTGATTAATACGCTTAAAAATAACAAGGCCTGGGGAGAAGACGGCATTTATGGCATACTTGCCGAGCGGACCAAACATGGATGGACAACACTGCATCAAGTAATTCATGAAATCATAGTGCACGTTTGGGAACACGAAGTGACTGGACCATTTCGTGAGATAACACGTTCTCCAAACTTGGTTTCCAATAAATTGATTGTGAGTTGTGACATTCGCCGTGTGGCTTGTGGCGCCGTCCTGTTGGAACCACATGTCCTCCAAGTCCATATCATCCAATTGGGGCCAAAAATATTCGGTTATCATTGAACGGTAGCGATCCCCATTCACAGTAACGTGCCGGTCTTGATCATCACGGAATAAGTACGGCCCAATGACGCCGCCGGCCCATTAACCACACCCAACTGTAATTTTTCGGGATGCAATGATGACTCATGGAGTACATGTGGATTGCTGACTGACCAATACCGCATATTTTGTTTATTGACGAAGCCATTCAGCCAGGAATGAGCCTCATCGCTGAAGATGATTTTTTTATGAAAATCCGAATCATTTTCAAGTTGTTGCTCAGCCCAATTCACGAACATACGACGCTTCTGGTGGTCAAGCGGCTTCAGTTCTAGCGTCAGTTTAATCTTGTAAGGATGTAGGCCAAGATCTTTTCACAAAATTCGCCATAACGACATCACAGAGATGCCCAACGCTTGAGAACGACGTGTGAGAGACACATTTGGGCTTTCTGCAACTAAAGCATCAGCGGCAGCAATATTCTCGACACTACGGGCACTGCTTTGTCTCACTGGCACGGGAACATTTTGTACTGTGCCTGTGGATATGACGACCATAAATTGGACGTAGCGCTCTTAACGTTGAGGCCACTGACTCCGAATTTCAGTAGTAAATTTCAATAATTTCGACTCGTTGTTGGCTCGTATATCTTTCCATCATGAAATGGCAAACTTTACTGAAGAAAAATATGAAAAGAACGCTCTTAACGTTGAGGCCACTGACTCCGAATTTCAGTAGTAAATTTTAATAATTTCGACTCGTTGTTGGCTTGTATATCTTTCCATCATGAAATGGCAAACTTTACTGAAGAAAAATATGAAAAGAACGCTCTTAACGTTGAGGCCACTGACTCCGAATTTCAGTAGTAAATTTTAGTAATTTCGACTCGTTGTTGGCTCGTATATCTTTCCATCATGAAATTGCAAATTTTACTGAAGAAAAATATGAAAAGAACGGCAAGAAATATGGCGACGTTTGCTATTCCTGTCGCCCTACTTTTGTAGCGTTTCTGTTGAAAAACCCTTTAGAAAATAAGGGAGGTTTCACAAAGTGCAGAAATCCTATAAGTTATTCTCCTCTATTCTGCAAGAACGGATAGCCCCATACGCTAAAACCATAATCGGCAAATATCAATTTGGTTTCATACCAGGCAAATCAACAATTGATCAGATCTTTACCCTCAGGCAGGTGATGGAAAAAAGTCTGAAATTTAAAATTGCCATTTCCAACATACCATCTTTTTATAGACTTTAAAGACGCCTACAATACCGTAGGCATGGTAGAACTTTGTAAAGCCATAAGAGAATTCGGCATCTCAAATAAATTGACACGACTATGTAGGCTGACCATGACCAACATTTCAAGCGAAGTAAAAGTAGCTGGTTTGCTGTCCAGACCAATCAACATCTTTAATGGACTCCGACAAGTGGATGGTTTGGCTTACATGCTGTTCTGGCAAGAGGGACTATCGTCACCAAGGCCAGCCAAATACATTGACACCATCGGCAGATGCCAACAATCTATACACGACTTCGTTACCCAGATCGAGCAGGCGGTACAAAACGTGGGGCTGCACATTAATGAAGGCTAAGACTAAGTACTTAGGTTACGTCTGCGAAAAGTGTTGGTCAAACTATCAGGTTAGTGGAGCATGGATTTGAAGTAGTGCAGTCTTTTAACTCCCTTGGGTCAACAGAACCTACTAGTCTGTCAAGGTTCTATCCAGAAACCGAACGCTTAAAACCAAACTGCTGCTGTACAAGACTATGGTCTTACCAGTACTCACATATGGATCCGAAACTTGGATGCTTACCAAAAATGGCACTCTGAACTCTTATCCGCGTTCGAGATGAAAGTCTTACGGAGAATTGTTGGCCCCGTGTGTGAAGGAGGAAGATTCCGAAGGGAAGATACAATCATGAACTGTAAGAAATCTACTTCGAAGCCGATGTGTGGAAAAAATAAGGCTCGGTAGACTCATTTAGAAAATTTTTTTTTATCAAATTACAACGTGACCAACATAGTCGATAGAATTCGCTGTTGCAAACTAAAAATGAACAAAAGTTTGTTGCCAATGAGCTACAAGCGAAACATTTTTTTAAAAACACTGGAGATGACCTGGTCAGGTGTATAAACCAATTGATCTACAAACCTTATTCGGAGGAAAGTATGCCTGATAATTCGAATCTGACCTGCCTGATCCACCGATGATTGGAATCTCAGTACCATCTGCTTGATCCACCAAATAGGAGATAGATTACTCTGCATCCAACTATAAAGGACTTAACCTTTTAAACTTCGCCTATAAGATAGTTTCCAGCTTTTTTTTGTGAACGTCTTAAGCCTTTCGCTGATGAACTAGTAATAAGGCAATTTTAAGCATGATAAATCCAAAATCAGCCAGTGCCTCTCAAAATTATTATTTGACATCGATGTCCACAAATAATTTATTGATCTTAAAGCAGTCTACGACAGTTTAAGAAGGAATGATCTGTATTATGCCATTTCCAGTCAGAAATTCCTGCTAAAATCATACGTCTTACCTGGATGACGTTGGCAAATACTAGCTGCTCCATGAAAATTGATAGGGATTCCACAGAGACTTTCAAAAGTACCAGAGGTTTGAGACAAGATGACGCACTATCAAGCAGCTGTTATATTATATAAACAAATAATAGCTTAACATTCCATACATAGAAACTTCGAAAAGCAGCTGTGATAGCAAGAAAATCTAAAGAATACAAAATTCCGATATTTTGATAAGGAAAAACAAACTGATAAAGCTATTAAAATTAACTGCTTAGAAGATTTAAATAATCTTTAAGTTTTAAGTTACTTTTTAGCTGAGATAAACGACAAAAATAAAGTAAAAGGCGAATGGAATGTACATGGTTATTAAATTTTTTAATCATAATTCGCAAACTAAGAAACCGTTTAATAAAGATGTGAATAATATAATAATTACTGCTAGATACTACTTTTAAGGATTTGTTTAATTTCAATAGACCAACATTTTTCTACTGAGGAGTTTGCGAGCGATTGTACAGGGTCATTAGTTAATTATAGTTTCTATAGTGAAAGGTTATTTTGTGATCCTATTTTGTCTGGTGAGCTATTGAATATCATTAAATTGCTTAAAAAATCGGTTACTAGAGTAGCATAATGTTCAAACAAATTACTTTCAATATTCTCGACGTATTTTTTCATATTTTCAATAAAAGTGTTTATGGTGAAATTTCTCCTGGCGCTCGAAAATGTCTTCTAACAGAATTTAACCCTTGTGATATTAATTATATACAGACCGATATCTCTTGCCTTAAAATATTCGAAAAGATAATTAAAAATAGAATTTTTGGGTTTTTTAATAAAAACAAAATTTGTGAATCTCAATATTAATATTGGTTTTGTCCTTTGTATATCAACCGAAGATGAGGAAATTTACGAAAATTTAAAACACAATCTATTTTTCGATGGGCTTTTCATTGACTTAATCAAGCCTTTCGATTTAGTTGACCTTTAAGGAAAGCTGCATAATGGAGGATGGCGTAGTTTAATTTATAACTGGTTAGTTTCTTACTCAATTTATAGAAAATAAGTAAAACTTTAAGTGGTTACGCAAAATAGTTGTTGGTGCTCCGCAAGGTTCAGTATTGCGCCTAAGTCATTTAAAACCTTATTTTATTGTTACAAAAATTTGTAAAATTATAGGGAACCTGTTTTTCCAATATCTCCTGCCCAGTGCCACGCATCAGGTCAAAATTTTGCTAAGGACTTTTTTTTTTATTTAATTTTTTGTAAAAAAAGGGACCCAAATGCCAGTTAGGGGTAATTATAAGAGTCTATACAACAACAGCTATCTGCATATGAAAGTTCCGTCAAAATTGGTCCATAAATACGATTTTTCGGAAAAAGTGACACCAGCGACATCTAGTGCGCAATTAAAATAACCTCATTTACTCCTAGAGTATCACCTAAATGCCATATAAAGCTCCCGCGAAACATGTGGAACTTCCAAATAATCAGAACACTGTATTATAATCAACATTTAATTTTCAATAAAAAAGGGCACGACTGGGTCGCACTTATTTGCTCTGATGTGCCTAGTTATATTGGAAAGCAAGATCTTTGACAGAAGCAAGTAACATTTACGTTGAAAATAACACGGTTTGAACTTATAAAAAGTATTAAAACCACAATACTTAACGGGATTTAGCAAAAATTAAGTAGGCCATCACACGTCTTAAATAACAAAGAATTTATGAAAAATGTATTTCGAAAATTGTAGGACCGGTTTTGATAAAATCCTGTTTTTAATTTTTGGTTATTTGAAAAAAATTTTGTTTTGAAATTTTGGTATGCAGTTTTTTAGAGTTTATAAAATGTAAATTATATTTTTTTGGATAGTTTTAAAAATATTGATTTTTGAAAAAAAAAAATCAAAAATTAATTTTAATAAGAAAAAAAAAGTTATTAAAAAATTTGATATGCAGAATTAGTTTGGCTACTTAGGTCTTCTCAAATATAAAATTTAGCAGAAATCCAAATAGCCGTTACCGAGAAAGCTCAAAATTAAAGAAACCGTTATATGAAAGGTACCGTTAATAGACTTTTCCGTAAATTTGGTTCTAATCAGATGATAGCCAATACTAACAAAAAAATTCTCAAAAATTGTCATCAAAATTGTCAGAAAAATAAGCTGTTCCTAACCGTTCATATGACAGGTACCTTTATTTTTAGGCCTAAAAATTAAATTTCAATTTCTCCTCTGGGGAATGCCAAAAGAGTCACACACACCAAATTTGGTGTGTGTGACTCGTGCAGTTATACATACTGACAGACAGACAGACAGACAAATTTTTTTTGTCGATCACTTTTTTAGACTTCTCTATGATCGTAATGTCATGTTTCATTGTTATCTCAATTTTTTTTATATTCACGAATCCTAAACTTGCCTTATAGTCCATATAATCGCAAGTAAAAATTAAAGAATTTTCTAAAAAAAAATATATTTTTTATTTTAATATATAGGTACATACATACATATGCAGCCACTAAGCAATTATCTAGCATAAGAACTAGTTCATTCGACCCAGTCGTGCATTTTATTTAAATTTTATTCGACGATGTGACCGCACATATGAGCAAGTACGTGCGATCCAGTCGTGCAATTTATTTTTCATTTAATGAAACAGAGTTATGAATTCAGTAATTTTTACTTGCGATTTATAAGGACTTTAAGGCAAGTTATGCATTCGTAAAAATAAAATCTAACAATCAGACATGACATAACGATCTTAGAAAAACATATTTGAATTACAGGAAAAAATTCTGTCTGTCCGTCTGTACGGATGTATGTATATTTTTAACTACAGCCTGAACGGTTTGGCCAATCGTATTCAAATTTGGAACATAAGGTTATTTTTACATTATACGGAGGACTTTTTATTTTTTTTTTTTGTAGCTCAAATGAAAAAAAAAATTCACACGTCTTAATATTTTTTTACGAAATATAATGGCGTTTAAATTTTTCGGCTGAAAACAGTTTTACGTACTTTTTTCAAATAATCAATAGTTAGAAAAATCGAATAAAAACTTTGAATTTCCTTTAGTGTTTTTCAAATTTTATTCGAAGCTGTGACCGCACATAAGAACAAGTACGTGCGATCCAGTCGTGCAATTTATTTTATATAAAAATAAAGATACAATATTTGTTTTTAATATAAAAAAACACTTTAATGACTACATTAACAAAAATCTTATTTTTCTATTTTAAAACTACGCTTAGATTACATTTGATTGAGTATAAGTTCTTAGTTTCTTAAATAAGTATTTTTGTTCTGGCCCCTCCAATTTCGAGTAAGGGTTAGATAAATACCAACGCCTAGCATAACAGCACCGACCACGGTCAAGGCAATTCCAAAGTATACTCCATAAGATGGCAAACCCAAGACAAGCTTTATTAAAACGATTTCATTAAAGACAGTTTCTTTTTATAGGCATATATGACACACTTACCCTAACTTCTCCTGCAAGTTTATCATTTATCTCAGCTCGTTGTGATATGGTGAAGAAGGGTGCATAGAATTCTTCGTGAATATTTTTGAAAATTCTGAAATATTTTTTTATCATGAACACCCTGTTAGAAAAAAATTCAAATAAACTTACTTAAAACTATTATCCCTTCGAATCCGCAAACTTATCATAACATCAGCCTTTACCTCCAACGGCACACCTAAGGTTGGTTCCATCAAAATCGAAAAAGTATGCTTCTTCGGGTCAGGCGCCAATCCGGTAATATTCGCTGAATAAATTGGATCGGCTAGATAAAAATGATCATGAGACATATACATCGGCGCTCCTTCGGTGCATGGTCCCAAATCAATTACACCGGTCTTTTGACATTTGTCACTTTCGCTGGGGCAGAAGCACTTCATGTTCGGATAAACCTCTCCACTGTCAAAGGTCATTTCATTGGTTTCATATTGTATGGCATCGATGCCCTTTTTCCGTATATTCTCACCCGCGAAGAGATTAATGTATCTGCATGTGTCTGGGATGAACATAGATATAGCCTCGTCTCTTGGTCGATTTGGCACCCATAGATCTCCTGTGCTTCCATTCACTTTGCCACATTCACCTTCATAGTAACCAGTGTGTGTGCTGCCATTCCAGTGTGTCAATTGACCCATTTGCGATAGATCTCCTTGTCCCGTATGGACTGTGTAGGTTCCTTCGTATTCCTTTGTTCCGTTTCTATCTAAAAACAAGGCGAAGTACGATGTCTCTACTGGGACGTCGGTTCTGTTCAATTTGTGAGCAAAATCCAGGAATTGATCGAAGAAACCCTTGAAAAGCCATTCTTCAGCTGTCTTGGTCCACGTTAATGATCCTCCGTTCGCATTGAGCAAAGTATCGAGAAGGATTTTCTTCAATTTACCTTCGTTTCGCATTGTGTTCCCTATCGACTGAAAAGTAAAAAAATAATAAAACAAAAAAATTTGGTGAAAGAACTGAAAGGTTCAACTTTAAACTTACCACCGAAGCAACGTTTGGACAAGTTATGAGATCATCCAAAGTTCCATTGGTCTTTTCCGGAACGAAGAACCAGGTGCGTGTCCCAAAGTAAGTCACCGTCTTGTTTTCATGCCACTCGATATCCTCTTTGATTTTTGCCTCGCGAAATACATATGGACCCATTTGAACGAAATTAGGCTTTACATTCAGATCTTTCACTTGGTCTGGATTTGTCCAGTTCCATAGATACATATGCATGAAAATTGGAACAGGAGTCACATACCACTTATCGTAGGTCCTTGATGTCTTCGACAGGGGTAGTTCCTAAGTTTTGATAAAAAAAAACGATTCAAATTTTTCTTCTTCCAGAAAATATATTTCAACCAACATTGTAAATGATGTTACGAATTATTCCGGGCCAAAAGCAAATGGTCAGTATTCCGAGGGCTAGAAAAACGATTCCCAAACCGAAAACCCATAGTTTCTGCTGACGAACACTGCAGCACTTGCAACACATTTTGCGGACTCTGCAGAAGAACTATTGTCGAGTCCAGACGCAATGACCGACTAGTATACTCCTATCGAGGGCTTGGCCAATTAGTTTCTTTGTTTTCTTAAATCAAGATACAATACAGATTAGGATTATGGAACTTAGTTGGTGTTATTAGATGTTTATTTAAACGGCATGCCTTATCGTCGAAAAGATACGATAAGCTTGGCAGCAACAATCAAAGATTATGTGGTTCTAGGGGATGTAAAAACACATTCATCGAATATTTTGAAATTTATCGGCCAGGTGAATGGTTCTTAATGGACTTTTGGAAAAAAGGCTAGAAAGGGGTATGGAAAGAAAATATCTTATTATTTGCAAAGTGCAAACACAACGTTTCTATGTTAATCTCATCAAAATTCCGCAGAATATCTTTAAACAGTGCATTGGACATTGATCGCCATCACTTCTGTTTTTTATCAGCTTCAAGAAGTCGGATCAGTTCCACCTTGAGCGTGGATGTCTCGATAGTATCGAAACCGCATAACTACGATACTACGCCCGATGTGGAGTATCATTACCCTTTTCTTGCAGATTTCGATTTGCTGATCCATGTTAAGCCAACTTCAGGCTCCCCCCGTAATGCATTTACCCTATATAAACTCAGCGAGATATGATAATATCATGAGATCCAAGAGCGTCCAATGTATCCAGATAAAGTCACTGTTTGGTGGGGATTTTGGGCTGGCGGCTTCATTGGTCCATATTTAAAAAATTACTGCAAATCGACACTTTGTTCACTATTTGGCTTAAAATTCCTTTCTGGTGCATTTAAACGCAAAATCAGTTTATAATCCAACTTGTAGTAAACAAAATATCCTACAACTTTTATATATAAATCTAATTTTAAATTTTATGATTAGCTGTATAGTAATTAAGTCTGCTTAACAAAATCTTATAAAAAACATATTTTTTTCAAAAGCTAAAAATAAAAAAAAAAGGATTTTATCAAAAGCGGTCCAACAGTTTTAAATTTTCTTTTCATAAATTCCTTATTATAAAAGATGTATGAAGACGTACTCCATTTTGACTAAAAACTTGACTGTGACTTTGAAACTTTTTATAGGTTCAGACCGTGTGATTTTCCTACGTAAATGTTACTTATTTCCGTAAAAGATCTTGTCTACCAATGTGATTAGGTACTATAATGCAAGTTATGCATTCGTGCAGATTAAAAAATTTGAGATAACAATCAAACATAAAACTACGATGATAGAGAAACATATTTAAGTTACTGGCAAAATTATGTCCGTCTGTCTGTCTGTCTGTCTGTCTGTCTGTCTGTACGGATGTATTTTGGACTGTAGCCTAAACGGTTTGGCCAATCGTCTTCAAATTTAGAACTTAAGGTTATTTTGACATTCTACAGAGGGGTTTTCTCATTTTTTTCTTAACTCAAAAATTAACGGCACCTGTCATATAACAGTTATGTAAATAGCTTATTTTTTCTCGAAAACGGCTCCAAGAATTTTTTTGAAAAAAAATCAGTGTACAAGCATTATATTTTGGTGAAAAATAATTATATATGGTGGGCTATTAATAAACGGTACCTACCATAGGACCGGTTTTTTTTCTTCGACTTTCTCGAAAACTGGTGATCCGATTACTAGTAAAATTGATATTCAAGAAAATGTAAGTACCTAGGTAATTTTGCATTAACTTTTTTTCGAAAACCTTTTTTTGTATTTTTAATAATTAAAAAAAAGAAACTTGAAAAATAAATATTTAAAAACGTGTTGGTGATTTTTTTTTTTAATTTTTTGTTTAACTGTATGTTAGTTTTATGCTTAAGTTTGAATTCTTAAATTATTTTTTTTTTAATTTAAAAAAAAATTCCTACGATTTTGAAAAATAAAATTCACATTTCTTAACATTTCTTAAGGAAGTTCGGTGGTGTTTAAATTATTTCACTCAATACAATTTAACGTACTTTAATCGAACAATCAAAAGTCACAAAAATCTATTAAATACTCTGATGTTAACTTCAATTTTCTTAAATTTTATTCTACAATATTACCGCACATATGAGAAATTACGTGCGATCTAGTCGCTTAATTTATTTTTAGAGGTCTAGAACTTTAAGTTGGCAACACTATTTTAACTGGCAGCCATTTTGTCAGCTTTCAAGTGATTTTTTTTTAGTTTGGTTTGGCATTACAACATGATGAAGCCACAGGATCACCTAGCAAGGCGTAGATTCTGTGAATATGGGCTAAATACAAGATTGCCGTTGATCCCAATGTTCATAAGCGAATTTTGTTAAGCGATGAAGCTCACTTTGGTCAATAAACAAAACTGCCGTATTTGGAGTGATGATGATTCTCAAGTGTATGTTGAAACATTGTTACATTTACAAAAACTGACAGTTTGGTGTGGGTTGGTGTAATAATTGGTCCGTACTTTTTTAAAAACGATGCTTGCCAGAACGTTACAGTCAATGGTGACCGCTATAGAGCCATGATTACTGACTTTTTCGTTCATCAATTGAACAACCACAATGTGCAGGAGCACCCAGCTCGTGCCGCAATTGATTTATTGAAGAAAACGTTTGGTAACCACATAGTTTCAAGTTACGGGCCCGTGAATTGGCCTCCAAGATCGTGCGATTTAACGCCGTTTGACTATTTTCTGTGAGGATATGTGAAGTCGCTAGTCTACGCCGATAAGCCCGATATGAGTGACCACATGGAGGACAACATTCGCCGCGTTATTGCCGATATATACGGCCACAAATGTAAAAATCATCGAAAATTAAACCTCCAGATTAGACAACGTCCCAGCCAGCCGTGCTGGTTATATTCCAGAAAACATATTTAAATTATAATGGCAGAAGATTATCTTTTGAATAAAGTAAATTTCATGTCAATTTCAAAAAAAAAATCTTTGCTTTATTCCATTTCATTTTCACCTCTAAAAAAAATACCTTTTACGTGCGACCCATCCGTTCCCATTTTTGTATTTTTATTTTGGCTTTTTCAATAATAGGTGAAATAATTTGAACCAATGTTTTTTTACAATTAACAATTAGCATTATATGTTTTAATAAAACTGCATAAAAAAATATTTTTCAGATAAGAAAAAAATAAATATTGTGTTTTTTGAAAATTAAGTAATTTTGAAACCTTATTTGGTTTTAAGGTTAATTTGAAATATTAAGGTTATTTGAAATTTTCTATATATTTCGTTTTGAATAAAATGTAGCTCGCAGAATTACGTTACTAGCCATACAAGTATTTGAAAAGATAATTTTTTTCAAAAACAACTGTAACTATTTATATCAAATATTGTATTTGTACTATTTGAAGGGACTTCTAATAAACAGGAGCCACAGAACTTTGAGTAAAAATTCACTTACGGGAAATAAATTTTGCCTACACTTTTCAAATACCTAAGCAATAACTTACGTTTTTTTACTTACATTTATAGGTACTATAAGGCAAGCTATGGATTCGTGCAAAAAAAATCTAATTATTAAACATGGCATTACGATGGCAGAGAAGTCGAAAAATGTGGGTCCTGAAATTCCGTCCGTCTGTCTGTCTTGGTATTTAGTATTTATTTGATAGTAGCTTGGGGGATGTTTTTCATTTTTGTTCTAGGTCGAAAAATAACGGTACCTGACATACAATCTTTAACAAAAAATTTAATTTTCTCGAAAACGACTCAAACGATTTGATGACGCTTTCAGGGTGCTATATTTTACAACAATACATTTTTCAGTTAGAATGTATTTTTCGAAATTTTTTCTATAACGGTATCTCTCATAGAACCGTTTTTTTTTAAATTCGGTTTTATCGTAAACCATTATCCCTATTTCAATAAAATTTTGCAAGGAAGGCATTTATAATTTAAATAATATTGCATTTAAAAATTTTCTAAATTTTTTTTTCGATTTTATTTAATTTTCGAAAAAAAAATATTTTTTTATTTTAATATATACATACATATACAGCCACAAAGCAATTATCTAGCATAAGAACAAGTTCGTGCGACCCAGTCGTGCATTTTACTTCAGTTCAGATAGTTTTATTTTTCTACGTTAATGTAACTTATTTTTTTAATTTTATCCGACGATGTGACCGCACATATGAGCAAGTACGTGCGATCCAGTCATGCAATTTATTTAAACTTGGCCAAAGAAAAGTATTAGTTATCAAAGTTAAAGCAAATGTCTACCACACAAAGTCAAATGCATTGTTAGCTTTACTTTTTTGATTATTTGCACATTGAAGTTCTTTCTTAATTTCAAAATTGTTTTTGTTTTAAAAAGTCAATTTGTCGAAACGTGAGCTAACGAATACCAAACTATTATTAGTACGCATAATTACCACTTGTATGACTCAGTATGGGCATTCAATTGTTTTCGTTTTTGAAATAAAATAATAAACATACAGAATATAATTAATATAAGCTTCTAAGTACCTACTTACCTTAAAACTTTATTAAGAAGAAAATAATTAATCTTATCGGATAATCAGTATCATGAGTGTTTTTCCTGTGTTTTTTATAGATATAATTCGAACATGCTTTTAACACCAGCAATAATAAAGTTTACACCTAAAAGCAACCCTTTTATGAGACTTTTTTACTTTTGTTGTGCAAACAATTGTAGGGAAATATGATGACGTAGTAATGGTACTTACTTAAAAGTAGGGTTATTATTAAATGTTGATTAACCTAATAAACGTTGGGGCAGAAATCATGTATTCGATCAGAATACAGTAGTGGTTTTAGTAAACAGAGCGCCTTTTTAAAGGCGCTTTTAAGCTGAATTTACAAAAATAACAAACAGTTTTAAAATAAACATTTTAAAATTTCTGGGGCTGTGCTTCAAAAAAAAACCTACAAAAAAAAACTGAAATAATGAATTTTCTGCATAAAATATTCATGAATCATTGTCACTATTCTTATAGAAACTCATATATTTATACGTATATATTAGATACAAAAAATAGTTTAAAATAAAATATCACAAACAGATACAATATATACAATTAAGATTAATTTCACTAAGATTTATCTTTTGTCAAAATGACCTTCCTTTCTCTCCATTTATTTGTTTTAGTCAAATAGATTGTCATAGCAAGAAGTATTGTTCCGAGCACAAGTAACGCAATGCCACATCCAACTCCAAATGCTGGTGATTTGAAAAATATCTGGAAAAATAATTGTAGATATAGTAACAAAACAATAGCGTTAAGAGTAAAGAGCCTTTTAAAAAGCTTGATTATGAAAAGCTCTTAAAAAAGCCTATGATTATATTATAAACCCTGTTTTTTTGACGTGTGGTTTTCAAGAAGAAATAAAACCCATATAGTTTAATCTTATGACCAAGAATTTAGCTTTATTATAAGGACAAGAGTTTGCCATTATGTTTTAAAACGACGCCCAATTTTCCCAATTTTGTGAAAATTGGTATCGGTGACCATCTTGTTTTGGGCCCATTCACCGAACATGCGACGCGCTTGATAATCGTTTGGCTACAATTCTTGCACGAGTTGTATTTTGTAAGCCCGCAAACTAAGATCCTACCCCAAAATCTTCCAAAAAGTTGATGGCCACAGCTCCAATTGTTGCGCGCGATGGCGGATGGACTCATTCGGGTCTTCTTCGATAATCTGCTCCACCGAACCGAACCATTATTTTGGTAATAAATATGCACGATTTACAAATGTTTTTCAGGAATAAGTCTATTTATTATAAAATGGCAAGCCAAACTGAGCATAAATCAAGTGACAGCTATCAAAAAGACCAACTCCGAAAAAAGTATTGCCAGATTGAAAACAACACGTCTAAAAAACACCCTTTATTTAAAAGAAATAAATAAAAGATTGAAGAGCAACAATTAATTTTTAATCAGTTGTTGTGATAATAAAAGTTAAATAATTTGTATATCATTAAGTGATACGTTATGAGTTACTTAACGGTGGCTTTTATTGTTTTGTAAATATATATCTAATCTGAAAGGCAGCACTGCCGTTTAGGTAGTTTTTTTTTAATTGATTATTTATTTATTTTTTTAATAAGATAAATATTTTATTTAAACAACAAAAACTTATCTCTAAGTACTTCTCATAAGAAGAAAACGTTAATTTCTAGTATACTAAGGTATTTATTAATTGACTTTACCAGAGATTACAGCACAGAAAATTGAGTGTTTCTTTTATTTTAGGCTGTTAACTCAAAAATTTGACAATTGTGTTTCACTCACAAGATGAGTGCTATTACAATCTACTAATTCCACTTCATGGGTCAAGTTTTTGAGCATTTACCATTGCCTTCACTCAGGGATCCACTTTGCTTCCACTCCTTTTGACGTTTTTTTGTATGTGTGAGTGAAAACAAAACTAACTCTACTCTACTTTTTTATAAATTTAAATTTCGTTTTGACACTTGAATTTTTTGTCTTAAACGGGCTTCACATGGGACAATGCAGAAACCAAGACAGTGCGACAATACAATAATTGTTCCATGTGAACAATTGTTTCCAGGACAAGACAGTTGTCATTTCATTGTCCTACGAGCCAGCCTGCCGACCTATCTCTGACGACTATATCGACATCATCCAAACCCGTTCTAGATGATCGGACAAGACAATTGAGTATTGTTCCATTGTCTTGTCTGTGTGTGAACGCTGCTTAAGTGTTTATAGAATGGATTGTTTATTTTTGTTTTTGAAATCGAGAAGCAATTTTTGTCTCAGAATCGCCTCGAATATCTTTTTCTGTGCCAATGGAACGGTTTCAAAATGATTCCAGACTATCTTTGGTTACCATTCTTTAAAAAATTGAAGCCTTACCCTTATAAGCCTTAAAAAATCCTCATTTAAGTCTGCTTTTTCCGAAATAATAATCATAGGAGCATAAAACTCGTTTACGTCATTAAATATCCTAAAAGTTTAAAAAAAGTTATATAAAAGTCTTAACCATTAACTGTTCAAGGTCTACTTACTCTATAGAATCATCAGGTTCAACTAACATACTAATCTGCATATTAGCAATACCAGTCAACGGAACTCCCAACCTTGGTTCCACAATCATATAGAATTCATGTTTCTTGACATCTGGTGCCATTCCCGTTATAGCTGCAGCATAACTAGGATCAGCATTTAAAAAGTGTGGCAATGACAAATATAACGGAGCTCCGAACAAACAAGATCCCAGATTAATAGCTCCATTTGCAGCACACTCCGTGCTTTGATCCGAACAGAAACATTTCATGTTCTCAAATCGGTTTCCACTGTCAAATGTCATGTCATTTGTTGAATATCTCACTGTATCTATGCCACGGTAATTAGCTTTCTCACCTGGAAATAAGCTAAGCGAACGACAAGTATCGGGTAGGAATACCGATAAGATATCTTCGGGACCACGATTCGGTGAAAAAAGGTCTCCTGTGCTGCCATTGATGTGGCCACAGTCACCTCGATAGGCGTACGATTGATTACTTCCACGCCATTCTGCAAGATCCCCTAACATTTTGAGATCCTTTTGGCCAGTACGGATGGTGTAGGTTCCTTCGAAAGTCTTCGATGCATTTCGTCCATAAAATAATCCAAACTTGTCCAAGCGAAACGAAGTTAGTTGGGTGAGGAAGAGTCCAGCAAACTCAGTTAAGGGGTCACGAAAACCTTTGAAGAGCCATTCTTTTGCGGTTTTGTTAACAGCCAAGAATCCACCTTCAGTTTTTAGGCCATAGTTCATGATCTTTTTCATGTAGCGGTTCATGTTCTTAACTAGCTTGGCAGCTACCTGTGAATTATTAAGAAATAGAATTTGTCGAATAAGTTGTCGATAAATATTGGTTTTTAATGGTTGCATATCGAAATGGCAAGGGAAAATGTCAACTATTCCACATTCTTCTTGTTAGACTAATAAAAAGATACTCTGAAAAATAGGGCTACTTCAAGTGAACATTTTTTTTTTTAAAGAACCGATAAAATAAAGAAAGGCATGAAACATTGCTTCGGCAATTCTTTCAGATGCAGTTCTATTTCCTATAAATCTTAACGCTCAATGTTGTATTCTATCAAGCAGGTGAAGCGATGTTTACAAAGCACCAGCTCAGAGGTAGCAGTTATACTCGAGTTTTGGACGTATAAACGGTTTATAAATTGTAGCCAGATCAGAAGGGGAAAAAACTTCTTTCATCCATACAGGAAACCTAAGCACTTAGCAGCATTTTTAGCGAACTCAACGATGACTTCCGTTGGAACGACCATATACGAAGCATTTAACTCCACACGATTCTTATTACCCCATTGCATTGTCAAGCTGTATAAATAGGAGCTTAATGAGCTTAACATACGGTATCGTTGCGATTGCCCATCCGAAGGCGAAGGACGTGAATCATTGAAGAATATTAAAAGCTGAGGGTAGAGTCGTCAGCAAAACAGTTAATTGGATTAGAAGTAACAGACAGAAGATCATTTATACAAATTACGAAAAAAGTCGGAGACAGAACGGAGCCCTGGGGCACACCAGCTTTTATTTTGTGGAAATAAGACTTGAATCCATCCAATACAATTTGTATTGAACGATCAAGAAGATAGCTTCTAATCCAACGAACAAGAGTATCATCGATCCCAAAAGCACGCATTTGCGATAAGAGAGCTTCATGCCAAACTCTATCAAATGCCTTGGAGATATCAAGAGCAATAATCTTACTTTCACCAAAGTGATGTAAAGATTTGTTCCACTGTTCGGTGAGATATGCCATCAAATCACCAGTGGAACGGTTGCTGTGGAAGCCATACTGACGGCCATGGAGAAGCTTTCGATCTTCGAGATATTCCTTAAGCTAACGGTTAATCAGCGTTTCTTGACCTAAGAAAGAAAGTATGTTAGCGGTATGGGTCGGTAGGAGGAGGGGGAGAATGGGTCACTTTTCTTAGGGAGGGTCTGGACAAATGCTGTCGTCCATCTTCTAGAAAAGATTCCAAAAGAGTAGGAGCGATTGAAAGGCTTACGCAGTGGCTTTGCCAGTGTTTAAGAACACCTCTTCAGAAGAATCGGAGGTATATCATCTAGGCCAGCGGATTTGTGTATATCGAGATCTTTAAGAACTCTTGCTACTGTACGAGTGCGGAAAAAAATCTGTCCCATGGAAAAATTTACATTCTCAAGTACAGGAGGGGCAACGTTGCTGCGAGGCAGCGCGAAGCTGGCAGCGAAATGGGCAGCGAGCAAGTTTGCCTTCTCTGAAGAGTAAATAATTGGTTTATTGTTGCCGATGAGCGTTTGAACCGAAGATGTTGAGGAGTTTTTAATATTTTTTACAAATGACCAAAAAAATTTACTGCCTTTAAGACACAGCAGAATTTTTTGCCGTAATTGTTGGTCATGCGAAAATTTGGTTCTTTCAATAACGGAGTTGCATGTTTGTGCTTTTTCCAATTTTTTTCTGTAGGGTTGGCTTTGTAAGATCGGAAACTTTCTTCTTTGAGCCTGATAGCTTCTTTACCCTCAGAGTCCAACAAACAGGCTCTTTGTCACTTAAGGGTCGTTGAATTCTTTTGACCATCGTTTAATCATTCCTAGACGAACAGAAGCTTTTGCAGTTATAGAGTCGATGTACATTCTGAAGTCTAATTTTGAATCAAATATTACTCCCAAGTCTATAAAATAATTAACTCTTCTTTCAAGTTTTGAATTATTTATAGAGTATTCATTAAAAAAAAAACATTTTTAACTCTAGCGAAGGTCATTACTTTGCATTTCTTAGAGTTCAGTGTGAGATCATTCTTATTACACCATTCCTGCAAATGATCAATATCAGATTGCAGTTGTAGGTAATCAGCATTATTTTTATATGAATATGAAATTTTCGCACCGTCAGCATAGAGATGTTATATCACAGACGGTAAATCAATTATAAAAATTACGAATAACAGTGGTCCCAGGTGGCTTCCTTGAGGTAAGCTAGACTTGACATCTATTGCGTTGGATAAATGAGACTTGAACTTAACATATTGAGTACGAGATGATAAATAACTTGTAATCTATTGCACAAGTTTTGGGGACCAGCCGAAAAGTGTAAGTTTTCTAACAAGCAGCTGGTGATTAAGTTGATCGAAGGCTTTGGAGAAGTCAGTGTATACCACATCCGTTTGATGACATAAATCCTTTTGTTATGCATGATGTAATTTCCAATTTGAGTGTCGATCTTAAGCTCATAGCGGCCGGACGTCGGGTCGAGGTGCGCGCATAACAATTAAACAAAAGTCAAAAAAAAAAAATTATTGCGCATTGTTATCGCGAGTGTTAAAAAAAAAATTATATTACACACTCGTTTGAGAAATTGGCAAAACCCCCTCGCGTGTGCTGTAAAGATAATAACAATATCCACTTGCGTCGTTGGAAGTCGATAAGATGCCCATTCGCGCTGTGAAAGAAAAAAAAAAATAATTCACACTTGCATAACAAATTAAATTATCCTCCTATCTGTCCCAACCCTTTGTGCTTAGCTTAACTGCCTCTTTCTTATCTACTGTAGGCATCGTATGCTTGCGGTAAATAGATAAGGGCATCTGAGTTTGTCCTATTGTGCTGAATATTTAAATTGATTTTTTGTATGCAAGCTGTCTTATGGGCATAACACCTAAGACAGTTTGTTTATTACAGAGATTAATTTAGATTTTCACTGCATGGTTCGACTTAGTCAGAGTTGTGTTTTGTGTGTAAGTATTTTGAAATGGTAAGTGATTTTTGTGTCGTGTATTCCAATGTTCGTGGTATTAGAAAGAATTTCTTTCACCTGTACGTCTACACTGTTCAATACAGGCCAGCTGTTTTGGCATTAAGTGAAACCCAGGTTGGAGTAAATACTGATTTATCAGAATTTACTCTACATGGGTATAGCTTGGTGCCATTACTCTTTTCCCATCATGGTCTCGTGGTCTATGTTAGAAATGATATTGCTTGCCAGAGCCTTCCCCAATATGGGCAATGTTCCAACACGGACTTTAATTTCTTGTGGCTCAAATTCACTGTCCGCAAGCATGTCATTCATTATTGTTTTATTTACAGGAGTCCAAATCTCGACAGCAATTCGACTTGTAACGAGTTTGATGCGCTGTCAGATTCTATCTCGAAAATTGTTTCCCTTTGTCCTCGCACTGAAATCGTTATTGCGGGCGATTTCAATGTACACAATTCCAATTGGCTCCGCTATTCTGGTCAGACAACACCCGAAGGAAGGTATGTCGAGCTCTTTGCCGGGTTACATCACCTTACCCAGCTGATCGATGTGCCAACGCGTATACCGGATGTTGCTGGGCAAGCCGCCCATACTCTTGACTTGTTTCTTACTTCTCACCCTGATAAATATACCATTAGTGTAACTTCTCCATTTGGCACTTCAGACCATTGTGTCATTTCAGCTAATTTCTCATCCTCCACCCATCCAGTTAAAGAAAAACTTCCCACCAGGACCGTTTGGCATTACGAGAAAGCCAACTGGGACGGCCTGAATATTTTTTTCCGAAACTTTAACTGGTCACTATGCTTCCTCGATAGTGACATTGATGCCAGTGCTGAAATGATCACAAATGTGATTCTTCTAGGGATGCGTGCTTTTATTCCCAACAGAGTAAAAAGCATCAAACCTAAAGAAAAGTCTTGGTTTAATTCTGAGTGTAAAGAAGCTATCAGGCTCAAAGAAGTAAGTTTCCGTTCTTACAAAGCCAACCCTACAGAGGAAAATCGGAAAAAGCACAAACAAGCAAGAAACTCATGCAACTCCGTTATTGAAAGAACCAAATTTTTGCATGACCAAAAATTACGGCAAAAAATTCTGCAGTGTCCCAAAGGCAGTAAAAATTTTTGGTCATTTGTAAAAAATATTAAAAACTCCTCAACATCTTCGGTTCCAACGCTCATCGACAATAACACACCAATTGTTTACTCTTCAGAGAAGGCAAACTTGCTCGCCGCCCATTTCGCTGCCAGCTCCACGCTGCCGCATAGCAACGTTGCCCCTCCTGTACTTGAGAATGTAAATTTTTCCATGGGACAGATTTTTTTCCGCACTCGTACAGTAGCAAGAGTTCTCAAAGATCTCGATATACACAAATCCGCTGGCCCGGATGGTATACCCCCGATTATTCTGAAGAGGTGTTCTTCCACACTGGCAAAGCCACTGCGTAAGCTTTTCCATCGCTCCTACTCTTCTGGAATCTTTCCTAGAAGATGGAAAACAGCATTTGTCCAGCCTGTCCCTAAGAAAGGTGACCCATCCTCCCCCTCCTCCTACCGACCCATAGCACTGACATCCCTTCTTTCTAAGGTCATGGAAACACTGATTAACCGTCAGCTTAAGGAATATCTCGAAGATCGTAAGCTTCTCCATGACCGTCAGTATGGCTTCCGCAGCAACCGTTCCACTGGTGATCTGATGGCATATCTCACCGAACAGTGGAACAAATCTTTACATCGCTTTGGTGAAAGTAAGATTATTGCTCTTGATATCTCCAAGGCATTTGATAGAGTTTGGCATGAAGCTCTCTTATCGAAAATGCGTGCTTTTGGGATCGATAATACTCTTGTTCGTTGGATTAGAAGCTATCTCCTGGACCGTTCAATACAAGTTGTATTGGACGGATTCAAGTCTGATTCCCATAAAATAAATGCTGGTGTGCCCCAGGGCTCTGTTCTGTCTCCGACTCTTTTCCTCATTTTTATAAATGATCTTCTGTCTGTTACTTCTAATCCACTTAACTGTTTTGCTGACGACTCTACCCTCAGCTTTTCATATTCGTTCGATAATTCACGTCCTTCGCCTTCGGACGTACAATTGCAACGGTGCCGTATGTCAAGCTCATTAAACTCCGATTTATACAGCATTGTCAAATGGGGTAATAGAAATCGTGTGGAGTTTAATGCTTCGAAAACTCAATGCTGTCTTCTGTCGTTAAAGCTAAACATTCCCCCAATGCCATTGTCCATGAATGGCACTTACATCGAAGAAACCGAAAAGCTCTCAGTACTCGGTATGTGTGTCAACGACGACCTCCGTTGGAACGACCATATATTTGAGATCGCTAAGAATGCTGCAAAGTGCTTAGGTTTTCTGTATCGGTGTAAGAAGTATTTTTCCCCATCTGATCTGGCTACAATTTATAAAGCGTTTATACGCCCTAAACTCGAGTACAACTCCCACCTGTGGGCAGGTGCTTCACAATCATCGCTTCACCTGCTTGATAGAATACAAAATCGAGCGTTAAGATTGATAGGAAATAGAACTGCCGCTGAAACAATTGCCCCTCTCGAACACCGACGCAATGTTTCATGTCTTTCCTTATTTTATCGGTTCTTTTATAAAAAAATGTTCACTCGAGGTAGCCAGCTGCATTCCTCCCCTTAAAAGTTTCGCCCGTAATACTCGTCTTGCTAGGAATGCCCATCAGTTCACCCTTGAGCCCAATTTCGGACGTACCGTGAAATATAGAGATTCTTTTTTTAGCCGTACAACACGACTTTGGAATGGTTTACCCGGCGAGATTTTCCCTTGCCATTTCAACATGCAAACATTCAAAACCAATGTTAATCGACACCTCCTATCTCTCCCCTCCCTATCTTCCTAATGCCCGCGCAGTGTGTTACATTAAAAGGGAAACAAATAGTCCCTTGTGCGCGCGTTAATTATAAAAAAAAAAAAAAAAAAAAAACAGATTTGTAATGGTAGATTTGCTCTTGACGAATATATGCTGTCTGTCCGATAGATTCGATTTTACACCATGTATCAACTCATGGACTGTTATAGATTCCATCATCTTGGGAATTACGCTGAGGTTTGCTATACCTAGGAAGTCACGCATGTTGCATAGGCTTCCTGATTTAAAAAGTGGAATTATAAATGAAGACTTCCAAGCTTGCGGGAAAACGGAAGACGACAAAGATAGTCACTAGCCAAGGAATGACAGCAGTTTATTAAGACACAGGAAGGAACATTATCAGGTCCAGTAGAAAATGAATATGTTAGCTTCTTTATTGCACTTGTCACATGTGTTTTCTGGAATAAATGGCAAGTCGTTTGTAATGCTCATTTTAGAGGTAATTTGATGCAGCCCAGTCAACCCATTATTACATTTGAAGATGCCTTTAAACATTTCTGCAAACATATCACAGATCATTACCCAATCATTTGAAGATCTTTGATCCAAATTCATATAGGATGGGAATTCAGCTATTTTTCTCTTGTTTTTAACAAATTTCCAAAAAGATGAAGGATTCCGTAATAGGTTAGCTTTCATAGATATTATGTAGGTATTTATATGCAGCCCTTGATTTGACTTGGAATTCTCTTCTTATCCTCCTGAACTCTTGAGCAGTGGAAACTGTAACCTTGAATTTAAGCTTGTTATGGAGTTTGTTGTTTTTGTTTTTAAGCCTTTTATGGAAAGGGGTGAGCCAAGGAACACAATTATCAACAATTTTGATGCGGCGAACAGGTATTGTTTTCAAAAAGCTGTTGTACAATATGTCATAGAAAGTATCAGTTGCTTTACTAGCATCCATATTAAAAAAGGACACTATCCCTGTGAAATTGAGAAATTTCCATATTGATTTTTTCAAAATCAGTTTTCTTGAAGTCATATTCATAGCCATGATCGTATTGACCAGCACAAACAGAGGTCGGCATTTCCATTAAAACTTCAAAGCAAGGGTGAAATCTAACATCGACCAATAAAGGGCATGATCTTTGCACCATTAAGCCATTAATATCATCTGTAAAAACGAGGTCGAGAAAATTACCTTTTTCATTTTTAGACGGGTTAACTTGAGGCTAAAGAGCACATTGAGCCCAGAAAAGAAATATTCGTTTCTAATGTCAACGATGTAGGTGACAAAAATTCTTCTTGAAGAACGTCCCGTTGTCTGGTAAATTAAAATCACCAACAAGTTGTAACCGATCGTTGGGTTTCATCAGGGAAACGATGTACTTAATGTTTATAACACATTGATCGTAAAGTTCATAATGCATTTTTGGTGGAATGTAGACACAGACTATAAAAAGTTGGAAAGTTTTGAGGAGAGTTGTAACACATACCATTTCTACGCTTATTGAGGGCATAGAGACAATTTTACAGTTGTAGCAATTTCTAATGGCAATTAGAACTCCACCACCAGACTTTTTACTGCTAGTTAAAGAAGACCGATCTGGCGGAAATATTTGGTACGAACTACATAGTATTTCACTGTCCAAAATAGACTTATCTAACCATGTTTCAGTAAAAAGTATTGCATCATAGTTAAACCCAAGACTTGAAGCAAACATTGATTTTAGTTTTGTCTTCAATCCTCCAATATTTTGGTAGAATATTGAGAAATAACTCATTGAGTATTTCGTACATTTGACCTCTTTTTGGCTACAGTAGGTCGCTTCCGAAAAGGGTGAACTATTGAGTTTACCGGCCGAATTTCTCATCATTTAATAATTTAAAAATATCGTTATTACGCTTTACATCAATAATGAAGGAGGAGTAGTTCCGATCTGCATTCAGCTTCATTTTGCGAATGTTAAGACAAGATGAGTCTTAATTTGGTAATGTTTTTAGTAAATAAGACCATATTATTGACTTACTAGTTGTTTGTGGAAAATTTGAAATAAAAATTGGTAAATGTCTTTCCATAGCAACGAGATCCAGGACTTTTCGTTAGGTTTGATACTTTTTACTCTGTTAGGAATAAGAGCACGCGTCCCTAGAAGAATCACATCTGTGATCATTTCAGCACTGTCATCAATGAGCAAATAAGAATTGTGTACATTGAAATCGCCCGCAATAACGATTTCAGTGCGAGGACAAAGTGAAACAATTTCCGAGATGGAATCAGACATCAAACTCGTTAAAAGTCAAACAGCTGTCAAGATTTGGACTCCTATAAATAAAACAATAATGAATATGATGAAGATAGTATATAAAGGTTAATGTCTTCTAATATAACTGATAAATCATTTCGTAAAAACTCTAGCCTAAATATGAAGATTGATGTTCAAAGGGTAGATATGTGTGTGGGTACAAGCACCCGAAAATCACCCCTGTCTATCAACTCCTACTCTCACCTCCACGTGGTGAACATCAGGTGCCTAGTACCTCAACTGGAGATTGGGTTCCAACCCCTTTGGAAGGTTGTAGGTGGCAGCAAACGAGAGAGGGGGGGGGGGAAGGAGTGTTACCACTAAGGCACTACTCCTTGCATCCTGGCGGCAGCGGAAGAATTCTCTAAATGGAATCAACGGTGGCGTCTACAGTTCCAGTCAGGATGAACTACTACTTAGTGAACACCTTATATGGGCTACTACGACGTTTTCGGAGCTCAGGCCTATAAGGAGCGGTTTATCCGGCTCTTCGACCTTGGAGTTACAATAAGGACCTGGTCCTCCAGGTGGGGGGTTGTGCCCTCGGGGTAACTTCCCGGCCACACCAAAAACAACTAGTTGCGAAGCATCAACAAGCCTCGGATACGGACGGATTCACTGATGAATGAATTTCGGATATGGACGTGGAATGTTAGGTCCCTTAACAGACCACATGCAGCCGAACAACTAGCGGAGGCCCTTGACTGCTGTAAGGAAGACATAACCGCCATCCAAGAAATGCGATGGGACGGGCCGGGCAAAAAAAGATGAAAAACTGCGATATCTACTATGGCAACTGCTATACACAACAAAAACAGCGCTTATTTGAATGTGGATTCGTCATTGGAGGCAGGCTCCGGCAAGAGGTTTTGAGTTACAAATGTGTGAACGAGCGTCTCATGACAATCCGCATCAAGGCTAAATTTGCCAATATTAACCTCATATGCGCGCATGCCCCCATGGTGGTTGGGTGCTGTATGAATAGGGTAGGCACTGAAAGGCATCAAACTGGTGATGCACAGTCGCTGCAACTATATCGTACACATCAATTGTGCTTATTTTACCTCCCCGCGGTAACCACCGGGTACTGGTCTGTCCATCCGGACATTCCTGCTAAACTTATAAGCGCGAGTGTTGAACACAGAAAAAATAGCAACACTATAATGCTCTACTTTAATGACTGTTCTGATCGATTCGCAGAAGTCTTGCACGAGCCCCTCAGAAAGAGGACGTACGGCGGATGAGCCCAACCAATTGGACCAACGGTGGCGTCAACAGTCAACGAAGCAGACGCCCTAATGAGCTACTTCGACGTATTTGGAGATAAGGTCATTAGGACAATTCAATGCAAGTCAGGGCATTGAAATAGAGATGGTGGCGGATGAACCCTTAATGGGCCAACGGCAGCGCTCATATCCCCGAAGTGGGTTACTGACTCCGGATTCTCCGGTTCCTTTTGTCCAAGGAATCCAACAAAGGACCTGGCCCTCCAGGTTGGGGGTTGTGCGTGGGGTTAACAACCCTGCCACGGAAAAAAGAAAAAGTTGCGAAGCGACCAATAGCCTCGGAAAAGGACGGATTTACTGTTGACGACCCGGAAAAACGAATCAAGGACAACGACCTTCGGATCTGCACGTGGAATGTTAGAACTCTTAACAGACCACGTGCATCCAAACAACTAGCGGAGGCCCTAGACTGCTACAGAGCAGGAATTACTGCCATCCAGGAAGTGCGATGGAATGGGCCGGGCAAAAGGAGGATGAAAAACTGTGACGTGTACTACGGTGATTGCGCAAGAAGACCACAGCGTTTATTTGGGTGCGGATTCGTCATAAGCGGTAGACTTAGGCAAGAAGTCTTGGGCTTTCGACACGTAAGTGATGATGACGAATGCAGGCAGGCCCATGCAGCCAAACAAGAGGCATATAAAGCGACGCTGCAAAGAAAAACGAGAGCTGCTCGCAAGCTTTACTAGCAGAAAAGACGGGAAGAACACCGGCTTCTCCAAAAGAAAAAAAGAGAGCATGAGAAGCGCGCGATCGAAGATATTGAGAGATGCTACTCCAGGAACAACGTGCGGAAGTTTTACCAACAGGTAAAAAGAACATGCCAAGGAAAAAAATCCCGCACAGAAGCCTGTAGAGATAGGAATGGAAACCTCGTAGTAGAGTCACAGTCGGTGCTGAGTACATGGAAGGACCATTTCTGCAGACTGTTAAACGGCGATGAAGGCCAAAATCCCGCTGTCAGGCAGAATGAACCATTCAACATGGATGATGACAGACAAAACTTCCGTCCACCTGACCAAAATGAAGTAAGGATAGCAATATCTAAACTAAAAAAACAACAAAGCTCCTGGACCCGACGGACTACCCGCCGAACTTTTTAAAGCGGCCGGAGATGACCTGGTGGAGTGCATACACCAACTCATCTCTACAGTTTGGTCAGAAGAAAGTTTGCCTGATGAATGGAACCTCAGCATCGTTTGCCCGATCCACAAGAAAGGAGACCCTCTAAACTGCGCCAACTATAGAGGAATAAGTCTCCTGAATATCGCCTACAAGATCCTCTCTGCCGTACTATGTGAACGCCTGAAACCTTTCGTCAGCAACCTGATTGGCCCCTATCAGTGTGGTTTCAGACCAGGAAAGTCCACAATCGATCAAATGTTCACGCTACGGCAGATCCTGGAAACTACCCAAGAATTCCAAATCGATACCCACCACCCCTTTATTGATTGTAAGGCCGCGTACGATAGCATTTATAGAGACGAGTTATACAGAGGCATGTCAGGTTTTGGCATTCCCACAAAACTCGTCCGACTGTGCAGGATGACGACAGAGAACTCTCGCTGCTCCGTCAATATTGGTAATGACCTCACAGAAGCTTTTGACGTCAAAAAAGGATTCCGACAAGGTGATGCGCTATCGTGCGATTTCTTCAACTTAATACTTGAAAAAATTATAAGAAACTCGCAAGTCAATTGTAGTGGGACAATTTTTTTCAAGTCTGTGCAATTGCTAGCATACGCTGACGACATAGACATCATTGGCAGAACTCGGCGAGCTGTCACTGGAACGTTTGCTAGCATTGAAGCTGAAGCGGCTAAGATGGGACTAGCAGTCAATGAGGCCAAAACGAAGTACCTGCTGTCCACAAAAAGGGACACACAACACCGGCGGATTGGACAAAACATCACAATAGACAGGTACAACTTTGAGGTAGTTAGGGACTTTGTGTACCTCGGATCCGCTATAACATCTGACAACAACATCTCGTCAGAAATAAAGCGAAGAATTACTCTTGCCAATCGCTGTTTCTATGGGCTAGGAAGGCAATTGAGTAGCAAAGCCCTCTCTCGAAAGACAAAGGAGACTCTTTATAAGACCCTAATCATCCCAGTCCTGCTCTATGGCGCCGAGGCATGGACTCTATCTAAAGCGGATGAAGATATCCTTAGTCGTTTCGAGCGTAAGATTCTTCGGAAGATTTTTGGCGCTATCTGCGTTAACGGGCTTTGGAGGAGAAGGTTCAACCAAGAACTATACGAGCTGTACAGCGACATTGACCTGGTCAAAAAAATACGCATATCACGTTTAAGGTGGCTAGGTCATGTAGAGCGAATGGACAACAATGCTCCGGCTCGCAGGATCTTCGATTCCATCCCAGAGGGTAGACGCAGTCAAGGAAGACCTCGCCTTAGGTGGCGCGCTCAAGTGGAGGACGACCTCAACCAACTTGGAGTGCTAAACTGGAGGCAGCTAGCCAAAGACCGAGTTGGCTGGAGAGGCATGTTGGTTGAGGCCCAGGTTCGTCCCGAGCTGTAGCGCCACCTAAGTAAGTAAGTATGCGCGCATGCCCCCAGAGGAAAAAGATGATGACACCAAAGAAATGTTTTTTGAGCTCCTGGACAAAACATATGAACAATGCCCTAGCTATGACATTAAAATTGTCCTAGGCGACTTTAATGCCAAGCTAGAGAGAGAAGATGTTTTTGGTGATACAATCGGAAAACACAGCTTGCACGACACCACCTCCAATAACGGATTCAGGTTAATTGACTTTGATGCGGGGCGAAATATTGTAATAGCAAGTACCAAGTTCCCACACCTCAACATTCACAAAAGGACATGGAGATCCCCTGATCAATCCACTGTCAACTAAATTGACAACATTGCGATCGATGCAAGGCACTACTCCAGTATGATGGATGTCCGAGCTTTCCGAGGGGCAAAAATTGACTCGGACCACTACCTTGTTGTAGCCAAGGTACGACTTAGAATATCACGACCCACGCCAAGAAGAGGTAATACTGTGAGGAAGTTTAACGTCGGACGGCTGTAATCGCAAGAAATCTCCAGATCCTTTTCAGATTGAGTTTCAAATAACCTCCAAAAAAGTCCTTTACCGCCAGCATCAAGTATTGAGAACCAGTGGCAACATTGCCAAAATGCCATCAGGGAAGCCGCGACTAAAGTGCTGGGTTTTACACGGCCACTACAACAAAAACCCTGGTTTGATGATGAGTGTCGGCAAGCACACGCAGCTAAACAAGAAGCATACAAGGCGGCGCTGCAAAGAAGGACCAGAACTACCCGTGCACTCTACGAGCAGAAGAGGAAAGAGTAACACCGCCTTCTCAGAAAGAAAAAAGGGAACACGAGAAGAACGCGATCGAGGAAATGGAGAGCTGTTATTGCAGGAATGAAGTTCGAAAGTTTAACCAAAAGGTACAAAGAAACTGTCAAAAGTACAGAGCTCGAACTGAAGCTTGCAAAGACGATCAAGGGAACATCACAAGTGGAAGAGGACCTCAACCGACTCCACGTGCGAAACTGGAGACAGCTAGCTAGGGACCGAGCTGGCTGGAGAAGCTTGTTTGTTTGAGGCCCAGGTCACCCCGGACTGTAGCGCCACCTAAGAAGAAGAAGAAGAAGAAGAAATATGAAGATTGTTAACATTTGTAAGTCCGGCTCTTGTGAATTGAAATTCTAAAGAATTCTTCTAACAAACATGTTGTAATCCAAGCCCTGCTTCACCAACAAGTTAAAAAACTCTTGGGTCTTATACAAGTTTGATCTTCAAATTGTTGGAGACCTATATTTTATTTCCAAAAAATCGAACTCTACGAAACAAAAGAAAGTATAATGTTCTTCCAGATTTCTATTGGTATCCGATTTAATGAGAATCACCAAGAACAAACTTTATCATGCATGTATTAAAAAAGTTAAGAATGTTATAGAAAAAGGCCTTTACTCTTAAAGATCTTTGAGTGCGATTTAAATCTATCGGGGTTTGTGGTTTCATCGGTTTTCATTTAATTGAAGCTCAGTTAAACGTAGGCAATGTGCCACCCAATTAAGATAAAACAAAAATACTAATTCACTTCTAACCGAACTTTTATCAGACCCACCAAAAGCACTAAAGAAAACTGAATTTAACTCTCAAAATATCGATTTCAAATAAAACACTTAGCATGTCGTGTCCTCATAGGTGAATATAAGATACACTCTTCTTCATTTTGCACTTCAATAAACCACTTACCACAGTCGGTGGATGTGGAAGTATAATGGTATCCTCTAACGAACCACCAGACATCTCCTCTTCAAAGAACCACGTTCGTCGGTTATAGTACGTCATGGTATCATTGTCGTGCCAGACGATATCCTCTTTTGACCGCTCCTCACGAAAAACATATGGGCCATGTTGGGAAAAGTTCGGTTTGACATTGTGGTTGGTTGCCTCATGCATATTTGTCCAGTTGAAAAGGTACATGGACATGAAACTTTTGATCGGTGGATTTAACCATTTTCTGAACATCCATGAGTTCGGTCTCAACGGAAGATGCTGGATAGTTTCGAAATCATTTTATATACAGTTTGATGTAAAATATTTTAAAGTTACTTACCCTATTGACTATAGACTCAGTTGCTTGTGGCCAAAAAGTTAACAAAAGAATTCCACCTACCACACACAGAACACCGATTGTTGTTAACCAAATTTTTTGGTGAAGAACACTACAATTGCAACACATTTTTTAATTTTTCTGTCACGGAACTGAAAGTATATTAAGATATTTTTTTTTTGGGTTTTGTATTTCGGAAATGTTTTTAAAATTAGAAAAAAACAACATCCTATAAGTCTAATTGGCCAAAAGCTTATCAGTATTCAATGAATTCGAAGATTACAGACTTTTGTGTAAACATATTTATTGATTGGAAACTTATGACCGGAATGGTGCGTCAACCTTTCTGAGGCGCTTGATTATCTTAAAGATTGCTAATGCGGTGATTAAAAAACACTTACAATTTTAAAAATAAAGGAAATTTGATACTTCGATGGACTAGGCTGGGCTGTATAACTTTCGAAACTGTGCTGCATGAGGTAGCTATCTATTGACTAAAAGCTAATATCAGTTCAGCGGCTTCCGCAGACATAACAGACACTTTGGCATTGAGTATCAGCAGAAAAGATAACAACAGCCTAAAAGATATCGTAATTTTGTTCAAATTTTGTACTCCGTAACCTTTGGAGTTGAGGTTATTTTTACCTTTATCACCTTATCGCTAGAAAAGAGATCCTAAACAATTTTCAAAAGATAACGAGGTACATCGACTCCGAATTATAGTTCTGATAGCTTATGTTTGCCTTCTCTATAAGTATTAATAAAGATCAATCAATCTTTTCTTTTGAGCGTTATATAATGTATTCGTTAAAAGGCCCTTAGTATGAAATAAGATAGAAAACCAGTGTTCGAAAGCTGTGTTTTTCTTACTTTTATTAAATACGTTACCAAATATCTAATATCAAAGGCTGAAAAGATCCTGATCAATTTGTATTCTAATTTGAATTGAAATTAAATATTCCGTTGTTTCATTTCTTACAATCAAAAAAATAATAATTTTTATTTTTCTGCTATGCTCAATGAAGAATGTTTGCTACAAAATAAAATATCAAGTTTCTTAAAAATATCATCTGAGTGTTTTATAAGCATATGCCTATATCTTTCTTCTCTTAGAAGTTTATGCATTATCTTTCCTGTAGGACTCGTTGGCTTTCATATTTGTGTGGGTTTCAACATACTGCGCCCTTGAAGTCTCCGCTTCAATATCTACGGAAAGCCTACATAATTTTTGAACTGGGCGCTTAAGTGTCGCACGAACTGCACATTGCGGAGCTGAAGGAAGCCCAAAAGTCACTTTTGTTAGCCAATATTCTTGAATGTCACTATTATCTGTTGGTCACCAAAAATCCTTCTGTAAGTCCTACTGCTCTGGACTAATTCGCACTTGCAGGAACATTTTCTGAATGTCTGCGGTCACGGCGATTGGATGGCATCGAAAGCGCATTATAAGTGATACCAAATCTTCTTACAACCAGGAACAGTCGAACATGAAGCATCGTAGACTATCCGAAATTTTCTTGAGTACAGCATGATGTGGAATGTGATAACACAGTGGCCCTGGCGGACGATCAGCTAAACGCATATTATCTGCAATAAGTAACTCTTGGATTTCATCAAAATAGTTTTGTTTATATTGTTCATCTTTTTGAAATCTTCTAATTGTTGAAAACAATGAAATTCGATTGCTCGTGATGAGCCAAGCTTCTGAATATCACTGCGCAATGGAATTTGGACTTGAAAGCGGCCATTATGCAAGCGCTGATGCGTGCGCATAAATATTTTCTCGTATTGTTCTTGTATCATTGTGCCTAATTATTTATCTAATTGCTGGTTTGTCTCGTTACTTGTCATTATGTTTACCGCGGTTTCCTTTTGAGTGTGAATACCTCCGCCAAATATTAACCAATCTAGTTTCGATGGTTGAAAGACGATTATAAAATCATTGGCCAAACTGCCGTCTTTGAATAATTATGGCCCGAACACTAGCCCCAAAAGGACATTTATGGGTGCTGAGAAGAGCGCTTCTGGATCAGCCAATTGTTCAGGCAATACCGGTGAAATGATTCCGGATGATATTTTTGCCTTTGGAAACCACATATCAGTTATCTGAGGCACAGTAAATAATTCGATTGTCGCTAGTGGTTTGTCACTTAATCGATCTAAAAGCTAACATACTATTTTGCGAGTATTTGACTTTCTAGTGTTATTGATGCCATTTAAACGAACATTACAGCGATGTGTTGGCCATTGCAGTTGATTTATTGATATTCATTTGCGCACCGGTGTCACATAAGCCCGTTGTGGAGGAGAAATTCGGTCAGAGATTCTGAACCGTATAACGGCCGTTGCTAAAAGGGCTGTATCTTTGTTTTCGTCCGAGTTAGTTAAATTTGTCATGATTTGCGCATTAAGGTCACTGCGCCTATGACATGCTGCTGATTGTTACTTAGTAACTCGCTGTGTTGCTGTATTTTGTGCAATACAGCGTTCTTCTGCACTACGTTCTAAGCGTTGAAGTGTTTCCAATGGACCGGAAACTTTCGAATTTATAAGACATAAACAGCTATTGTCTGGCGTACGACAGTGCGGGCACGGCTTATCTGGGCACACGGTTGTAAGGTGTCTGAAACTGAAGCAATTGTAACACAATCTCTATTCATTGACGTAATTCTGTCTTTCCATAATTGGCATCGCCTTGAATTTGAAGCATTTGAAGTGCCAATGACGGGCTCTTGGGACGTTGGATGTTATTCGTCACTACGACCATTACTTACACCTCGTTCAACCATTGTAGAACGTTTACTACATAGTGCAGTTCGGTGTTCATTATTCTGTTCTAACGAACGTGTTGCCACTAGCTGTTCGAGAAAGCTGGCACGCGTCTCCAAAAAACCATACATTTGTTCCAAGGTAAGGAGTGTATCGGCTGAACGTCGCAATACACATTGTGCTTGGCTGTCTGCATCCAGAATGCTTATTGATTACATAGTAATGGTCAAAAGTTCAGGGTAGTTGCTTTTATTTGCAACCGGCCATTTTTATATATTTGTGCTGCTCGTCCTTGCAATGAATCTAAAAAATACCGCTTTTGTTGGCCATTCGATAAATTGAGCACTGTTGTGCACTTTTGCTTCAAACACTGCTCGGAAATTGGCCCAATCAACTTCAAGTTCGTGAATTTTATGAATTTTTGTGGCTCTGACAGTTGAATATGAATCAGTTGGCAAACTATACGACGTGATCGTTTGAAGACTGTTTTTTGGGTTAAATTGTAGATATGAATTAGTTCCTCGACTATAATAGAACTCAATACATTCTATGGACAATGCGTACAATATTGGACTAGCGCTTAGTTCCTGCCTAATATTTTGGAATATGATCCAACCACTTTCCAAAATACTCCATGCAAACGTCCAGTTTATCGATTGACTAATTTGATAGCTGACAACCTTCCTCCACAGCCTGCATGAAAGCTCAAAGATTCATATTTAATGGCCATGATATTGATTCTTTAACCGCATCTGATGTTGAAGAATAAAGCGCGTCTTCATGTTGTCGCTTCAGAGAATATCTACCTTGTTTTGTGGTGTTAACAATGGCTGACTGGTGCAAAAACTGATTCACATTAATGAAATCATCATTTGAATGCTCTCTCACAACTTCTGCATCAACTTCTGCTTCTGGCTCACGAGTTATCCGAACAAATGTGTCTGGCACAGTTGGAAAAAGGCTTACTATTGTACTGAATTCAGTACAATTTGATATCGTCAGTACAAAAGTACATCTTTGCCATTTTCAGTACAATTTTGAATTGTTTTTACAAAATTGATTGATTTCTTTAATTTTATGTTATCTTTCAAAATATTCATCGAATTATTCAAGGTGCTTTCTGTATTCCTCATTCTTCAGCAAGCGTTGAAAGAAAGAAACGTTGATAGAAACCAAAAATCACATCAAAAAATAATGTTGGCACAGTCTTATAAATAATACAAATCTTGTCAATAAAAATGTCTACGGCGAAAGATGACAAAATCTTCAAAGACACCATAGGCCCGTATCTATGGTAGTGTGAGATTCTTACTCACTAAAAAAAACACCTTTCAAACAAATGATCTAAGTTGCCTTATCAAGTAGTTTAATCTTCATTTTTATTAATCACGTTTGGTAGGGAGCTCTCCGCCGAGGGGACCTGCAATACCGCAGAATCACACGGTTATCGTTATGTCTTGCTACACTAGGTCGAACGGTCTCGTTCTCCGAAGTTGGCGTACAAGATTGTATGTTCCATGGAGCACCAATAATTGCTCTGAGGACTTTGTTTTAAAATGTTTGCAGTGTTTGTATATGGCTAAGTTTGGCACAACCCCAAAGTTGTATTCCGTAAGTCCACACAGGTTTTAGCACTTGCTTGTAGATAAGCAATTTGTTATAAGTACTTAGATTGGAATATTTTCCAATTAGCCAGTTTAGTTCTCGTAACTTAATATCGAGTTCTTCTCTTTTCTTTTTAACGTGCGTCTTCCACTTAAGCTTAGCATCAAGATGGGTAGATTGTTAACATTCTTGTAAGTAAAGTTAACATGTGTTGATTTGGACTCGTTTAGAACATTTCTTCGTACAGTTTGTTATTTTGTCAAGAGTTTTATGTAGCTTTTCGGTTGATCTTTCAATTGAGCTGGATGATGCAAGTATGGCCGTATCATCAGCAAATGTTGCTATAGTGACGTCTTCTTCTTCTCGAATATAAAGAACGAATAACACCGGGCCAAGAACGCTTCCTTGTGGAACACCAGCATTTATTTCTTTAAATCCTGAATATTCAGTGCCTTGTTTCACTCGGAAAAGTCTATTTTCCAGATAGGATTCCAGAATATAATATATTTGTTTCGGAAAAACCTGTCTTAATTTAAATTTTAAGCCGTCGTGCCAGACCTTATCGAAAGCCTGGGAAAAATCAAGAAAGGCGCTTAAACATATCTGTTTCCTCCCTAGGGATTTTTCAATTTCATTTATTATTCTGTATACTTGATCAATTGTTGAGTGGTTATTTCTAAAACCGAATTGGTGTTCTGGAATAAGCCGTTTCTCTTCTACAATTGGAAACTGCTTGTAATTATTTCTCGAATAACTTAGAAATTATTGGTTATAACGACCATAATGGTTTTGGACCATAATGACTTCGGCCACTTTCCCTTGCCGTGGAACGTATGCAAGGCTAAACGTGGCATTAATCAGATGTTGGATTTTAGTGATTGCTTTTTTCGGTAACTTTTTGAGAATGGGTGCATTTATCAAGTCATATCCGGGATCTTTTTTGTTTTTTTGCTTTCTTATAGCGCCTTAAAGTTCTGAAAATGTTACATCTCGAATTCGGAAGTTTTCAGAGGTCCAATGATTATCACCGGGTTCATTCAACAACTCCTCACCGTCAAAAGGCTTGAAAGTTTCCTAGAGGTGATCGGCAAACATATCTGCCTTCTCTTTGTGTGTTTTAGCCCAATCTCCATTGTTTTTTCGAATTGGTGCTGATTGTAACTTGGGTTTTTTAACACCTTTAATAGCCTTCCACAGAGAGTAATACGTACTTTTTTCTGCGGAAAGACCTTCGAGATAAGTAGAAATCTCACGGTTTCTTAAATGTCGAATTGCATTTTTACTGGAGAGATGATTCAAAATAGTTTTGTGTTGAGGAGCGCGGGATTGTTGCCATTTCTTACGTGCTTTTCTTTTTTCGAGTATAAGTTCTTTAATTTCAATTGAAACATTTTGCTCATTAGGAATTGAATTTCTGCTATTTTGCGGAGTGTTTTTCCAGGCAGTATCTTGGACGATTTTAATAAATCTCTCAACTTCATCTTCTAATTCAAACTTGATCATAATACACATAAAGGGGTTTTAAATAAATGTGTGTTATTTATTTCTGCATACAAAAAATTTATGATTTAGAAATCCTTTAAAGGCTTTAATGAACGCCACAACTGGATCGTCTGATTTGGGGATCCGTCCGTTATTTATTTAGCTCTAATAACGAAGGTCCATTAATTGTATTTAATTACAATTTAATTTAATTTAATTTAATTTAATTAATTTGTACAAACTAACAAGCTAACTAACACACCTGGCGTTGCTGTGGCATACCATACATTTTCTTGATACCCGAAAACAGCTTCACAAATCGGTTCCAACAGTAACTAAACACTATCAACATAATCGTGTCAGTACACGAACAAAATGTAATACTGTTGATATGAAAATATGTACATTAAATAGCTTTAGTTACTCCTTACAACATCAGCTATATGTCTGCGAAATAATAAAAATGAATAAAAATATATGGCACCACCTATTTATTTAATAAAATAGCCTTAACTATTTCCTACAATATTAGCTATCTGCTTGTGAAAGTCCCGTCAAAATCGGTCCATAAATAAGAATTTTCGAAAAAAGGACCCCATCTTGACCCCTAAGTTACTTCCTAGAGCATCAGCTATCTGTCAGTAAAAGTTTCGTCAAAATCGGTACAGCCATTCCCGAAAGTAGCCCGAACAAACAGACAGACAAAAAAAATTAAAAATTGTGTTTTTGTTTTAACTATACTTTCATTTGCCTATTTGTATAAAAGCTGTTATTTTGATATTAAAAACATAAACAATTTTTTTTATGTTAATAAATGAATTGTTTTTTTTTTCTTGTTGTTATTTTTGAATTTGTGTTTGCTTACATATCAATTTAAAAGAGCCCAGTCTTTATCAGAATTATGGTAGAATTGTTATAGATAATACCAATTTGACATAATGTCTAATTAGTAAATTTTGAAATAGACATAATGTCCACATAATGGAAATGCCAAAGAAAAATCCCAAATTCATAAAAAAGACGAATTACTCTTGGGACGTAACTGTTATGTTGTTGTTGATATAGAACCACAATGGGCGCAGGGACATAAGTCCCCGGGATATAAGTGTCCCAGTCTTATGATTTGGGACTTATATCCTACCTTGTTAATGTTAGTATGAAGAAGGTATTGGGGGCATGTTACCCCCTGCAACCGCCCTGCTTGGGTTCACTATATGATTTGGAGAAGGTGCAAGGTTGAGTATGTGTAACGTTTCTTTTTGATTTAAGGAACTTTTGCATAAACCCAATCTCGAACCTACTCCAAATCCTATAGAGCCTAGGCAGGGGGTTGCAGGGAGCAGCATATCGCCCCATACCTACTTCATACTGATTGGGAGAAAAAATCTCAAGAAATTTCTTTGCACACTGATTCGGTAATAACGCCGAAATTCGGATCCACATTATTATCAATCCAGCATACACACTATGATTTCTTTTAATTTGTTAACTAAGCTCAATATGGACATTATGTCCAAAAATAAAATTAGATTTGAAGTCCAAAATTTCAATTCAGACATTTTGTCCAGCGCTTGGTGGCTTCAGTATGAGGTCTTTCTCTTAAAATAATGGAATATTTTTCTTTACTTCTTCCGTGAGTATTCGTTCAACAAGTGATTAATGTACAATTCCCATCGCTTCAGAATTATTTCAGTATCGGTGATCAGACGTTCCTTTGGACTTATTTGAAAAAAAAACTTTCTCCTGCTATACTGCTAACTTTTCCTAGACAGATTATAGGTTTTGCGTACACCTAATAAAATATGTAAGGATTTTCACTATTTCGAAATGCACCCAGATTACCAGCAAACCAACTACTTATTTCCACATTTTAATCGTCTTCCAACACCTCATCAAACCACTTCAAAACTTTTTTGAAAATACAAATACCAATGATTAGAATTATACATCTAATTATAAAAAAATACTCCGTATTATTCTCTGTCTCTCAGCTCAGATGATGCATCTGACACCAGCGATTAAGGTCGATAGATAAAAGTATTTCCAAAATTGGAACGGCTGTGATACATTTTATTTGCGATTTTTGGTACTATAATGCAAGTTATGCATTCGTGCAGATTAAACATTTTGAGATAACAATCAAACATGACATTACGATGATAGAGAAACATATTTACTGGCAAAATTCTGTCCATCTGTCTGTCTGTCTGTACGGATGTATTTTGGACTGTAGCCTAAATGATTTTTAAAATTTAAAACTTAAGGTTATTTTGACATTTACAGAAGATTTTTTTTGATTTACGGGACCTATTATATAACCGTTATGTAAAAGCTTATTTTTTCTTGGAAACGAGTCGAAGAATTTTTATAAAAAAAACACTGTACGACTGTAGGTAAGCATTATATTTTGGTGAAAAAAAAATTAATATGGTGGGCCAGAAACGGTACCTCCCATAGGACCGGTTTTTTTTTCTTCGACTTTCTCGAAAACTGGTAATCCGATTAATATCAAAATTGATATTCAAGAAGATGTAGGTAGCCTAAGTAATTTCGCATTAATTTTTTTTCGAAAACTTTTTTTTTTGAATTTTTAATAATTTTTTTTTTCAATCAATCAATATTTTTAATTATTGTTTTTAATTTTGTTTATAAATGAATGTTATTTTTGTGCTTAAGTTTGGGTTCTTAATTTATTTTTTTTTAATTTTTTAAAAAAAGTTGTTAAAAAAACATTGTATTTAAAAACCGTTCCTACGATTTTGAAAAAACAACACACTCTTAAATAAAATGGTGTTTAAATTATTTCACTCAATACAATTTAACGTACTTTATTCGAACAAGCAAAAGTCACAACAATCGAATAAATGCTTTGATGTTCACTGTAATTTTCTTAAATTTTATTCTATAATGTGACCGCACATCTGAGCAAGTACGTGCGATCTAGTCGTGCAATTAAAGTTCTTCATCAGTAGGGTTTTAAATAATATGCCTCTTCGATTTGTTCTGATATACTCCTAAGCCGAAGTATCAGGATTTAAATCTTAAATTTTCATGAAACGCAAGCCCAAAGGTTTCCGTGCATTTTTTTTTAATTCATTTTACTCTCCACAATTTTATCAATATTTCCAAATTTCTCACGCAAATAAAACCTCAAACTTTCAAAACGACCAAAACCTTCAACTCCAAGTGAACTACAGCTCCAAGTTACTTCTGAATTCAAACGGACAAATGCACCAATATTATGAACCAAGGCAATTCATGTGAAACCAAATCCATTCCAACAAGATTTGACCGCACACGTTGAAACTCAAAAGACATCGATTAAGTAAGGATTCAACTTTTTAATTGGAAATCCTCCCTTTTTGATATATCTCTCTCTCTGGCTATACCCGACTGAGCTATACGATGCCAATGCGAAAGCTCATGCATTCAAATTCAAATCATTGGTAAAAGGACCTTCGTAATGGATGAAGGCTTTCAACTGCCGTAATTTGATAGCAGCTGTATAGTCTTTCCTTTTGGCCAGTTTTCAATGAAGCCTTAGCCTTTCCTGGTGCCAGACACTTCCATGTGTGGTGGGACGTAAATGGTGTGATTTTTTTTTGTGATGGTGTTTTTGAAGTAATTTCAAAATGGCTTTCTTGGATCACACACTATGAAATCATGCTTCGAAGGACTTTTGAGAAAACATTATTCATCTTCAAGCATGAATGAATTTTTTTTTAAGGATTTCATATATTCCGGTCATGGGTTTTTTTCTTTGTCTTTCGTATGTGAAGAGTACGATTTCTTATGAAGGCTTTATAACTAGAGGTTTTGGATTTCAATTAATTCGGATGTTGCTAGACAGGCAGAAAAACTTTATAGTAATAAATTTCTGTGAATCTGCACATCATATCACTTTCTAGTTAGATTTATGTAAGCAGGCTTTTAGTATAGTAAGTTATTGAAAAGTCGTTGTGGGCTTATAAGATCTTGTTTTTAATAGAAGCAATATTAACAGTCGTTATTAATAATAAACAAAAAACAATTATAAACTAGAAAAGGTGTTACATCTTTTTCTTCCGTTGAATGGCTTTTTAGTACAGGGTGAAGCTGAGATAGAACCGGCAAGTGTAACCAGCGCTCAATCAAATTAGTTGATGACGGAAATCCTTCTTCTTTGTCTCTGCAGCATTTGGATTCGAAAATCTGCGAATCTACAGTATCAGTATAGTGATAGATAACTTCTTCTTCTTCTTTATCTGACGGCGACGTGAAGATTGTCATGATCTAGACCAGATCACAACTCTGCCACTTCACTGCTTTGCATTACGGCTCCACCTGGCGGTGTTTGCCAGCTTGACCAGGTTGTGAGTCGTTGTGTTTATTAGAACCACAAGTTCTGCTTCGGTAGAGTTGGAAATTGCTTTTAACTGGGTTCGTAGAACATCCTCTTTCTATACAACAATACCGCTTAGTTGGTCATGCTGTGTTCTGTCCAAAATGGTATTAATTTTTTTGTTTCTTATTTAATAATTTTTGGCACTCTTGCTATCAATCACTTCATTTCAGCTATCTTGTTCTTTTCTAGTGTTCTAGTGTTTTCCGCCACTTCGTTCACGATTTTTGATCTCATCATCAGATGATCCTTTGCTATTAAATTATTGAATAAATTTAAACCTATTTAATTTGACAAGAACTGATTTCATTCAAAAATATCATAGGCCTGTGTGGATCAGTAAAGGGAAAACATTTGTGTTCAGTTTTGTTCTAGAAGTAACAGGGACAGGGTACCTTGCGAATAAGAAGAAGCTGAAGTTATGAATTCTGCTATATTAGATTGCTGATCAGCGTTCAAAGAGAAGTCAGCCAAACCATGTTTAGAGATGTTTCCAATGCCCATTTGCCTTAGGAGAGCTTTGATACTCGTTGTATTGGTGACGTGTAGTTTGTTAAAAGTTCAAATTGCGGTCTTTTGTTTCATTTTTGAGATCATCTTATTTATATATGTACGCTCGTCGGTGAGTTTTTTGCAGTTCCTGCAAATTTTTCTGCGTGCAGTCATTTGGTGTAATGATATATGGAAATTTTTGTTTGGTTGCCTTTGTAAAGCCGGCAAATGATACGGCAATTTTGCTCCTGGGAATCATAAAAAGGATACACTCCACCAGTGCCTGTCATTTTGAATCTTATTGAAAGCCTCTCTAGTCCATCTGAATAGAAGTAGGCTTTGGCAGTTCCAGATCCCAAAAATGGTGTGTTTATTTATTTATTTATTTATTTTATTTATTTATTTATTTATTTTAAGTAAATACTAACACTGTGGAGGTCTTATAAGCTGGTGATAGCAAATGTAATAACATAAACAATTTTAATAAGAAGATAAAATATAAAAAAAAAAATAATTGAATTGAAAGTTTAACATTAATATTAAGTTAAGATATCATAACAAAATTTGATAAAAAAAAAGTAGTAAATTATTGAGGAAGCATTATACAGAGAAGAAATAAGAGTGTAGATAGTAATAGATAAAGTGAAAAGGAGAGAAAAAAATAAAAGATTAATAAATTAATAGATAAATAAGTAAGTTAGTTGCTTTGGTTAGGCACTACGGAGATAGATTTTAAGCTTATTTTCCAGTTGTTATGTGCTGTTTGACCCACGTATTTGAGTTGGGAGTGAATTCCAAGAACGTACAGCAGTGATGAAAAACTGTCTCTCTGATGTGAGGCAAGAGAACTTAGGATGTATCATCGTTTTCGTCCTGTTTGATGCTGCAAATTGAAGAATTTCGTACAGATACTGCGGTTGTTTTGTTTGCATAATGGTGAACAGTGTTTTTTGCGAACGAAGCTTTATAAAATTATCAAGGGAAATGTGTAGAAGGTTCCCAGCTAAATGCGATACATGGTCATATTTTCTCAGTCCATAAATATAATATGTTGAAAGCTACTTTTAACTTTCTTTTGGTCGCAGAGTCACAATTGTTGTAAATTTCACAACCGTAAGTAAGGTTTGGGATTACAAGGGTTTTGGCAAGAACCATTCTAGTTTTAGGTGGTGTAAAACCCTGGATTGTCCATAAAGATTTTAATGATGCGTAAGTTTTCCCTACTACTGAATTAATGTGATCGTTCCAAGTTAATGTCCTGTTAAAGAACTCCAAGAAAGTTCCATTGATGACTACAGATGGGAAGTAGGGTATATCAAGGATTTTTTTTAGATAAAACTAAACATTTGCATTTTGATGGGCTTAGCATCAAAGCGTTACTTTTCGTCCAGGTAAAGATTTTGTCGAGTTCTTCGTTTACAGTACAGACACAATCTTCAATAAGTCCTATGGGACAACTTTTGTATATTTGTATGTCATCTGCATAAAAATAAAAAAAAAAAAAAAAATTCGTCAAAATGGATGCTATTTCGTTTATGTGGAGGGAGAATAATAAGGGTGAAAGAATTGATCCTTGAGGGACACCGTTCATAATTGAAAGGAACTTAGAATGTTTGTTATCACATCACATCACATACACCGATTGTTTTCTACCTTGAAGAAACGACGAGAATAGTTTAATAGATTCTGGGGAGACGTTATATTTACTCCTTAGTTTGTTCAAAAGTTGGGAATGATTAACCATGTAGAAGGCTTTTGAGAAATCTAGAAGGACAAGGAAGGTAACCCTGTTGTTATCAAGTTGTCCCCTTATATCTTCGATGACCTTAAGAAGGGCTGTGGTGCAGCTGTGCCTAGGACGAAAACCAGATTGAATGCTTTTTAAGAGGTTGGGCGTGCAATAAAGTCGTAGTGTTGTTTTTGCATGATTTTTTCAAAACTTTTGGATAAAAAAGGCAAAATTGATATTGGACGAAATTCGGTACCTAAAGAATTTTTTGGAACTGGTATAATTTTTGCAATTTTCCACTGATGCGGAAAAATTCCAGTTGTAATAATTGTATTAAAAATATGCGTTAAAAATGGTAACACTATAGGTAAGATACATTTGAGAAACATGGGGGTTATATCATCAACACCAGTTGTGTTTGATTTGATCGACAAGATACTTTCAAGTACATCAACGCTATTTATGCCCGCAAAACTAAACGGTGGAAAAAGAAAATCAGCAAAGTCTTCTGTGGATTCTTGATCGGTGCTAGGAACAATGGTTGGTAGGGAAGAGAACTTAATATTTAGTTCTTCAATGTCAATGTCGTTTTGTAAACGTGTCTTTTGTTTCCCTATCCCAAAATCCCGTAGTTTTTTCCAGAGTTTGCGACTATCGGCAGATGTATCGATGCGAGTTGAATAAAAATCTCTTTTTGGTTATTCCCAAAATCCTTTAATGTAAAGAGAGTTTTCCACATCAAGTTTGTATCAGTTTAGGTCCTTTGATTGTGGCTGGCGATACCTGATAGTGGAGTTACTTCGCTCTTATGAACAAGTTGAGCAGTATAAGCATTGTATTGTATAGCTTATGTCTGAAACCTTTCTGAACGAATGGTGCGCTAGCGGACTTGAATTGTGTGTTTGTCTAAAGTGTTAAAGTAGGTATTTGAATTGAATGGAGTCGGTCGCCATGCTGTATCACTGTGTGGCCTCTTGAGTTTTTTTCTATTTGACAAAACGTCTTTCAAAAGACAACGGAATTCTTCATGAACCTTAGAAGAATTCAAACCAATCTAGGCTTTAAAAAGGCAAACAGTTATTATTGTTGATTGTTACTATCGCCCGAATTGAACTCATTTGAAAAATAGATAATACTGACATCAAATATTTTGAGTATTTGAAAATTAGATTTCATTGAGTGCAACACCTAGTTTATGGGCAAGATTCATCACACTTTGCCCAACAAACTCCGAAATCAACTGATTCCTAAAAAACATCTCGAATAAACTCAGGAATTATGATTTATGTAGTATAATACTCGTCAGCCGTTTTTGAGGGAAGAACTGTGAAACTTAAGAAGCACCCGATTATAATCTGGGGCATGGTTGTGCCCCCGACAAGAAGAAGATGAGCCCTCATAACAGGTTTGGATTATCCCAAATAAACAAAATTCTCGGGATATCTTGCCAAAAGCGAACTTATTACACATACAAAGTTGTGATTGCATAGCTTTTATACTTTATATTTTTTTCGGTATCTTAAAAAATAGTATGTAAAGTCGATTTACGGACGATAATTTTACGTGATAACGTCATAAGAAAATATTGATGGCAGCAACACCAACATACAACCTGTTAACTCACACCCAAAAACCCTCTCGTTAATTCCACACACACACACCCCAATATCTACATCTACTTTAACCGAACTCCGCCTATTTGTTATTTCTTTTTCTCTTCTTGTCCTTTTTGAATTTGTGTGGAATTATTTTAGGAATTTCCGCCTGTTCTTTTTTCATGTTCGCCTGATGCTTTCGATCGATTTTGGTTGAAAGAACCACAGTATCGCGGTTAGCATGGTCATGAATCTTATCAGTATGAGTCTTATCAGCATGAATCATGTTATTTCGTACGTTTAGCCTGTCATCGATTTATAAGACGCTGCCACGTCAAAAAAACCTGATTTTGTCACTGACTCACTGATGATCATCAAAATTGTTAGGGTACTTCCTAATGTCCTAGAAAGCTAAAATTTGGTATGTAACCTAAACTGGTCTCGTTAATGATGCTATTATCGTTTGCGTAACATGTTATTTCACTGACTTGTGAAAGATAGTGCCAATGATGTCGGCTGCAGTATTATGTACGATGCGTTCCGATTTGTTGCTAAAGTAGTTAAATAAAAAATGTTTTCAATGTTCCATCGTCGAAAATCTCGGCGACTTCTTGAAACCTTAAGGAGCAGGAAGCGTTCCCCATTCTCTTTTGATGTAGACGGACCATGCCGCGAACAGATATGATTTTTCTCCAATATCTGCGGTAGAGTGAAAATTTAATCAATTGTATACTTTGATTGTTTAAATAATTGACAAAGCGCAATTTTAAGGAAACTAATTCCTCTGTACAAATATCTCCCTACTTGTAGATCGGGCAATCAATTCTGAGATTCCATTTAACATGCATTATACTTCAAATCGGCCGATCGGCAATTTCACGTTCGACATTCGTACGAAGTTCATCAATGGTCGCTGGCTTGTTGGCATAGACCATAGACTTGACGTAGCCCCAAGGGACCATTTCGTGAGATAACACGTTCTCCAAACTTGGTTTCCAATAAATTGATTGTGAGTTGTGACATTCGCTGTGTGGCTTGTGGGGCAGTACTGTTGGAACCACACGTCCTCCAAGTCCATATCATCCAATTGGGGCCAAAAATATTCGGTTATCATTGAACGGTAGCGATCCCAATTCACAGTAACGTGCGGTCTTGATCATCACGGAATAAGTACGGCCCAATGACGCCGCCGGCCCATTAACCACACCAAACCGTATTTTTTTCGGGATGCAATGATGACTCATGGAGTACGTGTGAATTGCTGACTGACCAATACCACATATTTTGTTTATTGACGAAGCCATTCAGCCAGAAATGAGCCTCATCGCTGAAGATGATTTTTTTTATGAAAATCCGCATCATTTTCAAGTTGTTGCTCAGCCCAATTCACAAACATAAGACGCTTCTGGTGGTCAAGCGGCTTCAGTTCTTGCGTCAATTTAATGTTGTAAGGATGTCGCCACAACGACGTCACAGAGATGCCCAACGCTTGAGAACGACGTGGGAGAGACACATTTGGGCTTTCTGCAACTGAAGCCTCAGCGGCGGCAATATTCTCGACACTACGGGCACTTCTTTGTCTCACTGGCACCGGAACATTTTGTACTGTGCCTCTTGATTTCAAATTTTTCCACTAGACGCTCAATTGTTGATCTGCTAGGACGATTATGACGACCATACATTGGACGTAGCACTCCTAACGTTGAGGCCACTGACTCTGATTTTCGGTATTAAATTTTAATAATTTCGACTCGTTGTTGGCTCGTATATCTTTCCATCATAAAATGGCAAACCTTATTGAAGAGAAATGTCAAAAGAGCGGTAAGAAATATGGCGTCGTTTGCTGTCCCTGTCGCTCTACTTTTGTAGCGTCCCTGGTGAAAAACCCGATATTTAGCTGATTTACATAAACGCTCTCTGCGACATAATTGAACGCTACTTTGGGAAGTTGGTAGTTCATCAAGAAGGCCTTTAAAGACACCGTCTCTTTGTTTATCTTCAGGACCTTTTCACTCATAAATCCTCAACCAAAAAGTATTCCTATTAAGATAAGTAGGTTAACTAGCGAGTTTCTTGTTTTGTATTCCATGTTTACCGTGCCTTTACAAATTTGCTTCGGCATGGCGTTAGTCACTTCTGATTGTTTCTGATAAAAACATTCTTCTAGCTTACTGCTGGTCAAAGTCTAAGGCATGTGGTCTAATTATGCTTAAGTCTAGACTACGCGTGTCTTAAGATATTTAGACTATTATCTTTGATTTAAAAATTATCAAAAACATTCTTAAACTAATTGAGAAGAAATATCTCAAAATACTTATCTACCATTTATCAATAACGGTTTTTCCAATTTCCATATCTATATTATATACGAGTAGATACACAACAATCAAATATTTTTTTATCTGTAGTTATCTACAGATCTGTCGATAAGATACACAAAATATGCGTAGATAAGTTCTTACTGCTTAACTATGTATGTATAGGAGCAGTATTTGCTGTTATAGCTAGATTTATTCATTGGTATCCATTATTGACAGCATCAATAATAAATATATAATGACTTAAGAGTCAATGTATAATCATATTTATTGGTGTAAATTTAACTTTTTTTCCTCAACATTTTTATGATTAGGTGGTATACCTAGACGTTACTCAGATTATCCAGATGATTATCCACAATTGTTTCAACAATTTCATTGATTGGAATTATTATATTTATAATTATTATTTGATAAAGAATAATGAAACAACGAGAAGTAATATATAATTATATTCTTCAAATGATACCAAAATATTTCTCATGCAGAACATAGTTATTCAGAACTACTATTACTAACTTATTTCTAATATGGCAGATTAGTGCACTTAAATCCATTTTCATATATAAAGTATTTTACTTTTGTTGACCATTGGTTTAGAAAACCTACGTCCTTCCATACTCAAGTGATAATCGGAATTTCGACTTCTAAATGGTATTTTTTAGAGGTAGAGAACTTTGAAATGGAATAAAACAAAGATTTTTTTTTTAAATTGACATGCAATTTACTTTATTCGAAAGATAATCTTCTGGCATTATTATTTAATTATGACTTCTGGTATATGAACGCCACGGCTGGGTCGGACGTAGTCTAATCTGGAGGTCCAATTTTCGATGACTTTTTCCAACATTTGTGGCCGCATATCGGCAACATCGCGGCGAATGTTGTCCTCCAATCAATCGTTTCGGGCTTATTGGGATAGACTACCGACTTCACATATCGCCACAGAAAATAGTCATCACACGGTCTTGGAGGCCAATTCACGGGTCCGTAACGTGAAACTATGCGGTCACCAAACGTTTCCTTCAATAAATCAATTGTAGCACGAGCTGTGCGACATGTTGCGTCGTCCTGTTGTAACCACAGCTCCTGCACATCATGTTTGTTCAATTGATGAACGAAAAAATCAGTAATCATGGCTCTATAGCGGTCACCATTGACTGTAACGTTCTGGCCAGCATCGTTTTTAAAGAAGTACGGACCAATTATTCCACAAACCCATAAAGCACACCAAACAATCAGTTTTTTGTGGAAGTAACGGTGTCTCAACATACACTTGAGAATTATCATCACTCCAAATAGGGCAGATTTGTTTTTTGACGTATAAATTCAACCAAAAGTAAGCTTCATCTCAAAACAAAATTTGCTTATGAAAATTAAGATCAACGGCAATCTTGTTTTGGGCTCATTCACCGAATCTACGCCTTGCTTAAAACACTTAATTATTTGACTTTTATCTGATTGTAGGTATTATTAGTTTTATTTTATTATTTTATTTTATTTATTATTATTCTATTGCAAAATATAGACAAACCTCCGAAAAACCGAGAAAAATAAACTGCACGCCTACTTGTTGAAAACATGTCAACGAACAATTGCATTAAAACAAATTTGAAGAAGGACAACTGTAAAAGTTGTTAAATTTTCTGTACCCAAGTGGATACAGTGGTAGTGAATCGGCTAAACAAATAACGTTTAGTAGTAACAAATAAAATAAATTGCACGACTGGATCGCACGTACTTGCCCTTATGTGCGGTCACAGCTTCGAATAAAATTTGAAAAATATCAAAGGAAAATTCAAAGTTTTTATTCGATTTTTCTGATTTTTAGATTGTTTGAAAAAAGTACGTAAATAGCTTTCAAAAAAATGTGAAAAAGTGTATTGATCTTTGAAAAAAAAAAATTAGAAAATTTTTAAAAATACAAAAAAGTTTTCGAAAATATTTTAAAATAAAATTACTAAAGCTATTCCAATTTCATTGAAATCGGATGACCAGTTTTCGAGAAAGTCGAAGAAAAAAAAACGGTTCTATGGGAGGTACCGTTTTTAGCCCACCAACTTGATTTTTACTTGCGATTTATAGCTACTATAATACAAGTTATGCATTCGTGCAGATTAAAAATTTGGAGATAACAATCAAACATGACATTACGATGATAGAGAAACAGTTTAGAGTTGCCTGCAAAATTCTGTCGGTCTGTCTGTCTGTCTGTCTGTCTGTACGGATGTATTTATGACTGCAGCCTAAACGGTTGGGCCAATCGTCTTCAAATTTTGAACTTAAGGTTATTTTGACATTTTACAGAGAATTTTTTTTTAATTCTTCTTTAAGTTCAAAAATTAACAGTACCTGTCATCTAACCGTTATGTAAAAGCTTATTTTTCTCGAAAACGGCTCAAAGAATTTTTATAAAAAAAAATGTTTACTACTGTAGATATGCATTATATTCTGGTGAAAAAAAAATTAATATGATGGGCTAAAAACGCTACCTCCCATAGGACTGGTTTTTTTTCTTCGACTTTCTCGAAAACTGGTGATCCGATTACAATCAAAATTGATATACAAGAAGATGTAGGTAGCCTAAGAAATTTCGCATTAATTTTTTTTCGAAAACTTTTTTTTTGTATTTTTAATAATTTTTTTAATTTTTTTTTTTTTTTTTTTTGAAAAAACAATATTTTGAAAACGGGTAAGTTTTTTTTTTTTAATTTTGTTTTTAAATGTACGTTATTTGTGTGCTGAAGTATTCTTAAGTTATTTTTTTTTAATTTTTAAAAAAGTTGTCAAAAATCGTTTTATTTAAAAACGGCTCCTACAATTTAAAAAAAAAATTCACACTTTTTTACATTTTCTAAAGAATAAAATGGCGTTTAAATTATTTCACCCAATACAATTTAACGTACTTTATTCGAACAATCAAAAGTCTTAAAATCGAATAAAGGCTTTGAGGTTCAATTTAATTTTCTTAAATTTTATTCTACAATGTGAGCAAGTACGTGCGATCCAGTTGTGTAATTTATTTTTCACCCAAACATTACCTACACCTACAATAGTACACAGATTTTTAAATTCATAAATTCATAAAAAATTCTTGGAGCCTTTTCGAGAAAAATAAGCTTTTACTTAACGGTTATATGGCAGGTACCGTTAATATTTAAGCTAAAAAAAATTTAAAAAGTCCTCTGTAGAATGTCAAAATAATCTTATGTTCCAAATTTGAAGACGATTGGCCAAACCGTTTAGGCTGTAGTTCAATATACATTCATACAGAGGGACAGACAGACAGACAGAATTTCGCCAGTAACTCAAATATGTTTCTCTATCATCGTTATTTCATGTCTGATTGTTAGAATTTTTTTTTACAAATGCATAACTTGCCTTATCAAAAATGTGAAAAAGGAACATTATATTTAGTACTTTTCAAGGAAGTTCTGTCAATTTCTCAATGCTATAAATTGAATAAGTAAAATGATGATAAAACAATTTAATAATTTTTTTTGATTAAGCAAACGAATAAGTGTACTATCCGTGTGTTAGATAAGATATGTGTTTTCGAGTGAATAGTGTATATTCATTAATAGGGCTGTGTATATTTATGTTTGTTAATCACAATACCACCTCGCTCTAATTAAAAGACAAAACACTTTTCCGAATTGACATGATCACGTAATGAACTTGCAAACTTCGAGGGAGTAACCTGTTTCTACTAAAATACTAAAAGCCAACAAAATTTAACTGCATTTATGTGATTTTCCAACTATTAGACATTAGTACTAACCGATACACAAATACGACAACACTTACCCTTTCACATTACTAAATTGGTTCTCGAAAGCTTCAAAACCGAAAGCACTACTATAAAATTCAATGAAAAAGCAATCTAGTATTGTTGAATTGGAAAAAGTAACTCTGTTGGTGGAATATGTAGAGACACACATGTACGTTAGTCAGTGCCTTTGTATCTTTTTCAGTAGAAAATTTCGCAATCAGTGTAGTGATGCACAGGCGCCCCTATTTTCAAAAATAGATGCATTCCATTCCTGCAGTGAAGACAAAAAATTTCACTTGGCCTTTGATAGAGTTGCCATACAAACTTTGTAGTAAAAATTATATATATTTGTGCCCACATATGTAAGTTTGCAACCACAACTTAACCATATTGAACGTGTCATTGTTCTAAGGCTCCACAAGGACCAAGACATACAATAGCCATTGCAATCTTTTTAACAACTTTTTTGTCCCATTGTTCCTTTTTTTCTACAAAAATGTTCCGCTATTTTATTGGATTTAGTTCCAAAAGACCTCTAGCGCAACCACAGCTTAAGCTCAAAGGCACCGAATGGTACTCTCATGTCCAAAGTACATTGTTTGCTTCCATCATGTTCTGACCACCCGCGTGGCCAGCTTTATTGTATATAATATTGTTAAGAGCCACGGGATAAGGGGTTTCAAAATGGCCTTATACCCACTGACTGTCCATGTCCAGTTCATCCTTCGTCCAAGTTACTTTGTTCCGATGCTGCATTGTTGGCCAAAAGAAGCGGGTCACTGATGGTAAATGGTGAGCTAAGGTGGCTGCTGCTATGGTCAGGCGGCATATAATATCATTTTCCCTTTTTCGCCGTTTTGCTGTGGCCCACTTTAATGTCCTGGCTCTCTCTTATGGGCGAACTTAAATTATGTCCTTTGACCGCTCAGTCACACTTGGTGAATGCCATGACGATGCTATGCTGCCGCCACGGTAGAATAGTAATTTTGGGGTGAAATTTAACTCGGAGACGTGATCGGGTTTTGTGTTGACTGTTGAAGGAACAAAACTTTTGTGTACATTTGAACACATGGTACTGGTCTTGTGGTGTGGTTACTTTTATCTCATACTCTGGTGTTGGATGTTTAAATAGCGAAATGGAATGGATTGTGGACTCTTTTAAGTGTATGATTCCTTTCTTTTGTTTTTTTTTTTTTTTTTGAGTTGATGTAATTTTGGTTTTTATTGACTTCGAAAACAGAACGAACGTAAAAGGAACCCACTGGATTGAGTACTTTGTGCTCTGGAATTTTGCACTGAAAAAGAACAATTGCCTGGTGGTCACGATGGCAATTCGGTTTGTTATTGCTTGTGCGAGACACAACCTGGATGGAGTTTTCCTTTTCCTCAAAGGAATGTTATTTTGAAATTTCTAACTTTAATAAACTGTACACAAGGCTATAGAAGTAATTGGGTAATTTTAGAAGAAAATAACACTTCAGTTAGTTTCAAAGAGGAATTAGAAACAAACACCTGGTTTGAATGATTCAACCATTTCACTGCTCCTTGAAAGGCAGGCTTCTAATTCTAATCATATTTATTTCAAGAAGATAGAAAGGTATAAAACCAAAATTGAATTATTACTAAACCTCTTTTCCCAAATACCCAGGGTGTATTATGAAGTGAATTACGGCAAAGCTTAGTTGAATCACAACCAAATGTATGGAAACTGTGTACTGTTCCCAAAATATCTCATTACATCAAATCCCATTCCATATCTTCTGATATATAAATCTCCTTGAGATCCTTTTGAATCCTTTTCTAAGCCACCAGTACAAAACAAAAAAAAATTCAATCGCAAACGGAGAATTTTTGATTTTTTTTTTCCAACATTTCGTGTTCTAGGGGTTTTGTTTTCCCTTTTCCGGGTGCCATTGATGGATTACGTCGCGACGGTAAATCTAGATGTGCCAGATGAAAACTCATGGTACTTACACGACACGAGTGGTAATGTACCATTTGCTATCTAGATACTGTTTTCTTTTTTTATTAAATGTTTTCCATTTGCATACGAGTTCATAGTGATGGTTTGTTATATTGTACAGTATGTTTGACAATAATTGTTTGTTGATAAAACAAAGATTTTTTTTTTCAAATTAAAGGGAATTAGTAATGAGGGGTTAAAAGTAAAGTTTTAAAAGAAAACCTAGTCATTTATTAAAAAAAAAACAATTAAAACCTTCTAAATGTTGTATGAAATTAAAGTGTCGATCTTAAGCTCGTAGAGGCCGGACGTCAGGTCGAGTTGCGCGCATAAATAATTTCACAAAAGTCAAAAAAAAAAAATTATTGCGCATTGTTATCGCGAGTGAAAAAAAAATAATATTACACACTCGTTTGAGAAATTGGCAAAAACCCCTCGCGTGTGCTGTAAAGAAAATAACAATATCCACTCGCGTCGTTGGAAGACGATAAGATGCCCATTGGCGCTGTGGAAGAAAAAAAAAATAATACACACTTGCATAACAAGTCAAATTATCCTCTTATCTGTCCCAACCCTTTGTGCTTAGCTTAACTGCCTCTTTCTTATCTACTGTAGGCTTCGTATGCTTGCGGTAAATGGATAAGGGCATCTGAGTTTGTCCTATTGTGCTGAATATTTAAATTGATTTTTTGTACGCAAGCTGTCTTATGGGCATAACACCTAAGACAGTTTGTTTATTACAGAGATTAATTTGGATTTTCACTGCATGGTTCGACTTGGTCAGAATTGTGTTTTGTGTGTAAGTATTTTGAAATGGTAAGTGATTTTTGTGTCGTGTATTCCAATGTTTGTGGTATAAGAAAAAATTTCTTTCACCTGTACGTCTACACTGTTCAATACAGGCCAGCTGTTTTGGCATTAAGTGAAACCCAGGTTGGAGTAAATACTGATTTATCAGAGTTTGCTCTACATGGGTATAGCTTGGTGCCATTACTCTTTTCCCATCATGGTCTCGTGGTCTATGTTAGGAATGATATTGCTTGCCAGAGCCTTCCCCAATATGGGCAATGTTCCAACACGGACTTTAACTTCTTGTGGCTCAAATTCACTGTCCGCAAGCATGTCATTCATTATTGTTTTATTTACAGGAGTCCAAATCTCGACAGCAATTCCACTTGTAACGAGTTTGATGCGCTGTCTGATTCCATCTCGAAAATTGTTTCCCTTTGTCCTCGCACTAAAATCGTTATTACGGGCGATTTCAATGTACACAATTCCAATTGGCTCCGCTATTCTGGTCAGACAACACCCGAAGGAAGGTATGTCGAGCTCTTTGCCGGGTTACATCACCTTACCCAACTGATCGATGTGCCAACGCGTATACCGGATGTTGCTAGGCAAGCCGCCCATACTCTTGACTTGTTTCTTACTTCTCACCCTGATAAATATACCATTAGTGTAACTTCTCCATTTGGCACTTCAGACCAGTGTGTCATTTCAGCTAATTTCTCATCCTCCACCCATCCAGTTAAAGAAAAACTTCCCACCAGGACCGTTTGGCAATACGAGAAAGCCAACTGGGACGGCCTGAATATTTTTTTCCGAAACTTTAACTGGTCACTATGCTACCTCGATAGTGACATTGATGCCAGTGCTTAAATGATCACAAATGTGATTCTATTAGGGATGCGTGCTTTTATTCCTAACAGAGTAAAAAGCATCAAACCTAAAGAAAAGTCTTGGTTTAATTCTGAGTGTTAAGAAGCTATCAGGCTCAAAGAAGTAAGTTTCCGTTCTTACAAAGCCAACCCTACAGAGAAAAATCGGAAAAAGCACAAACAAGCAAGAAACTCATGCAACTCCGTTATTGAGAGAACAAAATTTTTGCATGACCAAAAATTACGGCAAAAAATTCTGCAGTGTCCCAAATGCAGTAAAAATTTTTGGTCATTTGTAAAAAATATTAAAAACTCCTCAACATCTTCGGTTCCAACGCTCATCGACAGTAACAAACCAATTGTTTACTCTTCAGAGAAGGCAAACTTGCTCGCCGCCCATTTCGCTGCTAGCTGCACGCTGCCGCATAGCAACGTTGCCCCTCCTGTACTTGAGAATGTAAATTTTTCCATGGGACACATTTTTTTCCGCACTCGTACAGTAGCAAGAGTTCTCAAAGATCTCGATATACACAAATCCGCTGGCCCGGATGGTATACCCCCGATTCTTCTGAAGAGGTGTTCTTCCACACTGGCAAAGCCACTGCGTAAGCTTTTCCATCGCTCCTACTCTTCTGGAATCTTTCCTAGAAGATGGAAAACAGCATTTGTCCAGCCTGTCCCTAAGAAATGTGACCCATCCTCCCCCTCCTCCTACCGACCTATAGCACTAAAATCCTTTCTTTCTTAGGTCAAGAAACCCTGATTAACCGTCAGCTTAAAGAATGTCTCGAAGATCGAAAGCTTCTCCATGGCCGTCAGTATGGCTTCCGCAGCAACCGTTCCACTGGTGATCTGATGGGATAGCTCACCGAACAGTGGAACAAATCTTTACTTCGCTTTGGTGAAAGTAAGATTATTGCTCTTGATATCTCCAAGGCATTTGATAGAGTTTGGCATGAAGCTCTCATATCGAAAATGCGTGCTTTTGGGATCGATAATACAATTGTTCGTTGGATTAGAAGCTATCTTCTGGACTGTTCAATACAAGTTGTATTGGACGGATTCAAGTCTGATTTCCACGAAATAAATGCTGGTGTGCCCCAGGGCTCTGTTCTGTCTCCGACTCTTTTTCTCATTTTTATAAATGATCTTCTGTCTGTTACTTCTAATCCACTTTACTGTTTTGCTGACGACTCTACCCTCAGCTTTTCATATTCGTTCGATAATTCACGTCCTTCGCCTTCGGACGTACAATTGCAACGGTGCCGTATGTCAAACTCATTAAACTACGATCTATACAGCATTGTCAAATGGGGTAATAGGAATCGTGTGGAGTTTAATGCTTCGAAAACTCAATGCTGTCTTCTGTCGTTAAAGCTTAACATACCCCCAATGCCATTGTCCATGAATGGCACTTACATCGAAGAAACCGAAAAGCTCTCAGTACTCGGTATGTGTGTCAACGACGACCTCCGTTGGAACGACCATATATTTGAAATCGCTAAGAATGCTGCTAAGTGCTTAGGTTTTCTGTATCGGTGTAAGAAGTATTTTTCCCCATCTGATCTGGCTACAATTTATAAAGCGTTTATACGCCCTAAACTCGAGTATAATTCCCACCTGTGGGCAGGTGCTTCACAAACATCGCTTCACCTGCTTGATAGAATACAAAATCGAGCGTTAAGATTGATAGGAAATAGAACTGCCGCTGAAACAATTGCCCCTCTCGAACACCGACGCAATGTTTCATGTCTTTCCTTATTTTATCGTTTCTTTTATAAAAAATGTTCACTCGAGGTAGCCAGCTGCATTCCTCCCCTTAAAAGTTTCGCCCGTAATACTCGTCTTGCTAAGAATGCCCATCAGTTCACCCTTGAGCCCAACTTCGGACGTACCGTGAAATATAGGGATTCTTTTTTTAGCCGTACAACACGACTTTGGAATGGTTTACCCGGCGAGATTTTCCCTTGCCATTTCAATTTGCAAACATTCAAAACCAATGTTAATCGACACCTCCTATCTCTCCCCTCCCTATCTACCTAATGCCCGCGCAGTGTGTTACATTAAAAGGGAAACAAATAGTCCCTTGTGCGCGCGTTAATTATAAAAAAAAAAAAAAAAAAAAAATCGAAGTAATAATGTTTTATTAAAATTTATTTGAACAACAAATTGTTCGACTGATTGCGCAATGTCTAATATTCACCTAGATTTTTGTGCATTCTAAACGTCAAAAGACAAATTTCTGAAATCATTGGAGTGCTGCTACACAATTTGTAGGTTAGTTTCAGCTCGGTCATCATACTTGGTAATCTGAAACAAGAACGTTAAGCTAGTAGGATAATAAATATTTTTGAAATACAAAATTTCTATTCTATTCAAATTAAAAAGTGATGCATGAATTTATAAAAGCGCTTTTAAAACGGAAATCTCAATCTGCACAATTTCCCACATGGTATACTCCCTTGCCAAACATACTGTCATTTCTAAAGAATGGTTACGTTGAGGGTAAACTAATAACACCTACACAGTACAAATACCGTAAACATTCATACAAGCTCCAACATTTTTCTTTTTCATTTTACAATGAAAATAAAACTCAACACCTCTCCTTGCGACAGATACAAAATCGTATCTCACAATTTATTAACGTAACGCACGGCAATAAGAGTAATATGCGCTGTGAAAGCAAAAAATAAATCTTCCATTAAGCACATATACCTAGAGTATAGGGATTCTGGTTATTGTCTAATATATAACTCCATACATACAATTCGACTGACGACATAAAGCTTCTTCCCTGCTCTCCTGCCATAGATGCTGACAATCAAAAGTTAAAATATTACTCAAGGAATACATTGAAGATGTGACTGGAAACGTTGAGGATGATGATTGAGATATTATCTTCGAGTGTTGGTTTTTTATTTCATTCATGTCATATATCCTTTAGCTTCTTGCTTCCTGTTTCCTGGAAATCTTTAAGGAGATCTTATACATGCCGACAATTGAATTATTTATTCTATAATAAAGCATTGGTGTTTAAAAGTAATCACAACAAATTTAATGAGTTTGTAGATTATTGAAAGATATTATGTAAACATGTCCTTAATTTTAAGTAATATTTATGATGCACCACGTAATTGCTGATTGTCTTAATTGTGCTTGTCACAATTGAAAAGGGTTTTACTACAAAAATTATTTAAATAAGGTGACCCTTGTCTTACAGATATACAGTGGCGGATGCAAGGGGGTTGATGGGTGCAATCCCCCTCCCCGGGGCAATTGTACATTTTTGTATGTTAGGTATGAGCATAGTATTAAAATTATATCTACAATTTATTGCACTTTTATTATCTAGACTAGATGGCATCCAAAAAGGCCCCAAAATCTAAAAATTATCCCCATGAATCGTGTGTATTTGCTCAAGCGTTTATGAGACTCAAACAACAGAAGTACTGACTCATTTTTTCAGCCAATCAATAAGAGAATAGTTTGTAGTAAAACCCTTGGTGCCGTAAGTGAAGTGCCCCCTTTGATATTTGAATTTTATTGAATAAACAAATTGAAGACTTCACGAAACATTAACTTCTGTCAAATCCTTGGCCTTGGCATCCAAACGAGGACTATAAGTTTCCATTTTCCTCGCACTTGCTCAAAGGTAAGGTGGACAAATTGTATTTTGGCCATAAATAACTAAATAAATATCCTTGGATTGTGTTTTCATTCTCCGAAACAGGGTTTGTTTTTACTTGCGATTATAGGTACTATACTGCAAGTTATGATGCATTTGTGCAGATTAGAAATTTTTGAGATAGCTATTTAATTTGAGATAGATAGTTGGAACTGGGACGGTCTCGATAATTTCTTCAGGACCTTTGAATGGTCACTGTGCTTCATTAGTAGTGACGTAAGCTCCCATTCAGATATGGTAATGAATGAAAATTTTATCCCGAATAGGTCAAAGAGTATCAAACCTAAGGATAACTCATGGTTCGATCCGAGCTGCAAAGAGGTTATTAGGTTAAAAGATGTAAGTTTCCGTTGTTAAAAGTTTCAACAAGCTAGAAAAGCCTGCAATGCTCACATTCGCAAGACGAAATTTTTCATGCGCAAAAAAATTCGTCAAAAAATTCTTCAATGTCCCAAAGGAAGTAAAAATGTTTGGCCTTTTGTGAAAAACATACGGAATTCTTAGTCATCATCGGTTCCTACGCTCGTCTTTAACGATACAATGGCTATCAATTCCCAAAAAAAAGAAGATCTGCTTGCAGCCCTATTTGCAGCAAACTCAAGCTTCCGGCAGGTGTTTTCAGCCCCCTGTACTTGAGAGCGTAAATGATATTATGGGACCAATCTTCTTCCGCAATCGTTCAGTTGCAAGGGTTTTAAAAGATCTTAACACTCACAAATCCGCTGGACCGGATAGTATCCCCGCTATTGTTCTGAAGAGGTGGTCTTCTGACGAAACCATTGCGCAAGCTTTTCCACCTGTCCTTTTCCTCTGGGCTCTTCCCGAGGGGATAGAAAACAGCATTTGTCCAGCATGTCCCTAAAAAAAGGCGAATCCTCCTCTTCCTCAAACTATCGACCAATTGCACTTACGTCCTTTCTTTCTAAGGGCATGGAAACGTTGATTAACTTTCAGCTTAAGAAATATCTTGAGGACCGAAAACTTCTTTATGAGCGGTAAAACGGCTTTAGTAGCAATAGATCCACTGGTGATCTGATGGCTTACCTCACCGAAAAAGGGAATCAATCTCTTGACCGTTTTGGTGAAAGTAAGATTATTGCACTTGATATTTCTAATGCATTTTAAAGTTCAAGCCCTTTTATCGAAAATGCGTGCATTTGGACTCGACGAATCTCTTCTTCGTTGGATTAGTAATTACCTTTCGAAACGGTCAATACGAGTTGTATTGGACGGATTCAAGTCTGATACTCAATGACTTATAAATACAATATAAATAAAAAACAGAGCTTTGAAAATGATAGACGACCGAACAAAAACAGAAACATTTACATCTCTTAAGCGCTCTCAACTTGTACTGCTAGGAATACCCATAGATTTATCCTTGAGCCTAACTTTGGCCGTACAGTCAAATACAGAGATTCTTTTTTAAGCCGTACCACGCGAATGTGGAATGCCTTTCTTTTTTACCCCTCCTATATTTTCTTAACGCCCCCGCTGTGTTTAATCAACATTATAAGGTTAACTAAAACCCCTATTGTGAGGGCCACTTAAAAAAATGTGCACGATTGGGTCGCACGTACTTGCTCGTATGTGCCTAATTACATTGGACAGCAAGATCTTTGACAAAAACATATAACATTTACATTGAAAATAACACAGTTTGAACTTATAAAAACTATCAAAACCACAAAACTTAACAGTAAAAATGAAGTAAGCCATCACACGTCTTAAATGACAAAGAGTTTATGAAAAAAGCATTTCGAAAATTGTAGGACGGATTTTGATAAAATCCTGTTTTTTATTTTTTTTATTAGAAAAAAAAGTTATTCAAAATTTTGTTATGCAGAATTATTTTGGATATCTAGATCCTCTCAAATATAAAATTTTGACAGAAACCCATAGAGCCGTTACCGAGCATGCCAAAAATTAAAAAAACCGTTATATGAAAGGTCCCGTTAATAGAATTTTCCCGTACATGTGGTTCTAATCAAATGATAGCCAATACCAACAAAAAAAATTCTCAAAAAAATTTATCAAAACCGTTGGAACCGTTTTCGAGAAAAATAAGCTTTTCCTAAACGGTCGTATGGCAAGTACCGTTATTTTAAGCCCTAAAAATAAAAATTAAATTTCCCCTCTGAGGAATGCAAAAAGAAGGCAATGGGTTAACCCGTTTAGGCTGCAGCTCGATATACACCTGGACGGACAGACAGACAGACAGACAGACAGACGGAAATTTTTGCCAATGACTTTTTTAGGCTTTTCTATGATCGTAATGTCATGTTTGATTGTTATCTAAATTTTTTATATATATATATTCACGAATCCTAAACTTGCCTTAAAGTCCCTATAATCGCAAGTAAAAAAGGCAATCACACATGCCATTACGATGATAGAAAAACAAATTTGAGTTACTGGAAAAATGGTTGTTACTAAGCGCAATTTTTGCTGCTACTAAAATAACAATTACAGGACAAAGAAGGGGATATAAAATATTAAAATCATATTTGCTCGATAGACAGGAGAGACCAAAAAGCTGAGATTTTCTTAGATTTGTTTTTAATTTTCAGATTTCAGATTTTTCTTGCAAAAAGGAACATGAAACGAGATTGATTTTTTAATTGTTTGAATGTCATTTGTCAACTTGCTGTCATGTTTTCACAACCATTTTCAACGGCATTGTAAAAAATGGGAACGACTGTGTCGCACGTACTTACTCTTATGTGCCTAATTACATCGGAAAGCAAGATCTTTGACAGAAACAAGTAACATTTACATTAAAAATAACACAGTTTGAACTAATGAAAAGTATCAAAACCACAATACTTTACGGTTTTAGTAAAAATAAAGTACGCCATCACACGTCTTAAATGACAAAGAATTTATTGAAAATGTATTTCGAAAATTGTAGGACCGGTTTTAATAAAATCCTGTTTTTTATTTTTAGTTTTTTGAATTTTTTTTTTTTTTGTTTTTTTAGAGTTAATTAATATACATGTGATTAAAAAATGAAAATATTTTTTTTTTGATTAGTTTTAAAAATATTGATTTTTCAAAAAAAAAAAAAAAAATCATTAATTTTAATTAAAAAAAAAGTTATACAATATTTTGATATGCAGAATTAATTTGGCTACCTAGATCTTCTCAAATATAAAATTTGACAGAAATCCAAAGAGCCGTTACCGGGAAAGCCCAAAATTAAAAAAAACATTATATGAAAGGTACCGTTATGAAAGGTACCATTATGAAAGGTACCGTTAAAAGATAATACCAACGAAAATTTTCAAAAAATTTCATCAAAATCGCTCTTCAAAGCTTTTCCCTAATCGTTATTTGTAGGCCTAAAAATAAAATTTCAATTTACCCTCTGTGGAATGCCAAAAGAATCACACACACCAAATTTGAAGATAATCTTTTAAGCCGTTTAGGCTGCAGCTTGTTATACATACATACTGAGAGACAGAAAGACAGACAGACCGACAGAAAGCCAGACAGGCATACATTTTTTGTCGATCACTTTTATTAGACTTTTCTATGATCGTAATGTCATGTTTTATTTTTTTTATTTACGAATCCTAAACTTGCCTTATAGTCCCTATAATCGCAAGTAAAAAGGAACAAGCTAGAAGTACACAGAAATCGGTTTCGCTAGAAAATGTAATTAAAACATCAATATGAAAATTGAAGCAAACTGCTTAGTAAAAATATTAATTATTATGAATATGTAACTCCATGAATCTGAGAAGTGAAGTTAATTATTGTAAAAAGGACAAAAGGTGATTTTACTTCGACCAAATATAACGACTTGATGTGGACATTAGCGCAAAATTATGGACAACCTTTATTTAATACATTAACTTCACACTACTTAAGTGCTGCACTAAGTTGCACACAATTATAAATGGAAACCATTCTACTATTTATAACCTAATTTAACACTTTGAGACCTCTAAAGATTGTGTTGTTATTGGATTTACGCAGTGTTTTGTGTGAAGTTTAATTTACAAAATGGCGTTTTGGGAGAGTTGTCATTCTCTCAGAGAAAAATATAGGGATTTCTTGTTATTTAAAATCTAGTTTCACACTAAGAAAAAATAATTCCAAAACCATACCTGTAAAAGTATTCAATCATTTGCCACCTGAAGTCATTTGATTTTCCCGTGAAAATCATTGCAATCATTGACTTCAGGTTTTGATTGTGATTTCAAAAATGAATTCAGCATTCATGTTGAAGTCATTGAATGAAAGAACAGTCATTTTACCCCATTCAAATGATTGAAGTCAATGGAAAAATCAAAATGAATTATGATAATGACTGCAGTCAATTGAAGTCATTTGAATTCTTTTTGAAGTCATCGAGTTCTTGAAGTCATTTGAATTCTTTTTGAAGTCATTTTGAAGTCATCCAACATAAATTTCAAACTTAAGCACATTCGTGGTAGAAAATAGAGGTTTTTAAAGAATAATACAGAGTAGCCACATATATGTTCAAATCATTTGATGTGTAATTATTGTTTTGAACATCAAAAAAAATATTATTGTACAAGTTATGACAACAACATTACAATAAATACTAGAAATGTACCGTGCTTATTTATAATAGGTGCAGGGAAGCATTTAGCCTTCATTTACATGAAAAAATGGATTTGTGAAAAAATGCGAGATGTGCCCTTTTCAAAATTGGCAACTCAAATATTTACACACTATTTCCAGATGACCCTGATTAACGACGATGTAAAAAATAATCTTTCCTGGCCTGCTTAGAGCGGGCGAGAAAATTTAGTATTAACAGTCGAACCCCGATAACTCGAATTTTGATACCTCGAATTGTGTATAACTCGAATCAAATTGTGTGGCAGCTGGCAGCAGCCTCAAGAGCTCGAAGATTATTTTTATTTATTGACACCCGTTGCCGAAGCAATAGATTTCTTACAAAAAGAAAAGGAAATGGTCTACGGTTGCCTTCTTCCAACATTGGCATAACCATAAGATCGAAGTTTAGAAAGATGCAAAGAACCAGCCCTTTTAAAACAATAGATCTGGATATAGCTACGAAATTAGAACATGCGGTTGTCGAAAGATTCCATTGTTATTTTAATTTGACACAGGACGTAAATGATGCAATTGTAGCATCAGTACTTTGCCCGTCAATTAAACTCAAATGAATATCGGCACTGAAACCATCATTCAAAGACGACAAAATTAATGAGATAAGTGTTTTGGTTAAAAATTCTACTCGTGCAGGTTCAAGTTCACAGAACACAGTAAATGACCATATGGAATCTGTTGGCTCGTCGTATTTTTATTTTGGAAATGACGGTAAGAATGGGACCCTTATACAGGCACAGGGTGATTGATATAAGGTGTTAAAAAAAGCTAAAGCATGTATGTTGGGTCGAGACAAGAAAAAATTCGTATGGGTTTTTGTGAAGAGGTAGGTTTTGTTATTACTTGCCTCGCCCCAACATACATGCTTTAGCTTTTTGCAACACCTTAGATTCGCATTGGTTCGCCCGTAAAATAATGTTCTTACATGTATGTATTATTCCAGATGATGAGGCATTAAACACTGCTAATGAAAATAGTGAAGATAATCCAAACGACACTGCGAGCAACGAGTATTATGCTTACCTAGCGAACCCTTCCTCATCAACTGAGATGTTAAATACACTTCCACTTATAAAGGAAGCGTTCCTTAGGTATAATACTCCTTTGCCCTCATCAGCAGCAGTGGAACGTTTATTTTCGTTTGCTTGACTTATTAACACCCCTCGACGTGGGTCACTCTCAGACAGCAATTTCGAGAAATTGCTGCTCATGAAAGTAAATAACTTTAAATATGGCCAATGCTGAACATTCCTTTAAGAATTGGTAATTACTGCACAAAACGCATATCTGTATATTTCTAAAGTAAACCTTAACCTGTGTTTATGTATCCTTTCAACAGAAAGCAACTACCTAATACTTGAATGGATCATAAGAAATGGCATATTTTTTTCTTAGTGATTTTTTTGTATTTTTTAATTTTTGTTTAATATTATTCATGTCAAATATATTTATGTTTTGATGCTCAAAATAATAATTACACATCAAATGATATGAACATATATGTGGCTACTCTGTATTATTCTTTAAAAATCTCTATTTTCTACCACGAATGTGTTTAAGTTTGAAATTTATGTTGGATGACTTCAAAATGACTTCAAAAAGAATTCAAATGACTTCAATTGACTGCAGTCATTATCATAATTCAATTTGATTTTTTGCATTGACTTCAATCATTTGAATGGGGTAAAATGACTGTTCCATTCAATGACTTCAACATGATGGCTGAATTCATTTTTTAAATCACAATCAAAACCTGAAGTCAATGACTTAAAACTTTTTTTATGTATTTTTTTTTATGAATTCAGTGATTGCAGTCCCAAATGACTGCATTCTTTTACAGCTCTGCCTATAATCTTAGCACAATACCTTATTTGTTTTAGTTATATATTGAAGAGTATAATTTTGCGCCATTGTATCTAATAAGAATTCTAAGAACTCGTTCAACATTTTGAACTGTTCATCCGTAATTTGTACTTTTATTATGACAAAACTTTTCAAAACAAACTTCGGTGATATTTGTGAAATGTAATATATTTAGTGCAAACCGGTGTAAATCTTGCTAAAACCATAAATTCGAAAGTGATCTAGAGACAAAAAAATGTTCTTCTCCTTTTAAATTATAAGATTAAAATTACTATCAACATTCAAAATTACCAAAATAGCGAAAAAATATTCTCTATTTCTTATAATCTTCATGCATTAGTATCGCTACATTTTGATCTCCCCTCTTTTTCGAAAAAGTACGATTTTAATATTTTGTATCCTCTTTACCAGTCATCAAATCACACTAACATTCTCTACTCACCCATCGACCCATCGCTCGCTGGAACTGTTTTAAATTTTGTGTCAAAAAAACCCAACGGATTCATTTGGTCACCTCTTTTCATCGCATACGGCCATGTCACCGGATTCGTTGCCGCAACGGACGCAAGGGATTCTATGGGTCGGACTCTTAGTCAAAATTAATGTCAATCTTGAGTCTAACAGTATCTAATCGATTTAGAAAAGCACCGCTCTTGTTAACTCCTCTTTGTTCTTTAGCTAGAAGCTCGAAACCATAATCAACACTATGTTTAACCATACAATGAAATAGATGATACCCTCAAAGAATTGGTGTTTGGTTTCCTCTACAGCTTCGGATATTCTACCCTTAATTACTTGCAGGAAATAACACTACCAATCATTATATTTATGTGGATCATCATAAGCGCCTTGATTTTCACTTATCAGTGACTTTCATAACATTTACAAACGAAAATAAATGCACCACATTTATTTAAGCTCTGGTAACCGAATAATTTATGGAATCGCTTTTTAATACTTAATTTTTACTTGCGATTACAGGGACTATGAGGCAAGTTTAGGATTCGTGAATATAAAAAAAAATGTATCTGTCTGTTTGTCTGTCTGTCAGTATGTATAACGAGCTGCAGCCTAAACGGCTAAAGCGATTGTCTTCAAACTTGGTGTGTGTGATTATTTTGGCATTCCCCAGAGAAGAAATTGAAATTTTATTTTTAGCCCCAAAAATAACGGTATCAGCCATATGACCGTTTAGGAAAAGCTTATTTTTCTCGAAAACGGCTCCAACGATTTTGATGAAAATTTTTGAGAATTTTTTTTTTGGTATTGGCTATTATTTGATTAGAACCAAATTTACGGGAAAAGTCTATTAACCGTACCCTTCATTTAACGGTTTTTTTTAATTTGTGGCTTTCTCGGTAACGGCTTTTTGGATTACTGTCAAATTTTATATTTGAGAAGATCTAGGTAGCCAAATTAATTCTGCTTATCAAAATTTTAAATAACTTTTTTTTCTAATTAAAAGTAATTTTTGTTTTTTTTTTTTTTTTGAAAAATCTATATACCTACATATTTTGAAAACTAATCAAAAAAAATATTTTAAATTTTATTATCACATCATCATGTATATTAATAAATTCTAAGAAACTGCTTACAAGAATTAAAAAAAAAATTCAAAAAACTAAAAATAAAAAAACAGGATTTTATTAAAACCGGTCCTACTTCTTTGTTATTTAAGACGTGTTATGGCGTACTTCATTTTTACTAAAAACCGTTAAGTATTGTGGTTTTTAATCATGTTAAAAACTGTGTTATTTTCAACGCAAATGTTAATTGTCGCTGTCAAAGATGTAATTGGGCACAAAAGAGCTAGTACGTGCGACCCTGTCGTGCCCATTTATTTAAATATTTACTTACAAAATACGTATTTTTTTATTATAAATAGTATGACTACTGCCACTTTTGTTCTGTATGAAATGTTAACATATTTTGTTCACATACAAAAATAACATTTGTTCATTCAAAAGCTACTTTTCGCATAAAAAATCTCTCAAACAATTTAAATAACTACCTTTAGCTTACCACCAGATTTTATATATAAATATGAATATTTTACAAAAAAAAGTTATTCAATTAAAAACCCACATAATTTAACCGAATGTTGCCTAGGTAAAATGACTTTTGATGAAAATCTTTTTTTTTCCTGTAAAAACGTCAATTTTATTTTAAATTGAATTGACTTATCAGCAACAAAAAAATATCAATCGGCCTTTTTCAAAAAAATGTTGAGTATTTGACTTCTATAAGCTCTTTTGATACTAAATAATTCCAAACAAAAAGGATTTAATTTTCAATTCAGTTTTTTTGAAAAGCAGGCAAAACACACAAATGCATTATCAACTCTCCCATTTTGTTTCAGGAGCCAGGACATTTAAAGTTGACACACAATGTTGCTTTAGAGGTAAAATAAATTAAAAAAAATGCATGCTAATTCGAGGCTTTCAACAGCTTCCAAACGAAGCAATAAACACAGTCTTATGCAATTGTTTTATCCAGGACTAACCGTCAGTCTAAGAAGTTACCTTCGTTTTAATCCTTTTCCAGAGTGACAACGGGAAATAATGTATACAAATCCCAGCCACCGTTTTAATTGCCTAGTCCTGTCACGTCTTTCAAGACAAAAACAGTAAATAACTTAATCCTTCGACGAAGGACAAGAAAGCCAAACATTTTCCTTAAGAATTCCATGTGATTCCACTGAAAAAAAAAAACTGAAAAAAGGAGTCAAATCCTTAAACGAACAAACACATTAACAGAGCGCAACTGACTCGAATGGAACTACACAGCATGAAAGGATAAAATAATGAGGAGCCTTTCAAACACATCAGCGGGCTATCTAGAGCAAACAAAGCTTTCGCCTCCTCTGTGGTTAAGTCTCAGGTCATGTCAGCTTGGAAGAGAGAGAATCAGGGCTACTTAAGGTTGGATAACATCCTTTATCCCGGATGAATTCGTTTGTTTTGAATATTAAAACGTTTCGCTTAGCCCTTTTCTGCCTTCTCTGTGTCGTCCTCCCGTGTACTGGACACGACTTGTTGACCGCCGACTATTTGTGTAGGTAGGAAGGTACAAGCCAACATTGCTATGGCACGGAGCATAGTTGAGCCAAATCCATTAGTTTGCCCACAGCATAGCGATGGCGATGATGTGAACATATTTTTTTTTTTATTTTCTTATTCAACATCCAACTTTCCATAATAAGTCGAAAATATCATAGTCATGATCCTGGAAGGAAACAAAAAAAGGATATAGGTGTATGTAGGTATGTTTGATATGAATTTGGCAGAGGAAAAAAGGGGCAAAATGACAATTTGATAGTGTGCTCAGGACACAGGAGCCCTGATGCCTGACTTGACCACATGATGACCAGTTTGCGTATCTGTGAGGACTGTGAGCGGAATATTAAGCATTGGATTCGACTTTGGCATTTTCCGGACAACTTGGTGACTCGTGACATTTTCTATTCGCATGGAAATTTCATATGAAGGTTTCGGTTTTATTTTTCTATTCAACTGTCACGCCAATGTCGAGTGATAATAGAAATGACTGGTTAGCAGTTTCATAGAAATTCAACTCATATTTGTGTATTTTTTTTTCTTCCACGTAGTGCATGGTTTGATGGTGTTCTTTATAATTTGGCCCAAAAATATTGCTTTAATGCTAAACTAAGACAGTGGAAAGGGAAAATGTAGATCAGGATATAATAAAACGAAATAATCAGCATGATATTCACGTGCTTGTTGTTTTATACTCAAAGGCTTCTAATTTCTTCGACTGTTGAGTTAATTTCGAAATGATTTTCTAGCTCTCTAACTTGTTGAATTAAAGACATTTCTAGAGTCATTTTAAAAAATGAAATCATGTACATATGTTAGGCAGTTTTATAAATTTATTATGATCGTGTCAAGAGGAGGTACAGAAAATGCAGTACTTATCCTGAAAAAGTACAGCACTAAATACACTAACCAGCGAACATAGACTTAAACTCCTTGAATAATATTAATTAGTTGTTTCATTTCCTGTGGCGGATATAATTTTTTTTTTTCTCAAAAAAATAAAAAGAAAAAACACGATGTTATCAAAACCGGTCCTACAATTTTCGAAATACATTTTTCATAAATTCCCATGAATGTAACGCCACAAGATGGCACTGTAGCATTATCTATTTCTACATCGATTTAAATAATATTACTTACTTAACAGCTTTATATAAAAAACTAGCGGACCGTGCTCGCGTTGCTTCGCAAAGACAGAAGACAAATTTGTGTTTACATACTATTACCTGCATGTATACATATGTATATGAAAACATTGCTCAATGGGGCTTACCCTAGCTTCTTCCATAAAATCAACCAAAAGTTTATATATGCTTACAGTAGGTATACAGAATTCGATTCTGTTTGACGGGAAACACTTTTTAAAGAAATAGTTTTCTTTTATGTTTGTACATATTTTTATTGTCTTTTATTTCAAAGCCTCAGGATAGACAATGTTGACAGTACCCAAAAACTGATTTATGCTTGCGGTTGCTTAATTTTTATTTTCTGCGGCGGGGTTTATATTGCATTTCCACGACGTCGTGTCACATATTTATGCTTTTTGAATACTTAATCTAGGGTGTCCTATAACAATTATATTTTCAAAACAAAGGTTTGACTTGCGACTTATGAAATGTCTTTATGTAGTTTGATATGAAATACTAGCAAATTTACCCGGCATTGCTCGGGTATAAAATACATTTTTCGGAACTCAACAATAGCGCTACCTATTGCACCAAAGTCTACCTAGAAACTAGCTTGTAACCATTTAAATATTCACAGCTAATATTTTAAAGATCGGCAGTTATTTTTATTTAATATTGTTGTAAAAAATTTGAAATTTCAATATATACTACCCAGTGCCACATAATCTGTAAAAAATTAGGTAAAGGCTGTTTTGATTATTTTTATTTGAATATTTGAAAAAAGACCCCAACGTCACCATAACAGGGTTGTTTAAAATAGTCTTAGTTACTCCTAACAACAACATATATCTGCCTGTGACCATTTAATATCGGTTTATAATTAAGAGTTTTCGGAGAAAATACGACCCCAGTGGCACCTAGTGGGTAATTCAAATAACCTTAGTGACTCCTTAGAACATAAGCATCTGTCCGTCAAAATCGGTGCAGCCATTCTCGAGACTAGCCGGAACAACAAACTGAAAGACTTTCATGTACATCTTGTAAAAAGCTGTTATTGATAATTAAAAACAGACACCTCAATTTTATTATATACCTACCGTGGATAATTGGTTTTGATGTTGAAATTTAAAAATTAAAAGGAGAAAGGGAAATAGTTGCTAGATTCTAGAAACTCTAAGGAGGAAAATAGAAAAAAAATGTTTGTATTAAGAAGACACATAAAATAAATTGCACGACTGGATCGCACGTACTAAGTCGAATAAAATTTAAATAAAATGCACGACTGGGTTGCATGATTTTGTTTTTATGCTAGATAATTGCTTAGTGGATGCATATGTATGTATATAAAGGGTGTTTTTTTTAGACGTGCGGTTTTGAATAAGAAATAAAACGCATATAGTTTAATGTTATGGCCAAGAATTTAGCTTGATTATAAAAATAAGGGTTTGCATTATGTTCTAAAAATTATTTCGGGAAAGTGCCCGCCGTGGCTGGCTCGAATAAATTCCAGCCGAGGCCCAATTTTCCCAATTTTGTGTAAATCAGGATCGGTGGCCATTTCGTTTTGGGCCCATTCACCGAACGTGTGACGCGCTTGATGGGCGTTCGGCTTCAATTCTTAAACGAGTTGGATTTTGTAAGCCTGCAAACCAAGAACCTTCCGCGCGCGATGGCAGATGAACTCATTTGGGTCTTCTTCGATACTCTGCTCCACCGAAACAAACCATTATTTTGGTAATAAATTTGTACAATTTGCAAACTTGTTCAGAAATAAGAGTATTCATTATTAAATCGCTAACCAAACTGAGCATAAATCAAGAGACAGCTGCCAAAAAGACCAACTCCGAAAAAAAGTATTGCCTGATTAAAAACCACACATCTATTAAAATAAAAAAAAAAATTTTTACCTCAACGACAATATAGTATGAGCTTGAGTGGCTAAAACCTGCCCGAGGCATTTCTATTTCACGATCAAGAGTTTAGAGTCTGGAGAGTCAAAATTTTAATTCTTCTTCGAAGAGTAGCTTTTCCGATATAAACCTATATTTTTGTTTTGTTTTTGGCTTCATCGATATACCGACCCTGCAGTTTATCCCAAAAATGTGTAGTGGAAGTTTTACTCTCTTCTTGCATTTCTCCTTTATCACACAAGTGCTGCTTGGAAGAATGTATAGATTCATTGTTCCCCTAAATAACAGCATGAATATCTAACAACCATTTTTTTCATTTCTGTGCACAAATAATCATGATCACGAGCTTTTATCTTATTTATCTTGTAGGTGAGTATTTGATTTTTATAGAAAAAAACAAAATACTGGCACGACACCACCTAAAGTAGTGACTTATATTCTCAACCATTCCTACCATTTACCGCCAAATCCGAACTTTCTGCACTTTTTCGAGACAAATTTTACCCTTGGTGGTAAGCTCTTCGCAAGAGGCAGTATCCTGGGAAAAGGTAGCTCTGACGGGAGTCGAAGCCCGACCCTTCGCTTAGCAGTCCGGCACACTAACTACTTAAGCCACGGGGCAATACCTACTACTACCTTGATTTTGATTATCCTCCCAAAATTTCACAAAATACTTACATAAGTACTTCTTTGATAGAATTAATGTTTCTTTTCTTTTGGTTTAAAATACATATATCTTTTGAAAATCAAAATCTTAAAACACATTGAGAAAACAAAATCAACAAAAAAAACGAAGAAAGCAAAATTATTTTTATTTCATCTACATATACATATTTACATATGTATGTATGTATGTACATATGTACATAGGTAAATTTTGTTATCAATCCAAAAACGTGAGTAAATTTTGCGATTTTTTTTAAATGTAAAAATGTTAACTCTTAATATATTCCCCTACAATTGAAGGGTTGTTTGAGGTTCAACCAACAAACTTCCAAAGCCTGTGTCGCTGTTCAGCCGGAGTTCACGATTTATTTACTTCCCACTCACAATATCTCTCATGAGCATAATAAAGGGAGACAAGGATGATAAAAGGCCCAAAGAAGGTATGTACACTTTAGTTGCTCAAAAGTCACATACTATGAGTCCACAATTCAATTATGGACTTTTAACCCATGTTTCTGCTCGCGAGCTTTACGAGCAGAAAAGACGGGAAGAACACCGGCTTCTCCAAAAGAAAAAAAGAGAGCATGAGAAGCGCGCGATCGAAGATATTGAGAGATGCTACTCCAGGAACAACATGCGGAAGTTTTACCAACAGGTAAAAAAAACATGCCAAGGAAAAAAAACCCGCACAGAAGCCTGTAGAGATAAGAATGGAAACCTAGTAGTAGAGTCACAGTCGGTGCTGAGTACATGGAAGGACCATTTCTGCAGACTGTTAAACGGCGATGAAGGCCAAAATCCCGCTGTCAGGCAGAATGAACCATTCAACATGGATGATGACAGACAAAACTTCCGTCCACCTGACCAAAATGAAGTAAGGATAGCAATATCTAAACTCAAAAACAACAAAGCTGCTGGACCCGACAGACTACCCGCCGAACTTTTTAAAGCGGCCGGAGATGACCTGGTGGAGTGCATACACCAACTCATCTCTAAAGTTTGGTCAGAAGAAAGTATGCCTGATGAATGGAACCTCAGCATCGTTTGCCCGATCCACAAGAAAGGAGACCCTCTAAACTGCGCCAACTATAGAGGAATAAGTCTCCTGAATATCGCCTACAAGATCCTCTCTGCCGTACTATGTGAACGCCTGAAACCTTTCGTCAGCAACCTGATTGGCCCCTATCAGTGTGGTTTCAGACCAGGAAAGTCCACAATCTATCAAATGTTCACGCTACGGCAGATCCTGGAAACCACCCAAGAATTCCAAATCGATACCCACCACCTCTTTATCGATTTTAAGGCCGCGTACGATAGCATTTATAGAGACGAGCTATACAGAGCCATGTCAGGTTTTGGCATTCCCACAAAACTCGTCCGACTGTGCAGGATGACGATGGAGAACTCTCGCTGCTCCGTCAAGGTTGGTTCCGACCTCACAGATGCTTTTGACGTCAAAAAAGGATTCCGACAAGGTGATGCGCTATCGTGCGATTTCTTCAACTTAATACTTGAAAAAATTATAAGAAACTCGCAAGTCAATTGTAGTGGGACAATTTTTTTCAAGTCTGTGCAATTGCTAGCATACGCTGACGACATAGACATCATTGGCAGAACTCGGCGAGCTGTCACTGGAACGTTTGCTAGCATTGAAGCTGAAGCGGCTAAGATGGGACTAGCAGTCAATGAGGCCAAAACGAAGTACCTGCTGTCCACAAAAAAGGAAACACAACACCGGCGGATTGGACAAAACATCACAATAGACAGGTACAACTTTGAGGTAGTTAGGGACTTTGTGTACCTCGGATCCGCTATAACATCTGACAACAACATCTCGTCAGAAATAAAGCGAAGAATTACTCTTGCCAATCGCTGTTTCTATGGGCTAGGAAGGCAATTGAGTAGCAAAGCCCTCTCTCGAAAGACAAAGGAGACTCTGTATCAGACCCTAATCATCCCAGTCCTGCTCTATGGCGCCGAGGCATGGACTCTATCTAAAGCGGATGAAGATATCCTTAGTCGTTTCGAGCGTAAGATTCTTCGGAAGATTGTTGGCCCTATCTGCGTTAACGGGCTTTGGAGGAGAAGGTTCAACCAAGAACTATACGAGCTGTACAGCGACATTGACGTGGTCAAAAAAATACGCATATCACGTTTAATATGGCTAGGTCATGTAGAGCGAATGGATAACAATGCTCCGGCTCGCAGGATCTTCGATTCCATCCCAGAGGGTAGACGCAGTCAAGGAAGACCTCGCCTTAGGTGGCGCGCTCAAGTGGAGGACGACCTCAACCAACTTGGAGTGCAAAACTGGAGGCAGCTAGCCAAAGACCGAGTTGGCTGGAGAGGCATGTTGGTTGAGGCCCAGGTTCGTCCCGAACTGTAGCGCCACCTAAGTAAGTAAGTAAGTAAGTTGTGGGCCAAAAAAATTATTATAAATAAGCATTATAGAGTTCTTGTATGTGGATTTTTGAAACTGCGCTGGTAACTGACCTTAGTCCTTAAGGTCGTGCGTTTTTCGTCTCTAATCTGCTCAAACGGTAGAGTGCAAGAGATGCCTAAGCTAGAGAGTGCAACATGCAGCACACATCTATGTATACAAAAATTAACGTGGTGGGTATCAATTCGTAAAAGTGTTTGGTTTTTTTTTTCTAAGATACGCCATAGTGTAAGAACTTGGCCGATATGGACTTGGAGTACTTTCCTGGTCAAGGGGTCTCTATTTGTTCTCTAGTCTAGTAGACTGCAGTTTTCTGTCGAATGGTTTGAGGTACGACAGCCAGGTGGAAAATTGCGGGTTGGTTTATTTTAAGATTGAGTGGCTCATTCTGTCTTAGGACGAAATTTGGTCTTTTTTTAAAATGACTACGTGTATACAATAAAGTGTTCTACAGAAATTGTTTTTTTATATTTTCATAGTCAATATATGTTCTTGATATAACTTACAAACTACGATTTGAGCTGTGATAAATTCTAAGAAGTAATTACATTTTTATTAATACGATTCCAATTAGTCTAAGAGCCCGCAAGAGATTTTTTGCGTGAGAAGAAACCAAATGATATTGATGTTACAAACAGTCCTCCTCAACGTGATAATGCCATCAATCGTCTGCCAGCCCGTAGAAGCCGTGTAGTGTTGCGTTGAAAGTACCATTTTTCTGAAAATAGACTTATTGAAGGAAACCATTTTAAACGCATCGCATCCTCGATACCCTGAGTGCGAAAATGTTTGTGACAGACATCATGACAGACAGACATCATGACGGACACAGGTTCCAAACCCCTGAAGACGCCGCCGAAAACACGATTTTTTTTTGACGTTTTTAGATTTTTGGGAAACCACTTAAAATTAGTCGCATCCGAAAGCTCTTGCTCCCCTAATAGACCAATAGCCTGCAGCAAATTTTGGGAGCTGAGCGATAATCAAAATTTATACACTTAAAATATGTAGATATACGCAACATCTGGCAGGTTTTTTTTCAGCCGGGGCGGGGGTGGGCGTCATGGTCATTTTTTTTTTTTTGATTTTGGGGTCGTAGTGATAACCACTTAAATTTATATACATATAAGCAATAGGGGATGCCCTGATGTCAAAAAAGTGTGTCCAAGGCATTTTACTTTCAGCCCTCACCTCCCCAGACGGCCGCTAAAATGTGCGAAAATCAACTTTTGGAGTCGAAATGTTAACCACATGAGTGATACATCAAAAAATCAGAAAACTTCTCCTCATTGTATAAAATGTGTGTCCAATACATTTTCTTTTCAGTCTTATGCTTGCCAGAAAACCCTAAAGAAATAATTCACAAGAACCAGTTTTCCTTTAAAGCATAACAATTGTATTTTATTAAAAAAAAAAAATCAATAGATCTACAAGTTTAAAATATTTGGACTCTCTGCAGAAGGTACACAGAGAATTTAAAATGAATCCGAAATATTTCTGGAAATTTATAAATAGTAAAAGGAAGTCTTGTCCATATCCGTCTGTTTTTAAGTCAAATGATATAACTAGTCATGACCTTCGTGTTATTACACAATTATTTTCAGACCTTTTTCAAAGTGCCTTTAACTGTGATACTTTAAACTGTGATACTTATAACATACACTTGACGAAAATAGCCAAAATGTTGGTTTTTCGAAATCCTTCTCTTACTAGACTGATATGAACTTCAATATTAATTCTGATAACGTTGCTAAGTTTATATCTAATCTTGAGGAGAATTGTATACCAGAACCAGGGTCGGATGATATATCTACCTTCTATTATTACAAAAAAAAAAGCGCAAATAATTTGCTTCTACCATTGTCCACTCTCCTTAATTCTTCTCTGTTTTCTTGTCAATTTCAAAGCATTTGGAAAAAATCCTTCATAATCTCTCTACACAAAAGGTAGAAAAGACGAAATTCAAAACTATAGACCTATAGCTAAATTATCGGTTATTCCGAAGCTTTTTGAGGCTGTTATTTGTGAATCTCTGTGCTTCAATGTCAAATCAGTCATTGTTCCGACTCAACATGCTCTTACAAAAGTTCACTCTACTGCATCGTTTCTTATGGAGCTAACAGAAATTTGCATTGATGCATTAAAAAATAAATTGCACGACTGGATCGCACGTACTTGCTCATATGATTGAATAACTTTTTTTAAAATAAAATATATGTTATGCTTTAAAGGAAAACGGTGGTTCTTGTGAATTCTTTCTTTGGGGTTTTAATGGAGCCGTTTTCGAAAAAAATCAAGATTTTACATAACTGTTATATGACAGATATCTACCGTTAATTGTTGAGCTAAAAAAAATTGAAAAAACTGTAGAATGTCAGAATGTAGAACCTTAAGTTCTAAATTTGAAGACGATTGGCCCAACCGCTTAGGCTACAGTCCAAAATTTATACAGACAGACAGACAGACAGACTGACAGGCAGACAGACAGACAGACAGAATTTTGCCAGTAACCCAAATATGTATGTTTCTCTTTCATCGTAATGTCGTCTTTGATTGTTACTCAAACATTTTTATCTGCTAGAATGCATAACTGGCATTTTAGCACATAATAAATCGCAAGTTAAAATTAAGAAACGATTTCTTTAAGCTGTTTTCGAATTATTGATTAAATAAAAGTTTCTTAAATTATACAATTAAACAAACTTTTTACCTTTGACCTCCATACATATGTATCATATAAAATTATTTTTCTTACCTAAAGGTGTTAGAAAAGATTTTTTTAATTATTTTGTGTTTGGCGAATTTTGGAGTTATTGCAGAAATTTACAAATTACTTTTTTGACTAATTTTGTGTCATTTTCCTTTTGATTATTGTTTTAAAAAATAAAAAAAAAACCTAAAGTAATATCTCAGCGGCGCTTTAAAAATTCCTTCTGTTTGATGAAGCCTTAAATTCATTATTAAAGATAAAGTTTTTTTGATGCATTAAAAAATAAATTGCACGACTGTACTTGCTCATATGATTGAATAACTTTTTTTAAAATAAAATATATGTTATGCTTTAAAGGAAAACGGTGGTTCTTGTAAATTCTTTCTTTAGGGTTTTCTGGCAAGCATACGACTGAAAAGAAAACGTATTGGAAACACATTTGTACAATCATGGGAATTGTTCTAATATTTTGGTATATGATTCTTTTGGTTATGTTTAATAGGTTAAAATACATCTGGCAAGGGGAAGGCTGAAAGTAAAACGTCTTGGACACACTTTTTTGACATCAGAGCACCATTCCCTATTGCTTATATGTATATAAATTTAAGTTTTTATCACTACGACCCCAAAATCTAAAAAAAAAGACAATGACGCCCACCCCCGCCCCCGGCTGAAAAAAAAACCTGCCAGACGGTTGAATTTGGCATAATGTTGCGTATATCTACAATTACATGTGTATAAATTTTGGTTATCGCTCCACTCCCAAAATTTGCTGACGGCTCTTAGACTATACATAAGTGCGAAAATGTATTGGACAGACGTCTTACAGGCTGCCAACAGACGTTATTTTTTTTGGCTTTGTCACAATCAGCTTTTTGTTTTTGCTTCTCAGTTAGCCACTTCACATTTCTTGAGATTTCGGAGTGCTAAGGAAGTTGTCCAATTCACTTTTGTTGGAGCTGAAAAATGTACGTGAACACAGTTTTTCAGCAAACACTAAAAATACTTTGTTTCTCTTTCCTTCGAAGAGAGTTCTCTTTGACAAACTAATATTGAGCAAGCGAATCCAAAAAAAAAAAAATTATTCATTTTTTGACAGCAAAGTTGAAATTTTTTTTCTGAGAAATCGTGTTGACGTTTCTGAGAAAACGGAGATCTCTCAGGACTTAGAAACGTAAACTGGCTAAGTATTTTTGCAGCCAAAATTATCACAATAATAAACAAATTGGTGTAAGCGTTTCAGTTTTCTGTGATAATTTATGTTTTTATCACAGAAAACTAAAACTGAAACGTGTACACCAATTTGTTTATTATTCTGAACAGCTTGGCTGTATCTATGCGAAAATGCTGAGAAGCCCTTTGCGAGCTTAAATTTCTTATAAACAAAAAACAAAAAGCTGAGTGACAAGTCCAAATATATAGCGTCTGTCAGGGGTTTGGCGGACTGTAAGACGCCTATCTTATACATTTTCGCACTCAGGGAAGTAAGAGCTTTCGGATGCGACGAATTTTAAGTGGTTTCCCAAAAGTCTAAAAACGTCAAAAAACAGCGTTGTCGGCGGCTTCTGTCAGGGATTTGGCAATTGTTAGACGTCTGTCACAAACATTTTCGCACTAAGGATATCGTGGGCGTTGGGATGCAAAGCATTTGAAATGGTTTCCTTCAAGAGGTCTATTTTCAGAAATATGGTACTTTTAACCCACCATTACTCGGAAATGCTGCCTTAGGAGGACTGTTTGTAACATCAATATCATTTGGTTTACTCTCACGCAAGAAATCAGTTAAAGGCTCTGGGTCTAAATGGTCTTTTACCTGAAATACTTTTTCATTTGCTTTGTTTTTGTATGCCACTTTTTATTTAATTAGATTTCAGTCAACAGGCCAGTAAATTTTGTTGTTTTAATTTGATTTATCCCTCGCCATCCAATGTTCCCCAATAGCGCCTACAGTCAGGTGCTGTTGGATTCTATATGTATTTAAAAAAGTGTCAGTCAGTTGCTTCAACTTCCTGAGAACGTTGCCTAGGTGTCACAGCTCCTGGCTCTGATATGAATGAAATTCCTTAACACCGTAGAAATGTACATCCTTCAACTAATCTTCAGCTCAAGTACTTTTCATGTAACCTTGCCACCTTTAACTTAAGAAAATAAAATAGCTGTTGAAGTATATACCTTAAAGCTTAAAATTAAAAAACTCGATTATTTTTCTTAAATCAAAAATTCCCGGAAAAGAAAATGAATATGTATCGCTTGCAGTTTAATCTTCCAACTGTCATGTAATTAATTTATAGAATAATGTTTCTTACACATTTCTTGCACATGTGCTTATCTAGAGAAATGCATTACAGCACGAGCATGTGCTCAAGATTATCATCCAAATTACCCCCACCTCTAGATTTAGGAATCGATTTTTACCAAAGACTGCAGAATTGCACGTCCTTAGGGAAACATCGTTATCGTTATCCTTATTATCTCTATCATCTCCTTAAACTCCTTGTCAGTCAGGTAGATATTTTCATCCCGACTGGCTTGATTTTAATAATTTCCCACTTTCCATTCTTACATGCTGTGCCTTTTAAATACTTTGGTATCCCAGACATTGGGTTTCAATGGATTTAGGGTTTCCTTTCAGAACCTCCTTTTGCGGTAATTAATATGAATTATTGTCATTCTAGCTATTATTAAAGTCTTCTATAGATTATTCAGAAGTAAAAGAAATTATCGAAGTCGTTACTCGTTCTTCGACTTAGGTACGGACAATTCAACTGTGCAGGATGTTTGAATTATAGTCAATGCTGGCAAAAATCAAGGTCCTTTTTGGTTTGGGAGGATTTTTGTGGAATTTTATTTTATTCCTTAATTAGGTACAAGAGTTGCTAGGATAATAGCCTTTATACTATTTTGTGGTAAAACTTGGTTGGGGGATTCAATTAGGAGAATTCAGGAGTCAGCGTTTGAGAATTATTTGGAAGAGGTATTTTTCTATTCTAGGATAGAAAGAGATTTCTCCGCTTTTCTAGAAAATAAAACAAACGATATTATTTAATTTATTTGATGGTAAGATCGTTAAAGGAATAATAATAATTTTCGGGCATAAACGATAGTTTTTGCTTTATTAGGTAAAGGGATGATTATAATAAATGACTATAATGTTGGTTAAATTATTTTTTTAAATAAAAGGCCTTAAGTAAGTTCTTATTGCATGAACATTTAAAGAATAAAATATAAAAAAAATTGCACGACTGAATCGCACGTACTTGCTCATATGTGCGGTCACATCGTAGAATAAAATTTTAAAAAAATAAGTAATATACACGTAGAAAAATAACACTATCTGAACTTAAAAAAAAATGCCAAAATCACAACACTTAACAGTTTTTAGTAAAAATGCAATACTCCATCCCACGTCTTGTATAGTAATGAAATTATGAAAAAAGGTATTTAGAAAATTGTAGGAGGGATTTTGATAAAATCATGTTTTTTTATTTTTAGTTTTTTTAATTTTTTTTTTAATTTTGAAATTTATGCAGTTTTTTAGAGTTTATTAATGTACAAATGATTATAAAAATGTATGTAACTTTTGATTAGTTTTAAAAAATATTGTTTTTTCAAAAAAATAATTAAAAAATTAAATTTATTAGAAAAAAAGGTATTCAAAATGTTGATATGCAGAATTAATTTGGCTGCCTTCTTCTTCTCAAATATAAAATTTGACAGAAATCCAAAGAGCCGTTACCGAGAAAGCCAAACAATAAAAAAAACCGTTACAAGAAAGTTACCGTTATACCGTTATGGCAGGTACCTGCGTAGGAACGGTTCTTAAATTAAACGGTTTTTCCTTAACAACTTTTTTTTTTTTAAATTAAAAAAGAATAATTTAAGAATACAACTTAAACACAAAACTAACATACATTTAAAAACAAAATTAAAAAAAAAATATTGATTAAAAAAAAAATTAAAAAAATTACCTACATCTTAGGCTACCTACATCTTCTTGAATATCAAGTTTTCGAGAAAATCGAAGAAAAAAAAACTGGTCCTATGGGAAGAAACATTTTTAGCCCGCTAGATTAAATTTTTTTTTACCAAAATATAAAGCTTACCTACAGTAGTACACTGAAATTTAATGAAAATTCTTGGAGCCGTTTTCGAAAAAAATCAAGATTTTACATAACGGTTATATGACAGATACCGTTAATTGTTGAGCTAAAAAAAAAATTGAAAAAAACTGTAGAATGTCAGAATGTAGAACCTTAAGTTCTAAATTTGAAGACGATTGGCCCAACCGCTTAGGCTACAGTCCAAAATTTATACAGACAGACAGACAGACAGACAGGCAGACAGACAGACAGACAGCCAGACAGACAGAATTTTGCCAGTAACCCAAATATGTATGTTTCTCTTTCATCGTAATGTCGTCTTTGATTGTTACTCAAACATTTTTATCTGCTAGAATGCATAACTGGCATTTTAGTACATAATAAATCGCAAGTTAAAATTAAGACATGATTTCGTTAAGCTGTTTTCGAATTATTGATTAAATAAAAGTTTCTTAAATTATACAATTAAACAAACTTTTTACCTTTGACCTCCATACATATGTATCATATAAAATTATTTTTCTTACCTAAAGGTGTTAGAAAAGATTTTTTTAATTATTTTGTGTTTGGCGAATTTTGGAGTTATTTCAGAAATTTACAAATTACTTTTTTGACTAATTTTGTGTCATTTTCCTTTTGATTATTGTTTTAAAAAATTAAAAAAAAACCTAAAGTAATATCTCAGCGGCGCTTAAAAAATGCATTCTGTTTGACGAAGCCTTAAATTCATTATTAAACATAAAATTTTAATTTTAATTGCCTTAATTTTTTTTTCAAATTATTTCTTTATGCGTTTAAATGTCTCTGTAAACTTTTTTGGAGTTGTTTGCAAGGAAAAGTCTTTTATTTTAAGAATATAAATACTGTTCCCTTGGGATGGAGAAGACAAGAAATACAATATTTCGACAGAATAACAAACATTTTGTTTGTGCATCGGTATACACAAATTTGGCGTATACAAATAAATGTGTGTAAGGCTTTGACGATTTGTGTATTTCTAAACAAATGGAATTTCTTTATACATTTTTGTTCGTGCTTAATAAATCAGATTTTGACGTTTAAAATTAAATATTAAAAAAAAAACATTTTACAATTTTGTTCAGTGAGTTTAAAGTACCTAAACATTTTGTAAAAGCTACTTTTCCAACTTCGGTTTATTTGGGAAAAGACGTCTTTAAAACATGGATACTGTGGCGTATGTGTAACATTGAAGGTGGAACATAGTACAATATTAGATGTGAGTTTGATCTCTTCCATAAGATAATATTATTAATTATTATTAAAAATGCTAGGTTTAAAAAACTATTATTACACCAATTATTATGTTAAGCACAAAACGCTAGATATTGTCTTCAAATCCCATTGAGTAACTTTGGCTCTGATAAAGCATCACTTTCAGTGAGATCACCGAAATCAAGCAGTCGGTTGGATGCGTGCTGTTGTCATATGTTATGTATCATTATACACAGAAATACAGGGTATGCATACAAATTAACATCTTGATACTTTGTGACGTCACATGCTTCTTTTAGTATTATATTATTTATTAAGTGAATATTATTTTTTTTTTAAATTGAAGGTTTAAACGTTTTTTTTTATGATCATAAGGATCATAAGAACAATAGACATAAAAAACAATAACAAATCGGCAAATAAATACATTTATTTACACTCTTAGAACAAAAATCAGAATAATGTGACGTCACAGGCATAATCAGCCAAAGTGAGCATATTTTGTATTTCTGTGTATCATGTTATGTGTTTTCTGTTTTCCGTTCTCTCCCTTTCTTCTGCTTCGTCCTGAACCAATTCGTCTTGCGTGTTGTGTTTTATTTTTCTGAGCCGATAGCAGAAGTAGCCAGTGCTTATAAGTGTCTCTACTTCTTACATTTATCTACCGAGTAGAACGATATGTAATATAATGTAATATCAAAGTGGTCGGTAAAAAAAGTTTTTCTTGGAAGCTTTTGTAGATAGTAGATAATTTCAATGGTGGGCTAAAACCGCTGAAAACTCTTTTACGTACTTTTTTCGAACAATGAAAAGTCACTAAAATTGAATTAAAACTTTCTTCTTATATTTATCAAATTTTTTTCGACGCTGTGAGCGCACATATTTTTGTTTTTAAAATTTAATTAATGTAAATTATTCCACGCCTATTGCCGCTCAGATATCACAAGCGCTGGGGTTTTCTCTGAGAGTAATGGGATTTGCGATGGCAATCAGTTACAGTTACAAAATGTAAAAAAAAATTACAATTAGAATATTTAAAAAGTTGATAATAAATTGCACGACAGTATCGCACGTACATTCTCATATGTGCGGTCACATTGTCGAATAAAATTTAGAAAATAAGTAACATTAACATTAAATAACACTACCTGAACTTGAAGAAAGTGTCAAAACCACAACTTTTAACGGTTTGTTTTTATTAAAAATGCAGATCACACGTCTCGTATAATAACAAATTTATGATACAAGTATTTCGAAAATTGTAGGACGGATTTTGATATAATCCTGTTTTTTATTTTTAGTTCTTTTTTTTGTAATTTTGGTAAGCAGATTTTTAGAGTATATTAATATATACATGATTATACAATTTTAAATTATTTTAGTTTATTAGTTTTAAGAGTATTGATTTTTCAAAACAAAAAAAAATCAAAAATTATCTTTAATTAGAAAAAAAAGCTGTAAAAAATTAACTTGATTGTTAAAGTCTTCTGACATTCATATTTTGATGCAAGAAGAGTCACTCAAAATTTTTCAGTTGTGTTTGAAAAGTAATATTTTAACCTTATTCCTTTTTTCTTAAAGCGAAATAGAATTACATCAACTTAAATAAGTCTTAAATTAATCCGACATATTTTCTTAATTTTTTGCAATTTCCAGCTGCAACACACTTATTCAACCACTTTCAACAAGTCAACTTAACTTTTTTTCAGCATCCTTTTGAAACATAAAAAAGACAAATTATTTATGTTGCAACATGCCGCAAAACTATATCGCACAACTGCACGAGCCAACCATGCTCATCGAGTGAGCCAGTCCATTAATATGCATTCCACATTTACATTCCTGTTTGTTATGCTGTAGACACAAACTCCATTGCGGTTGCTGTGGTCGAAGCTTAACTCAAATACATTGCATGGAATATCCCTATTTCCGACGCAAGATACACAAAGTGCTTCCAAAAAAAAAACCCTGATAAACTTATGGATCTGTTCACTCGAAATTAAACCTCGAGTACCAAGCCTTTTTCCATCCATTTTTAAAGCACCCTCAACTTTTTTTTTTACAAAGCCTTTAAAGCCCTTCTCTGGTAAAAGAGTTTTCATTCTAAATTGAATTATATTTTGGGCAAGAAGCACCCATTCCAAGCCCACCCATTTAACAGCTTAAAGATACTGATTTGCACTGCATCCTTCAAGAACTCAAAAACTATGACATATCCACAAATCTTAACTTTTACTTAATGAACTCGTAACACTACATCCAGCAGCTAGAAAGTGGTTCTTTTCTAGAAATATATAAGCAGCTCAAAAGGCCCAGAAGTGCACTTCGTCTATATATGTCTGTATGTATTCCAGAGTTGCAAGGACCAATAGTCGTTTATTCCTATCCTGTATTAAAGTTTTGTTGGTTTCCTATGTGCAGCAAGCCTTAGAGGAGCTGAGATAATAGCATTGGGTGCACCATTTGCAAGGTGCATCCATCTTTGGTCATTTTGCCTCTTTTGGGTTCTTTTGTGTCGACATTTTGGTTACTTTGCAAATCCTTGCAAACTTAAAAGTGTTTTTGTGTTTTATGTGCTGCTGCAGCACCAAGTCTAATAGCCATGCACCTTAAGATTGTGCATTTTGCATTGTGCATGGCATGGCAGAGTATTTCCGGTTGTTGTTGTTGCTGTTTTGGGCAAATAGCTGAAATGGATTTCAATAAAACCTTAAAAAGGATTCCTTTTGAAGAGAAATTGATGTTAAAATTCAGATGAATTTCTGTTTAGTTTTTTAAGACACTTTCTGAAATTGAAGTCCTTTATTCGAGTAACGAAGTGAGTTATGCATTCGAACTTGATTGTTCCATTTAATATTAACTTTGCAGGAAAGCAGTAGAATGACGAAAAAATCCTAAGGCGATTGCTGCTACCCTAGATATAATTTCTTTTCTTTTCCTAAAAGCTTCAGAAATTGTTTTCAAAGCCAAAGATAAGGTTCCAGGTGGCTTCCCTGGGGTACACCAGAATGAGAAATAATTGTTTATTTTTGGTATACTAAGATCTAGAACATAAGAACCTAAGGCTAAATTCAACGGTGTGGAAAGGTCTTTTGCTTTTTGGACGTTTATACAAACAGTCCTCCAAAATTATTGTTTAAGTGCAAACTTTGAAGAAAAACCAAAGTTTCGTGAACTAAATTTTCATGGGCAAGTATTGATAATGTCGTATGCCAAGCAGTACACATCTTTGCCCCTCTAGCTGGGTCGATCTCTTGATTGCCTTCTACAATTTCACAATACAAGAAGTCGGAGGTCTCCCTCTACCTGGTCGCTCCATCGAAATTAAGTTCTTCTCGATAGGGCTTTATTCCTCAATTGCTTACGCAGCCCAAAGTGATTCTACGTTTGATTTCTGTGCTGGCCGTGTTCACAGCAGAGCCCAGGTAGATAAATCACTGACTACCTCGAAATTTTACCTATCAATCGTCACGTTCTGACCAAGTCGGTGGTGGCAATGGACTTTTGTTGATAAAACCATATACTTCGTTGTATCCTCTTTTATAACCAGTCCCATTCTGCTTGCAGCCGACTCCATGGAAGTGAAAGCAGAGGGCATTGTCCATCGCCATACTGATAAGAGGTATTAGATTAGCAGGATTTTCAAATCTATACAATGCTCGGTACAATTTATACCTGCTTACACTTTCTTAGGCTGCCTTTAATAATATGAATAGATGGTGGGTTCCGATGTTAAATTCTTGGATTTTCTCCAGGATCTGGCGTAATGTGAATATTTTGCCAATCGTAGATTTTCCAGGTCTAAACCGTTTTCTTGGTATTATTCCGTCAGCAAACGGCTTCAGACTTTTACATTAAACGCTGCTCAGGATCTCATAGACAATATTCAAAATTTTAATTCCTCTATTGTTGGTGCAGAGTAGTTGATTTGGTTTTTAGTAGATCGGAAAGATAGTTCTGAGATTCCAGTCATCGGGGTGTACTCCCCTGTCCCCTCTGATTATATTTTGCACCTGAACAGATCATCTCCACGGTATATAATAAGTTCAGCTTGTAGCCCATCGGCAACAGTTTTTTGTTGTTATTAGTCTGGCATGGCTATTTTGATATCATTTTATTCGGGTGAGTGTAGTTCTTGGTTGTCATCCAAGCTCCAGGTCGCTTATTGGTGGGAAATTGGCGTCATCGCTGATTGAAGAAGTCTCTCCAGATGGTTAACGTCGATTGCATATCTGCTACAGTGTTTCTTTCCTCATCTTTGCAGAACCAGGTCGGGTATCGCTAATGAAACCTGATGTTGACTGTTTAACTTTTGTCTTCATCTCCCCGACTTCATGTTGCTGGTGATGATCCTTCGCTTAACATAGAGATTACAAGATGCTCTACGCCTGTATGTCTCCGATCTGGCTTTGTTTGCCTGAGCACATTTGGAGTTGAACCAGGGGTTTCTCAGAGGTGGTTATATGAAAAGCCCAACACCTTTGACCCTGCGTTTCTTATGGCTTGATTACATACAAGCCATTGATCTTCGAGGTTCAATTTTCAGCCGGAGGATTTTGCGCAAGCTCAAGGGATCAGCATCGGCTGTGGGTCACTTTCGATTTGAGTCGTCTAACTTTGAATTTCCTTTGCTTGATTTTTGATCGCCTAACAGCTTCCATACTCAAAATTTTGCACCAACTATGTTGTCGATATTTGCTTCTCCTTACATTCGTAAGGACGTTCTGAAAGCTGGAGGAATGTCTTCCGTCAATGGCATCGATTTGGTTGCAGGTTCGACAATCCGCTGACCGCCATATGCTTTGACTCGACAAGCCTGAGTGCGTGTCCAGATGTGGTTTAATGTAGGTAGGCTCTACAATTCGATTGTATTACCCAAGATGTTGTCCCTCCAATTTTTTTTGCGTTAAAATCGACCAATAGGATTTTAATGTCATACTTAGAGCACTGATCGTACGTTTTGGCAAGGAGCTCGTAGAAACTTTCGTTGGTAATGTCGTCTTTCTCTTCTGCAGGGACATGGGCGCTAATACGGCTTATAACATAATGGAATTTGGACTTGATATGGATCGTCATAATTCTCTCTCATAACTTCGCGAAGGCTTAAAACCTTTTGTTGATTTGTTCCTGCGACAGCCAAACCGCATCCAAACAAGAGCAAATTACCATCATTGGTATTTCCAGTTCTTTTCAGGCGCGATCCAACCCATCGCATCTCCTGAAGTGCGGTTACATCAGTTTTGAAGCAGAAAACCACTCATTCATTGAAGTAGAAAGTATTTTGAACGCATGTCATCTTCAGAGCGCGATATTTTTAAGTAAGGAACTTTCTAGTACTTGGTAGCCAGGCCTGCCATGATGAGTTTTGTAGGATCATTCTTCTTTTCAATTCAACAAATAATCAGAATAGTCGAATGTTAAATCTTAGCCAACTCAAAACAGTCCTTCAGTCTGACCAAAAGAACTTTGTTTTGAACGTTAATGAGTGACACGCAAACTTCTTTTTTGCGAAATGAGCTTCGAGTACCGCTGTCTGCAACTTGGATTGGAATATCAAAATACTTTTTTTATTGAAAACGCTTCTATTTTACCCTAAACAGTTGATCATCTAATAAAATCTAATGGAACTATTTTGGCATTTTGGAACCATCCTCATTGTCCTCCACAAAATCCACCCAGCTCAAGGCCTAGAAAAAGATCAAGAATTTTCTTCAGGATTTGATTTCTAGAATTTTGTTATTAATACTTCTGCATTCGTTGAAGTGATGGTAAGATTGAATGTGAGGTTATCTTCAACGGCATTTCCAGAACTTCCCCGGATTTTTTGAGTCGAGATAAGCTCTTGTTAAAGATCCTGATTGGAACATCTCAGTATTTCATTTGAATGTTGGTAAATTAAGGTTGAATCTTCTTTTTTTATTGTTTCAGGCACTTGGCAGAGCATTTTAAAACGAATGCCAATTCTATGTCCTTCCTTGTAATGACTTAAGTGGCCTTTTGTGAGAACAAATTTTACACATAAGATAGAATTATTTTTATGAAATAGAAAAAGCTTACAACATTTTCCGAGCAATCAACAAAATCATTGTGAAATGCAAATTTCTGTCAATTTTCTTTTCATTCCGCGTCACCCCACCACTTCCCTATATAAATCTAAAATTCCTGCAATAATGTCAACACTAATTTCGTGTTACGATAAATAAATAGTTTTCGTTTAAATTACAATTAACTTTGCATAAAAAGCTCATAGCTCGGATGAGCGCCCTTGTAATTCAAGTCGGGCATGGAGTCCAAAGCAGAAGGCAACGCAACGCAAAGCATATTCCATCGACTAACCCCACGCGACGTGGTCGACTGAGTTGATGGCATCCTTTAGAGCAAAACGGAACCAGCGCACCCGAACCAGACTAAACGGATTAAGTTTTAATGTCTTTTTGAAAATTGTTAAAGTGGATATTTTGCCAAAAGCCATTCCCATTCTACCAAAATCTCAGTTCCATTCGCATTCGCCTAAACCTTCATCCTCGATAAGGTCTCCCGCTCTCCGTCTGGTCGTCCTTCAGAACTCCGTTTATTTTTCTTGGGTTAGTTTTTCCGGATACAATTTATGCAAAACATGTGCGATGCAAAGGAGAGCCAAGGCTGAATAGCTAGAAGGAAGCAGAGGCAAAAGCAGGAACAGATTCAGTGTGGTGTGTGGACTGTTGCTGTTTAGATTATGTCCTCCTGTATGTCGTGGCGTCGAAAATTATAACGAGAACGAGACTGCTTAATTAGATGAAATGAATTCAAGCAAACTTTGTATCTGGTTATTTGTGAAAAGTTTTTGGCCATAATGGGCTAAGGAGACATAGTTTATTTACTTCGGTGGGAAGAGGGTTATTTGCATGAAAAAATTATTATGTTGAAGTTTGCTAAATTTGTCGGGTAAGGGGGAAAGGGGAAAAGATTGTGGTTTGAATTTGGTAGAACTTTTGGAAGTCTTAAACGAAAAGTTGAGTGGAAATGGATCGTGTGTGGTTTTTGGTGGTTAAAAGAAAATCCGAGGTCATAGTTTCCAATACTTGACAAGCTATAAGAGCAATATTGGGTTTTGACACTGCTTGAAATATCTCAATTGTATGTAGTGCGCACAAGCAGCATGTACCAAAAAAAAACTGTCAGTATAGCATGAAATACATGGATCACAGTCTGTAATAGAAATGGTGGGGTAATAGGAATCGTGTGGAGTTTAATGCTTCGAAAACTCAATGCTGTCTTCTCTCGTTAAAGCTTAACATACCCCCAATGCCATTGTCCATGAATGGCACTGACATCGAAAAAACCGAAAAGCTCTTAGTACTCGGTATGTGTGCCAACGACGACCTCCGTTGGAAGGATCATTTATTTGAGATCGCTAAAAATACTGCTAAGTGCTTAGGTTTTCTGTATCGGTGTAAGAAGTATTTTTTCCCTTCTGATCTGGCTATATGCCCTAAACTCGAGTATAACTCCCACCTCTGGGCAGGTGCTTCGCAAACATCGCTCCACCTGCTTGATAGAATAAAGAATCGAGCGTTAAGATTGATAGGAAATAGAACTATAGCTGAAACAATTGCCGCTCTAGATAAAACAACGACGCAATGTTTTATGTCTTTCCTTATTTTATTGTTTCTTTTATCAAAAATGTTCACTCGAAGTAGCCAGCTGCATTCCTCCCCTTAAAAGTTTCTCCCGTAATACTCGTCTCGCAAGGAATGCTCATCAGTTCACACTTGAGCCCAATTTCGGACGTACCGTGAAATATTGGGATTCTTTTTTTAGCCGAACAATACGAATTAGGAATAGTTTAACCTGCGATATTTTCCCTTGCCATTTTGATTTGCAAACATTCAAAACCAATATTAATCGACACCTTATGTCCTTCCCCACCCCATTATCCTTATCCTCGTGCAGTGTACTTACATACATTTATAGGAAAACAAATAGTCCCTTGTCCGCGCGTTAATTATATAAAAAAAATCTAGCCTTAAAGCCTGGCATGTCAAGTTATAGTAACATATATCCTCCTGCGCTTTCCAGTTGAACAGCGTTACCTAAGATATGGACCTCATTTGGCAGTTCATGCAAACAGAAAATTTTTCATTTGATGATCACTTTAATAGGAACAATAACCTTGATTGAATAGGTATACAATCAGGGCATAATTCTGTGGTCAAAATACATATTGATATATCAATGTCTAGATGATTGGCAATTTAATGGTGCAGACATTTCGGCTAAGCTCTCAATTCCAACTTTCACTGACGAAATGCAATCATTGAAAGCAGCGGAAATATTTGGTTTTGAAAGCTTAAGTCCTTAGGCCACGTCAATGTTGGAACTGACCACTTCCAACTTTTTACTATTTCGATGATACATTTTAGGCTTTACATCAAAAGCATTCCATAATATGAAGTGACTAGTCAAATCAAATGTGGCTTGCCACGTTAGCTGTGATTAAAAATTCCAAAATTGGCATTGCACCCATCAGCCCCTTAACAATCAGGTTAAAATGACGGAAAATAACACTTTGGCCTATAAATCTTTACTAACGCAACATGACTTAATATGCCAAATTGTAGTAAATAAAATTTCTCAACAAATAAAGTTTTTAACCTGCGATTTTAGGTACTAAAATAAAATGCAAGTTATGCATTCGTGCAGATTAAAAATTTTGAGATAACAATCAAACATGACATTCCCCTCCCTATCTACCGAATGCCCGCGCAGTGTGTTACATTAAAAGGGAAACAAGTAGTCCCTTGTGCGCGCGTTAATTATAAAAAAAAAAAAATACGATGATAGAGATACATATTTGAGTTACTGGCAACATTTTGTCCGTTTGTCTGCCTGTCTGTCTGTACGGATGTATTTTGGACTGTAGCCCAACCGTTTTGGCCAATTTCTTAAAATTTTGAACTTAAGGTTATTTTGACATTCTACGGAGAAATTTTTATTTCAATTTTTTTTACCTCAAAAATTAACGGTACCTGCCATATAACCCTTATGTGAAAGCTTATTTTTCTCGAAAACGGCTCCAAGAATAAAAAATAATCTGTTTATTACTGTAGGTAAGCATTATATTTTGGTGGAAAAAAAATTTAATATGGTGGGCTAAAAATGGTACCTCCCATAGGGCGCTTTTTTCGACTTTCTTGAAAACTGACGATCCGATTACTACTAAAATTGATATTCAAGAAGATGTAGGTAGCCTAAGTAATTTCACATTAACTTTTTTCGAAAACTTTTTTTTTGTATTTTTAATAATTTAACAAAAAATTTTTTTTTTTGAAAAATCAATATTTTCAAAAACGGGTAAGTGATTTTTTTTTAAATTTTGTTTTTAAATGTATGTTAATTTTGTGCTTATCTTTATATTCTTAAATTATTTTTATTTTATTTTTTTTTTTTAAATATTGTTAAAAATTAACCGTTTTATTTAAAAACCGATCCTGAGATTTTGAAAAAAAATTCACACTTCTTAAAATTTCTTATACTAATACTAAAATTTAACGTACTTTATTCCAACAATCAAAAGTTATAAAAATCGAATATGTGCTTTTATGTTAAACTTTAATTTTCTTAAATTTTATTCTACAATGTAACCGCAAGTACATGCGATCCAGTCGTGCAATTTATTTGTTTTCTTTACGGTTTTTTGATATTTTAGTGGATTATTGCTTGGGCTTTACAATTCGGAATCATTGTTTTAGTGAAGTTTTATTCTTTTTTTATTATATTATAAATGTTAATTTATGTATGTTTGGATGTTTAGATGTTTGTTCCCCAATCACGCCTAAACGGCTCAACGCATTTGGATGAAATTTGGTAGGTAGATGGATATTGCGCTGGACTGAAACATAAGCTTTTTATCCAGGAAAAATGGACGATTCCTGTGGAAGAGGCTTAAATGTGAAATACTGCATTTATGGAGATTTGTTTGATATACGGACTTCTCTGCCAACATGAATTTATGAAATTTGGTAGACGGAAGATTAACAGTATTCTAGGATTATAGGGAAATAGAGATATAGAGACATAAAGATATAGACGTATAGAGACAATGAGACATATAGATATAGAGATCTTTAAGGATATAGAGATATAGAGATGTAGAAATATAGATTATAGTTAGAGAGGAATATCACTTCGATTAGAAAAAACGGTATTCACTATCTTAACAAATGTAAATAAATTATTATTTGACGAGAAGCCTAATATAACCAAAATGCTTAATCTTAAGTCCACGCAGACGAAGTCGCGGGTAAAAGCTAGTTACCTATTAATATATATTTCATACTCCACTTTTTATTTTTCGGCGGGCAACTACAAATGAGGGTTAATTAAAAAAATCTATACAAAAGTTTAATTTAAATGAAGTGCCATTATAGTCGACAGGTAGTTTTAGATGGAAATGTTTGGAATTTGGAATGTTCTTCAGGGATGGTCAACAGTCATTTTCTTAAATTTGGAACCCCGAATACCCTGTGAAAAAAGAGGAGGGGAACTGCAAAATGTTTGACCTTTCTTATGTCTTTCATCAATAATTTGTTTCCCTTATGGCCTACGGCAAAACCGTGAAAATATTTGTATTAAAACATTAAATTTAAAACATTAAATTTAAAACATTTAGGACTGTTCAAACATATTTATGTGTTGATTCGTTACCGAAATATTTTGCCTCGAAAAAAGGTAATTTTTTTTCAAATTTATCTGAAAAACGCCAGAAAATTCAGATTCTATTATACAAGAATTGTGATAAAATGTTCATTATGATTCCGGGTTAAAATCTACAAATTTCGGCACACTCTAAATCCACAACTCAATATAAATTCACAGAAGCTAATTTTTTTCTCTGATGAATCAGCCTGGGGCATTTAAATCATTACGCAGTCACTACCCAGGAAAATTAAAGCAATTTTGGATGTTCACTGTCACTTGAATATTCTCTTCCATCGTTACGTATAAATAACAGATTCTTTCTTGCCAGGCTTGAATGTACCAGTTCCTGAGTTCCATTTGATCTACGGCTAGTCCCAACGTTGGTTAAGGGGCAGGAACTCTTATATAATGTACTACTCCCTGGCAGCGGAAACACCGTTCCATTGCATTGTCATCTACTGATGTTGGTATAGGCCATACCAAACGGAATGCCTATTGACAATCGGCATTCATTAGAGTGCTTTCCCAGATGTACTTCTGCAAATCCTCACCATAACCTTGTCTTCGCTCTCGCGGTGCGAACCTGGATGGTGTCAGTGATCGAGATGTATGGAAAATCATATTGCACAGAGTTGTTGATTTTCAAAATGTGAAAATAGTGCTCCTATAAAATGTGTCTTCAAAAACTTAAAGAATGTTAACCTCTCACTGTCAGTCTTTTCCCAAACAAATACAAAAAATGGGCATTCGGAATGAAAATGTAAGTTAACAAATCAAAATGTGTCTTGCAGTCATCTTCAAAACTTCCCAGGATGTCTCTGTCACAAATTTATTAGCTTTTTGTAACTTCAAAAAGATATAGACATTTCCGTTCATAAATCTCGGAAGTACACACATGGTCTCCGATCAATGTTTTGCTGTCGTAGCGATGACACAATCAACGAAAATCAGATGTTTCAAAATCTTCGAAATGTAATTTCCTTTTCATATATTTTCTTGCAACATATAGTACCATCCTTAGCCATGTATAGAGTAGATGGATAGATAGAGGGATAGATACTATGTAAGGGTGTGCAGATGGTCTTCATCAAATTGCATTTGAAGTTTCTGTGGAAACTGCGAAATAGCACATAAATGAGTATGCAGTTGAAAGGCTGGATACATACCTCCTGCATGGATCCCATTTTACAATTTAACAGTCCTGGCACTTTCAAATAAATTCCTAAGTTTAGTTTTCCATTTGCCCGATTCGACATCGCACTGCAGTAACACACTTTTCACTAAAGTAACTCGAAAATTAAATTAAAAGCCGCATGGGCGAAAAACTCTAACTCACCCGCCATAAGTCTTTTTTCAACAGGGCCGCACTTGGTTGGTAAAACTTTAGCAATGAATTGTAAAAAATAAACATTTTTAAATTAACCAATTCAAACATGATTTTAAGTCTCATTTTTGGTTGTTTGATATTGATTGGTTTGAAATCTTGCAAAAGCACAGTGGTGCCTCAAATTTTTGAAGCGAAACCGAACATTTCAGACTTAAGAAAACATATCCCACTTAAAAAATCTCTTAAAGTGGATCGTATATATGTATTGAGTTGTTAGAAAATGTTAAGCATTGAATTTCAGAACTGATGGCAATCGAACGAACCCTTATTCTTCAGATATGCCTCCGCCTTCTTCGAATTTCCAAAAAATGCTCAAGTAATACTGATACGCCCATGTCCCTAAGTAAATACCTTCATCAGAAAATTCCAGTTAAATTCTCCACTTTTGCTGGCATGGATCCATGTGCCTTTGAGTGTCTTCAAAGTAAACGCTTTCAAAACTTTGGCCACCGCTTACGGCAAACAACCGAAAAACTAAAATTTATCAAAACCCTCCGCACACAATGATGAACGAGGGTCGTCGGCGGCGTCGCGTGTGAACACCATAACACCAATTACAACAGAATAACACCAAAGGAACTTCCTTGATCAAGTGCCAAAAATGCCAACGGCATCCTTAAGGACACCCCTAGGCCTATCCATTGAGCCTTGATGCTTTATATGTATGTGTCGAACATGAGTATCCAGCTCCATTGACGAAGACCACAAAATTAAATTTTCGCGGTAAAAGTTTCCTTCTCAATGAACACAAAAACCCACTCACACACACATACATATACATTGTACGAACTCAACTGGAAGCAGTGGTGGTTTATCTATTCCGTGGTTTAGTTAAAAGTCCTGGAAAAAGAGGGAATCATGTGCCAAATATTCCAAAGGGACTAGTAGTCGGTTCAATATGGGCGCGCGTTGAAGTGCCCAAGAAAAACATACAAATTGTATTAAATTGCTTTGGCAATCAAGCTGGAAGGAACATATATACAATTCCTGTAAGAGGGTTGGATTGTTTACAAAAAGGTTAACAATCTTCGAAGTTTGTTTGTGGAGCGCGAGAAATTTGTTGTTGTTTTTTTTCGGGTGAATTTACGATCTGAAATTGTCAAGCTGGTTTGTGGGTTTTTCAGCTTGAACAGATTTTTGGCGCAATTTCGGGTAAATATCTTAAATTGTTGCTATGACAAGTTACTGCTTCGTTAATTCTGCGATTTTTATTGCTTGAAGTAGTTGACGAGGTTTTTGTGTTTCAGTGGAATTTTGGGTGCCAATTGAATGTCTTATATGACAAAATTGTCAAAATTATATTAATGCGGTATAACAAAATGGAGTTTAGAATTGTTCTGAGATTCCAAGAAACATTTCTCCATAAAATAATTCCGAGCAGGAATTTTTGTAATTTTTCCGCGCTCAAAAGGACAGTGAGGTTAAAAAATACTCAAAATGCAGTTCTTTGAAATAAATGTATTGTAAGAGAGTAATAGAGCTTACGAGTCACGAGAATAATAATATACATTGCAATGCTCCTAAATTTTTAGAACTAACACTTTTGTAAGGTCAGTCATCGTGACCTAATCTTGTCAAAGAGACGTGAAAAGCAATTGCAGAGGAGATACCCTCAGATGTTTTGGAAAATATGGCAAACATCGGTACTAGAAGGCTTATCATGGTCATACGAGCAACAATCGGGCTCCAGGCCTCCTCAACTTCATTCATACATCGATGCAGTTTTCTTGGGAATGAAATGTTGGTTCTAAATCATAATCTCTTACTTGTGTCAAAATTTCCAGCAGTATATCTTCCATTTCTGTCAGATATTTACTTAAAAAGCTTCAAAGTCTGAGGCTTGTTTACATAAGCCAGGGATAACCAGATTTTCCGTGCCCAAGAAGTGATAAATTTTTGTTCAACCGATCGTAGAGATTATCGATGATAAGTCATTCTGGTGGATTTTTCAGTTCAGTTGGATTTAAGCATTCGCACGCTCACGTTTTCTTAATGATATAATCGGCTTCTACTTTTCACCCATGTGCCACAACCCCGATTATTGGAACAACACTTTTCGCGGACACAGTAATTCTAGTATCGGATTTTTCAACAGGGACGCTACAAAAGTAGAGCGACAGAGACAGCAAACGACGCCATATTTCTTGCCGCTCTTTTGACTTTTCTCTTCAAGAAGGTTTGCCATTTTCTGATGGAAAGATATAAGAGCCAACAACGAGTCCAAATTATTAAAATTTAGTACCGAAATTCGGAGTCAGTGGCCTCAACGTTAAGAGCGCTACGTCCAATTTATGGTCATCATAATCGTCCTAGCAGATCAACAATTGAGCGTCTAGTGGAAAAATTTGAATCCACAGGCACAGTACAAATTGTTCCCGTGACAAAGAGTCAAAGAAGTGCCCGTAGTGTCGAGAATATTGCTGCCGCTGAGGCTTCAGTTGCAGAAAGCCCAAATGTGTCTCTCACACGTCGTTCTCAAGCGTTGGGCATCTCTGTCATGTCGTTGTGGCGAATTTTGCGAAAATATCTTGGCCTACATCATTAGGCAAGATGATTAAATTGATGCAAGAACTGAAGCCGCTTGACCACCAGAAGCGTCGTATGTTCGTGAATTGGGCTGAGCAACAACTTGAAAATGATTCGGATTTTCATCGAAAAATCATCTTCAGCGATGAGGCTCATTTCTGGCTTGGTCAATAAACAAAATATGGGGTATTTGTCAGGCAGTAATCCACACGTACTCCATGAGTCATCATTGCATCCCGAAAAAATTACGGTTTTGTGTGGTTTATGGGCCGACGGCGTCATTGGGCCGTACTTCTTCCGTGATGTTCAAGACCGGCACGTTACTGTGAATGGGGATCGCTACCGTTCAATGATAACCGAATATTTTTAGCCCCAATTGGATGATATGGACTTGGAGTATATGTGGTTCCAACAGAACGGTGCTACAAGCCACACAGCGAATGTCACAATCAATGTATTGGAAAACAAGTTTGGAGAACGTGTTATCTCACGAAATGGTCCTGTGGGGCTACGTCAAGTCTATGGTCTATGCCAACAAGCCAGCGACGCTTGATGAACTTCGTACGAATAAAGAACGTGAAATTGCAGCAGTATCGGCCGATTTATGCTTGAAAACCGTCGAAAATTGGGTTCAGCGTCTGGAATTCTGCAAGCGTGTCCGTGGTGACCATGCAAAAGAAATCGAGTTCCATAAACGTACTTTCACAGGAATAAAGAATTTCATTGATATCTAAAACCGTTTTTGTTTTATTAAAAAAAAATTTTTGTAGCGCTCTTATTGAAAACCCTTTATATACTTTTTACTTGCGATTATAGGGACTATAAGGCAAGTTTAGGATTCGTGAATATTAAAAAAAATTGAGATAACAATCAAACATAACATTACGATCATTGAGAAGTCTAAAAAAGGGATCGACAAAAAATGTCTGCCTGTCTGTCTGTCTGTGTGTCAGTATGTATAACGAGCTGCAGCCTAAACGCCTTAAGCGATTATCTTCAACCTTGGTGTGTGTGATTCTTTTGGCATTCCGCAGAGGGGAAATTGAAATTTTATTTTTAGCCTTAAAAATGACGGTACCTGCCATAATATGACCGTTTAGGAAAATCTTATTTTTCTCGAAAACAGCTCCAACGATTTTAATGAAATTTTTTGAGAAGTTTTTGTTGGTATTGGCTATCATTTGGATAGAACCACATATACGGGTAAAGTCTATTAAAGCGACCTTTCTTATAACGGTTTTTTTTTATTTTTGGCTTTCTTGGTTTCGGCTCTTTGGATTTCACTCAAACTTTATATTTAAGAAGATCTAGGTAGCCGAATTAATGCTGCATATAAAAATTTTGAATAACTTTTTTTTTCTAATTAATATTAATTTTTGAATTTTTTTTGTTTTGAAAAATCAATATTTTGAAAACTAATCAAAAAAAATATTTTAAATTTTAGAATCACATGTATTTTAATAAATTCTAAAAAACTGCATACCAAAATTTAAAAAATAATTTTTTTCAAAAATCTAAAAATAAAAAAAACAAGATTTTATCAAAACCGGTCTTACAATTTTCGAAATACATTTTTCATTAATTCGTTGTTATTTAAGACGTGTGATGGCATACTTCATTTTTACTAAAAACCGTTAAGTATTGTGGTTTTTAAAACTTTTTATAAGTTAAAACTATGTTATTTTCAACGTAAATGTTACTTGTTTCTGCCAAAGATCCTGATTTCCAATGTAATGAGGCACATAAGAGCAAGTACGTGCGACCCAGTCGTGCCCATATTTTTATATTCTTCTCGAACTTTACTTTTCTAAACAAAAATATCTGCTGGGTTAGACCCTTTCAAGAGAGGTTTTCTAGCTTCAAAACCCATTCCTCCCTCGACTCTTAGTCAGTCACACATTCATACATTCAGCTATTCGTTTCGTTGATCACGACCGCGGCTTTCTGGAAAGCTTCTCCGCTTCCATGAAAACCCCCGTTTTTGAGTCACAACGAAACATTACTCTCAGTATCACATGCACGAATTTCAGCAAGTTTTTAAACGTCTTTCTAAAGCTTACAGAATCAAATGGTCGAGTTCAGACCCACCAAAAATGAAATTTTTTTTTTCGAGAAAAAGTAAAAGAACCAACATCGAGAAAACCCTTCTTCAGAGCACTTTCCTAGTTACCAATAAAAATATCCGAGTGTGATTCGAGGAGTGACTAAAACTAAAGAACTTTTTTACTTGCGATTATATGAACTATAAGGCAAGTTATGGATTCGTGCAAAGAAAAATTTGACAATTAAACATCACATTACTTACGATGATAGCAAAGTCGAAAAAAGTGGGTGGGGAAATTCGGTTCGTGTTACTGTCTATCTGTCTGTCTTTTCGCACCTCCTCTACAGCCTAAACTTGGTATTTAGTTTTTATTTGGTAGGTGTTTTTGGGGGGTGTTTTTCATTTTTACTCTAGGTTGAAAAATAACGGTACCTGCCATACAATTGTTAACAAAAAGTTTGGTTTTCTCGAAATCGGCTCTAACGATGTCCATGACGACTGTGGCCGATTATAGAAGTTTTCTTAAGTCACATACACTGCGAGGCAGTGAAGTCAGAATGTTGAGTTCTGAGTTCAGTTAATAACAATCATCGGTTAAGGATGAAGAAGAAGGAGAAGAAGAAGAAAGAAGGTGCTGCTTAGACCGTTCATAGACCGCTTTTTATAGACTTGAACGAATACTTCGACTAGCTAGTAGTCGCTCACGTAAGGCGTTTACTAGTTCAGCCTGTCTAGTGCCTAACCTTCAATAATTTTAATTGATGTGTAATCTAAAATTCTTACATCTTTTCTATAGATCGCGTGAGGCTATTATTTTAATCTAATTTCCAATTTTCACTAAGAAGATGCGTTAAATAACATAACTGCAATAAAAATGTCTCACTACAAGAAAATAGTGTCTCAAATAACTTCAAAAATATGGCCAATTCAAGAAATACATGAAATGCATCGAGATGAACAATGTAACGGGTGATTTTTTTGAGGTTAGGATTTTCATGCATTAGTATTTGACAGATCACACGAGATTTCAGACATGGAGTCAAAAAGAAAGATGCTCAGTATGCTTCGACATTTCATCATGAATAGACTTACTAACGAGCAACGCTTGCAAATCATTGAATTTTTTATTACCAAAATCAGTGTTTGGTTCGAAATGTGTTTCTCGCTTTTTTATCGACAAATTTTGTTCAGCGATGAGGCTCATTTCTGGTTGAATGGCTACGTAAATAAGCAAAATTGCCGCATTTGGAGTGAAGAGCAACCAGAAGCCGTTCAAGAACTGCCCATGCATCCCGAAAAATGCACTGTTTGGTGTGGTTTGTACGCTGGTGGAATCATTGGACCGTATTTTTTCAAAGATGCTGTTGGACGCAACGTTACGGTGAATGGCGATCGCTATCGTTCGATGCTAACAAACTTTTTGTTGCCAAAAATGGAAGAACTGAACTTGGTTGACATGTGGTTTCAACAAGATGGCGCTACATGCCACACAGCTCGCGATTCTATGGCCATTTTGAGGGAAAACTTCGGAGAACAATTCATCTCAAGAAATGGACCGGTAAGTTGGCCACCAAGATCATGCGATTTGACGCCTTTAGATTATTTTTTGTGGGGCTACGTCAAGTCTAAAGTCTACACAAATAAGCCAGCAACTATTCCAGCTTTGGAAGACAACATTTCCGAAGAAATTCGGGCTATACCGGCCGAAATGCTCGAAAAAGTTGCCCAAAATTGGACTTTCCGAATGGACCACCTAAGACGCAGCCGCGATCAACATTTAAATGAAATTATCTTCAAAAAGTAAATGTCATGGACCAATCTAACGTTTCAAATAAAGAACCGATGATATTTTGCAAATTGTATGCCCTTTTTTAAGAAAAAAAGTTCTCAAGCTCTTAAAAAATCACCCGTTACATTTCTTTCGAATGAATGACTTATGTATACATACATTAATAAGTTACATGTTCTAGTTTGTTACCAATTTGAATGACAAGGACATTTCCCTTTTTATTAGATTATATGGAATAGAAAACACTCTGAGAGTCGAGGAGGAACCGAGATTTTCAGCAAAAGTGTGTCTTGCCATTGAAGATTGAAATGCACATTGCATTATGGAAATCCAGCAAAATATGCAATATCCTTTCTGAAAATAATTCACATTTCCATGGATATCTAGATCTACATACCAAATTTTATCATTTTGGCAAAAAGGAACTCATAAAGATTTATTGCATAAGGAAAATTATTACAGAACAGCGTGTAACGAAGCATATCCTTATAGGCACTTATGTCCTTTTCCTTTTCTCATCTCCGCATTTCAATAGGGTACTACTGTAACTGTCGTTACCTTTTGCCGTATTCTTGATTGCTGGGCATTCCTGGCATTCCCACTTATTCGGCAAGAAGGATTCAAACATTTTAGAGTGGCTATTTCGAACAGACTTTTGTGACAATTTTAGGGAATTGAATGCAAATGAGTTGAAGTTGCAGTTGGATTACCTAAAAGAGAAAAAAGGGGGAATTTTATAAAATTTTGAAATAATTCAATTCTCCCACGAAGGCGTTTGAAAGAGGACATGGGTAGAGTATATTTTATAGGCTTTAGAATTGCAGATAATTTTAATGAAAGTTTTTTTTCATACAAGCTTGATTCTTCTATCGTTGAATTTTGTAATAAAGGAGCTTTGGGGTCATCGCCATTTTTTATTTTTTTTTTATAATTAACACGCGCACAAAGGACTACTTGTTTCCCTTTTGATGTAACACACTGCGCGGGCATTCGGAAGATAGGAGGGGAGAGATAGGAGGTGTCGATTAACATTGGTTTTGAATGTTTGCAGATCAAAAAGGGAAAATCTCGCCGGGTAAACTATTCCAAATTCGTGTCGTTCGGCTAAAAAAAGAATCCCTATATTTCACGGTACGTCCGAAATTGGGCTCAAGGGTGAACTGATGAGCATTCCTTGCGAGACGAGTATTATGGATGAAACTTTTAAGGGGAGGAATGCAACTGGCTACTTCTAGTGAACATTTTTTGTAGAAGAAACGATAAAATAAGGAAAGACATGAAACATTGCGTGTGTTTGAGAGGGGCAATTGATTCAGTGGCAGTTCTATTTCCTATCAATCTTAATGCTCTATTTTGTATTCTATCAAGCAGGTGAAGCGATGTTTGTGAAGCACCTGCCCAGAGGTGGGAGTTATACTCGAGTTTAGGGCGTATTAACGCTTTATAAATTGTAGCCAGATCAGATGGGGAAAAATACTTCTTACACCGATACAGAAAACCTAAGCACTTAGCAGCATTCTTAGCGAGGACTGAGAGCTTTTCAGTTTCTTCGATGTAATTGCCATTCATGGACAATGGCATTGGGGGTATGTTTAGCTTTAACGACAGAAGACATCATTGAGTTTTCGAAGCATTAAACTCCACACGATTCCTATTACCCCATTTGACAATGCTGTATAAATCGGAGTTTAATGAGCTTGACATACGGCACCGTTGCCATTGTACGTCCGAAGGCGAAGGACGTGAATTATCGAACATTCTCAAGTACAGGAGGGGCAACGTTGCTATGCGGCAACGTGGAGCTGGCAGCGAAATGGGCGGCGAGCAAGTTTGCCTTCTCTGAAGAGTAAACAATTGGTTTGTTATTGTCGATGAGCGTTGGAACCGAAGATGTTGAGGAGTTTTTAATATTTTTTACAAATGACCAAAAATTTTAACTGCCTTTGGGACACTGCAGAATTTTTTGCCGTAATTTTTGGTCATGCAAAAATTTGGTTCTTTCAATAACGGAGTTGCATGAGTTCCTTGCTTGTTTGTGCTTTTTCCGATTTTCCTCTGTAGGGTTGGCTTTGTAGGATCGGAAACTTACTTCTTTTGAGCCTGATAGCTTATTATAATAAATCAAAATTATAAAGAGTTGTAGTTTCCAGTGTTTCCAGAGAAAAAGCTTTTATCACTAAATAATCACTTTCTAAAACGGAATAGTGTAGGATATTGTATGATGATTCTCTGCAGCATCTTCTCCTGGTCTCATGTTATGCATATTTGCATTTAAAAAACCAATAGTCTTTTTAAAATTCTGTCAATATTACAAGGTATTGGGAAAATTTTGGAAATTATTTTAGCTCTTTCAGGTTTCAGCTTCTTTGCCTTGTCAAAAGAGGACATACTATTGGCCTTCTGTTGCAATGATACATCTCGGCTCACTGCATAGAAATAGAAAGTTTTTCGACCGAAGAATCGAAATGAACGAAACATATTATCCCAGCTTCAATCTTTGATTTTAAAATTTTAAATGAGTAAATTATGGATTTATCTTCCTTTTAGAGCAAAATGTTTTTGTATTTATTATATTTCTTTTTGACGTATTAACGTCTTATAAATCGATGACAAGCTACACGTATGAAATAACATGACTCAAGATGATAAGACTCATGCTGATAAGACTCATGACTCATGCTAACCGCGATGCTGTGGTTCTTTCAACCAAAATCGATCGCAAGCACAGGCGAAAATTAAAATAATTCCACTCAAAGAAGAGAAAAAGAAATACAAAATAGGCGGAGTTTTGTTAAAGTAGAAAGTAGATGTAGATATTGGGGTGTGTGTGTGTTGATTTAACGAGAGGTTTTGTAGGTTTTTTCAACCAAAATCGATCGCAAACGTATTCTGAACACCAGGCGAACATGGAATTCCCAAAATTCCACTTAAATTAAAAAAAAAACAAGAACTAAAGAACAAGTGGAAAGTAGATGTAGATGTTGGGCTGTGTCTATGTGGATTTAACGAGAGGATTTGTGGGTGCGAGTTAACGGGTGGTATGTTAGTGTTGCTGCAATCAATGTTTTATTATGACGTTATCACGTAAAATTATCGTGCGTAAACCGACTTTAGAGACAACCAAATCTTTTTTTTTTTTTTGTGATTTATTAAAATAGTTATTTTTAATGAAAACACGTAGAATACAGTTTTTCGTGTATCATGTCGGACAGTTTCATTTTTACTTTTTATAACCATTTCATGCTTGAATGGATTTGTAAATAAATAACTCCACTGCATTCAAAATATCCCTTCATTCACATAAATGTAAACATTTCACATAAAAAAATTAATCAAATAAATACCAAATAAATTCCTTCCGCATTTTTTTGGTTATTCATTACCCAACTGGATGTGGTAAATGTAAGTAAGCTGATGTTAATACCTTTTAATGAAGCTGCTTGTTTTATTTGATTTTTTGTTTCCATAAACTTTGATGTGAAATTAATAAAAAAAATTGCATAAAATAAATAAAATTCAATTGAACTGAATAACATAACCATTCAATATTTGACTTTTGTTTGCTCTTTAATAAAACAAATTATGACTTCATATGAACAATTACAATAACACAGTGGTTTTGAAAAAAAAAATTATTTTTAAAGATCGCAACGCAATTTCATTACTCAAATAGTCCGAGCTTTTCCTTATCGAATTATGTTTCCATAGTCTTTCACCATTTTAAGCCTTTGAATCCGAAAGAAACTTTGCATATACCGATATACCCAACTTGGCATCTACTTCAATCTACTTAATATTCATCCGACCAGTAATTCTGAAATATTTCTCAAATCTTATAGAATTTCATGATTTGCTATAAAAACATTTAAACGCTTTTACACCTCAGCTCTCAGCGATGTTTTCTAAACTTTGAAAAGAAGGAATATTTGTTCTTGTTGATTCTCAGCAATTAATGTTACTAAACTTATATAAAGTTTAATAAAAAAATTGGAAATCGACGGGATTTCGTTATTCGGGTTTCGTGAAACGGTAGTCTGTATTTCGGGAAGAAATACAAAAATGCACTGTTTTAGTATCATCAAATAATGGGTTCAAAACTTACCTCAAATGAATTTATTCTTTGAGTTTTACTTATATAATTCGTAAAATAAAACTTAATATTAAAGAAAGCGCAAATCTAGTTATTTGTGTTTGCATTATTTTTGGAGAAAGGATTAAGACCGTGAATAAGGGCTAATGAAATATTGTTCAGTACCAAGTTCTAGGGCGTCATTTCGCGAACACAAGATGATTTATTATATTTTACGTTTTATTTAATATATAGGTAACTTTTCAACTTACAATGACTTCCGCATAGATCCGGCTAGAAGCGATGTGCCTCTGTTATCTTCACCTTAGTGACATCGAATGATTGATTTGACCTTGTTACTTATACTCTGAACCATTCTTGTTTGTCTGTTGTTAATCTGCAAGAATGGAAAGAACCAACAATATACCGCCAAGTCAGAACAGCTACATGACATGCACTTTTCCGAGACAAATTTTTACTCTTGGAGATTTTGTCAGTTCCTTGCAAGAGGCAGTACCTCTGAAAAGAAGGTGGCTATGAGCGATATTCGAACCCAGGCTCTTCGTTTAGCAGTACGACACACTAACCACTAAGCCACGGGGCACTACAATGTTAAATACAACGATAATATAAATCCCTAAAAATAAAGACAACTTTGTTTGTCTGGAGCTTTCACCAGTGGCCAACCGGAACTTAACAAGCAGCTTCCAACAATTAAACTCACGTAATAAGCTGGGCATTAAGGTATTAACCCCATTATTAAGCCAGTATCACCCCCGCTCGTTTGTGAAATAAAATTTTTAAATTGACCCGCATGAAGTCAATCACTCACCACCTATTTTAAAGAAGAACTATTCCGGAACTTCCAGGAGAGCCATGATGCTAGAAAAAGCCAATCGCTTAACAACAAAAAAAAGCATTAGAAAGCAGGACGTACACCGTTTACAAAGTAACAGAGTGCACAAGGCTGAACATGTAGGCCTATTTTAACCCCGGACCAATAGGGGGCCATTAGGTAGACCATTTCCGTATTGGGCAACACAAAATCAACCCAGAGCTATAGAAGGAGTTCTTAAAGTATACAAACATCAAGAAATATGCCACAAGGTGGTATCCTTTTCACCTTCTCTGGATCATCGTGGTTTTCAAGACTTATAAGATTTATATTAGTTGCATACGATTATATGCATATGATTTAGTTCTGAAAGCATCAGTCAAATTCCTCTGAACTGGAACTGAATAAATATAAAGCGCCTTATCAATAGTTGATATACCTGGTAAAAGTAGTAGCGTCCAATCGGTTACAACAGAACTGATTCTCTTTACCAACAAAAGAAAACTACTTCGGCGTTGTTCTACAAAGAAACTGAAATCGAATCTTAACATCGAAGAAAGAACCAAGAAGACAATGATATAATTCTATGGGAAAACCTGGTGGCCTATTCCTCAAATTATAATTTGGATAAACACTGTAATAATAATAGATGATTGCGAGTAAATAACTCACTAGAGCCACTTGAGAAACAGTAATTCCAGTGCCGTGAAGTAAGTCAGATGATAATAAGGTCGATTCCGACTCAATCGACTTGCAGCGGTGAGTACATTCCCCATGCCTACCTCTTACTGTTTGGGGGATAAAATCTCAAGAAATTTAATTGCACACTGGATCCGTAATAACGCTGAAATTGTGATCCACACTATTACTAATTTTGTCAGGAATAGAGTCGACTGGAAATAACCACGGAGTTCGGCTTATTTTTTTTTTTTTTTTTTTGGGAAATTAGATCGAATTGATCTAACAACACGATCACGACACCACTTGGAATAGCTATCCGAACTCGTACTGGCTGAACCTGTCTCTCATATCACAGCAGAGATAACTTTTGGCTCATAGTTTTAGAAGTATGTGTAGCTATGCTGGTAATTAAATTGTTAACACTTATTAAAAAAAAAATGTTTTTACACAAAATTAAAAAAAAAAAAACTATTCCATTCAACCAGTGCTCGTTGCATGCAACATTTATTATTAATTTCCACCACAAAACAGCTCATTCATAACCATTTCGGCCGCATGAACAAATTTATTGCCCTAAGAATTTTTATTGTAAACCTCACACTACATTCGCCTGAAAAAGCACCTCTCGCCTCATCCATTGACATGATAAATAGTTTCGATACAAAAAATTAATCGCATTGCAAGTTATGAAAAAAAAGAAATAAAATTGCAGTTGCAGTAAACTTTTTTTTTTTGTCCACCGCCCAAAGCGATGCATTCATGCATGCACATTTTTATGGCAAATCGCCCCTAACAAGGATTAGAAAAACCGTACGTTGTTGTAGAAGGTACCTCACTCCCTGCACTCAGAGGTGCACACCTAATAAATATCTACCCAGATGAGCTCTATGGCGTCCTCGTCCAAATGACAACAAATGATGACTTATGTCAGGATTAATGGTTTCTACACGACTGCACCTTTCTGATACAAGGATTAGCTGGCCATTTGTCATGGTTTTATCACACGGTGACACATTGTTAGCGTAAACATTCGCTTTTGGGTGTCCTGGATGGTCTTTCGCAACATTTCGTTTGGCTTGGCGACAACAAATTACCAACTTACCATCCGTTGAATGGCGAGCTAGTATATCAAATCGGCTTGGAGTTTAATTGTCCTACTTAACTTCTTATCTTTGTTATGCTTTCTCATTGTATTGAGGGATCGTTCTAGGGATTTATTGGTATATTGTCGGATAGAAACTTTGAAATCAGAAAACAGTTGGAATTTATTTTGTTGATATTTTATTTTAATTATAACCAGAACTGGAAAAAAATGTGGATATATGAACTGAAAATGAAATGAAATCATGGTAAACACTTGACAAATCGATTGAAATAAGGACATGATCTGCTTCATAATATTACAGAAAAATGGTACAAGCTTTCATTTTAGCCCACCTATTAACTTACCAATTTCTGCTCTATTTTTCGTTTTCTTCTTGCAATATTTTAGCTGTCTGTAATAAACTTTGAATTTAAGAATATAATTTTATGTTAAACAAACTAATAAGAAGAATAAGAAAGAAGTAGGTTTCCACGGGAAAACTTCTTTGAGGCAGTAACGACAACTGAGAGGATAATTCCCTCTTCGCCAACAAACTGAAAAATACCCGTTCAGTGACATATACGTACCGGTCCTGGTACATTTCTTATGGGACTACTTATACGTTTGCATTTGTGTGGGTAAGAAACGTATGGCTAATTGTCTGCTTCTCACACGAATCTCACACACCTTCACACACATATATAAAATTTTAGGCTTTGTAGGGCATGGTCGGTACGAGTCGCAGTTCTTTTTTCTATGGTGGGCATGCAAAAAAATTTGACCGTAGAGGAATGATTGGAAATTAAAACACTACAAACTTCGTTGGATTTAGTCGCCGGTAATTCTGTACAGCTCGTGTTATAAATTGTTGTTTATTATTTTTGTTTTACATTACATTTTTAAATTTTTTTTAATAAGTGCATTATATCTATTGTGGAAAATTATACGTGGTTTATAAAACAAAAGTATAAAGGATGCAGGAGTCGGACGAAGATTTGTTGGCAGCAGCAGGATATATGCTGCGGCTGCTTTTTTATTTTATGCAGCTGCAAAGAAAAACAAAAAGCATCAAATGCTAAGAAAAGAGAATGGGTTAAAAATAGGAGACTCAAATGGATTTCGAACAGCTCGTTTAAGTTTCTGCATGACGAACTTCGTCTTGATAATAAAGACTCTTACCGTCGTTATTTTAAAATGGATGAAAAATGTTTAAATGAAATTTTAAAATATGTGGAACACTGGATTCTCAAACAAACGACTCCAATGAGAGATCCGATTGATCCTCGAGAAAGTTTGTCTATGCTACTAGCTTGGACTTTCATTCATTTATTGGTAAATTTATACCTGAATGCCCAGTTGTTAACAATTTAACTTGTATAAGGTTCTGACTGCTATATAGTAACATTAAAAGGCCTTATACAAGTTATTTTGGTGCACATTACACAAGCTTTTTAGCTGATATAAGACTTCTGTTGATTGGTTTAAAAGCAGCAAATAGCCTTTCATGAAATGTTATTAGCTTGTCTGAGCAAGCCATTTTGTGACAGCTAAATGCTAATAGCCTGCTCTGGATGTTATAAAAAGGCCTTACCCAAGCCATTTATTGACAGATTGCTAATATCATACCTTATGTAATTATAAAGGCTATTTTGTATTGCTACGAACAAAAAGTACTAGCCAGCCTAAAATATTTTGTTTTAAAGGGAAAAAAGTTATGTTTTAGAACAAACAAACAAGCAGAAAATTACATTATTTTTCTTTTTTGTTTTAAAGTGTTGAGTTTTTATTGCATTATTTGTACTGTGTTTTCTAGCTATATTTCTCCTCAAGCAGTTGCCAAACTAACTTTTCTACTGCATACTGTAAAGATTGAACATTTATTTTAATTATAAAAGAGAAAAGATTTAATTTACCTGAATTTTGAACTTGAGTCCTTCTCGTAACACTCTAGTACTCTACCTTTACAACAATTAACGGTTCTAAAAATTAACTTCAAACATCGACAAATATTATTTTAGGTTATAACTATAAAGCCTATTTAGGCAAGCCTTACACAAGGTGTTTGCATTTTAATTTTTAGTAAACATCTTGTAAAGCCTTGTATATAGCTTTCCAAACTAACTTTTAAAGGCCTTATAGCAGCTATTGTTTTAATTGTCAAAGTTTGAATTGTGTGGCTTTTTAAAACTTGAAGCATATTAGCTCATTATACAATCTAATACTTAAAAAAAACGAAACAATTGTGTTATATGAATCAATCTAAATTGTCATTTTAGAAAAATAAATTCAAAGGTTAATTCTTTGAAACCATATACTTCACATTAGTATTTGATTTCATTTCTGTAAACTTAAGAAATAATTTCTGTTAGTACTTCTTTTTTGTTTTACAATATTCAGTTTTAACTCTCTTGTTTTATTTACAACTGATTTTATTTATAAAAAACTTATTTATAAGACTCTCGCAAATTAATTCAGATTGTATAAGGTTTATAGGCAAGCTTTACAAAAACTGTTTGCATTGACTTGTCGTGGAAAGCATTTTGGCAGTAATTATTTCTTTAATTTTCAGTAAACATCTTCGGAAGGCCTTATACAGGCCATTTTGAATCTTTATCTACAAGCCTTGTATAGAACCCACCAAACTAATTTTTTGGTGTTCGCTTCTCGCACAGTGATGCTCCAAAGCGATGCGACACAAGAAGCGATGCTACAAGCGTTTCGAGATGCGATGATTAGATGCGACATAGTGCGCACAGTAAAAGCGATTTTGTGCGGTTATGTTCCTCGATATTTTAGTGTCAAAACAACATGGATTCCTCATCAAAAAATGAATTTTTAAATGAAAATTTGAATATTTAATCTCCTTAAGAAGAAGAAGAAAAAGAATGAATACTTACCAAATTTACTTGAGAAGATAAGAATTTTGAGAATTTCATCTACTTTTCTCGTAGGTGGCGTGCGCAAGTGGAAGGGCACATCGAACGACTAGGGACCGATCTGGCTGAAGAATCTTGATTGAGGCCCAGGTTCATCATGCTTCGGCCCAGAAAATCTTCGAATCCACCCCAGAGGTACGGCGCAGTAGAGGAAAACCGAGACTCAGGTGGCGCTCAGAAGTGGAAGAGGACCTCAACCGACTCCACGTGCGAAATTGGAGGCAGCTAGCTATAAGGAGCAAGCTGGCTGGTGAAGTTTTTTTGGTTGGGGCCTAGGTCCACTCCCAGCTGTAGCGCCACCTAAGGTAATGTAAGGTATTATAAAACATGTTATAAGCAGAGGTATAATCGAAAGTAATCTAGAATCAATTAAATCAATTAAATCCATACGACTATGTAAGATGACCATGACCAACTCTACAAATTAAAATTGCCGGTTTGCTGATCGAGAAGGTGGAACCAAAGGGCCCTTGACATTTGGCCATGCGTCATGTGGCAATATGGCAATCTCCAAAATCCTAAAGCGAGCCCAAGATGGGGGGTTGCAGGGGGCAGCATGGGGGGAGGCATGCTGCCCCTACGAACGTCGTACTCGATCATATGGCTATTTGACGCTTTTAAGAAGTGTCATAAGACCATATGGCAAAAAGTCGCTGTTAAATATGACCATATGACTCTTTAGCAAAGCGACAAATAGCCATAATATGGCCATATGACAATTTCAAATTAGGTCATATGACCATATTTCGAAATATGGCCACATGACACATGGCCATATGACACGACACCGGCACCAAACCTGTAACACGAAACCTGGAAGCATTAAAGAAACGAGGAAGGATGAAGGACGACTTGCCGATGGACATCAGCTTTGAAATTTTATATTTCAAAATGCGGAGGGGGTGGTGGAGGGACCGAACCTGGCAAAGGGTTCCACATCCGTGTGGTGCGACTAAGAAAAAGAATACTTAACAGTATGTTCGAATTTGGGCTCGAGGGTAAACTGATGGGCACGTCTAGAAGTGCGAGTCGGTGGAATTTTTTCAGGGGAGGAATACAACTCGCTATTTCACTGGAGCACTGTTTGCAAAAATAGCGATAAAGCAATGAAAAACACGTTACGTAACGGCGATGCTCAAGAAATCTATTTGAATCTGCAATTTTTTTATCATTTAAGCTGCTGCTGTACAAGACAATGGTTACCAGTAGTCACATATGAATCTAGGACTTGGGTTAGTAAGCACTAACTACCTCGAAGCAAATGTTGTAGAAAAAAATTAATCTAGGTAGAATTTATTGGGCTGAGCACCTAGCTTACATGAACGAAGAGGAACCAACTCGGAAAGTCTTGCATAGCCTGATTTGTTTTACAACCACATAATTCTAAGTATACGAACAAAGACATTAGAAATACTTTTGAGTGAAAGCTTTCGACCAGCCCGGTAATTTTCAATATTCACAAGCCGCATATCGTATCGCAATCTTTGCAGATATTACAGGCTTTAATCCTTCATCTAGTGTTTGTTTTGACAGAATGTACTTGATTCTTTGGAAGCTTCTCTTAATAACATAAAAACTTTTCTTTAAATATGGAATAGAAAGTCGGACTCTAATCAAGGGCACCATTATGCATACTTCCCAAGGGAACCAAGAATAATTATTGTTTAACTATTCTTAGTTGTTGAATAGTCAAACCGTTTGGAAAGTTAGCTGTTTACATTTCGTAGAAATGGAACATAAGAAATCCCTTAACCCTTCCGAATGGAAGGAATTGTATTTATAAAGTTATTTAATATACAGGGTGGGGCAAAAGAAGTCATCCATCCGATGTTGGTTGGCTCTCTTTTTTTTCTAAATGAAAAACTTCGATTCTGATTCTTGATTATGTTTACTTGAACCTCTAGAATTGTATTGGTCAAGTCGAGAAGATGATATCGGCCAAATGGGCACCGTCACAATTAATTGTCATACGGGCTTGTTTTATGGCATTTTCATCACTCCAGCGAGAACTTCGGGAGATAGATTCTCACACTCGTGTCGAATGTTGTCTTTGAGGGCTTCCAGAGTCTCGGGCTTGTTCACCTCAAAAAACAACACAAAAAAAAAGTCTGAAACGGTTCAATCGGGTGATCTTGCGGGCCAGTGCAAATCGCCAAAACGAGAGATGAGGCGACACGGAGCGGCGTTTCCAGAATATCGGTTCATGTTGGTTCATGTATCGCTCCATGGCTTGTTCACTTGTATTCTGCACCTTTCTAGTCCACAAATGTCAAAAAATGGCGGCCATTTGCAAAACTGAGAGTATCTTCCAATAGGGTGATTTCTTTTGGCCCACCCTGTACCTCGGCTCTTCAGGAGTTCTTTTGTTTACACACCATGTTTTTACATTTTTAAACATTCCTTACGATAAGAATTATAAATGTTTTTTGATTGATAAAAATAAAAAAAAAAAACAATAATAAAATATTTCACATTCATGCTGCTTGTGCGTTTTTTTTAGTAAAATCTGCATATTGTTACGAAAAAATTCTTGACTTGTTAAAGTTTATCTGTACGTTTCCTATTCATTAAAAAGAGTCCTATAGAAATAATTTCAACATGCTCCACTACACATGTGTATAATTTACTCTGCACTCCATTTTGTCGGTCCTTTGTTATGAGTTATAACTAAAGTTGCATGCTTCTGCAGTAGGTCTTCATTTTTCGAGTTCGGTTCATTTGAAAGCAGAAATATCTCATGAAGCACGCAAATTAATTACAAATTACTCTTCTTCCCGAAGGTCCTTTTTATACATTTTTTATACTTGCTCTAGCCAAGTGTGTTTTTACTTTTTTTTTAATTTCTGGTAATGAATTTCATATTGTTTGTACAATACATTTACATTACTATACACATACATGCCGGGGTTTTTGGATTATAAAACTACATCCGGCCATAACTATGTTTGTGGGCTCAAGTCGGCCATAAATGAGCATAATCAAACTTCATTGCATACACTATACACAGCCACTGGTGCGAAGTTTAATTAATAATAATGTTTTTCAGTGTCCTTATGGAGCTGTTGTGTCTTGCTGCCATAAATGCAACATACTCTGTGCTGTATAGTGGATGTGATGTATCTTCTTAAAGTGGGTTCGTTGTCTCTAGTGAAGCCTTTCAATGTGCTAAACGTCTTCATCATATGCTTGCGGATTCTTCACATCGTATGTTCACGACCAGCATCTTTGTCAGGATGAAGGCATCATTGTCATATAGTGCTATCATCATTTTCTGTTTGTATGGTCGTATTGCTGATGTTGTCCCCACAGGACACACTGTGCTGTTGTGTCTATCTTAAAGTTGGAACTTTATTAGTTTGTCCCAGTTGGGAAGGATGTCTTTTTGAAGTAATTTTGTGGTTTTATTTTTGTTTTAACATTTTGTCGTATGTGCTTTGAGTTTATTAACTCTTTGTGTTTTAAAGAGACTTCGTTGTGTGAAGTCAACGATCCAAATTTAAATTTAGTTTTCAGAATAACTTTAAGATTTTGATCTAATTTTACTTGGGATTACAAATACTATTTATAAGGCAAGATAAGGATTCGTAAATTTAAAAAAAAATTCAAATAGTAATCAGACATGACATTATGATATTAGAGGAGCTTAACAATCTGCAGCCTAAATGGCTAAAGTGGTAACTCTCAAATTCCTCAGAGGCCTTTTTGAAATCTTATATTTGGGGCTAAAAATGGAACCATTTCATTCCAGAAGGAACCCATCAGGTGGAGCCTTATGTTGAAACATAAAGTGGGAGATTTGTTGTCCCAGTAAAGTAACTAACATTGTTATCATTTAAAGAAGTCTAGGAAAAAGTTAAAATTACAAATAATCCATCAATATTTTTTTTAAACCTCTTTAAACTAAAAGCTATTGGATTTCCAATCGATTTCATCCAATGGATTGATTCTTTTTTAAAAGATCGTCTCTATGAAGTTATTTTCAGATCGTCTTTATCTGACTCTTACCTTGCATCTTCGGGTGTTCCCCAAGGTAAGCCATCATATTCTTATAATCTGTATTCTTACAATTAATGACGTCGACTGTGTCATCAAAAACTCATATATCTCGATTTACGCCGATGATGATAAGAAAAATTTATAAGTGCATATCCTCTCCTTTTCAGTTATGCTTAAAAATGACTTGAATAACTTTTGTATATGGTGTCAAAAAAACTCTCTTCAGCTAAATGTAAGCAAATGTCCAGCTATTACATACTCCTGTAAGACCATACCACTTCCTCCAAGATTTTATTTATTAAACAATGAACCTGTTTCGCAAGTGGATTCCCTTGGCGATATCGGTGTTACCTGCGATAGAGAACTAAACTTTCGTTCTCACATTGATAATTCTAAAAACTATGGTCCAAAGAATTTTCCGATCCATATGTTACTAAATCCTTATACCTTACATTTGTCCGACCTCTTCTAGAATATGCCAGGCCAAGTCTGGTCACCTTATTACCCAACCCATTCCTTACGTATCGAAGCTGTTCAACGTAGATTTTTTCGCTTCGACCTCCGATCTCTCCCTTGGTCAGATGGATATAATCTGCCACCATATGAAGACCTTCTAAAGCTGCTTGATATGCAAACTCTGGAAAAACTTCGCCAAGTTGTTGATATCATCTTTATTCACCAACTTAACGAGCCCTTGACCCGAATGTTACGTACAACAAATAAAATGATTTTCTCATTTGACTTCCACTGTAGCAAGAACACCATTAAAACTTCCCTTTTCAATTCCTCCTACCGTTCCTAATTTATGTACCTGAATCCTTATAACCTTAACCCCACAATTGTTAGATTTAAGTTTAGTATTTTAAGAATTAAATGTTAGTTTTTTTAAGACTGCTTGAATTAAGCAAATAATAAATAATATATCCCACATAGCAGCTAAATCTTTAAGCTGAGCAAATATTAAAGTTAATTGGATATTTAATTAATTTAAATTATGATTATTATTTGCAAACTCTTGCTTCGGTTGCAAAGCAAATAATTAAATTTCATTGGACTACATGCCACAAAAGCATTTTAACCCAACGGATCAAATAGTATAAAACACTGATTGAGTAGGTTGAAGTTGAGTTTCTGTATAAACAAATATTATGGCGCCGGACCATAATTGATTAATTTTTCATGGCTTATAGTTTACAGTTGACTGGCTTTTAAAACGGTAGGTGCACCACATATCGTGGGCTCTTTACGGTGAGAAGTATGCTTTATTGTACTAACCACTTCTACATGTGTATGTACGTGTATGTGTCATGGTTTTAATAACCTACTGCCTGATTGTAATCATGAGCCGGACATATTTATGTTTTTTTTTTATCGTTGGCTGGGTGGAATGGTTTTTGTTTGAAAATAACAAAAAAATGTGTGACTTTTTTAATTTTTTCTTTCAAATTAGAGATAGCTACTTTGACAAAACTAGTTTTATAGTCAAAACTAGAAACTTGTTTGAAAAACTAAACTAGTTTTATCTTTAGAAATAAATAATAACGATTTTTTGTTTAAACTAGTTTTGATTCATTTTGATTTTTACGTACAACAAGTTTCATTTATAGTTTTGCAAAATATGAATAATATGGCTGTAAATTAGTGTAGTTCATTTTTACTTGCGATTATTGGTACTATAATGCAAGTTATGGATTCGTGCAAAAAAAAAACTAGCAATCAAACATGACATTACGATAGTAGAGAAGTTGAGAAAAGTGGGTCCGGAAATTCCGTCCGTCTGTCTGTCTGTCTGTCTGTTCGTGCCTCTACAGCCTAAACGGATGGGCCGATTTGCTTCAAACTTGGTATTTAGTATTTATTAGGTAGTACCTCAGAGGTGTTTTTCATTTTTGCTCTAGGTTCAAAAATAACCGTACCTGTCATACAATCTTTTTGACAAAGAGTTTGATTTTCTCGAAAACGTCTGTACGATTTTGATAAAACTTTCAGGTTGCTATTTTTTTACAATACATATTTCAGTTAGAATGAATTTTTCGAACTTTGTTCTATACGGGACCTCTCATATGACCGCTTTTATCAAATTCGATTTCGATTCAATATTTCGATTTCAATAAAATTTTGCACACAGAAGGTCATTTATAATTCAATTAGTATTGCATTTCAAAATTTTTCAAAAACTTTTTTTTTGGATTTTTTTTTAATTTTCTAAAAAAATTAGCTTTTCGAAATATTTTGAAAATGTTTTTTTTCCCAGGTGAAAACTACAGATTTCCTTATAATGACGTACTAGAAAAAAATTTAAAATATTTTTTAGAAAAGTTTTTCACTTAAAAAAAAAAACTGGTCGAAGGATTTTCAATATTTTTTTCCTCAATAGACATTTATTTTTCAAATTTTATTGCATACTTAGTTTTTCCGTGAAAACTCTTAGAGTAATTAAAGAAATGAAAGAATTTTCTAAAAAAAAAATTATTTTTTTATTTTGGTAGAGGTGTGGTTTTCAATATGGCAATACTTCTTTCGGAGTTGATCTTTTTGACAGCTAGCACTTGATTTATGCTCAGTTTGGTTTACCATTTCATAACACAAGTTTGCAAATTGTGCAAATTTATTACCAAAATAATGGTTCGTTTCGGTGGAGTAGAGTATCGAAGAAGACCCGAATGAATTCATCCGCCATCGCGCGTAACAATTGGAGATGTGCCCATCCACTTTATGGAAGATTATGCGGAAGGATCTTGGTTTGCAGGCTTACAAAATCCAACTCGTGCAAGAATTGAAGCCGAACGACCATCAATCGCGTCACACGTTCGGTGAATGGGCCCAAAACGAGATGGCCACCGATCCCGATTTTCACAAAATTGAGCTTCGGCTGGAATTTATTCGAGCCAGCCGCGGCGGCCACTTCCCTGAGATCATTTTTAAAACTTAATGCAAACTCTTATCTTTATAATCAAGCTAAATTCTTGGCCATAACATTAAACTATATGCGTTTTATTTCTTCTTAAAAACCACACGTCTAAAAAACACCCTTTATATACATACACATGCAACCACTAAGCAATTATCTAACATAAGAACAAGTTAGTGCGACCCAGTCGTGCATTTTTTTAAATTTATTTGACGATGTGACCGCACATATGAGCAAGTACGTGCGATCTAGTCGTGCAATTTATTTTATTTAAGCATAATTCAAGCAGAATCTTAAAACTAAATATTTAATTTTTTTAGAACTAAGGATTAATTATATTATAAAATAATAAATAAAAGAAGAATGTCGGAAATAGAAATAAAAAAAAAAGAAAAAAATCAAACAAACTAATAAAAAAAATTTAAAAATTATTATTATTTTTATATACATAGATTTTTTAAGCTAAAGATCTATATTAAGAAAAAGGCGGATCAATAAGTCATTGGGACAGAAGCCTAGTTCGAAGGTAATTTTTAGAGGTGTTCAAATCCAAGATATTTGAAGAGCTGCTAATATTGTTTGGCATTGATGATATGCGGTTATAAAAGCTTTAGTTTATACGATTAAAACGTACGGGGAAAAGGATTACTAATCTAAGATTAAGGGCATTTTGTATTTAAGGAATTTCGTCTTTATAATTCAAGACAGTCAATATTAACAGTAATTTGTCACGAATGAAAAGAATATCTGTAGTTTCTCGTCATTTTCTTAAAGTTTTGAATGTTAATTAGATGCAGAAGATGAGCAAATTGGGGTAGTCGTAGTAGATGTTTATCTTGCCACGAAAGAGAACGATATGGCATAACGAATAAATCTACGCTGGACAGTTTCGATCATAGGTGTGATACGTAACAGATGTTGAACATAACTCAGTAGTGGAATGGGTATTGTGCGCATAACATCCTTACTTTATAAGTTTCTCAAATTCAGTAGCCATTTTTTCGATATTGTCCTCTGAAGAAATATTTCTCCATCGCTAGCACTGCAGGGTATTTATGTGCTTTTTAGTGGTCAAATCTGGAGGAAGTTTAACTGAAAACCTGATAGACCATGAGAGGAACAAAGCGTCTAAAACGACGAACTTGCATTTTGCCAAGAATGTTAGAGTTCTCGAATTTGCCACGCATGTATTCATTCTCGGTTCCAAGCACTGATTCCACGTGTTCATATAACCTTGTCAGAAAGGATATTTATTTAGCAGTGATTCCATTAGAGGAAGTTCTACTTCAACCACTAGATTCGCATCGTTGATCCAACCTCCGATGAATTCAAGCCTCAGTTATGTTACTGTAGCTGTCGTTTGTTTTCATCATGAAAACAGTTTTTTCTTATTATTTAATTGATAAAAAAAAACACAACCAACTTTTATCATTTTACATTTTATTTGATTTCCTAAAATTTATCACAAACACATTGTCAGAGAGTAAAATTCCCTGCTATCTTCTCAACAGCTAATATGGAAAAGATTTTATTGCATTCTTACTGTATTATAGTATCTAACTACAATATAATAATGTGTACTATATAATATATATTTACTTTAGGTACTTGCATCAACTTAAACATATATTTATGTATATTTTTACCATAATAATAGAGTTTTTTGATTTATGTAACGTCACCATTCTTACCTTAAATAATAAATCGACGGTGTGATCGACTTTGCATTGACATCTTATAATTATTTACTTTTGCTTTAAACGAAACTAAAAAAGATCACAAAAAAACCGAAAAATTCTCTTAAAAAAAATCATTATTATTCTCCATAAACTCAAAAAAGTTCCATTTTGTTTAAGATTCATCAGCGTGCGTAGTCCTTCGAAATTTGTTAGCTTGGTCAGGCCTCCATTTAGAAATCATCCATTTTTAGTTTTTGGTTTAAATAATATTTTTTTCAGGCATTGGTTCAGCACAGGCTTCTTCCTGCTTACGGCTTGGCTGTTGGAAATATTTTTGGAATAAAATTGTTTAACAAAAAAAACTTATTATTTTACCTTTGGATGCATAAGTATGAACGGTAATTCCGCACAAAGTTCACCTCCCAAAGCGCCAAGGAAAAGTTTTACCTTCACTGCATATGAAACAATGATTCCGAATGCATCCCGACTTTCTTGGGCAGCCAGTCTGTAGGATTATCAGGAATTAAATAAGAGCCTCATTTAAGAGAAATCTTACTTACAAAGTTGTTGAGGCTAATACGACATCCTTGCGCTTTACGTCACCTTCAACGGCGATTCCTGACCGGTCGATATTTGCAGCCAAATTCGGAACCATGTACATCACCTTCTGAAGGCTAGAGCCTGGTTGAATTGGACAGCCTTCACTAGTTTCAACAAAGGCAATAGTGTTCCTGAATTGGCCATTTTGGAAGAGCACCACATCAACACCTTGTTGTACCATAGCTTTGATCTTCTTGACCACCTTAAAAAGACCAAACACATATTATTTCTATAAATAGTCCTTAATTACCTAATCTTTGCTACCATACCTTGTTCGAATTATTTCTAACACAAACATTGATGGACAAACGCTCTCCATGATGATACAACTGCTTGTCCAGAGTCACCTCTAGCTCCAGTTCGCCAGGCGATAGAAGGAAGTCCTTTCTCACCACAGTGCATGGCTGAATGCCTGGCTTAGTAGGTGCATATTGCACCTTACGAATAGCCAGATTAACCGTGCTACGACGATGAGATCGGTCTACTTCGGAATCACCCGTAAAGACCTTGACGAAGTATTGAACCCCACAAGGTTGACCCTCTTCGCTTGCCTTCTGCTGCAATACTACCGAAGCTGGAGAGCTCAGCGGCATTGAAAGGACGAATGGAAAGGCATTCGAACCTAACTTGGGCAGGAGACGATCCTGCAACTTGGTTAGGTTCATGTCTACCTTTTGCTGAGGGTAGACTTGCATGGAAGCCAATGTTAGTTCCTTTTGGAAATTTAGGCCCATCATTTCGTCCTCCTCGCGTCCATAGCGGAAGTTGCATAGAAGTTGAACGAAAACCTTGCGGTTTTGTTTGATGTACTCATCATCTAGGACGACGATTCCATCTGTAATAATTATAAAGAAATACAAAAAAATAATATGGGTTTAATATTAAAATGTGTCGATTTATTAAACTATGTAGTTTAAAAAAGAATATGCAGACAAGTGATAATCGTTATTAAACAGATCGCAAACGACAGGTGTCAGATGACTGATGACAGACGAAAGATGACATGACAGATGACAAATAACAGTTGGGAGATGACAGATGACAGATGACAGATGAGAGATGACAAATGACAGATGACAAATGATAGATGACGGATGACAGATGACAGATGACAGATGACAGGTGACAGGTGACAGGTGACAGGTGACAGGTGACAGGTGACAGGTGACAGGTGACAGGTGACAGGTGACAGGTGACAGGTGACAGGTGACAGGTGACAGGTGACAGGTGACAGGTGACAGGTGACAGGTGACAGGTGACAGGTGACAGGTGACAGATGACTGATGACAGATGACAGATGACAATGACAGAGGACAGATTACAGATGATAGATGACAGATGACAGATGAAAGATGACAGGTGAGAGATGCCAGATGACAGATGACAGATGAAAGATGACAGATGACACATGAAAGATGACAGATGACAGATGACAGATGACAGATGAAAAATGACAGATGACAGATCATCAACTAAATTCATAAATATGTTCTGTCATGCGTCATAAATACAATGGAATTCTGTGCTGTTAGTTCTAAACAATAACAAAAAAAAAATGAAACATGAGAGCACCTGAGGAGCTGACTACCAATCAAACAATAATGATTGTTCGTTCCTAAAATTGATTGATTGGCATAAGCCAATTGAATAAGCCTTTTGCTACATTGCAATCAGTATAAGTGTTAATGGCAGGCAATGTTGCAATCTACTATGAAAACAAGCCAAAATATATACATATCAACTAGAACAAATTCTTAATCCAATTGATATGTACTTTCTTGGATTTTCCTGAAGCCATACAACTCTGCCACACTTAAATGCCAAAATAATTGTCTTTCAAATTTGCCATGCGTGAAAATGGTTCGCATTTAATTGTTTTTTTTTTACAAATTACCACCCTAGGCCTAGCCTAAAGATTTCTTTTGTTATTTAAATGAAATTACAAAGCAACGTTGTTTTTATTAACCCTAAGTTGTCTATACTTAAAAAAGATATTGTTCAAGGTAATATAATGCCAAACTCATTACGGTTTCTTTTTTGTAAGACTAAAGTTCCTCTTAAAATGCTTTTCATATAATCCGCTTATAAGCTTAAGAATACATAGTATGTATTTAATTAATTTTTTAAGATGGCACCCACTCATTTTAAGGTCAAGGTCATTTTAAGAATAACAACAGTTTTATACAATGTGTTAAGGTTAAGGATATAAAAACTTCGAGGCAATTTTCTTAGAAATTTAATGGGTCAAGGTTCAGTGACCCTTAATTATTTCAAAGATCTTTAAAATACTTTATTTACTTAATTTTTCCCTTTCGGTGGTAATAACAATAAAAAACGTAAAATGTCAATATTAGTTTGTTTGTTTGTTACGCTTTTAGGCCTTAACTACTGAACCGATCATCATGGAATTTTGTAAACACATATCAAAAGTACAGGAAATGCAATTGAATAACTTTATTTCTTCAAAATCTGTCCAAGGGATAGAAAGAAGTAAGAAATATACTACTTAATTATAATATGCGAAAACTAATTTACACTTTTTGCTGCGGAAGTTGCAAGATCGTTATGGACAATATAAAGGGCCATATTTATAGCATCGTGAGATTCTTACCAACTTTACAACTAAATTGCCTTTTAAACTAGTTGATGCTGCGTTCATTGATCACTTTTGGGAGGAGTTTAAGCACTTGCTTATAGATAAGCAGTTTGTTTTAGGATTAATATTTTCCAATAAACCATTTCAATTATCATATTTCAATATCGTTTGTCGTTAACATTCGTATAAGTTAAGTTAACATGTTAATTGATATACAAATTTACCTTTTTTAAATATTTAAGAACTAAATACCTGTCTCATATATAGACAATCGCAACTGAGTAGAAGACGAGGTGATTCTGAAAATATTACGATTGAGTTCATTTAGACTCTAGATCATATCAAAGTGGAAATCCAATTTTCGGATTCCTTTCGATAAAAAACTTTGAGGAGCAAACAAAATTAAATCTTTTACTAAAATAATGTAGCTAAGCGGTCCTAATAATCTTTGTTAAAATGTAACGAAGCATTTCGGAACAAAAGTATACCTATCTTTTGAAAGCATTCAAAGTTTTAGAGAGCCAAGGACGCTTTTGCGTCCTTATAAGAACAATTTAAACAGGAAGTCCCTAACTAAACAATAGATTACCAAATATATAGAACACCAGAAGAAATAAATACTTTAGTTCAAAATCTCTTCATATATACTCTATATACATTAATAAAAAGGAAGTGTCTGATTTTAATATAAAAATAACAGCTTTTTACAAGATGCATATTGCATATAAAAGTTACACAGTACTTATGACAAAATCATATTTTTTTTAATTTTTTCGTCTGTCTGCCTGCCTTTCTGTCTGTTTGTTACGGCTAATCCCGAAATAGGCTGCACCCATTGTGACGGGACCTTCACTGGCAGATTGCTGATGGTCTAGTGAGAAACTTAGGCTATTTAAATTAGCCACTAGGTGGCGCTGGGGTCGTTTTTTTTTCGAAAATTCCTATTTATAGACCGATTTTGAAGGGACTTTTACAGGCAGATAGCTGATATTGTAAGGAGTAAGTAAAGCTATTTTAATTACTTCTAGGTGGCGCGGGAGTAATTTTTTTTAACCCTTATTTATGTTTCGATTGCGAGTTAACTTTTACGGGCAGGTAACTGACGTTGTAGGGAGTAACTAAAGCTATTTTAACCACCACTTGATGCCGCTGGGGTCGTTTCACAAACAGGTAGCTAATTTTTGGAAAAAGTAACTAAGGCTGTTTTGTTTATTAGGTGGCGCCACGCCCGAGCAACGCCGGGTGGGTAAGCTGGTTTTAAATAAAAATTGTTTTAATAAATAATGATTATTCAAAAATGCTTTAACATCGGATGTAGATCAGATTACCAAAGGCATTAACATCATTGGTTTTTCCTTGGAAAAACTAGTCAAGGAAAATAAGATGTTATAGTCGATCAAATAGGAACCAAGAAAATCTGATGGAGTCTACACCGTTTTAGCTAGTACTGCAACACAGGAATGAGTAGACCAGAGAACACAATTCAAAAGGCAATAGCAAGCTAAATTTTAACTCTATCGGGGAAGAAGAAGAAGAAGCAACTAGGCTGTACTATTAAATTCAATATCAAATTTCATTGCTGAGTCATTAGTTGAAAAGCTACTTTATGCTTTGCGTTCATGGAAGGAGTTCCTTATAAAGGACTTTCCTCTTATTTCTCTATTAAATCGAGTGTTGAAAGGCAAAGTCATAGGACCAAGATTGGGATTCTAAAAGCCACTTCAAGTTTTTAAGATCCCGGGTATAAAAAATTCCCTCATTTACTTTGACGGAGCTGAAAAACTCATCTGAGCACTTTTTATTAGCAAACGCCAAACATAAACTTCATTTCTCCTTCGTCCTTACTTTTAAAAGAGTTGCTTATGACACATCAATTAAAAGCCACAACTAATTTAAAAAAAATTTATAAAAACAAACGAAAAATATCATCACTTTCAAGTAAAAAAAGTTTTTTGCAAAAAATTAATTTAGTTTTGTGAACAAGCAACACTCATTTATGAATATAAATCGTTTGTTTTTGGACGGAAAAATAAGCTTTTAGCAATTAAAAACATATTTAGATATATTTTATCAAAAAAAAAAAAAACTTTAGCAGCACGAATTAAAAAGCCTTTGTCAACACAAATTCAATATCATTATCAGTACACTGTTTCTTGAAACAAAAAAATATCAGATTTTAAATTCCATAGCCTCACAGGAAATTGCTCAAAATTAGTTTGGAATTTCAATAAGCTATTAATATTCTATTACATTGTCTTTTTTTCAAATACATTTTACATACCCACGGGTTCAACAACGGTCACCGAATCGACGAATTCTCGTCGTCCCATATACAGGGTGACTTTGGAATTGGGGGAGCATTTTTTGAAGACTTTGAAGTTTACAACCATAATTAGGGATTTAGTTTTTTAATTAATTTAATTATAATATTTTTTTTTGTTTTAATTAAACGGTGATCGGTGGTATGGAGGTGGTGTCACTTATTTCACTTTTTTTTAGGAAATTTATTTAATTATATTTGGCTTTGTTTTTAAGTAGATAGGGATAAAAATATTTGATTTTTTTTTTCTTATTTATGTAAGTCGTTCGAGTTTCGTGTCGCTAAATACATTGAATTTTTCTTCGGCCTGAATATTCTCTTTATACCTGGCCCTAATTGAATAAGTTCCGTTGTGCGTTGCAAATTAGTTTGTAGGGCTTCCAGGTTGTAAAAAAAAATTGATTTTGCGCATATAAAACAGTTTAGGGGGTGTAATGTGTTAAATTCGATGTCTTTGAAGAGCTGCGTTTTGATTTCGACTTAATGCAGGTTTTTTACTTGCGAATGAAATAAATCTCTTACAAAACATCTTACACAATCGGATGAAGACTTAAGGGGTTGGTTAAATGCTCGGAACGTGTATGAATGTAGCACTAGCATTGAACATTTGTATAACGTGATTTAAGCTGCATTCGGTATATACGACGACGGAGTATCTAGATACTTATTTAAATGGCAACAAAGAAACAAGTGTACGAAAAAAGGGTAAGTTTTCCTTATGACTATGCTGGTATAGCAACGAGTATTATTAGAATGATACTAACTCAGGCTTCTATCAGACTTGAGAAGCATATTCTAACACACTAAATTCTATTGAAAACCATTTCAAACTGACCGGTGGAGAATTCCTGGGTTGACGCAGTGAAACAAATTTCCAAATAACGGGTGATTTTTTTGAGGTTAGGATTTTCATGCATTAGTATTTGACAGATCACGCGAGATTTCAGACATGGTGTCAAAGAGAAAGATGCTCAGTATGCTTTGACATTTCATCATGAATAGACTTACTAACGAGCAACGCTTGCAAATCATTGAATTTTATTACCAAAATCAGTGTTCGGTTCATTCACCGTAACGTTGCGTCCAACAGCATCTTTGAAAAAATACGGTCCAATGATTCCACCAGCGTACAAACCACACCAAACAGTGCATTTTTCGGGATGCATGGGCAGTTCTTGAACGGCTTCTGGTTGCTCTTCACTCCAAATGCGGCAATTTTGTTTATTTACGTAGCCATTCAACCAGAAATGAGCCTCATCACTGAACAAAATTTGTCGATAAAAAAGCGGATTTTCTGCCAACTTTTCTAGGGCACTGATTTTGGTAATAAAATTCAATGATTTGCAAGCGTTGCTCGTTAGTAAGTCTATTCATGATGAAATGTCAAAGCATACTGAGCATCTTTCTCTTTGACACCATGTCTGAAATCTTGCGTGATCTGTCAAATACTAATGCATGAAAATCCTTACCTCAAAAAAATCACCCGTTATAAAACTTAGGGTTAAAGCTATAGAGTGGGTAAGACATGACATAAGAAAAGTTGAATTTTAAGGGAAAAAGGGAGATACCAAAGAATTAATACAAAAAATTGATTATCCCATATAAAATATACAGGGTGTGTTGATCAGATGTGATACAAGATTGAAATGTATTTTTGTTTTTTTAAAGTTAGAAAAGAATTTTTTCGGCCAGATAGTCAAGTAATTAGATGATTGTTTTCTTATTTAAGGCCAGCAAGCGACAACAAACTTGTACGAGGAATTTGAAAAATAACAGCTTAGCCTGTTTATTGAATTATTTGTTTTACTGTATTAAGTAACCTTTACTCACTGATTGCTTTTCAGGAAATAAAAAAAAATATAAAAGGTATATTAAATATTAACTTATCGACCTCACAGGCCCTACGCTTGCGCTCTAAACTTAAGCTTACCTTATGGCAATGAAAGCCGAACATAAGTGATTGACTTCAAAATGATTCATTGTTTATACACAAAAATTAGTCAATCTGATCTGCTTATTATCTACTTGCTACAACGCGACCTACACAGCGTTGCTCGGGTAAACCATACATTTTCGAAAAAATGAGCCCGGCGCGGCTGGCGTGGCGCCACCCAGTAATAAAATGGCCTTAGCTACTTCTTCCAAAATTAGCTATCTGCTTATGAAACGACCCAAACGGCACCAACAGGTGATTAAAATAGCCTTAGTTACTCCTTACAACGTCAGCTATCTGCCTGCAATAGTCCCGTCAAAATCGGCGTATAAATATGAATCTAAAAAAAAACGACTCCAGCACCACCTAGGGGTGGTTCTTTTCTGCCAAAGAAAGCCCCGTCAAAATCGGTGCAGCCTATCCCGAGATTTAAAAAATTTGTTTTTGTTATAAGTATTGTGTATTCTTCCATACATATCTTGTAAAAAGCTGTTATTTTGATATTAAAAAACAGAGACTTTATTTTTATTTATATATAGATAGTTCCGATTGGGTACTCCCCACATCAACCGGAGGCGCTTGCGCTTGATTCGCTTGCTGCGATATTGTCTCAGTCATAAAGGAGCCATCTCTTCTCAATTTTTACGGCCAATCTATCCTGTATTGGAGCCACGTATTTATAGTAAAGTAATGTATTCCTTGTATGCCTTGAGAAGTCCAAAAAAGGTTCAAAAAGACTCTCTGTCACAAACACGCGAATCTTTTGCATTTATTTACTACGATAAACCATATTGATGGGAAATCATCGGCCATATAAGTGCCATAACTAAAGCAAATAACTTTCAGCTATCAAGGTTTCACATAAGAGACAGTATTTATTACATCGCCCCACAAGTTATTATGGTGTTCAAAAAGCGTTATGTTTGAAATACTAATTTGTTTAAAGCCAAGATTTAGCTAGTTTTAATATATAATTTGAATCATTGCCTTGTGGGTATTTCCAATCCAAGGGCATTTTGAATGACCTTAGGTGCCAGTTATAGCTATCATTGCAACTCATCATTGGAAATTTAAATGTTTGATTTTGAGTCGCTCAAAAACTCAAATCAGTGATTATGTTGATGCAGAAGTAAAGCTTATGACTTAAATAATTATTTAAGCCAAAGAAAATATTTGGTCCAGCCCAATGAGATACATAAAAAGACTTTTAATATTTCAATGATAAGGTAGTTCATCAGTTATAATTGAATGATCATTGAATTATTAAAAGTCATTTTATATGTACCATTTGCCTGGAACAAATATTTTCTTTGGCTTTAATAATTATTTAAGTCATAAGCTTTACTTCTGCCTGAACGCCTCAGAATCAAAATTATTGTTTCCTGCGATTATAGATACTATAATTCAAGTTATGCATTCGTGCAAAAAAAATTTTGAGATAACAATCAAACATGACATTACATGATAGAGAAACATATTTGAGTTACTGGAAAAACTCTGTCCGTCTGTCTGTCTGTCTGTACGAATGTATTTTGGACTGTAGCCCAAACGGTTGGGCCAATCGTCTTCAAATTTAGAACTTAGGGTTATTTTGATAGATAGATAGATAGATAGATAGATAGATATTAGATTTCTTTATTTTGAATAGAATATTATAACAATTCATTTAATAACATATTATAAATAATTCATTAATTTAATCAAAATAAAATTAGTGACTTTTATATTTATAAAAACATTGTTATTGTCACTTCAATTAAGTTTTACATATTTTATATGGATGGGGTGACCCGTGATAAGAAATACTTCAAGCAGAGGTAGGTTCAATGAATAAACAAGTTAAGGTTGAAGAGAGAGTGTTAACGCCAAAAATCCGCGAACTGATAGCGTTAAAAGAAAACATTCGTCGTGATTTTACAAAGCAATACATTTGATGACATTATTAAAAAAAATAATCTTCATATCAACTCTATCTTTAAATACTTTCAAAAAACAATTTTTCCAAATCAATTTCAGAATTTTGACAACTAGAACGATTTATTTTTCAGTTCTGGATATTCGTTTAATTTAATAAATTGTCATTTGTATTTGAGTTCATATAATGTACATATGTATGTACGTACATAAAATGAGTTTGTATATGTTTATTAAATGCATTTGTTTTTAAGAAGTGAGTAGTTAACATTAATTTGTGTCCAATTGTATTAGTTTAGGAAGTTTTTTAAAAATTCTTTGTCGCATCTCGCATCATTGAGCTGTTGTAGAGGTTCGTTCTTTTAATTTATTATTGGCTTTGAGTAGTTCGCCATTAATTTAAAATTTCTCTGTGTTTTCCAGTTATTTTTCATTTACCTAAAAGGACCTTTGGTTTCAGTTTGCGCTACATGAAATGATCAATTTTCTGGTAAGTCTGCATACATTATATTATAGTACATTGTCCAACATGGCAAACCAATTATGTATTTTTTGACGTGATAACGCCTTATAAATTAATCATCCTATACTGAGATGATTTAGCTTCCAAGATATAACCACTATAAGCTGAGCGCTCCACACCTTCCATTAAATTTTGAAACATGTTTCGAAGATTAGCGGGTCCAATACCTGGTTGAATCTGTAATCTTACTCCACAATCAACCCCTATTTCTTCCCATTTTTTGACGAGGTTGCCTCTCAAAGTAATTATCGACTTGAAGATCAATTTGGGTAGTCTTGTCTCATCCATCTCCAGCAGCTTGATTATATATTCGGAGTGTAGTTTTAGCGTATTTAAGAATAACGGTGGCATTGTAGTTTCAAGGTGGACCATGTAATTTAGAGTACAGGCCGGCAACCGAAAAATGCGTTTAAGAAAATATCTTTGAAACTTTTCAACAACATCGAACTGCCAGCAACCCCACACTTGAGCTCCATACAACATGATGGAAGAAGCAGTGGAATGCAATATCTGGATCTTTGCGCTATGGTCCAAAAACCTACTCTCTATACAACGTCCCCAGATTGAAGAAATAGCTCTCTTTGGCTCTGCTAATTTAGCCTCGAAATGTTTTTTGAAGTTAAGGTTAGCACAGATCAATACACCGAGATACTTATACTCTCGAAAAATTTCTAAATTCTGACCCTTGTAGGTCAACCTTTCGTTTCTCGAGTATCTACCACCTCCATCCCTGAAGATAATCATTTTAGACTTTCCAAGGTTAACAGTCAGGTTCCAAAGATCACTGTAGCGCTCCAGACGGTTGATCATGCGCTGCATTCCGTCAACTGATTCCGCCAGAAAAACTATGTCATTGGCGAAAATGAGACACGGTATTCGTAAACCACCGAACTCAATACCCCCTCCGACTTCCTCGACAACATCATTTATAAACAAAATGAAGAGCAAAGTACTCAACACACATACTTGCCTTACTCCCATTTCCGTTTCAAAGTCATCTGATGTAAATTTTCCGTCCCAAACATAAGACACATTGTTTTCATACATTGCTTTCAGCAGATTCATAACTTTGCTTGAGATACCCAAAGTATAAAGCTTATAGAATACCGATGCACGGGCAATGGCGTCAAAAGCAGCTCTGAAATTTACGAAGAAAGCATATAGCTTCTTCTTTCTTTTAAAGTAATCGGCAATGTGAAATAAGGTGAAAATCTGATCTACCGTCGAGTGGTTTTTCCTAAAACTAGCTTGGAACATGTTGAGTATGTTTTTGTCGTTAACCCACTCTGTTAGCTTTTTAAAAATAAGTGTGCTGAATAAATTCACTGAAGAATTCAAAAAAGAAATGCCTCTGTAATTCTCGGGATTATCGTACGCACCTTTCTTATGAAGCGGATAAATAATTGTTTTTTTGAAGCAGGCTGGAACTTCTGCGGTTTCGAAAATTCTATTAAATTCCTTGGTGAGTGAGAACATGTACTCGGACGTACAGTTTATATATAATTCCGAAGGAATCCTGTCATCTCCTGAGGCTTTACCATATCTGGTTTTTTCTAAAGCAGTCCGAAGTTCCAGAACTGTAAGCGGCGAATCAAGGATATCGTCTAAGAAAACCGGAGCAGCATATTGATGTAGGGGTGAAAACTGCGCAGTGTTAAGTAAATTTTTAAAGTACTCCTGAAGCTCGGTTGCGTGCAGTGAATATCCAATCCTACTAAGCCGTCCGTTAATTGCTTTAGCAGCTTTCCAGAATTCCGCCGAAGACATCGCTGAGTTTAAGCGTTGTATGGTTTGTTCATCGTTTTGCTTAGGCAGATGAGTTTATACTCTTTGTTCGCAGACGCATACATAGTCTTAAAGACATGAAGGTTATATTTTCTCAGAAGTCTTAGTAAAGTAAATGATTTTTTCCTTGCTTTAGAGCTTTTCAAGTCAAACCATTTTTGTTTAAAATCAGTTTTCTGTTTCCAGTTATTGGTTACTGGGACTGCAGCTTTCATTATGTCAGTAAGTCTGGTCATGTTTAAATTATCGCACTCTGCGCTATGTTTTCTCAATTCTTCATTTAAATTAGTTTGGTAAGCCCGTAAAAAATTTTAACTATTACTCCAATGTAGCTTTGGAAGGAGCTCAAGTGACTTTGAACAAGATAATTCATCTGCCGGTCTTGATTTGCATGTGATATCTAAAGGCATATGCTCCGAAAAATTTTGCTGCCCCACGCTAAAGCTTCTCAAAAGGTCGTTCCACCTTCCAGAAACTATCCCATAATCGATGACTGAACACGCCGTTCCTCGGATAAATGTGTATTCACCCTTAACATCTCCTTCACAACTTCCATTCAAAACTCTAGCATCTAAAGAGTCAGCTAAATCAAATATTTTAGCTCCTTTACCATCGCATACTTCATCTTTTGACATACGAATTGAATTAAAAATAACTCCAGCTGATCCGCTTAAAAAGCTATTCTGTGAGCAGCCAATCCTGGCGTTAAAGTCACCGACAAGTAATAAATCCCCGGAGTTTAAGGATGCTATTCCGTCGCATAGTTTATCAAAATCTCTCTGCCAGTGGTTACAATTTAGATAGATGGGAATGATATACACTTTCGAACCATTATACGTGACCTCCAATATATTAATTCCTTCCCTTTGCACAAAGTTTACGGATATTCCACAAAGTCCTTTTCGGTAACCAAGAAGCTGCCCTCCACTTCCTCTTCCATACGTATTTGTTTTCACCGCTGGCACCCATTTAAGCTTAAAGTTATTAAAAATACCTTCAAATTTCTCTATCTCATTATATAACACATGCGTTTCCATAAGTAAAAATATATCAAAGCTTTTAATATAACTAAAGCCTGATATATTATATCCTAATATTCTTAAATCTAAAGTATTAATTTGATTCTGGTAGACTTGATCGCATCATTCTCTCGTACTCATGCTTGTGCTTTGACCCAAAAGCTTTACAGCGGCTGCTTTCCCATTTTGCTGTGATGAAACGTTGCTAACTTCGTGTACATTTCCATTTGACGTTTTGGGACTGACATAAACGTTGACATTTCTTACACCTTTGTTTACTTTGTGCACTTCATTCATAAAAGTTTCTAAATTATTAAAAATCATACAATTACTGCCGAATAATGTCTTGAATGCCTCCTTAGGATCAAGAGTACCACACTTTAGCCCCTGCTCTAAATCCCAGGTGAAGAGCTTGTCGGATATGGCAAGCTTATCGTCTTTGAGCATAGTCTTAACATGTGGAAAATTAGCACGCAAGAACCTGTGAATTGGGACCCAATGGCTTCGTTTGCATCGCATTTTGTATGGGAGATCTTTATGAATGTATATTTGAGATCCCTTTAAATCCTTCGCATTCTTAAGAACTGTCCATGCTGTATTGCGGTTTTTCATTTTAACAACTATTATTGCCGATCGGGAATCTTTAGCTGATATAGGATGCGCGTAGTCAATATCGGAAACATCTGCAGATGAAAGCAAGCCAGCACAAATTGATTTAGCTTTCTCAGTCATATCAGCATCTCCAACCGCCGGCATATGTACCACGACATTAGACTCAGTGCCTTTTTGCAGTAGTTTTTCAAATCGGTCTTCGAGCAAATTGTTTTTCCTCTCCAACTCAAGAATTCTAGCTGAGATGCGCTCGTTCTCCTGCTTCAACCCTAAAATTTCGGCGTGGAGCTCTTGAAAGTCTGCCTTCGAAGGCAGCTGTTGGCAAAGCTCCTTGTTGTTGTCACGCAGAATCTGTATAAGATTCTCTGCAGTAATTGCGGCGGCGACGGTCATTGTAGGTTTGGAAGGTGCTGTTGGTGTAAGGTTTACGCGCTTTTCTTCTCGTTGTTGTTCGGGGGATATTTCAAGCAGACCTCTTTTGCTCATTTAGTGGGGTTAACTTTACATGAAAACTAGGCAGTTCTATTTTTAGCTTAACGGCTTAAACTTACTCAGTTTTTTTGATTTTTTGTGGAAGCACAGTAGTAATTTATCAATTTAAAAATATGCTTGAAGCTCTTTAATGAAATTTTATTACTTTAAAACGACTTTTTTTCAGGAGCTTTCTTAACATAGACACTTTATTTTGACAGATCAAATGTCACTCACTCACAAATAAATGATATATTTAATAAAATTGTTGGATTATTAATTTTTCAATTTTAGAATTTCAAAACATAAATTCAGTAAAAGGAAATCAGCATTAACAGACATGTTTTTTTATTGTAGTTAGCATTGTTACTGTTGATAATCAAATTCAACTTCTTCAAACTATCATAAATAATTTAATTGAGAAATAAAATTGTACGAAAGACCAACATTTACTAAGAAAACGCGATCTTGCTTATGAGCTATGGAAGAGATATATGTAAGTGATAAGATAAGAGATAAGTGAATGCCATAGACAATATTGCAATCTTCGAAATTGGATTAGTGCTCTTATTCGTTCAAACAATCTTTCAGTCTGTGAGACCCACTTTAAGTGGAAAAAAGCTGCGGCAAAAAATAAGAAAATCAGGTCTAGGTAAGGATAAAGGTGAAGTCAGCAAAACCAAGAATTTATATATCTTCCAGTACTGCCGAATAAATCACGATCAGGTTTCTAAGAGAATCTTGTCAATGACAATAGTTCTATGTCTTGTCACAAGTTTAACATCATAGGTTTTGATCAAGTTCAAGTTCCTGAAAGCATCTGTGTTAAATTGACAACTATTTAACCAAGAAGTGTGTTTCCAACAATTTTAGAAGAAAGCGAAAACCATATACCAGTTCATAAAACTTAAAGGGTAGTGATTTTTGGCCCATATTCTTCCCTTTTTGTCCATAACTTTCCAAGAAATAATGAAGAAGCAAATAAATTCTTCCTTAAATATTTGTCCTCCTTTGCAGTCTGGGTTTCGAGAAAAGCAATACAGTTTTAAATAGTTTGGATTTATTCATCCCCCGCCACTAACCTTTTGTAAGGGCGAGTACAAGCGGTCTTTGCTAACAATCTGTTTTATTACTTTATATCTGTATACCGGAGTACTGCAAGTTTCTATTTGGGGTCTTTGCTATTTTCTTTGTATATTAACGAACTACCATCTGTTGTTACCAGCCACACATTTTCTGGATTCTGACATATGTATATCGTGTCCAACCATAACTAAACACCATCAACGTAATCGTGTTTATTTATCACCGTGAGTAAGTAAATATAAGTTTTATCCAATGAACCTCTACATAAAGTAGGTCTGTTCTGAACAACTGAAATATCACGAACAAGACCTATACAAACAGAAATAGAATTCATGTTAGAGATAAGAAACAAAGTAACAAAATAAACAATAATCCTGAACATACAACAACGATATGCTCAAGATTATTTTTATCTAGTGTAAACGGACTTCCATGAAGAAAGCCACGTACGCACGCACATCCACAATACGATACCTATTAAATTGTTATAAATAAGCCCAAGTGGAAAATAAGCAGTTCTTAAATTGACGTAGAACTCGCTACAAGTAATATAAGAACTCTTTAATATAATTGAATAAAGAATGAGCCTTGCTCTATGAAACTCGCAGTTTCTTTTTTAAAATTGTATTAAATTGTATATACTTATATGTTAATAATATTTTCTCCTCAGCGCCACTTATCATGCTTACATTTTCCCAAAGACCTTCTTTTTATTACTTTTATTTGAATACAATTAAAAATAAACATCAAAATATTAAAAATATTATATGGTGTGATTTTGAGTAAAATCGGTCCATATATAAGAATTTTCCAAAAAAGCCCCTAATTGTTAACTAAAGTAGCCTATGTTACTCCTTAGAATATCAGCTATCTGCCAATGAAAGTCCTATCAAAATCAGTGCAGCCGTTCCTGAGATTAGCCAGAACAAACAGACACAAAGACAGACAGACAAAAAATTTAAAAACTATGTTTTCGTTATACGTATATACTTCCATATGCATCTTGTAAAAAGCTGATATTAAAAACAGACTTAAATTTTATTTACAAATGTTAAGCCGAATTAACGCCAATCTCGAAAACATCGCATACTGGTTAAAAAAAATCTCTTCTTAATTAATACAAGCAAATCAAGTGTAGAGCATCTGAATTTTCAGAGAAAAATTACAATTTCACTTTTAATAACCTATCGAAACTCCCATCGTTTACTAAGATTATCAAAACTCAACAACCTCCTAACATATTCAATAAAATAACTGCCTCCGCTAGAATAGCGCTTATTCTTCATCATCGATTTTCGTGTTTGGCATTCGAAAACAACTTTTGAATCTATACAGAAACGCAGGCAGGGTACCCTTAGATGTTAAGTGTTCTCTTGGAGGATTTGTCAGTTCCTTGTATGGGGGCAATAACCTGTTAAAAAATAACGTCACTTAGATAGACAAATCAACCCAGATTTTTCATGGTATAGAATTCTGACACACTTACTCCTTTTTTATGGGTAATAAGCCGGGGATATATTTAATTCAAAGTCCATCGAAATAATGTTGCCAGTTTTGAAGAATTCTGTTGTTATCCACGAAACTTGGGTTTAGAATTATTAATGACACAAGCTGTTACACGCGACTTCATCCTGTTTACTCAATTCGCAATGTTTACAAAAAGTAATAATTCTGTATTCTACCATAGAGAATTACCTACCCATGTTAGTTTAATTTTATTCTTCAGTTTTTCGAAAAAAAACGCAATTTTTGTGTTATTGTACTTTTGTCTTAATTTTTTTTTTATTTTCTTGTAATTTTTTTATTTTTTTATTGCATTTCTTTATATACAATTCAATATTGTTATTATTATTTTTATTAGATATTATGTTTTATTTTTTGATTTGGTTATTATAAAAATATTGTCTGCTGTGGTTTTGAGTAAAATCGTTCTAAAATAATAATTTTCGAAAAATAAGCAAAGCAAGCGCCACCTACGGGTAATTCAAATAGATTTAGTTATTCCTTTCAAAATGTGCTCCCTGCCTGTGAAAATCCCGTCAAAATCGGTGAAGCCGTTCCCGAAATTACCCGGAACAAACAGACAGAAAGAAAGACAGACAGACAGACAAAATTTTTTTAAATGGTGTTTTTGTTATAAGTTCTGTATACATCCTTTCGTATACATCAAGTAAAAAACTGTTTTTTTGATTTTAAAAACAGACACTTCATATTTATTTATGTGTATAGATTAGTTTTGTTTTGAACTCCGGCTCTACAGCGTAGGAGTCCTGTACTCTAATGAAGATGGCGATAGCGCCAATCATGTTGATAACCAGAACTTCGAGCTCATTTAATAGTCGAAACTGTGAAGTTGTAAAATTTTCGAAAATAAAAAGAAAATAAAACATTTTTTAAAAACGCATTTATATTTTTAACAACAACAATAATTTTAAAATTAACATTACAAACTAAAGTTATGATTTACATTCATTTACGCATCCAATTTCCAAGCGAATTGCAATGTAACTTAGCGTCACGAAACCAACAACAATGCCGCAGATTTCCCAGGGATTTGTCGTCAAAGTCATTGCTGTCAGAACAATAACTCCAAAAATTAGTACCAAACTTAGAAATATAAGCATTAGAAATGTTGTTGTGTCTCTGTACCATGGCGGGGCGGTTTCGAATATTTCTGACTTAAAAGTATCCTGTTTGGCCAAGAAAGCCTTGTCTTCGTCGTTGGAACCTTGAACTTCGCCTCTCGATGTCATTTCCAAAGGCTCTCGCTGTATACAACCAATGTATTGGAATAATCCAATTAAACTAAATTCGAAAACATTCTAATCTATCGATTTATTGTCTGCTTGTGGTGATTTCGTCACCTTGTGTATGTGGTTGAGATATCGCAAGTTCTAAGAAACAAAGTCAGCAATAAATTAAACTTTAAACACCAGTTTAGTCAAACGTTTTTTATCAATAAAGCCGCTAAATTAGTAAGTTGATAAGACAGGGGTAATATAAATTTTAAGATAATTAGAGCTTAGATGTAGTTTACCTCATTTGTTACATAAATTGTTAATTGTAAGCGAATATTTGTTATATTGTTATCTTAAGGTTACTTTTCTTCAATTGGTGCTGTCCGATTGTCAAACTGTCATATCTTTATTTTTGTCAGATAAAACCTACGCGTTTGAAACACAGCTGGTCAATGTTTTACGCTTAAATAATATTGTGCAACTTTTTTCTGATAAATTGTGGACGTAGAAGGTAGAACACACCCCAATTTTTGTTGGGGTAGTTATTGCTGTTGGAATATTAAATACCTGGATAAAAAAAAACGAAAGCAATCGAACAATATATGATATAGAGAAGCCTTAAAAAGTTAGCTTAGTTTTCACTGTTTGGCTAAGAATTCCAAATTGTTTATGTCTAAATGGCTTAACCGATTTTGCTTAATTTTTTGGCGAAGTGTCGCAACAGTCTGTTTTTATTAACATATTAGAAAATGAAATTTTTAAATTTTAAAGCAGCAGGTTTAAGTCTGTTATATTGATGAAACTTTAAATTACTTATTTGAATATTTTGTTCAATTAATTTATTTTACATAAATCTAAAATAATAGAACGCTTAAAATTCCTCTTAATTTTGTTCGAATTCTCCAAAAAAATCTGCTTACACAAGTATCTAAATTCTTGATGCTTGAGCCACAGAATCGTTTGAAAATCTGCGTGAAGAACAATTTTCGGAGTTTTACAGAAATTCTTTCTTAGATCGCCGTTAAAATATAATTAATTTATGTTATTTTACATAATTATGAACATGCATTATACTCATGAAAATAAATTGAACGACTGGATCGCACCTACTTGCTCTTATGTGGTGTAAAAGGGTCGAATAAAATTTTAAAAAATATTAAGGTTTTATTCGTTTTTATTCGATTTTTCTAACTTCTCATTAGTCATAAAAGTACGTAAAATAGTTTTCAGCGATTGAACGCGATTTTATTTCTTTAAAAAATATATAAAAGTGAATTTTTTTATAAATCATACGAACGGTTTATAAAACGGATTTTATTTAAAAACTTTTTTTAAAAAATAAAAAAAAATAATTCAAGGATGCAAAATGAAGCATAACAATAACTTACATTTAAAACCAAAATTTAAAAAAATCACTAACCCGTTTTTAATATATTGATTTTTCAAAAATATTTTTTTAATTAATTATTAAAAAAAATACAAAAAATAATTTCTTGAAAATATTTTAATTTCATATAACTTTGGCTATTTACATCTTTCTGAATATCAAATTTGATTATATTCGGCTAACCAGTTCTCGAGAAAGTCGAAGTTTTTAGCCTGGAAACTTACATTTTTACTTGCGATTTATAGGGACTATGAGGCAAATTATGCATTCGTAAAAAAAATTCTAACAATCAAATATGACGTCTGTCTGTTCGCACATCTACAGCAACATTTTTTGATTGGCGAATTTGCTTCAAACTTGGTATTTAGAATTTATTTAGTAGTATCTCGAGAGATGTTTTTCATTTTTGATCTAGGTCGAAAAATAACGGTACCTGCCATACAATCTTTAACAAAAAGTTTGATTTTCTCGAAACCGGCTCTAAGGATTTTGATAAAACTTTCAGGGTGCTATTTTTTTACAACAATACATCTTTCAATTGGAATGCATTTTTCTAAATTTGTTCTATAACGGTACCTCTCATAGAACCGTATTTTTCAAATGCGGTTTTATCGCAAACCATTACCGTGATTTCAATAAAAAAATTCAAACAGGAAGTCATTTATAGTTCAATTAATATTGCAATTCAAAATTTTCAAAAACTTAATTTTTTGATTTTTTTAAATTTTCTAAAAACATTGTTTTTCGAAATATTTTGAAAACGGGTTGATTGAATTTTTTTTTAAATAATTTTCCAAATGAAAACTACAGATTTTTCTTACATTGAAATACTAAAAAAAATTAAAATATTTTTTTCGAAAAGTTAAAAAAAAAACCAATTTTTAAAAGAACCATTTGAATGATTTTCAATATTTCTTTTTCCTCGATAGACATTTAGTTTTAAAATTTTATTGCATACTTAGTTTATTCGAGAAAACTCTTAAGAAATTAAAGTATATTTTCGAAAAAAATTAATATTTTTTATTTAAATAATACATACATTATGCAGCTACTAAGCAATTATCTCGCGTAAGAACTTAATTTTTTTAATATTTTTTTTTTTAATTTTTATTTTTTTTTGTATACTTTTTTGACACCGCGGCAACTGCCCACCCCTATCTAGCTTAAGTGCACCAAAAACTTTGTAAGCCGACCATAGGCAACAATGCCGACCGTTAGTATCAGCCTGTAAGCCACCAAAACTGGTGCACCTGATCAAAATATTCCCTCCGGTCCCGATCGGACACAGGCCTACTGAACCCGAGGTATTCTGCTTCGCTCCCTGCGACAATGTCTCGGTCGTAAAGGAGCCGCCTGTCCACAATTTTCCGGCCGACATGGTAGATCAACGGGATCGCTGACCATTCTTGTATCAGCCCTCGACTGTCTAAATAAAAGAAAGCCTTAGGTGGGATGAAACCTCTTGAACGTGTACTTTTAAAATATTCATCTTGGGGGTATTAATCACCGAAGATTTGTCCATTAGTCGAGGTCATCACTCTTGCAATGTGTACGCGAATGAGATTAATTAAAAAATATCTATCCTGTTTATATTGCGGGGCCAGGACCTCGTATAGGACCTCATTAAGATTATTATTAAATGTACCTATAGGTATAGATAACTATACCTAGCCATATTTCTCTTCTGCTGATTCCTACGAACTTTTATGCCAGATATTAAAATTTGTCTAAACCGAAATGAAAACCAAACTTCTTTATATCTTTCTATTAGCAAATATAACATTATAAGCAGTAAACAATAAGTGGAAAGATAATACAGTTAAAAAAACTGTAGAAGCAAACAATCCTATATATTTATGTGTTTGTCTCTTTGTCGTGACGCATTTTCGTTTCATCGAGCTTTAAATCACAACGATTGTTAAGAAGTTGCACGTAAAAAAACATTAAAGTTAAATCTTTTTCAATAGACGTTTGCACTTAAAGAGGATTAGGACCAATAGGAGCAAGTACGTGGGATCCAGCCGTGCCTCTTATTATTTACTATTTTACTCTGTCTTAAATATTCAACTTTCACGTTCTTTTAAAAGCTTTTTATTGGTCTGCATGTCGACATCTTCAAAAAAGGATACAAAATATAAAAATCATACTTGTTCGATTGAGAGGGAGAGATCTTCATGGATGAAGATTATAGGAAAAACAAGTAAAGAAATTTGCAGATTATAGGAAAGACAACCATGTTCATCTGCATTATAACATTTCATCTGCACAATTGTTTTTTTAATCAACATTGAACACCTAAAGGTGTGTGCACACCAAAGAAACATTTGCTTAAAAAACATTTCAGAAATGTTTCCCATTTGTTTAAAAAACATTTCTGAATCATTTCAGAATTTTATGTATCGAGTTTGTACTTCAAGATGGATTGTAAAAGAGGAGCAACCATATTGTCGCGTTTTGTCATCATGAACAAAATAAATAAATTAAAAAAAAAATTATTTGTATCATGAACAAACAAATAAGAACAAAAAAACCTGTCAACGAAACTAAAATGCTTACAAAATAAAGAAAGTTTTCCGTTTTGAACTTTGGGCGTCTGACTCAGTTGGATCTTGTATGGGTGTAGGTCCAATATCCGATCTAAATTTCGTCAAGTTGAAGACTTACTGTTCAATCGCGTTACTTGCATTAATTATTTGGCATCGGTAACTGAATAATAAACAGCAGATTTGACAGATGTCACCAAAACAACATGGCCGTGACAGGTCGCATAAATCTACCCGTGCTATTTGAAAAAAAAAATTTATCATTTCAAATAATTTTATTTTTAAAGCAGAAATATTTAAGTTACAGTCAATATTAAGTAAGCAATAGTATTTCGATAATACATTGTTTGTTTCAATAAATCAACTTAACTGAATGTATCGACCTTAGCTTCGATTGCTATGAAAACAGCACTGAATCCCAAGTACACTATCATTACCGCTATCACTCCCAAGGGATTTTTTGTTAACACCAAAAAACACAATAAACTGCCTCCGACACACAGCAGCAAGGCCAAGAACAAGACCATTAGCAAGGATATAGTATCCTCGTGCCAAGGTTTAGGTGGCTTTGTTACAGTTATGACATGACTTTTACACTTAACGTTGGTTTTTGGTGAGACCGAAGAGGCTTCTTCCAACTCCAGATCTCGTTCTCTATCTTCCGTTTCCATTTAAAAATACTTATTACTAGCCGAATTGGAATAAAATATTTTATTGTGTTTTCAAAAACTATTCCGATGCACTATTTCAATCAAACTGCAACTGATAAGTACCTTATCTTGTTTTTGTTTGAACAACTACGACATCGGTCTTAGAAGTACATCGAAGTTATCGATTACAGAATGGTGATTTGTTTTATTATTTATTTATTACTTGCGATTATAGGTACTATAATGCAACTTATGGATTCGTGCAAAAAAATTCTAACATTCAAACATGACATTATGATGATAGAGAAGTCTAAAAAAGTAGATCCATTAATTCCGTCCGTCTGTTTGTCTGTTTGTCTGTCTGTTCACACGTCTACAGCCTTTACGGATGGCCCGATATGCTTCAAACTTGGTATTTATTATTTATTTGGTAGCATCTCGGGAGGTGTTTTTCATTTTTGTTCTATCTAGGTTGAAAAATAACGGTACCTGTCATACAATTTTTAACAAAAATTTGATTTTCTCGAAAACGATTTGATAAAACTTTCAAGGTACTATTTTCTTACAACAATACATTTTTCAATTGGAATGATTTTTTTTCGAAATTTGTTTTATAACGGTACCTCTCATAGAACCAGTTTTTTTCAAATGCGGTTTAATCGTAAACCATGATCCCGATTTCAATAAAATGTTGGACACAGGATGCCATTTATAATTCAATTAATATTGCATTTCAAAATTTTCAAAAACTTTTTTTTCAAGTTTTTAAAATTTTCTAAAAAAAAAATTGGTTTTCGAAATATTTTGAAAACGGGTTTTTGGATTGATTTTTTTAAAATAATTTTACCAGATAAAAAAGACAAATTTCCTTGAAATTTAAAATATTTTTTTTTTTGAAAAGTTTCAAAAATAAACGACTTTTTAAAAAAACTGGTCGAACGATTTTCAATATTTTTTTTCTCGATAGACATTTAGTTTTCAAATTTTATTGCATACTTAGTTTTTCCGAGAAAACTCTTAGACTAAAAAAAAAAATTAAAGAATTTTTTTTAGTGTTCTTTATTTTTTTTTTCAAAAACGGTTTGTTAAAAACTAAAAAAAATTGTTTTCTGATAATAACTACCAGCTGTTAGATGTTGGCATACTAAAACAAAATAAAAATATGTTTTCGAATTTTTTTTAAACCGTTTTTTGAAAAAAATAAAACTGGACAAACGATTTTGAAAAAAAATGTTTCCTTAAAATTCAAAAAAACCGTTTTAACTAGTGATTTTTAAGTGATTAACAAAATTTCAAATGATTTTTTTAAATCTCAAGCCCCAAGACAACTGTCAAACATTAGAGCAAGTTCGTGTGACCCAGTCGTGCACTTAATATTTTTAATGACAATTGAACATTTACTTATGTAATTAAAATATAAACCCACTAACAAGTTCAATTCTTTAAAATCCAATTTAATACTCACGACAGAACTGTGTGATATTTGTCAATTATTTTGTCATCATCAATGAAACATCGAAGTTGTTAAAACCCTCATTGACAGGACAGCATCAGCTTGATGCACTGCTGCAAGCTCATTATTAATGTTGCTGTGTGTCCTAATTAAGTAGGCCGAGTATATTCTTTCGATATAATTAAGTTTCCAATAAACCATTCAATTTTCCACATCACCATCGTGCAAATCTAATGAATCCCATTCGTTGCATCTGCAAGCAAGCTTTAGTATTTTGAACTCCAATTTTAGTTGTAATTATCCCGCCGCTGCCGGCAGCGCCATAGGAAACGCAACCATGTAATGAAAAGGCATAACTAAAAGCACAAGCAGCCCAACCAGTGTCGGGATGTAATTAGCTTCTCTAGTGCGTAAAGGTTTACGGTAAAACCATTTGGATTTCATACAATTGATAACCGAACCTCGACATATTGTTTCCGAGCTGTGTAAGCTTCTCATTGGAACACACTGGGAGATACAATATTTAGATGTGGAGGCGAATACAATTTTCAGTTACATTTTCTAAGCCCCTATTCGGTAATGATTTTACGTGTTCAATTGGAAATTAGGGAATCGAATCATCGTTAAGAGCAAAACATTTGTATTACAATTATGTGGTCTAAAGAGCTTGGGAATAAATTCCTGAAAACAGAGAAATGCTTCCATTGATTTTATCTTCTATTCAGGACGTGAGTTCTGTTACATATAACGGTAACAACGAGGCATTTTTCAATTCGAAATAAGAGATAGCGGACTGATAGCTCTATAAAGTACTCGTATCTTTGTGTGAAGATTTTTCAGCAAGTTTTTCTTTAATAATTCAATATTACTGCAGATTAAATTAAAATAGAGATAATTCAATCAAACATGACATAACAACGAAAGAGTAGCCATTTGTCCGCCAATCTGTTCGCACGTCGAGCTAGATCCGTAACTACCGAAATGATGTTATTTTAACTACTGATTTCAGGATGATTCCCAAAAAGAAAATTCAAATTATTTTTCAATTCAGTTTTAATTTTAACTTACGCATAAACTCATTTAAATAAATTGCACGACTGGATCGCACGTACTTGCTCATATGTGTGGTTACATCGTCGAATAAATTTAAAAAAATGCACGACTGGGTCGCACGAACTTGTTCTTTTGTTAGATATTTGTTAGTGGCTGCATATGTACAGTCATAAGCAAAATTATTTGCACAATGTATTTTCTTGGTAGAACTTCTCACAAAAATAGTTGTACCTTTCAGAACACCCTTTATCTGGTTTATTTGTTTTATTAGTCAATAATAACAACAATTTTTGAAAAACTTAACACAAAAAAAAATTATCAAACTTCATAAATAACGGTTAAATTCGTAATTTAAAAAGTGGCATAATTAATGTCACACCCAACAAAGCTGGCAAAATTATTTGCACAAGGGCAATTGACGTGTTTTACAACCTCCTAAAGCCAAAAAAAAGTACATTAAACTAAACCAAAGTAATGGGGTATCTTAAGCGAAGCATTACCTAGTATTTTGTGTTTCCTCCTTTGGCAGCAATAACCTCTGCGAGGCGTCTTGGAACAAAGTCAATAAAATTTGGAATTTGTTCTGCTGGAATAGAACTCCTAGCCGTTATAAAAGCTTTCCATGTTTCATCTGCAGACCGCCCAATACTAAGTAGAATTTGATATTTCGCAATATGCCAAACATTTTCTAAAACCCTTAAGTCAAGACTTTACGGAGACCAATTCAAAACTTCTTGCTATACTTCTGATAGATACGTTTTGATAGTCCAAGCCGCGTGTATTGGTGCATTGTCATGTTGAAGTACAAAGTCGGTTCCGATTAACCTTGATCCTGCTAGCAGTGCAACATCATTTAGAATCTCTAAATAATGAGACTGATTCCTACGATCTGAGCACCTCATTAGTGGTCCTATACCACTATAGGATATGCATTCCCATATCAATACTTTGCCCCCATGTTAGTGCCCTCGTGGGTCGCGAGGTGGATTTTTTGCTTTGGTTTTTGGATTGGAATAAAAAAATCTTCGTCCATAAGTGCCATCTAGAGAATAAGCAGTCTCATCGGTCCAAATAACTTTTCTCCAAAAATCTGCTGTTTTATTTATGTGATCCCGTGCAAATTTTAATCCTGCTTTTCTGTTTTTCTATGTTATGAAGGGTTTTTTTGAGAAACGTAAGCTTTAACTTGGTTTTCTTTCAACCTTCGTCACAGTGTTCTTTCACTAATATTGGTCTCACGATTTTTGTTAATGTTATAGCACACTTCGGGCTTTTCAAGAAGGGTTATATTTAAAATGTCGTACGATAAGTTTGTCTTCCCGACTCTTTGTTATTCTTTTTCTTCCTCTTCCGGTTGGATTTTTAAAACTGTTCATTTTTTCTTCTTTATCTATCAGATAATAAACCGAGCGCCGACTGCAGTGATATTTTTCAGAGATATTTTCAGCCGAAATACCGAGTTTAAATTCTGCAACAAACGCCGCACGTGTTTCTAACGCAATTTCCCTAGTTTTACCCATTTAAAACAAGTTACCTTGATGGAGAATGACGCTAGACTACTACAATAGCAGCACGCATCACTTCACATTGATTGAATTGAACATTAACTAACGGTTTTCTCTACCAAGTCATCGATTGCCCTAGTGCAAATAATTTTGCCAGCTTTGTTGGGTGTGACAATAATTATGCCTCTTTTTAAATTATGAATTTAACCGTTATTTATGAAGTTTGATAATTTTTTTTTTAATTTTTTCAAAAATTGTTGTTATTATTGATTAATAAAACAAATAAACCAGATAAAGGGTGTTCTGAAAGGTACAACTATTTTTGTGAGAAGTTCTACCAAGAAAATACATTGTGCAAATAATTTTACTTATGACATGTATATAAAGGGTAGTTTTTATAGACGTGTGGTTTTCAAGAAGAAATAAAGCGCATATAGTTTACTGTTATGGCCAAGAATTAAGCTTGATTATAAAGATAAGGGCTTACATTATGTTTTAAAAATGATGTCGGGGAAGCCGCGTCGGCTGGCTCGAATGAATTCCAACCGAGGCCAAATTTTGTGAAAATCGGGATCGGTGGCCATCTCATTTTGGGCCCATTCACCGAAAGTGTGACGCGCTTGATGGTCGTTCCCGATGGCGGATGGACTCATTCGGGTCTTCTTCGATACTCTGCTCCATTACCATTATTTTGTTAATAAATTTGCACAATTGGCAAATTTGTTCAGGAGTAAGTCTATTCATTATGAAATGGCAAACTAAACTTAGCATAAATCAAGTGACAACTGTCAAAAAGACCAACTCCGAAAGAAGTATTGCCAGATTGAAAACCACACATCTATTAAAATAAAGAAATATTTTTTTTAGAAAATTCTTTCATTTTTTTAATTAGCTTAAGTTTTCTCGGAAAAACTACATAAGTATGCAATAAAATTCGAAAACTAAATGCCTATCGAGGAAAAAAATATTAAAAAATCGTTCGACCAGTTTTTTTAAAAAGTCGTTTGTTTTAAAAAACCTTTCGAAAAAATATTTTATATTTTTTTCAAGTATGTTATAAAAAGGAAATTTGTAGTTTTCATCTGGGAAAATTATTTAAAAAAAATCAATAACCCATTTTCAAAATATTTCGAAAACCAATTTTTTTTAAATTTAAAAAAATCGAAAAAAAGTTTTTGAAAATTTTTAAATGCAATATTAATAATAATAATGACTTCCTGTGTGCAAAATTTTATTCAAATCGGGATAATTGTTTACGATAAAACCCCATTTGAAAAAACCGGTTATATGAACGGTACCGTTCTAGAACAAATTTCAAAAAATAATTCTAACTGAAATATGTATTGTTGTAAAAAAATAGCACCCTGAAAGTTTTATCAAAATCGTTAAAGCAGTTTTTGAGAAAATCAAACTTTTTGTTAAAAATTGTATGGCAGGTACCGTTATTTTTCGACCTAGAGCAAAAATGAAAAACACCCCCCGAGATACTAACTAATTAATACTAAATACCAAGTTTGAAGCAAATCGGCCTATCCGTTTAGGCTGTAGAAGCGCGAACAGACAGACAGACTGACAGACAGAGAGACGGACGGACACTTTTTTCAACTTCTCTATTGTCGTAATGTTTGATTGTTAGATTTTTTTTGTACTTAAATCGCAAGTAAAAATAAGTAACATTTACGTAGAAAAATAACACTATGTGAACTTCAAATAAAATGCACAACTGGGTCGCACGAACTTGTTCATGCTAGAAGCTATTTAATTTTGCCTAGGCAAAACTAGTTTTGCCTAAGTACATTAGGTGGGACTAGTTTTGCCTGGGCAAACTATTTCCACTTCGAAAAATGTTAATATGAAAAAGATATAGGGGCATGCTGCCCCTGCAACCCCTGCAATTTCTTTACACACTGATTCGGTAAGTACGCCGAAATTCTGATCGACATTATTACCATTTTTGTCTGAAATAAGATCGACTTGAAACAAGATAGAATCGACCTTATTACACATTTACCTTACTTAACGGCCATTTTCAACCTAGTTAAGCCTAAGGCCGCTCCCTCATTTGTCGATGCGGTATCGATAATCGGTATTTATAGCTTTACCGAATGCAAACCGATCTCATGCTCATCTCCTGATTTGTCGGTAAGCTTTCAGCACAGAATTATTCAAAACTTTAAATTCGAAGCAGTCTCGGATCTCATTTTCTGTCAAAAATTTTTATTTTGTATCAACAAATATTTTCTTATATTTTTGTTTATACAAAACAAACTATTGCCTAGACCGACCGACGTCAAACACAAATTCCTTGCGGTAAATATAGAAACAATACTGATGCTCTATACCGACACTCGGTACACAGTTTTCTTACCGTACCGATTTCGCACATACCGCCCAAATCTGTAGGTGTTCTTGAAAATGTATTTATTCAGTGAAATATCGGTACTGAATGTGTACCGAGGAAACCGAAAGTGAGGGAGCGGCCTAAGTGTGTTAAGTTGAACTAGTTTTGCCTAAAAAACAGTTTTGGCGATAAAATATATATTTAAATAACAAAATAATTTTTTTTTGGTTTAAGAGTTTTCTCGGAAAAACTAAGTATGGAACAAAACTAAATGTCGAGGAAAAAAATATTAAAAAATCGTACGACATGTTTTTTTTTTAAAGTGTTTTTTGTTAAAAAACTTTTCGAAATAATATTTTAAATATTTTTTTAGTGTGTCATTATAACTAAAGCAATTATTTACTTATTTCACATTGCCGATTACTTTAAAAGCAAAAAGAAAAAGCTATATGCTTTCTTCGTAGATTTCAGAGCTGCTTTTGACTCCATTGCCCGTGCATCGTTATTCTATAAGCTTTATACTTTGGGTATATCAAGCAAAGTTATGAATCTGCTGAAAGCAATGTATGAAAACAATGTGTCTTATGTTTGGGACGGAAAATTTACATCAGATGACTTTGAAACGGAAATGGGAGTAAGGCAAGTATGTGTGTTGAGTACTTTGCTCTTCATTTTGTTTATAAATGATGTTGTCGAGGAAGTCGGATGAGATATTGAGTTCGGAGGTTTACGAATACCGTGTCTCATTTTCGTCGATGATATTATTTTTTCTGGCGGAATCAGTTGACGGAATGCAGCGCATGATCAACCGTCTGGAGCGCTACTGTGATCTTTGGAACCTGACTGTTAACATTGGAAAGTCTAAAATGATGATCTTCAGGGATGGAGGTGGTAGATACTCGAGAAACGAAAGGTGGACCTACAAGGGTCAGAATTTAGAAATTGTTCGAGAGTATAAGTATCTCGGTGTATTGATCTGTGCTAACCTTAACTTCAAAAAACATTTCGAGGCTAAATTAGCAGAGGCAAAGAGAGCTATTTCTTCAATCTGGGGACGTTGTATAGAGAGTAGGTTTGTGGACCATAGCGCAAGGATCCAGATATTGCGTGCCACTGCTTCTTCCATCATGTTGTATGGAGCGCAAGTGTGGGGTTGCTGGCAGTTCGATGTTGTTGAAAAGTTTCAAAGATATTTTCTTAAACGCATTTTTCGGTTGCCGGCCTGTACTCCAAATTACATGGTCCACCTTGAAACTACAATGCCACCGTTATTCTTAAATACGCTAAAACTACACTCCGAATATATAATCAAGCTGCTGGAGATGGATGAGAAAAGACTACCCAAATTGATCCTCAAGTCGATAATTACTTTGAGAGGCAACCTCGTCAAAAAATGGGAAGAAATAGGGGTTTATTGTGGAGAAAGATTACAGATTCAACCAGGTATTGGACCCGCTAATCTTAGAAACATGTTTCAAAATTTACTGGAAGGTGTAGAGCGCTCAGCTTATAGTGGTTATATCTTGGAAGCTAAATCATCTCAGTATATGATGATTTATAGCCAGCTCGACTACAACTTACAAGGAAGCTCCTACCTCTTAAACAGATTACCGCTTTCAATGATAAGTACGATATTTAAAGTAAGAGGGAAATGATCAACCTCAACTACATTCCACATCGTCCGGACCTACCTATTTTGTGCGATATTTGCAACCTCAAGGAAAGAGAAGATATTTACCACTTTATTACCAGATGTCCGATTCTAAGAGAATATCGAGTCAGATTCTTCGGTAAATCCGTAATGAACATGAACGAAGTTTTATGTATTTTGAATGGAAGTCTTGGTTGGGAGAAATTGTATAAATACACAACGATGGCACTGAATTATACAACCCGAATAGTCGAAGGCGACTTTTAAATTTTATTTTTATACTATTTTAGTAAGAAATGTATAATATTGTTATAATTTCATTCTGGTAGACGGCTTTAAGCCAAACCATATTAAACTATGAAATTTATTGTAGATGTACAATGAAATATAATAAATAAAGTTTCTATAACTAACTAACTTATAAGAAAATTGGTGGTTTTATTTGGGAAAATTATTTAAAAAAATTCAATCAAACCGTTTTCAGAATATTTCGAAAGCCAATTTTTTTTTAAAAATTTAAAAAAATCGAAAATTTTTTTTCTCAAAATTTTGAAGTGCAATATGAATTGAATTACGTTTGTAGCAGTCGATTCGTTGGGCCCAATTTTCGATGACTCGGCCACACATTTCGGCCGAAACGGCCGCTATTTCGATTTCAATGTTGGCTCTGAGCTCTTTCTACGTTGTCGGCTTATTGGCATAAGTCAATAACCTAACGTAGCCCCAAAGAAAATAGTCTAGAGGAGTTAAATATCACGAACCAGCGGCCAATACTGGCCCATTTCTTGAGATAACATACACTAATCAAACTTACTTAATTACTTACTTAGGTGGCGCTACAGTTCGGGACGAACCTGGGCCTCAACCAACATGCCTCTCCAGCCAACTCGGTCTTTGGCTAGCTGCCTCCAGTTTTGCACTCCAAGTTGGTTGAGGTCGTCCTCCACTTGAGCGCGCCACCTAAGGCGAGGTCTTCCTTGACTGCGTCTACCCTCTGGGATGGAATCGAAGATCCTGCGAGCCGGAGCATTGTTGTCCATTCGCTCTACATGACCTAGCCATCTTAAACGTGATATGCGTATTTTTTTGACCAGGTCAATGTCGCTGTACAGCTCGTATAGTTCTTGGTTGAACCTTCTCCTCCAAAGCCCGTTAACGCAGATAGGCCCAAAAATCTTCCGAAGAATCTTACGCTCGAAACGACTAAGGATATCTTCATCCGCTTTAGATAGAGTCCATGCCTCGGCGCCATAGAGCAGGACTGGGATGATTAGGGTCTTATACAGAGTCTCCTTTGTCTTTCGAGAGAGGGCTTTGCTACTCAATTGCCTTCCTAGCCCATAGAAACAGCGATTGGCAAGAGTAATTCTTCGCTTTATTTCTGACGAGATGTTGTTGTCAGATGTTATAGCGGATCCGAGGTACACAAAGTCCCTAACTACCTCAAAGTTGTACCTGTCTATTGTGATGTTTTGTCCAATCCGCCGGTGTTGTGTGTCCCTTTTTGTGGACAGCAGGTACTTCGTTTTGGCCTCATTGACTGCTAGTCCCATCTTAGCCGCTTCAGCTTCAATGCTAGCAAACGTTCCACTGACAGCTCGCCGAGTTCTGCCAATGATGTCTATGTCGTCAGCGTATGCTAGCAATTGCACAGACTTGAAAAAAATTGTCCCACTACAATTGACTTGCGAGTTTCTTATAATTTTTTCAAGTATTAAGTTGAAGAAATCGCACGATAGCGCATAACCTTGTCGGAATCCTTTTTTGACGCCAAAAGCTTCTGTGAGGTCATTACCAACCTTGACGGAGCAGCGAGAGTTCTCTGTCGTCATCCTGCACAGTCGGACGAGTTTTGTTGGGGATGCCAAAATCGGACCTGGCTCTGTATAGCTCGTCTCTATAAATGCTATCGTACGCGGCCTTAAAATCGATAAAGAGGTGGTGAGTATCGATTTGGAATTCTTGGGTGGTTTCCAGGATCTGCCGTAGCGTGAACATTTGATCGATTGTGGACTTTCCAGGTCTGAAACCACACTGATAGGGGCCAATCAGGTTGCTGACGAAAGGTTTCAGGCGTTCACATAGTACGGCAGAGAGGATCTTGTAGGCGATATTCAGGAGACTTATTCCTCTATAGTTGGCGCAGTTTAGAGGGTCTCCTTTCTTGTGGATCGGGCAAACGATGCTGAGGTTCCATTCATCAGGCATACTTTCTTCTGACCAAACTTTAGAGATGAGTTGGTGTATGCACTCCACCAGGTCATCTCCGGCCGCTTTAAAAAGTTCGGCGGGTAATCCGTTGGATCCAGCAGCTTTGTTGTTTTTGAGTTTAGATATTGCTATCCTTACTTCATTTTGGTCAGGTGGACGGAAGTTTTGTCTGTCATCATCCATGTTGAATGGTTCATTCTGCCTGACAGCGGGATTTTGGCCTTCATCGCCGTTTAACAGTCTGCAGAAATGGTCCTTCCATGTACTCAGCACCGACTTTGACTCTACTACGAGGTTTCCATTCCTATCTCTACAGGCTTCTGTGCGGGATTTTTTTCCTTGGCATGTTCTTTTTACCTGTTTTTAAAACTTGTGCACGTTGTTCCTGGAGTAGCATCTCTCAATATCTTCGATCGCGCGCTTCTCATGCTCTCTCTTTTTCTTTTGGAGAAGCCGGTGTTCTTCCTGTCTTTTCTGCTCATAGAGCTCGCGAGCAGCTCTCGTCTTTCTTTGCAGCGCCGCTTTATATGCCTCTTGTTTGGCTGCATGGGCCTGCCTGCATTCGTCATCAAACCAGAGGTTTCGTGGTGGTGGTCTGGTGAAACCTAGCACATCAGTTGCGGCATCTCTGATGGCTTGTTGGCAGTGTTGCCACTGATCTTCGGCACTTGATGCTGGCGGTACTGGATTTCTTGAGAGGTTACGGGATATTCGATCGGCATAGGTTCTGGCGGTTTCTTGCGATTGCAGCTTTCCGACGTCATACTTCCTCACAGTATTACTCCGTTGTTGTGGAGTTCGGGTTATTCGCATTCTTACCTTTGCTGCAACAAGGTAGTGATCCGAGTCGATGTTAGCTGCTCGGAAGGTGCGAACATCCAAGATACTGGAGGCGTGTCTTGCATCGATCGCAACGTGATCAATCTGATTGACGGTTCTTTGATCTGGGTGTCGCCAAGTCCCTTTGTGTATATCGAGATGAGGAAACCGTGTGCTTGCAATGGTGACGTTATGTGCCGCTGCGAAGTCAATTAGCCTAAGTCCGTTTTCAGACGTTGTGTCGTGTAGGCTATGTTTTCCGACAGTCCTACCAAAGATTTCCTCTTTACCTATTTTGGCATTAAAATCGCCTAGTACGATCTTAACGTCGTATTTAGGGCATTGCTCATAGGTTTTGTCGAGGAGCTCATAGAAGTCATCCTTGGTGGCGTCATCTTTGTCCTCTGTGGGGGCATGAGCGCATATTAGGCTAATGTTGGCGAATTTAGCCTTGATACGGATTGTCACAAGTCGCTCACTTACGTGTCGAAAGCCCAAGACTTCTTGCCTAAGTCTACCGCTTATGACGAATCCGCACCCAAATAAACGCTGTGGTCTTCTTGCGCAATCACCGTAGTACACGTCACAGTTTTTCATCCTCCTTTTGCCCGGCCCATTCCATCGCCCTTCCTGGATGGCAGTAATTCCTGCTCTGTAGCAGTCTAGGGCCTCCGCTAGTTGTTTGGATGCACGTGGTCTGTTAAGAGTTCTAACATTCCACGTGCAGATCCGAAGGTCGTTGTCCTTGATTCGTTTTTCCGGGTCGTCAACAGTAAATCCGTCCTTTTCCGAGGCTATTGGTCGCTTCGTAACTTTTTCTTTTTTCCGTGGCAGGGTTGTTAACCCCACGCACAACCCCCAACCTGGAGGGCCAGGTCCTTTGTTGGATTCCTTGGACAAAAGGAACCGGAGAATCCGGAGTCAGTAACCCACTTCGGGGATGTGAGCGCTGCCGTTGGCCCATTAAGGGTTCATCCGCCACCATCTCTATTTCAATGCCCTGACTTGCATTGAATTGTCCTAATGACCTTATCTCCAAATACGTCGAAGTAGCTCATTCAAACTTACTCTTCAATAAATCGATTGTAAGGTGTGCTATGTGGCTTGTGGTGCCATCCTGTTGAAACCACATGTCGTCCAAGTCCATATCTTCCAATTCGGGCCAACAATAATCGGTAATCATGGCGCGATAACGCTGGTTATTCGATTACAATCAAATTTAATGTTCAGGAAGATGTAGGTAACCAAAGTAATTTTAACATGGATATTTTCGTATTTCTTTTTTGTATTTTTTAATTATTAATTATTTTTTTACATATATTTTACAGACGGATATAGATTTTATTTTAAATTTTGCTCTTACGTTATTTTAATTTTTAAAGAAGTTTTTAAATGACAACAAAAACTTTTCCTACACGATTTTGAAAAAAAGTCACACTTTTTACAATTTTTAAAAAGATGGCATTTAAATTATTTCGCTTAAAACTATTTTACATTCTTTTTTCGTTCAGTTCAAAGTCAGATAAATCGAATAAAAACTTTGAAGTTCCCTTAATATTTTTTTCAAATTTACTCTACGTTGTGACCACACATAAGAGCAAGCGATGCAGTCGTGTAATTTATTTAAGTATGTTTTAGCCTCTCTTCCAATAAATATACCTATCACAATAATTTTTAATGTTTTTTGATTTTATAAACTTAACTTCGCTAACCTGAGTATTTGATGAATATTCTTTTATTATAACGTTTTTTTAAATCATTGAAAAAATGTTTTTAAACGATTTTTTAAAAAATTATTTGTGAGGAATCGCTTTGTCCTTTGAAAAGTTTTATTTAAATTGTTTTCATTCTTTGTATGTATGAACTTTAAAAAAATAAAAAAAAACTAGATTTGTGTCGTTAAAATTTGCTCGTATATTTAATCACCTTAGCCTTTTACCGCTGAATTTGATTAAAATTGACACACTTTTGCATAATTCTTCCACGTTGTTAGGAAGGGCTGTTGCAACTGCTTGGTTAGTCTAATCGATAGAATGGCTTACGCAACCAATGTGGCAATATTTGATTTTTTTCCAGTTTTTTCCATCATTTTTGAAACATTCTTAGGCGCAAATCCAATAAGATTTTAAGGAGGGATATTTTCCTTATCCATGCTATTTGGATTTTCAACGAACGAGAAAAAGCAGTCGTTCGTCCTCCCAATCTTTTTGTCGAAAAGTCGAACCACTATCATCAAGCACTTTTCAGTAGAAATTCCGGTGTTCTCATCAATGATCAGGCTAAATACATTTTTCCTCATATTTTGTTCGAGAAAAAAAGTTTACTGTTCTTGATTTAGTTTTTCTGCATAGTTACTTTTAAAAGATTAACCTTTGTAAGCACAAAGGGCTATAACCTAAATAGTTATTCCTTAAGTGTTCTAGCATAGGTCTGAAAAACGTCTTTTTAAAAACATGATTGCACCCCAAACTCTTATATAAACGTCTGTGTTAATTTTTAATTCGTTGTATAAAAGTTTTCATGTTGGTAAATAGTTGTTATTTTAAGTTTAATAAACCAATTTTTTAAATCAATGACTGAAAATTATTAAATTTGGAGTCAAAAAAGTCGCATGATTTTTGAAAAAGTCGCAAAAAAGTCGTTTCATGGTGGCATGAGACTCAGAAAGGGGTCAAAATGCGATTAAAGTCGCAGAATGTCAACCGTGGGTACATCCAAGATAATTATTCTTTACTTGAAATGTCTGTTTCATTTAAACAAAAGTCAGAACAGACAAAAGAACTGTGTGGATAAGAAAATGGGCAGCACGCAGCACGATGCGCTAATGTGGTATCCATTTTCTTTCAAAATATCTGCCGATACATCAAGCGCTTGTTGAAAGGATCTTTACTTTTGATGGCTCTATTGTAAGCTAAGACAAAATGATTCACTTTCAGGTCCATCTCCTAACTTTCTAGCAGGAAGTCAAGGACTGCAATAAAGGCAATAGGCAAAGGACTCAAGAAGTTTCCCTTGATCACTTCTACTTTATTTAGGAACTCCTCGATGACTTCTATGCGGCATCTTACCTTTGTTTTAACTTCTTCGTTCATAGATTTCCGGAAACCTGCATTACCTTAGGGCATATCAAATCTCGTGGCTGCTTATCGAATGCTTTTTGGAAAATCAACCACACACTGTGCAAATATCTTGAGGAATCTAGAAGTTTTTTTTTTGTCATTTTGATTCTAATACTCAAGATTGCATCTGTGGTATAAGGATTAATCTTAACAACCCGCACTGATCTTCAGAAAGCTGTATTATGTTTTTTCAAACCCTCAGCTAATACCCCCGCTCAACGATTTTCATGATCATCAGCTTAATTGAGCATTATCTATCGCAGTTTCATTTTGTTTTTGTTGATTAATAATTGAATTACCTCTGATAGGTATTGGAGATGAGAACCGTTAGCCATCTAGACTTGATGTCTCCCATCTTTTTCCAGAATTCTGAGGGTTTCTCATCTCTGCCCAATTGTTTTTCCCTTTTTGTAGTGCTTAACTAGATCATTTACTTCTTGAACTGTCGTTTTGGGACTTCTTCGTTGTAATGTGCAGCTATCGGAAAGTTAAGCCTGTTTTTTAAAAGTCCCTTAGAAAAATATGGCTATCTGTGACGAATTTGTAATCACCTACAAGAAGTGAACTTGAGCATTATTAATGAACATCGTACTTGAGAGGTAATTTAAAAAAAAAGTAAGTAGCGCCCTTATTCATATCGGCATATCGCATCAGCAGCCGCGGTGTAGAAATTTCTTCCAGCTCCCGATTCATGTTTTCCGCATTTCCGGCTTGAATTCTGGCAACGTCTTTAAAGCAACTCGAAGCGTGTTTTCCGTCTTTGTTGTAAAAGGCATATATTGACCACGCTTTGAAAGCCAATTTTTCTTAGTAATCACTCATTGGCTTCATCAGTCTGCGGATATATGGACTAGAACCGAGACACTTTTAAGTTAAACCTGGATATTTGCATTTAATTCCTTATTCAGAGGTCTGCCGATAAGTTCCATGTCTCCAACTTCCCCATAATCCTAGAAATTTGGAACAACTTCTGCATCAAGACTAACTTGAAGTCTTGGGGTTTCAAATACAGCCGAGCCATCCCAAGATCTTCTTCTTTTCAGAGCTTTCAAAATAAACTATAGTAGTTTGTGAATTCTCTAAATGAAAGATAGTAATTTATTCAGTGATATTAACTTCTATATATGCCATTAAAGGATTAAAGTATCCTAAAACGTACTCATAATAATTCTGTTAATCTCTCCAAAATTGAAGAACATAAATCGCTCATACCATTTCGCACTTAGCCATCTACTGTATACCAAAGATAATCTTAAAGATGAAAAAACAATTTTTAAGTAAATTCCAAAATCTCATCCTGCGTTTGTATATGCATTTTCCGAGCACACTCACCTTTTCCGCACCACATTGGGTCTTATTATTTAGTTTCAAAGTAGCAAGGCACTAACGAAGAGTATCTGTATGAATCCCCATAAACCACATAAATATTTAATTAATTCTCTTAAGACGGTGGATTGCCAAAGAAGGTTATATACGTTTTATGATCTTTCGTATGTGTACGTGCCTCTGGCGCAAACCCCTGGAAAATATATTATGGAAAACACTCTAATATGCGTTTGGGTTGTTCGGTCCTCACACACAACCTTTGCAACTAAATAATATTTTCCTATGAATTTTATGATATAATTTTCCCTCCCAAAAAAAAAAAAACAAAACGGAAGGGTAAATTGGCAAAATCGTGTGGCACGCATAACAAATAAGACATTAGGGACAACTTTCTTCTGGTTCTACCTATGAGTGGTACTACAACAACTGTGGAATAGAGGATTCCCGATGCTAAATTAAATATTTAGAAATTATATAAATTTGAAAAGTTTTTTAACAAGATTTTGACGTTTTGCTAACAGATGAGGTAATGGAAACCGTTAACCGCATGATATATGACAGGATACCTGTTTACTTAATGTGCTTACCAGTCATTTTCCAGGCAAGGAAATTAGGTCGATAACGCCATTTTTGGATCTTTGCGTATTTAGAATTCAATTTTCTTCTATTGGAACTGATAATCCACACGATTCTAATCTTAATCCCTTGATTTCATAATTATTAAATAAATTCCATACATTTTCAATTTTTAATAATAATTTCTGTAAATCGTTATTTTATTCATGAACTTCCCAAAACGACTTCCCTACAAAGCTTGTCAATAACACTTACACATATCAGTGTTATTTTTTCTTCTCTTATTAGGTGCAAAAGATCCCCAAAAAACCAACCCTTTTTTATATTTTGATATCAAAGCTAATATTATATTCCCTTCATGACTCATAATAAGAGGGAAAAAGTGTCAGGACTTCATAAGTAAAAGCGTATTTATGTCCCCTATAAGCCCGTATCTAACGTAACGTTATCAAAGGGATTATTTTATGCTTGAGTGTTTTGCTGGTGTAATATAGTACGTTACATTATTTTGATTCCTATTACCCTTGTAACAACGCGCTTTTCGTTACATTTTTAAATGCGATTAGGGTGGATTTACATCATTTCAGATAAAAAAGAATTTCAGAGAAAAAAAATCTTTTTGTTGTACTATTGAAAACGACTATTAAGGTTATCCTTTGGTCGTCATTATCACTAAGTTATATACTCATACACCCACTCATGTACACATACATACATATATACAAGAGTGAACTTGGAAAAACAGAATAAGGGTAAATGGAGTCCTTTGGTTTTAATAAAATGAGGCAATGAATTTTCCTCTTTTGGGAAATTAATGCTAAGGAATACAAATGTATAATAGTCAAAGGCAGTTGGGCAGGCAAATCCAGCTTTCTATTGTTTTTATATAGCTTGATCTTGAGATTGCTTCAAATCCAATTGCATTTAATTTAAAGAGTATAAGACTACGTGAAATTGTTTTTAAGGCCTTAGTAAAATGAGTGGAAATAACATCGATTTCCATCCCCAGTATCTAGTGCTTCGAGGGCTAAGAACATAAATTCAATGAGGTTGGTGGTGATAGATTTACATTTAAGTAATCCATGTTGTCTGGGGTATATATTGTGTCTGGCGTTCGTACAACAAATTGTCAACAAGACAAGACAGGCCCTATATTAATAACTTGAATTTGAATAGGTCATGAACTAGAGCTTCTCACAGGGCCACTCTTAAGCTGTGCAGAGAACTGTATTTGTGATTTATCAATACAAATATCACACTTTTTACTTGCGATTATAGAATTCATGAATATTAAAAAAATTTAGATAACAATGAAACATGACATTACGATCATAGGGAAGTCTAAAAAAGTGGTCGAGAAAAAATGTCCTGTCTGTATGTCTGTCTGTCTGTCTGTCAGTATGTATAACGAGATGCAACCTAAAGGGCTTAAGCGATTATCTTCAAACTTGGTGTGTGTAGAACTTTAAAACTAATGTGCATCGGCATCTCCTCTTTTATCCCTCCTCATTTCATTAATGCTCGTGCGGTGTTTAAACATTTTAAGGGTACACACAAACCCCTTTCGCGCGTGTAAAAAGACACTAAGCCATACATGACGAAATTTATACGGGACAGAAAAAAGAGAGAAACCGGAAAACGGAAAACACCTCCATCCGACAAAGATGCTTGATTTCACTGATCTCACGGGCAGCGATGCTTTATCAGAGCCAAGGCCGTTGACAATTGAGAAAGTTCTTTAACAAAATCCAAAGAGAAATAGAAGTGCTAACTCTAAACTGATGGGCTTGTTTTCAATACAAAGGGGGTTGTTTTTTTTTCTTCTTTTAAATTTATTTTTCGTTGAAAAAAAGCTTTAATTCGCTGTGAAATCGGTCAAGTCGAAAAGTGTTATGTAACCCAAAACGACACAATTTCATATACTTACCCAGTTTTAATGATTTTGGCAGCTAGGCCATCTGCTCTAGTAGCTCAAAGTAGAATCAAGATTAGATGTCTTATTTCAGTACGTCCAATGTGAAATTGAGAGGAAAAACCTGTCTATTCCATCCAAGCTGAAAGTTTCATTCTGCTGGACATCGAAATTAAATTCTATACTTCAAACGTGCAAAATAGTGGCATTTAGTATAAACGAAGTAGTAAAACTGACAAAAAACCGTGCCCGTTTAAACAAATACACAATACGACAACACCTACCATCTCACTCTACAAAATTTTGTTTTCAAAAGCTTCAAAACCGAGAGCTCTATGATAAAAACCAATGAAAAAACTCGCTATAGTATTGTTTTCAATTAGCAAAGGTAACTCTTTTAGCAGACTACGTTTTTTTTTCAATTCACACAGTAAAGTTAAGGTAGACAGAAGGGAGTAAACTACATTTATTCATCATTCCTGGAATTATCAACCTTGATGCAGTTAGATCATAGTTAGATCATGGTGAAGTGTACACAGAATTCATGTACGATATTCAGTGGCTTAGTATCTTTTTTAGTTGAAGTTTACTCAATTCAGTTTCTTGATAATACAGAGGCACCACTTTTTTTAAAAAAGCTCACCCATAAGCCCTTTACTGACAGTTTTTCTTGAACAGACTATAGTTGCAATTAAAGCCAATAAGGAGCGGTAAGCTAATATCAAGACTTATATAAAATACGTTGCATCTCAGTGTATTCCATAAGTCATATATAAAAACTCAGTTTTAGAGAAACCAAAACTTTTTTGAATATTCAATATTTTTTAAAAGTAAAAGCTTTATAAAATCATCATTTCTGAAATTTTTTTCTCATAAACTATAGAAAAATGAGTATTAATGGTAGAAAAATTGGCAATGGTAATTTAAAATGAATGCGTATTCAGCTGTGTGATAGGAAGGTTGTGATGAAATTAATAGGCGAGGGTCAATATTTCTTACAGCGGTTTCTTTTAACTCAATTTAGGATACAATGATGGTTTTACAAAATCAATAAAATCAATTTTTCAAACAAAATTTATACTGTAAGCCGAAACAACTCTTTTACATAAGTCTTTGTCGACCAGGATCATCACTTATATATAATTTTAGACTATACTTATAAGCCCAAATAAATGCTGTAAGTTCATGAGCATCAGTCAGGTGATGCTGTTGATTCTATTTCTCATATCTCTTCATCAACTTTAAAAATGCTGATGATCTTTAAATAGCTGAAAAGCAGTGCCGAGAATTCATTGTCTAAGGGCCCGGCTCCGATGGTAAATTAGTAACATTTTGGAAAAGTGTATTTCTTCAAAAGAATGATTCTCATGCTCCCAACTTTTTTCCCGCTTCCTGTTCACTGGCATATGATTGCCGGTAAACATCGTCAAAACAAGGATTTCGTTGCGTTGGCTGTGTAAGACTAAGCAGGTCAAAGACTGCGTTTCTTGTGGGATTTTTGAAATATTGCACCTGGTTAATACTGGCAGTAACTTATTATGAATTTATTAAGTCATTATTCAGAAAAGATTTCGTTAATTTCATGTATTAAAACAGCTGTCCATTTACTTTACTTCCCATTTGACGATTTTTATAAAAATTTAAACGAATTTAATGTCAACGTCAATATAGGCCCATCGGTCTTCGAAAGAGTTGAAAATTGCCCTAGGTCCATCGCAATTTGATTGGTAGTTTAATAATCAGAAGGTCTTCATGATACTTTATGACACTGAGGCAAAGTCGATCCGTTATCGGAGGAGTTGTCATGGAGGCCGGGCTACAAGACTGTACCGCTAAAGAAGACTACTCTTCCTAGACTGACGTTGAATTTTTCTAAAACAAGTTATGGGGCTCTACAGTCCAAAAGTTAAGATAACTTATCTTTATTAAAAATATGTGTTACATTGCGATTAAGGTTGCCAAATTCAAAACTCAAACAGAATTCTTCCCAAGTCAACGGCAAATCAACATTCACAAAAAATTCTTTGATTCTATCATCAGTTGACTGCAATTCGGCCTTTGACTATATAGCTTTCGTATGAATCGTAAAATTAATACTACTTTTATTAAAAAAAATATATATATATATAAACGCGTAATCTTTTCGTAATGCGACAATTACTTGAGCCAAATAAATCATAAGTTGGCTGGGATTCTGTGGTTAAAGTGTATAATATTCTTCCCAGTTAAGCGACGATATCTGTCTCCTGGTATTTTCTTTTCTGTGGAGGACTTGTTTATTAAAATATGGACTTTCAGACTGTGACACGGTTGTTGAGATCAACTAGGGTTTTCTTTGTTGGGTGGTTATTGGGAGAGAACATAAATCAGTTTATACAAAAAATAATGTTGAATACATTAAAAGATAATTAAAAATCTCCTCCCAGTACTTAAAAAAAAAAAAATTTTAGGCATTCTGAAACACAAACTTGTGATGATGCTTAAATGATCTTTCAAAGCAGAAGTGATTCGGGACTCAAAAAAGTGATTATTATGGCAAATACGGTTTAAATTTTAAAGTATTAAAACCATCTCATTTATAGCCTAAGTTTCATCATAATTACAATTAACCTAATTAGCCCAGACCAAAGAATCACTTGGCTCGTTCCGATGCTTCGCATCATCCTTATTTGATTCGCTGATATGTATTTCATTAGAAAATCGCTGAAAGCACAAATAATCCGAATCAATATCAATAATGGTTTATGCGTTATACGTGACGATGACGATGGCGACGCTTCATTTTGATAACACCAATCACTTCGGTAATGTCAATCAGTCACCAAACGGAGGACTTTCCAGAGCATCAGCCCCCTTCTAAACAGTTGATTGCATTGACATTTCGATGTCATTTATCCCAGGCTGGCGCGCATAACCCAGCTCGAAGGACACAAATCAAATCATATTTGTTGTTTAATTAATCCAATCAAATTTGTTCGAGATCCCTCAATCAGTGCAATCAAGATTTGTCTCATTCAAAAGCCAATTCCTTGGAATCCTTAAACCCTTGCTTGTGTGTGTTTATGTGTTTGTTGTAAGTGATAAATGTGTGTCAAGGAATAATGGACACTCGGAGGATGTCGTAAATCAATGTGTCCTTGAATATAATCCTTTCCGATTTAATGTGTCTGATGCCTCGTAGTTTTGAATGGCAGTATGGGTTTTGGGTTTTGGCTAAGTGATTTCGGGTTTGGAATGTTTTTCAAGCGCAAAAGGATAAATGTGGGTGGATGTGTGGGTTCTGACTTTGTTTTGTCTATATGGTGTACCTTTGTTTTGTCCTTAATTCGGTTGGAAATTCTTGATTTGACTTTGACATCTTGAGTAGTCCATTAAAGTAATTAAGTGATCTAAATCTAGAAGGCTGTATATAGCTTTAAAACAAACAACAATGATATCCACACAAAGCGGTCGAAGTAAGTTAATTAATTGGACTAAGGAAATCAGTTGAGTGCAGTGAGGGGTTAGAAGTAAGGAATAGAAAGAGACAACTTTATGAAAATAAAATGTTTTTTAACTTTTTTAAAGTTTTTGTGGTCTGTGTGGCTCCAGCTAGTTAAAGGTTTCGAACATTAATCTGTCGGATAAAGGGATAATAGTTTTTCAAATTCTATAAGAATTAGGTATACTTATGTCAGTTTAACCTGAATGAGCTTATGGTCTTAAAATTTGGAAATGAGGCTATTTTAACACTTTATAGAATGATAATTTTAATCTTTTTTTAACTCAATTAATTGCAAACTTAACCTGATAATCAAAAGTTTTATTATCTGCAAGAATTTTTATATAAAACACCCAGTCTACTAGTGCAATGGGTTTTTACTAGCGATTATAGGTACTATAATGCAAGTTATGGATTCATGCAAAAAAATATTCTAACAATCAAAAATGACATTACGATGATAGAGAAGTCCAGAAATTTCGTCCGTCTCTTAGCATACCTCTACAGCCTAAAAGGATGGGCCGCTTTACTTCAAACTTGATATTTAGTATTTATTTGGTAGAATCTCGGGGGTGTTTTTCATATACTGCTATACAATCTTTAACAAAAAGTTTGATTTTCTGGAAAACGGCTCTAACGATTTTGATAAAACTTTCAGGGTGCTATTTTTACTTGCGATTTATAGGGACTATAAGGCAAGTTAAGCATTCGTAAAAAAAAAATAACAATCAAACATGACATTACGATGAAGAGATGTCAAAGAAAGTGGGTACGGAAATTCCGTCCGTCTGTCTGTCTGTCTGTCTGTCTGTCTGTCTGTCTGTCTGTCTGTCCGTATCGATTCCTACAGCCTAAACGGTTGGGCCGATTTGATTCAAACTTGGTATATTTTTTTTTTTTTTTTATAATTAACGCGCGCACAAGGGACTATTTGTTTCCCTTTTAATGTAACACACTGCGCGGGCATTAGGAAGATAGGGAGGGGAGAGATAGGAGGTGTCGATTAACATTGGTTTTGAATGTTTGCAAATTGAAATGGCAAGGGAAAATCTCGCCGGGTAAACCATTCCAAAGTCGTGTTGTACGGCTAAAAAAAGAATCCCTATATTTCACGGTACGTCCGAAATTGGGCTCAAGGGTGAACTGATGGGCATTCCTAGCAAGACGAGTATTACATTCGAAACTTTTAAGGGGAGGAATGCAGCTGGCTACCTCGAGTGAACATTTTTTATAAAAGAAACGATAAAATAAGGAAAGACATGAAACATTGCGTCGGTGTTCGAGAGGGGCAATTGTTTCAGCGGCAGTTCTATTTCCTATCAATCTTAACGCTCGATTTTGTATTCTATCAAGCAGGTGAAGCGATGTTTGTGAAACACCTGCCCACAGGTGGGAGTTATACTCGAGTTTAGGGCGTATAAACGCTTTATAAATTGTAGCCAGATGAGATGGAGAAAAATACTTCTTACACCGATACAGAAAACCTAAGCACTTTGCAGCATTCTTAGCGATTTCAAATATATCGTCGTTCCAACGGAGGTCGTCGTTGACACACATACCGAGTACTGAGAGCTTTTCGGTTTCTTCGATATAAGTGCCATTAATGGACAATGGCATTGGGGGAATGTTAAGCTTTAACGACAGAAGACAGCATTGAGTTTTCGAAGCATTAAACTCCACACGATTTCTATTACCCCATTTGACAATGCTGTATAAATCGGAGTTTAATGAGCTTGACATACGGCACCGTTGCAATTGTACGTCCGAAGGCGAAGGACGTGAATTATCGAACGAATATGAAAAGCTGAGGGTAGAGTCGTCAGCAAAACAGTTAAGTGGATTAGAAGTAACAGACAGAAGATCATTTATAAAAAGGAGGAAAAGAGTCGGAGATAGAACAGAGCCCTGGGGCACACCAGCATTTATTTTATGGGAATCAGACTTGAATCCGTCCAATACAACTTGTATTGAACGGTCCAGAAGATAGCTTCTAATCCAACAAACAAGTGTATCATCGATCCCAAAAGCACGCATTTTCGATAAAATGGCTTCATGCCAAACTCTGTCCAATGCCTTGGAGATATCAAGAGCAATAATCTTACTTTCACCAAAGCGATGTAAAGATTTATTCCACTGTTCGGTGAGATATGCCATCAGATCACCAGTGGAACGGTTGCTGCGGAAGCCATAATGACGGTCATGGAGAAGCTTACGATCTTCGAGATATTCCTTAAGCTGACGGTTAATCAGTGTTTCCATGACCTTAGAAAGAAGGGATGTCAGTGCTATGGGTCGGTAGGAGGAGGGGGAGGATGGGTCACCTTTCTTAGGGACAGGCTGGACGAATGCTGTTTTCCATCTTCTAGGAAAGATTCCAGAAGAGTAGGAGCGATGGAAAAGCTTACGCAGTGGCTTTGCCAGTGTGGAAGACCACCTCTTCAGAAGAATCGGGGGTATACCATCCGGGCCAGCGGATTTGTGTATATCGAGATCTTTGAGAACTCTTGCTACTGTACGAGTGCGGAAAAAAATCTGTCCCATGGAAAAAATTACATTCTCAAGTACAGGAGGGGCAACGTTGCTATGCGGCAGCGTGGAGCTAGCAGCGAAATGGGCGGCGAGCAAGTTTGCCTTCTCTGAAGAGTAAACAATTGGTTTGTTACTGTCGATGAACGTTGGAACCGAAGATGTTGAGGAGTTTTTAATATTTTTTACAAATGACCAAACATTTTTACTGCCTTTGGGACACTGCAGAATTTTTTGCCGTAATTTTTGGTCATGCAGAATTTTTGGTTCTTTCTATAACGGAGTTGCATGAGTTTCTTGCTTGTTTGTGCTTTTTCCGATTTTCCTCTGTAGGGTTGGCTTTGTAAGAACGGAAACTTACTTCTTTGAGCCTGATAGCTTCTTTACACTCAGAATTAAACCAAGACTTTTCTTTAGGTTTGATGCTTTTTACTCTGTTAGGAATAAAAGCACGCATCCCTAGAAGAATCACATTTGTGATCATTTCAGCACTGGCATCAATGTCACTGTCGAGGAAGCATAGTGACCAGTAAAAGTTTCGGAAAAAAATATCCAGGCCGTCCCAGTTGGCTTTCTCGTATTGCCAAACGGTCCTGGTGGGAAGTTTTTCTTTAACTGGATGGGTGGAGGATGAGAAATTAGCTGAAATAACACAATGGTCTGAAGTGCCAAATAGAGAAGTTACACTAATGGTATATTTATCAGGGTGAGAAGTAAGAAACAAGTCAAGAGTATGGGCGGCTTGCCCAGCAACATCCGGTATACGCGTTGGCACATCGATCAGTTGGGTAAGGTGATGTAACCCGGCAAAGAGCTCGACATACCTTCCTTCGGGTGTTGTCTGACCAGAATAGCGGAGCCAATTGGAATTGTGTACATTGAAATCGCCCGTAATAACGATTTCAGTGCGAGGACAAAGGGAAACAATTTTCGAGATGGAATCAGACAGCGCATCAAACTCGTTTCAAGTGGAATTGCTGTCGAGATTTGGACTCCTGTAAATAGAACAATAATGAATGACATGCTTGCGGACAGTGAATTTGAGCCACAAGAAGTTAAAGTCCGTGTTGGAACATTGCCCATATTGGGGAAGGCTCTGGCAAGCAATATCATTCCTAACATAGACCACGAGACCATGATGGGAAAAGAGTAATGGCACCAAGCTATACCCATGTAGAGCAAACTCTGATAAATCAGTATTTACTCCATCCTGGGTTTCACTTAATGCCAAAACAGCTGGCCTGTATTGAACAGAGTAGACGTACAGGTGAAAGAAATTCTTTCTTATACCACGAACATTGGAATACACGACACAAAAATCACTTACCATTTCAAAATACTAACACACAAAACACAATTCTGACTAAGTCGAACTATGCAGTGAAAATCCAAATTAATCTCTGTAATAAACAAACTGTCTTAGGTGTTATGCCCATAAGACAGCTTGCGTACAAAAAATCAATTTAAATATTCAGCACAATAGGACAAACTCAAATGCCCTTATCCATTTACCGCAAGCATACGATGCCTACAGTAGATAAGAAAGAGGCAGTTAAGCTAAGCACAAAGGGTTGGGACAGATAGGAGGATAATTTGATTTGTTATGCAAGTGTGTATTATTTTTTTTTTCTTCCACAGCGCGAATGGGCATCTTATCGTCTTCCAACGACACGAGTGGATATTGTTTTTTTCTTTACAGCACACGCGAGGGGTTTTTGCCAATTTCTCAAACGAGTGTGTAATATTATTTTTTTATCACTCGCGATAACAATGCGCAATAATTTTTTTTTTATTGGCTTTTGTGTAATTATTTATATAGTATTTTTTGAGTACTCTACTTGACAGTTTTTCGAATTGGCATTCTAGCTACAAAACTAACGGTACCTGCCATATAACTTTTAATGAAAAACTTATTTTTCTCAAAAACGGCTCCTACGATTTTGATAAAACTTTCTGAATGGTGTTTTCTATGCAAAATCTATCTTTAAGTTTTAATGAATTTTTCACAAAAAGTTTTATAACGGAACCTCCCATATGACCGGTTTTTTTAAATCAGACTTTCTCCTTAACTAATTGACGGATTTTGATGCAATTTTCAAAATATATAGTGTTTTATGATTTAAAAAATATTGCTTATTAAAATTTTCTAAAACATTTTTTTTCTAATTTTTAATAATTTAAAAGTAAAACATTTTGTTTCTTGAATATTTTGAAAACGAAACTATAGATTTTTTTTCAAATTTTTCTCCTAGTATAAACTATAGATTTCTTTAAATTAACATACTCAAAAAAAATTTAAATGTTTTCGAAAAGTTTTTCAAAAAAAAACATTTTTTTGAAAAAACTGGTCGAACGACTTTGAAATGAAAAATTCATAAAATAGAAAACAGCAAAATAAATAAGATGGCATACAACATTTTTGTCGAAAAAAGTTATGAATTGTGTTTTTTTGATTTCATAAAAATTTTATTTGTTTAATATTTTCCCCAAAATTTTATTTCATTTTGCTTGGCTAAGCCCTAGCCATTAGTGAAATAAAAGAAGGTGAAAACTTACATACATACCTTCGTATGTAAATAAGGAAGCTTATTATAAACACACTAAAACAACTAACAAATAAAAAACTATTCGATTACTACTGAATGCAAAAATTTCAATCGAGAAAACAAAAGTTTACACCTGCCCCTAAATAAACAAAACCACTGTGTTAACTTTTAATATTGTCTCTATACCCACTCGCCGTGGAATTGACTGATTTGGATCGTTTGCTACGGACGCCTGAACGGCAGAGATATTTTCGACACTTCGACCAACCCGTTATCTCACTGATACGGCAACATCACACAACGAATATGTAGATTCAATTTTTTGCACTAAACTTGTTACTGCTTGTCTACTTGGGCGAGAATTACGACCGCTCTTTAAGTTGCGGTCACCAACTCCAAATTTCGGTAGAAATTTTTTAAAATTTGCAGACGTTGCTCGCTCGTGTACCTAACCATGATGAAATTGTTGAGTTTACTGAATAAATGACAATGACAGTTCGATGATTAGTGAAAGGGTGCATTCACAAATTAAATTTAAAGTTGTCAAGTCCCTATTAGAAAACCTAACACATTTCAAAATCGGTTTTTACTGAAAGGTAATAAAATAAAATTTTAATTCTGTAATACTGGTCAAAAAATAAAAAACATTCTTTTCAAGTTGATTGCAAAAACAAATTCCATTAAATGACTTAAGCAAATTAAAGGCGTGCCCACTTCGTTTGTTCGCGGAAGTCGTTTCTCCAACTTTCCATTCCGCGATACACACTGTTCCATCAAATCCGAAATAGTAGTTGTTCATTAGGGAATAAAATGTTGAGTGTTGTGTAGATGTGCTTTGCATGGTCTGCACTCTAATTCGGTGCGGATTATGCATCACAAAATATAACGCAATCACGAGCAAGCTCTCAAGAGTCTCCACTCTCCAATATCAATGCAATATTTCGTGCCCAGCAGAGCAGCAGCAGATTAGTTAAAGTTGAGTCGCAGAAAATTACTATAAAACCTCTTGTTCCTCTCTTCCACTCTTAATGTGTCCTTCACCGTTATATTGCAGTGTTAGCCACCAAGTTGCTCCACCACTATTCCACTTATGTACATGTGAGTATGCCTGAGTATGCCAAACAATTTTCAATATGAAATTAAACAAACCATCTGCGTTTTATAGTTATGGCAAGTTACAGCAATTGGAAATTTTTCGAAAACAGTTTCCAATACTTGAATTTGGTAGTTGGGCCAACCACCACCACCAACAATGTGTTGGTACTCCCCTTGTTAAGGTTTAGTTCTAAACTATTGCATATACCCAGGGGCAGGGGTTATAGAGTGATGATGTAACTGGGTCCAGCAGACACGTATTGCCACTTCCAATTCCACTTCTACCTCATCCCCCTTTTAAAACTATTTGCGGGATTCGGGAATTTATATTGGCCATTTTAAGTTAGGGCGCACGTTCCACTTACATTACCTAGGTATGTGCGGAATTTAATAATGTTACTGTTATAAAGTTAGACGACATTCGACATATAACTACGCGGGTATTTTTGGCGGGCCCAAATTATGCTGCCACCATTTCCAACACCCCCATCCGGAGGGGTGTTCTGTTTGTTTTTCGGTGGAAATTTCATTAATTTGAAAGCGTCGTTGGTGCGAATTACATTTTGCATTCAAACGCTTACGTTGCGGGGGGGGGGGGGGTGATGGGTTAAGTGTAATGAATTTTCATTTACATTAAATAATATGATGTTAACACCTTTGTCGAGTGTGGAGATTAATTTAAGCGGGATTTCATTACCTAATTTTGAAATATAGGGATGCGTCATATTAACGGAAATCACCTCAGCTAAGTCTTTAAGACACGAATTCTTGGTAATCAAAATCTTGATTCGAAAATTCTTGAGAAAGATTTATGTTTTATTGAGAAATAATGTTCTTAACATCATTCATTGGAGGGAATTATGGTAAGAACATTAAGGATTTACAATTTTAAGACCGTTTTGTGGTTCATGGATGTAGTGGCGTTATTTTTTAAATGTACCTTCTTTATTGTGATTTTCATTCTGAAGGAAAGGATATTACAGAATTAAGGGATGTCGGGACATATTGTGAGCCTGTTCTAAGGAAGTTAAGGTAGTGAATGTAAAAAGCAACTTTTAAACTTACTTGACTTTTGGAAAGCAATTCGAAATTTTAAAGTAAACCAGCGAAATTTAAATAAACTCTGATCCCATTGCTTTGGCAAGATTCTGAGAAATTTGATTTTCAAACTAAACTATTAAAGATTTGATGCTATAAGTTGAGTTTTCTGAGTCTAGTCAACGTATGATCTAGTGACTGTCAGCTTAAGTAAGTCAAAAACTATGTTTTTTTCCGGAGACATGCGGAGCAGTAAGCGGCGAATGAAAGGATTCCTAAAATGCTTTTGGCAGTTTCTATAAGTATAAGGTTTTACGGCTACATCTTAAGCAATTATGCTTTACTCTGCTCAATCTTGGCTTTAACAAACAAACTGATCTGCTAGTTTTTTCTATGAAACACCAAATCCTTCATCCTGTAACCTCACCTAATAACATATGATGTGACTGATTGAAAATTATGGGCACATTTCCAAATTGACTTCCTTAACAAGCAATTTGGTAAGCAATCAGCTTTAAGGAAATTGAAATATCGTCGTCTGTGAAAGTCTTAAATTAAAACCTTGCAATGCTCTAGCACAAAAATTCATTCTTTGTACATTTAAACTTGACATTTACTGGGCTTCGAAAGGTTAATTCCACGGCGAACCTATACCCCTTCGAAGTCAAATTAAGCATATCCAGTGCACTAAAGTCATAATCTAAAAGCCTTAAGCAGTTCCTGCTGCAACATTCAAGTAGATTACATTACAATTTCTAACAGCTATCATCCTCCACAGCACCGTTGGCCAAAATCCGGACCAACTTATCCTCTTCTCTCATTTTTCCGAAGACTTTACTAAGCATTACACTACCCATGGGACAGAAATCATGAAAAGTTCCATCGGCTCAGAATCTTCACTACTATGCAAAGATGTTAAGAGAGAGGTTCCAGTAGGAACAAATTTCGTTCCAAAAATATCTTGGGATTTCATCCCGTTTGACTATCGTTTGGGTTTATTTCTGAAGCCACAAATCTGTTTCCTTTTTAAACTAACATTTTGAAGAAAATTTCCCAGTTTCCTTTAGTTTTTCACGCGAAATTTGTTGAGGTAGTTGATATAATTGCCTACCAAATGATAGTTGATCTGAGTTTCATTTTCATGACTGAGGTGAGTGATAAGGTGTTGACTATAATACCGTTTCAAAATAAGTCTTGTTCTTCTTCGTAGTAAGACATTTTGTGTGCCTTTGACTTAACATCTTAGCTTAACAGAGCCTATACCCAGTGTTTTAACATTCTGTTTCTTGGACGCACAATATATATATATATAGTCGCCTTCTCTTCTTTATCTCTTTCAATTCACAGCTTCTGTAATTCTTTCCAACGCTTCGATCCGTTACTACTAATGCTATACCATTTTTAAATAAAATCACTGTTATTCGGTATTGAAAAAGATTAGTGTCCACACCTGCGGAACATTTTTAAGCTCACTTTGGTGTTTATTTCCTAGATGTTATTTCTTAAGCAAAGCAAATCGTAGCCATTTCAATTGCCCTGCTCGTAAGGCCCACAAGTATTTCCTGTCATTCTCTCATTTCTCTTCTTCGTTTTTAGTTTGCAAGTGCTTTTGCCTTGAATATGCAAAATCTCGAACGCCACCGGCATTCAGCGGCCATCTTGTCTAGAATCTCCGGTTCGTTTTCCGTCTTTTAAATAAAACACGGTACGATACTTCTTTATATTTTTTAACTTTATTTTAAACGATTCCTGGGTACGACACAACTTGACTACTTTAAATTATCACAACCGGCGAGCGCAACGGTTGACAATCCACTGTGTCTGTATACATAAAATACCGGTTCAATCTACAGGTAAGTAGAGAATAGGACGCACATTCTTTTCGTTCGTGTGTCCGGTTCCGAACGTTTCTTGTGTTGTGAGTATTGTGTGCAGTAGTTGTTAGTTGTATATGTATGATGTCGTTTGTTATGTTGGTTTCAGACAGGCTGTTTATCACACAATATGAATATACGAAAACATTAAACGAATTTCCGAAACTCCTTGGAAAAAATGTTTCTTTTTTAGAATTCTCAACCCCCTCCTTTGTATACGAAACCTATAGTACTACCATCAGTGTTCGAAAACTAGCGCCATCTAGTGATTCTACATCTCCCTAAAGTTTTTCTCTGAGTGGAGACTGCAACGTAGACTTTAAGTCGGGGAAATGTACTCAACACATATGCAATGTTAGAAAAAGACAGAACGACAAAGAAGTATATAAAGTAATAGCAGTCAGAAGGAAACAAACCAGGAACACTTTTTCATGTTATTTCATTACCATTTTCTTTAGAATAAGCGATAATGAGAGATTGAAAGACAGAAATTTAGACAGGTATGTGAGGAGTTTTCATTTCTGCCTTGGAAATACACTGTTTTTGGTAGGGTTTTTATAGATACGGCAACAGGATGAAATTTACCTTTTTAACGATTTTTGTTGAAATTTGATATTCGGTTTGGTTTTTTTGTGTACAATTTTGAATGGTTACCATGTTTGATTATTATATAAATTTGTTTAGGTTTGCAAAAAAATTAATTAGTTGAAGTACCTACCTAGTAACTTATTTTACAAATAAAACACATTGTTTGCAGATATTTGTACCTATGTTATTGATTTAGAGCATCTTCACTTATCACGTCAAATATCTAATACTAAATCTACTAATAACTACTAAATATAGTACTTAATCTACTACTAACTACTAAATCTAGTACTAAATATACTATTTAGTACTAAATCTAGTACTAAATATAGTAAAAGACTACGATAGTACTAAATTCTAGTACTAAGTACTAAAAATCTAGTACCAAAATACTATTGTACCAACAACATAGTACCAACTGGCACCAGTTTTATATTTAACTAACGTTCGAGATTGAACAGTATTTATATTAAAACTTTAAACAGTCAAATCCGAATATGGCAATATTGGTAGTTGATTTTGGTATAAAAAATACAGAAAATACAAAAATAACAAAATTGTTTGAAAAATGCAAAATCCAAAAAATAATTGAAGACGCACAATCTTGGTTTGTTTACGAAAAATCAAAAGGAATTCTATTAATTTTTTCCCTTACTCTGCCATACCATATGGTCTAGTGTCACTTTTTGAACCTTTCACTCGTACTTATTATTCATTATTTCTGCCTATTCTTGTACTCGTTGTAACTAAAGAATTTTTTTCAAACAAACCACACAACCTACTCTGTCATCATTATATTTCTTTCTACTCTCCAAAACCCATACAAATGTATATCGTGTTGACAGAAAAAGCTATTGCAGCGACGTTGCGGCTCTACCTCGCTTAACTAGAAGCTGCCTCATGATACTACTATAGGTTCTATATACAAGGCCCCCTCTAAATAATAATGCTAGTTTTTTTTTTAAATGTCGCACATTTTAGAAAACTTCATAATCATTTAGGATGAAAGCCTTGAGCGTTTTAAATTGGTCATTTTTGGCTTCTTTTGACAGATTTTTAAAATCGTTACAAGAACTCATGGCTAAAACACAATCACGCTTTAGCTTCGGTTTCGCCTGACGTTTACAAATTCAACCATAAGAAATCAATATATCTTATCACAATGTCGCTTTGGGTTTGACGTTACGTTTGGTTCGTGTACAAGATAAGGTAACGTGTCTCAAACTCAAAGCTGAAGTAGAAACTGGTAGAAATTTTGCTCGCTTTGACAGAAAGAAACAAAAACAACAACCGAAATTTGGAAAATGTCATTTAAAGCGAGATCAAAGCACGAAGCCAAAGCTGACGCTTGATTGTGTTTTAGCCATCAAAACTCCATAACAATTGATTGATTATTTCAAACAAAAACTGTTTAAAGGACACCCATAACCAGTGCGTATCAAGTTCATGAATCCATTTTCCAATAACTACCAATGAAAAGGCTTCCAAAAAGGTCAATAGTTTAACATGCAGTTGGTCCTTCGTAATGAACTGCATTTAGGGCGACCAAATATTTTGTAATTTCGTCCTTTTATAATAAAGATTTACACTTTACAGCACGCAATGTACCGCAAGGGAATTTCACTTTATTGTCTATTCGTTATAAATTTCGTCGCGAATGCGACACTTTCACATCCCAATGGAGTACGAGAGGAAATCGGTTGGCGTGTCTCACTCATATAGAACCCGGCCATACCCACAAAACTCGAGAGTCGAGACTCCATATGGAATGCGATTTATGATGTTGATTAAATGAACGGGCGGCCACATAGCTACTCTGGGGAGTTTCGTTGTGAAAACTGGTGACGATGCAACGATTTATAATGTTTAATATAAAAAAACCACCAACACACACAAATGTATGACCATCCAGATCCTGGAATTCGAATTGCGTTTCAGGCGGTGAATTTATGTATGAAAAAGGACCTTCGCTGGCAAATTTGAATTAATTTTCAAATATAATTTATTTTTCCTATTTTTTAAATTAATGCCAAACTTTTCTGTGACTGGCTGAAATTTATTTTTGGGTTTTCGAATGGAATTCGGATGACATTTGTGGTTGTAATTGAAATGGAGAATTGACGATGACATGATTTATGGACTTGCAGCCGTCACGTCGTCGTTTGTCGCGTCCGTCATCAGTTGCTTGTCCGTCCGTATTTGTTTTGGCAGTGGAGTGTCTAGTCGACCTTGTTTTTGGATGAATTTGTATATAAATTGCAATTTTGATGTTTGCTGTTCAAATAGACTTTCATGAAATTTTATAAAAATATAGATTGAAATAAATCATATGCATAGTCCAATCATTTTAAAAGTTCCATTTTATATGTAAATAAAGTTAGTTGTTGGTTTAGGTTTTTTGACCTTAAATTCCTATAAGTAAATATTTTTTTAGAGTTATTTTAATCTAAAAACTAAACGGATTGGGAAATTTTATGCAGGAAATCCAGTGGAATGAGAGTTTGCTGAAATGTCAAACTATATCCGATCCGGCATTTAAATAAAAATAAAATCAGATTTATTTTTTTTTAGATTATTATTATTAGATAATTTCGAAGTTCCATTGTGATGGAGTTTACATCCATCATCAGAGCATCTATGATGCTTCCGGTTAAATGGTCCTTCATGGACCATGAGAATTTCTTTATTCTCATCATCCTCTACCACTGAGCCACGCCTACTTAATCGAGACTATTTAGATTCTAATTGTTCTAAAGTGGTTTCTGCTCCAAATTTAAAACTCACTACATGGGGACAATAGGGAAGAATCGGATCGTATTTTGGCGAAAAAATACGGATCACTCTAGATCCTTTTCCAATAGGGAATTGTGTTGCTTACATTTTCGGCTATAAGGTTTTTTTTTATAGATCATGTAAAGGAGCAGAAAGATTTTAAAAAACACACAAATCTCCTGCAAAAATGAGACCAGGAGTCCTAGTCAGCAAGGCCTCCACCAGAATTTGGCCTTCCAGTGCTGTCTGCATTGTTAGTATTAAGATGCGCCAATGGATACAGCGAATTTTCCAATATTTCATGTGACATTTAGTGATCATTTTGTTGGTAATCAAATATGGCTTTTGAAGTTACAACTCCACTCGCCGAATAAATGCGAATTATTTTTTGTACGAGAATGTATTGATGGAGGTGTTCAAATGGCCGAAGCTGCCACAATCTAGGTCAGTTACGCGAGCCATAAGAATACTAGTCACAACCGTTTAATTTTCTCCAATGAAGTCGATGAACTCAGTCATGGGAAATCGAGAAGCGATATCATTCTCATCCACTTGGTTTAAAAGGCTGGAGACTGGATCATCAATCCAACGACTGGGCCAGAATGATTGCACTCGATTTTTTTAGCGATTTAAGCAGAAGAGTGCTAGAGCCAGTTGCGAAAATTCTCAGATAGATGTCATCATGACCCACAGCATCTATTCGGCTAGGTTTAATAAAGACAGTTCCCGATGGCTCGTGAATGGAGAAACCAGCTTGCTGAAGCTGCGTGCGGTATTTAATATTAATTTAAAAACTGTTCTCTCATAAGAGGTCTCATTTCGAATAGCCCGCTATTTGGACAGCTGTCGTCTTTTGACATTTGACAAGAAAAACTACGCCATTACTAAAAATGGAACGATACAAGCTTCAAGAACCCATTGAAATTGTTAAAATTCACTACAAAAATGGTGAAAATTTTGCAATTACAGTTCGCAAACTAGAGCACTTTTGAGTCGTCGTGAAGCACAACATGTGAAGAAACCGTGTGCGTCGCTCAAGAACAACTGCGAATAATGCTGCTGTAGCAGTGTGGAGGAAAACCTAGGTTTGTCGATTCCTCGTCGATCTTAGGAATTAGGCATTTCACAAACGACATTACACCGGACTTTACATAAATGCTTATTTCTTAAGGCATTTAAAGTTCAGTTAACACAAAAACTCAACAGGTCAATAACCAACAACGTCGTAAGCAGAATTGCAGCATTTGGGGGTCGAAAATTAAAGAATTATTGCTGGCGGTATGATTAGATCTTACTTTTTTCGAAAATGAGGCTGGTGCAACTGTTATGGTATATCGATTACGCTACCGAACTATGATTAATGATTTTTTACTTGCGATTATAGGTACTATAAGGCAAGTTATGGATACGTGCAAAAAAAATCATACAATCATTACGATGATAGAAAAGTCGAAAGAGTGGGTCCAGAAATTCCGTACGTCCGTCTGTCTGTCCGTCTGTTCACACCTCTCCATCCAAATCAGGTGGCCGATTTACTTTTTTATTTGTACTTGTATTTATTGTCTTCAAATCATGGTATATTAAAACATAATGTCTTTTTTACTATATTTTTACATAGTGGTTAAAGATTAAGTTCAATTTGCACATTATGAAATCTACCAATATAACATTATAAATAAAAATAAAAAAAAATGATTATAACTACATGCAGTGCCCCGTGGCTTAGTGGTTAGTGTGTCGGACTGCTAAGCGAAAGAACCTGGGTTTAAATCCAGCTGGTAGCCACCTTTTTTTCTGGGATACTGCCTCTTGCGAGGAACTGACAAAACCTCCAAGAGTAAAATTTGTCTCGAAAAAGGGCATCTCATGTAGCCGTTCGGACTCGGCGGTAAATTGTAGGTCCCTTCCATTCTTGCAGATTAACACACAGGAATGGTTGAGAGTATAAGTCACTAGGCCTTGGCTCCTTAAGGAGCTGTCGCGCCAGTAAATTTATTTATTTATTTACATGGAAAGAGAAAAAAATATTAATAATGAAAGTTAGATTTAAAAACTAACTAACTATTAATGATTTTGGCTTCTGAAATGAACCTTTAAGAGATTTTGAAGGGAATTGTAGCTGTTTGGTCTCCTGAGGTTGATTGGCAGGGAGTTACGAACGTTAAATATGGAAACGATTAAAATATTCTTCTTTGTGATGATGGAAACGAAAGTTTTTCAAAAAGATACTCAGGTGTCTTAAGTTGGATCAACTTAAATAATAAAATTAGAGCTCGGAAATCAAGGAATTTGCTCAGGGGCATGCCGAAAATACTGTTGGTATACCTTGAGACATGATTAATCCGATTTAAACCGTAAATAAAACGAGCAATGTTGTTGAAAGCCACTTCTAGCTTTCGTTTACTTCTTCTATCTGGACAGCAGAATATAAGGCCACCGTATAATAAAATAGGAAGAACAAGTGTTTTTGCTAATACATATATGTTTTGTGTTTATAGGCAGACAACTACAGGTGATATTTAGAGCACTCAATGCAGCGTAGGTTTTTCCCAGAGCAAAAGAAATTCGATGTTTCCACGACAAAGTTTTATTAAATCAAACTCCTAAGTTTTCAACTTTTCCGACGTAATTTAGTGCTGAGCCATTTATTTCAATGTTTGAAAAATAGGATGTTTCGAGCGCAGTATTATTGATAACATTTATTTGAGTTCAGTTTCAAAGAAGAGTAGTGGGTCCAAAATTGATCCTTGTGGTACACCAGCATGCGTTGAGAGGAAACCAGAAAGTTTATTACTAACCAAAACAGCCTGAGTTCTACCAGTTAAGTATTCCTTAATGAGGGAAAGAGCCGTGTTTTCAAAGATAAAATTGTGCTTTAACTTTTCCAACAACAAACTGTGCGGAACTGAGTCAAGCGTCTTAGAAAAATCGAGAAGTACCATGGTTGTTACAAGTTTTTATCCAGTTCTTGTTGTATGTCATCGACTATTTTCAGCAGTACAGTGTTCCAGCTGTGTTGATATCTGAATCCAGATTGGTTGGGTAAGAGGAGTCAGGTACTTAAAAAAAAAAATCTGCCAGTTCATTATTTTTTCAAACGCTTTAGAAATAAAAGGTTAAAATAAATGAAAATTGGGTGGTCGTGGTATTCTTTCTGTGTTGTAAGGGACTTTTTACGAAATGGGATTACTTTGAAGGCTTTCCAGAACTTAGGATAGCAGGAGGAAGTTAAGATGGAATTGAAGATATGGGAAATGTAGGGTGTGAGAAACGGAAGAAGCAGTTTGATGAATCTAGGGTGAATTGCATCCAACGCTGAACGTTTGAACGTTGTCAGTTTCAGTAACTAAGTTGTTGTCGATGTTAGAGTCCTCATAAACGCTTAAGGTAGAAGAAACATTCACAAATAGGTTATTCAGCTCGTTTTTTATCGCAGAATACATCGGAGCATTCAGATTGTTTTCAGACACTAAGAGATTTTATATCCCTCCACAACTGTTGTTAAGTAAGGTTACTAAACTTGAAGGCATAAAACCTTTTCTTTGAGTTTCTTATCTCAGTGTTAACAGCATTTCTTAACGTCTTATACAAATCAAATAATGATGGAATTCGGAATCTTTTCCAACGCTTGTATGCAGCATTTCTCTTAGCAATTAATTGCTCGACCTTTACACTGAACCATCCTAAATCATTGCTTTATACTTGGATTGTTTTAGTGGGAATAACATTGTCAAATAATTTGTTTATCGTAGGGGTAAAATATTGCACTTATTCATCAACAGATTCAAGGTGGAAAATATTTTCCAAATTGGAGTTGCTTACATGATAAACAAGAGCTGACATGTTAACTGATTTAAAATCTCTGAAACAAATTGTATTCCTTGTTGGGTTGGAAATAAAGCTGAAGCCATAAAGCAAGCATAATATCGTGCTTTGAGAAACCTGGAACATCAAGCTGATGGTAGCAAATCACGAAATTTGGTTGGCCTACCAGAAAAACATCTAGCAAAGTAGAGCTCGTATTTGAAAAATGAGTAGGGTATTCACGATTTATCGGATAAAGGTTTGAAGAGGTAATATTATCATTGAAGCATTTGTCTTCACTGGTTCGAACATCTAAAAGGTCAACATTTAAGTCACCGGCAATTATAATGTGGTTATAACTAAGACTCACAGCTTCTAAGATGTCGGTCATGGAGCTTGTTTCCATAACACTGGGAGGCTTGTACATAACACCGATAAGACACTTATGTGCAGCACAAACAACTTCCAAAAACAGAAATTCCAGTTTATTGGTTCTATTAGATTTTTATTAGAGATTATAACTTGGCAGGATATAGTCTTTTTTATATATATTGCCACGCCCCATTTTGTTTAGTTAGCCAAGTTTCTGAGACGCATACAATGTCCATAGCCGTATCCCTAAAAGTGCTCCTAAACTCATGTAAGTGTTTCTTGGCAAGCTTTAACAGTCCGTAGTATCTATTAATATGTTTAACATGGTTCTTGTTTTGTAAAAATTAAGCACATCGTTGGCCCGAGAATTCCCGCTATTCTCTTACAATGAATGAGCCATAAACATGAGTTTTTAGCCAGAAAAAATGCTACCTAAGTGTGACTAGAAAGACATTTATATTAAAAAAGAAAGCCAAAATCATTTTACTACGTATTAGGAACTGAAAAAAAAATGTTATATGAATTAAATATATACTTTGAAAAGAAAAAAGGGAAAAAATTAAAGTAAAAAAGTATAGACAAAAAATAATTACATAAAAAGAAATTACGAGTTTTAGATTTGTACAGGTGGCAACTCTGTATGGGTCTCATAATTTGGTGGATTAAAATTTTTTTTATAACTTTCCCAGATGAAAATAACAGATTTTCTTATAATGACATTAAAAAAAATTAAATATTTTTTTCGAAAAGTTTTTCAAAAAAACCACTTTTTATTTTTATTTATTTATACAGATTTTCTTATAATAACATTAAAAAAAATAAATATTTTTTCGAAAAGTTTTAAAAAAACGACTTTATTTTAATATATACATACATATGCGGTCACTAGGCAATTATCTAGCATAAGAACAAGTTCGTGCGACTCAGTCGTGCATTTTATTTTTCTACTTTAAGTTACTTATTTTTTAAATTTTATTTCACTTGTTCTTATGCACATATGAACAAGTACGTGCGATCCAGTCGTGCAATTTATTATGACCGTTGTTGTGTATGCAGTCATCATTCAGTTGTTTGCTAGACGTCATCGCGATAACATTTTGCATCAAAATCCAAAATTCTATACCGTGTATATATACATATATATTAGTAATAAAAAATATTTAACTGCTTACGCATACTTAAAACTGGCGACGAGGATGGGATTATGTTTACCTGCTTAAGCGCACGAATCGACATCCAACATACATAATTCATATACGTTTTTTTTAGCTGTCGCAATCAAATACTCGTATAATAAGGTCCGGCAACAATAACTGTATGGTAAAGCGCCGCATATTCTTCTGTTATAAGCATTAAATTAGGACAGTAGCGCGTGTGCAGTTCATATTCTTGCTTTTGAGTGAAAACACATGGATAATCAAAAAACTAGCGGGCAATCTTCCAGTAAAAGTGCCGCTATAATCAACACTGAATTAAAAAGAACAGACACGGAGATAGACCTTAAAACAGAAAGTGAAATTAAACAACTTGTGAATCCAATCAACAATCAATCACCAAGTTTCAATTTGTACCTACTGGCCAATGATGTCAAAGAAGATGAGCGTAAAAATGCGTCGTTCCTCACGTTGGCTGGTGCTCCGCTTTACGAACTTTTGACATCATTGGCGTCTCCGAAACAAGTAAGTGAATTAACTTTAGCAGAAATCAATAAAATACTAACCGATCATTTACCTCCACGCCCGTCGGAAATTGCTGCTTTCTACCATTTTCATAAACGCGACCAACGTGTGAACGAGACTGCTGGGAACTATATGGCAGCGCTACGAACGTTGGCTGTGGACTGTAATTTCGGTACAGCACTGGACCGCATGTTGCGCTACGTTTTGTATGCGGCATGAGAGACGAAACCCTTCAAAAACTATTCCTGGCAGAGAGTAAACTAACGGTACAACGTGTCATGCAGCGCGCCTTGACAAGTGAGGCTGCAGCAATCAGTGCTAAGGCTATGAAGCACACGGGTGAATTGCACCATCGCGATCCTCAACTAAATGAGTCTATTCATGAAGTCCAAGTCGGTCGTTCCCACGCAAAGCAGCGTAACTTACCCAGCCATTATGAAAATTGTGCTGGCTGTGGGGGCCAGCATGCTCGCAAGCTGTGTCCTTATCGTGAAGCGGCCTGTCACGGCTGCGGTCAAAAGGGACATCTGCAGCGTGTCTGCCGCATCTCTAGCTCATCGAAATCGTTCATGTCTACACCAAAATCAGCCCGTCAAGGTTCACGCTATTACAGACCCGTTCATGAAGAATCGGTTGTTAACCAAATATTACCAGTGGTCAGCCAAAAGAGGTCAATATCCGTAGTAATTTTTGGGCGTAGATGCAAATTCGAAGTGGATTCTGGGTGACCTGTGAATGAAGGAAGCTGCGTTTGAAAACATTTGCCCTAGAGGTAATTCGGATCTATCCAAGTGTGACTTAAACCTGAGTGACTACCAACGCAATCCGATTCCAGTAAAAGGGGTCATTGATGTTTCCATTCAGTATAACAATCGAAAAATTGATAACCTACCCCTTATCATCGCAACTGGTGGCGGATCTAAATTAGTTGGGTGTAATTGGTTCGATGCACTTGGGATATAGCGGAAACAGCATCAAGTCAATATTAAGTAAGTTCGATCACTTATTCTCTCCTGAACTCGGTCGTTATACGGGACCACCAATTTCACTGCGCATCGATTCAGCCACACCACTGGTAAGGCTACCACCACGGCGTATTCCGTTCGCCATTAAGGGGCTTTATAGAAGAACTCACTCGCTTATGTGATCAAGGCATTCTTCAACTAGTAGAGTATTCCGAGTAGGCCACCCCTACTTTACCTGTTAAGAAAGATGGTTCTATCCGCATATGTGGAGACTACAAGTCTACATTAAATCGGGCAATTAAACCACACAGCCGGCAAATTCCAGCAATAACCACGCTGCTAGCGTTCATTGAAGGTGGATCAGTTTTTGCAAAGATTGATCTAGCCCAGGCATATCAGCAGTTGGTGGTCGATGAACGTTCAGCATTGTTACAAACAATATCCACTCACAAAGGCGCGTTCAAAGTAACGAGACTTCAATTTGGAATTGCATCAGCGCCTGGAATATTTCAAAACTGTATCGAAAACATCTTACAAAATATTCCAGGTGTTTTACCGTATTTTGATGACAATATCATTATGAGAAAATCAGAAGACGAGCTGGCTGCAAGTTTGAATGAGGTGCTGTCACGTTTTGACAAAGCCGGACTACGATTGCGGAAGGACAAATGCCAATTTGGTGTTCCATCTGTCGAGTTTTTGGGTTTTAAAATCGATGCTTTTGGCATTCGACCATCAATGGACAAGATCAAAGCGATTCACAGTGCACCGTCACCAAAAGATAAAAAACAATTGCAGTCATTCTTATAAATAAATAAATAAATAAATTTACTGGCGCGACAGCTCCTCAAGGAGCCAAGGCCTAGTGATTTATACTCTCAACCATTCCTGTGTGTGTGTTGTTAATCTGCAAGAATGGAAGGGACCTACAGTTTACCGCCGAGTCCGAACGGCTACATGAGATGCACTTTTTCGAGACAAATTTTACTCTTGGAGGTTTTGTCAATTCCTCGCAAGAGGCAGTACCCCAGAAAATAAAAAAAAGGCACGACTGGGTCGCACGTACTTGCTCCTGTGTGCTAATCCTTTTTAGGTACATGCGTCTTTTTGACAAAGATTTAATTTTAATGTTTTTTCTGACGTGCAACTTCTTTAGAATCGTTGTGGTTTGAAGCTCGAACGAACATGCGTCACGATAAAGGGATAAACACATAAAAATATAGGATTGTTAGTTTTTGCAGTTTTTTAGTGTATTATCTTTCCACTTGCTGCTTACTGTTTATAATATAATTTGCTAATAGAAAGATATAAAGGACTTTTTTCAGTTAAATTTTCATTTTGGTATGAAAAAATTTGAACAACTGGCATAAAGATTCGTCGGAATCAGCAGTATGGCAATAATGCTAGGTAAAGGGACCTTTATACGTCCCAATATGGGACCAATGGAATTTATAAAGGATTTAGGTACCTATAATAAGGTTGGAAGGAAGGTAGGTACTAATATTAAGATACGCGTTCCAACTACTGTTAAGCGAGTAGGTATAGAGACAATATTAAAAGTTAACACAGTGGTTTTGTTTGTTTATAGGAAGGTGTAAACTTTTGTTTTCTCGATTGAAATGTTTGCATTCAGTAGTAATCGAATAGTTTTTTTTATTTGTTAGTTGTTTTTGTGTGTTTATCAAAGGCTTCCTTATTTATTCTGTGCTTTTATGATGATGAAAAATACTTGAAAAAAAAATTTATGAATTCAAAAAAACACTACTCATAACGTTTTTTGGAAAAAATGTTGTAAGCCATCTTATTTCTTTTGCTGTTTTCTATTTTATGAATTTTTCATTTCAAAATCGTTTGACCAGTTTTTTCAAAAAAATGTTTTTTTTGAAAAACTTTTTGAAAACATATTTTAAAATTTTTTTAAGTATGTCAATTTTAAGAAATCTACAGTTTATACTAGGAGAAAAATTTAAAAAAAAATCCATAGATCCGTTTTCAAAATATTCAAAAAACTAAATATTTTTTTTTAAAAAATTATTAAAATTTAAAAAAAATGTATTTGAAAATTTTGATAAGCAATATTATTTAAATCATAAAACACTACATATTTTGAAAATTTCATCAAAATCCGTCAATTAGTTAACGAGAAAGTCTGATTTTAAAAAACCGGTCATATGGGAGGTACCGTTATAAAACTTTTTCTGAAAAATCCATTAAAACTAGAAGATATATTTTGCACAGAAAACATCATTCTGAAAGTTTTATCAAAATCGTAGGAGCCGTTTTCGAGAAAAATAAGTTTTTCAATAAAAGTTATATGGCAGGTACCGTTAGTTTTGGAGCTAGAATGCCAATTCCAAAAACCGTAGGGTAGAGCACTCTAAAAATACTATATACCAAGTTTGAATCAAATCGGCCCAACCGTTTAGGCTGTAGATATCGATACGGACAGACAGACAGACAGACAGACAGACAGACAGACAGACAGACAGACAGACAGACAGACGGACGGAATTTCCGGACCCACTTTTTTTGACTTCTCTATCATCGTAATATCATGTTTGATTGTTAGAATTTTTTTTTTTTTTTTACGAATGCATAACTTGCCTTATAGTCCCTATAAATCGCAAGTAAAAAGGTGGCTATGAGCGGGATTTGAACCCAGGCTCTTTCGCTTAGCAGTCCGACACACTAACCACTAAGCCACGGGGCAGTCATTCTTAGGCCTAATAAATTTCTATCATGCATTTTTACCGCATAAGGCAACCGTAGCAGAGCCTTTACACAGACTGTTGGACAAAAATGCACACTGGTCTTGGAACCAAAATCACGAAAAGGCTTTCTCTTCACTCAAGAAACTTATAGCATCAGACGACGTGTTGGTTCACTATGATGGAAAGCTGCCTTTAATACTCACATGTGACGCATCACCCTACGGGATAGAAGCTATTCTTAGCCATAAACTAGCAGACGGATCTGATAAACCAATTGCGTTCTACTCGCGAACACTCTCTAAATCGGAACGTAACTATGCGCAAATTGACAGAGAAGCAGTGGCGCTCGTATCAGGTGTTAAAAAATTCCATAATTACGTATATGGAAGTCGATTCACTTTAGTCACCGATCATCGACCACTATTATGAATCTTAACTACAACAAAAGCAGTTCCCAACGTGATATCGAATGAAATGCTCCGTCGTTCAATATTCCTCAATGCTTATGATTTCGATCTAGTATATCGCGCAGGGAGCAAAATAAGCAATGCAGATTTCTTGAGCCGCTGCCCATGCCCAATATCCGACGACGCGAAAGAAACATCCACCGATCGAACTTACAGCTACTCCAGTCGTGAGCGCACAATTATTAGCGTCGCTAACACCAAAGGACTTGCAGTTATCTAAGGTTTCGAACTGGGTGTTAAGGGGTTGGCCCAACGCTAAAGTAGACCGTGCAAGCGAACTGCATCCTTATTACATTCGTCGAAATGAATTATCCACCAATAGAGGTATTCTGGTTTGGGGAAATCGGGCAGTTATTCCACCCCTCGCCCGAGAAGAAATCTTGATGGCACTTCATGCATCTCATCCAGGTATTGTCAAAATGAAAGCCTTGGATCGCAGCTACGTGTGGTGGCCCAATATAGATGCAGAAATAGAAATGGCTGTTAAGAGATGCACATCATGTCAGCAACTCCGAAACGAAGAACCACATACGACAACTCATCATTGGGAATCAGCCAAACGCCCATGGTCTCGTTTGCACGTCGACTTCGCTGGGCCATTCCAAGGCGAAACTTTTTTTTTAGTTGTTGATTCTTTTTCAAAGTGGCTCGAGGTTTCCGTGGTCAGTTCAACGTCGACAGCTGCCGCCATCAAGTTTCTGCGTCAACTTTTCGCAACCCACGGGCTACCTGACGAGCTAGTATCCGACAATGGTACTGCGTTCACATCCGAAGAATTCAAGACCTTCATACAAAACAACTTGATTCGACACATTCGGTCCGCTCCATTCCATCCGGCTACTAACGGCCAAGCAGAGCGAATGGTGCAGGCGACAAAAAATTATTTGAGGAGATTGGAACATAAAGAAGATATCCATTTCAGCTTGGCAAGATTTCTATTCAATCAACATATTACTCCACATGCTACTACGAATCGCTCGCCTTCAGAGCTTCTGTTCAACCGCGTGCTTAAGTCATACTTTGACAAAATACAACCAAATGAAATAACTTGGGGTAAGGTGTGTAATCCAATAAGCGCAAAATATTTCATTACAGGTTGTCCAGTTTGGGTGCGGAATCACGCTGCGCGGCCAAAATGGATTGAGGGTCGGTATATGAACAAACTGAGCCAATATCCTACAACATACATATGTCTTAACGATTCTCGAGTGGTTAAACGTCATCAAGACCAACTACGTAGCCGAACGCCATCATTACCATACTATGACCCCACCGATAGTGAAACCCAACCCAAAAACGAATCGGAACTCAACGCATATCCCCAAGCTGTAGAAGCGGAGTCAAACACTTCTGAATTGCACGCGCATTCATCATGTCAAAACCCAACAGTTCCTGTAGTGCCATCTTCTCTGGAATCGACATCAGCATCGACACCGACACCGACACTTCTCACCCCCCGCAGATCTGGTCACAACAGAAAGGCTACACAATTCTATGAAGCATCTGGGTGGTAAAGGGTGTTGTGTATGCAGTCATCATTCAGTTGTTTGCTAGACGTTTGACATGGGTAACGCTACGAAAATTGCTGCGCTGATACTCTAGCGCAAACGCAGTTAAGTGTATCAGCGCAATGCTTCAACGCAATTGCACATGGTGCGCACTATGGGTATTTGGAGAAAAAATCATTTTTTTTTGGGCGGTCTGTGCTGCATGTGATTATAGGTACTATAATACAAGTTTTGGATTCGTGCAAAAAACATTCTAACAATCAAACATGACATTACGATAATAGAAAATTTGAAAAAAGTGGTTCCGGAAATTCGGTCCGTCCGTCTGTCTGTTTGTTCGCACCTCTACAGCCTAAATTCAAACTTGGTATTTAGTATTTATTTGGTAGTATCTCGGGGGTGTTTTTCATTTTTGCTCTAGGTCAACAAATAACGTTACCTGCCATACAATCTTTCACAAAAAGTTTGATTTTCTCGAAAACGGCTATTTTTTATACAACTGTGGGGGTGCTATTTTTTTAAAACAATACATGTTTCAGTTAGAATAATTTTTTCGAAAATCAAAGAATCGGTTTTTTTCAAATTCGGTTTTATCGTAAACCATTTTTCCGATTTCAATAAAATTTTGCACACAGGAAGTCATTTATAATTTAATTTACAAATTTTGAAAAACTTTTTTTTCAATTTTTTTAAAATTTTCTAAAAAATTAAATTGGTTTTTGAAATATTTTGAAAAAGGGTTGATTGAATTTTTTTAAAATAATTTTCCCAAATGAAAACTACAGATTTTTTTATAATGACATATGTACTAAAAAAAATTTTAATATTTTTTTCGAAAAGATAAAAAACTGGTCGAACGATTTTCAATATTTTTTTTCCTTGATAGTTTTCAAATTTTATTAAATACTTAGTTTTTTTTCCGAGAAAACTCTTAAACTAATTAAAAAATGAAAGAATTGTTTTTGAGTTTTTTTTCAAAAAAATTACAATTACTTAAAAACCGTAATTGGAAGATATTGATGTGGACGATGTTTGTTTTCAACAAGACGGCGCGGTGCTATGTGCCACACAAGCAACAAAACAATTGCAATTTCGCGAGTAAAAATTTCGGCACATTGTGATCACCTCTTCGAGAAATAACACAGTTATATTTCTCGAATAGGTGATCACAATTGGCCACCGAAATCTTATAATTTAACACCTTTAGACTTTTTGGTCATAAAAAAATTCATAAAAAGCATATGGTGCTGCAACCCTAGCCGTGGCGGCCATTTGGCTGATATTGTTTTTCATTGTTAGTGTTAAAAAAATAAACGTTTTTTGAATATCAAAATGAAACCTCTCATTGGAAAACCCTTTACAATAACACTTCTGCCCTCGGTATATCCATTTTTTTGACATCAAATGGATATATTTTCCCCGGTTAACCAACGTCATCTATTTTCAACTTAAATACAATTTTAAAACCACAAAACTATACATAACTCACCACACACACAGGATTTCCCAAAGCACCATGTAAACTTCAGATTTATCTGACTGCCTATAACTTTCAAACTCTAATAAGGCTGGAGAAATAAATCGTTTCAAATGTAGAAACCTATAAACATATCAAGTTCACATTTGCTGCCTCAATAACACAACCAAACCCGAAAAAAAATGTTTTCTAATTTACGACCAACCAAACCAATATCTATATCGAGCCTCCTTGCAAATGTGGTTTTGGAATAAATTCATCCTTTTGTTTTGCTATTTATTTATTATCTAACTTTATTGCTTTAAACACACTCTGGCCCAAAACTAAGGGCTTCAGCCCCACCATCAAAGCATAATTATTAATATTCCCCCTAAATTGATCTATGAGGGTACTCCGACTCACATCCTTGAGTCGGAGGGAGCTTGATGCTCTAATAAAATCCGCTCCATTTATCAATACCGCACAGTCCACAATATTATTGGGTGCCCAACGATGTGTTGTGTATCTGTGATGTTGTGCATCATCTGGATGCATCCATTACCGCACATAGGCATAACACTCGCGCGCAGATGATATGGCTTTGGAATGCAGAACAACACATGCAATTAGCAAGGCCGCAAGAGTCTCGCCCCTCCAGAGTTTGAATACTATTAGATCGGAGAGCAAACCATACAGACGAATCAGTATCTCACACGGATGCAGGAACTGCGTATCTGGATATGTGTGCGCTGAACTAACTTTGGAATTATAATTAATCCTTGCTGTATGCTTAGAGGAATGCGGTTTGGCTTCAAAGCTTCACCTGTTTACACAACCTGCCAAGATGAGGAGGAGTCTGGAGCGCTAAGCCGCAGCAGGTTCAAAGTTAATGAGCATTAATCAGAGTTTGTCAAAGTTGCCGGCTCGGCTACCATATTGTGCTTGCAGATGGCGGTGCGGTAGCGGAAGCGTTGGCGGCGTGACGGAAACATTGACAGCATTTGTAATAACGGCACATTATTATGCTGTCCTGATGTATATTATCGCATTGGCAAACATGTTCTATTAATTATGATGTGGGAATAGTTTAGTGGGATTAAGTTACTGTAATAATTACATGGCATTATCCTTAGCCCACATAGAACTTAAAGTGCTTTATGGCAAAGTTTACCGTTTATACATACTTTATGGTTGGCTTTGACGGTGTGCGAATGTAAAGGAGCAAAGTGATGTGATGACTATCGCTGGATTTTTTTTTGACAAAGTTATGGAAAAATGTTTGATTCTTGTTGTTTCTTTATATGTATTGTTATGATGAGAAGGATTGGGGTAGTTGGTCGAACATCTTTTTGGCACGTTCATCGAAGTAATGACCTTAGTTTTAATGGTCGTTCTGGAAGTATGTTTTGCGTCGTTACATGTAGGTATATGGGATTGATTGATTTCAAAATAATTGCTAAGGGAGCATCAGTTTAGTAATTTATTTAACGTTGGAAATCTAATAAGGCCTGATATTTCTTGGATGCTGTTCGACTGCCAAAGTAACGTTTACCAAATTTAGAATATAATTTCTATATTAGGTACTAACTGACTTGAGAGGCGTTGCTTTGTTCATATTTGTTTAGTCTATTTGTAAAAAAAAAATGGACACAAGTATTTGCTCCTATGTTCCTACTGCCAAATCACATTGGAAATCAAGATCTTTGACAGAAATAGGTACAGTTTATTTAGAAAAATAACACGGTCCGGAACTAATAAAAAGTGTCAAAATCAAAAACCTAACGTTTTTTTAATAATAATGGAGTACGCTATCATACGTCTTAAATGATAAAAAAAATTACGAAAAATTACGACGAAAAGTATTCGAATTACCTACTTATTATTAGTAAAATCCTGTTTTTTATTTATTTTTTGTTTAGATTTTGGCATGCAGTTTTTTTAGAGTTTATTAATAAATATTAAATTTAAAATAACATTTTGACTTGTTTTAAAAACATTGAAAGTATAACAAATAGTTTTCAAAACTTAATTATAAATACAATTTTTTTACGAGATAACGTCTTATAAATCGATGACAGGCTACACGTACGAAATAACATGACTCATGCTAACCGCGATACTGTGGTTCTTTCAACCAAAATCGATCGCAAGCACCAGGCGAACATGAAAAAGAACAGGCGCAGATGCCCAAAATAATTCCACTCAAATTCAAAAAGAACAAGAAGAGAAAAAGAAATACAAAATAGGCGGAGTTTTGTTAAAGTAGAAAGTAGATGTAGATATTGGGTTGTGTGTGTGGATTTAACGAGAGGGTATGTGGGTATGAGTTAACGGGCTGTATGTTGGTGTTACTGCCATCAATGTTTTCTTATGACGTAATCATGTAAAATTTTGTGCGTAAACCGACTTTACAGACAACCAATTCTTTTTTTAAATGTCGCAGAATTACTGAAGAAGTCGAATATAAAAAAAATCGTTATATGAAAAGTATTTAGGTTAATAGAACTTATCGGCAAATTTGTTTTTAAAGAAATGATTGACAATATCAACCAAAATACTATCAAAATTGTATCAAAATCGTTTGAGCCGTGTTCGATTAAAGTAAGATTTTGCGTTACGTTATAAAGGAGGTTCCATTATTTTTAGCTGTAAGAAAATTTCAAAAACCCTACTGAATAATGCCAGGCGGAAAACATATACCGAAATTCGAGGGTTAAGCATTTAGCCGTTAAGGCTGCAGATCAGCAATTTGGATAACGATTTTTTTTTGGCACCGAAGATCAAATGAGAAAGATGGAGAAGATAGGGACTGCTTTTTAGCAAGTGTATAAAGTGTATATGAATATTGACCCTAATCACAATCTGGAGAATATTTGTAGCTCTGTTCATGTTCAATCGATTTTATGAAATCTCGATGTTTGAATCTTAGTTTTACCGTGTTCAATGAAGAATATTTGTCTGACGTCTCCATCGTCAAGCATAACTGGCCTGTTCACTTCGAATGTAAAAGTCAGCAAGAGGCGATTGTATTTCCTAATACTGTACTTTTAGGTCTGTCTGAGGATGTAATAGATATAAACACAACACTGTTTAACAACGAGGTTTATAATGAATAATATCCAGTGAGTTGGAGGACAGCTGTTGTACTAGTACATTTCGGGTGAACCTTTTAGCAAAGCATACATTTAAAAAAGTATTAAAGGCATCTTCCAAATAAATTTCCGATGTCCAATGAAATACTGTTTAAAATCAATGCAAGGGAGTTTGCCTAGTTGATTTGGAGAAGGCTTTCGACACGGTATGGTGAGACGATCTTTTTTCTGAAAAATACCTAATGATAAGTCAACCACTGTAATGCTTTAAAACATTCATAATGTTAGAAAGGTTATTGTAAACAGTTTTAATGTAATTAATATTGTCTAATATTAGATATTAAAAATGGTCCAATGGTGTGAGGTGAAGCGTTCTACAAGATTCATGCATATTTTGATGATTGAAAGTAAAAAACTAATTTCCGGAAATATGAAACTAGAACGCCTTTGTCTATGGCTTCTAAGGATTAAAGAAAAAACGAGCCAGTGAGCACTGTGCCACATGAACTTCATCTTACGAGTCAAATTTTAGTAACATAACTACGCATCTGGCTAGATCAGTTTCTATATTTTGAAAAACAAATAGAGACATTTCAAATATCTGTAATTATACTGTCAATCGAAATTGGGCTCAAAAGAAAAGCAGACAAGCGTGAATATTGTGGTTAAATTATTTAAGGAGATCGAGGAATATAGCTGGCTATTTCACTAGAATACTGAACCTAGAAGTAATGATAAAAAAAGAGATAAGTGACATTACTGAGATTATTTTATATAGATACACTCCAACTCACTTGATTACGAACAGGCGGTTTTTTGCTTTTAATTTACGATATTTATCAAACCCTTTCCTAATCTGAGAAAAACCAATTGCACAAGGATATATTATGTTTATATTGTAAAAAATTATTGATAAATGCAACCTTTTTACAGCTTTTCCCAAAAAAAATAAACCTTTTTTTTTTGTCTCACTTGATTACGAACAGTAGCTAAATCTACCTGTTAGAAGCTTAAAAAGTAAAAAAAACAATACAAAATTGGTTTGTTTAAAAAATGCTGATTTTATTTGAAGAGTAAAAATAGTTTTTTTTAGTAATGGGTACTACCTCCTTATCGCTGAATCACTTGAAGTAGTCTACTGTGTAGAGATTTATAGAGTGCCGTCAAATAATCTAGTGAAATTTCAGACCAGGCTCGTTTAGTGGCTTCAACAATCTCTTTCATTTGGTCATTGCTTTCCTTCTTCGTAGACTTTTCTTAAAAGCCAACCCCATACGTTTTCCATGATGTTCAGGTCGGGTGAATATGGCGGCCATGCAAGTAGGTTTAGATTTTGTTTCCGAATCCAAGGCTTTTGTTGTCCGTGCGATATGTATCGGTGCATTGCATAGTCTTGTTGGAAAGTCTATTGCTGTTCACCAAATATCTCCGAAAACTGCGGATTGTGACTGTGATTGCCATCATTTTGAAGCTTTGGAAATCCAGCTCCATAGTTCCGTAATAGCTTATTGCTCCCCATACCATAACACCGCTTCCTTTGCTAAGCCACCTTTGAAGATGTATTTCTTCTTTTTCTCAAATCATCGAAATAACAGCTGTATTCATCAGTTCTGCCATAAATATTTTTTTTTCCATCAGGTATGCCACACTCGATTGCACTTGATGTGACTTGTCGGAAAATCAACCGCTGGATTTTACGTGCGGCATTCAATGGTGGTTTCCTCTTAATTTTTCATGCGAATAATGCTGGCCTTCTGTATCACGCCATGAACAGTCTATCTGCTAATTGAGCTCATTTCGGATTTTCTTCCAAACCCTTAATGACTTCTAAATGGTGCTATTTCACAAAAATTTGGTTTCCACATTTCTCTTTATTTTGTTTTCGGTAATCTCTAGCGAGCGACCGATCTTTACTTGATGTGTTTGAAGACTTAACTCTTCTAAAATGATAAATATGATTCTCTTTACTGGGAAACTGCCTTTGTTGATGTTAGGAACCCTTCTTCCCTTCACACATTGTTCGTTGTTCGGTCGTGTTTGTATTAATCACCAGTGATGTTTGCAGAGTAAGTCCAACAACGTTCTCGCTTTTCAATCCAACATAGGTAAATTTTATTAATAGAGGCAACATTAGAAAGAGAGAACAAAATCTGATATCTCCAGAGGAAGGCAAAGCGTTTTATGTTTTTTCTGACGATTAAATTGACATAATCTGAGGTTGAAGAAGATTCGCCATTTTGGGTCTTGGCTGCATAAATGCTGTTTACGAATTGCTCGAGTCGAAACAAGACCAGAAAAAAAAAGGAACTCAGCTTAAAGCTCTAGCGGTGTTGTCTGGCTCGAACAGAGAAGCCATAAAGAATTGTTTTTATTGAAATTATAAGAATTTAATTGCTCCTTACAAGGATATAAGATCTTTAAAATGATGACTCAAACGTCAGCTAATAATAATTGATTCACTTTGGAGCTTGTCACCTTTCCATCTAGAAATTCAAGGACTATAAAAAAGAGTAAAGGATTCAAGACGCTTGCTTATCTGGTGGACACAAAATTATTGGGAATATTTATTTATGATATGATGTCTTTTGAAAAGAAATTACGTCTATCAAGACTGTCTTTATGAAGGTAATTAAGGAATATTACTTGACATAAACCACTTGAAATTAATGTTTTCCAAAGATAACGAGGAAATTCAGGAGCCCCTGGCAAACTGGTCAGCAAAAATCAATTTTATGGAATTTCTAGAAAAACAACAAATTAACGATTTTACGTTTATATACGAAATTAATATTAAACGTCTCTGTTTGCCGGACCATCTTTAAGGGATAATATTTGTTTTTATGAATCTTTATTTACGTCTTATGCTGACCCAATTAACATCCCCCTAAATGCTCGTGTATTGAAAACATAGGAAGGTCCAAATTCAATCCAGAAAAATAAACCAAAGTACTTTAATTAAAGCTTCTAAGATAGCTCAACGTATAATATTGTTGTTAAAGGACACGTTTTATTTAACAATTTTCCGACACAATAACTAAACATAATATTTTCCCATTTCCACTCATATAAAGAAAAATTAATTGAAATTATGAGAGACCATGGGAAATTGTTTCGAATGAGTAGAGGAGTTTGCCATTAGACAACGGCGGCGTGGTACAAGCAAGTTCCTTGGAAAATGATATTGTTTGGGAGAAGAGTTATCCACAAGAATATGCTACAAGCAAACCACCACACACTTGGTTATAAAGTGTATCCTAGGATCCTGGTAGAACCGTTTGAGCGGAAATCCAATAAGGCAGGATACTTTAATCCTTTTATTTTCAACCAAAAGGAAGTATCTTTATCAAACATGAGGTTCAACTTAAAACAACACAAACGATGTACACACAAGTCGTGCGAGCATTGTTACACGAACTAGATTAAGATCCTTCGCAATAACTCATTCGATAATGAGTTTAATGGAGTTTGTAATAAATTGAAGGAGAATTGAACGGAGAGTGCCGGTGAAATAAATTGGTTTGCGATGGGATCATAGAAATATAAATGCGTTTTAAAATTTGTTTGAAATCGTAAACTAGGTATGCTGTTATAAAAAGATTTTTTTTAATATGCAATAATAAAAGACAAATTGCCTTTTGTAATATTCACCTGAATGTTGCACGCCAAAATTTTTTTGACGCACTAGCTTGAGAATCTATAAGAAGCTCTGAATTTTGAAGTTATAAAATGTTACCAAATCGTAAAAAGAAACTGTTAAAGCTACAGAGATCGATGGCGATGAGTCTTGAATCTTGAGTCTAAGTATACATGCACCGCAAGCTTCTTGTAAACCTGAACTCTCGGAACATATTTCATATTGAGGTAAACGCGCTGATTTCAACTTAACCATTCAATTTGACTTTGTTCTTGAAACTGAATTCATTATTTGGCAACTAGTACAGTAATACACAAAACCTTAAAATAGTTATTGGCTGGTGTTACATCATCTCCCTGGACGTTATTTAACTTCCAGCACTAAGGTTGAAATTGTTTAGGTTTCCTGTTAGTCCTTAAATCTGGCGAGGCTGCTGGTTGGATTACCTCATTTGACGAACGCGGTTGGGTAAAGGGATTTGCAACCAGGAACTCCTTTTCTCTTGGAACCGAACTTTCCCCTTCTTGATTACTAACAATGCAATCACTTTCGCCAACCTGTTTATAAAAATCAAAATTTGCATCATTATCACATTTTAAGTTACCTTCCCTCGGGTCTGCTGTTTGAAGGTCGACTGATCCAAATGGTGGGAAAAGCGTTATATCTGCATCCAACTGATACTTCGATGGACGAATTTGATTTTGGTGATGTCTTAAGTATCCCCTTTCGGTTTGGACCCCATACATTTTGTTAGCAAACACGTCCTTGATAACTTCTTTTGCCCACTTCTTTGACTTCAAGTACTCACGAACAAATACCTGTTGTGACAAACGAAATTTTGGAGCGATGCTCTTTAGCTTTGACTTCCTACCTTCTGGAAGAAAACATGATAAAAGGTTTCGATACAGCCGTCCATGAAGCAGTTCTGCTGGACACTTGAGCGAATCTGCTTACGGTGTTGACCGGAAAGTGAACAGCAACGAGATGAGGGCTCTTTCATTCTACGCCATGTTCTTCTTAAAAGACTCCTTAAAAGTGCGAACAAACCTTTCAGCTTGGCCATTTGATGCTAGGTGTAACGGAGATGTTCTGTAGTGTTGAATCAAATGGTATTCGCAAAATTCCTTAAATATATGGGCCGTGAATTGAGTTTCATTATCCGTCACGATTACTTTTAGAAGTCCTTCAATCGCAAAAATTGCTTGTATTGGTTTGATAGTTGCTTCGGCCATTATAGCAGTCATTGACACCACAAACAGAAACTTGAAACCAAGTACCACTACCATCTTTTGGACTTTTTTATCCATACCTGGGAACCAGATATATTGCTAAACGTTTCATTCTGGAAACGCCCCAGTGACCTTCATGGACGTATTTAGGAGCTATAGGTTGCAATTCTTCCGGACTCGGTCGCAGTCTGAACTAAGGATAATAATATTATCTTGCATTGTCAAAGCAAACTTACGATCAAAATAGGGTTTCGCATCAATTTCGTCCTCTGGCAGCCAATTCTTCCATCCATGTTTTATGTAAGAAGCAACTCTCTTCAGCACCCTGTCTCTTGATGTTTATTGACTAATCGACTCAGCATTCAACGGGCTTGTTCCAAAATCTTCGATAATAGCATTCACTTCTTGAAATTCCCCTTGCGACTTGTCAAACTCAACATCAGGACCTGCTGGCAGTCGTGATAGTGCGTCGGCATTCCCATGTCTAGATGTAGGTCGGTACTCAATTTTATAATTATAGGCCATAAGAGTCAGGGCCCAATTACGAAGACGGTGCATTGTCATTTCCGGGATCGATTTACTGGTTTTGAATATGGTTGTTAATGCCTTATGGTCCGTCTGCAACTCAAAAACCCGACCATATAAGTAGCAGTGAAATTTTTTAACACCATATACAATTGCCAAAGCCTCCTTTTCTATCTGGCTGTTTAACTTCTGGTGCTTGTCGAGAGTTTTCGAAGCAAAGGCTATCGGCCTTTCCGTTCCATCAGCATATCTGTGCGATATTACGGCTCCAATGCCATAGCTGTAGCCATCAGAGGAAGCGACTTATCAAAGTGAGCTAACCGTGCAGCGTCTAATATGCTACTTTTTATAGTTTCCAACGCCCTTTGTTGGCTAGCGGTCCATATAAATTTAGCATCTTTTGCACGAAGTGCATTTAGTGGACCTGCTACTTGCGAAAAGTTGGGTATAAATTGATTGTAATAGTTCAATTTACCTATTATGGCTTCCAATTCTTTTAGATTCGAAGGCTGTGGTATATTCCGGAGCGCTTCCAAAAGCTTTTCGGACGGATGAATTCCAGCGGCAGATAATGTATGGCCCAAGTATTCTAGTTCCTTTTTAGCGAAAGTGCACTTTTCCTTATTGCACCGAAACCCAATACTTTGAAGTCGACCAAATACTTCCTTTAAAGTCCGCAGGTGGTCCATGTCATCCTTACCCGAAAAAAAGATTTCGTCCAGATACAACACAGCTACGGGAAGGTCAGTTGTTCCATTATGTTCTGGAACTCTGCCGGTGCGCTACTTATACCAAATGGTACAATCGAAAGGGTGTATTAATCACAGCCATCTCCTTCGACTCGTCGTCCAACTCGATTTGAAGATAGGCATCCAAAAGATCGTTCTTAGTAAACCTTTTCCCTCCACGTAGTGTATGAAAAATATCACGAATGCGTGGTATAGGGTGACGATTGGCTATCAGCTGTGGATTAACGCTATAGATTTAAAGTCTCTACAAATTCTAATGCCACCATTCGGTTTCTGTACAATTACCACGGAAGCTGCCCACTGCGTATGATGTACTGGCTTAAGAATCTGTGCTCCAATCAAGCGGTCCGCTTCTTTCTTGGTGTCAGTGTCTGACAAGGCATTCCACATTCACGTGGTACGACTAAAGAAAGAATCCCTGTACTTGACAGTACGTCCGAAGTTGGGCTCAAGGGTATACTGATGGGCATTCCTTGCAGTGCGAGTATTACAGTTGAATCATTTCAGGGGAGGAATGCAACTGCTAGAGCATTGTTTATAGAAGTAGCGATAAAATAATGAAAGGTAGGAGGCATTACGTCTGTGCTCCAGAGATGTAAATGTTTCTGTTATTGTTCGATCGCCTATCATTTTTAAAGCTCTTTTTTGTATTCTATCTAGAAAACTCAAGTGGGTTACAGGAGCACCTGCCCAAATGTGGGAATTATACTCAAGTTTAGGGCGAATATATGTTTTATATACTGTAGACAGATCAGACGGGGTGAAGAACCTCCTGCTTTTTCGAAGGAAACCTAAAATCTAAACATTTTCGATAAAACCCCTTAATGACAAACTCTATCAAATGCTTTAGAAATATAGAGTGCAATAATTTTACTTTCATCAAAACGGTGGACATATTGGTTGGAGAATGGTTTTGCCAGCGTTGAAAAACACATCTACAGAACAATAACGGTGATATTATCCGGGCCAGCGTATTTGTGTATGTTAAATCTTTTAATACTCTTGCGACTGTACGACTGCGAAAGAAGATAGGTCCCATGAAGTCATTTACGCTCTTGAGTACAGAAGGAGTTCTAACACCTGCTGGCAGCGTTGAGTTAGCAGCGAATTGGGCTGCAAGCAGATCTGCTTTTTCTTGGGAACTGACAACCGTAGGAACCGATGATGGCGAGGAGTTCTTTACATTTTTAACAAATGACTAAACAATTTTACTGCTTTTGGGACATTGCAGTATTTTTTGCCGGATTTTTTGTTCATTTAAAAATTCTGTCTTGCGAATGTGCACATTACTTCCCTTTCTAGCTTGCTGAAACTTTTTCCGGTTTTCTTCGGTTTTGTTGGCTTTATAACATCGGAAAGTTACCTCTTTCAACCTGATGACCTTTTCACAGCTCGAATCAATCCATGACTTATCTTTAGGTTTGATACTTTTTGACCTGTTCGGGACAAAATTTCTCATACCTAAGAGGATAACATTTGTTACCATAACTGCGCTGGAGTCTATGTCGCTACCGAAGAAGAACGCGACCTATTAAAGAACCTGAAGAAATTATTGAGACCGTCCCAGTTGGCTTTCTCGTATTGCCAAACGGTTCTCCTAGGGGGTTTCTCTTCAACAAAAATTATTTCCAGAATACATAGTGGAAGGGAAATTACAAACTTTTTTTTTATAGCAACAACAAATTTATAAAAGTGACGAAGATTTTTTTTTAATGATGGAACCAGTTCTGAAAACATATCTATCGTAACATATTCTGTCATAATTTTGGAATTCGTCATTTTAGCTCAAATAAATTTCATAATCGTTGTAACTATCGGATGCTATTTATTTGCGATATATATTTCTACGGCTTTTCCAGTTAGTTAATTTTTTATCATACCAAGAAGGGCATTTCCTTGATGTTATAACTTTTTTGGGAATGAAATTTTCAAAAACGGAATCAAGAACTGATTAAAGCTTACAAATTTGTTCATCAACTGTTGATAAATCGGAGAACCAGGTAACATCAGACAAAACTAAATTAATTTGCTCATAATCAGCATTTTTAAAATTAAAGACTAATTTTTACTTGCGATTATAGGTACTTTAATGCAAGTTATGCATTCGTACAGATTAAAAATTTTGAGATAACAATCAAACATGACATTACGATTATAAAGAAACATGTTTGAGTTACTGGCAAAATTCTTTCCGTCTGTCTGTCTGTATGTCTGTCTGTCTGTCTGTCTGTCTGTCTTTCTGTATGTCTTTCTGTCTGTTCGTCTGTCTATACGGATGTATTTTGGACTGCAGCCTGAACAGTTGGCCAATCGTCTTAATATTTTGAACTTAAGGTAATTTTGAAATTCTGCAGAGGAGTTTTTTTTTCAATTTTCTTAACTAAAAAATTAACGGTACCTGTCATATAACCGTTATGCAAAAGCTTATTTTTCTCGAAAACGGCTTCAAGAATTTTTATAAAAACAAAATCAGTGTACTACTGTAGGTATGCATTATTTTTTTGGTGAAAAAAAAATTAATATGGTGGGCTAAAAACTGTACCTCCCACAGCACCGGTTTTTTTTTCTTCGACTTTCTCGAAAACTGGTGATCCGATTACAATCAAAATTCATATTCAAGAATATGTATATAGCCTAAGTCATTTTGCATTAATTTTTTTTCGAAAACTTTTTTTTGTATTTTCAATAATTTAAAAAAATTTTTTTTTTGGAAAAATCAATTTTTTAAAAACGGGTAAGTGAATTTTTTTTTTTAATTTTGTTTTTCAATGTATGTTATTTTTATACTTATTCTTGAATTATTTTTTATAATTAAAAATAAAAAAAAAGTTGTTAAAAAAACCATTTTATTTAAAAAAAATTCACACTTTTTTACATTTCCTAAGGAAATAAAATGGCGTTCAAATTATTTCACCCAATACAATTCAACATACTTTATTCGAACAATCAAAAGTTCAGTCATTATGTTAATCGGATTAAATATCGAATTGTTGTCATCAGAGGAAATCCATTTGAGTCCAGGTAGATTAAAATCGCAGAAAAAGAAAAAGTCTGCCGATTTATATCTTATAACCTATCTCCTTAAAATGATAATCGTAAGTTAAATACTTAAAACATATGTTACAAATAGACACTCCAATAATAAATTACTTTTAACTACCATTTTATACAAATACTCCATGTGTTATTTCAAGAACTTGGTAGATATCCTTTCACCAAAAATAAATATCGCCGAACAATTCAAAGAACCCTTTATCCTTTGAAAACGATTTTATTTTATCTAAAAACGAAATATTTTGTAGCAAACATTTTAAATAATTTAAGGAACTTACATTGGTTTATTTCTCACAAATTTCTAGAATGTTCTTGAAATTAATAATATTTTAAAGCAGTTACTTTCTTTGCAAACAAACAGTAAATGAAAAACTAAAAAATTAAAATTTAATGTAGAAAAAAACATAAACGCAAATGACTACTTGATAACTTTAAACAAGTTGATTTGAAAGCAAGTTGATTTTTAAGAGAATCATATTTAATTAGAATTTAGAATTTGGCTCGATGACACTCCCGGGGCCGTCTGAAACTCAAGTTGAAGACACTAAGTCAAGAACAGCGAGCCTACCTAACCGACCTCTTCATCTTGGTTGTGCCTTTCGAAAGGCGGACATCAGCAGTTCGCACGATTCCATCAGGGCCTGGGTAAATTTTAATAACCTGACCTATCCGCCAAGCTGACCGGATCTCATTAGGTTCCACCACTATAACAATGTTTTCGATTTTAATTGGTTTTGAGGGTTTATGCCATTTTGAACGCCTCGTTATCCCAGGTAAATATTCAGTGTACCAGCGTCTTGTCATACTTGCCATCAGATGTTGAGCTCGGCGGCTGTACAACTGGCTGAACTCATCTCTTTCTGAAAATGCTCCAGGGGCAGTGACATCTTTGTCTGCGTCACCAAAAACAATAAGACTTACTATTGAAACGTCAGGATTCCAAAAAGCGTAACGACGAGGTATTTTAATGCTTTCAATGCTTTTCAAGTTACTGATGAATTCTACCCACAGAAACGTTACTTTCTTAGAAACTGATTCATTCCAGTTACATCCCTCTCGACAGACTTCTTGAAGCACAACACGCCCACAAATTATATAATGCGAAATAAGTCCAAGCGGATCGAAAATTCCCATTATAGTCCTTAGAATTTCACTCTTACTAATGACAGCACCGGGAGATAACATTTTGTTGAGATCTCCTTCATTAGATATTTTGTAAACAAAATGATCAGCAGCTGGAACCCAGTACATGCCCAGTACTTTAGTAACGTAACTGTCGCAATCGTCAGGATCAATGCTTACGAGCTTAGGATTTATGTGTGTCTCTGGCATCTGCATTAAAAAGTAAGCACTATTTGATTGAATTCCAATAAGATCAAAGTTCATCGATTTACAAATATCGATGGCATTTCGGGTTAGACACAGCTTGCTCAATAGTGTCGTGGCTGTTGAAATAATCGTCAACATAAGTTCGTTTTGTCAAACCATCAACCGCTTCAGGAAACTTGTCTCGAAAAATATTAGCATGATGATTATTCACAAATTGGTAGCAAGTAGGCGAACATCTAGGCCCAATCATCATAACCTGAATTATGAACACAGTTGGTTCTTGTGAACTATCCCCATCTCTCCAAAGAATCCTTTGGCACTGCTGGTCTTCTTTCTTGATTCGAATCCTATGGAACATTTCTTTTACATCTGCATTTACGGCTACCATACGCTCTCTGAATTTGAAAATACCAGCATGAAGGGGGACCAGGCTGTCTGGGCCTTTTAGCAAATGTGTGTTTAAAGAGACTCCCTTCACTTTTGCAGCTACATCAGCGACGTCACGAGGTTTTGGTGGGGACTTGTTAGGATTCTCTACAATAAATGTTGGAGCATACCAAACTCTTGCCCATTTTGTCTCCAGATCTTCGGCAGTGGCAACCCTCCCATAACCTTTAGCCAACAATTCCTTCATGTGATTGTTCTTCCAATCTAACAGGTAAGGCTTCTTCTTCAGCGACCTCTCGAGTCCTTCGAGTCTTTTTAAGGCCATCGGGTAGATATCAGGAAGCGTAACGTTATCTGAGTCCCACAACAACCCGATCTCATATTGATCATCAACAAATTTTAGAGTTCCTTCCATGATTTCAATAGCTCGAACATTTTCTCTACTCACCAAATCGTGTTTCGGTGCCATGAAACCAAACTCCTCTGTCGAAAAATGACGTTTAACTTGCTCGTGTAGTTGGTTTTCACCTTTCATAGCATCGTGAAATAGTAGCTGCATCGATGGTTGTGACACTGGGTGGGCAGACGAAACATTTATAGATGGAGCCGAATTCCCATAAACAATCCATCCAAGGAGAGTTTTTACTGCAAAAGGTTCATCGTCCTTTCCATGACGTTGGCCACGACCCATTAAAAATTTGGCATGATCAAGACCCACTAAAATCTTAGGCTTTGCATCTACCAGATCCGTAAGTGGGAGTCCACGCAAATGGGGATACGAAGTCTTTAGAATATTGACATCAATTGTCTGACACGGCAACTCTAAACCCTTGACGGTATAAACATTCTTGAGCATGTGGCGCTTCCGATTACCAACACCAGAAACCGTCAGAGTAGTTTTTATTGATTGCTCCCGCCTTGACACACCTTTCGTCCATTGCATTGTCAAGTTTTCTGGCTCTCCTTCTAGACCAAGTTCATCGAAAAGATCCTTTTCGAACATTGTCAGTGACGATCCATCATCAAGGAAAGCAAAAGTATCGACAAACTTGTTGTTCGATCCAAAAACTCTAATGGGAACTATTTTGAAAAGTACTGGAAGTTTAGGGCCAATATGAGAAGCATGAAGTTGAGGAATCGGCACGTACGGTCTAGCTGCGATATTCAGTTCTGAATCTTGAGGAGCTTGATGTAGCAACGGATGATGATGACCAGAACACCCATTAGTTCCACAAATTCGCTTTTTGGCACAGAATCTCCAGTCATGTTTTGAAGGTTCCAAACAAGAAAAACAAATTAATTTTGATTTTGTAAAAACCAGTCTCTGTGATGGAGTCAAAGCCTTAAATTCTTCACAATCATTCAATTGGTGCTGAGCATGCCTACACTTTATGCATGTCTCAGCTGTTGTAGAAATCGAAACGGGTTGATGAGTCAATACACGACGAGAAAACTTAGATGAAGAACTTCCTTGATGGTTAACCTTTTTGTGATCAAAAGATTCTAGCGGTTTAAGCAGCTCGGGTGGCAACTCAATGACTTTTTCCAGAAGAAAATCTGCAAAATCCTTTAGATTAGCTTGAGGGATTGAAGATCTTCTTTTCCACCACTCCTGGTACAAGCCTGCACCCAGCTTACAAACCAGATCTGTCATGACATAACCATTGTTGAGATCATCTTCTTTGTTCATCGACTTCAAATCGGCTACAAATCCACTTACTTTAACTGACCACAAACGTAACAGTGGGTCACTCTTGGAATTAAGAGATGGAAGACTTAAAAGGTCGGATGTCAACCCGTGAACAAGAACGTCAGATCGTCCGAAAACTGCTTTCAAAGAATTCATAATGGCCGTGGCATCTGAGGAATACCTGAGGCGATCACTGACGAGTTGATACGCATCGCCTTTCAATGCTTTTCGGAGGCGAGCAACATTCTCCTTTCCATTATATCTGCCTTCAATGGTAGTCGAATTGAAAACTTCTTCAAAATAAGGCCACTCCCGTAAATTGTCTCCAGAAAATATTGGCAATTCCTGCACATTGTTGCGATTCAGAATGGTAAGTAGACTTGCCATATCTACTTGAGATGGCGTGTCCTTAGCAACTTCATCATGAGTCTGACTCTCGCAGAAAGATCTAGATGGCTTGGAAGATTGAGATGGACTTACCAGAAAATTATGATTTTCTTGAATTCTTCTGATGATATCCAACCTTGCATTATTAACTGGCGAAACCTTTGCATTTTTTGATTCAGATGCTGGTTGAACAGGAAGATGGGAAAGTTTTACCATTTGCAATTTCATCTCTTCCATCTCTGCCCTCAAATTTGCAAGTTCCTTGTTTTTTTCAGCAACCAGTCCTTGAGCTACTGCAGCAGCTTCCATTAAAACATCCATAGTGACTTCAACCTCATCGTCCTTTTCTGAAACCAGCGGAAGAGAACTAGTTGCGTCTTCAGAAACAGGAGCTTCCGATTTGCAGAAAGTCTTGCCACAAAACCACGGAGTAGTTTTATCATACTCATCTGGATTGAAATCAGCACAACCATAATGCCACCAGAAATGACAAACTTCACAAGCAACCATTTTATTGTCGTCCATCTTTGTACAATCTGAGTTTTTACAGCTACGGACTCGACTCATTTCGAATAAAAATTATATTAAAATTGCGTAAAAACCAAATTTGCAATATAAAATAAAATTTTGTTATTTCAAGAACTTGGTAGATATCCTTTCACCAAAAATAAATATCGCCGAACAATTCAAAGAACCCTTTATCCTTTGAAAACGATTTTATTTTATCTAAAAACGAAATATTTTGTAGCAAACATTTTAAATAATTTAAGGAACTTACATTGGTTTATTTCTCACAAATTTCTAGAATGTTCTTGAAATTAATAATATTTTAAAGCAGTTACTTTCTTTGCAAACAAACAGTAAATGAAAAACTAAAAAATTAAAATTTAATGTAGAAAAAAACATAAACGCAAATGACTACTTGATAACTTTAAACAAGTTGATTTGAAAGCAAGTTGATTTCTAAGAGAATCATATTTAATTAGAATTTAGAATTTGGCTCGATGACACCATGTATCCAAAATTTAATTTATAACTATTATTTGATTAGTTGTATCCCAGAAGTCAGACTTCATCCTATCAACTTATATCTTTCCTAACCAAAATACAAGTATCTAAACCCTTTTTATCTGCCTCTGTTTTCATATATTCTTCCATCAAGGACTACCGCGAACTCCAGAGAAAATATTTTACATAAATTAAACTTGTACGCAACTTCTCCCAGAAGCATAGATTAATGAAACATCACTATACAACATAATACTACCCACGGACACTTAACTAAGTTAACAGTGGCGTGATAATAAGGACGATACCAAATCCTTACAACATCGTCTATAGGGATGTACCCTGAACTGGAACAAAGTTATCTTAACTATCAAAGTTCGCACGGATGGGTGCGTTGAAAATGAAAGCAAAAGGAGCCTTTCAAGATGAAAAATTGTGTTGAATGCAACGAACTTCAACTGCAGTTTTGTTTTTCTTCATTAATCTTTGTTAAAGCGGAAAAAACCCAAGAATAGGAACATTTACTCGTGTGTTTTGTTTCCGGACTTACTGATTTTGGAAGATAAGATTTTTAAGATTTTGTTTGACTTTATAAGCTATAGAACCATGGGTAGTTTTTTGGAAGTTTTAAGGGATAACAATTTTTTGAGGATAAGTAGACTTACTTTGATTCTGAAGACATTGAAGAACAGACAGAAACAGAACTACAAGAACTTTCATCCACCTCAGCAAGCTGAAACGAATAAAACTAGAAATTTAATCCTTTTAACAGCGCCATCTTCAGAGAAATAATTTTAATAACAAGACATTTTCTGCCATTTTGTTTAATAACTCAGAAGCTTTGTATATAAAATCTATAGTACTATCATGGGGAGATGTTTTGTGTAGTCCCTCTATAGAGCTGAAGCAGAACTAATTTCCACAACTTCTGGAATGTAAGAGAATGAAGAGGCATGTTGTACCAAGAGAAAATATAAGTGAATATCATATTAAGAGGGTGAAGAAGGCGTTTGATTTACTTAGGTTAGGGGTGGAAATATGGTATGGTATATGCTTTTATTGTTTGGTAGCAAAGAATATAGAATTCTATATTCTTTGTTGGTAGGTAATATATGAATGTATCCTTGGAACATGTTTTGCTGTCACGTTTTGAATTGATGGTAGAAAAATAAGGTAGGGGAGGAAAAATTGTATTCAGTTATATTGCCAAAATACCTGCCTTGAAATCATTCACAAGTTACCAAATTCCAACAAAAATACCAGCAAATATTTTTTCTCACAGCAAACATAAAACTATGTAGGTTATTGTAAGAATGTGTGTGTTAAATTAACTTCAACACAAAAAATAAAACATTTAAAATGTAGGCAAGTGAATAGTGAAGGTAAAAAAGGTACACAAAACAAGGTCAACAACATCCATATCGCTTATAAGGATTTAACTAAGGATATGTATGTATCTATGTTTCTCCCTCTGAATTTTCTGTCTGCGATCCCTTTATTGAATCCAGAATAAAGGATTCATATTAACATAGCAACGTAAGAATACTTTCAGTTTCAGTAGTAAGCACACATTTGTTTACCTATATCGGTAGACTTGTATCTTACTGCATATTCCAAAAAAAAAACAAAACCAAAACAACTATGTATGTAACTTACTGAACTTGATCAAATGTATCTACAAGCCACATCCGCCAAAAAAGTAAAGAGTTCACTCTCTTACCCAATATATATTTCTTGCTCTTACTTTTTCGCTTCTCTACTCATTTCCACTACAATCCACTTAGGCTACTGTAGCGCCCTCACATGAGCTGAGTTCAAATTAAAAAAATCGTCTCCATGATAGTACTATAGATTTTATATACAAAGCTCAGAAGTAAGACACAATAATTCCAAAATAAGAAAATTGTTTATTTTTTAGAATATAGCACACACTGCTCGTTTGAATTTGACTTAGTCCAGTCGGGTTAAACATTTGAAATGAACATTTTATTTTCGGTCAATAATTTCGCCATTTTTGATTTCCGACAAAAATTATAAAAGTCCTAATATTTTTTTTCAAAAATGAATAAAAAACTGGGAACTGAAAGATCTGGGATCATAAAAATATTAATTCGTTCAGGTTTTTCTTATTGTTTGTTTGGGGGATCATTAGTGGTCCAAATATCGATTTTCGAGAAAAAACCTGCTGGAGCTTTGCCATTTTGAGTTTAATGAACAACTGATTTCTGACCAATGGTGAATGTATTACTATTAATATTATTAAATTTAAATTGCTTATCCAAGAATGGTATGTTGGCTTTGAAATGTTTGAGGTTTTTTATTGTTTTATTTTGTTGTAATCTTATTTCAATCTTTCGGTGACTCGTTTGATATTTGACAGAAACAAGTAACATTTACGTTGAAAATAACACAGTTTGAACCACAATACTTAACGGTTTTTAGTAAAAATGAAGTACGCCGTAACACGTCTTAAATAACAAAGAATTTATGAAAAATGTATTTCGAAAATTGTAGGACCGGTTTTAATAAAATCCTGTTTTTTATTTTTAGTTTTTTGAAAAAAAAATTTTTTTTAAATATTGGTATGCAGTTTTTTTATACGCATGTGATTATAAAATTGAAATTTATTTTTATTAGTTTTAAAAATATTGATTTTTCAAAAAAAAAAATAATTAAAAATTAATTTTAACTAGACAAATCAAAAAGTTATTCAAAATTTTGATACGCATAATTAATTTGGCTACCTAGATCTTCTCAAATTAAAAATTTGACAGAAATCCAAAGAACGGTTGCCGAAAAAGCCCAAAATTAAATAAAAAACGTTGTATGAAAGGTACCGTTAATAGACTTTTCCCGTAAATTTGGTTCTAATCACATGATAGCCAATACCAACAAAAAAATTGGCACGACCGGGCCGCACGTACTTGCTCTTAGGTGCATAATTACATTGGAAAGCAAGATCTTTGACAGAAACAAGCAACATTTGCGTTGAAAATAACACAGTTTGAACTTATAAAAAGTATTAAAAAACACAATACTTAAAGGTTTTTAGTAAAAATGAAGTCTTAAATAACAAGGAATTTATGAAAAATGTATTTCGAAAATTGTAGGGCCGGTTTTGATAAAATCCTGTTTTTTATTTTTATTTTTTTGAAAAAAAATTATTTTTTATATTCTGGTATGCAGTTTTTTAGAATTTATTAATATACATGTGATTATAAAACTTTAAATAATTTTTGTGATCAGTTTTCAAAATTTTGATTTTTCAAAAAAAAAATCAAAAATTAATTTTAATTAGAAAAAAAATTATTAAAAATGTTGATATGCAGAATTAATTTGGCTAAATATAAAATTTGACAAAAATCCAAGGAGCCGTAACCGAGAAAGCCCAAAATTAAAAAAAAACCGTTATATGAAAGGTCCGGTTAATAGACTTTTCCCGTATATGTGGTTCTAATCAAATAATATCCAATACCAACAAATTATTCTCAAAAAATTTCATTAAAATCATTGGAGCCGTTTTCGCGAAAAATAAGATATTCCTAAACGGTCATATGGAAGGTACCGTTATTTTTAGGGCTAAAAATAAAATTTCAATTTCCCCTCTGGGGAATGCCAAAATAATCACACACACCAAGTTTGAAGATAATAGCTTAAGCCGTTTATGCTGCAGCTCGTTATTCATACTGACAGACAGAGACAGACAGACCGACAGACAGACAGATAGACAGACATTTTGTCTCGATCACTTTTTTAGACTCTATGATCGTAATGTCATGTTTGATTGTTACATATCTCAATTTTTTTAATATTCACGAATCCTAAACTTGCCTTATAGTCCCTATAATCAATCGCAAGTAAAAATGATTTTCTAACAGAAGTTTTAAAGAATAAAAATTTGAAATTATGAAAATAAAAGAATTGAATTCTGTTACCATAAAATATTATATATATCTTAATATTTATAGCATTAATTTTCAATTAAGACAATGGAAGAGCTTTTAATTACTGGTAAATGGGTTACAAGATTGTGAAAAGCAATGCGGAATAGGGGGGCAGACTTTAGACTACGAGCTACGAGGTTTAGTGTTGATGGAGATCAAATTCAGTAGTGTGGAACAATCAATGTTTCCACTGAGAATGAGAAGGTCGTGGACGAATATAATATCTGCGATCTCCCGTCTTTGTACTTGCCAATACAGGAACTATAAGGTAAGTTATGTATTCGTGCAAAAAAAAATCTAACAATCAAACATGACATTGCGATGATAGAGAGAGAAGTCGAAAAAAGTGGGTCCGGAAATTTCGTCCGTCTGTCTGTCTGTTCGCACATCTACAGCCTAAATGGATGAGCCGATTTCCTTCGTACTTGGTATTTAGTATTTATTTGGTAGTATCTCGGGGGATGTTTTTCATTTTTGCTTTAGGTCGAAAATTACCGGTACCTGTAAAAAGTTTGATTTTCTCGAAAACGGCTCTAACGATTTTGATAAAACTTTCAGGGTGCTATTTTTTTACAACAATACATCTTTCAGTTAGAATGATTTTCTTCGAAATTTGTTCTATAAAGGTACCTCTCATAGAACCACTTTTTTCAAATGCGGTTTTATCGTAAACCATTTTAAAATTTTCTCAAAAAAAATTGGTTTTCGAAATATTTTAAAAACGAATTGATTGAATTTTTTTTAAATAATTTTTTTCAAATGAAAATTACAGATTTTCTTATAATGACATACTAAATATATTTATTTAAATATTTTTTTTGAAAAGTTTAAAAAAGACGACTTTTTATTTTGATATTTTTATTTTAATATATTCATTTTTTACATTACATTACATATTGATCTACTCCGTAGATAAATCTGCTAAGTAGAGACACTTATGAGCACTGGCTACTGAGGCCATCAGCTCAGACAATTACAAGACAACACACAAGACGACATTGATACAGGACAGAACAGAAGATAGGAAGAGGACGGAAAACAGAAAACACATAACACATGTCAACAGCACGCAGTTGGTTTTCAGACGGTCCTCCATCTTTCCACTAACCACGCGCAACGATGCTTGAAATATATTCATACATATGCAGCCACTAGGCAATTATCTAGAATAAGAACAAGTTCGTGCAACCCAGTCGTGCATTTTATTTTAAGTTCAGATAGTGTTATTTTTCTACGTTAATGTTACTTATTTTTAAAATTTTACTCGACGATGTGACCGCACATAAGCAAGTACGTACGATCCAGTCAGTCAGGTGAAACACACTGAAAGCTCTCTTCCATGAGGCCTTACTAAAAATTTAAAATGAACAGAGTCTAGACACATAAGACAAATCAGTGCGATCTATATGTTTCAATTTTGTATAGAAATTCGTATTTACTGAAACTTTTTTGTTTGCTTAAATTATTTTAATTAAATATTTGCAAATATCCGATTTTGTTAACAATGTGTGCATATGTTCTCCTTTTAGTTCAAATATAAAACTAAAATTGGAGGTAAAGATATATCCAGTCCATAAGCGTACATCATGTGAAAAAAAAATTAAAAGTATTTTTGAAACAATTTCATTTTAAATGTATTACCATTTTAATAAACCCTGAATTTAAAATACTTTGCTAGAGTGTCAATGTAAAAAAACATACCAAATAAGTTTTCATAAATTAGAAGTGAATTTTTGCGTTTGTTTTAATAAAAACAAAACAAAATTACTGAAACAATGGAATTTTTTAATCAACATCAGTGAATATATTTTAAATAAAATTAATAAAAAATAATAAAGCAACAAACACAAACACAATCCAATTTACGGCCCTAATAAAAACTTCACACAAACATGTGTTGCATTTGAAATGCTATACTCTGGTTTTTTGTGTTTGGAGTCTCAAAGTATTGAGTTCCAAAAAAGCATTCACACATATTCCATTTAATTCCATATGCATAGAAATATCCTTAGTCCTTCCAATAGCATCCCACTGCATAGATTTGATATTTATTTTGTTTTAGACATTTTTTTAATGAACTGGACACTCTCTGGCAGAAAACCACTTAATTTAGAATAAAATTGAAAAATACTATCTCGGCTTACATTTTGCACAAAGTTAGGTTCGTTTTTGCTCCTAGAGAGAGTGTGTGTACCTACGGCTCAAATCCTTGTAAATTTGGTAATAGAAGCTAGGAAACCAAACCATACCATTGTATATGTATATCGGCTGAGTTTCTTCGTGCATAGATACATAGATGAATGTATACGAATGAAAATATCGTTTGGTTACCACACATAATATTGCAACATCTGGTGTCTATATCGTCCTTTGGATGTCCTGCGATATTGTTTTTTTTTTTTTTTGCTTTTGACGAATAAAACCCGAAACTGTTTCTAAGAACACACAAGCAATAAAGTGTGCCATTTCATTTGGAATATTTGTTTATATAAATTTGAAAGCCTTGGTCTGTTATTTGCTAACTGCTGGTATCCTTCCATCAGTCATGTGATGCCATTTTAGTTTTTAGTTTTATTTTTAGCCAAACATAAGAGAAAACGATAAAACCAACTTTTCAGTGAAGTTTAGAGTTTTATTTGCGGCTAGTATTTACACAGGAATATGTTGCAAAAACTCATAGGATGAAAGTTAATACTGAACGTAGAAGTATTTTTGAAAACTTGGATTTTGTGTTTAATTTAATATAATAAATCTTTTAAATCGACAAAAATTTTATGCGGCAAATCTGGTTTGCCGGAATTAAATTCAGAAGAGGATTTGTTTCTAATTTGCTGATAGGCCGCGCCCCCATTAGCAATAATTATATCGATCATTATGTCAGACATTATTTCTTAAGTTTATATTTCTTTAGTTAGTGGGCAAATTATTTTATTAAATTTCATTATTCCCAATGATCTCACCAAATGAACAACCTTGCATTATTTCTTATTTTTGTTGAGAAAATGGAAGCGATTGGGAAATTTTTTCAAATTATTATGTATTTTTAGCTATTTCTATTTATTTTTTTTTGCTAAGAAATGCCTGCAAAACATGCAAACGATAAAAACAACATTAATAAAAATGACAGAAAATGAGCGTCATTCATGAAACTTCAAATTTCTTTCTCCAATTATTTCTTCTATTGTGTCAAGAAATAAATTGCAAAATGTATCTAAAAATAAGAGAAATCCAGACATAAACATTAAACATTTCGTTAAAGCTAAACATACCCCCAATGTCATTGTCCAGTCCATGAATGGCACTTACATCGAAGAAACCGAAAAGCTCTAAGTACTCGGTATGTGTGTCAACCACGACCTCCGTTGGAACGCCCATATATTTGAAATCGCTAAGAATGCTGCTAGGTGCTTAGGTTTTCTGTATCGGTGTAAGAAGTATTTTTCCTCATCTGATCTGGCTACAATCTATAAAGCGTTTATACGCCCTAAGCTCGAGTATAACTCCCACCTCTGGGCAGGTGCTTCGCAAACATCGCTCCACCTGCTTGATAGAATACAAAATCGAGCGTTAAGATTGATAGGAAATAGAACTGCCTCTGAAACAATTGCCCCTCTCGAACACCGACGCAATGTTTCATGTCTTTCCTTATTTTATCTTTTCTTTTATAAAAAATGTTCACTCGAAGTAGCCAGCTGCATTCCTCCCCTTAAAAGTTTCTCCCGTTATACTCGTCTCGCAAAGAATTCTCATCAGTTCACCCCTGAGCCCAATTTCGGACGTACCGTGAAATATAGAGATTCTTTTTGTAGCCGAACAACACGAATTTGGAACAGTTTAGCCGACGAGATTTTCCCTTGCCATTGATCTGCAAACATTCAAAACCTCATATCTCTCCCCTCTCTATCCTCCTAATGCCCGTGCAGTGTGTTCTACATTAAAAGGGAAACAAATACTCCCTTGTGCGCGCGTTAATTATAAAAAAAAATAAGAGGCCTCCACAAGAAATATTGGCTACATGACACATATCTTGCAATCATCTATTTCAAGTGGAGCCTTACGGTTAATACGCCAGTTCAACGAAATTGCTTTATTCGTCTTAGCCGAGGAAACTTTACTTTCCATGCAAACTCGATACTTAGAATTATTAAAAAATAAACAAGGAGATCTTTTAGCTGTGTTTGAAATCTACACTACAAAATCCCGACTATCAAATCTCCGATCCTTAAAATCCCGATTACCGAAATTTCTACTGGTTGTAGTAGTATTCAAACTAAAAAAATTTAACATTTTAATGCCATTTCATTCATAGTGTTCATGTTTGTTCGTGGTGATTCTCAGATTTTCGTATTTTTATTTTAATTTTTGACTGACCGAAAGCTTAGATTGTGCCAGAACCAGACGGAAGCTTCCAGAAGTTTGCAAATTTGTATAAATACACGAGTAGATGCCATTAAGAGTTTAGTTTATTTTCAAAAGTGGAATTGTTAACAACTGGAAGCGTTAGTAAAAAGTAATTGATTATATAAAAGTGATAAAGTATAAAAATGTTTTTGAATTGTGAATAAGTTAAATAAGTTAAATTTGCTGAAAGATGTAGTGTTTCATAAAATAAAGAGATTTGTTGTATTATTTTGGACATTTGATTGAGTTTTATTTGTTGAGCCCCAAAAGAAGATAATCTTCATGCAAAAAAATTTTGCTTTTTTCGTAAAATAAAAAAGAGAATGTTTTCAAAGACAAAACTTAAAGGATTAAAACTATTGAAGATCTCCTTAAAAGACCTTGAGATCCTAGGAAGATTCCGGAGAAGATGCAACCATCAATTGAATTAAACCTACCTCGAAGCAGATGTGGACAAAATAAAGCTCAGTAAACTCCAGTGGGCTGGGCACCTAGTTTGCACGAGTGAATAGGAACTTGCTCAGTTCTTTTAACGGTAGATGACAACGTGGCAGACCTTGCTTACGTTAGATTGCGTAGACTAGGGCGACCGAAGCCTTGGGGTGCGCAACTGGATGGTGTCAGCCAACAAACGGGTTATATGTACGAACTTGCTTAACGTGGCCCGGATCAGATACCGGTCATTGCGTTGTTAATTTGCATCAGCTCTCAGATTAAACATGAGTTTTCGAGAAAAACCAATTCTAAAAATTATTCATTACAAAAAATGATAAATGAAAAAATATCTCACAGATACCATACTGTAAGGACAAAAATCTGCAACAACTTAAGCCGAGAAAGCAAAATATTTTGTCAAACACTTGGAGCAAAACTTTTATGATCAATTTTCTGAATTCATCGAAGAAGTGGAAGAAGTTGCTGCTTTCAACACTACAGTCACCAGATCCAATCCACAATCCAACAAATCTTCATACAAAGGGATGACGCCTTTTCTTCATTCGAAGAAGTTACTGACATCATTTTTAGAAGTCAGCCGGATATAATAGGATCTCTAACCAAGTGCTTGAAAAAATACCAAATCCAACCAACCACCTGTTTACGATCTCAACTGGCCAAAAAAAACAGTTACTTCCGCGATACAAAGGAAGTTATAAGACTCTTACCCGTGTCAAAGAAGAGCAACCGAGCGTGTCTCAATGCATTTGACTGCATTCAGATGTGACTCACGGACTACCTGAACACTTTGTAAGCATAATCAAAAATTTTCTAATCCATAGATTTTAGCATGTCCAGGGTAGCGAAGAATATTTAACAATAAAGAGGGCCAGTATTGGATTTCCACAATGTTCTGAGTTATGCCCCATGTATATTATGTATATACATACGACGAAAACAAAGCTGTATGCCTATAACTTGATAATATATGCACCATCTCCTTTTTAGATCCCGGAGACTTATTTCCCTGCCCACCGGCGAAACTACAGTTCGCTGTCGACTTGGGCATCAAATAGCAAGCTTTTTCAACCACCTCGATCACCAACTAGCTTCCCCCATTCTTGCTCGGAATGTTGGTAGAGGTCTTCTTCCACTTGCTTGGAAACCAAAGTATTAGTCTTTCTGCATTACGCGGTCCCTGCGATATGGAATCGAAGATTTCCTGAGACGGAGCATTGGTGCCTATTCGCTTCATAAAACCCAACCCAGCCGTCTGAGACGTTGAATTGTTAACCTTTTGATTAGGTCTGTGTTGCAGTAAAGGGGAAAAAAATTATGCGGAAAAATTTTTTCTTGTTTCTTTAATTTTTTGTTTTTTTTTAATTTTTCGAACCTTATTTCTGCTTTCTATTATCTAAAGTACGCCCTCCTTACGTTCCTTTCCTTTTTTTTTTGTTTTGAGAAGCCACTATTTCTGGTTTTTCGTTGCAGCGCCGCCGCTTTGTATGTGCCCACTGTTCAGCTGCATAAAGTTGCCAGCTCTGATCACCAAACCAGGAGTTTTGCTGTATTGGACGTGTAAGAAATCAATATTTCAAAGGCTGCCTCTCCGAAATCATTTTGGCAATGTCGTCAAACTGGTTTTCAATACTTGATTCTGGCATTAAGGAACTTCTTTGGAGGTTGTTAGAGACTCTAGTAGAAGGTTACCTGGAAATTTCTTGTGATAGCAGTCTGCCTTTAAGCTTTCTCATAGTAGAATTCTTTTCTTGTCTTCCGATTCAATGTTTTCCCCTCGGAAAGTTCGAACATTCCTTATAGTGGAGAACGCTTCGCGTCGATCGGATTGTGGGAATCTGGTTGACAGTTGATCTCCATGATCCCATTTGATTTTCCGTCTGAATCACCAAAGATACGCACTCACCCTAGCTCGGCTTCAAAGTCGCCTCGGACAATTTTAATATCAGCCGTATTTTTTTGGGAAAGCTTTCTGTAGTGCAGTGGGATTTCCCAAAAAACGCATCCGCAGCAGTTTTTATATTTCAAAGTTGACACTCTTGACAACCTAGTTGTCAAATGATTGAACTACAAACGAAAAACAAAAAGAGCGGAAGCGGGAAGGGACAAACGAAATCAAATATCGGCTTTTATCGGTATTGGAATGTTGTATTTGTAGTGTGTTTATAAAATCCTACTGCACTGCGGATAGCTTTGCCAAAAAAAAAACACGGGTTAAACTAATATTTGTAAGGTCATTCTCCTTCTCTTATATAATTTAATTGAGGTTTTTATCAAAATTTTGTATTTATTCTTCAATATTTTCTTATATACGAATCTACTACTAACAGCGTCAAAATAATTTAAGGAGCAAAAAGTCAAACATCTAAAAAAAAATAATTGTTTCCCCAAATAGTAAAGGTTTTTTTTATTGTTCCAAAAAATTTTATGTTGAAGCAAACAAAGCCATTTACAAGACGAGCTATAGAAAAAAAAACTGTTCAACAAACTAGTAAAAGAGGACGAATGAATGGTGAAAGAACAACATAATAATTATCCTTAGGACGCGCTTGCTGTTTAAATGCACAAAAAGAACTGGTGCTCTAAAAAGAACTAAAAAGACACGTCGATGCATACAGGATAACCCTGCTGGAAGAATTTATCTGACTGGATGAATAGGGCAGGACTAACAATATGAGTTTGAGGATGGAAGGAGTTTAGTTTGGAACACAACGTGACCTTGTTAAGCTGGTAATTTATATTGTTCTGGACTTTTTTTTTTTTTGTTTTATTGTTAACAATACATCCGGAATTTTTGTTACCTGCAACTACAGCTTTTAAGGTTCTGGAAAACTAAATAGAACAAATGAACTAGCAGATGTGGATGTTGGTTGCCATTAAATGGCATTTATTAAACATTTTTTTACCAATTTTTTCTGGCAGAAGTCCAGAAATGGAGTAATTTTTTCTCTTAAACGTTATTTGAAGCATCAGTTTTAAGAAAAAATCAGCCTTATAACCTCTTTTCAAATAAGCAGCCTTAGAGCCTTCCATTTCTTATCCTGACTAATTAAATGAATTGCAATTGTTCTCGCAAATATGAAATATATTTGTGTTTAAAATAATGTTCAATTTATCGTTTATTTAGTCGACATTGATTGGCATTTCTAAACATATACTGGCATCCGTTAATTATTAACTATCGCCTCACGTATAAATAAAAAAATTAACAAAACCACCCAGTTGTGTGGTATCGATATCATGCATCGCCTGATGGTCAATTAGCAAAACGATGCAAGCTGGCCAACGACAGTGTGGTCCATTTCGAAACCAGAACCAGCCACCCTGATAATTACCCGATGACCACTACCGGCAATTTGGACTCCGAATCCGAACCCAAGATACAAGGCATTTCATTTAAATATATAGGTAATATCAATACCACATTTTGTGAATGTTACAAGTGAGTTATATTCAATAACTATAGATACAGGGAGTATATACTCAACGATTGAAAAGTAGGTTGAGTTCAGATTCGGTGCAGTATCAATCTCACCAAAAATTGTTGTAGAATTATTATAAAGTATGCGTCTCCCTAGCGGTGTTTTTCACGGCTGCAAGTGAAGTTTTCCCCATTTTTTTTTGTATTCCGCCGGGAGATGCAAAATTATACTTCCATGATAATACAGGGCTGTATCGAGGGTTAAGTAATAGGGGCGCGTTGTTATTTGATATTTTGATATTTGATATTTATTGAATAAAAAACATCTGTACAACGAGCTTAACTTTAACTTTAAAAATGTACAGGATAGTTAAATAAATACATAATTACAAATTATTTGAATTGAAAAAAAAGAATAAGAAAACAGGTATTATAAACTAAACAAATTAAAGCAAATAAAAGCTTATTAATCTGAACAAAAGATGAAAATAAAGAATTACTAATAAATTAAAGAAATTGAAAAATTGAAAAATTGAAAAATTAAAACTTTAAAGTCGCAATACGAAACATAAAATAAAAAAAAAGTTATATAAAACAAAAATTAATATATTTAAGTATGTTCAATTCAAATTTGAGATATGCTCGAAGCAAAGTTCATGAAATTTTCGGTGTTCGATACTTGACCTCAGACGACTGGGAAGATTATTCCACAGTCTAACAGCATAAACGAAAAATCGCCTGCGTGATGTCAATGGAGTAAACATCGAGGAGCGTAGAAGAATGTTATGACGAGACGAACAAAAGTTAAGTTTATTAAAAAGAGAGTGAGGAGTCTTGTTAACAATTAATTTAGAGAGAAAAGAACAACATCGATATTTGAAGAAGGCTTCCAAGTTACATCCTAAAAGTTGACGAGTATAAGACGAAACATGATCGTATCTGCTAAGATTAAAAACGAATCGTGCAGTAGCATTGATGGCAACCTTAAGCTTCAAAGACTGGGAGTCAGGATCTGAAAACAATTCACATCCATATAATAATATGGGTAAGATAATATGGGTAAGATAGCGAGTTTTAATTTGACCTCGGTTGGTAGAATAGATTTAGCAACAGATAAACCTCGGAGTGAACCATAAATTTTAGCAATTACTGAGTTAATATGAGTATCCCACGTCAGTCTATTGTTGAATGTTATACCTAAATTTCTTGTGTGGGACACAAATTGAATTGGACATTTATTTAAAAATAAGGGCGGAATGTTTTCAAGATTAAGTTTATTTTTTAGCAATCGGGATGGATTTCGTTTTTTCAGGATTCAGTTTGAGTCCATTTCTGGTCGACCAATTGTATATGGATTGCAAGTCTTGGTTCATTTTAGCTAACTCAACGTCAATCTTCCCCATAGGAAAAGAAGTGTATAGTTGGACATCATCTGCGTAGATATGATACTGACAAAACAGATGACAAATCATTTATGAACAAAGAAAACAGTAAAGGTCCCAATATTGATCCTTGCGGAACACCAGTATTAACGGAAAGATACGAGGACAGTTTATTATTGCACGATACTGCTTGCGAGCGACTTGTAAAATATGAATAAATAAGATTTTTAGCTGTGTCAGAGAAATCAAAATACGTTGTCAGTTTATCACACAGAAGATTGAAGTCAACACTGTCAAATGCTTTTGAAAAGTCAAGTAAAGTTATCACAGTTATATTACTATTGTCTAAAGCTAGCCTAACATCGTCAGAAACCTTTAGAAGTGCTGAGATACAGCTATGTCCTGGCCTACATCCTGACTGTAAAGGGTTAAGAAGACGTTTTTCTTTAATATATGCTTTCATTTGATTACTTATCATCATTTCGAAAACTTTAGATAGAAAAGGAAGTATAGCTAAGGTCTGTACTCTTTCTTCTTACCTGGCTTAGGTATAGGGATAATTTTGGATATTTTCCAGGATGCAGGATAAGTTGAGGTAGTGATTATTGTATTAAAGAGGTGTGTTATGTGAGAGAGTATAAAAGGAAGAAGGATTTTAATAAAGTCAGGGTGAATATTGTCAAGACCGGTTGATTTGGATTTAATACCTACTTGGTATTCATCTACAGCACATAAAGAAAATGTTTCCTGTCTATCGTTTGCTGGTTGTTCAAGTCACATAATGTTCGGTTGAAAAGGGGCAGTTAAAATCTTTCTATTCAAGTCATCTAAATCAAAGTCATCATCAAAAACTGACGTATCCTTTTTTAAACCAATATTCTTTACTTCTTTCCTGAAAAATTTGGAGGAACAGTCGGAGTTGAACATATTATTGTAATAATTATATTTGGCGGATTTTATTAATCTTGTAACCAGATTGCGGAATGATTTGTATTATTTGTTATATTGTTGGGTTTTTGGAATATTATTATTATTTAACTTTTTATACCAAAATTTTATGAAAATTTATGTAAATCGATTAAGCTAACTTGTCAACAGCCATCAATGTTTGTCGGTAAAAAGTCAAAATTTATTAGCAATTTCAAAATGTATAATATAAGAAATATTTTTCATATAGCAACGTCTAAAACAAATAACTACCATTACCAAAGAACTACCATTAAGAACACCCAAGGAAGGGAAATCTTATCAATATTCTGCAAGCAGTTTGTTAGCATTTAAGCGATAGACGAATAACTTTCTTGTTTTTTAGCCGAAAAACTCTGAAGCTTGGCATCTTATTCAAGAATTAATCACTTCAGAATTTAATAGGCCAATCTTTAAAATCTTTCACACACGATTGGTATGATCAACAACAGACAAATAATATTGGACTACGAATATTCCTATTTCAATTTCTAAAATAAATTATGTGGGCTCAATAAAATTTAATTATATACAGAGTGTCCGCCAGGAAGGTATACTACTTTGTTTGTTTATAATTTTTGATTATATGAAAGAGAATGGACCTTATACTGATAAATGTTTTACTTAATATCGGCAATTATCTATGAAATACAATATCAGGTAAATGTCTGCGTCTGTTAGCCTCACAAATGCGAGCCCTTTTAAGCACATTTTTCATTACATTCTCACACATTTCACGCGATATTTCATTAATTTCATCACGAATATTTTGTTTGAGTTGCTCAAGCGTTTCTGGTTTGTTTGCATAAACCTTGTTGTTCAAATAGCCCCACAAAAAGAAGTCCGGAGCAGTCAAATCAGGTGACCGTGGAGGCCAATCAACATCACCATTTCTTGAAATAACTTGTTGTAGAAAGAGGTCTCACAGTAAAGTAAAGTATTGTAATCCTGGCTGTATGCGATGTGGCACCGTCTTGTTGATACCACATGTTAATCAAGCCCAAAGCATGCAGTTGTGGTGTTAAACAGTTTTCAATCATATCACGATATCGCTCCCCATTCACAGTTACCGTTACGCCGTTTTCATTTTCAAATAAGTAAGGTCCAATGATTCCTCCTGACCAAATTGCACACCAGACTGTAACTTTTAATGGATGCAAAGGTGCGACTGATGAATAATTTGAGGGTTTTTTATTGCCCAGAACCGACTATTCTGTTTATTCACATATCCATTCAAATGAAAATAGGCCTCGTCACTCATTATGATTTTTTCATGAAAATCGGGGTTGTCATGGACTAGCTGTAACATCCTATTGGCATATGAACGGCGGCGTAAATGGTCTTGTGGAAGAAGCTCTTGTGTCAACTGAATCTTAAATGGAAACAAATGCAAAATCCTTGTGCAAAGTTATTCTTTGAAGACTAAGCTCCTGAGCACGGCGTCAAATTGATGTTGATTCACTACACGATAAATAGTGGGTTTTGTTGGCATGTTGTTTCTCCCAAAAATTTCACGTAACTTTCTCATCGTCACAGTAATCGATGATTGATTTTGACAAAATGTTTTAACGATTAAAACACATTAGTTTATCGAATATTTTTTCATAATAAATTTGCCACGTGTCTACATCAGGACTGCCAAATATGAACTGTCAAGACTAATGTTTACCAAAATGGCGGCAAAACAAAGTAGTGTACCTTCCTGGCGGACACCCTATATTAGATATTTCAAATTACTCTATACAATGCTATATTATTAAAGTTAGATTTTGGAATTGTTGATCCTTAGTAATGTCTTTTGTTCGTTTTCTCGTAAAATGAGTCGTCTTTATCTATACTCTATACACATAAATAATAAATTGCTCGACTAGATCACAATTATTTGCTCGTAAGTACTGTCAGAGCATCGAATAAAATTTGAAAAATATTAAGGGAACTTCAAAGTTTTTATTCGATTTTTCAGACTTTTGATTGTTCGAAAAAAATACGTTAAATAGTTTTCAGCGGAAAAAATTAAACGCAATTTTATTTCCTGAAAAAATGTGAAAAGGTGTGTTTTTACTTGCGATTTATAGGAACTATAAGGCAAGTTATGCATTCGTAAAAAAAAAAAAAAATTTAACAATCAAACATGAAATTACGATGATAGAGAAGTCAAAAGAAGTGGGTCCAGAAATTACGTCCGTCTGTCTGTCTGTCTGTCTGTCTGTCTGTCTGTCTGTCCGTATAGATATCTACAGCCTAAACCGTTGGGCCGATTTGATTCAGACTTGGTATATGGTATTTTTAGAGTGCTCTACCCGACATTGGCATTCTAGCTCCAAAACTAACGGTACCTGCCATATAACTTTTAATGAAAAACTTATTTTTCTCGAAAACGGCTCGTACGATTTTGATAAAACTTTCAGAATGATGTTTTTTATGCAAAATCTATCTTTAAGTGTTCATGGATTTTTCAGAAAAAGTTTTATAACGGTATCTCCCATATGACCGGTTTTTTTTTTAAATCAGACTTTCTCGTTAACTAATTGACGGATTTTGATAAAATTTTCAAAATATGAAGTGTTTTATGATTTAAATAATATTGCTTATTAAAATTTTCAAAAATTTTTTTTTTAATTTTTAATAATTTAAAAAAAAAATGATTTTGTTTTTTGAATATATTGAGAACGGCTCTATAGATTTTTTTTTAAATTTTTCTCCTAGTATAAACTATAGATTTTTTTTAAATTGACATACTCAAAAAAAAAATAAAATATGTTTTCGAAAAGTTTTTCAAAAAAAATCGTTTGACCGATTTTGAAATAAAAAATTCATAAAATAGAAAACAGCAAAAAAAATAAGATGGCTTACAACATTTTTTCCAAAAAACGTTATGAATAGTGTTTTTTTTTGATTTCATAAAATTTTTCCCAAAATTTTATTTCATATTGCTCGGCTAAGCCCTAGCCATTAGTCAAATAAAAGAAGGTGACAACCTACATACATACCTACGTATTTTAAAGCATTTCATCATCATAAAAGCACACAGAATAAATAAGGAGCCTATGATAAACACACAAAAACAATTAACAAATAAACAAAAATATTCGATTACTACTGAATGCAAAAATTTCAATCGAGAAAACAAAAGTTTACACCTTCCTATAAATAAACAAAACCACTGTGTTAACTTTTAATATCGTCTCTATACCTACTCGCTTAACAGTAGTTGGAACGTGTATCTTAATTTTAGTACTTACCTTCCTTCCAACCTTATTATAGGTACCTAATATACTTAATAAATTCCATTAATACCTAGCCACACCATACGTGTATCGATCCATCAAACAACATAATTAATCTATTTTAATTAATTTTATTTCAAAAGGTACATAATTGTTATTGGGACCTAAATAGGTCCCTGTACCTAGCATTATTGCCCCACTGCTTGTTCCCACGAATCTTTATGCCATTTGTTCAAATTTTTCCATACCAAAATGAAAATTAAGCTGAAAATAGTCCTGACGCATGTTCGTTCGAGCTTCAAACCACAACGATTCTAAAGAAGTTACACGTCAAAAAAACATTAAAATTAAATCTTTGTCAAGACGCCTGTACCTAAAAAGGATTAGCACACGGGAGCAAGTACGTGCGACCCAGTCGTGCCTTTTATTTTTTATCGTAGGAACAGGTTCTTAATAAAACGGTTTTTATTTAACAACTTTTTTAAAAAAACTAAGAAAAAAATTGAGGAATGCAAAATTAAGCACAGAAATAACTTACATTTAAAAACAAAATTAAAAAAATAAAAATCCACTTACGCGTTTTTAAAATATTGATTTTTCAAAAATTAAAAATAATTATTAAAAATAGAAAAAAAAATATTCCAAAAAGTATTTATGTCAAATTACTTTGCCTTGCTAAGGAAAGAAGTCGGATTTTTTTTACCAGCAACAAAACTTATGTTTTCTTATTGACAAGAGAGAAGGCAACAAGTTGTAGCCGGAGATCTATGCTCAAGTTCGTTGCCAGTAAAGTGTAAAGGAGTACCGCAAGGCTCTATCCTTGGTCCGCTACTTTTGTCATTGAATGTGAATGAACTTCCTAAAGTTGTCAAACACTTGTGGCAATTCAACTTAAATTTATAATTTTGTATTATAATTTAGTTTAAGAATAACTCAAATTTTCTCGTATTCAAACATATTTAATAGTCAACCTTATTTTAATAATCAAACTTGTTTATCGAGTATAAACGAATTTAAATGAATAAATAGTAATATCAAAATAAAGTAAAAATCAGTCCTGACTTGAAAGTTTAAGTGTAAGCATCTCGTTTTATTTAAACTTTCCCTCAGGATTCCACATTGGTGACCCCGAGTTAAAACACTTGAACAGGTATTACAAGATTTCAAACTATTACAATCAACAAGTGTAGTAGTTATTAAGTAGCCATTAGTAGTTGCTAAGTCTCACGACACCACTGTATCATGTTCATATATATCTACATACATAATTCTACAACTGTACTATCGTCTGCCCTCGTCATTATCTAGAATATTCTCGCTATTGTTATATACACTTCACCTTATGTACCATAAGTTCACGATGTTTGCACTTCCCCACCCTAAGTGGCGGATACCTATTTATTGTATCTCTGCTTCGTCTGTTTCGCACATTCGAGTGCGTATGTATCGCGTTAGGCTAAGTTATTATGTAAAAATAAACGAAGAGACACGATAATTTTGGAAGCTAAACTAAGTGGATGTGTTTCATTTTCGCGGAAAACTCAGTATCCTGACTATACAAGGTATCCCCAACCCGCGGTAAGGTGCCTAAAAACTCACTGACAATGAAATTTTAAACCTAAAAGATCACAAAACTTTCAAAAACTTAAATTTTTTTTCAATAAAAATCTTAAAAAAACATCTACCTTTTGCTTCCTCTGTTTGCTTGCCAAAAAGTGCTTTTTCCAGCATCTTCTTTGGTGCATTCAGCCGTGTCATTTCCCCTCAATGAACTCGTGACTAATTCAGACATAATGATCTTCGGTCATGGGAGAGTTTGTCCGCATTCCTCCGATTTTCGACTGTAAATGAGCTTTCATAGTCGAATCACAATTCATAAATGCATTTTCTTTCTCTTTCTCTTTTTTTTCAGCTGAGTGCTGAGTGCCCGTGGTTAGGAGCATACCTCAATTTCCACGACTGAAACTGAATGGACGAGCTCAGCGTTTTCCTATAATTTTTCGTTTATAGAGATGCAGATGCTTCAAAAAGTTAATCTCTATGTATATAAAAATGGATGTGTATGTGTTTATGTATGTGTTTATGTCCGGTATGGACTCCTTAACCAACGGATTTTTATGAAATTTTCAGGGTAAATATAGTTTAGTCCAGGGATGGTTTGGCTGACCCACCCGGCGTTGCTCAGTTATAACATACATATGCTCGATCCCGACAGTAGCGAAACTTATCGGTTCCAATCGTAAATAAACACTGTATATAAAAATGGACATATGAATGTGTGTATGTATGTCCGGAATGGACTCCTAAACTGCCCAACGGATTTTTATGAAATTTTCAGGGTAGATATAGAATTGCCCGGGTATGGTTCCTGTGAAGGTTTGGTGCCACTAGCATTAAGATTAAATAAAGAAATATAACGGGTGCCGGGTATTGTTAGTAAATATTATTATAAAATTACTTCTACAAAAAAAAGAAATGAGAAGTCAATAAAAAAATTTGGGGTTAAAATAACACTATTATTTAAAATCAACATGTCCCAAAAAATAGGATTTGCTAAGTTAAACCAAGTTTAGTTTAAGTATTAATGAACCAGCGAGTTCTAGCTTATTGACGATGGATACGTTTTCGCGTTGAAGAACTTCAGTTACGTACAAATCACTGCGAAACAAGGTTGTTTATTTATAAGATAAGGCGTGTCGTGGCCGTGTTTCCGCCAAGAAGTTCCCAAGGATCAATTCTGTTCCCACTTCCCACGACTGAAAAAAATCACTAGATCACTACCGACTATCAAAATTTCCACTGACAACTAAATAATGGTACACGACAATCTGAGAATCAACAAGAACGAATAAAAGAATATCAAGGAAATGATAGTGAAAATTTTAATTTATAGGGCAGCAAGCACGTCGAAAAAAGTATGTACTTTCTGCTATGTCTGAGCAACGTTTGGCCAATCACCTAGTCTGACCAAAGGACTGTCTTTTCTAAACACAATATCTGTCAAGTTAAACAAACAAGATTTTATTTTAAACATCTTTGCGCCCTCTCAATAGCATTCATTTGTATTATAATCAATACGCTCCTGCGAGAATGGAAAACTAAATATTATTCTTGGAATAATTTGCGGGTTTTGTTTATTCGGGAATGCACTTCAGAGTTCATCCATACCCGATCACCTGGTCACTGATACCGGTATGTCTATCCCATTTCTGAATATTTGGTCAATACCATTGTGCGGTATGTGGCAATGTTTATTATTTGAAACAGGAGTTTAAGACGACACGCAATACGGATGTTTCTCTGATCCATTCCCATTCATGTTAAGGTGCCTATGTGGGAAATGTACTAGAATATAGATAAGCCGATGAAAACTTAACTCCATTCTGTTATTGTAAGGTTTGCGACTTAAGAACAATTCTGAAGACCTCTTGAATGCATTGAAGGTTCTATCACTGATTAGATGAATGCATGCTGCTTGTAATATGGTTGTTGGTAGTTAACCTCATTAATTGGCTATTCTCTTGGGTAAAGTTGGTGTATGGGTAGGAATTACATATATTTCTGGAGAAGGATAATTAAATGTTGGTGCGTGTGCGTCTCTCACAGCGAATGTTGTTAATAAGTTCGTGCTTGGGGATCCGAGGGATTTCTCCTAACTGAAGTTAATTGGAAACAGGGTATAGTTTGCCTTGTGGTTTTGAGTGATGCGATGCTTTTTACATTGAATAGTATAATTGAATTTATTTGCTAGGAGCATACAAATTTTTTTTAAAGTGGAACTCCTTCAGCAAGGTTTTTCATGAAAATTCTTTTATAGCAAATTATTCAAATTTCAAAGAACTCTTAAATCAAGTTCACATAGAAAGTTTTGAGTGCAAAGGTAACACAAAAACCAATAGCCTTTGAGCAAACGAAGAAAACTTAATGGTGGAAAAGGAAGCCAAGGCTAAGGTTTACATAACAAGAAAAAGGGAGTATATAAGGGCTGTATTGAGAGGTATAAGATATATCGACTTGCAATATAGCAAAAGTTAATACGATAAATGTGCAATTTATTCAAAATTCTATCAAAAATTGACAAACCAACTGGAAAATCGTTCGTTAAGCCTTATTGATCACGTCAGAGAATGTCTGATATATGGTGTGAATTTACTGAAAGAAATGAAAAATATGAAAATTATAAAATTTTTTCGAAGTAACAATTTTTTCAAGAAAAATCCCTTCCACCTAAGCACTAAGGGTTTAAATGGGTCTACAGTCAAAAGCTCAGGAAACATAAAGCACAACCGGATGCAACGGATTCTATGGGTCAGGGCCTTTAGGAATAACTTTCTTGGCCAAACAGTGAGCCATTTTAGATCATCCACTGGCATAATGAATAATCAGGAACATTTTTAATTTTGGCTAAATTACAATTTTAATTTAATTCAAATTGAAATTATGGCAATGTTTAATGTCTGCATCGAACCGATATACACAGCTCAAACCTCAAGAGAGTTCAAGATCAAGTATGTGTGGTTCGAGTTTCACTTCCACTTCAGTCTGCAGCGAAAAGCCATCATCAATCAGTCGAGAAGCCATAAAAAGTCCAACGGCCTTGTATCTTAATTATGGTTCCGAACTCCAAAATTTGCTATCTTGTTATAAATTTAGTGTCCAACGCTATTTCGTTCTCTGAATTTAGTATCCATTTATACAATATGGTGTACAATCTACACGACAAATGAAAGTTATTTGACGGCAGCTAAAATAAAGATGCTTTCAAAGAAAGCAGAAATGGCAAGGTTTTCCAAGTCCGGGTCAAGCCGTCGAAGTGACTTCCTAAACATGTCAAACAAAGTTTAGTTTCTAAGCAATAGCAAGCTCAGATATGAACTGCGACGAATAAGAAATAAGTACAACGAATTTCAGATCTGTACGCAAAAGCATTTGCTGTTTAGAGAAAAAAAATCCAAATGATTTTTGGCCCGAAGGCATAAGCCGCGATTAGAGGAAGGGATAAACGAGAAACCTAATAGTCTCTACAGCGATATAGATTTAATCAAGGGAGTAAAATTATATTGCTTGAGACGGATGAAGTGTATAATATTGCATTGTAAAATATACATAAGCATAAGACCTATATAGGTCCCCATAACAATAATTTTATTTGACTAATGGCTAGGGCTCAGCCGAGCAATATGGAATAAAAATTTGGGGAAAATATTAAACAAATAAAATTTTTATGAAATCAAAAAAAAAACACTATTCATAACGTTTTTTTGGAAAAAAAATGTTGTAAGCCATCTTATTTCTTTTTTATGAACTTTTCATTTCAAAATCGTTCGACCAGAGAATTAAAGAGAAAGTCTGATTTTAAAAAAATCGGTCATTTGGGAGGTACCGTTACAAAACTTTTTCTGAAAAATCCCTTATAATTAAGAGATAGATAGACAGACAGACAGACAGACAGACATACAGACATACGGTATTTCCGGACCCACTTGTTTTGACTTCTTTATCATCGTAATGTCATGTTTGATCGTTAGAATTTTTTTTTAGAGTGCATAACTTGCCTTATAGTCCCTATAAATGGAAAGTAAAAAGCACTGATATTGCAAGAGTTCCGGCCAATAGCTATTTTACCATTTCATTCGATGGTTTTCGAAAACGCAGTTTCGAAACAGATTAAAAATGATGTCTCTTCTAACAACCTACTTAGCCCACATCAGTCCTGTTTTCGACTTCAATGCAGTTGAAAGTAAGCACTCAGCATTGCTTCTCTCGTTACTTGCGAGTTTTTTTTTATTTTATTTTTTTATAATTAACGCGCACAAGGGACTATTTGTTTCCCTTTTAATGTAGAACACACTGCACGGGCATTAGGAAGATAGGGAAGGGAAAGATAGGAGGTGTCGAATAACATTGGTTTCGAATGTTAGCAGATCAAAATGGCAAGGGAAAATCTCGCCGGGTAAACTATTCCAAATTCGTGTTGTTCGGCTACAAAAAGAATCTCTATATTTCGCGGTACGTCCGAAATTGGGCTCAAAGGTGAACTGATGAGCATTCCTTGTGAGACGAGCATTACGGGAGAAACTTTTAAGGGGAGGAATGCAACTGGCTACTTCGAGTGAACTATTTTTGTAAAAGAAACGATAAAATAAGAAAAGGCATGAAACATTGCGTCGGTGTTTTAGAGGGGCAATTGTTTCAGCGGCAGTTCTATTTCCTATCAATTGTAACGCTCGGTTTTGTATTCTATCAATCAGATGATGCGATGTTTGCGAAGCACCTGCCCAGTGGTGGGAGTTATACTCGAGTTTAGGGCGTATAAACGCTTTATAAATTGTAGCCAGATCAGATGGGGTAAATACTTCTTACACCGATACAGAAAACCTAAGCACTTAGCAGCATTCTTAGCGATCTCAAATATATTATCGTTCCAACGGAGGTCATCGTTAACATACATACCAAGTACTGAGAGCTTTTCGGTTTCTTCGATGTAAGTGCCATTCATGGACAATGGCTTTAGCTTTAACGACAGAACACAGCATTGAGTTTTCGAAGCATCACGATTCCTCTTACCCCATTTGGGAATGCTGTATAAATCGGAGTTTGACACATAGTACCGTTGCAATTGTACGTCCGAAAGCAAAGGACGTGAATTATCGAACGAATATGAAAAGCTGAGGGTAGAGTCGTCAGCAAAACAGTTAAGTGGATTAGACGTAACAGACAAAAGGTCATTTATAAAGATGAGGAATCGGAGACAGAACGGAGCCCTGGTGCACACCAGCATTTATTTTTTTGAGAATCAGACTTGAATCCGTTCAATACAACTTTTATTGAACGTTCCAGAAGATAGCTTCTAATCCAACGAACAAGAGTATTATCGATCCCAAAAGAAGGCGTGCTTTGATAATTTTGCACTACTCTTTCCTCACTCTCATTGATTTTTCGAAAGCTTTCGACACTGTGAATAATTCTTTACTTTGTGATAGACTGAAACATAGCTTTGGTTGTACAACGGAGGCTTGCAACCCGATTCGCTCTTATCTCGATTGTAGGTTTGCCTATTGATGCCATAACTTGTGAAACATGAACTCGTTTAAATGTTTGCCGCTTGTGTCGCTGAAGAAAATCCTACATTCATCCAGAAATGGGTCTCATCGGTCATCGTTGAAGATGACGCGACGCGAAATCGAATGCCTTGGATTCTCCTGCACACTCTCACGGACGGCGGCTATGTTTACGGCAGATCTTGCTTTTCGTTGACGAACAAGTGTTGGTTGATTGTTTACTGAAACAGTGGACTCAAATTGATCCACCACTTTGCGAATAGTCCTCTCGGTAGGACGATTATGGCTACCGTACAATGGGCATAGCGCGCAGAACGCGTTGCCCGAACAGAACACCCGATTTCATAAAACATTTTTATCATTTGCACGTGTTGTTGCACGCTTTATCCAACAATTGTGATTTGGCAAAACAGACTGAATAAAAGACAGGCAATTTAACAAGATGGCCGCTATCAAGAACACCCATTAGTGCCGGATATGAGGCATGGTATATTGCAGTATTCCGCTATAGGGGCAAGTGCTGTGGTCGGTACGAAGCGTTAATGTACACAAACCCCAGGTCGATCCAGTTAGTTTTTGCAGAATGTTATTACGAGTTTTGAGTTTACAAACCACGTTTGTTAAGTATTGTTTGTAAGTGAGAATGTCCAATGTTTCGCCAAAGCATTAACGGTTTTCACTGTAGGCAAGTGTGGTGTTGTTAATCTGGACGTTAAGTTTGAATTTTGCATTTTGGTAAGGTGAAAACAGCAAACTTCCATGTTAGACATACTTGGACACAGTTTCCAGTGTCGAAAGTATATGTTGAATTGCTAAAGATCTAAAGTTAGAGTTCTCCCTGTTTTTTTTATATCCTTATCCTGGGTAGCAATTGCCAGATCATCCGCGTACCCAAATTTCATTAATTCGGTTGCATATTTCATTGATATATTAAATATATTAAACAGCAGAGTGGCAAAGACAGAACCCTGACGAAGTGCATTGCTTAGCTTATATCTTCTATATTCTTAACTTATATCAAATATCAAATGTATGAAAGTATCGGGTTTTTCAACAGGGACGCTACAAAAGTAGAGCGACAGTGACAGCAAACAACGCCATATTTCTTGCCGCTCTTTTGACATTTCTCTTCAGTGAGGTTTGCCATTTCATGACAACAAAATATACGAGCCAACAACGAGTTGAAATTATTAAAATTTACTACCGAAATTCGGAGTCAGTGGCCTCAACGTTAAGAGCGGTACGTCCAATTTCTGGTCGTCATAATTGTCCTAGCAGATCAACAATTGAGCATCTAGTGGAAAAATTTGAAACCACAGGCACAGTACAAAATGTTACCGTGCCAGTGAGACAAAGAAGTGCCCGTAGTGTCGAGAATATTGCTGCCGCTGACCCTTCAGTTGCAGAAAGCCCAAATGTGTCTCTTACATATCGTTCTCAAGCGTTTTGCATCTCTGTGACGTCGTTGTGGCGAATTTTGTGAAAAGATTTTGGCCTACATCCTTACAAGATTAAACTGACGCAAGAACTGAAGCCGCTTGGCCACCAGAAGCGTCGTATGTTCGTGAATTGGGCTGAGCAACAACTTGAAAATGATTTGGATTTTCATCGAAAAATCATCTTCAGCGATGAGGCTCATTTCTGGCTGAATGGCTTCGTCAATAAACAAAATATTCGATATTGGTCAGGCAGCAATCCACACGTACTCCATGAGTCATCATTGCATCCCGAAAAAATTACGGTTTGGTGTGGTTTATGGGCCGGCGGCGTCATTGGGCCGTACTTCTTCTGTGATGATCAAGACCGGCACGTAACTGTGAATGGGGATCGCTACCGTTCAATGATAACCGAATATTTTTGGCCCCAATTGGATGATATGGACTTGAACGGGACTGCCCCACAAGCCACACAGCGAATGTCACAATAAATTTATTGGAAACCAAGTTTGGAGAACGTGTTATCACACGAAATTGTCCAGTCGCTTGGCCGCCTCGGTCGTGCGATTTGACGCCGTTAGACTATTTCCTGTGGGGCTAAGTCAATTATATGGTCTATGCCAACAAGCCAGCGACGATTGATGAACTTCGTACGAATATCGAACGTGAAATTGCAGCAGTATCGGCCGATTTATGCTTGAAAACCGTCGAAAATTGGGTTCAGCGTCTGGACTTCTACAAGCGTGTCCGTGGTGACCATGCAAAAGAAATCGAGTTCCATTAACGTACTTTCACAGGAATAAAGAATTTCATTGATATCCAAAACCCTTTTTGTTTTATTTAAATTTGTAGCGCTCTTATTGAAAAACCCTTTATATGCAGTACAACAAAAACAAATTTTTTTAAATGTTTGTCTGTCTATCTTTCTGTCTGCTTGGGTAATTTTGGGAACGGCTGCACCGATTTTGACGGAACTTTTACTGGCAGATTGCTGATGTTGCATGGAGGAACTAAGGCTATTTAATTTAAATTATTGTGTTTGAGATAGTACTTCCTCCAAGTTTGCGTAGGATGTTCCATGCTTACCTGCTAGAGTGCAGAAATTTGAGGTGGTTCACAGTTGATCTCCACTTCACGGAGAGAATTTTAAAAATTAGTATTTGCGAAATGTTCAGTTGTAATTTACAAAGCATGTTATTTCATAAATTACGAGTTGTGTGCTTTAAATTGATCTCAAAATTGGTAATTGCAACATTTTTAAAGTCGCAAGTTAGGATTAAAAGCCATAATTAAAGCTTTCACATTAAATTGCCAAATACAGCTCTTCTTGCGTAATTTGCTACTTCAAAGGAACAATCCTAGTTCTACAACTTATGAATCTTGAATTGAGGATAATATTTCGTGATTTACAACCACTGAATGTTAAAATCAATAAAACTTACTAACACTAACATCATTTCACGATCGTAATTCACTAAAATACAGATACACTGAATTACAGATAAAATACTTATATGGATGTATGACCTAACGGTCTCCTGCCTTGTAGTAGGTGTGCTATATTGTTATAGTTTGCTTTTTGGTTTTATTTTTCAATGTTCAGTATGTCATTGGTTGACAAGCAGTTAAGTTCGTTTTAGAAAAAAACATTTTTTTTCAAGCAATTTTGCTGCGCGAAATTCTTCAAAAGTTGCAATTTACGATTGAAAAATGCTAAATTATGGTTTTCATCTCGTAAACCAATGTTATTTGTTTGTAAACTGTTAAAAAAACTACTATTATTTAAAATAAAGATTTTTAATCCACAACTATAAATTATAAATAAATTTATTGGCGCGACAGCTCCTTAAGGAGCCAAGGCCTAGTGACTTATACTCTCAACCATTCCTGTGTGTGTGCAAGAATGGAAGGGACCTACAGTTTACCGCCGAGTCCGAACGGCTACATGAGATGCACTTTTTCGAGACAAATTTTACTCTTGGAGGTTTTGTCAGTTCCTCGCAAGAGGCAGTACCCCAGAAAAAAAGGTGGCTATGAAGCTGGATTTGAACCCAGGTTCTTTCGCTTAGCAGTCCGACACACTAACCACTAAGCCACGGGGCACTACAACTAAAAGATGGTAATCTACAAACTTTGTAATTTACAATCGAAGAAAATACAGAATTGATACAAGTTGGGATCAATTTGCGATATACTTATGGCAATGTTTTATTTTTCTCGTTTGAATTATTGATACTAAAGAGTAGTGATTTACTATTTTCGAGTGTCAATTTCTTCATTTCGGCTCTTTTCGTAAATTGCAAAGCAATAGTCTTAAATTACAAATATCCGAGCTAGGATGTAAACCTAGATAAAATATTCGTGGTTTACAGCTAATTTTTTGATTTGATCCTAGAATTATCTCCGTGTTCTTTTTGCGAGTCTCGTCAAGCGATTTTAGCAATTTGTGGGCAAGTTATGGGTCTCAAAATGCCTCAAAATCCTCATAGAGTTTTTCGCATTCTTCAGTCCAACCTGGAATATACTCCTTCGTAAAACCACGGGCAATATGTTTTTTGCGGTTGCTTTTACAATTCCTACACATTTGTCATAGTTTTGAGAAAGTGGTGGAATGAATCTCGATTATTACCAGGCGGTGTTGGCTTTTTCGAAAATCTGAGAGCACACTTCTGGAAGCTATTAGAGGGTGATGTTCTGCATCACTGGTAAAAAGCACAGGTCTGGGTTGTCACCTTTTCACCATCTGTGTCGTGAGAATAAAAAGTGAATTTATCTTTGGCGTCGAAGATTCTATTAGCTTATCTCCATTGCCATTTTTATTATCATATCTCTACAAGCTATGATGGCTATTGAAGTCACCAATGAAGACCGTTGGTTGATTTGGAATATCAAGTACGTTAGGCGGCCATGGTATAGCGGGATGTTTGTATATGTTTACAACTTGAAAGTCTCCAATGGGATATTAATTGTGAAAATGTTATTTCTGGAGCTAATTGGATCCTATCTGGGAAGTAACCGGCAACCTTCCGCTTGTGACAGATCATTTAGCGTTATCCACGATGTACCACGGGGAGGCGATCTATTTGTACACCCCAATATTGTCTAAAAAATTGTGGTAAATTAACTGGAAGCGCCTTTTTGATACTTTTAATAAAAAACGATAATTTGAAAGTGGATTGACGCATTTTCGACCTCTAATATGGCGATACTATTAGAGATCAAAATGCGTTTTCCAATGACTTTTAATTAAATATTCACTGTATGCACCATTTCCTTAATAACAAGCCTACCCCTGTTGCTCTTAAGGATTATCAGCGATCAGCCGCAAAATTAAAATCAAGGAACAAAATTCAAAATTTTCTTATGCAATAAGTGATTAAAGGATTCAATGTTCAAACATAGTCCTATCTTGGGACAACAACGGCTATTATTTCTTTTTCGGCAGACCCAGAGATCCCGAAGCTCCCATCCCAGAGACACATCTTTCGGTGAACTAAATATTTTCCAATCACCATAACTTCCCGAGAGAATCAACCGAAACAGAATCTTTTCACCAAACTCCTATTGAAATAGAAACTCAAAATCCACCCCAATCATTGAGGCTACTCTACACATAGATTTGAATATTGTCTTACTCCCAGCTTTTAGGGTTCGAATGAAAAGTATAAACTTTCATTGTATCCTCTGTGTATAATACGACCGGCTTAATACATATATAATCCAGATTAGACTGTGGAAAATCCAAAACAACGGCATTTGATACATCGAATTTCCAGGCTGATTGGCTCCCAGAAAGATAGAAGGTTTTATTTTTTTGTTTCAAAATCTGGGTGGCATAATAAACTTGCATGGAACGCCACTTTCAAGGCTCACATTTAACACTGTAAATGGCTCAGAATGAACAAAGGAAACAAAAATATCCCAATACGCGCGGCTTAAAAAAAATCGAATGTCAATTAGTGAAATCTGGGAGGGTGGTCCCGGTGGGGTAGGTTTTTTGCTATTGCATCTGGGGGATGTTTTGGGGATAAACAATGAGTATAGATGAGGGTAGACAAAAAATATAGAAAACAAGGATAAAACATTTAAAACCATTTAACCGGACATTTTTATGTCCATGAATTCGCTGGAATTTTTCTATCTAAATTTATTATAAAATCATTACGGGGATAAAGTTTCTGTTCTGTTGTGGTTGTTTCAACTGTTTTTTTTGTATATCGTTAATGGATATTTACGTTTTGGTTTTTTTCATTTTGTTTAACAATCAAGGTGGGAAAATTGATTCTATTTTTTGTATGGTTATTACTACTTTTTTGTCTTGTGATAAAAAATGTGAAAAAAAAAAGCTGAAAGTGTCAATGAAACGAAAGTTTAGTGTAAACAAAATGACACAGATAACGTTGATTAACGGAAAATTATTTTGAGAAATATGAGAATAATGTTAAGAATTTTAATTTTAAATGGATTCATGCAATAATGACAAATACTAGAGGTAGAGCTAGCTAGGTGGTTGTTATTTTGGAATAAAAAAATATATCGTTACTATCATTTTAAAAATTTATTAAATCAACATTCTAATAGTGGCATCATATCATATGCAGCACCGAGTATAGAAAATCACACATTGGATGCGTGTTTAACTTGTGGAGAGATACTGAATGTCGTGAAGTACTTAAAGGATGGTAAGGCTGCAGGTTCGGATGGAATACCAGTCGAGTTTTTCAAATATGGGACCATGGAGTTAATAACCAAGCTCAATATATTGTTTAACCAGATTTGGGATACCGAAAGTATTCCACAGCAGTTCAAGGAATCGCAGATTTTTCCGATCCACAAAAAAGGAAACACGTAGAATCCGGAAAATTATCGTGGGATAAGCTTTCTCAACGCCGACTAAGCTCCTGGATAGAACAAAATCATTTGATAAAAGAATTTCAAGCTGGATTTAGGCCCGGATATTCCACCACTGATCACATTTTTATACTAAGAAGCATTGCTGAAACATATATAAATATAGGAACAAATTATCAGTTCTTCTTTGTGGATTTCAAGAAAAATTTGACGCGGTAGATAGACATGCGCTAATATATAAGCTCTTTGGACTTGGCATATCTCAAAAAATTGGTAGAGTTCTTCAAAGCCTTTATGGTGATACAAAAGCGGCGGTATGAAATGGAGAAGAAATATCGGAATGGTTTCAAACTGAAACAGGAGTTCGTCAGCGATGTGCGCTGAGCCCTATTTTGTTTGCTCTATATATTGAGGACCTCACTGATTATTTAGCTGGTGGTATCGAGGTTTGCAGGAACTTTAATCAAGGCTCTATTCTTTGCAGACGATAAAGTTCTACATGGTCACCCGAATCACTTCATCTGATGATTAATCAAGTTTATAGGTACTGCGAAACTTGGAAATTGATAGTAAATTTGGTCAAATCAAAAGTTATGATTTTTAAAGGTGGTAGTGGGAGATGTTGTCTAAATGAAAGGTGGACTTACAAAGAAGAAAGAATTGAAGTTGTTAAGGAATATAGATATCTAGGCATTTGTTTTAGAAAGAATCTTAGTATGAAAAAGCACTTCAGTGAGAAACTTGTTAAGGTTAAGAATGCCATTGGGGCTACGTGAAAAAAAATGTTCGCCAACAAAAGCATTGCCCATAGTATCAAGTTTCGTGTCTTTAAAGCGGCCTCGGAATCGATAATTCTTTATGGATCACAAGCATGGGGTTACAAGCATTACGATACTGTGGAAAAACTCTTGAGATTTTATATTAAAAGAATTTTTCATCTTCCTTATAATACTCCGAACTATATTGTTATGCTAGAAACAGGACTCTCCGCTCTTCATTCATATCCTTAGCTCCATTTCGATTATATTATCAAGGTATTGCATATGTTCAATGGAAGACTACCAAAGAAAGCGCCCTTCAAGTTATCGAACGAAGAAACAGTTAGTATGCTGAGTGGATGGAGTTGGCGCAGTGGTGTGGGGTTCCACTTGCACTTAGTTGGATTTAGGCCACCTTAGTGCATGGAAAGGCACACTCTACAAGAGGCTGTTGATCTCAAATATCGAGAAAAATACATGGAGGAAGCTACCAGCTCTGTTCATAGATCGATATACAATCGACTGTGTCACAATCTGGGACACAAAAACTATTTCAAAGATGAGAATAGTGTGGACCAAATATCAATGATGGTAAAATTGCGTGGTGAACTCCTACGTCTCAATCTCAACTATATTCCTCACAGAGAAGACCTGCCAGTACTATGTAGTCTATGTAAATGAAATTTCCCGGTCTTAAAGGAAACAAGGAGATTATACTTTGGCTTTAATTCATTATCAGAAGGAGATATTGCAAGACTTTTTAATGAAATGGAAGTCCCAAGTCCCTTTAAATTAAAATTGTTAATTAGCTGTTCGTTAATCTATTTGTCAACCTGGCAGACGGCAATGCCATGCTATGCTTTATTTTGTACATATTAATGTTTTTTTTTAACTATTATGTTAAATAAAATCACTTAACTTAACTTAACTTAACGTTGATTAAACGAAATTGTGCAGGCAATTGAAAACATAATTTTACTTAAAATTTAGTTAGACAAACGATGAAATGGTGAAGACTTGGCTATAGATCAACATGGAGATAGATGGGCTCTTGCGGTTATTGGATTTGAATGAAAAAGTATGTTTTGACGCCGGGAAGTGGTTAGAAACCCCTTCCTTATTTATCCACAAGATATTTACACTCAATCCGATCAATACACCACACACACATTTTTTACTTGCAATTAAAGGGACTATGAGGCAAGTTTAGGATTCGTGAATATTAAAAAAATTGATATAACAATCAAACATGACATTACGATCATAGAGAAGTCTAAAAAAGTCAGTCTGCCTGTCTGTCTGTCTGTCGAAGATGAAGGTAGCCAAATTAATTCTGCATATCAAAATTTTGAATAACTTTTTTTTCTAATTAAAATTTATTTTTATTTTTTTTGAAAAATCAATATTTTGAAAACTAATCAAAAAAACTTATTTTAAATTTTATAATATATATATATGTATATATATATATAAAGAGTTCTAAAAAACTGCATAACAAAATAAGAAACAAAATTTTTTTTCAAAAAACTAAAAATAAAAAACAGGATTTTATCAAAACCGGTCCTATAATTTTCGAAATAATTTTTCCATAAATTCTTTGTTATTTAAGACGTATGATGGAATACTTCATTTTTACTAAAAACGGTTAAGTATTGTGGTTTTAATACTTTTTATAAGTTCAAACTGTGTTATTTTCAACGCAAATGTTACTTGTTTCTGTCAAAGATCTTGCTTTCCAATGAAATTATGCCCATAAGAGCAAGTACGTGCGACTCAATCGTGCCCATTTTTTATACTTTACTTGATACCAGCGCTAGAGTGGTATTCTATACGTGTCGCTAGAACTAAAGGCAAAATTATACTAAACGAACGCTGAAGTGAATAAATATCACATGAATAGTCGAGTTGCAAGTTGTAAACATACACGGTTGATTACTCACTTTAAGTGTTGTTCCTCCAACTAAAAGGTAAATGTAGTGATAATCGCGGTTAAAACGAATGAACAATGGTCTCTATGTAATCCAGGGGCTGATCAATCATTTTACTATACCTATAGTTATAACACTGGTAATAAATTGTACTGTGAAATACAAATTAGGATTTAGTAAACCTCTGATTATAACTATTATTTTCCTTTCGTTATTTTATCGTTATTTTTTCAAACAATGCTTTGGCTCGGCATTTCCACCAGGAAATTATTCAACTCGTACTGCTAGGAATGTCTGCCAGCTTTTCCTTGAGCCCAACTCTTGAGCACAGAGATTCTTTCTTTAGGCACACCACATGAATGTGGAACGCTTTGTCTTATTCGGTTTTTCCTTCCAAATTTTCCAAACTAATGTACATCGACATCAACTTTTACACCTTCTCTAGTTTCCCTAATGTTAAAATTACTCTTTCGCGTGTACTTATTATTGAAAAAAGATGTTGTGGTTCTTAGTTTTCTATAATGCTGGTTTGGTAATTGTATTTTTAAGGTGATGGGGATTGTTGAAAAATATAACGCTTCGTTACAGTAAGAAGCATTTATTCCATCACAGAAGATGACAGAGTTTTCCTGCCACTTCATCAGCTCTATTTTGCAAAACATAATTTCGTCATCACAAGGTTTTTAGCTTTCAATCATAGAGCCAAATTTGGAAAAAACTGTTCCAAATGATTAAAAAGGCCTGTCTGGTTCGTACATTGACCGAGCAAGAATTAAAACATTAAGTTCGAATCGTTGACAATGATGAAAATATTCAACCAGGCGATAACAAAGGGCAATTCGACATAGCAGGAAACTACTACGCCCGCTTGCAGATACCGCCATTTTTGGAGACATATATTGACAATTAGTTCTACCTAATACATTTTGTTGGTGTATCAGAAATCGGCTAAGCACCGTGTGCCCACAACTACCATCCGCTCGTATAACAGAACTTCGGGCACGAGATTGAGAAAAGTACGAATATATCCAAACCCAGTTGACTAATTATTTCGCTGACAATCAACAAAAGTGACTTCGTCGTGTTCTACATGGTATGCCCCTTGGTGACAGGAAGCCAAGCCAACTTTACTATGAAATGTTCCAAGCTACAATAGGTGCCATAAATGAAGGAGTACTCCTTGATTTTTGAGCTTCACGGCTTCCTCCTTCTGTACAGGCTGTCTCCATCATGTTAAAAGATCCGCCGCCGATAAAATACAAATTGCCAATGCGGTTATGGAAACGTTGAATTGGCGTCAACTAAACGCTGTAGCCAACCAAGACAAAAGCTCAGGTAGTACATCCTCCCGGAAACAGCAAACCTGATTTCAGAATTCTCCAGAATGATATCGCTTCAGAACCATTCACGCCTATCACGAACACGAATTCACCACACGCTAACCTAATCACAGCGCAGAAGGGATGCTTCCATCAAACAGTCATACGATTTTCGGTTTTACCGGACTTTTAGCAGAAAGGCTGTCAACTGCCTCCTTCCATGTAAATTCCAACAAAAACCAACGGCACCATCTTGAAAATCTCGGAAATCAGCAATGACTCACCGATTTGAAGGTAGCTCCAAAACGACCTTCAGCTCTTATCAATCGACTTCGCAAACAAGAGCAAACAACAAAATACATCTTTTCTGATCGACACAGGCGCGGAAGTTTCCTGTATTCCACCATCTCTGTAGCTCCGAAATCTCCGCCCTTCTTCAATAATTCTGTTTGCTGTCAAAAGTTCTACCATCCATGTTTTAGGAGAGATCACTAGACTAGAACTAGATCTGCGCTGCTCATTTGTGTGGACATTTATCATCGCCACATCACATCTCCAATTATAGGAGCCGATTTCTTGAAACACCATGATTTCATGGTGGACGTACGAAGGTCTCGTTTGGTTGATCATCGAACAAATGTGATCTCGAAGTCCCTCTCTTCAATTTCCATCTTCCACATCTTATCGACCAAAATGCCCCGTTTGCTAACATTATATTAGAATTTCCAAATATAACACGCCTTGTACCTCCTTAAGCGTCGGCAAATTCAAAAGCGTTACACTTTATAAAAACAAATGTTGCCGTTTTCAGCCCGATAAACTTAATGCTGCCTAGGAAGAGTTTGAGTTGCTCATGAGAGCAGGAAAATTTCGCCCTTCAAAATCTAACTGGTCAAGCCCACTCCAGTGGCAGTGGTTCATAGAGGCTTTACAGAGACTATCGGAACTTCAACTCCATCTTGCAGCCAGACCGCACCCCTTTCCGTATCTACACGATTTTGCCAACCAGAAAATAGAGTACACCGCAATACAAAATCAGGACTCCAACAGTATCCAAACGCTTCGCCACCATTAAGAATGGCCCATCGATGGCCATTTCTCTCTTCAGACCACTAACGATACTTGCTAACAGTGATAGACCGTTTTATTAGGTGGTGACCGAAGGCAATCCTGTATGATCGCCGCCAACTGCGCTAGTGCGCTTATTAATCAACAGATAACAACTGACCAGGGCATCAGGAGATAAACGCTCACAAACAAACCGACTATATTAAACTTTCGACGAATGATGCAGCAGTCGAAGCCCCACGAGAACCAATGGCATTCAACATCAGCACACGCATTCATTCCAAATGATTCTGTAAAGGCGTAAATAGTTCCACCGTATGCAGAACCTTTCAAGATAATTAAAAGACACGAAAAGTTTTTCACCATAGAGGTCCGAGGTCGAATTACTAAAATAAAACTAGATCGCCATCCAAGACGACAGTGAACAGTGAACATATGCTTATCTTAACCTCTAGCAGAAAGCCAACTCATGTAATAAAGATAAAAAAAAAATTAAAAACCTCTCTTTTGTTAACTTCAGTGACTCCTGCAAGACATCTTAACTTTATTTTATAATGCTCTCCTACATGTCCATGATCATCCACATGTAAGCTTCCGGAATTCTCTACTTTAAGTTGGGCACACTTTTTTTATATAGATATTATAAAAGGATCATATTGACCAAACTATATCTTTAAAAAACTATTCTTGGTAAAAATGTGTATTACCAAAATGCAGTCCATATCTAGAGTCGTTAAAAAATCATCAAAATCTATAGAGCCGTTTTCAGAATCAAAAGAAAAACTGTTTTCAATGTTTTCTCCCTATTTACAATTATTCGAAAAAAGTACGTATACGCCACAGTGTCTTCTGACATAAAATTATTTTGTGCTTTTGTGTGACTTTGTGTTGTTGTACATCGCACTGATCTTCAAACATGTATTAATTACTGTCAGATGCTTAGATAACGTTGTTTTAATTTTAGTTCGATTATAAAGTTCAAGTTTTTTTCCATATTTTTTTTTAATTAATCATTAAATTATAACGATAACTCCTGTACACCACTGTTTTGGTCTTAAGCTTTTGAAATATTTTAGCTCTCGAAAGCTTCTGAAAGCTAAATATTTATTCCAGACAAAAACCACTTATTCCCATCTCAAGCTACAAGTACGTGACTGAGCTTAGGTTCCACTTAATCACAACTCTAATGCGATTCCCATGAATGGACGCATTCGGGTCGATAGGACTTGCGCGTTTATTAAAAATACAAAAATACAATACTCATACGCCATAGAGTGAGCCAGAACTACGTTTTAAAGAAAAAAAGCTCCTCAGATCATTGTGAACCCATTTTCCGGTAAAACAAGTTGTCTCGTTTATTTTTTGCAATGATTTTCTTTGGGAAAATTCCATATCCTAGTGTGTTTTGACTGCTTAAGTGTTTTCTAAGTATATTATTTAAACAACGGTAAATATTTTAAGTGCTTCCATTGAATTTATTTTTTATACTTCCTTCCTTCCATCATATCCTGTTCGTCAAAATCAAAAAAATATATCAAAAAAAAAACATTATACTCAACAAATCCACGAGAAAAGTCTACAAACACAAACTAATTGAATAAATAATTTCAATTTTAATGAGCATTTTGGGCTTCTCCTATAGAATAATGCACCGGAGTGTAGTTGAATAATTAATTTAATTAAATTGGGTGACATTATCGCACAGAAAAGCCGACATATATAGGATGAGAATGTTTGCTTTCGCAATCTAATTCCCGGTGCCATAATGTTTTGGTTGTATTTTTTTTTTAAGGACTGACGTGTGTACACAAGGGTGCTGTACTTTTGGTGTATTGAAAAAAAAACACTAATTACTATATAATTAATATATCAAATTATCGTCATAAAAAGGCTTGAGTTACTAAATCGCAATAAAAATGTCGTCTTTTTTTCAAAATTTATTAACAAAGCAAGTACTGTTTTCGTTAAGAAATTCTGGTTTAATTAAGGCGGATCTGAAATTTATTTTTAAGTCATATACTGACAATCCGCGGACAATTCTATAATTCAATCCTAAAAAAATAAAATTAGTTAAAGCTTTTAAGAAATTCATTTTCATTTGTTTTAAAAGGATGCAGCAGCTTGCTTTGTAGGGCTTAGGTCTGGACATGGCTTACCTAACTTCTTGTCGTGAAAGCCTTGTCCAATAATGTTAATGTTGAATGATCCGTGCTACTAGACGGTGAAAGGTTTTTTAAAATTATCATTACCATTAGCAGCAAAAAGTTTAAAATTCCTGCTTTGATCCATAGAACCATTGTAGCATGCCCCAAAAACTAGGTTAGAAATAATGAAATGTTCTATTTGCACAATAAAATCTTTTTTAAAAATTTACTAATCCACTGAAATGATTAACAACTTTTTAGTGTCATTCCTCATTTCAGACTTACCTCTGTGTTCTTTAAACTTAAAGTAAAATATGGAATTTAGTACATCCAAAAACAACGTCTTACCGCTATAAGCAATACAAAATTCCTAATTAAACACAGTTTTTCCTCCCCACAAGGATTGCCGGTTGATGCTGTATCACCTTTCTCAATATAAGAATGCCTGGGCGGGATAAATTCACTCGAACGTCAACTCTCAAAATACTTAGTTATGTGTTATAAGCCCTAAAGATTTGATTTTGAGTATTGTCAAATCACCCTGCTATACCAAAGCGGTTGCTATAATACTTATAATACATCTTACGCACGCTGCGATACTCTGGTTCTTTCAACCAAAATCGATCGCAAGCACCAGGCGAATAATATGAAACCGAACTGGGCAAATTCCCAAAATAATTCCACTCAAATTCAAAAAGAAAAAGAAGAGAAAAAGAAATACAAAATAGGCGGAGTTTTTTTAAGGTAGCAAGTAGATGTAGATATTGATGTGTGTGTGTGTGTGTGTGTGGATTTAACGAGAAGTTTTGTGGGTGTAAGTTAACGGGCTGTATGTTGGTGTTGCTGACACCAATGTTTTCTTATGACGTTATCACGTAAAATTATCGTCGGTAAACCGACTTTACAGACAATCAACTCTTTGTTTTTAGCCTGAGAAAAATACAAAGGAAGCAAGAGTTAACTCCCTAAAATCTTTTGTACCAGAATGAGTTAATACAAAATCTATATTTTTGTTCTTTTAGCAAGTTTATATTTTGTATGGATGACTTTCATTATTTTTCGGCAAAGGTATTTTGACGGAATCTTTGTGTAAATGTTTTTACAGTTTTGAGCACCTGACAACAAATAACTTTTGTTTTAAGCTTAATTGATATTAAACGTTGATAAAAAAATAAAAAATAATTAAAAGTTGTTAAAAACCATGGTTAAAACGGCTGAGTTGAGTTTGGTTACCAGATCTTCAATAGTAGCAAAGTTTAACTCTGGAAAGGCAGTAAAAGATATTGCAAATGAGTTTAATGTGTCACTTCAAACTGTGCACTATCAAAGTAATAAGTTTAAAAAGCATAATGGCTTAAGAAACTTAACGAGATAAGGTGCTAACCCCACCAAACCACTAAAGACCGGGTCCTTCTACGGGAATTAAAAAAAATATTTTTTTGAAGCCTCAATCTGCTGCAGTTCAATGGAATTTGACGTATAAGAATCCAATCAGTGAGCGCACTGTCCGACGACGTTTAAATGAAGGAAATTTTAAGACATTTAAAATTAAAGACGTGCTGCGTACATATAAAAGTCAAACAAGCTTAAAAGACTGGGCTTCGCAAAGGAACACCTGTCAAAAAACAAATTTTTTGTAAGATTGCCAAAGGAAATAAGGCAAGCAAATGGCCCGTTCGTCAAAAAGTGAGTGAGTGGCTCTGTCATGTTCTGGGGATGTGTTGCATATAATGGGCTGGGTGACTTGGTTCCTATCATCGGTTCAATGAATCAAAATAAATATCTTAGTACCCTAAATGATAATGCCTTTCCTTCCGGAGATAGACTTATTGGGGAATCATTTATCCTGCAACAGGATAATGCCCCATGCTACAAAGCCTGGATAACTAACTAACTTTTTTAAGGACGTTGGTGTTACCAGATGGACCTCAAAGTCCAGATTTTAATATTATAGAAAACATTTGGTCTCTTTTGAAAGACAAAAGAACAGTTTCGTTAAATAAAACTACAATTTCTGAGGTCACGTTCCTTTGGAAAGAGATATCTCCAGAGATTCTTCAAAATTTAGTCGATTCAGTACCGAGATGCCTTCAAAAAGTTATTAAAGCCAAAGGAGTTTATAAATTTTACTAAATTCTTCTTCAGTTCTTTACTTTTGTTTAGTTTAAACTGTGTTTTCTTAGCATTACATACTTGTCAAAATATTTATGCCAACACGTCAAATTACTAAATAATTTATATCTTTTTAAGTTTCTATGAACAAATATATGCCAATTCATGTCTGTATGTCTTCAGGTCTATTTTTCCGACTTTCACTGACAGATGGTTGATTTGGACCGATTAGACTCAAAATCACACGGTATTCATAGTATTCATAATGTAAAAATGAGCATGACTGGGTCGCACGTACTTGCTCTTATGTGCCTTATTACATTTGAAGACAAGAACAAATAACATTTGGGTTGAAAAAACTATCAAAACCACAACACTTAACGGTTTTTAGTAAAAAGGAAGTACGCCATCACACGTCCTAAATAACAAAGAATTTATGAAAAAAGTATTTCGAAAATTGTAGGACAGATTTTGATAAAATCCTGTTTTTTATTTTTAGTTTTTTGATTTTTTTTTGTTTTTAGATTGGTATGCAGATTTTTAGAGTTAAAAAATATACATGTGATTATAAAATTTAAAATATTTTTTTGATTGGTTTTAAAAAAAAAATCAAAAATTAATTTTAATTAGAAAAAAAAAGTTATTCAAAATTTTGCGGAATTAGATCTTTTTAAATAGACAGAAATTCATAGAGCCGTTACCGAGAAGGCCAAAAATTAAAAAAAAAAAAAAACGTTATATGAAAGGTGACTTTAATAGACTGTTCCCGTATATTAGATTCTGATCAAATGATAACCAATACTATCAAAAAAATTCTCAAAAATTTTCATCAAAATCGTTGGAGCCGTTTTCGAGAAAAATGAGCTAAACAGATACCAAATTTGAAGGCAATCGCTTAACCCGTTTAGACTGCAGCCCGATATACACCCGGACAGACAGACAGATAGACAGACAGACGGACATTTTTGCCAATGACTTTTTTAGGGTTCTCTATGATCGTAATGTCATGTTTGATTGTTATCTCAATTTTTTTTTTAATTCTAATCCTAAACTTGCCTTATAGTCCCTATAATCGCAAGTAAAAATAATAAAAAGAAAGCTTTTATCAAAATGTTGCCCCAATAGGTGGCAGTGATTTGGAAATATTAAAGGAAATGTAGTTAATCTATACTCCCTTTCATAGCCATAATTTTTGTCCAGGGTACTGCCTCTTGTAAGGAACTGACAAAAACTCCAAGAGTAAAATTCGTTTTGAAAATGTGCATCTCATTAAGCCGTTCGGACTCGGCGGTAAATTACTTAATGGATTTTAGTAAAAATGAAGTACGCCATCACACGTCTTAAATAACAAAGAATTTATGAAAAAAATATTTCGAAAATTGTAGGACGGGTTTTGATAAAATACTGTTATATTTTTAATTTTGTTTTTATTTTTTTTTAGATTTTGGTATGCAGTTTTTTAGAGTTTATTTATATACAGCTAATCATAACACTTAAAATAATTCTTTATGATTAGTTTTTAAAAAATTGAATTTTGAAAAAAAGAAGTTTCAAAAATTAATTATAATTAAAAAAAAATTAAAATTCACAATTTTGGTATGCATAAATAATTTGGCTGCTTAGATCTTTTCCAAAATTAAATTTAGCAGAAATCCAATCATCTGTTACCGAGATAGTCGAAAATTAAAAAAACCGTTACATGAAAGGTACTGTTAACAGACTTTTCCGGTAAATTAAATTTTTAAAGGATGATAGGTAATACCTGAAAAAAAATCTCAAAAAATTTCATCAAAATCGTTGCAGCCATTTTCGGTTATATGGCACGTACCTTTATTTGTAGCCCTAAAAATTAAATTTCAATTTCCCCACTAAGGAATACCTAAAGAATCACACATACCAAATTTGAAGGTAATGGCTTAAGCCGTTCAGATTTTTTCTCAACAACTTTTTTAGACTTATCTATGACCGTTATGTCATTTTTGATTGTTATGTCAATGTTGTTATATTTACGAATCCTAAACTTGCCTAAAGTGCCTCGTGGCTTAGTGGTTAGTGTGTCGGACTGCTAAGCGAAAGAACCTGGGTTCAAATCCAGCTCATAGCCACCTTTTTTTCTGGGGTACTGCCTCTTGCGAGGAACTGACAAAACCTCCAAGAGTAAAATTTGTCTTGAAAAAGTGCATCTCATGTAGCCGTTCGGACTCGGCGGTAAACTGTAGGTCCCTTCCATTCTTGCAGAGTAACAACACACACACAGGAATGGTTGAGAGTATAAGTCACTAGGCCTTGGCTCCTCAAGGAGCTGTCGCGCCAAAAAATTTATTTATTTATTTAAACTTGCCTCATAGTACCTATAATCGCAAGTAAAAAAATTAATTTATACTACACATGTTTTCATATCAATAATATTATTTTTTTTTGTGTTATAACATGGCTACGTTGGTGGTGTTTAGTTACTATTGGACCCATGTGTGGTATGACCGAGCAGCGTCGGGTGGGTCAGCTAGTTTTAGAAAAGAAGAAAACCGTGTGTGCTGAAGTTATCTTTATGCAGTATAAACATTGCGATAAACATTATATCAAGGAGATAACCACATTTTCTGTTTTCATTTATTTTTTTCAAAAAATTCCGCCATTAATTAATTATACTTTCTATTTTTCAGTCACAAGTACTGTCCCATAATGTTTTTCTCCATTTTTGTATACAAACTATCAACAAACAAGCATTAAATCATTAAATGCATAAATTTAAGTGTGCAAAGTGAATTCAATCAAATCTCATTAAAATATGAAAAAACGCTCTTTCAATCTTCCTTCAACAAGACAAGCACGTTGTTTTTTTTTTTGTTAGCTCTATATTCCCGGCAGAAAGTCTTCCAAAAAAAAAACTATGTGTACAAGTTTAATATGAACATTTTAACCGAGCTTGGCTCAATTGAAGCAAACAAAATGTGCACTAGAGTCGCAGAAAGCTGCTCCTAAAATGGCAGTTTCTTTAGAAAAAAAAAATAAAATAACATTGAGCCAGGTGGGATTGAAAAACTAATTTTTTGAAAAGATTTTTTATTAATAGCATTGACATATGTAAATAGTATCTTACAGATATTAAGATCCCAGAAAATGAAAAAAAAACTTAAAACTATCAAGAATAGTTTTCAATATATTAGTATTCAGAGTTTTAAGCACAAAATCAAATGGTCAAAACCATTTAGGCCATTATTGTAAGAGGAGAAAACTTACATGCATTAATCAAATAAAATTTTATCAAAATCATTAGAATCGTTACTTCGAAATTAAAAAACATTGCCGTTCAAAAATCGGATTAACTAAAGGAGTTTGGTAAAAATGATATCGAGGAAAGATTTGAGGTACCTATGTATCATGAAAATGTCATGTTTGATTATCACGTCAATTTCTTTTTTTTACGAATCCATAACTGCCCCTAACTACCTACATATATCAGCAGTCAGAAAAATAAAAGAATCAAATTATAACCCTACTTATCCAAGAAGTATACATGAAACCAAGTAGATTCAGATTGGACCTCCAGTTCAGGCCGGGATTTTGTGGAGTTAAGTTAAACGCGGATGCAACGCATACTATTTTTCGCTACTTGCGTTACGCGCAGTGACATATGGACTTTTTAAGTTAATTAAACAATCAGTCAAGTTAAGTTTGCTAAGCAGATACGGATCGGAATAGTGATCTCTGGAAAAACCGCATTTGTACGTGTCTTGAATACACCTAGTGAATTGATTTTTTTTTTAAGTGGAGCTTTAGAATATTGAAGAATGTGTGTTGTCAATGCACTTCTCGTGCAGAATCTTAAACAGTGCAATTAGAACACTGAATTTATTTATAGATTTTGTTGTTGGTTATAGTGTCTTGGGAAAGGCATATTTGAGCATGGTTTAGTGGGCTTAAGACCAGAGATTAAAATCGAAATAGTTTAACAATATTTTATAATGTTTGTATATTTTTTTTTTTGAACCGTTCTGATATCAGGGAAGTGTAAAAGAAAAGTTTTTTCAATAATTGAATTAAAACTAAAAATCATAAATTTAAATGGCCCAAGAACATGCAGTTCGTTCTATCGGTCAATTCACCCTTTACTTTCAAAATTGAAAACATTAAATGTCAGATGTTAAAATGTGTTTTCTTCTATCTGGGCGGATGAATATAATTATTGGAAGAAATAAGATATTCAATGTCGAGAACTTGTTGCCTATTAAGCTTGATTTGATGCAATAAAATAAAAAATTAAAGAGAATTTATCAAACCAGTCTCTTGAATTTTCATTCTTGAAGTTTTTTTTTTAGAAACTCAAGGTTTTTAAAAATATTTCTTCTTATGATAACTTAAAAACATTGAGTTGGAAATCTGAGCGATTAAAAATTAATGGAAACTAGAAACCAAATAGCAAACAAAGACCTTGTTTACATGATTCTTGTTTTCGGTTAATTTTTCATTCTTCCAAGTCTTGGAGTCATATGTAAAAACTGGTGACACTATAGTTTTGTATATCAGCAGCTTAGTTTCTATGGTAAGATTTCTGGATTTAAAGAGCGTCAAAAGCTTTAGCAGGTTCTGTTGGATTTAAGTAGCCGCTCCCGTATTTCTTCCTCCAACTTTTGATCTAAGGTAGTTAAAGGTGAACTGCTTCAAAATTCATGCTTCACTACCTGATTGTTGGACCAACACTTCTCGCGGACGTAGCTAACATATACTTGGTTTTCCCTTCATTAAAATGCATTTCCAGGTGTTTTGACGCCTTGTACATATTGTGGGTTACTGCCGATGATGTCGATGTCGTCTGCGTAAGCCAATATCCGGCTGGACTTATTGACGATTGTCCCTTTCGTTGACTTGCCAGAGTCAGGGATTGCTACTCCAACGCCAAGGTGAAGAAGGACCGGCTACTTTTACTTGACTTGTAATTTTGGCCATGGTCAGCTTATTTTATCATGGCCTTATCAAGTTCTACCCCGACTATCGAAGGCGACCTTAACAACTATAAGTTGTTGAACTGTTAAATTTCAGACTGATCAATCATTGATTTGCGTGGGACGAAAACATTGATAATTACCGATTATGGTGTTCGCGTAAAGGGGTATCCGTTCTTGCTTCTTCTACTCAACAATGTCATTATACCCCTATAATTGCTGCACTTTGTGATATCTCCCTTCTTATTTTGTATGGGACATATGATTCCTTTTCGTCCGTCTTCTGGCATTTCTTCATGATCCCATTCGTGTACTATTACATTATGAATTGCTTGATGACCGCAGGCATGTCATCGGCTTCTGAGGCCTTGTTAGTTTTCAGCCGATTAATAGCCTTTTGTATCTCCTCAATGCTACTTGGCTTTAGCATTGGCATTCTTTAGAGGGGCTTTTGAAATTTTATCTTTAAAGGCAGTATAACACATATATAACCGGAAAAGTCTATTTCAAAAGTTTTTCAATTTTTGACATTCTCAGTAACGGTTCATTGAGTCATATATCAAATTGTATATTTGAAAAGATCTAGGTCCAAATTAATTCTGCATACCAACATTTTCAATATTTTTTTTATAATTCTTGAAAACAATTTTTACTTGCGTTTATAGGTACTATAAAGGCAAGTTATGCAAAAAAAAATCTAACAATCAAATGACATAACGATGATAGAGACTTCGAAAAAAGTGGGTCCTGAAATTCCGTCCGCCTGTCTGTCTTTCTGTTCGCACCTCTACAGCCTAAAGAGAAGGGCCGATTTGCTTCAAACCTGGTATCTAGTATTTATTTGAAAGTATCTCGGAGGGTGTTTTTTTCATTTTTGCTCTAGGTCGAAAAATAACGGTACCTGCCATACAATTAAAAAAAAAAAAAAAAGTTTCATTTTTTCGAAAACGGTACCTCTCATAGAACCAGTTTTTTCATATGCGGTTTTATCGTAAACTATTATCCCGATTTCAATAAAATTTTGCACACACGAAGTCATTTATAATTAAATTAATATTGCATTTCAAAATTTTCAAAAACAAAATTTTCTAAAAAAAAAATTGGTTTTCGAAATATTTTGAAAACGGGTTGATTGATTTTTCTTTAAATAATTTTCCCAGATGAAAACAACAGATTTCCTTATGTAACATACTAACCAAATTTAAAATATTTTGTTCGAAAAGTTTTTCAAAAAAAAACACTAAAAAAAAACTGGTCGAACAATTTTTAATTTTTTTTTTCTCGATAGACATTTAGTTTTCAAATTTTATTGCATACTTAGTTTTTTTAGAAAAAACTCTTAAACTATGTAATTAAAAAAATGAAAGAACTTTCGAAAAAATTTAGTTCTTTATTTTAATATGTACATTGTACAGCCACTAAGCAATTTTCTAGCATAAGAAAAAGTTCGTTCGACACAGTCGTGCATTTGTTTTAATTTTATTGGACGATGTGACAGCACATATGAAAAGTACGTGCGATCCAGTCGTGCGTGCAATTTATTTCTTATTTTTTTTAATTTTCAATATTTTTAAATTTAATTTAAAATTTTATGATCAACAAATTCTAAAAAACTGCGTACCAAAATCTCAAAAAAAAACTTCTAAAATGTCAATTAAAATCAGGATTTAGTTAATTCATTTATAAAATCATTTTTATTAGTGTCGTTTTGATTTTCACACTATTTACAAGTTCATGCCTTGTTATTTTTCTACGTTAATATTACTTGTTTCGGTCAAAGATCTTGCTTATAAGAGCAAGTACGTGCGACTCAACTATGACCATTTTTACTTGCGATTATAGGGACAATGAGGCAAGTTTAGGATTCGTGAATATAAAAAAATTGAGATAACAATCAAACATGACATTACGATCATAGAAAAGCCTAAAAAATTCATTGGGAAAAATGTCCGTCTGTCTGTCTGTCTGTCTGTTTGTCCGGGTGTATATCGGGCTGCAGCCTAAACGGGTAAAGCGATTGCCTTCAAATTTGGCATTCCTCAGAAGGGAAATTGAAATTTTATATTTAGGGCTAAAAATAACGGTACTTGCCATACGACCGTTTAGGAAAAGCTTATTTTTTCTCAAAAACGGCTCCAACGATTTGGATATACGGGAAAAGTCTATTAACTGGACCTTTCATATAACGGTTTTTTGTTTAATTTTTGACTTTCTCGGTAATGGCTCTTTGGATTTCTGTTAAATTTTATATTTGAAAAGATCTAGATAGCCAAATTAGTTCTGCATATCAAAATTTTTTTTCTAATTAAAATTAATTAAAAAAATTTTTTTTTTTGAAAAATCGATATTTTTAAAACTAATCAAAAAAATAGTATTTTAAATTTTATAATCACATGTATATTAATAAACTCTAAAAAACTGCATACCAAAATTAATTTTTTTTTTCAAAAAACTAAAAATAAAAAAACAGGAATTAATCAAAATCCGTCCTACAATTTTCGAAATACTTTTTTCATAAATTCTTTGTTTTTTTTAAGACGTTTGGTGGCGTACTTCATTTTTTCCTGAAAACCGTTAAGTATTGTGATTTTGATAGTTTTTAGAAGTTCAAACTGTGTTACTTTCAACGTAAATGTCATTTGTTTTTATCAAAGCTCCTGCCTTCCAATGTAATTAGGCACATAAGAGCAAGTACGTGCGACCCAGTCGTGCCCATATTTTCTTCTTGTATTTTGTTTGCTCTTCTTTTGTAAAGAGAAACATATTCTCTAGATACCTATGTTGGTGATATCTCAAATAAACGCCTTCAAATTTGTTATAACATCTGAGATGAAGATGGACGGAAATTAGCGACTGACAAGAGTCATTCTTTGTTTACTCTTAACGCTGTGAATATTGGAATATAAAACTTTAATTGACTATAAACTATAGTGAACCTTTTAGCGGGTCAGTCCCGTTTTTGAAGTCTCTGTCCTCCGGCCATATCTGTCCATATACCATATACCATGTTAAATGAATTGTTTTATGGATGTACAAGACAAGACTATTTATCTTGCTATTCACATACAGATCCGACACTTGGGTGCTTCCTAAAAGGTTCTCTGATCTCTTATCCGCCTTCGAGAGGAAAGTCTCTTGGAGAATTGTTGGCCATGCGAGGGAGGACGTTTCCCGGAAACGAAACAATCATGAAATCTACCTCGAAGCAGATGTTGTTGACAAAATAAGCTCTGTAAACTCTACTGGGCAGGTAACCCATATCACATGAGCCAAGAGGAACCAGTTCGGAAAGCCTTTTGCAATTCTTTGTATGACTAAAAAAATCATAATATTTACTCCCTACAAAAATTTGAAAATTTGTCTCGCTTTTGCTTCAATTTGATTACGATATGACGTCCTGTGAGTTTTTTGTTGAGGTTGATATTTCCCGGTCTAAACCCTAACAAGTAGATCTGTTTTATATCAGGATATTGACGAACGACTTGTGGCGTTAACTTATTTCTAAAAAAAATTACCTTGTAGTTGTCCCAATTCAATTTATTAAAAGTAGTCCAAAATAATTCTAAACTTCCATTTGTGTAAGCTGGTACACTCCCTTACAACAAACATTTACTTCAATCAGGTCTGGTGGGTGGAATTTTTGTTCGATTGGAGTTCGGAATTGGAATTCAGTTCGTTATTGCCCAATTATGAAGTCTACAGAAATTGTCTTTCCATGTCCTTGACATCAACTACGATTGAACATCGATGTTATCCTGATCGTTATTATAGTCTTTGACTCTAATTTTTGTTTCTACCGTTGGCTAAATTGTTCCTGAAGTAACGAAGTAAAATTCTCCATTTTCTCAATAAATATATTTAACAGCTTGTTTGATCTACAAGTAGTATTGATCATTCAATGCCTTTCCAGCTCTCATTGTGATCACGCCACAGGTGTCTTCTCTACCCTCGAAGGATATAAGAAACTCGATTGGGACATCCATGATATTGGAGGAGTGCCTTGCATATATCATAGTGTAGTCTTTCGATTGCCAATTGATTGGTAAAGATATTTCCATATCCGATTCTTATAGGCTTGTGTTCGGATCACTTCGTAATAGCTTATGTAAGATGGTCAATAAGCTATTCAGCCTGACTACAAGTGTAGACGCAACCGTCTATTCTGTCTAGAGAATTCTTCCAATGCCGTCTGTAAGTGCTTCAGTTATAACATGCTATTCCTAGCTTCAAAAGACGTTTCAACACTATTTCAATAAACTGTTGGATTTTAAAAATGTGAATCAGAAGCATCCTAAAGGAAGTCGAGTAATCATGTTGACAAAAAAAAAACACAAATTGACAAATTGAATCATACAAATGGTATGTCTAATGTTAGCTTGGAATTCTAGTCACAAAGTGGAATGCTTATTGCTATCATCTGGCAGACTGTTTAAATTTCCTTCTTGTCACTTTAAATGCTTTAAATGTCATCATTGACACATGCGATGATTACATCACTCACCCAGCTCTGGACAAAACGGATTCGAAATTCAATCAGCAACCACAAGAAACAATCTCTAAGACAAACATCCATCTGAATCGTTCATTAAAAAAAAAATAATAAAAAAGTTAGGGTGACCAGAGCAGAAAAACAGTTAAAAATAAATATTTTATTTTTTCATTCTATACATTGTTCAATTCAAAAGCTTTTCAACACAGTTTATTTTAATTGTTGCTGAAGCATGCTAGAATATCCTTTTCAAACATTTTACATTGTAATAGTTTTTTTTATAGTTGCTTAAGAAATCGTCCCGAAATTTTTTGTTAAATATTCTTATGTTTTCAATATTTTTTTTAAGAAATGTTTCTCTTGATGCACCTTCAAAAGGCATTACTACATAGTTATTAGATAAAAAAAAATATGTAAAAAAATGTACTAGATTTTTTAAAGGTATTATATATTTCGATAAAGATTTTATGAGACATAAAGTTATTTAAATTATATAACATAAAATGTTATATTAATTTATGATTTCATTAGTTTATTTATTAAGGCCATTGGTTTCTCACAGATTAAGGCAGAAATATGGTCACCCCAGTTTAGAACAACAATCAGATACCGCTGCGTGCGTTCTGCGTTGTAAAGTCTCGCATACTTGCCTCAATGTATTCTAATCAAATAATTAGTATTCCGAATGCCCGATTCAACTTCATCGGCTTTTTAAAAAGATATGATCACTGCTGGTTTGTTACTTAACAGTATGTCGTCAAAAGGAGCGCGAAAGTTATGGTCATAGTCATTTTTATGATGCAACCGGCGCGTTGTGACACAAGAAAATTCCAAACCCAGATACTAACTTACAGTGTGTTGAAAAACCGGCTGCAAATGAAAAATCTATCTTAGCCAGCATGTAGGTATGACTTGAGGATATTGCATAACATGGCCACTTTAGGGTGTACAAAAACTTGCGGGTAAAACTCTGCAATTAAACGCGTATGCATCTGAAAGATACTATCGTTCGCAAACAACACGTTTGATGCAAGCCAACTTCAAACTTGGTAATTTGTTCTGCAAAACTTGCATCTCAGTGTATCTTCGTACCGCAGATACAGATATGCGGAAAAGTATAAATTTCTCTGCGTGAATTCATCGACCCACTATTATAAGCATCTCATGTACTTGTAGATACTTTTTTTTTACTGCTCTCGAGACCAATTCTACCAGATTGGTTACTTCACTTTTAGTTAGATGTTTTATTTTTTTTCTTCTTTCTTTTTTAATATATTTATCTTGTAGCTTTAAATTTAAGCAAGCAAAACAGATGATGTAGATACATATAGATGAAAAGATACAGTGAAAGAAAGAAATGTTTATCTTTAGTTGTATCTTTTTGATGGACGGACATTAGCGACCAACGACGACGACGGCGACGCGTCAATGGCGATGATGACGAAGATTGTGCGGAAGAAGACAAGAGGAGCAACCTCGTTATTCATTGATTATAACAATAAAGCCATGGATTGCAAAGTAAGCTACCGAGAGCTAAGCTATAATCTTTTGTCGTTGTTCGGCAACGGCCCCCTGATGTCTTCAAATTTAGCCGAGTTAATTGAATTTCCTGTAGGAACGTTGAAGAATTCAATATCAAAAAGTAAATATAGCTTTGGTTCTATTTTGTTTTTTTTTTTTTTAGTCTAGAATGCAAAAAATACGAAGTCAATTTACAATTATTTAGTTGTTGTTGATAAGATTTCCTCGTGATGGAAGAATATTTGTCATGAGATTCAAGCATTTTGGTTAAGTGACCTTTATGCGAGTCATAATAACATCTGCATTTTTATTGTCAAATTCTGTGAACGTTCGAGTAGAAAGTCATATAGACACTAGTCATAAGATGTGATATTGTTTTGAGTCTTAAACACTTCCCAGATAATTTTTGGTGATTTGTTTCTTTTTAGCTATCCCTCTTGTTATGAAATCTCTTAAAAGAAATAAGAAAATTGCATAACAAAGTCGTATATACTTGCTTTTATGGACAATCGCATAGCTCGTTTCCAATTCGTTTTCGTTCGTTTTTTTTTTTTGCTAATATCTTGCCACAGATGTTTATATGTATAAAAGCCTTATAAAGGACACTTTTCACTGCCCCCAAATACTTGCTTGACTATAATAGTTTATTTTTAAGGAACAAAGTCAATTTTGTAGCACATATGAAGCAGATTAGAAAATAAAATTAAATTACATTATTTTATGGCATTTTTAGTTATATTTTTTAATCCAACATTTTTCCACTGCATTATTTAAAGATTAAAGTTTTATTTTAATTGTAAAAGTGAAATGTTTAAATTTAGCTGGGTTTTGAACTAGATTCCCCTTTTTACGGTTCGCCATTCATTGTCCTAAAAAGATTTGTAAAAAAAGTTGGTTGTCTCTAAAGTCGGTTTACGGACGATAATTTTACGTAATAACGTCATAAGAACGTTGATTGGCCAACATAACTTCACCATATTCAATTCCACTTATCACGTCAAAAAAAATCTAGTAATAAATATACTACTAAGCAAATCTAAATCTAGTACTAAATCTAATACCAAATATAGTACAAAAAAGTACTAAATTATAGTACTAAGTACTAAAAATCTAGTACCAAAATACTATTGTACCAACAACCTAATACCAATCGGTACCCTGCAAATTTCATTAAAATCCGTTGCGCGGTTTAGGAGTACAAACTCGACATACATACATCTGATGTTACCCTGGTGCTCAGAATACGTTCGATTTTGGTTCAAAAAACCACAGTATCGCTGTTAGCGTAACTAGCTACTTTTCTTGTCAGCATGAGTCATGTTATTTCGTGGCTTTGAAAGTATGCCACAAATTTCATATTATACAAGCTCTATACAAGATGTTTCTTACAGAATTCGAAAAATTTGGACCTTATACAAGCTTAATTGTTAAGTACATATGCAAGTAATTTTTTTTTAGCTCAAATATTAACAGAATCTGTCATATGACTGTTAAGTTATATTTTGCTTAAGAAATAAAATGGATGGACACAAGTTTATTTGTTAAGCATGATGACGTTTGACACATTTCGATTCTACGCTGCACATCAGCAATCGCTTGTTCCGTGCGCTCTTACGGAATGCGTTTTATAATTAGGAAAAAACCTATTACAAATATGATCAATAGTTTTTTGAAATTATTGCTTTAATGGACGATTGTTATGACCACCATAAAACGCATGTAATGCCCGATATATTTCTCGAATTAAACCATGTTTCTCAAAATAAATTTGAACAATTTGTATACGTCATTAACATGCCAAGCCAAACTAACTTTAAAGCAACCAAGAACTTTCAAATCGGCTGTCACAGAAAAGTGTTGCCAAATCTCCTTCTTTAAAAATAAGTGCGATCAAAGTAAGTGTGATCCAGTCATGCAGTTTATACGAAAAACGTTACTTTTAAAATGTTCTTTTTGTAGAAATCCGTTATGCAAGAGTACGATAACTTTGGCACCGCAAAAAAAATATGATTCTATTAGAACGACTAAATACAAACATTTTTAACTTTACCTTTTTTTCAAGGCCAAAAGTACTTTTTATCAATAATTTAAAAACAAACATTATTTCAAGCTCGACATTTTGGAAAAAAAATTAAAATAAATTATTTAGATTTTTATCGGAAATTAGGATAATATGTAAAGAATTTTCTTTTATTTATTTGTTACTCCTATGGATTTTGTATTGAACACTCAACATTAGGTGACTATGACTACAAGTTTTGGAGAAAATTGGAAACTACCAAACCTACTTTCTTATAATTTGTTTGTATTTACGTGATTAGATAGGTATACTAAGTAAACGGCTTTAAAAAGTGAGGTAGGTAAAGGGGGTATGCTGCCCCCCTGCAACCCCTCTGTTTGGTATCACTATAGGATTTGGGGTAGATGCGAAGTTCGATTTTGTAAAGATTCTTTGAATTTAAAGAAACATTGCATAAAGAAGACCATTTTGTTTTTTGTTTTTTTTTTTTCTTATTTTGAGTTTGAAGTAATTTTTTTTCAAAAACTATTAAACAAATTAACCTGATTTAAAAATTTAAATTAAATGGGTATTTATATCTCTCGGAAAAAGTATAACCTTCAATTGTAGGTGTTTTCGTTGTTATTGAATAATAGTTTTTTTATGTTAAATGAGAAAATTGTACCTCCCGCCTAAAAGGGGCGGAAAAAGTATAACCTTCAATTGTAGGTGTTGTCGTTGTTATTGAATAATAGTTTTTTTTTTATGTTAAATGAGAAAATTGTATCTTCCGCCGAGAAGGGGGGTTATAGACCTCCTGTCATAGTATAAAATACTTATATGTATTCCCTCTACAAGAATTCATTATTATTTTGCAGCGCCAAATTTATCGTAGTTAACACGAAACATGTATGTAAAAAGAAAGACCACGTAAATGCCAACCAAATTATAAAAAAGTGCGTTTGGTAAATTTCAATTTTCCAAGGCAACTGAAGGTCCGGGTAGACCTTGGACTTGGTATACTTTTCTGAAGTCATCAATTCTGATGCTGATGTATTTTTTATGCAATACTGAGCTTGTAGAGGAAGATCGTCACTTTATCTATTTGTTGTTCATCTAATATTTGTAAGGATCAGTATGAATTCAATTTTAAAAAAAATTAATTTTACGCAATTATTGTATATAAAAAACAGAAAACGAACTTAAATCTAATCCACATAGTTTCCGAAAATACGTTAATTGTAAAAGAAAATCTGACGGTTACCCAGCCAACATGAGCTATATTAATTCAACTAGCCATACACCAGAAATTATAGCAAACATGTTTGCCGAATACTTTCAGAGTGCTTTCAAAAATACTTCTACTAATAATCCAAATACAACTCCTAAATTTAATATTTACCAATTTCCACACATAAACGCAATTAATTTTGTAATCTCCGAAGCAACTATACTCGACTACATAGAAAAGTTAGATGAAAGTTTTAGTCCCGATCCTCATGGCTTGCCTTCATTCATGTTGGAAAAAATGTGCAATATATATGTCATTACCATTGTTTGCGCTGTTCAACCAGTCATTAACTAGTTATATGTTTCCAGTTCTGTGGAAACCGCATTCCTTACTCCGATTCACAAGAAAGCAAGAAAAACTTAGTATCAAACTACAGACCTATCGCCAAACTGTCTGTCATTCCTAAATTGTTTGAACCCATTATCTCTCATGTAGCGTCTTTTCATTTCACCTCTGTTATATGTGAAAACCAACATGGTTTCGTAAAAAAAAAATCAACGGTCACAAATTTATTACAATGTACGACCTTCTGTATTGATTCATTCGAAAAGTTTCAACAAGTAGATTGTGTTTTCACTGGCTTCAGTTAGGCGTTCGACAAATTGAATCACGAAATACCGCTCTAACTTTTTTCATGAAGATATATAGAAATTCATGATCCTTGTCTGATTTGTCTGATCAATTCTGGAATATGGATGCATTGTATGGGCTATGACTATACGGTTCATATCAACAGAACAGAGAGTGGTCAAAGAAATGTTTGATATTTTGTTTACGTTTTCTTCCGTGGTTAGATAAAATTGTTTTACCAACTTACTCTAATAGACTTCAACTAATAAAACTTCCATCCCTTTTAACTTGTTGGGTTAATTAATGGATCAATTACAGCTCTATCAGTTCTTTTTCGTTTTAATTTTTGTTTTGTAACATTTTCAGTAGATCCAACTACGGCGCTAATAGCCCTCTTAATCACTTAATCAATATATTTAATAAAAACTATGCCATATTAAATTCCACAAATATTAATGTTAAATCACACTGTTTGAGAAATAGATTTTTTATCCAATATTTATAATATACTCGTAGATTTAAGATTTATGTATGCATTAAATTATGAATATACCACTAGCTTTATTTTAAGTATGTGCCGTTAGCTTTAACGTATTCAAATAAATAGTCGAAAACTAGATTTCATTATATCGTCTTGTTTTCAGTGTTCAATTAAGAATTAATAGGTGTAAGAAATTTTGTAAACACTATCTCAATTTTGAATCAAATCAGTATGAAGTATTTTTTTTATTTTTTTCCCTGAAATTTTGAGTTCTAAATAAGTTTTTTTTCAAAAGCTTTTAAAGATTTAAAAAATTATTTGATAGAACAAATTGTAGCTTTAAAAAAACATACGTATGTATGTAGCACATAATTGTATGCACCTAAATGCCGTTATTTTCAAATATATTTTTTTCTAAGGCAAGTGTTTTCTTTAGAAAATTGCACCTGCCGCCTAAACGGTGGATGATAGACCCCCTTCCATAGTAAAAAAAAAAATTGTATTTAGTCGTTCTACAAGAATCCGTTATTAATTTGCGGTGCCAACTATCCATTTATTATCAACAACAAATCTTGAAAGATGACAGCTGTCAGATTGGTTTCGAACATTTCTACCCTTCAAATGTTACCACACAAAATATTATTGACTAAGATTTCATACTTAAATTTCAAACTCATTGTGCAATTTGAGATTCATAGCATTTTTAATATTAACACGAGTTACAAAAAAAAAAAAAAACACTTTTAAAACTTTTCCCAAACCAACGGCAAACTACTCAAAAAATCCTCCCTCTTATGCCGCATTAAAATCAAAATGCGCACATTGTCCCATCTCCTACAACACAAACCACCCCACCACCACCACACCCCCCTTCAATCACAGCTGCCATGCAGTGACCCTCCCCTAATGATTGACTTAACTTCTCGGCAATCAATTTGATTCTTTTTTTCTCATCGTCTTCCTTTTTTTTCGTTCATTTTCATTTCACTCTTAATCCGGCAACGGATAGCGTTGTGCGCATTGCGAAACTTCTACTACAGAGCACAACAACCGAACAACAATCAGTTAAATTACCTCCTCCGCCAGGAAGCTACCCCAACCCCAGCCCTAATCGACGTCGACGGATTGTGAATTGCGGTTGGCACTCTTACCCGAGAGCAAATCATTCCTATTCAGATGCCCAGCAAGTGCCGTTTGGATAAAATCGTCTCCATCATCAACAAGTGCAAGTGGAAAAATGTAAACGGATGAAATTCGGTAAATTTACTTGTTTTTCGAAAATGAAAATTCGCAAATAATAACGCATTCCTAACCGAGAAATGTAATAGATTTCAAAACTAAGTTTTTTTGTGAAATAAAAAAAGTGCAGATAAAAATATAAGCCGCTAGTCGCAGACAAAAAAGATTCGAATCAAATAAAAAAAGAATATTGTGAACATCTCCCATAATTTTGAAACGAAAATGATAAAATCTACTGAACGTAGTAGATTTTTTGCGATGGCCGCTGTGGCCTTGTTAATGGCGGTTGTGGTTGCCGGAAGTGAGACCGTAAGTGATTTGAAACCCGTGCATCAGAACGAACATAATTTCAAAAATCAAAAGTTAATCGAGAGTAAGATCATCCCAGAAGTCAGCGGTGTGCTCAAGGATAAAGAGAATGCACGCGATGACAAGTGGGAGCATACCAGGCGATTCATGGAGGACGGCTTACCCGTCCTGGATGTTTATGGATACAAACCGAAAAAGGGTGAGTTTGGAAATAAATTATTTAATAATGAAGTATGTATTTTTTGTTATTCAAATTTGATAGAGCTTTGCGAAAATGGTGGGGTTTATTTTGTCTGGTGTGATTTTATTAGAATAGAATGTTGCTTAATCTCATTCGATGGCAAGGCCGATACAATTTATTAAAATGCTCCAGACACGTGACTTGATTATTTTATTTACGATGTTTGGTTTATTAAATAGTTTTGAACTTTTTTTACTTTTATTTGAAATCGAGTACTTTGAATAATCCTGCCTTGTGTAAGTAATTTTGCAGATTAAGTTATTCTTAATTCTAGTACGGATATATTTCGACGGTAGTTTATTGGAAAAATATCTTAACCAAGAATCAAATGGAATCTTAATTTAGTTTTATTAGAATGTCTTAAAGGATTTAGATTCTTAGTTTTTGTTTTAAAAGTTTCTAAGTTTTCATTAGTTTAATACAAAAAATATGTACACTGTGGCGTATACGTATTATTTTTTTATATCACAAGTGTTGTTTTTAGCGAATGTCATAGAAGTTTTTGAAGTCATTGAAGTACGTTTTTAAGAACATTACTCCTCAAAATCTTTAAGATTAGAGTTCATTATTAAGTACTTTTCATAATTTTGAAGCTATTGGAATAACACATTTAAAACTTTGAACAAGTATTGCTAGTTTACAGGGGCCATTGTTAAATTAATATTTCGTCAAATGTGTATTAGTGTCAGTAAATTAATTATGTATTTTGCGTGCTATGATAAGAACTATTAAGGTACGAAAAAGTTAGTAATCAAATCATAGCTTTGTTCCTCTCACCGTGGATTGTAACATTCTGACCATTAAATATATGGCGATATCATGTGGCTTCAATTCATGCACATGTTGAATCTTCAAAGATCGTAAAGCAAATTTCTTACGAAGACTAATTGACACATTTCGATAATCATAAAAACTACGCTGCATATCAAAAGCTTGTTCTGTGCATATTGTACGACGTCTTACGGGATGCGTGTTATCATTTTTTAAAGTAAACGTTTTGTGAAAACCATTCAGTCATGGAAACGCTGATTAATTTACAGCTTAAGAAATATCTCGAAGAACGAAAGCTTCTTAATGACCGGCAGTACGGCTTTCGTAGCAACAGGTCCACTGGTGATCTGATGGTTTATCTCACCGAAAAGTAGAACCAATCTCTCCATCGTTTTGGTGAAAGCAAAATTATTGCACCTGATATTTCTAAGACATTTGATAGAGTTTGTCATCAAGCCCTTTTATCGAAAATGCGTGCATTTGGACTCGATTAATCTCTTCTTCGTTGGATAAGTCATTACTTTTCGAACCACTAAATTCAAGTTGTATTGGACGGTTTCAAATCTGATATTTACAAAATAAATGCTGGTGTGCCCCAGGGCTCTGTTTTGTCTCCGACTCTTTTCCTTATATTTATCAATGATTTATTATCTGAAACAACTAATCCAATAAATTGTTTTGCTGACGACAGTACTCTCAGCTTTTCATATTCGTTTCCACATTCACATCCATGTTCTTCGGATGTTGAACTGCAAGGGCAGCGTATGATAAATTCACTAAATTCTGATTTTGACAGCATTGTACAATGGGGAATAAGAAATCGTGTGGAGTTTAATGCTTGAAAAACTCAATGTTGTCTTCTGTCGTTAAAGAAAAATATTACCTTAATGTCACTGTCCATGAGTATCGAAGAAACTGATCACCTCTCAGTTCTCGGTATGCGCATTACAGACCACCTTTTGTGGAACGATCACATATTTGATATCGCCAAGAGTGCTGCGAAGTGTTTAGGTTTCCTTCGAAGATGCAAGAAGTTCTTCACCCTGTCTGATCTGGCTACAGTATATAAAGCATATATTCGATCGAAACTCGAGTATAATTCCCATATTTGGGCAGGTGCTCCTATAACCCACTTGAGTTTTCTAGATAGAATTCAAAAAAGAGCTTTGAAAATGATAGGCGACCGAACAATAACAGAAACATTTACATCTCTTGAGCACCGCCGTAATGTTTTGTGCCTTTCGTTATTGTATAGTTATTTTTACAAACAATGCTCTAGTGAAAAAGTCAGCTGCATTCCTCCCCTGAAACGATTAAACCTTAATACTCGAACTGCTAGGAATGCCCATCAGTTTACTCTTGAGCCTAATTTCGGATGTACTGTTAAATATAGAGATTCTTTCTTTAGTCGCACCACACGAATGTGAACTCGAACTTCAAAACTAATGTGCATCGGTATCTCCTCTTTTATCCCTCCTCATTTCCCTAATGCTCGTGCGGTGTTTATATATTTTAAGGGTACACACAAACCCCTTTTGCGCGTGTAAATTATAAAAAAAAAAGGTTTTTGAACTAATGTCTGAAACACAATCACTCTTTAGCTTCGGTTGCAATCTACTTTCCTCTTTTACGGAAAAGAGTGTTACCAATTTTAAGTTATCCGCCTCTAAATAAACATGTTTTATTATTTTTGTGTTATATTCGTAATGCTGATATTAAAGAAATTTTAAGATGAATACTCATGGTAAATTTATGCTTATTTTAACATATTAGCTCTTTATTTCTAAAAAGCATAACCCATAGAATCCTTTGCGTACCGGTAAGGGATTTTATGAGTTAACGGAACTCTACAACAATGGGACTGCCTACGTTCTTTGTATGGAATATTATGAGATAAGCCGCACCAAGTGGTTACGGAAGTCGGAACTTAACTTCAGCGACACTAAACTTTTTTTCCAATTTTGTCAACTTTTATTGTTTGTCAGTTCTAAATTGCAGTATTTTCTCGTGATTTGGCAGGTGCTGAGCAGCAGCACAGAAAGAAAAATGGCAGCAAAAGTGTCATAGCGGTAACGCTGATTGTCAAGTATGGTAGTTTATATTAGTTGCCAGATATATTTTATTTAAATTTTTTCTGTTCGTGTTTGTGGCTGCAATGAAACTATGCCTCCATTTTAGGAAAAGAGACAACGTGCAGAGAGGGCTGCATGCATAGACCTTGTGTACATGATTCCTTTTTTAGGTTGTTTCTTCATTCTTCTTTTGGACAGGCACGTACGTTGGTGTGTACACTGATTTGGAATACTTTCCTACAAACTGTGCTGTGTTATTTTAAAAAAATTTGCGAAATTCTAAAAAAAGCTATCAAAAACCATCCATTACCACTAAAAAACATGACTGGGAATTGTTTTCAATTTTAAAAGTTCTTATTTTTAGCCCGTGCATAGCATTTTCTTTCTTAAACGAGAAACGTCAAAGCTCAACCACAAACAATCTTTAAATTTTCATTCTTCCATTCGTTACTTCATTCCCCCTACTTTTCTGCACCCCTTACCCAATTGTCGAAAAGAAAGAATAAAGAAACAACCGAAAAAAAGAATCATGTATACAAGGTCATACCTTGGAATGAGGGTGCTCTCATAAGAATCTATGTAATTTATTTTGGCTGCATGGGAAAAGGCTGCACATCTGTTTTCACCATAAGTGCGGTATTTTTTTTATTTTTATTTTAATTTAATAATATTTATTTTAATTATGTGTCTGTAAGGCACAATGCCTTTTAGAATGCAACCGGATGTTACACGACAGTAGTTAGAATAATTAGAGAGATAGAAAAGAATTTTGTCAGCGTATTACACTTAGACGTTCTGTAGTCCGCGTGTTTCGTTTATTTTCTTTTGAACTCTTGTCCCGTCCATTGCGCGGTGTTACACTTAAACATATTTCTCATGTTTGCATTGCGTGTTTTTGATACCTCTCTTTCATTGTTTCTTTCTGTCCGTAGAGTTCATTAAAAAAGCAATGGCCACGTTCACATATTGTATCCATTAGATTGTTGTAGCATGGTTAAAAAGTGGTGGTCAGCTGATTCATAAAACAAATAGCTGACTGTGTTTTTCTTTTGCTTCGAATATAAGGTAACATATGTGGTTGGGTTTTTTCATTCGCAAAAAATTAAATTCCGAAATTGCAAATCCGGTAAAACTGAACGCAACCAATGCCGAGAAATGAAGAAGACGAGCAAGAGGAATGTCAAAAAGAAGCCATGCAAATACTACCCACAACCTTTGTATATACACTGCATTGCATATAACGGGTGATTTTTTTGAGGTTAGGATTTTCATGCATTAGTATTTGACAGATCACGCGGGATTTCAGACATGGTGTCAAAGAGAAAGATGCTCAGTATGCTTTGACATTTCATCATGAATAGACTTACTAACGAGCAACGCTTGCAAATCATTGAATTTTATTACCAAAATCAGTGTTCGGTTCGAAATGTGTTTCGCGCTTTACGTCCGATTTATGGTCTACATAATCGACCAAGTGAGCAAACAATTAATGCGATTGTGACCAAGCTTCGCACTCAGTTTACTTTATTGGACATTAAACCAACCACACGAATGCGTACAGTGCGTACAGAAGAGAATATTGCGTCTGTTTCTGAGAGTGTTGCTGAAGACCGTGAAATGTCGATTCGTCGCCGTTCGCAGCAATTGGGTTTGTGTTATTCGGCCACATGGAAGATTTTACGCAAAGATCTTGGTGTAAAACCGTATAAAATACAGCTCGTGCAAGAACTGAAGCCGAACGATCTGCCACAACGTCGAATTTTCAGTGAATGGGCCCTAGAAAAGTTGGCAGAAAATCCGCTTTTTTATCGACAAATTTTGTTCAGCGATGAGGCTCATTTCTGGTTGAATGGCTACGTAAATAAGCAAAATTGCCGCATTTGGAGTGAAGAGCAACCAGAAGCCGTTTAAGAACTGCCCATGCATCCCGAAAAATGCACTGTTTGGTGTGGTTTGTACGCTGGTGGAATCATTGGACCGTATTTTTTCAAAGATGCTGTTGGACGCAACGTTACGGTGAATGGCGATCGCTATCGTTCGATGCTAACAAACTTTTTGTTGCCAAAAATGGAAGAACTGAACTTGGTTGACATGTGGTTTCAACAAGATGGCGCTACATGCCACACAGCTCGCGATTCTATGGCCATTTTGAGGGAAAACTTCGGAGAACAATACATCTCAAGAAATGGACCGGTAAGTTGGCCACCAAGATCATGCGATTTGACGCCTTTAGATTATTTTTTGTGGGGCTACGTCAAGTCTAAAGTCTACAAAAATAAGCCAGCAACTATTCCAGCTTTGGAAGACAACATTTCCGAAGAAATTCGGGCTATTCCGGCCGAAATGCTCGAAAAAGTTGCCCAAAATTGGACTTTCCGAATGGACCACTTAAGACGCAGCCGCGGTCAACATTTAAATGAAATTATCTTCAAAAAGTAAATGTCATGGACCAATCTAACGTTTCAAATAAAGAACCGATGAGATTTTGCAAATTTTATGCGTTTTTTAAAAAAAAAAAGTTTTCAAGCTCTTAAAAAATCACCCGTTAGTACTATCATGAAGCATCATTTTTCAATTGCGTATCAAGACGCAATGAATGGAGATATAGAATAAGAAGAAACAACAAAAGTGTATTAAATACTGTTAAAATATCGGTAAATGTTCTTTTCTCCACTATTTAGAGTTAATTACGGAACAACCAGGAAAATAGCCAGACGACAAATGACAACATGAGAGTACTATAGAAAATGTATATATAATGCCACAACTCGCCGTGTTGAGGCTATTTTAAATATTTCTATTTTCACTTTCTCTCTTTTGCACTTATTTGCGCCTTTACAAAAACATCTGGGTGTAATACCGCACTAATGGACGCAATAGGATTCTATGAGTGGGGCCTTTAACAAATATAAAATTTCATAATGGAAGACTAATGTTTGCTACATTAACTACGTAGCAGGCATGTTCAATATAGTATTTTTCTTAAATGTGGACAATTTGAACAATCTTTTCTGAAACATAATATTTGTATTTTTTTTTTATAAAAACATAAATAAATAAAAAAATGAAAAAAAAATGTTAATTATTTTTTACTTTTTTATTTAATTTAAAATTTCACAACTTTGTATTTTTATTTTTAATTAAGTTGCAACGCGTTTCGAAAAATTTGTTTCTATCATCAGGCGGGTGCGGGTTTGTACTCTTGTGTTTTAACAGCTTCTATGACAAAAAGTTTTTTTTTGTTTGTGGTAATGAGGAAAAACTCTTAGCAAACATCGTTTCGTACATTTAAGACGATACCAATGGGCATTGATTATTCCGGCGGTGCGAAATAAGGCCCAGACAAAACGATCCCAAAAACAAAAATGAAATAAGGCCCCAAAAATGGGGTACTTTTTCATAATGAAATAAAACCATATTTTTCTTTATTAAATTACGCCCCAAAAAATGAAAAAAGACTCCAAAAACGAAATGAAAGAAGACCCCAATTTTTTTGAAAAATAAAAAAAAAAACCTAACACACTTAGGCTAGACTAGTTTTGCCTAGGCATTTCTTGTAATTTTATCTTCCAATCAGTATGAGGTAGGTATAGGGGGCATACTGCCCCCCTGCAACCACGCTGCTTGGGCTTTAGGATTTAGAGTATGTGCGAGATTGGGTTTATGCAAAAGTTCTTTAAATCAAAAAGAAACGTTGCACATACCCAACCTTGCACCTTCTCCAAATCCTATAGCGAGCCCAAGCAGGGGGGTTCATACTAATATTTATCAAAGTGGGACATATCTTTAAATTTGTTGTTTGTGCTGATACTGGCTTAAGTGGCTTTTATTGCCAATTTTTGTATTCGACATAATATTTTTATGGGGTCTTATTTCATTCTTTGATATTAGGGGCTTTTTCCATAATGAAATATAACCCCAATTCTAAAAATGAAATTAGGCCCCAAAAAGTGAAACTACCCCAAAATAAAGATTTTTTTGTTGTTGTTGTATTCTTAATATACTTTTGGGGCCTTATTTCATTTTTGTTTTTGGGGATGTTTTGTCTGGGGCCTTATTTCGCACCGCCGAAAGACCTTGCCATATGTCCAAACGGCTTTCAGGTTGTTTTTTTTTAGAGGTATAGAACTTTAAGTTGGCAACACTATTTTAACTGGCGGCCATTTTGTCAGTTGTCAAGTGATTTATTTTTAATTTGGTTGGGCATTTCAATATGAATAGACTGACAATGCTTCTAAATTCTGCAAATTTACTTTTAAAATCATGATTCTCTTCGAAATACGCATCGCGCGCTACGTCCATTTTACGGTCAACATAATCGTCCATCGGAGCAATTAATTTGATTAACTATGGAACGTTGTCGCACAACGTTTATTCTAAATGATAATAAGCATCCACAGAGACTTCGTACAGTGCGTACAGAAGAAGTCATTGCTGCTGTCGAGCGTAGCGTAGAGGAAGGCCTGAAGCAGTCTATCTGCCATCGTGCACAGAAATTGGATATGTATTCATCCAATTTCTGGATGATTTTGCGGAAAGATCTTGGTTTGCGTGCTTACAAAATCCAACTAGTGCAAGAATTGAAGCCACAGGATCAGCTAGCAAGGCGTAGATTCGGAGAATGAGCCCAAAACAGGATTGCCGTTGATCCCAATTTTGTTTAACGATGAAGCTCACTTTTGGTTGAATGGATACGTCAATAAACAAAAATGCCGTATTCGAAGATATGATAATCCTCAAGTGTATGTTGAGACACAGTTGCATCCACAAAAAACTGACTGTTTGGTGTGCTTTAAGGATTGGTGGTGGTCCGCACTACTTTAAGAACGATGCTAGCCAGACCGTTAGTCAGTGGTGACCGCTATAGAGCCATGATGCCAGAAATTTTGGAAAAATTCATCGAAAATTGGACCTCCAGATTAGACTACGTCCGAGTCTTAAGAGTGTCAAAGGCTTGAGCAACATCTAAAAAAAAGCCGAACATAATTGTTTTTCTTCAAGTGCTTTTTCCACAACATCCCTAATTCGATGCACTTGGTCTATCGTGGAATCTTTATTTCTAAATCCAAACTGAGGAAAAAGTCTTCTTTCTTCTGTTATTTTGCTAAGCTTTTTCAGAAGGAGTTTTTCGAAAACTTTTGCCAAAATTTCTGGCCGTATATCGGCAAAAACGTTGTCCTCCAAGTGGTCCATCGTTTCGGGTGTATCGGCGTAGACTAGCGATTTCACATATTGTCACGGAAAACATGTTACTTGATGTTACTTCTGTTGGTGGTTTACCTTTTTTAGGTATAACAATGACTTCTGCAATTTTCCAATGATGTGGATTATATCTTAGTTTAAGGTATGGGTTTATTATAAATTGGAGTTTTTTGAAGGCTATTAATGGCATTTCTTTCAAAACCTGAGCAGTTATTAGATCGTACCCTGGTGACTTTTTGCTAGACAACTTATTTTGACACATGCTTCTTACTTCTTTGAGCGTGACAATAGGAATTTCACATTCGTCGTTTCTATCAACAAACTGTAGAGATCTGCAGCCTTTTGTTTCGCGTTTCCGCTCCATTTACCAACTTTAGTTAGATAGGGTCTTGTTTCTGGGGTCTTCTAAGGCGCTTCGCTGCTTTCCATAAGGAGTATTCGGTAGAAGCATCCCTCGTGAGACTTTTCAGGAACTTACTAAGTAAATCATTTTTGATCTCACAGATTCTTTTTTTAAGTTGATTGTTAAGACGGTTAAACACTGCTTTATCATCTGGAAATCTCGTAGCTTCCCATTTTGTTCGCGCTCTTCTTTTTTCCAATATCAGCCCCTTTATTTCGACAGGATATTTTATTTCTTTTTCTCTCGAGTTCGAAACAGTTGGAGTACTTTCTACTACATGATCAATTTGTTTAATTTGCATAGGGGATCTTAGTTTTATAAAACTTTCAAGTTTACCTCTGAATTCGTTCCAGTTTGTTAAGATTGTTTTTTTCATTTATTGGAGCCTTTTTAAATTTATAATTTTGTAATTCTCTTACAGAGTGTAAAACTGTGAACTTTAAAGGTAAAAAAATAAATAATTTAATTATTATTTTATTTTAATATCTTTGTTCGTTTGCTTCTCAAAACAATACATTTCTGCAAATTTCAACTATTTTTAACAAAATCCCGTTCGATAACACATAATATTTCAATGTTTAATTGTTTACACAATACAAAAATTTACTTAAATACAATTTTTGCAAGTCATTGTTTTTTTGTTTTATTGTGAAATTCGACTTTTGACAGAACTCAGAATTTCTGCCCATAGAAATCGGCTAAGATCGGCAGGGAGGGGAAATGTTTTATTCTCTCGTGAACTCTCTCTTCTGCCTAAAACTATCCAATTTGTGTGTAAACGACAGGATTTGGCTAAAAATAGTTTAAATTCGTAGAAATTCATAGTTTTGGGAAGTAAACGAACACAGCTATTGAATCAGCGTCTGCGATGGTATGTGAAAAAAGGAAGTATGATTCCATGTTTGTTTATTCATCGCTCTCACTCTTACAACGACCTCGTAACAATTTTTATAACGAACAAAGATCCGAACCGTAGAATGCAAAAATAACTGATACAACAGTAGACAAAAGTATCAAACATTCCTTTATCAGGCCGACTCCACCTGATATATGTATCGCCAACGAAATGTCTGATATAAATATTAGACCATGCATGTTTTCATAATTCATTTGAGCAAGAGAGGTAGAGGTTAACGTGCATGTATCTCTGACAAAAGTCAAATGATTAAAATTCTTCTTCATCATATTTTTCAATTTTGTTATTTTTAAACATTTATTCCATTAAAACGATATAGGTGTTATCTCGTTTATTTCTGTTTATACACATAAACTGATAAAAATACTATATTCAGGCTTTTTTCTTGCAAACAAATTTTTTTAAGAGCACCAAAAGAGTAAACTACGAACTACCGGCATGAGAGACAGTGTTTCGACACTAGCTTCCGTTTGCTTCCGACCAATATAGTTAGCCCTTCAGACTTAGGGTGATTTTTTCTGTTTTCTGTTCCTTTTACTTGCGATTATAGGCACTATTAGGCATGTTTAGGATTCTGGAGACAACTATTAACAGCAACTTTCATATAGAATTTTTTTAATTTTCCGCTTTCTCGGTAAGGGCTAATAGGATTTCCGCCAAATTTTATATTTGAAAAGACCAAGGTAGCTTAATCAATTCTCCATACCAAAGTTCTGACTGTCTGTCTGCGCGAATGTATTTTTGATTGTAGCCTAAACAGACAGACAGACAAAACTTCCACTAACACTATTATATTTATTATATTTCTCTATCATCCTAATGTCAGGTTTGATTATTATCGAAAAAGTGGGTTGTCTGTAAAGTCGGTTTACGGACGATAATTGTACGTGATAACGTCATAAGAAAACATTGAATACACCAACACCAACATACGGCCCGTTAACTCACACCATATGCAATTCCACTTATCACGTACAAAAATCTAGTTCTAAATCTACTACTAAGTACTATTTTTTTAAGAAATATAGTACCAAATATTGTACTAAAGTCTAGTACTAAATACTAAAAATCAAGTACCAAAAATACTATTGTACCAACAATTTAGTACCAATCGGCACCAGTTTTATATTTATCTAGCGGTAACCGGCGAGCGTTACTACGCCCTAGAAAAAACATGTTTTAAAGTGAAATGCGAGTACATACTCGACATACATATGTTATGTACATCTTTTTTTTGTCAGTATGAGTCATATTATTTCGTATGTGTTAGCGTGTCATCGATTTATAAGACGTTATAACGTCAAAATTTTGAATTATGAGTACTTGTGTACATATATCCTTATTTCTTAGTTTTTACAATCTGTCCTATTTTTGTCCTACGTGTTATAATTATTTGATTGCATAATACAAGCTGCAGCAAAGATTTAATAATTAATTACACAATCGCACATAAGATGACACATGCTGCCGCCGCACTGCATTAGTTGGTCTGCCTTGTTTTTCAAACTAATTGGTCCGGCACGTCTGCTGCGGCATATTAATTAGTTTGAGTCTAAGAATTAAACGAGTCCACTAGACACTAGTCATCTTAATTGGGATTTATAGTCGTAGTGTTTTTTTTTTTCTTTTCATGAAGAAACCAATGTAAACACACTTTTTCCTTTCAATTTCAGAAATCCCATTCACACTGATTATTCCGAAAATCGATGTTCGAACTATCGACAAACCAAGACTGAAGGAGTTCATGTTGGAACACATTGTGCCAGGCAAAGCATTCGACACATTCACTGACGAAGACCACTATGGCAACGGAAATGGACATAAGATCACATTCCGCAAGCTGGAGAAGTCCCACAGCAATCAGTGGCTTCTGAATGGCTTCCAAATAATGCACAAGCAACGACTGAGCGATAATTTGATTGCAATCCTAATCGACGGTTACTTGGGTGACAGGAAGTCACCGTACTCAAAGAGAAATATCCAGGAAACGAATACGTAAGTATTGTGGGAGGATTTCTTTGATCCATAAAGCTTGAATGCTTCTTTTCCTCCCTAAAGTCGCTATAACGAGCCACAACGTCTGGAGAGTCGCAACGCAACAACCAAGAACGAACCAGTTCCGAAGGAATCCAAATCCAGTCCTCTTATGTCCTTTCTGATAAGTATGAAAACCGGAACGAAAGTTTTCCAGCATTTCCTCAGCAAAAGCAATTTGACGCAGATTATGGACGAAGGTCCGTACACGATACTTATTCCGGCAGATAATGCCTTCCAGCGTTGGCATCCCATTGACTGGGGCTTCTATCCATTCAGTGTGCAGGAATTCACCGAGAGTGTGCTGAGGAATCATTTTCTGCCCACACAAAAGCCCATTAGGATGGCAGATGTAAGGAATACAGATCGCATGACAATGCGAACAATGGGTGGAGAGAATGTCGTCTTTCGTGGTTATCGTAAGTATATTTGGTTCAACAGTAAAGGGAAGAAATCTTTTCCGACGTCAACTGTTTCGTCATTACAGCTTCACCATCCATTAACAATGTTTCAATAATGGCCGACTATACTCTATCGAATGGCAATCAAGTTTTTATCATATCGGAAGTTCTCTTTGTTTCGGAAGCAGTTGTATCAAAGCTGCATCAGGTAATCGCTGTGGGCTGTTTGAAATTTAATTTAAACGAATTCTTTTGAATTGCAGATGCACAAGGATAAGGAGACACCACCACTTTTGGCTTTTCCTTGGTTTGGTGCACAATTCCTTTCGCATTCATTTTTGGCACTCGAAAGGGATCCTCGATTTACCCAGATAACGAGGTGAGTTTTTTTAATTTAAATTTGTAAAAATAAGATACATATACCTACATCTAGCAAAGAAGCTTAGAAACTTTAACTTGTTTGTAGTTTTTTGAAAAGCGTTTGAGTGAGCTTTTAAAATTTGTCATTATTTGCTGGGTTTTGTTGATGTTGTCTAATTCAAAAATATTTCATATCATTAAAATATTGTTTTTTTTGTCACAATTCACAATCACATTACAAAAAAAATTGTCATATTGTATTCAAAATTCAAACTCAAGCTAGTATTACATATGGTCATCACGATGACCCTCTGACATCATAATAAAATAGGTCATACTACCGTCAGTGCACTTCCATATAGGTCATCATGTCATCGCTAGTTACAGTGCCTATCCCACAAAAGACGGAAGTCTGTCATTGTTGTCCCAAAATGCGATGACGAGCAAAGTGTGTCAGCGTGGTGATTTTTGTGTCTCGGTATTAGCGCAATGACATGCAAAACGTAGACTATCACACGACAAGACCACTTTCAATCGATCGATGACAGTGAGCTGAAATCGCGATGATAGAAGTAATTTTTATTGATTACGATCACACGACATTATCTAATAAATTGAGTCATTGTGATTTGTTTTTCGTGCATTTTGAATAATTCACCGTTTATTTTATTTTATTTCAACGTCGTAAAAGCGTCGTTAACATGTTAAACGTCGAAAAGCTTACTAAGACGTAAACTAGCTGTCAAAATTTGTATAGAAAATCTTTTACAACAAATGGTAAACTTTATCACATGATTTTTTGTTGTAAACTTGGTCGAAAACGTTGTAAACGTCGAAAACTTTCTGCAACAACAAAATATTGTTATTTCGGAACCGAATAATGACATAAATTTCACGACTGGATCTTTGATCGAAACAAGTAATATTTACGTACAAAAATAAGACCTTCTGAACTTATAAATAGTGTCAAAACCACAACCCTTAACGGTTTTTAGTAAGAATGGAGTATGCCATCACACGTCTTGTATAATAACAAATTTATGAAAAAAGGATTTCGAAAATTGTAGAACGGTTTTTGATAAAATCCTGTTTTTTATTTTTTATTTTTTGAAATATATTTTTTTTTTAATTTTGGTATGCAGTTTCTTAGAGTTAATTTATATACATGTGAATATAAAATTTAAAATATGGCCGTGTTTACGAAAGTGTGACAAATGAATGCCTTTCATTAATGCAAATGACAAGTGTCAGAGTTTCATAAATGTAAAACGTAAAATGACACCAAGCTCCTGATCTTAATGAATCAAAATCGCGGGTATCGAAATCCCGTTTGACAGAATCTCTCAGCAAAGAATCTCGTTTGTAAAATCCAGCTAATTCCCTAGTTTATTATATAATAATGCGACAACGTTGCATAATTTGCAATTTTTTATATGAATTTTAGTTACAATAATTGATGAGAATTAACGAGAACAAATATTCCTGTTGGGGTCTCTTTATAATAATTTGAAGAAGGGGTGTGGTTGGGTACATGCGGTTTCTTTTGGATTTAAAGGTTAATAGAATTGAAATGTCTAGTATATAAATTGTTTGAATAATTGTATTATACGAATTATTATTTGTTTCGTGAGTTTGTGGTAAATGTACGTTTTGTCAGAACAAGAGCGATAAAAAAGCAAACGTTAAAACATAGTCCTTTTTTCAATTGATAAAGATACGCATGTGCCCATAAGGGAATTGATGGAAAATGGGTAACATATGACCCAGTAGTAAAACTTCCCGTGTAAATTATAGAAAAAAATGGACATGACTGGGTCACACGTACTTGCCCTTATGTGCCTAATTACATTTGACGGCAAGAACTTTGACAAAAAGAAATAACATTTACGTTGAAAATAACATAGTTTGAACTTATAAAATATCAAAACCACAATACTTAACGGTTTTTAGTAAAAATGAAGTACGCCATCACACGTCTTAAATAACAAAGAATTTTTGAAAAAAGTATTTCGAAAATTGTAGGACGGATTTTGATAAAATCCTGTTTTTTCCTTTTAGTTTTTAGATTTTTTTTTTTAATTTAAGTATGCAGTTTTTTTAGAGTTTATTAATATACATGTGATTATATAATTAAAAATAATTTTTTTGATTTGTTTTAAAAATATTGATTTTTCAAAAAAAAAAAATTTAAATTAATTTTATTAGAAAAAAATGATTTTTTGATATTCAGAGTTATTAAAATTACCTAGATCTTCTCATATATAAAATTTGACAGAAATCCAGAGAGCCGTTTCTGAGAAAGCTTAAAATTAAAAAAAACGTTATATGAAAGGTACCGTAAATAGAATTTTCCCGTAAATTTGATTCTAATCAAATGATAGCCGATACCAACAAAAAAATTCTCAAAAATTTTCATTAAAATCGTTGGAGCCGTTTTAGAGACAAATAAGCTTTTCCTAAACAATCATATGGCAGGTACCGTTATTTTTAGGCCTAAAAATCAAATTTCAATTTCCCCTCAGGGGAATAACCACACACACCAAGTTTGAAGATAATCGCTTAAGCCGTTTAGGCTGCAGCTCGTTATACATACTGACAGCAGACAGACAAACAGAAATTTTTTCTCGATCACTTTTTTAGACTTCTCTATGATCGTAATGTCATGTTTCATTGTTATCTCAATTTTTTTTATATATTCACGAATCCTAATTCCGATTTTTTGTTAACAGAAAAAAGAAGCAGGTAGTAATTAATTGCATAAAACCTTTTCAGATATCTCAACAATGCTGAAATAGCCCCACATGTGTCTGGAGCAAATTACACGTTCTTCGTGCCGGATGATGAGGCTTTTGAAAGACTTGGATTTGACCTTCTTCCCGATGATGTGCTTGTGAGTATTAAAATAACCTCAAAATAAATCCATTTAAATTAAAACTAATTAACTGTAAAATAAATTCCTTAGGCTTCTCCGAGGGGAATCAAAATGCTCCTTAATCATTTCATACGTGGCCGACTATACGATCGTGACCTTAAAGATGGCGAGGTTTTCGAAGCCATCGGTGGCGGATCTATCAAAATCACCCGAAGGCCAGGCAGTAATGTTACCGTAAATAATGCCAAAATAACCGAAAGTGAAGTGTTCGTCTATAACTTGGGCACAATGTTCTACCTAAGCGATATCTTGTATTCGGATATCCTGCGAGAATACGTTTCAATAAAACCGCATTCGGGCATCAATAATAATTTCGAAGCTTCCGGTCATGGAGTTAATACACGAACATCATCAGTAGCGCCACCTACTGATGTCGAAATAGTGCCGAACGAGTTCTTTACCGAACAAAGTGGAACGGGTGACTTTTCTTTGCATGATGAAGATGAAGACGAGATAATCACACCAAAGGCCTTACCCGTCCGTTTCAACTTTGAACCACCAAAATAAAAGGCAGGCTGCTATTAAAAAAAATCTCCACACTACAACAGGACTTTTGAATTGGCTATCAAAAGTCAGAAAAGAGTCTACATTCCAATCAGTTCCCAACATTGCGTTCCCCTTTACCATTTCCTCCTTGATATAAAGAAACTCTATGAGCATCAAGCAAACTCCCCTCACGCTCATTCATATTCACCACATTGCTTCCCCCTATGACAAATATATGTGATTAAGGATATTTTCTAACTTAGAAAGTTTATTTATAAAAAAAAAAACAATATTTGAACATATTAAATTATACTGATTTAGTGCCGATCAAAAAAGGATTTTGTAGTTTATTCTAAGCAAAATAAATACGTACGTAGGAAACCCTTAACATAGGGCCTTATGAATTATATTTGCGCTTTTAATATTGTTTTTCTTTTCTTTTTCTTTTTTTGGACAACAAAATTTATTATGAGTAACATATCTGAAAAGTTATATAAATTACCATTTGCACATTTAATTTTGCAGGATTAATCTGTCAACGAAATAGTTTTAATAAAGAACAACTCTTGGATTTAGTTTAAAAATCTGAGAATATTTTGCTCTTACAGTTTTAGTTTTAAATATATAGTACCTACTTTTGATATACATTTTTTTTAAGTTATATATGATTTATTATTAAAACAAAAAACAGGAGAGTGAATTTATGAAAATATTTTTTTAATTATTAATTAAAGAAATGATTTTAAATTAAATATTTCCAATTAGATATAATACTTATTATGTTTTGTTAATTATATAAAATGAAATAAGAGAAATATTATGTATAGAATAGACATTTTGCATAAACTTTAAATAAAAATAAAATTATCGAGATAAGGTCGTTAATTAAAAAAATGTATAGTCTTTTATTCTTAGGCTGTTTTAATGAGCCAGTTTGAAATAATCAGGAAGGGTTTAAAAATGAAAATTAAGAAAAAAATAAAAAAAAAGTACCCACCATGTGTGGAAATATTTTCGATATTAATGGATTTTTGGCGTACACTTTGAGGCATGTAACAACTACAATTTTGGTTTACTTCTATAACAACATCCATCTTGCTTGCTTTCTTTAATTGTTATGATATTTCCTTTGCACCTGTGGCCTATTTCACCAATTACAAATTACAAGCACAAATTTGTGACTTGCAATTCACAAATACAAATTTGCAAGACAGAATTCGGGTTCACAAAGTATAAATAACTATTTCACAATTATCTGATTGTTGGCAAAAAAAATTACAACTTGCCTTTGAAAGCAACAAGTTTGTGAAATTACCGTTTCACCATTTTTACATGCGATTATAGTTACTATAATGCAAGTTATGCATACTTGCGAAAAAAATTGAGATAATAATCAAACATGACATAACGATGATAGAGAAACATATTTGAGTTACCTGCAAAATTCTGCCCGTCTGTCTCTTTGTCTGTATGGATGTATTTTGGATTGTAGCCTAAAACGTTGGGCCAATTGCCTTCAAATTTAGAACTTAAGGTTATTTTGACATTCTACAAAGGAGTTTTTTCAATTTTTTTTTTAGCTCAACAATTAACGGTACCTGTCACATAACCGTTATGAAAAAGCTTATTTTTCTTGAAAACGGCTCCAAGAATTTTTATGAAAAAAAATCGGCATTATATTTTGGTGAAAAAAATTAATACGATAGGCTAAAAACGGTACCTCCCATAGGAAGGGTTTTTTTCTCCGACTTTCTCGAAAACTGGTGATCCGATACTATCAAAATTGATATTCAAGAAGATATAGGTATCCTTTTTTTCCAAAACTTTTTTACTTGCGATTTATAGGGACTATAAGGCAAGTTATGCATTCGTAAAAAAAAAAAAATTCTAACAATCAAACATGCCATTACGATGATAGAGAAGTCAAAAAAGTGGGTCCGGAAATTCCGTCCGTCTGTCTGTCTGTCTGTCTGTCTGTCTGTCTGTCTGCCCGTATCGATATCTACAGCCCAAACGGTTTTGCCGATTTGATTCAAACTTGGTATATAGTATTTTAAGAGTGCTCTACCCGACAGTTTTTCGAATTGGCATTCTAGCTCCAAAACTAACGGTACCTACTTTTAATGAAAAACTTATTTTTCTCGAAAACGGCTCCTACGATTTTGATAAAACTTGCAGAATGATGTTTTCTATGCAAAATCTATCTTTTAATTTTAATGGATTTTCAGAAAAAGTTTTATAACGGTACCTCCCATATGACCGGTTTTTTAAAATCAGACTTTCTCGTTAATTAATTAACGGATTTTGATGAAATTTTCAAAATATGTAGTGTTATATGATTTAAATAATATTGCTTTTTAAAATTTTCAAAAACATTTTTTTTTAATTTTTAATAATTTTTTAAAAAAAATATTTTGTTTTTTGAATATTTTGAAAACGGTTTAATAGATTTTTTTTTAAATTTTTCTCCTAGTATAAGCTTTAGATTTCTTTGAATTGACATACTCAAAAAAAATTTTAAATATGTTTTCGAAAAGTTTTTCAAAAAAAACATTTTTTGAAAAAACTGGTCGAACGATTTTGAAATGAAAAATTCATAAAATAGAAAACAGCAGAAGACATAAGATGGCTTACAACATTTTTTCCAAAAAACGTTATGAATAGTGTTTTTTTGATTTCATAAAAAAATTTCCCCCAAATTTTATTTAATATTGCTCGGCTAAGCCCTAGCCATTAGTCAAATAAAAGAAGGTGACAACCTACATACATACCTACGTATTTTAAAGCATTTCATCATCATAAAAGCACACAGAATAAATAATGAGCCTATGATAAACACACAAAAACAACTAACAAATAAAAAGAATTATTCGATTACTACTGAATTCAAAAATTTCAATCGAGAAAACAAAAGTTTACACCTGCCCCTAAATAAACAAAACCACTGTGTTAACTTTTATTATTGTCTTTATACCCACTCGCTTAAAAGTAGTTGGAATGTGTATCTTAATTTTAGTACCTACCTTCCTTCCAACCTTATTATAGGTACCTGATATCCTTAATAAATTCCATTAATACCTGCCCACACCATACGTTTATCGATTCATCAAACATAATTAAGCTATTTTAATTAATTTGATTTCAAAAAGTAAATTATTGTTATTGGGACCTATATAGGTCCCTATACCTAGCATTATTGCCATACTGCTGATTCCGACGAATCTTTATGCCAGTTGTTCAAATTTGTCCATACCAAAATGAAAATTAAACTGAAAAAAGTCCTTTATATCTTTCTATTAGCAAGTTATATTATAAACAGCAAATAACAAGTGGAAAGATAATACACTAAAAAACTGCAAAAGCTAACGTTTCCTTTATATTTATGTGTTTATCCCTTTATGGTGACGCATGTTCGTTCGAGCTTCAAACCACAACGATTCTAAAGAAGTTGCACGTCAAAAAAACATTAAAATTAAATCTTTGTCAAAAAGACGCCTGTACCTAAAAAGGATTAGCACACGGGAGCAAGTACGTGCGACCCAGTCGTGCCATTTATTTTTTGTATTTTTAATAATTTTGTTTAATTTTATTTTTGAAAAATCAATATTTTGAAAACCGGTAAATGATTTTTTTTTAATTTTGTTTTTAAATGTATGTTATTTTTGTGCCTAAGTTTGTATTCTTGAACTATTTTTTTAATTGTTTTAAAAAAGTTGTTAAAAAAACCGTTTTATTTAAAAGTTGTTCCTACGGTTTTGAAAAAAAAAATCACACTTTTTTTCATTTCTTAAAGAAATAAAATGGCATTAAATTATTTCACTCAATACAATTCAACGTACTTTATTCGAACAATCAAAAGTCACATAAATCGAATAAATGATTTGATGTTCACTTTAATTTTCTTGAATTTTAATCTACAATGTGACCGCACATATGTATGTCGTGCAATTTTTTTTTGGTAAAAGATAAGTTTTTTCATTAACTTGTAATGCTAATTATGGTTAAAACAGATGTGCAGCCTTTTCCCATACAGCCAAAATAAAATAAATTACATAGGTTCTTATGAGAGAAACCTCATTCCAAGGTATGCATGCAGCCCGTTCTGCACGTTTTCTCTATTCCTGAAATGGATGCCTAGTTTAATTGCAGTTACAACAACAAACGAAAAAAAATGTAAATAAAATATATCTGGCAATACTGATATATACCATACTTGTCAATCAGCATTACCGCAGTGACACTTTTGCTACCTTTTTTCTGTATGTGCCAATTTTTTTTTAAATATCCTGAAATTAAACCATCGTAGTTTTTATGGTTGTTATTTTTTTCATACACTTACATGAATATGATACTAAAAAAAATAAAATGTTTGCGGTTTCGTTCAAGAAAACATACACATTCACAATATTCAATGTGTTGACAGTTTGTTGTTCCCTAAACAGGAACTTAATAAAAATAAAGTAAATACACAGGTAAATAATTATAAATAATTAATATATACTGAAACCTGAAATCATTGCTTAAAATATTAAAAAAAAATACTTAGTGTTAAGTTTACAATCAAAATAAATTCTGTCGGATTCGTTGGAATATTTATTCCCCAAATATAATATTCATACAAATTTGATTTTATTTCCATTATTTTTAAAGGACATTTTTTTCTTCAGTTTTAGTTTTTTTTTGCAACTTTTCAAAAACGTCCAATGGTAACGCTGCACTTTGACATTAATACACTAATACTTAAATGCAAAAAGGATTCACATATGTTTTAGGGACATTGCTTCTTAAGTGCGTGAGAAAAAAGATATTTTATTCGGAAAGTTTAGCGACCCACCAAAGTAAAATGATAGAATGGAAATTTATTCTGAACTTTAAAAAAAACTACCTGCAATATCATGAAATTTCCCAGGAATTGTATCCACCTCGTCAGGCCATCGAACAACATCTTCAAACAATAAATCAACAATCGCTGAACAAAACCCGGTTAACGCATCTGCATACTCTGGCTTTTGAGATACCTTGCATATCGGAAACTGCCCACCATTTCCGAAACTTGAAAGCTTACAATTTTATTATTTGTAAAATACAAGTCCTGGCAAAACGGAAACTAACTTTTTCACAAAACTTAAAATTGTTATTTACAAGAACAATTTTTTTAAACAGAACAAATTTTATTTGGTTTGTTTTTTTTCAACATTTGTGAAAGTAACTGCCCAAGAAACAATTTAAATTTCATAAGGGTCTAAATCGGCCACTTCCATAACAACTCATTTCATAGAGGAATTTATTTATATTAAAGTAGCTCTTTTTAAGCTCATTTTTTACATGTTGAAAATAAATAATATACCATTGTACTATTGCAGTCTATATACAATGGTTTTTCTTGCAAAACTCTTTGCAAACATATTTGCTCATTAACGGAATACTTCGAGCGTAAACATTGAATAAGAAGTACAGGAAGACGTGTTTTTGAAAATAAATAAAGCCTCATTCTAAGTAGTGTGAGTTATAACCTACACACAAGTATTAACAATGGGGCGGAGTGCAGAAGGCTAAAAATTCTCGTGGGTGCCAAATACAATATTTTAAAGCGTGTAATGGACATTACTATAAAATACATTTGGGTTTGTTTTATTAATCAAACTTACCTGTCCCAAAAAATCTGAAAAATACAAACAATTAACCTCTTTTTTTAATTTTAAAGATAGGTTTGTTTTATTTAAATAATTTATCACAGTATTTTCTTCTCATCTAATTGTTTCAATTTTATAAGCAACATTCTACTCAGCTTTCACAAATCTGAATATTTTCCCGAAGTCAATTATGCTCATTCGCTTCACGCATAAGCCGCACAAAAACGCCACTAGACCTAGATATAATACAGATAAGTTGGTAGGTACTAACATGTTGACAAATTGACAAATACTTAAAAAAAAAACACATTTTGATAAATATTCACGAGTCAAAAAAAAAGGTAACAATTGTTCAAAAAATACTTACCAACATAACTTCATACTAAATGCACTCAAAGTATTGAAGGGCCTTACCAAATAATAATGAAAACGAATGCATCCCTGACTTCAACTCTGTCGATTGACAGATAGAGAGTGAATCTTATTCATTGAAGTTGTGCATTTTAATTTTCAACAAATTTATTTTTTCCATTGTTTAATATCACACAAAATCTGTTCTTAATTGTTCTACAATATTTAAAATATACTCAAAGCACCACTTTACATTAATTTACGTTCAAAATAAAACAATACTTACTTGTGAAAAGAAAAAGTTAATTTCTCTTAAGAACTCTGTTTTAACATTTTTTTTTCTATGAAAGACATATTGATTTTTGTTTTCCTGTTAAGATACTAAAATATTCTAATCGGTGCACCTAATTTTACAAAAGTTATACAGTTTAATAAACAACAAAACAAAATTATCCAAATTCGAATCACTTTTTCTTTAATTTACCGCGCCTAGCCAAAATGACAGGAAGGAATGGAAATTACTACTACATGTATGTAGAATACGTTATTGGCTTCACTCACGTATACTGTATATATACACAACACGTCTTCCTGTACTTCTTGTTCAATGAGCGTAAAAGACTATTATTTTATTCATAGACCTCATAGAAAAAGAAAAAAGAACTGCGACTCGTATCTACCGACCATGCCCTGCAAACCCTGAAATTTTATTTTATGTATGTATGTGAATACGTGTGAGATTCGTGTGAGAAGCAGCCAATCCACCATACATTTCGTGCCCATTTAAATGCAAACGTATTAGTAGTCCCAAAAAAATGTACAGCGACCGGTCACATTTATGTCGCTGAACGGTTATTTTCCAGTTTGTTGTTTGTTCACGAAGAGAGAATTATCCTCCCAGTTGTCGGTCTTGCTTCTTTTTTCTATGGTTGACCTAATAGATATGGATTGCCAGGAGCCAGCTTCATGTTGGTTTCTTATAGCGCTTGAAGGAAACCGATTGTCAAATATATGTAGAAACAATATTCAAAATGAAGAGCCGTATACTGGTAGGAAGCAGAAGAGCAACTACTCCCTCTTAACCACATAAAGTATATATCAACAAAATGTAAAATAGTAAGCAATAACTAAGGCCCAATGCACACGGAGCAACTGGATATAAACTAAACCGGTTGGCAACTCGTGTTACAGACCAGTTACAGTTACGGACACAGTGACGAGAAAACTCATCAACAATCGAAATCTCTAGTTCATTCAGTGTCGTCATTGATACCGGGCGTGAAACAATCATGTTGTACTATTATTTCAGGAAGAGGCTTATTAATCCAACCTCATAATAACTTCTCTGCACTAGCAGTGGAAATATATGACACAGTAGACTGGAACCATTAACATCCACATTGAAACATACCCGTCAATTTTACGACATTCTCGATTTTATCTACGCCTTCTCTATTTCATTTTTATTTGAATAGCCGGGAAGGTTTTTCCACCTCCCGCACCAGCAACAGGTTGTTTTGTTGTTCGCTCATTTTCGACAAACTAGAAACTCAAATCACTAGGCAACCCGACATAAAAATCAATAGACGACTGGTCAGACTTTTTTTGTGAATCGCCAACGAGTTTTCAATTTGTAGCGTCGTGTGCATCGTCCCATTTGTTTACACAGGGAGTTGCTCCGTGTGTATTGGGCCTAAGGTATGCTTGTGCCAAATTGTTTTTTCTATTTTTTTTACTGCAAAACTTGGTAATTTTGCTTATTTATTATACTATTTCTTTATTTTTATTATACTAGAATCGAAATAACCTCATTTCGGAATTTGCATAAAAAGTGTTTTCATCTAAGTCTGCTAATTTCGTTTAACCCAGTCGTGCCCTCTTACCTTTTTTATTTTCTTCTTTGACCCTTTATAATGTCAACTTTGACGTTTGTTACATAATCTTTTTCTTTTGTGACTCAATTGTTTTCAAATAAGGTATGTTCGATTTAACACTTCATAAATTGCAACCTAATTTCGTCGAAATTAGATGGAAATGAGATACTTCAGCTACACCTCCTTGCTCATATTCTAGAGACGCTTATAGAAATGAATTCGTTTATAACAAAATATTTCACGACTGGTTTCCTTCATCTGTCATTGTCGAGCGACCCATGTTTGTATAATATTGTATGAGAATGACAACCAACAAGCAGTCCATACTTAACAGGTCCATGATTTTATTATTATTATTAATTGCTTCACGTCAAAAATAAAAAATACCCCCTTTTCAAGCAGAAAAAAAAGCAAGAGGAATGTCAAATTTGAGGCAGTCAAGCAAAAAAGTCGACAGTGTAGAAGCGTGAGACTCACGGAAAGAAAATAACAAAGAGAACTTCGAAAAAAGTCATATTTTTAAAAATGTATAGTCTGCTATTAGACGATGAAACTGGATGCATGCATCTTGTTCGAATTCTTCTTTGTTATTTCATCCTCTGTCGCAAGCACCATTACACGATGAATTTAGTTTCATTAAACCATTTTGACAGTTCTCTTTCATTTCGTTTTCCATAATCGTTTGCAATGAATCTATTATTTTAACCCTATCGATGTAATGACTATGTTCAACCACATACACATTTTTCCTGGAATCATAGACATAAGATGTCCAAATTAGGTACCTTACACCACAAACATTTACATTCCACTTCATTTTCACTAATTTTTTTTTCTTTACTTTGAATCTTATCAGAAGCTTACTCTGAGCAGAACGAAACCAAGTGATGAAGAATTAAAGAAAGCGAACAAAAGAAAAGAAAAACGTCAAACAGATTCTTCGAACATGTTACCCGTGCGACACACGACAGCTTTTTCCTGTCTCATCTTTTCGAATTTATTTCTCCCTTTTGCACTTACTATGTTCGAAGAATTCGAACAACGTGCATGCATTTGGTTTCATCGTCTAATAGCAGACATAGTGAAACCTTCCGTTACATTATATTGTTAATAGCGAATTTCCTTGAATGCTGCCAATAGCTGACTCCAGCTGCAGCTGTCAAAAAATTCCCAAAATGAATGCGCAATTTTTATTTTTGTATAAACAAAGAAGTCATCTAAAATAAACCGCTACCGGCATAAATATTTAAGATTGCAAGTATTAAATACAGTATAATCATTATTATAAATAAATATTTTCATATAGAAAGAGCACACCAGAAAGTTTTTTTGTAACATAAAATGCCTCACGGACATTCTCATAATCATGGAGACGAATGTGGCCATGAAGCGTCCGACATTGACCACGCTCTCGAAATGGGAATCCAATACAGTTTATACCAAAAGATCGATTTGGAGAACTTGGAATGCTTGAATGAGGAAACAGAAGGATCTGCCAAAAAGGTCTTTAAACCATACGAAAGGCGTCTTGATTTCAGCGAGGTAAATTAAAAATGATATCAAACTTTTCTAAAGTAGATTCATTCTCTTCCAGTTTGCCGTCAGTGATGCTGATGAAGAGCTACTCTTCAATATTCCATTTACCGGAAATATCAAGCTTAAGGGAATCATAATAGTTGGCGCAAATGATAATTCACATCCTAACAAAGTTAGATTGTAAGAAGATGCTTATGAATATTTGTTTCATTGTTGATCCAGATTATGAAACTTTCCTCAAATTAGATTTAAAAATCGTGAAAAGATGTCATTCAGCGATGCTGAGACGAAAGCCGATCAAGAATTCGATCTGAGCCGTGATCCCACAGGGGAAATCGAGTATTCGCCGAAGTAGTTTAAAAGAACAAATAATTGTGTTCTCTTTGAGCTCATTTTGGTTTTATTGCAGAGTTGTGACTTTCTCGTCGGTCCATCATCTCTCATTGCATTTTCCGTCAAATTTTGGAGCTGACAATACTCGCATTTATTATATTGGTAAGTGCTTTTGGTCTTCTTTTTAATATGGAATTAAGTATTCAAGTCGATTGGAAAGCTTCCGGATCATCCCTTCTCTTTTTTTCAAGTCTTTCGGCACCCCAAGGCTTGGGCTTCTACGCCATCTTTCTAACGTCGCCTTCTAAAAATAAAAAAGTGCAAAAGACTGCGCTGGTTTCTCCTAGCTTACACGTGCTAGCTGCACAGCCTACCGGAGTCTACTTAGCTTTAATTTCCTTCTCTGCTTCGAGGTAGATTTCATACAATTCATGATTGTATCTTTCGGAATCGGGAAAGATCAGCTCGGCAGATATACCATCGGCTCTCAAAGCCTTGCTACTTTTGAGCCGATTAATTGCCTTTCGTTTTTCGTATATCCTGGTGGCTGCAGCATGAGGTCTTCCTCTTGACATGATGGAGTCTTCATTGCTCGGTATGCAGCATTTTTAAATTCAGACACTATTTTGCATTCATCATCACACCAGTCGCTCCGATCTCTGCGACTCTTGCCTAAACAGGTGTCAGTAGTACAAATGACATTTTTTTAAAGCTTCACTATTTTGCATCTATATGCGCGGCACCCTGTAACCAGAACTTACTCTTCCCTTATGGAGCTCTTCTAGGACGAGTCCTATCGCGCGATAGATTGCTTTTGTTTTCATTGTATAGGGCGACCATGTCGATTCGAACCCGACGGGCTGATGTAATACTTCTTCGCAGAGCAATCCGCCTTCGGAACACCATACCAACAAGATAGTGGTCCGAGTCTGTTGGCACCGCGATACGTCCGTATTTCCATCAGACTCGAGTCGTGGTCAATTTGGTTACGAGTGACTCCATCAGGTGATACCCAGGTGGCTTTGTGGATAGCTCCCTACCTAAATTCGTGGTGAAATCACCCAGGATGATTTTAACGTCGTACCATGGGCAGGCATTGAGCATCCTGCCTACAAGTTCATAGTAGGAATATTGTTTGTCCTTTTCGGACTCCTAAGCTTCGTATGCGACTAGCTGATGATGAGAAAAATCGCTGATCGTTGCCGTTGCCGTTGCTTGTTTCGTCGTCGTGGAATCTGTTTTTTTTCGAGGCTTGTTGTCGGGTTCTGAGTTTCTTCTTTTTCAAAGGAGAGGCTGACAGAGGAACTAGCATAACATATTTAACCAAACTTTTTTGAGAATTAGTTGTTACCATCTGCCACAAAAGAAGGCTTTACCGAGACTTCCCTCAGACGGGATAATTACGACATCTCGTATGTTCAGGGACACCGAGAGAATATTCGGGCCGGGTGTTAACCATGTACAGACCCCGCCTTATAACTTGCAATTATAGGTACTATAATGCAAGTTATGGATTCGTGCAAAAAAAAATCTAACAATCAAACATTACGATAATAGAGAGAAGTTGAAAAAAGTGGGTCCGGAAATTCCATCCGTCTGTCTGTCTGTCTGTTCGCGCCTCTACAGCATAAACGGGTGGGCTGATTTACTTCAAACTTGGTAGTTAGTATTTATTAGGTAGTATCTCGGGGATGTTTTTCATTTTTGCTCTGGGTCGAAAAATAACGTTACCTGCCATACAATTTTCAACAAAAAGTTTGATTTCTCATAAATGGCTAACGATTTTGATAAAACTTTCAGGGTGCTATTTTTTTACAAGAATACATCGTTCAGTTAGAATGATTTTTTCGAAATTTGTTTTATAACGGTACCTCTCATATAACCGGTTTTGTCAAATACGGTTTTATCGTTAACTATTATCCCGATTTCAGTAAAATTTTGCACACAGAAAGTCATTTATAATTCAATTAATATTGCATTTCAAAATTTTCAAAAACTTTTTTCGATTTTTTAAATTTTTCTAAAAAAATTGGTTTTCGAAATATTTTGAAAATGGGTTGATTGAATTTTTTTAAATAGTTTTCCCAGATTAAAACTACAGATATGATAAGATACTAGAAAAAAATTTTAAATATTTTTTCGAAAAGTTTAAAAAAAAACGACTTTTAAAAAAACTGGTCGAAAGATTTTCAATATTTTCTTTTCCTCGATAGACATTTAGTTTTCAAATTTTATTACATACTTAGTTTTTCCGAGAAAACTCTTAAACTAATTAAAAAAATAAAAGAATTTTCTAAAAAAATATTTTTTTAATTTAATAGACGTGTGGTTTTCAATCTGGCAATACTTTTTTTCGGAGTCCGCTGTCACTTGGTTTATGATCAGTTCAGTTTGGTTTGCCATTTCATAATGATAATGAATAGACTTACTTCTGAACAAGTTTTGCAAATTGTGCAAATTTATTACCAAAATAATGGTTCGTTTCGGTGGAGCAGAGTATCGAAGAAGACCCGAATGAGTCCATCCGCCATCGCGCGCAACAATTGGAGATGTGCCCATCCCCTTTATGGAAGATTTTGCGGAAGGATCTTGGTTTGCAGGCTTATAAAATCCAACTCGTGCAAGAATTGAAGCCGAACGACCATCAATCGATGACGATTTTCACAAAATTATGAAAATTGGACCTCTTGTCTGAAATTTATCCGAACCAGCCGCGATGGCCACTTTTCCGAAATCATTTTTAAAACCCTTATCTTTATAATGAAGCTAAATTCTTTGCCATTACATTAAACTATATGCGTTTTATTTCTTCTTAAAAACCACACGTCTAAAAAAACACCCTTTATATACATACATATGCAGCCACTAAGCAATTATCTAACATAAGAACAAGTTCGTGCGACCTAGTCGTGCAATTTATTTTTTAATTGCAATTTTCCCAGAAAAAATAATAAATATAGTAATTTACATGTCCCTTCGAAGAACTACCTTACCCTGAGTACCTTGCGTATGCTACTTCTTTGAAGGATTTCGTCATTTTTTTTTTATAATTAGCGCGCGCACAATGTAGAGCACACTGCGTTGGCATTAGAAAGATAGGGAGGGGAAAGACAGGAGGTGTCGATTGTCATTGGTTTTGAATGCTTGCAGATCAAAATGGCAAGGGAAAATGTCGCCGGGTAAATTATTCCAAATTCGTGTTGTTCGGCTTAAAAAAGAATCCCCATATCTCACGAAACGTCCGAAATTTTGCTCAAGGGTTAACTTGTGAGCATTCCTCCTTGCGAAACGAGTATTACGGGAGAAACTTTTAAGGGGAGGAATGAAGCTGGCTCCTTCGAGTGAACATTTTTGATAAAACAAACGATAAAATAAGAAAAGACAAGAAACATTGCATCGGTGTTCTAGAGAGGCAATTTTTGGGGGGGGGGGGGTTTATGTTTAGCTTTAACGACAAAAGACAGCATTGAGTTTTCGAAGCATTAAACTCCACACAATTCCTATTACCCCATTTGACGGTACCGTTGCGATTGCACGTCCGAAGGAGAAGGACTCGAATCGTCGAACGAATATGAAAAGCTGAGGGTAGATTTGTCAGCAAAACAGTTAAGTGGATTAGAAGTAACACACAGAAGATCATTTATAAAAATGAGGAAAAGAGTCGGAGACAGAACGGAGCCCTGGGGCACACCAGCACACATTTTCGATAAAAGAGCTTCATGCCAAACTCTATCAAGTGCCTTGGAAATATCAAGCGCAATAATCTTACTTTCACCAAAGCGATGTAAGGATTTGTTTCACTGTTCGGTGAGATATGCCATCAGATCACCAGTGGAACGATTACTACGAAAGTATGTAAGTGCTATGTGTCGGTAGGAGGAGGGGGAGGAAGGGTCACCTTTCTTAGGGACAGGCTGGACAAATGCTGTTTTCCATTTTCCAGTAAAGATTCCAAAAAAGTAGGAGCTTACGCTGTGGCTTTGCCAGTGTGGAAGAACACCTCTTCAGAAGAATCGGGGATATACCATCCGGGCCAGCGGATTTGTGCATATCGAGATCTTTGAGAACTCTTGCTACTGTACGAGTGCGGAAAAAAATCATTGCATTCTCAAATACAGGAGGGGCAACGTTGCTGTGAGGCAGCGTGGAGCTGGCAGCGAAATGGGTGCCTTCTCTGAAGAGAAGGTTTGTTATTGTCGATGAGCGTTGGAACCGAAGATTTTGAGGAGTTTTTAATATTTTTTACAAATGACCAAAAATTTGTACTGCCTTTGGGACATTGCAGAATTTGTTGCCGTAATTTTTGGTCATGCAAAACTTCTTTCAATAACGGATTTGCATGAGTTCGTTGCTTGTTTGTGCTTTTTCCGATTTTGCTCTTTAGGGTTGGCTTTGCAAGATCGGAAATTTAATTCTTTGAGCCTGATAGCTTCTTTCCACTCAGAGTTATACTAGGACATTTGTGATCATTTCAGTATAGTGACCGTATGTCAAGCTCATTAAACTGGGATTTATACAAAATTGTCAAATGGGGTAGTAGAAATCGTGCGGAGTTTAATTGAATTAAGGTTCTAAGTCTCAATTCTGACTACCCTCCATGCCATTGTCCACGAATGGCAATCGCATCGAAGAAACCGAACAGCTGTCAGTGTGCTCGGTATGTGTGTGAACGACGTCCTCCGTTGGAATGACTATATATTTGAGATCGCCAAAAATGCTGCTAACTGCTAAGGATTTCTGTATCGAAGCATACAATTTTTCCCCTTCTGACCTTTCTACGCCAAAACTCGAGTATAACTCCCACAGGTGCTTGGCAAACATCGCTACACCTGGAAATAGAAATGTCTGAAACAATTGCTCCTCTAGAACACCGCCGCAATGTTTCATGTATTTCCTTATTTTATCGTTTCTTCTATCAAAAATGTTCACTCGAAGTAGCCAGCTGCATTCCTCCCCTTAAAAGTTTCTCCCGTAATACTCGTTTCGCATAGAAAGCTCATCAGTTCACCTTTGAGCCCAATTTCGGATGTACCGTGAAATATGGGGATTCTTTTTTAGCCGAACAACATGAATTTGGAATAGTTTACCCCGCGAGATTTTCCCTAGCCATTTTGATCTGCAAGCATTTAAAACCAATGTTAATCGGCACCTCCTATATTTCCTCTCCCTATCTTCCTAATGCCCGCGGAGTGTGTTCTACATTAAAAGGAAACAAATAGTCCCTTGTGCTCGCGCTAATTATAAAAACAAAAGTAACATTCCGACTTTCCTGCTTCACTCAACTGAATTTAAATGTCTTCAGACAAGGAATATCACTGATCTCAACTTAATTTGTCAATCACTCGAAGTTGATAAGGAAAAACAAAAGTAATGTCATCATCATCATGTCGTTTTACAGGAGAGAAGTACCTTGGAACTTCGGGAGTATTGTATCCTCCGAGCTTATGCATTGACTCGGGTTTTGTTTTCAATTTTAATATCGAGTTTAATGTTTCTTTAAACTAAAAGTTAATATTCTATTTCTTCAAGTCTCGAAACCTTTACACTCGTGGTTAACATCTGAATTGTGATTGTCTTTTACTACCTCAAAAATTATTCTGCATGAAAAGTGAAAAGATGAAATATGGACGAAAACATCGCCAAGCAGCGAATGGAGAACAGCAGGATTCTTCAAACTCTATCTGAAAATCATCATAATCATTTCATATATATGATCAATCGTACCCTCGTCTTGGTCAAACGATTTATTTTATTTAACCCGTAGTCTCATAATAAATCTCTTGTAATCTAAGCAGTGAGCCTTTTTTAAAATTCTTGTTCCTTATTTAGCTGAGATATTATTGTTTTCTTTATTAATATCCTATTTTTATTTTTCAGGTCTTCGTGGTGAATTTAGCGAAGCACATTTCCACGGTGTCACCATATGCACCTATGAATCGGCACCAAATGCTGCTGATCATAAAAATAATCTTTGTGATTCAATCAACAAACAAGTTCAGTAAATGAAGAATTAAATTTTTCAAATTGGAACTTAAGAATGTATATGAAATAACTTTTGTAACATTATTTTCTAATAAAAATAAATATTTATATTTTCAAGATGCTCTTCATCTTAACTATCTACCTTACTTTAGATGGTGCTTCATTCCGGTATGGGCCTTGGTCTAAACCAACAAGCTTCTTCAGCCAGTTTGAACCCCAGCTAGCTACAAGCAACCAGCGATTTCAAAGTTGGTTAAATTCTTCTTCCATTTCAACGGAGCGGTGGTCTACTAATACGACGTTCCAGCAAGGAGCAAAAAGGGATTAACGATTTTTCCAGTCGGAGCTTTATATGAAATAACCATCTGAGTCGCCTACTCTAGGTGTATCACGATGCAGCCTTACAGTTCATCGTTTTATCGCCTTCTCCATTCATAAGTTACGCACAAGAGACGCAAAAACACCGGAGGCATCCTCATTCACTTTTGAAAATGTTCATGCTTTTCACCTTAAAGCAAGACTGTGATGATAAGAATCTTGTAAAGGAACGTTCCATTGAGAGAAAGCTTTGTTGGTCAATTACCTTCTTAAACTTTTGCTGCTATGCAACTATTTACAGAAATCTTCCTCACTTATAGAGTGATTTCCTCGTCTCCTCATATATAATCCGGTCGAAGGATATATAGAAATGTAAGAATGTCTCGAAAAAATGCATCTTATGTAGCCGTTCGGACTCGGCGGTTAATTGTAGGTCCCTTCCATTCTTCCAGATTAACAACACGCACACAGGAATGGTCGAAAGTATAAGTCACTAGGCCTTGACTCTTTAAGGAGCTGTCGCGCCCATAAAATTTAAAATTTATAAATAAAGACAGTTTAAGTTTGTCATAAGGACAGCGGCCTAGAGATTATCATCAGTTTGATGAGTTGTTGTATGACATTTAAATCCCACATTGTGTGACCTCGTATCCAAGAAAATTTGAATTTGTAGCTGTCTGTATAGCAATTCAAGCCCAATTAGCTTAACCCTGATGTGGTTTTTTCTTCTGTTTCAGCAGAAAGTCATACGAGTATAGAAAACATCACTTAAAGTTCATACCAATTGAAGGTTAATCTTTCATAACATCTCTTTCCAAGTATGATATTTACTTAATTATGAACCCAGACATTCTCATTCGAATCCCAACATCAATCCAACACACATTTAACAAGTAACCATCAGTTGCATCCATATCCAAGAGATATTACGTGTTGTGTATTCGTTTCGAAGAAGCTCTGCATGTGCTGTTTTGAGAAAAGGTTTGCTGTTTGGGTTTTCCTTATATTTACACCGTGTGCAAACAACAAACACTGGGTCGTTACGCTTCAAAAACTTCCTTTTTCCAACACAACTCTATTCACTTTTCCTCTTTACTGTTTTGTATAGCATTGTAGTGTCTTTTTCGAAAAACTCATACGTTATGGAATGGTGATTAAACACCATCACTCTATGGATATTGACTAGTTTTTCCTTCTTCGTTTTGTATGAGGAACACAAGAATAAGTAGAAGGAGGGCTTATGGTTTTCGAGACGTCTTCATCCACCTGTGAAATCATAGAGACATCGTCTTGGAAAACCATTTTTTTAACAATTCAGTAACTTTCTTACATTGGCTTGGCTTCGAGGCTGCTCAGTGTTTTGCGTAAGTTCTACAAGTGCGGATGTTGGTCTGCAACACCTGTTTGTTGTTGTGTTGCTATTTTGTAATTGCCTACAATATATGTGCTAATATTGTTTTTTCTATTTCTTTGCATTGGGTGAATACATGAAAATCGAAAGTGAAAAAAGCTGACCTTCGCATGGGGAAAAAGAAAAGTTTAAAATTAAATTGAATAAGAAAGTTTGTCTTGAATTTAAATAGTGATTTTTTTTAAAAGATCGGAGGTCTTCTGATTTAAACTCTGTTGACCAATTTCTATCCAGGATAACTATATACCCTACATGGATGAGTAGTGAAACTTAAGAACGTTTGAACCTCGCGCATGAGTAAATTATTGGTACACAATTTAATAACGGTAAATTGATATGTGCGTTTTACCAAAATAAGAGTTTTTTGGTGAAATTTAAAACAAAACTTTAACTTTCCTTATCTTCTTAGCAATAATTAAAAAGACATTTAAATCGTCGTTCATATTTAATCAATGATCTCTCAAAGAAACAGAGCAACTTCCAAAAAACGCACTTCCGGTAGAATATTCAAAATTTGTCTTCGTTGCCGTCGTGTTTTTATTTGTTGTGTCGATGTTGTTGAAAATAACAAAGTTTTGATTCGAAAGAATATTTGTGCATTTCCAATAGAATAAAAGAAAAATCAATCTAAAATATACAAATAACTTTTCTCTTTCTATTTATTTGCTTCGTTGAATCTTAATGGTTGTAAGTGTACGATATTAAGTTGTCTGGGGCACTATAAATCAAGAACAAGTTGAGCAATTTTAAAGATTTGTTCAGCTATCTGATTTCAAGTCATTAGCTTACTTTGAATGTAGGGCTTTAAAAAAAACATGCGTCTTGATTTATGGTGTATCGGGTTGTTAATAGTTTTTTTTTAGATTCAGAATACATAACTCGATATATAGGTGTACATATATGTATTTCAAATTATTTTTAAAAGCTATTTGTAGGGTGGCGCACCAATTGTGCTACAATAAGAAATTCAAATAACTTTTTTTTTTTAATCGATGTATTTCATTTTTTTTTTTTATTGGTTAGAAAATTAAATTTTATTTTAAATAGTTAGTTGTTTTTAAAGATTATAGACCGCAAATGACCTCCACGCTCTCCCACGCATATGCGGCATCTGGTCAAAAAATTATTCATTGCGGCCTGAAGAGTTGAAGTTGGGATCGCCTCAATTATTGTCGTTATGGACTGCTTTAATTGAGTTAAATTCCTGGGCTTCGTTTTATACACCTCTTGCTTGACATAACCCCATAAAAAGAAGTCTGGTGCAATCAGGTCAGGTGACCTTGGGGGCCAGCGAAGAGTGGAGTTCCTAGAAATTAATTTGTTTGCGAATTTTTTGTTTAGCTCCGCCATAACTGGTCTGGCTATATGTGCAGTTGCTCCATCTTGCTGAAACCAAACGCTGTTGAATGGTATACGTCTTTGGCGCAGTTCTGGGTAAAAAAACTCCTTCAACATCTTTAAATAACGGTCCCCATTGACAGTAACGGTTACACCGTTTTCTTCAAAGAAGTACGGCCCGACAATATACCTTGATGAAACTGCGCACCACACAGTGACTCGTTCTGGGTGCAGTTCCGTCTCATGGAGCATTTCTGGATTAGACTCATTCCATATACGGCAATTGTGCTTGTTTACATTGCCGTTAAGATCAAAATGGGCCTCATCAGACATGAACAAACAATTGATCAATGTATTGTCTTCTTCGGCCATTGATATCATTTTTTGGCAAAATTCCAGGCGAACAGGCAAATCCTGAGGGTTTAACTTGCTAGTAATTTGGACTTTGTACGGAAACAAGTTTAAATCGTTATGAAGTATCCGTTGTAATGAACGTCTACTAATTCCAATTTGCCCCGATAAGTTTCGGGTCGAAACGCTCGGATTGGCCTGTATTGCAGATGCTACTGCTGCGATTGTATCCTGAACCCGAACATTGGCATCTCGATGGTACGGCCTTCGTGCGATGCTTCCAGATTCGGCAAACATGTTTCCAAACCTCATAATGGTCCATCTACTCGGGGGATTACCGCCAAACTCCCGCCTAAATTCCTTTTGGACGGAAATGACGGACTGCAAAGCATGGTACCGTTGCACTATCCAAATTCTTTTCTCCGTATCCCAAGCATCCATTTTTATAAATCTAAATAGTAACCTACAAAATAAAAAAAAAATAAGCCCATTACTCACACAGAAAAAAAGTTATTACGTTTTATTTTTGTAGCACGATTCGTGCGCCACCCGTTCTCTTTCCATATTTGTATTTTCTCACTTCAAAAACACCTTTATTTGTTGTTTTGTATATTTAATGGATATCCGTTATTTTGTTGGCTAAGCACTGGCTGGCACAAGTTCACAACAAACAACAAATAACAAAACTATTAACATGTATGTGTGCATTCAGATCAAATCTGCCAACCCATCAGAGATCAAATTTTCCGTGTTGAGATTTGATCTATGTAGATTTGCTCTTTTTCTTGTAACGAAACTCTCGAAATCGAAAAAGATCAAATCTTTTGACAGAAAGAGCAACTCTTTTCTTGAATGAAACTTGCTATAAGGCTATTTTAATAACACCTAGGTGCCTCTGGAGTCGTTTTTTTTATTCTTATTTATGCTTTGATTTTGAGGGGGCTTTTTGTTATATCGTTTTTTTTTTGTTCGTCCAGAACAGTCCGGAAGCATTCCGAATGCTTCTGAAATTGTTTGATTGGCACTCAATGGCAGTTCTTGTTCTGAAAAAAACAAGATCGATTCTGTTTTCGTAGTGGGAATCAAAACCAGAATCACGCACACATAGACACAATTTAACCCGTCGTAGCCCATGATAATAAAAAATCAATATCTTTTTGAGTAAGGTTTTGGAATATAAAACAAGATGTTCATATTTCTCAGAAATTTAAAAAATAAATATTTTTCAAGGATTTATTTCACATTTAAAGGATTGTGACATTACTGTAACCATGGACGTATTATATATGGACTGCTAGTCTAATGTCAGCTTCATACAACAATTGTCAAAAAATTTTGCCAACATTGAAAATGCTATGCTAGCTCTCCTGAACGCACTTCAGGAATAAAAATAACTACTTAAAATGTTGACATAGAAGCTGGCGACATTTGTTATTAAAAATTGAAAAAGTCGCATTTACCTGTAAAACATAACTGACACTTTTGAATTCCATTCATAGAAGTGTGCGCAAAGATCGTGGACAACTTTCTTTTCTTTGCTTTGTGCACTAGAAGGAAAAAAGGGATTTTTTTTAAATCTTATAGAAAAAAGGGGTTTAAGGTTATGTTCAAATCTCTTCAAATATTGCTGATTTTATTATGATTTTAAAAGAAACTAATGAATTATGATTGTCGGATATTCTACATAACACGGGGAGAAAAAAGGAAATTTTAACATGCCAACGTGGGAAAACCTGCTGCCAAATCTGGGATTACTGGATGAAATGTCAAAATTGAGGTTTAATTTTTTTCCCCGCTAGTGTACTCAGGAGGACTTGTGTCGCCCAAAATAACTGAGATTAAATGGCTAAAACACAATCACGCTTTAGCTTCGGTTTCGCCTGACGTTTACAAGTTCAACCATAGGAAATCAATACATTTTATCAAAATGTCGCTTTGGCTTTGACGTTACGTTTGGTTCGTGTACAAGATAAGGTAACGTGACTTAAACGTAAAGCTGAAGTAGAAACTGGTTGAACTTTTGATCGCTTTGACAGAAAAGAGCAAAAACAAAAAACCGAAATTTGAAAAGTGTCATTCAAACATTGTAACATTGAGATTAATGCAAAAAAAAATACATATGTATGTGGTATGAAATGATCTAAAACAATTATTTTGTTTATTGTAACATAATGCTACACCGCATTTTTCGCAAATTGTTTGCGTTACTCCTGTGCACTTAGAAAACTTGCACCGTATCCTCTTTTCTTCCCAGATATCGGCTTAGTATTCAGACCAACTTTAGCAGATAAACACGTAGTAAACTTATTACCTTTCGAAAGATCACAAGATGCCCGTTAATTCACACGCATCTCTTTTTTCGAAAGCTCAACTTTCTGGTCCAAACCGTTCATTAAAGTAACGATCACGGAACGTGTATTCCAGTTCCAGTAATAATATCACACAAAAACGAGTTCTTCAAGATGTTTCCTTGTCGGCTTTCAAGAGATTCATCTAGAAGCCTTCCATCTGATATGCATTTTATTAGAAAAGTTGTTTCATACAAATAGGTGATCCATATGTACATACATACATACATTGCAATAAGATATTCCAAGACTTCCGTTAAACAGAATTGACTACTTCACTCGTCTCAAATGTCAAACTAAGCTTTGACAGAATTATTTTTTTTTCACTAAAAGGATTTATATAATTATTATCGTTATACTATTAATTTTGTCTGTTTTCTTTTATAAATGCATATATGTATATACATATAAATAAATTTCATTTCAATTCAAACATCTGAGTGTAAAACCTTCGTAAGTTCAATTTACCTTAACATATGCTTTGATGTTTCGTTCGACATATTGTTTCATCAAGTCATTGTATCTATATACATACATTCTCAGTGTATATACAAAGATCAAGTATGATAACAATCAGTCTTTTGTAATTTCCTTATCTATTTTAAAAGTTCAGTTGAGTTCCTTATGAAAATTATAAAATAGAGGTACCTGGACTTAACAAGTATAAGCTCTGATTCTGTCAACAATATACCTAATAACATAGTCATAGACAAAAGACAATCTCTTCCGCCATATCAGTTAGGTTAGGTAGTAATGGTTCTACGATCACGCGACTTCCAAGCTATTTTATGTCAACTGGAACTCTTGTTCACTTGCTCATCCATGCAACATGCAAGCAACAAAGGCAAGGAACATCGTTTTTACAAAGACGTCATTTTGAATATAAAAAAAAAAATAAAAATAAAAAAAATAACGGTAACTGAAACGTTTTCCTAGGTTGTGTGTTAAGAAAAACGATAAAAAGCTTTGAATCTTAGTTCTGGTTTTTAGATATATCTAGAGTTCATAAGTTCTCTTAGAGTGAAATTTGAACGTCAAATTAAAATAACTGTTCTTTTTATTTTTTATTTACATTATTTTGAAGAACTTAAAAAAATCAACTTGAAAGAGTATTAGGTATACTTGATGTACAAGGGATTACTTACATCTCTTACAATAATATCCGCTGGGTATGCAAGGCCTTTGACCCTATTTGAAAGTTTTGGCAATGTGCAACAGTTCTGACAGGTTTTCTAAGGCTTTGTATCGGGTTTTGCAATAGGGACTTGACAACTTTGATTTTAAAATGTGAACGCACCCTTTCGCTAATCATCGAACTGTCACTGTCAATCATGGCATGTCAATCATGGCATGTCAATATCATGAATCACCACTTCATATTCAAAAAATAACTGTTTGGTGTGGTTTGCATGTCGGCGGCGTTATTGGGCCATATTTTTTCTTCGAAAATAACGATCGTCACGTTACTGTGAATGGCCAGCGTTATCACGCCATGTTTACCGATTATTTTTGGCCCGAATTGGAAGATATGGACTTGGACGACATTTGGTTTCAACAGGATGGTGCCACAGGCTACACAGCACACCTTACAATCGATTTTTTGAAGAGTAAGTTTAAAGAGCGTGTTATCTCAAGAAATAGGCCAGTCGATTGGCCGCCTCGTTCTTGGGATTTAACGCCTCTAGACCATTTTCTTTGGGCCTACGTTAAGTCATTGGCTTATGCCAACAAGCCGACGACGCGACGTGACGTTGGAAGAGCTCAAAGCCGATAGTAAATATATTATTATATTTTGAAATATCTCAAATGGTTTGCGTTTAATTTAAAAAAAAGGTGTTAAGTCCTTATTTCAAAACCCTTTATGTATATATTTAAGAGCCAACCATAATTGAAGAAGTACGTTTCCTTATAATACATGTGATACAACCCGAAATGACTTTGATAAGTTTAGTTCATTTTTGTTTTATTGGACCCTTAAATCATATCGAAAATCTTAACGAAAATAAATAAATTTTCGTCGTTACTTCTTACTCTGAACGAAAGAAAAAGGAAAGTAATGTTGTAACAGTTTTTTTCTGTACTGAATTTTATACGTAAGCGTTAATATTTATAAACACTGTGCGCCTATAACATAATGGTCGCCACTTATTTCTCAAGTTTAAACCAATTTGGCAATTTTGTCAAATTATAGAAAAAATTACACCATCTCGCTTTTAAGAAAATCTACGAATCATTTAACCCGCTTTTTCATGGAAAGTGTAGTTATTATTTGTTCGAGTAGAGCTGTCTAGAGCCTTACACTGTATCATATAACGTATTTATTTTTATAAATATTTGACTTAGAAAAAGACTTGGAAACTGAATTTAAAAAAAAAAAAAACTAGGAGTAAAATAAGCCAAGCAGAAACTATTTACATACACATATATAAATTTGTCCACTTTTATTTTGTTGCTGTCAATTATACTTTCCAAGAAACCTTTTCTGACATCAGAAGTGACTTTTTCTTATTAGCTATCGTGGATTATTGTTAAAATGTTAATCAAAATTTGTTGAAGTGTCAATGTGTTAAACTTTCTGGGGATTGCAAAAATTTTATTTTGGAACGATAAATCGTTACACATCGTGAAACTGTCAAACAAATATTTATAAAAAAAACTTCAAACATATGTACTTCTAAAAATAAATCCTAATAAAAGCTTCAATTTTCAATTTGAATCGAAAATATCATTGTTTAATATCAATCAACGGAATTTGTCCAAGTATTTAACAATAAAGTGCACGACTAGGTCAAGAACTTGCTATAATGTGCGACAGTGATCTTGGAGCTTGAGATTTTTGAAAAAAAGGGGGTAAAAAAATCATTTGAAATGTTGTTAATCACTTAAAAATCATTAGTTAAAACGTTTTTTGGAAAAATGAAGTAAGCCATTTAATTTCTTTTACAGTTTTGAATTTTAAGGAAACATTTTTTTCAAAATCGTTTGACCAGTTTTTTTTTTTAAAAATCTTTTTATTTTTTGAAAAACTTTTCGAAAACATATTTTAAAATTTGTTTGAGTATATCAATTTAAAGAAATCTATAGTTTATACTAGGAAAAAAATAAAACAAAAATATATCAATCTATCTAACGAAAAAGTTTGATTTAAAAAAAACCGGTCATATGGGAGGTACCGTTATAAAACTTTTCTGAAAAAACCATTAAATCTAAAAGATAGATTTTGCATAGAAAACACCATTCAGAAAGTTTTATCAAAATCGTAGGAGCCGTTTTCGAGAAAAATAAGTTTTTCATTAAAAGGTACATATATAGCAGGTACCGTTAGTTTTGGAGCTAGAATGCCAATTCGAAAAATAGTCGGGTAGAGTACTATAAAAATACTATATACCACGTTTGATTCAAATCAGTCCAACGGTTTCGGCTGTAGGAATCGATACGGACAGACAGACAGACAGACAGACAGAATTTTCTGACGCACTTTTTTCGACTTCCCTATTATCGTAATGTTATGTTTGGTTCTTAGAAATTTTTTTTACGTATGCATAACTTGCCTTATAGTCCCTATTAATCGCAAGTAAAAGGAGAATTTCTTTTTTTCGTTAAATACTTACATACATAAATTCCGGTTAAATTTTTTTAACCATTCCAAAACAAAAATGATTTGTATTGTAAACTTATCGTTTTCGGATCACATATTACTAGCATTAGTTGGAAATAGTTATACAAATCGTAACTGTTTGACAGTTCAACAATGAATGCGTTGTGATGTTAAAATGAAATACTTCGCAATTAACGAAACTTATCGAACAGCATATTTCCGTTATAGCCAATGCCCTATAAGTTTGTGCTTTAGGACATGCGGTTTGACAATAGGACATGTCATGCCTATTATAGTTGGGCCTTTAGAGTGCTTTGCTATTCCATGTAAATTGAGTATACAATACTAATCCTCATACTTAACCTACTTGTCCTGGTACCAAGCGAGGTTGCTGATATTTTTTACTGGGGATTATATGTAGGTATGTTTTATAATGCAAGTTATGTCTTCGTGCAGATTAAATAAATTGCACGACTACTGGATCGCACGTACTTGCTCATATGTGCGGTTACATTATAGAATAAGATTTAAGAAAATTAAAGTGAACATCAAAGCATTTATTCGATTTTTGTGACTTTTGATTGTTCGAATAAAGTACGTTAAATTGTATTGAGCGAAATAATTTAAACGCCATTTTATTTCTTTAGGAATTGTAAAAAAGTGTGAATTTTTGTTTCAAAATTGTAGGAGCCGTTTTTAAATAAAACGGTTTTTTAACAATTTTTTTTTAAAAAATTAAAAATAATAATTCAAGAATACAAACTTTAGCACAAAAATAACGTACATTTAAAAAAAATTAAAAATTTATTAAAAATACAAAAATAAAATTGAAAAAACTCCTCTGTCAAAATAACCTTAAGTTCTAAATTTGAAGATTGGCCCAACCGTTTAGGCTACAGTCCAAAATACATCCGTACAGACAGACAGACGGACAGAATTTTGCCAGACCGTAATGTCATGTTTGATTGTTATCTCAAAATTTTTAATATGCACGAATGCATAACTTCCATTATAGTACCAATAATCGCAAGTAAAACGATTTGGTTACGGACGGTTTACGGACTATAATTTTACATGATAGTCATAAGGAAATATTGATGGCAGCAACACCAACATACAGCCCGTTAACTCACACCCACAAACCCTCTCTTTAAATACACACACATACACACCCATATCTATATCTACTTTCTAGTTTAACAAAACTCCGCCTATTTTGTATTTCTTATTCTCTTCTTGTTCTTTTTGAGTTTGAGTGGAATTATTTTTGGAATTTGCGCCTGTTCTTTTTAATGTTCGCCTGGTGCTCAAAATACGTTTGCGATCGGTTTTGGTCATAGAGTAAATATATTATATAGAGGAAAAACTTTCGTACGTTCCACGCCTCAAAACCCTCAATTTTCGTTGTTTATTTGGTATATCATTCATTGTGTTTCGTGTTCTCTTTTGTATATCTTTCATTGTCGGCATTAAAAAACAAAGAAAAAACGATGTGGTGAATTTGTTAATTTTGACATTTCATTTTGTTCTTGTTGACAACAACTGTCAGTGAATTGTTGACAAAAAATTATTGCAAACATTTTTTTTTTAAATAAAATTTATTATTAGTATTTTCGAATGCTGAGGGAAGAAGGCCCTCAAAAATGGATTTTTGACGAATGTTGTGACATCAATCAAATGCACTTTAGATTCAAGGACAAGGATTTGCCAGAGAACTTGGTGACCAGTGTGGTTGCTTCTATGCAGGTTTGCAGTTATACCCAGACACCACTATCGTTCTTTTTCATTTTAATCTTTTCAGATGTATCCGCTAGAAGAAGTTCTAACGGCGCCGTACTTAATAAATGAATGGGAACCAAAGCTAATAACTATCCTTCTGAATAAACTTGTTCCAGAAAAATGTCGCAGAAGAAGACTTCATGTATCAATAGAATTAATTATCTCCTTGTAAAGCTGTGGCTTATTTTTTTAATAAACATTTATATTGAACTTATACAACTTCACCGGACTCTTCAGGATCAAGCTTGTTTCCCCCAAACAAATTCTTATAAAAGCAACACAAAACAAAGTCTTCACAAACGGTATTAAGAAATATTTTTTTATTTCTTAAAAACTTACAAACCCTAGACTATCTAAAAAAATCATACTATCGTACTTCATTTTCTTCTGTTTGAGTAGATGATTCCTTAGAGCCTTCTGTTTGTCCTTAAAACTCTTCTTGACCTTGCCACGTGCCTTGTGCCTCATCATAATAAAGTTCTTGCCCTTGCGTTTCTCTCTATTTGTCGTTGAACAGTTTTCATTCTTCCTGCCGTCTTTGTAGCCAAACTTATTATTCTGAAAAAAAGTCCTCAAATTCTTGTCCGGACAACGGAGCAATTAAAAAAACAGCTGCAACAAGTCCAATGCAGGAATAAGATTCTTATTTCGAAGCAGAATCAGTGCCTTAACAAAACAGTTGCGCCTAGTAGGATCCAGAGTTGTGGCATGATTTTTCAGCAAATCGACTAAATGCTGTGGAAATTGGATGCAAACATCAGGATAGCATTGAGCGACCTACAAAACAAACATCATATTTATAAAGCATCATTAAATGCAACACTTGCTTTCTTTTTTTTTTATTACCTGCGCAATAAACATAATCAATTCATCGAGACTTTTATTTTCATTGCTGGGATTTAATTCGAAAACTTCCAAGCTGCTCAAGAAATGGCGATATTGCTGGGAGAATTCTTCCTTGTATGATTCCGGATCACGTTTTATAAGATTTTGCACTTGTGGAAGATTGTCTGGTAGCTGACCACTAATAATTAATTAATAAAACGGATAACCAGTTTAATTTTGTAAATAGGACACAATAATTCACAAAATACCATCAACGACGACGACGTGCCTGATGAGAATACTTGATACAAGATACAATTCTCATCAGGCACGTCGTCGTCGTCTTTCGATGGTGGTATTTTATGAAATTCTCACAAATTGTTCGAAGTAAAGGAACTCCGTGAATTATTGTGTCTTTTTAACAAAATTAAACTGCTTATTCGTTTTATTGATGATAATAAGATCAGTTCTTATTATCAGTACACTAGACAACACAATACAATATTCACTAAACAATTTGATGTTGACGTTTTAGACACTCACCTCCACCATACTCCTACATATCGAGAAGGATGTGTTCGGAATGTATACCTTAAGGGTTAAGGTGATTTTCTTAGGTCTTAGAGCTTGTTTACATGATTCCTTTTTTCGGATGTTTCTTCATTCGTTCTTTTTGCAATTAGGTAAGGGGTGTAAAAAAGTAGGGGGAATGAACTAACGAATGGACGAATGAAAATTTTAAGGATTTTTGTGATTGAGCTTTGAAGTTTCTCGTTTGAGAAAGAAAATGCTATGCACGGACTAAAAATAAGAACTTTTGAAATTGAAAACAATTCCCAATTATGTTTTTTTAGTGGTAATGGATGGTTTTAATTGTTTTTTTTTAATTTTGCAAATTTCTTTAGAATAAAATAGTATAGTTTGTAGGAAAACATTGGTTATATTCGGGGTAATCCAAATCAGTGTACACACCAACGTACGTGCCTGTCCAAAAGAAGAATGAAGAAACAACCGAAAAGAGAAATCATGTACACAAGGTCTAATTAGTACGGATAAATATAATGTCTACAATTTTCTAATATAAACCAATATAATGCAGTGTTTTTCTTTTTAAGTTTGTAGGATTAATAATTTGTTGAGATTATTTTACCTTGTGTTGAGATTATTTTAACACGGCATTCTAAACACGGCGTTAGAGAACGTCAGACAGAGAGCTATCCGCAGCGCGTTTAATATTTGAATCTTGATTTTCATTTTCTCACTAAATGCCAATTAGGTTATTTTTTTCCATTTAAACAATACACTATTAAATGACACAAAATAATTTAATAAAATAAATTTCTACAATAAATTCAAAATGACTTAATTACTAAACACAAAATATGAAAACAAAATTTTTTTTTGGAACGCCGCGTCAAAGTTATCTCAACGCAGCGTAAAATAATCTCTACGCCGCATTAAAAATGCGTTCTGTTTAACGAAGACTTAAAAAAAAAAAACAATTTGTAAATTATCACAATGCGACGTTTTGATGCCGTGTGGAACTTGACGCGGCGTTCAAAACGCGCTCTATGTGACTTGGGATATGTTTGTTTTACTGTATATTACAACGCGGCGTCAGAACGCGCTATGTTTGACTAGGTTTCTACTCCTGTGTAAACGAATACAATAGGTGTAAAGAAAGATAATTTAACTTTAAAAAAGTACACCTTTATCGCTACTTTGTATAATACGATCTTGCAAATATACATAGTACGTAATCTTCTGAGCGAATGCTTGTTTAAATTCATTCTTAGAATAATCAATACACTATCATCAGTATCAGGTAAAATGTTTGAAACTCTTGGATATTGTTTAACCAGTTTTAAACGTTTATATAGAGTTTTCAAGCACACAATATGTAAAAGGCAGGGAAAAAATAATAAAGTATAACAACTTGCATTCGAGTAACTTGCTAGTGGCTCCTCATGGTAAAAGAAAACAAGATAGCGACTTTCGTATTTTACGTCATTAGTGACCCTTGTTGAATAAATTTATTTCCGTTTTAGAAAAAAAACGGAAAAGTAAGTTTTAATTGATGCAGGTTTGGTCCAATGATTGATTAAATATACATTGATTGATTTAATATACATTTTAAGTCCACTAACACTTCGGATTCTTTCCAAAAATGGTAATTTAATTTAGTCAGTTTGAGTCACTGATGACGTCAAATTTCGGGATGGCGCTTTTTTTTAGCAGTATCTTCCAACACGCCCAATTTCGTGGTGAGAAACAAAAGGGAACTGAAAAGAAGAGGTCAATTATTTGACTACTACACTCTCAATCGGCGTCTATTTTTTGACAGTTCAGCACTACTACACTCTCAATCGGCGTCTATTTTTTGACAGTTCAGCACTACTACACTCTCAATCGGCGTCGATTTTTTGACAGTTCTACACCAATACTTATTTGACCAGCTTGTAGGTCTTGTCAAATGAAGGCAGTAGATTTCCCTCTTTATAGTATAGTTACTCTATGGTTTTGGTTGAAACAACCACAGCATCGCGGTTAGCATGAGTCATGAGTTTTATCAGCATGAGTCTTATTAGCATGAGTCATGTTATTTCGTACGTGTAGCCTGTCATCGATTTATAAGATTTATGTATCACGTTAAAAAAAGAGAAACATATTTGTTAGTAACAAAATTCTACCTGCCTATATCTGTATAGTCCGGGAGGTGGCTGTATAAGAACACCTACCTCAACGAGTCAATTGAAAATTTAGCAATAAATAAATGGCAAATTGGATAAAATTTACAAAACCGCTGGTCGGACAGACTTTTTCTTGTCGAAAAAAAGGTAATTTTCGGTTCCGTTTTTTGATATTAGGTTATACCATAGTAGAGTCAATGGAAAATTCAAAAAGAAGCGAATCGTAGATTTCATATCATGATCGGACAGACAAAATCCTGTCCTTAACCTTTGTTCGACCAACTCTAAAAACAGTATTTTTGGTGTTGTCCTAATAGCGAGTTTCATTCAAGATTTAAAGATTTGATTTGAATTAGCTAAGAAAAATGCGGTTAAACCTGTTTTTAATATTATCTGAATTTCTTCTAATTGGCATTTGGGTTAGGAAAAGTTTGGGCTCGTAATAAGTACAGTATTTGCATTAAACAAAACATGTCAAATGGGACATAAATTCAAAATTCTTTTTTGTGGACTTATGTCCCATTTAAGTGGGACATAATTACAAAATTCGATTTTGGGATTATGCCCCGAGGAGTTATGTCCCTGTTTTAATTCTGAAGTTTGGGTTTCATTGTATTTTTAAAACGTCAAATACGATTCAAAGAATTTTTTTTGAATGCATTTATTTGTAAACATGGCGGATACAAGATTGCAGAATTTCATTCTATTTGCAATGGAAAACGCGAAATTATGAAATCTTTCTATTTCAATTATATTCTCTTTCACTTTATTTGCTTTCGTTCTTAGAATTTGTGTTTATTTTGTTACTGTCTCCCTCATACCAACGATCACAATTACATTTGTACGTTAAATAAGAAAATGTCGTTATACGATTTTGAATTTTAAGTTGTGTCTATGTGTGCGTGATTCTCGTTTTGATTCCTGTTCGAAAACAGAATCGATTTTCTCTTCTTTTCAGAATAAGAACTTTCATTCTGTGCCAATTTCAGAAGCATTCGGAATGCTTCCGGACTCTTCTGGACGACCAAAAAAAACGATATTATTAACATCAAACGAAACGTCATGAATTAAAGCTGATCGGGGGAATTTCAACTTCAAATTTCTTAACGATAGGTGTATTTTAGGTTATTTCTTCTATGCCAATGTTTAATATTGCTAATTGAAAGCTTTAAATGGTAGGAATTTTTTTGGACTGTAACCCAAAAAAAAATTAAAATCGTTAAAAACTTTTGCTTGTAAAAGAAATGTTAACAGAAAGTTATGAAACTTGCAATATGCATTTAAAATAGCTTAAGATTAGCTTAATTGACGCTCTCATAAAAAATATGAACAACTGTCATTTTTGCAATCTCCGCAAATTTATCGAGTTGACTTTCTTAAACTGCACGCTCTTGCTTCCAACCCCAAAAAGAAACATTAATTTACCTTGCAAAAATACCATCTATCAATTTTAAATCCATTTGCTTGGAACGAGCTAGATGTCACCATGAATATGCCTGTCAAATAATCACTGTTAAGCAACCATGACTGGTTCATTTACATGGGCGTGCGTTTTATGGGAATATGGGAACTAAAATGACTAAAGTAAGCATGACAGGAAGAAATCTAAATGTATCAAAGGGAGAGTGTGTAACGAAGCGTCACTTTCACAAGTGATCAGCATATTTCAATTGATATTGAACTCCTACACGCGACAGCAATAATATTAAAATGTATTTTCTTTGTTAAACATTTTTATAACAATATGGTATTTAAAAATTTATAAAAAGATCAAAATGTAAGCACTGGAGGCGTTCAATGCGTACAATGACTTTTAGCAACTAACTTCTACAAAACCATTGAACGACAAGCTGTAAAATAACTTTTGAGTAAGTTTTTGACAAAATGGCAAATTACTTTCAGGGGTGACTGACCAATCAGGACTCGCTTTTAGTCGACGCATTGAAAGCACTGACTATTGACTTAAGGCCCAAGTTAATAGGCATGGCCACGCATGGCCTGCTGCCAAAATCGCTCGAGTTAATGACCTAAAACATGCAGCCACATGACATTGGCTATAACCTAAAATGGACACATGCATTATTCGATAAGTTTTTTTTAAGTATGAGGTATTTCATTCTGAATTACCCTGACACATGCGAATTTGACAGCTTTGGCATTTGAAAGTAGAGAAAATGACAAATAACCGTTCAGTATAGTTATTCATCATTTATTTAGAGACGTGAAGATGGATTCAGTTATTTTTGTCAGTAGACCATGTTTTTCGTTAACTTTTTTGACCTTTGTATTGTATCACTCGGAGGCAAAATGTGTGAGAGAGATATAGGATATCCGCAAGAGTGAAAATATGTCCCCATTAACCTCAAACTGTAAAAAAATATTCTTAGATAAAAGTAAATATTTCTTTAAATCAATTTTTGTAGAAACTATGCTTCCTCTGGCCTGCGTCATACACAATTATGATAAATCAAAATAGCACGGAGCCTTGTGGTGGTAACAGGGTGACCCACGTACTCATCCGGGTACTTTTACTATGTACATTAATTGATAGTTTTTCCGCAAGTGTTTGCCCTTCTTCAGAAGAAATCCTTCCATGCCGATGTACAGTACAGGAAAAGGAAATCCACATATGGTAAATTGTAGATATGGATCATCAACATGCATTTTATTAATAATTATGTAAATTTTAGGTGCTCACATAGCAGTTTACCACAAATCCTAAACAGCATTAAGGCAATCGAAGTGTACATAAAGTCTCCAATAGATGAGCTTGTTTTGGAGAATAATCAACTTCCAGCATTGCCAGGCCGATTTTTTGGCTCCTTGCAAATAGTTCGTCTGATGTTACGTCATAATAGCGTTGAACGTGTATCCAGTGGGTGGCTAAACGAACTGGAAAACAGTATTGTAGAGATATTTATAGTTGAGCCTCGATTACGTAGCATCCCGGTGGAGAGTCTTAATGGCTTGATTAATCTTGTAGCCATAACTATTCAAAGTAATGAATTAAAATACCTACCTGATTTTTCAGGACTCCTAAGCCTAATGTACCTCAACGTTCAGAGTAAGGTACTTACCGAGTTGCAACCACAAATTTTCCGTCATTTGCCAAAATTACAACACATTCATATCAATGGAGGACCAAATCTGAATCGCCTGCAGCCAGGACTCTTTCAAGACCTCGTATCGGTGAAAACTGTGGATCTGGCAAAGAACGGAATCAATTGGATTCATCTTCAAGGAATGTATCGTTTGCCGAATTTGAATAGCCTCAAGTTATCTTACAATGACATAAGTGATGTCACAATGGTCAGTCGATTGATTAAAGGGCTCGAGAGCCTAAAAAACTTGCGATTGGATCACAATATCGTGAGTATTCTGTCAGAGAATTCATTTGTTGATCTACCGAGCTTGACCGAATTGTATCTTAATGACAATCGAATTACTGAAATAAAGTATGGAGCTTTCTATAGAACACCGAGTCTGAAGAGGGTTTACTTGCACAACAATCATATAAAGAGAATTCATCCGGAATCATTTTTGCAGAAATCCGGAACTGGTATTGAAAACCTCTATATTTATCATAATGAGATCGAACGGGTCGATGAACTCAGATCTCTGTTGGACTCTTTGCCGACTTTAAAATTTCTAGACATAAGCAACAACGATCTGCGAAGCATTCCCTTTGGTGTTTTGAGAGGCCATGGCACTCTGGAACAGCTACATTTAAACAACAACAACATTCGATCAATTGGTCGAGATGCCTTCATGGCCATGCCAGCTCTAAGAGAGCTTCGACTTAGGAACAACAGCCTTTCAGATAATCTTCCGAGACCATTTTGGAACCTACCGGGCCTGATGGGATTAGATTTATCCCAGAATCTGCTAGAAGTCATTGATTCATCCCTTCTGAATGGTCTGCCTATGCTGAGAAGACTAGATGTGAGTGAAAATCTCTTAAGCAAAATAAACCCAGATGCTTTCCAGAATAATCCGTTGCTGGAAACGTTAAACATTTCTTCAAATGGATTGTCTTATGTTCATCCAGATACTTTTCATAATCTCAACAGACTTTTTGAAGTCGACGCTAGCATAAATCGCATGACTGAATTTATTCCAGGTCTTCCACACATTGTTGAAAGAATTTCGATTAGAAACAATATTATTTCCAGTCTCCATCCATCCATTGGAAAGTTACCAAATCTTAGAATGCTGGATTTAAGTCAGAATAAAATCGAGCACATTCCTAGGCGGACATTTCAAATGACCAATGAGTTGCGAGTCCTAAGTCTGGCAGACAATAAGCTTCGAAGTCTAGACGCGAGTACTTTTGAAGGTGGAGATCGTGTAGAGTTGCTTAGCTTGCAAAACAACGATTTGACAGACATCGATGAGTACACATTCTCAGAGATGCATAACTTAAGAAACTTAAATTTAAACGGCAATAAGCTAGACAACATTCCGAATAACATGTTTCAAAATAATACAAAATTGGAACAATTAAATTTAGCCTTGAATATTATATGGAATATATCAAATCATGCATTGGAACAACAAAGTTCTCTGGAATACCTAGACTTATCGGGGAATCGACTAACTGACGTTTCAATTACTTTGGCTCGCTTAAAGAACTTGCGTGATATCGATTTGAGCTACAACAACATTGTACAACTCAGGGCTGATGTCTTGTCAGCTTGGAAAAATATCGAAGAAATACGGCTATCGAATAATCTTATAACCTCACTTCCTAGTGGAACATTTCAAAATCTACCAAAACTGCAATATCTTGATCTATCGAGTAATGAAATAAGTGCAATTGAAACGGGGGCAGCGAAAAATTTGCGTGAACTCCAAGAGCTTGTATTGGCTGATAATAAGATAATCGATTTAAAACATCGAGTTTTTGAAAATTTACCCAGTTTATTGGCGTTACATTTACAGCACAATTTGCTAAGATTTATAGCTACTGATAGTTTTATGGATTCGCCTGCGATAGTTTTTATGAACTTGTCGAATAATAATTTTTATTCTTTGGAGAATGTGGGATTGCATAATATGAAAAATCTAGAAGTACTGGATCTGTCAAATAACGCAATTAGAAGTGTTTCTACGTCACCGTTACGATCGCTTAGTTGGCTAGTGGAGCTTAAAATGGACAACAACCAAATTTGTAAAGTGCAGGTAAAGTTTTACTATCTTATATTTTAACAATAATTTCGGTGTTTTTTATGATAAAATGTTGCAGTGTGCACCATGCCCCATATCTATCTTACTGTTTATACACAGTAAACTTTAAAACACCATATGGTGAATTTAATTTCCACAAAAAAGTGAAATAATTTCTTAACCTTCTTGGTGGGAATTTACTTCACCAAAAAAATTGAAATTACTTCTGGTGAAGTTAATTCTCATGTGTAGTTATTTCCCGTGAAGTTATAGTTCCCTGCAGCTTAAATTTCATTTATTTTTTTATTGACGTGATAATGTCTTATAAATCGATGACAGGCTACACATACGAAATAACATGACTCATGCTGATAAGACTCATGCTGATAATGCTGATCAGACAAGTGACGTACGCTGCGATACTGTAGTTCTTTCAACCAAAATCGATCGCAAGCACCAGGCGAACATGAAAAAGAACAGGCGCAAATTCCCAATATAATTCCACTCAAATTCAAAAAGAACAAGAAGAGAAAAAGAAATACAAAATAGGCGGAGTTTTGTTAAAATAGAAAGTAGATGTAGATGTAGATGTGTGTGTGTGGATTTAACGAGAAAGTTTGTGGGTGTGAGTTAACGGGCTGTATATCAGTGTTGCTGCCATTTTGTTTTCTTATGACGTTATCGCGTAAAATTACCGTCCGTAAACCGACTTTACACACAACCAACTCTTTTTTATATAATTATTTGCTGATATAGATAAATAAATAAATTATTTAACAAGAATTTTGTTCTGGCAAGTGCTTTTTGCAAACAACACTCACCACAGATGGTAAATTTTGAGTTTTTTTCTCCCAACACAATGTAATATAATGAAATTGGCCAAAAGCCAGGGGGCGATTGTCTCCCCCTGCCCCACCACCACAGGCCCAACAGGTGTTTATAAAAACTGACTGGTATATGTCATTGGGCGCCTGTTTTAAACCGTTCTGACATTTCTCTCTACTTCTGTTCTGTTCTATTCTGTCCTGTGCTGTTCTGATCTTAAAAAAAACCCATTGAACAAATCTAATGTTTCGTGTCCTTCCTTAGCTTTGTTCAATTATCTTGTTCCAAACTGTTCTACAAAGAAAAGTTCAGCTTTTTGGTGTTCAATGAGAATTTTTCTGTTCTTTTCTAATTTTTTTGTGTTCAATGAAGCTGTCTGGAACAGCTTAGAACATACAGAACATAATGTTCAAAAAATAACATAATTTACCATATAGAAGCTATATGAATTTTATTCAGCAGAATTCTTAACGCTACTCTTTCATCTTTTCAGGGATATCCTTTTGAAGTTATGCCCAGACTAAGGGTCTTATCACTTCGCAATAATCATTTTAAAACACTTCATGAAAAAAGTTTTTCAAGCCTCCGTGGCAATATAGCAATTCTGGATTTGGACGGTAAGAACTGTAATTCTATAAATACTTATATTAAAATTATTTGTATTATAAGGTAACCCAATGGTCTGTTCCTGTACGGTTCAATGGTTAAGTGCCTGGTTGGAGGAGACGAGTTTCCCTTATCCTGGACCAACTTGCCATGATGGTCAACTTTTACGAAATCTTCGAACTGAGAAAATGAACTGCACCGACGATCAAAGATCTTCAAACTATCTTCCTTTATACAACGAACATGGAGATGTTTTTATGGGTGAAGGACGTAACGATTTCAGGGATGAGTGTGATGCCTTGACAGCAGAAATTGATAATTTAACAAGGCCATTTCTTACCGAAAGTGACTACTTTTACGACCAGTTCATAGACTATCCGGCATTTAATAACACTCTTAGCAGTGGGAATAGTAACTCATCTCATTTACATCACCTGCCGCCGCCGGTGAATCTTAACAATGTTGCTCCAGCTTTCAATCACAAGAATCAAAATGTCCATGGAAATATTGATCTAACAAAAACACTGTTAAATACCAGTCATTTAAATCGATATCCCGTAATACGACCTCCAGAATCGCCATTCACTTTCTTCGGCTATCCAATTCCATCCCTCGGAATGGGAGGATTGTTGGGTGGGAATTCGCGCAGAGATCACGGTTATACAAAGCTAGCCCCAACTAGGGGTAAAGTTAGAATGCTTAAAGATCCTTCTAGCAGTGAGCTGGAAAAATATCTTGCTCAAAAGACACAATATCATGGAATCACATCCCGCAGCCGGGGAATGAAAGAAGCAGGATCAGAAGAATCAGAAAGCCATGAAGATCCAAAAATATTTAAGACTTCACTAACTGAGCCCAATATACAAAAAGGTGGTTTCAAGCCAATCGTTCCTGACCATTTTGGTGGATTTATACCCATGACTTCGACCAGGCAAAGTATTAGACTTTATTTTGAATCAGATGAACTTGATGAAATTCCACTGAATGTAAGTAGTAGCAGTACAACAGAAACGATCCTTTCACCACCAGAACCAACAACACTGAGTTCTATACCATCTTACACGTATTACGTTACGGAAGATGAAGCAATAACGCCTACAGCTAGTATTGAAATGGCTTCATTTGAAAGAAAATCAATAACTACAGAAAGACCAATAAGAACAATATCAGAGACAGCTTCATTTGAAAGAAATTTTTACACCACAGAGAGGTCGATAAGAGCAAAACCTGAAATATCCACCGAAAGTTCAATACAGATAGACTCGGAATCGGAAGAAATTCTGTTTGAAACTACCACAACAAAAACTATTCTTTTGATACCTCCCGAGGAAGAATTACAAACTCCGTCATATAAGAGTGCTCTAGCGAAAGATTCATCTGGTTCCAGTAGTACAGAAAGACATGACTTGAACTCAATAGAACACATAACTCCTCGACTCTTCAGTGGAAGACCATCAATAACAAAAGTTTTCACTCCACAAACTCTTCAACGATATCTACCTTCAGCCGAGGAATATTCAAGTTCGGGTATTGTTGATGCAGATTCGAAGTACCAGAATAATAACCCTGTCACAGCTTCATACAGCAGGGAAGAAAATATTGCCAGGAAAGATGGAATGGACTGGTATTATAGAAGTTATAAGAATCGGAATCGTTTGGAACGAAATGAGAGGTTGGAAAATTCTTTTTATAATAAAGGTTCTGCAATTCGAGCATCAAGTCTTGCAATAGTCTTGTTAAGTTATTTGTTATGTATTTAAATTAACTGAAATATCATGAATAAAATACACTCTAATATTAGTATAATGGCCCTTGATAATCTTATCTGCAAAAACAATATGGCTTCTAGGAAAAATAGAGATTAAGTGGAAACCAGCCCTTATACAATTAGAGGTATGTATGTTTCTAACTAAAGTGAAATCTCGAATTTCAGTCCTATATCCTATTCAGAGATACCAGGGCCTTAAACCGCTAAAGCCGAATTTTTTTAGACTCACTCGTCGCTTTATAAAATTAACAAAAAATCTTGTTTTATCCAATTGCAGGTATTACAACAAATTAACAAAAATTGTGGGATGAATTTGTCTACAACACGTTTCTGTTGCCCCTTATTTTGCATTATTAGGACATATGACCGGGTGCCCACTAGATCTTATACGCGAAACAGATTGAACCAGAACAGCAACAGCGAACAGCACGCTGACCAGCAAACAAAAATTCAAACACATTGCCACCAGCACCAGCATCGTCTTCTTACAACAATAATATGGTCAGTTTTTTTTGCAGCATTGTGCCCCTGAATATCACTTGTGTAGTTGGTAGCAATGGAACAGCAACAGCAAATTTAGGACTTTGGTCTTACGACGCTGTTGACTGTTGACGTTGCTGTTGCTTATCTATTTTAGCTTGAGCAATTGAAACACATAGGTTCTACCATGGACGTATTATATATATATAAATATATATATATATAATACGTCTATGGGTTTTACAATAATGGCGGCCGCTGTTGCTGGTGCTTTTGCTGTTGCTGGTTCAATATATTTCGCGCAAAAGTCCTAAATTTGCTGTTTCTGTTCCATTGCCACCAACTTTACACAAGTGATATTTTAAGGGGCACAATGCTGCAAAAAAAATTGACAGTGAAACAGATTGAACCAGCACCAGGAACGTCACCAGCGTCGTTAGACCAAAGTCCTAAATTTGCTGTTGCTGTTCCATTGCTACCAACTTTGCGCAAGTGAAATTCGGGGTTACCATACTGCAAAAGTGCCTGTCCATACGGTGATTGTTGAGTGCACTCACGGCACAACAGCTGTGTCCATATTGTGTTGTGATAACTCATGTACTATTGCTTAAGTGTGACAAGGAAAAATAGTAATAAAATATTCTTGGCTCTTTCACACCTACAAACTCAATAATAGAAAAACGGAACAGTATAGAAATGGAACTGTACTATCCGCAGAAAATTCAGTTCGGTTCATGAGTATCTGCACCCTTCGCCACTTCACCCTTCCGGTCACAAACTCACCCGTGAGTGCACTCAACAATCACCGTATGGACAGGCACAAAGAAAACTTCGTATACTTTTTTTATGACACAAAGTGTCAAACAGAAGTAAGAAGACGATGCTGGTGCTGGCGGCAATGTGTTTCAATTTCTTTTGCTGGTCAGCGTGCTGTTTGCTGTTGACGGTGCTGGTGCTGTTGATGGTTCAATCTGTTCCGCGCTTTACTTATATATACCACACTTGGTAATCAGCGTTACCGCTGTGACACTTTTGCCACCACTTTTAAGAAAACACTTCATCATAGTTTTTACGGTAATATTATGTATTTCGTTCACTTAAATTAATGCGATACTTAAAAAATCGAATTTTTGTCGGATTTGTTGGAATTTGTATTCTCTAAATTTAATATTCCCAAAAATTTGATTTTATTTATATTACTATTAAGTGACATATTTTCTTCAGTATAACAATTTTTTGCAACTTTCTAATAATTTTTTTTTTTTTTTTTATAATTAACGCGCGCACAAGGAACTATTTGTTTCCCTTTTAATGTAACACACTGCGCGGGCATTAGGAAGATAGGGAGGGGAGAGATAGGAGGTGTCGATTAACATTGGTTTTGAATGTTTGCAAGTTGAAATGGCAAGGGAAAATCTCGCCGGGTAAACCATTCCAAAGTCTTGTTGTACGGCTAAAAAAAGAATCTCTATATTTCACGGTACGTCCGAAATTGGGCTCAAGGGTGAACTGATGGGCATTCCTAGCAAGACGAGTATTACGGGCGAAACTTTTAAGGGGAGGAATGCAGCTGGCTACCTCGAGTGAACATTTTTTATAAAAGAACCGATAAAATAAGGAAAGACATGAAACATTGCGTCGGTGTTCGAGAGGGGCAATTGTTTCAGCGGCAGTTCTATTTCCTATCAATCTTAACGCTCTATTTTGTATTCTATCAAGCAAGTGAAGCGATGTTTGTGAAGCACCTGCCCAGAGGTGGGAGTTATACTCGAGTTTAGGGCGTATAAACGCTTTATAAATTGTAGCCAGATCAGATGGGGAAAAATACTTCTTACACCGATACAGAAAACCTAAGCACTTAGCAGCATTTTTAGCGATTTCAAATATATGGTCGTTCCAACGGAGGTCATCGTTGACACACATACCGAGTACTGAGAGCTTTTCGGTTTCTTCGATGTAAGTGCCATTCATGGACAATGGCATTGGGGGTATGTTTAGCTTTAACGACAGAAGACAGCATTGAGTTTTCGAAGCATTAAACTCCACACGATTCCTATTACCCCATTTAACAATGCTGTATAAATCGGAGTTTAATGAGCTTGACATACGGCACCGTTGCAATTGTACGTCCGAAGGCGAAGGACGTGAATTATCGAACGAATATGAAAAGCTGAGGGTAGAGTCGTCAGCAAAACAGTTAAGTGGATTAGAAGTAACAGACAGAAGATCATTTATAAAAATGAGGAAAAGAGTCGGAGACAGAACAGAGCCCTGGGGCACACCAGCATTTATTTTATGGGAATCAGACTTGAATCCGTCCAATACAACTTGTATTGAACGGTCCAGGAGATAGCTTCTAATCCAACGAACGTCCAGTGGTAACGCTGCATTTTGGCATTAATACAGCAATACATAAATTTCAAAAAATATGCACATCTGTTTTAAGTGCGCGACTGCATGCAGCCATGCGTGCAGCCCAGCATATTTTTTGAAATTAATGTATTGCTGTATTAATCATTGTATATGGAATCTATAGTACTATCAGGATAGGTGTTTCACCTAGCGCCATCTAGTTTCGTTATCTCGCTATTTCTCAGTGTAGACTTTTAGTTGGGGAGATGAATTCAACACATTATGCAACGTTAGAAATTGACAGAACGGGAAAGATGCATTATAGTGTAAGCAGTCAGAGGGAAGCAAATTATCAAGTCTTTTTCGTGTTATTTCTTTGTCAATTTCTGACAGTGAAAGAATGGAAGATAGAAATTTAGACAGGGGTGGGTTTTTTTTTATAGATACGGCAACATGACGAAACTTACCATTTTACCGATTTTTGCTGAAATTCGATTATTGGTTTGGTTTTTTTGATTCTATATACAATGGTATTAATGCCAAAATGCAGCGTTACTACCACTGGACATTATTAAAAAGTTGCAAAAAATTGTTATACTGAAGAAAAAATGTCACTTAATAATAATGTAAATAAAATCAAATTTTTCTGAATATTGAATTTAGAGAATAAAAATTCCAACAAATCCGACAAAAATTCGATTTTTAAATATCGCATTAATTTAAGTGAACGAAATACATAATACTATCATAAAAACTATGATGAAGTGTTTTCTTAAAAGTGGTGGCAAAAGTGTCACAACGTAACGTAACAAGTGTGGTATATATAAGTAATACCTTTTATTTACAATGTTGTTCGTTTGTTGTTGTGGCTGCAATGAAACTAGTCAGCCAATTTAGAAACAGAGACATCGTGCAGTCAAGTCACTGCAACCCCTGCAGGAACTGGGTTGGTCGGTCCCATAAGAGCCTGTGTAATATATTTCCTAAAAAGACAATGCTGGTGCTGGTGGCAATATGTTTGAATTTTGTTTGCTGGTCAGCGTGCTGTTCGCTTTTGACGGTGCTGGTGCTGTTGCTGGTTCAATCTGTTCCGCGCTTTAAAATGTTATTTGCAAAAGATGCACTCATGAGTACGTTCACGAACGTAACTTTCGGATAGGTTACCTTGCTTTTGTTGTTAAAAGCATGGTTAAAAACAGCTGTTTTCCAGTTGATTGAAGAACATATGGAAACAGGGAGAAAATCAAAAGGTATCCTAAAATTTGCTGGATTTGTTAAATAAAATACCTAAATAACTTAAGATTTCTTACGTTCTCGAGCAAAATTTTGGTAGAATTTTTTTACTTCCTTTGCATCATGTATCTATGAGGTTTATATTTTATCTAATAATAATAAAAACAAAAGTTAGGATCAACATTACATTAAACTATATGGCGCAAAATTATAGACGCTTTAATACCAAACTAAAACAAATAAAATTTGGCACTAATATTAAAAGTGTAGTTCTTCAATTATAAACGACTCAAACATTTATTTTATCTTAGTGTGAAACTAGATTTTTAATAATAGGAAACCCTCGCATTATCTTTTTAGTGTGAATCTAAAAAAATTCTGAGAATGACAGCTCGCTCTCAAAAAACGCCATTTTGAATATAAAACTACACACAAACACTAACTAAATCCAATAACAACAAAATTCCCTAAAGTTCTCAAACTTTCAAATCTGATTTTAACTAGTAAATGTCTTTTTATGTTTATAACTCAGGAAAACTTAATGCAGCACCAAGCATTTTAAGTAGTGTGAAGTTAATGGATTAAAAATAGGTTGTCTATAATTTTGCGCCTATGGTTTTAAATTTCACTCACTTGACAGCAATAATTATCGTGAGATTGGCATGACCCAATTAGTTAAAAACATCTTTTTCCTTTTTTTTTTAATTAGTCAGTAATCGATTTTTTAAACTATTGATTCATGCAGGATTTGTACGTACATAGTTCTGTAAATCTTTTTGAAGCAAAATTATAGACGTTTTAACACCAAACTAAAACAAATAAAATTTGGCACTAACATTAAAAGGTTAGTTATAATTAAAGAACTACACTTTTAATGTTAGTGCCAAATTTTAATTGTTTTAGTCTGGACGACTAAAAAATTGATTTTATCTCAGTGTGAAACTAGAGTTTTAATAACAGGAATCCCCATACATTGGCGCAAAATTTTAAACAATTAAAACCTACTCTAAATCAATTTTAAAATGGGCGTCGGCTCTAAAAACAAAATATAAAACGAAGGTCTGCTCTATGTTAATTTTAAACTACATAAAGTATACTTTAACCTTAAACAACTTGTCTAACCTTAAAACGAGCAAACCACTTGTTTATCTTTTCAAAGTATACTTTAACCAGACGACATTTTGTAATTTCGTACCAAAAAAAAATAAGAATGTCTTATTCTTTCAATAGTAAGCCGTGTTGGGGTAGATTCTCAATCTGTGAAACTGTGAAATGGAAATTTTGTTGACGTTTTGAAGTTAAATTCGATTCTAGATGTATGAAAAAAGAAAAACAAGCGTCAAAAACTTTTCAAAATGGTGAATTACTTTTCACAACCAAAACATCCAATGAAGAGCTCCGCAGTTTTGAGATCAAGCAACGATGTATGGCGAAGCCAAATGATGGAGGACCGATTTATTCTACAGCAATTTCCATTCCTTTGTTCTTTATTTACTTAATTATACTATTTTTTTTTATTCTTTTACGACATTTGTTAATGTTTAATTACTAAATATTGATTAATAACACTTCCAATGCATTATGATAAGTTTTTATCGTTTCACATTTTCACAGATCGGGAATTGACCTCCTGGAAAAAATTGTTTACATTACGTTACGTAACCACACACCAGACTAGTTGTCAGCGTTGTTTATCTTGTTTAAAATTGAGAAAATGTTAAACAAGGACTCGTATCTAAAGAACTTCTTTAACTAGAGTCGGTTCTATTGCTAAAATGAATAATGTTTAAAATTTTGGGCCATTATCTTTTTAGTGTGAAACTAAAAACTCTTAGAGAGTTTGAAAATAAAAATACACACAAACCATGCCTAAATCCAATAACAAAAAAAATCCCTAAGGTTCTCAAACTTTCAAATTTGATTTTAACTAGTGTAAGTTTTTTTGTTTATAATTGAGAAAAACTTAGTCAAAACTAAGCATTTTAAGTAATGTGAAGTTAATGTATTAAAAATAGGTTGTCTATAATTTTGCGCCAAAGGCTCCAGCCAAGCTAATATATAGTTATAGATTTTGATTTTTTTTTTTTAAATAGATTTCCAATCCAATAGAGAGAGAGAGAGAGAGAGAGATCCAATTCTATGAATTTATGTTATTTTGGATAATATAAAGCACTCAGATAAAATTATTGTAAACGATTCATCAAATTCACAGCTGTTGAATTTTGACGACTATAAGGAAAAATCCGTTGTTGCTTTTTTTATTAATGTTTTAATTAAAGTAATACTGTGTGTCCTTTCTTGAGAACTGCTCGTATGGTGTAAGTCTTTAAATTCATTATAAAATGAGATCTTCGGCGGTTTGTCTTGGGTGTTGAGATCTAGAAACAATTCACTTTCTATACTGTTTACCTCAGGAAGTAGTTACTCTTATTTTTCCTCATTCACAAGTATATCAGAATCATCCTTTAAATTTCTTCGAGAAACGTTTCATTAATTTTCTTTGATAATTTTAAAGAGCTATATAGTTCGGAGAAAATTGTGGAAGCTTTTATGAAGGTTATTTATGTGTTTTTAAACTAGATGCCAATATCATTGTTCCAGTTTGTTATGGTCATGTAGAAACCGATTAGCAGTAGTTGGTAGTTGAACAGTGGATTTGCTTGATGTGCTTCCTTCATATTTCAGAAATACCCTTCTTAAAAACCAATTGAAGGGTGCTTGATTAGTGCCACAGGTATGGCCAAAGCAGTCCAAAGAGGAAACTCCTTTGCAAGTCTTTGCTGTAAAGCAACTGCACTGCACAAGTCGAACTAAAAATTTGTTTAAACTCTTTGATTTCTTGGGAATCTATCATAAAGACATTTGTTCCAAGAAAAATCTCTTAATATCCAGGACCGGGTGGTTTGCTCTTTTTTATATAATTCAAACATGCAACTAACGCCATAACATGAGCAATATTAACTCGAATTAATGTTTTATCCAGACGCAAGTTCATTATTTCGATTTTGTTGGTGTTTACCCATTTAAAGCATGAATCAATATAAGTTTTCAGGGACATATTATTAAACGAACGCCTCATTGGTTACATGATGGTAATTGCTTTAATACCAGATCGTAGCCATCAGCAAGTCAAAACGACACAAGTCCATTATAAAAATGGCTCTCTGTTATCATTTAGCTTATCGGTATAGTTTTATGGTCAGCATTTATTTTGGTTGTATACAAAAAATGTGAACGGTCTTTTTACCTTAAAATAATTGAAACTTTTTTTTTTATAAATTAGCCGGTTGCGAGAGTCGAGTCTATGGGTATTCGATATTTCTCTTTTGTCGTCCATACCATATTAGGTAGATACTCTTCAAATAAGTGGACCTGGCTATTTGCAAAATAAATAACATAGAAATTTATTGATCGGCATTATCATTCTGGGGATCTTTAGACATTTTCTGGATCATTGTTATAAGGTTGTTTTTTCGCTTGGTTTTATACCTTGCTGGATCTTTGATGCGCTTCCATTTTGTATTTACCTATAGATAGATCAGTTTTTGAAACATATTTTTCAACGCTTACGTCCGATAAATCTGCTCCAACTTTTTTCTTTCTTCTCCTCTGACATTGCTGTATACTCTCTCATGATAAATATTCCTTCTAGTATCAACAGTTTTAATAAACAATTTCAAACGCTCTCCTTGCTGGGTTTCTTTCTTAGCAAAACCAGATATATAGTTTCCACATCTTTTACAAGCACATGAACCGTAAATAAATAAAAAAAAATCAAATTGGGATGATTTTGCATTTATTCGCGAATATTTGTATTAAAAGCACGTGGGAAATTATACCGCCTTCTAATGGCATCGGTTAATACATTTGCCCAAGCGAATTTCCTCAATTTGTTTTTCATTCTCTGGTAGGGTTTGTTTTGCTCCCATTCTTCTGATATCGGAGAGAGATGAAATATTTCTAAATTGTCTCGTTTATCTTCTTTATCAATATAGATAGAATCAGAAGTAGTTTCTGCAGTTGCAAATGATCCAACAATTGAAGTCGTTGTTTGTTCAGGTAAATAGAAAACGTTTTTCGTTATAATAATATAGTAATATTTTTAACGACGTGTCTGTTAGGCAAATTGCTTTTTAGAATACAACATGATGTTGCAAGACACTAGTTAGAAGAATTAGAAAGAAAAGAAAGAATTTTTTTTCTTCTCAACCTGAGTATCGAACTGACGACCTCCGGGTCAGAAGCAAACATCTTACTTTACTTTTTTACTTATAATTGATTTTTATTTTCACTTTTACTTATATCTACTTAAATGCTAGACAAAAATCTTAAAACTAGCTAAAAATATCATCTTAATTAACTTACTGGCCCTATGCGGCCGCTCAAAATTATTCTCTAACTTAATTTTAATTGCATTTCGGCCTAAAAATAGCTAAAGTTTATCTTATATATAAAGGGTTTTATTTTTCACCCAGAAAATAAAAAAAAACTGGGTATCTTATGATATTTCTTAATCTACTACTTAAAAACTTACTTAAAATAAACTAAAAATAAACTTAAAATAACTTAAAATAAACCTAATTTGCTTAAATCTAGAACAGCAATCTTTTTTTTTTGTAGTTGGCCATAGGCGATATCTCGTTTTTACCGACCCAAATATCGGTTTTTAACTGAGCCACCAGAATTGGTGGACCTGATCACGGGCTTCCTTCCGATCCCGGTCGGGCACGGCCCTACTGAAACGGAGGCGCTCTGCTTCGCTCCTAGCGACTATGTCTCGGTCGTAGAGGAGCCGCCTATCGACTGTAGCAAACATCTTATCTATTGCACCAGTGCAGCCCGTTAGGGTCTTGAAAAGATGCCCATTCCTGCCTTCGCGTTCATATTTGTAGCATGTTGCATGTTTGAGGTTTTCACTTGCCCCCGAAATCCTTGTTCAATTTCATGTGCTTCCATTTGTCTGAAGTAAAGTAATTTTTGCAAAATATACATATATGTATGTATTTTGAGATAACTATCAATATTTCTTGGTTACCAATTGTTTTAAAAAAGAAACCATCAATTGAATTACATTACACATAAATCCAACATTTATTTGAAAAAATACATACCATTGCACTGCGGCGTTAGTTCTGCCATGCTGTATGCCTGAACTTTTCCTCATTGCAGTCGGCCATGGCCCAAGATAACTAAGCTCGCTGCTAAGGAAGCAATTTTATTCCAATCATCAGCAATATCTTGCTTTGTGACACTGCTCGTGAATTTTCCACCCAAAATAGTCTTCTTCCCATAGATCCTTTACAGAACAAACATTTGTTGGTCTTTCAATGCCTTAAAAAAATTATAAATTAACTATTTTGTTAATTAAGAATAAAATTAATGTACGTTTGTATACTTTCTTTTCAAATTTTTCATACCGATATTAGCTATTTCCCGACATTTAAATTTGTTGGTGGTCAGAAAAATTCAAATGATGAGGATGAGAAACAGAATTCAATTATATTTACATTCTTCCAGTATTTCCAGTCAACTACATGATGAATTTAAAAAAACGTCTACAGTGCTTAAGCTGAAATTTTGTGAAACAGAAATGATGTTTAAGCACTGTCAGTGTGCTAGAATAGGCATTTTTCCTTATTCACTCAGAAAACGTGCCTGAACAGAATCTGAGCATTCTGAGCATACTCTGATAATTATCTGAACCGAGAATGGTCTGTCTGCTGTCACAAATTGTTTTGATATGGCTCTTTCACAGGCGGCAATATTATGCATATAATAATATTGTCTCTTTCACTTTGGCATATATTTTTCCAAGAGTGGGTTAAGCAATATGCATGGGATAAAGTGAAATAGCCTACAACTCTAAAGTGACGTTAATTGCGGTCAGTATTTTCTCATAGCGAGTTTCATTCAAGAAAAGTTTTGCTCTTTCTGTTCAATTTCGAGAGTTTCATTGCCAGAAAAAGAGCTAATCTAGATCAAATCTCAACATGAAAGATTTGATCTCTGATGGGTTGACAGATTTGATCTGAATACACACATACATGTAAATAGTCTTTCGGTCAAACGTCAAATGGAAAATATTTTGTTATTTGTTGTGAGCTTGTGCCAGCCCGTGCTTAGTCAAAAAATTAACAAATATCCATTAAATATACAAAATAACAAATAAAGGTGTTTTTGAAGTGAGAAAATACAAATATGGCATTTTAAATATATATACTGTACATGCCTGGTATTTTTGTGTGTGATATCAAATACTGTGTATGCTCGTGCTCGTCAGTGAATGGCCAATACTAGGATTAAATGATGAAACAAGTTTTATTGAAAAGAGCAAATCTTGATCAAATCTTTGAAATTTGAATGAAACTCGCAATCAGAATGCTCAGTCAATTTATTCTGAGCGTATACAGGGTTCTCAGAGCACGCTCTGATCATTCTCTGAATGAAAAAAGAAATGCAACTTTGAAGATCTAAACGCTCTGAGCGAAAAAAGAAATAAAACTGCTCTGAACGAAAAAAGAAAAACGCATAATGTAGTTGGTGTAGCTTATGGGAAAGTTTTTAGTGAAAGGCAATACATTTTTCTAAGATTAAGCGACCAGATTTATTTGAAGCAAAAGCGGGACACATTTACAAAACTTCGCAGGGAGTAAAAATTATAATTTTTTTTATTATAAAATTAAAAATAGTATGCAACATAAACGATAAATAACAAGGTTTTTTTAAAAATAAAAATGGACTATAACAATTTTTTGTTTTGATTACAAAAGACATCAGTAAAAATTTATATTAATCTCCCAACATTTTTTTTAATAATCATCATGGGCGCAACAACTGGAATACGGTCCAGGCCGGCAAGACTCCGAGTTGGTTCCTTTTCGATCAGGCGAGCTAAGAGCCCAGCCACCGGAAGCAACATCTACCTAGCTTTATTTTTTCCACATCTGCTTTGAGGTAAATTTCATACAATTCATGATTGTATTTTATACGGAATCGTCCTCCCTCGCACACGGGACCAACAATTTAGCGTAAGCCTTTCCTCTCGAACGCGGATAAAAAATCAGAGTGCTTTTTAGAAAGCACCCAAATCATTGTTCCAGTGTCTATCCCAGCCAAGTGTACCTGTAGAAATTGATTAGCGGTGTTGCCTGGTGGGTAATTTCATATTTCTTAAATAAAATTCTTGATAAGCAGCTGAAGAGTGCTTTTAAGTGCAAGATAAATGGCAGTAGCAGTCCAAAGAGGCAACTCTTTTGCAGGCCCTTCTAATTTTTTTTTTATAAAGTCTGGCAAAAAGTAAGAATCTGCAACACCTTTTACCAATTCGACAATTTCGGAATACTTAGAAAAAAAGGTTTTAGTAATTTATTAAATGCAAATCAGAGTTTTTTTAGCTGATATAAATTATTTTTAATATATTTTTTTTTTTATTTTGGAATAAGTTTGACAATTTAGAAAGGTTAAATTTGCTAGGTTGAAAGTTATTATTACACCTTATTGAACGCAAAAATTGTAACAACAAGAAATAAAAACAAAAAGTTTTGTCTAAAATTTGTTTAACAGGTTTTTTTTTTATTGAAAACGCATTTCGGTTCTTAGCTTTGTCTACCTTTTTCTTTTTCACAGATCGAAGGTGTTCATTGAATCTATTTTCGGCGGCCCTTTTCGTTTGTCCAATATAATTTTTGTCACATTTAGATCAAGAGATTTCATAGATTTCACTGCATCGATGAGCCCTTATAAATTAAATTGGTCCCAATCTGGGACCGAAGATGGGATAAAAGTAATCAACCTATTGGATGACCTATAACTGTTGAAAATCAATTCTGTTTTTGTAATTCTCAAAGACGCTTGATATTCTAAAAGCTAAAGAAAGCCTTTCCGCGTCGTCTAATCTCTCGGTTCTGATATTTGCACTTGCCGGCCAAATCACCCGATTTGAAAGCTCAGTCTTTTTTTTGTAGAGTAACTTGAAGTCAAGGGATTATGTTAGCAAGCCTCAGACTTTTGAAGCCCTTAGAGGGAATTTACGACAGGAATGCGAAAACTTATTCCCGGAAGTGCTGACACAAGTGGTGGAAAATACCATAAAACGCCATCAATTATGACGGCGGCGGCAACTTGGCTGATATAATTTTCTCGACTTCATGGACAAATTCTTATTCATTAAATAAACATAATTCACAAGTAGAACCAACACTTTTAATTCCTTCCTAAACTCCAGTGGCCTTGGCTCTTGAAAGAATCAGCTCAGAGAATTGTGCGTAGTTGTTTTTATGGTAGAAGGAAGGGAAGTAGACTTTGCTTGCATTGGAAGAATGGCGTTTCGAACATGAACACTGCAGAGAAAGAACTTGTTGAATTAAGCGCGGAACAGATTGAATAAGCAACAGCACCAACACCATCAACAGCGAACAGCACGCTGACAAACAAAAAAAATTCAAACACATTGCCACCAGCACCAGCATCGTCTTCTTAGGGGCCAGTTATAGCTATCATTGAAATGCATCATTGAAAAACTTTAAACCGATTTTTTTACATGTTTTCCTTTGATTAGTAACACAAATGATATACCAATCTATAGCAAATGATACGAAGAATTTTTTTCAAGAAAAAAAAACCAATTTGCACATATATTTTTTATTAAAAACGTATTTATCTGTTTTCCTGATGCAAATTCGTTTTTCGTGTCAGCTGATTGTTTTTTGACAGAAAGTGGAACAACTCGTTCCACTGATTTGAATTCCAATTTCGTTCAGTTCCAATGACAGATTTGTATCCGAAAATTTTGTTCGTGTGTATTTCAACCATAAAAATTTTTCCAATGACAGAAAATTTTAATGATTGCTATAACTGACCTCTCAAAAAAATTCCAATGATTTGTTTCAATGATGCTTTTCAATGATTGCTATAACTGGCCCCTTAGAACCATAACATTGGGGGCGTTCGGTATCTCATAGGTTCGAAATCGAAGTAGCGCATTGTTGTTGTAATACGTTTAAAAAGACAGCTGATCAACAGCTGATGACCATAAGCAGATGTTGATCAGCTGTCTTTTTACACGTATTACAACAACAATGCGCTACTTTGATTTCGAACCTATGAGATACCGAACGCCCCCACTGTCAGTTTTTTTTGCAGTATGGTGCCCCTGAATATCACTTGTGTGAAGTTGGTAGCAATAGAACAGTAACAGATAATTTAGGACTGGTCTAACGACGCTTTTGGTGTTGCTGTTGCTGGTCTATTCTAGCTTGAGCAATTTAAACACGTAGGTTCTAAAATAATGGCGGCCGCTGTTGCTGGTTCAATCTGTTTCGCGCATAAGTCCCGTACCAAATCCCCGGTTGATTTGGCGATCCGATGATGATTATTATAATGATAAATTTAGAAATGAGAACCATTATCCATCTAGACCCGATGTTTCACATCTTTTCTCCTAACCCTGCGGGTATATCCACTGGTCCAAATGCTTTACCAATTTGGAAATTTTTCACCGTAGCATACAGGTACTTCTCCAACTGTAGCGCCGGATATATTTCCGTGGTACTTTGAAGCTGTTGGAAAATATAACTGTCTCCAGTTGTTAAAAATGTTGTCGTCATCTGCATAAATGTGGGCCTTGATAATATTGTTAAACCAATCTTCTAAGCAATATTCAAATATAATAATATTTGACAGAATTTCGTCGGTAACGAAATCTCGTTCGTTGCTCATCAATTGCAATTTTGCCATTTCCGCGATGTCCAACATTTGTTGAGCATGTCTAGGTAGACGGTTGCAGATTTACAAGCAAATTTTGTCACCAGCGAGAGGAATAAGAGCGCTTCCCATCAGTGGGTTGTTTCCTGGAAAATCACGTGAAGTCCGTCAAGAACTGCGAGCGATTTCTTATAGGCTATTGTGTGTTCGTCCTAAATAATAATCTTGAACGTTTTAAGGATTGTGGAGTCATGAGTTTTTGCTGTTGTTGCAAGTTGAGATTTGTGCCTGGTTCTGGAAGCATTTCCTGAGAAATGTGTTTAGAATGCTGAAAGCTTCAAGGGATTGTGTCCATCGTATAGCTGTTGTACCGTGAGTGCACTCAACAATCACCGTATGAACAGGCACTATAACTTCAGCCTTAATTAAAAAAAAGTTTGGCATCACTTAAAACAAAATTTCATGTTGTTGCCGTCTGCCGTTATTTGAAGCGCCATTTGCCATTTCCATACTTTTTTCCAGAGAAATTTTCGCTTTTGCTTTTCTTATTGCAATCTGTGAAAAAACTACCATACAATTTTACAAATTTAAATAAAATCAAAAGGTAAGTTTAAAGTACAAAAATCGTGAGTATGAATAAACCATAACAATCATAAGCAAAGTTATTAGTATAAATAAGATTGTGAACAATGGGAAGTGAGAATGTTGAATAAAAAAAATGGCGTCTGAACCGGCGTTAATTCATCGTGTATTTTTAATATTCTACCTTTGTTAAAAAAAAATATTAGAATATGAGTTTTAACTTGTGATTTTCATTTAGATATAAAAACTATCAACAATGGCCGATAATGATGATCTTTTAGACTACGAGGACGAGGAACAGACTGAAACTACTGTTGCTGAAACCACTGAAGCACCAAAGAAGGATGTTAAAGGTACATACGTATCGATCCACAGCTCCGGTTTCCGAGATTTCTTATTGAAGCCAGAAATCTTGCGTGCTATTGTTGACTGCGGTTTTGAACATCCATCGGAAGGTAAGTGTTGGAAGCGGCACTGTAAAAGTTTTTGATTTAATATTTTGTATTCATCACATCTTGTCACATCTTGTTATTAAAACCTAATAACAGATTATTTCACAAGAGCGCAGGCCAATGAAATATCAATGACGAAACAGATGTGTACATCATTTTTAAAGAAGATAATTCCCTTCTTCGATTTCATATAAATGTCTTCGTTGTAATGGCCACATGATAAGTTTACAAACAATTCCCAATTGATAAAATTAATAACCTAATAGAAAGCATGTATACTCGCAATGAAAAATAATATTAAAGTAAAAGCTGTATAAACATTTACAAACCACGGTTTAATATAACCTAGTCCGCTCAAATTAACCAATTAAAACGACGCGTGCTAAGTTTCTTCTCAGTTGTTGAATTCCAACGGCAGACTTTTATGATAAGCCAGCCAACAATATGAACTAGTCCAATTGGAAATAATAAGCCGGGGTAGATTGACTAATCAGAGGCGCGTTGACTGACTTAGTGGACGCATTGAACGCCCGGATCGCCAAGGATGATTTTAATGTAATGGGCATGCAATTAGGTTCCTCTGCAAGTTCGTAGTCGGATTTTTTAGTCTTTTTCGTACTCCTCAGTAGGTACGTGAACGTGTTTATGAGGCTGGTGTTGTTAAATTTGCCTTGCACGCAAAAAGTGCATAGCCTTTCCTTTATTACATTAAAGCCGATGATGGTAGACTTAATTTTTTGGCTGACTGGGAAGCCTACCCCGGGCTAATGGGGCTTTGCGTGGCCGCTGCATTTGGCCGTCTCATTTCTTTTATCTTGTAGTGATGTCATGTCAGCTTTATATGTGGCCAGGACACCAGACACATGCTGATATGCAGCTCGAGCTCTGCAGAGCGATTTTACGTTCCATGAGAAAATTTCGTGAATCGTTTAGGTTTAGACGTTTTTGTTGCTTGTTTCGTTGTCTTGTAACCAATTAGTTTCAGGGCTTCTAGTTGGGTACTGGGTAAGTTCGTTGTAAGGGAGAGGTTACCAGCATTTCGCCAACCCTTGGGGACAAGCATTTGCAATTTTAGCATAGGGAGCGAGGACCACTACGAGGCGGTAAAAGATGCACATTAACATGACCTTAAGTTACATTGCTGGCCTATTCCAAGTTTTAGGCAATCAACAACTACCCGATTAGGCTCGTCGCAGGTCACTTTTTTCTGAAATATAGTCCGTAGTAATATCTAATACAACAAATATTCCCTTTTTACTTACAACTTTGAAATAGTTGCATTTTCGAAACAGAAGTTCGGAAGAAACTTGTTGCAGTCAAAAATTCTGTAATTCTGTAATGAAATGAAAAAAAAACATGCGACTAACCAATTTTCCACAAAGCCAGATTTTTTGTAATGACGTTTTATAAGTGGTCATTTAGGAAAGTACCATTCTGGCAGTTAAAAATGTCATTTTTTTTAAATACACCCACAAGCCTATAATTTTAATACTGTGTTATACAGTGACGACAAAATAATTAGCACATGTATTTTAAAATGTCTGTAATGACAGTTTTTCGTAATTTCTTAAGTTTAAAAAAGCTTTTTCATTTATGAGGATTAATTAGAAAAAAAAATTAAGTCACTCTCCACATAAAAAAACTACTGCAAAATGATTAATTCAATTTAAATCATTCTAGTACAAAATAAATTTTATACTTCATAAATAACAAAACCAAAACATTTTAACCCAATAAAAAGAAAATAACTAATATTTAGTTGGGTAACTCTTATTCTTAATAACGGCGGTACACAGGCGCGGCGGCGGCTCCTAGACGAAACAAGACGTTCAACCGGAACTAAGTCTACGCTCGCTGAACCTGCTGCCGGAGTTTGTTGAAATTTCGATGTATAATCAGGTCTATTTATCGCTTTGCCCACGCCATTTCACAAGTTCTCAATAGGATTTAGATCTAGGGTATTATTATTTATTACTGCGATTTTTTGGGTGGATAGTCATTGCTTCGACGACACCCAGATAAAAAAAACCGTCAACCAGGTTGATCACGTTGCGATCTATGCCGATTGAATATCCCGTAACCTCTCAAGAAATCCATTACCGCCAGCATCAAGTGCCGAAGACCAGTGGCAACACTGCCAACAAGCCATCAGAGAGGCCGCAACTGATAGTGACGAGTTATGTAGAGCAATGTGCAGTTTCGACATCCTTGTCAAACTCGTCCGCCTGTACAAAATGACGATGGAAAACGCCCGCTGTTCCGTCAAGGTCGGTAAAGACCTCACCGATACCGTGACAAGGCGATGCGCTCTCATGCGACTATTTCAACATCATACTTGACAGAATAGTGCAGAACTCTCACGCCAACACTAGAGGCATAATCTTTCAAAAGTCCGTCCAATTACTGCTAACACCGATCCTGTTGACATAATCGCTAGTAGTTTAGGGCTTTGTTTACCTGGGCTCCGGTGGAGAAGAAGATACAATGAACAACTGTACCGGCAGTACAAAAGAGCTGGCTGGAGAAGCTTATTGGTTGAGGCCTATGTCCACAATAAAAATCAGTCTTCGAAATGTAACGCACTTACTGAGGAATCCGAAAAAGACGAAAAAGATTCCTACTATGAACTTGTAGAGAGGAACCTCAATGTCTGCCCAAGGTATGACGTTAAAATTATTCTTAGCGGACCGCATTCCAATTGTTGCGCCTTGATGATGCTGATGATAGTATTGCGTCTGGTCCAATTGCTTTTCTCTTGAAGGAGTTTTCACCTTAGCACTTTTAAACTCTGATTTCGGGGAGAAAACAAGATTAACGTTGATCCCAATTTTCATAAGAGAATTTTGTTTATGCGATGAAGCTCACTTTTAGTTGAATGGATACGTCAATAAACAAAACTGCCGTATATGGAGTGATAATTATCCTCAAGTGTATGTTAAGATACCGTTACATCCACAAAAACTGACTGTTTGGTGTTCTTTATTTGTTGGTGGAATAATTGGTCCGTACTTCTTTAAATAAACGATGCTGGCCAGAACGTTACAGTCAATGGTGACCGCTATAGAGCCATGATTACAGTCTTTTTCATTCATCAATTGAACTTCCATGATTTGCAGAATGGGTGTTTTCAACAAAACGGCGCAACATGTAACAAAGCTCGTGTCAAAATTGATTTATTGAAGGAAACGTTTGGTGACCGCATAGTTTCACGTTACGGACCCGTGAATTGGCCTTCAAGATCGTGCGTTTTAACGCCGCTTGACTGTTTTCTGTAGGGATATGTGAAGTCGCTAGTCTACGCCGATAAGCCCGAAACGATTGGCCACTTGGAGGACAACACTCGCCGCGTTATTACCGATATACGTTCTATACCTGCAGAGGTTCACATGTTCTCGCATCCCTCATTTTCATGTTTGTGGATGGTATGACAATAATATTTGTTTATAATAGACACAAATGCTCTGCCTTTTTGCACTTGGCAATCATGAACTGGCGTCTTAATGAAATATGTTATTTGATCTGAATTTCAATTCATTAAGAAGACCTTCCGACATGGTCAGTCTTCGGAAAGATCTTAAGGTGATTGTGGAAATCTAACAATCTAATGAAAACACATCATTTTCGGCAATTTGGGAAGCATAAGCGGTTACAATTTTGCAAGCCTTTCGTGACCTCACCAGCTTTAGAGACATCAAACGGTCACTGGATTTCGAAATAGACAAAAAGAGCTCGTATAATTTTTCCGCGCTTGATATTAATTTCATCATCTCTTCCAGTTCATTCCTTCGACCATTAATACTTCCAAAGTTCCAGTCGACAGACAGACAGATCAGATGTTAAAACAATCTTAAACCGAGACCGCACAACACATGATATTAAAGACTCCAAAACCTTATATGACTTTCGTCGCAGTATAGTTAGCGTCCATATTTTATGCATAGGATCTTAGTTTTTTTGTAAAATGTTATTATTATTATTTAGCTAGAGATAATAGTTATACATTTGGTTGATTTTAAACTATTTTTATTTCAGTTCAACACGAATGCATTCCTCAAGCAGTTTTAGGTATGGATATTTTATGTCAAGCCAAATCAGGTATGGGAAAAACAGCTGTATTCGTTTTGGCTACACTGCAACAGTTGGAACCAACCGAAAATGTTGTCTATGTTCTGGTTATGTGTCATACAAGAGAACTTGCATTCCAAATCAGCAAAGAATATGAACGTTTCTCAAAGTACATGCCATCTGTAAAGGTAAAATAATAAAATAAAAAACAAATGCAATCCTTAATTGTTTTGTCTAAATCAACTATTTTATATTATTAGGTTGGCGTTTTCTTTGGCGGCTTATCCATCCAAAAAGACGAAGACAACCTAAAGAATGTAACACCACATATTGTCGTAGGCACACCGGGAAGAATCCTTGCCCTTATTCGAAGCAAAAAACTCAACCTGAAGCATCTCAAGCATTTCATCCTCGACGAATGTGACAAAATGTTGGAACAGCTTGGTAAGTAAAAAAGAACAAAACCTCACATCTAAAACTGCAATTCAATCTTTTTTTTTTAATTTTTTCTTTTGCAGACATGCGTCGCGACGTCCAGGAAATCTTTCGCAGCACTCCACATGGAAAACAAGTCATGATGTTTTCTGCAACACTAGGCAAAGAAATTCGTCCAGTCTGCAAGAAATTTATGCAAGATGTAAATATCACCGTGCTAATTATTGTTCTACTACTACCAATAATATTATCTCAATTCCTGGTCCTACCACCTCAACTACTACTCACTAATCGCGTCTTCAACAACATAGCGTATTTAAAAATATAAAAAAAAAAAAACAAAACATAGTTCACCCGACGAAATATTAAATGTTAAAAAACTTAAATCAAATCATTTATGAGGTCGCGCGTTAATTTTTAAATCAATCAAACGATCTTGCTTTTGAAAATTGAGTTCGCCTGCAAAATAAGCGAAAGATATTCTTGAATTCCTGCGATGCGTCAACACCAACAAGCTGTGTTCGATGAAACTACAAATTGTCGCAAGCTTTTGTATCCAATATCTCCCACAAAACTCCTTTCGTTGATGTGCAGAATATTGCTACAGAAATATTCCATTACTATGTCAATAATGTGCTTGGTAAGGGTTGCTGACTATGGCTCTCCATTCCACAAATCCGCACACAGCACAAGTGTGCCAAGCGGTGGCGATATGGAGGACTGAAGGGTCTCAAACACCGTCTACTTCTTGGTGGATGTTGCAGGTCCCTTTGTAGCCGTATGTATTTGTTAAACAAAACAAACAAAACTTTAACAGAATGAAAGTTAGTTCATAAGAAAAAAAATTATAAAATATTGATAATGGCGGCTGGCTGCGCTTTCATTCAAAATTAAATACCCCGGGAATAATAGTTGTACGTTGTTGTGGATTCAGTTGCAGATCGAGAGAAAACAAAAACACGAGACACTACATAGCTGATTAGATGAGGCTTCGTTTTATATTTTGATGTTTTCACTTTGTATTCAAAGTGTATTTTTTTTTGTATGGTTGATTGTTTACCTAACTTATTTTCTTATTCCCTCTTAATTTAGCCCATGGAAGTATATGTGGACGACGAGGCAAAACTTACTTTGCATGGTTTGCAACAGCATTATGTTAAATTGAAGGAAAATGAAAAGAACAAAAAGCTTTTTGAATTGCTCGATGTTCTTGAGTTCAATCAGGTATTTTGGGAATAGAAACATATTTAAAACCCATTATTATTGGGAATGGAAACAAAAAAATTATAAAAAAAAACAAAAAAATACTTTAGGTTGTAATATTTGTAAAATCCGTTCAACGATGCATGGCATTGGCACAACTTCTAACAGAGCAAAATTTCCCAGCCATTGGAATTCATCGGGGTATGGGCCAAGAGGAGCGTCTATCGCGTTATCAACAGTTTAAGGATTTCCAAAAGGTGAGTTGTATAAATAAGTCAGTGTATATAAGGTGGACATTGTTTTTTTTCATTTGGTTGATTTTCCCGCACCCTGGCAGTCCAGTATGTGTTCAAATCTCAGTTAGAATATCATTTTTCAAAGTCCTTGTACAAACTAGTCGTCGCCACTGGGTTTTAAATGAGAAAATAGTTACCTTATTCTAAATCCCCTGCGGCGAAAAATTCTGTCCCATCTTTCTAATTCTTTTAACTAACATTCAGTTGCATTCGTTATGGCAATGTGCCTAACAGACATAGTTAAATTTTAATTGTTAATAACTTTCGGCATCCTATACATAATTGTCCTCCCCTCCGTTCGACACTGAAAATGTGTTTCAGAGAATAACACGTGGAGCTCTGCGCTTATTTCCTGATTTCGCTGATTAAACACCCGCTGCACAAACATGAGATCAAAGTAGCCATTGCCAGACTAAAAACGAACAAAGCGGCTGGTGCCAATGAACTTCAAGCATAACTCTTTAGACACGCTGGAGATGACCTGTTCAAAAGTATACAACAACTCATCTGCAAAATATGGTCGGAGGAAAGTATGCCCGATGATTGATTGGAATCTCAGTACCATCTGCTTGATCCATAAAAAGGAAATCGACTACTCTGGAGTAAACCCAGGATCGATTTCAAAACAGCCTATGACAGTGTAAACAGGGACGAACTCTACAGAGCCATGTCTAGTTTTGGAATTCCTGCTAAAACGATACGATAGAAAATGATCGCTGCTCCGTCAAAATTGCAGGGATACAAGTGAGACCTTTGACACCGCCAGAGGGTTGCTACAAGGTGACGCACTGTCGTGCAGCTGTTTCAACATTGTGCTTTAAAAGGTAGAACGCAGCAACAAAACTATACTTGCGTTTGCTGACGTCTGACGTGATAGGAAGAACCAAGCGGGCGGGCACTCACTGGAGCTTTTACTTCTATGGAGTCAGCGTCGAGGAGAACTGGTTATAAACGAGGACAAAAGAAAGTATTTTTCCCCATCTGATCTGGCTACAATTTATAAAGCGTTTATACGCCCTAAACTCGAGTATAACTCCCACCTTTGGGCAGGTGCTTCGCAAACATCGCTTCACCTGCTTGATAGAATACAAAATTGAGCGTTAAGATTGATAGGTAATAGAACTGCCGCTGAAACAATTGCCCCACTCGAACACCGACGCAATGTTTCATGTCTTTCCTTATTTTATCGTTTCTTTTACAAAAAAATGTTCACTCGAAGTAGCCAGTTGCATTCCTCCCCTTAAAAGTTTCTCCCGTAATACTCGTCTCGCAAGGAATGCTCATCAGTTCACCCTTGAGCCTAATTTCGGACGTAGCGTGAAATATAGGGATTCTTTTTTTAGCCGAACGACACGAATTTGGAATAGTTTACTCCTATCTCTCCCCTCCCTATCTTCGTAATGCCCGCGCAGTGTGTTCTACATTAAAAGGGAAACACATAATCCCTTGTGCGCGCGTTAATTATAAAAAAAAAAGTATAGGCTTTCATAAAAAAAGTCTAATTACACCACCACCGCCACCGAATTGGTCAGAACGTGACGATTGATAGGTATAACTTCGAGGTAGTCAGTGAATGTATCTACCTGGGCTCTGCTGTGAACACGGGCAACAACATCAGCGCAGAAATCAAACGTAGAATCACTCTTGCTAATCGCTGTTACTTTGGGCTGAGTAAGCAATTGAGGAATAAAGCCCTATCGAGAGGAACCAAGGACACGCTATTTAAAACACTCATCATCCCGGTCCTACTATATGGTGCAGAAGCATGGACCCTTTCTTATTCGATTGAAAGGTTCCTTTGGGTATACGATTCGGCTAAAAACGAGTGGCGAAGAAGATACAACGAGTTGTACGTGCTGTACAGCGATATAAGCGTGGCCAAAAAATCAATATCCAGCGGCTAAGATGGCTCGGCCATGTGGAGCGGATGAACATGGACGCTCTACCGCGCAAAATCTTCGACCCCGTACCTGAAAGAGTCCATCTCCGATGGAGCGACCAGGTAGAAGACGACCTCCAACTGCTTGAACTGCAAAACTGGAGAGGGCAGGCTAGCGATTGAGCCAGCCGGAAGGGTATATTGAACAAGGCCCAGAAGCACCACGCTATGCAGCGCCAGGAAAGGTAAACGTTTTCATTTCTTTAAAAGGAAACTATAATTTTCTCAAGACTGGTAAAACTAGCGCTATAGTGTGAATAGCTCTGCCCTTCAACCAACCAAAAAGCTACTTTTATCAAGTGGGTCTCGTATTTATTGAGGCCCTGGCACGTCTCAGGTGTGGATTTAAAGATTTTGCGGGCCAGAGCATTGGTGCCATTGTCCACATCGTTCAAATGTCCGCTGCAGCATCTCTGGTTGTCTAAGTTTTCATGACTCTGGCACATAAATCAGACTGAATTTGACCCATGTCATGTTTTATGTTGGCTTTTAGGGCCGTTGTCGTTTGTGGTTCATTCGCATAGACCTTCGACTTCAGAAAACTTCACAAGGCAAGTAAGCCTTCTTGTTGAAACCACATTTCGTTTGATGCCCATATCATCCAATTCAGGCCAAAAGAAGTTGGTGTTATTCCACCTATAGTGATCGCTGTTGTATGTATGTACATATGTACTCATTTATTTAGTAAATTCTACTATTTTCTACTAAAAAGTTGACGGTGATACGGCCAAAGTCGTTCTCAAAGAAATATGGACCAATGACGCCGCCGCGCCAACCCTAAAACCACACCAACAGTGTTTACTTCGGGATGCATTGGACGATAATTGTGTTTGTTGACGTATCCATTCATAAAGAAATGGCATCATCGATGAAGATGATTTTTCGATTACACGTATGGTCAGTTTACAACTGCACCAATGTCCATTCAGCAAACATACTTTCAGCTCCTGGTCTGTGAAAGGCCGAGTTGTAAGCGACGCGAAATCGACTGCCTCCACAATCTCATGGACAGCAGCGATGTTTTCGGCAGATCTTGCGTTTCTGAAACTAGAATTAAATTTATCCAACAGATTGAATAAATGTGAATAAATGACAGCCAATTTGACAGATGTAGCTTCAACAATTTGACGCTATTAACCGTAAGTTTCAGAAGTCCCTATTGAAAGACCCTTTAAATGGCTGTATCTTCGCATATCTCCTCTTTTTTGGCTGTCTTTATTCCTCGATAGCGTTGCAGCAAGGCATCGCAAGCTTAAAGCTAGTATTAGACGGTCCTTGTAATTTGTCACTGCAGTGGCACTGTGACGTCACAACAAAATAGGTCCTACCACCGTCAGGGCCGTGACAAAGGTAATGTGGTCCACAAATTGGTTGTTGCGACGTGAGAATGAAGGTTTCTGAGCGAGAATTATGAGCTGAGGAGCCAGAGCTCTATCGTCTCGTCAAACAGCCGCGTTTTAGCGCCAAGTTTCAACACCGCGTTGTAATATACCGCAATACATATCCCATGTCACAAAAAGCCCGTTTTCAAAGCCGCGTCGAGTTTAACGCAGCGTCAAGACGCGGCGTTGTAATAAATAAATTATTTTTTTGACGCGCTACGTTAGAAAAGATTATTTTTTTTGAGAATTAAAAGCTTCGTCAAACAGAACGCGTTTTTAACGCGGTGTTGAGATTATTTTGACGCGGCGTTTTAGATGCGGTATTAGAGAACGTCAAACAGAGAGCTATCCGCAGCGCATTTTATATTTGAATCTTGATTTTCATTTTTTCACCAAATGCCAATCAGGTTATTTTTTTCCAATTAAAACAATACTAAATGACACAAAATAAGTCAACAAATTCAGAATAACCAAGCACAAAATAATAAAAAAAAAAACTTTCTAACGCGGGGTCAAAAAAAATTTATTTGTAATCAATCACAAAGCGCGTTTTAACGCTGCGTTTTGAAGCCGTGTGGAACTTGACGCGGGGTTGAAAACGCCATCTATGTGACGGGATATGTATTATTGTATATTACAACGCAGCGTTGAAACGCGGCCTCAAAACGCGCTCTAGTTCTGTAGAACGAGATATGGCAAAAAATCGGAAATTAACTATTTTTCCAACGCTGCGTTAAAACGCCGCGTCAAAATAATCTCAACGTCGTGTTAAATAATCTCAACGCCGCGTAGGAAACGCGTTTGACGTCGTCTGAGAATAAAAATTCTAGGGACGAGCTTAAAATATTTTTTTTAAAAATTGAAAACAATTCACAAACATGTAGTGGTTATACATATTTTTTTCTTGATTTTGTTTAAATTTTTCAAATCTCTTTGAAATAAAATATTTCTTTCATCATCTCGCCGTCAACTTAGGTATGTCGAGATCCTTGATGAATTACACCACCTTACACAACTAAACGGTGAGCCAACTCGAATACCGGATGTTCCTGGGCAAGCCGCCCATACTCTTGACTTGTTTCTTACTTCTCATCCTGATAAGTATACCATTAGTATAACTTCTCCATTTGGTACTTTGGACTATTGGGTCATTACAGCCAATTTCTCCTCCACTCTTCCAGTTAAAGAAAAACGTCCCTCCAGGAGCATTTGGCAATAAGAGAAAGCCAACTGGGACGGCCTGAATAATTTCTTCCGTAACTTTAACTCTAAATGTAAAGAAGCTATCAGGATCAAAGCAGTAAGTTTTCAATTCTAATTATGCCAATTCAACAGAGGAAATAAGGAACTCGCGGCTAGCTCTACGTTGACTCACAGAAACATTAAACTCCTGTATTTGAGAATTTAATTTTTCTGAGATGAATTTTGTTTCTCCAAGATCTTAATATACACAAATCCACTGGCCCGGATGGTGTACCCCTTTTCTTCTGAACAGGTGTGTCTCCACTGCGTAGCTTTTCCATCGCTCCTACTCTTCTGGAATCTAATAATCGGTTCCGGAGATTGTATACTTTGTGATGTGATTTCTCCTTTATTCGCTTTTATAAACCGAAGACGCTGCAGAAATATTCTAACCGTCCTAGCACATAGTAATTAACCATTTTTTTTTTTTTTTTTTTTTGTACAGAGAATTTTGGTAGCCACCAATCTTTTTGGACGAGGTATGGATATTGAGCGTGTGAATATTGTTTTCAACTACGACATGCCAGAGGACTCTGATACTTACTTGCATCGTGTGGCACGTGCTGGTCGTTTCGGTACAAAAGGTTTAGCCATCACATTTGTTTCTGACGAAGCTGACGCGAAAATCTTAAATGAGGTTCAAGATAGATTCGATGTGAACATTACAGAATTGCCTGACGAAATTGATCTATCATCTTACAGTGAGTTATTTTTACACATTAAACTGATTAACTGAAGTGGAGTAATCTTTATTTTTTTTCTTTACAGTCGAAGGAAGATAAACATACTTATTAAAAAAAAAAACAAGAAAAGTTGACTTATAACACTTCCTGCAAGATTAGGACTTTTGTTCTATTCAAGATAGACAGGAAAGCATAAAAGGAGATACAAAATAAAGTTAGATACAAAATACAACATAGTTTGTAATTATTTTTATAACTTAAATGCATCTTTTTTAGAAAATATTGATTAAACAACACCACTCTAGTCGTCATTTTTGGCACAGTGGCAAACTATATGTAAATGTGTTGTTGGCTTATTTTTCAATTGGTTATTTAATCTATTTCAGCACAAGAATTTAATATGATTCGTTCTTGTTTTTTGGACCATTTCAAGACGGTTTGTTAAATAATGTAAATAGTAATAATATCAGATTAGTTGTAGAGATGAACTCTAAAAAAAGCATTACCCGGGAGATGTGTTATTACCTGAAAATGAAATGTTTGTATTCTGTACTGCGTCTCGAAAGCAACAATGAAATTTCTGAACGTTTGGATCATGGCCCATCATTTGACACATAAGTTTTTGTAAATGGCAACAAAATAAATGTCAATTTTTAAGAAGTCCCAACGACGGTAATTAGGTAGCGCCTTCCAGCTTAACGAAATATGCGACTAAAGAAGAAATTACATCATCATTCAGGTGACCTCATGCATGGATCAACCTGAAACTTGACATAACTGCGTTCTCTGATCGGTGGTCTTATCGTTGATTCTGAAAAAAATCGGGTTGATGAAGTGAAGAAATAAAGAATTCTGAGGCAAATAAGGTAAGATCCTGTATGCACAAAATTTTTGAGCCGATATCAATAAAGCTAAATCCTAAAATTAATGCATGTTTGCTTAGTTTTTTCGAGTTCTTGCTTTCGTATGAAATTCGAGTTTGAAGTTAGTAATTCTTAGCTGGGTTAAGACTTAAGATTTTGAGTAGTTGAGGATAATGAAGACACCAGCAGAGGGTAAGCATATTTAGCAATACAAATATATTTTGTTTGCGTTCAAAGATGAACAAATCTTCAGACACTAGACCCGAAGCTATAGTAGTATAGTAGTTCAGATAGATTTAACTTTTTGTGGGCTATATCAATCATCAATAAAAGGTCACAAAAACTATCATTATATATCATTATTCCATACTGTTTTAAGCACTTGCTTGTAGATAAGCAGTTTGTCGTAAGTACTTAGATTTGAGTATTTTCCAATAAACCTGTTTAAGTATCGTAATATAATATCGAGTTCTTCACGTGGCGATATCGCGTCGTCACCTCCACGCGGTGCCCGCTGGATAGTTGTAAGGTGAACTAACGACGAGCGTTACCTGAGTTACATTCTCAGGAACTAGGAGCAGGAGAAAAGATACGTTTTGAAGATCCAATGAGTTGATCCCTCGCAAACGAAAAACGGACAACGATTTGGGTGTGTGCAGTGTGCACATTAATCGTGCCGCGCAAAGCTGAATAGCCAGGCGAAAACCTCGCTGTTTTCCAAGCTGGGATGGGATGGAACGGGCCTGAGAAGAACTGAAAACTATTAAAATGTGTGTATTGACCAATTTTTAAATATTAAAAATTTTATAAATTCCACCTAATCATAGAACTGAAAACTGCGAACTTTACCATGAAAACTCGCGCTTATTTTGATGCAGTTTAGATGTCACAGGAAAAATTCGAGACAAAGGTTCTTAAGCTTTCGAGAAGCCAGCGAGAGACGATCAAGGCCAAATCCCTTCATTGAAGCTTTATTAGCACTAATGCACCTACATAAGAAAAAACCGCTATCAAAGAAAGTTTCTACGTGCTGCTTGCCCAAACGAACAAGCAAGCAGTGCCCAAAACATGACATCGAATCCTATTGGGGTTTTTTAAACGCCAAAATTTGGAGGATGGACATCTTTGGTAATAAAATCCAAAAGCACAGCCTACACGAAGCCACCCCCGGAACGGGCTATGGTTCATCGATTTTGCAGCGGGAAAAAACACTGTTAAACAGCACGCGATTCCCTCGTCTTGAAATCCACCAAGGCACATGGACGTCACCAAACGGATCATGCCGCGATTGACGGAAGACATTCCCCGAGTTTTCTGAGCTTCCATACGTTCTACAGAGCAAACATCTAGTCGGATCACTATCTAGTTGGTGCCAAACTTCATGTACGGATATCAATGGAGCGTTGATAGAAGGAATGATGAGATAAAGTTAGTCAGGAAAAAAGATCACCAGCAGCTTTAAGTCGAGGAAATGAGGTGCGAACATTTTACAGAAGAGTGAAACATTCAACATCAGGTTTCACTAGCCGTGCTGGTCCCGTAGTATTTGCGCAGTCGATGTTAAACATTTGGAGAGACCAGTTTTAGAGTGGTGACCAGCCAATATCGCGCCAATGATCGACCTGGACCAGTCAACCTAAAAGACCAAAATGAGACCAAAGTAGCCTTTTGCCAAATTAAAAACAAACAAAGCAGCTGGTTTCGATGGACTACAAGCGGAGTTTTTAGAAACGCTGGAGATGAGAGAGGGTCAGGTGCATACCATTGGAATCTCAGTATCATCAGATCGACTAGTCTGCACCAAATATAAAGGAATTTGCTGACGGAATAATATGTTCTTACCAAGTTGGTTTTTGACTAGGAAGATCTACGATCGACCAAATCTTAACATCGAGACCCACAACCTGTTCATCGATTTTAGGGGCAGTAAGACAGTAAACAGGGATGTTGCTAAACATTGTGGTATCTCCCTTCTTATTTATGAGACATATTGCCATTATGAGCGTTTTAAACTATCAATTTTTTTAAAGTATCGTTCGAGTATCATTCACAAACATTAATTTGAACTTAGACACATTTATAACGTAGAATGCACATTTCGCTGGTGTCGAGGAGGGTTTTTACAAACAAACCCTACTAATTTATTCTACTGCGCTGATTTGCGTATTGAATCAGAATTGCAACACAGGTACCCCACCCGCATACAAAATTTGGAATTCGTCGACTCGAGTGTGCTGAATTGGAGTATGGATTCAGTGACTTGTTTTTGATAAAGGCAATGGAAATCGACAATCGTTGCCGATCCACCAGAAACGAAACTTAACTGCTCCACTTGCAGAAAGATGATTCTCCTAAAGGAAGCAGGATCATCTGTGTCTTCTTATGTGAACGCCTAAAAACTTTCCTCAACAACATGCTTACGAATAATCTGTACGGTTTTATTCCAGGAAAGCACATAACCAATGAATTATTCACACTATGGGAGATGCTGGAGACAACCTAAGAATTTCAAATCAAAAACACCTACCGATTTTAAAGCTATACTAGTGCTGTACCAGGCTTTGGCATTGGTATATTCTCACAACTCACTAAACCTTAACGCAAAAGAACCTTAGCTGCTTCATCGAAGTTGGTGCAAATCTCACAGAAGCTTTTGATGTAAAAAAGCCGGACACAGAGACAAGATATATGTACATCGTTTGCAGAACTCAGCCAGCTGTCACTGGAGGGTTTAACAAACATGGACTATTAATTGACGGTGAGGTTTGCCACCTCAGTAAGTACATCTTTGTAAAGATTATTATATTACTTACGTCCCATTTATGATTCAAGAGGTGTTTGAATAATAAGCGACCTATCATGGGAAAATTGTATCATTTAAAATTTTTTGTCAATTTATTGTTACAATTTTCTGATACAAGAACGATTTAATGTTTTCGCTCCAACAATATGCGCGAAACACCCCGTTAAGCTCAAAAGATGTCAAAGCTTGCCTGCTTTTCCAATTAACCTAAAGCTCTGTGTCTCGCTGTATGTGCCGGGTATTCCACTATTTCATAGTCTTTCGTTTTCATTTTCCTTAAAACACTGTCACTCTCGCAGCTAACTCTCAGTATTCGGTGTCGGTGGCGTTTTTGCAGACGTGAATCGCACTCGCGAGTTTTTACATTGAATTTATCTAGAAACTAGCACTAACGTGTAGAAAGATAAAAAACTAAACGCCTTTCAAGTCCACTATCCTTTATGCAAGTTCATATCCTAGTTAATCAAAAAGCCTTTGCCTAAACTGTTATCTGATTACAAAATTTGTTGTAATACCTGCAAACCTCATAGAGAACCAGCAACATGAGGTAAATAAATCGAACTGTTTCAAGAAGTTTCAGTTGAATTTTTTATATAACTTTCACTGCGTTAGTGTTTTTCTGATGTTTTTTTATGTGAATGTATAAATAGCGTGCTGTCGGTAAATCATTATTCGCCGCGGGGTATTTTGATTATAGCATGTGAAAGTATTTACTTAAAAATGAAGAGTTGAAAAAGTCGAAAACAGTCCAATCTTATTGTTTTGGTTTTTAGTTCTTCTGCGGTGATGTGGTTTGTTTTCCTGAAACAAAAAGTGAACATGTAGGTAATCCAAATTGAAGTGACGAATACCTATAGATAGATAGTGTTCCAATTAATTTTTGATGATTGCAATAAAAAAATGTAAATAGTTGTTTAACGGGAATCAAATTATCAATGAGTGTGCCAAGAGAGAAGTTCAGGTTCCTTATGGTATATACGAGTGTTTTCCCACTTGTGTTGTTTAAAAAAATACATGTTAATCGAATAAGTTATGCATTCACTTAAGCGGTCTGAGGTCTGACGTCTGAAGAGGCAAGCCTAGATGACCAATGTAGTTATTTATCGATTAGAGTTTGATTGGTATTGGCGCGCATTGGATATTACAGCAGCGACGAGTGCACTTTGTTTTGTTTGCACTTCAACGTTCAGCTGAGTCTTTAAATGACCAAAGTCCGATTGGGTTATTTGATTTTTATTAATAGGTTTGCAATCGGTCAAAGACACTGTTGATTGATTTGTTAGATACGTAAATAGCTCGTTTATTTAAATGTCAGTTGGAAGGTTTTTTTTAATTAAAAAGTGCCGAAACCAGTATATTGTTGCTGATTGTTAAACTACATAATATGCACCTATGTAGATTCTTTTTATGTGTCACTAACATGTGCCAGACAACAAACTAGTAGGTAGACATGAATTAAACTTTGAATTTGAACTGAACTACGGTTATATTTTTTTCATGCGGAAATAGAATTACAGTTTTTGCGCTCATGTATTCCTCAATTTTGAAGCTAAAATCTTTGACAGAAACAAACAATATGCGCAAAAAAAAATAACACTATCTGAACACCTTAAGTGCAAAAACAACAAAAAAGTATGTCTTCACGCATTTTAAACAACAATTTAAAATTGTGTTTTTTTTTATATTATTTTAAGATTCTGCTCCCGCTCATAGCCACCTTCTTTTTCGGGGTACTGCCTCTTGCGAGGAACTGAATAGACCTCCAAGAGGTGTCGAAAAAGTGCATCTCATGTAGCCGCTCGGACTCGGCGGTAAATTGTAGGTCCCTTCCATTCTTGCAGATTAACAACACACACACAGGAATGGTTGAGAGTATAAGCCACTAGGCCTTGGCTCCTTAAGGAGCTGGCGCGCCAATAAATTTATTTTAATTTTATAGGATTCTGCCAAATAGTTTCTTAAATGAATACAAAATATAGTCCGACAGAGCTTAGCTTTTCACATTCGCATGGTACAGCTAAAGAAAGAATTCTTGTATTTGACTGTACGTCCGAAGTGGGGCTAAAGGAAAACTTGTCGGCCTGGGTATTTCTAGTGGTGCGAGTATAATGGTTGAATCGTTTCAGAGGAGGAATGCAGCGGGCTCATGAGCTAGACGCTAGAGTATTGTTTACAGATGTAACGATAAAATAATGAAAGTCAAGAAACAATATGACGGTGCTCAAGAGATATTTGTAAAGATATTTTTTGAATTCTGTGCAAGAATGTGGGTTATGGGAGCACTCCCTAATATAGGGATTATGCCTAAATTTTGTATGAATATACGCTTAATAGATTGTAGTCAGATCAGACGAGGGGATTATTTTTGCATCTTCGAAGTAAACCTAGACACTTCGAATCATTCCTGGCAAAGTCGAAAATGTGGTAATTCCACAGAAGGGAGGGGGTCTGTATTACACATTCTGAAAACCAAGAAGTGAACGATTTCTTCGATTGAAGGTCACTCATGGATAGAGGTACGATTCGCTTTAACGACAAATGAATAAATTAAGTTTTTGGAGCATTAAATTCGACGAGATTTGTTGTTCCTAATTGAAAAATTAGAATTTGACGAACTTATTACATTGCCGTTGCAATTCCACATCCGAAGACAAAACAGAATTCTGGGCCACGCTATCATTTATTTTGTTAGTATAAGAAATCCGCCCAACACAACTTATATGGAGGGGTTCGGGAGGTTATTACTAATATCTAACAAAAAACAGTTGTATCGAGTCGAAATGCACGCATTTTTGATAAAAGGGCCAAACTCTAACTTCTAACAGATGCCTTAGAAATATCAAGCGTACTGCCGGCTTTTGATCTTCAAGATATTTCTTATTCTACAAATTTGTGTATATTATTAAGATCTTTTAAAACTGGGGCTGAACGAGTGCGAAAGATTGGAGTGATAACACATGCCGCTAATATTCCCCAGTGATTGAACAAACCTATCGAGTTTGCCGCAAATTGGATAAGTTTTTATTAATGATCAGACGGCAAGAGTATCATTGAGACGAGTGTAGGAACCGGCGACGACAAGAATCCCGTATGTTTTGTTTTATATATATTTGTTTTACATATGACCAACAGTTTTACGCCCTTGGAACATTTCAGTTTTTTCTGTTTATGTAAAATTTTGGTCTTATAAATATGAGTTTTGTATGCCTTTCTAAAGTTGATCTAATAGGCTCCTTGCAGCTTAGCTTTTTTGCACCCATGTCTTTGAGAGAAAATACAAATATGCACAGTGAGCTTATTGATAATACGATATTAACTTTTCGAATTGAAATATATTTTTTTTCTCATTATTATTGAATTCAAGTTGTGTATAATGACAAAAAATCATTAAAACTAGCATACCTAACTAAAGTTAAAGAATCCTATCTCACCCGCTAAATCCCCCCAAAAAAATCTTGTTGTCGCGATACAGGTTAGTTTGTTGGAATCTTTATATCGCAGTTTTAGTTTTCCTGTATAAATAAATGTAAATAAAGAAATATCTAAAAAAAAATACATTTATTTGGCGTGACAGCTCCTTAAGGAGCCAGGGCTTAGTGGCTTATATTCTCAACCATTCCTGTGTGGTGTTGTGAACCTGCACGAGCAGAAGGGATCTACAATTTACCCTCAAATCCGAACGGCTACATGAGATGTACTCTTTCGAGACAAAATTTAGTCTGAGTATTTATACTCGCAAGCACCCCAGAAAAATGGTGTCTTGGAATTAATTCCCGATCCTTTAGCATAGCAGCTCGGCATACTAACCACAGTGCACAATATCTTACTATTGAAAAAAAAAAACTACGAAACACCTGTCTCGGTTTGATTTCGAAAAATTGGCTAAAATTTCCACTTTTGGAATAGAAGTGCATTAAACCTAAAAAATTAATTTTGTGACGTGAAGAACATTCACAAACCGATAAGTTCCCTTTGAGCTCGACCGAATAACTTGGTGTACTGATAACAGTATGTCATTAGCAATATTAAAATACTGATAAACTTTCATTTGAATTTAAGTTGAACTCTCAATTATTAATGAAAATAAAAAAAAAAACATACTCTATTTTTGATTAATAAATTACCTAATTAAACAATAATCAGTTAGCTCGGGCAACTTACTATACAAAATGAATCTGCATGTTAATAAATGGCAAACACGTGATAATTCAATGTTTAAACTGACATGATACATATGTAAGTGCCGGATCGGTTTTATTTTATATGAACAAATAGAAATTAAAATATGTTTTGGATCATGTTTGGAGTTGAAAGATCGTTGAAATAGAATTAAAATTTAAGGAACATTTAAGTCTTCAGCGTTTCACTTATGGTATATGTGGCTAAAAAAATAAATACAACAATCAAACTTGACATTACAATGACGGAAAAGCCTAAAAAAATGTCTATCCCTTTGTTTCTCTGTCAGGAAGCCTAAACCTAACCTAAAAATATAATTTACCAATTTTTGTGTCCCGTTTCTTTACACTGTCAACTTTGTTTGTTATGCTATGTATGTAAAAGATTTTGAAATTCCATGTTAATCTTATATTAGATGATTATATTCACAAATGTTTGTGTATACATTTGTGTATTAATGTTAAAAAAATACACATAATGTACGTCTGAATCTGAACCACAAATTTGGTGAAATAAAAATGTAAAGCAGAATAAATTGCACGACTGGATCGCACGTACTTGCTCATATGTGCGGTCACGATGTTGAATAAAATTTAAGAAAATAAAAGTTAGCATCAAAGCATTTTTCGATGACTTTTGATTGTTCGAATAAAGTACGTTAAATTGTATTGAGTGAAATAATTTAAACGCCATTTTATTTCTTTAAAAAATGTTAAAAAGTGTATTTTTTTTCAAAATCTTAGGAACGGTTTTAAATAACACGGTTTTTTTAACAACTTTATTTAAAAAATAACGAAGTTTGCTTTCATTAGACTAGTGGCTAGGGCTCAACCGAGAAATATAAAACAAAATTTGGGGGAAAATATTAAACAAATAATTTTTTTATGAAATCAAAAAAAAAAACACTATTCATAACGTTTTTTTTGGGAAAAATGTTGTAAGCCATCTTATTTCTTTTGCTGTTTTCTATTTTATGATTTTTTCATTTAAAAACCGTTCGACCAGTTTTTTTCAAAAAAATATTTTTTTTTTTTTTGATAAAAACTTTTCGAAAATATATTTTAAAATTTTGTTGAGTATGTCAATTTGAAGAAATCTATAGTTTATACTAAAGAAAAATTAAAAAAAAATCTATAGATTCGTTTTCAAAATATTCAAAAAAACAAAATACTTACTTAATTACTAAGGTGGCGCTACAGTTCGGGACGAACCTGGGCCTCAACCAACATGCCTCTCCAGCCAACTCGGTCTTTGGCTAGCAAAACAAAAATTTCTGACCCACTAAAAGATAGATTTTGCATAGAAAACACCTTTCAGAAAGTTTCATCAAAATTATAGAAGCCGTTTTCGAGAAAAAATGAGTTTTTCATAAAAAGTTATATGGCAGGTACCGTTAGCTTTGGAGCTAGAATACCAATTTGAAAAACAGTTGGGTAGAGTACTCTAAAAATACTATATACCAAGTTTGAATCAAATCGGCCCAACCGCTTAGGCTGTAGGAATCGATACAGACAGACAGACAACATTTTCTGACCCACCTTTTTCGACTTCCCTATTATCGTAATGTCATGTTTGATTCTTAGATTTTTTTTACGAATGCCTATAAAAAGAAGTTGAAAAATTGTTACACATACGCACCAGTGTCCTTTCGGTCACCAATGCCGTTTGAGTGAGGTAGCGTTAAATGTCCTGACATCTCTTGTACACGATCTGTGCATTTGGTGACTTGAGAGCGTGACCAATCATATGCAAAGTGCTCTAAATAGGGAAGTACTCAGATTTCGAAAGGTTGTTCAAAACGAAGAGCATTCGCCTCCGCGTCCTAAATTGAATTTGTCGACGAAAGCGGCCATAATATTGAACCGTATACATTGAACCTTGAATTTATATCGATAGACGAATCCAATTCAAATTTTATTATTTTAATAAATTAAAACGCCATTTTAAATTTAAAAGTGCAACGGACCATTGCTACCAACAGGTACGTTTAGGGCCGTTTTGTTCAGTCAAAGTTGAACATAACTTGAGGATTTTTATTTGCAACTTGTGAATTTGCTTTTTTTTCAATCGAAGTTGACAGTTTCAGCTTTCGGTTTACAACTCGAGAGTTAATAAACTTCTGGATTTCTAAACTTCCCGAAATAGTAGAAGTTAAAGAGGAAACTTTGGGATTTGTCATTGTATTTATATTATCTATAGTACTATCAAGATGGGTGTTTCACGTAGCGCCATCTAGTTTCGTTATCTTGCTATTTCTCAATGTAGACTTCTAGTCGGGGTAATGTATTCAACACATATGCAATGTTGGAAAAAGACAGAACGGGAAAGATGTAGATAAAGTGTTAGCAGTCAGAAGGAAAAAAATCATCAAGACTCGTGTTATTTCTTTATCATTTTCTTTAGAATAACTGATAATGAGAGAATGGAAGATAGAAGTAGTAGTAAGTACTAAATCTAGTACTAAATCTTATACTAAATCTAATACTAAATCTACTACTGAGTACTAAATCTAGTACCAAATCTAGTATTCAGGTACAATAGTACTAAATTCTAGTAGTAAGTATTAAAAATCTAATACCTACCAAAAATGTTGTACCAACAACCTAGTACCATATGATGTTCGCCTGGTGCTCAGAATACGTTTGCGATAGATTTAGGTTAAAAGAACCACATTATCGCAGTTAGCAGGAGTCATGTTATTTCGTACGTGTAGCCTTAGAAGCTGCCTCATAGTAGTACTATAGATTTCATATACAATGCATACATATACATATGTACATATATGATTTTGTGTTTCTCTAATAGTCCAGGAGGCTACCTACCTCATCGAGTCAATAAAAAATTAAACCATAAATAAATGGAAAATTACGTAAAATGTGCAAAACCGCTTGTCGGACAGCATTTTTCTTGTCCTTTGGAGGTCAAATGGCTACATTTTCCATTGACTCGATGAGGTAGGTCAGGGGTCGCGACCGCGGTCCGCACACGGACCGTCGACCCATTTTGTTTTTCCAGTGAAGAGTTCTGGACAAAACTTGTGTGTGGTAATAAATATCCAGAACTACAAAAATTAGCTTTGAAACTTCTTACTTTGTTCGGGTCAATATATTGTGATATTTTGGCCTGAGGTTCGATAAATAAAACTCAATCGAAATTCCAAAATAATACAACAAATCTCTTTATTCTATGAAACACAACGTCTTTCAGTTTAAATAACACCAAATATAACTTATTCCACTTATTCACAATTCTAATACGTTTTTATAATTCATCACTTTTTATTTAATCTCAATTCAATCACTTTTTACTAACGCTTCCAGTAGTTAACAATTCGACTTTCGAAAATAAACTGAACTTTCAATGTAATCTACTCTTGTATTTATACAAGTTTACAAGCTTCTGGAAGCTTCTGTCTGGTTCTGGCACAATCTAAGCTTTCGGTACTAATTCGAGTCTCGAATTAGTACTTCAAGTTCGATTTAGTACTCAGTTAAAACATGTTGCAAATATGTAGCATACTTTTAGGCGCATGGTCGTTGTACACAATCAATGTTGGTTGTTGTACACAATGAATCCAACAGATGGCGTTAATTTACAAAATGTATCCTCCGAATATCTAAACTTGTTGCCACATCACAATATGTATGTATTTGCGAAGCAGTATTTTCGAAATGAACTTTAAAAATAAATTTCAATCGCGACTTACTGATGAACATCTCCAGGATTTAATGTCAATAGCTTGCACCAATTTTACTCCAAACTTCAAACAGATAGTCCGCAACAAAAAAGTAATTTTTCTCATTGATATGTAAAAAATACCTTTGTTATTTCCGTAATGAGGTAGGTGTTCCCCAACCCCACTATAATATTAACTTTGAAATGCGAATGATTATAGAAATTTTAAAATTTTATTTTAAAAGTAAATTATCTAAAATTATATATTTAATTGTAAATTATCCAGAAATTTAAAACGCTGTGACTTGTGCCTTTCAATTCTCTGTATTTTGAACTAGGGAATTTCAACTCTTACTTTCAAGACATTTTAATGCGAAGAATATTACAATTCCAAATTTTCATTGAAATTTACAATGAATCTAACGGAAAATACAATTTTTGTATGTTCTGCGAAAAATCATTGTGAGTCATTTATTACACAAGTATTCATACGTAAGTAGGTTTGCAAGTGATTATACGTTTTATGCTTCAACTTATCGTCTGAAGTGAGTGTTAATAATTTTAGTTATTGTAATATTCAAACAAACATTTATTTAAAGTCATCATGTACATCGTAATCTTTATGAATAAAGAGATTCCCAAAGGTTTGAATTTTAAAGAAATTTATCGATGCTTTTATTTCCTAAAGATACAAATTTTATATAAAAAACTGTCCATGATCGTATACTTCTCTTCCAGTTCACAGCCGTCCATACTTTTAACGTTCCAAATCGTCGTCCGTATTTTATTTCGACATTATTTTTTTTTAGTAATTGATCTTTAACGACACCAGTGATCCAGTCTTGTCAACCTTGTTGTTAACTGCCTAGTTGTGATTTCTCCTTAAGCCACTCATCTCGTGTCCATTACTTTATTAAATACAATGATAGATAAGTTCTGTTGAATTGCATTGTTATGTGGAAATTGGCACAATTAAGGTGAAAGCGCCTCAGTTACGTTGAGAGTTCAGAACCAACTAACTTCACAGATTTTAATAATTTAATATTTTTTTATATTTTAACTAAAATCTACTCTTAAAATATAAATAAATATGTATTTCGAATATGACTTACATATAAATCTAAAACTTTCATCTTTCTAGAATGAAGGAGTACACGGACTTTCAGGAGTTCCATTTCCACATAGTAGACTATTTCATATTTTGTGGTATGCTGGTTGTATCAGCCGGAACTGGTATTTACTATGGGTACTACAGGTTTGTATCATTTTTCAAATTTGACTCCTTTAATATAAAATAAAAGTAATATTTTTTTTTTTTTAGAAAAACTGTCATTCCTGAACAATGTGACCCAAAAGATCTAAAACTAAAAAGTTCAGGCGGTAGAACATTAAACTTTGGATCGAAAAAACTCAGTGAATACTTGCTTGGATCTCGGAGTCTTGCAACATTCCCAGTAGCAATGAGTCTAATTGGAAGGTAAGTAAATAAATGGCAAGAGTTTCAAAAACACTAAATTTTAGACTTCTTTCTTGCTAAGTAGCAAATTAATAGCTTAAAGCCTTTCAAACTATTTTAATATTTCTGCATAGAATGACACATTTTTTGTTTGTAATTTAGGCTGGAAAATAAGTTTATAACACACAAGATATTATTGTTGCATCTAAAGGTTGGTAGTTTTTGAAGCTCGAGCTAGGAAAAAAAAAGTTAAAAGAACAATATATTTCTTATCCCAGATTATTTACTCAGTTACGTGTCAGGTGTAACAGTTCTGGGGACTCCGGCGGAGATCTACAACTTCGGCACGCAATATTGGCTAACACTGATACCAGTTATGCTAATGGCTTTGACCGTATCTACGGTCTATCTGCCAGTTTTTACCACTTTAAGAATATGTTCATCCTATGAAGTACGTATAAAACAATTTGTCATTTTAAACAATGTATGTACATATGTAATATGAATTTATTGTTTATTATTTGTCATTGAAAAACAAAAGTATGTATCTATTTACTGCGAAAAGAATGTATGGATAGATAATTTTTTTGTGGACTTTGAGTCTTTAGATTAGAGATCTGTTTGTTGTGTCGTCAGACAGTTACATGTGTTTCTTGATTGTACGTATATGTACATTTATGTAGGTTGCGTGAGTTTTATTATTTCGAAAGAAACAAATTAATTAAAGATTGACTGCTAGTCAATTGGTTTCTCAATTAAAAAATCGCGTTTTGACTTGGGGGAATTTATCTTTGAAGACGAGTTTTGCGGCTTTATTACAAACTAATTGCGAATTTATTTTAACGTTCAGAGAATCAAATCTTATCTTTGCTTAGGTTTGGCTATGCGAATAATAGCAATAGTCACGAACCATGTGTCAATATTGATTCTGCTTAAGTTATAAAATTTCAACATTTTTATAGAAGTAAGGACCGTAAATGTAGGTAACGTTTCAAAGTTATATATGTAATTCATTATTTCAGTGAGGCTGTTAAAAACAAATCAAATTTATAATATTTTTTGTTTGAATAGTTAAGGGTAACTTCCTTCCTCCATACTGACATAAATTCCATGGTTGCAAATTTAATTCTTTTAGGAAAGAGAATTTGTATCCCGAATAGGACAATAAGTATTAACCCTAAGGAAATGATTCGATTCAAGCTGCAGTACGTTATCAGGTTAAGAAATGTAAAACCGGGCTCTTTCCGTGTGAATGAAAAACAGCCGTGCCGGCGAGCATGCCACTGCTCCCACAGCGGACATTTTAGAGCGCAACCGATAACTAAAATGAAAACACACAAAGTGGCAAAAGTCACTGCCTACGTCACAGAAAAAATTCCAACTTTCATTTGACAGCACGGCGTAGTATTGTTTATATTAGCTTTGTTCGATGTCAGCACTGGGGCGCACTGGTGTACCCTGAAATCGCACTGAAGTATTTTATGTGAAACTTTTTTCGCCCCAGTGTTTTTGCACTGTGTTCGATGTGAACACTGGGCACGCACTGAGTGCACCCTCATGCGGCCCAGGTATTTTCTTGGTGTAAGATATCGGAGTTGTCAAAATTCAAAATTTAAATTCAAATCAGCTGTTGGCAGAAGTTCGTTTTCAGAGAATGGAGGAATTTATTTGCAAATTTGGTCATTGTATATAGACTGCAATGTATATACAATGAATTTGGTGTGCTATTTTATGATATGAAATAGTTCGTACATTATTTTGTAGGTTTTATTAGTTATTAATGTGTGTATAGACAAAATATTGCTTTCGTGGGTCATTTTATTAACTTCCATTTATTTGCCACCGTTTAAAGAAAACCAATTTAAATGAAAGAAATGTCAAAAAATAGAGATGTTGCACTGAGCTGTTCGATGTTAAATCAACACCGGAACAGCTTTGCAGTTTTTGGCAAATTGACTTGATGCACTGACATTCCCCAGTGCTCTACCACAAAAGCAAGTGTAAAAAATCTTGCTCTAAGGTGCTCTAGAAAAACTTAATGAACAGTGTGCTCTAAACCACTCTGGAGTGGTTTAGAGCAGCTAGAGCAGACTCATTAGCTTTGTTCGATGTCGGCACTGGTGCGTACTGGTGCACCCTGAAATAGCACTGAAGTGTTTTATGTGACACTTTTTTCGCCCCAGTGTTTTTGCACGGTGTTCGATGTGAACACCGGGCAGGCACTGAGTGCACTCTCATGCGCCCCGGGTATTTTCTTGGTGTAAGATTTCAGAGCTGTCAAAATTTAAAATTCAAATTCAAATCAGCTGTTTGCAGATTTTCGTTTTCAGAGAAGGGAGAAATTTATTTGAACATTTAATTTGGTTGTGCTATTTTATGATATCAAATATTTCGTAGAATATTTTGTAGGTTTTAAGTTATTCATGTATATATAGAGAAAATATTGCTTTCCTTGGACATTTAATAGTCTTATATCTCTTTGCCACTGGTTAAAGGAAACAAATTCAAATGAAAGAAATGTCAAAGAAAGAGATGTTGCACTCAGCTGTTTGATGTTAAATTAAAACCGGAGCAGCTATGCAGTTTTATGACAGTTTGACTTAATGCACTGACATTTCCCAGTGCGCACTGGGGCAGGGAGAACATCGAACAAACTTATTGAATAGACTGTTTGTTTATATCACCCAACAACCAACTAATGAACGAACATTCTTTAATTTTGGCATTTTCTTATTGATCGCTATAAACCACCAAGGAAACTAAACAAAGGTTTGAGATTATTTTCGCCAGAACAATTTGTTCGTCGAAGTGTGGATCGTATGTGAAACGCTAATAGGGCTTGGTAGTTCATACAGTTCATAGCAATCAGATTCTAAGTACTATTCACATGAGAGCGACCAACGACCAACTATTAAACGAACATTCGTCCTCTTTGACTTTTCTTTCACATGGAATTTTCTTATTCGTCACTATCCACCACCAAGGAAGCAGACACAAAAGTGGTTTTTAGGTTATTCGTCGAAGTGTGGATCGTATGTGGAACGCGAATAGAACTTGGCAGTTCGATTGGAATCAGATTGGAATTCGCTACGAACATTTTGTTTTCTCAAATTTATCATATTTTAGAAACTAAAATGCAAATTTAAGTATTCTAAATACTAACTAAAATTATATTTCCAACATTTGGCATTGAATTCAGGATTATGTTTCTTTAAATCACATTTATTCATGTATTCGTCGTTCGTAGGTCGCTCTCATGTGAATAGTCCTTAATTCGCGACGACCAATTTTTTTCTCAAATGTATATTATTTTATTTATTGAAAAAAATTTGGGGTCGACTTTGTGAAGAATTGAGGTTTATCATTAGTTTTATTCGTTGGTCGCTCTGACGCTCTCATGTGGATTGTCCTCTATGTATATTTAACTTAACTTTTTTTTTGTAATTTATTTTATTTATGACAGTAATATTTAAATTATGACAGTAATAGATTTTCGTACTTTACGTCAGTAACCTACCTATTCATTCAATTCAATTCAAAAATAGTTTTTTGTTAAAGAGACGTGGGCTTCCTTTTCGAGGTCCTTTATTTTCTGAAAAAGGTCAACTCAATTTTAGGTTGAAGATCAAAGATAAGTTGTAGAGATTTCCATTGATTACTTATAGTCCGGGAGCCAGGTAAAAATTTGGTCAAACATTTGCTCTCAAGCGATAATTGGTGAAACGCATCAGGGAATAGTATTATGAAACCTCGCGAACGTCAGCTGCGGTTCCTAGGGTGGGATGAGCAGTCCAGAGCGTTATAACATTTAAAGTATCAGCTGACGGTCTTTCCACCGAGATATAGTTAGCTGACATTTATATTCATTTATAGTTGGGTATAAGCTATCATCAGGCTAAATTTTATCTGAGAGGAAATCACAGAAAGTTATTTTTTTTTGTAAATTTGAGCGTGTAGCTGACGCATTATCGGACTTGTTACAGCCAGCCGATTTTTTTTTTAAAGTTGATGGATACAAATTTTTAGTCGGGAGGAAATGACTAAGAAAAAAAAATTATATTCTTCGTGCGTGGGAGGCTACTACGAAGCATCCCACTGACCGACGGGACCGCAGCTGACTTTCACGAGGTTTTATAATACTTTTCCCTGATGCTATTCACCAATTATCGTTTGAGAGGAACTTGGTCATGGAAATCTGTCGCTGTCTTTCGGATTATTAAAGTTAAATATTGATAATAACGTTTGGAACTTAAGTTGAACCTAGTTTAGTTTAGTTATTAAACTATTGTAATTTTAAAAAAAATGCTTTCAGAATGCTCAGACAATAAAAAAAATGTGTAATTTCTATTATATTTTTCAGTATTTGGAATTGCGGTTCAGTTCTGGAATTCGAAGCTTTGCTTCGTTTTTGTTCATCATTGATGAGGTATGTAACTGGAGAATAAGTTAAAAAATTGTGTTCGAATATCGTTTTAATCGATGCTCTCTTACAGATTCTCTTTCTACCAATCATACTCTATGTTCCAGCTATTGCATTTAATCAAGGTGAGTATAATAAGATTTTAACAAAAACTTACCTTAGGTTTGATAAAACGATTTCCATGTCAATGTTCGAATCAAAACTTAAAGAAATTAAACTTGGTTTGTGCTTGTATAATCCAAGGTTAAATGCTAAGGCCAAATTTAACTTCCCATCAATAGTAGATTTGCAAGCTGATCCTTTGAGAACGTGGAACTTATGTTAGATCAAGTTAACTGTTCTAGACTTTTACATATAATGTTCTTTTAAAACTTGTTGCCATTTACGTCCCAAAGATTCTTAAAAATAAAAAAAAATTAATACTTGAAACATTAATTTCGTATTACAGTCACCGGGGTTAACATTCATCTTATAAGCGGAATTGTTTGCGTGGTTTGTGTTTTTTACACATTACTGGTAAGTATAACAGTTTGTATACCAAATTTTATTTTTAAATTAAACTTCATTCCGTAGGGAGGCATAAAAGCTGTTGTTAGTACCGATGCTTGGCAGATTCTGGTTATGTTCATATCGGTGACAGTTGTTGTGATCATAGGAACGGTCTATATAGGAGGACCTGGTGAAGTTATTAAGCGATCCACCGAAGGGGGTAGGATCCTGTTTTCTAAGTAAGCAACTACACAGACTCATGTTAGAATCCCTAATAAAATATATTTGTTTTGTTTTCCAGCTTCAATCCATCGCCATATGAAAGACATTCAGTTTGGAGCGTAGTTATTGGAGGGTACTTTTATTGGGTAGCGTTTAACTCGGTCAATCAAACAATGGTTCAGCGTTACATGTCCTTGCCGACAAAGAGGAGTGCCCAGGTGTCAATAGTTCTTTTTGCCATAGGAATATGCTTATTTGTATCGATATGCTGCTTCGCTGGACTTCTCATCTTCGCTTACTACAATAGATGTGATCCTTTAACTGCAGGCTTAATTCAGGTAGAAACTTAAACATATGCTGCCCAAAGATTTTATTAATAAGCACGGCCAATTTTTCAGACTGACGATCAGCTATTTCCAATCTACGTAATGCAAATCGCTGGTCATATTACCGGAATACCTGGGCTATTTATTGCTGGAATATTTGGAGCATGTTTAAGCTCCCTTTCTGTGGTCTTGAACTGTACATCTGCAGTTTTATTGGAAGACATTGTCAAGGGTTGTTTTAAGGCTAAGCTAAGTGAAAAAGCATCAACTTTCTTGGTAAAGAGCAGTGTTGTTGTATTCGGAGTAGTAGCGGCATTATTAGTTGTAGTACTTGAAAAACTTGGAGGTATTCTAGCAGTTGCTACCTCTCTATCAGGTATAGCTGCTGGAACAACTTCAGGTATATTCACCTTGGGTATGCTCATACCTTGGAGCAATACCAAAGGAGCTACATTTGGGGCAATAGCCGGTGCTCTCATATCTGGAACCGTTTCGCTAGGTTCTCAAGTCTCAATTGCCCAAGGACTTCTGATTCCTCAAAAACTGCCGGTTTGGGTGGACGAATGTCCAGCCCATTTAAATATCACAACACCTTCCAATGAAGTGCCCGATCAGTCGGAAGTTTTTCCATTGTTCCGAATTTCATTCTTATGGATCGGACCTATTGGAATGTTGACGGTTATAGTTGTGGGAACTATTGTATCGTTTCTTACGGGTCCAACACAAATAAATAAGCTGGATGCTGATCTGATATCACCAGTTATTCACAGGTTTAGTTTATAATATTATCAATCAATTGTTGTAGCTCATTACGTTATCGTTTTTATTTCAGATTTCTTCCAAAAGAGTGCTTCACTTCACAAACCGTTGATGCTAACACAGCCTTGACATAAGACCACAAGTGTTTCAATACTCGCGAAGCGGACCAACTTACATTTTCTAAAATACAAAAATGAAGCTAACTACCGATTTTAACTTAAACGAAGCTGTTTATAGTATAAATTTGAAGCAGAAAATATTGTTTGGAATTGAAAATAGTGTATAGGTATTTCTTATAGTGTACTTATGTATTTGTATATTATTGTAGTGTAATTATTTTTTTTTTCAAGTAAATTCTGGATTTGTGTAGATTAAAAATAAGAAATGTATTTTGTGTCAGGTATATGATAATATTCTTTACATTTTAATTTGGATAAGTAAGAAATATAGCCATATTACCTAGAACTTTGATCAAAAACTGTATACTAGATTTATTGACAAAAAATAACTGTGATATTTTTTGGTATTTGGCATTAATATATATTAAAAAAGACCTGAAATAAAATTAGTTTTCTTTTAATTTGTATTCATATTAAACTGTATACAGAGAAACTTACTCTGACTGTATAGCTGTACAAGATTAAGGGGGGCATTGCACGGTCAACGCACTGACACTGATATCAAAATGACTTAAGTGTTTGCCCTATCAACGCCCTATTCGCTCTAGCGAATAGCCTACATTCCTCCACTAAAAAGATTCAAACGTAATGGTCGCACTTCAAGGAATGCCTTTGAATTTCCTGGTATGATTGCTTATCAACCGATTGTCGTTCTTCATCCTATGAGGGTGTTCCTTTTCCATTTTATTCATAGGCGGCATTGGTAAAGTATTCGTTTTGCAATTCAAAGGATTGTATTTTGTTAATAAATTTCTTATATAAGACAATTGACTTATTGAAAAGCTTCCTTTGGCGGTTCATACGATCTCGCAATACTTCTAATCCAATAGCATCTCGTGGTTACGAGGAAATATAGAGGGAACGAAATTGATAGAATAGGTAATGACGTATATTGCTATTTGTTGTTGAATTATTGAATGGGAAGGGGCAGGAATTTGAATTTAAATTTAGAACGGGCAGGAAATAGAAAAGCTGAAAAGGAAGATAATTACGAACTGAGGTGGCTTAAAAGGAAATACAAAAAACGCAAGGAAAACATAAGAAATTTACCGGAATATACCGATCTTAAGTCGGCCTAATAGGGATCCATTGGTGACAACTTTATTTGCGAAAGTTGTCCGGTTCGGTCCGTTCGTGCGACTTAATTACTTTTTATGGGCCTATGTTAAGTCGTTGGCAACTCTAGAAGCATTGGAAGCCAATATTCAAGCCACCATTGACGCATACGGCCAGATTTATTGAAAAAGTAGTGAACAAAATAGACTGATCGAAACTCGTAGCCGTGTCGAACATATGCCGGAAATCATATTGTGAAGTTTTGGCCTGGGGTTTGACGAATAAAACTCAATAAAAATTCCAAAATAATACAAAAACTCTCTTTATTTTATGAAACACAACGTTTTTTTTTGTTTAAATAGCAGCAAATTTGACTTATTCCACTTATTCACAATTCAAATACATTTTTATAATTCAACACTTAATTTAATCTCAATTCAATCACTTTTTACTAACGCTTCCAGTTGTTAACAATTCCACTTTTGAAAATAAAATAAACTAAACTCTCAATGCCATCTACTCTTGTATTTATACAAATTTACAAACTTCTGGAAGCTTCCGTCCGCTTCTGGCACAATCTAAGCTTTCGGTAATAATTCGAGTTCGAATTAGTACTTCGAGTTCGATTTAGTACTCAGTCAAAACATATTGCAAATATCTAGCATAGTTTTAGGAGCATTGTTGTTGTACTCAATAAATGTTGGTTGTTGTACACAATTAATCCCATAGATGTCGTTAATTTACAAACAAAATATATCCTCAGAATATCTAAACTTGTTGCCACATCACAATATCTAACAAATAAATGCCATAAAATTATCTACCAGAATATAATAATAAAATATTCATTCCAAAATTCTGTCTTGTATTATTATTAATATATATATATATTTTCATAAAAAACAAAAACGTGATATAGTATAGAGTTAATCTCAAGCCAACAAGTTTTTTGTTTAAGTGTGGATCGTATGTGGAACGCCAACGGATTTTGACAGTATTTGTTGAAAACAGATTTTAATTTACAACGATCAGTTTATTTTGCCAAATTTATTTTGTTTTAGTTATAAAAAAAAGATGGACGGATTGCAGAAGACTGAAAACTTTCTGGGGGCGCCAACTAAAATGATATACCTAAATATAATGTAATGAAAATAAACGGTTACTGCCACCTCGTCAATATAGATAGATATAGATACCTTATTTGATGTTCAGCTTCATTAACCGCACTCACGTACACTGTTTTGTATATATATACAAAACAAGTATTCTTGTAGTTACAACATATAGCACACATATCGGCCATTTCATGATTACCTAAATTTATTCATGTACACATGGTACCATTCTGGCATGTATTTATGAACCCTTGCAAGCAAATTTACATTGGAATTTGGAATGCTTGATGTCTCATATGAGTAGCGGTTTTCTCCCTTGCAACTTTTGTCAACTGTCAGAATTGTATGCCTTCTGTCATCTCTCTTACTTATAGCTTTACAAAACAAAACAAAATACAATTCCATATCCAGCATCACTAGTGGATTTACAACAGTAAATTGATATAAGGTGTGGACAATTCTCCAGTTTTTCAATTAAATTAAAATCTCCTAAATTCCAGAGTTGCAAACAGTATTAAGGGTGTACTCTTCTAGACTTTGATATCAATATACATATAAGTCAGTTCATATTAATACTTTCTTCGATTCCTGTATTTCTTTTTGTATTGAATCTCCATTTCCATCATCCAAAACAGGAGAATAACTCCCACTTAAAAAGCATATTCGGCTTTAGAAAATCGATTTTTCACAATAAGACAGACGTAGATAAATGTTCACAAGATGGTAAGATAGAAAGATTGAAAACGTTATTAACTAACTAGAAATATGTTTTCAAACTGAAACAGAAGAGGTTGATGTCCAAGCAGAAGGTACGTTTGTTTGAACTTCTTGAAGAGAATTATCCACTACTGTCAGGTAATCCAAATCGTGGGAACAGAGAAAAGTCCGCTAAATGGGAGGAAATCAGAGATATTTTGAATGAACTCGGTCCTTTGAAAACAACAGAAAAATGGAGAAGAGTATGTAAATATGACAATATGTTTTAAGCAGTAATATTTATAATTAAAAAATACTTAGGTATGGACAGACATCCGAAAGACTTTGAAAAAGAAATGTTCAGTTAGAAGAACCTATGAAAGCAATGGCACCAAAGTTCCCGACGAATTAATGTTTTCGGAAAGCGACCTCTGGGTTATTCGGATTTGCGGAATGGATTCTATACTAAAGCCGGAAAAAGTGATAAAACAGGAAAAAGAAGATATGAATGATGCATATGATTCTGATGTTCTGCCTTCAAGTACTATATCCACAAGGAAAGCTACACGTTCTAGTGAACGCGTCAGTAACCGCAAGCCTCCGAGTAGAAAACCCCATGTCGAGGAAATAATTGATGAAACCAGTTATTTATGCCCACATTTAATATTTTCCGACGACAAGGCCACACAGTGCACAGAAGTTCCATCCAGCATATTCCCACCAAAGAAAAAGCCAAAAAACTCACAAAGTGATCAAGTTTTGGTAAGCTATACCTGTAGTTAAAATCTGTTGATAACATTTTCTTTTTAAAGGAAAATACTCCTGCAGATGGAGACAACAAGAACCAACTTAAGCAGTTGGTTTATTTGCAAAGGCGACAGCTGGCTGTAACGCGCCAAATTCATGAACGACAAAAATGCCATAATGCCGACCAGAGGCAATTTAACGCCCGCGTCACAAATCTGTTGGAAGAAATTCTCCAGCAATTGAAATCGAATTCAAATCGAACAAGAAAATAAATGTAGATATTAATGAATTAATGAATGAATTATGATTCTTGTTAATATTGTTTTAATTTAATTAATTTAATGCTGCGTTTATGAAACACTTGTTGCAGTTATACAAGAAAAGCTACACTACAAAAAGAAAAAGTCATTAAAACCCGAACAGTGCTAGTGTGACTATACGGTTACATAGAACAGACTTTTGAAAAAAAAATTAATTTCAAAAATTCAAACCGTTAAAAACGATCAAAGTAGGCCGTGTTTGCCACTTGATACATGTATACTTTAAATTATACTTCATTTGCTCTAGTATCTAGTTGCGTCTAGTTTCATCATTCACTAGAGTAAGGCCCAATGCACACGGAGCAACTGGATACAAACTAAACCGGTTGGCAACTCGGGTTACCGACCAGATACGGACTCAGATGACTTGACTCCACACACGAGAAAACTCATCACCAATCGAAATCTCTAGTTCGTTCAGTGTCGGCATGCATACCGGGCGTGAAATCATTATGTTGTACTATTATCTCAGGAAGCGGCTATTAACCCAACCTAATAATAACTTCTGCACTAGCAGTGCATATATGTGACATAGTAGACTGGAACTATAAACATCCACATTCAAGTCAAAATAAAAAAAACATACCCGTCAATTTTACGACAATCTCGATTTATCTACGCCTTCCTTTATTTATTTCATTTTTATTTATTTTTTATATAAAATAGATGTTTTTCCACCTCCCGCACCTGTAACAGGTTGTTTTGCGGTTCGCTTATTTTCGAAAAACTAGAAACTTAAATCACTAGGCAACCCGACATGAAAATCAACAGACGACTGGTTACATACTTTTTTTTGTGAATCGCCAACGAGCTTTCAACTAGTTGCGTCGTGTGTCCCATTTGATTACACAGGTTATGTCAGTTTTTTTCGAGTTGCTCCGTGTGCATTGGGCCTAAGGGTTTTTGAATATAAGATTTTTCTTTCTGCTAACGAAAACGTGTAGTATGGCGAACAAGCAAAAGTAAGTTGTTAATTTTTGTGTTTATTTTAAAAGCTAAAATTATCATACATACATCAAAATGACGCTTACAGGTTCTTGTTTTCTAAAGTTATTATCTCTTTTGGAAAAAAATATTTGGTATATATGTTTTCGTGGTTTTTGTGAAGCTGTGACCGTACGGTAACGCTGGTACTGCCATGGTATATGTCGTCCTCCTAAACAATGTGACTGTACGGTTACGTTAGTTCCTTTTTTCAAGATTTTTTTGTGTTTTTATGGGTTTTTGCTTAGAAAATTATCACTCATGTTGAGCAGATGATTGATGATGAGGAAAATAACCACCTGATGAAGAAGGTACAATCGATGATCACAACGGAAACCAATTAAAAGCCGGTTGTGAACTTGTTCTGAAGGATGGGCAGCATATCGACTCTTTTTCTCTTGAAGGGCAATCTGTTTCGATTCAAGAAATTGAGTATGCTCTTGCTGATGTTTTGGAGGAGTCGGAACGAACTTCTGATCAACCAGCCCAAGCCAATCAAGGAAGGAAGATTACGTGTACTTGAACCGATCTCAACTCGACTAAAGAAAATTACTCGCGTTCTCTCAGAAGTTTATTACCCGCATTGAACAAGGCGACAAAATTTACATGGGTGAAGGATAACTCAAGTGCTGGGACCCCCTTGATTCTCCAGTTTAATTTTGACGAATGCAGGGATTTGCAGCCACATGAGCTCTTTGAACGTTTCTTTGATGATGCATTATTGAAACATATGCGATAAACAAAGATGGCAAAGCAGTTCAGAAATTTTCAATTCGATAAATGCGAACATTCCTTGTGATTCTTATGGTGACTGGATACAACTCTATTCGAAGTTATAAAGGATAATGGAGTTGTTCAGATGATCTTTGTAACAAGTAAATTTTCCAGTCAATGCGCCGAGGAAACTAAATAATACACTACATCCCAAACGTTCGACTACGCCTGATGATGGAATATACTTCCGAAACGCGTTGCATTTAAATAAAATAAAAACTGTGTTAAATTTGTTAAAAAAAAAAAAAAAAAAATTATTTGCTTTGTAATTAAAAATAATTATTGATTTAACAACTACACAGTAGGAGATGAACCACATAGTGTGATATTTTGGTCTGAGGTTCGATAAATAAAACTCAATCAAAATTCCAAATTAATACAACAAATCTCTTTATTCTATGAAACACAACGTCTTTCAGTTTAAATAACACCAAATATAACTTATTCCACTTATTCACAATTCAAATATGTTTTTATAATTCATCACTTTTTATTTAATCTCAATTCAATCACTTTTTACTAACGCTTCCAGTAGTTAACAATTCGACTTTCGAAAATAAACTGAACTTTCAATGTAATCTACTCTTGTATTTATACAAGTTTACAAGCTTCTGGAAGCTTCTGTCTGGTTCTGGCACAATCTAAGCTTTCGGTACTAATTCGAGTCTCGAATTAGTACTTCAAGTTCGCTTTAGTACTCAGTTAAAACATATTGCAAATGTTTAGCATACTTCTAGGGGCATGGTTGTTGTACACAATAAATGGTGGTTGTTGTACACAATGAATCCAACAGATGTCGTTAGTTTACAAAATGTATCCTCCAAATATATAAACTTGTTGCCACATCACATTGTCGCCCTCTTAGTTTTGTTCGTCCCGAACAAGCACATCATCATTGTTTCCATGGTAACGATGCAGTCGATCCAAATGGACAATTTTCATTTTTGCTCTTGGTCCTCGTTGGATTCGGAAAACGACGTCATTAATGCGCGTAACTACTTGGTAGGGACCTTCCCAGTCCTGCTGAAGCTTGGGCGATTCTCCTTTTCTGCGATGTGGGTTGTAAAGCCATACCAGATCTCCTTCATTGAATTCAGGTGCTGTTGCTCGCGCATCGTATCTGGTCCGCAGGCGGTCTCTCGCAATGTTTATATTGCTTTTGGTTCTTTGGTGTGTGTCGTTGATCTTTTTAATGGGGGCGCTCACTTTGTTCTGGTGCATCTTAGCGCTTGCCTTGACTTTGGGTCCTCTACCAGCTTTGCACGTGGTGCACTTTCGACACCATCTCTCGACATCTTTTCTTACAGTTAACCAATAAAAACGTACCCGTACCTTTTTCCGTGTCTTGTTGATTCCTAAGTGCCCGCCGGATTCTTCATCGTGCATTTCCCTTAAAATCTCCTGCACTTTCGACCGTGGCACCACAGCTGCATCTTAAAGGATCTTCCATTCGGCATTTCCCATTTTCTCCACAAAACACCATCTTTTACATGGAGAGAGTCCCACTGCGCCCAGTATGCCTTTAAGGTAGGACTTCTGTCGGAGATGTCTCTTGCGTTTGGCTTCTCCATAGATTCCTTCCATACAAGAATCGGTTCGATGTCAAGATCTTCCTTTTGTGCATTACGAAGTCCTTCCGCAATCCAACCCCTTACAGGTTCGGCCCTTAGTCTCTGAACAGAAATACTTTCGACCTTCTTAGCGTTTAAACACCTAGGATGCGCTGTTTCTTGATATGGGCTTAAATCCACACCTAACATGCAGTCGTCGCTTATGTCAGCTACCAAGAATGCATGTGAAGGTCAGCCCTGCAAGTTCTATCTTCAGAAGTACCTCCCCGTATACTTTTGCTACTTCTCCCGTAGCTGCCTTCAGACAGTTCCAGCTGATGTTGTGTAGCCAAGCCAGGGCGTCTGGAAAAGGCCTCTTCTAATGTGGCGATGACTGCTTCCACTGTCAAACTCTTGTTGCAGCGTTTCGTTTGCGCAACTTGAATAATGCTCCTGGGGGCGTTCATTCTATCGACCGAATTCTGCTCTGCAAAGTTGGTTCTTACGCGCTTTCCCCACTGATGTATCTCCAGATCATGCATGGCAAGGTAAGCGTTATCCCTGTCAGTCTGCCTTCTTCTCGCACAATGTGGGCACCTTACCTGTCTAGGTGGGGATCGGCATTCTAGCTGTGTATGTCCCGGATTTTGTCTTTCAATGTCCACGCGTTGACATGAGCACTCTAGCGTAGCCATTTTCCTGACGCGATGGCTACCTTGCGAAGCTTGGTCCACTGCTTCCATTGTCAGAGCAAATGCTAAAGCCTCAGCGAGCGTTTTCTTGCCTGCCATTCTTACAGCCATTTGTAGTTTTCCATCTGCAATGGCATTCGTGAACGCATCGGTCGCCAGCTCGTTTATGATTTCCCTTCTGGTATTGGGATAAGACAAATTCACCAAGCGCTCCATGTCAGCTTACAATTGTTGTAGTGTTTCATCTCTTGTCTGGACCCTTCGGCGGAACTAGACAAGCTAAACTTGCTGCATGTAGGCGTCGCCAAACCTCATCTCGATTGCCTTGATCATGGCATCATAATGATGATGTTTGTTTTCAGGAATGATCTGCAGCAATTAGACAGCTGTTCCTATGAGCGCAAGCGTAAGAGCAATTGACCTGTCTTCGTTGTCCCAGTTGTTCGTCAATGCGGCAGCATTGCAGGGGGCTGCATTTCTTTTTTTCGTGGACTTTCGCTCCAATATTCCTGAACATTCTGCTTCTTCAAAGAATCAAATTCTTTAGCCAGATATTCGTACTGTTGCTTTACACTTTCTACTTGCTTTCCGAAGTTTTCTATTTTCTGGTCTACTATTTGGAGTCTTTTGTCGAAGAAAACATTCTTTGCATCGAGCTTGTTTTCGAGAGCATCCCTTTGTTCGCTTAGTTGCCTCTGAAGAACTTCTAAAGAATTCTTCTGCTCATTCTTTTGTTCGTCGAATTTACTTTCGAGAACGTTCTTTTGTTCGCTTAGTTGCTTCTGCAGCATTTCTGACGAATTCTTTTGTTCTTCGAGATCGTTCTTCTGTTCTTCGAATTTCTACAGAAGCAACTGCATGAAAGCAGGCTTTTCATCGGCTGTACTTACTGTGCTTTCTCTCCCTTGTTCTTCAACATCGAACAACATGGTATCGGGGTCTCCACCATCCTCAGTAATAGCATTCTGAAGTCAGAGCAATAGTTCCTTTTTCAGGCCCGAAATCTGAAGATTTCTTTTTCCTAATTCTTCTTTCAGCTCAGCTGTTGTCAATTGTTCTAATTTGCGACCCATTTTATATAACCGAAACACAATTTTCGCGCCACAGTCAGTTTTATTTTAATATTTCTTCTAGAAAAATCTTTTTCAAACACTATTTTTAACAAAAATATTCCCTATTCGCAGTTTTATAGCACAATCAATTCAATAGTTTCTGGAAAATTCCACTTTCACAATTATATGAGTCACCGACACTGTTTTAGAAAATGTGACTATGGAATTTTCTAGCACTTCACTGAGTTTTAACCCCCATTTCTGAAACCAATGTGAAGTTTTGGCCTGGGGTTTGACAAATAAAACTCTATAAAATTCCAAAATAATACAACATATCTCCTTATTTTATGAAACACAACGTCTTTCAGTTTAAATAACAGCCAATTTAACTTATTCCACTTATTCACAATTCAAATTCGTTTTCATAATTCAACACTTTTTATTTAATCTCAATTCAATCACTTTTTACTGACGCTTCCAGTTGTTAACAATTCCACTTTCGAAAATAAACTTAACTTTCAATGCCATCTACTCTTGTATTTATACAAATTTAAAAGCTTCTGGAAGCTTCCGTCTGGTTCTGGCACAATCTAAGCTTTAAGTTCAATGTAGTACTCAGTCAAAACATATTGCAAATATGTAGCATACTTTTAGGGACATGGTTGTTGTACACAATAATGGTTGGTAGTTGTACGCAATGAATCCCACAGATGTCGTTAATTAACAAACAAAATTTATCAAATTAACAAAATGATTAGATAATTTTGTCGCCACATCACAATAAACTAAACTCTCAATGCCATCTACTCTTGTATTTATACAAATTTACAAACTTCTGGAAGCTTCTGTCTGGTTCTGGCACAATCTAAGCTTTCGGTACTAACTCGAGTTCGAATTAGTACTTCGAGTTAGAAGTCAAAACATATTGCAAATATGTAGCATACTTTTAGGAGCATGGTTGTTGTACACAATAAATGTTGGTTATTGTACACAATTAATCCCACAGATGTCGTTAATTTACAAACAAAATGTATCCTCCGAGTATCTAAACATTTTGTTGCCACATCACAATATGTTTTATTAGATTATATATATACTTAATGTAGATACACTTGTGAGCAAAAGTCTATGAAGATTGTTCTTGCGTCTATAGAAAAATAATGTTACTGAGTATTTTTTTTAAGAAGTTTGTTTTTATATTCATATTTTCAAATATAATAAAGCGAACAATATTTGTTTTCTTCGAATTTTATATTTTTTTAATAAAAACCAATAGTCAATTAAATTAATAAGGCCTACTATTGTGTAAATACACTTTTGTCAGTCAGTGTACTACAATCTCAACTCTGGCGTTTATTGAACAGCTCTCTGCTTCCCACATTAAGATAAAATTTTCTTCCGCGCATAAAATTATCTAGTTGCGTGAATATTGCGTTTAGAAAATATATCGATAGTCCTGATAGTTCAAAATAATCGATTAATCGATTAAACTATCGATGTAGATGCTGTGCAAACAATAGAATTATCGACCCATTTTGTTAGTTTTATGTCTGTTTCTTTTATTGTTATCGATTTATATGATCCACGAGGCATCTTTTTTAGCTTGTTTTTATGTTCGATAGAACAACTTGATGGAATTCGATTCTCTCTAATTGTTCCTCTTGCATTTAGGTAAGCGAGGAATGGAAAGCCCGTAAACAAGTTGTCGAAATAGAACAAAAACGACAGACCTCTGAGGGGTGCCGAGCATTTACCAAGTCATTCTTCATACCTGCTGTTAGAACGGGGATTTTTTCCTTGGTAAATCTCAAAATTTACCATGTACCCAGAAGGTGGGCACAGAGACCAGACCTTAAAATCATTATGTATTGTGATGTGGCAACAAGTTTAGATATTTGGAGGATACATTTTGTAAACTAACGATATCTGTTGGATTCATTGTGTACAACAACCACCATTTATTGTGTACAACAACCATTCCCCTAGAAGTATGCTAAACATTTGCAATATGTTTTACTAAATCGAACTTGAAGTACTAATTCGAGACTCGAATTAGTACCGAAAGCTTAGATTGTGCCAGAACCAGACAGAAGCTTCCAGAAGAAGAGTAGATTGCATTGAATGTTCAGTTTATTTTCGAAAGTCGAATTGTTAACTACTGGAAGCGTTAGTAAAAAGTGATTGAATTGAGATTAAATAAAAAGTGATGAATTATAAAAACATATTTGAATTGTGAATAAGTGGAATAAGTTATATTTGGTGTTATTTAAACTGAAAGACGATGTGTTTCATAGAATAAAGAGATTTGTTGTATTAATTTGGAATTTTGATTGAGTTTTATTTATCGAACCTCAGACCAAAATATCACATTGGTGTCAGAAGTGGGATAAAACTCAGTAAAGTGCTAGAAAATTCCATAGTGACATTTTCCTAAAACAGTTTCGGTGACTCATATAATTGTGAAAGTGAACTGATTTTGCTATAAAACTGTGAATACCGAATATTTTTGTTAAAAATAGTGTTTGAAAAAGATTTTTCCAGAAGAGACATTAAAATAAAATTGACTGTGTTGCGAAAATTGTGTTTCGGTTACATAAAATGGGTCGAAAATTAGAACAATTGACAACAGCTGAGTTGAAAGAAGAATTAGGAAAAAGAAATCTTCAAACTTCGGGGCTGAAAAAGGAACTATTGCTCCGACTTCAGAATGCTATCACTCAGGATGGTGGAGACCCCGATAATATGTTGTTCGATGTTGAAGAACAAGGGAGAGAAAGCACAGTAAGTACCGCCGATGAAATGCCTACCTTCATGAAGTTGCTTCTGTCGCAATTCGATGCTCTGGAAAGTTCCTCGAAAGAACAAAAGAACGTTCTCGAAGAACAAAAGAACGTTCTCGAAAGTAAGTTCGACGAACAAAAGAATTCTTTAGAAGTTCTTCAGAAGCAACTAAGCGAACAAAGGGATGCTCTCGAAAACAAGCTAGATGCACAGAATGTTCTATTCGACAAAAGACTCCAAATAGTAGATCAGAAAATAGAAAACTTAGAAGAAAAGTTCGGAAAGCAAGTAGAAAGTGTAGAGCAACAATACGAACATCTAGCTAAGGAAGTTGATTCTTTGAAGAAGCAGAAGGTTCGGGAATATTCGAGCGACGGTCCACGAAGAAAGGAAATGCAGCCCCCTGTCTTCGATGGTCAAACATCATGGCCAATTTATAAGAGGCAGTTTGAAGCTGCCGCCTTGACGAACAACTGGGACAACGAAGACAAATCAATTGCTCTTACGCTTGCGCTCAGAGGAACAGCTGCCGAATTGCTGCAAACCATTCCTGAAGACAAACATCATGATTATGATGCCATGGTCAAGGCAATCGAGATGAGGTTTGGCGACGACCACATACAGCAAGTTTACCGTGTCCAGTTGCGCCGAAGGGTACAGGGAAGGGGTGAAACGCTACAATAATTGCAAGCTTACATCGAGCGCTTGGCAAATTTGTCTTATCCCAATACCAGCAGGGAAATCATAAACGAACTGGCAACCGATGCGTTCACTAATGCCATTGCAGATGGAAAACTACAAATGGCTGTGAGAATGGCAGGTAAGAAAACGCTCGCTGAGGCTTTAGCATTTGCCCTGACAATGGAAGCAGCAGACCAAGCTTCGCAAGGTAGCCATCGCGTCAGGGAAATGGCTACGCTAGAGTGCTCATGTCAACGTGTCGACATTGAAAGACAAAACCCGAACACTGCTCGAGGTCAAATGAGATGCTGGAATTGCAACAAGCTATGACACCTACAGCGACAATGCAGATCTCCACAGGTAAGCTGCCCACATAGCGCGAGAAAAAGGCCTAGTGACAGGGATATCGCTTACCCTACCGGGCATGATTTGGGGATACATCAGTGTGGAAAGCGCGTAAGAACCAACTTTGCAGAGCAGAAGTCGGTTGATGAAATGAAGCGCAAACGAAACGCTGCAACCAGAGTTTGACGGTGGAGACCGTCATCGCCAACAGAAAATGTGTGGCCACTATCGATACGGGTGCCACGGCCTCCATAATTAGAAGAGGCCTTGTCCAGACGTCCTGGCTACACAACACCAGCTGGAACAGTCTGAAGGCAGCTACGGGAGAAGTAGCAAAAGTATACGGAGAGGTACTTCTGAAGATAGAACTGGCAGGGCTGACCTTCGCACATGCATTCTTGGTAGCTGACATATGCGACGACTGCATACTAGGTGTGGATTCTATGAAGGCACATGAAGTAGTCCTAGACTTTCGAATGCAGGTGTTAAGGTATTCAATCGTCGAGATTCCAATGGTGTACGGAAACGAGAATGCTGTAAATCTTCGGACGATCATAAGCAGTGATGAAATTCTCCGGCCATCTTCAGAAAGAGCGCATCCTAGGTGTTTGAACGCTAAGAAGGTCGAAAGTATTTCTGTTCAGAGACTAAGGGCCGAGCCTGTAAGGGGTTGGATTGCGGAAGGACTTCATAATGCACAAAAGGAAGATCCTGACATCGAGCCGATTCTTTATGGAAGGAATCTATGGATAAGCCGAATGCAAGAGACATCTCCGACAGAAGTCCTACCTTAAAGGCATACTGGGCGCAGTGGGACTCTCTCCATGTAAAAGATGGTGTTTTGTGGAGAAAATGGGAAATGCCGAGTGGAAGATCCTTTAAGACGCAGCTTGTGGTTCCACGGTCGAAAGTGCAGAAGATTCTAAGGGAAATGCACGATGAAGAATCCGGCGGGCACTTGGGAATCAACAAGACACGGAAAACGGTACGGGTACGCTTTTATCGGTTAACTGTAAGAAAAGATCTCGAGAGATGGTGTCGAAAGTGCACCACGTGCAAAGCAAGTAAAGGACCCAAAGTCAAGGCAAGTTCTAAAGTGCACCAGAAAAAAGTGAGCACCCCGATTAAAAGGATCAACGACACACACCAAAGAACCAAAAGCAATATAAACATTGCGAGAGACCGCCTGAGGACCAGATACGATGCGCGAGCAACAGCACCTGAATTCAATGAGGGAGATCTGGTATGGCTTTACAACCCACATCGCAGAAAAGGAGAATCGCCCAAGCTTCAGCAGGACTGGGAAGGTCCCTACCAAGTAGTTACGCGCATTAATGACGTCGTTTTCCGAATCCAACGAGGACCGAGAGCAAAAATGAAAATTGTAACGACGGAAATAAAGATGATGTGCTTGTTCGGGACGAAAAAAACTAAGAGGGGGACAATGTGATGTGATGTGGCAACAAAATGTTTAGATACTCGGAGGATACATTTTGTTTGTAAATTGACGACATCTATGGGATTTATTGTGTACAACAACTATGCTCCTAAAAGTATGCTACATATTTGCAATATGTTTTGACAGTACTAAATCGAACCAGAAGCTTTTAAATTTGTATAAATACAAGAGTAGATGGCATTGAAAGTTAAGTTTGTTTTCGAAAGTTTTTTTTGACTTTGGTTAGTTTTTTAAAAATGCCAAGAGAAAGTAAAAATCTTAAATTTATTAAAGCGCGTGAAAATATTGCTGTGTTTCATTTGTTGATTCTAGAATTATTTGGTGAAAACGATGGTATGTAAAATATGACTTGAGACTAGAGACTACTAGACTTGATTTCTCAAATTTTGATAAAATACTTGATCTGATAAAGAACGATGACATTTTTCATGGTCCAAAGTCTTGTTAGAAGTTCTCGGATAAAACACAATTAGTTGATTATAGCGTTGCATCGATTGGACGAGTAGCTAAGGAGCCTCAGTTGCCAAGGTTGCGAGCTTGTTCGGTATTGCTGGCGGCGGTAATTTGTATAATTTCAGGTAATTTGTATAATAAGTTAAAATCTTGGAATTCAAGCATTAATGTTTTAATTTAACAGAATATAATCGAAAGGGTATTTAAATTCACTCTTAAACTTAACAACAAATTTCTATTTTGACCAGATGCTTCAGAGCGAATAAAATTAGTGTTTGATGAATTGATTGAAATGATTGAATTGCCACATTGCATCGAATATGTTGACGGAACTGAAATAAAGTTTGCTGAAAAACCTTGAGAAGATCCCGAAGTCTATTTGTCTCGGAAACACCAATATTCTCTAAAAGATCAGTCTGTTTGCGATCATAAGTTGAGAATCCGGCATATGGTTTTGTGATATTTTGGTAGTGTGCAAGATGCTCAGATTTTTCTCCCGAACGAAATGGTGAGCCTGGCGATAGTGCTTATAAATTGTCTAGCACTGTTATAACTCCATTAAGAGAAAATTTAACAGAAATCTAGGCACACAGATGATCCAACTTTAAAACTAGCGTTTCAGTTTCTATCGCATCAGGGCAGAGCATTGTTTTGGCTTCCTGAAGGAAAGATTAGACAGTTTAATGGAATTAAAAATACAAAAAAACTCTGGGAATTGGGAATAAACTGGCTTGCCGATGGATGTGTTATAAGCAGATATAAAATTATCTAATTTACATTTTGTTCTGTTACCTCTTCCTCTCCTTTTTTATCTCCACTGATTGGACTATTAAATGTTAATTTCTTTGTAGCCATATTAGTAGTTGCTACGGCTAAAATGTGAAATTATAGCTTTACATTTTGTAAAAATATCAAGAATGTCTGCGCTAGCTTTAATAGCATCTACTACGCACAAATTTAAAGTTTGAACAATTTTCAATGTGAAAATAATTTCAGAAATAGCTTTTTTATATTTGCAGTTTTGCACCTCTATCACTATCAAGTTATTTATTTGGTTGCAATGCCCCATTGTTTCAATATATTTCTAATTTGTTAAAACTTGGCCTCTGTTTTCAGCACTGTGTTTTTCTGGGAATTCTTTTCCTTGTAACATCGTATTTGACAAAAGCTTTCGTTTCGGAACACGATACACGACATAAGGGCTGTATTTTCTGGCTAATCTAGAAATCCTTTGTTTTTAACGATTAACAGTGGCTGAAAATCTTAAGCTGTAATTTTGATTAGTGCGTCTTCAATATCCCTTATTTAAAGCTTTGATAGCTCTGCTTGTTTATCAGCCATCCATAACCAATCTTATTTGTACGGTTTCCTTTATTTGCATTGGGATATTATTTGACAGTTGAGTCGTTTGTAGATGAGGAATTAAATTATTGTTTATCGACGGCATGTTGTAAAATAAAAAAATAAATTTAAAATGTTGGTGTACAAAATTATTTTGGCTACATAAATACAATTTTATACAAATCCATTGACGCGGTAACTAGAAAGTAGAAAATTAAGAGAGTCCGTTATGTGACAGCTAACTTTTCCGGTACATTTTTAGTTGCGATTATTGGGGCTATAAGGCAAGTTTAGGATTCGTGAATATAAAAAAAATTGAGATAACAATCAAAAATGACATTACGATCATAGAGAAGTCTAAAAAAAGTGATCGAGAAAAAATGTCTGTCTGTCTGTCTGTCTGTCTGTCTGACTGTCAGTATGTATAACGAGCTGCAGCCTAAACGGCTTAAGCGATTATCTTCAAACTTGGTGTGTGTGATTATTTTGGCATTCCCCAGAGGGGAAATTGAAATTTTATTTTTAGACCAAAAAAACGGTACCTGCCATATGACCGGTTAGGAAAATCTTATTTTTCTCAAAAACTTTTGAGAATTTTTTTTTTGTTGATATTGGCTATCATTTGATAAGAACCACACATACGGGAAAAGTCTATCAACGGGACCTTTCATAAAACGGTTTTTTAATTTTTGGCTTTCTAGGAAACGGCTCAATGGATTTCTTTCAATTTTTATATTTAAAAAGATCTATGTAGCCAAATTAATTCTGCATATCAAAATTTTGAATAACTTTTTTTTAATTAAAATTAATGTTTGAATTTTTTTTTTTGAAAAATCAATATTTTGAAAACTAATCACAAAAAATTATTTAAATTTTTATAATCACATGTATTTTTAATAAATTCTAAACAACTGCATACCAAAATTTAAAAAAAATACTTTTTTTTTTCAAAAAACTAAAAATAAAAAACAGGAAAAAATTGGACGGCTTGAATCAACATCTTCGGTTCCGCTAATGACAAACCTATTGTCTATTCTTCAGAGAAGGCAAACTCGCTCGCAGCCCATTTCGCTGCCAGCTCTACGCTGCCTTACAGCAACGTCGCCTCTCCTGTACTTGAGAATGTAAATTTTTCCATGACAGATTTTTTTCCGCACTCGTACAGAAGCAAGAGTTCTCAAAGATCTCGACATACCCAAATTCGCTGGCCCGGATGGTATACCCCCGATTCTTCTAAATATGTGTTCTTCCACACTGGCAAAGCCACTGCGTAATCTTTCCCATTGCTCCTACTCTTCTGGAATCTTTCCTAAAATATGGAAAACCGCATTTGTGCCTGTCCCTAAGAAAGGTGACCTATCCACCCCTTCCTCTTACCGACCCATATCACTTACGTCCCTTTTTCGAAGGTCGTGGAAACGCTGATTAACCATCAGTTTAAGGAATATCTCGAAAATCGAAAGCTTCTCCATGACGGTTCCGCAGCAACCGTTCCACTGGTGATCTGATGGCATATCTCACCCAACGCCGGAAAAAATCCTTACATCGCTTGGGTGAAAGGTAGACTATTGCGCTTAATATTTCCAATGCATTTGATAGAGTTTGGCATGAAGCTCTTTTATCGAAAATGTGTGCTTTTGGGATCGATGATACTCTGTTCGTTGGATTAGAAGCTATCTTCTGGACCGTTTACAATACAATACATTACAAGTTGTAATGGACGGATTTAAGTCTGATTCCTACAAAATAAAGGCTGGTTTGCCCCAGGGCTCCGTTCCTTCGCCTTCTGACGTACAATTGCAACGGTACTGATGTCAAGCTCATTAAACTCCGATTTATACAGCATTGTCAAATGGGGTAGTAAGAATCGTGTGGAATTTAATGCTTCGAAAACTCAATGATGTCTTCTGTCGTTAAAGCCAAACATTCCCCTAATGCCATTGTCCATGAATGGCACTTACATCGAAGAAACCGAAAAGCTCTCAGTACTCGGTATGTGTGTCAACGACGACCTTCGTTGGAACGACCATATATTTGAGATCGCTAAAAATGCTGCTAAGTGCTTAGGTTTTCTGGATCGATGTAGGAAGTATTTTTCCCCTTCTGATCTGGTTACAATTTATAAAGCGCCCTAAACTCGAGAATAACTCCCACCTCTGGAAAGGTGATTCGCAAACATCGCTTCACATGCCTGATAGAATACAAAATCGAGCTTTAAGATTGATAGGAAAAAGAACTGCCACTGAAACAATTGCCCCTCTCGAACACCGACGCAATGTTTTATGTCTTTCCTTATATTATCGGCTACTCGAAGTAGCCAGCTGCATTCCTCCCCTTAAAACTTTTACCCGTAATATTTGTCTCGCAATGAATACTCATCAGTTTACCCTTGAGCCCAATTTCGGACGTACCGTGAAATATAGGGATGCTCTTTTTAGCCGCACAACACGAATTTGGAACAGTTTACCCGGCGAGATTTTCCCTTGCCATTTTGTTCTGCAAGCATTCAAAACCAATGTTAATCGACACCTCCTGTCCTTCCCCTCCCTATCTTCCTAATACCCACGCAGTGTGCTCTACATTAAAAGGGAAACAAATAGTACCGCGCGCGTTAATTATAAAAAAATGGCTTAGCAATCCAACACACTACCACTAAGCCACGGGGCACTACTACTATTACTACTACTGTAATATGATCTGCTTCATACTAATCTTATTCATATTTTTTCTGTATTAACGTTAAATTTTAGCTGTTAAACTTTTAATTGTACTGTTGTTGAACGCCCAAACAATTTCATTGAAAACGTCATAACGCGCAAACCTTAAGTCGCAGTACCCAAATTAACATTTCTTCATTAGGGATTGATCATTGAATTGATGCTCTTGAACGACAAGACTTTTTGCTGTTTAGCTCATTTTTGTATTTTAAATTCGTTTTCTTCTTTTAATCGACGATTTTTCTGCGATCTTAGTTGGAACCAAAACTCCCTGCTTTATCCAGAGCCTCAATCTGTGAGCTATGACAATTTATTTTGTGTTTAACCAAATTTTTACACGAACAAAATATTCGGCAAAAAAACTGCAATGTCCTAAACTTTTATGAGTTCAAAGTCTGTATTTTCACAAAAAAAGTTATCCTTTTTAACATAAAAACCGAAGAGTCTACCAAATATTTAAACAGCGACTGCAAATGTCATATTTATGACAAGGTATTCCCCAGACAGTTTTCCAACCAACTGTGACATTTTTTCTCCTTATCATACTCAATTACCCGGACGGTTATTCCTGTGACCATCGGTTTTTTTTATTATAAACGTCGCAAAACTTCAAATACGGTTACTCATTGCTGCATGTTGCAGCCTCCAAGCCGCCTACATACGTGATCTATATGAGTTCTACCGGAAGGATTCCTTCAAATAATTTTGTTTGTTTTACAGCTTTCAACTAGCTTTATCCTTCTTCGGAGACTTGCCTCCTTGGTCCTAGGACCGAAGGTGAAAATTTTCTAATTTATATTTATATGATTTCGTCGTGAACCACATCATTTATTTGATGGAACCGTTTTTTACTTTACCTTTATTCTTTTTTTGTTTCAAGAAACGTAAGCACTCTTTAGGCAACGAAGAATTTTGTTGAGAAGGTGGAGGAATTACTTCTTGATTATTCTCAACTTGGGAAATGCTTCGTCGTATTTTATTCTGAGATGAGAAACGAGTATTTCATGGAATCATGTCTATTCCCAAGTTGCAAGTTGTAAACAATTCGCTTTAATAATTGATGCATTTAGTTATTTCGGAGATGCCTGTTTTGAAGATTCCCAAGGACATGCATTCTTAATTATTTGAACAGCAGAACATCATGGAATAAGTTTTAAAATTTGTTTAAATCCTTCAGGATTAAAGGGAATAATTAAATTGCTTGGCTCGTTTATTGTTTAACTTGGACCAGTAAACGTTCTTATCCTTAAATCTAATTGTGTACAATACCAGAAAATTATTATTTTCATCCCCGCGCCCCGCTCAAAAAAAAACCCAAATAACATCCTCAATTACCCGACGTTTCCAATTCAAATAAATTCTCTAATTAGGGGTGTAACGGCATTAACGTTATGATCCTTCTCGACAATTGGCCAAAACGGTCAAACATATATAAAGTTATGACGGATGCGATGCAATATTGGAATCTGAGGGTCGTCGTCCATCATATCGTGCTGTGTGTATGAGATTTCCGTCCACCAGGAGCTATATGGTCTTCGTCCGATTTCGAACATTGCCAGTTGCCACCACATCGTTTCACCAAAAATAAATCCTTGCTAAGAGCTTTTTGATTGTTGGAACAAAAATTTTACAGATTACGAAGGGATTTCAAATTGTCGAGTGCTTTCGTCGACATAACGTGGTGGTCCTTTTGCCATCATCGTCATCAGGACATTCGTCCTCGTTCGATTGTGAATATCCCACTATAGCATGTGATTGTAATTTTACATATATATTAATGTGGGAAGTAGCAACCAGCATTCTTCGTATGAATAAGACTGTTCTGTATGCACAATCCTATAATATTTGCGACAAACTGCTGCTATCAACAGACTATTGTTCAATATGCTGCTATGGACAACATGAATGCTGACAGTGCTACCACTTTAAAAAGTATTGAATAGTATTGAATTCTTGTATTTTTTTACTGATTTTAATCAGTTGTCAGATTTGGAGTAATATTATTGAAACAACGTTATATCCCCCAACATATCAAGATTTGGTATGCTTTACCGTCATCTGAATTATGAAAGCGTTTTTCTTGTCTCGCATTTGGCAAATAATAGAGGAAATATTTTTCCAATTCTGTTCGTTTTGGCAAATTCAACTTTTTACTACTATTCCGATTCTCCATATTAGATTCAAAGGTTTTTTGGCCATAAAAGTCGGTGTTCACTTGCCCTACATTTCTCAGCCATCAAATACCTTGCACTTTTATTTTTTGACCTAAGTCTCACGAAGTCCTAATCAACTTTTGTAATGTCCTTGTCTTTGCAATATAAAACAGGACTAGGATGAAAAGAGTTTTACAGAGAGCCACTTTTTTCATAATTAGCACGCGCCGGGTAAACTATTCCAAATTCGAGTTGTTCGGCTAAAAAAAAAACTGATGAACATTCCTTGCGAGACGGGTATTGCGAGAGAAACTTTTAAGGGGAGGAATGCAGCTGGCTACTTCGATTGAACATTTTTTATAAAAGAAACGATAAAATAAGGAAATACATGAAACGTTGAGTCGGTGTTCGAGAGGGGCAATTATTCCAGAGGCAGTAAAATTTCCTATAAATCTTAGCGCTCTATTTTGTATTCTATCGATCAGGTGTAGCGATGCTTGAGAAGCATCTGGCCAGAGGTGTGAGTTATATTCGAGTTTTGGGTGTATAAACGCTTTGTAAATTCATTAATGGACAATGGCATTGGGGGTAAGCTTTAACGACAGAAGACAACATTGAAATTTCGAAGTATTAAACTCCACACGATTTCTATTACCCCAGCATTGTCAAGCTGTATAAATCGGAGTTTAATGAGCTGGACATACGGTACCGTTGCGATTGTACTTCCGAAGGCGAAGGGCGAGAATCGTCGAACGAATATGAAAAGCTGAGGGTAGAGTTGTAAGCAAAACGGTTAAGTGGATTAGAAGTAACAGACAGAAGATCCTTTATAAAAATGAGGAAAAAATTCGAAGACAGGACGGAGTTCTAGGCACACCAGCATTTATTTTGTGGGAATCAGATTTGAAGCCGTCCAATACAACTTGTATTGTACGATCCAGAAGATAACTTCTAATCAAACAAACAAGAGTATCATCAATCCCAAAAGCACGCATTTTCAATAAGAGAGCTTTATGCCAAACTCTATCAAATGCCTTGGAAATATTAAGCGCAGTAATCTTACTTTCACCCAAGCGATGTAAGGATTTTTTCCAGCGTTCGGTGAGATATGCTATTAGATCACCAATAGAAATAGAAATATTACTGCGGAAGCCAACGGTCATGGAGAAGCTTTCGGTCTTTGAGATATTCCTTAAGCTGACGGTTAATGAGCGTTTCCTCGACCTTAAAGAAGGACGTAAGGGGTATGGATTGGTAGGAGGAGGGGGATGGGTCACCTTTCTTAGGGACAGGCTGGACAAATCCTGTTTTCCATATTTTAGGAAAGATTCCAGAAGAGTAGGAGCAATGGAAAAGCTTATGCAGTGACTCTGCCAGTGTGGAAGAACACCTCTTCAGAAGATTCACGGGTTTACCATTCGGGCCAGCGGATTTGTGTATATCCAGATTTTTGAGAGCTCTTGCTACTGTACGAGGGCGGAAAAAAATCTGTGCCATGGAAAAATTCTCAAGTACAGGAGGGGTAACATTGCTGTAAGGCAGCGTAGAGCTGGCTGCGAAATGAGCGGCGAGCAAGTTTGCCTTCTCTGAAGAGTAGACAATAGGTTTGTCATTAGCGATGAGCGTTGGAACCGAAGATGTTGAGTTTTTATTTTTTTTTACAAATGACCAAACATTTTTACAGCCTTTGAGACATTGCAGAATTTTTTGCCGCAATTTTTGGTCATGCAGAAATTTGGTTCTTCCGATAACGGAGTTGCATGAGTTCCTTGCTTGTTTGTGCTTTATCCGATTTTCTTCCGTAGGGTTGGCTTTATAAGATCGGAAACTTACATAATTCTTTGAGCTTTGTAGCTTCTTTACACTCAGAGTTAAACCAGATCTTTTCTTTAGGCTTGCTGCTTTTTACTCTGTTAAGAATAAAAGCACGCATCCCTAGAAGAATTACATTTATGATCATTTCAGCACGGTATCAATGTAAATATCAAGGAAGCATAGTGAACAGTCACGGAAAAAATATTCAGGCTATTCCAGTTGGCTTTCTCTCATTGCCAAACGGTCCTGGTGGGAAGTTGATGAGATGAGTGGAGGACCAGAAATTAACTGAAATGACACAATGGTCCGAAGTGCCAAATGGTGTGGAGTAAGAAGCAAGTCAAGAGTATCGGCGGCTTGCCCGGCAACATCCGGTATTCGCGTTGGCACATCGATTAGTTGATTAAGGTGATGGTATCCGGCAAAGAGCTCGACAAACCTTCCTTCGGGTGTTGTCTGACCAGAATAGCGGAACCAGTTGGAATTGTGTACATTCAATCGCCCGCAATAAAAATTTAAGTGCGAGGACGGCGTAATGCCGTAAATGGCGAAAATTCCATCCTCTATATTGCTGATGATGATCGAAGGGTAGTTTTTGAGTTCCACTGATGATAATTTCTTCGATAATGTCGTCTTTGTTGACCGAGAACTATGCTTATGATGTGAAGCTCTATTTTGCGGTCGAAAAAACCGCTACTTTTCTCTGAAGTTATTTATTCGCTTGTTACTCCGTTATGAAAAGCGCTTGCCGTTTTCAGTGGCGTAGGTATAGGGCCCTGGTGCATCGACAGAAAATCGGGCCTCACTATCTTTTTTTCATGTAGCTTAAATTTAAATTAGCTCTCAAACTTAGCGAAAGAAGATATACTGACCTGTACTTATACCTATTAGGATACATCCAGACGTCATATCTACATCACCTTTATATTGGGGTGTAAGATCCCACAAACTGTCCAGCTTGGGCAATTTTTTTCTACTTTCTTCTCTTTCTAGTCGTCTTTCCGTTTTGAAGCACCGCTTCGTTACGTTTCTTTTTTTATCTTTAATTTGCAATTTTGAATTATCTAATTTTTTTTCATTTTATTTACTATCCCTTGTTGCTTCCCTTTCTCTACCTATCACTAAATATTAAATACATATTGCAGTGGTGCTACTGCGCCACCGCTTTTCTGTATTTTGTTAAAGCACATAATTTTGAAAAGAGAACAAGATTAATGACTGAGTTCTCAGTTAACCAGAATTAAGAGAACATAAAATGGCACTACAACATTGAAATTCATTTACATAAAGTTTGAGAAGCCTGACAAGTATTGGCTTGTCGTGGAAAGCCTTATAACAGCTATTATTTGTTTAATTTTCAGTAAACATCTTCGGAAGGCCTTATCCAGGCCATTTTGAACCTTTATCTACAAGCCTTGTATAGAGCTCGCCAAACTCCAAACTTTTTAAGGCCTTATAACAGTTATTCTTTTAATTCTCAAAGTATAAAAAGTGTGGCTTGTGAAAGTTTGCCTTATAAAGCTCTATGCAAGCAGTTGCTTGCCAAATCAAAAAAATCGAACCTTATACAAGCTAAATTGTTAGTTGGGTAGAGCTTCGTGGCCCTGGTGCACTGCACCGCCTTGCCCTATGATAGCTACACCACTGGCCCTTTTCATCTGCCCCGCGGTGCACGTGCCACGAATTCATTTTGTTCTCACCAAATGAAGTCTCGATTTGATAAATTTAGATATCCTTATATGTATCTTAAATTAAAATCGTTTTTTTTTTTATTTCGAAAGTCAAAACGAAAAAAAATTCTACCTTAAATATGATTTATTTCAAATTTTCCTTTCATAGATAAACAAAAATCGTTTAACAGTTTGACGTTATCCTGCCAATTGGGAACTCTGATATTGTATCACCCCTCGCAGAACCAACTTGGTTTATTGTATAGTTGTTGTTGCTGTTGTTGAAGTCGAAAAAGTTCAGTCCAGTCTTCAGTATTCAATACAGAAACCTTGGTATCATTTCATAAGTTTTTTTTCATCGATTATAAAGATCGGCGTAGGGTATTGTCCTTTAAAAACTTTACTCTCGAATCATTTTGTCCCCATGTACATATACGAGAAAGTCTTACCGGAAACACACAACAACAAAAAAACACCCCCATCATACAAATATACATATGAATCAACGCAGGCTATAACACCACTTGAACAAAAACATTCTCTCCTGGTCCTGGACAGCAGTGAGAACCGCTTGGCACAAAACGTTTGTATGAATCCATGTTACCGTGAATTGTTGATTGTTAAATGCGGATTTATGATTTCAATGTGAAATGAATTTTCGGCACAGGCTTCACCATCAACCAACCAGTCTCTTCCTCTACTCACATCATCCAGCACAAATGCATACCCTAATTCAGATGGTGGCCAAGTTCCGAAACCTTATGGATACTTCTCTGCTGTTTGGTGCTGTGTTGGAGGCACAGAGATTGGATGGGGCCTAGAGTGATTGCCATAGACGGAATGTTTCGAGTTTCAAAATATTATGTATTACGGGAGCGCATTCCAAAAGAAGCCCTCTCTGCTGGGTATTTTAATTCGATATAGCAACTCGGTTAAGGACGGAAGCTGGACACGACTAACAGTCGTTCCTCACATCTTGCGGATTTGAAAAATTAATCCTATGCAAATAAGATTTAGCTTAGCTTAATATGGTTTTCATGTGATGTGATGTATTGCATTTCCTTTTTGGAGGGTTTTTTGGCATCAGGGTTGAGGACGACTTTATTTCAGCTTCATTACCTACTGCTATTGTGGTTTGAAAAATCACTAGATAAAAGTCACGAGGTGAATGATTTAGGGAATAAATGTATATGAGGGTGTACACTGGTCAGGTTAAAGAACACACAGTATTTGGAAAGCTAAAGATTAAAGGAGTGATTTTAGTTTTTTTTAACGAAGTTTCGAGCTTTCGCGAGGATTTGAAAACCCCCTTAAGATGTTTGACAAGGCCATTCGTTGTTTATTACAAAACATTGTAAAACCGCCCCATTTCCCAAAAAATGAGAGAATAAGCCAAACAGTCTGTAAAATTAGTTGTCTAGAGTGACGACTATTACATCAACGGTCAAAAAAGGAAGGAGCTTCCCAGTTTGAAACAGAGTACCATTGAAGTTGGTGATTAAGTTTTTTGGAGGTTGCTATACAGCATTGGCGATGTGACTATTATTGAAAGCTCTGCCAAAGTTTTTTTTTCTGAGGAAACAAGGCCCGAACAATAGCGAATATGTTATCTTGTTCATACACAATTGGTGGCGAAAACTTCTGCTGACTATGAAACAGGGAAGAAGAAAAACTCTAAAGTTCTTTTATCCGTCTGATCAACACATCGAGGTCTTAAAAGCTCTATGTGATGATTTACTTACATGCCCTTAACTATCAACTTTTTTTTTAATTTAGTATTAGATAGAGAACCCTTGCCAACTTCAAATACAAATATGGTAGCGTCTAAGCTCCTATGTCAATAACCTTGTCTGATAGTTCTTAGGCTAAGTAGGTTATCGAGCGAAGTTTCTCACTTTAAAATTTTAGCTGTCCACGTCAAGACCAATCAACATCATTAATGGACTTCGACAAGGCGATGTTCAGGCCAAATCCTCTTCAAATGCAATTGGAAACAACAATCCGTGACTGTGGCACGTGAAGAAGAGATCGACTAAAACAAAAGTTTGCTTGAGCAAACTTGGTGAATAAGAAGTTATTACCATATCATCGGAAACATTAATATTTTGATTCCAATATCAATCGAAAGTATAACACAATTTCATTCAACGAAGTATTCCAAGAAAAGGATGAAAATTAAGAAAATGCTTCTATGCCTGACTCATGATACTATCTCAAAACATCTAGACAGAACGGCACCATTACACAAACAGTTGATTTCGTTTTAGTATAATTCGTGGGATATTGGCATTTTTGAAGATATAGAACATTGACGTAAATTTAACATAAAAACGACGTCGCCATATACGTCTGTAAGACGTACATTGGTGAAAAATTAAAAATATTTTTTTTTTGTTTGGTTTATATTTTTTAGTTTACATTTTCTTCTGGTTTCTGCATTCTATAATTGATTTGTGATTTATTATTTATTATTATTGTTGAATTTTTTTTATTTATATTTGTATTAAATAAAAGTACTTACCCATGTCGGAATGGAACCCGAGTCCGTTGGCACCAATATTCTGGATCGCTTACCGCTCTGCCAATCTCGTTTTGAAATTCGTAACATTAATCGGTATCACTTCCATCTAAAGGTGTGTCCACACGAAAGAAGAATTTTATTTAAACATTTCAAAAATGTTTATTTATTTCTGAAATGTGTTTTAAATGTTTTCCCCTTCCGAACGGTAAACTTTCTTTACTTTTCAAGTTGTTAATCTAGTTGACATCATTGCTACTATTTTACAATATATCTTGACGTACAAAACTGGATATGTTAAATGGGAAACAAATAAACATTTCAGAAATGTTTCTAAAAGAAAAAAAAAACATTTCAGAAACATTTCTGAAATGTTTTTTAAGCAAATTGGAAACATTCCAGAAATGTTTTTTAAACAAATGTTTCTTTGGTGTGGACACACCATTATCCATAGAATCTTTGATGTTTAATATACATATACATATATGTACGTATATTATACGTTCATTGAATAACTTCATTCATCCGCGAGGCGCGTTTCATTAGAATTTATCAGCCCCATGATGGACGCAAAATCCGAAACGCGAATAAGAGCAAGTAAGTACGGGTCGTGCCCCTTTTCTCTGTGTTTTTATTTTTATTTGACTTTTTATAATGTCAACTTTGACATTTGTTATAGAACCTTGTTCAATTGTGATTCAATTGTTTTGAAATACAGTGCATACGACTTAACATCACATAATTTGCAATCTAATTTCGTCGAAACTAGGTTTAAATGAGATAATGTCCAAATGAGATTTTGTATGGGAAACAAGATAATTTAGAATTAAATTTAGAAATTTTATATGAATTTAGCTCATTTGCCCTAATGAAGACGTAGTATAAAGCTTGAGTGCTTAACTCTATTGAAAGATGGTACCTATAACTTTTGCAAATGTTGATAAATGACAATTCAGTTTTGATGTAGATTAATGTCATACGTCAGTAGGCTATGGAATGCAATACCCCTCAGGAACGCGGAATAAAGCAAAAATTCGTCTGTGGTATTGGTGCTGCATTAATTTCGTCGCAAATTTCCTCAACGTCCGGCACTAAGCGGACAAACACTTCATGGTTTAGCAACTCGCTTAGATGAAACTGGTAAAACACGAGATACCGTTGTTGCTGAAGATTTTGAAGATGGTCCAGATGACGACGCGACGATCCACGTAAATGGGCATTAGTCGACGCACATTAGAGCAAAGTAGTGTTTTTGTGCAATAAATTATTAAAAAAAAAGTGACTTTTTCTGTTTTAAAGCTTTGTTCAAGAGTAAAAATGAGTTCAAATTTAATTTCATTAAGAACACATACATTTTGGGGGTTGTTTAAAGGTAAACGTTCGGGTTTACACCAAAAAAAAAAGTAGTTTTTTATGCTGGTGTTTATTATCAAGGATAATGTAATTTTTTAAAGGATATATTATAAGAAAATAAAAACCTAAAATCTCAACATATTTAGGTTTTTATTTTCTTATAACGCGGTAAGTTCCGAAAATACAAAACTTTATCTGATAAATATGTTGTTAATAATAAATATACAAAAATTTAAGTAAATATGAAAACTATTAGTTCATTTTTTAATTGTTGAACCAAAATTGTATATTAACAATGTTTTGTAATGAATCTCATAATTTACATTAAATAATACATTTATAAAAATGAATACAATTTTGTTCATTCATTTTCAAAGGAAATATTATCCACATCAAACATATTAATAGCATCTGACTGAAAATCTTTTTTACTAAAAAAAAGGTTCTGACTTCTGAAACTTGATAACAGTGGATCTGACGAAATCATCATTCTATTAAAAATATCTGTTAAATTGTATTTTCTTGGCGTTTTTCGGCTGTATAGCCGAAAACTTTTTGAATAAAAAGTTCATCAGTTCCAGTAATAGTGGCGGATATATTACTTTTTTTTCAAAAAATCTACCCGCAACACTACCTGTACTGGTATTTCCGTATTCCTGAATGATGGTTAGTTAAAGTTAAAATGGATTGACAATGATAAAAAATAAGATCTTATGCAACCATAATGCGAGTAGTATTATTTTCGATAGCATAATCTATGTTTTATCAAGTATTTATTTATATAAAATCGTTCAATTTTAACGTGATAACGTCTTATAAAACGCCGGCTGCACGCACGAAAAAGCATGACTTATTGTCACATACCGCATTTACCGAGCGTGCAAGCGAGAGCGCGGGACAAGCGACAGAGAGGCACGATCGGCCTAAGCACAATGTTTTCTTATGACGTTATCACGTTAAATTATCGTCCGTTTTTTTATTTGTTTGACAGATAAACAATGTCTGACTATATATCGTTCCAAAATAAAATCGTAACAATCCCAACAAAGTCTAACAATGACATTTCAACTAAAATGTTTGGAATAACAACAATAAATCAACTAAAGTTGATAAAAGAACATATTTCAGATGAGTCCTCGTGGGGACTTGCAATGTTTAACCAATTAACTTTTATGGAAAACCTACATAGGAGTTTATAGCGCTGTCTATGATACTAAAAAAATATTTCGACCTAGATTTTCAAAATCTAGCACTTCACTGACGATTTCAGCAGCTTAATCTAAACGTGAATTTTCAAAGAAATCTTTGGTGTTTTTTCATTAACTTAATGGAAGAAACTAATAGCGAGTTTCATTCAAATTTCAAAGATTTGATCTGAAAATCAAGATTTGCTCTTTTCAATGAAACTTGTTTCATCATTTAATCCTAGTATTGGTCATTCACTGACGAGCATACACAGTATTTGATATCACACACAAAAATACCAGGCATGTACAGTATATATATTTAAAATGCCATATTTGTATTTTCTCACTTCAAAAACACCTTTATTTGTTATTTTGTATATTTAATGGATATTTGTTAATTTTTTGACTAAGCACGGGCTGGTACAAGTTCACAACAAACAACAAAAACAACAAAATATTTTCCATTTGACGTTTGACCGAAAGACTATTTACATGTATGTGTGCATTCAGATCAAATCTGCCAACCCATCAGAGATCAAATCTTTCGTGTTGAGATTTGATCTAGATTTGCTCTTTTTCTTGCAATTAAACTCTCGAAATTGAAAAAGATCAAATCTTTTGACAGAAAGAGCAAATCTTTTCTTGAATGAAACTCGCTATAGTCAAAATTTTTACTTTGCATTAATTTAAGGACAAGATTTAACCAATTAATACCATATTATTATACCATATTATTACAGAGGATAGAATGTTAAACCTTTTTATTTGATTCAACAAACCCAAAGTTTCGTCCCGTGCAGTGGTATCCTGCATATCTATCTGTGTTTTAGTAAACACAAAATAATGCGTTGCGTCGCGTCGTAAGCTTGCCCTATTTTATATCTTAATGATTTTATTCCCTCGATAAATGTTTTTAATTTTTTTTTTAATTTTCTATCTTTTATTCGTCAGATTCATGGATGCTTTTTGATCCGTGCAGTGGTATCCTGCATATCTATCTGGTTTTTAGTAAACACAAAATAATTCGTCGCGTCGCGTCGTAAGCTTGCCCTATTTAATATCTTAATGATTTTATTCCCCCTATCCGACTTTCCCACCTTGTGTATTTTTTTTTATATTCTATCTTTTATTCGTCAGGTTCATGTATGCTTTTTGATTAGAATATCCGAATAATTATGTAGGTGGCCAATCGCACTCAATTTTGCCGCCCCAAATTTTTGCCGCTCTGGGCAATTGCCCCCTAGATCGGGCTCTGCCACCGAGCACGGCGGCATACATTTGGTGTAATAGCTCGAAACGAGATTGCTGTTGATTTCAATTTTCACAAGAATTCGGAAAGAGTTCAGCGATTAAGGTGGAATATGGCTGCGTCAATTAGCAAAATGCCGCATTTTGAAGTGTAGATAAACCTCAAGCGATTTTTGAAACGCCGCCGCCGTTTCATCCTTAAAAACTGACTGTTTGGTCTTGTTGATGCGGCGATTTTTTTTTTAGCTCCGAGCAGGGCACAGAGCTGCCAAAAAAAGAACTGTGGTTCTTTTTTAACTCGGAGCGCTCTGAGTGCTCAACTTGTATTTCTTTTTTAGCCCGGAGCTTAATCGGGGCTCGTTGGATGAGCTCGCTGAAAAATAACAGAGCACATCGAGCAAGAGGCTGAGTGCGGCTAATTTCATTGTTTTTTTTTGTGAAAAAATGACATGATGACAGTTTAGTGCTCAATTGTGTTTCTTAATAGCCCTGAGCGCTCAGGTTACGCTCGATTCGGAGCGTGCTCTATTCGCTCAGGCTCCGCTCTCGGGTTAAAAAAAAAACGTCTATGGGCTGCTGGAGTCATTGGTATTTACTACAATGCGAACCAGAAGGTATCAGTCAATGGAAACCGTTGTATAGCCATGATCAAAGTCTTTTTGATTCGTGAATAGAATCGCCTTGATGTGGAGGAGCTATGGTTTCTACAGGTAATACAACATGTCACACAGCGCTTGCCACAATTGTTTTGTCGAGTCCATAATTTCGCGTTTTGGACAAGTGAGTTGGCCTCCAAGATCGTACATTTTAACACCGCTAAACTATTTTCTGTGGGGGTATGTGAATTCGCTGGTCTACACGACGATTGACGACTTGGAAAACGATATTAGTCGCGTTATAACCGATATACGACCCCAAACTATGCAAAGAGTTATCGAAAATTTGACCTCAAGATTGAACTATATCCGACCCATCTGCGATGCCAGAAATCATATTCAAATAAAAATGGGAAATAACTGATAATTGTCAATTTTATTGAAATTAATACAATTTATCTGTGATTTATTTCTTTTTTTTAGTTTTATCCCTCTAAAAAAATATTGTTTCCAAGATGTGTATAGCTCCAACATACAAATCTACTCAAATTCCTTAAATGAACAATAATTTTGAGCCAAAGAAGCATTATTTTTGACTACAAATGAATAACGCTCTTAAAAAATAAATGTTCTATTTTTGCTGGAGTCTATTTTTAGTCCTTAACCCCACAACACTAAATTGTGCACTTGTGAGTTATAGCCTAGATACAGAATCTTTCAAACTGCATCCAACTAAGGTGTCCCAGCAAGAATTCCCTTTAATCAGTACTGGAATCGGCTGTATTTAAAACCAAAAAAAAATGCGATTTAAAACTAAAAAAATGTATTTAAAAATAAGTGAGGTTAAACAAGCTTAAATCTACTTAATGAGGTAGAATGGCTTTCATTGCTTAAATTTTTCTAACCGTTTGATGCAGTGAATTTTTAGCCACAAAACCTTTGCATTGTTTATTATAGAGCCTTCAAGTTATCTGGTTAACAAAGGCAAATGTGGTCTAGATGTACCACCGTAAAGTATATTATCCTTTGTATATATGGTTTGATAGGATAAGCCATGAGAAAAGCGGATACGTTTCTCCACGTCGACGTCGTCGGTCGGCCGTCCTTTTGCATAGACTACAGCAGTCCTATTATTTTTGTATTTTTTCAAACTGAATTCTGTATCAGAGTGGTACGTGGTACCCTTCGCGTACTCTATACATGCACCATTCGGCCAAACATTTTTTTAAAAAGTCATAAAAATAAACACGAGCGAACGACAAACGTCCTGTTGCAAAAAAGGCTCAAAATGCCTCTGCCAAAAAATTGTTCCCGTTCTTGTGGTTTCGGTTTTTATCTTACAATCGGCTTACCCAGAATTTTGAATATCCTATATGTTTCCTGTGTAGGAAGTATATGAAGGTGGTGTCCCGCACAGTTGTTTTGAATTCCCGAAAAGAAGGATTTATAGCTGTTTTTGTTTTTTTTTTGCACTCATAAAGGGCAGGAGCAGAGTACATAGGAAAGCTAATTCATCAGCTTTAAGCTATTTGTTTGTGTAATTGGAGGAATTTTTCACTTAGTCGTCCGGTAAACTTTGTACCTATGTTTCTAATTGGGAGTTTAAAAAAACATTGGCGCATATTCATAGATGTTTGATAAGTTGTTATTATGTTAATGCTAAACTAAACCCTAGTTTATGTCATTCTTAAACAATTTACCGTTAGTCACGACAAAAGCTTTCTTTAAGTTGTTTTTAATTCTACCAAATGTCAAAAATACTTCAAAAAAAAGCGAATGAAAAATTTTGTGTGATTTGAATTAAATATTTGTCTTACACTCAAAAACATTTGTTTCTCGTCAAATTAAAGAAAATGAACATCAAAGCATTTATTCGATTTTTGTGACTTTTGATTGTTCGAATAAAGTACGTTAAATTGTATTGAGTGAAACAATTTAAACGACATTTTATTTCTTTAAGAAATGCTAAAAAGTGTGAATTTTTTGTTCAAAATCGTGGGAGCGGTTTTTAAATAAAACGGTTTTGTCTTAATAACTTTTTTCAAAAAATTAAAAAGTATAATTTCAGACTATAAACTTAAATACAAAATTAACAAACATTTTAAACCAAAATTAAAAAAAAATCACCTATTTCAAAATATTGATTTTTCAAAAAAAAAAAAATTAAAATTATTAAAAATCCAAAAAAATTTTTTTGAAAAAAATTAATGTGAAATTATTTAGGCTATCTACATCTTCTTTAATATCAATTTTGATAGTAATCGAATCACCAGTTTTCGAGAAAGTCGAAGAAAAAAACCGGTCTTATGGGAGGTACCGTTTTTAGCCCACCGTATTTATTTTTTTCCACCAAAATTTAATGCTTACCTACTGATTTTTGTTCATAAAAATTCTTGGAGCTATTTTCGAGAAAAATAAACTTTTACATAACGGTTATATGACAGGTACCGTACATTTTTCAGCTAAAAAAAATTGAAAAAAATCCTCTTTAGAATGTCAAAATAACCTTAAGTTCTAAATATGAAGACGATAGGCCCAACCGTTTAGCTACAGTCCAAAATACATCCGTACAGACAGACAGATAAAAAGACAGGCAAACAGACACACAGACAGACAGACAGAATTTTGCCAGTAACTCAAAAATGTTTTCTCTTTCATTTTATTTCTTTAGGAAATGTAAGAAAGTGTGATTTTTTTTTCCAAAATCGTTAGAGCCGTTTTTAAATAACAGGTTTTTTTTTTAACAACACAAATAACGTAAATTTAAAAACAAAATTAAAAAAAAAATTCTTATTTAAATTTTCTTATTATCTCGCTTTTGCAATCAAACAACTAGTTTTGATTGCATCAAATAGGCACAATGTCCATGGAAATTTTTAAAAAATGGACATAATGTCTGAATTAAAATTTTGGACCTCAAGTCTAATTTTATTTATGGACATTATGTCCATTATTTATGAGCATGCTGCCCCCCTGCAACCCCCCTGCTTGAACTCACTATAGGATTTGGAGTAGGTGCGAGATTGGGTTTATGCAAAAGTTCTTTAAATCAATACCCAACCCTGGACTTTCTCCAAATCCTATTGTGAGCCCAAGTGGGGGGTTGTTGCAGGGGGCAGCATGCCCTCCATACCTTCTTTATACTAACATTAACAAGGTGAGATATAAGTCCCAAATCGTAAGACTGGGGCTTATATCCCGAGGACTTATGTCATAATGTCAAATTTTTTTATTTCGCCATAAGGTCCATGGACATTACGTCTATTTCGTTCATGGACCTTATGACTATTTCCAACTGGCCATAATGTCCATGGACATTGTGCCTATTTGAAACAGACATTATGTCCCTGGACCTTATGTCATCCCGCCAGTAAATACAATATTGTAGATTATGTTAGCAAAAACAAATGTGTGCGCACAGTATAGATTAAAAACATTCCGAAGAATTTTCTTTTTAGTGGGATATTTTAAACATTTGTAAATTTATAAAAAAAGTAAAAAGCGCATATAACCTACATCTATTGTTATTTAGTTTAATAAGAATGTTTTGTAGTAGCCAGCTGCATTTCTCCCCTTAAAAGTTTCTCCTCGTACTCGTCTCGAAAAGTATGCTCATCAGTTCACGCGTGAGCCCAATTTCGGACATACCGTGAACTATAGGGAATCTTATTTTAGCGGAACAACACGAATTTAGAATAGTTTACCCGGCGTGATTTTCCCTTGCCGTTTTGATTTACAAGCTTAATTGACACCTTCTGTTCTCTCGTCCCTATCATCCTAATGTTCGCGCAGTGTACTTATATCATTAAAAGGGAAACAAATAGTCCGTTGATGTATGTATGACCAGAGTATTCAGTTTAAGAAAATTTCAGTTTTCTAGTAAGAGATGAGTTGGACTAGGTACAAAAACGCCAGGTCTTCCTCTTAAAATCCTAGTGGGATTGTAGGGAGGGGTCAATAAAGTGGTTGATTTTTTGTGACCTTTGTATTCATCGAGTTAAAGGATGAATTTAGTATCAAATGAAAGGTAATTACTTCTTCTTTTAAAATTAAGAGGTCTACCGGTGAAAGCTTGGCAGTTTCATCACTCGGCCTGATTTTATGAGGGTAGGCAAAATTTCAGGGTTAGTACGCTCTGCAAATATTTCTTGGTAACTGCTTTTGGACTTCAAAATTGTTAAAGGTTTAATTTTTCCCTTTCCTTTGAATGAAGGATTATAGTCAAAGCCAGTAAATGCATGCAGAAATGGAAGAGCCTTGCAGAGTTGTGCGCCTAATTTATCAAAGAGTTCGGTGCAGTTCAGTGCTTCAGATGAACTTGAAGATGTTAGACAAATTTCTTTAGCGGGAAGTGTACCCATGTTGCCCAATAAAATGATAAAAAACTGAATTAGTGCTCTATGCTGCAAACACATTTTTGAGAGATGGAAGAACATACGTGTATCAGCTTCCCCATGGTGACATTCAAGTTCGGAACTACATGTTTTGAAATATTTCTTCCTTGCACTTCGTACGAATAACATGACTCTCCAAAAGTCAAATAGACTTTTTTTTATCCAACATGACTTTCCTAGAAAAACTAAATATTTTATAATATTTATTTATTTAAAGTGAACTTATTTCTTTCATAAATAAGTCAGATTTTCCTCTCTTTGTAACGATCGGTTTGAAGTCTGCTATAGCTGAATCACATATTTCTTCAAATTTCTACATTAGTTTCTTATATAGAATAAAATGACATAGTTTGAGCATTGATTGATATAAATTTTATTCATTAACTCAATGAGTAACATGAAAAATATGTTTTAAACGAAAACCGCGCCATTTTGCCTACCCTCATAAAATCAAGCCGAGTGATGAAACTGCCAAGATTTCACCCAAGGAACCTCTTAATTTTAAAAGAAGAAGTAATTACCTTTCATTTGATACCAAACTCATCCTTTAAGTCGATGAGTAACTTTAATTGAATGGTAAATTCACATTTAATTAATATAGGTACAACCTTTTTTAAATACTCCACATTACTTGGGCATACATTTGTTTTTTTTTTTTTAACTATGAAATAGTTACCTGAATTACTTATTTATTATAAAATGACATAGTTTGTGCATTGATTCATATAAATTTTATTCATTAACTCAATGAGTAACAGGAAAAATATGTTTTAAACGAAAGCCGCGAAATTTTGCCTACCCTCATAAAATCAGGCCGAGTGATGAAACTGCCAAACTTTCACCCGGAAGACCTCTGAATCTCAAAAGCATATGTAATTAACTTTCATTTGAAATTCATCCTTTAACTCGATGAGTACAAAGGTCACAAAAAATCAACCACTTTAATGACCCCTCCCTACAATCCCAGCAGGATTTCAAGAGGAAGACTTGTGTTTTTTTGTTATACTAATTGAGACTTAGACCACCATGGCAAAAATGGTGCTTTAACTCGATGAGTATACACAGTCACCCAAAAAACGTGCCCTATTTTGCCCTCCCACGCCAATCGCACCAGGAATAGGACTGGAAGACCTGGCGTTTTGACACCTACTCCAACTCATCTCTTACTAGAAAACTGAAATTTTCTTTAACTCGATGAGTTAGGTGTTTTTGCAACCCCCACCCGCTCTAAATACAAAATTAATTAAAAAAGTTGTGAAATTCGTAAAAACCGTTGAAATGACGTAATTATTTAAAAAAATTAAAGCCAGATTTAACTCTTGAAAAGGGGTACTTGCGATCCAGTGGTGCAATTTCTTTAAAACCCACAACCCAGACGCAGAGCATAATCCTTTTAAAATTCATCAATTCTCTTCACTGCACACCTGATCTGCTTCGAATGGACACTTGGGTCAAAAAAGAATCACCAAGTTGGTTAACATTATGTAGATACTTTTCCGAAACAATTTTCAAATTATTCATTACCAAGAGTGTTGAGGTTAGGAAAAGGATCTTATTCCGAAATGACATTTATATGTTTATGTGTACCACTTTTTAAGAGCATTAAATGCCAACCTTTTAGTTGCCAGTCTTTTTTTAATTTTATATTATTTGTTTTCTAATGTATTTATTCAATACACTCCATTGCAATAGAATATCCTTCGCATTCCCGGTGTGCATATACGGTTGTGGGAATCTTTATAAATTCATTAGGATTTGGTTTAAGGTTCTTCGTATATCGTCATCGTCATACAACTTAGTCATCAAATGAATAGATCTTTTCCAAAAAAAGAAGGAACAGAAAATAAAATAATTTCAATATTTATTCAAGTGTAAAATGAATGTAGTAGAAGATAGAAAAGGTGCAAAAGGACCTGCGAAGGAAATCTCATGTTCCGTAGCGTGTGCGATGATTTCTCTCTGATGGAATATTCTGCCAAAGGTGCCGCATGTTTCTAAAACTCTGCTTAGGAATTGCTAGAGAAGATAGTTCTTTGTTTTACCAGAGGTTGGTGGTGTTCCATGTGCTATGAATCCTTGTCGTTGTCGTCGTTTTAAGAAAACTGCGAAAAGGGGACTTTGAATTCACATTAGTGAACTGAATAAACTAAATTAGAAATGAATTTGAATTTGAATTTGATTTTTTTTTTAGGAAGAGTTGAGACCTCAGAGGTTGGGTTCATGTATGATTTGTTTGATTTAAGAGGAAAATGATTTTAAAATGAGGACGGAATTCGTATTCAAAAGAAAGGATACATTAAGGTTGAGTGTAAGGAAAATAAATAAAATTAAGTACTCACTGTGTGTGTTGAGTGTTTTTAATGTTGAAAAGGGTTTAAAACGATTTTGACAGTGGTAGCGAGGCTTTTAGTATTAAGAGAGAATGAGATCTCATTAAAAGATTTCTTTAAATATCTATGCGCTTAAGTCGTGATCCTTTTTCCAATATTGTTGCATTCCGCCGTGAAAACGTTAAATTTTTTAAATCAAACTGACTGTTGTTGTCCTTTGAAGTGTACAGGTCTTGTCTTTGTTTTACGTAAACACCTGCAAATTAAAGCTTAATTTCATGGCGAGCCTATTCGCATCGGGGTGTCAGAAGCGACAAGCCATCTGTATGCAATTTATATTTTTGTTTTGCCAAGGTTCTCCTTTCTAAGGAACGAAGCCAATCTGCACCTCTAGATTTGAGGTTAAATACGGCGATATACAAGACTTCTGTTAGGAATTTAAGTTTTCCTCCCACAAACCAAAGATATCGCGAGATTTTGGGTAACCGCAGTCAACACGAAGCTTCCACAAGGGCCTCCCGCAATTTGAAATTCGCCTCTAGGTATTAGCTACCTGTTAAATTGCGGTAGCCTCCCAAGCTCACGTAATTAGTTAGGCAGTTGGGCTATCCTATTAACCAGTGGTACCCGATATAAGCCAGGGTTGGCCTCGCTCTATTTTGAAAGACAGAATCGTATTTTTACTACCAATATTAATACTAAACACCCACGCCCACGCCTGATTTTGACTATATAGAGTTAGTCCTGAATAAAACTGTGAAAATCGGATCATTAAAATAAGATTGAACTCACGATACAAATATTTATTGGAATCCATATTATATTAGTTTGGAAACAATTATTCTGTGGAAATTTTATCAAATGCTTTGCTGAAGTCGGTTGCAAAGAGAGAAATTTACAATTCAGAACTAGCTAAGTTATCTTTTATACTCTCAAGTAATTTAAGAATAAAAGAGACTCTTAAATCCTTTTTTTATGTAACGGAAAATTAAAGAGCTCTTTTTTTTCTCTTAAGAATACAACACTAGAAATAGATAGTTGAACGAGAACAGCGAGTGATTGAAGAAGTTTTGATATGCTCTTCTTAGGATAACAACAAAAGGACCTATCCCGCCAGGACCTAACTAGTAATCTTCCTTGATCAAGTCAATTTTTTCTATCAGTTAAGATTGACTTATATTAATAGATATTAAAAAGTGCTTAGGTGCAATCATTCATGTACGTTCCCGTTCTGGCTCAAAAGAAAAAAGTACAACAATACAATTCAAAACAGTTTATTTTCTTAGTTCAATATAAATAGGTAAATAGTATTTGGGAAATGACGTGTTGGTAGACTATACTTATTACTTTTCTATTTTAACTTCTTTCTTCAAAATATAAGAACGATTATATCAAACAACCTTACAATACAACCGTTTGACTACGACTGAGGACTGACTGACTTTATACATAATTTTAGAAAAAGAAAACATACAGATCAAAGTAGAACAATGGAGACAGACGCATGATCTGGTTTGTTACGTATGTTTGTCTTGTGCATCTGAGCAGGGATGAGAATACTAAGCCCAGAATATGGAGCAGATCGCACAAAAAAACAGAATAAATTTTGCAAAATCTGTAGCAGATAATGAAAGAAAATTAAAACAGAAAAGGAATTTGTTTGATACTAACTGACCCACGTGGCGTTGCTCGTATATATCATAAATTTTTCTGGATCTCAACAACAACGCTACCTTTCACATCCAAGTACATCTAAAAACTACCTTAACATGTTAGTGCTAACTGACATTTTTTTAGAACGGTCAAGGCTTGAAAATTATAAAGTTACAGGGAAAACTACATTTTCGTTTTTTCCCTCTCCAAGGCCAGTTTTCGGATCAACATTTGCCAAATCGGTCTCAAAATCAATACGGCGCAACATTTTAAGTCGCATGTCCTGCAATATTCTCAATAAACCCAACACAGCAGCCACAATAGAAAGATACCAGATACATACAAAATTCACTAAAATAAGTCGATGAAAAGCGGGTTATTTTTTGGCTTAAGAGAGCGTGTATTGAAAAGAGAGGAGTCAAACACAGCGAACGATAAAAGAAGAAAAAGGAAAGAAAACAGTTTTGTTCTACCTAGCAACAAATTAAATAACCCGATACATTTCAAGTTACTTTGCTCTGATATCGCTTAGCTTATGTTGATGAGGTGTTTTGAGTTAAAAAATAAGGATACATTTAGCACGACATAAGGTGTATTTGTGTGGAGTAGAACGATAAGCAGATGCAGACTGAAATGAATCCACACATTTATTTTTATTTATTATTAGGATTCATGTTGCTCTTATTTTTGGTAAACATTAGTTGAAAGTACATTTTTGAAAGGTAACTCGGTAGGAATCGAACTGGTACTTACATATAACAAAAACACAGTTTTAATTTTTTTTTCTGTCTGTCTGTTTTTCTGTCCGTTTCTTCCGGCTTATCTCGGGAACAGCTGCACCGATTTTGACCTGATTTTCAATGGCTAATAGCTGACGTTCAAAGGAATAAAGTTGGATATTTAAATTACCCACTAGGTGCCGCTGGTGTTGTTGTTTTGTAATTCTTATTTATCGACCGGTTTTGACGGAACTTTCACAGGCAGATACCTAATGTTGTAAGAATAAGTAATTTTGGATTTTTTATACATAATGTGTATTTATATATCAACAATTTAAAATTTTGTTTGTGTACTAACACGACTACGTTAAGCGGGGCATCCAAAGGTAGGCAACTTTGCGCAAAACTATGCATGAATGTGAATTTCATCAGCATGCCTGTCTGTGGATATTATTGAATGAGCAAATTATATAAATTTTGGAGTTTTGATTAAGCGAACGGAATGGTACAAATTTGTTAATGAATCTTTTTCGTTGAAATTCACATAGACATTTACCATAGAAGCGGAATCTGGTCTGAACCTCCTTCTTCTATACATCCCTATTGCTGGCCGACGCCATCAAATTGCACACCCCAAGGCTTCAGGCGTCCTGATCTACGCTATCCTTCCAACGCAAGTTAGTCTGCCACGTTGTCTTCTACCATAAATAGATCTGCAAAAGACTTTCCGAGCTGGTTCCTCTGCGAGCAAGGTGCCCAGCCTACCCGAGTCTACCGAGGTTTATTTTTTCCACAACATTTGTTTTGAGGTAGATTTCATACAATTCATGATTGCATCCTCTCCGGAATCGTCCTTTATCGAACGGATAAAAGGTCAGAGTGCCTTTTTGTAAGTACCCAAGTCTCTGATCCGTATGTGGATACTAGTAAGACCATCGCATCGGCATAGTATATACATAGTAGGTTCAGTTGGATTTTAGCAGCCGCCCGCATATTTCTTCCTCCACATTATTATCGGATCTCACTTTTGACCCAAGATAGTTAAAGGACCTCCGCTACCCTGATAGTTGGACCAACGCTTCTCGCAGCCGAAGCCATCATGTGCTTAGTCTTCCCTTCTTGAAGAGTCTTGCACAGTTTGTTGGCTTATGCCAATGATGGCAATGTCGTTTGCGTAAGCCAGTATCTGGCTGGAATTGGTGCCAGAGTTACGGACTGCTTTCTCCAACGCCAGGATGAAGAGCATGCAAGCCGGAACACCTCCTCGTCGGAGTCTATTAGAAACATTGATTGGCCTGGATAGCAAACCAGCTACTTTTACCTCGCTTGACATGTTTGTCATGGTCAACCTACATAGTCGTGTAAATTTATTTGGGATGCCAAATTCTTAATGGCCTTATAAAGTTCTACCCCGGCTCTACTAACGTAGGCGGCTTGAAAGTCTATAAAAATATGGTATGTTGGAATATTAATTTCGAGACATTTTTCCATCACCTGCCTAATGGTAGAGATCCAAATAAAATTCCTACAGTCTTCAATAGTTAAAATGTATTTCTGAATGAAGAATGTACAACGTGCCTGCTCGTGGATTGATTTGGGCAAAACTTTGCGCATACTCAAAATTTGTGCATTCTTGTCTGCCTGTGGATGCCCCCTTAAGTGATGTTTAATTACTGTTGGGCCCGATATGTGGCGCTGTTTTCGGCATCCAGAAAACGTATGGTTTACTCAAGAAACGGCGTGTGGATTAGCTAGGCTAGTAAAAATATTAAAAAAAAGCGTTTGAAAAAAGTTGATCCTTTCCTTAGGTGTTGCTGAGATGGTAATATTAACGAGACTATATTTTGTACTACATATATTATTAACCTTAACCATGTAATTATCTTATATCTAAAAGTCTAAAATACATTAATGTAGTATACGTACTAGAATTTGAAAAAAGCATTGAAGAAGTGAGAAGCTTAAATTCTACAGAAACAAACAGAACGTTTTTTAAAGAATGCATTCAGATCGAGCAAGTGAATTTTTGGGTTTTTAAAAATAAAACATTGCAACATATTTTTAAGAAATTTTTAAACGTTTAATAAAAATAAGTTAAACGAAATAGAAATAATCAATTAGCAGATGCATAAAAATAAATAAATGATGTTGATCTACTACATATTAAGTAAATTGTCAGCCTTTTAAATCTGCGTAGTTAGATCGTGTTTTATGTGATGTATTTATAAATATTCATAAAAAGCATGTCATCGGCACTAGTGGAGTGTGGTTCATCAAGCAAACGTAAAAGTACTGAAATCACCAGTAAAATATGTACGTAAAAGAAGTAAAGGGTGTTTTTTTAGAGGTATAGAATTTTAAGTTGGCAACACCATTTTAACTGGCGGCCATTTTGTCAGCTGTCAAGTGATTTATTTTTAGTTTGGTTTGGCATTTCAACATGAATAGACTGACCCTGAACAACGCTTCCAAATCGGGCAACTGTATTTTGAAAACCATGTTTCTGTTCGAAATACGTATCGCGCAATACGTCCATTTTTTATAAGCGAATTTTGTTTAGCAATGAAACTCACTTTTGGTTGAATGGATACGTCAATAAACAAAACTTCCGTATTTAGAGTAATGATAATTTTCAGGTACATGTTGAGACACCGTTACATCCACAAAAACTGACTGTTTGGTGTGCTTTATGGGGTGGTGGAATACCGTACTTCTTTAAAAATTATGAGGCCCAGAACATTACGGTCAATGGTGAGCGCTATAGAGCCATGATTACTGACTTTTTCGTTCATCAATTGAACAATCATGATGTGCAGGAGCAGTGGTTTCAACAACACGGCAGGCGCAACAAGTCACACAGCTCGTGATTTATTGAAGGAAACGTTTGGTAACCGTATAGTTTCACGTTACGGGCTCTGAATTGGCATCCTAGATCGTGCGATTTAACGCCGCTTGACTATTTTCTGTAGAGATATGTGAAGTCGCTAGTCTACGCCAATAAACCCGAAACGATTGACCACTTGGAGGAAAACATTTGCCACGTTATTGCCGATAAAGGGCAACAAATGTTGGAAAAAGTCATCAAATGACGTTCAAGCCAGCCGTGGCGGTCATTTGCCAAAAATCACATTTAAGTTATAATGCCAGAAAATTATCTTTGAATAAAGAAAACTGCATGTCAATTTAAAAACCCACCTTTGTTTTATTCTATCTCACAGTTCTATACCTTTAAAAAAACACCTTTACTTCTTTTCCACTGAAAAAGGATAGATGCTTGGAAAAAGAGATCAGCCATATATCTGCTTTATATGAGAATACATGACGGCACTATTTCTTTTTCACTCAGCAAAAACAATTGCCTTTCCTCGCTATTAAGGTACTGGCCTGGGATTTGTACATCAAAACTATACTTCTAAGGAAGTACTTCTATGGAAGTAGTTGAGAAGTATAAAGATCAGTAATTTTTTAAACATAAACAGAGTAGTGAAATTTTTATTTCCAAAGTGCTTCCTTGACTGACGCGAACAGATTGGGAAAAACAGTATTTTTTTGTTATAAAAACAGGTAATAAAAGGGTCAATAATCGAGTTGTTCTTAATTAAAAACAAATTTAAATTCTGTGTTTTTTTCAATGTCAAGCATTTTAATTCTTCTCCCGTCACTGTCCAAATTCCAACTCAATCTGTATCTTTAAGGAAATAGCAATAAAAACTATCACTTGATGGATTACATCCTTCAAAACTACCACGAAAAGGTCTCATCATCTACCTCTACTTACATAAAGAATCATCTAAAAAGGTTTTCACATCTCAAAAAAAAAAAAAACTAAACAAGGAGAATGCAGACGCAGAGCCACCTATATGAGCTAATGTTCACCTTTTCATCTCCTATAACCTTCCTTTGGCGCCTTATGCAGTACCAAACTACCATTTGCAGAGCTGATGATGTGGTTAGAGCTTTGAAATTCATTAGCACAGAATCTAAATGATTTAAATGTGCCCTGTTCTGCATTTATAATCAGGCACAGAGGTTTCGTTTTTAAATAATTATATCCTTCCTTATAGTACCATCAAACTTCATTATGTTTGTGTGGGTATTTTTTTTCCATCCCCCTTTGCCATAACCAAATGAATGAGCCAAAGAGTTCTCCTAATTTTATCTCATTTTATTTGATTTTTAATTGAAAGCATTTTGGAAATGCACACATTATACTTATAAATGTGTACCTGTGGCCGAAACCGACTACCCTCTCCCCCATCCATCACCAGAATCAACGGAACTTGGTAAGAGGGAAGCATATAAAAACAGTACAACCCGTCGCAACGAGTATAACCTTTCTTTTACCTGGCACAAAACACCATCATGGAGTTTGGGGCAGGAAGTATGTTTTAACAAAAAATTCACCGAATGCAGACTTTTCTGCAGATTTATGCAAAAAAAAAAAAAAACAAAATGAGAAGGTGAACCAGAGCACCACATACGAAAATCAACATTAGTCCTCGGGAGCTAGTTGTATAAATGTTGAGCAAAGAACAAGAAGACCCTCCCGGAGTTAATGCTTGACCTAATGCATGCTGGGGAGGCGTAACCGTGGTGAGATGCCGAAATTAATTTCACATTAATTATACAAAATCAAATAAAGGAGGGAAATATTCATCGTCATAATATAATTTATTTTTGACTGAGCAAAACCGCAAATATTTACCGTTGAATATGAAAATATAAGCTTTTTTCCAATGAAACATCAAATGAAACGAAATAAAGGAAACGGATATGTTAGTATAGCGGTACTCCTGGGAAGTGAAATTATTCAAAACAAACATTTTAAGGTTAGAACTGTAATTCTCATTGAATTGAAGTTATATATCTATATGTATGAGGAATATTTAATTTTTTTCTAATTTTGGTGGCAGCAACATCCGCATTTGTTCTGTTTAAATAAAGCTTCTTAAAACTGAATCTAACTTAAGACTAGGTAAATGGATATTGGCTACCAGTCTTCTTTCTTCTAGAGTTCTCAGATTAATGAGTTGAAGATGGTCTTGTTAGGAAGTTGGGATCAAAAGATCTTGCCATGGTAAGCAACAAAGAGGAAAGGGAAGAAAGCGTCTTTGGATCTTTTCGATTCTGGAAATGGGATTATGGTGGTATGGACACAAAACTTGAGAAGTATATAAGAAGTGTCTAACAAAAGAGTGTCATAAGGGTGAGGTAATTCGTTGGAACGTCGTTTTACAAAGCCAAGTTATTTTACAAGCCATGTTTATAACATCTATTCTGTTTTCAGGACACTTTCCGAATAGATAGAAAACAGCCTCTGTCCAAACTGTCCCTAAATATAGTGTATCTTCTTCACCCTTTAGCTATCGACCAATAGCACTAACGTGCCTTCTTTCTATGGTCAAGAAAATATTGAATAATTGTCCACTCAAAAATACCTTGACGACCGAAAGCTCCTTAAAAGCGGAGGTATGGCATCCGTAATAATAGATCAACTGGTGATTTGATGACATATCTCACTAAGAAGAAATTTTAAGAACGATTTGGCGAAACCAAGATTGTCACTCTTGATATGTCGAAGGCATTCAATTGAGTTTAAAACCCAGATCTTTTAAAGTCCGAAGTCCGTAAAATCAATGTTGGTGGGCTTAAAAGCTCAACTTCGTCTCCGACTTTTTTCATCATTTTTTTATGAAAAGACCTCTGATGTGTAAATGCTAATCCTGCTTTGCTGACGGTAGCAACCCTTTGTTTTTCATATTCTTTCCCTTTTTACTAGGAGTATAAGACAGTCTTAGGATTTGTGAGTTTAAATAAAATTGAGATAACAATCAAACTTGGCATTACGATCATAGAGAAGTCTAAAAAAGTTAGTGGCAAAATGTCTGTCTGTGTGTTAGTCTGTAAGTATATATAACGAGCTGCAGCCTAAACGGGTTAAGCGTTTTATCTTCAAATTTGGTGTGTATGATTCTTTTGGCATTCCTCCGGGGGGAAATTGAAATTTTACTTTTAGGGCTTAATATAACGGTAACTGCCATATGACCGTTAGGCAAAAGCTTATTTTTCTCGAAAACGGCACCAACGATTTTGATGAAAATTTTTAAGAATTTTTTGTAGGAATTAGCCTTTATCATATGGAAACCAAATTTACCGGAAAATACATTAACGGTACCTTTCATATAACTGTTTTTTTAATTTTCAATATTCTCGGTAAAGGCTCAATGGATTTCAATACAAAATTTCATTTGAAAAGACTTAGACAGCCGAATAAATTCTGTATACCAACATATTTTGAAGAATAATTTTTTTCTTTTTATAATTTATTTTTGAACATTTTTTTTAATTCAATATTTTTAAAACTTATCAAAAAAAAAATATTTAAAATTTTAAAATTACGTGTATCTAAAAAACTGCATACCAAAATCTCAGAAAAAAAAATGTTTAGCTCAAAAATTAACGGTACCTGTCATATAACCGTTATGTAAAAGTTTATTGTTTTCGAGAATGGCTCGAAGAATTTGTATGACAAAAAGTGTACTACTGTAGGTAAGCATTATATTTATTACAATATTGCCTATGGCCGACCTACATTTAGGTATCTTTAAGATAGGTAGGGCAGTTGCGGCGGCACCAAAAAAAAATATATAAAATAAAAAAAAACTTGCTGTGGCTGTTCTGGACTTAAGTATTTTTAGGTTTATTTTTCAGTAATTTTAACTTTATTTTTAGTTTATTTTAAATAAGTTTTAGATAGTTTAAGATAAATCAACCGATAAAAGATAACCCAGTTTTTTTTATTTTCTGGGTGAAAAATAAAACCCTATATGGTGGGATAAGATAAATTTAAGTTATTTTTTAGGCCGAAAGGCAATTAAAATTAAGCTAAAGAATAATTTAGAGCGCCCGCATAGGGTCATTAAGTGAATTTAGATGATAGTTTTTTTTTTTTTTTTTTTTGTCTAGCCTGTAAGTACAGTTATAAGTTAAACGAAAAATAAAAATCAATTAAAAGTAAAAGTATATTATATTTTGGTTAAACAAAAATTAATATGGTGGGCTAAAAACGGTACCTCCCATAGGACCGGTTTTTTTTCTTCGACTTTTTCGAAAACTGGTGATCCGATTACTATCAAATTTGATGTTAAAGAAGATGTAGGTAGCCTTAATAATTTTGCGTTATTTTTTTTCAAAAACTTTTTTTTTGTATTTTTAATTTTTTTTATTTTTTTTTTCGAAAAAAAAAATATTTTGAAATTTGAATTTTGTTATTAAATGTTTGTTATTTTTGTGCTTCAGTTTGTATTCTTGAATTATTTTTTTTATTTTTTTTAAAAAAAGTTGTTAAAAAAACCCGTTTTATTTAAAAACTGCACCTACAATTTTGAAAAAAAATTCACACTTTTTTACATTTCTTAAAGAAACAAAATGGCGTTTAAATTATTTCACTCAATACACTTTAACGAACTTTATTTGAACAATCGAAATTTACAAAAATCGAATAAATGCCTTGATGTTTACTTTAATTTTCTTAATTTTATGTACATATGAGCAAGTACGTGCGATCCAGTCGTGCAATTTGTTTTTAAACGTATTACGAAGAAAAAAGACGATACAAATTAAAAAAAATCGTTTGACTATATTTAACCATTTTTAAGTAAAACACATTTAAGAAATTATAAAAAAAAACGTTATTCTAAAACTTCCATATTCGAAATTACTAGAGTTTTGTAATTCTTTTAACGTATTTATCTTAATAATTTAAGTTATTTTCGAGATGATTATTAGCAGTCCAACTTTCGTAACAACAGTTCCAATGGTTAACTGATGGTATAGAATTTTGGAAAGAAGAAGAAAGTATTTAAGTAATTAAAAAAGAAGAGAAAACAACTTATAGGTGCCACTTTTTTTTCGGCAAAGCTATATCTGTAGCGCATTTGGATTTTACACGTATTACAAATTCAAACCCAGTTGCGGATAAAAGTAGATGAAGAATCTGGTTGCGGATAGATTTTCAAATTCGAAGCGATTCTTTCGGGTGACGCTGAGTTTAGTCAATTCTGATTGTTTTACATATAAAAGACATTAAAATGTAGGCAATAAGCTGAAAAAGTAATTTTTTTTTATAATCAACGCGCACACAAGGGACTATTTGTTTCCCTGTTAAAGTATGTAAGTACGCAATGCGGAAGGACAGAAGGTGTCGATTAGCATTGGTTTTGAATGCTTGTAATGCTTGTAAATGTAAATGGTAAGGGAAAAATCCTGTCGGGTAAACTATTCCAAATTCGTGTTGTTCGGCTAAAAAAAAGAATCTCGAAATTGTGCTCAAGGCTCAATTCATTGCAATTATGTGAAGAGTATGGCAGCGCATCACATACGAACAAACAGACAAACAAAACAACAAACAAAGAAACAAATTTTAATTTTTATATATTCAGACAAGGGGTGAGGCGCTGCAGGGATTTTCTCCCTCGTCCCTGCATATGGAATTTGTGTATTAACCATATTATATAAAAATAAAAAGAAAGTCTATGTGCTGTTTTCGAAATGCAGAAATAAAATTAAAAAAAAGTAGAAAAAAGCCCACATACGCCACAGTTACCTGGATTTTCTTTGAACTTAAAACATTTTCTTTTAACCTGATTGTTGTAAGGATTCTTACAAAATAACGGTTTTTTTTAAATATTTTGTAGGGACAAGATATTACTCAAATACCTGTCATGTTAGTTGGCAATAAATGCAATGAAAGCGCCGAATTAAGGGAAGTCACACAAAGCGAAGGCCAAGCTGAAGCTTCTTCATGGGGAGGATCATTTATGGAAGTAAGTAAGTAACTTAATTGCAAGTAAGTTCTTAATTGCATTTTAATATTCTTTTAAAAGAAAAGTCTTATTTGTCGAATTTCATTTTTATTTAAAAAGAAGGACAGAAATATTTTTATTTTTTGTTTAATTTTTATAAAAATACAAGCTGGTACCCGGCACTTTGCTGTGGTTCTGTTTATTTATATAAAATTTTAGCTTCTCACATATTCAATCTTCATCTTTTCAAACACATTTGCTAGTAGGACATATATATGTGCCAACTACCCTAATACTATATACGTTTTCATTATCAGACTAATGTTACCATGACCTCTTCTTGGTAGCAAATACCGAACTGAACGAATGATTATCACTATAAATCGCACAAAAAGCTTTCACTAATCAATAATTTACAATTCAAATAGCAAAACCGAAGAATTTAACGAAAAAGATGCAATTGAAGTATTAACACTTATATATAAAAAAAACAAAACAAATCGACAAACAAAAACAATGATCTAACTTTTTTGTGAACCAAATACAAAGAATACCACGCAGGTGTTGATAAAAAAAAATCAATGAAAAATAAAAAAAAAAACAAAAATGTCCCGTCAAAATTAATTAATTTAAAAACAGATATTTCGTTTTAATTTATACGTGTTAGATAATAAATATTAAATTGTGTAATTTTGAATCAAATCGGGCTAAAAATAAGAAATGTGCACCTACAGCGCCACCTATTGAGAATTTTCCGACTTCTCTTTTTTTAACCTTTTGCGGGACAATTACAAACAAACCCGCAGAAGAAAATATCCTAATTGGTATAGTTGTTTTCAGGTTTTAAGCATCCGAACAAACCACGAATTATTTTAAAATATAGTTTTCTTCATGAAAAAAATCTATGCCATTTTTACTTGCGATTGTAGGGACAATAATGCAAGTTTAGGATTCGTGAATATAAAAAAAATTGAGATAACAATCTAGCATGATATTACGATCATAGATAGAAGTCTAAAAAAGTCATTGACAAAAAATGTCCGTCTGTCGGCCTAAGCGATTTCGTTCAAGTTTGGTATGTGTGAATCTTTTGGCATTCCTCAGAGGGGAAATTGAAATTTTATTTGTAGGGCTAAAAATAACGGTACCTGCCATAAAACGATTGAGGAAATGCTTATTTTTCTCGAAAATGGCTTCAACCATTTTGATGAAAATTTTTGAGATTTTTTTTAATGGTAGCTAATTAGAACCAAATTTATTGGAAAAGTCTATTAACGGTACTTTTCATATAACGGTTTTTTTAATTTTCAACTTTATCGGTAATTAAATTTTATATTTAAAAGGATCTAAATAGCCAAAATAATTCTGCAGACAAAAAATTTTAATAATAATTTTTTCCTATTTTTACTTAATTTTCATTTCATTTCATTTTTTTTTCAAAAAACTGCATAAAAAATGTACAAACAAAATTTTTTTTCAAAAAACTAAAAATAAAAAACAGGATTTTATCAAAACCGGTCCCACTATTTTTGAAATAAGACGTGTGTTGGCATACTTAATTTTTCTAAAAACCCGTTAAGTATTGTGGTTTTGATACTTTTTATAAGTTCAAGCTGTGTTATTTTCAACGAAAATATTAATTGTTTCTGTCAAAGATGTAATTGGGCATATAAGTGCAAGTACTTGCGACCTAGTCGTGCCCATTTTTTTAAAACAATAATGGTATTTTTTTAATCTAGAAGAAGAATACCTAAAAATAAAATTCTAGATGCAAATAAAAAAACATTTACAAAACAACCATTTAATAAAATGCATTAAAAAATCGATTTTACAAAAAAAATATATTTAAAACACAGAAATCCATTAATTGAATTTAAATCCTACATTTTCTTAAAAAAGAAACTTTTCCTATTAATGAGGTAATTTAACAATAATAAAACAACTATACCAAAATAAGTTTTTAATTATCGAATTAATTTTTGCGTAGTTAAGATGTAACTAAAAACCTGGATAAGGTTGGGATGATTTCTTGCTTTTTAATTTTGTTTTAATTTTAAGAAGAAGTGTATTAAACGTTATTAGCAGATCCATGTTCAAAATCATTCTTTGCATTGTGCTTTCGCTTTCTTTACTGAATTAGAATCTAGCTTGAAGCATATACATGCAGACAGAGGGCAGTACAGGATGAAAATTTTTCATGTACTCTCTCAGCATTATGTCAGGTTTCTTTGTTATTTCAACATTTTTAATCTGCATTAATCCAAAACTTTTACTAGTACATACACTATAAATATGTACATATGTATATTTTTACAAAAAAACATATTGTTGATTTTTTTGGTAGAATATAAAAAGTCAACCTCTGTCTTGTTAAATAAACTATGAACCAAAGCCATGTTAGAAAATTGTAATATATATAAAATACATACACTTGGCTGTATGAGTAATATTTTTACTTGCGATTATAGGGACTTTAAGGCAAGTTTAGGATTCGTGAATATTAAAAAAATTGAGATAACAATCAAACATGACATTACGATCATAGAGAAGTCTAAAAAAGTGATCGAGATAAAATGTCTGTCTGTCTGTCTGTCTGTCAGTATGTATAACGAGCTGCAGCCTAAACGGCTTAAGCGATTATCTTTAAACTTGGTGTGTGTGAATCTTTTGGCATTCCCCAGAGGGGAAATTGAAATTTTATTTTAGGCCTAAAAATAACGGTAACTGCCATATGACCGTTTAGGAAAATTAAATTTTTCTCGAAAACGGTTCCAACGATTTTAATGAACATTTTTGAGAATATTTTGTTGGTATTGGCTATCATTTGATTAGAACCATATATACGGGAGTAGTCTATTAACGGAAACTTTCAAATAACGTTTTTTTCTTAATTTTTGGCTTTCTCGGTAACGGCTCTATGGATTTCTTTCAAATTTTTTATTTAAGAAGATCTAGGTTGCCAAATTAATTCTGCATATTAAAATGTTGAATAACTTTTTTTTCTAATTAAAATTAATTTTTATTTTTTTTTTTTGAAAAAATCAATATTTTGAAAACTAATCAAAAAACATTATTTTAAATTATAATCACATGTATTTTAATAAATTCTAAAAAACTGCATACCAAAATTAAAAAAATAATTTTTTTTCAAAAAACTAAAAATAAAAAACAGGATTTTATCAAAAACGGTCCTACAATATTCGAAATATATTTTTCATAAATTCCTTGTTATTTAAGACGTATGATGGCATACTTCATTTTTACTAAAAACCGTTAAGTATTGTGGTTTTAATACTTTTTATAATTTCAAACTGTGTTAATTTCAACGCAAATGTTACTTGTTTCTGCCAAAGATCTTGCCTTACAATGTAATTATGCACATAAGAGCAAGTACGTGCGACCCAGTCGTGCCCATTTTTTATTTTATATGCCTAAAATATGTGAAAAAGTATACATTTTTTGTTTCAAAATAATAGGTATACAGTTTAAAAAGAAATCTATTTTTTTGAACACGTTTTTCAAAAATTAAATAAATTAATCATTTAAAAACAAAGTTAAACAAAAAATTCACTATTTCAAAAAAAATATTGATTTTCCAAAAAAAAAAAACAAAAAAAAATTAATATAAAAAACTCAGTTACGATTGTTTTTCCGCAAATTTAAGGAAGTACTTTTAATCGAGGCTGGAAAATCAAAATCTAGGTGGCAGCAAAGGCATGTCCATAATATTATCTGGACAGGTGCTTCGCAAACATTGCATCACCTGCTTGATAGAATACAAAATCGAGCGTTAAAATTGATAGGAAATAGAACGTCGAATACCGACGCAATGTTTCATGTCTTTCCTTATTTTATCGTTTCTTTTATAAAAAAAATGTTCACTTGAAGTAGCCAGCTGCAGTCCTCCCCTTAAAAGTTTCTCCAGTATTAATCGTTTCGCAAGAAATAATAATCTGTTTAACCTTGAGCCCTATTTCGGACGTACGTGAAATATAGGGATTCTTTTTTTAGCCGAACAACATGAATTTGGAATAGTTTACCCGGCGAGATTTTCCCTTGCCATTTAGATCTGCAAGCATTCAAAACCAATGTTAATCGACACCTCCTATCTTTCCCCTCCCTATCTTCTTAATGCCCAGGCAGTGTGCTCTACATTAAAAGGGAAACAAATAGTCCCTTGTGCGCGCGTTAATAAAAAAAAATATTTATTATAAATATTTATATTGCAAAATGTAATGTGTGAAATAAAGAATTGTATCTAATCAATCTATTGAATAATAGTTATTCAAAAAGGCTTATTTATAGATTTTTGTCTTACGATATTTTAATATAAAAGAATTCCTATAGTTTTTTAATTATTTTATTATTATTCATATAATTAAAAGTTCCTGCTATAAATACCAATTCAAATACCTTTATAGAAAAACCTTTTCACAAAACTGCAAACTCTCAGAAAAATCTCAAAACAATGCTTCATTAATATATTCCAGTTTGAACGCATGCAACAGACATTGCCTCATCAAACTCCGGCAACGAATAAAACGCTTGTCTTCCATCATCGTTTGATCTCCGCCTTTTTCTCAATAAATATTATTTTTTATAATAATTCAAAATAAACAAAACAAAAAAAACTTCTATGGAAATCCTTGATCCTGCGCTCTCCAACAAACTCCTCCTCTTCTTTAACACGTGGCTCGAGTAGTACATACCAAACAGCTGACTTTGTTTTGGTTCCAGTGACAACAATCCATGTGTTTTCATTTTATTTTATATATTTCACAGCATAAATCATCCTTTATCTCTTGTTATCCTGGAAAGTCATGCGCTCTTGGGATTTGAGAGAACTTTTAATGAAATGAGAGGATAAAGTCAATTGGGCGCGCGATGGCAATGCCGCTGGAATAATAAAACCAAAACAAATCAACCACGTGCTCGAACGATTAACCTTTCTCACGCTTTTGTTTTGATTATACACTTTGTTGACATCAGGTGGAGCTGCCATGTCAATCAGTAATCTGTGGGTCCTTCAAGGATGTGGTTGTTATCTGCATAGCAAGGATATCATTTTTCTTGGAGGAAATTCTCAAAAATACGATCTTTTTTTGAGGTTTCAATAGATCAGGGAAGTTCGAAAAAAAATCAGGAATTTGTGAATTGTTGACCATTTTCGTCCTGTCGGTAGTCGGCTTTCACAGCGACTGATTCACACACCTCCAGTCGGCATGAGATGAAAACCAATTTTGCTGGATCCTTCCCATTCAATCAACAGAGATACCTGTTATAATGTACATCTTACCTTGGCGCATGCTCCGAACGAATAATTTTGAGTAATGTCCTTGCAGGAGTTTTCGATGATGATGATGCGATGGTGTTGTTTCCGTTGAAGCCACTGCATCAACATCTTCATCCCTATACACATCATTAAGCGAGGCTGTGCCTCTGCTTCTGTTGCACGCCATTCCCATCCGAAACTCATGTGGTTATGAGAGATGAATTCTATTCTAGGCAACATAATGTACTCAAAGTCCTGCTCTCCAGGACCAAACAGAGCACCGAAATCCGAATCCCATATAGCACAGCCCCAAATTGCAGCAGTGGCATCACTCTGCTGCTCCACTCCTGTATAGGTGGTACAAGTCGGTCAAAACAAAATAAAAAAAAAACCAAACGTAAAACACAAAAATTATATCGCTCCATGGTGTATGGCCAGGCTTACCCTCTGCACCCTACGTACACACATTCATCCTTTAGCAACTGTATTTAAAAGACCATCTTATTGAGGCAAAACGGGGGAGCAACATACAGCCGCTCCGCACCCCTCTTCAACCCCCTGTGCTACTCCATTATATAAAAGGCATGTGCTTTTCCTAAATGTTTTCAGTTTTCGGTGGAATTTGCATGCAAAATTTTCGATATTTTGCAGTGTGCTGCCGTTTTCGAGAGTGAAGACCGTCGAAGGACCTCATATACAGTTAACCAGTGGCATACGGATGTTGCAGCTCTGGTTCGGCGGGCGGATGTGAATTTTAACGTCAATTTGAATTTGAATTTTTTTTGGGGGAAATCGGTCTTGGTGTGTTAATCAATTGAGTGTGTTCTGTGTTCTGAACGTTATGGTTACTAGGTAAATCTCGGTCGGTGTTTATTTTGGTCCTTGAAGGATTTCCAAACAAAAGAAAACGGGAAAAGTCGAATCTCAATCGGCAATTGATTGAAAGTGGGTTGGTTGGTAATTGTTTTTTTTTTTATTGATATTCATACAGTCAAGTGTGTAATAAAACAGTTGATTGAGTTTTTTGTTTTTTTTTGTGGTGTTGGTGGTTTTAAGTGAGAAAAGTGAGTTGTTGTTTGTTTTTTAAAGGACAAAGTAAAATGGCGGGAAAATAATTAAGGATAGGGAAGAAAAGTGCGGCATTAGGATAGAAATCGTCTTATGTTTGTATTTATAATTGCGCGATTCTTTTAAGTGTGATATTTGGTCTTTGGCTGCTAGGAGCAGTGATTGTATGTGTGCGCGAGGGTTTTGAAAACAACACTTTGATTGGGAATAAGAGAAGGGAAAGGTTTTCATTGTTTTTTTTTTGTAAGTTCTTCGTCCTTTCTTGGGGAGATACTTTTTTATGGCACGTGTCAAGAAAATGTTGGTTTGATTTTAACCTGAGATATGCGGAGGCAATTTTTGGAATAGATTTGTGGTAAGTTAGAGGACTTTTAGTTGTAGTTTAATTTGTATTTACTTTTAATTGGAGGTTTTGTTGAAAAGTTGCAGATAAGATTGATTTTTTTTCATATTTTTAAATTGCGTATTCATTTGTTTGTGTATTGTGATGCATTACCAAAAATCAAAAATTTCAATTTCTTTATGACAATGCGCCATATAGATTAAAATAATTTTAATATGTCATTAATATAAATTGAAGATTTAATTAAGACTTACTTTTAATACTTTGGTTGTGAAACTTTAATTCATTTAATTCTATGGAAATATTAAATACACATTTCTAGAATTTTTCTCAGTTTTTTTTTAAATAAAACACATACAAATTAATGTATTCAGGCAAATCTTTACTAAAGGTGTTAGTTTGATCCATTCAATTTAATATTTAAACCAAATTTTCTTCAAATGTTGCTTAAGACTAACTCTTCAATGGTCCATTCGGTGGGTCTAATTTTCGACCACTCTTTCAAGCGTATATTGGCCGGTATTCACGAATTATATTGGCTTCCATCGTTTTGGGTTTATCGACTTAAACTAGGGATTTTACATACATATTTCTATAGAAAGTAAGCCAATGGTGTCAAATCTTGAGATAATGTTCTTATCAAACGTTTCCCTCAATGAAGCAATTAATGGAATGCTGAGTGGTATGTAGCGCCATCCCGTTGAAATCATAAGTCAGCTACCCAATATCCTAAATTGTCGGCAACACAAAAATCATTGAAAATTGCACTGTAGTACTCTCTATTAACAGTTACACGCGCTCCTGATGCAATTTTTAAAGAAATACAGTCCAGTGGTGCCGCCTGTCTATAAACCTCACGAAACAGTGAAATTTTCAGGTTGCATATTGGTGTAGCTGTTGAATTGGCTCTGGTTTGTTTATGGTTTGTTTATTAACATAGACCTATAACCAGACATTTTTCAATAAAAAATGGGTCAGTTTCCACTAGAAATTATAACTAAAACCAAAATAAATAACCTTGATTTCTTGAAGGAGCTGTATTTTAAAGGCTTTTAAAACAACATCACGCTTTCAATTAATGACATTAAGAATGATAACTTTTCAAAGCAGTTTTATAAAAAATTGACTTTCTCTTATGTGTTAAGATCTTTGACTTAAACAAGTACCCAATTTGTAAAAAAATATCACGATCTGAATTTATAGAAAGTGTCAAAACCACTAATTCAAAATGTTTGTATAGTCTGTCCAATAAACAATTTTCAGTACAGTAAAGATATGACGTTCAACTCTCACTCTGACTGTAGTGGAATCCCACTAAACTGTGAGAGAGCACAAATATTACAGGATTTTCGAAGTTTGCATTATAGATCATTGGTCTCAAAAGCTTTACAAAAACACCAATATTATGAAAGCTCTTTAACAAAACCCGAAGAAAAATCCACCATGATTTGCATTAGCAAAAAAAGTGGTTTTAAGCATCAACAATTCGTGTGTAATTCGTGGTTTAGTCAGTGGGTTGGTATTAATTTTAGTGGTATTTCAGAAAGTAAAACCACTAACTGGCACCATTTGCAAAAATAAAGTTCACCATAAAACCTGTAATGACAATTTTTAGTGGACAGGCCATAGTAAAAAAAAAATAAAGAATGTCATCATAAATAATAATTATTTTCGGAAAAAAGTATTTTGAAAATTGTGGTAGTACTGGTTCTGATAAAATCGTGTATTTTATTTTTAGATTAAAAAAGAAAAATTGGAGATCATGACATGCAGTTTCTTAGAGGTAACCGACGTAAAAGTAAAAAAAATAGGTGTTTAGTTTTAATACTAATGAAACTTTAGAGAAAGTTTCTAAAAAAATATTCAAACGTTGGTATGTAGAATTTATTTGGCAAAATAGGCCTTTCCAGTTAAAATAAATTGCACGACTGGATCGCACGAACTTGCTCTTATGTGCGGTCACAGCTTGGAATAAAATTTGAAAAAATATTAAGGGAACTTCAAAGATTATATTCCATTTTTTCTGACGGAAAAATTTAAACGCCATTTTATTTCTTTAAAAAAATGTGAAAAAGTGTGATTTTTTTTTTCAAAATCGTTAGAGCCGTTTTTAAATAAAACGGTTTTTTTTAACAGTAAAAAAAATAATTCAAGAATACAAACTTAAGCACAAAAATAACGTACATTTAAAAACAAAATTTAAAAAAAAAATCACTTACCCGTTTTCAAAATATTGATTTTTCAAAAAAAAAAATTATTAAAAATACAAAAAAAGTTTTCTAAAAAAAATTAATGCGAAATTACTCAAGCAACCAACATATTCTTGGATATCAATTTTGATTGTAATCGGATCACCAGTTTTCGAAAAAGTCGAAGAAAGAAAAACCGGTCATTTTGGAGGTACCGTTTTTAGCCCACCATATTAATTTTTTTTTCGCCAAAATATAATGCATACCTACAGTAGTACACTAATTTTTATTTTTAATTCTTGGAGCCGTTTTCGAGAAAAATAAGCTTTTACATAACGGTTATATGACAGGTACCGTTAATTTTTGAGCTAAAAAGAAATTGAAAAAACTCCTCTGTAAATGTCAAAATAACCTTAAGTTCAAAATTTGAAGACGATTGGCCCAACCGTTTAGGCTGCAGTCCAAAATACATCCGTACAGACAGATAGACAGACAGACGGACAGAATTTTGCCAGTAACTCAAATATGTTTCTCTATCATCGTAATGTCATGTTTGATTGTTATCTCAAAATTTTTAATCTGCACGAAAAAAATTGGTAGCCATCTAAGAAGCCGTTATCAAGAAAGTTAAAAATTCTAAAAAAACATTATATGAATGGTTCCGTTCCGTGTGATTTTTGATTGTTCGAAAAAAGTACGTAAAATAGTTTTCAGTGGCATAAAATAAACGCTATTTTATTTCTTATATTTCTTAAAAAAAATGTGAAAAACTGTGATTTTTTTTCTCAAAATCGTAGAAACTATTTTAAATTAAACAACTTTTTTTTAAATAAAAAAAAGTTATTAAAGAATGTAAACTTAAGCACAAAAAAAATCTCCTACTATTCCCTACTATTTTTCAAATTATGTATTGATTTTTCCTGAATATTTTCTTATTTTTTTTTGTTCACCAAAACTTAACCCACACCTACGTGCTATTGTAGGCACAGATTTTTTTTTCCAAAAACTATCTGGAGCAGTTTTCGAGAAAAATTAGATTTTACTTAACGGTTATATACAAGTAGCAAGTAACTATAATATTTGTTCAACAAAAATATAAAAATAAGCCTCTGTAGAACGGACATAATTTTGTCTGTAATTCAAATATGTTTCTCTATCGTCATAATAAAATGTTTGATTGTAACCTCAATTTTTACTTGCGATTATAGGTACTATAATGCAAGTTATGCATTCGTGCAGATTAAAAAATTTGAGATAACAATTAAACATGACTTTACGATGTCTGTCTGTCTGTCTGTCTTTCTGTCTGTTCGGATGTATTTTTGGACTGCAGCCTAAACGGTTGCGCCAATCGTCTTCAAATTTTGAACTTAAGGTTATTTTGACATTCTACAGAGGAGTTTTTTCAATTTTTTTTTAGCTCACAAATTAACGGTACCTGTCATATAACCGTTATGTAAAAGCTTATTTTTCTCGAAAACGGCTCCAAGAATTAAAAAAAAATCAGTGTACTACTGTAGGTATGCATTATATTTTGGTGAAAAAAAAGTTAATATGGTCGGCTAAAAACGGTACCTCCCATAGGACCGGTTTTTTTTTCTTCGACTTTTTCAAAAACTGGTGATCCGATTACAATTAAAATTGATATCCAAAAAGATGTAGGTAGCCTGAGTAATTTTGCATTAATTTTTTTTCAAAAACTTTTTTTTTTGTATTTTTAATAATTAAACAATTTTTTTTTTTGAAAAATCAATATTTTGAAAACGGGCAAGTGAATTTTTTTTTAAATTTTGTTTTTAAATGTACGTTATTTTTATGCTTAAGTTTGTATTCTTGAATTATTATTTTTAATTTTTGAAAAAAAAGTTGATAAAAAAAAACCGATTTATTTAAAAACGGCTCTAACAATTTTGAAAAGAAAAATTCACACTTCTTCACATTTTTTAAAGAAATAAAATGGCGTGTACATTTTTGCCCTGAAAACTATTTAACGTACTTTTTTCAAACAATCAAAAGTCAGAAAAATCGAATATAATCTTTGAAGTTGTCTTAATATTTTTCAAATTTTATTCCAAGCTGTGACCGCACATAAGAGCAAGTTCGTGCGATCCAGTCGTGCAATTTATTTTGAACTACATAAATGCATAACTTGCATTATAAATTGTACCTTATATAATCGGGTACCGTTATTTTAAGCTCTTGAATTGAAATTTAAAAAAGCACTCTTAGGAATGCTGTTATTTTATTTTTAGTTTAATGATTTTTTTGATTTTGATAAGATTAATAGATTATCAAACCTAGATAAAAGTAAAATAAAAATTGTGGGTATAAATAAATTTATTGGCGCTACAGCTCCTTAAGGTGGCCTAGTGACTTATACCCTCAACCATTACTGTGTGTGTGTTGCTAATCTGCAAGAATGGAAGGGACCTACAATTTACCGTCGAGTCCGAAGGGCTACATAATACACACTTTTTCGAGACAAATTGGAGGTTTTGGCAGTTCCTCGCAAGAAGGAGTACCCCGAAAAAAGGTGGCTCAGGGCGGGAGTCGAACCCAGGCTCTTCGCTTAGCATCAGTCCGACACACTAAACACTAAGCCACGGGGCACCACAATATTGTGGGTAATTTCAAAAATAATTTAAACGTTTGAAAATCTTCTTAAATAAATTGGACGACTGAATCGCAAGTACTTGCACAAATGTGCGGTCACATCGTCGAATAAAATTTTAAAAACAAGTAACATTAACGTAGAAAAATAACACTATCTGAACTTATAAAAAGTGTCAAAACCACAACACTTAACGGTTTTTAGTAAAAATGGAAAACGCCATCATACGTCTTGTATAATAATTTATGAAAAAAAGTATTTCGAAAATTGTAGGATGGATTTTGATAAAATCCTGCTTCATATTTTTAGTTTTTTTTAAAAAAAGGTATTACAAATTTTGATATGCAGAATTAATTTGGCTACCAAGGTCTTCTTAAATATAAAATAGAAATCCAAAGAGACGTTGTTGAAGCCTTACCCTAACCCTAACAATAAAATTTCCAAAACCACTCTAGGAAATGCAAAATTATTAAACACGTAATGTTCATGATTTAAAGGAAATCAGTACAGTTGTATAGTTCTCCAGAGCCGGCGTAAAAGTTATGTCTTGTCAAGTGACTTTTCAATGCTGTTTTCCATCTTCTAGAGAAGATTCCAATAGAGAAGGAGCGATGGAAAAGCTTACGCATTGGATTTGCCAGTGTGGAAGAACACCTCTTTAGAAAAATCGGGGGGTATACCATCCGCGCCAGCGGATTTGTGTATATCGAGATCTTTGAGAACTCTTGTACAGGAGAGGCAATTTTTCTGTGAGGCAACGTAGAGCTTGCAGCGAAATGGGCTGTGAGCAAGTTTGCATTCTCTAAAGAGTAGACAATTTTTTGTCATTTGCAATGAGAGTTGGAACCGAAGATGATGAGAAATTTTTAATACTTTTTACAAATGACAAAACATTTTTACTGCCTTTGGGACATTGCAGAATTTTTTGCCTCAATTTTAGGTCATGCAAAAATTTGGTTCGTCTAATCATGGAGTTCCTTACTTGTTTCTGTTTATTCGACTTTCCTTTGTAGGGCTGGCTTTGTAAGATCGGAAACTTACTTCTTTTAACCTAATAGCTTCTTTACACTCAGAGTTAAACGAAGACTTTTCTTTGGGTTTTATTCTTTTTACTCTGTTAGGAATAAAAGCATGCATTCCTAGAAGTTGCGAATAACACTGGTCCAGTAACACCTTCTTGTTCGACAACAGTATTTATTTATTTATATTCTTAATATTCCGTTCTCTGTTTTACTCGGAAATGTTAGGATTATTCGGACAAAAAAAACTATAAACGGCAATCTGTGAGTTTTATTATCCACTATACTCAGCTTCCTCTTCAATTTTTGTGAAAAAAAATTCGTTCAACATGGCCCGATAACGATCGCCATTGACTGTAACGGCCACTCCTTGCTCATTTTCGAAAAATGGCCCAATTATGCCTCTGGACCAAAATCCGCACCAAACACTGACTCGTTTTGGGTGTATCGGCTTTTCAAAGTATGCGTGCGGGTTTTCTGCGAGAAATGAAATGATCACAAATGTGATTCTTCTAGGGATGCGTGCTTTTATTCCTAACAGTTTAAAAAGCATCAAACCTAAAGAAAAGTCTTGGTTTAATTCTGAGTGTAAAGAAGCTATCAGGCTCAAAGAAGTAAGTTTCCGTTCTTACAAAGCCAACCCTACAGAGGAAAATCGAAAAAAGTACAAACAAGCAAGAAACACATTCAACTCCGTTATTGAAAGAACCAAATTTTTGCATGACCAACAATTACGGCAAAAAATTCTGCAGTGTCCCAAAGGCAGTAAAAATTTTTGGTCATTTGTAAAAAATATTAAAAACTCCTCAACATCTTCGGCTCCAACGCTCATCGAAAATAACAAACCAATTGTTTACTCTTCAGAGAAGGCAAACTTGCTCGCCGCCCATTTCGCTGCCAGCTTCACGCTGCCGCATAGCAACGTTGCCCCTCCTGTACTTGAGAATGTACATTTTTCCATGGGACAGATTTTTTTCCGCACTCGTACAGTTGCAAGAGTTCTCAAAGATCTCGATATACACAAATCCGCTGGCCCGGATGGTATACCCCCGATTCTTCTGAAGAGGTGTTCTTGCACACTGGCAAAGCCACTGCGTAAGCTTTTCCATCGCTCCTACTCTTCTGGAATCTTTCCTAGAAGATGGAAAACAGCATTTGTACAGCTTGTCCCTAAGAAAGGTGACCCATCCTCCCCCTCCTCCTACCGACCCATAGCACTGACATCCCTTCTTTCTAAGGTCATGGAAACACTGATTAACCGTCAGCTTAAGGAATATCTCGAAGATCGAAAGCTTCTCCATGACCGTCAGTACGGCTTCCGCAGCAACTGTTCCACTGCTGATCTGATGGCATATCTCACCGAACAGTGGAACAAATCTTTACATCGCTTTGGTGAAAGTAAGATTATTGCTCTCCAAGGCATTTGACAGAGTTTGGCATGAAGCTCTTTTATCGAAAATGCGTGCTTTTGGGATCGATGATACACTTGTTCGTTGGATTAGAAGCTATTTTCTGGACCGTTCAATACAAGTTGTATTGGACGGATTCAAGTCTAGTTCCTACAAAATAAATGCTGGTGTGCCCCAGGGCTCTGTTCTGTCTCCGACTCTTTTCTTGATTTTTATAAACGATCTCCTGTCTGTTTCTTCTAATCCACTTAACTGTTTTGCTGACGACTCTACCCTCAGCTTTTCATATTCGTTCGATAATTCACGTCCTTCGCCTTTGGACGTACAATTGTAACGGTACCATATGTCAAGCTCATTAAATTCCGATTTATACAGCATTGTCAAATGGGGTAATAGAAATCGTGTGGAGTTTAATGCTTCGAAAACTCAATGCTGTCTTCTGTCGTTAAAGCTAAACATTCCCCCAATGCCATTGTCCATGAATAGCACTTAAATCGAAGAAACCGAAAAGCTATCAGTACTCGGTATGTGTGTCTACGATGACCTCCGTTGGAACGATCATATATTTGAGACCGCCAAAAATGCTGCTAAGTGCTTAGGTTTTCTGTATCGGTGTAAGAAGTATTTTTCCCCATCTGATCTGGCTACAATTTATAAAGCGTTTATACGCCCTAAACTCGAGTATAACTCCCACCTCTGGACAGGTGCTTCGCAAATATCGCTTCACCTGCTTGATAGAATACAAAATCGAGCGTTAAGATTGATAGGAAATAGAACTGCCGCTGACACAATTGCCCCTCTCGAACACCGACGCAATGTTTCATGTCTTTCCTTATTTTATCGTTTCTTTTACAAAAAATGTTCACTCGAAGTAGCCAGCTGTATTCCTCCCCTTAAAAGTTTCTCCCGTAATACTCGTATCGCAAGGAATGTCCATCAGTTCACCCTTGAGCCCAATTTCGGACGTACCGTGAAACATAGGGATTCTTTTTTTAGCCGAACAACACGAATTTGGAATAGTTTACCCGGCGGGATTTTAAATTGCCATTTTGATTTGCTAACATTCAAAACCAATGTTAATCGGCACCTCCTATCTCTCCCCTCCCTATCATCGTAATGCCCGCGCAGTGTGTTCTACATTAAAAGGGAAACATATAATCCCTTGTGCGCGCGTTAATTATAAAAAAAAAAAAAAAAATAAAAAAAAAATCGGAAAAATCGACCCCAGCACCACCTAGTTGATAATAAAATATCTTAAGTTACTTAGATCATCGGGTCTGCCAGTGGAAGTCTCATCAAAATCGGTGCAACTGTTTCCGAAATTAACCGGAATAAACAGACAGAAACACAGATATGTAGACAACATTGTTTTTATTTTATTTTAAGAATCGTATACATATTCATAATTCATCTTGTAAAAAGCTAAATTTTTTTTATGTGTAAAGATTACATTATTAACTTTTGAATTTTTATTATTAAGATTTTTTCCCGGTTTTGAAATATATGCAAGCCTAAACGCAACATTGATCAGATGTTGAACTGTACTGCATAATAGCTTTTCTCGGTCATTTTAAGAATACAGGCGTTTTTTGAGTTTTGCGTTTACCGTGATACAATACATATTTACATTTACTTTATGTTATCAATAAAAGCTCTAAAGGTGTGTTCACACCAAAGAAACATTTTTTTTTTTCAGAAATGTTTATTTCGGAAGGGGTATATTGATCCGAAAAACAACGAAAATCAATACGAACATGATTTGAATGGTTTCTGGTTGGTTACCATCAGATAATGAAATTAGCTTTTGTTAGTTCAGATTGGCGAATTTTGAGGGTGTCAAAAATTGGTGATTGTAACTAAGAATCAAAATTAGAACAACATTTCATCATAAATTGGGTGTTACAGAAGTAATGATGTGAAATTCTGCATCATTTTTACTTGCGATTATAGAGACTATAAGGCAAGTTTAAGATTCGTGAATATAAAAAAAAAATTGAGATAACAATTAAACATGATATTACGATCGAAGTCTAAAAAAGTTAGTAGCAAAAAATGTCTGTCTGTCTGTCTGTCAGTATGTATAATGAGCTGCAGCCTAAACGTCTTAAGCGATTATCTTCAAGTTTGGTGTTTGTGATGCTTTTGGCATTCCCTAGAGGGGAAATTGAAATTTTATTTGTAGGCCTAAAAATAACGGAACCTGCCATATGACCGTTTAGGAAAAGCTTATTTTTCTCGAAAATGGCACCGACGTTTTTGATGAACATATGAAATATTTTTTGTTGGCATTGGCTATTATTTGATCAGAACCAAATTTACGGGAAAAGTTTATTAACGGTACCTTTCATATGAGGTTTTTTTTTAATTTTTAGCTTTCTCGGTAATGGTTCTTTGGATTTCTGTCAAATTTTATATTTGAGAAGACCTCGATACCCAAATAAATTCTGCATATCAAAATTTTGAATAACTTTTTTTCTAATTAAAATTGAAATTTTATTTTTGAAAAAATCAATATTTTAAAAGTAATCAAAAAAAATTAATTTAAGTTTTATAATCACACGTATATTAATAAACTCTAAAAAACCGGATTTTATCAAAATCCGTCATACAATATTCGAAATACTTTTTTCATTTATTTTTGTATTATACAAGACGTGTGATGGCGTACTCCATTTTTTACGTTAATATTTCATAAATTCATTCTGTCAAATTGGACTTTAATTATTGTTGGTAAACGTCCTCTGTAAATTAAATATTGAACAAATAATATAAATTAAAGCGATGATAAGCAGTGTTGATTTGTTTTTTGAAGATGTGGATGAAAATTGAAGAATTGAAGGTTTGAAGGTTTGAATACAAAATCTATAGTATATAATACCATTGTAAGAAACATTGAATATAAAAACAACTCATTAGAAGACTCAGCACTAATTTTGGACTTTGTTGAATTATTGATTCAAACAGTTGAACTGAATAAATCGAAAGTTGCACCTTGACAAGGTACTCACTGTTAACTGAAGAGTCCAACTGAGTTACCGGAACTAAACACTAATGTTCTATTTTTAATCGAAAATTGAAGAGCCAAAAACACATTGGTGTGGACAGAATCCGCAGAGTTTTATCGAAAATATATAACAAGTACTTGTTATGTTATCTTTGGTTTTAGTTTATCAGTTTAACAACGGTTTTTTTCTTAGTTCACAGTTGAAGACTTCTTCAGTTCCACCACTAATACAAATTGCATACTCAATCTGTTCATTTTCCATTTGTATTTTGGGATTTGTGTTGTTCCCCACTCTATTACGAGCTGGTAGGCATCGTTGGTGACCAGATTAAGATGGCACTTGGACATGTTCGATGTCGTCACTGTATATTTTAATCCATCAGATTATCATATACCAACAATTTTTACCCTACAACAGCTTCTCTGTATACTAATGACAACGGCAATAGCTTCTCTGTATACTTTATTTTTATATAAATAATATTCCACTATTGATCATATCCAAGGTAAATTTCTCACGATAGTCAGCATTATGCGCAAAACGTGCATGGCAAAAATGATTTTTAATGATTTGTACAGGGTGTCTGGCGGCAGATTTATATTTTCAAAGTTAAATACAAAAAATACCATTTGACATATCGTTTTATTTAAAATATTGAACGACAGAATAATAATGCGGATTTAATTTTTTGAAGATTATTTCATTCAAATGTCTTCCATCGAGTTGCACACACTGTTCAAAACGGAGCCTCGTGTACTGCGGCACACGCTGCAGTAAACGTGGTTCAATTGTGCTGATTTCTCGACGAATATTTTCTTTTAGGTTCACAAGAGTTCGGGGATTGTTAATGTAAACCCTGTCTTTAAGGTAGCCCCATAAAAAAAATCCATTGGGGTTAAGTCCGGGGACCTCGGTGGCCATGGGATGTCCCCAAGGCGACTAATAAGTTTTTGAGGGAAAGCTTCCCGAAGCAAATTCATCGAAGCTCTGGCCGTGTGTGTGAGAACGATGGGTAGGCTCGCAGGTCCAAAAAGAAATCCGTAATCATGCGTTGATAATTCTCACTATTGACATTTGTCGCCTGGCCCCGAGCATTTTCCAAAAAAATGGTCCAATTATTCCATTCGTGGATAAGGCGCACCAAACAGTTACCCTGGTGCAATGCAATGGTTTTTGGTGTTTCAGTCGAGGGTTATGGGTTCTTGGAGACCAGTAACGACAGTTTTGCTTGTTGACGTGCCCGTTTAAATGGAAATGAGCCTCGTCGCTCCAAAAAATGCGATTCACAGTTCGGAAACGCTCCAACATCGTTTCACAAAATGTTTTGCGTAAAACAAAGTCACTTACCTTAAGTTCTTGAACGATTTCAATTTTAAATGGATGGAACTTTAGACCCTTTTTTAAAATTTCATGAATAATCGCTCTTGGAAGTCGCAGTGAGGCTGCCCTTTTCCGTATCGGAAGTCGCGGATTTTCACGTAAACTCTCTTCAACCAGTTCAATGTTTCGGAGAGTCCTTGAAGATCGATTGGGCCCTGGCCGTGAGGTGTTCATAGCCAAAGCAGTTGTGCTGAACCTTTGCACCCAGGAACGAATTAAATTCATGGCGAACGAGCGATGCTCACTTGACCACTGCGACATCGTGACTTAAAAATCCGCACGATCACTGATTCCAACGACACCACCAACTCCCCGCACCGTTTATTACTTTTTGAAATATTCGTATTTCAAAACATAAATCTGCCACCAGACACCCTGTATTATAGTAATTTTGTATATTTTTTAATATTTGTAAATTTAGCTAAGTAAGTGTATAAATTGTTAATAACATTTTATCAGTTAAGATCAAAAGGTTGTCAAGAGTTCTAATTATTATTGCTTCCCCCACCAGTGGTAAGGGGCAATAATATAATCACAAAATAACTTCGCTCTATAAACTACCGCAAAATACAGAGGTACAAGGACCTTTCGTATTCCTCTACGGTCTGGTCAAGGCTTATGCATCCTGCGGAACTTGTTGTTCTTTGTTAGAATTATTCAGTATATACGTTCAAGTCGACAATTGCAAGTGAAAGTAACGCATTCGTAAAGCTACAGCTGGATGTATTTACCAACAATCTGGTCTAAAGGGGAGAAAAGACAACGGTGAATACTTACCTCCTCCTTATGCTATAACCTTTTTGTTGTTCTTAGAAATTTTCTTTTTTAGTTTCGGTTTACCATCCAACCAAACCTAAGAAAAAACATTTAAAAAAATTACTTAAATAATTGACTAGAAACCTATAAACGTTCCAAACCTTTCTTTCACGAGACGGAGGATCGAGAGAGTTGAGGTCAATCGGTCAAGCCTTTAGCTGTTAAGATACACTATCTTTTTCTTAAATCACTGATTCTTAAAAGACATAAATCCAATACATTGAACACAAAACAATCACAAAAACAAACCAAACCGTATTTCCTATCGCTTTCACATAGTTTTTTGATTCCACTGACTTAGACCCGCTGAGCGAATGTGATATCCAACGTTCAATACTCATAATTGGTCGAAAGTTGAAGTCGCGATCCAACCGAATCGACTTTCCTAAGTCTACGTTTTCTCATTATTTTCTATTTAAAGCCATTTTCTTCAGATACAGTTTCAAACTCTCATTGAGTTCAGATACCCTATGGAAAAAGTTAATAAATTCATATACAGCACGTACTACAGCAATCAAATATTTTCAAAATCACCGCAAATTGCGGTTACGCTGAAATCTGTCTCCCATAGCCATCTAGGAATTCCCATTACCGAATATAAATTAAAACTAAGTACCCCAGCACAGTAGATGAGGTATCCAGATACTCTTCTCGCAACACATGCAATATGGTTCCAACAAGAAAAAAGAAATCATTCTTTTCTCCATTTAACTCCAGTTAAAAGCAGATCACTATACCCACCGCATAGATGCCATACATAAAAACCCCACAATCAGTGGCTCCAGCTCCAGCTCATAACCAATAATTTAATTTCCATACAATATTCCCTGAAAATTCGAAGGATCTCTTTGTGTTCACATTCTCTCATTTACCTAACCTAGAGCTCTAGCATAGTCCTGTTCCTCAGTCTCAGTTGCGATAGCCAGGACATAAGGAAACGATGGATGCCTCTATATCAAAAAATAAGCCCCATGTCTCAGGTGTAGCAATTTAAGGACAAACATACACACCATCAATCCCTGTGTGCGGGATTGAGTGCATTGCAAGAAGTGGGCTCTGCCAAGTTTTCGGGGGTAAATTTTGTACCTATTGCCGTCATGATTTGTAGTCAATTCATTTAGATCGGCAACTAGTACCGGTCCCGGCTCCCAAAATGAAAATAACCATGAATGGGACTACGAGATTCCTCTATATATATACGGTTCGAAATGATAATTTATGGCCTAAAGGGAATTACAATTTGAAATTGAATTGCCGTGTTGGTTCTGGTGGCGGATGTGAGCCAAGAAGGGTCGAAACTGTGGTGGGTTCTTTTGCTATGGCACAAGGGGGTTCGTTAAATTGAGATACATTCGGGTTCGAATAAAGGTTAGACATAGGCTCGTTCATGTGTTTTCTTACTATTTTTAGATCAATTAGGAATGCATTTATGTGTGTAAGGTTTTCGGTTTTTTATATTTATCCTTTTAGGTTATTGAATGTTTGAAATATTGCATTTTAGATTTTTTATTGGTTTTTTAAAAACCCTTAAACGAGTTTCTATATTTTCTGAAGACCCTGGCGTTGATTCGTTAAGTCTATCACAATATTTTTTAGAAATCTTAAAATAAATCATCATCATGTTTACTACACTCAAATTTCATTTCAGACCACCCTAATATAAAAACACGTTTACATTTATTTCAGATTTATTACGCTTACGGAAACACGAGTATAAGCATAAGTTCATTTAAGTCGTTTCAGCAACAAGGAAATTTTTTTTTTTGCTGCAGGTGCAGAAGATTGTCAATTTAATTTTAAATGCTTCCCGCGGTTGTGATTTGAAAAGAAGATTTTAGCTTTTAAGATTTTTTTAGGAAGATCGAAGATGCACCGCAGGAGTTAAAGAAGAATTCCCAATCGAAGTAGGTGTGCCCCAGGTAAGCATCTTCAGTCCATTGCTCTTTATTTCAATACTCAACTTTCTTATAGAAGGTAAGCTGGCGGTACTGATAATTGAATCAGCTTTTATTCTCATAACTTTCTCTGATTCCTCCAAAAATTCATCCTGCATCTCCATTTAACACTTTGAATGAGATTTGGTTTCATTAACCTGGTACAAACCTACATTCTTGCACCTCAGTTTTTAATACCAATAAATACCTCACAGTTTATACAACCACATAACTATATGAGTAAGAATACCACTCCTGTGTTAACGAAAGCCAGGCAATTCCACCATATTTAACACGAATAATGAAAGTGTAATTAACTCACAGCAGTAATGATCTTTGGGTTTCAAAAGTTAATGAATACAGCGGGTTAGGAGAGGTGTTTTGTTTTGCTTCTTTAAGTTAGCAGTCACGACTTGACTACAAAATTGCACGTTCGATGGAATAGTCCCCTGCAATACCACTGCTTTAGCTCTTGAAACATAATCGATATCGCAAAGTTTATAACCACTAACTCATGCCACAATCTAAGTTAAACCCTGCATCAGAACGAAGCAGTAATTTGGAAAGTGTTTTAACTTTTTTTTCGAAGAATTTTCTCTCGTAGCTGGGTGTAGTATATTAATTACATGTAGTTTTTTAGGGACGGTTACTATTAGCTTAGCCACACAAATTAAAAAAAAAACCTCTCAAATAAGCTTGAAGGTATTTTTTTTAACAATGTATTTAAAATCGAAATTAGAAATTCATCATCCTTAATACTTAATTATTTTTTTTAGACAAAATGTACTTGATCTGTTGATGAGAATAGTGCTAGTTTTAGTAATGTAACTCCTTTCCATTTAATTCTCATTTTAGAAATCACAATTTAGCTGCAGTTTTCTTTGACACAATATTTAAAATTTTGACGCCTAACCATAAATGCAAAATTAGGAACTAGAAAATTAAAAATAAAGTTGCACTTTTTAAAACCTAGGGGTGGAATCAGCTAGATAAGTGATTATCACAATCAAAAAAATCAGTCTGCGTAAAGTGATGACAGAATTTGTAATTTTCGTGGTCATCAGTTAACGCAGACTGACAATTTATTGTGTTCACATGTGACTATCAGAAATGTGACTTTCACACATCACCTTAGCCGATTCCACCCCTGAATTTCTTGATTGTGATAATCATTTATCATATATCACTTTAGCCGATTCCACCCAAGATTGAATCAAAATCTTCATTTTAGAGAACAGCAAAAAAAATCAGAGGAGCCATTTTAAGTCGGGCTTAAATAAAAAAAAAAAATTACAGCGACCAAATTTCCTTGAATTGGGGAGCACAAAGTCTGCAAAAAAAAGTTTTCTTTGGCTAGAACTATTATATTGGGTTGTAACCTCAGAAGAAGAAGAAGATTGTTATGATATCGTATCGCACCAATTTACTGTTTCCCCGCAAGGCTTCACCTGTGTTGGTCACTATATGACATCAGAAAACATTAGTGGGCCTCCGGGTTTTGTATTTTTTGATCTAGTACCCATCGTTTGGGTAATTTAGCCTGCTTTTATTCTGCGACAGTGTTTGAACGTGGGATGAATGAAAGCCTTCTTAAATTTTCTTCTGCTTATATTTTTGATCAATGAACACGTCCATTTGCGAGATCTGTTGTTGCTTCATAATTAACAATTCTTTACATAATCGGGAAATTACTTCATCTACCCGACCCCAAACCTGAAAAACCAGGTCCTTAATAAAAATCTATAAGGACTAGGAGCCTAATAGGCCAAAGCTCGGAAAACTTTGAAGTAGCCGGTATAAGATGTTTACAATGTAGTTCAGCGAATTCTTTCACTGCCACCTGAATGCAAGAAGAAGCACCTTAGTTATAATACTCCTCCCCCTAGCCGTTTGCTGCGATGAACAACTTTCTAATTTAAAGGGTTTGAACCCAATCTTGATTTGAGGTACAAGGCACCCGATGTTCATCACATTGAGGTGGGAGTGGGAGTTGATAGATAGAGGTGGGTTTTGATAAAAAAAAATAAAAAACCCACTTACCATTTGAACACCTTCAATACTTGATGTGTTCATCCAAAAATCATTATAAGCTCCATTCAAATAAATGTCCGGAATAAGTCTCTAAAGATTAGAAAATGAGCAGCCTTTATTTTAGCCTTCAAAACATCTTTAGGCCTAATGTACACGGAGCAACTAGAAAAAAGCTCGAGACCAGTTACGTACTCAGCGGTGACTTGACTCCACACACGAAATAACTCATTACCAATTTATTAAAATCTCTATAATTGAGTGTTTTAGTGTTTCAGGATGTTTTTCAACCTCCCCCACAAGCAACAGGTTGGTCTGTTGTTCGCTCATCTTCGGCAGACTAGAAACTGAAACCACTAGGCAACCCTGGATACAAACTGTTTTTTTTGAATATCAAATGAATTTTCACAGGGTATGACTCAAAGCAAACTAGTTGGTAAATTGGCTTCATAGTTTTTTTCCAGTTGCTCTGTCTGCATTGGGCCTTAAATATATCAACTGCTGATTCCAAGAACGTAGAGCAAATAAACATCCCATGCCCTGAACTAATACAATTTTATAGAGGAGTAATGGGTGGAGTTGATAGAGCAGACCAACAAGCTGGATTGTACGAGTTGGACCGAAAGTCTACTAAATGGTGGAAAAAAGTTTTTTATAGACTTTTGATGATGAGTGTAGTGAATTCACATATCATTCAATCTAAACTTTTACGAGCGAAAACACCTCTTATAGGATTCCTTGTAGATCCAGCAGAATCCGAAGGAAAATTATCCAATATTCATCGGTCAGCCAGAAAGAGAAAACGGATGTCTGCAGTCCAACTGCCTGCAGAGGGAGCAACAACAACACGTTGCACCAATTGCAGCGCAAATAAACGAAAGCGGCGTACTAAAACTATTTGCGAGGAATGTCAAATTAAAATTAAAATTAAATTTATTGGCGCGACAGCTCCTTAAGGAGCCAAGGCCTAGTGACTTATACTCTCAACCATTCCTGTGTGTGTGTTGTTACTCTGCAAGAATGGAAGGGACCTACAGTTTACCGCCGAGTCCGAACGGCTACATGAGATGCACTTTTTCGAGACAAATTTTACTCTTGGAGGTTTTGTCAGTTCCTCGCAAGAGGCAGTACCCCAGAAAAAAAGGTGGCTATGAGCTGGATTTGAACCCAGGTTCTTTCGCTTAGCAGTCCGACAAACTAACCACTAAGCCACGGGGCACTACAATGGAGGAATGTCAAATACCATTATGTAAAGACTGCCTTGCCAGTTATCATAAGTAGAAATTTTCAACAAGTAATTTTTTAGGTTTAGTCTATCATTCACTCACATTAATTTTTTTCTTTATTTTCCTTACACTACCTGTAAAATAAAAGGCACGACTGTGTCGCACGTACTTGCTCCTATGTGCTAATCCTTTTTAAGTGCAGGCGTCTTTTTGACAAAGATTAATTTTAAATTTTTTTTTGTAACGTGCAGCTTCCTTAGAATCCTTGTGGGTTGAAGCTCACGACAAATGGATAAACACATAAATATATAGGATCGTTAGCTTTTGCAGTTTTTAGTGTATTATCTTTCCACTTGTTGTTTACTGTTTATAATATAATTTGCTAATAGAAAGATATAAAGGACTTTTTTCAGTTTAATTTTCATTTTGGTATGGAACAATTTGAACAACTGGCATAAAGATTCGTGGGAATCAGCAGTAGGGCAATAATGCTAGGTATAGGGACCACAGTTGGAAAATGTCTTACTATTGTACTGAGTTCAGTACAAGTTGATAACATCAGTACAAAAGTACATCTTTGCCATTTTCAGTACAATTTTGAATTGTTTTTACAAAATTGATTTATTTCTTTCAAAATATTATATAATATTACCAAAAATCACATCAAAAAAAAATGTTGGCACAGTCTTATAAATAATACAAATCTTGTAAATAAAAATGTTTTTATTTTCTACGGCGAAAGATGACAAAATCTTCAAAGACACCATAGGCCCGTATCTATGGTAGTGTGAGATTCTTACTCACTAAAAAAACACCTTTAGAACAAATGATCTAAGTTGCCTTATCAAATAGTTTAATCTTCATTTTTATTAATCACATTTGGTAGGGAGCTCTCCCCCGAGGGGATCTGCAATATCGCATAATCACACGGTTATCGTTATGTCTTGCTACACTAGGTCGAACGGTCTCGTTCTCCGAAGTCGGCGTACAAGATTGTATGTTCCATGGAGCACCAATAATTGCTTTGAGGACTTTGTTTTAAAATGTTTGCAGTGTTTGTATATGGCTAAGTTTGGCACAACCCCAAAGTTTTATTCCGTAAGTCCACACAGGTCTTAGCACTTGCTTGTAGATAAGCAGTTTGTTATAAGTACTTAGATTGGAATATTTTCCAATTAGCCAGTTTAGTTCTCGTAACTAAATATCGAGTTCTTCTCTTTTCTTTTCTTTTTAACGTGCGTGCGTCTTCCATTTAAGCTTAGCATCAAGAGTCATGCCTATATACTTTGCTTCGTTAGCATACGGTATATAAACCGAGTTAATAAAGATGGGTAGATTGTTAACATTCTTGTAAGTAAAGTTCACATGTGTTGATTTATACTCGTTTAGAACAATGCGCCATTTCTTCGTCCAGTTTGTTATTTTGTCAAGAGTTTTCTGTAGCTCGGTTGCTCTTTCAATTGAGCTGGATGATGAAAGTATGGACGTATCATCAGCAAATGTTGCTATCGTGACGTCTTCTTCTTGAGGTATATCTCGAGTATAAACAACGAATAAGACTGGGCCAAGAACGCTTATTTCTTTAAATCATGAATGTTCAGTACCTTGTGTCACTCTGAAAAGTCTATTTTCCAGATAGGATTCCAGAATATAATATATTTGTTTCGGAAAAACCTGTTTTAATTTAAATCTTAAGCTGTCGTGCCAGACCTTATCGAAAGCTTAGGAAACATCAAGAAACACGCTTGGGCATATCTTTCTCCCCTCCAGAGATTTTTCAATTTCATTTGTTATATCTGTATACTTGATCAATTGTTGAGTGGTTATTTCTAAAACCAAATTGGTGTTCGGGAATAAGCCGTTTGTCTTCTACAATTGGAAGTATTCGCTTAAGTAATAATTTCTGAAATAACTTAGAAATTTAATACAATATTGTTCTATAAGACTTATCATGCTTTTTTGTTTTTGTTGCTTTCTTATAGCGTCGAAAAGTTCTGAAAATGTGACATTTTGAATTCGGAAGTTTTCAAAGGTCCAATGAGTGTCAACAGGTTTATTCAACAACTCCTCACCGTCAAAGGGTTTGAAAGTTTCCTCGGGGTGATCGGCACAGATCTGCCTTTTCTTTGTCTGTTTTAGCCCAATCTCCATTGTTTGTTCGAATTGGTGCTAATTGTAACTTGGGTTTTTTAACACCTTTAATAGCCTTCCACATTGAGTAATTCGTACTTTTTTCTGCGGAAAGACGTTCGAGATAAGTAGAAATCTCACGGTTTCTTGAATCTCGAATTGCATTTTTCAGTTTACTGGAGAGGTGATTCAAATAGTTTTGTGTTGAGGAGCGCGGGATTGCTGCCATTTCTTACGTGCTTTTCTTTTTTAGAGTATAAGTTCTTTAATTTCAATTGAAACATTTTGCTTATTAGGATTTGAATTTCTGCTATTTTGCGGAGTGTTTTTCCAGGCAGTATCTTGGACGATTTTAATAAATCTCTCAACTTCATCTTCTAATTCAAACTTGATCATAATACACATAAAGGGGTTTTAAATAAATTTGTGTTATTTATTTCAGCTTACAAAAAATCTATGATTTAGAAATCCTTTAAAAGCTTTAATGAACGCCACAACTGGATCGTCTGATTTGGGGATCCGTCCGTTATTTATTTAGCTATAATAACGAAGGTCCATTAATTGTATTTATTTTACCTTAATTTGTACAAACTAACAAGCTAACTAACACACCTGGCGTTGCTGTGGCATACCATACATTTTCTTGACACCCGAAAACAGCGTCACAAATCGGTTCCAACAGTAACTAAACACTATCAACATAATCGTGTCAGTACACAAACAAAATGTAATACTGTTGATATGAAAATATGTACATTAAATAGCTTTAGTTACTCCCTACAACATCAGCTATATGTCTGCGAAAGCCCTGTCAAAATTGGTCCATGTATAAAAATATATGGCACCACCTACTTGTTTATTAAAATAGCCTTAACTATTTCTTACAATATTAGATATCTGCTTGTGAAAGTCCCGTCAAAATCGGTCCATAAATAAGAATTTTCGAAAAAAGGACCCCATCTTGACCCCTAAGTTACTTCCTAGAGCATCAGCTATCTGTCAGTAAAAGTCTCGTCAAAATCGGTACAGCCGTTCCCGAAAGTAGTCCGAACAAACAGACAGACAAAAAAATAAAAAAATGTGTTTTTGTTTTAACTATACTTTCATTTGCCTCTTTGTATAAAAGCTGTTATTTTGATTTAAAAACATAATCAATTTTTTTTTATGTCAATAAATTAATTGTTTTTTTTTTTTTTGTTGTTCTTGTTTATAAAAAAATTTAGTTTTGAATTTGTGTTTGCTTACATATTAATTTAAAAGAGCCCAGTACAATTTGGTCATTTTCAGTACTATTTTATGTCATCGTTCAGTACAATCGAAAATAGTCGATTTCCACCACTGATAGGGACCTATATATGTAGGTCCCAATAACAATACTTTACTTTTTGAAATCAAATTAATTAAAATAGCTAAATTCTGTTTGATGGATCGATAAACGTATGGTGTGGGTAGGTATTAATGGAATTTATTAAGGATATTAGGTACCTATAAAAAGGTCGGAAGGAAGGTAGGTACTAAAATTGAGATACACATTCCAACTACTGTTAAGCGAGTGGGTATTGAGACAATATTAAAAGTTAAGACAGTGGTTTTGTTTGTTTATAGGCAGGTGTTAACTTTTGTTTTCTTGATTGAAATTTTTGCATTCAGTAGTAATCGAATAGTTTTTTTATTTGTTAATTGTTTTTTGTGTGTTTATCATAGGCTTCCTTATTTATTCTGTGTGCTTTAATGATGATGAAATGCTTTAAAATACATAGGTATGTATGTAGGTTGTCACCTTCTTTTATTTGACTAATGGCTAGGACTAATATGAAATAAAATTTTGGGGATTTTTTTTTAAGAAATCAAAAAAACACTATTCATAAAGTTTTGTGGCAAAAATGTTGTAAGCCATCTTATTTCGTTTGCTGTTTTCTATTTTATAAATTTTTCATTTCAAAATCGTTCGACCAGTTTTTTTCAAAAAAATGTTTTTTTTTGAAAAACTTTTCGAAACATATTTTAAATTTTTTTGAGTTAGTCAATTTTAAGAAATCTATAGTTTATACTAACGAAATATTTTTTTTTTTAAATTATTTAAAATTAAAAAAATGTGTGAAAATTTTAAAAGGCAATATTATTTAAATCATAAAACACTACATATTTTGAAAATTTCATCAACATCCGTTTATTAGTTAACGAGAAAGTCTGATTTTAAAAAAACCGGTCATATGGGAGGTACCGTTATAAAACTTTTTCTGAAAAATCCATTAAAACTAGAAGATAGATTTTGCATAGAAAACATCATTCTGAAAGTTTAATCAAAATCGTAGCAGCCGTTTTCGAGAAAAACAAGTTTTTCACTAAAAGTTATCCTGCCATATAACCTTTAGTTTTGGAGCTAGAATGCCAATTCCAAGAACCGTCGGGTAGAGCACTCTAAAAATACTACATGCCAAGTTTGAATCAAATCGGCCCAACCGTTAAGGCTGTAGATATCGATACGGACAGACAGACAGACAGACAGACAGACAGACGGACGGAATTTTCGGACCCCCTTTTTTTGACTCTCTATCATCGTAATGTCATGTTTGATTGTTAGAATTTTTTTTTTTATGAATGCATAACTTGCCTTATAGTCTCTATAAATCGCAAATAAAAAATGAACTAATAAAAAATATGAATTAAGAAATGGTTGTTTTGAATCTGAGTTTATAATTCCCTGGCGGGTCATATATATCCCGCCCAGAAAACCTATTGGGATATATTTGTCCCAGCTTACCTAGCGCCCCTGTTGATAATTTTTGAATTTTTATTTTGGAATTGTCTCCAAAGTAAATCATTTGATCAGCTCTGCCTAATTTTTTTCGTACAAGTTTAATAATGGCTTTCCGGTTCGAAAGGGTTAAAAATCGTTGGAACCGTTTTCGAGAAAAACTATCTTTTTCTTAACGCTCACATGACACCTACCGTTAATTTTAGCCCTTAAAAAATCGACCGCGCTTGAGAATGTCAAGGTGACGATTATTTTTTGCAAGTTTGTGACCTTTCCGTCACGCTCATATCGTCAGATTATTGAAATGTACACTTCTTAGCATGTAATTAGCGCACTTTTTTACTGATCTGATCGGCTGCCCCGCTCGCCTGTATAAAGGGCTAATATATCGTGGAGGTACTCAAAACGGTGCAATGTCCCTTTATGTTAATCTGCTGCGCTAGAGCAAGTCCCGAAATTCCCTATTGGGCTTCCATACTAAAGGTTATATCTGTTATTAAATAAAATTGCACAAGCTAAAGGAGCTTATGACTTGAGGCCGTGTCCATCTAAGACCATACGGCCAGGCTTAATAAAAGAAAAAGATAGTATAAAACATATAAAGGAGTACACACACCTGCTTATTCAAATTCACACCGCATATTTCACTGCAAAAACTTAATCTTAACCTAAACTATGGTTTTTTTTGTTTGCAATTTAAAAGTCAATCATTAAAGCTGCACCATCCGCCGCAGCTAAATATCTTCGTTTCATTGGCACAGAGGAGCACTCATATTATGGTGCCAGTAACGTAAAATGACAAACTGCTTTGTGTAAAACAGTAGCATGGAATTTTGGCAACGCGAAGAGAAGGATGCTCAGTTAATTCAAATTACTTTCATGTTCTCTGGAATCTTTTACACCTTTAATGAAGTTTGGTTTTTTTTTTTTTTTTCTCTGGAGACTCAATATCATGTTAACATTTCACGTAGTGTCGTCTCGTCGCTGAACCGCAACCAAACCACCATCCTGCACCCAGAGATGCGGCGCGATGGCATAAATTGCATTCCGTTGCCTTGTTAATGGCGAATTTATGCGACTTTTGTTAAAGCTAGAGCACCGCGAAGGCGGACAGGGTAGTGTGGTTTCTTCATCGTGCGTTGTTTATCGACACGACGAACTTAATTTTGGTCACTTCCACTCGGTTCGGCTCCTGTTGACTATATCTGTGAGTATACAAAGTTCGTGGCGGGTTGGTGGGTCTTCTGTTCGATTAGCAGTTGAGTATCGACAACTATGCCTGGATATATGGACCTTTTTCCAGCCAATTTGGATAATTAGTTCGAATTTAAAGGTTTCCCCCTATTATCTGATCAATTAACCGAATACGATGGAGGTGGCACATGGGACTTGGACTTCTATAAAGGCATTGTTTAGGATAGGATTAATTACCGATCAGGTATCGTTGACAAAACAGAGGATAGCGTGAATCAGGAGGTTAGCCGATTTCTCTTTTGAAATTTTAAGTAATGAAGGCTTGAGAAAAGCCTGAATTCATTTTAATTATATATTTATTTTAAGTGCTTTTCCCACTTGAATAGACCATACACTTTCACAGACCAGCCAACCCCTACTCTATTCTCCTTGTATGTATATTTGTAATAAATTAGTTTTCATTAAAAATTAATATTCCTTTCAATTCGAGCCATTATAATTTATTACACTGTTTCGCTTAATTTAATTGAACAGAGAATGCATTACAAAAAAAAAATCTTTTTATTTTTAATAACAACTCAGTTTACACGTGAATTGTTTTAATATAATTACATTACCCTACTACCTTAATTAAACTATCAGTTTAAAGTCTGCTACAGTTAAGGTTGAATCTCGGCAACTGCCTCCGTGCATCATATTCCTGCCAACCTGGGAGTAGGCTGCATCATCGTTTGATAGCCTTGTTACTGCAACAGTCCAAACTGCTGAACCCAAATTGGTCATTATTGAAATGGCAGTGAAAATGAGTCTATGGCGCGCATTATTGGGTAAATTTCATTCAATTAAATAAAATTGTTTTAATTAATTGTTATTACCGTATAGAGACATGTATATATCTATTTGTACATTAACCTCCCCCCCCCCCTCACACTGCCTGGACACGGGTGGGATTTTACAAAGTTGTTCACCCTGGCATCCTCCTATATTTATCCTCAGTTAATACACACTGTTGCTCCTGATGCTGTGCCTGGAAATTCACACGCACACACCCTTATGTCATGGACAAGGATAATACTGCTGTCGGAGTTATTATTAATTATTGCGAAATAATAATAAAATGTTAATTTAATTTTGGCGAATTTATTTAATATTTAACAAAAATTGTGAATGGAAAAAAGAGTAAATATGCGAATATAATTGCAGTTTATTGTGGCAATTTTATATCCGTTTCTACGTAATTTTACGCGTGCAGAGTAAAAAATCAAATAAAGTATTGAAAAAAATACTCCAGGATGTATGAAAAAGGATATTTATTGTTCAAATGCTGGTGTTAGAGAATCCAGGACAAATGAGAAGAAATTCTATATTTTCATTCAGAAGACAAAGACTTTATGATAAGTTAAGCTTGAGTGTAACTCTCCGCATCTGAACTGAACTTGAACTTCAGTGTGCGAGAAAAGATAGAAATGTAGATGAACTAAATAAACCATTGAAAAATAAGAAATATTCAATTTTGAAATGTTCTGAAAAGATGTGATTTAAGAAAAAATTGATGACATTTTGGCCGAAATAAACACCTTTTCCCGAAAATATAGTTCGTCGATTATCTTTTAAAATATAGATTTTAAAATTACATTAAATGATAGATACGTTGCCGATGGATTGGAAACCCCAATAAAAACATTTTCCAGTATTCTTACGAGACGGGGGCTTTTACCACAACCTCATGGGCTGGAAAGGATCACTATATTTAGATTGATAAGTGGTAAGCTAGGCAGAGGAACTATGGATATATGCAGGTCAAAGTGCCCAGAGAGTTATCAAAACAAGAGGATGTCCTCAGAAATGGGTTTTATTACCCTTATTCTTGAATCTTGTAACTTGTATGGCTAGCATGCGCTAGCCGATTACATTCTCATAACAGCTTTGAAGAAGTTCGAGAAAACTCTGTAACGAGAAAATGTTGACTACCAGTGGGATTAATTATGAGCATAAGAAAAAGCTTCTACCACGCATGAAGCCTATCCGGTTGACCGCCAAAAAACGACATCCATTAGTAGATAATAAACTCATCATGTCACATGCAAAGAAACTGGCGGTAAATATAAAAAGGCTCTTATGATACACAAGAATCTTACAGGTAAATAATGCACGACTGGGTCGCACGTTTTTGCTCTATATGCTAATCCTGTTTAAGTGCAGGCGTCTTTTTGAAAAAAAGAATTAATTTGAAGCTCAATTAAACGAAAATGCGTTACGACAAAGAGACAAACACATAAATAAATATATATAAATAAATAAATATATTAATTAAAGAAATTTATATGTAAACAAAAAACCAATATTCATAACATTTCGTTCCGATCTGCCCGCCAAAGACATCACACGGGTGCATAGTGAGAGCGCAATGCTATTGTGTGTGCATTTTCTCTTCATATTCTTATCATTATCCCTTCCCTTACCCACATTAACGAAATACTCTCTACAATAATCGCAATAAATTAAATCAAGAAATAATAAATTTCAATATCGGGCGTGAAACTAAAAAAATTCAGTGCCTGTGCTGTGAATAAGATCAAATTCCATACATACATAATCCACACGATAATTCAATAAATCACTAAAATAAAAATTTAAAACTACTAAAATACCCACCAACGCAAAAATACACGCAGTAAACATCCGTTCAACTTTTCCTTCCCTTTGTCTCGTCACAGACGATTTGACATGAACATTGCGGTAAATCCGAGTGAACAAGTCAAATCGTTATCGGGTAGATTAATCAATACTCTCTAAGTAACCAGGGGCGGATTAAATTGTGAAGAACAAATTGGGATTTAGTGGAATATTGATTATGGTTAATTGTCCGTCTTAGTTTTTTTTAGTTCTGTGTTTTAGAATAATTTTACAGTCGACTATGTAAACATTCGTGGACTTAGGAAAAATTTGTATGCTACGTATGTCCACTCTGTGATGAACAGACCAGCTGTATTGGAACTTAGTGAAACACCAGTTGGGAAAAAAACGATCATTCAGAATTTTCCTTGCATCGGCAAACATGGCCTCACCGTTTACATAAGGAATGATGTTGCATATTAATTTCAACCAGTCTGTGCTTAAACACGGAATTTAATTTCATGTGGTTAAATTCCATTCAAGGAATTGTCTCCCGTTATCCTCACACTGAAATCGTTATTACGGGCGATTTCAATGTACACAATTCCAGTTGGTTTCGCTTTTCTGGCCAGACAACACATAACACTCGATGGAAGGTATGTTGAGAATTTTGCGGAGTTAAATCACCATACTCAGCTTGTTGATGAGCCCTCCCGAATCCCTGACATTGCAGGCCAAACCGCCAACACTCTTGACTTGTTTCTTACTTCTGATACTGATAAATACATAATGTTTTACCGCCTCTAGGCACACCTGAACAATGTGTCATCTCTGCAAATTTCTCATGCCAACACATTCTAGCTAAAGGTCTAAATCCCAGGAGAACCGTTTAATAATACGAGAAAGCCAACTGGGACAGTCTTAATAACTTTTTCAGGACCTTTAACTGGTCACTATGCTTCCTCGATAGTGACATTGATTCCAGCGCAGACATGGTCATAAATTTAATTCTTTTAGGAATGAAAAATTTTATCCCGTCGAAGAGTATCAAACCTAAGGAAAACTCATGGTTTGATTCGAGCTGTAGAGAGGCTACCAGGTTAAGAAATGTAAGTTTCCTTTGTTATAAAGTTTCAGCAAGCTAGAAAGGCCTGCAAGCTGCAATACTCTTATTCGTCAAACTAAATTTGTACATGAACAAAAAATTCGGCAAAAAATACTGCAATGTCCAAAGGCATTAAAAATGTCTGGTCATTTGTAAAAAAACATAAAAAATTCTTCGTCATCATCGGTTCCGTCTACGACTTTTTTCCTTATAAAGGGTCCGCCATCTAACTTTTTTTTGCTTATTTCGTGAATGGTAACACTTAGCTCATGTCTGATTTGACAGATAATTAGTTTTGTCCTTCCGCTGAACGAATATGGTTGTATATACGCTTGGAAATATTGCGACATTACTGCCTGCGATCGACTTAGAGAAGGTGCCGATTTTGCAAAAAAACATCTTTTTAGATAAAGCTCATTTTGATCTTGGCGGGTATGTAAACAAGCAAAATTGTCGCATTTGGGGCACAGAAAACCCGCACGCATACATTGGAAAGCCGATACACCCAAAACGAGTAATTGTTTGGTGCGGATTTTGGGCCAGAGGCATAATTGGGCCATTCTTCGAAAATGAGCAAGGAGTAGCCGTTACAGTCAATGGCGATCGTTATCGGGCCATGTTGAACGGATTTTTGTTCACAAAAATTGAAGAGGAAGATATTGGCAACATTTGGTTTCAACAGGACGGCGCTACGTGCCACACAGCCGAAGCTACACTCGATGTTGATGAAGCATTTTCAAAAAAAAAAAGAAAAGTTATTTGGCGGACCCGTTATTTATCAACGACATACTATCTGAAACAACTAATCCAATAAATTGTTTTGCTGACGACAGTACTCTCAGCTTTTCATATTTGTTTCCAGGTCTACATCCATGTTCTTCGGATGTGGAACTGCAACGGCAGCGTATGATTAGTTCATTAAATTCTGATCTTGACAGCATTGTACAACAAAACTCGAGTACAATACGCATATTTGGCAGGTGCTCCCATAACTCCCTTGAGTTTTCTAGATATAATTCAAAAACGGGGTTTGAAAATGATAGGCGACCGAACAATAACAGAAACATTTACATCTCTTGAGCATAGACGTAATGTTTCTTGCCTTTCGTTATTTTATCGTTATTTTTATAAACAATGCTCTAGCGAAATAGCCAGTTGCATTGCCCCCTTGAAACGATTCAACCTTAATACTTGAACTGCAAGGAATCCATCCATCAGTTTACCCTTGAGCCCAACTTTGGATGCACTGTTAAGTGTAGAGGTTCTTTTTTTAGGAGCACCACACATTAGGAATGCTTTGCCGGGCTCTGGTTTTCCCTCCCATTTGATAAGCAGAACTTCAAAACTAATGTGCATCTTTATCTCCTCTTTCACCCCTCCGCTTGTTCCTAATGATTGTACGGTGTTCAAACATATTAAAGGTATACAAAAGCCCCTTTCGCGCGAGTTAATTATAAAAAAAAGTTCTCGGAAAAAAATGTTGTAAGCCATCTTAAATCTGATTTCAATTGCTGTTTTCTATTTTATGAATTTTTCATTTCAAAATCGTTCGTCCAGTTTTTTTCAAAAAAATGTTTTTTTTTTTCTGAAAAACTTTAGAAGAATTAGAAAGACGGGAAAGAATTTTTTTTGGCACAGTACATCGAGAAATAGGTGACTATTTTCTCATTTAAAACTCACGGACAGCTCTAGCTTGCACTAGGAGTTAGAAAATTTCTTCTCAAGCTGAGTATCGAACAGACTACCTCCGGGACAGAAGGAAACATCCTTTCTACTGCGCCAATGCCGCCTGGGGTGTAAGCCAAGGATTTTTAACGAAATTCGATTATGTGTGGCCAATAGTTCTGCTTTGGTTTTTTTTTTATAATTAACGGGCGAACAATGGTTTCCGACAGACATATTACCTAACGGCATCAATACTTTCGTTACTTTGGACAAAATAATTTCGATTAATTTTGAAGCAGATAACAACAGTCAGCCTGCTTTTCCGACGTTTTTCCGAAGCCGACATTTTTTGAAGCAATATTGGCAATAAAATCAAATGCTATATGTCTGGATGGATTAAATCCGGAGTTCATTAAAATATGTTTACCATTCATATTGCCTAACATCACCCACATTTTTAATTCAATTTTAAAACTTCGTGTATTCCTTCCGAATGGAAGAAGGCTAAGGTTATCCCCATTCCCAAGAAACAAAATTGCAGTGCTAACGACTATTGACACATATCAATTTTTTTTCGAAAAAGCCATTCTAAAACAAAGCACTTAACCGATAATAAGCTTTTAAGTACTGAACAATCTGGTTTTCGAATCTAATCGTAGTTGTAAATCTGCTTTATTGTTATTGATGAAATAAGGAAAAATCGGTATAGGAAAGAATTAACCTTCTTGACTCTTCTTGATTTTTCTAAGGCATTCGATACAGTGAACCACTCGATGTTGTGTAAAAAACTAATAATTAATTTCAAGTTCTCATATTAATCGGCAAAAAATAATTCATTCGTATCTAAAAGGCTTGTAATTGGGAATGTAAAATCCAGTTTTTTGCAGACTGCCAGTGGAGTCCCATAGGGATCTATACTCGGCCCAATTCTGTTTACCATTTACATAAATGATTTAGTAGAAGTTGTCAGGCATTGTTCTGTACACATGTACGCTGATAACGTGCAATTCTTTATTAGTTAAAGTCCAAATTCGACACATAACACATGTAGCTGATGACGTGCAATTCTTTTTTTAGTTTAAGTCCAAATTCGACACATAACAGTATAGCTAAAATAAACGAAGATCTTTTAAACATCCTTGACTGGGCTATTGAAAATCATCTACGCCTAAATCCCAAAAAATCTCAGTTCATTGTTATATACCGCGAACTCGTTGACCTTACCACAGTACCTCGTGTAAAACTTGGTAATTCAGAAATTGAATGCGTAAATACCGTGAGAAAACTCGGTATAACTTTCAACCGTCTGCTTACCTTTGATGATCATATTAACATAGCGGCTGGTAAGGTTTATGGAACACTTTGTATTCTTTGGGCTTCACAATCTTGTTAACCAACATTAACAAAGCTTATAATCGCGAAAACTCTTATTTTACCAATATTGTTGTACTGTTTTGAAATCTTCTGTTGTATTTGGCCAGTGATCATAGTTAAACGAACGGCACATTGAGCCCTGAAGCAACCGTTTAATGTGAATTATACCGAAAAACCTACTTGCAACATTGGTGGATAAGATAAGATCAGGATAAGAAATCACTCGTACTTTGCGAGATCTGCGAGGAACAGATCAACCAGTGGAAGGAGTACCTCTTCTATTAGCTGGTGATTTTCGTCAAACTCCACCTGTGATTCCAAGATCAACACCCGCTGATGAGCTAAATGCTTGCCTGAAAGCATCACCAATTTGGAGAAATGTGAAAAAAATCTCTTTATCGACCAATATGAGTGTACATTTACTCCAAAGTGTTTCTGCTCAAACATTCTCCAAGCAACTATTGAATATTGGTGACGGCAAATTTCCGACAATTCTAGAAGTGAAATATCTTTTCCGTCAAGTTTTTGCCAAATGCAGTCGTCAATTCAAGACATTGAACAGATTGTTTTCCCGAACATTTCGACAAACTTCAAAAGTCATGACTGGCTTTTCGAACGAGCGATTTTAGCTCTCAAAAAAAATGATGTTAACAAAATCAATGATCGAATTCCATTACAAATCCCAGGAGAGACAATGAAATGTAAATCAATTGACAAAGTTATAGATGAGTATCAAACAGTCAATTATCCGGTAGAATTTTTGAATTTCCTGGAGCCGTCTGGAATGTCAACACATATACTATCTTTGAAAGTAGGCTCACCAATCATGCTTCTTTGAAATTTTGATCCACCAAAGCTATTTAACGGAGCCAGACTTTCCGTTACGAAAAGGCCACATGCCAATATTCTGCACGTTTGTATGATCTCAGTAATTTATCAGTTTGTCTTGAAAAGAAACGCAAACTTGTTATACAATTTCACGGAAAACTCTAGAAAAACCGACGACACGATTAGATTTTTAAAGCAAGTTCATCGATTAGAAAAGGCTTTCTGATTCTAAACGTTTCCCGAATCCCGATCCCGATACCTTTATTTAACCTTTGTTGAACGCCTCGTCATCATAAAGGGTTTTTAATTAGAAAAAACATCGTAGTGAAGTCCAGGAACAAATACGCTATCAAAAACAAAATTTACTTCCAAAATTTTGAGCTAGTGACAGCACTTTTAAGAGAGTTAACGCCAATTTTGGTTGATCGCTCATCGCTGCTGAGTAATACCATTTCAGTGGGACAACAAGGAGGTAGAAATGGAAAGAATATTGCTGCCGTTTAAGTGTTCGTCAGCAACGAACTTAAACAGTCGATTGTGGCTTAAGCCGAACTATGGTGAATTTTACTAATGGGTCCTGGCCTGCGTCTTTTCAAGATGGATTCGACTCAAAAACTTAAGTCGCCCTATGAACTAAAGCGACATATGGGCTCGGATTGAATTCTACAAATGTTGAAAGAAGATCACCAATTTCGTCAAAAAATCATCTTTAGCGACTAAGCGCAATTTTAGCTGAGTTCTCATGTGCTTCAAGAAACATGGAAATCGCTTTTTCTTTCTAAAATCTTTGGGCTTAGATTTTTACGGATTACAAATTTTCAATCCTAAAATGATTTTATTACATTCCTTACATTCTCGCAATTAGTAGTCTTACAGTCCGTTTTTTTTTTTTGGAAGAATCTGTCCTCATAAATTAAATTGACTTTCTCTGTTCCTTTAAAAGACGGAAATGTTCATATCCTTACCTGCAGTACATATAGACATGAAAATCCAAAATTTACCTCGCAATTTATGAATAATACCGAAGAGAAAAACATCACATCCGGACAAATTCTTTAAGCCAAAAGTACGCCCAGCTGGAGTCATCCGTAAGAAGCAAATAAAAATATCATAACATTACATGGCAAACCGAAGACAGATATTTTCTTCCGAAAGAATAGAATAACAAAAAAAAAAAAAAAAACAATCCTCAGAGCCCTCAAGCACTTGAACAAATGAAAAGCCGCCTCATGCCCAACAAAAAGTCCATAAGGACAATCATCGGAAGAAATAAGTCAAAAGGCCGCAACGCACGAACTGGTCGCACAATGCATTGTTTTCGGGACTCAAACATTTTTTTTTTCGACAAGAACTTCGACTGCGGATGCGAAGTCGACTCCTTGGTCCATAAGGAACAATGTAATTTGCATTTATGAATAGAAGGATGCCCAGATAATTCATGGATAAATTGCATGCTCTGGGTCGTGATGCCATTCTCGAGGTACTTTTCGGCACATTTAATCATTTGACAGAACTTTAACAAAGTGCTTACATTCATTGTCATTGTGTCAGTTGGTGTATGAATATTCAAATTGGATTTTTTTGAAAAACTTCAAAAGTCATTGATCGGAAATTAAACAATTAAAAACTATTTAGAAGCTATATTTCGGTGTTTGAATGGATAGTTTAACTTTTGGGATTAAGGCCAGCAATGTACTGGAAGAAACTGTCCCTTAAAAGGCGATTCTTAAGCCAGTTAAATTTATTTGAATGTTTCGGAACAAAAAAACTGTCAAAAGTAATGACTTAAAATAAGAAGAAAAACACTACATTGAAATGTGCTGCCATTATAACCCCAAGTCAGAGTTTTATTAAAAATAAAATCATATTACACACATTATTTAATATTTTCTTTTGTCTTAAAAAATGTGCTGCGAAATACTCTCATGCGATGGTTGTCAATTTGTAATAGTTTCACTTTGAAATAAAATCGTGATTTTAACTCAGACTTTTACATTCCAAAATATTATGTGTAGGTAGTATAAAAGAAATAACTTTAAAATGTTCAACAAAATTAGTACACCTACCAACCGAAGATCCATCGCCTCACGTTCAAATAATTTATCAAAAACGTTATTAAATAGCGGAAGATTGAAATTCTTCGCCGATTCATATTTGAGTTACTGGCAAAATTCTGTCCGTCTGTCTGTCTGTCTGTACGGATGTATTTTGAACTGTAGCCTAAACGGTTGGGCCAATCGTCTTCAAATTTAGACATTTAGAGGAATTTTAAAATTTTTTTTAGCTCAAAAACTAACGGTACCTGTCATATAACCGTTATGTAAAAGCTTATTTTTCTCGAAAACGGCTCCAAGAATTTTAATGAAAAAAATCAGTGTACTACTGTATATAGGGTAAGAATTATATTTTGGTGAAAAAAAATTAATATGGTGGGCTAAAAACGGTACCTCCTATAGGACCGGTTATTTTTCTTCGACTTTCTCGGCAATCCGATTACTACCAAATGTTGGCCTTCAAATGCTCAATTGTCTCTGGATGGTCGGCACAGAAAATAGTCTCATTGTGTCAAATCGCATCTTCTTGGCGCGAGATGTGTGGCAAGTTGCACCATCCTGTTGACCGTAACGGTTGCATTGTCCTGATTTCAAACGAAATATGGGCCAATGATGCCTCCGCTCCACAAGCCGAACCAAGCAGTCACTCGTAATGGGTGCATTGGCTTCTGTAAGACCACGTATCCGTTTGGGTTTTCGGTGCCCCAAATACGGTAATTTTGTTTATTAAAGTACCCACCAAGATAAAAATGAGCTTAATCCTAAAAAAAATATTTTTTTTGGACAAAATCGACATCATCGAAGCGGATATGGTGAAGTTGCTCAAGCGTAAGTCTATTCATTTCGTTCAGGGCAGATAATATACTGAATTTTGTGATACAATATAATGACATAATTATAGTCAGATTTGAAATAACCGTTGGTTCAAATTTAAACCGATGGATGGCCCATCGATATTTCGAAAATTTTAGTACGGATTTTAATAAAATCCTGTTTTTTATTTTTAGTTTTTTGAAAAAAAACTTTTGAAGTTTTTTAAAATTTATTAATAAACATGTGATTATAAAATTTTAAATAATTTTTTTGATTAGTTTTTTAAAAAATATTAATTTTTCAAAAAAGAAAATTTAAAAATTTATTTTAATTAAAAAAACAAGTTATTCAAAATTTTGAAAAGCAGAATTAATTTGGCTATCTAGATCTTCTCAAATATAAAATTTGATAGAAATCCAAAGAGCCGTTAACGAGAAAGCCAAAAATTAAAAAAAAAAAACGTTATATGAAAGGTACCATTAATAGACTTTTCTTGTAAATTTTGTTCTGATCAAATGATAGCCAATACCAACAAAAAAAAATCTTAAAAATTTTCATCGAAATCGTTGAAGTCGTTTTCGAGAAAAATAAGCTTTTCCTAAACGGAAAAATAACGGTACCTGGCATACCGTTATTTTTAGGCCTAAACATAAAATTTCAATTTCCCAAAAGAATCACAAGCACCAAATTTGAAGATAGTGGCTTAAGCCGTTTAGGCTGCAGTTTGTTATATGCACCTACTGATAGACAGACAGATGGGCAGACAGACAGACACTTTTTTCCACTAACTTTCTTAGATCGTAATGTCATGTTTGATGCTTATCTCAATTTTTTTATATTCACGAATCCTAAATTTGTCTTATAGTCTCTTTAAGTGCAAGTAAAAATAAGGTACTATATCACACGTCTGAAAAAAAAAAATACATTTATGAAAAAAGTATTTCGAAAATTGTAAGACCGATTTTGATAAAATCGGGGTTTTTTTTGAAAACCAATTTTTTTTGAGATTTTGAAAAGTAGTTACTTATACAGCTTAGTCGTAGCGATTAGTTTTAAAACAGTTGAAAAGTTAATAAAAATATCAAAAATTTTAACTATATACATATGTTAAGAGAAAAAAAATTCTAGATGCTGTTATCAGTACCTTTTTTTGGTCTTTTCAAATATGTAATTTAGTAAGAATCCAATGAGCCACAATAAAAAAAAAGTTGAAAGTTTGAAAAACCGTTATAGATAGGAAGCATTAAGAGATTTTTCTTGTAGAATTATTTTTATTAAAACATAGATCAAACCTACCTAAGTAGGGATGCTGAAATAGCCAAATATGAATATGTAATAATTCCAGCTTCGGTGTGCTAAATACAAACAGACGGATGGACAGACAAAACTTTACCACTTTTTACTCTTTTTTAGTGACTATTGTTCGGATTTCGACTGGATCACAACTTTATTTCTTCTCTGCTTCGCCCTAAGGCTCTACCTGTGGGCTTCACCAGGTTGATTTCAAAAAACGTCGACCGGCCGCAGGTTTAGGATTGTTCCATGCTTGAGGTCAACTAAATGCAACGATACTTGCATTGCGATCCCGGGGAAGATAGACAGACAAAGAGACAAACAGATAGCCAGACATATGGATAGACGGAAAAACAGATCGGGCACAAAAAGAATTAATAATTTCAATATCGTTAAAAGTAAGATTTTTGTCAGACTGCTTTGCCAAAGGGTCTATTCCCCATCAGAGCCACCTTTTGTTTACGGGTAAATGTTTATCCGAAAAAGTGCTTCACATGCAGCGTTTCGGATTCGTCGGTAAATTGTAAAATTGTAAATACTGGAATGGTTGAGAGTATAAGTCATTAGATTTTGGCTAAGAAGCTATCGTGCCAATAAACTTAATTTATTTATTTTTTACATTTCTGAAATGTTTATTTGTTTCATTTCAGGAAACATTGTTTAAAACCTTTTCTGAAATGCTTGCCGTTTGCTAAAAAACATTTTAGAAATATTTTAGAAATGTTCCGAAAATGTTTTATTCCCTGCTAAGTAACTTAGATAATAAAAAAAATAATATTTGCAAAAAATTATTTGCTGTCAAAAAACTTTTTCGGCTGAAAAAATGTGTTCTCATATTATCGGAATTGATTTCACGTTACTTTTACTTTTTTAAACAGGATGTTTGTCAAAAAGTGTGATAATAGCAAAGCTATGTATATATCAAAAACTTCATTTAAAGTTACTTGTAATTAAAAAACTCCAATTTATCGTACCAGTTAAAAGTACTGCATTCACTTTTGAAAGTGCAATGGGCCCTAAAGATACAGAGGTATTAAGGATTACGCCGTTTAGGCAGTGTGATAGTTATGGGTGGGCATGCCGCCCCACCACACCCCTGCTTGGGACCATTATAGAATTTGGAGGATGTGCAAATAGGTATTTATGCAAAATGACTTGTATTTAAGGAATCTTTCCATTACCCACCCTTCGACAATAACAAACCAATTGTCTTCAGAGAAGGCAAACTTGCTCGCCGCCCATTTCGCTGCCAGCTCCACGCTGCCTCAAAGCAACGTTGCCCCTCCTGAACTTGAGAATGTAATTTTTTCCATGGGACAGATTTTTTCCGCACTCGTACAGTAGCAAGAGTTCTCAAAGATCTCGATATACACAAATCCGCTGGCCCGGATGGTATACCCCAGATTCTTCTGAAGAGGTGTTCTTCCACACTGGCTAAGCTTTTCCATCGCTCTTACTCTTTTAGAATCTTTCCTAGAAGATGGAAAAATGCATTTGTCCAGCCTGTCCCTAAGAAAGGTGACCCATCCTCCCCCTCCTCCTACCGACCCATAGCACTGACATCCCTTCTTTCTAAGGTCATGGAAACACTGATTAACCGTCAGCTTAAGGAATATCTCGAAGATCGTAATCTTCTCCATGACCGTCAGTATGGCTTCCGCAGCAACCGTTCCACTGGTGATGGCATATCTCACCGAACAGTGGAACAAATCTTTACATCGCTTTGGTGAAAGTAAGATTATTGCTCTTGATATCTCCAAGGCATTTGATAGAGTTTGGCATGAAGCTCTCTTATCGAAAATACGTGCTTTTGGGGTCGATAATACTCTTGTTCGTTGGATTAGAAGCTTTCTTCTGGACCGTTCAATACAAGTTGTATTGGACGGATTCAAGTCTAGTTCCTACAAAATAAATGCTGGTGTCCCCCGGGGCTCTGTTCTGTCTCCGACTCTTTTCCTCATTTTTATAAATGATCTTCTGTCTGTTACTTCTAATCCACTTAACTGTTTTGCTGACGACTCTACCCTCAGCTTTTCATATTCGTTCGATAAATTGTTTGCCTTCGGACGTACAATTGCAACGGTACCGTATGTCAAGCTCATTAAACTCCGATTTATACAGCATTGTCAAATGGGGTAATAAGAATGGTGTGGAGTTTAATGCTTCGAAAACTCAATGCTGTCTTCTGTCGTTAAAGGTAAAAATACCCTCAATGCCATTGTCCATGAATGGCATTTACATCGAAGAAACCGAAAAGCTCTCAGTACTCGGTATGTGTGCCAATGACGACCTCCGTTGGAGCGACCATATATTTGAGATCGCTAAGAATGCTGCTAAGTGCTTAGGTTTTCGGTATCGGTGTAAGAAGTACTTTTCCCCATCTGATCTGGCTACAATTTATAAAGCGTTTATACGCCCTAAACTCGAGTATAACTCCCACCTCTGGGCAGGTGCTTCGCAAATATCGCTTCACCTGCTTGATAGAATACAAAATCGAACGTTAAGATTGATAGGAAATAGAACTGCCGCTGACACAATTGCCCCTCTCGAACACCGACGCAATGTTTCATGTCTTTCCTTATTTTATCATTTCTTTTATAAAAAATCTTCACTCGAAGTAGCCAGCTGCATTCCTCCCCTTAAAAGTTTCTCCCGTAATACTCGTCTAGCAAGAATGCCCATCACTTCACCCTTGAGCCCAATTTCGGACGTACCGTGAAATATAGGGATTCTTTTTTTAGCCGAACAACACGAATTTGGAATAGTTTACCCGGCGAGACTTTCCCTTGCCATTTTGATCTGCAAACATTCAAAACCGATGTTAATAGACCCCTCCTATCTCTTCCCTCCCTATCTTCCGAATGCCCGCGCAGTGTGTTACATTAAAAGGGAAACAAGTAGTCCCTTGTGCGCGCGTTAATTATAAAAAAAAAAAATTATAATTTTGGAGCCTTATTTTATAGATGTTTTTAAATTTCGAGCCTTTTTCACCGCTTAATATTATATTTATTAAGATGTTTGTGGATTAAATAAAACACAGTTTGTTTGCTTACAACTTTAACAGGAAGTGATCTATTCAGTTTGACAAATCATAAGTAATTTATAATATGTCATTTTTTATAACATTCTTGAACCTAGATTACATCAGGTAAATTAATTATGTACTAGATTTTTTATACATATATAACATTTTTCCACTTTTGTTTCATGTTAAATAACTACAATAGTTTAATTTTCGCATTCAAAATATAAATAACTATTTAAAATTTCAATTTTTGATTACGAATTATAAAACAATATTTATTCAATGCGTAATCGATTTGGTGGGCGTCTTTCCCGATTGGTTCTTCTTAGGACCAACTGTTTACTTGTAACATGAAAAGGAATCTCTAATTCAGGTTTATTACTCAGTTCATTGTTAGATAAAAGTTCTGGGTTTGAAGTTTTTAATTTATTACTTCCATCAGAATTACATACCGGATGAAATTTATCTTTTAATTTTGAAAATCTAATTTGGTAAATGGTGTACATATTTAATGCTATTATTAATATTAATTATAATAAGTTAACATACTAATAATTGTATAAACTACACCTGGAATCCATTTAACAATTTCTATAAAATGATTTCTTTAAAGTATTTTATCACCTTACTAAATATTTACTAAATACTTTTTTTATTTCCATTTACATTTCTTTTATACTTTTCCCCGGGAATTTGTTTTTAAATTTCATCTAAACAAAAAGATATTTTTTTCTTTAAGAAATGTAATTTTGTTTGGGGACTATAAGAAAAAATTAATGACGCAGGTGTTCGCTTAGTTGTTGTAGAAGGTGTGTTATTGTAAGCCATAATAATTGCATCGAGCTTGGCTTGCATGCATATCCAAAAGTTTTAGTTTAGAATCGCAAACGTATTTTTTTAAATTATTTTTTTTATTGTTTGAACCCCTCTCTCCGCTAGACCCTATGGATGATACACAGGTGCTTTTTTATAATTTAATACCATTTGTTATACAAAAGTCATTTAATACTTTGGAATTCAAAGGGGGCCCATTGTCACTTACAATTTTACTCTGGAAAACGAATGTTCTAAGCAACAGTCTTAATCCCTGACATAACTGATTTGCATCAATTTTGACATTGCTTTGTACCTCAATTTATATGCTGTATGAATCGACTAAAACTTAAAATGTTTTTCCATCAAAATGAAAAAAATCCAAATGAATTCTTTGGAAAGTGTATTGACCTGTTGGCCATCTAGTATTTACTATTTCTTGCGAAAAACGTTGGGTCATTTAAAAACTTGGACATGTTTCAACGATTTCTTGAATACTTTTGTAAAAATTTGGCCACCAAACAAAACTTCTAGCTACCATTTTCATTCTGATAATACCATAATGGTTATTTGTAAAATTTCGTTGTGTAACGACAGTAACGAGTCAGGAATAACTATTCTGTTTCTATAGTAAAGGCATCCATCATCTATAGAAAGAAATCCTTTAATTTGATGAAATGGTTTCACACTTTTTGTAATAGGATTTGGCCAAGCGTTGCCTTGTATACCTCAACATATTTTGTATGACCTCATCTTCTTTTGTAAAAAAATTTACTTTATCTATATCGACTGGGCTATCAATACCTGCGGACAACATACCAATATACTCAATGCCAGTATTATCTGGTAATGGCAAACGCGACATTGCATCTGCCGGACAATTTTGTTTTGACGGGCGAAATTGAAGATCGTAGTCATATATTGACAACTCTACAGCCCATCGACGCAACTTGGATACGGAAATGCTTGATGTTCCTTTTTTGGGACTGAAAATTTCTTTTAACGCTTGACTATCTGTGCACAATTTAAATTTGTGACCATAAATATATTTGTGATATTTTCTTACACCAAACAAAATAGCGATGTTATTGCGAATAATTTTGTTCAGATGGTGACAGAGTACTTGATGCAAATAAAATGGGTTTTTCAAAACCCACACGCACAGCTCCCACACCATATGGACTTGCATCACATGTAAGCACACTATCGGCTTATTTTGGTCATACAATTCTAAGACACTACCTTCGGGTATTAATTTCTTGGAATTATCAAAACATTTTTGGATTTTTTCATTCCAAACAAATTTGGTATCTTTTCTGAGAAATTGATATAAATCGTGTAAGTAATTCACTTGCAGCGTTATTAATAAACTTACCATAGTAGTTCAACATTCCCAAATAAGACTAGTTCCGAACATTTTTTTGAACAGGGTCTTCATTTATGGCTCTAAGTTTATTTGGATTTGGAAAAATTCCTTTTTCACTTATACAATGCCCTAAATAAATAATGCTTTTTTGAAAAAAATTACAATTTTTTATATTAAATTGGTTAAGTTCAAAAAGCGTTTTGTTACCACTTGGATAGTCTCGACCTCCTATAAGTATATCGCCAAGATAACAAGACACATTTTTTGTATTTAATAAAACTTGGTCCATCACTGACTGAAAAATAGATGGCGCACTAGATATCCCGAAAGGCAATCTTGTATACTGAAACAATCCCTTGTGCGTTTTAATTGTGACGTACTCCCTAGACTTTTCAGATAATTTAAATTGTTGGTAGGCACCAATCAAATCAATTATTCAAAACAACTTGCAATTGGCTAGACTTGCAAAAATATCTTCCGTTTTGGGAAGTGGATAATGTTCTGTTTTGATATAATGGTTTATGGTCACTTTGGCTTTGGCGAATCTACTAAACCTTACTGGTTCCAAGAAATTCATATCACACAAACGTTTTAGCTCGTCTTCCACTTTATCACGCAATTTAAAAAAAAATTATAGTTTTTTCCTAAAGAATGGTCTAGTAAAGGGAATATATAAGGAAACTCTTTTTTAACCTTGTGAATTAATTCTTAGGTGTTTTAGTATTTAGTAGGTATTAAGTATTTAGTATTTATTGTTATAAGTATTCATTTTACATATAAGACATAAATATTATACATCTTTTAAGTTGCACATGCTACATTTAAATAATTTACAAATCAAAATTATAATTGGAATTCAATTTAAAAATGAAAGAAAGAAGAAAAAACTTATTAGAAATTTTCGGCTGAAAATTGAAAGGCCTTCTTTGCGAAAGTGTTTGTGTTAGTTATAAGCTTAATACTGAGGGGAATTTGGTTTCAAAGTTAAATGGCGTGAATGAAAAATTGTCTAGAGGTCACAAGGTATTTATGTCTGGGTAAAATTATTTGCAATGTTCGATTACTTCTAACAAACTTGATTTGATCAAAAAGATACTTTGGTTCTTTTGACTGTATTATTCTTTGTAACAATATCAAGGTTCGATATTTCAAAAGGCTTGGTAATGAGCAGCCTGCTATTTGTTTGGCATAGTCGGAAATGTGTTCGTATCTTTTCAGACCATAAACATATCCTGCGCAGCTTTTATATGCAACAGTCAGTTTTCTTTTGGACTCATAGTCCATATTGGAAAATAACGCACAGCTTTACGTAAAAATGGGAAAAATGAATGATTTAACTAACCTTAGCTTAACATTGGTTGGTAAATATTTTGCTGTAGGACTTAAACCTCGAAGTGCCCCATATATTTTAGCAACTGTCCTATTAATATGTACATCCCAATCTAGATTATATTTAAAGAAGATTCTTTATACTTTCCACATATTCTATTGGGATCAAGTTAAGAAAAAGAGTAGGAAACTGATCTTCACACCTATTTCTGCTTAAAAGCATCGCTTTTGTTTTGGTTGGATTTAAGGTTCAGCTGATTTTAAACTGTACAGTTTGAGATTTTATATAATTCCTGATTCATGAGACTGGTGTTCAGTATTATATCTGATTTTGAAAACATCTTATAAATTTGAACATCGTCGGCGTATATGTGATATTCACAATTTGAAAAGCATTCAATTATGTCGTTTATAAAGCAGGAAAATAAAAGCGGTCCTAACACAGAGCCTTGTGGAACACCCATAGGAACATTTAATCTACTCGACAATTGTTGTTGTAAAACACATATTGCGACCTATTAGAAAGGTATAATGAGATAATATTGCACAAGGAGTTCTCAAAAAAAAATTTTGTCTGAAGTTTATTCAACAATATGTTATGATTAACGCTGTCAAATGCCTTAGAGAGATCTAAAAACACAATTAATCCCATCATTTCACTGTCGAACCCGGCCTGTATATATTCAGAAACATTGATCAGAGACGTAGTGCAGTTATGTCTAGCTCGGAAGCCAGATTGGTGTTCAGCAATTAATTTTGTATGATTTAGAAAAACTTTTATCTGATTACTTATTACTTTTTCAAAAACCTTGCTAAGAAATGGTAATATAGCGATTGGGCGATATTCAGTTTTGAGTCCTTGAGAAGGTTTCGGCAATTGCAAAATTTTAGCAACTTTCCAAAGATCAGGAAACACAGAAGTAGTCAAAATCGTATTGAAAATGTACGTTATTTGTTGGAGCAAAACCGGTAGAAGAATCTTTAGGAATTCTGGTTGGATGTTATCAGAGCCAATAGCCTTTGACTTAATTTTTAGGATTTCAAGGCCTCGAAGTGTCAACACAAGAAAGTGAAAAGGTATGGCTTTGGTTGTTTAGAGAATTTGAAACGTGAGAAATATATGATATATTAGATTGCGGTTGGGCAAATTTGCTATTCAATTCTTCTATATTTATTTTATCTGAAACAGATTGCTTACCACGACTTAATCCAGCCTAACGAATATATGGATAGTTATTTTTTTTAAAGTTTTTTATGTTTAACTCTCACGTGATTGTTAAAAAGGTTATGGATATTATTGTTGAAACATTCAATCTATTTATTTACATCACATGTGGCATAAATAGGTGACCAGTCAATGCTGAGACTGTCATTAAATAAATGTTCTAAATTTATACCTGAATAGTCATAATATACTGTAGATGTCTCCAAATCATATGTAAAAAGCGCATTAAAAGTCATACAAATTAAGTCATGATGTGAAAAATTATGTCATGATGAGAAAATTAAGTCATGATGTTTTCAATTTGCACACTTTTCAAACAATGACGACCAACCGAACAAGCAAAGGCCTTACATTCTTTTCACTATGGATGACTATTAATTCCAGTTTATTGACACTTGAAGCATTCGGCAAACACACTGCAACATTAATTTTTTCTGCACACTTAATGATTTAACCTGTTACTGACAACAATGTTTGATTAGTTTTAATTAATTCAATATTACATACTCATCTTATGATCAAGTAAACTTCTGCTAATCAATAAATTCAAATTATCAGGTCTATTTTGCCATCAAAGTAATCACTGGTTTTACTTTTTCTACATCTCCAAATTAAAAATGGAAATTTTTAATAGTCATTTTCAACAATTTTTAAAACTAGTGCCTTCTTAGATAACTAAATAATAGTTTTTTTTTTCTATTTATCTGACTATAACTATAACATATACATAATTGATCACAGGTTTTTGTATTATACAAATAATATTACATATACATAATTAGTGACGATTTGAATTGAATAAAAGTATAATTTTTTTAAATTTCAATGAAGTAAGATTAAAATCTACGAAGGAATTATAATTATTGAACTGTTTACATAAGAGAGAGAACGGTTCATTATTTAAGTAGTTTAAAGTAGTTTCATGTGTTTGCAAAATTTTATAATTTCGACTTGGACGGAATGGCACATTTATTTTTTTTAAGGAAAGCAAATAAGGAGAATTTATATCTCCGTTCAAAAGTTTAAATATGAATGCAGCATTGAGTAATGACCTCCTGTCCTCGAACATATTTAGACCAATCAGTAAAAGTCGCGAACGACATGGTGGAAGATGGTGATGATTATCCCAGTTAAGATGACGAAGAGCAAATAATAGAAACTGTTTTTGAATGGATTGAATGCGGGCAATGTGACGGGATTAATATGGGCACCAAACTTGGCAACCATATTCCAAGATCGAACGAACCAGTCCAACAAATAGGCTCTTTGTCACATAAGGGTCGTTGAATTCTTTTGACCACCGTTTAATCATTCCTAGACGAACAGAAGCTTTTGCAGTTATAGAATCAATGTTCATATTGAAGTCTAATTTTAAATCAAATATTACTCCCAAGTCTATAAAATAATTAACTCTTTCAAGTTTTGAATTAATTATAGAGTATTCATTAAAAAAAAAAACATTTTTAACTCTAGCGAAGGTCATTACTTTGCATTTCTTAGAGTTCAGTGTGAGATCATTCTTATTACACCATTCCTGCAAATGATCAATATTAGATTGCAGTTGAAGGTAATCAGCATTATTTTTATATGAAAATGAAATTTTCGCATCGTCAGCATAGAGATGTATATCACAGTATTTTATCACAGATGGTAAATCATTTATAAAAATTACGAATAACAGTGGTCCCAGGTGGCTTCCTTGAGGCACGCCAGACTTGACATATACAGATAGGCACTAGCCAAGGAATGACAGCAGTTTATTAAAACACAGGAAGGAACTTTATCAGGTCCAGTAGAAAATGAATATGTTAGCTTCTTTATTGCACTTGTCACATCGTTTTCTTGAATAAATGGCAAGTCATTTGTAATGCTCATTTTAGAGGTAATTTGATGCAGCCCAGTCAGCCCATTATTACATTTGTAGATGCCTTTAAACAATTCTGCAAACATATCACAGATCATTACCCCATCATTTGAAGATCTTTGATCCAAATTCATACAGGATGGGAATTCAGCTATTTTTCTCCGTAATAGGTTAGCTTTCATAGATATTATGTAGTTTTTATATGCAGCCCTTGATTTGACTTGGAATTCTCTTCTTATTCTCCTGAACTCTTGAGCAGTGGAAACTGTAACCTTGAATTTAAGCTTGTTATGGAGTTTGTTGTTTTTGTTTTTAAGCCTTTTATGGAAAGGGGTGAGCCAAGGAACACAATTATCAACAATTTTGATGCGGCGAACAGGTATTGTTTTCAAAAAGCTGCTGTACAATATGTCATAGAAAGTATCAGTTGCTTTACTAGCATCCATATTAAAAAAAAGACACTATCCCTGTGAAATTGAGAAAGTTCCATATTGAGTTTTTCAGAGTCAGTTTTCTTGAAGTCATATTCATAGCCATGATCGTATTGACCAGCACAAACAGAGGTCGGCATTTCCATTGAAACTTCAAAGCAAGGGTGAAATCTAACATCATCCAATAAAGGGCATGATCTTTGCACCGTTAAGCCATTAACATCATTTTTAAACGGGTTAACTTGATTTAAGGCTAAAGAGCACATTGAGTCCACAAAAGAAATACTCGTTTCAACGATGTAGGTGACAAAAATTTGTCATCTTCTTGAAGAGCGTCCCATTCAATGTCTGGTAAATTAAAATCACCAACAAGTTGTAACCGATCGTTGGGTTTCATCAGGGAAACGATGTACTTAATGTTTATAACACATTGATCGTAAAGTTCACAATGCATTTTTGGTGGAATGTAGACACAGACTATAAAAAGTTGGAAAGTTTTGTGGAGAGTTGTAACACATACCATTTCTACGCTTATTGAGGGCATAGAGACAATTTTACAGTAGCAATTTCTAATGGCAATTAGAACTCCACCACCAGACTTTTTACTGCTAGTTAAAGAAGACCGATCTGGCGGAAATATTTGGTACAAACTATATAGTATTTCATTGTCCAAAATAGACTTATCTAACCATGTTTCAGTAAAAAGTATTGCATCATAGTTAAACCCAAGACGAAGCAAACATTGATTTTAGTTTTGTCTTGAATCCTACAATATTTTGGTAGAAAATTGAGAAATAACTCATTGAGTATTTCGTACATTTGAACCCTTTTTGGCTACAGTAGGTTGCTTCCGAAAAGGGTGAACTATTGAGTTTACCGGCCAGAATTTCTCATCATTTAATAATTTAAAAATGTCATTATTACGCTTAACATCAATAATGAAGGAGGAGTAGTTCCGATCTGCATTCAGTTTCATTTTGCGAATGTTAAGACAAGATGAGTCTAAATTTGGTGATTTTTTTAGTAAATAAGACAATATCATTGACTCACTAGTTGTTTGTGGAAAATTTGAAATAAAAAGTGGCAAAGGTCTTTCCATAGCAACGAGATAAAATTCCTCTGCGGTCCTTTCTCCTTCCACTGCGTTAGTTGATGGCAACAGTTCAATACCATCAGATAAGGATCCTGCCGGGTCAGAAATCCTCTCATCCGTAATGGAAGCTATTAAGGAAACCGGTGGGCCGCCAGTAAACTCTTGCTTTGAGGTTTTTTTTTGGTACGGCTACCAATTTATCGTTCTCAGCTTGTGGTTTCGGACCTGAACGGAGAGTTCTAGGTTGCAACAAAGATGGTGACGACGAAGATTTCTCCAATACTTGAGGTTCCAGGTGATTATTAGTTAGTAAACATTAAATTAGTTTTACTCTAAAAGTTCTTTTTTGGTGAGGATTATTTGTCACATTTTTATTCACAAAATTTTTATTATTTATAAAACTTTGACATTATTTTTTTATATGATTTTTTATTTCTATCAGTGCAAAACACATTAGAAACTTGTAATCGACTTCTTAATTTAATTTTTATTACATTTTGATACATTATTTCTTTAATCTTTCTGAGAAATTTTCAAGTGCGTTTAGAAAAACCTCATCAAAATCCAATCTTCTTCTAATGCCTAGCAGAAATGTTATATAAAAAATTCGAGCATGATTTTTGAAGTTTTGTATATCTTTGGGCTTTGTTCACATCGCAAATTTTTATTAGTAAAGATCTAAAGATAAAAGAAAACGTACAAAAAAAATAAATCAATTTCGTACAAAACATCCAAAATTGTATTGAAAATGGCAAGGATGTACTTACGTACTGAGAAAATGAAATAGTAAGCCTTTTTCCAACTGTGCTTTGTTTTCAGAGATAAGAAGCGTCCATGTTAGATCAGCTCGGCAGTTATGCCATCGGTTCCATTTCCAGAGACCTTATTATCTTTGAGCCGATTTATGTCCTTAATGCTTGAAGAATGCAGCATGATGTCTTCCTCTGTGGGCAAACATTGACGTAATTAAAATCCGTTTCTTCTTCGGACTAATTAAGGTACCTGAATGCTTATGAAGCTGATGTTATTAAATTTTCCACGCGAAATATGCATAGCCTTTTTATGCATTAAAGCAGACGATGCGATGGCAGGCTACATTTTTTGGCTGACAAGGAAGCCTACCCCGAGCAAAACACCATTTCCTGGCTATCTCATTTCAACCTGCTGAGCAGGTTGAGGTCTGTGAAATTACAAAAAATGAAAAAAAAATCATTAATAAAAAAGAAAAAAAAATTAACTAAATTTACGATGCTATAAGACAATTCAAAAATTACGAGCTAAAACTTTTCACTTTTAATATAATAAAAAGCACTATTATTACACTAGGAAAATTAATAGCTAGTTGCACAAAAAAAAGAATACCGCATCACTTCTGCATGACGGACGTTATAGCCGCCAAGGTACTGTTAGCTAAAATTTCTTCCTCAAAACAAACGAGCAGGGAAAAAGTTACGACAAAACTTTTTCGGAGCCAAATTAGCACAGTGAGCCCCATACACATTATCCTGCCCGCTACCACCCTTATAATATATGGTTCTAAGGCTTGTCCGAGCTTATGTTGGAAGTTGGAACCCGCGGCAATGTGCGCCCACAAAGGATACGAGAGGATACGTGCATCACTTGTTGTAACTTGAGAGTCAGTCAAAATATAATGACACATGCAAAAAAAAAAATAAAAAAAAAAAAATGGAAGAAAACCACGCAGCAAAACTTCTGGCCATAACATACTTTTCCCACGAAAGTTGAATAAAATATTCCTGCCCGAACGGCCAGCACCGAAAGGAATCCAATTCGAGTTGATTAAGGAACAAAGATAAAACCCAAAACGCCATAACTGTCAAAGGGATGCGAAAACTTGTCATTCTTTGTTATGCATCCCTGAATACAGAGTGAAATCAAATTAATTAGAACTATAAAACTTGTTGCCAAAAAAAAAAAAACAGGAAAAAAAACAGACGCCCAAAGAAGGCACACAAACAGAACGGCAAATGCTTCCTCCTTGTTCCTGGTCCTGTTATTTGGGTGTGTTAGATATATTTTCCGGCAAATCGCCATCCTCATTATAAAGTCACCGAATCTGCAGCTCTCATCGTAGCATATCAGTGTTCAGAGCTGCGAATTAAAATACCAACATTTAAATTAATTTATTCTCGAGAATCCGTCTTTAAAAATACAGATACGTTTCGCTGCTACTCTAGGAATTTTTGAGAGCTGAATTGGCATTGGCATGCATTTTTGTGTTTGGTTTTGGGGACAAATACAAATGCGACGACGACGACGACGACGACGACGACGACGATGACCTTTGAAGTTATGGTGTTGTCAGGGAATCGGTTGGGATTTTTGTCGGACGCGATACAAAAAAATACATTCGACGAGTTTTTGACGCACGCATTTTTGAGAAATTTTATTAAAATTCCGTTTTGATTGAAATGCCACGAATATAAGATTTGTGTAGAATACGTGGACCGAGATGTGGGTTTTTCTTTGGAGCTTGTCCATTTAATAGATACAAAAATCAGCTGGAATTTGTGCTTTGGTTAAAACAGGATTGCCGAATAGAAATCGAGGAATCAGCGAGCTGTTTTTAAGAAATGCAGTTCTTATTTTTATTTATACAAAAATTAATGACACAATTGGGTCGCAGATATTTGCTCTAGTTAAGTCGAAAAAAGTAATAAATTTCATCTTCGTTTAAAGGCAAATTTGGCTTTGAAAAAGTGCATCTACTTTAGCCGCATAGGTTGGGTTTCTTCCATTCCTGCAGATTCACATCGCATTCACTTGAAACAGTTGATGATATTCTTCATTGAACTAAACCTTAACATAGGGCAAGCGTTAAGGAAACAGAAAGATGGAGCAGGAAATAACGATGTACACTTATCCGTAAAGATTGGAAATTGCTATTGGGAGTTGGGGAATTCCACATTTATGTGGTGTAGCTAAAAAAAGAATATGTGTACTTGAAATTGACAGGAAGTGTGAAGTTTGGCTCAAGGGTATATCGATGAGCATTATTAGTAGAGCGGGTATTACGGGGGAGATTTTTAGAAGAGGAATGCAAAGGCCTATTTCACTAGAACACTGGGTGAAAAACAGTGATAAAATATAGAGACACAAGAGACACAAATGTTTTCGAAATTGATCTATAACCTATCAGTGTTAACTGTTAAGGCTTTATTATCAATTCTATCTAGGAAAGCTTATAATGTTATTGGTGCTCTAATATTTTGAGAATTAGTACCTACCGTTGTTACCAATATCTATCTAGTGGTCAAACTACAGGACCATCTCGATAAGATACGTGTTCATCGAATTGAGTTTTCCGGTTAGCCGGTTGCTACATCTTCTGTATGTCTTGTGGCACCGTCTTCTTGAAACCACAAATCAGGAATTAGGTACCTACTAGTTAACCAAAGAAATTAAATTGCAGGTTGTTTTTGCAGCAACCTGCATTTGCCGTACCATTCCAGCCAATTTAATTTTAATTTTCAATAAATTGCACGACTGGATCGCACGTACTTGCTCTTATGTGCTGTCACAGCTTGGAATAAAATTTTAAAAATATTAAAGGAACTTCAAAGATTATATTCGATTTTTCTGACTTTTGATTGCTTGAAAAAGTATGTAAAATTGTTTTCAGCGGAAAAATTTAAACGGCATTTTATTTCTTTAAAAAATGTGAAAAAGTGAGATTTGTTTTTTCAAAATCGTTAGAGCCGTTCTAAATAAAACGGTTTTTTTGTAACAACTTTTTTAAAAAATTGAAAAAAATAATTCAAGAATACAAACTTAAGCACAAAAATAACGTACATTTAAAACCAAAATTTAAAAAAAAATTCACTAACCCGTTTTCAAAATATTGATTTTTCAAAAAAAAAAAAAACAAAAAATTAAAAAAATTATTAAAAATACAAAAAAAAAGTTTTCGAAAAAAAATTAATGCAAAATTACTCAGGCTGCCTACATCTGGTTGATTATCAATTTTGATTGTAGTCGGATCACCAGTTTTCGAAAAAGTCGAAGAAAAAAAAAACCGGTCCTATGGGAGGTACCGTTTTTGGCCCATCATATAAATTTTTTTTTTCACCAAAATATAACGCATACCTACAGTAGTACACTGATTTTTTTTTATAAAAAATTATAAAATAAGCTTTTACATAACGGTTATATGACAGGTACCGTTATTTGTTGAGCTAAAAAAAAATTGAAAAAAATCCTCTGTAGAATGTGAAAATAACCTTAAGTTCAAAATTTGAAGACGATTGGCGCAACCGTTTAGGCTGCAGTCCAAAATACATCCGAACAGACAGACAGACAGACAGACAGACGGACAGAATTTTGCCAGTAACTCAAATATGTTTCTCTATCATCGTAATGTCATTTTTGATTGTTATCTCAAAATTTTTAATCTGCATGAATGCATAACTTGTATTATAGTGCCTATAATCGCAAGTAAAAAGTGTGAATTTCTTTTTCAAAATCGTACGAGTTTTTAAATAAAACGAAAAAAAACAAAAAAAACAACTTTTTTTTAAAAAATAAAAAAAAATAATTCAAGAATACAAACTTAAGCACAAAAATAACATACATACAAACAAAATTAAAAAAAAAATCAATTACCCGTTTTCAAAATATTAGTTTTTCAAAAAAAAAATATTAAAAATACCAAAAAAAAGTTTTCGAACAAAACTAATGCGAAAGTACTTTAGCTACCTACATCTTTAAGAATATCAATTTTATTAGTAATCGGATCACTAGTTTCCGTAAAAGTCGAAGAAAACCGGTCCTATGGGAGGTACCGTTTTTAGCCCATCATATTATTTTGCCAGTAACTCAAATATGTTTTTTACTATTGTAATGTCATGTTTGATTGTTATCTTAATTTTTTTTACTGCACGAATGCATAACTTGCATTATAGTATCTATAATCGCAAGTTAAAATAATATTATTAACATTTGGTATTCTTCCTTAAATTACTATGTAGAAGTACGTTAGGCAGTGATATCAACCCAACACCTTGAATATTAATTGAAAGCAAATGTCCAAATTAAGTCTAGATATTTTTTTTTAAATTAAATAAACAAATTCAATTAATATACATAGACATTTGTTTAAAAGAAAACTTCCTAAAGCCCTGGCCATAAAAAATATGAACACTTGTAAAATTGTCAAAAAAAAATTTAAATATTTTTTTTTTCAAATAATATTTCTTTGTTTTTATATTTTGTTGGCAACCCATTTTTGGTAAAATTTTCGTTTATCTTGTCGGGCATTGAATTCACTAATTTTGTACACTTTTCTTGTGGAAATGAATACCAGATTTCTTTGAATATTTTCCAAATTACTGCTTTGTTGATCGTTTTTACTTGCAAATTTTTCAATCGTGCAGACTAAAAAAATTGAGATAACAATCAGCCATGACATTACGATGATAGAGAAACATATAAATATTTCAGTTATTGATAAAATTCTGTGAGTCTGTTTGTCTCTGTCGATGTATATCTACATACAGGGTGTCCCGAAAGTCAACGTATAGCGGGAAACGGGTGATAGGGTAGGTTGTACCCGTATTAGGAAATATACTAAGGAAAAAAATCCATCTTGCTTGGTTAAGTAATATTTAAAAGCAATATTTAGGAAAATTGTGAAAATCGATACCCTGGCCACATTTTAGGTACGGTTGTCCCATATTTAAAAATTATTACTTAATCGAGCAAGATGGATGTTTTTTCTTATATTTCCCAATATGGTACAACCTACCCTATCACCCGTTTCCCGATTTACGTTGGCTTTCGGGACACCCTGTGTGTACAGCTGCGGTCAAAATAGTAGTAGTGAAATTAGAAATCATTAAAACATGAAAAAAACCAAATTATTTCATTTACCTTATATATATTTTGAATCTTTTTAGAAAGTTAGAAACTTTATTAACAAAAAACTTACCAAACAAATATAATTTTTAATAGATTGTAATAAGAAAAGGCTTATAAACTTAAATTTGTAGGGTTACTGGAATTAGTAGCCTTCCTTCTTCAACTTCTTTAATATTACTGATATCTGATAATTTACTTATATATTAATATTTGGTTGCGTGAATTTTGTTTGTTATCACCCGTGCAGCTGCAGCGGCGTTGCATAGAATCAATGAGAATCAATCTGTTTTTTGCATATTTCTACTGATATTGATGTCCAAGAATTCCAAAACTTTTACCCAAAGGACGAGTTATTTGTTGGTTTGTCTCGCTCAACCATTCTTTAATGTCACACCACTAATTTTTCAATAGGACTAGAAGCATGTGTATGCAGACGGCATTCCAACATAATATTGAAGCTGTTATTCTCAATACCCTCTCTTGCACCCGTCCTGGTTTATTTGAGTTTATTGTATTTTTGGAACATCCAAATCAATGACGTTTCTTGATTGGCAAATTGAAGCATACGTTTCTGAGTAATTTCTACGTAAAAGAGTCTACTATAAAAAAGAGTCCCTATAATCGCACGTAAAATTGCGATTTTTCATATTTCTGAAAGAAATAAAACAACATTTTTCCTTTGATGTATTTTACGTACTTTTTTTCGAACCATTAAAAATTAACCTCAAAACCATAACTAAATTTCAAAGACTAGCGTGTATTGGTACAACAAGTGCCATAAGGACTTCACCAACCATAGTCCTAGAAAAATTCCTTTTACTAGCCTCAATCGACTTTTCAACAAAGCAGCTGGTGGTCAGGCAGTAGTGCTTGCAAAATAATAAGCTGCAACGATAAACTAGGCGATGATTCAAAAAAGCCACATAAAAACATCCTAAAATTCATCGCTAATTCAAGACGTTTCATGAGACACCTCCCACCTAATTCTTCACTAATTTCCTTACTGTTCCTCACCCTTCATGCCTTTTCTCTCCTGGGGACTACAATTGGAAATAAGAGTGAGGTGATGCAGTCCCATTATCAAATATGTCACCAATAACACTTCAAAACGTTTAGGTATTCTTCTTCAACACCTCTGATCTGGCTAGAGCTTATAAAGCCTTCATTCAGAGGTAGAAGAAATGCTCCTTAAACGTTCGGTTAATATATATGAGCCGAGCCTCTAGAAGAGGACTTCTTCGACGAACTTGACGATATCTCCAAAACGCCATCCAAAGACATTCTTAACTTCGTTGAAAGATCTGGATCAGGATGGTTTAAGGAAACCACCTTTCAAGTTATTCCCAACTTACAACCCTCCTTTTTTCTGTTCAACACAGAAGATTAACGAAATCCGCATCAGCATCCCATTTAACTCAGCCGTGGGAGTCTAAGTTCCGAAAAAATTACTTAATAGCGTAAAAGTCATTTAAAAAAATGATTGAACGCTATTGTTTGGAATTGGGAGACAATAATGCGTTCTTCCTCAAGTGTGCAACATTTAAAGGATATTTATTATCTTAGTTTCAACCGATTACTTTCCACGCAGCAAATGAACTTAATAATTCATTTTGTCAACCCGTACATCGGATAAGGTTGTATGCCTCCTGGAGCGTTTCCTTAACTATACAAGTTGAAGCATTTATAGACATAAGACATTCTTGTTGCCAACCAAGGAATGAAAAAAATTTCAACCGCCAGCGCTGATCCAATTTTCCTTAATTCAGCAGTTTAATGATTGCGAATTGAATGAACCATACCGTTAACGAACACACATTGTCGCAAACTGTGGAATGATCCCCCTCTATTTAGAATTCCTTCAAACAAGCCACAGATGCTACAACCAGCCTCCATTATAAATGTGCGCTTTCTTGCAATCATAATAATTATTCCCTATCAACGCACCACTCAATCAAAAAACAAACAGCATGTCCATCTTCTGGTCATGTCATCATTAAAGCAATTGCCGCCCGTTTACCTTCCATCACTGCATAGACGACCATCACCTTACCTAATGCGGCTGGAACTCGCATATGCACAAAATAGGAAACCACAAACCATGAAGTGGATCATCAGCATCACAGACATTCAGACACCATATCGCATCGCAAATGCGCCGTTCCAACCCATCGCATCGCCATCACCACATAGCTCCGCATATCTAACCCAAGATGGTCATCAAATATTCGACTTCACTCCTTCGTTCGCTCCGACACGATCTCATGCCACGGATGTCTCATTAGAGGTGTAACCGAAAAGATAAACTAATTGATTGGGATTTCTTTACTAGGCGAAGCCTCTGTCCAACTTAACCCCCTTCCTATCTACCCCATCCGGGGATAATGATCAACTCTCCTGTGACAAAACGGTTTTTGATTTAATTTCCGATATACTGGCATGCCAAGTGCTCACTGTCATGACTTTATTTAGCGCTGGAGCACCTCCAAAAGCGTCCGTCGTCGATGGCTGGTGATGCAGGAAAAAAGTGCAAAAATGGTGAAGTTTGGAATTCTACACGCGTCAATAGATGCAGCCAGTGCAGTGTGGTGTGGTGGCGTGGCTGAGCGTATTCCCAGTGGCATGTTGAGGTGTTGGCCTTTGGTACGAAGGCTCGACCTTATGGGGTTAGCGAACCTCGAGCTGTCACTTAATTTATTGAACGGACACAAAAAAAAAACCTCAGGGCTCCTTTTATAGATCAACATTTTTAATGATTGTCCTTGTGGTTGGTTTTTTTTTAAACTTATTCCTTCCAGATCCAGACTATAGACACTGAAATAGTATACAAACAACAGCCGAGAGAAACGATGACAAAGAAGAGCATTTGATTGGCTCCTTTCAGGCTTTTCCAACAGAACTGACAAATTGCGGTGGCAATTTCTTGATCCACAGAATACGGATTCAATTCTCACTGATTGTGCGATGTGTGCGGATTCGGATGAAAAAGCTGACTGGAGGCTTCGGCCTAGGATACAAGTATATAGGCTAGGCTTTCTGTTGCGATGCCATAGCACGCACGATATATATCGCCAATTGTCCTCATTATAGTCCTATTCATTGGAAATGAAATGTGCCTAGACGTCATACGAGTGTAAGGGTTTGGAGCAGGCAGCAGGAGCGCAGTCCTGAGGGTTGGTTGGGCGAATTTTCATTCGTGTGGTGTGCATTTACTTTGTGATAATTTTGAATGCAGCCGATGCGGCATGTTGGTATTCATGAAGTCTGTGGAACCGTTAATTTGCCAGTTCCTCAATTGAATTTCTCTTGATATTCAGCGGACAAGGAAGTTGTAGCTTTTTTGGCGAAAAAAGGAATACATTTGTGGTTTTTTTCTTGTAATTTTAACCCTTTTTTTAAATTAACAAGCCTGTTGGTTGGAATAAATAATAACCTCCTTTCTTTGTTGTACAAAATGTTATAGTGCGGCAATTCAAGTTTTCATTTTCCATGATAAAACTTAAGGATTTGGAAGAAATATATATGGAAACCAATCTATTCAGGATCATCTTTCTGATCTGGGTTAGGCTAGGGAGTTTTATGAGTCCTCTTCCACATCAATGTCTTGGAACCCTCTGCTCTCTAAGTCGGATGCACTCAGTTTCTCATTGAAATATTCGACCAAAGAGTTCTCGAGACCCCACAGGTGCCAATTGTTGTCCATCTATTGTTTTGGTGAATTGTGTTCTTCTCTTTTTTCAGTGGCACAACTTTCCACTAGCTCGGTTCCAGGCAAAAATCGTTTTTGTACCAGATTATCTTCCATTTCTTCCCCATATGTCATAGTGTCCGGGGACCCATTCCAGGGTTAGAAGGTTTGATTACTTTTTACTTTTGCTGGCGGACCTAGTTCAATATGCCCTTCCAGCTGGTTCGATCTCTAGCCTGCAGTCTCCAGTTTCGCACTCCAAACAGTCAGAGATCTCCTTCTACCTAGTTAATCCATCGGAAATGAGGTCTGCCTTGGCCTCTGACTCCCTCAGGTACGGCGTCGAACACCTTGTGCGATGGAACGTCGACGTTCATCCGCCATGGCCGAGTAATCTTACCCGCTGGAAACAGATTTTTTTTGGCTAGGCTAATGAGGCTCTAGAGCAAGTACAACTTATTGTTGTATCTTCTTCGCCATCGTCCATGCTTCCGCACCATACAGCAAGACCGGGATGATGAGTGTTTTGTGTCCCCTTGGTTCTTCTCGATAAGGCTTTATTCCTCAATTGCTTACTCAGCCAAAAGCAACAACAATGCTTGCGTCACTTTGTCGTAACAATCTGGTGGCGTCGATGGTCGCAGTTGTATCCCTGCCAATTTTGACGGAGCAGCGAGCATTCTCTATCGTCATCCTGATAACACGTATCAATTTAGCATTAATTCCAAAACTAGACATGACTCCGTACAGTGCGTCCCTGTTTGTACTTTCATAGACTGCTTTGAAATCGATGAATCGAGAGTGAGTCTGGATATTAAGTTCTTGGGTTTCCTCCAGGAACTGGCGTGGCCCAATGTGAAATGTTTGTCAATCGCTCATTTTCCAAGTCTAAAGTCGGGCTGGTAAGGACGCTGGACAGGATCTTATAAGCGATGTTTAAAAGGTTAATTCTTCTATAGTTGTTGAAGAGTAGTCGAACTCCTTTTTTTGTGGATTGGGCATATGGTACTGATATTCCAATCGATGGGCATACTCTCCTCCGACCATATTTTCTTTTTCACTGCTGAAAGCCCGAAATGCTGGAACGGATTTTGCTGAGCCTCCTTTTAAACCCATAATTTCTTTCAAGAATTCTTAGTTGGATTTTAACATTTCCACTCGGGCATACATACATACAACCCATAACTAGATATTGGCATGTGAAAAATTGAGTAAAAAAATGTAATATTTTCACTCAATTTTTCTCATGCATATACTTAGTTATGCGGTGGTCGTAGGTGAATGGCTCTTGCAGTGTTAAATATGTATTAATTTCAGCTACCTGATCCATATATGACAAATTATTTGAAAAAAAAATTACTGCGCCTTCAGGAGCAGATTGTAGGGTTGCGTTTTGGAAAAATTTTTTTTTTACTCAAGCCTTTAGATGGTTATGTCTCGTTTTGTAGATATTCTAGCTGAGGATGTTTTGCATTATCCTATTGGTATTGAGTCCTGATCCATACATCAGAATTCTCTTGAAAATAACTGCGCCTCCAGGAGTGGATTGAAGGGTCAGGTGGCAGAAAGGTATTGAATCATGCTACCTACACTATTCTTATATACTAGAAATAAGGTGAGAAAAAATAATTATTGCACTTCCAGTAGTGAAATGATTGAACGTGGAAGGTTCTTGGTTCGCCCCGAAGCTCTCCCTTTTAATTGCTAATAGCTCCTCAGCCGTTAGTGCTATCAGCACCGGAGTCGCCATTTTCTGCCTAGCTTTCACCCGGGTTAACGGGGATTTTTTTATTGTGGGTAGAGGGGACCCATCCCTACACATTCCTGCAAAAATTGTAACTACATACATGGATTTTTTGGTTTATTTATTGTTTTCAGGCTTAGTTTGCCTGGACTAGTAGACAGTTTCGGTTTTGTCGCAAAATTTCGTCGACCTTAGCTTGGTCCATTTTTACTTGCGATTATAGGTACTATAATGCAAGTTATGGATTCGTGCAAAAAAAAATCTAACAATCAAACATGACATTACGATAATAGAGAAGTTGAAAAAAGTGGGTCCGGAAATTCCGTCCGTCTGTCTGTCTGTTCCCACCTCTACAGCCTAAACAGATGGGCCGATGTGCTTCAAACTTGGTACTTAGTATTTATTAGGTAGTATCTCGGGGGTGTTTTTAAATTTTTCTCAAAGTCGAAAAATATCGGTACCTGCCATACCATTTTTAACAATAAGTTTGATTTTCTCGAAAACGGCTCTAACGATTTTGATAAAACTTTTAGGGTGCTAATTTTTTACAACAATACATCTTTTAGTTAGAATACATTTTTCGAAATTTGTTCTATAACGGTACCTCTCATATAACCGGTTTTTTTCAAATGCGGTTTTATCGTAAACTATAATCCCGATTTCAATAAAATTTTGCACACAGAAAGTCATTTATAATTCAATTAATATCGCATTTCAAAATTTTCAAAAACGATTTTTTAAAATTAAAAAAAATTGGTTTTCAGGTTATTTTGAAAATGGGTGGATTGAAGTATTTTAAATAATTTTCCCAGATGAAAACTACAGATTTCCTTATAATTAACAAAAAAAAGCCTTTTTAAAAAAAATGGTCGAAAGATTTTCAATATTTTTTTTCCTTGATGGACTTTTAGTTTTCAAATTGTATTGCATACTTAGTTTTTCCGAGAAAACTCTTAAACTAATTAAGAAAATGAAAGAATTTTCTAAAGAAAAATTATTTTTTAATTGCAATAGACGTGTGGTTTTCAATCTGGCAATACTTTTTTCGGAGTTGGTCTTTTTGACAGCTGTCACTTGATTTATACTCAGTTTGGTTTGCCATTTCATAATGAATAGATTTACTCCTGAAGAAGGTTGCAAATTGTGCAAATTTATTACCAAAATAATGGTTCGTTTCGGTAGAGCAAAGTATCGAAGAAGACCCGAATGAGTCCATCCGCCATAGCGCGTAACAATTGAAGATGGAGGATTTTGATGGTTTGCAGACTTACAAAATCCAACTCGTGCAAGAATTGAAGCCGAACGACCATCAAGCGCGGCACACGTTTGGTGAATGGGCCCAAAACGAGATGGTCACCGATCCCGGTTTTCACAAAATTGGGCCTCGGCTGGAATTTATTAGAACCAGCCGAGGTGGCCACTTCCCCGAAATCATTTTTAAAAGATAATGCAAACCCTTATCTTTATAACCAAGCCAAATTCTTGGCCATAACATTAAACTATTTGCGTTTTATTTCTTCTTGAAAACCACACGTCTAAAAAAAACACCCTTTATATACATACATATGCAGCCACTAAGCAATTATCTAACATAAGAGCAAGTTCGTGCGACCCAGTCGTGCATTTTTTTAAATTTTTCGTCGACTGCACCGATTGAACTTTTAGCTCTGATGCTCAATCTAAGCTTATTCCCTGTCGATGGAAACATTGTCATTGTTTCATGGTTGAGCATGACAATGGCTTTTTGCCGTCTTCAGTTTCTTTTTTGGCGAAAGTGGAGCCATTGTGTCTAGTTCTCCTTTTGCAACTTAATGTGGTTTCTTGGTGCTTGGACAAGGAGGTATGTAGATGTTTTACGCTTAGGTACAGCAGCTGTTCTGGATTTGCCGATTTGAATTTGACTCGTGGCTTATCTGTGATAGTTGTTTTCGCAAAGATCTGGCAGGCGGTCTTCATGCTCTTGCAATCTCGGACATTTGGCTATATCTTATCCACTTCCAACGTCTCTCTTGGCGTTTACGATTCGTTTATGTTCTAGAATCTGCTTCCATCACTTATTCCGTTTTTTTCGGATTTATCGCGATTTGTTTATGGATCTTGGCCCATGCGAACTCAGATTTTGAAAATGGTTGCTGTCAGCTCTGAGAGTGTCAGCGCTTTGACCAAAGATTCACCTTCGAGTGGTTAGTTTTTATGTTGGTGGTCATGTTTTATATGGGTTTTTAGCCATTTTAACGTCTTTGTATGCAAATATCCGAACTAGGAAAAGCCTTACTCCTGAATTTCAGGCGCCAGCACCATCTCTCCATTCCTTACAGTATTTTGTTCAGATTCAGTGAGATCCATGTGGTATTCAGAGAACACTCCGTGGATTACGGGCTACGCTGCTATCGGCAGGCATTTCACGTTTTCAATCATTCCTTCGCTTGCTTTTATTTTTTTTTTTTTTCAAAAAATAACGTCCCTAGCAACATATCTTCTTGCGATGCCAAGCCATCGCTAAAAGCCATGACTTCTGCTGACTTTTAAGTGTAAATTTTCACAAAGATATGGTAAAGAAAGATCAAGAAGAAAAAGAAGAAAAGAAGAAGAAGAATAAGAAGAAGTAGACGAATTAGTAGAAGAGAAGAAGAAGAAGAAGAAGAAGAAGAAGAAGAAGAAGAAGAAGAAGAAGAAGAAGAAGAAGAAAAAGAAGAAAAAGAAGAAGAAAAAGAAGACGAAGAAGAAGAAGACAAGAAGACGAAGAAGAAGCTGAGGAAAATGAAGATGAAGCAGGAAATAAAGAAGAAAAAGAAGAACTAGATGAAAGCGGAATTAAGATGAAAATTAATAAAAAGATAGAGAAGATGTAATAGAAGAAGAAGAAGGAAGAAGAAGTTATAAACAAGAAGAAGAATGGAAAGAAAAAGAAAGAAGAAGAAGAAGTTATAAAAAAGAGGAGAATAAAGAAGCAATATAGCAAATAGAAAACAAGAACCGAAGAACAAGAAGGAGAAGAGGAAACAGAATCAGAAGCGAATATATAGTATTAAAAAGGCAAATACTACGAGTAACTTAGAATAATTTTGATTATGTTTTTTCAAGCTTTAGTCATTTCGACTAGAGATCTAAAATTGATAAAATGTCAAGCTGGCAAGTTTAAATATCTGAGCGATTTTTTGTTATCATTTAGATACTACGAATCCTGCAAGTCCTTTTATGCAAAAATGCAAGAATGTCAGTTCAATCAATACTTAGACATCCCAACCGCAGATAGAAATTTTCATGTCAAACTCAATTAAAATCCGAAATTCTGTATTTTTTTATGAATCCCTAACTAGCCCTTATGGCCTATACCGATACCAAACAAAAAAAAATTCACATGCCAGATATCCCTCATACAATTATCCACACAATTAAACGAATTCAATGTGTGTTTTACTTTTGCGCTTCTGTTTCCATTTTAAAACCGAAAAACAAGCAAAAGTTTAAGCTCCTCAAACTTTCTCGTCATCATGGTTGCCTCAGCCTCATGCACCAACCAAAAGGAACACACCCGCACACATCTCGCAACGTATCCTTCAACAAAAACAGGACGATAGATGTGAAACAAAAAAGCATCATCACATCAGCGACTATACGATGGAGAACATTGAGAGAGCATCAACCATCCGCATCATCAGGAATGGAATGGCATGCGGCATGGCTGTAGCTGACTAGGACTGAGATCTAGGATCACAGAAGTTACTGCTTGTCTCGAATACCTAGTCATGGCGGGAGTAAACATACAAATTACGGTTCTGTTTGTGTTCGGCCACATACACAACCCCAAAAACTCCAGGACGAATGCAATTAAATGTGGGCAAAGATGATAGAGGCTGACAAAGTGAAGGATGCCATAGCCAAAGTGTGGGAGGCGGATGAAGCGGAGCTGTTGTTAGTTCCAACGCTCATCTCCGATTAATTAGTTGGGAAAGTTTTAATTAATTTCGCCCATTAGCCCCTGACAAAACCTCAGTTGTTGTGGATGTAGATGAAAGTCGAATGATAGCGTGAGGCAGAGACGGTGGTTGGGGGTGGTTGGGTTTGTCCCTCTGGGGTGGTGGTTGGAAAACCTTTTCCCTTTTTTTCCAACCCGAACCCAGCTTCTTGATTTAGTTCTTATTGTGTGCGATTGTTGGACATTTTTTTTATCTCCACTTTCTTCATAAATTTTTCTTTCCTTTGAACCAGATTTTTTTTTTTTTTTTTTGGAAAATCTCTTTGTTGTTGTTGTTTGTCCTTTTATTGTTTTGTCTTACCATTCATTTGGTTCATTTTCGTTTTGTTTTAATTTAAATTAAGTAAAATTCTTAAGTGGCAGTAGTAATTGTGGAGGCCTTCAACAAATCAACCCTCAGCCCTAAAATAAGAATTAAAAAAAAAAAAAAAAAAAAAAACATGAAGCTGTATAAATTTGTAACTGGCACCATAAAATGTTTTGTCTATGATTGCGATTCATTTATTTGGCACAGTAAGGCTGTAGGGTTGGGTATTGTTGGGGTTTTGCTACTCCGGCTACTTCTGGGTGGATTCTTCATTTTTGTGGAGCCAGAAAATGGAAGTAAAACTAATTATAACGGCAAAATAGTGAAGGTCATTTATTTTGACTTTGAGAGCGTGATTTCCCTTTCACCTATTATTTACTGTTTTTTTTTTTTTTTAACAGGGGGTGAGTGGCAAAGTGGAAGTTGAAAGGGTTAATAAATTTAGAAAAAAATCTAAAAAAGATTATAAGCTTCTGGGGGATCATTTGTAGGATCTAATAAAAAGGAATCAAGATACAGAGACAGAGTAATAAAGGGAGGGGATTTTTAATGAGGATTATAAAGATGCTGAGGGAAGTAACATTTTTAGTGGAGTCTATTTTGCATTTAGGAGTTTGTGCTCCTTTTAAGGAAAATTAATTTTAAAGAAACAATTTTTATGGAATGGAAGCTTTCAATTATTTTTATTATTTTTAATAGCCAAAATCTTATTTAATTTAATATTATAATAGAATTGGACAGTAATTGCTTCATAGTTTATAAGTTTAAAAAGATTTGTTTGGTTTTTTATTTCTCACAAATGCTTCTAAAAATAAAAGAAGTGTGCTATTGTATATGTGTGAATTATGTCTTGGCCTGGCCCTCAACCAACATGCCTCTCCAGCCAGCTCGGTCTTTGGTTACCTGCCACCAGTTTTGCACTCCAAGTTGGTTGAGGTCGTCCTCCACTTGAGCGCGCCACTTAAGGCGAGGTCTTCCTTGACTGCGTCTACCCTCTGGGATGGAAGCGAAGATCCTGCGAGCCATCTTAAACGTGATATGCGTATTTTTTTTGACCATGTCAATGTCGCTGTACAGCTCGTATAGTTCTTGGTTGAACCTTCTCCTCCAAAGCCCGTTAACGCAGATAGGGCCAAAAATCCTCCGAAGAATCTTACGCTCGAAACGACTAAGGATATCTTCATCCGCTTTAGATAGAGTCCATGCCTCGGCGCCATAGAGCAGGACTGGGATGATTAGGGTCTTATACAGAGTCTCCTTTGTCTTTCGAGAGAGGGCTTTGCTACTCAATTGCCTTCCTACCCCATAGAAACAGCGATTGGCAAGAGTAATTCTTCGCTTTATTTCTGACGATATGTTGTTGCCAGATGTTATAGCGGATCCGAGGTGCACAAAGTCCCTAACTACCTCAAAGTTGTACCTGTATATTGTGATGTTTTGTCCAATCCGCCAGTGTTATGTGTCCCTTTTTGTGGACAGCAGGTACTTCGTTTTGGCCACATTGACTGCTAGTCCCATCTTAGCTGCTTCAGCTTCAATTCTAGAAAACGTTCCAGTGACAGCTTGCTGAGTTCCGCCAATGATGTCTATGTCGTCAGCGTATGCTAACAATTGCACAGACTCGAAAAAAATTGTCCCACTACAATTAACTTGCGAGTTTCTTATAATTTTTTCAAGTATTAAGTTGAAGAAATCGCACGATAGCGCATCACCTTGTCGGAATCCTTTTTTGATGTCAAAGGTTCTGTGAGTACCAACCTTTTTTTTTTTTATAATTAACGCGCGTACAAGGGATTATGTGTTTCCCTTTTAATGTAGAACACACTGTGGGCATTACGAATATAGGGCGGGGAGAGATAGGAGGTGCGGATTAACATTGGTTTTGAGTGTTAGCATATCAAAATGGCAAGGGAAAATCCCGCCGGGTAAACTATTCCAAATTCATGTTGTTCGGCTAAAATAAGAATCCCTATATTTCACGGTACGTCCGAAATTGGGCTCCAGGGTGAACTGATGAGCATTCATTGCGAGACGAGTATTACGGGAGAAACGTTTAAGGGGAGGAATGCAACTGGCTTGACGGAGCAGCAAGAGTCCTCTATCGTCATCCTGCGCAGTCAGACGAGTTTTGTGGGGATGCCAAAACCTGACATGGCTCTGTATAGCTCGTCTCTATAAATGCTATACTACGCGGCCTTAAAATCGATAAAGAGGTGTTGGGTATCGATTTGGAGTTCTTGGGTATTTTCCAGGATCTGCCGTAGCGTGAATATTTGATCGATTGATGACTTTCCTGGTCTGAAACCAGGTTCTTCCCGTCTTTTCTGCTCGTAGAGCTCGCGAGCAGCTCTTGTCTTTTTTGCAGCGCCGCTTTATATGCCTCTTGTTTGCCTGCATGGGCTTGCCAGCATTCGTCATCGAACCAGGTGTTTCATGGTGGTGGTCTGGTGAAACCTAGCACATCAGTTGCGGCATCTCTGATGGCTTGTTGGCAGTGTTGTCACTGGTCTTCGGCACTTGATGCTGGCGGTACTGGATTTCTTGAGAGGTTACGGGATATTCGATCGGCATAGATTCTGGCGGTTTCTTGCGATCGCAGCTTTCCGACGTCATACTTCCTCACAGTATTACTCCATTGTTATGGAGTTCGGGTTATTCGCATTCTTACCTTTGCTGCAACAAGGTAGTGATCCGAGTCAATGTTAGCTGCTCGGAAGGTGCGAACATCGAAGATACTGGAGGCGTGTCTTCCATCGATCGCAACGTGATCAATCTGATTGACGATTCTTTGATCTGGGTGTCGCCAAGTCCCTTTGTGTATATCGAGATGAGGAAACCGTGTGCTTGCAATGGTGACGTTATGTGCCGCTGCGAAGTCAATTAGCCTAAGTACGTTTTCAGACGTTGTGTCGTGTAGGCTATGTTTTCCGACAGTCCTACCAAAGGTTTCCCCTTTACCTATTTTGGCATTAAAATCGCCAAAAGCCACGGCCCTACAAAATACAAAGACGACGCTACCAAATAAGTTTTTTACGAGCTGCTTGGTAAAACGTAAGAGCCAGTGGTCAAAAAATGACAGTAAAATCCTATTTAAGAAAATTATCACCAACAACATCATTGTTAAAATAATCGAAAAGCACAGCCCTTGTCTTGACATCCATAAAGGCATAATGTATATTGATTGTCCGTATACATCCCGAGGAGCAAACATCGAATCGCTATCTATTTGTTGCCGAACTTCGTTTACGGATTTCCATGACTTCCAGGATTTCCAATCATGCGTAGAGGAAATACAATGTTGGATGACTTCAAAATTGAAAATGGCGGCGCTAATCACGTATCCCAACCCGCTCACTACGGACTATTTGTTTCCCTTTTAATGTATGTAAGTACACTGCGCGACCATTAGGTTGAAAGGGAGGGGAAGGGCGGGCGGCATTGGTGCAGTAGATAAGATATTTGCTTCTGACCCGAAGGTCGTCAGTTCTATACTCAGTTTGGGAAGAAATTTTTCTAACTCCAAGTGCAAGCTAGGGCCGCCCGTGAGTTTTAAGTGAGTCTTTCTAATTCTTCTAACTAGTGTCGTGCAACTTCATGTGCCTTACAGACACTTAGTTAAAAATATTATTATTATTAAAATATTGTTAAAAAATATTATTAAGGGCAGAAGGCAACGATTAACATTGGTTTTGAATCCTTGCAAATTAAAATGGCAAGGGAAAATCTCGCCGGACAAACTATTCCAAATTCGTGTTGTTCGGCTAAAAAAGAACCCTTTTATTTCGAAAAATTCTGTTTTCAAAACCCACTCCCAGCAACCACTGGTTCGACTCCTAATGTGCTGAGGTAATCAAAGCAAAAAGAAGTCATACACGTCATGGCCCCGCAAGAAAACTAGACCATTTTATTATCACTACCAGAAACGCGTATGTACACTACGAGAGGTGATGCAGAGGTGTTTTAACAACAGAGTTGAACAATTAACATTGACCCAAGCAAAGTTGGAGATGAAAACAATGTAGTAGACACCCAGTTGATGTTAACCAACTGGATCAGTTCAATCAGTTGTTCAATAGCGTTGACGGCCAATATCCCGCTAATGATCGATCTGGATCATTCAATGTTGATGGCAGCCAAGAATAACTAAAAAAACGAACGAAGCAGCTGGTGCCGATTGGTGGAGGATATGTAGAGGGAAACTTCTGATTGTTTGGAATGCGGAATCGGACACAGCAGGCTAGAGACTTGACATATTAAGCAAGGTCCAGGAACACCACGCTATATGTAGCGCCATCAAAACTAAAGTAAAACTAAATCAAAACTAAAAAAAAACCTGGAGTTCGATATTTTTTGAGGACTTTGCCTCTTATGAGGTAATCATAAAGTCTCCTTCTTTTGGTAGAGGTGCTCTACCGAGCTGTTCTACTCTCAAGTCGCACAGTCGATTGAGTTATGTTATGAAATCAACAAATTCAAGATTTAAGTTTACTCTTCACACAATTTTTTAAAAAGCTTTTTCTGCATTTAATTTTCTTTGAAAAGCTTTAAACCTTTAAAATAACACTAAATGCAAAATTAAAAGCTCTTAAAATTTGGCATTTAGTTTTATTTTAAAGGTATATATATATATACATTATTTTAATTTGGAAAATTGATGATATAAAATATCGTAATTTTTAAATAAATTTATATGCAATATAAATATAAAAATATATTTATAATTATTAAAATGCAAACAAATTAACCCCAAAGTTTCGTTTCTGTTTTCAGATTTGAATTTCAAAAGAAAGCTTAGGTAAGTATATTACTAATGAATTTTGATAGTTTTTAATATTTATAAATAGTTTTCTTTTAATAATGCAACGTTGCCCTTACAAAAACACTTAGTAGCAGACTAGCTGCTAAATTTTGTATCTTAAAATTTAAAAAAATTAAAAAAAACAATGACGTGCTAAGTCTGCGATTTTATTGTGTATTTTAGCTGGATTTTTTCGTTAAACAGATTGGCAGGCACCACTGTGTTGAAAAAAAGCTCTTCCATAAGCTCTGTACCGACAATCTTAGCTGTAAAAAATATATCAGCAATCTGACAAATTACCTTAAAATTTCACAAAAGCTTTGAAAAACTTTTTGATATGGACTATTCCTAATAAAACTAAGCCACATCTTTGTATAAGTATACACATACATTAATACTCCCATGAAGCAGCATTTATTAATTGAAAGTGCAGCTGGAATCACAAATTGGTGTACATATAGAATAAGAATACAAAGCACAAAAAGGTATTAAATATCGGCAAATGTTCTTGTCTCCACTATTAAGAGTTAAATACTGCATGGCCCTGAAGATCTAGATAAGCCAAATGAAATTCATGAGAGAGGCCACATATGAATTTGAGATAGTTTAATTTTAACAGTTCTGTTCTCGTTATTTAATATATTATCGAGTTCTTCTCATTCTTTTTAAATTGCGTCTTCTGATTTGGCATTTACCCTCGAATAAAACGGCGTGGCGCAACAATTGGGATCCGGGCAGGCTCTCATCCAACAAATTTATCCATACAACACGATTGCTGGCAGAAGTTTCCCACTCTAAGCCATTGGTCGTCCTGATCCAGGTCCGCGTCGCGTCGTCCTTTTAACATAAGCAATGTCTAATATCCACCACGTTGCCTTCTACCATAAAAAGTACTGCAAAAGACTTTCTGTGTTAGTTCCTCTTCCCTCAAACGAAGTAAATGCCCAGCCCACCGGAGTTTGCCGAGCTTTATTTTTCTACAACATCTGCTTCGGGGTATGGATTTCATACAATTTATGATTTTATCAGACTTTCCTCTCAAACGAAACTAAGGGATCAAAAACCCTCTTAGTAAGCAGCCTAGTCTGAAAACCGTATGCGAGTACTGCTAATAGTCCGGGAGGTGGTGTCACTTTTTTATCAGTGATTTATCTCCGACTCAAATGTAATTGATTGAAGAGTTTAACCATTACTCTGTTCGAAATGGAAAGTCAGTCAGCGCGACCGCGGTGGGTGTGGGCGTGGCAGGCTGTGAAACTCTTCGGAAAAACTATGAAAAAAAGTGATAGATCTGGTGATGAAAATTTGTTATATTGTAAATTATTGATGATTAAACGTGAAAATATTCGTCAGTCACTTTCCCGACGGGGGAAACACCGTCAGTCAGAGGTTTGAAGCCGTCGGAAAAATTGGAAAATTCAAGTGATCGATCTTCACTTGAAATTTTGTGGAATGATTATTAATATCTAATCAAGCATGAAAATGAACGTCAGCCACGTTTATTGTGGTGGATTCCTTGTCAGTCGGCTTTCCAAAGTCGAGAGTGATGAGCAGGTTCCTGTGGAGCGCTGCATCTTATGCAGCTCGACTGACGAAGAATCCACCAGCGTCGTGCCGACTGACGATTGTTTGTTTGAAGTGTGAAACAAGTTCTCTATAATTTATTAATTTCAAGTCAATATAAATCCCTTGATTGAATTTTTGAGTCGTTATTAGCAATATCACTAGGAATTAAAAAGTCACGCTTTAAATTGCATTTTTTTTTATTAGTTGAACAAAAATCTTTTAAAATTAATCAATTTCTCCTTCACTCTGGCTGTCTGACTCATCCGTGGAAGTATCATCTTCATCATCATAATCTGATGAATGTTCGTCTCCCTCCGAATCCTCCTGACAGTCTGGAAATAATACAGGGTTTCAGTATGAAATTAATAAATGAGTTGGTATTATATGAAATGTTTATATATGTACCTGAAATATTTTCTGATACATCTTCTTCTGTTATGTCCTGGATTTCAGGCAACTGCTCTCCATCGAACCATTTAAATATATATCTGCCATCTTCTTCTTTCCATCCATATTCAATTGGATTGGTAATTGTTGTAACTTGGTGAGCAGCATAAGACCACATCTATCTGCTGCTCTCATTGCTTGCTTTAACGTCTCTACTATCACAGAAGTATTTGTTGGCGAACTATTGATTGTGGTGAGATACGAAATTTTTTGAGTAGCACCAAGATCTTCGTATATCAAGCTGTTATATCCCACCCAAGCTGGAGTACCCGACAATTTCAAGAAATGACTAATCATCCAAGCAAAGTCTACTCTTTTATATTGCAATAAGATACTTACTTCTGACGATCGTAAAGGGCTGTCATATTTTTCTAGTTTTTCTGCGTATCTTGGTCTCTTGTTGTAGGTTTCCAACTCATGTGTAATAGCATCCATTGATCGCTTTTTTTTTTTTTGGTAATCTGACGAAACTGTCAGATTTTCCATTGCAATTGAAGAGGAAATTTCGGTACTCTCTTGGGAAGTCTCTTCGACTATGTTTTGAAATATAATGCCCACGGTATCGTGAAGAGTATCTTTACCACTGGTAGTATCGACGAATCGATCAAAATTGTCGTATGCCAAACCAGTGGATAGTTCTGGCGATCTTTTGATATCTTCAGGACAAACATCAGCATTACAAACGGACGCGAAAGTTGCTTCGGTTTCCAACTCCTCAAGAACGGTGTAGCTAACGCAATGCCCGAAACGATTCAATGTGTTGATTATTTTTTTACTATTCGTCAAACTTTTCACTGTCATACCGAGAGTGATATGTTTGGACGGCTTGATTTTACCACTAGTCATTGCAAAAATCAAATCTGCAGATAATGACTCTGCTATTCTCTTCTTGAAAGAACTTTTTTGGCGACTTTTGTTGTGGAGATCAAGTTAGAGAAGAACTCAGAAACTGTTTCTGGAATTGTACATTCACCTGCTATTAAACTATTTACAGTAAGTTTTTCTGGTAACGGTTTCTTTTCGATCTTACTAATCTCAGATTTCAAGATTAAGATAGCTCTATTTAAAACATCGCGTTTTTCTATGTCTTCGAGATTGGTAGTTACTAGATGTCCATCAAATGGCTTGATAACTTTTCGTTTATTGAGGGAAACTATTGCTATTTTACGTGGAAAAGACTGAAGTAACCTATTTTCTAGATCGTAAGGTTCACAACTAGTTTCAACGTTAAAATTCCCCGATTCAATAAAATTGCTATACAATTCTTTACAGTATGAAACAAAATAACATTCTCTCATCTGTATTACTTGTTGCTAATAAAAGAACATACAAGTTCATAAGCCAGCTTATGAGCATCTCTTTTTATATGCCAGTCCTGCGGAGGATTTTGTTTCTTTCCCGTGGATAACAATTCTGATCTGCAGTTATATTTACATATGGTATGATGCATGATCTGTACATTCAAATTCTCTTTCTCTCGTATTCTCTGACGTAAACCATGTACATTAAACTGTTCGGAATACGATTTGAATAGTTCAATCGATGACGATTCGCTAAACTGCAAGGGTTGCTCACGCCCTTTCAGTTTTTTTCTTTTTTTTCGCAAACTATGCATACCTCCTGGATTTGATTATCAGCAACACAAATTTCCTGTCCCTCTTGCATGCTGCCTTGCAGCCCCTCTTCTCTTGGAATTTCTTCCCCTCCATCTTCTTGCTGCCCCTCCTCTTCCTTAACAGATGTTGTTGGATCCAGTACATCACTGGCATCTTGACTCCTGCTGAAATACATTTCAAGTCAATATATGTACAATTTTTGGTGAAAATAGAAAATTATTGATCAATTAATATCATCAAATTATCATCGATTAATTAACAAAATCTTCTTGCACTTTATAACTAAACGTAAAACTTCACAACTAAAGTCGAGCTAACGGTAAAGTATACACAACAAATTTTAAATGAATAGAAAATTACCTTGGTAAATCTGATGTTTCTGAAGAATCAATTTCCTTAGGTTTTCTATATTTTTTCGACAGAGCGGTGAATTGTCTGTAACATTTCGAATGATACTTGCTCGCAGATGAAATGTTTTCGGGCAATCTCACATCACTCATTAACAAATCATTTTCTTTTCGAATTTTCAACACTGTTTGACACTTTTTTAATGGTGAATGAAATTAACGGTTCACTCTTTTTCGAGCAAATAAAACAGAAAGGCTTTGGATAAGTCATTTTCAAAACAAGTTCTCCAGTAAACAGCGCAGTCTGTATAGAGATATAGCCTGCACTGAAACAATCTATTCCTACTGTTCGGTCTTATTTATTTATTATCGATATCTGAAAATAAGCAATACAAAATAAATGTAATTTAAATGAGCGCGATATTTTAATTTACAATTATAGTGTTGATGGGTCAATATTTCAAAACATTAATATTTTGCATCTCGAAATGGACATTAACTTATATGAATATATTTCATATTTTTTTAGTTACTCTGCAGTTAAAAACCGTTATTAAACATTTTAAGCTGTTTGAAATACATTTTGATATTAAATTCGTAAAAAAAGACATGCATTGAAAACGGTATTCGATTTTATTATTATATTATAACAATAAAAAACACTTACCACGGTAGTGACAACTTTGGGGAACACGAAACACGTACACCACGTGAAATATACTTCGCTACTGATTTTTTTGTGCTTATTGCTAAATGTGTCGAAAACAACCAACGAGTCCCGTTATTGAGGTGATCTGAGCAACCACTGGGGACATGCCATGGTAATGACATTTTTCGTGTTTAAGTTAAAATATCTGAATAAAATCAAATTTTTATTTTTATTTTGTTATGAGTTCACGTTTAAAGAGTTTTGGCAAAAGCTTTTTTCGGTAAAATATTTAAAAAAAACAATATCTACGTTTTTTAATATTTAAACTCCTGACCGCAGAATATTAATAATTTGAAATATTGACCCTGATACCGATTATATAATTCAATCAAGGGATTTATATTGACTTGAAATTAATAAATTATAGAGAACTTGTTTCACACTTCAAACAAACAATCGTCAGTCGGCACGACGCTGGTGGATTCTTCGTCAGTCGAGCTGCATAAGATGCAGCGCTCCACAGGAACCTGCTCATCACTCTCGACTTTGGAAAGCCGACTGAAAAGGAATCCACCACAATAAACGTGGCTGACGTTCATTTTCATGCTTGATTAGATATTAATAATCATTCCACAAAATTTCAAGTGAAGATCGATCACTTGAATTTTCCAATTTTTCCGACGGCTTCAAACCTCTGACTGACGGTGTTTCCCCCGTCGGGAAAGTGACTGACGAATATTTTCACGTTTAATCATCAATAATTTACAATATAACAAATTTTCATCACCAGATCTATCACTTTTTTTCATAGTTTTTCCGAAGAGTTTCACAGCCTGCCACGCCCACACCCCCCGTTTCTGGACTGACTGACGCGCGGATCGTATATGTTTGTGTGGAGAACTACGCATGGTAAAAAATTCGTGTGCAGATCGATCACTAGTCCAAAAGTGACACCACCTCCCGGACTATAAGTCCATAGTCATTTACAGAGGTCAAACTAAGCTTTACGCCAGCACCTAGCTATTTAGCCTTAATCTGGCGGTGAGCCTACTCACCTGTAGCCAAAGTAGCACTAATCAGATACGCTAGAGTGGTTCCCAGTCACTCTTTGTTAGAGTGGTGCATTAACATGGTGTTATATCACTAGAGTGGCTCCCCAAACCACTCTAGTAGCAATTCAATATCTATGTTTTGGCTTCGACATTCCCCTTGCTAAGAAGCAAGGCCTACATGCACTTCCGGTAAGATCACCTTAGCTTCACTCAACCATCTTCTTGCGAAGACAGCGATAAGATGCCAGGTTCAATTACCATTATTGCTCCCACTTTAGGTTAACAACCACGAAGCTACCACTAGGGGGCCATCCTCACATATCAGGCAGCTGCTACCGAGGTAGGCTCAAGTAATCAGCTGGGGTCCCTGGTATCCCGTGGTACCCAGGGCTGTAAAAACCTTAGCATTATAAGACTATTAATTAATTTTCTTTATTATTGAATCTGCAATTTTGTTTCCCCAAACATTTATAATATTTACTTATCGTAAGTCTTGCCTTATGTATACTTCAGCAAGCTGGTTCTAATTTTTGAAGGTTATGGCTTGTGATCGAAGAAGCTTTAAAAGAGTTGACTTTTGTAGATCTTTTTTTCTTCTAATAACCTTATAAATTTAGGCTGATTTCTAATTCCAATAAATCATTCATTACAATTTCGTTTTACAAACTTCGCCAGTGGAAATAAAAAGACTATCCGAACATCAACTGACTTTACTTATACATAAATAGATTTCCCCTACCTAACCGGTAGTCTCTCTTTTTTCACAATTTTTATTTGCGATTATAGGTACTAGTTATAATGCAAGTTATGCATTCGTGCAGATTAAAAATTTTGAGATAACAATCCAACATGACATTAGGATGATAGAAAAACATATTTGAGTTACTGGCAAAATTCTGTCCGTCTGTCTGTCTTTCTGTCTGTCTGTACGGATGTATTTTGGACTGCAGCCTAAACGGTTGGGCCAATCGTCTTCAAATTTTGAACTTAAGGTTCTTTTGACATTCTACAGAGGACTTTTTTCAATTTTTTTTAGCTCAAAAATGAACGGTACCTGTCATATAACCGTTATGTAAAAGCTTATTTTTTCTCGAAAACGGCTCCAAGAATTTTTATCAAAAAAAAAAAATCAGTGTACTACTGTAGGTATGCATTATATTTTGGTGGAAAAAAAAATTAATATGGTGGGCTAAAAACGGTACCTCCCATAGAACCGGTTTTTTTTTCTTCAACTTTTTCGAAAACTGGTGATCCGATTACAATCAAAATTGATATTCAAGAAGATGTAGGTAGCTTGAGTAATTTGCATTTATTTTTTTTCAATTTTTTTTTTTTTTGTATTTTTAATAATTAAAAATTTTTTTTTTTTTTCAAAATTCAATATTTTGAAGAAAGGGTAAGTGATTTTTTTTTTAAATTTTGTTTTTAAATGTTCGTTATTTTGGTGCTGAAGCTTGTATTCTTCAATTATTTTTTTTTGATTTTTTTAAAAAAAGTTGTTAAAAAAAAAACATTTTATTTAAAAACGGCTCTAACGATTTTGAAAAAAATTCACACTTTTTCACATTTTTTAAAGAATAAAAATGGCGTTTATTTTTTTCCGCTGAAAACTATTTTACGTACTTTTTTCAAACAATCAAAAGTCAGAAAAATCGAATATAATCTTTGAAGTTCCCTTAATATTTTTCAAATTTTATTCCAAGCTGTAAGAGCAAGTACGTGCGATCCAGTCGTGCAATTTATTTCTTTTCTTGGAAGTGTTGCCACATACAATTTTTTTTCCAGATTGTTTTAAGATAGCCTGAATTCCATAACATAAGCTAACAATTGCTGTAATAAGTAAAACAGTAATAGTAGTACCAAATCATCTACATATAGCAGGACTTTAATAATGGATACATCAAATACCTAAAACACCTCCAGGGAAAATATTACAAACAGCATCAATATGAAGGGCAAACAAAGTATGACTTAGAATGCACATTTAGGAAAACTATAGTTGAATCCCGAAAATTGGAATACAAAAGCAAAAATTCTTAACTGAATATCCAAAAATAGAAAATTTTCAGAGAACTCCTTCAATAAATTTACAAAAGGGCGTTGTTTGTATCTATTATACACAAAATACAAATTAATTGCTTTCCAAGATTAATTAAGCTCAAATGAATTTCTCTTAATTCATTATTGCTTGGGTCCTTTGCCCAATAAATTATTCATCTTTGTATCAATCGAAACACTCACATAACCATAGATACCAATATTTCTAATTATGAACAAAGATCGAACTATACACTATACCATGGCACACAACCAAAAGATAGCTTCTCTCAGATCTCATTTTACAATTTAAGTCTGACAGTGACAATTTGACGCCATTCATCATCAGACTGTCCATTTATTAAAATAATTACACTACTCTAATTGGAATCGAGTATCTCCTGTCTGTGGCTCGGCTCCTTAACCGTTCTACCAAATACTCCTGGCATACACATACAGTTGGCCCAAAACCAAACTCAAAAATGTTAAAAAAGAGAAAAAGGATATTAAAATAGTATCTCAAAGACTGAGCCAGATACATTAAACCGAATTGTTCTAATGAAATTAAAATAGTATGAAATTTCATGTCTATTTATTTAGTTTAACAATCCCGTTAACAGGACGTTTATTGTATTCATAATTCATAATAATTACGAAATTCATGTCATTCGTTAAGAATCTACACCATTCCTTCCTTATTTTTTGGTTTGCTCCTGCTGGCAGGATCATCACCGTGCATACTCTTCGTCCTTAAAATAGGAGACGACCAACTAACCGAAGGACGTTTTCCCTCTGGATTTCCTGTATTTTCTGTTTTGAGTTTCTAAACCCACAACGTCCATTCTACAAAAATACAAAACTCCCGGACTCAACAACGACGACGTTGAAGGTGGAACAATTAATCCCTGTTCATATCTATTTACACAATTTTCTACCGCACCATACCCCATTTTCAAGGAACCAATTTGGAAAGGTTTTATCGTTTCCGAAACTGAACTGACACAGCATACCTCTTTCCAGAGAGGAGGATGAAGAAGAAGAAGAGGGAGAACTATCGACTTGTTTCTTGTCTTTCCCCTTAACCAAAAGACACAACGAATCCGACACAAGAACTCGTCCCATAACACCCACCAGCCTGGTTATATGGCAATGGCATACCTACTCACACAAATTGACGCACACACACCCATACAGTGAAATAATATATTATGATAAATTCCTCGGCAATAAATTACTTACTGCCCACAAACTCAAAACCACCTTTTAATTAGAGTGAAATCTTGTTGGAGATAATGAACTTAAATCCTTGCCTCAACCTAACCCTCTGGACTCTATGTATACCCTGGAAGTTGTTAGAAAGCTATCGGTATGAGCTATGAGAAGGTATACTATATAGGAACTTTGCTAACTCGCTTTTTATCCCAATGCAGTAAGTGTGACTGTGAGATGAGTTGGGAGGATTCTTCTTTTACGAAGGGCATGCAACCCGGTGTTAATACCAATGACAATAAGGAATTTCTGTGCGCACTCTGGTGAAGGAATGATGAAGCTTTCGATATTTAGTGCTTCTTGTGGAAACATTACCTTTTACCTGAGTGGGTGAAGGAGTCGTGTGGCATTGCAGACTCTTGTCGGAGATATCTTCAAAGTAATTTGTTCTTTGGCGGTTTCAAATAATCACTCAGCACTCCAGTATAATACTGACAGCGTTTTAAAGATGATTGAGTTTCGTTTAAAGTGGTTTGCTTACATTTTTTTCAAAAGCGAAAGATAACACTAGATCTTTCACTTTTGAAAATTAATATAAAATATACTTTTAAAAGCTTAAAATCAGAATTGAAGCTGTCTTAGAGCTTTTTGTGAGCATATACAATATGAGAGCTTTAAAATGGAGATAGCTTATTAAAATCCATAATTGTAAGGGTGGGAGGCAAACAGAATGACAATAGGATCAGTAAATGGTCAAGAAATCGAATGTGACTGAAGGTGCGTATAGATAGGAACAAAAGAAATAAAGCTTGGAAAACTTTTAAATCAACTCTTTCTCCAACTGACCACGAAATCTTCGTAAATCTTTTTGAAGAATTTCGAACGCTCTCCCATAATCTTTACTCCAACTATGTAACAAAAATGGGGTATTCTCTTAAAAATGATCCAAATAGTTTTTGGTCTTTTGTTAACTAGAAGAAAAAATCGGATGGTTATCCAACCAACTTTGTTTTTAATGGTCTTACCTTGAAAAATACCCCTGACATCTCTAATCATCATCATTTCTCTAATTCCTTTTGTAGTTCCTCTGTAATAATAGATGAAAATTACTTTGATAATCGACTTAGCTGCTCTCAAGTTAATTTTAATAATGTTCCTATTAGCAGTGAGAGAATCTTAAGCTATCTTTCTTCTCTCAATGATGATTTTTCTTCTGGACCTGATATGATTCCACCTATCGTTTTTAAAAAGTGTTCCTTATGTTTAGCTCATCCAATTGAATACCTTTTTAAGCTTTCATTAGCGTCTGGCAAATTTCGTAGTCTTTGAAAAAAATCTTTTATAAAACCCATTTTTAAAAAAGGTGAAAAAATGGAAATCAAGAATTACAGACCAATTTCAAAGCTTTCAAGCATTCCTAAGCTGTTTGAACAAGTTGTCTGCGAAAGCTTATGCTTCTTAACTAAGAATATTATTTGCAACCAGCAGCACGGATTTATGCAAAAAAGATCCACTATAACAAACCTATTATCTTTTCATCATAAATGCTTAAATGCACTTGAAAGTGGCTTTGAATTAGACTGCATTTACACGGATTTTTCTAAAGCCTTCGACCAACTTTCTCATAATGTTATTTTGTTTAAATTAAAAATTTTTGGCTTTCCACCTTTGTTTATTGCCTGGATAAGATGCTATCTAACAAATAGATCTTACCAAGTCAAATTTCGTAACGTATTGTCTAACCCTTTTAATGCATTATCTGGAGTTCCACAAGGAAGTCACCTTGGACCTTTACTCTTCATAATTGCTATAAATGACGTATCTTCTTACATTTCTAATAGTGAAATTCTTGTTTTTGCCGATGATATGAAAATATTTAAAACAATTAAAAATTCTTCAGACCGTATGATCTTACAAGAAGATATAGACAGTTTTGTCTTATGGTGTTCTAAGAATGGTCTTAGTCTAAATGCTTCTAAGTGTCAAAGTATGACCTTTTCGTGTAAAAGAACACCTAGTATTATCACTTATACAATGTCTCAACAAACTCTTTGTCAGGTTTCTACATTTCGTGACCTAGGTGTTTTATTTAGTTCTAACCTTGAATTTGATGAGCACCTCAACTCTATTATAAGTAAAGCAAATTCCATGCTTGGATTTATTAAGAGGTGGGCTAAGGAATTCAATGATCCCTACGTAACACTATCTTTATACAAATGCTATGTTCGTCCTCATCTCGAGTATGCTTCTCAAATTTGGTCACCATTGTATGAAGTCCATAAATCTCGAATTGAGGCTATTCAGCATAGATTTATTCGCTTTGCTCTTAAAGGCCTTCCATGGGAAGATCCATTTAATCTGCCCCCTTATGAGAATCGAATTCGGCTTCTGAATCTCCAATCCCTTTCTCACAGACGGGTCAGTAATGATCTTGTGTTTTTTCATCAATTTCTTTCTGGTCAAATTGATGCTCCTGAATTACTTTCCTTGGTAGGTTTTAACTATCGGGGAGGCTCTTACCGATTGCGTAATAAGGAACTCTTGAATTGCCCCTACCATAGAACTAACTATGGCATGCATGAGCCATTAACTCGCATGAAAAGGTTGTATAATACCAATCACCTTCAAATTGATTTTAATTTGAACAAAAAGCAGTTGAAACAAAACTTAATAACCAGTGTTCCACGAGCATGACTTCTATTTGTTATATGTTTTATTTATCGTATTTTTATTAATTTTTAATTACTGTTTATTGTAAACGTGTCTGTGAACCGTCTTTCTTTAAGTTTGTAAAAAAAATTATTTTGTTTTTTTTTTGTTTAAATATTGTTCATTATTTTTTTTTGTAGTTAATACATGAATTGTTAATTTTTTTTGTGTTTATCTTCAGTCCTACGTTCTTTTTGTGTTGGTGTTGGGTAGTTTCTAACTGCTAACACCTGCATTCATGATGAAGAGCGTAAATAAGTTGCGTACATATGAGTTTGCTCTAAACTTAGTACCACTTGACCTCTGAAATGCAATAAAAAAAATAAAAATAAACTGTTTGAAAAAGCTTTGTCTAAAATCTTGGGTCGCAATGTTTCTCGAAATTACCGGCAGTTCGTATTCTTTATCGTTTTTGGTTTTTTGATCGGCACTCTTTGATGACCATTGTTAAAACTAATAAACACTTCATTGCATACTTCTAGGGTGTTTTGTGTTATAACCGGTTTTAAATAGAAAAAAGTGAGTGTGAGATATCGAGCATTTTTATTTGTTTGAAAGGCCTGTAGATGCCATTATGTGTGGAAAATAACATCGTTGAAATGTCTGCCGTGGCTTCGCATCCGAAGTGTCCAATTTTCCATGACTGTAGCACATAAATCAGGATAAATATGACTGATGGCCTTGGTTATGTTGGCTTTGAGGGCCGCTGTGGTTTGTGGTCTATTCGAATAGACCTCAGAAAACCCCATAAGAAAAACTCTAATGGGGTCAAATAACACGATCACGGGGGCCATACCACATCAACTCCACGTAAGATGACCATGCCCTCAAATCGCTCGTGCAAAATGTCCAATGTGGCATGAGCTGTGTGGCAAGTGGCGCCGTCCTGTTGAAACCAAATGTCGTTGGTGTCCATATCATCCAATTCAGGCCAAAAGTAGTTGGTATTCATCGATTTATAGCGTTCGCCGTTGATGGTAATGACCTGGCCAACATCGTTCTCAAAGAAATATGGACCCATGCTACCGATAATTCAAAATCGACACCAAAAAGTGACTTTATCGAGATATATATATTGGACGCTCTTAGATCTCATGTGGATTGGTATTTGGTATCGTTCCGAATTCGACAATTTTGTTTGTTTGCGTACCCATCCCCGTGCTTAGTGGTTAGTGTGTCGGACTGCTAAGCGAAAGAACCTGGGTTCAAATCCAGCTCATAGCCACCTTTTTTTCTGGGGTACTGCCTCTTGCGAGGAACTGACAAAACCTCCAAGAGTAAAATTTGTCTCGAAAAAGTGCATCTCATGTAGCCGTTCGGACTCGGCGGTAAACTGTAGGTCCCTCCCATTCTTGCAGAGTAACAACACACACACAGGAATGGTTGAGAGTATAAGTCACTAGGCCTTGGCTCCTTAAGGAGCTGTCGCGCCAGTAAATTTATTTATTTTGCGTACCCATCCAGAAATAGGTCTCATCGCTGAAGATGATTTTTCAATGAAAATTAGGGTCAGTTGCAAACTGCTCCAGAGTCCATTCAGCGAACACACCTAACCTATGGTCGTTTACCTACAGCTCATGGGTCAGTTGAATTTTGTACGGATGCAGGCCCAAGTGATGATGTATAGTTCGCCAAGTTATGGTCTGCGCAAGGACGAGTTCTTATGAGCGACTCGTAATTGACTGCCTCTGATTCTCCTGCACACTCTCACGGACGGAACGTTGCCGGAACAGAACCCCGATTTTGATAAAACAAATTTATCATTTGCACGTGTTGTTGCTTTGTCCGTCCATGGTGATTCAGCAAAACAGACTGAATAAATGACAGCCAATTTGACAGATGTAGCTTCAAACACATGAACGCTATCAACTGTCAAACTTCAGAAGTCTCTCTCTGTTGGAAGACCCTATACATACAAAAGTTATTTTAAAGATCAGAGGCATGTACATAATGGGTGGTATGCAAAAAGACCTTGCTCATTGCTCAGTCTCATGAGAATGAAATTGAGCATTTGCAATGAGACAAAGATTTTTTTTTTATAATTAACGCGCGCACAAGAGACTATTTGTTTCCCTTTTACTGTAGAATACATTGCGCGGGCATTAGGAAGAAAGGGATGGGAAAAATAGGAGGTGTCGATTAACAATGGTTTTGAATGCTAGCAGATCAAAATTGCAAGGGAAAATCTCGCCGGGTAAACTATTCCAAATTCGTGTTGTTCGGCTAAAAAAGAATCCCTTTATTTCATGGTACATCCGAAATTGGGCTGAAGGGTGAACTGATGAGAATTCCTTACGAGACTAGTGTTACGGGAGAAACTTTTAAGGGAGGAATGCAGCTGGCTACTTCGAATGGACACTTTGTATAAAAAAACCGATATAATAAGGAAAGGCATGAAATATTGTGCCGGTGTTCGAGAGGAGCAATTGTTTCAGCTTTCGATCTTCGAGATATTCCTTAAGCTGACGGTTAATCAGTGTTTCCATGACCTTAGAAAGAAGGGATGTCAGTGCTATGGGTCGGTAGGAGGAGGGGGAGGATGGGTCACCTTTATTAGGGACAGATGCTGTTTTCCATCTTCTAGGAAAGATTCCAGAAGAGTAGGAGCGATGGAAAAGCTTACGCAGTGGCTTTGCCAGTGTGGAAGAACACCTCTTCAGAAGAATCGGGGGTATACCATCCGGGCCAGCGGATTTGTGTATATCGAGATCTTTGAGAACTCTTGCTACTGTACGAGTGCGGAAAAAAATCTGTCCCATGGAAAAATTTACATTCTCAAGTACAGGAGGGGCAACGTTGCTTTGAGGCAGCGTGGAGCTGGCAGCGAAATGAGCGGCAAGCAAGTTTGCCTTCTCTGAAGAGTAAACATTTGGTTTGTTATTGTCGATGAGCGTTGGAACCGAAGATGTCGAGGAGTTTTTTATATTTTTTACAAATGACCAACAATTTTTACTGCCTTTGGGACACTGCAGAATTTTTTACCTTAATTTTTGGTCATGCAAGACCGCGCTACATGCCATACAGCCGAGGAAACAATCAATTTGGGGATTGAAATTTTAGTGAGCGCCTTATCTCGCGTCGTAGGTCTGTGGCGTGGCCTCCAAGATCGTGCGATTTAACACAGCTGGACTATTTTATGTGCGGTTATGTGACGTCGCTTGTCTACACAGATAAGCCCGAGACGATTGACGCTTTGGAAGAGAATATTTGGCGCGTTATTGCTGACATACGGCCCCAACTGCCGCAAAAAGTGGTCGAAAATTGAGACTCTCGGCTGGAATTTATTCGACCCAGGCGCGGCGGCCAGTTGCCCTAAATCATTTTTAAAACATAATTGCAAACCCATATCTTTATAAAAAAAAGTTCAATTCTTGGCCATAACATTAAAATATTGAGATCTGAGGTTTGAAGTTGAGTATTGGCTGTGTTTCCAGTTGCCATTTGATACTACACCTTGTACTTTCCTCATAGTTGCTCATTTTTTTGGAAGTGATCTTTCTTTCGCTGTGTATAACTACAGGATTATTGTAGACAAATGTATATCCCAAACTCTTACGGAATATAGGTAGTGCTTACGTCTTTGACTCCACATTTCACAATTTTTGATCTTTGTAAGGATCTCGTTTTTAAAGAGTTTTTGGAATCTGTCAAAAAACTCCGCTTTGGGTGATGCCTCTAGATGTTGATACCTTTGTCAGTGCGTTTCGTAGCTCAAAGTTTATTTGTATATGTTTTAACATACCCATATATAGCGTTGAATACATTTAGGTCTATGAAAGAACTTCTAACAGCAGTATTCTGGGTACATGGCCAAAATAGCATCTACGGAAATGTGACTATATAGAGATAGACGGTCAACTGACAAGTTTTAAAAAATATGTATAGATCGAAGATACGCAGAAGAAAGTGGGAATCACAGCAGCTGCTTTCAAGCAATTGTACACTTGGTTTCAGCCGGTTCAATGACGACATTTTGATCAACGAAATAATCTCCGAAAATGTTTTTAATTACGAAGCTCTCCAGCACATCTGAAGTCTGAAGCTTTCGTTTTTACTTCCAACATTGTACTGATACTTTTCTTTGGTCGATAAACTTTCTTCCAAATATTAGCAAGATATTCGAAAAAAATATTAAATCAATTATCAAAACTCTAATTAAGTTGGACAATAAAATCATTCCGGATAATAATTTCGGGTTCAAGGCGGGATATGACACAATTCATGAGCTTCAATATACCTTATTATTAACTAACTCAAACCAGATTTGGCATATGAAAGCTTGTTGTCAAAAGAGCGAGCTCATCTACTTTAAAACGCTAACAACAGCAACGAACAATCGAAGAGATTTTTCATCACACTGAGACAACATTAGTATCAAGCTTCCAGATAAGACCGTGATAGAGACAAGGACAGCAACTTAGTATCCTGGCGTGAATTTTTCCAACAGCTTTAAATAGAAGCGGAAAATGGGCCTATTGTCAAAGTTTTTGAATTTCTTCGTTATTGTATTCTAGACTAAATCCTGGATTGAATCTTGCGGAGGACTTGGCCATTGGCGTTTTGCCAAACTGCTAACATTTTTCAGTTAATCACTTCCAGACGTAACATTCGACTTCAGTCCAGTGTGGTTCCAACCTCTACTTGCGTAGGACGGAGCCTGGACTCTTAAAACCTTCCTCTGCCTACACCAAAAAAAACATCACTCTCTTCGCTGAAATCCTTAAGCGATGAAAGGATTGAGTCCCAATCTGAAATGTATTAGATTGCAGATTAAGTTTGACAGTTTGCTGTGAAGATTTTGTGAACCATAAGAGAAAAGTAAAAAGGCAATGTTCTTAAATATAAAATCGTGTAAATATTATCCTTAATATTCTACTGGAGATACAGTATCTCATTTGAATATGAAGAATTAAATAGCTGCAAAGCAACGTAATACTGGAGCTCAATGTTTGTATTTACTCATCAAAAAAGGTATCCGCGACACTTTCACTTTTATGAACCGAAATTCCAAAAACAACAACTGCCCATACACCCCCAGAATCTTAAGTCAATTACCAATATCAACAAAAATGAAAACGTCTTTTAACTGAGTGCGAACAAAAACCCCTAATTTCAAAACCACGACGGCGACGTGACATTAAAAAAAACAAATGATTTGCCTTCTTTATATTCAAATAAGGCCACTTTCAGTATCAGAGTAAAGAACTAAAACAACACAATTAAGAGCACCTTCCCGATCCAATCAATCGTTCAGTTGACAAATCTGATTGAGTGCCTGCAAAATCCCTGATTTCCCGAGAAAACCAAATCAAAAAGTAAAAAGAAAAGCAAAAGCAAAAAAAAAAATTAAAGAAATAAGAAAAAGAAAAAACACAAACTTAAGGATCCAACGCGCACACCTACAACCACTATCCCTGCTCCCAGCAACACTCAGGGAGTAAACCAACCATACGGCTCGTTAACCATCTTCTGTGTGGCTAATCATTTGTCGCAAATGCGATTAGAACAGCGTTTGTTGGCTTCCCACAACCTCACTTAATGCGGCAGTCAGAGTCATTTATTAGAGAGCAGTGCGCGAATGAAGGTGGCACACTCACACACACACACCACATCCCAACCACCCCCTTCCACAATGACAATCAGTTATTTAACCACTAAGGGAGAAATCTAAGGACTCAATGTCTTCGCTCTGTTTTCCACCACCCATCATCTATAACCACCACCGCTTCCATTGCTAACACCCCCCACCCACGTCAAGGCCTCCCACATCAAGGTCGATTGCTATTTTCTTAGTCCTTGCAAGGACTTTTTTGTTGGCTTTCCCTTTGCTGTGACTTTCTTGTTTTTAGCATTTTATAAGAGAGTCGAGTTTTTTTTTTTTTTTATTTCACTGATGCTCTTCTGCTGGTGCTCCTGCTGCTATTATCACCGGTGAATGTCTGTCGTCGCACTGTCATGTCAAAAGGAGCAACAGCAGACACCTTGGTGGCTTCTGAAGACATCGCACATTTGAACGTGTTCAGATTAGGTTTTACACTTTTTTTTTTTATTTGTACTCAACTTTATTGAGTTTGGGTTTTGGAAACGTGATGAATTAAGGTGCAAGGCCTGTACCTTCTATGGTGTATAGTTGGGGCTTTTTAGGGGGACCCTTTGGTTTATTGTTATTGAAAAAAGAGGAGGTGGTGGCAGTGAGCTCATTAGGACGGGAATTTGTTGGCACTTCGCTAATACTTATGATTTGGTTTTTTTTTTCTCCGAAAGAGACTTTTCAGAATTCAATGAAGTAGTCCGTGTTTTTTGCTTCTTTTAGTGATCTATCTCTATACTATTAAGGAAATTTATGGATTCATGAAAAAAATCATTCGACTAACTTAAACTTTGAACTTCAATAGAATGTGTTCAAGGCAATTTTTTTCAACTAACAATCACAAAGACACTTTTTCCATTTGTTCACGGTATACCAAATATATTCATTTAATAGGAAAAAAGATTGTCAGTATTATATTAAAATGGTAACTAGGGGGGAGGGGGTGGACAGACGTGGTTTTGAATGCTTTCGAATTGAAATGACAAGGGAAAACCTCGCCGGGTAAACTTTTTCAAATTCGTGTTGTTCGGCTGAAAAAAAGATCTCTGTATTTCACGGCACGTCCAAAATCGGCCTCAAGCTGTTAACTTACAAAAATTCCAAGCGTGACGAGTATTACAGGTGAAATTTATAAGGGCGGAATGCAGCTGGATACCTCGAGTGACCATCTTTTTATTAAACCATTTAACTTTACGTTAACTGTTCTAGAGGAACGATTGTTTCAGTGATAGTTATATATTTCCTATCAATCTTAACACTCTATTTTGTATTCTATCGAACAGGTAGAGCGATGTTTGCGAGAAGCACCTGCTCAGAGGTGGCAGATACTCGAGTTTAAGTCATATAAGCGCTTTATAAATTGTAGCCAGAATAGGAAAAAACCTCTTGCACCGATAGCACCTAGCAGCATTTTTTACGATCTCAAGTATGTGGTCGTTCCACCTGAGTTCGTCGTTGACATTTATACCGAGTACTCAAAGCATTTCAGTTTCTTCGATGCATGTGCCATTCAATGGCATGGGGAGTATGTTTAGCTTTAAGGATAGAAGATAGCATTGACTTTTCGAAACATTAAATTCCCCAGAATTCCTATTACCCCATTTGACAATGCTGAGTAAATAAGAGTTTAATGAGCTTAACATTGTAGGTCCGGAAGCGATGAGCTTGAATCACTAAACGAAAATATAAAAAGCTGACGATAAATTCGTCAATGAAGCCATCAGGTGGATTAGAATAAATAGACAGGAGATCATTTAAAATAAATTGCACGACTGGATCGCACTTACTTGCTCATATGTGCGGTCACATTGTAGAATACAATTTAAGAAAATTGAAGTTACCATTAAAGAATTTATTCGACTTTTGTGACTTTTAATTGTTCGAATAAAGTACGTTAAATTGTATTGAGTGAAATAATTTAAACACCATTTTATTTCTTTAAAAAATGTTAAAAAGTGTGATTTTTTTTCAAATTCGTAGAAACGGTTTTTAAATAAAATGTTTTTTTCTTAACAACTTTAAAAAATAATAATAATTTAAGAAAACAAACTAAAGCATAAATTAACATACATTTAAAAACAAATAAAAAAAAAATCACCAACCCGTTTTCAAATATTGATTTTTCAAAAAAAAAAAAATGATTTAAGATACAAAAAAAAGTTTTCGAAAAAAAATTATGCGAAAATACTTGAGCTACCTACATCTTCTTGAATATAACTTTTTAAAGTAATCAGATCACTAGTTATCGAAAAAGTCGAAGAAAAAAAAAACGGTCCTATGGGAGGTACCGTTTTTAGCCCACCATATTAAATTTTTTTCACCAAAATACAGTGCATACTGCATACCTACATAGTAGTACACTATTTTTTATAATAAAAATTCTTGGAGCCGTTTTCGAGAAAAACGATCTTTTACATAACGGTTATATGGCAGGTACCGTTAATTTTTGCGCTAAAAAAATTGAAAAAAAACTCCTCTGTAGAGAATGTCAAAATAACCTTAAGTTCTAAATTTAAAGACGATTACTCAACCGTGTAGGGTACAGTCCAACATACATTCGTACAGATAGACAGGCAGACGGACAGAATTTTGCCAGTAACTCGAATATGTTTCCCTATCATCGTAATTTCATGTTTGATTGTTATCTCAAAATGTTTAATCTGCACGAAGCATAACTTGCATTATAATCGCAAGTAAAAACGAGAAAAAGAGTAATGGACAGAACGGAGCCCTGGGGCACACCAGCATTTATTTTGTGCGAAACAGACTTTAAACCGTCCAATACAACTTGTATTGAACGGTCCAGAAGACAGCTTATAATCCAACAAAAAGAATATCATCGATTTTAAAAGCAGAAGATTCTTGGAGAGTAAGAGCGATGGAAAAGCTTCAGAAAAATGGAGGTGTAACATCCGGACCAACGGATTTGTGTATATGGAGATCTTTGAGAACTCTTGCTACTTTACGAATGCGGACAAAAATATGTCCAATAAAAAAAATAACATTCTCAAGTATAGGAGGGTTAACATTGCAGCAGGCAAGTGGGCTGAGAGCCAAATTTCTCTTCTCTGAAAAATAAACTTTTGGTTTTTCATTGGCGATGAGAGTTGAAACGGAATATGTTGAAGAGTTTTTAGTATTTTCTACAAATGACCAATATTTTTAAGCAAATCGGAACCGTAATTTTTGGTCGAGCTCTAATGATGAGTATGAACCCTTAGATTTTCCTGCAATTGTTCTTGGCAGTGATTGCATTAGCTATGTTAATAATGTTTCTTAATTGGTATGCATTATTAGTGGTAAGTCCTAAATACTTCTATATATTTACTTTAACTGTTCTAACTGTTCCAACTTTTGCTTTTAATAATTTTTTGTTCGATTCAACTATGATGTTCCAAGACATTCCAGCTTGGCCAATTGCGCCATACTTTTTTAGTAATGAATATAGATTACTACCTGAAACTCAGGCTTGTTTTGAGGCTTAATAATATCAATGTCCAAGTTACGTTAGTGAAGCTTTAATTTTTGCCCAATCACATAGAAGACTAAACATTATTTGCACTTTTTTGTCATAACATTGCAGAACGATCATCTTATATACGCTTTTGCAATTCTCTACAGCCTACATTATATGCATTATAGTATTTTTCTTACTTCTTATGTACTCTATTTATGACTTGCGATTGTAGGTACTATAAGCCAAGTTATGGATTCGTACAAAAAAACCTAATTCTAACAATCAAACATGACATTACGATGATAGAGAAGTCGAAAAATGTGGGTCGGGAAATTCCGTCGTCTGTCTGCCTGTCTGTTCGTAACACTACAGCCTAAACGGATATTCTGATTTGCTTCAAACTTGGTATTTAGTATTCATTTGGTAGTATTTCAGGGGTTGTTTTTGATTTTTGCTCTAGGTCGAAAAATAACGGTACCAGCGATACAATCTTTAACAAAAAGTTTGATTTTCTCGAAAACGTCTCTAACCATTTTGATAAAACTTTCAGGGTGCTATTTTTTCACAACAATACATCTTTCAGTCAGAATGAATTTTTCACTGTCCCCCATAGGACAGTTTTTTTTTCTTCGACTTTCTCGAGAACTGCTTAACCGAGTACAATTAAATTTGATATTCAGGAAAATGTAGATAGCCAAACCAATTCGGCATAAAAATGTTTTCGATTACCTTTTTTCGTATTTTTAATAATTTTTTTAAATATTTTTATTTTGAAAAATGAATATTTTGAAAACAGGTATTTGAAGTTTGTTCTTAGTTTTGCTTTTAAATGTAAGTATTTTTTGTGTTTAAGTCATTGTCGATTTATTTGTTTTCAATTTTTTAAAAAAAAGTTGTTAAATAAAAACCGTTTTATCTAAAAACTGTTCCTACGATAAAACAAAATAAAGTTTTTCACGTTTTCTAAAGAAATAAAATGGCGTTTAAATTTGTCCGCTGAAAACTATTTTACGTACTTTTTCAAACAATCAAAAGTCAGAAAAATCGAATAAAAACTTTGAAATTCCTTTAATATTTATCAAATTTTATTCGAAGCAGTTGTGCAATTTATTTTTTTTCTTCAATTGAATTGTTAAACGAGGCCCTGATTTTATTTATGTATATGTATGATTGTTGTTATGCACATACCTATATTTTTTCAGTAACTAACAAGAAAATAGTAATTTCACTTACTGATGCTCTACGTAAATTCCAAAAGATTTGAACCTTAATATATTTTGGTCTAGGGTTGGTGTTCTAGCGTTCTAGGGTGTCTGATTAATAATTATCAACGATTTATTTCTATGCGAATTAATTTAGTTGCAGTATTATGTTGCGAACGACCGATCTAATTCAATTCTGTTTGAAGACTAATTGTAAAAATGCAAAAACCGGTTTCTGGTTTATAGAAAGCAAAGAACCTTATTTTTTCTCCCCACGCTATTTGTTGTTTGTTCATCTGTATTTGTAACCAGGGCTATCTGTCGTCACTTCCCAATTTTACAGTTGTCATTGTAAATGTTTTAATTTTTCTAGATGTGAATCATCAAATTTTAGTCAAAATCACGACAACCAAATGGTGATGTTTTGCAGATATATTGCTCTTAATTTACTTGTACTAAATGTACTCGTATTTTCCGATTTCGCTAAAGAATTTTAGTTTGCCTTTTTGCCTGAACACATTGACGGAAGATCGCAATTGCATCACTGCAAACTCGTGGCTGCGCACTGTAATAAACTGAAAAAAGAACAAGAAAGGATGTGTGCTGAAAATCTATTCGCTAAAGTGTTTTGTATGTGTTTTGTTTAGTAAGCAAATTTTTTTTAATTATTTTGTTTTAACACCTATCTATAGGTACACTCAGTACTGCCCGTGGCTTAGTTAGTGTGTCCCGCTCATAGCCACCTTTTTTCCGGGTTAATGTCTCTTGCGAGGAATTGACAAAACCTCAAAGAGTAAAATTTGTCTCGAAAAAGTGCATATCATCTAGTCGTTCGGACTCGGCGGTAAACTGTAGGTCCCTTCCATTCTTGTAGATTAACAACACAAACACAGGAATGGTTGATAGTATAAGTCACTGGACCTTAGCTCCTTAAGGAGCTGTCGCGCCAATAAATTAAAATAAATCCATTTGCTCATTTTATTTGTATTAGTAAAAGCATTGAATTCAATACCATAAAAAGAATCCACCACGGCGATAAAATGCAAATGAAACGGTATGAGATAGTTGAAACACTGCACAGAGTTTTGCTTTTACACGTTGACTGTTAAGTCACGACTCACACAAATGCAAAAGAGATAACAAATTCGAAAGTTGAGAAGCAAAATAATTTTATCATTATAATGCTTCATATGTTTTCAGTGCTTGTAGAGTCGGTTTTGCTGTGAGCGATTTCTCGCATATTTGTTGAACAACTGAGCACTTCGAGCGTAATAGACTATTATTTTTTTATTATTAATTGCTTCGTGTCAAAAATAAAAAAAAAATCAGACCTTCTCAAGCAGAATAAAAGAACAAGAGGAATGCCAAATTTGAGTAATGATAGTCAAGCGAAAAAGTCTAAAGTATAAAAGTGCGAGACTCACGAAAGAAAATAACAAAGAGAACTTCGAAATAAGTCAAGACTGGTCGGCCTAGGTGTAAAAGCACACTTATAAATTATGAGACTCATTCAGATTTTGGGTTCTTTAGCCCATCACTTTCGTTCTTATTATAAATCATTCCTTCTCTTTTACATTTTCATTCAAGTTGCATGCGTGCTTCCATCAATGTGGCGAGGTACAAACGATGGCAAACAAGTAGAAGAAGAAGGAGAAAAAGAAGAGGAAGAATAATAAAAGGAAGAAGAAGAAAATGAAGAAGAAAAAGTAAAGAAGAAGATGGAAAAGAAGTTTTTTACTGAAGTACTAAATTCTTCAACTTTGAAATCAACTATTTCTTCGTTGTTGGGTGCAAATGTTGAAATAATAGTTCAGAAAACTCTTTGTTAAAAGACGTCTGTAGAAAATTTTGTAGTTATCAACAAAATGTTGGCTTTATTGTTAGCCGCCTTTGGTGAAAGTTTTTCTTAAGCATATATCGTTCTTTGACCAACAATTTTGGAAAGTAAGTGCGGTTTGTGGATTTTGTCATATCGGAGTTCCTGAATTGTTTGAATAGCATCAATAGACGGATTTGGTGCTCCTGCTGTTGGATGAATATAGAACAAACACTATTAGACTACATAAACTGCACATGTTTAGGATCTCGTCGCCAGAAGGATTCCTAAGCACGTATTCCGTTTTACCATGACAGTCTTCATTGCCCTCGTTAGACTAAACACCTTAAATACTGGTTCAATGATATGTCCAATGGAAAACGGATTTTGTATATATATATTTAATCACCATCGTCACAACAGCCATGTTTGAATATATGGCAGTAAAGAGAAAGCCAACCTTCCTAAGTCCTTGTTTTTTTTTTTTGAAAAAAGTTAATTATCAATCTTTCTCTTCATGATAACCGGAAATCCTTCCAAACATCCGCCCCGCCACGCCCGCACCCCGAGATAACACTGTTTCATCTCATAATTTACTAATTCCCCGCTCCCCGCCAGCACATTTCAAATGATGCATTATCCTCTCACTCAATTTGAGCCAGCTACAAAAAAAGGATAATTTAAATAATTTCCTTCCTCACAGTTAGGCACTCCATTAGCATTTATTCATTTAATTCACAAAGAAAAAGATACAACAAAAAAAATTAATTAATGTTAATAATAAGTATTCACACAACAAAATACCATGACCTTAGCCCAAAACATTTGCCAAAAAAAAAGTCACTTTTTCCCAGGATATGGCGCGCTGCTATGCGAAATTAATTTCTAGTCTCTCCTCTGGATCCCCCAACTCCAGGACGACTCCCTCTTCGGATTCGACATCCTTCCCATCAGCAGTGAATGTAATTCATTTTCGTTTCATTTCAATTAGCTTAATTCCAAAGTATTATTTCGAGCAATTTGTTTAGCGGAGGTCGCTTCATTTTAGGATAAACTTCCATCTGTTTTCCCCGTTGCTGCAGCCTTATTCCTGTTTCTTGAAAATTCGGAGCAGTGGAGGATGCCTTTGCCTCCAGCTCTCCGTCATGTCGGCAGTAAATAAATAAGTCGCTTGCGAGCTGCGAGTGTATTGTGTGCCTCGATACTATTTCTATGTTTTAATTACAAACTAAAGAAGGAATGGTGGCAGGCAGGGGCGGATTTGCATGATTTAGACGCACACTGTTCTCATTCCCTAAGGGCGATGGACGCGACGCGACTCAATACCACGGAAAAGATCTGAAACACAAGCAATATTTTTCTAACCCAGAAGGATGAGAATGGAGGAATGGAAGGGAAGAGGTAATGAGGGATCTCTGTTATCACATCGAAGGCGCGGTGTTGGCGAGTCCTTTTCTATAGAAAGTTGCTTCAATCTGCTGAATGGAGGGTTCGGTTGGGGTTAATGGCTGAATATTACAATTATTTTAAATGGTGGTCTTAATTGGTTTTATGTCCTTCATTTTGGTAGTTATTTTCGACATTTCCGAAAAGCACACGGTGTGTGGATGCCATTAAAATGTTTGATAATTTTCAATGTTTGTTTGTTTAAGTCGTCCTTGTTGTAATTGGGGTTTGGGGAGGGGAAGGGGTGGTAGTAGTCCTCGTCTCCTTGTCGTAGTCCTTCAATCGTTTGTTGTGCTCTAGCTGTAGGGATATTTTCTGTTTCAGTCGTTTTAATTTAAAAGGATACTGCTGATGATGTTGAAAACAGTCAGTTTTCCATCAGGAGGGAGGTAAGAAAGATGATGTTGGTGGTGGTGGTCCACTTTTTAGAATTATTGCTTTTTGGGAGCAATTGTGGGACGCATTTGAAGGAAATTAAAATTTTACTTGGATTTAATAAGAGCTTTCTGTAAGATGGATGGGGGAGTTGATGCTCTCTGTTTCATCGACGATGAAAAATGTTTAGGGGCAATAAAGCAATGGCATAGAAGTGGTACGGGAGCAGTAAATATATAGTTGAGGAATTTTAATTAAATTTTAATTGCAGTTATTTCGCTTTATTCCGCTAAGAAATTTTATTTACTGATAGTAAACTTATGTATTAAAATGGAAGAAAAAAAGAAATTTGACTGCCAAGGAACTTCAATTGATGGATTAACTTAAAATGGATGGGTTACCATCCAATTTATATTAATTAGATAAGCCTAACCTTTTCTTGAATTCAGTAACAGACACTTCTGTATAAATATTAATATAACATGTGGTTTTGAATAAAAAAGGTATACAGTGTTGGAGAATCATTTGGTTTGGTGCCCTTGCTCTGCAGCATTTGAGATAAATTACTTAAAAAATAGGCATAGTCGGTGGGCCTTTCTAAAACCCTAAAAATACCTTTTATATACATAATAAAGTAAACAATGCTTTAGTCAAATGTTCAATAAATTTGGTCATTTTTTTACTACTCAATATGGAGTTGGGAGGATCTAAAGCACTTGCACTCTGGACATTGATTGCGCTCAATTTTCGGTTGCAATAACCGTTACTTTTCTGTTATGTTTGCATTGCAGTTGTTGCTTTCACAATCTGATTCTTCTGACCCTCAATGATTTTCGCTTCAACAAGGGGCGATAATGAGTAAGATGACCTCTTCTAAAACCTGCAGATTTTGTTTCTTGTTTTTGTAACTCCCCAATTACACGATGTCTATTGAGACATGTATCTTTTTCAGTTTTCCTTTTCAACTTTTATCCCGTTAGACAAAAGCAATTACACAGTTGAATTTAGAGTAATGTCTCACTTAGACAGATCTTCTTTCAGTTCTTCATGCATTTCCTTTGTATCTGCTTTTCTAAAACCAGATTCATATATATGTACATATATATGACAAAAATTTAAAAATAAAGTTTTTTTTGTTTGTAATGGCACACTACGACATTATCTTTTACTTGGCGGTAATCATAGAACAAAGAAAAAGAACCGACCAAGCCCTGCAAACCATGAATTTTTATTTTGTGTATGTGAATACGTGTGAGATTCGTGTGATAAGCAACCAATCAGCCATATGTTTCATGCCCACAAAAATGCAAGCGTATTAGTAGTATTATAAGAAATGCACCGGTACACATATGTCGCTGAACAGGCCATTATCCAGTTCGTAGGCGAAGAGAGAATTATCCTCTCAGTTATTGTTCTTGTTTCTTTTTTCTATGGCGGCAACGCTGCCCTTGATGCCTGGCTTATTCATATGATGCTAGCTTCACCATTGTATATACACTGCCTCTAGTATACAAAATGTGTACTATAGAAAATGTATATACAATGGCTCCACGAAGTTAAGACTTTGTATATACACTGCATATAGGACTATCATGAAGCATCATTTTTTAGTTCTGAATCAAGTCGCAATGAGGCGTGCTGAAATTGCCAATTGGTGTGAATATAGAATAAGTACAGACAACAAAAGTGTATGAAATACTAGTAAAATATCGGTAAAAGTTCTCGTCACCACTATTTAGAGTTAGTTCTGAATCAATCAGGAAGATGGCAAGACGAAAAATGACCACCATGAGAGTACTATAGAAAATGTATATACAATGGTTAAGAAAGGGAATGAAACAACACAAGATAAAAAGAACACGAGAAAAGAGAAACGTCAACGAAACATTTTCCCGCTACTCACCGGAAAGTTCCTCTTGCATCTCATCACTGCAAACCTCCTTTCTCTTTCGTACTTATGTGAGACAAGGCTCACAAGTCATCGTGTAATTGCAGATTATGCAGATAGAAGAGAAATTATAAAGGAAATTTTTGGTCTTTAAACAGAATGAATTCCTGAGACGAAAATGTAAGGTTCAAAGGCGTGGTAAGTCGATTGTATAGTTGACGTCGATGTCTCATCCAAAGCGACTGAAAAACATTTAAGTTCATTAAGGAAATCACTAGATGACCAATAATTCTTTCGGAATTTTCAAGCAATCCATTTAGTTTGAAAGAATTAGACCAACTTTTCTCAATACTATATAAATGAATCCAATGAATAAGGTAAAAACAAATTCAACAAGCTTCCGCAGCCTCTAACTATTTCCATCTCTTGCTTACTATTTCCAACTTTCGAACCCAAGCTTGTGGTTCTCTTTATTTGCAAAATTGAGGTTTCACGAAATGGTCTATGCACAACCCCTCTATCGGCTATGCATCTACGACTTTATTGGTAGTGCTTACAACCATTAATTGGAGCGCTGAAGCCTTAACTACATAACTTAAGATTAATAGTATCACTATCACGTGATTCCCATGGTCCCTCTTCTTTCTTTGAAAGAGAAGAAGTGTTCCTGTTTCTCCAGACTATTGTAGGGTATTGCAAGCAACAATTCTGGCAATCAAAAAGGTCCTATCTTCGCCCGAGGAAACACATTTTCACAGAGAGCCAATCTGCTTTAATATCACTCTGTTCTGTTTCCACAAACTCTGTTATTACCCAAAATATTTCTCATCTCTCAAGAATATGGCAGACAATTTCAAATTGCACCTCTTTGTTGGTGCCGGAACGCAGAGACATTTTAGGAAATTGCAAAACCGAAGAACTTGTCAGAAAACAAACTACAACACTAGTCTTGGTCGATCTAAAGCTCAACGGGGATGGTCATTTTTGGCGGTGGTGCGCGCAAAAAAAAAATAAAACGAAAAAAAGCAGAAGTATCGCTGCACAAATACCTTCGCGTGTCGAAAAAAAATTACCGCCTGTGGTGCGCGCACAAAAAAATAATAAAATCGAAAAAAAATATCAAGAAGTGTCTGAGCTTCATCAATTTCGCGCGTGTTTAATAAATTACCGCTTGCGACACAAAAGCCCTCCTCTAATCCTTATCACCTTGTGCGTAACTGTCATTAACTATACACTGCAAGTATCGTATGTTTATCGTATGATGATTTGCAGTGTAATGCTGAATGTCATCTGATCTGTCTTATTGTGATGTGATTTTAAATTAATTTTTTGTATGTAAACTATCTTAACGGCATAACACCTAGGATAGTTAATAACGGAAATTAATAAATCGGAGTTGTGTTTTGTGTTTTTGTATTGTTTAAATGGTAGGTAATTTTCTTGTCATGTACTCCAACATTTGTGGGTTAAGAAAGAATTTCTTTCATGTGCACGCCTACACTGTGTAACACAGGCCAGCTGTTTTGGCATTAAATGAAACTCAAGTTGAAGCAAATACTGATTTATCAGAATTTGCTCTACATGGATATACATTAGGGCCATTAATTTTCTCCCATCATGGTCTCGTCGTTTATGTTGGGAATGATTTTGCTTGCCAGAACCTTCCCCAATACGGTCAATGCTCCAACACGGACTTTAATTTCTTGTGGCTCAAATTTACTGTCCTATCTATCAACTACCTACTATCATTCATTATTGCTTCATTTACAGGAGCCAAAATCTCGACAGTAAATTCAATTTAACGAGTTTGATGTGCTGTCGCGATTCCATTTCGAAAATTGTTTCCCATTGTCCTCGCACTGAAATCGTTATTGCGGGTGATTTCAATGTACACAATTCTAGTTGGCTCCGCTATTTCGGCCAGACAACACCCACTCGAAGGAAGGTATGTCGAGCTCTTTGCCGGGTTACATAACCTAACCCAACTGATCGATGTGCCAACGCGTATACCGGATTTTGCTGGACAAGCCGCACATACTCTTGACTTGTTTCTCTCTTCGCACCCTGATAAGTATACCATTATTGTAACTTCTCCATTTGGAACTTCAGATCATCGTGTCATTTCAGCTAATTTCTCATTCCCCCCCCCCCCCCCCATCCAGTTAAGGATAAAACTTCCCACCAGGACCGTTTGGCAGTATGAGAAAGCCAACTGGGACGGCCTGAATATTTTTTTCCGAAACTTTAACTGGTAACTATGCTTCCTCGATAATGACATTGATGCCAGTGCTGAAAGGATCTTCTTGGGATGCGTGCTTTTATTCCTAACAGAGTAAAAAGTATTAAACCTAAAGAAAATTCTTGGTTTAACTCTGAGTGTAAAGAAGCTATCAGGCTAAAAGAAGTAAGTTTCCGATCTTTTAAAGCCAACCCTACAGAGGAAAATCGGATAAAGCACAAACAAGGAAGGAACTCATGCAACTCCGCTAGCCCGGAAGCCACTGCGTAAGCTTTTCCATCGCTCCTACTCTTTTGGAATCTTTCCTAGAAGATGGAAAATAGCATTTGTCCAGCCTGTCCCTAAGAAAGGAAACGCTGATTAACCGTCAGCTCAAGGAATATCTCGAAGATCGAAAGCTTCTCCATGACCGTCAGTATGGCTTCCGCAGCAACCGTTCCACTGGCGATCTGATGGCATATCTCACCGAACAGTGGAACAAATCCTTACATCGCTTTGGTGAAAGTAAGATTATTGCTCTTGATATCTCCAAGGCATTTAATAGAGTTTGGTAGGAACCTCTCTTATCGAAAATGCGTGCTTTTGGGACCGATGATACTCTTGTTTGTTGGATTAGAAGCTATCTTCTGGACAATTCAATACTAGTTGTATTTGACGGATTCCAATCTGATTCCCACAAAATAAATGCTGGTGTTCCCCAGGGCTCCGTTCTGTCTCCGACTCTCTTCATAATCTTTATAAATGACCTTTTGTCTGTTGCTTCTAATTAACTTAACTGTTTTGCTAATGATTCTACCCTCAGCTTTTCATATTCATTTGATGATTCACGTCCTTCGCCTTCGGACTTACAGTTGCAACGGTACCGTATGTCAAGCTTATTAAACTGCGATTTATACAGCATTGTCAAATGGGATAATAGGAGTCGTGTGGAGTTTAATGCTACGAAAACTCAATGCATTCTTATGTTGTTAAAGCTAAACATACCTCCCATGCCATTGTCCATGAATGGCACTTACATTGAAGAAACCGAAAAACTTTCAGTACTCGATATGTGTGTCAACGACGACCTCCGTTGGAACGACCATATACTTGAGATAGCTAAGAATGCTGCTAGGTGCTTAGGTTTTCTGTATCGGTGTAAGAAGTATTTTTCCCCATCTGATCTGGCTACAATCTATAAAGCGTTTATACGCCCAAAACTTGAGTATAACTCACACCTCTGGGCAGATGCTTCTCAAGCATCGCTTCACCTGCTCGATAGAATACAAAACAGACCGGTGAGATTGATAGGAAATAAAACTGCCGCTGAAACAATTGCTGCTCTCGAACACCGGCGCAATGTTTCATGTCTTTCCTTATTTTACCGTTTCTTTCATAAAAAATGTTCACTCGAGGTAGCCAGCTGCATTCCTCCCGTTAAAAGTTTCGCCCGTAATACTCGTCTCTCAAGGAATGCTCATCAGTTCACCCTTTTCGGAAGTACCGTGAAATATAGAGATTCTTTTTTTAGCCGTACAACACGACTTTGGAATGGTTTACCCGGCGAATGTTAATCGACACATTTTTTTCCATCCCTCCCTAATCTTCCTATGCTCGCGGAGTGCGTTTTAACACTATAAGGGCAACACACAAATCCCTTTTGCGCGCTCTTGTTATACAAAAAAAAATAAGGAAATCATTTGTTAACCCATTGCTGCATATAAACTTATAACAAAGCAAGATTCCACGGAGGAAACAATATATCATGGACAATTATCAGTACTTGTCCAGCCACTAATCAGATCTAACCACAGCTGGATTTGAAACGTTCCAAATGTTTGTTGACTTTCAGTAGGGTACTTATTAGCTTCATAATAGATGTCATCAGTCACTAGTCACTGCCTTGTAGGTTTATACTACACGATGTTCACTTTCTTCTCAAATAATTTTTTTAGAAGTTGCATGGTCTTTTCCAAAGACGTAAATAACACTTAGAAGAATTTTTCTTGGAGGATCCCAGTGATCTAAAAAAAAAACATAGATATCATCAATCTCCATTAAAAGTTCCAAATGCTTTAACTAGTGTGATCATATCTGATATCACAGCAGTTACTTAACTTAACTGCCACATAACCGTTAGGGAAAAGCTTATTTTTCTGTAAATCAGCTTCAACGATTTTGATGAACATTTTTGAGAATTTGTTTGTAAGTATTAGCTATCATCTTATCAAAACCAAATTTACGAAATTATCAGTACCTTTCATATAAGGTTTTTTTTTTAATTTTCGACCTTCTCGGTAACGACTCATTGGATTTCTTTCAAATTTTATGATAATCAAGATAGCCTTATTAGTTCTGCATACCAAATTTTTTGATTTGTTTTTTTTTTTTTTAATTCAATATTTTTAAAACTAATTAAAAAATGTTGTTTAAAATTTTATCGTCTACTACTATATACTACTACTGTACTATATTACTGTATATTAATAAATTCTACAAAACTGCCTACGAAAATCTTAAAAAATCTTCTTTTTTCAAAGAAATTAAAAAAAAACAGGTTTTCATCAAAATTCGTCCTACAATTTACGAAAGACTTTTTTCATAAGTCTTTTTTTGTTTTATAAGACGTGTGATAACGTACCGAAACCGTTAATTGTTGTAGTTTTGACACTTTTTATAGTAAATGAATGTTTTTGTTTCTGACTACATGTTGTTGATATTTATGAAATAAAGATAATGAAAACAGGATTTAAATAAAATAAAATATTTTCTTTAACAAAAGTTTTCAAGATTTTTATAATTATTTTTACTTGCGATTATATGTACTATAATGCAAGTAATGCATTCGGTCAGATTAAAAATGTTAAGATAACAATCAAACATGATATTACGATGATAGATAAACATATTTAAGTTACTAGCAAAAGTCTGTCCGTCTGTCTGTTTGTCTGTCTGTACGGATGTATTTTGACCTTCAGCCTAAACGGCTGGTCCCAATCATCTTAAAACTTAGAACATAATATATTTTGACATTGTACAGAGAAGTTTTTTTCAATTTTTTTAGCTCAAATATTAAGGGTACCTGCAATATAACCGTTAAGGAAAATCTTATTTTTCTCGGAAACGACTCGAAGAATTTTTATGAAAAAAAAAATTAGTGTATTATTGTAGGTGTGTCATATTTTGGTGAAAAAAAAATTCAAACCGTGGGCTAAAAGCGGTACCTCCCATAGGACCAGTTTCTTTTTTCTTCAACTTTCTCGAAAACGGGTTATCCGATTACAATCAAAATTGATATTTAAAAAGATGTAGGTACCTAAGTAATTTAATTTTAAAATATTTTCGAAAACTTCTTTTTTGTATTTTTAATAATTTTTTTTCAAACGGGTAGGTGTTTTTTTTTTAATTTTGATTTAACATGTAGTTAATTTATGTGATTAAATTTGCATTCTTGGATTATTATTTTTTTATTTTTTTGAAAAAAAGTTGTTAAGAAAATCCGTTTTCTTTTAAAACCGTTTATACGATTTTGAAAAAAAAATCACACTTTTTCAAATTTCTTAAAGAAATATAATGGCGTAAATTATGCCGCCCAATCCGTTATTTTTTCGAAGAATCAAAAATCACAAAAAATCGAATAAATACTTTGAAATTCTCTTAATATTCTTTAAATTTTATTCGACTGTGTGACCTCACATATGAGCAAGTACGTGCGATCCAGTCGTGCAATTTATTTTTTTATTTATTTATTGAACAACATTTATTAATTAATTTTATTTAAAAAAAAAAAATTAAAAATAATGAAAACTTATATTAAACAAAATATTTTATGTTATTATATATCTTGTTTTCATTAACTTTTTATGGGTTCAGACCGGGTGATTTTTCTATATAAATGTAACTTGTTTCTGCTTAATATGTATCTTGGCGCAGGGACATAAGTTCCAACTTATAGTTTTGGGACTCATGTCCCACATTGGTGGGACTTAAGTACCAAAATCTAATTTGGGACTTATGACCCACCCTGGTGAGACAAAAGTCACAACTTTTGTTGGGCGAAGATGAGACAAAAGTCCCAAATTCGATGAGGTATAGTATTTTTAAAAAAGGAACAAAGCTATCACTTAAATGTGGGCTCTGTGAAGTAAGGCCACAAGAAATAAAGTCCCAACCCCAAAAAATAAATAATGCCCAAAAATTAGACTTTCCTCTTTTTATTTTCATTTTTCACCTTCAAAAATAGCTTCCTTCGGAAGCATATCGACACATCTCAATTTTTTTCAAAAACCACAATAGCTAGGCCCGATTTTTAACAACTATTCTGTTATTCGCTGATGATTTTCAAAACAAGCCTCACATTGCCTAGCTTTTGTGGTTTTGAACAGAATAGTTGAAAAAATCACATATTATATATTATATATTATATATATATTATATATATATAATATTTAATATATATAATATATAATTATATATATTATATATTATATAGATATTTTCAACTATTCTGTTCAAAACCACAATAGATAGGCAATGTGAGGCTTTTTGTAAAAAATCATCACCGAATCTAGAGTTTTCAAGAAAATTAGGCAATGAAAAAGGCCCGAAATTTAAAAACATGAATAAAATAAGGCTCCAAAGTTATTATTGTAGTCACTATAAGATTTTGAGTTGGTGTGAGGCTGGTCAATGCAAAGCTTCTTTATATCTGTCATATCCTTAAAAATAATTCATTTTGCATAACCCAACCTCGCACCTATTCTAAATTCTATAATGGACCCAAGCAGGGGGTTTCGGGGGGCCACGTTACTGTTACAGCGTTATCGCGCCATGATTACCGATTATTTTTGTCCCCAATTGGAAGATTTGGACTTGGGCGACATGTGGATTTAACAGGATGGTACCACAAGCCACAAAGCACACCTTACAATCAATTTATTGAAGAGTAAGTTTGATGAGCGTGTTATCTCAAGAAATGGGCCAGTCGATTGGTCGCCTCGTTCGTGCGATTTAACGCCTCCAGACTATTTTCTTTGGGGCTACGTTAAGTCATAGGCTTATGCCAAAGTGGCCGAGTCATCGAAAATTGGGTCCAACGAATCGATCGCTGCGAACGTGCCCGCGGTGGTCATATAAACGAAGTCGAAATCCATTCATAAATGTTTTGATTGTACTTCAAGCCGATAATAAAGTTTTTGAAATATCTCAAATGGTTAGCGTTTTATTTTAAGAAAAAGTGGTCAAGTCCTTAAAGAAACCTTTACTTGCGACCAAGTCGTTCGCATTTTGTTTATTCAGTAAATAGGCTGAACACTGGTTTGGTGTGCTTGCTCTGCTTTTATAATCTTTTTGATATCCTTCACATGCACTCGGTTATGAGTATGAGTTGACAGGCTGGACGACACTGGTTCTGGTTAAGTCACCTGGCTCTGTCTCCGCAATTTAAGGGAAGTTTTTTTGGGGCATTCCTGCACACACACACCCACACACCCACACAGCTAGCATAGCACCTAACCTTCAAACTTATATGCATTATTTGACTTGCCGTTTGATAAGATGTGTTCCTGTTCTCTAAAATTATCGAACCAAAGCATATCCAGGATGAATTCAATGGATGCAACATTTATCTGATCCTTTAGAACAGATACCCTTGAACTTGTCCATTAACAGAGGCATTACTATTTTTATTATTACCTTCTGCTTGGAAATATAAATTCTGCCTTAGGATCTCTATAAACATGAAGATTGAATGGCAATCTATAGTTTCAGCGTTGTATCCAAAGTTTAAACATATCCTTTCAAATGGGACAATGCTGTAACAACCAATTGAAATGCATATTTGACGGCTGGGATGAGATCATGCTAAATCAACCTCGCAGAACTCCTGCTCTTAAGGCACATTTTTCTTGAAACACATCGCTCATGAAACTTTTGACTTCGTTTAGCTTTTAAAAGAGTTAGTCTTAGCTTCTATTCAAAGTTCCAGTGGCAAGATCTCGCAATGATTTCTCGCAATGATTTGTAAGTCGTTCGTATATGCAAGGTGTTGAATATACTTGACAAGTATTGTACCGCTGAAATTATAGCTCTCCAAGGCCATCAGCCCTTAAGAATCTTATTTTTACATAAATTTTCCAAAAACAACATATTTTGTCATTTGAGACGAAAGTTGCGAGGGTCTGTCAAATAAATTTCATGTTTCGCTGTGACCGTTGTTACCTGCACATTTGTCAAAATTCTCAACTTTTGATTTTACCTAACTGGTTCACTTGGAGCCTATTGCAGTTACTGAATAAGCAGCTGATTGAAGATATCAAAATTAAATGTGCACCAGGTAGGTAAACCTACGAACATGATAACTTTAATTAAAAGATTCACGGTAAGTCGAGCTTTACCTTGTAAAACCTCTTCAATATCATAAATAGATAGATCAAATTCAAGGAGACTTAAATTGCAATACGCCTAACTCTCATTTTACCTGCAACAATTTTAGGATTTTTGACCCCAAAACTTACAATAAACTGATTGTTTCTACTTCCATCAAAAACTCCCCTAACCTTTTTACATCATGAAAAAGGCAAGGAATTGATTACAGTCTTATCTTAGTCATCATGTTGTTGTGGTTTAACTCTTTTACAATCCATCCATCAAAACGGCAAATAATGGTTCCAGATTGACACTAATAACTGACATAGGTTCGACACATTTTTCGTTGACAAAACCTTCAAATCTCACCACACATCGACATCGCCACTCCCACCAAGTCCTTCCAACATAATCAACATCAAATTATTTGTTCCATTTGATATATCCAAGTCATTAACAACGCCATCTAATCCATCAGCTTAATGAAAGACAAAACTTACCACACAAACCAAATACATGCCATCGAACATACCCAGATCCTAACCCACAATATATGCCATCCATAGTTCCAGCGCCCGCCACCTACTAATAATCAGGAAGGCGAACAAACACACACAACTTTCGGAAGGCTTTCGTGTTTAGATGATTAAAACAACATTGTTGCTCGAGTCCTTCCTCTTCCAACACAATCACTTCAACATCACCAGCTCGGGTGGTGTCTTAGTTAGGTAGTTCCAATTCTCTTATATGGGATCCTTGAAAACAATACGCACCGCACATTAGATCTAAGCCAAGCAGCAAAGACATGACATCGTCGACAGAGAAATGATTATGCTCGTCATAAATGTCTTAATTAATTAACGATCCCGACATGATTGATTTGCTCATAGTAAATTGATATCTTTTAATGATAACTTGACGGTATTGTGAAAGTGGCACTTGTAATCCATTGGATCCATTCAATCAATTGATTGAAGTACACCGTCGATATATTCAGATGGTGGAGTTCCTTTGGATCGGTACATACATGACATGGAAATCGAAGAAGTAGAGACGTTCACCTTCGGTTTTTGATTGCCATCAATACATTGGGCTTACGGTTAAATGAAAAGTACATTTAATTAAACGTGAACAAGTAATGCATAATGTAATTACATTATTTGCCTGTGATTGCAGGGCTTAACCTTAATATATTCATGAGCTTGTAAGAGCCAACAGTAGTACTTATAATAATAAATTGTCAATTCATATTGCTTGGTAAGATTAAACATATAATTAAGGAAACACAATTTTGTTGGGTTATTAAATTTGATTGGCTTTTTCATCATTTTAATAGTTCATGCTTCAATCCAGATGTTAAGTGTAGTGACAAAAACGCCTTAAAGATAAATATGTAGATAGAATGCATCTAATGCAGATAGATTTAGATTTCAAGACTAATTCGCTGGACAACCAGGAAATCTGATAATAAGGTTCTAAGACACAAACAGTTGAAGAACTCAAAAAGTGCTATTGTAAGGTGAGGTAAGGTTACCATTAAAGCTAAACTACTTCTGTGAAGAACTATAGTCTTACCTCTACGCCGTGATTTGAGACTTTAGTGCTTACTAATGGAACTCTCTGATCTTTTAACCGCTTTCGAGAAGACGACGATTCCGGAGAAGATGCAATTAAGAAGCTCGGAAAATCTTTTACAGATCTTTTATTTGTCGAAGGCAGGGAATAAGACTGTACTTACGTTGATAGGATGGCGAAGAGCAAGACGGTCGAAACCTTGGAGCTGATGCCTGAATGGCGTCTGCCAGCGATAGGGATTAATGTAAAAACTTGTCGGATGAGGCGCTCACCGAATCCGGGTTATTTGTTCGCCGCTGATAATGATGAAGACTTAAGGGTTTTACAAATATCTAACTATGTATATAAGAAATTGGCTCGACTGTGTAACAAGCACTTACGTGTCTATTGTGTTATTACATTGGATGACAAGATGCAAAAGAAGTCATCCATCCGATGTTGTTTGGCTCTTGTTTTCTTCTAAATGAAAAACTTCGATTCTGTTTTTTGATTATGTTTAGAAGATGATATCGGCCAAATGGGCACCGTCACAATTGATTGATTGATAGGCATTTCTCATCACTTCAGCGAGAACTTCGGGCAACAGATTCTCGCACTCGTGTCAAATGTTGTCCTTGAGGGATTCCAGAGTCTCGGGCTTGTTCACGTAAACACGGGACTTCAAAACACCCTACAAAAAAAAAGTCTGAAACGGTTAAATCGGGCGATCTTGCGGGCCAGTGCAAATCCGCAAAACGAGAGGTCAGGCGACCCGGGAACGCCGCCTTTAGAATATCGGTTCATGTATAGCTCTATGGCTTGTTCACTTATATGCTGCATCTGTCTAGTCCACAAATTTCAAAACAGATTTGACATTGGCGGCCATTTGCAAAAATGAGAGCCCACCCTGTACGTAGAAAACATAATGTGGTAAAAACATGTCGGTATACAGGACTAGCGTTTATTAGTTATACAAATGAGAGGGAATTCAAGAGAATAAATATTGTGCGCTAGAGATTTAATAAGTACAATGCCAGAGATGAAATACTTTTTTTTTTAAACTGCACAATAAGTTCTGATCATACTTCATGTAAAGAAAGTTCATAACTGGAACGTTATTGTGTGCATCTTTCAAAATTAATGAGATGAGCAAAGAAATTTGAAGAGAGCTGCGCAGTAGAATTGCTAAGTGAATTGGCTCAAGCTATACCTACTTGCTCTTATGTGCGATCGCAGCGTCGAATAAAATTTGAAAAATATCAAGGGAACATAAAAAAATTTACTCGATTTTTGTCTTTGGTAACTTTTGATTGATTGAAAAAAATTGTAAAATTGTTTTCAGCGATGTAATTTAAATGCCATTTTCTTTGTATAGATAAATTGCACAATTGGATCGCACGTACTTGCTCCTATACATGGTCACATCGTAGAATATAAGTGTAAAAAATAAGTTACATTAACGTAGAAAAATATCACAAATGGAGTACATCTTCCCACGTCTTGTATAATAAAGAATTTTGGTATACATGTGATTATAAAATTTTAAATAATTTACCCTACCGTTAACAGAATTTTCCTGTAAATTTGGTTCTAATCAAATGATAGCTATTACCGACAAAACAATTCTCAAAAATTTTCATCAAAATCAAGCCGTTTTCGAGAAAAATAAGCTTTTCCTTAACGGTTATATGACAGGTACCGTTATTTTTAGCCCTAGAAATCAAATTTCTATTTTTCCTCTGAGGAATGTCAAAACATACGCAGACACACATACCTAATTTGAAGGCAATCGCTTAACCCGTTTAGACTGTACCTCGTACCAGGCAAACAGACAGATAGACATTTTTTCTCGATCACTTTTTTAAGCTTCTCTATGATCGTAATGTCATGTTTGATTGTTAGATTTTAATTTACGAATACATAACTTGCCTTATAGCTTTAGTCCCTATAATCGCAAGTGATTTTTTTTTAAATCATAGGAACGGTTTTAAATAAAACGGATTTTATTTTACAACTTTTTTTAAAAATTAAAAAAACAATTGAAGAATTCAAAAAAATACACTTAAAAACAAAATTTCAAAAAATCAACTAACCTGTTTTTAAAATATTGACTTAAAAAAAAAAAAAAAAAAATATTCGAAAATATTTGTATGTTAAATTACTTTGGCCTTACTTCAATATCAAATGTTGTAGTTTGTTAACCAGTTCTCGTAAAAGTCGAAGAAGAAATTAAAAACGGTTCTATGGGGGGTATCGTTCTTAGACCACAAACTTATTTTTTTTTCAACAAAACATAAGCCACACCTACAATAATAAACAGATTTTTTTGTCATTAAAATTCTTCGAGACGTTTTTGAGAAAAATAAACTTTTACTTGGTTATATGGCAGGTCCTCCATTTTAAAATAACCCCGTGTACTAAATTTAAAGACGATTGGCCCAACCGTGTAGGCTAGTCCAAAATACATACGTACAGACAGATAGACAGACAGAATTTTGCAAGTAACTCAAAAATGTTTCTCTATCATTGTAATGTCATGTTTGATTGTTATCTAAATTTTTTTAATCTACACGAATGCATAACTTGCATTATAGAATCTACAAGGTGGGCCAAAAGAGATCACCCTATCGGAAGATGCTCTTATTTTGCAAATGGCCGCCAATGTCAAGTCTGTTTTGACATTTGTGGACTATACACTCCCCAAGAATGCGGAATAATCGTGTCTATTTTTTTGCGTAACAATTCGTCTGCAGCGCGAATTCCGTCGCCGATTCCACTTCCGTCAGACACCAACTGCGCAAACACTGCAACGTTTGGCCACCAACTTTGAGGAGTATGGCACCACACGAGACGTTGCCAAGAGTGGCCGGCCCCGGAGCGCTCGTTGTGCCGAGAATATATCGCCGCTGTTGACGAGGATGTCGAGCTGTCACCGGAAACATCGACCAGACGCCGTGCCTCGCAATTAGCCATCAGCCGATCGTCCCTAAGGCGAATTTTGGTCAAAGACTTGCTCATGTTTCCGCACAAAGTACATTCCGTGCATCAGCTGCTGCCTGTCGACCGCCAAACGCGTCTAACCTACGCCCAAGCCATCCTCGATTTCGAGGACGAAGTGGACGATTTTTCGACCAAAATCATAATGAGCGATGAGGCTAATTTCCACCATTACACCCGCTCAAAGTTACTGCATGGTGCGCTGTTCACGCTGGAGGAGTTATCGGGCCATTTATTTTCGAGAACGCCGCTCGTCAAACGACAACAGTGGACGGTGCGCGCTATGGGGCCATGTTAACCGAGTTTTTCTGCCGCAATTAGACGAATTAGGAGGACATGTGTTTCCAACAGGATGGAGCTTCGGCACACACTGCGCGAGCCACAACCGATATTCTGAAGGCGGCGGTCCCGGGTCGCCTCATCTCTCGTTTTGGCGAGTGCAAGCCCGCAAGAACGTCCGATTTAACCGTTCCAGACTTTTTTTGTGGGGTTTTTTGAAGTCCGTGTTTACGTGAACAAGCCCGAGACCCTAGAAGCCCTCAAGAACAACATTCGACACGAGTGCGATGTATAATCCAAGTAAAAGGTGATTCCAACTCGTTGGTCTTTTGGAACATTTTAAAAAACTGGACGGCGTGGTCACAGTTTTTTAATTAATAGTACAGAAGGTAAATGTGAGTATGTAAAATACGTTTAATTTGCTGGCCGACCTAAAAATGAAAGTATATTTAAAGTGTTGGATTGTATTTAAAAAAAAATACGGACAAACTAAACTCATCATTTCAAAGTGAAACTCCAATATTTAAAACGCTTGTTTTAAGTCTTAATTCGTTTTACAAAACCATTTTTAAAAACATGTTTTAAATAAAGAAACCGTTACTAACTTAAAAAATATTCGACAAAATTTGCTACCTATCGAAAAATCCAAAAATTGGCATTGAATATGACGAAGAGCTGCCTGCATACTGCGATGCAGAAGAATTTTGAGTAGATAAAGCTTTAAGTCTTACCACATGGAAGTGCATCTGCGGGACGGGTTAATTTGTAAGGCTGTAATTCAGAATACATCCGTACAGACAGTCAGGCAGATGGAGAAGCAGAATCTTTCTATTTTGCTACTAACATACATAAAGGTATTGTTTGATCATCATCATCGGCGCAGTAACCAGAATCCGGTCCGGACCTCGTTGAACAAGTTCTTCCAAATATCCCATCATCATTCAGTTAAGCACTCCAAGACTTCGGCGTTCTGGTCTACAACATCCTTCTAACGTAAGCAGGGTCTGCCATTTTGTCTTCTACCAAAAAACCAGCAGCTTAGTTTGTATGGTTAGGTTTTTTGATATGACGAGCTATAAAAGGTTCCGTTGCATTTTAGCAACCGCCCGCATATTTCTTCTTCCATATTATTATCGGCTGCTACTTTTTTAGATGGTAATTTGAAAGGCCCGAAAATAAATCAGTTACTATTTACTGACGATGATACATGATACAACGAGAACTTGGTGCATTGGTCGATATTCTGGAAAAGAATGTATACCTATGCTGCCAGTTTTCCGATCCATACAGGCATATTCCGGATACTTATTTAGTTCTTCTTAAGTGCGAAAAAATTTAAACATCTTGCATCTGTGATCAATAGCGGGAATCTGGTGATGATGACATCAAGAATCACGTAAGTGTAGGGTGAATGAGGTGGCGGGAAAACTCTGCCATCTTCTGTGATTGAAAAATGCCTCTTCAACTTAAAGAAAGGCTTCACAAGGCATTTGTTTCTCCAGAGCTAAAATAAAGTTCACACTGTTGAACATTGTACAAAGTGATGGTAGCTTAAATAAAGAAGCCTGAGTGACAATGCTTGATCGCATATAAGAAAGCAAAAAAATCCGAGGAAGCCTCCTCAATATTCTGAAAACTTCATTTATTTGTTTCAATTTAGTTGTCAAAAAGAATTTCTATCTCTTCAAACTTTAATTCTCCAAAACTTTATTTGTTCACTTTAAATGAATATTCAATTCCTGTTTTTTAACCAAATAACCGACATTATCATCTGTTTAATGACAAATCACCCAAAATGTCATTTTTCCAATCACAAACCTAATAGAGATTCATTCGATTAAATATGAACTGATTGGCAATTTGCTACGCTGACAGCTTTATTGGCCACAATATTTTAATTCAAGGGTTGTTTTTTCAACCACACCAACAATAGGCCAGTAAATAACAACAAAATAAGCCAATACAACCATCATTTGAATTTTCCACTTTTGTTGTCGGCCGACAACGACTATATAGCAACAAGGATGCATAGATAGTTGGACAAACAAAAGGGCAATCCGACAATGTGGACACCTGTCAAACCATCATCGTTTAAATAAACACAGTTACCTGTAGGAGAATAACTTTTTGACTAAGTAATAATTATTATTGTCATTTACACACCAAAGCTACCCTCTTATCCTCTTCTAATTGTTGCAATCGATTGCTCCCCTTCTCCACCCCCTTTAACCTTTGCCATGATTATGATTTATTTTCTAATGTTTGCACACCATATACGTGATTAAACAACAAACACACACTAACACACATTGGTTCACTCATTGTCGCCAGGACGCCACGCGTAAATGTTTAATCAACATTACAATTAGTTACCCAAGTTACCAGGCATTGTTTAATTACTATTATCATTAATTGCCAGGTTCGCAGTCCTTGTGGGATGATGGCGGGCAGAAGTGCGGCAGTTTCACATTCAACTATGCCACCCCTTTCATTAGTTGGTAGCACCAGATGAATGCGATTTGGGCTTGTTTGCTAATATAATTATTGTCATAGTTGTGTAAACATACTGTGTTGCTGGGGTAGAGCGACAGAGGGCGCTGTGCTTTGGGACAAAATCTTGAGCTGTGATTGTTTAATGTGATTTTGTGTATGCGGCACCCCCTAATATCCACGTCCTTATAAATGTATGATTTGTGTGTGTGGGTGAGGTATGCAAACATACAGAGACTTTGAATCGGGCAAACATCCTTCGTCGATTGCCATCGGTTATCCTTCCGTTTCTGTGCGTCCGTCTTGGTCGTTGTTGTGGTATTCGAATATGCCGGACAACCGACGACGACGACGTAGAGTTCGGACGGTTATGTTTGCTCTTAGTTTAGTGTTGACTAGTTGACTTTTGTGTCTGCTTAAACAACACCGCTGCGCCATGATAAGCATCTGGTTTGGCGCTTTATGCAAGTGTCTGTTTGTGGCTCTGGCCCATATCCTGGGCCGGTCACATTTGTGGCCATTGGCTGTTAGTTTTTGGCCAAGGATAGGCGCTATTTGTCAACGAACTGTTTCCGAGCTGAGGAACAGCAATGGAGGCAGTGGTGATGGTTTTGGTGTGGCTCAGTGGGTGGGTGTTGGATGGTTGAAGCCTGATTTTGCACACATGTGATTGAGAAGGTGATTGGCGGGCGCTTGTGCGCCACTTTGTGTCGTCGAATGCACGGGTGGCAACATCGAAATCACATTATCATAATTAATTAATGAACACAACATTCAAACTTATTAAGCTCACATTATGTGAGTTAAAATTTAAACAGAATTATGTAACAATAATGGTTGATTCATTACACATGAGTGTTTTTTTTTTTCTTCTTGGAAACAACAGTGTTTTCTATGAATGTTTTACCATAATTAATATTCATTTTTGGTTAGATACATTTATGGTTAAAATTGTATAATTTAACTTTAATTTGAGTTTCTGTTTCCATTATGAGCTCAACAGAGATTAATTTATATGCAGTTACAGAAAACGGATTAGACCATACTACAGGACGATTTTCCTGGGGAATTTTGTATAAATTTGGAGTTGATATTTGAAAGATATTTAATGAATCAGGACATAATAATTTTCTTTAGCCATATAAGGTCTTAAGAATTAAGTCTTGGATCCTTTAGGGCTAGCTGGGAAATCGGAGTAGTAGAAACAAGTTAGGAACTAATGCAACTTTGTTATTGATAGAACAAAATATTTGGTCATTTAAAAAAAAAAATTTATCAAAAACTTTATCATCTTCTGTTTCAATGCTCATAACTGACAAAAAATTAATCGTTAACTCTTCAGCCCCTTGCGCTGCTAGCTCTACGGTGCCTCAGAGCAAGCAACGTTGCTCCTCCTCTGTTTGAGAATGTATATTTTTCCATGGAACAGATTTTGTTCTGTACTTGTACAATAATAAGAGTTCTGAAAGAAGTTGATGTAAGCAAATGATGGTGTGCCGCAGGGCTCTGTTCTGTCTACGAATCTCTTCTCTAATTTTATGAAATATATTTTGTCTTTAACTTCTAATCCACTAACATAACTGTTTCGCTGACAAGTGACAACTCTACCCTTAGCTATCCCGTGATCGCCAATGATGAAACTTATTTATACTAATTGCATTTTCCGAAGATGCACTTTGATCCATAATTCTGTTTGAATAAAAAAAATTATCAAAATGCTTAGAGCCGTTTTCGGGCAAATTTCCGCGCGCTTCGCCCATTGTACGGTCGCCATAATTGTCCTACCGAGAGGACTATTCGCAGTGTAATACGTAAAACAGATTTCAGCCTATAAATTTAGACGCAATTTTATTTCTATAAGAAAATGTAAAATAGAGTGATTTACTTTCAAAATCTTTGGAACGGTTGTTAATTAAAACGGTTTTTATGAAACAACTTTTTTTTAAAAAAACTACTTAAACTTAAGCACACAAATTATTTACATTTAGAAAGAGAATTAAAAATATTCACTTACCCGTTTTTAAAATATTGATTTAAAAAAAAATTAAAAAAAAATATTAAAAATACAAAAAAAAAACAGTTATTCGAAAATATTTAGATGTTAACTTGCTTTGGATACCTATATATTCCCAAATATTAATTTTGATTTTAATCGGCTTACCAGTTCTTGAGGAATTCGAAGAAAAACAAAAATCGGTTCTATGGGGGTTACCGTTTTTTAGCCCGCCAACTTTATGTTTTTTTTCACCAAACCAAAAATATATACGACGCCTACACTGTTTATTTTATAAAAATTCTTAGAGCCGTTTTCGACAAAAATAAGCTTTTACTTAACGGTTAAATGACAGTCACCGTTAGTATTTGAGTTAAAAAAGGAACATAAAAATGTCCTCTGTAAAATGTCAGAATAACCCTATGTACTAAATTTGAAGATGATCTGCTCAACAGTTTAGGCTGTAGTCCACAATACATACAGCAGAAAGACAGACAGACAAATATACAGACAGACAGACAGACAGACAGGCAGACAGAATTTTGCCTGTAACTCAAATGTGTTTCTCTATCACCGTAATGTCATGTTTGATTGTTATCTCAAAAAAAATTTATTTGCGAAATGTGATTATCTGTAACTTGCTCTTATGTGCGGCCACAGCTTCAAATAAAATTTGAAAAATAACGGGTCCGCCATCTAACGTTTTTTTTTTCAACTAGTGCTTATTTTGTGAATGGTAACACTTAGCTCATGTCTGATTTGACAGGTAATTAGTTTTATTTTTCCGCTGAACGAATATGGTTGTGTTTACGCTGGGAAATATTGCGACATTACTGCCCACGATCGACTCAGAGAAGATGCCGATTTTGCCAAAAAAATCATCTTTTCAGATGAAGCTCATTTTGATCTTGGCAGATATGTAAACAAGCAAAATTGTCACATTTGGGGCACAAAAAACCCGCACGCATACATTGAATAGCCGATACACCCAAAACGAGTCACTGTTTGGTGCGGATTTTGGTCCAGAGGCATAATTGGGCCATTTTTCAAAATGAGCAAGGAGTGGCCGTTACAGTCAATGGCGATCGTTATAGGGCCATGTTGAACGAATTTTTGTTCACACAAATTGAAGAGGAGGATATTGGCAACATTTGGTTTCAACAGGACGGCGCTACGTGCCACCCAGGCGAAGCTACACTCGATGTTGATGAAGCATTTTCAAAAAAAAAAGTTATTTGGCGGACCCTTTATTAACGATTGACCAAACCGTTTAGTTTAGACTGTAGTTCAATATTAAAATAACCTTTGTTTAACGGTTATAAGACAGGTACTGTTATTTTTAAAATTTAACAAGATTCGAGAAAATCAGATAGCTCTTAAAATACTGTTAAAATTGAATGGTCTCATCTTATTGCCTTGAGGTAACTAACTGACATTCTTGGACTCTTTAGAACTTGATTTATAGTTTGAAGGTGTTTCAAACACTGTTCGTCAAAACTTAATAAGAGCTTTATAAAAAAAAAAAAAAATGTTCTGCCTTGAAATACCATTCCCACAGAATGGTCCCAAAAGCCGCATCCTTGTGTTGTTAAAAAGTAAGTTAATTTATTCTTAACATAATAATTCAAAGTTAAGCTCTCCAAAGTTTATTTTGGGAATAATATTTATTGTTTTATTTAGTTTATTATCAAAAGTCTAAAAGGATATGAGAGCAATCAGTGAGTAAATAACGACCATTGAAAAGCATATAAACATTTGGATCAAGAAATAGAAAACCTTTTTGGAAGCTTCTTTTGATAATTTGTTTTATGTTATCTTAGATTGCTGCTCAGCGAAAATAAGGTTGGACAGTAAAACTTATGCAATACATCACTGGAATTTTTTTTCTGAAAGTTATAGTCCTTATATGTTTGTGTGGATTTCGTAGAAGGAGGCATATAAATAAAAAAAACAATGGATAAATCAGTAGCTTTTCTGTGGCAAGACTATTTAAGTTAAGAAGTTTGTCTTAAATATTAAACGTTGGTTATCAAAAATGCAATCTTACTTTAGATTTATTTTATGCAGAAGAACTCTTGAGGAATTCCAAAACTAAAACGAAAAAAACCAGCAGTTGTCATCAGAAAGGAATTAACTGCCAAAGGTTCCCCAGTCCAAATTTCGTCTATATGGCTGCCGGTTGATTTGCCTCGAAATTGGTCAATTCGAATTACTTCACCAAGCATTGAATAGTCGACTGAGACTAGGAAGAAGTATCAAGTTACACTGCATACTTAAATCGTACTACTCAATTTAGTTGCAAATAGCATTGATTCTCATTAATTCACTATTATATGGCTCCATTAACCCTATGTTCGTGCATCCTAATTCCAAAATACATTGTGCGCACATGAATATAACCTTTGTTTGTGATATCATCGGATGAAGGTTTACCACTGTGTGTAGATACTTCGATTTGATTCTCTTTCAACAACCAACCATGGCACAACCTTTGACTCCTGACTTTGATACACTAAATTCAATTAAACACATTCTGCAGTTGTGTTGCTAACCTCGTGTTTCCATTGGAGCAATGATATTGACTAACAATAATTAGGACTTACTTGCATATCTTGCTGATAGTGTAATGCATTGTTGTTAATAAATTGTACCCATGAATCGAAGAAAATCCATTTGATCTTAAGTGTAGTAAAGGACATCTGTAAATGCTAAATTGTTAGTCGCAATATTATCTATTGAACATTTTTCAATTTATTATGAAAATACTTTTAGTTGTTAGAAAAGTATTAAACTGTTGAGTTTATAAACAGCTGCATTTATGTTCCACATAGGACGAAAGATTCCTTCAACTGTATGTAAGCAACGTTTTCTCTTGTGGGTCAACTACTTCAAACTACTAAGATTGGTAATTGTTACATTACACTTCATCAAGATGTTAAGGAGCTTTGTTAAAATTATGTGTACAATATATCGCTACTCTAAAACGAAAGCATTATGTTGGTCACTTCTTCAGTTTAAAAATGTGCAGAAGTGTTCTTTCCATATTTTCATAACTGAAAACATTTCTGTTATCAGCTTTGCGTCCCATAATTCTATAAATAGATCCTAAATTTTTTTTTTCTTGGTCGGGTTGCTTAGGTCGTAACCATAGAATTAATCTTTATCTGAAGACTTTCTGTCTGTCAGTCTGTCTGCTTATGTGGATGTGTAATGAGCTTCAGCCTAAACGACTAAAAATAACGGTACGTGCCATATAACCGTTATTTTTATCGAAAACGGCTCCAACGATTTTAATCCACATTTTTAAGAGTTTTTGTGTTGGTACGGGAAAGGTCACGGGAAAGGTCTATTAACGGTACCTTTCATTTAACGGATTTTTTTAATTTTTGGCTTTATCGGTAACGGCTTTTTAGATTTCTGTCAAATTTTATATTTGAGAAGATGTAGGTAGACAAATTAATTCTGCACATCAAGATTTTGAATAACTTTTTTTTCTAATTACAATAATTTTTTTTTTTTTTTGAAAAATTAATATTTTTAAAACTAATCAAAAACAAAAAATTTAAATTTAATAATCACATTAATCATATGGGATTTTAGGTTTTATTTTCGCGGACGATATTCATATTAATAAACTCTAAAAAAACTGCATACCAAAGTTTAAAAAAAAATATTTTTCAAAAAAACTAAAAATAAAAAAACAGGATTTTATCAAAACCGGTCCTAATATTTTATTTTTCTTATAAATATACAATACCGGAAAAGTCTATTAATAATATCTTTCATATAACGGTTTTTTTAATTTTCGACTTTCTCGGTAACGGGTCAATGGATTTCAATGAAATTTTATATTTATAAAGATCAAATGAATTCTGCACACCAACATTTTGGAAAACTATTTTTTTCTATTTATAACTAGGCATTTTTTTTTTTTGGAAAATTCAATATTTTTGAAACTTATCAAAATAAAAATATTTAAAATCTGCATACAAATGTGAAAAAAAAAATTGTTTTCAAAAAACTATAAATAAAAAACATCATATTATCAAAACCGATCCTACAATTTTCGACATACTTTTTTTCAAAAATTCTGTGTTATTTAAGACGTGTACTTAATTTTTAATAAAAACCGTTAAGTTAGTATTGTGGTTTTGGTACTCTTTATAAGTTTAAACTGTGTTATTAACAGTGTTATTTTGATCTTGCCCTCCAATGTAATTGGGCAATGGGCACATAAGACCAAGTACGTGCGACCCAGTCGTGCCCATTTTTTAAGATCTTATTATTTAAATTATTTATTATTTTTTAAATTTATTCGACGATATCAACGCACAAATGAGCAGGTACGTGCGATCCAGTCGTTCAATTTAATTTCTGTAACATAAGTAAAGGGTTTTTCAATAAGAGCGCTACAAATTTTTTTTTAAATAAAACAAAAACGGTTTCGGATATCAATGAAATTTTTTATTTCTGTAAAAGTACGTTCGATGCCATTATTTATGGAACTCGATTTCTTTTGCATGGCCACCAAGGGCACGCTTGCAGAAGTCCATACGCTGAAACCAATTTTCGACGGTTTTCAAGCATAAATCGGCCGATAATGCTGCAATTTCACGTTCGATATTCGTACGACGTGACGTAGCCCCACAGGAAAGCGACTGGACCTTTTCGTGAGATAACACGTTCTCCAAACTTGGTTTCCAATAAATTGATTGTGACGTTCGCTGTGTGGCTTGTGGCCACGTCCTGTTGGAACCACATGTCCTCCAAGTCCATATCATCCAATTGGGGTAAAAAATATTCGGTTATCATTGAACGGTAGCGATCCCCATTCACAGTAACGTGCGGGTCTTGATCATCACGGAAGAAGTACGGCCCAATGACGCCGCCGGCCCATAAACCACACCAAACAGTAATTTTTTTGGGATGAAATGATGACTCATGGAGTACGTGTGGATTGCTGCTTGACCAATACCGCATATTTTGTTTATTGACGAAGCCATTCAGCCAGAAATGATCGCTGAAGATGATTTTTCGATGAAAATCCGAATCATTTTCAAGTTGTTGCTCAGCCCAATTCACGAACATACGACGCTTCTGGTGGTCAAGGGGCTTCAGTTCTTGCGTCAATTTAATTTTGTTAGGATGTAAGCCAAGATGTTTTCGCAAAATTCGCCACAACGACGTCACAGAGATGCTGTGATTGGGCTTTCTGCAACTGAAGCCTCAGCGGCAGCAATATTCTCGACACTACGGGCACTTCTTTGTCTCACTGGCACGGGAACATTTGGACCGTGCCTGTGGATTCAATTTTTTTCCATTAGACGCTCAATTATTGATCTGCTAGGACGATTATGACGACCATAAATTGGACGTAGCGCTCTTAACGTTGAGGCCACTGACTCCGAATTTCGGTAGTAAATTTTAATAATTTCGACTCGTTGTTGGCTCGTATATCTTTCCATCATGAAATGGGAAACCTTACTGAAGAGAAATGTCAAAAGAACGGTAAGAAATATGGCGTCGTTTGCTGTCCCTGTAGCTCTACTTTTGTAGAGTAAAGTATTTTTCTGTTTACAAACCAAAAAACTGTTTTATACAAGCCAGCTGTTTTGGTGCTGAGTGAAAGTCAGGAAAGAGAAGTTTCCGATTTGTTGGTCCTTCTCCTTGGTCCTTGTATTCACTCCTTTTTTAACCTAATTTGGTTTAACTTCATGGCTCATTAATCGAAGCCCAAATATAGACAGAGTTTAAGCTTCTCATGAATTCAATTCTCTTTTCGACTCATGTCAAAGAATTATTTCGCCGTATCCTTGCACTACATTCTGGCTCGACAACGCCCGAAGGTGTAAGCTGAGATATTTGGTAAGTTTAACCATCTAACTCAATTATTTGACAAGCCTACTCGCATATCGGACGTTTATGGCCCAGCCGAAAACACTCCTGGCTTGTTTCTTACTCTGACTCTGATAAGTATATTAAGACCCTAGGTACATTTGACCATCGTGTTTTATCATACCAAAATATTACAGTTAAAGAAAGAGCTCCTTATGTGCAGGGCAATAAACATTATTTGTACGTTAAAAGAAATTAGTGGTTTCGAAAAACAGATTTAATTTAATTTTTTTTTAAATTTAGTTTACGGTCTACCCTACCGGCATTTGTGTGAGAATTATGCCAGTTCATAATCCTCACTATGGTAACCATGTGGGGGCTTTGAAATGGTGAAAGCTTATTCAGATCCATAACAGTAAGGGTGGTAGTGCCCCGTGGCTTAGTGGTTAGTGTGTCGGATTGCTAAACGAATGAGCCTGGGTTCAAATCCAGCTCATATCCACCTTCTTTTCCGGGGAACTGCCTCTTGCGAGGAACTGACAAAAACCTCCAAGAGTAAAAACTGTCTCGAAAAAGTTCATCTCATGTAGCGTTCGGACTCGGCGGTAAACAGTAGGTCCCTTCCATTCTTGCAGATTACCAACACACACACAAGAATGGTTGAGAGTATAAGTCACTAGACCTTGGCTCCTTAAGGAGCTGTCGCGCCAATAAATTTATTTAATTTATTTTACAGGAAGGGTGAAAGGTAAGGCAAAAATCCTATATCTTCCCTGTACTGAAAATTTAAATTGAACAGAGCTTAGTAGAACCGCTTGGTTGTATTAGATAGCCAACTGGGACTGTTTCAATAAATTCTTCAGAATCTTTAACTGATCACTATACTTCTTCGATATTGACATAAATCCTAGCACAGACATGGTCACAAATTTTGTATCCCCAATAGGTTTAAGAGCATCAGACTCAAACAAAATTTATGGCTTAATTTGATCTCTAAAGCAGGTACCAGGCAAACAAGTCTGAAATGCCCATATTCGACAGATCAAATTTGTACATGACGACGAAAAATTGAAAGGGTAGCAAAAAAAAAATGAGGAAAACATCCTCGCCCTCGATATGGCTCCTTGAAATTACGCCATAAGAAAAAAGCCCAAACAATTTGGGCGTAATAATTTTAGAACTTTTTCCCTTTTTGGCTCTTTTTCCTAAATTACGGTGTAATTTCAAAACATTTTGGCGAATTTTCCTTAAATATTTTGGGGTTTTTTTCCAGTCCATTAAACTGCTTCACTGATGACAGCACACAGCTAGCTCTTCTCATCGTTTTTGGACTCACAAAAAGCTCATTTATTTCGGATCTTCAAGGCATTATCGAATGGGAAATACAAAATCGTGTGGAATTTAATGGGTGAAAAAATAATTATCTGCTTTCACTTAATTAGATTTTACCCTATACCCCCCTTTGTACTTTGCATGAGTAGCACTATGACCATGGAAACCATCTGGATATATTTATGATAACCATATGCGGGTTCGTTTTACGATATTTTTCATCACTTGTTTCAGAACTTCCGGCGTTTTCTGTTTCCCTATCCTTTTCGAAATTCTTTTTAAGAAGTTCAAGAGCCTGAGGCTTGTGTAGATAAACCGGGACTTCAAATAACCCCACAAAAAAAGTTTGTAGCGATCAAATCGGGTGATCTGGCCGGCCAGAAATGTTTCCTTCGAATATAGGACTTCCTCTAGGAATATAGCGTTCCTTGGCTTACAGACATGACAGAATTTGTCAATTTGCAAAATTAAAGCTCCTTCAAATAAGGTAAGCATGACAGCCACGATGGGGGGGGGGAGGGGGTAAGTAGTAGATCACTCCCGGGCCCGTAGTCCTTCGCGGGCCCGAAATTCTTCGAAAGGACACGGAAATTACTATAAATACTTACATTTTTCTTAAAAAAGAAGGGCCCATACATGGTTTCCAACGGGTCCGAATATTCTTTAGGCGGCTCTGAAGGTAAATAATCACTTTTGCGATACACTGTATTTCAAACATCAATGGAATATTTCATGGTCTCTCTTTTCTACCGTCATTTGTGCGGTAAATGTTCTGGGCTCTAGAGAAATAGCCAGTTTAATTTCGTCCATAAAATTATTCAACTGTTATATTCGCGTTTCTCAGGAAGGCCGACCAGCTTTTATTTGAACCCTATTTGGGTAAAAAGATTAGTTCTACAACTTTCTCTTTTCTTCCTTTTTTGCGGTGTTTCTTGGTGGGTTTTCACCTGACCAATGACTTCTCTTTTTGTTGAAGCCGTTTGGACTAAAATTTAATTCATTACTAAAAATCGTTTGGAGATGAAATTGGTCGTCTTTATCCAACATTTCTATCTACGAGTATAGACCAATACGGTGGTTTACGACTTTATATGTTCAATTGGCCTAAGATTCTGAGTCAACTTATTCTTGTTAGGCTGTAAGCCTAGATCCTTTTGCAAAATTTAGTTTAATAAGGTGATGGTGGTTTACGTCAGCAATATTCTCAGCAATGTGACGACAATCTTCTTGTCTCAATTTCACGAGAAAGTGCATCAGCGTAAGTTACAATTCTGTGAAATTTTTCTCCTGACCTGAATTGCTTTTCTACTAGACCGAGAATTACGAATATGACCAAAAACTTTCGTTAAAATCAATTTATCAATATAGGCGTATCGCAAAGAAAAGTCTTCGATGCTGTAATTTTTGAACTGTGCGCCAACAAATATCTCTCACGATTTCTAAACCAAGTTTAGAAAAACTTAAAAATCCCAACTGCTCTGTTCTCCACACTTACACTCAAAATTGGATTATAAAATGAGTTTTTAAACTGCAATCAGTAAACATTACTACCTATTAGTGTACAAATATATGTATGCAACATTTGAAATAAATATTTTATGTTTTGAAAAATTCATTTAACAAAATTAAACTGTCAATACCTTCCCCCTAAACACATCACTCAATATAAAATATAAATTCATTTTACCAATTTGCAAACTTCATCAAATGCATTAACTAAAGCTAGTTAGCTAAAGTGTATTGTCCGAATGTAACGATTTACATTCGTTTCATTAAACAACAAATAAATTGACAGCAAGAATTAAGTAATCTTCCTAATAGCCCAAAACACAGTATCGCAAAGAAAAGTCTTCGATGCTGTAATTTTTGAACTGTGCGCCAACAAATATCTCTCACGATTTCTTAACCAAGTTTAGAAAAACTTAAACATCCCAACTGCTCTGTTCTCCACACTTACACTCAAAATTGGATTATAAAATGAGTTTTTAAACTGCAATCAGTAAACATTACTACCTATAAGTGTACAAATATATGTATGCAACATTTGAAATAAATATTTTATGTTTTGAAAAATTCATTTAACAAAATTAAACTGTCAATACCTTCCCCCTAAACACATCACTCAATATAAAATATAAATTCATTTTACCAATTTGCAAACTTCATCAAATGCATTAACTAAAGCTAGTTAGCTAAAGTGTATTGTCCGAATGTAACGATTTACATTCGTTTCATTAAACAACAAATAAATTGACAGCAAGAATTAAGTAATCTTCCTAATAGCCCAAAACACAATAAACATCAAATCAATTGACAAAATTAAAACTACCATAGGTACCGAACCAACATCTATTCGGATTAATCCGTACTTTTCCCGTACACACGCTTTCGTCCTTTTACAGCATCATAAGCACTCCCGCACACACGCACACAACCATCAACTCCCATCCTAGGTCCTAGCTTCCAATAAAACTCAACCCAGCCGAAACAAATTAGTTAATGAAATAATGTCGAGCGATAGCGACGATACTAATTCATTAAATTGGGTGGCTAAGACCCTTTGTCCCGTAGTCCGTCGATATACCCTGTTCGCCATTCATCCTCACCAGCACACAAATATATGTACATATGTTTGTTGGATGTACGTACATCCATTTTGTTAATTTCATTAGCATCCGACTCCATCCAAAACGAAAGCGAGACACTCGTTCTGAATTTCATCTCTGAACAGACGATTCCCCCCGCATGTTAGCCAAAGTTACGATCTTACATCCATGTAACTACAGATGTTCGAATCAAATAAGGTTATCTTCGGCTTCTGGAATTGGAAGGAGGAGGAACTTGGAGGTACGTATCGCCATCGTGATGTCAAGGTGCAAATCTTGTCCGATGGCGTTGGTGGTTACTTGGAGTCAGGCCATGCCTCAGGGCAACAGAATGGGGTGCGGAAGACAGGACAAAGTGTCTATCGGAAAGTATATTCCATTTGGCAATAAATTGGGAATATTGATTTAAGCATTAGGGAGAGCTCCGGCGACGTTCGTTGATCTCTGATTAGTACTCAATTTCATTTGCCATTTGCTAATACCGTCGCTCTGGTTTGGTCTAGTCTTTTTTTCTTCGTTGATATGGCGGGTATCTTCAGACTTGGCAGGGGCGAAGTAAGACTTTCAGCGCCCGAGTACTAATAATATTTATAATTACATATAATATTCAGAAATTCGAAGGCTGAAACGAAGATTGGGTTAGAAAAAAATGTTCATTTATTGATTAAATTACCAAAAATCCCTTATCAATGATTTTCTATCAGAATGCATAAGAAGGTTAAATATTATGAGTTTCAATAATTTCTCGTTGAACCAACTCTTCGAAAAATCGGCCACAAGTATAGATACCAGTCATTGTCATCAACGATAAAAATGGATAAGCGCATTAGTGGCATAAGTGGCGAGACTGTTGTTTTTGACTGATGAACAGATGTTTTTTCAAGAATATGATGATTTTTTACTTGACCATTGACTTATATTTCATTTGTTAATGAAGATGAGCTTGATCATTAAAGATTCAAAGAATTTGGGGGCCAGAACAATGGTGTATTTTAATTTTTTTCTCTTGGCGGGGATTGTGTCGCGGCACAGCCCGTTCAGCTCCTCATTGAATGTTCTTTTCCACTAACCGTTTATGCAATATTTCGTTATCAAAACACCAAAACAGCAAATAACATCCCCATTCACTTTTGACAATGTCCCATGCCCCTGCGCCTTTATTTAAGACTAAAGTAAAGGTGATTATTGTCTTTTTTCCAAGGTAGTTTTCCTCTTAATTACCTTCTTAATAAGAAGCAGCGATAAGTATGTGATATATTCTTCTTTTGATAATCGGTGATCTCCTGTGTTATTTTTTAAGTTGATAGCAGAAAGCAGAGCCTAGGTAATTAAAAGAAGACCCTAATTCTAAAGCCCATTCACACGGAGCAAATAAAAAAACTAAACCGGATGGCTACTCGGGTTACATACCAGTTACGTACTAAGAGGTGACTTGACTCCACATACGAGAAAACTCATTACCAATTAAAATCTCTAGTTCGTTCAGTGTTTCTGTGTTTCAGGATGCTTTTCAATCTCCCCCACCAGCAACAGGTTGATCTGTTGTTCGCTCATCTTCGGCAAACTAGAAAATGAAATCAATAGGCAACCCGAAATGCTAATAAACATACGACTGGTTGCAAACTGGTTTTTGTAAATCGCAAACGAGTTTTCGTTTTCAATCAGTAGTGTCGTCCTATTTGTTTACAGAGAGTATAAGTATGACTCAAAGCAAACTAGTTGCCAATTTGCACTGTTGGATCAGTTTTTTACCAGTTGCTTTGATAAAAAACACGAAAATACTTTGTTTTGCCTCAATTCGCTACTAAAATCATTCTTCGCTGTTTTTATTTCAATACCAAAGAAATGCTGCTGACTTAACGCTGTTTTCTTCCGATTATGGCAACGTCGTGTATATGGGTTTAATAAATTGAATTTGGATGGACTTCTGAAAGATCGTGGCTTCTATGAATGAGTGTTGAGGTTGAAGAAGCTGCATGATAGCGTGTCGTTGAGAAGACTAATGCCTCTGGTATCCCATCTTGTTTCCTCGATAGTCCTTGTAGCCTTCGCTTCGAGATCTGCAACAGGCTGTTCTTTTTGTTGAAAAGCTTGAGAATAGTTTTTTTTTGCATGCTGTCCTGGTTCGTAGTGTTTCTGTTAAGCTGAATATACTCGTTTTCTTCTCAAGATTTCATCTGCCCATTGTCGAGCTTACTCAAATTATTTCCTTATTTTCTTGGCGTTTCCGTTGGACGATATTTCACAGAAGCATGAATCGATTCAATGTTAGTCCTCAGAATGTTCAAAATTGTATGTTACTGCAATTCATAGTTGTTAATTCGTTAATCATGAGATCTCTGTGCCCTCTTAGTATTCTCTTAGATGTAAGAACATCGTGTGATTAGATTAACCCAGTTATTTTCGATCTTCAGTTATGCAGTCTCTCCATTTCTTCAATAACAAAATGCTTCTTCTTCAATTTTTGTTTCTTCTGAGAAGTCAGTCCTCTTGTTGTAGGCCTAACTAACAACCCTTTCTACTAAAAATTGTCACTACGGACCTTATGTGAGAGCTTTATTTTCACAAATAGTACCAGTTGGTGGTTTTACTACCTGAAATATCCACTGAGATGAAAACCCAACCACTGAGTAACACACGAATTGTTGATGCTATAAAAAAATTACCCTCTTCTTGAAAACCAGGCCATCATTTAAACTTCCACTTCTGGGTTAATGCTAATCATGATGGATTTTTCTTTGGATTTTGTTAAAGAGCTTTTACATTTGGTGGTTTCTTAAACCTTTTTAAGACCAATGATCTATAATGAGAACTACGGAAACCCTTTATTATTTGCACTCTCTCACAATTTAATGAGATTTCACTGCAGTCAGAGTGAGTATGAACGGCCTATCTTCACTGTAATCAGAATTTTTAGTGGACAAGCCAAAACAAGAAAGACAACTGAGAGGATAATTCTCTCTTCGCCTAGAAACTGAAAAATATCCAGTCAGCGACAAATGTGTAGCGGTTCCTGTATATTTCTTATGGGACTACTAATACGTCTGCACTTTTGGGGAGTAAGAAACGTGTGGCGATTGGTTGCTTTTCACACGTATCTCACACGTATTCACATACACAACATAAAATTACGGGGTTTGCAGTGCATAGTTGGTAGGGGTCGCAGTTATTTTTCTTTTTTCTATAGGACAGGCTATAGTTCTTCTATGCTGTCCTGCTTCTTAGTGCATGTGGGATCCACTTCTTCGGAAGTAACTGCGTTACAATCATTCATATTATATATCAATATATGGGATGGGGGAGACTGACTCTACCGAAATAATAGGTAATTATTAAAAACACGAACGAACAACGAATAACATGGGAAAGGAAAAAGCGTCCATATTTCCATCAAACGGTTTCAAATCAATTTTTTCATTTAAAAGTTCAGTCTTCAAACTCATCTAGTAAAGATCGGTCGCTCACTAGAGATCAAAAGTAAATAAAGTGTCTTATAATTTTTATCAAAATAAACCCTCAACACTTTCAGTTTAAAGTTAATTGGGAATCCTACAAACATAATTATAACACATTTTTTGGGATTTGTATTATTTTAGATTTTTTTCACAGAGAATGGTTTGAAGGTTGCGAGTAAATATATGGGTGTTAATGCGAACGCATTTAACTTGCTTGTCGATTTCGTTGAGAAGGGTCAGATAGAAGACCAGGCGGTTGTGGAAAACTTGAGGTTTAGTTCAATTAGATCAATGTGGTCCACACCTGTAATATTATCTTTTTGCATTCCAATATGGCAGATTTTTTTCCAAAACAAGAAGAATATCCCGTTTTTTGATGACATTTAAAATAGATACTATTAACATTGGCAGTGCCCCGTGGCTTAGTGGTTAATGTGTCAGGCTGCTAAGCGAAGGTTTGGGGTTAGAATCCCTGTCAGAGCCAACTTTTTTCCGGGGTACCGCGTCTTGCGAGGAACTGACAAAACCTCCAAGAGTAAAATTTGTCTCGAAAATGCACATCTCATGTAGTCGTTCGGACTCGGCGCGGCGGTAAATTGTAAATCCCTTCCATTATTGCAGATTCACAATACAAACACACAGGAATTGTTAAGACGGTAAGTCACAAGATGTTGGCTGTTGTTGTTGATTTAGAGAAAGAGGCTCCTAAGCACTTATTTATTAACACTCTGAGACTAGTTTTAATAGGAACGTGTAGACGGCAGTCGATTCTGAGAATAATGGAAAATCCTCTTCTGCAGACACGATGTCGAAATGAATTTCGCTGTCAGATAGAACAAAGATTCTATCTAAGTGAAGTTGAACGAATCCGCCGCTCGATCTGGAGCCGATGGCATGGCTGCCTATGGCCTCGCTGCCGAACTTTTGCAAACCTACTGGCGATAACTTGGATAGAAGTATGTACCAGCTCAGAAACAAGATATTGTAAGAAGACAGAATATAATAATCCTCAAAAAAGTAGATCATCTGAACTGCGTCAACCATAAGGGAGGGGGGGGGGGAGGGTATCAGTCTCCTGTATTGTGTGAGCGCCTTAAGACATTCGTAAATAATCTGAATGGTTCTTATCAGTGCGGTTTTAGGACAGGAAAGTCCACCGTCGACAACTTCGACCGATTTCGCATGCAAAACTGGAGGCTACTAGCTAGGGGCCAAGCTGGCTCGAGAAACCTATTGGTTAAGGACCAGGTGATCTCCGGTATGTGGAGAGAAATAAGGTAAGGTAAGGTTGAGATGTTATCGTTATATAAGTTTCAAGATGGGTTACAAACAACTTCTATTGGAGATATGGCACGAGAATGAGTTTGGCGGAATATGAAGTGTTTTTTGTTGAAGATATCGATGAAAATATAGCCACAAGGCTGAGTTCCATCTGAGTATTTCAATACGTTGGACCTTAAATAATTCTTAACGTTAGTAGCAACTCCTCCGGCAGTTGTATACATTTTATGGGTTCAGTAAGGCTTTTTAAAACGCTTTACCTTTGTCCCACTTCAATTATGAATACATATCAGTGCTTAGCCACTAATTTCTTCTAAATACTACTTCGCACTTCATCATTGATGATAAACCATATTTTCTTAGAGTGAAATCCAGCCCTGCTTCTTCATGGTCTCATCGAAAACTTTTCAAATTTCCTATATCTTAATGTCATGGTTGAACCATCAACTTCGTCCTTGTTGTCAAGTCGGCGACCAGCCGGTCCCATCGTCTCTATCTCCCACCTTTCCTTCCGCCGAAAAGATAAGACGTCCAAACTATTTGCTTAATTAACTCCCTCATGATATCTTGTCCATGTCCATGTTATAGTTTTATTAGATTTCTTTTGTCTGCTCCCATGTAATGTCCTTATGTGTGTGTTGCCCGTCTGCAGGGATCACATCAATTAACGAATTAATAGAAACAAATGGGTGTGTGACACTAGAAATAATTACCAAAGTATACACCATACAGCAGCCATCATCCGAGAATCCGAGAATGGCCAGCACTTGATTGATATTAAAAATGAAAATTCACCAGTTAATCAACTTAATTGGTAATTACACCAGAGACATCAAAATACCATATTTGTTTGCAAAAATGGTTAAATCAAACAAACAATCTGTTTTTCCAGAAGGCAGATTCATTATTTTGATGCAAAATAAGTGACGGAGCGGCAGGATTGTAGAAGGGGCATATAACATGGTGAAGTGATTGCGGTGCTGCAGTGACATAATAGAAACATCATTGGGAGTCATTTAGCTAATTAATTCGTCAGAATAAAAAATAAAATAAAAAAAAAACATGATAAATAGTGGAATAAAATATTCTGCATTCAGGAAGTCTATAGATTAAACATTTTTTTTTAATTTCATTTGAATTATGTCGTTGGTTATAAAAATAAAAGTTTTTTTGTTCGTTTCCTGTTCCTCTGGGTGTATGATTAACGAAATTAATTAATTGGGAATGTGATTGGTTTTCCAAGGGATCGTTGTTCCAAAGTTAATTTCAGAAATGTGGAATGTGGAAGCAGTTCGAAAAACCAGAATAACTCCTTAAAAGAGAAGAATCTTTATAATTCTATCTCAACCTTAATTTCACAATACATTCGCAATTAAGAAGCTTTCCTAGCAGCATGAAGTAAACCCGCAAATTATACTGGAAGGACAAATTCACTTCATTTAAGGCTTAATATGATTCCCTACTGCGCAAAAAAAATACAATTAAAAAACAATGGGCCAAGTATTCATACCGGTGGCACTCCGCCAAAACTGATCAAATTGATTCCTTATTCTTACCCGTGTTATTAATATCACTTGCACGTTTTTTGATACCACCTAATGAACACTCCCATCTACCATAAAATAAACAATAAAACACTAATCGTGCTCCCACGAGCAAAACCTGCTCCACTAATCAAAATCATGCTGCAAGACATCTCTACACCTCTGCCGGCAAGTACAACGCGAATACACCATCTCGCCAAACAATTTTTATTGCTATCCGTTCAGCCGTGCATCGTCCATCGTCCTGCAATAATTATCAAGTTGCATGCCACAAAAATCGAGCTTAATAAAAACCCGTTGCCATGTACCGCACTCATCTCCTTCCACAGGCATTAAAGATTAAATAAAAGATAATCGAAAGTATCTCTTGGAGAAGCTTAATTAAAATTAATGACGTCATAATACATGCAACATGCATGTTAGATTTAATTAAAGACACATGAATGTCTGTCGTTAAATTGGATGTTGCCGTTTGCCGCCTTTCATTTAAAAACATTATAATAATGTTTTCTCTCTTTGGTTTTATTAAATTATGCATGTATGAGTGAATAGAGATGAAATTATTTAGTTTAATGGAAAGAGCATAAGAACTCAATCGAAGAGTTCTAGTTCTAGTGTCCTCTTCTCCTCTCTATGAAAGAGTATGCTGCTAGTGTGACCATCATTATTAAAATTATTGCTTACGATAAAAAAATGTCTTTTTTAGTTTTAAAGAAAAACAGATGTTTATGTTTTTAAGTGGCTTGTGAAATAATTATATTTTAAAATTAACTGAGCCACCTTATGTTGCTTATATATATATATATATATATATATATATATATATATATTCTGATTTCTTTTATAACTTAGTCTATAGATAAGTCGAACGGTTTTATTATCCGGAGTCAGAGTACACGGTTTGTTTGGCCAAATCTTTTAATTTTGTTAAAAAGCTTTTACAATTGGTGCTTTCTTAAGACTAATGATTTATAATGTGCACTACGGAAATCCTGTAATGTTTTCGCTACCTTATAGCTTAATAAGAAAAACAGAAGAGTGCCTTTCATTGATTGAAGCAGATAACTTTGAAACTCTACAAAAGTTCCCTTTGGAGAAAATTTATCTACAATAAAATAATATTAATAATAATAATAAACCACCTTATTGAGAACTTCGTGTCTAAAATCCATTTTTCGGTAGCCAGATATGAGTTTAACAAACCGTCGATGAACCCAGCGCGACCATTGAATTGCTGATCTACGAAAAGTGTCCCGCAACTATAAATTTACTTCTTCAAAGGAAACTTGTTTAGAATTTTACTTTCAGTTCGAACGCAAGATCTTTTAAAGATTGATCCAGCTTTAAAAAGTCTATATAAAACCATTGAATATGAGCAAATTCAAAAAATATTGTCTGCAAAGAGAACAGCAATACAATAGAGGTAATCTTTGGCTTATGGAATGGTTTTCTGCAGTCGCATTCAATAGCTGTTCATCGCCAAAGAAGCAAAAAGTCACAAAAAAACTGTTTGCAATAAATGCAAAAAATTTAATCACACAGCGGCTGTTTGTACCGAAAGACTACGGTAAATCCAAAACGAAACAGAAAATATCAGTCAAATAGATTATATAATCGGTCAACCTAATTGGAAGTAAAAAAAAAAAAAACAAATCAGCCTGTAAATATACGCTAATTCCACAGAAAAAATATTTTAATGTGGTAGTTTAGTCACGGCATAGAGCTAATTTTACACACGATCTGCAGCAAGGAAGTGATTAGAGGACTTTTGCCTCAGGCACACACTGACCGTAGGACAATTCTAGACCCCGTTTCCAACAAGGATGGATGTGTAAGCAAGATTCTACTGTAGGCCACCAAAACCATTCAGCCTTATTATACTCCCGAACCTATAGGGAGGTGAGGTTTTAAAAGAGCTTTACTGGGAGCAGTTGTCTCCCATCGATATTTAGATGGTACTGAACGGCCAAATGCGTTTGAATCCAAGACATTGGACCGCCACCAGAAACTTTACATCCAAATAGAGAAGAAGGCATTGTGGATCATTTTTGTGGTAAAGAAATTTTATTTTTACTTGTATAGTCGAACTGCAGACTGATCACATCCCTGTGACTACGATATTTAATCCGAATAAACAGATTTTCGAAATGACCATGCGACGTTTTCGAAACTGGGTTTTAATTTTGATGGCATATACTTACCAAATTAATTATCGTGTTGAAAGCAAGCATGCCAACGCAAATGCTCTATCTTCCAATTAGCCCAGATGTTTCTTTTGGTTAACTAGATAAAAACATGCGCTTTTCTCTCAACATAAAAATTGTCACCGAATGCAAGCGAGGTTCTTTCTTTCCGCGAATCACATAAGAGCTAATCAAAATAAAGAGAGAGAGAGAGAGAGAGAGAAAGAGAGAAAAGGAACACAACATCAAACAAAAAGTTCGATACAATATATATGCAGCGTCGAGAGCCTAAAACGAACAAAACAAAATCACAAACGAAACTTTTGAAACTGCACAACGTTTAAACATATCCGTATATCCATAGAGAAGCTTTAAATAACATTTTTCAGTGTTTACCCTCATCCCTCAAGCCCTTAACTGTTTTAGTTTGCATACGATCCATTAACAGAAACAAGTAGATGCGATTAAAAATAACAAGTGCAAGGAAATGTGCCTTCAAATATTGGAAAATGTTTTGCATCCTCATGTTAAAAAAACGCTCCGTTATAGTTTGGTCATTCCAAAAGTATACGGTCTCTTAACATACTACTACCAAATTTTTTGAAAAGATGGTTAGAGCTGTAATTTTTTCCAGTGAAACAACGCTTTGGTCAAAAAGTGCCAAGAATATTGCTGCCGTTTAAGCGTCCGTCGCAAATGAAACAAAACTGTTGATTTGATTCTACGAAATTCTTAAAAATTGAAAATCACTAAGACTACACTTTGGTGAATTTCGGCCGTCACCAATTAAAAGAAGTTACCTCTAGAACTAATCCCAATTGATAAAATGGAGGACGTATGTTTTCAGAATAAAATCCAGAAAAAGTTGGAAAAAGATGACCAATTTCATTGCAAAATAATCTTCAGCTGTTAAAGCTAAACAGCTTAAACTTGAATTTGGGCTTCGAACTTTAATGATTTAAAAAAAAACGTTGTCAAGTAGTTATTACAAGACCGTAAGTGTATATTTAAAACCAGTGAAATGCAGAGTTCATAAAAACTGAAAACATCAATTCATCAAAATATTCCTCATTCAATGCAAATAAATTTGACATTAACTTTCATATAAGTAAATATATTTTTTTTAATCGGCTTTAATGAACATTAGAAAACTAATTCAAAAGGCAAACGGTCACCCTACAAATCTAAGTAAGTACGTACATTATATTGAAGAGGAAGAAAGACAGCCCTGCTCTGCTACACCTACACCTTTTTTAATTGTCCAAAGCGGATTGAATAGTTCTTCACAATTCAGCAACCGGATGGATTCTTCTTCAACGTGAAGTCCTTGGATAATTTGCGTCCTCTTCGACTACATATAGGTACAGAGTGCATAACACAACAGCAGAAAGCACGCAAATTAATTCCACACGATTCCCTGCTCGTCCAGCTGGCTATATGTACGTTCGTTGCATGGCTCTAGGAGGAAGGTGTACTCGGGCACGAGTGCAAAGATACCAACCAATAGAGAGGTACACTGCACTCAACATTGCTGGATGTGTACATGGCATGCATGCGGAGAAGGAGGATCAGAAGGAGGCATGAGAAATAAATAACTTGCCCGCACATTCTGCCATAGGTTCATGTCTCCCACATGCATTTGGCTTAACGCAAATCCACCACCTTCAATCGATAGCAGCAATTATAGCCGATATTTTATTGAACGCTTGATGAATTTTTAATAGTGGATACCTCGAATACATCACCGTTATATGGTGGCTTCTTTTCTCTGTCCCTCTGTCCCAGTTCCAATTGCAGTTGCGGAGTCTCTATCCCAGTCCCAACGTTGTCTTTGCCTCTTCCTGGCCAATGTGCGTCTGGACTATGTCGAGGATAATGATTATGCTGGTTGCTGGGAGTGCTGGAGTGCTGGACTTCTAGGTGGGTTACGTGTATATAGTGGCGACTGGTGACTATGGTGGCTCCAGTTGGTCTCTCCACTACTCGCATTGCAACGCTGCTGGGGAATTTCTGTTAATTGAATACCAAAGTGATTCCTTGTTCAATTGAAAACTCATTGTTATTGGGAATGATGTATTATGGGTTGTGTCCTGTCGGTATTGGATGTGATATTTCTCAATTTATTAATGGCTCATGATGATGTCACAATGCGATTGCTATTATTTGCAGAAATATTTTCAATGCGATTCATTGGGATGTGCGGATGGGTGTGCTGTGATGCGGTGATGCGGTGTTACTAGTGATGTTTGAAAGGTGAATTCTTTTTTGAGAATAAATAAAGAAAAAGCTATTAAAAGTTCTAGTAAAATGGATTCTAAGAGCTGTCTTGAATCTTGAAATATTTGTACCATTGAAAGGTTAAGTTCTTCGATTTTTATTTTTTAAGGACTATAAGGCAATTTATGTATTCGTAAAAAAACAATTCTAACAATCAGAGATGACATATAACGATGATAGGGAAATTCAATAAAAAGGTTTTGTGTTCTTTCCTCCAAAAAGTGTGCGTTTCGGTTTCGCCCAAGCATGAACGGTGGGCTCATCAGTTGTGCTCTTCTAAAAAACAACAACAAACAACTAGCAATAGTTTTTTTGTTGCAATATATTTTGTGATGATAGGGAAACATATTTGAGTTACTGGCAAAATTCTGTTTGTCTGTCCGTCTGTACGGATGTATATTGGACTACAGCTTAAACCGTTTGGCCAATCGTCTTTAAATTTGCAACATTAGGTTATTTTGACATTCATTTTTTTTAGCTCAAATATTAACGGTACCTGTCATATAACCGTTAAGTAAAAACTTATTTTTTCTCGAAAATGGCTCCAAGATTTTTTATGAACAAAAAATCAGAGTACTTTTGTAGGTGTAGGTAATGTTTTGGTAAAAAAAAATTAAGATGGTGAGCTAAAAACGGTAGCTCCCATAGAACCGTTTTTTTTTTCTTCGACTGTCTCGAAAACTGGTCATCCGATTTGAATCAAAATTGATATTCATGTAGGTTAAGTAATTTTCTTTTAAAATATGTTCGAAAACTTTTTTTTTGTATTTTTAATAATTTTCTTAATTTTTTTTTTAAATCAAATCAATTAAAAAGATGGATTTTTTTTTATTTTGTTTTTAATTTTAAGTAATTTTTGTGTTTAAGTTTGCATTCTTAAATATCTTTTTTTAATTTTTAAAAATAGTTTTTAAATAAAAACCGTTTTATTTAAAAACGGTTCTTACGATTAAAAAAAATTGACACTTGTTCACATTTTTCAAGGAAATAAAATGGCGTTAAAATGTTTCCGCTGAAAACTATTTTACGTACTTTTTTCAAACAATCAAAAGTCAGAAAAATCGAATTAAAACTTTGAAATTCCTTTGATATTTTTCAAATTTTATTCGACGCTGTGACCGCACATAAGAGCAAGTACGTGCGATCCTGTTGTGACATTTATTTTAATATGAAATGCTCTGCTATCCTTGGCTCTGTATTGGATCTGAGCCCTTGTTGAGACGCCGCGCCGGCTTGTTGGCATTGACCAATAATGGAAAGAAGCACCATATCTACAAATAGTTTAGAGAATGTAGATCACAAGATCTAGGGATCAAGGTGAAAATCGATATACTTAACAAGTTCACAAATTTTTTAACAAGGCCATTGTTACACCTGATGTTGGGAACCGTCTTATGTACGTCTGTACGTCAATTGGGATTGGTTCTTAACCTTACTTCATTTTAATAGAGTCCTTCCAAATCCTTTGGCAAAATTGGACAAAGATTGTCTTACTGATACTTTATACTTCACAACACCATGCAATAGACTATTTTCTTCACGTGTAATAGACGCCAGCAATAGACGGTCACCATTGCTGGCGAATAAGATTAGATTAGATTATTTTTATTGCATTCGTTAGAATTTATGTACAATTGGTCTTAAACTAACTTATAACTAAAATAAGTCATGTCGGCTCAACAACAGTGGCCCGACGTACTTCAGCTGACTCTATACAATGCTATAATTTTTACTTATATCATATTTTTGTTTGCTTAATGTTTTAATTGAAATTCTTAATTATAATTATCTGTCTTTGGTTTTAAAAAATTGGGGTTAGGATGTGGTGTTGTTTATCCTCTGTTGTGTCCGTTGCTGGTTCTCTCGTAGAATGGGGCTCCGTCATTATATCCTCGAATCGGTCGTCTGTTATGGTTCGAATGTTGAGGTAGTGATGGTTGGGCTCTAGCTATTGCTGGAGTAGTTGCTGGATTTCCAAGTTGGGGTGGTCCTCCAAGTTCCTCAAAATATTTTTGGAGTGCTGTGTCATGAACTGATTTATTAGGATCAGTTTGGTGTCTTCATATAGTTTCTTGTTTGGGACATATTTCCTTGTAATGGGGTTTCGGTGTAGACCTGTACACCTACGGAGTATCTTCCTTTCAAAAACTTCGATCTTCTTCATATATGTTGGTGATATGGTGAACCAAATAGGACAAGCGTACTTCAGAACGGGACGGATCAGCTGTTTATAGATGAGGAGCTTAGTATTAGTGCTTAGTCCGTTTCTTCTCCTAAGAAGCGGGTGGATCAGATGTAGGGAGAAGTTGGCTCACTTAAGCATAAATGTAGCGTGCTTCTTGAACTTGAAGCGGTTAGTGAAATTCACTCCAAGGTATTTTGCTGTTGTCTTTGTCCTTATCATTGTGTTATCTGGTAGCTTGATACTGATATTATCACAGCGTGATGCGAAACATCTTCGAAATCTTGTTGCTGTTGTTGGGTTTCTGAAACAGATAAGCTCACTCTTATCGCTATTTATCTTTAGTCCCCATTTAAGGTAGTGTAAAAGCAATTCAGGGACCAATAATACAAGATCGGCAAGTCGGGTTGCCTCGATCTGTAAGCTGTGTTCTTTATTGGTATTGGTTGATGATAGCCTTCAATATGGTAGCAGAATGTTTCTTACCATTTTCCAGCCGGAACGATTGGAGGTTTAAATTCTTCTTTAAATAAACCAGCGACCTATGTATCACTGGTTGGATAGATAGTTGAACAAGAAAATTAATAACGTTGCTTAAAAGAATGAGAGTGAAAAAATTTATTTTATGTGTTTACGAAAAGAAAATGTTTACTTTTTTGTTGAAGGCTCAAAGATATTTCTCTCAACAAACAACATTGTATTTTGAGGCAAATGCAAAAACCCTTGATCCAATTTTCTGGATTTGGTGTCCGCCCAGTAGCTCACACTAAAGACTCAAATGAAAATCGGCTTCATCACCCTGATGGCGATACATGTATTCGTCCGAAATTCAAATTTGCTTTCTAAGAGTTCCTGTAGAATCGCAAATCTGTGTTTCCTCCATACATGGCAAGGAAAGTTCTGGTGATCAGACTAACGAATATAAAATTCCAATTGCAGACACATGTTTGCTGGCAGAAATTGTGTTAAACTATTGGAATTCAAGAATTGGAGCTTTCATGTTTTCATGTGTTCAGGGGCTTTTTTGTATTTAGACGTAATCCAGTTATTTCAGTATTATTATCGGATATTGCCATTATATTGACATTGGATCAATTCTGTCCCACTATATTTCTCACGATATGGTATTTTTATTTAAGGACAGGAATAGTATTGATACTATTACTACAATAGTAAGGCTTAATTAAATGTAATGTTAATGGTATTTACTATTATTACAAGATTACCTATGTGATCCTAACAGTTTTCCACTTCATCAATGCCAACAGAAAATTCGGCAGCTGCCATTTCACTTAACCTATATAAATGACACCTTGAATAACTTACAAAAAAAAATAGCCAGTTTTTGAATATTTTTCATATCATAACAACTGCAATCAAATATTCTTAACTTCCACTGTATTAAAATCGATTTTTACTGAACATAAGATTAACAAATTGTTGTATTTTGTAGATGATAAATAAAAACAACTTCTCCGTTTTACTCTTTGAATCAGAGTGACCGAACTTCTACTCATCATTTCTTACGCTACCTCTTCTATTGCCTAAATCGTCATTTCTTCCAGGCCAACCACGCATTCTAATTCCATACGCTTGACACAGTTTGTTTGCTTAACAAATAAAATGTCACACTTGACATAGTTGCACTACGATGCGGGTCAGTATTGCAATATGATCCCTTATTGTATTAGTTGACATAGTTCGATTGCCGTTCCTATGATTGTATGACAATATGCATGACACACTTGGTCGTAATCGAACTATGTCTTGTGTCTTAAATGCGATTCATAGGAATTGGGTAAATGTGGGAACTTTGTGTTGTGTGGTCTCTATGACTAAGGGCACAACAAAATTGAAAATGATTACTTCACTGGCCTTGACTTTTTGCTAGAATACTAAATACTATTTTTCAACTATTGTTTTCAAATAGCTTTTTACGGCTTTTAAGTCCCCCAAAAATTGGCGTTTCATCGCGGTAACTCACTTGTACTCTTAAGTTGACAGTTCAACATATATAAAGTTTTTGACAAAAACCAAATGTGAACGATATTCAACAAGATTAAATTTGTAATCAAGAGATTACTAGGGCTTTGCTAAAGGCAGGTAGGAGTTAAAAGGTTTTTCGCTTGTATGTTCTAAACTTATCAATACTTTCTAAAATGGTCTCATTTGATGCGGAATTAAATACACTACATTCAATTCCGCGTCAAATGAGACCTGAACGAAGTTTTTTGGACTACTCAGCACCAAACTACGTTAGGTCAATTTTGGGCCAATTTTCCACATATTTCTGTTTTTCTCAAATATTTTTGCAAATAAACTTTGTATCATAGAAAAACTGCATATAAAAGTAGTAGAATTGAATTAGCAATTAAAAGGGAGAGAGTCGGGCGAATAGAAGAATCTTCCATTCATTTCACTCCTGGCGGTGCAATAATTATCAATACGAATCTAACAGTGCAAAAACCACTCACCTAGAACATCAAAATAACGAGAAATAGGCGCGAAAAGTTCGAGTGAAAAATGCATTTTCTGGCACGCAACCTTTCAATCCACTCCGGGAGGCGCAGTTATTCTATATATATATATATATAATAATATTCTTCAAGAAAATTCTGGTATATGGATCAAGTAGCTGGACTCAATAACTATCTTGCAATGTAAAATTTACTCCCAGCTGACCTCTATTAAACGAGATATAGGCATGTAAAGGCTTGAGTGAAAAAAATGTATTTTCTAACTCGCCACCTTTCAATCCGCTCCTGGAGGCGCAGTTATTCTTTAAAGTAATTTGTGGTACATAGACTGAGTATCTGAAATCAAAACCTATCTGACAATGTAAAACATACTTTCTACACATTAAGATATAAGCATCTGAAAGTTTGAGTGAAAAAATGTTGTTTCTAACACGCCACCTTTCAATAAACTCCTTGAGGCGCAATTATTTTTTCAAGAGATTTATGGATTGTGTTGTTGGACTTGATACGTATATGACAATGTAAAACATATTTACGTAACATCTACGTAACGAGATATACGGGTCTGAAGGTTTGAGTGAAAAAAATAATTTCTGACACGCCACCCTTCAATCCGCTCCTGGAAACACAGTATTTTTTTCAAGAAATTTTAGGTTTATGAATCGTTTAGCTTGATCTAATACCTCTTTGACAATATAAAGCATATTTTACTAGGACCTCTACATAACGAGATATACGCGTCTTAAAGTTTGAGTGAAAAAAAAAACTTATTTTCTGGCATGCCACCCTTCAATCCGCTCCTGGAGACCTAACTTTGACCTAATGTAATGTAATGATATCTTTTTGAAAGTATTGTTAAAGATGCCAGGCTTTTTCATCGAAAATATTGACTCTATTTTTAATTCCTCCTTCCGTTCCTGGTATAACTTAATAATCCCTTCTTTAAATCTTAATTCTTAGAATTATGTTTAGTTTTAAAGATTTGAATGTTTTTCAAACTATTTGAATTAAGAAAAATAAATAAACATCGATTATAAAAGTAAGACTTTGTTTCTGTACCTTTTACAGTTGTCTTTAGGTAATCCTTAACCGCTTCAGAACACCCATTAATTCATATTTCATCAGATCACATTGTGGTAATACCAACAACAATCCTCTAGCCTTTAGCTCACATGCCAACATGAATCATCAGCGTAATTACTGCAATTAAGCTTTCGCTAACCATGCACCAAAGACCAAATCCACCAGTTTTCGTTCCAAATAAAACATTCCTAGTTGGCGATTTCACACCTGCCGACAATTTTCTTCAGAAGCCTCCTTCCATACGATCCGATCCCTCGAAATGGGATTGTTTCCCTGTAATTGGTTGATATCTTTTTCCCCATCCAATGCTGTAGGTACAAAGGTTTGCACTAGCAGTGCAAGCTTGTGAGCATTTATGTGAAAATGCCTTATGGTACTTTGAGACTTTAAGGTTGGGACAGGATCATTACACAGAACATCTATAGAAGTGTTGCTGCCCCAGCCCCATGCTGGCGTATCGGGGCGGCCAGTTTGCGTCATTACCAGGTGATCGCTGTGCAATCACAGCGTATGAAGATTAATGTAGTTCTACGCGAGGATAAATATCTGTTCGGTGTGAGTTGATTAAGCCTCCACATCAAATGAATGTGGTGCTGGGAATGATCTTGTGTCTTGTGTGTGCGTCTACTTGGCTGCGACTCATTGTCGCATTGGACGAGTCAATTTGTCTTTTCTGCGGTAAAGACTCGGTCTGTGGGCAGAAGGATCGATTGTCACAATGGCCGGAGACGCAGCTGACTTGTGGCGAAAGTTGTGGTCAACCGACAGGTTCATTTGTCTGGTTTGAATGTCTGTGAGTTGAATAGACTTGGGTTGAGACAAGGTTACCAAGTGTGGTGTAATTATGTGTGAAAATATGATTTTATCTGTGGCAATAAATATTTATATGCTTTTGGCATGAATTTTAATGAAATGGTAGATGTAATTAGCTTCCCTAAAATTATTCTAGTGGGTCTAGTCACGAGACATTTGACAAACGTCAAAACACAATGACATTAAAAATTATGACCGTTTACTCCACATACTTTCTTAAAACTTGACTTTTAATAAAAGTCACGTTTCTATTGTTAAAGCGACGTCAAAAAAAGTTAAAATTAAATGGAGGGTAGTTTATAGCGAGTTTCATTCAAATTTTAAAGATTTGATCTCAAAATTCAGATTTGCTCTTTTCAATGAAACTTGTTTTACGATTTAATCGTAGTATTGGTGATTATCTGACGAGCACACACAGTATTTTGACGACACACAAAAAGATCTATGCACAGTTGTTGATTCACTCAAAATGCCATTTTGGTATTTTCTGACTTCAAAAACATCTTTTATTACTATTTTGTTTCTTTTATTGCTATTTGTTGATTTTATTGCTTAACACAGGCTGGCACAAGTTAACAACAAACAACAAATTACAAAACATTTTCCATTTGACGTCTGACTGAAAAGACTATTTACATGTATGTATGCATTCAGATCAAATCTGCCACCCCATCAGAGATCAAATCTTTTGTGTTGAGATTTGATCTAGATTTGCTCTTTTTCTTGCAATGAAACTCTCAAAACTGAAAAAGATCAAATCTTTTGACAGAAAGAGCAAATCTTTTCTTCAATGAAACTCGCTATTAGAAGGTTGGCAATACTGGCACAGTAGAAAAAAAGTACGCATAAGCCTATGGTGTTTGATGCCTATTGTCAAATGATATAAATACATCGACATGCCAATGCGTCTGACTGTAGCTATAGTCTGTTAACTTGCAGTACTGCATTCATTTGGCCAGGTTTAAGTCGCATCTTATGTCCGGCATTCACTTAATGAAGTATGTGCTCAGCTAGCGATACTAAAAGGCGTTTGCGCTGAGTAGTGAGTAGTGTGTCACAGGAATTCCAGACCACCACAAGATAGTTTTTATAGTTTGAAATTCATTGCTAACATCAAGTCGTCGGCCACTGACAAAGTGGCAGTTGATGAGGTTGGATTGTTGGTGCGACGGAATTTCAAGTCTATTGGTGATTTGGAGCAATTACTGGCGATGGTTTGCTTTGGTTCGGGAATTTCTTGGGATGCAGGAATCAACGAGTGGGATTCTTTGTTAATTGGATGTTTCATCCTTATCTATATGTAATGAACTAACTAATGAACAGTAATTGTGTGGTATGGTGGTGATGTTGAGTTGTTTGTGCATACTTTTGATTTACTATTGGGCGATTGTTAAGTTGAGATTATCAACTTGTTGATTTATGGTTTGCGTAAAATAGGTTGATTTACTCAGACAATACGAAGATTGTTATCAGGCCTTGAAAAAACGGTTATTCTAGACCGCTAATTGTTATTCTACCGATTGTGCTCCAACAGCAGCTATGAAAATGGTAGTAAAAAAAATCTTATAAGCCAGGTCCATGTCTTAAAAAAAAAATTAAAAACTATGAAAGCATTGATGATTGGTTTGGAAGATGGAGTTTTTGGAAAATGTTAAACAACACATTTTTCTCTGCTTAAGGAATAAAATCGAGAGCAGATTGAGTGATAAAACATTCAATGTGTTTTCTCTAAGTTCCTTTACTAAAAATAGAAATAACAGGCATTCTATTCTCAGCATTCTAAGAAACTTTTGAATCCTCATTCTAGTAATTTTGTGATATTTTTTTAACAATATACATGCATAAGATTTGGGACCGGTAACTATACCTACGGTCGACTGCTTTTCAATGCCAGGGAGTATCCAATAAGCATTCTTAGTGAATGGGAATAAACCTTACAGCTTCTTGAATGACTTCAGAACAGCTCTCGAAGCGGTAGACAGACATGTGCTTATTTACAAGTTCCATGGAATGGGGTGATACAAAATTGTATATACCTACGTAATCTTCCAAAATTTCTTTGATGAAACCAAGCCGTTATGCGGAATGGGCAAAAAAAGCATAAATTGCTTCAAATCAGTAGTTCAATAGGACTCGTAGAATGTTTCATTCTAAGATATGGAGTCCCTCGAACTATAGCAGCTGATCAGATTGGTGTTTCACCTAGCATCATCTAGTTTCGCTATCTCGCTATTTCTAGGTTGTGTAATGATCCCGCTTTTATTTGTATACATTTGTGGAATTTAGCTATAAAATTATTATAAAGCATATACATATATTATATAATTTTATTTTATTTATTGATTATCTGGCTTTTAGCACCTTTCAATATCATCATATTCCGTCAAAATTAGCAAACATCACATTTTCGAAAAAAAATTGGCATGAAAAAATTGATTTAGAAGGGTGTAATACCAAACTATTTTCTTCGACCAATTTTGAGTCTTATAATAATTCCCATTTATTTTGTTTGTTAGTTGACTTCGGCATATTTAGAAAATTAGTCAAGTGGAATCACAAGTTATCTGTATACCGATGAATCGACAAGTATTGACATACAGTCATTAATGAAAATGCAAAAGAAGAATATTGTGGAACACCTTGTGGAAAAGCTAAGGAAAGAAATGGTTTCAATAGTGATAGTGAATGGTTAAGGGCTACTGCAAGGCGAATCCAATAAAGGAATTGCTGTTGAAAAATATAGCCAATCTTTTGAAACGCCAAACTCCTTCCAGACTAGTACCGCACCGTATCGTTAGAGATGCTGGAAACTTGACATTTTTACTCGCGATTATAAGTACTATAATACAAGTTATGCATTCGTTAAATGTAAATGTAAAAAATGAGTTTTTTTAAAACTTGTTTAAGAAAAACCATTCTTTTAAAAAACCGTGCCCACGATTTATAAAATATCGGCTTTTTCTCATTTTTAAAGAAATAAAATGCCTTTTAATTTTTCCGCTGAAAACTATTTAACGTACTTTTTGGTACAATCAAAACTCAGAAAAATCGAAATAGAACTTTGAAATGCCCTTGATATATTTAAAATTTTATTCAAAGATGTGACTTCCTAACGCGCTGTTTAAACAACTACAACTTAAACTGATATACATATAAAAAAAAGATGTATGAAGCCCGACATTTATTCATTAAATATTTTTTTAAGAAAATTAGTTTTTGTATTTTATATTTTCATCAGTGTTTTGAAAATGAGTTTTGTGTTCTTTTATTTGATTTTCAAATGTAGGCCGTTGATTTGCTTAAGTTTGCATTCATGATTTTTGTTAGTCAAATGTTTTAAAAGGTTTTTTTAAAACACTGCCTACGACCTGTATTTTCTTGAAATTTGAACAAAATCTTTAAAATATTTTTTAACCCAAGAAATGCCGAATTTACATCAAATTTTTACTTGCGATTTATGGTACTATAATGCAAGTTATACATTTTTTCGTACAAAAAAAAATTTGAGATAACAATCAAACATGACATAACGATGATAGAGAATCATATTTGAGTTACTGGCAAAATTCTATCTGTCTGTCTGTCTGTCTGTTTGTTTGTACGGATGTATTTTGGACTGTAGCCTAAACGGTTGGGCCAATCGTCTTCAAATTTAAAACATAAAACATTCTACAGAGGTGTTTTTTCAATTTTTTTTTTAGCTCAAAAATTAACGGTACCTACCTGTCATATAACCGTTTCATAAAAGCTTATTTTTCTCGAAAACGGCTCCAAAAACTTTTATGAAAAAATATCAGTGTACTATTGTTGCTAAGCATTATATTTTGATGAAAAAAAATTAATATGGTGGCCTAAAAACGGTACCTCTCATAGGACCGGTTTTTTTACTCCGACTTTCTCGAAAAAAAAATTAATTATTAAAAATACAAAAAAAAAAGTTTTGGGAAAAAATTAATGGGAAATAAAAATAATTTAGGTTACGTACATCTTCTTGGATACCAACTTTTTTTTGTATTTTTAATAATTTAAATTTTTTTTTTTTTCAAAAATCAATATTTTGATTTTTTTCTAGAATGAATGTTATTTTTGTACTTAAGTTTATATTCTTAAATTATTTTTTTTTAATTTTTTAAAAAAAGTTGAAAAATCCGCTCCTACGATTTTGAAAAAAAAATCACACTGGTTAAAATAATGGCGTTTAAATTATTTCACTCAATTCAACTTAAAGTACTTTATTCGAAGAATCAAAAGTCACATAAATCAAGGTGACCGCACATATGAGCAAGTACGTGCGATACAATCGTGCAATTTATTTCAATACAATTTTATTTTTAAGATTTAAACAATTTTTTTTACTACAACACATCTGCGAAACAAATAATAAAAAAAACAAATTATATTTGATAATTAAAAACAATAAAGGAGTTTAAAAGACATGGATGTCAAAGAGAAAGATGCTCAGTATGCTTTGACATTTCATCATGAATAGACTTACAACGTCGAATTTTCAGTGAATGGGCCCTAGAAAAGTTGGCAGAAAATCCGCTTTTTTATCGACAAATTTTGTTCAGCGATGAGGCTCATTTCTGGTTGAATGGCTACGTAAATAAGCAAAATTGCCGCATTTGGAGTGAAGAGCAACCAGAAGCCGTTCAAGAACTGCCCATGCATCCCGAAAAATGCACTGTTTGGTGTGGTTTGTACGCTGGTGGAATCATTGGACCGTATTTTTTCAAAGATGCTGTTGGATGCAACGTTACGGTGAATGGCGATCGCTATCGTTCGATGCTAACAAACTTTTTGTTGCCAAAAATGGAAGAACTGAACTTGGTTGACATGTGGTTTCAACAAGATGGCGCTACATGCCACACAGCTCGCGATTCTATGGCCATTTTGAGGGAAAACTTCGGAGAACAATTCATCTCAAGAAATGGACCGGTAAGTTGGCCACCAAGATCATGCGATTTGACGCCTTTAGACTATTTTTTGTGGGGCTACGTCAAGTCTAAAGTTTACAGAAATAAGCCAGCAACTATTCCAGCTTTGGAAGACAACATTTCCGAAGAAATTCGGGCTATTCCGGCCGAAATGCTCGAAAAAGTTGCCCAAAATTGGACTTTCCGAATGGACCACCTAAGACGCAGCCGCGGTCAACATTTAAATGAAATTATCTTCAAAAAGTAAATGTCATGGACCAATCTAACGTTTCAAATAAAGAACCGATGAGATTTTGCAAATTTTATGCGTTTTTAAAAAAAAAAAATTTTTAACCTCAAAAAAATCACCCGTTATTTCCACTTCAAATTCAATACTTCTTTTATTTGTTTTAATTCCAATGAATATTAAAATATAATAACATTTTTAGCAAATGTATTAAATTTTAATACAAACTCGTATTAATTTAAAGTATAGGGAAGATATAAAACATTTTTTGTCTTTGACTTTTTTAGGCTTCTCTATTATTGTAATGGCATGTTCGATTGTTTACTCTATCTTTCCTCTTTCGGCTCTCTCCAAGTCGAAAAGTGTTTTAAAATTTTCGAAAAATTATGGTTGCGTTTGCAAAGTAAAGTAATATTTCTGAAAAATATAGAATTTATGTTAATGCTTGGGATATAAATACATACTTCATTAGAATTATAATCACTACTCTTAAGCACTGCATACAAATTTTGTGCGATATACGCATCTTCCTTCAAAGTTTGTCAACGATTTCAAAAGTATTCTTACATTTGAAAGTCCAAAAAGTTCGACACACTACAAAATAAAGTAACGTATATTGAGCAGCAAGTTTGCATTGATGTCGTGTATAAAATCCGTGATTATTTGAGCATCTCAATTCACCTCTTTGAAAACTTAGTCTTAGAGTCAAACGCTCATACAATTAAACTTAACATTTGTTGACAAGAATCTCTGCATCAATCCCAGTATGGATTACCAAAAACATCAATCAAACTGAAAACTCAATTCTTCAGTTTCAATACTCCATTCTTTCCACTTTTCTTATCAACTGTAGATCGATCACTTACCCAGCCATGTTTTACTTTCCACTATTCAGCATTTAAACTTCCTGCATGTTTACATCCATCAATTCAACGATAATCCTTTATTCTGGAACCACTTCCACTTGCTGCCGAATCTGTAATGCAAATAACCATTCAGCTTGTCACTGCTCGCAACGCCTTCGCTCGCGCATTAGAATGTCATTTAAGATTTATTATTTGAATAAATGCGTACGCCCCAGCTGCCACGGACCGACAAGGCAAGTCACATAACGTTTTGCCTCAAAATCGAACCCGGGTTGTGGCATTATTTATCATTTTTCATTCGATTAATTGGAAATCAAAGTTGACGGAACGAACGCATTTGACATCGCAAACGTCTTCATTAACATTCCGCATTGATATTGCTCGCCTTTTTGTCCATTTAAGGCTGCGGTATAGCCTCCATGAAATGTCAATAATTGCAGTAAGATGTGTATGTGCGTCAGTGTGTCATACAGCAATACAAACTGACATAAGCTGTGGTGTTTTATTTCTTGTGGGGCATGGAGCCTTGAAACCTTGCTTTGGTGGTTTTGAGATCAGTGAATTCAAAGGATGTGATACAATGGTCTTTGCGTTGCCTTTCTGTCTGCGAAGCACGGTAGCAAAGGTGAAGTTTACCAATGCAACATGTATCCAACTTTGTGGCTTTCTTCTTAAAAATCAAGTGAATAGAGGAAATTTCTCTTATATTGCACTGGTGAAATCCACCAATGTGAGACTGCATTCACAAAAGACTGACTTATTCACACAAGACCTGAGGCAATTCCAGATTTTAAGCGTTGGAGACCGATGCACCTTGAATGGATTTTGCCAACAAGCCGGTCACCATGCTGCACCTCGTCGATGTGTATCTTCGGTCGAAATGTGAGAAGAGAATGCAGCCAACGATTTGGCCGACATTGGCCATCATGACGTTCGTACATCAAGCAATTGACTTCGACTCGGATCGAAATGCTCGTGCTCGCACTCCTCCATTAAATCCGACAATCCAACTGTTGGGTTTCGATTCCGATTCCGATTGCCGTTGATAATACTTTTACTTCCACACGCCGCACATCCAGAAAATATACTTTTATACGTGTGTGCCTTTGGTTTGACGGACGCGAATCGCGAAATCGTGTGCCAAGTGTTTTCCTGGAAACCTTGGTATGTTTTAATGAATGCTCAGCATAATTAGGTCCGACTAAAGAGGGCAAATGCAAGAATGCTGTTCCGAATTGTCCTCCGCTTGGATATCAACGTTGCATCTAGTACGCGGCACGGCCGCGGCGACCAACAACAACGCGACGACGATATCATTAACCAGAGGATCTCTGCAATAAGATCGAATTATGACATGTTTCAGGGTAAATTTAATGCAATTAAAATAATTGCTCAGCTAATTAATTTAATGAGGATGTGTGTAGTATTTGAGGTTAGGATTTACTGATCCGCCAGGGAGATTTGTAAAAGGAACCAAGGAGTGCGAATGCTGTAATTCGTAGTTATGGTTAGTATGTTGGAAGCATGTTTTCTACATTTAATTGGGTATTATAGTTTTGGTCTTGCTGGGAGTTTAAATTAATATGCAGAGCACACAAAGTACTAAAATACAAAGTTAAAGATTAGTCCTTAGCAGCATTTATCTTGGGAAATTGCTTAGAATTGAAAAGGAGTTCTAATTACATCGAATCGTGGATACGACTGTTATATTGACGTCTCCCACAAATAAATTAATAACTGTAGTATTTAACTAGTTTAACACTCATACACAGAATTGCGTTTCAACCATGCTGTCACATACCACGTTATAAGCGGGCATTGGATGTAAATTGGTGAGCTTTCGGCTTTCTGTAGATTTGTTTCGGATAAATCAACCACAGATACAATCTAGATTTTAGAATTTGAACATTTTTTAGGTTGATTTTGAAAAGGAATTCGCGATATACAATAACAAGATCTCATAAGGCAACAGTTCCGGAAATTTTAGATATGCGGATAGATACGATATCGCTATAGTTAGAAGGCCAAACATAGCTAAACTTAAAATGTAATTAAACTAAACAAAGCTATAAGGAGGAAAGATAATATAAGAGGTGGGCTTTTAGACAAGGCTTTGGTAGGTTGACCTCGAAAAGAGAAGAGATGGAATCGATTATATTCAACATGAGTATTAAAGGTTCATTGATGCATTACAAAAACCGTCCTGCGACGAGGATATCAAAGATGGACCGGAAAGAAAACTTAAAGAATGCTTTCGAAGAACTTGGGGATATGATAAAGTTTAGCGATGGGTCTATAGTTGGAAACTTGGTTTTTGGACCTTTTTATGAATAGGTGTGACAGTGGATATTTTCTATAAGTCAGGAAAAAAATCCGGCTGAAAGGGATAACTTGGACAAGTTTTTTTTTTACAAATAACGCGAGCACAAGGGACTATTTCTTTCCCTTTTAATGTAGAGCACACTGCGCGGGCATTAGGAAGATAGGGAGGGGAAAGATAGGAGGTGTCGATTAACATTTTTTTTTTTAAATAAACGATAAACTAAGGGAAGACATGAAACATTGCATCGGTGTTGGAGAGGGCCAATTGTTTTAGCGGCAGTCTTAACGCTCGATTTTGTATTCTTTCAAGCAGGTGAAGTTACCTGCCCAGAGGTGGGAGTTATACTCGAGTTTAGGGCGTATAAACGCTTTATAAATTGTAGCCAGATCAGAAGGGGAAAAAACTTCTTCAGAAAACCTTAGCACTTGGAAGCATTTCTAGCGATCTTAAACATATGGTAGCCAGCTGCATTCCTCCCCTTAAAAGTTTCTCCCGTAATACTCGTCTCGCAAGGAATGCCCATCAGTTCACATTTGAGCCCAATTTCGGACGTACCGTGAAATATAGGGATTCTTTTTTTAGCATAACAACACGAATTTGAAATAGTTTACTTGGCGATATTTTCCCTTGCCATTTTGACCTGCAAACATTCAAAACCAATGTTAATCGACACCTCCTATCTCTCCCCTCCCCTCCCTATCTTCCTAATGCCCGCGCAGTGTGTTCTACATTAAAAGGGAAACAAATAGTCCCTTGTGCGCGCGTTAATTATATAAACAAAAAAAAGTTCCAAAGGAGGTCATCGTTGATACACATACCGAGTACTGAGAGCTTTTCGGTTTCTTCGATGTAAGTGCCATTCGTTGACCAAGGCATTGGGGGTATGTTTAGCTTTAACGACAGAAGACAGCATTAAGTTTTCGAAGCATTAAACTCCACACGATTCCTATTACCCCATTTGACAATGCTGTATAAATCGGAGTTTAATGAGCTTATCATACGGTACAGTTACGATTGTATGCCCGAAGGTGAAGGGCTTGAATCGTCGAATATGAAAAACTGAGGGTAGAGTCATCGGCAAAACAGTTAAGTGGATTAGAACTAACAGACAGATCGATCATAATAAAAAATGAGGAAAACAGTCGGAAACAAAACGGAGCCCTGAAGCACACCAGTATTTATTATCTGGGAATCAGGCTTGAATCCGTCCAATACAACTTGTATTGAACGGTCCAGAAGATAGCTTCTAATCCAATGACCAAGAGTATTATCGATCCCAAAAGCACGCATTTTCGATAAGAGAGCTTCATGCCAAACTATCAAATGCCTCGGAGATATCAAAAGCAATAATCTTACTTTCACCAAAGCGATGTAAAGATTTGTTCCACTGTTCGGTGAGATATGCCATCAGATCACCAGTGGATAAAAATAAGTAGATAAGTTCTTTGGTTGCTAAGAGAGAGATCATATGTTAAAATATGATTATTATTGACGTGATAACGTCTTATGAATCGATGACAGGCTACATATTCGAAATAATGACTCATGCTGATAAGACTCATGCTGATAATGCTTATAAGAAAAGTGACGCACGCTGCAATACTGTGGTTCTTTCAACCAAAATCGATCGCAAGCACCAGGTCAAATTCAAAAAGAACAAAAAGAGAAAAAGAAATACAAAATAGCCGGAGTTTTGTTAAAGGGTACTTTTGTGGCTTTTCGCTTGTATGTTTTAAATTCATCAATACTTTCAAAAATGGTTTGATGTCTATATTTTTTCACTCAAACCTTAAGACGCTTATATCTCGTTATGTAGAAGTCCTAAGTAAATATGTTTTACATTGTCAGATAGGTATGGAATCCAGCTACTCGATCAATATACCAGAATTCTCTTAAAAAGATAACTGCACCCCCAGGAGTGCATTGAAAGGTCGCGTGTCAAAAAACTAAATTGTTTTCACTCAAACTTTCAGACCCCTATATCTCGTTATTTTGAGGTCCCAGGTGAGCGGTTCTTGCACTGTTAGATTGGTATTGATTCCAGCTACCAATTCTTGACATTGTAAAATTCAATTCTACAACTTTTATATGCAATTTTTCTATGATAAAAAGTTAATTTTAAATCAAAAATTAAATTTATTTGAGAAAAACAGAAAAAAGTGGAAAATTGGCACAAATTTGACCTAACGTTGTTTGGTACTGGAATTAATTACGCTACAACTTTTACTCACATCATTTTGATAAGTTTAGAACATACAAGCGAAAAACCACAAAAGTACCCCTTTTGGGGGTACCTTATACCCCCTCCCTTTAGCACAGCTCGGTCGAGGGGGGACAACTTAGGAAACACAAACAAAGCCATCGCAACAAAAAATTCTCTTGTTGGAATTATTTCCGATCTGAATGTTTAACGCCACTCGCCTATGAAGAATGATGATATATTTTATTGTTACTAGAAACCGTTAGTTTTGCTGGTTTTAACTCATTTTATAGCTTAGCATCATGTTATTCTGCAAAACCAAAGATCATGGCACATAAGCAAGTACGTGCGACCAAGTCGTGCATATTTTTTCTCTGGAAACACTTGCTTCTTAAACACCGAGTGTTCTGAGAGCTCGAAGACTGAGAAGTTTTCCTTGTACGGCTGAATAGAACACTTAAATCATTCTAAAACATCGTTTAATTACATGGAACACATACATGATGTATTGTTATTTGACTCCCATTTTTTAAGGTGCTTCTTTGAATCCTAATTCTCGTTAAGTGCAAAAGTTCCCCAGGAAACAGGTCAACATTCTGACAAGGTTGCAAAGTTCTTAACGCGATTCAAGGCTATCTCTCTGATTAACCTTAAAATTAACTCGAACACAAGCAACAATGCCATCAAATCGAATACGTATCAGTTCTCGAATTGAAGGTTCATCTTTCCATGTAACAAGTCCTTTTGTAGTCATTACATCGATGTTCGCTTGCGATAGCTTGTTTCGAACTTACCACCTCATCATCATACATTCCACGTGCACTGCGAATTGATTGCAATGTGTTTCTAATTAAAAATTATTAACTTTAAATGAACTCCCAGCGATCGATCAATATTGCCACACATTCGCCTATAAATATCGTTGTAATTCAATAGTCCTGCGAAGGGTGTTGTAAGTACGTATACAACATACACGGCACAAAAATGGTAATCCTACACCAACATCAGCATCCAGCATCAGCACCAGATTGAGAAATAAATTCAAGTTAATTATTTTATTCGATCGTAATGATGGCACGCAATGCTGGCCTGGTCATTCGGTTGATCGGGGGTATGGTCAGGGGAGTCGACTATATATTGGAACTGCATCCACCATCACTATTGGTGTTAAGCCTACAACCGCAACGCACGGATTGAATAGTTCGCAAATCCCGCCACACATCTCTCGCTCCATATAGAGCAGCCATATCAGGATGTAGAATTGACTCCATACGGAGATGGCCGTCGGATATGGTATAATTGTCCGGGAATTTTTCGTTGGCATCAATTTTAATTAAAATGAAAAATTGTTTAATAACCATCTCACTGGCAGTGTGTGGCATAGAGTTCGTGGTGTGTGGCAGAAACGTTGCTGATTCTGTATACACATTAGACTGCGGGTTTATATATTTGTTTCAAGGGTTCCGCCTCACCAGTAACCACCACCCATAATCTGGATCCGGACCTAGAGAGAGACTGTCAAGCTTTGCTGTGTTATGTTTGACAATAATTGTTATGCCCCAAAGGCTTATTGTATCACAATTATATGACAGTTTATTAATAAATTTCATGCACAAACTTTGTATACCAGTTAATCAAAGCTATTTGCTCTTTGCTGGCTATCTGGCTTGACAGAGCTGGGATGATGATAGTGACCATAGATGTGAGCTTAACTAGCCATTTATAGATCTGCTTTTGTAATCAAAAATATTAATTGACAGCGCGCAGCATAGAGTATCATGGTGTGGTGAGTTGGTAGCAAGTTTGTAATTATAAACGCGCGCGCCACATCTACATAAAAACATGGCTTGACATATTTTCCTTGGCGGGAAAATGGCCATCTTGGATAAAATGATTATAAACATTTGGTTAATGAGATGTGTTTGGAACGGTTAAAGCGTGTTGAAGTTGAATACGCCTATTTGAATCGAGTTAATTGCCCGGAGTGAGTGGCATTTTATATATAGATAAGCTGGTGCAATGCAGAGGTTCATCGCGCGTTGTGGTATAGAAGTATTCGTTTTCATATATATTTGGTTTTTGTAAAAGGCAGACGCAAGTCAAATTGCCATCTTTTTCAATTCAAGCAATTAGCTTTTAATTTAATTTGCTACAGTGTTGCAAGAGAAAATTGAAGTTTCATATCTTTGGGATGTATCTCCTTTTAATGATAAATTTATGTATATAAAAAAAAAATTATTTAATTTATTTAAAAGGTTTAGTAAGTTACACAAGTAACACAACTTCATCAACAAAAAATTAAATTTACATAGTCTATTGAAAGCGCAACAAAGACAATTGCAACGTTTTTCTTTGGAGATAAGAGGAGGCCAGTGGGTTTCTTACTCTCCGTCGTCAGTGTCAAATTCCCTGGTATCAGGCTGAGGGGAGTTTTCGCCTGCTGTGCCCTCGCAGTGCTTGTAGAACAGCCTTCTTACAGCTGCAGCCTGCATAACAACCAGTTGTGCACCTGCAGCTGATTACCTTGAACAGCTGTTCTGGGGCAGCGTCTTTTTTTTGTGGTGATCGGAATTACACCTGCAAACAAATTAATTAATTAATACATAAGCTTTCTATGTTGTTAATAGAAATAAGATATTATCTGTTAATTTTCAAGAATGAAAATATACTATTAAAGTACCCACCTTGTTATACGATAAATAAGGCAACTTCGATGGGTCTTTTGGCTTCCCTTCGCCCTTGGACTTGTAAGTAAGTGAGTGGTTCTTGGCATCATTTATGGTTGGTGGTAGTCTGCCAAGTTGACGTTTTGCCTTTGCAACGGCTTTGGAAAAAATGCCGTATCTCAAGTCTACACAATTGTCAGTTTTTTATCAACGTCAGAGATTTGAGTTGGAGTTGTCTCGGGATCTTTAAAAATCGCCAACATCTCTGAAAGGCTAGGGTTCTTGCATCACCTACATTTTTCCAATACCAAAGGGTGTTGAAGTGGTATCACACTAACTTATCGCATGCAGGAAAAGAATAACCTGTGGTTCGTACTTGAATCAGTCAGATGAATAAATTTCAGTTGGGCTTTGACCCTGCAGTCTTCTGAAAGTAGATAAACGTTCTTTTTGGAAGAACCCAAAGCTGTGCGAACCAGAAGATCTGTGCGAACCAGAAGATCTATATCTTCCCCTATCATGAAGATGCCGACACTATCAGACTTGTCAGCAGCCAGCAGCTGAAATCAGTCTGCACATTCATAAGATCGGCGTCTTCTTCTACCTGCTTCACTTAGATCCCTCTGGCTACCTTTTCACTCTTCAGCATAGTTTTGAAGTTTGTCTTGTTGGTATCGTTAGAAAGAAATTTCGCCTGCAAAGTCGTGCTGTTTGTTTTGGAGAAGACAGACTTTGTTGAGGCGTAAACCGATAACTTTCAACAAAAAACCACAATGGCATTGCTTTCAAAATGCCTTTGAACGTAATTCACGTAGTTTTGGCAGACTTCTTCAAATGTGGCTTCAATAAACTTGGTCCTGTACCAGGAACCCACCATTAATGACGTTGCATTTTCTGGTTCCTGCTATATTCTGCAGAAGCATGGACCCTTCCCAAGTCGGATGAAAGCTCCCTTAAGGTATTCTACAAGAAAGTAACTATACGCGCTATTTATGGCGTTTTTACGATCGATTAAATAACGAATGGCGAAGAAGGTTGTTCAACGTGCATAAGCCCAGCCTAGATCTCCGATTGCAGTGCAAAATTCTGGACGGCAGGCTAGAGCTCGGTCTACCTGGAGGGCATATAAGACCAAGCGCAGGAGCACGACGCTATGTAGTGCCACCAAAAGTAAAGTAAGGGGCCGGCCAGTTATATCGATCAGTAAAATCTTTCAGTACAAATTTTGATATTTTGATGTGTTGGAAAAAGATTTAAAACATGAAAGTTATACGAATCTATGACAAATCACCTAAAATAATTTTTCTTCTGTTTTTTTGGTTAAGCTTAATAGTTAACATTTCATCACGATTGCTAGTTTTTAATTATAATAAATTGCATGACTGGATCGCATGTACTTGCGTTTTCGATTTTTCAAAAAAAAAAATTAATTATTAAAAATACAAAAAAAAAATGTGTTCCAAAATATTTTATGTCGAATCGCTTCGACTATCTACATCTTCCTGAATATCAAATTTGATTGTAATCGGTTTAGCAGTTCTCGAGAAAGTCGGAGAAAAAAACCGTTTTATGGGAGGTAACGTTTTTAGTTCATCATCTTGAATTTTGTTCACAAAAACATTATCTAACCTACAATAGTACAGTTATTTTTTTGTTCATAAAAAATCTTGGCCGTTTCCGAGAAAAATAAGCTTTTACTTAACGGTTAAATGACAGGTACCGTTAATATATGAGCTAAAAAAAAATTTAAAAAGTCCTCTCTAGAATGTCAAAATAACCTTATGTTCCAAATTTGAGGACGATTGGCCAAACCGTTTTAGGCTGTAGTTCAATATATATACGTACAGACGGACAGACAAACAGACAGACAGAATTTTGCCAATTATCAATCAAAATCAAATATGTTTATTTATCATCGTAATGTCATGTTTTCTTTTACGAATGCATAACTTCCCTTATTGTCCCTATAAATCGCAAGTAAAAATGATAGTGTGTATTCCACTTAACGAGCACTGGCTACTGAGGCCATATCGGGCTAGACAAATTAGGCTAGTCGGTAGAATTTGTTTTTGCAAAATTTACCGGGTTAAATTTAAGATTGGAATTGGTAAGTGACGCGGTTTCTGAGTATAGGAAAATATGGCGAGATTCTAGACGTTGTGCGTTAGCCGCCATTTTGAAAAAAGGCTTTTAATCAATATCATACACAAATTTTGCTCAGTACTTTTTTGTAGGAAATATGATTGTCTTTCTTTTTAACCACATTTTTTCGTAGGACTTATAATTTAGTTGTTAAAGGACTAAACAAGTTTTTAGTTTTTGTTACGGAGTTATTTGCTAAAAACAAAAACATAAAACTAATTTAGTCCTTTAACCACTAAAGTATAAGTCCTACGAAAAAATCTTATAGGTAAGTAAAAAAGAAAGACAATTATATTTCCTACGACAAAATTCTTGGCAACATTTTTATACTACCCCAAGTAAGTTTGTGTCACCCAGTAAAGCCTATTTTAAGAAACAATACTGCGTTTTTTTTTTTTTTTTTGAAAACTCTTTACATTGTTTTTCAATTTACTATCAAAATTAACAAAAAGGTGTGCCCTTCCTAAGGTCATATTGAATCATCCTACGGTAATGACTCACAGTTTAACAACTATCGACTGCCAATCCTGATAAAAGCGAATTAATTATTAAAAATTTACTAGCACTCGAAGTTTGAGTTCATCATTCGCTTTCTTAAACTTGGCAATGACGTAAGCCTTCATATGGTTTTTCGAATGCTGTTTACAATTATACCCCTTATAGTCCAGGAGGCATACAATACCTTTTTATGCATCTTTTTGATAGTTCTGACCTGACCTTTGTCGTAATTGTGGTAGAAACTCTTGCTACCCAATTTTTTTAAATTTCCTCAAGCAGAACAGTGAAAAAAATATTAATAGGTTCAGCGTTCAGAATGCTCTTGTAATTTAATAAGTTTTATTAAACCATACTCCCCCAGACAATACGAAACACCTTGACGAACATACCTCTGCCCTCAAAAGTGTATTTCCCTTGTGCGTTGCCTTGTTAGTGCAGTACACAAGGCTATAATATTATCACACACATCTGCGTCTACCCTCCCATCCATCCATCGTTCTTGAGTCCACAATAATTCCACCTTATTACCTTAATAGTACTCGAAAGAGGAGATTTATTAATTAGTTCGTTAAAACGACAACTTATAATTCTGCTCCTAATTAAGATCATTAATTATAATTGGATGCGGTTTCCTTCGTCCTGTTTGTCGCGTATAATGAACCACTGTTCCAGCACACACACACACACTTACTTCCCCTCCTTGTTTTCCATACAAGTGCACTTCTTAACAATACGAAGAGCATCATCATCATCATTGGATGGAGGCAGGAGGCACCACTATACCAAACCAACGCAACGTGTATAGTTGGCCTCAGCTTGGATGTACGAGGAGCTACTTCTCTTCTTACTGTAAATTCTGGTGGTCCCATATACATTCAGCTTGAGTTTGGTCGGAACAATTATTTCAGTTTATTGCTGCGTCCTCTGGGCCTGTGTTGTTGGTAGAAGCATCATCATCATTCAGCAGCTCCAGATCCAGGGATGGCGATACTTCTTTTATTTGCGTTAAGTTCAGTTCCCATTAATAGTAAGCTTGTTGTGTTCGTTGTTTCGATGTATTTTTCTTTGCATCAGTTTGCAGCTGATGGTTTTGTATCTATAAGTGGCTGTTGCAGGTAGATACACGAGGTCGCTATATTAATTGTTTCTCCGATGATGATGATGATGGATCATCTGATGATATCTAATAGGGCCCAATTAAGACAACAAGAGCAATTCAACTAACTGGAGCAGGATATTGCAATTAACTGCCTCACTAGCAGAAACACAACGACAACAAAAAAAATCATTATAATAACTTTATGAAGTTAAAGGCCCGTTTTGGAAGTAAAAAACAACAAAGCCACAATAACTATCAACTGATATCATTATAATAACTTTATGAAGTAGGATTGCCTTGTTGGGAAGAGTGAGAGAACTATTTACATTAAGTTTTAACCAAAACAGTTGAACTGACTAACTTCTCTGTTGATTCTAGAGTGATAAGCTAGAGTCCTGCAAAGGTATAATGAGATCCAACTACTACAACTTCATTAATGGACTTTTTATGCATTTATTAGATTTTTTTCTGAATTTTTTTTCGCAGTACTAAACAACTTTTATTGCCTCTTGTTCATATTTGTGTGTGAAATCTTAGAAACATAATACAAAATTGGTATTGGAAAATTTCCATCTAATTAAGGACTTTCAGTATTTTAAGTTACAGACCACCTGGATCCTACTCATATGTGACATTTTTTTTTTGTAATTAAATTAAAACACTGAATTTTTAATTTGTCGAACTCACGTCCTCTGCATCTTTGGGCTTGGCCAATATATAGAAATGGAACTGCAACATTGGATTCTATTGAAAGTGAATTGAGAGAAGATATCTTTTGACTTTTTTTGCGTTTTATGGTCATTCAATTGAATTTGATGTTTTTTGTTTTCAAAAAAAAAAGTTCTATATCTTTAAAAAAAAAACACGCCTTATATTTAAAATATTGATACTCAGAGAGGATATATTTCACTTTATTGCACAGCTATTAGCATCACTTACCACATTTTCATTATCAAGTAAAATATATCCAATACTGGCTTCTACCCGCGACTTCATCTTTATAGACTTAAGATTAAGCACTTTGTTAAATTATGTTTTTCGTAAGAAATTATAATTTATTATTATTTTTATTTAAGATTTATTATATATTAATATAGTTAATATCGTTTTTTCTAATCGAAGTGATATTCGTCCGAACTGTATATTTCTATATTTTTATATCTCTATGTCTCTATTATATTTCTATATTTGTTTATTTCCATATATTTATATCTCTATATATCTAAATCTCTATATCTCCACATCCTTAAATATCTCTTTATCTATATATCTACATCTTTATGTCTCTATATCTCTATGTATCTATATATCTCTCCCTATAGATCTGTATCTCTATCTCTGCATATCTCTATATCTTTATCTCTATGTCTCTAGATCTTGTATTTTTGTATCTCTATATCTCTACTTCTTATCGACTTATTCAAGGAATTTGGCGATTCCATAGAATTCACATCCATATTAAGAAAATATGGGCATGACTGTGTCGCACGTCCTTGCTTTAATGTGCCTAATCAAATTGGAAGGCAACATCTTTGATAGAAACAAGTAACATTTACGTACAAAACTCACACTCTCCGAACATATAGAAAAGTGTCAAAACCACTACACATAACGGTTTTTCGTAAAAAGGAAGAAAATTTCAATTTCCCCTCTGAGGAATGCCAAAAGAATCACACATGACAAATTCGAAGTTAATAGCTTAAGCTCTTTATTCTGTAGCTCATTATACATGAAGACGGACACACTGACACACTGACAGACGGGAATTTGTTGTCACAAACTTTTTTAATCTTCTCTTTGATCTTTTTACGATTTATAGGGACTATAAGGCAAGTTATGCATTCGTAAACAAAAAAAATATTCTAACAATCAAACATGACATTACGATGATAGAGCAGTCAAAACAAGTGGGTCCGGAAATTCCGTCCGTCTGTCTGTCTGTCTGTCTATTCGTATCGATTCCTACAGCCTAAACGTCTGGGCCGATTTGATTTAAACTTTTTGTATAGCATTTTTAGAGTACTCTATCCGACTGTTTTTCGAATTGGCATTCTAGCTCCAAAACTAACGGTACCTGCCATTTAACTTTTGCTGAAAAACTTATTTTTCTCGAAAACGGCTCCTACGATTTTGATAAAACTTTCTGAATGGTGTTTTCTATGCAAAATCTATCTTCAAGTTTTAATGGATTTTTCAGAAAAAGTTTTATAACGGTACCTCCCGTATGACCGGTTTTTTAAAATCAGACTTTCTCGTTAACTAATTGACCGATTATGATGAAATTTTCAAAATATATAGTGTTTTACGATTTTAAAAATATTGTTTATTAAAATTTTCAAAAACATTTTTTTTTAATTTTTAATATTTTTAAAAAAAAATTATTTTGTTTTTTTAAATATTTTGGAAACGGATCCAAAAATTTTTTTAAATTTTTCTTCTAGTTTAAACTATAGATTTCTTTAAATTGACATACACAAAAAAAATTTAAAATATGTTTTTTTTTATTTTTTTTTATTTCATATTGCTCGGCTAAGCTCTAGCCATAGTCAATTAAAATAAGGTGACAATTTACATACATACCTACGTATTTTAAAGCATTTCATCATTATAAAAGCACACAGAATAAATAAGGAAGCCTATGATAAACACACAAAAACTATTCGATTACTACTGAATGCAAAAATTTCAATCGAGAAAACAAAAGCTTACACATTTTTATTAGCACATAGGAGCAAGTACGTGCGACCCAGTCGTGCCTTTTATTTTTTATATTCATGAAGCCTAAACTTGCCGCTCATTGGCTGAAATGACTCAGATGTCAGATGTGCTATGGATCCGCAATCAGTATATCGGTTATAACTTTCTTAATTTTTCATAACCCTATGCCGACTTGCATACAAGAACTAAGATCTTTTCATAGGCGTTAGATTATTAATTTGTTTATAATTTAAAAAAAATTCCTTTATTATGTAACTTAACATGGGATGTATGTAGATACGTTTGTTTAGTAATTTTATTCTTTGCCATTGCATTTCCTTTACTTTGTTTCCTTGTTGTTCTTATAGTTAAAGTAATGTTAAACAAAAATCTATTAAAATATAATACATAATATAAATATAAAATACAAAAAATAAATACATTTATTAATTAGATTTGCCGATTGATCTCCCCATATTTTACCGAGTTAGGGATATTTAATTCCTTCTTTTATTAAATAATCGGAATTTCGTAAAGTAACACCTTTGAAAATGCCGACTTGTACAGTTTTATACGTTTAAAAGCAAAAAATATACCCATTTTCATTTGATTTTTTAACCTTTTGTTCCCAACTAATCTTTGAAAATGTCGGGTTTTATTCATTTTAGTCGATTAGTTCACAAACTTTCAAATTTATTAATGTAGCTTCCTAAATTTGCCGACTCGTAAAATTCGAGGGAGGTGACACGCCTCTAAATAACTTTTGCGTTTTCAATAATTTGCATTTTAATTTAATTTGAATCTGTTCTTTAGTTTTTAAAAACCAAAAGAATTTGTTTCTATAATAATACGAAGGCTTTATTTATATGTATTTATATTTATATTCATTTATTAGGCTCAATATGCAGTGGTTTTTTTTTGAGGCATAGAACCTTTTTTTTTTAAATATAGCACAACAAATTCAATGGAATGACCAAAATTTTGGTCATTACAAATTTCATGACATTGAATGTCTAAAAATTATTTCTTGCATATAGCCTCCGCGACTGCACCTTATGAACGCCATCCTGTCGGTCCAATTTTGCACCAATTTTTTCAGCATACCCGCTCTTATTTCGTCAATAGTGCTTCAAATGTTGGCTTCTAAATGATCAATCGTTGAAGTTTTTTTTCCCTTTAAAACTTATTTCAGATTAGATTAGATTATTTTATTATATTCGTTAAAATTTATTTACAATTGGCCTTAAACTAACTTATAACTAAAATAAATCATGTCGGCTCAACAACAGGAGCCCGACGTACGTCTGATGACTATACAATGCTATAATTTTACTTATATCATATTTTTGTTTGCATAATCTTTTGATTGAAATTTTTATTTATAGTTACTGTTTTCTTTGGTTTTAAAAATTGGGGTTAGGATGTGGTATTGTTTATCCTCTGTTTTGTCCGTTGCTGGTTCTCTCGTAGAACGGGGCTTTTTCATTGTTCATTATGTCCTCGAATCGGTGGTCTGTGATGGCTCGAATGTTTAGGTAGTGATGGTTGGGCTCTAGCTGTTGCTGGAGTAGTTGCTGGACTTCCAAGTTGGGGTGGTCCTCCAAGTTCCTCAAAATATTTTTGGAGAGTTGTATAATGAACTGATTTATTGGGATCAGTTTGGTGTCTTCATATAGCTTCTTGTTTGAGACATATTTCCTTGTAATGGTGTTTCGGTGTAGACCTGTACAGCTACGGAGTATCTTCCTTTCAAAAACTTCGATCTTCTTTATATATATTGGTGATATGGTGAACCAAATAGAACAAGCGTACGTCATAACTGGACGGATCAGCTGTTTATAGATGAGGAGCTTAGTATTAGTGCTTAGTCCGTTTCTTCTCCTAAGAAGCGAGTGGACCAGATGTAGGGAGAAGTTGGCTCTCTTAAGAATAAATGTAGCGTGCTTGTTGAACTTGAAGCGGTTAGTGAAATTCACTCCAAGCTATTTTTCTGTTGTCTTTGTCCTTATCACAGTGTTGTCTGGTAGCTTAATACTGATATTATCACAGCGTGATGCGAAACGTCTTCGACCTCTTGTTGCTGTTGTTGGGGTTCTGAAGCAGATAAGCTCGCTATTATCGCTATTTATCTTTAGTCCCCATTTAATTTAGTAGTCCCACAAGTTTTTTATGTGACCATCAATTCTTTTGGCTGCGATTTCTTGTGAAATGGATGTTGCATATGTTAAGGAGTCATCGGCATATAGCTTCGTTTTCGTCCCTGTGATGTTGGTAGACTGGTCAGCTGTATAAATGTTGAAAAGTATGGGGCCAAACTTGGAACCTTGTGGAACTCCAGCGCAGATCGACTTTCTTTCTGAATATTCTTTGTTTACCTGTAGATAAAAGGATTTATGGTTTAGAAAATGTTAAATGTTCAGGTAGTCCTATACCTGACAGTTCGAATATTAGTCCTTTTATCCAAACTGTGTCGAAGGCCTTTTCGATGTCCAATCGTTGAAGGTTTACCAGTGTCAAATCACACTAAAAAGGTGGCCAATTCACAGGTTCATTTCTTGAGATGATTCGGTCACCAAACGTTTGCCTCAACAAAGTGATGGTTGCACGTGCACGTGCTCTATGTATGTAGGATGCAATAGAGTCAGTCCAAAATACAGCAATTCTGCAAGAAATAAAGATGATTTGACAATAAAAATCTGATTCAACTTCCAGTTCATTCTCAGACCATTCACCGATTCGCCACACAAGAATTGAATCATATATGGATGTAGGCCAAGATCTTTCCTCAAAATTTTCCAAGTAGTGGACGAACAGAGACCGAGTTGCTGACAACGGCGTCGGATCAATAAATTCGGGTTCTCTGCCACACTCACGTCTACAGGGGCGATGACTTCTTCTGAACGCACGATACGTGCTCGATTTGGATGAATATTATCAAAAAAAAAAAAATTGTTAATGAGTTCAAAAATCGATCCATAGTATTGCGTATTACTGCTCAGATGAACGATTATGCAAAACCGTAAACTTGACGAAGTGCTCTATAAGTTTGAAATAAATTTCCACGATTTGTTAAGGTGGTTCTGGTGTAAGTCTTTACATGGTGATTGGCCAAAATATACTGAAAAAGAAGTCAAACACACTCTTCATTGGTATGACAGCTGGTTTGACAGTTATCCCTATCGGAAATTCTATATCTCTAAAAAAAACACCCTTTACAAGCTATTCTAAAAAAAATGTATCTTAAAATAATAACTTAATATTTTATAAAAAGGGGGATATCAAAAGGCGTTGTCGAGGAAGTTTCTATAAAAAGGATATACATACATGATACACTGCTGTGAAAATTCATATGTTGCAAACATCATTTGTATTGTTAAGACAAATATCAGAGGGCTCAAGTAACTACCTTCAGGAACACCTGAAGTGGGTAAAATAGGGTCAGAGATAGAAATCTTAAAGACAACTCTGTACGTTTTCAATCCGGAGTTAGAAAGGGGTTGAAAACTAAAGGCGTTAAGTTTGAGGTTTGTCCCATATTTTATTGAAGGCCTTGCTAGCGACGTCCACTTTATTTCAATTCTCCAGCTAATGCAAGGTCTTGGGAACAAATTCGGTAAAGTAAGTATAATTTCACATGTTAAAACCATATACTTCACTTACTTACTAATTTTCCTTACTAGAAATAAAATTGTTTAAATGCGAGACACATTTGTATTGATATTTCTACATTTTGAAATAATCTTAAATTGTACTCATCCTTTATAAAATTATAAATTATGGTCCATTAATAAAGCCATTAAGTCCTAAAAAATCATTCTTAAGCCCCACCACATGAATGCGGAACACTTAAGCTGGTGCGGTGCCTCCTTTGAATCCTCCCTCATTTTCAGACACTCACACAATTTTAATTTCTCTACATTGTACTATAAAGTGCTCCTCCTTTATGTCGAACATATAATTCTTCTAATTAATTTCCGCATCAGTGAAATCCTACAACTGATTTCACTCATAGCGATATTCCTCTGAGGTATTTTTAAGATCTTTAAAAAGTTGAACAAGACTCCGATAGCAATTAAAATTAATTTATACCTTCGGTTTTGCATCAGAGTAGCAACTCCTTCCTTGATGGAAAACTTAATTGGTCGTTATTCTTTATAAATTCATTAACACCGACTGCAACCAACTAAAATAAATTGCTCCCATTTTCGATGTCCATTACCTAGTCGTTAATTTGGTCGTAAGAAATCATTTAAGCCCCGGCTACCGTGTTACTAATAAATTGCCTTCAGCCCAGACCTAGTAGCTTCGCGTAACGTCGTCCGTCGTTCGTCTGCAGTTAGAACGTGGACGTGGACATACTTTAGAAATACAACGAACACACACATCTTGTCTTTTAGCGATCAGTATTGCGTGCAACAACATTTGCCACATGTTGTTGCATCGCGAGCAACCAAGAAAATAATGATCTTTCATGGGGGACGGAGGATACTCCAGACCAAAAATGATCTTAATGAAATTAATAATTACTTGCATTGCAGGCAGCAAGAGGCAAGTCTGTGGCGAGTCCTGAGCATGGAAATAGATGTCTTATTAAAATTTATTAAATGCTTCTCTACCTCCGGCTGTCGAAAAAGGAAAACGAATATCTTGGGAATAGGTGTGCCTGTAGAGTTCTGCATTTATAGATTTTCCTGTACAAGAAATCTACTCCTAGAATATTCTGTATGCAGCATAATCGAGTAAATTTATCAAAACATGAAACACAAATAGGAAAACCGTAATTCTTATTGTAAAAGTCTCTTTAAAACGGGTCATCTGCTTGCCACATCTTCCATTAAGTTGACAAAATAATTGCCCACCTTTGTCAGCCCCAATTAAAGCCTTAAAAATACATGCGAAACCACCAATTTCCATGTCCTCACTCCTTCCTCCTTCGATGTGTTAATTCGCGGTTTTGAAACCATTCATCATCGCCGCCAAGACTTACGTGCACACCCAATGATAACACTCAGTCCAGACATGGCTTTAGGACAGCAAAAATAAAAAAAGGCGAACTAAATTTGAATATTCCCAACTCCCCTAATTAGACATTATCACTATAGAATCGACAAAATTTCCGGTCAGTGTTGCAGCCTTCTGCTGCACAACCATCGAGCCAATGGCAGCGGCGAGCAATCTGTAATTTATTTATCAACATTTTCCCGGAGGCGCTGCATTTCGCAAACGACACAGTTCGCTGGGCGCTCCGGGCCAAAGCAAACACTAAACTTGACGTGCCACCTCGTGATAGCATCTTAAAAGAAATGTTTTTCGCACTATTAAAGTCACCAAACGACTTGACTTGCAATGTATTACATCTCCGACCTGGACTTCATTTTGATATACGGAAGAGTAAAACGCTAGCAACAGCTCTGGGACAATTCGCTTTGCATACGCGAATAACGCAATCGCGACACAAGAAGTCCGTTTCCGTGAGCTGTGTGCCTTGAGCCAACATGGCGTTCGTTTAATTGACTTCCCATACAAAGTTCGTCCACTTTGGCTTATTCCGCACAAGGAAGCGATTTCAATACGTCGGAGTCGCCGTTGTTGTCGTCGTCGTCTGTCAGAAAGAGCACAGTTTTCTAGTCTTGAGGCTTCCAATAGGTGCGTGCAGCCCGAATCGGAGTCAAGCTCTGTTCGCCGCCGAGCTCTGGTTTTTTGCATGCGGCAGCGTTGATTTATTTGCAATACACTGCGATGATAATTTCCACTCATTAGTGACTTTTCTAAGTTTAATTAACAGCAGCTGGCTTGAGAAGAAGAGAGTATATAACAGTGGGACTGGTCGGCCGGTAGGAGGCAGCACACAAGGTTCCCATGCGGGCATGGTTTTTGTTTTTAATGAGGAAATGCGCTTGCGATAAGGATCGATTGAATCAGTGTGTACAAAGTTTGTGGTGGCACTGATGCTTGGGGAGCTCATGGTTGCTAGATAATTACGGCAACACAGAACAAACTCTTGGTGAGGGTACACGTGACATGTGGAGACGGGGAAGATAAATTAAATGCGCGAATTAAATTGGAAAAGCGAAAAAAATGTTTATAACCTGCGTCAAAACACGAATTGAAATCGTGCGTTTTTCCATTAAGCTTGGCTGAACTAGTCTGTCATTAGAGGTCTGTTAGTTTTTTTTTCTAAGCCAATCTACAACTGCAATTTGAGCGATTTTAAGGTGATAAGCCAAGAACCATTAATGAGCGTTCGTGCGTGTTGATAGCTGTAATGGAAGAAGAATGCTTTAATTGAGTATTCTGTTAGTTCACAGTTCAATTAAATGAGGTTGAAGTTAGCGGCAGACATTAATGTTTGATAAAATTTTATAATTGCATATCCAAAAAATTAAAGATTATTAAGACCATTCAAGGATCTCACCAACTTCTCCCACTGATTCTTTTGAGATATTCGCCCAGACCTTGGGGGATCTGATAAGCTCGGGATGCGTTTCCATATATGTACTCCGAGATTATCAAAATTTATTGTTTTGTGGCCGTTCTTAATGAAATCAAATATTTTTCTTAAAATATAAATATTTCAATAAAGGTATACTTGTATTTTCTTGAAGAAAAAAAAGTTAACCACCAAGCAATATTGAAATAAATTTTCAGAACAAAACACAGCAGCTGATCGAAATGACATTTTAATTTGTGAGTGCTGCTAAACACCAAAAATGTTTTAGCGTTCACTTTGCGCAGAACAAAGAAAAGTTGATAATCAAAGTTGACCATCAAAACAGTTGTAGTCAACTATCACCTTAGCCGATTCCCCCGCATTTAAAAATGAGAGAAAAGAAAAGACCAGGACTTCTGTTCTGTAACTTTTGCATCGATTAAATGTATCGAGAAACGTTCACAATTGTAACAAAATTCCTTTTTTCGACTGGTTCTGGTTCTGTAACATTGACAGGCGATAATTTTATCGAATAGAAATACTGAAAGAATGCGATAAAATGGAGTTATGTATGTTTCAAATTCGATAATGTTTTGCTTTTAAACGTCAAATTTTATCATTTGTTTGTGAACATGCGATTAGACTGCAAAAATGGATCAAACTAAAAAGGTAACCCAAGTAACAGTTTGTGGTCAGAAGCCGGTTAAATAACTGGACTATACCCTCGGTTGTTTAACCTAATAAGTTATGAATTGGTTTCAATGACGTCGAAATAACGTCAGTTGATATGGCGTTATAGAATAACCTTCAGTAAAGTCAGTAAATAACGTTTTTTTACAGCATTTTACAACCGTTTGGATGTAGCTTTGAAAAAACATTGTATTTTGTTGATTTTCGGTTGCCTTACAATTTTTGTACAACCGTTTGTATACGGTTTAAAAAAAAAACCGGTATAACGGTGATTTACGGTTATTTTTAAACGTCATTTTAACGACGTTTTGTAACCGTTTAGAAATATGGTATTTTTATGGTTTTTTTATAACCGTTTTCTTACGGTTTCCAGAAAACCTGTAAAAAGGTTTATGGCTATTTTAAGATGTTGCTTTGACCAATTAAACCGTTTCCTTACGGCTTTAAAAAAAACTCTTGGTCTTGGTTATTTTGAGGCGTTATATGACGCCTTCTATAAAACCGTTTTTAAAATTCTTTTAGAAAACCTATGAAGATGTTCAGGCTCGATTGAACGATAGTCACAATTGTTCTCTTTATTATCTTTTTCCAAGATGCAACCTGAACATATCGTCAAAAATTTACAGAAAACTTTAAGGAAATTGTTTTATAAAAGCTATTAAAATAATATGTCAAACATACCGTAAATATATCACAGGATTTTTCAAAGTCTTAAGGAATCAATTGAATCGGCCCAAAAAACGTCTTAAAATAACGCACCCCTCCAAAAAATGTTAAAAGACTTGCCAGGTGACAATAAAGATCCTTTTAGAAACAATAAGATTAAATTTATGTAGATATATAGATATTAATTTAACTAATATTGTAGTCAATACAGGTACCTACTTTCTAACTAAAAAATAATTATTACCTTTAAATTTTAATATAAGACGCTAATGGTGCAGTGGTCGATGTAGATTGTGTTGTCGCATACTCGTTGCTGTTAAAATTAGAAATACACAAAATTAAAATATTAATTATAAATATATATATTTATAATAATATATTTTTAAAATTAATATTATTTCTTTCAAATGCTTCAACATATCATAATATCATAAATTTATAAATTGATAAATTTAGTTTACCTTCGATTACATTAAAAATTTGTGAGCATGTGTTAATGCCTCTCCACTAAGTGTAACATCAAAAGGATATAATAACGTGTGATTGCCTGTGAAATACAATATATTACATAATTAAAAACAGTTTTTCAAGATTTTAATGAGCTTATGTGCTTACCGGAGTCTGCTATGATTGTCGACATAAGATCGTTACAATCCTCTAGTAATTTTTGTGAGATGGTTTCGACAGATTCCGCTTCAATCTCATCAAAGGACATGATTTCTGCCTCTTTCTCCCTACTTACTGTTTTATCTCAGGAATCTTTAAAAAAGAAGGAACAATATTTATAATAAGTTCAAAATTAAAGTGGTTGAAATACGAGTGAAGCGCTTGGAGGGGGAAAACGCCAATTTTTGTTTTATTTGCTTAAGACTTTAAGGCTCAGGAATCCGAGACTCGGAAAGGAATATCCGAATTTTATTTTCGGAACATTCATCATTCAAGCATTCCTTGCGAAAGAAGAAAATACAATTCGGATATTCCTTTACGAATCCCGGATTCCTGAGCATTAATTATCCGTTTTCGAACGATTTAACTTTCGAATCGGATTTCAGAGTAGGGCCCCTGATTAAGGTTTTTGAGAATACCGACCTTTTTCTATTATTTCCACAATTAAGATCAATAAAGATTTAAAATGCTTTTAAGATCGAATAAGAAAACATTCAGAAGACTAAAATTTAGTCTTGTTACAAAAGCTTTGTTGGCCAGTAATAAATGGGCCAAAAAAAGGGTAATTTAAGAACTTAAATCACACTTAAGTGTGGATATGATTAAATTTTAACCAAAAAACAATTCTCTTAGTTAAAATAGAGATATATAATAACTTATTTCAAACTAAGAATGAAAGACAAGATATTTAAGAACTATTTTCAAACTTTTCATAAATAAATTTGGTTAATTTTCAACCAAACAATTTGCAACATGAGTTAAAAAAAAAAGTTAATTTAAAACTTGTTTCATATTCTGGGTTTAATTTGGATCATTTTCAACTAATATAACTGAAGTCCTTAAAAAAACAGTTATGAAGCCTAATTCAAACTAAGTATTAAAATGGTTAATTTACAAGCAAAAACAAAGATTATTTTAGACCCTTTTTACTTGCGATTATAGGGACTATAAGGCAAGTTATGCATTCGTAAAAAAAAAAAAAAAATTCTAACAATCAAACATGATATTACGATGATAGAGAAGTCAAAAAAAGTGGGTCCGGAAATTCCGTCCGTCTGTCTGTCTGTCTGTCTGTCTGTCTGTCTGTCTGTCTGTCTGTCTGTCTGTCTGTCCGTATCGATATCTACAGCCTAAACGGTTGGGCCGATTTGATTCAAACTTGGTATCTAGTATTTTTAGAGTGCTCTACCCGACAGTTTTTGGATTTGGCATTCTAGCTCCAAAACTAACGGTACCTGCCATATAACTTTTATTAAAAAACTTATTTTTCTCGAAAACGGCTCCTACGATTTTGATTAAACTTTCAGAATGATGTTTTCTGTGCAAAATCTATCTTTTAATTTTAATGGATTTTTCAGAAAAAGTTTTATAACGGTACCTCCCATATGACCGGTTTTTTAAAATCAGACTTTCTCGTTAACTAATTGACGGATTTTGATGAAATTTTCAAAATATGTAGTGTTTTATGATTTAAATAATATTGTTTATCAAAATTTTCAAAAACATTTTTTTTTTAATTTTAATAATTTTTTTAAAAAAATATTTAGTTTTTTGAATATTTTGAAAACGGATCTATAGATTTTTTTTTAAATTTGTCTCCTAGTATAAACTATAGATTTCTTAAAATTGACATACTAAAAAAAATTTTAAAATATGTTTTCGAAAAGTTTTTCAAAAAAAACATTTTTTTGAAAAAACTGGTCGAACGATTTTGAAATGAAAAATTCATAAAATAGAAAACAGCAAAAGAAATAAGATGGCTTACAACATTTTTTCCAAAAAACGTTATGAATAGTGTTTTTTTGATTTCATAAAAATTTGTCCCCGACATTTTATTTCATATTGCTCGGCTAAGCCCTAGCCATTAGTCAAATAAAAGAAAGTGACAACCTACATTACATACATACTTATGTATTTTAAAGTATTTTTCATCATCATAAAAGCACAGAATAAGTAAGGAAGCCTTTGATAAACACACAAAAACAACTAACAAATAAAAAAAACTATTCGATTACTACTGAATGCAAAAATTTCAATCGAGAAAACAAAAGTTTACACCTTCCTATAAATAAACAAAACCACTGTGTTAACTTAATATTGTCTCTATACCTACTCGCTTAACAGTAGTTGGAACACGTATCTTAATTTTAGTACTTACCTTCCTTCCAACCTTATTATAGGTACCTAAATCCTTTATAAATTCCATTGGTCCCATATTGGGACGTATAAATGTCCCTTTACCTAGCATTATTGCCATACTGCTGATTCCGACGAATCTTTATGCCAGTTGTTCAAATTTTTCCATACCAAAATGAAAATTTAACTGAAAAAAGTCCTTTGTATCTTTCTATTAGCAAATTATATTATAAACAGTAAGCAGCAAGTGGAAAGATAATACTACACTAAAAAACTGCAAAAGCTAACAATCCTATATATTTATGTGTTTATCCCTTTGTCGTGACGCATGTTCGTTCGAGCTTCACCCCAAAACGATTCTAAGGAAGTTGCACGTCATACAAAAAATATTAAAATAAAATCTTTGTCAAAAAGACGCCTGCACTTAAAAAGGATTAGCACATAAGAGCAAGTACGTGCGACCCAGTCGTGCCTTTTTTTAAATTGGCGGTTAGAAATGAGTTTAAATAAAAGGCACGACTGGGTCGCACGTACTTGCTCCCGTGTGCTAATCCTTTTTAGGTACAGGCGTCTTTTTGACAAAGATTTAATTTTAATGTTTTTTTGACGTGCAACTTCTTTAGAATCGTTGTGGTTTGAAGCTCGAACGAACATGCGTCACGATAAAGGGAGAAACACATAAATATATAGGATTGTTAGCTTTTGCAGTTTTTTAGTGTAGTATTATCTTTCCACTTGCTGCTTACTGTTTATAATATAATTTGCTAATAGAAAGATACAAAGGACTTTTTTCAGTTTAATTTTTGTTTTGGTATGGAAAAAATTGAACAACTGGCATAAAGATTCGTGGGAATCAGCAGTAGGGCAATAATGCTAGGTATAGGGACCTATATAGGTCCCAATAACAATCATTTACTTTTTGAAATCAAATAATTAAAATAGCTGAATTATGTTTGACGGATCGATAAACGTATGATGTGGGTAGGTATTAATGGAATTTATTAAGGATATTATTTACCTATAATAAGGTTGGAAGGAAGGTAGGTACTAAATATAAGATACACGTTCCAACTACTGTTAAGCGAGTATGTAAAGCGACAATACTAAAAGTTAACACAGTGGTTTTGTTTATTTATAGGAAGGTGTAAGCTTTTGTTTTCTCGATTGAAAGTTTTGCATTCAGTACTAATCGAATAATTCTTTTTATTTGTTAGTTGTTTTTGTGTGTTTATCATAGGCTCATTATTTATTCTGTGTGCTTTTATGATGATGAAATGCTTTAAAATACGTAGGTATGTATGTAGGTTGTCACCTTCTTTTATTTGACTAATGGCTAGGGCTTAGCCGAGCAATATGAAATAAAATTTGGGGGAAAATTTATATTATTATATTATTTAATATTATATTTAAATTTATATATTTATATTATTATTTATATTTTATATTTTATGAATTTTTCATTTCAAAATCGTTCGACCAGTTTTTTCAAAAAAATGTTTTTTTTTTTGAAAAAACTTTTCGAAAACATATTTTAAATTTTTTTTGAGTATGTCAATTCAAAGAAATCTAAAACCTATACTAGGAGAAAAATTTAAAAAAAATCTATTAAACCGTTTTCAAAATATTCAAAAAACAAAATATTTTTTTAAAAAAATTATTAAAAATTAAAAAAAAATGTTTTTGAAAATTTTGATAAGCAATATTATTTAAATCATAAAACACTACATATTTTGAAAATTTCATCAAAATCCGTCAATTAGTTAACGAGAAAGTCTGATTTTAAAAAACCGGTCATATGGGAGGTACCGTTATAAAACTTTTTCTGAAAAATCTATTAAAATAAAAAGATAGATTTTGCACAGAAAACATCATTCTGAAAGTTTTATCAAAATCGTAGGAGCCGTTTTCGAGAAAAATAAGTTTTTCATTAAAAGTTATATGGCAGGTACCGTTAGTTTTGGAGCTAGAATGCCAATTCGAAAAACAGTCGGGTAGAGCACTCTAAAAACACTATATACCAAGTTTGAATCAAATCGGCCCAACCGTTTGGGCTGTAGATATCGATACGGACAGACAGACAGACAGACAGACAGACAGACAGACAGACAGACGGACGGAATTTCCGGACCCACTTTTTTTGACTTCTCTATCATCGTAATGGCATGTTTGATTGTTAGAATTTTTTTTTTTTTACGAATGCATAACTTGCCTTATAGTCCCTATAAATCGCAAGTAAAAATACCCACAGCTAACCTTGATTTAAAAATTATTATTTCCGACCAAAACAAACATTTTTTGGTTACTAAAGAGTTAAGAAATATCCAAAAATTAACCTCAATTTTTTTCTAGAATTAAGAAATATTCAAAAATTGTTGTTGTAAGTTTTTGGTTCATTTCTGCCGAAAAATCTTGGCTAATATCCCTTTGATATGAATATGAGGACCCAGAAGCGAAAAAATGTAATACAGCACAGATGCATATGGGGATAGGAGCATTTAATTCGAGCCTTCGTCGATGAATTGACATTTTGTTCCTTCTTGCATGCGTTTCAGCCACAAAAAATAACGCGAACATTATTCTTTGGAAGTGTTGAAATATTAATCAAAAAAACACTTAATAAGACACGAACAGTAATTATCACTTCCTAATTGTCGTTAATATTTATTTTTTGAAATTTAAATATGACAGATCGACTTATAGACTTCCATTGGAAATTAGAGTCAAATAAAGAATCAAATTTAAGGTTGTCGCAAGGATTTAGAGAACACTAATTATTTCTAAATGCGATAAGTATGGAATTTTTTGTTTCACATTTTAAACATGCGAAAAGTTATCGACAGCATTCAACATTTATGTTGTACGGCTTAAGAAATATTTCCGGTTTCTGACTGTGTAAACTGTAAGCGCACTACTAGGTGCGATTATTATAATTGAATTTTTTTGTCAGGGGAGGAATTTGGCAGGCTATTTCACTAGACCATTGCTTATAGAAATAGCGTTACAATTACAAAAGGCAAGAAACAAGAGATGTGGAATATGTTTTTTCACTATCAGGTTTTTGGCCATAATTAGCTAATGGCAAGCTACAATCTATGTTCCGAGGTTCATCATTTAGTGCAAGTGTTAGTACTTAGTAAAAAAAAATCACAGTTATGAACTTACATAGGCAATAAAACAATATGATTTAAACTTAAATGATTTGAGCACATTACGTTAAAACTTAACAAAACAAACATATATTATGGTTACCGGGACAGTATACGAACACATTTTTAAGAGTGGAGCACTGATACGAAACATTGATCTTAATATTACTTTACCAATATTAAAGTCAATTTCACTGGCATCAACTCAAGATTGCGCCAAGATGAGAACCATCGCGGTAATTAAGACCAATATCAGAAAGCAATTCCGTGGCGCCAATAAAGCCGTTGATAATTTGGTGAATAAATACCAATACCAAGTCAATAATATCTCGTCTTTGAGATAAAGGTTAGATCGACAAGGTTGTTTCCGATGTGCAAAGGGTAAAAAATATAAAAAATCTGCATCAGCAAAACGGATAAATGAATGCTTCTTTTTTATCATAATTAATGATTCTTTTTAACATCAAAAAATACTTGATTCTGTCTAATTTTTTTCTTTTTCATTTCAATGATCAACAAAATTGATTTCAATCAACCGCTGGTTTTAATTTCTATAATTTGGAACATAATCGTTTCATTGAACTGTTCGATACTTCTTTTATTCTCATTTGTCATTTTCGATCAACTCTAACCTCATATTCCTCTAGTTGTTGCTTGTTGTTTACAATTTTTTTCCAATGAAAGGCCTTGAGTAAAAACTATTTTTCAATGTTTGCTATAACTTACTCATAACAAAAAAATTAAACCATCATTCTATTGATTTGTGTAATGATGCATTTCAATGAAAGCTATAACTGGGATTTAATATAAGAATCGTTAAATTCTTTAGCTCATCGTTTATGGAACCCAAACATTGTATTGGCCTTTATTACTATAAAATTAATGTGTTTCGTGAACAGAAGATTAGCAATAAAGTAAACACCCAGGTCCTTAAAAGTTAGAAGTAAAGACTCGGAACAGAATGTGTTCAGAAATCCATTAGTGTTAAAAGAATTTGTTTTTTTTTTGTTGGAAAAGTTATAGTTTGACATTTAATAGCATTAAAAGTTAAACTATTCTTGAAACACTAAGTACCGAATGCAAACCCGTCAATACTAGTTTGCAGTTGAATATTATCATTTGTAGATTAATTTTATTTGAAGATCTTCATACAAAGAAATATAATTCACTATTGCTTTCTGAAATATGTTTTATGAAGAGTCGATAATCATCGACCTATTTTGTGCGACTTAGAAGAGCATGAACGGTCTAACTGATGAGCCCACCGTTCATGCTTGGGCGAAACGCACACTTTTTGGAGTAAAGGACACAAAACCTTTTTATTGAATGTTGCAAATTAAATTTATAGGAATACTTCCAATATCCAATTCATGTTGTCCTAGCCATGATTAAAACAAGGAACACCAACTTCCTCTCTACACACACACAGAGCCGCTATCAACATAATATGCCGTCACTTAATGAACTTTATCGTGCTCCAACTTTATGCTAGACTTCATTGTTGTGTATGCCAATCAATTGCAACCCCAAGCTCCGATATTATCAAATTTCAATTAAACCGAAAACTCTTTTCTCTTCCATTTTTTTTAGGAAAATAAACTGCTGACGCAATTAAATTTACCTCAATACGTTTCCATCCGACTGCCTTCGGCTAAAATGGCGTACCTACCTACTTACAACGTTTAGTTGGGTTTCGAGTATCGTCTCATTTTCCAAAAACCCTAATTGCACAATAGATCCAACGAAGTCTAGAGAGGTATAAATGTGTATACACATGTATACGGTTGCAGCGCGCGGACAACGACATAAGTGGGTAAAGCATTTGACGTTATATTTACACGCCAACAATAATATTAAAAGCAGCACTTCCTAATTAAATGCCATAGCGTACAAACAATGGCGAAATTTTAATTAAACACACATTCCTTTGCCATTGTGAACGGAATTACAGGCAACTTGAAACGAACTAATTAAAGTGTCGCCCCTTTAGCTTCACGCTTGCCGCCCACCGCCCGCTGCCTCCTCCTACGACAATGTTGCGCTGATGCTGCTTCTATCAAACAACAAAACCTCATTCCAGGCCAAATACACACACACACACACACACATCGCTGACGATATACCTTTAATGAAAGTGGCGAAGGACGTTGGAAGCATGCGGGCGTTTGGAAGCGAGGTGTAGTATATGGCTCCTTTTGCCATCATGTGGCTTATCCATGCGGGTGGATAGGAATATTTTCCAAAGGATTTAACAAAGAAGACTTTAGAATGCGTGTTATAAAATTGTATTGGCCAAACGCCTGTATACGCACACACAACAGCGATGATGGATGAGCCTGGTAATCCGTTTTTAAATGTTATTTAAGGTTGGATGTGATGACTAGCTAGGTAATGCTCGTGGACTTGTGAAATAACCCAGAATTCTAAGGTTGGCAAAAGCTTGGTGGAAATAATCCAGTTTCTGCTAAGGACACGGAGTAATTACCGCACCCATCTTGGAAGATATTCACAACAAAGCGACTTCTATGAAATTAAGAAATAGTTATTGGGATAACCAAAAGGTATTGAAATAAACACAAAGTTCTATGAGCCTACACAAACTTTTTCGCCCAAAGGTTCTTTTGTAGGAATCTTGGCAGTTTTGGCCAAAACATCGATTGATCCTTGAAAATAATTGTACGAGAAAACTACATATGGATAACAAGATGGCAACACTTTTCTTACCATACACAGTGGCAACACTTAATTCACCATACATAGATCATAGCAAACTGTATTTTTCAATCGCAGCACAGTTAACGGCATTATGATCTGATTTTTACTCTCTTTGCTGTGCTTTAGTTTTTTGGTTTCTTTTTGTTAGTCTGAGTCTTCTTTTAGCCTTCCGCTAGAATAAACATTATTTTACAAATTGATAGTCTCTTGTTTTTTTTGCAAATAATTTCCTTCCTAATTGAGTGTATGAAAAACTCAAATCTTTTTTCATACATTTTTGGTGCCTCCTGTGAGGAATTTTATTCACAAAATTAATACAGATACTTTGTTGGCTTGGCATAAGACGGAAGCAATTGGACGTCTTGTTGGTACAGTTGGCGTTTCTTTGCATCTTTGCTGTTCCTTTGCTGTTTTTCCTGTTCCATAGTGGATGTCTGAGGACGAGTCGGATTCATCGGACTCGACTATTTTGGCTCTATACATGGCTGATTTGAACCGGCGTTCATCCGCAGTTATTGCAATCAGGCGGATTGCTACGAATATTGCTAAGGATGAATTCTCTGGCGATAAATTTGGTTTTGAACAAGAAATCAAAACCTTACAATGGCATTTCGATCGGTTTGTGGCTGCTCACGATGCATTAATAGAGGCCGCAAAGCCAGGCGAAATTGAAGCGCACGCGAGTCTATGGGATGAAATGGAGATACATCGCAACACTGCAATGGTAAAGCTACACCGCATGCTTTCTACTGCAAAAGCAGAACAAGCACCCGAAAATCAGGAAATGGCATCTGGGGAACGCTCGTCTATATTGGCTTTAAAACTAGATCCATTGTCAGTTCCGAAATTCGATGGCACGCTTCAGAACTGGCTTGCATTCAAGGATACGTTTGAGACACTTGTACATTCACAGGACTTCCCTGAGGCGTACAAGCTTGGCAAATTACGTGAGGCAGTTCAAGGTGATGCGGTGGCTTTGGTTGGTGGCACATACACTGGTGGCTATGGCGAAGTGTGGAAGGCGCTGAAGAATCGGTATGACAGCCCACGGCAATTGGCGGAGATTCATGTCTCCAGATTTATTGGCATCAAGCAACAGACAGTCGAATCTACTTCATCCTTGCTCTCCGTGGTAGACACTGTGAGGGAATCATTCCGTGCGTTGACCGTGATGAAATTACCAGTGGAATCTTGGGACGCACTAGCTGTTCCTATTGTGACATCGAAAATTCCGACAACGACCCAGCAGGCTTGGGGTATGAGCAGAACGACTAACGAAATTCCTAAGCTCGAGGAGTTGTTGACGTTCGTGGAGAAGCGCGCTCACAGTTTGGCATCGGATGTACTGCGATGGGATACAGTCGACATCCACAATCAACCTGGTGTAAGGAAGAATCCTAACCCTTCTAATAACATATTGCGTTTAGTGAAAACTAATTTGGCTGCAACCACACCTGGCAATTGCGAATTTTGCGACTCCAACATACATCGTATAAGTAATTGTCCTAAACTGTTGGTTTTACCTGTGGTTGAACGATTCAACAAATTGCGTGGCTCCGATCTTTGCTTCAATTGCTTGCGGCCTGGACACGCAACCAAGTCTTGTGCAGGTGGTAACTGTCGAAGTTGCCAAGGCAGACATCATACGTTGCTGTGTCGCAATGGCCCTTCCGGCCCAACAAATACGACAAACGCTAGGTCTAAGGCAATGACGGCTGCTCCAACGCCTACAGCAGCATCAACGCAACCACCTCGGAACTATACAGCATGACTACCACAAATGGCCAAATCATTTTTGGTAATAGGTGAACAATTGGTTTTGTTGGCGACTGCAATTGTTCACATTAAGGATGGCTATGGCTCTACCCATCGGTGCCGGATCATTTGCGATCCGGGCAGTCAGGTTAGTTTCATGAAATACAGCTTTTTTAATCAGTTATCTATCTGCAGAAAACCTGCTTCAATCCCAGTCGAAGGTATTGGTTCAGTTGTGACATACACACGTGGCTGTGCTTCAATCCATATGGCTTCGAGCGACAATACATTTGGCATTGATGTAGAGTTCTATTTACTTACTTCCATCACTACATCGACTCCAATTGCTGATATTGCACCATCTTGCTGGCAGCATTTACGTACCTTGGCTTTGGCAGATCCTTCATTTGGTCGAACGGGTCGAATTGATGGGCTTATTGGAGCTGACGTATGGGGTGAAATCATCCGCGAAGGCATAGTACGTGGCTCAGCAGGTGAACCTTTTGCACAATTAACCACATTGGGATGGGTGGTATTTGGCAAGGCAACAATCAACACTTCTTTGACATCAGGCATTAGCTCTTTGTACACCATTCATGGCAGCGTAGGAGAGGATGATGAACACCTAGACGTGGCAATGGCACGAATATTCGAGGTGGACGCTGACACACCGACAGCTTATAGCGAGAACGAGGCTTGTGAGAATTTATTCCTGGCTACGCACCGCCGTGCCCCCAATGGCCGGTACATCGTACAAATTCCATTCCGGCCTGATGCTCCGGCTCTTGGCAACTCTCATCCACTGGCATTGCGACAGTTTTATCAATTAGAACGTAGATTGGCTGTTGATCCAGAGCTCAAAGAAAAATACGTGACTTTCATGCAGGACTACATCACTTTGGGCCACATGAAGGATGTTTCATATGTGTCATATGAACCTACACAATGCTATTTCATACCACATCATGCTGTGCTGTCCAAATTTCGCGTTGTTTTCAATGCATCAGCGAAAACATCAAATGGCGTTTCCCTCAATGAGACCCAATTGGCTGGACCTCTCATACAAGAGTTGCTTGTTACAATCATCTTCCGTTTTCGGCGTTTTGCTGTGGCACTCTCGGCAGACGTCAAGAAAATGTTTCGCCAAGTTCAGATGGATGAGCGTCATCAACGTTGGCAGCAGATCCTGTGGCGAGAATCAACTGGTGAGCCGATTCGCACATATCAATTAACCACTGTAACATATGGCATGGCTTCTGGTCCTTACAATGCTATTAGGGCAATGCAACAATGCGCTCGAGACAATTGTCATATCCTGGCGGACGGCTTTCGAGAAGCAACCGCTCTCAAGAGCATTTTGCGAGATTTTTATGTCGATGATTATTTGGCAAGTGCAGAAACTATAGAAGAGGCAATGCAATTGGCAAATGACGTCGATAAGATATTGCGACAAGGCTGCTTTCAACTATGCAAATGGCAATCCAACGACAAGATTGCATTGGCTCAAATCACCGACAATCCATGCTCAGCAAGTGAAGTCAGAATAAGCACTTCCGAGGTGACAGTTTTGGGCTTAAATTGGAATCCATCGACGGATGAACTCTTCTACCGCATTGACATTGGCGATGGTAAAACTACATCTACAACCAAGCGACAAGTGGTAGGTGACATTGCACGGTTATATGATCCTACAAACATGCTGGCACCTGTTATCATCGTATCAAAAATATTCATCCAAAATCTATGGCGTATTGGCTTGGATTGGGACGCGCCATTGCCGTTGGAATTACTTCAAGAGTGGTTGGCTTTTCGTAACAGTCTACATCGACTTCAACAGCTCCGAATTCCACGTTGTTTGCAAATGAAGGCATTGGTAACTACACATTTGCATGGTTTTTGCGATGCCAGCGTTAAGGCCTATGCGGCGGTCGTATACGTTTGTACGACGAATCCAAATGGTGACTTCACATCAGCACTGGTTACTGCGAAAACTCGTGTCGCACCATCTCGAGCGGATAACCAAGGCAATTCGATCACCACGATACCCCGCTTGGAGCTTTGTGCTGCACGACTATTAGCCGAAACTATTGGCCTTGTAAAACACGCATTGGACTTGGCGCATGCACCCTGCTCACTGTGGAGTGACTCAACTATCGTTCTTTGTTGGCTACGTAAATCACCGGCGATGCTCAAACAATATGTTGCGCATAGAATTGGCTACATTCAACAACACACAAATTTTTCTGACTGGCGACATGTACGGACGCATCTGAATCCCGCTGACTGTGCGAGTCGAGGTATTTCTGCCGAAGCACTGGTAAATCACGCATTATGGTGGCATGGCCCAATTGAACTTATGCGCGACCACATGGCAGGAGAGATCCCTATCCCTTCGGAAGCGGAGGAAGAAGCTATGGCAGTGGAATCTAAACCAATTCAGGCTAACGTTGTGCATCTTGTCCCGCTCCATATAATTCAGACAAGATATCACTGTGCTAACGAAACAATCGAAATCGACTTGGTCGAACGCTTCTCAACCATTGGAAGGCTGATCCGAACCACGGCGTATGTGCTGCGTGCCAACCCAATCCGACGCCAATATTGGCATCACACACTAGTGGATAGCGAGGAAATGGCTGTGGCTTCGAAATGGCATATTCGAGCAGAACAATCCAGGTATTTTCTAAATGAAATTCAAAAGTTACAAACTGTACGGCAAGTTCCAACAACAAGTAAATTGGCATCTTTGGCACCGTACATTGACTCAAATGGTATACTGCGAGTTGGGGGTCGACTAAGGCACGCTGAACTTCCTATGGAAAAGCAACATCCAATCATCATGGCAAAATCAAGCACCCTATCACGACTCATCGTTCAGGACCTTCATCTCACAAACTCCCATGCACAAACTACGCTCATGTTGCAAACAATTCGACAAAAATATTGGATCATTTCTGGCCGTGCGCTCGTGAAGCAATGCATACATGAGTGTGTCACATGTCGACGACATTCTCAACAGATGGCTAAGCAACAAATGGCATCCTTACCAACCGCCAGGGTCGTGGCTTCCCCACCGTTTTCATCATCAGGCGTCGATTATTGTGGACCAATCAACATTCGAATCGAATCACAGCGCACACGTACTACAAAGAAAACATATGTGGTTATTTTCATTTGCATGGCTACTAAGGCCGTACACATTGAGCTGGCGGAAGATTTGTCGGCCAGAGCTTTCATCAATGTATTTTTGCGATTTACTGGTCGTCGTGGCCCTTGTTATCATCTTTATAGCGATAATGGCACGCAATTCAAGAAGGCGAACAAAATCCTATTGGGAGACTGGGCTGAGTGGCGCAGTGAATACACCCAACAGCAGTTAGCAAACCAGAAGACTCAATGGCACTTCATCTCAGCAGCAGCACCGCATCAAGGCGGTCTGTGGGAAGCCGCGGTGAAGTCGGCGAAAAAACATTTATTACGTGTTGTTGGCAGCCAGACGCTGTACTTTGATCAATTGCATACCTTGCTAGTGCGAATTGAGGCGTGCATGAATTCGCGACCATTGGTGGCGGTATACGATGGAGTCGATGACCGTTTGGCACTCTCTCCAGCTGATTTTTTGATCGGTCGTTCTATTGTGGCTTTACCTGAACCATCGGCAATTGAAATCCCTATGGACCGACTCAAACATTGGAAACTTCTTCGACAAATGCATCAATCATTCTGGCAACGTTGGCATGACGAATATTTGGCCTCGATACAACAGCGATCGAAGTGGCAGCGACCATCTGAGAACCTTCGAGTTGGCGATGTCGTGGTTCTTCGTCACGAGAATCTACCACCATGCAAATGGCGACTTGGACGCATTGTTGGCGTACATCCAGGCAGTAACGGTTTGGTTCGTAACGTCACTGTCAAATATCATTTGGATAACGATGGCACTGGCGGAAATCTGAAGCTTACAACTCGACCATCACAGAAGGTGTGCAGACTATTAGACACTTGTCCTGAGTCTACCGACCCAGCCGGGCAGTAAATGTACGAGAAAACTACATATGGATAACAAGATGGCAACACTTTTCTTACCATACACAGTGGCAACACTTAATTCACCATACATAGATCATAGCAAACTGTATTTTTCAATCGCAGCACAGTTAACGGCATTATGATCTGATTTTTACTCTCTTTGCTGTGCTTTAGTTTTTTGGTTTCTTTTTGTTAGTCTGAGTCTTCTTTTAGCCTTCCGCTAGAATAAACATTATTTTACAAATTGATAGTCTCTTGTTTTTTTTGCAAATAATTTCCTTCCTAATTGAGTGTATGAAAAACTCAAATCTTTTTTCATACAATAATTTAAACTTTTCACGTAAAATTTCATTAGCCCGTCCGAAGAGGTTGACTTGTTAGCGTAGACTTAGGACTCGCAGGGCTTCAGAGAAATTAATCGAATGGTTTAAGGTCGCATGATCGCAGCACTGCAGCCAATTTAGGACCGTTCACCGTGATTTAACCCAGTTACCAAATTCCTTCATCCCATTTTCGAGCATTGCCTATGGCATTCAGAGTTATCTTATTTAAACCCCAGCTCGGACATATCGATGCTGTCAAGCATTGTTCACCAAAAGAATGGTGGGCGAAAAGTAATTAAACGCCTTATTGGAAGACACTATAGCTTTTGCAAATGGCGGCAAATCGAATTCCGTTTTGACTCACTTGTGAACTCAACAGATGCATATAATGCATCAGTTAGCAATTGGTACGATAGATATATTCCACAAGAATGCGAAAATATATATACGTATTATGTATAGTTCTCGTCACCATCTTCTTCACAGGAACTGCTACTTTCTATATCATCTACGGATGCCTTAAAAGAACAATACTTTCATGAGGAAGTGGTTTTCTTTAACGATGTCGATACAATTCAATTGCACTTATGGCTCGATAGATATGGATCCGATAAAAGTAAAAATCTATTTAGTACATCTCTGTTTGGAAGATTTTCGGCAAATTCTCTAGGAATCGTCTGTACTCCTTATTGTTCGCTTCCTGCGCCTCTTTGGACAACTGTTCAAGTGGCAGTATTAATGATGACCTTTGAGTGCATGAGAAGCTTATGTATGCTCGCAGGCAATAGTACCAGGGACTATAGATAATTTATTTCTGTTTTTATTTGCGTATCAATTATACGGATCAAATGTTCTTATCCAAGTATGCAATGGGGACATCCCGAAGCTCCTCTCTTATGTAGAGGTCGTAGCTGAGAACGGGTTGCATTGTTAGATAGATATTAAGTCTAGATACCCAATCTATATAACAGAAGTCACTTGAAAATATTACAGCGCCTCCAGGATTGAAGGATCGCGTGTCAGAAAATACACTTTTTCACTCAATCCTTCAAAGGCTAATATTTCGTTATGTAAAGGTCCTAGCTGAATATGTTTTTCATTGCCTAGCCATCCATATACCAAAAGCTTAAATTATTAGAGCGCCCCCAGGAGTAGATTAAAGATTTGCTTGTCTGAAAATACACTTTTTCACTCAATCTTTCAAACGCCTATATCTCGTTAGGTAGAAGTCCTACCTGAGTATGTTTTACATTTTCAGATAGGTATTGAGTGCAGCTACTTGTCCCATATACCGAAATTCCTTTTAACAATTAACTGTGTCTCCAGAAGCGGGTTGAAAGGTAGCGTGCCAAAAAATAAATTTTTAACTCAAGTCTTCCGCGCGTATATCAAGTTATTTGGAGGTCCTAGGCGATAGGTATTGACTCCAGTACGGGTACGTTAATAATTCATACACAAGAAATAAGGTGAACAAAAAAAAAATAATTATGTCAACGGCCTTGGCTCCGATTAAAATCGCTTCCCGTGAGATCAGCGAAATCAAGCATCGTTGCGCGTGGTTAGTAGAAAGATGGAGGACCGTCCGAAAACCTACTGCGTGCTATTGACATTTGTTATGTGTTTTCTGTTTTCTCTTCTGTCCTGTATCAATGTCGTCTTGTGTGTTGTCTTGTAATTGTCTGAGCCGATGGCCTCAGTAGCCGGTGCTCGTAAGTGTGTCTACTTCGTAGATTTATCTAATAATTATAGCATCTCCAGGAGTGAAATGAGTGGAAGATTCTTGCTCCTCAGTTATCGGTGATTTCGGCACCGGAGTCACACCTAACGACACGCCTTCTTCTTAGCTTCCATTTTAAACGACGCCAAATTCTATTCTACAAGTTTGATATGCACTATTTCTATGATAAAAAGTTTATTTACAACGATATTTAAGAAAAACTGAAAAATGTGAAAATTTTGTTCAACTTTGATGTAATGTAGCTTGGTAGTGGATTGGATATGGTTTTGGTCTCATTTGACGTGGAATTAAATGTTCTACAACATTAATCCAGACCATTTTTGAAAATATTGATAAGTGTAGAACATACAAGTCAAAAAATCCAAAAGTACCCCTTTTGGGGTACATTTTACCCCCACCCCCTCCCAAAGTTCCCATAGCATACCTCTGCCGAGGGGGGAAACTTAGAATTTTCGTATTGGGCAACTAATAAAGCCATTGCAACAGGAATTTTTTTTGTCGGAATAATTTCCGATTTGAATGTTTAACGCTACTGTCCTAATAGACTTTTGAAAGAAATAAGTAACATTAACGTAGAATAATGACGCAGTCGTATATAATTAATTTTTCGGTCGGTTTTCTTGTGAATTGCACGGTCTGAACTTATAAAAAGTTATTATTTTTTATTATTTTTCTCGGAAACGCCTCCAAGAATTTTTATGAAAAAAAAAATCGGCGTACTATTGTAGGTGAAGGTTATGTTTTGGTAATTTTTTTTTTTATTTTTTTTTTTTCAAATGTAGAATTTTTTTTTTGCTTAAGTTTGCACTCTTAAATAATTTTTTTTTTAATATTTGAAAAAAATTAATTTTTCCGCTGAAAACCATTTTACGTACTTTTTTCAAATAATCAAAAGTCAGAAAAATCGAATAAAAACTTTGAAGTTGCCTTAACATTTTTCAAATTTTATTCGAAGCTGTGACCGCACATAAAAGCAAGTACAAGCGATCCGGTCGTGCAATTTATTTTGTATTCAAAAATTTTGAACTTCTAAAAAAGAAATACATCTGCCGTAATTCAAGTCACAGATATGCAGCAATTTTAAGATTGTTGAATTACTACCCACAACAGCATTGATAGTTTTTCTTTATTTAAAGAAAAAAGTCAAAGTTACCAATGACGTCCAGCTGTTAAAATTACACCAAGAATAATGGCTGATCACTATACCCAAAGCCGTGGAGTTCGCTGATTGGGGGTTGAATATATTGGCGGGAGATTCAATTTTTGGCTTAAAAAACATATCGCATGAAGTGAATTTTTGGCTAATCAGTCTTAAAAAATCCTTTATAAGAGGGTTTGTGATTTTGACTGTTGGGTGTGGTATATTGCATTATGTTAGCCAAGTTTCTTTGGCCAAATCTCGACAACATCGATACAACCTTGCTGTATTTTCACGAAGACGGCGGCGGCGGGCCGTGGCGCAGTGGTATGTGTCATAAAATGTACGCAATGTTATTTATCAATTGTCCGCCGCTGACTTAAGACCACTCTTTTAACTTCTATCCTTTGTCTATCCTTATAAACTGAAAAGGAGCTCGAAGTCAATATTTGTGACGCTATTGCCGGGAAAACATCGCACATATTGGACCGTGTCATTAAAAATTATACGATTGCTTGACGCACGGCGAGTAAAGTCAAGACTGCAACTTAAATCCTGTCCTACTCCAAACATATTTTTTATTTCACACCTTTTTTGTCTTATTTAAATTTTTACTCCTAGCGTTCTTATACCTGGTCATGGTCATTCCATATGTCCAGTCTCTAGCAAACACTCTAAGATTTATAAGTCTTTGATCAACAATTGTTTAATTTTTTACAAAAGTCATTCCATTTTATTGAAAACATATCACAAATATTGCCTTGGTCCCCTCAGCAAAAATGTTTTTCTTTCTTATTTCCAGAAACACGCAGTGGGAAACAAAAGCCTCTTTGGATCTAAGAATTTTTCGTGCATCAACAGAAAGAACTTCAAACCGTCAAGCTGGCCGCTGCAATTGCAATGAATTCCCACTTCCAGCCATATTCCGAGCTTTCGACATCGCATTCGCCTAGTCCCGAAAGTAGTGTCTGTTACACAAACCTATCGGAAACAAATGGTGGCGGCAGTGGGCCATCCAATTCGGGCACCGGCAATGGAAGCAATGGCAATGGTAATGCTGGTGGTATCGTAGGTGGTGGCAACAACAGTATTGGCGAAAGCATTAACAGCAATAGCAACAGTATCTCTTGCAACGGAAATAACATGGTGGTGCACCATCAAAATGGACACAGTCTTTCATTAAGTAGTGGTGGCGGTGGAGGTGGTGGAGGAGGAGGAAGCAATGGAAGCAATGGAGCAAGTGGCACTCGCAGTAACCAACCAGCATTCCACCAATTGAATAATAACAATAATTGTGCAGTTAAGCAGTGTTCTGGTTGTGGAGGTATGTAGAATGTGTTAACAAAATTTATGAATTAATAGGTCTTTCTTGAGTTAATAGGAGAGAGGATTGATGTGCTATGGAAGTGTTTATTTATCTTCTATGGAATCCTTTCCTTAAAAAGGATTTTTTTTTGTAATGAACAAGTATTTATTTCCCAGGAAAAATCATCGAGCGATACTTCTTACACGCACTGGACAGGTATTGGCATAATTCCTGCCTAAAATGCTATTGTTGCGGAGCAATGCTGGCTGACATTGGATCCAGTTGCTACACAAGGGGTGGAATGATACTCTGCAAACCAGACTATTCCCGGTAAGTTCAAGTTCAAAGACTCTGCTGTTTGTATTTTTTTTAAGAAAAACCATGACAGATCTGCTATTTGATGATTTCAATTTCAATTTTTTCCTAATGATGTCACGAGGGTCGATTATTGGGTAAATTGTTTGCTTCGTCCAGAGAAATCATTATTGTCCTTGTCCTGTTGATGCTACAGAGAGATTGCTACAGAAACATTGTGTTTGATTGCAGCTGTTTTTTCTGAAGAAATTCGAAACTTTTAACCATTAAAATATAACGATTGTGTTGGTTTTCGCACCTTCCTGAGGTGCAAAGTGTAATGCAATACTTTGCAATTTAATTGATTGGTGATGGCAAGGATTAAATAAAGGAATTGTGTTTGTAGAAATCAATTAAAATGAAGAAATGATGACAGTAAGTTGTTAGCGACGATTGCCATAAGCTTGCTTTCAATTTGATATTTCGCTGCCTTTTTTCAAGACCGTATTAAAGATGAGCAAAATTGTAAGAAGCTTTTAGATTAAGGCTGAGCAATTTAACAGAAAAAACAAAGTTCGAAAACATTGAACTCGACTGGGAACACAACTCTCCTAATTTACTACTTCGTCTGAAGGTTCCAACTGTGGGATTGGAAAACGTCGACGGCTTCCCGAATTTGAAATGTTCAATATCTGAGACAAACTTAATGTAATTTTCGTTGTAAAGGTTGTTTTTCTTAGAGGTATAGAACTTTGAAATAGAATAGAACAAAGATAATTATTCTAAATTGACATGAAACTTACTTTATTCAAAAGATAATCTTCTGGCATTAAGACTTCAATATAACTTCTGGTATATGACCGCCACGGCTGGCTTGGACGTAGTCTAATTTGGAAGTTCAATTTTCGATGACTTTTTACAACATTTGTGTCCATATATCGGCAATAACGCGGCAAATGTTGTCCTCCAAGTCGTCAATAGTTTCGGGTTTATCGGCGTAGACAAAGGCATTGTCAACATGAATCTGACAAGTTAGACGTGTGTTACAAGTATCGCAGCTTAAATTTTAATATTTCACCAAAAATACTTTACCAAAATTAACAAAAGTGCACAAAATTCTTGTCTAAACAAAGCTCAGCCGTGTGTTGTTCATATTTCACTTTTTTTTCAATAAACTAAATTGTAATATTAAGAGTTTTTACATTCCTTGTGTGAAAGTCTAGTGATCGTATTCATAATGGCGCCCTCGACAGCGAGAAGATTCACAAATGATGAAATTGAAAACCTCCTAGATGAAAAAATGAATCACCATTATGAAAAACTAAGACTTCTTATCATTGAAGAAAACTTAAAATTGACAACTAAATTGGACGATTTTGTTAAAGATTTTAACAATCGTTTAAATAAAATCAGTGAAGAAGTGACATCTCTCGTCGCGCGCGTTGAATCTGTTGAAGACAAGCAAAACCAACCTCCGCATGGCACCCATCTCATAAATCAAATCAGTGACATGCACCGGCAAATTGATTCATTGCAAAGGGAAAAGATTTGTACCGATGCTGTATTACGAGGAGTTCCAAGAAAATCCGATGAGAACTTAAAAGAAATGTTCAAAAATTTATGTAAATCCCTACGATTTTCGCCAACACCTGTGCTGAAAGATATTTTTCGGGTCAAACCTAAAGGAACATATGAAGATACAGCAATAATCATTAAACTTAACACAGTAGCCGATAAAAACAAGTTATTGCACTTAGTTCGTGATCGCTATAAAACGTCAAAAAAAGCACTTTCTCTGCGCGATGTAAACCTTGATTCTGACTGTGCAATACACATCAATGAAAGCTTAACATCTTTGAATCACATGGTTCTACGAAAAGCTTTTCACCTCAAACGTGGTAAAAATCTGACAGCTGTCTATACTCGAAATGGAAAAGTTTATGTTAACACAGCAAGCAATCCCACGGAAGCTCACCTCATAAACTCTTATCATGATCTGGATTCAATAATGCAAGTGCAACATGTTGAGAATTTACCTAACGCTGGAGGCACACATACTTAGTAAAAAACTTTATTAGCTGCAGCCGAATTTCACCAGCACAGATGATGTAATATGCATGTACAAATTTTAAAACAATTTAAATTATGTTATTAATATTTTTGCTTGCGATATTTAAAATGAACTTGTTAAAATTGTTTTATTCATTGAAATTTATCGTTATTAATTTAATACTGTATTATTATTATTTTTTTATAGTATTAACTTTTTTGTTTTGTTGTTTTCTTTTTTTTTCGTTTTTGTAGCCAAATATTTAGTGCCTCATTAATCATGGTAGTTGTGTTCGTTTTGGTGTCAGTATCTCGTGTGTTCAATGGTGTGTTTTTGTGTTCAAGTTTAATGAACGCAATTGATACAATTTTGCAATCTACTGGTAGGGACTTAAGCCTCCGATCAAATATAAATAGTTTTTGTAATCTAGAAAGGGGATTTCGTGTTTGTCACTTTAATGCACAAAGCTTGTACAAGAAATTAGATGAGTTTCGTAATATTTTTGTGAGCTCAAATGTGGATGCAATATGTATTTCCGAAACATGGTTTAGGGAAGGAGTAAACGAAGAAATCTACAGTTTAAGCGGTTATAAACTTTTTCGAGTCGATAGAAAATCCAAAGGTGGAGGTGTTGCAATGTATGTCAAACAATGTATAAATTGTCGAATTGTGGTTGAGTCACCCGCAAATAATCCGATAGAATTTTGTTTTATTGAAACTTCCAATGGAACAGTAAAGAGGCTTCTCGGTTGCGTTTATCGACCAGATAGCTCCACAAACTTATCTAGTTTTTATAACATCTTAGAAGAGTACTCATCTTTGTATGAGGACATTATTGTGTGTGGATATTTTAACTGCAATTTGTTGTGCAATGAAATGTCAAAATCCTTCACTGAAACTCTTAACAGCTTATCATTAGAACCAATAAATAAAACAAACCCAACCCATTACACGAGCACTAGCAGTACCTTACTTGATCTTTTTATCGTCAATCAGTTAGAAAACGTTCTGTTTTACAATCAAGTATCGGCACCATGTTTTTCTCAACATGATCTAATTTTTGCTACGTTTAAAGCAGACTCAGTAGAAAATGAAAACGAACTTATACTTTTTAGAGATTTCAAAAATATTGATATGGAGGGGCTGGAAAGAGATGTAGCTTTTACTGATTGGCATATGATTTATACAATTCCATCTGCCAACTCACAAGTAGCCTTTCTCCAAGAAAAAATTAGAAAGCTATTTAATGCACATGCCCTGGTTAGAACAAAACGAATTCTCAACAAGTCTATTCCATGGTTCACTTTCGAAATAAAAAACTTAATACAAAATAGAGACTCAGCTTATGCGAGGTGGAAAAGATACAAACTTCCAGAATTGTTTGATATTTATCGGACTCTGAGGAATAAAACAAATTCAAAAATTAAAGAATCGAAACGAATATATTATTCTAAGCGGCTAAATATAAACCTTCCCGGGAATGCGCTTTGGAAAAACATACGTGAGCTTGGTTGTGGACGAAAAAAATCTGTGATACCCGAAAATGTAAATCCTGATGAATTAAATAGTGAATTTACAAAAATACAATCAATGAATGTTTCTCATACCACTGTTCCTTTTCAAAATCACCAGTCTGCTGAATCTGTAGATGATTATGAATCCTTTAGCTTTTTAAGAGTTGATGAATGTGACGTTGTAAGTGCAGTTTTGAAAATTAAATCAAAGTCAACCAGCTTTGACGAGATTCATCCCTCTTTCATCAAAATAATTTTACCATACATCTTACCGTTTATAACTTATCTTTTCAACACCGTTATAACTACGTCTTCTTTTCCTGTTTTATGAAAAACAGCCAAAGTGTTGCCATTAGTCAAGAAAAAAGCTACCCGTAGCACAGCTGCAGAATACAGACCTATTTCGATCTTACCATTCTTGTCTAAGGTAATGGAAAAATTATTGCATCAACAAATAACGGAGTATATACAAAGTAATAACTTAATTAATAGCATCCAGTCTGGCTTTCGGGCAAAACACAGCTGCGTGACTTCATTGGTCAAGGTAACAGAGGATATAAGGAATGCAATTGATAAGGATCAAGTAACTTTCTTAGTTTTACTAGATTTCTCGAAAGCGTTCGACACAATCAATCACAATATCTTATTACATAAATTGAAAAATATATTCAATTTCTCCTCATTTGCTTGCAAGCTCATAAATTCATATCTGTGTGGAAGATCTCAAGCTGTTTTTGTAAACAATAAGACCTCGAATTACTTGCCAATACAAAAGGGTGTTCCACAAGGATCAATTTTGGGCCCCCTTTTATTTTCAATGTTTATAAATGATCTACCTCTTTGCACTTTTAATTCTTACAAACATTTATATGCCGACGACTACCAGCTTTACTTTAGTTGCAAACTGGGATTGATTGAAGACGGTATATGCAAAATAAATGAAGATCTTGAAAATGTAAGCAGTTGGTCCAAAGAAAATGAACTTAAAATAAATCCTACTAAATCTAACTGCCTTATTATTTACAAAAAATGTTTGGATTATAGCTATTTCTCTCCAATACTTCTTGGTAATAGCCAAATAAAATACGTTGAAAGTAGTAAAAACTTAGGTTTATGTTTTAATAAAACCCTTAGATGGGATGACCACATTCAACAAATCATTGGCAGAATATACGGGATTCTCAGAAATCTTTCTTTGTCGCAACAATTCACACCTCTCAATACTAAATTATTAATGGCTAAATCACTTATCGTTCCTATCATAACCTATGGTTGTGAAATTTTTTGTAACCATAGTGCTGAAACTAAGCGTAGATTGGTCGTTGCCTATAATAATATTGCAAGATACGTGTATAATCTCAAGAGGCGTGATCATGTCAGTAGGTTTTCCAAAACTATATTGGGATGCACAATACACACTTACATTAACTACCGATCACTTATTTTTTTGTGCAAGCTTATAACCATTAAAGAACCCTCGTATTTATATAATTGTCTGTCTTTTGCAAGATCATCGCGTTCTATTATCTTAATACAACCTCGCTTTACATGCCGCACAACTGAAATGCAGTTTTTCGTCCATACCATTAGATTGTTTAACTCACTGCCACAGAGCATCAGGAGACTTATTGACACACCTAATTTTGAGACTGTCTTGTTTAAGTATATGGCTACAAATGAAAACTAATTTAGTTATTTTAAACTTTTTTTTTTTAATAGGATACTGTTTTTAACTAAAACTTTGAGAATATTGTCAGATTCAGTTAAAACTAAAATTAAACTAAATATATTCGAGCAATTATAAAGGATTGTAAAGTCTATGTAAGAGATTTGAATTTATCGAATAAATAAATAAATAAATGACGGTCAAAATGAAAAATTAAATGAAATGAAATTTTCCTCCAAAACATTTACTCATGCATTATGCGCTCATTGTAAAGATGAAGGATTTTGAATCTAATGGCTCCATCGATCGTCAGTAAAAAATGGCTGATTAATTTTCGGGTCCATGACAAAACCCTTAGGTAGAAAGTTATAAAGAGAAAAGAACTGAAAATGTTTCCCCGCTGCTCACCGAGTTTCGATTACTTCTGCGGATATCTTAAACCTTTGCTTAAATTTGCTCATAGATTTTTAGAATTACTCCTAGCCTCATCTTAACACATCAGATATTGTGGTTATATATATTAAATACTTTTTGAACACAATATGAAAATCTCGATGTTTTTCTACTTCGATTTTTATGCTCTGGATTCTAACACTCTAGAAGAAAAATAAACTTCTGGTTTAAAAAAATAAGCAATAATATCTGTATTAAATTGGCCTCAGCTATGGAGAAACTGAAATACTAAACAACGTTTTCTATCGTCAATCCCGTAAGCCCCACAGGTGCAACAAGTGCAACCTAAGCATGAAGCAGTGAAGTAAAGAGCTTTGATCCCAGGCGAGACCTACAAAAATCATCGGTTAAAGAAGAAGAAAAATATGCCACCATTATAAAACAGGCCTACCCTTAATAGACCTGTCCTAAAGATTTCTAGTCCAACCGCTTAGCTGAGAGTAAGCAGTGCGCCAACATGACGTAAGTTAGTTTTTCGTGGTTACCTGCCTATTATAGCTTAATTCCATGGCGAGCTTTAAGGTCAATCATGCATACCAAGTTTAAAAGCAATTTTATATAACATTTTATGGTATGTTTATTAGCCCTTGCTTAGGAGCGAGGCCTACCAACAGCTCTTGCAATTAAGTTAAGTAAGAATATTTACCCCGAAATGCCACTTTTCCCTGTTATTTTGGGATACCACAGCTACCATGAAGGTCCCACAGAGGGGTCTACTTCTACTCTTTTAAGAAGCTGGACTATCCTGTTAATTTGTGGTACCCAATTTTAAGCGAGGTTTGGTTTCGCTCAGCCTGAAAACAGAAATAAACTTGTGGATTATCGCATAAGGTCAATAGCGTACCAGTCATTATATAGTTAGAACGACAGTTCCGGAAATCCAAAAGAGTTATGATAGTAAAAATCCGAAATCCTTATCGCTACTCCGCCGATAGAGAAGGATCCGAATGTCGTAAATGTTAACGTTTTGAAGTAACTGCATCTGTACCAAGCTGCCCTTGCCTGGAGCCTTAGATACCTCTTATATCAGACTTATGTATATGGAAGTGTGTCTTCTACCTAAAAAGTGATGACGATCCCGTCAATTTCTTTGATTTCAGCTTTCGTACATCAACTTCCAAACATTTCTTAACTAAAGTAATTTCTTTGGAGTTTCCGATACCAGTCAACGACATCATCGATCAAAATGGTCATCATCTAAAAGTCAGATATATCATTTACCGACATTATTCACCTCAGAAATGATTTGATTGACAAAGTGGTGGTCTTTTAAGTCAATTACTTCAAACGGGTTTCAACCTGATACTAAACACGACTCAGCGCCATCATCCAAAATTACCAAATACTACAGCTATCTTCATAACCAGCGTCCAAATTCCAGCAAACATCACTAACAATGGGAAATTGAAAACGCTCATTGGGCATTGAAAATGGGTCTACAGCCCACATATAGACCCAGACCTGCAGTGCTCGTTTCCATTTTTCAACCGGCCGGCTTACATAACCAAACCATCTAACCCTTCATCTCTATCATCACAGTTCATCACTTCTTTTCTAGCCACCTAAAACCGGTTATGTAAATAATACCCACTTTCTACCTCTCACCGAAAAACAGGAAAGTAATAACGCCCATAGGGCATCAGAATGTGATATACAAACCTACACCATCCAAGCGGCATACCTATCGCTACCACTTACCTATGCCTTCATTTGAGGGAGTTATCAATTGCTTTTTTTTGTAATTCGAAATTAATCCATCTTGTTGTGAGTTTGTGAACTAAAAATGTGTATTATCTTCGAAAAAGGTTATTTTGAACAAAAAATATAGATTTATAAAAAATAATAATAAAAAAATTCCTGAAATGGTTGAAGAAAACATATTTTACATATTGGAAAAGTTATGTGGTATTTGTATTGTAAGATGAACCAAAGTATTAGAAAATAATAAAAAAAATAAAAATTTTCAAGGCCGGATTATTCAAAAAAATTAAATGAAAATAAGAAATCTTCTCCAGACGTTTCAAAGATCTGTTCATTACTTTTATATAGTTTATCTGGTTTAAGCCTCTATCTAACTAACACATGACTTGCATAGAGCGGTTTTAAGCTAGTTTTACGAAACAAGTCACGGAAATATTGAAATAAAACAAAAACTAAATCAAAAATTGAAAAAAGGTTTCAGGGGTTTCAAAGCTAAAATACCATTATCGGATACGCAGTTTAAATTTTTGTAATACGTCCAATACGGACTTCAATTATCTCGCATGCGTTTTTGCATTTTCTCGTTTTTTTAAATAAAAAAGGGCGGAGGCCACTTACTGCATGGAAGTATGCTTACGAAACCACTGTTATATATGCTTTATGACATGGTTAATGGTAGAAAATTTGTTGTCAAGAGTGGCAATGTGACTTCTACCACAATATTTAATATAAAAAATGGTCTGCAACAGGGAGCGGTGAACTCGCCGATTCTATTCAACATTTACACCAGCGATCTCATAGATAGTCTTACGCAAGCAATTGCGTATGCCGCCGATTTAATTGCGTACAGAACAGGTCCAACAGTCGACGTTATCAAAACTCTCTTGCAGTGTGATTTCGACCAGATTCAGAGATATTGTGATGACTGGAAGCTGAAAATTAACTTAAAAAAATGTGAAACTATCCTGTTTAGAACCCCTTTCTCTAGGGCTTCTAAGGATACGAGAAAGAACTGGCGCAAGCTAGTGATCGCTGGGCCACATGGACATCCACTGGCGAGTAAAAGTGTAGTAAAGTACCTTGGCATCTGGCTGGATCAGTTTCTATATTTCAACCGACATCTAGAGGCTGCTCTGGCCAGAGCTAGGGGAGCTTTTGCCCTGACAAAGCGGCTGTTTTATAGCAGCCGCCTTGATAGCAGGGTAAAGGTGATTTGCTACATGGCCCTCATTAGGCCGATGATTGCCTATGGATGCCCTGTGTGGTTCAACGTTGCACCATCTCAAATGGAAAAGATTCGGGTGTTTGAGAGGCAGTGTCTACGTACTTGTCTTGGACTACACAGAACATCAGAGTCGGAGTACAAACATTACTATACCAACCAGGTTCTATACAACGGGGCCAATATAAACAGGATAGATAACTTTTTAATTAAGCTGATTCGGGGTCAAATTGCAGAGCGATGACCTCGACTAATTGCCACATTTTCGGGGCTTACTACCCCAAAGATGAATATTTTCAGAGTGTGCGTCTAAGTGGCTTCATTCCGCCCGAAGCATTTCTCTTTTTAGACAGTCGAGGGTTGATACAGGATGGATTGGCCATACCGCTAATCTACCACGTCAGCCGTAAGGCGGCTTCTTTACAACCGAGACGTTGCCGCAAGAAGCGGAGCAGGATGTGTCTAATCGAGACCTTAAAGATAGATACAAACAAGCTGACAAGTTTTGGTGGCTTTAACAAATAATATTGCAGCCGTTTAGATTGTTGCCTTGGTCGGCTTACATAGGTTTAGGTTTAGAAGTAATGAAAAACAATCATGGTGGTACCAAAAAAAAAAAAAAATATATATATATATAAAATGTCTACTGTGGCTGTTCTAGTATTAAGTAGTTTTAATTAAGGTATAAGGAAGTTTTAAAAGGTATTTTAAGTCTTATAAAATGAAAAAAGATGTAAAGACACCAAGTTTTTTTTAACTCAATTTTCTTGGTTTAAGAAATAATCTATTTTTAAAATCAGTTATTGAAAGCAGGCTGAAAGGCATTAGTTTAAGATAAATATTAAATAATTTAGAGCGCCTGCATAGGGCCAGTAAGTTAGTTAAGCAAATAGTTAAGCTAGTTTTGTAAGATTTTTGTCTAGTATTAGTCTTATAACTAAGTTGAATTAATATAAAAATTAATAAAAAATGAAAAAAATGAAGTATGTTTACATATTTCCAGCAATGCTTTATTTTACATTTTAGCCTCTCCCACAGGAATCGTCCATTTTTCCTTTGTTTCGATCTTAATCTATCTAACCAAATTTCATCCAAATCCGTTTAGCCTTTGATGCGTGATTGGGAAACAAACATCTAAACATTCAAACATACAAACATTCACATTTGTAATATAAGTAGGATAACATTTGACTCGAACAAATGTCTGGAATAAGTTTCCGTTCGTTAGAAACCTAGCAGACATATATTCAATCCTCTTATTAGTACAAAAGTTTAGTTTTAGTTTAGTTTAGTTTAAAACTAAACTAAACTAAAACTAAACTTTTGTACTTATAAGAGGTACTCGTTTCCTTCCATCTGTATCTATCGCCTAATTCTTGTTTTAGGCTTGAAAGAAACGTGCTGATAGCTCAATTGTTAGCAAAGGAATAACAAATGCACTTTGGTGTATATGGCTTTTAAGTAGTTATTATGATACGTTAAATTCATGTCGGAATTTCTTCCGCAATACCGAAAGAATCTTCGAAATCAATAGTTAATGTGAATCTTACGATTAACTTAACCTTTTAGTACAACTTCTCATTTCATTGTGAGTTCTTAAGTTTTTCTTTTTAAAAACCTAAGAGCCAACAAATCGACATAGTCTTTCAAGTGAAATCTCCAGAGTCTGTCGTGATTGTAAGCCCAACATATGTTAACTGCCTAAAGCATGTGTGTTTACACACTATTCATCGGACATATTAAACACAAGTTTATGAATAAATACCGGGTCATTGCCTAATGAACATTTGTCTAAATACCTAACAATTTAACATTAGAAAGAATGAAGGGAATTAACTGGCGCCCAACTGGGGTGCCGATGAATTAGTAATACCTTAGGACAGTTATTTAACCATACTCCTATACCCGAGCTACTAAGTTCAAAATTATTGCGTACTATTTGTTAAACTAACACCTTCAACACGAATGCCCCAAGGAACCGTGCACGACATCCATAAAATAACAAAAACAAATTCCAATAGGTACCTACATAAATGTCAAATAAAAGTGACAAACTTAAACACTTATTTCTACCTATTTTTCGGATCAAATACGCTGTGCCATCATTGAACAAACTCTGGAGCAGGGGTTGTGTGCAAAAATCAAGAGTAACGTTTCCAAAAAAAAAAAAAAAAAAAAAAACATGATAAAGAAACATCACGAGAACCGCCCGACAGGCAACGATGGGCGAAAGCGTTGGAAAACGCTTCCATAAAGCATTTCTGTTTGATTTTCAATAACCAAATTGCATAAATTCTGTTCATCAAATTAATGTCAAAAAACATAAAGAAGAACGTGACAGAAATCCAAATGCCCCATAAATATGCTTTGGATAGCTTTGCCAGCCATTCCGAGCAATTGGGTTGCATCCAGACTTCGTAACTGGATTATATATGTATGAATGTGCATAGGTATTTGGATGTGTACATGTGGCGGTGGTTAACTCGTAAAAAAAATTGCAGGATTGGGAGAAGGACATGCGAGGTTTAAAAAAAAATCTGGGGGCTGATGCAGCTCAGACAAGCCAAGAATTTTATTCGTGTGTCTGCATTTAAATGTGGTTTGTTCTTAACTCAATTGATTTTAAAGGTACTGTGTACTCAAAGTCTTATGAATTTTGAATGCAAGGCAGCTGAGTCAATTTACTTGATCTGCTCATCTATTCATTTGGAGGGAAATCATCAAGCATTACAGGGATGAATAACAGAGCTAACAGTCTAAAACACTTGAGCATCATGTCTGACATTGGATTCGAAGACGATACCGAACGCTTACTAGAAACTGGAGTCTTAGAGGAACCTTTAATTACAAAATACATCATAAAAAATAAATAAATTTATTGGCGCGACAGCTCCTCAAGGAGCCAAGGCCTGGTAGACTTATACTCTCAACCATTCCTGTGTGTGTGTTGTTAATCTGCAAGAATGGAAGGGACCTACAGTTTACCGCCGAGTCCGAACGGCTACATGAGATGCACTTTTTCGAGACAAATTTTACTCTTGGAGGTTTTGTCAATTCCTCGCAAGAGGCAGTACCCCAGAAAAAAAGGTGGCTATGAGCGGGATTTGAACCCAGGCTCTTTCGCTTAGCAGTCCGACACACTAACCACTAAGCCACGGCGCACTACTACTACAAAATACATCATATCATACTAATTTTAAATATGGAATACTAAAAAGTGGTGTTTTCTGTATTGGTGTTCAATTTCGACTTCTCAATTCTTGTCAATGTCTTGAACAAGCATTTTAAATTTTTTTGGGAGAATACCTCTAAAACATTTTCGAAAATAATCCAAATTTATTGATTGGATCATTGGATTTGTATTGAATTGAACTGCCAACCAATTATCATGGTAAGATTTCTGGATTTGAAGGGTCTACTCTATATAGAAGCTTCCCCGATAGAACATTGAAAATATATAAAGGGTCCGCCATCTAGTTTCAACTAGTGCTTATTTCGTGAATGATAACACTTAGCTCATGTCTGATTTGACAGATAATTAGTTTTATCCTTCCGCTGAACGAATATGGTTGTGCATACGCTTGAACAACGCATTACTTTGAAAATCATGGTAATTTTGCAGAATGTGTGCGAAAATTGCGTACGAATTTTGGAAGAAGAGAAGCACCGTCAGCTCCGTATGTTCGTTATCTTGTGAAAAAAGTGAAGGAAACTGGCATCCTCATCGATAAACCAAAGCGTGAGAAGCCAAAAACAGTGCGTACCACCGAGAATATTGCTGCTGTGGCAGAAAGTGTGCGTGAAGCGCCATCAACATCAATTCACCGTCGTTCTCAACAATTGAACATTTCGGAGACATCATTGAGACGAATTTTGCATAAAGACCTTGGTATGATGCCATACAAAGTCCAATTTCCAATTGGTTCAGGAGTTGAAGCCAACTGACCATCCAATGCGTTTTCGCTTCGCTGAGTGGGCCTGCCAAAAAAATCATCTTTTCAGATGAAGCTCATTTTGATCTTGGCGGGTATGTAAACAAGCAAAATTGTCGCATTTGGGGCACAGAAAACCCGCACGCATACATTGAAAAGCCGATACACCCAAAACGAGTCACTGTTTGGTGCGGATTTTGGTCCAGAGGCATAATTGGGCCATTTTTCTTCGAAAATGCGCAAGGAGTGGCCGTTACAGTCAATGGCGATCGTTATTCGGGCCATGTTGAACGAATTTTTGTTCACAAAAATTGAAGAGGAGGATATTGGCAACATTTGATTTCAACAGGACAGCGCTTCGTGCCACACAGCCGAAGCTACACTCGATGTTTTGCGCCCTGTTTTTGCGTTGCATTCCTCCCCTTAAAAGTTTTTCCCGTAATACTCGTCTCGCAAGGAATGCCCATCAGTTCACCCTTGAGCCCAATTTCGGACGTACCGTGAAATATGGGGATTCTTTTTTTAGCCGAACAACACGAATTTGGCGAGATTTTTCCCTGCCATTTTGATCTGCAAACAATCAAAACCAATGTTAATCGACACCTCCTATCTCTCCTCTCCCTATCTACCTAATGCCCGCGCAGTGTGTTACATTAAAAGGGAAAAAAATAGTCCCTTGTGCACGCGTTAATTATATAAAAAACATATATATACTAGCAGACCCGTGCTCGCGTTGCTTCGCAAAGTTTAAAGACAAATTTGTGTTTACTAGAAATATTACTGCCTATATACATATGTGAACATATTGCTCAATGGGGTTTACCCTAGCTTCTACCATACAATCAACCAAAAGTTTATATAAACTTACAGTAGGTGTACAGAATTCGATTCTGTTAAACGGAAAACAATTTTAAAAGAAATTGTCGTTTTTGATGTTTGTACATATAGTTTTTTTTATTTCAAAGCCTCATGGTAGACAATTTTGACAGTACCCCAAAACTGATTGATATTTGAAATATTTATACTTGCGGTTGCTAAATTACTTGCTGATGCTGTTTTTTTAAGTGCGTTTCCACGACGTCGTCGCATATGCTTTTTGAATATTACACTTAATCTTTCTTCCATTTGTGAAGGCTGCTCATTAAGACGTTGAGAACATTTTCTTGTGGGCATTTTTTTTAATATCTATACAATGAAAAGAAGATTTATTTAATGCAATACAAATAAATCGCACGACTGGATCGCACGTACTTGCTCATATGTGCGGTCACATTGTAGAATAAAATTTAAGAACATTAAAGGGAACATCAAAGCATTTATTCGATTTTGTGACTTTTGATTGTTTGAATAAGGTACGTTAAGCAATAAAAATAAAAAAAAATTAAATTTCCCTCTGAGGAATGCCAAAAAAATCACACACACCAAATTTGAAGATAATCGCTGAAGCGGTTTAGGCTGCAGCTCGTTATACATACTGACAGACAGACAGATATATTTTGCACTACCTTTTTAAGACCTCTATGATCGTAATGCCATGTTTGATTGTTAACTCAAACTTGCCTTATAGTCCCTATAATCGCAAGTAAAAAGCCGGATGCTAAGTTCTATTAAATGTCTTTAGAAATACAAGTATATACAACTTTTCATTGAGATATACAATCAGATCCAATGCTGGATCCATTACTGCGAATGCAGTACTGCCGTTCATTAAAAACTTTTGCACTTTGAGATCATACATCTTCGGCTGAAAGTTAAACAGCGTTTCGATGACCTTGGAAAGAAAATACGTAACAGCAATAAGGTGAGTGTTTGAGGGTGAAGAACTTACGGCCTCTCAATCATTTAAGCATAAAAGTACATATTAGTATTAGACAGAAGTGGTTCCAGTACAGAGGCTTGGGGTAAACTAGTATTTATATATGAGTAACCAATTTATGGCTTTTTTGTTGGGCGCCATTTTCTTTATCAAATACATATTTCAAATCTCTTATAATATGATAAAATGCAAAAAAAACTTGATTTTAATCTTTTCAAAGCTATTTTTATGAATAAAGTCGTTCAAATTTAAATTTTAATCTGAAAGTAGTTTTGTTTACCAAGTGTTTTCTATTAAATCTATTTTTTTTTTTATTACAATCCCCAACATTTTATATCAATTTCTTCCTTCTCATAAATCACTTCATCTCGGCACTAGCTCTGAAGCACCCTCTTTAACAATTAATGGCAAAAGGACAAAAATAAATACAACAATTACTTCTTGACTCCTTTCTTCTGTGTGTTTTTTTCTTCTCCTTCTTCTTCTGCAATGAGAAAACAATCTACCAACGCACGAATACCTTTATTCTTTGAACGAATGGTGTAGAAAGCAAACAAGAAAAAAAAAACAAGCCGAATCTCAAACTCCAAGTATGAAGTACCAAAGTCTCTTTAAAAGCTATAGCAATAAGGATCTACTCTATAAAGAGGAGCAGGAGGGATTATTGCGAAGGAAAAATTTAACTTTCCTCATTTTATCCCGCAATGTTTGTCATTCCTGCTTTCCAGGGAATTGTACTTTTTTTTCTTGAACCACCCCAATGCACTAAGCGGGTGAGTGTCTATTTCACTTCGCTATCGTCTATCGATGATTTATTGAATTGTTCCACCTGCTCATTAATTGTTTGGGTGGAAACGGAAGTGGGTACTTGTCCTTGAAGCGATTTCAGTTGCAGCAAAAACGGTAAAAACGCGGTCCTGACTTTGTGAACTTGAACTATTTTTAGTTTTAATTTATTTTGTTGGCTTAAGGAGACATTAAAGCTAAATGGGAACAACTTATTGCTGGTATTTAGAGTCTAAGAATTAAAGGATGATGCTTCCATTTTGTTAGCAGATAGGAAATGCGGAAAAAATTAGTATGGCGATTCTATTTTTCCTATAAGCATCGCATCGTTTAAACGTCTTTTTTTAATGGTGCACCATTAACTTAACATAAGTGGCACCACTAACAAGAGAATATGATTCAAAATTATGTGTCTGAAGCGGTTATTCATTTGAATATAAATATATTTAAGACCTCAGAATTCTAAAGAATGTGATACTCTATTCCCGAATTACACAGCAGGCACGTCAATCAAAGTAAAGAAACTTGTGTTGTGAAATAATGACCGACATGATGTGAAGCTTCATTAAAACGACAATCTTACAGTTATTTTCCTCATATCCTTGAAAATCCTTTTCACGTCACAAACAAAATTTGAATCACATTCTCAAACCCTTAACCGTTTACCTTCGTTTGCAATATCTCGCATGCTTCAAGTTGAAGCGAAAATCGTTCGTTCAGTAAGGACATTTTGCAGAAGTCCTTTTTAAAGGTGGAATTATAAATTCACGCCAAACGAATAAATTCAATGGAAGACACCTTAGGCTGGAACAGAAGCAACAACAACAAAAATGGAACAAAAAGTGCAGTCATTAGAAGCGTAATAGTCGCCATTATTTTCGCACAATGTCCTTGGAAAAGTTGGAGCAGTGGTGTATGGCTTTGATTTTTCGTCCGACACGACGATGAGGCAAATGTGTTAAAGCAAGCAATCCTTCCTTTTTGCACTGAAAAAGTGCGGCTTTCTCATGTTTATGTTTTAAATTGAGACTCATCCTTGTTGCATTTGAATGTGTATTATTACTAAAAATTCTTAAGTTTTAATTGTTAGCTAAGTTGTTGCCTAAGTTACTGGCCTAAGCGGAGGCCTAGTCGGAGGCCAGTAACTAAGCCAACAATTAAAACCTAAGTTCTGATTTTCTTTTTTCTAGATGTTGTATTCCGAAAGATGTGGACGTTAGTCGAGGTTATCTTTTTGACTATCAATATATAGTTTTCTACGCTTTTCCAAGTATATTTTCCCAATATTGGTCAGAACAAAAATATTATCAACTGTTGTGTAATTCTTTCTTAAACCAGCTTGATACTCGCTTAGAAGAGCTTCTTCTTCCACCTATAATGTTTACCGTTCTAGTAATATACTCGTAAAAATTTTCAACAAAGTCATAAGGAACGAAATTCCTCTATAATTAGATGGAATATTTGCATAGCCTTTCATAAATAACGGAATTATAATGCTTCTTTGGAAACTTTCTGGCACTAAACCTGGATCTAATATATTAGTTAAGCCCTCGGTTATTTTCAAGATAAACTTTGCTTTTTTTCTTGCATAGTTCTTTGTACGCTTTATTACTCTCCTCAACCTTCTTACTAGCTTTAAAAAATCTGAAAGATTTCTTCCTCGCTTTGCTACAATCCGTATCAAACCAAAAGGTTCCTGGTATGACATTTTGCATTGATTGCGCAGTCTTTTAATTCGAGAAATACAGTAATTAGACAAATTTATATGGCTTGGCTTTTATTGGAAATAATTATACGCTAATTCTAAACTTCGACTAAAAGACTATCAATGTCTTCATTAATTAGCTTAATGTAGGATTTCCATAGAATATTTCTTTTAAAGAGAACATGTTCTCCCTTTCATTTCAGATCTTTTTTACAATCTCTTTTATTCTAAAGTTCTATTTTTGTTCTCTTTTTACTTGCGATTTATAGGGACTATAAGGCAAGTTATGCATTCGTACAAAAAAATAAATTGCACGACTGGATCGCACGTACTTGCTCATATGTGTGGTCACATCGTCGAATAAAATTTAAATAAAATGCACGACTGGGTCGCATGAACCTGTTCTTATGCTAGATAATTGCTTATTGGCTGCATATGTATGTATATCAAGCATGTTTTTTCAGACGTGTGGTTTTCAAGAAGAAATAAAATGCATATAGTTTAATGTTAAGGCCAAGAATTTAGCTTTATTAAACAGATAAGGGTTTGCATTATTTTTTCAAAATGAATAAATTCCAGCCGAGGCCCAATTTTCCCAATTTTGTGAAAATCGGGATCGGTGGCCATCTCGTTTTGGGCCCATTCACCGAACGTGTGACGCGCTTGATGATCGTCCGCGTTCAATTCTTCAACGAGTTGGATTTTGTTAGCCTGCAAACCAAGATCCTTCCGTAAAATCTTCCATTAAGTGAATGGGCGCATCTCCAATTGTTTCGCGCGATGGCGGATGGACTCATTTGGGTCTTCTTCAATATTCTGCTCCACCGAAACGAGCCATTATTTTGGTATTAAATTTACACAATTTGCAAACTTGTTCAGGAGTAAGTCTATTCATTATGAAATCGTAAACCAAACTCAGCATAAATCAAGAGACAACTGTCAAAAAGACCAACTCAGAAAAAAGTATTGCCAGATTAAAAACAACACGTCTGTCTTTAAAATAAAAAAAAAAAATTTTTAGAAAATTCTTTATTTTTTTTTATTAATAAGTTTAAGAGTCTTCTTGGAAAAACGAAGAATGCAATAAAATTTAAAAACTAAATGTCAATCGAAGAAAAAAAAATTTTGAAAGTCGTTCGACCAGTTTTCTTAAAAAGTCGTTTTTTTTGAAAAACTTTTCGAAAAATTATTTTAAATTTTTTTCTGTCATGTCATTATAAGGCTATCTGTAGTTTCCATCTTAGAAAATTATTTAAAAAATTCAATTCACCCATTTAAAAAAAAAAAAATCGAAAACCAAATTAAAAAAAAAAAAAATTTAAAATAAGTTTTTGAAAATTTTGAAATTCTATATTAATTGAATTATAAATGACTTCCTGTGTGCAAAATTTTATTGAAATCCGGATAATAGTTTACGATAAAACCGCATTTGAAAAAACCAGTTATATGAGAGGTACCGTTATAGAACAAATTTCGAAAAATTTGTTCAAACTGAAAGATTTACTGTTGTAAAAAAATGGCACCCTGAGAGTTTTATCAAAATCGGTAAAGCCGTTTTTGAGAAAATCAAACTTTTTGTTAAAAATTGTATGGCAGGTACCGTTATTTTCCGACCCCGAGATACTACCTAATAAATACTAAATACCAAGTTTGAAGCAAATCGGCCCATCCGTTTAGGCTGTAGAGGCGCGAACAGACAGACAGACAGACAGACGGACGGAATTTCCGGACCCACTTTTTTCAACTTGTCTATTATCGTAATGTCATGTTTGATTGTTAGATTTTTGTTTTGCACGAATCCATAACTTGCATTTTAGTGCCTAAATCGCAAGTCAAAATTCTAACAATCAAACATGACACTACGATGATAGAGAAGTCCGGAAATTCCGTCCGTCTGTGTGTTTGTCTGTCTGTCTGTCTGTCTATGCGTATCGATTCCTAAAGCCTAAACGGTTGGGCCGATTGGATTCAAACTTGGTATATAGTATTTTTAGACTACTCTACCCGATTGTTTTTCGAATTGGCATTATAGCTCCAAAACTAACGGTTCCTGCCATATAACTTTTAATGAAAAATGTATTATTCTCGAAAACGGCTCCTACGATTTTGATAAAACTTTCTGAGTGGTGTTTTCTATGCAAAATCTATCTTCAAGTTTTAATGGATTTTTCAAAAAAAGGCTTTATAACGGTACCTCCCATATGACCGATTTTTTAAAATCAGACTTTCTCCTTAACTAAGTGACGGATTTTGATGAAATTTTCAAAATATGTAGTGTTTTATGATTTAAATAATATTGTTTATTAAAATTTTCATAAGCATTTTTTTTTTAATTTTTAATAATTTTTTTAAAAACTTATTTTGTTTTTTGAATATTTTGAAAACGAATCTATAGATTTTTTTTTAATTTTTCTCCTAGTATAAACTATAGATTTCTTTAAATTGACATGCTCAACAAAATTTAAAAATTTTTTTTTGAAAAAACTGGTCGAACGATTTTGAAATGAAAAAATCATAAATTAGAAAACAGCAAAAGAAATAGGATGGCTTACAACATTTTTTTCCAAAAAACGTTATGAATAGTGTTTGTACACGAGCGACCAACGTCTGCAAATTTTAAAAATTTTCTACCGAAATTCGTAGTCGGTGACCTCAACTTTAACAGCGTTGATAGTTGTTGAATTTCATCGCAAAATCATCTTCAGTGACGAAGCTCATTTTTGGCTCAATGAGTTCGTCAATAAGCAAAATATGCGTTATTGGTCGGGTGGAAATCCACATTCTCTTCATGAATCACCACTGTTCCACAAAAAAAAAAAAAAAAAACTGTTTGGTGAGGTTTGCATGCCGGCGGCGTTATTGGGGCATATTTTTTCGTCGACGATATCGATCGTCACGTTACTGTGAATGGCCAGAGTTATCGCGCCATGATAACGGATTATTTTTGGCCCGAATTGGAAGATATGGACTTGGACGAGATGTGGTTTCAACAGGATGGTGCCACAAGCCACACAGCATACCTTACAATCGATTTATTGCAGAGTAAGTTTGATGAGCATGGGGCCGTCTATTGGCCGCCTGGTTCGTGCGATTGAACGCCATTAGACTATTTTCTTTGGGGTTACGTTAAGTCATTGGTATATGCCAACAAGCCGACGACGTTGGAAGAGCTCAGAGCCAACATTGAACGCGAAATAGCGGACGTTTCGGCCGAAATGTGTGGCCCAGTCATCGAAAACTGAGCCCAACGAATGGACCGTTGCAACCATGCCCGCGATGGCCACATGAACGAAGTCGAGTTCCATTATTAAATGATTTGATTGTACTTCAAGTCGGTAATTAAGTTTTATTTAAAAAAAATTTGGTTGTTAAGTCCTTATTCGGAAACCCGATATTTGTTAATTATCTTACGACTTCGATTCTTAGATCTGAAGTTATTCAATGAACGTATAATATACGTACATTTAACATCAAAGATTCCATGTTATTCCATTAGATGAAATTGATACCGATTTATTGCTACGAATTCCAAAACGAGATTGGCCGAGCGATTAGCGATCCAGACTATTGCTGCCAACGGATCGGGGTTCGATTCCGACATGAGGTAAGAAACTTTTATTTAATAGAAATATAAATAATAAATAATCAACAAAAATAATGAATCACAAATCAATTATAGAATGCGAAAACCAAAAAAAAAAAAAATGTTAAATAAGAAAAATGTAAACCAACAAAATTTTTTTTTTTATTTTTCACCTATGTACATCTTACAAACGTATATGGCGATGTCGTGTTTATGTTTAATATACGTCAATGTTCTATGTCAAATATACGTTAATAAGATGTCACCGTTGCCGTCTGTAAGATGTATTTAGTACGTATAACGAAGAGCTTAATATTTGGCTAATGGTGACGTCGTTATTTTGTTTAATATACGTCAATGTTGTATGTGCGTATAACATAGGCAACAAATTAAAATTTTAATTGATTACAATAAAACAAGACTCAAAAAATTGAAATTTTTTGAAAACAAGAGATCAAAATAAAAGTAGTAGTAGCCTGAGAGATGTTAGCAAAATAGCCTACTTTCTTCAACTTTTATAAAATTGTTAACAGTCGCACAGCTGTTGTACATAGAATCAATAAATTTTTGGCATCTTTCTACGGATATTGATAGCTAAGCATCCTTAACACCCAAAATGTGCGAGTTATTTAAAAGTTTGGCTTTTTTATTTGGTATTCATAGAGAAAGGGTTCCACGAGTTTCAGATTGGGAAGTACTCTTCAATGCATATAGTATTATCATATCAGATCAACCCATTGAAGTCTGTTTTTTCGTAGGTTTTTTCTTCTGAAATCAGCTTTGTTATAAGAGTGCGCTTTTCAGCGTTATAGTGCTTTAAGCGAGCGATAATTGTCCAAATTTAATAAAAAAAAAAATAAGAAAGAATTAAGAATTAAGCAAACATTTTTATTTCAACATACAGAAACATTGTTCCGATTAAACGTAAAATACAACATCAGGCAAATGGCCACCACGAAACCTCTGGGACAGTGTGATTCTTGTGTTAATTTTTTTAATAACATTTTTGCATTAAGTGCTGCTGTATTTCGGCAAAAACGAGCCGAACTGTTTCAAGCATACACCTTTTCCTTACATGATCCCACAAAAAAAATGTCCACAGGTGTTAGATCGCACGATCCTGGTAGCCAATGTTGATTGCCAAATCGTTTCCTGGAAACTTGTTTTGCAGTAACACCATTGTTTCAATTGTTGGCAGGTCATATCGTCCATTGGAAAAACATCGACGAACAATGATCTTCCGATCTATCAGCGTAAACTTGGTCTCAAATTTTTTATCTAAACACCTCACTGTGATTTTATTTGGCGCGTTATTGCGACCGAAAAACTGACGTAATTGGCGCACTGTTTTTGCTAACAGTTTATCATTTTTGTAATGCTTTTTTTACAATAATAAAACGTTCTCCATGTTCTTAGATCGCGTGGTCTGTACGTGACAACTGTACAAACAAATCACCGTACAACAGGTATTAACAAAATGGACGAATTTAAATCCAACGCTCTTGTTGGGACACCCTGTAAAATACTTAAATTTTGCTTTTCGCGGGATTTCTTCAAACACTACTATTAGTTTGACTGGTCCAAAACGCGGTGTGTAAATTAAAACTTACCAGAAAAAACAAAATCAACACAATTGCTATGAAAACAAAACGGCACTTTTTTAATTGCTCTTTCACAAAACTTTTGAACTGGTAAAAAAGGGGAACGACAAAAGTATTAAATCACGACAATAACAGACCCTAAACACATTTATTAGGAACAATATCTACTATTATTTTGTCCGCACAAAAATCTGGGACTGCACAGTGCAAGTAAATGAAAGCGGTGTTGGTCCGACAATCTAGACGGTGGGACATGCATTTAAAGTAGTGCAATCCTTTGGTTCATTAGTAGCAGACGATACGTAATGTTATGGTAGCAGAAATACTCATATGGCCTCTGGCTCTTTAAGCCCCACTAAAACTAGGCTGTTGCTGTATAATTCCTTGGTCTTACCAGTACTCACATAATCATCCGGGACTTAATAAAATCTGACTTTAAAGAAGGCTTGACCTCTAAGCCGTATTCTAGAGAAGAGTTGTACCGAAAATTGTAGATTCTTTGTGTTAGATGTGACGATTACGAGAATGAGAAAAATAATAGCTTGAATGAGTGAAGACGAAGCAGATCGGAAAGTCTCTGGCAGTCCATTTTGGAGTACACTGAATCCACCTAAGAAAAGTGAACTTAGCTCCCATTCAAAGTGGGATAGTATTACCACTTTATTATGGGAACTAAGTACATACACAATTCGAAGCATGAAGAGGGAACTAAATTCCACCAAAAATGTGTGGGATTATGCCCCACTAACTACACTTTTGAAAGTGTATTGCACTTTACAAAGGTATTAAAGCTTACGCCGTTTAAACAGTGAGATTGGTATGGGGCATGCTGTCCTCCTGCAACCCCCCTGCTTGGAGTCATTATAGGCTTTGGGATAGGCGCCATGTAATATTTCCAAGCTTCATATACCCAACACTTTTCTGAGGTGCAGATATTTTGAGACCCAAAATCGGTAAAAGAAAACCTCGACAGTTCCGATCCAGCTGTTTATCCTTTGATCCTTATCTGCCAATTATTTGAAAATAAAAACTCACGATTTGGATGTAAAAATTAAATGGTTAAAATTCTGAAATTCTTAAATTTCTGTAAAAAACCTACATTTTCGTCTACTCAGACTCACAACAAAAAGGAAGACGTTTTGACAAGGTCTTGATGAGTATAAATCTAAAATAATGTAACAGATCCCAAAACATTCCACACCCACAAGCCGCAACTATCTCCCTGCATTCATAATTACCTTAGCTTTTCCATTAAACATACCCATTTTCAAAGGTGCAGTTAGACCAAAAAAAAAAAACAAAAATCAAAAACAACAACAACAACAACAAAAAACAACGTTCAACATGAACTATGAAAATAACTCATTAGGAAAACTTTACCATAAACCAGAACCTATTTTCCTTTCTTTTTTTCTTCTTTTTTGCATGCACCCCTACAACATATTGCATCAATATTCACAACATTGAAACAAAACAAGCAACCTATCACAGACATTGCCTGGCCTTTCTACCGTTCACATAAAATATTACGTACGGAGGAGAGCAGGAGCATGCATCCTTCCATAAACTTATAGATGCCAAAGTGATTCAGCAAACAACAAGGCAGTAGAGGCTCATTCTCCATTCTCGAATCTGCAATCTCCAAAACACCACATATACTCGTATTTCTGCCAAGTGTGTGTGTGTGTTGAAAACAACAAGGCGGCATACATCACTCAATCCGTCGTCGTCCTGACAGGGACTCAAAAAACCCGCTAGGGCTTCAATTCATATGGCGGCATGTGGTTCCGAACAGTTTTAATTAATAAACTTCATTACACATTCCATACTTAAACTAATTTTCAACTCAAATTACGATGCATGGAAGGAATGCTTTTAATAGGTGCACTCGACATTTCCTCCCCCAAACCGCGTCATCCTTTCTTACTGTTGCCTCACCTCCACCGTATCCACATTAATGTGTTGGTTGTTAAGGAGCATGCAGGGAATGGCGAAGTCTGCAATGCTATACACCATACCATGAGTACCTCCAGCTTAAAAAAAAAGAAAAAACAGAGAAACAGGAGCACTGCCAAGGACTCTTTAAGGTGGGTGTATAAATATTGAGGTGGGTGCTCCTGCTTCAGGTTCAGGTCGTGTATGTTGTGGCTGTGGATGATATCGTGTGCTCTTAAACCGATAAATAATACACCACCAACACCACTCTGGTGATGAGGACACGTTTCTGGAAAAAGATCTTCTTGTAGAAACAATAATAACTATTGAAAATTTATTTGCTAAGGAAAATTGTTTTTCCCTGCCTTGTGATATTAAATGTTGAACATTTTAATTTTTTTTATAAATTAGTATTTTTTATAATTCATTTTTATTTTTTATTTTTTATTTAATGCTAGACAAAAAAATTAATACAATTAAAAAAAACAAGGTCTCCAATATAATTTATTTTTTTTTTAGTTTAGGTGCCTTAAATCGATCGATTTTTTTTCTTTTGGTGCCGCCGTATCTTTCCCTACTTAAGCCTTACTTACAACTATGTTAGCTGACAATAGGCAATAAAAGTCGATTGTCGGTTATTCCCTCTGGTCTCGATCGGGCTAAGCCCTACTGAAACAGAGGCACTCCGCTTCGCTCCCTCCGACAATGTCTCGGTCGTAAATGAGCCGCCTATCCACAGTTTTGCGGTCGACGTGGTAGATCAACGGGATTGCCGATCCATCCTGTATCAGCCCTCGACTGTCTAAATAAAGGAAAGTCTCCGGCGGGATGAAACCGCTTAAACATGTGCTTTCAAAGTATTCATCTTGGGGGTAGTAAGCCCCGAAGATTTGGTCATTACTCGAGGTCATCGCTCATGCAATGTGGCCTCGAATGAGCTTGATTTAAAAGTTATCTATCCTGTTTATATTGGCCCCCTTGTATAGGACCTCGTTGGGATAGTAGTGCTTGTACTCCGACTCTGGTGTCCTGTATAGTGCAAGACAGGTACGAAAACGCTCTCAAATATTGTCTGCGCTTTATAACACTCGCGCGTATTAAACAAAATACAGCTCGCGACGCAATAGCCCTCTTCTAATCCTTATCAAGATGTGCGTAACTGTCATTACTAAACACTGCAAGCATTGTATGTTTTTTATTAAATAAAACTGTTGGATCAGATTATACATGGATATACTTGAGTGCCATTACTTTTTTCCCATCATGGTCTCGTCGTTTATGTTAGGAATGATTTTGCTTGACAGAGCCTTCCCCAAAACGGTCAATGCTCCAACATGGACTCTAAATTCTTGTGGCTCAAATTTACTGCCGCAAGCATATCATTCATTATTGTTTCATTTACAGAAGCCCAAATCTCGACAGTAAATCAACTTTTAATCAGTTTGATGCCCTGTCTGATTCTCCGATTCAATTTCGAAAATTGTTTCCTATTGTCCTCGCACTGAAATCGTTATTGCGGGCTATTTCAATGTACACAATTCCAATTGGCTCCGCTATTCTGGTCAGACAACATCCGAAGGAAGGTATGTCGAGCTCTTTGCCGGGTTACATCACCTTACCCAACTGATCGATGTGCCAACGCGTATACCGGATGTTGCTGGGCAAGCCGCCCATACTCTTGACTTGTTTCATACTTCTCACCCTGATAAATATACCATAAGTGTAACTTTTCCATTTGGCACTTCGGACCATTGTGTCATTTCAGCTAATTTTTCATCCTCCACCCTTCCAGTTAAAGAAAAACTTCCCAACAGGACCGTTTGGCAATACGAGAAAGCCAACTGGGAAGGCCTGAATATTTTTTTTCCAAACTTTAAATGGTTACTATGCTTCCTCGATAGTGACATTGATGCCAGTGCTGAAATGATCACAAATGTGATTCTTCTAGGGATGCGTGTTCTTTTTTTCTTAACAGAGTAAAAACATCAAGCCTAAAGAAAAGTCTTGGTTTAACTCTGAGTGTAAAGAAGTTATCAGGCTCAAAGATGTAAGTTTCCGATCTTACAAAGCCAACCCTACAGAGGAAAATCGGACAATGCACAAACAAGCAAGGAACTCCTGCAACTCGAACCAAGTTTTTGCATGAACAAAAATTGAGACAAAAAATTCTGCAATGTCCCAAAGGGAGTAAAATATGTAAAAAATATTTAAAACTCAACATCTTTGGTTCCAACGCTCATCGCTAATGACAAACCTATTGTCTACTATTCAGAGAAGGCAAACTTGCTCGCCGCCCATTTCGCTGCCAGCTCCACGCTACTTCACAGCAACGTTGCCCATTCTGTACTTGAGAATGTAAATTTTTCCATGGGACAGATTTTTTTTCCGCACTCGTACAGTAACGAGAGTTCTCAAAGGTCTTGATATACACAAATCCGCTGGCCCGGATGGTATACCCCCGTTCTTTTGAATAGCTGGTAAAGCCACTGCGTAGAGTTTTCCATCGCTCCTACTCTTCTGGAATCTTTCCTAGAAGATGGAAAACAGCATTTGTCCAGCCTGTCCCTAAGAAAGGTGACCCATCCTCCCCCTCCTCCTACCGACCCATAGCACTAACATCCAACAAGATCGAAAGCTTCTCCATGACCGTCAGTATGGCTTCCGCAGCAACCGTTCCACTGGTGATCTGATGGCATATCTCACCGAACAGTGGAACAAATCTTTACATCGCTTTGGTAAGTAAGTAGCACTATTGCGCTTGATATTTCCAAAGTATTTGATAGTTTGTTATGAAGCTCTCTTATGGAAAATGTGTGCTTTTGAGATCGATGATACTCTTGTTCCTTGGATTAGAAGCTATCTTCTGGACCGTTCAATACAGGTTGTATTGGACGGATTCAAGTCTTATTCACACAAAATGAATGCTGGTGTGCCCCAGGGTTCCGTTCTGTCGCCGACACTTTTCTTCATTTTTAAAAATGATCTTCTGTCTGTTACTTCTTTTGCTGACGGCCCTACTCTCAGTTTTTCATATTCGTTCGAAAATTTACGTCCTTCGCTTTCGGACGTACAATTTCAACGGTACCGTATGCCAAGCGCATTTAACTCCGATTTATACAGCATTGTCAAATGGGGTGATAGGAGGCGTGAGGAGTTTAATGCTTCGAAAACTCAATGCTGTCTTCTGTCGTTAAGCTCAACATATGACATGCCATTTTCCATGAATGGCAATTACATCGAAGAAACCGAAAAGCTCTCAGTACTCGGTATGTATTTCAACGACCTCCGTTAAAACGAATATAGATATACTTGAGATCGCTAAAATGCTGCTAAGTGCTTCGGTTTTCTGATGAAGTATTTTCCCCTTCTCATCTGGCTACAATTTATAAAGCATTTATATGTCCAAAACTTGAGTATAACTCACACCTCTGGGCAGGTGCTTTTCAAGCATCACTTCACCTGCTCGATAGAATACAAAACAGAAGGGTAAGATTGATAGGAAATAGAACTGTCTCAGAAACAATTGCCCTCTCGAACACCGACGCAATGTTTCATGCCTTTCCATTTGTGTTTAGTGATGAAGTTCATTTCTGTTTAAATTTCTGTTTTGTTTCAAAAAATTAATCGGGGGTGGAATCGGCTAAGGTGACAGTCACATTTCTGATAGTCACGTCAAATTTCCAGTCTGCGTAAACTGATCACCAGTAAAATTACAAATTTTGGCATCATCTTAGGCAGACTTAATTAATTTTTTTTTAGAAAATTCTTTAATTATTTTAATTAGTTTAAGATTTTTCTCAGAAAAACTAAGCATACAATAAAATTTAAAACTAAATGCCTATCGAGAAAAAAAATTTGAAAATCGTTTGACCAGTTTTTTTAAAAAGTCGTTTTTTTTGAAAAACTTTTCGAAAAAAATATTTAAATTTTTTTGTAAGTATTTATGTCATTATAAGAAAATCTGTAGTTTTCATCTGGGAACAATTATTTAACAAAAATTCAATCAACCCGTTTTCAAAATATTTCGAAAACCAATTTTTATTTTAGAAAATTTTAAAAAATTGAAAAGTCGAACTTAGGATCTATCGCTTAGCAACCAACGATCTTATCTACTAATTTTTATAAAATAAAGTTTTTATTTTCGTTTTCTTTTTACAAAACAGTTTTTCAGTATACATATGTTCAGAAAATTGAAAAAAATAAAGTGCACGACTGGGTCGCACGAACTTGATCTAATGTGCGACAGTGGTCTTGGGGCTTGAGATTTTTAAAAAAAAGGAGGTAACAAATCATTTGAAATTTTGTTAATTACTTAAAAAATACTAGTTAAAACGTTTTTTGGAAAAAAATAAGTAATCCATTTAATTTCTTTTACAGTACTGAATTTTAAGGAAACATTTTTTCAAAATCGTTTGACCAGTTTTTTTTTAAAAAACGGTTTTTTTTAAACTTTTCGAAAACATATTCCAAATTTTGAGTATGCCAACATCTAGCAGCTGGTAGTTCTTATCAGAAAACAAAAAAAAATAAATTTTTAACCAACCGTTTTTTGAGAAAAAAAACAAATTAAAGTGAAAATCAAAAAAAAAAATCTTTATTTTTTTAATTAGTTCAAGAGTTTTCTCGGAAAAACTAAATATGCAATTAAATTTTGAAAACTAAATGTCTATCGTTTTTTTTTGGAAAAATTTTCGAAAAAATATTTTAATTTTTTTATTGGTATGTCATTATAAGAAAATCTTTAGTTTTCATTTCGGAAAATTATTTAAAAAAAATCATTCAACCCGTTTTCAAAATATTTCGAAAACTAATTTATTTATTTTTTTAATAAGAAAAAACGAAACAAAAGTTTTTGAAAATTTTGAAATGCGAAATTAATTGAATTATAAATGACTTTCTGAGTGCAAGATTTTATTGAAATTGGGATAATGGTTTGCGATAAAGTCACTTTTGAAAAAAACCGGTTCTATGAGAGGTACCGTTATAGAACAAGTTATAGAAAAATTCATTCTAATTGAAGGATGTATTGCTGTAAAAAAACAGCACCCTGAAATTTTATCAAAATCGTTAGAGCCGTTTTCGAGAAAATCAAACTTTTTGTTAAAGATTGTATAGCAGATAGCGGTTATTTTTCGGCCTAGAGCGAGGTAGATGGAGTTTCCGGAGCCACTTTTTTCATCGTAATGTCATGTCTGACATCGATTGTTATCATTTTCCTAAATATTGCCAAAATCTAAACCAAGCGAAATGGATTTTTTCGATTACTTTTCCCAGTACATATAAAACCTTCTCTTTAAACCGTTGCCCGCTTGACGTTGACTTACGGGGCACCCTGTATATATATATTGTCCTATATAAAACATCTGCATTTAATATAATGATATTCTACTTCAAGTCTTTTAAACATTCACAAGTAAATTCCATCCATTCAATAATACTACCAAAGCTATTTTTAAAAACCAAGTACGTTCAATATCATTGAACAAAACAAAAAAAAAAAAACATAAAAAAAACCCTGCATTACTTATGCACCACCTCAACTCAATGCTTTTTGGCTCATTGAAACGTATAAGTGTAACGCTGATGGATGCCTCCCAATAATAATTCGTCGAGTATGCAAGCTTAGAGGCTTGTCGCATAAAATACATATTCCCCATCAAAAAAATACAAAAAAAAATAATCGAAATTCTTTATTTATATGCTAAAACTATCATGTCATCACTTTCCATAGAGATTTTTGTCGAATAGACAAAAAGTTCGACAGGCAAAAACCACCTCCCACAACCCTCCGATTAAACGAACCACGATTTCATAAAAATTCACCAATAAATTATGTGCGATACTTAAATATGACGCTATGCTATTCATGCACGCCTACAACAAGAACCCGACTTAGCGCTGATATAAAAGCACTTAATAGATTTCCAATGCCCGTTAACACGGGTTTGACATCCAGCACTCTAAATGCCTATGCGAAGGGAAGATACATTTTTGTATCTGTGCAATCATTTTAACGGGCCAGACAATGCATTTGAAAAGTGTTGAATAATTTAAAAAACCTATTTTTTCAATATTTTTATTCCATAATCGTGAATTTTTTTTGTTTGTTTGATCCTTTCGTTGTCATTTATGCGAACTATACAAAAACTCATATTAATATCGCCAGTTTTTGACTTATTTATCAATGCAGATATGCAGATACTGGCGGGGGGATGTGAGTCTAGATTGGAACAAAAAATATAAGGACCTAGGAACCTAGGTGGCCCACTGGAGAACGGGCCTAAAAATATGGCTTATGTTACCTTGTTTATGGACATTTTTATAATGCATTGAAATTGATCAGCCTTATCATGGTGCAAGCCTTTTGGTGGAGCAGAGAGAATATTATAAAATGATTACGGTTTTTTTTTTAAAGCAAAGTATCAGAGCAGGTTGTTTAAAGATTGAAATTCTGAAATCATTGATGGCCCAATACGCTTTGAATAATTCATGTAGAAATTAGATTTGGGTACTTTTAGGGGTTTTGGACACCCTCTAATACTACACGTAATGTTTTGCAGTAATGTCTACGCAAAGGAAATTTTCACTTTCAAACTTTAGTTAAGGGTTAAATAATTTGCTTTCTGATTCCATTTCATAGAAAACTTCCATCCCGGCTAAATCGGCCGAAATGGATTCAATTCGCTTACGGTTTTTTTCTTACCCGACCCATAATGCACTCTCTAGCCTTATGTCACACCTTGCGCCAAATTCCACTTATGCATATCTACATATATATAAGGTATGTATGAATGTACATTGCACAATCATACCCGTTGTGTTTGCAATGTTAAAAGTTAGGATGGGCTCTTAACCAGAAAGCGAAATATTTTCTTAATGTTTTGTAGCCTGTTGTACCATCAATGTTGATCTTTGGTTGGTTTTTAAAAGTTGTTTTCACATAATAATTGCCCGTCTACGGTTGGTGACCGCCTGTCCCTACGGTTTTGCTCGACCCATATCAAATCCGTAAGCTGTAAAAAGAGCTTTTGCAAGATTGGTAAATTTTACCACGACAAGATCTTCAAACTACACTCAACATTTCCCTTACATTTTCCTTAATGGCTTTTTATAAAATGATCACACGTTCTCAAAAACATGAGGAAAGTACAGTACAGAATAATACTTTCCCAGAAAATGTTATTACTAAGACACTGACTTTCAACTTTAATGATCTTCCTCTTCAAGAAAACGATATGTTCCGAGCTTTTAGAAGACATTTCAAGAAATTAATTTGACATCACTCTTCAAATGCTTAAGGGAAACACCACAGGAGAAGACAAAATCACATATACTATTGTAAAAATCAGCCGCTGATAGCCTTAAGGACCGAATTTGCTCGCTTTATATTAACATCATTCGGACTGGTATCTCTCTTCATGATTGGAAGAAAGCAATACTCAAAACTCAAGCCTATTCCCAAGAGCTCTCGCAACTATCACCAAATAGATAAGTATTGCCAGATATCTGTTCTACCTTGTCTCTCAAAAAATTTTGAAAAAAATATAGAACGTATAAGTCAATTAGAAATGAACAACATGCCTTTAGACAGTTAAATATACGCGAACCCTATAAGGCGAACACAATGAGAAGCTGAAGCTAAAGCTTGAAATTTAGCTGAAGCGCAAGTTCAATCAACTTCAACTTGCGCTTCAGGCTTCAGCTTCATCTTGACATTTTACAGGAACAAAATAGGCTAATTCAATGTTTCTGAACTATCCAAGATCCTTTTTTCTCAGATCCATTGTAAATGACTGAGAAAGTTCCTTGATTACTCCGAAATCTCAAGAAACTTGAACTAGCTTAATCAAACGAAAACGAAATGTGTAAGGGAAACACGGAATTATTTATAGAGCTGGTTAAAAAAGAGAATATAATTTATGTGATTTAACCAACCCCAATTTTAAAAAAAATATTGAAAAGAAGGCGCAAGTGTGGAGGATTATATTTCGATAGTATTTAATATATATATTTATATATATTTTATATTCTTGACAGCAGAATTAACATTCCGTACTTCACCATTGTATTCGAGACAGCTTCATCACTTAGCTTCAATTTTGACGTGCTTCATTTTTGCACTTCATACTTCAGCTTCAGCTTCACCATTGTGTTCAGCCCTTTAATGTCAATGACTTTACCTCAAACAAATTAAAGCTTGAAAACGGGATACCACAAGGCTCTCCTTTATCAGTTTACCCATACAATGCCTACATAAAAGCAATTATAACGGAGCTTGCAAACCAAAACCTGGTCTGGACTTCGTTGGTGTATGTGTTGACAATATCTTAATGGTAGCTTCTGGAGATCCATCTACAATGAATGACATTCCAAAATCGGCAGAAAAAGAAATTCATGAGTGGACCCAAAAAACTGGCGCAATTGTTCCACCTTCGAAAATAGAGGCACTTCACCTCTGTCGGAAAAAGAAGTGACATGGTCAACTACCCTTCACTTCACTGTCAACCTGAAAAAAAACAGAACTGAGAGTCCTCGGTGTAATTTTTAGTAAAAATCTCAAATGGGATCTTCGCATCAAAAACACCATCAATCAACTGAAAAGAACCGAAACAATGACTTGAAAATGATCCGTTCTCGTCGAAAAGGACCACATCTAGAAACGGCGCTTTAAATTACCAAAGCACTAGTCGAAGGAACCCTCCAGCATAAACTCACCCAATTTATGTTGACTGCGAAGAAAAACTTGGATAACATCGATATAAAAAGGTTTTGTGTCCTTTACTCCAAAAAGTGTGCGTTTCGTCAAAGCATGAACGTTGGGCTCATCAGTTAGACCGTTCATGCTCTTCTAAGACGCACAAAATAGGTCGATGATTATCGACTCTTCATAAAACACATTGCAGAAAGCAATGGAGTAAAGGACACAAAACCTTTTTATTGAATTTAATTCAACAAAAACTCCACAAAAAAAATATATTTTGTGTTAACATCGATATAGCCATAAACGAATGCTACCGATCAGCTACAGGGGCACTAAAGACTACACCAATCGAAACTATAAAGCCTTTGAGGACATTATACACCCATGGATCCTATAGAGATACCAACTCTACCAGTGCAGTCATCGAAAATCAAACAACGGAGATATCATCGTTTCTCAAGGTATCCTCCTAGACGCAGCTGGTAGCTATCTTGCAGAAGTTACAGCGTTGTTAAAAGCTATTTCTATGGCACAAACCTGGGCAGTAAAGACATTGATACTGACTGACAATCTAAGTATCCTTACAGGAATAAAAATCGCATTTAATAAGTGTTGTACTCCTAATTACATCCGAAGCATCTTTCAGAAAACTTCTAAAAGCACACGAATTATTTGTTTCCCTTTTAATGTAGAGCACACTGCGTGGGTATTAGGAAGATAGGGAGGGGAAGGACAGGAGGTGTCGATTAACATTGGTTTTGAATGCTTGCAGATCAAAATGGCAAGGGAAAATCTCGCCGGCCAAAAAAAGAATCCCTATATTTCACGGTACGTCCGAAATTGGGCTCAATGGTGAACTGATGAGCATTCCTTGCGAGAGGGGTATTACGGGAGAAGCTTTTAAGAGGAGGAATGCTGAACCTTAGTACGAATCAATTTATGGATATCCTTAAGAAAAATTCTTACCCTTAGCACTCATTTTATTTTAGAAATGTATGAATGCATTTATTATCTGGGGTAAGGTCAATGCATATTCCCCCTATTCTTCAATTGACTGCAACATTGGCGCTTGGCGGTCTATTGCTATTTAAAGTTCTAGCTAACTTTTTCACAGCTTTCGTTGGGTTGTACATATGTCCAGAAATTTCGACAACGTTGTAGGACTTAGTTTTCCGGTAGTTTTCCATTGATTCGGAAAGAATTTGTGGCTTTGAGAGAAAACTATATTATTATATTTAATATATCTGAGGTATACAATATATATACATCCCGAGTAGCACAGGCGGGTTTTGATTTGGCAGATATAACCCCAGTGAAATATTCAAGTTGTTGTCCAAGTATTTCAGGAACATATTCTGATACTATTTTCCAACCCCATTAGCCGCATTTACCCTCTTTATTTGCAACAAATTTATATACTGGTTAAATTTTGTCCTTTTTCGGTTTTATTTAGGTTGTTTGAACTATTTAATGTTGCAAGTAACGAAAATTAACAACTCACTAATATTGTAGAAATGTTTATTCACATACAACATGACTAAAACGAGAAACAAAATTTTAATAAATTATAATAGCTTGAAAAATGTTTCTGTTAGGTTTATTTTACTTCACTTTATTTATTTTTGTTCTAATATGTTATAATTATAATAAGAAACATGTTTCTGAAAACATTTTAAAAGTTTCTAAGAAGTTTTAAAATATTTATACCTTAGCTATGTTATATAAAAGAAAAAAATCAAAGTATTAAATAAAAACAATACGTCTAATATTGCAATTAAAAATGAGATTTTTAGTTATAAATGAAGGGAAAATCCTAAACGAACGCTATTTTTATCATGAATATTGACATTTCACCTCCAGAAAAGTCACGCGCCACCCAAAAAAATAAATTATTGGAAAACTTGAAAAAATTTAATTATATTCGTATTTGGTATTAGGCATTAAAGTTGCAAATAAATTATTAATTCACAATGGGAAATAATAGCTATATTTATTTATTGCCATGGAAATTTTCTGTGGAGAAATAGATAAGAATTAGAAAAATGTGAGTTTGAAAATTTCTCAAATAAAATTAAATTCTTAAAATGTGTCATTAAATGTTGGTCAATAGGCGCTTGTTACAGGAAATATCAATAAAACATAAAGCTTCAACAATAATATAGTACAAACTACATGGTGTAATGAAATCCTCTTTTCAAGCCAGAGTTACCGTAATTCAATTTTTGTTTATATTTTTAAAACCTTAAATATCTAAATTTTAAGCTTTTAATGTTATTATTATTATAACGTAAAACTTTCTTTATGAAAAGCCATTATAATTTAAATTCTTTAAAAAAGCCATTATAGAAAAAAAACTCTAAAAACATAAAATGTTGTTGCCTTTTTTAAAGGCTCCATTAAAGATTGATTTATAGGCAATCTGTTTGACATTTGGAACAAAATATTAAAATATTTTCAAAACATAGAAAGTTCAATTTTGTTGACTTCCTGAAATGCTTCATAAGAGATCGATTTATAGGCAGTTTGTTGTGTTGACATTTGCAACAAAATATTCATGAAGCGTGAAAATTTGGTTTGCCTTCTATACGTCAACCAGTCAAATGTCAAATTCAATCAAAGGATGGCTCCGAATACAATGGATTAAGAAACCTCCAAAAGTTTATTTTTTTTTTCGAATTTCTTAAATGCTTCATTAGAGACCGATTTATAGGCAGTGTGTTGACATTTGGAACAGCATATTTAAATATTTTAATAATATAAAAAGTTAAATTTTTTTGACTACCTTAAATGCTTCATAAAAAATCGGTTTGTTGGCAGTGTGTTGACATTTGCAACAAAATATTCATGAAACGTCATAATATGGATTATCTTCAAACCATAAAATGTCAAATTCCATTAAAGGATGACTCCGATTACAATGGATTAAAAAACTTCTGACAAGTTATTTTTTTCCGAATTCCCTTAATAATGCTTCATTAGCGATCGATTTATAGGCAGTGTGTTGACATTCGCAACAAAATATTCATGGAACGTCAAAATATGGTTTGTCTTCTATATGCTTCAAGTTTCTAATGTTAAATAGAAATCTACCATTTTTGTGTTCTGACGTGTAAAAATTCATCATTTAACGAGTGGCAACTCTACCCCATAGTATTTTTTTTTTATTTCTCAATGTTTTTTCTTTCATGGTTAATCTAAGGAATCTTATTAAAAATACCTCAAAAACATTATTATAACACATCATTGTAACTTGTTACAACCCTGTGACCGGTAATGTAATTTCAATGTTATTGTAACCTTGTCCCAACTTAAATTGATTTTGATTGATTTGTATGTTTTGTATTCACGAAACTAACGCAACACTCATCAACTTTATTAATTATTTATTATTATTTATTAATGCCTGTCAAAATTTTAATTCAGCATTAATATCCAAAGCTATAGAAATTTAACTATAACATCACTTGAATGCTGTACAATGTTGCAATTTTGTTTCAAGTACAAACAAAACATTTTTTTCTATTAATTCCATTTCTGTGGTTACATGTATGTTTTAATCTCGTTGCAGTCTTTGTTTCAAATTTGCAAATAACAAACATAAGAAACGAAAACATAACAAAGCTTCCACCCATACAAAATATAAGGCAGTTTAGTTATATTCTAGTTTCACTGATGTATGTTCAAATATTTTGTTTGCATGGCAAAAACACATTTTTAGTTTCATCCTTGTTTTAATGTTGTTATTAATAACGAGAAGTTGAAATATAATAAGAAAATACCAATAGCAGATTTATGGATACAGCTTTCAAAATAAAACAATGAACTCGTATATTAACTTTTTTTGTTTTATGTTTTTATAAAATTATTTAAGAATTCAAGTCAATATGAAAAATATTTGATTTATGTTAAGTATTCTTGTTTATAGAGAACACCTATGAAGAAAATGTTATATATTTATTGTATAAACTTGTTTATTGAATTTCATTTTACATAAACATCGTAGGTGGAATAATGTTACAAAAACGTTTATGGTATTTAATTATACCTAATTAATTATGAATTGTATATCAGTTACAGAAAAGTTATAGCAGATTGCTGCAAAAAAGTTATTTTAACATTTGAGTCCGAAGGTAACAAAACAGAAATTCAATTAAAATAACTGAAACTTTTTATCAACCTTCAACTTTTTGACTTGTATATAACTTTTTAACAATAATTTCGTTTTTTTTTGAAACATGTTAAAACTTTTATGAAACTGGTTTTTAGCATTTCAGTTGACAAAGTTGAAATTTTTTTTCAATGAACAAATGCAAAACTGAGTAACAACTGATGGTGTTGCAAATAACTCTAATGAAACAGAAGTACAACCTAATTCTTGTTATAAATCGAATTCTGTGCTACTCGGAATGTATACTTATATGTTTTGTAAATTAATCCAAAAAAAAAAAAAAAAACTTTTATCATACTGGAAACAAATAAAACAATTCAAGAAAAATCAAAAATGACACTTAATTCTTGGCAGAATTATAAGTAGTGCTAAGAAACAAACAATATTTGGCGATCGATTTACACAGAGCAAATAATAGCTGATAATCAAAAACGACTATCAAACAAGAGACAATCAACTATCACCTTAGCCGATTCCAACCCTGGCTACTTCGAAAGAACATTTTTTATAAAAGATAAAATAAGGAAAGACATGAAACATTGCGTCTAGAGGGGCAGTTGTTTAGGAAAATTATATAAATAAATGCATGTAAATTTTAACTTAATAAATGTTAACCTATCAAGGTCATCTTGTAAAAGAAGACAGACTTCATGAGATCTGAATCTGATATATTTGAGAAATTTCAGATCATCTGCAAATAAAAGCCGAACGGAATTTAAAAATGTATCAGTCATGTTGCATGTCGTTGATAAAAACCAAAAAAAGAAGTGGTCCAAGGTGGCTACCTGGAGGAACACCTGACAAAACTTCTACAGGACACGAAAACATATTATCAGTAGACTATTGTATGCGTCCTCTCAGGTAAGAGATGATCCATTTTATAATGCTAGAGATGAAAGCCTAAACCTTCTAATTTGCTTATTAAAATTGAATGATTGACTCTAACAAAAGCCTTTAAGAAGCCAGTGTAAGTCACGTCAATTTGGTAACCTTTTTCAAGTTTTATTTAAAATTAAGTTTGATAAAATTGAAAGGTTGGTAGTTGTAGATCTACTTGCCACAAAGACATGCTAAACAGGAGATATATGCTTTTTTAGTAAGAAAGCCAATTTGTCATTACCAATTTTTACTTGCGATTAAAGGGAATATAGGGCAAGTTTAGGATTCGTGAATATACAAAAATTGAGATAACAATCAAACATGACATTACGATCATAGAGAAGACTAAAAAAGTTATTGGCAAAAAATGTCTGTCGGTCTGTCTGTCAAGGTGTTTATCGAGCTGCAGCCTAAACGGGCGATTGCCTTCAAATTTGGTATGTGTGTATCTCTTGGCATTCCTCAGAGGGAAACTGAAATTTTATTTTTAGGGCTAAAACTAACGGTACTTGCCATACGACCATTTAGGAAAAGCTTATTTTTCTCGAAAATGGCTCAAACTTTGATGAACATTTTTGAGATTTTTTTTTGTTAGTATTGGCTATTATTTCATCAGAACCACATATACGGGAAAAGTCTATTAACGGGACCTTTCATATAAGGGATTTTTTTTTATTTTTGGATTTCTCGGTAACGGCTCTATGGATTTTCTGTCAAATTTAAGATTTTAAAAGATCTAGATAGCCAAATTGATTCTACATAACAAAATTTTGAATAACTTTTTTTTCTAATTAAAATAAATTTTTGAATTTTTTTTTGAAAAATCAATATTTTTAAAACTAATTCAAAAAATTATTTTAAATTTTATAATTACATCTATATTATTAAACTCTAAAAAACTGCATACCAAAATTTCAAAAAAAAAATATTTTTTTCAAAAAACTAAAAATAAAAAACAGGATTTTATCAAAATCCGTCCTACAATTTTCGAAATACTTTTATCATAAATTGTTTGTTATTTAAGACGTGTGTTGGCGTACTTAATTTTTACTAAAAACCGTTAAGTATTGTGGTTTTGATAGTTTTTATAAATTCAAACTGTATTAAATCAAAGTAAATGTTATTTGTTTTTATCAAAGATCTTGCCTTCCAATGTAATTAGGCACATAAGAGCAAGTACGTGAGACCCAGTTGTGCCCATTTTTTTTTTCAAAAAGAAAAGAATTCGCCGTTTTTTAAAATATAAGAAAGAGGTTCATAAAGAGAAATAACATATTTTTTTAAGAACAATCAGATTGGTTGATTGAATGATTTGTTCCTTAGAGTATACTTAAGAATACATTATTTTAAAAACGGAATTAAAAAAAATAAAATTTTATAACACATAGAAAAATAATTGTTCATTTTATATTTAAATGAAATACTCATTAAAATACCTTAGCATTTTGTTGTGTAAACTTTATTTTTAAGCACAACAGACAACTTCCTTGCGTAATGCTATTCCATGTTTTTTTGAACTGCTCTCCAAAAATCTGGGATTGATATTTTTCGAGTTATTTCTGATATAATAATTACATTACATATTTCAACAGACATGTAGAAGCTGCTCTGGCCAAAGCTAAAGGAGCTTTTGCGCTACCCAGACAGCTATTTTATAGCAGTCGGTTTGACAGCAGTGTAAAGAGAGTTTGTTACATGGCCCACATTAAGCCAATGATTGGCAATAGATGCCCTTCGTGGTTCAATGTTGCAACATCTCAAATGGAAAAGATTCGTGTTTATTTGAGAGGCAGTGTCTTAGAACCTTCTTTTGATTACACAAAACACCAGACTCTGAGTACACAAAACATTATTCGAACGAACGGGGCATAAACATAGCATAAACAGAATAGATAACTTTTTAATCAAGCTAACTCGAGGTCACATTGCAAGAGCGATGACTTGAGCCACATTTTCGGGGCTTACTAACCCCAATGACGAATATCTTGAGAGTGTGCTTTTAAAAGAGTTCGTCCCGACCGAGGCATTTCTCTATTTAGAAAGTCGAGGGCTGATACAGAGTGGATCGGCAATCCGCTGATCTACCACGTCGGCCATAAGACTGTATAAAGGTGGCTCATTTATGATCGTGACACCATCGCCATAGGGACAGTAAGGAACTTTTTAAACATCTAGTTTTGGTGGTTACGAGAATGATAGGGTTAGTCAAAATGGGTTATCATGATAGTCGGCTTACTTAGTTTCAGGTTGGTTTTAAGTAAAAAATGGTTTTGTAGAAGTGAGAGAATTCTCAGGGCCAATGTAGCGTGAGGATCTTCAAGGTCGTATAATAATAAATAACGTTTTTAAATAGTTGAGTGTTACAAATTTGAACTCAATCATTGGTCGATCTCGGACTCTTCTTTCCCACACTACAGCAACAAGATCTTGTAGGCAAGCAATCCGTAGAAGAGACTAACACTTCTGTGGTTGACGCCGTTCAAAAGGTCTCGGTCATATAAGGCCAGTGATTCCATTCATCGGATATGTTTTCTTCAAACCCTATCTACCTTTTGAGCTGGTGCTTGATTCTAATCAAGTCATCGCCTGCATCTTTGAAGAGTTTGGCCATCAGCTGCAGTGGCTTTATTTGTATTTAAATCCTTGAAAAGTCCTTCTATAAAGTGCCAATTAAAATATAATCGTTGCTTGCCGTCACAATTCGTCAAACCAGAGACTGGTAGTCTTGCCATGGTGTCAAAAGATGGGAATTTAAGCAATGTTGCAACTATTTCTCAACAATTGATGCTGGCGGTGAACGACTTTTTTCGATGCTACCTATATGTAGTACCCCGTGGCTTAGTGGTTAGTGTGTCGGACTGCTAAGCGAAAGAACCTGGGTTCAAATCCAACTCATAGCCACCTTTTTTCTGGGGTACTGCCTCTTGCGAGGATCTGACAAAACCTCCAAGAGTAAAATTTGTCTCGAAAAAGTGCATCTCATGTAGCCGTTCGGACTCGGCGGTAAACTGTAGGTCCCTTCCATTCTTGCAGATTAACAACACACACACAGGAATGGTTGAGAGTATAAGTCACTAGGCCTTGGCTCCTTAAGGAGCTGTCGCGCCAATAAAAAAAAAAAAAAAAAAAAAAACCTATATGAGTTTAGATCGGCAGAAGACTTGGTATTCATCCGACGTCAAACTTCTTCCTATCCACCCCATTTCTCTCCTATCTATACATATATATAATTATTTTTATTAAGTTGTATGACGTACACACATACAGGCTTAGGTTAATGTTGTAAATGTAAAATTATTGGATAACTATGATACCATATAGATCGCAACGTAGTCAATATCGTTGACAGTTGATGAATCAGGAGATATTCATGTCAATTTGAGACCTTTTGATCCACAGAAGGCGATCACCCTGAATCCATTATCGGTTTAGGGGTCGTCCTTGCCTAAGTGCCGATCTTTTCTCGTAGTTTTTTATCTCTTTTTCTTGCAGCTTATCTCATCGCATTTTTTGATAAGCAGCGATTGGTTATAGAGTATCACTTATTGCATAAATTTAAGAACTTTCGTACGTCTCTGCATGCAAAGGCACTAGATTGTAATATAATATCCTAAAGCTGATTCTAGTGAGTATAAAATGTTACTTACTTATTAATTTAATCAAAGCAGTTAATTCCTCCCCAGAGTATTAAAAGTGATTCTACTAAAGAATTTTAGTTCCAACCGTTTCCCTGGACTTACGATATATACCAATGCCCTCACCCTTTTGATAACTTTGTTTAGTGTTAGCAGAACAACATCGTCACATGCTGTTTCTACATACTCTTCCTCCAGCAAAAGGAAGCATCCAAACCATCCAATAGTCCATTTTAAAATATTTTTCCTATTTTTTTAACATTTTCTATTGATTTTAGTTGTGACTGAAAAACGCCATCGTCCTTCTTTCAGCTTTTGCTAGGTTTATTCAAAGTGTTTTTATTTTATTTAACTTTTTCATTGTCTACTCATTTTATTTCACTTTTCCTTGTCATTTTTCTATTTTTCTTTTTTTTTGTCTATTCCAGAATGTTTGGCACAGCACCGTGTTCGGCATGTGGACAAACAATTGCACCAAATGAATTTGTTATGAGGACTACATCGCCGATAAGTAGTCAGCAAAAACAGCAGCAGCAACAACAACAACAACAACAACAACAACAACAACAACAGCAACAGAATCAGCATCCTATTCAGGCGGGACACAGTCAAGCGCCACCTGGTGTCAGCGGAGGGGTCGAGAACCAGAGGAATTTTCAAACAAATCAGAATCTGCTCACCCATCCGCAGCAGCATCAGCATCACATACCGGTGGAGCATCACGTTTTCCATTTGAAGTGCTTTGCTTGTTCAAAGTGTGCATCACAACTACGACCTGGTGATAGGTAAGGTCCTATTTGTAAAATGGTGATAGTTCAATTTTGTGTGTTTTGGCTAATTTTTTTTGTCCTCGATTTTATCACATTTTTTTCTGCGAGAGCGCAGATGGGAGTTTAGGAATTTTGTCATCATATGCATGAGGCTGCGCCGTTCTATAGTCCATACTGCCGGTCGCCGCGTCAATCCAAGGCTTTGATAAAAATCTTTTTGTCGAACGCGGATCCGTGTAGCTAACTTTGATTCTTTTTTAACTGGATGTATGTGTTTGGATTTAGACAGATTTCTAAATTGTGTTAGATGGTAAAATGATGAGTTTTGAGCCTTGGAAATATAATACATCCAGACAATCGGGATCAAAGGGTTTTAGATTGGAGTAGGTATACTGGTTCATAATTAATTTCTGCTTTAGGGACTCATTTGTGTACATTTGTGATGAAGGATGTCATAAAAGATGCATTTTTGTTATTCCCTGGTTTGATAGGTGATGAAATATGAGATTGTAAACAATATGCAGGACTCTATTAATGAGGATTAAACTGAAAGGTTTGTTTATCTCACATGTGTGATTAAGCCTCAGGGTTCCAGTTTTGCTCCGTATCTATTTTTTTGTATTGCTCGGTGATCTCCTGTCTCAAACTTTAAATACAATAAAATGTTTGTAGACAACAGTACCATCCGATTATCAAAAACGTTTCCAAATCTATAAATTCTTCGGTTCTCGGATTTGGGTCTACAAAAGCAGAGCATAGATTGAGTCATTTAATTCTGAATCTTTACAGCCTTTTCCAAATATGCAATAAGAAAGAATTAAATACTTTAACAACGTAATGCAGCAAGGTTTCACATTTAAGCAACACTAACCTTTATCTCATTATTCATAAGTTATATTTATATTATACAAGCTGATCCTCCTGGCGTTGCTCGTTGCAGCCGTTGAGCAAACGTTGGTCAACAGCACCAAATAGGAAGTATTGATTGTTTGATGCTGCCAGCATCAGCTTTTCTTTGGTTTTGATCATAGCCTGAGTGACTTCCACAATTTCTGCTGGTATAACGAAGTGATGGATTTTATTTTTAGTTCGACCATCTGGAGATTCCCATTTGATTTTGTGGCAAGTCTTGGGGTGGAATAAAGAATCACCAGTCACAAGTTCACGAGCATTACAAAAGTCGACAAGCACATTACAATTGTAACGTTGGCTAAAGTCATGATTACAAATACCGCATTTGAGGCCTTTGTTGTCCCAGCCAATTTTGGAATTCAAGGCCCCCATGATGATAATGATCCTTGTAACACTGCTATACACTGATGATTGTAAAAAGATGTCTGCTGATGAATCATTTTTTGGAGCGTACATTGGTTAATGGTTAATGTAACTGCAAATTTAGGAGATAAACCCAGCCGTCGCGTCATAAACTTGCCGAAACTGATTTCAAGGTATAAGGTTTTTGGTTGTTTTCATCGTTACGAAACCATTTATAGTTTCAACTCGGTCGCCAGAGTACAACATTTTTGTCAGCTCCGATTCCGCAGCATTTTCAGCTCTCCCTCTCTATTTCGTTTTGCTCATTCTCAGAGTGCGGATGTTATGCTAAACCATTTCAAGTTTTAATTGGCCGTATTAACCTGGTGTGTACAGAGAACAAACCTTTCATGGTTCAACCTTCTTTCGTATGTTTTATAGCCAAAAGTATTTTTTGTTGAATCTGTAGGGTTTCTTGATCTTGTTGTCGTTATTGATGACGTCTCGATTTTCATTTGTACACGAAATTTGCCGCACACACAAATCCCGTGTCCATTTTAATACAGCCTGTGTCGTATTTTCGGATCCACCGAAAAAATGGGTACTGGCAACTCCATGGGGAATCATTTCCGTTCGTTGTAAATTTTTCATGTAAAATATACTTAAGGCAAGAGTTCACCAGTCGCCACCAGCCTTTTGGATGATCCAACACAAAAAAAAGACCACCCGCTGTGGAAAAACAGACGCCTTTTCAGACGCCTAAGATGGGTACAGACACTATTTGCTCTTTTCGTTGGCCTTTTAAAAAAATTGTCATCCGCCACCAGTAGTCTTCTATGATAGCAAACTACAGTTCTTCCGCTTTTAGGGAGGATTACTTCATCTTGTGAAAAGCCTGTGCCCTGACCAGCAATGCTGGGTAAATTGCTTATTCCGGAAGCCGTTCCGTCCCCTTGTGGGTTTCTATTAGTTGGGTCTATGACCGTCGAGGTCGGTGGCATCGCCTATTGCTCTCCGGGACTTTGAGAGCAAGTTACATTAGCATTCAGGGAATGGAATAGCTTTCAATTCTCGTTATGTTCATTACTGACGACTTCCGATAGAATAAGACCACATTTTGTACTATATCCGAACAAGTGACGCAATGAAGTGATGGGATTCCAGAGTAGCATTTAAAAAATCATGACTTCGGTTTTCTTAGCCGCATATTTAATAAATCTTCGTGTCATTAGATTTCACTGAAATCCTTATCCTTGCAACACTTATGCAAGATGATTTTTATCAAAATCCAAACTATTAGGGAATATCAATTCTTAATTCTCTCTGAAAAATTTAGGCACGCTATTCAGCTATCAGAATTTTCAAGCTAGTTTAGAGAGAGGGAGCTTTAAGGCTTTTGGAAACGTTTCTGACGTTTAAAGTGCTTTGATAACTCAGTAGGTGTATCTCAGGGATGCACGTTGAGCTCTGTGTTGGTCACTATTTCGCAGATGATTTGCGTTTTAATTTAATTGTTTAACGAATCTTCTTGTTCTAAAACTTGAACTATAATTCTCCTAATAAACTGCTTCAAATTAAGTCTCCTTATTCTGTGGGATTTGCAGGCTTGACCTGAGAAAATTTCAGCAGGTCTCCCGGTTTTGGATTGTTCAATATATGATGCCACCTTAATGCAGATATTATTGCGTTTGTTTCATCCAGAAGCTATTATGCCTGCCTTTCTTCTTTTTCGTTCCTTATCTGATGAAGTCTTATTACTCTGCAATCACGTATAGTATCTTTATTTCAGCTGCCCTTACTTTACTCTCATATAGGTCTTGTAGATTGTCCAACATTGTGAACCGTATCAAAGCGTTGGGAAAGCAATTGTTGTTTGTCGGGCATTTTTTGATAACATATTCACCTACATATTTGTATATCGCTAGCCCAGCAAGGATAAAAGATCTTCAATTATTGGATGGCTTAATTCAGCAATGAATAATTATTAACTTTCGTGTCCATCGCCTTACCGCTTAGCAGAAAGTCAGAACATGTTATGGAGCAAAAAACTACAGACCCACTGCCTCTACTTGTTCTTCATTATAGAATGGCCATTTTTGTTCTGAAAGACGCACGTTGTAACTCAAACTCATCGTCAATGTTCCCTCAAATTTTACGCGCTACGTATACCGAAGGCATTCAATAGATTTTTTGGAATCTAGTTCTTTGATCAAAAAGTCGTGCATTTGACACCGATACTGCTTTTGTTAGTTTGCTATATCTATAAACTATATATTTATATCTATAAACTACCTTTTTGACCTTTAAATCAAAGTTGTTTTGGGTTTCAAGTCTGAAGTCTACTTACTTACTTAGGGGGCGCTACAGTTCTGGACGAACCTGGGCCTCAACCAACATGCCTCTCCAGCCAGCTCGGTCTTTGGCTAGCTGCCTCGAGTTTTGCACTCCAAGTTGGTTGAGGTCGTCCTCCACTTGAGCGCGCCACCTAAGACGAGGTCTTCCTTGACTGCGTCTATCCTCTGGGATGGAATCGAAAATCCTGCGAGCCGGAGCATTGTTGTCCATTCGCTCTACATGACCTAGCCATCTTAAACGTGATATGCGTATTTTTTTGACCAGGTCAATGTCGCTGTACAGCTCGTATAGTTCTTGGTTGAACCTTCTCCTCCAAAGCCCGTTAACGCAGATAGGGCCAAAAATCTTCCGAAGAATCTTACGCTCGAAACGACTAAGGATATCTTCATCCGCTTTAGATAGAGTCCATTCCTCGGCGCCATAGAGCAGGACTGTGATGATTAGGGTCTTATATAGTCTCCTTTGTCTTTCGAGAGAGGGCTTTGCTATACTCAATTGCTTTCCTAGCCCAAAGAAACAGCGATTGGCAAGAGTAATTCTTCGCTTTATTTCTGACGATATGTTGTCAGATGTTATAGCGGATCCGAGGTGCACAAAGTCCCTAACTACCTCAAAGTTGTACCTGTCTATTGTGATGTTTTGTCCAATCCGCCGGTGTTGTGTGTCCCTTTTTGTGGAGAGCAGGTACTTCGTTTTGGCCTCATTGACTGCTAGTCCCATCTTAGCCGCTTCAGCTTCAATGCTAGCAAACGTTCCAGTGATAGCTCGCCGAGTTCCGCCAATGATGTCTATGTCGTCAGCGTATGCTAACAATTGCACAGACTTAAAAAAAATTGTCCCACTACAATTGACTTGCGAGTTTCTTATAATTTTTTTCAAGTTTTAAGTTGAAGAAATTGCACGATAGCGCATCACCTTGTCGGAATCCTTTTGTGATGTCAAAAGCTTCAGTGAGGTCAGTACGAACCTTGACGGAGCACCGAGAGTTTTCCATCTTCATCCTGCACTGTGGGACGAGTTTTGTGGGGATGCCAAAACCTGGCATGGCTCTGTATAGCTCGTCTCTATAAATGCTATCGTACGCGGCCTTAAAATCGATCGGTGGTGGGTATCGATTTGGAATTCTTGGGTCGTTTCCAGGATCTGCCGTAGCGTGAACATTTGATCGATTGATGAATTTCCTGGTCTGAAACCACACTGATAGGGGCCAATCAGGTTGCTGATGAAAGGTTTTAGGCGTTCACATAGTACGGCAGATAGGATCTTGTAGGCAATATTCAGGAGACTTATTCCTCTATAGTTGGCGCAGTTTAGAGGGTCTCCTTTCTTGTGGATCGGGCAAATGATGCCGGGGTTCCATTCATCAGGCATACTTTCTTCTGACCAAACTTTAGAGATGAGTTGGTGTATGCACTCCACCAGGTCATCTCCGGCCGCTTTAAATAGTTCGGCGGGTAGTCCGTCGGGTCCAGCAGCTTTGTTGTTTTTTAGTATAGATATTGCTATCCTCACTTAATTTTGGTCAGGTGGACGGAAGTTTTGTCTGTCATCGTCCATGTTGAATGATTCATTCTGCCTGATAGCGGGATTTTGGTCTTCATCGCCGTTTAACAGTCTGCAGAAATGGTCCTTCCATGTACTCAGCACCGACTGTGACTCTACTTCGAGGTTTCCTTGGCACGTTAGTTCACAAGTCTGAAGTCTATTGTCCATTATATCAATACAGGTGTCCCCCAAGGTTCTGTTCTGTCTGATAAATTTACTTTATTACAACTGCAGACTATAATGCCCAACATTTTAATACAGTTTTCGTATCTAATTGTAGAATCGTTTGTCTAAGGTTTCTTATTGCGCGAAGGAAAACACAAGTATACATACTTCAAAACATTAAAATTTTAATAAATTAAATAGGTACTTGGTTACAAAATTATAATTTAGAAATGCTATATATTCTTTTAACATCCGAAAGAAGATAAATGTGTACCTTGTGCATAACGTTTGACCATTGTTCACTGACTGAAGACTGAATACTTGGAGAAACAAAACAGTAGTGTGCAGGTGCAGTAATCTGGAAGGGACATTGTTTTCAATTTCATTCTATGGTCGTTCGTATTCCTAGTACGTGCGTTATTGTTTTAAAATAGGGACATATATACCTGTTATTCTCTTTCTTACGTTATGGTCGAGTTTGACAGTATATCATGGTTTCGTATTCCAAGACTGCTAAGAAATACATATATGTATATTAATTTCTGTAACAAATTGTTGCGTTGGAACATCGTCTTAGTGTCTCCTCACTGTCACTGTTCTTTTGTTTCTTTTTTTTAACAGTGTTTTAAGGAATTTGCTAGCTGCATAATTAGCTGACTTTTTGACCGATCATATACAATCCCTTATTTCAATATCAGGACATTAAACATAAATCCACATCTCATATAAATACAAGCGTCGACTAAGATCTCTGAATTGGTCATGAAGCGCAAAAAAAGTCAAGCTGGAGGTTGTCAAAGAATGTCCACTAAATCATCCCTTAGGCGTAATGGTGGATTTCGTTCGTTAATATTATGGCTCTTCCTTTGCAATGGATAGAACATATTTCCAATATCCAATACTCTAAGACCTTGGATTAACTAGGGCTACTCCAGAATAGCTGGGGCAATTCTTGATCGCGATTCTTAGACTTAGATTATTTTTAAGAGCAAAATATTCAAGATACCCCTCTGGAGAACTGGACTTATATTCAAATTCCTTGATGAGATTAGTGAAGCAAACATCTTATTTGTGTACGTCTTTCATACCAAAGACCTATTGAAAACCATTTTTCTACATCTTAAAAAAGATTTTCTTATCGATGTTTGATATAGTTTTTTAATAAAAGATTTACATTTACTTCCAGATACTACATGCTTGGCGGCAGTTTAGTTTGTGAACAAGACTGGCACAAACTGCTCAAGACGACCACCACCAATCCTCCCGTACGCAAAGGCAAAGTTGGCAGACCAAGAAGATCCAAAGACTGAGAAGTTGCCACACGTTTGGGTAGGCCGCCGAAGCTTAAAAAAGGATCTCCACTACCCGATGTGGAATCAACCACACAGTCCGTACTCCCACACAACGCCCATCATCCGTTTGCTGGTGGAGCGTCGGCAAATATGATTCCCATCGATCGTGCAACACAGAGTTTTCCAGTTCCTCCCGGTAAAGATCACTTCCTCTACAACAGTCTCTATAACCGGGATGTTGAATTTATGAAGAATTTGATACGCACCAGCGGCACTGGCGGCGGCGGCGGCAATGATTTTGAACGCAACCCAAACCTTCATATGCAATACGGTGAATTCGAACATAGGTCGATGCATGACCACCAAAGTCCCCATCAGTGCCCACCTGGCATGGAACATCAACAACACTTATTTGCATGCGGCACTGGACCGCACATGTTGCCCCTAGCAGCGGCACGATCTTTTTCCTGTTCCCAGCCAAATGGTCTGGGTGACTACCCAAGCGAGACCATTAAACATCATTGCAAGAGTGAAAAACATGACGAAGAAGCAAGTAACGGTGGCAGTAGTGGTGGTGGCGGCGGAGGCGGCAAATGTCAAATACATTCCAGTGGCGGTGGCATTCTAGTGAAAACTGAATTCAATGATATGCAGCAAAGTAAATCATCACCTGTCCACGAAGTATTCGAGATGACTTCAAATGCATTCACATCATCTGTATTGGGCAGTGGCAGTAACGCTGGCGCTGGCCAGTTTCATCATGAACATCATGACAGTGGCAGTAGTCCTCCTGTGCCTCTTATGGATCCCACTAATCCATCCTCGAATGCATCCCACCATCATCACCACCACCAACAGATGCAGCATCAACACCATCAGCACCAGTGCTCGCCCCATTCATATGAATCATATCTGTATGCCAGTAGCAGTGGAGCTGGCCGAGTGGGTATGGCCCAACGCCAGCCACCAGGAACTATGAGCACTACTTCTGGTGGTGGTACAGAAGTGTCCGGAACTCTATTCCATTGTAAATCATTCTTTGCTGACAATGGCAGTGGCAGCGCTGGTTTTTCGGCCTTCTACCCAAGCAACCAACATCACCAGTCCAATAATCCGGAGTCGTGCCGTGGAGGAGATGACTCCAGCAGTGGCGGATTTCCAAGCACCAGAGACTCTGAGGAGAAAGTAGTTAAAGCAATTAAAGCAAGAAAAATGTCGGACTAATGGAACCAAAGGAAGTAGTTGGCATATTTTGTGCCTACGTCTAGTCAATAAACCAAAAACCAAAACAAAAATACACACAAAACTTATTAATTTAAATCAAGGACGATATAAAGAACTACACACAGGTCCCGTGGCTTAAAGATAAATACATTGAAAAAAGACATTAACGAACCACAATCAAAAAGAGAAAGCATGTAACTTTCAAAAGAGAGAGCTTATGTTAATTAAAATTCTTGTTAAATATAAATAATAAAATTATTCTTTAAGAAATTGTAAAATCTTCAATTAAATTGTAATTTAAATAATAAATAATTATCGATGGACTCAAAGGTTATAAACTAGGTAAAATAAAAAATAAAATAGAAAATTAAAAATAAATTAATATGAAGGGGTACTTTTTTTATTTATAACTTTGTTTAAGTTTTAGGATGATGCTCAAGAAATAGTAATATATACACGTAAGACGTAAGCTCATTTGTAGGAAATCAAGCCTGACTAGAGGAAGTAAGGTTGAAGGTGGTTTTCAAAAACCCGCTAAGGACACATATGAGCATAGAACTTGTATTTATTGGAAGATGTGAGTGTAAATACAATTTCATCAAACTCGTTAAAAAAAATTCTCAAGAATATTTAGATTCGAAACGAAGGTTTGTATAAAAGAAAAGAATTTTTATTACGAAGAGGTAGATGTATGTGTAAGGTATTCAGGGAAGGATATAAAAGGAGGGGTACGGTTTACTTGGCCGAAAACGTGTGGCAATTTTTCATTTTGTAAGGATTTGTTTCACAATTTTGTGTTTATTTATCTTGCTGTAAACACTTCGGTAAAATTTTGATTACATTTTTTTTTAATTCGCAAATTGTTGTTTTAGTGAAATTTTATATAGCAAAACAACAAATTTCCCATAAAAAATATGCGAAATAAAAAGTTTCAAAAGAAGATTGGCGAAATTAACACTTTATATATAGCTAATCAGGTAATTTTCATAAATATGACGTTTTTACTTGAGATTATAGGTACTATAAAACAAAATTGACAGGAAAAATCTATTAGCGGTACCTTTAATACGGTTTTTTTTAATTTTCGACTTTTTCTGTAACGATTTATTGGATTTCTATCAAATTTTATATTTTAGAAGACCTAAGTAGCCAAATTAATTCTGCATACAAAAATTTTGAGTAATGATTTTTCTATTCATAAATAATTTTTATTTTTTTGTATATTAATAAACTCTGCACAACTGCATACTAATATCTCAAAAAATAATTGTTTTTAAAAAACTAAAAATAAAAAACTGGATTTCGTCAAAATCCGTCCTACTATTTTCAAAATACTTTTTTCATAAATTCATTGTTAAATAAGACGTGTGATGGCGTACTTCGTTTTTACTAAAAACGTTAAGTATTGCGGTTTTTATACTTTGTATAAGTTCAAACTGTGTTATTTTCAACGTTAATGTCAATTGTTTCTGACAAAGATATAATTGTGCACATAAGAGCAATTATGTGCGACCCAGTCTTAATATTTTTTTTTTTACATTAAATTTTGTATTTTGTTCTGTAAAATTTTGTTTTCTTTCAAAGATCATCCGTGGAAAACTGCTTCGTAAGAAAATTAAAACTAAGTTCTACTCGTCTCAACTCATTCTTTACAAGAACAGGAGTTCCTGAAGGGGCATTATTGCGTCCACAATAAATTGTCTTCGTTAACGACCTACCATCCACCTTTAAATGTTATAAAACTATTATTAACGCTGATGATGTTTAAGTTTATGCCAGTTAACCTCGTGGTATGATCGAAGATGCTACGTTAAGTCTGAATATAGATCTATCACAGATTCCATCATAAGAAATCTCCGAATGGATCGTCAAGCTATGAGTCACGAAAAATTGTGTTCACTTCACAAAATCCGAGTGGAATCAAAAAGCATTGCCTCATTTAACGCTCTCCTACTTCATTTCGAAATCAGCTGTGTTGTCAAATCACTTTCAATTTTAAAAGTTCTGAGGTTTATTTGGCCATGGCGCATCCTACATTTTCTTCAGTTTTAAAAATTATGCTTAATGCCTAAGAGCAGATACTATGCGCTTTTTGTATTAAACTCGAAATGAGTGACTCTGATGAAAAAAAATAAAAAATTTACTCAAAGCGAGTTTCCCACATAAATATTATTGCGCCACCAGAAGAAAAACGATGTTCATAAATTCAAGCACATTTTCTACTGAGGAAAACTTTTTGTAGAAAAAGACGAATTATTTACGTTTCATTCGGATTCAGTGATACCAAATTCCACGAATTTCGAAATTCTTAGCAGATTTTCCGCTAAGAATTTACTTCGAATGTGTTCTGTGATAGATTTTTCGGCATTCGTAGCACAATTTTGATTAAGATGGAATCTGTGATAGGGCTGATTAAAATTGTAATTAAAATTGAGACTATGAGAAAGAGCACACGACTTATTCCCTAGTACAAATGTTATCAACGTTTTAATCACACGTATACGTATTGTCGAAAGGATCTACGTTGCGAGTGGCACATAGGGAATCATCTCTCGGAAGAATGCCAGAACAAAGCTGTCAGCTATGTCTAAATAGACAAAATCCCATAAATTGAAGTTCCTCCAGTCAGCGCCGCATGACTGCTGTATTTTGTACTATGTTTATGTAAAAAAACGTAAAAAAAGGTAAAAAAGTAAAAACAAGTTTGGCAATGTTTTTTTTTAGAAACTGCATAATTTCTTCCTCCTCGAACTAGAGAAAAAATATTTCTCTCGAAATACAAAGACTTCTAGACTTCGCGACTTCTTCCACCCGAAATTTATCAAAAACTGTTTATATTGTATGGTGTGGTTTTGAGTCAAATCGTTCTAAAACAATATGTTTCGAAAAATAAGCAAACCCAGCGCCACCTACGGGTAATTCAAATAGCTTTTGTTATTCCTTTCAAAATGAAAGTCTCATCAAAATCGGTCTATAAATAAGAATTTTCAAAAAAAAACGACACCAGCGCCACCTATTGAGTAATTATGATAGCTTATGTTAATCCTTAGGATATCAGCTATCTGCCAGTAAAGTCTCGTCAAAATCGGTGCAGCCGTTCCCGAGATTACCCGGATATAGTTAATAATAAGGAAGTTAATAATATTTTTCCAATAATATTTACCTTACAATCACTTCAACACACGGCGACCGAGAACCGACGCCACTGGAATGAATGAAACAGCAAACATTTCTTTATTTATTTATGTGTAATGATAATGGCAATGCCTCTTATTTCTCTCTTTTCTCTCAGTAATTTACTTTATTTACCTCTTCTTTACCTTTTTCACGAGTTTTTACGCCTTTTAACGGGAGTTTTATGTTTTTACACTTATTTACGCTTTTTTACATAGAAAAGGCAAAAAATAGTTTTTTAAGTGAATTTTAACATCACTCACACTCATGCGTACCATTATTTAAGATCTACTAGATCAAGAGTCGGATATTACCTTTGCAAAAGAGAAAATATTGACCATTAACAATCGATTTTGAAAGAGTAGAAGTTCGACGAGTCGATATAAATTCCACCCTTAGTCGTTTCGGGCGTAAAATTTTTCTGAAGATTTTTGGCCCTATCTGCGTTGACGGGCTTTGGAAGAGAAGGTTTAACCAAGAACTATACGAGCTGTACAGCGATATGGCTAGTTCATGTAGAGCGAATCTACAACAATGCTCCGGTTCGCAGGATCTTTGATTCCATTCCAGAGAGTAGACGCAGTCAAGGAAGACCTCGCCTTAGGTTTTTAGTTATTTTGTTTTAGGTTATTTAGTTTTCCCTTCATTAATGTGCAGCCCCAAGTTTTGTGCCACCTGATTCATATTAAATATAGCCTCAGTAGCCAGTGCTCGTAAATTAGATTTATCTACGGAGTAGATTGAAATGTAATGTAGAATATGTAATTTTGTTGTTGAATTCTATCGATAACTAGCTGACCCACCCAGCGTTGCACTGTTTACCCAAGATTTTCTGAATACCGATCAAAGCGCTTCATATTGGGTCCCTTGCCGTTTACACCCACATGATCGTCAATGTTGTACTTGTGTGCATACACGCGTCAACCCAGAAAAACCAAAACGAAGTGTGTGTATACAAAACACATTATTTATACTAGTAAAGCATTGACGACCATGTGAGTGACATTTTTGGTCATAACTCCGGTTGTCCGGTTCTAGACATCGGATAGCAAACAGATTTCGTATTTGCACTCTCCAAACATTTCCTAATATCTCCTTAAAGTTTCATTCAAATCGATCGAGCAGTAAAAAGGAGTTCGCGCACAAACATAATTTGGATTATTCTTTATATATATATATAGATATATAGAAGATGTCTATGTAGACTGAGTAATCTTTACTGGCTTGGTAACGAAAGGTGCCAATTGTTGACGTGCCAGAGTTCAAGAATAGCTTTTTTCAAACACCAGGTTGAAGAGGATGCAAGCCTCTCCCTAACGGAGTCCATTAAAAAAATGTTGATTGGCTCAAACATCAATACGGCTACTCTAATTTGGCTAATAGTAGTTTTTTTTTTAATATTTAACGCGCGCACAAGGAACTATTTGTTTCCCTTTTAATGTAGAACACACTGCGTGGGCATTAGGAAGATAGGGTGAGGAGAGATAGGAGGTGCCAGTCGGTAGGAGGAGGGGGAGGACGGGTCACCTTTCTTAGGGACAGGCTGGACAAATGGGCGGGGAGCAAGTTAGCCTTCTCTGAAGAGTAAACAATTATTGGTTTGTTATTGTCGATTAGCGTTGGAACCGAAGATGTTGAGGAGTTTTACAATTTTTTACAAATGACCAAACATTTTTACTGCCTTTGGGACACTGCAGAATTTGTTCTTGGTTTTCAATAACGGAGTTGCATGAGTTCCTTGCTTGTTTGTGCTTTTTCTGATTTTCCTCTGTAGGGTTGGCTTTGTAGGATTAGAAACTTACTTACTTGGTCCTAGTCAATCGATGGAAAATGGTCCAAAACAGATAAATAGTTACAACGCAGAAATGTCACATTTTAGAACCCAAGCATACAGAATAACTTTATCGTATTCTTTGGATTGCAGAAAAAAATTGCTGAATACCAATTTAGTTTAAAAATCATAGGTCACACTAGATCATGTCCACATTGCGTCCTTAAAAATAACAAACGAAAGAGAAAGGTTCTTCCGAAAAAAAATACATTTCATTCGGGAATACTAACTGGAAAAGAAGCTTTTTCGGGTTAAGCAAAGAGCGAAATATTTAGAATTTTAAGAAATAATTACTAGTGTTCCACAAGGAACTGTAATTGGCACAGTGGTGTAAGTACTGTACACTCGAGATATAATTCAAGATGAAACGTCACAGAAACACCATTTACTGATGATACCTGCAGCATTAACTGAGTGAAATACGAATAAGACAAAGAAATAGCACGTGCTTCTTAGGGAGTCCAAATCAACAAAAGTTAACTTCAATTACAAGAATGTTGATAATCTGCACATCTTTGTTAATTTCTTAAAAATACGGTACTAGGCATTACTCTTTGTACTAAGTTATAATGGAAGATGCGAAATAAAAATAAACGGAAAGAACCCCAAATTAAATTACAAGAATTGATTAATGAATATTCCAATTTAAGTAGCTAAAACATTCATCTTCAAGCAAGTGCTCATACCAGTATAGACTTCTTTATGATATATCAACAACAGTGGATTTGTGCCAAGCTAAGCTACGAAAACCATGTAATTATACCAAAATCAAGCCATAAGAGCCATCGTTGATTCGTTGATTACTGATTTACACAGAAACTTTTGTGTTCAAACTGTCGAAAAAAATTTAAAATCTTTTGCCGTTCTTTTTGAGGTAGAAGACAACGTTTGCAGACCTTGATTCCGTTGGAAGGAAAGCGAAGACTGGGAAGCCCGAAGCTTTGGGGTGAGCAATTGGAATGCGTCGGCCAGCAATGGAAGAACTTGTTGAAGGAGGGCCGGACCGGGTTCCGGTTCTTTCGCGGATGATGATGATGAAGGTTTCATGACACTTTCTGAATTAGCCAAATACCACGACCTAAGAAAATGTATCGGTTTCCAGTTAGTCTTATAAAAATGGCCCGGTGATATCGACGACTTTCCTTTCCAAAAATGTTTTTACGTTGTACTGCTGCATCTGACGTCTGTCTTAAAAATGTTCTTCCTTATATTACCACTGTAGCTATGGCATATTCTAGGCCATTTGTCGAATTTTCCAAATTATTCATGATGCCCTAATGACCTCCTGAAGGAACGTCTGCATCTCGTAAAATTCATCAATAACTAATAATGATTTACAATTCACTGCAACACAATTGGCCATCGGCATTTTTTGGAAACGGTCCACCATTCTGGCTCTTCTTAATACTCCTTCCATTCAAAAATAAGTTCAATTTCTTAGTCTTTTAGCTGTGCACATATTATCCTTGACAAGGTAAATGTTTACAGTTTCTTCAAAACTCACACTTTTCTTAAAATACTTTGTTCTATTTAAACCTACATCAAGATGTGCATTTTTTTCTTCCAATTCCATCTAGAATATATGTATAACTTAATTCACATTTGATACTCAGAGAGTTTTATTTGACTAAGATTAATTATTTTAATTAAATTTGACCCGACTGTCGCAATATCCATCCTCAATGCCATCCTATATTATCCTCATCTTTGGCATCATCGTCAGAAACAGTCATTCATTACCGGAGAAGCTAAGAATATTCCCTTATTTCATTTCCTGTTGTCTGGGATGAAGAGTTCCCAGAGTTTACTCCATCTACCAGCAAGAAAGAAATTAACACCAAAAAAAAAAGCAACAACAAAACAATTAATTATACTTTCTACCATTTTAACGGCTTAAAACAATCGCCTCCATTTTCCAAGTCCTGTGTCCTACCTCCTCCTCCGATGTCCGAATCCACTATCTGCAGGATATCAAGTCCATCCATTGTCCTTCCTCTCACTCTGTTCTTTACAATCTTTTCAACTTTTTTTTTGATTTCATAAGCCCTTCAGAGGAGTATGATGAATAACTTCACAACCCAGGACTAACCAGGATTCACTATGCAACTTGAAGGTGGCAAAAGCAAAATTAATTAAAAACATCCTATGAGCCCCGCGCCGGGGAACTGTTTGGTATTTTTCATTAGCACAACAGCATTATTAGGGAGCCTGGGTCTGAGATGTCATAGTGACTCTTGGGATAAAGGTTTGGCTATCTAATATCCTCCATGCTGGCCAGGGCCACCTCCAAAAACCTTTGCATCCTGCATGTTAACTGATGTCCTGCATAATTGGCATTTCTTATAAAAGCGAACCGAATCTCCGGCACATATGTACCTCCACATCCTTGCAACAAGGAAGAACCCGGTTTCGAAGTGCATTTTACCTCCGTCTCCGTCCTGCGACGATATCAAAGAACGATTGTGAATATTTGTTGTGGCCTTGTCATCTCTAATATTTAACATCCCTGGAAATCCTTAAAATTAAAAAGGATTGACGAACAATTTTTGAAAAACAAAAAAAAAACCATCAACAACAACGTTCCAAAGCTAAATATGCTCTTTTCCGGATACGGATACAGATATATCGGCTAGTGGAATGGCGGCGGTGAAAAGCTTCCATCGAATCCAACAAAGGACGAGAAAATCTCAAATGACAAGGTGAATGTTGAAAAGGATATGTCCAAGGTATGAGAAAATTAATTTCATACTCTGTCGGAGGTTGTTGGCGTGCAAGGGTTTATATCGGTTCGAGAGTGATGGTCGTATTTAATTTTTTTTTGTTCGTCCATTTTCCAAGGTGTTCTAATAACATTCCTCGAAAATGGTAGAGTAATATGTGGGGCGATGGAAGGGGTAGAATTTTTTAATTAAACTCGCCAAAGTGTTGCCGTTGGTAATTGTCCTTGTTCCTGGGATCACTTTTGTGTTGTTGTTTATGTTGTTTTTTTTTTATTGGCGCCTATTCGTGAGGAAGGGCTTGGTAATTGAATTTCTGAATTTCGGACGTAAAACCTTAGCTATTTATCTGGCGGAGATTTTTTTTCCAAAAATACCATTAATTGCGAATAAAAATAAACTTGAACGATTAAGGGATTTTTTTTATCCGTTTGGTCTCAATGTATGTATAATGTACGATGACAGTTTAGTTTGGATAAGGATAAAAGTCTGGCGGAGATTTTTGATTATTTTTGGATAAAAAAACTGTCAAGTGTAACCGAAGATCAAAGGGCTCTTTTTTAATTAATCAAAATGCTTGGAACGCTCAACATTTTTAATTGAAAATTAGTTTCAACGGAACGGAAGTGCTTAATATACACAAGCTAGGCTTGTTCCTGTGTGAAAAAGTTTTTATGTAATATTTTATGTTTTTTCCAATATTTTTCATTCTCTTACGGTTGTTAGTGGTTCCGGTACAGACGATATTTCCTGCCGACTCACTTTCAAGTTTCAACCTTCCCTCTCAATGAACAAATTTTGAACAATAATCTACAAATCCATAAGAAGACGAAATTGGTTTTTGTGCTTTGTGGATCTGCAGGAATGGAGGGAACCTGCAATATCTGAAAAGCTTCACGAGATGCACTTTTTTCAGGCAAAGTAGAATTTGTTGGACGAAGCCGTCACCGGTTCCCCCGAGTATTGTGAAGAAAATGATGAAGCACTGTGGCTTATAATACAAAACAAAATCTCGAAAACACTTCTCAATAAATTTTAAATATATTTTTATATCTTGCCTTTGAAAGAGGAAAAATAAATTCTGAAATTTATAGATTTTTTTTAATAAAAAACCAAATTCAATCCCAAATAATTATTTCATTTAAAATGAAAAGCCCAAATCAAGAGTTATTAGAAGAAAAGGATATCATTGGAGTTATTGGCAAGGGGAGGAGGAAGTGGCGTCAAAATTCATCCTGGATTTTAGAGGAATACAAAAAAATGTCGACTAAAATGGTTAATGTGTACCGAGAACACGAGGATATGTTTCTGCGTTTGCATTTGGATGAAGTGAGTAGGAAAATTTCTCCCAACATCTTTCCAAGAAAAAATAAGCCAAGCGATATCAATGCAGAGATACTTCGAAACTTACCATTTCCTATTACAACAAACGGGGTTTATGGCAGACTTCCTAGGTAAGAAGATCAAAGCTTTCATAAATGCAAAACTAATATTTGGTAACATAATGTACACTTTGGTAGGTACAAATGGTAATTTATTTTGCTGGATTTTGCAGTTTCCGATCCGTTTTTGACAAAAAGAAAATTTGAAATATTCATTCAAGTACACTGTTACAAATAAAACAGAAAAAACCGTTTACAAGAAACAGCTAAATATGTAACAATTATGTGGCTGAATATTGTATAAATGACATCAGGTGAGTTAACTTTTCTATCTTTAGAGTATGCATAAACACAAACATTCTGCTTACCTTTTTTTTTGATAATATCACGGTTTTAAGTGAGACGCCTATCGGCCGATATTTAAAATCATCAGAATCGCCGTAAAATCTTAAAAGTCCTGACAACTTTCAACCTTTGGCTTTTTAAAAATGTTTTTGTTGTCCTAGAGAATTATGAACGCATAAAACCCAAAATCTAGCACAGAAGCTTATCCTTATAGCCTCACATGTTTAGTTAAAAAGGATTTCGATACCTAGGTTGGGTAGCAATTTTTAAAACTTCTAGTTCAATCTCACTTTAAACTTAAAATCCTTAGTGGGGCTCATAGGATAAGTGCAGTTGTCAGTTATTCCAGCCGAAAATTCTTCAGCTAGTCCTTAGCTCTCCAATTGCGCTGAGGAATTTGTAATAAGGGGTATATTTTCTTAGAAGCTCTTTTTTAAAAATTCTGACATATGGCCTCCGCGACTAAACCTTATGAACGCCATTCGGGCGGTCCAATTGCTCAGCACTTTTTCGAGCATACCCGGTCTTGTATCTACATATACCGCACCAAAGAGAGATTTTGTTGGAATGCAATGGAGTCTCTTGAGGGTTGTTTTCACCCCAAAAACAATAATTCTGTTTCTACGGGTATGTACGTTAACCCAGAAATGAACCTAATCCCTGAAGATTGTTTGACGATACAAATGTGGTTCAACTTCCAGTTGATTCTCAGCCTATTCACCGAAGACACAGCGCAATTGATGGGCCACTGTCTTTAATTCTTGCACCTTACCTTAGCTACAGTCCGGTTTGAACCTGGGCCTCAACCAATTCTTACACCAGTTGTATCTTATATGGATGTAGGCCACGATCTTTCCTCAAAATTTTCCAACTAATTGAGAGGCAGAGTAGGAGTTGCTGTGAACCGAGTCGGATTAATAAATTCGGCGAAGGTTTCTTCTGTACGCATGGTGCGAGCTCGATTTAAATGAATAGTTTTCAACAAAGAGCATTAGGGAAATGAGGAGGGACAAAAGAGGACATACCGATGCACATTAGTTTTAAAGTTCTGCATATCAAAATGGGAAGGAAAAAGTGGATAGTTACCTATAATCAATACTCCACTAAATCCCAAATTGAGCTTCACAATACAAATTATTAACAGTGTTATACCTTGATAATAAAATGTATTTGATCCGCCCCTGGTTATTTAGGAGGCATTGATTAATCTGTTCGACAACGATTAGACTTGTTCATTCGGATTTACCGCAATGTTCAAGTCAAATCGTCTGTGTGTGAGATAAAGGAAAGGCAAAGTTGCAAGGAATGCTTAATGCGTGTATTATTCCGTTGATGGGTATTCTTTTTTTTTATATGTATGGTGAAGTAAAGGCAGCAGCACTCCGCGGCTTCGCACTCTCACCGTGCACCCGTCTTGTGGCTTTGACGGGCAAATCGATACTGATCCATTAATCCACAGTATTGCGTACTAGCTGCTCAGATAGACGAATATGCACACAGGACACAGCAGACTTAACGAAGTGCTTATTAAGTTTGGCGAACAGAGCGCGAATTTTGGAAATTAATTTCACGATTTGTAAACGTTGTTCTGGTGTCAGTCTTTGCATTGTGATTTGCCAAAGTACTTTGAAAAAAAGTCAAAAAGTCACCCATAGTTAAAGAAATTTGTCGTTTTGGTGAAAATAAAATTATTGCACTTGATATTTCTTCTTCTGGAGTCTAAACTTCCCGAAATAGTAGAAGTTGAGGAGGAAACTTTGACATTTGTTTAATTTCTTGTTAGGCCTTGGCTGCATTATTCATTTTTCAAATTTCAATCGCTTTTTAATTCTTTTTTAACAAAATGGTAGAGGGAATAGAAAAGTAGGAGGAATAAAAAATTAAAAAAAAAATTTTGGGTTGATTTTTGACGTTCCTCTCGTTTGAAAAGAAAATGCTATTCACAGACTAAAAGTAAGAACTTTTAAAATATAAAACAATTCACAATCGAGTTTTTTAATGGTAATGAACAGTTTTTGATTGTTTTTTTTTTTAGAATTTTGCATTTCATTTTTGTTTTCATTTTCGTTCGAATAAAACACAGTCACAGTCTGCATGGTGACTGTTTTATCGTGGATCCTGTGCAAAAAAATTTAAGGGGAGGTCTATAAAAATTTCGACTTTTTTTTGGTTATTCATTAATAACTTTTTTTGCTTACATCAAACGTAAAAGGCGTTCAGGTATGTTTTGTAGAACATAAAATTTCAGGTTTGTGTATCAATTCGTAATTTTTGAAATGTCCCTTAAAAAATGCTTAAATCTGCAGGTTTTAACCAAATTTTTTTCTGTTGTACTCGAATTATGATCAAATTTTATTGTAATTATAATTCCTGGATAGAGCCAAAAAATGTTGACATTTCAAAAATGTACTCAATGGGTTTTTTCTGGCATACGACCTTTTTATCCACTCCTAGAGACGTTGTTATTTTGTCGGGAGATTCGTGGTATTCAGAGCAGGTAGCTGGACTCAATATTTATCTGAAAATGTAAAACATACTCAGTTACGATTTCTACATAACAAGACAGGCATGTAAGGGCATGAGTGAAAAAATGTATTTTTTAATCCTGGAGGCTCAGTTATTTTTTAAAGAAATGTATGGTATATGAATCTATTAGCTAGGCTCAATACCTATCAAACACTTTCAGCTAGGACCTCTATATAAGGAGAGATATAAGCGTGTGAAAGCTTAAGTGAAAAAATGTATATTTTGACACGCATACATTCACTCTGCTCCTGGAGACGCAGTTATTTCTTCGAAAAATGTTTGGTATATACTCAATGGCTATCCGATCAATATACCAGAAATCTCTTGAAAAAAAAATAAAGGGTCCGCCATCTAACTTTTTTTTTCCAACTAGTGCTTATTTCGTGAATGGTAACACTCACTCATGGCTCATGTCTGATTTTCATCCTTCCGTTGAACGAATATGGTTGGGTATACGCTGAGAAATATTGCAACATTACTGCCTGCGATCGACTTAGAGAAGATGCCGATTTTGCCAAAAAAATCATCTTTTCAGATGAAGCTCATTATGATCTTGGCGGGAATGTAAACAAGCAAAATTGTCGCATTTGGGGCACAGAAAACCCGCACGCATACATTGAAAAGCCGATACACCCAAAACGAGTCACTGTTTGGTGCGGATTTTGGTCCAGAGTCATAATTGGGCCATTTTTCGAAAATGAGCAAGGAGTGGCCGTTACAGTCAATGGCGATCGTTATCGGGCCATGTTGAACGAATTTTTGTTCACAAACATTGAAGAAGAGGATATTTGCAACATTGGATTTCAACAGGGTGGCGCTACGTGCCACACAGCCGAAGCTACACTCGATGTTGATGAAGCATTTTCAAAAAAAAAAGTTATTTGGCGGACCCTTTAACTGTGTGTCCAGCAACAGATTGGAGTGTCACGTGTCAGAAAGTAATTCTTTCACTCAAGCTTTCACATGCCTATACCTCGTTATGTGGAGGCCCCATTCAAATCTACCGAAAATATAACTACATCTCCACGAGCGGATTAAAGGGTTGCTTGTCAAAAAAAAATTAGTAAACTCAAACCTTCACATACCTTATATCAAGTTATGTAGAAGTCCTAGCTGAGTATTTTTATCGCTTTTATTGAAATTTTCAGACAATTTTTTTTCTATCCCCAGAACATACAATATTTACTTTTCTGGACAGCTAAATGTTTTTTAGTCATTTGGTTGTTGTTTTGGTAATGTATATAAAATCCAGCTGCGCTGCGGATAATTTTGCAAAAAAAAACACGGCTAATGTCTCTTGAGTCATGACTCAAATTCATAAGGTTAATATTCTCCTGGTTTGTTTTATTTCGTTGCCTTAGAAACACCATACATATATTCATGTAGTTTCCACAAACAACGAAACAAAATAAAGGGATTTTTTTAAATAACAAACAAGAGGAAGAAAAACGTCAAAATCGAGGTATTCGAATTCGGCACAAAACTTGCCGAATTAGTTTTCTGTCTGTGATGCATGCCTCACGCTTTACTGTGAAATACCGGACAAAACAAACTATACATACGGGTTATATACTTAAAGGTGTCATCACACTCTGAAAGGAAAGTACTTTCAGAAAGCAACAAGTTTTCTGAAAACAGAACTTTCATAGTGCGTGACCTGAAAAGTACTTTCCTTAAAACGTTTTCTGAAAGCGATTTGCTTTCATTAAAACGCTTTCACTGTGTGACTAGTTCATGAAAGCGTTTTCAGGAAAGCAAATCATTTTCTGATAACGATTTTCGCATTCAGAAAATGTTTGTGAAAGGTTTTTGCTTTCTTCAAAGCGTACATATGTTTTTCATCCTAAATGGGTCGAACGTATATTGTTCGTGTGAAATAAGGGCTACCCCAAAAAAATTAGTCAAAAATGCGGCATTTAAATAGATCGGTTCGGCAGTTATTGTTTCGGCAAAACTAAAGAAATAAGAAAGAAATGGTGGAGCATTGAACCAACTGAAGTTGGAGTTCTTCAAAGCGGTGCTTTTTATGGCCGGGGTAGTTACAACTTCCGGCAATAAATTATTTCTATATATGTTATATACTATATATTATTATATCAAGTTCCTAAAATGTTTGCACCCAAATTGACCTACGATTAGCCTCATATTATTCTATTACCAAATCCGTTCGGTGATTTCTATAACAGTTAACCGCCCGAAATCCAATAATTCTTCCTCGCAAGAAAATTCCTTAGCGAACTCAATTTTGCAGCTACCATAGATAAAGAAATAGCAAAATCCACAGTCCGTACACGTTTACACACAAAACATTTCCAGAAAGCGCTTTCATAGTGTGGTGATCCGAAAAGTACTTTCAGAAATTTTACTTTCTGGAAAGTAAAAAGTCGCTTTCAAAAAGTACTTTCCTTTAATTGTGGGACAACACCTTCAGAGTTTTTTCGTCTAAAAACATTAATAAATATAACGAGATTATCAAGCAACAAGTTAAGTTAAGACAATGTTGAGTGTTCTTATTTCCTCAACAAAAGGTTCTTATTCCAATCTTGTTCATAGTCCACTAGCACCATCCGTTTCAAGGTTTTCTTCTTCTAAAGGAAACTGCTTTGGATTATGTAAGCGTTCCTCATAAGCCAAATAGGCTTTTCAAATTACCATCCTCCACAGTCCCCCTCACCCGCAGTTTCTATATCCATTTTTTTTTTAATTTGCAATCCTTGGCTTGGTAATCACATCTCACAACCTTATTATTTCATTCTCTTATCAATAATTTAATATGCCTTGTCGTAATCAATTTGGAAATTGCAAATTGATCCCCAATTGAAAGCCATTCAATATAATATTATATCCCACTATAGGCTGCAAGCTCCAAGGATAATTATTTCAAGTATTTCGACTCATTCAACCACACGCTAGTCGGTCGGTTGGTATGAAAACGTTAGATTACGCATCCCTGCCATAGTGGCACCCCATAGGCTTGTTTAGAGCTTGTAGTCCTTAACTACATCGGATGCATCAATACACCGTGTGTTGCATGCATTGCATTGCTCAGGAGTACATCAATATTTGATTGATATAAAACAATTACACATCCATGCAAGTATATAACACTCCATGGAACCGCAAATTGCATATCTAATTTTGAAAGAGTTCGTGCACCTGGTCCTGAAGTCGGTATAACGATATATTCCTAACACAGCCTCCAGCTATAAGCCTATTCCTTCGTTCAATAGGTGCAGAGCGGAGAAACTAATGCTGAAACTGAAGTTGAATTTGTGGTATTTAGAAGGGTATGGAGTGAGCAGGAGGAAGATCATATAAGGAAAACAGATTTCGAGGTAACCTAACCTAATTGTTTTAATAATTAACCCTAATACTCCACTACAACAATTTGCAATTACCGAAAATGATGTTCATTGTCTCTTTGAGAATATTTCGTTATGGTTAATTAATTATTGTTGGGGAAATTCCGACGGAACCAATGGGTGTGTGAGTGTGTGAGCCCGGACAAGGAGTACGGGTAATACGCATTAGTGCCTAGCAAATTCCGGTTGAGAGTTTCAATAGTGATGTTCTGTGGAATGCAATGATTATGATGTTGGGTATAGAGCACGACGACTACGACGACACTGACAGTACTTCTGCTATTTTACTGAGGATTATAATGATGATGACACTATCCAATGTAGTTAGGGAAATTGCCGTCAAGACACCTATGCGCCTAACAATCCATGAACTTTCACTCCCCATTGTCACCATCACCGCCGTCATCATCATAAAAATAGTCCTCGTCGCAGTCGCAGGTAAAGTTCACTTCCAATATATAGAAACTAACTAAATGCCTATAGTTTTTGGTACCGCGGCAGCAACGGTATTGCGCGACGGAAGCAGAGTCATGTCTTCATCATCATTCATCTAAGCCTCCGTTGTCGTTGCTCTATTCCACTCATCGCACATTCAATACCAGTAAAAGCCATTTAATTAAGTCTGAAACATGTAGCTGGCGCTTCATAGCTCGAGTAGCAGCTGCAGCATCATAATCGTCATGGAGTCCTCGTTTTCGTATAGTCATCCTCATCCTCGTCCCATAGTCATCCAATTTGGTGTATCAAAGTTAGATGCATGCCATAACCTGGTGAAACCGAATTGAGCTTCTTATGTTTTCGGTGGTGCTGCCGGTGCTCTGCATACCTTCAGAATAAATGTGTATACGAGTGTATCCATCAATAATGCAGTGCAATTCAGAATTTCCCCGCGCACGGCTGCTATAGTTTTTGGTGATTTTGACATTCGAAAAAGCAGGGATGAAAAGGAACGAACAAGTACCTAATTCTGCAATCAATCCAGTACTAATTTATTAGATTAAATCCTCTATTTTTATGTTTCACCGTATTTCCATAAATGTACGTCTGATATGATAGGATGAATTGGCTGATGTAGATTTGGATCTCCAGGCTTCTGAGGCCTTGTAAATTTTGATTAATCGTCTTTTGTAAAACTATTTATCTAATATTTATAGAATAGAAATGTTATCGCTTCGTCAGTGGTGTTAATTATAATTTATTTTATTATTATTGTGTTACCATCTGTGCTGCAGTAAATTTATTCAACTAAAATTTCTTTATTCAACGAAACTAAATTCTCAAATACACTTTTGGTTTACACTCCTATTTATAAGTCAAATTAACAAAAGAGTTGCAAATTGTGCAATTATTAATTATTATGTTATTTGGATAAAGTTACACATTCAGGACAATTAAAATATATCTTGGAATATTGGAATATTTGTGCGAAGCGAAAAACAGCAGCTTACAAAAAATAAATACAGTACAGTATTTAATTAAAATAATAACATTATTTTGTTGAAATATACATATATATATCTCTTTATGAGGTCATTTTCTGAAATCCGATTAGATCTTCCAAAAAAATTAGTGATGCCAACATTTTTTCACGAGTGCCAATTTTTAGTTTATTAGTTAAATTATTTTTCATTAAAGTTAATTTAAAAAAAAAACTAATGAAATGCATTATTTTATCTCGTAAACAATTTTGTTCGTTATACAACTTTCTGCTTCTACAAGGTGAGCAAAAAGAAATCACCCTATTAGAAGATGCTCTCATTTTTTGCAAATGGCCGCCAATGTCAAATTTGTTTTGACATTTTGTGGACTAGACAGATGCAGAATACAAGTGAACAATCCATGGAGCGCTACATCAACCGACATGAACCAATATTCTGAAGGTGCGGCATTCTCGGATCGCCTCATCTCTCGTTTTGGGGATTTGAACTGGCCCGCAAGATCTACCGATTTAACCATTTCACACTTTTTTTGTGGGATTTTTTGAAGTCCCGTGTTTACGTGAACAAACACTAGACTCTGGAAGCCCTCAAGGACAACTTTCGACACGAGTGCGAGAATCTGTCGCCCGAAGTTCTTGCTGAAGTGATGAAAAATGCCATAAAACGAGCCCGTATGGCAATCAATTGTAACGGCGCCCATTTGGCCGATATCATCTTCTCGCCTTGACCAATACAATTCTAAAAGTTCAAATAAACATAATCAAAAAACAGAATCAAATTTTTTTCCTTTTCTTTTGTTTAAAATTACTTTAATTTTTTTAATTTATTTCAAAAAATATATTTTGTAAGCAAACATATAAACAACAAAATTTTGAAAAAGTTATTAATAATAATTCAATAGAAGTAGCTTATCACATTGGAAGGCTAAATCTGTGACAGAAAGGTCTGAACTTATAAAAAGTGCCAAAACCACAACATTAACGGTTCTTATTAAAAATGAGGTATGCCATCACACGTCTTAAATAATAATTAATTTACGAAGAAAGTATTTCGGAAATTGTAGGACTGATTCTGACAAAACACTGATTTTATTTTCAGTTTTTCGATTTTTTTTGTTTAGATTTTAAGGTTTATTAATATACAGCTGACTACAAGATAACAAAAAATTGATAAGTTCTAATAATAACTAGCTTATTCGCCTGGCGTTGCTCGGGTATACCATACATTTTCGAAAAAAAGACACCGGCGTGGCGCCACCTGATAATCAAAATAGCCTTAGTTACTTCTTCCAAACTAAGCTATCTTTTTGTGAAACGACCCCAGCGTCAACTAGGGGTGATTAAAATAGCCTTAGTTACTCCTTACAACGTCAGCTGCCTGACCGTAAAAAAATCACTCAAAATTAAAATAGACTTACTCCTTACACTATCAGCTATCTGTCTGTGAAAGTCATGTCAAAATTGGTCCAAAAATAAGAATTTAAAAAAACGACCCCGGCACCACCTAGTGGGTAATTTAAATAGCCTGAGTTACTCCCTAGAATATCAGCAATCAACCAGTGAAAGCTGTTGAAATCAGTGTAGCTGTTCCCGATATTAACCGATAAAAACAGACAGCAAGACAGACAGGCAAACAAACATTTTTAAAATTGTGTTTTTTTTTATAAGTACTGTACAGTGCCGTTCGAAAAATGTTGGTCAAACTTTTTTTTTCCAATTTTTTCAAACTTGTTGCAATAACTACATATATTTTAATGAGGTTTCGTTTTCTTATGCGGTTTCAATCGTTTCATGATACACTTAGAGTAATACAATTTTGTACACGCGGTCACGGGAGTAAAATGTTGTTAGACCGAAAAATGGATTTTTTGAGTACCTTGCCCATTTGTAGGGATTAAAGAAAAATGCTTTATTTGTGCGGTTTTCTTGTTTTTTTTATTGCTTCTCAGAAACATTCTCTATCTTTTTAGTACTTTGTTGGACCTCCTTTTACTTTTATTACAGCTGCACACCGGCGAGACATTGACTCAGATAGGTTTTTCCATATGGATGCAGGTATGGTGTTCCAGGTCCGGATAAGTAATTTTTTTAGGTATCCAATTGACACTGGACGCTTCTTCGCAACCTTGAGTTTCATTATTGACCAGATATTCTCAATTGGATTGAGATCTGGACTGTAGGGAGGCCAACTTAATACATCGACATTATTTTCTTCGAAGTACTTTTTAACCTAAAAAAAAAATGCAAATATTATTTTTAGTCAAAGAAGTTCTAGCTTACTTAAAAGCCTGATATTAATCTTTAATGTTAAAAAAAAACAAGTTCATACTTACAATTTTGGCTGTATGGCAAGGAGCATTGTCCTGTTGAAAAATGAATTTGCAAGTGTCACCAAAAAACTCCAGCGCAGAGGGCTAAAATTCATTTTTCAGAACCCGTAGCTAAACTTCTGCAGTAACTTTCGATTCTGGAAAGACCATTCTACCTTTTTCATCTCCAGAAGAAGCATCCCCAGACCATCAGTTTTGGGGGGCATCCGTAAGATGCATTCAGAGCTTAGTCTTTCCTTTGGTTCTCTTCGCGCAAGAATCCTCTCATCTCCAACATGCAGCTTAAACTTTGATTCGTCGGAGAAGATAACATTGTTCCACATGTCTTGAGTCCAGTTAAGATGCTCCTGATCCCAGGCCAATCGTTTTTCTCTGACTCTTATTGGAAAATCTGGCTTCAGTACTGGCTTGAGTGCTCTAAGTCCAGCTTTTACGAGCCTTTTTCTCACTGCGCTTGACGAAATAACTTTTCCTGCACCTCGACAAAGATCGTTTTTAACCCTAGAAAGATAATCTACGTCTGAGGGACGTATGGCGCCGAAAAAAATTGTTATATTTTTTAAATTATAAACTGTACTGCTTTGGCTTTTTAGATATGCTCAGGCCTCGGTCAGAGCTTGAATGGGGCATCAGTTACATCCCCTTAGTATCCGTGGGGGCTAGTAATAGCTATGTTATACGTCCCGGAGACGTATGATTATCTTTTATGAAACTTTTTTGCATAGTACAAAAGTATATGAACAAAAAGAAATTTTTCTTAAAAATTACTAAAACTAATTTAAACAGTTAGCCTAGCCCCAAAGGATCTTATTAAGCGAATATAAAGATTAAAATCCAACTCAAAGCTTCCTTTAAAAAATAAAATAAGTTTTTTGGTTTGTTTTTAAGGTAGTTCATGCTTTTTGTTAATTTTGTTAAAACTGTACTTCATTTGTATTAAATTATTGATTAATTTATCATAAAAGAACCTTACTACATAACTAAATTACAAATATATGTTAAAAAGTAAATCGTTGTGCTTTAATACGCTTACAAATTGCCATACGTCTCCGAGACGTATGATTATCTTTTCCTTCCCAAAAAATATGATTATCTTTCTAGGGTTAAGATCCACTGAAGTCTTGAACCGATGCCGACGGCTTTGCAGCACCAAAAAACGAACTTCCACTGGGGTCGTCTTTTTGGCCTCCCTGAGCCCTTTTTCCTGCTGGTTGTCCCGGTCGCACGATATTTTTTCAAATTCCATGCCACAGTTTGTTGAGCAACATTCAATCTATTGGAAATTTCACGAGTTGTCAAATTAAGACGTGACAGACACAAAATATTGGCTTTGCACTCCGAACTTATTTTTCTCATTTTTTTCACTTATTCATTTCGGTTCGCTTTGGACTGCTATCACGAGCTGAATGCACCTCTTCTTCATAAAAACATCGATTTTTATGCACTTTTTGAACAACATTGTTACCTAGTGCAAAAAAATCTCGTACCTCTCATAAATTCCAAGAACTGTGCCGGAAAAAGGTAATAAAGGATTTGACCAACATTTTTCGAACGGCACTGTATATACTTTCATATACATCTTGTAAAAAGCTGTTATTTTGATATTAAAAAGACACTTTATTTTTATTTAAGTGTATAGATAAACATTTAAAAAAATAAAAGTGTTGTTACAGAATTAATTTGGCTACCTCTTTTTAAATATAAAATATGATAAAAAACCTATGAATCGTTTTTGAGAAAGTCCTACGGTTAGGGAAAATAAAAATGAAAATCAAAATTTACACCTAAAATTAAATTAGTAAGTTGAGTATTAAGTTGTGAGTATATTTGAAGAAATAGATGTTTCAGAAGACAATGTACGATTAATGCATTGTTTTTGTCTTTTATTTCTTCGGTTTTTTACTTGCGATCATAGGCACTATAGGGCAAGTTTAGGATTCGTGAATATTAAAAAAATCTAGATAACAATCAAACATGACATTACGATCATATAGAAGTCTAAAAAAGTGTTAGAGAAAAAATGTCTGTCTGTCTGTCTGTCTTTCAGTATGTATAACGAGTTGCAGCCTAAACGGCTTAAGCTCCAAAACGGCTGCAACGATTTAAATGAAAATTTTTTGAGAATTTTTTTGTTGGTATGGAGTATGCCATCACACGTCTTAAATAATAATTAGTTTACGAAGAAAGTATTTTCGAAATTGTAGGACTGATTCTGATAAAACCCTGATTTTATTGTTTAGATTTTAGAGTTTATTAATATACAGCTGACTCCAAGATAACAAAACATTGATAAGTTCTAATAATAACTAGCTTATTGACCTAGCGCGAACATATTCCGTATTTGATTACCCTGAAACGATTTCCAAATTTGTAAGTTTACGATACTCTTATGTTTTTTGACGTGGTCCCTTCTTGACGAAGCATTTGATTAAGAATTCCAGACCTCTTTCGAAGTTCGTAGATTCGCTGTCAATGCCACAATACTTGCCTACATTGCTAGTAAGTCCGCCCCTGTATCCAAAACCTTCCCGTCCTAAAAAGTCTGCCTGGTCTAGCTGCATCTCGGCGTGGTTTTGCACCCTTCACATGCTGTAAATTCCTTTGGGGTTAACTTGGGTACCTAGGCCCATTACCTATAGAGTTGCGCAAAATAAATGGATTAATGCATTTGAATTATGTTTGACTTGTTTTAATGAAATATGGAGATGGAATGAACAATTCATGAACAGGAAGTTGAAAAGGGAATATAGAAAATATTAAAGTATCGTTTTAAGTTGGCAGCGTTTGTGGAAATGGCCGTGAGTGGCAAGATTCAACACTACGCAGAAGCCTGGTACTGGCAACGACCAATTTCGTTGATGCTGCCATTTCTATGACTCGTTGTCCATTGTCATTAGTTTTCTCATGACCCTATAATAGTTATCTCATGAGACTACATACTGCCTGAATACCGGCTCACTACCTTATTTGGCATTGGACAGCCATTTTAACAATCGCAAACAGTACACAGGACAGTATCTAACTTGGCGACGCTTGGTGATCAACAGCTAACAGCTGATGAACTGTCTACACTTTATTTGCGAACACCTTCGAATCTGATCTCCAAAATGTTCTATAAAGATCGCCGATTCATGAGGAATTACTTAGAAGTTCGCCTGGTCGATATACTAGGGTACTCTGCAACATTTGTAAGTTACCGCGCAATTTTCTCAGAAGAAATTATTTAATAAATGAGAAACTGTCTCCTTAAACATTTGATAAGGCTTCAAATCTAGAGAAAGGAGGATTTCAGGTTGAGCTTAAACTAACCAAAAACCAAAAAATCAAAACCACAACCACTACTACTTTTCACTACTTTTTTTTAAGAAATCAAGTACTATTATCATCTCATCATCCCTGGTTAAAGCACAGACCGATGTCATTAATACCTGATGGCGCTCAGGTGTAGCTGCAGAGAAGATGGATGAATTGATGGAAGGATGCATGCGTGCGTGCGTGCTTCCTGTGAGATAATTACGTAAAATATTCCATGCACCTAATAACTTTGGTTTTAATTCACTAATAATGCAATAACTAAAGCTTGGATGCTCAGAGCGTTCGATGTGCACAAGTCCTACTACACACCAAAGGTACCTTCATCACTCTTCGAAAGGATTTGCTGCGTACGTACGCTTCCATTAGGATACGTGTGCGTTTTTGGCAAGAGAGAGAGTCTTCACCAAACAACCCGCATCCCAGCTAACTCATCATCATCATCACCATCATCGTTGTCGTCGTCGTCGTCGTCATTCGAGGATGAAGGATATACAAGCATATGGTACTCTGGCGATGGAACAGGATTTTGTGCGTGTGTAGATGATGCGCATAAAGTTTAGGAAAGTGTGTACAACGATAATTACATTATTGTGATGTGCACACACCCCATCAGCGATTCTAGGATATGGGATGGGGAATGGGGATGCTGTGTTGGACTGCAATAAAGTCGTACAAGAGGCACCAGCGGTAATTGGCAGTGCGAGTTAATTGAGAATTTTGGTTGTAGATGTTTTGAATTGCAGATGCTTATGATGAGAATGAATTAGGCATTAAGTTCCTAAGTATACACACAGAGATACATCTCTAGCGGAGGATTTTGTTTGAGAGCAGACAACATGTTTTTGAAATCGAAAATTCTTTTTGATTTAGTGAATTGAAAAGTGTGGTTATGAGTGTAGGGCAGATTCGATATGGAAGTATCGACATGCAAATGAATTGCTGAAGGTCTTTTTGCACTCGGTCTTCTTTGTGGATTAGAGGATAATTTGATGCATCTGACTAGTATAATCTATTGAAGTTGTTGTTTCATTTATTTTAACCAGTTATTAGTCTTCTAACGGAAATGAGTCTATTATTTAAGAGGCCTCCACCATAATTTTTGAAAAAAACGAGAAATTTTACAAATGGATGTGTGTAATGTGAAGTCCGTAGTTAATGTATTACAACAATTTCAATTGTGTGTACAAGAATGGTTTTTTAGCTTTGCATCACTCGAGACCTTTTTTTTGATTTTGATTTTATTTTTACTCAAAAACCGCTATGGGGATACTTGTAGAACGTGAAACAGAGGCTTAAATATGTATGTATACCTATGTCGTTGCTAATAATTAAGTAATAAATTAAGTAATAAACAGATCTTTGAAACGCTCGGAGCAGATTTCTTTTTTCATATGTATTTTTTAATAATCCGGCTTTAAAAATTTGTTATTTTCTTGTCATTTTCAATTTTTTTTTAATACAGGCCCTTAAACCAGTTATAGAATAGGGCTGGAGCATTATTAATGAAGTAGGGTTAGAATATGCTAAAGGTTTGGATGGAATGCAGTAAAAGGCTACTGACGCACTAATCCGATTTGGAAGAGTATATTTTTGTCTTTTATGGTGTACGGACCCGGGTCGTGCTATTATTGCGAACAATGACTATCGCTACGCTGCTGTTTTGGGAATTGTTGTCATTTACGCGCTGTTGGGCTTTATTATTATATAGTCATCCACAATATTGGTTCTGCCTATTTAACAGAAGAAAATCTGAACTCAGGTTGTATTGCAAGGAGTTCCAGCTTGTTACAAGAATTGTCTCAATAGTAATTTTTTGCTAATTATCCAGTCGCCCCCTTGGATGGTAGTATCTATGTGGATGTACTTACAATCAAATCACCATCGGGCCTAATTCTTATCTTAGGACCGTTCATTTAAAAATTTACGTTTCTAACGAATTTTTTTATCTGATATTTGAGATATTTAGATGAACTAAATAGCTAAGAACTGCGTTGTATATAAATCAGCTTTCGTTTGAAGTTTAATAACTGACCACATAACATTTATGTACCTCAGGTGGTGCCACAATCCGGGTAGGACCTGGCATCTACCAACATGGATGGAATCGGAGATTTTCCAAGCCGGAGCATTGATGTCCACCTCCTCTATATGACCCAGCATTTTGAGACGTTGAAATTTTAGCTAAGCTGCCCGTACAGTTTCTAGTTGTATTTCCTTCTCTACTCGTTTATGCATATACGGGACCTAAAACTCACCTAGAGAATTTTCCTCTAGAAGCGACCTAAAGCCTCCTCATCCACTTTTGACATTGCCCATTTCTTTGAATCATACAGCTGAACAGGGATGATGAAGGTCATATCAAGGGACTCTTAAGTTTTCCCAGAGAGAGCTTTGTTACTCAATTGCCTTCTAAGCCCGAAAAAGCCGATGTTGTTCTCGGAGCTAATATTGGAGCCCATGTGGACAAAGACCATAACTACATCAAAGCTATATCTGTCCATTCTGATGTTTTGTTCCAGACGTCGATGTTGGTCGTCTCTTCTTAATAAGAGCATATACTTGACTTTGCTTTCATTGACTGCTAAGTTCATCTTCGCATGATTCCGTCTTAATACTCACAAAAGCGCTGCTGACATCACCCTGTGTTCTTCCGTTTATGTCAGTATCGTCGTCGTATTTGAGTAATTGAATGGATTTTTAAAAATCGTGTCTCCGTTGTTGGCGTAAGAGTTATGTATACACTCTTTCAAGTATGTTTTCAAATGACAGATCATCGCATTAATAAGTAATACCCTATTCAAAAGAAGCTTTTTTCGGGGTATCTTATCATTCGAACAATCTTTCTATTATGAATTTGCATGACTTCAAGGTATTAAAAATTGTTATTCTTATCAACCTTATTATGGAGATGCTCAATCTTCTGCTCCTCAAATGATAACTTAATGATACATAAACTAAGCTTTTGACAGATTCTTCCTTTAATTTAAGGTTTTTGTTATTGTTTCGAAGTAAGTCTATTTTGCTAAGCTTTACAGAAGCTCCTTCTTAACTAATTCTCCAATTGGTTTATACTTTTCTTTATTGTTTGGAAGAAAACATAGGCCACTTGTGGATATCCACAAACTGTATTTCAATCGAAATAATGTGTTCACCAAGATTCAAAATATCCCTTCCTATTCTTAAACATTCAAACAGTCCTTGTTGCAAGAACTGAAATGACTTAAAGGCATTCCAGAATTTTCTTCATCTAAACCTAGCTACTGCGACACCCTACCATCTGCTCATCAAATGATAATTCAATTAAAACATAAGCTAATAATGAATTCCACATAATGAAATATAAGGCACAATATCGCACATACTGGCCTTGACTGATATATTTTTTCTTCGCTTCCCTGTTCATTTTTAATTAAATATCTTTTCGTCATTGTCTAGCAGCAGTAGGTATCTCATATAAACTCATCCCTCCTAGCTAGAAGTGAGATACCTCATATACCTTCCAGAGTGGGGCAGGTAGAGAAGCTTGGTAATAAATTTCATCACGAAATTTAATTAAAATTTTCATTTCTAAAATAATACTTCTATGGGATGATGGTTGAAGTGTGGTAGTTCTGGTAGGGGATGTTAGTGCTGAGCTGTAGAGCTTCCGTTTCCATTCAACGTATGATAAAGAATTTCGCTGGAACTGCTTCAATAGTCGATTATTACAGTCCCTTGCCCACGTGAGTGTACAACATTGTACCTACTATACCATCATTATGTTGGCTCCTATATTCGTTTCATATTTCTTAACAACATTCTTCCTGTCACTATCGCTGTGTGTGTATTTATAGGCAGCTTCCTGTTTTGTTCCAAGGACAAAATCCATAAAACGAAACACAATATACACCTAAATAGCAATGTGGATGTGAGGTGAAATGAACCTGAAGACTGCTGGGCTGGTTCGCTTGTCATTATTCTTAGTCTTAATGAAAATATTAAATTAATAATTTGAGTTTGCCTTGCAACAAACAACATTATGGGTGGACATATTCGACAGGGTAGAAGAATCCTTAGCTGTGGAGCAATAAAGGCACCGATATCCTTTTAATTTATTAATATTCATTAAAATCAGTCCTTTACCCCATACCTACTTTGTCATTTAATTGTCTTTCTTTTATGAGACGAGGTCAGTGTTTGTTTGATTATTATATTGCCAGGACGTGGGAAAGGCTTCTATAGGTATTCCCAAAACATTCTTAAAACAATAGATAATAATTGGAAACAACAAGATTTAAACGTTTATCACTCTGGAATCAAACTTACGAATCAGGAATCTTTAATCCTTGCAAGGATATAAAGAGCTATAATATCGTCTTGTACTCTCAAGACCGTAATACTTCGCCACTCTTTCAATTCAAAAACAATTTTTTCTTCTATTCACTGCCAGAAGTAAACTTTCTTCATCAAAAATAGTTTCATGTTAAGAAATTATTAATTAGTTTCTCATTTATTAGCGTTAATACCAGCTCGCCAAAAAGACTAAAAACCTGCGTTATTAAAAAATAAAAACTTTGCCTCGTAATTAATAAAAAATCTCTTTTCACAGCCCCTTCAAACTATCTTCTACTAATTCATCCCTTTCAACTTGAAATTAAATGTATACACCAACAAAAAAAAATATCACTATTAATGGCGCATTATGTCCTTGATATTATCCTCTTGGCACACTATAAGGACTCGGGACTCAGCCATTCAACTTATTCCCTTCCTCTTTTCTTCCTATTCAATTTTCTTGCCGTCTATAGCCTTTCAAGCCAAAAACACCTTTTTCCCTTTTCCATCACTTTTTTTCGGGTTTCCGATCCTTGGCGTTGGGTGTATATTGGTGAAAATATTTTAATTAAAACTTCTGCGGTTCTTGGGAATTATATATATTTTTTACTTTCTCTTCTCATTATTTTTTTTTTTGTTTAAGTTTGACTTTGTTTTTCATTTTGCGTGTCTTTGGACATCTGCTTTATTACCTCTATGCGCCTTCAACCGGGATGTAAGTCCTTAAACCTTTTTGGCAAAGTTTCATCAAAATCGAATCATTTCGACCTCACGGGGTTTTTTTCTTTTTGTCACTTACTCTGATGAATTTTTGTGTGATTTTGATTTTTTTTTAAAGAATCGTGTAACCACCGGGTAGTGGATTGTCCATCCGGACATTCTTGCTAAACTTAAAAGCGCGATTGTTGAACACAGAAAAATAGCAACACTATATCTTGTCTGCCTTAATGACTGTTCTGATCGATTCGCAGAAGTCTTGCACGAGCCCCTCAGAAAGAGGATCTACGTCGGATGAGCAATTAGACCAACGGTGGCTTCAACAGTCAACGAATCAGATGCCCTAATGGGCTACTTCATTGGGACAATTCAATGCAAGTCAGGGCATGTAAATAGAGATGGTGGTGGATGAGCCCTTAATGGGCCAACGGCAGCGCTCATATCCCTGAATCGGGTTACTGACTCCGGACTCTTCGGTTCCTTTTGTCCAAAAAATCCAACAAAGGACCTGGCCCAGCAGGTTGGGGGTTGTGCGTAGGGTAACAAACCCGCCATGGAAAAATAAAAAGTTGCGAAGCGACCAATAGCATCGGAAAAAGGAAGGATTAACTTGTTGACGACCCGGAAAGACGAATTAAGGAAACGGGCTTTGGAGGAGAAGTTTCAACCAAGAACTATACGATCTGTACAGCGACATTGACCATATCACGTTGAAGATGGCTAGGTTATGTAGAGCGAATGGACAACAATGCTCCAAACAACTGATCCAAAAATACATGGCATGCCAATGGGTAACCGTTTTTCGCCTATACTGTTGCAGATTTGGTATTGGATCATTTTCTTTATGACTGCTTTGGAAAGATTGATGATTTTTAAGTTCATTGATGATATTTTGTGGGTTATTAATCACAATAAAATTGATAGGTTGTTGGTGATCATTCATTTTTGCACTCCAAAGAGGTCTCCTTTCACTTGATCGCTCAATCAGAGATGAGGTCTATCCTTACTTCTGACTCAGGTATTATGTCGAAGATCTAGCGCTGAAGTGTCGATCCGCTGGATACGGATTTTTTTGGCCATAAGCCTTGCCTATACGGCAAGTACAACTCATTATTGTATCTTTCTCGCTACATGTTTTTAGCCGAAACAGGAGTTCCCCAAGGACCGGAATGATGCTCATCTTCTTGGCTCTCGATAGAGCTTTGTTCCTCAATTGCTTACTTAGCCCACAGTAACAGCGATTAGCAAGAGTAATTTTACGATTGATTTCTGCGCTGTTGTTGTTGCCCGTGTTCACAGCAAAGCCCAGGTAGACAAATTGACTGACTACCTCGAAGTTATACCTATCAATCGTCACGTTCTGACCAAGACCAACACGGTGGTAGGATTGGACTTTCGCTGATGAAAGCATATACTTCGTTTTGTCCTCGTTTATAACCAGTCTGATTCTGCTTGCAGCTGAATCAATGAAGAAGCACCGGTTACTGCCCACTTGGTTCTTCCTATCACATCAATGTCGTTAACAAACGTCAGCGTTTGTCGTAACCCTCTGGTGGTGTCGAAGGTCTCAGTAATATCCTTGCCAATTTTGACGGTGCATTCTCCATCGTAATCCTGATAAGGTGCTCTCATTGAACATCATCATTGGAAATTTTAATTTATGATCTTGAGGCGTTGAAAACTCAAGTAGGTGATTATGTTGATGCAAAACTAAAGCTTATGACTTAAATTATTATATAAGCCTACAACCAGTTATGACTCTATACAGTTCGTCTCTGTTTACACTGTCATAAGTTGCTTAAAAATCGAAGAGCAGATGGTGGGTCTTGGGCAGATGGTAATTCTTGGGCTTCTTCTAGCATCGTAGATCGATCGTAGATTTTCCAGGTCTAAAGCCGGCTTGTGACGGACCTATTATTCCTTCAGCAAACGGCTTAACACATATAACCCTGGAAAGGATCTTATTAGCGATGTTTAAGAGGCTAATTTCTCAATGGTTGGTACAGGGTAGTCGACCTGCTTTATTTGTAGATCAGGGCAGATGGTACTAAATTCCTGTCATCGGGCATACGTTCCTCCGACCATATTTTTCAGATAAGTTGGTGTATGTTGTATGCACCTGACCAGGTCATCTCCAGCGTGCCGAAAAGTTCCGCAGGTAGCATCAGCTGCGCTGTTCATTATCAGCCAGGCAATGGCTTCTTTGATCTCATTTTGGTCGGGCGTATAAAGCTTTTTGTTGTCATCTAGGTGGTCGGGATATTTTTTTTTTGATTTTTGATTTTTTTTTTTTAACTATAACTTATAACTAATTAAATGCTAGGAGGAGTGTCTTCCATCAATCGCGACATAATTGATTTGAGGTTCGACTTTCTAGTCACCTTTAATGTCCAGATGAGGATTTCGGGTGCTGTCTGGCGATGGCGATTTCAATTCAGGCAGATGATGCAAACTTAGTAGTATGATGATATAATTTTTTGCTTCAATAACCAGAGATAGTATTGAGTTTTCGAAGTATTAACTCTAAACGATTTTTCATTCTCCATTTGAAAATGCTGTCAGAACCTGAGTTAAATAAACTTTTGTTATGGTACTTTTGTATTCCATATTCGAAGGAGATCGACAGGGATTTGAAAACGACCACAAGAATCTAGGAGTAGGGCCATCGGCAAAACAGTTAAGTGGATTGCTCAAGTTCAGATAAAGAGATCATTTAAAAAAAACGACTGGGTTGCACGTACTTGCTTATGTGCGTAATTACATTGGAAAGCAAAGATCTTTGACAGAAATAAGTAAGATTTGCGTTGAAAATAACACAGTTTGAACTTATAAAATGTATTAAAAACCACAATACTTAACGGTTTCTAGTAAAAATGAAGTATGCCATCACACGTCTTAAATAACAAAGAATTTATGACAAATGTATTTCGAAAATTGTAGGACCGGTTTTGATAAAATCCTGTTTTTTAATTTTGTTTTTTGAAAAAAAAAAATCATTTTTTAAATTTTGGTATGCAGTTTTTTAGAATTTATTAAAATACATGTGATTATAAAATTTAAAATAATTTTTTTTTATCAGTTTTCAAAATATTGATTTTTCAAAAAAAAAAAATTTCAAAAATTAATTTTAATTAGAAAAAAAAGTTATTCAAAATTTTGATATGCAGAATTAATTTGGCTAGCTAGGTCTTTTTATGTATAAAATTTGAAAGAAATCCATTGAGCCGTTACCGAGAAAGCCAAAAATAAAAAAAAAAACCGTTATATGAAACGTCCCGTTAATAGACTTTTCCCGTATGTGTGGTTCTAATCAAATGATAGCCAATACTAACAAAAAATTCTCAAAAATCTTCATTAAAATCGTTGGAGCCGTTTTCGAGAAAAATAAGATTTTCCTAAACTGTCATATTGCAGGTACCGTTACTTTTAGGGCTAAAAATAAAATTTCAATTTCCCCTCTGGGAAAATGTATGTGACATACGTCTTACAAGTGCCAAACCCCTGACAGACGCCGTTGAAAACGCGGTTTTTTTTTACGTTTGTAGACTTTTGGGAAACCACGTAAAATTGGTCGCATCCGAAAGCTCTTGCTTCCCTGAGTGCGAAAATATATGTGACAGACGTCATACAGGCCGCCAAACCCATGACAGATGCTATTTGTTTGGCCTTGTCACACTCAGCTTTTTGTTTTTTTCTTTATAAGATTTTTTTTAAGTTAGTTTTTACTTGCTATTATAGGTACGTTACTTGAAGTTATGCATTCGAGCAAAAAAAAATTGGAGATAACAATGAAACATAACATTACAATGATAGAGAAACATATTTGAGTTACTGGCAAAATTCTGTCCGTCTGTCTGTCTGTCTGTACGGATGTAGTTTGTACTGTAGCCTAAACGGTTGGGCCAATCGTCCTCAAATTTAGAACTTAAGGTTATTTCTACATTGCACAGAGGTATTTTAAAATTTTTTTTTTTTAGCTCAAAAATTAACGGTACCTGTCATATAACCGTTATGTAAAAGCTTATTTTTCTCGGAAAAGGCTCCAAGAATTTTTATGAAAAAAATCAGTATGTAACTGTAGGTAAGCATTATATTTTGGTGAAATAAATATTTAATATGCTGGGCTAAAAACGTTACCTCCGATAGGACCTGTTTTTTTTCTTCGACTTTCTCGAAAGCTGGTGATCCGATTACTGTCAAAATTGATATTCAAGAAGATGTAGGGAGCCTTAGTAACTTTTTTTTTGTATTTTTAATATTTTAATTTTTTTTTTTTTTTTTTTTTTGAAAAATCAATATTTTGAAAACGGGTAAGTGATTTTTTTTAGATTTTTAGGTCAAATTTATGTTATTTTTGTGCTTTAAACTGTATTCTTTAATTATTTTTTTAATGTTTTTAAAAAATTTGTTAAAAAAAACGTTTCTACGATTTCGAAAGATTTCTAAAGAAATAAAATAGCGTTTAAATTATTTCACCCAATACAATTTAACGTACTTTATTTGAACAATCAAAAGTCACAAAAATCGAATAAATGCTTTGATGTTCACTTAAATTTTCTTAAATTTTATTCTTTAATGTGACCACACATATGAGCAAGTACGTGTGATCCAGTCTTCCAATTTATTTTATTTTGCTGAGCCTATTTTTTTTCAATCTTTAAAACAGCTTTGTGTACCTATGTAAATATGTTTTGTAACAAAATTCCTAACTGCTTGTTTGAATGTTTTTTTTGACTATTAATACACGGAAACTTATTGACATTGGACATAAATCATGCAAATCGGAAATGCATCAGGCTTGCCATATTACACATTCCAAACTTCAAGATTTGGTAATACTCAATACATAAATGTCTTACATTTGGAGACCAAGTAGTCCGTCTCCGTCTATCTAAAAACGTGTATTTGTTTGGAGTAGTTGTTGAACAATTGCAAAAGAGATATTCAGCTTAATTTGTTTCGAAATTTAAAAAAAAGGATTTGCCAAAGCTAATTGGGCTTGAACAAAATAATACAATTTTAATGACATTCACTCAGATTTTAATGTGTGTAATTTTCCTTGATTATTTTAGGAAATATTGAGAAAAAAAATGCAATTTTCGGCTTATAACTCAGAAGTCAGGACACAAAATCCCACATATTTCAACTTGAGAGTCTGAAGCTTCAGCTCTCATGTGTAGGTGCAGAAATTATTATCCTCAACTCATATTTTACAATTTTTATTGAAATCCTTTGAAGTTAAGTTAATTGCCTTTGACTAATGCGTTTATTGTACATAAATTGCTTTCATTATGATCCTGTACCCATGTGTGTCAATATCATTTTTTCGCTAATGACCTTCTGTCTTAAGGGATTTTTTTTTTTTTTCAATCCAAACATGAAAACATTATGAAACAAAATTCATACATTAAACTGCGATGATGACGATGCTGGAAAGATGTGTGGAAAAAGACATTACCCCCACACCACACCGCACATAGTACGAAACGAATGTTATAAACACCACCACCACTCAATATGCATTTACTGAAAGCTCACTCACAAAAAAATCCTTTTAAGATATAAATTATTCACAAAGGTAAAATGGTATCCACGCAAAAATGAAATGGCCAACTGGCAGCCCTGGCTGGTGGCATACACAACACACCCCATATATACCCAGCCTGCGCCCCCTTAAGAGGTTTTGATTTAAAATTCTAAAAGGCGGCCGATGTGTATAGAGAGTATACGTAGTAGGCTTTTTGTATCTTTTTTTTGTTCCAAAGTGATTGTGTCGTATCTATGCATATTCTAGTCTATATAGTGTAGCACTTAATTGCTTTCATTATTTTATTTCAGTTAAAAGCCTATCAAATTTTTGAAAAACAAAACAAAATTATTTAATTCATAATATCGTGTGAGATGAGACGGTTTTTACCTTTGGTGGCGCTACAGTCCGGGGTGGACCTGGGCCTCAACCAACTAGCTTCTCCAGCCAGCTCGGTCCCTAGCTATAGCTGTCTCCAGTTTCGCACGTGGAGTCGGTTAAGGTCCTCTTCCACTTGTGTGCGCCACCTGAGTCTCGGTCTTCCTCTACTGCGTCGTCCCTCTGGGACGGATTCGAAGATTTTCCGGGCCGGAGCATTGATGTCCATCCGCTCTATATAACCCAGCCATCTGAGACGTTGAATTTTTACTCTTTTGGCTAGGTCTGTGTCGCTGTACAGCCTGTATTGTATCATTCATTGTATCTTTTTCTCCACTCTCCGTTAATGCATACGGGACAAAAAATCACCCGGAGAATCTTCCTCTCGAAACAGCCTAAAGCGTCCTCATCCACTTTTGACAGCGTCCATGCGTCAGCATCATAGAGCAGGACTGTGATGAGGAGGGTCTTATAAAGGGACAGCTTAGTTGCCCGAGAGAGGGCTTTGCTACTCAATTGCCTTGTAAGCCCGAAGATTTGATTTCAGCGCTGGTGTTGTTGTCTGAGTTAATAGCGGAGCCCAGGTAGACAAAGTCCATAACTACCTCCAAGTTATAGCTGTCTTTGGTGATGTTTTGTCCAGGACATCGATGTTGTGTGTCCTTCTTGATGACAGCATATATTTGCCCTCATTGACTGCTAAACATATCTTTGCCGCTTCCGTCTCAATACTCACAATAGCGGTACTGACATCACGCTGCGTTCTTCCTATTATGTCAATATCGTCGGCGTATGCGAGTTATTGGACGGAATTTTGAAAGATCGTGTCTCTGGTGTTGGTGTGAGAGTTCTGCACTATTCTTTCAAGTATGATGTTGAAAAAATCGCAAGACAGCGCATCGCCTTGTCTAAATCCTTTTTTGACTTCAAAGGTGTCGGTGAGATTTTTACCGACCTTGGCAGAACAGTGTGCGTTTTACATCGTCATTTTACACAGGCGGACGAGTTTGGCAGGGATGTTAAAACTGCACATTGCTCCATATAACTCGTTTCTATAAATGCTGTGGTACGCGGCTTTGAAATCGATGAAAAGGTGGTGGGTATCGATTTAAAGTTCTTGAGTTTTTTCCAAGATCTGCCGTAATGTGAATATTTGATCAATAGTGGACTTTCCTGGGCTAAGACCGCACTGATATGGACCTATCAGGTTTTTGACGAATAGCTTTAGTCATTCACACAATACAGCAGAAAAGTACTTGTAGGTCATGTTGAGGAGACTGGTACCCCTATAGTTGGTGCAGCTCAGAGGGTCTCCTTTTTTAAGGATCGGGCAAATTATGCTAAGATACCATTCATCGGGCATGCTTTCTTCTAACCATATATTGCCTATGAGTTGGTGCATACTTATAGCCAAGTCCTCGCCTGCAGCTTTGAAGAGCTCGGCAGCTAGGCCATCGGCTCCGGCGGCTTTGTTGCTCTTAAGTTTAGATAAAGCCAGCTTTATTTCATCCAGATGTGGTGGTCGGAATTGTTGGTCTACTCCGCCCGGATAAAGTGGACCATTCAGCCTGACAGCGGAATTCGTTTCGTCATCGCCGTTATACAGTCTACAGAAATGGTTTTTCCATATTCTCAGCATCGACTTCGATTCCACTACGATGTTCCCTTGATCGTCTTTGCAAACTTCAGTTCGAGCTATGTACTTTTGACAGTTTCTTTGTACCTTTTGGTAAAACTTTCGAACTTCATTCCTCTCCATTTCCTCTATCGCGCGCTTCTCATGTGCCCTTTTTTCTTTTCGAGAAAGCGGTGTTCCTCTTTCCTCTTCTGCTCGTAGAGTGCACGGGTAGTTCTGGTCTTTCTTTGCAGCGCCGCCTTGTATGCTTCTTGTTTAGCTGCGTGTGCTTGCCGACACTCATCATCAACCCAGATTTTTCGTTGTGGTGGCCGTGTAAAACCCAGCACTTCAGTGGCGGCTTCCGTGATAATATTTTGGCAATGTTGCCACTGCTTCTCAATACTTGATGCTGGCGGTACTCCGTTGGAGGTTATTTTAGACTCGATCGGAAAAGGACCTGGAGATTTCTTGCGATTGCAGCCGTCCGACGTTAAACTTCCTTACAGCATTACCTCTTCTTGGCGTGGGTGGTGATATCCTAAGTCGTACCTTGGCTACAACGAGGTAGTGGCCCGAGTCAATTTTTGCCCCTCGGAAACTTCAGACATACATCATACTGGAGTCCCTTTGTGAATGTTGAGGTGTGGGAACATGGTCTAGCTATTACAATATTTCGCCCCGCAGCAAAGTCAATTAGCCTGAATCCGTTATCGGAGGGTGTGTCGTGCAAGCTGTGTTTTCCGATTGTACCACCAAAGACATCTACTCTACCTAGCTTGGAGTTAAAGTCGCCTAGGACAATTTTAATGTCATAGCTAGAGCACTGCTCATATGTTTTGTCAATGAGCTCAAAAAACATTTCTTTGGTGTCATCATCTTTTTCGTCTATGGGGCATGCGCGCAAATAAGGCTAATATTGGCAAATTTAGCCTTGATGCGGATTGTCATGAGGCGCTCGTCACACATTTGAAGCTCAAAACTTCTTGCCGGAGCCTGCCTCCAACAACGAATCCACATCCAAATAAGCGCTGTTTTTGTTGTGTATAGCAGTTGCAATACTAGATATCGCAGTTTTTCATCTTTCTTTTGCCCGGGCCGTCCCAACGCATTTCTTGGATGGCGGTTATGTCTGCCTTACAGCAGTCAAGAGCCACCACTAGTTGTTCGGCTGTACGTGCTCTGTTAAGGGACCTTTGCAGGGTTCGTCATCAGTGAATCCGTCCATATCCGAGGCTTGTAGTTGCTTCTCAACTAAGTTGTTTTTGACATGGCCGGGAAGTTATACCCCGACGGAACAACCCCCATCTTGACTCCCCCCCCCCTTCTTTTTCTTGCTGCCAAAGTATTAGAATACCCGGAAATTTCCGAAAAAATGGTGGGGCGGCAACAAATGTATACTATCCTTCAGGGTCTGCAGAGTCAACTGAGAAAGTATATTTCGCCTAAGAAATTGTCTCCGTATGAGTTCACCGTTGACTCGATGACACTTTATTAGATGATTGATATTTAGCGGACTGTTTCAGTGTGTGAAGTGTGAATATGGTCGACAAACGATCAACCGTTTGCTAAAGCCCATTTGGTGTCGTTTGAGCGTAAGCATGATACTAATTATACTAACTAATACTTCTTATCTCAAGAATAATAGTTGCAATTAGATAGATAGATAGATTATATTTATTGTGTTCATTTATATTTTACATTTTTTATAAATTGATAATGTCATTACGTAGTACAGAGATATGATAGTCTATTTTTTGCTTTACTGGTTTTTAATATCAAAATTGGAAGAACAAATATAGAGTTTATATTTTATGTTTTATAACAACTTTTTAAATTTTATATTGCTTATAAAATATTACAAAAATAAATAAAATAATATATAAATGTATGAATAAATAAACAAGTTATAACAAATTATGTCACAGAAGAGTTTGTTTAAATAATAAATATATAAGTAATAAATAAAAAATAAAAAACAAATATAAAAATAAATAAATATATAAATTAATAAATAAATAAAAAATAAATAAATGAACTAAAATAAATAAATTAATTAACTAATTACTCAATAAAATAACAAATAAATAAATAAATAAAAATAATAAATAACAAATGAAAAAAAAAATAAATAAATTATTATGTATCGGGTTTTTCAACAGGGACGCTACAAAAGTAGAGCGACAGGGACAGCAAACGACGCCATATTTCTTATCGCTCTTTTGACATTTCTCTTCAGTAAGGTTTGCCATTATACGAGCCAACAACGAGTCGAAATTATTAAAATTTACTACCGAAATTCGGAGTCAGTGGCCTCAACGTAAGAGCGCTACGTCCAATTTATGGTCGTCATAATCCTCCTAGCAGATCAACAAAATTTGAATACACAGGCACAGTACAAAATGTTCCCGTGCCAGTGAGACAAAGAAGTGCCCGTAGTGTCGAGAATATTGCTGCCGCTGAGGCTTCAGTTGCAGAATCGTCTAATGAATTTTTCATTGAGGTTTTCAATTTTATTTCTAATGGTAACTACCCGAGCTTATTCGTGAAGTGTTGATGTTTAATAAAACCAAGGAACGCGAAGGATCATTTTGAGGACTTTGTCTTGGAATATTTTAAATGGCTTTGTAGATAGGAAGCTTATTTTGGTCGCTTTATAATGATTTTCGATTTATTATAGGGTATAATAATCTGATTGCTATTTTAGGTTTATTTAATGTGTTTTTAGTATGATCCTTGAAAGTCAATTTCTTGTCTTAGTTAATATCTAAATACTTAACAAAATCGACCCGAGGAATATCACAGTTATTTACTTTAATATTTGAGCCGGGTAAGAAACAGTATTTTCTTTTTCTTATGAAAAAGATAGCCTGACACTTCCCAGCGTTTATTTTGATTTTGCAGTGCTTATAATATTCGAAGATAACATTAAGCGCAGCTGGAATATTGAGCATAACTGAGGAGTGAGGAACCATATTCGTCAGAAGAATATATAGCAATATCATCTGCATACATTCCAACTTCGAAGTTTTGTAATCTGGGAAAATCTGAAGTAAAAATATTGAAGAGTGTTGGGGAACGTACAGAATCTTGTGGGACTCCTGGAGGTACCGCTTTACATTAAGAACATATTCTATTTAGCATAACGAGAAACTGCTTATCGTTCAAAAAACTTTTAACTATTATAATTAAATAACCGGGAAAATCATAATTTATTAATTTATCTACTTTGCTAAGCAGACTTATAGGACTGTGACTGTTGGCGTCATTACGTCAGAATTGGAATTATTTTCGCCGATTTCCACTTCAATGGAAAGTATTGTAATTTTAGACATGAGTTAATCAAAAATGTAAGGAAAGAAAATTCACTCATTGCAAGCTCTTTAATTACCAGGTTTTTAACTGTATCGATGCCTGGAGACTCTTGACTTTGAAGATTACTAACAGTGAACTCGATATCTTCAGTTGAAACCAATTTGATTGGGGGAGTTGCAATTAGTTTTCGAAAAAAGGCTGAATTTTTTTGTGGCACCCAACAGAGGTGCTCCGATCTTCCAATCTTTGTGACAGATTTTGTTTTTTTCCAAACTGACATAACATCGGAAGTTGAATACTAAGGAGGTCAGGTGAAACGAGAATTAACTCGTTGAAATTTTGTTCACCCTTCAATACTCAACCATTAAGTAATACACCGAGTGTGAATTTAATTCGTTATTGGTTATAGAGGTTCTGGGCAAATAGTTGGCCTATGTATACCTTTCCAGAACGAAAAAGGCAATCTCATTGCGGCTTCCAAAAGCGATTTATTAATGAAATTTTAAAAAAAGCATGTCTATGAAGTTCAATGCCCTCAAAATGCAAATCGTTTAAAAACGGAAAGACACAAATTTTTCTTTACGCATTTTTTTGTGGAAGGTTTTCGAACTCTCATTTTTTTGAGCCACGAGACTCATCTTCATATCAAGTCTTAACCCTTGACTTCAGCATCAAAACACTTTGCATTGTCTCAGAATAACTGTTTGATGTGCTTTATCCACAAATAAAATTATTTTAGCTTCCTTTTATAAAACCCGAATCATCCCAGTCCCCCTGTATGATCTAAGGCAATGAACATTGCCAAAAGTGCATAAGGACGCTTTAGGTTGCTTCATGAGGTGTATTAGGTATAGGCATAGAACTTCTTTTTTTTTTAATAAAACACGACAAATTTCTTGAAATGACCACATTTTTAGCTTTATTAGTTCACAAATTTAATGGCATTTAATGTCGAAAATTAATTTGTTTCATATGGGCTCCGCGACTGCTCCTTATTAACACCATCCTGTCGGTCCAATTTTCACCACTATTTCGAGAATACCAGGTCTTATTTCGTAAATAGAGCATCGAATGCTGGCTTCTAATTGATAAATCGTTGTTGGTTTATCAGCATAGACCAGAGATTTGACGTAACCTCACATCAAAAAGCAGTCCAAAGGCATCGAATCACACAAACGAGGTGGCCACATAACAGGACCATTTCTTGAGATGATTCGGTCACCAAACATTTGGCTCAACGAAGTGATGGTTGCACGCGCTGTATGGCATGTTGCGCCAAGGTGTTGGAACCATTTCTCCTCCAAATGATTTCCAATGGCATAAGGAATACAAAAATCATGAATCATTTGCCTGTAGCGTCGCCATTCACGGTAATGTTGGCACCCCACCGGTTTCGGATTTAAAGACATATGGGCAGATGAACCGCACTAAACAGTGATTTTTTCTGGATGTTATCGAGTCTCATGAGGACTATGTTCACTTTAAAAACCACAATTCTGATTGTTTACATATCTTTTAAACCAGAATTGAGGCTCATCGCTGAAAATGGTTTGACGATACAAATCTGGTTCATCTTCTAGTTGATTCTACGCCCATTTATCGAATAAACGACGCGCAGCAATTGATAGTCCACTGGCTTTAAATCTTGCACCAGTTGGATCTTATACAGATGTAGGACAAAAGTTTTCCACAAAATTTTACAAGTAGTGGACGGCCAGAGACTGAGTTCCTCACAACGGCGTCGAATCGATTAATTCGGGTCTTCTGTCACACTCACGTTTAACAGCGGCGATGTCTTCTTCTGTGCGCACGGTACGGGCTCGATTTGGGAGAATATTTTCCAAAAGAATAAAAGTGGTCATGGTTATCAATCGATCCATGGTATTGCGTATTAGCTGCTCAGATGGACTTCTCAGATGACTGAGTCATATAGAGCGGATGGACATCAATTCTCTGGTTGGGAAAATCTTAGATTCCACGCTGGAGCATGGGCGGCGTAGCAGAGAGACTTAGGTGATGCACACCAGTGGAAGAGGACATCGGCCAACTTCACGTGCAAAACTAGAGGCAAATAGTAAGGGCTGGAGAAGCTTAATGACTGACATCCAGTCCCACCCCGGACTGAAATGATTTGGTTCAGTATGTGTGAGTTTGTCAGCTTTCGAATACAAAATGACTTCTATTCATCTTGATGGAAAACAGGTGGTGCTCAGACTAAACGTTTTTCCTTTAGAATTCCAACGATTCTCTCTTTAGACTTTAAAAGACTTGTAGCATTAAGCTGAAAAGAAGTCTTTTACCCAAAGATTTGGTGGTGTTAGATATACAGCGAATCACTGAGCTTATCGCTTCCTTTTGCAAATCAAATTCAGCATGTACTAAAGCATGGTGGCTTACTTATGCCAAATCTGGTTAGCTTCTGTTTTTTTTTCCTTTTTTAACGAACTCGACCTCAAGGAATTACATTTTGCCCTTTTAATGTTAAAACACACTGCACGAGTATTAGAAAACTTGAGAGCTTGGAACAAAAGATGTCAGTTAATTTGAAATAGCAAACAAAACCTCGCCTTGTGGATTGGTAAAAGTTTTAAGGTGGAGAATGCAGCTGGGTGGATAAAGGTATTTTGGCTCAATTGCTCTTTCAGAGATTACCGACATTAAGCGAAACATGCAACACGAAATCGACTAGACTTAAAAATCTCATTCTATGATATTAACCAAGTTGCTTATAATCTGAAAGCATGAGTATGGATAAGCTTGTTCTTCTTACGAAGTTGTCTTAATTATATCAATCCAGGAAAAAGTATAAAAAAAACATCTCCCAACATCCTTGCAACCATCATTTCAAAAACTAAGTTAAATCTCCTCCTACAGCTAAACATTTTTAGCTGAGTCCCTGTCCTTTTCATACATAAACATAAACACAAGCATTTTTAATTAATATAACCTCAATCAAGACTCTCGAGATGGTTTGCATTTCCCATTTCCCATTTCCCAAGCACACTCTGCCATTAGCTCAACAAGAGGGCATTACATATAAAATTGCACAAAATTAGCAAAAGTGGAAATTAAAAGTAAATCCTTGTAAAATAGGACATCATCATAGGAAAACCCACAGAGGCACAGAAAAAAAAACCGGAGTTTGGTGTGGTGGGATATTTAGGAGGTGTGGTAAGAAAGATGAGCGGAAACGGAAAGGACTTTTTAATTTCTTGCATTTCGTGACGGGTATAAGGTACAAAATGTCGAATGCACATTCCATTTGCAAATATATATACGAGGTTATAATGACACCCTTCCTCATCTAGGTTGGATGCCTGTTATACACATACATATGTATCTAAGTATATTCTATAGACGATGCTCTGCCGTGTGTTTTTTTTTTATTCTATAATCTGCCACCAGTCAGTCACTCAGCTTCAGCTTACAGTGACGAAGGGCTTTATTTATGTTTTGAAACATGGCAGGATCTCTTGCCACTTTCGCTAATTAGGCAGCATTTTCATTTTAAATGAAGTCCAATTACGCTAATGTGGATAAACATTACACCGGAAACCTGGAAGCGTATTCGTTAGTTTATATAAGTACATATAAAATATTATGATGGGGGGTATGATGGCAGGATGATATGCGAAGTTTTTATTGTGATGTATAAACGCATATAAACAGATAGCATGTAAACCCATCCGTCATCCTTTCGTGAGGATTTTTTTTTTTTTTTTTTAGTTTTGCGTCTACATTATTTAACTTACGTGGGTTTTTCTTTGGAAACATTTAACAAGGGCTTACTTTTTACTGACAGTAAAAGAATTGACTCAATGCGTTTGGCTTAAATGTTAAAAGAATGTGTGTTGAATGGCTTGAGTTGAAGTGGTTGCATCCGCAAATCATATGTGAAAAAGTTAATTACTGGAATCAGGAGTGGGAGTATATAAAAACGCAAGATTAAGTCATTTGAAGCAAATGGAATTCCAAGCCACAGATAAGGATAAAGCAATGTTTTGCATATTGACAGTAATTAGGTACTTAAAGTATTATCCCTTCTTGGATAAAACATTAAGAGTACAAATGAAGACATGGTATCGAGCAATCTTCTGCAACTATGGTTTACGAAATTGGATTTGAAGCTCTGTATTCAACAGAAAAGTACAGGTTTGGGTAAACTGAGAATTTGAAAACTAGACCTCGATAACTTTATTTTTATTTGTTTCCTTTTTTAATGTAGAACACACTGCGTGGTCATAAGGAAGATAAGAAGGAGAAAAATAGGAGGTTTCGATTAACATTGGTTTTGAATGCTTGCAGATCGAAATGGCAAGGGACGGGTTAAACTATTCCAAATTCGTGCTGTTCAGCTAAAAAAAGAATCCCTTTAATTCACGGTACGTCCGAAATCGGGCGCAAAGGTGAACTGATGAGCATTCCTTGCGAGACGAGTATTACGGGCGAAACTTTTAAGGGGAGGAATGCAGCTGGCTACTTCGATTGAACATTTTTTATAAAAGAAACGATAAAATAAGAAAAGACATGAAACATTGCGTCGGTGTTTGAGAGGGCAATTGTTTCAGCGGCAGTTCTATTTCCGCTAGATTTTGTATTCTATCAAGCAGGTGAAGCGATGTTTGCGAAGCATCTGCCCAGAGGTGGGAGTTATACTCGAGTTTAGGGCGTATAAACGCTTTATAAATTGTAGCCAGATCAGATGGAGAAAAATACTTCTTAAACCGATACAGAAAACCTAAGCACTTAGCAGCGTTTTGAGCGATCTCAAATATATGGTCGTTCCAACGGAGGTCGTCGTTGACACACATACTGAGTACTGAGAGCTTTTCGGTTTCTTCGATGTAAGTGCCGTTCATGGACAATGGCATTAGGGGTATGGTGTTAGATTTAACGACAAAAGACAGCACTGGGTTTTCGAAGCATTAAATTTCACACGATTCCTATTACCCCATTTGACAACGCTGCATAAATCGGAGTTTAATGAGTCGTCAGCAAAACAGTTAAGTGGATTAAAAGTAACAGACAGAAGATCATTTATATAAATGAGGAAAAGAGTCGGAGACAGAACGGAGCCCTGAGGCACACCAGCATTAATTTTTTGGGAATCATATTTGAATCCATCCAATAGAACTTGTATTGAACGGTCCAGAAGATAGCATCCAACGAACAAGAGTATCATCGATCCCAAAAGCACGCCTTTTCGATAAGAGAACTTCATGCCAAACTCTTTCAAATAATTTGGAGATATCAAGAGCGATGTAAAGATTTGTTCCACTGTTTGGTGAGATATGCCGTCAGATCACCAGTGGAACGGTTGCTGCGGAAGCCATATTGACGGTAGTGGAAGAGCTTTCGGTCTTCGAGATATTCCTTAAGCTGACGGTTAATCAGCGTTTCCATGGCCTTAGAAAGCAGGGATGTCAGTGCTATGGGTCGGTAGGAGGAGGGGAGGATGGGTCACCTTTCTTAGGGACAGGCTGGACAAATGTTGTTTTCCATCTTCTAGGAAAGATTCCAGGAGAGTAAAAGCGATGGAAAAGCTTACGCAGTGGCTTTGCCAGTGTGGAAGAACACTTCTTCAGAAGAATCGGGAGTATACCATCCGGACCAGCGAGATCTTTGAGAACTCTTGCTACTATACGAGTGTGGAAAAAAAATCTGTACCATGGAAAAATTTACATTCTCAAGTACAGGATGGGCAACGTTTCTGTGAAGCGGCGTGGAGCTGGCAGCGAAATGGGCGGCGAGCAAGTTTGCCTTCTCTGAATAGTAAACAATTGGTTTGTTATTGTCGATGAGCGTTGGAACCGAAAATGTTGAGGAGTTTTTAATTTTTTTTTTACAAATAACATTACATTACATAAACTTTTACTGCCTTTGGGACATTGCAGAATTTTTTGCCGTAATTTTTGATCATGCAAAAATTTGGTTCTTTCAATAACGGAGTTGCATGTGTTCCTTGCTTGGTTGTGCTTTTTCCGATTTTTCTCTGTAGGGTTGGCTTTGTAAGATCGGAAAATTATTTCTTTGAGCCTCATAGCTTCTTTACACTCAGAGTTAAACCAGGACTTTTCTTTAGGCTTAATGCTTATTATTCTGTTAGGAATATAAGCACGCATCCCTAGAAGAATCATATTTGTGGTCATTTCAGCAGTGGCATCAATTTCACTATCGAGGAAGCATAGTGACCAGTTAAAGTTTCGAAACAAAATATTCAGGCCGTCCCAGTTGGCTCTCTCGTCATGCCAAACGGTCCTGGTGGGAAGTTTTTCTTTAACTGGAAGGGTGGAGGATGAGAAATTAGCTGAAATGACACAATGGTCCGAAGTGCCAAATGGAAAAGTTACACTAATGGTATATTTATCAGGATGAGAAGTATGAAACAAGTCAAGAGTATGGGCGGCTTGCCCAGCAACATCCGGTATACGCGTTGGCACATCGATCAGTTGGGTAAGGTGATGTAACCCGGCAAAGAGCTCGACATACCTTCCTTCGGGTGTTGTCTGACCAGATCAGCGGCCATTTAACCAAAAATGGGCTTAATCGCAGAACAACATTTTCTTGTGATAATTGGGCTCAACAGCAAAGTCGTTTCGAGCGCATTCATTTTCACCGAATGTACGCACATTTGGGTCTACCTTGATGCTGCGTTAAGCGCTATACCTACAGCAAAAAAGGTTCTTCGGTACGCACTGTACGATATCTCAGCTGATGAGTATTATCATTTAGAGAAAAGGTGTATCAATCACATATCAAATGTCAATGAAAACGTTGCTGCCAACTTAAAGTAAATTACACTCTCTACAAGTTTTCCATTTTGTAATTACTGATTTTGTGGTTTCAGGTTTCACAATTTTCACTTTACAATCACGATCACACTATTTGTCAGATATAAATTGTGTGTTTCAAAATAATATAATGAAAAATCGAATAATTTTTTTTTCGCTTAACAGCAATCTGAGAAAATTTAATTTATCAAAATTGAAGATTATTTATTCTGTTTATTTAAATTGTTTTCGCATCAATGACGATTGAGAAAATAAAAATAATTATTCGGCTCGAAGGACTAAATATTTAAAAATTCCTTAGTGGGAGGAAATTTACTAACTGTTAGTTAAAAAAATAAAAAAAAAATGATTTGCATGCTCATTAATTGTGTCTCATCTTTTACTCTTATTTATTTGTTAACCTTTGTTATCTTAAACAACAGATTAAGCAATCATGCGAGTGTTTTGTATTTTGAACAGATAACTCAGTAACTTTTAACATATAAAACCCGTAAATTTATTTAAAATAATTTTGATCTCCAATTTAAAAAAACAAAAGTTGTCTTTTCATGAACAATTTAATATAAATTTAGTTAATGAAACGGCTTGGGTCTCCTCATTGAGTGAAATAGAATTTATCGAAGTCGTGTTAAGATGGCTTTACTTAAACCAATAGAAATACTTATTTATTAAAAAACAACGCTTACCAAACAGTTAGCCTTTGAGGTCAATACTTTCATCAGCGTCCTATAAACTCAACCGTTGCCGTCTAAGCTTTGAAAGATGTTTGTACCAAAATCTAATATTTTAAAGTAGTACGTTTCTCTCTTACCTTAGTTTATGAGAAATCAAAAGGCTCAAGGAAGCCACATCAACTGATTAAATAGCAAGCCTCCCATCTATTCCCCAAACTATCGCTCGCACCCACCCCCACCCATCAGCAAAGCAAACATAAAGTATACTCTTATGTTTCATTGATTACTTTACTTTGTGCGGTTGCTGCCGTACAACTTCAACATTTTAGTAGTTACAATGCCACTCTTCGGGTCGGCAAAAGCTTGTTTCTATTCCAGTAAGTACAAAATAAATTAACTGCACACAATATACACTTAGGTAGCACTAATGCCATTTACCCGTCCATTAGGCTAATAAAATTTCATTGTTAATGTCAGCCATCCAGCCATCCAGCCAGCCAGGCAGGAACTAAGGCAGGCGTGATGCCTGACGAACGGCAAAGTTCAACGAAAAGTGCGAGAACGAGACAGGATGAATTTCCATACTTCTAATTCCATTTCTAAACCAGGAGTTGGGGGTTACTCTGGGACTGGGATGAACTGCAAAAGAAAGAGCCTGCCTGTCTGAGAGTGGAGGGCTGAGAATCGACGACCAGCATAATTTGCTGTATTTTATAGCCCATTAACAGGATTACGAATGTCAATCATCATAAGTGGCAATCTCGTTCCCCATCATGATTACATGAGAGATGAGCAGCAGATATGGGGGAGAATCTTTGGGATGCACCGCACATCCTATGCCAATGCTGGGAAGCTTGCCGGAAGTAGTGTGCTGCTCTGTTGTCCCTGAGAAAGCCTCCCCAATGGCGCGGCGCGCTTTTGCAGAAGCTGGTTAGATAAATTGCGAGTACATTGAATACTCGTATTACGGAATTAGAAATACTGTAGTAATGCCACACAACAGACGTCATTATTCATATCCGCTGGAGGAACAGGTCCTGGCCCACAACCACCACCGGCAGCTCCACCTATTATCCTCCACCCGCGCAAGCGATGGAAAAATACGTTTTATTGTGCTTCCACTATTTCACAGAAGCGTGCGGCTCTGTGTACAGGGGCAGAGTTATTGGAATGCACGAAATAGGTTAAGGTTCAATGGGGCTTAAGGAATATTGATGAAATCAAATACAGTTTATAAAAGATCTTTTGGTAGAATCTCACAGGTTATCATCATCATCATCGGCGCAACAATCGGGATCCGGTCCGGGCTTCATCTAACAAGTTCGTCCGTAAATCGCGATCGCTGACCGATACCACCTAGTTTCGCACCCTAGTCTACGCCATCCTTTCAAAGTCTCCTGCTAGTAAGCTGTGCTAATCCTGCGCCCTGTTGCCCTCAAACAAATAAAACCGCCCACGTCCTTGTTCCCAAAAGCACTTCTCTGCTCGTTTCTGGAATATGATAATGGCAAGGAACACTCAGTATACATTTGAAGATGAAACACTTAACTCGGAGTGGGATCTGGGATGTGATGTCATGTTTTGTGTTGTACTTTTTGATGGCATCATAGAATTTCAGAATTTGTCAGTGAAACACGGAAGGAGAGCGAGACAAAGGGGGATGAGAGTTCTTTCATATTCCTTTTTTTTCCTTTGAAGGATATCACATGGATGGGGGGATGGATTGGCGATGGCGTACGACTTACTGCTATTGCTGCTGCTGCTCTGGTGCCCATCATCAGTGACGTTATTGTCAATGTTCCATTCCAGAGTCCTGGTGGGTACACTGATGATAATAAGCCTAAGTGTTCAGCTGTTCTACAGCAAATTACAAGTACATTGTGCTTTGCTAGATTCCTTGAGTATGCCGGCCAACCACCCTGCCCTCTCCGTCAACCCCAAACTTACAACCGCACAGCAGATGAATGCTAATGCGAACTCGTTGTCTGACATTTGTAACGAATGTGTAGATGCGAGTATTAGATTCATTCACATTTCATCCCTGCAACTTGTGGGGAGGGGAGCACGATGTTGGTTTTTTCGTTTTGTTCGAAGGATTCCAAGAGAGAAGAACTAAGTGATTAGTTTGAAAGAATTACTTCTTCGGGTGGTAATCAAATATTAATAGCGACAATGGATTTTTGGAAATGAACCAGAGACCGCAATAAGGAGATAGTGGAATAGGAAGGACATGCTTGCCTATAAATGGGGGATGGGTAAACTAACAGTTATTGTTGTAACCTTCCCTTCTTAGTCAAGGATATATCTTTTCTTTTAAATGTCCTTGTAAGGGAGTCTTATGTTCGCGGATTATTTAGTAATCCATATCAACTGATGAGTTATTGCACAGCAGAGTGGGGTAATGGAGGTTATCTTCTTATGGTTGGATATCGAAATATCACGTATTTGACCTGCATGAACTTATTTACTAAAAGCTTTTGTTACCGAAGCTACTAAGAGACTGAAAAAAATCGAAATATGCTCCGGATATGATGCTATTAGAGGATTTTGTATGCTTTATTCCACTAGATTCATAGTATTTCTTCCTTTCCTCGATTTTGACCATGTTGTGGTGGAAGGGCTTACGATAATTTAAAACAGCAGTCTATGTGCGGTTTCAGAAAACCAACAAAACTCAACTACTTTTGAAGTATATAAACGAGTAATCGAAGGCCTCAGCATACTTTCTTCTCTGTCTACTTTCTAATGGGATGATACTCTCATGGATCAGTCTAGACCGAATAAGCCAGAGATTGACGACTTGGAAAATAACATTTGCCACGTTATTGCCAACCCCAAATACTGCAAAAAGTGATCGAAAATTGTACCTGAAGATTGGACTACATCCGAGCCGGCATCTGCACTGAAAAATATTTTGAAATTAACTAAAGGGTCTTCCAATAGAGATTTCTTTGACAGTTGATAGCGGCCATCTTGTTGAAGCTACATCTGTCAAATTGGCCATCATTTATACAGTCTGATTTGCCAAATCACAATTGATTGATATAGCCTTCAACACGTGAAAATAATAAAATTGTTTTATCAAAATGGGTGTTCTGTTGGGGCAACGTTCCGCACGCTTCGCCCATTGTACGGTCGCCATATTCGTCCTACCGAGAGCACTATTCGCAGTGTGGTGGATAAATTTGAATTCGATATGGCGAAAACATCGGCGCCGGCGCCGTCCGTGAGAGTGTGCAGGAGAATCCGAGGGAGTCGATTTCACGTCGCTCACAAGAACTCGGCCTTTCGCAGGCCACAAGCTTTTATTCCTTTTTTTTTATAATTAGCGCGCGCAAAAGGGATTATTTGTTTCTCTTTTAATATAGAGCACACTGCGCGGGAATTAGGAAGATAGGGAAAGGAAGGTCAGGAGGTGTCCATTAATACTTGCAGATCAAAATGGCAAGCGAAAATCTCGCCGGGTAAACCATTCCAAATTCGTGTTGTTCGGCTGAAAAATGAATCCCAATATTTCATGGTACGTCCGAAATTGGGCTCAAGGATGACCTGATGAGCATTCCTTGCGAGACGAGTATTACAGGAGAAACATTTAAGGGGAGGAATGCAGCTGGCTACTTCGAGTGAACATTTTTTATAAAAGAAACGATAAAATAAAGAAAGACATGAAACATTGCGTCGGTGTTCGAGAGGGGCAATTTTTTCAGAAGGAGTTCTATTTCCTGTCAAACTTAATACTCTTTATTGCATTCTATCGAGCACGTGTAGTGATGTTTGCGAAGCACCTGCCCAGAGGTGTGAGTTATACTCGAGTTTTGGGCGTAAAAACGCTTTATAAATTGTAGCCAGATCAGAAGGGGAAAAATACTTTTTACACCGATACAGAAAACCTAAGTACTTAGCAGCATTTTTAGCGATCTCAAATATAAGGTCGTTCCGCCGTTGACACACATACCGAGTACTGAGAGCTTTTCGGTTTCCTCGATGTAAGTGCCATTCATAGACAATGGCATTTGGGGTATGTTTAGCTTCAACGACAGCATTGAGCAAACATTGTCTAAAAATAGGGTTGACCTTATCGCATAGTTTAGATTACTATACGAACATCCTTGGTAGAAGTAATTGCCATAATATGTTAGGCTTCCTTGTTATCCCAACTTCACGGGAAAATGTATGGCACTATGGTTTCATGCCTTGGCTTCGTTCCTCAAGATATTGCCTCTCAAATACAAGAATCTTTTAATTAGAGATGGTGCAACGTTGAAATATACATATCATGAGTGCCATGCTAATCAACTTCACTTGGCTATCAAACCAGTTACCATAAAACAGCTGTCTTGTTGGTACAAAAGTTAACATACCACTGGTCAGAGCAGTATCTACATCTTGCTTGAAATACTGATACTGGTCAAACCAAACCCAGATAACAGGGTATCTTTTCAGACTTTTACCCGAGAGTGAATGTGCATTAGCCCCAATACCCTGCTCAGTTTGTTATAGTATCTCTAGAAGCTCTAAAGAAAAAGTTCGAAAAAGGATAGTTTCAAATTTTTGAAAGTAAATTTTCAACTTCCAAATAATACGTTATCGTGGAACCTTATCAAAGTTACTCTGTCGGACTAAAAAAGTAACCGAATCAGTCAGAGGATGTATAAAGTTTCTTGTTTCCGAATCCAAAGCCTGTAAGAAAGAGGCTTGGCTGCAACCTATCCACAAAGAAGACAAGCCTCTCGGAAGATATCACGTTGACCATGCAAGATCTATGGAGCAGATCAATAACGCATCTACAATCACATGTTGATGATTGTAGATGCGTTATTGAAATTTCTTTGGCTTCATCCAACAAAGAGAATTGGTAAAGCGGATGTATTTGACGGATTGAGAAAACAATCAAGCATCTTTGGGAACCCACGGAGAATCATATCCGAGAGAAGTACTGCCTCAACTTCAACGGCTTTCGCGGATTACTGCAGAAAAGAAGATATCCAACACTTGATTATTGCAACAGGGTGCCACGAGGAAACGGAGAAGAGGAAATAATCCACAGGATTATCGTCCAAATGCTGTGCGAAGGAAGTTCAAATAATTGGTACAGTCACATCGTTCAGGTACAACAACAGTTGAACAGCTCTCCTTTAAGATTAACACAGATACAGTAAAATAGTCTCTCCCAAATACTCACCGGGTAGAGATGGCAACGCCTAAGTACCCAGATATGGGCGCATGGTTGGACGAACAGATGGTTCAGGAACTGAGTGATGAGCTAGAGAAAATCAGAAGAGAATACGTCAAACAATCGCTGCAGTCCAGGTGGAAAACAGTAAATCGTTCGACAGGGCCAAGAAACTGGGTGTGAGTTCATTACGGGAATGAAATTAAGTCCGGAATTTCTGGAACCCTATAACACAAACGAGCACATGGGAGATACGCTTTTCAGAAAGTCTGCGAATACGAAGGTCCGAACAAAACCACAAACGTAGACGAGAATATGAAACACTGGAGCCCTTCATTGGGGGCGAATCGAACGTAACACCGACAACACTGATCGTACTTACCAAACAGACAGCACTGACTATACACACACATAACCGAATAGAAAGGCAGGGAAGACAGTACCAGCGTCCCTACCATAGCTTAGCCAGTTTCACTTTTAAAATTTAGAGCCAGTCCAGTCTTCATTCTTCAAACGCAACTGTAATAAATCGGTCGTTCGCTGTGCATTACTTGTAAATCAATTTTCTTGATCAAAAGAATTTCTTTGTAGTACAAAGTTTGTACTATATATCAATTTGTCTAAGTAAAGAATTACTTGTGTTAGATTAATTTGATAGATATTTTATTTATTTATTTCACACACATAGGTAATCATTAAGTGGAAAGAAAAAGATCTTATTTTGGCTCAACGAGTCAACATTCTTATCAAAGCTCGATATTAAACTTAAAATATACTACCACTTGTTTCATTTCACACTGGCTCCTAATTTTTGTATACATCATTCTTATAAAGCTTATGATATCTCCTGCTGCAGTTTAAATTAAACTACTCAAATCATCAAATATTGATCCTACCTTCGACAACGCCTCTTATTAAGCTATAATTAAGAATATAAGACTAATAACGCAATAATTGCAGTATTCTTTGAGCTATTTTTCGTTCGAAATTGTCAAAGCGAGAAAGAACTACAAGGATACCAATCCAATTGAAAATAATTGTAAAATAGTGATTACAATGCACAAATAATGTCGTTTTATTCAATGAAATTTCAATAACTTTCTCATTGCTTTAAAATCCCCATACTAAAGGCTTCAATTGCTTCTTAAAGCAATTCCCTAGACCCATGATAACTACATTGACAAGCTGTCGAACCTATAAGCCCATAGAGCCCACCTCTGTCTTGTGCAGATGTGCATGAAATTTGAAAATAAATACATATTCAATAACCAAGAAATACTCATTTGTACTTTATCTTAATATTGCTAAGTCCACACTTGAGAGAAGTCCCCACATTCCGTTCTCCTGGCAACCTCAACCCACAGTCACTTCTCTCTTTTAATAAATCTCCTATCGATTGTAAGGAACAATCCAAGGCTTTTGGCTATATCTATGCCAGTTACTGGTATAAAGATCCTTATTTCCATTCACTAGATTGGATTTAGATTTCCAATTCATCTACAATAAGATGGAGATGTTTAGATCCTTACTCTTTGGAAATTTTCTTCGTTTCGCATTGTTGGTTTAATTTTGAAGTGGAAAGTAAGCAATAACGCAATTACCAAGAACCCACCATATCCTCGCAACTGACATATGCAAAAGTGTATCAATCTGCTTCTTCTTCTGCTGCAACTGCTGTTGTCATGCATGCCCAAGAAATTCCAAGAGCAATTTCAAGAAAGTATCCCATCCCTATCCTCCAGCCACCACCACCCATGGAACACTTACGAGTACGGAAAAGAGCAAAAGTATCTATGCAGAGGATATTGAAGTTGAAGACGATGTATGCACTACACGTCCTACCTACCAGTCGTCCGTCAGTCACAAGGATCTGCATCCGTGTCCACAGTCGAAACATACGCACAAACGTATATACGAAACGACCCCAATCCTCCCCTCCACCCAACACAAAGGCAACACAAATCCTTAACCGAGCAAATTTAATTTGGAGAAACTTTTAAATGAGAAACTTAATCCAGACAAGAAGAACACATTTTGGGGAAACGTCCGAATAAACTGTATAATTAATTTTCCATTTCAAGAACCATTAATTGTTTTTGATAATGGCCTCCAGGATGGGTCAGAAGAGGTTCTACTTTTCTGGCGTAGCGACCAGAAGGATGAAAGAGATACGTGTGCAGCCCCAAGCAAGGAACAGGCAGGACGACGAACGAACCATTCCAGGCAGAATGGGAAGAAACAGCGGTAGTGTGTAGTGTGTAAGTGCAAAGAGATTTAGTGAAATGAGATGGATTGTTGTGAAATGGATTTTCCTTCTGCCTGGCCGTCCTTTTGGCGTTGTTGGCTTGGCATTACTCCCAAGAATTCGAATATATAAACGCACTATATGGCCAAGCTGAAGGAAGCAAGCCAGCTCTAGCAGCATTCAAAGTCCTTTTTTTCAGGGCCGGCCGTGTGATATGGTTGGCAAGAACGTTCAGCTGGGTTCTGGTGGCAGACATATAAAAAAAAAAACAACACACAATTTTACTTTAATTCCATTTGTAATTGCTTCATGCTGCTGGCGAAGATTACACAATGGCGTAATGACCTAGCAAGAGTGAGTAAAGACAAAGAGGCGCCACTCATATGAGCCCAAATGAATAAATACGAGCATATAGGACACACTTTGTCGACGTCTTTCTTGGCCTTGTCGTATTAAAAATGGTTCTCTTGAAAGTACCAAAAATCGATACCTTAATTAAAATGTAGGTTCTTTAATCTGATTTATTTGAGCCCAAATGCGACTTATATCTGTTTTGAATGGAAATAATGAGCTGAAAGGGCTTCAATTAAATATTTATTACTCAAAGCTATTACCACATGGTGTACGTTATGACACCAAATTGATTCACCATACATTATTGGGCACAAAGTTAATATGAATTGTGGAAACTTGTTACTTATGTTTTCAAGAAAACAGCGTTTAAATTTGCAAAATTATCTTAGTCCAGCTGGTGACCTGAATTTTGGTAAAAAAAAATAAATTGCCCGACTGGATCGCACGTACTTGCTCATATGTGCGATCACATCGCCGAATAAAATGTAAATAAAATAAACGACTTGGTCGTACGAACTTGTTCTTATGCCAGATAATATCTAAATGGCTGCATATGTACATATGTATGTATATATTAATTAAAAAAATATTTTTTTTTCGAAAATTCTTTCATTTTTACTTGCGATTATAGGGACTATAAGGCAAGTTTGAGATTCGTGAATATTTAAAAAAAATTGAGATAACAATCAAACATGACATAAAGATCATGGAGAAGACTAAAAAAGTGATCGAGAAAAAATGTCTGTCTGTCTGTTAGTATGTACAACGAGCTGCAGCCTAAACGGCTTAAGCGATTATCTTCAAACTTGGTGTTTGAACTTATGAAAAGCATTAAAACCACAATACTTAACCGTTTTTAGTAAAAATGAAGTAGGACATCACACGTCTTAAATAACAAAGAATTTATGAAAAATGTATTTCGAAAATGGTAGGACCGGTTTTTGATAAAATCCTGTTTTTTATTTTTAGTTTTTTTAAGATTTTTTTTTTTTTTTTTTTGAAATTTTGGTATGTTTCTTAGAGTTAATTAATATACATGTGATTATAAAATTTAAAATAATTTTTTTTGATAAGTTTTAAATCAATATTTTTAAAACTTATCAAAAAAAAATATTTTAAATTTTAGATAAAATTTTATAATATTCAAAAATTAATTTTAATCAGAAAAAAAAGTTATTCAAAATTTTGATATGCAAAATTAACTTGCCTACCTAGATCTTCCCAAATATAAAATTTGACAGAAATCCAAAGAGCCGTTACCGAGAAAGCCCACAATTAAAAAAACCGTTATATGAAAGGTACCGTTAATAGACTTTTCCCGTAAATTTAATTCTAATCAAATGATAGCCAATGTCAACAAAAAAATTTTAAAGAAATTTTATCAAAATCGTTGGAGCCGTTTTCGAGAAAATAAGTTTTTCTTAAACGGTCATATGGCATAAACCGTTATTTTTAGGCCTACAAATAACATTTCAATTTCCCCTCTGGGGAATGCCAAAAAAATCACACACCGTTTAGGCTGCAGCTCGTTATACATACTGACAGACATACAGACATTTTTTGTCGATCACTTTTTTAGACTTCTCTATAATCGTAATGTCATGTTTCATTGTTATCTCAATTTTTTTATATTCCCGAATCCTAAACTTGCCTTATAGTCCCTATAATCAAAAGTAAAAATGAAGTGTCTGTTTTTAAAATCAAAATAACAGCTTTTTACTTGATGGATACGAAAAGGATACAGTGCTTACAACAAAAACACCATTTAAAAAAATTTTGTCTGTCTGTCTGTCTGTCTTTCTGTCTGTTTGTTCCGGGTAATCTCGGGAACGGCTGCACCGATTTTGACGGGACTTTTACTGGCGCGTAGGTGATGTCCTAAGGAGTAACTAAGACTATGTTTATTACTGACTAGGTGGCGCTGGTGTTCTTTTTTCCTCGAAAATTCTTATTTATGGGCCGATTTTGATGGGACTTTTACGGACAGGGAGCTTTGCAAATTGAGTAAACATTTTTTTGATAAATTTCAGGCAGACGAAGTCGCGAGTAAGAGCTAGTTTGCAAATAAAAATCTTTTAATAATGTTCAAATCTGGCGCCCACTCACTGTCAAGGCGCGCACTGCTGAAATTGCAAATTTTTTTCCTCAATTAAGAAAATATCTCCACAATAGATTGCACTATTTATTATCCCCACCCACCTGTACTTTTTCTGTTAACAATAAACTTCTAACTGCCAATAAAATTCCTATCTGAATCGCAGCGGAGCGTAGTGCAAAGTCTTACCTTTGTGGAATGCAAATGCAATTTCAAATGTTGTTGCCATACCGCTGATTGCATCTTAACGTGGAGCCACCCTATTATACTAGCAAGTGGAGCTATTAATAAATTAATCTCTGGAACGCATAATACAAAAATGAGAGCTTTCGAGCTGCAGTTCTTTATTTCGAGGTCTTTAGTTGCTCATCACATAGCAGTTAGTCAAGTTCAAAGTTGCGTGTAACAAGGAACTACAAATTAACAGAATGGACTTCCAGGACAAGAACGTCGTCTACGTTGGCGGTTTCGGTGGAATCGGTTTTGCTACATGCAAGTTGCTTGTTAAGAAAAACGTTTCGGTAAGATATTTGTTAAGACTTTTTTTTTCCTTTGTATCTCTATTGATACAAATTCCCTCCAGATCTTGACTATCCTTGATATCAAAGAGAATGCTGCTTTAATGAAGGAACTCGTGGCATTGAATCCCCGCACCAAACTGATATTCTTGCAGTTGGATTTGTGTGATAAGGATCAGATTGTCAAGGTTGTCAAGGATGTGATCGAGAAAATGAAGTATGTCGATGTTCTGGTCAATGGAAGTGGCATAATCAATGACAGGAAGCCCGAAATGACCATGAGTGTTAATTTGGTAGGAAATTAATTTCCTTTTTTTGGGGAAATTCAAGTTATGCTAAATAACATTCTATTCCATCAGCTCGGTTTGATTCACACAACATTGAACATGATTCCTCACATGGATATGGGTAATGGAGGTCGCGGTGGGATGATTGTCAATATTGCGTCCGTCCTGGGATTGGAACCACATCCAATACTTGCCATCTACACCGCTTCCAAACATGGTGTCATGGGATTCAGTCGTTCTATTTCGGTGAGTCTCTCTCACCTCTTCAACCTGCGAGTCAATTATGGTTTGTAATATTTCAGGATGAATATCATTTCAAAAGTACTGGCATTGCCATTATAACCATTTGCCCCGGTATCACTGTGACCGGATTGTTGGATACGTTCCGTTCGTATTCGGAAAAACTGATTGATGATCAATTATGTGCTGCTAAGAATCAAACTGCCGAAGAATGTGCAGTTAATTTTGTAAAAGCCATGGAAACAAAGAAAAGTGGTTCAATCTGGATATTGGATATGGGAAAATTGGAAGAAGTCAAGCCACACAAGTATTGGGAAATGCAGTTTTAAAATGGAGGATTTTTTGAAAGAGTAGAAATTGATTTGTGGTAATTTTGAAAGCTGATGCGGGGTGCTGTTTTTGTATATAAGAAATAAATGCGAACTACATGCAGTGTATTTTTTTTGTTAAAAAAAGAAAACGTTCACAAATGTTTTATTTGTAATATAAAAATTGTTAAACATTAGATTTGAAGGTGAGATACATAAGGGTGAGTAAGGATTGAAACAATGAAACTGGTGAATATAATGATTATTAAATGTAGTTTGTAAGGATTAGATATATATATATATTTTATGAATTTATATGAATGGTAACTGAACCTTTATAGCTTATCCATTGTCTTGAAGAAAAGCAAAAGTCAGCTGGCTGAACAATCATTGATTTCCTCTTAGCTAAAATTTAGCCTGATGATAGTTTATACACAACTGTAAATGAATTTAAATGTCAGCTGGTTGTATCTCGGTGGAAAAACCGTCAGCTGATACCTTGATAGTTATAATGCATCAGTTAGGCGGGATCATCTATGGCCTATTTAAGTGCATCAGTTGACTAGCTTTCCTTCAACTAACTGTAAGCTGATTTTTTTATTGATTGCAAAACTAATATTCAGCTAATGCACTTAAATAGGCAATTTAAACGATCTGGATATAGATTAATTACCGAGATATGGCAAAAAAATGTAGAATTCCACCTCATTTCGTCAGCAACATTTATTGTAATTCGAGTATAAGAATTATAATAAAATGTTGTTGTAATTATTATTCCTGGTTAAGGTTGCCAATTTTTACTTGCGATTTATGTACTAAAATGCAAGTTATGGATTCGTGCAAATACACAACAAAAACAGCGCTTATTTGGATGTGGATTCGTCATTGGAGGCAGGCTCCGGCAAGTGGTTTTGAGCTACAAATGTGTGAACGAGCGCCTCATGATAATATGCACCAAGGCTAAATTTGCCAATATTAGCCTTATATGCGCGCATGCCCCCACAGAGGAAAAAGATGATGACACCAAAGAAATGTTTTTTGAGCTCCTGGAGAAAACATATCGTCGGTGTGCTGAAAAAGAGCTCAAGTCCACATTTTTGTAAAATGGACTTAATGATGCAAAAATGTCCTAAATGTCATAATCTATGCCCTGCAAAAATATCCCATGTCCATATAAAGTTGTTTTCTAGTTGTTGTATCAAAACAATTCATTCTATGTCCAAAACACACAAATGTGTGGAGCAAGAAAGACCCAAGTGGACCTGAATCTTTTTTGTACAAATCTTTTTTCTCTACTTTCTCTATTTTTGCTGCAAAAAAGCTCAAGTCCTCAAATTCAAATAAAATACAACAAACAGAAAAAAAAATTGTTATAAGGTGATTTCCCTATTCCTTTGCTATGATTTTTTTTGAATGTACGTTTAAGGAAATGATCATTATTGAAAGTTGTTAATGTGAAAGGTTGAGCTTTTAACTTAGCTTTAAAAAATTAATTCCTCCAGCAGAAGTGCTGTTCTTTTACAATTTGCTTTTAGTTTTTGAAAGTAAAATCTTTTAGGTACCAAAAAAATAAACCTGGGGTGGAATTGTCTTAGGTGATAGTTGATTGTTGATCATCAAAAATAATGCTTTTGCTCCACGTAAGGTGATTATCAAAGTGACCATTACCTTTTTGCTATGGTTTGCGGGTGATAGCTATTTAGTTGTCACCTTCATACATTTGTGTATAAAATTTGTGGGAAAAATAATTTGGGTCGGCTTGAGTTCTATTATAGCTCGATTTTTTATTTTAAAAATAGTGAACAAATTATTAAATTTTAAGCAAAAACTGTAAAATGTGGAAGTATAAACTTCAATGCAAACACAACGAGAAAGGAGACAATTATAACAAAAGTTCAATTACTTCAAACTAACTTAAGAAACAAAACAAATATTTTTACATTCTGCAACAAATTTTGTTGGCGGCCTATTTACGTCCAAGGATCTCACATACTGCTCCCATTGATACTTTTAAGATACATGTACATAATAGCTTAAGAGGGCATTGTAGGATCTGGCCAGCGCGGGATGCATTTCTCTATACGCCGAGATCATCGAAATTTGTTGGTTGTAGCGGTCCTTAATGAAAACAAACATTTTTATTAAAATAAATATTTCAAGAAATATGTACTTATATTTTTGCAAAAAAAAGTTGAACGCAAAACAATTGAAAAAAATTTTCACAACAAAACACAACAGCTGATCGAAATGACATTTCGTTTTGTGAGTGCTGCCAAGCGCTGACAGTGTTTTAGCGATCACCTTACGCAGAGCTTATAAAAGTTAATAATCAAAATTGTCCATCAAACCAGTGACAGTCAACTATTACCTTAGCCGGTTCCACCCCTGGTGTGAAGTAGTACAAATACAACCACAATGAAACCTATAAGGAAATACGTGTTTTTGGTAAAGGTCGGCCCATAGATTTGAAAGAAGTTCACATCAATAAGGTGTATAAAAGCAGCCTTTCTATCAGTATTGAAAAGAAAAAAGATTTAATTAATCTGTGCAAGTCAGGAGCCATCCCAGAAGAGTTTCATCTCTGGTACAAAAGGTTGAAAACAAGCAAAACCACCAGAAATAAGGCCCAGAACCTGATATAAATGATGATTTGGAATCAAATCCAGATTCATAAATTTAAAATAAAATTACAAACAAAACATTTTCATAAAAAAACAAGGTCCGTAAACAAATATTTTGTAAAGCTATAAAGGTCTATGTCCAAGATTAATTTTATTTGTTGTTTAAAAAAAATTAAATAAACTACATTCAATTAAATTTGTTAGTTTCATCTAAGTAATAAATGCTTTAACTGACAGATTTTAATATCGATTTTCAAATCGAAAACTTAATGATTTTTTCAGAGGCCATAAACTTGAAATCTTCAATAACTCAGAAACACAATTATGTGACTTGAGCTCATTTTGCAGCATACTGACGATATGAGCAATGCCGTAGCTATGACATTAAAATTGTCCTAGGCGACTTTAACGCCAAGCTAGGGAGAGAAGATGTTTTTGGTGGTACAATCGGAAAACACAGCTTGCACGACACAACCTCCGATAACGGATTAAGGCTAATTGACTTTGCTGCGGGGAGAAATATTGTAATAGCTTGTACCAAGTTCCCACACCTCAACATTCACAAAGGGACATGGAGATCCCCTGATCAATCCACTGTCAACTAAAATGACCACATTACGATCGATGCAAGGCACTACTCCAGTATGATGTATGTCCGAACTTTCCGAGGGGCAAACATTGACTCGGACCACTACCTCGTTGTAGCCAAGGTACGACTTAGGATATCACTACCCACGCCAAGAAGAGGTAATACTGTAAGGAAGTTTAACGTCGGACAGCTGCAGTCCCAAGAAATCTCCAGGACCTTTTCCGGTCGAGTCTAAAATAACCTCCAACGGAGTCCTTTACCGCCAGCATCAAGTATTGAAACCCATTGGCAACATTGCCAAAATGCCGTCACGGAAGCTGGCACTGAAGTGCTGGGTTTTACACAGCCACCACAACGAAACATCTGGTTTGATGGTGAGTGTCGGCAAGCACACGCAGCTAAACAAGAAGCATACAAGGCGGCGCTGCAAAGAAAGACCAGAAATACCCGGGCACTCTACGAGCAGAAGAGGAAAGAGGAACACAGCTTTCTCGAAAAGAAAAAAAAGGGCACATGAGAAGCGCGCGATCGAGGAAATGGAGAGGAATGAAGTTCGAAAGTTTTACCAAAAGGTACAAAGAAACTGTCAAAAGTACATAGCTCGAACTGAAGCTTGCAAAGACGATCAAGGGAAAATCGTAGTGGAATCGAAGTCGATGCTGAGAATATGGAAAAACCATTTCTGTAGACTGTATAACGGCGATGGCGAAACGAATTCCGCTGTCAGGCTGAATGGTCCACTTTATCCGGGCGGAGTAGACCAACAATTCCGACCACCACATCTGGATGAAATAAAGCTGGCTATATCTAAGCTTAAGAGCAACAAAGCCGCCGGAGCCGATGGCCTAGCTGCCGAGCTCTTCAAAGCTGCAGGCGAGGACTTGGCTATAAGTATGCACCAACTCATAGGCAATATATGGTTAGAAGAAAGCATGCCCGATGAATAGTGCAGAACTCTCACACCAACACCAGAGGCACGATCTTTCAAAATTCCGTCCAATAACTCGCATACGCCGACGATATTGACATAATAGGAAGAACGCAGCGTGATGTCAGTAGCGCTATTGTGAGTATTGAGACGGAAGCGGCAAAGATGGGTTTAGCAGTCAATGAGGGCAAAACCAAGTATATGCTGTCATCAAGAAGGGACATCCAACATCGACGTCTTGGACAAAACATCACCATAGACAGCTATAACTTGGAGGTAGTTATGGACTTTGTCTACCTGGGCTCCGCTATTAACTCAGATAACAACACCAGCGCTGAAATCAAACGAAGAATAACTCTTGCCAATCGCTGCTTCTTCGGGCTTAGAAGGCAATTGAGTAGCAAAGCGCTCTCTCGGGCAACTAAACTGTCCCTTTATAATACCCCCATCATCCCAGTCACCATAGAACACCATAGAGCAGGTGCAGACGCATGGACGCTGTCAAAAGCGGATGAGGACACTTAGGCTGTTTCGAGAGAAAGATTTTTCGGGTGATTTTTGGTGCCGTATGTATTAACGAAGTGTGGAGACTAAGATACAGTGAAGAACTGTACCGGCTGTACAGCGACACAGACCCAGCCTTAAAAGAGTAAAAATTCAACGTCTCAGATGGCTGGGTCATATAGAACGGATGGACATAAATGCTCCGGGCCGGAAAATCTTTGAATCCACCCCAGAGGGACGGCGCAATAGAGGAAGACCGAGACTCAGGTGACGCACACAAGTGGAAGAGGACCTCAACCGACTCCACCTGCGAAACTGGAGACAGCTAGCTAGGGACCGAGCTGGCTGGAGAAGCTTGTTGGTTGAGGCCCAGGTCCACCCCGGACTGTAACGCGACCTACGAGAAGAGAAAGAGACATTTAGTTTTAAATTTTTTTTGCATATTTAGTTTTTCCGAGAAAACTTTTTGAAAGAATTTTCAAAAAAAAATATTTTTTTTATTTTAATAGAATTTTGGTTTTCAATCTGGCAATACTTCTTTCGGAGTTGGTCTTTTTGACAGCTGTCACTTGATTTATGCTCAGTTTGGTTTGCCATTTCATAATGAATAGACTTACTCCTGAACATGTTTGCAAATTGTGCAAATTTAATACCAAAACAATGGTTCGTTTCGATGGAGCAGAGCATCGAAGAAGACCCGAATGAATCCATCCGCCATCGCGCGCAACAGTTGGAGATGTGCCCACCCACTTTATGAAAGATTTTGCGGATCTTGGTTTGCAGACTTACAAAATCCAACTCGTGCAAGAATTGAAGCCGAACGACCATCAAGCGCGTCACACGTTCGGTGAATGGGCCCAAAACGAGATGGCCACCGATCCCGATTTTCACAAAATTGGGAAAATTGGCCCTCGGCTGGAATTTATTCGAGCCAGCCGCGGCGGTCACTTCCTCGAAATCATTTTTAAAACATAATGCAAACCCTTTCTTTATAATCAAGCTAAATTCTTGGCCATTACATTAAACTATATGCGTTTTATTTCTTCTTGAAAACCACACGTCTAAAAAAATACCCTTTATATACATACATATGCAGCCACTAAGCAATTATCTAACATAACTACAAGTTCGTGCGACCGTCGTGCATTTTTATAAATTTATTCGACGATGTGACCGCACATATGAGCCAGTACGTGCGATCCAGTCGTGCAATTTATTTTGTTTGTTTTGAGGTGTTTTTTCAGGAAACCTGCTTTCTTGTAGCTGCAAGGTCCGGTGCTACAGGCTTTGCGGCATTTGCCGGAAACAATCCGGAAGTGGGGGGTAAGTAGTATCCCTCGCGTGATTAGGTTCCAGGCCTACACTAATTAGAGAAGTTCATTTCTTAACCAAGACTGTACTTGCTGATAAGTGCACAGGGAATGGTACTTGGCACCGTCCCTTTTCGGTGATGAGCGGCCTAGTAAATACTAAAAATAGAAGCGGACCGCAATGCCTACCTCGGGGCACTCCAGACGTTAATGTGCGTAAAGGGACACGCACCTTTGTACTTTCGCTAGTAAAATTTCGAGAGTTACTCTCGGGTGGCTGTCCATTTGAGAGTAATATTTTCGACATTTTAATATCGCGAGCTCTCGGAAGAATTTCCTGAGAGTACTCTCATAAACCGTGTCCACTTGATATTTTTCTTCTGCTAGTCATCCGTTGGAAGTAGTGAAAAAAACATGTATTCTTAAAAAAAAATAAAAAAGAAAAAATGCTGGGATACAACATGGATAGACCGTCGCGTCGTCACCAAATCGACGGGTTCTACTCTGAAAAGTGACAAGTGAGCTTTAAATTGAAGATGCTCAGCAACGTAGAGGTTTTTGCCGTTTGAAAATTAGTGAAAAAGAATATATAATAAAAGGCGTTTCCGTTGGAACCAATATTTTTAATATCACTATTTAACATTATTCTACCTGGTTTCTCTCTCAAGTGATGGATCTTTTCAATTCGTTTTCAGAACACGGGAGCTGGTCCTCAAATTCCGTTCAAATTGCGTTTTACTTGAGGTACTAAATATGACGCAAGTTTAGGATTCGTGAATATAAAAAATGGGAACCACTGGTTCGCACGTACTTGCTCTTATATGCCTAATTACCTTGGGAGGCTAAAACAAATAACATTTACGTTGAAAGTAACACAGTTTGAACTTATAAAAACTATCGAAACCACAATACTTAACGGTTTTTAGTAAAAATTAAGTACGCCACCACACGTTTTAAATAACAAAGAATTTATGAAAAAAGTATTTCAAAAATTGTAGGATGGATTTTGATAAAATCCAGTTTTTTTATTTTTAGTTTTTTGATTTTTTTTTAAATTTTGGTAAGCAGTTTTTAGAGTTTATTAATGTACATGTAATTATAAAATTTTAAATATTTTTTTTAATTGGTTCTAAAAATATTGATTTTTCAAAAAAAAAAAATAAAAGATTAATTTTAATTAGAAAAAAAGTTATTCAAAATGTTGATGTGTAGAATTAATTTGGCTATCTAATTTTTTATAAATTTATTGGCGTGACAGCTCCTGAAGGAGCCAAGGCGACATACTCCCAACCATTCCTGTGTGTGTGTTGTTAATCTGCAAGAATGGAAGGGACCTACAGTTTAACGCCGAGTCCGAACGACTACATGAGATGCACTTTTTCGAGACAAATTTTACTCTTGGAGGTTTTGTCAGTTCCTCGCAAGAGGCAGTACCCTGGAAAAGAAGACGGCTATGAGCTGGATTCGAACCCAGGCTCATTCGCTTAGCAGTCCGACACACTAACCACTAAGCCACGGGGCACAATTGGCTATTATTTCTTTTAAAATGTAAAATTTTTACAGGAATCCATGGAGCCGTTAACAAAAAATCAAAAAAATTTAAAAAACCATTATATGGAAGGTCCCGTTAGTAGACTTTTCCCGTATATGCAGTTCTGATCAAATCATAGGTAATACCAACAAAAAAAAATCTTAAAAATTTTCATCAAAATCGTTGGAGCCGTTTTCGAGAAAAAAAAGGTATTCATAAACGGTCGTATGGCAAGTACCGTTATTTTTAGCCCTAAAAATAAAATTTTAATTTCCTCTCTGAGGAATGCCGAGAGATACACACATACCATGAAAGCAATCGCTTAATCCGTTTAGGCTGCAGCTCGATATACACTTGGGCAGACAGACAGACAGACAGACGGACATTTTTTGCCAATGACTTTTATAGGCTTCTCTATGATCGTAATGTCATGTTTGTTTGTAATCTCAATTTTGTTTATATTCACGAATCCTAAACTTGCCTTATATTCCCTATAATCGCAAGTAAACAAATTAGATAACAATCAAACATGACATTACGATCATAGAGAAGGCTAAAAAAGAAATTAACTCAAACTGTGTGTTTGTCTGTCTGTCTGCCTTTTTGTCTGGGTGTATAACTAGCTGCAGCCTAAACGGCTTGGTATTCCTCAGAGGAGTTTTTGAAGTTTTATTTTTAGGACTTAAAATAACGGTAACTACCATATAACCGTTGAGAAAAAGATTATTTTTCTCGAAAACGGCTCTGATGATTTTGATAAAAATTATTGAGAGTATTTTTGTAGGTTTTGGCTATCATTTGGCCGAAACCATATTTACCGAACAACTCTATTACCGGTACATTTCGTTTTGACTTTCAAATTAATTCTGCATACCAATATTTTGGATAATTATTTTTTTCTATTTTTATTTAGTTTTTGATTTTTTTTTTTTTTTTTGAAAATTTAATATTTTTAAAAGTAATAAAAAAACAGTTTTAATTTTATAATCAGCTGACTATTACTCAACTCTAAAAACTGCATGTAAAAATCTCAATTTCTTTTTTAAAAAACTAAAAATAAAAAAAAATAAAAATCCGTCCTCAGTTTTCAAAATACTTTTTGGTATTATTCAGTTTTGTGATGGCTTACTCCATTTTTACTAAACGCTGTTGTAAGATGTAAGAGACATTTTCCTTTCCTTTCCTTTCTTTGAAACTATCTTGCCGTTTTGCGCTGCGGGAAAAATGATAATAGAAGTCTCTCAAAAGCTTTTCCAAATAATTTAGAAGAGATTTGCAGGCGTAAGACCCAAGGTGGTTGGGTGCTGTATGAATACGGTAGGCACTGAAAGGCATCAAACTGGTGATGCACAGTCGCTGCAACTATATCGTACACATCAATTGTGCTTATTTTACCTCCCCGCGGTAACCACCGGGTACTGGTCTGTCCATCCGGACATTCCTGCTAAACTTATAAGCGCGAGTGTTGAACACAGAAAAAATAGCAACACTATAATGCTCTGCTTTAATGACTGTTCTGATCGATTCGCAGAAGTCTTGCACGAGCCCCTCAGAAAGAGGACGTACGGCGGATGAGCCCAACCAATTGGACCAACGGTGGCGTCAACAGTCAACGAAGCAGACGCCCTAATGAGCTCCTTCGACGTATTTGTAGATAAGGTCATTAGGACAATTCAATGCAAGTCAGGGCATTGAAATAGAGATGGTGGCGGATGAACCCTTAATGGGCCAACGGCAGCGCTCATATCCCCGAAGTGGGTTACTGACTCCGGATTCTCCGGTTCCTTTTGTCCAAGGAATCCAACAAAGGACCTGGCCCTCCAGGTTGGGGGTTGTGCGTGGGGTTAACAACCCTGCCACGGAAAAAAGAAAAAGTTGCGAAGCGACCAATAGCCTCGGAAAAGGACGGATTTAAGGCCCAGGTTCGTCCCGAACTGTAGCGCCACCTAAGTAAGTAAGAAGCACAAAGAAGCAGCGAGTGACTCGTACAACCAAGATAAATCATTTTTGGGTTTAAGTGACGCACTCTTACACCGTTTATATCACTATGCATCACCGATGCGTTATCAGTTGCTAAACCTATCATATTATATATGGGAATTCTCAGTTCCTGCAAATAAGACAACATAGAACTAATTATTCCATTGGCTGTGGAATCACTAAGTTTGCGTAGCGCTAAAAATTTGTCCCGAACTTACATTTTACCATTTGCATCAGAAAAAAATCTAACAACTAAAACTTTGATAAACTTACATCGGTTGACTCAACAATAATGAGAGAAAAAAATGTTCAACTGGAGCAACGACTTCTCTGAATTGGTCTAATCACATCGCTTATCATTGCTGCATACTTTGTTCTCCCACACTTTTATTAAAGCTTAATGAAAAAACAAGGCTAGAAGACATGATTCTTATAATGTGGTTATTGAATTAGTCGCCGAATTTTATAAAGCAACTAGCTGTGCCCGCAGCTTTGCTTGCGTTAGCCTCGGAAACAACAATCTTATTAAATTTTTTTTAAAGACACGTGACTTAGGTATTTTTTATTTAATCTTCAATGTTAAGATAAAATATTAAGTAAAGAAATAAAAGAATAATAAGAGATGATAGTGACGTCAGAAAAATGTATGCATCATACCTGCATACCCGGTACTTCTGTGTATCATTGTATTCCTTTTTATAAAATATGTTTTTTCCGACTTTCTTGACACTTATCGTTTTATACATTGGATAATATACGATATATCTTTATGAATTGTAGCCTATGTGTTATTCTGATATGTAAGCTATATTATTGTGAAGTTTCATCAAAATCCATTCAGTAGTTTTTGCGTTAAAGAGCAACAAATACGATATATCTTTATGAACTGTAGCCTATGTGTTATTCTGATATGTAAGCTATATTATTGTGAAGTTTCATCAAAATCCATTCAGTAGTTTTTGCGTGAAATAGCAACAAAGATACATACTCACAAACTTTCACATTTATAATATTAATAGGATGCAAATTGGAAAGCTAAGAGTTGGTTGGGATCAATGTGAAGTTAAAGATGGGTTTCATGTTAGAAGATGCTACAAATGTTTAGGTTTTAACCATATAAGTGAAAGATGTACAAGCGGAAAAAATTTGTTTTAAATGTGCAGGGTCACATATTGGATCTGAGTGCCAATCAGATGTTTTGAAATGTGTTAAGTGTCTTAAAGCAAATAACGATTTAAAACTTAATTTTGATGTTAATCATCACGCCTTTGATAACGACTGCAAAGTCTATTATTAAAAAAAAAAAAAAAAAAAAAAAAAATTATTGTCACATAAGTTGTCCCCCATTGTCCCGGCACACTGGTGGTGTAAATATGTATATAAAAAATAGCATAGTATACTCTGTAAGAAACGTAATTAAGATTGATTCTATTGCATGGAAATATGCATTCCAAATGAAAATTGGTCAATTGGGCTCGTCTACAGGTCTCCTAGTTCTAGTGTTAACGAATTTTTAGAATTATACTCAAATTGGTACGTGCGGTGTTTCGAAAATGATAAGAATATTAATAAAACGGGTGATTTTAACATAGACCTATTATCGGGTGAAAACAACAAATTAAAAATGGAAGAGTCAATTTTGGATCAAGGCCTTTCTCAGCTAGTCAGAGAACCGACAAGAATAACTGAAAAATCTAAAACTTTAATTGATTTCGTCATAACGAAAACGGAATTATGCAATAAAATGAATGTAAAAATAGACTGTGATAATAAAATAACAAACCATGAAACCATACAAATTAAAATTTTAAATACTGAAAACGTACAAATTCATAAACGAAACTGCCGATATCTTAATTATTCAAAGGAAACACTTGATAATATGCTAGAGCCAGTCGATTTTTCTGACCTTTTCTACATTGAAAACAGTGAAGAATTTTTGAAATGTTCGATATTGAGATAAACGCTTGTGTTTAATCACTGTCGATTGAAAAAGTTGTTAAACCATATGATGAACATAAATGGTATACCCCAGAGCTTCAACGATAAATATAAACAGATAAAATAGTCGCATATACGACAGCATCATACATCACGATGGACAACATACAGAGATATTTGTAAAAAATAAAAAAAGCGGCAAATTAATACATTTATTTACACTCTCTAAGAACAAAAATCAGAAGAATGTGACGTCACACGCATAATCAGCCAAAGTGAGCATACCTTGTATTTCTGTGTATCATGGCTTAAAACCTTTATCTTAAACGGTGGTAGTAGACACAAGTGTTTAAATAGCTCAGATTTTGGGCACGAAAAAGTGAAAGACCCAAAAACAATCGCAAATAAGTTTAATACTTTCTTTGTTGAAAGCATCTGTGATATACATAGATCGATTCCTTATGTGCAATCTGAAATACCTGTGATAAGTATGGCTAATAGATTTAAGTTTAAATTCTGTGATCAACGAACTATATAAAATGTTATGAAAAAGTGCAATAATAAAAAAGACATTTATGGTATAAATAGAGACATAATATATAATTCAATAGAGATATTAGGCCCAGTTTTAATGAAGTTGGTAAATGAGTCAATTAACAAAGGAATTTTTTCAAGATGTGGGAAGGAATCGGTGATTGCACCGGTTGAAAAAGTGTTAGGATCATGAAAATGTGAACATTTTCATCCTATTAACATGTTACCGATGTTTGAAAAAACTAACAAAGTATGTTAAAAACAATACAATTTTAAATATAGAGCAATCTACATCACTAAAGAATGGAGAAAAGACATCGATCAGGGTAAAGGAGTGATAGCAGTTTTTCTTGACGTCAAACAAGCCTTTGAAACAATTGATCGGCATAATTACTAGATAAACCTAAACTTTATGGAATCCATGATATAGAATACAAGTGGTTTGATGAACGTCGAGCAAAAAATAACATATAATGCAATGGTGTTCATATATAAAATGAAAAATGGATTGCTCCCACCATACTTTGAAGACAGTATTACAACAGCAGCAGAGATCCAGGCATACAACCTAAGAAACAATCAAGACTTCAGACCGATGCGAAGCAACAGAAGTAACACTATGAATTCCTTGATGTATTCATGATTAATTTTTTATAATGGTTTACCTAGTAAATTGAAATTAGAAATAAGTTTAATGTCTTTTAAACGTAAACTTAAAAAAAATCATAAAAACTAGATCCAGTGTGATTTAAACATAGTATTTCATTTGGAACTTTGCAGCTTCACAAACTTGAGTGGGTTGGTCAGGATGGATGTAGGCACATCCTTTGTAAATATTTTTGTTTTCGGCATTAATTTTGCACCAAATTTGTTGGTTCAAGTTGTTCTCATATGAAAATGAGCAAGCAATTGGAAAACAGGGAAAAGAAGTATGAATTGCCAGCAGTACTCCGTCTCCTTTGCTTTGAGTGGTAGAAAGAAAGCGGTCGCAACCAACTACTTGCCACGAAGAGTCGAAAATATCCGCATCAAGGTGATCCTCTTTTAGCCAGGTTTCACAAGAACAATTACATTATTATTATTTTCACATGTGGTCGTGACTCGGCTAAGTTCAATCAAATCACCTCTCATTCCTGACATGTTTTGGTAAAAAAATCCTTAACTCCTTGCGGAGCTGTTTTTTCCGAAAATTCTGTATTCGATTGTCAGGCATGTTTAAAAATTCACGGACTGAAAATTATTTTAGCCATTTTTTGGAGTATAAAAGCTCACGAATGTTGTTTTCAGGAACACTGACCTTAAAATTAAGATGTTGGAGTTCGGATGTTTTGATATTCCAAGGAAAAATTTAATTACAGACAACATCAAGACATTTAAAATTTTGTCCAATAAACTTAATGATGTTGGTTAAACTCGTTCACAAATAACTCGATCAAGAGAAAAAAGTTGGTTGTCTGTAAAGTCGGTTTACGGACGATAATTTTACGTGATAACGTCATAAGAAAACATTGATGGTAGCAACACCATCATACAGCCCCTTAACTCACACCCACAAACTGTCTCGTTAAATCCACACACACAAACACCCCAATATCTACATATACTTTCTACCTTAACTAAACCCAGCCCATTTTTTATTTCTTTTTCTCTTCTTGTACTTATTGAATTTAAGTGGAATTGTTTTGGGAATTTGGGCCTGTTCTTTTTCATGTTTGCCTGGTGCTCAGAATACGTTGCGATCGAGCTTGAAGCAGAAAATCGCAAGGTTTTAAAGCCGACTCACGTTTAGGTTGTGTGCTACTGCTGCCGCTGTCTCTTTCTCACTTCTTGTTCTTTTTGAACTATTTTGGGAATTTGCGCCTGTTCTTTTTCATGTTCGCCTGGTGCTGGCGATCGATTTTGGTTGAAAGAACCACAATATAGCAAAATGGATAAAGTTTTCTTGCATTTCATATCAGATTCTGTCTGAATAATTAAATGGCGTATACGGCATAACTTGATTTTCTTCATACAAAATTTGATAAGACATTTTGAATACAGAATTTTGGAAAACATTTAGCACGCGTATACAATGTTTCTCAACTCAGTTGATAACAATATAAGAGTTACCTCTTAGTAAATGTATACCGAATTTAGAAGAAATTTAAGACACCCCCGTCTAAAAAGCCTCGTTACTTAAAAATCTGAATTTTAAATAAAAAATTATAATTCAACTCTATTTTATTTTTAATTCTTATGTTAAAACTTTGCTTATGTTTCTTACTAATGGAACTTTTTTCAATCCAACTTATAACAAGAACTCTCAAATAAATAAATTCTTCGAAAATTCCTAAAAGAAATTAAGTTTAAATTGTTTCTTGCACCAAAATTATGCAAACAAAAAAATAGAAAACCCATACGGTGTCATGTTAGAAAAAAAAAACATAAATAATTCCTAGTTTTATGATAAAACTCAGAAATATGAAGGACGTATACAATATATCCATAGTTTGTCCAAGCATCTTTGCCAACATATGGTTTTCCCTTGGATACATTTAAAAAACAAATTTTCAAATCTATTTCGGTTCGCTTAACTTATTTTTAATAAAAGACTACGGACGAACAACGAATTGACCATACGGTGTTAAGGACATTGTCACCCTTTTTTTGTTGGCCAAATACTGTTGACGAAGCAAACTGAGTTTACAATTTGAATTTGTTGTGCAAATTGATATTCACCCACCCGAGGTGTAGGGGGAAATAAAGAAAATATTGTTTTATAAAGTTTTTTTTTGTTTTATTTAAGTGACACCTTGGGGCATATGCATTTGCCACTTATGGGTGTTGTTTTAAAATCCTAGAAAAACTTTTGCATTGGCTAAGATCAATACAATTACAACATGGTGTATTGGTTTTTTTATTTATAATTAACGCGCGCACAAAGGAATATTTGTTTCCTTTTAATGTATGTAAGCACACTGCGCGAGCATTAGGATAATAAGGAAGGGAAGGACAGAAGGTATCGATTAACATTGGTTTTGAATGCTTGCAAATCAAAATGGCAATGACAAATATCGCCGGGTAAACTATTCCAAATTCGTGTTGTTCGGCTAAAAAAAAACCGCTTTATTTCACGGTACGTCCGAAATTGGGCTCAAGGGTGAACTGATGAGCATTTCTTGCGAGAAGAGCATTACGGGAGAAACTTTTAAAGGAAGGAACGTAGCTGGCTACTTCAAGTGAACATTTTTTTATTAAAGAACCGATAAAATAAGGAAAGACATGAAACATTGCGTCGTTGTTCGAGTGGGGCAATGGTTTCAGCTCTATTCTGTTATATTCTATTCTATTCTATTTCCGATCAATCTTAACGCTCGATCTTGTATTCTATGAAGCAGGTGAAGCGATGTTTGCGAAGCACCTGCCCAGAGATGGGAGTTCTACTCGAGTTTAGGGCGTTTAAACTCTTTATAAATTGTAGCCAGATCAGAAGGGAAAAAATATTTCTTACACCGATACAGAAAACATAAGCACTTAGCAATATTTTTAGCGATCTCAAATATATGGTCGTTCCAACGGAGGTCGTTGTTGACCCACATACCGAGTATTGAGAGCTTTTCGGTTTCTTCGATGTAAGTACCATTCATGGACAATGGCATTGAGGGTATGTTTAGCTTTAACGACAGAAGACAGCATTGAGTTTTCGAAGCATTAAATTCCACACGATTCCTAATACCCCATTTGAAAATGCTGTATAAATCGGAATTTAATGAGCTTATCATACGGTACCGTTGCGATTGTACGCCCGAATGCGAAGGGCGTGAATCGTCGAACGAATATGAAAAGCTGAAGGTAGAGTCGTCAGCAAAACAATGAAGTGGATTAGAAGTAACAGACAGAAAATCATTTATAAAAATGAGGAAAAGAGTCGGAGACAGAACAGAGCCCTGGGCATTTATTTTGTGGGAAGAGCGCCTGCCAAATTCTATCAAATGCCTTGGAGATATCAAGAGCACTAATCTTACTTTCACCAAAGCGGTGTAAAGATTGGTTCCACTGTTCGGTGAGCCATTCCATCAGATCACCAGTGGAACGGTTGCTGGAAGCCGGTTATGGAGAATCTTTTGATCTTCAAGATATTCCTTAAGCTGACTTTTTATCAGCGTTCCCATGACCTTAGAAAGAAGGAATGTTAGTCCAATGGTCGAAGGAGGAGAATGGGTCCCCTTTCTTAGAGACAGGCTAGACAAATGCTGTTTTCCATCTCCTGGGAAAGATTCCAGAAAAGTAGGAGCGATGGAAAAGTGGCTTTGCCAGTGTGGAAGAACACATCTTCAAAAGAATGGGGGTATACCATCCGGGACAGCAGATTTGTGTATGTCGAGATCTTTGAGAACTCTTGCTGCTGTATGAGTGCGGAAAAAAATTTTACCATGCAAAATGATTTTTTTGCCGTAGTTCGGGTTCTCTTCCAAACGCTCCGAAGCCCATTAAGGGAACAAACGGGGTCAAATGGTCATGAACATTGAGCTCATAGATAAGTTGAATCTAATACCGATAATCCCAGTCCCGACGACAAATTCGCCAAGTTCTGATGTACACTTTCGGAGACCGCGGCCTTATTTTTGGCTTTTCTTGCAGGTCATATGAAACTTGGTCACCAAACGTTGAACAGTCTACTGTGAAAGGCCACCAAGTCTACAGAAAATGGGCGTAACGCTTGCAACGTTTGCACTAACGAACACCCATTTTTATAGTTTTTGGATATGCTATTCAATCGGGTGATTTGTCATTAATCACTTAATAATAAACATTAAATTTGACAGATTTCACCAAAATAACATGGTAAACACGGGCCGCCAAACTTTTGCCCGCGCCAACTGATAAATCTTATTACAATAAACTGCTTATCTGCAAGCAAGTGCTCAATCCACTATTGATTGTACAGTTTCGGGAATGTACCAAGTCAAGCTATATATGTATATGCAAATGCTTTAATTATATCTGAAGTCATGATATCAGTTTTCAGTACTCCATGCTACATTGGAAGCAGTGTAGAAAAATTATCGAATAAGAGCAAGAAAAGCTTCATCAAGATTATATTAAAAAAATTTCGTGTATGGTATGTAGGAGTATTAATTCCATCAGAGTGTGATATTTTCTATCACTTAAATAAGAGTGGAAAGCAAAATAGCTCCCCGACAGAGTCGGATATATATGAAGCTCTCTTCTTTCAATCCAATCAAATGTGATTCTTTTTTTAGCCGAACAACACGAATTTGGAATAGTTTACCCGGCGGGATTTTCCCTTGCCATTTTGATCTGCTAACATTCAAAACTAATGTTAATCGGCACCTCCTATCTCTCCCCTCCCTATCTTCGTAATGCCCGCGCAGTGTGTTCTACATTAAAAGGGAAACACATAATCCCTTGTGCGCGCGTTAATTATAAAAAAAAAAATTTTGTTGATAAGACGACAGTTATTAGTTTAGTAGTTCTTCATGTCAAGTTCATATATTACCTTAAAACTAAGACATATTTATTAGTATTATTTAAGCACAAGTATAAAAACTTATTTCAGTGTAGTGTTTTATTTTAATCGAAGTATTCTATGCGTTGCGCTATCACCGTTTCCCTCACCTTCAACTCAACAATATTCCCAAGCACCTTGATTTCAGAACAAAAAACAAAAACAATCTGCCTTACGCAAATGATTCCATCAATCAGTGGTCGCAAAAGAAATTTCCAATCAACTAAACGCACATGCCCAGCGCCAGCACCAGCACACCATGCATCGGGATTCTTCAGCTTCAGTTGTTCATTAGCCAAACAGGATGTTGATTAACAAAGGGATGGGAAATCAGATAACTAATCTCGCCTGTCTGCACACTGGTCAATAAACAATTGTTAAGCTAATCCACCACCACTATCACCACCAGGGAACACTGCCACGAACAACGGTTGAGCGCGCCGACATTTTGTCCATCATCATCATCAACGTCGTCGTACGTCGTCGTTCCATTTGGTCATCGTCGTCGTCGTTTTCACTGAGGACTTCTGCAGACGTTTTTGTTTGTTTCTCTTCATCAACAACTGGCTACTGAAATATCGCCCGAGGAACAAAAACTCGGCCCTTATTGCCATCATGCAATCCAGCAACAACGAATGATGTGTGCGTACCGTACATCCTGAATGGACGCTAATTAAAATCCAATAATTTGCAACCAACGGCCAAAGGAGGAAGAAACAGAGCAAATTAAGCGAAAGAGCTGACTTTTTGTCCGTTCAGAGGAATCGCTCTAGTTGACTGAGAGTATAACGCCTCTAATGCCAATATCTAGGTCCTTTGAATCCTGGCTGTGTCCATAGACTCGAGTAAGTCAAGAAACCCCCGCTAACCACCATCGATGCCCCTTCAGTTCAACTGCCGCAGACATAACAATAAGTGGGGAAAAACATCAACAGGGCACACGCAGATTTTAATTGGAACAAAACGTATCATCCATTCAGAACGTCAATTAGACTCGCAGGACGAATGTTAGTTGGTCGTGTCGTGGCGGTTCCAAGGGCCTCCTGCTGCTGCTGCTGCTGTTTCCAGAAATACTTTTGTGATTTGTTCGGCCCTTAACGAAGGTGGTTGCTTTCCGCAGTGTGGTAAAGGGTATCAACTTTGTATTTTTTTTTTAGAACAAGATTTTGCCTAGTGGCAGGAATCAGGTTGGAAAGCGGTTGGAGTTGGTGGTGAGCTTGTTAGCGGTGTGACCTACCATTTATAGCGTATCGTAACAAGTGTTATGGGAGCAATTTTAATGACCACTGGATCGGTGTTTTCTATCAAATGTTGTGGTACGGGGGAATAAATGAACTCAAGCATATAAGGAGGTTTTAGTCTCGATGAGTTGAATTGAAGGCTTAAGGATTATTTGAAGTTTAATTGTATTTTGAAGGCTGCGAGGCAAACTTCAAGCTGATCATAAAATGCGGACTACCATACACATTTTTGAAACCTTAAAAAAAAAAGAATTTACTGAGAAAGTCAAAAATAAAAATAACGAGAGCACTCTAGGTAGATAAAAGCCTATGCAACAAGCCTCAGGTTAGAGGTTAGATGGCGTGACCATACGACAAGCCGCATCATCTCGCTCGGATCTCAAAGGATTCATTGCGGTCTCCATCCACGGTAAGGAATTTAGTAGAGAATTAGGTGTGGGGTGTCTCTTTAAACCATCGAATTATCGATTTAAGGATTTAAGTGGCTTTATTGAAACATCGCCCACTTCGTCGAAAAAGTATTATCCGAGGGCTGAATTAACGTCTTGACACAATGGTCAATTATTGACCATTTATTGTTTGCGGCTTTGAGGAAATGTTTGCGAATGTTATTCTTCGGTTTTTCCAGCGGCAGCAAGTACCCAACGTAAAATTTGGCTCAGTTTCAGGCATGGACCGTTTGCGATACATACGGTGTTTTATTGCCGTATGTATCGCAAACCAGCCCGAAGACTTTTGGGTCCAAAACTAGAAGGCGTCTGCCAGAAATCGGGATGTATGGAAGAACTTGCCGCATGAGAATCGGACCCGATATAAGTTGTTTTGGCTATAATAATGATGATTATTTATAAAGGGTCTTTTATTAAGCGCTTCCTAACTTTAAGTTTAAATAAAACAAAGTTTTTGTGAGATATCATCCACATATTTTTATTTGTTTTAAAGGCATTTCTATGCCATTATGCGTCTTCTCTTAGTGGCTCGCATCCGAAGTGTCCAATTTTCCATGACTAGCGCTTAAATAAGGATGAATTTGACCAATGGCATTGATTAGGTTGGCTTTGAGGGGCGCTGTGACTTATGGCCTTTTTGCATAGACCTGCAACTTAAGAAAACCCCAAAAGAAAAAGTCTAATGGGGTCAAATCACATGATCTCGGTTGCCAGTTCACATCACTTCCACGTGAGACCATGCCCTCAAATCGCTAGTGCAGAATGTCCAATGTGGCATGAACTGTGTTGTGGCACGTGACGCCATCCTGTTTTAACCAGATGTCGTTGGTGTTCATATCATCCAATTCACGCCAAAAAAAGTTGGTAATTATCGATGTATAGCGCTCGCCGTTGACAGTGAAGACATGGCGAATATCGTTCTCAAAGAAATATGGACCGTTAACCACCAGGCCAAAATCCACACCAAACAGTGACTTTATCGAAATGCATTGAACGCTCTTAAATCAAATGTGAATTAGTATCGTCCCAAATTTGACAAGTTTGTTTTTTCACTAACCCACTAATTCAGAAATGGGCCTCTCTCGGTAGGACGATTAAAGCACGCCGAAAGTTGCCCGAACAGAACACCCATTTTGATAAAATAATTATATCATGTGCACGTGTTGTTGAACGCTTTATCCATTCACGGTTTGACAAAACCGACTGAATAAATGAAAGCCAATTTGACAGATGTAGCTTCAACAAGATGGCAACTATCAACTGTCAAAGTACGGAAGTCCCTATCGAAAGACCCTTTAGAAATATTCATAGAATAAGTTAATACAACACGCATATGTTCAAGCAAAGCAATTGCTTCTGTTATCCGATGCCTTCTGGATTATATCTAGTAAATGCGAGTTACAAGAGCACCTATCCAGATATTAGAACTGTACTCAAGCTTTAGGGTATTACCAACAAATTGATGAAAATAAAAAAGAGTATCGCAGCCAGAACAGACCCTTGGGGCACACCAGCATCTATTTTATATTGCTACGAAAATCGTATTGCCGGTAATTAAGAAGTTTTCGTTTCTAAAGATAGTTTTTGATTTGATAGTTTATCAGCGTTTCCATGAGCTTGGAAAAAATAAATGTGTTCAATTGTCGGTTTGAAGGCATGTCAGGTATTCGTGTTGGCTTTGGCTCGTCAACAAGCTGAGTTAAGGTGCTTATAATAAATGCTATATATAAGTTAATTTGAAAGTAATATTACTAATAATATTAATAAATGAAGTGACTTTAGAGACCTGAGTCTCAACCAAAAGCTTTTCTCGGTCCCTAGCTAGCAGCTTCCAGTTGTACATACGAAGTTTTTCGAGATCTTCTTCCATTTGTATGTGTTTGGTCTTCATATAATATTTTGACCGTCCCTCCGTTTAAGATTTGATGATTATTTAAGCCGTATCCATGCTCTTTATGACCCAGTTTTCTCAAGCATTGAGTTTTGAAATTCTTCCTATATCTTTGTCGCTGAACAGCCCATGATGTTTCTCCTTGTATCTCCTTACCTCCTCACCGTTTTATGATAACATAACCAGAATTCACTTGAAGAATGTTTCTTTTAAAGCAATCCAGAGAACTCGGCACAGTAAATAAGCACTGGGATGACAAAGGTGTCATAAGTGCACAACTTAGTTATTCTTCTTAACCCAAAGAACAGGTTTGATTGGCAAGAGTTATTTTGCGTTAAAGCGCTGATTAATTATAAAAGTTTTGCTTTGCCCAAAGATTTTTTAGCCCAGATTTTAATAGCGTCAGCGTACGCTACTATTTGGAAGGTATTGAGATGTCGGTGACATTGATGGAAAACCTGAGACTGATATAAACTGTTGGTTCAAGTTAAGAAGCTCTCCTCTCAATCGTCTTGTCATTAATATTTGGGCAGTCCTTAGGTCAGAGATCAAGTATAGCTAATAGCTAATGGTTAAGTTATCTGTTGAGTTGCCCGCTCGTACCACACCCTCTGCTCTGATTGCGAGTTCCACTTCCCTTACAAAATTTTGAATTACAGTGTTCCAGTCTGGAATATCATGGAGATATTTTCCGAGCCTTTGTGAAAGAGGGTTCTAGTTCTCAGTGCTCTTTTCACAAGAAATTTGACAGTCTACCATCTTTCTCGTTGATGAATTTATTCTCAAATTCCTAAAGGTAGTTTATGTTGGTGCATATTAACTTGAACACATTTTTCCTGTAAAATCGCAAACGTTTTGCAAAGTTCTCAAAGGATTTTCCTCCCCATAAATGTGCACTTACACATTACCGAAACCCTTTATTGTAGATGAAATTCCACCTGCTAGGCGACCTGTACCAATTCTGATTACATGCACTTTCGACTTCGATGTATTAATGTGGAGGCAATTATACTTGTAATCGTTTTCCAACTTATTTATCATAAGCTGAAGCGTGCCAAGTGATTCTGTTAATATACATAAACATATCATCTGCAAAGAACAGTGCTGTTACTCTAAATCACTCGACCAAAGTTCCAGTTGGAAGTTAGTTTGAGATATCATCCAAGAACAGGAGAATAGTAAGGGACTCAGAAGACAACCCTGTCTTACTCCAATTTCTACGCTAGAGTTGGTTGCTATTCTATAAGGGATTCGATCTTTACCCGGCGGCGGCGCTTTGTTTTTCTGTCGGCAGTTTTTCTGTTCTGAATGACGAGTCAAATATGTTGTCAAACACTTGTGGCATTGCATAATGAATTGAAATTTAAATTTTTCGTAGTCTTCGATTCGACGATTTGATTATTCAGATTATCTTCCTGAAGAGATTGAGTGTTGCCAGATAAGGGGTGTTTTTGTTAAGAGGCATTAGAAATTTTCGCTTATGAGCTCACAAATTTCCTGGCATTTAATGTTTAAAAATAATTTTTGGCATATGTCCAATGCGACGGCGCCTTATGAACACAGGGTGGTGGTGGTGGTACACTTTTTTCGAGAAAACCCGATCTTATTTCGTCAATATCGTCTAAATGATCAATCGTTGCTGGTTTATTAGCATAGAGATTTGACTTACCTGCACAAAAAAACAGTCAATTTCTTGAGATAATCCCGTCACCAAACGTTTGGCTCAACAAAGTGATGGTTACACGAGCTGTATGACATGCTGCACCGTCTTTTTTGAATCATTTCTATTTGAAATGATTTCCAATGACATAAAGAATGAAAAAATCACGAATCATTTGCCTGTAGCATTCGACATTCATAATCCTGTTGGCACCGTTTTCGGATTTAAAGGCAAATGGGCCGATGACACATTCGGTATGTAAACCGCACCAAAAAGTGATTTTATGGGAATGTAATGGAGTCTCATGTGGATTGTCCTCACTTTAAAAAAAACAATACTGCTTGTTTAAATAACCATTGAGGCAGAAATAAGCCTCATCACTGAAGACGATCTTCAATACACATAAATAAAAATGAAGTGTCTATTTTTAAAATCAAAATAACAGCTTTTTGCTTGATGTATACGAAAGGATATACAGTACTTATAACAAAAACACCATTTAAAATTTTTTTGTCTGTCTGTCTGTTTTTCAGTCTGTTTGTTCCGGCTAACCTCGGTAACGGCTAACCTCGGTAACGGCTGCACCAATTTTGAAGGGACTTTCACAGGCAGGTAGGTGATATCCTAATAAGTAATTTAGTCTATGTTAATTACTCACCAGGTGGCGCTGGTGTCGTTTTTTTCGTAAATTCTTATTTATGGTCCGATTTTGACGGGACTTTCACAGGCAGGGAGCTCATTTTGAAAGAAATAATTAAAGCCATTTAAACTACCCGTAGGTGGCGCTTTTGATAAATTTCAGGCGGACGAAGTCGCGGGTAATAGCTAGTTTGTTGATAAAAATCTGGTTTAACTTCGAGTTGATTCTCAGACCATTCACAGAACACACGTCGGAATTGATGTTCCGCTGGCCTTAATTCTTGCAGCAATTAGTAGAAGTAGGCTAAGATGTTTCCTAAAATTATTCCAAGTGGTGGACGGAGAAAAACCGAGTTGCTGACAACGGCGTCGGATCGATTACTTCGGGTCCTCTGTCACACTCATGTCTACAGCGGCGCGGCGATGGCTTCTTCTGTAACGCACGGTACGGGTTCGATTTGGATAAATATTATCCAACAAAATAAATGTGGTCATAAATCGATCCATAGTATTGCGCACTAGCTGCTCAGACGGACGATTATGCTCACCGTTAACTTAACGAAGTGTTCTATAAGTTTTTCGAACAGAGCGCAAATTTTGGAAATAAATTTTCACGATTTTTAATATAAATCTAGTTCTAGTGTACTTGCGAAGCTGCGTTAAAGTTATAACAATATTTTGACCGCAGGCAAAGCCGAAGCGTCGTTGCTGGGATATATCATACATTTTCTGGCTACTCATCACACCCAAAATGTACCTAGAAACTACCAGCTAACCATGTTAATACACACAAAATATGTTCATTTGCGACTATAAGTACTACAATGCAAGTTATGCATTCATGCAGATTACAAATTTTGAGACAATAACCAAACATTATATTGTGATGATAAAGAAACATATTAAAGTTAGTTGCAAAATTCTGTCTGTCAGTTTTTGAAAAATCGATATTTTTAAAACACCGAGGTGAATTTTTCTTTTAATTTTGTCTTTTAAATGTTGTTTATTTTTGTGCATAAGTTTGCTTTAATTATTTTTTTAATTAAAAAAAAAGTTGTTAAGAATAAACTTTTTTATTTAAAAACCGTTCCTACGATTTTGAAAAAAAAATTCACACTTCACATTTATTAACAAAACAAATTTAAATTTTTTCGCTGAAAGCTATTTCATGTACTTTTTTCCAGCAATTAAAAGTCACAAAAATCAGTAAAAACTGTTAAGCTCTTTTAATATTTTTCAAAAAGAGCAAGTACTTGCTATCAAGTCATGCAATTTATTTTAAATCGGTCAAGTCATTTAAATTTAATTTACAATTAATATATAAAATATTAAAAGTATATGTAAGACCTTATTTTCTAATATCTCCTGCCCAGTGCCACCTATCACGTCCAAGTTTTTGTTTTTTGAAAAAAATAAGCAACCCAAACGCCACCTAGGGGAAATAATCTGAGTAGGATAGTAGATAGCTCAGTATCTGCATGCCAACGTCTCATCAAAATCGATCTATAAATGAGTATTTTTTTTAGAAAAAGACCAACCCCAGTGCCACCAAGTTGGTTATAAAAATTAAAGCCATAGTTATAGATTAGAACAACAGCTATCCGCCTGTGAAAAACTTAAAGTCGGTGCAGCCGTTCCTGAGAAACATATGAAACTTCCAAATAATCTTAACCCATTTGCCTTATAATTAACATTTAATTTGCAGTAAAAAAAAATGCACGACTGGATCGTACGTACTTGCTCATATGTGCGGTCACATTGTAGAATTAAATTTAAGAAAATTGAAGTAAACATCAAAGCATTTATTCGGTTTATGTGACTTTTGATTGTTTGAATAAAGTACGTTAAATTGTATTGAGTGCAACGCTATATTATTTCTTTAAGAATTGTTAAAAAGTGTGTTTTTTTTCAAAATCGTAGGCGCGGTTTTTAAATAACAGTTTTTTTAGCACCTTTTTTTTAAAAATTAAAAAAAATAATTCAAGAATACAAACTTAAGCACAAAAATAACATACATTTGATAACAAAATTTAAAAAAAATTCACTTCAAAATATTGATTTTTCAAAAAATAAAATTTAAAAAGAAAATTTTAAATATAAAAAAAAAGTTTTTGAAAAAAATTAATGCGAAATTAATTAGGCTACCTATATCTTGAATACCAATTTTGATAGTAATCGGATAACCAGTTTTCGAGAAAGTCGAAGAAAAAAAAACCAGTCCTATGGAAGGTACCGTTTTCAGCCGACCATATTAATTTTTTTTTTCAATAAAATATAATGCGTACCTAAAGTAGTGCACTATTTTTTTCATAAAAAAAATTGTAGCCGTTGTCGAGAAAAATAACTTTTTACATAACTGTTATTTAACAGGTACCGTTCATTTTTGAGCTAAAACAAATTGAAAAAACTCCTATCTAGAACGTCAGAATAACCTTAAGTTCTAAATTTGAAGAGGATTGGCCCAAACGCTTAGGCTACAGTCCAAAATACATCCATACAGACAGACAGACAGACAGACGGACAATATTTTGCCAGTAACTCAAATTTTAAATAAATTTATTGGCGCGACAGCTCCTTAAGGAGCCAAGGCCTAGTGACTTATACTCTCAACCATTCCTGTGTGTGTGCTGTTAATCTGCAAGAATGGAAGGGACCTACAGCTTACCGTCGAGTCCGAACGGCTATATGAGATGTACTTTTTCGAGACAAATTTTACTCTTGGAGGTTTTGTCAGTTCCTCGCAAGAGGCAGTACCCCGGAAAAAAAAGGTGGCTAAGAGCTGGTTCTATTCAAAAATGTTTTGATTGATAAAGTTTTTGAAATATCTCAAATGGTTCACGTTTTATTAAAAAAAAGTGGTCAAGTCCTTATTGTATAACCCGTTACATCCCATTTCGTAAATCATGATGATATCTGCCTTACAGCACTCAAAGAACTCTGTTAAATCTTAGCAACAAAAATTGATGGAACACTGGAAGATTTATATATAATGTCGAAAGTATTGGTAAATCTAAGTTGAAAGACTTATAGACTGTCAAAGGATTTCTAGATAAATACAAAAAATAACTTATTCACAAAAAATAATGACATTAAGAAATTAATTAAGATAATTTTAACTTCGCTGAAAGATTTGTAAGGACATCCTGAGGATCGCTTATTGTATATAATCCAGTTGAAAGCATATACACATATCTTATGCCCAAATCTACATAACATATTTTTTCAATTAAATTTGTTTGACTCTCATTAAATGCACTTCTTTGTCGTCGTTTTTTTGTTCCTTTAAAATGTCCTGCATTCCCTCAAGGAGACGATAAGATCGAAATTTTCAGCAACCACTCCTTGAGGGATCATTAAAAATATATACTTACCTCCAACATAAATAGCTAATCAAGTCTCTTGGAAAAAGGTTCCTGACATTTTAATGTGATATACCCTTCACCCTATGAAGAACCGTCGACCAGAAGGTCCCTCGCAAAAATTAGTATTTCATGGGGATCACCATCCCCGACAGTGCTCTCAGATAGCGACAAACATTCATGGAATGCCATACTGTCAGCTCCAAGCCCCACCGATCCTTCTCATTGTCCATATCACTCACCTTCCCCCATCATTATCTCTGTAATCCACACACAGCACCATCTACACAGGACCAAAACAATAAATGGCTACAAAAAAATGCCAGTTTGAAGGAATCGAGGATGCGGTGTGCAACACAGATCGTCAAAATTCTAATGATGCTCATGTTCATTAAAGCATGAACGCGTCATTGAATCGCGTTTTCTTTCATTCTTTGATTGCGGCGGTAGACGGGCGGACTGGCGGACGACCTCCAAATTCCAAAGGGAGTAAACGAGAGCGCTTGATGAGGAGCTCATTAAAATTTCAAACACATATCGCGCAACGAAGCACCGAAACTATTCCTCTGATGAGGACGATGGACGACGGACGGTATCGTTAATGTGACGATAATGATGGTGTGTTGGTGGTAGCAGTGCATGACGATGACAGCAAGGACGACCATCCGCCCGAACGACCGCCACTTTACCAACCAACCAACGATCTGAAACCAAAAGTGTATATTCCGACTACGCCGCGCCGCCATGCTCTTAATTGGCAACTTTCCTGCGTCCCTATTAATGCAAAATGTCAATTAGGAATAACAAAGCCATATATCCAAACACTCCAGCTCACTCACTAAATGTTTAAAGAAGTAAAAAAATGGAGGCCCTTTTTCATTGCAGGCTTCGCTGAGCGTCTACTCCACTGACTGCCCCCCCTTCTTACCCCTTTCAACTTTTCCAAAATGATTCCTGATCTTTTTCCACCTCCGAGGAGCTTTCATGGTCAACTTGTTCTCATCAGCGCGTCGAGTTGCAAGATTAAAGTATATGCAACAAATAGGATGGCGCGGCGGTCGCAGGCGGGATGATTGGTTGTCTCCGTCGTTTTGACGAAAAGGATTTTTGTGTTTTAATGATCTGCAATTCCTTTTGCCCGATTTGATTGGAGCCAGACTGCACTGCAGAGTTTTAAGTGTGAGGCAACACTTGACTGGATATATCAGCGGACCAACGACGATGCTGTGAGGAAGCAAGTAATGTACTTTGCAAAGTAATTGGTGCTTTTTTGAAAGTAATCATTAGGGAGGAAGCAGAATTCTTAATATGAGGTCTTTCATTGTCTGTGGCTTTTAACAGTACGCAGGTGGTTGCCCTTTATAAGGGCGATTATCAGTATCACAATCGACGTCAATAGTTTGCAATTCATGGAACAATATTTTGGAAGGCGTATAGAGTTACTCAAAAGCTAGTGTCATAATCTAATGAAAATCTAAAAGACGCAGACGCTTTGTTAAAACGATAATTGACAATAAAAGCTTACTTAAGTAAGGCTCTCTTAAAGCCTATAAGGATACAACCTTTTTAATTGGATGAATCGACATCATGTTGTGTGTTAAATCTAGCTATTTACTAAAGATAGACCATAATTCCAAAGAAGCGGTGCTTTTCTATTATCACGGAATTGTTCAACCATTTTATGCTAGGAGCTGTAAATTAGCGGTTAGGTAAGGTTAGGTTGAGTGAGGTGTTGATTACATAGTCAAATCATCTCACTCGGATCTCAAGGATCCATTGTTTCATCCATCAGTTCAACCTTGAGACCAATTTCGGAAGTTCCGTGAAATATAAGGATATATTTTTTTGCCGAACAACACGAATTTGGAATAGTTTACCCGGCAATAATTTCCCTTTCGATTTTTATTTGCAAGCTTCAAAACCAATGCTAATCAACACCTTCTGTCCTTCCCCTCCCTATTATCCTAATGTTCACGCAGTGTACTTACAAGAATAGGAGGAATAGGTGGGGAATTTGGGGAGAGTTAGTTTTGGGGTGCCTCCTCAAACCATCCTGAGAATTTGATGAATTTCAGAATGTCTTTAAGTGGCTTTTTTAAAACGTTGCCCAAATCGTCGAAATATTCTCCGAGGGCTATTTTCCTGGGCTGTCGCATTCACAAAGGAAGTGATATGAGCCCTCTTCTGCATCAACGTCTTGACACCCTCGGCATAAGTTTGATGTGCTAATGCCCATTCGACTCATGTGGGCCACCATTGAGTTTTGACCCGTAAGGACACCAGCCAAAAGTGATAATTGAGGTCTACCTAGCTTTTGAATGTATTCTGTATTTTTGTTTGAGATATTTGGCCAAAGACTTCTTGAGACCCGACAGTGCTCAAGTTTTGACAATTCCTCGTTAGCGGTTTTGGAGAAATATTCGTGAGTTCTTTTTTTCTTATTTTCCAGTGGCTCTCAGTGTCTATTTCTATAATTTTATGACCATACTGGCCCTTATTTCAGTTGTTTGAATGCCTTAATCTTGAGGCACTTTTGCCAGCCAATTTCTTTATGAAAAGCTCTATTGGGGCTAATGAGAGGAATGTTTCAAGGGCTGCGGTTGGAGTAGTTCTTAAAGAACTAGTAGTACCAATGCACGCTAGTCTTTGAATTTTTGTCAAAGACTTGAGATTGGTTGCCTTCAAGGGCAGGCCACCAAACCAAATATGCGTATGTCAGAATTGGGCTGACGATTGCAATGTACAATGGGCTAGGACTCCATCTCCTAAGCTATTGAGGCTTTCCTTTCTCTTTGATGTTTTCCTTCCAGTCTTGTTTACGGTCGAATTCTAACCCAAGATATTTGTTTGTATCAGATATACGAAGCGGTGTCCCTTTTAAGGTGGGAGCAGTTATATTTAGGACTTTTCGTTGTCTTGTAAACAAAACTAGTTCGGTCTTAAGCGGAACCCCTCCCTGAGTGTTCCTTTAAAAGTTCTGATCGTGTGTTCCATGCCACTTAATTCTGAATTTACAATTCTTGTGTGGAGCATACGGTCTATCCAATTAGATATTATAGCATTGATTTTGACAGAGTCTAGAGCTTGCCGAATCGCACTGTATTCTACGTTATTAAAGGCCCCTTCAATGTCAAGAAATACCCTAACGTAAATTTCTTGAATTTGCTTGATTTTTCGATAGTACCCACTACCTCGTGGAGAGCTGTCTCAACAGATTTGCCCTTCATGTAGGGATTTTGGGCTTGCGAGAGGGAGCTGGATGTGGGTTTCAATTACTCTTACTAAAGTTTTATGAAGAAAGGATGATAGGCTCTTTTTTCTGGTTCAGTATGACTGGGGCTTGCCAGCTTTCGGAATGAAAATGACATTGACTCTTCTCCAACTGGTTGTAATATAGGTGATGTTTACACAACCTCTTAATATTTTCACCAGAATAGGCACAATGATTTCTTTAGGGCATTGGAGCATAATCGGAATGGAATAATTCAGGCAGATTTATATGCTGAGAAAGATTCTATGACCGAAGCCTCTTTCTTCTTATCTATTATTTGGTTGCCTATGCAACCAATGGCCTCCTTCCAAGTTGTGTGTGTCAAAGACACAACCAGGGAAGTGAGTGCTCATAAGCAACTCTAGAGTTTCTCTGCAGGAGTCGGTCCAGGTACTGCCCGATCATTTAAGATAACCTGAAGCAGTATGGACCTTGAACATGACTTTCCTGAGCCTGGCAGCATCATTTGTAGATTCTATTTCCTTAAAAAAATTTTGCAAGGCAGCCCTTTTTGCATATATTGTTCGTTTTTTTTAGTATTAATTTTTACTGGAACTGTAGAAGTCCTAGTCTAAAGGTTCATTAATATAGCTCTGTTGAAAAACCTCCTTGATTCTTTCCTGAGGGCAGACAACTCTTGAGACCACCATACGGGATTGAGATTACGTTTGCCTTTTTCAATTGGGCATGAACTTTCGTAGGCATTAAGAATGGCCGACATAAGCTAGTTTAGACTTATTTCAATGTCGGAGCTATATAGTAAAGGTTGGTTTTCGTATTGGCCCAACAATGCGGCTAGTTTATTGCTATAGGCTACCCAGTTAGTTTTCTTAGGTTTTCCGTAGGGCTTTGGTTGTCTATTTTATGCGCATTTAGGAATGTTACCATTCTATGGTTTGAGAATATAACATTACTTGAAACTTTGCAGTTACTGACCACAAAGGAGTCAGAATTTTCGGAAAGTGTTACATCGGCCACTTCTCTTTTACTTCTGGTAATGAAGGTTGTTTCATTACCCCTATTTAGAATCAGTATATTGTTTCTTATAATAAATTCAAAAAGTGACTCGCCTCTTGTGTTGGCATTGGTATCTGTACTTCCCCACTGCAGATGGTGGGCATTGGCATCATGTCCAGTTCTGCTTGCCTATTTCTTTTTCCGCTCCCAAAATATGAGTTCTATTATCCGGATAAATCTCGGATGGATGCTTAAAATATAGAATTCGGTTATTACGAATTAAATCTTTTTGCTTCGCCTCATTGAAAACATTTGGATCGCTAAGGTGTCTAAATATTCGGCGTAGCAAGAGTCTATATGATTGGGAAACTCACCCTGTTCGGTTAGGGTACGTGGTCGTCTGGTTCCCTCTTTTTCACAAATTCGACTTTATCAATTTGTCCTTCAAGACGTAGGATTTCCCGATCACCGAAACAAAAGTTAAGTTTATGAATTTGGTTTGATCTCAGAATCTGCTTTCTATCTTTTAGCGTTGCCAACTTGCCAGCGTGCCTTGCCCCCTGCGCTTTTCTACATAAGATTATCAACGCTTCTTGCAACTCTTCTGACTTATAAGGACCACTCACTGAACACTTGGTCTTCAAGGCCGTTTCACTTGCTTTCGCCTTCACCATTTTGACAAGAAATTACGATCAATCCAGCTACTTTCCCAAGACGCTCCAAGGTAAAATATCAATCGATATCGATATACCAGTACCTGTATGCCTGTCCCTATTCGACAAACGTTTTCTTATAGCCAGCACTTATTTGGCTCCCAGAGATCAGAGCACCTAAGCTTTGGATCCGTAAGTTGAGTACTGATAAAACCAAAGTCTTGTACAGGAGCTAAAGCTTGTATGGTAAGATTTTTAGATATGAAAAGTCTCGGCAGACTAGTAGGATCTGTTGGATTTTAGCAGTATACTTTTAGGTCTCATTTTTAGAAATCCAGTGTTAATAATAATAAATTCAAAACTAACTAAACCTAAAAAAACTAAATCATCAATTATCGGATTAAGAGACAAGATTTTCAGGAATTCGCAGGATTCTCTTTCCTTGAAATTCTACTTAAAAAGTTGTTTAAGTTCGCTGAAAAACTATATCTTTTAACTCCTTTGACAGACCTTATGAGACTCTTAACGTATTATGTTTTGAAAACATGCACAAACCTCCCTGAAGTCCAAGTCACCAAAATTATCATAAGTAAATTTAATGCCGGTCGTTATGTGTAGGTAAGGAGAACGAGAACAATTATAATAATGTCTCGAAATTTGTATCCAGGTAAACATGAAGTAAATAAAAAAAAAATTATAATATTAAAGATAACAAGCACAGTCCAGTATCTACAGTTCTGGAAAGTTGGTAAAATAATAAGATCCTTAAAATATCCCTTTTCTTCGATGCTTGTTATTTCGTTTCACAATGTCTTCTTGTTTCACAAAAAAAACCTAATACGAATGTATACTTCCCAATGGACATAACCATGCCCTTCGGTCATATATGCAAATGTTATCCTGGGAAAATGTCTTGTCTTCAGACCAATGAATGCTTTTAATGGTCAACAGGACACACACACTCATCTATATAACAAAATGGACAAACATGGCTACACCGTTTGCAAATTAGCCACTGTCCATCTCAGATGGATACTATTCCCTGTCTCTATTATACTGGCCTGCCAGCCAATTGGTAAGATAAAACCTGGACACAATTAGATGAGTTCCCTGAAATGGAATGCCAAAAGGACCAAAGGACCAAAACGGACAACGTATATATGTATGTGTATGTATGTGGGGTATCTAGAAGAGGAACTGTACAACAAGATAGCAAGGACGACTTAGTCATCATCATCCAACAATTGAATGCAGGTGAACAAGCAACAACGAGAGGCTGAGACTTAAGGACGAAGGGCAACAACGACAACAACAACCAAAAAAAAAAAAAAATCCAACATCCACTTGTTTCCATTGTTGCCTGAAGTGCGTCACTTATTGTGCTTTTTCACGAGCTTCCTCCGCATAAGGATCTAATATAATTGATTGTAAACGAAGTACAAGTCCTTTTTCTGAATCATTCGTCCTTGGCCATCATTTGCAGTATCCATTCATTGATATGCACAGGCACACTGCGATTTCATGCATACCATCAGTGTTGAAGGATTCCTCATTCCTGTGTGCGGATGGGCCAAAACTGAATTCAAAATTGAATATCCTGTGTTCTATCGAATGTGTGTGTATAATTCTCAACTGACTTTTGATCCATAAATGTCAAGGAAATAAAGGAAAGGGAAATATTTCTTTTGCGACAGTCCGCCGAATTCCTTGAGATATGGTAAAATGATTGTTCCATGACATCCCGGCGCATTATATACGCTCGAATGCAATAAAATAACGATCTTGTATCCTGCACTCTGTAGTCTTTTGCAGACCCACTTAAGTTTCTTGGTCAAGTATTGTATGGTCAAGTCGTATATACTGGAAATGCTATTCTTGAGTTTATTCTTAAACAAAGATATGACCCTCATAGAGATGTATTACAAAAGAAACTTAAAAAGGGCAGAAGTATTTTGATAACTACACAAAATATTTAACGGTCAAGTGGGCCACCCACGACAGGACAATCGACAGGCATTTTAAAGGCCAAATTCTACAGTTTTTTTTTCAATTGTATTCTAAAATTAATTGCAATATGTACTGGATCGCAAGTACTTAATCTTATGTGCAGTCACATTCTGAAGGGCACCTGTAGATTGTGGTTTATTCTGTCACTTCAGGGAGGGTCAAATCGCATGACTCTAAGTCATTCGGCGAGAGATAAATTTACCCTCAAATCGATCATGTCAGTCGCGTCCACTGTGTGCCACGTAGTATCACCCTGTTGGAACCTTATTTCGTCTATTGTTCAATTTGGCCCAAAAGAAAATGATTATCTAATGTATATGTGTTTTTCACACTAGCAACCAAGTTGCCGTCTATACTGGTACACCGTAGAAGCTTTATAATCGTTCTGTAGCGCTGGCCCATATTCAACAACAACCGTTTATATTCTTAGGATGCACCTGGTGAACAATGCATTTGGAATGTTTTGCATAATAAACTCGAAATTCTTTGGCACAACTCCCTCCTCCTACCGACCCATAGCACTAACATCCCTTCTTTCTAAGGTCATGGAAACGCTGATTAACCGTCAGCTTAAGGAATATCTCGAAGATCGCAGCAACCGTTCCACTGGTGATCTGATGGCATATCTCACCGAACAGCGGAACAAATCTTTACATCGCTTTGGTGAAAGTAAGATTATTGCTCTTGATATCTCCAAGGCATTTGATAGAGTTTGGCATGAAGATCTCTTATCGAAAATGCGCGTGCTTTTGGAATTGATGATACTCCTGTTCGTTGGATTAGAAGCTATCTTCTGGACCGTTCAATACAAGTTATATTGGACGGATTCAAATCTGATTCCCACAAAATAAATGCTGGTGTGCCGCAGGGCTCCGTTCTGTCTCCGACTCTTTTCCTCATTTTTATAAATGATCTTCTGTCTGTTACTTCTAATCCACTTAACTGTTTTGCTGACGACTCTACCCTCAGATTTTCATATTCGTTCGATAATTCACGTCCTTCGCCTTCGGACGTACAATTGCAACGGTACCGTATGTCAAGCTCATTAAACTCCGATTTATACAGCATTGTCAAATGGGGTAATAGGAATCGTGTGAAATGTAATGCTTCGAAAAATCAATGCTGTCTTCTGTTGTTAAAGCTAAACATACCCCCCATTCCATTGTCCATCAATGCCACTTACATTGAAGAAACCGAAAATTTTCAGTACTTGATATGTGTGTCAACGACGACCTCCGTTGGAACGACCGAAGTTTTTTCCCCTTCTGATCTGGCTACAATTTATAAAGCGTTTATACGCCCAAAACTTAAGTTTAACTCCCAGCTCTGGACAGGTGTTTCACCTGCTCGATAGAATACAAAACAGAGTGATGAGATTGATAGGAAATAGAACCGCCGCTGAAACAATTGCTTCTGTCGAACACCGGCGCAATGTTTCATGTCTTTCCTTATTTAACCGTTTCTTTCATAAAAAATGTTCACTCGAGGTAGCCAGTTGCATTGCTCCCCTTAAAAGTTTCCCCCGTAATACTTGACTCACAAGGAATGCTCATCAGTTCACCCTTGAGCCCAATTTCGGACGTACCGTGAAATTTTTTAGCCGTACAACACGACTTTGGAATGGTTTACCCGGCGAGATTTTCCCTTGCCATTTCGATTTGCAAGCATTCAAAACCAATGTTAATCGACACCTTCTTTCCCTCCCTCCCTAATCAACCTTTGCTCGCGCAGTGCGTTTTAACACTATAAGGGCAAGACACAAATCCCTTTTGCGCTCGCTTGTTATAAAAAAAAAACAGAATAAAAAAAGATTTGGTTGTCTGTAAAGTCGGTTTACGGACGATAGTTTTACGTGATAACGTCATAAGAATACATTGATGGCAGCAACACCAACATACAGACCGTTAACTCACACCCACAAACCCTCTCGCTAAATCCACCAACACCCCATCTACATCTACTTTCTACTTTAACAAAACTCCGCCTATTTTGTATTTCTTTTTCTCTTCGTGTTCTTTTTGAATTATTTTGGGAATTTGGGCCTGTCCTTTTTCATGTTCGCCTGGTGCTCATAAAATCGATTTTGGTTGAAAAAAATGGACCACAAACCCTCTCTTTTAATCCACACACACATACACCCCTTTATTACATCTACTTTCTACTTTAACAAAACTCCGCCTAGTTTGTATTTCTTTTTCTCTTCTTGTTCCTTTTGAATTTGGCTGGAATTATTTTGGGAATTCGCGCCTATACTTTTTCATGTTCGCCTGGTGTTTTATATACCTTATATGCCATTATTATCGCCGCAATGATATGTTTGATTGATCTACAATTTTGTTTTCTTTTTTTAATTCATCAATCAAACTTGGGCCTTTGATGTTAAAATGCGATGTTCCTTCTTTAATTGACCTTTTATTTCCTCTGAAATTATTTTCAAATTAATATTTTTATGTAATAATTTAACATTAAATTGTAAATTAAAAATCAATTAAATCAAACTGCAACTCCCATAGAATCTCAGAATGCAACAGAACTGGTTCATCATCATATCATAACTAACGACCATATTGAAAAGGACGTATTCAATTACAGCAAACGATTCATGTCATCCTGATGGGGATATTCCTAGCACCCCATAAAGTTGCTCCGCAATAATTGCTTCACCAACAATTACAACACAACGATGAGGACGACAAACGGTCGGCGAACGACTTCTCTCTAAATAAAGCCAAACATAACACAAAAAACAACAACAACAACAGAAAGCTACAAAAACCATCATCATGAAGGCGGTCGTCCTCGTCGTCGTCGTCGTTGTCGGCCTTCAGTCGTCAGGAATAATGCACAAGAAATCCAAAAGACCACGAGAAACCAAGCCAGCGAAAAATAAATGTAAACCCTGCCATGATCATTGCCTGTCGATATCTTTTGCGCTTAACGAAGAGAACAAACCGCATCCAATTAAAAATAATGAACTTAATTAAAACTATGTTATAGCCCATCGATTTAGTGAACTAATTAATGAAATATTTCTAGCCACAGTGATCCGGTATACTATGTATGTAACTAAAGAGTATTGTACCAGTTGAAGTCGAGTCGTCGGATGGCGAATAGAGGGAGAGAGGGCCGGGAAACTCTTCCAGAGTCCAGAGAATGCTGTCCCAGTTGTAGCTGCTGATGTACGGTAACGTACATCATTTGCCAATTGCAACTCCCCCAGAGTTTAAAGCCTCGAGGTGATTACTGCCGGGTAAAGATGTGAGGTGAATTTCTCCAACAAGGTAGTTGATGAAAGGAATACTTGTTTAAAAGCTCAAAGCTTTCAGGTGGACTTACAAAAAAATGCTGAAAATAAGCAAATAGATTTAAATTAATTAATTAATTAATTAATATTGGCGGAAAATTTATCAGGATAATGGTTATTAGATTGAATGAAATATTGTCAGTATAAGTACTAAACTGACAGAGGAATATGCTAATAATAAACTGACAGATGAATCTGAGATCTTGGGAGTCACAATACCTTTGAATTTGTTTTTGCATTTATTGACTTATCAATTAAATATTGACAAAAATATATACTGACCGTCGGGTGACATTTTGGAAAAACAAACATATTGACAAATGGAATGATGTTGATTCACCGCTATTTCGAAAACTTGAATGCACAGGGATATTGATAAGCATATTGAAAGAAATATTGACAGGTACAGTATATATTAGCAGTTAAATTGGGAATTATCTGGAAATATGTTGCCAAATAAAATGATAAATAATCACAGACAGACATTTTATGAGAAAGAATGCAGGTATATTGATAACCATATTGATAGAAGTATTGATATGTAAATAAAAAGAAATTTTTACAAGATTAGCGATAAAGGGACAAATGAATACATAAATGACAAACTCAGATTATATCTGAGTTCCTACAATCAAGATACAGATTTCTACAGATTTAATGCATAATGGAATGGATAAGCGTAATGACAAGAGTATTGATATTTAAGTTTTAAGCGATATTGACGACAGAATTAGTGATAAATTGGTACATTAGTCTGAGGCACTAGAAGTGATGGTTTATACATTACACCTCTTTAAATGAACCGATCAATATATTCTGTCATTTCATTTATTTACAGATTTTTCAAAATGAATAATGACGAAAATATTGACAGTAAAAAATGAAAAAAAAGTTATAAATTGAATGGCATTAATTCACATAAATCTTGGAAAATGGAATACAATAGGGGTAAAGTGAAATAAACAGTCTTCTTTAAGAAAATGTTTCAGTATAATCACTCATTTCATCTGTCGTTTTATTTGCAATTTGCAAATTGGCAGTTATTTTGGCAGTAGGAATATCAAACATATTTGCTTGATTTAATGTCTGTCAAACAATATCGGATGCACAGGGATACTAGCAAATGTATTTATAAGAGTACTGATTGGTTGATTGACAGAAATATTGACAGCATTAGTGATCAACTGCAGGTGAATATGCTTATGATTAACTGATACAAGAATCTGAGATACTAAGAATATCTTGAATTCTTAGGATCTTAAATTCTTGTATCAGTTTATCATAAGCATATTCATCTTCAGTTGATCACTAATGCTGTCAATGAATTAATTTCGAAAAATTAAACTTTTGAATATCTTTTGAAATATTATTTACTCATTTTTCAGTTAAATAATGACATTAGTAAATACTGAATAATAAATTGAGAGTCAAATTGCGGATTGCATGGATATTGATTGTCACTGGATTAAAAGAAATTTCAGAAGACCAATTTTGTAGAGATTTTGATTAATATATTGATAGAAGTACTGCATAGTAGATTGATAGAAATATTGAAAGAGTAGTTGAGAAACTGACAGATGAATATGGGACAATAAAGGCCATGTTGTCTAACAACTCTTTCTCTAAAAAGCCCATCAATATTTTCCTCACATTATCAAACACTTCAATTGTAAAATTTGAAGTCAATTTCAAAACTGAATTGAAAATATTGGCAAACAAACTTAGGCAAACGAAATTAGATTAATTGACATAAATTCCAAAAGACGAAATTGAATTTAATTGTAAATTGTAACTAAGCAAAAATTTAGAGGAATATTGACAGAGTTACTTATAAACATACAGATGATTTTGTCATATTTTAAAAGTAAAGATATATCGTATAAGAGTTAATTTTTAAATTGTCGATCATTATTGTGAAATGGATGACATTAGTGTAAGATAGAATGTGTAGAGATTCTGTTTATTGCATTAATAGAAGTATGAAGTGTGTAGTTAGTGGTTAGTGTGTGGGACTGCTAAGCGAAGAGTCTGGGTTCGAGTCCCGCTCATAGCCACTTTGTTTTCCGGGGTACTGCCTCTTGCGAGGAACTTACAAAATCTCCAAGAGTAAAAATTTGTCTCGAAAAGTGCATCTCATGTAGCCGTTCGGACTCGGCGGTAAATTGTAGGTCCCTTCCATTCTTGCAGATTATCCACAGACTCACAGGAATGGTTGAGAGTATAAGTCACTGGGCCTTGGATCCTTAAGGAGCTGTCGTGCCAATAAATTTATTTAATTTATAGTAGTATGAATTGTAATGTAGATTGAAGGAAATAATAACACTATAGTTGATAAACAGATAGATGAATTTAAGACAAGCTGTATAAAAACTCGTCATTCAATAAATCCACCAATATATTTGTTCAAATCGTCGTCACTTAAACTATACACATTTAAGTCAATATAAAATACAACTAAAAAATATTGATGGATAAAGTTACACTCAAAATGAAAGACAAAACTATAGCCAAATGGAAATATTTCGAACGACTCAATGCACAGAAATATTTATTAAGACAATTGACAAAAGTCCTGAAACGCAGATTGAAAAAAATATTGACTGGGAAGTGATGTAAAAAATATATTGACGGAAAAATTGACATTCAAAATTGGAGTCTTTTTGGCACTAGGAAACCAAACATATTAGAAATAAAATAATAATTCTTTGACAGATATTTCGAATGATTGTATTCTAGGGGATATTAGTAATTATGTATTGATAAAGGTATATTGGTATAAATATTGAGAAGATTAGTTAAAACTGTAGATTATATGCTAATAATAAACTGACATAAGGATCTGATATCTTATAGTTTAGGTTATCAGATTCCATGCATATTGACACTGATGCACATTAATTTGGAACATAGAAGGTGCTGAGATTTTTATATATTGAACGAGTTAGTTATAAACTTATAGATGATTCTGTCACTTTATAAGTAAACTTTTCTACGAATTAATTTTTGACTTTACTCAATTGTCATTTAAATATTGACGGATAAATTGATAGTCAAAATGGAGGAGCCATCGATCTTCTGTTCATCAATTTGTTTTAATTACTTTTACTGTATCAACTAGTTTTCTACAGAACTATACATTTTAAAACACAGAAACAAATTGTATATGTATCACTTTGGTGAAATTCACCAGTTTTTTTTTATATCCGTGAGTGCAGATGTATCATGAAAGATACTATCCAGATGGAGCATCTACCCCGACCCCCTTAACCAGGAACCCTTCTCAACCGACACATATCGACAATTTATTAAAATATATCACTGTTGTAGTGGCGGCTGCGGTGCAACCGGCGTTTTGGCGGTGCTGGTTTAAGAGAAGAGTGTCTGAAGAAATTGGAGGAAAAACGGCGACTAATTGTGTATCCCATTAAAGGTGGATGCGACCGATAGATAGATATTTGGTTAGAAAATTGATTCCTAGTCCGTGTCGATGTTGGTGCTCTGCAATCGAGATAAGGTCTATTCCTTGTGTATCTAGGTTTTTTTTTTTGGTTTCTATTGCTGGCACTTTAAGTTTGCTATTGGCGATGTTCATGATGCTGGGGCATGAGGGAAGTGGTTGATGCACAATCAGATGTACTAAAGCGTGCTGGGAAAGTAACAGTTGATAGGTGCAGGAGAGATATGATAAGACAGTGCTGATTGCAATTAGAAGTGGAAAAATGTCAGAGATCGGACCAATTGGTTGGATTTTTTATTTTCCACATCTTGCTATCCGTGCGATGCTGAAGGTTAGAAAGTTTAAAACGAGATCGAATGGTGAGATATTGAAAGAAATGCGGTTATTGTGAAATCACTTTAACGAATGGTACTTTTTTTATCAAAATGCATATCAAGGGACCTATATGTTTTCCAACCATAGGTAGGATTCTTAGATCCTAGTTTATGTTGGCTCTTATTTAAACAGGAGCAATGAAAAATTAAACGTGTTTCGATTTGAGATACATACACAAATATGTTAAGATTTGTTAGAAAATTTTTCTCTCAAAGTAACCTAAAGTGTTCTGATCCGCAAATTTGACAAAGTGGAGCATCGCTGCACTATTAAGCAATCTTTGATAAAAAAGATCTTAAGGAAAACATAACTTGCCCAATAACTCTATTGTTGATCAGTTGCCTTCTTGGCATACAGAAGCAGCTATTTGCAAACCAAGGTTCTTAACTATTTCATAGTTGTAGCTGTCTATTGTGATGTTTTGTCGAAGACTTCATTTCATCTTGTCTTTTCTTAATGATATCACATGCTTAGTCTATTGTTTATTGACAGCTTAAGACGCTTCAGAGCTTCTTTTTCATTACCCACAAGACGGAGTATTGGTGGAATATTTAAAACCAAATAGCAGCGAACCATGTTATCGTGGTTAGTTTTTCGCCACAGGTAGGGTAAATTCATCGCCACAGTCAATAACTTAATTTGCTTATTGAATACAAAGTCAAGCATCTTGCTATACACTAGTCCTCAAACACTAAAAATCCAACCAAGAAGGAAAGAAGGAAAATAGTAAATGGAATTCGAGAATTTTATAGACCAATCAGTAAAAATTGTAGGAAATTGTAGACTCGTATGAGAAATCTCCGAAAATTGTTAATAAAAATCAGAAAAAGTAAAAGATCTTCTTGAAGAAACATATGCTTGGTATTCTTCTAATGAATATATAAAGATAACACAATGGTTGCATTTAAAGATGCAGAAGGTGCTTGAAAGTTCTTTAAACATATTTTCTAAACCAAAGCGAAAGTATACAGCAGAACCCGAGGGATTCAATTTCGTAGACTTCTATTTGGCGAATTTTGTTTTAGGATTTGGGTCTTAATCCGTACAAGATGTAACTGACCCAGGAGATCAAGGTTCATCATCGTAGACAATGCTGTTTTCTTCTGATTATCCACCAAAATGTTAGAAGTTTAAGAGCGCTGGTCACTCATATCAATTTTTTTACCTGCATTCCCAAATCCTGACTCGGATTCAGGTTTGTTGCTAAAACTAAAAAAAAATTACGGTGCAGCAGGCTCGCACAGTGGTTCCTTTTAATGGAGCAGTTAGAAAAAAATGTATAAAAAATAAACGTTTGGCCTAATCTCGTTTAAATTTAATGGATATTGATGATATTAAGGGAACTTGTTTCCAACGTTATAATAAAAATTATGGGTTTTGACGTGATAACGTCTTATAAATCGATGACAGGCTACACATACGAAATAACATGAATCATGCCGATAAGACTCATGCTGATAAGACTCATGCTCATAATGCTGATAAAAAAGTGATGCACGCTGCGATACTGTGGTTCTTTTAACCAAAATCGATCGCAAACATATTCTGAGCACCAGGCGAACATGAAAAGAACAGGGGCAAATTCCCAAATTAGAGAAAAGAGAAAAAGAAATACAAAATAGGCGGAGTTTTGTTAAAGTAGAAAGTTGATGTAGATATTGGGGTGTGTGTGTATGGATTTAAAGAGAGGGTTTGAGGGTGTGAGTTAACGGGCCGTATGTTGGTGTTACTGCCATCAATGTTTTCTTATGACGTTATCACGTAAAATTATCACCCGTAAACTGGATTTACAGAAAACCAACTCTTTTTTGTACAAACAATACGTGTACTTACCAATTACTTATATTGTAAAATGTGATTTTCCACATTGTTCTAAAGAACTATATTTGCGATCTTATCCTAACTATAGTAAGAAAAGTGTACACACATATATATAAAGTAGGTAATTATAAATATATGACAAATAATATTGTGATTCGTAGTGGATTTTTTTATTTAAAAATTAAAATACGCAAATTAGTACAATAAGCCTTGTGCCTCTTTTCTTAGGGGAACAGAACCTTTTGTTTTTGGTTCTGGTCTTAGATGTGATATTTTTGGATCCGATGATATCAGCATAAGATAAATAACATCCTCATTAGTTGCCAAAAGAGAATACTTCCTAGTGTTGTGAATCCTGTAATATCTGTAATCCTAATTTCTAATTTCTTAGGCTTCTTCTGATAGTGAGCCTACAGGAAGTGCTGCCAATTTTATTATTTCCGCTCCATGGAATAGAACTTTATGCACTGTTGCTGGCATGTAATACCACGGATATATGTAATTCAATGGCCAACACAGCTGTTTCCCTCGTATATGTTCCAAATGTATCAGGATCAATTGGGAAAGGGCTGCAGATAGTTTCCAAAACTTCACTTAGTTTTATATATCTCCCGTTATTGTAGGGTTTCCGAAAAATCTTCTTGAAGTGTTACCGTAATTTTTTTTACCCGATCCTTGCTTAATAATATTATCCTTTATACCAACTTTATCATCGAAATCTTTTTGAATGCGCTTTTTTGTATCTTCTTTAATACATTTAGTAGCTTTTGTTGTTCTTCAAGCTTGAAAACCCAAACTGTAGCTTAAATCTAGTAAATATTCCCGTAAACGAATGCAAGCATGTAATGGTGATTGAAGGGCTTCCTTATTAGAAGGCTTTGCAAGTAGTGTAGATAAATTGTTCATCTCTGTCGGGTTTGCGCCACAAATAATATAATTGCTTGAAGAAGAAGTATTGGTCATACCCTGTGCCCCTTTACCATTTATCATTGTGAAATGCAATTGATGTTTAACCTTAATTAAATGTGATTCAAAAACTTTTAAACTTATTTTCAACTCGTGTTTTTTCATCCTGTATTAGAGAATTTTGCGGAAGGATCTTGGTTTGCAAGCTTACAAAATCCAACTCGTGCAAGAATTGAAGCCGAACGAATATCAGGTGAATGGGCCCAAAACGAGATGGCTACTGATCCCGGTTTTCACAAAATTGGGAAAATTGGGCCACGTCTGGAATTTATTCGAGCCAGCACTAGCGGTCACCTCCCCGAAACCTTTTTTAAAACATAATGAAAACCCTTATCTTTATAATCAAGCTAAATTCTTAGCCATAACATTAAACTATATGCGTTTTATTTCTTCTTGAAAACCACACGTCTAAAAAAAACACAGTTTACATACATATGCAGCCACTAAGCAATTATCTAACATAAGAACAAGTTCGTGCGACCCAGTCGGGCATTTTTTAAATTTATTCGACTATGTGACCGCACATATGAGCAAGTACGTGCGATCCAGTCGTGCAATTTATTTAATTGAAGTTTCAGTGCCCTACAATATCATGTTGAAGAGGTCGAGGATTCTTCCAAATTTCAATATTTGAATCAGTTGAGTTTAACTGCAGGGATACTCGATTGTCATAAACAAGTAAGAATCCGATACATCGGAATCACTTTGTGAATTTTTTTGTTTAAACTCACTTTGACCCTAAGATCCATCACAGCCCTATTTCGTCACAAGAGTTAGATTTTGTGCTATGATTTCGTTAGCTTATTTTGTATAAATAACTCTTTTAGCTGTGTGGTCAAGCAAGTCTAGTAATGGGATCTGAGCATTTGCTTCTGCTATTTTAATTTCATCTCGGTAACACTGCATTCTTGATTGTAAAATTTTTGTATATAAGGTAAATATACTGTGGCCAATATCATCAGGAGATTTCTTAATTACTTCGTATTGATATTTTGTTAGTTTTGTTTGAACCAATAGGGCTTATGCTGTGTCAGCACTGAAAACTGAACAAATATTACTAGACGAAGAAGTAGCGGCAGTGTTTATCAGATCTTGGGATATTGTTTTTTTTTAATTTGTGCACTTTAACTTTTTTGCTCGACCACTGCAATCTTTAAACATTTTTTTTTGTTCTGCCTCTTTTTTCTTCACTTGACTCATTTAAGAAAGGGTCACCATAACCATTTTTGAAATTTACTAAAAATTATCTCTTTATCCATTCTCTATATTTGATAAGAACAATTTTGAGTCAATGTACCGAGTTAAGTTATATCTCTGTTTAAAATGCGGTAAGAATCTTTTTTTTTAAATTCTGAAACAATTTGTAAACAAATCCTAAAGAATCAATACTCGTACTTCTGTCAAGAAAAAAATTACACACCGCTTTTTATTCTATGACACAATTATTCATTTTTCCGCTTCTTAAATTTATTATACTCTCAACCAAAGATCAAACGCAAATGCGTTTCGCTGCGAAATTAGAAACGGTAATACCAGAAGCTGATTTCAAGAGCTACTTTACATTGACCTAGCCAACGTGGAGGATCGTGGAGCTTGTTATCTATAGACCAACAAGTACCAAAAAGGGCTCGCTCGAAAGGTTGGTCCACGTAAGAACCTTGTTTTGTATATTGATAAACAAATTTATTAAACCGTTAATGCACTGTTAAATCCAATAAAATAATGGATAAAACTAACTGTTTTTTTACCAAAACTTTTGTATGTAAAGAAAACATGCATATAAAAACTACTAGTTAAAACCTTTTTATTACGAAAATCTTGAAAGAAGTCACTTTAGGTTAACTGTACTCTGGAGCTGAAGAATAAAAAAAATAAATAAATTCTTTAATCTCAAATTCAAATTAAGGTTGAAGTGTCCTTAACTCCAGGATATGCGTTTCGCCCAAGCATGAACGGTGGGCTCATCAGTTAGACCGTTCAGCTTTTCTAAGACGCATAATATGTCGATGTTTACCGACTACTATATAAAATCCATTGCATAATGCTTGGGCGAAACGCATATCCTGGAATTAAGGACACTTCAACCTTAATTTGAATTTAATTCAATAAACTCCACTAAAACAACAACAAACAACTAGCAATAGTTGATTGTTTTAATATTTGTTTATATTCTTTAATTAAATATAATGTAGAATCAAAAGAACCATATTCGCGAACCTGTGTTCGGTTCATTCACCGTAACGTTGCGTCCAACAGCATCTTTGAAAAAATACGGTCCAATGATTCCACCAGCGTACAAACCACACCAAACAGTGCATTTTTCGGGATGCATGGGCAGTTCTTGAACGGCTTCTGGTTGCTCTTCACTCCAAATGCGGCAATTTTGCTTATTTACATAGCCATTCAACCAGAAATGAGCCTCATCGCTGAACAAAATTTGTCGATAAAAAAGCGGTTTTTCTGCCAACTTTTCTAGGGCACTGATTTTGGTAATAAAATTCAATGATTTGCAAGCGTTGCTCGTTAGTAAGTCTATTCATGATGAAATGTCAAAGCATACTGAGCATCTTTCTCTTTGACACCATGTCTGAAATCCCACGAGATCTGTCAAATACTAATGCATGAAAATCCTAACCTCAAAAAAATCACCCGTTACATACGTGTTCTGATGCTTCAAAGGCCTATCTTCATTGATTACCTTACAAAAATTATGTTTAGTTGTTCTTCTGTTTTTTTTTCCAAAAAAATATGTGTAAGGGTTAAAGCCTTGAATTTCATGCTATCGTTTTTACAAAATAACAAGAAAAAACTTACTCGAATTATAACATTCTTATAACCTTACAACTTGTATTCAAAACATTAATTTAAGAAATTTATATTTTCTACTCTATAATCTTGGATTTTCATTAAATGGGTTAGGTGGAAATAGTCCAAACGCAGTGTCAAAAAAAAAGGCTGAAATGAAAAAAAATTAAAGTAGGAAATTAAATTTTCTACAATTATAGTCTTACTTTTTTTTTGAAAAAAGGTATCGTTCGCGAAATATAAACAAAAACTTGACATTTTCGAAGATGGAGCCGATGATGTTACTTTAGCGTCATCATTCACAAAAAGAAAAAAATAATAATTTTCTTGTAAGGAAATATACTTAGTTGCAGTAAATTTTTTTCAAGTACCAAATTTCGTGGATTGAGCCTACAGAGGAAATCACGTCAACAAAAAAATTATAAACTCTACCTCCAGGGTATTGCGGAAAAAGGTATTATTTGAAAAAAGGTAACCAATTCTTCATAAAATACAAGATGACGGCTGAAGCTTCAGCACGATTTTCCCGAAAATCTATATTATTATTATTATTATGAATTCTTTATTAAACTTCTCGATATGTTACAATTTTAAGTATATCTAAGAATAATTGCATGGCAAATTTTTGCCGTCTGCCTAGATTGACTAATTTCGAGTTTTGTTTTCCAAAATAGAAAAAGTTAAAGTTAATAAACATAGTTTAAAAAATTAAAGCAACATATTTAATATTTGTTGGATTCATTTAAAAGATAGAAATACAATTAAACATTTATTTTCACTTCATTATAAAAACTCTACATTTATGATTTGATCAATCAGTCTATGAAAATGCTACGGTAACATAAGGCATGATTAATATAACGACAGAGAATTTTCCAATCTGAATACCCGTTCAAAACATGCTTTGTATCCTCAAGTGTAAGAAAGCTTTTTGAAAAATACAGCCTGCGGATTTCTTGTAATATTGGGCAAATAGCTATAAAGTGGTATGTATTTTCAATTTCATTGAGGTTGCACAAACTACATATCGGGTGAAGGTCACTTCTGTGCGGTTTATAATTTAAGTTAAGCATCTCGGTTCTTGCTTTGAAAATAATACTCATTTGGTCAAAGGAAAGTTTTTCATTAAAATAATTACTTCGGTACAGTATGTGGTTCAAGTCTCGTTGTAGATGTTTGAGCTCTATTTAGACATTGAAGATAAAGAGAGTCATCTACCTTAGCTATACATCTATAGAACGCGTCCTGCCAATCGGCCTGAGTTGTATTATTGAGATCAAGATTTAAACCGTGTCGATCAGCCAACTCATTCCATTCCTTGAAAGGTGATAACTGACCTTGGAGTGCGTATTGCATAATTTGTTTTTGAAGATTTGAGTCGTCCCTTTTCATTACTCTTATTATATAATCAGCATTTGATTTTAAATTCTTAAGGAATATTTGTGGTAAACCGGATTCAACGTGCATAGCATAATTGGATGTAGAACTAGCAAGTTTAAAAATGCGTTTGAAGAAAAAACGTTGAACTACTTCAAAACCATCAATGTTTTGATACCCAAATACCTGATTTGCATAGCAAAGGCATGTGCTTATGGTCGCATCAAATACTCTAAGCTTAGCAGATCCATCAACATATTTGTTGCAAAAAAATTGCTGTTTTTGCTGCAATGCATTTTTCTTTAACATGTGGTCGAAGATCAAGGTTGTATGTTATCAGGAAACCTAAGTATTTATACTCTCTGACACATTCTAATGGATCACGCTCTAAAAACCATTTTTCTTGAGGAAGTCTTCTTCGATGAGTGCTTTCAAAAATCATTATTTTTGATTTTGTGACATTAATTAAGAGCTCCCATAAGTCGCAAAATCGCTTGAGCTTATTTATTTGAAGCTGCAAAGTTATGGGATTATCTGCCAATATAACAATATCGTCCGCATATAGAAGCATCTTTATTAGAGTTTCACCACATTTAACTCCTCCCGGGAAATCTTTGGATACATCATCAATAAACAATGCAAAAATAATTGGACTTAACCCACAACCTTGAGGAACACCAGCTCTTGTATTAAAAAATTCGGACATTGATATTCCATTCCAAATAGCAGCAGAGGTATCGGTTATAAGTAGCTTATATAAATTGAGAAACTTTGTCGATAAACCTAACGTTGAAAGCTTATAGATTAAGGAAGCTCTGTTCACAGTATCAAAAGCCGCCCTAAAATCGACAAGAAAAGCATATACTTTCTTTTTCTTGTCTAAAAACATTTTGACTATACTTGTGAGAGCAAATATATGATCCACCGTGGATAGTCCCGCCCGAAACTCGGCTTGAAAAATACTAAGGAGTTTATTCTCTTCAACCCATCTCGTCAACCTATGGTATAAAAGATGGGTGAATATTTTTCTAAGACAAGGTAGAACCGATATACCCCTGTAATTGCTCGGAAGTTGTAAGTCACCTTTTTTAAAAATTGCGCAAATCCATGCTTTTTCAAACGTTTTTGGGATTGTTTCCTCTTCTAGAAGACTGTTGAAAAAAGAGTTAATTAGTTCCAAGAAATTCGGTGTTGAATTTTTATAAAATTCTGCAGGAATGCCATCAATCCCTGCGGCTTTATCATTTTTCATTGATTTGAGCGTTTCTTGTAACTCTCTTATTGTAATCGGCCCGTCAAGTTCAGGGACTAAAACCAGAGGTAAGACATACTGGAATGGTAAGTGAGTTGAAACAGGGTTCAGGAGCTCTTCAAAGTAGTCTGCAAGTTTTTCAACTTCAATAACTGAAGATGAAAAAGTTTTGCAGCCACCTAGCAGTCTCACCTTTGACCAGAAAGCTTTTAAGTCCTTACAGTTTGAAAGGGAGCCAGCAACCTCATTAATATATTTTTTCTGTTTTTGAATACAAAGATTTTTATAGAGTTTATTCGATTCTAAATAGAGCGTTTTAAAAAAAATTGAACTGGTCTTCCTGAAAAGGTTCAGATAGGAGAAAGATCTTTTACGAAGTTTTCTACATTCCCAGTCAAATCACTCAGAAACAAATTTACTCTCAGATTTAGGTTTTTTCGAGATCGCAGCGTCTCTTATACAATTTGAAATAATTTCAACGGTTTGGTCACAATTCCGAAGTTCTTGAGCAGGAAGGTGAATTAATTGTGCATCAAGTCTTCGCTTATACACATCAGCACGATTGGTTTTCCATTTTATACTATTAACTGCATTTATCGGCATCAACGAAAGATCTTCAAACTTTAATGATGTAACTGTTGGCAAATGGCCAGAGTAATTTGCAGTTGGAACTTCAAAATCTTCAATAATACTAATCCAATTACCCTTCGCCAAGCAATAATCAAAAAAAAAATCTATACTTAGACTACTTATGATCCCCCCCAATTTCAAATTTTTATAATTATAATTAAAAAGTCTCTACTGGGGCGTTTTGTAACCACCCTTATGGGTAAATTGCCCCACCTTAGAGACAAAACGCCCCAGAAACAAAAAGTACAAAATTAATTTTTTGTTCATTATATCTCTTATAGCTTTAGGACCACAAGTGTTGCATCTGGGCATGTACATCGTACAAGTCTCATCTCTCATGTAACCATTCTGAGCAAGCAATACATTGGACCCAGTCATCCTTTGAACTGGTCTGAAAATAATTTTCGGTGCACTCAATGCACTTGTTTTCCTCATCCGAAAATTCTTCCTCGGCGTCAGCTCTTGTGAATAGGGCTTCGTCAAAATCGCTTTCAGATGAAGAAGATTCAGTTTTCCGAACCCTTTTCTTCTTGTTTCCAGCATTTCGCACACATTTAAGTGGTCCTACATGATCTTTGCTTTGAAATATTTTTCTTTCTCCTTTCGTCCTTTGTTTTTTAATATTCTCCGGTGAGTTCAAAACAGAAGCTACTTGCTTTCATTTTGCGGTGAAAGCAGGTAGTCTTGGCACTAGATGGATGACGTTAAGTAGTTTTGTTGGAGTTGGATCAGGTGGAGACTGGATTCCTAGTCAAGATGGTCCTGCAATGTTTGAAACATCAGGAGGTGCAACAGGTGTGTGGTATACAATCAACTGGTGTTAGAGTCATTTGAGAAGAGTGCAAATCGAAATCCGTTCTTTCTTGAAGTTCATTTTCTTCATTCTCACCCAGCAAAGAATCTGACAGTGAAAAAAATTGATCCAGAATGATTTTTTTCCTTGTGCGAATTGCCCTAGCCTGACCGGGGCGTTTTGTAAATTCGTTGATACAAAACGCCCCATGGGCATACCGCTAGTAGCATAAAAGCTAGAGCTATGATAATTACATATTCTAGTAGAGTGTTACAATTATTTCATTTTGTAAATAAACATTAAAAGCTACTTCACGAAAATTTAACAAAATAAAAAATTTTCTTAGTACTCACTTCAATATCTTTTCCACTGACAAATAAACAAAAACTAATATCTTTTCGTAGACAAAAGTGACAGGTGGCCAACATTCAAAACAGGGAGGCTACTAGTTAGGCCACTTGTTAGTTTCAATTGGTATTCTGTATTTTGTATTTTTATAAACCTTCCCGAGGGAAACTTTAACCGTATTGGTGCTATGGTCTATGGAGGTGGGGCGTTTTGCGAACTGGTGCGTATTGTATAGTTTTACCCTACTATAATGCAAGTTATGCATTCGTGCAGATTAAAAAATTTGAGATGACAAATAAAAAATGATTTTACGATGATAGAGAAACTTTTTTTAGTTACTGGCAAAATTCTATCTGTCTGTCTGTCTGTCTGTACGATGTCTATTGAACTACAGGCTAAACACTTGAACCAAACGTCTTCAAATTTAGAACTTAAGGTTATTTTGACATTCTACAGAGGACTTTTTTGAATTTTTTTTTTGCTCAAATATTAACGGTACCGTTAAGTAAAACCTTATTTTTCTCGAAAACGACTCCAAAAAATTTTATAAACAAAAAAATCAGTGCACTTTTGTAAAAATATTTTCGAATAACTTTGTTTTGTATTTTTAATTTTTTTTTTTTTTTGAAAAATCGATATTTTGAAAACGGATATTTGAATTTTTTTCTTAGTCTTGTTGTTAAATGTAAGTAATTTTTGTGTTTAAGTTTGCATTCTTGAATTATTTTTGTTAAACAAAAACCGTTTAATTTAAAAACCGTTCCTACGATTTAAAAAAAATCACATTTTTTCACATTTTCTAGAGAAATAAAGTGGCATTTAAATTTTTCCACTGAAAACTATTTTACGTACTTTTTTCAGACAATCAAAAGTTAGAAAAAATCGAGTAAAAACTTTGAAATTCCTTTAATATTATTCAAATTCTATTCGAAGCTGTGGCCGCACATAAGAACTAGTACGTGCGATCCAGTCGTGTATGCTTATTTTAAAAAATTAAGCGATTTTTTAACTATTCTGTAATTCGCTGATGATTTACAAAATAAGCCCTACATTGCCTAGCTTTTGTGGTTTTGAACAGAATAGTTAAACAAAATGAAATGAAATGAATAGAAGCCGCAAATAGATAACAACCGTTACATCATCGGTGGGATTTTGGTTAAGCGGGATTAAGGTGTGATTCCTATCAAACACGAACCCTTACTTCGCCATTATCGAAAGATTTTTGTTTATATATTTTTTAGCCAGTTAAATGGCTTCATTTGGTTAAATCTTAATTTAGTGAATTTCGTAACTTAAGACACGGGATTGTAAACAAAAGAACGGGATTACAAGAAACGGGATTATAAAAAGCGGGATTTTAAAAACTGGATTTAAATATCCGAAATATAAAAAGCGGGATATCCAATCCAATACCTTATAAGAGATTATATCGTAGCCGGTCTTAAATCTTAACAAATTTGGTGCAAAGTGAGCTAAAATTTCCCGAAACAAATGGACAAATCAAAAAAAAAAGACAAAGGTTCACAAACGCAAAAAAATCGCATCACTTTACGCGTCAACTTTTCATTATTGCAAAGTTTTCTAAACTGATGAGCAAAAATGAAACAAAAAAAAGCAACAACCACTTGTTGGAAGACAACGATATATGAACTCGCAGCTTCTGTTAAGTGCGGTGATTTTGACACTTAAGTTAAATTCTATTTCATCTTCTACATAGTTTTGTCTTATTTGTTTCTTTCAAAGACTTTTGCTTTCAACGCACTTTAAGGCAACTATACGTGCGCCCAAATCATGCTTATTTTATTCAATGTTTTATGTCAATTTTAATGATTTCCAATAAAGCATTCAAAACAGCAAAACCAATTGAACTGCAAATTTAATAACTACCCCTAAAGTCAAAGTAAAAATTATTAACGGTGTTCCTCTTTTTCTTTTCGCATTTGTTCGCGGGACTCCGCATCGTTCGCCGGCGATCGCACAAAACACTAACAGACAGAAAAACGCCAATCTAACCAACTAATGAGGACGAAATGAAGGCCAGAAAGGAATGAGATAAAAATCCAAGATTTAATGCCACACTTCTGCAGGACTTATTAAATCACATTCCTTAACGATATACAGCGTGGTGATGCTGAGGCGGCGGCGACGAAATGGATCGCTGGTTGTATAGCAGCGACGACGGTAGGTTATTTCTACATCCGTGCCGGTATACCTTCCTGGCCATCATCATCACCGCCTGTGTTGTAGTATTCCCTGTGAACCTGCAATGATGATGATGATGGTGTTCGACATGCTCCACAGAGAGTTGTGTGGTGCGCCATAACGATTACTGGTCCAGATCGGTGACGACCGAACGATCGGCGAATTAACAAACGGTTTGGTTGAACAAGTGATATTACAATATCAATGTATCTATACGTATCTATGAAATTCAATTGTCGTGGGTAGTCCCATATGGTGGATGACGGTTGCGGGATGTGGCAATGTGGCAAAGAATTGGAGACGAGTCATTTTAACCATGGGAGGGTATTCCCTGGCGATGATGATTCGACTGGCCATGACGATGAGCTATGCTCAGTGAAACACATAGATCCAAGTAGAATGAAAGTAAAAGCCATCGGCAGACACTGAAATCGGATCTCGAGCCGAGATTTCGTGCCATTCAATTATTTATCGGAAAATCCTTTTAACAAGGACATGATGGCGAGTTGAATCTATGCACTTGTCAAATCTGCTTTATCTTGAAATTCGAAGGGGGAAGTTAGGATAGAATGGCGATAAAATGACTAGAAAAGCCAAAGGTGGTATCAAAACTAGAAGGTAAGGTGCGATTTTCTAAGATGCAGTTCCTTAGCCGCACTACACGAATGTGTGATCAATTATCAATACTTTAAAAAATGTTTAAGTGGAAGCTTGGTTTTTCCATTAAATTTTGTTTAAAAGACTTTTAAAGGCTTAGAATGACTCAAATCGAGAAACGATCAATAACTTCCTATGAACCTCCAAACACTCTTTTATCCTAAACTACTCTTGAGGGCTTCAATGTACTCTCCATACGCTGTCTCCTCCGTTTCATTGTCTTTAAACAAAACAAATAATTAAAATCGTTGTTTCTCCGAATCCATTTGGATCATTTTTGATGAAGGAGTCATTAGGCGAAAAGAAGTTAATGCGGCTTCAATGTCGTCCTTAACCTGATTATCCTCATCTATTTTAATCGTCGCGTCGTTGAGTAATGCGACAGGCATTTGCCAAACAAAACGGCTACAGTGAGAAATTATCAACGTTATTGTTAGTTAAGCATCCTGTCAACTTGGCATGAATTCGACCACACCTCGGGAACTCATCAGTGTTGGGCTGGAGCACCCAACACCACATCACCGGCTGTCATCGTTGTTCAGGTGGTGGGATGATGAAATGCACTTGCTTGACTGCGCGTCCACGATACCATACCATATTGCAATCTCCATTCTGTTTTCCATTCAACGCGCCATCGTTTGTGGCAGGATTATCATCGTTTTACCGCTGTATCTGCCCATTCCTGATGGTTCCAGAAGAGCCAGAACAGTGTGTTGGCGGCGCGGCGCGGCGTTGGCATAGAAAGTCTGTAAGGAGAGCTATAGCTGCCCCAGTCCCAAAGAACACTCCCGCATCCTAGCATTATAGTGTTTTTAGGATGAAGACGATGACAAAAACAACAGCGACGACGTCGGCTCTGAATGTACAACGACCGCTTCGGTGGAGTCTCTGTTCAGCTCTTCTAAACAAGCAAACAAAAAAAGAACGATTTTAATGATTTCGAAATAATTGAGCCCATTTTTGGCTCACGGCTATGGAGGATGATTATGGCGCGGTAATGATTTTGACGTCGACAATGTTGGGGGCTCATAGAAGGGGCATGCTGCAGAAGAACACAGACTTAAACTTCTTGCATGAGTTGTGTAGAATAAGGCAGGGCACGATATGTGGTTCACTGATGATGCTAAGGGTCTTGTGTGGATATAAATGATTATGAAAGACATCCTAGGTACTGTGCATGTACTGCAATCATAATGCGGGTTAAAGGTCCTGCCGGGTTTGAGGGATTGCAATCATTAAGAGTCTCTTTCTTTTATATAAATAATCACAGTTTTTATTGCTTTGGGGTGGAGGGGTGGAAATTATACTGAATGTGTGTCAATGCATTTTCAAGGAGATTGGTTTTTATTTGTGCGCACTGCCGGCTCCTGTCACATGGAGCCTTTGTTAGTGTCATATCAACCTGGAGCAAATTGGAGAAATAGAGCGTGCGGCGGTTGTGGATGATTTCAATGGACATTTTTAAGGTTGTTTAATTGCTCAAGGATAACATGTGGACCAACGGATGGAGGAAGCTTGGAAAAATGATGTTTGGCTTTAGAATTGGAAAGTATGCAAATTTTATTGAGGAATGACTAAGCAACAGGAAATGTTGTTAAAAAAAAAATATTAGTTTTTGTTAGACAAATTGGTTTTTCTTAAATATTTTATGCGCTTTTAGTCAATCAATCCAGTCATTAAATGAAATGACCAACCAGGTTTTAATAGGAATCAAATACAATTCAACTTTACTCATCGTCATCTTGGATAGTGGATATTACGTAAGATGTTTATATTCGGAAGCGAAAAATCCAGTGACCATTGAAGCAATACCTAATGTCACTTTCTGACCAAGTCTAAGTAAGTCAATGTAAGGTGTTCTGAACGCATGTATACATTTTCCCAGAATGCTAGAGGAGTGCCTTCGTCGGCAGTCAACTAAGTAAAGAATTTTCTCTGATTAATTTCATATGAAGGAACTTGGCCTTAATGTGGATTTTCGTCCCTTTTTTGAAGACATCACAAAAGCTTAAACCTATTTTGCCGAAATATTTCTCTTTGTCATTTTTTCACCTTTTTGGTTTCCAAAAAGGTGGTCTTAGGTTAGGGAATGTCAGTCGATCCCGACTAAGAAGCTTAAAAGAAAAATATCAGGAGGCACCGACGAGATAAATGACAAAAGTCTCACCCAGTCGATTGAAGCAACATGAAGTGCTTCCTTACAAAGAGGAGGAAACTCTTCGAAAATGATGAGCCGGTTGCTTTCATCAGTTGATTAGCCGAGGTGGATATTCACACCGCTAAGGCGGTATCAAACGCTATAACAAGAAAAGTTGCCGCTGATATCCTTGGATTAAAGCTGATCAAAAAAACTCTGGACAGGCACCAAAAGTGAGAGATATAAGAAGTTAGGACTCTTAAATAATAATGAATACATATTATGTTTGTACTAAGTGTAAGAAATACCTCCCTCTAATTTTGTGCTTAGAAACAGAAAAAAAAATTTAGACTTAACTTTTAGGACTCCGAACTTAAACTGACTGGTTAGAGATTGGGATTTTCAACGATTTTTCAATGTCTGGCGATAGAATCACAGTGTTAACTTTGAAAAACCTTCCCACAGAGAATAACTTCGAAATGAATTGTGATTTTTCATATATAAACACAAATATACTTTATTTTAACTGTTTTTTTTTATATATTTTTTTAAAGTAAATTCTTTGCTTTATAAATATTTATGTAATATATGTATATATATTATTATATTTAATAAATATATATATATTTTATTGTTATGTGTGTATATTTATTTGTATTAAATATTTGATGCTTCTTAAAGTTATATATCTTAACGTGTCTGTAAGAAAATCTTGAAATAAATAGCAATAAATACCTATATAGAAATAATTTGTTTGTATTAAAATTTAAAAAAAAAATTATATCACCTTGTAATATATTTGCATTACTAAAGGATTTAAACAAGAAAGACGCAAATTTTTAACGGATAATTTATTTTATATTAATATTTATTCACAGTTATTTTTATTAAAAAAAAAAAAATATTAGGTACATATAGGGTTTTTAAATAAGAGCGCTGCAAAAGTTTATTTAAATAAATCAAAAACCCTTTTGGATATCAATAAAATTCTTTATTTATGTGAAAGTACGTTCGATGCCATTATGTATTTAACTCGATTTCTTTTGCATAGCCACCACAGGCACCCTTGCAAAAGTCCAGACGCTGAACACAATTTTTTACAGTTTTCAAGCATAAATCGGCCGATACTGCTGCAATGTCACGTTCGATATTCGTACGAAGTTCATCAATCGTCGCTGGCTTGTTGGCATAGACCATAGACTTGACGTAGTCTCACAGGAAATAGTCTAACGGCATCAAATCGCACGACCGAGGCGGCCAAGCGACTGGACCATTTCGTCAGATAACACGTTCTCCAAACTTGGTTTCCAATAAATTGATTGTGACATTCGCTGTGTGGCTAATGGCGCCGTCCTGTTGGAACCACATGTCCTCCAAGTCCATATCATCCAATTGGGGCCAAAAATATTCGGTTATCATAGAACGGTAGCGATCCCCATTCACAGTAACGTGCCTGTCTTGATCATCACGGAAGAAGTACGGCCCAATGATGCCGTCGGTCCGAATCATTTTCAAGTTGTTGCTCAGCCCAATTCACGAACATACGACGCTTCTGGTGTTCAAGCGGCTTCAGTTCTTGCGTCAATTTAATCTTGTAAGGATGTAGGCCAAGATTTTTTCGCAAAATTCGCCACAACGACGTCACAGAGATGCTGTGAGAACGACGTGTGAGAGACACAATTGGGCTTTCTGCAATTGAAGCCTCAGCGGCAGCAATATTCTCGACACTACGGGCACTTCTTTGTCTCACTGGCACGGGAACATTTTGTATTGTGCCTGTGGATTCAAATTTGTCCACTAGACGCTCATTTGTTGATCTCCTAGGACGATTATGACGACCATAAATTGGACGTAGCGCTCTTAACGTTGAGGCCACTGTTCGATCTGTTAGATACTGAAAACCGTAGTTCTTCGAAAAGATATTTTGGTTTACGTGTAGTTATGATTTTACAAAGTAATATCAATGTTCGAAATTTGATAAAATTATCGAAGGACATTTCTATCATATCATATCATTTATCATATCTTTTTAATCCATAAATATATCTTATGGTGCTATTAAAAGCTACTTTTAAGTTATTTTTGCTGCAGAAATCGCAATTTTGATAGATTTCACATCCGTAGGTTAGGATTGGTAAAACCAAAGACTTAGCAAGTAGAATTCTTGTTTTAATCGGAGTGAGCTCTGAGCAGTCCATAATGTTCTAAGGGTGCCATATGCTTTTCCCACTAATGAGTTTATATGGTCATTCCATGTAAGAGTCCTATTGAAAACCACACCAAGATTCCTAGAAGTGTTTACAAATTCTAACACAGTGCCGCTTAACATGATTGGAGGGAAATATGACAGATCAAGCTTTTTTTTTTTTTTTGGATATAACAAGGCAGCCCAATTCGAGATCCGCTCGAGGTCCTGATTGATGGAAAAGCGCAGTTTTCAATAAGGCCTAGCGAACAACTTCTGTAGATCTGAATATCATCTGCATAACAATGCTTTGAAGCGTCGGGAATAAGAGAAGCGATTTCATTTATATATAAGGAGAATAGCAGCGGGGATAAAATGGAACCTTGGGGAACAGCTTTAAGTATAGGAAGATACTCAGACAGACTATTATCCATACAGACGACTTGTTTTTTGTTGCTAATATAAGATAGAAGTAATTTTATTGCTTCTGGAGATACCTTAAATTCTCGACGCAACTTATTCATTAGCACTGAGTGGTTCACCATGTCAAAGGCTTTAGAGAAGTCTAAAAGAACTAAAAACGTTACGCTATCTTTATTAAGCTCAGTTCTAATTTCTTCAATGACTATTAGGAGGTCGATTGTACAGCTGTGTTGAGCGCGAAAGCCAGACTGGATTGTTACCAAGTAGTTGTTGTGGGTTATATAACCGTTTAGCTGTTTTTGCAAAATGCGTTCATAAACTTTTGATAAAAATGGAAGAATGGAAATTATTCTAAAATCTTCACAAAGTGAGTTTTTGGGAATCAGAATTATTCCATTGCTGTGGAAAAATTCCTGTTGTGAGTACTGTGTTGATGATATGAGTACAATAGGACAAAAGCATTGGCAAAATTGATTTTAAAAATACAGGATTTATTCCATCGACTCCTTCAGCAGTGGATTTTATTGAAAGAAAACTATCCACTACTTCAAAATTACTAACTCCTGAAAAACTAAATGCAGATTCGGTTAAGGATATTGTTGAATCAGTGAAAAGTTCAGTTGAGGTTAGATTGTTTGGAGTAGATAAAAATTTACGATTAAGCTCGGTTTTATCAATATTGTTTTGCAAACTTTGTCATTGTTTTCCAATACCTATCTTGCGAAGATTTTCCCAAAGTTTTCGACCATCACCACTAACATTTAGTCTGCTAGAGAAAACTTGCTCTTTGGCAGTTCTTATTTCTAGAACAACCTTATAACTTATAAGCTTTCTGAAGCTCTTCCAACCGAAAAATTATCCAGTTTCTATAAGTTTGATCTCGTTGGTTCATTGATTGTTTTATCCTATCGGTAAAGCAGGGCTTTGAAGCGCATTTATTTTTTTAATTTTCAGAGGCACGTGATAGTTAAATAGCATGCTTAAATTTTCGTTTAAAAATTCCACTTGGTCATCTGGTGAAGGCATAAGATAAATATTGTCCCAAAAATCGATCGAATATTTTGTTGAAGTACCAACATGTTAACGTTTTTGAAATTCCTATATTTTATGTCGTTATTTACAGGACTGAAATCCTATGTCAGAAAAATTAGGTCGTGTTTGGAGAAAACTCGAGCAGAGAGTTAATTATAAAAAAGCACCCGATCATTCTCACTTACAAAAAAAAGGTCCAATAAAGTATTTGAAGTCTTAGTAAAGTGTGTAGGCAAATTAATAGAATGCAAATCAAATGATTTCATATTTTCACTAAAACTGTAATCGACTAAAAAGTTGCTATTGAAATCCCCGCATACAATAATATATATGGAACTTATAGTTATTTGCTCCATAAGATTGTATATGGGTTCTAAATCTACATTTCTATTCGGCCTATAAATAGTTCCCAATAGAAGGTTACTGTTACTATAAACAGATATTCACATGAGGAATCCGATGGCGAGAAAACTTTTTTTTTACAAATAAGGCTTTCTTTGACATAAATTGCCAACCCGCCCCCTCGGTCAGTTATATCTAAGCGAAAAAGATTATAACCCTTAAGAGAGTATGAAGCGTCACTTATATCTTTCGAGAACCATGTCTCTGAAACACAAACCGCGTCAACTCCAGAATTTTCAAACAAATATCTAAGCTCGTCGATCTTCAGCATCAAACTTTGAACATTGATATGACTTACGTTAAACCCTTCAACGCGATTGCTAAAAATGTTTACCATTGTTCGTAGTATAACGTCCCTGCTGCTACCCGTGGAACCCACATTCAACTCACTCAACACTGTAACGAGCAGTTTTACAGCGATACCTTAGCAACATACTCATAATATTAAGCACATCAAAACAACTCCTTTTACATACGTAATTACAGACAATAAACTTTAAGTAATTGAGAAAAGAAAAGAAAATGAAAGAGAAAAAGAAAAAGAAAACTAAGATAAAAAAGTGAATAGATGGAACAGTAGTAAATAGATGATAATAATAGAATATTAAAATAAAATAATTAGAACATTTTAATTTACTAGTATTGCAATGTATTACAACAGAATTGAAATCTAATAAAGCTATATTAAAATTCAATACAAGAATTAAAAGCTAATATGGCTTGGTTTACTTTTAAATGTAAATGTGATAATATTAGTTTTTAATATTTTTGTGTTACATTATAATGCTCAGCTATTACAGTGTAATGAAAATGAACTTAAATCTAAGAAGTACAGTGATTAGAATATTAAAATCTAATATAGTGAGGAGTTGCAAGCTAATTAATATTGTTCTATTATATTTTAATCAGAAACAGGCAAACAGATTATCGGGAATTAATTTTTAATACCAAATGATTTCTATCGATTACATTCTAATCAGTTTCGCATTACAATAAGTAAACTTAATACCAAAATATTAGAATGTAATGCAATATAATAAAAAAAAAATTAAATATTTTGAATACATTGTAATCTTTTTTTTTCTGTATTGCATACAGCTGTAATACAAGAGCTGTATTAAAAAACATTCCAACATTTTTAACAGCGGAGGTCTTGTCCCCTAGCCTAATTCATTTATTATAATGCGACATGTACATTAAGATAAAATATCTGTTTTTAGTACTTAGATAATGGTTTTTACATTTATAAATAGTTTTAATAATTTTAATATTTTAAACTAATACCTATGAATAATTCGAAAAGAGAAAAAAATGGTTGATATGTAAAGAGAAAAGAGGAGGAAATTGGGAGTAAGGTTGCTTAGATTTCTGGTCTTGAAGTGGAGAAGTAAAGAAAGACTGAACTTTTGAATTGTTTAATATTTATTATACGTCTAACACTTGACGGGAGAAAATTCCATAGAGCTAAATGCGTGAATGAAGAACAAGCACGAGGAACTGAGGTAATTTGCTCGGAAAGGAATAAGGGTTGTGGTTCTTTGGGAGCGGGTAAAATTAAGTCTGTTACATAAGTATGCTGGACATCGAGTGTGATCCTACGTTAAAATATACAATTCCTGATACTGATGTGTTCTTGAAGAGTACAACCCAGAAAACTTCTTGCATATTCAGAGATATGATCATATCTATGAACATCGTAAATATATCGCATTGCGTCATTAAAGGCTACTTGAAGCTTTCGTTGAGACAATGAGTCAAGCTTACAATATACAACATCAGCATACGTTATTAATGGTAGTATGAACGACAAAACTAGCTTCATAGGAGTGCAACGTGGAGTATAATAAGAACTTAGCTGTAATCTACGAAGGCATCCATAAATTCGACCTACAATGACGTTGGTGTGGTTGTACCCAGACAAACTACGATTTATAGTATATCCAAGGACCAAGGCTAACAACTGTTTCTACTGATTTAATTATGTTGTTGTTTAGAGATAGATTCGGTTAAAGTAATAAATTTATGTTCTTTTTGGAAATAGGTATTACTTGGGATTTTGATGGGTTAAGCCGTTGATATAGACCAATTGTATATTTTATTCAGGTCGTCATTCATTTTGTTAGCCAGTTCTTTTAGCTCAATGAAGGGTTTGGCTAAGTGCAACTCAGCATCATCTGCATACAAATGAACAGAGGCATGTTTGCAAACAGTTGGAAGGTCGTTAATAAACATACACAAGAGAATGGGTCCTAATATTGAGCCTTGGGGTACACTTTGTCGTATTTGTTTTAACGAAGAACTGCGATCACCTGAAATTACCCTTTGAAATCTATCAGTTAGAAAACTTTCTATCAATCCGACAGTCCTTTCGCTAAATCCAAAGTTATTTTTTGTCTTCTGACAAAGAACGAAATGATTCACTTTATCAAATGCTTTTGAGAAATCAAGCAAACAGAGAAATGAAATATAACCCTTATCGAAATCTCCCCTTATTTCTTCAAATAAGTTAACCATATAGCTGTAGAGCAACTATGGTTTTCTCTAAAGCCTGATTGCTTTTCACTTAGGTTAGGTATTGGTTGAAAGGTGCTGAGTAATTTGTTTGGCTATGATTTTCTCGAGAACTTTGGACAAACAAGGAAGAATGCTAACGGCCCTAAAATCACCAGGAAAAGAGGAGTTGGTTTACTTTGCAATCGGCATTACCCGTGCGATTTTGCCACAGAAGAAGAAGGGAAAGCTGTACAGATAGACATAGAACAACTAAAGAGAATTGGCAGTTCATAATAAATATCCAAACGTTTTATTTTATTTTTATTTTTGAAACTTTAAAATCTTTATTTTTCTTTTGTTTTCTTTCTTACTTTAAAACTGTTTTAATTTTTTGTGTTATTCTTTTTTAATTAAATTATAGATATATTTTTTAATTTGTTGAAATTAAAATTATATTATTAAATTTAATCATTTAAATATTTTTAATGTGTTTCTCAATAATTATTGCCTTTAATATATTCGCCATGATGAGGGAGAGTAGAGTTCTTGTTCCGAAAGTTGATGTGACTCTCAAGCTTCAAAGCCGGTCTTTTCATATTTTCCTCCTAGTTTATGATTGCTACACGATCTAATCCAAGTTCCACAAATGGCGGATTTGACGAAATTTTGCGTTCGATGGTAAATATCTTAAGTGGAAAGAAAACTGGATTACAGATATGTCACATAAACGTGCAGTCTGTTTCCAAAAATAGATGTGTTCAGGCATCTGTTTGAAGGGTCCAAGGTTGATGTAATTTGTGTATCCAAAACTGGGTTTGCCTAGTATTGATGAAGCAGTTTATAGTGTGGAGGTTACAAATTATTTTCAGCTGATAGAAATGGTAGAACTGTTGGAACCTCAATTTACTTACGCTAGAGAATTAATTTTAAGTTCAACTGCGGGTCTACATCCAATAGTAAATTAGAATGTTTTTATTAACCTCTTTTCTGCAGAACAAAATCTGCTTTTAGGTTTCGTATACATACAGAACAAACCAAAACACTGTCACTACCCCATTTTATGATCTTTTAGAAGAAATCTATTTACGCTCTTCTAAAGTGCTTCTAGCTGGTGACTGAAATAGCAATTTGTTAATTGAACCTTCCCTTATTGAATCTATGAGAACGTTTAATATGTTTCCCGTCAATTTTAGCATCCCTCCCCTTTTTCTAGGAATTTAAATATAAATTAAATATAAATTGGATGTGATTCAAATTACATTTTATTATATGATCAGCTCTCAGCACCAGCCTCCTCCAGGCATGATTTGATATATTTAATTTTTAATTCGGGCGCAGATCTTATTAACTCCTATTATCAATATCAAAATTTCAATAATGTTGACTATGCCGCTTTAGAGCTTAGTTCGCCGATTGGGAATGGGTACTTCAACTTGAACTGCACACATTGAGTTTGTTAACAACAACATCGTCAACCTTTTTAATCATCATATTCTACTAGAAACATCTGTTCCATGCCGTCACCGATCCTGGTTCACGAATGAAGTTCGACATCTTTTAATACAACGAAATCAGGCCTAAGATCGCTGGAATCGCTACAAGTTGGATGAGTATCATAATGTGTATCTTGTTTTGCGCAACAATGTTGTTTCTAAAATCAGGGCAACAAAAACACGATGGAATAGTAGACGATTAAACATATATTTTTAAGCCGTAGACAACTTTTGGAAAAACTTGAGGGAGCTAGGAGTTGAAAAGAAGAAACAAGAAAGACTTTGGCGATATTGATGTTGATCAGCTAAATCAAAACTTTATCACATTGCAGTACCCACTTCTCCGTATAGTCCCTTTAACTATTTCAAGTAATTTCGAGTCAGATTTATTAGATATGCAGGAAGGCCTTTTCAACTTCACTAAATTACAGGAGTGTTCCTAAACTAATGGAAATTAGCCAAAGTGATTCCTGTCTGAAAAATTCCTAACGGTAAGGAATATAGGCATATTACAATCCTTCCATTTTTGTCCAAAGTCTTTGAAAGGATAATGCAAATGCAGATTTATGTTCATCTCACAACAGAGAATATTTTGTCACCCACGCAATCTGGTTTTTACCAACCCCAACTGTATGACTGCCCTCATTAACGTAGTTGAAGATATCAGAGAAGCTTTGGATGATGATAAAGTATTTTTTCTGGTGCTTTTTAATTTCTCGAAGGCTTTTGACAAGGTCGATCACCCTAGTTTGTGCAAAAGGTTCCTGATGTCACAACAATTTTCAGCTTTTGCGGTTAAGCTTTTGAAATCATATCTCTATGATAGAAAACAAGCAGTTTCATGAAGATCAAATAAATGGCAAAAAAAACTCTAATCAGAGCAAACCACTCTCAGTAAATAAGTTACTGGTGTGCTCGGAAAAAAGAGGAAAAATAACTTCTACAATATAAAAAATGGGCACGTACTTGCTCTTATGCGCCTTATTGCATTGGAAAGCAAGATCTTTGACAGAAACAAGTAACAGTTGCGTTGAAAATAACACAGTTTGAACTTATAAAAAGTATCAAAACCACAATATTTAACGGTTTTTAGTAAAAATGAAGTACGCCATCACACGTCTTAAAAACAAAGAATTTATGAAAAAAAAATATTTCGAAAATTGCAGGACCGGTTTTGATAAAATCCTGTATTTTATTTTTAGTTTTTTGATTTTTTTTTTTTTAAATGTATGTATACAGTTTTTGAAAGTTTATTAATATACATGTGATTATAAAATTTAAAATATTTTCTTTAATTAGTTTTAAAAAAATTTTCAAAAAAAAAATCAAAAATTAATTTTAATTAGAAATAAAAAGTTATAAAAAAATGTTGATATGCAGAATTAATTAAGCTCAAATATAAAATTTGACAGAAATCCAAAGAGCCGTTAGAGAGAAAGTCCAACATTAAAAAAAACGTTATATGAAAGTTACCGTTAACAGACTTTTCCCGTAAATTTGGTTCTAATCGAATGCTAGCCAATATCAACAAAAAAATCTTAAATTTTTTCATCAAAATCATAGGAGCCGTTTTCGAGAAAAATAAGATTTTCCTAAACGATCATATGGCAGGTACCGTTATTTTTTGGCCTAAACATAAAATTTCAATTCTCCCTGGGGAATGCCAAAATAATCACACACACCAAATTTAAAGATAATCGCTTAAGCCGTTTAGGCTGCAGCTCGTTTACATACTGACAGATAGACAGACAAACAGCAGACAGAAAGACAGACAGACAGACAAACATTTTATCTCGATCACTTTTTTAGACTTCTCTATGATCGTAATGTCATGTTTGATTGCTATCTCAATTTTTTAATATTCACGAATCTTAAACTTGCCTTACAGTCCCTATAATCGCAAGTAAAAAGGCGTCCAACGAAGTGACAATAATGGTTGAGGTCAATCAATTTATCAATATAGTCTACTAAAGTTAACTCATGTTTTAATTTTATTTTTATCGTCAAAGTCATTCTTTTTGATTCCTTGCAAAATATTTTACTGACGAAACAACCGCTAAAAGAACTATTAAAGAAAGTTCTAACCTAACACAATGAAACAGGAAGAGAAACTAGAATCATTGACTTTGCCCCTAAAAACCAAAAATTAAAATCCCAACAAATCCGAACAGCATGATTTCATTAAGAAATATAAAATTTAATATCCATTAATGAATGTAATTGCAGCGAAAAATATTTTAATTAATTGCAATGCGCAATTTTATTGCATTCTGAATGGAGGTAAGTTGCCTTGGGTGATAATATAAACTCCTCTTTTTCTACCCCTCATGCCAACTGCTGATTTGCGCACCTGGCATGGCCAGAACTTCGCAGTGGATAGGTTACCTTGGCATCCCACCGCTTACAGCTGCTGAAATTAAGCCAATACCAATGTGGCCCGATGCGATAGACGGGCTGTCGGCGGGCAAGTGAATCATTGCACACACAATATTCAGTACAGTAGCCAACTATCAAAACACTCACTCTCATACCAAGTGGCACAAAGTGTGCAGAACTCCACAACGCCGCGCCAGCCGTGGTATGGCCAGGATGTTTCTAGCCCTGTAGGATGGCTGGTGCCCCAATTGAAAGATGAAATAAAATTCTAGCATAAAGCGTCAGAATGTGTTCGCTGTGCTATGTTGCAATGTTAAATTTCATCAAATCGCCCAATGCTGCATGCAATTTAATTTACCCACTTGTTATAGGGTTGCCAATGTTTACATTGAAATGACTTGTGTTGTAATCGACGGCGGCTAAAATGTTGTTTGCCTGCACAACTTTGAACTTTTTTTAATTTAGTTAATTTAACATACAAACGTTAAATTTAATCAAAATCTGATAAGTGGTTCGTGATTATATTAGCCACAGGACTGTTATGGACTTTTTGAATTCTAAGAGTTTTTCCATCAATTTAGGGTAACTTATACAGTTAATCAAAACCAGTTTCGAAAACAGCATTCAATATTTCAAAAATCGACTTTTTAAACTACATGATGGCAACCAAATCCAAATTGGAAAAAATACACCAAAGCAGTAATAGTGCGAAGGTGGGGGAAACATTCGTTGTCGGTCCATGAAGCTGATGCTGAAGCTTCTCGCTCCTGTTGGATGTCTACCACACCGACCGACTGCCTGTCTGATGCAGAATGCAATCCGGGAAGAGGGAGCATGTGTGTAATTTAATTAAGAAGAAATCCAAATCATGCAATTAGACACTAGCCGATGGCGTGGTGTGCGTGCGTGTGTATCCGCTGATAAACTTTAATTAATACGCTAAGATACACGAGGCCAAAACATTTGGATTGCGGGGCAACCTTCAGTAACATTGTACTGCGCTGCAGGAATTGCAGAAGGACCATTTATCCACACCTGAGCTTGAGCTCAATATGCGATGGCATGTGAATATGTTTTTTGATGGTATTCTGGAAGAATGTGTGTGTGTGTAAATGTTTTTGGAGCTGCAATGAGTGTAATTAAAATTTGTTTATTTGGTTGATGTAGGTACGCGAGCATTTTAATTGCGGCATGATTGGTTAGAATGGAATGCATCCACGGGTTTGGCACACAACGCAGCTTTAATTAATTTGCTGAACATAATTTCTAGGAAGTATAGGTACATGAATGGGATCAATTGCGTTGTACCACTAATGGTCAGTGTTCGGCCATGGTGCGGAGAGTTCGACCTAATGGGACTAATTAGTGTGTGCCCGGTCGATAGATGACAACTAACGAGCGTTTTCCAATACAGTTTTCTATGTAAGTTGCAAATTGCAGATATTTTGCTTTGGATAAGATGTGGAGTTTTATTTTGTTCTCCTTGGTTGGAAAGTTTAGTTGTTAGTTAGTTTATTGGCTTCAAAAAAAAAACATTTTTAATACAATTCACAATTTTTTTTGTATAAATTATATATCATAAGTCTTTAAATGGCTTGACCTGAGGCCGTCTACCAGACTGATATTTGCGTTATAAATTATATTATTATTTGAATTATATTATTATTTATTTACCCATCGCCATAACTCTTGTCACATAATTAAAATGCAAATTGAGTGTATCCAGGAAAAGAGGACCTAATCCTGTTTCAAGGTGCAGCATATAGTTGGGCGATTTACTTGGGAGTCTAAAAGTGGTTTTGATGAAAAAACGCAAAAACTTTTTCACCGCTTCAAACGGAAGATAACCCCAAACTTGGGCTGCGTAAAACAGTATTGCGATAGCAGTTGCTCTAAAAACTTTGTATTTGGCTTTGTAGGAAACGTTGTTCTTTAAATAGCAGTTTCTCCATACAGAACACATGGCACGCTTAGCTTCTGCTACTTATGAACGGAGGTGCTTATCTAAGTTCAAGTTCGGTGTGATCAAGACTCCTATGTATTTATATTCCTTAACTATTTCCACTGCATCCTCTTCGAACATCCACTTTTCCTGTCTTGAGTATCTCCCGCCGCCTCTTCTAAATATCATCATTTTTGACTTCGAAAGGTTAACGGATAAGTTCCAGATCTTGCAAAAGCGTTGAAGTCTATTCATCATCATCTGGCTACTTCGAGTGAACATTTTTTTTTATAAAAGAACCGATAATATACATGAAAATTTGCTTTGGTGTTCGAGAGGGGCAATTGTTCAGCGGCAGTTCTTTATTCTATCAATCTCATCGCTCGATTTTGTATTCCATCAAGCAGGTGAATCGATGTTTGCGAAGCACCTGCCCAGAGGTGGGAGTTATACTTGAGTTTAGGGCGTATAAACACTTTATAAAATGTAGCCAGATCAGAAGGTAAAAAATATTTCTTACACCGATACTGAAAACCTAAGCACTTAGCAGCATTTTTAGTGATCTTAAATATGTGGTCATTCCAACGGAGGTATCATTGATACACATACCGAGTACTGAAAGCTTTTCGGTTTTATCGATGCAAGTGCCTTTCGACAATAGACAGCATTAAGTTTTCGAAGCATTTAACTCCACACAATTCCTAATACCCAATTTGAAAATGGGAACCCTCTTACAGGGTTCTTGCTGTACATCTGTGTCACCTTTGTTTTCAATAAGGTTTGGCTGATTACAGCATGGGTATGACATTTCGCCGTATAATATTGGATAATATACATCTTTGGAGATATTTAGAGACTCGGAAAATTCCTGAACCAATATCACATTGATTCTTCACTAGTTGGTCATTGTGTCTTACAAATAACAGGCTAAATAGACCTTACATTCAGATTTTTTTGAAGATGAGGGCACCGACAAAATCCTAGATTTTTATACACATTTTTAGAAAATACTGGTTTAAAATATACTAAAGAAAGAATTTAGAAGGTCATCAAACTGCGGTCATTGACACTTAACTAGTTCTTGAAATGTCAATAATTAGGTGCTAATAGTAAGGATTAGTTATTTTATAACAAAAGCTGGCAAAGTCAACGTTTCCAGTAGGTGCAAGCCGTATATGCACCTATTGTACTTGAGAATATAAATGATTTACTTTTACTATCTCTTAAGATTCTTGAAAGATTGTTATATACACAAGTCCGCAGACCTTGATAATATCACCACTACTTATTGTTCAGAAGATGCGTGCTTTAATGCCAAGAAATCCCTCTGTCCTATTCTTCTGTCCACACTTTCCGAGTGGATGGAATAAAGCATTTGCTCAGCTTCTTTCCAGAACAAGGCAAATCTTCCTCATCCTCAAACTATCTACCCAATTGCACTTAAGTCCCTCCTTTTCAAGGGCATTGAACTTTCAGCGTAAGAAATATCTTGAAGATCGAAAGCTTCTTAATTACGAGCAGATTTTCTGATTCTTCCTTCTTTTCCAAACGCCTTCACTGTGTTCAATCAACATTATACGGGTAGGCAAAACCCTTTTAGTGTCGGCTTATTATAAAAAAGAACATCCGTTAATAACATATTTTGGATTTACTTCAACTCAAATTGTTTTAATAAGCAACTAGTGTGATCCTCGTTAATTAACTTCCAAATGTAGGTCAATCCATACCTAAAATAATGAATCAGTTATTTTAATCCCTACGCGTACTAACTATCTTATAATTAATAATTCCCATCTGCGTGGCCATCATCATCATTGGCATAAATCTTTTAATTGGCCCTTATTATTTTCGCGTAGTGCAAGAACTTCAATAACTATCTAAATAAGCTGGCAAATATTATAATTCGTTGGGAAATTGGAAAATCTTATCATCGAGTGAGGCAGCGGATAACTATTTTAAGTTTTAATTCGGCTCCACGCACACACCCAAACAAAAAGATGCACACAGCAAGCTAACTACAAGATATATCTTTACAAACAGAACACTGCCGCACCTCGCTACTTGCCCCCTCAAAAACTCAACTCCTTGCCACCTTTCGATTTCTTTCAACCTTCCCGCCCCCCCCCCCCACCAACCCCTATTGCAGACTATAGTGCTGAATAGGGTATTATGCAGTATAGAGGAGGAACTTTCCCATTACACTCTTCAATATTTAATTAAATTTCTAGAGCGCTGGGCTTCACAAACTTTTTAATTGCACACCAGCTCCAGCCTCCTACACTTTCCATGCCGAGCATATCTTGAGGAGGAGCAGAAGCAGCACACCAGCGCTTCACACCCTCATATTCCCTAGTAGTATAACTTTTCGCGAAAATTAATTTTAACTACCATGCTTGAACCTACTCGAATACAAAGCAACATCCCTATAAATTTTAAAACTTGGAACACAGTCCTACTACACCAACTACAGCACAAAACATCCTTACCGCCGAGCGTCGCACTATGCCGCACGTTGCTAGCCTGTCCTGTCGTTGGTTGGCCTGTTGGGTTAGTAGAACCGCCGCCCACCGCCACCGCACGTTGATGGTTTTCCTGCTCCGTTCTTCATTATATCCATAACGCGCCCATCTTATAAATTTTTTCTTCGCATCAAATGCACCCTCTCAATCTTGCTCATCTTATATTACACGCACACACTATTGCATCACAGTGTCAAAGCTGCACTCCACTTCCGCTGTCCTTAAATCCTGTGAAGCACTACCATTAGCAGACATGTCCATTAGCCAAATCGAAACGCAATACAATATTACACACGCATACACCTGCAGATGACAGGGCGGAGTGTAGGGCTAATGCTAATGCTTAATATTAATCCCTACTTACTATCCGAAACTTTATCTTGGTGGTTATAAAAAAAAATTTTTTTTTTAACTAGAATCCTAATGAATAGAACTTAACCAAAAGGTACTCCACCAGAAGTAGACAAGGCTGTAGCTAGAACTAAAATCGGAAGGGGCAAAACCCGCTTAGATATTAGAAAGCAATTTGGGGCAGATGGATCGGGCAAATGGTACTGCTACTGAGATTTTATATACTCTGTTCCATCCCCATCTTTGCAGGGTCCACGGTGGTTTATGAATTCTAACGTTGACTGTTTCACTATTCTCTAGAAGCTTCGCACCTCTTTTCATTTAAAGCATTTCTGCATCTCCTCGACTTCAAGTTCCTGGTGATGGTGACCTTTTTTTCTCCTGAACAAGCGTTTTTTCGGTGCACGTAGTTAGAATTTTCCTTTCGAAGAGTTGGAGCTGGTTCATCGCTGTCTTGCAGATGGTGAACCACGCAGGAAAACTGTAACTTATAATTGGCCTCAGTAGTTGCTTGTATATTAGTAATTTCGTTGAATTCCTTACATTATTTCTTTTCCTCGGTAATGGTTGTTCACGACGGAATGTTTTTTTGGGTTTCTTAAGCACTGCCCTGGAGTGCGTGTTGAATTTAAACAGCTCATTAAAGTTGATCCCAAGGTACTTGGCATTCCTTTTAGCTGCTATTGATGATCCATCAGGGAGCTTCAAGCCCAGATTTCTACAGGTTGCTGCAGAACGAATACGGCTATGGTTGAAGGTAGGTCTTCCGAAGCACACTAGTTCCGATTTGGCTGTCCTGATCCGGATTCCCCCTTTCATGTAGTATTCGAAAAGTCTGGTAATGTGGTTCTTGACTTTTGAGGCTGCAATGATTGGAGATATTGAGGAGACGTAGGTAAGTGAGTCATCAGCGAAAAGAAGATTTTCGCAGTCCGGTGGCATGGGTTGATCGGATGTCATCAAGTTAAAAAAGAAATGTCCCAATTTTGAACATTGCGCAACTCCGGCCTTGAAAGAAAATTTTAGTCAATGATAAAGGTAGTCCAAATGACCTAACCTTATGGATAAGGGCTTCAATCCATACACAGTGGAATGCTTTTTCCGCATCCAGAAAGCAACCAACTGTGGCACCATGACTGTTCAGGGCTGTGCAGATGTCGGACTGGAACTTCAATAATGGATGCAGTGTAGAGTGATTTTCACGAAACCCAAACTGCATATCGGGGATGAGGTTGAGATCGTTGCTATATTTACTAAGCCATCTGAGGATGACTTCTTCCACAATTTTGCCGATGTTCTTTAGGAGGGATACCAGCCTGTAGTTAGAAATAAGATTTCTGGCGCCTTTCTTGGCTATTGCAAAGGTTTTGGCCATTTTCCGCTTTTAGGAGAAGTAGCAATTGTTGATGCAAATGTTAATAATGATTGCTAGAAGTATGATTTCTGTTTGTGGAAGACTTTTTATGACATAATTGGAGACTCCACCAGGTCCGGCGAATTTCCAGGGTTTGGAATTGATCCTAATTTTGAATATCTTCTCCGGATTGCAGTCCTTAATGATGTCCCTTGGATTGCTCGCTGGACAAGAGTCATCAAACTTTACTCCATCTATGGATGGCTGCAGAGTCTGATGGATAAATGCCTCGAATACCGGTTCCGTTGATTTGATGGGTTAAAATTCATTTTACATATCACTTCGCTGTTATCCTTAATCATAACATCGGGTAACGGCTGAGTTTTTCCTACAAGGCGGTTTATTTCCTTGAATGCGTACTGCTTTAATGTTTTGTAACCTCTTCGAAATTGGATGTTATTGAGGTGCTGGATAGAATTCCGAAACATGATTTTTACACATTGAAGTTCGGTTCTGACGGTCTGGTATTCAACTTTCACTGTGGGCAGTTCGCTACGGTGAATTCCTTGCAGTCGTTTTCTCAGCCTTTACCTGTGAGAATATAACTTCTGCACATACTCCGGGAGATGCTGATACCTATCCTTGGAAGTCTTTGGTAATTTTTGAACTTCAAGCGCACGGGAAACGGCTGATTCGAGGCAGTCGATGGCACTATCAATTTCAGCATTGCGTAGATTTCTGTTGGAAGGGAAGGCTATTTTCAAAGTCCCTTTGTAGCTTTTCAATATCCAGTCTTCTATAATTAATAAAATTCTCTTCTGGTATTGTTGCTAAATTCTGGAAGTATATAAACCAAATAAGAGCTTGAAAGAAAGAAATCTAATGTCGAACAAGTTCTGGGAAAGGTTGGTTTTGGTTGCGAAACAAAGAATGTTCATCAATGTTAAGGTTGTTCCAGTCGACTATAGCTTTGCCTTCGTTGCTGAAGCAGGTAAGAACGCCTTGCGTTGAAATCGCCGCCGATGAGTCCGTTTAAGGTATGAAGTTCACTGTGAATATTTCCAAGGTTGAATGTGCAGCTAAAGTATAAGCTGACAATTGTTAGTGACTCTCCATTTCCTAAATTAATTCTAATAGCCGTTGCTTCACTAGTAAGTATTCTAGGGATGACTATTTCGCTGGTGCTTGGGAAGATCTTTTTCTTATCAAAGATGGTTGTTCCTCTACTGTTCTCGATCTTATCTTGTCGGAAGGTCTTATATCCGATAACATTAATGTTATTTTTCCTTGTCACGTTAGTTTCACTTATTAGAGCAATGTCCAGGTTGTTCTTCACGAAGTTAAATGACGTACGTCGACAAAAAAAAACGACTAAGACTTGTATATATAGCAAATTCTAGAATGGTAGCTGTACAGGAGACTCTGAGGGAGAGTTTATAGACTGCTTAACGTCTGGAGTGCCGAATAATATTAAAAGCGACTTTAAGGCAGGAATCAGGAATTTCTCTGAGCACATGACCACCACCTTGTCCCGAAACTACAATGGAAAGACAGGCTCATCTACCAAAGAAAATTGCCAGAGGAACTAGAAAAGCTAGTGAACTCGAATATTCCACTAGACATTAATTCAGTGACGAGCATAATTTAAAACTCTAACCCTTAAAGTCCACCGCTGAGAAGTAAAACAAGTTTTAAACTAGAGTGGTTTGATTATGATTGCCTTAAAGCTAGGGAGAAATCATCAACTCACAGGGTTTCAAGGAGTTGTACTCCCAGGCAAATAGAATATTTAAACAAATTTTTTACATAAAGAAATCAAATTTTGAGGAAGAAATCTATAAGTCATTAATAGTACTCGTTGTCGTTGTGCCGCCGATTTCTGGAGATCTGTCAAAAACGTTTATAGTAGAAGAAATATCATCGCCTTAGGCCTACAAGCATCAAATCCTAGGAATTACTTCAGAAGTCTCCTCAACTCAGAGATAAGTTCACCTCTGGTCATATTTGCCGCCTCACTGATCCTGGATGAGTTTTTAGGTGCAGGGAATTGAAGAAGTTATGGATTCGTGCAAAAACAGTGAAAATTCTAACAATCAAACATGACATTCCGATGATAGAGAAGTCAAAAAAAGTGTCTGTATGTCTGCCTAAAGGAATGGACCCATTTGCTTCAAACGTGTTATTTAGTATTTATTTGGTAGTATCTCGGAGGATGTTTTTTTCATTTTTGCTCTAGGTCGAAAAATAACGGTACCTGCCAAACAATCTTTAACAAAAAGTTTGATTTTCTCGAAAACGGCTCTAACGATTTTGTTAAAACTTTCAGAATGCTATTAGTTTACAATACATCTTCTTTTAGTTAGAATGGATTTTTCGAAATTTATTCTATAACGGTACCCCCATATGACTTTGTTTTTCTTCGACTTTCTCCAGAACTGCTTAACCGATTACAATCAAATTTGATATTCAGAAAGATGTAGATAGCCAAACCTATTCAAAATAAAAATATTTTCGAATAACTTTTTTTTGTATTTTTAATATTTTTTTTAAATATTTTTATTTTTTTGAAAAATCGATATTTTGAAAATGAGTATTTGAATTTTTTCTTAGTTTTGTTTTTAAATGTAAGTAATTTTTATGTTAAAATTTGCGTTCTTGAATATTTTTAAAAACCGTTCTTACGATTTAAAAAAAAATCCCACTTTTTCACATTTTCTAAAGGAATAAAATAGCTTTTATATTTTATCCGCTGAAAACTATTTTATGTACTTTTTTTCAAACAATCAAAAGTCAGAAAAAAACGAATAAAAATTTTTAAATTCCTTAAATATTTTTCAAATTTTATTTGAAGCTGTGACTACTCACAAGAGCAAGTACGTGCGATCCACGTGCAATTTATTTTGATTCAAGTTGCATCCGCGCATCCGTCAAAGTGGCTAGGTAGTATGACTGTTTTTAAACCCTTCGACTCGTTAGTGCCTGTCCATACGGTGATTGTTAAGTGCACTCACTGCACAACAGCTGTGTCCATATTGTGTTGTGATAACTCATGTACTATTGCTTAAATGTGACAAGGAAAAATAATAATAAAATATTCTTGGCTCTTTCACACCTAAAAACTCAATAATAGAAAAACGGAACAGTATAGAAATGGAACTGTACTATCCGCAGAAAATTCAGTTCGGTTCATGAGTATCTGCACCCTTCGCCACTTCACCCTTCCGGTCCACAAACTCACCCGGGAGTGCACTCAACAATCACCGTACGGACAGGCACTTACTTTGCTTCAGCTTTTAGGAGAGAGACGTATGTGGTGGCCGGGGAAAACAGAATCGCACGAGTAGCTCGAGTCGCGCGACTATCGGCCCTTCTTCATTGTGCTTATTCGGGAAATCATTCATTTTTGCCAATCCCTTTCATTGCTTGTTCGTCATGAACGAGTAATGTGATGTTTTTTGTAGCAGTTAGGAACAGTACAGAAGCTGAAAATGCTCACTCTGGAAACTTCAAATGAAAGGGAATTCAAGAAATGACATAGTGAAGAATTGCAAACACAATCGCTACGTTTAAAAATATCTCTGCGACAAGGACAGGCAACAAAAGAGAATCAACGAAAGTAGCAGTGCTCTAGTCGCAAGGTTTAAAAACAGTCTATGGGATGGAGTCGCTCTATGTGTGGTATTACACTTAGATGTTCTGTGGTCCGCGTGTTTTGTTTATTTTCTTTTGAACCCTTGTCCCGTCCATCGCGCGGTATTACACTTAGATGATTTTCGCATATATGCATCGCGTGTTTTTGAAAGCTCTCTTTCATTGTTTCTTTCTGCCTTTAAAATATTTCTATTTCACTAACTCTCTCTTTCGCACTTATTTGCGTCTTTGCAAAAACGGCCTAAAACAAGATTGTGTTCTGTGTCTTGTTTTTATACTGTTCATGAATGACACAACGGATAGAGTTAGAGGCGGAGTAAAAACTGGATGAGTACTGATTCCTGCACTTATGCATGCAGATGATATAATGTAGCCTTCTTTGCGGGCACAGTAGGTGGAATGCAACTAATGTATTGGTTAGGAAATTACTGCAAGGAATTTGGTATTGAATTTACAAAACTCAAAAATTATGGTGTTCAAAGGTGGTGAGGGCAGACTTTCGAGAAATGAAAAATGGACTTTTAAGGCGAAGCTGTTGAAACTGTGCTGGAGTACAAATATCTCGGATTTCTTATAACTTGAAATCTGAACATAGAAAGGTACCTGGAGGCAAAAACTATCCGAAGCAAAACGTGAATTATCTGTATATTTTGAAATAAAGTCAATAACTAAAAAAACTAAGAAAAAAAATATAGCAAATTCCACGCAAATTATATTTCACCAAACAAGATGCGTGACGAAATGAATTAGTAAATGAGTATGCGCCCCTCCTTATCGTTTCGCTTTATTTTCCCTTATCTTCCTCCCATTCTACTCTTTAATGTAGATTTGATTTAGTTTATTTTGAGCTTTTGTAGATATCGCATCGTTCTCCAAAACGCTGCATTGCCAAAGAATATTCTTTTGTTAATAAGCAAAGAAAAACATGTCACAAACAGCTAGTTAAGAATAAAAATCATTATAACGTTGAAACGAATTTGAGCCGCTGAAAAGGAAATCTAAAATGGTATCTGCCATGTATGAGCTGTTTGCATTATTTAAGTTATAAGGACCAAGGAATTCACAATTTTCCTGTCCAAACTTATCAGATGCGATCACATCTTTGGGAGGAATCCATCTTCTGAAAAGTGAATGTTTTTCATACTGTCAACATGAAATCTAGAGAATTGGAATCGAAAAATATTGGAATTCTTCAAGAGATGTTAATGTTGTGTCGGATGTTGATTTGAAAAAAAAACATTGCATTGGTATCCATCAAGGAAGCGCCTTTTTTGACTGTCTGATAGAGGATAAGTTAAGACCTCGGAAATGAATCATTTATTATTGGCTGACGAATGACGATGAAACTATAATGAATCCTAACAAAAAGCGCATGATTTATTGGAACTGCGCACTGTATTAGAAATTATCCCCGTGCAGGGATGATTTAGAATATTTTAGAAGTGCCTCCCCGCTTGTCGTCGTAAGAAGAGACTAAAACAGAAATAAAAACTAGGAAATGAACATATTGAAGAGAGCCTAGCGACACTTAACATCTTAAAAAATTCCCACATAAAAGCATGCAAATACCTTAGGTGATTTGACTGGGGATCACTTGTATTGTTAAAGAAAAGGTCAAGCATAAACACAAAATTGGAGCACTTGCAAAATTAACTTGATTAGCAGATTTTAACCGTTTAAAACTATACTGATTCCACGGGCTAGCAAAATGTAAATTAATAGAAATCTCCTGTGGAAAAAAGGCAGGCGCAAAAATTCGCGGATCAAAAAAATTCTATCATACCTGTCGGCCTCAGACATGGAACAGTTTGAAAGCGAGAGCCCCAACGAAGCTTGGAGTGAAGTAATAAATTGGGAACATAATAATAAAAGTCTTGGAGAGAAATGGATACAACTGTGCTCCCCATCTAATCTAAGTCCGCACAAGGTCCAACTGACCCATGAGCTTAAAATTCATGACCATAAATAACCCCGTTTTTTCGCTGACTGGACTTCGGAACGCTTGGAAGAGGATCCTAATTTTGGCCGAAAAATCTTCTTTACCGACGAGGCGCTATTTTTGGATGAATAACTGTGTTAATAAGTAAAATTCTCGTATATGAGACCACACTAACCCTCAAGAGGTTCACCAGGTGACAACGCATCCTAAAATAGTTTCCATTTGTTTTGGATCTTAAGCCCGTAGCAACATTGGTCTGTACTTTTTCAAAAACGACATTGGTGAAACGATCACTGTCAATGTAAATCGCTACAGTGCGATGATAATCAATTTCTTATGGCCGACGACGTATGTGGTTCCATCAGAACGACACTTTATGTTACACAGCGAACTCCACAATTGACATTCTTAACGACTACCCGTCCTCATTATGGTGTTATAATTATAAATATCTAATAAAAGCCAATGATACGTTCACCCCAATTCATTATAAATCCCCTTCCTTCAGACTGCCCTGAAAAAAACTAGTTTACCCTCTTCAATTTGAACTTCTCGAATCGTAACGCCTTTCCACCTCAACGCTGCTCCCGAGATTCTGCTGGTATTTCCAAAACCCATGCAACTGCTTTCATGGAACTAAAACATGCCCTAACCCCATTTGACGACGTCCACTTGTCGAACTTTCCGAAATGAAAATTTTAGGGAACACAGAGCACTCATTTCATCGACACCATCACCCCCACTGCAACCTGCAATTAAAAAAATGAAATACATCTTTCAAGGCGGACGCGCGGTTGTGTGATGGGAGACGATAACATTCCGTGAAATAATTAGGAGTCCTTAAGTGCTACTGACGCTCTGCTCCTCTTCGCCAACCCAATTTCCCGGATGGTGGTGGTGTGGTGGTATCTATGGCTGCTGTTGTAGCGGATGTGGTGTGCACATAGCTCCGGTTGATGTGTTGGCTTATCCTTGCATTGTAACTCGATTCCCTCATCGCTGCATTTCCACCTGAAAATGGATGGCAACAAAAAAAAAAAGAAAAATTATTATACAAAATAAAATAAAATGAGTGAGTGATAAGCAGGGTGAGTGCTGAGTGGAGTGCTATGAGTTGCTTCCACCAGAGACCATTGGCTGGTTGTTAGGTCCTCGGGATCCCAAAGAAATATACTAATTGCAGTGCCAGTAATTAAGATTTTTACCTTGGTGGGCTGTTAATAAGCTGCTCTGGTTAATTTATTAATGGATAATGTGCAGGGAACTTATTTTTTTTAATTTTTTTTTTTGCTTTTCTATGATGGTTGTGTTTTTATTTCTCAGATTCAAGGATGTTGCAGTAGTAGTATATTTTTTGTATGTTTTTTTTTCTTCCTTTTTAATTCTCTCCAGGGAACATCATTAGTAATTAAATGCTTTCAATTAATAATTTTTTTTTGTTAATAAAATGGTACTTTCGCTTGACTTTGTGCAAATACTCGTGTTAATGATGTGCGTGTGGATGTTAATGGGAATATGATTTTTATAATTAAGATAATATACAAACAAGGATGTGTGCGAGTTTAATTGGAAAAAATATTTACTTGTAGGTTTTGCTGAAACTCAATGAATGCGAACATTTAATTACTTTTGGTGGAAATTGAATAAATGGTTAAAAAAATATGAGTGGGGTAGTCTATTGTCAGTTTTATTAAAACATATGTATGATGATCTTGATTTCTTTACATTTTATGAAAAAAAAAAATATAAAATATCGTTTGAAAAGGTTAAACAGAAAATAAAAAAACACACATAACACGCATTGAGGAACTTTGGATTTAAAAATATTTCACATGCTGGCATTGTCCTGTTCATATGTTTTGGAAATCAAACAATGCGAATTAAGCCTCTTAAGAACATAGGGAAGCTGTAATATTTTCTAGGAAGTGCATTAGGATTGGATGCAATATATTTCTTTTTTTTAAGAAATTGAGCAACTTCAAGTTATATATTCTTAAAAGCTCACAGGTGAATGGGGTTAGAACTGCATTAATAGAAAAACATTGACAATCATCGAAGATTTCAACTTTTCCAAATGAGATTTTAGCTTTAGTTAGTCACCTTGCCTAGGCGTGTAATCATGAAGATATACATGATCATGCGAATCAGAAAGAAAATAGAGTAGTTCGTAAGCCTTCCGTATACCTAGATCATTAAAAAGCAAAAACGAATATGGGGCCAATTCGTATTAGATGTAATCGACTAACTATTCGGCGGTAACTCCTTTAAAAAAAAAAAAAAACAAGGAACTAATTGGTATTATCGCGTCGTGCATCGCGGATTCAAATAACTTATTTGGCTATAGCCAGAGGATGAACTTCAGCAACTCGTTTAAACTGTACATGCTTGAAATCAATTACGATATATTTTGTAATTTCTTTGTATTCCAACGTTCAATACGATGACGTAGCAATCTTTAAAAAAAATCTTCAGAATGATCATGACAAGACAACCAGCCGTTGTCTTGAATTAACCCTTTTATTACCAAATAATTGTTGCCAAAGCTAATTCGACCAATAAGTGCCTTCTCCTTCTAAATGCTCTTACAAAAATATGTCCAGTTATCATTTTCTCGAACACCAGGGATGCATACCTCACATTTAATAAATATTTTAGGCCGCTTCTTGCCATAGTTAAACCGATATCGACCAAAAACGACATAAGAAGATAAAATTCCCCGAGCCGATGTACCTATATACATCACCAAAGTCTGAATCTTAACCCGTCGGAGCAAAAATATTATGCGCACTACCTTCGCCTTCTTTGAAATCTTTTCGATGCACGTCTGATTCGATCTCGAAAATTGTTTCCCTTTGTCCTCGCACTGAAATCGTTATTGCGGGCGATTTTAATGTACACAATTCCAATTGGCTCCGCTATTCTGGTCAGACAACACCCGAAGGAAGGTATGTCGAGCTCTTTGCCGGGTTACATAACTTTACCCAACTGATCGATGTGCCAACGCGTATACCGGATGTTGCTGGGCAAGCCGCCCATACTCTTGACTTGTTTCTTACTTCTCACCCTGATAAATATACCATTAGTGTAACTTCTCCATTTGGCACTTCAGACCATTGTATCATTTCAGCTAATTTCTCATCCTCCACCCATCTAGTTAAAGAAAAACTTCCCACCAGGACCGTTTGGCAATACGAGAAAGCCAACTGGGACGGCCTGAATATTTTTTTCCGAAACTTTAACTGGCCACTATGCTTCCTCAATAGTGACATTGATGCCAGTGCTGAAATGATCACAAATGTGATTCTTCTAGGGATGCGTGCTTTTATTCCTAACAGGTAAAAAGCATCAAGCCTAGAGAAAAGTCCTGGTTTAATTCCGAGTGTAAAGAAGCTATCAGGCTCAAAGAAGTAAGTTTTCGTTCTTACAAAGCCAACCCTACAGAGGAAAATCGGAAAAAGCACAAACAAGCAAGGAACTCATGCAACTCCGTTATTGAAAGAACCAAATTTTTGCATGACCAAAAATTACGCCAAAAAATTCTGCAGTGTCCCAAAGGCAGTAAAAATGTTTGGTCATTTGTAAAAAATATTAAAAACTCCTCAACATCTTCGGTTCCAACGCTCATCGACAATAACAAAACAATTGTTTACTCTTCAGAGAAGGCAAACTTGCTCGCCGCCCATTTCGCTGCCAGCTCCATGCTGCCACATAGCAACGTTGCCCCTCCTGTACTTGACAATGTAAATTTTTCCATGGGACAGATTTTTTTCCGCACTCGTACAGTAGCAAGAGTTCTCAAAGACCTCGATATACACAAATCCGCTGGCCCAGATGGTATACCCCCGATTCTTCTGAAGAGGTGTTCTTCCACACTGGCAAAGCCACTGCGTAAGCTTTTCCATCGCTCATACTCTTCTGGAATCTTTCCTAGAAGACGGAAAACAGCATTCTACCCTCAGCTTTTCATATTCGTTCGATAATTCACTTCCTTCGCCTTCGGACGTACAATTGCAACGGTGCCGTATGTCAAGCTCATTAAACTCCGATGTATACAGCATTGTCAAATGGGGTAATAGGAATCGTGTGGAGTTTAATGCTTCGAAAACTCAATGCTGTCTTCTGTCGTTAAAGCTAAACATACCCCCAATGCCATTGTCCATGAATGGCACTTACATCGAAGAAACCGAAAAGCTCTCAGTACTCGGTATGTGTGTCAACGACGACCTCCGTTGGAATGACCATATATTTGAAATCGCTAAGAATGCTGCTAAGTGCTTAGGTTTTCTGTATCGGTGTAAGAAGTTTTTTTCCCCATCTGATCTGGCTACAATTTATAAAGCGTTTATACGCCCTAAACTCGAGTATAACTCCCACCTCTGGGCAGGTGCTTCACAAACATCGCTTCACCAGCTTGATAGAATGCAAAATAGAGCGTTAAGATTGATAGGAAATAGAACTGCCACTGACACAATTGCCCCTCTCGAACACCGACGCAATGTTTCATGTCTTTCCTTATTTTATCGTTTCTTTTACAAAAAAATGTTCACTCGAAGTAGCCAGTTGCATTCCTCCCCTTAAAAGTTACGCCCGTTATACTCGTCTCGCAAGGAATGCTCTTCATTTTACCCTTGAGCGCAATTTCGGACGTACCGTGAAATATAGGGATTCTTTTTTTAGCCGAACAACACGAATTTGGAATAGTTTACCCGGCGAGATTTTCCCTTGCCATTTTGATCTGCAAACATTCAAAACTAATGTTAATCGACACCTTCTATCTCTCCCCTCCCTATCTCCCGAATGCCCGCGCAGTGTGTTACATTAAAAGGGAAACAAGTAGTCCCTTGTGCGCGCGTTAATTATAAAAAAAAAAAAATAAGAAAAAAATACATAAAGTAGTTAGTCGAAAAGAAAAGCGATGTTTTTATGCAGAACCTTTGGGATTTTCCGGCAGCTGCACATAAATAGTATCATAACTGATCAGTGGTGAAATTGAAAAAAATTTAACACAAAACATTTGACGGCTTAAATCGTGTTTGATCTTCAACATTTCCATAAACATCCTCCATCGGAGGTTATCAGCATATCCAAGAAAATCGAGAGGGGGGTACCGGGAGGATTACCACCGGCCCAGTAGTTTTTCAAGGGCCCGAAGTTCTTCGAAAGAACACGAAAATTACTATAAATACTTATTTGTTTCTTAAAAAAGGGGACCCGTACATGGTTTCCAAAGGCCCGAATATTTCTCTCGACGGCCTTGAGCATATCTAAACCAGTTTGGATGGTGTTGGAAGTTTAACGTTTTCCTCTAAATATTTCGAGCATAGCAAATATCCGACAAGGATATTTTTCAGAACTTCTTCACTTACGTTTTCGAATGACTTCAATAAGGTCACGCCTTCTTTTCCAAAATCATAAAATTTTGAAGCCAAGCTTTTAATTTAAAAAAAAACGGAAATACTCTGGACACGACGTAGTTTCAAACGTTTACCTACCATTTTTTTCTCTTTTTCATGAAACCCATCTATAAATTTCATCCAATATTACCCATTTATTTTCAAAATCGAACCTTTGTGTGGCCAGCCTAACCTTTTGGAATTCAAAATGCTTGCCGAGTGCAAAACAACTTTCATTGGGAATTCTTTGATGAATTCTTTAGGTCCACATCAAAGAAACATTTATTTTAAACATTTAATAAACATTTCAGAAATGTTTCTTTTTTTCTGAAATGTTTTTTTTGATAACTAAATAACAGCTGCTTTATAAAAGTGAGTTTGGAAAGCTCTTTACAAGGCTTTCAGATTAAGGTCTGTATAAGGTCTTTCAAAGATGTTAACTAAGAAGTCAAATGCAAACAACTTGTGTAAGGCTTAACTTACACAAACTTAATAAATATTTGTTTTGTCGATGTTTGATATTATTTTTATCAACCGCATAGGGTGTTTAAGTAAAAACACTACTATGCCAACGAGGTCCTATACAACGGATCCAATATAAACAGGATAGATAACTTTTTAATTAAGCTCATTAAGCGATGACCAAATCTTCCGGGATTATTACCGCGAAATAATAATTTTGATTGCATAAAATCAACTTCTCCAACCCGAGTGTTTAATGAATATTCTTTTATTATAAAGTTTTTAAAAATCATTGTAAAAATATTTTCAAACGATTCCGTTGAAAAATTATATGAGAGGATTCGCTTTGGAGAGTTTTCATTATTTGTAACATGAACTTTAGAAAATTTCAATAAACTAGATTTATATCGTTTAATTAATATTGCTCGTATATTCGAGTTTTTAGAAAAAAATTTTGGGTGATTTTTCTTCAAACTTGGACGAAGAACTACCCACTGTTCAACCATTTCATAAGCAAGTAGCAACAGTTTCAAGTGAAAGCCATCTTGTAGATCTAAGTTTTAGAAGCTTGTGTTCTGGAGCATCAAAACTAGACTGAAGATCTTAAAAATCATATTAGCCTTTTACCGCTGAATTTGATACAAATTTAAACACTTGTGCATAATTTTGTCAAATAGTCGAACCACCATCACAAAACACAGTAGGAATTACGGTGTTTTCATCAAGGATCAGGTTAAATACATTTTCCCTCATATATTTTGTTCAAGAAAAAAAGTTTACTGCTCTTGATTTAGTTTTTCTACATTGTTACTTTTAAAGATTAGACTAGAGCTAACAAAAGGTTATAACGTAAATACGTGTTCTTTAAGAGTATCAGCATATGTCAGAAGAACGTCTCTTTTGAATGGTTGCACCCCAAACTCTTAAATTGTGTTTATTTTTAATTCGTTGTATAGAAGTTTTGATGTTAGTAAATAGATGCTATTTTAAGTTGAGTCAACCAATATCTTAAATCAGTGACTGAAAATTATTAAATTTGAGTCAAAAAAGTCGCATGATTTTTGAAAAAGTCGCAAAATACCCAGTACTAAAGAAAATCGTCTCATAGTCGCTTAAGACCCAAAAAGGGGTCAAAATTCGACTACCTAAGTCGCACAATGGCAACTGTTCTTCGTGGCATTTGTATTGCCTTCATATATCATTATATGTATTAGCAAAAACTGTCATTAAAAGTGTTGGATTAGGCCTTATTTTAATATCCAAAGCCAGCTATTAAGAGCAGCGTTAAAAAGCTTCGGTAAGGCCTCTTTATATCATCCTGAGCAAGCTATTCCCATTTAGCTGGTCTTAAAATGGCTTGCTGAGACAAGCTTGTTACATTTTAACGGAAAGGTATTTGCTACTAACGCCTGTTAACGAAAGTCTTATAGCAGTTTAATAGCTTGTGTAATGTGCACAAAAATCACTTGTATAAAGTTTCTATAGCAGTCTGAAAATAGCTTGTTGTTGCTTAGAACCTTATACAAGTTAAATTGTTAGTTGGGTGTTTCTTTGTGGCGCTAAAAGTGTCCTTGGTAGTACCTTAGAGTCATATCGCTTTCTCTTGGCAATTTCTTTGAATCCTTCATTTGTATTTCTATCAATGATATTATGACATAATTTTTTTCCTAATGCAGATATGCTTAGGGTCTTGATTCCTCGAGAATATACATACATTGTGGTTCTGAATCCAATGTTTTTTATTCTTAAAGTTTGAATCGGTGCTTTGTCCACAATATACCAAATACTTAAAGAAACTCTAGAAAAGGACTTTCCAGTAACGTTTTTTAGAGATTGCGGTAATTTTTGAGCTTTTCTAATGAAGGTCTGCAGTTCCGAGAAAACTTACTGCTTTCCTTAATATTATTTCACGCCCTATGTGGTGTCGCCTTTCTTATTTTTCACTAATCAACACATTTCTTTTATTCCGAATTGTCTCTACAATAGCCTTAAAGGTTAATAATTAAACCTCACGTATTTGGCCCACTAAATTGAACTGCATTTAATACTCAATTAGTCACAAATGCTAAACATTTGTTAGAATCGAGGGGGAACAAGTTCTTCATTATTAAAGAATTGTGTCCGAAATTATGTTAGAGCAAATAAAACAATTCAGCAAATAATGAAGCAAGCTGCATAAACGTAATTACAACATGATACCGACGAATAGAACATCGTGCACCCAATTAGATGCATTGTTTGGTGCACTGTTCGGTGCAACCTAATGAGACACAATCCACGCACATATTCCAGGCCAAACACCAAATTGGTTCAACTAGCAGCTCAATTAGCAGTCTATTCAGACGCTTGAATATGCCGATGCCGACCGCTGCTGCCACCATCGACTCAGGCAACTAATGCACTAGATGCAGACACCAGAGCCAGAGATAGATGTAGAAACTAAGCAATTGCTTGTATAGAAAAAAAAAAACAGTGTTTGCTTTTCTATGATGGAGGTGCATACGCATGTTTTTTTTGCAACAAAATCATCAGCAACTTGGAGTCACACTCTAACACGGTTTTCCAGTTATCGTCAAAGAATTAAATTGAATGCCAATAAGGACGAACGTTCTGCCATATTTTTGGAAAATTATCTGTGTGTCGTGTAGTATTATCAAATATTACTTAAACCATAATACTCGTATTGTACCTGGGCTGCAGAATGACGGGTCTGTAGTCAGGATATTAAGCGCGAAACCTTGAAGTTTAAATAGCGGAACATAAATCGGTGTCCTCTGGAGGTCCAAACTATAACACAGCTCTTTGATGATAATTATTGTCCATTTAGCCTTGCAAAAGGATAATAAATACACAAATGCAAAACAGAGTTCCCAATCCTATTCAAAAAACAACTTTGTAAAAGTGTTAAGAATATCTACCAGTTTATTTTATATATAACCCGCACTAAAGCGGTTTTGGCTACTCTTATACTCGTAAAGTTGATATGATCCAGCGAGAACGTTAGGAAAATATGGGAAGCTCGTAAAAGGATGTACCGAGGCACAAGCTGTGCATTGCAAAAATGGTAAAGAAAAAACGGAGTCCGGTAACAGATTGCATATTCGTGCTGTACGGCATGTTTGGTCGTCTTCCATTTAGAAAACAATAATCCCTGGAGCAAGTGAGAAAAACATAAATGTTTAAAAATTTCACGAAATAAACAGCCACTAAAAAAACAATTCCTTATCACATAAAAGTGGGAACTCTTTTCAATTTTAAAAGTTCATATCCATGCTTTGGATGCATGAGCCCCATATCATCACTTAGTCAGTGGATGCAGATGATGATAGCCTTTTCATGTTCTCCTCATTTACACCTTTCTATTCATTCACACGCCGTGAACACATCGTACTCTCTGTGTTCATGAACACGATTATTACACATCATTATTCTAATTTCAAAGTCCATCTTTTCCCGCCAAAAAGGGCGATTTTATCTATGTAGAAGTAGTGTGAATCTGCGATATGACGTATAAACGATAATAGCATGGTCTTCGTCATCCAATGCACCATTATGGATGTGAATACTGGATATGGTGTTGAAAAACCGAGCGAAAAATAATTACCTGTCCATATTCATTATTACCATATAAATGAGGCATCTCACAGGTACACTGTATTTGTAGTTGGGATGTAGCTATCTCTATGTACCGCGAACTATACATTACATTCATCATTTAGTGCACTAATTGACACTCTTCCTGGGAAAATTTTCAAAGCTGGAGGAAATTCGTTTTCTTTTCTATCTTGATTAGATATGGTTTGGTTATCGCTTTTTTTTAAACTGGCTGTTGGAATTATTGACTTTTTTATAATTAACGCGCGCACAAGGTACTATTTGTTTCCCTTTAAATGTAGAACATACTGCGCGGGCATTAGGAAGATAGGGAGGGGAGAGATAGGAGGTGCCGTTCGCATTATGTTATTCCAAATTCGTGTTGTTCGGCTAAAAAAAGAATCCCTATATTTCACGGTACGTCCGAAATTGGGCACAACGGTGAACTGATGGGCATTCCTTTCGAGACGAGTATTACGGGCGAAACTTTTAAGGGGAGGAATGCAACTGGCTACTTCGAGTGAACATTTTTTGTAAAAGAAACGATAAAATAAGGAAAGACATGAAACATTGCGTCGGTGTTCGAGTGGGGCAATTGTTTCAGCGGCAGTTCTATTTCCTATCAATCTTAACGCTCGATTTTGTATTCTATCAAGTAGGTGAAGCGATGTTTGTGAAGCACCTGCCTAGAAGTGGGAGTTATACTCGAGTTTAGGGCGTATAAACGCTTTATAAATTGTAGCCACATCAGATGGGGAAAAGTACTTCTTACACCGATACTGAAAACCTAAGCACTTAGCAGCATTCTTAGCGATCTCAAATATATGGTCGTTCCAACGGAGGTCGTCGTTGACACACATACCGAGTACTGAGAGCCTTTCGGTTTCTTCGATGTAAGTGCCATTCATGGACAATGGCATTGGGGGTATGTTTAGCTTTAACGACAGAAGACAGCAATGAGTTTTCGAAGCATTAAACTCCACACGATTCTTATTACCCCATTTGACAATGCTGTATAAACCGGAGTTTAATGAGCTTGACATACGGAACCGTTGCAATTGTACGTCCGAAGGCGAATGACATGAATTATCGAACGAATATGATAAGCTGAGGCTAGAGTCGTCAGCAAAACAGTTAAGTGGATTAGAAGTAACAGACAGAAGATCATTTATAAAAATCAAGAAAAGAGTCGGAGACAGAACAGAGCCCTGGGGCACACCAGCATTTATTTTGTGGAAATCAGACTTGAATCCGTCCAATACAACTTGTATTGAACGGTCCAGAAGATAGCTTCTAAACTTCAAACTGAACTTTCAAACTCTATCAAATGCCTTGGAGATTTGTTCCACCGTTCGGTGAGATATGCCATCAGAGTGGAACGGTTGCTGGAGAAGCCATATTGACGGTCATGGAGAAGCTTACGATCTTCGAGATATTTCTTAAGCTGACGGTTAGTCAGCGTTTCCATGACTTAAGAAAGAGTGCTATGGGTCGGTAGGAGGAGGGGGAGGATGGGTCACCTTTCTTAGGGAACAGGCTGGACAAATTCTGTTTTCCATCTTCTAGGAAAGATTCCAGAAGAGTAGGAGCGATGGAAAAGCTTACGCAGTGGCTTTGCCAGTGTGGAAGAACACCTGTTCAGAAGAATTGGGGCTAAACCATCCGGGCCAGCGGATTTGTGTATATCGAGATTTTTGAAAACTCTTGCTACTGTACGAGTGCGGAAAAAATCTGTTCCATGGAAAATTTACATTCTCAAGTAGACGAGGGGCAACGTTGCTGTTAGGCAGCGTGCAGCTGGCAGCGAAATGGGCGGCGAGCAAGTTTGCCTCCTCTGAAGAGTAAACAATTGGTTTGTTATTATCAATGAGCGTTGGAACCGAAGATGTTGAGGAGTTTTTAATATTTTTTTACAAATGAGCAAACATCTTTACTGCCTGTAGGACACTGCAGAATTTTTTGGCGTAATTTTTGGTCATGCACAAATTTAGTTCTTTCAATAACGAGGTTGCATGAGTTCCTTGCTTGTTTGTGCTTTTTCCGATTTTCCTCTGTAGGGTTGGTTTTGTAGGATTGGAAACTTACTTCTTTGAGCCCGATAGCTGCTTTACACTCAGAATTAAACCAAGAATTTTCTTTTAATCGTGATGCTTTTTTACTCTGTTAGGAATAAAAGCACGCATCCTTAGAAAAATCACATTTGTGATGTATAAAATATTAATTAAGATTTGTCCAGGCATTACCTATTGAAGTTGCCAAAAATATCTTGATACTCTACCAACCATATTTACTTAAGGATATTAATAAGGAGTATCCGATGTGCAGAGTTAAAAAAATGTTTAAGGAAGGCGTCTATGAAGCGGATTTTAGTTTAATTTTTGGATAACAATACTCCACTCTGAATTCCACCACAAGTAAATTTCCCAGAGGTCGGAAAAAAATTCATTTAGCTGTTTTTTTTCGCGAAGAGGCAGAGACAGTCATCTTTGGTTTATCGATAGAAGACACTCAAAAATAGTTACATTTTTGATCTTTAGCATTAAAAGACATTTTTGAGGTAGTTATTAAACTCATTTTCACGTCGAAGGAAAGCAGAATTTACGAATTTTTCGTTGAGAATATTAGAATATTAACATCGACGTCATAAGGAACTTTCCTGCTTTTAAACCTATCTATTTCTACCTTGGAGACTTTCTAACTTCATTTGAGCAATAATAGTTCTCCATTTCCTCCTTTGGAGGTTGTTAGAACCTTGATCCGAAAACGACTTGGCATTCTTTCTGTAATTGCAGTCATCCGAATTCAAAGTTCCTCACCCTAAAATTAACTCTTATTGAAAAGGATAAAATCGAATTCTTGATCTTATCTTTGTCTTGGCTCCTTAAGGAGCTGTCGCGCCAATAAATTTATTTATTTTAAATAATAGTTATCATTCATTAACTTATAGTTAGAGTTGAATGAAACTTACTTAACAATATATAATAGAAACTGGTGTGGGGTGACAACAGTTTGAAAACAATTACTTACAAAGAGAATCAATATGACACTAGGAGAATAAGATGAACAAGTTTACGAGCCTTGATATACAGATTTTAATATTACCTATTTTTAATTTTTTTTTACATTTACACTTAACATTTAAACATTATACAACATTTTTTTTTCAAAGAAATAAAATAAGATCAAGAAATTAATAACAATTTTCAATATTACTTAAATCAATTGTGAGCCAGCTTTTAATTTTATTTAGATATGGGTTAAAATTTACCGTTATTCTGATTGACAAAGGCAACTTATTAAAAGATCGCGGTGCTGTTACAGTATAAACATTTAAAAAAATAGGTTTTGTTCGCTGTGGAAACGGTGACAAGATTTAAATAATTTACGCGTAAATTGTAAAGTTGCGAATTCCTGCTAGCAATATTACCACTCTGTTAACAAAATTCTTTAAGAACTTTTAAGATGTAAAGATGCCTTATAGGTAGAATTTATAGTTTTGTATAGGGGCCAACTTTCAGTAAGGCGATTATTGTTGCAAGTTATTCTAATAAGATGCATATCAACCACCCCAGCTTGATGAACCATATTGTAATTTAGAATGCGCGAGACCGTAATAAATTGAAGTTAATAATTTTTTCTGAACAGAATGGTTTTAATAGATACATTTTTCCAGTAACAGCTAAAAGATAATTTTTTAGATTTCTAGTATGACCTTTCCAATTAAGATTTGTATCAGTCATTACCCCTAAGTACTTATAGTTTTTAACCACATTGATTTTAAAACAAGAATCGGAACACAAGTCGCTGTGCAAAAAATGTTGCTTATTGCAATCATGAACAGGAAAACTGAATTTATTACAATTAGAGCCATGGCAAAAGAAATCATAATGACAAATATTAAGCTCTGAGTTTTTGAACGATATTAGTTTAGTTTTGTCACTAATGATCAACTTATGTACAAAAAACCAAGTTCTTAAAATTTCAAGATCATGTTCTATACTCTACTCATGATGCAGTCTAATTCAGAATTAGATCGGTACGCAAAAGAGATATCATCAGCAAAAGCAGTTGATAAACCATTTAACGGAAGTGTGAAGAGTTGGTCTAAGCACCGAACATTGTGGAACCCCTGTTTTAGGGTACCCGCTTCACTTATTTTTCCGTTGATGGTTACCCTTTGCATTCTACCATTCAAATATGACTTAAGCCATTGAAAAATGAAGCCTCTGAAACTTATGCTATACAATTTATTTAAAAGCAATTCGTGGTCAACCATATCGAAGGCTTTTATCATGTCAATAAAAAGAGCAAAAGTGGTTTTGATGCTATTCAAACTTTCATAAAGCTGACAGCATAGCCTGAGAATCGCATCTTCTGTAGACTTGCCTGAACGAAGCCAAATTGATTTTCATTAAAATATTTATTCTTATTTAAGAACGAAGATATTCTTTTTATAATTATTTTTTTCAAATATTTTTGAGGTCGTCGGAAGAAGAGAAACCGGCCACTTTTTTCAGTATAATGCTAGATATTCTCTCTGAAGTACAAGATGATTTATTCTTCAAAGATGAAATAGTTTTATATGTTTTAAAAGATGTAATTGGTTCAAAGGCGAAACTTTTTAATTGTGATTGTTCGCAAGCAAACTTCTTACCATTAAAACAGTTAAAATTAGATTGTGAATTTTTTGAACGTCTAAGATTATCAGCGATGTTTGTAAAATATTCATTAAATTTGTTTACAATTGAAAAAGAATCCGTTAAGGAAATATTATTGATCCCCACAGATTCAATTACATTAGATTTTATATTTTAGCCTAGAATACTGTCAACAATTTTCCACTCCTCTTTAGGATTGCCTTTATTCTGTTGCAAAAGGGTTAAAAAATACTTTTGGCGACTACTTTCGACTGCTGATTTGACACTTTTACAAAGTTTAACGTAATATTTTTACTTGCGATTATATTTACTATAATACAAGTTATGCATTCGTACAAAAAAAATTGAGATAACAATCAAACATGACATTACGATGATAGAGAAACATATTTGAGTTACTGGCAAAATTCTGTCCGTCTGTCTGTCTGTCTGTCTGTCTGTCTGTCTGTACGGATGTATTTTAGACTGCAGCCTAAACGGTTGACCAAATCGTCTTCAAATTTTGAAATTAAAATTCTTTTGACATTCTACAGAGGACTTTTTTCAATTTTTTTAGCTCAAAAATTAACGGTACCTGTCATATAACAATGTAAAAGCTTATTTTTCTCGAAAACGGCTTAAAGAATTTTTATAAAAAAAAATTAGTGTACTACTGTAGGTATGCATTATATCTTGGTAAAAAAAACTTTAATATGGTGGGCTAAAAACGGTACCTCCCATAGGACCGGTTTTTTTTTCTTCGACTTTTTCGAAAACTGGTGATCCGGATTACAATCAAAATTAATATTCAAGAAAATGTAGACAGCTTGAGTAATTTTCCAAAAAAAAAATTCGAAAACTTTTTGTTTGTATTTTGAATTATTTTTTTTATTTTTTTTTTTTTTTTGAAAAATCAATATTTTGAAAACGGGTAAGTGATTTTTTTTTTAATTTTGTTTTTAAATGTACGTTATTTTTGTGCTTAAGTTTGTATTCTTGAATTATATTTTTCATTTTTTTTAAAAAAAGTTGTTAAAAAAACCGTTTTATTTAAAAACGGCTCTAACGATTTAAAAAAAAATTCACACTTTTTCACATTTTTTAAAGAAATAAAATGGCGTTTAAATTTGTCCGCTGAAAACTATTTCACATACTTTTTTCAAACAATCAAAAGTCAGAAAAATCGAATATAATCTTTGAAGTTCCCTTAATATTTTTCAATTTTTTTTAAAAGTTGTGACAGCACATAAGAGCAAGTACGTGTGACTGTCTTACTTACGTTGAAGAACAAGTTTTAATATGATCTTATAAGATTGATACGAAGATTGCGTAAGCAACAAATGGATCATTTTCCAAGTAAACTGGTTCCCAAAATTCATGTTTTAAAATATTTATTAATAAATAGTAGTGGATTATGCTTTTATGCGATAAGTTAGATGGTTTCGAGACTTTTTGAAAATCATAGTTAAGAGCAAATGAGCTGTGATCTGAAATTTTTAAGTCGAGAACATTACCAATAATATTAAATTTGTGGATTTTGCTATAACGAGAAAAGATATGGTATAGACAAGTGCTAAGTCAGGATCTAAACAGAATGTTACTAACTATAGAACAATCTGTAGAATGTCAGCTTTGCCAAAGTTATTTGTAAATCCATCTTTTCAGACAGTAGATGGTGTTATATCTGGTGGATCTACGGCAACTAATCTACCGTTAATGACTATTTATAAAATAAATAACTTCGAATCAAATTTTCAAACGGATGTAACATTAACCAAATTTGCCACAGCTTTTGATCCCGTAAATCATCAGGTTCTTTGAACAAACTTTTGCAGTTTGGTTTTCACTTACCTAAACTTTTTCAATTGGTTAAAATCTTATTTATATAACTCAAGGGCTTCAAATTGTTAAATTGGTGGCAACAAATCTGAACAAATCTTAGGAGTGTCGATCCTAAGCTCGTAGAGGACGGATGTCGAGGTGCGCGCACGAATGGTTAAACAAAAGCCAAACAAATAATTGTTGAGCGTTGTTATCGCGAGTGCTTTAAAAAAAAAAAAATTAAAACACACTCGTTAGAGAAATTGAAAAAAACCCCTCGCGTGTGCTGTAAAAAAAAAATAATAATATTCACTCGCGTCGTAGAATGAATGATAAAGATGCCCACTCGCGCTGAGAAAGAAAAAAAAATAAATAAAACGCATTCGCATAACAAATTATCCTCTAATCTGTCCCAAGACCTTTGTGCTTAACTGCCTCTTTCTTATCTACTGTAGGCATCGTATGACCATAAAATGCTTGCGGTAAATAGATAAGGGCATCTGAATTTGTCTTATTGTGCTGAATGTTTAAATTGATTTTTTGTAAACAGGCTGTCTTATGGGCATAACACCTAAGACAGTTTGATTATTACAGAAGTTAATTTGGATTTTCACTGCGCAGTTCGACTTAATCAGAGTTGTGTTTTGTATGTAAGTATTTTTAAATGGTAAGTGATTTTTGTGTCGTGTATTCAAATGTTCGTGGTTTAAGAAAGAATTTCTTTCACGTGTACGTCTACACTGTTCAACACAGGCCAGCTGTTTTGGCATTAAGTGAAACTCAGGTTGGGGTAAATACTGATTTATCAGAATTTGCTCTACATGGGTATAGCTTGGTGCCATTACTCTTTTCTCATCATGGTCTCGTGGTCTATGTTAGGAATGATATTGCTTGCCAGAGCCTTCCCCAATATGGGCAATGTTCCAACACGGACTTTAACTTCTTATGGCTCAAATTCACTGTCCGCAAGCATGTCATTCATTATTGTTTTATTTACAGGAGTCCAAATCTTGACAGTAATTCGACTTGTAACGAGTTTGATGCACTGTCTGATTCCATCTCGAAAATTGTTTCCCTTTGTCCTCGCACTGAAATCGTTATTGCGGGCGATTTCAATGTACACAATTCCAACTGGCTCCGCTATTCTGGTCAGACAACACCCGAAGGAAGGTATGTCGAGCTCTTTGCCGGGTTACATCACCTTACCCAACTGATCGATGTGCCAACGCGTATACCGGATGTTGCTGGGCAAGCCGCCCATACTCTTGACTTGTTTCTTACTTCTCACCCTAATAAATATACCATTAGTGTAACTTCTCCATTTGCCACTTCAGACCATTGTATCATTTCAGCTAATTTCTCATCCATCACCCATCCAGTTAAAGAAAAACTTCCCACCAGGACCGTTTGGCAATACGAGAAAGCCAACTGGGACGGCCTGAATTTCTTTTTCCGAAACTTTAACTGGTCACTATGCTTCCTCGATAGTGACATTGATGCCAGTGCTCAAATGATCACAAATGTGATTCTTCTAGGGATGCGTGCTTTTATTCCTAATAGAGTAAAAAGCATCAAACCTAAAGAAAAGTCTTGGTTTAATTCTGAGTGTAAAGAAGCTATCAGGCTCAAAGAAGTAAGTTTCCGATCTTACAAAGCCAACCCTACAGAGGAAAATCGGAAAAAGCACAAACAAGCAAGGAACGCATGCAACTCCGTTATAGAAAGAACCAAATTTTTGCATGACCAAAAATTACGGCAAAAAATTCTGCAGTGTCCCAAAGGCAGTAAAAATTTTTGGTCATTTGTAAAAAATATAAAAAACTCCTCGACATCTTCCGTTCCAACGCTCATCGACAATAACAAACCAATTGTTTACTCTTCAGAGAAGGCAAACTTGCTCGCCGCCCATTTCGCTGCCAGCTCCACGCTGCCTCAAAGCAACGTTGCCCCTCCTGTACTTGAGAATGTAAATTTTTCCATGGGACACATTTTTTTCCGCACTCGTACAGTAGCAAGAGTTCTCAAAGATCTCGATATACATAAATCCGCTGGCCCGGATGGTATACCCCCGATTCTTCTGAAGAGGTGTTCTTCCACACTGGCAAAGCCACTGCGTAAGCTTTTCCATCGCTCCTATTCTTCTGGAATCTTTCCTAGAAGATGGAAAACAGCATTTGTCCAGCCTGTCCCTAAGAAAGGTGACCCATCCTCCCCCTCCTCCTACCGACCCATAGCACTGACATCCCTTCTTTCTAAGGTCATGGAAACACTGATTAACCGTCAGCTTAAGGAATTTCTCGAAGATCGAAAGCTTCTCCATGACCGTCAGTATGGCTTCCGCAGCAACCGTTCCACTGGTGATCTGATGGCATATCTCACCGAACAGTGGAACAAATCTTTACATCGCTTTGGTGAAAGTAAGATTATTGCTCTTGATATCTCCAAGGCATTTGATAGAGTTTGGCATGAAGCTCTCTTATCGAAAATGCGTGCTTTTGGGATCGATAATACTCTTGTTCGTTGGATTAGAAGCTATCTTCTGGACCGTTCAATACAAGTTGTATTGGACGGATTCAAGTCTGATTCCCATAAAATAAATGCTGGTGTACCCCAGGGCTCTGTTCTGTCTCCGACTCTTTTCCTCATTTTTATAAATGATTTTCTGTCTGTTACTTCTAATCCACTTAACTGTTTCGCTGACGACTCTAGCCTCAGCTTTTCATATTCGTTCGATAATTCACGTCCTTCGCCTTCGGACGTACAATTGCAACGGTGCCGTATGTCAAGCTCATTAAACTCCGATTTATACAGCATTGTCAAATGGGGTAATAGAAATCGTGTGGAGTTTAATGCTTCGAAAACTCAATGCTGTCTTCTGTCATTAAAGCTAAACATTCCCCCAATGCCATTGTCCATTAATGGCACTTATATCGAAGAAACCGAAAAGCTCTCAGTACTCGGTATGTGTGTCAACGACGATCTCCGTTAGAACGACCATATATTTGAGATCGCTAAGAATGCTGCAAAGTGCTTAGGTTTTCTGTATCGGTGTAAGAAGTATATTTCCCCATCTGATCTGGCTACAATTTATAAAGCGTTTATACGCCCTAAACTCGAGTATAACTCCCACCTCTGGGCAGGTGCTTCGCAAACATCGCTTCACCTGCTTGATAGAATACAAAATCGAGCGTTAAGATTGATAGGAAATAGAACTGCCGCTGAAACAATTGCCCCACTCGAACACCGACGCAATGTTTCATGTCTTTCCTTATTTTATCGTTTCTTTTACAAAAAATGTTCACTCGAAGTAGCCAGTTGCATTCCTCCCCTTAAAAGTTTCTCCCGTAATACTCGTCTCGCAAGGAATGCTCATCAGTTCACCCTTGAGCCCAATTTCGGACGTACCGTGAAATATAGGGATTCTTTTTTTAGCCGAATGACACGAATTTGGAATAGTTTACCCGGCGGGATTTTCCCTTGCCATTTTGATCTGCAAACATTCAAAACCAATGTTAATCGGCACCTCCTATCTCTCCCCTCCCTTTCTTCGTTATGCCCGCGCAGTGTGTTCTAAATTAAAAGGGAAACACATAATCCCTTGTGCGCGCGTTAATTATAAAAAAAAAAAAAAAAAAAAAAAAATTGCCATCTGGTTTCCCTCAGGGTACCCATTTAGGACCACTATTATTCCTACTGTTTATTAATGATATTCCTAATTTATTTAAGAACTCATTATGTCTCCTATTTGCGGATGATCTTAAACTGTTCCGAATCACTAAATCTATGCAAGATTGCACTTTGTTGAATGAAGATTTAAATAGATTAACTGCGATTATAGGGACTATCAGGCAAGTTAAGAATTCGTGAATTCGGCCCATATATTCAAAGAATTGTGTGAATACCATTCGATTCAACACTACAGAACAGCTCCGTTTCACCCAGCAACAAATGGCCAAGCTGAAAGGTTTGTTCGCACTTTCAAGGAGTCTTTTAAGAAGAACATGGCGGAGAAAAAAGATCCTGATAGAGAGCCCCCATCTCGTTGCTGTTCACCTTCGGGTCACCACCTTATGCAGATTCGCTCAAGGGTCCAAGCAGAACTGCTTCATGGACGGCAGTATCGAAACCTTTTATCATGTTTTGTTCCAAGGGAGAAAGTCAAAACTAAAGAGCATCGCTCCAAATATCTCAAAGAATATAATCGAAAACTTATTTACAGTTTCTATGGCACTGATCGTTCACGAATAAAAATATATAAGACAAAAATTAACTTGATTGGGCGCCATTTAACGTGAAAGTGTCAGTGAGTCTATATTTTTTGAAAACCCATTAACTAAAGTTGTTTTTACTTGTGAGGTGTGAAAGAATCAGACAACGAAATGGCGATGAATTTAGAATTGGACCTAGAATATGTGGTTTCAATTTGACTCTATAACATCAAACATAGTTCCATAAATGACGCTCTACTTGGTTATTGGAATAATACCTAAGCTAACATCTATACGAGCCCAATACGAGAGGTGAGAACAACGTCCTTATGATTAAATTTGCAATATGAGTTTAAGCCTTTTCATCCAACGCGATGTCACAAAATTCGATTAACACACTAACTTTGCTTGGTTTATTGCAATTATGGCACTAATTGCCTCAGCCTCCTTGCTTCAAAATTATGTGGCTTCACCTCACCCATCTAACTCAAATCCAGTCAAATTCTCCAAAACGCCCTGCCAAAGCATAAAGAACCTCCTGTATTACTGTCTGCTTTGATGTTCGGCCTGGTGTGTTTCTGAAAAGCTGTTAAAGAGAAATCTCTTTTGACCATTACCATCGTCAACACCATCAACACAACATCAGCTTCAGCAGCATCAAAAACAATAACAATAACGACAACATATCCGCCGCCCTACCCGGCGACTTGGTGCATGTGAATCCTTAAATTAGTCTCAAACAAGCCATCAGCTTTCGGGGGCATGTATACACCTGAACAAGTATATGTTGAGTATCCTTCAGGAACACATACCCTATTCCTTTCTAGTTGTTTGTTTAACTATGGAACATTTTTCACGGGGGTGGTGGTGATATTAAAAGGAAAACAAGGAAAGAAAAAGGATTAAATAAAAAAAAAATGGAAAAATAAACACTCATGTGGTACAGAAACCACCGACAACTGGTCCGGTGCAGCCTCTTCAAAAAACGGTAATTAGGTCCTTTGTGCGCCTTTATAATTAAAACCTTAGGTACGCCATAGCCCAACGAACCGTATAAAATGAGGCTGTCACTTGCTTTTGGAGTTCCTTCCTTCCGTTTTGTTTCAGAAAAAGGTTTTCTATACTAATTTTCTTTTTTTTTTCTTTTTTGTATTTTGGAAGTTTCACGTAACGGGACATTGTGTTAGACATTGTGATGTGGGAAAATTCAAAAATATTTCGTTAGTTTGTCTTGAGTTACCTGGGTTTGGTGATGTGTGTGTGTGTGTGTAAGAGGACGATAACTATACGTGCATATGGGTGATGGTCATATGCTTGAGGCCTAAAGTCTTCTTAGGCAATTAGTCGGCAGACTGTAATTCGTTTGCATGAACAGGCTAAGGTAATTGCATTAATTTTTGGTCTCTGTGTCCTTATTCATTAGACTTTTTTTGGGTGTATTTTATAGTTTAAATTGTGTTTGTTAACGAAAATGTGATTTTATGTATAAGTGGGCAGTTGGTTACGTTCCTCATTTTGTATATGACTAGAGGCCTTTAGGAAGAGCTACCACATTTTGGCACTCATTTGTAGGCAATTACATATTTGAAAATAATTAGTTAATACGAAAATCCGTACATATGCGTCTGTCCAGCAAGGCCTTTTCTTCTTCAATCAAGTTAGTTTCGGCTGGTTTTTCATTTGATTATGCTACTGAACGTTTCCAGGAACTCATCCTAGGGCCTATGAACATATCGGTGTGTGCTGAACTGAAAATTTGAAAATTAAATCATTGGTCAAAATAGTATTAGATGCAGAAGAAAGAGACAAAATGTGAGTTTTTAAAACTAAATTAATAAGGATGATCCCTAAAAAGATTAAAATTTATAACATTGTTTTAAAATAAAATCAATTATTAAAAATAAAGTAACAATAAATTAATTTTGCAACGAACACTTGAAATACTGTTGGCTGTTGTTGAAGTACATGGATACCACAAAAAAGCTTGAATACATATTCTGACTATGTTTTTGATCAGTACAGGCTTACATTCGGGATATTTATTTGATAGCAATATTGATTCCTAATTTTTTTTTTTATAATTAACGCGCGCACAAGGGACTACTTGTTTCCCTTATAATGTAACACACTGCGCGGGCATTCGGAAGATAGGGAGGGGAGAGATAGGAGGTGTCGATTAACATTGGTTTTGAATGTTTGCAGATCAAAATGGCAAGAGAAAATCTCGCCGGGTAAACTATTCCAAATTCGTGTCGTTCGGCTAAAAAAAGAATAACTATATTTCACGGTACGTCCGAAATTGGGCTCAAGGGTGAACTGAAGAGCATTCTTTGCGAGACGAGTATTACGGGCGAAACTTTTAAGGGGAGGAATGCAACTGGCTACTTCGAGTGAACATTTTTTGTAAAAGAAACGATAAAATAAGGAAAGACATGAGACATTGCGTCGGTGTTCGAGGAGGCAATTGATTCAGCGGCAGTTGTTTTTCCTATCAATCTTAAAGCTCTATTTTGTATTCTATCAGGCATGTGAAGCGATGTTTGCGAATCACCTTTCCAGAGGTGGGAGTTATTCTCGAGTTTAGGGCGTATAAACGCTTTATAAATTGTAACCAGATCAGTAGTGCCCCGTGGCTTAGTGGTTAGTGTGTCGGACTGCTAAGCGAAAGAACCTGGGTTCAAATCCAGCTCATAGCCACCTTTTTTTCTGGGGTACTGCCTCTTGCGAGGAACTGACAAAACCTTCAAGAGTAAAATTTGTCTCGAAAAAGTGCATCTCATGTAGCCGTTCGGACTCGGCGGTAAACTGTAGGTCCCTTCCATTCTTGCAGAGTAACAACACACACACAGGAATGGTTGAGAGTATAAGTCACTAGGCCTTGGCTCCTTAAGGAGCTGTCGCGCCAATAAATTTATTTATTTTTATTTTAACCAGATCAGAAGGGGAAAAAATACTTCCTACACCGATCCAGAAAACCTAAGCACTTAGCAGCATTTTTAGCGATCTCAAATATATGGTCGTTCCAACGAAGGTCGTCGTTGACACACATACCGAGTACTGAGAGCTTTTCGGTTTCTTCGATGTAAGTGCCATTCATGGACAATGGCATTAGGGGTATGTTTAGCTTTAACGACAGAAGACAGCATTGAGTTTTCAAAGTATTAAACTCCAAACGATTCCTATTACCCCATTTGACAATGCTGTATAAATCGGAGTTTAATGAGCTTGACATACGGCACCGTTGCAATTGTACGTCCGAAGGCGAAGGACGTGAATTATCGAACGAATATGAAAAGCTGAGGGTAGAGTCGTCAGCAAAACAGTTAAGTGGATTAGAAGTAACAGACAGAAGATCATTTATAAAAATGAGGAAAAGAGTCGGAGACAGAACAGAGCCCTGGGGCACACCAGCATTTATTTTATGGGAATCAGACTTGAATCCGTCCAATACAACTTGTATTGAACGGTCCAGGAGATAGCTTCTAATCCAACGAACAAGAGTATTATCGATCCCAAAAGCACGCATTTTCGATAAGAGAGCTTCATGCCAAACTCTATCAAATGCCTTGGAGATATCAAGAGCAATAATCTTACTTTCACCAAAGCGATGTAAAGATTTGTTCCATTGTTCGGTGAGATATGCCATCAGATCACCAGTGGAACGGTTGCTGCGGAAGCCATACTGACGGTCATGGAGAAGCTTTCGATCTTCGAGAAATTCCTTAAGCTGACGGTTAATCAGTGTTTCCATGACCTTAGAAAGAAGGGATGTCAGTGCTATGGGTCGGTAGGAGGAGGGGGAGGATGGGTCACCTTTCTTAGGGACAGGCTAGACAAATGCTGTTTTCCTTCTTCTAGGAAAGATTCCAGAAGAGTAGGAGCGATGGAAAAGCTTACGCAGTGGCTTTGCCAGTGTGGAAGAACACCTCTTCAGAAGAATCGGGGGTATACCATCCGGGCCAGCGGATTTGTGTATATCGAGATTTTTGAGAACTCTTGCTACTGTACGAGTGCGGAAAAAAATCTGTCCCATGGAAAAATTTACATTCTCAAGTACAGGAGGGCAACGTTGCTATGCGGCAGCGTGGAGCTGACAGCGAAATGGGCGGCGAGCAAGTTTGCCTTCTCTGAAGAGTAAACAGTTGGTTTGTTATTGTCGATGAGCGTTGGAACCGAAGATGTTGAGGAGTTTTTAATATTTTTTTACAAATGACCAAAAAATTTTACTGCCTTTGGGACACTGCAGAATTTTTTGGCGTAATTTTTGGTCATGCAAAAATTTGGTTCTTTCAACAACGGGGTTGCATGAGTTCCTTGCTTGATTGTGCTTTTTCCGATTTTCCTCTGTAGGGTTGGCTTTGTAAGAACGGAAACTTACTTCTTTGCGCCTGATAGCTTCTTTACACTCAGAATTAAACCATGACTTTTCTTTAGGCTTAATGCTTTTTACCCTGTTATGTATAAAAGCACGCATCGAGGAAGCATAGTGACCAGTTAAAGTTTCGGAAAAAAATATTCAGGCCGTCCCAGTTGGCTTTCTCGTATTGCCAAACGGTCCCGGTGGGAGGTTTTTCTTTAACTGGATGGGTGGAGGATGAGAAATTAGCTGAAATGATACAATGGTCTGAAGTGGCAAATGGAGAACTTACACTAATGGTATATTTATCAAGTTGAGAAGTAAGAAACAAGTCAAGACTATGGGCGGCTTGCCCAGCAACATCCGGTATACGCGTTGGCACATCGATCAGTTGGGTAAGGTGATATAACCCGGCAAAGAGCTCGACATACCTTCCTTCGGGTGTTGTCTGACCAGAATAGCGGAGCCAGTTGGAATTGTGTACATTGAAATCGCCCGCAATAACGATTTCAGTGCGAGGACAAAGGGAAACAATTTTCGAGATGGAATCAGACAGTGCATCAAACTCGTTACAAGTCGAATTACTGTCAAGATTTGGACTCCTGTAAATAAAACTATAATGAATGACATGCTTGCGGACAGTGAATTTGAGCCATAAGAAGTTAAAGTCCGTGTTGGAACATTGCCCATATTGGGGAAGGCTCTGGCAAGCAATATCATTCCTAACATAGACCACGATACCATGATGGGAAAAGAGTAATGGCACCAAGCTATACCCATGTAGAGCAAATTCTGATAAATCAGTATTTACTCCAACCTGAGTTTCACTTAATGCCAAAACAGCTGGCCTGTATTGAACAGTGTAGACGTACACGTGAAAGAAATTCTTTCTTATACCACGAACATTAGAATACACGACACGAAAATCAATTACCATTTAAAAATACTTGCACACAAAACACAATTCTGACTAAGTCGAACCATGCAGTGAAAATCCAAATTAATTTCTGTAATAAACAAACTGTCTTAGGTGTTATGCCCATAAGACAGCTAGCATACTAAAAATCAATTAAAATATTCAGCACAATAAGACAAACTCAGATGCCCTTATCCATTTACCGCAAGCATTAGATGGTCATACGATGCCTACAGTAGATAAGAAAGAGGCAGTCTTGGGACAGATAAGAGGATAATTTGTTATGCGAATGCGTTTTATTTATTTTTTTTTCCACAGTGCGAGTGGGTATCTTTTTCTTTCTTCCAACGACGTGAGTGGACATTATTACTATTCTGTAGAGCACACGCGAGGGGTTTTTTCGGTTTCTCTAACGAGTGTGTAGGTATTAATATTTTTTTTAAAACACTCGCGATAACAATGCGCAGTAATTTGTTGTTGACTTTTGCTTAATTATTTGTGCGCGCACCTCGACGTCCGGCCTCTACGAGCTTAAGATCGACACATAATTGCGAATTTCAAATATAATCGATCTATGATCGAGGACGGTAAAGACCTCACCGACAAAAAAAGGATTAGGACAAGGAATTGGCGACATTTCTCTCTACGACATACTTGTCATACGACACGATTTTGACATAATCAGAAGAAAACAGGGTGATGTATATATTTACCTACTGTCATCAATAAGACACCCCCAACATTGAAATATTGGACAAAACATAATGATAGATGACTATGCCAAAATATATTAGTTTAGTATCTTGCCAATCTTTGCTTTTACGCTCTATGAAAGCAATTTAGTAGCAAAGCCCTCCCTCGGGCAACCAAAGTAGCCCTTTATATGACGACGCCTTGTGTTGCTTCTAGAGGAAAACTCTCCGGTGTTGGTCCCGCAAGTATAAAAGACGAGCGGGGAAAAAGATACAACGGGCCTAGCCAAAAGAGTTAACGTCCAACGTCTCAAATGGGTGGGTTATATAGCCCGGACGAATATCAATGCTTCGTCCTAGAAAATCTTTGATTCCACCCTGTAGGGATGGCGCAGAAGAGGATGACCGAGGCTTATGATGCGCACGCAAAAAAAAGGACGTATGCCATCTGCACGTGGTTTTCACTATCCAGCCAAATATTCAATCAGTTAATTTCAATATTGATGTTTCTAATTTTCCCTTAATTTTCGTTTGTCAATTTAATTATTTCTTTACTTAAAAAATACATAAAACTAAAAATAAATTTTTTTTCTTTCAATCACTTTAAAATTCCTAACAGTATTTTAACTTTCAATATATATATGCATATTCTTTTTAGTTAATATTTTTGTTTATGAATCCAATGTGTTAGTATTATTTTTTTAGGTTTATTTGTAAATATTGTCGTTTCTTGTCAGTATGTCTACCAAAATATTCAAGAAATAATCATTTCTATTAATTTATACATTTTTCTATTCACGAGTTATTTTGTGAATTGATATGTCAATATTTCTATATATTTATTTACAAATGTTTTTACTCTTTCATGCAATTAATATAAATCTATCAATTAATGTATTTTTGGAGCCTTAAAATGTCTCTTAAATCTCTAGAAATTTGTCAAGGAAATAATCTTTGAATATTTCTACAAATCAATAGATCAATTAATATGTCAATCTGAGGGTCAATTTGTTTAGTAAGTAAAGAGTGTCTTTTTAAGACGTGTGGTTTTCAAGAAGAAACAAAACACATATAATTTAATGTTATGGCCAATAGTTTAACTTTATTTTAAAGATAAGGGTATTTCATTATATTTTAAAAATGATTTTGGGCAATTGGCCACCGCATCTGGCTCGAATAAATTCCAGCCGATTGGCCCAATTTTCGACCACTTTTTGCATCAATTGGGGCGGTATGTCAGCAATAACGCCCCGAATATTCTCTTCCAAGGTGTCAATCGTCTCAGGCTTATCTGCGTAGACAAGCGACTTCACATAACTCCACAAAAAATAGTCCAGCGGTGTTAAATCGCACGATCTTGGAGGCCACGCCACAGACCCACGATGCGATATAATGCGCTCACCAAAAGTTTCCTTCAATAAATTGATTGTTTCGTTGGTTGTATGACATCCTCCAATTCAGGTACGAAAAAGTCATTAATCATGGCTCTATAGCGTTCCCCATTGACTGTAACATTATGGCCGGCTTCATTTTTGAAGAAATATGGACCAATTCCCTCTGCCCATAGAGCATACCAAACAGTGACTTTTTGAGGATATAACGGCGTCTCAGCAATGGCTTGTGGATTATGATCACTCCAAATACGACAATTTTGCTTATTAACGTACCCATTCAACCAAAAGTGAGCTTCAGCGCTGAACTAAATTTTCTTGTGAAATTTCGGTATCGGTGGCCATCTCGTTTTGGGACCATTCACCTAACGCGCGACGCGCTTGATGGTCGTTCGGCTTCAATTCTTGCACGGGTTGGATTTCGTAATCCCGCAAACCAAGATCCTTCCGTAAAATTTTCTAAAATGGCAAACCAAACTGAGCATAAATCAAGTGACAGCTGTCAAAAAGACCAACGCCGAAAAAAGTATTGCCAGATTGAAAACCGCACGTCTAAAAAAAACACCCTTTACAACAACAACAACAGATCTTCCCAACTCGCGTTGCATCTTTACACTCTAGAGTACTCAAGCTTACACTGGGAGTATTATTTTAGTTTTGTTTATATTCGAAGTATAATGATAATGAAGCATCCTCGGCGAGCCCTGAACCCCAGAAATTTATTTGGCCACAGCAGGATGATTATTGGTCTCAAGAGATTCTAAGAAAACTCAAAAACGCAGCATTCCTTCACCTCATACTTTGGTCATAAGGCCTTACGTGGCAGGCTTAAAAATTTGGATCATGCACTGACGTTTCTGTGTTCCCTCATTCATTTAAAATGCTAGTATAGATTTTTATGTCTTCCATTCTGTTGTGTCATGGGTAAGGCGTGCTCTCAACAACTATTACATTTATTTTGATGTTTGAGCACTTGCTCAAATATTTATCCATCATCTTGACAATACTGTGATGTAGATAAATTCAATTTGACTCAAGACATCATCAAAGTTTTCATGCACTTAAGAAGCAACATTTTAATGCGGCCATAACCTCCCTCCACCACCCTCCCTTCATCTAACTATATCAAAGATCACCTCATCCGGCCCCATAATCATGCCCCGGAACACGAAATTTTTAAGGCAACAACGAACGAGAGCACATCCATTTGCACTTTTAGTTTGTCGATGTTGAATAAATAATAAATGTCCATTCGTCTGAGATGAGATGATGTCCTTCGTGCACTCATGTCCATCTTCGACGTGTAGCGTGTAGCCATGGCCATGTTACCTCTCTCTTACACTCTCTTTACTATATGTATGCATGAATTGAATACGTCTTAAGAAAGTTGCATATAAAATGTTTGAAAGTTCTCATTAATAATTGATTGCCATCGGCTCCTTGCAACAGCACAACAGCTGCTGGCCTCTCGATAGTTTTTCAGAAAAAAAAACGATGCCATCATCTCCTAGGGAATAAGTAGTGAGCTCCATCTTGTTGTCGGGAGCACTTCAGTAAAGTCTTAAAAAAATAAAAATAAAAAGAAAAACAACTAACGCTTTGGGTTAATGGCTTTGCATGTCCGAGATGATTCTGCTGGCTTCCACTCCTCCACCTCTCATATAACACTCTCCGTGCCCGGTGGAGCCCGCATCTAGCATCACTTTGGGAATCTATTAGAATCCACTTGAGGAAGTGGACATGTCACAAAAGAGGAACTACCTCCCCCATTCTGCCGGCATCCGGCAAAAGTAAACAAAATAAGCTCGAATTATATGAGAACAATAAAAGTGCTCCGACAGCAGTAAACCGTAAATGACAGCTATCGCATGGTTTGGAGCAGTCAAAGCCATCATGGAGGCCGGGTTGGATTGGTCCTGTTCCGGTTGGTATGCCGGTCGGTTTGGTTGGAATTGGCGCTGGAAACTTTCTAAACAATCCGCGTAGAACACACACACACATAGAAGCATTGACATATCTGAGAGGGAAAAGTTTGGTAATTACGGAGAGTTGAGTGATGCCACAACATTCACTCGTACAATGGAGGACACATAGAGGAAGCAATTATAACTCCTGTTGAAATTCATTAAATTGCACAAAGTTTTGCTAATTTTCTCTAAGCGTTGCCGTAACCGCCATTGTTTCTGTTTTATTTTTGACAGTTCCATAATGCAAATAATCAAGGAAGATATGTGGGATACGGATGCAATGAAGGTTTTATTCGGATGGGTGGGTTGAGTTAAGAGGACATTAGGTGGGAAATTCGGATCATGAGTTCTTAAGACATTAAACGAAAATTCAACAACCACGAAATCGTCAGATCAATTATGAAAAAAAGAGTTAAAAGAGCAATTAACTATGATGTTACTGTGACATGGCAGCCGTATATTTTTTAACATAACGAAAACAGCCTTTGTTTTATTGATACGTGTGCTCATGTCTTATTCGGTTCCTCCTTTGGTAGAGATAATATTCCCTAGGTATTAAAACCTCTGTACTTTCTCTATTTAATATTTTATAATTTTTAATTCAGCTTTTGAGAAAATATTATTCGGAAGTATGACTGGGTCCTGACCCGAGGCTGATCATCTTTGTTTTGCCGGTATTGATGTTTAACCTCGCCAAATCAGTTTTTTTTACCTTATGAACGATTAAGCATACGTTGTCCACATAATCAGGATGTTTCAGGTAGGATGTCAGATTCCATCTACTCCCTCCGTATCTTTTCAAAGCAAAACATTGCTTATCACCAACAATAACAGTATTGGCGACAATATGCAGCCCTGTCTGACTCCACTTTGGACATCAAAATTCTTGAAAAAATCGATCGATCTCCTTCTATCTTCTGAATTGGTCGACGTTAAACTTGGGCCTCGGATTTTTCCATTGGATCGCTGAATAGCATCTGAATGAAGTCTTACGGTAGCTAACATCAGATGGTAATCTCGGTTCGCACCTCTTCTTTTTCTAATCTAGTTAAGGTTTTATTGAATTGGGTGGTAAATAATTTAATAGTTATGTAAATTTGAAAAACTTGATATGGTCAGCACACAACGAGATATTGAAATGCTTTAAGACTTTCCAATTCGGTGTTATAAATCATAAGAATAAAGCAGTGGCTCTAAGAGACTTCCTTGAGGGATCCCGAAATTAAAGAGTAATTAAAAAGTGGTTTTCTGAAACAATCTCCACAGTCTCCATTTTAAGGAGAAGAAAAGTATTAGTGTAAGGTAAAAACTCAGTGAGGTTAGTGCCAAAGATATTTTATGAGGCATTTAAATACTTTGGAAAAATATATTTTTTTTTTTATTTGGTGGGGGCGACAATAAAAGCTCCATATCTTAAACTAACTTTAACTATGAAGCTTACATGTAACTTAAATTTAAGATTGATATTAAATGAGTGATGATTCAAAAAGAGGAGCAGGCGGTTCTCGGGTTAAAGTCGATAGAGTCTCGGGTGTAATAAGGCTATGTACAGATCGGTTGAAGTAGGGCTCGGAGAATCATTTGGACCACCGTTTCAAAAGGCAAGTTGTAAGAAGCCTTTTAAGATAATATATTCGATATGTGCAAAATAATGAGCTCTCGGTCACATAACAAGCCAAGATCAGGAATAGAATCCATATGAGGTATGGGATGATTCTTAATTGGGATTTGGCAATATTTAGCACTAAGCAAGTTTTTTTAATTATCAGACGGTAAAATTGTAGAGATCCAGTTAAATAATATGAGTCAAGTGTGGAAAAAATTGACTTTTGATTGTTTGAAAAATGTACGTAAAATAGATTTCAGCAAAATAATTTAAACACCATTTTATATCTTCATAAAATGGAAAAAAAATCCATTTTTTCCAAAATCGTAGGTAGTAACGATTTTTAAATAAAACGGTTATATTTTAATAACTTTTTTTGAAAATAAAAAAAAAAATTAATAAAGAATGCAAACTTAAGCACACGAATAACCATTTAAAATAAAATTTAAATTAAAATTGATTTTTCAAAAAAAAAATAATTTATTTAAAGTACTCTAAAAAATTATTTGCAAAAACTTTAATGTAAAATTACTCCGGCCGAGAAAGTCGAAGAAAAAAAAATCAGTCCTGTTGGACCGCATCTACAAACAGTTGTACACTTATATTTTTTCATAAAATTTTTGGAGCAATTTCCAAGAAAAATAAGCTTTTACTTAACGATTATATGCCATGTTCCGTTAATATTTGAGCCGAAAAAACAAATTTAAAAATTTAAAGACGATTGGCCCAACCGATCAGGCTGTAGATCAAAACACATCCGTACAGACAGACAGAATTTTACCAGTAACTTAAATATGTTTCTTTATCATCGTTATGTCATGTTTGATTGTTATATGATTTTTTAAAACTGCACGAATGCATAACTTGAATTATACATATTATATTTAATCGCGAGTAAAAAGGAGAGGACCAACGTGCCTGCCTTGGGGGACCCCGGAGTTAGCTTTAAATAGGTTAGAAAGTGTAGATGTTAAAAAAATATTGCAATATCACAATATATAAGAAGAAATATATTTTATAAAGATGTCAACGGCCTTGATTCTTTTAAAATATCTCTTCCTGATAGACCAGCGAAATCAAGCATCATTGCACGTGGTTAGTAGTCGGGAGTTTACCGTTCAAAAATACACTGAGTGCTGTTGACATGTGTTTACTGTTCTGTCTTTCTTCTGTGATGTATATCTCTCTGTCCTGTATCAATTTGTTTTGTAAAAGCCGATGACCTAAGCTGCAAGTGCAGTAAGTAGATTGTATATGTAAATGTAATTTTAGGGAGTAAAATTTTAAAAGAATTAGTCTATGTAAAATTTTGTCAAACGCCATGATTAATTCCATACAGAATGCTTTCAAATTGAGCCTGAAATTTCGGAGAAACAATTGGGGCCCATGTCGACAGTAAGAGGAAGAAATGGACATAAGATAAAATATATCAAATAATCGAAGTCTATGAAAGATTGATTGAAAAATGAGGCAAACAAATGGATTGGTGATAATTTCCCCCAAGATGTAATCCGCAAAGGAAAATCCCCAAATCCTTAATCCCCAAAGTGAATTCCCCAGCAGCAAATTCCCCAAAGAGAGAATACCCAGGGCGAAAATCTCCAAGTGAATATCCCCAAAACAATAATGTTCAAGTAGTGAATCATGCGATTATTATGATTCACTACTTGAACATAATTGTTTTGGATATATTAGATTTCATTTATATTGCATAAAATGCAATCCAAAGATTTAATATACCAATGCTTATAAAATTTGTAGAGTTTATTGAAATTTAAATTGGAAATGAAACAAATAGTCATAATGCATAATAAACGTACTATGTTACAATTCTATGATACTCTATGAATGAGAGATCCCCATAATCTTCAAAATTAAAATCCACAATACCAAAAATCCCCAACTTTTGAGAAATCTACAAATCAGAAACCCCGAGTACAAAATTCCCAAACCAATATCCCCAAGCACAAAATTCCCAAATACAAAATTTTCATTTTATGCGGCCAGTACTTGTATGTTGGCATGAAAGTTGTATTCCGAGTTTGTTTCCATTTCCGGTCAGTTGGCATGAAAGGGATCATGACGTTATCTCGAATGACAAAAATCCCAAATGGAAAAAATTTTGAAAAACCAATTTTTTTTAATCTAGAATGAAAAATTTCGAATGCAGAAAAATCTCGAATGAACAAAAATCTAGAAAGACCGTATCTCGAAAAAAGAAGTGATTCGAGATTTTTTTGTACCTATATATTTTAAGAGTTTAAGCTGAAATAAAAAGCATTTCATGTTTAGTTTATCAAACAATTTATTTATTTGGGGAAATCAACAACAAAGATATGTTCCCAAACACAAAATCCCCAAAATACTCTTTAGCTCAAGCCTAGGCTAAACTAGTTTTGCCTAGGCATTTCTTGAGATTTTATCTCCCAATCAGTATATGAGGTAGGTATGGGAGGTCATGCTGGCCCCCTGCAACCCCCTGCTTGGGCTCACTTTTTGGAGAAGGTGCAAGTTGGGTATGTGCAACGTTTTGTTTTGATTACAAGAACTTTAGCATAAACCCAATCTCGCACATACTCCAAATCCTATAGTGAGCCCTAATACTAATTGAGAGATAAAATCTCAAGAAATGCCTAGGCAAAACTAGTTTAGCCTAAGCTCGAGCTAAATAGTATTTTGGGGATTTTGTGTTTGGGAATTTTGTGTTTGGGGATTTTGCTTTTGGGATTCTGAATTTAAGGATTCTGTGTCTAAGGATTTTGGTTTGTGAACTTTGATTTGTGGATTTTACTTTGGGAATTTTGTGACTGTGATTAATGGAACCAATCCTCTATGAATACTAAAGTCAGACTGAAAAGTGCATGCCTTCATAGTGATTTTTTGTTTAGAAACTGTTAATCATAATAAATGATAATTAATATCACAATTAAAGAATTTCATGAGAGTTTTTCTAAAAACTACATGCATAAATGAAGATGTGCACGGATATTGGGGATTTGGAGATTTCGTGGGGATTTTGGCAAAATAAATTATTTAGTTGGGAATTTTGTCCATTCGTCTTACGTCTCTGATATCAATATTATATATTTATATCAATTTGGATTAAATTTGTTTGGGGATATTATCCCGTGGGTTTTTTTTTTGGGGGGGGATTCCATACGACACCCCAAAGAAATCTGAAATGCGTTGAAGATCACTTGAGGTTTCATTGTTCAGAGAAAGTTAGAATCAGAATTTTTCTTTTTATTTACAAACTGAGTTTCAACGTAATATCAATGTTTAAAGGTACATATAATAAAGTTCTCTCAATAGAATATAAGTACCGAGATAATTAGAATAATAATAAAAATTGCGCACGCGGCCGGTAATGGTGCAGTAGATAATATGTTTGCTTCTGATGCGGAGGTCATCAGTTCGATACTCAGGTTGAGAAGACATTTTTGTAACTCCTAGTACAAACTAGAGCCATCCGTAAGTTTTAAGTGAGAATATAGTCACCTAATTCTCGATTTAATACGCCGAAAGAAAAAAATTGTCCTATCTTTCTAATTCTTCTAACCAGTCTCGTGAAACGTCATGTTGAATTTTGAAAAGGCAATGTGCCTTGCAGACACATAGTTAAAATATTATTATTAAAATATTATTTATTAAAAAAATATATAAAATAAATAATAAATGTTCCTTATTTTTCTTGTTTTTCTTATTTCTTAAAGCACGTAACCTCCGATAATAAAGTTCTTGGTTATTATATAAAACAAAGTAAATTGAAAACGTGTGCCAATCGTTATCTGTAAGGTTTATTAAAGTAAAAGAGACTACTTAGGAATTCATAAGTCACAATAACCATTAGGCCCAATGCACACGGAACAACTAGAAAAAAAAATTAACCGGTTGGCAACTAAGGTTACAGTTTATACAGGCCAATAACCTAACTCAGCGGTGAATTGACATCACCAATCAAAATCTCTAGTTCGTTCAGTATTTCAGTGTTTCCATACGTTTTTCAACCTCCCCCACCAGTTAGAGGTTGGTCTGTTGTTCGCTCATCTTCGACAAACTCGAAACTGAAATCAATAGGCAACCCGACTTGCTTATCAACAGATCACTGGTTACGAACTGGTTTTTGTTATTTTGTTTTTTGGTTTTCATAAACAAGTTTTCAACCAGAAGCTTGCGTCGGTCGTTTACATCGTCCTATTTGTCTACACAAGGTAGGACTCAAAGCGAACTACTTGCCAATTCGTATCGCTGATCAGTTTTTTTCCAGTTGCTCCGCATGCATTGGGTATTATGGTTAGGAAAATCTTGAAACAGAGGCAAAAAGGAGACACAATCTTCCGATCTTTAGCATTGAACAGATTATTGCAAATAAAGTACGTGCCACTGCTGTAAAATACTTTGTTAAAGCACTTCCCATGCTGTGATAAAAATGCACCAAAAACAATTCTTCAACAAAATCTAAGTCTCAGAAATGTCCAACTCCATTCGAAAACCCGGCGCATGTGTCAATATTGGGAAAAGCTGTTTCAAAGTTATTTTCTGCTGTTGCACGATGCATCTGGATTTTCCAATAGCTAAATGACTTTCTAAGCGACGTACTAAAAATCAAAATCCCAATCAAATAATTTTACATTTTTACATTACATTAAGTTCTATTAGTTTATACCACATACAATTTAATCTGCTAATTCGTTTGTTAGCTCAGTCTCTCCCATCAAATATGCTAAAGCGCCAATATCTTATGACAAAAGGTTTTACAAAAAGCCACCTCAATACGTTTACTTTAGTACTTAACACTCTAACTAAAACCTCTTAACAACATAATGAGAACGTGCTTTGTTGAATAATCACGTATCACCTGTAACTAGTATGCTAAAAGAAACCTTGCAACATTCGTCAATGCAAATTGTCCACACCAGACCAAGTTCAGCTTCTCACAATTTCACGCAGTCAACGAATTATTTTCTCACAAGTATGTGTAAACAGAAAATAAATCAAAAATGGAATTCTTGGTGAGATTATGTTTGTTCTTCAGGTAACACCATGTATCTAAAACTGGCAGATGACGCAAGATTCAAGACCACTTTTCGTGCTGCTCCCTGAAATCATCTTCCAGCAAAAACAAAGGGTCGAATAATACAGCATTTTTCCGATGGTCGTTTAAATGTGTCAAAGATTTACAAGCGTCATACTTAAGAGTTTGTCAGACAATTGAAACCAAATCATGTATCCGATAGATACAGAATCATCATAGTAGAGTGGTAGCTGCTAGGGAAGCATCAACAACACCACTTCACATCTTGAACATTTGAAATTCAAATGATGATGATAAGTTGCTTCTTCACTGTTGAAAAGTTAGGGTAAATATTAGTTATTAAGTGAGATTCGATAGCTTTTGAATTGGTAATTTATACTTGAGGGTTATATGGTGTATGTGCATTGCACATTAGATATGCTAAGTTAGATCTGCGGTGGTCTTTAGACGCGAATCATAGTGTTTGTTCCTGAGGTTTGGACCCTGAGGTTGTATCAAGTTTTCTCGTCGAATTCTTTTATTTATGATTCATATTTTATGACAAGGTTTCCCCCGGAAGCCGCATTTGCCAAAAACAATTTTTTAACTCCCATGGTATCCAGTCCAGTGGATAGGCGGCATGTGAATTAACGACGAATGTTGGATCAGGTAGATCTAATACACGACACCTCAGCAACCTTCCCAGGAATAAAAAAAAAAATTGAAATCTTCGTTGAAAGTTTTCAGCATTAAGACTCGACTAAAAACTCAGTTAGCATTTGGCTGACAAGCTTAGAGGTGGACCAGTAATATTAATGAAAAAAATGTCTAAGACACTGTGAACAACTAAAGTTCATGAGTTCAATAGTTTAAGATAGCAGCTGCCCTCCGAGTGGCTCTCCCACGAAGGAAGACTACGCAGAACTCTTATATTTGTCGAAACATAACTTCCTTGCTGTTTTTGACATCAAAGTTAAGCACATCTACTGGCTTATAACTAAAACTAACAACAAAAACTAAACGGCTGTACCAAGCAGGCTGCAAATACTGGTGTGGGGAATATATCTTCTGGTTCGCCAACTTACTAGGATCCTAACTATATTCCAGACCTTGTTGATTTTTTCATACTTAATATTACATTAAACGAAATCTTACAATTGTTGTAGGTAATAACAATTTATGGTCAGATTATTTTAAATTAATTTTATCACTGAGTGAAGTTCGAAGAAACATTTTTTTTAATTGAAGTAAAATTTAGATGTCGATCGTAAAATATATTTCAATAAACACTATGATAAATATAAAAGCTATTGTGAGAGTTTTTTTTACAAAGGTTTCCTTATAAAAAAAAAATTGTTTTAACTTAACAGCATTTACCAAGTTTTCCTTATGTCAAGCATCCAAGAGCCTAAAATGACTCGAAAAGTGTCAACTTACAGACCAATATCTACAATACCAATCATGGCGAAAGTTTTCGAGAAACTGCTCCTGAAAAGGCTTAACATGCGATAAGAGAGCTTCATACTAAACTCTATCAAATGGCTTGGAAATATCAAGCGCGATACTTTCACCAAAGCGATGTAAAGATTTGTTCCACTGTCCGGTGAGATATGCCATCGGATCACCAGTGGAATGGTTGCTGCGGAAGCCATACTAACGGTCATGGAGATGCTTTCGATCTTCGAGATATTCCTTAAGCTGAAGGTTAATCAGCGTTTCAATGACCTAAGAAAGAAGGGATGTTAGTACTATGGGTCGTTAGGAGGAAGGGGAGTATGGGTCACATTTCTTAGGGACAGGCTGGAAAAATGCTGTTTTCCATCTTCTAGGAAAGATTCCAGAAGAGTAGGAGCGATGGAAAAGCTTACGCAGTGGCTTCGCAGTGAGGAAGATCACCTTTTCAAAAGAATGGGGGATGTATCAGCCGGGCCAGCGGATTTGTGTATATCAAGATCTTTGAGAAGTCTTGCTACTGTACGCGTGAGGAAAAAATCTGTTCCATGGTAAAAATTACATTCTCAAGTACAGGGGGGCAAAGGTAGCAGCGAAATGGGTTACGAGCAAGTTTTCCCTCTCTGAAGAGTAGACAATAGGTTTGTCATTAGCGATGTCATTGCAACCGAAGATGTCTAGGAGTTATTAATATTTTTTTTACAAATGACCAACAATTTGTACTTCCTTTGAGACATTGCAGAACTTTTTGCCGTAGTTTTTGGTCATGCAAAAATTTGGTTCTTCCAATAACGGAGTTGCATGAGTTCCTTGCTTGTTTGTGCTTTTTTTCGATTTTCGTCTGAAGGGTTGGCTTTGAAGGATCAGAAATTTACTTCTTTGAGTGTAAAAACTTCTTTACACTCAGAGTTAAAACAAGACTTCTTTGGGCTTAAAACTTTTTATTCTTTTCGGAATAAAAGCACGCATTCTTAGAAGAATCACTCTGTGATCATTTCAGCATTGGCATCTGTATCACTATCGAGGAAGCATAGTGACCGAAGAAATTATTCAGGCAGTCCCAGTTGGCTTTCTCCCATTGCCAAAAGGTTCTGGTGGGAAGTTTTTCTTTAACTGCATAAGTGAAGGACGAAAAATTTGCTGAAATTACACAATGGTCTAAGTTACACTAATGGTATACTTATCAGGGTGAGAAGTAAGAAACAAGTCGGTAGTATTGGCCGGTATTCGCGTTGGCACATCGATCAGTTGGGAAAGGTGATGTAACCTGGGCAAAAACCTTTCTTCGGGTGTTTTCTGGCCAGAAAAGCGGAATCAGTTGGAATTGTGTACATCGAAATCGCCCGCAAAAACGATTTCAGTGTGAGGACAAAGGGAAACAATTTCAGAGAAAGATTCAGAATGAGCATCAAACTCGTCAAAAATCGAATAAATCGAATAACTGTCCAGATTTGGGATCTGATAATAAATAAAATAAAACAATAATGAATGATATGCTTGCGGACAGTGAATTTGAGCCTCAAGAAGTTAAATAAAGTCCGTGTTGGAACATTGCCCGTATTGGTGAAGGCTCTGGCAAGCAATATCATTCCTAACATAGACGACGAAACCATGATGAGAAAAAAATAGTGGCACCAATTCTGATAGATCAGTATTAACTCCAACCTGAGTTAGAAAAAAGAAGACTACTACCGAAATTTTAATTTGAACTTAGAAATAAACATTTTGCGATAGACCAAGAGGAAAAACCATTAAAAAAAAACAGTTTTCTTAATTGTTGCTGAAGCCTTAGATAAGGTTAGGCACTTCTGACTTGAACTTAAACTACATTGGCACCTTCCGAGGCAATATATAAAATACTGAAGTCCTACGTTACCAGTATTACTCCGCACTGAAGAACATCGAAACTGGTGTACCGCAAGGAAATGTCCTATGACCAAATCTGTATCTTTTATATACAAAGGGATGCTTCAGTGTGGACTACATGTGCAGGGACGTGTAGAATATCCTTGTAGCGCCTTCGTAAAAAAGAAATCACATCTAGGGAATGAACATCATTGTGAGTTAAGCGATATTTAAACACCTACTTCGTTCAAAGGTGCATGCGAATCCCTATGTTGACTCGACTGCGACTAGAGATCACCGGTTTTGTTAAAGAAATATCAAACAGAAATTAAAAATTAGCATGCATGGAAGAAAAGCATGCGCAAAAACTCTTGGATCACATACAATGCAACGACACTTCTGAATTAATTGTTCATTGGAGATTGGAGAATAGAGAACCGGATCCTGCCAATTTTCCGGAGGTCAACCTGTCAAACACCACAGGTGGATCTTTAAAGCCAAGCAGAGAATCGGGACAGCGTTGATCTAAGTCGAGATTATAACAAAAGAAAGTTAAAGAAAAAGAAGATTCCAGTGCACAAATACACTATTATATATGACAACCTTTGTTGATGATACTGTAAAAATGGTTGCAGATAAATCTGTTATAAAGGTTGCACAAACATTGCTAAATGCAGTATGCAGTCCGTAGTGAATGCCACGCAACATTGTTGTTTCAAACCAAGTTACTCAATCAGGTCCTCACCCTATTAAGTCTGTGGGGGATCTCTAGGGAGGAGGCGCAGGGCTTGAACTACACCTACTTGCCATCGTGTGTGATTTCCAGAAATGTATTTAAGCTTCCTCCAAATTTTGTCAAGCTTTGCTGAAGCCTTCTCGACTGTTCTACGCCATGTGCATCTCGGCCACCCTAGTCTTCTTCCTTCTTGTTTTAGCGGATTCCATTGAATTGATGGTTTACAATACAGTCGTTGCCTTTTAAAGCCTACGTCCAATGTCAAGCAGGTATCGGTTTCACATTGTAATCAATCAATATTTCTTTTTTGAGCTGTGAGAACAAGGAATCTCTTTTGTTATACTATAAACGGTTCTACTATCGCAACTATTTGTAGCATCTTCTGCTTTTGGTGCCAAAGCGATTATGTGGCTACTATTATCACGTCGTCGTAATCTACGGTGCACTTCTCTCTTTTTCATGCGGTACGAAGATTCCAAGCCGTCTCGTACCTTTTTTGCCCTTGTGCAGCTGCTATGCGAGCTTCATTGCTTCGTACCCTTGTTTTCTCAGAAAGTAAGGTGTTGTTTACTTCCTTGTTTTCGACCAACAATCTTTACTGGTGGTTGTTCTCATTTCTTAAGAAAGATGGTCCATGAATAGTTGCCATGTTGTAGGACACTATAGTATATCGACGTTAGCACTCGGATGATTTCATTGGATCTTTGAAATGCAGCTGTTCGAAGTCTTACGGTAGTTACCATTAGAAGGTGGTCTCGGACAAGTCCCATGTTCGCACCTCTTTTATTTCTTACATCAGATTGCTCCTAAAACGTCGGCTGATCGCGTAGTGAGCAATTTGGTTGGAAAATGCTTTGTGTGTCCGTCGAAACCCAGCTTAGTAAATAGGATGCCTTTTGTACAAACGTGGTCCCATCAATCATGAGGCCATTAGTGTTGCAGTAATCAATGAAAATGCCGTTTTCATGGCAATTGTCGACTTTATGGTAACCCATCACACCATCACATGTTTAAGCCCATCATTGTTATTGCAAATCTTAGCATTCAAGTTTTATATAACCATAATAATATCCTCCTAGGATTTCAATCTTGTAGCAGAGACTAAGAACAACCGAGCCTCAAAAATTGAAGATATTGGAAAGTATTATTTTCCCCATAGTGGTTTTTAAAATAAGAAAGGATTTTTCATAGATAGGCCTTGATTCAGCTGAGGTTTTAATTCGATAGGAGTATTTGGAACCTATATTTCTAATGATCTTTTTTCATATATGTATCTCACATAATAATTACATAGAAGTAACCTTCTTTTTTTTTGAAAAAGTTCGCACTCGTTTTCCAGATTATTTCTAGGTTTCCTTCCTTCATGTTGACTCTCAAACATTATGTAAACAGTTTTTTAAATAGAAGCCACGGGCTTGGCTACTCATCGAACTAACTTGCCGAATTTTCAAAAGTATATCATACATCATAACGTCATACGTCATACTAAATAAATCATACTTCATCATCATGCATCAAAGAACATATGTAGTTATATGTAGGTACATTATACATACGATGACCATCCGTCCCGTATTTTCCGGCAGTCCCAGTTCGCCTGTCCAGGCTTAATTTTGAGAAAACCCGGACGTACAACGGTGCCGTATTTTCCAAGATGTTCCAAGAAGCTTGAAGTTCTTAGTTGGGAAGTTCACCGAAACGTTCTTATCCAGCCAGAAATAGAATCTTCGTAACCTTTTGTCAACAAAAAGCGGAGAGATACAACTAACAACGATTGCAACTTGTTGAACGAATTTGTTAAACTAAAATCATTCTAAACATAACACATTACAAGAAAAAAAACAATAAATTATGGCCGATAAATGGAAAGAATTTTTTTTTCGGCTCAATCGATTTGGATGAAATTTCTAGGTGATTTCAGTACATTTTTGGTGAGCGCATAAGAAATCTGTTTGCTGTGCGATGTCTAGAACCAAAGTTATATACCAAAAATGTCACTCACATGTTAAAAATCGAAAATTGATAGTAACCGAGCAACGCCGGGAGGATCAGTAAGTGATTTTAGATTTTTTTTGAGTTTTTACCTGGGTTTGCTCCGAGAAATATGGTCACCGTAATTATACATAACATGTCATACATTTATAATACAGGGTGGGCCAAAAGAAGTTATCCATCCGATGTTGTTTGGCTCTCTTTTTTTTCTAAATGAAAAACTTCGATTCTGTTTTTTGATTATGTTTATTTGAATCTTTAGAGTTTATTGTATTGGTCAAGTCGAGAAGATGATATCGGCCAAATGGGCGCCGCCACAATTACTTGCCACAAGGGCTCGTTTTATGGCATTTTTCATCACTTTAGCGAGAACTTCGGGCATAAGATTCTCTTACTCATGTCGAATGTTGTCCTTGAGGGCTTCCAGAGTCTCGGGCTTCACGTAAACACGGGACTTCAAAAAAACCCGACAAAAAAAGTCTGAAACGGTTAAATCGGGCGATCTTGCAGGCCAGTGCAAATCGCCTAAGCGAGAGATGAGGCGACCCGGAACGCCGCCTTCAGAACATCGGTTCATGTATCGCTCCACGGCTTGTTCACTTGATTCTGCATCTGTCTAGTCCACAAAAGTCAAAACAGATTTGACATTGGCGGCCATTTGCACAAATGAGAGCATCTTCCAATATTGTGATTTCTTCTTGCCCACCTTGTACAACATTTATCATAGATTATAATACAATACGCATAATGATGCGACGGGTTTATTGGTTGTTCTTTCAGCCAAAAATGGAAATGGCATTTCAAATGGAATGCATAAATAGTTTGATTAATTTAAATAAAAGACCAAACTACTCACAAATTTATTTTTAAAAATCAAAAGCTAAAAGCACAACAGGCTCTGTTTTTCCCCCCCATTTTTAAATGCAGAACTTTAAAACTAATGTGCATCGGTATCTCCTCTTTTATCCCTCCTTATTTCCCTAATAATCAAGCGGTGTTCAAACATTTTAAGGGTGCACAAAAACCCCTTTAGCGCGTTTAAATAAAAAAAAAATGGAGATATCAAAAGGAAGCTAATATCTATTACTGATGCGATTAAAGCATATTAAATGTCATCATGAAAAAAAAACCGATCACATACAAAAATAAAAGTAACGCAAACCTATACTCTTACACTTCCAGAAGCCAATTCGAAAAATCCCCACTGACGTCCAAACCATTTTCAACAAATTTTAACTAAACCCTAATCAATCTGATTATACTAACTTCATTATTCAGGAACATTATTAACCCATCAACTTTACACGTACAGATGCTTCTCATCTACATACACATACAAGTACATAATACATGTGTGTATGTTCAATCTCAGAGGGAAAAAATACTGAAAAAAAGAACAAGTGATGCTTTTATGTCCAATATGCCATTAGCCTAATCACTCGTCGAAATATTAAGAGCACATTCATCCATCTATTCTCCAAAGAACTTTTTTTTCCTCTACCCCCCCCCCCTGCCATTCTTCCGAGTACCTTCCGCTTCCATCTCTCCAATAAGGACATCCTATACACTCTGTGTGGAGCCTTTTTTCTGCTTCCATTCCATTCCTGCAGCCTCATCTACTAAATGCATTAAAAGATTCATGATACCGGCAAAACGCTTTTATCATATCAAATTGGCTTTGTTTGTTGCCATTGCCAGTGAGGGCGGGTTGGTGGGGTTGACTATGTTAATGATCTTTTTTCATATATGTATCTCACATAATAATTACATAGAAGTAACCTTCTTTTTTTTTGAAAAAGTTCGCACTCGTTTTCCAGATTATTTCTAGGTTTCCTTCCTTCATGTTGACTCTCAAACATTATGTAAACAGTTTTTTAAATAGAAGCCACGGGCTTGGCTACTCATCGAACTAACTTGCCGAATTTTCAAAAGTATATCATACATCATAACGTCATACGTCATACTAAATAAATCATACTTCATCATCATGCATCCAAGAACATATGTAGTTATATGTAGGTACATTATACATACGATGACCATCCGTCCCGTATTTTCCGGCAGTCCCAGTTCGCCTGTCCAGGCTTAATTTTGAGAAAACCCGGACGTACAACGGTGCCGTATTTTCCAAGATGTTCCAAGAAGCTTGAAGTTCTTAGTTGGGAAGTTCACCGAAACGTTCTTATCCAGCCAGAAATAGAATCTTCGTAACCTTTTGTCAACAAAAAGCGGAGAGATACAACTAACAACGATTGCAACTTGTTGAACGAATTTGTTAAACTAAAATCATTCTAAACATAACACATTACAAGAAAAAAAACAATAAATTATGGCCGATAAATGGAAAGAATTTTTTTTTCGGCTCAATCGATTTGGATGAAATTTCTAGGTGATTTCAGTACATTTTTGGTGAGCGCATAAGAAATCTGTTTGCTGTGCGATGTCTAGAACCAAAGTTATATACCAAAAATGTCACTCACATGTTAAAAATCGAAAATTGATAGTAACCGAGCAACGCCGGGAGGATCAGTAAGTGATTTTAGATTTTTTTTGAGTTTTTACCTGGGTTTGCTCCGAGAAATATGGTCACCGTAATTATACATAACATGTCATACATTTATAATACAGGGTGGGCCAAAAGAAGTTATCCATCCGATGTTGTTTGGCTCTCTTTTTTTTCTAAATGAAAAACTTCGATTCTGTTTTTTGATTATGTTTATTTGAATCTTTAGAGTTTATTGTATTGGTCAAGTCGAGAAGATGATATCGGCCAAATGGGCGCCGCCACAATTACTTGCCACAAGGGCTCGTTTTATGGCATTTTTCATCACTTTAGCGAGAACTTCGGGCATAAGATTCTCTTACTCATGTCGAATGTTGTCCTTGAGGGCTTCCAGAGTCTCGGGCTTCACGTAAACACGGGACTTCAAAAAAACCCGACAAAAAAAGTCTGAAACGGTTAAATCGGGCGATCTTGCAGGCCAGTGCAAATCGCCTAAGCGAGAGATGAGGCGACCCGGAACGCCGCCTTCAGAACATCGGTTCATGTATCGCTCCACGGCTTGTTCACTTGATTCTGCATCTGTCTAGTCCACAAAAGTCAAAACAGATTTGACATTGGCGGCCATTTGCACAAATGAGAGCATCTTCCAATATTGTGATTTCTTCTTGCCCACCTTGTACAACATTTATCATAGATTATAATACAATACGCATAATGATGCGACGGGTTTATTGGTTGTTCTTTCAGCCAAAAATGGAAATGGCATTTCAAATGGAATGCATAAATAGTTTGATTAATTTAAATAAAAGACCAAACTACTCACAAATTTATTTTTAAAAATCAAAAGCTAAAAGCACAACAGGCTCTGTTTTTCCCCCCCATTTTTAAATGCAGAACTTTAAAACTAATGTGCATCGGTATCTCCTCTTTTATCCCTCCTTATTTCCCTAATAATCAAGCGGTGTTCAAACATTTTAAGGGTGCACAAAAACCCCTTTAGCGCGTTTAAATAAAAAAAAAATGGAGATATCAAAAGGAAGCTAATATCTATTACTGATGCGATTAAAGCATATTAAATGTCATCATGAAAAAAAAACCGATCACATACAAAAATAAAAGTAACGCAAACCTATACTCTTACACTTCCAGAAGCCAATTCGAAAAATCCCCACTGACGTCCAAACCATTTTCAACAAATTTTAACTAAACCCTAATCAATCTGATTATACTAACTTCATTATTCAGGAACATTATTAACCCATCAACTTTACACGTACAGATGCTTCTCATCTACATACACATACAAGTACATAATACATGTGTGTATGTTCAATCTCAGAGGGAAAAAATACTGAAAAAAAGAACAAGTGATGCTTTTATGTCCAATATGCCATTAGCCTAATCACTCGTCGAAATATTAAGAGCACATTCATCCATCTATTCTCCAAAGAACTTTTTTTTCCTCTACCCCCCCCCCCTGCCATTCTTCCGAGTACCTTCCGCTTCCATCTCTCCAATAAGGACATCCTATACACTCTGTGTGGAGCCTTTTTTCTGCTTCCATTCCATTCCTGCAGCCTCATCTACTAAATGCATTAAAAGATTCATGATACCGGCAAAACGCTTTTATCATATCAAATTGGCTTTGTTTGTTGCCATTGCCAGTGAGGGCGGGTTGGTGGGGTTGACTATGTTAAGATTGAATATGTGTATGACGGCGAACGAGGATGTGTTTTTGTTGTTGGGAAAGATGACGATGACTGTGACGACTGATGACGACAACGATAGATGAAAGGTTCTAAGTGCTGAGAGTTGGTAGCTCTAGCTGGATTGGATCGGCAGGGTTGAATGGAAGGGTGAGAGAGTGCGACTAAGTGAATTCGCAAATAATAATAACAACTAACAACAAAACATAATTGCACTACCACTTCGACAAAAACATCAACCAACTCATCGTTGTGCTAGAAAACTGTTTCTCTTTTCTTGAAATCTTCTATACCTTTTAGTTCTGCAGCTCTGCAGGACATCCTTGGTCTCGGAGAATCCTTAGAGAGGATATAGAACATTTCTCTTTAAACTCTCTTGAATCTTGGCGAATGTTGACGTTGACGTTATCTCTGTTAGCCTTTTTATAACTTAAAGCCAAAGCCTGCTTTTGTCATTTGGAATGTTTTCCTTTTAGTGTGTCGGTGAAGAAGTCTGTTTGGGATAAGCTAAAATGTGTGATTATAAGTATTCCGATTAGAAACCTAATCTTATGACTGTAGGCTTTGAATATTAGACATTTTTTGAGTTCCATGAAAACTGTCCAAAACAACATTGATAAAAAAAAATATTTTGGTTCTATAAGGAAGAAGTGTACCATAATGCTTTGAAAAATTCAAGCTGTTTACTGGTAGAATTCGCTATAATTACCTTGAGTACCGCAACTGCGTCCGCCGTTATACAGCTTCCAAACGAGCTGGGCCCTGTAACACAAAGCTACAAGTACTTGTAATACAAGTGAATCATTACAAGTGTAACAAATTTCTTTATAATAAGTTTGAAGTTTGCTGGCTCTTCTACAAAAGCAATGGGCGAATAGTACACGTCGGAGATTGTACGAATCCCCTTCTTCTGTATAGCAAATCGAACAATCGATTAAATTTTACAGTTGATTCAAAACTTGTTGGATGCACCAACAAAACAATTGGTAATTTATGTATGTATTTTGTATGTATGTTTGTGATCCTTATCCTTATTATATTATATAATAATATCGTTAATAATAATTTAATGTAAAAATCTAAGCATTTATGCATAGGTTAAAAATGTAATAATTTAATGTAGGTAGCTATAAGTGTAAGATTTTGATGACTTGAATACTTTTTAAATAAATAATACGTAAATAAAATAAAACATTAAACAAATAAGTAGTAGTGGTGCCCCGTGGCTTAGTGGTTAGTGTGTCGGACTGCTTAGCGAATGAGCCTGGGTTCGAATCCAGCTCATAGCCACCTTCTTTTCCGGGGTACTGCCTCTTGCGAGGAACTGACAAAACCTCCAAGAGTAAAATTTGTCTCGAAAAAGTGCATCTCATGAAGCCGTTCGGACTCGGCGGTAAATTGTAGGTCCCTTCCATTTTTGCAGATTATTAACACACACACAGGAATGGTTGAGAGTATAAGTCAATAGGTCCTTCAGAAGCTGTCGCGCCAATAAATTTATTTATTTTTAAACAAAAAATATCTTTTTTTAACGTTTATTTAGACAATATTGAATTTTGATTGATTGATACATATAAAAAAGTTAGTATTGATTGATTGATGGCGTTATCACCTTCAGGAAGACTGTTTGTAACGTCAATATCAGCCGTGTTTTATTGAAAAAGCTATGTTTAGTGAAGTTAGATTTCCCAAAACAAACGCATAGGCAGCCGCTTGCTGTCTTTTATCAAAATTGACATCTAGCCTACTTAAGGCAACGGGGTTTGTTCGTAGAATCAGGTATTTGCCATAAAAGTTTATGGATGATGAAATGCCATATGTGCTTGGTTGTAGGGATTTGTTACATAAATCCATTTTAATAACACAACTATGTACATTCAAAGCTGCAAAATTGCAATAGTAAATAGTAAATAATATTTAAAATATTTTTTTAAAACTTACTCCTGATTTTAATTAAATATAATTACAAGATTGACGTTCTCAGCATAATTTTTGATTTTGAAATTACCTATTCAATTTTTTTAAATTTAAGAACATAAAAGTGCAGATACTTTTTTAAAAAAAATAGTGTACTTATTTATGTAATTTAGTTTAATAAAAAAATTGAGTCTAATTAGAATCTTAACATTTTCAGTTCTAATTTGTTCTTTTGTTTTGCTTATTATTTTACTCTGTCTTAAATATTCAACTTTAACATTTTTGAAAAGCTTTTCATTGATCTGCATGTTAACATCTGAAAAAAAGGATACAAAATACAAAAATTATATTTGTTCGATAGAGAGGGAATGATCTTCAAGATTATAGGAAATACAAGTGATGAATATTGCACATTATAGTAAAGATAACCATGTTCATCTGTTTTATAACATTTCATCTGCACAATTGTTTGATTCAGTCTTTACTCGGTTTTTAGTTTTTTTTCAGTTTTTTTTCAATAAATATTGAACATCTATGTATATATAAAAATTAAAATTTGTTTGTTTGTTTCTTTGTTGTCTTGTTTGTTCGTATGTGATGCGCCACTACTGTTCATTTAATTGTAATGAAACTTTGAAACCTTATGGGAAGGTTATAGGCAAAGTAAACAAAACGGATTTCGTGCGCCGTATAGCTCACAATATCAAACTTTAGTATAGTGATAGTCTCTTCTTAGTTGGAAAAAATATGTTCTTTTTGATACCCGCTTTTTGGTTTTATTTTATCTTCTTTGTCATCCTAAAGAGTTAATTAATAAATTATTTTCCTTTAAGAGTATGCTTGCTACCGGTCGGGCTTACTAATCAGCATTGCTTCTGTATTGAGCCCTTAAAATAATTTTTTTTTTTTTTTTAATAAAACTTGTATCTAACCTTAATTAAAACATAAATAAAAGAAAAACAACCCTTTCGGGAGTATCGAATTAATTTATAATAATGGATATATTAAATATCTATACATAAATGAAATAAGTACATAAACGTTGCTTTTCTTTATCTTTTTACTGTATTATATACTGGTATACATATATAAACAAAAACAGACAAATACTTTCAAAGTCAGTCTATGTAAGATAATAATTATGTACTTTTAGTCAAAAATTAAGTTCATCTTCTCATATTTCAGCGTTTGGAAGACATCAAAGACTCCAAATTGGATTTTACCATTTTTACTTTCATAAGAGATTTTCTAGCATGCTTATTAAAGACGAATCTGTTATGAAAGTTTATACCCAAAATGTTTGGCTCCAAATTGAGTGGGACGCTTCGTCCAGCGATTTGTAAGGCTAAAGACTTGCTTTCTTTCACAGCTTTGTAATATCCTTTTCCGCTAGAGTTTCTAAAACAAGTAAGGGGCCAGTTATGGCGATCATTAAAAACCATCATTCAAAATTTTCAATTGGATATTTTTGTGTGTTAGAAAAAGATTTAAAACATGAAACTTATGCCAATCGATGGCAAATCAATTGAAATAATTTATTTTGACAAAAAACAAAGCGGAAAACAGCATTATTTATTAAAAAAACATTTATTTATTTTAATGATGAACATTGGTTTTACTGAACAGCTGTTTTCATTTGACAGAATAATGGAACATTTCGCTCCAGTGTTTTTGGTCAATTTTTTTTTAATGTTCCACTCATCAGTAAAGAGTTTCTGAGGCATTTTGCATCATTAAAACAAATTTGAGGTTATGGTTGGTGTGGTTGGCCTTTAAATTCTGACACAACTTTCCTGATAGCTATAACTACACGTACATACGTAAAAAATCCAGTTTCCAGCTGTTTCAACTTTTAATGATGGATTTTTAATGATCGCTATAACTGGCGCCTAAGGTAGCATTTTTCGGGGTTAATTTTTAAACCTCATCTTTTGTAGTATTTTTCTAGGTCTGGAATCCTACCTAGGGCAATTGAATTCGAGAACTCAATGTTTAAATAAAATAATAAAGGATAGGGTAAAATTAGAAATTAATTTTAGTTTTAAACAGAAATTGCAAAGAATCAAACCGTCCCCCAAGAATTCAGACAAATCAACAAGATAACGGGTAACAAGTTTTTCGGCACGGAAAATGTTTAAATGTTATCTCCAATAACCAATACGGGATCAGAAAAAGCCACTCTACGGAACATGCGTTATTGGTTTTACACAATAAAGTTACACAGAACCTAAGAAACAAGAAAGTAACGCTGTGTCTTAATATAGATCTGGAAAAAGCCTTCGATAACATTTGGCATAAAGGTTTGATATTCAAACTTATTCATCTAGGCTTTCCAAACTAAATAGAATCATCCAAAGTTTTTTTTGATGACACATTTACCTTTGTGTAAATAGGGTCAGAACAACATTTTAAATAATTTTGTTTCCATTTAATTTTGGGTAATTTTTGATTTTTTTGTTTGAAAATTCAATTTTAAAGAACTAATAAAAAAAATTGTTTTAAATTTAAAAAATAAAATTCTAAGAAACTGCATAGAAAAATCTTAAAAAAATTGTTTTTTTCAAAAAACTAAAAATAAAAAAAGATTTTATCAAAACCGTTCTGCAATTTTTTTTTAAATACTTTATTCATAAATTCATCTTGGCGTACTCCATTTTTACTAAAACCGTTAAGTGTTGTGGTTTTTACAATTTTTATAAGTTCAAACCGTGTTATTTTTGGAACGTAATTGTTATTTTGCTTCTTTCAAAGATCTTGTCTTCCAATGTGATTAAGCACATAAGAGCAAATACGTGCGACCAAGTCGTGCTCATTTTTACTCAAGCTCTGCACCAAAAGTATCCATGTATTTTGTAGAAAGTTTTATTTACTAGAAGTTGTCATATCAATAAGGCAATGCGTTACAATGCACCAGAAAAAAGTTAGTTATAGGCCAAGGAGTGAAAAAGTTCCGATTTTCAGTCATGTTTACCTGATTTAGAAGGGGTGTAGTGGCGGAGGAGGGGGTGGTTATGGAATATTATTTTGGTATCTACCGGATATTCCAACCATTATATCCAAAATTCACAACTTCCCGACCTTTCGTAGGGAAAAACCTGTTTATTTGCTGCACTAAATTTTCGCCCAGTGCACTTCATACGTTTCTTAGTTTTAGAATCGCTTTTTCTCATAAATGACGAATCTTAGAAAAAAAAATAAAAGGCACGACTGGGTCGCACGTACTTGCTCCCGTGTGCTAATCCTTTTTAGGTACAGGCGTCTTTTTGACGTGCAACTTCTTTAGAATCGTTGTGGTTTGAAGCTCGAACAAACATGCGTCAGATAAAGGGATAAACACATAAATATATAGGATTGTTAGGTTTTGCTGTTTTTTAGTGTATTATCTTTCCACTTGCTGCTTTCTGTTTATAATATAATTTGCTAATAGAAAGATATAAAGGACTTTTTTCAGTTTAATTTTCATTTTGGTATGGACAAATTTTAACAACTGGCATAAAGATTCGTCGGAATCAGCAGTATGGCAATAATGCTAGGTTAAGGGACCTATATAGGCCCCAATAACAATGATTTACTTTTTGAAATCAAATTAATTAAAATAGCTTAATTATGTTTGATGGATCGATAAACGTATGGTGTAGGTAGGTATTAATGGAATTTATTAAGGATATTAGGTACTTATAATAAGGTTGGAAGGAATGTAGGTACTAAAATTAAGATACACGTTCCAACTACTAAGCGAGTAGGTATAGAGACAATATTAAAAGTTAACACAGTGGTTTTTTGTTTTCTCGATTGAAATGTTTGCATTTAGTAGTAATCGAATATTTTTTTTTTTATTTGTTAGTTGTTTTTGTGTGTTTATCATAGGCTCCTTATTTATTCTGTTTGCTTTTATGATGATGAAATGCTTTAAAATATGTAAGTAAGTACATATGTAGGTTGTCACCTTCTTTTATTTGAGTAATGGCTAGGGCTTAGCCGAGCAATATGAAATAAAATTTTGGGGAAACATTTTTATGAAATCAAAAAAACACTATTCATAACGTTTTTTGGAAAAAATGTTGTAAACCATCTTATTTCTTTTGCTGTTTTCTATTTTATGAATTTTTCATTTCAAAATCGTTCGACCAGTTTTTTCAAAAAATGTTTTTTTTTGAAAAACTTTTCGAAAACATATTTTAAATTTTTTTTGAGCATGTCCGTTTTAAGAAATCTATAGTTTATACTAGTAAAGAAATTTAAAAAAAAATCTATAGATCCGTTTTAAAAATATTCAAAAAACAAAATATTTTTTTAAAAAAATTATTAAAATTTAAAAAAAAATGTTTTTGAAAATTTAATAAACAATATTATTTAAATCATAAAACACTACACATTTTGAAAATTTCATCAAAATCCGTCTATTAGTTAACGAGAAAGTCTGATTTTAAAAAACCGCTCATATGGGAGGTACCGTTATAAAACTTTTTCTGAAAAATCCATTACAATTTAAAGATAGATTTTGCATAGAAAACACCATTCTGAAAGTTTTATTAAAATCGTAGAAGCAATTTCGATAAAAATAAGTTTTTCATTAAAAGTTATATGGCAGGTACCGTTAGTTTTGAAGCTAGAATGCCAATTCCAAAAACCGTCGGGTAGAGCACTCTAAAAAATCTATATACCAAGTTTGAATCAAATAGGATCAACCGTTTAGGCTGTAGATATCGATACGGACAGACAGACAGACAGACAGACAGACAGACAGACGGACGGAATTTCCGGACCCACTTTTTTTGACTTCTTTATCATCGTAATGTCATGTTTGAATGTTGGAACTTTTTTTTTTTACGAATGCATAACTTGCTTTATAGTCCCTATAAATTCCAAGTAAAAACACTTTTTATAGAGAATTATTTACATTTTTGCCTCAGCTGTTTTTATCATAAAACTAACGTATTTGCTAAAAAATCCAAAAAAAACATTTACATATGTGACTTTTTACCCCAATAACATTTTTAGCACATAATGTACCGATGGGGACTTTTGACAATTTATTTAATGGTGTAAAGGTCTCCACCAAAATTTAACTCTGTTGGAATTATTGTAGTTTGACCACTATTTTGATGTCTAATTTGACCGAACTAAAACCAGTACACCTAGAAGCCACACTCGATGCCAAACAAGCGGGTTTCCGCCGTGGATCCTCATGCATTGATCATATCAACACCTTAAGTATCAAAATAGAGCACGAGTTGATAGATTTAAGGAGGCGTTCCACAGCGTCAAAAGCAAAACAAAGAAAATCAGCTTCGGGACTGATGCGTCTGAAGTGCTGGGTTTTACACGGCCGCCACAACAAAACCCAGGTTTGCAGATGAGTGCACAAAAACGTGTAGCATATAAAAAAGAAACCATCTTTTCAAAAAAGAAAGAGGGAGCGTGAGACATAAGCACCGAAAATGGGTTTAACCGTCAATGGGTACGTTCACGAACGTAACTTTTGGATAGGTTACCTTGCTTTTGTTGTAATTTGCATGGTTCAAAACAGCTGATTTCCATATGTTCTTCAAACAACTAGAAATCAGCTGTTTTTAACAATGCTAATTACAACAAAAGCAGAGGTAACCTATCCAAAGGATAAGTTCGTGAACATAAGCAATGAGTCAACACCCTGTAATAGGCGGGCCATCTGATTAAATCATAGGTTATTTTAACACTGACAGCTGTGTCCCGCTCGAAATCTTGACAAAAAGTAACCCCTCGGGATATAAAGAGTCGCTTTGCGTTTGACCAACGTTGGGAAATATTAAAAACTTATTTCCAAAATAAGTGCTTTGTAGCCCAAACGGTGCGTGTTTTTAAGAGAAGTTTTGGCGAATCGCATTTTCATCTTGGCGGCTACGTTAACAAACAAAATTAAAGCAATTTAATTTAGCCCATGCTATAATCAAGAAGTGGCATCAAAAAACATCACGGTAGAAAGCAATAACTTTGAGTCAGTTAGGGACCTTGTCTACCTGGGCGGCTGGGTGTTCCGTAAGCATTCACAGGGAGTAGACAAGCAGATAAAACGTGGAACTCTAGCCAAAATAGTAGAAATCGAACTTCTGAGATGACTACGTCATATAGTTTTATTTATTTATGTACCAAACCACAAATCCAACAATTTTCAATTCCACTCCATAGAAACAGCGCATAGAGAAAGACCGAGACCTAAGTGACACACGCCAGAGGAAGAGGTCACCGCCCAAATTCACGTACCAAACTGATGGTAGCTAGCTAGAGACCGAGGTGGTTGGTTGTGGCCCAAGTCCATCGGAGTCTGTAGCGCCACCTAAGGTAAAGATCGGGCCAAAGAAATTAACGTCTAGGTACTGTAACTTTTTGGAGCAGTGAGAATGGTGAAAATGTATCAATTTCATTTACTTTAACCTTATAAAATATTCTCTGATCCTAATTTAGAACGTTTTTTTCGAAATTTTATTTATTTCTGCAATTAATTTTGCACGTTTTCAAAGCATATTTGATGTATGCGGTAATACGTCACAATTTTCTAATAAATGTCCTTGTTACTCGACAACAAGTTTTGTCACATGAAAGCATTAATTAATAACAAAACATTGTTAGGCAAGAACACGCCTAATTTCTCAAAATTAAGTGTCTTCTTAATTGATTCAATTCCCGATAACCATGGCTTCATTAAGGATACGTAAATTCCAAACAAAGCCCTCCAAAACCCTAGCCCACTTGACAACACAACCAAACTCCAATATTGTTATAACAAATAAAAACAGATAACACATCCCTTCAAGGAGCAACAACCAAAAAAAAAAAACTCCTGAAAAGATATTTTCGTATATTCGGCTTAATTGGCATTCATTACGACAGAAGAGAGTGTTGGTACAAGGAGCACCAGCACAGACTGACACTCTGACTACAAGCCGGGCCGGGGCCGTGCGTCGTCGTCGGAAAAAAAAGAAATACGGAAAATAAAATCAAACAGAGCATTTTGTATTTATTACGGGATTTTAATGATAACACAGCAGCGCTCATTGTGGGTGTTAAATGCCAACAAGGATGAGATAGCTACCTGCCCAGATGTACATGACCCTTAAGCGCCAAGTTAAAGCTTGACAATGATTACCAGAAGCTGTCAAGTCACCATCAATGGAAATGAATATACTTCAAGTCGATATGCAGCTATGGTATCCTCTCAGCATGCAGCAATGTTTATTTTTTGGGATCCTTTTTTTAGCTCTTTCTCTCGTATTATTATTAATTTTTTGGCAAACTTGCCTGACTCCTCACTTCTTTGTTTCACCTATCTACCGCACAAATAACTCTCGACTGTCTCCTTTGTGAGACTTGGCTGGCGGTTTCCACATTCACCGCAGATGACGACAAGATTCTTTCACATCGCTGCTATTCTTCCCATTCCCAGCCTACCGCACCGCCATCGCCACCGCAAATAATTCCGCAGCAAATGTACGACAAGCGGGCACATAAGGAGCGGAGCGCACACAGCATATCGCCTTATATCTTCCGTTAATTGGACCCAATTAAGATAGCAAAGAATGCTTTTATATCACGCTGTTTTCCTTCGATTTTTTTTTGTTCTTGTTACCTACACCCTCCTCTCAAAAACAACAACCCATGGCAACCCCATCATCATTCACCATTCGGATTGCCATGCTGTGTTTTGTTCATTATTTTTGTTTTTTTATTTTTTTGTTTCCTTTTGCTTGCCATTTTAATAACGTCAAAAATGCAGCAGGCACCTTTTGGCTCGTCCTACACCACTCTAACTACCTCACTCCAACTGTCGCACTTACCGTATATGGCTGGCAAGCTGGCTGAGTACAAAACAATCCGGAAAAGAGAAGAAACGATTCGCTGCTCGTGGAGATGGTGACATGAAGAGGTACTAAAGTTACTAACAAACGAGCGAAATGAGAAAACCAAAACAAAAACATAGAACATAACAATGGAAAATTAGCGCGCGCGAATACCAGTGCCGGAATTACAAATGACAATGTTGTAGGCTGAGGGGTATATACGCCAAGGGAGTGTGTTGAATTTTAAGAGCATCAGAAGAGCACTCTTAATTTTATTTAAAATTCTTCAAATATAGAGAGAAGGAGATTATGTTATTGATCTACCTTATTCACTTTGTCATCTGCAGTTTGTATGACTATCTCCCTCAGAATCAATTAAACTAATTGATATTTTCACACACAACCTCCTTCAATTGTATGCCCCACTCTGAAAAAAGAGAAACTATATAAGCATACACAAACGTAATACGTAACGTACTCTTGTGTCATATATTCTCATTGCGATTGCTGCCAAGAAGAGCCAACACTCAGCAGCAGGGCAGCGAAGCAATGTCAAACAATGTGACAATATGGGTGGCTGTTCTCGTTTATGAATGTCGATGTGGGATCCATGTTGGAGCTTGGAGCGGCTTCGGCGTACACAAAACTTAAATGAAAATAAAACAAGAAAAAAAAAACAAAAAAAACTATTGACGGGCCCTCTTACGGCATCGGGTCCACAACCCGAGACTAGTCTAGTATTGTCTGATGATTCACTTGGACGAAAGTGCTAAAATTCCTTTGCCAAAGACGTGTTTCTGCAAAAATTATTGACAAACCAAAAATCAAAGAAAAAACAAGACACATTACGCCAGACAATCTGTCGTCGGAGTGAAACTGCTGTCAAAATATTAAACCACCTTGTGCATAGTGCCTAATGCGTGTCTTCTTAATTCGTTTTTATGACAATCAAACCTTACGCACTGGACCGGAACTTGCCCTGCATTAACCTAAACTGTGAGTGAGAAAGGGCGAAAAATTAATTATTGAATCCAATCCAATTCCATTTTCGAAAAAGACAGAAACCGAAGTGTGAGAGTGAGAACAAAATTATAATTTTGAAAGTGCTGTCATTTTAAAAACGATGACAACTACGTGCTAGGGGGAGTTTGCGGCTGTCAAAAAGTGAAAGAAAATCGTCATAGATTCAGACGTGTAAAATAAAATAAAAAGAAAAAAGAAGAAACAAAACAAAAAGTTCTTCTGTTGTGCTGTGAGGTAGAATAGATGAGTGTGTTGTGTATTCATCTTCATCTTTTAATAATATTGTGAAAAAAAGAGAGCGTCTATGAAACCGAAATAGATGCTTTGAGGTTAAGTTGTGTGTGATTAGTGTTTGTTTTCATTAAAATTGTATCAATAGCGGTGTGGTAAGTCTACTTCAGAGACATAATACAGTTGCGGCGATTATTAAAGTTCCTTATGATGACAACAATACCGTTATTTAATGAAAGGTAAGTGTTTTTAATTGCATTGGGAATATCCATCGTTTTTTTTAAAGTTTATTTTTATTTGTCTGGTGAATGAGAACTGTCAAAAAGTTGAAAAATCGAAACTGCAGTGGAGATTCGAATCGGATGGGGAGAAGGAATAAGGAATTTATTATTTGAAAGAAGAAAGACAGTGGAATGTTTATTAAGAGCGCTTTAGAAAGAGAGCCATTCAACAGCTCAGCTTTGCTAAGTTATTGAGTTTATTTAGTTGTTTTGTTAATGTTGTCCTAAGCACAGTAGAGGCTGGAAGTTTAGTTCAGAAATTGCAGAATGCAGTGCCGAGAATTATAATTCTCCAATATTTTGAAAATTTAGAGAATTGTTTGATTTTGATGTCTTGGGAATTTCAACATGGTGGTATTATAATTTTACGAATTTGGGAAGCTGCAAGATGAATGTTGTAATTTTTGCGTCAACAAGATTCAAATGTCAAACATTACTTGTTAACAGTTGTCACTGTAACAAATTGTTTTCAATAATTGACAAGTTAGAAAAATTATAAAGATATTAAAAAAAATATTACGCAATGGTCAAACAATCAAGCATATTCAATTCAATAATTCAGCTCTTACATACAAGTTTATATTAGAAATAGCAAGAAAAGAATCTAATATAGAGCTACAAGAAAACGACTCCTTTACGACAGTGACATTGTCGCTGGGAGCGAAGCAGAGTGCCTTCGTTTCAGTAGGCCTGTGCCTGATCGGAACCGGAGGGAATATTTTGATCAAGTGCACCAGACTTAAAGATAAATCAAAGAAATAAATAAATAAAAAAATTAGCTGCTGTAGCTGTTCTAGATTAAAATGTTTTTAGTTATTTTAAGTTTTGTTTAAGTTATTATTAGATTAAGGTAGTTTTAGAAATAACGATCTGAAAACCAGTTTTTTTTTTATTTCACACCATTAAGGCAATTAATTTAGGATAGAGATTAATTAAGAAGAATTAAGAATTTATTCAGTAAGTTAGTTAGGTTAATATATGTATCAGCTAGTTTTTAAGATTTGTTGTTTAGCATTAACATAAATTAATTAAAAAAAATATAGCAAAACGCCTGCAATAAAATTCTTTTGAAAAACATTCATGTATCGAAAATGCTATTTAAGACGCTTTCACAATTCCTAATTTTTGTCAAAGACAATTCCAAACGGATTCAAGTAATTGCAATATGTAGAAATAAATTTCATGTTTTAAAAAATATTTTTCGAGAATCATGGTAATAATATAACTATAAGCTTAATATAATAATACAAATTAAAGGGAACGGCTTCATGAGATACATTTGATACACCATTTTCTGTTTATTTATTGTCTTTGTCTCTTGCAAAAAAGAACTTTGAATGGATGATTTAGAAAAATAGTGCTCATACGCCAAAGTGAACCTTAATTCAATTAACCTGAAAATAAAATATTTAGCGATTTTGAAAGATCTCAAATCACAACCTTGCACAACCTAAGGATAGGATTTAACGGCAGTGGAATAAGATAATTAATAGAGAGTGCCCGCAAAGGGCCAGTAAGTTAGTTAAATTAATATATAATTTAGATGTTAAGATTTTTAAGCAAGTTTTAATCATAAACGAAAAATAAAATGTTAAAAAAAAGAATTACATGCGACGTTAAGTTTTCGTTTACTAATATTGTTACAAATATCACAATTTTCACAAAAAAAAAAACAAAGAGAAAATTTCGAACCATTAGTTTCAGATGCTTAGCCCAAAATCAAAATTAGTCCAATCAGCAGAGGAAACCATTAATTTTCGTAATGCAAAAGTAACCGAAAAAGTGATATCTCGAAAACGAGTCATCGTACAAACATTTTGCAAAGAATTTTTTTCTATGTTATATAATTCTCTTTCTTTTTTACGAATTACATTTTTTGTAGGACTACTTAAGTGATGAAAGTACCAATCAATTTTTATTTTTTATCACATATAACTCCGTAACAGTTCTTAATATGAAAAAAATATTAAATACATATGTATATCGTTTTCTACGTTTTCGATGATTTATATAACATTCGATCAAAGAGAAGCCCAAAAAAGTTAGTTGCAAAAAATTTCTGTCTGTCTGTAATTATAACAAGCTGCAGCCTAAACGTCTTAAGCGATTATCTTCAAATTTGATATATGTGATCCTTTTGGCATTTCTTAGAGGAGAAATTGAAATTTTATTTTTAGGGCCAAAAAATAACCGAACCTACCATATAACTGTTAAGAAAAAGCTTATTTTTCTCAAAAACGGCTTCAATGATTTTGATGAAAATTTCTAAAAATTTTTTCATAGGTATTGGCTTTCATCTTATCGAAATCAAATTTACCGAAAAAGTCTATTAACGGTACCTTTCATATAACGTTTTTTTTTTAATTTTCGACTTTCTCGTTAACGATTAATCATTCATTCATTCACTATCAAATTTTATCTTTAAAAAGATCTGAGTAGCCAAATTGATTCTGCTTACCAAAATTTCGAATAATTATTTATTTCTATTTATAATAAGTTTTTGATTTTTTTTTTAATTCAATATTTTTAAAACTTTTCAAAAAAATATAATTTAAAATGTTATGATCTAATGTATATTAATAAACTCTACCAAACGGTATACCAAAATATAATTTTTTTTCATTTCAAAAAACTAAAAATAAAAAGCATGATTTCATCAAAATCTGTCTTACAATTTTCGAAATACTTTTTTCATAAATTCGTTGTTATATAAGACGTGTGATGGCGTACACTTTTAATGAAAACCGTTAAGTTTTGTAGTTTTTTCACTTTTAAAAGGTTCAGACCATTTGTTTTTTTCTGCGTTAATGTTCCTTGTTTCTGTCAGAGACCTTTCCTTCCAATGGAATAAAGCACATAAGAGCAAGTACGTGCGACCCAGTCATGATCATTTTTTTATATTGAGACGCATAACGTAGAGTTGATTAAAAGTTTGGCCGTTTGGAGGAAGAAAAAAAGTTTCCGTGCATTCCAAACACATTTATCATTGTCTCGTCTTCTTACAAGACATTCCTCCAATACTTTTCTGGCCTTTGGGAGATCAGCATTGATTTGATAAAATTTGGCAAAAGAAATCCGCTTTTGACTGTGTACTTTTTTTTACCAACGGAACTTTTCTGGCCCATCTCGAAGGTAAATATGCATTATATAGCAAATCACTATCTCTTTATCTCTTTTAGCTATTTTATCGAAAAGGTTCGCTTTTAAGATCGATGATTCTCAGTATTTACTCAGTCAATTGCGTATTCCGACGATCTAATTACTTACAGAACTTTCAGCAATACTGGTATAAATGGTAGTTAAAAATCATCTTTCAGAAATTGGAGATAATTCTGTTTCGGATCTGGCGCCTCAAGGTCCTATACCACAGAGATCTGATCAAAAGAATTGATAACTTTTCGTGAAAAACCTTTTTCGTGATCACATTCCGAGAGCAATGACTTCGACCAACAGTTTGATTTTTGGGGCGTTTTTTCCGATTGCCTAATATTTTGAAAGTTTGCCCCTGAAAAGCTTAATTCCACAGGCATTCCACGATTCCACTATCTCAATCGATGTGTGGGAGCTTATTGAGGATTGGGTGGAGCTACATGCCGAATCATTATTAATAGTTTTAAGAACATTAATACAAAAAACTTAGGGCGTATAGTTTTTATAATTTTTTGTCTAGCCTTAAGTTTATTATTAAATTAAAATCGATAAAAATGTAGTAGAAGGTGCCTATCGCCTGTTTTTTCATATTATCTAAATAGATAGTAGTGTCTGTCTTCCAATTATCTTACAAACGCTTCTTGGCCTGATTTGATATACCTCTCCAGCCGGGTCGATCTTGAACCTTCCCTTTCCAATTTTGCAATCTAAGAATTCAGAAGTCTCCTGCTACCTGCACTACCTGATAGTTCTGTCGGAGATGAGGTCTACTTTGGTATCTGACCTCCTCGCGTACGGCGCAACGTCGAAGCGCGCTGGAGCGTCTGTTATTCTTCTCTACATGGCCGAGCCATCTTAGCCGCTGGATAGGCATTTTTTTCAAAGTTTAAACAGCTGCAATAGTGCGTCACCTTGTCGTAACCCTCTGGTGGTGTCGAAGAACTCAGTAGTTAATCTACAAATTTTAACGGAACAGCGAGCATTCTCCAACGTCATCATAATAAGGGTTATCAGTTTAGCACGAATTCCAAAGTTAAACATGGCCCGGTAAAATGTTATCTCTGCTTATGCTATCGATGAACAAATGGTGGGTTTGGATGTCAACAACCGGCTTAAGACGTTCACTTAAAATGCTGGACAAACATAGGCGACACAAAGATATGTTTAATTAACACTCTTTGTAAAAGCCATAATGGTTTGCATATTTGCCATATAAATGCACAGAGTCTTTTGAAAAAATTTGATGAGTTTAAAATGATATTTCAGGATAGCTTAGTTGATACTATTTGCGTGCCTGAGACCTGGTTTTACCTGGCTGGATAGTAGTCTTTTTTCTTTAAGTGGATTTAAAAAACTATAACGCGCTGATCGGACAAACACAATGGGAGGGGGTGTTCCAATATTCGTTAAGAACTATATCCGGTTTTCTCATATTAAGTGTTCTAGTGGTTCCGAGGCTTGTGAGTTTTATTACCGGGTTGTGCTCCATCACTACTCGATGTTCTTACTGTAAGTAATGTCATTGTGAGTTTAGTTAAATGTTCAATTCAAATATCTGTTTCAGTGTTTTCATATCATGATCTGACCTTTGCAATGGTTGATCTACATTTTGAATGCAAATATCCCCTATTTTTTAAGTATCGTGACTTCCGTAACATCAGTGTTGAATATCTGTTCAGAGATTGTTCATCCACAATTTTTACAAATTCGAACGTGAATAATCAAATCGAAAGTCTTACTTCAGCAACTAATCATCTTTTTTAACAAACATGCTCCATTAAAAACTAGAATCGTCAAATCACGCAGTTTTCCTTGGTTTTCTCTTGAGATCCTAAATGCGCAATAAAATAAATACTAAAGGAAGTTCAAAGATTTTATTCGATTTTTCTGACTTTTGATTGTTTGAAAAAAGTACGTAAGATAGTTTTCAGCGGAAAAATTCAAACGCCATTTTATTTCTTTAAAAAACGTAAGAAAGTATAATTATTTTAATTTTTTTAAATTGTAGCAAGGGTTTTTAATAAAACGGTTTTTATTTAACAACTTTTTAGTTCGAGAATGCAAACTTAACAACAAAAATTACTTACATTGAAAAACAAACCTAAGAAAAAACTTCAAATACTTGTTTTCAAAATATCGATTTTTCAAAAAAAAAATATTAAAAAAAAACTATTAAAAATACAAAAAAAAAGTTTTTCGAAAATATTTTTATGCCGAATTGGTTTGGCTTTCTACATCTTCCAGAATATCAAATTTGATTGTAATCGGTTAAGCAGTTCTCGAGAAACTCGAAGAAAAAAAACGGTCCTCTGGGGAGTACCGTTGTAGAACAAATCTAAAAATTCATTCTAACTGAAGGATGTATTGTTGTAAGAAAATAGCAATATCAATATCGTTAGAGCCGTTTTCGAGAAAATCAAACTTTTGTTAAAGATTGTATGACAGGTACCTATATTTTTCAACCTAGAGCAAAAATGAAAAACAATTCCCGAGATAAAATAAATTTATTGGCGCGACAGCTCCTTAAGGAGCCAAGGCCTAGTGACTTATACTCTCAACCATTCCTGTGTGTGTGTTGTTACTCTGCAAGAATGGAAGGGACCTACAGTTTACCGCCGAGTCCGAACGGCACATGAGATGCACTTTTTCGAGACAAATTTTACTCTTGGAGGTTTTGTCAGTTCCTCGCAAGAGGCAGTACCCCAGAAAAAAAGGTGGCTATTCGCTGGATTTGAACCCAGGTTCTTTCGCTTAGCAGTCCGACACACTAACCACTAAGCCACGGGGCACTACTAATTCCCGAGATACTACCAAATAAATACTAAATACCAAGTTTGAAGCACATCGGCCCATCCGTATAGACAGACGGAGGAATTTCCGGACCCACTTTTTCGACTTCTCTATCATCGTAATGTCATGTTTGGTTGTTATAATTTTTTTTTTGTACTAATCCATAACTTGCTTTATAGTACCTATAATCGCAAGTAATAAATAGAGTATATAAGAAGTAAGAAAAATATTGTAATGTTATGTAAGAATTATGTCAAAACAATTTGCTCATGAAGGCTGGAGATGTGCATTTTGCAAAAAGCGTAGATAAGATGACTGTTCTGCAATGTTATGACAAAACATGGCTAAATAATTTTTATTCTTCTTTGTGATTGGGCAAAAATTATAGTTTCAATAACGTAACTTGGACATTGATATTATTTAGGCTCAAAACAAACCGGAATTTCAACTAGTAATCTATATTAATTACTAAGAAAGTATGTCGCAAGTGGCCAAGCTGATTGTCTTGGAACTTCATAGTTGAATCGGACCAAAAATTATTAAAAGCAAAAGTTGGATAGACAGAACATTTAATATATAGAAGTATTTAGGACTGACCAACAATAATGCCTCCCAAGTAAGAAACATCATTCACATAGCTAATGACATCACTGCCAAGAACAATTGCAGGAGAATCTAAGGGGTCGTACTCATCACTAGAGCTCGACCAAAAATTACGGAAAAATTCTGCAATGTCCAAGTTGCAGTAAAAATATTAGTCATTTGTAAAAAAATATTAAAAACTCTTCAACAGCTTCGGTTTCAACTCTCATCGCCAATGACAAAGAATCAAGAATCTTTCTTCTTTCCTAGAAGATGTAAAACGCCAATTTTTGTTCAGCCTAAGGTCATGGAAACGCTGAGTACCAGTCAGCCAAGGAAATATCGCGAAGACCGAAAGCTTCTTAATGACCGACAGTATGGCTTTCGAAGTAATCGTTCCACTGTTCATTTGATGGCATATCTCACCGAACAGTGGAACAAATTCTTACATCGCTTGGTGAAAGTAAGATTATTGGGCTTAATATTTCCAAGCATTTGATATAGTTTGGCATGAAGCTCTCTTATCGAAAATAGTGCTTTTTGGATCGATGATACTCTTGGATAAGAAGCTATCTTCTGGACCGTTCAATACAAGTTATATTGGACGGATGCAAGTCTGATTCCCACATAATAAATGCAGGTGTGCTCTAAGGCTCCGTTTTGCCTCCGACTGTTTTTCTCTTTTTTTTTAAATGATCTCCTGTCTGTTACTTCTAATCCATTAAACCGTTTCACTGACGACTTTATCCTCAGCTTATAAATAAAAATAATAGAGAGTTAAGATTGATGGGAATCACTGAAATAATCGTTCCTCTCGAACAGTGACGTAAATTTTAATGGTTTCCCTATTATATCGCTTCTTTTATAATAAATGCTCACTCTAGGTATCCAGAGTTCACGCTAGGAATTTTTTGTCAGTTAACAGCTTGAGCCCGTTTTTGAAAGTACCGTGAAATACAGAGATCCTTTTTTCACCCGAACAACACGAATTCGAAAGAGTTTACCCGGCGAGGTTTTCCTTGCCATTTAAATTCGAAAGCATTCAAAACCAAAGTTAATTGACACCCTCTGACACACGACCCTTGTTCCATATTGGGTATACCGTAAACAAATGGAAAAAGTGTCTCTGCGAATTGTTATCCTTCTAAGTTGAAAATAAATTGCACGACTGGATCGCACGTACTTGCTCATATATGTGCGGTCACATTGTAGAATAATATTAAAGAAAATTAAAGTGAACATCAAAGCATTTATTAGATTTTTGTGACTTTTGATTGTTCGAATAAAGTACATTTAAAAACAAAATTTAATAAAAAAAACCCTTACCCGTTATCAAAATATTGATTTTTCCATCAAAAATTTTTTTTATTAAAAATTTTGAAGCCGTTTTGGAGAAAAATAAGCTTTTACATAACATAAATAACCTTAAGTTCAAAATGTGAAGACTATTGGCCCAACCGTGCAGGCTGCAGTCCAAAATACATCCGTACAGACAGACAGACAGACAGACGCTGAAGTTAAACTTAAACTTGTTAAATCACTTATTATACCGAACATATTATATAGGTGTGAGTTACTTGCAGATCCTGCTTTCGATTCGCTTTAAAAATTAAAAGTTTCTTTTATTGCCATTGCCCGGTTTGTATTCAACTTTCGAAATACGATCGCGTTTCGTCTCAGGCTCGTCAGATCTTAAGTTGTACCTTGGAAGCTTTTCTCAAATATATATTTATTTTATAAATTTATAAAAATTAAAAATAATAAAATATTAAAATTATAATAATTTTAATTAATATAATTTTATAAAAATATTTTTATAAATTTTAATATAATTAATTAATTTAAATTAGTAAATTCCTCCCAATAAAATCAACATTTATTAATAAAGTTATACATATATGTATATATATATTATATATATGTATATCAACATAAATATTTTAAATATATATTTTTTTCAGTTTTTTATTATTTTCTACTTGTTGCGATTAAACTTGTTTCAACATAATATCAAATTATTGTTTTTTTATATATTTGTTTTTGTTAGTGTTATACTATAATTGTTATTAAACTTACTTTTATATTCTTGTACTTTTTAAACAATTAATGTAATAAATCCTATACAAATTATAACTAATTCTTGATGTACAGCTGTTTTCAATATATATGTAAATAAAAAAAATATATCTTATAAGCGATGTTTAAAACGCTGATTCCTCTTTATTTGGTGCAAAGTAATCGATCTCCAATTCTTGTTGATTCGGATTCCAATAATAGAGCGTACTTTCCTCCGACCATATTTTGCTGATGAGTATGTGTATTCATCTCAACAGGTCATCTGCAGTGTTATTAAAAGTTGGCCTTTTGGCCTATCGGCACCAAAAACTTTGGTGATTTTTACTTGCGATTTATAGGGACTATAAGGCAAGTAATGCATTCGTAAAAAAAATCTAATTATCAAACATGACATTACGATAATAGGAAAAAAGTGGGTCGGAAAATTCTGTCTGTCTGTCTGTCTGGCTGTCTGTTTGTCCGTATCAGTTCCTACACCCTAAACGGTTGGGCTGATTTGATTCAAACTCGGTATATGGTATTTTTGTTTTTCGAATTGGCATTCTAGTTCCAAAACTAACGGTACCTGCTATATAGCTTTTAATAAAAAACTTATTTTTCTTGAAAACGGCTCCTACGATTTTGATAAAACTTTCTGCGTGGTATTTTCTATGCAAAATCTATCTTTTAGTTTTAATGGATTTTTCAGAAAAAGTTTTATAACGGTACCTCCCATATGACCGCTTTTTTTAAAATCAGACTTTCTCGTTAACTAATAGACGGATTTTGATGAAATTTTAAAAATATGTAGTGTTTTATGATTTAAATAATATTTTCAAGAACATCTTTTTTTTAATTTTTATTAATTTTTTTAAAAAACTTTTTTTTTTGAATATTTTGAAAACGAATCTATAGATTTTTTTTTTAATTTTTATCCTAGCATAAACTATAGTTTTCTCTAAATTGACATTCTCAAAAAAATTATGTTTAAGAAAAGTTTTTCAAAAAAAAAACATTTTTTTGAAAAAACTGGTTGAAAAATTTTGAAATAAAAAAAATTTAAAATGGAAAACAGCAAAAGAAATATGATGGGTTACAAAATTTTTTTCCAAAAAAAACCTTATGAATAGTGTTTTTTTGATTTCATAAAAATTTTATTAGTTTAATATTTGTTTAATATTGCTCGTTTGAGCCCTAGCCACTAGTAAGTATAAAGAAGGCAAACTTCGTTATTTTTATTATTATTTATTTATCGTTATTTATTTTAAAGCATTTCATGATCATAACAGCATACAGCATACAGAATAAATAATAAGGACGCCTATGATAAACACATAAACACGCAAAAACAACTAACAAATAAAAAAAAATACTCGATTACATACTCAATGCAAAAATTTCAATCAAGACAACAAAATTGTACACCTGCATATAAACAAACACTGTGTTAAGTTTTAATATTGTCTATACGCACTCGCTTCATAGTGGTTATCTTAATTTTAGTACCTAACTTCCTTCCAACCTTATTATAGGTAGGTACATAATATCCTAAATAAATTCCATGAATACCCCTAACATGAGTTTATCGATCCACCAAACATAATTAAGCTACCTATTTTAAATAATTTTATTCAAAAAGTAAATTATTGTATACCTTGGTATACCTATACCAAGCATTGTTTTTTAATTTTATTCGGCGATGTGACCGTACATATGAGCAAGTACGTACGATCCAGTCGTGCAATTTATTTATTCTGACAATGGGTACTTTGATCTCATTTTGGTCGTTCTTTCCTTCTTGGTTGTCATCTAGGTTGTCTCCTGCAGGCCATTAATCGACCGTCATGATCGACCGGGACCGATCTAATCTTCACGGAGAGGTATTCGCTCTATTTTATGTTCTCCTATCTAGAGGTTTTCATTTTATTTATAGCTATACCGTCAAGTTATCTAAGTGCTAATGATGTTAAGGCGTTTCAGACTTCGGCTGCACCTAAGGGCTATTAGACAAAGTTAAGAATCATCTATTTGTTATTCTAGAATCTTGACTGCACAGTCAAAGATCTCTTATCCATTTTATTTATTTCTATAGAAATTAGTCCTATTCTAAGACTACAATTCTATATTAGCATCATCTACCTATCCCCACCTTTCCTGAATCCGAAAATGTGATATTTGGTTCATATATGTTATGCACTGTCAATTATCACAAAACTCATTCAAAATAAAAAATAAATAAAAAAATTCTAATGATAAGTAACAAAGAAACGCCATCAGTACCTTCACAAGTAAAAAGAAACTTACTAAATTAAATAAACAATCTACTCCCACATCAACCATCTAGCTAGTGCACACAACTACTACAGTAAATTCGCTTAATCAATCTCTTGTCTTTATTGCAATTTCCGTTTCCATTGCTACTACTGTCTTAATAATCAATTGCCGTCCACACTAATAGTTTAATCTATAACAAGATGTATCTTTTTAACTTCGCGCTCGCATTCATCCTCTGCCCTCAATGCCTCAACATAATCGTCATCAATCTCTGTTTTTCATATTCTTCTTCACACAAAGATGCTGATTTATTCTAATGATGTTTGTTTTGCTAACAAATTCTTAAATCATCAAAAAAAATATTTCAAAATAGACAAGAGTAAGCAAAAACCTCAAAATCACAAGACCGAAGACTCAAAAGCGAATATCAAAAAACCACATTGAAAAACAAGCTCACAGATATAAAAATTATTATTTTTTTGTACATATTTGTATCTATATTCTAGATATATTTACAAGAAAGCAAAGTCGTCAAGTCTCTTTTTCCAACTCAACTACCAGCTGGTTGTTGATATTTCAACAATTATCTATTATTACGAGCATTACAAGAGTGTGTTAAAGATTGCTGTCTATACACTCATTTGTTGTTGGCTTAATGAAAACTTATAGATACTTTTGTATCTATATGCATTTATTTATTTTATTTTCTCAAAACAAACTGCACAAAGTGTATTAGTGCATTTCCTAAGAGAAGAAATGCCAGAGAAATAAAATATAAAAACATTTTTTGTTGAAGGTATAGAAATGTAGGAAAACAAAAAAAAATTAAATTGGATTAAGCGCACTCTAGAGCAAGTTCTAGTGGATCGTTCTGTAGGTTAAGAACGTTCTGTGTATTTCCTCATTTAATTCGTTGCTAGTTCGGTACTAAACGAAACACACATTTCTTTGAGTGAGAAATATCTACAAAATATAATTTTTTTACTCAAGCCTAGTTATATCTACATATATAGAGGCTGAAGAAGAAAAAAAAGTTCCGAAAAAAAATTGCCAAAAATATGATTAACAAGATCAACGTGACTTGTTCATCTCTTAAGCCCCCGAATAATCAAAGATGGTGCTAATCAAGAGTAATCTGTTCGTTAGTCGAGCATATATAAATTGTTATTAAATTTTTCTTTTCTATAATTGCGCAATCATCCCCTCGCTTTTCTGGTGTGGCGACGACGACGGTGAATATAATTTTCTATTCCAAGTTAATAATCTAACCGCAAAAATCCCAATCAATAAGTCTTTAAGCTGGAAAAATTGTAAGCGTCATAATATTTATTTTTGTGTTATTATTCTATAAAACCTGTGTAAGAATCAAGGTTATGTTCGTTCATAATGTAGGTTTCACCTCCCCGTCCAGAAGATTATGAGAAAGTCAACGCGCTACGCTATGCCACAAACTATACGATACTTGATTCAGTAGCAACGTAACTTTCAAGTGTATCTACGTAATCAAAACGTTGTTTGCAGAGTGTATTTTGCAGATACATCGGAGATACAGAGATACAACAAGGGGGTGGAGTTGTTTTGCCGCCTGATTAAACCTCTCCCCTGATAAGCCCCCCGCCGAAGAAAATCCAACCGAATCAACCAACCAGAGCGTACGAAAAGTAACTTAAAGGTTAGTCGTTGTAATATTATTACGCCGACTTGTCGCCTGCTGAACTTCAGCGTTTGGTCGTCACACCGTTTTGCCTGACAGTTGTTCGGTCGTTCTGTCATAATTTAGCGCACTTTAATAAATTCTTAAAAAAAAAAGAAAAAAAAATGAGAAAAAAAATCACTAAAAAGTATCTATTAGTATAGTCTGTCGTTTCTCGGTAGCGATCTCTCTTATGTTCATAAATAAATACGGTTTGCGCTTCGCATACATCATCATATAATCATTATATTTGCGGTGTGTGTTAGTGATTAGCATTTCGCCGCCGCGCTCGAATAATGTGATATCAGGAAAAGTAGCACTTGCTACTCACTACTCAGTAAGCGGGTATACATCAATCTGGAATCACGACAAACGGCGGTGGCAGCAGAAGCAGCAGCGACGACGCGACCACAAACGACCTGGATAACGATTCATGGTTTCTTTTTTTTTTTTTTTTGTTAAATATACAAAACAGAATTTCCCTATTTATACTTAAAAAAAAATTAAATAATAATAATAATAACACCAGTGGTAGTGGCGGCACAACGACGACGACGACGCGACGCTGGGCTGGCCAAATCTCGGACACCGTGATCGCTGATCGACGTAGAGATCTTATCGCACCCTTGAGTAATTGTAAATTATAAGTTTTAGTATTTTCTATTATTTAAATATTATTCACACAAACACGTATCTGTAATATTTGTGAATTTTCCAAAATCGAATTGGTCATTGGACAAAGTTATATTATGGATTAACTATCTTTAAGATACAAAGATTACTATACAATCTCTGAGTTCCAGTTACAAGTGATGTTGAGAATTCATGTTATAGTTTTTTCTCGTTTTTTAAGTGATATGTTTGACTAAGGAAACTACATACACAAAGTTAATGGAAATATATCTTCCAGATACTATGAAAGATACATAATAAGTATCAGAACGATTTCTAAGAACTAGTTGCAATTCTGTGATTTTTTTTTAATTTCCTGCAGTTAGCTGCAGGTGGTTTTGTAAAAAATTATATCAAAAGTGAACTCTGTGGAGCATTTCCTCAATTCCAACATTTCTTTAGATTAATGATAACTTCTTGATCAGAGAAAATTCTTTCATAGTACCTAATTGATGTGTATCTTTTAATGGCAAACAGGTCATTGCAAAGCAATTGATACATCATTTGCAGAAGTCGTCTCTGGATTACTATTTGGAAGGTCTTCCACCTAGGAAAACGTGATTTTCAGGGTCAATTCTGCCAATATAGTTATTTTCAGTTCTTACATACTTTAGCAGGCGCTATATAGAGTGGTGCGCCTACACTTAGTTAAAATGGCACTCCAGCTGGCTCAATCTCTAGCCTGTTGTCGCTGCATCGAAGATGAGGTCTACCCTGTCTTTTCACTACTTCGGGTATGTCGAAGACTTTGCCTGCTGCAGCGTCGATGATCATCCGCTTTACATGGCCGAGCCATTTCAACTCCTAGATTCCAGATACGGTTCTCTTGGCTCTTCTTCGCCAGTTTATGCACTCCAATTAAATTCATCTGGAAAATGAAGGTCTACTCCATTCCTGCGGAAACTCTTTGTTTGAGAATGTCTATCCCAAGGCCTGTGTTCAAATCCACTTATATAGCTTCTTATAATAAAAACACGTACTTTTGAAGGTGTCTTTATACTTTTTTTTTTAATTTGAATAAACATTTGCTTTGAGACCTTATCTTCAAGCCCTTGAAGCTTTTATAAACATCTAATGAATGAAAGATACTTTTGAAGATATTTCGGTTTTTTCTGGAAATTTGAACAAAACTTTGCTTTGAGGTATTATTTCTTCAAGCCCTTTTAGCTTTATAAAACTCCTTTTGGCAAAAAGATACTTAATGATGACTTATAGCCTTATTTTCAAGACCTATATTTTCAAAACTTCTAATGACGGAAGGTGCTTTTGAAGATATTTTCATTCTTTCCGTAAATTTTAATAAAACTTTGCTTTGCGGCTCCATTTTTGAGCCCTTCTATCAAGATAGATCTCCGATTATCATCATCATTTAAAACCGCCAGTTAATTTCCAGAATTCCATTCAGCTTTTGGATTGAAAACAACCAACAATCGAGTTAAAGCTTAAATCGAACGATTCCAAGTGCATCAGTGTAACTACGTCACTCAAAAGTTATTTTTAAAAAAATCCACATTTAATAACCCAACGTACGATAAATGATTATAATGCTGTTAAAAGGGGCAGGAGGGATAATGGAGGTAGTTAAACAAATTTTATTTCGAGACCACTTTTTTTTAGTTGCTGTGATAATTACGACAATTTATCTTATTATTTTTGAATTGAAAAAAAAGCGGTTGGGTTTTGGGGCTCATGATCACGAGTTATTACCTGGGTTGCTGATGTTTGGAGAGTCCTGAAAACAGCTTGAAAATTCAAGGTTTTTTTAGAGTAATGTTAACTAAACGTTTTATTTATGATGGTTGTTTGATTGATGAATCAGCTTGATATATCACACGTTGCTTTATGTATTTTTACATTTAAAAAACAATTATAATTTAATTTATTTTTTTAAAAAAAAGAGTCTGTACTTTTTAATGCTGTTTCAATGTTAAAATGGAAAACTATTAATTTCTAGAATCGCATTTATTGCTTGCTCTACTTCACTCTCCGATAGCAATTTATGTCTCAAATATGAAAATAACCTTAGATATCTATTGAATTTGTCACAATTTAAATTTCTAATTCAGGCAGTGTTTTTTTTTTCTATAGAAATTCGAAAGGTTTAATTGAAGCTAATGGAGATAAAAGCGGGCGGCATTGGTGCAGTAGATAAGATGTTTGCTTCTGACCCGGAGGTCGTCAGTTCGATACTCAGGTTGAGAAGAGTATCGCACTCCTAGTGCAAGCTAGAGCCGCCCGTGAGTTTAAAGTGAGAAAATAGTCACCTAATTCTCGATCTACTGCGCCGGCAAAAAATTCTTTCCTATCTTTCTAATTCTTCTAACTAGTGTCGTGCAACGTCATGTTGCATTCTAAAAAGCAATGTGCCTTACAGACACTTAGTAAAAAATATTATTATTATTAAAAAACTTGTAAAAAAAAAACTTAGGATTAGGAATCAAATAAGAACTAGGTTTTCCGGTTTCAGTGAACATTTTGAATAGTCAATCTTACTCATCATCAAGACATTTTCAACGAAAAGTATTTTACTCTTCATCTAACTTATAAGATTAAATTGGTTTGCCCATCATCATGATCATTATCGGCGCAAAGACCGAGATCCGATCCGGAACCCACAAGTAGAGTTTCACAGACCAAGGCTTCCTCCTTGTCTACGCCATTCTTCTAACATAAGCAAGGTCTGCTACGCTGCCTTCAAGACAGCAAGATTTTCTAAACTGTTAAGAGATCAGAGTGCCTTTTATGATAAGCACCCAAGTCCTGGAACCGTATGTGGGTATTAGGTATAGTAAGAACATAGTCGTTTAAAGAAGCAGATTGTTTTTTTATATAAGATTTCTTGAAGAGCCTTGACAGACTATTATAGTAGGTTCTGTTGAATTTTAGCGTATTTCTTCCTCAAGTTTTGATCAAGATTTCTCTCAGGTATAGCTATCTTTAATAGGTTGTGTCTTCATAAACGTGCAGACCCTGGTTTTGTTCCGCTGGCGCTGGTTCGATCTGGTTGAAGAAATATCGTTGACTTCGACCGATAATGTCAATGTTGATGTCGTGTCGTCTGCGTAAACCAGTATCTGGCTGCACTTGGTGGGAACTGGGGCTAGTTCCTTTTGTTGACATGCCTGAGTCAGCAATAATTTCATTCCCTTCAAGCAGGTTGAAGGGAATGCCGGCCAGACCATCCTCTGTCAGATTCCTAATATTGGATTTTCATCGTCATTCTTTATAGGCGTGTCAATTAATTTTATATGCCCAATTCACTCATAGTCTTATAAGGATCACCCTTTGCTATGGTATCTTTTGAGGCTTTAAATCCTATACAAAGATTTTAGGTTGGAATGTAAACCATCAGTTTAGGAAATACTTTGAACAATAAAATCTATTCTAATTAGTAATCTTAACCGTTGTATGAGAGAGATTAAAAGTGTATTTATTTATATCCAAAGCGGATCAATGCTCTCATCCGAAGGATCTTGAATCTATAAGCTTATGTCATCTTTCCTTCTTAAATCCTTAAAAAACTTTGGGTTGATATCCATCTGTGCAGTGAAACATGCTTTACACATCTTGTTTAGTACTATTTAATACTTACTGCACCGGTCGCATTCCTATCGGAAACAGTCAGCAGTAACAAAATCACTGCAGACCCTGAAGATTTATAGTTCCTTAACTCTTCTCCAAGAGACTTCTCTGGGGAAGATCAGTTATGACAGGTGAGAGGTATACCGGAAAAAACCGTAATAAGGGTTTTTGATGAAATATCATCCTTCACTTGGTTCAGATTCAGGATGGATTGAACGTAGGTTACACGTGTAAATGGAAATTTTGGCAATCAACGTGGTCTTAAAGAAAACGTGATATCTTTATTTGATATCCCCTTCTTCATGGGAAGATAAGCTGCCCTCAATGTAATCGGTTCTGTTTCAAATAACTATGTTACTGCTCGAAACTGACGATTTTCTCTCATGGAGATAGCAGAACCGTTCAACATTCACCTTTTTTTTGATGCTGGTGGTGTAAAAATTGCCAGGAAAAGAACTACAAGACTAATAACACCTAAAAAAGGTATACATTGGTATACCCATGCCTATTATGCAAACTATTTCTTTAGCAAGATGCAATAAAAAAAAAACAACAAATACAACAATATCACTTCATGCCCAGGAACAAGCCACTCTGAATGAAACTGATTCAGAAATGTTCAAAATGTCTATTGACTTTGAGCGGATTACATATCAGCTTGATAGGTGGGATTCCTGGACTCTGCCTGCAAATACGCCGGGAGAATGACTCTCGTGATGTGATAAACTAAGATATTATCAAACTGCATCGCTTTTCTTTAAATCTTCAAACTTCTCGTCTCAACGAAATCTAGTTAAGGAGAATCCCTAAGGAATACCATTGGGCAATAGTCAATTGCAAACTGGCCATTTGCTTTCTCTGTAGTGATGGAGACTCCAGCTCAGATATGGTCAACACTTTTATCCTATAATTAGAATTAGGAATTTTGTCCGGAATAGGTTATAAAGTTTCCCAACCTAAAGAAAACACTCGCTATGGTTTTGAATAGGTGATCTTCAAAACTTCCATATGTCCTTTATGTTAGATCGCTTTTCAAGTGGATGGAAAACAGAATTTGTCCAGACTATTCCCAAAAAGCTGAATCTTCTTTGCCCTCCACCTATTGACATATTGCACTTACATCTCTCCTTTTCAATGCCATGGAAGTTCTGATTACCTTTTAGCTTAACAAATATCTTGAAGATCGAAAGTTTCTTAATGACCGGTACTACAACTTTCACAGCACAATGTGCACAGTGAAAACAGTACTGAAAACAATTATCAAATAAAACATCCGACGCAACATATTTGGAAAATCAATCGCAAGAACCACTTTGAAGGTCTTTCTTCTCGCAAACGACAAACTGTACTGAACTCATAAGAAATTATTTCGATCAAAATAAAAAGAGAGAAAAAAAACAAGTGGATCGAAAAAAGCTCATAAAGCTTTCTGGTCCATAAAGGATCATTAAATTTTAAATTCTTGTCTCAACATCATTATCCATTGGAACAACTTGTTGAATAGAGAAACTTGAACTTCATATTGTAGATACTCAAAATGTTTACATTTTCTAGAAATTTACCTAATTATCTTTCAAATTCGATAAGAAATCCAAACAATTACAAACGTGTTTGTGTTGAATACAATTCCTGAAAAATATATTCTAATTTTCCTTATTTCCTCACACAGAACACTGATTCAAGATGAATGGTCGACAGATATCGAGTCCTCAGAGAAAAATGATGAAAAAAGATTCCCTGCTAACAGTTCCCGGTCCCCAAATGGGGCAACCGAACAAAGCCAATGTCCCAAATCAGGCATCTGGTGATGCAGAAGATGAACTCGGCTACACACACACGCTCATGTATGGGCGATACACCAGAGATTTGGGTGAATTCGCCAAAGACGAAGCCAGAAAGCTGAAGATGCTGGAAAAACGACGCAAAGAGGAGGACAAACAACGAGACAAAGAACGTTTGGGAGAGCACCAGGGACGTGCTTGGAAAGTATCCTCTTGGATATGGAGACACACATTGGCACGATTCGGAGAAGATTGGGTCTTCTTGGCGATGCTCGGTGTGATAATGGCTCTCCTGTCTTACATCATGGATAACGGCATCAATATGTGTACGAATGCCCGCATTTGGCTCTACCGTGATCTTTCTACATCTCAGCCTGTGATTCAGTATTTCGCTTGGGTGTCACTATCCGTCTGTCTGATATTATTCTCCGCCGGATTTGTTCATTTGGTTGCTCCGCAGAGTATAGGCTCAGGAATTCCCGAGATGAAGACTATCCTCCGAGGAGTTGCACTCAAGGAATACCTCACTTTCAAGACACTCATAGCCAAAGTGGTTGGGTTGATGGCAACTTTGGGCAGCGGCATGCCTCTGGGGAAAGAAGGTCCATTTGTGCATATAGCGAGTATCGTGGCCCGGTTACTCTCGAAATTAATCACATCATTCCAGGGAATCTACGAGAACGAATCACGAAACACTGAGATGTTGGCGGCAGCCTGTGCTGTTGGTGTTGGTTCGTGTTTTGCAGCACCAATTGGTGGAGTACTCTTCAGCATTGAGGTAACCACCACGTATTTTGCTGTGCGTAACTATTGGCGGGGGTTTTTCGCAGCTGTCTGCGGAGCAACTGTCTTCCGACTGCTAGCAGTATGGTTCCAGAATGCTGATACTGTTCGAGCAATGTTCCTGACGAATTTCACTTCAGAATTTCCATTCGATCCACAGGAATTGTTTGTCTACGCACTGATGGGTGTAGTATGTGGATTTCTGGGAGCGGGATATGTGTGGCTCCATCGATGGTATGTCACTTTTATGAGATCGAACAAGCGAATGAGTAAATTCCTGCAGAAGAACAGATTTCTTTATCCCGGATTGATTGCTTTGATGGTTTCGACGGTGTCCTTCCCTTTGGGAACTGGACAATATATTGCCGGAGAACTCAGTACTCATGAACAGGTAACAGAACTCTTCAGCAACTTCACCTGGTCCCGTGATGATCTAACTGTGGAACAGGCAGCTATTGTTCAGAACTGGATCACTCCGCATACGAATGTCTTTATAAACCTACTTTGCTACGTATTATTCCTGTTTGTCTTTTCCATAGTTGCATCCACTATTCCTGTGCCATCGGGGTCTTTCATTCCAGTCTTCAAAATAGGTGCCGGCCTGGGAAGAATAGTGGGAGAGTTGATGCACGTGTTCTTCCCACTGGGTGTGCGTTACGGAGGTAGAGTTTCACCGATTATTCCTGGTGGATACGCAGTAGTTGGGGCAGCTGCTTTCTCAGGGGCAGTTACCCATACTGTATCTGTTGGTGTGATAGTCTTTGAAATGACCGGACAAGTCACTCATGTAGTCCCAGTGATGATAGCCGCACTAATAGCCAATGCTATAGCAGCTCTTCTTCAACCATCCATGTACGATAGTATAATCCTGATCAAAAGATTGCCATATCTGCCAGATCTCCTGCCATCCAGTTCCAGAATGTATAGCATTTATGTGGAGGACTTCATGGTGCGGAATGTTCAATTCATTTGGCCAGAGATAACCTATCAGAAGTTGAAAGAAGTGCTCTATCGAAATCGTGGTCTTCGAAGTCTCCCGTTGGTAGATAGTCCTGACAATATGATTCTGCTGGGTTCAGTTCAGAGATCTGAGTTATTGAAAATGATCGAAAAGAATATTGGACGTGAAAAACGTATGGAAATGGCTCAGAAATGGCACAAAGAGGCAGAGCAGCGTGCGCGGGAACAGAAAATGAAGGAAATCGAAGCTGAGGAGCGGATTCGAAGGGCGTCCCGCTTTGAAGTTCTACCAGCACCCGATATACTTTCATTGGAACAAATAGCCAGTGACGAGATGTCTCACATGGATGCCAAAAAACGTCAAGAACTCTTTAGCAACTCTTTCTTCAGTCAACCGAGGAAGTCCATTTTAAAGAAGACCAATTCATTCAACCTTAAGCAATGCGCTCCCATATCAGCACACAGCCCAACGATAACGCCTTACACTACCATCACTGGATCAGAGTATCGCATTCGTTCAGCGTTCGAGGCAATCTTCAAAAAGTCCACAACCCTCCAGGATGTTGCCCCCCATCCTGGTGACAGCAATCCAATAACACCTGGAGTGAGTGCAAATGAGATCCAGCATCCACCAAGCACGCCTGGCATCATGAAGAAGGTACAACTTCCACGCGAACGTGTCATCGATATGTCACCCGAAGATCAAAAACAATGGGAATACGAAGAGATGTCCAAACCCATTAATCTCGAAGGAAGCAACGTCCCGATTGATCCTTCACCCTTTCAGTTGGTCGAACGCACATCCATCATCAAAGTTCACTCGTTGTTCTCCATGGTGGGCATCAATCATGCCTATGTGACGAAAATCGGTCGACTTGTCGGAGTAGTCGGACTAGCTGAACTCCGTAAAGCCATAGAAGACATCAATAACAACACCTTCGTTGTTTCCAACAATCCACCGAAGGACGAAGAAGCCCAAACCGGCAAGCCATTGTTAGACAAGAATAATACAAGTGATAAAAATGTTAACATTACGATAACGTCCATGGACTCGGCGCTTTCGAACTCTGAAGTTGGTTCCGAAATAGATGTGGACACTAAGAAACCAAAGCTGTCTGATTAGAACTGAATGTTTCGAAACATGTTATAAGATTAAAAAATTAGTTTAAAAAAGTTAGATAAGTTGAAGTGTATTAAGAATTAAGAATTAAGAAGAAAGTAGGAAAATGATAATTTATATATATTTTTGTAAAAGAATGATATTCCATTAATTTAACGTGCCTTATAGTATAGATGATATTTTTATGAAGAATCATATATTTTTTAATATTCATTTAAATGAAATATCTCGTTTATCATTAAATAAAAATATTAGTTGTATTTTTCTGTTAGTTCTATTATTTAATTATAAATAAAATATATGTAATTTTTTTTAAGAAAACTACTTGTTTTGTTTTCTTCTACTTCTACTGATATATTTCTTGTCTCTTGTGTAAATCAGACTTTCGGACTGGTGTTTGAAAATTAATCAACTTCGAGACTTACCTTTTTTTGCGTTTTTGTTTACATTACTTTTAATAAATATAGTGACATAGCAGGTAAGAATTTAAGTTCTGAATACTAAAATTGTAGATTTTAAAATAGACCAACGTTATCATACATTCGTAAGGTGCGTTTTAAAAAAATATAACTTTATTGTTACAAGTACTTGAACTTGAAGATAGGTGTGCTAATCTTTGCTAGGCAGAGTACAATACGATTAGCTTAAAAAACTAAAAAAAAAACAAATCAGATCCACCAGTTTGTTATGCAACAATGATGTGATTTAACAAATGATAGAATCGCAGGAATCGACCATAACTTGTTACTGGTGATACTTCAAATTCGAACAACTGCCAACTGGCGACGTTTAGAGGCTACATCTTTAGACTAAAATGTAATACTTGAAAACATTCCAAGCAACACACGACAGTTGTACAAAATCACAAAGGATGTTGTTGGTCAGAAAAGTAGCATCAACCACCTTGTGCTTGATCCAAACAGAAACCTGCTAGTGACAATATAAGACCAAGTTCAAAGATGGAAGGAAAACTTTTGTGAGCAACTTAGTGATGCCCAAAATTCAAATGCAAATCAGAAACTTCCGGGGATAAGCGTATAGGTCTTCCAGGGGCGGGCATCGACAACAACCCCCAAAAAGTGCAGCAAAAATATGAAACGCGATCTTTCTTTTAGTTGGGCCTGATGGCTTACAGGACGAGTTCCGAGAGCAGTTCCCGAACCAGCAGCCTGTATCCCGTATTTTGTTTCCATTATTTAAAAATGTTTAGAAAAACGAAACGTATCAAGGGAGTGGAAAGATGGAGTTATAGTCAAGATACGTAAGAAAAGCCATGTCAAGAACTGTAATAATTGCCGGGATAACACAGTTTTGTCTGAGTTGATATCGAGCTCTCGGTGGATTGACTACACACTGAAAAAATCAGGACGACAACACAGCAAAGCAGAGCTTTGAGAGAAATATTCAAGGTGCGCGGCAAATAAGTAGGCCAAGAACAACAAGGGTCTAGAGTCTTGAGGAGGAGTAAAATTTTTACTGTAAATGCAGTTGGAAGAACTGGTGCAAGCTAGTGATCGCTGGGCCACATGGACATCCACTGGCGAGTAAAGGTGTAGTAAAGTACCTTGGCATCTGGTTGGATCAGTATCTATATTTCAATCGACATGTAGAGGCTGCTCTGGCCAGGGCTAGGGGAGCTTTTGCCCTGACAAGACGGTTGTTTTATAGCAGCCGCCTTGATAGCAGGATGAAAGTGATTTGCTACATGGCCCTTATCAGGCCGATGATTGCCTATGGATGCCCTGTGTGGTTTAACGTTGCACCATTTCTAATGGAAAAGATTCGGGTGTTCGAGAGACACCAGAGTCGGAGTACAAACATTATTATTCCAACGAGGTTCTATACAACGGTGCCAATACAAATAGGATAGATAATTTTTTAATTAAGCTCATTCGCGGACACATTGCAAGGGCGATGACCTCAACTAATGGACAAATCTTCGGGGCTTACTACCCCCAAGATGAATATTTTTAAAGCACACGTTTGAGTGGTTTTATCCCGCCCGAGGATTTCCTATACCTTGATAGTCGAGGGCTGATTCAGGATAGATCGGCGGTTCCGCTGATCTACCACGTCGGCCGCAGAACAGTCGATAGGCGGCTCCTCTACAACCGGGACATAGTCGCTGGGAGCGAAGCAGAGCGCCTCCGTTTCAATAGGGCCGTGCCCTACCGGGATCGGAAGGAAGCCCTAGATCAGGTCAACCAATTTTGGTGGCTTAACTAAAACCCGATAATTTTCAGTCGGCAAAGACGAAATATCGCCTATGGCCGACTACATATATCTATTGTAGCTTTAAGTTAGATAGGGCAGTTGCGGCGGCACCAAAAAAAAATATAAAAACACAAAAATCAAAAAAGCTTCCTGTGGCTGTTCTAATTTTAAGTAATTTTAAGTTTATCTTTAGTTTATTTTAAGTTCGTTTTTAAGTAGTTTAAGATAGATTAAGTTAAATAGATAAAAATAAACCAGTTTTTTTTACTTTCTGGGAAAAAATAAAACCCGATATAGATAAGATAAATTTAAGTTATTTTTAGGCCGAAAGGCAATTAAAATTAAGTTAGAGATTAATTTAGAGCGCCCGTTAATTAAGATGATATTTTTAGCTAGTTTTAAGATGTTTGTCTAGCATTTAAGTAGATATAAGAAAAAGTTAAAATAAAAATCTCTTAAAAGTAAAAAAAAAAAGTATCGCTTCCCGTGAGATCAGCGAAATCAAGCATCGTTGCGCGTGGTTAGTGGAAAGATGGAGGACCGTATCGAAACCAACTGCGTGCTGTTGACATGTGTTATGTGTTTTCTGTTTTTCCGTCCTCTTTCTATCTTCTGTCCTGTCCTGTATCAATGTCGTCTTGTGTGTTGGCTTTGTAATTGTCTGAGCCGATGGCCTCAGCAGCCAGTGCTCATAAGTGTCTCTGCTTCGTAGATTTATCTACGGAGCAGATCAATATGTAATGTAATGTAATGTAATATAGATCGAATTTCAAAAAGAATTAAAATAAAAAGTAACAATGCCTACGCCATTTGTTTAAGAGTAGAAGTACACAACAACACAATATAGTAGATGTAAAATAGGTAGGAGAGTGGGTACGAAAGTAACATTTTTGATATTTTGCACCATAATTTGAAAACTTCTAAACATAACGAAACGAAAGAAAATCATATCAAAGAGTAAACATTTGGTTTTTATAAACTTAACTTAAACTAAAAAAAAATGTATATGAATTAAGAAATAATAAAAACATATGTATGTGTATATGTAAAGGAACCGCCATCTTACGTTTTTTTTTTCAATTAGTGTTTATTCCATGAATGGTAACATTAACTCTTGTCTGATTTGACAGATAATTAGTTTTGTCCTTCCGCTAAACGAATATGGTTGTGTATACGTTGGGAAATATTGCGACATTTCTGTCTGCGATCGACTTAGAGAAGATGCCGATTTTGCCAAAAAAATCATCTTTTCAGATGAAGCTCATTTTAATCTTGGCGGGTATGTAAACAAGCAAAATTGTCACATTTGGGGCACAAAAAACCCGCACGCAAACATTGAAAAGCCGATACAACCAAAACGAGTCACTCTTTGGTGCGGATTTTGGTCCAGAGGCATAATTGGGCCATTTTTTTGAAAATGAGCAAGGAGTGGCCGTTACAGTCAATGGCGATCGTTATCGGGCCATGTGTTTTTGTTCAGAAAAATTGAAGAAGAGGATATTGGCAACATTTGGTTTCAACAGGACGGCACTACGTGCCACACAGCCGCAGCTACACTCGATGTTGATGAAACATTTTCAAAAAAAAAAAAAAGTTATTTGGCGGACCCGTTATATTAGCTTTGAATGATATTATACATTATATTCTATTTGATTTTTGGAAACTTTAAGGCTTTTTAATTATAGGTAAACCAATCGCATCACAGAATTATTCAAAGTAGGCGAAATAAAACAATATAAAATACATATGTTAATAAAAAAAAATCATTTTACATTTAATACATATTTGTGCTAAAATTTACATTCTTTAATTATTTTTTTTTTAATTTTTAACAAAAGTTGTTAATTAAAAACCGTTTTATTTAAAAACAGTTCCTACGATTTAAGGAAAAATATCATTTTCATATTTTTTAAAGAAATAAAATGGCGTTTAAATTTTTCCGCTGAAAACTCTTTTACTTACTTTTTTCGAACAGTCAAAAGTCACAAAAATCGAATAAAAACATTGAAGTTCTTCTTTATATTTATCAAATTTTACTCGACGCTGTGACCGCACGTAAGAGCAAGTACGTGCGATCCAGTCGTGCAATTTATATTTTATTACATCTACTCGAGAATACATTAACAAAATTGTGATTACGGGAAGAATCTGTTGTAAGCTTAGTCTAAAACTAAATTAGTTAAAGTTAATATTTCCCTTTTTACTTGCGATTATAGGGACTATTAGGATTCGGGAATATAAGAAAAAATTAAATTACAATCACACATGACATTAGGATCATAGAGAAGCCTAAAAAAGTCAATGGCAAAAAATGTCCGTCTGTCTGTCTGTCTGTCCGGGTATACATATATCGAGCTGCAGCCTAAACGGCTTAAGCGATTGCCTTCAAATTTGGTATGTGTTTTTTTTTTGGCATTCCTCAGAGGGGAAATTAAAACTTTATTTTTAGGGTTAAAAATAACGGTACTTGCCATACGACCGTTTAGGAAAAGTTTATTTTTCTCGAAAACGGCTCCAACGATTTTGATTAATTTTTTTGAGAATTTTTTTGTTGGTATTGGCTATTGATCAAAATCACATATACGGGAAAAGTCTATTACCGGGACCTTTCATATAAAGTTTTGTTTTTATTTTTGGCTTGTTCGGTAACGGCTCAATGGATTTCTGTCAAATTTTATATTTAAAGAGATCTAGTTAGCCAAATTAATTTTGAATAACTTTTTTTTCTAATAAAAATTATTTTTGGAATTTTTTTTTTGAAAAATCAATATTTTTAAAACTAATCAAAAAAATAATTTTTAATTTTATAATCACTTGTATATTAAACAACTCTAAGAAACTGCATACCAAAATTTAAAAAAAAAACCCAAAAAACTAAAAATAAAAAACAGGATTTTATCAAAATCCATCATACAATTTTCGAATCCTATGTTTATAAAATTTTTGTTATTTAAGACTTGTGGTGGCGTGTACTTCATTTTTACTAAAAATCGTTAAGAATTGTGATTTTGATAGTTTTTTAAGTTCAAACTGTGTTATTTTCAACGTAAATGTTATTTTTTTTTTGCAAAGATCTTGTCGTCCAATGTAATTAGGCACATAAGAGCAAGTACGTACGACCTTAAGGTGCCCATTTTTTTTACATCTCCTGATGGTTTAAAAAATTTTGTATTTTTAAAATTCTTTTTGAGAATCTGTTTAAAATTTCATCATTTCTACAGATTTTTCTAAATCAAAAATTGATCAATAATAATGTTCGAGTTACAATGTTTTTTTATTATCATTTTTGTACACTATCACTTATTTTCAATATCGTTATCTTATACATACATAGTTGGATGAAATTAATCAATATAACAACAAATTCACCAGTTATACAGTTATATTTAAGCTAAATATTATAAAAATCTTTACTCAGTAAGGACTTAAAGCTGTCTTCGAGTCGGTGTCGGTATCCGATGAATTAATCAAAACCGTTGGATTCTTACCATGTTTATCCATTTTAAGCAAAGGTTTTGTTTCAGTATATCCCACATCTGATTGCATCACAACAGCATTACTATTGATGTCTTCAATTGCCGTTCGGAGTTCTGTCAAACCAACTATACCAACTAGCCGTCCAATTTTCGTTACATACGCATGATTTATTCCGACCATATTGAAGAGAGTGTGAGCTTTACTAATTGAAGTTCGTTCCACCAATTGAAATGGAGAAGGATCAATGGGCACATTGTGCTCTTCCATGTCGATTATCTTGGCCATTTCCTCGCATTCCCAGAGTTTTCTGTCTTCCGGTGACATATCCATTAAGCTGTCACTAGAAATATGCACCCTCTTTAAGTGTTCGGTGCTTGCTGCACCGCTTATACCCTTTTCGACGTCCTCTAAGAATGAAGATCTCTTAAAAATGTCCTGCAAGCGTCTTTCATTGTCTGACTTGTGATCTGTCGATGGGCTCAGAGTAAACGAAGTCGACTTCTTCAAAATTGATTTCGGAGCCTCCAAATTCAGGTCACGAAGTTCATCTTCACACTTTTTCGCAGCTGCTTCTTGCAATTTGAGTATATCAGGAGCTGGGGTTACTTCGAATCTTGATGATCTACGACGTTCAAGCTGTTTCTCTTCATATTTTTGCTTATCTTCTTCCAAAGCTCTTTCTTCGGCCATCTTGTAACGATCGTGTGCAGCTTCAAGACGCTTATCTCTACCAATTTGCTTAGCAACCATGCCTATCAATTCCGTCCGTTGAATGGATCCCAAAAGGATCATATTATCTGGATTATCAACCAACGGCCAATTTCGAATGTGCTGGTTTTTCACTAGCAAATCCTTCAGTTCTTGGTAAGTCATTCCAGGCCAAATGAATTTGACATTACGCTGCATAAAATCATCCACCCAAGTGCTGTACATCCTTGAACTTGTCGGCAAGAGATCTGGAAGGTATGGCAATTTCTTGATCAGAATCATACTGTCATACATCGAAGGCTGAAGAATCTCTGCAACCGCATTAGCTATTAGAGACGCAACCATCACTGGAACCACATGGGTCACCTGCCCGGTAATTTCAAAAATGATAACTGCCTCAGAAACAGTGTGGGTGACAGCACTGGAGAATGCAGCAGCTCCTACTACCGCATAGCCTCCAGGAATTATCGACGACAGCATTCCACCATACCAAACACCCTGAGGGAAGAAAACATGCATAAGCTCACCGAATAATCTTCCAAAGCCAGCTCCGATCTTAAAGACTGGAATGAAGGATCCTGAAGGCACCGGCAGGGTGTAACATATGATCGAAAAAATATAAGTGTAGAGGACGTAGCAGGTCAAGTTCAGGAAAATACTCGTTCCCGGAGTCTTCCAGTGAGAAATGATTGATGCCTGGCCAACTGTTGGATTATCCCCAGACCATGTGAAATTGCTAAAAAGTTCTGTGAGTTGTTCATGGGTACTTAATTCCGCACCGAAAAACTGTCCCGTTCCCAATGGGAAGGATATTGTTGCCACCACAAACGCGATGATAGTTGGATACAAAAATCGATTTTTTTGCAGAAAATTATTGATTGTCTTGTTGGTCCTTATGAACGTCACATACCATCGATGCAGCCACACATAACCAGCTCCGAGAAAACCACAAACCACTCCCATGAGAGAATAAACAAACAACTCCTGAGGAGCGAATGGAAACTCCGACGTGAAGTTGGTCAGGAAAAGAGCTCTTACTGTGTTGGCATTTTGGAACCAAACAGCCATTAGAAGGAAGACCGACGATCCACAAAATGCAGAAAAGAATCCACGCCAGCAGTTTCTTACCGCAAAATAGGTGGTTGTGGCTTCAATGCTGAAGAGAACTCCTCCAATCGGAGCAGCAAAACACGCTCCAATCCCAACGGCACAAGCAACCGAAAGCATTTCGTTGTAGCGAGATTTATTTTCATAGATCCTATGGAATCTTAGCTTCGATAACAGAGTCGCCACGATACTCGAAATGTGCACGAAAGGTCCTTCCTTGCCAATTGGTATTCCACTTCCTAGAGCCGCTGTGAGACCAACAACTTTAACTAAGAGGGTTTTGAAAGTCAGGTATTCCTTGAGAACGACTCCTCTCAAAATCGTCTTCATCTCAGGTATTCCAGAGCCAACGGCTTGAGGAGCGACTAGATGAGTAAATCCTGCGGCAAAAAGGACCAAGCAAATCGTGGGAAAAATCCAAGCGGCATACTGTAGAATCGCTGACGAATTCAAAATATCCCGGTAAAGCATCATTCGAACGTCTGTGCAAATATTAACTCCCAAATCCACTCCGAAGGATATAAAAGCCATGATGACACCGAGTAGGGCTAAGAAGATCCATTCTTCTCCGAAATGTGACAACGTATGATCCACCAGCCAGGAGCATCCTTTACACAGCAAATTTCGATTGTAATTCAATCGCTCCCGTTCAAAGCGTTTATCCTCAGCTAGCTGGCGTTTCTTATAGAGTTTTAACTTCTTCGACTCGTCCTTTGCATATTCACTCAAGTCCTCGGCGTATTTGCCATACATAAGTGTGTGTGTGTATATAAGAGTATCCGCGATATCCACTGTTCCATAACGCTCTAGTTTCTTAGACTTCCCGATTATCCGAGGACTTGCCGACGACGTGTGCAATGGAACTTTATCCATCTTGCCATACAGATGCCAATGATCCTTTTCAACGAACCGAATGTATAGAACGACCGATAAGAACTGTTCAAGTCACAATACCATTTGAAGACCACCAACCCCACAAAGAACAGCTAAATATCTCAATTTCCTTCAGCCATGCAAAGCAAATAGAGCTTTTTTGTCTGAACCATTCAGTCACTACCGGTAATTCAATTTGACTTCTATAGAACTTGCTAAGGAAAACGGCGTGTGACAATATGTTTTGTACTTAATTTAAGGTGCTAAAAACGATGGCTTGAGATTGATCATCTGATTAGTAGAGTATTCATCTCGATCAATACTGAAGCTTTGCAATCGCAGGCTGCTTGGCAAATACTGGTGACGAGAATGCGATGATGCACTATGTGTTGCGGGGTAGAATTGGCAAGTTTTTGGTTTAATTAAGTTGTCATTGTTTTATTTTAGACGGAGTTGTCTCGTGAGATAGTATTTCTTAAATCAAGTTAATAGCGCTTTTGAAATTCAAAAACACACGACTTTAATTATTTGTATTGTTTTGATCGAAAGTCTCATCGATGTTTGTTCGAGAAATGAAGAAAACTAATTTGGGGTTAATGAAATTCCTTGGCTGGTTGAAAATACTTGAGGCGGAAGATGGCGGGTTCGGCCTAAAAATATCAACTAAAAAGTCTATAACTTCCAGGGTGCGAGACTAGAGGTGGTATTGGAAAACATCGCTTATTAAATCTTAAAGTCAAATTTACTGTTATCTTCATTATCATCAATTAAGAAACACTCTTATGAAGCCAACTAAACATAGACGTTAGCATTGCAAAATTGGCAGCACTAAGTTGCACTTACTTGCCTTTACGTGACTAATCACATTAGAAACCAAGACCATGCAGTAGAATAAGGGTGACGTAGAATAAATAAAATAAAAATAAAAATAAAAATAATAATAAAAATAAAAATAAAAAAATATTAAATAAAAATTTAAATAAATATTTAAATCAAAATAAAAACAAAAACAAAAATAAAAATAAAAATAAAAAAATAATAATAAATACAAATAAAAATTAAAATAAGAGCAAAAATTTAAATAAAAATTAAAATAGAAATAAAAAATTAATCAAAAGTTAAAATAAAAATTTAAATTATATTAATATGAAAATAAAAATTAAAATTAAAATTAAAAATTAAAAAATTAAATAAAAATGAAAACAAAAACAAAAATAAAATAAATAAAAAATTATAAATTAAAATAAAAATAAAAATAAAATAAAAATTTAAATAAAAAAAATAAAATTTAAATTAAAATAAGAATAAAAAAAACAATAAACACAAAAAATAAAACAAAAAACAAAATAAGCATCAAAGTATTAGTGTTTATTTTTTTACAGTTTTAGGACTTTTAAAACCATTTAAACAAGTTTTTAAGAAATGATTATAAATAAAAAATAATAAATGGCATTGTCTATGATCATCAACTTTCAGCTACTTAGTCAAGCTCAAGCTCCAACGCAAAAAGTCTGCAAGAAGCCAAGTTAAAGTTAAATAACACACACATAGGAATGGTTGAGATTATAAATCACTAGGCCTTGACTTTTTAAGGAGCTGCCGCGCCAATAAATTTTACCGTAAGTAAGTAAGTAATTGTTGTACATACACTTATCGCAGACGCAGCCACTATGTGGTCCTCCTCTATTTGGCGAAAGGAATGTTGTATAGGTTGTTGAATTCTGCTGATAATATCAATGTCGTCTGCGTAGGTCAATATCTGGTTGGATTTGGTGACAGGAGACAGATAACTTTTTCCATCGCCAAATTGAACAGGATAAAAGCCATAGATATTTATTGGTCTAATTTAGACTCTAGACTTCAACTTGGATTGTAGTATAAAGCCTCACAGTCGTGTCAATTTATATTATGCTTAATTTTTTCATGGCTTTTCAAGGATCTAATTCAGATATCTGAAATTAGGCGGCTTTAAACATTTTATAAAAATAGAGAGGTGGAATTTTTAATTCAAGACTTTTTTCCATCACCTTCCTAAGTGCATAATGCTTAATATCTGTTTAATTATTGACATTAATATGTAGCCGATAATGAAGATCGTGTGGTACTCCATCGGCTCCCGAGGCCTTGTATTCTTTGACACGGATTATATCCCACAAAGCTTGGTGTTTGCACCATGAAGTCTTCTTTTTGAAAGGAGCTTCTTCTTCTTCAGTGAGCTTCACCATTGGTGATCCAGATTTCCATCTCCGTCCTAACGAAACAAAATCTTGGTCGTAGAGTATATTGCGAATTGTTTCAGTGGATTGGTTATCCTTCCGTTTATGGTGTAGATCTCGCTCTTTAATTCTTTCCATTTCACAGACAATGTTTCTCTCCAAAGCTGCCTTTCTTGTCTGTGAAGTCATTTCTCTGTTATGTAGAGCTCTTTATATTTTTTTTATAGCAAGCGCGCGCAAAAGGGATTTGTGTGTTGCCCTTATAGTGTTAAGACGCACTGCGCGAGCATAGGAAGATTAGGGAGGGAGGGAAAGAAGGTGTCGATTAACATTGGTTTTGAATGCTTGCAAATCGAAATGGCAAAGGAAAATCTCGCCGGGTAAACCATTCCAAAGTCGTGTTGTACGGCTTAAAAAGAATCTCTATATTTCACGGTACGTCCGAAATTGGGCTCAAGGGTGAATTTGATGAAAGATCGATGTTGCTTCTATTTTTCTGGGTAAAGAGCAGGACTGTTGATTTGAAACTGATCATCAGATGCACTTTCCTTTGCATGCCAGTCCACTCTCGCAACACCATACATTCATGTTATCATCAGGCTCGAAAAAAATGTCGACTATCTATCAACATTTTGTCAGTTAGGATACTAGTGACGCAATCAGATTATGGGTATAATCTAATTTTGAAGATATCTTTATTTGGAAGCCAATGACCAATTTTGTGGATGTTGTCATTTCTATGAGTCAAGAACATCTACACATCCATCAAGTGCTAATTGCAAGTATGTATGATCTTCAGTAATGGCTTCATCGTCAGCAAGAAGTAATTTAATTAATTTGTCGGGTACTTTACCGTACCATTCAGCCGATTTCAAGGACTGTAATAATGAGCATAGGACTCAAGACGCTCCCCTGGTTCACGCCAACTTTTATTGGTAACTTTTTGGTGATTACTACAGGGCATCTTACTCTGACACTATTTAGAGATTATGCTGAATATTTGAATTGATTTTTTGTATGCAAGCTGTCTTATGGGCATAACACCTAAGACAGTTTGTTTATTACAGAGATTTGTCAGAATTGTGTTTTGTGTGTAAGTATTTTTAAATGGTAAGTGATTTTTGTGTCGTGTATTCCAATGTTCGTGGTATAAGAAAGAATTTCTTTCACCTGTACGTCTACACTGTTCAATACAGGCCAGCTGTTTTGGCATTAAGTGAAACCCAGGTTGGAGTAAATACTGATTTATCAGAGTTTGCTCTACATGGGTATAGCTTGGTGCCATTACTCTTTTCCCATCATGGTCTCGTGGTTTATGTTAGGAATGATATTGCTTGCCAGAGCCTTCCCCAATATGGGCAATGTTCCAACACGGACTTTAACTTCTTGTGGCTCAAATTCACTGTCCGCAAGCATATCATTCATTATTGTTTTATTTACAGGAGTCCAAATCTTCGACTTGTAACGAGTTTGATGCACTGTCTGATTCCATCTCGAAAATTGTTTCCTTTGTCCTCGCACTGAAGTCGTTATTGCGGGCGATTTCAATGTACACAATTCCAATTGGCTCCGCTATTCTGGTCAGACAACACCCGAAGGAAGGTATGTCGAGCTTTTTGCCGGGTTACATCACCTTACCCAATTGATCGATGTGCCAACGCGTATACCGGATGTAGCTGGGCAAGCCGCCCATACTCTTGACTTGTTTCTTACTTCTCACCCTGATAAATATACCATTAGTGTAACTTCTCCATTTGGCACTTCAGCCCATTGTGTCATTTCAGCTAATTTCTCATCCTCCACCCATCCAGTTAAAGAAAAACTTCCCACCAGGACCGTTTGTCAATACGAAAAAGCTAACTGGGACGGCCTGAATATTTTTTTCTGAAACTTTAACTGGTCACTATGCTTCCTCGATAGTGACATTGATGACAGTGCTGAAATGATCACAAATGTGATTCTTCTAGGTATGCGTGCTTTTATTCCTAACAGGGTAAAAAGCATCAAGCCTAAAGAAAAGTCCTGGTTTAATTCTGAGTGTAAAGCAGCTATCAGGCTCAAAGACGATAGTTTCCGATCCTACAAAGCCAACCCTACAGAGGAAAATCGGAAAAAGCACAAACAAGCAAGGAATTCATGCAACTCCGTTATAGAAAGAACCAAATTTTTGCATGACCAAAAATTACGGCAAAATATTCTGCAGTGTCCCAAAGGCAGTAAAAAATTTTGGTCATTTGTAAAAAATATCAAAAACTCCTCAACATCTTCGGTTACAACGCTCATCGACAATAACAAACCAATTGTTTACTCTTCAGAGAAGGCAAACTTGCTCGCAGCCCATTTCGGTGCTAGCTTTACGCTGCCTTACAGCAACGTTGCCCCTCCTGTACTTGAGAATGTAAATTTTTTCATGGGACAGATTTTTTTCCGCATTCGTACAGTAGCAAGAGTTCTCAAAGATCTCGATATACACAAATCCGCTGGCCCGGATGGTATACCCCCGATTCTTTTGAAGAGGTGTTCTTCCACACTGGCAAAGCCACTGCGTAAGCTTTTCCATCGCTCCTACTCTTCTGGAATCTTTCCTAGAAGATGGAAAACAGCATTTGTCCAGCCTGTCCCTAAGAAAGGTGACCCATCCTCCCCCTCCTCCTACCGACCCATAGCACTGACATCCCTTCTTTCTAAGGTCAAGGAAACACTGATTAACCGTCAGCTTAAGGAATATCTCGAAGATCGTAAGCTTCTCCATGACCGTCAGTATGGCTTCCGCAGCAACCGTTCCACTGGTGATCTGATGGCATATCTCACCGAACAGTGGAACAAATCTTTACATCGCTTTGGTGAACGTAAGATTATTGCTCTTGATATCTACAAGGCATTTGATAGAGTTTGGTATGAAGCTCTCTTATCGAAAATGCGTGCTTTTGGGATCGATAATACTCTTGTTCATTGGATTAGAAGCTATCTTCTGGACCGTTCAATATAAGTTGTATTGGACGGATTCAAGTCTGATTCCCATAAAATAAATGCTGGTGTGCCCCAGGGCTCTGTTCTGCCTCCGACTCTTTTCCTCATTTTTATAAATGATCTTCTGTCTGTTACTTCTAATCCACTTAACTGTTTCGCTGACGACTCTAGCCTCAGCTTTTCATATTCGTTCGATAATTCACGTCCTTCCCCTTCGGACATACAATTGCAACGGTACCGTGTGTCAAGCTCATTAAACTCCGTTTTATACAGCATTGTCAAATGGGATTATAGGAATCGTGTGGAGTTTAATGCTTCGAAAACTCAATGCTGTGCTATATCGTTAAAGCTAAATATACCCCCAATGCCATTGTCCATGAATGGCACTTACATCGCAGAAACCGAAAAGCTCCCAGTACTCGGTATGTGTGTCAACGACGACCTCCGTTGGAATGCTAAGGTTTTCTGTATCGGTGTAAGGAGTATAACTGCAACCTCTGGGCAGGTGCTTCGCAAACATCGATTCACCTGCTCGATAGAACACAAAATCGAGTGTTAAGATTGATAGGAAATAGAACTACCGCTGAAACAATTGCCCCTCTCGAACACCGACGCAATGTTTCATGTCTTTCCTTATTTTATCGTTTCTTTTATAAAAAATATTCACTCGAGGTAGCCAGCTGCATTCCTCCCCTTAAAAGTTTCGCCCGTAATACTCGTCTTGCTAGGAATGCCCATCAGTTCACCCTTGAGCCCAATTTCGGACGTACCGTGAAATATAGAGATTCTTTTTTTTAGCCGTACAACACGACTTTGGAATGGTTTACCCGGCGAGATTTTCCCTTACCATTTCAATATGCAAACATTCAAAACCAATGTTAATACACACCTCCTATCTCTCCCCTCCCTATCTTCCTAATGCCCTAGCAGTGTGTTACATTAAAAGGGAAACAAATAGTCCCTTGTGCGCGCGTTAATTATAAAAAAAAAAAAAAAATGCGCACGAAGACATGGCTAATTCCGCGTTACCGTAAATGGACTAATATTTTTTTTTTTTTTTTTTTATAATTAACGCGCGCACAAGGGACTATTTGTTTCCCTTTTAATGTAACACACTGCGCGGGCATTAGGAAGATAGGGAGGGGAGAGATAGGAGGTGTCGATTAACATTGGTTTTGAATGTTTGCAAGTTGAAATGGCAAGGGAAAATCTCGCCGGGTAAACCATTCCAAAGTCTTGTTGTACGGCTAAAAAAAGAATCTCTATATTTCACGGTACGTCCGAAATTGGGCTCAAGGGTGAACTGATGGGCATTCCTAGCAAGACGAGTATTACGGGCGAAACTTTTAAGGGGAGGAATGAATATAAGTTAAAACTAAGTTTTAAAATGAAAATCTTGAGCACTGAAGGTATCTCGCATCCCACCTGGCTTAAAAGCTTCTACTTCTGGGAATTTTTATTACAATACTTACTTTTGTCAACTGCAATTTAAAGAACTTGTGCAATATAAGGTACAGTTATTTGTAAGGACAGCTTAGGAAACTTTTCATCTTATAGTCCGTCAGTAAGAAAAATATCGCCATCTGTGAGGAATTTGGTGAAAAAACATGTTTTGAAAAAAACTGGTCGAACGATTTTGAAATGAAAAATTCATAAAATGGAAAACAGCAAATAAAATTAGATGGCTTACAACATTTTTTCCAAAAAATGTTATGCATAGTGGTTTTTTGATTTCATAAAAATTTCCTTGTCTAAATGTTATTCGACGATGTAACTGCACATATGAACAAGTACATGCGATCCAGTCATGCAATTTATTTCTTAAGCATTTTGTGTTTGTAAAATTTAACTTTTTGTTTGTGTCTATAATGAGTCATGAGACACTTTTTTTTTGATAACAAAGAAAAAATCACGGAAGTTAGTTAAGTTGATTTAAAAGTCCAACATGAATAATCACAGAGTGCGATGATCACTTTTATTTTTAACAATGAACGGCACATGACACCTCTGATCTGAACGCATAATACTATCGGCCATAAATTAAAATCACCAACAAAGGCAAAGTTGTTAATTAATTTGCTGACTTTTTGGTGTGAAATTTGAAGTGTGATATCTGTCCCAGTTGATTTATATAATGAATTAGTTAATTTTGTTCTAAATGCTTCTATTCTATGGTAGGTATTTATTTAATAAACAAAAAAATATTAACATTCTACACCTTGATGAAATCGCCATGGAAGTACAAACTTGAGTATTGAATTCGATTCAATCTGATGAAATTATCCTGAGTAAAGTAAGATACATTTTTGAGGTAATTTATGAAAATTATCTGCAAGATATCGAGTTTTTGAAGTAATCATAAAGTTTTTGTCGAAATGATTTTATGCGACTACAACAAACCAATTCAAACATTTTTTTTACCAAATTTCTAAATAGAATATTTGTGGACTTTAACTAAAACTCGTATGAATGAATAGATAATTTCATAATAATAAAAGCTCAAACCCCACTTCTTCTGAAAGTCTAAAAATTCTGCTGATTTGCACATCTATTGTTAAAAAAGAAAAAACTTCACCGCTTGCAGATCAATACAAAATGTATTTACCAAACAAAGCCTGTGATTAATATGATTATTTTTTTTTAGAATGCATTATTCCATGTGAACAAACACTCTGCAATGAGATGGTCACGAGTTCTTTTTGATTAAAAAAAATTTGTGAATGATTAAAGAACAAAGAAGTTGTTAATAAGCAAAATACGTCTTTATTTTTAGGAATTTTAGTAAATGCTGACAACCAATAATTTTTTTTTTATTTTGAAATAAAACAATGCGAACTAATGTTTTAATAAAATATTCTCGTCCTTACAATTCGCTAGAGTCGGATCAATGAACCTTTTTAAAGTTTTTTATAAACCTCTTGGTTTCTTACATATTTTCAAAAAAAAATATGAAATTTGACGGAAGAAACAAATTTCAGGGCCAATAAACAAAAATTTCAAAAGCATTAAATATTACATTTCAGACATTTGAAAATTTACGCACGTTTTGCTTTATATCACGACTTTATAATTTGCGATACTTGTTTGCCAGTTTGGATGCATAAAATTATAAAATAAATACAGACAGGTGTGTGATAATTTGTCGTGGAAGGCATGCTTTTTTGGGAGGCGAGGCCTTACCAAAATGATTTGAATAAAAAAATTCAAACATAGCGCTAATTGATACAATCATTTTGGTGTGACCAGGTGATGTGTATCAGGAAAAACAAGAAGTCCATCTTCGTCATTTAATAAAGTTTTATTTAAAAAAAAAAAGTTTTATTAAGCGGTTTTATGGCAAATATAGTTGCAGAATTAGAATCAGAATCAGAGTTGATAAATTCACTTTATTAGCGTTTGGTTTTCGTTAGGTCTTAAAAAAACGTCAGCAACTCTCTCGGTTGTGAACTATTTCAAGCTCGAAATGAGATGCTAAATTGTGTCGTATTTGAAATATAACTCGGCGATTTTGTGACGTCATCTTGACGAATTTTCCGTCGAAATTTAGACCTAAATTCGTATAAAATCTAATTGACTCAGGATTTCAAACTGCAGACTGATTTCTACTGCAAAACCGTATTTGGCAACCATCATTATCAGCAACAACAGGGCTCCGATCCGGGCCTCATCTGAAAAGTTCTTCTATGCATCCCGATTGTTGTTGCTTTCGAGGCTTGTTGTCGAGTTCTGAGTCTTTGTTTTTTACGGGAGAGGTAACAATCAATTCGCCCGATGGATGAGGGACTAGCCCGATCCATAATTAGCCAAACTTTTACTAAAAATTAAAAAAGTTTGTCACCTGCGGCTGCCACGAAGAGGCGTTGGCATACTCTCATATGCTACACGTTAATCCCCGCTGATGGCTGATCACCCTCTTTGGCAACCGCTCAAGGTTCAGGTATGTATTTTTCGAAAACTTTTAACAGCAAGTGCTTCATATTACCAATTTTTCTGAATCGCAATATTCCGACAGGAAGTGAGTACTTGCCACAAATGATCATTTTGCATAAACGTTTTGTAGATAATGTTATCATGTACTGATCACCTAGATCATGGCATTTAATCCCGTAAAACAGTTTATTGCAGGATTATCTGAAGTAGCAGATTTGTGCAAATAAGCTGCAATCAAAAGGTGCCTTTAAAATCAATATAACCCAGCTCACCGCTCAAATTCAGAAGAATTTATGCGTCAGATTTTTTCTAAACTGGAACTCTCGGTTCAAGTCACAGAGAATGAGGAACGATGTCCTATCTCCTATTTCGAACAAAATTGCATACATTTACACAAACACATAAATCACTCACAGCTTGTCTGAATCCAAGTTTACGTTAACCTACTTTAATCGGAAAATCCTTTATATTCTCTAAAACGGTGATCTTGAAATGAAGTGAAGTGATGTTTTTATTTTTTATTACAAAATTAACCGAACACTTATTTCTTACATTAAAAATTTATATTGAATTTATTATAAAAAAAGTTTTACCACAGGACTTAAGGAGTCGTCACACTATGAAAGGAAAGTACTTTTAGAAAACAAAACTTCATAGTGTGGCAAGAAAAGTACTTTCCTGAAAACGTTTTCTGAAAGCGATTTGCTTTCCGGAAAACGATTTAAAAAAAAATAATTTCAGTGTGTGACTATTAGTTCATGAAAGCGTTTTCAAGAAAGCACACCATTTTCTGAAAATGTTTTTGAAAGTTTTTTCTTTCTTGAAAGTGAACGTATGTTTTTCACCCTAAATGGGTTCGCTGTCCCGCAGAAGTCAAAATTAAACCGTGCTAATCCAAAAAAGCATGTCAAAAATACCGCATTTACTGTTTCGGCGGACGACCGACGCTAGAGAAGAACTTGGTTCTTAACGCATAATTAATTGCAAAACTAAAGAAATACAAAAGCTAAGAGTGAAAGTGGAGCATTGAACCAACCAAAGTGGGAGTTCTTCAATGCGGTGCTTTTTATGGACGGGGTAGTATCAACTTCCTGAAATATAATATTTCTTTGTTAAGGCTAAACAATAAAAGGATTGTGTTTCATCTATTTTTGGAGACACCGCCAGTGAGCATTATGCGATACCAAAAGCATTTTCAACGATGAAGCGATGGCCCGTCCATTTAACGGCCGGAAAACGGTCTATCTGGTGCCAAATTCAATGAGTTCGTTTTCAATGCTGTACTTACTCAATTTGCAGCTGGAAAAGAATTTGCTCTAACAAATAAATTTGTAATCGGTGTCGACCAGAACCATCAAAACCACGCTTAATGTTCCAAATCTCTCATGTGTGTTGCGTGATTTTTCAGCACCAAATTCCTAAAACGTTCGCATTCAAAATGACCTATGAATAGCGCATTTTCTTCAATCAGGTGCTGTTAAATCCGTAGGATGTTTTCTATAACAGAAACTGCCAGAAATCCGATAATTTTTCCTTGCAAAAAATTTCCTCAGCGAACTCCATATTTTAGCTACCATAGATAAGCAAAAACAAAACTTAGCCCACAGTGGCAAACCCACAGTATGTAACCGCTAACACACAAAACACTTTCTGAAAGCGCTTTTAGAAAAGATTTTAGCTGTCTCAGTGTGACGACCCTTCCTTTCATTGTGTATAGAAGACAAGATATATAAGAAACATATAACTCCAAGATGGTAGCCAAAAGTTGAGGTGGAAATATTGCATATTTTGTTTTTTTTTTAAACCCACGCACAACTATTCAAAATTTTCATACGTATCTAGTATTAGACCAACAAAATCTCTTACATTACATTAAATTTGCAATCTATTTAGTAGATAAATCTATGAAATACACGGTGGCGCACGAATTATGCTACAAAAATAAAACGTAATAACATTTTTTTCGGTTTAAGTAATCGGTTTATTTGTTAGCACAAAAATATCCTTTACATATTTAAAACAAAATTCACTTACGTGTTTTCAAAAACGATTTTTCAAAAAACAAAATTTAAAAAATATTATTAAAAATACCAAAAAAAATATTTTCGAAAATATTTTAAATTGAATTTAAAGGCTACCTACATTGTAATCGGTTAAACAGTTCACGAGAAAGTCGGAAAAAAAACGGTCCTATGGAAAGTACCGTTTTTAGCCCACCATTTAAATTTTTTGTTGTTCACCAAAATATAACGCTTATCTACAAAAGCACTCTAATTATTGTTCATAAAAATTCTTTTAGCTATTTTCGAGAAAAATAAAGTTTTAAAAAATAAGCTTTAAGGAAAATTCAAAAAAAACCTCTGTAATGTCAAAACAACCTTATGTTCCAAATTTGAAGACGATTGGCCTAACTGTTGTAGTCTGTAGTCCAAAATTCATACGTACAAACAGAGTGACAGACAGACATAAATTTGGCAGTAACTCAAATATGTTTCTCTATCCTCGTAATGTCATATTTGATTGTTGTCTCAAATTTTTTTATCTGCACCAATGCATAACTTGCATTATGGGTGATTTTTAAGAGCTTGAGAACTTTTAAAAAAAAAAAAACGCATAAAATTTGCAAAATCTCATCGGTTCTTTATTTGAAACGTTAGATTGGTCCATGACATTTACTTTTTGAAGATAATTTCATTTAAATGTTGACCGCAGCTGCGTCTTAGGTGGTCAATTCGGAAAGCTCAATTTTGGGCAACTTTTTCGAGCATTTCGGCCGGAATAGCCCGAATTTCTTCGGAAATGTTGTCTTCCAAAGCTGGAATAGTTGCTGGCTTATTTCTGTAGACTTTAGACTTGACGTAGGCCCACAAAAAAAAATCTAAAGGCGTCAAATCGCATGATCTTGGTGGCCAACTTCCCGGTCCATTTCTTGAGATGAATTGTTCTCCGAAGTTTTCCCTCAAAATGGCCATAGAATCGCGAGCTGTGTGGCATGTAGCGCCATCTTGTTGAAACCACATGTCAACCAAGTTCAGTTCTTCCATTTTTGGCAACAAAAAGTTTGTTAGCATCGAACGATAGCGATCGCCATTCACCGTAACGTTGCGTCCAACAGCATCTTTGAAAAAATACGGTCCACCAGCGTACAAACCACACCAAACAGTGCATTTTTCGGGATGCATGGGCAGTTCTTGAACGGCTTCTGGTTGCTCTTCACTCCAAATGCGGCAATTTTGCTTATTTACGTAGCCATTCAACCAGAAATGAACCTCATCGCTGAACAAAATTTGTCGTTAAAAAAGCGGATTTTCTGCGCACACATTTCGAACCGAACACTGATTTTGGTAATAAAATTCAATGGTTTCAAGCGTTGCTCGTTAGTAAGTCTATTCATGATAAAATGTCAAAGCATACTGAGCATCTTTCTCTTTGACATCATGTCTGAAATCCCGCTTGATCTGTCAAATACTAATGCATGAAAATCCTAACCTCAAAAAAATCACCCGTTAGTACCTACATAATAATCCCAAATAAAAAGGATGTGGATATTGCAGCGGTACCATGCTTTGCAAACGGTCATTTCCGTCCATAGGAAATTTAGGCGGGGGTTTGGCGGTACTCCGCCGAATAGATGGTCCATTATGAGGCTGTTTGCCAAATCTGGAAGCATCGCACGTAGAGCGCTATGGCGGAGCTCCAACAAAAAATCCCAAACAAAATTGTTTCCAGGAACCCCACTTTTCGCTGGCCACCAAGGACACCTGACCTGACTGCAACAGACATTTTTTATAGGGTTATGTCAAGCAGGAGGATTTGACAAAATTGATTAGGTGCCGCATATGCGTGGATGAGCATGGAGGTCATTTGCGGTCTATCATCTTCAAAAACAATTAGTTATTCAAAATAAAATTCAACTTTCCATCCAATAAAAAAAATGGGCACGACTGGGTTGCACGTACTTGCTCTTATGTGCCTAATTACATTGGAAAGCAAGATCCCTGGCAGAAACAAGTAACATTTGCGTTGAAAATAACACAGTTTGAACTTATAAAAAGTAATAAAACCACAATACTTAACGGTTTTTAGTAAAAATGAAGTATGCCATCACACGTCTTAAATAACAAGGAATTTATGAAAAATGTATTTTGAAAATTGTAGGACCAGTTTTGATAAAATCCTGTTTTTTATTTTTAGTTTTTTGAAAAAAAAATATTTTTTAAATTTTGGTACGCAGTCTTTAAGAATTTATTAAAATACATGTGATTATAAAATTTAAAATAATTTGTTTTGATTAGTTTTCAAAATATTGATTTTTCAAAAAAAAAAAAATCAAAAATTAATTTTAATTAGAAAAAAAAAGTTATTCAAAATTTTAAAATGCAGAAATAATAAAGCTACATAGATCTTCTCAAATATATAATTTGACAGAAATCCAAAAAGCCATAGCCGAAAAACCCAAAAATTAAAAAAAACCGTTATATGAAAGGTCCCGTTAAAAGCCTTTTCCCGTATATGGGATTCTAATAAAATTATAGCCAATACCACCAAAAAAAATTCAAAAAATTTCATTAAAATCGTTGGAGCCGTTTTCGAGAAAAATAAGATATTCCTAAACGGTCATATGGCAGGTACCGTTATTTTTGGGGCTAAAAATAAAATTTCAATTTCCCCCCTGGGGTATGCCAAAACAATCACACACACCAAGTTTGAATATAATCGCTTAAGCCGTTTAGGCTGCAGCTCGTTATACATACTGACAGACAGACAGACATTTTTTCTCGATCATTTTTTAGACTTCTCTATGATCGTAATGTCATGTTTGATTGTTATCTCAATTTTTTTAATATTCACGAATCCTAAACTTGCCTTATAGTCCCTATAATTGCAAGTAAAAATTCTTCTTGTAGCATAATTGGTGCCCTGGTAACTGAGGCCATCAGAGAAAAAGAAAAAACAGAAATTAGGAAAAAAAAATTATTTATTCCCTTCTCGTAGTTTTTCTTGTCAATGATACTGTTCAAGCAAATATCGTGACTTTAGATCCTAACTAATAAATAAAACTAATATGCTGTCTTACTATTCTATAGCTATTCTTGAATTTAAAAAAAAAAAATTGCTAAATCAATAACAAAAGTTATGTCTTTTCGACGACGACGTCAAATGACTGACTATTTGCAAATCATTAGTTATACATAGCTTAAAGCTGTGAATTTTTTATGAACAAATATTTGATTTTCGTTGATCAATTTGTGTGATTTATCTATCTCCTTAGAAAATAGGTGACAGAAAATTTGATTAGACAACAGAGTAAAGAATCCTATGAGTAACAGTTTGTATAAAATAAATTGTGCGGATGGGTAACACAAGCATTACATTCATAATATGTTGAATAATTAACGTCCGAATTAATGATGAAATACAAGCTAATATCTAATAAACTTTATTTAATAAAGGGTTTACCAAATGGGGACTGGACAACTTTGAACTTTCACTGTAAACGTACTACCACACCAATAACCGAATTTTCAATATCAAAATATTCTGTAAAAAAAACAAATAATTTAAATTGTTTACTGGAACTGGACTCATGATGAAATAACTCCTAAAAATATGCAAATGAAATAAATCTAATCAGGAAATATTTCACTAAAAATTATGTTAGGAGTTATTTAATTAATGTTAGGACTTATTTCATTTCGTTTGAAATCGCATTTTATAAGTTGGGGCTAATATTTTTTTTAGAAAATAGTGGCTTGCATACCGTATTTTTTTTAATCAACCGTTAAACTACAAACATTTAGTGTATTTAGTCCCTTAAAATTGCATAGAAATTAGGTTGAATGTAACTATTTGAAGTGATCTGACCATCAATAATAAACAAATTACAATGGAATTTGAAATAGTAAGCGGCAAAAGGAAAAACAGCCAGTTATTATAAGTGTTGAGTGAAAAACAATTATATATTAAAAAAGTTACTATTCGTTATAAAACATATTATATATGTTATAATAAAAATTGCAAGGCAAAAGTTGAAATTTTGAATTATTTTTGTTCAAGACCCGCGAATTTTGTAAGCCACAACCACAGTGATAAAGAGGCCTTTTATAACGAACCAAAAATATTAAATTTTATAAAATCGGAAGGTGTTGACGCAGGTCGTGTCTTAAGCGATATTAATGCTTTAAGTGGTATTCGAAGTATCTTTCAGACGATTTGTTCAAAGTGAGTTCATAGGTCCTAAGCTTCATAGGTCGGATTTGTATGTTGCCTTTTTTATTTTATTTCAGCAATCAAGACGAGACTAGGAACTTAGATTTTTCCAAAAATCAAACGGACATTACAAAATTTGATAGCAAAAGTTTTCATAACTTCGCCGAAATCTGCTCTTGAAGTTCTTGAAGCGTTCCAAAGGGAACCTATTTGGAACAATTTTGGTGTAACTCTACTCTACACACAGACAAAAAATACCACTTTTTTAAAGCGTATATCAGTGAAGTTGAATTTTTGTTCTGCATATTTGCTTCTAAAAAAAATAAAATTAATGGACGAAAATATTCCTTGGGCAAACCGGCATTTCCTGGCAGATGGAACCTTTTCAGTGGTACCTGCTGGACTGCTGGATGCTTTAATCAACTCATGGTTATATTTGTTTAATATTTCGAAAAGGTAAAATATCTATGGATAACTAAAAAATGTATATCTTCTCAGGAGTCCGCGGGGGGGGGGGGGCGCGGTAGCGAATCAGGAAACGAACTCTTTCAAGTGGATTTGTCAGTAAATCCTAATTCGTCAATTCCTGGAATAGTGACTTTTGTCTTTCCCATCTTCGCAGCACTTGCGCTTTTAAAATGTATTCTAAATGTGAATTGTTTCGGTCCGAGTTCTTTCTTCTTCTACTGGGTGTCTCCTTGACTCAGACCTCTTCCAGATAACTGACTTCACTAACATGCACATTTGTACATAGGTAGGAAATGGGATCAGATTTTTTCATCAGATGCTTCTAATACTCATGCCATGTCTCCGCCCGCCCTCTAGCGCGAATAGTGCTTTCAGAAAACGTTTCTAAAATTCCTATTTAAAAATTTACTTGAAAGTACTTTCAGAGAGCAGTCACACTATGAAAGAAAATTACTTTCTGAAAGCGACTTTTTTACTTTCCAGAAAGCAACATTTCTATAAGTACTTTTTGGGTCGTTGGAATACATACAAAGTGTCGTGTACATTTATTAAATCCTCTTTAAATTACAACTTAAAGAAGGGGAGAGGGGAGGGGGGTATTTTAAACAGTTTTTGCTTTCGAGCCTAATAAATAGCTAATTAGACTGTAATAAAGTAAACAAATAAATGACAGCCAATTTGACAGATGTAGCTTCAACAAAATGGGCGCTATTAACTGTCAAAATTTGGAAGTCCCTTTCCATTTCCAAATTTCCTATTTTAAAATTTTCTTGAAAGTACTTTCAGAGAAACGACTTTTTACTTTCCAGAAAGCAAAATTTCTGAAAGTACTTTTCGGGTGGTCACACTATGAAAGTGAAAATGTTTTGTGAAAGCACTTTCTGAAAGTGTTTTGTATATAAACAGGTACAGACTATGGATTTGTTTATCTATGTTAATCTCCGACCCGGAACCCGGTTCTTGCACCGTTGATAATGATGATGAGTTATAAACAAAAATATAGAGAGAAACTACAAAGAAATATAAGTAAAAAGCTGAATTATTTCTAAATTAAAAGCAATTTATTATTGAAATTGTTGACTGACATGGCATTCCTACGCAGATTGCATATTCCATAGACTTGCATCTAATTTATCGTAAATTAAAACCAAATCAACAACAAATTTCGCTTTAAAATATTGAAAACACACATTTTCTTGAAAAGCCCAAAGCAACCAAACGAATTAAAATCAAAATCCAAGCATTTCTCCACAAATCCATTGACTTTAACCTCTTACTTGTTTCCGAAAAGCATATATATGGATATATAACCCGAGTATGTACATATGAGCACTTATATACAATCAAACATATATACATATGTAAGAATGTTCGTTTATTGTGCCTACATAATGCCCATTATAAATAATTGTTACCCTACAACCAAGTTCTAATTAGAGCAAAACCTTGTCCAAGATAATGAACTGAAATTCTATTGTTTTACGAATAAAACTTCTCTTTGCCATCATCCCCAACTCCCACCTTGTTTCTTGCACCCTCATCTCATTTCACCCATCGCCTCGTCCACCCCAGCTCCATAACAATCTAAGAGGCCAGCCGGCGGGTCGTGCTCCTTGGTAGTATATCTTCGTCTCTTATTAAACTCTTGGTCTTGGGGGGTAGAGTCAGTTCTTCCTTGTTCATGGATGGAAATGGACAATGTTGAACGAAAAGACGATGAGTACTTTTTGGAAAATGACTACAACTAACTAATACCATTACTGGGAGGAAGAAAAGGACATAATTTAGCCTACCAATGGCTGGGAAGGGAAGGAATCAAATTGAAATGCAAGGTGAGCCAGGGAGTGTGAGTGATGCAAGAGATTTTGAACTTTGTTAGGAATTCACTCAGTTTTTTAGAAAATTGAAAACAAAAAATTGACATTCGTATAAATTTAATTGAAAATTATTGAAGAAGAAAATTATTTTAATTTGATGAATATTCTTGTGTTATATACATATACATGCATCACTTGTGTTGTTTTATTACGGAATCTTCTTTAAATGGAATTAAGTCAAATAAGAATAGTTGGAGTTTTGTTCATAAGGACAGGATTATCTTCAAAACGCCTACATCTTGAAAAGATTTTCGGGTAAGTTTTATATTTTACATTAGTTTTTATTTGTACATTCATAAATACATACATATATGTATGTATTGCCCCATAACAATTATTTTAGTGTAATTTTCTTACTTACTTTCTTACTTTTTAAAACTACAATTAAGTTGTAGTTTCTCAACATACAAGCTTGTATTAAATACCTTTTCATATCTACCCTGGTCCATGAAGCATTTGATATAATTATAAAATATCCAGTACCAGTACTGGTAGCGGACTTGTACTTGTACTTTAGTACTCGGATATTGCGGTATTTGAAAAAGCCAAATATCAGTATTTTTTCAAGTGCCAGGTATCGGGTAGTTAAGTATTTAGTAGTAGCAGTGCTTCCAATAATAGATAGATCAGTTATTCGGTTCAAATTCAATATAAGCCTTTTGCACAACTTTTATAGATAGAATTCTAGAAAAGTTATAGTCATACTTTTTAAATTTTTGTTACGTAGACCTCTATTAGAGAGTAATGACTAAGTGATTAATGCATAAGGCGAATTTGTAACATTCTTGTTTTTTTTCGTCAAATCGCTCGCTTATTATTGATATAAAAACGACTAACGAATAATTTATTTTCAAAACATGATTTAAGTTAATTTTTTTCCAAGTACCAAAAACCACCAGGGTGCTATAGTTCAAGTACGAGTTCCTAGTACATGTAATTGAGAAGTCCTAAAATAATTAAGAACTTTTAAGGCCTTGGGTTTAATGGAACCCAAAAGTTATAAATCATACGTCTCAGCTGGTTTAAGTACTAGCTTGTAAATAAACAGTTTTTTTATATGTGTAGTATGTTTTCCAATTTGTCAGTTCAATTGTTATATTATTCTTAGCAGCTGCTGCGGACTACATCCGACATTGAAACATCATTTATTCCCACAAATCCACATCTGAAAATGAATATCTTCTTAAACAAAACGTCTCTTTTTTTCAGGTCTATTCCGTATAAATTGCGTCACCAATATTCAATTAAGTAGGAAAATAGACTTGAACTTTACATAAACGCTTATATTATATCTTCTTTCTGTAAGCATTCATCTTCAATCTGGATCCAAGTCAACTCTCGACGTACATTAATATAATACAAGCCTGGTCTCAGATCAGTATGGTATATTCCATCGTCATAAAAAATTGTTTAAAGACCTATTTAGCTCCTTCTGACATAATAACTCCAACTGTATGCAAAAAGATACATTCCCTTATACGAACGTCATTGTCAATGACTTTAGCAAACCATCCTAGACGTAATGCCTTTAGTTTTGTCACCTCACGCAAGTAAAAGGCAAGTTATGGATTCGTGCAAAAAAAATTTTAACAATCAAACATGACATAACGATGATAAAGAAGTCGAAAAAAGTGGGTCCGGAAATTCCGTCCATCTGTTCGCACCTCTACAGCCTAAACGGATGGGCCGATTTGCTTTTAACTTAGTATTTATTTGGTAGTACCTCGGGGGGTGTTTTTCATTTTTTGCTCTAGGTCGAAAAATAACGGTACCTGCATTAAAACTTTTGACGAAAAGTTTGATTTTCTCAAAAACGGCTCTAACGATTTTGATAAAACTTTCAGGGTGCTATTTTTTTACAATAATACATCTTTCAATTAGAATGAATTTTTCGAAATTTTTTCTATAACGGTACCTCGCATAGAACCGGTTTTTTCAAATGCGGTTTTATCGTAAACCATTATCCCGATTTCTATAAAATTTTGCACACAAGAAGTCATTTATAATTCAATTAATATTGCATTTCAATATTTTCAAAATAAAATTGGTTTTCGAAATATTTTGAAAACGAGTTGGTTGAATTTTTTTTTTTTAAATAATTTTCCCAGATGAAAACTACAGATCCCCCTATAATAACATACTAAAAACAAATTTATAATATTTTTTTTCCAAAAGTTTTTCAAAAAAAAAAAAAACCCTTTAAAAAGGCGTTTTTTTTTTTTGAAAAACTTGTCGAACACTTTTTAATATTTTTTTTCCTCGATAGACATTTAGTTTTCAAGTTTTATTGCATACTTAGTTTTTTTCCGAGAAAACGTTTAAAACTAATTAAAAAAATTAAAGGATTTTCGAAAAAAATTTTATTTTTCTATTTTAATACAGCCACTAAGCAATTATCTTAGCATAAGAACAAGTTCGTGCGACACAGTCGTGCATTTTTAAAATTTTATTGGACGATGTAACCGCACATATAGTACGTGCGATCCAGTCGTGCAATTTATTTACTTGCGATTAGCTATGTACTATTTATGAGGCTAGTTATGCATTCGTAAAAAAAAGAAAATTTAGATAACAATCAAACAAATCATTACGATGATAGAGAAATCGAAAAAGGGTGTCGGACAATTCTCTCTGTCTGTCTGTACAACTATTTTGATAAAACTTTCTGAATGGTGTTTTCTAATGCAAACTCCTTTTGGTTTAATAAATTTTTCAGGAAATGTCTTATAACGGTGTCTCCCGTATGACCAGTTTTTTTTAAATCAGATTTTCTCCTGACGGATTTTGATGAAATTTTCAAAATAGGCATTATTCAAAAATATTGCCTATTCAATTTTCAAAATTATTTATAATTTTCTTAGGAAACTATTTTTGTTTTTCAATATTTTGAAAATGAATCGATTGATTTTTTTTTTAATATTTTTCTAAGTATAAACTATAGATTTCTTCAAATTGATATACTCAAAGAAATTTTAAAATATGTTTTCGAAAATTTTTTTGACAAAAAAAAACTGGTCGAATGGTTTTGAAATGAAAAATTCATAAAATAGAAAACAGCTTTCAATTTTTTTTCCAAAAAACGTTATAAATAGTGGTTTTTTGATTTTTTTGATATAAATTTCTTTGTTTAATGTTTTCCCCCAAATTTTGTTTCATATTGCTCGGTTGAACCCTAGTCAAATAAAAGCAAACTTCGTCGTGCACCAAAAAAATGAATACCTACGTACCTACGTATTTGAAAGCCATTTCATGATCATAACAGTACACAGAATAAACAATAAGGACGCCTATAATAAACACATAAGCACGCAAAAACAAGTAAAAAATCTACCGTAGCATATGAGAAAGTACAAGCGATCCAGTCGTGCAATTTATTTTTTCTTGGTTTAGGATTCATGACTTCAAAACATTCCAAACCAATATAACCAACCAGTAAAAAAATAAATAATTATGTTTCTTAATCAAACTACAACTATACACAATCTAATGTGTAATAAATATTTAATTATATGCCGCAAATGTAATATTTTTTCATTAGCAAATTTTATGTTAATCTAGCTCATGATATAGCTCCAAATACAGCTCAGCTCAGGTCAACCGATAGCTCAGCTCAACCGACAGCTCAGCTCAATTATATAGGAGCTGAGCTGCTGAGCTCAATATTGAGGTAGCTCACAGCTGAGCTTGGTCGAAAAATGAGCTGGCTCAAAAGTAAGCTCAGCAGAAATGTGAGCTTCTTGCATCCCTGCTTAGGAGTAATTTTTGATCCTGTTAACGCCACTTCTGGGTATTCATCAAAATAGTTGTGATCCTGGTTTTCCATTAGATTAGAAAAAGAAAAAGAATTAACGATCTCAGATCTATCCATTTTCATTATCAACTAAACGTCCACCGTCTCTCTAATGCTTTAAAATACCTTAATAATAACCTTCTTCCTTAAAATGTTTCCAATCTTTAAGAATCTCAACATTAATAGCTTAGAAAATCCTTTAGTTTGCTAGATTCGTGGCCTTAAAATTTTCTGTGGAAAATAACTTTCGACCGCATTTTAACCTAATAATAAATAAGGCAAATTCTTTCTTAGGTTCTATAAAAATAAGGAAATCTTAAATCTTTATGTTACATTAGTAAGATACTCTTCGAATACTTTAGAGATCATCAGTTCACATCGCCGATTGTCATGTAAGTTTATTAGTTATGCCCGTAGAAGTCTTACTTGATCCGATAAGCTTCCTTTTCCCTCCTTAAAAATTCTATCAAAAATTCAGTCTGCAGGCTCTTAAAAAATGTTCAGACGTTCCTGATACAGATTATCTGTACCAAATCATAACAGAAACTATAGATTTGCCGGTACTCCTGGAAATACAATGTTGGCCGAAATTGTCAGCCTATTGGAAGACGTTATATCTTATTCAAATGGCGGGTACTATTGATTTTTGAGGAGGACTTTTGTTCATCAAAAAGCTTTATAAGCGATGAGGCCACATTTCTATCACTCAAAAGCAAAACAGCACCGGATGGTTACACTTTTGCCTCACCTTGTAATTCTCTATTGCTCGAATCTACGTAATTATATAAATATCAGCCTCACTATTCCGGCCACCTCTCCAAAGCACAATTTATGGCTTTTTCGAGCCAATCTCAACAATGTTGCAATTAGGTAAAGCCGTACCACCAGCAAATGAATTTTGATATTATGACGTCCTCTTTTTGAGATATGAATCAAGTAAATAGAATCTACAAACAATACTGGCCCACCGACACTTCCTTGTGGAACACCAGCATTTTTTCTTTGAATTCCGAATACTCCGTTCCTTGTTTAGGGGAAAATCCTCTTTTCCAGGTAGGATTACAGAATGTACGGTATTTGTTTCGAAAAAATATGTCTTATTTATCCTAAGTCGAAGAGCCAGACTTTATTGAAAGCTTCCGAGGCATCAAGAAACGAGCTTAAGCATATTTTATTTGCCCCCCATATTAGTTCCCACACCGAAGTTTCTACTGTCTCTCTCTTTGTCTGCGGGAAAGCAGCCGCCGCTTTTCCGCGCCGATAGTCATATTGTCATAATTAATTTTTGTAAATGTTCTACAATCCCCTTGGATGCAAGTACATATGTAAATGTGTATAACTCTGTCTATACTAGGTCGCATAGCAATGCATTCTATTTGGCATTTTCCCAATTTTCTACAGAAACGCGCATTTCGAAATTACTTTCCATCATGAAAATACCCCAATACTACCCGACCGAAGAGGAATTTGTTCCCTTTCGACGCCATCGATCGCGCTCGTGTCTGTTCATTGTCTCCGAGCTATTAAAATGTCTAAGCCATACAAAAATAAAAGTACTAGAACCACAATGCCAGACGCAATGGCGGAGTATTTATCACCAAACATTTCAGTTTGCCTGGCGCATCAGCTCTTCGCATTCAATTTTATTTTATTGATTTTTTTTGTTGTATCTTTTCAATTATTTATTCAAGACAAGAGATAATTTCACGATCTGTTTGTTTAGTAACCTAGAGCTCACCCCGTGAGTATTTATATCCGAAAGGAGATCAACAAACAAGGGCAGTGTACTTCTTATCTTTTAAGCGCCGATATTGAGGTTTGTCTATTCTGTCACGATAAACTAGATAAAGTTTTTTTTTTTAAACATAATTTTACTCTAACACTTAATATAAAAAAAAAACATTTTTTAGTCAAAAATCCTATCTTCGTTTGCCAATGGGTATTTAATTTCGAAATATAAATCCGCTTTTGCCAACCAGGCCACCATTTATCAAACGCCTTTTAATTGGCATTTTAATATTTTAATTGCATAATTAATACCAAATACTTAACTGTCAAGCTGAGGAGTAATTTATTGGAATTCGTATGGAGGACAAGGTGAGAAAAGCAAGTAAACGGTGGAATAATTTCAAGCCGGGCGAATCGTCAGTGAGAGAAACTCGGCAAGATGGAGATGGTATCTTTTTATGTCAGGCACTTCGTAGAATAAACATTGGAAGGTCTCGGATTGAGGGATGGGAGAGTCACATTCCTGAAAGATACTTTAAGACGGGATGGTCTTTTATTTTTGACAGGCCTACTTGGTTTGAATAAATTTATGGAGCGTGGGGGAGCTTTTGGCATTTGAATTAAGCATACTCGAATTGACGAATAAACAAATTTTAAGAATATAGGTTACTCGAGGTTAGGTATGGGGATTCTCAAGTTATTAAAATCTAGTGAGTTGGTAGATACGTTGGCTAGCAGAAATGTCCTGAATTTGTGGATGTGAAAACATAATATAAGAAAAGTCAATGAAATGATCACTGCAGGTTGTATCGATTTATGTACTAGTGGTGGGCAATTTTTATCGAAGTAATCGATATGGAATTAAATATTTAAATACAAATTCCAAAAAATGCAGTTTTATAAAAAATTATTAAAAATTATTTATTCGGGAAGAATTATGGACATGTTGAACTATTGATTGAAAATAGCATTTTCGTCACCGACTATGTTCTCCCTATCAGCTGATGAGTTCGGGAGTAAGCGCCAATTGTTGTTACTGGAATAAGAGCCTAAGGTTTAATTTTGTAATATAACAGCATAAGTCGCAGTATTTCTTTATAAAAAACTAAAAGTTTTCAAAAAATGTTGCAGAAAAATTCATTTAACATGAAATAAAGTAAATGAGTTTGATAGTATTCTATAGAGTTTATATAGTATAGTCTAGTAGTAGTATAGTTTAATTGTGTTTTAGATTATTTAAATTAATTTAAAATAAATTTCTTGTTTTTTAAATGGATGGTACAAAATATAAGGAATTGAATTAAGCAGTTTTATTAATAACGCGTCAGTTTGTTTGTTTTGAATTTAATAAACCAACAGCTCTTTGCTTAGCAACACTGTTAATGGTTAACATAATCTAAGGTGACTTTCATTGTCTCATTGCTATTTTACAAAGTCGATGCGTCTGTGAAATAGCCTTGAAATGCCCAGCAGATTACCGTAGATAAAAACTTTTTGGACGATTTGTTAAGTACAGACATTCTTTTTTTAGTCACACCACACGAATGTGAAATGATCTACCTATTAGACAGGTATTTTGTTCCATATTTTTTGTTATGATATTTTACTTATGTGTCTGTAAGGTACATTGCCTTTGCAGAAAGCAACTGTATGCTGCACGGCACTAGTAAGAAGAATTAGAATGATAGGAAAGAATTTATTTCGGCGAAGTTGATCGAAAATAAGGTGAATAATTTCTTCCCTTACACTCAGGAACGGTTATAGCTCGCACTAGGAGTTAGAAAAATTGCTTCCCACCCTGAGTATCGAATTGACGATTTTTGGGGTTGGCAAGCAAACATCTTATTTGCACCGTTGCCTGCAGCCTGCACTACGACAAGATATTTTGGGGGCAATTTGGGAGTCGGGTAATCCATGGCGTAATCGAAGTTTTTAGGGCTGGGGCCGAATCAGTAATGTCCACCCGCTCTTTTTTACGCAGCCCTCTGGGACGTTGGACTCTTTTGGCTAGGTCTGTGCAGCCCCTATAGTTCTTCTCTGTTTCTTTTTCACCACCTCTAGAATGTTAGCATTAAGACTGGGATGATGAGGGTTTTATAAAGGGACAATTTAGTTGCCGAAAAGAGGGCTACTCAATTGAAAAAACAGCCATTGACAAGTTATTCTTCCTTTGAACCAATCGCTGGTGTAATTTTCTGAGTTGATAGATAAACCCAAATAGACAAGGTCCCTAACTACCTTAAAGCTTAAGCTGCCTAACGTAATGTTTTATTCAAGATACCTAATTATATTGCATGTCTTTTGTTGATACATACATTACATTTATTGGCGCGACAGCTCCTTAAGGAGCCAAGACCTAGTGACTTATACTCTCAACCATTCCTGTGTGTGTGTTGTTAATCTGCAAGAATTGTAGGCACCTACAGTGTACCGCCGAGTCCGAACGGCTACATGAGATGCACTTTTTCTAGACAAATTTTACTCTTGCAGGTTTTGTCAGTTCTTCGTAAGAAAAGGTGGCTATGAGCTGGATTCGAACCCAGGCTCATTCGCTTAGCAGTCCGACACACTAACCACAAAGCCACGGGGCACAACGATAACAGCATATATATTTTGGCCTCATTGACTGCTAAGCCTGCTAAGAAATGGTGTACCAGGTCAGGATAGAATACTCCTGCAGGGTTACTTGTGTTGTCAAGAAAAATTACGAAACATTAGCCGTATTTTTTAGGAAAGCTGTGGGCAGTTATTTCCCTGCTGTTTTACGTCAAAATTAACATCTCGACTACTTAGGTCAATGGGGTTTGTTCGTAGAATCAGGTATTTGCCACAAAAGTTTATCGATGATGAAATGACAAATGTGCTTGGTTGTTGGTATTTGTTACAAAAATCCATTTTAATAACGCAACTATGTACATTTAAAGCTGTAAAATTGAAACAGTGAATACTAAATAATATTTAAAATATGTTTTAAAACGTACTCCTCATTTTAATTAAATAATTTCAAGACAGACGTTCTCAGCAGAATTTTTGATTTGGAAATTAAAAACACCTAATTCACAATGCTTCAATTATTAAATTTAAGAACTTAAAACTGCAGACACTTTTGAAAAAAAAAAATAGTGTACATTTGTATGTAATTTAGTTTCATAAAAAAACTTTATTCTTATTAGACTCTTAACATTTTCAGTTCTTTTTTGTTCTGTTGTTTTGGTTGGATATTTTTCGTGATTCTGAAAGAGATACGACTATACTTTTATTTACTATTTACTCTGTCTTAAATATTCTACTTTTACATTCTTAAAAAGCTTTTCATTGATCTGCATGTCAGCATCTGAAAAAAGGATATAAAATACAAAAATCATATTTTTTCGATAGAGAGGGAATGATCTTCAAAATAATAGGAAATACAAGTCATGAATATTGCAGATTATAGTAAAGACAACCATATTCACCTGCTTTATAACATTTTATCTGCACAATTCTTTGATTCAGTCTTGACATCTAATATACAAAAATTAAAATTTGTTTATTTGTTTCTTTGTTGTTTTGTTTGTTTGTTCGCTTCCATACTGTTCACTGTTCACCCAATTGTAATGAAATTTTGTCAACTTATGGGAAGGTTAAAGGCATAGTAAAATAAACGTCCAGTAGATGGCACGCATTGTGGATTTGAAAGAGCAATAGAAAATCACAAATTATAGAATTACTAAAAGAAAGGGAAAAATATGAATCTATCTCACGCCATAAAGTATATTCATAGCATTGTTCAAATAATTTTCTACAGGTTGCGTTGCATAAGAAATTTCAAAATATCAAAAGACATGTATTTCCTTACGAAATTAAGAAATGTGAAATCGTTTTCTTAGAAGGATTCAACTTATGTTATCGTTTACTCATATGAACCATTTCATTTAAAGAGGTTAAAACTCAGCACTGGATGACAACTTAATGGACTTAAGTGCTTTAAAAGCCATAGTAGTTTCTTATAACCAATTGATGATTTAGGTCTTAGGTATGCAAAATGACCAGAATTGACTTAATTCAGAAAACGAGTCACCCAAACGAATCAAACTATCGTGCAGACGAAATGCTATTTAATCAAAATGAAAATAATCATGATTTTTCCTACTTCCCTTAATCTTGTTTGATTGAGTATCTATAATCACTTTATGCCTTTAGCCTTTCAGATACACAGAAATGCATGATACAAGTCTTATATCATGACAGAAATGATCTATTGTGAATGAAATCCTTGTATGTCAAATATTCTATCCCCAGCCAAATTCAACATCTACTTTTATGGGCAGCTAAATGTTTTTTTATCGGTAGGTGGTTGTTGTTTTTGTAATGCGTTCAAAATCAGCGCTGCGCTGCGGATAACATTGCAAAAAAAACACGGCTATTGGAAACAGGACCCGTTTCTTAGATGTAAAGACATTTCTATGATGTCTATGAAGATGATTATGTAAGGAAATGTTTAGAATTTTCGCAGCACCTTTACTCCCCATAGTGAAGGTGAGGTAGGGGAAAAATATGTGTTTTGTCTAAATTGAGGTTAAGACTGAGCTACTATTTGAAGACTGTAGTTTGAATGGATTGCGGACTACTATAGGCTTATGGGATAATGGGATGCGGAACAAATAATCTTCCTGGTGAAGATTATTTGCGGATCATAAAGGTATGATTTCATAGATTTGTTATCAGGTAGAACATTTCATGAAGTCGTGAGTAGAATGGCAAAAATTGATTTTAGGAGAAGACATCGCTCAGTAGTAAGGTCTTGGGCTGACAAAACTTCATTAGATAATGATAGTATTGTGAAGAACTTTTACGTGATTGTTTTCAAGGCTTTACTTTCCAATACTTGCACCGTTAAACGAAAAGGGCCATTATACTTCCACTGTCAAAAGTAGAGCCAAGCTTCTAAGTCTACACGTTCTGGTATATTTAAACTCTACTCAGCCTGTCTTCTAAACATTGTAAAAATAGGAATTTTTGTTCTCCTTGATTCTCATCAATTAGTATACTAAGAAAATTCTACAGCGCTGTCGAATTATTATAAGAAATAGGAAATTTGCTGAATTTTTTGAAACGGGATTCTTTGTTTCGGTTTTATGTCAAACGGAATTTTAATAAGCGGGGTTTTGTAAAACGGGGGCACACAAGTCGTTTATAGAAAAGGAAGGAGAAACAGAAGATCATAAGCATGATGACTTTTAATACTTTTATGATAAAAGCTCTTTTCCTTTCTTGCAAAGTTTTGAAGTTCTAACTTAGTTTTCTAATTCGCTCATTTTGTGCCCATTCATTAAAAATGAAGATAGGTGTTGCCATCAACCAGAATAGGCTATTTGACTTATTCTAGAGTGGTTATACATTCTCCACGGTCGAGCTTAGGATCTCTCGCTTAGCAAGCAAACATCTTATCTACTGCACCACTGCCGCCCGCTGTTTTAATAAAATAAATAAATTTACTGGCGCGACAGCTCCTTAAGGAGCGAAGGCCTAGTGAATACTCTCAACCATTCCTGTGTCTGTGTTGTTAATCCGCAGGAATGGAAGGGACCTACAATTTACCACCGAGACCGAACGGTTATATGAGATACACTTTTTAGAGACAAATTTTTACTCTTGAGATTTTGTCAGATCCTCACAAGAAGCAGTACCCCGGAAAAGAAGGTGGCTATGAGCGGGACTCGAACCCAGGTTCTTCGCTTAGCAGTCCGACACACTAAGCCACGGGGCACTCTTTCCGCCTAATCTCGGAAATAGCTGCACCGATTTTTATAGGACTTTCACTGGCAGATTGCTAGGGAGCAACTAAGGCTATTTAAATCACCAACTAGGTGACGCTGGAGTCGTTTATTTTTTGAATTTTTTTACTTTTGCCCCGATTTTGACTGAGTCAAAACTAAAACTCTTTCAATCACCCCTTGGTCCCGCTAGGCTCGTTTCACAACCAGATATATAAGTAATTTTGTTAGTAAGTAACTAAGGCTATTTTAACTATAGGTGGTGCCCCGCCGGGGTCGTTTTTCTCGAAAATGTATGTTAAACCCGAGCATTACCGGGTGGGTAAGCTAGTATAAAATGTTAATCTATAAACTTTATAAATCTTTTAAGGCCCTGATAACGTGTTTATAATTATCTTAACTTCTGGCGTCATATTGTTTATAAGCCAACTAAAGAGTAGGTACACTTACTACTTAATTAGTGACTTTCAGGAAGTCACTTCACTCTTCACATGTTTCTTCCAATTCAAATATCAATTAAGTTGTTCGCCTTTTATCGAAGCTCGTTAAGCTATTACGATATTGCTTATCAATCTGTCAATCTCAGTATCGTTAGTGCAATAAAAAATACGAATCTTGAAAAAAAAGGCTTAAGAGATAGTATATAAGTACTTCAATTGTTAATTAATCAAACAAGTCTATCATAAGTTGGTCGTATATCTATCAAGCTTTCTTGGGGGTTTCTTGGCTAATGAATGAACAAATTTCCATAATTGCACGTGACCTTCTTTCAAAAAGCTTCAAATGCTTCATCTTCTGTTTTTGGTATTTTTTGGAAGCCAGTCTGAATTTTAACAACTTTCAGAGGCATTAGTTGAAAAAATCCAGAAAAAAACAGAACCGGATGAATAAAATTATGGTAAATCTACTCGATCAACGAGCACGATCACATAGTTTATGGTCTCCACCTAATAGCCGTGGCGTGATGGATCTTAGCAGCGCCCCATTATGGGCACAATGCGTTATGGAGAGAGCACTTCTTTGATAAATGACTACACAGACACACACGCGAGCTATGGTGATTCTTGTCAGTGTCGACGATGACGATGCAACGATGAAGACTCGTCGACCGCAGAGAACGCAAAGCATCACTGGCACGTCTCCTAGTTTTCTTTTGTTTCAACATGTGTTTACCACGTCTCCCTAGAGACTTGGGGCTATCTAGTCCCACGATACCATATAACAACTGCGTCTCCCAGTCGGTGTCATTAATGACGCGAAGCGCATCGGGCATAAACATACAACCTTCATAGTATCGGTTCCCTGGAGGCTTACCCACGCATAGATATGTTTTTTTCTTCGTCACCGCTATGATGGGTCGAAAATCTCGGCTCACAGATCTAGAAAAATGATCATTTTGACGATGGGGGAGACGTGCCACAGACTTAGCTCATTACGACAGAAAAGCATCAAACAATTGATCATCATCATCAGCATGTGGCGCGGCTGGCGTGCGTGCGTGCGCGTCTGCGAGTCATTGTTGTAATCCCCATCATTCCAGCATGCCTGTCATTAGGGTAATTGCTTCCTGAATAATTATTTTTTTTTATATTTGAGTTTGACACGATCAGTTGCCCCAACAAAACACGCAAAAGTGAAATTTTCTATAAACAGTGCTGATAGCTCAACGATTTTTGTCCAACGCAAAGTATTAGTTTTAGAGGCATTTTATTTTGCAGCTTGGGGCATGCACGTGGGATTATAGAAAACAAAATTAATGCCTGAGGTGACAAGGTCAATAGTCGGCAGATGATGCGGACGGTGACGCACAGCTCTGTAGTTATGTAAATGACGTAAAATATGGAAATAAATTTTTGCAGTCATCTCACTCCGACCTTCAAATTAATAACAAAAATTTAAGGTTAACCTCGATTCTCCCATTTTTTTTTTTTTTTATTTAGGCAAAATAGACAACATTTTGTTCCTAATCTTTGAATGAATGTCGAATAAGTTGAGAAATAATCAATTCAGATTGAGGATTCCATTGCTTCAAATCTTGATTAGAGTGTCTGCAATAATCGACTATCTCTATCTGGCGGAACTGATCGGAGAGAAAGAGTCGGAAAGCGTTAGCCATAGATACTCATGAAAGATGCCCGAAACCGGCCAGGTTTATTGGTTACTGCATCTGGGTAGTTAAAATGACTCCATTTCTTAGAAAATCTATATAAGACATTATTGTTTTGGTAAATCGAAATATGTGAATCTTTAAACAAACTGACTTCAGGACTTGTGTAAAGACCCTATCGATAACAATATTATTAAAAAACTGACTTTATTAAAATAGTTTCAATAATAGTTTGGCATTTGCATTCTGAGCTAAGGTAAGGAGTAAGTTATAACTTATAAGTTAAACCCTTTACACATCAATATAACTACAATAATTGGTAACCAAAATCCAATTAAAAAATAGTAAAACAAAAAAAAAGGAATATTTTCACGTTCTTTGTTCTGAATTTTATTTAATAATTAAATAAAAATATGAAAATCATAAATAAAATGTGTTCTCCATAACCCCCCACAAAATGCACCCACAGGAGCAAAAAAATACTAAGGAAAAAAAACTAATTAATTTGTTGATGAAATTTTAATTAAAACCTTTGTGATTTCATATTTTATTAAAAAAAAAAGCCAACAATACATTGCCTTTCCCAATAAACCCAGACATGACCTTTTATTTTCACAAAACACGAACAAATTTAAAGAAAAGAAATTAATTCCTCAGAAAATCCAGAGTGATTGAGAGTGAATTTTCAAAAAAATATAGAAAAAACTGGGACTACGATTGGGGTGAGTGCAGCCCTTAGTTTAACAGATAGCTTCAGCCAAATGGACACCCCGTACTCCAAAAAAATGATAGTAAAACTTAAATTGAAATTGTAAAAAAAAAACAAAGTTTTTTCGTGTCACTCTATCCTAGACCATTGCATTAAAAAAGAAATAGTTTAGCCTGTCCTTCACAGGCCCCATGTGATTCTTTAAAAACGAATCTCCGTCCATGGCCCATTCCAGCAATGTCCGCTCACCACTCTCTTCCCTCCTCCTGGGAAATGTTCCTTAATCTACTCGCATGAGTTATCGCTAATGAGTTTTAATTTAATTAAAAAAAAAATTACCACACGTTATTCCGTGCGGTTTTCCTTGCTGTGTCTCTTCCACTTCCAATCTACAGCCCCAGCACTGCGGCACCACCTTCACTTCCACCTCCCGATGCGATGGGGCGGCAACCCACCTCCTCGCCTTGAAGTCGTGCAATGTATTACGACGTGTCCAATTGTTTATACTGTAATTTACCATCACCAACGTTGTGTTCGTTGTGATTTTGGTTGTGTGTACTTGCAACCGGAAATTAAAAGTTGGAATCCATTTTCGTTTTATATTTTGGAGAAATTACAAAAAAAAAATATTAAGTTGAAGTGCAATAATTGTGCATCGGGGCTTACCTACATTTCAACCAACATGAGGCTTTCATATCGAGTCTGGCGTACTTTTGCCTCATGATGACTTGACTTTTGATTTCTCTTATTAACGGTTGCATGATGAATATAAAATTTAAACGAAAGGTATATGTTTATGTCTTTCGGATGATGACCCTTCGTTAAGACTAATTGATTTTGGTAACTGGAACTTTTTTATCTGAGAAGTAATTAATTTGTGTCTACCTGCTGTCGTAATTGGTTTTTTTTATTATAAAAAGAAACCGTATGTGTCCATCTCGGGTGGATTAATTACGTTTTTATTATTTAATACGATGAAAACAAATGATAAAAGAAGAGAGCAGTGTTGCCAGCACTTGCTGTTTGTGGACAGTTGTGCTTCTGTTTTTTTTCGATTGCGAAATATTGCCAAAGCTTTTGATTGAAAATGTCAATTTGGGTGCCGGGAAAAATTAAACTTAAATTGATCGTTATGGGATAGATTTATTAATGTTCACTATGTATCCCAGAGGCGGAACAACTGAGTTTTTTTTTTTAAATAGGCGCGCGCACAAGGAACTATATGTTTCCCTTTCAAAGTATGTAAGTACACTGCGCGAGCAGTGAGGGGAAGTGCAGAAGGTGTCGATTAACATTGGTTTTGAATGCTTGCAGATCAAAATGACAAGGGAAAATACCGCCAGGTAAACTATTCCAAATTCGTGTTGTTCGGCTAAAAAAAAACCCTATGTTTCACGGTACGTCCGTAATTAGGCTCAAGGGTGAACTGATGAGTATTCCTTGCTAGACGAGTATTACCGGAGAAACTTTTAAGGGGAGGAACGCAGCTGGCTACTTCGAGTGAACAATTTTTATAAAAGAAACGATAAAATAGGGAAAGACATGAAACATTGCATCGGTGTTCGAGAGAACCAATTGTTTCAGCGTCAGTTCAGATACCTTTCAATCTTAACGCTCGATTTTGTATTCAATCAAGCAGGTGAAGCGATGTTTCCGAAGCACCTGCCCAGAGGTGGGAGTTCTACTCGAGTTTAGGGCGTATAAACGCTTTATAAATTGTAGCCAGATCAGAAGGATAAAAATATTTCTTACACCGATACAGAAAACCTAAGCATTTAGCAGCACGGAGGTCATCGTTGACACACATACCGAGTACTGAGAGCTTTTCGGTTTCTTCGATATAAGTGCCATTCATGGACAATGGCATAGGGTATGTTTATCTCTAACGACAGAAGATAGCATTGAGTTTTCGAAGCATTAAACTCCACACGATTCCTAATACCCCATTTGACAATGCTGTATAAATAGGAGTTTAATGAGCTTGACACACGGCACCGTTGCAATTGCACATACGAAATTGCCGAACGAATATGAAAAGCTTAGGCAGGCAGAGTGATCAGCAAAACAGTTTAATGGATAAGGAATAACAGACAGAAGATCATTTATAAAAGTGAGGAAATGAGTCGGAGACAGGACGGAGCCCTGGCGCATAACAGCATTAATTTTGTGGGAATCGGACTTGAATCCGTCCAACACAACTTGTATTGAACGGTCCAGAAGATAGCTTCTAATCCAACGAACGAGAGTATCATCGATTCCAAAAGCACGCATTTTCGATAAGAGAACTTCATGCCAAACTCTATCAAATGCCTTGGAGATATCAAGAGTAATAATCTTACTTTCATCAAAAGGATGTAAAGATTTGTTCCACTGTTCGGTGAGATATGCCATCAGAACACCAGTGGAACGGTTGCTACGGAAGCCATACTGAAGGTCATGGAGAAGCTTTCGATCTTCGAGATATTTCTTAAGCTGACGGTTAATCAGTGTTTCCATGACCTTAGAAAGAAGGGATGTCAGTGCTATGGGTCAGTAGGAGGAGGGGGAGGATGGGTCACCTTTCTTAGGGATAGGCTGGACAAATTCTGTTTTCCCTCTTCTAGGAAATATTCCAGAAGAGTAGAAGCAATGGAAAAGCTTACGCAATGGCTTTGCCAGTGTGGAAGAACACCTCTTCAGAAAAATTGGGGTTGTACCATCCGGGCCAGCGGATTTGTGTATATCGAGATCTTTGAAAACTCTTGCTACTGTACGAGTGCGGAAAAAAATCTGTCCCATGGAAAAATTTACATTCTCAAGTACAGGAGGGGCACCGAAATGGGCTGCGAACAAGTTTGCCTTCTCTGAAGAGTAAACAATTGGTGTGTAACTGTCGATGAGCGTTGGAACTGAAGATGTTGAGGAGTTTTTAATGTTTTTTTACAAATGACCAAAAATTGTTGCTGCCTTTGGGACACTGCAGATTTTTTTGCCGTAATTTTTGGTAATGCATGATTTTTAGGTTTTGTTATATTTTTGAATGATGGGAGGCATTTTCAAGGTTGATTACGTAAACTCGATGGGCTCATACTGTGCTACATACGTTTATACTGTGCTTTAACTTTAACTCAAATAATAAAATGTTAATCAGGGAGTTGAATGCTAGAATTATAATATTTCCAAATCCTTACTTGAAGAGATTAGACTATCAAGTAAAAACAAAGACGACACTTTGGACAGAAATAAGAACGTTTTAACAGAACTGGTAGACGGTTTTGGGCTTCTGGGTCTTAAATGGTGCATTGAAAACCCCGATTTAGGGTTCGAATCCGGCTCATAGCCACCTTCTTTTCCGGGGTACTGCCTCTTGCCAGGAAATGACAAAACCTCCAAGAGTAAAGTTTGTCTCAAAAACTGCATCTCATGTAGCCGTTCGTATTCGGCGGTAAATCGAAGGTTCCTTACATTCTTGCAGATTTACAACACACACAGGAATGGTTGAGTATAAGTCACTAGGCCTTGGCTCCTTAAGGAGCTGTCGCGCCAGTAAATGTATTTATTTACTTTTACGTTTATTTTATAAGCCTTTGACTTATTTTTATATTTTTTAATTATGTTTGAGCTTATACAAATATAATATTGATGTTATCGACTTTGGGCGCAAAGATGCGGTTAACATCGCTCTACACCGGAAATCATATCTCTTTAATTTCAACAGAAATAAAGTGCAATGGTGCCTCAATGTCGTACGCTGCAGTAGTCAGTCAATCCTTGTGGATGCATTGAAGCTTGGTCGTTATCTCCAAGGACGCAAGTTTGCTTATTGCTATAGCCGCTGAGGCAATAAGGCGCCTTGTCCAAATGGCCAAACATTCTGATCTCAACCTAATAGTTCCAGCGCCCAACCAATAAACTAACAAAAGCCGTGTTTTATTGGTTAATGGTATACACTTAAAAAGTAAAATTTAATACGGCAAACAGCAACAAACAATAAGTATCGATAATTAGGTTAGTGAAATTAGTGAATATAATAAGTCGAGATAAATATTGGAAAGAAATGTCAACCAACTGGAATGTAGAAAAAAAGGATTCAACGAACAGAATATCATGATACAAGATTACAGGACAGCGCCTTCCTGTATTTTGACGTCATCAGTGACCCAAATTTACTAAATTAAATAAATTTTTTGGAAAGGATCCAAAGTGTTTGTTGACTTAAAATGTATATTTAATCAATCAAATAAGACATTAGACAAAACCTGCATCAATTGAAACTTAAATTACTGCCGTTTTTTTTTCTAAAACCGAATTTAATTCTGTCATCAAGGGTCACTGATGACGTCATGTTTGGATATTCTATCCGGATGTCTCTGTCCAAGAACTGAGTTGAATTTGGAACACACCCTTCTAAATTTATTCAAACACCAACGGGTGTTAAATTAAAAGTAAATTATGGAGTGAATATATCGTTTTATTGGGACTTCCAATACTGCGCTAGCTATAGATTACCAATAAAACACGGCTTAAGTTATTTTTTTTTATTTTTAATTCGATTGGACTGGATTAGAAATTAAATATTTTGTATCTTCTTTTTATTTTATCATTTGAAATTTCTATAAAGTCGAAAATGTAAAGACTCGCGCAGTCTCTGAAACAATATTGTCATTAAACCTGATTCCTCCTTCTGTTTGCAAGTTGATCACTGATGTCATCCGCACTTCTTTTATTTTTTTATATTCCAAGTAGAAGATCCCGTATCTTAGATAAATTCATTGACTTCTGAAGATGTCTTCTGAATGCAATTCTTATTTAGTAAAATAAATTCCAATTTCAATATGATTAAAAATAGTTATTATGTGTGCCACAAGCAAGGACATAGACACATACAAGTACATTGAAATTGACAAATCACTTGAACAACTGCAACAATGCATTACTCAGGCTTTAAATAGAATGACAGCAACCGACGGACATGACAGAAGAAATCTATTTCCGTTGCGTTTGCCAGTGGGTATTCCGTTCGGTCCTTTCTGCTTTGTCTCAGCATCAGTTCGTTAATGTGAAACTGGCGGATACTTAAATTTTTGAGATATTTTACTTTTCTTTTGTAATTTTATTTTCTGCAGAAGATCAATCATTCAGGAAAATTTAAAATAATTACTTTCAGCTTAAGTATATTATGCTTGCCAATTTAATTGTTTTGGCACAAATTATTGTTTTGTTATTATATCTGATCGGGAAATGTACTATACTATAATGGAAATTTACTTTTTTTTTATTTTGAGAGCTGTTTGAAGACATATTAATTGCTACAATATTAAAAAAATCAAAATAATGTAACCAAACAATTTTAAACGGATTTGTAACTTCAGTTTCAAAAACTAAGAGAATTTCTAAGCGACAAAATTCCGTGAGATAATTTGTCTCTATATCCTTGATGCTGGAATTCTGCTGACTGTGACCATGAAAAGACCAAAGAACTCGGCTATTATTCGCTTCCATCAAAAGGAACACGAGCACTGTCCACACTAAAACACAAAACACTTTGTTCCCGCAAAGACATATTCAACAAAAGAGATGGCAATTAAAGAACTCGATAGTTGAATTTAACAGTGATTTCCCCAGTTCCTTGGTGAAAGACTTTTCTGGACTCCTCAAACATTGAAATTCAGGCCAATGAGGATTGGGTTTCCTTCGTAACTGTTGTCGATAAGAGGCAACAAGGGCCCGGATCGCCAAGGTTTGGATTTGTACGTAAACGACCCAGCATGGAAAATTAAAAATCTATGAAGCAAAAACAGCCTCGCAAAATTTGTATTGCCTACCAGCCAAACCGAAAAAAACCAATGACTTTTGGAACTGCTCGTGCAATGTTTGAAATGTTATTGTGGTTTTTGCGGGCCGGTCACCCGTGATTTTGTGGGTACGAAGGGGACCGACTGAAAACTTGTGACACCTGTAGTGCCACACAAAAGTGACATTTACGTAGTTTAGTGAAATTCTGTCTGAAGAGAATGAGCATATGAACAATTTCTGGCCATACCTACTAAAATTTAAGCAAATTTTAAATTAAAGACCTCTGTATGTACTTATTTATGTTCCGAGCGATTTGCAGGTGTTGACGCAAGGACATTTCCTGGTTGGCGAACCAATAGTGAACTCGCTATCGTTTTTTTATTTGAGAATTACCAAATACGCATGGGTTAAAATTATGCTTGCGTATTTTTTTGGCAATATGAAAAGGCGAGTATCTAGCTACTCCAATGAAAAGACTGAAATTGATAAACGAAAAAGGCAGCTGTGCATCAAGAGCAAGAATTTTCCTCCATTAGGATGGGCCTTGTGGCAGATACTGGAGATGATTCCACGTAAGGTAAGATACTAATCAGCTGACAAAGCCGGTTAAGAAGATCTGCATCCTGACCGCTGATAATTGAAAAAAAAAGTATTATTAGTGTTGATAAAGGAGAAGAAAGATGTTATCTAACAAAATGCAGACTGTGTTGTCACCATTTATATAGAAATACCGTTTACAGGAAGAATGAACCATTCAACTTAAGAATTTAGCCTAATTAAAAAGATAAGGGTTTGCCATTATGTTTTTAAAATGATTTCGTGCAAGTGGCCACCGCGGCTGGCTCAAACAAATTCCAGCCGAGAGGCCTAATTTTCAACCACTTTTTGCAGCAAATGAGGCCGTATGTCAGCAATAACGCGCCGAATATTCTCTTCCAAGGCGGCAATCGTCTGGGGCTTCTCTGCGTAGATAAGCGACTTGACATAACCCCATAAAAAATAGTCCAGCGGTGTTAAATCGCACGATCTTGGAGGCAATGGCATAGGCCAACGAGGCGAGATAATGCGCTCACCAAAAGTTTTCTTCAATAAATTGATTGTTTCGTTGGCTGTATGGTATGTAGCGCCGTCTTGTTGGAACCAAAGGTCGTCCACATAAACATCCACGCTCGAAAAAGCCATTAATTATGTCTCAATAGCGTTCTCCATTGACTGTAACATCATGGCCGGCTTCATTTTTGAAAAATAATGGACCAATGATTCCCTCTGTTCGTAGAGCACACCAAAAAGTGACTTTTTGAGGATGTAACAGCGTTTAAACTATGGCTTGTGGATTATGATCACTCCAAATACGACAGTTTTGCTTATTAACGTACCCATTCAACAAAAAGTGAGCTTCGTCGCTGAAAAAAAATTTCTTATAAAAATCGGGATCGGTGGCCATCTCGTTTTGGACCCATTCACCGAACGTGCGACGCGCTTGATGGTCGTTCGGCTTCCATTCTTGCACAAATTGTATTTTGTAAGCCCACAAACCAAAATCCTTCTGCAAAATCTTCCATAAAGTGGATGGGCACAGCTCCAATTGTTGCGCGCGATGGCGGATGGACTCATTCGTGTCTTCTTCGATACTCTGCTCCACAGCAGCAATAGCGTCTTCGGTGGCCACTTTACGGCATCTCTGAGGATGCTCATTATCCACTAGAGTAAACGTGTTGGCAAACCGACCCTTGGTTGCTCGAATTACCAAGTGGAAGCAGCGCTCGATGCGTCGTGCGAACCGAACCATTATTTTGGTAATAAATTTGGACGATTTGCAAACGCTGTTTAGGAGTAAGTCTATTCATTATGAAATGGAAAACCGAACAAGTGACAGCTGTCAAAAAGACCAACTCTGAAAAAAGTAATGCCAGATTGAAAACCACACGTCTAAAAAACACCCTTTATTTTTATATCGATGTTATAAAAGACAGAAAAAAATATTTAAATCTACGCCTGACCAGGCCAAACTCTTCTTCCTGCTTAAAGTTTTCGCTGACATGGTCTTCATAAATGCAACGCTATTGCGGAACACCTCACATTCAACCTCATCTATCAAAAGCCCAGCCTGGATGGGAAAATTTTCCTAATTGAAGTTCAGGTTCATCACGATCTGTAAGACAAGAATTGCCCTGTGATTATCGACATTCTTTTCAAAGAACTTCTTTTCCAAGGAGTGTCACTAGCTACAGCGTTTAAAGTCCAACGTTTTTTTAAAATAAAAAATGTCCTTTAAATTTGACTTTGACTCAAAAATCATTGATCATATCATAACAATCTTCTATTAAGGAAGAAGAAGAATAAGAAGACCAACCTATTGGCTCCTACAAGAAACATTTTTTCTGATGGAATGTTATTGAACTGTAGCTAATTCCAGTATTCTCACTTAGATCACGTAATTTCTTCTAATACGTTTTAAGTAAAATTATTTTTTTTCTCTAAAATAAAAAAAAACTTCCAGGTTAATGCAAAACAAATATCTCTTTTATTAATGACTCCGAGCTGAGTGATTGATTACATCTCCCGTCTCTGGCCGAACCACCTGTCGGGCAATCATTATATGTCTGGCTTTCTATTCGTGTCTTGCATCTAACCACTTAGTCAGCAACCTGTAAACACCTGAAGGAATTTCTTCAGACTCCACAAACACACATCTGATAGCTTCAATGAATCATTGACTCGAAAATAAATATTTCTCAGAATAAATGGTAATTTTGTGTTGAATTGAAAAAAAATCAATAAAAATATAATAAATCGACACGCGTGCAAGCAAACTCTAACTGAATTTTAAAAATTTATCGCCAACGGCTAAATATTAATTACCCCCCAGAACGTCTGTTGCTTGTTCACCGTTGGTGTATTAAATTTAAACCAATTAAACGAAAATGGCCCAATTAAAATGTGTAACTAGTAAATCGTGCGAAAATAAGAGAAACACAAAGTTCACCCTTCGTCGTCGGCCATTTTTTATACGATATACGTTTACCCAGCTAGATCCTTCACATCGTCGTCGACTCCCCCTCCTCGCCACCAGCTGGCATCACCTGGCCACAGTTAATTAAACCACATGGTTAATTACACAAGATTACATTGATTAATAGACAGAGGCCGGTCAGATATTGCGCCGACAACATTTCATTCGATACTAATTAACGCGAACAACAAGTCTAAAAACTTCATTCGCGCACGTTAATTAATAACCCCCCCGCTGGTGCGCTCCTGTTTGTTGTTGTATATATCAGCAGCAAGGTATAGCCAAAGGAAGGCATTTCTAAGCAGGTATTAGCCGACTTAGGCTATATAATTTGAAAGAGCTGGGGAGCTTCGAAGTCTAAATAACAGGGAATTTGATATGTCCGCCTCTTGTGGACACCTCATATAATTACGAGGCAATTGTTGCCTGCGCTGCGCAGCACTGATGTAGGCTTGCTGGGGACTAATTAATTGATTGCTCCTGCTGCTAACAGTACCTCTCGCATATACTTTGGCCATAAATTAGAAACTCACTCGTCAAGCGTTTCGATGCTATAACTGTTACTGCTACTGCTTGTCAATTTTTTTTTAATAAATAATTCTGTGTGGGCATGGCTGACATAAAGTTGTTGTTTTGAGAATATTTTGTTCACCCTTCTGTCAAAGGGTGAGTTGGGTTTTAATTGTAGTTTTAAACGCAAAGAAAAAACGTTGTATAAGTAAATATGAGTTACACCTAATGAAACACCTTCTAGTCTAATTAACTATTTAAGTTAATGTAAAAGTGGTGTTTCAAGCCACATTACTCATTTATGTGGGATGTCCCGAATCAGTTTTGTCATATAGCATGACGAAACGTAATGTTTTAATATTTCTGTGAACATAAGGCTGTTTTACGGTATAGTAACGTCGATATCAAGTAATTTTTAAATAATTAAAAAAGAACATAGATACTGTTGTTAAGTGTTCACACCCCACAATTGGGACAAACGCAGTTTAACGGGCAGCTAATACCGAGTAAACTCGAGTAGATTCAAGATTCAAAATTTTTGTGAACACTAGGTTACCCCACCGGCATTGCTTGGCACCTTGTAATCAAAATAGCTTTAATTACTTCTTCCTAAATTATTTATCTGCTAGTGAACTGGCCCCAGCGGCAACAACGGATGATTTAAATAGCCATTACAACGTCAGCTATCTGCCTGTTTAAGTCCGTCAAAATTGGGGCATAAACAAGAATTTTCAAAAAAAAACCACTCCAATGCCACCTAGTGGTAATTTATATAGCCTAAGTTACTCCCTAGAACATCAGCAATCTGTCAGTGAAAGTCCCGTCGAAATCAGTGCAGCCGTTCACGAGATTAACCAGAACAAACAGACAGAAAGACAGACAAACATTTTTTAAAATTGTTTGTTCGTCTTCGTTTTCTTCTATTCTTTCAATGATCTCCATGGCAGTAAGATTCCTATGTTCGGGATATCGTTCCCGAGTGGATACTTTGCTGATTGTACGAGAAACTTGTCTAATGGCTTGATTTCGGCTTCTCCATAGAGTCGTTTGTTGATTTAGTGCTTTTTCTGTTGTCGATTGAAGAGAAGTCCGGTACATAACCTCAAATCTTCTTTTGAAAGAGTTGGAGGTGATTCATCGCAGTCTTCGATTTGGTGTACCACGCAAGAAACCTATAGCTGATTATTGCCGGAGTTTTGTTAGGTGAGGCGATCGCATCATTTTTTATGTAAAGGAAAATAAACAAACAAGGGCCCCGTGAGAATCAAATGGTATAACTTGGGCAAAGCAAAAGACGAGGCATTTATTTCCAATATCTATGTCATACCATCAACAGATTTGGAAAAGTAGAGAGCGGAGCACAAGACATGTGGGATTGCCTACAGCGGACATGCTTAGAAAGAACTAAATCAATGCTTGAAATTTTTCAAAGACACTTTTAACGGGCCGAAGAAACATGGTGGTGGAATAATGAAGCCAAGGCAGTGATAAGCAAGAAGAAAGCAGCTTCCAAAGCTTGGTCTTGAAATTCCCCTCTAGTTCTATAGATGAAAAGGCACTCCTCGAAGTGGAATACATACGTTGCAAAAAGAAGCGAAGAAGCAGTGCGCCCAGCTTCTAGCAGAGAATACGGAAAGCATGTAACGGGACCTGGAAGAAATATCTTCCCCGGTTGCTAATACCAACCAAGCTTTCCAGATTCTGTGACAAGACACAGACAGAATCATTCTGATCTTATGAATCATACGCTGTCGAATGCTTTTTCAATATCCTGAAAGTATCCAATGGTGGCTCGATGACTGATGAGAGTTATGCAGATGACAGACAAACATTTGAATAATGGATGCAGTGTTAGTAACATTTACGAAATGCATGGCGGGGGTGAAATTGTTGTCATTTCAATATTATCTGAGCTGTCTTAGGATGACTTGTTGCAAAATCTTGCTAATTTTTATAAGCAGAAATTGGTTCTCTAGTGGTTTTCTTTGGGGTTGCAAAGGTTTTGGCTGTTTTCAACTTTGTATGGAAACAATTAGTTGTTGATGCAATTGTTTATGATCACCGCAAGATATATCATCATTGTTTGTTGAATCTTCTCCATCTTTATCTGGTCCAGCAGATTTTTTTGGGTTGGAATTGGTGATGATTTTGGATATCTCCACCGGGTTGCTGTTTTTAATGTTATCCTTTGATTCCTTGCTATACAAGTGTCATCAAACTGCACTTCATTGGTAGCTACAGAGTCTGTGGCATACAAAAAAGAAAAAAAGAAAAGAACGACAACTGAGAGAATAATTCTATCTTTGCCTAAATTTTTTTTTATTGGCGCGACAGCTCCTTGGAGCCAAGGTCTAGTGACTTATACTCTCAACCATTCCTGTGTGTGTGTTGTTAATCTGCAAGAATCTAATCTCTTCGCCTACAAACTGAAAACTATCCCGTATATTTCTTTTGAAACTACTAATACGTCGGCACTTTTGGGGAGTACGGAGTAGGAAACGTGTGGCTGATTGGCTGCTTCTCACACGTATCTCACACGTATTCACATACACAAAATTAAATTTCAGGGTTTGCAGGGATGGTCGGTACGGTTCGCAGTTCTTTTTTCTCTTTTCTATGGTCTGTGGGATGGAAAAACTGGTTTCCATTCTGGATCCGTTCTTATAGTAATTAGCTAGTTTCGTTTTAAGCCGTGATTTCAACACTCTCATTTTCTTTCATACGACTTTTTTTTTTTTTAACTAACGCGCGCACAAGGGACTACTTGTTTCCCTTTTAACGTAACACACTGCGTGGGCATTAGGAAGATAGGGAGGGGAAAGATAGGAGGTGTCGATTAACATTGGTTTTGAATGTTTGCAGATCAAAATTGCAAGGGAAAATCTCGCCGGGTAAACTATTCCAAATTCGTTTCGTTCGGCTAAAAAAAGAATCCCTATATTTCACGGAACGTCCGAAATTGGGCTCAAGGGTGAACTGATGAGCTTAAAGATTTTCATTTTTGATGCCTGAACAGGGGTTTTCGATCTTTACCGAAGTATCGAATTTGCCGATGACCCGTAAAGTCAAGACCCAACATCATTAAAAAAGCGATAGATGTTGCAATTGCCAACAGGGCAAACACAACCCAAGCCGTAAATGGTAAATCAAATGTACGAAGCTATCTCTAAACTATGTATGTAGGTTCCCGAATCAGCTTAGATAAAAAAAACTATTTATATGGGTGTATAGGACCAGGTTGGAATCATTTTTTCCAATCCTCTATCAGCTGTCCGAGTCCCTTACATACATTTGAAAAAATACAACGTTGAAAACACAAGGCTTAAGCACTGTGGTTGAATTATGTATTTTGAAAAATGTATTCATTAGACATTAGACCGTTGTGTGACTCTTGAGTCCGTCAGCTACTCGCTTTGAAGTTGATGCTGTCATCGCTAAGATGTATCCATCCACCATGAATAAGCTACAGAATTAACATTATTTCTTCACGCCTACCTATTATTCTTACATCTTTTGAATTAAAATTGTTTATAGTTCCTGTGCTCTGATTTCTGGCTTCAAGCCTTTGTTCCCTTGTGTATGAGTTTATTAGTTTTAACAGTTCCTTACGTCTTCTGACAACAAGAAAGGTGATTGTTGATTTGCGTCGATTGATCTTCGATTTTGTTTAATAAAGTGCAAGCAATTTAACACACTCAGCAGCTCTTATTCTGCACTTTTTTTATAAGAAACTTTTCAAAATTCGCATACACTCATATTCAAATAGCATTGCTGCCAACCAATTCAAACCTTAAATTTAAATTAAAAACCTAGAAAAATAGGGTGCATCTCAATTCTTTCTCCACTTTAATACTTTCCATATGTGTTTTTTCTTTTTTGATTAGCAAAGCAATTAAATACAAAATCTCCTGCTGACGCATATTAAATTAAATATTCCAGTGGTGCTGCACTAGTGGGTGAGACTAAACGCGATGCTGGGAATTCACCCAATTTATTTTGTCCGCCATCCTGTCTTTCTGCCTCACCGGGCCGCTACTGCGGCCGCAACACGCCACAAGAATTACTTCGAGACCTAGCAGGGAAAATATTTGCATAATTAATCTTTAATTAGACAAAAGTAGATTGTATCTTGTTGTATATCTATTTATCAATCTATGCCGAGGCCGCTTTGCCTCCTGCGATTTAGGTAGACATTTTATTGCCTTTCATGTGGGCGGCCGAAGCGACGTTAAAAAGCCTAAGGCCAACCATATGATCAGATCATTAAAATTAATTGTTCCAAAATATTTTCGGTATAACCGACGACAAGAGAACAACAAAAACACAACCCAATTTAGAACCTGATTTACGATTTAAATTTTAATTTGACTTTAATGATTACAAAAAAAAAAGAAAAGAAAATTCGTTTTGGACATTTAAATGAGATGATCGTAATCTGTACAACGGATTACATAGTGAAGGTTCACAGGGTATAATAAGGTCAGAGCGGGCAAAGATAGATTTATGTATCTAAATAGATCGACAAATTTTAAATCTTATTTAGAAAAAAAACTTTCAAAAACTAATAAGATCGGTTCGTTAAAAAAAAATAATTTATTTTAAGGCGAATTTATCTACTTCTGTTTCTTGTGACTTTAATTAATTGACTAAGTGGCGGAAACATTTGCTAAATGCTTTTTGAAATAAAAAAGATTTACGAAACAGATGCAAAATATATTTTTGTACATGGAACGAAAACCAGAAAATAAAATACAATTTCCAATGATTAGCAAAATGTTCGGAATAATTTTTCGATTAAGGAAAATGAGTGTTTTTTCAATAAAAATTAATTAAAACAAGTTTGCAGGTGTTTTAGTTTTTTTTTATATTAAAAAATTAGATTCTCTTACCGCATTTATGATCTAACTTACTCTTAAAATACTATTATTCAATATCAATGCGAATTGTATTCATTCAGAGTTTTGAAAAAAAAATAAGTAAACAAATAAATAAATTAATTTAAAAATGATATAAAACGAATTGAAAGTGGAATTTCATTCAGTTCAGAGATAAAGATTTGTAATAATTGCTTAAAAAAATCAACTTTCACAAATTGAAAGAACTTTATATTCATGTAGTGCGGTTAAATAATGAATCTTTTTTCTGTTTTCTAACTCGCACACCGTTTCAATTGAGAGTTTACGGTTTGTCTTGGCTGCTGATAAAGCAGTCGTTCCAACTGGAGCGCCAGTACGTAACTTTATACAATCTAGTTTATTCGATGTAATCCAGCACTGGCAGCACATAATTTGGATCAATCGATTGTCCTCGAATGTTTCGTCCGAGTTCGCTGCACACAAACTTGAAACTCTTTTTTGAAACAAATGTTTTCAGTCGATAGAAAATAGTTGTCGGCTGGGTTAATTTTTTTCTGAAATAAAAAAAATAAATAAATTTATTTTGCCTTTTGCCCGACAACTCCTTAAGGAGCCAAGGCCTAATGACTTGTACTCTCAACCATTCCTGTGTGTGTGTTGTTAATCTGCAAGAATGGACCTAATACTTACCGCCGAGTCCGAACGGCTTCATGAGATGCACTTTTTCGAGACAAATCTTACACTTGGACGTTTTGTCAGTTCCTCGCAAAAGACAGTAGCCCGGAAAAGAAGGTGGCTTATGAGCGGACTCTTCGCCTATCAGTCCGACAGCTTCGAATAAAATTTAAAAAATATTAAAGGAATTTCAATGTTTTTATTCAATTTTTCTGACTTCTGATCGTAAAATAGTTTTCAGACGAAAAATTTAAACGCCATTTTATTTCTATAAAAAAATGTAAAACGGTGGTTGGGTGCTGAATGAATAGGGTAGGCACTGAGAGGATTCAAACATGCACAGTTGCTGCAACTATCTCGTACACATCAATTGTGCTTATTTTACCTCCCCGCGGTAACCACCGTGTACTAGTCTGTCCATCCGGACATTCCTGCTAAAATTATAAGCGCGAGTGTTGAACACAGACAAAAATGCTCTGTTTTAATTACTGTTGTGATCAATTCGCAGAAGTCTTGCACGAGCCCCTCAGAAAGAGGACGTACGGCGGATGAGCCCAACCAATTGGACCAACGGTGGCGTCAACAGCCAACGAAGCAGATGCCCTAATGAGCTACTTCGACGTATTTGGAGATAAGGTCATTGGGACAATTCAATACAAGTCAGGGCATTGAAATAGAGATGGTGGCGGATGAACCCTTAATGGGCCAACGCCAGAGCTCATATCCCCGAAGTGGGTTACTGACTCCAGATTCTCCGGTTCCTTTTATCCAAGGAATCCAACAAAGGACCTGGCTCTCCAGGTTGGGGGTTGTGCGTGGGGTTAACAACCCTGCCATGGAAAAAAGAAAAATTTGCGAAGCGACCAATAGCCTCGGAAAAGGACGGATTAACTTTTGACGACCCGGAAAAACGAATTAAGGACAACGACCTTCGGATCTGCAAGTGGAATGTTAGAACTCTTAACAGATCACGCGCAGCCAAACAGTCGGGCAAAAGGAGGATGAAAAACTGTGACGTGTACTACAGTGATTGTGCAAGAAGACCACAGCGTTTATTTGGGTGCGGATTCGTTATAAGCGGTAGACTTAGGCAAGAAGTCTTGGGTTTTCGACACGTAAGTGAGCGACTTGTGACAATCCGTAGCAAGGCTAAATTCGCCAATATTAGCCTAATATGCGCTCATGCCCCCACGGAGGACAAAGATGACGCCACCAAGGATGACTTCTACAAGCTCCTCGACAAAACCTATGAGCAATGCTCTAAATACGACGTTAAGATCGTACTAGGCGATTTTAATGCCAAAATAGGTAAAGAGGAAATCTTTGGTAGGACTGTCGGAAAACATAGCCTACACGACACAACGTCTAAAAACGGACTTAGGCTAATTGACTTCGCAGCGGCACATAACGTCACCATTGCAAGCACACGGTTTCCTCATCTCGATATACACAAAGGGACTTGGTGACACCCAGATCAAAGAACCGTCAGCCAGATTGATCACGTTGCAATCGATGCAAGACACGCCTCCAGTTCTCACCTTCCGGGCAGTTAACATCGATTCGGATCACTACTTTGTTGCAGCAAAAGTAAGAATGCGAATAACCCGAACACCACAACAACAGAGTAATACAGTGAGGAAGTATGACGTCGGAAAGCTGCAATCGCAAGAAACCGCCAGAACCTATGCCGATCGAATACCCCGTAACCTCTCAAGAAATCCAGTACCGCCAGCATCAAGTACCGAAGACCAGTGGCAACACTGCCAACAAGCCATCAGAGATGCCGCAACTGATGTGCTAGGTTTCACCAGACCACCACCACGAAACCTCTGGTTCGATGACAGGCCCATGCAGCCAAACAAGAGGCATATAAAGCGGCGCTGCAAAGAAAGACGAGAGCTGCTCGCGAGCTCTACGAGCAGAAAAGACGGGAAGAACACCTGCTTCTCCAAAAGAAAATAAGCTGCACGACTGGATCGCACGTACTTGCTCATATGTGCGTTCACATTGTACAATAAAATTAAAAAAATTAAAGTAAACATCAAAGCATTTATTCGATTTTTGTGACTTTTGATTGTTCGAGTAAAGTACGTTAAAATGTATTGGGTGAAATAATTTAAACGCCATTTTATTACCTTAGGAAATGTAAAAAAGTGTGAAGATTTTATTCAAAATTGTAGGAGCCGTTTTTAAATAAAACGGTTTTTTTAACAACTTTTTAAAAAAAAATTAAAAAATAATTCAAGAATACAAACTTAAGCACAAAAATAACGTACATTCAAAAACAAAATTAAAAAAAATTCATTTACCCGTTTTCAAATATTGATTTTTCAAAAAAAAAAAATCAATTATTAAAAATACAAAAAAAAGTTTTCGAAAAAAAATTAATGCAAAATTACTCAGGCTAACTACATCTTTTTGAATATCGATTTTGATTGTAATCGGATGTCCAGTTTTCGAGAAAGTCGAAGAAAAAAACGGTCCTATGGGAGGTACCTTTTTTAGCCCACCATATTTAATTTTTTTTTCACCAAAATATAATGCATACTTACAGTAGTACACTGATTTTTTTTATAGAAATTCTTGGAGCCGTTTTCGAGAAAAATAAGCTTTAACATAACGGTTATATGACAGGTACCGTTAATTTTTGGGCTAAAAAAAAAATTTAAAAACTCCTCTGTAGAATGTCAAAATAACCTTAAGTTTGAAGACGATTGGCCAAACCGTTTAGGCTGCAGTCCAAAATACATCCGTACAGACAGACAGACAGACGGACAGAATTTTGCCATTAACTCAAATATGTTTCTCTATCATCGTAATGTCATGTTTGATTGTTCTCTCAAAATAATTTTTTTTTGATTGCATAACTTGTATTATAGTACCTATAAATCGCAAATTAAAAACCAATGTATAAAAGCAACTCGTCGTTAACAAAACCGAGAGGAATTGCTTGCCGTCTTCGCATTTTGCTTGAAATTAAATGAAATTCTAACAATCAAACCTGCCAACTAGACAAAAATGCTTGAAAAATAAAGAAAGATTTCCTTTCGGAAGTGGAAAAAGAGAGACATTTCATAAACATTTCAGAAATGTTTCGCTAAGCGTTAAGACCTAAATAAACATTTCAGAAACAATTCAGAAAGAAAAAACATTTCCGAAATATTTTTTAATTTTTCTGAAATGTTTAAAAAAATGTTTCTTTGGTTATCAAATTTTATTTGACGCTAGGGCCTAGCATAAGAGCAAGTACGTGCGATCCTGTCGTGCAATTTATTTTATTTTAATATATACATACACACATATGGAGCCACTGAGCAGTTATCTAGCATAAGAACAAGTTCATGCGACCCAGTCGTCCATTTTATTTTAAGTTCAGAAAGTGCTATTTTTCTACGTTAATGTTACTTATTTCTTAAATTTTATTCGACGATGTGACCGCACATATGAGCAAGTACGTACAATCTAGTCGTGCAATTTATTTTGTTATTTTTTGTTAGATTGATGAAGGTTTTAAATTAAGCCTTCTTATCAAGACAAAGTCAAACCAATCAGGGAGGAAACGTTAGACTTAGGAAAAAGTTTCGTTTATACAAGGTTTGCCAAAAAAAGTCATCTCATTTTTATTCTAAATGAAAATTTTTCAATTCTGTTTTTTTGATTATGTTTAGAATTTTATTGTTCAAGTCGAAAAGATGATATCGGGCAAATGGGCGCCGTCACAATTGATTGCCATATGGGCTCGTTTTATAGCATTTTTCATCACTTCGGCGAAAACTTCGGACGAAAGATTCTCGCACTCGTGTCGAATGTTGTCCTTGAGGGACTTGTTGTGCGGACTTAAAAAAACTCCACAAAAAAAGTCTGGAACGGTTAAATGGGGCGATCTTGCGGGCCAGTGCAAATCGCCAAAACGAGAGATGAGGCGACCCGGGAACGCCGCCTTCAGAATAATGTTTGTGGCTCGCGCAGTGTATGCCTTAGCTCCGTCCTGTTGGAACCACATGTCCTCCAGTCCTAATTCGTCTAATTGCGGCAGAAAAAACTCGGTTAACATGGCCCTATAGCGCGCACCGTCCACTGTTGTCGTTTGACCAGCGGCGTTCTCGAAAAAAGGCCCGATGACGCGCACCATGCAGCAACTTTGAGCGGATGTAACGGCTGCTCGTGCATTACTCGTGGATTTTCGGTGCCCCAGAAGCGATAGTTTTGCTGGTAGACGTACCCGCTGAGGTGGAAATGAGACAAAAATGGTCCACTTCGTCCTCAAAATTGAGGACGGCTTGGGCGTAGGTTACACTCGTTTGGCGGTCGACACGCAGCAGCTGATGCACGGACTGAACTTTGTACGGGAACATGCGCAAGTCTTTTAACAAAATTAGCCTTAGGGACGACCGGCTGATTGCTAATTGTGAGGCACGGCGTCTGGTCGATGTTTTCGGCGACAGCTCGACATCCTCGTCAACAGCGGCGATATTCTCGGCACAACGGGCTGGCCACTCTTGGCAACGTCTCGTGTGGTCCCATACTCTTCAAGGTTGGTGATTAAGAATTTTGAGATAACAATCAAACATGACATTACGATGATAGAGAAACATATTTGAGTTACTGGCAAAATTCTGTCCGTCTGTCTGTCTGTTCGGATGTATTTTGAACTTAAGGTTATTTTGACATTCTACAGAGGATTTTTTTCAATTTTTTTTTTAGCGCAAAAATTAACGGTACCTGTCATATAACCGTTATGTAAAAGCTTATTTTTCTCGAAAACGGCTCCAAGAATTTTTATAAAAAAAAAATCAGTGTGCTAATGTAGATATGCATTATATTTTGGTGAAAAAATTATTTAATACGGTGGGCTAAATAAAAACTGTACCTCCCATACGACCGGTTTTTTTTTCTTCCAATTTTTCGAGAACTGGTAATCCGATTATAATCAAAATTGATATTCAAGAAGATGTAGGTAGCCTGAGTAATTTTGCATTAATTTTTTTTCGAAAACTTTTTTTTTGAATTTCTAATAATTTTTTTTATTTTTTTTTTTTTTTTTTTGAAAAATCCATATTTTGAAAACGGGTAAGTGAATTTTTTTTAAATTTTGTTTTTAAATGTACGTTATTTTTATGTTTAAGTTTGTATTCTTGAATTATTTCTTTTAATTTTTTAAAAAAAAAGTTGTTAAAAAAACCGTTTTATTTAAAAACGGCTACTACACACTTTTTTACATTTCCTAAAGAAATAAAATGGCGTTTAAATTATTTCACCCAATACATTTTAACGTACGTTATTCGCACAATCAAAAGTCACAAAAATCGAATAAATGCTTTGATGTTCACTTTAATTTTTTTTAATTTTTTTCTAAAATGTGACCACACATATGAGCAAGTACGTGCGATCCAGTCGTGCAATTAATTTTTCTGGGGTACTGCCTCTTGCGAGGAACTGACAAAACCTCCAAGAGTAAAATTTGTCTCGAAAAAGTGCATCTCATCTAGCCGTTCGGACTAGGCGGTAAATTGTAGGTCCCTTCCATTCTTACAGATTAACAACACACACACAGGAATGGTTGAGAGTATAAGCTCCTTAAGGAGTTGTCGCGCCAATAAATTATAAAAAAAAAATGTATGTCTAAGTAACTACGCGATCTATTAAGAACATTTTATTTTTGCATCTTTATTTTACTCGCGAAATTGAATGTACATACTTTTTCTTAACTTAAAGCTTGAATACCTCAAAAACTTCATTCCAAAAAAAAAAAATTGAAAAAACCCCAAAGCCCAACAAAACTGAAGCCAATGTCCTTGAATTGAGTCATAAATTATGAGAAGCATCTCCATAAATAAATCCACCTTAGTCTTCTGTCCATATTAAAATAAAACCCTCATAGCTTTTAGCTTCCTCATAAGCTCCTGTTCGAATCTTAAAAATCTAAAAATCTATTTCGAATTGATCTCCTCTTAATGGCTTCACAGCCATCTCTCTCAATAGCAAAAGCACTGAGTGCATTTAAGGATGGAAAGATGGAGTGGCATTTCCTCGTGTTTGATCAAAGGATGTTTAAAAAAAAAAAGTACAAGAAGAAGGTCAAGGCACTAACGCAGCAAAATATATTGGACGAGTGAAGTCCATTAAATAGATTACCTACCTGAATGAATTTTGTAAAATCGCACTTTCACTGACATGACGGCTAGTCTAACACAGAGACGTATATACACAGTACACACCTCATCTCTCCCAACCAACTTGGATTTTAGAAGAAGTTTCTTCGTCTTCGTCGTATATAATATACTTTTAGAGTGAAATTCTATTTTAAGAGAACATATTTTTAGGGATAATAAAACCACCTTCTACCTACACTCTCGTACACATTAAATGTTTTGAAAAGGATGGAACGGTACCGCCAACCGATAGCAATCCCATGTCCATCAAAGTCAGAAGCTTTGAGGAGGTTCCTCCTGAACACTTATATTGAACCATCAACCTTAGACTTTATATTACACGTCGATGCACGGAAGGATGCCATTTAAAAAAACCTAAAATAAATCTGGCTTTATTAAATTTATGTTAATAAGTTTGGAAAGGAACTCGCTGTATAGTTGGTTGTATGATATTTACAACTTGAGGGTGTAAGCGGAGTTATAATTGCAGAGGATTTGATCTTCTTTTTTTTTTAATTATACTTAAATAACAAATTGGTGGATAAAATAATACAAGTAAGCTTACGAAAATGTTACACGTTAAAAGGGAATGGATCACTCTACTCCAGCCCACCTTTTAGAGACTTTTTACTATATTTCATAAGTTTCGGTCATCTGAGTATTTGACCTTCTAATATTGTCGATTCAATTTTAATACCAAACAAAATTCTTCTGAAATTCGTTGATATCGATATGCCGAGACGTCAAAGTCGCGGCTGTTTTGGCAACCTCAGAGTACATAAGTCACGCTTGATAGAAACCAACAACTGGTGCTATAATTTAGCTTTTTAATCGGTCACGTCGATTTTGGTTTGATTAATTGCCACGAATCGTCGTCATCGTCGTCGTTGTTTTTTTGTCGCCACTCGTTAGTTCACTGTTTACTTCTCATTCCACTGCTTTCCTGGCCTGGCCTTCCTTTAGGTACACTCGACTCGTATCTAAAAGATAACATTAGTCATAGGCATCCGACACCATCCAACATCCAATCCATCGAAATTCTCTTATTGCCGCCGATATGTGACCAAAAACCGGTACTCCTAGACTCTACTAGAGCTCCAACTACAGCACCCCCATTCTGGTGAGGCATAGCCAATTACAAGGTCTTCTCGTGTGTTCATAATTTTTTCCTTCCTCTGCGATCTATGGACTTCCTTCTCGTGTGTGATTTTTTTTTTTATTTGATTAATTGAATTATTTTTTAATTTGAATTTAAAATTGATTTGATCAGGGAACATACTTGTTACTGCTGCCGATGGTGATGGGGCTTGCCGCATGTGCGATGTGCTATTTGGTGGCGCAGCGACTTGGTTTATGGCTAATTGAAGTTGATTTGTTGCCACAAGGCTTGTTGCGAGTTGAAATTCTATTCTTAGGAAAACACTATTTTTCACATCAAATTAATGAGATCAGCAATGTGTGTGTGTTTTTTTTTTTTGGAAATTAAACAAAATTGCAACATTAAAGCTCATTATATAGTTGTTAAGTGAATAAGATGGATGTTTATCGTGACTAGGGGTAGCTTCCTTTCAAAAGATTGTATAAATTCCAATGAATTATTTTTTTTAAATGTCAAAATTGAGTTAAATACAATAAATTTTCTTTTCCTTTTTTACAGGTAAGTCATATTCAATGGATTTAAAATTGATATAAATGGAAATATTTCTTTTTAGTAAGTACTTCTATGTTAAGATAATCCTTATGTCAAAATATTGAAACGCTTCTTAAAAAATAAAAATAGCTGAATTTATTATTCTATGTCTACTCTTCCACCCGTCCCAATGCGCGAAAATATCGAACGGTTCATCTAGATTAAACATTACTCAGTAATTTATCTGTCGTTATTAAGCTCGCGAACCGCTTTGATGACTCTGCTGAAACTTTCTATTTTTAATGGATGGTTTATTTACAGATTCTCAAAGATTGTCATCATGACAAAAAGTTCTTAATGTTTGTTAAACGGCAGAAGCGGTTGCCCATAATTGAAACTATCGATCATAATGGCTAACATCTCAAGCCCAAACATAACTTTAACCAGCGCTCGTTCTCAGATTGGCTCTGGTAGCACAATTTTGGAAGACATTTAGATTGAATAAATGGCTATCATTATAAGCAACATTGCCGTATATTGGATGACGCGAAGTTAACCCACATGGCATTTCCCCTGTGGTAATGTGTGTGTCTTCGACCTTCTAAAAAACGATGTTTGTGACAGCAACATCGTGAAGTTGAAATTCCTTTTCTAGATTTAAAGCCGAAGAACAGTGTTTCAAGCTCCTCAACATCATACAAAGATTAGAAAGTAAAGCAAGTCAAAACATTCCACATTCGATTTGTTCGGCTAAAGAACGAATCACTTCACTAAATAGTTGAATCGAAAATGGGATCGGGGGGTATAATTAATGGGCATTCCGGGAAGCAGTAGTATTACGGTGAAATAGATTAACGGAAAGAATGCATCTGCCTATTTCTTTAGAACATTGTCCGCAGAAATATCGGTAAAAAAGATTGGGGGAGCTCAAATATCTTTGAAAGTAATTGGTGATACAAAAAAACGAAAATTTTGAAATGATCGGTTTCCACGAGGCAAGTACCAATCCTCAATAATGACAGAAATGGCATATTATTCTCAGTGACAGAAGGCAGCATTGTGTTATTGACGCCTTAAATTTCACTTTATTTTTTATTCCGCATTTGATAATGTTGTCACGGTCGGAATTTAATGTGCTTAACACTTTACGTTGTCATTGAAATTCCACAACCGAAGAGGATGAAAGGTGTCAGTTCAAAAACGATTATATATGAAAAGCTAGGTGTATTTGTTTTAGCAAAGTATTTTAGTGGATTAAAAGTTTCAGAAAGGAGATCGAAGACAGAACATTGGAGAGAGCCCTGGGGCATACCAGCATTTATTTTTAATGTATCAGATTTGAACCCGTTCAATATAACTAATGTGAAACAGCCCGAAAGACAATTTTTAATCCAACGAAGAAGGGAATCATCAATTCCGAAAGAGCCTTGTACTAACTCCATCAAATGTTTTACAAATATCAATTGCAATTATCGAATTTTCTTCGAAACGATTAGTTCGACTATTCGATGAGATAAACCATTATCAAAGTTCTGTCTGTCTGCCTGTTCGTATGTATTTTGGACTACAGCCAAAAGGGTTGTTCTTAACATATGGGGCATATAACAACGTTTTTACTTGCGATTATTTATTTTTCTTTTATTAACGCGCGCACAAGAAACTATTTGTTTCCCTTTTAATGTAGAGCACACTTCGCGGGCATTAAGAAAATAGGGAGGGGAAAGATAGGAGGTGTCGATTAACATTGGCTTTGAATGCTTACACATCAAAATGGAAAGGAAAAATCTCGCCGGGTAAACTATTCCAAATTCGTGTTGTTCGGCTAAAAAAAGAATCTCTATATTTCATGATGAGCAATCTTTGCGAGACGAGTAATAGGGAGAAACTTTTAAGTGGAGGAATGCAACTGGCTTCTTCGAGTGAACATTTTTTTATAAAAGAAACGATTAAATAATGAATGACATGAACCATTGCGTCCGTGTTCGAGAGGGGAAATTGTTTCAGCGGAAGTTCTATTTCTTATCAATCTTAACGGTCGATGTTCTATTCTATCAAGCAGGTGAAGCGATTTTTGCGAAGCACCTGCCCAGAGGTGGGAGTTATACTCGAGTTTAGGGCGTATAAACGCTTTATAAATTGTAGCCAGATCAGAAGGGGATCTATATATAGGGACTATAAGGCAAGTTTAGGTTTCGTGAATATAAAAAAAATTGAGATAACAATCAAACATGGCATTACGATCATAGAGAAGCCTGAAAAAGTGATCGACAAGAAATGTCCTGTCTATCTGTGTGTCTTACAGTATGTATAACGAGCTGCAGCCTAAACGGATTAAGCGATTATTTTAAAATGTGGTGTGTATGATTCTGTTGGCATTCCCCAGAGGGGAAATTGAAATTTAATTTTTAGGACTTAAAATAACGGCACCTTTCGTATGCCCGTTAAGGAAAAGCTTATTTTTCTTGAAAACGGATCCAACGATTTTGATGAAAATGTTAGAAATTTTTTTTTTAGGCATTAGCTACCATCTTGTGGAAACCAAATTTGCCGGTAAAGTCTATTAACGGTACCTTTCATAAAACGGTTTTTTTTTTAATTTTCGACTTTCTCTTTAACGGCTCAATGGATTGAAATCTATTTTTATATTTGAAAAGGCCTAGATTGCGAAAAAAATTCTACATACCAACATTTTGGAAAAATATTTTTTTCTAAATATTTATCTCTGAATTTTTTTTTTCAAATTCAATATTTTTAAAACTTATCAAAAAAAAATTATTTAAAACTTTGAAATTAGGTGTATATTAATAAACTCTATAAAACTGCCTACCAAAATCTAAAACAATTTTTTTTTTTTTAAAAAGCAACAAAAGACACGATTTTATCAAAACCGGTCCTACAATTTTTGAAATAATTTTTTCCCTAAATTCTTTGTTATTTAAGACGTGTGAAAGCGTACTTAATTTTTACTAAAAACTAAAAAATATTTTTGGAAAAACTTTTTTGTATTTTTTAATAATTTTTATTGAAAACTGTTAAGCGATTTTTTTTTAATTCTTTTTAATTTTAATTTATGTTATTTTTGGGCTTAAATTTGCATTCTTGAATAATTTTTTTTACTTTATAAAAAAGTTGTAAAAAAACGGTTTTATTTAAAAGCCGTTTGTTCCGTAATTTTTGAAAAAATCACACTTTTTCAATTTTTTTCAATAAATAAAATAGAATATATGTAAATTATTGAGCTGAAAACTTCTTAACGTACTATCTTCGAAAAATACAAAATTACAAAAATCGAATAAGAACAATGAAGTTCCCTACATGTTTTTAAAATTCATTTGCAATAAAGAAATTTTTCGGAAGTTATTAGAGACTCGATCATGCCAGGACGCGACGACGACGTGGTAATTTCTTCTTCTTCTCACAATATTTTCTGTTCTTCGCTCAAGATATCCCAATGGTACCGTGGGCACGAGGATGTACTGATCCGAATCAATGTTTGCTCTACGGAACATTGGGTCCTCTATGATACTGGTTGATGTGGTTGAAAGTTAGGTTAGGTTGGATTAATTAAACAGTGTCTTGTTATAACACCTATTAAAGAGCTGCAGATATCTGCTGAGGGAAAAAAAGTCAGTATAGACCGATTCAACTCTAGGTGAGTACAGATTTTCTTTATCTTTATACAAGTAAGTAGTATTAATTGACAAGTTTATAATAATTTTTTGTTTCCTAAATTCCTATTCTGTTGTGTTCATTGCTTGAAATGTCTCAATATCCCGGCGTCCAGCACAGGTTATAATAAAACTGTTCTGCCAACTCCTTAAGAGATAATCGATAGTTTTATGCTGTGATTGAGTTTGAAGAGACGGTTCCGAGAGATTTTAAAGCGGCCTAGGTGCTTAAAAAGATGCCGATATGCCGATGCGGAAGTATCTGTCAAATGTTCTTCATTACTAACACCATCGGAAGCCAGCTGTCCAATTTTCGTCCGTATAATGGATGGCTTTGTTATCGTAAGAGGAGGAAAGCTCCCACTTTACCCAGCAGGAATTGTGACTTTTTTTGACGTGATATCGTCTTATAAATCGATGATACGCAACACATGAAATAACATGACTCATGCTGACAACAAAAGTAACGCGTTACTCTAACCACGATACTGTCATTTCTTCAACTAAAATCAATCTCAAACATATTATGAGCGCCAGGCCAACATCAGATGTATGTATGTGTGTATGTATGTCGAGTATGTATTCCTAAACCGCCCAACGGATTTTAATGAAACTTGTTCCTGGATTGATTATTTTCGCATTTCACATTAAAACATGTTTTTTCTATGGCGTAGTAACGATGGCTCCACTGAAACATTTTACTCGCTGGACCCTGAACTTTGCTTAATTTGTCAATATTGGTTACTTTTACTTTATCTACAATACTCCCATCCCATAAGCGAGTATTGCATCGGTCTGTCGGCCATAGCGTAGAGCCAGTGAGTGATGTGTGGACACCTTATCTGTTTTCTCCGGTTTTCTTACAAAAAAAAAATGGGCACGACTGGGTCACACGTACTTGCTCTAATGTGCTTAATCAAGAAGGCAAGATCTTTGATCGAAACAAGTAACATTTACGTACAAATATAACACGTTCTGAACTTATAAATAGTGTCAAAACCACAATCATTAACGGTTTTTAGTAAAAATGGAGTATGCCATCACACGTCTTGTGTAATAACAAATAAATGAAAAAAGTATTTCGAAAATTGTAGGACGAATTTTGATAAAAGCCTGTTTTTTATTTTTATTTTTTTGAAAATGTTGGTATGCAGTTTCATAGATTTTGTTTGATTGGTTTTAAAAATATGGATTTTTCAAAAAAAAAAATCAAAAATTAATTCTAATTAGAAAACAAAAGTTATATAAAATGTTGATATGTATATAAGAAATATAAAATTTAACCGAAATCCAAAAAGCCGTTACCGAGAAATCCAAAAATTAAAAAAACCGTTCAATGAAAATTTGGTACTTATCAAATGATAGCCAATCCCAATAAAAGAATTCTCAAAAATTTTCATTAAAATCGTTGGAGCCGTTTTCGAGAAAAATAAGCTTTTCCTAAACGGTCATATGGCAGGTACCAATATTTGTTGGCTTAAAAATAAAATTTCAATTTCCCCTCTGGGGAATTGTAAAAGAATCACACACACAAAATTTGAAGGTAATCGCTTAAGCCGTTTAGGCTGCAGCTCGTTATACATACTGACAGACAGACAGACAGAGAGACATTTTTTGTCGATCACTTTCTTAGACTTCTCTATGATCGTAATGTCATGTTTCATTGTTATCTCAATAGCCTTATAGTCCCTATAATAGCAAGTAAAAAGTGTAACTATTTAGCAAACCACACTACTTTCCCATTTGGGTAACTTATTAATAGCAGTTTGTAAGAGTAGTGTTAATGTGTGATGATGTTTAGCTTGCCTGTCAAAAGCAATGTCGCCACTTTCCAGGTTGATTGACTAGAGTATACTTCCGAATGTACAACATACTAGCTATAAGCATGTAGCTATAACAATGTCATTCCATAAGGAAGTCGACTACTTAGCCAGCGAACAAATGTCATTTTCTATGGTCATGAACTTTAAGCTAGTCCCGACGACGCACAAATCGCCAAATTAAAGTCTGCGAAAGGCCGACGTCTTGTTCGGGACGAGAAATGGGTCGCCTCGGGTTCTGGTGAACACTTTTAAGGACCGTGGCGATGTTCTCCGCCGATCTTGTATTCCTTTGACAAACAAATTTTGGCTGATTGACTACCGAACCGGTGGTCGTCTGAAATAAGGGCACCAAACGTTGAAGAGTCGACTATAAAAGGCACCAAGTCTACAGTTAAATATCAGAAACAAGTGCAACGTGATTGTGATAATAATGTTTTATCATTTGGACATGGTGACATATAAACAACAGATTTGAGAGATGTCTCCAAAACAACATGGCTGCCAAAGGCTGCCAAAATTTACCCACTCCAATTAAAAAAAAACAAAAACCCTTTACTTAGAGCTTCCTTGAGCTCTAAAATATTCACCCAGAAAGAAGGGGCTAGTAAGAACGTTTAATTATGATGCTTAGTTGGGCAAGAAACCATTGTCTTAGTTTAAGCTATTATTCCCAAAATTTCCTTAAACTTAACTTCATCTTTTAGTACAACAATTATGAAAAGAAATTACCTCCTACAAAGTTTTATCTGATGTATCTACAAATTCCCAAAAAATCAAAAAAAAACAATAAAATTATTATTAAAAAAATATTAATTAAGGTCTGTTCCCAACAACAAAAAAAAACAGCTTTCGTTAATTTCCAAACAAAAACGGGTTTAAAAAGGTTGTACGACGAGTGAAACTGAAACCATAAAGGAAGTACGCTAAGGAATTCGAGGTAGACATCACTTGATTTATACCTCAAACCAAAATGTCAAGTTTATTCACTTTTTCCAGAGTCGGTTGTTGATTTTTTATTTCTTTAGTTTTTTTTTTTTTTTTTTTAGTTTTATTTTCCCTGATTCCACCTTTTTCACATTTTTTACTGGCCTCTTGTGGTTTTTATTTTGTTCATCAGAAAAAAAGTACCGAGACTGACTTATAACTGTTTTAAAAAAAAACTCCAACTCGGGAGTTATGCCTCAAGTGCTGTTAAGAACAAAATGAAAAAAAAATGCTGTTCGTCTTTTTTAAGCAGGCTTTTCACTGCCGAAACTTATATCACCCGCCAAGAAGCCGTTTAGCATACTCTGCAAGCCAAATTAAGGGCAGCATTACCGTGAAGACATACATAAGTATAGTTACTAGTTCCGTTGGCAGAGGTAGAGTTGGTTGGTAGTTAATACACAAACCACACACCAAAACGGCAATTATTCCAACTATTTGCCATTTCGATTCTTATCTGGACGACGATGTGGAGGCTAATTTATTTTGAAATGTTAGATTGCCGCAAACACATTTTGAGATACAAACGTAGACCTTGCAATAATTGCTGGGTTGGGACTGGGGAGACGAAGGACGATATGACCTGCGATTGCGACGCAACGAATATGGATGGAAAAAGGGAGCAAATTAACGTTTGTGGCTTAAATAGTGTAGTGAATAAAATATAAATACTACAGTGCTGTGCAGAAATTTTGTACAAGTTTTGTTATAACTTGGAATTTGGTGCGTAAGAGGACACTATATCTATAAATGTTTCCTGTCTTTGTTTAGTATAAAATTTTAAAAATGTTTTGGTTTTTTATTTGCGATTTATAGGGACTATAAGGCAAATTATGAATTCGTAAAAAAAAATTTGAACAATCAGGCATGACATGATGTGCGTCGTATGTCTGTCCGTCTGTACGGATGTATATTGAACTACAGCCTAAACGGTTTGGCCAATAGTCTTCAAATTTGGAATATAAGGTTATTTTGACATTCTACAGAAGACTTTTTGAATTTTTTTTTTTAGCTCTAAAAATAACGGTACCTATCAAATAACCGTTAAGTGAAAGCTTATTTTTCTCAGAAACGGCTCCAAGAATTTTTATGAAAAAAATTTGGTGAACAAAATTCAAGATGGAGGGCTACTTTCTCGTAAACTGGTCATCGGAATTCAATCAAAATTGATATTCAGGAAGATGTTGGTAACCCAAGTTATTTTATTTTAGAGTATTTTCGAAAACTTTTTTTTTTATTTTTATTAAATTTCTCATTTTTTTTTAATTATTTGTTTGCTTAAGTATGCATTCTTAAATTATTTTTCTTATTTTTGAAAAAGTTATTAAAATAAAATCGTTTTATTTAAAAACCGCTCCTACGATTTTGGAAAAAACCAACCTTCCGTTGAAAAATATTTCACGTACTTTTTTCAAACAATCAAATGTCAGAAAATCGAAACAAAAAAACTTTGAAGTTCCCTTAATATTTTTCAAATTTTATTCCAAGCTGTGACCGCACATAAGAGCAAGTACGTGCGATCCAGTCTTGCAATTTATTTTTTAAGGTTAGAATAATATGGGTTGAGACTTTAGACTTTTTAAATGAAAACTATAAGTAAAATTTGTCTTCAGTAAGTGCATCTCAGGTAGCTGTTCGGATTCGCCGGTAAATAGTAGTTCCCTTCCATTCTTGCAGATTCACAATACACACAGAAATGGTTGACAGTACAAGTAAGTAGGCTTTGGGTCCTTAAGGAGCAGTCGCGCCAGTAAATTTATTTATTGACATATACATAGTATATTTTAATTCAATTCAATTGATTCTATTCGCAGAAAGCAAGAAAACTGCTTTCTAAATAGTTTTTTTAAGTTTTTTTAAATCAATATCTTATTCAAACATTGTATATTAAAATTCTAAATTTAATTTTTCGTAATGGCTTAGTAAAAATATCAGGTGAGCTGGTTTTCAGTTAGAACTCAAAAATACTCTCAACGAACTTATATCGAATAAAATAAAGCCTTACCATTCATGTGTTTGCTTCGTTGATTGTATTCAGGATTTCACTCCAATTCAATGGCATTTTGGTTATCCAAATAGAAATTTGATGTGGCAAAATCTTCTATCAGTAGCTCATTCGGTTTTCTTAACAACCTACCATATACTTTGCTTCGGTAGTAGATATGGCAACACATTACATTGGCCGAATAGAAAACTTAGCTAAAGGGCTGATGAATGTCTACCTGTAATCAACCCCACACTGTTGCGAGAATCCTCTAAGAACTAACCTAGCTTTGTATCTATCTGGTTCATTTTCAGTTACATGCTTGTTCGTCTAGACGCAACGATTATCTATAATTTTCTTCCCAGGCGGAATGCTGACCAGTTTCTAGGTATTCTTTCTTCTATTCTTCTTTCAATGCTGCCTACCACTTCTCCTTTTTACGTGACCCAAAGGCCTCATCATTACTTTGTTTTTCGCATATTGCTGGCGTCACAAACGCTTCCGGTTCTTTGGACTTCTAAAGTGATAAACTAGGTTTTTCATTCCTTAAAATTTTAGCTCCAGGAACTTTATTTACTTCTTCAGTTGCGGCACTTTCAATATCAATGCCTTTTGACTTTTCTTAAACGACTACTAACAGGCTCGAAAGGTGGACCAAGTTCTCAAGGCTTTAAATTGTTAGCATCATAAATATTATTAGTTGTAAGATATTCAAATTTTTCAACTAACGGACACATTTTCGACTTCATATTCAATTATTTTGTTGTCTGTCATAGTTTTAAAAATAACATCACGACTCATCTCGATGTTATCGCCTTTTGGAAAATAATTGCTGTAGCCCTTTCAGGATATCAAACAAAAATCCCTTTTGCTACGATATTTTGGTGTGCAGGAATGTGAGCGTATGTAACATTCATCCCCGAACAGAGTTTCTATAATCGGGTTTGTGCTCAGTCACTTTTGGACTTATGGACTTTTTCAATTTAAATTCGTTGATCCCATAGGATTGAGTTGCTAAGTCTGCTTCAATCAATAATCGTAAAAATTTGTTGTTTTTTGTTCTTCAAATTTATTCATTATCTGGCAAGCAAAATATTGCTGAGAGAAAACTCAATGCTTTGTTTTATTCATAAATTCATTTTTATTTTTTATTTAAAGTCAGACACAAATTCATAAAAACTCCTCTAATTATTAATAACTTTCAACAAAGATATTTGCTCCTTGAAAGCACTCTAAGATAAACTATATTACGACATTACAAGTATCCTAACAATAATGCCTTTTTACCTAAAACTGTTTTCTTCAATTAATCACGGTTTCTGGTCGACGCCAGTCATATTCAAGCCCCAATGCTTTGGGCTGCTCCATCCTACCAGCGTAAACCAGCAATGCCACTCTGTCTTCTGCAATAAAATTAACTACTTTTTTACCTAACAAAATTCACACCCATAAAAGTTAGAAACGAGAAAAAAGATAAAATAAGTTTTGTTATACAAATAAATCGAGTTGTTTTTTTTTTGCACAGCACTGTTCCTTTTTAATGGCGTTTGTATAAAGCAATCCGATTCAAATCTATGAAATAAAATACATCAAGCCATTCGCACACTAAAGCAAATCAGATACGAACGCAAAAAAAAACCCGAGCAAAGATGCAGAAGTGTGTTAATTAACCCGTTTGCATGTACTTAAATGGAATTTTTTACCTTTTAATGGCCCAGGTATGGAGTGGGTACGCTGGGGCTAACCTAGCACTGGTTATTCTGATGACGATAATGGTGGGTATCTGTTTTGAAGTCATTAAGTATAAAACGCTTTACCAAGAATAACTAGAGGGCTTCAGAAAAGCTGCAGCTCATCCGGTAAAAAAGGATGTTAATCATTGATGAGGACTACTCTGATGTGCTTTGTCTTTCCTAACAAAAAATATTTAAAAAAATGAAAAATCTAAAAAAAATAAAAAAAACGATTGTCCCCTTGATTTGATGATGAAGATAAGATCATCCTAATGAGTTCGGTTCAAATTCAAAAGATAAAAAACCGAACGAAGCCCACAGAGTTGATTCGGATAAACAAAGGAATGTCTATAGAGAATAAACTAATTGTAAAAAAAATCTGTTGTTTTGTAAGTAATGGTTGGAGGATTTTCCCAGAAGATATGAACAGAGCTCTAATTAATGGCCAAAAACAAAAATTGCTAATTGTCAGGCTGTTTTTTTTTTTTTTTATTTTATTGATAGAAATAAACCGGGCGAAGGGGAATAAGCATTTCAACTACGTATAGTCTGTTCACCAAAAATTGTCAGTACAGGGAAGATAGGACGTTTGCCTCTCAGTCTAGTTGCATTGACTTGCATATTTCAGTTTCAAGTAAAAGCTCTAACAGGATTTTCGTACTTATCATTATAAATCGCCGCAAATGGGAGAGCAATGTGCGTAGGGTTACCACTTGCTGATTACAACACAATACATTACTATAAATTAAAAAAATATACATTCACTTTTTACTAAAAAAACATTATCATTTTACAGTTTAAAAACAATTTTAACCAATTTCAGTACACTGTATTTAATACTACTAAATATATTTATTTTTATTAATCACAATACCACATCACTTTTATTAAAACACAATATCAAGTCAAAATACTTTTACGTAATGCAATTGCAAAATTCGAAAAAATAACTTCTTTCTACTAAATTACCAAAAGCCAACATAATGTAACTGCATTTTTATGATTTTCCAACTATTAGTACTATTAATACACAAATGCGACAACATCTACCCCCTCACACTACTAAATTTGTTCTCAAAAGCTCCAAAACCGTAAGCCCAAAAAGCCCAATGTCATAAAAAACAATAAAAAAGCTATAAGGAGTGTTTTCGATTGGCAAAGGTAACTCTGTTGGTACTATACCTTTTTTCAATTCACATAGAAAGGGTAGGTAGAACTAGAAGTGAGGAAACGATCATTATACGTTGGTGGCGATCGGTTATGGTTGAGCGTACGAGTTAAAAAAAAAATTACACATAATTCATGTACCTACGTTTGTGGCTTTGTATCTTTTTCACTAGTAGTTTTCTTAATTCAGTGTCCAGATAATATAACACCTGTTTTGATTTTTTTGTTTAAGTATGCATTAACGATTATTTACTTTTATAAAGACAAACTTCTCATGAAACAGCAACAAATTCTGAATTAATGTAAATTGTACCAGTCGATTAATAAAGTAGACAAATATAAGAATTTTACAAGGGTGGGTTGGAATATCAGCATTTTCACCATAAGTGAACACATCAAATATTTCAAAAATGGCCAACAACACTGAAAACATGTACATTGCAAGAAGTATCAAACAAAAAACCGCTAACAGTATTGAACGAAAAGAAACACGAACATTTGCGTAAAACAAGAAGCAATACTTTAGCTTCAGGATTAATTGATAATTGATAACTGATAACTGATAATTGTTAATAGATTATTGATAATTGATAATTGTTAATAGATTATTGATAATTGATAGTTGAAAATTGATAATTGATAACTGATAACTGATAATTGTTAATAGATTATTGATAATTGATAATTGGTATTAGATAATTGATACCTCATTGATAATTGACAATTGATAATTGATCATTGATAATTGATAATTGACAATTGATAATTGATAATTTATAATTGATAGTTGATAATTGATAATCGATAATTGAATAATTGATAATTGATAATTGATACCTAATTGATAATCGATTATTGATAATTGATAATTGATAATTGATAATTGATATTTGATATTTGATAATTTATAATTGATATTTGAAAATTGATAATTGATGAGTAATAATTGACAACTAATAATTGACAACTGATAATTGATTATTGATAATTGGTAATTATATCCCAACGAATAAGAGAAAAACTTAAAAGGATGGTGACATTAGTACTGATAGTATTCTTTCAAAATATAAATATAAAATTAAAAAAGTCGCATGACAACGCATCTGTCCAACTTTTTTTTAACATCAAAGCTAGGAAGTTAGATCTTTACTAACTTTGAATTAACAGATTGCGTTTTCCATCGTCATTCTACACAGACGGGCCAGAGATCAGAGTTACCAAAACTGTACATTGCGCTTTATTATATTGCTTGTCTCTATAAATGCTGTTAATAAAACAATTTTTTTTGTATTGGCGCGAAAGCTTTTTAAGGAGCAAAGGCCTAGTGACTTATACTCTCAACCATTCCTGTGTGTGTGTTGTGAATCTACAAGAATGGAAGGGACCTACAGTTTACCACCGAGTCCGAACGACTACATGAGATGCACTTGGATGGAGGTTTTCGAGGTTGAATAAATGTTGGGCAATGGGCATCCGTATGACGTTTTTGGGTTTTCCAAAATCTGCTGTAATGCAAATATTTGGTTGTTAATGAATGGCTGCTTACATCCATATGTACTACAACAGAAAAAATCTTGTTGACAATTATGTAGAGAAGAAAAGACTGTCTCTTTAGTTGAAATAGTTTATATAGAATCTCCATACTTATAGACCGATCAAACAATGCAGCGATACCATTCATAGGCTATCCTTTATTCTTGCCACTAAGTTACTTCGTAGCTCAGAAGAAATGAAACAATTAATATTAAATACCAAATAAAACAACCGATTCGACGTAATTGAAAAATCTGTCGCAAAAACCAATATGGCTAATTAGTACTCATTTGAAATATTAAATATTAAATACTAAACTTATAATAGATTCTTTCAATCTTAAAGGGAGAGAAAAGTTAATACAACAACGAACACGAACAACATCGAACAAAATGCTCATAAAGCTTTCAGTTCGATAACATTCCCGTGCAGGTTCAGCTATGGAAAGTTCGTCAGATAATCCATCAGTTTCGACGGGCTTATTGGTGTCAATCTTTTTATAAAGTCAGCTTTATTTCGTCGAAATCGGGTGGGCGGAGTTGTTGTTATATTTCGTGGTTTATTCTGCCTAACAACAGAATATATTTCGTCATTGCCGTTTTACAGTCTTCATAATTAGTTTTTCCATATTCTCAGCATTGACTGAATATTGAATATTTACCATTTTTTTATATTGACCACTTTGTTTTTAAATTAAATGATCCAGTAAATCCGTTCCATTTAACTTATAAACATTTTCCCATAAGTCTTAAGTCAAACAAATGTAATATCCACTAGAAAATCACCAATGATTTTCACAGCCCTCCGGTCACTCTTCCAGTGCAGATTCTTCATTTTTATCTAGACTCTAGGCGATAACGAAGCCTTTTGTTCCTCCCTAAGGGAGAAACACTTTTTGATAGCTCATATGGAAGCCCTTCTTATTTCTGAGTAGTTTTTGGTGAGGGTGGTGCATTTTGAGAACCCATAATGGTGGTTGAAATAAACTGTTCCTTTTATATTTATAAAAAAAGTTCAATAAAATTGCATAAGGTTTGTTTAGTTATAAATAATAAATAACTTTTGAAAAACAGAGGGAGCAAAAACACATCTTATGTACTCTACAGTCTATTTCAACTGGTATAGTAACAGCTCTGAACACCCTTTTCAAGTTAAAGTAAAGTTGTTCTTTTACAAAGAGTGAGAGATGATTCTCTGGGGAAGATTTTGTTGGACCGCAAGAAGGGTCTTGAACCATGGGGCTTTTTCAAGAAAACTATGTATATTTGTTGAATATTGATAGACCATGAATATTTATCACACCTGCAATATTCTTCATCTCGTAAATATTAGACAAAAAAAAATACTTAAGCAAGAAGCTTTTAATTCCAATTTACTAGAGACTAGACTAGAGTATTAAAGTTCTAATTGATTTTGCTCCGATGGTCTTCTTTGACTCGACTTCGATGGTCTTTTCTTACGAAATCAAAACTGGGTTTAATTTTACTCTAATAATAATTATCCATTAACCGTTTTGTGTTTTATAAATTTCGATTTTTTTTTGTTGACCCATTGAGGTGCAACAAATACCCGAACTTCTCCCATTTTAAATACAACATCTTGAATTAAGTGATGAATGAATTGTGATGAATATTGTAAAATTCACGCCACAAAAGAATTCTGATGATTTGAATTTTTAGAACCATTTTAATTAGCGATGATACCATTAGCATATTTAATTAAAAAATTTAAAAAATTAGAGAATCAATCAATCAATATTTAAAAAATTCTAAATAAGTTTAAAAATCACTCTTGACAACAAATTTTGCACAGTTTTGCATGTCATAAGGCATACACGGATAATATTGGTTAACTTATGGCCCGATCTGCTTAGTTTCGAATAAGGGCCTTCTAAAGAAACGGTTTCGAAAGAATAACCTTACTTACAGGTAGGTGTAGTACAATTTTTGAAATAGCATTGACTTTGACTAAGAAGATTATTTGGGGTTCCATCTTCGAAATTAATAGAAAACTTGGCCACTTTTGTTCCGCGATGGTAGCCATCACCAAGTTTTTTTTTTTTTTGAAAAATCGATATTTTGAAAATCGGTAGGTGAATTTTTTTTTCTGTTTTGTTTTTAAATTTAAATAATTTTTGTGTTTAAGTTAACATTCTTGAATATTTTTTTTTAATTTTTAAAAAAAGTTGTTAAATAAAAACCGTTTTATTTAAAAACCGTTCCTACGATCCTACTTTTTTCTGCTGAAAAATATTTTAAACCCTTTTTTCAAACAATCAAAAGTCAGAATATCAAAAAAAAAACTTTGAAGTTCCCTTAATATTTTTCAAATTTTATTCGAAGCCTTGACCGCACATAAGAGCAATTACGTGTGATCCATTCATGCAATTTATTTAAATTGCCTTTGGTAAGCTCATGGAACGGTGATTGGTTTTTCACAGCGTTTGGGATGAATTTTCGGTTACATTTTTTTTATTCCCAAGAATTTTGTTAAATCTTTTGCAAACTTGTTGCCTGCTATAGTTGACGATGTGCTCGACTTTCTCTGGCAAGGGTCTGATGCCATTCTGATCAACTAAGTGCCCAAGAAACCGTGCTCCATCCTCTTCGCAGCTGTTGGACATCGATGGCATCGTATGTATGAAAAAACGAAATTTAAATCCTACAAAGCCTCATGCATATACTTACCTCTGCATCGTTTGGGCGGCATTCCTAAGGCCGAAGGTTATGAACTTGAATAATAATAACCCAAAGGGTAATGAAATTGCCATTTTTGGTACGTTTTCCGGTTGTATTGATATTTGATGGAACGCGCGCCGCAGATCGATGGTGGAAAAAACTGTTTTGTCGTGCAGCATGTTGGTGAAATAACTGATGTATTCCATATGACTTAATCTGTGTTCTGTTAACGGCGCAGGGACATAAGTCCCCGGGACATAAGTCCCAGTTTTACGTTCCCACCAAGGTGGGACATAAGTCCCAACTTTTGTTTCGTGAAGGTGGGACATAAATCCCAAATTTTGTAAGAGATAGTATTTAATAAGGAACTAAAGTTATGACTCAAATCTGAGCTCTGTGAAAAAAGGTCCCAAACAAATTGTCTGAATTGAATTTTTTTCATTTTCAGTATGAGGTAGGTATGGGGAGAATGCTGCCCCCCTGAAACCTCCCTGCTTGGGCTCACTATAGGATTTGGAGTAGGTGCGAGATTGGGTTTATGCAATGGTTCTTTAAATCAAAAAATCAATAACATTTTTTGGTGGGACTTATGTCCTAAAACGTAAAATTGGGACTTATGTCCCGGGGACTTATGTCCCTACGCCGCTGTTATTAGCAAACAGTGTAATGTCGGATTTCTGAGTGGCTATCTGACGTAGAGTTACACAGAAACGTCTGCGCCAGTGTCAATTAAGTATTTTCTTGTCGTTGTCGTATTTTTTTGTTGACTTGCTGTCGCAATGATGAGCCTAAAAATGCAAGGCGTTTCATTGCGGATGTGGAAGTTTTCTAATCTGTCAAAACAGCGCGAAATCGCGTCTATTTTAGTTGCGATTGTTTGCTCGTTTAGAAAAGATGTTCCTTGGTGTTGTAATTTAGAAATGACATTTCCGTTGTTTCGATTATTGTGTCTGCCATTTGAACAAGTTGTGTGAGAGTGATGACTCTTCAATGCAGCCAGGATAGCTTGAACCTCTTGTGGCAAGCGTTGAAGCCATATATTTTTTTAAATAATCTTCCCCGATTGAAATACCAGCAAGGCTTTTTAACTCGTTCAACAAAAATGAAGGTTTTTTGTCACCTAAATTGACTTCTGACAAATTTTCCTAATTTTTCTGTGTTCAGAGTCTAAAAAAATGTTGATTAATGATTTTTTTTCAAATGTTCATACCTTTTTCCGTAGCTGGTGGTTGCATTATCAGTACCATGCGGCGTGCCTGCCAATAGGCAATGGTAATACTTTATCACCTGGCTTCCTCAGTAATTTTTTTTAGTTTTCCTTTGATTTGTGTGTAAAAACGAAAGATATATTTTTAAAAAGTTTCGGCACTCGGGTTCACCAATTTTTAGACGTTTTAATGCTTTGGGGCAAATAAAATATTTCTTCGAAAATAAAAGGTGCATGGTTGGTTGTCAGTCAACAAGTGAAGTGGCACATCAATTTTGTCTATTTATTTTGTCTCTTTCTTCTTACAAACCAAAAGTGTACACTAAGGACTAACATTTATTTTATAACTTGTACATTACGAAATCTTTAAGGCATAGTGATAAGTAGGGCTCTGAAATGTTCCAAACTCTGAGGTGCTCTGAACTCTAAAATGCTCTAAGCTCCTACAAAGTAATTGGGCCATATGATATAAATATAATATAGAGCCATTAACAGCTTTTTCCTTCTTCAATTGGAAGAATTTGGAATGAAGGATGATGTTCCAACAGGACGGAGTAATAGTACACACTGCAAGAGCGTCAACCAATATTGTAAAGAAAAGATTTCCGTGTTATCGAATCTCTCGCCTGGATTTGACTGCTTCAGACTTTATTGGGGAATTACTTGAAGTCGTAACTCATAAGTTTATTTAAACCAGACGCCATTAAAGACGACATCCGATAGAAATGAAAGAACCTTTTGCAGGAGGTTCAGCATCAATTCAAGTTCTGAAATTAACACTTTTTTTCGTAAATTGATTCGCATGTAAAAAAGTGTAAATAGAACTTTTCTCAATATTCATACATACTCATACTCATACAAATTGTCATTTAAAATACATGTATCTCTACCCCACAACAGACTAGACAATACGATTCCAAAAGGTCGACTTTATCATACTTACATCAAACAGCCGCACATGCAAACGCATATCTGATTGAAAAAAAGCCTTTAATAGCCAAAGCTACACCACAGACTACAGCAATGTTTTTTTAAACCCTAATGTGATCCAAAATTGATAAGACAATTCTGTTCAATTGCCCCTGTTCCTATTAGCCATTGCAAAAAACACACGTTAACCAACCCTCACAAGTTCTATATTAAATAAATTTTAATTTGTAATCACACACATGCAATGCAAAACAGAATGCCTACAATTAAATCCGCGAAAAGCACTGCCACACAGTGAAGCATTTATCAGCGCCACCTATTTAATAGCTTCCCGATAGACTAAGTTCCACCTATTGTTCCATACTTGGCTGACGAATAATTGCTAAAGCCGTTGTCTGCCGCACTTTTAAGAGTCGGTGGGGCAGATACAAAAAAAAACTTCAAATGTGCATATAGCATGAAATGTAATGATAATGATGTCGGCTTCAATAAAGACAAACGAAACAAAAAAAAAGGAACGAAATTCAAAGCCTCGGCTAAGACGAGACGTGTGGTAATACCTAAGGGAGTCTTGAATATTAAGTTTGAGGCTTCACCTCATCGTCGTCATCGTCATCGTCTTCGTACCATGGCCAGACTTCAGACCCCAGACACAGCATAATGTACTCGTATATGCGCGCAGATGGTACCCACCTCGAGGGGCAAAAATACAAAAAAAAAAACAACAACAACGACTTAAAAACGACAAAGCATCAACATCAACCTCAACCCAAGCAATGAACACCTATAATTAGAGGAACCTTACCTTCACGTTAATTTTATTCGAGGAACTCTAACCCTTGGGGCGGTCAGCACATGTACACTCATCCGGCAATGAATTATCCCAAAATGGGGCTATTAAGTGGGAAACGGGCAAGATCTGATGCACGGGTGTATCGTATAAGTGTGAGCTGCAATTGGGCCCCAAGTGTTGTGGCTATGGTTGTAGTTGTTTTGTGTGCCAACGTTAACGCTGTCGAACTTTATCGGGAATTGGTCGGGGCCATCTCTTGGCTTTTTTGTGCTGCGTTTGGTGTTTGGAGCGGCTTCAGTTAATTTTTTTTAGGCCAACACCGTTTGGTATACGATTGTACACGTACACAATGATGGTAGGTCGCAGTGAGCCTTCGTTGTTCGTTTGCCCGATTGGCGATGATGGCAGTTTATCCTGCTCCACACCAGGCGGCCGGCCAAAGCATGTGCAATACACCTCACAGGAATTTTTTTTTCTTCAACAACACTAAAGGATTATAGTTATTAGTTCAGGGCCGCGTCATCGCAGTTATCTGCCAGAAAAGGTGTTATTTACGTAAGAATTATGAGAAAGATTATTAATAACAACTTATTTACGTGTATGCTATATATTTGTGCAGAATTATAAGCTAAAATAATGTTTAATTGTTCTTTTTTAAAATATTTAAAAATAAATTGCACGACTGGATCGCACGTACTTGCTCATATGTGTGGTCACATTGTAGAATAAAATTTAACAAAATTAAAGTGAACATCAAAGCATTTATTTGGTTTTTGTGACTTTTGATTGTTTAAATAAACTACGTTTAATTGTATTGAGTGAAATAATTCAAACGGCATTTTATTTCTTTAAGAAATGTTAAAAAATGTGATTTTTTTTTCAAAATTGTAGGAGCGGTTTTTAAATAAAACGCTTTTTTCTTGACAACTTTTTTTAAAAAATTGAAAAAAATAATTCAAGAATAAAAACTTAAGCACAAAAATAACATACATTTAAAAACAGAATTAAAAAAAAAATATTGATTTAAAAAAAAAAAATTAAAAAAATTATTAAAAATACAAAAAAAAAGTTTTAGAAATAAAATTAACGCGAAATTACTTAGGCTACCTACATCTTCTTTAATATCAATTTTGATAGTAATCGGATCACCAGTTTTTAAAAAAGTCGGAGAAAAAAACCGGTCCCATGGGAGGTACCGTTTTTAGCCCACCATATTAATTTTTTTTTTCACTAAAATATAATGCTTACCTACATTAGTACACTGATTTTTTTTATAAAAATTCTTGGAACCGTTTTCGAGCAAAATAAGCTTTTGCATAACGGTTATATGACAGGTACCGTTAATTTTTTTAGCTAAAAAAAAATTGAAAAAACTACTCTGCAGAATGTCAAAACAACCTTATGTTCGAAATACATTAATATGAATACATCCGTAGAGACAGGTAGACAGACGGACAGAATTTTGCCAGAAACCCAAATATGTTTCTCTATCATCGTAATGTCATGTTTGTACCTATAATCGCAAGTAAAAAATACTTGGTCTAACTAATACAGTTGTTAAAGCATTGGGCATCCATTGGCCCTTCAGTATGCCGGTTGTTTCGAAAAAAGGCTTATAAAAGATGATGGTATTCGATCAAAAATTTAAATCTTAAGTAAACAGAAGGCGGAATTAAGAATCTGATCGATGAGTTCAGGAATATGTTCCAGACATTTTTCATTGAGGGGATAACCAACACCTCCAGTGCAACACATTGTGCTAGGGATAATGTAAAACTTTTTGGTCTATTTTTAGTCAGTGGGTCTAGTGAAGTCCTTTTATATGATCAGTGGTTAGCAGCAGAATTTTCAAAACATGAACTCTTCTTCCTTACATTTCTCTGACGGATACAGAGATTTTAGGTAAGTCGATTTTGTGCGTTTGAAGCATGATACTCAAAGCATTCAATGTAAACTCATCTCTATCGTTTCCTAACGACCAAATCGAGTTACTTAATATCAATATGGTGATCCCGTTCAGTAGTGACGTTCCACTTCAAATTAGAACCATAAATCAGAGTGAACGTCGCTGGTTTGAATGAAATTCACCCGGAGAATCGACCTCTCGAAGCAGCCTAAAGCGTCGTCATCCAACAGCGTCCATGCGTCTACACCATAGAGCAGGACTGGGATGATGAGGGTCTTATGCTACTAAATTGCCTCTTCTAAGCCCGAAGAAGCAGCGACTGGCAGGAGTTATTCTTCGTTTGATTTCAGCGCTGGTGTTGTTGTCTGAAATAATAGCGGAGCCAGGTAGACAACTAACTACCTCAAAGTCATAGCTGTGTATCGTGATGTTTTGTCTAGAACGTCTATGTTGGGTGTCTCTTCTTGATGACAGCATATACTTGGACTTTTTAAAGATCGTGCCTCTGGTGTTGACGTTAGAGTTCTGCACTATTTTTTCAAGTATGATGTTGAAAAAGTTGCAGGACAGCGCATCGCCTTCTCCTTTTTTGACTCCAAAGGTGTCGGTGAGGTTTTTACCGACCTTAACGGTGCAGCGTTTTCCATCGTCATTTTACACAGACGGACGAGTTTAGTAGGGATGTTAAAACTGCACCTTGCTCTATATAACTTGTCTCTATAAATGCTGTCGTACGCGGCTTTGAAATCGATGAAAAGGTGGTGGGTATCGATTTGAAGTTCTTGGGTTTTTTTCCAAGATCTGCCGTTATGTTATTATTTGGTCGATAGTGGACTTTCCTGGTCTAAAACCGCACTGATATGGATCTATCAGGTTGTTGACGACTGGCTTTAGGCGTTCACACAATACCGCAGAAAAGATTTTGTAGGCGATGTTAAGGAGACTGATACCCCTGTAGTTGGTGCAGTTCAGAGGGTCTCCTGTTTTAAGGATCTGCAACGGGACCAGGGTTTACACAGTATACGGTAGCGGTACAGATTGGACATTGATAAATAAATCTTGGTTTCGAAACCAAGCAGTTTGTATACAGGTTATGACCCTACATGTGTAAGCGTCAATAAGGACAAGAGGCCTCCAACCATCTTTTTGTAAACGGTGAATCGTTTCGTAAATTTTTTCATAATCACTCTGGGCATACGTGTATAACGTGAAACAGAGGCTTAAACTTGATAAACCATACATATATGTATGTCGTTTTAAAGATAATGAACAGATCTCATAACAGATTTTTTATTTTTCATATAATCTCTTAAATTTGTAATGTTCTAATAGTATGCCGTTTGGAAGAAGGAAAACAACACTGCAGAACTAATTGTTTGCCCAAAGAGCGTTTTCCAATTCCTGTTCTTTGGATAATTCTTACATGAGGATCTTAGGGTCCTTAAGAAATACATAACTACATCTCCAGAGGAGGATTGAAAAGTCGCGTATCAGAAGATACGTTTTTTCACTGAAGCCTTCATACAAGTATATCTCGTTATTAAGAGGCCCTAGGTAAGTTGTTCTTACACTGTCAAATAGGTATTGATCCAGCCATCTGATCCGTGCACCAAAAATTTCCCGAAGAAATAACAGCGTCGAATAATTCTAGTATAACATGAAATATGAGGTAAAAATCAGCTATTTTTGGAATTTTTTGGGGAAATTGTAAAAAAATACCTTTTTTCTAACCGTTATATCTTGGTACATGTTTGAATTTTATGGTCTAAAAACTATGCTTTAACGTTTTTGACGTAGAATATAAGCAACAAAAGTTTTTTTTTTTATAATTAACGCGCGCACAAGGGACTATTTGTTTCCCTTTTAATGTAAAACACACTGCGCGGTCATTAGGAAGATAGGGAGGGGAGAGATAGGAGGTATCGATTAACATTGGTTTTGAATGTTTGTAGATCAAAATGGAAAGGGAAAATCTCGCCGGGTAAACTATTCCAAAGTCGTGTTGTACGGTTAAAAAAAGAATCCCTTTATTTCACGTTACGTCCGAAATTGGGCTCAAGGGTGAACTGATGAGCATTCCTTGCGAGTCAAGTATTACGGGAGAAACTTTTAAGGAGAGGAATGCAACTGGCTACTTCGAGTGAACTTTTTTTATAAAAGCAACGATAAAATAAGGAAAGACATGAAACATTGCGTCGTTGTTCGAGAGGGGCTATTGTTTCAGCGGCAGTTCTATTTCCTATCAATCTTTACGCTCGATTTTGTATTCTATCAAGCAGGTGGAGCGATGTTTGCGAAGCACCTGCCCAGAGGTGGGAGTTATACTTGAGTTTAGGGCGTATAAACGCTTTATAAATTGTAGCCAGATCTGAAGGATCTATATATAGGGACTATAAGGCAAGTTTAGGATTCGTGAATATAAAAAAATTGAGATAACAATCAAACATGGCATTACGATGCCATCACTTCATCACTGAAGATACATTTTTTATTCTTATTCTAAAATTTTGGAATGACACCCAAAAACGTTCGTCACTTAATATGGTGAAGTGAACTTAATTTTTTAATTGACTTCTCCTATAAAGTTAAAGGCCAAAATTCTTTTGCAAAAGTCAACACACTGTGCTCTTAGCGATGCCCTATTCTTGAGAAAATCGTGATATAGACTGTTTTGGTTCATTTACAATTTAAGCCTAAAAGTCAGTTTCTGCCCTCCAACTAACCCATTTACTTATTGGCACAGGATACGGAAACATTTAGCAGCGAAAATTTTAACTCAAATTGCTTAGCTAAGCTATGAATTGCATGTCTAATGGGACGAGAATTATGACCGAAAATTGTGAAAATTCGGAAATTTGTTAATAAATTTAATTGTGTTGAACCGTTTTAGGATATTGCCTTCATGACGAAAGACTAAGAATCCCAAATTGGTATTTACAATATCTGCTTTCTTGTCCTCTATTTGTACAATTGAAATCTTATATTTCTTAGATAAATATTCGCCATATTAGCCTAAGTATAACGGTCACGTTTTATGGAGTCGGCATACAAGATATGGGACAAGGAACACCACTTTTTTATCTTTTTTCTCATACACTCGGGCGTATACGTATTTTTTTTAACATTTCTAGGGAATGCCTCCCTATCATCGAAGATAATTTGCATGTAAAAAAAAGTCTTAAACCTAAAAGATACACGAGAACTCGCTCAATGACCTCCATTACTATCGACGTGTTCATTTCACACGACTACAATCAAAGTGTCAATTGAAGTACTGACTGCCTCATAAGCCTCTCATTGCCAATATCCGTTGTTCTACTTTCACTCCACACTCAGCTCCAGTCAGCCACCCATGCACTTAAGCTATGCTGAACAATTTTTTACATCCAATCCATGCGAATGTATCTATTGTGAAATTTTGCATGACAATATACTTCTTGGCCAAGTATATTGTTCCTACATGCACGGATGCATAAGCCCATCAGCTAGCTCCAGCCAGAGCTTGAAAATGCATTCTCACTCAAATCAAAGCCAACTCGCTCGTGACTTGTGTCCACTTTCCTGCGCACACTTTCTCCTGCTCGAAAATCAAAAATCAAAAATCAAAAACAAAACCTCCTCCGTGGGTTCTCCTCGAAGTGGTGGCACGGCGGCGGTCAGTGAAGTGCGTCGCTTGGCATTTATATTAGTTTTTTTTTTAAAGCAATTTACATACACATCCATCTGGGGGATGTGAGAAAAAACTAATTTGCGTCGGTGGCAGAGAAAATGGAAATTAAATGCGCTGCCACTGCCCCCACCTCACCCGCCGTCAGTCACCTCACTTGACTGACCAACCACTTTAGAATGGAATTAGATTAATTATTCAAGATTTAGGTAGCTGATAGCACACACTGGCCAAGAGGTGAACAAATTTGGCATTGAATATTATGTCCGAGTAATTCGTCTTATGTCGTGCTATTGGCCAAAACAAAAATTTAAATTAAGTGGAGTGCCAAATTTCAACCCGGTTGTTCCCACACGCTTATTCTAATTTTACGGTTCACGTGACAATGAACTTTAATTCGCGAAACTGCTTCTAAAAAAAACTAAGGTAAAAAGAAATTAATCCAAACAAATTACGACATCAGATACAACAATCTTAGAAAAAGTGCTGAAAAAAGTTCTTTGAAGAGGTAGCGGTGGTTTTTATGTCAGATAAATCAGACGAACAAAAGCAGATGCAGTTATAATTACCGAGCGACTTTTTCAAGACAAATTTTACTCTTCGAAGATTCATCATTTCCTCGCAAGAGGCAATACCCCGTAGTGGCTCTGACGGGGAGTCGAACCCCGACCCGTTGCTTACCAGTTCGACATACTAACAACTAAATCACCGGGTATTACAGATCTACTAATTCGAACAATTCAGTCTTATATGTCTAAAAGTACCTCCATATTGTAATACTCAACCCCCCCCCCCCCCCATTTCTTTAATTTGTATCCCTTCAACCTTGAGTTGATAGACAGATTTTAGAATCGGTGCAACCTGCATCTGCATCCATCTACTTGGATACAAATGTCTACAATGTGAAAGTCGAAGTTCAATTTTATTGGTATTAAGTATAAATATTAAGAAGTTATAATCTTAATTCTTCCATTTTCTGGATACCTAATGTCTTCTGGAACAGTTTTTGACATACTTCCTTTCACTAGCTAGAAACATCAAACTATAGTTTGTCAAGACGCATTTCCAAAACGGCTTTATTTATTACTAGCTTACTCACAACCCAGCGTTGTTCGGGTATACGATACATTTTCGAAGAAAACGATCCCGCGCAGCCCACCACCCACCTGGTTATCAAAAGTTACAAGAGGGCACCAAGGGGTGATTAAAATAGCCTTTGTAATTCCTTAAAACATCAGCTAACTGCCATGTAAAAGTTTTGTCAAAATCGGTCCATATATAAGAATTTTCGAAAAAAAACAACCCCAGCGCCACCTAGTGGATTGTTTAAATAGACTTAGTTAGTTCATAGAATATCAGCAATCTGTGAGTGAAAGTTCCGTCAAAACCGGAGCAGACGTTCCCGATATTAGCCGGAACAAACAGACAGAAAGACAGACAGACAGACAGACAGACAAAAAATTAAAAAAAAAAATTATGAATACAATATATACTTTCATATGCATCTTGTAAAAAGCTGTTATTTTGATATTAAAAACAGACATAGAGATAGCTTCATTATAATGAACTGAAATGATGTTGAAAAAACCTTCAAAGGCTTTTAAGACAAATTGAAAAAAAGAACTTACAATCAAATAAACGATATACGAGCACAAACCCAAGTTTCCCGATTGAAGAAATCAACTAAGCACATCAAATCATCCACCTAAAAAACAGTGTTTTCTAATTATTTTCAAGGGAAAAGGACGCACATGTTAAAGGTGGTCCTTATTCAAGGATTCCAAACTCTAAAACGCAATGGACGTGGTGTTCAGAAGATACGCACGTATGCAAGTAGAAAATAGTAATATCGCTATCACTTACCTCTTATACCCATTCACCCACACACACAAACTAATGATTCTTCTACATATACACAAAATCGTTTCTCTAATCCATTTGTGTAATTATTTCAAATTCTTCCTCTATCTCCGGTTTCATTTCATAGTCATTGAATTTGAAGCCAATTAAAAGTTAAGTCTTCTCCTTATTCTGGGTCTTATTCAGGGTTGCCATCGGTGCTTTAAGAAAAAATAAATATAATTAATGGAAACTTTCATATAATTGTCTACTTAATTGTATTTTCGTTTAAATTTAGTTAATTTTTAAATAAAAGTGATATTTTGCCATTAATTTTCTTTGTAAATGTATAAGAAAAAATATTGTATTATCAAGAATACAAAAAAAAAGTTATTCGAAGATATTTTTATGCCGAATTGGTTTGGCTATCTACATCTTTCTGAATATCAAATTTGATTGTAATTGGTTAAGCAGTTTTCGAGAGAATCACAGAAAATAATCATCCTATAGGGGTACCGTTGCAGAACAAATTTCGAAAAATTCATTGTAATTGAAAGATGTATTGTTGTAAAAAAAATTGCATTGAAAGTTTTATCAAAATCGTAAGAACCGTTTTCCAGAAAATTTAACTTTTTGTTAAAAATTGTATCGCAGGTACCGTTATTTTTCGACCTAGAGCAAAAATGAAAAACACTCTCTGAGATACTACCAAATAAATACTAAATAACAAGTTTGAAGCAAAGCGGCCCATCCGTTTAGGATGTAGAGGTGCGAACAGATGAACAGACGGAATTTCCGGGCCCACTTGTTTCGACTTCCCTATCATTGTTATGTCATGTTTGATTGTAAGATTTTCTTTTTTGCACGAATCCATAACTTGCCATATATGTATTTGGTACCTAAATCGTAAAAAAGTAAGTTGGTGGTCTAATAATGGTACCATAGGACCTTTATTTTTCTTCGAATTTCTTGGGAACTGGAGAACGGATTACAATAATAATTTGATATTCGGGAAGATGTAAAAATATTTTCGATTTCCTTTTTTTTTTGTATTATTAATATTTTTTTTTTGAAAAATAAATATTTAAAAAAATTAAAAACGGGTAGGTGAATTTTTTTAATGTAGGTAATTTTTGCGCTTAAGTTTTAATTCTTGAATAATTTTATTTAATTTTTAGAAAACTTGTTGATTAAAAACGTTTTTATTTAAAAACCGTTCCTACGATTCTGAAAAAAAATTCACTTTGTGCACATTTTTAAAATACCATTTCAGTTTTTCCGCTGAAAACTATTTAACGTACTTTTTTAAACAAACAAAGCTCAGAAAATTTGAATAATAACTTTGATGTTTCCTCAATATTTCTCAAATTTTATTCGACGTTGTGACCGCACATACGGTTAGGTACGTGCGATCCAGTCATGCAATCCTAAAGGTATTTTTAGCAATTTTTGAAGTTAAGTTAAGCCATTGCTATTTTGAAGATTTTCTTTCATTTTGTTGATAGCCTGTTCGTTTAAGTAGGCTCCGTGTCATCGTCGTACATGTGAATAGAGCTATACTTGATGACATCGACAACAGGTTCTTTGATGTATTCTGAAAAAAATAGCGCCTAGTATGGATCCCAATAGGACGCCTCTGGAATTTGTTAAAAATTGTAATTGGACTGTTTCCAATTATTCCTCCCTGTCATCTCCTGATAAGATAGTGGCATTGATGCCAGTGCTGAAATTATCACAAATGTGATTCTTCAAGGAATGCGTGCTTCTATTTCTAACAGAGTAAAAAGCATCAAGCCTAAAGAAAAGTCTTGGTTTATTCTGAGTGTAAAGAAGCTATTATGCTCAAAGAAGTAAGTTTCCGATCCTACAAAGCCAACCCTACAGAGGACAATCGAAAAAAGCACAAACAAGCAAGAAACTCATACAACTCCGTTATTGAAAGAACCAAATTTTTGCATGACCAAAAATTACGGCAAAAAATGCAGCAGTGTCCCAAAGGCAGTAAAATTTTTTGGTCATTTGTAAAAAATATTAAAAACTCCTCAACTTCTTCTCCGCTGGCCCGGATGGTATAGCCTCAATTCTTTGGAAGAGGTGTTCTTCCACACTAGCAAGGCGACTGCGTAAGCTTTTCCATCGCTCCTACTCTTTTGGAATCTTTCCTAGAAGATGGAAAACAGCATTTGTCCAGCCTGTTCCCTAAGAAAGGTGACCCATCCTCCCCGTCCTCCTACCGACCCATAGCACTAACATCCCTTCTTTCTAAGGTCATGGAAACGCTGACTAACCGTCAGCTTAAGGAATATCTCGAAGATCGTAAGCTTCTCCATGACCGTCAATATGGCTTCTGCAGCAACCGTTCCACTGGTGATGGCATATCTCACCGAACGGTGGAAAAAATCTTTACATCGCTTTGGTGAAAATAAGATTATTGCTCTTGATGTCTCCAAGGAATTTGATAGAGTTTAGCATGAAGCTCTCTTATCGAAAATGCGTGCTTTTGGGATCGATGATACTCTTGTTCGTTGGATTTAGAAGCTATCTTCTGGACCGTTCAATACCATTTGTATTGAACGGATTCAAGTCTGATTCCCACAAAATAAATGCTGGTGCGCTCCAGGGCTCAGTTCTGTCTCCGACTCTTTTCCTCATTTTTATAAATGATCTTCTGTCTGTTACTTCTAACCCACTTTATTGTTTTGCTGACGACTCTACCCTCAGCTTTTCATATTCCTTCGATAATTCACGTCCTTCGCCGTACCGTATGTCAAGCTCAATAAACTCCGATTTATACAGCATTGTCAAAGGCGGTAATAGGAATCGGGTAGAGTTTAATGCTTCGAAAACTCAATGCTGTCTTCTGTCGTTAAAGCTAAACATACCCCAATGCCATTGTTCATGAATGGCACTTACATCGAAGAAACCGAAAAGCTCTCAGTACTCGGTATGTGTGTCAAGTTAAGTTTTTCGCGTAGAATTGAGTGGTGGACTGTTTTGAATGCCTAAAAAAAGTCAAGACATTGAATTTATTTCAGACCAGTAGCATTCGAATTCACCGATTCAAAAATAGTGGCTCAGAAACATCAGCTTCAGTCAAACGATCAAAGAACAAACATCTTGTCAGTCCTTACTTTCAAAATCAAGAATTATAGTTGTCAGAACCACTAGAAATGGACGTTAAATTTTAATTCAGTGAATCGCAGTCAACATTTACCAGGAAGCGTGTGTTCATGTTTATCTAATTCCTATCTCGTTTAACTTCTTCCAAAGATTTTTCCCTGCAGCCGACAGATTGATTTCCTTTGCATAATAACTAGCTTAAGCTTGTTGTATTTCATAAGTGGCTTAATTACGAAGTGTTTTATATTGCTTAATGATGCTGGTCGCATTCTGATCTGTAGGTTGAATCAGGGCAGTTCCAAATTTGCCCATCACCTGTTTCTATTATTAAGTCTTCTACTGAGCTTATTATTAAGTTTTCTACTGAGCTCCTCTAGGTAAGTTAACTGAATACAACAAATTGTTGATCCTGGAGCTGTAGAAAAGTGTGTATGTAGGTGGAATGCGGAATTAACAGAATTAACAGGAATCGACAGAATTAAAAACCGCGTCCAGAAAAGGTTTATTTCGTAATTATTTCTGCCAATGACTTTTTGAAGGGTTTCATAAGCCCAACTTATGAGAATAACTTTTAGTAAGCTATCCATCGCTTGCGAATGGATAGCTGGATAGTCAAATACTTCTTGTTTATGACTAGGGCTTTCGCTTTTCAGTATGGAGCCACTTATAGGGACCGATTAAACTGTTTCAGGAAGGTGTTCGTTATCAGTATTTATTCCTCTTTCCACTGGCGGGGGAAAGCAATATGATGACGAACATCAACCAGATTCCTGAGATTCCGAGAATCTGGTTGATGTTGTCTTCGCACGCCTAGATAATTTTCGTCTCTACTCTGAAGTGTTAACAGTAAAGCTTTCAAAGCTAGAAAATTAGTATCGTGCGAATTGGTGGACATCATCGTTGTGGTAGATTTCAGAGGGTTAGGTCATTGTGAGGTTATGTAGCTGCTGCTTGAGTAATTCTAATTCCCGCAGGTGATTTTTGTAAAACAGAAATTGACGAGCTGTTGTATCCGATCTATCCGGTATGGATATATCAGAAACATTTGTTAGTGGTGAAAGCAATATCCTTGAAAACAAGTTATTTAATCATTCTTGATTACGCAGTTGGGCTGAAGTTTTAGTTTTCCTGATGCTTATAAAACGGTTTAATTGACAATGCCATTAAAGACTATATTTAGAGTTATTCCCATTTTCAAGACGTAAATCTGTTTATTAGGATTGGAAGTTCAAACCAGTGAGGCTAATTGTTAGCAGTAGTTACCTGACAATGAATTTACATAGTTGAATTCCCAAGTGATTGATTCCGCAGTGATAACAGTGGACTTACTTTGATGCGAAAATATTCATAACATGACAATCATAACATCTATCAAAGCGGCCTGTGTATTTTGCCCCAGTTACAATGCTTGGTTTAATAGCGGGGCTATTAAGTTGAAAAGCTAGCGCGGTTGTTCGAACAATATTTATTTTTAATTATAAAAAACAAAATAATTTTTAAATGTTTTGATTATTTTCATAAATTTTTTTAAAATAACTAATTTAACATAGTTTATATAATATTTATAATGCAAACATCCCAAACTTTTGACTACACCTGGATGATGGAATTTATTCCGAAACGCGTTGCATTATAAATATTATATAAACTGTGTTAAATTAGTTTTTTTTTTTATTTAATTAAAATAATCAAAACATTTAAAAATTATTTTGTTTTTTTATAATTAAAAATATACATTGTTCTAACAACTACACAGTAGGAGACGAACCACATATATTTTGATAGCAGTTGATCCCCATGATATTTTTGTCTAATGCCGCATCAATGAGCGTAACAAATTTTCGAGCTCCTCATCAACTTTCTGGAAACGGGAGGTTGTCTCATTCCTTATTATTATAATGACTAAGGACGTATGCATCTGCATATTCCAAGTCCAGAACTCCAAACTCAAGAACTCCAACGAAGTTAAATGCTTTCTAGCATAACTTTCGCGCTGCTGGTGGAACCAAACGAAGATGTTTTTTTTTTGTATAATGTTTTTAATAAAAAAAATTTATTGATTGAGTTTGTTTAGTTACATACAAAATACTAAATTAAATAAACACAATTTCCTTTTTTAAATAAAAAAAAACTAGCGGGCCCGGCAGACGTCGTCCTGCCTTTCTTTAATTTCTTTTGATTTTTACACGTAAACTTTTTAAGATTCACCCAAAACGTCTTTTCACAATTTGTGTGGAACAATTCCACACAAAATGTTCTTTCGTAAAGACCTTCTCCTGGCAATTACGAACAACTGAAAAAAATGTGAGCTAAATCGACCCAGTCATTCTCAATTGACAATTAGTGTACATTTTTCACACCATTTTTATGTATGTTTATAGAAAATTAAACTGAACGCTAAAAAAATTAAAAAGCTTAAAATGTTGGTTGAGGCCCAAGTTCGTCCCGAACTGTAGCGCCCCCTAAGTAAGTAAGTAAGTTAAATGTTTTTTTTTTATTTATTTAAAATTGTTTAATTATTTGTAAGAAATTTAAATTATTTTATTTTTCATAATAATGGCAACACTAGCCCACCTTTTATGAACCCTTGTCCTTGGCCCTCCTTGGATTCCTTCCTTACTCTATACTCTGGTTGAAATTGCTCTTCCATTCGACACGACGACGATGATTGTCTCAATCTCTCACTTTCAGTTTGATGGTCTGGTTCGTGTTTCTTCGACGTCCTGTCCTAGGTCCAAGTTCTAGTCGTCCTTACAAACGAATCGGCCACCAAACAACCCTTAGTAATCCACCGCCAGCCACATCATTATCTTCATCATCACCACGTCATTTCTTTCCCCCCATAACACCAAAGAAACGAACAATTTGCGATTGCAGTTATAGAGGGGGGTGCAACACCCAAAAGAAGGGGAAAGAATGACGATGATTGTACGACATGGTGGTGCACTTTTCATTTTTCTTTTTCTATTTTGATTTTCGTTAATGGCGGCGGATCTTACCATGAACTCCCAACTGCTGATGAAGTCCCATGCCGGAGAGTCCCCAAATCATTACATTCCTAACACACATGCACACAAATAATTTCACCCTTATATGCGACTTGCGACCCTAAGTGAAACAGATATTCCAAAGCGAGCTTGTATGAGTGCGACCGACGACGATGTAAAAAAAAACAAAAGAACTTTCAATTTTCGCACGATGCTGAACGATTTCTTAATTGTTTTCTTCATTTCTTCAATTCTTTTATTATATGTTGAGTTGATCCTTTTTTCCTACTTTGACTATGGAAGAATTAAAGTTAAAGGATACGAGAGCGGGGTTGATTTTTTTTTTTTATTATTTTTGACGAAGGTGGAGGGAATATAAATGTTTGCTTGTATCCAGCACGAACACATGCCTTCACAATCCTCCCCCCATGAATAACATTGAGCACGCAAAATATATTTAAAAAAAAAAATTAACGACAAACGATGACGACACGATGATGTTGTGGAAAAATCCTTCGTAATTAAACAACTTTATCCTTCATTAGGAGTTTGTTAAGACTTCTTTTTATGATGTAAAATGCATACGTTATGTGGTTGCTTAATGATGCCATTGTATGTACTTATGGTTATAGAGTTGCCATTGAGTGTTTATAAAGACGAACGAAATTTTGTTGGGGTGATGGGAAGTTTTTGAAGAAAACACTTAACATTGTGCTATTGATGTAGAAAGTTTTAATATTGAATTCTTTGATATTAGAACTTAACTTCGGTATGGATCTACCGAAGGTGTTTCAAGGATAAGCAAATCGCATGATAAACAGCTTATAGAAGCACATTTGAAATTATGGACTTTTAAACAGTTAACACTTCTTTCGGAAAGCAATACCTATAAGTATGGCACTCTACGTTCAAAGGTGGTGAGCATTACTATAGGTCTTGCTAAGTCTTATATAAACCTTACCGAAGAATTACAAAATGTAATTTGCAAAAAAATTCAACAATTTAGAATTTTTGTTCATCTAAAATGTTTAGTCTGATATCAATTTGGAACTAGATGAAACATATCAATACAGGTTCTAAGAACTTGTATAGGACTTCCTTCTTACTGTGAACATAATTAGCTCAAATTGATTTAAAATGATATTATCTCTATTATATTATAAATTTTATAATAAATAAAAATGTATTTTACTATTCTATTATTATTATATAAGCCTAATTAAACATGTACCTAACAAAAAAAATTAAATTAAAAAATAAAATAAATAATAATTAAACGAAAAGGGCTGTAAATTTTCAATTACGGTTTTGTTTTGTTTTTCTTTGGCGCCTATATAGGGAAGCTCTATTAAAGATATTTCCCTGCTTAATTTACATAAGGAATATAAAGTGCGGCGGCATAGCTTCCATGTTTTGAAAACGTCATAAAAGGTATTAAACTTGGACCTCAACGAATAAACTTCTCTAGCCAGATCGGCCCCTAGGTTAGCTACGCCCAGTTTTACACATGAAGTTTGTCGAAGTCCTCTTTCTTGCTTGCGCTACCTAAAACTTGGTCTTCCTCTACTGCTATCGGACGCCATTCACCCTACTTACACTATGGCCCATCATAGTGCACCGCCATGATGGTCCATCAGGTAGAGGGGCCATGAGACAGTTTGGAAAACCATATCAGACAGGTGACGATCATATTACCCATACATAGAATACTAAGATTTCTCATTATCATTCATAGCTAAGCAACGACTAAGTTGTCAATTTCTATCCGTAAGTTAGCTTTGAGGTCTTATAGAGTCAGATTTGGAGGTTAAAGATAAACGCGGAACTTAAAAAATAAAGCACATCAATTTGACAAGATCCATATGGGCGGTTGACAATCCAAACTTACTTCAGAAGGAACAGCCGCTATTTAATTTCTATAAGAAAATGTGAAACAGTGGGATTTTTTTTCAAAATCGTAGGAACGGTTTTTAAATAAAACGGTTTTTATTTAACAACTTTTGTTAAAAATTAAAAAAAAATAATTAAATTATAATATTAAATTATTTTATATTGAAATTACTTAGGCAACCTACTATCTCCTGAATATCAATTTTGGTTGTAGTCGGTTAACCAGTTCAATAGAAATTCGAATAAAAAAAAACGAGAACGACTGGGTCGCACGTACTTGTTCTTATGTGCCTAATTATATTGGAAAGCAAGATCTTTGACACAAACAATAGTAATATTTACGTTAAAAATAACACAGTTTGCACTTATTAAATTTATCAAAACCACAATACTTAACGGTTTTTAATAAAAATGAAGTACGTTATCACACGTCTAAAATAACAAAGAATTTATGAAAAAAGTATTTCGAAAATTGTAGGGCCGGTTTTGATAATATCCTGTTTTTATTTTTAGTTTTTTTGAAAAAACATTTTACTTAAAATTTTGGTATGCAGTTTTTTAGAGTTTATTAATATACATGTAATTATAAAATTTTAAATAACTTTTTAAATAGTTTTAAAAGTATTGATTTTTCAAAAAAAATATTATCATTAATTTTAATTAGAAAAAAAAGTTATTCAAAATGTTGATATCCAGAATTAATTTGGCTACCTAGGTCTTATCGAATATAAAATTTGACAGAACTCCAAAGAGCCGTTACCGGGAAAGCCAAAAATTAAAAAAAAAACCGTTATATGAAAGGTACCGTTAATAGACTTTTCCCGTAAATTTAGTTCTATTCAAATGATAGCCAATACCAACAAAAAATTCTCAAAAATGTTCATCAAAAATGTTCATCAAAATCGTTGAAGCCGTTTTCGTGAAAAATAAGCTTTTCGAAAACGGTCATATGGCAGGTACCGTTATTTTTAGGCCTAAGAATAAAATTTCAATTACCCCTCTGGAGAATGCCAAAAGAATTACACTCAGCAAATTTGAAGATAATTGCGCCTTTTAGCCTGCAGCTCGTTATACATGCTGACAGACAGACAGAGAGACAGAAATTTTTGCCACAATTTTTTTTGTAAACTTCTCTATGATCGTAATGTCATGTTAGATTATTATTTCAATTTTTTATATATTCACGAATCCTAAACTTGCCTTATAGTCCCTATAATCGCAACTAAAAAGTTCTTAAAAAGAGTACCTAAATAGTTCCATTTATTTACAGAAAACTTTAGACTCCAGTTCTTTCTAGTAGATCTAATAGTGGAAAACATTAGTGCCAGTATTGTTAATAGCTCCAACTAAGAATTTTCTAGTTACTATTACACCACAGCTAAGAGGAAAGTTTCATAAGCCAATCGCAATTTAACAAACAGCTGAAACGAGTGAACTCAAATAAATAGCTTTCCTACTAAGCCGTGGTGCCACACACAAAGTAAAGGTAGTAGTTTTCGCTCTTTACCAAAACAACTAACTTATGGACCACCCATATTTGAAGGCCCACAATTCTAAAATGGCATTTTCAGAAAAAACACCAAAACTATAGGTACTGCAATTCCTAACCACTGTCCGCAGACAGAGAATGACTCATCACCGTCACCCTCAAAACAACTCTGCCAGGCTTACTCTACCTAGTGCTTGGGCAGCCTTCTACTACAGACTCCCCCAAACCTTAAGCCAGACAATTCAAGGCGTTAAGCTTCCAATGATTTCGTATATAGATCCGGTGGTAAACATCAGTCGACTGCGGTTTATTGGCATTGACCTACGATCTTAGGAAACCCCAAGAGAAAATGTATAGCAAGGTCTATAGCACTAGAAAATAATTCTTAACAAGATCGCTTTTGTGGAATGTCCATGATGGCGTTTGATAGGGGCACGCTGTCTACATCCATTGTCCATATCATTTAGTTCGGCTCAAAAGAAAAAGCCTATGATAGGTCCGTAGTTCTTGACTTTGACGGTTATGGTTTCACTATCATTGTTTTTGACCATACCATAATCCGCCGCAATCATATAGATTTTGTAGGCTACAGGCCCAAGTAAAGAACCTTGTGGGGGTAGGCTTCGTCTCACATACAGCAATTTCCATTTTTAATATATAATCTTTCATATAAGAAAGCCCACACCTACATCGCTATATGTATGTTATTTTTTACCAAAAATTAGAATCTTTGTTCCATACGCTCTGAAGCCCAGTAAGTGAATGAACGGCGTTGCCTTTAGTTATTAACTTTGAACGACTGAGTGAAATCGATCTGTATGGTTGATACCCAAGTTCAGCATTCCAAAACTGTAACTCAAAGGTGCGAATTATTTCGATTTATTTCGATCAACCATTTCTTTTTTTTCACCGTCATACCAAAAATACTAAAAAGAATTTGAATAAGATGAATGCAGTGGTCATTTTCCACTTTAAGGCTGTTATTCTTGACCTTGCTGGTGTGTTTGTTTTCTCAAGGTTTTTGGCTACATTTTTTTGACGAAAACAGTTCTTGTCTTGGACTGCCAGGTGGCAGGTGCTTTTCTTGAAAATGTCTACGAACTATTTCAATGATCGTCTCTAAAAGAAATTCCGCTTCTAAAATGGTTCTTGTGCAGAATATTTCGCCAGTAATTTTATTTCTTTTTTCGTCTTAGAGGCAGAGTTCCTCGTGTTTCAGGTTAGAAAGTAAACTTTATAATGCATTTCATATCATCAATCAATTAAGTTATCCACTTCTGCATAGGTTTTTCCTTCTGGAATCAGCTTTGTTATAAGAGCACACTTTTCAGTGGAACAGTGCTTTCAGTGAACAGTTGACCAGAACTAAATAAATAAGAAGCCAAGACCTAGTGACTTATACTCTCAACCTGTGTGTGTTGTTAATCTACAAGAATGGAAGGGACCTACAATTTACCGCCGAGTCCGAACGGCTACATGAGATTCACTTTTCCGAGACAAATTTTTACTCCTGGAGGTTTTGTCAATTCCTCGCAAAAAACGGGGCTATGAGCTTTTTTTACCAAAACTACTTTTACTACCAAAACTAACTAAATAAAGATTAAAAAAAAAATAAAAAAGAATTAATTTAAAATGAATTAATACATTTACTTTATGGAAGCCTTTTGTTGCAAATATAAGACATAAATTTTGTTTTTAGCAAGATTTCTACAAACACTTCTATTATTCTGACTGATCCAAATCGGCGTGTAAATGAAAACTTATCAGAAAACAAAAGTCAACAAAAGTGTTATGAAAGCATAACGGTACAATTTTAATTGCTCTTTAACAAAACGTTGAATTGGTTAAGAGAGGAAACGAAAAAAGTATCAAATCACGACAATAAGAGACCTTAAACACATTTAGGAAAAGTACTACTATTATTTTGACCGCAACTGTAAACAAAAAATTAAAAAACAAATTTTCTTAAAATCAATAAGGATCTATAAAAGTCTTATTTAATTTAATTTAATGTTTCTTTAATCATTCACCGTAAATATCACGACGATGTGTCACTTCAATGCATTTTCTTTCTTTTATATTTTCTTTTCATAATCCAGCAACAGCAGCAACACTGCTCCCACGTAATAAACGATTTATATCCCCTATTATATAGACTAGACCATATTCCTATTACAACTTTCAACCAATGGTTGTGGGGGGGATGGAAAGGGAGAAGGAGACTTACGACAGCATGCAGGCAATTACTACACAACAGACAATCAGTCACATGCGTTACTCTATAATCTACAAGCATAATATCTATGTGGGTGGTGGGGTGTTCCACAGACAGTTCGATGAGGGGTTGAATGCGGGTGGGAATGTGGGACACAAGTCGATATAACATCCAATCAGTCGCAACAAGGAAAATAAGAACATCTAAAAAGCAAAAAAAAAAAATAGACGGAAACGAGAAACGAAAGTGACGACAGAAGAAAGAAAGGACACACAATTAAAATAAATTACCACAGGATTTGTATCACCCTCTTCTTTTGCTTGTCGTCCTTTGTACGTTTTGCAATTTTCTGCTTCCATGCGTCCTTCCTTTGTGTGTGCCGTTTCTTTAAATGTGAGGGAATGAAAAGAGACACTTCAAATGGCAATGGTCTCTTGGCGCTCTTGCTCTTTGTTTTCAAAATCCATACTCTTCTCTTAGATAGGCCAATACAATTTAAAGTGAGTGTTTGAAAAGAGTACATAAATAACATTAGTGCAAAAAATTGAAGACTTTTCAAACAAATGTTCCCACTTAAACAGCAATTTCAATTCAATTATTGATATTGTTTGTAGAAAAACAAAAGTTTTTTTGAAACTTTGCGTTGCAGTTACTATTTAAACTTTGAGTTTTTTTTTTAATTGTGAAAAATTAAAAAAATTAAAAAAATAATTAAAATTAATTTGAATTAATCAAATCTCTAACCTACTTCTTATTTAGCAAACTCATTTAAGAATGAATCTTTTGTGAATGAATTCACTTCCAACTAAGAAAACTTTTTGATGTCATTGATTTTAAGTGAATTAATTAATTTATTTGTTTAATTTTGAGCATTACCCCATTTATTAAGCTTAATAGAAACTTCATATCTTAAAGGTTGATTCCAGAGAAAAAGTTTTAGGCAGGGGACGCTGAGGATATCAATATCGTCAAAAGTAAGGATAAAAAAGAAAAGGATCTAAGCGGCTGCCTTGGGTGACCCCGGAGGTAGCTAAGAATGGATTGGAGAGGGTAGATCGGTTTAATAGATAAGTAGAAATCCATTTTACAAAGATTGATTCAAAACCAATCGGAGAATAGTTTGAAAAGTATGGGAAATTTTTTTCAAATGCCTTGTCAGCAGAGATAACATCTATTTTTTTCCGTTCTCTAGGGGGAGATGATATGGGATACAAATTCAACAAGGTAAGTGGTATTAGACCTGCATCCAAAAAAAAGCCAATATGTTTTGAAGAAATCAGGGACTTATAACGGAAACTTGAAAATTCGTACAGATTTTATGTTACGAATATGGAAAAAATTGGCTCTTAGAATCATTTTTATTTTTTAGGGTTAAAAAAGAGATTTTACATACACGAATGAATTCACCTTAAGAAAACGATAAACCAAACATTTTAGAGGGTGAAGAACATAAGGCTGATGAGCATTTTTTTTAAGAAAATTGCGGAAAGACTATCAGGGCCGATAATGATAAAAGGATCGACTGTTAGCAATGCCTGATTAGCCCTTAGGCAGAGTAGGTAACTGCCTAGGGCCCCCGCATTGGCTTAGGGTCCCGCCCTTTTCAGAAATTTAAAATGTTTAACAAAAAATTGTTAAACGATGAGAATATGTATTATTGCTTTTTTCGACGCATGCTTCATACTTACAGAACATAACCATCAAGAATTAAAAAGAGAGCATACGCAAACTGTTGTAGGCGGCAGCACATCTGTAATAGCGTCAATGTTGAGCGTTCGGCTGATTTAATTATTGACATATTATAGAGTGGCTTCTTATTAGTTTGATCGCAACCCAAAGACCTTTTTTGCTAAACGTTTCATAAGAGAATTGTTATTTTGTGTGAATACGTTTCAAAACTTTTATTAAAAATATTAACTAATTCAGATGGCTATTTACTATATTTCATTAATAATTAACTTATAATTAATTATGATAAAATTATTTCCATTTTTAGAAAAGGACCACTTCGTGGCAAAAGGTTAGAAAAGAATATTAAACCATAAAGTAGGAAATATAGGTTAGAAACTTTTATGACTTTTGACACACAATCTACTCATTAAGACCATTTCATTGGGCCCGACAAGAAATTGTTTGCTGTATGTTCCTTAAGAATTAAGCATCAATCAGGTGATGTAGAAAATTTTTACCGGACCAAACATTTAAAGCAAAATATACGATAGACTATATTAGTATCCCCGCTCTTGTTCTGAAGAGAGGTGTTCATCTACGCTGGCAAAGCCACTCCGTAAACTTTTCCACCTATCGCATTCTTTATGGCTGTTTCGAACAGATGAAAAACAGCTTTTGTCCGGCCTATACTCAAAAAAAGCGAATCCTCCTCCCCACAAAGAACGAACCACTTGCAACTCCGTCTCTTCATTTTTAGGTCATGGAAACAATAATTGGTTATCAGCTCAAGAAGTATCTTAAGAAACAAAATCTTCAAATTGACCGGCAGCTTGGCCTTCCCAGCAATAGAAGCACTGGTGATCTGATTGCTTAACGAAACGAAAAGTGGAACAAATCCAAATCGGAGAAAGTTAAATGTATCGCACTTGATATTTCTAAAACATTTGATAATGTCTGACACCAGGCTATCTTATCGATTATGCAAGTTCTTGGAATCGATGCTTCCTCCTTCGCTGGATTAGAAACTATTTTTTGGACATTACAATACAAGTTGTATTGGTCTGATATCCTCAAAATAAAAAAAAATGCTTATGACTCTCTTTCTCATTTGTAAAAATGATCTCCTGTTTGAAACCTGTAATCTACTAAATTGCTGCTCTGACGACATGAAAGTTTATTTAGCTTTTAATATTCGTATTTGGTAGTGCCCCGTGGCTTAGTGGTTAGTGTGTCGGACTGCTAAGCGAAAGAACCTGGGTTCAAATCCAGCTCATAGCCACCTTTTTTTCTGGGGTACTGCCTCTTGCGAGGAACTGACAAAACCTCCAAGAGTAAAATTTGTCTCGAAAAAGTGCATATCATGTAGCCGTTCGGACTCGGCGGTAAACTGTAGGTCCCTTCCATTCTTGCAGAGTAACAACACACACACAGGAATGGTTGAGAGTATAAGTCACTAGGTCTTGGCTCCTTAAGGAGCTGTCGCGCCAATAAATTTATTTATTTTATTTATTTGGACTCACAACTCTCCCTTCTAGATGTGAATCTTCAACGGCACTCTATGCTTAGCTCATTCTTTCTGAACTTGACAGCATTATCAAATTAAAAATAAGTAACCGTGCCGAATTTCATGCGTCGCAGAGACAATGCTGTCGTTTGTCACTAAAGCGAAATAAACTCCCCTTGCAACTATCCATGAGTGGCAGTTGCATCATGGGCGCCGACCATCTTGAAATTCAAGTTATGTGCATCACCAACCATTCCTTGTGGAACGATCATACACACGATGTCGCCAAAAAGATTCTTCCTCCAACGAAGTAATAAATTCTTATCGGCAACTATCTGCAAAACGTATTTCCATCCAAGGCTAATGTAAAGTATTCAAAGGAGATCATTCAAAATGATTAGAAATGACGACGTCGTGTGCATTGACGTCGTGTGCATTGACGTCGTATGCATTGACGTCATGCCTCTCACTTTTCTACTGTCATATCTATGGTCAATGTTTTAAAGAACTGGCAAGTTTGATTCTTTTTATAAACAATTTCATCCTAATACTAGCGTTTCCAAGAATGCCCAACCATTTTCTTTGGAGCCCAATTTCGATCGTACTGTTAAGTACAGAGATTTGGTCTTCATCCGTACAACTCGAATGTGAAATGTTTTTCCTAACTCTATTTTCCAATTCTGCTATAATGTTCAGAAGTTTAAAACCAATTTGCACCGGCATCTCCTTTGACCCCATTAATTTTTCCTAAACTCGCACTGCGTTTACCAACACTAGAAGCATAGTTAGAAAAAAAGCTTTTAAGCCTGTGTCGATTTTAATCAAAAAAATAATTGAATCTTGTGAATTGTTCGAAATATCGGATTAAGAAAAAAGAGAGATGGGATAACATTCTGTCTTTCTTTTTATAATTGAAGAACTGGAAAAACTCGCTTTTCCCTTTTTTCCAACTTCTGCTACCTACACTTGACGTTCATAGTTGCGGCCCTTTAAATGTAGTCTTTTTTTTTAAACGTGGCAATGGTTATCGAGATCTCAAAACATGTAATTTACACCTTATTCAAGACTTTCGGCATTAGACGAACGAGGTTTCTTGAGCTTCTCCAAGTTCTTGATGGCATGATCGTGCAGCGAGTCAAAGAATGTAGCTGCCTTCTGAATGGAAACTACAAAGTCGGCGGTTCTCGATTTTCGGTATCTAAAATGAAATCCACATTTTTAGGAGATTTGAGTCTTTAACAAGCTTCCTGATGATAGGCTTGACAATGTCGATCATTTCGCATAGAGGAGTATAGCAGGGCATGGTGCCCGTAGGGAGGGCCAAAACTTTGGTTCCAAAACCACAGAAATATTTGCGTTCGTTCAACTCGACAAACCTTCTATGTTAGTTGCTTTTAAAGAACAATCGTATCTTTTACGAGCACGGAAAGGGGCAATAACAGTTTACTTTTTACGAAGAGGAAATTGTTTCCAAATGTTGTTTCTATGGAAATTCCTGTGCCATTTAAATTACCACAATCACTATCCATTATTACTCCTCCCAAAATTCAAAATTGGCAACACCAACTTGCTCCTACTTTCTAAAAAAAAAAGAGAATACCCAAAGTGAAAGAATTCAAGAGAAAACTATACAAACGGCTTGCCTTCCTCTGTCCTGGCTCGATGACTAAAGTCCTCACCCAACACAAAAGGCATCCCAAACACACAAAACCCCCAACAACAATGCCACACTAACGACTCCAAACGGGGTTGTGGAGCACAAAAGCCTGTTAATCAATTCACCCCCAGGTGAATTCTAAAACGTAATAATGGAATTAAATTCGTGTCTGTAGCATAATATGGCTGCACGAAAATTGGAAAAGGTGTGGAATGGCCGGGCGTTACATCGGTTCGGTGTCAGCCAAGTCAGCCAGCCAGCGCACCCATATACGCCCGACCCGACTATGCTCAACCACTACTAATGCCAAATGGGTGTTAGGGAGTCCTATTCTTCGTCATCGTCGTCGTCGTCGTCGTCCTCGATGTTCGTTTGGTAGTTTGACGATTGTTGGGACGATGCTCTGTCATCGCAGGGGAAGCAGAAGAAAGTTAGAAAGTTTTAATGGACGTTCGCCATCCAAATATACTATATGCATGTATGTATGTGTGGTATAGTTCGTAGATCCAAAGTGGTTCTTGTAGGAAGGGGAACCAAGGAAGTAAAGGGGGAAGTTTTCCATCGTAAAATTACCCTGGCCAGGAGTGGAGGTCGTTGGATGGAAAAAGGTGCGACGACGGGGACTAAGATACTATATTTTGATGTGGGTGGTTTGGTTGGGTGCATTGCGGCTTAAGTCTAGTCGGGTTGGGAAAAGGTGAATCGAAGTTTTATGACCGACACCCATCTACAGTGCGGTTCTAATGGTATTCATTGTGCGATACATGTGGGTCTTCGTTCAAGCGGGATTTTTGTATTTTATTTTATTGTTATCTGGATAAAGGTGCATTGGATTGGATTCCATTATAGCCATGTCTGTCTAGGAGCTATTAAGCATTCCTCACTTTGGAAAACAATAAAAAACGTGTACCTAATTGTGTTACAAATGAAGCAATACGATGGATCACTAAACCTCTAAGTTATTTTGAATTTTCTTTTCATCTATTAAAAAATGGTGTACCTCAAGGCTCTCTTCTAGGGACGAATTTATTTCTTTTCTTTAATTGCGTTCTTTCCAAGACTTTCTTTTTTGATTTCTGTATAGTTTGAAACAGTTATGTAAGGATGTACAGATGTCCTTGTAACATCTTTGAGGTTAATGGAAAAAACTTGTTGTCCAGTTCAAAAGTAAATGCGACCTTCTTAAATGGCTAAAATGTGTCCTAAATTGAATATGTTTCCTATGGTTCTTTTGTTCAATAAAAATATGGACTCTGAAAGCTAACAACATTCATTCATAACATTCGCAGGATTCCCAAAAAAAAAGGAAAAAAAAACAAAAATTAGTTGAAAAAAAACAAAAAAAAAAACAAAAAAGACCATCAAAACCAGCAATTAAGGAACTTGTGTAACACAGTTGTACCTGCATTGAAGCATAGAGTGGTCTTCACTTTTTCCTGATACAAGACATGATCGTTTGGAAAGGACTTTACCCCACACATGTCCTGCAGGTGCAAGTGTCTAAAGTGAAATTCATACTGAGAATTAATTTGCAACTACTTCTCTGTTTTTTTTTTCTTAGCATGTATACATGTTGTAGTTGATTCCTTCCAGCTTTGAATGATGACGAGGGACAGAGAAAAATTGGAAGGACATAGAATTTACCATTAGCAAGTAGTGGAAGCAAGTCACGTAACTATCACATCCAGATATATAGGGGAAAAGTATAGTGGAACAAACAAGAAACGAAAATGGAAACAATGCAGTACAAGGGACGACAATTTGTGTAATTGATTCTATTTAGCAACTAATTTTTAAATAAAACACGATTTTTGTTTTAAATAAAAATTGTAAAGTTAAATTCATTGGAATGAATTTATTTTCTTTTGTCAATTTTTATTAGTAATATTTATTAGTTGGTCACCATTTAGACTAATTTTTCACGGAACTTACAATGCAGGGACGCAAATCCTTCAAAGTTATATTAAAAGAAGCCCTTTTGATGGAGTTTCGTGAATCCAAGTCAAGTTGTGGAACTTCATATATGATTAAAGGGAAGATAAAAGATTTAGAGAAGAAAATAATCAATTTTCCATGATAGGGGTCATCAAAAATTTTCAAAGATGGTGTACACTAGGGAAGCGTCTTGGGTCCGTTGCTTTTTATTACAGTTCTTGATTTTCTTCTACAAGGTAAAGTGATGGAACCGACTTAGCTAAAGTTGGAGCCATCATAAGCTAAGATATGTATAGATGAATATTCTGGAAGCAATATTTACTTCATTAGAAAAAACCGCCTGCATGACACAAGCATATTCCGGATAATTGTTTACATCAAACAGTGTTTATTTAATGCGGAATATTAAGATCTTGGACAAATGATCAATATTAAGGGATTTTTTCATGACGTCATCAAATATTGCATGAATAGTTGGGTGTTGCGGGAAAACCCTCACTTGTTCTGTGATCGAAAAGTATTTCATAAGCCTAAAGGAAGACTACATGGTGGTTGTTGGAAAATTTACAGGGCATATATGAAGAAGTAGAACAAGAGGAAGAAGAAAAAGAAGAGAAAAAGAAGAAGAAGAAAAAGAAGAAGAAGTAGAAGAAGAAGAAGAAATAAAAAAAGAAGACATAGAAGAAGAAGAAAAAAGCATAAGAGCACGGAGATTAGCTAACATTTGAAAACCCCGTTTTAATTATTTTTATCTGGTAACCAACTGTGTTGAAAGTGATACCCAAGGAGTTATTAATACCATTACATTATTTAACACAGAACGAAAGTTTTGGAATCGGAAGTGTATAAGGTTCTGAATGAGATAAAGACTAATGCTATCGGTTTGGATGCAATTCACCCTAGATTCATCAAACTGCTTCTTCCGTTTCTCTCTTTCTATATTTCCCATATCTTCAATTCCACCTTAACTTTTTCCTGCTATCCTAAGCTCTGGAAAACCTCCAACGTAATCCCGGTTCCTAAAAAGTCCCTCAAAAAACAGAAAGAATACCACCCAATATCCATTTTACCTTTTATTTCCAAAGCGTTTGAAAAGATAATGAGCCGGCAAATCTTTTTGAAGTACCTGCGGACTACTCTCACCCAACCAATCTGGATTCAGATCTCAACACAGCTGTAACACAGCAGTTTTGAAAATAGTCAATGACATACCGCAAGAACTGGATAAAAATCTTGTAACAACCCTGGTACTTCTCGATTTTTCTAAGGCGTTTGACTCGGTTCCGCACAGTTGTAAAAGTTAAAGTTATTCTTTGAAAACACGGCTATTTCCCTCATTAAAGAATACCTAAGTAGTAGACCTCAGCCTGTTCTGCTTGATAATGAATTTTTTGATTTCTTCTCAACCAATGCTGGTGTACCAAAAGGATCAATTTTTGGGCCCACTCCTCTTCACCCTCTTTAATAATGATCTTCCCTTGATCCGCAAATTTTGTAGGAACCATATGTATGCGGATGATGTTCAAATTTACCTGAGCATTCAGATTGGTATGGTTGAAGATGCACCTGGTCGAATCAATGAATCGACCAGGTTTGATCGGAATCTTTTGAAACTCAACTCCAATAAATACCAGGTCGTCTTATCAGTAATTCTGCGCTCGAAACATCCTATTTTCCAAACATTGAAATAAATGGCTCTGCACTAAATTACGTCAAAAAAGTTAAAAATCAGTTTGGCTTAAATAAATCTTGCGATGATCAGGTAAAACATATGTATCCATTTTTGTGATTTTAGCTATCAATAGTATGGGTCTGGGTCTTTATCTGGGTCTGAATTTTATCATGAGGCACGTAAAAGAATGTGTAAGAATGTGTAAAAAAAAACATCTGCCTAGTTTTAAAAATTATATTAAAGCCTTGGGCGAAAGCCTATGTCTTATAAATGTTAGCAGATCAACATATATTTCTTGCAACGGCCTAGAAAGCCTTAACAATTTGCGCATTTTGAGTAACGTCAAATAGGTGTTCATTCCTTAGAAGAAGATGGTTTGTGATACTCATACCTAGAACGCAAAGCTGGTTTCCTTGATACCAGTACCAGCGCCAATAATGGACTGCGGCAAAAGGTTATATTTTAACGACAGTTTTTAGTTTTTGAGGCATTAAATTCCACTCGGTTAATATATAACTCCCCTAATGCTGTCAAAATTGGAGTTTAATGACCTTATCATATACCTACTGCTATTCCACATCCGAAGAACAGGATTGTGAATCTGGAAAACAAATATGAATAGCAGAGGTGCACAAATTGTCGTCAGCAAACAATTTATTGGATTGAAAGCTTTTGACGAGAGATTATTTATACAAATGAGAAAGAGTGGCGGAAACAGAACGGAGCCTTGGGCCACACCAGTATTTATATTATGAATATCAGCCTATAAACCGTCCAAAATAACCAAATGCACGCATTTTCGATAAGATAGATTTGTTCCAATGTTCGGTATTGGGGGTCATTAAAAAGTTTCCGTGCCTCAAGATTTTCTTAATCGTTCATCTTAATAGTTTAAAAGTTTTAATAGTTTATCAACGTGTCCATGGCCTTGGAAAGAATGGTTGTAATTGCAATTGGTCGGTAGCTTGTTATGGATGAACTACGCCTTTTCAGGTATGGGGTAGAAACCTGTAAAATAGTACAGGTAGAAATGGAGTGGCTTTGCCAGCGTGGAAACACATTCTTTCAATACAATGAGGAAATACTATCCGGGTCAGTGGATTTCTGTAAATTCAAATCATTAAGTAATTTTGCGACTGTACGAAATCGAAAGAAATGTGTCCCCATTAAACAATTAACGTTCATATCACTCTGTGGCAGCATCGAGTTGGTAGCAAACTGTTCTGCAAGTAAATCAGCTTTAGTTTCGGAACTGACCACAGGAGATTCATTGCAAACAGGCGTCGAAATCGAAAACTTTGTGGAATTACGTACGCTGTTTAAAAATGACCAAACCGCTGCTACTTTTTAAACAAGGTATAGCTTATAACGGGTGATTTTTTAAGAGCTTGAAAACTTTTTTTAAAAAAAAAACGCATAAAATTTGCAAAATCTCATCGGTTCTTTATTTAAAACGTTAGATTGGTCTATGACATTTATAATGATAAAAAATGAAGATAATTTCATTTAAATGTTGACCGCGGCTGCGTCTTAGGTGGTCCATTCGGAAAGTCCAATTTTGGGCAACTTTTTCGAGCATTTCGGCCGGAATAGCCCGAATTTCTTCGGAAATGTTGTCTTCCAAAGCTGGAATAGTTGCTGGCTTATTTCTGTAGACTTTAGTTTTGACGTAGCCCCACAAAAAATAATCTAAAGGCGTCAAATCGCATGATCTTGGTGGCCAACTTACCGGTCCATTTCTTGAGATGAATTGTTCTCCGAAGTTTTCCCTCAAAATGGCCATAGAATCGCGAGCTGTGTGGCATGTAGCGCCATCTTGTTGAAACCACATGTCAACCAAGTTCAGTTCTTCCATTTATGGCAACAAAAAGTTTGTTAGCATCGAACGATAGCGATCGCCATTCACCGTAACGTTGCGTCCAACAGCATCTTTGAAAAAATACGGTCCAATGATTCCACCAGCGTACAAACCACACAAAACAGTGCATTTTTCGGGATGCATGGGCAGTTCTTGAACGGCTTCTGGTTGCTCTTCACTCCAAATGCGGCAATTTTGCTTATTTACGTAGCCATTCAACCAGAAATGAGCCTCATCGCTGAACAAAATTTGTCGATAAAAAAGCGGATTTTCTGCCAACTTTTCTAGGGCCCATTCACTGAAAATTCGACGTTGTGGCAGATCGTTCGGCTTCAGTTCTTGCACGAGCTGTATTTTATACGGTTTTACACCAAGATCTTTGCGTAAGATCTTCCATGTGGTCGAATAACACAAACCCAATTGCTGCGAACGGCGACGAATCGACATTTCACGGTCTTCAGAAACACTCTCAGAAACAGACGCAATATTCTCTTCTGTACGCACTGTACGCATTCGTGTGGTTGGTTTAATGTCCAATAAAGTAAACTGAGCGCGAAACTTAGTCACAATCGCATTAATTGTTTGCCCACTTGGTCGATTATGTAGACCATAAATCGGACGTAAAGCGCGAAACACATTTCGAACCGAACACTGATTTTGGTAATAAAATTCAATGAATTGCAAGCGTTGCTCGTTAGTAAGTCTATTCATGATGAAATGTCAAAGCATACTGAGCATCTTTCTCTTTGACACTATGTCTGAAATCCCGCGCGATCTGTCAAATACTAATGCATGAAAATCCTAACCTCAAAAAAATCACCCGTTAGTAATGTAGGACCAGTACTTCTCGCAGACGCAGCCAGCTTGGTTTCCTGCAGCCCTGGTTTTGATGCCGCCTGTTTAATCTAGATGAAGGAGTCTTGTATGTACAGTTTATTTAATCCTCCTGTCGTCTACGTGAGCCAGTTTCTGGATAGACTTGGTGACGAAAATTCCTATTATTGCCGTTGAAGAGTCCATCGACTGATTGGTCTCGACAGCAGCCCGGCTATTTAACTTGGCTTATAATATTGATCAAGATCACCCTACATAGTCATGTCAATTTATTTTATTGATTCTTTCATGGCCTTATAAAGTTCTATCCTTCCTATGCTATCGTAGGTGGATTTAAAGTCTATAAAAGGATGGTATGTTGGAATGCTAAATTTAAGACTTGGTTAGGATCTGATCAAATGTTGATTTGCCTAGCATGAAACAAAATTGATATAAATGGTATAAATAATGCAATGTTTTCGTTACCGAAGAACCTTGTCCTTTCACTCTGCGTTAGCTGTTTTTAATACTTATTTTTTCTGCATACGTCTCAATTTATCCTTACATCGTATACCTTCATTTTTTCTAATCTTTTTCACTCAAATTGATTGCATAAAACAGCTCATTAATTTATTAAACAACACACACGCTCCTGCCATCTTCCAATAAAGCGCATCATATTCTTGTGTCGAACCCCGCAAGGGTGAATGGTAGTGCCTGTTTGCATGTACACCATAACTACCTACCTTTTCATTTTAGAAAGCCATTTATGCTAACGAAAGTCAAACAAAATCTTTGGCAATTAAATATTCAAATTCCTTGAAGTTTCATGATTAATTAACGATTTAATGGAGTTTCTCCAGCACGTATAATAGTAGGCGTATGTATATGGCACAGTCACGCCCCTTAGCACAACCAATTACGGCCAAACTCCATGGAGGTGCTAATTAGCAAACAAAACATCATTGCTAATTAACAGTTCGAACGATTTCTAGTAAAAATCTCAGAAATATGTTGATTTATATCTTTTTTGTTTTTTTTAACTGGAAAAGATATGCCATAGACTAAGCCATAGCTATATCCATATTCAGAACCATACATAGCAATAGCATGAGCCATGAGTGAATGAGTAATCCATCCAAGACAACGACCGACCACTCTGTGTTAGGTGAAAGATACAAAAATGTTTGTATATAGATATTGCATCTAACACCATTATTAAAAACTAATATATATGGCATTCGGAACACACACGATTGCTGGACTGAAGCCCAGCATCAGCCATCAAGTTGGAGGGAGCGGTTCTCAAGGCGAAATGAGTTGAAACGAATGCTGAACGCCCCTTCGTCCCAATATTCATCTTTTTGACGAACAGCAAACAGCCGACCGGCCAGCTGGTGGAATATTAACGTTTATGACCAAAGCTATCTCAAGACCGTGCATCGTCGAGAGCAAGTGTAAATCGAATTAAATTAATGCGTTTTAAAAAATGCTGAAACGATATTCCAAAGGCAGCAGAATGGTTAATTGAAATTTGATACATTCTTTGGGAATTCTTCTTCGTTGACCACAAGACTCTCAAAAATGGGTACTCAATGCCTTAGTGGAATTTCAAAGGTCAATTTGAGGTTTTTCTCTGCATGGATGTGGGGGTACTACCACATGTATGTGCCTACAGATGGTCACTCCTGAGGCTAATTAAAGTATGCAAGGTGACGCAACTCGAAGAGTCATTAATCGAAGATGTTGGCGAAGAACGTTTTTTTTTTTTAATTTATTAGGGTTTACCTAAGTAAGGGCAGTATATAGTTATAATACTTTAGGAAGTTGAAAGAGAAACCTTCGGGATAGTTTTTAATGAAAATAGTGTTTGGGTTTCTATCATCTTTTTTTGAGAGATTGAGAACCTAAAAAATGATTCCGGAGACGACACAATCATGAAAAAATGAGATCTTTCGCAGCAGTTTTAATGTAGAAGGCATCGTGACGGACCTTGATTACGTGAGACCGAAAGTGAAGGTCAGTACGTCCTAAACTGGATTGCGTCGCTTCGGCCAGCAATAGGGATGTATAGAGGAACTTGTTGAATGAGGCTCGGACCGGTTTTTTGCCGATTAGCCCAGTGTACAAAAAAATGGGCTGAAATGGAAAAAAAACGTCAGATAGGTTTTTTTTCGTTTTCAATCGTAACAAGGTATTAATTTCGATTTTCGAATTCCTAGGGCTTTAGAGTTAGCCGGCATTTTGAATTTAAATTTTATTTATTTTTGATAAATATCTCGTTTATTTTCGACTTTTGCCTAAAAATGCATTTTTTTCGCAGCAAGTTTATTTATTTATTTATAATCTATCGAGTACAAATCTCTATTAGACTTAAACATATTTACAAAATTTTATATCTTTTACATATATGTATTTGACATTATTTTACATTTCAAAGAATAATCAGAGAAATTAAACTTACATTAATACAGGTATGCTACTACACTAAACTCAAAACAGTAGTTCTGAAAACATCTCTGCTAAAAGACAAGTCAATATTTTGATAAATTGAATTAAATTCAGAGCTGGATCGTGAAATTGGATCGGATCTACCGTAGTTCGTAAAAGAACGGGGAGCAAAAAAGAGTGTCTGTCTCATCCTTAGTTGCCTTGAGGTAGCATACAAAGAAAAAAGAAAGAGAATTTTAGAACAATCAATACGATTACACAAAGTATCTCTAGCAAGCATTATTAGATAATACCTCCTCCTTGCTTCAAGAGGCCTTAAGTCGATTTTAGGCATCTATTACTATAACTATGACAATACAGTTCACACTTAATTTGCCTAAAAAGTTTAAGATCATCTGCAAAGAGCAAACAGTCAGAATTCCGAATTCTAGGCGGAAGATTATTTATGAATAGAATGAAGAGGAGAGGTCCTAAATGGTTGCCCTGAGGAACGCCAGAATGATTAAGAATCAACTTTGATACCACTGTTCTAATTTTTACATTTTGCTTGCGATTAGTCAAGTAATTTTCGAACCACTTAAGAAGGCTAGAATGAAAATCTAAGCATTTAAGTTTCATTAGCAGAATACTTGTTGAACTCTATCAAATGCTTTATAGAAACCAATAGCATGAACCTGGTTTCCACGTTCAATACCTTTAATGCAGAAATTCGCAAACAAGGCTAGATTTGTTAATGTTGATCTACCACTAACGAAACCATGTTGATCTACTGAGATACTCGAGCTTACCTCGTCATAAATGCATTTTTTCAGAATCGCTTCAAAAACTTTCAGTATTAATTTCAGTTTTGAAATGGGTCTGTAATTAATAACCTCTTGTTTTGAGCCTGATTTATATATTGGACTTATCATCGACAGTGTCCACTCATCCAAAAAGTCACCGGTAGAAAGTGATAAGTTAAAAAGTTTAGTCCTGCAAGACTATGAGAACACATTTTAAGTAAAGCTGAACAAAAGTTATCAGGGGTTACTCTAAAATCAGACTTCAAGAATGAAAGCTGAAGTACAACTTGATCCACTGACAAACTTAAACTACCTAAATTAGTGATAGTATCTCCACAACGAATTTCATGTGAAACCGGAAAATAATCAAGAAAATAGTTAGATTGGAAATATGACGTAAACATATTGCATATAGCGTCCTCATCATTTGATGATTGATTAAGGTATTTCATACTTGTCGGAATACCATAAGATTTACGTTTAGAATTGACAAATTTCCAAAAGGCCCGAGAGTCACTTTTAATATTACTCTCAATAGAGCGCATATAGCTTTTATAGACCGACTTTTTTACAGACTTATATTCATTTTCTACATCGTATATAGCGAAGGCGTAAACTAGGATCCTTTCTGTAATTTTTATGCACTTTAGAAAATTTATTTTTAAGATTGCATAATCTCTTATTAAACCAAACCGGCTTATTTCCAATGCTTTCTCTCCTTAAATGGAACAAATTATAGGCTTCCTCAATTTTAGCAACAAAAGAATCGTAACACTGCTTTAAGTCATTAGAGCAAAGAGCTTCATCCCAATTTATCGTGTTAAGAAAAGTTCATACCATTGTAATTAGCTTTACTGAAATCGCGAACTGAGTTCAACTCACGCTTATCAAAATTTGATCTATCAAAATTTAAGATCTTAAAATCAAATTTAAATTTCAAAGCATAATGATCCATACTATTTTTAAAAATAAGAACTTCTGACTTAACTAAACTGGCTTCTAATTCAGTACCAATAAAGACTCAATCCAGGATTCGAACTTATAAGTTATATAACAGTTAAGTTGGTTAAAATTAAAGGGAAGCATATTATCAATAAAACACGACTCAAGTTCACTAGGGACATTAAAAGGAAGTAAACATTTATCTCTTACGGACTACATCCGTTTTATATGGGGGAGATTAAAGTCCCCTAAAATAACAATGTTCGAATCAGGTGGAATATATGATATAATATATTTATCGAATCGAAAGCAGTCTTTTTTTATTGATGCATTGTCAGGTCTTCCGCAAGGTAGTCATCTAGGGCCCCTACTTTTTAACCTTTTCGTTAATGACATTCCGGATCTCTTAATGTTAACAAATTGTCTAATGTTTGCAGACGATATAAAAGTATACCATCCAATATCCACAATTGAAGATTGTGAGAATTTTCAAATAGAAATTGATAAATTATTTCAGTGGTGTAAAAATAATCATCTCGATTTGAATATCTCCAAATGCAAAATCTTTAGAGCCTTTCGTTCAACACCAAGAATTATTTTTAATTATAGACTTGGTAACGAAATTTTATCCACTGTTAGTGAAATAAAGGATCTTGGCGTTATTTTTGATTCCAAATTGTCTTTTGCATCACACATTAATTTCATCGTATCCAAGGCAAACTCACTTCTTGTTTTTTTAAAGCGAAACACTCTAGTTTTGAAGGATAGTTATACCTTAAAAGCTATTTATACTTCTTTAATTATACCTATACTGGAATACTGCTGTGTTATATGGTCTCCCTTTTATAAAAATTCTTCTGATAGGATTGAAAGCATCCAAAGAAGATTTACGCGGTTTGCGTTGAGAAACTTAAGTTGGCCTGAAGGTTTACCCTCTTATAAGTCAAGGTGCACTCTAATAGACCTCAAATCATTGAAAAGCTGTAGAGAAACTCTATGTACACTTTTTGTAAAAGATGTTGCTATTGGTAAAATAAATTCACCCGAGTTATTGAATCTTATACCTTTTTATGTTCCAGAGAGAATTCTAAGAAACAGAGACGTTCTCTTTCTTGTTCCCAGTCACAGGACAAACTATGGGTTGAATGAATCACTAACTCGTTCTTTAACGCTTTATAATTCTATTAATTGTGAAGTCGACCTTCAAATGAATAGAAATGTTTTTAAACTAAGTGTTTTGAGTATTTTTAATTATTAATAGTTGTAATTTATATAAATTATTGTTAAAAGTAATCAACAGATAAATATCCATTGATGAATAAATAAATAAATAAATAAATAAATAAATAAAATAAATACAATTTAAGCACAATGGCAAAGTTAAATAAGATCTTAACGCTAATAACACACCACCACCTCTGCGCAATCCAGTATCAGCAATTGATCTATCCCTTCGGAACACATTAAAATCTGCAGACCCGGATAGTTCAGCAGAAAGTACATCATCAGACAACCATGTCTCTGTTAACGCAATAGCATGATAAGAGCAGCAGGATACAGCGAGATAAAAGTCAGTTATCTTAGACCGCATACTACCAACATTTTGGTAGTATACAGAATGCATTTCAGTAGCAGTATGCAGAGCAGTGGAACAATTTAAATTAAGTTCACATTTCCCTTCGGCGAGACGTGGTTTCTTGGAATGTACCGAAAATTTCGAACATGCACACCAGCTGGCCAACAGCTTGAATCAAATGCAACATCATAAAGCTCACACTGAACACCAATCTTAAAGTTAACATGTTCATCTGTTCCTGTCTTAATCAATTTAAAGCATTCGAATTTAGCGGGGGCAGTATTAAGATTATTAGCGATTAAATTTTAATTGACTGGGCAGATGTCGAAGGTTTGAATTTAGATACATGCAACCATTTTTACTTGCGATTATAGGGACTATAAGGCAAGTTATGCATTCGTAAAAAAAAAAAAAATTCTAACAATCAAACATGATATTACGATGATAGAGAAGTCAAAAAAAGTGGGTCCGGAAATTCCGTCCGTCTGTCTGTCTGTCTGTCTGTCTGTCTGTCTGTCTGTCTGTCTGTCCGTATCGATATCTACAGCCTAAACGGTTGAGCCGATTTGATTCAAACTTGGTATATAGTATTTTTAGAGTGCTCTTCCCGACAGTTTTTGGAATTGGCATTCTAGCTCCAAAACTAACGGTACCTGCCATATAACTTTTATTAAAAAACTTATTTTTCTCGAAAACGGCTCCTACGATTTTGATTAAACTTTCAGAATGATGTTTTCTATGCAAAATCTATCTTTTAATTTTAATGGATTTTTCAGAAAAAGTTTTATAACGGTACCTCCCATATGACCGGTTTTTTGAAATCAGACTTTCTCGTTAACTAATTGACGGATTTTGATGAAATTTTCAAAATATGTAGTGTTTTATGATTTAAATAATATTGCTTATCAAAATTTTCAAAAACTTTTTTTTTTTAAATTTTAATAATTTTTTTAAAAAAATATTTTGTTTTTTGAATATTTTGAAAACGGATCTATAGATTTTTTTTTAAATTTTTCTCCTAGTATTAACTATAGATTTCTTAAAATTGACATACTAAAAAAAATTTAAAATATGTTTTCGAAAAGTTTTTCAAAAAAAACATTTTTTTGAAAAAACTGGTCGAACGATTTTGAAATGAAAAATTCATAAAATAGAAAACAGCAAAAGAAATAAGATGGCTTACAACATTTTTTCCAAAAAACGTTATGAGTAGTGTTTTTTTGAATTCATAAATTTTTTTCCCCAACATTTTACTTCATATTGCTCGGCTAAGCCCTAGCCAAGCCATTAGTCAAATAAAAGAAAGTGACAACCTACATTACATACATACTTACGTATTTTAAAGTATTTTTCATCATCATAAAAGCACAGAATAAATAAGGAAGCCTTTGATAAACACACAAAAACAACTAACAAATAAAAAAAACTATTCGATTACTACTGAATGCAAAAATTTCAATCGAGAAAACAAAAGTTTACACCTTCCTATAAATAAACAAAACCACTGTGTTAACTTTTAATATTGTCTCTATACCTACTCGCTTAACAGTAGTTGGAACACGTATCTTAATTTTAGTACCTACCTTCCTTCCAACCTTATTATAGGTACCTAAATCCTTTATAAACTCCATTGGTCCCATATTGGGACGTATAAAGGTCCCTTTACCTACATTATTGCCATACTGCTGATTCCGACGAATCTTATGTATATAAGATATATATGCCAGTTGTTCAAATTTTTCCATACCAAAATGAAAATTTAACTGAAAAAGTTCTTTGTATCTTTCTATTAGCAAATTATATTATAAACAGTAAGCAGCAAGTGGAAAGATAATACTACACTAAAAAACTGCAAAAGCTAACAATCCTATATATTTATGTGTTTATCCCTTTGTCGTGACGCATGTTCGTTCGAGCTTCACCCCAAAACGATTCTAAGGAAGTTGCACGTCATACAAAAAATATTAAAATAAAATCCTTGTCAAAAAGACGCCTGCACTTTTTTTTTTTTTTTGCAAAGGATTAGCACATAAGAGCAAGTACGTGCGACCCAGTCGTGCCTTTTATTTATTCTGGATAACTTCAATTACATTCATACTTATATTAACATTACTTCCAATTGCACTTCTTTTATGTTTATCAGCAGATGAACCAGAGTTGATTTCTGAACTATATTGACGGGACTGAGGTAGAGGGGGAGTTGACGAATTGTTTTTGCCTTCTACCTCAGAAAGAGGAAAGAGCAGAATGGATCTAATGGGTTAAGCTCTGTATATGCCGACTCAGGTAATAACGGGTTAGAGCACTCCTCATCCATAATGGAAGCTATTGGAGAGTCCAGTGGTCTACCAGTAACCGATCCATATAAACTTATTTGGCTTCATCCAGTTGTAGGACTTGAACGTAGTTTTCTAGGTACTGCGTGTATGAAGCTACCTTACGCTGACGTAGCTGTCTTTGTTGTTGTTGTTGTTGTTGTTGTTGTTGTTGTTGTTGTTGTTTTTGTTGTTGTTGACACTAGTTCTTCCGAATTTAATTTCCTACAACTTTGGTCTTAATAATTTTTTGTCTACGATTGATATTTTTCCAAAAAAGGTAGAAATATCATTTTTTGTCTGCGGTAACGGTACCCTCCATAGGACCGTTTAATTTTTCTTCGACTTCCTCTTGAACTGCTTAATCCATTAAAACCAAAATTAATATTTAGGAAGATGAATCCAGCCTAAGTAATTTCAATTTAAAATATTTTCAAAAACTTTTTTTTGTATTTTTAATAATAAAAAAAATTGTCTAAAATCGATATTTTGAAAACGCGTAAGTGATTTTCTTAATTTAGTTTTTAATTGTAGGTTTTGTGCTTAAGTTTCCATTCTTGAAATATTTTTTTTTAATTTTTGAAAAAAGTTATAAAAACAGTTTTATGTAAAAATCGTTCCTACGATTTTGAAAAAAAAATCACACTTTTTTAATTTTTTTTTTCTAATTTTTCCGCTGAAAACTATTTTAAGTACTTTTTTAAACAATCAAAAGTCAGGAAAATCGAATAAAAACTTTGAAGTTCCCTTAATATTTTTCAAATTTTATTCTATGCTGTAACCGCACATAAGAGCAAATACGTTTATTGAAAATGTGTGAATAAATTTGTGAAAAAAATTGTAACTAAACGGAGAAAATAAAAAAAAAATTAACCTGCTTCTCCGACGACAAAATAAAAATGTGATTATCTGTCAAAAATGAAACGATATTAGAATGAAACTTGAATCAGTGATCAGAGTTTCATTAAAAAAAATTATGAGATTCGTGTTGTATTTTTATTTTCCAACAGCAGAAGAGGGTTCATATCACTTCCTCTGTTAATGAACCAGCCTAGCTCAGACCAGGAAAACAGCCCTCGGAGAATATTTTTTCGATGATTTGGGCGAAGTTTCAAAAAATCAACTTAAGGAAATTCTGAAATTCATCAAAATCTCAGGATGAAGGCACCCTATAACTAACTCTTCCCCAAATTCCCGACCTTTTCCTGGGGACCGCAATGGATCCTTGAGATCCGAGTGAGATGATTTGACTATCGAATCATCACGCCGCTTAACCTAACCTAAACTTACCCATGTTTTTCCCTCTTACTAAAAATCATTCCATCTCTTTCACAAGGAGGAATTAATAAAAGCTTAAGTAATTTATGTGTTATAGGGCTCGTTGTTTGTTTTTGGTTATGCCTGGTTCTTGTCTTCAATTACTTTGAAGTTCTCGGCCAAGACACAGTTTGCTCTTTGTATGAATGAAAAAATGTCTTAAAAAATAAATTTATTGGAACGACAGCTCCCTAAGGAGTTGTTATTTATCTGCAAGAATGGAAGGGACCTACAGTTTACCTTCGAGTCCGAACGGGTAGATAAGATGCACTTTTTCGAGACAAATTTTTAATCTTGGAGGTTCTGTCAGTTCCTCGTCAGAGGCAGTACCCCGGAAAAGAAGGTGGCTATGAGCGGGATTCGAACGCAGGCTCATTTGCTAAGCAGTCCAACACACTAAGCCACGGGAAACTACAGAAAAAATGTAAGAGTTTTTGACGTACCTGTAAACAGCTTGGTCTGACTTAGTGGCTTCATTTAAGCTGCAATGTTTGTGAGCCTATATATATATAACATTTATGAAGTGCCAGATAGTCAGTCGTCAGTCCATGGTTTAAACTTAAGCTTTAAAACAAAGTAAATCATCAGATCTCAATCAACCATTTTTGTGATCTTGGTCTTGGTGATCAGATCGCTGACACAGATTTGAAAGGTGGAATTTTCAATGATTGCTCATAGTTCCGGTTGAATTCTATCGATTGCAACGCATTGGCAAAGCATAGAATTTCCAGAAAAGTAATATGCAGAAGTCACGTAACTTCCTCGAAAAAAAACCCCACCCTCAAACCGTACAGCGTTCATTAGAGTGTTCATTGAAGCATTTTCTATGTAGGAAGTAACACCATGGACCGCGCCTTTCTGTTGGAAACACATGTTGTCCACGGTCGTATTGCTCAATCCGGACAAAGATATTTTGTTCCTCAATCATCTGTAACGCTGGTTGACAGTGATTGCCTCACGTCGCGACGGCACAAACCCAAATCAGAATAAAAAAGTATTTTTTTTGGAGATGCATTGCCACTGTGGCACCATGTGAGTCATCTGGTGGTTGCAGTCTTTTCAATCCAAATTTTTTTTCAAAACCAATCATCTAAAATTGTGCTTTTTCGCTTATAAGTTACGTTTTTATTAAAATACTCTGAAGCCAAGACAGCGACCAAACTGCATTGTTTTGGTCATTTATTTCAAATTCAGTTTCAGATTGATCTTGTACGGAAGCAGGATCAAGTGTCGTGACCAAATTCACTTATTTAAAGTCTGGGTCAACTTTGAAGCTACATTCATATAGAAAACGAATATTAAGGGATTTTCAATTGGCACCGGAATATTTTGGCGGCTGTGATGGCCTGTTACTGATGCCAAATGACCATGAAAAATTAAACGATTGAACGTTCAAATTATAAGACTTGATTATCAAACTGAGGGTTAGTTCTTTCTTAGAAACGTTGGGCCCATTCAACACTGTTGACTTTTCCGAGTTTAGTGGTCAAATTTGAAACGATCGGTTCGGTAATATATCAACCAACATTCGTTTACTCAGGAGCTCTAAATTCATGACCATAGACAACGCCGTTTGTTCACTTACTATAAGAAGATCCCAATTTTGGCCGAAAAATCATCTTCAGACACGAGGCGCATTTTTGGATGAATTGCTGTGTTAACAAGCAAAATTGCACACAAGAAGTTTACCAGATAACAATGCTTCCTCAAAAAGTAACCGGTTGGAGTGGATTTTGGGTCTCGGTGTCATTAATCCGTACTATTTTAAAAATGACGTTGATGATCGCAAGTAATTGCCTTTTCTGATCGGGTAGGATATGTAATAAACTTTATGGAAGTTTGGTATCGCCAGCATCAAGTATTGAGAACCAGTAGCAACATTGCTTGACTCGCATCAGGGAAACCATCTTTTGGACTACAGCCTAAACGGTTTGGCCAATCATCTTCAAATTTAGTACTTAGGGTTATTCCGTCATTCTACAGACTTTTTTTTAATTTTTTTTGTAGCTCAATTATTAACGGTACCTGTCATATAACCGTTAAGTAAAAGCATATTTTTCTCAAAAACGGATCAAAGAATTTTTATGAAAAAAACCAGTGTACTTCTGTAGGTGTGGTTTATGTTTTGACGAAAAAAAATGCAAGATATTGGGCTAAAAACGGTACCCCCCATAGGACCGCTTTTTCGACTTTTTCCAGAACTGGTTAACCGATTACAACCAAAATTAATATTCAGGATGATGAAGGCATCCTTAGTAATTTTAATTTAAAATACTTTCGAAAAAAAATGTTGTTTGTATTTTTAATAATTTTTTAAAATTAATTTTTTGAAAAATCGATATTTTGAAAACTCCTATTCTGATTTTTTTTTAAATTTTATTTTTAAATGTGCGTTATTGTTGTGCTTAAGTTAACATTTGTTTAAATATTTTTATTTTATTTTTGAAAAAAAGTTGTTAAATAAAAACTGTTTCATTTAAAAACCGTTTCTACGATTTTGAAAAAAAAAATCACATTGTTTTACATTGTTCAAAGAAATAAAATGGCGTTTAATTTTTTCTGCTGAAAACTATTTTACGTACTTTTTTCAAACAATTTAAAGTTAAAAAAAATCTAATAAAAACTTTGAAGTTCCCTTAATATTTTTCAAATTTTATTCGTCACTGTGACCGCACATAAGAACAAGTACGTGCGATCCAGTCGTGCAATTTATTTAATTGCGAATCAAATCGCAATTAGTGGCGCTGAATTCGCCAATTGGTGCGGGCCTGGATCTGGATACCAACGATATCGTATCGTATCATCGTTAGCTAGGTAAGAACTACCCCAACAAGAGATACCATAGTCCAATCGCGAATTTACTAGTGCATAATAGATTGTAGTAAGAAGGTTTGTAGTGCCCCGTGGCTTAGTGGTTAGTGTGTCGGAATGCTAAGCGAATGAGCCTGGGTTCGAATCCAGCTCATAGCCACCTTTTTTCCGGGGTACTGCCTCTTGCGAGGAAATGACAAAACCTCCAAAAGTAAAATTTGTCTAGAAAAAGTGCATCTCATGTAGCCGTTCGGACTCGGCGGTAAACTGTAGGTCCCTTCCATTCTTGCAGATTAACAACACACACACAGGAATGGTTGAGAGTATAAGTCACTAGGCCTTGGCTACTTAAGGAGCTGTCGCGCCAATAAATTTATTTATTTATTTATTTATTTAAGAAGTTAATGATATAAAGAAGTTTTATCATTTAAGAAAACTAGTTCCCTCAAAGTTTTTTTAAATGATAAAACTCGCTCTTACTTATGTAGATAATCTTTCTCACATTACTTATATGTGCCTTCCAGTTCAAGTTACTATCTAGAGTTATTCCAAGGTACTTAAACTCAGATACGGATTCTAGCTTTAAACATAACTCATTACAATTTTTTCGTTGGCATTGAGTCTGATGTAAAATTATATCCCTAATTGGTGTTTGCTTTAAGAGAAAAAAAGACATTACCTTTGACTTGCTACTCACTGTCACTTGATGAAAGAGGAAATATTTCTGCAAAAAATGTCAAATCTTCCGTTATGTGGTATGTTAGCTTATTGGTATTTAAAGCTGTGTAGCATAATGCTAAATCATCTGCAAATGCAACTAACTTACCATTTAAGAATAGCTCAAAAATTAAATTAATATATATAAGAAAAAGAATTGGTCCGAGAAACGATCCCTGTGGAACCCCTGAACTTGCTGCTGGTAAAGTGACCACAAACACCATTTATTTTTACAAGCTGTTTTTTGTTTATTATAAATAAGAACTGAACCATTTCAAAATATTTCCTCTGAAACCTAACCTCTGAAGTTTTTTTCAGAAAAAATTTGTGGTTAACCAAATCAAAAGCCTTTGTCAAGTCAAGGAAAAGCCCTGCAGTTTTTTGTTCAAGTCCAGTCCTTCGTGTATTTTTTATATGTATATGGAAGTTTTAAGACATTCTGGAAACATTTCGCTTTGAAAACTGTTATTGATCAGATATGTTTATAATGAAGTTCTTAATCTTTTTAAAGTTAAACTGCTTATTCCATCTGTTCAAGCATTTGGTTATCGAGAAAATTTTAGAGGATAATGAATTCATGTCTTCACTTGATACAGGCGTTAAAGTTTTCTGATGCTCAGGTGAAAAATTAGTTAATGCTATTGGATATAATTATTAAACGTGATAGAGTTTTTAGAATTTTTTTTAACAAGTTAAGCGTTTTGTCCCTTTTTTCCCAAATAAGTCATTAATGAGTCCCCATTGTCTTTTTGCATTAAAATGTGAATCGTCAAATAACCGCGATGACGACCGGAGTTCTACAATGAACAAATAACCCTAGGTAAGCTGATGACCTATTTATCTTCAATTGCCTTAAAGTTAAAAGGTTCACTTGTCAAGCGCTAATTTTCAAGCTTGGGAGGCAACTGAAAAGCAATTAAAGTGTCCCTTATAAGGCTTTCATCATCCCTTTCATGGCATGCAGAGTCATGGACATTATTGGACATTATCAGAAGTAGATAAAAACACTTTTGCCTGTTTTTTGATAATTTTCTGATTAGTTGTGTTTTCGTGTGTCGAAAAAATGAGTTTTGTAATTAGAGGAGGAAACACAACTATAAACTGTACCATTGACGGGTAAAGATGTCTCCTTCCTCATTTCGAAAGAAACAGTCAATCTTTATGGACGGATTGATGCTTGGTCGAGCCCTCTAGTTGATTGTATACGCTCCAAAAAGTGGAACTTAGCTTGTTGGCATTTATTTGCATTGTCCTTCCGCAAAATAAGACGAACTGACTGTCTGGCTTTGGTCATTTCAGCTGTTACCATTTCCAGGTCTTCTTCGGTATTGGGCGTTATAAAGGTTATGCTATCTTCATTTCGTTAGGTGGAATATCGCTCATAGATGTCTATCTTGCGGTGAATGTGCGCAGGTATACCGGAACCATGATGATGGCCCACCTCACGAAGAAAAATATATTCCCTTCTCTTATTTTTTACCCACAGAAACTTTAATTAACATTAATTTACCATTTCCCTTTCACTGATTTATTTCTTCAAACTATGGCCAAAGCCATCATCACCAAAGAATTCAACATAGCTGCTATAAATTTGGCCATTTTGTACAATTCCAAGCGAGTTCAAGTGGGTGTTGCACACATAACAGTTGAACTCTATAGTGCGTCTATGAATCGACAAAAAACGTTCCATGGAAACAATGGATTGCGTCTCATATTCCCTCAGATAAAACCTTCTTCCCAATCGCAGATAAGGTTAGCTACATATGCAAAACACGTTCAATTTGCAATTAAATAATTTTCCAGTGGCATTGGCTCGAATCCGGTCGATTGTTTGCCGCATCCGCTTTTGCCGGTCTACAAAGTAGTGCAACTCCACTACAATCGATGCAATAAATTACCCGCCAGCGGATTGCAACGAAAATCTAACAAAAGATATTTAGATATCTCCAGCCCGGCAATTATGTTGTTGCCAAACTATGCAAAATCTGATGGTAATTCTGTGATGGTGATGGTGATAGATACGCCACAGCCGCACCACCGCCCCTAACACCAGGAGATACAAACCAAACCGAATGAACTAAGGATGTTTGCTTCGATGGTTTTCTATGTGAGACCTTTATGAAAACACTGGCCGACAATGGTGATGACGACTCCGACTACGACTACGATTGCGACGCGACGCCACCAATGCTGCCGCAGCCGCAGCTAACCCTTTTTTCTGTTTTGCGGTGTGTTGCCTCCGAATATCAACCAAATCATCCGACCCACTGAGGCAGTTCCACCAACCAACTCCACTCCGACCATCATCAACAATGAATGCCATCCATTCACATCTCTCTACTTCATGCACACATCATATAACATTTGCGGATCATAAATTTCCTCTTGTGGAAATCATTTGCACTGTTTTTCCAAAGGTTTTTCTTTTTTTTTGGATTTCACTCATTTTTTTCCCGTACACTTGCTTGGGAAATATATTTTCTTATCGCAGTGTGATTATTGAGACGATAATTGCGATGAATATGAAAGTATGACATTATGCGATGTGTTACGATATGTAGATGGCGCTGGAGGTCTGTTGGCTCGCGTGAGATTCTTCTGGGTGCTAAAGGACCAAAAAAGTGTTACGAATGTTGTGTGCGCTGGCTTGGATTTAAGGACTGAACCAAACTACAGTTCACAGAGTTTTATACAGGAAACAGAAAATAGGACCACATCCTGTAAGGAATCCGCATGAGAAAACAAAAAGAATATGCGGAGGATGAAGGTAGTCAAATATTGTTCACGGAAAATAAATTATTATGATGCTAAGGGTGTGATGATGATGGCGATGATGGGGTGATCCTTAGATACATTTGCATAGATTTTTCTGTTTTAGGCGGTAATTTTGTTCTTAAATCCTTTTTCTCGCAGTTCGGTTTATGGATAGTTTGCATAGAAATGTTTGGTTTTATTTTTGAGAATGAATTTCAAATTCAAATTTTATCACTTTTTTTATTTTTTGCTGTTTCTGGAAGGATTTAAGGTCGTCTTTATGAGGTTAAGGATTTTTGTGGTTTAAACACATTTATGTAGTTATTTAAGGCAATGGATGGGTTGTTCTTCTATCTACAATTTGTTATGATTGTTTTGATATTCGAATGGTTATAACTTTTCTATTGAAGAGTCTTTAAAATTCTTGGTCTTTTGCCCATTGTAACTGTTACCAGTACATGGTGGCCTAAGTCAACAAGTTTTTTTCAATCAGTTCGATGCGAAAGTGGATTGGATCCTCTTCTCGTCTCGGAATGATTTCGAAGAAGTTCCGAGATGAAACATTGGAGCCTAATAGCTCTAGCAAACCTTAGACGTTGGGTTTTACTGTTTTTGGCTATATCATCTTCTATAAACAGCTCATAACGTATACTGTTTCTAGTTGTGCCTCCTCCTATACATAGCATCCTTGTAAAAGTAACTAAAATTCATTGTTTCAGCAAACAGAACAAAACTAACCCGAAAATTCTGTAGAAACAGCCTAAAGAGCTCTCATCTACTTTTGAAAATGCCCATGCCCGTGCATGCTATGATGGGATGACGAAAGTCTTATAAAGGACATTTTATTTGTCTCAGAGAACACCTAGCCTTTCAATTGCCCTCAAAGCCTGGAAAGAAGTGATTGACAAGTGAACCTTTAAGGCGGTTGACGATAGCTAGAGCATCAGCTCATGTAGATTTATTTTATTAATTTTCACACTGGAACTTCGTTCTTCATTGCCATGAAGAAATGGTCTTTCGGGATTCTCTACATCGAATGGGAATCTACTGTGATTTGTTGAAGTAGACTTGTAAGTTCAGAGAAAGCTTTTCTGATGAGCAATGTTGCTACTAAATCTATATGCTTGAAGCTGGTGACAACGAACTTCTTTAAAGGTTATTAAATATCCGTGATATCCGTGATCCGGTGATTTCTTGCAAGCCTCCAACATCAAACTTCCTGACAGTATTTCCCCTTGTTGGCGTTTGTTGGCCCATCCAACGGCTCCAAGAAACTGTAACAGTGGCTCAATCTGCTGTATTCAATCTGCTTGAAAATTGCTTAATATGGAGGGAGGTCTTCATGACCCTTCTTAAATATTTAAATAGGGGAACTTTGTAATGGCTATGGCAATATTTTACCCTCCAGGAGAATCGATTAGCTTGAAACCTATATTAGATGACACGCCGTGCAGACTCTACCCCTTCTCCCATTAACATATAAATTATTCGTCATCATGATTCCCAACCTTGAAGACGAGTCCTTAATTCTTAAGTCGAGCAGTCGGATAGACTTATACTTAAAGACCCAAGCTCCGAAATATTTGGTCGATGGTCATTTATTCTTATAGATCTGTGACTTCAAGAAACTCGACAAGAAAAAGTCCAGTGGAGTCAAATCGCATGATCTTGGTAGCCTATTCTCGTCACCTCTGCGAGGAATAAACTTACTCTCAAAACAATCATGTAAAATGTCAATGTGCGACATGTAGCGCCAACCTGCTAGAACCTACATGTCGTCTAGGTCCATTTGTTTCAAGTTGGGCCATAAGAAATTGGTAATCATCAAAACTAATGATGCTACCCAAAATCCAAATAAAACAGTAACTTCTTGAGGATGCACTGTCACTTGTTGAACCTCGTGAGGGTTGTTGTCATCTCATATACAGTAATTTTGCTTGTTAATACAGCATCTTGAACGGTTTTGGCCCAAGTTCCGTCTCAAAATTCAAACTTGGGTTTCTGCCTGAATTCAAGAGGAAATACCTTAATGGAGTACTCGTCCAACACACAAGTTCATTGTCCAACACACTAACAAGACTTATTGCCAATACAATTCATTTAGCTCATCTTTACACGACTTTAATCAACAATAAACCTCCTTTTGTCAATTCAACACCCCTCTTCCGAAATTTGACATACAAGTATAAAGTAGAATAGATTGTCTGACAATGTAACTGTGATATCAATGTGAGGCATTTACTCTCATCCCACTGCAGTTGCATGCCAAATAAATCCATCCGCTCCTTGTTTTTTTTTTGGTTAAATCATCTTTTATTTACGCTTCAAAAAGTATCTCCCCTCTAATCTAGCGTGGAAAGAATCCTTCAAAACAACCGCATTCAGCCTAGGCATAACCACAAACTGCTGTGTTCCTTCCTGTCGATTTGCATTTAGCGGCATGCAACATTTCCCACATCAAACCACCAAACAGCAAGGTAACACAAAATGTCTTTCCATTTACATTTTTTACATTTTTTTTACCCACTTTGTAGGTAAATAGTAGGACACTTTGTGTCCTTCATACCAAAAAACTAAAAGCATTTCTTTGAATTAGTCGTAGAGATATTCAAGCTTTCTAGACGAAAAAGAATCTTTAAAAAAATAGGGGGAGGAAATAAGTCTATGAAATGAATGAAAGGAAGGTCGGGATCGTCGTGGTATTCGTCATCACTTTTAGGAAGCCGACGCGACGCGACGACGAGGATGTTAACAAAAGATAAACAAAACTCAAGTGGAAGCCACAACAAGGACTTAAAAAAAAAAAAAAAAACAGAATCAAAATTCGAAAATCTGACACAAAAATGAGTGAGATGCTTACTTTCCCTTAAAACCTAAAAGAGAAAAGAATATTGTTGCGGGTGAATTTCGCCAGTAATATTTTTTTTGTATTTTTAATTTACCATAACTAGACAAAAGTTTATACGAAATAAATAAAATATAACCTCATGGGCAACAATATCGAAAAATTCTATTTGGCGGTCAAAGGCTGAATCGGGTATCGTCAGAGAGTCAACTTAATTTTCAATATGCTGCTTTCGAATAAATGTGCATTGTCCTGACTGATTTTAGACAAAAATTGATCTTTCGGGACTAAACCCAACTTTGGCTCTACTGCTATTTTAACGCAAGCGGAATATCCATGATTGGAAGATGTATTCGATCATCAATGCATCCACATTATGACAATTAATATCATAGTGGCATCAGCGGATCACATTTTGAAATGATTAAGGAGACACCCTTTTTCTCAATAGCGATGTTAACCCGCGCGGCGTTTAATGGCGAGAGATTAACTGCAAAGTAAAATCCAAGCTGTGCTTTCAACAAGACGGTGCATCATGATACACAAGCGATGCAAGGGTAATAATTGTGCAGAAGAAATTCGGTGACAGGAACATCTCATCACGAGAATTCATCAAAAAGTCAACCCAACTAGAATAAAATTGTATCTATCATAGAAACTCAATTTTCTTAAGCTTTCACATAAACAAGACAATTGAATTTGTTCTTCCTTTTGGAAGCTCTACCTTTCCATTTGCGGGGATGGAATTTAATACCTGCTGAGTGAGTCATGTGAAGAATTTGTTCCAAATTTGTTTTGCTAATGTGAAGTGGTTCCAACGCACAGCCGTTCAGCGTAGATTGATTTATCTAGTTATGTTAATTGTGCTTTCTTGTTGACAGCAACGTATTCGCCGCATGATAGCAATATCATCAGCGTAAATAATTCATCAAACTTTTTGAATATGCTGTGCGCATAAATTCCATTCAAACGTAGTTTAGCGCTATATCATGTCATTTTGTCGTTTATCCTTAAACCTATTTACTGTCCTTTTCTTTTAGGTCACATCTTTTACAATTAAACTCACAACGGCAACTAACATGGATAGACTGATCTTCATATTCAAAGGTCTTCTAATAACCCACTTAAATTCATCGGACTGCTCCAGAAGAGCACACTAGGCCTTACAACTCGACATGATGGACCGCTGTTAAGGTCCGCTTGATCTCTTTTGAATTAAGGCCCGATCTTTATTTTTATGATTTCTACTGGTATCACAAATCTTCCACTTCTCTGCTTCACTTTAGGGTTCCCGGTTTGAAATCAGACAATGTCAGCTATTTTAAATTATAAAATATACATATGAAGCCAACTAATTGAAGGTATCATTATATTTGTTTGATCCAGATCCAGGATAGTGTTTTGATCGTTGAGGTAGTAATTCTTTTCACAAAAAAACAGATTTTTTTTAAGTTCTTACGTTCGCATTTTTCGGAAACATGAAAAGAAACTCAATTCTTCTTGTCTCTGGAATAGATTTGTTTTTCCAAACTGATTATATCAAAGGAATAAGACCATCAGGTAGAAGAAATCTGCTGGTATAAAATACAACAGCCACTAGACTGGATGCTCGATATCAAATCCTCCTTAAGATCAACTTTTTTATTTAATTTTTCAGGAAACTTCTTCACAGAATCTTCATTACGCTGGTCAAAAATCCCCCCTCATATCATTTACCTTTTTCTAAGACTAGTACAAATTTATCCTTATCTATTATCGGAGTCTTCTCGTGCTCTTGAGTTTTCTTTCAGTCCATGTTCATCCTGTCTCAAAGATTTTACAAATTATTCTTGTATTCCCCTTCCGTACAAGCCGTCTACGAGCAGATCTAAAACCCTTCATTTTATCCTTTGGCCGATTTACTAGAACTAAAAATACTTTGTTGTAAGTATTGTTTTTTTATGGAATGAATATTTAAAAATTTCCTTTATAAGGATGAAAAAGAATTTCATTTATTAAAAATTGAACGTTATTTTAATAGATTTTATTTCAGACTTAAAACATATTATAAAACAATTATTGACTTAGTCTCAAAAAACAATTCTGATATAAATGCCAAAATATTTAAGTAGAAAACATGTGAAGTACAAATTAACATCATTAATTAATATAACTAAATTAACATAACAGATTAATTAATAATTTTAACACTTTCCCTTTTTAATTGATACTTAACATTTTTGTTTTATGTTTAGTAGCAATATGTTTTGTTCTTTTATAAAACTCCGGGTTTTGCGCAAGTCTAACAGCTGTGGAATTGTCCACTTGGAGTATTGGAGTTTCTTTTAATGTAGTTATTCCTTGGAAAAGTTTGCATATCCAAATTATTTCTTTTGTTGCTTCATTTGCTGCTACGATTTAAGCCTCTGTTGTTGATGTTCTAACCATTGCTTGCCTTTGACTAAGCCAAGAAATAGCTCCTCCTGCATAAATTAAAACTACTCCTGAAGTTGACCGTCCAGTTCTTTTGCATCCACCGAAGTCTGCATCACTAAAACATTCTAAAATTCCTCTTTTACAATTTTGTCGATATTCGATTTCTAAGTCAAAAATTCCAGCTATGTAACGTAATACTATCTTTATTCGCGCCACATCATCATTTGTTGGATTCTCTAAGGATCTTGAAAGGAGTCCGACGCTGTACGCAATGTCTGGTCTTGTTCCTAGCATAAGATACATTAAAGCACCAACTGCTTGTCTGTACGGGAAATTGTGGTTTTGTTCTTTCCCTGCTTTAATATTATCTTCACTTATTTTTATCATAGGTGTTGAAATTGGCTTGCACTCCGTAAACTGAAAACGTTCAAGAATTTTTTGACTTACTTTTATTCTTTGTGTTCAATTTCAAGTCCCAAAAAGTACGACGCTACTTTCGATGTTATTTTGAATTCAGTTTTGAGTTCTTCTATGAAAGTTTTTAGTTCTTGTTTATCAGTAGATCCAACCAGTCCATGATCTACATAAAGAACTAGTACTACTTTCTTTCCATTTCTCTTCCTCATGTACAAACAAGGATCTGCATCACTTTCTTTAAATCCTAGTTTGGAGATGAAGGTTCCGAAACGTTTGTTCCAACACCTTGATGACTGTTTGAGCCCATATAAACTTTTCTTCAGATCACATACTTTATTTGTGCCATTATCATATCCATCAGGCTGCTTCATGTATATAATTTCTTCTAAATCTCCAAATAGAAAGGCTGTTGAAACATCAAACTGCATAACATGCATTTTCTCACTTGCAGCAATACTGAGAACGGATCTTACAGTTCCTAACGTTGCTACTGGGCTAAAAGTTTGACTATAATCGACACCCTCTCGTTGACTAAATCCCTTGGCCACCAATCAATAAAGCAATATTTCTTAGGCGTTCACTTGTCAGTTCTTGAATGGTATTATTTTCTTCATTTTCTTCGATTTCAGAACTGATTCTTCGTTAATGTCTGGTTCTTGTTCTTCATGTTGTTGTCCGCTCACGCGTTTAATATCTTGAAACGGTAACTTTATTGCATTTTCACATATAGCTGGATTCTCTTGAAATTTTACATCCCTTGAAAGAGTAACTTTATTTTCTTTTTCAATATAAAGCTCATCACCATCATATCCCACAAGATAACCTTTGATCGCTTTCTTGTCCATTTTCTTTCTTTTTTGGATTGGAATATGAGTGAAACATATTGATCCAATTGTTCCTAAATGTTTAATTATGAGCTTTTTACCAATCCACAATTCGTACGGGCTAACGCCATCTAATGAAGACTTTCCAGTCCTGTTCAAAATGTATACAGCAGTATTTGTAAGCTCCGCTCAAATTTCTTCCGGATAATTAATTTCTCTGCTTGAGTATTTGAAAGTTCTAGCCATTTCCACTATTGTTCGGTTATCACGTTCACTGCCACCATTCTGTTGAGGCGTGTAAGGTGCTGTCAGTCTCTGCTTAAGAATTTGTTTGATATCTGCGTTGTCAAACTCACCACCATTGTCATTTAATAACTCTTTAATAGAATGGCATAAAACCATATTTGCAATTACTTCTTTTAGAAAATCTTTGACTTCTGATTTATTTGTTATTGCAAAACCATAACGAAACTTAGTAAAACTATCGTTATCTTTTTCTTGAAAGAATCAGTAAAAGATCCACATACATCTGTTGACATCAACTCTCTTGGTACTGTCGCTTTCTTTCTTGTTCCGAACGAGAGTCTCTGAGCTTTACCATAAATACATGGCTCACACAAACCTTTATCTAATTTTACTTTGATGACTAGTTCTTTTTCCAACATATGTTTGACATGTCTCTTATCTTGGTGTCCCCATCTGTCATGATACAGTTGCAGTGTTGTGTCATCATCAACGGCTATATTGAATTGCATCTTTAGTTTTACTTTTGAAACTGTTGGTCTAATAGCCCATTTATTTGACGATTTCCATATAGCTATCATTTTGCCATCAATGTCAAGCCAGCACGCTGTAGCTGAGGACTTCAAGATGCTGTTCGGATTTTTATCTTTAGCCGCTTACACTGAAAATAAGTTTCGAGATATTGTTGGTACATCTTTAGAACTCAGACTTTTTTTTTAATTTAAAATTTTAAAATAACGGAAAGTCAATTCAAACCAAAAGAAACTAATTAATATTCGTGACTGGGCCCATAACCTATTGTTTTTTATGGAATGAATATTTAATAAATTTCCTTTATAAGGATGAAAAAGAATTTAATTTATTAAAAAATTAACGTTATTTTAATAGATTTGATTTCAGGGTTAAAAACATATTATAAAACAATTATTGAGTTAGTCTCAAAAACAATCTTGATATAAATACAAAAATCTATGTATGTAAGTAGAAAACATGTGAAGTACAAATAAACATCATTAATTAATATAACTAAATTGACATAGCCCTGAAGGTCCAACCCCAACACGATCTATATGCTCATGCATGTGGAACATGAGGGCTTTTAACGCCAAAATTGATAAGGAGGACATCTTTGGCAAGACAATCGAGAAGCACAGCCTACACGACACCTCCTCCAGAAAAAAAATCAGCCCCATCAATTTTGCGGTGGGAAAAACATGGTGTTAATAAGCACGTGATTCCCTCGTCTTAACAATCGCAAAGGCACATTCAACCACAACCACCAGATGGTGGAACCTGCGACCAAATCGATCATATGACAGAACACACTCCTCTAATATTGTTAAAATCCGTACGTTAAATCCGGACTAAATATCGACACGGAATTCTATCGAGAAGTTGCCAAGCTTCGCGTACGTCAACTTTCTCCAAGTCCAAACTGGTTGACCTCTGTCGCAACTATCTGCGACAAATTAGTGAAATAAACCTTGATTGCATCTTATGGGTCCCCGGACAATGTGACATTCACGGAAAGGCTGATGAACTGGCCAAAAACGGTTCATACATGGAATCAAGCCAAATTGTACGCTGAGTACTTGAGCCGCTGGAAAAGAAGAATTCACGAGAATTTCCTCAAAGTCGCAAAGTAGAGATGGTTAAAACTCGACAACTGTCGGGTCTCAAGAAGTCTTTGGCCAAACATCTCCCTTTTAATCGGCATCCTTACGCCTAACAACTCAAAGGGTAGTTCGGCTGCCTGTAAAACCTGTCGAAAATGTTGTGAATGACTTAAACCGTTGGCTGTCACAATAATAGGTTAAATGAGACCTTCGAAACTGCCAGATGATTAAGATAAGGTGAGGCACTGTCATGGGCCTTTCATGGAGCAAGCAGAATGGGACTGATTATAAACAAGAAAAAGACGAAGTATATGCTTTCATCAACAAAAGTTCAAATCGGTGGTGAGGATTTGGTCAGAACGTGACGATAGATAGGTATAACTTCGAGATAGTGAATTTGTCTACCTGGGCACTGCTGTAAGCACAGGAAACATCAGCGCAGAAATCAAACGTAGAATATTTCTTTCTAATCGCTGTTCCTTTGGCCAAGAAGACGCAGATTGCAAAAGCATGGACCCTTACCCAGTCCCATCAAACCTCCCTTCAAATTCAGGTGTTCAAGTTATTCTTCTTCTATACTTAAAAAATACAAAATAGTTCCTGGTGAACTTCACCCAAAAATCATCATTGGCTCTCTACTGTTTTCTGCACTCACTGCCACTTAACCATGCAGTGCGAATTGTATAGAAACTGAATAATATCTTGTAGTTGTATCTTGTATCTATGCAAAAATGTTCTCACTTTCAGACCCTTCCATTTTTTTTTTTTTTGCCTTCGCATTATATTTTGCTGAGAGCATAGTAGTTGATGTTTACTCCGTTTACAAAAGTGGCAGCCCCTGGGTCCGTCTCCGTGCTTCCATATTCCCGTAGACCCAGGATCTGCGAATGGTTAGTGGGTGAAAATGAAAATTGAAAAAATCTATTGGAAAAGAGGAAAAAAGAATTACCTATAGTTCTACCTATACTATGCCACCTTAAACCGTTGGCGTTGTGTCGTTGTTGGATGTAACTACACCATCATGTGATTTTATAGAAGATAACAATTTTTATGAGCCATCCAAGGCTGGGAAACGTACATTGACTAGTGGAAAAGGATGAAGGGATACCGTAAAGAAGGTGGCGTAGAGGAGTTGAATTCAACCTTATCTAATACCCTGTGGGAACTCCGCCACCTGTTGTCTTTGTTGCGTTCCCGAGATTATAATGCTTGCATTTAAAAAGGAATTATAAGCATTGGAAATGTGTTTTCTTGGGATGTGTTTTTTGTTCGCTTTTTTATTTGATGCTAGGCTAGGATTTGAATGACACGAACGTCGGTTGTGAAGAGCGATGGTGCCGTTGCCGAACGAGCCTTGCATTTCCTGCATTTTAAAAATAAGGTGGCAAAGAAATAGGTGGTATTTTGTTTTTATTGAAAAACGAATTTATTGTAAACATGCCGCGACAAAAAGATACAAATTTCCTGAGACTAGACATGAGAGGATTTCATGTTGTGGAGTATTGAATGTGATCCACTTTTTTGAAGGATTTGTAATGAAGCCATGAGAAGGTTGAAGAATCAAGTAAAACACCCAAAATTATACCTATTTCGCAAATAATTTTTGAATTTAAACTTAAATTTGGATTCTGCTTTACTTTTTCCGGGAATTAAAAAAGCTTTCGGAGAATTCCGAGTAATCGCCGATTGCCAGAGATTACAAGTTTTTCTTTATTTGTTTGTATATTTCGAGCTGCATATCCACTGTTTTGTTTTTTGGTGAAAAAAAACGGCTAAAACGGTACATCCCATACCTAGGACGGGGATATTTTTTCGACTTTCTTGAAAACTGGTGATCCGATTACTATCAAAATTGATATTCAAGAAGATGTAGGTAGCCTAATTAATTTCCAATTAATTTTTTTCGAATTTTTTTTTTTGTATTTTTAATAATTTTTATTATTTTTTTTTTTTTTTTGAAAAATCAATATTTTGAACACGGGTTCTAAGAAATTTTTTTTTAATTTTGTTTTTTAAATGTATATTATTTGTGTGCTTAAGTCTGTATTCTTGAATTATTTTTTTTTAATATTTTTAAAAAAAGATGTGAAAAAACCGTTTTATTTAAAAAAAGCAATTCAGACTTTTTTACATTTATTAAAGAAAGAAAATGGCATTTAAATTATTTCACTAAATACAATTTAACGTATTTTATTCAAACAATCAAAAGTCACAAAAACCGAATAAATGCTTTGATGTTCACTTTAATTTTCTTAAATTTTATTCTACAATGTGACCGCACATACGAGCAAGTACGTGCGATCCAGTCGTGCAATTAATTAATAATAATATTAATAATATTTAACTACATATGTGTCTGTAAGGCACATTGCCTTTTAGAATGCAACTGGATGCTGGACGATACTAGTTAGCAGGATTAGAAATATAGGAATTTTTTTTTGGGCGCAGTAGATAGAGAATAATGCGACTATTTTCTCACTTAAACCCACGGGCGGCGTCTAGCTTGCACTAAGAGTTTTGAAAATTGCAACCCAACTGAGATTCGAACACACGATCTCTGGGTTCACAAGCAAAAATCTTGCTTACCGCACCAGTGCCGCCCGTAATTTTTGATATCAAATATTGTGGTAGAAGTCACATTGCCACCCCCGCAAAAATATTTCTATGCCTCATGTCGTAAACGACACCGGTGTCGGAAAATTCTGGGCGGAATGCCATACAAGAGTTGTGTTAATGGGCCACTTTATGCCTCAAATGGTAAGCGTTCGATAAGGATCTTTTCAAAATCAACCCAGGCCAGCACCCAAACATTGTTTGTTAGAATCGTTCTATAGGGCAGCAGATACTAGCTAAGACGTGGCATGAATGATGTCATGTCCCGCTTTAAAAGCGAACTGGGTGTCTGGAATTATATTTTTGTCCTCCGCCCACTTGGACAGAGCCTCTATTGAGAACTTTTTCGAATACCTTGCTGATACTCGGACGAAGATTCGCCGGATTGGAATTATCTTTTCCCTTTTTTCGGGAGAGGATGTATGTATGTACAACATTTGTTTTCCAATTCACTGAATAATATGCATTATTATGCGCGTTGTCAAACAGTGTTGTGTATTTATGTTAATAACATCGTCAGGAAGATATCCTAGCACAATATTGAATATACCATCCAATCGACTCCCGCTGACTTCTTATTTTTTTGTGATTCGACGATCATTTGGAGTTCAACCTTCAATATGAGCAGGGAACTCGTTTGTCATGTTTTCTTCGTTGATCCCGATAAAACCAAGATTCTCAGATTACCATTGCGTAGTTCTACTACGAAGGTAAAAGTGATACAGCAAAGCTCTGCTTTCCAGGTTGTGATTTTGAGACGAATGCACTCTTTAACCTAATACACTTGCTGAGAAGCAGACCCCACCGTCTCTACCTTCTCCAAAGGATCTAATCCTGTGGTCAGGTGTATGATTTCATTTTCTGTCGTTCTCTGAAGTTTAAGACAAGGAATATCGTTTTCATTGTGCCTTCTAAAGATTTTATTTTTCTCAGGGAACAAAATAGGGTAGCTAGATTTAACAGCCCGGATTCTGTTATCCCAGTCCCAGTTAAAGTTCTGTTTTATGAGCTAGTACCTATATATTTCTAATCGACTAAAATTTTACATTTTTTTAGTTTTTACATATTACATGCTTGTTTCTGTAAAAGTTCATAGCTTCAAATGTGATGAGGCGCATAAGAACAAGAACATGTGACCTATAGGTGCCCATTTTTTTAACATTTTAATCTAACTAAGAAAATGCAAGAAATCGGTAGTAAATGCATATAACTATAATTCAAATTTCAAAATAAACTGCACGACTGGATCGCACGTACTTGCTCTTATGTGCGGTCACAGCTTGGAATAAAATTTGAAAAATATTAAGGGAACTTCAAAGATTATATTCGATTTTTCTGACTTTTAATTGTTTAAAAAAAGTATCTACGTAAAATAGTTTTCAGCGGAAAAATTTAAAAATTTAAAATTTAATTTCTTTAAAAAATGTGAAAAAGTGTGAATTTTTTTTTCAAAATCATTAGAGCCATTTTTTAAATAAAACAGTTTTTTTGAACAACTTTTTTTTTTTAATTAAAAAAAAATAATTCAAGAATACAAACTTAAACACAAAAATAACGTACATTTAAAAACAAAATTAAAAAAAAAATTCACTTACCCGTTTTCAAAATATTGAAAAAAAAAAAATTGTTTAATTATTAAAAATACAAAAAAAAAGTTTTCGAAAAAAAATTAATGCAAAATTACTCAAGCGCACCAGTTTTCGAAAAAGTCGAAGAAAAAAAACCGGTCCTACGGGAGGTACCGTTTTTAGCCCACCATATTAAATTTTTGTTCACCAAAATATAATGCATACCTACAGTAGTACACTGATTTTTTTTATAAAAATTCTTGGAGCCGTTTTCCAGAAAAATAAGTTAATTTTTAAGCTAAAAAAAATTGAAAAAAGTCCTCTGTAGAATGTCAAAAGAACCTTAAGTTTAAAATTTGAAGACGATTGGCCCAACCATTTAGGCTGCAGTCCAAAATACATCCGTAGAGACATACAGAATTTTGCCAGTAACTCAAATCTATCATCGTAATGTCATGTTTGATTGTTATCTCAAAATTTTTAATCTGCACGAATGCATAACTTGCATTATAGTACCTATAATCGCTAGTAAAAATAAGAAGTGTTGGTATCGTTTCGGCAAAGACTGTATGCAATTATTGCAAAAGGTTTGCATCTATACTTCCATAATAAATTCCATTTTATCTTCTATGGTTGATAACCACATACAAGTAGGTAAGGTAAAGGTAACTTTGTAAAACAAAAAATAGCTAACCATCCATGTAAAATGACCATCACTTGGTTAGTTACCTGGTGTGGTAAGCCCACTCATACTGTTCATAATGATTAATTAATGAAAGTTCGTCATAATGACAAACAGACAGGCTACCTATAATCAGCCTTATTTTTATAATTTAACCTTTTTCCATAATTCCCCCTTTTTGTGAACACATTTACATTTTGGAATTTGTCTCTGACATTTCAAACTAAATTAGGTAGGTAAATTAGATATTCATCAACCAAAACTCAACACCATCCTTCATCCAGCAAAATAATTCCTGTGGCCTGACGGCATGGCAATTTAACACAATAATTCCCACCATTATTCTTGTTCTTGTTGACCCTAGTTCTCACTTCCCAATCCCAATACAGCTACCTTTTCTAATGAAATTTTTTATTTTTCTTTTTCTAACTTCTTTCTAAGCAAATACACAAAACACAAGTAATTCTATTTCTAATGTTTTGCTTTCATCATCTTATAATTCACACTTGCTTTTTGTTGATAAATGTGAGAAGTAAATGTGGGTCAACCACCAAAAGTTATCGCTTCTCGGCCTTATGGCTAAGATCAAAGTGTAGTATCTGTTCTTATCAGCTTAACATCTGATAGATCCCCCATCGGGGGACAACAAATGTTAAACTGATTTTTGGAATTAGACGGAGTGCTAGGGGCTTGCTCCACCTCTGCCACGGGTTGGCCCGGTATTGCAGTACCGCCGGGATCGGCCCATCTTTATAAAAATTCATCTAATCTATCTCTTATCTTAGCTCATACTGTAGAGTCAAATTGTCATACTTCAACTTTAGTTTAGGAACTAAACTGAACTTACTAAGAAAAAACAATGTATGTTAGATTAGATAGCAAAATTAATGCGCACAGATATAAAAAAAAAGTAGACGGAAGATTGAAAAAAGATCTTTTAGTTTGTTGGGTTAAAGCGGCAAGACGATAACTAAACAAATAAAGTTTTAAGTGTGTGGTGTGGTGTGGCCTTACTAAATCCTGATCCTGATTCCTAATTCGTTATTTTATAATTATGATATGACGTAAATCAATGATTTTTGATGTTTGCCCTTAGAATTTCATTGAATGAAATGAATAGCGAATTCTGGAGTTGGATGGAGGTTATGATTATGTTTATTACTTAAGAATACGATGTGAGATCAGTGATCGAAATCGACTATTTTCGATTGTACTGAAGATGAAATAAAATGGTACTGAAAATGACCAACTTGTACTCTCTTTTAAATTGATTTATAAGCAAACAAATTCAAAAATAATTTTTTTATAAACGAGAACAAAAAAAAACAATTTATTTATAAACATAAGAAAAATTAATATGTTTTTAATATCAAAATAACAGCCTAAAAGAGGCATATGAAAGTATAGAGATTTTTTTTTTTTGAATCTTATTTATGACCGATTTTAACGGGGCTCACAAGCAGATAGCTAATATTGTAAGAAGTAATTAAGGCTATTTTAATAACTAAGTAGGTAGGTGGTGCGTAAGTGACTTCGATATTGAATATATACGTATCTTCTCGATGACAGCATAAACTTGGCTTTGCCCTCAATGACTGCTAAACCCATATTTGCCAAAACAGCACGTCACATTGGTTTTAATAACTCTTGTCCATAAATGCTGCCAGACTTAGAATCCGATGAACAGGTGAAGTGTATCGTTTTGCAGTTCTTGGAATTTGTTAAAGATCTGCCGTAATGTGAATATTTGGTCAATAGTGGACTATCTTGGCCTAATACTGCACTGATATGAGGTTGTTGACGAATGGCTTTAGGCGCTCAAACACTACAACATAAAAGATCTTGTAGGCGAAGTTGTGGAGACCGGTATACCACGTATACCCCTGAGGTTCCATTCATCGGACAAACTTTCTTCTAACCATATTTTACTTATAAATATATAAGTTGTGGCATACTTCTAACCAAACCGTCGCCTGCAGATTTGAAGAGTTGGGCAGCTGGAATCGGCTTTATTGCACTTAGGCTTAGATATAACAAGCTTTACTTCAACCAGATGGGCCTCATTAGTTGCACCTAGCCCGTACATAATAAGTACTCGACGATATAATTTTCCACTGCGATTAGTCTTTATTGCATAAAAGTTAAAAAAAACGCACGTACTTGCTCTTACGTGCGGACACAGCTTGGAACAAAATTTGAAAAATATTAAGGGAACTTCAAAGTTCTTATTCGATTTTTCTAAATTATGATTGTTTGAAAAAAGTACTTGAAATAGTTTTCAGCGAAAATATTTAAACGCCATTTTATTTCCTAAAAAAATGCGAAAAAGTGTGAATTTGTTTTTCAAAATCGTAGGAGCGGTTTCTAAATAAAACGATTATGTTTTAATAACTTTTTTCAAAAATTAAAAAAAAAATTATTTAAGAATGCATACTTAAGCAAAAAAATAATTTACATTTAAAAACAAAATTAAAAAAAAAATCCGTTTTCAAAATATGATTTTTGAAAAATAAAATTTTAGAAAAATTATTAATAATACAAAAAATAAGTTTTCGAAAATATTTTAAAACAAAATTACTTAGGCTACCAACATCTTCCTGAATGTCAATTTTGATTGAAATCGGATGACCATTTCTTGAGAAAGAGAAAAAATAACCGTTCTATGGGAGGTACCGTTCTTAGCCCACCATCTTGATTTTTGTTCACCAAAACACAACCTACCTACAATATTACACTGAATTTTTTTCATAAAAATTCTTGAAGCCGTTTCCGAGAAAAATAAGCTTTTACTTAACGGTAATATAACAAGTACCGTTAATATTTAAGATAAAAAAATGTAAAAATTCCTCCTGTCAAAATAATCTTATGTCCCAAATTTGAAGACGATTGGCCAAACCGTTCAGGAAATCGCAAGTAAAAAATGGACACGACTGGGTCGCACGAACTTCCTACTATGTTCCGAATCAAATTGGAAACCTTAACTTTTAAAATAATTTGATAAGATGTATTATATTATAAGCTTTAAAAATATTGATACATAATGAAAAAAAAATTATAAATATTTTAAATTTTTTTAATATTCAAGAATCCTAAACTTGCCTTATAGTACCTATAATCGCAAATAACTACAATAAATTGGCCTACCCGGGAGTTTTAAAATAAACTCCTCCTTATTTTAAAATCCTTTAGAGTTCATAAATTTATTTTTTTCCAAATTTAAATTAAAAAATCAAAAATTTATAAAATTGTAATATATTAAATATTAAGTAAGACTATTAAAAAGTTTGCAAAAACAAACTCTTTTTTAAGGGAAATATTTAATTAACAGCAACTACTACCAGCGTTAATTTCATTGAGACAAGAATGATTGGATTAATTACAAAAAAAGATATTTCTATTCAGAACTTATAAGAAGCCTTCACGACTGTAATATTTTATATTTTCCTAAAGCTTTTTCGAACTATGTATAGTCTAAATTAGCCAATTTAAAGCTCAGATTTTGTCATTTTATACGACAAGTACAATTAACATTTTTTAAACCTCATTCTTCACATTAAACCCTCATCCAACTTCCTATTAGGGACATATGTACATAGGTGCTGAAATTAATTGCATATTTTTGCAACCAGCCCATCTCACCATTATTTTTCCATCCCCGCAACCCCACATAGTCCATGTCCTTAGTCCTTAGTGAGTAAGGCCGGTCATCGCAATAACGCAGAAGGTTGGTACGCCAATCGATTGCAGGTCAAATTCATGTTCATTAAAATCATACAAGTGTATAAATTCCCACATGAAAAATACAAGCGTGCTATGGAGTGTGGTGGTGCTATGACAACCACTAATTGCCCAATCAATTATTTACGAAATTTCTATCTTCTGCACAGAAATTCTACTTTTACTAAATTGATGGCTGATAGTTTATCCAAAGACCATATATTTATAGGAACACTGTACCACCGTACCTACCCTACTTTCCATACATGTGTATGCGTATAGATACTTACCTATCGCAACGATACCTATGCGAACAATATTGCTATACACCTAGTCTAAATTATTCGAATGTAATACCTATCCCCTAAGCGATCCGTAATTATACTTCAATTAATTTTTAGAAATATCTAAAACACCAATCTACACAGCTTGTCGACGAGGTTGAGGAGGCAGGTCTGGAGGCGGGGGTTGAATACAATCTAAAATTATATAGGAACGCAAGCGACGGCGACGTTGGCAGGCGATATGGGATTCCTTCCCTTGCATACTATAACACTCCAATAAAACACACCCTTAATGACCACGAGCACGACAAAGAGCAATCGCGAAACTAATCCACTTCACATTTTATCCACTGTGCTTTGGATGATAATTTCCATTTTTTACTTAACCCGCAATAACGATATAACCACCCTCCACCATCCCCGTGCCATATTATAGGGATAAACTACCTACCACCCCATAACAACGACCCGTAATGTTTGTCTTTAGAGAGAAATAGAGACGCGTCGATCGTATCCGTGCGCGCCTTTTAAACGTTTTCGATTAACCGCTGCCGTCACAAAATAAATTGCATTTTTCAAAACACCCCCTGCCACCCCAAACCACCCGACTGTGCTGCGATATAAACGGGGTGGTGGCACGCCATGCCACCCACCCACCATCAGATTTCCCTGTAGAGGGAAAACCGCCATCAATTTTCCATTACCTATACCCAAAAAACAATTTTAAGGATTTCGCGCTGTTTGTTGCTGGGGTTTGTTGTTGGTGGGCTTTAGATAGATACGATACGGGAGTACAAGCACTATAAGCTGAAACTTATATGACTGTTTTGGTTTACATTCGAGCCGAAGGAGCACGGAGCGCCTGCTGGTTGGAGTCGACGACGTAGTACGAAGGAACAGCAATGCCAGTAACGTAGCACGAAGGACGCAGCATGGAGGGCACAAAAATATTAGAAGTTACCCCTTTGGAAAGTGAAAAGTTTTTTTCTTTTTTTTTTCTTCATTCTCCATCGTTTTTTTCTTCGTGAACAGGAAGAAAAGAAGGATGTTTGGTTCTGGAATGAGGGTAGGTTTTCTTCCTTTTTGTTGTTACTTTGCTCTTCTTAAAGCGTTTTTCGCGCTTCAAAAAGAGTTCAATGTCACAGCTGGAATTGAATTATTTTCTATTGATTGCAAAATCTGAGTTTTTTTTTGTGGGAGGGGACGGTGTGTGGGGTTAGGGTTTGTGTTGTGGTGGGGTGAAGATAGCGGTTACAATAAAAATATATATAAGTGCGCACTATAAGCGACCTACAATTCTGCTACTTACCCAGCACGACAACGGCGACGATGACGATGACGACGACAATGACGGAGAAAGCGTTTGGCAGCGGAAAGTACTAGAGTGGCCATTTTTGTTTTTTAAGTGACTATTTTGCGAATAGAAAACAAATTGGCAAAGAAGCAAGATGAGAGAATTTTTTTACTTCGTCCTTTAATGAAGTGTATGAATTTCGAAAGACAATATACATTGCAAGTCATTAAGATGAATCTTTGGTTATTAAAATAAGAACACACAAAATTTATGTGTAAAAGTAACTAGTAGAAGGGGGGATGCATCCTTTATTCAAAAACTCTGCTTCAAAAATTCAGCTGAACTTCAAGCGATAGGCTGGGTAATATCAACGTAATGCAAGTAATTCCGTTATTGTTGGAACCAATTTGGGGATTACCAAAAATTACGGCACAAAACTCGGCAATGTCCCAAATTCAGTATAATTTTTTTGTCATTTGGAAACATGAAACAATATTAAAAACTCTTCATCTACTTTTGTTTTAACGCTCTTCGCCCATTACAAACGAATTGTTTAATCTTCAAAAAAGGCAAATTTGCTCACACCCCAACGTTGCCCCTCCTGTACATGAGAATGTAAATTTTTCCACAGATTTTTTCCGCAATCGTACACTGCAGCTGTCCCGGATGTTATACCCCCCATTCGTTTGAAGAGGTGTTCTTCCTCTTCATATATATATATAATAATCGCTCTTATTCTTTTGGAATCCTACCTAAAAGATGGAAAACAGCATTTGTCCAGCCTGTTCCTAAGAAATGTGACCAATCCCCACACGGACCATAGAATATTTGGCGCTACCTAAACGAAAGTATGTTGTCTTCATTTTGCCTTCAACCAAACTTTAAAAAATATATTAGTTTCAGATTGAGCAAAAGCGTGCCCCGTGGCTTAGACTGCTAAGGGAAGAGCCGCCGTTTTTTCCGGGAAACCCACCTCTTGCGAGTAAAATTTGTCTCGGAAAAGTGCATCTCATCCACCCGTTCGGTAAATTGTTGGTCCCTTCCATTTATTACATCCGCACAGGGTCCACGAGGTCCAAAAATTGAGAAAATGCTAGTTTACCATCCCTATAAACATTATCCCAAAGATTCAACCTTTGTCGACCTAAAACTACTTGCCGACTGGACCTTAAGATTGGCAGCAGGAAACATGGATCAGTGTTAGTTGGAGAACGATTCGTCCTTTACTTTAGAATGCAGGTCTACCTTCGAGATCGACCGTAATATTTCAATATTATGAATCTAATCTAATGCTTCTGCCGTTGTTCGAAATAAAATATTCTTTTTAAATAGACTTTGACGCTTGACAAGGATTTAAAACATTCTTCAAAATTGACAAAACTTTTGTTCGAGCGTAATAATGCTGATGCTTTGGAGTGGCCTTCTCAATCCCCGGAATTGAACACCATCGAAAGAGTCTTATCACTTATCTAATGCAGGAGATAAGACTCTTAGTAGAGGTGGTTTTGATTTTCTCTGTAGTACATAGTTCTTTTGAGAGTCTGCTCTTTCTTATCTAGATAAAAGCTGGACATATGTAATATATCGGGTTTTTTAACAGGGACGCTACAAAAGTAAAACGACAGGGACAGCAAACGATGCCATATTTCTTGCCTCTTTTGACATTTCTCTTCAGTAAGGTTTGGTTTGGAAAGATATACGAGCCAACAACGAGTCGAAATTATTAAAATTTACTACCGAAATTCGGAGTCAGTGGCCTCAACGTTAAGAGCGCTACGTCCAATTTATGGTCGTCATAATCGTCCTAGCAGATCAACAATTAAGCGTCTAGTGGAAAAATTTTAATACACAGGCACAGTACGAAATGTTCCCGTGGCAGTGAGACAAAGAAGTGCCCGTAGTTTCGAGAATATTGTTGCCGCTGAGGCTTCAGTTGCAGAAAGCCCAAATGTGTCTCTCACACGTCGTTCTCAAGCGTTGGGCATCTCTGTGACGTCGTTGTGGCGAATTTTGCGAAAACAACAAGATTAAATTGACGCAAGAACTGAAGCCGCTTGAGCACCAGAAGCGTCGTATGTTCGTGAATTGGGCTGAGCAACAACTTGAAAATGATTCGGATTTTCATCGAAAAATCATCTTCAGCGATGAGGCTCATTTCTGGCTAAATAGCTTCGTCAATAAACAAAATATGTGGTATTGGTCAGGCAGCAATCCACACGTACTCCATGAGTCTTCATTGCATCCCGAAAAAATTACGGTTTGGTGTGGTTTATGGACCGGCGGCGTCATTGGGCCGTACTTTTTCCGTGATGATCAAGACCGGCACGTTACTGTGAATGGGGATCGCTACCGTTCAATGATAACCGAATATTTTTGAACCCAATTGTTTGATATGGACTTAGAGGACATGTGATTCCAACAGGATGGCGCCACAAGCCACACAGCGAATGTCACAATCAATTTATTGGAAACCAAGTTTGGAGAACGTGTTATCTCACGAAATGGTCCAGTCGCTTGGCCGCCTCGGTCGAGCGATTTGACGCCGTTCGACTATTTCCTGTGGGGCTACGTCAAGTCTATGGTCTATGCCAACAAGCCAGCGACGATTGATGAACTTCGTACGAATATCGAACGTGAAATTGCAGCAGTATCGGCCGATTTATACTTGAAAACCGTCGAAAATTGGGTTCAGCGTCTGGAATTCTGCAAGTGTGCCCGTGGTAGCCATGCAAAAGAAATCGAATTCCATACATAATGGTATCAAACATGCTTTCACAGGAATAAAAAAATTTCATTGATATCCAAAACCGTTTTTGTTTTATTTAAAAAAAACTTTTGTAGCGCTCTTATTGAAAAACCCTTTATATGAACTCAAAATGTGACTTTTTGTATGCAGAACCTGCACTATGTGTTCGTGTTAAGGTTCATTTTCCGAGTGATTAGATTTATGGATCTTCTACCACTCAATTAATTCTTTTGGGGCGAATTTCCAATTAGTGCTACCAATTGGTTCGGGGCCCATAAAAGCTGTGGAGTATCCAGCTCTCTCTAGTTTGTCCGCTACTGCGTTGCCTGAAATACCCATGTAACCTCGTATCTAACCAAGAATGTTTCTTTCTAAGGTTTTCAAAGCATCGTAGTATTCTTTGTCATTAATGTTCGAGGAGAGTGCTTTTGGGGTACCTTTATTGTCAGAATAGATTTGGATGCCGGGACCTTAATGCTTTTCCTGATGTTGGTTTCCATCTATTATTATGACTTATGCCACAGAAGAGGTGAAAGCACTCCTCCTTGTGGACATCCTCTGCCCGCAGTTATTGAAACCATCTGCAAATCACATCTTTAGAAGCTGATTTAATAATTTGACATTTCAACATGACCCTAATCTAGTTGTTGGTTGGGTCTTCAATAACTCTTTTATTAACGGCCCTAGGTATAGGATCATAGCCATTATTATCGAAGATACCCTTAATGTCAACAAAGGCATTTAGAGCTTCATTTTTTGATCGCAATACTTCATCAACCTTCCTAAAGGTGCGTCGTGCGTGTCGATTTGAGAGTACTTTGGCTAGTAAAATCTCGAAAGTTACTCTCGGGTGGCTGTGCATTTCAGAGTAATATTTTCGACATTTTAACATCGCGAGCTCCCTGAAGAATTTTGAGAATTAATTTCCTCACAAAACGTGTCCACTTGATATTTTTCTTCTGCTAGTTTTCCGTTGGTAGTAGTGAAAGAAACTGACATTCTTACAAAAAAGGGCTCCATTACAACATGGATAGACAGTTTCAACAAAAACGGTGCGGGGGTCTACTCTCAAGAGTAATAAGTGAGCTTCTGCCGTGAGATTTTGCCGTTTGAAATTTAGTGAAGAAGAATATATACATAATTGAACCCGTTGGATCCACTATTTTAATATCATTATTAAACATTATTCTACCTAGTTTCTCAAATAATGAAGCTTTCTTTTTAATTCGTTTTCAGAACATGAGAACTGGTCGGCAAATTCCGTTAAAATTGCATTTTTACTTGCGATTATAATAGGTACTAATGGCCAAAACCAAATTTACTGGACAAGTCTATTAACGGTACCTATCGCTTCGATTTTCTCGATAACGCCTCATTGGACTTATGTCAAATTTTACATTTGAGATTATCCAGCTAGCTGAATTATTTCTAAACACCAATATTTTGAATAATTATTTTTTTTCTATTTGTAATTAATTTCTTATTATTTTTTTTTTTTTTTTTTTTTGAAAATTCCATATATTCCATCAAAACCCGTCGTACAATTTTTGAAAAACTTTTCATAAATTCATTATTATTTAAGACGTGGGATGGCGTACTCCGTTTTTACTAAAAATCGTTAAGTGTTGTAGTTTTGACAATTTGTATATGTTCATAACCGTCCACTGCTTTGTCATGTAAACTCTCGACAGCTACTCTTAAAATATGAACCCTGTTGGAATTGTGCGAGCTAATCTCCGATAGTGAACAAAACGTGTTTCCATTGGCGAGTGACTCCCAAAAAGTTGAAATGTTGAGATCGAGAGTAAAAAGTCAACTCTCCAACAACTCCTCTCTGGAGTCAGGACTGTGTCTGTGTCCTCTTACGAGTTTGCTCTCGAGAATCGCTTGAGAGCCTTTTTACTCTCAAATGGACACGCACCTTAAGGTTGCTGTCATTTCATTATCTTTCGTCAGTAGAAGGATTCAGTAAAAGGAATAGTTGATAAAGGGTTTACTTATCCCGAGAAGTGATCTCCATAAAAACATATTCATTTATTCAAACATAAGGTTAACAAGGAAGAGTTCAAGCTGTGGTTCATGTTTCAAACCATGGGAGACTCTGACCTTGATGCGTTTTATTTACGACTTTCAGTTTTGGAGTTGAAGGAAGAATTTCCTGGAAGAAAGAAAATTAAATAATTGTGAATGATGAATGTAATATATATATATATATATATGAGGGTTTCTATCAGTAGCCATTGAAGGGTTCTTCGGCATCCAGAAAGCATCTAATGGTGGAACGATGTCTGCTGAAAGCTATGGTGACGTCAGGTTGAATTGAAGCGGGTTCGAGTACCCTTAAAAATAAAATTTACGACTGGATTGCACGTACTTGCTCATATGTGTGGTCACATTGTAGAATAAAATTTAAGAAAATTAAAGTGAACATCAAAGCATTTATTCGATTTTTGTGACTTTTGATTGTTCGAATTAAGTACGATAAATTGTATTAAGTGAAATAATTTAAACGCCATTTTATTTCTTTAAAACGGTTTTATTTTAACAACTTAAAAAAAAAATTAAAAAAATAATTCAAGAATACAAACCTAAAATAATAAACCACAAAAATAACATACATTTAAAAACAAAATTTAAAAAAAATTCAAAATATTGATTGTTCAAAATTTTTTTTTAATGAAATGCGAAATTAATTGGGCTACTTACATCTTCTTGAATATCAATTTTGATACTTATCGGATTACCAGTTTTCGAGAAATTCGAAGAAAAAAAACCGGTCCTATGGGAGGTACCGTTTTTAGTCCACCATATTATTTTTGTTTTCACCAAAATGTAATGCATACCTACAGTAGTACACTGATTTTTATTTATAAAAAATCTTGGAGCGGTTTTCGAGAAAAATAAGCTTTTACATATATATGACAAGTACCGTTAATTGTTGAGCTAAACAAAATTGAAAAAAAACTCCTCTATAGAATGTCAAAATAACCTTAAGTTCTAAATTTAAAGACGATTGACCCCAACCATTTAGGTTACAGTCCAAAATACATCCGTACCGACAGACAGACAGACAGACGGACAGAATTTTGCCAGTAACTCAAATATGTTTCTCTATCATCATAATGTCATGTTTGATTGTTAACTAAAATTTTTCTTTGCACGAATGTATAACTTGCATTATAGTACCTATAATCGGAAGTAAAAAAGAAAGGGACCTTTGTGGCTACCTCGAGGAATCCTTAATTTAGCTATAAATGCATTTCAAACTACCGTTAACATTGATGAGGATAATCAACGGCTCAGATTAAATTTTGGGAATAGGTTCTTAGTGTTCTTTAAAAAAAAGAGTTTGTTATCTGTAAAGTTTGTTTACGTACGATAATTTTACGTGATAACGTCCGTAGAAAAAAAGAACTGCGACTCGTACCGACCATGCCCTGCAAACCCTGAAATTCTATTTTGTGATGTAAATACGTGTGAGATTCGTGTGAAAATCAGCCAATCAGCAGGCAATCAGCCATACGTTTCGTACCCACATACATGCAAACTTATTAGTAGTCCCATAAGAAATGTGCAGAGACCGGTACAAATATGTCGCTGAACGGGTATTTATCAGTTTGTAGACGAAGAGAGAATTATCCTCCCAGTTGTCATTCTTGTTTCTTTTTTCTATGATAACGTCATAAGAAAACATTGATGGCAGCAACACCAACATACAGCCACAAACCCATTCCTTAAATCCACACACATACACCCCAATATCTACATCTACTTTCTACTTTAAAAAACAAAACTCCGCCTATTTTATATTTCTTTTTCTCTTCTTGTTCCTTATGAATTTAGGTGAAATTATTTTGGGATTTTGCGCCTGTTCTTTTTCATGTTCACTTGGTGCTTGCGATCGATTTTGGTTGAAAGAACCACAGTATCGCGGTTAGCATGAGTGATGAGTCTTATCAGCATGAGTCGTTTTATTTCGTAGGTGCAGCCTGTCATCGATTTCTAGCGCATTTCATTAGGGCTATTAAGATTTTGGCTGATTTCCATTTCTGAAAATGCATTTTTTTATAAACATTGGAACGGTTGTGAAAGCTTTTTTATTAAGGAATTGATTACTCCAGATTTCTTTGACTTGGTATTGGCTTCTATCTATAGTACTATCATGAAGACGCTTTTTTTATTTTGAACTCAGCTCATGTGAGGGCGCTACAGTAACTTGTGGAATTAAAATGGATTATTGTGGAAATGAGTAGAGAAGCAAGAAAGTAAGAGCAAGAAATAAATTTTGAGTAAGAGAGTGAGCTCTTGGAGAAGGTGGCTTTTTAAATACATACATAGGTAAACAATGTGTGTCTGTTGATGAAATTATTCTTACAATGCTATGTAGGATATGAATCCTTTAGTTTGGATTTAAAAAAAAGAAATCCAAAACAGAAACTTCCATAGCTAGAAACATACACTAGTATGTACATATCGAATACAAAAAAAGCAAGGCAGAGCCTTCCCGCATTTTGACGTCAGTGACCCTTATTGACCAAATTAAATTCGGTTTTAGGTAAAAAGTAGATTCAATTGATTTATGTTTTTAGGTCATTTAATTTGGGTCACTATAATGACGTCAATAGATAATGTCGTCCTTGATGTTGTATTCCAACTCATTTTTGATGCCCATTTCGTCGAATATAAGGATACATTTCTTATCCATAGCAGTCATGCTTTTGGCCTTTTCTTTTAGCAAGTCCGATATCCGCTTGCTAAATCCAGAAGGTAACCTTATTTCCGAGTGCCATCGGTAAATGGTGCTTACTGATGGCAGCTTAAATCCTGCACTCAACATGTATGTGTAACATGCTGGGGACTTATAAAAAAACCTCAGAAACAAATCTTTTTGCTTCTGATCCCAGGGAGCGTTTTGTTTATGAAAAAGTTGCGTCATAACAAACGTTTTCAACTCCTCTGTCGAATTTTCCATTTGTTTGTCGACGTCTTTTTCTACAACGTATTCCCTGTTCTCCCTTAGCTTTTTTGGCGTGCGAAAAATATATCGAGGTATGCCAGCCTTTCGATTTATTTTTCGTGGTTCTGCTTTAGGAGGGAGAAATTGGAGTCGAAGTTGAAACATCTGTCAGAGAATAATCTCTAACATATGTTTTGGAAGAACTCGCAGCCAAATTTACCAAGTGCAAGGTTGGGCTTCACGAAATGGGTTGAGGCCTGGCCCTAGGAGTCGCAGCTATAACTCCTTCAATTTGTATTGGCGGGCTCTCCAGGCTATTAGCACTGAGAACTGCTGATGTGACCGTTGAGGTCGTTTGCTGACGAATCCTACATGCTTCCCGAATTCTGTGGCATGAATTGTCCTTAACACTTTCGCCGCAACTGCATATCGAAGAAGAAGATATCGGCAGTGCAGTTTTGGCCAAGAATTTTATGGTTGTCCTCAGAAGAATGTCAGTAGGATAAAAATGTTTTTCACACATGAAGATATCCTTTGGCAGACTCTTAATTCGTGAGACATTTGCATGCTTAATCCAAATAGCTCTTCTATAGTCTTTTGGAACCTTAAAAAAGGTAGACCGAGCTTAAGCATCTTTTTTGCTCACCGCAGTAATAATAATAATATAAAAAATAATATAAAAATATAAAAATATAAATAATAATATAAACATAATATAAAAAATTACCTTAACTAAAAACACTAACTTAATTTATTTTATTTTGTTCATAAGTTCCGTTCCTTGACAAATAATATACTTTATAATTTTTGTTTTACTCTTAATATGCACACAATAAGTATTTTTTATGCACACAATAAGTATTTATTTTTATATGTACATAGGTATATTTTATTTTATAAGTATGTACCTAGGTACTTTATTTTATTTATTAGGTATTTGATAATTTTAACTAAATTTATTTTTTTTATTTTAATTTTTTTTTAACTTCACAAGCAGTAATTGTTTTTGTTTTCTTTATACTGCACTCACTCACTTCACAATGTATTTGCGTTTATTTTTTTATATTACTGAACTCTTCAGAATGAAATGACAGACACAATTAATCAATTAACGTATTTATCACTTTTCACTACAAACTTTTGATCTGTTTTCAAAGAAATTCGATTCAAAAGTGACAAAAAGCTTTTTATCGTCACAAGTAAGTATTTCTTACAGCCGTAAATTTTTTTTATTTACTACCCCAATTTCAAAAAATGGCAACGTGTTATTTTACTCATCGTCTCGATAATTTCCTTACCTTACTCAATACATGTTCAAAGAATGTATTTATACACTAATATATTCAAGCAATATCAGCAAATAATACCATTTTGCCACCCCTACCTTATTTTGTCTACCCGCACAACAAAACTTGACAGCAAAACTTGTTCAAAGGATGCATTCATATATTACCTACCAAACAATATAGGCATATACCATATTTCCACCCCTAACATAAGTAAATTAAACGCCTTCTAATCCCTCTTAATGTGATATTCACTTATATTTTCTCTTGGTACAACATGCCTCTTCATTCTCTTACATTCCACAAGTTGTGGAAATTAGTTCTGCTTCAGCTCTATAGAGGGACTACACAAAAAATCTTCCCATGATAGTACTTTAGATTTTATATACAAAGGTATTGGCGATGATTTTTGACTTTTTCTCGGAAAATGAAGACTTAATTGTTGTCCATTGGATCAGTTGCTGAACTGAAGAATTGTCATTAAACTGCACTACTTACAAAATTTATCAGCAGTTTATAAGATGAAAGTCTTGATTTCGTCTAATAAGGCCCGATAAGTTGGTAGGATGAGTGTTAAGTTTTTTTCAAAGTTGTTGGCAAATTCTTCCACTATTTCAACTGTACGTACTATACAGGCTAGGCTATAGACCTTTCAATAGCTGCAGCTAACAATGAAGAAGTTCCCGGCATCGTAGTCGAATAATTGCGAATGATTGTGGACATATACGAGCAACAAAATAAGAAACAGGGAAAAGTTCCCGTCAAACTTGGAGAGCCTCCTTGAAGCCTCTTGAGTCCAATGCTCTTTACTAAATACTTTGACTTTCTGCTGGAGGAGAGAGAGAGTGAGTAAATCATTATTTGATGACAATTAAACTATCATGAGTTAATATCCTAAATCTTAACAACGAGCTCTTGATGAAGGGGTAGATGTTCTGCATAGACATAAATACCGTTTTAGCCTCAAAAACACTGAATATCTATGGATGCTGCCCATTTTCCGAAGCATATTTTCCTATTCCGGAATTTTTTTTTTTTGAATGGAACAGTTCTTCTTATGTAAATAACTTAGATCTATAATCAATAGCGACGGATCTTGTGATCACAATATGGAACATCGAACAAATTCAGGCGGAAAACTCTGCTATCTTATGTGATTGAAAAATGTTCTCTTAGCTGAATGGAAGGTCTACACAGTAGTTGTTACTCCATTCACCGGCATAGGTTTCCCACTTCGAAAATTCTGTTATGGTAGACAACAAAATACAGATGTTTCCAGGAAATTATCTGCTTTATTATAGAGTTGTATTACAGCTTGGAATTCTGCGGCTGTTGTAGGCTCGGTATCAATTTTTTTTGTAGGACGAGCGAAATACCAAAAAAGTATCATATCGGAAGATCTATTTTTCCGTCAATTTTCTACTTTCTACTTCTACCTTCTTTCTGCGGTATCCACATTTAAAGTTGGACTTTTGGCGGGTTCCTAAATATCTGGATTGCAAAACTGAGTGCAATCTCAATTCCTGTGTGTTGAGAGGAAAATTAACAGTCAATATGTATATTTTTCAGATAAAACCAAAACAAGGAAACGGCATTATGAGTTGCAAAACAAGGGTGCAAAAGATTTCTTCACATCTCGATCCCTTTCTTTAACTAACCATTGCTGCAAGATGTTGGCCACACTATATGAAGTGAAGATTTGAACGTACGTCGCACAAATAAATACATTTCGATGCTCCGGCTCCGGTCCCGGCAGCAGCAGCAGCAGTGAAATAGATTGACGGGGGGGCATTGCCTTTCGTACAAAACAACAAACTAACACACACTCACACATATTAAAGAACATAAATCAAATGATATCTCATTAAAATATAATTTACGACTTGGAAATGTGTAATACCCACCCCACGAGTACCCTTCCAAACAAAAACAACAATAGTAACAATGCCACACGCTGGCCGCGTCGGCCGCCCCGGCCAACTATAGAACAAAGTTCGGTTGGCATTTGAACGAGTATTAATGAAATGGCTAAATCAAAAGGAATTACGGTCCTCCATACGTATCCCCTACAAGCAATCATCACAAGGGGTGCGTGGCATTTGGGGGTGTGGCAGTAGGGGTTGATTTTTAGTTGCGTTGCGTATACAATATTTAGGTTACGATATGTTACATAGCAGCAGTCGTATAGTGTGTTATTGTTGTTGTTATTTACCCTTAATTGCGAAGGGGGATGAGACGAAGTGCAGAGTCCCGAGTACGGACTGAGGAGGGAAAAAAATGAGCACTCAAATACTTTTTTAATAATAAAGCGAAATTATTTATGACCTAATGGGGTGGTTGTAGGTTGGGGTTGATATGACTGTGTGAGGGTGCGGTTTATAGGGTCGTGCGTCAGCTGGTTGTGCCTTGGTGGTTCATATGTGATTGGGTCACTTTTAATTAATAAAATGTTCAGAGTTTTTTTATTTATGAGGGAACATGAACATGGGGTTGGTGTGTGCGATGGTGCGGGTTAAACAATGAGTCTCGAAAGTTATGGGTTTTAATGAAAAGTCTAATTAAGAGTTGGTTGCTGCTTTTGTGCCAGAAAAACACAATGCCAAGCTAATTACATTAAAAATTCTTCAGGTGCAGTGGTTTTCATTGTAGGTTATGAAATGGAAATTAATTGAGGTATTAAAAATTAAGGGCCAAAAAACTATTTTTAACGTTCGTTTCGTAAATTGAAATGTGACTTCTTTGGCTTAGGGGGCGCTACAGTCCAGGATAGGCCCAACCAACAAGCTTCTCCAGACAACTCAGAGTATAAAAACACCAGGACTTTTTTCTCCGACACCAAAACGTATATTTATTGGTTACACATGGCACGAAAGGGCAGGCGGAAGTGGCTCATTATTATCTGATATACCTAGAGAACTGATTCAAATATTCCAAAAACCTGCCTCAATACTTCTCCAAATTCTTAAACGAAATTCAACTAACATTTTGCTCCCAATTTCATAGAAATACCTCCTTGCATGTTAATGACGTTTGGTCCGACAACTTATCCATCTGCGGTTCCAATTTGATGAAATGAATTTTGCAATTATCATCAATTACCCATCAAATTAACCAAGCATCGGCAGCACCATCAATTTACATACACACATTCGAATATGTACCCGTAGATACATCCAAGAGTTTTATCATCAACTCTCCCCAACTCCTGTTAACGCCTTTCGCCATCTCCTAATTCCCAGATATCTCCTACGTACAGATATCCTCGAACTTCAATCACCATCATCGTCATATGCATCAAATTGCGGGGGTGGGGTGGAAGGGCGTATATCCAGGGTAATGGATGAATACTGGATTTGGAGCCTGTATGATGGAATCATTTTTGCCAGGACTCTGTATACCTACCTCTACCTATGTGTCAGAGGGTCATTAAATGGCGCTGGTCCTGGTGGTGCTGATGGCAGGAATCAGGATCACTGCGACGAAATCGTGTGTAACCACGGGTAACGATGAGTTGCGTCAGCTTCAATCTTTTCGGGCGGCAGATATATTTTCGATATGTCTATGTGCCTGTGTTGGTTTTTTCATAGGTGTGTATTGATATAAGACCACTCGAACCAGGACCGGATGTGAGAGGACGTATCCTCTTCCTGTTGTGGATTGGAATAATCAAATAGGGAAATTCTTCAATTTAATTCGTTACGTTTGTGGTGCAGTAGGACGGGCATGTATAGCGAGCCGATCCGATATATTTCCACCATCTCCCCCCCCCCCCCCACCTGCCATCGTGCTGTCAAATAAGCTCAAACGAAGCAGAAATGCCGAATGCGGCTGCTGCTGCTGATGCTAGAAAGTCGATAAAGCACCTCTTGGTTTATACGCCATGGTGCGCCGGCCGCGCCGCAGCCGCTTGAATTCAATATTCTTACCCCTCCGACCCGCTTCGCATCATTGTCCAATGAATAGTGCTTAATTGAACGTAAAAGATTATAGAGACTGAAACAAACGGAGTTTGCTGGGGGGGGGGAATGGTTTGGAGACGCAAAAGTTCACAACGTTACGAAATGGGGGTGTGGTGGGGCAAATGTAGATTAAGTGAGGACCATATAGGATGAATTTCGAACAATTGATAAACTTTAATTGCTGTTTGTTGAAGCGCGGACGGACAGCATTTCGCTGACAGTTCGGCAGGTTGGTTTGGGTGTGAGGATGTTAGTGTGTCGCACGGAGCAAGCAAGTTTAACGCAGGAAGTCTGCCTGATGCTAGGCGATAGCTTTAATGAGTTTTCATATATTTTTTTTTTTCATTTTGATGAACTTAATCGCATTTTGGTGTTTGGCATTACTTTTTTGTGAAGTTTTAGCTGCATTAAATGTCATTTATTGGTGAAAATCCATTTATTTGGAACTAGAGTTGTAAAAAACGTTGCAGAGGTCCATGCAGTTCTATTCTAGGATTTTGTTGAGAAGAACCTTATGAAGAGCATGTTTTTTTTACCTTGATTTGGAAAAGATAATTAAACAAATAAATCGAGACTTCACAATTTTACAACACACTTGAAAGCAAGATTAGTACAACAAGTCACTACAGTCCTTCTTTTGAATTAAAAGCTGGATATCACAGATAAATATTTGAATTTCATCATCATCATCGGCCCTACAAACGGGATCCGGTCCGGGCCTCATTCAACAAGTTCTACCATATATCCCGATTGGTGGCCGACGCCATCCGGTTTCGTACCCCAAGGCTTCGGGTTCTTGTCTACGCCATCTTTCGTTGCCTTTTACCATAAAAAGAACTTCCTCAACTGGTTTCTCTTCGTTCATTACAGCTAGGTGACCAGCCAACCGGAGTTTACCGAACTTTATTTCTGGATTTTAAGACCCTCGACGGACTATAGTAGGTTCTGTTGGATTTTAGCAGCCTACCGCGTATTTCTTCCTCCATCGTATTATCGGCTGTTATTTTTACCCAGGGTAGTTAAAGAACTGCACTACTTCAAATTTATGTTCCACATCCCTGGTTGTAAAACCAATATTATGGTTTTCCCTTCATTAATATGCAGCCCCGGGTTTTATGCAATTTGGTCGATCTGTGTGTCTTGTGTAGCTGAGTTACCGATAATGTCGATTTTGTCTGTGTGACCCAATATCTGGACTTGGTGACCATAGTCCCTCTTGTTGACGTGCCATAGTCATGGATTGCTCTCTCCAACGCCAGGTTGAAGAGGATGCAAGAACACCCACTTGTCGGAGTCCATTAAAGATGTTGATTGGTGTGGACATCAAAACCGCCTACATTTACTTGGCTTGTAATGTTGGTCATGGCCAACCTACATAGTCAATTTATTTGGGATGCCGAATTCTCTTTTTCGAACAAGTCCAACCTCTCAGATATCATTTTCACATAGAGTGGATGAACATCAATGCTTCCGCCTTGAAAACCTTCGATCCCGTCCCGAAGGGACGGCCGACGTAGTAGAGCAAGGAATTAGGTAACGACTTCACCTACAAAACAGCAGGCAGCTAGCTAGAGACCGAGCTGGCTGAAAAAGCCTTTTGGTTGAGGCCTAGGTCCGGACTGTAGTGCTAACTAATGTAAGGTTAGGTATACAGCCAATTAAGAAAGTTTCACCGCTCATTTCCACAAGTAAATGCCTAAATCTTTGACTAATGATATATGGCACCAAAAAGTGTAACCAATCTCTCCACCGTTTTGGTGAACCCAATAAAATATAATAAATTACTTAAAGAAAAATGTAAGAACGTTTTTCTTCGTTTGTGTGAACTCAAGATTAAGCATTTTGGTTAAATTAGGTTTTTCGTCAAATTATATGTAATTTATTTTTATTAACATAGTGAATACAGTTTTTCAATATAATCCAAGTGATATTCCGCTTTAACTGTATATTTCTATATTTTTCTATCTCTATATGTATATCCTACATCTAAATATCTCCATATCTTCGTATCCTTAAATCTCTATATCTATGTCTCTGTCTCAATGTCTATATCTGTATGTCTCTATATTTCTACATTTTAATGTCTATATCTCTATGTCTCTATATCTCTTTATTTCTATATCTCTATATCTCTATATCTCTGTATATCTATATCTCTATATCCCCATATCTCTATATATCCATATCTCTGTATCTCTATATTTGTATATCTCTGTATCTCTGTATCGCTATATCTCTATATCTCTATACCTATATACCTCCATATCTCTATATCTCTATATTTCTATATCTCTATATTTGTATATCTCTGCATCTCTATATCACTATATCGCTATATATCTCTATATCTCTTTACCTCCATATTTCTATATCTCTATATCTCTGTATCTCTATATCCTTAAAACTCAATTTTCCTATGTCTCTAGATCTATTAGTAGAGGCACAGAAGTATATCAAACAAATCTTCAGAAATGCAGTATTTCACGTTCAGGCCTCTCCCGCAGGAACCATGATTTTTTCCTGGATAAAAAGAAGCCTATGTTTCAATCCAGCACATTATCTATCTACCTATGAAATTTTATCCAAATCCATTGAGTCGTTGAGGCGTGATTGGGGAACAAACATCCAAACTTACAAACATTCAAATTTATAATATAAGTAAGATTTATCATAACGAAATCGACGTAAAGTACCGCATCAAATTGCAAAAAAAAATGTAGTTTCAATTTCGGGATTTTGGGTTTTCGGGATTTTGGTTTTCGGTTTCCCATTGTGTTCACCTAGTGAAACCCACAATATCACACACTGAACCTCTCATGATAAGTCTGGTCTTTTGCATTCGTTCTGGTGCTGCGCTTACTGGTAGGCTAGTAAGAGTTTTTAGCGGTGTCTTGCGATTGCAGTTCTCCGCAGTGTCCGTCATAGATTATTAGGTAAGTTCATTGTGCAGAGAAACCTTAATTCGACTTACTTTTTAAGTAAAAATGAAACCATACAAAGCTATAGGTCAACTGTCAGATTTATCTTGATTAACTTGTTAAATAAATGCAAGTCAAGTAAATTATAGCGCCAACTAACCAATCAGATATACGTTGACTGATTTTTATTTCACGTATCTAGTAGAATTCTGTTTAAAAATGTCTCCATCTAAGCCCCTTTAAACATAAATATTATACTCTAACACCATTTACGGCAAACTTAACCTAATGTTGTTTTTTTTCAGGAACTTACATGGGGATTGTGAGGGCCAACATAGTACTCGAAATGTAAGTAAACTGCTCTATGTTCACACTTGATTTCTTTCACCAGTTAACAGAGCTGATGGTTACTTATGCCTTTGATAAACCAATTATGCGGATGCCCACTGTATTTAGGTCTGTTGGTTTTGTTTTTGTAACTGCAACATAACGCACAACTACGCCTATTATTCACACGGATTCAAAGCAATTAGAACGCTTTGTGTGCCTATACAGCTGCCGCATTTACAATTTACTACGCGACAAATGTGCGTATTAGTTGCATGTGCGTGGAGGAAGAGACGTTAATGTAACAGAGGTGCCTCTACCTCTATGCCACATAGGTTTTGTATACACAAGCAAATTACGTTATTTTCCGCTTCCGTCATTTGTAATTAAATTATAATGCCTTAGCTCTCAGCATTAGTTGAATAATGGGGGGAGGTAGGTATAAGGGATGTCTAGGGACATCGCGTCGACAATAGGTCCGCATAATACGCGTATTGAAAAATAAAGAAAAAGAAAAGTGCCGCGATTCTGTCGTCCGGCTGTAAATATGTTTAGTCCGCTTGTCCGTCGTTGCCCGTCCTGTGATGTTATGAACACTAAAATCAGCGCAAGCGTTTAGCTATGCCCACGTCGCGTCGCGTCGTCTATACAACGTTACACTCCCTGCAGCTTGCCAAGTTAATTAACGGGCCGAAACGAATTGAGCCAAAGCCAATGGATACATCTAAAACAAACGGGCTTTTTACCAAATTTTAATTAACAACATAAAGCGTTAGTGTTATTATTGGACGGAAGAGGGTGCTGCTAATACTAGTTCCTGTATGTCTATATGAAGGTGTTGGTGTATCTGTATTATGAGGTGCATTTTTGCTAATTGTGTTGTGGGCGAAATGGTGTTCTCTTGTTTGGCATTCCGTTATGTTACTCATCCCGGTCATAGACGATGTCAAGCAAGGACCTTGTGTTTTGTTAGCTGAGGAAAATTTTTTTTGTCGGTGTTGAAAATTATTGTTATAAATGTAGAATAGAGTAGAGTAGAGTAAAGTAGAGTGGAGTAGAGGAGAGTTAACCAAAGTAGACAGTAGACAGTAGACGGTAGACACAGTAGACGGTAGACAGTAGACAGTAGAAAGTAACAGTAAACAGTAGGGATTAGACAGTAGACAGTAGGGATTAGACATTAAATCGTTTGAAAAAAAAAAGACAGCATCCAGTGGCAAAGGGTTGAGTACCAAAGAAGTTGAGTCATATAGTTGAGTCTTGAGAAGCAGAAGGCTAGAGTTGAGTAAAAGAAGAGAGTGCTTTACATCGCCGGTGGCGTAACGCTACAGTCCGGGGTGGATCTGGACCTTAATCAACAAGCTTCTCCGGCCAGTTCGGTTCCTAGCTAGACACCTCAAGTTTTGCACGTGAAGTCTTTCGTTGCCCCTTTTCCACTTGCGGGCGCCACCTAAGTCTATGTCTTCTTCTGCTTCACCGTCTTCCTGGGCTGAAGTTGTTGACGAATGGTTTTAGGCACTCACACAATTCAGAAGAAAAGATCCTGTGGACAAAGTTAGTTAAGGAAACTGATATAACTGTATTAGGCGCAATTCAGAGGGTCTCTTTTTTAAGGATTGGGCAAATTCTGCTGGGAATCCATTCATCGGACATTATATATTATGTCCTCCTTATGAGTTAATGCATACTTCTAACCTGTACTTTTGTAGGGTTCAGTAGCTATGTCTTTGCCCCGGGTGGCTGCTTTTAAGTGGCTTTGTGAAGTCCGTAGTTATTCTCTTAAAAATATTTAAATTGCGTATGGAAGAATGGGATTTTAGTTTTGAAACGCTCGAGACCTTTTTTTTAATTTTTGACTTCGTTTTTGTTTTATTTCAATATTTCGGTGACTTGTTTCGTAAAAATTACTCAAACCCGCTCTGAGGATACGTGTAGAACGTGAAACCGAAGTTTAAATTACGTAAACTACTTATGTCGTTGTAAAGGTAATGAACTCATCTTTGAAATGTTTGGAGCAGATTTTTTATAATTCATATAAATTTTTTATTTTTTTTTATTTTTTAATGGTTTTTTGCACATTTAATCACAAAATTGTGAATACCACATAACTTTTTAAATGTTTGAAATATGTTTTCTTCAGTGATTTGAATAATTTTTTTTGTTTAAATCTCTATTTTTTTTATATATGTTAATTACATTTGATAAGCCTCTATTTTTGCTTCGAAACATTTTCGACTATCATACACATTTTAAGTTCACCTATTTACCACAAGAGATTTAGTTCGGTAAAGACGTTTTATTACCAAGCACAAACAACCTCCAGTAAAGGTTATCGATTTTCTCATTCTCATGATCCCTCAGAGAGGAAATTGAAATTTTATTTTTAGTGCTAAAAATAACGGTACTTGCCATACGATCGTTTAGGAAAAGCTTATTTTTTCTCGAAAACGGCTGTAACGATTTTAATGAAAATTTTTAAAAATTTTTTGTTAGTATTGGCTATCATTTGATTAGAACTACATATACGGGAAAAGTCTATTAACGGGACCTTTCATATAACGGTTTTTTTATTTTTTGCTTGCTCGGTAACGGCTTTATGGATTTCTGTCAAATTTTATATTTGAGAAGTTCTAAATAGCCAAATTAATTCTGCATATCAACACTTTGAATAACTTTTCTTTCTAATAAAAATAAATTTTTGAATTTTTTTTTTTGAAAAATCAATATTTTTAAAACTAATTAAAAAAAATAATTTTTAATTTTATAATCACATGTATATTAATAAACTCTAAAAAACTACATACCAAAATTAAAAAAAAAAAAACTAAAAATAAAAAACAGGATTTTATTAAAATCCGTCCTACAACTTTCCAACTAGTTACTTTTTTCATAAATTCTTTGTTATTTAAGACGTGTGATAGCGTTCTTCATTTTCACTAAAAGTGTTATTTTCATCCTAAATAATATTTGTTTTTGTGAAAGATCTTGCCGTCCAATGTAATTAGCCACATAAGAGCAAGTACGTGCGACCGAGTCGTGCCCATTTTTTTTTTGTTTTTTTTTTTTGTTGAGAATATAATGTAATTCCTGTTTAGCTACCTGTTCTTGCCAGCTAGTACACTTCGTCAAGCGTGGTGGGCGTGTAAAACCAACTTCATAGGTGGCTTCCCTAATGACATTTAGGCAATGTTGCCACTGGTTCTCAATACATTGGTTCTCGATACTTGCTGGCAGTAACGGAAGGTAGTAGAGACTGGATTGTGAACCTGTCGTTTTCCAGCGTTTGCAGCCATCCGGCGTCAAACTTCCTCACAATATTACTATAACGAGGTAGGGGTCCGAATCAATGTTTACCTCTAGGAAAGTTCGGACGTAGATGACACTCCAGCAGTGCCGTGCCTTACCTTGATCGCAACAGTAGGTTTAATCAATTCTGTAATAACTCTGAAGTAGATCGCAATTATGATGTCTATGTCAATTACCCAAAAAAACATGTATCTAAGAATCATTAGAATCACTATTTTCATAAACATCAAACACAATTTCAAGGCACGTGTCAAATCGCATTTCTATACCAACCTTTCATAAGCTATACAAGTCCTAGACGTTAGAGAAAGCTTCTCAGAACTTTGCAAAATTAATAACCAAAAAAAAGGACAAAAGGCCAACCTAATAAGTAGGTAGGAATAACATGATATAGTAGCCAGTGGCAGTGGCTAATTATTTCTACATCCTCTAATGGTCTAAAAGCTCGTATATGCAAAAAAAAATCCTGCGTAGGTACATACATCAACCTACCTACCAATTTTCTTACGTCAGAAAATTATAGGTAGGTATAGATTCCAATGCAAAAAAAATAAGGAAAATCAAAGAAAAAAAAATAAGAAAAAAAGTATACGTCGCCGTCACTACATCATCCTTGTTAAACATTATTTTCTGTTTCCTAATTTGTGAGGATTTCCCAAGCAGGGAGAGCAAACGTATAATATTTTTGATTTGCTTCCCAATTAATTTAATGAGCACGCCAGCCAGACAGGATACACACAGAGAGACATATTCTATTTTTTTTTTTTTCCTTTTAAGATAATCCCTTCATCGTCTTCCTCCTTCTTCTTCATCTTCTCGAGAATATTATAAGGAATGATGATGATGAAGAAGAAAATGAAAAACATGGGAGAAATTTGGATGGAAGGAAAATGACAAGGACGACCAAAGCAATCAAATTACTATGCAACATAACTAGCGGTAATAATCCGATAATATCCTTTTTTCTATTAGCATTTCAATACACATTGGCTTCAACTCGACAACCCATCCACATCTATATCTTCACCCACGTGCCTTGCTCTCGTATCCTGGAGAAGCATTAATAACATCTTTTGGCTAGCAAGGATATTGTATTGTTCATTCATCCTTCCCCCCATGGTGGGCCATCTCGATTAGGTTTGCCTCCAGAGTCCTGATTCCTGCCAAACATCAAACTTGATAATAAAGGTGAAAATATTTGCAATCGCATATGATAATATTAGTGTGTGTGTTCAGGTATTAACACACACATCCTTTATCCTATATCCGAGCACATTAATTTATCCTGTTGCTTTGTGTGTATAAAAGTGCGGGATAAGCTTATAAATGTGTATTTGGGTTCTTCTATTTGCACATCTGTGGTGGAATTTAATTAAATAAAGGCATTCCGGTCATTTTCCTTTTGTGGTGTGTTTCTTTCCTACCTATTCTCATACAGCTCCTTCTCTCTCTCTCTCTCTCTTTCTCCGCAGGACTCCCAAATTTAGTCCCAAAAATATGTTTTAAATTGCAAAAAATATATATAGCTGTAGGTAGGTAGAATCTAGGAACAACAGAGGCGAGGCGAAGGATAACAACGGAACAAAACTCAAATCCATCATTCTGGTACTCGTCCTGCGTCCTCATCCTCATTGCAGTTTCGTCCTTTCGGTGTGAGATTTTAATTTAATTTTGTTGCTATTGTGCAAAAAAAATAAGGATGCGAGGACACGATATTATGATCCTGATGGTGATGGAGCGCACTTTCATTATGAGAAGAAGAAAAGAAGGCGAATTTAATCCTGCGAATAAATTTTGCAATGTTGATGTTCGATTTGATTATTTTTGTGATGATAATGGTCTTATTGAAGATCCTAATTTATCAGTTCAAAAAGAGTCTTCTTTCTTCTCACACATTTCAATTCTTGGCAGAAGGACGAATTGCAAATAGGAGTATCCAAACATCTTTAAATTGATTTCATAGATGGATGCATACTTACCTACACAATTGTATGTATGTATGTATGCATGTATATATGTATATATAAAAAAAAAGAAATAAAAGTAGGTGTAGTATGGCCTAAAGTCCTTTTATGACATCATTTAATGTTTCTCATTATTTTGTATATATTCTCAGTGTGTTTTGGCTGTGTTAGCAACGGTAATGAGTTTTAATGAAAGCGTTCGTTCCCTCGGCTCTGTAAATGTATGATTGTATTTGATTGATTCCCCCTTACCATTTAGTGCACCTTAATTAATTATTTTTGCTTGAGTGATTAATCCTCGCACGAAACGGTAAACGTGCGTACGTACACGTACAGTAAGGTAGAAAAGTTTGTATACGTATAAACAAAACAAAAAAAAGGAAAGGGTTACACACATACATAACTAGTTTTTTCATATGTGTGTGCTAACACTTCAAGTTTTTACCGAATTAATATGAAACTGTACATGTATTTCGAAATGTATTCCAGTTGTTTCAAAATGAATTCGAATAACTTCGAAAATTATTCGATTCACATATTTACATAAATTTGTATGACATTCGAACGTATCAGTTCGAAATATTCGAAATACCTTACGATAAACATTCGAATTCGAATTTTGTTTTAACAACACATTTTAACAAATTGATTTGTAAATTATTCAAACTGTGTACAATTGAAAAATTTATTCGAATTATTTCAAAAAAGTTATTCAAATAACATTTTTTCGAAAGTGATTCGTTTTTTGACATTTTAACGAATCAATTCGAACTAGCTTATTCGAATTCGGCATTTCATATGAATAAGAAAATGACGAATAGCATTAAATTAGGGGTTTTGTTTTTATGGCTGTTAGATATAGTTAGCCATTGATCGAAATAGTGATTCAAATTCTAACTAATTCGAATATTCATATTTCGGAACAAAAATCTAATAATATTTAGGTAGTTGTATTTTAACTCTTTCATTTACGCTTTTAAATGAAAAATGAAAATTTGAAATTTGGCGCATCAACCGGGGTCTAGTGCGAAAATCATTCAAAAAGTTCCTCCATACACCCTAGTGCCTGTCTACGCCACCTTTACAAAGAAAGCAGGGTCTGTCAAGTTGAATTTATCATAAAAAAGATTTGCAGAAGACTTTTTGAGCTGGTTTCTGTTCGCTCATACGAGCTAGGTTCCCAGCCCACTGGATTCTAGTTAGCTTTATTTTTTTCCACAACATCTGCTTCTTGGTAGATTTCATACAATTTATGATCGTATCTTCTCCGTAATCTTTCTCCCTCGCCAACAATTCTTCGTAGGACTTTCCTCTCTAACGCGGTTAATAGACCCGAGTGCGAGATCGGAGTTTCGGATCCGTATGTGGTATGTAAGTACTGGTAAGACCATAATCTTAAACAGTAGCTTTGTTTTCATAAGATTTCTGGATTTGGAAATCCTCGACAGTATATAGAAGGTTCAGTTAAAGAATTGCACTATTTAAATTCTAGCTCCACTACCCTGATTGTTGGACCAATACTTCAGCAACGCACAGCTGCAGGATGCAGCTTAGGGTTTTGTCCGAACTGCTCGATCTGGACGAAGGAGTCTTGTAGAGCTTTTGGGCGGTGGGGCATAGGTTAGAATAGGTTGAACGGTTGCTGATTCGATAGTCAAATCATCTCACTCGCAACTGAAGGATCCATTGCGGTCCCCAGGAATAGGACGAATTTAGAGGAGGGTTAGTTGTGGCGCAGGAACATAAGTCACCGCGACATTAGTTCCAATTTTACATTTTGGAACTTATATCCCACCTTGGTGGGATATAAAGGCCGAAATCTACCATACCATACCCTTGTCGAAGTCCATTAAGGATATTGAGTGTTTTGGGCACAAATCAGCTATATTACTTGGCTTGTTATTTTGGTCTTGGTGAGCTTGCACAGTCATATGAATTAATTTGAGATGGCGAATTCTCTTCTGCCCTTTTAAAGTTCTACACAGGCTATACTATTGTAAGTGGCTTTATGATCTCTAAAAAGATAGTATGTTGGAATGTTAAATTACAGTCTTTTTATCCATAATCTGCTTTAGGTAAAAGATCTGATCTGATTGTTGATTTACCGATTTGATAGTTTCTTCCGTGAGCTGTCCGTTGAACAATTAAATTAAAGTACACTTTTCTTCGCTCCAGAAAACCTCCAGGATTGGCGATCACATCCTCACAGTATGTGCATAGTCATGTTAATTTTTTTTTACATGTTTCTGTCGGATTGGTAGAACTTCCATGCCTAATGTGGACCTCGTTCTAAATTTCTTTCCATTTCACAGACAATGGTTTTCTCTGCCTTTTTTAGTCTGTGAAGTTTTCTCTCTATTCTTCTGAGCTCTTTGTATTTATCTTCGCGTTCCCGTTCTATGAGACTGCTGCATTGCGTTCAGTCAGACGATAGTTTGCATTCATGGTCAATTTGGTTACTAGTAATTCCATCAGGTGATACCCAGGTGGCTTTGTAAATATCTTTACACGGGAGGCTGGTACTCGCAACGACCAATTTCGTTGATGCTTCCATTTCTATGACTCGTAATCCATATTGTAATTACTGTTATCTACGAGGCTTTCGGTCGGGTTCTGAGTAATTTTGCTTAACGAAAGAGGTAACCAGCATTTCGGTAACCCAGGACTAAAACCTCCATAATCAGTCAAACTCTTGTTAAGTTTGTGACCATCGGCCGCCACGAGGAAGCTATGGGGGCACTTCGCCATTCGAGGTGGTTAAGACACGCCGACGCGACGGTTGACCCCCGAAGACCCAAGATTCTTTCTATTGATCAGAATTACTACGAATGTAAAATTGTTCCAAAAAAAAAAAAAAAAAAAAAAAAAATAAACAAGGTTTTTTCAACTAAAGAGACTTATGTATGGATTTTAATAAAATTTGAATTAATGGTGTTTATGTGTTTTTCACACTAGCAACGAGGTTTCTGTGTATACTGTTTTATAGTAGAAGGTTTTTGAATGGAGTACAACAACTTGTGTGTACTAGCACCAAGTTCATAGGCTGGATTTATAGCTATTTCAAGGGGGCCAACCCGATCATCACAATCCTTTATCTCTTTATATTCACTTTTATCGAGAAACCTTTTTGTTCCCGAGCTGAGTTCGAACAAGCGATCCAGTGATTGCGAAAGCCGACGTTCTACACATCGCACCATGCATCGCAGCGACATGATAAGCCTGTCCTCAGAACAGTTTTTGTTGGCTTATCAAGTTACATTGAACCGACTTGCATTTTTTATTATTTCACACAAGTTTTGTTGTTGTTAATTCGATCTTCTTTCTTTTTCCCCCGCTCTATTTATAATAAAATTATTTTCAAAACTAAACGGTTTCAGAATGTACATACATAAGTAAAAGCATTTAGTGTGCCCCAAAACGTTTGCAACACACTTTCTTTACACAAGCTCTCATTATAAACACCACAAATAAATTTCTTTCGAGAACGAATAACTTTGAACACCACTGTCTTAGGCTGTAAATCATTTGGAACTGTGTGCAAAGGGGACATCAACAATATATCCACGCCATAGTGTTAGCGGTTCTTATTGTAATTAAATTCATTTTTCACGATTTCTATTTAATCATCCCGTTTTAATCCCTCCCCTATCTACCTATCTTTATTGTAGTTTAGCTCGTAATTATCTACTACTCATTCAACCTTGATCTTTCTATGTGACGATGATGATTACGCAAGGATATAGAGTGAAATTACTTACGCTCTACCCAGTTGTATGTCTTCATGCTTACACACATAACACACCGGGTGTTGAATGTATATTTATGTATATAACGGAGCCTCACTATATATATCTGTAAATATCTTCAAATTAATTAAAACGATCCAATTAGTAATGGAATAATTGAAATTGATTTAATATTATGAATTTCATTTCGTCCTGTGGTCGCCCATAGTGTTGACTCATTCATTTCCGACCTCCCTGATCATACATCGCTCTTGACCACACATGTGTATGTATGCTAAGAGGAAATACGCACACTATTTCACTCATCCTGATGTGGACGATTTATGTGTGCCTGGTACATCCTTTTAAATCGAGTGGATGTTTTACTATGGTACAGTGCTGTGCATGAAAAATTAAACATTTTGTTAAGTTCTTTCTTACGCGAACTGAGGTGAATAATTTATGTATAAATAAGTAAAATATTTTCCCTATTTAAGGCAAATGGTGTCACAGTTAATAAAAAAGAAAACACAAAGAGGGTGATGATTAATAAAATATTGCCACCATTTACGGTCGGAAAACGATTATATTTTCAAGGTTTATTGACTCATATCTTTGATTAAGATTAGAAATGCTTTAAAAAGTATTAATTTGCTGATGCATTTATAATTTTATAACAAGCTTAAGACCAGAACCAGAGCTGAATCCTGATTCTTACAATTTTATTGCTTTTATTTAGGACCACGTGTGTAAATCGACGGGTTGCCTTAAAAATAGTCTGCAAGCCTCAAGATTATGGATTCTTCCATACATGACAAAAAGCAAATTTTGATGTTTCTGCATAACTAATGCTCTTTGGCTTTCTTCAGCTCATCTTCAAGCTTAAACTTAAGACGCAGAGGCTTATGAAACACCGTTGGCTGGCTATAATTAGAGATTTTTTGGTGACCCAAGCCAAATAACTTGCTTTTGACTATCATTCCTTGGATTTTATTTTTTTTACTGTCAGACAACCTTATTTAATGAATTATTCAGCTACTCAATCTTCGATCAACGATCCATCCAGAGTGTGGCAATAGGGAACACAACACTCGTAGTTTTGTATATCACCCCAACTGTTGTTAAAGATAACGCTCTTGCCATTAATGAGCTAATTTTTTTTCATTTAAGTTTGAAAATGACAACCGTCCTTAAAAAAGACTTTGTTACAAGAGGAGCACCCACATTTTTTCGTACCTGGCCGTGCTTAAGTGTCGTTTTTCAACTATCAGGTCTCTAGCTCGTGTACAACTTTGTGGTAAAACCACCAGCAGGATCAGTTTATAAGTTTATTGTGCAATTCCCTCTTCATTTACATTGATTCTTTGTTTGCTTCACCTGCCTCCAATGATTACTACGCAACTTCGATCTACATGATTTATTGTGGTCACCTTCTGAAGGTGTATTTTATTCCTTAAAATGGTTCACAGATATTGAAAATCCTTAAGGATCCGAGGTCTAGAACTTATATTCTTAACCATTCCTGTGTGTGTGTTGTTAATCTGCAAGAAATAAAGGCACCTAAAATTTACCGCCGAGTCCGAACGGCTGCATGAGATGCACTTTTTCGAGACAAATTTTACTTTTGGAGGTTTTGTCATTTACTGCAAGAGGCAGTACCACGGAAAAAAAGTTGGCTCTGAGCGGGAGACGAACCCAGGCTCTTCGCTTAGCAGTCCGTCACACTAACCACTAAGCCACGGAGGACTACAAAAACAAATACTACAACAAAAATTTCACAGATAGTCTTTTAATTTGGTGTTTTTCGAATCATTTCTATCTCAAACAATTTAGGTAGACAGTTTGATTCAACTTTTTTGGTTTAAGTTTTTTTTTGACTTCAAACCTTTCTCGAAGCTTAACGTTAATCTTGACAGAGCTCTTTGTTTCTTGTAAACTGCAGTTTTTTATTGTATAACATAAAGTGTGCTTTGAACTTGTTCCCCAACAAAAAAAAATTTGTTCCCTCCTTGGCACATTAAAAACCTGCGTGTGTTAGGTAAAGGAACACATTGAAAAACTTACTTATCACTAAAGCCACTTCTGACTTTTCTTTTTATTGAAAAGCATCCAAAAATTGTCCAATCTTTGCGATTCTTCCTATCGTTAGTTCCTTACTCAAACATTCTTTCCCTATGCTAAGCTTTATGCCTATGGTTTCCCCTCATCGTTCTTTGCTTCATTTATGATCCCATTCTTGCTATCTCTGGAGTCCGCCAAGATAGCCATCTTCACCCATTTCTTTTCGTCTTTTGCAATATTAATGAATCAATTTTCACTCTGACCTTTTAATCTTCGCTGATGATATTAAAATTATGAAACTAGTTTCCTCTCTTTCCTTCTCCAAAACACTCAAAATTTTAATTTTCTTTTCTCCCTTCCCTTAATATTTTTCCTATAAAACTGACCATTATTGGTGATTTTGGTGTTCAATTTTCTTTCGCGCTTTGATCACATTATTTTCAAAGGAAATTCATTCGTTACATAAAACGTTGGTCGAAAAAATTTTCGGACACTAACGTAACCAAATCAGTGTTCTCCACTTTCGTAAGAACCATTATTCCACCCCCTCACCAAATATATATATTTCATGTCTTTCCTTATTTTATCGTTTCTTTTATAAAAAATGTTCACTCGAAGTAGCCAGCTGCATTACTACCCTTAAAAGTTTCTCCCGTAATACCCGCTCATCAGTTCACCTTTGAGCCCACTTTCGGACGTACCGTGATATATAGGGATTCTTTTCTTAGCCGAACAACACGAATTTGGAATAGTTTACCCGGCGAGATTTTCCCTTACCAGTTTGATCTGCAAACATTCCAAACCAATGTTAATCGACACCTACTATCTCTCTCCTCCCTATCATCCTAATGCCCGCGCAGTGTGTTCAACATTAAAAGGGAAACAAATAGTCCCTTGTGCGCGCGTTAATTAAAAACCAAAAAAAAGAATCTGTAACAATCGACCATCTTCTGCTACTTTCCTTTGAAGACAGCTTGTAGATAATCTTTATACTAGCCTCGATTGTTTCTGTGATCAACTGTATCACCTTGATTCTGCTAAAAGTTTTCAAAATTGTGTCTTTAAAACCTTTAACTAGAAACTCCATGAAACGGGCTATCAATTGATAATGAAATTCAGTTTAAACTTATACCACTGCTATAAGTGAACAAAATCTGTAACATTTAATTAAACATGATAAGTCTTCTTACATACCACATACGGTCCAGGACCGTTTCTGATATCGTGGACCTATGTCTTTTGTTTTCTCTCTAAGTCACATCTACAACCAAATATACTTACTTTAAGATGTTCTAAGTGAAAACGCAATTTCATATTTTTCACCCTCTGCTCATGTTTGCAAGACAATGACGCCCAACGTGGGGTATGAATCCATCGTAAAAATCTCATACGATAGCAGTGGGTCCTCACTGATTCCTCAGCAAGATTCAGAAACCATAGCTTTAGTTCTTCCTGTTACCAGGATCAATATCAAAAATATTAAAGTTTAGAGACCATGAGCAGAGCATGCCACATTCTTCGAGAAGAATCTAATCTAAGCATCAACCCTCATTCGGTTGTCCTATCGAAACTGAATTTCATTTCGGACAGAAGTTGTCCAAATTTCAAATATAATTGAACAAATATTGATTTATGAAAACTAAATAAAAAAAAAAATGTTTATTTAAAAATATAAAAATAGATCGGAAAACCGACAACAGCGCTAAGAAAAATCATGAAAATCGGGTATGAGGTGTCAAAGAACAAGAATAACGAATACCATACTGAAATTTAAATATTAAATACTATTTAATTAATATTGCAACTTGGAGGAAGACATATTACACGATTTACTAAAAAATCAATAAACAAATTTAAAAATCATTAAAAAATTATTTAAAAAAACACGACAAAAATTGACACCCTACTGTTAAGCGAAGCGAGACATTGGATCAATGGAGACCAAGGATGTTGTTCCCAATATTTTATTTTGTTTCTTCCACATTTGTTCGTATCCCTTCATTCTGTGTGTTTTCTTTGTTGTTCGTATGCGTGGTTCTGTGTAACTGGACCTGACACAAGGTGATGTCGGTAAATTGAAGCAAAGGAGATGGTAGATCAACAAGCACCCCTCGTCCTGTTTTTTTTTTTTTTTTTTGTATTCCAACACACCATTTCTTTAGCTCTATTTGTTGTGTTTGTGTGTATAGATGCCAGCAGGACGAGAACATGCATATGTATTGAGCAATTTATCCCTTCTTGCAATTTAATTAAATTACTGTAATTGCCCGGTGTACAAATGCGAATTGATGTGTGTGCACGAATGAATGAGGCTCCTGTGGTTGTTGCTAGCAAGCAGCGAGAGGATACGAACGGAGTCTACAAAGTCAGAGGTGCTCTGCGGAAAAGACATCCAGATCCAGACCCAACTCTGTGGGGCAAGAGGGGCGGATGTTGGGGAGGCTGGACCATGAGGATGATGGCGATGATGATGATGATGATAGAGCGAACTGCTAGATGCAAAATGAAATTGCTTTTTGGCATTTCAATTATTTAATTAAAAGAATTGCACATACTTTATCGCTTGCTGATGATGATGAGGGCAGCAATTGGAATGAAGATGTAGGGATGGTGTGCCACTGAGAATAACAGTACCTGCGCCTACGAGATGCTGTTGTTGTCGTGCTCCCATATTCCATGATTCTACAACGGTGTGGAGGTGTGCAGGAAATTCCACTGCCTGAAGTCTTTTCATTTTCATTGATTGTGCTGGTTGAGGTTGAATAAAGGAACCAACCTATGATGCACCTATGTGTTCCTATACAGATAAGGAACACCAATTATTCTAAGCAGGAGTACCAAGCTTGCCGAAGACAGAATAGTCCGGAACTAACCTAAAATGCCATTTTGTAAGTTTATTGCTGATGAACATTTTAAGTAAACATTTTTGCTTGCACATCATTGGCCGTTGTCCTCGTCGGCTTCGGCCGTATTACTACCTATATGTTGCCGTACGTCCTTGAATTGATTAAAATTGTTCAATGAAGAGTACGGACAAACAGCCATCCTCAGCATCGTCCTAGAACGAAAATTAGCCAGCAGCGGTTTATTGTTAGATTATTCTCATCTGTAGCTGACATTCTTCATTTTTGATTTATTATTCAATATTGTGCGTGCGTTGTGCCGTACCTTCTGCGCTTCCAGGAATCTCCCTTCCGATTTATATCTACAGCCACTGAAAACGGGGGTGTTTGAAGAGGGTTGGTAAACGAATATTCCAATTACGGAAATTTAATTAAATAAAAGAAAACAATTTAAAGCTAAAATGGGAAAAATTTTCTAGTAAACATATTTTTACAAAATTGTGTATTTTATCCAATTCGAATACTTTGAAGATGCCAGATTCGAAAATAAAGCAGTAAATTAAAATAAAATAAAATGAAATAAAATAAAATAAAATATAATAAAATAAAATAAAATAAAATATAATAAAATAAAATAAAATAAAATAAAATAAAATAAAGTAAAATAAAATATAATAAAATAAAATAAAATAAAATAAAATAAATAAAATAAAATAAAATAAAATAAAGTAAAATAAAATATAATAAAATAAAATAAAATAAAATAAATAAAATAAAATAAAATAAAATAAAATAAAATAAAATAAAATAAAACAAAACAAAATAAAATAGAATAAAATAAAATAAAATAGAATAAAATAAAATAAAATAAAGTAAAGTTTAAGTAAATTAAATTAAATTAAATAACATAAATTAAATTAAATTAAATTAAATTGTCTTAAATTAAATTAAATTAAATTAAATTAAATCAAATAAAAAAATAAAATAAAATTAAATAAATTTCATTGAAATGAATTTAAAAAACATTGAATTGAATTGAATTAATTTAAATTACATTGAACAGAATTGAAATAAATTAATTTAAATCGAATTGAATTGTATTTAATTAAACTAAATTGAAGTGATCTGAATTTAATTAAATTGATTCAAATTGAATATAATTGAATTGAACTAATTCAAAGGTATGGATTTATGCTTAAACCGTAAATGCAAAGGTGCGTTTCTTGGTTTGTGTGTAAGGTTTTGCCTTTGTAGGCTCCACTTTGAATTAGTCTTATTAAAACTTTTTTTTTCCCTTTCAAACACCATTGCGCAAGTTTCTTTTTTGCCTGAAAATGAAACCATTTAAATGAAAGTAATGCCCTAAACACAAGTCTTATGATGTTACCTGGAATTCGTTCTAAGGCATTTTAATTGCCTTCCCAATTACGTACCTACTCAAACAAAACGAAGCTACTTTTGTGTTTTTTTTTTAACTTATAATTGATCAATTTCCCTCGAATAAGCCGTCAAATTAAAAAAGAAACAAAATCTATGCTACACATCTGTGTATAGAATAAACCTATACATAGACTTTTATGTAAATAGGGGGAACAAAGTAATTCCCTGCATCGTTTAACAATCGAAAATAATTGCATGTCATCTCCGGGTTGCTATTCGTTTGTTGTGGCACAAGAAACGTGCAAACTAGTCATGCAACCACTTAACAAAGTAACTAACTGCTCACGCTCGCTATTCGGCTCTTCCCATCTCTCTTCGGCGTTTGATTGTTACTTCTTGGAGGCAATCACTTGTCAATATAATGTTGAAACAGTTAGGCAGGCAGTCAGGCAGACTGTCAAACTCGAGGGGTTACCATCATCTAACTAATACCCAATTTAACCAAACATCAAACGCAGTTCGCTTTAATTAATTTAAATACCATGCGCGGTAGCAAAACCCGCTCCCGTTTACCCTGTCTTAAGACCGGTTGTCTTAAGACCGCGCACAAATCCTAAAGAACCATGGAGTATAGAGCTGTGCGGTCGAGACTATATGAGTCCATATTAATCGCAACGTTCCGTCTTTACTCATTATCTCTAAGTTTACACGAATTCCAATTGGAAAACGACACAAGGCAAAGTTTTCGTTTTTGCCCAATCTCCCTTCCCCACTCTGGATTGTGCCTTTTTTTTCTTGCGACGAGGAGCGACGACGGCGACGGTTTTCGACTAGTCATTTATTTTGTAGGCTAATTAAAACGAAAAATGCATTTGGCCATTATTATTGTCGAAAGCGAGAGAGCTGTTGTTCCACTATGTCTAAGTATAATGTGGTGTGCCTGAGTGTGCCTTCGCCTTCTTGCCACCCCCTGGAAGTGGCATTAGTTGGAGGCAGCATTGTGCTCTGCATTTGGCGTGTCAACGACTATAGGTGGAAAGCAACACTTTTGTTGCTGCAGCAGTATAGATGTATATAGGAGACCTTACCTAGCCTAAAGCTAACGACGGCGAACTAATGAACTCCGCCGCTAGCAGCTAATCAGGCTAATAAAGCAAAGGCTCCACCACCATTAATGTGACACCATTGCTACTCACTCCCCTGCTGTTGCATTCGATACAGCAGGCAGTGGCTGCTGTGTTGCGGCTGCGGTCCTTTGCTACTTATTTGAAAAACTGTTGCCAACTGAGTTGTATAATCAGATTTGAATTTGAATTTCTAAGAATTTTAGAATTGAAGGACGAGTTTTCAAATGATGATGGAAGTTTCCCAAGCTTGAAGTTGCCATATGTACTCTGTACTCTGAGTCACTTGACATGTGGAACACCTTTAACTTCAACTTTTCTAACCAAGTCATGGGTTCATGGCATACATCAGCTAAAAAAAAATTAATTTTCGAATGATGCCAAGTACAAAATCAGTTCATCATTCTTATGAACTGCTTCATGATTTATTTCTTCATAATGTTATATTTAAGATTAAGTAATTCTTGTTTAACTTTATTTAACTCAGAACTAAAATACTTGTGGAATTTATATTTCTAATAACAATTAAATATTTTTAAGAAAACAAAATAAACTTATTTCACTAATCACAGTTGGCAACACTGATTTAGCTAAACTTATAGCTGATGGCGCGTCGTCGTGTAGTTTATATCGCCAAATAATTAATGCTTAATTAAAAGCGAAAATAATGAATGAATAATGAGTGGCATGCAATTTATAATAAACCTAATAATTGACAGAAAATAATTATTGTTATTTGCGTCTAAATAAGTATATATATACAAAAAAAAATATAGAAAATACCGAAAAGAAATCGTATCCCGGGGGTTAGGGGATGGATGCTATCACGAGTCTACTATGGTTTTGTGGTGCTAGCTAGTTCGGTGTTAGTAGCATGCATAACCAACTTTGCTGCACATGAGCTAAACAATGCCAGAGCTTGCAACGATGATAGTGGAGTAGATAAGCTAACTGCTTAGTAACATTTGGCTCGACTCCCAACCGGAGGCGGAGGCGCAAGTGGCAGACTGCGGCATTGATAATCATTAAATTGAAATGCACTAATGAATGTATATATGTACAATGCATTTAGGATTGTACAGAGCAATTATTTATAAAAAAAAACAGCAACAATAGTTAACTAAAAAATCATAAGTTTGTGGGCGGTTGTGGTATAAATTGCAATTGCAACAAGCTTTTTTCTATTTCCGCAAACGGTGTATGCAATGTAGGAACTATGCGGTTGTAAGAGCTGGCAATTAACGTATTAAAAAGTAATGCAGTGATGGCGTTTATGAACGATTTTGTATTAAACTGTTCGAAGTGACTAATGAATCGTCTCCGACACTAGACACAATAAATTTTTCATTCCCAATTAAAAATATTAAAATTGTAATGACTACATATATATCCTGCATCCAGCATCCTAAAAATTATTCTCTTTTACCTATACATATCTTCTGCCTTTTGATTTTTAAAAGTTCAGTTGTTTATTGCGGCATATACGGTGGCATCATCGGACCTTATTTCATTTGGCGTTGCCGTCATTGATCTCGGTTAAAAATTGATGTTAAATAACTTTCTGTGGCCAGAGCGTGACAAAATCATTATATCCGAGCTGTGGTTCCAATAAGATGGGAAACTTACATTCTATTCAGGCGCGACGCAAACTTCGAAGTTGTGAAAAAGAGATTTGTCGATTGGGTCATCTTACGGCGAGCGTTAATCAATTAGCTACACCAGTCATGCAACTTGACACCGACCGCTGAATTATTTTTTCAGAGGCTACGTCAAGTCCTTCTTTTAACTGTAATTTAACAATGAAATTAATTTGGACGAGTCCAACATTCGAAACGTTTTAGCTAGAATAATACCGTAATTTTTCCCCAAATGTTTGCTCTTAAATCTTGTGAAATCCTTGGATGATTGACATAACTCTACAAAGAACCGCAGGAAGGCCAAATGGAAGGAGCTTGCTGCCCATTCCAAATCAATCCGCACAAAAGCAGATAAGTCGATCCGGGAAGTGTGCCCTCCCAATAGCCACATCATCGGTGCCATTGAAGTCATATGAACAATTTCGCTGTAACGTTTACTTAACCGTTACTTCGAAGAACCGCTGGCTACAGTTTATTAACAGTATATTAGGCCAGAGCTTGAGTTTAATTCACATATTTAGGCAGGTGCTTAAATAATCTACTTGAGTTTCTTGGAAATACAGTAACAGACACATTTTCATCTCTTGAGCACTGTAGTAATGTTTCTTGCCTTTACTATTTTATTGCTAATTCTACATGCGATGCTAAAGCGAAATGGCCAGCTGTACTTCTCCCCGGAAACTATTCAACCGTAATACTCGGGCTGCTTGCAAAGCCTATAAGATTTTCCTTGAGCATATGTAGGTTTGAACGTATGGTCATACACAGAGATCAATTCTTTTCTCGTACCCTGCGATTCCCTTCGATTTTAAATGTGCACCGTTACCAGCTTTTATATTCCTTCCACTGTGTTTAATCAAAATTATAAGGGTAGCCAAAACCCTTTTAGTATGCGGACTTGTTATAAAAATAAGATTTAAGAAGTCCAGCTAAAAATGGGTTCAATCTCTGAACAAAACATTTAAATTCTATGAGGCGTTTTCGAGAAGCGGATCATATAAATAATTATTTTATTCAAAATATTAGAGTTCATGCATAATAACCAACTTGTACGATGGTAATAAAGGACATCGAAATTTTACTGCCACAACGTTCTCCGATGAATTGACCGATCATTTCCTGCGATCGTTATGTCAGGTTTTTTCTGAAATAAGTGAAACCACAAGCTTCTCCAGTCAGCTCATCCCTAGCTAGCTGCCTCCAGTTTTGCACTGGAAACCGGACGAGGTCCTCTTCTACGTAAGACACGAAACATTTTATTTCCGATCTAGGACAGACCCCAATGGGGCTCCATTCAGTGGCGTAGCTATCACAGCGCAAGGCGGTGTGGTGCACCAGGGCCCAGGTGGTTTTTTTTTTTTTTTTTTTTTGTTTTTTATAGATTTTTTTCTTCACCTAAGTATAAGTCCTCGTCGGTCAGTATAACCGCTACCTCCTTCCCTATGCGCAGTGCGTTTAACATTATTAGGGCAACACATATCCCTTGTGCATAGTTAACAAAAAAATTGGGAGCGACGATGATGAGATGAAGGCATTACCTTTGTTGCGGGTGTTCATCTTCGTAGATTTCGGAGCAAGAAGAAGAAAGAAAGAAAGAAAAAGAGAAGAAAGTAGACAAAAATTGCCCAAGCTGCACAGTTTTTTCATGAAATCTCTTTCAGCTGCAGTGTTAAGAGTGACAAGTGTGGGAGTGTTCGTTCATTTAGTGAAGTGATAGCGTGGTCACTACTACTTATATCGACTCGCGAGACTGAAGATCCAATTATTCTCAGCAGTGCTTCTACCGCGAACAACTACGTCGATGCTTTAGCGCAACCTGCAGCAGATGACGCTCTTAAAATTTCAAATGAATTGGAAAACTTCATAACCAAAATATTAAACGACAACGAAAAACGGTTGATTCTTGATATGTGACCATTAAAACCTCCCGGATCTTTCCCGAACATATTCAGCAAGCAACAGGAGTTTTTCAGAAATTTATTATTTTTCTACGTCAAAATACGGACCAGTAAATCGGTTCTGGGTATGTTATTCAAAGATACTCGATTCGGCCTACTGTTTACCCCTGTTAAATGTATCGGGTGAATATCATCTATTGTATCATATAAGGGCGTCACCGTTTTTTCACTATTTTCATGGATACCACGCAGGACAATTTCGAAAGTGGATTAGCTGAGTATTTTTGTAAGATATGCTGTGATATCCAGATCGGAAAATGCACAACCAATCGATATTGAGGTAAGAGAAGCTTTCTGGGTTTTCATGCAGTCATGTGCTACAGATTTGGTCAATCAAGTAACTACATTGTTCTCGAAAAAATTACTTGATTTTATAAAGTATGTCGGTCAAAGTTATGTTTAACCAAATAATAACAAAATTTTCCGCTGATACGTGCGTCAACCGGCTCAATGGAAATAGCAACTTAAAAGTTAAAGAAACCCTATAGAATAACGAACTGGAAATATAAATGGCACATTGTTCTTAACGAGTCTAAATTAACACATATTAACTTCAACTTACAAGAATGTTAACAATCGGCCAATCTTTATTGATTCGGAACCGCATGGCTAACGAAGCATTATTCTTGATGCTGAGCAAAAATGTAAGACTCATATTAAGAAAGAAACAAGAAAAACTCCATATTAAAATAAATAAATAAATTTATTGGCGCGACAGCTCCTTAAGGAGCCAAGGCCTAGTGACTTATACTCTCAACCATTCCTGTGTGTGTGTTGTTAATCTGCAAGAATGGAAGGGACCTACAGTTTACCGCCGAGTCCGAACGGCTAGATGAGATGCACTTTTTCGAGACAAGTTTTACTCTTGCAGGTTTTGTCAGTTCCTCGCAAGAGGCAGTACCCCAGAAAATAAATTGCACGACTGGATCGCACGTACTTGCTCATATGTGCGGTCACATCGTCGAATAAAATTTAAATAAAATTCACGACTGGGTCGCATGAACTAGTTCTTATGCTAGATAATTGCTTAGTGGCTGCATATGTATGTATATAAAGGGTGTTTTTTTTAGACGTGTGGTTTTCAAAAAGAAATAAAACGCATATACTTTAATGTTATGGCCAAGAATCTAGCTTTATTATAACGATAAGGGTTTGCATCATGTTCTAAAAATGATTTGGGGGAAGTGGCTGCCGTGGCTGGCTCGAATAAATTCCACCCGAGGCCCAATTTTCCCAATTTTGTGAAAATCGGGATTGGAGGCCATTTCGTTTTGGGCTCATTCACAGAACGTGTGACGCCCTCGTTGGCGTTCGGCTTCAGTTCTTGAACGAGTTGGATTTTGTAAGCCTGCAAACCAAGATTTTTCCGCGCGCGATGGCGGATGGGCTCATTTGGGTCTTCTTCGATACTCTGCTCCACCGAAACGAACCATTATTTTGATAATAAATTTGCACAATTTGCAAACTTTATTCAGGAGTAAGTCTATTCATTATGAAATCGCAAACCAAACTGAGGATAAATCAAGAGACAGCTTTCAAAAAGACCAATTCCGAAAAAAGTATTGTCAGATTGAAATTAAAAAAAAAAATTTTAATCGAAAAAATTTTTTTTTGAAAATTTTGAAATGCGATATTAATTGAATTATAAATGACTTTCTGTGTGCAAAATTTTATTGAAATCGGGATAATAGTTTACGATAAAACTGCATTTGAAAAAACCGGTTATATGAGAGGTACCGTTATAGAAGAAATTTCGAAAAAATTATTCCAACTGTATTATTGTAAAAAATTTGCATCTTGAAAGTTTTATCAAAATCTTTTGAGCCATTTTCGAGAAAATCAAACTTTTTGTTCAAAATTGTATAGCAGGTACCGTTATTTTTTGACCTAGAGCAAAAATGAAAAACACTTCCCCGAGATACTGTCAAATAAATACTAAATACGAAGTTTGAAGCAAATCGGCTCATCCGTTTTTTTTTTTTTTTTTTTTTTTATAATTAACGCGCTATTTGTTTCCCTTTTAATGTAACACACTGCGCGGGCATTAGGAAGATAGGGAGGGGAGAGATAGGAGGTTTCGACTAACATTGGTTTTGAATGTTTGCAAATTGAAATGGCAAGGGAAAATCTCGCCGGGTAAACCATTCCAAAGTCGTGTTGTACGGCTAAAAAAAGAATCCCTATATTTCACGGTACGTCCGAAATTGCGCTCAAGGGTGAACTGATGGGCATTCCTAGCAAGACGAGTATTACGGGCGAAACTTTTAAGCGGAGGAATGCAGCTGGCTACCTCGAGTGAACATTTTTTATAAAAGAAACGATAAAATAAGGAAAGACATGAAACATTGCGTCGGTGTTCGAGAGGGGCAATTGTTTCAGCGGCAGTTCTATTTCCTATCAATCTTAACGCTCGATTTTGTATTCTATCAAGCAGGTGAAGCGATGTTTGTGAAGCACCTGCCCACAGGTGGGAGTTATACTCGAGTTTAGGGCGTATAAACGCTTTATAAATTGTAGCCAGATCAGATGGGGAAAAATACTTCTTACACCGATACAGAAAACCTAAGCACTTAGCAGCATTCTTAGCGATTTCAAATATATGGTCGTTCCAACGGAGGTCGTCGTTGACACACATACCGAGTACTGAGAGCCTTTCGGTTTCTTCGATGTAAGTGCCATTCATGGACAATGGCATTGGGGGTATGTTTAGCTTTAACGACAAAAGACAGCATTGAGTTTTCGAAGCATTAAACTCCACACGATTCCTATTACCCCATTTGACAATCCTGTATAAATCGGAGTTTAATGAGCTTGACATACGGCACAGTTGCAATTGTACGTCCGAAGGCGAAGGACGTGAATTATCGAACGAATATGACAAGCTGAGGGTAGAGTCGTCAGCAAAACAGTTAAGTGGATTAGAAGTAACAGACAGAAGATCATTTATAAAAATGAGGAAAAGAGTCGGAGATAGAACAGAGCCCTGGGGCACACCAGCATTTATTTTATGGGAATCAGACTTGAATCCGTCCAATACAAATTGTATTGAACGGTCCAGAAGATAGCTTCTAATCCAACGAACAAGAATATTATCAATCCCAAAAGCACGCATTTTCGATAAGAGAGCTTCATGCCAAACTCTATCAAATGCCTTGGAGATATCAAGAGCAATAATCTTACTTTCACCAAAGCGATGTAAAGATTTGTTCCACTGTTCGGTGAGATATGCCATCAGATCACCAGTGGAACGGTTGCTGCGGAAGCCATACTGACGGTCATGGAGAAGCTTACGATCTTCGAGATATTCCTTAAGCTGACGGTTAATCAGTGTTTCCATGACCTTAGAAAGAAGGGATGTCAGTGCTATGGGTCGGTAGGAGGAGGGGGAGGATGGGTCACCTTTCTTAGGGACAGGCTGGACAAAAGCTGTTTTCCATCTTCTAGGAAAGATTCCAGAAGAGTAGGAGCGATGGAAAAGCTTACGCAGTGGCTTTGCCAGTGTGGAAGAACACCTCTTCAGAAGAATCGGGGGTATACCATCCGGGCCAGCGGATTTGTGTATATCGAGATCTTTGAAAACTCTTGCTACTGTACGAGTGCGGAAAAAAATCTGTCCCATGGAAAAATTTACATTCTCAAGTACAGGAGGGGCAACGTTGCTATGCGGCAGCGTGGAGCTGGCAGCGAAATGGGCGGCGAGCAAGTTTGCCTTCTCTGAAGAGTAAACAATTGGTTTGTTATTGTCGATGAGCGTTGGAACCGAAGATGTTGAGGAGTTTTTAATATTTTTTTACAAATGACCAAAAATTTTTACTGCCTTTGGGACACTGCAGAATTTTTTGCAGTAATTTTTGATCATGCAAAAATTTGGTTCTTTCAATAACGGAGTTGCATGAGTTCCTTGTTTGTTTGTGCTTTTTCCGATTTTCCTCTGCAGGGTTGTCTTTGTAAGAACGGAAACTTACTTCTTTGAGCCTGATAGCTTCTTTACACTCAGAATTAAACCAAGACTTTTCTTTAGGTTTGATGCTTTTTACTCTGTTTGGAATAAAAGCACGCATCCCTAGAAGAATCACATTTGTGATCATTTCAGCACTGGCATCAATGTCACTATCGAGGAAGCATAGTGACCAGTTAAAGTTTCGGAAAAAAATATTCAGGCCGTCCCAGTTGGCTTTCTCGTATTGCCAAACGGTCCTGGTGGGAAGTTTTTCTTTAACTGGATGGGTAGAGGATGAGAAATTAGCTGAAATGACACAATGGGCTGAAGTGCCAAATGGAGAAGTTACACTAATGGTATATTTATCAGGGTAAGAAGTAAGAAACAAGTCAAGAGTATGGGCGGCTTGCCTAGCAACATCCGGTATACGCGTTGGCACATCGATCAGTTGGGTAAGGTGATGTAACTCGGCAAAGAGCTCGACATACCTTCCTTCGGGTGTTGTCTGACCAGAATAGCGGAGCCAATTGGAATTGTGTACATTGAAATCGCCCGTAATAACGATTTCAGTGCGAGGACAAAGGGAAACAATTTTCGAGATGGAATCAGACAGCGCATCAAACTCGTTACAAGTGGAATTGCTGTCGAGATTTGGACAGGACAGGTTTAGGTTGTAGAGGCGCGAACAGGCAGACAGACAGACGGACGGAATTTCCGGACCTACTTTTTCTACTTCTCTATTATCGTAATGTCATGTCTGTTTGTTAGATTTTTTTTTTGCACGAATCCATAACTTGCATTTTAGTACCTAAATCGCAAGTAAAAAGGTGGCTATGAGCTGGATTTGAACCCAGGCTCATTCACTTAGCAGTCCGACACACTAACCACTAAGCCACGGGGCACTACTCCATATTAAATGAAGATAATTAAACTGCCTCATTAGATATTTCAATCTAAGTACTTATGATAAAGTGCTTATTTACAAGCAAGTGCTCAAACCTGCATAGCTGTACGAAATACAAATTTGGGGTTATACCTTTTACCAATTCTATACCAAGCTATAGGCAAAGAATATAGAATAACCTCCCCACACTGCTATTCAACACCGTCGACCGACCAAGTGATATTGGAATTTATCTGAACATTTTATAATGTAGACCAAAAGTAAAGGGATAAGGGGTGTTTCGATCTGTCACTGTGTGTGGTTATTGGACTGTTTTATGGAAGCTCTGAGATTAGGAATGGAAAATATCTTGGAAAGTAAAATCTAAGAGAGCGGGTCGTCATATCACGACCCGCCATACAAATATTTTCAGTACAAAAATTTATATGAGATGCGACTTCTTGGTAATTCTATATTCTTTGCTATAGGCAAGCATTGCAATCGTATTAATACTGGGAGGAATCGCTAATGCTCCATGAAACATCCGAAACAGAGATATATACAGCGAATTGGGTCTAGAAACCGTTAATTTTATAGTAAAACAAAATTAAGTTATAAAGTATAAAATACATTAATCAGGACATTTGTAACAGAAGCTTTCAACAGGCCCTGGACGATGCAAAACTTTGGACAGGACAACGCCTATTAGGTCAGCTAGTTTTTACTTGCGTTTACAGGTACTTTAAGGCAGATATGCATTCGTGCATAGTTCAGTTCGTACAGTACAGTACAAACTACGTGTACGTGAGAAACATATTTGAGTTACTGGCAAAATTCTGTCTGTCTGTCCGACTGTCTGTCTGTACGGATGTATATTGAATTACAGCCTAAACGGTTAGGCCAATCGTTCTCAAAGTTTGAACGTAAGGTTATTTTGACATTCTACAAAGGATTTTTTTAATTTTTCTTTAGCTCAAATATTAACGGTACCTGTCATATAACCGTTAAGCAAAAGCTTTATTCTCGAAAACAGTTCCAAGAATTTACTGTTGCAGGTGTAGATACTGTTTTGGTATCCGGTATTTTTTTTTCTTCGACTTTCTCGAAAATTGTTTAACCGATTACAAACAAAATAGATATTTAGGAAGATAGGTAGCTTAAGTTAGTAATTTAATTTTTGTATTTTTAATTTTTTTAAAAATTTTTTTAATCAATATTTTGAAAATAGGTAGGTGGATTTTTTTACATTTTATTTTTAAATGTAGATTTTTTTTGTGCTCAAGTTTGCATTCACGAATTACGTAGATTTTACTGTTAGTGGCGCTACATGGCGTGGTTCTCCTGGCCCTGGTTCATTATGCCCCTACAGCTGGCTCGATCTCTAGCCTGCCGTCTCCAGTTCAGCACACCAAGCATTCGGAGGTCTCCTTCTACCTGGTCCCTCGATCGGAGATAATGATTAATTAGTTCATCTGAGGTATATCTATTAATTTTCATCAAAGTTAAATTCTTAAATGTCCGGCTTGTAAAGCCTGTGCATGAGCATATATAGATCATGTTTGGGTTGGATCGTCAGCGGCCATCTTTTCTCTTGTTCCTAGTTCCTGAGAAGGTGGTTTAGGTACCTATTCACAACCCATGGATCCGATGGATTCAACGCTCATCTTAAGTTAATTTTTCAACTAGACAGGGGGCACCGCGTGGATGTGACGATGCGATTTTACCCACCGCATTCTTGAATTATTTAATTTTTACGATTTTGAAAAAAAAATCACAATTTTTCACATTTTTTAAAGAAATAAAATAGCGTTTAAATTATTCCGGGGAAAACTTTTTTCCAAAAAATCAAAAGTAGAAAATCGAATAAACACTTTGAGGTTCCCTTAATATTTTTTTAATACATATATTCTTATATATATAGGAACGTGTGCACAGTCAAGCGATATTTGATGCGATTGTTGCGACTTGCGAGTTTCTCGCATGCCTATTGCAAGGATCTCGCTCAACACTTTTCAAGAGTTTCTGCGAAAAGGTAAATATAGACCTCAAATCGCTTGTCGCATCGCTTCTCGTATCGCATCGCGTTGTCGCACCACTGTACGCGCAGCAACATGGCTATGCAGCGATCTTCATTGATTGTAATAGAGTCTAGTACGAGGACATAGGACATACCTACATCACTTCATATTTTGATTGAGTGGCTGTCGATTTTGAGTTAATTTCATCTTATAATGTTATAGCTTATAGTATGGGTCAAGATTACGATGACCTTAATCCTTAAAACGCCTTGAAATCAACTCTTGAAAATTTCGACTCAAATCTGTTTACGAATATGAATTGCTTGTCTAACCGTGGGAAGGATTGAAAGTAAGACCCCCCAGTGGAGTTAAGACTTCTTAAGCTGCCATCACAGTTTTGGACAGCTTGTTCATTATTGGCTTGAAATTATTTTCACGGTGTCTCTGTCAAATCCCAATTTGTTAACCTATTTAAACTCAATTTATTCCATATAAAATGGTAACACTATTTAATGTAATATTAGTCTCCAAGGTAAGCAAGCATAAAAAAAATTTAATTAAAAACCTAGGATACGAAAAATTTTCAATTTATAAACCGCATTCAACAAACAATAGCCGAACTCAAGAAATTCATAAAGTTAAGACCAACGCTCTATATTATATTCCATAGTACAGGGTGCCCAACTTCCATACCCTGATTTCTTTAGAATAAAAAAAATCACTTCAGCACCTTCGTTAAGAGAAGAATAGAAAATTGTACGTTCAGTATTAAATGGCACAATTCACTAGTGTTGGGGTGTTTCGTGTTTAATAGAGATTTCCTTTTAATTTATACAAAAAATACCCTTTTATTAAAAAGAAGAATTTTTGAAAAGTGTTATCAAATTACTGGGGTAAACATATAAAAGGTTTAATCAAATGAAAAACATCAAAATAATTAAACTTCTTGATGCTGCTTTGATTGTATTTTTTATCGGAAGGGTGAAGTTTTGATTTAATTAAACAGTCATAGTTGATTTTTTTTTGTAAATTCTTGACAGAAATGTTTTTTTTTCATCACTGGTTTGAACATAATGAAGTAGGTACCTATCTATGAAGACACAAATAACTTTCCGTCTGTATCCGTATCAATGATCTAATCAGTTTATTACACCAATTTGCCAATAAAAGTTATTAGTGAGTGGTGCTTAAATATAAACAGCTTATAGCTATTTCATATTAAAAAAAAAGCAATTAATGCCTATCACACTTTTTAAAAACTTAAAATATGAAAGATGGGCAAACACCTACTCCCATAAACCTTGGTTAATATGAAGGTAGTTGCCAACATTTTATTTTATAAAAACTTAAAGGACTGCTTGTAGGAGGTAGGTTGTTATATCAACTCAATGCCAAGCAACAAACACCCAAAAGCCAGGCCCGCAGGCAACTTCTTTCGAAGCTCAAACAACACCAAAACGAAAACAAACAAACTCCACTCAATCAAGAACAAAAATCGCTTAAAAGAAAAACTCAATCACGATCCCAAAATGCATCCACTCCGAAAATGATTGTAAATCCTTTTTCTTTTTTTATATGAAATTATGTATAAAATTCCTGTGAATTAATTTGGGCCGAGACTTTGATACCCACTTCTTCGTTTATTTTAATGCTGTTGTTGTATTTTTTCTTTTATTTCTTATGCTCACTAATTACATTTTCTCCTTCTTAATTATGCTGCATGTGCGACTTATCCCTCACACCTTTCCTTGCTTATACCATACCCTGGCAGTAGTTGGTTTTGGAATTGCTAGTGCGGTGCTGTGCCAGTACCACCCTATAACGGACAAAGTTGATGGGGGACAAGACGACACACAACGAAACAACGGCAACCCAGCCAGCCAGGAGCATAAAGAGCATCTTGTTGTTGGTGCCTTCTCACTCTGGCACAGAAAGCAATTAATTTCCTTTTTGGATGTGTTGCATTGCATGCCGGATGTATGGCAATGTGTGCGTTGTGTGATAATTGGATTTTTGTTCTTTTTCTTTTGTGTTTCTTTCTCTCCTGTCAATTTTGTTTAGTTTTTTTTCAATTTTTTTTTTAATTTAATGTTTTGTTTGTGTTGGAAAGGCAATTTCTCTGGTGTATGAGTGGTGTTGCCTTTTCATTATATTTTCCTTTCTTTTGAAGAGATCTTTGTTGCTTTTCTTTTTGTTGGGTAGAGTGTAAAGTGTAGATTGAGAGTTAAAATGATGGATTATGACTTTTTTCCGAGTTTAATTTGTAAAAAGATTGAAAAGTGGCGATGGATTGGATTGGGATGACATGACAGAAATTATTCTGACCATGAATGCCGGATCAAATACAATTTACTTATACAAATGCACTACGTGGGTGTAGTGAATGTGTAACTTTAGGTCAGCAAAAGCAATTTGTATTTGGAGAGTCAGAGAGAATTAAAGAGAATTTCATACCAAAACAAAATCAAAAATGAAGAGTTTTTCTTTAATGAAAAGAGAGAAACAAAAACACAAAATAACCAAATCAGTGCTGTCGTGGTAATATTGGAGGTTTTTAAAAAAGTATTAAAGACATTGTTTTCATAATTGCAAAAGCGGTAATTTTTACTTCTTGGAGGTACCTACTTAAAGAACTAAAGTTATGAAATATTAATTTCATAATAAAATTGCTTCAGATATCGATGTTTTTGGTGTTGAAAAAAAATTCTTGATCGTCGAACATTAATTATTTGAATTCGTCCAGGAAGTCATTCTATATAAATAACATTCCTTTTAAGAATCAGTGTTCAGTGACTAGAATGTTTAGTAAAGGTAGTAGAAATGCGTATGTCTTTCTGATCACATATTGCAATTATTGAATATAGTGTTTATTCAAGAAAATTCTAACAACCTATATTACAACCCTCTTATTCCTTTAGATAGCTATCTGCTTATACTTAGAGACTTGTTTTACTGCTTCACCTTGCTGAACGTACATACATCATCATGAAATTTGCTGTTTGATTATTTTAAGTGTAACAAACCAATTAACTGTGAAGTTTTTTCAATAAAACTTGAATAAAAGTATGTAAGGTGAAGCATCTACTTGTTAACTTCGAAATTGGTTTGTTTTGCGTGATGAACAGCAGTTTTTAAGAAATCGCCTGGGGGTTCTAAATGACAAAATATTCACTTTAATTTCGAATCACTGAGCAAAAAATTGGTTCTGTTATAGTATTTCTTTTTAAAATTGTGAATTTATTTAGTAATTGTATATTTTTTATTTAAGAAAGAGTTGCAGCATATTTATTTACATATTATATTATTTTTTAAGAAATACTAGTGTAGTAATGCCCAATTTCCTTACTACCCTTAAACTCAATACAGTAAATTTCGGCCTAAGCTCAAAAATCTTTAGAATTCGTAAATTTATTAACTTAAAATTATTCGTTAGAAATATTTATAAAATTACATATGAGATTTCAGTGCTTGGAACTAGGTTTAGTGAAACTCATTTCTAGTGTTTTTTTTAACTTTTAAAGCATTTTTATATCTGTCTGTCAATCAATTTTAAATAAACGTATGCCCGATTTCTATATAATAACAATAACTACTTGTACTCATTCTCGGTATAATGAGTTTTTCATAAAACAAATGAGTTTTCATTCAGAACACTTATTTTCCATTCGGACTTAGAACCTATTTTGAGGAAAAAACTTTAGATAAGGTAAGAAATAGGCACTGGTGCTATGAATGGCTACAAATATTCTTTGAATTCATAAAAATCGACTTCACATGCTTTACAAGTTCAAAGATAGGAAATCAATACATCTTATCACAAGCTTTCGCTTCGACATTACGTTTGGTTCGTGTACAGGACAAGGTAATGTGACTCAAACTCAAAGCTAAAAGTAGAAACTGGTTAAACTTTTGCTCGCTTTGACAGAAAAAAGCAAAAAAAAAACCGAAATTTGGAAAATGTTATTCAAAGCGAACACAAAGCGTGTGAAATGTAACGTGACCGAAGCAGAAGCTGAAACCTGATTGTGTTTTAGCCATAATATTCAGAACATTTCTAAATGCACGTTGAACCAATGGGTAAATCATTCAACCACTTTGTGTATTACGAATATGAACGAAATTTCTATATTATCTTTGTGCTTAAATAATTAAATGTCAGTTTTCAAAATTAAATTGCAAAATTCTAGTTCTCTCTTTTGTGCTGAGTCGTTCCATCATAATTTAATTTTGTTTCTTTATGTTTGTATTCTACTTAGCAAACTAGTGTAAGTTGGAAGAAAATGTTTGAAGAAATCATCAGCTTTCTTGGTTTGATTATCAAATATTTTTGATGAAATGAACGAGTTTTATCCTTCTTGGTGGGAAATTCAATGTTGGCTTTTTTGAACTACTTACTACTTGGCTAGTGACTTAGTTCTGCAAAAACTACAGGAGATAGAGCAACTAATATAATAAAAAATAATAAGATTCAAACATTTAGGCTTTAAGAAAACTAAAATTGTGGGTTTTTGTTAAATTTTAATTTTTTTTTCAAATCCCCATGTCAAATCCAGGTGTCCCCGAAGAAAATTCTAGTATAAGTTAGCAAAAATGTTTAATGTGTTTTAAATTGAGAACAATTGAATTGAGGATTCTTAATTAAAAGTCTACATAATCTCGAGTCTGTTTTATTACTTATACAGCACTCGATAAAGAAATAGGCTTTCAGTTTAAGATTTTTAACAACTTTTTTTAATTTTTTTAAACACTTCAGAAACCTGCTAACTATTGTGAGAAGGTAACATAAGAAGAAGAATTCAAATGTCATAAAACAATTTAAACTAGAATCTAAAAATAGATCTTTAAAAAAAGTAACAGATCCACGACGAATCCTGATTTTGGGTGATAAGGGGTTAATTGAAGTAAATTGATGAATATGAACTTCAATTGAAAATTTTACTAGCCAAATCTCCATTGTTTTGTTTTTGAATAGTGTAGCCATATCGGCATCAGTATGCCAAAAACACACAATGTTCCAATATCTTTCAAAATAAGATCTTTAGCCGCAAATAAAAATCAGCTGCTGCTAAACCTGTTTTTTTTAATTTTTTTGGTTTGCGTTAATTTTTGCCATTTCTAAACCTACACACCCACGAAAATGTCGAAATGTTTATCATTTGAATACATTTTGTTCAATTTTTTGATTTTAAATGTCAAACGGTTATAAGATAAAGTATACTTTAAAAGGTAATATTTAGTTATCCTGCTTATAAAGTTAAACTGATTTCTTTAGAAATAAAGTATACATTAAGTCGAATAAAATTATGAAATAGTCGAAAAAGACAATATTAAAATAATTGTTCGGAGTCGACTGAGAAAACATTAAATGAATAACATTTTGTGCCTTTATTTCGACTACCTACATAAGTTTAGGAACTCCAAGTGTTCTACAAAAAAAAATCCAGAATTCCTCACACATTAACTTTTAAGTGCGATGATGAGCCTTTAATTAACACTTATCCATTACAAATATTTATTTCGGAAATTATGTCAGACACTTTTGAAGAAGTTTTTATTTCTTTAACTATATGGGCAAATTATGTCATGAAACAAATCACGCGTCGCGTAATATTAGGTTTTTGGGAAAATGGAAGGGTCTTCAAAAACTTTTTTACTTTATTCTTTATTTATTAATTATTTTTACTTGATTTGCTAATAGTAATAATAATAGTTTTTCCTAAAAATAAAAACTAATACCTAAAAAATAAAAACTACATCAAGTAATATGACTGAAATGCCAAATCTTGCTTCATCCACGGAATTTCAAAATTGACTTCTCTATTTTTTCCACCATGATCCATGGCGATTAATAAATTGAGAAATTGTTGTTTGAAAATAAAAAAAAATCCAGATATAAAATAAATGAAGATTTTATGCAATAATTTTTTTTTTCAGGTGGAACCACAGATTTAGGTTACCTAAAAGTTTAAAAGCTCAAAGCATGTCTGCAAACTAAATATTTTATAATTTTCATCAAAAAAGTAGTTAATATTTAATCCTTTACGCCAGCACTGTCTCTTCTGCTATATCCAAATCTAAAGAAATTTCTTCACCCAAATACACTGACTATACAGATCCACAGTAGACTGCTCCAAAGGTATGTGTCTAGTTTCAAATGTGTGTGTAATTTTTCTCGCCTTTTTGACGTTATCCCTCTTCGCTCTTCTTCTTTTAACATTTTTTACACGGCCATTGCGCGCAAACACATAGAAGAGAGGAGTATAAAAATTAATTGAAATTCAAGAAGTTTGTATGTGCCAATTAGCGGTGATACTGGAACACAGAAGTACAGTAATTAAAAAGCATCAAATGAAAAATAAATACTCATGGTCGTGTTGTTGTCCCCGTTTTACTTCACCCACCGACGCCAATTCATCTACTTCTACTCGTTTCACATCTACTTCTTCATATTCTTCTACTCAACACGAAAATGGGGAACCACTATGGCTGGCTCTATCTCTACACTGTGTAAAAGTTAAGGGAATTCTATCATTTCACAGTGTTTGTGAACAGTGTGTTGTGTTTTATGAGACTTTGCCACCGCGTGGAAAATCTTTCAATTCAAAAGCCAGTCGAACTTTGTCGTACGTAAGTAGTGGTCGTTGTGTTTTATAGGATTACGCGCGTTCACAAAATCCTCTCGTTTTACTACGAATTTGTTAATTAATTCCATTCGCTGTTCGTGTAAATAAAGTTTATAACAGAAGTGATTGTTTTTTTTATATAAACGTGGGTGCTTAATTGAAATTAATATAAGTTTTATTGAAATTAATCAAAAATTGTATATTTCATCAAAGAAGTGCTTGTTAATCAATCACAGAAAATATAAAAAAAGAAGAAAAAATATTCAAAAAGGAGAATAAAATGCTTGTGTGGTTGGTTTAGTGTCTCCACTGTTGTTTTTTTATTTATTTTGTTTTTGGTCGAGTTTTGTGGTTAAACGTCAGTTTTTTTATATTCGTTTTTTCGTTGGGAAGTGTGGATTACTTGCAGCAGCATAGCATAGCAGCGGCAGCATCATCTGCGTTGGAGTAGAAATTAATTAAAAAAGTGTAAGATGTTGTTTTTTTTTAATTCCTTAGTCTGTAAATTTCATTGCAATTTTAGTTGGTGTTTTTTTTTGTTTTCAAAATTGAAGGTTGAACCGGATTAAAATTTTGTTTTGCTTTGTTATGTAAAATTAATTATTTTTTATGTTTTTTGTAAATTTTGATGTATTACATGCCACTTTTATTTTGGAATTTCATATTTTCCCCGATTCCCTCTGTTCCAGAGAATTTCTCCTTTTGGTTCCTTGAAAAAAAAACTAGACCATCTGTTGTTGAGTCAATTAGTTTGAGTGGAAATACAAAGTGAGTGTCGATATTTTCGGTGTTGATGATTTTTTGTTTGTGTGTCGAAATTCCGTTTCACATTCACATGCGCTATAATAATATTTTGACATTTAGAAGAGGAAGTTACAGTGGTGATTGAAAACACCAAAATTATGAAATTTAATTTTTTTGAGAAAAATTATTTGTTTTGATTGAATCAATGTTGGATTTTTTTTGGCAAAATCTCTGAATCAATTTGAAGTGCTTTTCGGTAGGCAAATATCACCATCTTATATACCTACATATAGTTTTAGTACTCGTACTTAGAATAGGTAACTCCAAATTGCTTAGTGACATGCTAACTTTCATCGATTTCGTATTCCTCAAGGAAGCCGGTTCATGAAACCTCAATTGAAATAGCGAATTTCAGTTGGGAACTTTCAGTTGTGTCAGTGGTGCCATTTAAATGGAATCGATTTCAGTGAAGTGGTTTCACCTGTTGTGTTTTTTCGAGCTGACAGTTGAAAAAAGTTTAATATCCTTTAATCTCTTAGATAATTGAATTTTTAGTTACTTAGGTACCTACTCCCTTGTAAGTACGTAAATTCAGTTGTCCAGGTACCTAAATGCCTAACCATGATGGTGGAAATAGAGTAAGTTACTAAAGTTCGTGGTTAATAGCTATTCTAGGAATAAATACAGTTGAAATGCCTATAAAAGTTTAAAAGAAGCTTCTTGCCGGTTTTGAAAATTCGTTTAATATATTCCATGTCACTGCAAATTACAAATTAATTAACTAAATTTTGCTCATAAACGCCTTCAATAACTTCAAAGAAATAGTAATTCATTAAAGTTTGTATTATCGGAGTTCTATCTACTTACTAATGTAGCTTAGAAAAGGTAAATAGGAGGCTGCGTCATAAAGTTTTGGGCTTAAGGCTTAATTAATTATACTGCAGTATGAGCGTCTTGGAGGAAGCTTAATACCTTTACACTGGTAGGTATATGAACTGTTATCTTAATTTTATCTGAACTGTTTTCTTCCACGATTCGGGTTTTTGAAAAGGCAATTTGTTTAACAACATAGGTTCATTAAGTCAAAATATTAACAGGAGAAAGTTAGTTCAATGAAGGGTTTTAAAGCTCTTAAAGTGACATGAGAATGAGAGTACACTTTTTGATGAAGGTGAGCCCCTTCCATTACCATTTAGAATTTCTTACCCTCGAAACAAAACTTTATGTAACTTCTAAATACATAACTTCTTATTTATTTCAACTAAGAGTAATTTAAAAAAAATCGGACTCTGTTTTTTTTTTTTTAGAAGGAAGGCAAAGTTTTCAGATTGAACCCAATGAGTTCGTTGTTCCTGTAGTGTTAATGTACAGGACCGTCTGTTACTAAGACAATTGAACATTTTTAACTTTTAAAAATAGTTAATTTAGGGATTCCAATATATCGCAACATTTTAAATCTTAGATTTTAGTACCCAACAAATCTCAGTCTACTTGTTCATTGATTGTTTTCTTCCCGCGACTTCGTCTAAGTGGACTTCATCCATGGCATTGACCCATGATTGGTTTTCGGGATAAAAAGTATTCGTGAGATTCAAAAGTAGTCTATTATTCAATCCAGGTATCATATTTAATGACCTTCCAAATTTCATCCAAATCCGTAAAGTCGCTGAAGCGTGCTTGTGGAACAAACATCCAAACATACAAAATTTCACATATATAATATAAGTAGGTAAGTAATGCAACATACATTTGAAACGTTGACTGCTGTTTCTAGGTTAATCCCTTTTTATGGGCATAATACGGCCCTAAATTCGTGCACGAATGATCCGAAATTGGATCCACCATATGGGCTTAATAAGACGCAAACACATTCAATAAATTCTATAAAGACTTTAACCTAGTCAGAGCATTTTTATCGTGATTTCTTTGCATAAAAGCAGTTAAAGGCCATCATCGTTTTCAGTTCCCTAAAAAAACTTCAATGCTCATAAATTAACCCTCTTAGAATTGATTTGGTACATGAATTCCTCCTTTTGCCGCACCACATGAATGTAAAACGCGTTGCCTGGCTCTATTTTATCACATCTACGTCGACTTTAACGTTTGGTGGCCAAATTTAAGACGACCGGTTCGGTAATAGGCCAGTCATCATTTATACGTCAAAATAAAGCAAGATTGTCCGAAAAAACTCGGGCTATCGCTGACTTCAACTTAGCCAATTTTGCGTCGGGACTTGAGTCTACCCCGAACAAAATTTTACTGACCCAGAAGGCCTAAGTTCATGACCATAAATAACGCCGTTTGTTAGTTAATTAATTGGGCTTCGGAACGTTTGAATGAGCCGCAATTATCGTCGAACAATTATCTTTAGCGATGAGGCGTATTTTTTAATGAATGGAATACGGCAAGCAAGATTGCCGTTTATGGCACGACATCAACACACAAGTTTCACCAGGTGACAATGCATCTTAAAAAAAAATTACCTTTCGGTGTGGATTTACGGCGTCCGTAATTTTTCTAAAATGATGTTGGTTAGGTGGTCACCGGCAATGTAAAATCCTACAGAACGATGATAACCAATTTCTTATGGCCCAAATTTAGCCATATCAAGTAGCAGATTTTCGGAAGCGTGATTCGTTCTATAGTGAGTAATCATCCCACACCTAATTATCCACAAAATTCCTTATCGCTCCCCACTCCTCGTTCCTCCCAATTTCTAGGGACCGCAATGGATCCTTTGGGATCCGAGTGAGATGAAGAGGATTGACAATCCATTACCCCGCCATACCTAAACTAAACTAAGTGTTAAAAAATTCAATTTGAAACTAAGAGAAAAAAAAATTTCTCCCAATTTTAATCTATTCTTTTTGTCTGAACGACCAATTGAAAACGTCATAAATGACCAGTTCCGATCGGATGGTAAAACACCATCCAAGTTCCAATTTTGATTATTCTGCTTGGCCTACTAGGTGTATAATAGTGATCAATGTTGGCCAACAATGCCGAAAAGCTTATACCTACCTTCTTGTACCACTTTAACTTTAAATAGAAGTTAAGTCATTTTAACGGCACTTCCCTCTGCAGTGAAGTGAAAAATCTTATTTACTTGAAAAATGATAAACAACAAAATCAAAACAGAAGAGAGGAGAAGGCAAAAGACACCTATGTATTCTTGGCCTAGAAGATTCTGAAATGCTAACGAAGAGACGCCTGATTGTATTTATATCTATACCTATACACATAAATAAAAATGAAGTGTCAGTGTACTCAAACAAAAACACAATTTTTAAATTTTTTGTCTGTCTGTCTGTTGCGGGTAATCTCCGGAACGGCTGCTCCGATTTTGACGGAACTTTCACTGACAGCTTGCTGATGTTCTAGGGAGTAACTTATGCTATTTAAATTATCCACTAGGTGGCGCTGGGGTCGTTTTTCCCAGAAATTCTTAAGTATTGACCGATTTTGACCGGACTTTCATAGGCAGATAGCTGATATTGTAAGGATTAAGTACGGCTATTTTAATTACCCCTAGGTGGCCCTTGAGTCGTGTTTTTTATAATTCTTACTTATGCCCGAATTTGAAGGGACTTTTAGAGGCAGTTAGCTGAAGTTTTAAGGAGTAATAAAGGGTATTTTACACCCCTTGTTGCCGCTGAGGTCGTTTCACAAGCAGATAGCTAATCTTGCAAGAAGTAACTAAAGCCAAAATGATAACTAGCTGGCATCTCGCCACTCCGCGGCGGTGTCGTTTTTTCGAAAAAAACCCGAGCAACGCTGTTATAAGTAAATTTGATGCATTTGAAAATCAAAGATATAGGCAAGTAGGAATTCACCATTTATTAAAAAGTCCTAATAGTACTCCAATATATTTTTAAAGAAACTTAATTTGGAGAATGAGCTTTCAATTCAGTTCTGGACGGGGGCTCAATAGATCTTTAAGGTTGCAGTGCACTAATACCCTAAATCTATTCATTCATTCAATTATTCAAAAGTTCTTCTCATGTTAGCCATTCAGATTTAATTGAAAATAGTATGCCACCTCCATTCCTGCAAATTTAAAACGAACACGGAGAATGAATGAGGTTAAGTTACTAGGTATTTCTTGGAATTTCTCTGTCGGAAGATTTTTTTTTTTTTTGCAAATGATAAGTAAGAAAAAATGTAACAAGACTGGTTAATTTTTTACGCAATAAAGGAATATATTTAAACTAACATTTTATTTAGCGTTTCTATTAAAAACGCAAATTCCTCCTCGGATTTTGCAAGAAATCTACATTTTTCAAAACCACCAGCACATCTATCTAGTTAATGTAAATTATCTATAAAATCTAATTAGTTTTTATGGTGAATGATCTCAAGACATCTTCCACCGCGCTCTTGCCAAATGCAATAATCATTAATCTCTGAAAGTGGACACTTTTAAAACAAAACATACTTAAATATTTGCACATTAACATTAACATAAATAAGAAATAAAAATAACGTAATTTCTTGGGTTTGAAGAAAATAAGTTGAAATTTCAACTAATTATAATGAAAGCTAATTAAAGTCCTGTCTAATGTCTTTGGCTATTATAATTGATTTAATTGCTTTGTTGGTCGTTGTTTTTTTTTGTTGGTCTTTTATACTGTTTATTGATATATAAATCTTCAATTTATATTTATTTCTGAAGGCAGAGGATGTTTAAGGACTAAATTAAAATTAATTACCCATTTCTTGTTTATTTAAAGAAATCCAATTAGCAAAGTTTCTATAGGTGATTGCGCAAGTAGGAAATATTTAAGAAAGAGATAGCAAAAGAATAGCTGAGAGTGATTGTTTAATATTTTTGCTCAAACTGATAGATTTTTAATTTTCTGGGAACCAAACGGTGAACCCTCTATGACATTCGACACCATTTGTCAAATTTCTGACACTTTCCCAAGGACTTACGATATGACCCAACTGTTATTACTTAAGAACTAGCTGACCAATGCCAACTTTGCTTTGAGATAACTATCGCTCTTTCATCACTGAATTTTATTCACACACAAATCCAGTCCTTCGTTGTAAATTATAAATTTATATAAAATTACTAATGATAAACCGATCGTCAATTAGAGATCAGATTACAACAGTTTATCCTTGGAAACACCCTAAACAAATATTTTGGGATGAACTCTTGTGTGGTGTCCTTAATAATAAACTCACCCTCATTAGTTTTGACAAACTTATATGATTAGACTCTGTGATGTGAGTGTGAGTATACACAAAGGGGACACTTTTCAATTTAGCATGCAATGGGTATTGTTTTCGATTGCACTACATTGCTTCATATTTCAAAAAAAAGAACATAATGCAGATGTCACTCGGATAAAGGAATCGTGCCATTGCTGTGCATATTTCCAGCTGTTTCAGGCGGCGCGGCGGACGACGACGCCCTATATTATTAACACCAAACTCAGAGTGAATGCAAAATCTTTATAATTATGCAATTATTCGTCAGCTGTGCCTTCAAATGATGGATTTAGTATAGATTCAAAAACTTAAGAAGTAATGAACTGTCTAATGGAATGTTCGATCGGTTTGATTTCAAGAACAACACAAGGCTTATGTGGCTTAGTTCTATGATAAAACATGGTTTATCTTTCGGGACCATTTTTAAACTTGAAGTTTGTATCAGAATTTGCTCTGATATTTCCAAGGATTATTCAAAGTTTTGAAATATGAAAAATCCTTCTAACTACAAAGTTGCCATACAAAAAAAGTTGGTCCAGGCAAACGAGAATTATTGGAAATCTATGTTTTTCTATCGACGTCCAGTTAACTCACTAGCTCTAGTTACAATCGTTTCTGAAACGAACCCTTGCCTGAATCGGTAAAGTTTCTCATTTTCATGACTGATTTTTGATTTTGATTTGATGGCTGTACTTGATGCAGAAGCCTTATACTTCAGGCGCACAAAACCCCCGAAACTATGTATACCACTCGCCCGGTACGGAGCTTATCAAACTGATACTGGAGGGGCAGTTTCGTCTGAAACATTACTGCTATATAGCAAAATGAATTGTCGAATAGAACAGGTCAAAAGAGACTCGTGACAGCATAAGCAGAAAGAATTCGCCAGTTTACATTTCTTAAGATTTCTGAGTTCTTAAGAAATTACCTCATTCACTTTTTATTGTGCTGAAAAATTTACCGATCTACCCAATTTCCCAGCAAACGCCAAAAATATTATTTTTACATTTTTTTTACAGTATTAATATATTACTAGCGGGCCCAGCAGACGTCGTCCTGCCTTTCCATAAATTATTTTGATTTTTTACACGCAAACTTATTAAAATACACGAAAAACGTCTTTGCACAATTATAGGAACAATTACACACAAAATTCCAAAAAAAAAAAACACAATTTTCGATTTTTCCATTTTCCCACAATTTTCTGGAGGGTTTTCCCAAAATTTTCTTTCGTAAAAACCTCCTGGCAATTACCAACAACTGAACAAAAATTTGAGCAAAATCCGCCCATGCGTTCTCATGAGGCGTGACATGAGATTTTTATATACAAAGATAGCAAACCCACCCGGCGTTGCTCGGGCTTAAAGATTATTACGCTTGATATTTCTAAATCATTTGATAGAGTTTGATTGCTCGTTGAGGTAGAAATTACTTTAAGTCTGATGTTATAACAAAATAAATGTTGGTGTGCCCCAGGGCTCCGTTTCGTGTCTGACACTATTCCTTATTTCTATGTTAGGTACTTCACCCTTTTTTGCCAACGATTCTACACAGCTTTTTATAGTCGATCTCAAATCTACTTCCATCATTTTCGGATGTGGAAATACAATGGGACTTTTGATAAGTTCCCTAAACTCGGGGGTGGAATCGGCTAAGGTGTCAAAAAACCACATACTCGAGGCCGCTAAAACTTCTTCTAAATTCTTAGGTTTTCTATACCAGGGAAAATATATTTCACTCCTTCTGATTTGGGTTCTATTAATTAGGCGTTTATAAGCCTAAAAATGGGGCGTAATTAATTTTGAGCAGGAACATTTCAAACTCACCAACATTTCTGGATAAAATCCACAATAGAGCGTTTAAATTGATTGAAAATTGAACTTTTATCACTCAATTCTCATTTTTTTTTTTGGATCATATATGTTCGTTTGAAACAGCCAGTTGTATTCCTTCCTCAAAGAACTGACTAGGCCACATTCATGTTATCCGACTTAAAAATTAATATTTGGTTGTTCGTGAGAAATTGGTTGGTATTACTAAAGGGATTTTTGTTTAATATGATTTTAAAACCCACCCGCCTATTCGTGGCCTTAGTATTTCGGAGACAATTATTTGGGCTCTGAGTACAAATGATCTTCATGAAGAAAATATTAAGTTTACAGTGCAAAATCAAAAACAGCAAATAAAAACCTTAATGTTCGGGTTCTCGTAAATTCAAGTTGGTGCTAAAATGGACACAAAAATCATTAAAATTTGAGACGTGACAGAATTTGTGCTGCGAAATACAACAACCAAATGCACTTACAATACGTTTTCTAGTGAATCTTCATGAATTTATTAATGTCACTTGACTGCATGCATGATGTAAAATCATTTATAGCCAAAAAGAAAAGTAGAGGTCCAAGGGGGCTTCCTTGAGGTATACCGTATGCCAGAGTGAGCCACGAAAGGCCCTGAAAACAATTTTTAAATTTTACCTGGTTGGATCTATCCTCAATTTATGATTTGATCCAAGCTAAGAAAAAGGTGGCAAAACCAAAAACTTTTAACTTAAACAAAATTAATTCGTGACTTTGTTGATTTTTGAGAATAAGTCAGTGTAAATTCAGTCAACTTCACAACCTCTTTCTTATGCATTTGAACATTTGTAGGAAAATGCAAGAAGAAAGTCCATCGCTGGAACTTGATTGTGTATCTTTCAAAATTCATGAAATGATCAGAAAAATTTGAAACAAGCTGCGCAGTAGGATGTGGCCAAATGAATTGGCTAAAGCTTTAAAAGTTCATCTTTGCATTACTAATCCGTGTTGTTGTTCACAAATGATATTCTTACTAAAAAATTACACACTCATTCAGATAATTTGTTCAAAACGTTTTAGAATTCAAGATGATTTAAAAATTATTTAAACGCTGTCGCTGTTTTGATGATTTTGATGAAAATGATCTTCCAGCTCTTCCTATAGCAATTGTGACCAAAATAGTAAAAAAACAAAATCATAGCTTTACAATACAAACTATTTTGGAACTCATAGACAAAGCAATATTTTCATTAATTCATTAATCCGCAAGTTACTGTAAAGAAATAAGTTTTTCAAAGTGTTTCCCTACAAACGATTGGGGACCTATACCTGCTCAGGAAATTTGACACCATAGTCATCAGAATATAACACAATACTTGTGCTGAACAAGTGCTGTGAACAAGTGAATTTTATCAACAAGTCTAGGAGAATTAACAATTGTTTCGGCTTCTTTCAACAAGTGGGTATTTTAACTATTTCGTAGTTTTTGTAACTGGAAACAACAAGTGTTAAGAAAAAGAATAAACTTGTTGAATTGTTGATGAATTTAAACTGACGGTCGGGGACTTGTTGGAAGTCAACAAGTTAAGAATAAACACTTGCAGTAGTGTTTATCAAGTGATGGATTTGGAAAGATTGTTCTGAATTTATTTAGTGGTCAAGGGTTTTATTGAACAAAAAATATTTTTTTTTTTATTCTGAATCGGACAGTGATGTTGAGGACCAAATACAGACAAAAGTGTTTAAAGAAATGATAATTTTTTTAACAGTACCCGATATGTTTATTGAAAAATTTCGTGTGCCCGTAGAAATTACTGATTACCTTACCGAAAGTCTCTACCAAAAATTACGTTACACCACCAAACAATGTACGGGCACTAAATATTGATAGCCTTGAATTGGTTGGATACTGGATCTCAAATCTCAATACCATGTATTACGTGCATTCACGGTGTTCATAAAATGACAATGGCTCCATGTGTAAAAGAAGTTACAGTTGCAACAAATGAAGTTAAATTTCAAAAACTGAAAAAACAAACAAACTGAAACTGACATAGTTGAACTTACCATACAGGACTTTTATGAGAAAGGTGGAATATCGGAAGTTTGCGGCGTTATCGATGGTATTTTGATTAATATTGATGCACCTTCAAACAATGAAGCTTCTTCTGTAGATCGACGTGGTAAGCATTCGCTTAACTGTATGGCAGTATGTGGACCAGACCTAACATTTCACTATGCCATAGTGCTAACTTACAATTTTGTCCAAAAACGTCTCCAATTTGTCTTTTTTTTCTACAGCAACTTTGTTTAAACTCTTTGACAACAAAAATACATATTTCCTGCCATTTATCACCTTTTTTCTGTTTTGGCTAATGCATCAAAAAGAGCCCCAAAAAATATCTTTCTTTTCTCTTATTAAGGACAAAATGATGATTATTTTTTTTCTTTGGAAAACTTACGACTAATTCTTGTAGTTTGACTGATTCAACAAGAGGGATTTTTTTGTATTGACAATTGTTATGGTTTCATTGTGTTACAGAATAGATTTTCACTTGTTAAACAAACATAGTTAAACAAGTGGTTGTTGACTAGTTGACTTGTTGTTCTGTGTTATAGGCCCCTGGAAGCTTCACAGCTACGTATACAGTTTTAAATCCGTCATTTTTGTCAATTCCTTAGGTTTGAGTGCTCCTAAAGTTTTCATTGAAATCTTGAGCCGATTGCGTAAATAATTATCCTCTCAATCAGGTAGTCCTTATTCTTCACCCTTCGAAATATATGGGGTTTCCTCATCCGCTTATTTCAAAATTAAACTTTTTTCCCCTCCTCTGTTGCTTGTAGAACACCTATCCTTGCCTTGGAATCTTGACATTTCCTTTAAATCTTATAGTTGGGTTAGATTTATCATACTATTTGAAACCATCGATTTTTTTCTTTTTTCAAATATCTTTTAAACTTAATTTTCTTCCAACAAGTTAATTTAACGTCCATGTTGCTGTTGAAAAGTGAACACCCCAACATCAGCGTTGACCTTAATTCTTCCTCCTCCACTTCATCATGTGTGTTAATAAGAAACAAAAAAAAAAAAAAAAAAAAAACAACCATAAACTTTTAATTCTCTCTTTTTCTCTTTCATTCAACCAAAATGTTATATTTTTCGAGCACTTAATTAAGATATCTTGTCACCGCGAATGAAATGGACAAAAATAAAAAAATCATTAAAACAAATTACAACTGAAATCCATAAATGCACACGACAGTGAGCTCGAACTCGCCGAGTGACACCTCCCCCCATCCGAACCGGATAAAATAAATTAAAAAAAAAACTGAAACACCTGAGATAAATACCCACCATCGATATTAAATAATATTTGACACTTCAACAACACCGTTAACAAGCATTTTGCCCAATTAAAAATAATTTCCATTCACCCAATAATACCAGAACCATGTTGTTGTTGTAACTTGGCGTTGGCGCTGATGATGAGGAGGATGATGGTGATGGTGATGGTGATGGTTCTGATGATATTGGACTGTGTGCGCGCCTTTATTTTGCGTGTCGAGCATACAACTCTGTCCAATAAAAATGGTAAATCTGAGTTGCGATCAAAAGAAAAAAAAATTACATCATTTGTGCGTCATCCTCCTTCACCGTTCGTCCTGACGACCGACGGGACGAGGCGCTTTGCTCTCTTGTCAACATTATTGGACAGAAGATAAATCCTGCTGAACGCAAACTGTGGCATCACCCGCTACATCAAATGCATTTTGCTTGGCTGCGGTGCGGATAGTGAACGTGCGGATAGTGTCATCGCGCCAGGCAACAGGGATGTTATCCGCGATTTACAGTTAATTGTAATTATGGTGATGTTTAAATATATAAAACACATTGTGGGGGATTGGATTGTGTAAATCTTAAGTTGATTACCTGATTGGTTAAGATTTGGATTTTGGAAATTACTTCATTGTAAATGGATTTTATGTTGACAAAGTTGCCAACTCGTTAGAATATACACATTAAAACAAGAAAATTTACAACAAAATATAATAAATTTCCTTCTTTATATCCGGAAAGGCATATAAACATCTCGAAATAATAAGGGCAACTGCGAGTGCATGGAAAATAAGAATTTGATTAATTAAAGTTTATTCATAAAAGATTTTTTAATACAGGTCTTAAGGGAGAGCTTTTTCAAAACAATTAGCTTGCATTAAATTGAATTCAATGAAACCTGATGTAAGAAATATTTATCCCAAAAAAAACTGAAATTTAATCGACACAGTGGTATTGAAGAACAAAAAATATCAAAAAAAGGTGCTGGATTTTTATTAGATTGCTGCTCTCTCTTTCTAACTTAAATACATCCCATTACAGCATTTTACTTTATTAATTACACATCAACAGAATAGTCGTATGCTCTCGTTCGCCATCAAACATGCTGCGTGTATTAAAGGATATCGTCCCAGAGTAAACGATGTCAAGCAAACTCATTCTTGCGGCTTTTCAAGAGCTTTTAAAATTTAAGCTCTCAGAAGCTTTTAAAAATAAACTAGTGTAAGTAGCTTAGGTGTTGCCAATGTTCTATATGTTCTCTGTCTAATATAAATTATCAGAACGGGGAAGATAGGACTCGCTTTTCACCCTGAAGGCAGTAAGCTATGGGAAAGCGAAAATATAGGTTTCCTCAGTCCATATTATAGATCATTGTTTTTAAAAAAGCTTTAGAAAGCACCAATTCTGAAAGATTTTTTAACAAATTCTAAAGATTATTGAAAAATTATAGATCCCTGTTTTTAAAAAGCTTTCAAAAATCCCTATTTCTGAAAGCTTTAAGAAACACCAAAGAGTGAAATTACAGATGTCCGTAACAAGTGGCAGAAGAAATCGAAGCAATCAAGTCCTTACCGTGGACCGGAACTTGATCTGCCTCAGAATTTATAGCTAAGCGATTTCAGCATTGGTGCTTGGACCTTGATCCGCACAAGTTCCAACTGACCAAGATGTTAAGGTTTAACAATAGTCAACGCAGTGACTTGGCTTCTAAGCATTAGAAATAGGATACAAGTTTCGCTGAAAAATCATCTCTATCGATGAGGTGCGTTCATGGATGAATGCCCATGCTAATGCCAACTCGCAGTTGGTTCTCTAATAACTAGACGGTGATTCTTCAAAAAAAAAGTAATTGTTTCGTGTGGATTTCGGGCTGGTAGCATCATTGGTCAGTATTTCTTGGAGTACGACCTTGGTGAGGCCATAACTGCTAACAACAAAAACGCAACAGGTCAAAGATTACTCGAAAGTTATAGATACAAAAAATTAAATCAGCTGTTGGCAACCATGCCAGTGATTTATGAGTTTTACTACGTTATTCATATGTAACATAATCAACTATTTCGACTACCCTGGCTAACGTGAGGTGTAGTTTTTTTAGTCAAACAATTAATCTTGTAATACCTTAGAATAGAGTGAAAAACATAGAAGTTTTATAACTAATTTTAGAGTGGCGCTTGCAGTGTAAAGAATACAAAGAAAAGTTCCCAACTGCCTTCCCTGGGGAACATAAAGAGTAGCTTAAACAAATGGGAAGACCTTAATATTGAATTAAACAAATCGTGCATAGAATAAGAATATAAAGACTTTGTTTTCTTGGAATGCAATTAAAATTAAAACAAACTGCGTTTGCAATGACAATACAAAAAAAAGAGGTCCCAACTGCCTACCTAGAGGTACACCAAAATCAACTTAAAAGCAAGAGAAGACTGCAAAACTGAGTACCTAAAGCACATTGTTTTTGGGATAACAACGCCTTTTTTATTTGGTAGGCTCATTAAATTATGAATTTTAAAATAAAAAAAGAAGTGGCCCCAACTGCCTTCCTTGCGGTACACCATTAATAACCTAAACGGACTGTAAGACACTAAAATTGAATAAAACAATGGGATAACAACGACTTTTTGCTTTATTTGAAAGGCACATCCAATAATAATTGCAGAACCTGTTAAAATAAAAAAAGAGGTCCCACCTGCTTACCTTGTGGTACACTAACAATAGCTTAAAAGCAAACGAAGACGCGAAAACTCAATAAATTAGTCAATTCTAGGTATCATGTAGCAACGACTCTATTTTATTTAGAAGACACATCAAATAACAATTGCTTCAGCAGTGAAGATGGAAAGAAGAGGCTCAAACTGTCTGCCTTGAGGAACACCAAGAAGCAAGAGTAGCTTAAACGGACGGTAAGACGTTAGAATTGAATAAAACAAATCGGGTAACAACGACTTTTTCTTTTATTTGGAAGACACCAAGTTATAATTGCGTTAAGAATAAAAATTAAACGAAGTGGTCCCAACTGCCTGCCTTGAGGTACACCAAAAGTTAAGTCGTTTGCAGCCAAAAAACGACTTTTTTCTATTTGAAAGCGCCTCAGTTAGACATTCTTTTTGTAACCTCGGCTACCCTAGGTGATGGCTAAAGTATATAGATCTATGTTCTGATGCATTATTCATCAATTTGATGTCTGACCTGTAGAGAATATTTAATTTTCTGCAGATTCTAGACATTTATCAAATAATTTCCACAAAAATTCTATTTACTTATTTAAAATTTTCTCGAAAGCAGCCATTTCCTTATTTACTAACACAACTCCTTGCCTTCGGAAACTTTGCCATTTCGTAAATGATTTATCTTGTCAATTCAAATGACTTCAAAAAACAATTTGACATCCCTGAAGTGGGTAGCTGTATCTACTGTGTAGGTAGGTTAGGTATTTACTGACGCACCAGCAGATACACCTACTTTCTGTCGCATCCTGGATCACTCATGCGTTCATATAGCAAAGGTTTAAAAAAAAGAAAGAAAACCAGCCAAGGAGTCTACCGAAAACCTGGTATAGTAGCAGGCACAACTTTGGATGGACACTCATTCGTTCCTCGTCAAGTTGTATCTTATACCAATGTAGAGCCCCGTCGCGTCGTTGTAGACGGTCGTTCAGTCGTCGAAGTCATCTGCGGCAACATCGGCCGCCGGTGCGGCGTTGTCGTTTTAATGAAAGTCGGCGAAAGAACAAACCGCATCCAATTAAAAATAATGAACTTAATTAAAAGAGTGATATTATAGCCTGTCGTTTTAATTAATTAATAAATCTTTCAGACTTTGTCGTCGTAGTCATTGTCGCCGTCATCATCATCAGCAGAGCAGTAGCATCATCATCATCCTCTACAGTCGGGATGGAGAGTTGGTTTGGAGGTGGTGGTGGTGGTTGCTCTGTTGTTATTATTTCCATTCTGCTTGATAGGCCTCTCGCTCGCATTGCGTATAAAGTTGATTCGTCGATTTTACCCAACTTATTGCGGTGAACACAGGGGAGTGCGGCGGCAGTGCGCTGGTGAGAGAAATTTGATGAGAGATGAATCTGCTGTGTCCTACTACTGAATTTCTCTTATATCACACTTCTGAACGCGCCACTCCTTCGTTTGACGGGAGCTTTTTTGCATACAATCAGGCGGTGACAACAGAGGCTGGGAGGCTGAGAGAGAGTAAAACAAAATGCACACCGGATAATTATCCGCAATCGCAAATTCATTCACTCTCTTTCTCGCACTTGCCGATGGCTGGTCCTTTTGATAATGATGATGGTGGTCGTTGTACCTAGCAGCAGAAGGCAGTGGTGGTGTGGTGGATCCTCTTCGTCCTCTTCATCAACTCCATCCTTGACTCTCCGTCATCGTCTTCTTCATCTCTTCGTTGTCGTCATCCCCATCATCACCATCGTCGTAGTCGCCGGGTATCATAATTATCATTGTTTCGTTTCGTTTGTGTTGTTGTTGGGTTCGAGTGTTGCCGAGTTGCCGAGTTTCTGTTGTGCTGTTGACATTGTCACCATTGTCGCATCGTGTAGGCATATATAATCAACAACAAGTAATTATTGTTAAGCTCTGGCATGACACTGAGAAGTGTCATCGTAACTTAATACGACCTGACAGTTGTGTTATCCGTTGTGCCTGGGCGGTGCGGTAGAGGGCGTTTTCTCACTCCGTGTCTAGCGGTGTGGCAGCATAAAAAAGGCGGCATTCCACTGGGAGGAGGGGGACCATTTTTCATTTGAGTTTGCGTTTTTTTTCTTTTTAATTTTATATTGAAATATCCTGAGTTCCATTATCATCTGGAGTTGGGGAAGGAAGGGGGTTGCGGGGGTTTATTCATTTATTTTATTTTCTGTTTCGTGTGAAACTTGATACTAATTATGATTGACATTTGGGGACTCATAAAGCAACATCATAATAATTAACCGCAATATGCATTTGGTTTTGCTTTTGTAGTGGTTTTTTTTTTTTTTTTGGTTTTTTGTATTTGTGTGTGTTGGTTTGATATGACGTGAGGGAATATCATACTACCTTTGTGTAGTTTGATATCAAAGTCAATTATATTAAATTTTTTTTGATAATTATTGAGTTTTTTTGTTTCGTTTTATTTAATTTGTGCCTAGCGTGGTCGGAATTTTCTTGAGCTCCATCTTCCTGGATAAGAAGGTCATTGACCTTTGACGTCAATTTTGTTTTGTGAATGTTAATGAGGATGGTAATAATCAACGACCATTGTTTTGAATGGAATTATACATGGAAATATAATTTTTTTTTAAATGCCGTTCTCTTAGGATGTAAGGATTAAACTATACTTGCAAGCTGTTATTGAGTTTGTGTTTCTTCTTAAGTTTAACTCTAAATCTATGTTTGGAAATGGCGGCTGCTATAAAACAGCCGTTTTGTCAAGGTAAAATTTCCCCTGGCCTTGGCCAGAGTAGCATTCATATGTCATTTATCACATAAAATATAGATACTTATGAAGTCAGAAATAAAGGTACTTTATCAAACTTTTGCACATCAGTGGAAGTCTTTGTGGCCCAGTGATCACTAGCTTACGCCAGTTCTATATTGTATTAATAGAAGCCTTAGATAAAGGGATTCTAAACAGGATAGTATTAAATTTGTGGAAGTTCCTGTTGCAGTCCATTTTAAGTATTAAATTTTGTTGTAGAAGTCGTATTGCCAATTTTGGCAACAAACTTTCTATCATGCATGTCGTTAAGTTTATGCCCAATTTGGTTAGCTTCAGTTAAAAACCAAACGGTGTCGAAGCCTTCTTCAAAGGCATTGTTCTATTATGAGAATATGGGGATAACTCTTGCCAATCACTGCTTCTTCCTTCATTAGACCATAATTATCCCAGTATGGTGCCGAAGCAATAATATTGTCAAAAGTCGATGAGGACTCTATAGGCTGCTGACCTAGCTAACAAAAAAGCCATGGTTGGTAAAGTGAAGCGGATAAGCACATCATCCATCCCGAAAAATTATCGAATCCATCTTGGATGCAGATAACTAGATGAGTGTCAGGTTCATTCATTCATTCTGTAGTGCCACCAAAAATAAGGTATTTATTTATACCAACAGACCTCTTCAACTATTCAAACGGGTTATAGCTAGGTGGTAACACATCCAAAATTGGCTGGAGATCTTTACTTTAACTGGCTTAGGACTTGATCTTGGTCTTTATACTGTAGAGGTGGTAAAATTCATGATTAAACCTCCTCCAGAGACCGTCAACGCAGATAAGCTGTAAAGAATCTAACAAAAAGTGTTTCGCTCGAAGAGTCCAACCAAAGTTTCATTTAAATAACAAAGTTTTAAACAACGCTTTTTAAATTGAATTTTAAAACCTGCAATCTTTTCGACAACTTTGAGGTGGGGGAAACAAGGTGTTTTTTACCAGCCGATTTGGATTTGTTGTTTCTAGTAGTTTGCCGTCAGTCCATAAAGTCGGTATTTATAGAATTTCTGTCTACCAGATCTATAGAATGTGAGAGAGACCTGCTCCAACAATTGACCGAGCGTTTAATCTTTTTGAAGTTCATAGCTTTTAGGAACAGGCCATTGAAATCCTTTTCCAAGCCTTGATGTGGATGATTGTTTAAGAATTTTCCATTGAAACATCCTGAATAGATCGATGGAAAACTACCTTTTTTACTTTTAGAAAGCTCTGATTCAAGTTTTAGTAATCGCATCAAATCTGGCTTATGAATCATAAGATTTTGGATAGTCATCTATGAGTCTTCAGAAACCCCCTTTATTAATTACTTATTTTCTTTCTTGTTGCGAATACTTAAAACCACAGCACAAACAATAGTTATTTCTTATTTCTATCGGCGGATATATGGCGCCTCTTCAAAACACACCCTCCTTAGCTGAGTAACTCCACATTGGCACATTAAATAATTTGTATTTACTTTTGCCTTAAAGAACCATAACCACAGCCTTATCAAACCAACTTATTTGTTTACTTATAATAAAAAGTTTAGCGCAAATTAACTGCCTCATGACCTAAATTCACTCAAAACTAAATGCTTTACCCACTCTTAACGAAGACAGCAACCTTCTTTATTATGTTTTATAATCAAAAGTATAAAACAAATTAATGAATCACGCGTGATTTTAAGTTTTTTTTTTATTAATATGAATATATGTACTTAGATCCAGATTTTTTGTTTGCAATCTTAAAAGCACGTACGAGATTACGTTAGTATAATCTTAATTTTTCGTTTTCATGTCTAACATCATGTCAAGCTATTATCTAATCTAAGTGCCAATTAATTGCACCTTTTTTTCTTGTTATCGATAATAATCACAAGTGATTAGGCAACTTAAGTATATGTACTTTGGGGTATCATAGATTGCCGTACCACAGAGTGGCTATAGTAATCACTTAAGTTTTTTTGTTGGTTAGTTGATGGGATTTTTGTTTGATGCGGTTCTTTATCGAACTAATTTAAGGACACAGCACTTATAGACAATTAAGTTCTTTTTAGTTCTTTTAAGAGAAAACTAAAACTAATGAAAATATCTATTTTGAAATAATCCTGTAAAATATTTGATGAATCGGGTTGAAAGATGCATAAGAGAGCGAATATTGCAATCCATATACATAGCCCCTTTTACAACCTTTCTTATGTACCTGATTTTCTATTGTAATAAAACCATTTTGTGGGCGTAAATTAAAAAAGAGACACAGGTAGGTAAATAGATACAAATTTGAGGCCTTCCTACATAACCAAAAGGTACATTTCTTGCTAATTAGAATCATAAAAATGTAGATATCAGCTTTGTTCCTACGTTTTCCAAAACCAAGACATTTCAAAATCTAGGTATAGATCCCTTGACATTCCAGTTAACTTGTCCTAATCGTTATTTTTGTTAGTTTCCTGGAATCAAAAGGTCAAGATGTCCCTTTTTTCCAAACATACATATTTATGACTACACAAAAGAAATTCTCCATTAATTGGTTACTTACACATTTCCAAAAACCAACACACTTATAGACACCATCCCTTTCGACTATCTAGAATAGACTGTCATAAATAATGTACACACACATGTCCTGCTTTCATATTAATTGATAATAATTGACAACTCATAAAGCAATCAAAAACAAAAATTGATTGAAATCGTCGCTTATTAATCAATCTCATTCAATTAAACCGAACCTCATTTTTATACGACGTTAGATAGTTATACACCCAATTAACCATATAATTCTTATCTATCTAAGTCGTTGTACCTACTTTCGTACTTACTTTTCCCCTTTCTCTTTAATTAATTTCAGATAGCACAGCACTACTACCAATAATAATCGTCTTTGTCATCAACATCGTTGTGTTGTTGTTGTTGCAGCCTTCGTCATCAAACATAATTATCAGAAACATAGCGACATCGACCGCAGGCATAAGAGTAGATAAATAATAAAAAAAAAAAAAAATATCTACAAGATACTCAAGCACTGCACATCCATAAGAGTTTTATTAACTCACAAATCTGGTTTAGTTGCTGTTTTCTGTCGTCCGTGTTACCCCCCTCTTCATATTCTTATATAGAACGAAGTGTGGGCATCAAATGAGAATAAAAGAACAAAAAGGAAACAAAAAAAAAGCCATCTACAAACCTACAACAACAATAAAAATACAATCACCACGCCAAGCAAACCCAGAACCAGCAACATCCTTGGGATGCAAACTGCTAGAAGAAAGATACAGCATCTTATCCCAACAATATAACTTGAAGCACTACCTCTCAACTTTCCAAGGAGAAATCTCAGCAAATTATACACAAAAAGATACAGAGATACACCTCTTCGCCTGTGCTCTCTATAAAAGATACAAAGCTGGTGCAACCTGTTGGATCAGCACGAAATACTAAGAAAAACACACGAAAGGTTGAGTAATAAAAAAAAGAATATCGCCGGTGTGCCACGAAGGAGCTGCACAAAACAAATTATCCACAACAGACTCAACAAATTCAGTCAAAATAAAGTGGGAGAAACCAATACATATAGACAACCCCCAAAGAAAATAAACTAACTTGTCCTGAAACAGAAAAAAAAGAACAAAAAATCCCGTGACAAATTTGTGTTTCTGTATCTCACCCACCACGAGACAAGAATTTCCAAAAAAAAATAAAAAAAAAAATAAAGGTCACAATAGTAATTAGAATAAACGCGAGTTTACAAATCGCATGACAGACTCATACTCATCGTCAGATCTAGAATCGTCTGATTTTTTGCCTTATAACAAAAACGTCAAACTGGCGGCTACCGTAGCAATGAACACCCCCTACCATCCGTATTCGGATATAACGCCACCACATCATCCGCCAAGTCCGGATAATAACAATTATCCGCCAATGCCTGGTGGATATCACAATGGACATAGTGGTGGGGGTGGGGGAGGTGGTGGCGGCGGTGGTGGTGGAGGAGGCGGTGGCGGCGGACATACACCCCATCTAACGCCAATGGAAGACGTGTCGCCAGACTTTCACCACCACCACCACCATCATCATCAGCACCATCACCAGCAGATCACCAACAATAACAATCCGATAAAACAGTGTGCCGGTTGTGGAGGTAAGTTTTTCTATAGATTTTCTTTTTTGTATTTTTTTTTTTATAATATAAAATGTTTTTTGTTTAAAATTTTGTAAGGGTAGGTGGTGCGATGGACGGTTGGGGTAGCACCAACTACCGCAAGTTTTCATCGAACTGAAATTGAAATTGAACTATTTGGTTGGGATGAATTGAATTCAGTTTATGGAAGTTTATTTTAAATTAGGTTTGATTTTTTTTCAATTCTTATTCAGTACAGTTCAATGTTGAAATACATTTTCATGACTTTTGATTAATTGTTTATTAAGTAATTAGGTGAGGTTATCAAACTGATTTTCATTTTATTAAAATTGTATTTTTAATTCATTTTACATTTAATTTCAATTCAATTTGAGTTCAATTTCCATTTAAGTTAAATACATTCACATTTAATTTTATTATTATAATTCTTAATTCAGTTCTAATTTCAATACAAATTAATTTTAAGGTAATCTCCAAATTATTTCATTATTCAATATCTACTTAATTCTAATATTTTATGTTCTTTTCAATTTTATGTTGGTATCAATTATATTCTAACTTCAATCTTTCTCAATTGCTTTTCCAAATTATTTTCGTTTGAATACAATTTGAGTTTAATTTTTTAGTCAATTTCAATTTAAAATGAATGTCCATAATTTTATTATTATATTATATATTTTATTTCAATTTCCATTGAACTACAAGTTCTTACTCACTCAATTTCAATTTGTTTTTACAAATTATTCTCATTCAATTTCATTTGAGTTCAATTTATATTTAAATTCAATATGCACTTAATATTTAATATGTAATTTTCTATTCAATTTCACTTTAATGTTACTTTAATTTCAATCTAAATCTCACTTCATTCCAATTCAATTCAATTTGTTTTCGAAATTATTTCAGTTCAATTTAATTTGAGTATAATTTAAGTTCAATTTCAACCTAACTTCAATATTGATTTAAATACATACTAATATTTAAGTTTTCAATTTAAATAAATTCTATAACTTCATTCGGAATCAATTTCAATTTGTTTTCAAAATAATTTCAATTCAACTGCTATTCCGTTAAATGAATAAAAATTAAAACTTTGGGACTAAGTGCTGATTCCTAAGGTATCACTTTAAATTCTTTTAACGGGTATGCATTTTTTTTTTTTGAAAACCTTAGAACAAATATTTTAAATATTTTTGTTAGTATGTCGTGATAAGAAAATCTGTAGTTTTCATCTGGGAAAATTATTTAAAAAAAATTCAATCACCCGTTTTCAAAGTATTTCGAAAACCAATTGTTTTTTAGAAAATTTAAAAAAATTAAAAAAAAGTTTTGAAAATTTTGAAATGCATTATTATAATATATAATATATTATAATATTATATTTATAATTCACTTAATATTGCTTCATGTGTGTAAAATTTTATTGAAATCATGATAATGATTTACGATAAAACCGCATTTGAAAAAACCGGTTCAATGAGAGGTACCGTCATAGAAAAAAATTCGAAAAAATTCGTTCTAACTGAAAGATGTATTGTTGTAAAAAAAATATAGCACCCTGAAAGTTTTATCAAAACCGTTATAGCCGTTTTCGAGAAAATCGAAAAGATTGTATTGCAGGTACCGTTATTTTTCAACCTAGAACACAAATGAAAAAAAACCCCCGGTATACTTCCGAATAAAATACTAAATACCAAGTTTGAAGCAAATCAGCCCATCCGTTTAGGATGTAGAGGTGCGAAAGACACAGACGGACAGAATTTCCGGACCCACTTTTTCGACTTTTCTATCATGTTTGATTGTTATAGTTTTTTTGCACCAATCATATTATATTATATATATATATTATAGTACCTATAATCGCAAGTAAAAATGTTTGATTAATTACATATGTAATATGTATATATCTTTCATGATTTTAACTTGTGATATATGTACATAGTGCATTCATAAATGTAAACGTGGTTATTTTTCCTGTTTCCAGTGTAATAAACAAGTTGTAGATACGAATGTATGCTTATGCATACACGTACATTATGTAGGTTCTATTAGTTTTGATATCGAAAAAAAAACAATTCGTTACGACAATTAAATACGACATTAACGCCCATGTTCTGGATTTCGATTTAAATCGAATTAAAATCACTTTTAAATTTCACGTGAAATGAAATTGCGTGTTTCTACATTTCGATCGATTTTGAAACCTTCGGAATTGCTCCGAAATGTCAAAACTGAAGGTTCATCCATTTTTAAAATGTTTTTAAATTGAAATTACTACTGCTTATAAACATGGATGCAACATTATTGGCGAAAATGAATAAATACTAAAAATTCACAGTAAATTTCTTACACTTTTGACGAAGAATTACACAGCCAACTGTAATTCCAATAATTTCACAAACAATTCACCGAACATAAACAAAGTGATTTAAATTCGTTCAGAAAATGAAATAGACCGAAATGCAGAACATACATTTTCATTTTCGAAATTCCAATTCACAATAACGAATTGTGGAACACCTAAATTCAATTTCACCATGTGCATGTGAATTCACAATAAGTGAAATGCAGAACATTGGTATGAATTATAGAAAATATGAAAACTTTTGTTAGGGTTAAACGTAAACTAACATTCTGAAACATTGAATAACAACTTTAAAGCCACTTTGAATATTAAATCCAGAAGTCCGGGGTGGACATGGGTATCAAACAACAGGCTTTTCCAGGTAGCTAGCTACCTCGTTTTGCTCGTGAAGTTGATCGAGTTTATATTCTTTCACATTCTTCCCTATTGACCTAATGCTCACACGTTGTTTGAACATATTAACTTATTTAAAAAAAGGCGCTCACACACTTCTGCAATGTTGAGGAGACTTATATAAGTACGTATGTATAATTGATGTAGTTCAGTGGGTGTCCTTTCTCGAGAATCGTGCAAATTATGCTGAACTTCCCTTAGTCGGACATGATTTCTTCTAACCACATCCTGCTCAAGGCCTCACCTGCAGCTTTGAAGAGTTCGGCTATCTGCTCAGATTGGAAGACAAGATCTTTGACAGAAACAAAAGTAGCATTTATGGAAGACACTTTCTGAAATTATAAAAACCGATGACGGTTTCTGGTAAAAATAGGATTACGCGATCACACATTTTAGATTCTAATGAATTTATGAAAAAATATTTCGAAAATTGAAGGATCGGTTTTGATACAATTCTGCATAGAGAAAAAATACACATATTTCAACAGCATATTAGGGTGGTGAAAGGCTAAAATGATGACCATTTATATCGGTCGTCATTTCCTGATATTACCATAAATAAACACAACAAAAAAACTGTCAAAACAAGTACATATGTATGTTATTTACTTTTCTTTCTAATGGCCGACTTCTGATCTAACATGGTTGCAGGTTGCGGTGCGGTACACACTTTTTTAACATTTTGATCATATTCCCCGTGGCCCGTGGCTTAGTTGTTAGTGTGTCAGACTGCTAAGCGAATAAGCCTGGATTCAAATCCCGCTCATAGCCATCTTCTTTTCCGTGGTACTGTCTCTTGCGAGTAACTGACAAAACCTCAAAGAGTAAAACTTGTCTCGAAAAAGTGTATCGCATGTAGCCGTTCGGACTCGGCGGTAAACTGCATTCTTGCATTCTTGCAGATTAACAACACACACACAGGAATGCTATATGTAAATAAATTTATTTATTTGATCATATTTCCGAGGCTACTTATGTATATGTTTGCTTCCATATAAATACAGATAACGTAAACTTTGCTATGAATTAAGTACATGTAATAAAGCTTCGAATTTGACGTTTTAACGAATATTTTAAAAAACCTTTTCATAGATCGAACAGTATAATACCTACCTACTCAGTTTTTTACTCTCGAAATTAATGAAATGCATGATTAATTTTCCTAAAAAGACTTCCAAAAAAAATGTATTCATAGTTGGGAACCTACAGACCCATGTAACGATTCCCAGTTGTTTTCGAAATGGTGACTGAACACATTGTTATACGATACTGAACATCCACTGTATCATACTTTGCTAAATAACGAATCAAAATCGCCATTGCCTTTTGAAAATGTACATCATCATCATCAGAGTTGTGTTTTGTATGTAAGTATTTTTAAATGGTAAGTGATTTTTGTGTCGTGTATTCAAATGTTCGTGGTTTAAGAAAGAATTTCTTTCACGTGTACGTCTACACTGTTCAACACAGGCCAGCTGTTTTGGCATTAAATGAAACTCAGGTTGGAGCAAATACTGATTTATCAGAATTTGCTCTACATGGGTATAGCTTGGTGCCATTACTCTTTTCTCATCATGGTCTCGTGGTCTATGTTAGGAATGATATTGCTTGCCAGAGCCTTCCCCAATATGGGCAATGTTCCAACACGGATTTTAACTTCTTATGGCTCAAATTCACTGTCCGCAAGCATGTCATTCATTATTGTTTTATTTACAGGAGTCCAAATCTTGACAGTAATTCGACTTGTAACGAGTTTGATGCACTGTCTGATTCCATCTCGAAAATTGTTTCCCTTTGTCCTCGCACTGAAATCGTTATTGCGGGCGATTTCAATGTACACAATTCCAACTGGCTCCGCTATTCTGGTCAGACAACACCCGAAGGAAGGTATGTCGAGCTCTTTGCCGGGTTACATCACCTTACCCAACTGATCGATGTGCCAACGCGTATACCGGATGTTGCTGGGCAAGCAGCCCATACTCTTGACTTGTTTCTTACTTCTCACCCTGATAAATATACCATTAGTGTAACTTCTCCATTTGGCACTTCAGACCATTGTATCATTTCAGCTAATTTCTCATCCCCCACCCATCCAGTTAAAGAAAAACTTCCCACCAGGACCGTTTGGCAATACGAGAAAGCCAACTGGGACGGCCTGAATTTCTTTTTCCGAAACTTTAACTGGTCACTATGCTTCCTCGATAGTGACATTGATGCCAGTGCTGAAATGATCACAAATGTGATTCTTCTAGGGATGCGTGCTTTTATTCCTAACAGAGTAAAAAGCATCAAACCTAAAGAAAAGTCTTGGTTTAATTCTGAGTGTAAAGAAGCTATCAGGCTCAAAGAAGTAAGTTTCCGATCTTACAAAGCCAACCCTACAGAGGAAAATCGGAAAAAGCACAAACAAGCAAGGAACTCATGCAACTCCGTTATAGAAAGAACCAAATTTTTGCATGACCAAAAATTACGGCAAAAAATTCTGCAGTGTCCCAAAGGCAGTAAAAATTTTTGGTCATTTGTAAAAAATATAAAAAACTCCTCGACATCTTCGGTTCCAACGCTCATCGACAATAACAAACCAATTGTTTACTCTTCAGAGAAGGCAAACTTGCTCGCCGCCCATTTCGCTGCCAGCTCCACGCTGCCTCAAAGCAACGTTGCCCCTCCTGTACTTGAGAATGTAAATTTTTCCATGGGACACATTTTTTTCCGCACTCGTACAGTAGCAAGAGTTCTCAAAGATCTCGATATACACAAATCCGCTGGCCCGGATGGTATACCCCCGATTCTTCTGAAGAGGTGTTCTTCCACACTGGCAAAGCCACTGCGTAAGCTTTTCCATCGCTCCTACTCTTCTGGAATCTTTCCTAGAAGATGGAAAACAGCATTTGTCCAGCCTGTCCCTAAGAAAGGTGACCCATCCTCCCCCTCCTCCTACCGACCCATAGCACTGACATCCCTTCTTTCTAAGGTCATGGAAACACTGATTAACCGTCAGCTTAAGGAATATCTCGAAGATCGTAAGCTTCTCCATGACCGTCAGTATGGCTTCCGCAGCAACCGTTCCACTGGTGATCTGATGGCATATCTCACCGAACAGTGGAACAAATCTTTACATCGCTTTGGTGAAAGTAAGATTATTGCTCTTGATATCTCCAAGGCATTTGATAGAGTTTGGCATGAAGCTCTCTTATCGAAAATGCGTGCTTTTGGGATCGATAATACTCTTGTTCGTTGGATTAGAAGCTATCTTCTGGACCGTTCAATACAAGTTGTATTGGACGGATTCAAGTCTGATTCCCATAAAATAAATGCTGGTGTGCCCCAGGGCTCTGTTCTGTCTCCGACTCTTTTCCTCATTTTTATAAATGATCTTCTGTCTGTTACTTCTAATCCACTTAACTGTTTTGCTGACGACTCTACCCTCAGCTTTTCATATTCGTTCGATAATTCACGTCCTTCGCCTTCGGACGTACAATTGCAACGGTGCCGTATGTCAAGCTCATTAAACTCCGATTTATACAGCATTGTCAAATGGGGTAATAGAAATCGTGTGGAGTTTAATGCTTCGAAAACTCAATGCTGTCTTCTGTCGTTAAAGCTAAACATTCCCCCAATGCCATTGTCCATGAATGGCACTTACATCGAAGAAACCGAAAAGCTCTCAGTACTCGGTATGTGTGTCAACGACGACCTCCGTTGGAACGACCATATATTTGAGATCGCTAAGAATGCTGCAAAGTGCTTAGGTTTTCTGTATCGGTGTAAGAAGTACTTTTCCCCATCTGATCTGGCTACAATTTATAAAGCGTTTATACGCCCTAAACTCGAGTATAACTCCCACCTCTGGGCAGGTGCTTCGCAAACATCGCTTCACCTGCTTGATAGAATACAAAATCGAGCGTTAAGATTGATAGGTAATAGAACTGCCGCTGAAACAATTGCCCCACTCGAACACCGACGCAATGTTTCATGTCTTTCCTTATTTTATCGTTTCTTTTACAAAAAATGTTCACTCGAAGTAGCCAGTTGCATTCCTCCCCTTAAAAGTTTCTCCCGTAATACTCGTCTCGCAACGAATGCTCATCAGTTCACCCTTGAGCCTAATTTCGGACGTACCGTGAAATATAGGGATTCTTTTTTTAGCCGAACGACACGAATCTGGAATAGTTTACCCGGCGGGATTTTCCCTTGCCATTTTGATCTGCAAACATTCAAAACCAATGTTAATCGGCCCTCCTATCTCTCCCCTCCCTATCTTCGTAATGCCCGCGCAGTGTGTTCTACATTAAAAGGGAAACACATAATCCCTTGTGCGCGCGTTAATTATAAAAAAAAAAAAAAAAAAAAAATCAACATCATCATCATCATCATCATCATCGCTATCATCATCAGCAACATCACTATCATCGCTATATATAATAAAATTGAAGCAGCTCCGGTCTGACCGCGCATCAGGCGAGAACGACAAAACGAATTTGAACAAATCTTTTTTTTATTAATAGGATATTTGCTCGAGTAACATATAGGACACTTTTTTTTTAATAAATTAACTTAAACTTTTTTAATTTGGCCAAAGAAAAGATTTGCTTACCTCATCACGCAAAATGACAAAACATATGTACGCACTTATTTTTTTTTTTTTTTTACATCCACGCCAAACATAGTATTACATATTTCGTACTTTTATTCAAAAACAGATGGACTGTAAGTTTTTATTTCACTTTTCAAAGCTACGAAAACACTTAATCACTACGAGCTATATTTTATAGAGAAATGCAATGATACACAGAAATACCAGGATGCTGGTATTATGCATATAAATCGCCATCTTAGTATTTGCTGACGATTAAATGAAAGGTACGTCACGTAGATTTACGAAATTAAAATACGATTTTTATATCCATGGACCGAGGCTAACGCTTAGGTACATGCTTAACTATTCCCCAACACCTACATACGTAGGAATTGCAGTTTAAACAAATTAAAAAAAAAATCCACTTGACTGACAAATTAAATTTAATTTGAAAGTAAAACTCAAGGTAAGCCCACGATCGTCAACATTTGCTCTGTTCTATTATCTTCGGATCTGGATCTGGATTAAGTCTTAGCACGTATTACAATAACAATTTAGAATCCTGCTTTTAAACTCGATCTTAGTACTTATTCTGAAAAACAGATGGCACTTTTGAAGTATTGAACAAAACAAAAAATTAATGATCTTGATCATTTTATTATCGATAAAGATCCATATGGATCTTGGTGGATAATTAAAAGCAGCTTTTAATAACAGCAAAATGGACACGACTGAGTCGCACGTACTTGCTCTTATGTGCCTAATCACATCGGAAGGCAAGATCTTTGAAAGAAACAAGCAACAGTCTTAAATACTATTGAATTTATGAAAACCGAATTTCGAAAATTTCGAAAAAATCTGTTACCTACTTTAGTTTAAAACATTTTTTTTTGTGTGATTTTGGTATGCAGTTTTTTGGAATTTCTCAATATACAGCTGATAAAATTTTTTTAATAATAAATAACCTTATATGAAGGAAAGACTTCCTGTAAGTTTGGTTTTTATAAAATAATGCAAAATAAATCTCAAAAAATGCCATCAAAATTGTTGGAGCAGTTATCGAGAAAAAATAAGCTTTTCATTAACGGTTTGAGGGCAGGTAGGTAAATTCTAATTATTTACTTATCACCATTATAATTTAAATCAAAATCGATGAACGTACTAAATTCCTAAAATACACTACAGATGACGAACCCTAATCGGAAATGCAATGTAATGCCAAATAAAAACTCTCGACGATCCCCTTCTGATTCTGTGATCTGCGGTAATGATTCGAGCAGGAAGTCACTTATAGGTAGTCCCACAGTTTACACGCAATGAATGAAAAATTTACTCAAGAGGAACAACAGCCTTATCCGCCATTCATTAAGTCCAAGTATGTACTTAGTTATCAGAAACACATTTTTTCCTAAAAAAAAAAAATCTTTAATCAACAATAAGAACAAAAAAAAGAAAAGAAAAGGAATACATCCCTCTTCAAATAACATCTTTAAATTTGCACACCTGGTGGTTGCCGCCGATTGGTGGTGGCGGTTTTGTGAAATTCAAATGGCAAATGGCAACCCTACTTACCTGGGTTTGCTTCTCGCGATCATTTACCTACCAAGTACCAACTACCAACCACCACTACCATCCATTGTATTTTCTTTTTTTTATAAAACAACCAGTCACACATCGAGTCATCCAACCAAACACACAGCAACAGCATGATCGTCAATATTAAACGATCGTACCTCGTATGAACTCCGAGTGGATGTGTATTTTGTATTAAGAAAGAATACCAAAGAAGAAAACCCAACAAAGTGATCTGTATTTTCGTTTGTGTCTTTAAAATTCACATTTGCTTTTAGCAGAAAAGTTGATATGGCAGGCTAGTGGTGAGTGAAAAATCAGCTTTGCGCAGAGGCGATATCGTAACCAATGAGGTTCTACCGAGGTGCGATTATTGCTAGTTGAAAACTTTAACCAATACCCCGCCATGAGGACGTGAAATACCGTCCGCTACGGCAATTTTTGCAAGCCCGAGAGGGCTAATAATTAATTATCAGATTTTATTATGTCGAAGGTAGAGTTTAGTTTCAATAATTATCTTTCATTGGTTTCTATTTCTATTGTTTTATATGTAGCTAACTCCATGAACAGATAAGATTTAAAATAAATGTTTTGTATGGTTTGACATGGTGTCTGGTGATAAGGAGATGGACCCGACACGCGAAGAGATTTGCTTGAAAACGTCACGCTGGCTCATCTGTTTTTCATGTATCTTCGTCATCGCTTGCTTCCACGCTGTGGTGAAGTGACAGCCACAAATTTTAAGGAATTTATGGTTTTTTTTTTTTTTTTTTTTTTGCATAAAATTTAAAATTGTTGGCATATTTGGCGTCAGAGCAGCAACAAAAAATCGATTAATAAACTTGGATCAGAGTTCAGAAAAAGTATTTGCAGTATGCGTATGCAGCTCAATAAAACCAGATCAATTAGAAGTAGTAGTGTTACCACTTTATTGAAAAAAAATCTAAACTGACTTCTATTAATAATGACACTAAAATTAAAGTTTAGTTTATAGTTTTATTGTAATTCTTATTGTGTTTGTACCTTAGGTTAAATCTTAAAAGGTTATGAATAGAAAATAAAATTTTAAATTGAAATTAAATTAAATTAATTAATTACAGAAGTGTATAGGTAGGTACCTACCTACCTACATTAATTGAAATTCAGATTTTAGTAAAAAAAAAATATTTATAAAAAAAAAAATAGATAAATGGACACGACTGGGACGCATGTGTACTTGCTCTTATGTGCCTAATTACATTCGAAGGCAAGATTTTTGACAAAAACAAATAACATTTACGTTGAAATCAACACAGTTTGAACTTATAAAAACTACCAAAACCATAATACCTACTTACCGTTTTTAGTAAAAATGATAACAAAGAATTTATGAAAAAAGTATTTCGAAAATTGTAGGACGGATTTTGATAAAATCCAGTTTTTTATTTTTAGTTATTTGATTTTTTTTTTAAATTTTGGTGTGCAGTTTTTTAGAGTTTATTAATATACATGTGATTATAAAAATTAAAATAATTTTTTTGAATAGTTTTAAAATTATTGATTTTTCAAAAAAAAAAAAAAAAAAATTAATTAGAAAATAAAAGTTATTCAAAATTTTTATATGCAGAATTAATTTGGCTATCTAGATCTTTTCAAATATAAAATTTGATAGAAATCCATAGAGACGATACCGAGAAAGCCCAAAACTAAAAAAAAAACCGTTATATGAAAGGTCCCGTTAATAGACTTTTTCCGTATATGTGGTCCTGATCAAATGATAGCCAATATCAAAAAAAAAAAAATTCTTTCATATTTCTCAAATTCTTTTAACTTGTGTCGTGCAGCACCCAGTTGCATTCTTAAAGGCGTTGTGTCTTACAAGCATATAGCTAAAATATATATAAAAAAAATCAATTTCCCATCTGAAGAGATAAACACATACTAAATTTAATGGCAATAGTTTAACCCGTTTAGGCTACAGCTCGATATACACCCGGACAGATAGACAGACAGACAGACAGACGGACATATCTTGCCAATGACCGTTCTCCCTGATCGTAATGTCATGTTTGATTGTTATCTCAATTTTTATTATATTCACGAATCCTAAACTTGCCTTATAGTCTCTACAATCGCAAGTAAAAATAGAAATATAAGCATAAAATGAGTAAAAAGAAAGTGCGTATCGAAAAATAAGAAAAAAGGAAAGGTTTCCGCTATAAGGAAGTCATGTTAATTTTATAAAAATACATATATTTATTCTGTTGATTTCTGGCAAATAAAAATTTGTTGGTTAAAAAAGAAATGCAGGTAAAACACTGTCACAATATACGTATGGATTTGAATATATTAACTGCATTTGAAAAAAAACGAGTATTCTTTAGACCACAAGACTAAAGTAAAACTTCTTTAGCTCCATCTAAATGTATGAATATTAATAATTGAGCAGTGACACAAACCATTGGTCTTACTCAACTTTCGTTCGCCTCTGCTGCAATCCGTTACAACGCTTTTTTGCATTTTCAAACTATTAATAAAACGTCTACAACAACATTCTTGTTTTAGATAAGAATCTATAATTATTTCGAATTCCTGATTTGCTTCTGCTTGGCGTATAGATGCCTCGCCCGATTTTCGTAACGCTCTCGTCACGCATTCCCCAGCTTACTTCCCAAGTCAAGCGTGCGTAAAGATGTTTTGTTTCAAAAAAATTGATAAGTTTAGGTACAGATACCTACTCATTTGTTTTAAAATACCTTAACTTTACAATCTTATGATCCCCTAAGCAGCGGATCAGTAAAGTGAAACAGTTGCGGTGAAAGGTGCCATATTTTGATAACCAACAAACAATTGCACGATATCGCCAGATCCTTTTCAGATCCTTTACGGCAGTTCTTGGAAAAAAAATGCAAGAACTTCAAATCGACACCCAACACTCATCGATTTCACAGCCGCGTAAGATAGTAAATATAGAGACGAGATAAAAAAGAGCAATGTGAAGTTTTGGCACGATCGGAATAAAACAGCGAAATGGCCATACTCAATATCACATCTGTGATTTTTATGCCCGAAGCAGCGAAGATTTGTATAGTAGTCAATCGGGCCAAAACCAAGTTTTTGCTGTCATTAAAAACATTGACTTCTTGGAAAAACCATCATGCTAGACACTAACAGCTATGACGTTGTTAAGGACCTGGTCTATATAGAGCGAATGGATACCAATTTTTGATTAAACCCAGAATGGACGGCTTAGTAAAGGAAGACTGAGACTATAGCCCACGCAACTAGAAAAAGGCCTTGACCAACTTCCGAAACTGGAGGCAGACAGCTAGGGACCGAGCTGGCTGGAGAAACATGTTGGTAAAGGTCCAGGCCTACCCCAGACTAGCGCCTCCTATGTAAGTAAATGCTGCTGATTTATAATTTTGAATATAAAACGTGCCTTCGCTCCCAAGCTATGTTCGATGTTCGTACCTATCTGACGAAAAACTTCCCCATATTGTTTCATCATGGCGTTGGATATCCGTCGACGTGCCTTAATAATAATGAATTAGTGGACCGAATCAATGTTTGGCCTTGAGAATGTTTCGGCCATCCATCATACTGGAAGCATTGCAGTCATATTTAGCCTGAATCTGGTATTGGAGATTGTGTCGTGACAAACGTACACTATCCAGATCATTTTCCATTACTTTTCTTAAAATTTCAGATCTCAGTGGTCTTGCAATTCTTGGATATTGGCCTCTTCATCCGATCCGATCACCAAAAACGCCGAGCATTGCGTGTTTGTGGATCATTTGCTTTTCCCTCGTAAATCTTTTATTACAAAAGTTGTAACTGCCACACATTCTTTACAAAGTCGGCATAGACATCACCAACTGGTGAAAAGTCGCTAAACTGTCATAACTATCAATATTCAATCCGAAATTACTCTTCTAATGAAAATATCTGACAACAAAGCTGTCAAACTATTCGAGTTTTTGGATTTTAGGCACTTCCTGTTTTTTTCCACAGAAACAATTTTTTTTCATTTATATCATAGTGTTGGAATATCAGCATTTGAATGAGCAAATTTTACAAAACCATTTTCCAGGGATACCCACATAATTGTTGACAAACTTGGGTCTCATTTTTTATGTACTCAGATTCGAGGACTTAGTTTTCAGTTAATTTCTTTTTTTTTTAGGGGAAGAAGTCTTTTCTAATGCCTAAGCATGTGTGTCTCTGGTCTCTAAGTATTTTGAAATTCGTGCCTCCAAGGAAAATCATAATTCGAGTGTAACTTGGTGTGTTTAAATGTAAAAATAGATATTTTGTATTCAGAGAAAGATACACGGAAACCAAGCAGTTGCAAGTGGGCGTTAGAAGAAATCTACGATGTGCATAATGTTTATGATGTTTTCATATTCCTTATGGCATTAGAATTAGTTTGTTTGTCTTTATAGTTCACACTAGGTTTAAGATTAGAAATTGTTATTAGATAAAGGTGACGCAGGGTCATACATCTGGCGTCTTTTCGCTAAAACTTGATTAATAAATATTTAAATTTTTGGATTGGCTTTCAAAAGTGGATTGAATTTCCTCGAAAGCCAAATAAATAAGGATAAATTAAGGGATATAAAATAAAAATTCTTAGTCTAGTGTCTAGTCTAGTCTTGAGGATGTCTCAATAAGACGAAACGCGGCGAACTCTATTTTAATAAAGTAAACATTGTAGATCTCAAAAAATAAAATAGGTGTCTTGTCTTTTAAAAATTTTATCTAGTAAATTGCAGTTGAAATATGTAGTTTCTATCTTTTGATGATCGTCAAGCATTTTCATTTGGTTAGGGACATACACATACTTATATAAGTACCAAATTGGAATAAATATCTTCCAAATGTTCTAATATTCTAAATACTTACAAAAATGTGTTTTTCTAACTAAACTTAACTTTTTATTATATATTTTTTTGTCATCGCTTAAGTTCTAAAACCATCCACCTACCGAGTCTTGTACATTTTTATTTGTGAAATCAAAAGCGCTTTAGAATCTTTAAAATTTCACCAAAGTGGCAACACTGTGCCTTTAATAACATCGGAAAGATGAATGACTCATTAGTCATGACAGTGAAAGGCGACGGGGCTGTTGTTATGAAAACGCAATGTATTAAAAAATTTACCAGTTTCAAAGAAGTAGCGTTTTACTATTTTACTTTAGTTTGTTTTCGCTATGGAAATGAAATGAATAATCTAATTTTTTTTTTGCACTAGTCTTATTTTAATGCTTAGCATACAATTATGTACGTTCTATGTTATCATTCTATATTACTCGTCACGTACGCTGCACGTTTTGGTTTAGTAAGTATTTTCGACAATGGATATCATATCCAAACCTTGCTACTAGAGCACTGCGACTTTCGTTGATTCTCTTTTGTTGCCTGTTCTTGTCGCAGAGATACTTTTAAACGTAGCGATTGTGTTTGCAACTCTTCACTATGTCATTTCTTGGATTCCTTTTCATTTCAAGTTTCCAGAATGAACATTTGCAACTGCTGTACTGTGCCAACGTGCTACCTGCTACAAAAAACATAACATTACTCGTTCATGGTGAATGAACAATGAAAGGGATTGACAAAAATGAATGATTTCCCAAATAAGCACAAAGAAGAAAGACCAATAATCGGGCGACTCGGGCGACTCGGGCTACTCGTGCGATTCGGTCTACCCCGGCCACCACATACGTCTCTCTCCTAAAAGCTGAAGCAAAGTAACGAATCGCAAGCAAAAGTAGCAAGGTTTAAAAACAGTCTAAGTGCGCCTCTACACGCTGACTGTTAAGTCTTGACTCACATAAGTGCAAAAGAGATAGCAAATTCGAAAGTTGAGAAGAAAAAACATTTTACCTTGTGAGTTGAGGGTAATTGACTTTTTTGGCGTTTATCTTTTCTCTTCTCCTTTTTATCATTGTGTAGCTTCATTATGTTTTCGGTGCTTGTAGAGTCGTTTTCGCTGTGAGCGATTTCTCTCATATTTGTTTAAGCTTTTCCAGTCAAGCGAAAAAGTCGACAGTGTAGAAGTGCGAGACTTACGGAAAGAAAATAACAAAGAGAACTTCGAAAACAGTCATGACTGGCCAGTCAAAGTGTAGAAGCACACTAAGTGTGTCAAAAAAACCTGAGTTTTTTGAATCTCAAAAAAACAAGATGGCTGCCAATTAAGTTACTAACTTATCACAATAAGGGGAATGACTATTCGCACGCTACTGCTCAACCAGTTTCGCCTTTACCAAAATAAGAATGTAAATTGAAATGATTATTAAAAACAATAAAATCATACTTGCATACTTTAGTACATAGTAAGAAACTAGGTGGAATGAATTGTTTCATTTTGAGTGAAATAACAATGAGCTGATTTATGTAAAATAAGTTTTCGTCAGTTAAATAAAATTTATAGTTTTTTTATGAATTAAATTCACATTTGCGATAATTTTGTATTTGTAAATACGAATTAACAACTTACCTGCAGCAAATCAACACAAATCACAAATTGACAGCTAATGTCAAAGCAAAGCAAAATACCAAGATCGACTTAAAGGTGACTTCATAGCGACCCCAGGTTTCAAAAAACAGAATTTTCTCTTGAGGGCGAGTTGAGGTATTTCAAAATACGAGTTGTAGCGACCCCGGGTGACTTCAGGGCTCATCGAACAAATATAAATGGCTTTGAAAACATCACATCAAATTGTGAAATGGCATTCAAATAATCACAAAAAAGAAAATCAATCTCGTTTCGTGAAAAATATGAAATCTGAAAATTGAAAACGAATCCAAGAAAATCTCAGCATTTTGGTCTCCTCTCTCTATCGAACAAGTATGATTTTAATAACTTATATCCTCTTCTTTTTCTTGTAATCGTTATTTGAATAGCAACAAAAATTACGCTAAGTAACAACCTATCACTAGCGAACACATGAAACTTCAAAATGCCATTGACATCTGATGTCATCGCATTTGCCGGAGAGAAAAATTAAAAGTTGGTCTACTTGTTGCGGTGCGTCCGCAACATTATTTCCATATTTCCAGTACCTTTGATATAACGTTTTGTTTTTAACTGCAACCGTTATTGGATTTCTACCAAATTTTATATTTAAAAACATCAAAGTGACCAAATAAGTGCCTATTAATATCTAGAATCTCGGTTTGTTTCTATTGGATTCAAGGTTTTCCTTTCTTCGTTCCAACTACAGTGAGTTTATTGTACTATATAGGGGAGGAGGTCGTAAGAATACCTACCTCATCGAGTCAATGGAGAGTTTAGCCATACATATATTGCAAATTACATAAAATGTACAAAATTGCTGGTCGGACGGACTTTTTCTTGTCCTTTTTTTTGGTAAAATTTCCACTTCCGGCGGCAACTAAGGTTACTTAACCAAACTATGTTTATATGGAACTATTATATGGCAATAACATAATTTAAATTCATCAAGTAGATATTTTACAGCGGCGTCTAGTGGCGAGTATAACTATTAAGTGGAAAGATACATGTAATTATGAATTTTTTTTCGTGTTGATCTAAATTTGTTACTTGGAACATAACTGGTTGAATTCTTGTATAAACGATTCAAATTCCTTAATTTCTTTCTACGTCTTATAATTTTCACTTTTGGCGCCATCTATAGAACATTATTCGAACCATGTGAGAACCTTCGTTGTGGTGAGAGGTAGAGTCTACCATTAATTCTTTCTTATAAATTGGTTTCCAATACATTGCCATTACAACATCCGCGCCACCTCCTAGAAGTTTATTTTAACTAAGCTATAAACTTCCCTTAAGTGCAGGAGAAAATTTAATTGCAATTGAATGAACTCTATGACAGCTTAAAATACGAACAAACAAACAAACAGTTTTAATTTGTTAAGTTAGATTTTTTCAAATATAATATTTTATAGAAATCCAATGAGCCGTTACCGAGATGGTCGAAAATCAAAAAAAATCGTTATACGAAAAGTACCGTTAATATACTTTTCCAGTAAATTTGGTTTTAAACAATCATACAAATGTTCATCAAAATCGTTGAAGCCGTTTTAGCTATAATAAGCTTTTCCTTAACGGTTATAATAGGCCGACTCCACATGATATCTGTATTGCTAACCAGATCTCTGACATAAATATCAGACCATTTTGTTTTTTCTTCGCTGGGCACTTCATGTCTTCATATTTCATTAAAGCAAGAGAGGCTAATGTGTTTGTATCTCTGACAAAAGTCAATAGATAGAAATTCTTCTTCTTATATTTGTTAATTTTGTCATTTTCAAACATTTATTCCATTAAAAAAATGTAAATGTTGTTTCATTTACTCTTGTTAATACACATAAACTAATAAAAATACTGTATTCAGGCTTTTTCATTGCAAACTAAATTTTTAAAGCGCACAAAAAAGAGCAACCACCCGCATGAGAGACAAAAAATAATGAGATGAACCCCAAAAAAAGAAAAAAACAAACGTCAAATTGTTATCAAGACATCGATGTCAAGATAGAACCGCGGAGAGAGATGTCTAACAGCCCAACAGACTCCGAAACAACGCGACTCCATTGGATATTTCATCTCATGTTGAAGATCCTGAGAAAATTATATCGTGTGGAGTCGGCCTGTAATGCAGGACAGACGGACATACAGAACAGACTGACAGACTGACAGACAGATATTTTGTTTACTATCTTTTTTAGGCTTCTCCTATGATCGTAATGTCATGCTTGATTGTTATCTCAATTTTTTTTTACATTCGCGAATCCTAAACTTGCTTTGTAATATATTTTATGCAATATATTATATGCATTTTGATTTTTGATTTCTTTAATTTGATCTGCATAAGCATTCAAAGCCAATGTTAATTGATACCTCCTGTCCTCCTCCCTATATCGTCATAATGCCCACGCAGTGTGCTCTACATTAAAAGGGAAACAAACCTTTGTTCGAGTCCTAATTATAAAAAGAAAAAACAAAAAAAAAAGCATAACAAGGTATAGTACTACACCACAATGCACGTTTTGGTTTTTAAGTACTTCCGACAACATTGGAAATTATATTGTCATCTGTCGCTAGAAATTATATTGCTGGCTCTTTCTCCCCAACAAGTAACTACTTGTTTATATGCATCTGTATCTCTTGGTATTCGTAAAAAATAGATTACTCACACACCCTTACACACTTCAAAATGAATTTACCCAGCAAACATTTTTCTGAAGGTTCATAATATGTTCACCAAAAACGAGGAAAAATATTCGTTTACCCTTAAATTGCGTGAAGGTATTATGAACGTACGCTGTCGTTTTACTCTATTTCTCTTATTCTTATAGTTCACATTAGGTTCGAGCACTGAATTGCTACAAGTAATGGCGATTACTTATTCACGCACATATGCGCTATTCTGTTTTAATACGCCTCCGTCACTTCCTCACGGAATACGGAAATTTTTTGGAATGGCTTTACAAAAGAGAATTTAATTTCCTCGAAGGCCAAATAATTACATTATTTAAATTAAAATGTAGTTTTATCATAAAATAATTTGAAAAATATCAGAAATATGTAGTTTAATTAAAATATTAATTTTATAAATTAGGGTTTGTTAATGCTTCGAAAATCTAAACTTAACAAAATAATTTTTTTAACACCTGTTACAGGGTGTTTGAAAAAAGACTTCGTCAGCTTAGTTTTCTCAATGAAATGATTTTAATGAAAATAAATTGCACGACTGAATCGCACGTACTTGCTCATATGTGCGTTCACATCTTCGAATAAAATGTAAATAAAATGCACGACTGGGTCGCATGAATTCGTTGTTATGCTAGATAATTGCTTAGTGGCTGCATATGTATGTATAATATAAGTTAAGACAATAAACATTTTATGTTCCCACTCCCACAGAAAGTTCGACTCAGCAGATTCAATAAGCACAGGTGCAGCGCATTGACACCGATTGCAGCAATTCCTAATAAAACCAACTCAGCGTCTGGATTCAACGGAAACGAGGGAAGCGAATAAACGATGCATAGGTTTAGTTATGTTAAGAAATAAAAATGTAAATTAGTCTTAAGTTAGAGTTGAAAGAATAAAGTAATATTTTTTTAAGAAAAATAGAGTAGAAATAAATTAATTGGCGCCCAACAACGTGTGGCTTAGGGAGTTTGTTTAAATAAAAAACATAAGTCGACGTGAAGTACCTCGCCGTATAATTTAAACAAACAAAAACACATAAGTCGACGTGAAGTACCTCGCCGTGAAAATTTAAATTAACAAAAACACATAAGTCGACGTGAAGTACCTCGCTGTGTAATTTAAATAAAATAGTTAACACAAGTGTAAACTCGCCGCGAGTGATTAAAAGTGTTAAAATACTCCCTAAAGACAGCCAACACGAATCCACATCCCAATAACCGTGGTTCGAATCGATAGATTTAAGCCGAAAGCGAAGGAGTGCGACAACGGGTACCTCAGTAGCACAGCAAAAAGGATAATACCCACTCGCCAGCGCTGGAATCATGCGGTTAATTATTATCATGTAAGAAAAATATTTTTATTTTTAAGTACTGCACAAATTAATAATATTCAATATAAAATAAATGGAAAATTAAGCAATTTGATAATTGAAAAAGAAGAAAATAAGTAAATTTAAAATTTAAGTGAAAGTAACAAACAATTAATTTTTATTTAATTTTTAACGAAAAGAAGAAAATAATTAAATTTAAAGTTTAAGTGAAAGTAACAAACAATTAATTTTTATTTAATTTTTAACGAAAAGAAGAAAATAATTAAATTTAAAGTTTAAGTGAAAGAAACAAACAATTAATTTTTATTTAATTTTTAACGAAAGAAAAAATTTTAAATTTAAAATTTAAGTGAAAGAAACAAATAATTAATTCTTATCTAATTTCTAACGAAAAAGGAAAAAATAATTTAAACAAATAATTAATTTTTATTTAATTTTCGATACATTTAATTTGTAGAAAAAATTTTTTTTTATCTCTCATTATTCGATATTAATTCTTAAATACATTACTCAAACATGACTCCTCCAATACCACATGCTCCAATACCACCTGCTCCTATTCCCCCCAACGCTGACGATTTACCTACTGGAAGTCCTGCTTTGCAGACTTTAATATCTTCCTTAATTAATCAAACCCTTCAAAGAGAAGGTCGAAACTTAATCTATTCGGTCTTGAACCCGAACGCCGACCAATTCGCAGGATGCGATATCACGGTCAATGCAGACCAGCAAGCCAATATCGGTGAGCTCGACAAAATCCCAGATATTGTCAGGAGCTTACGTGAATTCTCTGGGCAACCAGGCGAATTCAGTTCTTGGCGCAAGAGCGTCGAACGAGTTCTAAAGATTTATGATTCTCTTAGAGGATCACCAAAATACTTCGGCATTCTAAATGTCATAAGAAATAAAATAGTTGGTCAAGCAGATCATGTGCTGGAATCGTATAACACTCCATTAAATTGGAATAACATTTCAAGATGTCTCACACTGCATTACGCAGACAAAAGAGACTTAGGTACACTTGAGTACCAATTAATATCCTTGATTCAAGGTAATCAAACAGTTCAAGAGTTTTACCACCAGGTGTATGCACACCTCTCTTTAATCCTAAATAAAACGTCTTCTATGGAGATAAGCGGTGACGCCCTCAATATTTTAATGCATTCATGCAGACAAAAAGCTCTAGACACGTTCATACGAGGTCTAAAAGGCGATTTGCCTAGCCTTCTCGGCATTCGCGAACCAGCTGATCTACCACAAGCTCTCCACTTATGTTTAAAATTAGAGAATCAAACATACCGTACTCAATATGCCGTTGCTACAAGCAACAATGTCAGGAAAACGTATCATCATCCCCCTCCTGTTCCACCGAAACGATATTCTAATATCCCACAACCTAGACAACAATTTTTCCCAGAATTATTCCACAACCCAAATCCTCCTCAATTTTATAATTCCCAGCCAAAACCAAATTATCCTCAATTTAATAACTCCCAAATAAGACCTCCTGTACCACAAAGACCCCAACAACCATCCATGGGATTAAACCGCCCACAATATCCTTATAATCCTAGACCTCAACCACCTCCCATTCCAATGGATATTTCCACAATTCGTACAAATAACGTTAATTATATGAACAGACCCCAACAGAAAAATTGGCCACCAGCTCAAAAAAGAACAATGGATCCACCTTCACGACAAATACATCCCATTAAACTTTAAAGAAACTTTCACCTAAAGGCTTCAGATGAAGTAAACCCCGAAACTTACGAACAAAACATTGAATATGAAGATCTGCAACATGAACAAACCCTTCAAGAATATGTTGAACAATTACCAAATGTAGATTATTCAAACGAACAACAAGATGATCATTGTATAGAATACAGTGACATCCATTTTTTAGATTAAGCTGTTCCTCTCTTCCATACTTTGAATGCAAGACGAAGAGTGGAACTATCCTCAAAATTTTAATCGATACCGGATCGAACAAAAATTATATCCAACCTAATCTTATTTCAAAACCCAGAAAAAATGAAAAACCATTTTATGCTAATTCAATTGGAGGAAACATCAAAGTTTCTGAACACACCTTTTTAAGTTTATTTGGCCTTAATGATATTAAAATTAAATTTTTCCTAATGCCAGAATTAAAATCTTTCCATGCTATTCTTGGTAATGATAGCCTTAAAGATCTTTCAGCCGTAATTCATAAAAAAGACAATTTCATGATAGTTAACAATTCCGTTAAAGTCAAAATTAAGCAACTAATAGCACAGTCTGTTAATTCTATTAATATCAGAACAAATCATGTGTCAGAACAACAAAAAACAGGTATTCAAAACATAGTTAACAAATTTTCCAAATTATTTGATGACCCAAATAATAAGCTTTCATGTACGACTGTAGTCAAAGGAGAAATAAGAACAACAACAGATTCTCCCGTATATTCTAAATTTTACCCATACCCAATGGCACTCAAGGACGAAGTCGAGAGCCAAGTACAGAATCTTCTAAAAGATGGTATAATAAGACGTTCAAGATCTCCATACAATTCACCAGTGTGGATTGTACCAAAAAAAGAAGATGCATCCGGAAATAAAAAAATTAGATTAGTCATAGACTATCGTAAGCTTAACGCCATAACAATTTCTGACCGATATCCAATTCCGGAAATAAATGAGGTGTTAGCCAATCTCGGAAAAAACACGTGGTTCACAGTCCTCGACCTTAAGAGCGGTTTCCATCAAATACCTTTAAAAGAACAAGACATGGAAAAAACAGCCTTTTCAGTAAATTATGGCAAATACGAGTTTACTAGGCTTCCTTTCGGTTTAAAAAATGCTCCTTCTATATTTCAGCGAGCATTAGACGATATCCTTCGAGAGCACATTGGCAAAATATGCTATGTGTATATCGATGATATTATCATTTACAGTAAAGACGAAACTTTACATCTGGAAAATATTTCCAAAATATTCGAAACTCTAAACAGAGCCAATATGAAAGTCCAGCTGGACAAATGCGAGTTTTTCAAGCAAGAAATAGAATTTCTAGGCTTCGTCGTTTCCTCTAAAGGTATCAAGACAAATCCGGACAAAGTAAGTGCTATCAAAAACTTTCCACCACCTCAAACTTTAAAAGATCTGAGATCCTTCCTCGGTATGGCGGGCTATTATAGACGGTTCATTCAAGACTATGCAAAACTTGCAAAACCCCTGACGTCTCTTTTAAGAGGGGAGGATGTCCGAATTCCAAAAAACCTATCTAACAAAAAAACAATACATCTAAACGATGACGCTCACGAAGCTTTCGATAAAATAAAAAAATCCTTAGCATCAGAGGATACGATTTTAATCTATCCTGATTTCAATTGTCCTTTCGAGCTCACAACTGATGCCTCGAACTACGCCATAGGCGCTGTATTATCCCAAAAAGAGAAACCTATTACATTCATATCCAGGACTTTAAGTAAAACTGAAGAAAACTATGCAACAAACGAAAAAGAGATGTTAGCCATCGTTTGGGCTTTAAATTCTCTTAGAAATTACCTTAACGGTACAGCAAAAGTTCTTATATTTACCGATCACCAGCCTCTAACTCACGCGCTCAGTATTAAAAATAAAAATACCAAATTGAAAAGATGGAAAGCAGCACTAGAGGAATACAACTATGAACTCAAGTACAAACCAGGTAAAACAAACGTGGTTGCAGATGCGCTATCTAGACCACCCATGGCCACACAAATTAATTCCTTAACACCTACAATTCATAGTGATGAATCATCATCTCATGGCCTTATTTATTCCGTAGAATCACCAATAAATTGTTTTAAAAATCAAATTTTTCTTCAAGTAGGTACACCTTCCAGTTCTTCATTTCAAATACCATTTCCGACTTATCACAGGCATATTATCATTGAACCTACTTACAATGAATCAAACGTAATCCAAATCCTAAAAAAATGTTTAAATCCATCGGTAACCAATGGAATAAAAACGTGCGAACCTATAATGGGTATGATCCAAAATGTTTACAAAGAACATTTCAGTTCTTATAAGATCCGTTTTACACAAATACTAGTTCAAGACGTGAAAAACGAACACGATCAAGAAAATTTAATAATGGACGAACATAATCGTGCACACAGGAACCAGAAGGAAAATAGAGTCCAAATTCTAGAAAAATATTTCTTCCCTACGCTAAGTAAGAAACTTAAAAAAATCACAAAACTTTGCTTAATATGCAAGCAGAACAAATATGATAGGCACCCTAATAAGGTACCTATACAAGCAACTCCGATTCCGAAATATCCCGGTGAAATTATACACATCGATGTATTCTCTACAGAAGGAAAGTTGATTATCACCGCAATCGATAAATTTTCCAAATATGCTGTCACAAAAAGGATAAAATCAAAAGCTGTAGAAGATGTAAGACAGCCAATAAGAGACATTGTCTTTGGTTTTGGAATACCAAAAGTAATCGTTTGTGATAATGAAAAATCATTCAGTGCAGCGTCAATTCTCTTTATGTTGCAAAACGAGTTTGGAACTCAAGTTTTTACAACACCTCCCTATACAAGCACATCAAATGGGCAAATAGAGAGATTCCATTCAACACTCGCCGAAATTATGCGATGTTTGAAATCCAAAAAAATTTACGAATCCTTCACGGAACTTTTAGAAGCAGCAGTTAACGCATATAACTTCTCTATACATTCCGTCACAAATAAAAAGCCAGTTGACATATTTTTCAGTAGAAATACCGAAAGTGCCGCACAAGTCGAAGAAGCACGCATAAAAAATATAGATAAATTAAAGTCTAAACAGGAAGCAGATACAACGTATCATAATAAAAAAAAATCTGGCCTTAAAAACTATTCCCCTGGAGATATCATTTACATCAAAATAAATAAACGATTAGGCTCAAAACTTTCAGCAAGATATAAAAAGGAAAAAGTAAAAGAAAATAAGTCAACCACCGTTGTAACAGAATCAGGCAGGATTGTTCATAAATCAAACATAAGAAACTAATCCTACAATTCAAACTCACCTCTCTCCTCTCCTTTATCCCACAGGTTTCTAATACAATCAATCCAAGGAAACATTAACATCCTAGACTATTCTAATTCCCCAATCATCATCCTAAACAATGGTCATTCCAAGATCTCAGAAGGAAATATAAAATTCATACACACCATAGAACTGACTCCGTACGAAAACTTCCTTTCAGAAGCACATTCCATTATCCTCAAACAAGTTCCCAAAACTAATCCTTTCTTCCCTATCATCCAACATGAATTAGAACAAATTAAAGATATAATTCAAAATCTAAAAGTTAGTAGAACGAAAAGATCCCTTGATTTCATAGGGACTGGTTGGAAGTGGATAGCCGGAACACCGGACCACGAAGACTTTAAAATCCTTAGAAATAAAATTAATAATATAATCGAAAATAATAATGAACAAATAGAAATAAACGAAGAATATAAGAAAAGAATTAATACACTTACTAACGTAACTAATGAGATTATAAATACAATAAAGAAAGACAGTACTATTGAATATCAAATTAATGTAATATTATTATTTAAAATAAAACTTATAAAAGAAGAGCTAACGAACATTATAATTGCAATTGAAATTGCGAAAGAAAACATTGTTAATTCTAATATAATGTCGAAAAATGAAATTAATTTAATACTAAGTAAAATGGATAAAGAAATATTGCCTTATACAAATGTAGAACAAGCAATAAAATTTGCCAATGTAAAAATTGCATCTGATTCAAAAAATTTACTTTATATTATAAGCATTCCAAAAACAAGAAATGAACTCTATGAAAAACTAATGTTAATACCAATTAAAAAGAAAAATGGCTTGATAAATAAAATAGCTCAAAGAAATATATTAAAGAATGAAAAAAAGATATATGGATTACTAAGTAACTGTAAGAAAATAGAAGACATTTCTCTCTGTAAACAAACAGATTTAGTAGATTTAAGCAATGACAACTGTATAATAAGTTTATTAGAAAATAAAAACGCATCGTGTAATTCAACAAATAGCCAACATATCGCTCAACTCGAAGAAATATCACCCGGACTTATCATCCTCAACCAATTTAACGGTACAATAGAATCCAGAAACAACACACAATCAATTAATGGAAACTATGTCATAAAATTTAACAATGAGACAATCCTAATCAACAATCAACGATTCGTCGCCGAAGAACTCACCAATATCCAAGTTTTGCCACCACAGTTACATCCAACTTCAGAAGACCTAGCTATTGAAGAGGTTCTTTCGTTAGAATTGATGAAGGAACTTAATACCAAAAATACACAGCATCTAAATAAAATACAAACAGAAAAAGATATTCATCAAATATCAACGTATGCGATTTTCGCAGTCCTATTTCTCATAATACTAATACAATACTTCAGAAAATCCAGAACATCAATAGCAACACCACCTATAATAACGATAACTAATCAAAGCGAACCCAATCAATCAGCATCCCTTCAAACATATCCGAGCTTCTACAACATCATGTAAAATGCGTGGACGCATTATTTTAAGAAGGGAGGAGTTAAGACAATAAACATTTTATGTTCCCACTCCCACAGAAAGTCCGACTCAGCAGATTCAATAAGCACAGGTGCAGCGCATTGACACCGATTGCAGCAATTCCTAATAAAACCAACTCAGCGTCTGGATTCAACGGAAACGAGGGAAGCGAATAAACGATGCATAGGTTTAGTTATGTTAAGAAATAAAAATGTAAATTAGTCTTAAGTTAGAGTTGAAAGAATAAAGTAATATTTTTTTAAGAAAAATAGAGTAGAAATAAATTAATTTATATATTAAAATAAGAAAATTACATTTTTTCTTCGAAAATTCTTTCATTTTTTTAATTCGTTTAAGAGTTTTCTCGGAGAAACCAAGTATGCAATACAATTTTACTAAATGTCTATCGAGGAAAAAAAAATATTGAAAATCGTTCGACCAGTTTTTTTTTTTGAAAAACTTTTTTTTCTAGTATTATAAGGAAATTTAAAGTTTTCATCTGGGAAAATTATTTAAAAAAAATGTAATCAACCAGTTTTTAAAATATTTCGAAAACCAATTTTTTTTAAAGAAAAGTTTAAAAAAATCAAAAAAATTTTTTTTAAATGCAATATTAATCGAATTATAAATGACTTCATGTGTGCAAAATTTTATTGAAATCGGAATAATGGTTTACGATAAAATTGCATTTAATAAAACCGGTTCTATGAGAGGTACCGTTATAACGGGTGATTTTTTTGAGGTTAGGATTTTCATGCATTAGTATTTGACAGATCACGCGGGATTTCAGACATGGTGTCAAAGAGAAAGATGCTCAGTATGCTTTGACATTTCATCATGAATAGACTTACAACGTCGAATTTTCAGTGAATGGGCCCTAGAAAAGTTGGCAGAAAATCCGCTTTTTTATCGACAAATTTTGTTCAGCGATGAGGCTCATTTCTGGTTGAATGGCTACGTAAATAAGCAAAATTGCCGCATTTGGAGTGAAGAGCAACCAGAAGCCGTTCAAGAACTGCCCATGCATCCCGAAAAATGCACTGTTTGGTGTGGTTTGTACGCTGGTGGAATCATTGGACCGTATTTTTTCAAAGATGCTGTTGGACGCAACGTTACGGTGAATGGCGATCGCTATCGTTCGATGCTAACAAACTTTTTGTTGCCAAAAATGGAAGAACTGAACTTGGTTGACATGTGGTTTCAACAAGATGGGCGCTACATGCCACACAGCTCGCGATTCTATGGCCATTTTGAGGGAAAACTTCGGAGAACAATTCATCTCAAGAAATGGACCGATAGAACAAATTTCGAAAAAAAATTAATTCTAATTGAAAGATGTATTGTCGTAAAAAATAGCACCCTGAAAGTTTTATCAAAATCGTTAGAGCCGTTTTCGAGAAAATCTAACTTTTTGTTAAAGATTGTATGGCAGGTACCGTTATTTTTCGACCTAGAGCAAAAGTGAAAAAACACCCCCGAGATACTACCAATAAATACTAAATACCAAGTTTGAAGCAAATCGTTTTGTCCGTTTAGGCTGTAGAGGTGCGAACAGACAGACGGACGGAATTTCCGGACCCACTTTTTTCGACTTCTCTATCATCGTAATGTCATGTTTCATTGTTTAAAAAAAAATTTTTTTTGCACGAATCCATAACTTGTATTATAGTACCTATAATCGCAAAGAAAAATTGAGTAGATTTCGGTAGGTTTAGCTATCATTTAATCAAAAAAAAAATACCAAAACCTCTATTAGAGGTACTTTACTTAAAATTTTTTTTATTTCGGTAATTATACATTAAAATGTTTGTTATTTTATTTCTAATTGATTTTCTTAAACTTTTTCATTTTTAATAATAAACTCATCACTAACATTTTTACTTGTGATTATAGGTACTATAAGGCAAGTTTATGATTCGTGAATATAAAAACAAAAAAATTGAGATAACAATAAAACATAACATTACGATCATATAAAAGCTTAAAAACGTTGGTGACAAGAAATGTATGTCCATATTTTTTGGCGCAGTTATCTGTTAAGCCATGAAATGCGTTTTACAAGGTAGAGTAAAAGTTCTCCATCTTTTGATAGACGTTATAACATTTACAAATGGCGAAATATGTCAATTCTGTTTTAACATTTGTGAAGTAAACAGACGCAGAATACACATCAATTAGCCATGGAACATATCTCAAGAAAGTGCAATATTCCGAAAAATACATTTCCGCGTCGTCTAATCTGTCCTTTTGTGATTTGCACTCGCCGACCAGATCACCCGTTCAACCGCTCTAGCCTTTTTTTTGGGGTTACTCGAAGTCCAGGGGGCTTGAGACCTTTAAAGAGAATATACGACAAGAATGCGAGAACCTTTTGCCGGAAGTTCTGAAATTAGTGTAGAAAATGCAATTAAAAGATACGGTATGGTTGTTATTTTTTACGGCGGCACCTTGAATGATATCATTTTCTTAACTTGATGGAAACAAAGTTCTAATTCATTAAATACACATAATCCACAAGTAGAACCAACTTTTTTTATTCTTTTTTTTTTTTTAAATGGGCACAACTGGGTTGCACGTAGTTGCTCTTATATGCCTAACTAATAACATTGAAAGGTAATATCTTAGACAGTAACAAGTGACATTTATGTAGAAAAATTACATGGTCTGAACTTATGAAGTGTCAAAACCAAAACACAAATAGCGCCATCAGACGTCTTAAACGTATTTTGGTAAAATCCTGTGTAAAAATAAAATTATTTAAAAAAAAAAAAAATTGTTTTGAGTTTTTGGTGCGCAGTTTTTTTTAAATTTAAAATATATTTTTTTATTAGTTTTAAAAATATTGAATTTTCAAAAATAATTTTTTAAAATTAATTTAAAATAATTATGATAATTAAAATATGCTTATAATATAAAATTTGAATCGAATCCAATAAACCATTATCGAAAAAAAACAAAAATAAAAAAAAATAAACGCTATATGAAAGGTAGCGTTAATAGACTTGTCCGGTAAATTTGGTTTTAACCAAATGATAGCCAATACCTAAAAAACTATTCTCAAAATTTTTCGAGTAAATTCAACTTTTCCTTAATGGTTGGTACTGTTAATTTTAACCCTAAAAATTAAATTTCAAAAAACCCCCTAAGTAATGTCAAAAGAATAACAGATACCAAATTTGGGGTAATCGTTTAAGCCGTTTAGGATCAAATCGTTCTACATACAGACGGACAGACAAATAGACAGTCAGAACAATCAATTTGGTTTTGGTGTCTCGATTGGTACTAGTGGTATGGGACGTGGGTGCACATTTAAAGTTAATTCTCAGTTGCAATGAGAACGTGGTTGAAAGAGCACGATTGCATGAGCGGGTTATAACCAGGGCTGTCGTTTAACTTCTTAAGAAAGCAGTACTTCAAGAAAACAAAGCAGTACACTGCAGTACGACAGTAAATTTTTTTTTATTTAAAACGAAAATTACGGTTATAAGAAAAAATAACAAAATTAACAAACAATTATTTTAAAAAACAATAAAATTAACAAAGTTGATAATATTGGTCTTAATGATCAATTGGTAAATTATGCTATTAATTAATAAAAACTAATTTATATTTTCACCCCACGTTTCGCTCATTTGCTTTCTGGCTTCCTCAGGGGTTCTTTATTAATAGTCTTTTAAAATACAAAATACAACAGTTATATGTAAAAATAATTTAAATTGCATCAAGTGACTTACTTTAATTATATAAAATTTCATTTAATTTTTTTTTTGTAATTCTGAAAATCTGTAAATTCAAAATTCTGCATTTTAAAATTCTGTATTCCAATTCTGTAAATGATGAAAGAAAAATTGTAGAACTTTGTATTTACAAAATTTTGGAGTACGGAATTATAGTCATACAGAATTTTGTACTCATTTACTGAATTTTGGTCACACAGAATTTTGAAATACCGAATAAGGACATTCTCAGCTTAGACAAATTGATTTTATTTCAACTATTTGTGAAACAGACATATTTTCTTCTTTTATCTTTTAGGCCCGATATAGATATCTTCAATGCGAAATTGAAGATGATTTATTATCATTATTTAAATGTATGTCATAAGGCTCTGGATAAATAATCGCGTTTTATAAAATTTGACAAAATATTTTCAAAAAAATCCTTTAACTGTACACATCAAAGCATGGATCTTGGAATTCTCTACTTGGAACTCTATATTAACTTGGTTGGTTAGTTTTAAAATATATGATAAGAACTTCAAGTATATTTTATTTGTAGAATTTATTTCAAAGTAAATAGAATCTGCTAGATCAGAATCTAGCCAGTTAGAAGAAAAAGTGTTTAAGAGGCAGCCACTGCTCTAAAACACTGTTAACAACGCCCTCAAGAGATAACCATCTTGTGAAAGACAGTTTTAAAATTTTATGATATGAAAACTAATGATTTGAAGATTTTATACGGAAAATTTCACTAACGAAAAAAATCAGTACCTTAGCCTTGTTGGCAGTACGGCAGTACGGAGTTTCAAAAGGCAGTACAAATGCTGTGTGTATGGGCCGCTTAAATCTACATCCTGAATATCAATTTGATTGTTTTGTTTGTATGTTAACATGCACTCGGATTAAGTCGCCCAGCGATAAGGCTGATTTGTATAGTTCAAGTAGAGACTAGAGATAAGAAAATATAGTAGCCATCATCGTAGTGTATTTTTTGTTTGTAGCTTTATAGTTCACATTATGTTCTAGGGTTAAAAATAATACAAGTATTTTCAGAATTGAAAACCGTATTTTATATTATAATACTTATATCCTTATATATATATTTACATATAATATTTATATATACATGACATGAGTGTTGGATTATAGGGTATGAAGAAATAAATACCCAAATCTTTGGAGTGGCGTTTCAAAAGAGAATTAAATTTTCTCGAAAGCCAATAATTATCGATAAGAAAATGTTAATATTGATTATGAGTGATTGATCCAAGTCAGATCAGTCTCTCTCAGTGGTCAGTGCTGCCGCTGGGATGGGAAATTTGAAAAGATCGCCAAAGAGGGTCACTCTCCTCAGTCCTCACTTCTCACTATCTTTATGACTATACTCTGTTCAGTTTATATTTTCAGTACAGGCGTTATGGAAAAGAGCTTTCAAACAAACTGGTAACTGGTTAACTGGTACCTGCTGGTGTTTGCATCGCAATCAACTTAAGAAATTGCCCCTGAAATAAAAACAGAACCCCTAAAATTGTGTTTGTAATATTCCATAAACACTGGTCGTATATTCCAAAATCACTTGTCTCCTTCCTGGCCTCTCGCTTATTGTGTTTATAAAAAAAAACACTGCTGCAGACTTAACATCATTGATGGAAATTACAACCTTTTTCTTTAGGTTTTTCTATGGAGCTTTCAGAATTGAAGCTTTCTTAGAGCTTTTGAGAGCATATATTTTAGGTTTGAGGATAAAAGTGTTGTCGCTGCGTGTTTTTCTGCTTACATTTATTCGTTTTCTTTTTCTTAAAGAAATTACTTGATCAAGATTTTGATGGAGTTCGGTTTATTTATTTATTGCATTTTTGATTTTGAAATGCCAAATAGTTTTTTTTTTTGGTCATGAAAATATATTGACTGTCTGGTTGAAGGTAAAGTGGCGAACCCAAAAGTGCATCAGCGATTATTTGCTGACGATGAAGGCATCATAAGCGATGATCTTATATCCCTGCAGCGAGTACTCTTGACGTATGGGTGGACGTTTTGGAAAGAAATGTGTAAGGTTTTAGTCCAAAAAAAAAGTGAAAACTTATGTTGTCTGTTTCCTCATCCACTCAGCCAATTTCAGACATTTATTTGAATTGAACAGTGCTTCCCAAATGCGTTTAAATATCCGGTATCTATGATTAATAACGAAGCAACTTGTGATGAGGACAGATGAGGACGGGCAAACTGTGCTATGTTCTGCGATCGAAAAATGCTCCCTAAGCTGAAAGATGCGCTTTACACTGCAGCTGTACGTACAGTACTTTCGTTCGGTTCACAATGTACAAAACGTATGAAAGTAAATTAGCAGCTGCTGAGATGAAGATGCTTCACATGACAGCTGGAGTAACAAAGCTTGACCGAATAAGAAGTACGAAAATCCGAGGAAGCTGTCACGTTAATAATACTATCTTAGAAAGAATTGAGTGCAACCGGCTATGTTGGTATTGTAATGTTGTAAAAATAGATTCCGCAAACCCCGTCAAATTGTTACATGTCTGAGCCCTATCAAAAGTTGGTGTTTTTGAATTGGTTGTACCAGGAGTGCTTAGGCCTACCTCTCACATCTCATCATTCGCGATTGTGTTCGAATGTTCTATGGTATTCACCCCTATTGCGATTGTCAATTGATATTTGATACTTAATATGAAAACAAAATACAATAACTATTCTGTACAAAATATCAATTATCAAATATCAATTGACAATCGCAATAGGGGTGAATATCATAGAACATTCGAACACACAATCGCGAAAGAGGGGAGGTTAAGCACTCCTGGTACAACTAATTCAAAAACATCAGATAGGGCTCAGGCATATACAATTCAAAACCGTGAGGCTTACTGAATTTTTCAGAGGTGAAACTACACCCCACAGGTCAAGTGGCAAAGTGAGAAGTGAAGAAGGTCGTCGGGAATTAAAGGAAAGAAGAAGAAGGGCAATCGGAACTAGGAGCTTGGATTTTTTAACACTTGAACATTTTTACCCCGACATTCCTTTTTAATTTGGCATTCGAGAAAATTTAATTCTCTTTTGAAAAACCAATCCAAAAATTTAGGTTATTACAGTCATTTGGTTCGGCCTGCATAACCCTCACAACACCCACACCAATTTGGGTGTTGTAAGTTAGTTTATACTATTTTTTTTTATATACAATATTTTATTTGCTCTTAGTAAAATTACATGCCAGAGATAATTTACAATTCATTTTTTCCTTAGACTAACAAAGTTTAAAAATCTGAAGGGGCTCTGCTTGGTTATTTGTAGGTACTATATACATTTTTAATAAAAAAAGTGTCTTAAGTCTAACAATAAATGCTTCTTAATATTAACTTATGGTAATATCGTGTCAGCGTGAGCAGTGCTGACAGTCGTTTTTTGCATATTTATTTCCCTTACATCATTTTGTGCACCTCAAGTTAATGTGAATTTTAAAGACAAACTAAACATTTTAAATTTCAAAAATTCAAAAACAATCTGGAATTCTGGAGTCTGAAGAGTCCAACTACTTAAATCCACACACCCCACCACACACCATACCACACACCCCACCACACACCCCACCACACACCTACCCAACCAGCTACGACATGTACACAAAAAGAAGCAAACATAATGTAGATATACAACATCTCGTGGTTGCCTCTTGTCTTTCGAATGTTTTTTTTTTTTCAAAACCAACCCGCATAATGTGCTCTTGAAGGATCCCGATATTTTTCCATCAGAGTATACAAGTCTTGAATCTGGATCTGGGTTGCATTTATTGTTCATCTACCCAAAACAGACGCTATTGATCGCATTTGGTGGCATATTAGCTTGCATGAGCGGAAGCTATCGCAGTTTGTGCATCACCTTTCCACTTGTAAACTGGGTGAAGGTAACTTTCCCTCTTCTGTATTTGATCGAAGACGATCCTTAAGAGATCGATAATTTGTTAGATTAGTGTTCTAACAAAGCTTCATTGTAGACTCAAGCCATCAACTAAAGGTGGCACAATAAAGTCAAAGACAGTTTCCACAATAAGCAATTTTGCAATATTTACCTGCTTTAAGTCCTTTTTCATGCTCTCAAAACACGTATCTTACAGATTCTTTTTTCTTTCTTTTTTTCAGAAAAAATAGCCGATCGATTCCTGCTACACGCCTTAGACCGATATTGGCACAATTCGTGTTTAAAATGTCATTGTTGTGGTGCGAATTTAGCGGACATGGGTTCGAGCTGTTTCACACGACGCGGCCTAATACTATGCAAAAAGGATTACACAAGGTAAGTCGATGTTAACTCTATGATTTTAAAAAGTAAGTTCAGGCAGGTGTTTCACATATTATTCTTCATCAATCACCTAAAGTCAAAAACCCCTTCTAGGTTTACGCCCCCGCATGTGTGTCTGTTCAGTCAATTGCGTCTTAACCGCACGTCTGATAAAACACATCAAATTAGTTCCTGCCTGTGTGTGTATGTGTCTGCCTCTTTCGTCCTTTGATTTGTATGATGCTGTGTCTTGAAGTGTGAAAATGCCTTGCCGCATAGATGAAAGTGAAGACGACTTTAGGAAGGTGTTATTGGCTTTTCTACTATACGAACGACACCGACTCCGGTAATGAAATTAAATTAAAATCTGCAAATCCTTATTCCTTTAACTGAAGACGACGACGACGTCAACAAGAATTCCAATGCCAATGCCAATGCCAATGACAACGCAACGGCCGACGACGACGACAAGGACTGAAACTTGATTGAATTTTTGGGAAGTCGACAGTCGACGAAGACGACATTGCACTGATTCGATTAATTTATCAAACAAATTCACGCGTGTCCTAGTTGCAGGTATGTCAATCGGAATTAGGTTTTTGATCTCCGATTTCGACTGAGCGCTCAATAATCATATCCCCATTCGTTGACATTGGATGGGCGTATCTACTAAAGTCAATGATTCACAGCCAATTAAGAATTAAATGATTAAATTAAAACGAAAAATTTATAATGGATATCTATAGAGGTACTTTACGTGTGGATACACCATCACCACAAATAACCGAACGAAACAAAATCCTTGCAATCAACTTTCGTCCTTAATTAATTTTTCATGCAATCACCCTGCAAACAGCTGCACACATCATCCACCCCCTCACACAATTTCATACTCAAAATGGAAATTGGAGGAATTCTTCCTTTGTATATGTATAAATAGGTTTTCATACATACATATATAAGTAAGTGTATGTTAAGGGGTTCCGCTGATATATACAGTTTTGTGGCAGTTTGACTGAACACGAGTATAGGGTGTGTGGAGAGTTTGAGTGCATCAAAAGGAGAACTAATTTCCGCAATACTTTTATCCCAGTCCCTTGCCTTTGCCGAAGCCAATTAAGTTAACAATGTATATGTAAGACCGCCCGTGTGTCCCTTTCTGGATATTCGTGGTTTGAGTTTCTTTATTGCAATCACTTCAATGGGAGGGTGTTGGCAATTTCTTGAAAAGAGATATACATATGTTATTTTATTTTAATCAATATATATCAACGATTTTCTTGGACTATTCTTAAGTTCCTTTTGTTCCGATGTTATTGTTCCCTTCGGAAATAATTCAACTTCGAATTCCATTCGCATTTGAACTAGAATTAAATCGAAAGTTCTATTGAATCATATCGAGTTCTTATGTTATTCTAATTCGAATTCGAATAATTCCAATTCGAACTCGAACCTGAGTTACCAAGGTTTTTCTTATTCGAGGTCAAATAATTCTAATTTCAACTCGTAATTGAAATGGAAAAATAGTAGAATTATCAAGGTTTCAATCCTTTCCAACTTTTATGTTAGTCGAACTCTAATTCGAATTTTAACTAGAATAATTTTAATTCGAACTTGTTTTGTAAAGTTATTTCAGAGGCTTTTGAAACTTTCTGCGTTCAGTTTACCGCTGTTTAGGTTTCAATAATTTTTTGCTGGTTCTATTTGTTTTTTTATTTTTTGGTTATTTTATATAAAAAAAATACAAATAGCATCTTAACCATAACTCCGAAGATGTATAGATTTTTGTTTAGAATCATCTAAAACAAGCAATGTATTTTCAGAAGGCGATTCGCTTGCAATTCGCTTTTAATTCGCTTTCAGCTCGCTCTAACTTTTCTATTCTTTTTCAATTCGCATTTAGTTCTTTCTATTCGTTTTCACTTCGTCGCCAATGCAACATCGTCATCTATTTATAATTCAAGCCCATAATCTTTTCAAGCATTTCTGCTCTTAAGGACTATTCACCTGAGCGACCAACGATCAAAAACCAACATTTACTTTTCCATCAAACGACATTTTCTTATTCTTATTTCTTCTTATTCTTATTATTCTATCAACCACCAAGGAAACATAAACAAAGGTGGTTTTGAGGTTATTCCCGCGATCAATTTGTTAATCGAAGTGTGGATCGTATGTGGAACGCGAATAAAGTTTGGCATTCCGTAACAATCATTTTGTAATTCGCGACGACCAATATATTTTCTCAAATTTATTTTATTTTACAAATTAAAAATCAAATTTTAGTGTCTAAATATTTATAAAAAATATACTTCCATCATTTGGTGTTGAGTTAGTGAAAAAGCTGGATTTAAAAGGTGTTTTTAATTACATTTATTCGTCTTTCGTTGGTCGCTTCCATGTGAATAGTCATTTAGTCCTTTCGATGCTGCTGTAATGTTAATTTGATGTCAAAACTTCCTCAAGGCATACAATACATCTGCTAGTCACCGGTTTATACAAAATTATTCTCGTTAACGCTAATCGATTGATGGATTTTGATGAAATTTTTTGTTTGTGTTTTTCGTAGAATGTTAGAGTTTCATAGTGTTGTTTATATTATTTATAATAATAGGTGAGGTTGTTGAAAAAAATTAAGTTTCGAAAGTGAATTTAAGGTACATATATCTTCATCATAATTATAAAACTAGCCTAAGTGACTGGACTTCGTTTGCGTCCAATTTGCGTCACAAGAAATTGATTAGCAGCCAACTAAAATTATTCAAAGTATACTCCAAGCCGTACAAACTGAGTAAAGGTTGTTTCTTATTTCGCCTTCGGTGGGATAAAATGTTACTCTATATTCTTTACGGTATCCCTGACTATCTATAAACAAAATGTCATGATGATCGGTTGATTAGGTTAGGCTTGAAAGCGTAACAAACAAAAAACAAAATCAATTTGTGTTTGGAAAGGTTCTTTCCGTCGGCTTTTTGATCACTGTAGTTTTTGCAATGAAACAACTACGTTACGAGGTTTTTGGCGGCCTTTATAGCGGCCAATGTTGTTTCATGACATCTGTCAAATAGTATGTTGTTTGTTAAGTAGGTACTGATGCCAAATTACCTTGACAAGTTACACGATTGAACAGCATGTCAAAATAATAAAACTTTTTTTTATCAAAATGATTGTCCGTTAGTGCAAACGGTCCCGTCCCTCCTTATTCTACTCTTCAACGTTTGGTGTTAAAAATTCTAAAATAGAACAGTCGTCTAGTTTCGGTAATCAATCAGCCAACATTCGTACGTCAAAGCAAAAGAAAGAAAGCTAAGAACTTCGCCGCGCGGCCTATGAAATGTACAGCAGAAGCCGATTCCACATCGTGCATTAGACCCCAACTTGCACCAGCACAGAAGCTCAAAGTTCATGACTATAGACAACGCAGTTTGTTTGCTGACTGGGATTCGAGGCGTTTGAAAGAGTGCCTTAATTTTGGACGAAAAATCATCTCTAGCCACGAGGCGCATATTTGGATGAATGGCTGTGTATACAAACAATATTGTACATGGGACGACACCAACCCACACGAGGTGCACCAATCCCCAAAAAGTCACCCTTTCGTGTAGATTTCGGTGAGACAGCCACTTTCAATGTCGAGCGGTACAGATCGACGATAACCAATTTTTTTTAGCCCAAATTGAACCATATTGATGACCCAAACGACATAAGATTCCAGCAGGAATCACACAGCGGACGCCACACTTCTGCATTCTGCATTACCGATTTAAGGCTGAAGATATCCCTCGCAATTGTCATGCGATATGACCCCGGTAGACTTTATCTTGTGAGTGGTCCTGAAGTCGCAGGATTATGCTATTAAACCACAAACGAACGATGCCCTGAAGGTGAACAAAATCATAAACCATTGCTCAAATTCAGCTGGATCTGTGAAGAAAAGTCTTTGAAAATTGAGAAACACGTCAGAAAGAAGCCGAGGCGGACAGTCTCACGATGTCTCATTCTTATTCATTCCATTCACAATGAAATGAAGGGGCCTTACATTTCATTTCATTTCAACATAATTTTGATAAATCTAAAGAAATCTCAATTCCGTCCATGTGGCTCGCAAGATCTGGCCCTTATAAAAGTCGAAGATCAAAATCACAAACCTAGAGTGTAATGTTGGAGCCGGCTAGTGAAGTCTTAACTTTTCATTGCTTCTTTACCCCTTAAACTCAATTGAATAGGTATTATGATTCCATTTATTTTCGTACATTACAACTTTTTTCTACATATCGTTGCTCAAAACTGAGTAAAAATTGAAAAAAAAATATTGAATAATAGAACAAATCTTTTTGTCAACACGATAAGATCAATGATGATCATTTGAATGGCATTTCAAATCTTTACCTTTTGAGTTCCACTCCCTAGCTATCTGGCTCCAGTTTCGCACGTGAAGTCGGTTGAGGTCCTCTTCCACTTGTGTGCGCCACCTGAGTCTCGGTCTTCCTCTACTGTGCCGTCCCTCTTGGGGTGGATTCGAAATTTTCCGGGCCGTAGCATTCACGTCCACCCGCTCTATATGACCCAGCCACCTGAAACGTTGAATTTTTACTCTTTTGGCTATGTTGTTGTTGCTGTACAGCCGGTACAGTTCTTCATTGTATATTCTTCTCCTCTCTGTTAATGCATACGGGACCAAAAATCACCCGGATAATCTTTCTCTCGAAGCAGCCAAAAGCGTCCTCATCCGCTTTTGAAAGCGTCTATTCGCCTCTACCAAAAAGCAGGACTGGGATGATGAAGGTCTTATAAAGGGACAATTTAGTTGCCCGAAAGAGGGCTTTGCTACTCAATTGCCGTCTAAGCCCGAAGAAGCAGCGAGGAAATTATGTTTAATTATAATGCGTTTCTGAGAGCCCTCATTTTCAGTAAAATTTGCTAGAAGCAGGTGTTTTACCTACACCTTTTTCAAGAATCACCGGTTCCCATCAGAACGGTACTGCTGGTACTTTCTAAGGAACCTGCGTACATATTTTTACGAACCTTTCAAAATCCGCTGTAGCGCCCAAAAACTTAAAGAATATTTTTCAATTCTGGTTTATTTCAATCGTTTGATAAGATCTGAACTGAGGAGTTCTTTTATCGCAAAGCCTGAATCCATGCTATGCCGACTTGGTTCGTAGGCCTGCCTAAGTCAATTCTTCAATTTCTGTTGTCAATTTACATTCAATTGTTTTGTGATTTCTAAAATGTCTTTCAAAACACGCCGACACCGCATTTGCTTCCTTCTTCAGAGAAAAATATAATATTAAATCTTTGACAGAAGAAATTCCTTTAAAGACCAACAACAACAACAACAAAGGAAATCGAACTCCAAAGAAGTCTGAACCTTAAGGACTTCTTTTTTTGGAAATCTATTAAATAACTTTAAAATTCACGTAAGTGAAGGAATTCAATATGCAGTTGAACCTCATAAAATTCAAATAAATAACTATCAAGTAGACAGCCCTAGAGATACAGTCTTAAACCCCCTCTCCAAAACAAGGTGATTAAGGCTGATTTCTAAGATATATACGGGAGGAGGAAAAGAAAAACTTCTAGTGTAATAAATGAAATGACTCAACGATAGACTAGGAACATGATTAACTAAGTAAACAAGACACTACACACACTCTTCCAGACTTGGAATAGACATTCCTCAGCGCTCTAACCCAAAATCACCCATCAAAAAGCAGCTTCCTTCCTCCTCTCCTTAGGTGTATAAACTGATCAAATTACCCACTCTACTTTCCTCCATATCATGCCAAAAGAAAGGACGAAAAAAGGAAGACCTTGTTACAAAGCATTTCTGTGTGTGCCAAATAATCACATTCATGAAATTATACCCACACCTATACATAGAGAAGACAACCAATCGACATGCAATTTCCAAATGGCAGCAAGCGAAGACGACGACGAGGACGACGACTAGATGGCAATCTTCTTCGTTCCACCACCTGGCACACAGAAACCCCATCCAACAGCCACCACCCCCAGAGCTGCCATAGTCGGCAGAAAATGTTCACACAGTCTTTCGATTGTATAGTGAATGTGCAATATATCCTTAAAGGAACTCATTCATTTTCTTCCCAGCCGAGCCACCCTTCCGGCTGCCATCGCCCCCACCCACCCCTCCGTCTATCCGTTTTAAACCACACATTCTTCATTTTTCATCCCTTCGAATGCATAAATATGGGGAAGAAGTTATAAATTTTAAAAGCTTCACGAAATCAGTTCAATGAGGAAGTTTTCAATCTGGAAATTAGTTTTTTGGGCGAAATAGGTAGACGACGTATGTAGGAGGTACACTCCACTTCCGTTGTGAGCTTTGTGGAGCAGGGGTGTGTTATGTTTAGGTCCTTCTTTTTTTGTAATAAAATAATAGTAATATACTCCGTTAGGGAAGAAGGTAGTCAAATTTCCCTTCATTCAGATGAATTAGAGTGGAGGGGAGGAATGGTATTACGTTAGGGAAACTAAATCCATTAAAGGAGAACCAGGAGTTTACTTGGCTCTATATAGTGTAATTCAAGCTTTGAGAGCCATCGAGGATATATAACCAGTTTGCAGTAACTTTGGTGTGCATTATACACCTGACACCAGCTTGTGCTGCCACCTATATCTTCACTTAACTCAAGAAGGATAATATTGCAATATAGCACGATGATGAGCATTGAACATGTTTGTTGGTAGTTGATCATCAGCATAACAATATGTTGATGATGATGAAGCACTATACACAGCTCATATTCATCTTGCTCGCGTTGTTCTCTTAACACCCTCCATTCCGCTCCTGATGATTACTTAGGGGTTGTGTAAGATCAAAGAAGGAATACGTAATGAAGTCAGGTAATTAATATCGATTCTTGGGGGAATGGTGAGTTTTGAAATATTAAAATATCATCGAAGGTGATATCATTGGGGTGAGGAAGAGGTGGACGGAAGTTGTTAGGAGGAACACTAAGAGTTGATGTATGTATTTAATTTTTTTTGTCTGTAATTTTGAGGTTGCCAAACTTCGTTTCTTTCCTGGACGTTTAAAGAAATTAAAAGGTAACGTGAATTGTCATGGATTACTGACCAAACTTTTTTTTTGGTGAGTATAAATAGCAGATCTTCTAACATTATTGCCATCTTAGAGAATTTTCTCAAAGTTATTCCAAAAATCTTACAAAACTTCCCAATATCCATCCCATTTCCAGTACTATTCTGCTATTTAATCTTTTTTTGCTACTTCCTCATTTTGATTCTCTCGTTTTTTCCACGCCAATCACTCGCGCAACCTTCAACATTATTTCCCAATCAGTCGCTAACATAATATTAAAATGCAATACTTATACTGGCTCTCAAGGTCTACCTCATTTCCCACAAAACCCTTGATTAATGAATCCAATTATAGCTCAGCCGATGGAATGGCGAAAGGTAACCTAAAACAAACAGTCTGAAAATTTCCCTGATGTGAAATGTGTTTGCGCTGCCGTTCGGCCCGGTATGGTGGCCCTGGAGGCTTACCCCACAATCCTTGTGCCTACAGCTTTAATATGAACCATACTGTATGGAATCCTCCACCAAGGTGTTTTCCCGATAAATCGTATGCTGTGTATATACCCTTACCTATAGTACTAGTTCCTGATAACCAGAATTACAATATTTCCTGGAGGGCAGCAAACTTGGGAAATTCGGAAGAGCGAGTGAGTTCGGCTATTGAATCCGTGGGACAGACCTGGTTAAATGGATATTTAAGTAAACGTGTTATAGATAATGCTAGCTAGAGGCATCCGGTGGCAAATCAGGAAGGAATTTCGGGTACCATCTGCCTCCCATTTGAAAAGTCTCTCAAAATAAAGGGTAGATTCTGCATCGATATTTATAAAACTACCCTTTCCCCGATGCGATGATGGTTTGAATATCTAGGAGAAAATTAATTCAGTGCCCACCGTCATGGTTTTCTTTTTGGCATCGTTATCCCTTTTCTGTGTTTTAGCAGCGATGAAAGACATATTCCTTCCTAAAATTCCTGTATGATGCCGGGCTAGGCACAAAGAAGCACCCTTTTGTCGTCGCTATCTTGTTGTCGCAGTTTTGTTTGTGCGGTGGGCCCAGATTTGTTTTCATCCTCTATATATGTACGTAGGGATGTAGAGGTAGTACAACGTGATAGAAACTGCGACAATTTCGGTGATGTGTGCACATTTAATTGGATCAGGGTTTTCTCAGCCCTCGAGCTCGCTATATAGCGATTGTATAGTGTTGTATTGTAGAAGAACAGGAGGCACACAAGGCTGCCTTGTCAATAACAACGACGACGGAGATTCTGGTTTTGCTTATCTTATTGCAACCACACACTATGTCGTCGATGGTTTGGCCAAGGCTCACATTGGCAAACCATGTGACTGCACCACACCGGGAACGGAATAAAATTAAACTCATGAAGGCCATTACACTGTGGCCTTTGTTTCATCCCCTTTTATGATGAGGGAACTTTAATTCGTTGAAGGCCACATCAACCCTTTTACAGGGTGTAAGGGACTTCTAATGCGTCAATTAAAATTTAGCAAACAGAACACAGTTTTTATAATATTGAAACTGGCTTTTGGTTGTGTTCGGAGAATTCTTTCCATTCCTAAACTTGTTCGAATATCTGGAAAATTTTGCAAGTACTGAACATTCAGTTAAGGGGATATCCTTATCTATAAGCTTAGGAGCTATTTTGCTGATATTTTCAGTCACTTTAATCACTTTTTCCATACATATGAAATTTCCTTGATTTGACGAATTAATAAGTAATTTTGGACTTCGTTTCCATTGTTCAACCTTTCACGTTTAGAAATTAAGTAAGTGTTTATCTCTTAAGTCACGAAGCGTAAACGGAGCCTTTAATTCTAAGTAAAGTATTGAAAAAGTTGTCAGATTCCGTGCCAAGTAGTATGGCCATTTCAATCGGCAATTCGCCTTATACACTTATACACTGTCACTTTTTCAGAAATTTACAAGACATTTTTATAAGCACCCTGTGGCTTCCTCATCCCCGGTCAAAGTGCAATTTTAATTAAAAACCTTCATGTTGTTAACTTTAATAGCCAGTAGCCAGACAGGAAGTCGTCCACGTTGCATCCAAAGAGGCCGCCAAATCTTTTATGAAATTATTATATGCACCTATTTCCCAAGACCATACTTACCTCATAAGCTCCGCAATTAAAATTTATACTCAGTTGACTATTTTATTGACGATTCTGCATATCTTCCTTAATTTGTGGACTCCTTTGGGTCATCAATCTAAAACGAACACATTTAATGTTTCAATTTTATTTCTTCGAAATTTTCAATCCATATACAGACAACCCCCCCCCAGGCCTTGGTAGGTTCAAATGAGTGGAGTTTAACCCTTTAAACCTCTCACTGCGAGCACCCCTCCACCCCCACCACACGCTTTTCATTCGTTATCGTTATAGGTTAGGTTTGTTCGTCATCTCGCAATCAAGGTGATTGTGTTGATACAAGAGATTGAAAACTCTCTAGTGATTTTGGACGTAGGAATTCACATGTCGTTTCACTATGATTGTAGTAAATTTATATAATATAGATGTATGTGTAAATGTGTATATTATTTGGCATCGACACTATGCGGTTACCATTCTGATGAAAATAGGTCCATATAAATGTAGTGCAGTGTGTAGTTCTTTATATAATAAAATTGAATTCAAATTGCTTTACAAATACAAACACACACACACACACAGACATTCTTGTTTTATATGGACGCCTTTCGGAACAAATACTTCCTTAGTTTATAGGATTTGTACAGGTTGTTTTAAAGAAACACTTTAATGTCAAATTGACAGTCAAGGCAAATATAAAATAAAAATTATAATTTTTTAACGGAGATATGTAGTTGTCAGGTGGCATTCTTTTCCCAAATTTGGTTGAAAAATTCGACTTTTTTGACATTTGAATAAAAATTTGATTCCAACACCTTATTCAAATGATTTTTTGCATTTTTAAAGTTTAATTAAAACAAAGTATAATACTTGTTTCATACGTTACAGAGCTTTGTTATGACATTCAAATTCGAAAAAATTATGTGTCGGACGAATTTTATTAATTAAATTTCATTTGGACATTTATTAGTTCGAATCTTACGTGTGGTAAACAATTTACCAATAATTGATAGTAATTTCGAAATTTTCGAAAATTATTTTGACATTTGAATTAAAATTTTACTCAATCACCTTATTCAAATAATTTTTTGTATTTAGAAATTAAATTAAAAGGAAATTTCATACTTGTTTCATACGATATACAAAGCTTTATTTTGACATTCGAATTCGAAAGTAATATTCGATAAATGTACTAACTATGTGTTGCACGAATTTAACTAATTTAATTTCATTTGGGTATTTTTTAATTCGAATCTTACGTGTAGTAAATAATTGATACATGTTTTGGCAGTAATTTCGAAATTTTCAAAAATTATTTTGACATTTGAAGTTTAACTCACTACACGTTTATATAGTTCTTTGTATATTTTAAATGTAATTAAAAGAAAGGGTTTGAATGCTACAAAAATAATTCAATTCGATTTTTAATTTAAATCGAAATTGCAGATTATCTCTGATTATAAAAGTCGAATGACTTTCAAATGAGTTCGAATTTCACTTTGAATAGACTTTAAACAAATTTGATAGAAATTTCGAATTCTAATTAATACTAATGTATCTTTTGATTGTAATTTAAAGTCACTCTCACATTCAAAAGAATTTCAAAACAGGACAAACAAATTATTATCGAATGAATTTACCAAAAAAAAAATCCAATTCCATTTCGAATTTTAATCGACATTGCAGAAACTATTAAAATACATAAAAAAACTTTGATCTATTGAAGTCCAATAACTTTCAAATGCATTTGAATGTTACTTTATATAAACTCACTCACATTCGAAATTTATTTCGAATTTGTTTCAGATAAAAATGAAAATAAAATTTAATTTGAATTTCGAAATTTTTTGAAATGATTAAAATACAAAAGAACTATCAATTTTATTTAAATGAAATTTGATTATCAAATTCTAATAACTTTCAAATGAGTTCGAATGTAACTTTGAATAGACTCAATATGTGAGTAAGTCTATTCAAAGTGACATGGAATTAATTCGAAAATAGTTTCGAATTGATTTGGATAAAAATTTCGAGGAAAATTTAACCTCACTCTCATATTCAAACGAATCCTAACAGGGCATTGTTTTTAAAGATTTAAAAAATGTAATTCATTCGATTTCGAATTTTAATCCAAAGTCCAATTTTAGTGTTCGAATAACGCTTTGAAGAGACATACTCACATTTGAATGAATTCGAAAGTAGTTTAGAATAATTGATTTCGACGTAAGATTCGATTGAATTATTTAAAGTCACTTTCACATCAAATCAATTCGAACACAGGACAAACGAACCAATTCGAATGAATTTAAAATTTTGAATTTATACGGATGTGCCTTTCGATTGAAATTCAACGTCATTCTCACTTTCAAAAGATTTCGAACAGATGACAAACGAAAAGGTTTCAGATCAATTTAAAAAAAATATAATTTTATTCGATTTCGAACATTAATCGAAATGCAGAACAACAATGTTTGAAATGAAGTTGTTAAATGCCTTTATAGTAATTCGGTATTAACTACGAAATTATATTGTTTTATTTTGAATAATTTTCGTGTGTTTTAACATTTTTCGAAGTTTGACAAAATGAAATAAAATTTACAGCTACACCCTATAATGAACATACAAATAATCATTATACGCATCAAATATTTTTGCAACACCCTGTTTTAAATAATTGCGCAATACAGTGTGCAAAAGAAAAAAACAACCACGCACACCCATCGAGAAGGTATTTTTCTCTCAAGACACTTCCCTGAATCATTATTGGGACATTATATGGTGGCCAACAATAAACGGACATCTATTGGCACCCAAAAGGAACTTGTGTAAATTACAAGACTCCTACCAAACTCCCATAGATTTAGAAAGCATTTCAGGAAGAGATCTTCCTGCATGCCTCACACATTTATTTAATTAATTGAGCAATTTAACTTACTTCTGTTGACCTGTCTTCTTGTCCGGTACTGTGCCTGAAACCGAAAAGTTCCAATTTATTTGTGTGTGAGTGTTTGTTTTGCAATTTTTGTTATTGTAATCTATCCATGTCTATATCATCTATTTGTTAGGCGAATGTGTACGTAGTATCTACATACGGCTTCGTTGTCGATATAGAGTTGAGATGCAAAAGCAAAGGCGTGAAATTGCTTGCAACTCTATAAGTTTTCTTCAAGTTTTGGACATGGTATTTGCTTATTTTAAAATCGAGGAGTGGACATAGTGATGAATGTGCTGAATTTAAGTGATGGAATGATGCAATCAAAATGAGAGTATTTGCGATCGATAAGATGCAATTAAGATGCAACTTGCAGTTTTCAGGACATTGACGTTTGAGGATGAAATTGGGGGAACAGATGGGGACTATATGGATAGCATTCCTGTTTTTCTTTATTTAATGATCCCGCAAGGATAACATCTCATTTATTTTGGTTCGAAGCAGATGCAGGGCTTTGTGTTTTCACTTCAAGACCAAAACTTCAAATTGATGCCATTAACATAACAATAGAACTCTTCGCTCTCCAGAAACGTTGTTAAAACTGGGAAGGAATTCTTGAAAAAATAACCATTCTTCAAGGACTAAGCTTGTTAAACAAGAATTTTCTGGCATTTTCTAGCACCAGTGCACATGTTGTATATAAAAAGCACCAACTGGTCCAGTTCGATTATAAGTTTCTGAATATTTGCTTCCCAACCACAACTTTTCACAGTTTTTTCTCATCAACTGCGGGATGTAAGAATACGATGTTTATTTCAGACGGGGCTGATTATGTAGCTTAATGCCAAGTTTTGGTTTGGAAAAATCTCATTTCTTTATTTTATACTAGCTGACCCAGCCGGCGTTGCTCGGATATACCATATATTTTCTAGATCCCGACAAAAAGCTCCACATATCTGGTCCAACATATTCCAGTATCTAAACAACATCGACGTTATTGGGTAAAATTTTGCCAAAGGCTTTCCTTTCATTATTTTGATTTGAATATTATGGATACAAAAAGATGTGATTGATTGATCCATAAATAAGAATAAGTTTTCGACAAAAAATTCCCCAGCGCCAGCACCTAGGGGGTAATTAAAACAGCGTAAGTAGCTTCATAAAACATTAGCTATCTGTCTGTGAAAGTCACGTCAAAATCGGACAAAAATAAAAAAAAATAAGAAAAACGAGACCAGCGCCATCTAGCGGTGCAATGTTCCTAAGAACGTTATTATTATTTTTATTTTATTTTATTTTATTTCATTTTACTTTGTTTTATTGGTAATTATACCCTTTTGCGGCCACCTGGTTTTTTTACTGTAAAGAATTCAAAACTGAACCGATTTCTGTCAGATTTCAGAGAGTTTTTAGTTTTGAATGCTGGGAAAAAAAACAATTTTTATGATCAATCCATCTTAACTGTTTTACCTCGCCCAATTGAATTCATGAATTTTTATCGTAATTTACGCAAAAAAAAAAGCAGAAAACATCAAAAAGTTGTTTTTTCAATTTTTCTAGCTTTAAATAAAATCATCAAAAATATGTATTAAAGAATTTTTTTTGTATTTTCATATTTTTTAAATAAATCCGCCGGCAAAATGAGCATTTAAATATCCAGGTTTGAATATTGTTTACAAAAAAAAAAAAAAAATAGTGACCGCAGAAGTGTATAGTTACCGTCTTATTTAATTTAATTTAATTTTAATTTATTTAATTTAATTATTTTTATTTTATTTTATTTTAAGTAATTATAATTAATTATATTATTTTATTTTATTTTATTTTCATTAATTGTTTTTTTTTAAATTTTTTTAATTTAATTTAATTTTATATTATTAAAATATTTATTAATTTAATTTTTTATTTTTTTTTGGTGTTAAACAAACTTCGGCACAACAAACTTACTGTTTCTTTACAGAATGTAATGTCATGTTTGATTGTCTTTAATGAGTTTTTTATGAGAGCATTATTATAGGCATTAGAAAACTTGTTTTTGAAAATAACGAGTTAACGGATTTGAATAATCAGTAAAAAAAATCATTTCAAAATCAATCAAACATACCCAATGATGGTAAAAATGAACTGACGAATCTATAGTTGCAAAAATTCTTGTTCCAAGCAAACAGATCAGATTTTAATCTCAAAACAGAAGCAAGTCTTTGTTTGATTTCGAATTTACCTCTGTTTGACTTTTTTCTCAGTGTAAATATTTAAATCGACTTTGGTAGGTTCCGTGTTGGTAGCACATTAGCTCCTCAATCCACGATGAGATGACATCATGTATTGGCTCAAACAAAATCAAAGGCAAAACGAGCGAATGAAAGGCCAAACATCAAGTCACAAATAAAACAGCACAAAACCCACACAAACACAAATGATGTACATAGTCTATGTTCATGTACACACAAACTTTAACTAATTAAATTAATTGAATTGAGCTGAGAAAAGCAATTTATTATTTCATTACGATTAGATTAGGTTTCTACAATGAAAAACCTAAACAGAAGATGGAGGAAGAGGAGGTAGTCAGCCATCAGCCAGGCAGCTAGAAGCAGCATCATAGATTGCAGCACACGCAAAACACCCAAACACACCCACAAAATTCCCATACATAGCGCACACTGTCTGGTTCGGGGAAATATACTAAAGCCAACGGAAAAATGTGTTAATTGAATTTCTAATTAATGAATTCATTAAATTAATTTATTTAATTGAATTACCAAAAGGGAAAAGTGTGGGGGAAAAGAAGAGGGGGGGAGTTGGCCTCGACAGCATCAGCATGGGAAAGAGTCATCACAAAAGAGGACAAACGAAACAAAATAAAAAATAAATATATGTGTTCATGAGGATCTGAGGGGATACCCACCCGATACGCCCTCCTCCTCGTCGTCGTCGTAATAATAAAGGATTGGCCTATACGAAGCAAAAAGTTTGTTTTTCTTTTCGTTAATTAAAGCCAAATTGGAAGTTGTTAATTATTTTGCAGTGCGTCACATGGTGAACAGGGAATGAACACGAACAGCACTCTGAACAGAACACTGGAACACTGAACACCCCTTTGTACCGTTTGTTGTTCGTTTGTGTGTGTTGGGTTTTGTTCTATAGTTCGGTATAAGTGTGTGTGTGTGTGGTTGCTTTGCCTGCTGCCAGCAATTGCTGATTGCTGCCTGGCCGGGTTCGCTTGCACAATTCATCCGAGAAAATCCATTATAATGAGAGCAAGTAGAGGAGGCTCGTAAAAATCCGATGCTATTTGCCATATTCTGGCCAATTAGTGAACGAATGAAACGAACGTTGTTTTGGCAGCGTGTTCCCCAAAGTATCCAAGCCCCACTCCTTGTTCTCATCCCTCGCCTATGCCACTCGACCCCTTCTCCACCATATTACTCACTCGCACTAATAACTGAAATGTCAAGAACCTAAAAACGAATAGTGCCTGCTGGTGCTCCTGCTACTGCGGCACGGCGGCGGTGGTTCAGTGCCTTTAACTGGGCTAATTAGTGACAAGACTTTTTGACTTTGGACTTTTTTTTTGTCGTGGTTTTTAGTTTGTTTGTTTGGTGTTGTAGTATGTGTGTTGACTGGATGTATAAGCTGGCAATAGAACAGCATCCCCATCTGGGGCTCTCCTTAGCCTTTTCCTCCCCGAAGACCTTCTTCGCCATCACCACCACCACCACCGTCACTTTGTTACTCTTGTTATTTATTTCTTTTTTTGGAAGCATTCTTGCCATTTCTTTGTTTCTATCTATTCCAACTACACTAATCCGGACAAAAGTTGAGGTTGAGGGCGATTTTGTGGCGGCGGTGGTTGAATCTTGAGTTTTAGAATGGGGTTTTAGGTTTTTTTATTCTGGTTAACAGAGTACGTTTCTAATAGGCAAATGTGGGGGCGGATTTGATGGATGACAGTAGTTGAGGAACCAGTAATTTATGCTGTAATCTCCTTCACTTTGTCTAACACTTCAATGGGAGTTTTATGGACTGGCAAACTCTAATTGGCGACAGTGATTTAAGTGGGAGATACTTTTATTTATTTTATCTTTGTGGAGCTGATTTTTTTTCTTCGTTTTTATTCTGTGACTTTTGGTATTTTACTTGAAGTTCTTTTTTTCTGGGATTCAAGAAAAATAAAATGATGAAAGTGTTTAATTGTTGTAAATCATTTTGATGGCATTTACCTATAACCTGACAAACATTCGGCATTGGGAGACAGTTCTGAAAAAAAATGAGGATTACTTATTCATTTGAAATCCTGACAGCAATTTCATTCTAGCAAGGTCTTATAATCTTGAGGTGAGCCTATTCACGTTGGGTCTATAGAAAGGTCAGGTACATATACCACGTATATGCGTATATAAAGCCACATTTAATTCATACGAATGTTATGAATCATTTATCTATTTGCACTTCTTTTTCATCTTTAACAATCCTTATGATCTAGACTGAATCCATAACTCTTCAATTTCTTTGTTTCACTCCTTAGCTCCATCGTTGCATTTATTGATCCAGAAATTTGTTTATCTGCCTTTCTACCGGGATATGTAGCACTACTTTCCAAAAAAATCAAACGTGTTAAAACTGAACTGTCTGACACTCCAGCTATTATCGAGAGATTATCGCTATAGCATAAGCAGTGCTTTTGGCTCTTTACCGAAATATCGAACTGGTGGATGAACGATAAAGTTGAGATCCACCACCCTTAACAACAACATCTCCGAAAAAAAAACAACATGGCGATAGTTTCTGCAATTCCAACTACTTGTCCGCAGAGATAGCCATCGTAAAAAAGATGTACCAAGCTAACTCCACTTGGTGCTTTAGCAGTCTTTAATGTAGGTGCACTCTAATGCACCTTAATTTTGAGCCTATTGAACCTCAGATTTAAAGGTTATGGTAAATGACATCTTTCTAATGCGCGGCTTTTCTTATGGTCATTGACTTTAACAAAAGCACGCCCAAGTTCTGCCGCAAAATTCGCCCAGTAAAGGTTCTAAAGGGTCTTTCATTAAACGCTTCCTAACTTCAAATATAAATAAAACAAACTGTGTGTAAGATATCATCGAAATTTTTTAATCGCTCGAAAGGCCTATTGTTGCCATTATGTGTTGATTATAACATCGTTTAAATGTCCGTCGCCGCTTCTCTTGGTGGTGCGCATCCGAAGTGTCCAATTTTCAATGACTCTAGCGCATAATTTGGGATGAATTTGACCGTTGGCATTGGTTATGTTAACTTTGAGGGCCGCTGTGGTTTGTGGCTATTCTTAAGAATACCCTACAAGAAAAAGTTTAATGGGGTCAAATCACACGATCTCGGTGGGCAGTTTACATCACCTCCACGTGATATGACCATGCCCCCAAAAAGCTCGTGCAGACTGTCCAATGTGGCATGAGCTGCGTGGCACGTGGCGCCGTCCTGTTGAAACCAGATGTCGCAGGCGTATCATCCAATTCAGGCTAAAAGGTAACCATCGACGAATGATGAACTGACCAGCATCGTTCTCAAAGAAATATGGACCGATGACGCCGGCAGCAAACAGTGACTTTATCGGGATGCATTGGACGCTCTTGGATCTCATATAGATTGGTATTGTCCCAAATTCAAATATTTTGTTTGTTCTCGTACACATACATCCAAAGTTTCGGAACGCGGAAAGTTTCCCGAACAGAACACCCATTTTGATAAAACAATTTTTCGATTTGCTTACAGAATATTGCGGAAAATCCACCTGTAACATCAGATTATAGCACTTCTTCTTTACTCGATAGAGTAAATGGTTTTATGAGACCAATTTCGCGAAAGAGAGGAATCATCTATCTAGATGGCTTACTATCAGCCATGGCCATTCGTTGTTCAACAACGCCTGCAAAACCATTACGGCAGCCTTTCCATCTCTCCTAATATTCTTCTCTTTTGAATGAAATGTCTATAAAACAATATCAAAGAAAGAAAGCTTTTTTTTTAACCGGTAACAAGCCTTTCGCTGCAATAAGTCAACTGGTGATCTGTTGATATGTCATGGGTATAAGTAGAACCAATTTCCACATTTCCTAAAGGTAAGCCTAGTACTAATGCACTTGATAATTCATAAGAGTTTGATAAATTCCTACGCCAATGGGGCTCTTTTATAAGATATACATTCTTATTGCAAACTTGCAAACCAACCCAACCCCATTACAACTCGAACTAGAGACTACAAGTTGAAAAAGTCTTAAAATTAATGCTGGTGTACCACAAGGTTCCGTTTTATACTCGACTCTCTTTTTAATATCCATCAATACTTTTACCTGTTCGTATTCTCCACCAGGTTCACAACCATGTTTTTTCTAAGTGGAACTTTGCCAGTGTTGCATTCGGCTGATTTAACAATTTAACCTAAATGAGCGCAGAGTTAAAGAAGTCTATGCTCTGACGATCACCAAAACCAAAACAAAGCTAAAAGGCCCCGAAGGAGACACTAAAGAGTTTCGAATCAAAGTTGTTGTGCCCCAAGAAAGTAGAGTGGACAGTAATTTTACAGAAATCAGAAATTAAGATACTTCAAATGATAACAGGAGTGTAACAAGAGTGATTAAATAAAAAGCAAAAATCAAATATATCTTATTGGAAAAAAATGTATGACCAATTTAGCTACAGTTTGTTTACTAAAAAATTGTCAGTACACGTTAATTTTTCACTTATAAAATTTTATTATATGGTTTTCGTAGTGCACATCACAGGTTATCAGTCTTAAAAAGCTTTAAAAAAGCTCCAATTGTGGAAGCTCTTCAGCAAAATCCAAAGAAAAATCAACCATTATTTGCATTAACGAAGATAATGACTGTTTTTTCAATACACAAAAATAGGGTTGTTTTTTAACTACAATTCGTGTATAAGGCGTAGGTTAGTTAGTGGCTGAGCTTTCAATGTCACTATTAAGGTGGAAGATGTCGAAGAGCAAATAACAAGCATCTTTTTTCGACGCTTTCAATTATATTTATGGCAACTTCGTAGATAGGACACCATAAACATCAGAAGTACTTCAAAATAGACACAAGATCACTATATAAAATCTTAGCGGTGTGGGGGTCAGGTAATTTTTTAGAGAATCTCTGTTATTGTATCAATGTGGGGATAAAAGGATAGTTTAGTGTCTTATAAAACTCCTAAGTAATTGAAAGCATCAACTCGTTCTATAATGCCTTCTTCAATAAAGTATCATGGTTCCCAACTCTTCGAATATGTCATCTCATCACCTTACATTTCCTTCTGCTTAGTTCCATTACATTTGAGCAACACCAGGCAAAAACTTTTCAATGTCATGTTGTAGGAATAAATATGCATTCGGCTTCATTAAACCATATAAAGGTTTAAAGTCGTCAGCAAAAATCTTGCAATGTGAAATACCTGAAGCGATGTCATTAAAAAAAAAAAAAAAAAAACTAAAGTGGGCTAAAGTGGCTTCCTTGAGGAACTCGGGATTAAATATTTTTTATCTTAGAAATGCAGTGTTAAAAAATTACAAATGTGTATGATTTTTCAAATACGATCTTATCCAATCAATTATCCCACTTTTGAAAACCTTATTTTTCTAATTTAAACTATAATTTAAACAACTCGGCGAATCCACCCACAGAATTGGTTGATAATATACAAAATCACCAGGCCTTGGCTACTTAAGGAACTGAAGCGCCAAAAAATGTAATGTATGTTATTAAAAGTCGTACAATTTGTATTTGCTTGATTTTCTCAAAATTCACTTTACTTTATCCTTGGTGATACAGCTAAACCCGATAAATTTGCGTTAAATTTATCTAGTATTTCCACTAAGTCGTGGCGAAAATCGACGTTCCTTGTAGCTAAGCTAAGGATTCCTAGTCTAGTCTGAAGACGTGCCTATCAATGCTCATCATTCAATTTGTATACACTTCTGATGGTAAATTCTTAACATCCGCGGCTCAGTAGTTTTTTGTCTTTTTAAGTGCTACGCTTACTCCTTTAAGTTCTAATGATCTTTTATCGTCCATTTCAATTGATTCCTCCATTCTTAATTCTTGTAGGTACCCCCCACTAAGTGCTGCACACATTATAATATTCCATTTGAAGATTAAATTCCCACTTTACAAGGACACCTCCAGCCACCACAATAGACACTTCCTTTAAACGTTTCAAGACTCAATCCAAATGCCAAACACTGCCAGTTTTTTTTAATCTTTCTAATCGCCGTCCAAATCACAAGCATTTTCGATCGATTTAGTCTTACGAAACCATGAATCTAGGTAGAAAGAACGTACAAAAAAAATAAACAAATCAAAATCCAAAAAAAATACGTAAAAAGTCCTTTACCAGTAAACGTCAGCCAATGTAGAACAACACCACAGGCGACAACTTAATATTCCACTAACAATAGAAGGACATCAAAACCAACAACAACAAAAATCAATTTTCAAAAAAAAATATACAATCCTGCCAACCAATGCCGCACGCCGCCGACGACAATTTATTTCAATTCAACCAAGCCAAGGCGCGGCAGGCGTAGCAAATGTGTTGCAAACACGCACTTTCGTCCTTTTGAATTGCTTCCAATTCAGTTCTTATTCTCTCTCTATAGCGATGTATAAGGACAAGGAAAGCCTACCAGATATATAGCCACACCATCAGACAATCAATATGGTTATGTAAAGGAGAGGGTAAGGGGTGTTCAGAAATATTACGTCAAAAAGGCCAAATCAGGAGAAAGGCAATGTGTCTTGTAATATTTCATTACGAAGACCCAATCCGATTGTCCCCATGAGCGACGCTGCTGCTAGTTGAATTTTCGTGACGCCCGCTACTGCCACCGAAGTCCCAGTTAAGTTGGCCTGTTAAGCCCACCTTTTTCGGGCTTCACTTCTTCTTCGATCAACATGCGACAATCGAGCGCTTATAAATTGACAATTGACACGAAAATTAACCAGCTACCATCGAAAATGCTTCCACTGTCACAATCAGGATGTTTGATCGGTTGGATGTGGGGGAGTGGCTGGTTGGTAGGGAAGGGATATCCCAATTTGTTATTACGTTAACAGTAATTCTATTATGACAACGTATTTTTTGATTGCCTTGTTAATAGTCAGGACGACAATGAACCGAAAGAGAGGAGTCGAGGTACGAAGCGACGAATATGAGCAGTCCTTGCAGCAAGTCCTTAAGCGAACGTGATGTGCCATCGCATACTCCTTGTATTCTCGAAGGTTGAACGAAGAAAAGGGCTATTATGTCCCGGGATGGCAAGGGTGGATTATTGCAATAAACTGTCAATCAATGGGGGTAGAAAATATGATTACAATATTCACAAAAAACACACACATACTCATACTCACAAGGACCTCACATATTGTGTTATGTATTTGTAGTAGATTGGCAGGAAAGTGGTAATGATTTGTTTGGTACTTTGGTTTATTGAATAATAATGTTATGCAGTTAAGTGTTTAGTGGTGGTGGTGCTGGTGGCTATGGCTATACGGCTAACAATGTTGCGGCTAATTTGAATTTGAAATTTGGGAATTACTGGAATTACAGGTTATCAATTTGAGGAAAATTGATGGATGAACGAAAGGGGGAGGAATTCGAATTTGGTGTTATTCAGCCAGCTGGATAGAAACGGGCGTGCTAGTTGGGGGTGGTCACTGTTGCCAACGGTTGGTAAGTGAAAGTGAGAATGTTGAACTTTGAACTTTGACTGTTAATAGAGGCCATATTATTAAAGATACATTGGTCAATTTGGCTGTTATTTTTCCAGTATGTTTTTCCATGAATTGTTTTATCACAATTGCTATTCTCTTTATGAAATGTTCCGGGCGTTTCCCTCATGTTACGGTCGCTTTAATCGTCATACGAAAAGGACTATTCGTGGTTTGGTGGATGAATTTGAGTCCACTGCTTCAGTAGATGATCAACCATACGTCGACGAAACACAAGATCTGCCGAAAACATCGCCGCTGCTCGTGAGATTTTGCAGGAGAAGTCAAGTCGCTCACAAGAAATCGGCCACAACTTGGCGAATTTCGTGAATTGGGCCTACACCCGTACAAAATTCAACTGACTCAGGAGCTGAAGGTAAACGGTTTCTTTATAAACTTCGGCGATGAGTTCCATTTCTGGATGAATGTGTTTGTCAGCAAACAAAATTGTAGAATTTGGGCCGATGTCCATCTACTTAAGATCCAAGAACGTTCAATGATTACCAACTTCTTTTGGCCTGAATTAGATGATATAAACACCACCGGCATGTGCGGTTTCAATAGCACGGCGCGCGCTACGTTGCACACAGCTTATATATACTGGGTTTTAAGAAAATATTTCTGATAAAATGATGGCTGAATAGTTGACGACTCAATTTTTTTAATTAATTTCGTCCATTTTTCCTCACATTTCTATTGACGAACTTTGGATAAAGTTACTAAAAAGCTTGAGGATTGTCAACGACTTTCAACGGCTACAATTCATATAATCAAAACCCCAAAATCGTAATGCTCAATTGTCTTAACCAAATGTTGACATTTCCCAGGCATGGAATTTTTTGTGCAACAAAACCCAAGTAGACGGCTTTTGAATGACTTTTGGGCCCTCTTGTTGATAAATTTTTGGTAATTGTCAACCAAGTCCAACGGCTATAAATATCATGATAATAGTGATCAATTGGATTCCCAATCCCCTGTATAGAGCGCTCAAATAACTGAACCAAATCTTTATATTTAGCGTCCAGGGAACATTTCGAGGAATAAAATCAATGTGGACATTAAAAAAAAGAACGTCTAAATTCAAATTTCAAACATTTATGCGGAAATTACCATAGCTGCCAAGCTTTCCTTTTTCAAAAAAAAAAAAAGGTGAACAACAATTTGACGACATTGTTGTTCACCTTTTTTTTTTTTGAAAAACGAAAGCTTGGCAGCTATGGTAATTGAACCTGCAATAAACAAGCACTTTATGAGTTAAATGGCTTCTCTTTGATAAGTCTAGCGATTTAAACTTTATGATTCGACAATTTTTCGTCTGCATATAATCGCCTGTAAAAAAATGAGTCTTACGCTTCTTTTTATTTTCTTTTAATAACCCTACTCCCTACATAGCCTTCTGTTGCATCTGAACTTGGATTTAATATGCCTCTCCTGCCGGCTCCATTTAGCCTGCCGTCTCCATTTATCTAGTCGCTCCATCGAAGACTTGTGATTCCACCGAATAAAGCGGCCGGCAGCTCTACTTGGCTGAGCCATCATTTTTTGACCTGACCCACTTTGTTCTTCCTAATATCACATCAATGTCGTCAGCAAAAACAATTAATTGTTCTGATTTTGTATAGATAGTTCCTGATTGCTAGCCTTGGTGTTTTGAAACAGCTGGTGGTGTCAAAGTTCTCGGTGGAACCCTTCCCATTTTCGACGGAACAACGAGCATTATCCAATGTCATCCTGATAAGACGTATCAGTCTAGAAGGAATTACAAAGCTGGACATGGCACGGTACAGTTCATCCTTATTACACTGTCGTGGGCTTCTTTAATGGATGAATTGTTTATCGTAGATCTCAAGGCCTGAAACCGCCTTGGTAAGGAACTATTAGTTTGCCAGCAAACCGCTTAAGAAGTTGCCATAAAATGCTGGGCAGAATCTTATAGGCGATCTTTGAAAAACTAGATCCTATTTAGTTGCTGGAGAGTACTTCATCGGCTTTTTTGTGGATTGGGAAGATTGTACTGAAATTCCAATCATAGGGCATACTTTTTTCTCAATATATTTTGCATACGGTTGGTAGTATGCCCCTGATAAGATCATCTCCAGCGCTTTTTTAAAAATTCCGCTTGTAACCCATCGGCAACAAGCCGAAAGATTCCATTCGTACCTTTGCATGACCAAGGGTTAATTCTCCTGTATAGAACTTTCGCACTTTTTTCGGGTTAAAACACCTCTGCACCTCTTCTCGACTTCACGTTGCTGGTGATGTGTTTTCTTTTTTCCTGAGCAAGCGTCTCTCATACTTCATTGCTCAACGTAGTGATTTTAAGATACTCTAGTTCTCTACCGGAGGTACGACCTTTATATCTCCGTTTTGGTTATGTCTGTCTGAGCATATTCTAAGTCGAACCAGCAATGTGGTTGTGAGAACCCAAGACCTCTGCGATTTCGTATGGCTTCATGACATAGTTGCCATTGGTCTTGCGTTTTGATATTAATTATCAGTCACTGTGACAGTCGCTTCCAATAGCAGTCGTGCTACATTAAACTTCCTCTACATGGCTGTTGAACGCCTATAACAGCTTCCATGCCAACTAGATGGTGATTCAAGTCCTAGTCGAAGTTTGCTCCTCGGAATGTACAAATGTTCAGAATACATCAGGAGTGTCTTCCATCAATCGCGATGTGATCGATACCATTTGTCCTTCTGGATGTCAAGACGAGATAATCAGGTGCTTCTTAACACCATGTTTTTCCCGCTGCAGAATCAATGAGTCCTGAGTCCGTTTCCTGACGTGGTATTGTGTTAGCTTTGATTTCCGATTGTCTTACCAAAGATGCTCTACCTCCCAATTTCGGCGTTAAAAAGTTTTCCAATAGGATTCAAATGTCATCTTATGGGCACTGCTGGTACGTTCTTTCAAGGAGCTCGTTACAAGATTTCTTTGGTAGCGTCGTTTTTCTCTTCTGTGGGGACATGAGCGCTAAGAAGGCTTGATTATGAGAATTTGGCTGTAATTTGTTTTTTTTTTTGCTGTCACCCTCTTTCGCTCAGGTATCTGCAACCCATGGAACTGATGAATGTAAAGCTCTTCGTAAGTTAACCTTTCGACACTAAGAGCCTTAACGCTCAGGGCTCAGATTTACAAAAAAAAAAAAATAACAACTCTGTTCTGCAAGCTTCATTTTTTTGATTAGAAGTTGAAGAAATCTGTTTCGCTCTTTCTCGTTTGCTTCAGAATACAAACCTGAAAACAGTTGTAGTTTTTATCAAGCAAACGGGAATATACCAGAACAATATTCTTTGGGCTTTTGGTCTGAACGGTCTACCAAATCTTCATTTTTACCATTTTTTTATGAAACTGATGGCCGATTATACTATGGCTTATTTACGTATCCTATTTTTTACGTCAAAATCAGAATGGAATTCTACGGATATTGACAGAAAGTTGAAAAGCCTGATTGTCTAAAAATTTTACTTAAATAAATATTGCGCTACACTGAGGCTTTTGCCAACATTTGTCTGGAGTTTGGAAAATATCAAACTACGTTCTGGAGCCGAAAAAACCTTCACTCGAGCCTCGTTAATTTGATTAAGGCTTATTTCCTGTCGGGCTGAATTGAGATAGATAAGAAAACCTCCTTATAACGTCACATTTGGTATTGATTAATCCCTATTTTGTTAAGTTAACCTTGGACGGTTTAACGGCTAAAATCACCACAACAATAAATGCTCGTATGCCACAGGGCTCCATTTGGTTTTCCAGTCTTTTTCTCATATATATTCCAAGGTTGTATCGAAAAAAGTAAAACTGTTAGACTGAAGTCTATGATAAATTATGCACTTTACACTCTGATTTTTTCAGCAATGTCAAGTGGGCGGGAAGATATCACTCGCGTAGTTAACATATCCAATATTCTTTACTGAAATCCAACTCTAAAGCTCTACATTCTACAATCCTTGCAAAGGTGTTGGTCATTTACCTATCATGATACAATTTTGTGATTCAGTATACTGGACTATTCTAACTCCTTTACAATAGTGATGCCTCTTTGGAAGTTTGGTTAGATGACCCTTTGTCATAAATCTATCTCTCCTACCACTCCTCTCAAAAGTGACAATACCAGCCGAAATGATGTACAAGCTTTGAACTGACACGAAGTTAGACTTTTGTTTGTAGCCCGGATATAACCCATTACAACGTTCATATGCAAACACCCGAGATGAAAGGGACGCAATAAAACATTAAATAATAAAAAAAAAATAATAATAACTCCGGGTGTAGAAACTGAAGGGTTGGTTGATTCCTCGAAATGTAATCACAAGAATATATAGCTCTGTATAATAATTTAATGGGGACATTATAACGTTAAGCCTTGTTAAAAAGTGAGTGAGAGAGAGAGAGAGAGAGTGAATGAGTATTATGAAAAATGGTATCTGGCACTACTGAAACACGCACAATTCAATGTCCTGGTAATGACGCTGGCTGGCCCCCTGCCAGAGTATATTTTGGGAAAACAAAACCCTTCGATGAGTTATTACCCGTTTTAAATGACAGCAGCAACCACCTTCTGTAAACATTCCTTTTCCAAAATTGCCTACCCCATTACTGTGCTGGGCTTAGAATATATCCTGGTTTTTTGTTTCTCCTTTATTGCGCTGGCTGTTGCCACTCCTGCCTGCTTGCGTCCTCTTTCCTTGCCAGGATGAGTTTGTGAGGGTTGACGACCGCCACCCTTGTGTCCATTTATCAAATTAAATTCATTATGTTGAGGGGTGCCTCTTCGGCTTTCATCTATCGTCCTCATCCTCGTCCTCGTCCTCTATGCCATGCGATAATTAAATGAGATAATTAAATTGAATCCTTTTGTTATTTGTTTGTTTTTTCTTCTTCTTTTTTTTTTTTGCTTAGTGTGTGTGGGCTTGGGTTGTATGAGTCGAGTTGTTGTGGGGGTTGATGCGAAAACCACTCTTAATTGTGTATGCGGGGGATGAGTCTTAGAAAGTGATAAAGATGGTAGGAATTGCGAAATTAATGTTGGCGGCATATTGTCGTCCTTGTCTTGGTTTTAGCTTTTCTTCTGCCAGTCTCTTCAATCTAATATCATCATCCTGCTTCCCTTCGAACCCCTATTTAATCATTGCCCACCCTCCTATCACGGGCGGCACAACTTAAAAGGGACCAATTTGCAATTATATCTTTTTGCTTGTTGATGGAATTTAATCGATTTAGAAAATTAAAAAAAAAAAAAATAGAAATCTTGAAGAAAATTAATTAATTTGTAATTCTGTTTTTTTTTTTCAGTATGTTTGGATGTTCGGGTACATGCTCGGGATGCGGACAAACGATACCACCCAATGAATTGGTAGCTAAAGCGATGACTCCAATCAATCAACAAACAACGAACTTAGATAACCAAAAAAATAGTCCAAACAATCTGTTTGTGTTCCATTTGAAATGTTTCTCATGTACGAAATGCGGTGCACACCTGAGACCTGGAGATAGGTAAGTTAGATTTGTGTTTTCGGTAGTTGTAATTAAAGTTTTTTTTTTAATTTGTATGTTTGATGATTAAAATTCGTTTAATGGAAGTGGAAGTGTTCTGGGCGATCAGAGATCAGAGATTGGACAAAAAGATTGTTTTTTTTTCTGATGAAATTTAATTAAAATCAAGTTAATGATCTCACTTTAACAACGTAAAGGTGCGTGTTTGTCTATTTCTAGAAGTGGATTTGGAAGAGGGAATCTAAATTAATTGCAATAAAATGATAGCAATCATGAATCTATTTTTGTAGACGTCTAGGTTTTCACGGTTAACACAAATATTGAATTATTTAATCGCACACAAAAGAGCCAATAGTCCGGGAACCAGCGACAGATTTCCATGGCCAAGCTCCTCTCAAACGATAATTGGTGAATAGGATCAGGGAATGAATAATATTATAAAACCTCGTGAACGTCAATTGCGTCAATTGGATGTAAAAGGAGGTATACCGAAACAGATGCACTTTTCTTTTTAAATTCTGCATTTCAAAATGCGAGGAGAAAAAAGATTTCGAAAAGGCAATCCACATTCGCGTTGTACGGCTAAAGAATAAATCCCTGTATTTGAATCTAATTCTGAAAATGTAAACTGATTGGCATTCCTTGTAGTGGAAATGGTTGAATTGTTTCAGGAGATAGATGTAGCTTGCTATTTCGCTGGAGCATTGTTTATAGAAATAACGCTAAAATCATGAAAGGCATGTTTCTTCCTCGGTGCTAGGAGATGTAAAAGTTTCTGTTGTTCTCCGGTTGCCTATCATTCTTAAAACACTTTTTTTAATTCAGTCCAGGAAACACAATTGGATTATAGAAGCAACAGCCCAAATATAAGTTTTTTTCCAAATATACGCTTTGTAGACTATGGTCAAATCAGACGGGGTGACAAATTTATTTCATGGTCGAAGGAAACCTAGACACCTCCCAGTTTTCTTGGAAAAGTCCAATCTTCCAAAGATGATGATCTGTAATACACACTCCGAGAACTGAAAGGTTTTCGGTTTCTTCGATGGAAGTACCACTCTTTGATATTGAAGATACATTGAATTTTAACGACAAAAGACAACATTGCGTTTTTGAAGTATTACCTTCCTCGCTTTTTCTTATTTCCATTGGAAAATGTTTTCGAAATTCGAACTTATCATACGCTGCCATTGCCGTTCCACACCCAAAGAACTTGTTAAAGAGTCTGGAAGAAAATAACAAAAGCTAAGAGTAATTTCGTCCGCAAAACAGTTAATTGGATTAGTAGTTTTAGAAAAGAATTCGTTGATAAATAAATATAAAAACAGAGCCCTGTGGTACACCAGTATTTATTTTGTGAATAACAGACTTGGATCCTTCCAATACAATTTTTTTCGATAAAAGGGTTCAATGCAAAACTCTATCAAATGTCCTAGCAATATCAAGTTCAATATTTCTACTTTTGCCAAAAAGAAAGAGAGGTTGCTTTCACTTTTCGGTGAGATATAATATTAGATCTTCATTGGGCATCGTATCGATAAATGCGGGTCCTCTGTCACACTCACATCTACGGCGGGGATCGCACACTTTATTAATATGACAGCTAATTTGACAGTTATCCCTATCAAAAGTTCTATACACACAAATAACCATTAGCAGAAAAGAAATTTACAGAGAGATGCTGCCATGTAGATAGGTGAAATGACTGATACTGAGACTCAATTCAATAAATTCAATTCAATTGTTAATTTTCTTCACATCACATCACACTTATGTTTCCAAAACTCCTCGTTGTTGACGCTTTATTCGTATCAAAAGACCTTATTACATCTACATTTTTAAATCAATAAAACTCCGATTCCATGAACATTTCGCTATATGAACCCTCGGTTGTATGAACCCTATACATTTTCCATTATATGAGCAGTCGGTTATATGAACTTCCCATTTTGTTAACCTTTGGCTATATGACAGTCGGTTGTGTAAAATGTATGAATCGTCGTTTATATGAACCTTCGGTTATGTAAACGCACTGTTATAAGAACCTCATAAGTTACGTGAGCCTTAAGGTTATATGAACTTTCGGTTATATGAAACTGAAACTAAAATTATAATTTTTTTTTTTTTACCCAGTTCCTTTTATTTATTTTTCTAACTGTAATCCTCATTTTTCCTTTTATTTTTCTAGATATACAATGCTGGCGGGTAGTTTAGTGTGTGAGCAGGACTGGCATAAAATAATAAAAAATACAACAGCGACAAACGGAACAACACCAGCCGTCCGAAAGGGTAAAGTCGGAAGACCTAGACGTACCAAAGAGTAAAGTCACGTTTAAAACATCCTCCTGCAGAAAAAAAAATTACTCACCAAATTACACATACAACACACTTTCACAAAAAAAAAACAAAAAAAAACTGCAAGAATTGTTATAATTTTACTATGTATTTTTTTTAACTAAACTACCCCAATAGATCAGGTGCGGAATCTGTGATCTGCTAACATCGAAAATTATAAGAAAGAAACAAAAAAAAATATTAAAACAAAACTAAAGTTATTCTAAAATCCTGATCTAAACCTAAATAGTATATCTCTAGTCGTTTTGTACATAATATTAATAAAAAAAAAACAAAAAGAAAAGTTAAAACAAGGTGTTGTGAATAGTAAAAAAAAGAAGATGAAAATGAATACAAAAAACGCTCTCTAAGTTAAAAGAAAGAAAAGAAAAAAAAGTACCATTAAATGACTCCCACTCATTTTTAAGTGAAAAAAAATATAAAAAAAGATTTAATTAAAACAAACCTACTATTGTGTACCCCAGTGTACACTATGTTTACACTTTATTATTACTCACCTCCCGTCCTTTGTGATTTTTTTAAATAAATCATCAATAAAGCCTGTGGAACAATCGGAACATAAATTCCTCATTAATAGAAAATTAATTGGACACTCACACACTAATCCACACATACAAACACACGACACAAGAGAATTAAACAAAAAAAAAATTATAAATTTCTATAGTAATTTGTATTTATTAAGGACATTTAAATTATTGCAAAAAAAATATAACAAAAAACCAATCAATACCTTAAACAAATGAAAAAAAACGTGGAACAAAAAATAATTCTTTGTACCTATTTTAATTATAATTGTATTATTAATTACATTTTTTTATGTTATGTTCTTATATAATGTTTTAGGTTTTTCTTTTCAATTAATTTTGTATTTTATTATTTTATTATTGTGTATATTATTTTGATTGTTTTGTTTAAACAATGTTTGCATAAATATCAACTTGCCTGTAATGTTTAATTAATTTGTAAATTCCCACATAATTATTTTTGAGCGCGAGGACATAAAATTTACACGATATATTTAAAAACTAATTAATAAAAAAAATTGTACAAGAATAGGTGATGGAACAATGAACCAAACCTTAGCTTTTCCAGGTGAAAAGCCATTTCGATGTTTCCTTTAGGGTTCATCAGAACTATGGCTCACCTCAACAGTCGAATGGGACGCTTTCAAAAAGGTTACGATATTTACCGTCTTTTTTATAATTAGCGCGCGCACAAGGGATTATATGTTTCTCTTTTAATGTAGAGCACACTGCGTGGGGGCATTAGGAAGATAGGGAGGAGAAGGACATGAGGTGTCGATTCACATTGGTTTTGAATGCTTGCAGATCAAAACGCAAGGGAAAATTTCGTCGGGTTGACTCTTCCAAATTCGTGTTGTTCGGCTAAAAAACGAATCCATTTAACGGGTTCGCCAAATAACTTTTCTTTTTTTTTTGAAAATGCTTCATCAACATCAAGTGTAGCTTCGGCTGTGTGGCACGTAGCGCCGTCCTGTTGAAACCAAATGTTGCCAATATCCTCCTCTTCAATTTTTGTGAACAAAAAATCGTTCAACATGGCCCGATAACGATCGCCATTGACTGTAACGACCACTCCTTGCTCATTTTCGAAAAATGGCCCAATTATGCCTCTGGACCAAAATCCGCACCAAACAGTGACTCGTTTTGGGTGTATCGGCTTTACAATGTATGCGTGCGGGTTTTCTGTGCCCCAAATGCGACAATTTTGCTAGTTTACATACCCACCAAGATCAAAATTAGCTTCATCTGAAAAGATGATTTTTTTGGCAAAATCGGCATCTTCTCTAAGTCGATCGCAGGCAGTAATTTCGCAATATTTCCCAGGGTATACACAACCATATTCGTTCAGCGGAAGGATAAAACTAATTATCTGTCAAATCAGACATGAGCTAAGTTTTACCATTCACGAAATAAGCACTAGTTGAAAAAAAAAACGTTAGATGGCGGACCCTTTATTTTTCGTTACGTCCGAAATTGGGTTCAAGGGTTAACTGATGAGCATTCTTTGCGAGACGAGTATTACAGGAGAAACTTTTAAAGGGAGGAATGCAGCTGACTAGTTCGAAAGAAAGAAACGATAAAATAAGGAAAGACATGAAGTGAAGGTTGGACAAAAGCCATTTTCCTACGTCTATCTTAAATAACTTGAACAAAATGGTAAAAACTAAAGAAATAAATTAAAATATAGTTTATTTCATATACATTTTTTTACATTGGGTATATGTATTTAAAATCATATCGGTAATGGTTGGCTACCAATAGAATTCATGCCCTTTTTATGGCACTTTCCATGATATATTTTAAACGTTTGCCGGCGTAATTTGAGGAATTCCTGTGCGAATACTGAGTTTCAAGTCCTTTATAGCCTGTGGTTTGTTAATGTCAACCTTTTCCTTCAGATAATTGCCTAAAAAAAATCCTGTCTGAACGGTTACTCCGTCTCGCTGCAACTAAATCAGTTCAGCATTGTTGTCTTTTTGGGCAAGTGGAAAAAACAAGTCCTGAATCACTCCAAACGTTTTCTGGGTCATTAATATTGAGCTGGTGAACCAACTGGATCTTTGTAAGAGAATAGATGCAGATTTTTCATTAAAATCCGTTGAATCGTTCTACGGGGCATGCCTAATGTGTTGAACGTCGCGTGTCCATGTTTCAGGGTCGGTTACAACAATTTCCCTAACGACCTGGATGTTTTATTATTGATCGCCCAAAGCGAGGACAGGCCGAACGCCTCACATCTCCAACGTTCAAATTGTCGGTAACCACGACGCTGGGTAAAAATTATTTAGTGGTTATTTTCAAGAAAATAGTTTAGCAATTTTTGTTCGCCGTTATTATATTTTTTACATAAGAAAGATATTTTTGTTCCACATTGTATTTTTCAGTTAAAAAAAGATGTTCCCGGCATTTTAATGTAGAAGCTTTTTAAGAGTTGGGGATTTAGTTTTTTGAGAATTTTCATATGCGGTGAAAAAAGTAATAAGAAAAGGGTTTTCTTAGTATAAGAAGTTAAATTAAAGAAAATGTCTGTGCAATCCAAAACACCATGGTACATTTGAGACGACCGGTTTGGTAATCAATCAGCCAATATTCGTACGTAAAAGGAACCAAAGATCAGCTAAGAAAGTGTAAAGCAGAATCCCAGCCAGTCAATCCCTCGCCGTATACAAGAACTCGTTCTTTCGCAAGCTTCAACTTGGCGAATTGAATCGGGATTTGGACCTACTCCTGTACAATATCTAACTGACTCAGGAGCTCAAAGTCTCGTCTTATAGCTGAAAATTTTGTTGTTAACAAAGCCATTTATTTAAAAAAGTTCTGAAGATCCTTCATGGCCAAAATTCATCGTTATCAGTGGTCATTTACTTTAAGGTATTAGGTCTCTTCTATCTCGTTCGGGTTGAGGCCCAAATTCTGACCCAAAATTCAACAGAACGAAGTCTGCGTATTCCGAGTTATTTTGCAGTTTTACTTCTTTTATCTTCGCAGAACTTACACTACTAAAGAAGTTTCATTTAAATCCGCACTAAATAAAAAATGAGAAATTAATACGTAAACCTTCTGAAGCAAGCAAGTTATAGAATAATTCATTTTTTTTCAAGTTATTTTTCCAAAATATTTCTTTGGAAATTATGAATTCCTGGCTGGGCTTGAGGTAGGTTGATGTTTTCCCCCCAAAAAAAAAATAAATAAACGATAAAAGCCACAATTCACTCAATGACAATGTTAAATCAACGAAATTATGACAAAAAAAAATTAAAAAAATTGTACACTATTGTAAAAAATATATAAATTTAAATAAATAAGCAACAACACAAAAGCAAAACAAAAAATTAAAAATTAATAATTTAAATGCTAAGTAATTCATGCATAGTTGAATAAGTTATATAAACCTAAAGTGATAATAAAATAACTATTTCAATAGTTATGTTACTTAAATATTATTATTATTAAAAATAACAAAATTAAAAAAAAAACAAACAAGCCACAACATTAAAACATGTGATTTATAAAACAATACGTTGATAAACAATATCATTTTTTTTTTTTTAATAACAAAAGAAAAAGAAATAATTTTGTATCTATATATAAAAAAAAACTAGACGTGTCCTCCATTCAGCCTCCTTTTTTATAATTAATATTATTTTTATTATTTTTGCAACTAAATTTTTAATATAATTGTTTTTGGCCAATTTTTTTTAATTATTATAATTTTATGTTTGTTCTTAATTATTTTTCTCACAAACTGTGGCCAGTGTATATAAATTGTATATAGCAATAAATAGTTATTACTTTAATTATATATTATTATATTATTAATCTATTATGTAAATTTTAAGGTTACAAACAAAAATCAAGAGGAAACAGAAATATGAAAAAAAAAGAAAAAAGAATTACAATTATTGCCGAATAAAAATTTCCTGATAATTGCAAATAAATTAAAAATGGTCTTTTATTTTAAACTTAAAATAAAAAAAAAATATTTTTGTAGAGGATTTTCAGCTTCCTAGCCAGTGGTACTGGAGGAGAAAAAAAGGCTTTTGCTCATCGTGATGTCGATGATGGCAGGCCGATATTCATTTGCAAAACAGTTTAGTGGATAAGAAGTAAGAGTAACAGACATAAGATCATTTAACTATAAGAGTGAGTAAGAGAAGTCGGAGACAGAATGAATTGAAACTTTCGTTAAGAGCACTTGATTCTGAGGCAAGGTAGAGCTAGCAGTGAAATGAGCTATTTCATCAAGATTTGGGTGAAATGTCCATTTTCGCATCCCAGAAATCTCTTTGGCTTAAATCCAAGATTTCAGTTCAGTAGGAATATTTTTAGCACCAACTGGAAAATCTAGAAAACTGGTCTTTTCCAGAAACTAAGAATCATCTACAGAAGATATGGGCCTAAAGATTTTTGGGCATCCGCAATATTAAATTTTTTGAAGCTTGAATGATCATTAATGACCATTGCTGATGAGAATAAAAAAATAATGAACCAATGATGTTGCCTGAAAATTACTGGGTACAGATGATCTAAAAAGAACTTTTTTAAAAATATTTCTCTTTACAGTAATATTCGATCCATGACCTAAATTACGGTTAAAGATCAGGAGCACTTAATTTAAGCCGCCAATGGTGACCTATGTGCTATGTATCTATGAGATAATGTTGTACATATGGAAAGTCAAATTCACGTCATCAATGGCGGGTTAAAAAGAATCAGAGCGTGTGGAATTTTATAAAAAGCACTTTTTTATAATTAACGCGCGCACAAGGGACTATTTGTTTCCCTTTTAATGTAGAGCACAGTGCGCAGGCATTAGGAAGATAGGGAGGGGAAAGATAGGAGGTGTCGATTAACATTGCTTTTGAATGCTTTTAGATCAAAATGGCAAGGAAAATCACGCCGGGTAAACTTCCAAATTCGTGTTGTTCGGCTAAAAAAAGAATCCCTATGTTTCCGGTACGTCCGAAATTGGGCTCAAGGGTGAACTGATGGGCATTCCTTGCGAGACGAGTATTACGGGAGAAACTTTTAAGGGGAGGAATGCAGCTGGCTACTTCGAGTTGGTTTTACTTCCTATCAATCTTAACGCTCGATTTTGTATTCTATCGAGTAGGTGAAGCGATCTGCGAAGCACCTGCCCAGAGGTGGGAGTTATACTCAAGTTTTGGGCGTATAAACGCTTTATTAATTGTTGCCAGATGAAGGGGAAAAAACTTCTGCATCGATACAGAACACCTAAGCACTTAGCAGCATTTTTGGTGGTCTCAAATATGTGGTCATTCCAACGGAGGTCGTCGTTGACACACATACCGAGTACTGGGAGCTTTTCGGTTTCTTCGATGTAAGTGCCATTCATGGACAATGGTATTGGGGGTATGTTTAGCTCTAACGACAGAAGACAGCATTGAGTTTTCGAAGCATTAAACTCCACACGATTCCTATTATCCCATTTGACAGTGCTGTATAAATCGGAGTTTAATGAGCTTGACACACGGTACGTTTCAATTGTACGTCCGAAGAGTCGTCTTTTCACCAAAGCGATGTAAGGACTGTTCGGTGAGATATGCCATCAGATCACCAGTGGAACGATTATTGCGAAAGCCATACCGACGGTCATGGAGAAGCTTTCGATCTTCGAGATATTCCTTAAGCTGACGGTTAATCAACGTTTCCATGACCTTAGAAAGAAGGGATGTCAGTGCTATGGGTCGGTAGGAGGAGGGGGAGGATGGGCCACCTTTCTTAGGGACAGGCTGGACAAATGCTGTTTTCCGTCTTCTAAGAAAGATTCCAGAAGAGTGGGAGCGATGGAATAGCTTAAGCAATGGCTTTGCCAGTGTGGAAGAACACCTCTTCAGAAGAATCTGGGGTATACCATCCGGCCAGCGGATTTGCGTATATCGATATCTTTTAAAATTCTTGCTACTCTACGAGTGCGGAAAAAAATCTGTCCCATATAAAAAATTACATTCTCAAATACAGGAGGGGCAACGTGCTGTGAGGCAGCGTGGAGCTAGCAGCGAAATTGGCGGCGAGCAAGTTTACCTTCTCTGAAGGGTAAACAATTGGTTTGTTATTGTCGATGAGCGTTGGAGGCGAAGATGTTGTTTGTTTGTTTTTAATAGTTTTTACAAATGACCAAACATATTTATTGAATTTGGGATACTGCAGACTTTTTTGCCGTAATTTTTGGTCACGCAAAAATTTGGTTCTTTCAATAACGGAGTTGAATGAGTTCCTTGCTTGTTTGTGCTTTTTCCGACTTGATGCTTTTTACTCTGTTAGGAATCATTTCAGCAATTTCATCAATGTCACTATCGAGGAAGCATAGTGACCAATTAAAGTTTCGGAAAAAAATATTCAGGCCGTTCCAGCTGGTTTTCTCGTATTGCCAAACGGTCCTGATGGGAAGTTTTTCTTTAACTGGATGGATGGAGGATGAGAAATTAGATGAAATGACACAATTGTCTGAAGTGCCAAAAGGAGAAGTTACACTGATGGTATATTTATCAAGGTGAGAAGTAAAAAACAAGTCAAGAGTATGGGTGGCTTGCCCAGAAACATCCGAAAATCCATCGGGAAAAAAATTGAAATCTCCCGCAATAACGATTTCAGTGCGAGGACAAAGGGAAACAATTTCCGAAATGGAACCAGACAGCGCATCAAACTGTTGAGATTTGGACTTCTGTAAACTGTAATGTCTCTATGCCCCAACAATTGAAAGAATTTGTGAAGTTTTATATCACGGCTCTTTTTATTCCAAAAAAATGCATGGTTCTTGTTTGCTATGTTGGGATTTTAAACAGGTTTTGACTTATTAAAAAACTCGCATGATTTTTAGTACAGATAAAGATACAGTACAGTACAGATTAATATAAAAAAACATGCTAAATTGCTAGTTTTGGCATGGTTTTCAAAATAGAAGTGATCACACTGTTTGGCGTTCCTTTTTTGGTTGAAGACAACGTGACAGACCTTGCTTACGTTGGAAGGATGGCGAAGGACGCCCGAAATTTGGGGCTCAAAATTGGATGGCGTAACGTCGTCGGCTAGCCATCGGGATGTTTAAAAGAACTTTTTGAATAAGGACCGGACCGGATCCCGGTTGTTGCACCGATGATGCTAATGGTGAACGATTCATGCTTTAAAGAAATTGCAATAACCTACGAAGTATTTATAACCGTGCTGCCTGTGCTCTTAAAATAAATTTTAACTGTATTTCTCGGCTTAAGACGTTCACATAGAACTCTGCACTGGACAGGTTCTTATAGGTGAAGTTTAAAAGTCTATTTTTTCTCCTTTCTTGTTAATCGAACAGATGGTACTAAGATTCCAATCCAACGGATTAGCTACACTCTGAAGAAATCAAACAAAAACATAGCGAATCAGTTCTTTGTGAGTGTTAAACTGTTCTTTGCCTTTTTTTTCTCTAAAATTTAAAATTCCAAAGTAAATACCTTTATGACAATTCCGTCAAGGATAATTAGAGAGAATCTCTTACTGGCTGAGGCAGAGTCCAGATAGAGTTAAAGCACTGCTCCGATATATATATTGCATATTACATATATGATATGATATGATATGATATATGATATCCAATTTTTTTATTAATTATTTTTATTGAACTTAGATAAAACATAACAAATAAAAAAAAATAATTTAATAAATGGGTTAGTTAGTTTTTCGGTGCATCTTGGCGATTTATTTTCCTAAAGCCTATTTACGGACAATTAAAAAAAGCATCAGCTTATTTTTGAACTCTATACCACCCAATAAATATCTTATCGAACATTATTAATCTTATGTTTAATACAATATACGAGTATTTATCAAGCAAATGTATCTTTGGAAAACTTTACAATTTCATATTTTTGAGTATTTCTAAAAAAGTAATGCGTTTTCAATGTTGACCGTTCCACATTTAATTACAATTCTTATTATGTTCCTAAAGCTTGATTTTGACATAGAAAATGATTCTTCGTAGTGAGTTATATACGTAAAAAAAATTCTACTTTCAATTTTTAGACTTTTTGACCTTTTTACCAAGGATGATATGAACCCCAAATTTTCAACAATTTACAGAAGTCTAACTTTCCCTAGACGGGTTAACCCGAGTTTATGTAGTTAAATTTCTACTCTTTACTTGATCCTTACTTCATTTCACTTTTGATGCAAATTTTCTTTTAAATTCCACTCAATTTAACTCAATTTGCTCTATGAATCTGAACCATCTTTCTTGCTTCATTCATTTTTGTAAGAATCTTAACGGTTTAATTAAAACAATTAGTCCTCTTTCACTTCAAGACCACTTAGGGGCATTATCTCATTTCCAATACAAAGTGGAAAAAAATTCAAAAAAAAAAAATAAATTCTCCGATCAGATAATCCTTGCCCCCACTTACATAGCCATTCCTCCATAGCCGACTACATAAACTTCGAAAATCAGCCTCATCTATCCGACTCTCATAAGTGCGCTTCCTTTCCATAGTGCCGAGCGTTTTTCTTCTCCAATTAAAATTCACAATTTGCATAAACATGAACGTTTAACTGCAGCAAAGAACTTTGTTTAGTATAGAGTCCTTGCAAGGACACAACACAGACTTGACTGATGACAAAAGAGTGGGACAGCCAGATAAGAACTACAAGAGGATGAAACTATTGATCCACTCATAGTGGAACAGATTGCACAGAATGTTGTAGCCACTTTAGATTCTTTTCGGAATTTCTTTTCGATTTTTAAACAACCCCCTCTTTCCCCTCCCTTTGATCCATTTTTGACGCTTTGAAAGGACAAAAGCACTATGCCGGCCCACACCGCCACCCCCATACCATTTTGCCAGTGAAGTGGGCATTTCAAGGAGTCCATTTAAGTGCTTCGAGAACGTTAGTCAATCGGATAAATACTTAAAAGCTTTTTAATTGAAATAAATCTTCAATAAAGCCCCATCATCATAATTGATTGCAGTGTGCACGTTGCAGCTTCCGTTAATGGTGTCGCACCGTTATTTATGAAAAGATTTTCTTTAATGTGTTTCTTAACTCGTGTATCCTTTGTTTAAGTTGTTTTTGTTTTCTTTTTCTTTTTTTCGTCTTTTTTATTATTGTTGAAGGATAATGAAGTGAGTCGTTGAAGTTCCTGATAATAATCGATGGATGGATGAAATGGGGGGGGGGAGTTAAGAAGATGAATATAAGCCAACAGGTGAGTTCAGGTAACATTAAATGAACTCAGTCGATGTGTGGCAGGTGTTTACAGGAAATCTTTCAGCCATGCTTTTTCGATGGCTTAAGGGTGCCACCTGCCACCTAGTGACAGTTTGATATGGAACGGAATAGCAAAATGGAACAACCAGGAGTGAATTCAGTTTTTTTGGCGCCTTAAGCTCTTAAAGAAAATTTAAAATATTTAAATAAATCTGAGAAAAACAACATTAAAACGTTTGGCTATAAAAATAACAGAATCAGAATCTAACTCTGCGTCAATCTCTGCTCTGCTTTGTTTGTAGCAGAGCAACTTTCTTGGATGACATTATTCAAATTCATAAGAAAAAAAGATTCTGATCATTTGGGTATCATTTTTAAGAGTCGATCGATTAATGCCGAAGGAATATTTTGCAGTTCCGTAGTACGCCTTTTCAATGTCTTTCAGGCCCTTGATAAACCACATTGGGATGGCGTTCGTGAATGATGAATGAAAAGCTTATCCCAACCGTTTTAATGCTACAGGAAAGCAAAGATTGTCCAAATATAAACTCAATCTGGTTAAGAGGTAGGAGAACAAATGAGGCGAACAGCCAAGATAACAGCAGCAGAAATACAAGCAGCTAAGCCGAGTTATGGAGTCAGTCATAGGAGAGTGACCTGATGGCAAACCCCATCTTCAGTAGAATCAGAAGGTTAGAATGAAGAAATAAATGACCTATAGGCGCAAAAAAAGCCAACTAGTGTGAAAAAGAGAAAGATAAGAGGCTCGCCAGAGCAGACGGAAGCAACCAAGTTAATGGCGCTCCAAACGCCACAACACAAAGAAGACCAACAGAATCCAGAACAGACTGTAAAACTACAACCGCAGCAGTAAATAAATTGCACGATTGCATCGCACGTACTTGCTCATATGTGTGGTTACATTGTAGAATAAAATTTAAGAGAATTTAAGTTAACATCAAAGCATTTATTTAATTTTTGTGACTTTTGATTATTCGAATAAAGTACGTTAAATTGTATTGAGTGAAAAAATTTAAACGCCATTTTATTTCTTTAAGAAATGTTAAAAGGTGTGATTTTTTTTTTTTTAATCTCTAGGGGTTCTTATATAAAACAATTTTTTTTAACTATAAAAAAAAATATTAAAAAATGTAAACTTAAGCATAAAATTAATATACATTTAAAAACAAAATTTAAAAAAAAATCGCTTACCCGTTTTCAAACATTTTTTTTTTAAATATTAAAATAGAAAAAAAAAAGTTTTCGAAAAAAAAATTATGCATTTATCGGATCACCAGTTTTCGAGAAAGTCGAAGAAAAAAAAACCGGTCCTATGGGAGGTGCCGTTTTTGGCCCACCATATTAATTTTAATTAATATAATGCATACCTACAGTAGTACACTGATTTTTTTTTATAAAAATTCTTGGAGCCATTTCGAGAAAATTTAGCTTTTACATAACAGTTATATGACAGGTAGGTACCGTTAATTTTTGAGCTAAAAAAAATTGAAAAAAACTCCTCTATAGAATGTCCAAGTAAGTTCTAAATTTGAAGATGATTGGCCCAACCGTTAAGGCTGCAGTCCAAAATACACCCGTACAGACAGACAGACACACAGACAGACAGACAGACGGACAGAATTTTGCCAGTAACTCAATTATGTTTCTCTATCATCGTAATGTCATGTTCGATTGTTATCTTAACATTTTTAATTTGCACGAATGCATAACTTGCATTATAGCTCCTATAATCGCACGTAAGAAGTTGCAAATAAACATGCAATCACCGTGCCATAAAATGGTCCAACCATCCAACATGGACAAATAGCACAGATTTTGACAGGACTCTTTCACTGGATGGTAGCTGATATTCCAAGGCGTAATTTAGACTAAGTACATTAATTACCAATTAGGTGGCGCTGGTGTCTTTTTATTTGAAAGTTCTTATTTTTGGACCGATTTTGACGGGACTTTCACAGGCAGTTAGATAATGTTGCAAAAAAAAGGTCATTTTTCGAAAATGTATGGTATACCTGAGAAACGCCTAGTGGTTTAGCTAGTTTTATAATAAAACGATTAATCAGCGATAGACCTGCACAAAAGGTTAGCAGCATATAATATATGTAGAAGCCTTTTTAATGAGTTGACTCCAATCCGAAAGAAGATAAATACAAGACAGTGCTCCTAAAGAACCATGATTCACTGATCAAGAGACGCTCTATAAAGGCTGCAAGTGTAGTGATATGTGATCTCGAATTTCTTTGTGCCATTCCTCACTGCATGAACTCCGCCTAACAGCGTTTTTTCGTTCTTTCTTTTTCAGTTGTCACTCAGAAGCAAAATGCATAAAGTCTAAGGAGTATCTTTGCCCTAGACTACCAGGTTGTAATTTGGTATACATTAAAGAGACAAGAGAGATATTCGAGAGAAAACACCAACGCATGCTATGTCAAGAATTTCGTACTGTCAAATAGTGGCAAGGAGGCCAACAACAAGGGTACAGGAACAATGAGAGGTTGGTTACCAAACAGTCTCCTGTGCCTGTGGCACCTGCGGTCCAGGTAGATATCAAGTCTATGTAGCTGACCATTCATTAACTAACTTACAACAACAAATCGGAAAGTAGGAAGAAAGTTTAGCAAAGTGCTAAGAATCTATATAATTAGAAGCTTTAATCGTGAGTGAAACATCTAGACACAGCTTTACCGCTAGGTTTGGGGAAGTTATTCTGCAGAAATCTTCGATATTTTGAGGGACATTTGCTTTTACATGTTCATTTTCTTAAATTCTTAATCCAATGGACAGAACTACAGGGCCAACCACAGGATGAGAAAAATAGGATTTTTTTAAGGAATTGATTTCATTTCATTTGGTTTCATTACAGTACAAAAACTTCTACTGGTTCTTGTTTGATGTTTGGTTATTTCTGACAAACTCGAAAGGTTTCTTGGTGTTTTTGAAGTCAACATCCATTTTTATCAATTTTTGTAGGCCTACCAGTCCTGTTTGATGGATGGTTTTATTAAAATTTCCAGAATTTTTTTTACACTAAATTCGAAAGAAATTCGTTTAATTTTTTTTAATAGAAGTGGTTACAGAAACTAAATTTATAAATGTTGATACTACCTACATAACACTTTGTATTTAGTTCAATATAGCCCCATTTTAATACAATTTTGCGGAAAAATAAGTAACGTGTTGACGTGTTGATTGGGATAGCATACACTTTCTTTCATTTAAATTGCATTAATTACAAAACTGTTTTCATGTAGTTTTGATTGCATAATTAAAAAATTAAACATAAACGTAGGCATCACCATTCAATTAGTTCGAAAAAAAGTCTCAATAAAGCTTCTATTGCACGGAATGCTGCTTAACATGCACGCAATACTTTTTACTTGCGAATAGAAATAACTGGAATAAGGACAAGGTATGGGATTCATAAATTTAAAAGAAAGTTAATGTTTAAGAAGAAGTCAACAAGTTCTGATTGTTTCCACTTGTTCTCTTCTTCATTTTTAACTAATTTATGATTTCGACTAGGAGCACAACTCTATATTACACTTCTCGTCGATTTAAACGCAGAAAACGCCCTCAGGCCGACTTAATGCATTTCTTCGAAGAAGGAGTTTTTGCTCTTGCTTTTCTTCCGTAATAGTTTGTCATCACAAAATAATTTGGCAAGGTTGGTTTTGAAAACCATAGAGGATGTTTTAATTTTTTTTAAAGCTTTTGAATGCATACTTCCTATATAATTATTTAAAGAAATCATATAAATTATTACAATAACCCATTTTGAGAATTCTAGACATTCTTTATAAAAAATCATGCTCTTGTTGCGAGTCAACTGCCGTAACTGTCTTATCTAGCTTAAAGATGCCTAAAAACTATGTTAGCCGAACATATAATAACACAATACAATATGTCGACTGAAGCTATCAATTACAAAACAGGTGGACCTGATTAATTAGTTCCTACCGTTCCCTACCGGGCTTTGCCCTACTTTACCGTAGGCACTCTGCTCCGCTCCCTGCGACAATGTCACGTTCGTCAAGGGGCCGCCTTTCCACAGTTTTAGAACCGACGTGGTAGATCAATGGAATAGCCGACCTTTCCTGTATCAGCCCTCAACTGTATAAATAAAGGAAAATATCGGGCGGGATAAAACCACTCGATCGTGTACTTATAAAATAATTATTTTAGGTTAATATACCCCAAAGATTTGTTAGCTAAGATTGAGATCATCGCTCTTGCAATGTGTCCGCAAATGAGCATAATTTTTTTTTTAATAATATTTTAACTACATATGTGTCCTTAAGCACATTGCCTTTTAGAATGCAACTTATCGTTACACGACATTAGTTAACAGTGGATCGAGAATTAGGTGATTATTTTCTGAATTAAAACTCACGGACAGCTCTAGCTTGCACTAGGAGTTAGAAAATTTCTTCTCAACCCGTGTATCGAACTGACGACCTCCGGGTCAGACTGAAACATCTCACTAGCTTGTGCCAGTACTTTGTCGAATCCAAAGACGTTCTAAACAGGATAGTTTCACATTTGTGATAGTAATTTTTTTACTTCCAACCGTTACAATATCGCTGAACTTTATCGAAGTAATTCTGCAAGAGAGTTTTGATAACCTCAACTTTTGGACCTGTTCTGTAAGAGATTAAATCGTCGGCATACGCTATTGCATGATGGCTCCCAATAATATAGCTCGTGTTAATAGTAAAGAGAATCGACGAGTCCACCTCTTGACAACAATATTTCTATCATGTCATAAAGCATAAACAACGGCGTCCCATTTGGTTAACTTCATATAAAGACCATCTTCTAACCATACGGTGACGCGATGACATTGCGAATGAAGGAATGTCTTGAGTTGGAACTCAGGCCTCGGGCGTTGACCTGATCTTAAACAAAACTCTAATTATGTCTTTATATTCTTAAAATATCCGCTACTCTAACCAAGTAAGCTGCTGATGTTATTGCCTTTTTCTACACAGCCTAGAATTCTGTAAAGTTTGGAGCTCCCCAATCAAGACCTAATGTTTTGCTATAGGGTTTAATTTTCCTTGAATTCTGTAACCGCCTTAGAGCTCCCACTTACAATTTAGGGCCGAGGTCGTACTGCCATATTAAATCGGAACAAAATATTAAACTCTAATACACGAACTCCTCGGCTTGGACTCAGGAAACAGCTTTTATTTTAATAATCTGCTTTTGACCAAAACCTTAAATCTACGGACCTTCGAGCCGCCTATCCAATTTCTCACTGTCACAATTGTCTCGATAAATCCGCGAAGATCTCATGTCGCCGTGCTGTTCCGTTGTAGAGGAAGATAATCCGGGAAAATTTTCAATTTGTTCACAAATGTTTTGTGTGAGCGGACTTCGCATACAGAAAATGTCCGCTGGCATGAAAGAAAGGAAGCATTTTTCTTCTGCTTCTCGGAAGTTCTTAACCAGAGAAACCATAGGATGGTACTGTACCCATAAGTTAGCTCTCTTTTTTTATAATTAACGCACGCACAAGAGATTATTTGTTTCCTTTTTAATGTAGAACACACTGCGCGGGCATTAGGAAGATAGGAAGGGGACAGATAGGAGGTGTCGATTAACATTGGTTTTGAATATTAGCAGATCAAAATGGCAACGGAAAATCTCGCCGGGTAAACTTTTCCAAATTCGTGTTGTTCGGCTAAAAAAGAATCTGTTTTGCGAATTCGTCGTATACGCTTTTCACTCCGTTCTCCTTTGTTCTTTGCGGCACTCATGATGAAAGGTCGATTAAAAAAGTTTTCTGCGTAGTAATCTAGATCATCGCGTTCATTTCAGCGGTGGTGTGTGACAAAATGTGAGCTGAAACAGCTCGTGCATAAGCATGACCGGATAGAATTTTTTTGGCCCAATGCTGGAAGAGTTTTTAAATTCAAGTTAAAATCTTAGACATTGAAAAGTGTCGCCAGTTCCCGGGCTACAACAGAGTATAAAAGCAGCAGGACTTAAGGAAGAGTCTACCATGTCTACCGAAAAATATAAACAAAAATTACCGCCACTCATGTCTTTGATTCATAATTTGGCTGGTTTATCTATTTCCCTCAATAACCAAAAAATTCACTCATAAATTTTTGGCTTTTTAACCGTAGCGCTGCGGTCAACTTTGACGTGCACTAGAGGTCGTAATTTTGTTTTTATTTATCACGAGAAGAAAAGAGCACTACCGAAATTTTTGGCTCTTTCCGTCTATATCCCAATAACGGTAAGCGATAGGTGAAGAGTGTAAAGGCCTAAATTGTAGATAGTAAAAAAAGCATCATTAGTATCAACATTTTCGTATCTCAACGGAGAACCGAGTTACTGTAAGAAAACTCAATTTAATTCCACATAGTGAAAGCTTGGTCAAGAAACGAATCTTAAGCTTTTCTAGAAATAGACTGTTTTAATCTCTATTTTGCTGTCTACACAATTGTATACCAAGTCGGCCTATATCTTTATCTTATAGGTCACGCCAACATATGTAGAAAAAATCTGCCTCTTTATCTCGCTACCTCTGATTTAACATTGAATCAGTTAAGGGCTTGTAAAGTATAGTCTTAATAGTACTTTGCTCTCGAAAATACGAAGGCAACTTTCATCCGACTGGTGTAGGTTTCTCTGCACTATAGAAGAAACCGGAATGATGAGAGTCTCAAGGCTGTTCAGCGTATCTCTATTATTTTCGATGTAGGACTTTATTCCTTAATTGCTTTTTAGACTCAAAGAAAAGCCATTTTCATTAGTTATTCTACGCTTAATTACAAAGTTAAGTTCATAACCTGAGTTCACAGCAGCGCCTGAGTCGACAAATTCAGTAGAGCGTCATCTTTTGAGATACTCAGCACTATGTTCTCCCCTGCGAAGTGAACAATTAAAATTTCCGTTTCCGGTTGTCTTTCATATGATGTCTAGCTTGACATTATAATCTCCAAAAAATATTTGTATGTCATTCTTGGGCCTCATAAGTTTTGGCGAGCAGCTCGTAGAATTCTTCCTTTGTTTTCTTATCCTTCTCTTCCATTTGATTTGGCTAAGAAGTAAATTATCGTCACTCTTTTAATGACATTATGAAAGCTTAAAACTTTTTGCCTGAATTTTCCTGACAAATTACACCCAACAGAATGCTACTTTCGATGGAACATACACAGGCAACTCCGATAGTTAAAATCAGAAGCCTTCTGACGGAATCTCAACAGCTTTGATTTTGAAAAAGCGAATCGGCATTTTTTTTTTTTAATTTTCAACTCGGAATCCAGAGTTTAAGAATAACAGTGCAAAAATACAAAAATAATTCTTTTACTCGGCCTACTAAATTCACTGAAAGTTATTATATGGACGAGTAAGTTGATGCGCCCTAGTTCTGCATTATTTTCCTCCTAAATTGCCAAGCTAACCACACATAATTATTATCAATAGAAATGCTAGATCACACACACCACTTATGTTCCACATCAGTCTTCCCTCGCAAAATAAAAGGAAACACGTGTGAGTGAGTTTGTGTGGGCGCGTATTTGAGGCAGCATTGTGTTTCGCGCGACTATGGGTTCGCTGCTAATTAGCTTAATTAATTGTGTATAACATTCGCTTTAATTAGCCATTGTGTTCCATATCAACTGCTTTACATTCAATTTGCAAAATACAGCGGCGCAGTTCAACAAGCATACACAAACACACACACACTTCCATCCAATCAGACGCAGTCATAGCTATAGCCACTACCACCTCCACCGCCACCGCACCCCCCACAGCCCTTGATGAAAGGGTGCAACCGTCAACTGTTAGTTAAGCGTTTGTTTGTGATAGCAACAGCAACAACAATTTCAACCTTCCACTCATGATCGGGGGTGGTTGATGGGTGTTTGGTGGTCTGTATGGCTTGGGGTAGGACAGTTGTGCGATTTTGTATATAACTGGGTGTCGATAGAGCGGGATGGGGGTGAATGGCGAATAACATGCGTCTAATTAATCCCATAGTTTACTTTCAACGAACAACGGGTCAGGAACATTCCGATTAATCAAGCTCATCCTGGATTTGAGATTCGACCTCATGGTTCAATAGACATTTCCTCTATGCTGGCTGTTTCAAAATGGAGTTCACAAACTACAGCATACAGTATAGAGGTTTGTATATCGATAGAGTGCTATACAACACATCCGGCGGTATTTGAACGTTGACTTCAAAATAGTTAAACAGAGTGAAAGAAAGGGAGAGAAGTGTTAACCAGGCAGAACTGTTTTGTGGCTAATTAGATGGAGAATTTGCAAAAGAATGTGTTGTGTGTGATGTGTTTGGAGCTTGGAGGTTGTTGGGATCATTAGTATGAGTTTGGAAAATCACAACATTTTTTGATACAAGAGTAAATCATCTGAAAGACTGGAAGAATTGGCATGGAAATTTGTATTATGTTTTTTTTTTTTTTTTTTTAATCAACACAAAAAATTGGACAGGTAATTTCATACCTAAGGAATATCTGCACAAGATCGAAACAGTCGTCCTTAAAATGCGTTTTTTCAAAAAAGTTTTGAATTCCATCACTTGAAAAACCCGATGATGACTGCAGTTCTTTACCTACATTAATAGCGGATGATCAGTTTCAATCCGGACATCTCACTTGATATGGAGTTTTCCGGAAAAATTTAAAGCCAATCCTGTCTAAGAAGGGAGAGGATATTCGTGTTTATTCTAGTGTCTATAGTTGAATTCAGATATAATAATATACTGATAGTCGAATTGAGTTATTGTTCAACTAAATTGACAGATAGATCAGCAGATGCATTGAAAGAAATATGGACTGATGAATTGTATTAGATTGGCAGATAGAATTTAAAATGGATTTGCAGAAATATTGACCAAGAATATAATTTATAAAGTAACAGAAACATGAAATGATGAATTGAAGTAATACATGCGCAAAATGTACATTAACATGTGCACCTAGGAATAATTTGCTAAACAAAGTTGTTGTAATGTTTAAATTTAAATAAAGAGCCATCTAGTAGATATTTGAAGTTGTAAATTACATATAATCGACAAGATGTGTCAAACTATTTTCTATTATCTTTAGTTAGTCTTACTTTGCCTTTCGCTCCATTAACATGAACATAATAAAGGGTCCGCCAAATAACTTTTTTTTTTTTTGGAAATGCTTCATCAACATCGAGTGTAGCTTCGGCTGTGTGGCACGTAACGCCCTCGGCTTTTCAATGTATGCGTGCGGGTTTTCTGTGCCCCAAATGCGACAATCTTGTTTACATACCCGCCAAGATCAAAATGAGCTTCATCTGAAAAGATGTTTTTTTTTGGCAAAATCGGCATCTTCTCTAAGTCGATCGCAGGCAGTAATGTCGCAATATTTCAAGCGTATACACAACCATATTCGTTTAGCGGAAGGATAAAACTAATTATCTGTCAAATCAGACATGAGCTAAGTGTTACCATTCACGAAATAAGCATTAGTTGAAAAAAAAGTTAGATGGCGGACCCGTTAAATACATAATTTAATTGAAAAGTCCGAGGAATCAAAATAAAAGGCACGACTGGGTCGCACGTACTGGCTCCTGTGTGCTAATGCTTTTTAGGTCCAGGCGTCTTTTTGACAAAGATTTAATTTTAATGTTTTTTTGACGTGCAACTTCCTTAGAATCGTTGTGGTTTGAAGCTCGAACGAACATACGTCACGATAAAGGGATAAACACATAAATATGTAGGATTGTTAGCTTTTGCTGTTTCTTAGTGTATTATCTTTCCACTTGTTGTTTACTGTTTGTAATATAATTTACTAATAGAAAGATATAAAGGACTTTTTTCAGTTCAATTTTCATTTTGGTATTGGAAAAATTTTAACAACTGGCATAAAGATTCGTGGGAATCAGCAGTAGCTTAATTATGTTTGATGGATCGATAAACGTATGGTGTGGGAAGGTATAAATGGAATTTATTAAGGATTATTATTAGGTACCTATAATAAGGTTGGAAGGAAGGCAGGTACTAAAATTAAGATACACATTCCAACTACTGTTAAGCGAGTGGGTATAGTGACAATATTAAAAGTTAACACATTGGTTTTGTTTATTTAGGGGCAGGTGTAAACTTATGTCTTCTTGATTGAAATTTTTGCATTCAGTCGAATTGCTTTTTATTTGTTAGTTGTTTTTGCGTGTTTATCATAGGCTTCCTTATTTATTCTGTGTGCTTTTATGATGATGAAATGCTTTAAAATACGTAGGTATGTATGTAAGTTTTCTTACTTACTTACTTAGGTGGCGCTACAGTTCGGGACGAACCTGGGCCTCAACCAACATGCCTCTCCAGCCAACTCGGTCTTTGGCTAGCTGCCTCCAGTTTTGCACTCCAAGTTGGTTGAGGTCGTCCTCCACTTGAGCGCGCCACCTAAGGCGAGGTCTTCCTTGACTGCGTCTACCCTCTGGGATGGAATCGAAGATCCTGCGAGCCGGAGCATTGTTGTCCATTCGCTCTACATGACCTAGCCATCTTAAACGTGATATGCGTATTTTTTTGACCAGGTCAATGTCGCTGTACAGCTCGTATAGTTCTTGGTTGAACCTTCTCCTCCAAAGCCCGTTAACGCAGATAGGGCCAAAAATCTTCCGAAGAATCTTACGCTCGAAACGACTAAGGATATCTTCATCTGCTTTAGATAGAGTCCATGCCTCGGCGCCATAGAGCAGGACTGGGATGATTAGGGTCTTATACAGAGTCTCCTTTGTCTTTCGAGAGAGGGCTTTGCTACTCAATTGCCTTCCTAGCCCATAGAAACAGCGATTGGCAAGAGTAATTCTTCGCTTTATTTCTGACGAGATGTTGTTGTCAGATGTTATAGCGGATACACAAAGTCCCTAACTACCTCAAAGTTGTACCTGTCTATTGTGATGTTTTTTCCAATCCGCCGGTGAACAGTAAATCCGTCCTTTTCCGAGGCTATTGGTCGCTTCGCAACTTTTTCTTTTTTCCGTGGCAGGGTTGTTAACTCCACGCACAACCCCCAACCTGGAGGGCCAGGTCCTTTGTTGGTTTCCTTGGACAAAAGGAACCGGAGAATCCGGAGTCAGTAACCCACTTCGGGGATATGAGCGCTGCCGTTGGCCCATTAAGGGTTCATCCGCCACCATCTCTATTTCAATGCCCTGACTTGCATTGAATTGTCCTAATGACCTTATCTCCAAATACGTCGAAGTAGCTCATTAGGGCGTCTGCTTCGTTGACTGTTGACGCCACCGTTGGTCCAATTGGTTGGGCTCATCCGCCGTACGTCCTCTTTCTGAGGGGCTCGTGCAAGACTTCTGCGAATCGATCAGAACAGTCATTAAAGCAGAGCATTATAGTGTTGCTATTTTTTCTGTGTTCAACACTCGCGCTTATAAGTTTAGCAGGAATGTCCGGATGGACAGACCAGTACCCGGTGGTTACCGCGGGGAGGTAAAATAAGCACAATTGATGTGTACGATATAGTTGCAGCGACTGTGCATCACCAGTTTGATGCCTTTCAGTGCCTACCCTATTCATACAGCACCCAACCACCATGTAAGTTTTCACCTTCTTTTATTTGACTACTGGCTGGGGCTTATCCGAGCAATATGAAATAAAATTTTGGGGAAAATATTAAACAAATAAAATTTTTATGAAATCAAAAAAACACAATTCATAACGTTTTTATGTCTTTTGCTGTTTTCTATTTTATGAATTTTTCATTTCAAAATCGTTCGACCAGTTTTTTCAAAAAAATGTTTTCTTTGAAAAACTTTTCGAAAACATATTTTTAAATTTTGTTTAGTATGTCAATTCAAAGAAATCTATAGTTTATATTAGAAGAAAAATTAAAAAAAAAATCTATAAATCCGTTTTCAAAATATTCAAAAAACAAAATATTTTTTTTTAAAAAATATTAAAAATTAAAAAAAAATGTTTTTGAAAATTTTAATGCAATATTATTTAAATCATAAAACACTACATATTTCAAAATTTCATCAAAATCCGTCAATTAGTTAACGAGAAAGTCTGATTTAAAAAAAAAACGGTCATATGGGAGGTACCGTTATAAAACTTTTTCTGAAAAATCCAATAAAATTTAAGATAGCTTTTGCATAGAAAACACCATTCAAAAAGTTTTATCAAAATCGTAGGAGTCGTTTTCGAGAAAAATAAGTTTTTCATTAAAAGTTATATGGCAGGTACCGTTAGTTTTGGAGCTAGAATGCCAATTCCAAAATTGTCGGGTAGAGCACTCTAAAAATATTATATAACAAGTTTGAATCACTTCTCTATCATCGTAATGTCATGTTTGATTGTTAGAATTTTTTTTACGAATGCATAACTTGCCTTATAGTCCCTATAAATCGCAAGTAAAAAGAAAACGAAGAAATGGCGTCCTACGTAAAAGTAGATGATGTTGTAGTCCCAATTTTTGACGGTTTTGAATACGTAAGCTGGAAACTAAGAATACTGAAATTATTGGAATATAAAGACTGTAAAGATCAAGCAACACCAGAAAGGTCTGGTACAGAGGCAGAGGATGTATGGAAGAAAAAGGACATTAAACCTACAAATTATATATATAGCTCCATTTCAAATCGACAGTTAGAATATATTGGCAATTTATGTAAACTCAGCTTATGTAAAATCGAAAATTGTAATGAAAAACATAGAAAAAGATTATTTAAAGACAGAAAAACAAGAGAGAAGTAATTCAAACGTATTTGCTGTTGTAAATGCGGGCTAAATGTTATAAATGTGGGGCTGCTGGGTACTTGCAGAAAGTTTATAGACAAACAAAGACACAATTCAATCCAAGAACAGCAAATTCGAATGCAGTGAACCGGGGCAGCAACAACTCAACTTTAATCGAGGGTATCAACGTAACAATCACAACAGAGGTGCACATCGACAAGGTTATGGTCATTTGAACAACATTCAAAATACGCAGTCTTCGTCAACACAAAGCGAGGGGAATGGCGTGAAACGGCATTTATAACGGAGATATATAATAAAGAGTTATATGTAAGTTGTAATAATAATTTACTTCAAAATTGTAATGAAATAATGTGTATACTAGACAGCCGTTGTACAGACCACATAGTTAATATTGATAAGTATTTTGATGAATTTATAACTCTAAAAGAACCTGTAAAAGTAAGGTTAGGCGATGGTAAGACTCTTGATGCAACAAATATTGGAAATATCAAAATTATATTCAAAAACTATTTGCATGATTCAAAAGTAACGTTAAGTAATGTATATTTTGTTAAAAATATGAAGAAAAATGTCATCAGTTATGCTCGGGTAACAAAAGATCATAAAATTGTTTCAAAATATAACAGTGCAAAAAACATAGCATGGCATTGCCGTCTGGCAGGTTGAAAAAAAGATTAACGAACAGCTGTATAATTAACATAAAGGTATTTATAACAAATAAAAAATTACTATACACTAAAAATAGAGGAAACAAATAGCATATTAAAAGTTTTCACTGATAATCCTATCACGATACGCTAGTGCGACCTTGCAGTATTGGAACAATTTTGGGACTTCCATTTCATTTAAAAGTCTTACAATATCTTCTTCCGATAATGAATTAAAGCCAAAGTAAAATCTCCTTGTTTCCTTTAAGACCGGGCATTTTCCTAGAAAATGGAACACACCTTCTCTTTCCCTCTGGTTACATAGACTACATAGTACTGGCAGGTCTTCTCTGTGAGGAATATAGTTGAGACGTAGGAGTTCACCACGCAATTTTACCATCATTGATATTTGGTTCACATTATTCTCATCTTTGAAATAGTTTTTGTGTCCTAGATTGTGACACAGTCGATCGTATATCAATCTATGAACAGAGCTGGTAGCTTTTTTTATTTATTTATTAACTCTAACAAGTACAAGACTTTCTTAGAATATCTTACAAACTAAATTAAATCTAATTATTATTAAATATTATTCAACAGTAAAGCCTTACATTCATTTCTACTATAATGAAAATCTAAAAAATCTTCAAATTGATTGAAATATGTAGCAGCATTGCATATTGGATTATTCAGACCGTAATTAGTATAATGTCTAGGAATATAGAAGAAGTAGTTCTCTCGAGGTCGAAGGAAACGGGCAGGTGCATAGGTATTTAATAAGGATAGTAACTTGGGGCTATCAATATGACTACAAATAATGTCCCTCGCAAACAGAGCAAAATAGTAGACACGTCTGCTATGTAGTGGTTTTAGTAATTGACACCTTACCTCGTAAACAGGCATATCCGAGTTAAAAAAAGTTTTACGCAAAGCCATTTTAGTAAACCTTTTTTGAATTCGTTCAATACGTAAAGAACCCTTTTTATAGAAAGGAGACCAGATAACGCAGCAAAACTCAAGGTTTGTCCTTACCAATGAAATGAACAAACATTTAAGGGTGTGAGGATCACTAAATTCTTTAGAGTTTCGGAACACAAAGCCAAGCATAGCATTTGCTTTAGAAACCAGAAAGTCCATATGCAAGTCAAAACTTAGTTGAGAATCAAAAATAACTCCCAAATCCTTTTGCATCGTAACTCGAGTTAGGTCACATCCAGAAATTTTATATTCGAATATAATTGGGTCTTTAGATCTAGCTAATGACATTACGGAACACTTTCGAATATTCAAGTGCAAACTATTGATTCTACACCAGTTCGTAAGCCTTTCAATATCCTGTTGAAGTTTCAAACAATCCGATGGTGATTTAATTTTCTTATATATCTTGAAATCATCAGCAAAAAGTAAGCCATTTGAATCAAAAATAAAATCCGGTAAATCGTTAATAAATAAAAGGAAAAATAAAGGACCCAAATGGCTTCCTTGGGGAACACCCGAGTGATTTTTTATAGCTCGGGAAAAAAACGAACCTAATTTGACATATTGTTTCCGATTATTTAGATAACTCATTAACCAGCTAAGTAAAGCAGAATGAAAACCAAAACTAATTAGCTTGCGCTCTAGAATATGAAACTGCACCCGATCAAAGGCTTTAGCAAAATCAGTGAAGACAGCATCAACCTGAAAGTGTTGTTCCATATTGCATAGGCAAAAGTTAGTAAAAATGGCTAAATTAGTTGTAGTGGATCTACCACTTACAAAACCATGTTGATCCTCAGATATAAAAGAACGTACGGCCGAATAAAGTTTCTGTTTGACAATAGCTTCAAATATTTTTGGAACTAACTGTAATTTCGCAATTGGCCTATAATTTTCAACATCATTTTTAGATCCAGATTTATGAATTGGAGTGACAAAAGAGTACTTCCAGGAATCCAAAAACAACCCTTGAGAGAGTGATAAATTAAACATGTTTTGAAGCGGATAAAGTAAGTTATATCTACAATTTTTTATGAATATGGGTGGGAAATTATCAGGTGGAAGAGTAATGGAACTATCGAGAGCGGAAAGTTCATTTAAAATATCACTCTCAGAGATATAAAGAGATCCCATGTTAATGGAAGAGTTCTCGAAAGTCGATTGACTCACAGAATTATGTTCATAAAGAAAGTTCGATTGGAAAAAAGTAGCAAACATATTGCAAATACATTTTAAGTCACTGCTTACATTATCTTTAAACTTCATAGTAAGTGGGAGACCAATTGATTTCCTTTTCTTGTTTAGAAAAGCCCAAAAAGCTTTAGGGTTGGTTTTAATCTTTGTTTCAGTGGATAAAACGTACTGATGATATAAAAATCTTTTTAAGAATTCATACTCTTTTCTCAATCGACAGAATGTATCACGATTGCGTGGATCATATAAACTCCTCCTATAAACACGTTGCATTTCTTTTTTTAGATTTGATAATCGTTTGTTGAACCAGACCGGCTTATTTGAACTTAAAACTTTTTTAGTAGGAATACATTTGGAGAAAACGTCATCAATTATATTCCTGAACAAAATATACATATCTTCCAAATTTGAAGAGCTCGAAAAACTTTATGATGAACACTGTTGTTTGATAAAAGAAAATCAGCTTCATCTACTGTTACATTTAAGTCTTCATAAGTAAAGACTAAATCTAAAATTCTACCAATACTATTATGAATTGCATTTACTTGTATAAAGCTCATAGCTATCAAAGAGTCGATCGTTTCAATTTCGAAATCTTTTAAAACATTGGAAGGAAACAAACATTTATCATCATTAGAATACAACCATTTGATATTACTTAAGTTGAAATCACCCAAGACAACTACAAAGGAGTTTACATCTAGATCTCTTGTAATAATTTTTATATTAGAAATATGAGATAAATAAATACTAATATCTGAACCTGGTGGTATATAAGACACAAAATAATATATTTTAATAACGACGCCATCAGAAGAACGGATATACTCAACGGATACACAAATTTGTTCAATTAGTCCAGATGACTCGGCGAGATTTACCCAACTACTCTTGAGAGAAGTTTTAATCGCAAGTAGGAAACCACCACCTCTTGACAAACCAGTCTGAATAGAACATCGATCCTTTCTAAAGACAGCATAAGCATAATATTTTTGCTCAGAGTTCCAACCTCAGAATTGTTACCTGTAACGGCAACACTTTCCATTGAGTGCTTTTTATTGATATACAAATTGTCACTCAATTTAGTTTGACTTATTGCAGTTTTATTAATATTAGCATTTGATGATACCTCTTTGGTGAGCGCGTTATCACCCACATCATCAGTAATTGCCACTGAGACTGATGGAGATGTTGAGCTCATCGTGTGTTCGTTCACATTTTCATTTTCCATACCCAACGCAACGTCCTTACTCCCCGATTCGTTTTGTGTGATGTTAATGGCAGCAACATCAGCATGAATGCACTTTTTTTCTTCTAGGTCTGAGCTCTTATGTTTTAGATTTTTGTTGTTTTTTTAAATCGGTTTCTCTGAGAATTACGCATTCATCATCATCAGCTATGTCAGGACCAGCTCTCAGAGATATAAAGAGATCCCATGTTAATGGAAGAGTTCTCGAAAGTCGATTGACTCACAGAATTATGTTCATAAAGAAAGTTCGATTGGAAAAAAGTAGCAAACATATTGCAAATACATTTTAAGTCACTGCTTACATTATCTTTAAACTTCATAGTAAGTGGGAGACCAATTGATTTCCTTTTCTTGTTTAGAAAAGCCCAAAAAGCTTTAGGGTTGGTTTTAATCTTTGTTTCAGTGGATAAAACGTACTGATGATATAAAAATCTTTTTAAGAATTCATACTCTTTTCTCAATCGACAGAATGTATCACGATTGCGTGGATCATATAAACTCCTCCTATAAACACGTTGCATTTCTTTTTTTAGATTTGATAATCGTTTGTTGAACCAGACCGGCTTATTTGAACTTAAAACTTTTTTAGTAGGAATACATTTGGAGAAAACGTCATCAATTATATTCCTGAACAAAATATACATATCTTCCAAATTTGAAGAGCTCGAAAAACTTTATGATGAACACTGTTGTTTGATAAAAGAAAATCAGCTTCATCTACTGTTACATTTAAGTCTTCATAAGTAAAGACTAAATCTAAAATTCTACCAATACTATTATGAATTGCATTTACTTGTATAAAGCTCATAGCTATCAAAGAGTCGATCGTTTCAATTTCGAAATCTTTTAAAACATTGGAAGGAAACAAACATTTATCATCATTAGAATACAACCATTTGATATTACTTAAGTTGAAATCACCCAAGACAACTACAAAGGAGTTTACATCTAGATCTCTTGTAATAATTTTTATATTAGAAATATGAGATAAATAAATACTAATATCTGAACCTGGTGGTATATAAGACACAAAATAATATATTTTAATAACGACGCCATCAGAAGAACGGATATACTCAACGGATACACAAATTTGTTCAATTAGTCCAGATGACTCGGCGAGATTTACCCAACTACTCTTGAGAGAAGTTTTAATCGCAAGTAGGAAACCACCACCTCTTGACAAACCAGTCTGAATAGAACATCGATCCTTTCTAAAGACAGCATAAGCATAATATTTTTGCTCAGAGTTCCAACCTCAGAATTGTTACCTGTAACGGCAACACTTTCCATTGAGTGCTTTTTATTGATATACAAATTGTCACTCAATTTAGTTTGACTTATTGCAGTTTTATTAATATTAGCATTTGATGATACCTCTTTGGTGAGCGCGTTATCACCCACATCATCAGTAATTGCCACTGAGACTGATGGAGATGTTGAGCTCATCGTGTGTTCGTTCACATTTTCATTTTCCATACCCAACGCAACGTCCTTACTCCCCGATTCGTTTTGTGTGATGTTAATGGCAGCAACATCAGCATGAATGCACTTTTTTTCTTCTAGGTCTGAGCTCTTATGTTTTAGATTTTTGTTGTTTTTTTAAATCGGTTTCTCTGAGAATTACGCATTCATCATCATCAGCTATGTCAGGACCAGCGGACAGGGAAGATGAAGAAATAGGCATAACATCAGCGACCGTCGTTGCAATCCCTTTAGATGTCGAAGCATTCACATTTAAAGCAGCTTTAGCAAGATCATCACTCTGTGTGGAAGAGTTAGGCTTACTTGTTGTTTTTGAATATTGCTTAGACGAGGGAACCGGTTTTTTAAGTTTATTGGGAATTTTGTTATCAATACTTTTGAGCGCAGGAGATGAAGAGGGTGTGTTTTTATGCAGCGTCGAGTATAAAGAGCGAGGAGACGAATGAATGTTATGAGCTTTTAAGATATGTAATTGTTTATTGTTGTTGGTTGGTTCTATAGCTAAAGCCGGTGCCGGTTGCTTTGCTTGAGACCGTGTTATACGAGAGGGATTTAGAAGTTTATTGAACTCAGATTTATTGTCAACAAAGAAACGATAAAGCTCTTTGATTTTTGGTATGCAACTAAAGAGCGAAATGTTTCTGCATGTATTGCACTTCCAAAAAATATTTTCGTTTGACTCAAGCATAGCACGTATGGTTTCACTTATTTTAGTACATTTGAAATGAAAACCAGAATGACAAACACCGCAAAAAATCAAATCACTTTTAGAAGTTATGAAATTACATTCCGAACATTGGACATCCATATTGGAAAATAAAACTTTAAAATAAAGACAATAAAAATAGAAAACTTTTTGTGGTATAAGACTTATTGAATGAGACTTTTTGAATGAGACAAGGTTGTTTATATGACACATCCGCACCTGTTGGCGGACTGAATGAGATCAACAGCCTCAATCAGTTTGTAGAGTGTGTTTTTTCATGCACTAAGGTTGCCTAAATCCAAGCTAAGTGGAACCCCACACCACTGTGCCAGCTCCATCCACTCAGCATACCAACTGTTTCTTCGTTCCATAACTTGAAGGGCCGCTTTCTTTGGTAGTCTTTCATTGGACATATGCAGTTTCTTGATAATATAATCGAAATGAAGCTTAAGGGTGTGACTGAAGAGCGGAGAGAGTCCTGTTTCCAGCCAGCATAACAATATAATTCAGGGTATTATAAGGAAGATGAAATATTCTTTTAACATAAAACGTCAAGAGTTTTTTCACAGTATCATAATGCTTGTAACCCCATGCTTGTGATCCATAGAGCATTATCGATTCCGAGGCCGTTTCAAAGACACGAAACTTGCTACTATGGGCAATGCTTTTGTTGGCGAAACATTTTTTCCACGTAGCCTCAATGGCATTCTTAGCCTTAACAAATTTCTCACTGAGGTGCTTTTCCATACTAAGATTCTTTGTAAAACAGATGCCTAGATATCTATATTTCTTAACAACTTCAATTCTTTCTTCGTTGTAAGTCCACCTTTCATTTGGAAAACATCTCCCACCACCACCTTTAAAAATCATAACTTTTGATTTGTCCAAATTTACCATCAGTTTCCAAGTTTCGCAGTACCTATAAACTTGGTTAATAATCAGCTGAAGTGATTCGGGAGAACGTGCTAGTAAAACCATGTCGTTCGCAAAGAATAGAGCCTTGATTAAAGTTCCGGCAAACTCGATACCACCAGTTAAATGATCAGTGAGGTCCTCAATATATAGAGCAAACAAAAGAGGACTCAGTGCACATCCCTGACGAACTCCTGTATCGGTTTGAAACCATTCCGATATTTCTTCTCCATTCCATACCGCCGCTTTTGTATCACCATAAAGGCTTTGAAGAACCCTACCAATTTTTGAGATATGCCTAGTCCAAAGAGCTTATATATTAGCGCATGTCTATCTATCGCGTCAAATGCTGCTTTGAAATCCACAAAGAAGCTGTATAATTTCGAATATGTGATCAATGGTGTAATATCCGGCCCTAAATCCAGCTTGAAATTTTTTTATCAAATGATTTTGTTCGATCCAGCAGCTAATCCCACGATAATTTTCCGGATTCTGCGTGTTTCCTTTTTTGTGGATTGGAAAAATCTGCGATTCCTTGAACTGCCGTGGAATATTTCCGATGTCCAAAATCTGGTTTAACAATATATTGAGCTTGGTTATTTACTCCATGGTCCCATATTTGAAAAACTCGACTGGTATTCCATTCGAACCTGCAGACTTTCCATTCTTTAAACTTATTTCCATTCAGAGTCCTTACTAATTTCCAAAAATCGGTTGAATTATTGCATTGCGGCAGTGTTCTAGCCTCAGCCTCGAAGTAGCTTATCTTTTTCCGTTTGATTAATGATTTAAACTCTTTATTTGCTTCCATATACTGGTTTTTACAATATTCATCGCTATAGGTACGGAATGCTCTTAGCCACGCAAATGATGTTTCTCTCGCATTTTTACAGTCCTTATCAAACCAGGGTGCGACTGGATTCATTTTTTTTCTATTCGAACCACTGCAAGTAGGGTAAGATGATCTTATACTGTCCATGATAGCTGCAAGTTCAGAAACATTATCCCTTCTAATCAAACTGTTCAGATTCAGCCGATAAACTTAGTAGGAATGAATTATTAATTGGACTGCCCAAAAATTTAGAAAACGAATGCACTAAGTGCGCAATATGTATTGAGAGTAAGATGTCTAATGTACCGTTTAAAAATAATGGCGCAAAATTATAGTCGAGTTAATTCGACACTAACAAAATTTTAGTTTCACACTAGGCGATACTGATATTTTTGTAAATTATAGACGATTTAAAACCGACTTTATTTTAATGACTGGCATTATAGATACAACAGACCAAGACCTATTTTAATTTGTTTAGTGTCAAACTATCACATTGACAACTGTCACATTCTTCAAAAAAAAGTACCTATAGCAAAATGTTTTCTGAGGACGAAGATTTTGAAATGTTTGCTGATTTTGAAATTTTTCGAAAACAAAAAGTGTATAAGCAACTAGCTGACCCTCTTGACGATGAAGAGTTTTACTCCATTTATAGGTTTGACAATGCCACGGTCCAGTTTTTGGTGGAAAATATCGAGATCTCCTAACCTGCAACAAATCGTGGTCTTCCTATACCAAAATTATTGCAGGATCTCGTAGCCCTTCATTTCTTTGGAAGAAATGTGCATCAAAGTGATGTTGGTAAGAAAGTAGAAGTTTTTTAACACACATTCCATAAGTTCATACTTACGTGTAATTTTAGGAGCCTTACATGGATTGTTACAGTCTACCGTAGGAAAAATAATTGCAAGGATTGCAAAATGCATTGCTTCATTGCTTCCGCACTTCATTAAGTTTCCTTCATGCAGTGAAGAATTTAATGAAGTAAAACAAGCATTTTATAAAATTGCCAAATTCCCTAAGTTTATAGGGGCTATAGACTGTACACATGTCCAGATCAAGCGACCAGCAAGAAGAGTTCGACCGGTTATGGCCGGACACTTTATCAACCGAAAAGGTGACCGATTCCAGTTGTAAGATGATGGATATCGTGGCTAGATCTCGAGGTTCACTACACGACTCCAACATTTGGAATCATTGCCTACTTAAAAACAAGCTAGAGGCCAGCAAAAACGTTCACCAGGGTGTATTGTTGAGTGACGCAGGCTACCCATGCACCAGTATATTACTTACACCAGTAAGACATCCATCCAACAGAAAAGAAGAACGGTACAACAACAGTCACACATCAACTTGAAGCCGGATCGAGTGTCTAAATGGACAATTAAAATCAAAATTTAGGTCACTCTTAGATAGGCTTAGAGTTGACTTAGATACCGCCAAAAATGTTTTTGTTGCTGTAGCCATTCTCCATAATGTGGCCAAGGAGCGAAATATTCCATTTCTGGTTGACGAAGTTTCTGCATCGTCATCGCAATCGTCATCGCAATCGACCGACGACGATTCGATGCAGCTAACTGAAGCAACTGGAAGAGCATTCAGAAATGCTTTTATAAATCAATATTTAAAAAAAAACATCAAAAATCATAAATATTAAAGAAATTATTTTAAAACTTTATTTGAAAAAAAAAATTTTGAAGTTAAAATAAAATAATTTTTAGACTTTTCAATTTTTTCTTTTGTAATACTCCTCCATTAGCTCCATTTCTAAGAAATGCTTCTCCCTAGCATGAGCGGTTGCTTCCTTAGCTTGCAACAAAAGCTCTCTCCTCCACAAAAAGTGGAGTAACAGGAGGAGGTCTGGAGTAATGTCATGTGTAATTGTTACCTTTTTTCTGTACGAATGCTAAACTTGCATTAAACGTAGTACTTATATTCGCAAGTAAAAAATACCCAACAAATACGACAACACCTTCTTTCTTAAACTTAAAATATGTTTATGAGAGCATATTCCTTCTCTAAGAAAAAAAATTGTCTCGAAAAAGTGCATCTAATGTAGCCGTTCGGACTCGGCGGTAAATTGTAGGTCTCTCCAATTCTTGCAGAGTAACAACACACACACAGGAATGGTTGAGGGTATAAGATTCAATGCCTGTGTTTAAGAATCTATTTCTATTTTTATTCAGGGTATCCTCCTGCTAGAAAAAGGAATTATCAAAACCAAGTTTAATATTTTTTTCAATTTTTCTTACTTACCACTACATTGTTTTGTTCATTAGGTATAGTAAAAGATCTAAGCGTAAAAATTGTCTTCAATCCACATCTGTTAAAGTTTCGTAGCATATCCTACAACCAAGTCAACAAACACTGGAGAACCTCTCGAATCCATTTCTTCACTCGCAATGGCATGCAATTCATCCTTAATATGAGCTGGTTCCTTCTGTCCTTCCAGAAGATCCAGATACCATAACTCATACTTGGCTAGACGAGACTTTCTAATCTTCGAATACGGATCAAATCGCATAATTTGAAAATACTGATTGATAGCATCAATACATATGAATGCAGCTTTTCCTTGTGGCTGCAATTTTGGAAGCAGCAACTAGAGCAGTTGTCGAACGGGTACTTGTAGTTGTGCCATCATCACCGACTGCCCAATAAACAAGCGGATCATAGCAAAAGCTTCTAGAAGTGTCAGTAATGTTTCTCTATCCTTGCGTAGTTAAGAACATGCTCGCAACTTAAACGGAATGCACCCTGAAAAATTAGCAATTTTAAAATAAGTTTTGTAAACATCAAGCTAACTTACAATTTTATTCGTGGAACTTCCCAAGGATAGGTTATTATAAATAGTTATCAGTTTTCTGGTCAAAAAAGGAATAGGATTTAACGATGCGCTGTCATGCGACTTTTTGAACATCATACTTGAAAGAATAGTGCAGAACTTCCACGCCAACACCAGAGGCACGATCTTTCAAAAAGTCCATCCAATTACTCGCATACGCTGACGAAATTGACATAATCGGAAAAACGCAGCGTCATGTCAGTAGCGCTTTTGTGAGTATTGAGACGGAAGCGGCGAAGATAGGTTTAGCAGTCAATGATAGCAAAACCAAATATATAATTCAAGAAGAGACACCCAACATCGACGTCTTGAACAAAACATCACGATAGACAACTATAACTTGGAGATAGTTAGGGACTTTGTCTACCTGGACTCCACGTGCGAAACTGGAGGCAGCTAGCTAAGGACCGAGCTGGCTGGAGAAGCTTGTTGGTTGAGGACCAGGTCCACCCCGGACTGTAAGGCCACATAAGGTTGGAATAATGGGCAAATAGATCAGTATATCGTGAACTCTCAGCTGTTGTGATTATGAGGACCATGTCCTTGAATGCATCCGCATTTTCTTCACGTTTATCTAAATAAAAATTGCATAATTTTTGCAAAATTTCTTTCTATTAATTGATTAATGATGATGATTAATTTACGGCAAAGCTAGAAGAAGAAACAAATTAGAATTAAATTTTGTTTGAACAAAATGAGAACATCTTTACTTACCCACAATGACATGTTTTTTTATGTACAAATAAACAATTTTTTTTAAAAGATATGTTTCCTTTGTTTTTCGAGCGGAACTGTCACTTTTTAGGTGTGTTCAATCATACTTTTTTTAATGCAATCCTCTTAACCCCACACTAGTTGTGCTAGTACTCAAAAATGTTTATAATTGAGAAAAATTTAGAAAACTATTTTAAGTTTAAAAGTAACTTAAGTAGTTTCAAACTAAAACTCTTAAAATCGAATGTCTATAATTTTGCGCCAATAGAACTAAAGCTCCACGTGTATTACAAATTGTTCAGACTGATTTAAATGGGCCACATCATCACATCGACAGGACACCGCGGGGAGAAATACTTTCTTTCATTTATTGACGAGTATAGCAAATGTTCCAAGGTCTATGGCAATAATAAATAAGTAAATAAAAAATAATAAAAAAATAAATCCATGTCCACCGTATGTACATGAACTAAATGAAGTCGCCCAGCGATATAACAGATCTTTTAAGGTGCCTATTAAAAGAAGCTAATATAAGCAAAATTTATTGGCCAGAAATAATTAAAGCATCGGCGTATTTAAAGAACAGAACTCTAGCGAATACATATGAGTTTAAAACTCCAATTAAAAAATGTATGGAAGTAAAGTTTTTGTTAGGACACCTGATCAACTTTGATAAATCTAAATTAGGAATTTTAGTTGGGCTATACTGAAAATGGGTATAGAGTGTTGGTAGAAAATAAGATTGTAACTGCTCGACATGTTGAAGTAATAGAAGAAGGAATGAAATTAATTTGTTAAGATGAGGACAAGGATATGGCAAATAGAGTAGAAATTGATGAAACTGAAAATCCCGGATGTAACAGTAATACAAATAATTCTTCAGAAAAAAATGTTAATGATGACAAAATTCGACGGGAAGATACAAACCATAAATACCAGAAAAGTAAAAAACAATTAGAAATAAGGCAATCAAACAGAAAAAAGAAATCCTGTTTTAAGATACGGTTATGAAGAAAACGCTTCTAATTTTAAAGACATAAATTATTGTGAGACAAATACCCCTAGAAGTTTTGAAGAAGCAATTAATATCTAGTATTGAAGCAGCTAACCGGAAAAAGGCAATTGATTCTAAATATAACGGGGCCGCCATCTTACGTTTTTTTTCAACTAGTGCTTATTTCGTGAATGGTAACACTTAGCTCATGTCTGAACGAATATGGTTGTGCATACGCTGGGAAATATTGCGACATAACTGCCTGCGATCGGCTTAGAGAAGATGCCTATTTTGCCAAAAAAAATCAACTTTTCAGATGAAGCTCATTTTGATCTTGGCGGGTATGTAAACAAGCAAAATTGTCGCATTTGGGGCACAGAAAACCCGCACGCATACATTGAAAAGCCGATACACCCAAAACGAGTCACTGTTTGGTGCGGATTTTGGTCCAGAGGCATAATTGGGCCATTTTTCGAAAATGGGGATTGTTATCGGGCCATGTTAAACGAATTTTTGTTCACAAAAATTGAAGAGGAGGATATTGGCAACATTTGGTTTCAACAGGACGGCGCTACGTACTACACAGCCGAAGCTACACTCAATGTTGATGAAGCATTTTCAAAAAAAAGTTTTTTTTTGTGTGTAAGTATTTTGAAATGGTAAGTGATTTTTGTGTCGTGTATTCCAATGTTCGTGATATAAGAACAAATTTCTTTCACCTGTACGTCTACACTGTTCAATACAGGCCAGCTGTTTTGGCATTAAGTGAAACCCAGGTTGGAGTAAATACTGATTTATCAGAGTTTGCTCTACATGGGTATAGCTTGGTGCCATTACTCTTTTCTCATCATGGTCTCGTGGTCTATGTTACGAATGATATTGCTTGCCAGAGCCTTCCCCAATATGAGCCATGTTCCAACACGGACTTTAACTTCTTGTGGCTCAAATTCACTGTCCGCAAGCATGTCATTCATTACTGTTTTATTTACAGGAGTCCAAATCTCGACAGCAATTCCACTTGTAACGAGTTTGATGCGCTGTCTGATTCCATCTCGAAAATTGTTTCCCTTTGTCCTCGCACTGAAATCGTTATTACGGGCGATTTCAATGTACACAATTCCAATTGGCTCCGCTATTCTGGTCAGACAACACCCGAAGGAAGGTATGTCGAGCTCTTTGCCGGGTTACATCACCTTACCCAACTGATCGGTGTGCCAACGCGTATACCGGATGTTGCTGGGCAAGCCGCCCATACTCTTGACTTGTTTCTTACTTCTCACCCTGATAAATATACCATTAGTGTAACTTCTTCATTTGGCACTTCAGACCATTGTGTCATCTCAGCTTATTTCTCATCCTCCACCAATCCAGTTAAAGAAAAACTTCCCACCAGGACCGTTTGGCAATACCAGAAAGCCAACTGGGACGGCCTGCATATTTTTTTCCGAAACTTTAACTGGTCACTATGTTTCCTCGATAGTGAAATGATCACAAATGTGATTCTTCTAGGGATGCGTGCTTTTATTCCTAACAGAGTAAAAAGCATCAAACCTAAAGAAAAGTCTTGGTTTAATTCTGAGTGTAAAGAAGCTATCAGGCTCAAAGAAGTAAGTTTCCGTTCTTACAAAGCCAACCCTACAGAGGAAAATCGGACAAAGCACAAACAAGCAAGAAACTCATGCAACTCCGTTATTGAAAGAACCAAATTGTTGCATGACCAAAAATTACGGCAAAAAATTCTTGCAGTGTCTCAAAGGCAGTAAAAATGTTTTGTCATTTGTAAAAAAATATTAAAAACTCCTCAACATCTTCGGTTCCAACGCTCATCGACAATAACAAACCAATTGTTTACTCTTCAGAGAAGGCAAACTTGCTCGCCGCCCATTTCGCTGCCAGCTCCACGCTGCCGCATAGCAACGTTGCCCCTCCTGTACTTGAGAATGTAAATTTTTACATGGGACAGATTTTTTTCCGCACTCGTACAGTAGCAAGAGTTCTCAAAGATCTCGATATACACAAATCCGCTGGCCCGGATGGTATACCCCCGATTCTTCTGAAGAGGTGTTCTTCCACACTGGCAAAGCCACTGCGTAAGCTTTTCCATCGCTCCTACTTTTCTGGAATCTTTCCTAGAAGATGGAAAACAGCATTTGTCCAGCCTGTCCCTAAGAAAGGTCACCCATCCTCCCCCTCCTCCTACCGACCCATAGCACTGACATCCCTTTTTTCTAAGGTCATGGAAACACTGATTAACCTTCAGCTTAAGGAATATCTCGAAGATCGTAAGCTTCTCCATGACCGTCAGTATGGCTTCCGTAGCAACCGTTCCACTGGTGATCCGATGGCATATCTCACCGAACAGTGAAACAAATCTTTACATCGCTTTGGTGAAAGTAAGATTATTGCTCTTGATATCTCCAAGGCATTTGACAGAGTTTGGCATGAAGCTCTCTTATCGAAAATGCGTGGTTTTGGGATCGATGATACACTTGTTCGTTGGATTAGAAGCTATCTTCTGGACCGTTCAATACAAGTTGTATTGGACGGATTCAAGTCTGATTCCCATAAAATAAATGCTGGTGTCCCCCAGGGTTCTGTTCTGTCTCCGACTTTTTTTCTCATTTTTATAAATAATCTTCTGTTTGTTACTTCTAATCCACTTAACTGTTTTGCTGACGACTCTACCCTCAGCTTTTCATATTCGTTCGATAATTCACGTCCTTCGCCTTCGGACGTACAATTGCAACGGTGCCGTATGTGAAGCTCATTAAACTCCGATTTATACAGCATTGTCAAATGGGGTAATAGAAATCGTGTGGAGTTTAATGCTTCGAAAACTCAATGCTGTCTTCTGTCGTTAAAGCTAAACATTCCCCCCATGCCATTGTCCATGAATGGCACTTACATCGAAGAAACCGAAAAGCTCTCAGTACTCGGTATGTGTGTCAACGACGACCTCCATTCCAACGACCAGATATTTGAGATCGCCAAAAATGCTGCCAAGTGCTTAGGTTTTCTGTATCGGTGTAAGAAGGATTTTTCCCCATCTGATCTGGCTACAATTTATAAAGGGTTTATATGTCATAAGCCATAGAGTATAACACCCACCTCTGGGCAGGTGCTTCGCAAACGTCGCTTCACCTGCTTGGTACAATACAAAATCGAGCCTTAATTGATAGGAAATAGAACTGCCGCTGAAACAATTGCCCCTCTCGAACACCGACGCAATGTTTCATGTCTTTCCTTATTTTATCGTTTCTTTTATAAAAAATGTTCACTCGAGATAGCCAGCTGCATTCCTCATCTTAAAAGTTTCGCCCGTAATACTCGTCTTGCTAGGAATGCCCATCAGTTCACCCTTGAGCCAAATTTCGGACGTACCGTGAAATATAGGGATTCTTTTTTTAGCCGTACATCACGACTTTGGAATGGTTTACCCGGCGAGATTTTCCCTTGCCATTTCAATTTGCAAACATTCAAAACCAATGTTAATCGACACCTCGTATCTCTCCCCTCCCTATCTTCCTAATGCCCGCGCAGTGTGTTACATTAAAAGGGAAACAAATAGTCCCTTGTGCGCGCGTTAATTATAAAAAAAAAAAAAAAAAAAAAAAACCGGTCCTAAAAATTTCGAAATACTTTTTTTCATAAATTCTTTGTTATTTCAGACGTGTGATAGGGTACTTCATTTTTACGAAAAAAACCGTTAAGTATTGTGGTTTTGATAGTTTTTATAATTTCAAACTGTGGTGCTTTTATGTGTATAGATTTCAATCGAATTCATTATTTTATTTTCAAAATTAAAAAAAAAAAACTTTTTCAAAAAAATAATGTAGTTTTATCAGAACAAACTAAAAAGTTTTTTGGTTACAATTTCACCTAAATCGGATGTGCCATAGCGAAAAAACTAAGAAACGCTCAGGTGCGAAAACATTATTTTTAAAGCCATCTGCAACGGTGATAGCCTCGGCTATTTTGTCTGCCATTTCACATTTTGGATTCCTAAATACCTTAATCGGTATGGCATATGTCAATTTGCATGTTGCATGGTGCTTATATTAATTTTTTCCATATTTTTAGAAGAAGAGGATATCCGAACTTAGTATTATCTTCAGAACCAACTTGAACTTAGAATCAACAGACGAAATAACGCAATTTTCGATAGTTACATACATAAATTGACTTCAATTTTGTGATCTATATAAGTAATTGATTCATATTCAGCTTATTGCCCCAGCACCATTGTAACCGGCTAATTCAACATTTTCATACAAAGGACAATAGCTATGAAACCTCATGGAATACCTTGGTGGATAGATTCAAAAAAGACAACGAAAGACTTCATGGCACAATGAATCTTAGATAGAATACTGATAAATGGGATCGGTTAATAGTTCACCTATTGCTCGAGCGGATGGACAAGGATACCAGGATGATGTTTGAAGAGTCACTACAAATACCGAGATGCAGTTCATCATGGACCCAGTTAGCTGAAACCAGATTCCAAGTTATTACAAGAAAGTTCTTAATAATATTACAAATAGGTCGAATGCCACGGCAGCAGTTAGCTCAAGGAAAGGAAACCAACTTATTCCACGTTAAAACCAATACAATATTATCTCACAAACGTTTTGGTAAACGTCAAATCTGCATTGTAGAAAATGGCTTCCTTGGCATGTAGATTCAGGGTTTAACATTTACTTTAACAATGCCTAATTGTCACAAGCGTTTAGGCTCCCGAAGCAAAAATCTGAAACTATGCTACCAAATGGGAAACAAAAACTTTGGAGCAATCAGTTCACGGGTTAGAAGCGCCTCCCCGGTTGTCGTAAAAGGCGAATATTGTAAGAAATTCCGTTATATTTTGCGAGTTTAATAGAAAAAAGCTTATGCGATTTCTACAGTGTTGATTTCTGTCATAATCCAACGCATTCCAAGCCAAAAGAAAACTGCAGAAATGCATATCATTTTCTTGATAAAAACATTCTAAAACAAGAGTTTTTTTTTTATTTTCGTTTAACTCTTTCAGATTCAAATATAGAACGGGGAAAGGCTTATGGTGTATCCATCGACATTCCAAAAAATGCTTACCAGAAGTATTTTTTTTATTGATGTTTTCCACCTAGACATAGCACCTTTATATACAAACTTGAAAGAGGGATTTAAGACATCCCCTATTCATTGGAAGATATTCAAATCATGCCTAATAAATGAAATCCTTTCAATAAGCAGACAACGAAATTTCCGCACCAACCGAAGAGTGTTCTAAATAATTATATTTCCTCATCTTTTGCATCGAACTTCGGCGAGGAGCTACCACCACAGCCGGGCCGCATTCCACCGACATATCCAATTATTTTAAGCACCGTCTGTGTGACAAAAGCGGATTCACTGACGCCGAATAAAAGTATCATAAGCTAAAACGCAGTGGTACAAGACACAAGTATCTTTTCAAATATCCTGAAACTGAGTCCTTGTTATATAGCGATTTCACTCCCGTCCCGAGAAACTTTGTCACTCTGGCGCGCATTATGCAGGCACACAAATAAAACATCCTGATGCCGTACCCCACAACTCTCAACCCCCTATCCTAACTGCGGCGCGCCTCCTTGTAATATAATTAGTGACACAACGAGATGGGAACAAAAGCGAGAACCCAGTGAAACAACTTTTCGACGAAGAAGGCGCAAGAAGACGCCATACCTAAACGCGGGAGGGATTACCTTGTGCCTGATGGATGAGTAGATGGATGGCGGGGTGGGTGGTAGCTATGGTGGAGGATATTGTGTATAGAAAGTTGTCCTCCTCTTGCCTCTCATCACACGAAACACCAGAAGGCGAGTTAATTAAAACTTGATACAAGATATTAATTAAAACATGGTCTCTCCTGTTGACTAAGAGTCATTGAGGGAAATATTGTCGTGCTCCCCTTGCGCTTGCAGGTCCAACGAAATTTGCGTCCCTTTTATGCTTGGAGCTTAACCAGTGCGAGTGAAGTGTACATCGTTGATCTTCTGCTGCTGGACTACTTCAATGAATCCGTCTACTTGAGCTTGTTCTCGCTCCTCCAGTCCACTTGTGTGGCATAATTTTTTCCTTTTTGTTGTAATTTTTTTTTGGCTAGAAGCTGGAACACTTTTCACTATAGAACGCGAGCTATTGGAAAATAATGGTGAACAGAGTCCCTTCGGTGTAAAAAGTTACTTGTGATTTTCTTTTGGAAGAGGAGAGGCTTTTTGGAAAATTATTTTGCTATTTCATTGGATATATGTTCAAGGGGAATATGAGGACTTTTTGTGATTGTTTGACTTTGGTAGCTGATCAATTTTGACACACCTGAGTTAATTTACTTGGGAATATTGGAGAGAAATTTCGGAAGAAATTCTGTAAGGAAGTGGTGAGATATTACGGTCCTTGACAAGATAAGTTGTGGACCTTAACCTTAAAAGATTTGTTAGCTCAGTTAGAAGACATGGAATCGATAGTTGTCATGGAACTTCATTTCTTGTAGAACCAAATAGTAAATGTTATTCTTTGAAGTTTATTATTTTATTTTTATATTAATTAGTATTATCCTTTGGTTTATAACGCAACCAAAGTTTCATGTTTCACATTCGAAAGAAAGTTGATTATTTTTATAGCTTTTATTAGAGCGAAGTAATTTCAATTTATGTGCTATTCCCTTTCCTTCGCTTTCAATTTTCCAACAAGGACAACAAATTACTTCCCGCTGCTGGTTTTCATAACCTCTAATGGAGATGTCCTTTACCGCCAGCACCAAATGTTGAAAACAAGTATCAAACAACAAAACCTCTGATTTAACACTGAGTGTGCAGCGAAACGGGGAATTTATAAGCTGATCTTTCCCTAAGAAGGACCCGAACTGCGACTTCTACCTCCAGAAGAGGATAGAGGAACATACACATATACGCAGACTAAAAATCAATGACTGTGAGAGAGCTAAATTGAGATTATCCGACTGATAAAACGAGCTTCGAAATTTTAAAATAAAGGTGAAAGAAGAACTATGACCACAGAGCACCAACCGAAGCATGCAAGGATGATCTAGACAGTATTGTTATAGATTCCAATTAGCAGTACCACAAGGTTTTAATAAAAACCCATTAGAACCGCACAAATTAATGGGTTATCAGGAGAGCTATTAGAAGCGATAAGAAGTGATTTCCCTTGAGTATTCATCAACTCATATGCCAGATGAGTTCAGAGGAAAGTATGCCCAACGAATATAATCTCAGCCATTTTACCAGTCCCGATCCTCCAAGGAATTGCATCAACTAGGGAGTCATTGAGTTGATGAAGATCGAATACAAGATTTTTTCTGCTGAACTGTGTATGCGCTTAATGTCATTTATCAATAATCTGCTAAATTATTAGAAGATTTAGTCTTTTTTGCTGTTAACGTGTGTCTTCCATTATAGCTCAGCTTAAAGATTTGTGTCTAAGTATTTTGCTTCGTTCACATACAGTGTTTGTACAAGTTTTTATCTTGTTATTTTAGTAAGTTCATAACACTTTATTTTTGAGGTAAATATCGAGCATTCATATCAATATCTTCCTCATCGATAATAGGCCATGCATCTATAATAATCAACTTTTCCTGTAAAGCAATTTCGGTCATATTATTCTACATCCTACTTGCAAAAAGCACAACCCATTGAATCATACGAATCAGTTATTAACGCAGTTGATGAACTCATAACCTTTAGTGAACCCAAAGCCTTTTCCAAGTAAGCGGTGTCTGCAATTTTATGAATAGACAACTCGATCGTAATTTCTCAGTAGACCCACTGAATTCTAGTGTATCACTGTCCATTAACATTGGTTTTGCAGATTAAACTGGAAAGGCAAAATCTCGCCGCGTAAACTATTCCAAATTCGTGTTGTTCGGCTAAAAAAAGAATCCTTATATTTCACGGTACGTCTGAAATTGGGCTCAATGGTGAACTGATGAGCATTCCTTGCGAGCCGAGTATTACGGGAGAAACTTTTAAGGAGAGGAATGCAACTGGCAACTTCGAGTCAACATTTTATTATTAAAATAAGGAAAGACAGAAAAAAATTGCGTCGGTGTTCGAGAGGGGCAATTGTTTAAGCGGCAGTTCTGTTTCCTATCAATTAAGGCTCGATTTTGTATTGTACCAAGCAGGTGAAGCGACGTTTGCGAAGCACCTGCCCAGAGGTGGGTGTTATACTCTATGGCTTAGGACATATAAACCCTTTATAAATTGTAGCCAGATCAGATGGGGAAAAATCCTTCTTACACCGATACAGAAAACCTAAGCACTTGGCAGCATTTTTGGCGATCTCAAATATCTGGTCGTTGGAACGGAGGTCGTCGTTGACACACATACCGAGTACTGAGAGCTTTTCGGTTTCTTCGATGTAAGTGCCATTCATGGACAATGGCATTGGGGGAATGTTTAGCTTTAACGACAGAAGACAGCATTGAGTTTTCGAAGCATTAAACTCCACACGATTTCTATTACCCCATTTGACAATGCTGTATAAATCGGAGTTTAATGAGCTTGACATATGGTACCGTTGCAATTGTACATCCGAAGGCGAAGGACGTGAATTATCGAATGAATATGAAAAACTGAGGGTAGAGTCGTCAGCAAAACAGTTAAGTGGATTAGAAGTAACAGACAGAAGATCGTTTATAAAAATCAAGAAAAGAGTCGGAGACAGAACAGAGCTGGGCACACCAGCATTTATTTTGTGCGAATCAGACTTGAATCCGTCCATTACAACTTGTATTGAACGGTCCAGAAGATAGCTTCTAATCCAACGAACAAGTGTATCATCGATCCCAAAACCACGCATTTTCGATAAGAGAGCTTCATGCCAAACTCTGTCAAATGCCTTGGAGATATCAAAAGCAATAATCTTACTTTCACTAAAACGATGTAAAGATTTGTTCCACTGTTAGGTGAGATATGCCATCAGATCACCAGTGGAACGGTTGCTGCGGAAGCCATATTGACGGTCATGGAGAAGCTTTCGATCTTCGAGATATTCCTTATGCTGACGGTTAATCAGCGTTTCTATGACCTTAGAAGGCTCTGATGGGTCGGTAGGAGGAGGGGGAGGATGGGTGACCTTTCTTAGGGACATGCTGGACAAATGCGGTTTTCCATCTTCTAGGAAAGATTCCAGAAGAGTAGGAGCGATGGAAATGCTTACGCAGCGGCTTTGCCAGTATAGAAGAACACCTCTTCAGAAGAATCGGGGGTATACCATCCAGGCCAGCGGATTTGTGTATATCGAGATCTTTGAGAGCTCTTGCTACTGTTTGGTTTGGTTTGTTATGTCGATGAGCGGTGGAACCGAAGATTTTGAGGAGCTTTTAATATTTTTTTACAAATGACCAAAAATGTTTATTGCCTTTGGAACATTGCAGAATTTTTTGCCGTAATTTTTGGTCATGCAAAAATTTGGTTCTTTCAATAACGGAGTAGCATGAGTTCTTTGCTTGTTTGTGCTTTTTCCTTTTTCGTAACTCGCGTAGTTTATAATTGTACCACGAAGTCGAAGATGAAAAGTACCTATTACGCGAAAAAGGTTGATGTTAATGTTGATGTTGATAGAATAAATTGTCTTTTTCAAGGGAGTACACCCAAGTATTCAACATCGAAGCCTATCACCTCTTCATCGCCTAGCCTACGAAAACGTAGACAGGAATAAACTGTACCTGACCATTTCTAGATTTGTAATTTCTGCTAAACTGATACGTCTTGAAGACGATGAAGAATGCTTGCTACTCTATACTGAGGCATTCCGTAAACACAGGAATTAGAAGCCACATAAGGCCTCATCTCCGATGGAGCGAATAGGTTAAAGGACCCCTCCGACTGCTTGGAAGGTGAAATTGGAGACGGCCGGCTGGAGAGGCATATTAAACCAGGCCCATTAGCATAACGTTAGGTAGTGCCACTAAAAATATATGTACAAAAGAAATAAGTCTTATTTAGCGAACCCGAACACATGCTCCTAAGATCCTTACCCAAAATAACGCCTTTACTAGAAACGCTAAAAAATATCTCTCGAAACTATTCCAAAAATTTTTGAAAGCTTTTCTGTTACTAACAGTATAAGAGTGAAGTGGGTTTACTACAATATCTAGAAAGCAATAATGCAGAAAACAAAAATCTCGAAAGTAAAAATCTAGAAAAAAAATAAAGAATTATTATATTAATTTTTGAAACCATTGTTTCAACAAATAAATAAATAATACTTCATTATATTAAATGTGGCGGCCGAAGTTTGAGAAAATGTAGCCAAAGTTTGATTGATATTTTTTCAACTACTGACGTAAACAAAAAATAAATAAAAATAAAATAAAAAGTAAAAATGTTAACGATATAAAATTTAACACTTCTAGGTACAGACTTTGTAGTCGGGCTTGTACATATTTCTAACCAAATTCACATCCTTAAGGATCTTAACATTAACAACAACGAAAAACAGTGTCGGACAGAAAATGAAAACTCTCCTGAAGTCCATTTTATTACTAAAATAATCTAAATGAAAATCACTTAGCGAATAAAATCCGCCACATGCTTCATATTAGTACAAACTAAGCTACACCCTGTATTATTTTTTTACCCCACATTCTAAGCAGCTTACCCCTTTATCCTAAGTAAAAAAAATAAAAAAAAAGGAAATAAACAACACTAACAACGGCAGCACATCACTATCAAGATGCTGCGCGATGCGAAGCGACGCGACGCGACGCGACAACCAAACGACTGACGCGACTCACGCTGGCACCAGCAGCATCGCCAACACAAATGACGATGACGACGACGACACGACGAGAAACGATGATGATGAAGATGAAGAGAAGGAGGCTAATTAAAATTTAATTAAACAAATAAAGTGCTATCGCACAAAAAGCAGATAAATTAATGAAAATTTTAATTGCATTTTTGCTGCCGTAAGGGAAATCCATTTGTGCTCTCCAACTTTTGGCGAGAACGTGTATGAAGGGATGGGTGGGGGTTTGTTGGCGGGGGTGTGTGTGTATTCTATACACACATACCGAAGGACTACGATTATAATGTTGGTCGTGGTCCTGGCGCGGGGTGTATCAACAACGTACTACATATATGAGAGACGGAATGGCATCTGAAAAGTTGATGACGATGTTTTCGAAACCGGCGATGGCAGCGGTACAGCAGAAGTGGTGTGGACAGCGCGGCCCGGCGACTTGTCCGACTACGATTATGTCCTTAAACTGATGGCAATGGCTGACGGAAGTAGTCTAATTCAAAAAGCACTCTTATTATGGTCAACGGGATGCAATTACAAGTGCTGTGGGGGGGGGGGGGGGGAGATGGGTTAAATTACATTGTCTCCACACTGTTGGTCTCTCATTTTGCGTGGAGGACCAAGAGGACCAAGAGGACCACTCAGGACTAAATTCAATTTAAAAGGCGTCGTCGTCGGCGTCGGCCGAGAAAGAGAGATGGATGGTGGGCTGTTGTATTGTTTTCCCGGGCTATCAGGCTAAGTTTTTCATTTCATTTTTGTTGTTTTTTCCTTCAATTTTTACGTGTTTCCCCGGCCATCTTCTCAGTTCGAAGGGAAAAAGGGGGCATAAAATGTTCTTTCATTACGCACCCCCTTGAGAAAAAAAGTCCAGCCCTGGCAGTATGAGGGGTGTAACAATATAAAGCAATAAATAACCCGCGAAATTTAATTAAAAAACCTTTTTCCATTATAAGTAAAGTTTGCATCACATCATGTTGTACAAAACACGGATAGAGCTGGGGGTGAAGGGGCGAGGTGCGGTAGGGGCGGGTGGCGCAATGCGTTACGACAGGGCAGCACCGGCAATGATGGACACAACGCGCCACATTGGAATCTGGAATGATAGGGAACGCAGACTGTGCGATGATCAAGGGTGGCATCTGGTGGCGCCAATATGAATTTGCATACATACGTCAGAAAGAAAGGGAGAGTAAAATATATGGAAAGAGAAGGGACATATCAAAGTGGATAAAAACTAGGTGATGCATACATGAATCTCGAATAGACCCCATTTCCGTTTTGGCCATTCGATGGAGGATTCGGAGTGTGTCGCTGCTGATGGTGTCCACTCGGTGAGTGAGGCAAGCACCGGGTATCATCTCTCGTGTCATTTGATTGATGTATGTCAGTTAAATAATTTAATTACAAGGGAACCCAGATGTCATTGGAGAGGCAGTTATATAGACGGGTGTTGGATATACATGGGTGGCGGCGCGGCGCCACCCGATGCAGTATTTTCCGACTTTTCATTCACTTTATTGTTTTAATTATTTAATCGGTTAGAGATAGGTTTGGTGCCGCTTTCTTTGATATTTTGATTAAAATTAATTTAAGATCAAAAGGAAGGGCGTAGGTGAGTAATGGGAATGTGGAGTTTGGTCTTGTACGTGTCAACGAAATATAATTAAGATGAAGTTGAATTGAGCAATGTGATGGCAATGAGGCTTCTTGAGATTTTATTAGAATTAGCGTTTGATTAGCTTGCCTGCAGAAATGAAAAAACGTTTTTCAAATTCAGAATTTGATAAAAAGATCTGCACAATTTTTTTGACAGAGAAGGATAGGATATCAGTTTAATCGTGGAAGAAATTAAGTTCTTTTAAAAGGAAAAGACACTAGGTCAAATGAACTCAAATCCTCTCTTTAGATACAAGTGTAAGGTAGTCATTTGAGATCTAACGAAATCGCCATATCTTCTATGATCTTACGCACGCATCCCTAGAAGAATCACATTTGTGAATATTTCAGCACTGGAATCAATGTCACCATCGAGGAAGCATAGTAATAGTGACCAGTTAAAGTTTGGGAAACAAAAATATTCAAGCCGTCCAAGTTGGCTTTCTCTTATTGCCAAACGGTCCACGTGAGAAGTTTTTCTTTAACTGGATGGGTGGAGGACGAGAAATTACCTGAAATGACACAATGGTCCGATTTGCCAAATGGAGAAGTTACACTAAGGGTATATTGAACAGGGTGAGAAGTAAGAAACAAGTAAAGAGTATTGGCGGCTTCCCCAGCAACATCCGGTATACGCCTTGGCACATCGATCAGTTGGGTAAGGTGATGTAACCCGGCAAAGAGCTCGACATACCTTCCTTCGGGTGTTGTCTGACCAAAATAGTGGAGCCAATTGGAATTGTGTACATTGAAATCGCCCGTAATAACGATTTCAGTGCGAGGATTAAGGGAAACAATTTCCGAGATGGAATCAGAAAGCCCAGCAAACTCGTTACAAGTCGAACTACTGTCGAGATTTGGACTCCTGTAAATAAAACAATAATCAATGACATGCTTGTGGAACGGCTGCCCTGTATTGAACAGTGTAGACGTACTCGTGAAAGAAATTATTTCTTAAACCGCGAACATTAGAACAGACGATACAAAAATCACTTACCATTTAAAAATACTTACATTCAAACTGTGCAGTGAAGGTTCAAATTAATTTCCGTAATAAACAAACTGTCTTAGGTGTTATCTGTTTCATACAAAAAACCATTTTAAACATTCAGCACAATAAGACAATTTCATTGGATGGTCATACAATGCCTTCAGTAGATAATAAATGGTAGTTAAGCACAAAGATCTCTTGACAGATAAGATAATGGATTTGCGACGCGAGTGTGTATTATTTTTTCTTCCACATAGCGCGAGTGGGTATATTTATATGTCTTCCAACGACGCGAGTGGGTATATTTTATTCTTTACAACACACGCGAGGGGTATTTTCCATTTTCTCAAACATCAAGCAATTAGGCAGACGGCACAACAATGTAAAAAAAATCAATGTTACCAATAACATTTTATAACCTAAATCTAATAAATCTAAATCTTACCTGACATCAAACAACAATAAATTACTCACCCTTCTTACATTTATAAAGTAAATACAAAAAATTAAAAACAACAATAAAAATAAAATTAGCTGCAAAGCCAGACTCCACTGTACAACGTTAAATTGACAAGTAAAAAGCATAAAGAAGAAAGAAAATTAGAAAATCAAAGTAACAAAGATCATACATTTATTAAAAGCTTTTTAATCCGTTCCCCTCCAATAGGTGTTTGTATTGCGGGCAGTGTTGCCACCCAACTTATTGAGAGCGTAGTGTTTAGGAAAAAAAGTGTAGTAAAAATGAAGTTAGTAAAAAAACAAAATAGTTTTACAAATTTTTGAATCCTTTTATTTACTTTTAAATATATACATAGGTATATATAAATAATAAACTATATGCATACACATTTTATAAATAAAATCTAATATAATAATAAATAAACTATATTTACATCTTAACAAAGCAACAAAATTCATTTTTGAATAATATTTTTTTATAATGACTAGCATTGTGGTAGTTTAAATTGTGTGCAAAATTTATTGATTTCGCGGGGGCTGATAAATTCCCTTTATGTACTTAAAGAAAAACACTTAAACTATTTCTTAAATCATCCTTTATAAAACATAAATTTGAGAAAAACCTCTCTGCAGTTGCACTGCTATGAGGCAGCTACACAAAGTAAGCACACATTTTCAAAATTTTTGGCACTCAATAAATTGACCCAAAATTTAACAATGTCATCACTGAAATATTCTTTTAACGCTTCTTGTGAACCAATAATTGAACGAAATTCGTCATTTAAAATGTTTTCAATTCAATTCAATTCAATTCAATTTTTATTTGTAGTTTAAACGTTACATTCATTTACAATAAATTATTTTATAATTTAAGAGTTATAGAAATTTATTCTTTACACCTTTAATATTTTGCATGTGGGTATGACAAAATTTGATTTTATTTTTTTATAAGTATATTAATTTAAGGGAAAGTACTACAAAACAAAAACCCTTATATAACACTTACAGTCTAATATTGCACACACACCCGATTTAATACAAAAGTATTTAAAATTATAGATTTTGAAGGGCTAATATAATTTCATTATCTGAATATGAACATCTTTCAAAAAACTTTAGTTGTACCTTGTTTAAAACACATTTAATTGGGCTGACGTTTGCTCTATTGTGGAGCCTAGCTGTTGAATAAAACCTCGGTAAGTTAAGCATTAATTTAAGTATTTTGTTTTGACTGATTTGAAGCTTTTTTATGTGGGTCTCAGCGCAGTCAAACCACACTGGGGCTCGATATGCTAGAATCGGTTCAAAAATCGTTTTAAAAATTAATATCTTATTATGTATACTTAGACCAGATTTTCTATTGATAAACGGATACAATATTTTGATTAAAAGATAGGTTTTGTGGATTGTGTTGGATATGTGACATTCAAAGTTCAATTTTTTATCGAAATTCACACCAAGGTATTTACAATTATCAGACAATTTTATCTCGTACGAATTAACTTTTAGCATGGATTGAGGAAAAAAACATTGTTTTCTTCGCCGACTGAACCACACAGTGACATTTTTCAGCATTAACCTTGATTTTCCACTTATTAAAAAAGTTGACTAGGATATCTAATGAGTTTTGAAGACCGTTAAGTGTGTCTTGGGGAAAATTGCTTGATGAAAAAAGTGCAGTATCATCTGCGAACAATGCAACTTCAGTATTGTTTTCAAAATGTGGTAGGTCTGATATGAATATATTGAAAAGAATCGGGCCAAGAACAGAGCCTTGTGGAACTCCGTAGCAAATATCAATTATTGAGGACTTTGTGGCCCCAGTGTAAACGATATATTTTCTATTATTTAGAAAACTTTGTAAAATTTTGATGAGGTAATCAGGAAAGCGAAACATGATAAGTTTGTATAAAAGTCCATCGTGCCACACAGTGTCGAAAACCTTTTCAATGTCTAGTAGAACCAGACCAGTTGACTGTTTTAAGGTTAGGCTGTTCTTAACAAACCTCTTTATCCTCAATAATTGGTGAATAGTGGAATGACCTGCTCTGAAACCGAATTGCTGAATAGGATATATGTTTTGTTCCTCAATATAATTTAAAAGACGATCTTTTAAAACCTTTTCAAAAACTTTACTTAAGGTACTCAATAGGCTTATAGGTCTATAGCTACTTGGATTTTCTTTTGGCTTGCCAGGCTTGCCGATTGGCACCACCTTAGCAATTTTCCATTTTTCGGGGAAATAAGAATATTTAATACAAATGTTAAAAATGTAGGTAAGATAAGTTATGCCTTTTTTTGGCAGAGTTTTCAACAATCGATTATTTATACCGTCTATACCTGGTGATTTATTTATTTTTAATTCCTTAATTACATTCCTAACCACACTATTGTTGTTGATCAAATTATTATTTTGTATAAGAATAGGTCTATCTATTTCTTTCAGTTTTTCTTCCACAAGATTTTCAGTCTGAGTATCACTTAGATGAGCTGAAATTATGTGATTTCGCCTAAATGTTTCAGCTAAAACATTCGCTTTTTCTTCCTGAGTAACAAAAACATTATTTTGCAATGTATATTTGGTCCTTTTTTTTTAATTATCTTTGTTACCTTCCAAAACGGTTCAGATCCTTTATCAAAAGTTGATAGAAGGTTATTCCAGTTTCGATTTCGAAATTTAAAGATCTCATTTTTAATTTGAAAGTTTAAATGTTTAAGATTAATTTTAAATGAGTTTAACCTAAAACGGATCCACTTTCTTCGTTCCGAATTTCTTAGTCGGATAAGGTAAAGAATATTGTCTGGTAGGGGTGACAGATTTGAACTAAGTGATGAACCACGAGTCTTCATTTATGTAGGGGAGGGAAGAAATTAGAAAGCGTCTTTACTCTAATTAAATAATAATGTTTATTAAAATTCAAAGAATTAAACAAGGAAAATTGATTTAATTTAAAAAAAAGGTATATAAGTTAAATACAAAATAAATAAATCTTTGTAATCTTTCTTCGCTTGACTTTGTTCGCTTCTCCGACAAAAAACGTCTTTTCTTCTTGAACACTTGACATCGAATGCTCTCAATCTTTTCAAGCACAGTTATTTAAGATTATATAAAAAATAGATTGAAATGCAAATAGGGTAACCCAAAATATGTTGGGCAAATAATTAGAGAATTATGATAATTAATTAAATGGAAATATTAATAAAAACAAGCAATAATTAAACAATAACAATAACAATTATATGAAATGTCATCTATTTTATTATTTTTTTTTATTTTATTTTATTTTATTTTTTCATCAATTAGAGAGTCATAGGAATATGTACATTTTTGTAGGTGGGTATGAATATTATACAATAAATACACTTAAATTTATACGCAACTGTTCAATAAGAAAATAAATAAATAAATGCGTTACATATTTTAAATAATTTTTACTAAGATTAAATAAGGTTAAGAACGTAAGATTTAAAAGCATCTCTCGTACAATTCGTATTGAAATCAATTATAGAGCATACTGCATTAGCTTCTCTGATGCAACGGGAAATGGGCTCATTGCGCCCATAATTTCTGTGATGAAAATGTTCATATATAACAAATCAATGGCGTGTAATTCTCGAGGGTGCCTTTCTTTCATAGAATAAATCTATAAGCGGAGGGCATGTAATGTGCAGTTATTATATCCGGGACTAACATTACTGAGAAATCTTTCCGGCGAGTTTCCAGTGATTTCATACCAAATAATAAGCACCTAGTTTCATAGGAAGGTCTAGGGATTCTCCATCTCAATTTAAAGAAAGCATATCTCGTAAAATTTCTTTGAACATTTTCTATTCTTTTTGACGAATTTGAATAATAATATAACAATACTCTAGCACGGATCTTACCAATGAATTATACAATGTTATAAGGGTGTAGGAATCATTAAACTCTTTGGTGTTTTTTTTTAAAACGGGAATTTTTTTAAAAGGCGCTTTGTAGTCGGAATGTCTCCTTTTGAAATTTCTAAGGGGTCAGGAAGATTTAAATGACTTGTTTTTTCATCGTCAATAAAATGAAATCTGAACACGATTTTGTGAAATTCCATCGAGAATTCGAGAATTATTTTCAAAACAGTTCACCTTCATATTTCAATTTCAAAACGATACGTTGTGACTGAAGTAAAAATGAGAAGAATATACATTTATTTTAGAAAAAGAAAGCCATTCTGATCTGTCGAACTGTGGATTCCATTCTGGAAGTGGATTGTGATGATTGAGAATGTTCGATGTTCTAGGCTTACACAGAAAGTATTGGTTAAGTTAAGATATAAAGCTACAAATACACTGGTCATTTTTAAGAATAAAATAATTTCTGCCAAAAAAGTGTATCTAGTGTTTGGAGTAAATGGTAAATGGCCGTTACTTTTAAAAGATCTAAATGTTACATAAATACTCATTTTCCGTACCTCCGTAGTCTATTCAGTACTTGTTTTACTAATAAGCCGACCAATATCAGGAGTTCCGCAAAAAAGCAACCCTTTTCACCTCATATATTCGTTTTAAATATCAAAGATGTTGAAATTATTCTTTGAAAATTTATGGATTTAAAGGTGAACATGGTTTGTACAAGTGCACTTCAAATCCTCATCTTCATCTTCCAATCTCTTGGCAATTATTTTTAAATTCCTTGTAAAGTAACAGCCCGGAAATCCATGGTTCAAAAGTCAAAACTAATAGAATGCAATTCAAGCTAAAAACTCTTTATTCAAAAGCACTCTTATTCACTTAATTTGAAGCCATCACATCTTTTTTGTTGTCAAAATGCCATATGTCAAGAATAAAACTGACTTGTTTCATTCACCATAGTACAATCCATCCCCAATGAACTCAACACAAACCTGAACTCCTAATTACTTATAAAAGCTTTTAATATTAGTTTTGACAACAATACAATAAATTCCTTTTGTTTTTCACTGTCATCATCATCATCATCATCATTGTCTCATGTTATGTACCTGGAAAGTGCAATCCAGAATTTTCTATTAGAACTCTATCTAAATGCAACTAATACGGTACCCCATTAGGGACTTCGTCAAATCCCCACCGCAATCCATCCCCCATTAAAGTCCCACATACAAAGCGTGTACAACAACCCCAACCAACCAACAGCACCCACTTTGGGCAACTAACTAAATAACAAGATGTCATTCGGATGCTAAAACCGGATGTCACTCGGGAGAAGGACAACAGCCGAACACCCCCTACAATCACACACAGAAGCGCCAGCATAAGGGTAGGTTAGCTCCGTATACTATTCACCGAGAAGGATGTTCCGTATACGTTCGAGAAAACCAGACTCACTCCATCCCAGCCAACGATGGTTGAATAAGTGTGTTGGACTGGGGTTTGGGGACTCACAGAGCATCATACGAAGCCAGCGCCAGACCAAAGCAAATGCAGCAAATAGCAAATTGACATGGACGAGAAGCTTGGGCTGAGCTTGTGGTCAATTAGGTGCAAAATGTGGCATGTCTAATAAAAATGGAAAAGTTATGCATTCATAAACTGCCATCTAATTGCTTGTTAGAGAGTTCTGATGGATCCGTTTTTCAACTAGAGAACTCTAGCAATTAAATTTGTTGCTGCTGCCCGGCTGCCTTGTTCGGGCCTGGCAACTTTCATAATAATTCCAACCCAAAGCTGGATAGAAATGCTATAGCGAGAAAGACAAAGAGGGGTTTTGCAATATAGTTTTCTATTTTATATAATGAAATAGAATATATGATTTGAGTTGTTTGTATTTGTTGTTGTTGTTTTTGTAGTAGAGTTTGTACTGAAGCTATGACTTACCTGTCGAAACATAGAGGTACTTATGTAAATAACTAACCAAGGAACTGTCATGCGAAATATTTTAATTGAATTCGATTCGAAGGAATTTCGATTGGATTTGGTTGGCACAAACACAACTTCGTTAGACAAATCGGTTTTGTGGGCCTAAAATATGAAAAGTATGCACATATGATTGATAAGTTTGAGGAATGTTATGTTCGACGACTGACGAGTTCTCCTGCTTTGAATTCTTTATATCTACATACATACATATGTATGTATGTGTTCTTATTTCCTTTATAGTCACGCGGTAGAATATTACCGAAGAGACTTCCTCGTAAAAGGCGGCTAAAGGAGAAATCACGTCTTCGCAATGAACAACAAAATAAGCCTAGTGACACCTTAGCAGCTAAAAACATTCCTAGAAGTGTACACGACTGGAGATCACCAATATCTTTAAAGAAAGATCAAACAACAAAACAAAAATGGAGCATAAATGTCTCGAACAAAATTAAGAGTGGCGAATTGAAACGAAGAGTGGATCAGGGCTGCCAATCTACTTCATTTATTTATTTGTATGTTTAGCTTGGTGGATTTAAGATATACTTAGATGTGATAGGAGGCACTGTTATTAGGATCCAAAAAAGGAGGGTAAACCTGAGCAACGCCAGGTATTTCAGCTAGTATTAAATACGATGAAAATAAATTACTTTTTTGTTTTTATTCTGCTACATATATTGCAAATCTACTTCGTTTTTTTGGACGATCTGCTTCATTTTCTGCACTCAGCATTCCCATCCCTGGAGTGGATAGTCCAACGTCACAGATGGCTGGGTTATACAGAGCAGATGGACATCAATATTCCGGCTCAGAAAATGTTCGAATCGACCCCGTAGTAAGTTTAAGCATTAACATGTTGATTGCCACCATACATAATAAAAACTATTAAAAAATTACAAAGTGTAAATATCGTTCCATATTGGTATTAGTCTTATGTTGAGTGTTCTGTAACTGTCTTTTTTTGTTTGTGATGTTTTACATGTGTTTTTAGGCTATGCACCAGTGACTCACGTGGTCCTATATTAATATGACAATTAATATGGTGCCACGTGTACCACCTGTGGCCTCACAATATTTGCTGTTTTTCCCGTTATTTCGATTCTGATTTTTTCTTAAATTGTAGGGTTATTCATATAAAAGTGTGTGAATTTCTTTTATTTCAAATGGCTTACAAACGGGGGAATCCCAACAAGATTGTTTTATGAAAAAAGAAACACAGATAAAGATTCTGATAGCGGTGACAATTTGGATTTTGAAGGGTCCAATTCCCTTCTGGGGAATCACTGGATCGAGTGATTGTGGTAAGCGGAAGGTCACTCAACATATTTGTGTTTACCGACCATCATTCTACACCTGGAATATAAAATATGGAAATAAGCTCAATAAGACCAATGGACTTGATGGTAACTGGACGAAGTTCTTGGCAAGGTTAACGGTAGCTCGAAGATCGTGAATAAAGAAATGGGACGATACCAATGTACCAGAGATAAGGAAGTTTCTTGGCCTTGTCATATACATGGAAATTATAAAATATCCAGCGATTTCTCTGGAAGATAAACCAATTTTATAAAAACAATTTTGTGCCCCATATAATGTGAAGTAATGGGTTCCAATTATTGCTAAAATTTATTCACTTTGCGAACAACGCAACTATCGAATCGTTTGGGAAAAGTAAGCCATTTACTTGGAAATTTTGGAAAAAAATTTATTGAGTGCCCAAACTCCGGGAGAAATATTGGCTGTTGATGAGAGCATGATTCCCTGGTGAAGTAGGCTCTAATTTCGTCAGTATAACCCTGGGAAATTACACAAATATGGAGTAAAGGTGTACAAGCTCTGTGACACTAATGAAAACACATACATCAACTCAATTTATGCCGGACAATATTATACTTACAATCAGAGAGGAAGACCAACTGAAAGCACTTCACACAGCACCGAAATTGTGTTAGACCTTGCCGATCGGTATTTAGGCAAAGGCAGAACTATGACCACCGATAATTTTTACACATCAGTATCGCTGGCCAAGCATTTGATTGAGAGTGAAACACACCTAATTAGAACTTTGCTCAAAAATAGAGCTGGAAATCCAGAGGATGCGACAAATTCTAAACTAAAAAAAACAATATTATTGGGCGTGAAAACTCGGGAATAGTGATTGCAAAGTGGAAGGACAAGCGTGACGTGCTTCTGCTTAGCACGAAGCATGACTTAGTGGTTGTTTCCACTAGTAAGAAAAATCGCAACGCCGTTGATACTCTAAAAATTGAAGATGATCATCGAGTACAATAAAGGCAAACATCTCAGATCAAATGGCTTGCTATTTTACGCCATTACGAAAAACAATAAAATGGTACCAAAAGATTGCATTTGAGTTTTTGCTAAGTACATCCGTTGTAAATTCATTTGTGATTTTCAAACAGTTCCATAAAAATGCACAAATACTTGAATTTTGACAATCGATTTGCGATTTGTAGGAAAAATTTGCTTTTATCAGCAGACCGTACAATTATCATTCAAACAAATAAACACGTCCTGTGAACACGTGGTACACGCGGCCTCACGGTAAAAAAATTGGGTACCACTTGTGGCTCACTTGGTTTTCAAGACTGAGACTTAGGTGACGCAAGCTAGTAGAATGAGATCGCAACCAACTTCACGTGCAAAACTGTAGACTTGGGATGGGACAGAGCTGGCTGGAGAAGATTGTTGGCGCAGGCCCATCCTGGACCGTAGCACCACCTAAGGTCAGGTAATGAATTATAACGTTAGGTGTATGAACGATAGAAGGTGGAAAAGTGAAGAGATGATTAAGAGAAGCTGAATAGGCATCTTATCCGTCCAAGGAATAAAATGGCGAAATAATGAGAACTAGGCCCGATTCTTAGATGTTAGTAAATACAAAGGCATACAAGTAGTTCTACTACAAAAAAGAAAAGGCAAACATGAAACCAGTACCATCTTTGCTGAGGAACTACTTGTTAGCGTCTTGGCTCTTTCGAAGTCCAGTGACCGTTTGATGTCTTTGAAGATTTTTATGGAAGAAAGATGTGCAATATTTTAAACGCGTATAATTCCCAAATTGGATAAGAACAAGCGGACAAAAATACGTTTTGTTCAAACTTCCACAACTATCTCGGGAAACTATGAGAACTGCCATGATGGTGTGGAGATCAACTACAAACAAACGTTTAAAGGATTGCAAAAAAATTTTGGAGAAGCAAGCAACAGATGCTTCTGGAGGAATCAAGTTAATCAATCTACAACAAAGATAAAGATGAAGCATCTCTATTATATAGAATTATCTGTAACATAACACTGGCGGACATGAAATTGAGGACTGCAGAGTCTTAAACGTGTTGGGCTCTCTGCCTCAAACTTGTCTACACAAAAGGAAATCACTGTTTAAGAAATGCCACAAGAATGGTAGAATGATGAAGCCAAGGTATTACTAATTAGACAAAAATCAGCTTTCAAAGCTTGGTCTATATGGCCCTCTAATAATATAGACGAAAAAGCATGAATGAACAGTTTCTTGGGCTTTACCTCCCAATAGCTGTAGCTAACAACGAAGAAGTCTCCGATACAAATGTTGAAGAAGAAAGTGCTCCATCGAAAAACTCCATTAAAAATATGCTATTGCTCCAGAGAAAGATGTCCTGGAGAACACAGTTCATAGGGCTATAGATGCGGTCCGGATCTCATCAAACAAGTCTTGCATACATCCCACGCCATCCTGTCTTGCAACCCAAGACTTCGGGCGTCCTGGTCTACGCCATCCGTCCAACCTAAGCAATGTCTACCACGTTGCCTTCTACCATAAAAAGAACTGCAAAAGACTTTCTTGGCTGGTTCCTCTTCGTACAAACAAGCTAGGTGCCCAGCCCACCGCAGTCTACCGAGCTTATTTTTTCCACAACATTCGCTTCGAGGTATATTTCATACAATATTCATGGTTGTATCATCCCCAGCGCCAACAATCCTCCTCTCGAACGAGGTTAAGAGATCAGAGTGCCTTTTAATTTTCGAAAAAAAACAACCCTTATGCCAACTAGGGGTAATTAAAATAGTATTATTTACTCCTTACAACATCAGCTATCTGCCTGTGTCCCGTCAGAATCGGTCTATAAATAAGAATTTTCAAAAATAACGGCCCCAACGCCACAAAGTCGGAAATTGATATAAAACCAATCCTTTGCATCAAATTAGACCGAATTCCACACAGTATAGACAATTTCATCAAAATCGGTTCAGTAGTCTTGTAGTCCATTGGCGAAAAACATCGTTACGCGTGATTTTTATGGTCAATATTAGGTTCTGTTGGATTTTAGCATACTTTTCTTTCATATTGTTATCGAATGCTTAAAAAATGGCAAGAATATCTCTTTAGAAAACTCTGATAGATTGACAAACAGTCGCAATTGAAGGACTTTTTGCGAACTGAGTATTCTACGAATTTGTTAAGGATAGGATCGAATCTTAAGTTTGCTGTAACTAGGCAAGAAAATCGGTGAATGAAAGAAACGTCAAACTTGAGCTGAAGCAAGCATTGCAACAAGGCAAGCGAAAAGCAGTCATATAAGTTCTCCACAGAGGTAAGAGGTCAATAAACCGAGTGATCGAATTCCACACAACAAAAAAGTTAACTCTAGGACCAAAACAACTACGTTATGAGAAACTCTCTTATCTTACTAGCTCGTCAGCAAATTAAGAGAAATTGAGAAAGAAAATCGGATAAAAGACAGAACCCTGAGGCACAACATCACTTTGTTTTGTACACTTTTCTGGTTTTTAAAAAAGTTTTTAGCTTTTCGAAAAGTAATTAAAAAGGGCGGGAAGATGTGGAAATGGTATAAATCAAAGGACCATGTGTATGATAATATGTGTGGAATATGATATCATTCAAATGCCCGCCTTACCTTATTTCGGTGGCACGAACCACTTTCAGTGGGTCTTCCGCATAAATCTAGCTGAATTCTGAGCGATTGTCATCTTAAGGACATCGGGTGATTTTGGTTGGTTGATTTTAATCACATAGACATACTACTTTCGGAAACTCAAAAAAAAAAAATCAAACGGTCCAAATCGAATGATCTTGATGGCCATTTTATTTCACGTCTGGGGGAGATAACCTAACAGCTTATACTCAAACCGTTCATGCACAAAATTAACCGTGGTATTCACTCTGTGGCACGTAGCGTCGTCTACCTTTCGTTAAAGTTAATCTGGTTAAATTCGGGCCATACGAAATTGATTATCATCATCAAAAATGATTTTTCGACCATAGTCCTCTTCCAAGAGCTCCTGTCTATGGTCATAATCTTTAAGCACCTGGTTTCTTGGATATTGTACGGGTGTAAGCTAAATTCCTGACGTGAAATTCACCAAGTTGAATATTGGCTGATTGATTATCAAACCGGACGTCTTAAAATAGGTTTGACAGATGCCATCAAAACAACATGGCTGACACAGGCAATCGAAATCTACTCGCACCAATTAAACAATCCTTGACTTTTATGAAAATGAATTTCTTCCAGACAACTAGAGATATTTTCGATAAAAGTTCCAATTATAAAAAAGCCTTTTTATCTTCGAGATATTAGTTGAAAAAAAATTGTCGCTTCCATGAACTTGAAAATAAAGGCAGTAACTACAATAAATTGGTAGCCAGTTTGATGTCGGGGAGACTGCTTTAAGCATCGATTCGTTAGTTCACAGGGTTCTTGTTAACTTTGAAGACCATCTCTTCCAGAAGAAAATCGGAGATAATACAAAGTCAAAGAATTGATCAACCGAAATCTTTAGCATTCCCAAGTAAAGAATTAATTAACACATTCTGGCAGCATTAATTTTGCAGTAAATTAAGCTTTAAACAAATCTGGTTGTTCTTGGCAACTGGCTGCAAGAGTATTAATGAAGATCGGCGTTGGAACCAAAGACGATAAAGAATTTGTGATGATTCAACGTTTTTTGCAGAGAAGCTGTCGGTATAATCTTTGATAACTTAGTCAAAAATGTATGCTGCTATTCCGCTAATAGCAGTTGGCCAGATAGTTGGCCTTGAGCTTTTTAAAGTTGTTATAGAATTTACATTCCTTCGTTCGTTTCTGGACATTTCGATGGAAACAGACAAAGAGGAAAAAATTTTAAAAAAACTGTCTTTCAATAATCAGCCATAATTTAATGAATAATTTCAGAAAATATTGTTATTTGCGCGTTGATTGAATACGATGTTTAAAACCTTCTCACTCCAGGACATTTCGCCAAGACACCAAACAGCTGAATTGTAATTATAACCATGATGGCACCTTTGCCATGCAAGGTAGAAATAAACATTTTTCAGGAGAAGTCAGTAACCAATTACTTGTGATTTTTAACTGGAATCCAATTAAATCTCCTTGTAATGTATCTTTGTTAACATTGGAATTCGTCCTCGAGCTTTTTGTAAAATTATAGATATTGTAAAGCATGCTTTGACAAACAGATGCTAAAACCTGACGCTATTCGTCAGCTGATTGTTTTTCTTAAGGCGAAGTAGTTTTTTGTTAATGGAATCACGAAACGCATTTATTGACAACTGTTTCCAGCAGATTCTCATAGGAATAGTAGAAGACTTTCGGAAACAGCATATGACAGAAGAACAGTAAATTTGGGGCATTCCAAAACTCCATTAATTTTTACTAATTACCTATTAAAAAAAAAAAAAAACATTAAACTGACCAAAGGAAATTAGTTTGGCCAAAACGAATCCATCAAAATCTGTTTGTGAAGGAATAATCTCTAAGAGATGATACCTCCCCTTCGTATTATGAACCACTTTCAAAAACTCCCCGTACAAGTCGAAAGGCATTTTGCTCATCCTTTCATCCCTTTTTAAAAATTTTTTTTTCGTCGTCGTCGTATAAAACTAAATAAAATTAAACATCTGCAAATGTTTCAGCATTCATTCACCTAACTCCTCGATGTTTTGCTTTCGTCCTGTCCCAGGTACACAAAGAGCGGATAATACAAACGTATACATATGTATGTATTTATATAGAGTATCCTCTCAACCTGTACCTATGTACTGGAGCGTACATATGTATATGCGCATTTGTGTTTAGTACACCATTTCAGTTTCCAGATATTATTATATGGAAGCATTCATTAGAGCTCACTAATTACTCCAAGCTTTAATGAATAAGCTCTAATGAACCACTTTCCGTTAATTAAAAGTAGAGTAAAGTGGTCTGAGAGCGTCTCTTCTCCACCCAGCAGCACCCTTTGGCTCAACCATATACCCATCACCCATCTGTGTAGGTATATATACACTCAGAGCCCTCATACCCTCCAAGGATCTGTGCAGCAGCATTAGCAGCAGTTGTTGCTAGCACAGCAACATTTGGTTTATGATGACTAGTGGTCCAAGTTAGGGGTGATGGGGTTTCGGTTTGGGGATATGAAAGGCGAGGGGCTGAGCCGAGTTGAGTTGAGGTGGAAATGTAGATGGATGGATGGTGGCGGGATGTGAATAAGGATACTTAAGGATTTAGTTGGGTTTTCTTGGTTAATTGGCAAAAGCGGTGCGACGAGGGGTTGTGTGATGTGCTTGGGTTGGCTATGTTGGTGATGATTGCGTAGCTACCTACAGCTCTCTTAATCGTGATGATGATGATGATGATTATGATGATAATGACGGTCGGTTGGAGTGGCTATAATGAAGATGGTGGTGATGGTGTGGTCGAACGACGATATCCTGTTTCATTTCATTTTGCCAGGTGCTTAAGGACGTGTACATTAAATAATGTAATTGTGTTGGCGTCTATATGTGTGGCAAAGAATATTTCTGGCCGGATTTAAAAATAATCGCTACGCATTTTGAAATCGAAGGTTTTAATCTATTTATTTATGAATAAATCATTCTTAAAACTTTGTTTAATTTACATTAACAAATTGCGAAAAACTAATTCACCACCTTAGGCTACCCCTTTTCAAAGGAAATTTCATAGCTTTCCTCCTTCAAACAATTTAATACATTAAACCCCAAACCTATAATAATATATCAGTAAATATGCGCAGCATTGCGTTTAATTCCACTAATTAAAGCCCATTCTCATTAGCGAAATGGATGTTGTATTGTATCCTCAAACTTATCAATGTCGTCCTGGGCTCAGAGCAGTCAGCGTCTGCTAACACCATCATCAACAACACCCAACCGACTATCCCACATCCAGGACCTCCAAATACATACACCGAATTCCATCACGAAGGATATGCCTGCTTCTCTCGCGCGCGCTCTAAAGCTAATTATGGTTTCCCAAATATAATTATACCTCGCCCAAAAATTATTTAATTAAAAGAAGAATAAACAAAAAAAAAAATCCAAAAATTCTGGGAACGATGAACGGACGAAGCAATGTGGCGACGACGACCCGTCCTTTCGCCTTTTAGAAATCCGTTTTATTCGGTTGGTTGGGGTGGGTGGCGAGTTTTTCAATTTTCGTTTAGCTAGGACGAAAAAAATATCATCAATCATATGAAGAAGTCTCGCCGCCGCCGCCGCCGGAGAAGGGGTTATTTGGTTGTGGAAATTATCTGTTCTGTTCCTTCGATCCTTGAAAGGAAAGGATTCCAGATGTTATAGAAATTCGAGGTCGACTGTTTTAATCATTTAATTCCCCTTTTAGCCAAGTAATTTATTTTTCAAGGGAATTATTCAATTTTAATATTTTTTCGAAGGAGTTATAATTATTTATAATGAAATAGAGTCCTTGCATGGGTACATTTTCAAAATGAGTTATTGAATGAACTTTTACCTAAATACTAATTATTTATCATATTCAGACGGAAAATTGGTTTATCCCTCTACATACTGACTAATTATGTGGGGGCTAGTCCCTCAGGTTTGGCGAAAAGGTGGATAACCTTTTCCGTAAAAAAAAAATTCAGGACCTAAGCATTATGATTATATTCATGGAACGTGAGATCGATCTACATAGCTGTGCAGCAATTATAGGGGTTTAACATGGAACATCGTTGAGTACATCCTATCAAAAACGGATAGTCCCATGCGCGAAATCCACAATAGGCAACTGTCAATAGGCAAATCAACAATTGGCAGGTCATAAAAAAATGTCTTGAATTTAATATTCCAACAGACCATCTTTTTATAGCCTTAAAGCCGAAAGCAATAGTATAGCTAGTGTAGAACTTTATAAGGCCATGAAAAAATTCAGCATTCCAAAAAAATTGACACGTCTATGTAGGCTGACCATGACCACCACTTTAAACCAAGTCTAAGTAAACGGTTTGCTGTTCAGACCAATTATATTTAATGCACTTCGACAAGGCGATCGATGGTTTGACTTGCGTCAAATTTATGCGTAATTTTACTAACCTAATCATAAATGTAGAATAAGACAATTCTTATCGGAACACCTGAACAATCTGTTGTATGTTAAACAGTTATAAGTTGACAAAACAAACATTAAAAAATAGATTATTATAAATTGATAATTATGGGTTAAGAATTCTGAATTTACCTGCAATAAGACAACATAATTGTCCTAGTAATACTTTGAAAATTTGTAATTTGCTTGCAAGCACGCACAATTGTGGCATTGATAATTATATAGGGTTTTGAAAAATAGGGAGGGGGAGGAGTTAAGAATGTCCGCTTTGTTGCCATTTTCAAAAAAAGGTTATGGTCATGAACTTTGAGCTACTGAGTCAGTTTGATCTTGACCTTATGTAGGCCTAAGTCCCAAAACGAAATTTCCATACAGACCGCGGCGATGTTCAGGGCTAATCATCCTTTGACGGACGAATGTTGGCTGATTGATTATCGAACCGACCGTCTCATATTTGGTCACCAGACGTCGAAGAGTCGACTATGAAGGACCACCACGTCAAGCGTAAAAAGGGTTAGCCCCGCATCGCTTACAATAAGGAACGCTTTTATTGATGACAAAGTCTTATCATTTGGACGTGCTGTTCAATGGTGTAACTTTCCAAGGTAACTTGTCATCAGTAACTGAAGAGTAAACAAATTCCGCAAAAATCCACCCGCGCCTATTGCAAAAATACATGCACAATAACGCAAAGGACCTAGTCCTAGGAAGCTGCATCAAACCAAGAGTCATTAGACGCACAATTAGGATTGAGAAAAACTTCAATGGAAGCAGGTACAAAGGTATAAACCTGAAAATGTGGATTGCTTGCATGCGATGCAACAATGCACCATGTGGAAAGCGAGTTCAAATAAATTGCAAGACTGAATCTCACGTACTTGCTCATATGTGCGGTCACATCGTCGAATAAAATAAAAATAAAATGCACGACTGGGGCGCTAGAAAATTGGTTAGTGGCTGCATACATATGTATGTACTTATATATCAAAATAAAAACAATTTAATTTTGTTCGAAAATTCTTTAATTTTGTTTAATTAGTTTAAGAGTTTTTTTTTTTATAAAAACTAAGTATGCAATAAAAAATATTTAAAATCGTTCGACCAGTTTTTTTTAAAAAAAGTGTTTTTTTTTGAAAAACTTTTCGAAAAATTATTAAATTTTTTTTTTAGTTAGTCAATATAAGAAAATCTGTAGTTTCCCTTTCCATCCGAGAAAATTATTTAAAAAAATTCAATCAACCCGTTTTCAAAATATTTCGAAAACCAATTATTTTTAGAAAATTTTAAAAAAATCGAACAAAAAGTTTTTGAAAATTTTTAAATGCCAAGTTAATTATATTATAAATGGCTTCCTGTGTGCAAAATTTTATTGAAATCGGGATAATGGCTTACGATAAAACCGCATTTGAAAAAAAACCGGTTCTATAATAGGTACCGTTATAGAACAAATTTCGAAAAAAATCATTCTAACTGAAAGATGTATTGTTTAAAAAAATAGCACCCTGAAAGTTTTAGAGCCGTTTTCGAGAAAATCAAATTTTTTGTTAAAAAGTGTATGGCAGGTACCGTTATTTTTCGACACCCCCCGAGATACTGCTAAATAAATAATAAATACCAAGTTTGAAGCAAATCGGCCCATCCGTTTAGGCTGTAGAGGTGCGAACAGACAGACAGAAAGATAGACGGACGGAATTTCCGGACCCACTTTTTTCGACTTCTCTTTCATCGTAATGGTATGTTTGATTGTTAGAAAAAAAATTTGTTTGCACGAATCCATAACTTGTCTACAATCATCAAAAAATATTATTAAAGAAAGCCTTGACTATGGCCTTAATAAAACAAACTTTATTTATTTTCACTTTCATTACAGCTGTTTCGTTCTCTTCATCTTAAAAGTGTTTTTTAAGAGTAGGCAAGTGTGGTTGGATAGTGTGCTTTTACACCTTGACCGCCCAGTCATGGCTTTTTTTGAAGTTTTCTGTAAAACTGTTCCTTTAAATGTTGGATGTTATTAGGATTGTCATTTACTTCTTCTCCATAAGTAGTTCCAAAATTTTGTTAGACGAGAATCTGGGTATCCCAAAACTTTAATTATAAAATCGGCTTGAAGCTTAAGAGTGTACGTACAAAGTTTTGGTAAGCCTGTTTCTAAGTAGATTGCGTAGTTTGGAGTTTTGGTCGGCAGGTAAAACAGTTTTTAATGAAGTTTCTTTGCAGTTTTTCAGTTTCTTCATACTCGCTTATCCCTGTGCAGCATAGCAAAGCGAAGATCTTACAACAAAATCAAAACTTTCTATTTTACAGATCCATGTATGGATTTATGAATACCTTGCTCCATGTTAGATTTATGAGACTTTGCGATGCACAAGATTTTTCTGTAAGGTGTTTTCTGAAATCCAAAGTTGAGTTGAGCTTAACTCTAAGATATTTGTATTCTTTGGCTACTTCCAATCGACTTCCATTAAAAACCCAACTAGGTCTCACTTCGTTTTGACTTGACCGCGAACACACCATAACTTTCGACTTTTCAGTGTTAATAGCGAGACCCCATTTATCACAATAAGCCGCTAAACTATTTATCATAAGTTGCAAGTTTTCTGGTGACTCTGACAATATAACCAGGTCATCGGCGTATAGCAAAACGTTTATGATGGCACCAGCAATTCTTATACCTCCGGGTAGATGTTTAAGGGGCCAGTTATAGCTATATATATATATCAATGAAAAACTTTAAACCGATTTTTTTATATGTTTTCTTTTGATAAGTAACACAAAAGATAAACCAATCGATAGCAAATGATACGAAGAATTTTTTTCGATAAGAACAAATCAATTTGCACAAAAAAATTTTTTTACTAAAAATGTATTTATCTGTTTTCCTTATGCAAATTCGTTTTTCGTGTCAGCTGATTGTTTTTTGACAGAATATGGAACAACTCGTTCCACTGATTTGAGTACCAATTGCGTTCAGTTCCAATGACAGATTTGTATCCGAAAAAAAATTTCGTGTGTATTTCAACCAGGAAAATTTTTCCAATGACAGAAAATTTCAATGATTTATTTATTTATTTATTTGACTATAACTACAGATACATTATTGATCACAGTTATTTGGATTATACAAATAATATTACATTTACATAATTAGTGACGATTTAAATTGAATAAAAGTATAATTTGTTTAAATTTCAATGAAGTAAGATTAAAATCTACGAAGGAATTATAATTATTGAACTGTTTACATAAGAGAGAGAACGGTTCATTATTTAAGTAGTTTAAAGTAGTTTCATGTGTTCGCAAAATTTTATAATTTCGACTTGGACGGAATGGCACATTTAATTTTATTAAGGAAAGCAAATAAGGAGAATTTATATCACCGTTTAAAAGTTTAAATATGAATGCAGCATTGAGTGATGACCTCCTATCCTCGAGCGTATTAAGACCAATCAGTAAAAGTCGCGAACGATATGGTGGAAGATGGTGATGATTATCCCAGTTAAGATGACGGAGAGCAAATAATAGAAACTGTTTTTGAATTGATTCAATGCGGGCAATGTGACAGGAGTAATATGGGCACCAAACTTGGCAACCATATTCCAAGATCGAACGAACCAGTCCAACAAACAGGCTCTTTGTCACATAAGGGTCGTTGAATTCTTTTGACCATCGTTTAATCATTCCTAGACGAACAGAAGCTTTTGCAGTTATAGAGTCGATGTGCATTCTGAAGTCTAATTTTGAATCAAATATTACTCCCAAGTCTATAAAATAATTAACTCTTTCAAGTTTTGAATTATTTATAGAGTATTCATTAAAGAAAACATTTTTAACTCTAGCGAAGGTCATTACTTTGCATTTCTTAGAGTTCAGTGTGAGATCATTCTTATTACACCATTCCTGCAAATGATCAATATCAGATTGCAGTTGAAAGTAATCAGCATTATTTTTATATGAATATGAAATTTTCGCATCGTCAGCATAGAGATGTATATCACAGTATTTTATCACAGAGGGTAAATCATTTATAAAAATTACGAATAACAGTGGTCCCAGGTGGCTTCCTTGAGGCACGCCAGACTTGACATCTATTGCGTTGGATAAATGAGACTTGAACTTAACATATTGAGTACGAGATGATAAATAACTTGCAATCCATTGCACAAGTTTTGGGGACCAGCCGAACAGTGAAAGTTTTCTAACAAGCAGCTGATGATTAAGTTGATCGAAGGCTTTGGAGAAGTCAGTGTATATTACATCCGTTTGATGACCATTCATGAATCCTTTTGTTATGCATGATGTAATTTCCAACAGATTTGTAATGGTAGATTTGCCCTTGACGAATCCATGCTGTCTGTCCGATAGATGCGATTTTACACCATGTATCAACTCATGGACTATTATAGATTCCATCATCTTAGGAATAACGCTGAGTTTTGCTATACCTCGGTAGTCACGCATGTTGCATCGGCTTCCTGATTTAAAAAGTGGAATTATAAATGAAGACTTCCAAGCGTGCGGGAAAACGGAAGACGACAAAGATAGGTTAAACAAATAACACAAAGCACTAGCCAAGGAATGACAGCAGTTTATTAAAACACAGGAAGGAACATTATCAGGTCCAGTAGAAAATGAATATGTTAACTTCTTTATTGCACTTGTCACATCGTTTTCTTGAATAAATGGCAAGTCATTTGTAATGCTCCAGCCAACCCATTATTACATTTGTAGATGCCTTTAAACATTTCTGCAAACATATCACAGATCATTACCCCATCATTTGAAGAAATTTGATCTAAATTCATATAGGACGGGAATTCAGCTATTTTTCTCTTATTTTTAACAAATTTCCAAAAAGATGAAGGATTCCATAATAGGTTAGCTTTCATAGATATTATGTAGTTTTTATATGCAGCCCTTGATTTGACTTGGAATTCTCTTCTTATTCTGCTGAACTCTTGAGCAGTGGAAACTGTAAACTTGAATTTGAGCTTGTTGTGGAGTTTGTTTTTTTTTGTTTTTAAGCCTTTTAAGGAAAGGTGTGAGCCAAGGAACACAATTATCAACAATTTTGATGCTGATGATTTTTTTGTTTTCAAAAAGCTGTTGTACAATATTTCATAGAAAGTATCAGTTGCTTTACTAGCATCCATATTAAAAAAGACACTATCCCAGTGAAATTGAGAAAGTTCCATATTGAGTTTTTCAAAATCAGTTTTCTTGAAGTCAAATTCATAGCCATGATCGTATTGACTAGCACAAACGGAGGTCGGCATTTTCATTAAAACTTCGAAGCAAGGGTGAAATCTAACATCATCCAATAAAGGGCATGATCTTTGCACCGTTAAGCCATTAACATCATCCGTAAACACGAGGTCGAGAAAATTACCTCTTTCATTTTTAAACGGGTTAACTTGATTTAAGGCTAAAGAGCACATTGAGTCCACAAAAGAAATACTCGTTTCTGATGTCAACGATGTAGGTGACAAAAATTTGTCATCTTCTTGAAGAACGTCCCATTCAATGTCTGGTAAATTAAAATCACCAACAAGTTGTAACCGGTCGTTGGGATTCATCAGGGAAACAATGTACTTAATGTTTATAACACATTGATCGTAAAGTTCACAATTCATTTTTGGTGGAATGTAGACACATACTATAAAAAGTTGGAAAGTTTTGAGGAGAGTTATAACACATACCATTTCTACGCTTATTGAGGGCATAGAGACAATTTTACAGTTGTAGCAATTTCTAATGGCAATTAGAACTCCACCACCAGACTTTTTACTGCTAGTTAAGGAAGACCGATCTGACCGAAATATTTGATACGAACTACATAGTATTTAATTGTCCAAAATAGACTTATCTAACCATGTTTCAGTAAAAAGTATTGCATCATAGTTAAACCCAAGACTTGAAGCAAACATTGATTTTAATTTTGTCTTCATTCCTCCAATATTTTGGTAGAACATTGAGAAATAACTCATTGAGTATTTCGTACATTTGACCTCTTTTTGGCTACAGTAGGTCGCTTCCGAAAAGGGTGAACTATTGAGTTTACCGGCCAGAATTTCGCATCATTTAATAATTTAAATTTAAATAATTTACGCTTTACATCAATAATGAAGGAGGAACAGTTCCGATCTACATTCAGCTTCATTTTGCGAATGTTAAGACAAGATGAGTCTAAATTTGGTGATTTTTTTAGTAAATAAGACCATATCATTGACTCACTAGTTGTTTGTGGAAAATTTGAAATAAAAATTGGCAAAGGTCTTTCCATAGCAACGAGATCAAATTCCTTTGCGGTTCTTTCTCCCCCCACTGCGGAAGTTGAGGGCAACAGTTCAATACCATCAGATAAGGATCCTGCCGGGTCAGAAATCCTCTCATCCGTAATGGAAGCTATTGAGGAAACCAGTGGGCCGCCAGTAAACTCATCATTGGATTGAACTGTTGGTTGTTTCTGAGGTTTTTTTGATACGGCTACCAATTTATCGTTCTCAGCTTGGGGTTTCGGACCTGAACGGAGAGTTCTAGGTTGCAACAAAGATGGTGACGACGAAGATTTCTCCAAGACTTGAGGTTCCCGGTGATCATTTTGTTGCTGAAGAATTTTTTCCGTTGGGTTCTTACATCGGTCCGATCGACTTTCATTTGAAAGCGGTGAAGGCGTCAGCAAAATCAATGGTACTTGAACTTCAGGATTTATTTGCGGACTTTCAATGGCCTTAAAACTTTCACTCATTCTTTCTGACGATAAAACATCGAAATCGAATAACTTTTGAATATCCGAAAATATTGTGGAGACATTGTTGAATAATTTTTGGAGTTTAAGGACTTTCCAATGTAATTTATCCACCGAGATTTTGTCATGCTTAGTACAAAAGTACCGTAAGCCAGCTACAGAAGTGAATTTATCAGCATCCTTACCTTTAATACATATGCATTTAGCATGAACTAGTTGCAAGCAAACGGCACAAGAAACTGTTACATCACTAGAAGTTTTTTTACAGACTAGACAGCTTAAGGAATCCATATTCAAAATACGAAGGGCGTTTTACGTGAGCTACACAAAAAAAAATATAATAATAACAACAAAAAAAAAAGTTGGCAACCCTTTAAATTGGTATTCCACGGGTCGAATTAAATGGGTTTTTCACAAAAATTACTATAACTTAGGAAATACGCTAAGCACAGAAATTTTATCACTTATTGAAAAGCTGTTGATGTTTCCTTTCAGATTTTAAATTTTGATTGTTTTCAAAACTTAAAATTTTAAAATTAAAAAATCAAAAAAAATAATATTTGATATAACAGTTCACTTAGAGTTCACTTAGAGTATTTGCTTTAAAGGAAATAAGATTTCTTTGAAATTGCAAAAACTAAGCACTGTATCACCACAAATTTCAATTAAAATTAGAAATGCAACAACTATAAATAGATTGTTAGTGTTTATAATATTTAAGATCGGTTTATAACCACATAGAAACGCGAATTACTCGGGAGCAAACTATAGCACTTGAAGATAGGAACAGAGTTACCACCACGCTATATAGCTATAACTGGCCACTAACAATGTCATTTATGAAAAGCAGGAACAGGAGAGCACTGAGAAGACATCCTTGTTTAACACCAGTATCTGTTCCAAACCATTCCGAAAACACTGTTCCATCCCAAACTGTTGCCTTTGTGTCCCTATACATGTTGCGAATTACTCGAAGGAATCTTGATGAAACTTCAAGTTCTGAAAGCTTATACAGCAAAGCATTCCGATTCACCAGATCAAACGCAGCTTTGAAATCCACAAAAAATGCGTAGATTTTCTTTTTTCTTGCTTAAATTGCTTTAATTATAGATGTAAGTGTAAATATGTGATCAATAGTAGAATAGTTCTTCCTAAATCCTGCTTGTAGGTCTGATAAGATGTTATTTTCGTCCACCCACCTTTTCAGTCTGCCAATTAGTACTCCACAGAATATTTTCGCTATAACATTCATGAAAAAAATGCCACAGTAGTTTTCAACAGCGTTCAAATCACCTTTTTTATGTATTGGAAAAATAACTGAAGTTTTGAAGGAGGCTGGAACCTCAGCACTCAGTATTTTGTTAAAAAGTGCTAACAAATTGTCACAAAAAATTGAAGAAGCATTTTTAAAAAATTCATAAGGAATCCCATCTTCTCCTGGAGCTTTCCCATCTTTGTCTTTTTTGAGAACTGCATGTACTTCTTCTACAGATATTAAACAATCTAGAATATCATCGCATATAAGCGGTTCTGCATATGAAAACGTAAGGTGAGATTTATTTTGTAGTAGGTTCTTGAAATATACAGAGAGGTCATCAGCACATACACCGGAACCTATAATATGATTTGAACCATTTATTTCTTTTGCTAACTTCCAGAATTTTTTTGTGTTTTTTGTTTGTCCTAAAGATAAGGCTTGATTTGTTTCAAATTTTCTTTTCTTTGAGAGACAGAGGTTTTTGTAGCTGTTATTTGATTGAATATACCATTTCCGAAGTTCATTAACAAATGAGTTACGGCGCATTGCATTTAGTAAGGTGAACGATTTTTGTCTAGCGTTCATGCACTCTTTGTCAAACCATTTTTGTTTAAAAGTTTTAATTGGATTTTGCCCTCTGTTACTTGAAGTACTTCTTACGCATGCTGTAATTTGTTCTGAGAGAGCATCAGTAGTCTCGGGAATTACTGATATACTAGAGAGAACTTCATCTAAAGAATGCTGATAGGATTCAATATTTTTGTTATTCCATTTCAAACGTGGGATTAGATCCAGATTTCTCTGTTGTAGTGTTGTTTCAGGGTCCATTCAACTATTATTGGTCAGAAATTTTTTTGAGAACAACTTCAAATTTAGCAATAAGATCTATCCACTCATTGGTGATACAACAATAATCGATGACGGATTTTCCCTGCCCTCTAATAAATGTATAATGACCTTCAGTGTCTCCTTCAGTGCATCCATTTAAGACAATACTGTCATACAACTGCAGCAATTCAAGCAAATTTGTTCCGTTTTGGTTACAGACGTCGTCTTTGGATGATCTGCTATTTGGGTTTATTAGTATGTTTTTAATAGTCCTCAGTGTAGTAACTTGCTAACAGCTTATTCTGGCATTAAAGTCACCGACCATTAAAATACTCTTGCCTCCTAACAAGGACATAATATTGCCCAGGTTATCGAAGTCTTTGGACCATTTGTTACAGTTTAAATAAAGGGGGAGGATAATCAAAATACTTTTTTGTATCACTTTTACTAGAATAAAATCATGGATTTCAGCAAAATCATAATAATTACAGAGAGATATTTTGATTCCGTAAAGAGATCCACCACTTGCACGTCCTTTTGATGAAGTTTTGATGGCAAGAATCCAATAAAGTTTATATGCATTAAAATATTTAATAAATTTACTTGAATTTTCCATGGGAACATGCGTTTCAAAGAGGAAAAATATATCATAAGATTTAATAAAATTAAAAAAGTCTACAAACAAAAGCTTATTATTCAAACCAGACACATTGTACGATACAATTTTAAAAACATTATTATTTAATGAGCTGACGGCACTTAATTTTCAATTTCTTAATACATTGCTAACAATTGGTTCATTTTGAGAAAGTGGCATCCCTGGTGAACTAGTAGGTGGTATTGATCTAGTCCAATTATTTTGACGTCTATTTGTCAGCATGATATTTTTGACAGCTTCAAAGTTTAATTGCTCAAACATTTGTTGCAGTTCAAGTTCGCCGTCATTATCATTAAATTTTAAATTGTTATTATTATTTATATAAAAAGATTTGCCTTCTATCAGAAGCGTATTATTTTTCATTTGCATTACAACTGTTGGTTTATTGGTTTTAATTATTCTTCTGTATTCGAGCAGGATTCTTCGTTTTAGTTGTATTCGCTTTGTGGGATCTCTTTATAAATAGACACCTGTGCCTTTAAGCTTTGACGAGTTCTTAAGCATTCTCATGGCCATTTCGGTGGACCCTGTACTAATTTTCATTTTAATCGTGTTGTTGTTTTCACTGATCTTGACGGGTAGTGGTAATTCTTGTGAGCTTTCACTTCCAAGAAGGAAGGGTTGTTAAATTGTGTTACCTGGTGTTATATCGGCTTACAACTTTTTTTTTTACAATTTTTATATAAAATTAATTTAATTGGCTTTACAAAATAAAATTTTTGGGAGCGCTATTTAAATTCAACTTTTCACTTTTACATTCTATAACGGAACCTCTAACGGAACTAAAGTATGAGGTGGTGCACTAAGCGCAGGTTTTCGCAGTAGGCCTATTCCACTATCTAGTCCAGTAAACAGCTTTTATATTACAAAAGGTCGAGAAGTTTAGAATTTTTGATATTATGTTTGGCAATGTCCGTTAGAAACCAATATAATATTCCACAACCACCCCCACTCCGCCCCATTAGCACCCTGCACAGTTAGGTAAAAAAGACTGAAAATCGGCACTTTTTCACTGTTTGGTCTATAACTAACTGCTTTAAATTTTAATGCAAAATGACTCGATATGCCAACTTGTAGTAATTAAGCTTTGTCGGAATTTTTGTAATTTAACCACAGCGAGCGCTCTCAATCGTCATCTTGATGAGACTTATCAGCTTAGCAGAATTCTAAGACTAGACATGCCCGGTACAGTTTATTAATGTTAACAAAGTCGTAGGCTTTCTTAAAATCGAAGTTCTTTGGTTTTCTCCAGGATTAGGCGCAATGTGAATATTTGGTTGATCGTAAATTTTCCAGGACTCAAACCAACTAGGTAAGGACAGGACAGGACCTATTAGTTCGTGAGTTGATTGTGATCTTCAATCTGCTGTGAGCTGCTGCTTTGTTCGTTTTTACTTGCGATTATAGGTACTATAATGCAAGTTATGCATTCGTGCAGATTAAAAATAACAATCAAACATGACATTACGATCATAGGGAAGTCTAAAAAAAAAGTCTGTCTGTCTGTCTGCCTGTCTGTCTGTCTGTCAGTATATATAACGAGCTGCAGCCTAAACGGCTCAAGCGATTATCTTCAAACTTGGAGTGTGTGATTCTTTTGACATTCCCCAGAGGTAAAATTGAAATTTTATTTTTAGCCCTAAAAATAACGGTACCTGCCATATGACCGTTTAGGAAAATCTTATTTTTCTCGAAAACGGCTCCTACAATTTTAAAGAACATTTTTGAGAATTGTTTATGGACCATGGAATGTCAACTTTTTTCTGAGCAGTTACATACAAATTTGTTTAAATCTTTCATAAGAACCGTACGAATTCTTAAAAAAATTATTGGCGTGACAGCTCCTTAAAGAGCCAAGGCCTAGTGCAAGAATGGAAGGGACGTACAATTTACCGCTGAGTCCGAACGCCTACATGAGGTGCACTTTTTCTAGTCAAATTTATACTCTTGGAGATTTTGTCAGTTCAAGTCAGTGCAAGAGGCGGTATTCCGGAAAAGATGGTGCCTATGAGCGGCACTTGAACCCAGGCTCTTCGCTTAGCAGTCCGACACACTAACCACTAAACCACGGGACACTGGTACGAATTCTTTATGATTTTTGTATGGATACCAAACAATTTTTCAAAATTCTTACAGGTTACCCCTGCACCGAATAATAATCGTTTATGCCCCCACTTAAGATGCTAAAAAAAAATCCTTCCTATTTCCACATTTTTTACTTGCGATTATAGGGGCTATAAGGCAAGTTATGCATTCGTAAAAAAAAAAAAAAATTCTAAAAATCAAACATGATATTACGATGATACAGAAGTCAAAAAAAGTGGGTCCGGAAATTCCGTCCTTCTGTCTGTCTGTCCGTATCGATATCTACAGCCTAAACGGTTGGGCCGATTTGATTCAAACTTGGTATATAGTATTTTTAGAGTGCTCTACCCGACTGGTTTTGGAATTGGCATTCTAGCTCCAAAACTAACGGTACCTGCCATATAACTTTTATTAAAAAACTTATTTTTCTCGAAAACGGCTCCTACGATTTCGATTAAACTTTCAGAATGATGTTTTCTGTGTAAAATCTATCTTTTAATTTCAATGGATTTTTCAGAAAAAGTTTTATAACGGTACCTCCCATATGACCGGTTTTTTAAAATCAGACTTTCTCGTTAAATAATTGACGGATTTTGATGAAATTTTCAAAATATGTAGCGTTTTATGATTTAAATAATATTGCTTATCAAAATTTTCAAAAACATTTTTTTTTAAATTTTAATAATTTTTTTAAGAAAATATTTTGTTTTTTGAATATTTTGAAAACGGATCTATAGATTTTTTTTTAAATTTTTCTCCTAGTATAAACTATAGATTTCTTAAAATTGACATCCTAAAAAAAATTTTAAAATATGTTTTCGAAAAGTTTTTCAAAAAAAACATTTTTTTGAAAAAAACTGGTCGAACGATTTTGAAATGAAAAATTCATAACATAGAAAACAGCAAAAGAAATAAGATGGCTTACAACATTTTTTCCAAAAAACGTTATGAGTAGTGTTTTTTTGAATTCATAAATTTTTTTCCCCAACATTTTATTTCATATTGCTCGGCTAAGCCCTAGCCAAGCCATTAGTCAAATAAAAGAAAGTGACAACCTACATTACATACATACTTACGTATTTTAAAGTATTTTTCATCATCATAAAAGCACAGAATAAATAAGGAAGCCTTTGATAAACACACAAAAACAACTAACAAATAAAAAAAACTATTCGATTACTACTGAATGCAAAAATTTCAATCGAGAAAACAAAAGTTTACACCTTCCTATAAATAAACAAAACCACTGTGTAAACTTTTAATATTGTCTCTATACCTACTCGCTTAACAGTAGTTGGAACACGTATCTTTATTTTAGTACCTACCTTCCTTCCAACCTTATTATAGGTACCTAAATCCTTTATAAATTCCATTGGTCCCATATTGGGACGTATAAAGGTCCCTTTACCTAGCATTATTGCCATACTGCTGATTCCGACGAATCTTTATGCCAGTTGTTCAAATTTTTCCATACCAAAATGAAAATTTAACTGAAAAAAGTCCTTTGTATCTTTCTATTAGCAAATTATATTATAAACAGTAAGCAGCAAGTGGAAAGATAATACTACACTAAAAAACTGCAAAAGCTAACAATCCTATATATTTATGTGTTTATCCCTTTGTCGTGACGCATGTTCGTTCGAGCTTCACCCCAAAACGATTCTAAGGAAGTTGCACGTCTTACAAAAAATATTAAAATAAAATCTTTGTCAAAAAGACGCCTGCACTTAAAAAGGATTAGCACATAAGAGCAAGTACGTGCGACCTAGTCGTGCCTTTTATTTCAAGATGGAAGGAGGATATCATTAACGATTTAAGTACACTCTTCTGAATCGTGATAGATTACAATGTATCTGACATCCAATTAAAAGTTTCGTGCCAACATTCTCTAAAGTTCTATTATCAGTTTATTTACTCACGTTGCATGAGTATATTGAGCATAGCCAGGATGTTATATAACGAACGCTGTGAATTCAGCACAATGTATTTGTATCTTCCATCTGCCGCCATCAATATTGGATGTTCATTCCTTTGCACGTGGAATTTCTAGAAACCATCGACTTAGACAAATTAAAAGACAAAAAAAAAAAAACCAAAACAATCTCCTATATTAATTCCAACGATGCGATGGTTGGCTTCCCTCGTTCATGTCCTGGTAATTCGTCAAGAATTTTGATTGCTTTCTGGGAACACCAACCAACCGCTCGCCCATCAACCCATCAAATTATTTGAATTCCTTGCACGTATCCGGTAATATTGTCCGATTGAAGCGCTTCGAATGCATATGCGGGCCAGCAGCATCAACAATGTCACAATGTCACCACGAAATCCAATCGTCCTCGCACAAAACCAGACACACATACACCAATACATCCAAGAACATGTTTAATTCGTATTGGCCTAGAAAAGGGGAGCTGGCTCCCCTTCGGTTTTCAATCCTGAAGGATGTGCATCAAAACACACACACACAAATTCATACATATAATTTGTGAAACAATCTTCCTGGAAGTTCCGACCACTTTCCGCCGCAAGTTTTGTATTGCAGCAGAGTTTCCAAAATTCTGGGTTCGATGTGGCAAATTGCTTGTTCGTCTTCAAAAATGTTCATTCACATTGTTGTGACGTGCTGAACTGATGGCTCATCTGGTCCTGCTTCTATGGTGGATCTTCAAGTAATTGTGTAAAATTACGGTTCCATCGAAGCATTACAATTCTTCAATCTGGAATATTCGCATTTGGAAAATTTATTTTTTTTTCTAGCTTTGATATGCAACCACCAGGAAGGTGTGTGCTGGTTGAACGTGGCTGGAATTCGAAAAAGACCATTTTGAATAAAAGGACTTATTTTCCAAAAATTAAATGTTTACAACGCGACGATTCATCGTTGCTACGTGATTTGGATTATTTACATTATTATTGGTAATTGGAAGGGTGGTAAGGGAGGGGTAGAATGGTGGAAAGCATTTATACTTGATTGGTGCATACAGAGGTGACGGAATATGAAGATGATTTTTAAATAAAATACAAACTCAAGTTATGGATAAATTTGTGTTATGGAAAATTAACAATAACAAAATCCATGACTAGGTGGCACGTCTCGCGGGATTTGAGGGTGCTGATTGCAAGTAAATAATAGATTCGCAACTCAATTTGGCGAGTTTATGCAAAATACTTCAGAATATACAAATAAAAAAACAAGTACCTTTGGGAAGAAGCTTTTGCTAATTAAGGAACGGACAATAATTTTCTTAACCAAATATTTTTTCATTGCCATCAACGGAGCAAGGACTAGGAGTTATTCCGGGCCTCATCTTACAAGTTATTCAATAAATCCCGATTGCTGGCCCTTGCCATCCAGTGTCATAACCGAAAGCTTCGGGCGTTCTGGTCTACGCCTTCGTTCCAAAGGAAGCCACGTGGGCTTCTACCATTAAAAGAACCGCTTAAGTCTTTACAAGCTGGTTCCTCTTTGCTCATAACAACTTTATTTTTGCACGAAAACTGCTTTGATGTAGATTTCATAGATTTCATAGAATTCATGACCGTATCTTCTCCTATAAATCGTCCATCCTCAAATGTGGTTAAGAAATCAGGATGCTTTTTAGTTAGCACCCAAGTGTGGTAATACCATTGTGTTGTACAGCAGCAGCTTTGTCAGATTTCTCAATTTGAGGAGCCTCAGCAGACTATAGTAGGTTCGGTTGGATTTTCACACCCACCCGTGTAATTTTTTTTTCTCTATAGTATTATCGGCTACTTCAAATTCATGCCACCCTTATTTTTAGACCAAAACTTTTCGTAGACGTAATTACCTATGTATCGAACCTTATTTCAACAGAGCTCGAGTGGTGTTCGATACTAAACCATCTATCTTTTTCTTCCTCTTTAACAGACGATAGTTAAGATCTCGACAGTGGGACCACAACTCTCCCACTTCTCTGCTTTTCCATATGACTGCACCTGTGGCGTTCACCAGATTTACCTCAGAAATCATCGGCAGGCCTTCCGATTTGCAAATTCTTCTATGTCTGAGGCCAACTCAATGCAGTTTTATCCAGAAGTTTTTGATGATTTCTTCTTTTCTGACAAGCTGGGATTTGTGCAGAAATCATTTATTTTGTGTTTCATCTCCATTTGTGCGGGTTTTTAACCCACATTAATTTGTAATTTTAAAAGAAATGAATAAATCAAATAATGTACTTTTATGTGTATATTTATCTTTTAATTAATATTTTTAAAATTACAAAATTACAAAACTTAAGAAAAAAATTTATTTACAACGCTTTGAATAAATTCCATCATTATTGGCTTAAGTTGTAGAACTTTAATTATAACTATTTTTCTCTGCATGAATATACCATCCCGTCCATCTTCAGGGGGACATATACATATATAACATATATGAGAGATTTGGAAGCGACGATGACGTGACGAGACTACGTCTACCGACAGCACTTGCGATTAATAAAAACTCGAACGAACAACGAATAACTTGGGGAAGTAAAAAACGTTACTTCTTTTTTGTACTTAAGAGTTTCTTAGTTTTTATTTTAGAGTTCACTAATTCAGTCAGTCTTCGAACTCATCTAGTAAAGATCGGTCGCTCGCTGGAGATTAAAAATAAATAAAGCGTCTCATAATTTTTATCAAAATAAACCTCCTAGACTTTCATTTTAAAGTTACTGAAATAATTATAAATAATTAGTGAAATTAATTATCTGATATACCCGGGGTTGTTCTAAAGATATGTCTTCAAAACTGCGTTCTTACAGGCAAAGTTTGCCTGAAATCACCAGCAAAAAGAATCGATAGGTTGTTTCCAGGAAAATCAGGTGAAGCCCGTCAAACTCTTCATCTGATATCTTATAGGCGATCGTGTATTCGTCTTAAATAATAATCTTGCACGTGTTAAGGATTGTGGATATTAGTTTCTGCTGTTGTTGAAAGTTGGTTGGCTTGGTGCTTCGATGATCATAAACGCTAACGCAGTTTTTATAAAACATCCTGTTATGAACATAACGTCGGATCCACAGCGCAACTATAATACAAATCGAAGAAATATGCTAATAGATATAAAAAATATGTTCAAAACATAATAGCCATTCAATTTTGTGTTTTTGATATGAAAATTTGATATGTATTCCGATAACAGATTCCATATGTATATAGGAAAAACTACTTCTTCTTCTTATTGTTCCATTTTATTCCTGACGACTGGGATCACAATATTCCCACTTTACAGCTTTCGATTTTCGCTTCTAACCGGTTCGCCGGTTTGACCTCAAAAAAGGCTAGCAAGCTGAATTGTTTCATATCTGATACCAATCAAATGCTGGTGGTTTTGCATTTGTTTTTACCAGGAGTACTTAGGCCTGCCTCTCCTCTTTCGTGATTGTGTTGCATGGTTATATGATTTTGCTTTTTTGACGGATTTTCGTACTTCTTATTCGGTCAAGCTTTGTTACTCCTGCTGTCATCCGAAGCTGTTCTTTTACATTGTTCAACATTGTGAACCGTATGTAAGTGCTGGACGTACACCATCATCCACCCTACGCTTATGCCATGATTGATTTTGTCATCACAATTTTCTTCTTTATTAATCATAGATCCCAGATGTATAAACTTTTTGCATTTGGGAAGCACTGTTTGATTCATATAAATATCTGGAATAGGCCTGAAGTGGATCAGAAAACGGACAACATAAGTATTCAGTCTTTCTTGAAATAATACAGTACCCATTTCCTTCCAAAACATTCACCCATAAGTCAAGTGATGGCTGCATGGATGTAGGATCAACGATTATAATGGCTGACGATGTAATTAATAACTAATGCACTATCAGGTCCATCACTTTATCTTCAAGCAGACAATCCTTCCTACACGTACTTTGATTGAGAATTCTTCGGTGATACCGCAAGGCATCTAACCTTTGTTTTTGCTTTCTCGTACATGTCAATAATTATCCGCACGTAGGTTTCCGGAACTCCCCGTTTTTTAAGAGCCGCCCATATCAGATCCCGTGGATGTCAATCGAATGCTTTTTCAAAATCAACTATCACAATGTGCAAATCCCTTAACGAATAACGATGTTTTTTATTATGATCCCTTTTCATTGTATTCCCATCTGTAGTTGATTTAGAAGTGAGAAAACCTCACTAGTCATCGGATAGCTGTGCCATATAATATTATAAGTTTTGAGACGAGAATCACGAGCCATCTAGACCCGTTGTCTAGAAGGTATCTTGTCTAGCCCTATCCGCTTTTCCTTTTTTTGAGTTCTTTTCCGCCTCGCTAACTCCTAACATCGAAGTTAGGTGCAGCTATTGGAAAGTATAGCCAGGGAAATTGTTCACTCAAATATCCCTCATCTGTGAAGGATTGTGTCGTCCTCTACAAGAAACTTTCTTTGATAATTGTTAATGCACTTTGGTGAACGAATCTCCTGAGCACTTCTCCTTCTTTGAGTGGGTATTTCGAAGATGGTTGCACCCTTATTCATGTTGTCTTGAAAAGCTTGGTTGGCATTAGCAGCCGGCAAAGATGTTGGTTGAAGCTGGGCGCATTTTTTCGTCGCTTTTCTCTTGCAAAGTCCTTATTCCACATCGACGCATGCTTTTTCGTCTATAGATCTAGAGGCACACTTCAACTAAGGTTTGAAAGCTGCTTTATTCTTGCTTATCACTGACTTGGCTTCATTACTCCACCACGATGTCCTTTAGAAAATCCAAGCATTATTGATTTAGCTCTCTATTAGCATGTCCGCTGTAGGGAATTCCTAATGTCTTCTGCTCAGCTCCCTACATTTCCAAATCTGTTGATGGTAATGATGATATCAAGTCCAATGCAACAAAGTCCAAAACCCAATTTTGGGTTTTCTTCATTCTTCCAACATTCCAACTCGCGACCCTCAAATTTCGTTCAATTTGTTTTTTTTTTATATATAATTAACGCGCGCACAAGGGACTATTTGTTTCCCTTTTAATTTAATTTAATTTAGGTAGACAGGGAGGGGAAGGATAGGAGGTGTCGATTAACATTGGTTTTGAATGCTTGCAGATCAAAATGGCAAGGGAAAATCTCGCCGGGTAAAATATTCCAAATTCGTGTTGTTCGGCTAAAAAAAGAATCCCTATATTTCAAGGTACATCCGAAATTGGGCTCATGGGTGAATTGATGAGCATTTCTTGCGAGACGAGTATTACGGGAGAATCTTTTAATGGAAGGAATGCAGCTGGCTACTTCGAGTGAACATTTTTTATAAAAGAAACGATAAAATAAGGAAAGGAATGAAACATTGCATCGGGGTTCGAGAGGTGCAATTGTTTCAGCGGCAGTTCGATTTCCAATCAATCTTAACGCTCGATTGTGTATTCTGTCAAGCAGGAGAAGCGATGGTTGCGAAGCACCTGCCCAGAGGTGGGAGTTATACTCGAGTTTAGGGCGTATAAACGCTTTATAAATTGTTGTATTACTTTGCTACCCTTTTGGCGAAATTCGATTTCATTGTTGGGAGCAAACATCAACACTTCTAAAAAACTTAAAAAACTTTTCAATCGACTGTATTTGCCTGTAGAAATGCAGCGTGAAAATAGCAGTATTGCTGAAGTTTTACATTAATGAAATCGACCTTAGTTGATGGACAAACTATAGATTTCTAATCGAGTTCAGAGTATTAAACTTCAGATCTTTTCTGCTGGTAAAAACAAAAGCTGACAAATTCTTCATTAGTGTCCTAATTAAAGGTCATTCAGCCATATTCCTTGACTTATATTTGGCGGCTCTGAGTAAACCAGCTAATCATCCTAATTAGCGCCAAAGAGTGCACGGCGTCGTTTCATTACCAATTAACAACCAACATGAAGCCCTAATGAAGCAATAGCCAATCCCACTTTCCATGGGAATTAGTCTTTGAGCAAAGACTTTGCTCAAAACTCACAGCTTTACCAATTTCCATTCGCTTGAATGAATCTCAAAAACCAAAAGCAAACTGTACAATGTCTTCCTTAAACATACAATACCCTTGCTTCAAACAAAAGGAAACATAGTGTAGTATGTGTTGTGTTGGCAAAGTCTAAACAACACGATGTAAAATCAAAATCCTCTTTTTGGTTCAACATGCGGAAATTTACTTCTAATTTAGTCCTTTTCTTGTCATTTGCTTAGTTCGCAAAGAAGGAAGTGTGTCGGTTGTACCTACAAGCATTATTGTAGCAGATTCCTTCTTCGGTTATATAGGAAACCGCATGCGACAAGCGACATTGTTGCAATGTTTACGTTACGAATTCGAATTTGAATGAGAAAATTAAGAGTATCTTCAAAGAACCGAATGTCCTTCATGCGAACAAATACAACACTCACTCATAGAGGCACTCCGGGAGGGGGGGGGGGGGTGAGTTTAGTTTTCCTTTGTGGAAAATGTGTTTTAGCACCGTAAGGTGTTATTTGGGGGTTTTTGAAACCCATGTACGGTATGACAAACAGGGGATTGTATAGAAATGTTGTTCTTTGAATAGAAGATCGCAACATAAGAAGGACCTGGCAATTGCTGTTTAAATAGAAGGATGTAGCAAAACATTGTATCTTAAGGACACATGAAGAATCAGACATTGAATTTCATGGTTCGGTTACAGCAAAGCTGCTGGCAAGTCCTCCAGACATCTGATTTTAATTTTAATAGTTCTTTGACTAGGTTTTTGGGCATATTTCATCAAAGCTATTCATTTAGCAAGAACGAAGAAGAAGTAAGAGTATTAAGAACAAATAAGGATATAATTTCACGATTCACTATGAAAGATTTTTAGTTTCCTTGGTTTCATTTTCACCCTCTTTTATTTTCTCCTGATCTTCTTTTAGATCGCTTACGATGTCAATCTTTTCCTCTTCAGTATGTGGCCAAAACGTCGGTCGATTTATGAAATCCGGGGCATCTTCGGGGTACAAATTACAGTAATCTTCCCAAGTCATTTGATCATAAGGCAACGTGTTACGTATTTCTTCCATTTTCTTTTCATAAATTGCAATACGCTCGTTGGATTTTCTAACAAATTCAGCTATTTCTTCCTAGAAATTGAGTTCTTATATTGAAACGCTGAAAATAGCAATATTCCAACCTTTAAATCAACCCTAAGCTTATCGATTTCTTTGCTAAAGTTGTCCTCAGGATATGGAATGCAGAAATCGGAATACAGCTTTTCGAATTCTTCAACCATTGGTACGAATTCTGTTCGGACGTTACGTTTATAGTAATCCCAATCAATAGTTGGAGGATTCTTTCTTAATGTTCGAAGGCGTCTATGGAGAAAAAGAGATCGGTCAGTCATGTACATATTGTTAATAGATTCATACAAACTCTTGATATTCTTGATGTTTGGTACAGAATTTGTCCAAATGGTGAATTTGATTTTTCGGACACCGTTTTCTTAAATCCATGAATGAAACTATATTTTTCAGAGGTACTTTTGAAGCCATTAAAGTTTGGTAGAAAAATAATTGAGATTAAAAATTAAAATAAATATGGACTTCAAGTAAAATTGCGGAATAAAAATTTCAGTGAATTTAATGACGTATATAAGGAACAGTGTGACTTATTTGAAGAATAAAAAAATTAATTAAAAATGAGAACATTAAAAAAGTTTCTAAAGTGTAGACATGTGGAGTTTCCACAGGATTTGTCAAACACAACTCTGTCTATAAATTCTTACTCTTACTGTTACGTGGTGAAAACTATGGGTACTTTATAAACAAGTTTTTGGTGGCCAAAAAGCCTTAAGAAGAGAGATGAGGTAGGAGTGCTTTCACTATTCTCAGTTTGAACACGAGATTTCTCAAGATGGAATTAAGGATAACTATAACTTCTAGAGTTCCAATCAGATTAAACAACTTCGGGAACAGCATAAGGTCAGCTTTAAGTTACGTTTTTATTGCATCTCAGGATCAGTTATACTGACGACGCCTTGTTCTTGGAATTATATTAAAGACCTGAGGTTGCTGTTGGGATTAATATCAAGAAAGTAAAGTGACTATACTCCTCGGATGCAAACAGAATTATTAAAGAAGAACTCTTAAAACAAATAAGAATTACAAAATTCGTTAATCCACATGGAATGCCAGGTCCCGTATGAGACCTTGACCATCAGAATGATAAGCAATGCAAAACGGAGATCTCCTGATCTATCAACCGTCAACTAGATTGACCAAATTGCGATATATGCAGGGCACTCCATCTTCTATCATCATCATGGGTTTTCTAGGTGCCCAGCATTATTACTAACTACTAAATTGTTGTAGCTGAGATAGGTTTTGAATTCAGATAGCTAGAGTCGTATGATCCTAAGAATATTTTTGGCAGACCGTACTTAGTCCTTATGCAGATTCATTCGCAATTTGCAACAAAATCTCATATCAAAAAAGACGCCTCTGTCGCGCTGGGCTTAAGATGGTGACCAAATGAGTCATGATTTTTGAGGTCATGATTTCGAAATATCGAATTGTTACTGCTGACTTCGAAATATTAAACAAAAGGTACAAATTAACTTTCAAGGGTAAAGTGCTCGAGACAAAGCCTGAAATTCTATAAAAGGATCATTGTTGCCAAAACACAGTCCGTTACCCTAGGTCTAGCTGTTAACAACAATAACAGGCATATTGAAACATTTAAACTTTTTTTAAGTAGACACCCCAGAAAACTTCAATTGAAAAAGATACTTGACCACTGACTAACGTACATGAATAGTTTGTATCTCTTAACAAAAACTCGTACACTCCATCATGACCGATCTCCGACGATGATGGAATGTGGAATAATGGATAATGATTGCTTACTCAATTTTACCTACTCGCTGTGTGAATTGAAAAAGTACATATTCCACACACAAAGTTACCTTTGCCAATTTAAAACAGTACTATGTAACTTTTTCATTGGTTTTTATCATAGTGCTTTCGGTTAAAAAGCTTTTGAGAGTTAGAGGCTCCAGATTGAGAGGCAAATGTCCTATCTTCCCTGTATTGACAGTTAGACTTTTGCTGGGAAAAATTAGTAGACGCCATTTGATTTCGGTATTCGAAAGAGAACTAGTACACGAAGCAAAAACCATATTTTGCACAATTGTAACTGTTGTCATTATGCCGCCATTTTGTTTTTAATGTTTGTTCCTATTTTCAGACGTAACTCTCGTATTAAAAAAAAAGTTGTGTGACAAAATTGTAGCAATTAAATTTCCCATAAAATATTTGAAACAATTTTTGCTAACTGATTTTGTTTTAAAGACTAGGTGCTTCTCTGTGGTGAAAGGAAACCATCTTGGTTTTAAGGGTTATTTTAGTATTTATCACTTAGCACTCAGTCATATATTCTTTTTAGTCGCTCACCCACTATTCGTCTTACATGTATTCAACATTCAAGTTTAAAAGTCAGGTTCCATTAAGAATTCAAACTCGCAAGTTGTTTGCCGAAAAAAGCGGTGTAATTTTATCCAATATCATAAAACATAAAAAAATGGGTACGACTGGGTCGCACGTACTTGCTCTTATGTGTCTAATTACATCGGAAGGCAAGATCTTTGACAAAAACAAATACCATTTACGTTGAAAGTAACGCAGTTTGAACTCATAAAAAGTATTAAAAACCACAATACTTAACGGTTTTAGTAAAAATGGCCATCACACGTCTTAAATAACAAGGAATATATAAAAAAATTTATTTCGAAAATTGTAGGACCGGTTTTGATAAAATTTTGTTTTTTATTTTTAGTTTTTTGATTTTTTTTTTGAAATTTTGGTATGCAGTTTCTTAGAACTTAATATGCATGTGATTATAAAATTTAAAATAATTTTTTTGATTAGTTTTTAAAATATTAATTTTTGAAAAAAAAATTCAAAAATTAATTTTTATTAGAGAAAAAAAGTTATTCAAAATTTGTATATGCAGAATTAATTTGGCTACATAGATCTTCTCAAATATAAAATTTGACAGAAATCCAAATAGCAGTTACCGAGAAAGATAAAAATTAAAAAAAACCGTTATATAAACGGTACCGTTAGTAGACTTTTCTCTTGAATTTGGTTCTAATCAAATGATAGCCAATACCAACAAAAAAATGCTCCAAAATGTTCATTAAAATCGTTGGAGCCGTTTTCGAGAAAAATAAGCTTTTCCTAAACGGTCGTATGGCAGGTACCGTTATTTTAAGACCTAAAAACAAAATTTCAATTTCCCCTCTGGGGAGTACACCAAATTTGAAGATAATCGCTTAACCCGTTTAGGCTGCAGCTCGTTATACATACTGACAGACAGAGAGAGAGACATTTTTTGTCGATCACTATTTTAGACTTCTCTTTTATCGTAATGTCATGTTTCATTGTTATCTCATTTTTACTGGCGAATATAGGTACTATATTGTAAATTATGCATTCGTGCAGTTTAAGGTTATTTTGAGTTTTAAAAAAATTTTTGTAGCTCAAAAATTAACGGTACCTGTCATATAACCGTTATATAAAAGCTTATTTTTCTCGAAAACGGCTCCAAGAATTTTTATAAAAAAATCAGTGTACTACTAAAATAATATGGTGGGCTGAAAACGGTACCTCCCATAGGACCGGTTTTTTTTACTTCGACTTTCTGGAAAACTATTGATCCGATTACAATCAAAATTGATATTCAAGAGGATGTAGGGAGCCTCAGTAATTTCGCATTAATTTTTTTTCAAAAAACTTTTATTTTGTATTTTTAATAATTTAAAAAAATTGAAAACGGGGAAGTGAATTTTTTTTTAATTTTGTTTTTAAATGTACGTTATTTTTGTGCTTAAGTTTGCATTCTTGAATTATTTTTTTTAGTTTTTTTACCGTTTATTTAAAAACGGCGCCTACAATTTTGAAAAAAAAATTCACACTTTTTTACATATCCTAGACAAATAAAATGGCGTGTAAATTATTTCGCCCAACGTACTTTATTCGAACAATCAAAAGTCACAAAAATCGAAAAAAATGCTTTGATGTTCACTTTAATTTTCTTCAATTTTATTCTACAATGTGACCGCACATATGAGCAAGTACGTGCGATCCAGTCTTGCAATTTATTTTTTATATTCACGAATCCTTAACTTGCCTTATAGTCACTATAGTCGCAAGTAAAAAAAGGAGACGACTGAGTCGCAAGTCCTTGCTCGTATTAACGTTGGAAGACAAGATCTTTGACAAAAAATAAACATACCTTGACAAATTACACGGTCTGAAATTATAAAATAATGTCAAAACCACAACACTTATTATTTTTTATTATGAATTAGTTTTAAAAAATGGTGAAAATTATAAAAAAACAAAAATTAACTAAAATAGAAATAAAAACTATTATTCAAAAACCATATTTTGCACTATTGTTGATATCCATAATTAATTAGGCTTACTAGATCTTTTCAAGTTAAATAAAACGCACGACTGGGTCGCACGTACTTGCTCTTATGTGCTAATCCTTTTTAAGTGCAGGCGTCTTTTTGACAAAGATTTTATTTTAATATTTTTTGTATGACGTGCAACTTCCTTAGAATCGTTTTGGGGTGAAGCTCGAACGAACATGCGTCACGACAAAGGGATAAACACATAAATATATAGGATTGTTAGCTTTTGCAGTTTTTTAGTGTAGTATTATCTTTCCACTTGCTGCTTACTGTTTATAATATAATTTGCTAATAGAAAGATACAAAGGACTTTTTTCAGTTAAATTTTCATTTTGGTATGGAAAAATTTGAACAACTGGCATAAAGATTCGTCGGAATCAGCAGTATGGCAATAATGCTAGGTAAAGGGACCTTTATACGTCCCAATATGGGACCAATGGAATTTATAAAGGATTTAGGTACCTATAATAAGGTTGGAAGGAAGGTAGGTACTAAAATTAAGATACGTGTTCCAACTACTGTTAAGCCAGTAGGTATAGAGACAATATTAAAAGTTAACACAGTGGTTTTGTTTATTTATAGGAAGGTGTAAACTTTTGTTTTCTCGATTGAAATTTTTGCATTCAGTAGTAATCGAATAGTTTTTTTTTATTTGTTAGTTGTTTTTGTGTGTTTATCAAAGGCTTCCTTATTTATTCTGTGCTTTTATGATGATGAAAAATACTTTAAAATACGTAAGTATGTATGTAATGTAGGTTGTCACTTTCTTTTATTTGACTAATGGCTTGGCTAGGGCTTAGCCGAGCAATATGAAATAAAATGTTGGGGAAAAAAATTTATGAATTCAAAAAAACACTACTCATAACGTTTTTTGGAAAAAATGTTGTAAGCCATCTTATTTCTTTTGCTGTTTTCTATGTTATGAATTTTTCATTTCAAAATCGTTCGACCAGTTTTTTTCAAAAAAATGTTTTTTTTGAAAAACTTTTCGAAAACATATTTTAAAATTTTTTTTAGGATGTCAATTTTAAGAAATCTATAGTTTATACTAGGAGAAAAATTTAAAAAAAAATCTATAGATCCGTTTTCAAAATATTCAAAAAACAAAATATTTTTTTAAAAAAATTATTAAAATTTAAAAAAAAATGTTTTTGAAAATTTTGATAAACAATATTATTTAAATCATAAAACACTACATATTTTGAAAATTTCATCAAAATCCGTCAATTAGTTAAGGAGAAAGTCTGATTTTAAAAAACCGGTCATATGGGAGGTACCGTTATAAAACTTTTTCTGAAAAATTCATTAAAATTAAAAGATAGATTTTGCACAGAAAACATCATTCTGAAAGTTTAATCAAAATCGTAGGAGCCGTTTTCGAGAAAAATAAATTTTTTAATAAAAGTTATATGGCAGGTACCGTTAGTTTTGGAGCTAGAATGCCAATTCCAAAAACTGTCGGGTAGAGCACTCTAAAAATACTATATACCAAGTTTGAATCAAATCGGCCCAACCGTTTAGGCTGTAGATATCGATACGGACAGACAGACAGACAGACAGACAGACAGACAGACAGACAGACAGACAGACAGACAGACGGACGGAATTTCCGGACCCACTTTTTTTGACTTCTCTATCATCGTAATATCATGTTTGATTGTTAGAATTTTTTTTTTTTTTTTTACGAATGCATAACTTGCCTTATAGTCCCTATAATCGCAAGTAAAAAATTAAAGAAATCCAATGAGCCGTTACTGAGAAAGTCAAAAATTAAAAAAATAAAGTTTTTTGATAGGTTCCGTTAGTAGACTTTTCCGGTAAATTTGTATCTGATAAAAAGAAAGCCAACTTTCAACAAATGTTTATCAAAATCGTTGAAGCCGTTTTCGATAACAATAAGCAGATGTACAGGATGTTAACAGTTATCGTTATTTTTAGCCATACAAATAAAATTTTAAAAAACCCTTCTGAGAGGGTTTAAATCTAATCGCTTTAGCCGCTTAGGCTGCAGATCGTTTTACATAAGAAGAAAAAGCAGACAGACAGAAATTTTTTTAATAACTTTTTGAGGCTTCTCAAAAGGTTCATTATCTCCTGAGGGACACCTTACTTACTATTGTGTTGACTTATTTGTATGCATTTGTATGCATGTCCATGACTATTCGTGCGTAGATTTCCGGAACTCGATGCAGTTTTTTTCCAAGCCGTATTAGATTTCGTGGCAATGTGCGAATCTCTTATAAGGTGATACTTTTAAATCATAAAACTAAGGATTGATTTTTTCAAAGAGAAAGACGCTTATTTGATAAGAAATAACCTTTGCAAGCAATTCCAGGAGAAAATCATGACCATGCAAAGGGAAAGAGTGTCTGAAATGAGAAAATTTCATATCCATTAGTCTTTTTAAGGCCGCATGCATGTTCCTTTCTTAATTCTACAGTCAATGACTAAAGCTAATTGTCACTTAATTCAATGCTTCTTAACATTGCGATAACTAGCAATATAAGTCCACCATCGACCAGGTCTTGCAGAAAACTAGGTTATTCAAATCGATAATAACCACACTTTTTGTGGCTACAAAGAACTAAGGCCACTTATGACAGTGTAGGAAGATCTACATAGAGCTATGCCTGGTTTTGCATTGTTGGCATTCTTGAGGAAAATGCTTGCTGTTGCTTCAAGCTAAGTAAGGACCTTAATAATGATTTTGTCAGGTATATACGCATATAGGAATGGACATATTTCATTTTTTTGGGTATTGAGATGGAAACGGAAAACAGAGGTTTAGTGGTCAAAGAGTATGCTATCGTCAATATAAAGTACACACAATATTTATACCTTATATCGAAGATCACTCTAGATATCCGTAGCAAAGCTCCGCAATCTACTAGATTAATAATTCTAGCAACGAGATCAAACGAGCAAATCCTTCTGTTAGGCAAATAAAATGTCCGAATATTAGATACTTAAACATGATTTAGCGTTCCAAATGACTGGATCATAGATAGCTTTTGGTCACTAATACTTCGGCTTGAGAGGTGGCGTAGCAGAAGATGGCTGACACTTAGGTGCTATGTGGAAGACGAATGCGATCTTAAGTAACTTCCAACTTAACTGTTTCACATAGGTTGATCCATTAGGAGACCTCTTTTAGCAATAGACTTCGACATTTAATAATTCTGAGATTTCTGAAAAAAACAATTCCTTCTAATTTACAATAAGAAAGTCTTATTTTCATTTATACAGACCCCATACTGCTTCCATCTCCGGATTATAGTTGAATCGTTCAAAATGAATGTCAAATCTTTGTAGAAGTTGACAAATCAATTTGATAATCTGTGATTCCTGATTTCAGCTTCATTCGAATAAACCACTTAATAGCTTCTTACTATATCCACCCACTTCTCCACAAGTTCATGATCTTAATTCAAGGCAAACGTTATCCAAAACCAACTTAATTTTCCAAATTCACTCACAGAACCAAGGCTCTTTTTGCCCCTTAACTTCCAATCTTTCGTTTGAAGCTTTTTATCTGTTTCGATTTAAACTGGCGCCGCCCAGAACTCAAAACTACCATCTATCCTATCTGACAACATCAACCCTAGCATCTCATGAATCTAATGCCCCCACTACCCTCCACTCCACTACTGCTGCCGGGAGATGATGATGATGATGATCTGAAATGTTCCTTCCACCAAAATTCCCATTCACGACCGCCTCAATTGCTTTCAATTCACAAAAAAAAAAAAAAATGAAAATTCATGGCATCACTGTGTTGTTTGATGCTAGGGTTTCGGGTCCTCGCACTATGTCGGGAATCAGGACACACAACACAACTAACAATATTGAAGAATCAAAAAAAAAAGGAGTAAACTCCCAGCGTCATTTGGAATACAGAAATCATCATCATCGTTGAGGTTGTGGGAAATCTTCTTGAAGAGAGCTAAACTGCTATTTTTCGAGAATAAAGAAAAGGATAACCATCAATTTAACATTTATTAGGGATACTTTTTGGATACAATAATAATCAGGCATTCCAGCCCGCGCCCGCCATGCCAGTGACAGTTCGTGGATCTTTTCAATTTTCCTAAAACATTTTAGCTCGCCCATCGTGATTTCCCGCATCACACCCCCATACAGCAGCCCCAATTGACAGTGGCTGCTGAATCAATTCTTTGCCATTTGTCGGCGGTACTTTCTCATCCCTGAATCGTTCTGGCTCCTCGGTGATGCTGTGTTATTGTTGATGATACCGCTTCGCTTCATCATATGATTCAATTTCTGATCTCACTCAGCCTTGGTTTTTTTTTTTTATTTGGCAGTTTGGGGATGATGGAATGCCACCTTCATCTCCTGCCCTCTTTACGTGTGGAGCATATCTTTTGGCAGGGTGCATTATCCCAATTGGTGGGTATGGTATGGATCGAAACGTTATGGATAACTTTGAACTAGGGAACTAGAAAAAGGCGGTCCACACAAATCCTTCCGTTTCGGCATGTTGGCGCTTTCTATATGTGGAGTTATGGCGGGACTGTTGGAGGACGAATTTTCCAATCCACTCAGTGTGGTAAAATGTGTATTGCCGGAGTCGTCATCGGTGGTCGGCGGGCGCGATTTGGAAGTCGCCGGGCCAAAAAAAGAGAAGTTACAGTTTTTTACAATTTTTTTTTTGTTTTAAGTGGTGCGGTATGGGATATCCTGTCTTCGAATTGATTGATGAAAAACGCCACTGGGGATTGTTTTGCGTTACTTCGACGAGAGTGGAAGTGAAACTTTCCATAACATATCGTGAATTTGTTTCACCGCCTTAGCTCCGAATCTATTCATCAATTTATTAGTTTTGGGAATGTTTTTTCTTTTTTTGGGGCGTTTTGGGGGGAAAGTTTTGGTTTTCTTTCAACCCTTTACTGGTGTATGGTGATTCTATGGAAATCAATTCGAAATCCATGAATAACGAGTAGTTTTCCTAATGTTTCTTATTAAAAAAAAATAAAAATAAAACTTCTTGAGACTTTCGAGGATAAGTTTTTCTCGGTCAGTATTGAGGTTAATATAATTTATCATTTTATAAAGAACAAGTAGGAGGATAACGAAATGGGGAGAGAATAGGTGTCTGTCATTTCAAAATTACCCATTTCCCAGAACGTTTGACATTTGCTTTTTTTCAAGAACCACAGCTATGCGAATATTTGTTTGATCAATGGTGGGCTACTTTCGTGTTCAAAAAGCACACTGGTACGAACTTGAGCTTACATTTACCTTGACGCCGCTACAGTCTGAGGTGCACAAGGGCCTCAAAAAATGAGCTTCGAGGTCATCTTTCAATTGGGTGTGCCACGTTGGATACTAATCTTCCGGAGACGAATCAATAAACATTCCATGAGGGCCTAGTCACTGATGGAACTTGTTATTGAAAATCTCTTATGGGGTTTTCACAGTGGTGGATAATTTTCGCGTCGATTACAGCAATATTCGAGGGCTTTAGTAAGAATTTCTAAGCCGTTTACCTCCACACTGAGAAATACAGGCCACCTGTTTTGGCACTGGCTGAAACCCAAATACATAGGTGAAAACTCTGATCCCTTGGAATTCATCCTACATGGGTACAGCTTAGTGCCATTATTCTTTCCCTACAACTGTTTAGCCGTTTACTTCAGGAATGATGTTGCTTACCAGCTTCTTCCACAATATGGTTCATGTGGTTTAAGTTCCACCTCCAAAAGTATATCGTACATATATGTTTTATATATAGAAGTCCGAATCTGGGCAGTAATTTGACCTCCGACGAATTCAATGCGCTGTCTGGATCCATCCAAAGAATTGTTTCTAAATATCCTCACACTGAAATCATTATTACGGGTTATTTGAATGTATATAATTGTACGTGGCTTCGCTATTCTGGTCAGGCAACACCCGAAGGAAGGTATACCGACTTTGACAGATGGTTAGTATATATCCGTCTCTCTCGAAATTTCACTTTATTGTCTAATTTACATCATTGCCAGGTTTGGCAACACTCACCCCTGGGTGTCTTCTGCAGGGTTACCACACTCGCCAAACCGTTGACATCTAGTACTCTGCTAATTTGATTACAGACCGAGTGTAGATTCCGGTTGATGTTTTAACCGTCTTTGCTTTGGTATTCCGCTGGTTGTTCTCATCAACTATAAGGACGATATCTCCTTCCGATATAGGTTTCGCCGGGGTAAACCATTTAGTTCTTTTGGTGAGACAAAATAGGTATTCCCAACGCTTCCAAACTATGTTACTGTATTGTTCACATGTAAGCCAATGTTTTCTGAGGACTTGTTTATCTTCAAATACTTCTCCGGTAAGTTTTACCATATGATGAGCCTATTAAAAAAAATTATTGGGTATAAGCTCTCACTGTCGGTGTCTATATGTATATAAGTAAGTGGTCTAGAATTTATAATGAACTCAACCTCCGCCATCATCGTCAGTAAGATTTCGTCCTTCGGATTTCAAGGTTTGTTTCACCGACCGAACTAAACCATCCCAACATCCTCCCATTAGAGGTTAATGAGGGGGTATGAAATTGCATTTTATTTTTTCCTTTGATTTTATCTGGAATTTTTTCGACGCGAAGCTGTTCCATTGCTACCTTAAGTTCTTGACTTGCTCTCCTAAAATTGGTGCCGTTGTAGCTTCATATTTTCTTCGGGCGTCCTCTTTTTGCACAAAAACGTTTAATGGTCAGAATGCATGAATCGCTGGACAAGCTATGAGCAATTTCAATCTGGATCACTCTCACTGTGAGGCATGTGAATAGAACACCCCATCGTTTTTCCAACAGAAACTAAAATTGGGCCAAAATAGTCCAGGCCTACATAGGTGAATGGCCGTGTGAAGGATTTTAAACGAGCTGGAGGAAGATCGGACATAAGTGGAGCTTTTACGCGTGCTCGATATTTCTTACAAACTTGACACTCGCCCTGGACCTTTTTTAGCACTGGTGTTAACGTAGGAATATGATAAACTTGACGGATCTCGTTCACTGCTGTTTGGAAGTATAGATGCTTATATTTCTCGTGGAAACTTATTATATGGAAACTTAAAACAGATGGTGAATTGCTCGTAAAGTTTCTGATTTCAAAACCAGCTTCTTGATGTTTACTTATGACTTGGTTTGTTATGCGAATCGCTTTTACACCATTTTGGAGAAAGTAAAATTAATAAAAATAATTGATTTTTGGTGGAGTTTTTTTTAAATCAAATTCAATAAAAGGTTTTTGTGTCCTTTACTCCAAAATGTGCGTAAGATTATTGCAATAGATGTTTTAAGAGTATTTGATAAGATTTGTCATCAAGCTCTTTTATTGAAAATGAGTGCATTTGGAATCGGCGAACCTCTTCGATGGATAAAAAAACTACCTTTCGGACCGTTCAATTCGCGTTGTTTTGGACGGCTTCCAGTCTGATAGTCACAAAATAAATGCTGGTGTGCCCCAAGGCTCCGTTCTGTCTCTGACACTCTTCCTCATTTTATCATTGATTTCTTGCCTAAGACTTCTAATCCATTAAATTGTTTTGCTGATGACAATACCCTGAGCGTATGATTAGCTCATTAAATTCTGATCTTGCCAGCGGATGCAAGAAAAATTCTCCCCGTTAGATCTGGCTACTATTTATAAGGCGTACATTCGCCTGAACCTTGAGTACAATTCTTATATCAAGGCCCCTGTTACTCACTTGCGGTTCCTGGATAAAATCCAGAAAAGTGCATTAAAAATTATAGGTGGTAAGAACATAACAGAATCAAATGTTTTCGCTAGAACATCATCGAAACGTTTCCTGTCTCTCCTTATTCTATTGATTTTCTTGAGAAATATCCAGTTGCATTCCTCCCCGTAACACTCGTACTGCTAGCTCATAGATTTACCCTGATTTACAATTTCGGATGCACTAAGTATAGAGACTCATTCCAAAGCCGCACTACACTAATGTGTAATGCTTTACCCGGCTCGATTTTTCCCTTCCTTTACGATTTACAAACATTCAAAACAAATGTGCATCGGTATCACATATATTCTTCTATTCAATTTTCCTAAACCATCGCACTGTGTTAATTCATGATAAGAGAACTAACAAACCCTTGACTGCACCCCGATTATAAAAAAAAGAGTTGGCTGTCTGTAAAGTCGGTTAACGGACGATAATTTTAGGTGATGACGTCATAAGAAAGTATTGATGGCAGCAACACCAACATACAGCCCGTTAACTCACACCCACAATTCCTCTCGTTAAATCATCTATTTTCTACTTTAACAAAACTCCGCCTATTTTGTATTTCTTTTTCTCTTCTTGTTCTTTTTGAATTTGAGTGGAATTATTTAGGGAATTTGCGCCTGTTCTTTTTCATGTTCGCCTAGTACCTGCGATCGATTTTGGTTGAAAGAACCACAATATCGCAGCGTGTGTCAATTTTTTTATCAGCATTATCCGCATGAGTCTTATCAGCTTGAGTCTTATCAGCATGAGTCATGTTATTTCGTATGTGTAGCCTGTCATCAATTTATAAGACGTTATCACGTCAAAAAAAAATTCGACCAAATATTACCCAAATAATTTTTCTCTAGAAGCAACAAGACCCGTCCTCATGCATTTTTGATAATGGCCATACGTAGTTCTCTTATGGACTCACTCATGTAACAAATCTAACGGAAAGTCAGTCGTCCTTCAACTTTCGTAAAACCAATTTTACCAAACTCAATAACCTGCTAGCTCGCACTGATTTTACTACTTTCGGAGAATACCCTAATATTGACACTGTCCTTACTTGCTTTTATTCTAAGGTCTTCGAAAACCTTATACTTTCTGTGCCTATCGTTCAACAAAAGAACATTGCCTCCTCCCCACCATGGTACAACAATGAGCTGAAATTTTTAAGAAATAAGAGAAATAAACTTTGGCGGAAGTATCTCGTTACAGGCTTCGACGCCGACCTTCTAAATTATCAGTACTACAGCTCTCTTTTTTCAGAACTTTGTGAATCCCTTTACCATGAATATCTCAGTGTAATGCAAAATAACATTTTATCTGACCCAAAGTGCTTTTTCCACTTCATCAATGCTAAAAGAAAGTCCGACAGCTTTCCCTCCAATTTAAAATATATGAATTCCTCCTCAGATGACTCACAACAAATCTCCAACTTATTTGCTCAATTTTTCAGTCAGGCTTTTTCTACCGATAATTCCCAGCCCGATCCCGATTATTTTTCTTATCTTAATAACTGTAACCAAACATCCTTAACTTCAATTGTAATACCATCGATAATTATCGAAGATAAGATAAATAAGTTGAATGATGATTATAGCGCTGGTCCGGATGGTTTGCCAGCAATAATCCTAAAAAAATGTTCTTCACACTTGATCGCATCCCTGACCACTATTTTTCAACTTTCATTGTCCAATACAATTTTTCCTTCTATATGGAAAAAATCTTTTATAATCCCCATTCATAAAAAAGGCCCTAAGAATGATATCTCTAACTACCGCCCCATTGCCAAATTGTCATGCATCCCCAAGCTTTTTGAAAGTATTGTTTATGATACAATGGTTTTTCATTGTAAACATATTTTCTCCCCTAACCAACATGGATTTTTAAGAGGTAGATCCACAACCACCAATCTAACAGACTTTGTCTCCGGCACTGTTTGTGCCATGGAAAACGGCAATGAAATTGATGTCATTGCAACTGATCTAAGTAAAGCCTTCGATAAAATTTCCCATCCATTGATCCTCTTCAAACTAAAAACTCTTGGATTTCCAATCGATTTCATCCAATGGATTGATTCTTATTTAAAAGATCGTCTCTATGAAGTTCTTTTCAGATCTTCTTTATCTGACCCTTACCCTGCAACTTCCGGTGTTCCCCAAGGTAGCCATCTTGGTCCTTTAATCTTTATCCTTACAATTAACGACATTGACTGTGTCATCAAAAACTCATATATCTCGATCTACGCCGATGATAAGAAAATATATAAGTACATATCCTCTCCTTCTGATTCAGTCATGCTTCAAAATGATTTAAATAATTTTTGTATATGGTGTCAAAAAAACTTTCTTGAGATTAACGTCAGCAAATGTCAAACTATTACATACTCCCGTAAAACGATCCGTCTGCCCCCTAGATCTTATGTATTAAACAATGAACCAGTTCAGCAAGTTGACTCCCTTTGCGATCTCGGCGTTACCTGCGATACAGAACTAAACTTTCGTACTCACATCGACAATTCTATAAAGGAGGTTAATTCAGCTCTTGGCTTCGTAAAACGATGGTCCAAAGAATTTTCTGACCCATATGTTACTAAATCCTTATACCTTACATTTGTCCGACCTCTTCTAGAATATGCCAGCCAAGTCTGGTCACCTTATTACCCAACCCATTCCTTACGTATCGAAGCTGTTCAACGTAGATTCCTTCGCTTCGCCCTTCGTTCCCTCCCTTGGCTGGATAGATAAATATAATCTCCCACCATATGAAGACGGTCTAAAGCTGCTTGATATGCAAACTCTGGAAAAACGTAGCCAAGTTGCTGATATCATCTTTCTTCACCAACTTTTAAGTAATAATATTGACTGCCCTTCCTTTCTGCAGAAAATATCCCTTAACACCAACCCTAGAAATGTAAGATCGGTTTCATTTTTTAATTTAAATTTTTACCGTACAAATTATGGATATAACGAACCCTTGAACCGAATGTTACGTACTACTAATAATATGATCTTCGCTTTCGACTTCCACTGTAGTAAGAACGACATTAAAACTTCCCTTTTTAATTCCTCCTACCATTCCTAATTTATGTACCTGAACCCTGAACCCCACAATTGTTAGATTTAAGTTTAGTTTTAAGAAATAAATGTTAGTTTTTAAGACTGCTTGAATTAAGCAAATAAATAAATAAATAAATAGGGACAATTTAGGTATTCGATAGTTTTGTAACTCAATTGCCTTCTGAGCCCGAAGGAGCTGCGAATAGTGAGAGTTATTTTTGGTTTATCTCATCGATGGTGTTGTTCTCTTATTTGATAGCAGAGCCCAGTTCCACAAAGTTATAATAATATATCGTGGTGTTTTGTCTGAAATATCGATGTTGAGTATCTCTTCTTGATGACAGCTTATACTTTTTTTGTCCTCATTAACTGCTAAGTTCCTATCTATAGCGCGAACGGGCAGAATGATTTTATGATCCGCACTTGCCTATTCCGGATATTTATTTGAATGAAACATTTCTTCTCAAGTGCCAAAAGTTAAGTTGTCTTCAGATCTTTTTTCAATCGTGAAGCATCTTTTGGGATGAAGATTTGAAGCATCGCGTAAGTTTTGGGTGGGGAGAAAACTCTGTCATTTAATGTGATAGAAAAATGATCCTTAGGCAGATTCTTCCATTGATTATATTTGTATTAAAATCCCTTCGGTCAAAGGGTAAAACAAAATAATTAACCTAAACAATTCTAAAACATATTTTATTTCCAGATAATTTAAACCTACATCTATAAATTAACTGTCAATCTTATGACGTTTGATGTTTTTGCATAACTAAACACCACAGAATGCAATCATTATTTGTTAATTAAAATCTCCTTCTCCTAATCCTAGTATTAATGTTTTTACATATTCAATTATCATGACTTTTACAACACACACTCCAACGAATTAGCTTTTTCACTTCCAATCAATATTCACATACCTTATCAGCCGATGGCACAACATGATGTTCTCAAAACTAAATCATCAATTAATTAAAACCACGCGTTCTCATCACGGAAGAGTAACAACGCGTGTACGCCAACTAATAATCCGTCACTCAAAATCTGAAAACAACACTTCAACCAGACGCAACCTCCAGCACACCCCCAGACTAATCCATCGCAGTACATCAAACATCATTTGAAAACTAAACGTACTCAACTTACACCTTCCTCCACCCCGCCCATATAAAAATCCTTTCAAAATGGTGTTGCTCATTACGTTCAAACATACACTCACATATCTGTACTTTGCCTGAGTAATGTGTTTTTATGTTTTTTTTTCTCCTCAATATCCTAGGTGCTCTTGGAAGAATTAGCAACTGCAATACTGCACCATCATTAGTGCCACCATCATCCTCATCATTAACATCATCGTCATCATCACAATCATCATCACTATAGCCGTCGTCCCTGCCATCAGCTTGATGGGTCCTTATCATCTCAACAGAGCGGCAATGGTAGCTGGTGCAGCACGGTGGCGGCAGCGGCAGCAACACTGAAGTCCCCCAGCATTAGCATCAGGAGCAGTATTAGCAGGATCAACATGACAGCTGAAACGAACGAAATGTTTAATTACCTAACCTCAGATTGCACTCAACTCCATATGAAAAGTTGTTAACTCTTCCACTCGCCTATACACTCTCGCATAAGGGATGAGTGTTTTCTATGTTTTTTTTTTTAAAGTCCTTACCTTCGTCCTCCCGGCAACATTTCCTTCCTTTTTTTGTATTTTCAATTTTACTACTTCAACATCAATCCAACTAGGTACGTTTGCTAATAGCCCCCATATATACCTCCATACAACAGGAGGGGTAGCGCTTTCGGAAAAGAGAGCACTAAGTTGGCCCGTATATTGCGAGCCACCTCCATTATGACAATCCTGCCTGATATCCACTCACAGCGATACATGTTGCCCCGAACTACCGCTTCAATATCCAGCACTCTCCGAATCCTGACGAGAGACGTATTAGCACGACATCAACCACGACGACGATGAACCCCACCACTACGACGACGACAACGTCGACGGATGATGACTACGATGAGTCCTTTTGGCCTCGTCCTTCCTCTCCCATTTCATCACTCTCTCAAGTCACAACCCCCCTCGAAATGGACGAACCGCTTGGAACGAGTGATTTTTCATTTCAACTAATGTCCAATTACACTAATGCATAAAAGCTTTTTCACATATCCCTCCAACTCGTCAATTTATACTAATGAACGTGAATTTTTAGCTCCAGCTTAGGAAAAATGGAAGCATGAGTAAGTACAGCCAGACACCGATTCACCCATCTCCATTATGATGATGATGATGATGATGACGAGCAACACGAGTGTGTCCTGAGCGCAAGCATCCCCATAAAATCAAAAAAAAAAGAAGAGATGAAAACTCAAAATAAAGTTCTAGTCGTCGTCGTTGTGCGATGCCCTGAATGACCAGGAGGGAGGACTAAGAAAGGACAAAGCTTAGAAATGATTTCGGTGGATACCGTCTGCCATGCCATTGCGAAAGGATGTTTCTGGAGCAAAGTTCAATTGGAGGTAGTATTGGCAACATACATGCAGAGGCACTCATATATTGCCAATGATTCAATATTTAAAGTTTGTACTTCAGTTTTAATGTCGGACAGTTAGAATGACATGGAATGAATCGCTGGATATATGCCATTGTGGATCATCGTCTGGGATGTCCGAGCACTTATGGAGTTGTGGGTAAACTATTCCTGAACTTGTTTTTTTATAGAGAAATTATAGAACTCATCTTGAATTAATAGTTGTTTCATCATGGATTTTCCACAAACCTGATTTTATTCGCAAATCTTTACTTAACTCTGAAAGATCACTTCAATACTTTAAGGAAGTGTTTTCTTGGAGGTAAACATCCAAATTGGAAATGATAAGAACACCAACTACTAAATTAGACCATCAATTCTGCACAACTTTTTAGTATATACACCAGCGATCAGCGATTTACACAGGCATCAGAAAGAACTGGGATGGAATCGGCTAAGGTGATTATGATAAGTTATTGTCACAATCGGGTTCGGAGCCCCCCGATGAGCATTAAATGGAACCAAAAACGTAAAATAAGTTTATTTTTAAATCAGTCATTTCATAATAATAACCAGTTTCTCTTCCATCAATGTTTGGTACTATAGGATAAAAAATGAGATAACAATCAAACAGTACATTTGATATTATAAAGGTTAATCTTTTCATTTTTTCTTAGATCAACTATTAACGGTACCTGGCATATAACCGTTAAGTAAAACGATTTTTTTTGAAAACTGCTCCAAGAATTTTTATAAAAAAAAAAACTATTGAAGCTGTTGTTACACCTTAGTAAAAAAATGGGCACGACTGGGTCGCACGTACTTGCTCTTATGTGCCTAATTACATTGGAAAGCAAGATCTTTGACAGAAACAAGTAACATGTACATTGAAAGCAACACAGTTTGAACTTATAAAAATTATCGAAACCACAATACTTCAGTTTTTAGCAAAAATGAAGTATGCCATCACTACATAACAAAGAATTTATGAAAAATGTATTCGAAAATTATAAGACCGGTTTTGATAAAATCCTGTTTTTTATTTTTAGTTTTTTGATTTTTTTTTTCATTTTGATATGCAGTTGTTTAGAGTTTATTAATATACATGTGAATATAAACTTTAAAATAAATTATTTTGATTAGTTTTAAAATAATTGATTGAAAATTTCAAAAATTAATTTTCATTAGAAAAATAAGGTACTAAAAATGTTGATAAGCATAATTAATAAAGCTACCAAGATCTACTCAAATATAAAATTTGACAGAAATCCAAAGAGCCGTTACCGAGAAAGCCCAAAATTAAAAAGTCTATTACATGAAAAGTACCGTTAATAGACTTTTCCCGAAAATTTAGTTTTAATCAAATGATAGCCATTACCAACAAAAAATTCTCAAAAATTTTCATCAAATATGTTGGAGCCGTTTTCGAGAAAAATAAGCTTCCCCTAAACGGTCATTTTTAGGCCTAAAAATAAAATTTCAATTTCCCCTCTGGGGAAAGCCAAAATAACCAATAACACCCAAGTTTGGAGACAATCGCTTAAGCCGTTTAGGGTTAGAGTTCTCAATGAGCGTAATGTCATGTTTCATTGTTGCCTCAATTTTTTTTATATTCACGAATTCTAAACTTGCCTTATAGTCCCTATAATCGCAAATAAAACATAAATTAAAAAAATACCATTATAAGGCAAGTTTAGGATCCGTGTATATAAAAAAGTTGTGATGCAATCAAACATGGTATTACGATCAAAGAGAAGTCTAAGAAAGTTAGTGACAAAAAATGTCTGTGGGGGGAAATTGAAATTTTGTTTGTAGGCCTAAAAATAACGGTACCTGCCATATGACCGTTTAGGAAAAGCTTATTTTTCTCGAAAACGGCTCAAACGATTTTGATGAACATTTTTGAGAATTTTGTTTTTGATATTGGCTATCATTTGATCTGAACCAAATTTACGGGAAAAGTCTATTATCAGTAACTTTCATATAAGTTTTTTTTTATTTTTTGGATTTCTCGGTAACGGCTCTTTAGATTTTAGATATTATATTTGACAACATTAATTCTGCATATCAAAGTTTTGAAAACGTGTAGGTATTTTTTTTTTATTTTTTTTTCTAATGTAGGTCGCTTATGTGATTATTTATCGGTGCATTTTTTTTTAAATTCTTAATACTTAAATTCTTATTTTTTTATTTTAAAAAAAGTTGTTAAAAAATGAAATGTCTGTTTTTAATATCAAAATAACAGCTTCTTACAAGATGCATATGAAAGTATATGCGGAACTTATAATAAAAACACAATTTTTAAAATTTTTGTCTGTTTGTCCTTCTGTCTGTCTGTATATCTTTCTTTCTGTTTGTTTTGGCTAATCTCGGGAACAGCTGAACCGAATTTGACGGGACTGGCTGATAGCTGATATTGAAGGGAGTAACTAAGGCGGTAGCGCAATTTTTTTTTTTTTGAAAATTCTTATTTATGCACAGAGCGAAAACCACCACATATAATAGAAGAAAAACAATAAGATTTCTCTATGCTTTTTATCCAAGAAGAAATTCTTATTAAAACAATAGAGAAAATCTTATTGAAATCTTGACACCAATTCTATAAGATGGCTACATATATGTAATAAGATGTCTCATGATTTTCATAAGAAAATCTTCTTGGAACAATAAGAAAAACTTTTTTTTTGTGAAATTCAATATGTTTTTTATATCATTTTAAAAAGATTTCCACCTACTTTCAATCAGTTCTTCATATTATTGATAGAAGTATTTCACATAGTTTTAACAAGTTTTCCTTATTGTTTCTGTGAGTTTTTCTGATACTTTCAATAAGTTTTCCATATTGATTCTAGAAGATTCTCGCATTGTTTCAATAAGTTTTCCCTATTGTTACTATGAGTTTTTCTCATACCTTCAATAATTTGTCCATATTGATTCCAACAGATTTCCGCATGGTTTCAATTAGTTTTCCCTATAGTTTCCAACAAATATTCGTATACATAATAAGGTTTCCAAAAGAAAAAGAAAACCCAAAGATATTTGGTTTTTTTTTTACACTTTACTGTTTTTATTTTAATGAATACATTTTTTTTACATTTTCCAGTGTCTTACATAGCTATTTATAAATTATTGTACTTTCGAAAATAATGAGAAAATGTTATTTTACAATGATGTAAGAACATAATAATAACATTAATACATAAGTAATAATAACATAAGTTTACACATTCACAACATCCTCATTTCTAATAATTCTCTCGCCAAAGTAGCCTGAGCTGTCTATATTTGGAAATAATTTATCGACATCTTTGTTTAACACTTCGATGGAATTTAATCCATACATTTTAAGGAAAGCCAAAGTCGAGCTACTCAACCCCCAGGATACATAGATTCTTTGGGTTTCCTCAACGTCCTTTTCGTTCCACGAAATGCAAGGCAAACTTATACTTATCACTTGACTTAAGTTATTTGTTTCACTTAATAAGTTTTCAATGTCGTTCAGTATCACGAATCACTGTCCTTATCCATCATAACTTTAACTTTAGTTTTTAGTTTAAAAGAAGGAATGTCCGAACGCGTTGAGATCACAAAACCAAATGCTTTTGGCAATGCACCGTTAATACACTACACTATATCACAATATAAGATAACTTATAGTTTTAAGAAGGAAATCTTATTTAAGAAGATATTCCTATAAAACTGTCAATTAATAAGTTTCTCTTATTATTTCCCAAAAGTACCGTTATTACTAGAGTGACGTAATCGTCTCTTCGAAGTTTTATGGGGAGATGAGAAGATTTTCTTATAAAGAGCTTTTAGAATGAAAGAACTAATTGATTTAAGAAGATTTACTAATTAAACTGAAAAGTAATAAGTTTTTCTTATTAAATTTTTCATAAGGATTCTCAATGATTGTAGAAGATATCCATATTTTGGGATTTGAACATAAAACTGTATATGCTTGGCTTATAACGGGTGATTTTTTAAGAGCTTGAGAAAATTTGCAAAATCTCATCGGTTCTTCTTTCTTTTTCGAGCATTTCGGCCGGAATAGCCCGAATTTCTTCGGAAATGTTGTCTTCCAAAGCTGGAATAGTTGCTGGCTTATTTCTGTAGACTTTAGACTTGACGTAGCCCCACAAAAAATAATCTAAAGGCGTCAAATCGCATGATCTTGGTGGCCAACTTACCGGTCCATTTCTTGAGATGAATTGTTCTCCGAAGTTTTCCCTCAAAATGGCCATAGAATCGCGAGCTGTGTGGCATGTAGCGCCATCTTGTTGAAACCACATGTCAACCAAGTTCAGTTCTTCCATTTTTGGCAACAAAAAGTTTGTTAGCATCGAACGATAGCGATCGCCATTCACCGTAACGTTGCGTCCAACAGCATCTTTGAAAAAATACGGTCCAATGATTCCACCAGCGTACAAACCACACCAAACAGTGCATTTTTCGGGATGCATGGGCAGTTCTTGAACGGCTTCTGGTTGCTCTTCACTTCAAATGCGGCAATTTTGCTTATTTACGTAGCCATTCAACCAGAAATGAGCCTCATCGCTGAACAAAATTTGTCGATAAAAAAGCGGATTTTCTGCCAACTTTTCTAGGGCCCATTCACTGAAAATTCGACGTTGTGGCAGATCGTTCGGCTTCAGTTCTTGCACGAGCTGTATTTTATACGGTTTTACACCAAGATCTTTGCGTAAAATCTTCCATGTGGTCGAATAACACAAACCCAATTACTGCGAACGGCGACGAATCGACATTTCACGGTCTTCAGCAACACTCTCAGAAACAGACGCAATATTCTCTTCTGTACGCGCTGTACGCATTCATGTGGTTGGTTTAATGTCCAATAAAGTAAACTGAGTGCGAAACTTGGTCACAATCGCATTAATTGTTTGCTCACTTGGTCGATTATGTAGACCATAAATCGGACGTAAAGCGCGAAACACATTTCGAACCGAACACTGATTTTGGTAATAAAATTCAATGATTTGCAAGCGTTGCTCGTTAGTAAGTCTATTCACGATGAAATGTCAAAGCATACTGAGCATCTTGCTCTTTGACACCATGTCTGAAATCCCGCGTGATCTGTCAAATACTAATGCATGAAAATCCTAACCTCAAAAAAATCACCCGTTAGAAACTTCACATCAATAAGAATTATTCATTATTTGCATAAATTAATGTGATATTCTATGCGAAAGGCATAAGAAAAAACTCTTCAAAAATTCAATAAGATATTCTTCATAAAATCAATGAGATTTCTCTATGGAAACAGCATATTATTCACTAATTTCAATAAAATTTATTAGTAAAACACCTCAATAAGGCAATCTAATTGATTTTAAGTGGTCTTTTTTCGCTCTGTGTGGGCTGGTTTTGATGGGAAAGATACCTAGTGTTGTAAGAATAAGTAACTACGGCTATTTTGTACAATATTTTCATATCAACAATATTAAATTTGTTTGTGTACTAACGCACTAAGTTGTGGTGTTAATTACTGTTGTTGATATGAGGCGCTATTTTCGAGATCCAGAAAATGTTTGGTAGACCAGAGAAACGCCGGTTGGGTCAGCTAGTAAACCTATAGTATGATAACAGGAGAGAAAGACTGAGACATAAGTCCGAAACTGAATGAGGACCAAGTTTGCTGAAGAAAGTTGTTAGTTGAGGCCACGTTCCACCCCAGAGTGTCCCACGAAAGGTAAAAATCAATATTTCAGTAAATTGCGTTGTGACTTAACCTGTTTGATATACATAACAAATACATAATGTAACATTAGATACGATCAATTTAATAGATTCGTTGGGGCTGAAGCTCAATGTCTTCTCAAAAACATTTTATCAATTTCGCACTCCATAGCTTGCGACAATATCCTGCTCCTCATATAATCTATTGATACTTCCTTTTAATATCAATAACTGATGTTATTATTGGATCAATGTTCTTCTCCCTAATGTTTGACAAAAAGAACCAAAACCTTTTGTTTAGCAAATTGGAAAATCCTGATTAAATCGCCAGCTAATAACCATCGAAGCGTCTTAAGTTTTAATAATTTCAATTCGAGTTAATTTCCCTTCAGACATCGGGCTAATTAATTGCACAGTTAATGGACACGAAACTCCCAGCCAGATCCAATTTAATATCTTAAAACTCGAAGCAACAATCCAGTTTATTGCTTTTATCGCCAAAGTCAATCTCCTTCGTTCAATTTAATTTAACTTTCATCCCTTTGTCGGGGCACTGTAGACGTTCTTCCTCTGTTGGTTGGTTGGCGTTGGCGCTGGCATTGGTTTTGGTTGGCATGACTTTTCCACTTCCTCCAATTCGCTAGCTGCCTGGCTGGCTGGATGGGTGAATGTCGTAAATGAAGGAAAAATCAATCGCGGAAAAACCCTCCCTCCCTTCTCTGGCTGGAGGACTCTGTGCAATCTTCTATCCACACACATGTCCATTTTGAGGAAAATTCAATTTGCAAACAGACATATCAAACTATTTCCATCAACCCTCTACAACCCCCAATCATTCCTCCTACCCCAGAACCCCCTTCTTCCACGAACACCACCAGCTTGGGAACAAAGAAAGCAATTTTGACTGCTTTGTAGCGGCTCTGGCTAACATTTATTTTTAATTTAAAATCCAATTTGCAGAAACAACTAACTACACTAGTTGGAGGAAGGCTACGACTATCTCTGGCGCTACACGATGAAGCTAGTTTGATTTACACCTGCGATGCACGTTCTAGGTGCAAAAACGACGACAATAAAGCGGCCACCAGCCAGCACCGTGGTTGGCGCTTTTAAGAGTATCTCTCAGCTCGGGTGCTTCTGTTTCTGTTGCAGCAATGCACAGCGGATGTTTCGTGGTTGTGTTCTCTATTCTTGATGATGGAGTGGGTTTTTTTGAGAAGGCCGAAACATAATACAAATACAAAATCAAAAACCAAAAAAAAAAAAAAAAAAAATGGACTGCTATCTGAAACGGAATGAATCGAAGAATTCGAAAGCCGAATCAATATCAGAAAATTGAGATACAAATCGCCTATGAGTTTCAGCATCAACATGCTTTCACCGCCGTTGTTCGATTGAAGCGGTTCGGTGTGGCGGGCATGGTTGTGTAGGAACAGCTCTGGCGACCAAGCTTCCGGGATGTGTTCTTTGAAGATGAAGTGGCATTGAATTGATTCAGTTGGTTGTATGCAAATATTGGATGAGCCATAAGTGGATGAAGAGTCATTGAAGAAAAAGATACAGTTAAGCACCATGCGGAAATGGTGTGGTCTTGGAGCGGGATTTCGTTTTCAATCAAAAAGATAACGTGAGTTCCAATCAAATTAAGTTCTACTGCAGAAATTAAGAGACTATCATCGGATAAGCTGGTTAAGAACACTTTTTCACAAATTAAACGATCTTGGGTAGGAATTGAACTCTGGTTTTTCGAAGCCTTAACATAATGATAAAAGCCTTATGTCCTGGTTGATCTGTTGCCAAAAAGTTTGGGCATTCTAGCTTTTGTTAAGTTTTAATTTAGCAAACCTTTAGCAAGAGGTTTTTTTGGGAAAATATGAACTTAAATGGCTCTTAGTTTGCGGGGTGAGTTTGTGTCCAGCAGAGTCAGTGGTCCATGTAGGTTGAGGTTGTATAGACTTAAGAGACTTCCGAGTAATAAAAGGCGTATTTATCCTTCAATACCTTATTAAAGGAACTTTAGCCTATGGCTACAATATCTATCTATAAATGCAAACCTTGATGGATAGAGGGACACCATTTTGTTGTGCCTTATGGTACAACCGGAGTCAGAGACCAAAAAAGAAACAAATAAGTAGGGGATGGCAATTTTTTTGCGTGTAGAAGACAAATCAATATTGGGGTTGATTGTGTATAAGGAACTATAAAAAGCAAATACTTACTTAGGTGGCGCTAAAGTTCGGGCGAACCTGGACCTCAACAAAATGCCTCTTCAGCTATCTCGGTCTTTGGCTAACTGCCTCCAGTTTCGCGCACCAAATTGGTTGAGGTCATTTTCTACTTCAGCGCGAAACCTAAGGCGAGAAGATATCGAAGATCTTGCGAGCCGGAGCATTATTGCCCATTCGTTCTACATGACCCAGCTATCTTAAACGTGATGTACGTATTTTTTGACAGGTCAATGTCGCTGTACAGCTCGTATAGTTCGTGGTTGAACCTTTTCCTCCAACGTTACGCAGATAGGGCCAAATATCTTGCGAAGAATTTTACGCTCGAAACGACTAAAGATATATTAATCCGCTTTAGATAGAGTCCATGCCTCGGCGCCTTAGAGCAGAACTGGGATGATTAGGGTCTTATACAGTCTCCTTTGTCTTTCAAGATAGGGCTTTGCTACTCAATTGCCTTCCTAGCCCATAGAAACAGCGATTCGCAAGAGTAATTCCTCGCTTTATTTCTTACGAGATGTTAATGTGAGATGTTATAGCGGATCCGAGCTAAACAAAGTCCCTAACTACCTCAAAGTTGTACTTGTCCATTGAGATGTTTTGTCCAATCCGTCGGTGTTGTGTGTCCCTTTTTGGTACTTCGTTTTGGCCTCATGCCAAAACCAGGCATGGCTCTGTATAGCTGGTCACGATAAATGCTATCGTACGTGGCCTTAAAATCGATAAAGAGATGGTGGGTATCGATTTGGAATTCCTGTGTAGTTTTTAGGATCTGCCTTCGTGTGAACATTTGATCGATTGTGGACTTTCAATCAACAATAATGATAGAGCCCAATCAGGTTGTTGACGAATACTTTCAGGCGTTCACATAATACGGCAGAGAGGATCTTGTAGGCGATATTCAGTAGACCTATTCCTTTAGAGGGTCTCCTCTCCTGTTGATCGGGCAAACGATGCTGAGGTTCCATTCATCAGGCATATTTTCTTCTGACCAAATGAGATGAGTTGGTGTATTCTATATGTATGTACTCTATGTATGACTCTACCAGGTCATCTCCGGCCGCTTTAAAAAGTTCGGCTGGTAGTTCGTCGGGGCCTGCAGCTTTGTTGTTTTTACTTGCGACTTATAAGGACTATAAGCAAAGTTATGCATTCGTAAACAAAACAAGATTCTAACAATCAGACATGGCATTACGATGATAGAGAAACATATTAAAGTAACTGGAAAAATTCTGTCTGTCTGTTTGTAGGTCTGTATGCATGTATATTGAACTACAGTTAACGGCCTTGGCTCCGATAAAGCATCGCTTTCCGTGAGATCAGCGAAATCAAGCATCGTTGCGCGTGGTTAGTAGAAAGATGGGGGACCGTCTGAAAACCAACTGCGTGCTGTTGACATGTGTTATGTGTTTTCTGTTTTCCGTTCTCCTTCTGTCTTCTCTTCTGTCCTGTATCAATATCGTCTTGTGTGTTGTCTTTGTAATTGTCTGAGCCGATGGCCTCAGTAGCCAGTGCTCGTAAATGTGTCTACTTCGTAGATTTATCTACGGAGTAGATTAAAATGTAATGTAATGTAATATTGAACTACAGCCTAAACGGTTTGGCTAATCGTTTTTGGAATCGAATTTGGAACATAAGGTTATTTTGCCGTTCTACAGAGGACTTTAATTTTTTTTTTTTTAGATCAAATATTAACGGTACCGGTCATTATAACCGTTAAGTAAAAGCTTATTTTTCTCGGAAATGTCTACAAGAATTTTTATGACAAAAAATCAGGTTTAGGTTATGTTTTGGTGAAAAAAAAATCAAGATGGTGGGCGAAAAACGGTACTTCCCATTTTTTTTTCTTCGACTTTCTCGAAAACTAGTCAACCGATTTTAATCAAAATTGATATTCAGGAAGACGTTGGTAGCCCAAGTAATTTTATTTTAAAATATTTTCAAAAAACTTTTTTTTTTGTATTTTTAATATTTTTTTTTACTTTTTTTTAATCAATATTTTGAAAACCAGTAGAAGTATTGTTTTTAATTATTTTATTTATTTATTTATTTACTATCTAATTATCTAAATTTTGTTTTTTAAATGTAGACTATTTTTTGGCTTAAGTTTGTTTTATTTTTGTTTTAATTTTTGAAAAAAACGGTATTAAAATATAATCGTTTTATTTAAAACCGCTACTACTATTTAAAAAAAAAATTCTTACTTTTTCACATATTTTAAAGAAATAAAATGGCGTTTAAATTTTTCCGCTGAAATCTATTTTACGTACTTTTTTCAAACAATCAAAATTAAGAAAAATTGAATAAAAACTTTAAAGTTTCTTAATATTTATCAAATTTTATTTCAAGCTGTGACCGCACATAAAAGCAAGTACGTGCGATCCAGTCGTGCAATTTATTTAGTTGCGATATTGCTATCAACAGTTGTGGCCGTATATCGGCAATAACGCGGCGAATGTTGTCCTCCAAGTGGTCAATCGTTTCGGGCTTATGGGCGTAGACCAGCGACTTCACATATCCCCACAGAAAATAGTCAAGCGGCGTTAAATCGCTTGGAGGCCAATTCAAACGCTTTCTTCAATAAATCAATTGTGGCACTAGCTGTGTGACATGTTCGGAGTCTAGAAAAATAAAATGCTGTTGATTTATTAGACTTTTGTCCTTTTTTTGTTTGAAAATCGCCCTTGAATGGTTGTTATGTATTGTGGGAATTTCCAAATGAAAATCTCTCGTTCTCTACAGGGCGGCAGGTAGTCGTGCTTCCAAAATGTCCTTTAAATAGTTACTGTTGAATTCAAGCCAAAGTCCAAAGAGTTCAGGGTTAAGATAAGGGCCTCCCAGCGCCACTAAACTGTCCTCTTGAGAACAATAAAGTTCTCACCCATATTGTTGAGTGAAAATGAACTAAGTAGCCGACACAATTTTTAATAGAAACATATGATTAATTTTATTAATTAATTTCGTATTTAAAGAGGCTTTAAAATAATTTGTACTTAGCTACCGCACTGTGTGATTAGTTAAATTCGACTGACTCGCATTGAGCACAGCAGCAAGCATTCAAAAAAATGCTTGTGTGTGTACATGTATGTGATTTTTTTTAGTTATACAGTTATTTTATTTTTAAGTAAATAGAATAGGTATATGACATAATATTAATGTGGTTGACGGCGGCAACATTATCCCCCTCGTAAGCGAGCTATGGTGAAGTGAGCTTGCTGTCATTTTTGCCGACGTCCAGGATAGCGATTTTATGTGCAGGTCGTTCAAGTGTTCCTGTTTGAGTCCTAATGGTTGCTCTACGGACTTGTCCGTCTCTCGCGACTATCACGCTCTCGACAATGCCTTTTGGCCAGCAGTTCCGTGGTAAATTTTCATCTGCGATTACCACGACGTTGCCAGTAGCTAACGGAGGTTGTTTGGTAAACCACTTACCTCGTCGTGTCAGTATGGGTGTATATTCTTTGACCCACCTGTGCCAGAACTCGTCAGCAAACTTTTGCGTCTGGTACCAACGTTGTCGCAAGTCGATGTCCTCTTTGCATATGGGTTTGTAACCGGTGGTCGAACCTAGTAGCAGGTGATTTGGTGTAATTGCTTCGTCGTCACAGGATTCTAAGGACACAAACGTTTGTGGCCGAGAATTGATAAGAAATTCTACCTCCCATAGTGCGCATCTTAGACTTTCTTCGTTCGGGGCCATGTTGTATAAAATGGTCTTGATGGATCGGACGAGCCTCTCCCAGGCACCGCCCATGTGTGGTGCTGCTGGCGGGTTGAATCTCCATTTGACATCGTCGTATTTGGAAGCGACAATTGAGTAGTCGATGCGTTTACTCTCTTCACAGAAGATCTTCTTCGTTGCCTTGAAATTCGTCCCGTTGTCGCTATAAATTTCACGGGGCATTCCACGACGCGATATAAAGTTGCGTATGCACATGACGCAGGAGCTTGTATCCAGGCTGTGTGCCACCTCTATATGTACTGCCCGTACAGAAAGGCATGTGAAAATCGCACCCCATCTTTTTTCGCGTCTGCGTCCAACTATGATGGATATCGGCCCGAAGTAGTCGATCCCGACGAAAGTGAAGGGTCGCTCGAAGACGCCTAGTCTTGCTGGTGGTAGAGAAGCCATCATAGGGGGTGCTGGAGTTGCGTTCTTGATTAAACATCTTTGGCAGGTTCGGCGAATCGTTTTGAACAGCACACGTAGTTTCGGAATGAAGAATTTACCTCGAATATTGTTGATAACAGTCTCGTGCGAAATGTGATGATGGTCTTCGTGAAAGGAGCGAACAATTAAAATCGTGACGTGGTGATTTTTCGGCAGCACGATAACATCGTCACCGTTTCGCAGATGTCGAGCACGGCTTTTGATTCTTAAGATTCCGGTACGCTTGTTAGATCCGAGATTTATCGGCTGAACTGATCCTTTTGGGCAAATCTATAAAGTAGTTGTTTTGCGTTTTCAAACATATCGAAAGATGGTTGTTTAGGACTTGTTGTTTTCTTGACGATAGCATGTAGTCTTGTCACGTACAGTTGAAAGGTAGCTAGTGCTCTGTAAAGTCTTCGCCAGTCAGAGAAGTACTCGACGTTGTAATTCAGAACGTTGCTAATCTTTTTTGACTTTTCGATATGAAATACATGTCGCCTTGTTTCGCTTTCGTCGAGAGCACCGAGTTCTTTGCATAATGGCCAGTCTTCGACGTCAAGAGTGAGAAATGTGGGACCGCTAAACCAGGAATCGGTGTCTAGATTGGATGAGATTTTCGTTGCTAGGTCGGCTGTGTTCAACTTCGACGGAACCCATCTCCAGTCCAGAACGTTGGAATTCTCTAATATTTCGCTTACACGAAATATTACGAATTGTTGAAACTTTCTTGGATCCATTCGTAGCCAATTCAACACGGTCTTCGAGTCTGACCACCAGAACTTGGAGCTAATTGGAATACGATGAACTGCTTGTATTTTGGTGAACAGTCGGACGCCCAGTACTGCCGCTAGAAGTTCGAGTCTCGGTATTGATATTGGCTTGAGTGGAGCCACCTTGGACTTAGAGGCCAACAGAGACACTGAGACTTTTTCTCCACATTGAACGCGAAGGTAGCAAACTGCTGCGTATGCGTGTTCACCAGCATCCACTAATGTATGGATTTGTACTTTCTGGGCTTTGGTTAAAAATTGACTGTAGCATCGTGGGATCTCGACAGATTTGATTTTTGGAATAAGTGATTTCCATTGGATCCACTTTGAGAGAACAACGTCAGGTAACTCGTCGTCCCAATCAATACCATACCGCCAGACTTCTTGGAGCAAGATTTTCAGGCCAATAGTATAACAGGCTATGAAACCGAGCGGGTCGAAAATTGCCATAAGTACTTGCAAGGTTTCGCGTTTAGTCGGTCTTACGTTTTCGTCCAAGACGTCACGTTTCAGTCTTGCAAATCTGAAAATATATTTAAACACATCGTTATTAGGATCCCAATACATACCAAGAATTTTCTCAGGGGATCCTAGCGCTTTGTGTTTTTGTGTGTCACAACTATTGTTGGCTGTCAACCGCTCAAGAACCTGATTTGAATTTGAGGCCCAATTGTGAACTTGGAAACCAGCGGCCGAATGAATATTCGCTACTTGAGAAGCTAGGCTTAACGCGTCTTCGGGTGTGTCAACGCTATCGATGAAGTCATCCACGTAGTGATAGTTCTTGATGGCTTCGACGGCTCGAGGGAACTCCGCTTCAAAACGATCAGCATTCTTGTTGCGTACATAATGCGCAATACAAGGAGCGCAGTTGATGCCGAAAGTTAAAGCGTTCATTACATAAATACTTGGTCGTTCGGGTGGATCGTCTCTATCCCACCACAAGAAACGCTGAACTTGCATGTCTTCCTCTCCTACTCCGATTCGATGGAACATCTCGGTGATGTCGCCGCAAATAGCTACTCTGCCCACTCTGAAAGCTAACAGGATTTCTACCAACGAAGTCAGCAGGTCCGGTCCAGTTAACATAAAGTCATTCAAAGAATATCCGTTCGATTTCGCTGCGGCATCCCAGACAAGGCGAATCCTATTCGGTTTATTGGGATTAACGGTGACAAAGATGGGCAGGTACCATACAGGATTGCGAGTTGAAGATGTCTTGGCATCTATAGCTGTAAGTTTCTTTGCGTAGCCTTTTGACAGAAGATTATTTATTTCAGCTTGCATTTTGTCCATCAAGGTATAGTCGCGTTGGAACTTCTTTCGGAGACACATCAGTCGATTGTAGGCAGTTTTGTAGCTGTCAGGCATTTCTGGATCATTGTGGCGCCAAAGCAAGCCCACTTCGTATCGATTATTCCGTAGACGGCACGTTGAGTTCAGAATATTTTGCGCTCTTTCTTCTTCGTGTGAGCGTACGCTGCCTGTGGTTGACGATTCTAGCGCAAAAAATGCTTTCATGTCTTCATGAAGACTGTCGATGTCGGAGGGATTGTGGCATTCGCACGTATGAATATTCAATCGGTAATTCTGTTGACATATCCCAAGGCTGCCTTGCAAAGTCGAACCAAGGCGGGTTTTTGTAGCAATCGGTTGCTTACCTGAACCTTCTCGAACTTTCAGCGGCACACCAAGTTTCCAATTGTCGACTCCAATCAGGATTGTTGGTCGTGCACGTTGATATGATGCAATTGGAAGGCCGTCTAAATAAGTATACTTCTGGGCGAGCAGGTTCATATCCAGAGATTGTACAGGAAGCGATAGATTCTCGATTGTGTGGACGTCATGTAGGGTAAATTTCGTTTTGTTCGTCTGACTTGAGATTTTTAGTGAAATTCGAATTGATGTTTCTTCGACACGTTTGGTTTCACTGGTCCAACGTAAACATAGTGATTCTTGCACACCTGCCAAGTCGAGACTGTCGAAGAGTTCTCTTTCCATGAGTGTCACAGAGGAACCCTCATCTAAAAATGCAAGTGTCTTTAAATTTGTCATTTGCATAAACGCGTATGGGAACGATACGGAACAATGGTCTCTCTCCTTCGTCAGCACCACTGTGAGTGTGTACGATCATCTGCTCTTTGGGTTTGGGATCAGAAATTATGTTTTCACTTACTTGATTCCGCTCCGAATTAATTGTCTGCGAAGCAGGTCTGTGGAGCAGCTGATGATGCTTCGCTTTGCAGCTTTGAAAACCGCACTCCTTTGAACTGTGGCATTTTCGGCGATATGTATTGAGACATTGACGGCATAATTTATTTTCCTTCACCAAATTCCATTTTTCGTCATAAGACATCTTTTCGAAGCTCGGGCACTTTGCGATGCGATGGTCGGTTCCGCTGCAAGCTATGCATGTTTTTCTCATCGGCGGCGGCGGCGGCGATACTTCTTGCTGGAGTGTGTGAGTGTTTACCACTCCACTCTTTTTAAATGGTGACACAACTTGACTTGCTGCTTCTGCAATGTAACTTAACCAGATGCTGAATGCCTTAAGTGCAGGAACGTCGTCACGTTTCTGTTGCATAGCCCAACTCAATTTGTATTGATTCGGCAGCTTATCTAGGAGTTCTTTCACAAGCAAGGGGTTGTTTAAATGTGCATACATCTCACACGCTTCCATTGTGGAGCAAATATTTTCCACAGACAATGCGAAGTCGATCATGTTTTCCAACTTGTCCTTGGGTGGCGCAGTTTTACGAACTTTGTCGATCAAGCACTCAATGATGTGCTCAGGTCGACCGAAGTACATCTTAAGAGTTCGCATGATGTCCGGAACTAAATTGGGCAGAAAAAGTTTATTTTTGACGATCTCACGCGCCTTACCTTTTAAGCAAGCTTGCAACCGAATTAAATTCTCTGCATTGCTATATCCCGCTAGTGCGGTGCTGTTATTAAAACTGCTCACGAAAAGAGGCCACTCCTCTGGATCGCCATTGAAATTTGGGAGATCTTTTGGCAGAACCTGCCTCGCTGCCATCTGCTCTGACCTGGTGTGCGTAGTAAACTCGGAATTGAAATAAATATTGTTGGAAGTTGTACATGTACTTCCTAAGATTTCATATTTCTTTTGAAGAAATCGTTGCTGCAATTTTGTCTCTTCTTCAAGCATTTCCAGTTGCAATTCAATTTGCCGTTGTGAGAGATCAACGGGACTTGACGTCGCTGCTGGTATATGTGACATTTGTTCACGTACATGATTTGTATATACAGCTGATGACGTCGTCGTAGTCACATGTGAGTTTGCATTTTGGTGTGCTTGAGAAGTTGTGCTACCCGGTTGACGTGATGACCATGTAATCATCGTTGGTGCATATGTGTGAGTAGCTGTGCGCTGTAAATTAGCTGACACTGATGAAAAGGAAAAAACGGTTGGTGGTGTAGCTGTGCTGGTGTAATTTGTTGCACATGATGCCATCGAATGTTCTGGGAACAAGAAAAACTCCGTTGGAACGGTCGTCGTTGTCGATGGAGATGAAGTTGACTGCTGGTCGGTTGCGACTCCTGATGGAAGTGTGCTGTTTTGACTCGTGGTCGGAGTTTGGCAAAATACGCAGCTAAAGCTAGCGTCAGCTATGCCGCTATCAACCCCGACGCACTCATAGTGGTACCACTTGTCACAAACATCACACTGTACCATGCGGTCTGTATCATCCTCATTGCAGAATTTGCATTTAGAACTAGCACCGGTTTGCTTTGTATTTTTTGGAGGCATTTTGCAGCGAACAAATAAAGTTTCGACTCAAAGTTATTTGAGATTTGTCGCGAACAAACGAAAAAAGCTTAATTCAAAATTATTTTAAAGATTTGTTGAGTGAAAATGAACTAAGTAGCCGACACAATTTTTAATAGCAACATATGATTAATTTTATTAATTAATTTCGTATTTAAAGAGGCTTTAAAATAATTTGTACTTAGCTACCGCACTGTGTGATTAGTTAAATTCGACTGACTCGCATTGAGCACAGCAGCAAGCATTCAAAAAAATGCTTGTGTGTGTACATGTATGTGATTTTTTTTAGTTATACAGTTATTTTATTTTTAAGTAAATAGAATAGGTATATGACATAATATTAATGTGGTTGACGGCGGCAACACATATAGTCAACCAGAAAGATTTTTGGGCCTTTAATACTTTGGAAGACCTTTGAAACTAAAAATTAATATAAATTACAAACAAAAAGAAAGCAGAAAATAATTTTTTTTTTCTATTTTAATTACCTTTTTAGTTGAGCCCATTCAACGTAGGTAGTCTTATCGCGTACTTAAAAACAAATGATGGCATTTGACGTTTCAAATGAAAAACTTATTGCATTTGAGAGATACACAACCTCATTTTATCGCATTCTTCCAGTATTTCATTCCGATGTTTTGTATTGTTTTATAAACTGCCTGCACTTGCACAATGCTGTCAATGTTATAGAACTATAATGATACGCTAAGGGGCCGGTTATAGCGATCAGTAAAACGGATCAGAAAAAACTTTTAAATCAATATTTTACTATATTTTAATTCGATTCGAAACACAAAAGCTACGCTCATCGATGACAAATGACTCAGAGAATTTTTTTTGCAAATAAAAAGTTCAGTTAAACTAGTATTTTTTGTTAAAAATGTGTTTTTTTATTTTTCTGATTGAATTTTATTTTTCGTGCCAGCTGATTGCCATTTCGACCAAAATGAAACAAAAATGTCCGACAGCTAGCGTGGGAAGATATTTCTCGGAATGTAGGAAGATCAGGTAAGTTCGGATATTTTTGTAATTGGTTACCATTTATAACCACATGTTTTCTTACAGTCGAAGAATGCCAAAAAAAAAATGGACGTCATTAAGGGACTCCTTCAGAGCTTACTTCAAGATAGACCAGAACGTCCCCAGCGGCTCTGGAGCAACAATGTCAAATGGGTACATTTTCGAGCTCTAAGTTTCTTGGCTCCTTATTTAAAGATTCCAGCAGAGTAAGTATTCCTAAAACTCTTTATTAAATCCAGGATAATAATTTAATTTGATCTTCAGCGACTGCGGGAACTTTAGTGAAGTAGCCCCAACTGCAACTGAAAGCAGTCCCTTGATTGCAAGCCCGGCGGATGTTGCAGTAGATGTGATGGATGTGGTAGAGGTTGTGGATGTGGTGAATGGTGTCGAAGAAAACACTCTTTCCCCGATTTCCTCCATGAGGAAAAAAAAGCAGCAGAAGCGAAAGGTACCTGCTGATGAGCCGTTTGAAAGGGTGTTAAAAGCCATTGAAAATCAAAAAAGAAGGCCGATGGAAGCTTTTTTCGAAAGCATTGCCGAACAATGCGAGCATTTTAATGCAAGGCGCCAAGTGCGCTTCCAACAAAAAATATTGGAAATCCTTGCGGAGGAGCTCGCAGAGGACTAACTACCTGATAGTTTTAATGTTTTAGTTTTAATGTTATAAGTGCAAGTGAAATGATGCTGTGAATTATTTATTTTTGTTGTTTTTTTTATTGTTTTTATTGTTATGTTTAGTAGTTTTTAAGTTTTACTAACGAATTTTGTGAATTTTATGAATTTTAACATAAATAAAAAACAAACAAAGAATCAATTAGTTAAAAAGTTTTTATCCCACTGATACTCGAGGTTCCCTTCGTTGACAAACCAGTCAGCGAAGTTGCTGCGGATATTGACAGCGTTGGACGCCGGTTGGTTTGCTCTAGTTTCGTGGTCCACTAAGTTGAAGGTTGAGCTATCGGTGGGTTGACTTGGTGTCAAAAGTAACTTTTCTTTATTATATTTGAGAAAATTGTTTAAAATGCAGCAACATAAAATTAAGGGCTTAGCCAGTTGCATTTGAACTTCGAGTGGTTTTATTAATACCCTCCAAGTATGCGCAAAGATTCCAAAACCACTTTCTACCATTCGTCTTGCCCTGGAAAGTCTAGAAAAAAGTTGAAAGTTGTCTTTATTTATTAATAATAAATAAATTAATGAATAATTTACCTGTAGTTATATATTCTCTGCTTGGGTGTCAAATGAGTTCCTGGATATGGGGTCATAAGGTTATATTTATAACCAAATGCTTCATCTCCGACAAGAACGTAGGGCATAGGAGTTACTGTATCGGGCAATGGCACATCAGCAGGCACGTATAGGTTTTGGGGATAGTTTAGCCAAGCTTTTCCAAAGTTGGAGGATGCAAACACAGTCGGGTCAGCGTTTGAACCATAGGCTCCTATGGTTACCATTACAAATTTGTACTCTGCATCCACAATGGCCATTAGCACAGTGGAAAAACATTTCTTGTAATTGAAATGAAGACTTCCACATTTTCGCGGGGCAAACATGCGAACATGTTTCCCATCAACAGTTCCAAGACAGTTAGGAAAATTCCAGTGTTTAAGGAAAGAACTGGCAATTTTTTCCCAATCTTCTGGGCTTTTGGGGACTGGCATTACCAAATTTTGTAAATTTTTATTGATAGCTCGGATGGTTTCAACTATGCACTTCCTAACTGTGGTTTTACCCATTAAAAATCGGAAGGATAGGTCTGCAAAACTTGCACCAGTTGCAAGAAATCTGAAAGAATACAAATTCAATAACTTGCAACAGAGATCGCTTCAATTTTCTTACCGCAGGGTCAACACTAACTTTTCCTTGGCAGTAATAAAGTCAGGTCGATATAAGTTAAATTTTACTCTTATATCTTTGCGTATTTTCGATAAAATAAAATTGAAGTGGTATCGACCCATTCTAAAGTACTCAAAAAATTTAATTGGGTACCTTTCAAGCAAATGCATGAGGGAAAAGAACTCTCCTTGTTGTCTCCAAATGCGATATAAAGGATGCACTTGAAATTTTCGATTTTGTCGTCGATTTCTTTTTAAAACAAGCAAAGTAATTGCAAGGTTTATTAACATTGTTTTTTTTCCACGCGTCATTTCACTTTTAGGATTTTTAATATTAAACAAAATATACTTAAAACAAACTAATATTTCAACTTTTTACGAAGCGAGTGCTTATCAAATGTCAAAAAGAAACATTCCATAGGCTGCTTGACAGCCTTCCAATTGACATGTTTTTTCTGTTCGCTAAAAACGATCTTCAGAAAAAAATTCCTGTTTTTGATTGTTCCAACTTTTTCTGATGGTTTTCAATGATCGCTATAACTGGCCCCTAAAATGAATTTTGTTCCAATTTTCAACGTTCCCCGATCAATTTTATCGATGCTATAGTTACAGAACAGGGGTCCCTGGACTTCGTTTTGCATCTTTTTTCCAAATTAAATTGAAACCTTAAAAATTGTTTTGTTACTTTTTTCATGTCCTTTCCGAACTACTAAAACAAACAATTTGTTAGAAAAATAAGCATTCAATCGGTTTCCAGTATAAAACTATAATGTAGTTTCAATGGGAAATCTGTGGAATACTATGCCGAATATTACAACCCTAAGGGTTGACTAATCATTGCAATCAACCCTAATTAAGTTTGCTTTTTGTTAAACAAAACAGCCAATTAATGACATAATGGAAACCACATAATCGAATTCATTATGTCAACTTAATTTTTATTTTATTTTTTTGTCAATTTTATTCCTTAAATATCCCACTATAAGCCACAGGCTGAAACCGCTCATGTTATAATAACATATTTGATTTGACTATCTTGTTAAGTAAACTTGTGTGTAAACCCATGAAGGTATTCGTAAAATAATATAATTATTAAATGGAAATGTAATATGGCGTACATATTGATTTGCGAATTGTTGTGGCGGGGGAAGGGGGACTTAATAAACATGATTAACGCCCTGATTGTTGTTTTAATAAGGACGCACCAATACGTTGGTTAAAATGTTTGTTTGATCAACAAATAATTGGATGGGGGAAAAAAGAGGAAATATATAATTAATGGTGATTTAAATAACCAAATTTAAGGATATGAGTTCAGGACTTTTTTGTGGTCCTTTGGGTGGATGTTGAAGATAATGTGCCATTAAGTTAAGGTTATGTATGTTGTTTGTTACCTGAGTCTCAAAAACAAAGTTCTAATTAACCTCAGGTTAACAAATATTTCAACTCCTTAACCCAGATTATCCTGTTTATATATACAAATTTAGAGAAAAGTTCTGTTACTAATGGTAAACTTTTGCTAAACGGAGGTGTATCCTCTAAAGTTTCAATATAAAGATGAGCCAGAGTTGATACCCTTGGGATAGGATTAGTTCAAAATATTTATATCGACTCAGCGCAACGACAATTATAATAATAAATCAAATTTACCATCGATTATTAAAAAACCATTTTGTTTTTTTACTGTCAAATACATCTGTGCCAATTTAATTTTAATCAAAAGATTAATTAATTATTATTAAAACCATACCTATTGCCATTTAAAATTTAATTATCCCACCAAAACACACAGACACACCGAAGTTATTTAGTAAACTAATTAAAAGTTCTCCTAGAAATATGTGTTGGTGTGTGTTTAGTATGGAATAAGCCTCACAAAACGAGTAAACGACGAGTGGGTTGAAACGGGTAGAAGAGGGTAATGAAAATAAAAAATCAACTCATTGCAAATGATATCACAATGGCTGTTGGAAGGACTAAAATGAAAAAAAAAATGCAAGTGATTAAAATCCACCACAGGGACTCAATTACGGTCGAAAGTTCACATAATTAATTTATTAATTATCACAAAGCGTTTAATTGGAAGATGGATTTATAGCACCCCTCCCCTCTCTAGTGGAGACCTCAACCTTGGTCCACTACATGTGGGATCACCTATCGAACTTTTGTTGTAGTTTCTGAAAAAAACTTTGGAAAATTAAAAATAACCCTCAACATTCTACATCCCACGTGACGGAGGACATTTGACATTGGCTTACGCTTCATAGTTATAGTGTAAATACTTATGTATGTATGTTGAGTTTTTACTTTTCAATTTAATAGGATTGAATCCCTACGTTATAAAGTTTTTTTTTCAGTTTAATTAAAACAACTTTCAATTGCGAATTGGGGAGTGATTTTGACAATATTTGATGCCAATTATGCCATTAGTTTTTGAAATAAGCTTATGAATTCATATTCGTTTTCTTAGCTCACCTCTTTTTAATTACTAAATGCCAAACAGGAAGTGACCTAACGAAGGGAAGTCGTATTTATTGGTGAAAAATTCATTTAATACATTCAATCATTTCGGAATATATAAAGAAATACTTCAATTATATTGGAGAAACATTAGTAAAATTATATAAATGGCTTTATGAAGAAGCGACAAAAATCGGCACGACTGGGTCGCATGTACTTGCTCTTATGTGCCTAATCACATTTGAAGGCAAGTTCTTTGATAGAAACAAGTATCATTTACGTACAAAAATCACACGTTCTGAACTTATAAATAGTGTCCAAACCACAACCCTTAACGGTTTTTACTAAAAATGAAATACACTATCACACGTCTTAAATAACAAAGAATTTATGAAAAAAAGTGTTTGGAAAATTGCAGGACGGATTTTCATAAAATCCAGTTTTTTTATTTTTAGGATTTAGATTCTGGTAAAAAGGATTTTGGAGTTTATTAATATACAGTTTATTATTATTTTAATATAAAGGGTCCGCCATCTAACGTTTTTTTTTTTTTAACTAGTGCTTATTTCGTGAATGGTAACACTTAGCTCATGTCTGATTTGACAGATAATTATTTTAATCCTTCCGCTGAACGAATATGGTTGTGCATACGCTTGAACAACGCTGGGAAATATTGCGACATTACTTTGAAAATCATGGTAATGTTGCAGAATGTGTGCAAAAATTGCGTACGGATTTTGGAAGAAGAGAAGCACAGTCAGCTCCGTATGTTCGTTATCTTGTGAAAAAAGTGAAAGAAACTGGCATCCTCATCGATAAACCAAAGCGTGAAAAGCCAAAAACAGTGCGTACACCCGAGAATATTGCTGCTGTGGCAGACAGTGTGCGTGAAGCGCCATCAACATCAATTCCCCGTCGTTCTCAACAATTTAACATTTCGGAGACATCATTGAGACGAATTTTGCATAAAGACCTTGGAATGACGCCATACAAAGTCCAATTGGTTCAGGAGTTGAAGCCAACTGACCATCCAATGCGTTTTCGCTTCGCTGAGTGGGCCTGCGATTGACTTAGAGAAGATGCCGATTTTGCGAAAAAAAATCAACTTTTCAGATGAAGCTCATTTTGATCTTGACGGGTATGTAAACAAGCAAAATTGTCGCATTTGGGGCACAGAAAACCCGCACACATACATTGAAAAGCCGATACACCCAAAACGAGTCACTGTTTGGTGCGGATTTTGGTCCAGAGGCATAATTGGGCAATTTTTCTTCGAAAATGAGCAAGGAGTGGCCGTTACAGTCAATGGCAGAGCTGATGTCGTTTGGCCACCTCGGAGCTGCGGTTTGACACCGTTGGACTATTATTTGTAGGGTGCCGTAAAAGATAAAAGTTACTCCGATAAACCAGAGACAATTGACGCTTTAAAGGACAATATTTGTGAAGCCATTGGTGAAATACAGCTGAACACAATCGATAATGTGCTTAAAAATTGGACCGATTGTGTAGGCTACTGCATGGCCAGCAGAGGCAGCCATTTAAATGAAATTATTTTTCGTTATTAACCGGAAGGATTGTACTTTCGAATAAAAAGAGAAATTTGAGAAAATATTTAGTATTTTTTTTTATAGCATTTTCAAAAAAAAAAGAAGTTATTTGGCGGACCCGTTATATTCAAAATTTTTTGCCTGCAGAATTAATTTGGAAACCAAGGTTTTTTTAAATACATATTAATTTTTATAGACATCCATTGTTACCGAGAAAGTAGAAAATTAAAAAATACGTTATATGAGAGGTACCGTTTAATAGACTTTTCGGGTAAATTTCGTTTCTGTTAAATGATAGCTAACACCTACAAAAAAATATCAAACATTTTCATTAAAATCGTTTCAGCCGTTTCAAAGATTTTAAATACACAAAATCTTAAAAATTCGAGATCCTTGATCCAAATCTTGCTCTAAGCCTTCATTTAAATCCATCATTTTAATATTTACTATGATTTATTTTCAGAAAAATATATTTTTTCTGTATTTTCTTGTCAATTAAAATGTCCGAAACAAAATCCTTATCATCGCCCAAAAACTCAAACCCTTGAAACCCTTTTATGACTGAATTGTAACCAAATACTGCCTCAGATTTCATGCCAATCACTTTGGAACTGAATTGGAACAAGTTTTCTAATTTTTACTTGCGATTCTAGGTACTATAAGGCAAGTTATGATTCTTACAAAAAAAATCTAATAATCAAACATGACATTATAGAGAAGTCGAAAAATGTGTAAGCAGTTCATCCGCTTACACATTTTTCGACTTCGATTTGCTTCAAACTTGGTATTAAGTATTTATTTGGTAGTATCTCCGGTGGTTGTTTTTCATTTTTGCTCTAGGTCGAAAAATAACGGTACCTGCCATACAATCCTTAAGTAAAAGTTTGATTTTCTTGAAAACGGCTCCAACGATTTTGATAAAACTTTCAGGGTCCTATTACATTACATTATTATTATTATTATTACATCTTCCAATTAGAATGATTTTTTTCGAAATTTGTTCTATAACGGTACCTCTCATGAAACCGGTTTTTTTAAATATGGTTTTATCGTAAACCATTATCCCGATTTCAATAAAACTTTGCACACAGGAACTCATTTTTAATTCAATTAATCCTGCATTTCAAAATTTTCGAAAACTTTTTTTTTGATTTTTTAAAATTTTCTAAAATAACATTGGTTTAAGAAATATTTTGAAAACGGGTTGATTGAATTTTTTAAAAATAATTTTCCCAGATGAAAACTAAAATTTTCTTTTAATGACATTAAAAAAAATTTAAAATATTTTTTCGAAAAGTTTAAAAAAACGACTTTTCAAAAGAACTTTTCGAACAATTTTCAATATTTTTTTCCTCGATAAATATTTAGTTTTCAAATTTTATTGCATACTTAGTTTTTCTAAGAAAACTGTTAAACTTATTAAAAAATTAAAGAATTTTCGAAAAAAAGCCACTAAGCAATTATCTGGCATAAGAACAAGTTCGTGCGACCCAGTCGTCCAATTTATTTTTCGTAAAAGGTATTTCAGAAAAAAACTTAAAAGTAACGCGTATATAACAAAGTTTGGTCTCTTTTTTGGTTACAAAATTCAAATGTGTGCCACTCAAACAGATTAAGGTAGGGGGTAGGGTGCTCTAGACTTTAGAGCAAAATCCACAACAACGGCAAACCAACGAAGAACAAAAACATCATTCGCAGCAGTTGGTCAAGCCAAATAAGCCGTAACAACAACCACAGCAGCAGCAATCAAAGTTAGACAAACCAACAAAGTTGCATCAACAACAAGTAAACAACAGCTGCAGAAACAAATAAATTGCACGTCTAGATTGTCGTGCAATTTTGATTGTTTGAAAAAAGTACGTAAAATAGTTTTCAGCGGGAAAAATTAAACGCCATTTTATTTCTTTAAAAAATGTGTAAGTGTATTTTTTTTTTAAATTTGTAAGAACGGTTTTTATTTAACAACTTTTTTTAAAAAATTAAAAAAAAGTAATTCAAGTTTTCAAACTTAAACAAAAATTACTAACATTTAAAAGCAAAATTAAGGAAAAAATTCAAAGTTTTCAAAATATCGATTTTTTTTTAAATATACAAAAAAAAATTTCGAAAATATTTTTATGGTTATTTATATCTTCCTGAATATCAATTTTGATTGTAATCGGTCAAGCAGTTCTCGAGAAAGTCAAATAAATTTTTTTTTTGTAGGATACCGAGTTTTAAACAAGAAAACACATTAAGATTAAGCTTTTGTACTTGACGACGTAAGAAACCAGCGATTGAATACTGTATTTATAATATTTTAACATATACGGGATCTATGTAGGTACTTTTCTTGCGGGAGTATCACACGATCAGAAGCTTATACATAAAATGATATTATGTTCCCATTTACTTTGGTTTAAGCAAGGAACAGTGTGTTGCACAAGATAATGTGACAGTTGTATTAAAAAAAAATAATTTGATGTCTATAATGTCTTATTGGAAGTATAGAACACATTTCGAAAAAATCGTTCTAACTGAAAGATGTATTGTTGTAAGAAAATAGCACCCAGAAAGTTTTATCAACTTTTTGTTAAAGATTGCATGGCAGGTACCGTTATTTGTCGACCTAGAGCAAAAACGAAAAACACCCCTCGAGATACTACCAAATAAATACTAAATACCAAGTTTGAAACAAATCGGCCCGTCCGTAGAAGTGCGAACAGACAGACAGACAGACGAACGGAATGTCCGGACCCACTTTTTTCAACTTCTCTATCATCGTAATGACATGTTTGACTGTTAGATTTTTTTTTGCACGAATGAATGATCTGCATTATAGTACCCATAATCGCAAGTAAAAAACAACAGGAACAAGCACAGCAAAACCAAAAAAGAAAAGTTGCCCTCCAACAATACTACTTATGGAACTAAAGGACACTATAAAACCTATGAAGTCCGCCATTGGTGATAATTTTTCCAGTGGATGAGCAATAGAAATCGGAGAAGTCGACAACTCAAATATTTCAGCTTCTTTCCTATAAGGAAGATAAGTTCAATATGGTTCTCCTAAAGGGCCTTGATGATAAGACTGATCCGCAGGCGATCTTAATAGAGCTCATCCGATTCGTGAATGATTATCTGCCTACTGTCGGGGTCAAGTAAATGGGATAATACTTAAAATCAATGCACGGTTGCTTCTTTGATTGATTTTCGGAAGCCCTTCGATATGACATGCTTAATGAAAGAAAGTTTGTTGTCAGGAGTGGAAATGTGACTTTTACAATAGTATATTTGGTAGTAAAAAATGGTCTGCGATAGTGAGCAGTGAACTCGTCTATTCTCTTCAAAATTTTACCAGCGATCTCTATCTTTGTTAGAACCCCAGTATCTAGGGCTTCTTGGGATGCGAGAAAGAATTGGAGATTTGCTATATCCAATGGTTGCCTATGGACCTGTGTGGTTCAACACTACACCATCTCCAATGGAAAGTTTCGGGTATTTGAGAGGCAGTGACTTAGGACCAAACTTTAATTGAAGAGAACACCAAAATCGGAGTACAGAAAATATTACCCCAGCAAGGTCCTGTTTAACGGAGCTAACAAGCTGACCCGAGGTCATACTTCGACAGCGATGGCTTCGGTTAATGACCAAATTTTTGGGACTTACCAATCGCTAGACAAATATTTTGAGAGTGTGCGGCTTCATTCCTCCCGAGATGTGTTATTGACAACAAGCAAGAAGTCTTATTTCGCAAATTTCTTACAATGGATTTTTTTTTTTGCTTCAATTTCATTTTGTTCGTCGATTATGCTGATTACAGACCTTTTCAACCAATTTACGTTTTTTCTGATTTTCCACAGTTGGGTCGGCTATAGAACATTGTAAACTGATAACCTCTTTATACAGCTCGAACACACCGTGACTTTTTAACGTCGGATGTTTTAGTGAGTTCATTCGGATCACAAATGCGTTTGGTGTCTGCCAAATCTTGTGTTTACTACTCAATCACTGAACGGTATGCACAAGTGACGATGAATCAACTTTGAACAATGGCAAACAATTTATTCTGTCTTTAATATTTCGTGTATAAAGTTTAATCGAAACCTTAAGAGCTGTTCTGGAAAAATGCAGTAGATAAGTCCAACATCCTTCGAAGCACTATTAAACATGCGTTATCGGTAAGTGCATTTTTGTTGAAAATAATGGGTTCTTGTTTGCATTAAATCACCAACGTTATTTTTAAGAAACTAGAACAACGTGAAGAACTGCGCCCAAATAATACTTAGGCCTAATGCACACGGAGAAACTCGAAAAAAACTGATCAGCGATGTGAATTGGCAACTAGTTTCCTTAGAGTCATACGCATACCCTATGTAATTAAATGGGATGACGCACACGACGCTACTGGTTGAAAACTCGTTTGCGATTCACAAAAAACAGTTTGTAATTAGTCGTCTGTTGATTTGCACGTCGGGTTGCCAATTTATTTCATTTTTTAGTTTGTCGAAGATGAGTGGACAACAAACCAGCCTGATGCTGGTGGGGGAAATTGAAAATCATGGTTTCGTCATTGCTCGAATCTTGCGAAGACATTTCAAGCCCGGTATCCATGACGACACTGGACGAACTAGAGATTTTAAATGGTTTTAAGTTTTCTCGAGTTGCAAACCGGTTTTTTTTCAGTTGCTCCGTTTGCATTGATCTATCAAAAATTTAGAAGAACTGGTTTGAAAAACGTCCATGAGTGTGCGTTAGCCTTAAAAGAAGTCCAGTTGAGCGGATAATGTTACCGACTACGCAGCATGACGGTATTGTGATAGTCTCCTAAATGAAACTCTTTTTGTGCGTGCTGTCCAATGGTTGCCAAAACCACTGGTTCGGTACCCGATATAAAGTGAAAAATGTTGGTCATATGGCCAGAATTTTCAAAAACATGTAGCTTTGGGAAAAAAGATATGAACTATCAGGTACGATGTTGATAAAAAGTGATCACCATCGATCCTTCGAATTTTTTTAAATCATTATTTTACGTCGCAATCGATTTAGTGATGGTGCTGTCAAAAATTCTTATAAATGTTATGGCATTAGGCCACACTTAATATCCCAGAAGCAACGGGAAATAATAAGAGACATCGGATTCAAACGGCTCACTATTCGCAAGTATTTCAGAAGTGATCAGCGACTTCAACGATGGAGGAAATTTTATCATATTTACCAATGTTTGATGGGAAGGGTGATACTCCAAGCTGTGAAAATGACCACCTAACTCAGCAGTGCTACACACCATTAAGATTGTTGAACGGGTATTGAAACATAATAGAAAAACATGGTCAATCCTTAAGAGATTTTATATTCTAATTGTTGATTCGAAAACCCATGCAATAAATCTGCACAAAGTGTCTATCGGACAACGAGGAGTTCTGCCTGGATTCGGAACATAAGCTCGTAAGATTCTTGATATTTTGACGCTTTTGTCTAGGTCTCTATAATATTTCCTGGACTAGCGATGAAGAAATGATGGACCTTTTATTAAACCAGGATTGGCACTCAAAGGCCTCCGCTATATTGCTGCCATTCATGGCAACCCACATTCCACTTTTGTTAGTTTATTTCAACAAAATGAATGTTGTTTAAAGATACACTAATAGTTTTACCATTTGTAATAATAATTTTTTTCAAAACTTGGTTCTCAACTAAACTTAAAAATATCATAAAGTGTGTAATCAGCTCGTTTTGTAGTTATCTAATTTCTAAAACTGCACCACACTCACATTTTTGTAATAAAAGCGTTCCTACTCTGGTATTGGTAAACAGGACCTTCCTGAATGATGTCGGAAAATGATTTCGGTTCATTTTCTGCTGAAATGCCCAAAGTTAGTTGGTACTCACATACACAAAGAAAATTTTGTGCACAAAAACACACACATACTGATATTCAGATACAATATCCACACTTCCTCCTGCACATACATACATATATTCCTCGACCGAACAACATCAAGTCGGCAAGGATGTTTAATTTGTGTTGGAAAACATTTTCAGATCCCCGAATTAATTATATCTCCTCCATTTACATGGAAACTTTTATTTGCTCAAAAGATAAAGCAAATTAATTAGAGAGCCAATTAAAATTTTAACTAAATAACAAGCGACGGGAAAGGCAAACCTTCACTATACAACAATAAACCATTGGAATCGGCTAGGGGTGTGTGTGGGGAGGGCAGTGGCAAGCAAGAATTACTTGCCATGCAACAACACTATGTTCTATAGTGGTGGCGGCTTATTCCATTGTACTAGAATTTTTTGGGCATACACCAGTGGAAAAGGGAGAGGGGGCCTGTGTGCTCTGCTGGGGATCACATTCACTTGAGTCAAGTGGCAAGGGTAGAGGTGCTATGGAAGCGCCCACGTTGATATCGCATGTAGGCCTTGGTGTACATTGGGGAGTCTGAAATAGAACCCCTTCAAGCTGGTAATATAAAGTGGGGGAGGTTGCCGGAAACACACCCCATCCACCAGCTCCGGCAACTTTGTGGAAATCGTATTTCAAGTAGGTATCATTCTTTTTTTTCCACTCTATTGCTGTGTTGTTTTGCATTTAGTGTTTGACTGGGATTTAAAGGTTTTTCGTTGTTTGGCCCAGCACTCGAAAGGGCTTAGGTATGAGGGCACTTAAGGGGTTAAGACATGCAGCAGTGAAAAACCAAATGAAAATAAGACGGAAAAGTGCATGCGAGGAGTAGGAAATTGTTTGTTTTTTTGTTTTTGCTAGTAAATAGGCATATATGTAGGTGTTTTGGGGGGAAAAGGTGAATTGCTGCTTATTGTATTGGTTTTTCAGATTTAAAAGGTTTTCTCATTTGGGAAATTTCATTGAGCAACCTATAGTTATTAAGTTCTGAAGTTCCATGATTATGGCTGAATTGCACTGTTAAAATACGAGGCTTATAGTTTTAGGAAATATAATTGTTTTATTTACTTTTTTTGTGAAGGTGATGTTTCTAATTTTAATAAGAAATTAAATAAAATGGAAAATAATAACGAGAAATGTAGCTGAAGACCTAGAATAAGAAGTTTGGATTGATAAAAAGTATTTAAGACTGTTAACACCGTTCGACTTCTTTAGCTAAATTAATATGTAACTAGCTTATCCACCTGGCGTTGCTCGGGTATACCATACATTTTCGAAAAAATTAACCCAGCGTGGCGCCACCTAGTTATTTCTTACGAAATAAGCTATCTGCTTGTGAAACGACCCCAGCGGCACAAAAGGGTAATTAAAATAGCCTTACGTACAACACCTTATAAAATCCGCTTACATATCAGGGCATAATAAGAAAACTATTCCGAATTCGTGTCGTAAGGCTAAAAAAAGAATCACTATATTTCACGGTATGTCCAAAATTGGGTTCAAAGGTCAACTGATTAGCATTCCTTGCCAGAGAAACTTTTAAAAGGAGGAATGCAGCTGGCTACTTTGAGTGAACATTTTTTATAGAAAAAACGATAAAATAGGGAAAGACATGAAACATTGCGTCGGTGTTCGAGAGTGGCAATTTTTTTAGCTGCAGTTCTATTTCCTATCAATTTTAACACTTGATTTTGTATGCTATCAAGCAGATGAAGCAATGTTAGCGAAGTAAACGTAGTCCAAACGCAGTTCGTCGTTGACATACATACGGAGAACTGAAAGCTTTTCGGTTTCTTCAATGCAAGTTCCATTCATGGACTGTGCCATAAGGGTTATGTTTAGCTTTAACGACAGAAGATTGCATTGAGTTTTCGAAGCATTAAACTGCACACGATTCCTATTACCACATTTGACAATGCTGTATAAATCGGAGTTTAATGAGCTTGACATACGGAACCGTTGCAATTGTACGTCCGAAAGCGAAGGACGTAAATTATCGAACGAATATGAAAAGCTGAGGGTAGAGTCGTCAGCAAAACAATTAAGTGGATAAGAAGTAACAGACAGAAGATCATTTATAAAAATGAGGAAAAGAGTCGGAAACAGGACAGATCCCTGGGGCACACCAGCATTTATTTTGTGGGAAACACACGTGAATCCGTCCAATACAACTAGTATTAAACGCTCCAGAAGATAACTTCTAGTCCAACGAACAAGAGTATCATCCATCCCAAAAGCACGCATTTTCGATAAGCGAGCTTCATGGCAAACTCTATCAAATGCCTTGGAGATATCAAGAGCAATAATCTTACCTTCACCAAAGCGATGTAAAGATTATCTCCACTGTTCCGTGAAATATGACATCAGATGACCAGTGGAACGGTTGCTGTGCGGAAGCCATACTGACAGTCATGGAGAAGCTTACGATCTTCGAGATATTCCTTAAGCTGACCAATAATCAGCGTTTTCATGACCTTAAAAAGAAGGGATGTTAGTGCTATGGGTCGGAAGGAGGAGGGTGAGGACGGGTCACCTTTCTTAGGGACAACCTGAACAAATGCTGTTTTCCATTTTTCTAAGAAAGATTCCAGATCTTCAGAAGAATCGGGGGTATACCATCCGGGCCAGCGGATTTGTGTATATCGAGATCTTTGAGAACTCTTGCTGCTGTACGAGTTCGGAAAAAATCTGTCCCATGGAAAAATTTACATTTTCAAGTACAGGAGGGGCAACGTTGCTTTAAGGCAGCGTGGAGCTGGCAGCAAAATGGGCGGCAAGTTTGCCTTCACTGAACAGTAAACAATTGGTTTGTTATTGTCGATGAGCATTGGAACCGAAGAAGTTGAGGAGTTTTTAATATTTTTTACAAATGCCAAACATTTTTACTGCCCTTAGGACAATACAGAATTTTTTGCCGTAATTTTTGCTCATGCAAAAATTTGGTTCTTTCAACAACGGAGTTGCATGGGTTTCTTGCTTGTTTGTGCTTTTTTCCGATTTTCCTCTGTAGGGTTGGCTTTGTAAGATCGGAAACTTACTTCTTCGAGCCTGATAGCTTCTTTACACTCAGAATTAAACCAGGACTTTTCTTTAGGTATGAAATTAAAAAAAACTTATTTATAACGTTTCTTGGGAAAAATGTTGTAAGCCATCTTATTTCTTTAGCTGTTTTCTATTTTATGAATTTTTCATTTCAAAATCGTTCAACCAGTTTTTTAAAAAAAAATGTTTTTTTTTTTTTGAAAAACCTTTCCAAAACATATATGTCAATTTAAAGAAATCTATAGTTTATACTAAGAGAAAAATTAAAATAAATCTATAGATTCGTTTTCAAAATATTCAAGAAACAAAATATATTTTTTAAAAAATTATTAAAAATAAAAAAAGCATGTTTTTGAAAAATTTAATAATCAATATTTTTTAAATCATAAAACACTACATATTTTGAAAACTTCATCAAAATCCATCTATTAGTTAACGAGAAAGTCTGATTTAAAAAAAATGGTCATATGGGAGGTACCGTTATAAAACTTTTTCAAAAGAATCTATTAAAACTTAAAGATAGATTTAGTATAGAAAACACCATTCAGAAAGTTTTATCAAAATCGTAGGAGCCGTTTTCGAGAAAAATAAGTTTTTCATTAAAAGTTATATGGCAGGTACCGTTAGGGAATTAATTTTTCGAGCTAGAATGCCAATTTGAAAAACAGTCGAGTAGAGTACTCTAAAAATACTATAAATACCAAGTTTGAATCAAATCGGCGCAAACGTTTAGGCTGTATGAATCGATACGGACTGACAGACAGACAGACAGACCGACAGACAGACAGACGGACGGAATTTCCGGGCCCACTTTTTTTGACTTCTCTATCATCGTAATGTCATGTTTGATTGTTAGAATTTTTTTACGAATGCATAACTTGCCTTATAATCGCAAGTAAAAATGGGCACGACTGGGTCGCACGTACCTTCTCTTATGTACCTAATCACATTGGAAATCAAGATCTTTAATAGAAACAAGTAACATTTACGTACAAAAATCACAAATCAAAGAGTCGAAACCACGGTTATTAATTAACGGTTTTTAGTAAAAATTAATTACGCCATCACACGTTAACAAGGAATTTATGAAAAAAAGTATTTTGAAAATTGTACGACGGATTTTTTTATTGTTTTTAGTTTTTTTAATTTTAATTGTTTTTTTAGATTTTTGTATGTAGCTCATAAAATTTAAAATATTTTTTTTGGATTAGTTTTAAAAATATTGAATTAAAACTAAATAAAAAAATAATTTTAAATAGAAACAAATCAATATTTAAATTTTTTTTCTGCAGGATTAATTTGGCAATCTAGATCTTTTCAAATATTAAATTTGATTGAAATCCGTTATAGAAAAATCGAAAATAAAAAAAAAACGTTGTATGACATTTATACAATTAATAGACTTTTCGGGTAAATTAGGTTTTTATAAAACAATAGCCAATACCTGCAAAAAAAAAAATAGAAAATTTTCATCAAAATCAGCCGTTTTCGAGAAAATTAAGCTTTATCTTAACGGTTATATGGCAGGTACCGTTAATTTTGCCTTAAACTTAAATTTCAATTTCCCCTCTCAAGAATTTCAAAACAATTACCAAATTTTAAGGTAATCGCTTCAGATATTTAGGCTGCAGCTCGTTATACATACAGAGTGATAGACAGATAGATAGGCAGACATTTTTGTCACTAACTTTGTTAGGCTTCTGTACCTTCCCATAATTCCTCCAGTCCCTATTGGTCATAGCCCTACGGAACCGGAGGTACTCTGCTCCGCCTTCTGCAAAAGAGTCTCGGTCTTAAGGGAGCCGCCTTTCCACAGTTCCCGTCTAACGAAACGGGATCGCCGATCTATCCTGCATCAGCCCTCAACTGTTTTAATAAGGGAAAGCCTCGAGCGGGATGAAACCGCTTGATCGTGTACTTTCCAAGTATTCATCTTAGGGGTAGTAAGCCCGGAAGATTTGGCCATCAATCGATGTGATCGCCGTTGCAATATTGGTGATCGCGCTATTAATATTGGCCCCGTTGTTAAAGACCTCGTTGAATTAATAGTAATTTGTACTGCGACTCTAGTGTTCTGTGAAGTCCAAGACAGATACGAAGAAAAAGGCACTGTCTTTCAAACACACGAATCTTTTTTATTAGAGTTGGTGCAACGTTGAACCAATAGCATGGTTTTACATTTCTGGAAAATAATTTTCTTTTCAGTGTCCAAACACTACAGTATCGTTGAATTTTATCGAAATCACATTGCAAGAGAATTCTGATAACCTCAACTTTTGGACCTGTTCCATACCATACGCGATTAAATTATCGGCAGACGCAATTGCATGAGGTAGACTCCCAATGAGATAGCTGGTGTAAATACTAAAGAGAATCGGCGAGTTAACGCAGCTCCATGTTGCAGACCATTTTTAATATTAAATATAGTCGTAGAAGTCACATTGCCACTTGCTGATAGTCGGAAGAAGACTTATCGACCGGAAATTTGCCGGATTGGAATTATCCTTTCCTTTTTTTGGGAGAAGATGTACAACAGCACGTTGTTGTTTATATGTCTATTGTATTTTCAGAGAGATGTAGTACCCCACTGACTTCTTTTTCTTTTATGTTGAAAATTGTTTGGAATTACGACTTCAAAATGAGCACGGATCTCGGGCCGTTTTGATCGGCAATGGAGGCGTTTACCAAGTTTTCTTAATTGAAACACCACCAAAGGATCTTCAATCGTAAAGAAATCATCGTAAAAGACGGAATTCCACGTATTTATCTATTTCTGTCGTCAAGAGTATGTTCTCGTTCTTTTAAACCTAAGATACTAAAGATTGTTTTCTTTACCTTACCTTACCCCAGGTGGCGCTAGTAATTGGACGGATTTTTAAAAGATCGCGCTCCCTTGTTGGCGTGAGAGTTTTTCACTATTTTTTTTTTAAAGAAGGATGTTGAAGAAGTCGAATGACAGAGCATCGCCTTGTTTAAACCCATTTTTGACTTCAAAGGTGTCAGTGAGGTCTTTTCCGACCTTTACGCAACAACGTGCATTTTCCATCGTTATTTTGCACCGCACATTGCTCTATATTTCATATCTATAAATGCTGTCGTACGCGGCTATGAAATCGATGAAAAGGTGATGGGTATCGATTTGAAGTCCTAGGTTTTTTTCCTAGATCTACCGAAATGTGAATATTTGGCCGATAGTGGACTTGCTTGGCCTAAAACCTCACTAATTTGAACCTATCAAGTTGTTGATGAAAGGTTTTAGGCGTTCACACAAAATAATATAAAAAATCTTGTTGGCGATGTTGAGGAGACTTATACATGGTAGTTGATGCAGTTCAGAGGGTCACCTTCTTTTAAGGATCGCGGAACAATTATGCTGAGATTCCATTCATCGAGCATGCTTTCTTCTCACCATGTCTTGTTTATGAGTTGGTGCATACTTCTAACCATATCATCGACTGCAGCTTTGAATAGTTCGGTAGCTAGGCCATTGGCTCCGGGATGTATTGCTCTAGCTAGCCTTACTTCATCCAGAATTGTGAATTGTTGTTTTACTTCACCCAGAAGAATGGATCATTCTGCCTTGCAGCGGAATAAGTTTCGTCATCGCCGTTATACAGTCTGCAGAAAGATCGTTTATTGTTCCTTCTGTAGATTTTATTTATCTCAGGAAACATAATTGGATCGCTAGAATAACAAACTCGGATTCTGTTATCCCAGTATGAGCTAATAGACAATCTATAATTTTCTTTTATGGGCAAGACCGAGTTGACATTTTTAATTGACAACTTCAAATGTCAATATCTCTAAATCGTTTCTTTCAGTAAACTGTCTGTAGAAGAGTTCTGATCTTGTCGGAAGCCCATTTTTCTGTTAGTGTTTCAATTTAGCGTTGTTGTAAACAGAAATTCCGTTTTGTTCTTTGTCTTGCCGGATATTTCTGTCAATCTTAAGCATTTATCAATTGATCTCTATGTTTTTAATCGATTAATTTCGTTTGGAGACAAAATGTTATTCGAACCGAGTTATCTTGTCATGACATGAGTAAAAAGTGACTTATCTAAAAGTACGCAGACATGCCTCAGCTTTTGTTTGTGCTTTCTGATCTATTTTAGGTTAATTATCTGGCCGTGAATGGCTAGGAACACAGACATAATATAAGTCTGAACCGCAGCTGTCGTAAGCATAGAAGCTTGTTTGGAGACGTTTTGTTTTGGCTGTACCGTTGTTGTTGCCTTCCCAATCGGAGCAGGATTTAAAGCTGGGCGCCTCTACGCCACTTTCGTAGGTTTTGTTTATTTTATTTGATTGGAACTTAGGACAGCCGCAATAGCTTGGAGTGTGCCCCTCGCCACAATACAGTACACATTTTAACTAAAACCTGCCTTCGACCCTGCCCTACCCGATTTTACAATTAAGCAATTTGACGCAACCAGGCTGCATTTGGCACCGCGGCATGCTCGAATCTTTGGCAGCGTATGCATTAAATTATGTCACCGCTTCTCTTTAATTTATTCCAAGTTACAACCTGGTATTCAATGTGGGCTCTTCCTATCATTGTGAAGCAAAATTCTCCAAGCATTGCCATCAACCATGCAAGGGCACGTGAGCTGGGCTTAGACTGTCGTGAGACAGGTTAGTTAGGACAGATATATTCCTAAGATTATTCAATTTTCTTCTGGGCGACAACTGAACCAGGATTAAAAAAAAATAACCGTTGCATCCGCCTGGCTCATACGGTGGAGACTGGAGAATGCTTTGCTCCGAAAAGCTCGAGACAATTAGTCGCGACATTGCAGAGCACTTCCTACAGCGCAACGGGATCACTATCACTATCAAATCAAGGCCTTTTACGAGGACCTTCTGTTTTGTTTTCTTTAGGAGTAAAACTTAAATGTTCTGGTTACTCCTTCAGAAAACTTAAGTCGCCCATCTGTACTTAATCTTTTACAAGTTAAGTTATTGCCTATGGAAGAACTTACATTGTTGTATGATTTCTTTTAGCTCCAACAGTACCTAGATAGGTGGAACCTTTACTGTGTGTAGCTGTGATACAGAAAAGACACAAGCGGGAGAAAAGTAAAATTAATTTTTTTAAATGAGTGACGTAATACGTGAGATCACTGCAATTATTATAATTGATGAACTTTTTTTTCACTTTATATAATTCCGCACGAACCTTCTCTAATCGCTTGTTGCCAACGAACTAAACGAGGAAATGCAGTGAACAATGATACACACGGAGCAACGGTTGCAGAATATCAAAACTTTTTGATATTTCGGGCAACGGTTGCAGCATCACGAAAATTAATGGGCAACACAGCTATACACGAAGCAACGTTTGCTTCAATATAGCTGTGTTGCTGCAACGGTTAACTAGTGTGTATCTAGCATTACTGCTGATTTAGTTCTTATTTTTTGTTGCGGCTGTTTTCTTTGCAGCTGTTGCCTCTGTTGCTGATGTTGTCGCAACTTATCTTGCGAGATTGATTGTTGTTGCTGCTTTTGTTGTTGTTTATCTAACTTGGTGGATTGTTGCTGTAACTACATACTGTTTCTCGAAATTGTTGCTGCTCTTCTTCTTCGTAAGGTTGGATCAACTTGTTGGATGTTGATTGCAAAGCTTTTCGAAACTTTTTTATCTGTCACGGTTCTTGCTGAGATTTCAACTGTGATTCTTGTTGCTGCTGCAGGAGTTGTTTTGGCTTTGATAGGCCGTTTTGAGCACCTTTAATTTGTGTGTCTCTTTAGTCTGCTCTTTGACGAACCTCTTCATTTTTCTCCTCTTCATCTGTGTTTCCTAGATTTCTGATTCCGATGTCTAAGGTCTGATGTCCACGAATTAAATACTACTGTGCTCCAGAGATCCGTGATGTCTCCAACAATCTTCCTCATTTACCTATATATAAATGACTTTTTACCTGAAACATTTAATCCGCTTCACTTTTTTCCGACGATTGTAACTTTATCTTTCAACTCTCGTTTTGAAATCCACGTTCAAATCTTTCAGAGGTTGAATTACAACGGTACCATGTAATTCAAAATTCATACCCATGCAAGGTATGTATGAGTATGAATCTATAAAATTTTACTAATTCAATTAAAAAAATTCCTTGAGAAATCCCATTTATTTGTAAGAAAATACAGTTTACTTAAAGCTCCCAACCCTTAGTCTTAAACTGCAAGTAACTTATATAAGCAAACTTTTTAAACATTTCTTTGAGCTCTCGTTCTACTACTACTATTTAAAAAAATATGTTTTTAAAGTTATTCCAAATTTAATTGGTAAGTTTTTTAGGCATTTGGCCCAACATGAGAATGCCTTTGGGCAGGTAATATTAATTAAGAGTATGTTTGTCACAAGACCTTCATCCCCCCATTCTGGAGTTTCAATCAAAAACAACCACAGGTCAAAAATTAATTGCGTTTGAATGAAATACAATCAAGGCGAAGTAATTAAAATGGCTGCGCATATGTTCACATAGCCGTTATATGGCTGCCTCCTTGACACTTATCTCATGTCAAACCGCACACAAAATAAAGCCGCCCAACACATAACTAAATGATTAATCAAAGGAAAGTTTAATTAAATTACCTTCCAGGAGGGTTGGCTAGGGTACGCCACTTAGCACAAACGAATACTTTTTTTTTTTACATTTGTTCGGCAACATAATTCACCCCCCCCCCCCCCCCATCTAGCGGAGGACAACCCACCTACAGGAGGTTGGCATATTGCTGGAATTGGAATTCGAGCGAGGGGTTTGGAGGATGATTTTTAGTATACCCACCACCTGCACCCAGTATATGGGTGTGGGTGGCTGATTGGCTCCTTCTTTATCAGTAGGCACGCGCGTTCATTTAAACTCATCTTAAATGGAATTTACAAAGTGAAAACAACCGCACACACCCCGGCCTCTGGCTCATCATGTCAAAACCACCCGCTGCTCCCCCGCCTCGTGCACTTAACACACAAAATTACATGATTATAGCTCAAAAGAGCTTGTTTCAAAATTAATTACCTTGTGTAATTGATAACAGCCTCATATAAACGCTCAAAGGGATGCCACAACCACCTTTCTCTCTGCTGGGAAGCTATCCCCTTCTCCTAGTCTTATCCCCAGCATGTACAATAACAGCTTATCAATAGGCTTTGTATAGTGATTGTGTTATGAGCCAGGAGTTTTTGGGGGGCGCAGGACCATCGTGGGTTAGGGTTGGACTGATTGAACTTTAGGACTTGGTGTCGGTGTCCTTACGGTGTTTTTGTTAGCCCGAAATAATAATTGGGTGCCTGGATGTGCTTAGTTGCTTTTGTTGATATTTCAAGCCCTCAAAACCTGGCTGATGACGAGAAAGACGAAGAGGATAAAGGGGGAAGTATGAGAAAGCGAGATTTGGGGTTTTGAAAATTTCATAATTCCCAAATAATCTTGTCCGTCCTGTGTAGAGTTCATGTATGATGCAACACACAACACAGATATTTACGTGTCAGCTGGACTCTAAGCTAAATGCCACAATAAGTGGGTGGGTTTGTGTGTTTGTGTGCGTATGCAGGATTTATACTCACGTAAATTCCTGACAAAACACCCTGAGGGTGCTTTTAAGTTAACTAAGCCAATATAAGAGCTGTCACAAACAATAAACGAACAAAGCTTTATGGGCCATTTCCTTTCAAAATTTGATTGCAAAATCTTCCACAAGGCTACTTTATGTGTGTTTTATACAACTCACCAACACCAACACATAACATCATAAGTAAATGCTCCAGCTCAGGTGTATTGGATTGGACTTGAGTTGATGGCAACAATTTTATTGTTTTAGGTTTTAGAGAATTTGTGAGGTATGTGAAAAGGTCCTAAAGGATGTTTGTTTTTGGTCCTTGAGTAATACTGTGTAGTTCTTTAATAAAAACAATGCACTTGGAAAGTTAAGTCGATTGATTTGGAACCCAAAAATTTCTTAATTAAGGCAATTTTATTAGTGAGGACATGCAAATGGAGTCCTTAGTGTGAAACCAAATCTATCTTCTTTACCAATGCTTATTTTTTTTTTTTTTTTTTTTTTTTATAATTAACGCGCGCACAAGGGATTATGTGTTTCCCTTTTAATGTAGAACACACTGCGCGGGCATTACGAAGATAGGGAGGGGAGAGATAGGAGGTGCCGATTAACATTGGTTTTGAATGTTTGCAGATCAAAATGGCAAGGGAAAATCCCGCCGGGTAAACTATTCCAAATTCGTGTCGTTCGGCTAAAAAAAGAATCCCTATATTTCACGGTACGTCCGAAATTGGGCTCAAGGGTGAACTGATGAGCATTCCTTGCGAGAAAAACTTTTAAGGGGAAACTGGCTACTTCGAGTGAACATTTTTTGTAAAAGAAACGATAAAATAAGGAAAAACATGAAACATTGCGTAGGTGTTCGAGTGGGGCAATTGTTTCAGCGGCAGTTCTATTACCTATCAATCTTAACGCTCGATTTTATATTCTATCAAGCAGGTTAAGCGATGTTTGCGAAGCACCTGCCCAGAGGTGGGAGTTATACTCGAGTTTAGGGCGTATAAACGCTTTATAAATTGTAGCCAGATCAGAAGGGGAAAAATACTTCTTACACCGATACAGAAAACCTAAGCACTTTGCACCATTCTTAGCGATCTCAAATATATGGTCGTTCCAACGGAGGTCGTCGTTGACACACATACCGAGTACTGAGAGCTTTTCGGTTTCTTCGATGTAAGTGCCATTCATGGACATGGCATTGGGGGAATGTTTAGCTTTAACGACAGAAGACAGCATTGAGTTTTCGAAGCATTAAACTCCACACGATTTCTAATACCCCATTTAACAATGCTGTATAAATGGGAGTTTAATGAGCTTGACATACGGCACCGTTGCAATTGTACGTCCGAAGGCGAAGGACGTGAATTATCGAACGAATATGAAAAGCTGAGGGTAGAGTCGTCAGCAAAACAGTTAAGTGGATTAGAAGTAACAGACAGAAGATCATTTATAAAAATGAGGAAAAGAGTCGGAGACAGAACAGAGCCCTGGGGCACACCAGCATTTATTTTATGGGAATCAGACTTGAATCCGTCCAATACAACTTGTATTGAACGGTCCAGAAGATAGCTTCTAATCCAACGAACAAGAGTATTATCGATCCCAAAAGCACGCATTTTCGATAAGAGAGCTTCATGCCAAACTCTATCAAATGCCTTGGAGATATCAAGAGCAATAATCTTACTTTCACCAAAGCGATGTAAAGATTTGTTCCACTGTTCGGTGAGATATGCCATCAGATCACCAGTGGAACGGTTGCTGCGGAAGCCATACTGACGGTCATGGAGAAGCTTACGATCTTCGAGATATTCCTTAAGCTGACGGTTAATCAGTGTTTCCATGACCTTAGAAAGAAGGGATGTCAGTGCTATGGGTCGGTAGGAGGAGGGGGAGGATGGGTCACCTTTCTTAGGGACAGGCTGGACAAATGCTGTTTTCCATCTTCTAGGAAAGATTTCAGAAGAGTAGGAGCGATGGAAAAGCTTACGCAGTGGCTTTGCCAGTGTGGAAGAACACCTCTTCAGAAGAATCGGGGGTATACCATCCGGGCCAGCGGATTTGTGTATATCGAGATCTTTGAGAACTCTTGCTACTGTACGAGTGCGGAAAAAAATGTGTCCCATGGAAAAATTTACATTCTCAAGTACAGGAGGGGCAACGTTGCTTTGAGGCAGCGTGGAGCTGGCAGCGAAATGGGCGGCGAGCAAGTTTGCCTTCTCTGAAGAGTAAACAATTGGTTTGTTATTGTCGATGAGCGTTGGAACCGAAGATGTCGAGGAGTTTTTTATATTTTTTACAAATGACCAAAAATTTTTACTGCCTTTGGGACACTGCAGAATAATTTTTGGTCATGCAAAAATTTGGTTCTTTCTATAACGGACTTGCATGAGTTCCTTGCTTGTTTGTGCTTAATGTATTTGACGTTATATCTTACAAATCAAACATCCCTTTTTTATTTTCTAACCATATTACAAAGCTTGTTATACTTTAAGAATTTAAACAGACCATTCTCATAAATATAGACTTCAAATAATTTTTGGAGGCTTTCGTAAACAAGGTACGTGTCAACTAACGTCATTTCTTTTAAGCCACAGAACCGAATTATATTTTCAACACAGAATCAAATCAGATATTTTTTAAATTGCTACTCGATAATTACTCAAGTACTTAACGATCGCTTTCTCAGAAATAATGCCGTCAATATGACTTTTAAGGAATTTCAAAAACAAGCTGCAAGTCAAATTTAGGGACCACTAACTGTTGGCAAACCAACTAAAAATTTAATTTGTAGGATGTATTATTTTTAGACTGCCTACAGAAGGTCCTATACAAGTTATTTTGGCGCACATTTTGCAAGCTATTTAACTGCTGTAAGACTTTTGTTGACAGGTGTTTCTAGCAGCAAAAAACTTTCCATGAAATGTTATTACCTTGTCTGGGCAAGTCATTTAATGACAGCTTAATGATAATAGATTGCTTTAGATGTTATAAAAAGGCCTTACCCAAGCCTTTTAATGACGGCTTTGCTGATATCATACTAACCTAATTTTTATACATTTTTATACATATAAAGGTTAATTTGTATTGCCACTGAGTACTTGCCAGCCTACAATATTAGTAGTACAAAAAGCAGTTTAAAAAAAATATATTTTTTTTGTTTTTTTGATAGTTTTGAATTTATATTGTATTATTTTTTTTAATACATTTTGTAGTTTTATTTGTCCTCAGTCAGTTCCCTTAACATACCATCAAACAACTGAAAACCAATATTTATTTAGGTTGAATAAGGCCCTTATAAGCAAGCCTTACACAAGTTCCTTGCATTTTGGTTTTCAGTAAACATCTTTGGAATCCCGTATATAGGACATTTTGATCCTTTATCAATTAGCATTGTATAGAGCTTTCCTAACTCATTTTAAAAGAGTTATAGCAGTTCATTTTTTATTTTTTGTTATTTACATTACATTATATTAGTTCATTACTATTTATTATTTGACAAATTGAAAAATTGGGCCTTGTACATCATGCTATATTGATAGTCGAGAAAAATTAGATCAAAGGTGAATTCCTTAAAACCATAATACTGCACATTACCATTATATTTCATTTCTGTAACAAAAGCTGTTTGCATTGACTTGTCGTGCAAAGCCTTATAGCAGCTATTATATGTTTATTTTTTAGTAACATCTTCGGAAAGCCATTTGAGCCTTTAATAACTAGCAAAAGTCACTTTTTAAGGCCTTATAACATCTATTGTTTCAGGTGTCAATGTTTGAAATGTGTGGCTTATGAAAGTCTAATCTATACAAGCTCTATGCAAGCTATTTCTTGGCAAATTAAAAAAAAACTGGACCTTATACAAGCTAAATTGTGAGTTGAGTTAGTTCAACAAGCCATTTTTATACTTGCTAGCTAAAATATATTATTTATACGGAGAAAAGTTATTTTTTAAGCAAAAATAAAGCAGATTCAAAAATAACAAAAAAATACATTAATTTTATATTATTACTTGATACCGTATACTACACGTTACCTTTTATGGCAAGCCAAGCGGTCGCTTGTAAAGTTTTTAAAACAGGAGGCCTTGTTTTTGTCGACAAGCGAATATAAATTTTGTTTATACCTCCATAGGCAAGCATTGCTTTGACTTGTTGTAGAGAGACTTATAGCAGCCATTATTGTTTTTAATTTTCAGTAAACAATTTTGGAAGGCCTAATAGAAGTAATTCTTAGCCTTTATCTATAAGTCCTATATTTATTTCAATAATTTGTATTTCAGAGATCAAAAAGCTGAAGAAACCTGCTGAAGCTAAGAGCAAAGCCAAGGAAGTGGTGCTGAAGAAGAAGCCCACGTTTGTGAAGTTTGGCATTAACATTATCACTAAGTTGGATGATTAGCTGGTTGTCATCGCTGACAATATCGATCCTCTTGAGATTTTCCTGTCCCTACTAACTTTTGCCGCGAAATGAGTGGATCATACTGCATTGTTTAGGGCAAGATGAGTTTAGTATAGTTGAACGCAACGAAATGGCTACCTTTAGCAAGAATTTGAAAGTCGTCAAGATGAAACTACATATAAATCACTGCACTAATAGTGCCAATTTTTGGAGTTGTTATTTCCCCTAGATTTTGTGTTTTCTCTTTAATGTTGATGTTTTCTTCTCTTTCTCTCTAAGATCGAACAAAATTCTTTTGAGTTCAGTAGAGTCTTGCAGTCGTGGAAAGAAAGACCTTGTATTTAGGCAGAGAAGGGTATTTAAAATAAATAATATTTAATAGTGGTGTTTGCGACTGATTTTCCAATTGCGTGGGTTGTTTTATTTTGTATTTATTTTAAATTGTTCCATTTCGTCTGAGCTACTAAAATGGGGACTGAAATTTTTTTTTTCAACTTTCTGAGTTTTTTACTTTTGTATTTTTCTGTAGCTTTCATAATAACGTTTTTTCGGACACAATAGGTCTTGCAGTGTACCTATGAATTAAATGTTATTTGTCTTTCTTTAACTTTTCAAAGATGGCGGTTGATCTTTGGAAATAGAACGGCTTATTCTGAAGTTATCATGGATTATAGCAAAGCATTGGCTCACCACGGAAGTTTTTGCAGCAATTCTTGAGTCACTTTTTTTTAATAATTAGAAGATCAAAACTTAGTGAGGAACAAATATAATTAAATAAAGTTGCGTTCAGGTTTCATTCTGTCTTATTTTACTCCCGTCTTATTACATGGAGCTATAGTTAAGTACGTGGAAACTGCTAAAAATCTAGGAGTGATCTTCAATAGACGTCTTGCCTGTGGGACACTAATATCAACATTGCTGTAGAGAAGACTTATGGGGTACTTCGTACGCTTTGGACCACTCAACCCTTCACCCCCATTTTAAAACACGTTGTCTTCTAGCTGTTCCTGCTCATACTTACGCATAAGTGAAATGTTGTATTATTGCTGCTATGTTTCGAAGCATAAACTTAAGCTGTTTTTAACAGCTGCTTTTAATATTAATTTAATAACTGGATAATTTATAACTTATTTTTTGTAATACAGATTTTTTTTTTTACTAATTTTCTTCTTTTTTTCTTCAAATTTAACGTAACTTTTTGAAGTTTTTATTTCTTTAATTAATCATACGTTTTATTCTTATCACTACTTTAAAAGATAATATTTATTACTGTGTTAAGCAAATTGTTGAAATAAATAAATAAAAATAAAACAAAATGTTGTCCGGAAATCCAGATCTTGACCAAAAAACTTATTTTTAGATGAGACTCATTTTTAGCTCAGCGGCTGTGGCAAAACCAAGTTTTGTAATCAACAAGTCTTCGACACAGCATTAATGCATTCGCAAAGACTTAATGCTTTATGCGGTTTATGGCTTGGTACCATCATCGGAATAATAATAATTCTTCTAGTAAAATAAAAATTTTATTCTTCCAGAATTTGGGTGTGTTCTAGCAATATTCATCCATATTTTTTAATCGAATTCGTCTTTTTAGAAGTTTGCTCTTAGAATCTAGATCTATATTGGACACAGACAGAAAGGCCAAAGTGTCCTATGGTATCCTCGAGTTTTTTGGGGTAGAGTTAGTTTTAAAAGCTGATCAATTTTCATCAACTACAAAAATTGCAGTATTGAGGTTCGGTTTTGTAGAGCACCCCTCCTCCGAAATGAGGTGACCATTATCGGAGGCCTTTTCGCAGTGCCCTCTATGCTGTGTCAAAGTTTTCTACAGTCTTACAGATGCTTTTAAAAGCAATAACAACTGAATTAATGAGTTTTTGTTTGCGTTTTACAATTCTCCCTCTTGAGACTTTCCTTGTAAGCCAGTAGCTTCAGACAGAAAAATCACATACATCGGAAATAATTTCTAGTTAGAATGGCTTTATTAGTGGCCCAATACGAAAATCCTAAGTTTTCCCTCTCGGCAGTGTTTGTTAAATGGAGAGGGGGGGGGGGGTAAATGACCACAAAAAGGGGGACTTTTGTGGTTTTTCGCTTGTTTGTTCTAAACTTACCAATACCTTCAAAAATGGCTTGAGTAAAAGTACGCCTCAAATGAGACCAAAACCAAGTTTCTTGGACTACCCCCTACCATATAACATTAGGTCAAAGTTGGGCCTCCAGGTGCGGATTGAAGGGCGGCGTGTCAGAAACTAAATTTTTTTTCACTCAAACCCTTAGACGCTTATATCTCGTTATGTAGAGGACCTAGGCGAATATGTTTCACATTGTCAGATAGATATTTATTTCAACTACATGATCCATATACCTAACATTTCTTGAAAAATAACTGTTTTCAGGAGGGGATTGAAGGGTGGCGTGTCAGAAAAAAATGTCTTCACTCAAACATTCGGACCTCTCTCGTTATGTGGAAATCCTAGATAAATATGATTTACATTGTCAGATAGATATTGAGGTAAGCTACATGATCCATGTACCTAAAATCTCTTGAAAAAATAATTGCGCCTCCAGCAGTGGATTTAAAGGTGGTGTGTCAGAAACTACATTTTTTCACTCAAACATTCAGATTCCTATATCTCGATGTGTAGAAATCTTCACTAAGTATGTTTTGCATTGTCCGATAGGTATTTAGTCCAGCTACCCAGCGCATATATCAAAAAATAACTTTAAAGAATAACGCCGCCTCCAGAAGCGAACCATCCAGGGTCGCATGTCAGAAAATACACTTTTTCACTCAAGCCTTCACATGCCTATATCTCGTTACCTGGACCTATTGCCAGAAAGGTATTAAGTGCAGCTACCTGGTTCATACATCAGGATTTTTTTGAAAAGATAACTGCGCCTCAAGGAGCGGATTGAAGGGTCACGTGCCAGAAAATGCATTTTTCACTCGGCTTTCCGCGCCTATATATTGTTATTTTGAGGTCCTAGGTGAGACTGTTAGATTGGTATTGATTCCAGCTACTCGTACAATAATAAATAATAAAAATAATTATTGCACCGCCAGGAGTGAAATGAGTGGAAGGTTATTCGTTAGCCCCACTATTCCTTATTGTTGCTAATATTTTTTTTTTAAATTATGATTATTTTTGTGCTTGAAAAAGTTTTTAGGAAAAACCGTTTTATTTAAAAACCGTTACTAAGATTTTGAAAAAAATATTCACACTTTTTCAGATTTATTAAGGAACTATTTCTCGTACTTTTATCGACCAATCAAAATGACCAAAAATCGAATAAAAACTTTGAATTGCTCTTAATACATTTTAATTTTTATTCGAAACTGGGACCGCACATAAGAGCAAGTACGTGCGATCCAGTCGTGCAATATATTTTTCATTGTCACTGCCAGTTATGCAGTGACTCAAATGAGTTAAATTTCAAGAGTCTTCTAATCTTAGCTGAATTTGGTTTGGTGATCGCCTTATTCATGAGATTCAGACGGGATGATGCCGTTATTGTTTTTGCCATTTTTGCTTGAGTTGGTTGTGGCTTGGAAACGGCGGTGCGAAATAAGGCCCCATATAAAACGGCCTCAAAAATAAAAATTAAATAAGGCCCCAAAAATGGGGTACTTTTTCATAATGAAATAAAAGTTTTTTTTTTGTTTATGAAATTACGCACCAAAAAATGAAAAAAGACCCCAAAAACAAAATGAAAGAAGATCCCAATTTTTTTGAACAAATAAAAAAATAAAAACAAAAAACCTAACACACTTAGGCTAAACTAGTTTTGCCTAGGCATTTCTTGAGGTTTTAGCCCCCTTCTTGGGCTCACTATAGGATTTGGAGTATTTGCAAGATTGGGTTTATGCAAAAGTTCTTTAAATAAAAAAAAAAACCTTGCACATACCCAACCTTGCACCTTTTCCAAATCCTATAGAGCCTAAGCAGGGGGGTTGCAGGGGGGCAGCGTGCCCCCATATCTTCTTCATACTAACACTTATCAAAGTGGGACATATCTTTAAATTTTTTGTTTGTGCTTATACTGGCCTATATATTCGACATAATACTTTTGTGGGGTCTTATTTCATTCTTTGATATTAGGGGCCTTATTCATTATGAAATATAACCCCAATTCTAAAAATGAAATTATGCCCAAAAATAAAGATTTTGTTGTTGTTGTTGTATTCTTAATATACTTTTAGGCCTTATTTCGCACCGCACTTGGACACTCATGCGATTGGTTTTTGCAATAAGATGTAAAATGATGTCCAGTTTTATTTTTTATTTTAACATTTTTACAATTAAAAACTAAATAACTCTGAATGCGGCACCAGTATCCAAAGCTCAACACCATCGTACAACACGAACGTATGGTAGAGTCGCCGGCTCCTTTAGCCTATTGTTGTGGCGCGAACTAATTTGAATTTAGTTTTACGTTCAGCTTATTCTTCAAATGTTGCATATGCAAGAGAGTACATAATTCTGCCGGTGTTTAGTGAGGAATTCCAGGTTTACGAGACACTCTAATAGATTTCCCGATCTATGCTTTGAACTTAGTGTTCAATATCAAACTCCAGATCCTAGAGTTCGATGAAGAGACATGCATCACATTGACCTATAGTTCACTTAACTTATGTATAATAAGAAAATTAAAATTAACAAAGTTCACAAAAAGCTGTTGAAATGTCACATAAGAAAGCCAAATCTTTGATTTTATTTAAAAAGTCATCCACATGATTAGTAGGAGAAGCAATTAAGAAGCTGCATTGGCATAGTGAATGTTACCACGGAGATAGAACAAAAGATTCAACATTCCGATGTCATCGACAATAGACTCCCAGTTGACAAAGAAATCATGAGTGATTTCTGGAATGAGATCTTGGGATCTCAATCAAATCCATCCGTGTGATCCGAGATCTGAGGAGAAATTCATAGCTAAGTTATGGTATAAGAAAGAAGTTTTTCAAGTCATCCATGAACAGATCGTAATTTGCAAATGTGCCCAAAGGCAAGTTGTTCCAAGGAAGATAGCTGAACCCTGAAAGCGCTTCCGGTTTTGAGATATTTGCTCTCTGGTTTTGGGCTTCAAGGACAACATCGAGAATGGTTTGGGCTGACTTAAGGAGAGAAGTAATAACAAGAATGTTGTTTGTTCTGGTTGAAGGAAAAACTGAAATCTCTGGAATATAGCAGGGAACTTGTGAAGTTTGTTGGCTTTTTGTGGAATTTGAATCCTTGCAATATCTTATAAACACTCTTAAAAATCTGGAAGCTGTAGAAGGTTTTAATGTATTTCCTTTTTGACCCTGTGCCTGACTGCTACTCCAGCAGATAGGCATCATTATAGAGCATATTATGACTTCAACTGGCCCTGGGCATTTTCGCTGACTATATGCATTAAGCATTGAAGTATCATGGACCGAATTATCAAATATTGAACCAATCGCACTGCTAACGAAACCAAAGCGCCAAGCTTTAAGATTTTGACAGTAAACACCTACTTTTAAAATTTGGAAAAAATTGCAATACCAAGGTCTGCAAAGAAATAAAGAAGTAAAAATTAAAATACGTTCATTTGAGGCTCAGCGAGCAATAAATCCTCTGCCCTTCATAAAACCTCTCTTGTCTGTAGAAGTTTCTTAAATTTTCCCATCCCGAAATAATCTATTGCAAACAACTAGACATTTGGAAAATTAATAATTTTTAAAAACTACCATTTCCAGGCTGGACATTCCCTCATATAATGCCAAACTTATTCTACAACATTTGATTCGCATTGAAGTTCATTCATCCATCGGCCGACAAGAACTACGCCACTGACGAGGACCAACGGACTGCTGCTGCTGCTGCTGGAGGCTGAAACTTCCTATCCTCCGGACGAAACAGAAACCTTTTACTACAAATCAATTCATATCACTTATGGAGTAATATTTTATCCTGGTGGAATAAAAATCAATAACCAATCCTTTTTATCCATCCAAACTGTAATTCATTCATTAAATCTAATTCAATTTTTTTTCTTCTCCCATTTTTTTCTTTTTCAATTATTTTTTTTCTTTTTTTAAGGGAACAACTTCGCTGTCTTTACCCGAGGGATGAAACAAAGCAATTACATTATCGCATACATTTCCATTATTCCAACTCCAATCTAGTCGCAGTGGCATTAGGAAAGGGGGTTGGGTTGGCGCTGGGGTATGGAATGGAATTGAGTTTAGGGATGGTGGAAAGATTGGGATTGGGATTGGGTGGCGAGTACAGAGATGAAGAAGAGCAGTGGCAGCAGAGGAGCCAGAAAAGCCGTCATTGTCATTGCCATGAGTGCTTTGGGTGAAAGGAAAAGGGATCAACTACTATCATGCAGGATGACGATAGACACACAGCAGAGGCTAGAGATATACGGAATGGTGCGGTGGAGAAGAAACTCTATATCTTTGGCAAAATGTTTTAGCACTTTTTAGTAGCGTGACGCGCGTCGCGCGACGAAGGAATGAATGGAAATTCAATCTGTTGTAGATGTTCGACATTTTGACACCCATCCAGGGATGGAGTGGCTTAAAGATATTCAGACCAATCGATAATGTTTGGATTATTATTATTCGAAAGTTGATCGTTTCTGCTGCTGAATTTGGAACACCTTTGTGATTTATTACTTTCTCGGAGTGCGGCATCATGAACCTTCACCTGTTGCTGGAGTTTGTAAAAATTATACTAAAAGTGTTGATTTCGTTGAATTCTGTAGTTAATGGAATGCATGAATCTGGATAGGATTATAGCAAGACAGAAGTATTCATAAGAGGCATCAGGTTTGGAAGTATTAGAAACTGAATGGCTTGTTGAAATTAATTAAGTTAAATGACGAATAAAAAAAATCTTACATTTTTATAGTTAATTTCCCAAATAGCGCTTGAAGAAGTCAAGTTAATTCCTTACTTGGTGGGCCAGTTTCAGGGAAATGTTTTTACCTCGATCACTTCATTTGAGTGAACATTTACTCTTATTTCTCGTCTTTTTAACTCAGGCAAGGTACTCAATAGGTGGAGAGTGTATGTTCATTAATTTTAGATGTCCAAATTACTTGAACGTTGATAACGCGTCAAGATGTGTACACTGTACCGCCTTCTTTCAATCTTTAGTGGTTTAAGTAGTGCGTTTTTCAGCTGAATTCCCGTCTTCCTTGATCTGATTTTTTTTGGATTTATATTAAAACCATTTGGTTTTGTTGAAATTCTCTTTGTTTGGTGTTAACTGCATCTTACATTTTTTCTTACTCCATATAAACCGACACCAAGAGCATCATGTTCGAATAAGCCGATTCAGAGGTTCCTTGGTTGTGAGATCATAACATCCGTTGTAGAACTTTTGATATCCTGGAAACACTGTTTCAAAACATTCCAAAAACTTGTGATGCATTTTGTCAAATTAGGGCTCAGAGGCGTTATCTCCCGGCAGCTTTTTAATATTAGTTCTTCTCTTTGCAACCCGATTTCTTTTTCCAATTAACCACCAACTGGCACAGTTCTTCGTTGTATTTTCTTCTCGACACTCCGTTAATAAATACGGGACCAAAGAGAAAAGAAAAGGAGAAAAGGCTTTGCTCCTCAATTTTCTCTGGTGTTGGCGCGAGAGTTCTGCACTCATGATACAATAATACAAGGTATGCTCACTTTGGCTGATTATGCGCGTGACGTCACATTCTTCTGATTTTTGTTCTTGGAGAGTGTAAATAAATGTATTAATTTGCCGATTTTTTTTATTGTTTTTTATGTTTATTGTTCTTATAATCATAAAAAAAATCGTTTAAGCCATCAGTTTTAAAATATAATCTTCACTTAACAAATAAAATAATAATAAAAGAAGAATGTGACGTCATAAAATATCAAGATGGCGATTTGTATGCGTCTAGTGAGCATACCTTGTATTCTGTGTATCATGTTCTGCACTATTCTTTCAAGCATAACAGCGCATCACCTTGTCTATAAATTCTTTTCTGATTTCAAAGGTGTCGGTGAGGTTTTAACCGGAACAGCGTGCGTTTTCCATCGTCAGCTTGTACAGGCGGACGAGAGTTACGACTGCTCATTGCTCTATATAACTCTGTCATACGCGGCTTTGAAATCGATGAAAAGGTGGTTGGTACCGATTTGAAGTTTTTGGTGTTTTTTCCTAGATCTGCCTTAATTTAAATATTTGCTCGATAATTAACTTTCCTGGCCTCTGACAGTGAAACACTGCGACTGCCTTTGGAGCTACTCTCAAGACCGTCACAAAATAAAGCAATTCAATTTATTTTTTAAAGGAGTGTCAAACTGTCGTTAAGGTTTTATAAAAATTGGTCTCATTTGAAGGTCTCTTCAACAACTATACAGGCGGGACTCTATGAAATCTTATCTCGAGATAAAAACAAAGTAACCTTACAAATGAATGGTCAGGAAATAAAAGTGGACCAAAATGCCTCCCTTGTGGTATATGTGGCAGTTATATTGTTTTCGTGAACTCTGTCAAATATTTTTTTGAGCACCATTCCTGTCCTTTCCCACCTAACATTAAAATAACTTACAATTACGTTAAATGACCACAGGTAAAAAAATTGGCACGACTGGGTCGCACGTACTTGCTCTTAGGTGCCTAATTGCATTGGAAAGCAAGATCTTTGATAGAAACAAGTAACATTTGGTTGAAAATAACACAGTTACTTATATGAAGTATTAAAAATATCTATCCTTAACGGTTTTTAGTAAAAATGAAGTACGCCATCACACGTCTTGAATAATAAGGAATTTATGAAAAATTTATTTGTACGACCGGTTTTGATAAAATCCTATTTTTTTTAGTTTTTTTAAAAAACTTTTTTTTTTAAATTTTGGTATGCAGTTTTTTAGAATTTATTAATATACATGTGAATATAAAATATAAAATAATTTTTTTTGATTAGTTTTCAAAATATTGATTTTTCAAAAAAAAAATTCAAAAATTAATTATAATTAGAAAAAAAAAGTTATTCAAAATGTTGGTACGCAGAATTAATTTGGCTACCTATGTAGATCTTTTCAAATATAAAATTTGACAGAAATCCAAAGAGCCGTTACCGAGAAAGCCAACAATTAAGAAAACCATTATATGAAAGGAACCGTTAATAGACTTTTCCCGTAAATTTGGTTCTAATCAAAAGATAGCCAATACCAACAAAAAAAATTTCAAAAAATTTCATTAAAATCGTTAGAGCCGTTTTCGAGAAAAATAAGCTTTTCCTAAACATTCATATGGCAGGTACCGGTATTTTTAGGCCTAAAATTAAAATTTCAATTTCCCCTCTGGGGAATGTCAAAAGAATCAAACACATCAAATTTGATGATAATCGCTTAAGCCGTTTAGGCTGCAGCTCGTTATACATACTGACAGACAGACAGACAGACAGACATTTTTTGTCGATCGCAATGTCGTGTTTCATTGTTATCTCAATTTTTTTTATATTCACGAATCCTAAACTTGCCTTATAGTCCCTAAAATCGCAAGTAAAAATGAGCATATTGGAAGGCAAGATCTTTGATCGAAACAAGTAACATTTACGTACAAAAATAACACGTTTTGAACTTTTGAATAGCGTCAAAACCACAACCCTTAACGGTTTTTAGTAAAAACGGAGTTTGCCATTTCACGTCTTGTATAGTTACAAATTAATTTAAAACAAAAAGTTATTCAAAATTTTGATACGCAGAATTAATTTGGATACCAAAATCTTCTCAAATATAAAATTTGGCAGAAATCCAAAGAGCCATTACCGAGAAAGCCAAAAATTGAAAAACCGTTACATGAAATGTACCGTTAATAGACTTTTCCCGTAAATTTGGTCCTAATCAATTAATAGTCAATACCAAAAAAAAAAATGTACTCTAAAAAATCTTCTTAGCGGTAGTAAGCTCCGAAAATGTGTCCATTAGTATAGGTAATCTACCTTGAAATGTTACCTCGAATCAGCTTGTAAGGCTATTGTAGATATAAGACCATGTGTTCTGTGTAGACGGGATTCAAACACAAGAATATTTTCAATTAGAGATCGTGCAATATTTAACCAAAAAAAGCTTCTAGAGGCAGTCATCGTAAGGGATGTTAAGGATACTTGCTTCTACTCATTTTAATACATCCATAGCTGGCCTTCAACTCGACTCTCCAACATATGGTTTCCAAAATCAAAACAATCGGCTTAGAAAGAACTGGCTAGAGGTGATAAGTGGTAGAGTTATCTGAATTGGGCAGAAAGATCTGGGATCTAACCTCGTAACCAATGGAATTACTTGAAACTTTAAAGTATCCAAATTTAATCCCAACATTCTTCTTCCAAAAAGCTATTCATTAATAAAGTTTATATGTATTTCGGTTGTTTAATTATAATAATTACACATTTGGATCAAATTGCGGCCGTTTTAATTTAATTTAAACTATTCCCCGCAATCCATTACTCACATGAACTATTACAATTTCACAAATATAATATCCCTGTTGATCAAAGGGATAACTAATAATTTACACTACACCCCTTCCCCGCCCAATTTCTGACACCATTTAATTCAAATAGTAAATTATTAGATTTTCACATGAGTAACCCAGGAACCCTTTCACTCCAGAGCTAATATGACAAATTACAATGTAAAGTTCACCCTTTAATTACATTAACAAACACAGAATAGCTACACCAACGACCAGCGCCCACATCAAGATAACGTCCAATCCATTTTAATTACACAAGTTACTTCCAAATCACACACCTTCAATACTGGCATTTCCAAAGAAATTTAATAGCCAAAGCAAACCAGGATAGAGAAACACATTCCAGCAGCCTTTCAATCTGCCTAATGGCGACAAACTGAAGTAAAAAAAAAACAACAACATGTATCCTTTTACTGCCACATATTCATGTAAACTGTAATTCAATTAACAAATTAATAAACAAAAACTATTTCTGGCTTTAATGTGCGGTGTTGTGTGGCCGCACATTCCATCCAGGCCTGGCTTTACATGCCACAAGCGACTCACCCACAAAAAATTTGTGCGTTGTTTTAATGTCATTCATTACATTAGATTTGGTGTGTGATGGGTGAGTCCTGGAAGCTAGGACATGACCAGAGAGGACGCTTCACTTTACAAGATGAGCCTTTCAATTCGCTAATTGCACTTAATTACTAAAATCGGTTACATGATTGTTGTGTAATCTAACCCGTTCTAGTCAAATGTGTCACATTTTGGCACCCATTTCACTCCCATTTGACAGTTCGTATGTTGGCTGCGATACACACTTTGAATGCGCAACGCAGGACGCAATTTAGCAAATGTGACCACAAGTACATTAGTTTCAATTAAACTGAAAACACAAAACAAAACTATCGCTGTTGCACATTGGAAACGTTTTTTTTGCGACTCCAAAATCGCAAATGTGTTTCCAGCCTACGTGAACTTAAAAACGTTGAATTATGATTAAAAAGTCAGTGCTTTTCCTTAAAACAGTAATCAAGTGATTGTCAATTTTTCCTTCTTAAAGGAGAATCCAAAAGATACATTTAACTTCAGCAATTCCCATTAACGGAACAACAAAATATTGTAATCTCTTAACCTCCCCGCCCCCTGTCACATTGTCATCACAGGGAGTCCTCTCTGGTGTCCTTGTCGAAGAGGGAATTTTATTTTAATGAAATTTACTATCCAGATATTTCGTTCGACAATTGCATGAGTTATCTCTGAGATATGAATTTCAGCAATAACCGTGATTAATTTTTGTTAGTCCAGGAATTAGCAATCAACTAAATGGCATCCCCCGTCTCAGTAGCTAGCAATGTCATCACTGATGCCACACCAACCAACCCAACCCAAGCCAACCATCCAACCAACATAGCGACGCGACAGACGGCCAGTCACACTCCTTCATGGTGATCGATGTACTCCGTCGAACCGTTTTCTATATCCGACGAATCCCCTTTCCTTCTTGCAGGACTCGCACATTTCTCTGAATTATTTTTTTACCAGCAATCTCTCTAATAGCATTCTTTATATCCTGCTATATCCTGAACATGCCATCGAATCTTCTAAAATGTCAAAATACTTAAATAACGAGTATGGAGAAGGCTTTTAGATTATTATATTATCATACACGATATTGTTATGGGTTGGGTGGGAGGTACATTGGGGAGAGGGATGAGGGTGATTTTTTGACGTCCGCTTCTTGGAATTAAACATATTTAAGTTTTTATTTTGACATTAAGGGATGTTTTAAGAAAATTTCAAGATGAAACTTTGAAATGAAATGAAATGAAATGAAATGAAATGAAATGAAATAAAATGAAATGAAATGAAATAAAATGAAATGAAATGAAATAAAATGATTTTTAATGAAATGAAATGAAATAAAATGATATTTAATTAAATGAAATGAAATGAAATGAAATGAGAAATGAAATTAGAAATTAAAATTGAAATGAAATGAATTGAAATGAAATGAAATGAAATGAAATGATATGAAATGAAATGAAATGAAGTAAAATAAAATAAAATGAAATGAAATGAAATGAAATGAAATAATATGAAATGAAATGAAATGAAATGAAATGAAATGAAATGAAATAAAATTAAATGAAATGAAATGAAATGAAATGAAATGAAATGAAATGAAATGAAATGAAATGAAATGAAATGAAATGAAGTAAAATAAAATGGAATGAAATAAAATTAAATAAAATGAAATGAAATGAAATAAAATGATATTTAATGAAATGAAATGAAATAAAATGATATTTAATGAAATGAAATGAAATAAAATGATATTTAATGAAATGAAATTTGAAATTAGAAATGAAATGAAATGAAATGAAATGATATGAATTGAAATGAAATGAAATGAAATGAAATGAAATGAAATGAAATGAAATGAAATGAAATGAAATGAAATGAAATGAAATAAAATGAAATGAAGTAAAATAAAATAAAATGAAATGAAATGAAATGATATGAAATAAAATGAAATAAAATGAAATGAAATGAAATGAAATAAAATTAAATTAAATGAAATGAAAAGAAATGAAATGAAATGAAATGAAATGAAATGAAATGAAATGAAATGAAATGAAATGAAATGAAATGAAATGAAATGAAATGAAATGAAATGAAATGAAATGAAATGAAATGAAATCAAATCAAATCAAATGAAATGAAATGAAATGAAATGAAATGAAATGAAATGAAATGAAATGAAATGAAATGAAATGAAATGAAATGAAATGAAATGAAATGAAATGAAATGAAATGAAATGAAATGAAATTAAATGAAATGAAATGAAATGAAATGAAATGAAATGAAATGAAATCAAATGAAATCAAATGAAATCAAATGAAATCAAATGAAATCAAATGAAATCAAATGAAATCAAATGAAATGAAATGAAATGAAATGAAATGAAATGAAATGAAATGAAATGAAATGAAATGAAATGAAATGAAATGAAATGAAATGAAATGAAATGAAATGAAATGAAATGAAATGAAATGAAATGAAATGAAATGAAATGAAATGAAATGAAATGTAATGAAATGAAATGAAATGAAATGAAATGAAATGAAATGAAATGAAATGAAATGAAATGAAATGAAATGAAATGAAATCAAATCAAATGAAATGAAATGAAATGAAATGAAATGAAATAAAATGAAATGAAATGAAATGAAATGAAATGAAATGAAATGAAATGAAATTAAATGAAATGAAATTAAATGAAATGAAAATAAATAAAATGAAATTAAATGAAATGAAATGAAATGAAATCAAATGAAATGAAGTAAAATAAAATGAAATAAAATGAAATAAAATGAAATAAAATGAAATAAAATGAAATAAAATGAAATAAAATGAAATGAAATGAAATAAAATGAAATGATATGAAATGAAATGAAATGAAATGAAATGAAATGAAATGAAATGAAATGAAATGAAATGAAATGAAATGAAATGAAATGAAATGAAATGAAATGAAATGAAATGAAATGAAATGAAATGAAATGAAATAAAATGAAATGAAATGAAAGGAAATGAAATGAAATGAATTAAAATGAAATGAAATGAAGTAAAATGAAATAAAGTCGGATTTGGAGTATGAGTTTGAGTTTTCGTTGAAGTTGAAGTTGGAGTTGGTGAGATATGTATGTCATGTTGAAATTGGAGTTTGAGCTTGAATTGGAACTGGAGTTTGATTATTTGATTTGGTTTTAAAATTTGAGTTGGATTTTGAATTCTAGATATGGCTGTGGTGGGAGTTGGAGCACAAGCAACGACCTTACACATGAATAGCGTTCGTATAAAGTCATGCAATTGGATAACTTCCGGCTTAGCTTATATTTTTTCGGAAATGTAAGCTCTTTAAGGAAATTTTGACGCAGTTTAATTTCGAACCTATGATGCAATATTTTTAACTACTCACGCCGATAAAAGCCCACCTTCCTTGTAAATATAAGCAAAGCGAACTCATTTAATTGACATCAAATCCATCTTTCGATACTTTTCCTAGTAATTAAGCACTGCAATGTGCTGCTTTCGAATCCCCCACCACCCGCATCCTAATAATCCACTTGTACTTATGTACCACCATTCTCATCAAACTAACACACTCGCATTCAGCTCCTCGTTCCTCTCATTATGACGTGGCAATTTCAGTTTAACCTCATCTTATTCCCACAATTGAAACCTGAAATGAGGGTAACTGAGTGAAAGACGTAATTAGTGTATTTGACGTTAATTCACTTAGAGCAGATTAATGAGCAGAGCATGAAGGATGTATAATACCACCCACCCACCATCAATCCCACCCACGCCATCATCCATTTCCAATCCTAGAGGTAGCTGCTATACAAAGTGTATGTTGAATATACACATACATGCACACAATTCGCGTTTGTGTGTGGAGTTTTTGGATCCGAATCCAGGATAAACGTGTGTTCAGTGTGCAATTTTGGGTTAAGGGAAGAAATGGAGGTTGGTTTTAATGAAACAAGCGAGGATAATTGCATTGACGAGGAATTGAATGACTTGTGGAAACATTATTTTTAAAAAGGTTTTTCCTTTGAAGAACGACGATGAGGGTTGGATTATTTTGGTTCTCATCTCTGCTTAATGATGTATTCGTTAAAATTCATGTCTCAAGATTTTACAAACAATAGAAATTGTACCCACATGTGTCCTATTAAAAAAATGCTTTAAAGCTTTAGCCATTAAGCTTCTCATTAATCTTTCTAGAATCCTTTTAATGAGGCATTTTGTAGTTTAATATATCTTAAAGTAAAGCACAAATGGGAGAAGTAATTCTTCCGAAAACTTTAATTAGAAAAAAAGAACAAAGTCCTAAATTAAGTTGAAATAAAAAATCCTTCTTTTCATTGACACTGCGTGCCTTCAACCAATCAACAAAATAGGACAACAATTTATAAAATCAAGAACAACAAGTTCACGTAGTCCTGCGAATTTACTTTCTATTCAGAACTGATGATGGTGTGTTGTGGTGCGGAACTGATGATGAGGAACGCCACCATAATGTACACCTCAAAAACTGTGTACGCCTCCTTCTAATGCTCCAATCCCCCTTCCCTCATCAAAATCAAGCCAAAGGCCTTGAATTTGACGTGCATACGCCTAGGGGCCCAATGTATTCCCATACCATTCAATTTAGAAACTGTAAATGTAGCAGCCATGCTGTTGGGGCTGATGATGGTGCGCTGCAGACGGGAGTTATACAACATTTCGTTTTGCCACAATCAGGAGCTGTAATTTGCCGATTCAAACCTCGTTACGAACGTTTCACGTTGTATATAGTCTCATGATGAGACGTTTGTTCTGCGCTTCAAATGATATTCCCACCATCATCATCATCAACGACAGCATCACCATCATCAGCAGAAGCAATGGGTACTGATTCATGAATCCTAGTTCCAATTCCAAAGGACATACGGTTCAAGTGTGGTACACGGTTGGGCAGTCATCGGTTACAGGGTCGGATTTTAATATTTTTAGGAGACTTACAGATATTATAAATATTTGTTGGGTATACTTAGTTTTAAATTTGTAACTTTGTAAGAATATTTTTGACGTGATAACGTCTTATAAATCGATGACAGGCTACACGTACGAAATAACTTGACTCATGCTGATAAGACTCATCACTCATGCTAACCGTGATACTGTGGTTCTTTCAATCAAAATCAATCGCAATCAATCCAGGCGAACATGTTCCTTTTCAGGAGCTTATTCCCAAAATAATTCCACTCAAATTCAAAACGAACAAGAAGAGAAAAAGAAAGAAAATAGGCGGAGTTTTGTTAAAGTAAAAAGTAGATGTAGATATTGGGGTGTGTGTGTGTGGATTTAACAGATTTGTGGGTGTGAGTTAACGGGATGTATGTTGGTGTTGCTGCCATCAATGTTTTCTTATGACGTTATCACGTAAAACTATCGTCCGTAAACTGACTTTACAGACAACCAACTCTTTTCTTTACTAGGATTTCAATTTTTCGGCACAGTGGATCGAGAATAAGGCGACTATTCTCTCATTTAAGACCTCTAGATGATGTCTAACATGCAATTATATAGAAATTTGAAAAAATGCACCACTGCCCCGCTAAGTTTTAGTTAAAAAGGGGGTATCGATCATTAAAGACGTTCATTAGAACTAGCATACAATATATAATAAAAATCGCATTTGGTCGATTGTTTTAACTTCATTCTTAGTAGAAAACTTCCCAGCTGACTTAAGCACACTAGAGAATTTTCAGTTCCCGATTGGAGTATTGGGCCATTGTTAAAAAAGTAAAAGATGTTCATGAATGTTCCACTTATTCCACAATCTGCGGAATAAGTGGTGGTGTCATTGTAGCGAACGAGGCAATTGCTCCGAATACGGTTTAAACTGCACTTAGCTTTTGTACACATTGAATATAATGGTAAAAAGTTAAGGAGCAAAATAACGAAGAGGGGTGCGTCATAGAGTAACAATATATAATGAGAGAATATCCTTCTTTTGACAATGCCTACGAGCTTAAACTGTCTTCTCATTGACCATTTCGGATAAGTATCGGGTTTTCCAATAGGGACTTAACAACTTTGAATTTAATTTGTGAACGCACCCTTTCACTTATCATCAAACTATCATTGTCAATTTATTCAGTAAACTCAACATTTTCATAATGGTAAGGTACACGAGCGAGCAACGTGTGCAAATTATAAAATTTTTTTACTGAAATTCGGAGTCGTAGAACGCAACTTTAAGAGCGTTGAATTGTTGAATTTCATCGCAAAATCGTCTTCAGTGACGAAGCTCATTTTTGGCTCAATGGGTTCGTCAATAAGCAAAATATGCGTTATTTGTCGGGTGAAAATCCACATCTGCTTCAGATTCATGAAGCATCATCGAAAAAAAATAATTGTTTGGTGCGGTTTGCGTGTCGTCAAGTTACTGTGGATGGCCAGCCTTATCGCGCCATGATTACCGATTATTTTTGGCCCGAATTCGAATCCGAATCGAAAATTGCTTTCAACGAATCGACCGCTGCAAACGTGCCCGCGGTGGCCATATGAACGAAGTCGAGTTCCATTCATAAATGTTCTGATTGTAAATACTTCAAGCCGATAACAAGCTGGGAGCGATAAAGAGCAGACTGCATCTGCTCAGATATCAGGTTACTTTAAAATACCTTGAACTAGTCTCCTTAACTTAGTCACAGCCCAAAACTATCGATGGTATCTTATGAGAATGGCAAAATTGATTAATAGTTATAACCTCTGCTGGATATCGGGACATATATAATATTCAAGGTTCCTATTGCCACATCGAAAATAATGCTAAATCAAGAGGAGCAAAAATCGACTCGGTTCACTATCAAGTTGCTGTCAAACTTCGCCTATGCCGATGGTTTATCGCTTGAGCCCAAAAGACGAATGGCGACTACTTCAACAAGCCATAAAAACACAGCCTCAGAGAATCTTGGACTTTTCACGACACCCCAAGAAACCACTGGTTCGACTCCAAATGTGCTCAGGCAAAAAATGTCAAAACAGAGGCATACAGACCGTGGCTCCTGAAGAGAACTGGAGCATTTTATAATTTTTACGTTGATTGAAATAAGGATGAGAAACGCTTGGTGAACTAAAGATAAAACTTTAACCAGTTGTCAAATTGCGATTATGGCCAAAATCCCGCCATCATCGATCTGGCCTAGTCAACTTAAATGACAGCCAACAAGAACTCCATTTGCCCGACCAAAATGAGATCAAAGTAGCTACTGTCAGTTGGATGAAAGTATGCGATGAAAGTATGCCTAATGATTGGAATCTTAATGCTATCTGGCTGATACACAAAAAAAGAGATCTACTACACTGTACCATCTATAGACGAATGAGCATTTTAAACATGGTCTATAATATCGTGTTCAACATTTTATGGAAACATCTGAAGCCGTTTACTGACGAAATAATAGGTACTTACCAAAACGGTTTGAGACGTTAATAATCTACGGTCGACCAACTATTCATACCACGCCAGATCCTGGGGAAAATCCAAGATTTTAAGACTAACACCTCATCGATTTTAAAGGATGCTACGACAGTGTAAACAGGGATAAGCTTTATGATGTCAAGCTTTGAAATTCCTGCTAAAGTAATACGTCTTATCAGGGTGACGTTGAAGAATGCTCACTGCTCCGTCAAAATTGGTAGGGATACAATTTAGACCTTAGGCACCACCACATGGTTAAGACAAGCTGACGCACTGCTATAAATAAATATAATAAATAAATAATAAAAGCTTGAAACACAACACCCAGGCCAATACTACTATCTTAATAAATCAACAAAATTACCAGTTTGCTGACAACATTGATTTGATAGGAAGAATAAAACAAGCAATAACCGGTGCTTTGATTTCCATGGAATCAGCAGAAGCAGACTAGGACAGATAATAATTAAAGAAAAGACGAAGTAAATGCTTTTATCAACAAAAGTCCAATCTCACAACCAGCCAGAAAGTGACTATTGATAAGTATAACTTCGAGGAAGTCAGTGAATTTATCTACCTGGGCACTGTTGTAAACACAGGGAACAAGATCAGCGTAGAAATCAAACGTGGAGTCACTCTTGCTATTCGCAATTTCTTTGAGCTATACGAAAGCAATTGAAGGATAAAGCCCTATCGAGAAGAACCCATGAGACGCTATACAAACACTCATCGTCCCGATCCTGCTTTATTGTGCAGAAGCATAGAATTTCCTAGTCGGATGAATTTCTCGAGGCCATACCCGAGGAATTCAAAAGCCGAGGAAGACCTAATATTCGATAGAGCTATCAGGTAGAGAGAGACCTCCGACTGCTTGAGGTGCGAAATTCGAAAGATTGAGCTGGCTCGAGCGTCATATAAAATCAGCCCCAGGAGCAACATATTGTAAATCGCCATTAAAAACAAAATAAAAAGGTAATTTGGTACAATATAGGTTTTAATCAGTGTTAGGGCTTTCTGATCTTTAGCAGCTTTCAAAATAGCTTCGCCATAATTATTATCTCAACAAAGCGCCATCTAATAAGGCAAGAAGGCAAGTGGCAAGGCTTGGTGTGTTTTCAAATGACTTTTGCAGGAGCTGCATGAATGAAGAAGAGGAGGAAAAAATTCCACGATTAAGTGTAGGCCTCTTCAACTAGCTCGGCACTTAGCGAACTGTCTCTAATTACGTATTACAGGTTGTTTAGATGCGAATGCACTATTGCTCCAAGTCAGAGTAAAGGTGGTAGAGTACTGAAAGCAATTCACACATCGCTAGTCGCTATTCAGCTCTCCTGTTGTTATCCAGCCTTTTTCACATGACAATAATTTGACGCACCAAGTTTGGAGCAAACTTTCCGTCGAAGGTAAACAAATTTATATAGGATGTTTTTACATCCATCCTAAAGCGCGAAACAGATTGAACCAGCGACAGCACCAGCACCGTCAATAGCAAACAGCACGCTGACCAGCAAAATAAATTGAAACACATTGCTACCAGCACCACCATCGTCTTCTTACTTCTGTGTGACACTTTGTGTCATAAAAAAGTATACGAAGTTTTCTTTTGCCCCTGAATTTCACCTGCTCAAAGTTGGTAGCAATGGAACAGCAACAGCAAATTTAGGACTTTGTTCTAACGACGCTGGTGACGTTGCTGGTGCTGGTCTAATCTAATTTGAGCCATTGAAATACATTGGTTCTAAATAAATGGCGGCCGAGGTTGCTGGTGCTGTTGCTGTTGCTGGTTCAATCTGTTTCACGCATAATCAACATACAGAAGTTTACGAGAGTGCTATGAATCGCGATTTATCTTTTTTGACTGACTTTTAAGATTCTGATGGCTTTTTCTTTTTGGGCGATTTTAATCTACTTGGAGTTAAATGGATTTTTTCTGATAACACTAATTCTATATTAGATCCGATTAACATAATCACTGAACAACAATATTTTATTTCGGATTTTCTTTACAAAAATGGTTATAATCAAATTTGTTATTTAATGAATAATTTTAACTGTTCTTGATCTTGTTTTTACCAATTTTTCTGATAATTTCGTCTTAGAAGAGACTTCATTCATTGTTGTTAACAAAACAAGTATATTTCATGAGCCTTTTAAGCCATTTTATTTTTACAGTGATAAGACGCGTTCTTAGGTTAATGATAAGAAACTAGCCTTTGATTTTAAAAACTCTGATTATGAGCAAATTAACTTATTTTTGTCTGATGTTACCTGGTTTTCTGATTTATCAACTGTTGATGAAAAAATTTGTTGGCTTAAGACAGTTCTTGATTCCGTTTTTGAAAATGTCATTTCCCAAAAAAAGTTATAAAATCAAAGAATTGCCCTCCTTGGTATGATAAAAAATTAACTACATAACTTGAAAAACCGTAAAAATAGAGCTCATCGCAAAAGGATAGCATATTTGAGGTACAATGACGAATTGCAAAACTATGACAGAATATGTTTTTTTTTGTTCTGAAACAATTGATATTTGCGAAATATTTGCATCATTTTTTTTAATCTGTTTATTTTGAACCAATTAAATTTAGTGTTGATGATTTAATTCATATATTGTTGAAAACAATGTTAACCTTAGCTCATCTCAATAACAATGCCCGATCTTTTGCGTGAGCTAAACGTTATTGACGTAAGTAAGGGTAGTGGTCCTGATGGTATCCAACCATTGTTTTAAAGAAAAACTTCCGAATTTATTGCTAAGCCCTTGTTTAAACTCTTTAATCAATCGCTTTCCAATATTAGGAATTACCGTGGTATTGCAATTTTGTCAGCTATACCCAAGCTCTTTGAAAAAATCCTCACTGACAAGTTAAGCTCACTACTTAAAACGATTATAAATGAGCATCAACATGGCTTCTACAAATCTTGCCGATTACACTTACATTCTTCTCGAGATGGAAAAAAGTAACCATAAATAGACGGAATCTATACTCGTATTTAAACTGGAAAAATACGGCGTAAATGGTAATTTATTATTGTGGATAAAATCGTACCTGTCAAAAAGAACGTAGTTTGTTAATTTTGTGATGTTGTTTTGTAACATCTCGGGTACCTCAAGGGAGTCATCTTGGCCCATTCTTATTCTTACTATTTATTAATGACTTGCCCTTATTATTCACTTCTTTTATATGCTGATGACCTGAAATTGTTTTGTAATGATAACAATAGATTTGACGCATTTTTATTGCAGCAATGTTTGAATATTCTTTTAATTTGGTCTATGGTAGGGTGTCCATAATGAAAGTAGAAAAAAAGAGAACATTTTTCAAAAAATTCAAATGATACTACCCCGTCCCCACCCCGCAGCTTCTTTGTAACTCACTCACTCTCAGATGAACGATTATGCACACCGTAAACTTGTAGGGCTCTATAAGTTCGACCAACAAAGCGAGAATTTCGGAAATAAATTTCCACGATTTGTAGGCGTTTCATGGTGATAAGTATGACAGCTAGTTTGACAGTTATCCAAATCAGAACTTAATCTACCTATAGCTCTAAAAAAAACACCCTTTTATTTTCAAAATAAGTGCTTGACTTTCGACTCTTGAAAATCTTTTTAAACGTGTTAATGTAGTTTTATATGAAAAATTATTTTGATGTTGAAATTTCAAAATTGAAGTAAGGAAGGAAACAAATTTTGTAAAAAAGAGACTAAAAAGAGGACAAAAAAAGAATTTTATAAGAAAAGAGAGTGTAAAATAGATCTGGATTGAAAAAGAGAACATGTTCTCTTTAAAAGAGATGCTCTGGAAACCCTAGTCTATGGTGTAAAAAGACCGTAATGAAACTAAATGTGAATAAATGCAATATTATTTCTTTTTAAGGAAAAAAGTTCACTATATTTTAACTACACCATTGATGGACAACAGTTAATTAGAAATGACATTATAAAAGACTTGGGAGCTTTTCATGAAACTTTTAACAGGTGCTCAAGAATTTTTAACAAATACTATGGCTTATTTAATACTAACATAAGCAGGAACGGTTTTTAAAAGAAATAATTGCTAGAATGATGGCTGTCCTCAGCCTTCATGGCTTTTCAATTCAATTTCAATCTCAATTTATTTATTTGAGTAATAGTCTTAACAGTAAAAGATACAATATCTTCTAAAATTTGTGTAAGCTTCGGTATGTTATACCATTTGATAAATCAATGTGTGGTACTAAGCGACTCAATAATTACAATATAAAAACTACAAAGAAAAAGAGAGAAACAAAATATAACTGTTATAATTGTTAAAATTAAATGTTAAATTTTAAAAGAAGTGGAAGATTAAATAAGGTAAAAACCAAAAAAAAAAACAAAAAAAAAAGAACAGAAATTCAAAAATTCATAATCTCAGCTCCCGAAAATGCTCCCATAGTCTCTGCCTGAATCTACGCGTACAACCTATCAATCTAATACATCTAGGTAGGGAATTCCACAGCTGGAAAGCGTTAACGAAAAATTGTCGTTTGGATACAGAAAATGAGCAACGTATAGGTGCAATATCAAATATCCTAGTTGACCGCGACAAAGGGATCCGATTAAAAAGGTAACGTGGCTGGCGGGTCTGCATAATATTATGCAACAGAGCAATTGTCCTAAATCTTAAAAGGTTTTGGAAAGTGATACCATATATCGATTTTAATAAGTGAGAGATGTGATCATATCGTCTCAGACCATAAATGTAACGTGCAATGCTATTGAAAGTAACAGTAAGCCTGCGCTTGTGCTCATAGTCACAATTGGCAAATATTTCACATCCAAAAAGAATATGGGCATAAGTAAAATCTTAGCAAGTATTAACCTTGTTTTAATTGGAGTTATATATTGGGTTGTCCAAAGCGTTCGTAGTCCGGCGTAGACTTTTCCAAGCGCTAGTCTGATATGATTTTCCCAGGTAAGAGTTTTGTTAAAAGTTACCCCAAGGTTCTTAGCCGTTTATTTTAACTTGGGAAGGTAGATCATTAATATAGAGTGTAAATAGCAATGGCCCTAGGATAGATCCTTGAGGGACACCCATAACAATAGGAAGGAAATCTGATGTTTTGTTATTCGAAACAACTGCTTGCGATCTAGAACTCAAGTAAGAAGATATAATGCTTACAACAGATGACGAAAAATTGTATTGGCTTAACAGTTTATTACAGAGCATGTTGTGGTTGACCTTATCAAATGCTTTAAAAAAATCTAACAGAGTAAGAAACGTTACTTTTACATCATCTGTAGATTTCCTTATATCTTCAACAACTTTAATTAAGGCAGTAGTGCAGCTGTGCTTTGGACGAAACCCGGACTGATTCTCACATTAAATATCGTTGGCAGCCAAGTAACTACGTATCTGTGTGTTCATGATCTTTTTGAGTATTTTAGAAAGAAATGGCAATATACTTATAGGTCTATAATCGCAACTTGAGCCTTTAGGAATAGGAATAATTTTTGATTGTTTCCATGTGGTAGGAAAGGTCCCTCTCATTAAAATTGAATTGAAGACATAAGTAATGTATTTAAAGCAGTATGGCAATATGATTTTTATGAATTGTGGATGTACTGCATCAAAACCAACAGAATTTGATTTTACAGAAAGCAATTTTTCTAATACATCGGCTTCGTCCACAACTGAAAAGCTGAAACCTTGTAAATTTTGAGAGTCAATTGGCGGTGGGACGGTTATCTGATTTAAAGCAAAAAGAGGTGAACTACAGACAAATTTTTTGTTAAGTTCGTTGCAGTCAATATCTGTCGGATTGGAACTTTTATTGCCAATCCAATTTCTTTTATATTTTTCCATTACTTTGCTCTAGCGATCAAAGGATTTAAACGAGAGGCATAGAATTTTCTCTTTGAATTTCTTCTTTCACAAACTACCCGATTCCTTAGAATTTTGTACACATTAAAAAGCACATCAAGTCTGAAACGTTTCCAACGAGCTTGATCACGCTCATGGATTATTTTTTTTAATTTTATTATTAAACCATTTTTCATTATTATTGCTTGAATGTCGTTCTTTAAGTGGAACATGGACATTAAAAAGATTACAAATACTGTTTTGAATAAAATTAACTTGGTCGTCAAAAGAAAACATACCATACACTTTGTACCATTCAATTGATCTTAAATCGTTTTCTAAAAGATTACGAATAATACAATTTAAATCTCAAAAACAAACAGTAGTATCCAAACGATTGGGAGAATATTTAAAAGTTAGGTGAATAAGGTCATGACGAGAGAAACAGGGTACAGATAGTTGATCATACAAAAGCACTTCTCTTACATATTTATGTATTTAAAACTAAAATTAAATATAAATGTTTTATTACTTTTTAACTATTTATTTAACTGTTTATTTATGTTAAATTGTTGTCTTATTTTGACAAAAATAAATAAATAAAATAATGTTATTATCTACTAAGGCAAATTTAATGAACATCACCTGTAGGACGGAATCTGAGATGCTGCGGACCATAGTATCGTTGAACAGCTCTTCAATATTTTATCAACATCTTTTTCATCATTTTTTTCAACACAAAACCAAATAATTACAGGTAGGAAGCTTTGCAGTCAGTTGAGATCCCAAAAAATCCTTTTTTTTTTGTATACGATGATGATCCATGTGACGTTGTAAGTGTAATATAGTAGTCTCTTACATTTCAAGATCAGCACCATCTATCGGACCCTACGACAACTAATAATTATACATGTTCTCTTGTGAGTAAGCAAAACAAATTCTATATATTGGTTTAACAGGATATGCTGTTTAAAGACAGAAAATAAACAATTATCTTCGTCTGACCCGTTCTTGGATATTAATCAACTATTACCTTATCACTACTGTATGGTAAAATTTTTCTAATTGGTATAATAAAACTGTTCTTTAGGCGCCTATTTCTTTTTTCAAAAACAAATGAGACCCTGTATAAAGGGGAGCACACTCATAACCACACACTCGCTTATGATGGCACAACGGAAGAAGGACGAAATCCTTGTTGATAGGTGATAGCAAAACGGTGTAGGATGGTATCAGGCAGCCGGGTATTGGCACAAATGTAATGTGGTTAATTAGGAAAATATTGTTCTCTCGATGAGAGTATTATTCAATAGAATTCTAAAGCTGTATGAAGTTCTGTTTGTTTAGTTGTAACTTGAAGGTACAACTAGATCCTATTAACCGCCCAGCCATCACCAACAGAAAGAAGGTGAATAACAGTATTACAAATCAGGCGCCGCCATCGTCTGGAAAATGCACTATAGTTGTAATAGATTTAATTTCATTAGATTTTATGCGTGTGTGCGTGGTGAGTAATTCTAAATAAAAGGCTTACATCAAATAATACATATTTAGACCGCAGAACCTTGGTAATGCAGGGTTTCCAATGAATGGAAACTAATTTGGAAGACGATTGCCTCTGTTGATGATGGTAGTCTGGAAAGTTCGGATTTCTTTGTGCATATTTAAACACTTTGTTAGTCGAATTTTGATCTGAATTCATCGAAATGAAAATAAAATGATATGAATGCTGTCAAAAGAGTTGGGGGTAGGGGGGGGGGGGTAGGGCGTGATTGAAATTATTTTGAACTCGAATGAATATAATTGTGTTGAATTGACAGTTGTTTTTAGCGATTTTTTAATAAGATTAGCCATTTAAAATGGTTCCACTGAATCGGAACGCAAGACGTGAGATGCTGGTTTGACAGAAAATGTTTAATCCTGAAGCATCCTGGAAAAACTTCGTGGGGACTGATTCGCTATGTCAATCACCTTCATACCTATGGTTTATATTGCGTAAAGATGGTGTTAAAGTAATAACACAATACTCAATGAGTGATTTTTGTTATTGAAAAACTTTGTCTTTCCTTTTGGATCATGATTAATTCATGTTTCATTGTTTTTTTTCTATAGAATGATACCGGCAATCATCGCTATAATTATTTACCATTCGTCCTGCTTTATGGGAATTAGGTGATATATCCGTCCCGAGCAGATCATCGAAACCGAGAAATAAGGCGACCTGGAATGCAGCCCTCAGTATTTCAGTTGTCCCTCTTTTTTGCTGGAATCAGTCGGATTCATTCAATTGAGGAAAGTAAAAGTTGTTATGGCCCTGTAGCGCTCATCGTAATAACAGAAGTCGTTTGGCTCACAGCTTAAGGAATAAATACGACTTAATGATGATGATTATGTAGCATACTAGAGTATCTGTTGTACCTGTTCCGACTGACAGAAGTGCCACCTCCTCTTGGCGGCCGCTGCCTGGTTACAAATGCGTCCACCAGGGCTGGCGAGAATCTGCTAAGCTCTCCCGAAAACAAAACTTTTCACAAATAATTTTTCTGCCACACCCTATCCCTCTGATGTGGATCTTCAATGGCAACATATCTTAAGCTCATTAAATTCTGATATAGACAGTATTACTAAGTGGAAAATAAGATATTGTGTCTAAAACACAATATTGTCTTTTGTCGTTCAACCGGAATGTACCCCGCCTACCAATATCCATCCAAGCCGATCATCTCAAAATTCTCGGTATGTGCATATCATATAAAATACCCCTTGTACTCGTAGACCCTTGCAACGGCCTTTGGTGAGTGCCTCATTCGAAAGAGTGCCAATTTATGTACTTGATTTATTTCTTTGAACGCATCGTGGGAATCGGTACATCGTGGTTTTTATGGACTATTTTTATGGCCAGAGCATTTCCTAACAAACCAGCGGCAAGGTTAGACGGACTAATAGAAACTGCGTTTTCCATACCGGATTCTCACCTGCGGAAATATTCTTAGGAGCGAAACATTTGCTTGCCGGCAGACTTGGAGTTTGGTTTGTCGACGGATTCATTAAAATCTTTTCCGATTATGATTATGATAATGTTTTCCAAGACAAGATGATGAGACAAGACGGTCAAACAGTGCAGACAAAATAAATTTCTGTAATGTTTACAACTGATCACTTTGTAATGGAATCAATTTGAATCCATTTAATCGAAATTAATTTGTACCTCCTCGGCTACTTAAGATGGCGATAGCCTATGTTATGTTCATAACAGTCAATCGGTTTTTCTTATAGACCTTTGATTCAGGAAATCATACAAGAAAAAGTCTACAGGGGTGGTTAAATTGTTTATGCAGAATGTCAATCCTTAGCGTTTGCTGTGTAACTCGTAGCCTCGTCCTGCTGGAAACACATGCTGTCCAGGTCCATATGTGTGTTCAATATTGGCCATATGAAATCAGTTATCATCATTCTATAGCGTTCACCATTGACGTAACTGCCTCGACAATGTCGTTTTCGGAAAAGTATGAACCCATAACGCCACTGGAACATAATCCCCACCAAACGGTTAATTTTTGAATATATATTGTCACTGGTGAATCTTGTGTTTTTGGCGTCATTCCATATATGGAAAACTTCCTTCTTATAATAACCGCCATTCGTCGAAAAGTCCGAATCGTCGCTAAAGATGATTTTTCGGCCGAAATTTGGGTACTCTTCTAAACGCTCCGAAACCCAGTTAGCGAAAATACGTATCTGTCTATGGTCATGAACCTGGCTTAGACCAGATAAAATGCAGAATAGCATTAATGTGTAACATCTGCGAAATATGGGCTTATTTACACATTTGGCCTACCAACTTAATAGAGCAATGGTAGAGCGCTGGCTATCGCCCCTGGGAGTACAAGTACTGCTAAGTTCAAATCGTAGTCATGTTTAAGGCGTGAACTACATTCTTTGCAGGAACGATTTATATATACCCTTCTTGCATCCTAAAGGTCTTAAGGGGTAAAAAAATCTCTTGGGGGCCATAGATTCTCGCATATTAAGTAACGCACAGCCACCAAGATACTACCACTAGGTGGGCCTACCTCGCAACAGGCTGCACTAAACCGACTGATATCGGTGATACCAGAAAACCGGACTTAGCCCAATGGCTCCTGTTTTCCCGTGACATTAAAACATAGATTTTAGCAGTAGCTTCGATACCATGTAGGTCACTTCCAGATGGATCCTCACATCCGAAATCATCATAATCACAAATGACTTCAGCTTATAACAGCATAGGCCAAGTCTATAATGTACTTACAAAAGGCTTACAAGAAAAACATCAAAAACCAAGAATAACACCTGCTGAGTTGCCAAAAATACTGGTTGAAGAAGGAAGCCAGCGATTTGGCAAGGCCTAATTTGAGAGAAAACGTCATCATATTTTTCGTCTAGTTGGACGACGCCTACGAAAAACTTCATTGGTGAACATAGTGAAGCTATCAGCAGTATCCCTTGTCAAAAGGATCCTACTGAACCCATGTATCCCCACCATAAACTATGCGCACTGCCCTTTGTTTGAAAGTATGAGCTTGAGCTTTTTTCCACTTTCACTGATGGTTTTTTTTTATAATTAGCGTGCGCAAAAGGGATATTTTTATTCTGCGTGGGCATTAGAAAGATAGAGAGGGGAAAGATAGGAGTTGTCGATTAACATTGGTTTTGATTGCTTGCAAATCAAAATGGCAAGGAAAAATCTCGACGGGTAAACTATTCCAAATTCGTGTTGTTCGGCTAAAAAAGAATCCCTATATTTCAGGGTACGTCCGAAATTGGGCTCAATGGTGAACAGATGAAATTTCCTTGCGAGACGAGTATTACGGGAGAATTTTTTAAGGCGAGGAATGCAGCTTGCTACTTCAAGTGAACATTTTTTACTTGCGATTATAGGGACTATAAGGCAAGTTATGCATTCGTAAAAAAAAATCTAACAATCAAACATGACATTACGATGATAGAGAAGTCAAAAAAAGTGGGTCCGGAAATCCGTCCGTCTGTCTGTCTGTATGTCTGTCTGGCTGTCTGTCTGTCGGTATCGATATCTACAGCCTAAACATCTGGGCCGATGTGATTCAAACTTGGTATATAATATTTTTAGAGTGCTCTACCCGACAGTTTTTGGAATTGGCATTCTAGCTTCAAAACTAACGGTACCTGCCATATAACTTTTATTAAAAAAACTTATTTTTCTCGAAAACGGCTCCTACGATTTTGATTAAACTTTCAGAATGATGTTTTCTGTGCAAAATCTATCTTTAAATTTTAATGGATTTTTCAGAAAAAGTTTTATAACGGTACCTCCCATATGACCGGTTTTTTAAAATCAGACTTTCTCGTTAACTAATTGACGGATTTTGATGAAATTTTCAAAATAATAGGTGGTTGGGTGCTGTATGAATAGGGTAGGCACTGAAAGGCATCAAACTGGTGATGCACAGTCGCTGCAACTATATCGTACACATCAATTGTGCTTATTTTACCTCCCCGCGGTAACCACCGGGTACTGGTCTGTCCATCCGGACATTCCTGCTAAACTTATAAGCGCGAGTGTTGAACACAGAAAAAATAGCAACACTATAATGCTCTGCTTTAATGACTGTTCTGATCGATTCGCAGAAGTCTTGCACGAGCCCCTCAGAAAGAGGACGTACGGCGGATGAGCCCAACCAACTGGACCAACGGTGGCGTCAACAGTCAACGAAGCAGACGCCCTAATGAGCTACTTCGACGTATTTGGAGATAAGGTCATTAGGACAATTCAATGCAAGTCAGGGCATTGAAATAGAGATGGTGGCGGATGAACCCTTAATGGGCCAACGGCAGCGCTCATATCCCCGAAGTGGGTTACTGACTCCGGATTCTCCGGTTCCTTTTGTCCAAGGAATCCAACAAAGGACCTGGCCCTCCAGGTTGGGGGTTGTGCGTGGGGTTAACAACCCTGCCACGGAAAAAAGAAAAAGTTGCGAAGCGACCAATAGCCTCGGAAAAGGACGGATTTACTGTTGACGACCCGGAAAAACGAATCAAGGACAACGACCTTCGGATCTGCACGTGGAATGTTAGAACTCTTAACAGACCACGTGCATCCAAACAACTAGCGGAGGCCCTAGACTGCTACAGAGCAGGAATTACTGCCATCCAGGAAGTGCGATGGAATGGGCCGGGCAAAAGGAGGATGAAAAACTGTGACGTGTACTACGGTGATTGCGCAAGAAGACCACAGCGTTTATTTGGGTGCGGATTCGTCATAAGCAGTAGACTTAGGCAAGAAGTCTTGGGCTTTCGACACGTAAGTGAGCGACTTGTGACAATCCGTATCAAGGCTAAATTCGCCAACATTAGCCTAATATGCGCTCATGCCCCCACAGAGGACAAAGATGACGCCACCAAGGATGACTTCTATGAGCTCCTCGAAAAAACCTATGAGCAATGCCCTAAATACGACGTTAAGATCGTACTAGGCGATTTTAATGCCAAAATAGGTAAAGAGGAAATCTTTGGTAGGACTGTCGGAAAACATAGCCTACACGACACAACGTCTGAAAACGGACTTAGGCTAATTGACTTCGCAGCGGTACATAACGTCACCATTGCAAGCACACGGTTTCCTCATCTCGATATACACAAAGGGACTTGGCGACACCCAGATCAGCTTTACGAGCAGAAAAGACGGGAAGAACACCGGCTTCTCCAAAAGAAAAAAAGAGAGCATGAGAAGCGCGCGATCGAAGATATTGAGAGATGCTACTCCAGGAACAACGTGCGGAAGTTTTACCAACAGGTAAAAAGAACATGCCAAGGAAAAAAATCCCGCACAGAAGCCTGTAGAGATAGGAATGGAAACCTCGTAGTAGAGCCACAGTCGGTGCTGAGTACATGGAAGGACCATTTCTGCAGACTGTTAAACGGCGATGAAGGCCAAAATCCCGCTGTCAGGCAGAATGAACCATTCAACATGGATGATGACAGACAAAACTTCCGTCCACCTGACCAAAATGAAGTAAGGATAGCAATATCTAAACTCAAAAACAACAAAGCTGCTGGACCCGACGGATTACCCGCCGAACTTTTTAAAGCGGCCGGAGATGACCTGGTGGAGTGCATACACCAACTCATCTCTAAAGTTTGGTCAGAAGAAAGTATGCCTGATGAATGGAACCTCAGCATCGTTTGCCCGATTCACAAGAAAGGAGACCCTCTAAACTGCGCCAACTATAGAGGAATAAGTCTCCTGAATATCGCCTACAAGATCCTCTCTGCCGTACTATGTGAACGCCTGAAACCTTTCGTCAGCAACCTGATTGGCCCCTATCAGTGTGGTTTCAGACCAGGAAAGTCCACAATCGATCAAATGTTCACGCTACGGCAGATCCTGGAAACCACCCAAGAATTCCAAATCGATACCCACCACCTCTTTATCGATTTTAAGGCCGCGTACGATAGCATTTATAGAGACGAGCTATACAGAGCCATGTCAGGTTTTGGCATTCCCACAAAACTCGTCCGACTGTGCAGGATGACGATGGAGAACTCTCGCTGCTCCGTCAAGGTTGGTTCTGACCTCACAGAAGCTTTTGACGTCAAAAAAGGATTCCGACAAGGTGATGCGCTATCGTGCGATTTCTTCAACTTAATACTTGAAAAAATTATAAGAAACTCGCAAGTCAATTGTAGTGGGACAATTTTTTTCAAGTCTGTGCAATTGCTAGCATACGCTGACGACATAGACATCATTGGCAGAACTCGGCGAGCTGTCACTGGAACGTTTGCTAGCATTGAAGCTGAAGCGGCTAAGATGGGACTAGCAGTCAATGAGGCCAAAACGAAGTACCTGCTGTCCACAAAAAGGGACACACAACACCGGCGGATTGGACAAAACATCACAATAGACAGGTACAACTTTGAGGTAGTTAGGGACTTTGTGTACCTCGGATCCGCTATAACATCTGATAAAAACATCTCGTCAGAAATAAAGCGAAGAATTACTCTTGCCAATCGCTGTTTCTATGGGCTAGGAAGGCAATTGAGTAGCAAAGCCCTCTCTCGAAAGACAAAGGAGACTCTTTATAAGACCCTAATCATCCCAGTACTGCTCTATGGCGCCGAGGCATGGACTCTATCTAAAGCGGATGAAGATATCCTTAGTCGTTTCGAGCGTAAGATTCTTCGGAAGATTTTTGGCCCTATCTGCGTTAACGGGCTTTGGAGGAGAAGGTTCAACCAAGAACTATACGAGCTGTACAGCGACATTGACCTGGTCAAAAAAATACGCATATCACGTTTAAGATGGCTAGGTCATGTAGAGCGAATGGACAACAATGCTCCGGCTCGCAGGATCTTCGATTCCATCCCAGAGGGTAGACGCAGTCAAGGAAGACCTCGCCTTTGGTGGCGCGCTCAAGTGGAGGACGACCTCAACCAACTTGGAGTGCAAAACTGGAGGCAGCTAGCCAAAGACCGAGTTGGCTGGAGAGGCATGTTGGTTGAGGCCCAGGTTCGTCCCGAACTGTAGCGCCACCTAAGTAAGTAAGTAAGTTTCAAAATATGTAGTGTTTTATGATTTAAATAATATTGTTTATCAAAATTTTCAAAAACATTTTTTTTAAATTTTAATAATTTTTTTAAAAAAATATTTTGTTTTTTGAATATTTTGAAAACGGATCTATAGATTTTTTTTTAAATTTTTCTCCTAGTATAAACTATAGATTTCTTAAAATTGACATACTAAAAAAAATTTTAAAATATGTTTTCGAAAAGTTTTTCAAAAAAAACATTTTTTTGAAAAAACTGGTCGAACGATTTTGAAATGAAAAATTCATAAAATAGAAAACAGCAAAAGAAATAAGATGGCTTTCAACATTTTTTCCAAAAAACGTTATGACTAGTGTTTTTTTGAATTCATAAATTTTTTTCCCCAACATTTTATTTCATATTGCTCGGCTAAGCCCTAGCCAAGACATTAGTCAAAGAAAAGAAAGTGACAACCTACATTACATACATACTTACGTATTTTAAAGTATTTTTCATCATCATAAAAGCACAGAATAAATAAGGAAGCCTTTGATAAACACACAAAAACAACTAACAAATAAAAAAAACTATTCGATTACTACTGAATGCAAAAATTTCAATCGAGAAAACAAAAGTTTCCTATAAATAAACAAAACCACTGTGTTAACTTTTAATATTGTCTCTATACCTACTGGCATAACAGTAGTTGGAACACGTATCTTAATTTTAGTACCTACCTTCCTTCCAACCTTATTATAGGTACCTAAATCCTTTATAAATTCCATTGGTCCCATATTGGGACGTATAAAGGTCCCTTTACCTAGCATTATTGCCATACTGCTGATTCCGACGAATCTTTATGCCAGTTGTTCAAATTTTTCCATACCAAAATGAAAATTTAACTGAAAAAAGTCCTTTGTATCTTTCTATTAGCAAATTATATTATAAACAGTAAGCAGCAAGTGGAAAGATAATACTACACTAAAAAACTGCAAAAGCTAACAATCCTATATATTTATGTGTTTATCCCTTTGTCGTGACGCATGTTCGTTCGAGCTTCACCCCAAAACGATTCTAAGGAAGTTGCACGTCATACAAAAAATATTAAAATAAAATCTTTGTCAAAAAGACGCCTGCACTTAAAAAGGATTAGCACATAAGAGCAAGTACGTGCGACCCAGTCGTGCCTTTTATTTATAAAAAAAACGATAAAATAAGGAAAGACATCAACCATTGCGTCAGTGTTCGAGAGGTGCAATTGTTTCAGCGGCAATTCTATTTTCTATTTATTTAAATGCTCTCTTTTGTATTCTATCAAGCAGGTGAAGCGATGTTTGCGAAGCACCTGCCCAGAGGTGGGAGTTATACTGGAGTTAGGGCGAATAAACGCTTTATAAATTGTAGCCAGATCAGATGGGGAAAAAAACTTCTTACACCGATACAGAAAACCTAAGCACTTAGCAGCATTCTTAGCGATCTCAAGTATATGGTCGTTCCAACGGAGGTCGTCGTTGACACACATACCGAGTACTGAGAGCTTTTCGGTTTCTTCGATGAAAGTGCCATTCATGGACAGTGGCATTGGGGTATGTTTAGCTTTAACGACATAAGACAGCATTGAGTTTTCGAAGCATTAAAATCCAAACGATTCCTATTACTCCATTTGACAATGCTGTGTAAATCGGAGTTTAATAGGCTTATCATACGGTACCGTTGGGGTTGCACGTCCGAAGGCGAAGGATGTGAATTATCGAACGAATAAGAAAAGCTGAGGGCAGAGTCGTCAGCAAAACAGTTTAAGAAGAAATTTGATAAAAATGAGGAAAAGAGTCGGAGACAGAACGAAACCCTGGGGCACACCAGCATTTATTTTGTGAGAATCAGACTTGAATCCGTCCAATCCCAAATCCGACGAAAATTTTGCCAAATTGAATTCTATGAAAGGCTGAATTCTTCTGCTGGGCAAGGAATCGACTGCTATGCACTTTCAAAAGGATCGGGACGATGTTCTCTGCCGATTTTGGGTTCCTTTGACAAACGAATGTTGGCTGATTGGTTAGCGAACCGCTCGTCTTAAATTTAGCCACTAGACCTTAAAAAATTGGTTGTGAAAGGCTAAATAAATAAATAAATTTATCGGTGCGACAGCTCCTTAAGTAGCCAAGGCCTAGTGACTTAACCATTCTTGTGTTCGTGTTGTTTATCCGCAAGAATCGAAGGGACCTACAGTTTACTGCCGAGTCCGAACGGCTACATGAGATGCACTTTTTCGAGACAAATTTTACTCTTGGAGGTTTTGTTAGTTCCTCGCAAGAGGGAGTACCGCGGAAAAGAAGGTTACTATGAGCTGGATTCCAACCCAGGCTCATTCGCTTAGCAGTCCGACAAACTAACCACTAAGCCACGGTGCACTACTGTGAAAGGCTATCACATCTAACATAAAACGGGCGCAAATCGATTTCCTATACATAATACGATATTATACATATTTATACCATAAGAAATATTAATAGCGAAAGCCTTATAACTGTTTTCCTTCTGCCATGGGCCTTCTCCTCGTTCCAATTGAATTTAATAATTCAATATTCTATTACGCAACATATCTAAATCTTTCTAATTAAATTATGTTCATTATCTGCCGTCGTCGCCACATTTAACAACGCAATCTATCGTTGGGCCAAATCAACTGTAAATTTTCCATAATTAATGACAACTCTTAACTACCCCCCCCCCCCATCCACCTATCCCGAATCCTTTATCCAATATTGATCCTAGTCGAAGTCCTTTTCGCATATTCCACCAATTTAGTTTTACCCATCTTGGCTTATGCAAACAAAACTACTCTGCCTATCCATTTCCATATACAACACTCGAGGCGTTTTGATTTAATCTGCAAGGACGACTGTTCTACAAGCAAATTTCAACATTAATACGTGAATTAATTAGCTAATTCAAACACTACGAATCCATACTATAGATACATAACTATCTTCGCGATAATTAAATACTCGTCCTACGCGCGAAATACACACAAATGCCCTCTTACAATCATCCTCTTATCCTGACGACGACGATGACGACGTTATGTTTCCCATTTTGCTGCTTGCTACCCCTTTGTATGGCAACCCATAGCTGCAAGGAATATGAGAAGCAGCCGACTCCTCCTCAACCTGCACCAGCTAACTTGTTCGTTAATGCCCTCTAACGAGCTTATTAAAATTTAATGAAATTCCGTATTCACAAACAGTTCTCAAATAATCAATCAAACTAATTTGCTAGTTAATTAATTGCGATAAAAAGAGCTTCGCAAATTGTTGTGAAGGGGCTGGGGAGGGGGAGGATATTATGAGCAATTTTAGCTTCGTTATTTTTATTATTTGGTTTTTTTTTTGTGTTTTGTTCTCTGTTCGGGACTCAGGGAGTTTGATGAAATAAGGAAACACGCACACTAGGACACGCCATCACACAATGCCCTGCTATGTAGCGTGCAGGAGCCAGGCCATGCCGGGACACAGGACATGCTTTGTGTTGTTTGGTTGTTGGGGATGGTGGGAAGTTGTAAGTGCGCCCCCAGATTGTTTGCGCTTCATTCACCTTGAGGATATAATTAAACAGACATGTGTTCTCAATATTGGTGTTGGTGCGGGCGTTGGTATATTGGAGTTGGCAGGTTTGGTATAGTTGGGTTATGGAGTGCTATGGATATTGATTCGGTTGTTTTCTAGATGTCTCTGGGATGATGTACCAATTACTCTGTGGGTTGTGCAAAGTTTTTGCAAATTAATCTTTTCTTGAAATTACGGCCGCACGTTTGAATTGAAAGAAGTATTTGGTTCTGCCTTTGATGTGGGGAATATTGGCGGTAGAGGATAAAATGGGAAAGAACATTATTTTACAATTAATTCGAACTCAGGGGACACTCTTTATATGTATGTATTTTTGGAACCAAAAGAGCATTCTTTGTGATTGAAATTCCCTCTACAGACGCTACAGAAATGATTACAATTTGACGACTTTTGGTCATTGTACCCGGACAAAGATTGGTTTCTGAAATAAAACACGCTCCTCGACGCAGGCAACGAAGGTCTCTACAATGCCAAATTCCTATAAATTAGAGAGAAAATTCATGCGGCATAAGATTAACATATTAAGGCTTAGTGGAGCACGATGGTTGGGATCGGCCAAATAACTGGGCGAACACAATGCAAAAACGGAGCTGGAATACGGAGCTGGATCTATATTAGCTGTCAAACGAGGATCAAGATCAGTGTAAAAATCAACATACGTGTCTGTCCAAAAGGAGAATGAAGGTTCTCCTTTTTCGTTTTTGTTTGTGCTAAAATTCCAACTAGATAAGTTTCCTTTCAAAATTCGAAACAAAAATGAAAAGCAGTCAGCCTTTCTTCATATGTCTCATCAGTAAGAAAAGTAGCCCAGAAAGTTCATGATAACCTTTGGATTTGCTCGCTGTTTCCATATGTTCTACAATCAATTTTTAAAGTTCTTATTTTTAGATCATGTCAAACATTTTCTATTTCAAACGAGAAACATCAAAGGTCAACCCTTAAAATTCTTCCATTCGTTATAGGAATCATGTAAACGTACCTTATCAAAGATCTTTCAAAAAGAACGCACCACTGTTGTGTTGCACTTGTTTTTTTGTGGAATTTCAAAAAACTGAACGTCTTTATTAAAATTTTACCAACTTTTCCGTCTCCGTATTGCAGCTCCGTCTGCAGCTGCGTCCCATTGTGTTTGCAACATTGAATTTGTGTATATTCAACATTTTTGACATCTGTTCCAGCTCCAGCTCCGTCTTCCGTTCCAGCTCATTGTGTTAAACCAGTAAAGGGTATTTTTTTTAGAGGTATAGCTCCTTAAGTTGGCAACACTATTTTAACTGGCGGCCATTTTGTCAGCTGTTAGGTGATTTATTTTTAGTTTAGTTTGGCATTTCAAGATGAATAGACTGACGACTAAACGACGCTTCCACATTGTGCACATTTTTTTTTTAATTCATGGTTCTGTTCGAAATAAGTATAACGTACTACGTCCATTTTACGGTCAACATCAATTAATTAATTGATAATTATTAAAAAAAAATAATAATTAATCAATTAATTCGATATGATATGTGTCCATCCACTTTCTGGTTTGCGGAAAGATCTTGGTTTGCGTGCTTATAAAATTTAACTCGTGCAAGAATTAAAGCTACATGATCAAACAAGATTGCCGTTGATTCCGATTTTCATAAGCGAATTTTGTTTAACGATGAAGCTCACTCTTGGTTGAATGAATACGTCAATAAACAAAACTGCCGTATTTGGAGTCATGATAATCCTCAAGTGTATGTACAAAAACTGACTGTTTGGTTTTCTTTATGGGTTGGTCGAATAATTGGTCAATACTTCTTTAAGAACGATGTTGGCCAGAACGTTACAGTCAATGGTGACCGCTATAGAGCCATGATTACTGACTTCTTCGTTCATCAGTTGAACAACCATGATGTGCAGGAAATGTGGTTTCAACAAAACGGTGCAATATGTCACACAGCTCGTGCCACAATTGATTTATTGAAGGAAACGTTTGGTAACCGCATAGTTTCACGTGAGGACCCGTGAATTGGCCTCCAAGATCGTGCGATTTAACGCCGGTTGACTATTTTCTGGGGATATGTGAAGTCGCTATTTTATTCCGATATGCCCGAAACGATTGACCACTTGGTGGACAACATTCGCCGCGTTATTGCTGTTTTACGGCTACAAATGTTGGACCTTCAGATTAGACTACGTCCGAGCCAGCCGTGGCGGTCATATGCAAGAAATCATATTTAAATTATAATGCCAGAAGATTATCTTTCGAATGAAGTAAATTTCATGTCAATTTAAAATAAATTGCACGACTGGATCGCACGTACTTGCTCATATGTGCGGTCACATCATCGAATTAAATTTAAATAAAATGCACGACCGGGTCGCATGAACTAGGGTGTTTTTTTAGACGTGTGATTTTCAAGAAAAAATAAAACGCATATAATTTAATTTTATGGCCAAGAATTTTTTATTATAAAGATAAAGGTTTGCCATTATGTTTTAAAAATGATTCTTGATAGGTGGCTAACACAGCTGGCTCGAATAAATTCCAGCCGAGAGGCCCAATTTTCCCAATGTGAAAATCGGGATCGGTGGCCATCTTGTTTCTCAATAAAGTTGATGGGCACAGCTCCAATTGTTGCGCGAGATGGCGGATGGACTCATTTGGGTCTTCTTCGATACTCCACTCCACCGAACTGAACCATTATTTTGGTTATAACCTTGATGGTCGTTGGGCTTCAATTCTTACACCAGTTAGATTTTGTAAGCCCGTAAATCAAGATCCTTCCCCAAAATCTTCAATAAAGTTGATGGGCACAGCTCCAATTGTTGCGCGAGATGGCGGATGGACTCATTCGGGTTTTCTTCGATACTCTGCTCCACCGAACTGAACCATTATTTTGGTTATAACCTTGATTGTGGTTCGGCTTCAATTCTTGCTCGAGTTGGATTTTGTAAGCCCGTAAATCAAGATCCTTCCCCAAAATGTTCAATAAAGTTGATAAGCCCAGCTCCAATTGTTGCGCGAGATGGCGGATGGACTCATTCTGGTCTTTTTCGATACTCTTCTCCACCGAACTGAACTATTATTTTGGTTATAAATTTGCACGATTTGCAAACATTATTCAGCAGTAAGCCTATGCATTATTAAATGCCAGACCAACTGAGCATAAATCAAGTGACAGCTGTCAAAAAGACCAACTCCGAAAAAAAAGTATTGCCAGATTGAAAACCACACTTCTAAGAAAAACATCCTTTATATGTGTTCAAACACCCTTAGTATTTTCTGGCTCAATCGAACATTTAACGAAGATCTGCACATGCAAACGGAACAGGAATCCATCGTCTATTATACGTTGCGACGGCGGACATGGCAGTAGATTGGAAACAAGTTTGGAACGGGCAATGACTGTATTGTAAATCAAGCAATTCAGTGGAATCTGTTTACACGGGACTTCACATATTTTTGAAGACCAAAATAAGTAACAACTGGGATCCGCTTAGGGCCTCATTCAACAAATTCTTCCATACATCCAAGTTGGTAGCTGACGTTTTACAATTTCGCACCCCAAGACAACCAACATCCTGGTCTACACGAACCTTACAACACAAGCAAGGTCTGACACGTTGCTATCTGATTGATAGAATTGATAACAATAGTCCTTCTTGTTGACGTCCCAGATTCACGGATTGCTTTCTCCAACGCAAGATTGAAGAGGATGCAAGTATGTCCATCCCCTTGTCGGACTTCATTAATATATTGATTGGTCTGGACAGCAAGTCGGCTACATTTAATTCGCTTATAAGTTGTTCATAGTCAGCTTACAAAGTCGTTTAAATTTATTTGGGATAGCCTATGATGATATCATGTTGCTTTAAAACCTACATATGTCTACTTGGAATATCTTATTCCTTCTCTAGTTATTACGGGACACTTAGGCTCAATTATCTTGTAAAACTATACATACATTGTTTGACTAAAAAGTACAGATAAGTCACAATTGAAAAAGAAAATTTCTGGCAATGATTTCATGCTTGGAATTCTTCGAAATTCTGCTCCACTTCACTTTATCAAGTCACTAAAATGAGATTCGTGATTGGTTTTATTGAAGTGGACAGTCAACCGACTTCACCTCAAGACTTACCATTATCCTGTAGATTGAAGATGTTTCATAGCGAAATCCGCAACTGCATCTTAAAATATAATCTTTCTCAATAGATCCTTCTCTCCACAGATACATCAATGGAGACATTAAGCTCTCAGTTTTTTCGATTAATATAACCAAACCACTATCAAATGGGACGTCATTCGCTCAATTAGCTGCTTAAATATTTTGCAAAACGAGCCTGCCCCCCATACCCTCCTCTGCCTTTATTCCGTATCCCTCTTGGCAATTGTAATCCAATAACGCAGAATGTTCTCAACGATTTCGATTTCCTTCCGAAATTACCCGAAATAACAATTCAACTTTATCCAGTTGTAATTGGCTTAAGCTAATCTTGATTTTGAAGTATAATAATGTAATATGAGCAGAGCATTGTCAGATTGTCTGTGGCTGGTGGATTGTGGCACGGTGTGGCAGTGTGATGCGGAAAAGGACGAGGCGAGGCATTACTGATGGGTGGCACTGACTGGCTGCTATATAGAAGGGAACGAACCCATTCGCATTTTGGCTCATCCGAAACGGCTTCATAATGGTTTTGGGTTATGGTTCCTAAAGATGGTATGGTTTGGTTTGGTTGTTGGATTTGCTGCCGCTGGCAACATTCGTGGTTAGTGTTGAAAAACCGATTCGAAATCTTATTTGTTTTTCTTTCAAACAATTGGAGGGCATGAAAAATCCAAGCTAAAGGAGGAAGCCCCTTGCATATGAGATATAAACACACACATGTGTGTGTGTGTTTGTATGTGTATCGTTAGAGATGGAAATCTTTCATGGGAAAACAACCTTTCCTCGGGGCCTCTAGACAAGGAATCACATCAATCGAAGCGCACAAGGAACTTCCATTGGCATTGCAATATGCTGTGCTCTAAACCCCTTTGGTCAAGGAAGGGATACTTGAGAGTCAGTCAGTATGGAGGTGGTGAAGCGTATATATGGATTTGGTCAGAGCTAACATAACGGCTTTAAGCATACATACATACATGGGAACAAAATGGCAATAAGGAGACTGCTTTTGCTTTGCACAAAAGCAACGCATTACCGCAACATATCCTTACTATTTGAGTACATTTGGTCCGCTGGAGGCTATATACAGTTATTTGCTTTAAAAATGTTTGCCGAGTCGCACAAAGGAAGATGCAATCATTCGGTTTATCGCAAATTGTTTCAACAAACTCTTGGTTTATCTTGTCAAATCTAGCAATTTGAATCTTTTCAACTACTTTGGCCATAAAGGAGTTGTAATGGAATTATGGGCGCTTCAGAACTGTTCCAGGCTCCCAGTTCCATCGACTTTTAGACGAAATACTTTAACGAAAAGTTTGAAAACCCTAAAATTTAAGTAGTGTCTGTTGAACTGTTTCTCTTTTTTTAAGTCTAGCCTAGCCTAGCAGTATATCAGTTCAGATTTTGACAATCCATTTGGAGTCGGCCAATACATACGAAGGAACTCCTGTAAAGCATTTTGATGGCTTGCCTCTCTTTAACTTTTTTTAGGGCATATTTTATTGTGTCCACAAACCTCTCAGCCAGTCCGTTTGGCAGCAGATGAAATCGTGCAGTGCGAATGTAATACATTCGTCTAGATTTGCAGAAATATTGGAAATTCCTTGCTACAGAACTGAGTTTCATAATCTGACACCATGGTTGCACCGTATGAGGGTATCTATGGCGAGAAAATACCTCTTATCTAAGGGGTTTTCATTAAGAGGTTTCATTTTGAATAGCCCGCTATTTGGGCCGCTGTCACTTTTGAAGCTGTGATCTTTTGACATTTGACAAGTTTTTACTTACGCCATTACTTAAAATGGAACGATAAACGTTTCAACAACGCACTGACATTGTTAAAATTCACTACAAAAATGGTTAAAACTTTACACTTACAGTTCGCAAGACTAGAGCCCTTTTGAGTTATTGTGAAGCACCTTCTCGGCCGGCAATAGTGAAACTGGTGGGCAAATTTGAACTGTTGGGACAAGTGAGTAATCGCTCAAGAACAACTAAGAATATTGCTGCTGTAGCACCGTAGTGTTGAGAAAAACCCAGGATTGTCTATTCCTCGTGGATCACAAACGACATTACACCGTATTTTGCATAAAGACTTAGGTCTTATCGCTTTTATTTATTTATTTATTTAAATAAATTTATTATTATTTATTTATTTATTTAATTAATTAATCTACAAGCCAAAGGGCTTAACAGATTAAATAATATAAATACTTAAAGTTAAACAGCCAATTATTTATTGTCTTAAAAATAAATAGTACAATATGTTTTTAAATTTTTCTCTGGAGAGATTTAAATTAACATGATCATAAACTTCGTTTAACTCTCTAATTGAACTTGAAACTGGTTCATTCCTTCCATAGTTCGTTCTGTGACATGACTCAAAAAGAAGTGATCTTTACCTAAACGGCCTCACTTGCGCATATATGTATATCAAGGAGAGCAACTCAGGGCATCTAACGTAGTAACAAAGAATATCCCACACAAAAACAATATCTTGAGTTGTTCAAGGAACTTTCAGAGTTTGTAAGCTTAAAAAGCTCTGCCTTACTTGGGAACATGGGCTAAAATTCCAACGCATTTTATAAAACACGTATTTTGAATTTTAACTGAACAAAATTGTTGAGTATGGGTTCCGGAAAACATCCGCATATTCAAGAAATGGTCTAACGAGAAAAGTAAACAAAGAAACAAGGATGTATGGATCAGTAAAATCCATGGAATTCCTTTTAATGAACCCTAACATTGAGTAAGCTTTAACCTGAACAGCTTTAATATGCGGGGAAAATCAAAATTTCGAGTCAAAAAAAAATCCCCAGGTCTTTAACTTTTTAATGTTTTCTGAAGAGGTATGGATTCAAGAGAATATGCAAACTCATTAGTGATAAGCTTTTCTAGATTAAACAGTTTAAGTTACACCAGTAAGGAATTGTATCCAAATCTTTTTGGAAATTCAGACAATCAGCAGTTATCTTTGAATATAATTTGAGATCATCGGCATAAATGAGGCATTTGTTAAAGTTGATAAAATAGTAACGGGCCCAGGTGACTACCCTGAGGAACATCTGACGTACAATTTATAAGCTTTGCTAAAATCAGTATTTATAGCATCAACTTGACTTTTGTTTTCGATAACATCATTAACAAATGATGAGAAACAAGATAAGTTTGTTATAGTTGATCTTCCTGAGATAAAATAATGTTGTGCATTACTTATATTTTGTTTCATAAAAAATCAACTTTGTTCTTTACTAAACTTTCAAAAAGCTTAGGAATCACGGACAACTTGAAAATACACCTATAGTTTTCTATATTATTTTTAGAACCCGATTGGAAAATTGGGATTTTTTTTTTTTTTTTTTTTTTTTGACAGGAGGAAATCTTCAAAAGACACTTGGCAGTATTCGACACCAAGTAGTGTGGGACTCTTAACCACTAAAACCACCTCTTTATCAGGACCAATCTTGAGAGATCGACATCAGATTTTTCTTTCTTAACTTTGTAAAATCACTTTGGGGGAAGTTTAAACTTTTAATACTTTCCCATGTTTTTTTAGACCACAAGCTCATGAGGCTTGGTTCTTCTTAATCTCCGAACATGGTTTCTGGTATTCAAGACGGACACCATTTCGGAATTGGTATGACTTTGCAGTCTCTGATTATGCGATACAGCGTATTTTTTAACAACTTCTGTAACCGTTTCTATTTGTAAGTCACGATGTAGATCGCTATTTCTTATGTACCAAGTTGCATTAACTATTCCACGAAGGACTTTGTTTTGGAATTTTTGGATGATTTCGGTATTTGTTTTCTTTGTACAGCCCCATAATTGGATACCATAGGTCCAAACAGGCTTTAGTACTTGATTATACAGCATTATTTTGTTTTGGGTTGATAAATCAGAGTTGTTACCAAGTAACCAGTACATTTTCCTATATTTCAAGTTTAGTTCTTCTCTTTTCTTTTTGATGTGCTCTTTCCACTTTAGCTTTGCATCCAAAGTCATTCCAAGGTATTTGGCCGTATTGGCGTAAGGTACAGCTTGATTATTAATGAATATTGGAATATTGTTTATCTTTTTATTTGTAAAGTTTATATGTGAAGATTTTGTTTCATTTAGTTTGATACGCCATTTTTCGGTCCAATCTCTGACTGTGTCGACGGCATTTTGTAGTTTTACTGCTGCCTTAGAGACACATTTGTCGGGTACCAAAATTGCGGTATCATCTGCAAAAGTAGCCATTATGGTGTGATTACCAACTGGGATATCCCTTGTGTATAGTAAATACAGGGTAGGACCTAGGACACTTCCTTGTGGTACACCGGCTTCTATTTTCTTCAATTCCGAATATTCTTGATCGTACCTTACTCTAAACAATCGGTCTGAGATGTACGATTTTAATATTTCATAGTACTGTCTGGGAAGATCCCTTTGCAGTTTGTACTCAAGTCCCTCATGCCAAACCTTGTCAAAGGCTTGAGCAACATCTAAGAAAATAGCTGAACATACTTGTTTTTCTTCTAATGCTTTTTCTATTACATCCGTTATTCTATGAACTTGGTCTATCGTGGAATGTTTATTTCTAAAGCCAAACTGATGATTTGGGATTAACCTTCTTTCTTCTATAATTTTGCTAAGTCTCTTCAGAAGCAGTTTTTCAAAAACTTTTGCCATAATTGGTATAAGCGATATTGGTCTGTAAGACGTCACTTCTGTAGGTGGCTTACCTTGCTTGGGTATGACAATAACTTCAGCAATTTTCCAATGGTGTGGGACATACCGTTGCTTAAGGCATGCATTTATTATATATTGGAGTTTTATGAAGGCTTTCAAAGGCATTTCTTTCATAACCTGGGCAGTAATTAGATCGTAACCTGGTGATTTTTTATTTGATAGTTGATGTAAACACATACTTTTTATTTCTTTTAAGCTTACAATTGGTATTTCACTTTCATCTATCTTATCAACAAACTGTAAGCTATTTTCAGCCGCGTTTGTTGGATATGGCTTAAAAACATTCGCAAGATGCTCCGCGAAAAGGTTAGCTTTTTCTTTTGGGTTACCGATCCATTTCCCATCTTGAGATTTCAAGGGAGAGTTTAGTAACTGCGGTCTTTTCAGGCGCTTGGCTGCTTTCCATAGCGAAAAATCGGTTGAAGCATCAGTCGTTAAATTCTTTAGGAATGTACTGAGTGAATCATTTTTGAATTTATAAATTTGTTTTTTTAGATTGTTGCTTATACGGTTAAACGTTGTTTTATCTTCTGGAAATCTAGTATTTTGCCATTTTCTTCGAGCTCTTCTTTTCTCTATTATCAACTCTCTTATCTCTAAAGGATATTTTATTTCATTTTGTCTTCTATTAGAAAATGTTGGAGTACTTTCTTCAGCGGCCTGTTGCACATCAGCAATAAATTGTTCCACTTCATGGTCAATTTGCTCGATTGTATCCATTGGAGATCTTAAATTTATAAAACTTAAAAGCCTTTCTCTAAAATCACTCCAGTTTGTTTTCTTATTTACAAGCTTTGGATTACTTTTTTCTATTACTTCCGATTCACTTAGTGATAGAATCACTGGAGTATGATCTGATGACAAGTCATAATTACCTTCGACACTAATGTGATTTCGTTTGATTCCTTTAGCTACGAAAAAGTCAATAAGGTCTGGTATTTTGTTAGTATCGGAAGGCCAGTAAGTAGGCGACCTGGAGGAATAGAATTCGCAATTGTATTTACGGCCTGCTTGGAAAAGTCTTTTGCCTTTTGTTGATATAAGTCTTGAACCCCAATGGGTGTGTTTCGCATTGAAGTCTCCACCAACAAGAAAGTTATGCCCAAGAAGATTTAATAGATCTGTATAGTCATCTTCTATCGGGGAGCGCCTTGGTGGGCAGTATATAGCTGCTATCTTAAACTCTTTCTTTTTCATACCAATACTAATAATTGTTACTTGCATATTTTCATTAGTAAGCTTGGTTTCTTCATAATGTTTTAAGCTTTCTTTTATAAGAATTGCCGATCCACCTCTTGCCTTGTCAGCTGGATGTGGAGCGTGGTAACATGAATAGTTTTCTATTACATTATCTAGATTTTGCCCATAGGAGAAGTGAGTTTCGGACACCAGGCAAATATCTATATGTTCTAGATCTAAAAAGATTTTTAATTCGGATAAGTGTTGTAAAAGACCGTTTGCATTCCATGTAGCGATTTTAAGTGTTCTGTCCATCATTGTTTTTTAAGAGCGACTTTTTCACTTAACTGTTTGATATTCAAATCCTGTTTATCAATTCTTTGGAGAATGAGGTGTAGCATTTCTTTTATGGAAGTCTCTTCATTCTTCCGCACATTTTTTAGAATCTGAGAATAGGATTGATTTTCATCGCTTTTACTTTGAACAGCTTTTTTAGGCGGTTCATTCTTAGTATTGTTTTCAGCAGTTAAATCGGTATTTACTGTGTTTCTGGGTTTGTCTCTAGCAGATGTATTTTTGCTTCTGAACTCTTGGAATTTTTTGGCAACTGGGCAGCCTCTATAGCTTGCCGGGTGATTACCATGGCAGTTCACACATTTTGCTTTCTGATCTTTGCTCATCGGACAATTTTTAGTTGCATGTTTTCCTTCGCACTTTACACAAGCAAACTCGCGGTTGCAGTATTTTTGGGTATGACCATAAGCTTGACAACGTTTGCACTGCGGAACAACTTTAGATTTTCGGAGTGGTTCAATTTTAACAGCTATGCCCAAGATTGATCTTACTTTATAAATCTCCTCGACACTTTGCTTACTGTCAAAAGTTAGCATGAATAAAGGTAGTAACCTCTTACTTGTCGTCGATTCTCCAGAGGAGTTTTTAATTGTCTCATTCTTAAATAGATTGACTGCATCAAGGGCTTGGAAGCCTTTTTGTACAAGATCTTCCACTACTTCCTCGGGAGAGCACGAGGAATGAAGACCTCTGGCTACTACTTTTATTGGCCTTGTAGCTTGTTCTCATATGAGTGCCATTGAATTTGGTGTTTACTCAGTTCTTCAGTGACAGATCTATACTCGTCGGCTTCTTCAACTGTGACTTTCCAGTTGTCTTTGTTATACGATGTGTATTTGCAAGCTTTTTTAGTACATTTTTCTATTATTTTCTTAAGATCTCCAAAAATTGGAAATCCTGAGATCATAATTGGTGGTGGTGTAATTTTTTTGCTGCCTTTAGCGTGTGAATTTGATTTAACAACAGCTACCACATTATTCGGTTCTTTAGTTTCTGTAAACAATTCTTTATTATTTTCGATTTTAGAGTTTTTCTGATTTCTTAAACAAATCTCAGGACTCCCGTTTAGTTTACGTTTCTTTGTGATACGCTTATTTTTCTTTTTCTCAGTTTCAAACAAGAGCTCTTCTTCATCAGTTTGATATTCACGCTCAATATATTTTGGACTTAACTGAAGCGTGGACTCTGAATCTTTCTTGTCAAGTAAGGAAACTTTCTCTTCGAGTTTTTTCACTTGCAGCTGAAGACCTTGAACAAGAACTTCAAGTTGTTTTCTTGCCGCTACTTCAATTTGCCATTCTTCAAAGTAGTTCTTTGATTTTGATTGGTCTATCTCTTTGCCTTCGATGGAACTCTGTTGATCTGTAATGTCGATCTCTTCATTTTTCTTGGTCCCTTTTTCGCTGATGTGTTTAACATCGATAGTATTGTTTGGGGTTGTCTGATGTGATGTAACCCCTGAAGTAAATTTGTTTGGGGGAGTTCTTTGCATCTTTGAACTCCGTCTCTCAATATTTATAAGCAATAATTGGTCCTCCCCAGAATCCATAGGACCGACCTCTAAAGAGAGTGGATTTACCAGTTTAACTGGATTGCCACCTGGGGTATTTAATCTAGTTGTTTTGTTCATTGCGATAATTTTTTTAACTTTGTTTACGTACCATAAATAGGTCAGTTACTTCTATCTATAGTTTATATTCAGCCGCCCCACAGGGTACAGACGCTGACCAGTGTGCCGCACAATATGTGTCAGACGCTCTTGGATTTAATTGTGAGCTGGTGCATTCAGAGCGATATTTCTGTTCTTTTGCTCCTAGTTCCTGAAAAGATAACTCAGGTGACTCAGCTCGTGGATCGAATGGATCCAACGCTCGTCGTTAGTTGGATATCCAGCGGGCACCGCGAGGAGGTGACGATGCGATTTTGCCACGCCAAAAAAAAAAAAATTGGGATTAAAAAAGAATATTTCCAGTCGTCTAAAAATATCCCAGATGACAGAGATAGTTCGAATATTGTATGCAACGGTGCGCAGAAAGATACTTTGAACAACTTTTTAATATTAAGGCAGGGATGCCATCAATGCCCGAATTTGAATTAGGCTTAAGAGATTTGAGTGCGATTAAGACATCAAAATATTCCACATATACAGATCCAATATCTTCTTTATGTTCATTTTGTGGAGATTGGGTGAAGCAAGGATTGAAACTAGAATACACGGATTCAAAAAACTGAGCAAACAGAATAAGAGTATCATAAACTTTATTAAACTTCATAGAGTTTGGGATACCAATAGGTTTTCGTTTTGAATTTATGAACGAGCAGAAGTGCTTAGGATAACTCTTCAAGTCAAGCTCAATGTTCAGGATATAATTTGTGTGCTAGAGTTTACTAAGCACCGTAAAATCCTTACGTAATTTAATGAAAACATTTTTGTCAACAATATTATTTGTCTTTTTTAAATTTAACAAAAGATTTATTTTTTAGGTTTTTAAGATGAGACAATTTCTAGCTATACCATGGAGGCTTTCTTTTTGGTTCTACGCGGCACAAATTATTTAAAGGCATTTGTTAAGATACACAAGAAATGATTATACATATTATTTAAAATTAAAATAAAAAAATAATTAAAATTGATTCAAATTGAGAAACTAAATGTCCCAGTCCATATTTTCAAGGAAATTATTAAGTCCAATGAATTTAGTTTTAGAAACGACATTATGTTCTTTTTTTTTTATAAATAACTGTATAGCTGTAGTTCAATATAAAGTTGATGAATTGAATTGTTTAACAATGAGAAAGGAACAATTTCATTAACTGATGCTTTAAAATCATCATGATGAATGAATATTAAATCAAGAATTTTTAATAAATTATTTACAATTCTAATAAACCGATATAAGCTAAGGGCATATAAGTGATCAATGAAAGTAATATCAATTTCTTTTTTTTAATTACTAGGTATATCTAAGAATACTATCCGCAACATAGTACGACCAGTTTACATCGGCTAAATTTAAATCACCTATTACACAAGTTTTTGCAAATAATCACTTAAGTTATTCACATGATCAATATTAGCGAAATGCTTTTCGCAAATATCAATATCACTTTTAGGCGGAATATAACTTATTATAAAATACATAGAACAATTTACAAGTTATACGCGAATGGACTGCTACCATTACACCAACTTCACGGTCTTCAGCAGTGTTACGGCGATCCCTTAGAAAGACTATGTATGAACTGTCAAATATTTCTGAGTCTAAGATACCACCACCCCATAGCCAGGTTTCAACAATAATTAATGATGTCATAATCAATATGACTTGATGCAAGACGTAGATCAGGTACTTTTGTCCGAATTCCACTGGGGTTGTGGTAAGAAATCCTCAAAGAATTAGCATTTGTAATATTTCATGGATAGATTTGACTTATTAAGTCTTCGTTAAATTCTCCATCACTTTTACGGTTTTTGGAATTAAATCAAATTTTCCAATCTTTATTCCACATTGCCAAAATGAAGATCTAAACACAGAATTTACATAATCATCAGCAATTCCGATTTTAAAGGAGATAAATTAAGATTTGATTCTTTTCCTTTTTTAAGTGGCTTAAAGCATTTAAAAACGGATGCTATCACAATCAATTTGATCGATAAGTATTGAATTATCGATTCAGCATACGTCGAGGATGTAAATTTTGACAAGTGAAACCATTTTAGATTGCTGTAGACTCCTAGTTCGGTATTTTGTCTTATGGATGCTATGTGAACCAGCGAAACTGCTCTCAGTGGAGGGATTTGTCCGTAAATTGGAAATACCAGCAGTGGCAGCATTTAAAACGACAGATATTGTGATTATTAACAACAGCATGCATCTCAGCATCAGAAACAGCAACAGCACAATCGGCGACATCAACGGCAGCAACATCAGCAGCGGAATCAAAACTACCATTAACAACATCAGCAAAGGATATATAACGCCTACGGGACCTTTAGAATCGTCATCAACAATCACATCCACATCAGAAACAACTACGACTTCATTGGTAGCAGAGTTAGCTTGAGAAAAAACAACAACACCTTCAGCACGTTCGTTATTAACCTTGCGCAGCTAAACAATTAACGTTCATAGAGATATCAATTTTTGTCATCTTATTAATAGCATTTATTTTATTTGATATGCTTAAGGTTCAGTTAACACAAGAACTCAAGCTGATTGGGTCTTGAAATGCATCAAAATGATCTGGATTTTCATCGAAAAATCATCTACAGTGATGAGGCCAATTTTAACCTCGGAGGCTGTGTTAATAAGTACAATTGTCTCATTTGGGGCTATAAAAATCCAATAATGATTGTGGAAAAGCCTCTCCATCCTCAACGTGTCACTGTTTGGGGCGGTTTTTGGGCTGGCGGCGTTGTGATTGGACCGTACTTTTTCGAAAAATGAGGTTGGTGCAACTGTTACGGTAAATATGGATTGCGCTACCGAGCTATGATTAATGATTGTTTTTTGGCTGGAATTGAAAGATATTGATGTGGACGACGTTTATTTTTAACAAGACGGCACTACGTGCCAAACAAGCAACGAAATAATCGCAATTTTTCAAGAAAAGTTTCCTGAGTGTGTTATTTCTCGAAGAAGTGATAACAATTGGCCACCGAGATCTTGTAATTTAACACCTTTACAAGTACAAGGTTCTCATCGGTTTAAGCAGCTAAATCTTGGGGTTGCTAAAAAACTGACATAATACGTTATATATATGTATATGTATGTATGTAGCTTCCTCTTATATTTTGGCTGCACAAAGTCTCTTAAGGAAGAAGGAACATCACCGATTTTACCGGGATTTCTTCTGTGACCGTCAAACAAACAATTTTCCAAAGGTATTGAAACCAATTCTGCACTTTTCGTATTAAGATGTCCATTTTTCACCTCGCGTAGGTCAGAACTGGAGTAATAGACACAAATGGGTCCTTAAAAATCCATTGGATGCTGGTTTGGTTCCAAGAATGGAGCTTTCATAATTTTTTTTGTAAAGCCACCCCACCTCACTAGGAAATACTATACACTTTATGGTTCCAATAAGAGTGCCTATTATCGGGTCCAAATGTAAAGAGCTGTTTTGTTAATCATAACGGTTGAAAGAATTTCTGAGTAAAAGTCAAACAGTTGTACTAAAGCTCTACAATGCTGATCGAACAAAAGCTTTATTTATGGCGACAACAATTTTTTTGGTTTGAAGGTATAACCAAAATTTACGAACACGTATGTTGAGGTATTAGGCCCCACATTTCGAATTCAATCGTCTGGCAGGATTAATTTGGCGCTGAGATGAGGGGTGGAGGATTGAAAATGGTGATTTTCCAGCTTTTTGTTTCGAGGATGAAAATTTTGTTGATTAGGCTTATGTCACTGTAAACATTTCGCCATTTGTGGTTTTCTGTACCATAAATTGTTCCTAGTACTTTTCTCCGTAATGTACAGTAATGGAACCTTCATCTAAATGTCTAAGATTTTATGCTTTTTCACCATATAGCAAGACTGAAATGATGAGTGCATGGTATATACAGTCTCATTGGTTCTTGTCGATAGAGCTCCATCCCTTTATTCCACTTTTACATATACTATATAAACTCCGGCAAACTAGGCTGTGATTAAGAACTTTTGGGAGCGAGACGTTAAAAATGGCGCCACACTTGACTGTTTCACTCTTCTGTAAAAGTTTCGCACCTCTTTCCTGTTAAAACACATCTGCTTTTCCTCGAATTCATGTTGTTGGGGATCTTTTTCTTACTCCTGAGTAAATGTTTTCCAACCTTCCTAATTACATCTAGGGATTTCTAGGAGGGGGGAGGAGGAGAAGACCAACACTTCTGATGCTGTGTTTGTTATGGCTTTTTGACATACATAGTTGATCTTCGGGAATCAAATTGTGATTCGGGAGATTTCTCGCCTTAGGTTGTGGCGGTCGCTTCCGATTTGAGCCATCCAGCATTTTATTTCCCCTGCATAGTTGTTGATCGCCTAGTTTCCACGAATCTTGATACCAAATAGATAGTGATCCGAGTCGATGTTTGCTCCTCGAAACGCATGGATATTCAGAATATTAGAATGTCTTCCGTCGATCGGTATTCTGTTAACGGCACGTTTTTAAAAGGAAAATTAATTCTCTAAATGTGTCAAAATGTCAATGGGTCCTTTAAACTCACTCAAACTCTTATACTTGAACAGCAAGAACTTACTTTTCTCACCCTGATAATCCTTTTTGGATTCCGAATCAAACCTACTTTCTTACTTGATTTGGGCGCATTTTATTAAAATATGAATCTTTTGTGGAAATAAAACTTGACATTCAATTAAAAAACTTCTTAAGATAGTTATTTTTAATTACTTAAACAAACACTGACTCATTGAATTCAAGCATTTGCTTGAGAGTCGTGAAGTTTTAATAAGAATATCAATTTAATTGCATCGTATGAATGCATTCCCTGATTCTAACGCTCTGTCGCGTCGTCGCTCGTCCTTCTTCCCAAGGGGATCCTCTTACAAATTTCATGAAAACAAATGTCAGCCTGTCTATGTCCTCGTTTGCCTGTATTCAATTATCAACTTGCATGTTCCTACAATGATTCCCTATTATTCGAAACTACTGGTTCCTTGCACACAGCAGTGCCGCCACCGCCACCGCCCGTGCATTCGCCTAACTAAACTATATGTGTGCTAACGGAACGAAAAGGAACCAGGAGCCAGCACCAGCATTGCATCCCCAATCCTTGCCTAACAACAATGCAATCATCATCCCTCTCTCCAGATCTGTGTATGAAGGCGATGTTAGATTATAATCAAGTTGGCTGCCTCCGCATCTACACCTAACCCCCCGATGGAGAAGAACATGTTGGTTTAGAAAATGATTGGACGGTGAGTGTGGTGGTCCATTGGACCAGTTTTCTTCCCACAGACACAGTTTGTGCGCCATCGTTTGAGATTCAAAACTACGTATTCGGAAATTATTCGTGGATACCTATGCATCCATTGCAGTTGTTTAGATGGACAGGGCTGCATCGAGGGGTGTTATGTGATCAGGTGCATGTTTTGTGGAATCTGAATTTATCTCTGAAAACATAGTTGGTTTTATGTTAAGACCTTATCCAATGAAAATGAAGTCTGGTCATACAGTTATGAAGGACTCGAAAGAAGCACATACATCATGTTACATTGGTGAAGGATGAAAATAAAAAAAAAGAAGAATAAGAAGAAGAAGAAGAAGAAGAAGAAGAAAAAGAAAAAGAAGAAGAAGAAGAAGAAGAAGAAGAATAAGAAGAAGAAGAATAATAATAAGAAGAATAAGAAGAAGAAGAAGAAGAAGAAGAAGAAGAAGAAGAAGAAGAAGAAGAAGAGGAAAAAGAAGAAGAAGAAGAAGAAGCAGAAGAAGAAGAAGAAGAAGAAGAAGAAGAAGAAGAAGAAAAAGAAGAAGAAGAAAAAGAAGAAGAAGAAAAATGAGAAGAAGAAGAAGAAGCAAAAGAAGGAGAAGAAGAAGTAGAAAAAGAAAAAAAAAAGAATAAGAAGAAGAAGGAGAAGAAGAAGTAGAAAAAGAAAAAGAATAAGAATAAGAAGAAGGAGAAACAGAAAAAGAATAAGAAATGACGAAGAAGACAAAGGAAAAAAGAAGAAAAGTAGAGGAGAAAAAGGCCTTTCCTAGATCTGAAATTTCCAACTCCCCCAAGTAATTTTCTTTAGTGAAATATTTACATCAGCGCCCCTCAATTGTAGCGCCCTAACTACGCAAACTTCACTTCAGTTCTTCTCTCTACCACTTTTTTTTATTTGCAGCGCCAACTCGACTTTGCTCTCCCATTCCCAGTGGCCACCTCTTGTGGGAATCAAAAGGAACGAACAGCGTATGCAGCCACGGAGGTAGGAGGCAGAAGTACTCTCTAAGCTTAGATCCGTGCTAACTACCTAGGAATTGCATTCGCACATTGCACGAGATATTCCAAATCCTAGATCCATTCTTGCTGCATCATGTTGAAACAAGCGCCCTAATTGGATTCGTTAATCAAGGATTTAAGCATTCTCTGGCAATTTTCGACGAACAACACAATCAGCTGCCACCAGGGTTCTCTTCCCAATGCCACCCTCACACACACATCAGACTCGCTAGTCGTCGTTGAGTAAATTGGGATCGGGTAGTGGTCACAAACACTCGACTTGGTGATGGTGGCCATCCCAATAGTTCTTGCCATCATGCAGCAGTTAGTTGCAGGATAGTGTTTTCTCTTTTTTGTCCAATCGGCACTACAATTCTTGGCTCGGTTTAGCAGTGGCAGCATCCGATTGCCCGGCTGGCGTGCGTGCGTGTACCTGGCTGCTGAAGCTACCTCATATCATCCAGCGGGAGGATAAAGTTTTACATGCTTTCGCGGAAGGGCACCCAGGATGGGAAGCTCTATTGCCGATTTACGATTTGCACGTGATAGGAATATAAAGACAATGGGGTTGGGGATGTGTGTCTGAGCTGTAAGTGCTCCGAGAAACTAAATATACGAGATGGTTGGATCGAAGGGAAGAAAGCGGTGTTTATTTCCGGGAATCTCCCATCATATATGAGTTCTGAGTGACGATGATGACGGTGATGACGTTGTTTGCTTTCAATTAGCTGCTCTTAATAATTTTAATCAATTTTCCTTCCTTTCATATTTTTTTTTTTTAATATTATTCTGGAATGGACTATACACCCCAAAAGGGCAGGAAATTGGAGGCTAAAAGGGTGGTTTGTGTGTGGGCTTTGTCCGACGATTCAATTAAGTTGGAATATTGTGGTTGTTTAAAAAGTAATTGGCGCTTTCAGGTTAAGTTACCTCTCGAATATGAATGTTTGCACAGAAAGGGTTAATTAATTTTCGTATTTTAATTTAAAAGAACTAACGAGCAAAAAAATTGAGAAGTTAATAATAAGTTTTTCTTTTTATATTTATGAGGCTGATTTTTGTGTCAATTGCTGGAATGAAGGTATAGGTCTATGAAGCGAGGGAAAAAGTGGATGTAAATTGCGAGATTTCACGTAGGTCAGAGACAGAAGATGCAAACGTACAATTAAAAAAAGTGTCGGCTTAAGGGTAGTTTGAAAAAAAATTTACTTCAATAGGCACTTTTAGTCAAATAAAATCGAATCCGGTGAGATAAAGTTTCTATAAGAGATTTTTGCCAAAACGTACGCGCCATGCCCGAAAAATGACACTAAAATCCCATTGGCGTATTTTAATGTCAGAATTGGCAGGCAGGACATCTTTGGTACGACAATCGGAAAGCAGAACCTACACGAAACAGCCTCCAGAAATGGACTTTGCACGAGTCCCCTTTTTTTGACATCCACGACGGCGATTGGCGGCCACTAGGTGGTCGATCATGAAACAAATTCGATCGTGTTGCGATTGACGAAAGACACCCTTCTAGTATTCCCCACTTGGCGCGGAGTAAACATCGACTGGGATCACTAACTAGTTTGTGCCAAACTTCGTGTACGAATATTCATTGAAGCTATTAGACAATGTAGAGGAAATTTAATACTGACCGCAACAGTATATGAATGCAACAGAAACGTGAGCCCGAGGAGATACAGACGTGATTTAAAACGGAAGAGGTGCGAAACTTCTACAGAAGAGTGAAACAGTCAACAAAAGGACTCAGCAGCCATTTACTAGATACGCTATGCAGTTGATGAAAAGCATCTGGAAAGGTTATTTCAACCAGTTGTTGAATGGCTATGATGGCCACTATATTGCCTTTATATTGTCATGTCAAATTTTTTAATTAATGCTAAACTAATAACAGCTCCGTCAATTTTTTTTAGGATTTCTACTGAGACCCTCGACACCAATATAAGTGTGATGTGGCAACAAGTTTAGATATTCGGAGGATACATTTTGTAAATTAACGACATCTGTTGGATTCATTGTGTACAACAACCAACATTCATTGTGTACAACGACCATGCGTCTAAAAGTATGCTACATATTTGTAATATGTTTTAACTGAGTACTAAATCGAACTTGAAGTACTAATTCGAGACTCTAATTAGTACCGAAAGCTTAGATTGTGCCAGAACCAGACAGAAGCTTCCAGAAGCTTGTAAACTTGTATAAATACAAGAGTAGATTGCATTGAAAGTTCAGTTTATTTTCGAAAGTGGAATTGTTAACAACTGGAAGCGTTAGTAAAAAGTGATTGAATTAAGATTAAATAAAAAGTGTTGAATTATAAAAACGTATTTGAATTGTGAATAAGTGGAATAAGTTAAATGGCCTTGAATATATCATTCTTGACATTTTTGATCGAATGGCGAATTGTATGGTTGCTTGCGTATACAACCCCAATAGAATGAATTCCCATGTCCCTTTTTTTCACAGCGTTATTAAAAAGGGTTCTAATCTTTTTTAATAACGCATGAACACATTATTATTTCTGGTGATTTTAAGGCTGACATTCTAAAAGTGGACTTTCGTTCATTTCAGCTTCTTGATGCTGTCGCTGCTTCCGGTCTCAAAGTTGGAAATAGATACCCAACCAGATATGCACCCAGTTTACTTAAACAACTTCAGTCACGCTAACCTTCCTCCCAAAAAACTTGGGCAAACCTTAGTGAAATTGTTGTTGGTAAGAGACATATCCCAAAATGTGTGCTCAACCCAAATGATCTAAACGCACAGTTTACTAATGATACTCAAACTACAACTGATTTTAGTCCTAAAGATGAGTTAATTTATGAACATGGACATCATTTAGACATTTCGATGTCGTCTCGGAAGATGAAGTTATAAACATTTTTAATATTCTTAAATCAGATTCTGTTGGAGAAGTTGGAATTCCGCTGCGATTTATTAAACTTATTTTTCCCTATTTTGCTAACCCACTAACTCATAATCACTGCATTGCGTTTTCTACCTTCGCAACCTTGTGGAAATCAGCTTTGATTACACCTGTACCAAAAATACCTTTACCAATTGAACCTTCTGACTATCGGCCGATAAGTATCTTTTCCATGACCGTCAGTATGGCTTCCGCAGCAAGCGTTCCACTGGTGATCTGATGGCATATCTCACCGAACAGTGGAACAAATCTTTACATCGCTTTGGTGAAAGTAAGATTATTGCTCTTGATATCTCCAAGGCATTTGATAGAGTTTGGCATGAAGCTCTCTTATCGAAAATGCGTGCTTTTGGGATCGATAATACTCTTGTTCGTTGGATTAGAAGCTATCTTCTGGACCGTTCAATACAAGTTGTATTGGACGGATTCAAGTCTGATTCCCATAAAATAAATGCTGGTGTGCCCCAGGGCTCTGTTCTATCTCCGACTCTTTTCCTCATTTTTATAAATGATCTTCTGTCTGTTACTTCTAATCCACTTAACTGTTTTGCTGACGACTCTACCCTCAGCTTTTCATATTCGTTCGATAATTCACGTCCTTCGCCTTCGGACGTACAATTGCAACGGTGCCGTATGTCAAGCTCATTAAACTCCGATTTATACAGCATTGTCAAATGGGGTAATAGAAATCGTGTGGAGTTTAATGCTTCGAAAACTCAATGCTGTCTTCTGTCGTTAAAGCTTAACATTCCCCCAATGCCATTGTCCATGAATGGCACTTACATCGAAGAAACCGAAAAGCTCTCAGTACTCGGTATGTGTGTCAACGACGACCTCCCTTGGAACGACCATATATTTGAAATCGCTAAGAATGCTGCTAGGTGCTTAGGTTTTCTGTATCGGTGTAAGAAGTATTTTTCCCCATCTGATCTGGCTACAATGTATAAAGCGTTTATACGCCCTAAGCTCGAGTATAACTCCCACCTGTGGGCAGGTGCTTCACAAACATCGCTTCACCTGCTTGATAGAATACAAAATCGAGCGTTAAGATTGATAGGAAATAGAACTGCCGCTGAAACAATTGCCCCTCTCGAACACCGACGCAATGTTTCATGTCTTTCCTTATTTTATCGTTTCTTTTATAAAAAAGCCAGCTGCATTCCTCCCCTTAAAAGTTTCGCCCGTAATACTCGTCTTGCTAGGAATGCCCATCAGTTCACCCTTGAGCCCAATTTCGGACGTACCGTGAAATATAGGGATTCTTTTTTTAGCCGTACAACACGACTTTGGAATGGTTTACCCGGCGAGATTTTCCCTTGGCATTTTGATCTGCAAACATTCAAAACCGATGTTAATAGACACCTCCTATCTCTTCCCTCCCTATCTTCCGAATGCCTGCGCAGTGTGTTACATTAAAATGGAAACAAGTAGTCCCTTGTGCGCGCGTTGATTATAAAAAAAAAAAAAAAAAAAAATTCTTGGAGAAGATTCTTGCGAAACAAATAATTGAGCATATATCCTGAAAGAGTCTATTGTCCTCATTTAAATCTGGCTTCAGAGCAAACCATTCTTATTCCACTGCAATGTTCAAGATTTTGAGGATATTAGAATGCAATATGACCAAAACAATTTAACGGTTTTATGCCTACTAGACTTTTCCAAGGCCTTTGAAAGAGTCAGTCAGGATGTTCTTTGCCAAAAACTAAAATACTATTAATAATTGATAATATTCAAGAGAGAATTTGAAACCGAATTTTTCCCCTCTATACCCTTAAGCAACAAAATCACATACACTGCTGGACAAAATTAGAGGAACGCATGAAAAAAGTCAAAAATCTTGGTTTATTTTCATTTCAGTTTTATTTTTTTGATGAGGATTTATAACTTGATCAATTTAGAGTTATTTGAAATAAAAAAAATCTGCTACTTGTTTTCCTTAAAAAAAACACAAAAACCTAAATAAAGGGAAATTTTGCTAAAAAAAAATAATTTTCATTGATTTAAAAAACTTGAAGTATACCTTTGAAGTTTATTGGAAGTGGGGATGTGTTACTACTTAGTATTCCATCCTCTTGCTCTGAGGACAGAAATAAGTCTCCTTGGAATACTTCTGATTACATTATCAATGTTTTGCTGGGGTATTTGCTCCCAAGCATCAAGTAAAGCAGTTTTTAGCTCCGCTATGTTTGATGGACTGGACCAAGCATATCCCAGACCTGCTGGATGCTGATGGGATTCAAATCAGGAGAGCAGGCTGGCCAGTCTAAGGTGTTCAGGTGGGCCTCTCGAAGATACTCCGAAAATCTATTCCCAGTGTGGGGACGAGCGCGTTATCATGCATTAAGATGAAATTTTCGCCGATATTTTGTACAAATGGCACAACAACTTCTTGCAAAATATCCTTCACATATCGCCCTGCTGTCAAATACCCATTCTCAACGACATGTAACTCCGTGCGGGTTCCCAAACATATGCCACCACAAACCATTATAGAACCTCCACCATAAGCAACTCGAGGAATGATGTTGTATTGTGCATACTGCTGATTTGATCTTCTGTCCACTTTGCCCCGCCGGTCGTCCGGCTTGAGGCAAAATCTGATCAGTGAAGAGCACTTGTTGCCAGTCGTCCTCAGACCAGTTTATATGGTTACGTGCGAAGGCAACACGCGCTACTCTATGGCGCCTGGTGAGAAGGAGAGCTCTTATTGGCCTTCACGGTCTTAATCTAGAATCCTTGAGTCGTATTCTTACAGTTTTCAACGAAATTCTTACATATCGCACTTCCAGATCTCTGTTACAAGCCTCAGTTGACGTCGCGGACCTGTTTCTGAGAACATAGGTCACAATAAATCTGTCGTCTCTTTGCGTTGTGACCTTTTTCCTGCTTTGTCCGGAATTCCTTTTCAGAGAACCGGTTTTTCTATACCTTTTAACATTTCGAAAACATAACGGATTTTAACACATTTAGCCTTGAGGCCACTTCATGGTACGAAAAGCCATTTTCGACATAACACGATATATATATGGCCTGCGTAGACACGATCACATACCCCCTAATAATACAAAAATACTTAGTTTCATCCTCCTTGAATATAATGTGAAGTTTTGGCCTGGGGTTCGACAAATAAAACTCAATCAAAATTCCAAAATAATACAACAAATCTCTTTATTTTATGAAACACAACGTCTTTGAGTTTAAATAACACCGAATTTAACTTATTTCAATTATTCACAATTCAAATACGTTTTTAAAATTCATTACTTTTTATTTAATTTCAATTCAGTCACTTTTTTTACTAACGCATCCAGTTGTTAACAATTACACTTTTGAAAATAAACTCAACTCTTAATGCTTGTATTTATACAAATTTAAAAGCTTCTGGAAGCTTCCGTCTGGTTCTGGCACAATCTAAGCTCGATTTAGTACTCAGTCAAAACATATTGCAAATATGTAGCATACTTTTAGGGGCATGGTTGTTGTACACAATAAATCCCACGGATGTCGTTAATTTACAAACAGAATGTATCCACCGAGTATCTAAACATTTTGTTGCCACATCACATTGTCCCCCTCTTAGTTTTGTTCGTCCCGAACAAGCACATCATCATTGTTTCCGTGGTAACGATGCAGGCGATCCACATGGACAATTTTCATTTTTGTTCTTCGTCCTCGTTGGATTCGAAAAACGACGTCATTAATGCGCGTTATTACTTGATAGGGACCTTCCCAGTCCTGCTGAAGCTTGGGTGATTTCCCTTTCTGCGATGTGGGTTATAATGCCATACCAGATGTCCCTCATTGAATTCAGGTCTGGTCACATAGTAATTTCTCTCAGGTCGCGACAGAACTTTGCTGAAATAGGCTACCACTTTCTCCTGCCCATCGTGTATCTGCGACAGAACTGCTGCAACACCCACGTTACTAGCATCTGCGTCCACAATAAATGTCTTGCCAGGGGTGGGGTAAGCTAGTATTGGTGCCTCACAAAGTCGCTGTTTTAGATGTTGAAAGCTTCTTTCGCACTCACCTGACGATTTAAATTGTCTATATTTATCAGTTAGCTGGTGCAGACACTTTGCGATTCCCGCAAAATCCTTCACGAACCTCCTGTAATATGTGGCGAGACCGACAAAGCTCCTCAGCAGGTGTTTGTCTGCGGGATCTGGCCAATTTTTCACGGCTTCGATTTTTTCCGGGTCAGTTTTAACTCCATTGGACGATATCACATGTCCCAAATATTTCACCTCAGCTTTGAACAGAGCACATTTCTTAGGATTTAGTTTCAAATGTGCAGCTCGAAGTCGTGTAAACACCTCCCTCAAGTTGTCGCGATGTTCAGCGAACGTCTTTCCCAGAACGATGACGTCATCCAAGTACACCAGGCAGGTTTTCAATGTCAGAACCTGTAACACACGTTCCATCAAACGTTCAAAGGTGGCTGGAGCGTTACACAAGCCAAATGGCATAACGGTAAACTGCCATAGTCCATTTCCTGTTGTGAAAGTTGTGAAAGCGGTCTTTTCTTTGTCCTCTGGATGGATCTCTACCTGCCAGTAACCACTTTTCAGATCGAGTGTGGAAAACCATTTTGCTCCAGAAAGGGTATCCAAGGTGTCATTTATTCGAGGCTAGGGGTAGCTGTCCTTCTTGGTGCCATCCTTAAACCTCCGGTAATCCACGCAGTCAGTTTTAACTCCATTGGACGATATCACATGTCCCAATAGCTTGGAAAATCCTCTTTATCACAGCGACAATACAGATATCCACCTAGACAGGTAAGCTGCTAAACATTGCGCAAGGAGGAGGCAGAATGACGAAGCATCTGGCAGGAATAACGCTCACACTGCTGGACAAGCTTCTGATTAACAGCAGGCGGGAAACGCCAAAGAGACAACTTCGCGGGGCTGAAGTTGGCTGATGGAATCGACGCCCCTAGGACCATCATCCAAGTTTCGCAAACTACACGCTGCAGCAAGAGCTTGACAGTAGAGACAGTCATCAGAAACAAAAAATGTGTGGCCACTATCGACACGAATGCCACAGCCTCCATAATCAGAAGAAACCTTGTTCAGACGTCCTGGCTACACAAGACCAGCTGGAATAGTCTGAAGGCAGCTACGGGAGAAGTAGCAAAAGTATACGGAGAGGTACTTCTGAAGATAGAACTGGCAGGGCTGACCTTCTCACATGCATTCTTGGTAGCTGACATATGCGACGACTGCATACTAGGTGTGGATTTTATGAAGGCACATGAGGTAGTCCTAGTCTTTCGAATGCAGGTGTTAAGGTATTCAATCGTCGAGATTCCAATGGTGTACGGAAACGAGAATGCTGTAAATCTTCGGACGATCATAAGCAGTGATAACACCCTACGGCCATCTTCAGAAAGAGCGCATCCTAGGTGTTTGAACGTTAAGAAGGACGAAAGTATTTCTGTTCAGAGAGTAAGGGCTGAACCTGTAAAGGGTTGGACTGCGGAAGAACTTCGTAATGCACAAAAAGAAGATCCTGACATCGAACCGATTCTTGTATGGAAGGAATCTATGGATAAGCCGAATGCAAGAGACATCTCCGACAGAAGTCCTACCTTAAAGGCATACTGGGCGCAGTGGGACTCTCTCCATGTAAAAGATGGTGTTTTGTGGAGAAAATGGGAAATGCCGAATGGAAGATCCTTTAAGATGCAGCTTGTGGTGCCACGGTCGAAAGTGCAGGAGATTTTAAGGGAAATGCACGATGAAGAATCCGGCGGGAACTTAGGAATCAACAAGACACGGAAAAAGAATACGTTTTTATTGGTTAACTGTAAGAAAAGATGTCGAGAGATGGTGTCGAAAGTGCACCACGTGCAAAGCTAGTAAAGGACCCAAAGTCAAGGCAAGCGCTAAAAGCACCAGAACAAAGTGAGCGCCCCGATTAAAAGGATCAACGACACACACCAAAGAAACCAAAGCAATATAAACATTGCGAGAGACCGCCTGAGGACCAGATACGATGCGCGAGCAACAGCACCTGAATTCAATGAGGGAGATCTGGTATGGCTTTACAACCCACATCGCAGAAAGGGAAAATCGCCGAAGCTTCAGCAGGACTGGGAAGGTCCCTACCAAGTAGTTACGCGCATTAATGACGTCGTTTTCCGAATCCAACGAGGACCAAGAGCAAAAATGAAAATTGTCCATGTGGATCGACTGCATCGTTACCACGGAAACAATAATGATGTGCTTGTTCGGGACGAACAAAACTAAGAGGGGGACAATGTGATCTGGCAACAACTTTAGATATTCGGATGATTCATTTTGTAAATTGACGACATCTGTTGGATTCATTGTGTACAACAACCATGCCCCTAAAAGTATGCTACATATTTGCAATATATTGTTACTGAGTACTAAATCGAAATTGAAGTACTAATTTGAGACTCGAATTAGTACCGAAAGCTTAGATTGTGCCAGAACCAGACAGAAGCTACCAGAAGCTTGTAAACTGGTATAAATACAAGATTGCATTGAGAGTTCAGTTTATTCTCGAAAGTGGAATTGTTAACAACTGGAAACGTTAGTAAAAAGTGATTGAATTGAGATTAAATAAAAAGTGTTGAATTATAAAAACATATTTGAATTCTGAATAAGTTTAATAAGTTAAATTTGGTGTTATTTAAACTGAAAGACGTTGTGTTTCATAAAATAAAGAGATTTGTTTTATTATTTTGGAATTTCGATTGAGTTTTATTTGTCGAACCCCAGGCCAAAACGTCACAATATGTTGAACTGAACAAATCGAAAGTTGCGTCTTGACAAAGGTACTCACTGTTAACTGATGAGTCCAAGTGAGTTAAGTGAGGGAAAACCAAAAAAAGACGAATTTTCTGGTGTTTTTTGACGATTTCTCATATTTGCCGTTAAAATTTTGTTGGACAACTTCAGATTCGTGTTCAGCGACCCTGAAAACATAAAGGGAGCCACTAAAAGTAATTACCTCATTACTACCATTTGACCAGGCTAAGATGTCTTTGACGAATAAAGATTCGTTGTGTAGTTTTAAAAGTAAAATTCGAGTTTTATTTATCAAACCCCTGGCAAAAGTAGTACAAGTTATACCTCCACGCCCAAAATTTGATCTCGGTCTAGTTTGTTTTCCCCCGGTTTAACGAGGACTTATGTAGTTCCGATTCAATTCTGCACGTAAACAGGGGAAAAGAAGCTTAAAGAAAAACAGTAAGTTACAATTTAATTTTTGGTTTATTAAGGTAACTTTTCTATTTCAAACTTATTAAATGAGTTTTCCTCCTTCCATCTTATCTTCTTCACAAATTGATAGAAAAATAATGAAATGAAATAATTTTTAATGATTTGTGATTTAAATTTACTTTTTAATTACTAAAAAAAAAATAAGATACATTTGAGAAAACAAATTGGTTAGACGCAACTATTTTCTTGTTCCACATACGATCCACACGTTAACGGGCAAAATATTAGCTCTTGATTTAGTTCAAAATCACTTTTGTTTTCATTTTCTAAATGGTAAATCTAAAGTTTCTAGACGTGTATGAAATGCAAACAGAAATGTCAGAAATAGACGATTATTCGATCGTTCCTCAATCTAATGTTAACAATTACTTAGTGCGTGTGCAACGACAATGTGGAAATTTTGTGAATTTTCTATTTTCAAATTCATAACTCCTGTTGTTTTAATGAAAGGTGTTTTAGGAAAACAACTTTCTTGAGCTCAAATACGTTTTTTTATAACTCCGAAGAAAGCTGTTATCTAATAAACAAACCCATTGGCAAATGGTTTTATAATAAACTAAACTTAGTACCTTCGGTTCATGAACAAGCTGCAGGAAAAGTTGAAGGTTCATGTTTATGCTAAATCTAAGGGCCTTTTACTGATTTCATAAAAAATACGCAAGAAATTACAATTTGGCGTACAAACTGTCAACATCTACCAACATTTGAGTATTGTGCGTTTGATGGATGCAATAGAATTGTTGAAATACTTTTGACCACCGGAACCTATGCAATTATTTATCTAATAGCAAATAATTAAATATTTCCAGGAATAGCCATTTAAATGTAGTAGATACTCCCGTTACTTTAAGTCAAGTTGTTCATTCAACAAGGCTTAATTTAATTAGTCCATCCAAGTTTTAAAAGCAAACAACAACACAAAATGTCAAGGTGTGTGGTTTTTTATTATATTCATTTAAAAATTATATTTTTTAATGAATTTTCTTTAATGTAATGAGAGTAACAAAAAATTAAAGATGAATATAATAAAAAAAGTGTTGTTTTTATCAGAAAAAAAAACTTTACACAGAAACTATGAAACAATCAACACAAATTCAATTTCAACTGTGATTAAACTTATTTATTTGAAACAAACTGTGAAAAAGATATATATTTATGTTTAATCTTTAACTGATGCAACATTTTTTATTTCTATTTTAAATAGATTTCTGTTTTCATTCAGATTAAATATATTTGTTTTAATAATACATTAAAAATATATCACTAGCAACTAAATTCAAATAATACAATAAGTTAAACATATTATTATTTTATTTTCTAAGTTTCTTCATTAAATTGAATAATAATTACTTTAATGATAATATTAATTAAAATCTCCACGATTAAATTGTTTTTGTTTTTTTTTCTTATATAGGCATATATGTTGGTTGGGGTGTGTTAGTGTGTGTGCGTGTGTGGTGTATATGGGAGGGTTTGTTGTTTCGCAAGTTGTTTATTTAATCATAATAATTTTAAATGAATTTTATCACTAAACGTTACATTTATTGTTATAATGCATAAGTTCACGTCTAAATATAAATAAGAAACTAATGTAGATCTTTAAAAATCAAATACTAATTGAAAATCAATGAGAAACACTATTTCTTTAAACATTGTTTCAGACAAAATTACATTTTTTTTGTATTTCTCGACATTGAACTCGCCAAATCATTACCTTAAACTTAGGTTTTTTTTATTTAATTATAATATTTACAAATATTTTACAAGAAAGAGAAATTAAAGAACTTGTTCAAGGTCGTTTTGATATTTTCTTTTTTTTCAAATTCTATAATTGAATTTGATAATTTGCGATACCATAGGTCAACGCCATCTACTTGTCAAGTAATGTCGTTTTAGTGAAACAGCCATTTGTCTCCGAATGCCTTCTGCGCTGCAGGTCACCGGGCATATAGGTCTTTTGTCCGTGTGGCTCGAAAACGATTCCGTTTTGGTTTTGGGAAAAAAAGAATTGCCTATCGAAATTGCCGAGTTTACCTACGATTTTTGGTATCTTATCACTCTCTGTTGATGTGTGTTGGTTGGCAATGCCGCCTTCGGAACTGCTCAGAGCCGAGGGCGTACTGTTGCTGTAGTAACTTGTACCGTTTTGGGATTTTTGGGACAGCATAATCTGTTGAATTTCACTAGGTCCTTTGAGGCTAGTCGTCTTGCGGATGTTGTTGTTGCGCATGAGCTCACAATTTTTACAGTTCTTGGATTTGACTGATTGTGTAGCACTGTTTCGCAGTGTTCTGCTACGTGTAGCGGTCATGACTTTCACTTGTAAATGTGGAACTATTGCTTGGAGGGACAATGTATCGTCGTCAATCTTTTGATCGGCGGCGGGTGGTGGTGTTGAACCATTACTTGTCGTGGAATTGAGTTCATTTGAGAGGTTGTCGCTATCCTGACTGGCATCGGGATCGGCTTCTGGGCCTTCATTACCATTTGGGGAGTTATCTGCAGAGCCTCGATTTTTTGGTTTATTTTGTACTTGGTTGGCTAATTCTATCCAATGGCGGGAATTTTCTCGCACTCCTTCCACGAGAGGCTCCAGTTTGTCGGAAAGTTGAGCGAAGGCCTGAAAAAAATGAGATTGAAGAGAAGAATTGAGAAAAATATTTGATTTAACGAATTAAGAATTTAATTCAGAAGGAAATCATATTATTGTTCACCAGAAATAGCGGTAGCATGCTAGGTTTTTTTTAAATATAATAGACAATTGCTTGAATCTGGGTTACGCCCATAAACCGTTATGAATACATAAGGAACTAGCACTTATTATCGGAGGAAGATGACCACCACCCATGTGACAATGTTAAAGGTGCAGTACATTGCCATCATTAGGATCACTCATGTTTTTATGCCAAATGAGACTTTAAGTTACGTCTATTTATTCATCAGCGGATAAACAATGTTTTTTATTTGTTTATTTGGAAATTTTCTGTCAATCCAATCGCTACCACAATTCATATGCACAATTCACCATCAAAAGAAAAAGAAAAAGACAGGCAAATAAAGACTTCAAATCCTTCTCTCAGTGCCCATGAAACTGCCTACCAAGCTTAGTTTTGATGATAAACCTTAAGCTTAAGGGTTTGAGTACAGCCTGTGTAAATTTCTGTACATCTAATGTAAGCCAAACTGATTCTCATTGCTAGGATAATCACAAAAATAAAAATGTATTAAGACGTCCATGTCTTTGGCATACTGAAAAAAAACTTAGCTCTTGTTGATTCTCATCAAATGAGCCATACAAATCTTTATGATTTGAAAATTGTTACTGGGTACTGTGTTGCAGTTTTGTTTAAACAAAAACAGGGAATTACGGGCAAGCACTTGTTGAAATTTTGTTTTAGAAAAACTTAAATGGAATTAGCAATCAAGATGTAAGTCTAAGAAAACTTATCTATACCAACAGTTTCTAAAAATATAAAATTAAGAAACACTTATGAGAGAAAAGAAAAGATAAAGCTGATTTCTAGCTTGCAAATATGTTAACAAAAAAGGAGCTTCGAATTTTCTAAAAAAAAAAATCAGGATTCCTTCGACGTACCCCTAACTAAGTTATTAATTGAGAGAAAACTAATATACCGTTTTATTGTCCTCAATAATGACAACCTTAAGAAAACTCAAAACGTATGCATTTACATGATATGAAATCATTAAAATAATATTCTTTTATTAGAAGTTTCAAAACAACAACACGTCAACCGGAAATCATCTAGGACAACCTAACTTACTTACTTACTTAAGTGGCGCTACAGTTCGGGACGAACCTGGGCCTCAACCAACATGCCTCTCCAGCCAGCTCGGTCTTTGGCTAGCTGTCTCCAGTTTTGCACTCCAAGTTGGTTCAGGTCGTCCTCCACTTGAGCGCGCCACCTAAGGCGAGGTCTTCCTTGACTGCGTCTACCCTCTGGGATGGAATCGAAGATCCTGCGAGCCGGAGCATTGTTGTCCATTCGCTCTACATGACCTAGCCATCTTAAACGTGATATGCGTATTTTTTTGACCAGGTCAATGTCGCTGTACAGCTCGTATAGTTCTTGGTTGAACCTTCTCCTCCAAAGCCCGTTAACGCAGATAGGGCCAAAAATCCTCCAAAGAATCTTACGCTCGAAACGACTAAGGATATCTTCATCCGCTTTAGATAGAGTCCATGCCTCGGCGCCATAGAGCAGGATTGGGATGATAAGGGTCTGATACAGAGTCTCCTTTGTCTTTCGAGAGAGCGCTTTGCTACTCAATTGCCTTCCTAGCCCATAGTAACAGCGTTTGGCAAGAGTAATTCTTCGCTTTATTTCTGACGAGATGTTGTTATCAGATGTTATAGTGGATCAAAGGTACACAAAGTCCCTAACTACCTCAAAGTTGTACCTGTCTATTGTGATGTTTTGTCCAATCCGCCGGTGTTGTGTGTACCTTTTTGTGGACAGCAGGTACTTCGTTTTGGCCTCATTGACTGCTAGTCCCATCTTAGCCGCTTCAGCTTCTATGCTAGCAAACGTTCCAGTGAGCCGAGTTCTGCCAATGATGTCTATGTCGTCAGCGTATGCTAGCAATTGCACAGACTTGAAAAAAATTGTCCCACTACAATTGACTTGCGAGTTTCTTATAATTTTTTCAAGTATTAAGTTGAAGAAATCGCACGATAGCGCATCACCTTGTCGGAATCCTTTTTTGTGGGTATGCCAAAACCTGACATGGCTCTGTATAGCTCGTCTCTATAAATGCTATCGTACGCGGCCTTAAAATCGATAAAGAGGTGCAGGTGGTGGGTATCGATTTGGAATTCTTGGGTCGTTTCCAGGATCTGCCGTAGCGTGAACATTTGATCGATTGTGGACTTTCCTGGTCTGAAACCACACTGCTAGGGGCCAATCAGGTTGCTGACGAAAGGTTTCAGGCGTTCACATAGTACGGCAGAGAGGATCTTGTAGGCGATATTCAGGAGACTAATTCCTCTATAGTTGGCGCAGTTTAGAGGGTCTCCTTTCTTGTGGATCGGGCAAACGATGCTGAGGTTCCATTCATCAGGCATACTTTCTTCTGACCAAACTGTAGAGATGAGTTGGTGTATGCACTCCACCAGGTCATCTCCGGCCGCTTTAAAAAGTTCGGCGGGTAGTCCGTCGGGTCCAGCAGCTTTGTTGTTTTTGAGTTTAGATATTGCTATCCTTACTTCATTTTGGTCAGGTGGACGGAGGTTTTGTCTGTCATCATCCATGTTGAATGGTTCATTCTGCCTGACAGCGGGATTTTGGTCTTCATCGCCGTTTAACAGTCTGCAGAAATGGCCCTTCCATGTACTCAGCACCGACTGTGACTCTACTACGAGGTTTCCATTCCTATCTCTACAGGCTTCTGTGCGGGTTTTTCTGCTCGTAGAGCTCGCGAGCAGCTTTCGACAACCTAACTAGATTGGTGCAATAATCGGAATCCGCCACAAGCCTCATTCAATAACTTCTTCCATACATCCCGATTGCTAGCCTAGGCCCTCTAGTTGCGCACCCTAAAGCGTCGGGCGTCGTGCTCGAGGAGACGTGTTCTCAGTTTACGGAATCAACAATGAAAACAGTTGACGGCTAAACAAGTTTTTAAACATCTTATATTGGCTCAGACCTAACTGAGTTTTTATTGGCATTTTCGGGATTGGAGCTATACTCAGGATCTTGTCCTCTATTTTGAGTATCTTTCCGTCGACCTAACTTTCCAACTATGTATTAATATTAGACTAGATTAGATTAGAATAGTAGATCCTCTCTATACAGAAAACATGCAGCCGAACATCAAGCGGAGGTTACTATAACAGTCGAAACGTATAATTAAACGAGATTCAAGAATATTTAAAGAAGATGTATTGTTGTGTAAGCAGATACCTCATTCACTACAAGTCGACTACCTAATTGATGCTTGGGACGAGGATACATTTAATATCATGATATACGTCCAATGGATTCTTTTCTATTTTAAAAGCAGACTCTACAAGTGAAAAAAGAGACTAGAACGCAAGTTTTTCTAGAAATGAACTGTACCGAGCCATGTCTTGCTTTGGAATTCCTGCTAAACTAATACATACGTCTAATCAGGATGACGGTGGAGAATGCTCGCTGCTCTTTAAAAAAATTGTAAGGTTTTTACTAAGACTTTCGAGATACCCAGAAAATATAGTACTGACCACCCAGTCCAGCACATCAACGTTAACGAAATTGATTTGATAGAACCAAACGGGCAGTAACCGGTGCCTTCACTTCAATGTAGTCAACAGCAATAAAATGGGACTGATTGTAAACGAGGACAAGACGAAGTAAATGCTTTCATCAAAAAAAGTCCAATTCAGCCACCGACTTGGTCAGAACGTGAAAGGAATACCTTAGAGATTGTCAGTGAATTTGTCTACCTAGGCACTGCTGTAAGCACAGGGTACAACATCAGCGCAGGAATCCCTATTTCTTTGGCTAAGTAAACAATTGAGGAATTAAGCCCTATCAAGAAGAACCAAGAAGATGCTATAAAAAAAAAAACAATCATCATCCCGGTCCTGCTATATGGTGCAAAAGCATGGACCCTTTCCCAGTCGGATAAAAATTCCCGTAGGGTATTCAAACAAAGATACTATGTGCGATTTATGGCCCTATTTGCGATCCGATAAACAACGACTGGCGAAGAAGATACAAAAACGATTTGTACGTGCTGTTCAGCGACATAAGTAAGTCTAGCAAAAAAATCCGTATCCAGCGTCTAAGATGGCTTGTCCATGTAGAGCGGATGAACATCGTCGTGAGGTAGTCAGAAGCCAATGTAACCCTCATCTCCGGTAGAGGTAGAGGTGGAAATGGAGACCGACTGTTTGGAAATCGAAATTTGAGACGGTAGGCCAGTGATCGAGTCGGCTGAAGGGGCATATTACACCAGGCTCAGGAGCACCACGCTAAGCGCCACCAAAAGTAAACTAAGTAAAGATGACCATGCAGGCTGTATAACGACCATGACAAGCTGAACTATTCAATTTCGGCGAAGCAGACAAACAATTCTCCTAACCACCAATGGACGAAATGAAGGAGGCTATATCTAGGTTATAAGTCGAATAAATCACTTGAGCTGATAGGTAACTACTAAGTTCTTATTAGAATAATAATAATATAATAATTTTACTATGTCTGTATGGCAAATTTCCTTTTAAGAATGCAACTGGACATTGCACGACACTAGCTAGAAGAATTAGAAACATAGGAAAGAAGTTTTTTCGGAACATTAGATCGCGAACTAGATAACTATTTTTTTTTATGTAAAACCCATGAGCGGCTCTAGCTTGAAGTAGAAGTTAGAAAAATTGCTTCCTGTTGATTAAGTATCGAACTGACGATATCTAGGTAGCAAGCAAACACCTTACCTACTGCATCTCTGCCGCCCGCAACCTGCATGCGATGATTCGAGTAGGAGAATGCCCCAACTCATATGATATACATACATCGTACATCATACCCGAGGAAAACAGACTCCCAATTAACTGAAATATTTTTTTTTCTTATTTTCTTACCTCATATATAGGCAGGCAAATTGACTCAATGAAACCGACTTGCATCATCGGCAATTCATCCTCTTTCTCTCGGTTCATTAAATCCTACAAAATAATAATTACAAAATATAAAATCACTTTATTTTAAAGAGATAATTTATTACTTACAATTGGTGTAATATTCAATTCCTGCTTTTCCATGTCACCTTGTTCAAAAAATTCCGAACTCACCAGATCCGCAACACGCTTCTCAATCTCCCACGGCTTTGTTATGGCCGATAAATCACAGACTGTCATGCTCATGGCACGCAAAAGTGCACGGGGCTCATCGGACACCCAGTAACTCATTGGTTTCTCCTCGACATATTTTAAGAATGGTCCGCGCTTCCTTTATTAAGCAATAAAACCATTAAGGATCTAATGAAGCATTTTGTCACACTTGAACTCACCTAAAATACACAGCTAAATCAGTCGAAAGGATTGCATCCTCTAGAACATTCAGCACACGACTATAATCTTCAGATGATAAATTCGATAAAATTTGATTCCCGGGACTGTTTAAGATCATAATGCATTGATCGAAATGATGATGTTCCATGGTGGATGTTGAATACAATTGAGCTAAGGGTGAAGAGGCTCTGATGGCAGGAGAAAGGAGTTTAAATGGTTAGACAATTGTTTGGTTAGAAAGTTATCGGACTACTCACTTAATTTGAAATGAATTATTGGTCCCCCGGTGATCCAGGTCGTGACACAGGCAACCAATGATTAAGGCAAGGCACTCGATCTCCCCGAATATATTCCACCACTGTGTGGCCTGGAAAGAATTTAATAATGAAGCTTTTTGTTTAAAAGAATGAGGTTCTGACTTACCGTTAAAATGGCGAACATCATTTGAGCTACATTGAAGGCGTGCCGCCAATTGTGGTATGTAACATTGCGGTAGTTCTTCTTCACACTCAACAGCCATCGACAGAGAACCTCGTAGTCAATGTGGAAACGTTCCACAAAGTCCAAATCAAGGAACATTCGCAAACATGCCTGAAAAAAGAAATAATAATAATTCAAGGTGTTTCTATGTAAGTTTGCTTAAATACCTTTAACGTATCATCGTCTTCAAAAGTGATGTCATCAAATTTGAAGTCGTGCAGCTGAAAATGAGCTGCAGATGGAACCCTAAGTGTCTAGAATTAAAATAGAAAGTTAGATTCAATAAAAATCACATATTGTTTAAAAAAAGCAATTTTAAGCTAGCCACAACAAAACTGCAATGAAGGCGTACAGACACTCACTAATGCGAGTTTGGCCAATCCCAACAAAATTAATGAAACTGCTCTTATGCTTGTTAAAAAAAATAATCCTTTAATTAATACACAAATTTCTTAAAACTTCTGCTGTCCATTCCAATTCTTCCCATGCAAATATCAAGATACCAAATCATGAGAATCAACAAGAACAAACCATAAACTAAATAAAAACAAACAACGCTATAGTGCTTTTCGTCAGATTAACTTTCCTCCACGAATCTTCTTAATTGCAAACAATTTGTTACAATTTGTTAAACTGTCCAGAATCTACTAAAAGTTTAATCTTCTTTTTCAAACAATGGCCAAAACTTAAAGGCTTAAATGCTATCTAAAACTCCACACACACACAGCAAACAAAAAAGAAAAATTTCTCGTTATAGGCTCTGCTTTGCACAGCTGCTGTGAAAATTGCCTTCAGGGTAATCATTGGTTTGGTCTTCCTTGGATATCCTTGCATTTGTGGAAAATGTGTGGGTGGGTGGATGCAGGAGGCTGTTGTCAATAAACCATGCAGAGGTTGTTGGTTTCCACGAAAAGCAAACAAGGTTCCTTGATGATGTATTTTTTGTTTGAAAGATCTCTATTTATATATACATATATGGCTAGAAGTGCAAGCGGTTTTCAAAAGCTATTCTTTCTATTCAACCAAGTTGAAATTGATGTGAGAATTCTGGAGTTTTTTATTCGTTGTCGCCTTGGTTTTGGAACCCGCGGATGCCTTGAAGAAAAATTGAACTCTTTGTTCGTTTATGTGGTTTCAAAATGACTTGAAAATTGGTTGTGCTTAGGTCTTCTTTGTTGTCAAAGTAAAATTTAGTGCTGTGCTTCTGGCTGAATGTAGCAGTCAGTGAAGATGGTGCCATTTATTTATGTAAATGCCTTTTAGAGGATACCACTAAGGCATTCCTTCTTACTACCAGGCAGCAGCGGAAGAATTATCTAAACGGAATTAACAGTGGCATCTACAGTTTTATTCAGACTGAACTATTTATTGAACAGCTTATATGGGTTACTACGATTTTTTCGGAACTCAGAGTGGTCTATCCGGCACCTCATCCTTTGAGTTAAATTAAAAACTTGATCCTGAAGGTTTGAAGTAATTCGTAAGGTAACTTCTCGATCGTTTAATGAACAAATAGTTTCGAAGCAACTACAGGCCATGGATACGGACACATTCACTAAGGATGAACCTTGCAAACGAGATAAAGATATAAGGAACTTCAAATCTGCGCGTGGAATGTTAGATCACTTAACAGAGAACATGCAGCTAATCAACTAGCGCAGGCCTTGGACTATTTTAACGCAGACATAACCGCCTTTCAAGAAATGCGATGGGATGGTCCAGCCAGAAGGAAGATGAAAAAACTGCGATTGATATTATGGCAGAACTTTTTTAGACGTGGATTCTTTGGTGGAGGCAGGCACAGGTAGGAGGTCACGACAAGTGGCATCAAGGCTAAGTTCGCCAATAAAAGCATCGCATTTGCGTCTGCCCCACAAAGAAAAAAGCTGACACCAAAGACGTAATTTTTTCAGCTCTTGGACAAAACATATGATCAGTGCTATTTTTCCAGGCGATTTTAACGCCAAGCTAGGGGGAGAGATAATTTGCATTAAAACAGTTGAAAAATATAGCTTGCACGACACCACCCAATATAACGGATTCAAACTTGTTGGTTTACTGCCGGGGGAAATATTGTAGTAGCTTGTAGCACCTCAATATTCACAAAGGCACATAGAGATCTTCTGGCCAAACAACTATTAACCAGATTGAGAGCATTGAGTATCATGGATGTCTGAGCTTTCCGAGGGGCAACAATTAATTGAGGCACTGGTCCGCATCGTTGTAGCCAAGTTGATGCTGCGGATATACCAACCAACGCCAAGAAGAGGTAGTATTGTAAGAAAGTTTGACGTCGAACGACTGAATCGCTAGAATTCGCCAGATCCTTTCCTGATCGAGTCTCTAATAACCTCCAAAGGTATCCTTTACCGCCAGCATCAAGTATTGAGAACCAGTAGGAACATTGCCAACATGTCATGAAGGAGGCTGCTTCTGAAGTGCTGGGTTTTTCGCCGCCACTACAACGAAAACGAGGAGTGCTCAGTTTGGGATGAGAGCTAAATAGGAAACATACAATGCGGTGCTGCGCAGAAGGACCAAAACCGTTTGTAAGCTCTGTGAGCAGAAGAGGAAAGAGGAACACTAGCTTTTCAGAAAAAAACAAAAGGGAGCAGGAGAAGCGCACTATTGAGAAAATGTAGAGCTGTTTCTACAGGAATGAAGTTCGAAAAAAGAAGCTGTCAAAGCTACAGAGCTCGAATGCAAGCATTCAAAAATGACAATACTGAGAATTAAAAAAAATCACTTCTGTATAACGGCGATGACGAGACGAATTCAGCTGTCAAGCAGAATGAACCATTCTATTCTGAGAGAAGTAGAATAACAATTTTCCCCACGCGATCTGGACGAAATAAAACTTGCTTTATTTAAGCCACGATTTGGAAGAAGTTAAGCTAGCTATATCTAAGCTATTAACCAATAAAGCCACTGAATCCAATGGTCTAGAAATATGCACCAACTAATAAGCAAGATATGGTTAGCATAGCCGATAAATGGAATCTCAACATTGTTTGCCCGATTTTGAATAAAGGATACTCTCTGAACTGTCAACTACGGAGGTATCAGTCTTCTCAACATATCCTACAAGATCTTTTCTGCTGTAATGTGTAAGCGCCTAGATCCATTTATCAACAACCTGTATATCAGTACGGTTTTTGGCCAGCAAAGTTCACCACCGACCAAATATTCCCATAACGATAAATTTTGGAAAAAATCCAGAAACTTCAAATCGATACTTATCACCTTTTCAACGATTTTAAACCCGCGTTTTACAGAATTTACAGAGACGAGCTATATATGTAGATCAATTCGCACATTTGGCATCACTGCCTAACTCGTCTGTCTGTGTAGAATGACGATGGAAAACGGATGCTGTTCCGTCAAAGTCGTTAAAGACCTCAGCGACATCTTTAATGTCAAAAAAGAATTTAGACAAGGCGATTCGCTGTCAAGCGGCTCAACTTCATACATGACAAAATAGTGCAGAACTTCCACACCAACACCAAAAGCACAATCTTTAAAAAGACTATCCAATTACTCGCATGCGCCGGCGATTTTGATATTCAATAAAAATTCACTCGTTATATTTTCATTTTGCTGACATCGTAAGAAGAAATAAAAAGACCGTCCGAATCCGAACGGTATGGCGATGAAAATGGCGCATATGGGTTCATCAATCACAAGTCAATGGCCATTCAGCCATCACAAATGAGCACATATCCTCCGGCAGAAAACCGGTTTTATAGGAAAAGCGGCTGAGGCTGCGGAAAAAATCAGAAATCAGAAGATTTTCTGCCCAATACGGCAGAAAAAAACAGAAACAAATACATACGCAATGTTGTTTATTTTAGGTCTGAATCTGAATTTTGTTGTTGTTTTTTCTCTCTCCTTCGCATTTAGTCAGTTGTGGAGATACTACTAGAATCCAAATCAGTTCATGTATACGATTAAGCTGCGGGCAGATAAGTGCTCCTTATGTGATGAGCCAATGAGGGCAAATCCGAGTATAAGGTCTTCCAATAGGCCTTCTGAACTTGGACAGTTGATAGCGGCCATCTTGTCTTGCCAAATCATAATAGATGGATATAGCGTTCAACAACACGTGCAAATGATGAAATTGTTTTATCAAACTTTATTTTCTGTTCGGGCAAAGTTCCGCGGACTTCGCCAATTGTACGGTCGCCAAAGTCATCAGAGGACTATTCGCAGTAAACAATCAACCAACACCCCTTCGACGAAACGCAAGATCTGCCGAAATCATCGCCGACGTCCGTGAGTGTACAGGAGAATCTGAGGCATTAGATTTTGTGTCGCTCACAAGAACTCGGCCTTTCACAGACCACAACTTGGCGAATATTTCGTCGTGACTTAAGCTTGCACTCGTACAAAATTCAACTGTCCCAGGAGACAACGACGTGTGATGGTGTTCGCTGAATAGGCTCTAAAGGAGTTGGCAACTGACCCTATTTTTTGTCGAAAAATCATCTTCAACGATGAGGCCCATTTCTGGATGAATGGGTACGTGAACCAACAAAATTGTCGAATTTGGGACGATATCAAACCACATGAGATTTAAGAGTCACTGTTTGGTGTGGATCTTGGGCTGGTGGCGTCATGGGTCCATATTATTTTGACAGCGATGTTGGGCAGGTCACCGAGATCGTGTGATTTGACCTCATTAGACTTTTTCTTGTGGGGTTTTATTAAGTCGCAAACCACAGAGGCCCTAAAAACCAACATAACCAATGCCAGCGGTCGAATTCATTCTGATATATGCGCTAGAGTCATGGAAAATTGGACACTTCGGATGCGCGTAACCAAGAGAAACGTTGTTATACTTCACACATAATGGTATCGATAGGCCTTTCAAACGAATGAAAATCTCGATGATTTCTCATACACACTTTGTTTTATTTAAATTTAAAGTTAGGAAGCGTTTAATGAAAGCCCCTTTATATGCTCTCATTAAGAAGAGACACCCAATATCGACTTCTTGGACAAAACATCATGAAATACAGCTATAACTTTGAGGAAGTTTGAGACTCTGTCTACCAGAGGTCTGCTATCAACTCAGAGAATAATACCAGCGATCAAACGAAGAATAACTCCATCCATTCGCTGCTTCTTCGGACTAAGGAGGGAATTGGGTACCAAAGCTAACTTAAGTGTTCTTTATAAGACCTTCATCATCCCAGTCCTGCTGTATAGTCAAGAGGCACGGACATTGTAAAAAGGAAATTGGACGATATAGGCTGCTACAAAAAAAATCCGGGTGAATTTTGGTCTCGTATAAATAAATGGCGAGTGAAAAAGAGGTAAAACGAGGAGCTGTACAGTCTGTTCTGGCCTGGAAAATCTTCGATACTAAGGTGGCGCACGCAAATTGAAGAGTACCTTAAACCACTTCACGTGCAAAACTGGATGCAGTTAGCTAGGGTAGGGACCAAGGCGGCTGGAGAAGCTTTTTGGTTGAGAACTAATTTCTGTAAGAACAGCAATGTTCCAAATTAAATGCCATAAAAATCCAATGCATCTTTTGCTAAATAAAAGAATTAAACCCTCCTCCAAGAATGACATTCAGAGAAAAAAGAAAGGCTCTCGGAATGAGGATAATATTTAACATTCTGTGGAATGTCTGCATGTTTGACACCTATTAAGAATGCAGCTTAGTGCTTTAGAAATTTTCAACATAACACTCAAAGACTGCTCATCAGCTTGACATCTTCCCCAACTTTGAATATTTGGTTAAGTAAAGAAATTAATTTCATAGCCGCACCAGATGAATGTAATTTTTTTCAAGTATTCTAGGTTGTATATTTTATTTGACCCAGATTTGAATATTTGTTCACTTAAAAACTTCCATATTATAATCCTAGCAATAAAAAAACAATCTAAAACAAAACCTCCCTTTGAACTTTCAATATTAACATCCTTTGGACTCATTGAATGCAAAATCAAAAACAATACTTCATCTAAAAATTTCCAAGAACTATTATAGTTATTTGTGTTTACCTTACGTATACAGTTGCGCAAAGAAAACTTGATGACATCCTTAATTGGGAAAATCCATCAAAAGTTTGCACAAGTAGAGAACACTCCTTTGTCTTTGCCTCACATTGTTCAAACCAAAAATAAAATTAAAATCAATACCTCACAACTCACCAATCCACTCATCCATTCCATTTACAAGACACTCTAAGAGGGAACACTACTTCATCCGAACATAAGTCTAACAATCGAATTTCAAGTATGTGCATTTCAATAAATTGATCCAAGTGTCTTGTCCAACTTTGAACCATATCGTTTTCACAAAAGGTATCATTCAAAGTGGGATGTGGATGGCTGGTGAGTCTCTAACCCAGAAGAGACCAGAAAAGTCCGGTGGTGATGATGAAGATGATAGGACACACAAAATCACTTCATAACGACATAAAATCGATTTTAGCAACACAAAGAGTTTTATTTTTTGTTTCCAAAAGAGGTTCAAGTTTTTTTCCACCCTTCATCCCTTCAAATTCTTCTTTTCAATTTCACTTACCCTTAAGCGATGAGCATCATCCATTGATGCGGATGCATGATAGCTGAGCACTTCCAAGGTGACACTCTGCTTGGCCATTGCTACAATGGCCTTCTCATACATATGCGTGTTATGGATACCCATGCCGCAGAAAATCGCAAACGCCTCCACGAAGTTCTCATCGTTTTTGGTAAAGATCTGAGGAGAAAGGTGAGAGTCATCCATGAGAAACACTTTGGGAATGTGGTTTGGACTTACCATTTCATCAAACTTATTAATTAATTGAATTACACCTATAATTTGACCTAAGGAATTCTTTATAGCCATACAAAGGATAGATTTGTGCTTGAATGTCTGACCATCGTCCACACTCGGATCAAATCGATCATCTTCATATGCATTTGGTATATTTACAGTCTGTAATGCAAGAAAAGTAATATCAATTTTATGTTTTTTGTTTGTTTGAATGAATTTTCACTTACCTCACCAGTTGTTGCAACATGACCTGTGATTCCGACATTTATTGGAAACCTTGACTCGAATGGACTTTAAAAAATAAAGACAATTTTTAAAATTCAATGCTTATCTATACACTTATGTATTTACCTCGTTCTTGACGTCGAATCCTCTTCACTTAAGTCATTTGCCTCAAAGTCGAAAACCCGTGAAAAACTGCCCTTGGACGCCTCGTGCACCAACAATATTTGAACTCTTTGGCATTGGATTAAGCTCTGCATGTGCGATAGGATTCGGAATACCATGTGCTCGATGGTGCTTTGCTCCTCGAATATCATTCGGGCCAAATCAAGTAGCACCTGATTTCGTTTGACTTCCAATTGAGATTTTTCATAGAGTTGAGCATTCCGAAGACCAATACCACAAAATTGCAAATAGGAAGCAAATACCTGTGGAAGACCAAAAAAAAAACCCAATTTTAAAATGCAATCCAAAAGGAAACCTAATGATACCTGCTCTGTGGGCAAAAATAATGTTTTAAATGGGATACAAAAATAGGAAGGGAAGCAATTTTCTGGAGCATTGAACAAGACGATCCACATATATTAATTTCGTGAGGATGTCATATGCCAAGTGAATTGAAGGAAATCCAATTTTCTTATGTGTCACTGGTTTGTCAATATTAGATTGAAAAATGACAGTTACATAAGACAATGCTATGGTATGTGTCTCTTTGGGGTTTGAATAAGTGTGTTTTGCTGGAAGTAATATATTTCTTTGATATGACTGGGAGGAAAGTCGAACTCTGATGAAGGTAAATGTTTCTTCTTTTCGCCAAAGGGTTAGTATTATTTTTAGGTATATTATTATCGAGAATTTAATCAATCAAAAACGGTATTACTGAGATTTGGGAACCAAAAAGTTCATGGTTATGTCTTATCTGACATTTACCACATTTCGCTTCTGGAGGTCGTTTAAATGTGTTCTTTTTGTTTTATTGATGCATCGGATAGGTGGATCAAAAACCTATCTGACAATGCAAGAATCACTAAGATAGCACTTCTAGATAACGAGATATAGACGTTCGAAGGCGTGAGTCAATGAGGTATATCAGACATGCTTCACCTCATTTTGCTGGTGGAGGCACAATTAATGTTTCGGTTCACTTTTTATTATTCGATGGAGTAGATGGATTCAATACCTATCTGACAGTGCAAAAATAACCCAGCTTTCACCTCTAAATAATGAGATATAGGCGTGAGAAGGCATCAGTTAATGAGGTATATCAAACACATTTCACCTCATTTTGCCGTTGGAGGCCCAAAAAAATTGTCGTATCACTTTTTTAATGGATCGGGTAGTTGGATTCAATACCTATCTAACGTTGCAAGAATAACACAGCTTCCAAGATATAGACTTGAGAAAACGCGAGACAGTGAAGTACATCAGTTATGCTTCAAAACATTTTTTTTGGTCGACCTAACGAGTTTGTTTAAAATTTGTTTAAATTTTTTTTCTATTACAAACATTTTTCCATAACAGCGCTTTTTTAGTTGTTATTAAAAATCTTCGGGATACGGCTTAGGTATTTTTAATAAATTTGTTTTATTTTAATTACTTTAGGGATGAAAATTACGTTCTTTCAATGTTCAAAGAGAATGGTGATAGGCTAAGCTGCGATAATTATGGCTCCATCAAGTTTATAGACATTTTATATATAACGAAGGCCGTTAAAAGTTTATTGGGTAGCTTGACGTTTTATTTGTTTCTGTCGTTAAAGTATGTTAACCAAAGCAAAATATTCAATCCATACATAAAGATTATAATGGGAAAGTAAACGAGGAGTTCCAGAAAGCTATAATATCTAACTGGGATCACTGAAGAATTTCAAATAACTGTGGGTATACACCAAGAACAACCATGAACTAACTCCTTAAAAGCTAGATGACGGACCACCTCAAAGTAAATCGCAGATTTTATTTGGCAAAATTCAATAAGTGAGGATTTACATTTCGAAACGAGCTCTTGAAACCTACATGGGTGGAAATTCTCGAGAAAAAAAGTAGTAGCTTGGACAACGTATAAAACTTAGGAGAATGAAATAACGGCAACAAAATTGAAGATATTGCGAATGATAACAGTAGTACTAAAGCTTGATAAAATAAGATGTGAAAAAGATTGTGGAAGACCTCATGCCGAAAAGAAGATGATCGAACTGGTGCAGTAATGTTTTACGAAAATATTTTGAGAATCTATTAAAAAGTGAACAAGGCTTCGAAACGATTTCGAAAATGGAGAGGCATTCGAAAAATTCGTCATACCAGAAAATTCGGAAGTATCAGAATTAACTTGTCTTCAGATATAAAACAATCTAAGCCTAGCGGCTTGCGAATGTTTTTAAAGATCAAGAGGGAGATCAAGGGAGAGAGAAATACGATTCACTACCTATACTCAATGCACGAGCATACGAGCCTTCAAGCAAACTGAACTGATGTCTACGGGCACGAGCACTACAACAACCACATTACCCCTTTTTAAGTATCATCATCGATCGAGCTGAATATCAGACTATTGATATGAGAGCGCGCAGGCCACACCCCTTTTCATAGTGTTTGGATTAGCTGGAGTTGCGATCGGCAACAGAGTTGCTGGCCAGCTGCAGCAATGGAAAAACACTGGAGTTTGGAGCCTTGATTTTCTAATGGTATATAAAGAGCCGCAGAATGGAATTTATTGCTATTGTTATCTTAAAGCAGCTACGAGCATACGCGCGAGCCGAGCAAGGCTCAATTCAGTGTGTGTTTAGAGTACCAGTGCGTTGTACCAGCAGAGCATGCATTACATTATACAGTCCATTTTTGATATCCAAATAAAGTTTTACTTTAAAATAGTCCTAAAAACACTTTGGCTAAAAAATTTTCGTAAGTGGAAGTCATTGGAGAGATTTTTTTTGAATAAGAACCGTTGTGTATGACCTTCACCACGGGGACTCATTGCCATTTTACAGTTTCCGAATGAGATTTCGGTATTAGATGAATTTGTGCCTGCGGGCTCCTACACTTTAAGAAAGACCCGCTGGACACAGTGCTCCGACGTTTTTACAAGAGAACTTCATTCGAACGACATTTCGGAATCTTTCGAACGTAGATATCAATACTACCTGCTGCAGATGGATGGAATCATAAAACGATGGACAAAATATTCTTCCGCTACAAAGAACCAAACGCAACTGCTATCTGCAACAATGTTACAATAGAAGCACTAAACAAGATTAAGATTTGCACGGGCGACTTACAGACATAAACGATTTGAGGATTAGGACTCTGAAGTCTTCAATTAGAAATTTTAGCTCGCGAATAAAACAAAACTAATGATTGACTACTAACTCATACTGGGATAACATAATTCTGATTGTTAATTATAGAGACCGGATATTTCTCCTTCGATAAATAAAAAATTAAGAAAAAGCAATCTAACTGAACTTCCCCGTCTTAAGCTTCAGAGAACGACAGAAAATGGAGGAACATACTTAGTGAGTGCCAACGATTTCCTTGTGATCGGAGATTCTTTAGAAAAAGTGGAGATGGTAGGGACTGCTTTTCGGCAAGGGGGGTCAAATTGAAAATGCGATCACATAGTATGAATTTTGGGGCGTTTTATCCGAATGTTGAATGTTATCAAAGTTAAATGGCTTTAGTCCGCTGGGAGTATTCCTAAATATAAATATTAGCGGTTCCGCTTATTTACAACGTCAGTTGAAGTTCACAGAAGAAGTGATATGAGCCCCCTTCGGCATCAACGTTCTTACATCCTCTGCATAAGCCTCATGTGCCAATGCTCATTTTACTCATATCGGTTCAAATTGAGTTGTGTCCCATAAGTTGACTAATTTAACTGTTTACTAACACAGATCTTTTTGGCTTGTATCAGAAAAACTGTGTTAGTAAACAGACTGGGCCAGCGAGTAGCCAAGAATGCCTTAACGGCTTATTATTAAGATTATAATTATAGCTCTATAGGGAGTCTGCAAATACTGTTTATATCGAAAACTATTCCATACAAAGTTAATTAATTTGCCAACTTTTTTGGTGAACTAATTTTAGAAGTTAAGCGAGTTTAAAACTACGCAAACAAAATTTTTATGGAAGTGAACATTTTAATCATCATATGAGGATCTATGATGATTGAAATAGATGTTTTTAGTATAAAAAAGTTTTATATTACTTTCAACTCTCTTTCAAATATGATGGGAAAAAAATTGCTTATTTTTACCCATTACACGAATCTCTTAAAGCCAACTTAACAAAACGTCATTACAGTTCACAGCAAATGAAGCTTCGCGCGAATTAAAATTCATGACCTATAAATTCCATCAGAAATATTACTCTCTTAATGAGTTTGCTAAGTGGTCATCCAAAGCAATATATTTTTATGAATATTCATTAAATTAGTCCTCCTTTTACATATAATGTTAATTTGCCTTCCAGGAATTTAACAAAAAAAAAAAATTAAAAAAATACATAAACATTCCGATTATACACACGTTCAAGCAATTTATGTGTTAATTTATTGTTGTTGTTTGCATACCTTTTCGTCGTTTTCTGTGAAACGTTCGCCACCCAATTTATTGATGACTTGTGCCACACCAATTACGTCGCCTGATGAATCCTTAATTGGCATGCATAATAAAGCTTTGGTCCGATAGCCAGTAATGCTGTCTATTTCACAATTAAATCGATCATCCTACAAAAGAAAAAAAAGAAAAAAAAAACAATAAACAATTTATATATAATTATTTTATTTTATTTATATAAAAAAATATTTTCAAGGATATGCAGAAAACATTTGATAAGCACATGAGTATTAATTAGTTTCTATAAGAATGTTCTGATGAAGTTCTCGTTAATTCTTATTTATGCTATAACATTTCCACCTTCCAAGTATCCTGTGATATACCATCAATCTTCAAACTTTTGCTTCGTGATACACATTGATGTGATGTGATGACATATTGAGAGTGTTTTCGATGTTCATTTGTGTAAGCTGAAGTAATCCTTTGCAGAAGAAAAAAGCCTGGAGCTAATAACAACACAAGTTTATTGCAGAAGAACATGTAAGGGATGATCGATGGCAATTTGAAGTGATAAATGTCACCTCGTGCTCTTGAAAAGTGAAGACTTTTTACATAAACATAAGACTGTAAGCTTTTCAGGATGTTTTCCATAAGTAACCATAGACGAAGTTGATAGGTAATCCATATTCACCTCTTAATTGATTTTCTTTGAAAGCTACCCAAAGATTAGACAGAGAGAAAAGCTTATTTGTACGTACCTTATAAGCATCTGGTATATTAACTGGTTCACCACTCTCAGCAACATGTCCTGCGATTCCAGTGCCCCATGCAACTCGGACCTCCTCCTGCTGTTCCATTTCTTCGACCGTACTTCGAGGACAAACGTCGAAAAGTTTCGACACAAGACACCTGAAATGTTTCAGAAATGGAATAATTAATTTTGTTTGAATAAAAATAGCAGAAAATTATGACAGCAGGATGTTCTAATAATATATAAGGTATGTTTTTTGGTAATAAGTTAACCAAAAGGGGTGATGTTATCAGTTTTTTAACTTTTTCGCCATTTGTCTTATCTTCTTTGAGTTAATCTTAAAAATGACATGAAATTAAGGCGGCCACATAGGACGATTAAGTTGGTTTAATTGATTCTTAGCTAGTTTTTAACTAGTCTTGCATTAAGTTAGTTAAACTATGAAGGAAAATACAAATTAAAAAATATATGTTACAAAACAAGGATAATCTATGTGGAATTGTGAAGCGACACTGTGCCGCGCCGTGACGATACTTAATCTACCGACAGCACTGGTGGTCAATGAATAAGCTGAGAAGGGAAAAACCAGTTTCGCACTAAAGAGGACTATATTTTTCATTTTAGAATTCAGTTTTCAGTGCAGTCTTTAAACTCATCTAGTAAAGATCGGTCGCTCGCTGGAGATTAAAAGTAAATATAAGGTCTTATAATTTGTATCAAAATAAAGCCCCTAGGCCTAGACTTTCATTTTAAAATTCATTGGAAATTTTACACATTTTTCTTTGGATTCAAATAATATGGGCATGAGCAAGTGGTTTCAGCATTTATATACCATTAAAAAGTAGGGTTAATGTTAACACTCTCAGAAAAGTTTTTTAAATTAGGCACCCAGATTGTGGAATTTGACATATATTGTTTTTTTAGCGTTTTCTAAAGTGGTTGACCTATGTTTAAGCTGTTGACAAATGGGCTTAAAGTTGAAAAATAACAATTAAATTCAGCCAGACATTATGATGAAGGGGGATTGATTAGGGAACCTCTAGAATTTGCACTACAGCACAAAGTGCAGTGCCCATTTAAGGACTTTCTAAAATTAATCACGTCACAATTGATTGCCATATGGGCTCGTTTTATGGCAATTTTCATCACTTCAGCGAGAACTTTGGGCGACAGATTCTCGCACTCATGTCGAATGTTGTCCTTGAGGGCTTCCAGAGTCTCGGGCTTGTTCACGTAAACACGGGACTTCAAAAAACTCCACAAAAAAGTCTGAAATGGTTAAATCGGGCGATCTTGCGGGCCAGTGCAAATCGCCAAAACGAACGCCGCTTTCAGAATATCGGTTCATGTCGTTTCATATATCGCTCCATGGCTTATTCACTTGTATTCTGCATCTGTCTAGTCCACAAATGTCAAAACAGATTTGACATTGGCTGCTATTTGCAAAAATGAGAGCATCCTCCAATAGGGTGATTTCTGTTGGCCCACCCCGTATATTGGAATCTTTAACTCCTTAAAACATGGTGGCTGCAACATGTGGTCCACCTGTTAAATCATTGAGAGACCATATCTTCCGTGAGCCTTTCGTTTAAAATTTTATTTAACCACATTTTCACTCGCTCCAGAATGGTTTCAGGATCGGCGATCACAGTTCATTCTACGTTATTACAGTATGTGCATCGTGGACTCGTGGTGTATGTTGTAAGTCATTTCCGACGGATTGTAGAACATTTATTCCTGGTGAAGAGGGATTTACTCTTTATTTCCCTCCATTTCACAACGTTTTTCGCCCTGGCTACCTTTTTTATCTTTGAATTTTTTTCTCTGTTCTTCTAAACTCTTCACGTCACGAGGGAACTATTTGGTGGAACTTCTATCAGAGTGTGGAAATAGTTTTCCGAAATCTCGCGACAAACTTTTGCTTTCAGGAATGGCATGGACCATTAACTTCCAGTGAAGAGGGCATAGGACACAACCCTGTGGCAGTCCTCAACCAAATTCATGTTTTTGATTGCTTAAAAGAGCGTAGTGGTGTTTCCCCAGATTATTGCATTTAGCAATTAGATTGACAGACAAAAGTCTATTGCTTCTTCGATAAGACGATTATGAGTTTTAGAAATAATGATTGTAGCTTAATAGTCTAAGATCCTTCGGACATACATGGGAGGATTTACAGGTTCATCATCTGGTCTCGCAGAAAAGGCAAAAAGAAATCACTAAACAAATAAATTTATTGATGCGACAGCTCCTTAAGGAACCAAGGCCTATTGACTTATGCTCTCAACCATTGCTATGTGTGTGCTGTGAATCTGCAAGAATGGAAGGACCTGTAAATCTACCGCCGGGTTCGTTCGGCTCATGAGATGCACTTTTGCAAGAGAAATTTTACTCTTTTGAGGTTTTGTCAGCTCCTCGAAAGAGGCAGTACCCCGGAAAAAAGGTGGCTCTGAAGAGGAATCGAACCCCAACCCTTCGCTTAGCAGTCCGACACACTAACCACTAGCCACGTGGCATCATTAAGTTGCATGAAAATGTTCCACTTAAATTTGATCTTAGAATAAAAATTAATTCATTAAAGTATCTTCGATAAATGTCTACACAAAGACCTTTACGGTTCACACAAGTCTCAAAACACAGTATAAATCAAAACACAAATATGTTAAACAAAATCACCCAATACAACCTACTTACTCATAGAAATAAAAAAAATAATTCAAAATGAAGTATCCTCTCATCCATCCATTTCATCGACTTCAGTCTGGAATATTTTTATGCAACATTAAACAATCAGATAAATGTACTCCGGAGTGTGTGCGTCTGCTATCAGAATGTACATATCTCCACATCAAATTGCTGCAGACATCACAACATATACATTTTAATATTCCGTCGGTTGATATTCCTTTTTAAATAAAATTAATATCCATTCATAGATACAAATGTATCTACAGCTATAGCATATGGAACGACAATGCTAAGACTATAACAATAATTGCTCATTGACTGTAAAATTAAGCGAAATTCCACAATCAAGAGGCAGCAACAGCCATGATCTTACTGCTTGGATGATGATACAACACAAGTGGATGGAAAACAACAGTCATATTAGCAGAAGCAGCAGAGCACTCTAGTAATAGATAGAAGTAGCAGCAACATCGCCTGGATACTTAATTAAGGTGGCATTCGGGGAGTCTTAACATAACGGTTCCTAGGGGTGAAATTTTCTGCAATTAAATCTTTTATAAAACACATAAAATGTGTGCAGATGCTACATCTTAAGTGGTCCTGCTGGTATCGTATGTGCCTCGAAGTCCGTCCGTTGGTGTGGCTAGTGGCGACATTGTGTAACGCCCAGGATGGCTTGATTTGAGAAAAAGCTCATTAGGAGCGAGTTTTGCTGATGTAATTCTTGGAATTATTCTTTAAGGAACGACCAGTAACAGTAATTACTGAGTTCTCCACGAAGTGTTTGTTTTGACCAATTTTGGGATAAGACTATTGACCATAGTTAAAAGCGGGAAGGAAAAAAAACTTTATTTTACTTCCTTCTGTGTTTGAAGGAGGAACTTGAAATATGTCGGTAAAATGACAGCACACAGCTTTCGAAGGCAATATAAATCTATAGGAAATGCGATAAGCTTATTTCTTAACAAATGCGGGAAACTTCAAAAGTATCAATATGAACATAAGCCTGTGATTTCTGCTTAGTTTTTAAGGAAAAGTAAATTATTCGGTTGTAATGGACTGTAAGTTTGTTTTGACTCTGCTCTTATATTTACTGTCAGCACCACCACCAGAGAATTTGACGAAGAATAATCCTAAGCATTTGCCGAAAAGGTAATTGAGTCCTAAGGGCCTGAGGATCCTATTAATTCAATTGAAGGCGTATAAAGAAGAAGGTGTCACTGTCTATTCTGAGAAACTAATTTTCGGCCCGTTTGTATTGACGCATTTTAAAGCGACAGAAGGAGAATACTTTAGCAAATCGCCGCCTAAAAAAGCAATTCAGGAAGGTTCCCCTTCTATTGATTTTGGGCTTTTCAAATTTCAATAAATTTTGTTTGCGAAAAACCTCAAAGAAAAAAAAATTGACAGTTCCAAAAAATCAATGTGCTTGAGTATGCCTAAATATTACAAAAATTAGTGCCACCTTCAGTAAATTTTTTCAATTCCCACCTTGGTAAAAAACAAAAAAAGTTGGTTGTCTGTAAAGTCGGTTTACGGACGATAATTTTATGTGATAACGTCATAAGAAAACATTGATGGCACCAACACCAACATACAGTCCATTAACCTACACCCATAAACCCCTCGGTAAATCGACACACACAAACCCCAATATCTACTACATCTACTTTCTACTTTAACAAAACTCCGCCTATTTTGTATTTCTTTTTCTCTTCTTGTTCTTTTCGAATTCGAGTGGAATTATTTTGTGAATTTGTGCCTCTTCTTTTTCGTGTTTGTCTGGTGCTTGCGATTGATTTTGGTTGAAAGAACCTTAGTATCGGGGTTAGCATCAGTCATGAGTCTTATCAGCAGGAATCTTATCAGCATGAGTCTTATCAGCATGAGTCAGGTTCTTTCGTACGTGTAGCCTGTCATCGATTTATAGGACGTTATCATGTCAAAAAAGAATTATGTATACTTCATACACATGCTTTTTTTTTAAATTAACAACAAACAATTAACATGTCTTAGGGTTGCCGCCACATATCTCTACAAATATATTTTTTAACTTTTTTAAAAAAAAAATTTCTATGGTATCAACCAACGAGATTCTTAACATAAATTAGTGCAAAGCAGGCAATTTTTGTTCAAATGAAATCACGCTAAGGGGGATTCGGGCTAACCTTTTGATGTCGGTGAACACATCCGAAAGGCGAAAAGAACTTCTAATACTTCGCCGGAGAGAGCTGTAAAATGTTGCGGAATTTTTCCCGATGTCGCATATATATTCAATCGTTCCACATGAGGTTGTTGGTGATGCACATACCACTAATTTCGAGATGATCAGCTTTCCTGATGCAAGAGCCAATCATAGATATTGGCAAGGGATGTGATGTGTCAGTCGAAAAACGAACATAAAAAGCTAAATAAGAAAGAGAATCGGAGACAGAACAGAACCCTGGTGCACACCTATCATTTATGTATTTTGTGGGCGTATATGCGTTCAAGCTGAGCTTTTTGAGTGCGGCAGACCCCAATGAATGAGTGAAAATCTGTGTTGCTACAGCTTTTTCTTTACCGCGGGAGCACTACATACATATATATATATATATATATATATATACACCTGTACTCCTAATAATGTTTGTATAAAAAAACAAGATGATCAGTTTGGGAATTGACAAACTTACATTCGCATGCATAATATCTATTAAAATTGCATTTATATTACATTTTTTTTCCTTATCGCAATATTAGTTATAAATACTTATTGCTTAACAACCAAAATAAATTTAAATTTCTTTTTTTCCTTATCGCAATATTAGTTATAAATACTTATTGCTTAAAAACCAAAATAAATTTAAATTTCTCTCTGTCGTACTATGTGAACGCCTAAAACCTTTCGTCAACAACCTGATTGGCCTCTATCAGTGTGGTTTGAGACCAGAAAAGTCCACAATCGATCAAATGTTCACGCTACGGCAGATCCTGGAAACTACCCAAGAATTTCAAATCGATACCCACCACCTCTTTATTGATTTTAAGGCCGCGTACGATAGCATTTATAGAGACGAGCTATACAGAGCCATGTCAGGTTTTGGCATCCCCATAAAAGTCGTCCGACTGTACAGGATGACGATGGAGAATTCTCGCTGCTCCGTCAAGGTTGGTAATGACCTCACAGAAGCTTTTGACGTCAAAAATGGATTCCGACAAGGTGATGCGCTACCGTGCGATTTCTTCAACTTAATACTTGAACAAATTATAAGAAACTCGCAAGTAAATTGTAGTGGGACAATTTTTTTCAAGTCTGTGCAATTGCTAGCATACGCTGACGACATAGTCATCATTGGCAGAACTCGGCGAGCTGTCACTGGAACGTTTGCTAGCATTGAAGCTGAAGCAGCTAAGATGGGACTAGCAGTCAATGAGGTAAAAACGAGGTACCTGCTGTCCACAAAAAGGGACACACAACACCGGCGGATTGGATAAAATATCACAATAGACAGGTACAACTTTGAGGTAGTTAGGGACTTTGTGTACCTCGGATCCGCTATAACATCTGACAACAATGTCTCGTCAGAAATAAAGCGAAGAATTACTCTTGCCAATCGCTGTTTTTTATGGGCTAGGAAGGCAATTGAGTAGCAAAGTCTTCTCTCGGGAGAAAGGAGACTCTGTATGAGACCCTAATCATCCCAGTCCTGCTCTGCGAATGGACAACAATGCTCCTGCTCGCAGGATCTTCGATTCCATCCCAGAGGGTAGACGCAGTCAAGGAAGACCTCGCCTTAGGTGGCGCGCTCAAGTGGAGGACGACCTCAACCAACTTGGAGTGCACAACTGGAGGCAGCTAGCCAAAGACCGAGCTGGCTGGAGAGGCATGTTGGTTGAGGCCCAGGTTCGTCCCGAACTGTAGCGCCGCTAAGTAAGTAGTAAGTAAGAGTAATGAATTAAATAATAATTTTAATACTGAAAATAGCCCAATTATTGGTATGAGAGTTTTAAGCATAATTACTTTACATCTTGAGCAATTTTACAGTTTTTTTTTTATTGATTTTATTTTGACATTTTCCACTTAGTTGAAGAGCTAAATGTATTATGATCTTTAAAATTAACAAACTTACTTTTTTGAACCTTCCGATCCATTGCATTTGCCTTGGACAAGAAATAGGGAGCCTCGATCAGCGTTGAGGAGAATTGATACGTTTTGCAGGATTTTATGACATAAAGATCGACTTTCGAGTTCATTGCAGATATCTTTAACCTAAAAAAAAATAAATTAAGAAAATATTTACTATTAAGAAATTAAGAATTAAATTAATTATGTATTCAATTTTGCGTATTATATCAAACAAAATATATCGATTTAATAAAAAAAATAACATATGGTTATGTAATAGGTAAATGGAAATTACAAAAACAATTACATAAGATTTAAATATTAAATACAATTTTTCACAATGTACACTGGACAGTGGACTGGACACTGCATTAGACTATATAAGAAGCAAGAAACTTGAACTTTTCTTATTTGCATACCATAACCACCTGCAGATAAGCGTGGAAACTGTTATAAATAAAAAAACTATTGTGAAAATAAAGAATTCTGAAAATAGAAAATTTGGCCGATAACCCTTTTTTGAGAAATAAATGCTTAAGTTCAATAAACCCAATACTAGTGCACCAAAGGGGATCTGGTGCACCGCCAGACTAATGGCACTTCGTCTGGTCAATAATCCGGTGTTTTTTCGACATGTTCGGCAACAGCACCGATATTCTCAGCAGAACGGCTGCTACATGGCCGGCCAAGCCTGGCAACAGCTCGAGTTGTCCAAATCTCTTCAAGACGAGCGGATAAAAGCGGCATTGTTTTTCCAGTTGGTGACGGAACACCGGGAAATCTGTGGTGAAATTCACGCTGCGACAATAACCAGAAGAATTATTGCATTATTCTGATGTCGTGTGTTATTTAATGCTTCTAATACCCAAAACAGTTTTCTGTCGTTGAAACGAAATATTTTCGTCCGTCCATTATCCATGAATGGATAAATTTTGAAATACAGCAAAATGTTTAGGTTTCCTTAGACAATGCAACATTTTTTCCCATTCCCATATGGCAACAATTTATTAGGCGTACATAAATAGATCAAAAACTAGAGTACAATTCCCATATTTGGTCTGGAGCACGAAATACATCATTTGCTTTCTTGGTTTTAGAATTTAAAACAGAGCCTTAAGACTGATAGGTGATAGATGAATTTCGGAAACAATGCTTCATTCCACTCATTGTTATGTCGCTATTTTTATTAATCAGCGATCTGGTGAAATAGTTATAGTTGGATTCCTCCCCCGAAAATCATACCCCGTAATACATGATTTGCTAGCAATGCCCATCGATATAACCTTGAGCCAAACTTCTGATGTACCGTCAAGTACATAGAATTTTCTTTAGCCGTACTAGATGAATGTGGTACTCTCTACCTAACTCTATTGTTTCTTTTGATTTTAGTGCCCAAGCATTTAAGCCAAATGAAAATTGCTATTCCCAAATCAATCCTCTTTCTGTTTTCATAAAATTCGCACTGTGTCAAACTGAGCTGTTTCTGCTCAAGACTTTGGCCTTACCAGTACCAGTATTCATATACTTGAATACTCGCTAAAAGGCGCTCTGTTCTCTTAACCGTATTCAAGAGGGAGTACGATTCCGGGAAAGGTTAATTCATGAATTGTATAAAATCCACCTCGAAGTAAATAGATGTATTTGAACAAGCAAAGCTTAGAGAAGACTCCGGTGGGCTGGGCATCTAGCTTGTATAAGCGAAGAGGTACCAGCTGAAAAAATCTTTTGCAGCTTTTTATGGGAGAATGAGTGTGGCAGAATCTGCTTTAGTTGAAGAAATGGTGCAGAACAGGATGCTTGAAGCCTTGGAAGACAAAACTGAATGCTTAACTTAATGGATGAGGCGCGGAACTGATCTCGTTTGTTGCACCGTTTTATTATGTAGAGGCAGTTCGAGGTTGCATGAAATCCGCGTCTCAAATAAACAACTTACCGCTTAGTAGATAAAAGAGAACGTGGTGGCGGTATTACCAAGACGTTATACGGTGGATGAGATCTAAAGAACAATTAGATTTCTTATACTACGGCTAAAATGTCGGCGAACCAAAGAAACTGGACATTTTCATGGGATCTAACGTACCGTTGACTAGGTTGCATGCTCATTTTTCTTTTTTAAAATATCTTAGCTTTTCTTTTAAGACCTCGTAGCTTGGCTATGCGTTACTTCTTTTTTTTCTTTTTTCTTTTCGTTTTCTTCTTAGCTAAACATTCCTCAAAGTGTTTTATCAGAGTTTGATTGATAAATAATTTTTTTCGGTCTCTTCGAATTTAGCTGTTTATGGCTTACTCTCTCTTGAAACGAAGGCGAAGATACCCTTCTTCTTATGTAAGTTCTGATTTACCAAATTTGTATTTCTAACATTCACACTTAAAGATTTTTTAAATGTTCTTCGCCAAAAGTTTTCCGTTTATTGTGCCTGGTCTGGTCAACGAACTCGTAACCTGAGTTGTAAACCCAAAAGAGTTCAAAAAGTGATGTTAACACAATAACACTTTATTACTTTTCGTGCGTCAAAGTTTTGATGACACATAATAACATTTAATCTAAAAGTGCGGATGTGAACATCACCATTCGTTCAGCAAAAACTTCTGCTTTAATGGCTTTTTTCCGAGGCTTATATAGAATCCGTTTATTGTTGTCCACAGTATTGGACGAAACAAAGTGATAACTAACTGGAGTTCGATGACTTTCCTTGAACTTTTATAGTGATTGGCCTTGATTTGTAGTTTTTTTTGTTCCTTAGAACCAATAACAAAAACAAAAAAAACATTGGGTTCTATATAAAACCCACAAGAAAAGATAAACAAAAAAAGATACAAAATAATAATAAAAAAAAAACATTGACAATACCTTACCAATTCAAAAATCAATTCCTTCTCGTCCAGCTGCTTCAGTTCGTTCCTCGATAGCCTTTGCGGTCGATGGAAGTACTGACCACCATTGTGATATCCATATCCACCTGGTTGGCCACATGACGTGTTTGCCGAGCAATCATTTTGTATGCTAATGCTTAAGAACGTCGGTGTGCCGTCGATTGTGTTCACAATTGGTTTAAGTAGACCACCACGTTCAAACTCATGAGCTGATATTTTTCTAAATAAAACCGAGAAAAAAACGAGAAAAGATAGAAAAAAGATACAAAGAGGGATTATTAAAACAAGAAAAATGCACAGAAAAACAATAACAAAAAAAAAGGAAAAGATAAGAAAATATGTAAACAAAAAGGTTAAATTTATCATTTCGCATGTATGTATGTAGCTGGCTGCACGTGGCAACGGAAACGGATACGTATCTATTCTATTCTTGGGGTAAAAGTTTGAAATATTACACAAAGATACTTCTTGGTTGTGTGTTTTAAAAGGCACAATCTGGTGATAATTCAATGTTAAATCATCGTTTTGAAAAAGAATTGGTTGTTTTCATTTCGAGTTCAATAAACTTTGGTCTTGAAAAAATAAATTTATAAAACACATTTGGATCCATGTGTACACAATTAATGTCCAAAATGGGCACATTCTTTTAATTCCTTTTCCGAGTAATTTATTTTTTAATAATATTCCATTATCTTTGGTTATTATTTATTTGTGTTTAGCAAAACCGTGGGAAAGTAATGAAAAACGCCATTGGTTGAAACATCTTTAAAGTCGATTTACCTACTTAGTAATATTGAGTTTCTGATTATAAAGGTGTGTCCACACCAAAGAAACATTTCAAAAACATTTCAAAAATGTTTCTTTGTTTCTGAAATGTTTTTTAAATGTTTCTGAAATGTTTCCCTGTTTTCCCTTCCAAACGTAAATCTTTCTCTACTTTTCAAAAATTTTAGTCTAGTTAACAGGTTTTTTGTTTTTATTTGCTTGTATTCATCTTGAAGGACAAAACTGGATACAAAAAATGGGAAATAAATAAGCATTTCAGAAATGTTTCAGAAATTTTTGATGTTTTTAAAATGCTTTTTTTTAAATATTTCTTTGGTGTGGACAGACCTTAACAAAACCTTTAAACTTTCAAGGTGTTTTAAAAACAGACGAAAGTTTTGATTCTGCTTTGCAGTGTTAAAAAAAAATTATTCCTAATCAATGGGGAAAGAATACCCAACAATATTTATTGGTGTACCTCAGGACAGTGCCTTAAGTCTTATTCTGTTTTCCCCATTTTTTTGATTAGCTTTTTTTATGATTATTGACAAACTCAACGGTGCGGAAGTATAGAAAGTAGCATTTCTGATCACATACGAAGACAGTCTTACTGAGCAAGTGCAACGGCACTTGATGTGGAATGCGTAGAACTAGGACTTGACACATATTGTGGAACACAAATATATTTGACATAAACGTACGTACATATGTACATACGTACGAAATTGATTAATAATTTGGTATCTTTGGTTAAAAATGTAATGATTTTATAATAAGTTCCAGCTTATGGGAAGACTGAAATCCTACAGCTTAATTTACAAATGTACCTATTAGAGGTAGATGGGATTGATTATTGTAGTAGCTAGAAGATACGCAGTTCCCACACATAAGGGACATAGAGATGTTCTGATCAATCAGTTGTCAACCAGATTGACCACAGTTTTACCAACTTCGTCCGAGGAAATAAAAAGACCATCCGAACAGTTTCAATGGTATACATATACATCAACTAACTTTACTTAAATTTATTTCCTCTACCTAACCGTCAGTCTACCTTTCTTGTTCTTTCTCATTTGTTAATTTTTTTCTTTTACGTAGAAGAAGATGGGTTTATTAGCAGTCAATTATGGCAAAACCAAGTAAATAAAAAGACACCCAATATCGAAGTCTTGGACTAAATATCACGATAGAAAGCTATAACTTTGAGACTCCCTGAAACAATTGAACCGGAATACTCATGCTGCAAGGAATGCCCATGAATTTACCCTTGAGCCCAACTTCAGACGTACAGTCAAATACAGAGATTCTTTTTTTAGTCGTACCAAACGAATGTGGAACGAATTGCCCGGCTCTGTTTTTGAAATGCAAACAAAAAACAAATGTGCATTGGTACCTCCTCTTACATCCTTCCCAATTTACCTAACGCTTCCACTGTGTTTAATCAACATTATAAGGGAAGTCATAATCCCTTTAGTAAAAAAAAGTTAGGGACTTTATGTATCTGGCTCTGCTATTAACTTATAGAAATAGAACAATACCATCGGAGAACGAAGAATAACTCTTGCCAATTGCTGATTCTTCGGGCTAAGAAGGCAATTGAGTAGCAAAGGTCTTTCTGGCGCAACTATCCAAGCCCTGCTGTATGGTGCAGACGCATGAATATTGTCTAAGGTGGGTGAGAACGTTTTCTTGGCTTCGAGCGAAAAATTCCTCCCGTGTTTTTTTGATCCCGTATGCATTAACGGCTAGTGAAGAAGTAGTCAAAAGAAGTAGATCGAGACCAAGACGCACGCAAGTGGAAGAGGATCTCGACTAACTTTACGTGCAATACTAGAGGCATCTATAGCCAGGGACCGAGCCTGTTGGAGAAGCATGTTAGTTAAAGTTTTTTTTAATGTATTGAACAATTATTTTTTTACAACTATAATAATAAAATCCTCTGCCCTGGCAAATGCATACGAATCAGATATAAAATGATTCAGTTTCGGACGTTTTCTTCACTTTGGTCAATTATTTTTAATTCATTTATGAAGAGAAATGTTTGCCGGGTTGTTAGCAAACGCACCCTTTGAGATTGGCAGATGAGATCGGTTTAGATGATACCGGCGAAGATCCAAATCAATTCTTAGGCTTGTTGGAATTGCCACGTTCCCAAATCACAAACTTCAATTAGAAAAGACGTATATTAAACCTCGGTACTGCAAAATGTTAATCTGCAACGTTTTTGTAATTGCAGCGTGTTGTCGCATGCCATAATGACATAATGACGTCAAAAATAAATTGCACGACTGGATCGCACGTACTTGCTCTTATGTGCGATCACAGCGTCGAATAAAGTTTGATAAATATAAGAAGACCTTCAAAGTTTTTATTCGATTTTTGTGATTTTTTATTGTTCGAAAAAAGTACGTAAAAGAGTTTTCAGCGGAAAAAATTAAGCACCATTTTATTTCTATAAAAATCATTGTAATCATCGTAATGTTATGTTTGATTGTCATCTCAAATTTTTTTATCTGAACGAATGCATAACTTGCATTATAGTACCTATAATCGCAAGTAAAAATAATCATCGTTGTCTGCCTACGCGACTAAAAAAAAGCAATTAAAAAAACAAAGCTATTTTCACAATTATTTTAACCAAGCTTACCTCACTGGCGTTGTGGCACCAGAACCACCACGCGACGAGCAATTCTGTACATTCCCATGTGTTGGTGAACCATCGTTGCCAGCTGATGTTGCATGTGAAACTAACCATGCGTCAACCACTTGGCGTGTTGCTTTTCTGTGGAATAAAAAAATTGATTAATAAACAAAATCTATTGTAATAATAATTAGTTCAAATAAATGCCCACAAATCTCTAATAAATTCTTATTTTCCAAGCAAAACACTTTCCATGTTTCAAAATATGAATTTTGATATTTTTTTGGGAAATGACATCTAGAATTTGTATAATAAAGATGTAAGTATATTTCAGAAGCCCGCGGTGAAAGATTGCAAATATGATAGTAGAATAGAAAAACTAATTGTTCTGCAACAACTTCTTCTGCGGATTGGAAAAAATTGCTTAACGAACCAGAGAAACTTGGTATTGGAACTGGAATGATGAAGTTGGTCCAGGAAAAAAATAGTTTAAGTTCCCCAAATAATAGAGGTGAAAAGATATGGTTCGAAATATATATGGGGTTAATCCTTATGGTTAGGCTAGATTGTTATCGGATATGATGTTCTCTGAGTAACCAGGGGTGGATCAACTCAATTGTTATGAAGGCATAACACCAAAAGTATTGTTTTTGTGAAGCTCAAATTGGGACTTAATGGAGCATTAATTATAGTTAATTATCCGGTTTGTTTTTCAAGTTTTGTTCTTCATTATGGTAGGTATTTCCAGGGTTGACTATACATACGTTTATACTGCGTTAAACAAGCCAGCACTTAGTGAAATCCAAGTAGGAGTGAATTCTAATCAATCAGAATTTGACCATCATGGGTCAAACTTAGTGCCATTATTCTTTGCCCTTCACGGTCTCACCGTAGGAATAATGTTGCATACCAACACAATGCGGTCTCTGTTCAAATACAGATTTTAAATTCTGTGGTTAAAATTCACGGTAAACAAGCGCATCATACATACTTGTCTCATCTATAGAAGCCCTTATTCGGACAGAGTGTCAACTTCCAACGAATTTGATGCTTCGTCAGACTCTGCAAATCTCGTGCCAACAAAACTCAGTTAAAGAGAAACCTTCTAGGAAAACCGTTTGACAATACGACGGCCTTAATTCTTCCTCGGTAGTGACATAGACTCCAGCGCAGTTATAGTAATAATTTTGTTTCCTTTAGTTATGAGAAATTTCGTCCCAGATAGGTCAAAAGTATGTATCAAACCTGAAGATAACTCATGGTTTGATTCGAGCTGTAAAGAAGTTATCAGGTTGAAAGAGTTAAGTTTCTGTTGTTATAAGGCCAAGAAAACCGAGGAAAACCAGAGAAAGTTTCAGAAAGATAGAAAGGCATGTAATGCTCACATTCGTAAAACAAAATTTTTGCATGAACAACAAATCCGGCAAAAAATACTGCAATGTCCCAAAGGCAGTACAAATTTTTGGTTATTTGTAAAAATCATAAAGAACTCCTCGCCATCATCGGTTCCTACGCTCGTCTTCAATGATACTCCTGCTGGTAGTTCTCAAGAAAAAAGCAGATCTGCTTGCAGCCCAATTCGCTGCAAAATCAATGCTGCCAGCAGGTGTTAGAACTCCTTCTGCACTCGGGAGCGTAAATGCTTTCATGGGACCTATCTTCTTTCGCACTCTTATGTACTTATTATTATTAAAAGATTAGTATTAAAGGATCTTAACGTACACACATGTTCTGTCCCGGATAATATCCCTGCTTTTGTTCTGAAGAGGTGTTCTTCAACGCTGGCTAAACCATTGCGTAAGCATTTCCATCTGTCCTATTCCTCTGATCTCATTCCGAGTAGATGGAAAACAGCCTGTCCCTTAAAAAGGCGAATCCTCGTCTCCCTCAAACTATCGACCAATTGCATTTACGTCCCTTCTTATCAAGGTCATGGAAAAACTGATTAATCTTCAACTTAAGAAATATCCTGAGGACCGGAAGCTTCTTAATGACCGGCAGTACGGCTTTCGTAGCAACAGGCACATCCTCGTTCTTCAGATGTGGAACTGCAACGCAGCGTTTGATTAGTTCATTAAAGTCTGATCTTGACAGTATTGTACAATCGGGAATAAGAAATGGGGCAGAATTTAATACCACTATCCATGAATGGTACTTGCATCGAAGAAACCTGATCACCTCTCAGTTCTCGGTATGTGCATTACAGACCACCTTCTGTGAAATGATAACATATTTGACGTCGCCAAGAATGCTGCGAGGTGTTTAGGTTTCCTTCGGATATGCAAGAAGTTCTTCACCCCGTCTGATCTGCCTACAGTATATAAACCATATGTATATACGCCCAAAACTCAAGTATAATTACAACATTTGGGTAGGTGCTCCCGTAACCCATTTGAATTTTCTAGATAGAATTCAAAAAAGAGCTTTAAAAATGATAGGCGACCGAACAATAACAGAACGATTTACATCACTTTTTAGAACAGACGTAATATTTCTTGCCTTTCATTATTTCATCGCTACTTCCGTAAACAATGTTCTAGCGAAATAGCCAGCTGCATTCCTCCATTGAAACGATTCAACCGTAATACTCACACTGCAAGGAAGCCCATCGGCATACCCTTGAGCCCAACTTCGGACGTACTGTCAAGTACAGAAATTCTTTCTTCAACCGTACCACGTGAATGTGGAATGCTTTCCCTCCCACTTTGAAGTGTAGAAGTTTAAAACAAATGTGCATCGTTGCCTCCTTTCCTATTTTCCTAACGCCCTCGCTGTGTTAAATGAACATTATAAGGGTAGTCAGAATCCCTTTAAGTGCGGGCTAATTATAAAAAAGGAAAAAACAAAAAAAAATGTGTTCAAGAAATACAGACCAATTCGGATGCAATCTTCAAAATAGTATCTCAAAGAAGAACTAATTCTCAAAAAATTCTTTCAGCAAAGATCATTCAAAATGTTCAATGCCAGCTTTTTGTTATGGAAGACATCGGGCTCAAATGTCTCGCGAATTTCATTTTCAATAGCCAAACTTTAAGGATTTGATTGGATGCCTCATTAAGATCGTTGAACGGAAGCCTGATAAATGTTTTGTTCTAAAAAAGAACTATATACCTGTTCTGCCTCTTTTCTGATCCAGTAGTACTAATTTCAGACATATATTCGAATTAAAAAGTGCTTTGTAATTTCGAAAATAACAAAGAAACTTCTTCTTTTTCTTCTTCTTCTACTTCTTCTTCATGCTAACAATTGTTCGGCAATATCGAAAAAGTAGCAGCCCAAAGAAGAACTTTTGGGAAAAGCAAAGGTATAAACAAAAGGATTTAGCTTGTTTCGCAAGAAAACCTTAAGCCGAAGGCTTGCCGAAGTTTTTCAAAGTTATCCTGACAGATTTATAGAGTAGAGGAAAAATGAAGAAAGGCTATTTTCTATGATTTTGATAGTAATCTTGTCAAATAAATTAAATGAGAATCGAAGTCTCTTATTCATTGAGAGTTGCAAATTGTTTTTAAAGGAACATAATACCAATATAAAAACTTTTTTGTCTTTAAGCCTCTAAATCATTAAAAGGGTGTCAAATTCAATCCGTTTTCTGTATTTAACTCTTTTGGATACATTTTGTCCAGTGTCCACGTAGCCGAATTTAAAGAAAGAAAAATATCGTTTATTGGATTCTTCTTGGTTGTTAATTTACGGCTCTATGGATGACAATTTTCAATAGTCAGCAGAAGTAATAATCGTTATGGTTAACAGCTCTGTCGAATTCCACTATGGATTTCTTGAGGTTCTTAGGTTCCTTTCCGTTAAAGATGCATTAGGTTTGGAAATAACGTTTTCAACTTACCAAATTAAATCTCGATACAAATTATCGAAAACTTTTTCAAAATCGGTAAAGATGAGATATAAAGAAGGCAAAAGAATTTATTGTTAATTATGTTCCTAAAGTTTGTGTTAATGTGAAATATGCAGGGTGAACCTGTCCAGAATATTGCAAACTCTTTGTCGAGATGCTCTTTGATTCCAAAATTTTCTTTGCAATGCAAGAAAGACACAGATCCCTTTTTAGTTGCCACAAACCACAAGATTTTCTTTTTTTTTTTGTTAATGCGTTTAACTTTTGCTCCATTCATTTAATTAGGAATCTGTCTTCAAATAGGGATTAAAAGATGTCTTACGAAGTGCTACACGAATAAGGAATGCAAGCTAAACGTCTATCTTATAAAGGGTGTTTTTTAGATGTATAAAACTTATGGAAGATTTTGCGGAACGGTCTTGGTTTGCGTGCATATAAAATATAACTCGTGTAAGAATTAAAACTCCAAGATCACCTAGCAAGGCGTGGATTCGGTGAATGGGCCCAAAACAAGATTGCCGTTGATCCCAATTTTCATAAGCGAATTTTGTTTAGCTATGAAGCTCACTCTTGGTTGAATGAATACGTCAATAAACAAAACTGCCGTATTTGGAGTGATGATAATCCTCAAGTGTATGTTGAAGAGACATCGTTTTATCCACAAAAACTGACTGTTTAGTGTGCTTTATGGGTTGGTAGAATAATTGGTCCGTACTTCTTTAAAAATGATGCTGACCAGAACGTTACAGTCAATAGTGACCGCTATAGAGCCATGATTTCTTCGTTCATCAGTTGAATGACCATGATGTGCAAGAAATCTGGTTTAAAGAAGTCGGCGCAAAATGTCACACAGCTCATTCCTTTATTGAAGGAAACGTTTGGTAACCGCATAGTTTTACGTTACGCACGAGAGACAGAAGAAATCTCCTTCATCGACGGATCTAATAAAACCTTTCTAGTACCATTGACTATAGCTTCGTTTCCCAAAGTCAAATAGCTATAACCGTAGCATTAAATAGGATTGCTTCCGCACTTTTAGTAGAAATACGTAGCTTATTCAACACTCGAACTGGAACTCTTAAGAGGTGTATGATAATTCTGCTGGTTTTTCATTCCAGAAACAACAACTGCTGATGAAAAAACGCTTGATTTAGGTCATCGCTTTGGGATGTTACGTTAATAAGTTTCCCAAAAAAACAGTGAGTGAGTAAAAAATGACGAATCGTGTTTGGCAATTTAGAAAAATTCCGAGTGACGCTTCCCAAGGCTTCATTTTGTCTTTATCTTTGCGATCCCATAACTTGTCTTCAGTGAGATTTGACATTTAATAATGCATCCAGGGATGCATATTATGACCAAAGATTTATCTTAACGTATTACGCCCATTTTTAACTCAATGGCTAACAAACAAAATTGCATATTGAATTTAACAAAATCGACAAACATGAATGCATCCACAAATGTTGATAGTTTTGTGTGGTTTCGGCAACATCATCTTACTTTCTTTCATCAAAAATATATACCGCCACGGACTCGGGTATAGAGCTTGCTACTCATACCCACTGCATACATCTTGTGATTTAGAGTCTAGAGAATTATTTCTTCATTTGTTTCATAGGCTCATCAATTTGTGCTTGAGCCCAATCCCGGACGTATTGTAAAATACAGTAATTCTTTCTTAAGCCGAACAATACGAATTTGGAATAGTTTCCCCAACGAGATTTTCCTTTGCCATTTATATTTGAAAGCATAAACATAGAGCGATGTTCAACAATTTTCTGTTGGCAACTCTGCAATTCGATATATGAGAGGGATGGTTCTAACAAGACACCATATTACAAGCTCGAAAATGTCTCGACGTGTTCATCTAACGGTGAGCGTTCATAAATTAGCAGCTTGGGTCATGCGACATAACACTACTCGATTATTTTCTCTAGGGCTTATGGGGCAAATAAATACAGGGCAAAGACCTCTCTCCCAGGAAGTCGAAAAAAAATGGAGTGCCTTCTAACAAAGAGGAGGCAGAGTTGCTAATCTAAATGAATGGGCTTTTGCCCAAATAAACAAAATGATTGAACACGGGATTAGCATTAGGATAGCCCAGGTAAATATCCACAGCATGAGCTGTTCTTACTTAAAAAAATGCCGCTAATAACATGGGTCTAACGGTGATCCAAGAACCTGTGATATAAGTGGGCCAAATAAGAGGCTGAGACTTAACTTTCGAGAGTTAAAGTTAAGTCTAAGCCTCTTATTTGGCCGCTCATAAATGGACTCGTCTCCAATCGCTTCGCAATATATACGGATATAAGCATTTGGGAATTCACCAGTTATTAGAGAGCAAACTACCCTCCCTAAAAGTACACCATATAGTAAAGTGTTTTAAGGGGACTAATTTGGAGGATGAACTGTAAGTCATCACATCTAGTTCCAGATGGAGCACAATAGATTTTTAAGGTCGCATTGCACTACTACCCCAAATCAATTCATTCATTCATTCTGGGGCTATGTGAATTCCTTAGTTTGCACAAACAAGCCAGGCCTATGAACGAGTTTGAAGCCAACATCCGTGACCTATTGACAGGAATTATTTATGCCGCATATACCCGACCTTGTCATCATAAAATTAATGAACGGGTCCACCCTTCAGAACACCAAGGCAGATAAAACTGCTAGGAGTTGGTTTCAACACCGTAATATATTTTTAGGGATATCACCCTGAATTGATTCTTCTTCATCATGGGTAATTTGTCTCTTAAAGAACTGCTTCCAGCGAGCAGAATAAAATTGTTACTTTGCTCCCTTCCATAAAACACAATGCCCTGGACCACGTCATAAGGATTATGAAACAAAAAATGTCTTTCTTTTCTGAAAAAAAAAAACAAATTTCAATTTCTTTTCCCATTCAATGTCAATTTTTTTCGGCAAGTATTTCTCAGGAGAATTATTGTATTCAAAAAATAATTACTTAATTATCATGGAGCACCTTCGCAGTTAAAACTCAAGGTAATTATACATTTTACAGGAGCCAACCTTTTGCCCTAAAATGTCAAAATAATGACTTTTGTGTTCGTTTTCAAAGTTTATAATTATTTTTTTGTACGTGCAGGTTGTCATTTGGGGTCATGAGAGAACATTCAGTATCTACAGCACCAAAAATAGCTTTTTTTGAAAGTAGTTCGTTTTTATTGCTTCTCAAAAGGTATATTTGCACCCTTTAATGACATTCGTCTCTGTACAATGTCTTTGTTATAAAAAAAACAAACCCAACATCCAATTTTAGACCGAAAAATTCTATAAAAAAACTGAATGTGGCAGCAGTCAGTATAACAGGCAACAACCTTTCGTAACAACGTAAAACCATGTCCCCAGACGTTGGAGGCACTTCACATCATTTTGCCACTTCTCGTTCGTTGAATGGAGTTAAACAAGGAACCCTTTTAGACCATTTAATCTTTTGTAATGTTTCCAGGAGTTATATTTGGATTAAAATGACAAAATCTATTTGCTTTCCCGGATGTTCATATATATATTAAATAAATACATTTTTTTAATTACCTTATAAAATAATCCTGTACAAATTCTTGATTCTCATCCATCCATGCTTCCATACGCGCATATTCGGCATCATAGAACTGTTGATTCGACGGAAGCATTTGCAATTGCAGGGGGACACCGGGGCGAGATCCCAAATTATCGAGTCCCATTCCTGTGCCCCCCTGCTCAGACGGCATCCTGTTCGATGTTTGCTGAGGCTCTTCTATACTACGTAAATGCAATCCTGCAAAATAAATAATACAAAAAAAATTAAATATAATTTTAATATTAATTTTCATTTTAATTTGCAAAAAGGAAAATATTAAATCGATATAAAAAAAATAATATTCAAATGAAAATGCAAATTTCAGACTTATTTTGTATTTTGATAGGAAAATACGAAAACAGGGAATTTTTGTTTATTCATTAATGTGGCTTTTGAAAACGAATATAATTAATTGTTCCATTTAATGTGACATTTAATCGTTAAAATTTATCATATATATGAATATTGATATTTTACTTAAGGCTTTTGAATATTAAAAATAAAAGTATTAAATTGGTTTGGTTGAGTAAAGTTTCAAAAACCGCTAACCGAATAAATTACCGGAAAAAGCATATTTTATTTATCACGATATATGTATGTATATCTATCTATATATATATATGTGGGGGAAGTGGAAGATGACGGACAATAGGGGTTTCGAGGCGGACAAGATAACAGGTAGGATGGGTATAGGGGCAGTTCCGCAGACGAACAACATCTTCGTCAAAGACTGGCATGATCTTTTTCTTTTGCTCCGAGACGGGTTATGATCCTACTCCCTCCGACGAGCTTAAGGCCGGTCAAGCATGCCAGCAACAACCCTATTTGGCAGCAACGTAGCTTTCACGAAAAAATGGCCAAGTTTGAAATACAGAGACCGTTTGCTGTCTCTGGAGCTGGTGCTGCATGGTAAGGTGTGGAATATTGTCGGTGCTTATGCTACCCAAATTGGAAGTGAACAAGAAGAAAAAGATGCGTTTTGGAAAGACTTCTAAAACCACCTTCAAAAGGATGTGCTTCTGTTTTTGGGCGAAGATTTAAATGGAAATCTCGAATGGTCTAAGGGACTATGAAGACTGTTGGGAGATACTTATCTATAGGAATCCTTTTGTAAACGTTTTCGCTTTCAGAAAATGTTATTGAAAGTTTTTTGCTTTCTTGAAAGCGAACGTATGTTTTCATTCCAAATGGCCAGGATTGTGTTCCATCAATTTTTGTAGACACCGCGCCAGCGACCATTATGCAATACCAAAAGCGTTTTCAACGATACGACAATGACACGGCCATTTAACGGCCAAACAATGTACTATCTGGTGTCAAAATCAATGAGTTTATTTCCAATGCTGTACTCAATTCGCAGCTTGAAAAGATTTTGCTCCAATGTTGAAATAAATAACATTGTAATTGGCATCGACCAGAGCCATCAAAACCAAGTTTAATGATCCAAATATCTCATGAGTTATACTGAATTTTCAGCACCGATTTATTAAAACGTTCGCAGCCAAATTGACATTTTGTTTTATCCCAGGCTGTGAAATCCCTAAGATGATTTCTATAAAATGATGATTTCGCAAAATATTTCCTCAGCGAATTCCATCTTGCAGCTACCATAGATAGGCAATAAACAAAACTAAAAGTGGCAAATCCACAGTCCGTCCGTACCCGTTTAAACACAAAACACTTTCAGAAATGTCGCTTTCGTAAAAGTAAAAAGTCGCTTTCAGAAAGTATTTTCCTTTCATAGTATCACTGCTCTCTGAAAGTACTATCAAGAAAATTTTAGAGCAGGAATTTTTGAAACGCTTTCGGAAAGTACTTTCCTTTCATTGTGTGACGAGACCTTTAAAATTAAAATCCTTAAGTGTTTAAATTAAAAACATCATTTGTTTTTTTTTCCATTAATTGCGGGGAAAATTAAGATTCTTTGAAAAGGGCCGAAATAGTCTCTTCTTTACCGAGAGAAACTGTAAAGTTAAAAATCAAAATTTTAATGATATGTGCGTGTTATATACATTTTTGGGATTCTGATTTTAACGGGTGATTTTTTAAGAGCTTGAGAACTTTTTTTTAAAAAAAAACGCATAAAATTTGCAAAATCTCATCGGTTCTTTATTTGAAACGTCCATGACATTTATTTTTTGAAGATAATTTCATTTAAATGTTGACCGCGGCTGCGTCTTAGGTGGTCCATTCGGAAAGTCCAATTTTGGGCAACTTTTTCGAGCATTTCGGCCGGAATAGCCCGAATTTCTTCGGAAATGTTGTCTTCCAAAGCTGGAATAGTTGCTGGCTTATTTCTGTAGACTTTAGACTTGACGTAGCCCCACAAAAAATAATCTAAAGGCGTCAAATCGCATGATCTTGGTGGCCAACTTACCGGTCCATTTCTTGAGATGAATTGTTCTCCGAAGTTTTCCCTCAAAATGGCCATAGAATCGCGAGCTGTGTGGCATGTAGCGCCATCTTGTTCAAACCACATGTCAACCAAGTTCAGTTCTTCCATTTTTGGCAACAAAAAGTTTTTTAGCATCGAACGATAGCGATCGCCATTCACCGTAACGTTGCGTCCAACAGCATCTTTGAAAAAATACGGTCCAATGATTCCACCAGCGTACAAACCACACCAAACAGTGCATTTTTCGGGATGCATGGGCAGTTCTTGAACGGCTTCTGGTTGCTCTTCACTCCAAATGCGGCAATTTTGCTTATTTACGTAGCCATTCAACCAGAAATGAGACTCATCGCTGAACAAAATTTGTCGATAAAAAAGCGGATTTTCACATTTCGAACCGAACACTGATTTTGGTAATAAAATTCAATGATTTGCAAGCGTTGCTCGTTAGTAAGTCTATTCATGATGAAATGTCAAAGCATACTGAGCATCTTTCTCTTTGACACCATGTCTGAAATCCCGCGTGATCTGTCAAATACTAATGCATACAAATCCTAACCTCAAAAAAATCACCCGTTACGATAATTTGATTTTTGAAATTCAAAGGTACACAAAAATTTAATACAAAAGCTAAGTATCTTCAGTTTGTTCATTTTGCAATAATTTGTCTATTGACATGGTGGCAAGGTTGACTCCTAACGGTTCAATATTGCGGCCGCTTTCGTCGGTAAATATGGTTTTCGAATAAGGACTTGACAATTTTTTTTTAAATAAAACGCAAACCATTTGAGACATTTAAAAAACTTTATTATCGGCTTGAAGTAAATACAATCAAAACATTTATAAATGGAACTCGACTTCGTTAATATGCCCACCGCGGCACATTGGCGTATTGGCATAAATCAATGACTTAACGTAGACCCAAAGAAAATAGTCTGGAGGCGTTAAATCGCACGATTGGCCGCCTCCAATCAACTGGCCCATTTCTTGAGATAACACGCTCATCAAACTTACTCTTCAATAAATCGATTGTAAGGTGTGTTGTATGGCTTGTGTCAACATCCTGTTAAAACCACATGACGTCTAAGTCCATATCTTCTAATTCGGGCCAAAAATAATGGGTAATCATAGCGCGATAAGGTTTTCCATTTACAGTAACGTGACGATAGTTATAGTCGACGAAAAAATATGGCCCGATAACGCTGCTGGCATGCAAACCGCACCAGCTATTTTTTGTGGATAAAGTGGTGATTCATGAAGCAAATGTGGATTATCAGCCGACTAATAACGCATATTATGTATATTGACGAACCCATAAAGCCCAATTCTATGGGTCAATCTTAATAAGTGACTATATCAAAGAAAGATCAACCATTTCACACCACGTTTCATCAATTATATAATCGTCGAGCCTCTCTGACGTCAGAAAATGACGAAAAAAGTCGTTGTATTACACATTCACCAACAAATCACAAATACCCACGTAAGATACAAGATATTCATTGTTCCGAACATCTAAGATACTGACTCTGAATGTAACGTCGAGTGACTGCGGTCACTTTGAGGTGGATACCAGAAATAATTTATTTTCTTATGAAATAAAAATAATGGGAATGGCAACATTTGACTGACGTAGAAGCCAAATATACCAGAAGTACTGACGTTGCACGTTGTTGTCTGCAGTCAAAATGAGGTAAAAGAACTCTGAGATGAAAATTACCCCCCAAGCGACCCCGCCTGTCAAGCAACTGGCTGTCTGGCAATTCTCGGAAATCGAAACAATGGTAATCGGATTAACATTTTAAGCTAAAAGCGGATATTGTAAAATGATTATTTTTTTTTTTAATTTTGTGGTTACGTGTCAACTTTTCATTTGCGTTATTGGAATGAAGTCTAGTGAGTCGATAAATTTTTTTTACATTCATAGAGTCCTGGCAACTGTAAGGCTTAAAGTACCACTACTTATAAAATGATTAATGTTTTTTTGTTTTCTACAAAACAATTCATAATTCAGGAATGATTTGTAATAGAACCCCGAAACTTCCTTGAATCTTCCCAAAGGATGTATGTACGTATACACATAAATTTAATTAAGGTGTGCAATACCTTAACCCTGACACCTCCTAACGGTGTACTTGGCTTACAATTTATGATGATGTTGAGGATATTAGAGAAGCAGAGATTTGACTCCTTGTCTTCACCTTATAATGTGCTAAAGAATGTTTCCTAAGATGTATTTTAGCTGTCAGTACAAACAAGAGAATGAAATATTAAGATTTAATAGCTGCGAGCTTCATATTTAACAGAAATTGAATTTTGTTGTAAAGTCATAAAGAAACGCACATTATGGATGTAATTAGCTGAAAGGAGTGGGAAAATGGTGGAAACATCATCAATAATAACATCTGTCGGAATGGGATTTTTGGAACACAATACATTTTGGAAATATTTTTTTTCCTTTAAAACTTTTTTTTTTTTATTTAGAAGTAACTTAAGCTTAATAACTAAATACGTGAGAAAAACGAAGTCGAAAAACGTTGCCAACTTGACCCTAATCATTAAAAAGAAGGAAGATTTTTTAAACTAATTTTAGCAGAACTCTAATTAGTAACTTTATCAGGGAAAGTTTGGAAACATTTTGCGTCACGTGTCCTATCAGCTTGGCACACGCTGAAGACGGCCAGAAAGAAATGCTGATGTGCCCCAGGGATCTATTTTGTTGCCGACACTATTTTTAATATATGCGAGATATATGGGTTTCCTTCGAATATATAAGATATTCTTAGACCCGGCTGATCTGACTACAACTTATATGGCTTAAGCAAATGCCTGTTGCACTACTCCCCTGAAAGATTCAACACCTACACAATGTTCTTTATTTTACTCTTGTGTCCAACTACTGACGTTGGTAAGAAAGTTACGTAGTGAGATTCATTTTTAAGTCGCCCTTAAAGCAGTCAGGCTTTCGCAGACTATTGCCTAACATCGGGACTTGGATCGTGAACTTGCAACCATTCAAGATCCATGCTGACCCAGGAGCTCAGTGTGAATGACTATAGACGATGCAGTTTCTTCCCTGACCTAATTTCGTATAGATTGTTTTAGGACACTAGTTTTGGCAAAAATCATTTTTACGGACATTACGCAAGTTATTGATTTTCCAGTAAGGTGAATTTGGCCTGCCAAAACATCACCTCATCTATCCAAACCTAATATAAGGAAGGTGTCAAGGTGGCAATGGATCTATAAGACAGTTACTATTTGGTAAAGGATTTGAGTCGTTGCTTGTGTGATTATCATCTTCAATGCCATCCCCAACAAATCAATGATTATCAAATTTCTCTTGGCCCAAATCTCGAACACATAACATACCTGCCATATAACCGTAAAGGAAAGCCTTGTTTTTCTTGAAAATGACTCCAAAGATTAAGTTGAAATTTTTTAAAAATAATTCTGCAGGTATTACCTATTATTTATTATTATTTAAAACCCAAATTTACCGGAAATCTCTATTAACCTTTCACATAACGGTTTTTTTTTAATTTTCAACTTTCTCTATAGGGGCTCATTGGATTTCTATCAAATTTTACATTTGAAAAGACATTGGTAGCTAAATTAACTCTACATTAAGAAATTTTGAATAAATACATTTTTTCTAATTGTAATTTATTTTTCAAATTCTATATTTTTAAATTTAATATTTTTAAAACTATCAAAAAAATTGTTTAAAATTGTATGATTAGTTATTATATTAATAACCAGATTGATCACGTTGCGATCGATGCAAGATACGCCTCCAGTATCTTGGATGTTCGCACCTTCCGAGCAGCTAACATCAACTCGGATCACTACCTTGTTGCAGCAAAGGTAAGAATGCGAATAACCCGAACTCCAAAACAACGGAGTAATACTGTGAGGAAGTATGACGTCGGAAATCTGCAATCGCAAGAAACCGCCAGAACCTATGCCGATCGAATATCGCGTAACCTCTCAAGAAATCCAGTACCACCAGCATCAAGTGCCGAAGACCAGTGGCAAGACTGCCAACAAGCCATCAGAGATGCCGCAAATGATGTGCTAGGTTTCACCAGACCACCACCACGAAACCTATGGTTCGATGACTAATGCAGGCAGGCCCATGCAGCCAAACAAGAGGCATGTAAAGCGGCGGCGCTGCAAAGAAAGACGAGAGCTGCTCGCAAAATCTACAAGCAGAAAAGACGGGAAGAACACCGGCTTCTCCAAAAGAAAAAGAGAGAGCATGAGAAGCGCGCGATCGAAGATATTGAGAGATGCTACTCCAGACACAACGTGCGGAAGTTTTACCAACAGGTAAAAAAAACGTGCCAAGGAAAAAAAACCCGCACAGAAGCCTGTAGAGATAGGAATGGAAGCCTCGTAGTAGAGTCACAGTCTGTGCTGAGTACATGGAAGGACCATTTCTGCAGACCGTAAAACGTTGATGAAGGCCAAAATCCCACTGCCTGGCAGAATGAACCAATCAACATGGACAATGACAGACAAAACTTCCGTCCACCTGACCAAAATAAAGTGAGGATAGCAATATCTACACTAATAAGTAACAAAGCTGCTGGACCCGACGGACTACCCGCCAAACTTTTTAAAGCGGCAGATGACCTGGTGGCTAAGATGGGACTAGCAGTCAATGAGGCCAAAACGAATTACCTGCTATCCACAAAAAGGGACACACAACACCGGCGGATTGGACAAAACATCACAATAGACAGGTACAACTTTGAGGTAGTTAGGGACTTTGTGTACCTCGGATCCGCTATAACATCTGATAACAACATCTCGTCAGAAATAAAGCGAAGAATTACTCTTGCCAATCGCTGATTCTATGGGCTAGGAAGGCAATTGAGTAGCAAAGTCCTCTCTCGAAAGACAAAGGAGACTCTGTATAAGACCTTAATCATCTCAGTCCTGCTCTATGGCGCCGCGGCATGGACTCTATCTAAAGCGGATGAAGATATCCTTAGTCGTTTCGAGCGTAATATTCTTCGGAGGATTTTTGGCCCTATCTGCGTTAATGGGCTTTGGAGGAGAATGTTCAACCAAGAACTATACGAGCTGTACAGCGACATTGACCTGGTCAAAAAAATACGCCTATCACGTTTAAGATGGCTAGGTCGTGTAGAGCGAATCGACAACAATGCTTCGGCTCGCAGGATCTTCGATTCCATCCCAGAGGGTAGACGCAGTCAAGGAAGACCTCGCCTAAGGTGGCGCGCTCAAGTGGAGGACGACCTCAACCAAAACTGCAAAACTGGAGGCAGCTAGCAAAAACTGAGCTGGCTGGAGAGGCATGTTGTTTGAGGCCCAGGTTCGTCCCGAACTGTAGCGCCCCCTAAGTAAGTAAGTAAGTAAGTAAGTATATTAATAAACTCCAAAAAAACTGCCTACCAAAATATAAAAAAAAAATGCTTGAAAAAACTAAATATAAAAAAAAAGATTTTATCAATTATATTTATTTATGTATTTATCTTCTACCCATCAAAATATTTTAATGTTTATTTTCCTGTTTATTTATGTACACATATATACATATTGTGAAAGTTCCTCTAGTTATTAACTTCTTCTGACTTACGATTGTAGATGCTATAAGGCAAGTTACGGATTCGTGCAAAAAAAATTCTAATACGACGATTGAGAAGTCGAAAAAAGTGGGTCCGGAAATTCCGTCCGTCTGTCTGTCTGTTCGCACCTCAACAGCCTAAACAGATTTGGCGATTTGCTTCAAACTTGGTATTTAGTATTTTTTTGGTAGTATCTCAGAGGGTGTTTTTCATGTTTGCTCTAGGTCGAAAAATTACATACCTGCCATACAATTTTTAACATAAAGTTTGATTTTCTCGAAAACGGCTCTAACGATTTTGATAAAATTTCAAAAATATATATTAAAACTAAGATGAACGTGGCCGTTAAGTAGAGTAAATGGTAATAAGGTCGATTTGATCTTCTTTCCCTAAAAAACAGGTTTTATTTTAAGTCCGACAAAAATGGTAATAATGTCGATCAGAATTTCAGCGTACTACAAAATCAGTGTGTAAAGAAATTGCTTGAAAGCCCTGCTTTGGCTCACTATAGGATTTGGAGTAGGTGCGAGATTGAGTTCATGCAACGTCTGCGTAAACCAATATCTGACTGAACTTGGTGACCAAATTCCTTCTCGTTAACGTGCCAGAGTCACGGATTGTTTTCTCCAACGCCAGGTTTAAGAGGATGCACGCCAGGCTATCCCTTTGTCGGAGTCCTTTAATGATGTTGATTGGTCTGGACAGCAAACCGGCCCTCAATGTCTGATCAGCCTAGTTATTTTTGAGCATTAATCGCCTTTGGTATTTCTTCAATGGTTTGTGAATGCAGCATTAGTTCTTCCTGTTAAAATAATGGAGTCTCCATTTCTTCCAGGAGCTGACCATTCAACAGTTCATTAAAGTACTTATTTCTTCCTTTTGTATGTCGTACATACGTTTGATCGTATTTTAAAGAGAAACTCACGCGACACCTCTAATGTATAACGGAACAAGAAAAGATATATTTTCAAATAATATTCATTTTCCAATTATTACAAATTAGCAAATTTGAAATTTTACAGTGAACGTATCTAAGGCCAAAAGCCGACTGACACTACACAAATATAGTTTAAAATAAGATTAAAATATTGATTTTTTAAATTTTGTAGATATAAAACAAGAATAATAATTCCTTAAAACCAGGATGCTTTTATTTTTGTTTTCCCAAGAAAAATAACCATTTTCCGAGAAAAGTCCCACTTTATCTTTTCTTTAACTAAAAATAAGCTCAAGGATAAAGTATAAGAATCCAATTATTATGGACTTGTTGCTCAGGCAAGGAGACAGAATTATGTTTTTTTTTTTTATATATCTATACAAAACACATAATTTCCAGTAAAAGATTCTAAAAATACCATTTCAATGATGAAGGAAATTCTACGCGCAGTTTGAAATCGTTAATTTTTCTTTTGTAAATAGTTATTATGATTCCGAACTGTAGGTACCCACTCTATAAATGGCCACTTAGGGTTTACATAACTATCCATTATTCTTCCATTAGTAGCCATTAGGGTATTTGTTGTTCTTTTTCCCCACAACCCTATTTGTATTGTAAGTTTTTGCTAGAGTAAAAGAAAAAACAGCTAATATTTCAGCAGCAGAAATTACAATTTACTTCTCAAAATTCAACGAAATGAGAAAACGTTTCTGCTGGGACACAAAATCATTCAAGCAAACAAATGCTGAGTGACGGATGGTCTTAAAATCTTAACGCATCATAAATTTGAAGGGTTTACGTATACTAGAACATCAGGACTGGCTATGTGCATGGTTAGAATAAAAACTCATAAAACAAAACAGGGTGACACGTTAAAAAATTTAGCTAAAATACGAAATAATTTTAAGTGGAATCAAGAAAGACTTCTTCAGAAATAGTGGAATTCAAAAATAGGAATATTGAGGATAACGCCAAAAAAATTTTGTTTAAAAAGTATGAATTAAAAAAAATATTGAAATTCAACACCAAAATCTATATAATTTTGCTAAATTCACAGTTTTTAAACATCAGCCAATCGCAGATTTGCCTTGTTTTTTATATAGAAAGCCTTTGGAATTTTTTATTTTTTAATTGATTGAATCTCTCAGGCAACGTATAGCTGCTTTTTCTCTTAAAATTATATCCCTTAGGGATCCATATACAGTTCTTAGCTATTTTTCATCTAAATACTCACAAAACGCTATTGACATCACGCTGTGTTCTATATTGTAGCAATGGCAACACTTTCAAGAAAAGACAAAATTGTGCAAGTGAGAAAGAAGAAAGAGAGACCGCCGGCTAGGCAGGGGAAACATATTTAAAAAAAAGTCAGTTGATGTATGCCATTGAAACTGTTCGGACGGTCTTTTTATTTCCTCTTATCTGGCGAAGTTGGCAAAACGAAATTATAGCGAGTGATTAATTGGAATAAGAAATAGAGTAATTAGATGGGCTTTTGAAAGGTCGTGCCTCTGGTGTTGGAATTAGAGTTCTGCCGTTTTGCGCTTTTATGTCAAGTTGAAGTTGAAGAAGTTGCACAACACTCCACACATCTAAAAAAAAATTTAAATAAGAAACTGATTCACCCTGTATAATGAACAATTTTCTTTTGACTTAAGGCAGTTAGTCTTACGCGAAATGTTCAAATGAGTACAAGAGTTAAAAAAATGCTCAATTCACAACACAATAATTCCAACAGAGTAGAGAGACGCATCTTCTAGCATCCTAGAATAGTTCTCAAGGACGATACTACGAAGCAAAAAAAAAGGAAGCCATTTGGAAGAGCTAACGTATTCCATGCATTAAACATTCCTTTAGTGGGAGTTGCACTAGCAGAACCCCGAACTTAAAGTACCAATACCAAGCAGTGGAAAAAAAATAAAAATGGAAATTGCTAAAAGGAGATACTGTTAAGTGGAGAAGATACAGCGTTTATCACTTCCCGTCTTCAACGAATGTGAAGATTGCAATAGAAGGAACAACAGCCAGCATCGGCACATCACAAGAGGTTCCAAGCTATTTTGTTGGTATTGTTTCCATTGACTTTCTCCATTAGCCAAAGGGTGGTGCTAAGTGATTTTTAGAAGTAATCGACTCTATTAGCACTTTACATCGGAAATACTTGAACTTGGGTGAATCGAATTTGTTTTAAAATTGTTCAATAAGTCTTGGAAGATAGACGGTTATTATGATGATGGCCCATGAAATAAAATGAAAAACGACCTTCTTCATGAATTTTAGCTTCTAGAAGTAATTTGTACTTTCAATTGGGAAAAAAGTCCTTATTTATGCTTTTTATTTCGTACTGCAGCATCATACTTAAATAAACATTTCGTATTCTTGAATATGGAAGCTACACACGTATTCCTTGGATTTGTTTTTAAAATAAAATATCCTAGACAATAGTCGATGAGATTTTCTTTCTTTTTGGTTTACATGTATATAGATACTTTGTGTATTGATTATAATCATTTTCTTGAGGGTAATACTTTCTTGTTGTAAAAAATAAGTGCATTGTAGTTGTGTAAACTTTATCCTTTCTCCCTTCTTTATTTCAAAAGGATCATTTAGTTTTACAATGGAAAATTAAAATACAGGAAAAGTTTGTTTCGTGTAATTAAAAACTTTATTTGTGGGTGTTTTCGGTCTGAGTCAAGTGTTGGTGATGAAGCCAATAAGTGTTGACTCGCGCACATGAAACAGCTTAATGGATTTTTTCTAGCATCGGATGAAGAGGAATTCTTTTAATTCAATTAGAAATAAAATTGTTGCAGCTTTATTTTAAAAATAAATTGCACGACTGGATCACAAGTACTTGCACTTATGTGCGAAAACAGCTTCGAATAAAATTTGAAAAATATTAAGGGAACCTAAAAGTTTTTTTTTTCGATTTTCTGACATTTCATTGTTTGAAAAATTACGTAAAATAGTTTACAGCGGAAAAAATTAAACGTCATTTTGTGGCTAAAATATGTGAAATAATTTGGTTTTTTTCCTAATTCGTAGGAGCAGGTTTTAAATAAAAAGATTTTATTTTAATAACTTTTTTCAATAATAAAAAAAAAACAATTTAAGAATGCAAACAAGCAAACAAATAATCTGCACTTAAAAACAAAAATTTAAAAAAAATCCATCTACCCGTTTTCAAAATATTGATTTTTGAAAAAAAATTAAGAAGATTATTGAAAATACAAGAACAAACTTTTCGAAAATATTTTAAAATAAAATTACATAGGGTACATCTGCCTGAATATCAATTTTGATTGAAATCGGATGACCAGTTTTCGAGAAAGTCGAAGAACAAAAAAAAAAAAACAGTTCTATGGGAGGTACTGTTTTTAGCCCAACATCTTAATTTTTTTTTTTGACAAAATATAACCTACACCTACAATAGTACACTGATTTTGTTTTACATACAAAATTTTACAGCCGTGAGCTTTTACTTAATGGTTATATGACAGGTACCGTTAATATTTGACCTAAAAAAAAATTTTAAGTCCTCTGTAGAATGTCAAAATAATCTTATGTTCGATATTGGAAGACGATTGGCTAAACCGTTTAGGCTTTAGTTCAATTTACATCCATTCAGACGGACAGACAGAAATGCAGAATTTTGCCAGTAACTCATTTGTTTCTCTATCATCGTAATGTCATATCTGATTGTTAGATTTTTCACTTGCGATTTAGGTACTAAAATGCAAGTTATGGATTCGTGCAAAAAAAAATATCTAACAATCAAACGTGACATTACGATAATAGAGAAGTTGAAAAAGTGGTTCCGGAAATTCCGTCCGTCTGTCTGTCTGTCTGTTCGCGCCTCTACAGCCTAAACGAATGGGCCGATTTGCTTCAAACTTGGTATTTAGTATTTATTACTACCTAATCGGGGGGTGTTTTTCATTTTGGCTCTAGGTCGAAAAATAACGGTACCTGCCATACAATTTTTAACAAAAAGTTAGATTTTCTCGAAAACGGCTCTAACGATTTTGATAAAATTTTCAGGGTGCTATTTTTTACAACAACACATATTTCAGTTAGAATAAATTTTTCGAAATTTGTTCTATAACGGTACCTCTCATATAACCGGTTTTTTCAAATGCGGTTTTATCGTAAACTATTATATCGCATTTCAAAATTTCCAAAAACTTTTTTTTCGATTTTTTAATTTTTTTTTTTAAATTTGGTTTTCGAAATATTTTGAAAATGGGTGGATTGAATTTTTTTAAATAATTTTCCCAGATGAAAACTACAGATTGCCTTGTAATGACATACTAGAAAAAAAATTTAATATTTTTTTGAAAAGTTTTTCAAAAAACGACTTTTTAAAAAAACTGGTTGAACCATTTTCAAATTTTTTTTTCTTCGATAGACATTTAGTTTTCAAATTTTATTGCATACTTAGTTTTTCCAAGAAAACTCTAAGACTAATTAAAAAAAAATAAAGAGTTTTCTAAAAAAAATATTTTTTTATTTTAATAGACGTTTTCAATCTGGCAATACTTTTTCGGAGTTGGTCTTTTGACAGCTGTCTCTTGATTTATGCTCATTTTTGTTTTGCGATTTTATAATGAATAGACTTATTCCTGAACAAAGTTTGTAAATTGTGCAAATTTATAACCAAAATAATATTTCGTTTCGGTGGAGCAAAGTATCGAAGAAGACCCGAATGAGTCCATCCGCCATCGCGCGCAACAATTGGAGATGTGCCCATCCACTGTATGGAGGATTTTGCGGAAGGATCTTGGTTTGCAGGCTTACAAAATCTAACTCGTGCAAGAATTGAAGCCGAACGCGCATCAAGCGCGTCACACGTTCGGTGAATGGGCCCATAACGAAATGGCCACTGATCCCGATTTTCACGAAATTGGGAAAATTGGGCCTCGGCTGAAATTTATTCGAGCCAGCCACGGCGGCCACTTACCCGAAATCATTAAATACATACATAATGCAGCCACTAAGCAATTATCTAGCATAAGAACTAGTTCATGCGACCTAGTCGTGCATTTTATTTAAATTTTATTCGACGATGTGACCTCACATATGAGCAAGTACGTGCGATCCAGTCGTGCAATTTATTTTTTACGAATGCATAACTTGCCTTATAGTCCCTATAAATCGCAAGTTAAAACACTGACAAACTAAGTGGAGCTAATATGAATTGGTAATACGGGATTCCAAATAATGTTCTCTATCTATCATCCCACATGCTTAACAAAAACTAAAACATCTTTCTTTTTTACGGATTTTAATTGTTTTGGCTTTTATTTGAAACAACTAATATTTAACAATTTACTTTTAATTATTTTTTTCAATAAGAAATAATCTTGAAACAACTTTAACTGATGGCACATTGTGGGTCACTAGAGTGTCAGTTTTTTGATAAACATATAAATGGCAATTAAAAGTTCGAATGAAAAGATAGGGGACTAAGTGACTAATCTTGCGGCACACCAAATCATATAATATCCGGAAAAGAAAAAATTATATCTGAAAAGAATAAGTGAAGACTTTTGTATGCATTTATGTTAGAAAATGTTGAGTTAATCTCAAAAGAGTATGCTGAAAGTCAATGTAAAATGACCTGAAAGACATTGTATTGAAAAAAATTTCGAAAAAAGGCTTGATGACAAACCCTATGAAATGTTTTTGAAGTATCAAGTGCAATAATCTTACTGCAAGGATGTTTACTCCCGGTTACTTAGAAGCTTTTGATCTTTAAGATATTTCGGAAGCTGAAACTAGTAAGGTGTTCCCGAGATTAGCCGGAACAAACAGACATACAGGCAAACATATTCAAAAATGCTCGTATGTACTAATTTCATTGGAAATCAAGATTTTTTACAGAAACAAATTACATTTACGTCAAAAATAACACAGTTTGAATTTATAAAAATTATCAAAATCACAATACTTAACGGTTTTTAGGAAAAATGAAGTACCCCATCACACACCCTAAATAACAAAGAATTTGTGAAAAAAGTATTTCGAAAATTGTAGGACCGGTGTTGATAAAATCATGTTTTTTATTTTTAGTTTAAAAACAAAAAAAAAAATTAAATTTTAGGATGCACTTTTTTAGAGTTTATTAACTTACACCTGATTTTAAAATTTTAAATATTTTTTTTTATAAGTTTTAAAAATATTAAATTTTCAGAAAAAAAAATTAAAAAATTGATTACAAATAGAAAAAAATATTTATTCAAATTTTTGGTATGCAGAATTAATGTTGAGATCTTTTAAAGTATACAATTTTATTGAAATCCATTCAACTGTTACAGAGAAAATTGAAAATTAAAAAAAACCGTTATATTTGAAAAGAAGCGTTAACACACTTTTCGATATCCCCTCTGAGGAATGCCAAAATATAGATACACACATACCAAATTTAAAGGCAGTCGTACCCGTTTAGGCTGCAGCTCGTTATACACCCCGACAGACAGACAGACAGACGGAAATTTTTTGTCAATGACTTTTTTGGGCTTCTCTATGATCGTAATGTCATGTTTGATTGTTACGTTATCTCAATTTTTATTTATATTCACGAATACTAAACTTGCCTTAGAGTACCTATAATCGCAAGTAGAAACAGTTTTTTTGTTATAAGTACCGTATATACTTGCATAACTTGTAAAAAGGTATTATTTTGACATTAAACACAGACACTTAATTTTATTTATGTGCATCTATTGTATCTATATATCCACTCTTAATAACAATTTATCTGACTTCAGTATGTTGTTAACAATAAAAATGCACATAAATTATAATTGTATTTTCTTACATAGTTGCAATATTATGAAAAATGTTTAACATATTTTATAATTTTAAATCATTTCTGTAATTAAATAGAAGAACAATTTGTTGCAATACTCCATCATTTGCGACAGGTTATTTTAATACCTTAATAACTAAAATTTAAAATTAATTATTTTTTTTTTCATTGAAAGAAATTCCTAGAAAATGTATACGAAATAATGAATTTTCAGGCGAAATAAGGGAAATCAGGGAAAATTAAACAAACAGTCAATTTACGCTGATATCATGTTATGAAGCTTTGAGTGATTTTTCATTTAGTTTTTTTTTCTTTTTATTCTACAAATCTATTCTACGATTCTTGGAAAACATTCAATTGGCGTAAAGAATTTATGTAAAATATTTTCTTTAGAATGTTAAACAACTATTTGCAAGAAGGGTTGCCATGTTCATCTAGAGTGTTATGGAAGGTTGACTCTATATTGATGTTTGAGCTAACAAAGAATTTCAGTGCTCTTATTAAACATTTTTTGTGTTCTTAAATATGCTTTCAGTTGAAACAAGAAACATGTTTGCAAAAATGCGATGATTTGTAGATCGGACAAGCAACGAAAAAACTTGAAAAATACAAATGGTTAAAATTTAAAATATAGAAATGAAGCCCCATATAGGCATGGCATTCTTAAGATACACCACATCCTTAAGACCAGAATAGGTTTGAAAGGAATAGCGGAATAGGAAATTGTATTCATATGTAACTGCTTAATTACATATGAATAAAATTTGACATATTAGACATAAAGGAATAAATTGTTTAAAAAAAATAGTAATAAAACGATTCACTGTTGATTTTCTAAATGGTGCATAGCACAAAGTCGTGAGTTACTGTGTGAACATGCTTGTTGACCAAAGATCCATCTATCAATGTCAAAACATTCAGTAAAACAATATTTGGACGTAGTAAAGTTCATGATTGGAGAATGTTAAGAACGATAGATAGCAGCCATTTCCATCATCGAAAGTTTTGGTTCATCTAAACGATGACGAATAAAAAATGGCTTGTTTTTTTGTATATAGATATAAAAAACCTAAAATTTTACAATTTACAACATTTAATTTTTTCTCCATTAAGTGTGGATTCATTTGGCGATATAGCAGTTTTGAAAAACGTATTATCATCGAAACAGTTTGAGGTACAACAGTTATCGATGAGCATATAGAATATCTCAAATGCCAATTAATAGTAGAGGACCTGAATGACTACCTTGCAGAACACCAAATAAAGCCATAACGAGTAGGGCAGGAAATTAATCGATAGGGTGTATTGAATCATGGATGGATAGTTTTATTTTTATTTGATCAATATTTCAAGGAAAATATTTCTCAAAATTTTCGGGAACTTTAAGGACCGTTTTTGTAAAAAGGGAAAGAGTAGAAAAGCACCTAATATTTTATTATTTGACTATAACATTACAGCATTTTTAAATGGCTTTCGTGATGTTTCCCTTTGACCTAATAGCTAGCATAGTAGAATGATAAATTGAGAATAAAAACGATTTTGAAATTATTTCTTGATTAATGGAATTTCCAGAATTTATCTTAAAACCCTGTCAGCTGCATCTAAGCAGTAAATTCCAAAGAATAAAGACTAGAATAGAACACATTATTTTTCGTCAGCTGACTAAAGACTGAATCTGTCTTTTTCTTAAGCAGTAATAAGTCAAGTGGCTTTAACTGAGAGGACCTCAGTGGCCGTCTTGCGGTACACCAAATGAAGCCAATGGAGTAGTGGGTCTGAAAACATATTTTAAATGTAACGATATGCGATTCATAATAACAGGATATGCTGTAATGTGGATGGATATTTAAATTAGTATTTGAATTACATTCCCAAAATTGTAAATCATAAAATGTATACCTTTTTGAGACAAGAAGACAAGAGCGAAGAAATTCTTGTAATTAGTATATTGTAACATTATACTTGCCAAATGCACTCTTTTTCTTATGCATTACTAAGTCGACCCACAGAAACGTGCATTTTTTCTTGTTTTAAAGAAATATGTATAGGTTGCTAAAAATTAAAAAGTGAAGAAAATACTACTAAATGAAAAATTGCAACTAAGCCATTTTCTCCGCTCTGTTTATAAGCTAAGATATGGATCAAAACATTGTCACAACGGGGGACGTCAGCAGATAGTGCATTTTGGCTCAGAATTGGGAAAAAAAACTCTTTAATCAAAAAATGGTAATGGCGCCTATTACTGGAATTAATAAAAAAACAGTAAGTAAAGTACATATTATTTTGATGATACTCCTAAACCTAGACATGACACAGACTAATTTTGATTTTATACTGGGGATAATTTAAGTCAAGGATTATGAGAAGGCAAACTCGAACAGTTGACCAGTCGAACAAAATATATTCGCATTAAAGTAGTTTGGCATCATTAAATCAAAGCTATGCTTTGGCATGAGTTAACAAATTTAAAAAAAAGTCCGATTTGAAGAGTGTTTTAAGGAAAACGAAATCATAATAACTATCACGATGTCTAAATACATCTTTACTATTATATAAAGACGTAACAATTATACTGTTTGTCACGCAGGATCTCAGAAAGTACTCGACTGATTTATTCGAAACAAATTTTGTAATATTCCTTATTATTATAAGATTGTTTAGGCTAGTTTTTTTTGAATAATTTGTTTTTAAAATGTGAATATAAGTATATTGCCTATTTTTTGTATAGGTTGTCTTACACAATCACTTATATCTTTTCACCTGTTTGATATTCTACAAAGACAACAATTGTTTGATAAAATCAATACGATATCGCAAATTTTTTTTCCTAAATATAATAGGATTGCCAACATTGTCTATCCTGAGGCTTTGAATAAAAAAAAAAAAAAACAATAAAAATATGTATGCACAAACATCAAAAAAAGTATATATCTTTAAAAAGTGTTTCCCGTGAAACAGAATCGATTTCTGTATACATACTGTAAGCATATATAAGCTTTTGGTTGATCTTATAGTAGAAACTAGCATAGGCTCCATTGACCAATGTTTTCACATAATATAGGTAATTGTATTTATTGTAAACACACATTTTTCTTTACACTTTGCGAAGCAACGCGAGTACGGGTCTGCTAGTTTTAAATATAAGAAAAAATAAATTGAGTGTAAACCTTGAAAACCTCTAACAATTTTAAACCGCATTTCTTAAACGTATAATTGTTATATGTTTGAAAGTAAGTTTATTAAAAAAAATATTTAAGCAAAATAAAAAACAATCACTTAAGCAAAACAGAAAAATCACATAAATACACATTCCGTACCTGATCTGTTCTTGCTGGACTTGTTCTTTTTATAGCGACATCCACGAAATCGGCACATACTTGCCGCCTGGCCCATGGGGCCCGCCAGCAAACTAGCAATAGTTAAACCCTCCGTTTTAGTAAACTGTCACTTCAAAAAACACTTGTTGTATAAATATATTTTTCTTTGATTTGTCGATTAAAATTCCAAAATAATCCACTATCATTTATGTAACACGAACACGATAAAATATTGTAATAGATTTTGTATATTTTGTAAACTATCTTCCGGCTCGGCTAAATGTATCTTGAGATAAATTCCAACACCAACTGATGTGTGTTTCTAAGTATCTTCTCACTCGTCGTCGATGTTAGATACTTTTTCTATGGCATTCCCGAGAGTTAATAAATTTTAAAAATTAAAGAGTGAGTAACATCCAACGGGCAAACACTGACAAATTATATTTTTTTTTTTCAAATTAAAATTATTCATTGGGGTTTCCATGCTTGAAGCCTTATCTGCTGTCTATTTATCTATTAGAAGTATGGCTACTTGAAGCTTACTTTATATTTTATATTTTGTTTTAAACGCTGTTTTGTATCTTATATTTTCAATTTTTTTTAATGATCTTTACGCGTCTATGCATAAAAGTATCTTCTCTCGTTTTGGAGGAATTGACAATAAAAATGAAATTGCTGGGTGTCGTTAGAGGCAGATGGGAGTTTTCAAAGGAAGGTGGAACCCTGGCCTAGGACAAACAATTTAGGCTTTCAGCCATCCAGGCTAAACAAATTGCCGCCAAATGGTTGGAATGAGTTTTAATATTAATGGCCACTTGTAAAATTTTAATGTGTGGGACATGCCGATGAATGGGAGTTTAATTCGACATCATGGCTGACAAAATGCGTTTTGTAAAATTAATTTCAATAAATTTAAAGACAGCAATCATGATATAAAAAAAACCTCAAACCATAAATGGAATTCACAAGAAAAAAAAAACATTTAATATGCAATTTCTTTCAAAGTAATTTAGTAAGAGGTAATTGAAATCTTTAATAACATTTTGCATGACTTTTCAATAAAAAATTCCAATTGCAATTGACCGAAACTTAATTGAGGTGAGTGAATATACATACATATTCTCATCAAATCGCAAGGAGAAATCTGTTATACGTTAACAATATAATATTTACACAGATGAATTGAATGCTGTGACTTGATTGAAGCAAGAAAAGATACAAAACAAAAGATACTACAGCTAGACCATTGTTTGACTTGTCAACAACAAGAAATAAATTAAAACAAATCAGATCGTTCTCATAATAATAAATAAAAAAAAAATATTATAATTGTTTGTTTGTCAACAGATACTTTATTATCAGCGAGATACTTTCGAACTTACGTGCGATTGCATAAGAGCTTGGGTTAATATTTATAATTGGTATTCAGGCGAAGTGAATGTCGTTTATCGTTTGTTGTTTGAAAAGTTTACACGCGAAAAGTGAATCATTATTCATAGAAGAAGTGAAACGGAGAATATGAATTTCATAAAAAAATAATAAATTAAATATTGCAATGGAGATTCTTGTTAAAAGACACATAGATATATTTGTAGAATTTTGGCAGCTCTGAGAGTGCGCAAATGAGTTTTTTTTAGCAGAAATAAAAAACAAATGAAAATTGATTTTCAAAAATCTTAAGTATTTTTTTTTACAAAATTGAACCAACTAATGTCTCAACGAAACATTTAACTAAAACTCCATGCTACACGTCGCAAAAAATTTGTAGTTAAATTTTATGAAACTTGGCGATTTTTTGAACGGATTTTTATTTTTGAAAAATATTAAAGGAATTTCAAAGTTTTTATTCAATTTTTCTGACTTTTGATTGTTTGAAAAAAGTACGTAAAATAATGTGAAAAAGTGTATTTTTTTTAATCGTAGGAACGGTTTTTAAGTTTTTTAAAAATTACAAAAAAAATAATTTAAAAACAAAACTAAGAAAAAAAATCCAAATGCCCATTTTAAAAAAATATTAATTTTTCAAACAAAAAAAAAAGTTATTTAAAATTAATTTTTTTTCGAAAAATTCATTCTAACTGAAAGATGTATTGTAAAAAGATAGCATTCTGAAAGTTTAATCAAAATCGTTAGAGGCGTTGTAGAGGTGCGAACAGACAGAAAGACAGACAAAGAAACGGACGGAATTTCCCGACCCACTTTTGTCAAATTCTCTATAGCATGCCTCATAATAGAAACAGAATTTGTATTTCTGGGTGAATGAGGCTGGACCCAATTTATATATTTTTGTTATTCCGACTTATGGCAAAATCAACGTTACTTTCGGTGTTGGTGTTCAACAAACGATTATTTTTTGTAATCTTTCTTCTCTGTGATTCTCATACAATAGTTTGAACAGAACTAAAGTTAGTAAAATATTTAATAAGTCACTAAGTGTTCTAAAGTTAAAATAGTAGGAAACTTAGTTCTTGTTGATACTTATCAAATTGATTGACTGAACTTAAAAAAGTGTCAAAATCACAACACTTAACGTTTTTTTTTAGTAAAAATGGAGTACGACATGATACGTCTTCTATAACAACGAATTTATGAAAAAACTTTTTCGAAAAATATTGGACGGATTTTGATAAAATCCAGTTTTTTTATTTTTAGTATTTTGGAAAAAATATGTTTTTTTTTTAAATTTCGGCTTGCAGTTTTGTACAGTTTGTGCACGTGACTATAAAATTTAAAATAATTTTTTTGGATAAGTTCTAAAAATATTGATATAAAAACCGTTATATGAAATGTACCATTAATAGAAATTTGGTTCTGATCAAATGATTGCCAATACAAACAAAAAAAATTCCCAAAAATGTTCATCAAACTCGTTGGAGACGTTTTCGAGAAAAACAAGCTTTTCCGAAATGGTCATATGGCAGGCACCGTGAGAGACTTGTGTATTGAAACTCAAAGAAGATGGATGGATGTACTTGTCGAATTATTAATTTAAATTAGATTTTTACGGCCATTACACTCAAAAAAAAAAGTTGGCTGTCTTCAAAGTCGGTTTACGGATGATAATTTTACGTGATAACGCCATAAGAAAACATTGATGGCAACACCAATATACAGCCACAAATCCTCTCGTTGAATCCACACACACAGAGCCCAATATCTACATCTACTTTCTACTTTGACAAAACTCCGCCTATTTTGTATTTCTTTTTCTCTTCTTGTTCTTTTTGAATTTGAGTGGAATTATTTTGGGAATTTGCGCCTGTTCTTTTTCATGTTCGCCTGGTGCTTGCGATCGATTTTGGTTGAAAGAATCACAGTATCGGAGCGTGTATCACTTTTCTTATCAGCATTATCAGCATGAGTCTTATCAGCATAAGTCATGTTATTTCGTATGTGTAGCCTGTCATCGATTTAAATGAAGTTATCACGTCAAAAATTTCAGTTTCTAGCCGGTTAATTATTTGGACTCATCGGTTGACTTCACAGTGTACAACTTATCAAGACTAAAATTTCGATTTATTCTGTTCAATATATATATATATAAAGTTTTTGACAAAACACTATTGTGTACTTGACAAAGATTTGCTTTCTTCCAGCGCAAAAATTATTATCTTCAAAGCTCGAAAAATCGTACACGATTAAATGGGACCAATCTTTTTTTAGAAATCGTTCAGTTACAAGGCTAACAAAAGATCCTTACATACAAAAATCCAGCAAGATAGTATCCCCGGTAAGGTTTTAAAGAGGCTTTCTTCAACGCTGTCAAAACCGCTCAAGAATACGAACTTTAGCACAAAAATAAGGTACATTTACAAACAAAATTTAAAAAAAAATTCACTTACCCGTTTTCAAAATATTGATTTATAAAAAAAAACTTAAAAAATATATTAAAAGTACAAAATAAAAGTTTTCAAAAAAAAATTATGCAAAATTACTTAAGCTGCCTACACATTCTTGAATATCAATTTTGATTGTAAAGTCGAAGGAAAAAAACCGGTCCTATGGGAGGTACCGTTTTTAGCCCACCATATTAATTTTTTTTCCACCAAAATATAATGCATACCTACGTAGTACACTGATTTTTTTTATAAAAATTCTTGGAGCCGTTTTTGAGAAAAATAAGCTTTTACATAACGGTTATATGACATGTACCGTTATTTTTTGAGCTAAGAAAAAAATTGAAAAAACTCCTCTGTAGAATGTCAAAATAACCTTAAGTTCAAAATTTGAAGACGATTGGCCCAATTGTTTAGGCTGCAGTCCAAAATACATCCGTACAGACAGACATATAGACAGACAGACGGACAGAATTTTGCCAGTAACTCAAAAATGTTTTTCTATCATCGTAATGTCATGTTTGATTGTTATCTCAAATTTTTTTTTGCACGAATGTATAATTTGTAAGTACAAATAGAAACGATGATTAACTTACAGCTTAATAAATATCTCGAAAAATTAAAGCTTTTTAATGATTGAGACCGTACGGCTTTATTGGAATCAATCAAATTAAGATTTAGCCAGATTAAGTTTTTGATCCGAAACATGATGCCTAGTTTTTTTTGGCGTTTACTTTGAAATTCTGTTCAGATGTTCTTCAGGTCATCAAAGTTGATTGGGAAAATTTCTTGAGATCTTGGAAACCTTGAGAAACCAGAACTGTCTAATTATCGCGATTGATATTTCTTAGTTTGACAGACGCGCATTTGGTTTCAATTAATCAATAAATTGTTGTATTAGTAACTAAACTAACCTTTGGGCACCTAAATACAAGTAGGGCTGGACGGATTTTCAAAGCCAATATTAATTATTCACACAATAAATACTGGTGTTCCACAGGGAACTGTATTGTAACCAATACTCTTTTATCATATTCATAATTCTTAGACTTGGTACTTTTAGCTTTAAAATTCACAAACATTTTCTTCGTATGCGTAACTGCAACAACAGCATTGCCCAATGGGGTATCAGAAGATGGGTACTAGCCATTTAATACTTCAAAAACTCATTATTTATTTGGGTAGGTGCTTATATGTCCTAAAATGCACTTGGCAAATCGAAAGTATATCAAACTTTAACAACAACTTATAATTATTTGGCGCATCAACATCAGCGACGCCTTCTTAGTTCGAAAAAGGATCACAAAGTAAAAAACAAAATTGATGTAAAGAAAACGTTTAAACAAACAGAATTAGTTTCCAAAATGTTTGTCTTGTTTGAAACTGAAATGGATATGACTTTGGAATAATTCTAGCTGAAAATCGAAACGAAAAGGAAATAAAAATATATTGAGCCAAGAATCTACGCCTGAGAAACTCCATGTATAAAACGCCTTGGATCAGAGCATTTTCAGAGACAGATTTTATGCCCGTTACAAATTTGATAACATCATCTTCGTGTACTACTTTGAAGTCGTCAAATTTAGGCAAACAGGTGAACAAGTTTTGTATAGATAAACTTATAACAAAATCACCTAATAGTGGCAGGATCACCAAGGAAAATAAATATTAATTTCATTCCAGTTTACTTTGTTTTTGAAGATATGTGACCATCTTACCGAGTTTCTTCACCGTTTTTAAGGAGACACATGGTATACGAATGAAAGTTTCTATAAGATGATTGTATCTTGATAGTAGCTTAGTAACTATCTACATTGAATGCAGCCTTTTCACCTACTATGCAGATTATATTTATTTTTAATAAAATTTATTAAATCGAAAATGGATCTAAAGTAAAGTATAAGAAAACAATGTGCAATCAAAGTGGAACAACAGTCCTTCTAATTTTCTTGATTGATTTCTTCTGAACCAATGTTCCCAAGATGATCCTGAATGTCATTTTACATTCATCGGAAATTTGTAATTTTGATATTTCGAAAACTTAAGGACCAAGTTATGTCGACCCAGTCGTGCAATTTATTTTAAAACGTTTACAAATCAAAAGATTCTTTCGTTTAATAAAAAGAATAAAAAGATAAATAGCAAAGATTGACAGAAAAGTTTTCAAGAACTTTTATCAAGAACGCTTCACAACAAACGGAATCCCTTACATTTGAAATACATTTATCTATTTTCACTTCATTAATCAAAAAATTACAAGTTTTAAACAAAAATATTTAACAATAGAATAAGATACACAATTGAAACATACAACCATCATCCTATTTACCCCCAATACAACATCAACGCCTCCGATTTACAAATTTATTCAAGATAGAGATACTTTTCAATACGTGTCTTCGTCCTGAATCTTCCCATGCTCATTGTCATTTTAAGCAACAGAATGTATAGAGTGCAAAGTTTTAGTGTGTTCTTTCTGTAGGTCCTTCAGACTATTGAATCCTTGAAAGGAATTTGTATGCTTCAAACAAAAAAAAAATCTATTGAAATATATTTTATTGGAAAATTCATTGTGTAGGATGTAGGGTTCTAGGTCAACTTTTTTTATTATTCATGGAGCTTGGTAATGAAATAAAATGCATGAGTGAAAAGAATAAAGAAATGTAGGACTTTTTGCTTCAAAAAATGTCTTACTTTTTATATATAAAATGCACCCAGTGTGTCAGTAATGCATGCATAGTTTTTAAAATACTTTTTCTAGTAAATTATCTTAGGTTTAAAATCGATTAAATAATTTAACATTCATAATGTGTGACTAAATAAAGAATCTCCTTGTGCTTTTTTTAACTGAATTCGAAGAAAATACTACTTCATTCGAATGTTTAGCAAACCAATGAGTGATTTCAAGATATCTCGATGCACATAATTAGAACAATTTTTTGTCATCATTCATCAGCCTAACAACAAAGACTGCACCACACCAACAATTACTTTTAATTAATTTCTTTTCTGGCTAGACGTTTTGTTCTCCACCTTCAACTTTCTAAACGAAATTTTCCCAAAATAGCTAAATTTATTTATAATCCCTTCTATTCGTATCTTAAAGATTGCTTGCGGTTCCTCACGAAGACGTTGCACGTGCACCATAACCACAACCGCACAAAGCACGAAATCTTTGTGTAAAATAAATTGCACTAAAAAAAAATCCAACAGATACTTAAACCTAATTCACTGTATTCTCACAATCACGAGACTTGCAGCACGCCCAGCTAATTAAAACCATGTCAATGCGCATCTTCAAGGACGATATCAATGCAAATGACAGAACTTCTCATTTTGTTGCACTGAGTATCTTATAGATACACGAACTTACTTTAAGACTAACAAAAAACTATCAAATCCAATAAACTGTATTTGCATTTTCCTTTTGGCAAGTTTAGATTTTATTCTCTTTATCATCTTTTATCCACAAACTTAATATACAACCTGGTTGTGGTGCAGGGGGTGGAGTGGCAAAGGGGCTAAACCCGCAAGCATTATTATTTAGTTTAGTGGGTGGAAATCCGACCATGGCCCAGTTTGGTTCATTACTTTCCAATGGATTTCCTCGGCACACCACACATCAAATTCAATAGACGAACTCTTCTCTCCGACCGCCCTCTAGTTGAGATGGTGGCTTTGTTGTTTACGGAAAGTTGGAAACTCAATAGCAAATTGTTTGCCAAAAATAAATTACCTATGTACCCGAATGCTTATACACCCGGATACAAGTTGCTGTATTTACTTGACAAAAAGGGAAAATTCAATTTGAAAAACACACATACTAACTCATTTATGGTATCCTTAATCGATTCGCAGGATATTTCCATTTTAATCGATTAGAAAAATACCAGAAGTCGGTTTACCAGTCGGAAATAGTTAAAATAAGTGAACAATTTGGAGGTTAGATGAGAAAATTTCGACTTTAACGGAAAGTTAATCTGTTGTAAGAAATGTTTACCCGCCATGAATTTTCAATAAATATTAAAAAAAAAACACAATCCTTGATTTAGAATTTTAGACGATAGCTCAAGGTAATATTCTTTCAGTATTTTTCAATTTAAAATTCATGCATCGACAACTCTGTTAGAGCTTTTGTTAAAATAGTACTTAATGATAGCTCATAGATCGCGAATGAAAGGTAAACATACTTATTTTCCCTGTACTGAGTAACTATAATCTTTTATAAATAAACTATAGCGAGACAGTTAAAAACATCAACTCAATTTAAGGAATGACATCTTCTTAAATAATATGAGAGAAAGTAGAACGCATTTGTACTAATTTTATCAGGTTTTCAGAAACCATTCAAGAGGAAAAGAAAGAAGAAAGTAACCCAAAACATCTAAACACATACTTCACGACAACTCTCAGTTTAAAGAGCTTTTTCAAAGCTTTAACATCAAAAGCTTCTCAACAGGAATCTTATGAAAAATTCGGAACGAGATACAAAATTGACAAAGGTAACTCTGTATATATGTGCATATTAACTGATGATGGGAAAGCAAGAGCCAGTGAGTCAGACAGCTCGTAATAGACATACTTGGGCTAAAGATGTTTTTTTTTTTTTTTTAAGTACATAATGGGGGCATGGGTGGTTGGGTGCTGTATGAATAGGGTAGGCACTGAAAGGCATCAAACTGGTGATGCACAGTCGCTGCAACTATATCGTACACATCAATTGTGCTTATTTTACCTCCCCGCGGTAACCACCGGGTACTGGTCTGTCCATCCGGACATTCCTGCTAAACTTATAAGCGCGAGTGTTGAACACAGAAAAAATAGCAACACTATAATGCTCTGCTTTAATGACTGTTCTGATCGATTCGCAGAAGTCTTGCACGAGCCCCTCAGAAAGAGGACGTACGGCGGATGAGCCCAACCAATTGGACCAACGGTGGCGTCAACAGTCAACGAAGCAGACGCCCTAATGAGCTACTTCGATGTATTTGGAGATAAGGTCATTAGGACAATTCAATGCAAGTCAGGGCATTGAAATAGAGATGGTGGCGGATGAACCCTTAATGGGCCAACGGCAGCGCTCATATCCCCGAAGTGGGTTACTGACTCCGGATTCTCCGGTTCCTTTTGTCCAAGGAATCCAACAAAGGACCTGGCCCTCCAGGTTGGGGGTTGTGCGTGGGGTTAACTACCCTGCCACGGAAAAAAGAAAAAAGTTGCGAAGCGACCAATAGCCTCGGAAAAGGACGGATTTACTGTTGACGACCCGGAAAAACGAATCAAGGACAACGACCTTCGGATCTGCACGTGGAATGTTAGAACTCTTAACAGACCACGTGCATCCAAACAACTAGCGGAGGCCCTAGACTGCTACAGAGCAGGAATTACTGCCATCCAGGAAGTGCGATGGAATGGGCCGGGCAAAAGGAGGATGAAAAACTGTGACGTGTACTACGGTGATTGCGCAAGAAGACCACAGCGTTTATTTGGGTGCGGATTCGTCATAAGCGGTAGACTTAGGCAAGAAGTCTTGGGCTTTCGACACGTAAGTGAGCGACTTGTGACAATCCGTATCAAGGCTAAATTCGCCAACATTAGCCTAATATGCGCTCATGCCCCCACAGAGGACAAAGATGACGCCACCAAGGATGACTTCTATGAGCTCCTCGAAAAAACCTATGAGCAATGCCCTAAATACGACGTTAAGATCGTACTAGGCGATTTTAATGCCAAAATAGGTAAAGAGGAAATCTTTGGTAGGACTGTCGGAAAACATAGCCTACACGACACAACGTCTGAAAACGGACTTAGGCTAATTGACTTCGCAGCGGCACATAACGTCACCATTGCAAGCACACGGTTTCCTCATCTCGATATACACAAAGGGACTTGGCGACACCCAGATCAAAGAACCGTCAATCAGATTGCGATCGATGCAAGACACGCCTCCAATATCTTGGATGTTCGCACCTTCCGAGCAGCTAACATCGACTCGGATCACTACCTTGTTGCAGCAAAGGTTAGAATGCGAATAACCCGAACTCCACAACAACGGAGTAATACTGTGAGGAAGTATGACGTCGGAAAGCTGCAATCGCAAGAAACCGCCAGAACCTATGCCGATCGAATATCCCGTAACCTCTCAAGAAATCCAGTACCGCCATCATCAAGTGCCGAAGATCAGTGGCAACACTGCCAACAAGCCATCAGAGATGCCGCAACTGATGTGCTAGGTTTCACCAGACCACCACCACGAAACCTCTGGTTTGATGACGAATGCAGGCAGGCCCATGCAGCCAAACAAGAGGCATATAAAGCGACGCTGCAAAGAAAGACGAGAGCTGCTCGCGAGCTTTACGAGCAGAAAAGACGGGAAGAACACCGGCTTCTCCAAAAGAAAAAAAGAGAGCATGAGAAGCGCGCGATCGAAGATATTGAGAGATGCTACTCCAGGAACAACGTGCGGAAGTTTTACCAACAGGTAAAAAGAACATGCCAAGGAAAAAAATCCCGCACAGAAGCCTGTAGAGATAGGAATGGAAACCTCGTAGTAGAGTCACAGTCGGTGCTGAGTACATGGAAGGACCATTTCTGCAGACTGTTAAACGGCGATGAAGGCCAAAATCCCGCTGTCAGGCAGAATGAACCATTCAACATGGATGATGACAGACAAAACTTCCGTCCACCTGACCAAAATGAAGTAAGGATAGCAATATCTAAACTAAAAAACAACAAAGCTGCTGGACCCGACGGATTACCCGCCGAACTTTTTAAAGCGGCCGGAGATGACCTGGTGGAGTGCATACACCAACTCATCTCTAAAGTTTGGTCAGAAGAAAGTATGCCTGATGAATGGAACCTCAGCATCGTTTGCCCGATTCACAAGAAAGGAGACCCTCTAAACTGCGCCAACTATAGAGGAATAAGTCTCCTGAATATCGCCTACAAGATCCTCTCTGCCGTACTATGTGAACGCCTGAAACCTTTCGTCAGCAACCTGATTGGCCCCTATCAGTGTGGTTTCAGACCAGGAAAGTCCACAATCGATCAAATGTTCACGCTACGGCAGATCCTGGAAACCACCCAAGAATTCCAAATCGATACCCACCACCTCTTTATCGATTTTAAGGCCGCGTACGATAGCATTTATAGAGACGAGCTATACAGAGCCATGTCAGGTTTTGGCATTCCCACAAAACTCGTCCGACTGTGCAGGATGACGATGGAGAACTCTCGCTGCTCCGTCAAGGTTGGTTCCGACCTCACAGAAGCTTTTGACGTCAAAAAAGGATTCCGACAAGGTGATGCGCTATCGTGCGATTTCTTCAACTTAATACTTGAAAAAATTATAAGAAACTCGCAAGTCAATTGTAGTGGGACAATTTTTTTCAAGTCTGTGCAATTGCTAGCATACGCTGACGACATAGACATCATTGGCAGAACTCGGCGAGCTGTCACTGGAACGTTTGCTAGCATTGAAGCTGAAGCGGCTAAGATGGGACTAGCAGTCAATGAGGCCAAAACGAAGTACCTGCTGTCCACAAAAAGGGACACACAACACCGGCGGATTGGACAAAACATCACAATAGACAGGTACAACTTTGAGGTAGTTAGGGACTTTGTGTACCTCGGATCCGCTATAACATCTGACAACAACATCTCGTCAGAAATAAAGCGAAGAATTACTCTAGCCAATCGCTGTTTCTATGGGCTAGGAAGGCAATTGAGTAGCAAAGCCCTCTCTCGAAAGACAAAGGAGACTCTGTATAAGACCCTAATCATCCCAGTCCTGCTCTATGGCGCCGAGGCATGGACTCTATCTAAAGCGGATGAAGATATCCTTAGTCGTTTCGAGCGTAAGATTCTTCGGAAGATTTTTGGCCCTATCTGCGTTAACGGGCTTTGGAGGAGAAGGTTCAACCAAGAACTATACGAGCTGTACAGCGACATTGACCTGGTCAAAAAAATACGCATATCACGTTTAAGGTGGCTAGGTCATGTAGAGCGAATGGACAACAATGCTCCGGCTCGCAGGATCTTCGATTCCATCCCAGAGGGTAGACGCAGTCAAGGAAGACCTCGCCTTAGGTGGCGCGCTCAAGTGGAGGACGACCTCAACCAACTTGGAGTGCAAAACTGGAGGCAGCTAGCCAAAGACCGAGTTGGCTGGAGAGGCATGTTGGCTGAGGCCCAGGTTCGTCCCGAACTGTAGCGCCACCTAAGTAAGTAAGTAAGTAATGGGGGCATGAGAAAGTCCTAAAGTAAAAATTACAATCAGAGGAAAAATTAAGCCGGATCGGCTCAGTTTGAGTTCTTCAACCTTTTAGAAAGATTCTATGAATCCCGCCATAATATCAGTGGTACATTGTTTGTAAAAATAGAGGTAACATTAAGGTGGTCCCCGAGAGATGTAAGTGTTTCCGTAATTTTTTCTGACGTCTAGCAATTTTACAGCTCTTTATTGGATTCTATCCAAAAACTTCAAAGTGTTATAATAGCATCTGCCAAAATCTAGGAAATATCCTTAAGTTTTGGCATACCCCGGGGAGGGGTATATGAAATATCACGCAGCATTTTCGGCGGCAAGTTTTTTGAAATGTTATTTTTAGATATTACTTAGTTTGAAACAAGATGATAGAAGAGACTTCCAGCTTTGAAAAACGTGCAATACTTGATTGTGAGTTATACCGTTATTTTTTAAATATTAATTTTTTCATTTAAAGTTTTTTTTTTAGAAAATCGTCCCTACAGCCCAAATGGGATGAGATAGACCTCTCCCCTCCCGTAGTAAAAAATACTTGTAAAGAAGTGTTCTATACAAATCCCCATTTTTTTTTCTAAAATAACATGGCTTTCTTAAATGCTATCCAACTACCACTAACCTTGTTGAATTTGTATCTCATACCCTATCAGCCCTAGAGAATGGATAGTAAGTAGATGTTATCTTTACTGACTTTAGCAAGGCATTTGATAAAATTTCTCATAGACTAATACTTTTCTAATTATTCTCTCTCGGCTTTGAACCCGTCCATATAAAATTAATTTTTTCTTATCTAGTAAACCAACACTACAATGTTCGCTTCAAATCTACCCTTTTTAATTAATGTTTAGCTAGCTCCGGGGTCCCCCAAGGCAGTCACTTAGGTGCTGTTCTTTTTATCCTTACTATTATATTGAAATGGTCATCAAACATTTCCACATCCGCTGATGATACCAACTTTTTTAAGACAATTTCTTCAACACTTGACTCTTCTCTCATTTAACTAGATCTCGAAATAGTTTTTCAGTCTGGTGCCTCAAGACCTGCTTAGAGCTCAATATTGCCAAAAGACAATCAATAACTTTTTCAGTTAAACGTATAAAATCTTCTCCTCATATCTACCTTCTCCATGATCAACTCCTATATTATGTGGATTGGATTCGCGACCTTGGAATATATGTGAAACGTTGGTCTGAAAAATTCTCCAAACTTTTAACGCCGGTTACTCGAATACGCATTTCAAAAATCAAAAATTTCAATATCAGCAGATTAGCGATCTGTTCTAGAATGATCAATTTATATCATCCCCTATCGAAACCCAAATAACCGTGAAATAATGCAGAGAAATAGTTGAGATTCTCCTGTTCCGTTGTCGGTTAAACTCTTTACAATTCTATCTAACCTAAGAAATTCTCGCCTCATCTATCTCACTATACTCACAGTACCTCTGGCTTCGCTGCTGAGGGTTAATTCGCCTAAAACACCCTCTACGAAATCATCCTCCTAATTCATTTTAGTTGATTTAAGTCAGCCGTTAGTTTCATAGTTGTAAGTTAGTTTAGATATGATATTTGTATTAAGTAAAATAAAGAGGGGTTTTGTCCCCATTAAAATTAAAATAAAAAAAAATGTGAGCAAGTGCTACTTATAGAAAATGGCACACCTATGGGACATCTTTCTAACTAGACAATACTATCATCATCAGAATTTAATGAACTTATGATATGATACACTTCTAGTTACATATCAGAAGAACATGGTTGTGTTTGTATATCTGGAAACGAATATGAAAAGCTGATAAAAATGCCGTCAGCTAAAATTTATAATAGAGTGATAGTTCCAAACAATAGATATTGGATACATATTTGAAATAGTGTCGGACACAAAACTGAGTCCTGGGGCACACCAGCATTGTTTGTCTAATGAAGAAGGGTTCACAGGTTTGGTGCAAAACTCTACCAAATGCTTTTAAAATATCAAGTTCAATAATTTTACATTCTCCAAAACAATGGAGAGATTGGTTCCACTTATCGGTAAGATATACAAAGTGGGGCAAAGGTAATCACCGTGTTAAAAAGACGCTCTAACTTTTCAAATGGCAACAAATCGAAATCCGTTTTGAAGTAAACAGATGCAGAATAGTTACATGTCAATGAGGAATGGAACGTTATACTCTTTAATAACGCGAAATTATTTGTTCCATTTTATCGGGTAATATTTCGTCTTTGGTATTAGCGGAGGTTTAATCCTTAACAAGTTATGTTATTGGCACCAGAAATTTGCAGAAATGAGAAATCATAAGCACTAAGTTGGCTTTAATAATGAAATAATTTAAAGTATAGATTAAGAGAAGACGAATTAAAGTTACACATGAAAATTATGAAACCAATCTATCTTACAGATTTAAACAAATATTTTAAGTATCTGTAATGCCTCTTTTTTATTTCTTTGGCATATTAAGGACGTTTTTCATTCGAGCATTAATTCTGTATTTTTTTTTCTAAACACAATTTGTTGTAGCTCATAAATATTCGCAGAATACCTTATTGTTGTCCTTTAGCGAACTGAGTTCTGTCCCTAACAAATATCAGGCAAACCACTATGGAAACATAAGCAGGAATACGTACATCTATAACAATGTGTCTGTAATACCACTCGGAAAATATTAAATTGGAAACTTTCCAAGCAGTGTCCTTGTGAGTTTATTTTTTTTTTATTATTGATATTCCTTGTTAAGAATGGCATTTATATTTGATTTTAAATTAAAGTTTGCAAAATTCCTTGAAAAAATATATCTGATCCTTAACTAAATTTCAATCTTAGAAACCTTATAGAAATCGGTTTGAATTTGCATTCTGTAAATTGATTTGAGATAAAAAGATATTAATTACTAAGATACAAATATCAGTAAACAAAAATTCTTTAAACAGTATATTGATTTTTAAATTTACATTTAATAAAAAAAATTGAAAAAAATAAAACTGACATCTGTGTATCTTAATTAGTTTTCCAAGAACTTGGATAATCAAAAAGTATTTAACCAACTAGTTTGTAGGGAACGTTTTTTTGTGTTGCTTTAACCCATTTCCACTTCTGTGAACAATAACCCAGTTTATCTTTCACATGGATTACTTCCGATTGTGCTTCTGGTGAACTTATCCAAATAACATAAGATTACTTATGGCTATTAAGTTTCGTGAACACTGAAGATATTGTTATTTCTTTGGAAGTGAAACTACATTCTATTCGCGAGCGTTGAAGTGGAATGGAGGGATTTAAGGAGTAGATTCTAATGAACTGGCCATATAGTTATTTTAGTTATATCTTAAAAGCTATTTATTTAGTGAACGTTTTTATTTCTTTCAGTTAGTATTTCAAATTTTGCTTACAGGTAATTAAAATTTTATTTTTAAGCTTAAAAAATAACGGTACCTGACATATGACCGTGTAGGAAAAGCTTATTTTTTCTCGGAAACTGCTCCAACGATTTTGATGAAAATTTTTGAAAATTTTTTTGTTGGTATTGGCTACCATTTGATAAGAACCAAATATACGGGAAAAGTCTATTCATGGTACCTTTCATATAACGTTTTTTTTATCTTGTCTGGATAGCCAAATTAGTTCTACATATCATACATATTTTGAATAATTTATTTTTTTAATTAAAATTAATTTATGATTTTTTTTTGAAAAATCAATATTTTTAAAAAAAATTTAATCACATGTATTTTAAAAAAAGTCTAAAAAACTGCGTACCAAAATTTAATTTTTTTTAAACTAAAAAAAAACAGGATTTTATTAAAATCCGTCCTATAATTTTTAAAGTTCAGAACGTGTTATTTTTGTACGTAAATGTTACTTGTTTCCATCAAAGATCTTGCCTTCCAATATGATTAAGCACACAAAACATGTACGTGCGATTTGATTATTAAAATGGATTTATCCAAATAATACAAAAAAAACTTGAATTCAAAAACCTTTTTTAAAGGGAGGTTTCCACAAAAAAAAATAGTTTAGAACTTCACGTTGAGTTTCATAGCTTACACAATTTTTCAAATATTTCAATAAAATATAAAGTTTTCGATTCCATATAATTAGCAAAAATATTTTTTTAACTTTAAAAAATGAAAAAATGGACCTAAATTTCACAATATAGTACAAAAATCAACAATTTTATGTAAGGGTTTGCAAAAAACACATTTTATAACGTACTCTGAAAAAAAATTAACAATATTGCATAGTTTAATAGAACTTCTAAAGGATGTTCAAAGGGTAGATATGTGTGTGGGTACAAGCACCCGCAAATCACCCCTGTCTATCTACTCCTACTCTCACCTCCACGTGGTGAAAATCGGGTGCCTAGTACCTCAACTGGAGATTGGGTTCCAACCCCTTTGTAAGGTTGTTGGTGGCAGCAAACGAGAGGGGGGGGGAGGAGTGTTACCACTAAGGCACTACTCCTTGCATCCTGGCGGCAGCGGAAGAATTCTCTAGATGGAATCAACGGTGGCGTCTACAGTTCCAGTCAGGTTGAACTACTTATATGGGCTACTTTATATGGGCTACTACGACGTTTTCGGAGTTCAGGCCTATAAGGGGCGGTTTATCCGGCTCTTCGTCCTTGGAGTCACAATAAGGACCTGGTCCTCCAGGTTGGGGGTTGTGCCGTCGGGGTAACTTCCCGGCCACACCAAAAACAACTAGTTGCGAAGCACCAACAAGCCTCGGATACGGACGGATTCACTGATGACGAACCCTGCAAACGAAATAAGATCAACGAATTTCGGATATGTACGTGGAATGTTAGGTCCCTTAACAGACCACATACAGCCGAACAACTAGCGGAGGCCCTTGACTGCTGTAAGGCAGACATAACCGCCATCCAAGAAATGCGATGGTACGGGCCGGGCAAAAAAAAGATGAAAAACTGCGATATCTACTATGGCAACTGCTATACACAACAAAAACAGCGCTTATTTGGATGTGGATTCGTCGTCGGAGGCAGGCTCCGGCAAGAGGTTTTGAGCTACAAATGTGTCAACGAGCGCCTCATGACAATCCGCATCAAGGCTAAATTTCCCAATTTTAGCCTCATATGCGCGCATGCCACCACAGAGGAAAAGATGATGACACCAAAGAAATGTTTTTTGAGCTCCTGGACAAAACATATGAGAATGCCCTAGCTATGACATTAAAATTGTCCTAGGCGACTTTAACGCCAAGCTAGGGAGAGAAGATGTTTTTGGTGATACAATCGGAAAACACAGCTTGCACGACACCACCTCCGATAACGGATTCAGGCTAATTGACTTTGCTGCGGGGCGAAATATTGTAATAGAAAGTACCAAGTTCCCACACCTCAACATTGACAAAGGGACATGGAGGTCCTCCGATGCAAGGCACTACTCCAGTATAATGGATGTCCGAACTTTCCGAGGGGCAAACATTGACTCGGACCACTAACTCGTTGTAGCAAAGGTACGACTTAGGATATCACAACCCACGATAAGAAGAGGTAATACTGTGAGGAAGTTTAACGTCGGACGGCTGCAATTGCAAGAAATCTCCAGATCCTTTTCGATCGAGTTTCAAATAACCTCCAAAAGAGTCCTTCTTTTACCGCCAGCATCAAGTATTGAAACATTGCCAAAATGCCATCAGGGAAGCCGCGACTGAAGTGCTGGGTTTTACACGGCCACCACAACGAAAGCCCTGGTTTGATGATGAGTGTCGGCAAGCACACGCAGCTAAACAAGAAGCATACAAGGCGGCGCTGCAAAGAAGGACCAGAACTATCCGTGCACTCTACGAGCAGAAGAGGAAAGAGGAACACCGCCTTCTCAGAAAGAAAAAAAGGAACATGAGAAGCGCGCGATCGAGGAAATGGAGGGCTGTCATTGCAGGAATGAAGTTCGAAAGTTTAACCAAAAGGTACAAAGAAACTTTCAAAAGTACAGAGCTCAAACTGAAGCTTGCAAAGACGATCAAGGGAACATCGAAGTGGAATCGCGATGACAAAACGAATTCCGCTGCCAGGCAGAATAGTCCACTTTATCTGGGCGGAGTAGACCAACAATTCCGACCACCACATCTGGATGAAATAAAGCTAGCTATATCTAAACTTAAGAGCAACAAAGCCGCCGGAGCCGATGGCCTTGGATGACTTGCACCAACTCATAAGCAAGATATGGTAAGAAGAAATTATGCCCGATGAATGGAATCTCAGCATAATTTGCCCGATCCTTAAAAAAAGGAGACCCTCTGAGCTGCAACAACTATAGGGGTATCAGTCTCTTCAACATCGCCTGCAAGATCTTTTCTGCTGTATTGTGTGAACGCCTAAAGTCATTCGTCAACAACCTGATAGGTCCATATCAGTGCGGTTGTAGGCCAAGAAAGTCCACTATCGATCAAATATTCACATTACGTCAGATCTTGGAAGAACTTCAAATCGATACCCACCACCTTTTCATCGATTTCAAAGCCGCGTACGACAGCATTTATAGAGACGAGTTATATAAAGCAATGTGCAGTTTTAACATCCCTGCCAAACTCGTCCGCCTGTGTAAAATGACGATGGAAAACGCACGCTGTTCCGTCAAGGTCGGTAAAAACCTCACCGACACCTTTGAAGTCAAAAAAGGATTTAGACAAGGCGATGCGCTGTCATGCGACTTTTTCAACATCATACTTGAAAGAATAGTGCACGAGAGGCACGATCTTTCAAAAGTCCGTCCAATTACTCGCATACGCCGACGATATTGAAATAATTAGACAAACACAGCGTGATGTCAGTAGCGCTTTTGTGTGTATTGAGACGGAAGCGGCGAAGATGGGTTTAGCAGTCAATGAGGGCAAAACCAAATATATTATGTCATCAAGAAGAGACACCCAACATCGACGTCTTGGACTAAACATCACCATAGACAGCTATAACTTGGAGGTAGTTAGGGACTTTGTCTACCTGGGCTCCGCTAATAACTCAGACAACAACACCAGCGCTGAAATCAAACGAAGAATAACTCTTGCCAATCGCTACTTCTTCGGGCTTAGAAGGCAATTGAGTAGAAAAGCCCTCTCTCGGGCAAATAAATTGTCTCTTTACAAGACCTCCATTATCCCAGTCCTGCTCCATGGTGCAGACGCATGGGCGCAGTCAAAAGCGGGTGGGACGCTTTAGGTTGCTTCGAGAGAAAGACTCTCGGGGTGATTTTTGGTCCCATATGCATAAACGGAGAGTGGAGAAGAAGATACAATGTAGAACTTTACCGGCTGTACAGCGACACAGATCTAGCCAAAAGAGTAAAAATTCAACGTCTCAGATGGCTGGGTCATATAGAGCGGATGGACATCAATGCTCCAGCCCTGAAAATCTTCGAATCCACCCCAGAGGGACGGCGCAGTAGAGGAAGACCGAGACTCAGGTGGCGCACACAAGTGGAAGAGGACCTCAACCGACTCCACGTGCGAAACTGGAGACAGCTAGCTAGGGACCGAGCTGTCTGGAGAAGCTTGTTGGTTGAGGCCCAGGTGCACCCCGGACTGTAGCGCCACCTAAGAAGAAGAAGAAGAAGAACTTCTTAAGATATTTAACTCATGATCCTGGGGTATGTTTTATTAATTTTTGTTCTTTTTTAATTTATTATATTTTAAAGAAAATATGTTAAAGGGTAGAAGCCCGGTTTTTTTTTTGATTTTTTTTTTTTTGTTTAAAACATATCCTAAAATGTTATTCAATATGACGTTATTGGTAGAACTGTTCTGCGACAAGGACATCCAATACAATACTCACATATTTTTTTTTTTTTTTTTGTATTTTGCTTAAAAAAGCAGCGTTTTTTTTACTCTCACGGTTTTTTTAATTTAAATTCTAGAAAAGTTGTCTATTTTGCATTTCTTAACATATTGAAAACATTGATAAGTCTGAATGCTTTAAATCTCAAAAGAGAAATTCTTTCTAAAAATCATTTTTGAATACAGCAATCTTTAAGGAAATTTACCCGAACATACTTTGTCGTGACTACAAAAACTCGTATATTGTTTAAGAGCCAAAAAAAAAAATATCTTTTGAATTATTCATAACATCATTAGAAAATGAATACATTTAATAGAGGGACAAGTAATTGTATTTAAAAAAAATACTCGTTTTATAAAAAAAATCCTATCGAGAATATTCCCACGATTTCGCTTTGCTCCATTTATCTTCCCACACGCCCTCTTCGTCCAGACAGACGGAAAGATACAAAAAAAAAAGTAAAAGTTATGGAAATTTCCAGTTTATTTGCATCTCCAATGCTATGTATCTTAATAACTCAGAATTTATTCATTTTGCATAAAAAAAAATCAAATGCTCATATCAAATTCCAATGCGGATTTGTCATAAGCGGTAGACTTAGGCAAGAAGTCTTGGGCTTTCGACACGTAAGTGAGCGACTTGTGACAATCCGTATCAAGGCTAAATTCGCCAACATTAGCCTAATATGCGCTCATGCCCCCACAGAGGACAAAGATGACGCCACCAAGGATGACTTCTATGAGCTCCTCGACAAAACCTATGAGCAATGCCCTAAATACGACGTTAAGATCGTACTAGGCGATTTTAATGCCAAAATAGGTAAAGAGGAAATCTTTGGTAGGACTGTCGGAAAACATAGCCTACACGACACAACGTCTGAAAACGGACTTAGGCTAATTGACTTCGCAGCGGCACATAACGTCACCATTGCAAGCACACGGTTTCCTCATCAATCAGATTGATCACGTTGCGATCGATGCAAGACACGCCTCCAGTATCTTGGATGTTCGCACCTTTCGAGCAGCTAACATCGACTCGGATCACTACCTTGTTGCAGCAGAGGTAAGAATGCGAATAACCCGAACTCCACGACAACGGAGTAATACTGTGAGGAAGTATGACGTCGGAAAGCTGCAATCGCAAGAAACCGCCAGAACCTATGCCGATCGGCAATATATCGGGATATTCCGTAACTTCTCAAGAAATCCAGTACCGCCAGCATCAAGTGCCGAAGATCAGTGGCAACACTGCCAACAAGTCATCAGAGATGCCGCAACTGATGTGCTAGGTTTTACCAGACCACCACCACGAAACCTCTGGTTTGATGACGAATGCAGGCAGGCTCATGCAGCCAAACAAGAGGCATATAAAGCGACGCTGCAAAGAAAGACGAGAGCTGCTCGCGAGCTTTACGAGCAGAAAAGACGGGAAGAACACCGGCTTCTCCAAAAGAAAAAGAGAGAGCATGAGAAGCGCGCGATCGAAGATATTGAGAGATGCTACTCCAGGAACAACGTGCGGAAGTTTTACCAACAGGTAAAAAGAACATGCCAAGGAAAAAAATCCCGCACAGAAGCCTGTAGAGATAGGAATGGAAACCTCGTAGTAAAATCACAGTCGGTGCTGAGTACATGGAAGGACCATTTCTGCAGACTGTTAAACGGCGATGAAGGCCAAAATCCCGCTGTCAGGCAGAATGAACCATTCAACATGGATGATGATAGACAAAACTTCCGTCCACCTGACCAAAATGAAGTAAGGATAGCAATATCTAAACTCAAAAACAACAAAGCTGCTGGACCCGACGGACTACCCGCCGAACTTTTTAAAGCGGCCGGAGATGACCTGGTGGAGTGCATACACCAACTGATCTCTAAAGTTTGGTCAGAAGAGAGTATGCCTGATGAATGGAACCTCAGCATCGTTTGCCCGATCCACAAGAAAGGAGACCCTCTAAACTGCGCTAACTATAGAGGAATAAGTCTCCTGAATATCGCCTACAAGATCCTCTCTGCCGTACTATGTGAACGCCTGAAACCTTTCGTCAGCAACCTGATTGGCCCCTATCAGTGTGGTTTCAGACCAGGAAAGTCCACAATCGATCAAATGTTCACTCTACGGCAGATCCTGGAAACAACCCAAGAATTCCAAATCGATACCCACAACCTCTTTATCGATTTTAAGGCCGCGTACGATAGCATTTATAGAGACGAGCTATGCAGAGCCATGTCAGGTTTTGGCATTCCCACAAAACTCGTCCGACTGTGCCGGATGACGATGGAGAACTCTCGCTGCTCCGTCAAGGTTAGTTCTGACCTCACAGAAGCTTTTGACGTCAAAAAAGGATTCCGACAAGGTGATGCGCTATCGTGCGATTTCTTCAACTTAATACTTGAAAAAATTATAAGAAACTCGCAAGTCAATTGTAGTCGGACAATTTTTTTCAAGTCTTTGCAATTGCTAGCATACGCTGACGACATAGACATCATTGGCAGAACTCGGCGAGCTGTCAGTGGAACGTTTGCTAGCATTGAAGCTGAAGCCGCTAAGATGGGACTAGCAGTCATGAGGCCAAAACGAAGTACCTGCTGTCCACAAAAAGGGACACACAACACCGGCGGATTGGACAAAACATCACAATAGACAGGTACAACTTTGAGGTAGTTAGGGACTTTGTGTACCTCGGATCCGCTATAACATCTGACAACAACATCTCGTCAGAAATAAAGCGAAGAATTACTCTTGCCAATCGCTGTTTCTATGGACTAGGAAGGCAATTGAGTAGCAAAGCCGTCTCTCGAAAGACAAAGGAGACTCTGTATCAGACCCTAATCATCCCAGTCCTGCTCTATGGCGCCGAGGCATGGACTCTATCTAAAGCAGATGAAGATATCCTTAGTCGTTTCGAGCGTAAGATTCTTCGGAAGATTTTTGGCCCTATCTGCGTTAACGGGCTTTGGAGGAGAAGGTTCAACCAAGAACTATACGAGCTGTACAGCGACATTGACCTGGTCAAAAAAATACGCATATCACGTTTAAGGTGGCTAGGTCATGTAGAGCGAATGGACAACAATGCTCCGGCTCGCAGGATCTTCGATTCCATCCCAGAGGGTAGACGCAGTCAAGGAAGACCTCGCCTTAGGTGGCGCGCTCAAGTGGAGGACGACCTCAACCAACTTGGAGTGCAAAACTGGAGGCAGCTAGCCAAAGACCGAGTTGGCTGGAGAGGCATGTTGGTTGAGGCCCAGGTTCGTCCCGAACTGTAAGTAAGTAAGTAATGTATTATAGATCAGATGAAAGCTCTCATATGCTTCAAAAACACAACTAACAAACAAACATTTCTTTATGGAGCTTTGTAAATTATTGATCTATGCCAACAAGTCAAGAGCAAAATGAATATTACCCCTTCCCTAGTTCCGACAGATTGGACTTTGTAGACCATTTCTGAAAAACAGAACTGGCAAGGGCTGAATTCGACCAAACTAACTAAACAAATAGTAAGTGCTTAATGGTGATTCCAATGTTTGTCACTTTCTTTGAGTAGCGCCGAAAAAAATGCAATAGGATAGTCACTAATTGGATTCGTTACTAAAAATAATATTTTAGTACTGAATAGAAATGTTGAACCAACCTTCATTACCAGAAATCGAAGAGAAGTGCTCGATTTTAAGCTTTCCAAACGTTCAGACCTAATCTTGACCTAATCAAACGATAGTGTGATAGTATGTTAAGTCAAGCAATACATCAAAAATCCAAAGGGCTATAGAAATCCCATTAAAGCCCAATTAGAATCCTAAAAAAGTATTCTGCCCTAATCTTTGGCCAGCTTTGATATCTAATTTAATGTTTATGAACTAACGTTAGCTATTCATAATTTTTATAAAGTTTCCTTACCCATCAACAAAGGAAGACGTAAGTTTAATTTCGTTTGGTGTTCCCAATTTTCAAGAGCTGTCCGGCCTTAAATATTAAGGAATTGTTTCAATAGAGTCAAATTTTGTAATAATTTGCGATCTTTTTTTGAGATCAGCAAAAATGAATACAAAAACTTAACGAAATGTTATGGAAAATAGGCCAGCCTGCTAAAACTTTTCTATGGAGATTGAGCCTACAAATGATCTTGGTAGAAAAGTCATATCGTTTTCTTCACTGTGTTAATCGTCTGATAGGATACACAAATTAAACAAAAATGCTTCTCAAGTTTGGTGCCCATACCACCACGTTAATATTTCCAGTATAGAAAGCATTCAAAAACGATTTCTTCTTTTTTCTGGTTCCGTTAACTGCCCTTCATTATATAGTTCCATTTTCCTCAACACTAACCCCCACAATCTCAGAAATCCTAGACTTTTCAATATACTTTCCTACCATACCTCCTATGGCTCCAATGAACCTCTCATACCTCATACGTGTATGCTGCGAAGTGTAAATTCGATTGCTGAATATTTTTACCTAAATATTAGTACACCGAATCTAAAGTTACGCCTTATAACTGTCCCAACCTTCCTATTTAGATTTTATTTCTCTTAACCTAAAACTTCTCGAAGATTCGGGATAAACTGAAAACTTTTTTGACGTGATAAGGTCTTATAAATCGATGACATGTTACAAGTACGGAATAACATGACTCATGCTGATAAGACTCATGACTCATGCTAACCGCGATACTGTGGTTCTTTCAACCAAACTCGATCGCAAGCACCAGGCGAACATGAAAAAAAAACTGGCGCAAATTCCCAAAATAATTCTACTCAAATTCAAAAAGAACAAGAAGAGAGAAAGACATACAAAATAGGCGGAGTTCTGTTAAAGTTGAAAGTAGATGTAGATATTGGGGGGTGTGTGTGGATTTAACGAGAATTTGTATGGGTGTGAGTTAACGTGCTGTATGTTTTAAAGACGACCTTACACACAATCAACTCTTTTTAAGACAATTAAGTCTAGGTATGACCGCATTCATCTGCAGGCAGTTTTAGTATGTAACTCTGTGGCGTCCTCAGTTTTAAGGATTTGGTTGTCCCGTTTTAGCTCCAACTTTAAATTTACTTAACCCTTTAATTTAGCTTTTTTTTTATAATTAACGCGCCCACAAGGGATTATGTGTTTCCCTTTTAATGTAGAACACACTGCGCGGGCATTACGAAGATAGGGAGGGTAGAGATAGGAGGTGCCGATTAACATTGGTTTTGAATGTTTGCAGATTGAAATGGCAAGGGAAAATCCCGCCGGGTAAACTATTCCAAATTCGTGTCGTTCGGCTAAAAAAAGAATCCCTATATTTCACGGTACGTCCGAAATTGGGCTCAAGGGTGAACTGATGAGCATTCCTTGCGAGAAAAACTTTTAAGGGGAAACTGCCTACTTCGAGTGAACATTTTTTGTAAAAGAAACGATAAAATAAGGAAAAACATGAAACATTGCGTAGGTGTTCGAGTGGGGCAATTGTTTCAGCGGCAGTTCTATTACCTATCAATCTTAACGCTCGATTTTATATTCTATCAAGCAGGTTAAGCGATGTTTGCGAAGCACCTGCCCAGAGGTGGGAGTTATACTCGAGTTTAGGGCGTATAAACGCTTTATAAATTGTAGCCAGATCAGAAGGGGAAAAATACTTCTACACCGATACAGAAAACCTAAGCACTTAGCAGCATTCTTAGCGATCTCAAATATATGGTCGTTCCAACGGAGGTAGTCGTTGACACACATACCGAGTACTGAGAGCTTTTCGGTTTCTTCGATGTAAGTGCCATTCATGGACAATGGCATTGGGGGTATGTTAAGCTTTAACGACAGAAGACAGGATTGAGTTTTCGAAGCATTAAACTCTACACGATTTCTATTAGCCCATTTGACAATGCTGTATAAATCGGAGTTTAATGAGCTTGACATATGGTACCGTTGCAATTGTAGGTCCGAAGGCGAAGGACGTGAATTATCGAACGAATATGAAAAGCTGAGAGTAGAGTCGTCAGCAAAACAGTTAAGTGGATAAGAAGTAACAGACAGAAGATCGTTTATAAAAATCAAGAAAAGAGTCGGAGACAGAACAGAGCCCTGGGGCACACCAGCATTTATTTTGTGCGAATCAGACTTGAATCCGTCTAATACAACTTGTATTGAACGGTCCAGAAGATAGCTTCTAATCCAACGAACAAGTGCATCATCGATCCCAAAAGCACGCATTTTCGATAAAAGAGCTTCATGCCAAACTCTGTCAAATGCCTTGGAGATATCAAGAGCAATAATCTTACTTTCACCAAAGCGATGTAAAGATTTGTTCCATTGTTCGGTGAGATATGCCATCAGATCACCAGTGGAACGGTTGCTGCGCAAGCCGTACTGACGGTCATGGAGAAGCTTTCGATCTTCGAGATATTCCTTAAGCTGACGGTAAATCAGTGTTTCCATGACCTTAGAAAGAAGGGATGTCAGTGCTATGGGTCGGTAGGAGGAGGGGGAAGAGGGGTCACCTTTCTTAGGGACAGGCTGGACAAATGCTGTTTTCCATCTTCTAGGAAAGATTCCAGAAGAGTAGGAGCGATGGAAAAGCTTACGCAGTGGCTTTGCCAGTGTGGAAGAACACCTCTTCAGAAGAATCGGGGGTATACCATCCGGGCCAGCGGATTTGTGTATATCGAGATCTTTGAGAACTCTTGCTACTGTACGAGTGCGGAAAAATTTACATTCTCAAGTACAGGAGGGGCAACGTTGCTTTGAGGCAGCGTGGAGCTGGCAGCGAAATGGGCGGCGAGCAAGTTTGCCTTCTCTGAAGAGTAAACAATTGGTTTGTTATTGTCGATGAGCGTTGGAACCGAAGATGTCGAGGAGTTTTTTATATTTTTTACAAATGACCAAAAATTTTTACTGCCTTTGGGACACTGCAGAATTTTTTGCCGTATTTTTTAGTCATGCAAAAATTTGGTTCTTTCTATAAGGGAGTTGCATGAGTTCCTTGCTTGTTTGTGCTTTACCGATTTTCTTCTGTAGTGTTGGCTTTGTAAGATCGGAAACTTACTTCTTTGAGCCTGATAGCTTCTTTACACTCAGAATTTAACCAACACTTTTCTTTAGGTTTGATGCTTTTTACTCTGTTAGGAATAAAAGCACGCATCCCTAGAAGAATCACATTTGTGATCATTTCAGCACTGGCATCAATGTCACTATCGAGGAAGCATAGTGACCAGTTAAAGTTTCGGAAAAAGAAATTCAGGCCGTCCCAGTTGGCTTTCTCGTATTGCCAAACGGTCCTGGTGGGAAGTTTTTCTTTAACTGGATGGGTGGGGGATGAGAAATTAGCTGAAATGATACAAAGGTCTGAAGTGCCAAATGGAGAAGTTACACTAATGGTATATTTATCAAGGTGAGAAGTAAGAAACAAGTCAAGAGTATGGGCGGCTTGCCCAGCAACATCCGGTATACGCGTTGGCACATCGATCAGTTGGGTAAGGTGATGTAACCCGGCAAAGAGCTCGACATACCTTCCTTCGGGTGTTGTCTGACCAGAATAGCGGAGCCAGTTGGAATTGTGTACATTGAAATCGCCCGCAATAACGATTTCAGTGCGAGGACAAAGGGAAACAATTTTCGAGATGGAATCAGACAGTGCATCAAACTCGTTACAAGTCGAATTACTGTCAAGATTTGGACTCCTGTAAATAAAACAATAATGAATGACATGCTTGCGGACAGTGAATTTGAGCCATAAGAAGTTAAAGTCCGTGTTGGAACATTGCCCATATTGGGGAAGGCTCTGGCAAGCAATATCATTCCTAACATAGACCACGAGACCATGATGGGAAAAGAGTAATGGCACCAAGCCATACCCATGTAGAGCAAATTCTGATAAATCAGTATTTACTCCAACCTGAGTTTCACTTAATGCCAAAACAGCTGGCCTGTGTTGAACAGTGTAGACGTACACGTGAAAGAAGTTCTATCTTAAGCCGCGAACATTGGAATAGACGACATTAATATGACTTACCATGTAAAAACGCTTAAACACAAAACACAACTTTGACTAAGTCAAACCGTGCCGAACGAAATTTGATGAGAAATATACTTTATAATATTATCTTATAGGACGAATCAAACTCACATCAAATATTACAATGTCCAATCTTGAATGTTAGGCATACGCCACAGTGACTGTTTTTTTGAAACATTTGCTGTTCCCATAAAACTTGAAGCTAGACCAGTATCTTTTACAAAATATACTAGAAACACACTGAAAATAAATAAGAAATCTTTTTTTTTAAACATTTATTTTATATATTCAATAAACATCAAACCCTGACGTTGGCTAGCCTTTCTCCCGCAAAACTCATTCAAATTAGCCAAAAAAAGCTAACAAGTTCAAATTTGCTAATTAAAAAAATATTACTTTCTATTTAAAAAAACCGAAAAGCCCAATTTTCCTCAGATTTCCCCATAAATTCTGCTAAAAGTTCTTAGTTATGAAGTAATATTTAAGAAATTGTTCCTATTAAAACCACACAATTAAATTGTTTGATTTGGGATGTTATGACTCTCTTAACCCTCCCACCAGATCCGCACATGAAGCACGAACTGAAATTGACGCGATTTAATTCTCAAAATCCAAATATGCAGTTTTCTTTAAAAGATATTATTTTCGGCTGAGGCCGCTCATCACGTAGAGAACTTAAAAATATAAAATCTTCTCAGAATTTTTGTAGTTTATAAAAATGTATTTTTATTTTCCCATTAGTGGTCGTGGAAATTCGTGGATATGTAGACGTGTTGTGGTGGTGAGTAATATTGTTTTTTTTTTAATTTGCTCCCACAGTTTGTAGTGACGTCAATTATAAATTCCACGATACGCCAGATCTTTCTTAATTATTTCATTCATTAGAAACGTTGAATGAATTATGAACGGAACGCCAGATTTTCACACCTGATTACTCAATAGGTAATGTTTCAGGTTATTTATTCTAAGGAAACAGTGTGTTTTGCAATTTCCTCGGTATATTTTAATCATACTGATTACTCTATATAATCATCACGTTTATGACCATGTGGGTAGTGTTAGTCATAAAGCTGCTAACTGCCATTGTGAAGAAATGCAGAATATTTAGATTTTTAATTGCAGAATTATTAACGATAATTTATGATAATTATTCCCTTATTTAACAGGACCATGGATATCTATGGAAGTATAATGACGGACGTTAGGCAGAGTCCTGTAGGATGAAAAACCAAAAAAACTATATCAAATCTAGTATCAGCTGAGGGGTAGAAAATCCGAGATGGATTGTTAGAGACATACGAATCGGATCGGATATTCGATCCTGCCGATAATTTTTCATTTTTAACACAGTGCAAAAAATTTGTTGGTTCAGTAACTTACTCCCGACAGAGGACAGAGGATTCTATTCCTATTTGGTAGGTTGCAATCTCAACGCAATAATTTTTCTAAAGTACTTTTCGGACCAACAATATTTTTTGTTATATTATATGAAACTTGTCGGTATTCGTAGGAATCCTTTCTACTCGGTGATTCTCATACAATAGTGTGACGGAAATTAAGAGTAGTGAAATAATCAATGCAGTGCTGTATTCAAAAAAAGAAAACTAGTATGAAACTTAGTTCTTGTTGATTCTTATGAAATGTATTGACTAATTGTATATGCAATGAAAATCACTATTGTGATGTCGCTTTTACGGAAAAAAAATCCTAGAAATTGGACGGAAAACATTACACGGGCAACTGTTTCACAGGAAACTTATATTCGGTAAAACCATATTCGGGAAAACCAGTTTCGGGAAAACGTTGTCGGGAAAACTTAATTCGGGAAAACCTGATTCGGAAAAATGAGATTTGAGAAAAAATAGCCAAACGCCTAATTCATTAGAGCAGAAAGGAGCCACTCTTATCAAAATAACTTGGAGTGAAGCATACCTGCAGTTTGATCAAGACTACGTAATTAGGCCAAATAGAGGAACATCATTTCGAATTATGAGAGCGAAATCATCCTATGATAACGGCCATATGTTGACGCTGTGATTATGCTGAACTAAACCCCAAATACACATGAAAAACTATGAAACATTAAGGATCAGGCGTAATGATTTACGGCTGTTTTCGTATCAAGGTGTTGGCCCAATACTGCAAATTATCATTTGTTTAACTTGTACACCTACATATTAATTATACACATAAAAGTCAGATCCCAAAAGTGTTTAACAGTCACAGTCACCATATTACTCTAATAGCAATTAATTTTTTTGCTATGCTAAAAATATTCTCTTTTTGGAGAGCAAGGCTTATCTGCACTTTTAGTATAAAGATTAAACAGTTTCTGTAAAGAAGTTAAGCTGTTCCCCAGAAACTAAAAATTAATAATTTCTTCCTCGATTTTGGGCAACCACATCTACAACGAAGCTCCCAGAATGGGGGCTAGTGCAATTTAACATGCAGCTTTACTGACCTGGGGTTCCTGTTAACCCGTGGTACCCGATAAAAGCCACGGTTGGCCTTGCTCAATACTGAAAAGAAGAATCGTTCTGGATCGATTCACATAAAATCGATTGTCCACCAACCATTTTAAAGAACAACAGTTCCCGCGAATCTAACATTACAGTGATACCAAATAAACCTCATAGCTGTCCGCCCACTACACCGTTTTCAAAAAACTGCATGCAGTAGCTTACACTGAACTTGATACTTGGAAGCCTCTTACTTTCGGCGCACCCAAACCATAGAACTATTCAGCTTCCGATTTATAGGGAAGAATTGGTATTTAGAACAATTTATCTTCTGGCACACCCCAGCTATAGGCCAGTTTTACTATCCTGGCAGCTATAGGGGTAGGAGTGCGAGAGTGGATTTAAAAATAAGTATGGAAAGCTCAGAATGGAGTTGTCGGCAAAACAGTTAGGGGAATTAATTAGATATTTTAGATCAGAGATCATTTATAAAAAGGAGGAAGTGTCGGAGACAGAATGGAGCCTTGGGTCACACCATATTTTATTTTACAGACATCCACCCTTAGACCGTCAAACTTGTATTAAACGGTTCAGAAGGAACCTCAAAAACAAAAATGTCATCGAAGCACTCATTTTCGATAGAACAGCTCGATGCTCTATCTATCTGTATCAACTAGATACAATAATCTGACATTCTTCAGAGTAGGCTTTTTGCACTCTTCGTTGAGATTTGCATTTAGATCAGCAGTGGCAGGTGTGCCGTGAAATCCATATTGCCATTTATTAAGAAGGTTTCGAGCTTCGAGATTTTCCTAGCCTGAAGAATAATGAGGGTTCACATTACCATTAAAACTTGGGACGTAAGTACAATTAGAGAGAGAGAGTTATCGAGAGGGAGAAAAAGTGTGTAATTTTTTGGAACTGGGTGGACAAATGCTGTTTTCCATCTTTTTTAATGATTACAAAAAATATGGGGCATGGAAAAGTTTACGCAGTGGTTTTGCCAGCATGAAAAAACTACTCTTGGAACTATAGGGGGAATATTACCTGTACCAAAGGATTTACTTATATCAAGATCTCGAAGGGATCATACTCGTTCTGAAAATATTTTACGCTGTGTGATTCGTCATCATAACCCTTAATATAGTTGCTGGAAAGAATATAGAATAAAGCGTTAAGACTGATTGGAAATAGAACAATCATGAAATCATTCCAATTACATGCGTCTCGCTATGAATGCCCGTCAGTTCAGCTTTCCAATTGCGGAAGAACCATGTCCCATGAAATAAAGAAATCTTTTTTTTAGCCGCACAACACGAATTCGAATGATCTACCCACTACGGTTCCCTTCTCGTTGCGTTGTCGTCAATGATAAAGATTATAGAGCGATATTAATTGACTGACCAGAGCTGTGCGAAAAGTGGTATCCAGAAGACTACGCTACATGAAAACAAGCGAATTGTTATTCAGTGCAATATTAAAAGGATAAGGAATGGAAAACTATGTAGGATAAGATTAAGACCATTTTTCAAGCGTTATAATCGGACAAATGCAGCACATACTGAGCCGAGTTATCGAACATTGGAACGACAGCTTAAAACACTGCCAACTAAGCCAAGGTTCTAGATTCCAGAAATTAAAACTCTTACAAAGTTTTTTTTTTTTTTTTTTTTTTTATAATTAACGCGCGCACAAGGGACTATTTGTTTCCCTTTTAATGTAACACACTGCGCGGGCATTAGGAAGATAGGGAGGGGAGAGATAGGAGGTGTCGATTAACATTGGTTTTGAATGTTTGCATGTTGAAATGGCAAGGGAAAATCTCGCCGGGTAAACCATTCCAAAGTCGTGTTGTACGGCTAAAAAAAGAATCTCTATATTTCACGGTACGTCCGAAATTGGGCTCAAGGGTGAACTGATGGGCATTCCTAGCAAGACGAGTATTACGGGCGAAACTTTTAAGGGGAGGAATGCAGCTGGCTACGTCGAGTGAACATTTTTTATAAAAGAACCGATAAAATAAGGAAAGACATGAAACATTGCGTCGGTGTTCGAGAGGGGCAATTGTTTCAGCGGCAGTTCTATTTCCTATCAATCTTAACGCTCGATTTTGTATTCTATCAAGCAGGTGAAGCGATGATTGTGAAGCACCTGCCCACAGGTGGGAGTTGTACTCGAGTTTAGGGCGTATAAACGCTTTATAAATTGTAGCCAGATCAGATGGGGAAAAATACTTCTTACACCGATACAGAAAACCTAAGCACTTTGCAGCATTCTTAGCGATCTCAAATATATGGTCGTTCCAACGGAGGTCGTCGTTGACACACATACCGAGTACTGAGAGCTTTTCGGTTTCTTCGATGTAAGTGCCATTCATGGACAATGGCATTGGGGGAATGTTTAGCTTTAACGACAGAAGACAGCATTGAGTTTTCGAAGCATTAAACTCCACACGATTTCTATTACCCCATTTGACAATGCTGTATAAATCGGAGTTTAATGAGCTTGACATACGGCACCGTTGCAATTGTACGTCCGAAGGCGAAGGACGTGAATTATCGAACGAATATGAAAAGCTGAGGGTAGAGTCGTCAGCAAAACAGTTAAGTGGATTAGAAGTAACAGACAGAAGATCATTTATAAAAATGAGGAAAAGAGTCGGAGACAGAACAGAGCCCTGGGGCACACCAGCATTTATTTTATGGGAATCAGACTTGAATCCGTCCAATACAACTTGTATTGAACGGTCCAGGAGATAGCTTCTAATCCAACGAACAAGAGTATTATCGATCCCAAAAGCACGCATTTTCGATAAGAGAGCTTCATGCCAAACTCTATCAAATGCCTTGGAGATATCAAGAGCAATAATCTTACTTTCACCAAAGCGATGTAAAGATTTGTTCCACTGTTCGGTGAGATATGCCATCAGATCACCAGTGGAACGGTTGCTGCGGAAGCCATACTGACGGTCATGGAGAAGCTTACGATCTTCGAGATATTCCTTAAGCTGACGGTTAATCAGTGTTTCCATGACCTTAGAAAGAAGGGATGTCAGTGCTATGGGTCGGTAGGAGGAGGGGGAGGATGGGTCACCTTTCTTAGGGAAAGGCTGGACAAATGCTGTTTTCCATCTTCTAGGAAAGATTCCAGAAGAGTAGGAGCGATGGAAAAGCTTACGCAGTGGCTTTGCCAGTGTGGAAGAACACCTCTTCAGAATAATCGGGGGTATACCATCCGGGCCAGCGGATTTGAGTATACCGAGATCTTTGAGAACTCTTGCTACTGTACGAGTGCGGAAAAAAATGTGTCCCATGGAAAAATTTACATTCTCAAGTACAGGAGGGGCAACGTTGCTATGCGGCAGCGTGGAGCTGGCAGCGAAATGGGCGGCGAGCAAGTTTGCCTTCTCTGAAGAGTAAACAATTGGTGTGTTATTGTCGATGAGCGTTGGAACCGAAGATGTTGAGGAGTTTTTAATATTTTTTACAAATGACCAAAAATTTTTACTGCCTTTGGGACACTGCAGAATTTTTTGCCGTAATTTTTGGTCATGCAAAAATTTGGTTCTTTCAATAACGGAGTTGCATGAGTTTCTTGCTTGTTTGTGCTTTTTCCGATTTTCCTCTGTAGGGTTGGCTTTGTAAGAACGGAAACTTACTTCTTTGAGCCTGATAGCTTCTTTACACTCAGAATTAAACCAAGACTTTTCTTTAGGTTTGATGCTTTTTACTCTGTTGGGAATAAAAACACGCATCCCTAGAAGAATCACATTTGTGATCATTTCAGCACTGGCATCAATGTCACTATCGAGGAAGCATAGTGACCAGTTAAAGTTTCGGAAAAAAATATTCAGGCCGTCCCAGTTGGCTTTCTCGTAATGCCAAACGGTCCTGGTGGGAAGTTTTTCTTTAACTGGATGGGTGGAGGATGAGAAATTAGCTGAAATGACACAATGGTCTGAAGTGCCAAATGGAGAAGTTACACTAATGGTATATTTATCAGGGTGAGAAGTAAGAAACAAGTCAAGAGTATGGGCGGCTTGCCCAGCAACATCCGGTATACGCGTTGGCACATCGATCAGCTGGGTAAGGTGATGTAACCCGGCAAAGAGCTCGACATACCTTCCTTCGGGTGTTGTCTGACCAGAATAGCGGAGCCAATTGGAATTGTGTACATTGAAATCGCCCGCAATAACGATTTCAGTGCGAGGACAAAGGGAAACAATTTTCGAGATAGAATCTGACAGCGCATCAAACTCGTTACAAGTCGAATTGCTGTCGAGATTTGGACTCCTGTAAATAAAACAATAATGAATGACATGCTTGCGGACAGTGAATTTGAGCCACAAGAAGTTAAAGTCCGTGTTGGAACATTGCCCATATTGGGGAAGGCTCTGGCAAGCAATATCATTTCTAACATAGACCACGAGACCATGATGGGAAAAGAGTAATGGCACCAAGCTATACCCATGTAGAGTAAATTCTGATAAATCAGTATTTACTCCAACCTGGGTTTCACTTAATGCCAAAACAGCTGGCCTGTATTGAACAGTGTAGACGTACAGGTGAAAGAAATTCTTTCTAATACCACGAACATTGGAATACACGACACAAAAATCACTTACCATTTAAAAATACTTACACAAGTATACCAAATCTGGAGAAAAGTCTTTACCAATGTCATAATTTAAAAGCAAGACGATTGCCTATTTTTTTTTACCCGACAACTCCAGCCCGATCACTTATATAGTAAGTGAAATCAATTTTAAAAATAGCTAGATACAATCTATCTGTCACTGACAGATTTATTTAAAGTAACAAAATTAAATACATCATAATCACAATACTCATTGGCAATGTAAATGTGTTAATTGAAAACGAAATACTCATCACTATACAGCTGCTGGATCATTTGAAATCTTCCACCGCGTTGCTTCGGATGACTCTATTTTGAATTTCAATTTCCAAATTAATTGATACGGCAACACCAAAATCAAATTTTCCATTGATAAACAAATAAAAACGAGATTATGCCAAAAAGAAACGAATTCATTTAAATGTCTACTATTTTTTTGCCAAATCAATTAACAGGTTCTCTGATTCGCTCTGAAATGGAATATTGAAAGCTTGCGAGGAATTTGGTTATGTGGTGGAGAATTCCAAGAATTTTATGGAGCATACAAATTGTGGACTAAAATCCGCTGCAGGGATGTGAATGTTGCTTATCATTTCTTTTGGAATCGCTTCAAAAAATTAGAGTCATTTGGAGTTGATCCTCCGCCTACATTATTCCCAACCCTACGAAACCAACAAAGTTACTTTAGATGGTTAATGTCATCACATAAATTCTGGGTGTTTTTGATAAACATTTAATTACAGCTCTAATTCTTAAACATAAATACGAGAATGCCATGCCGTTTTTAGTGCTCATTCCCAGTAACTAACTATTACTGGAAGCCATCATAAAGTACCATATTGTATTCATAGTTAATAGTGAATTTCATCTAACACGTTTATCCATAGCCTAAGAAGATAATGGAATACGTGATGTAAGATATTCATTTTATTGTCAAAGCAAACGACAAGTACGAAGCCATTATGACTATTTTATTGTAACCTATGCCACAGACGACTCTATAATCTGGAATTCCTATTTTGATCCTGTCGAAATCTATACAGTAAAGTGCTCATAAAAGCCATACTTCCTGAAATAAATCTGAATTTATGTGGGCGATGTGCTTATACTGATACTTGCAACGCATTTGAGAGTCTAAGGCGACGCAGACAAGTATGAATATTATTTTCCGAACGTGATGACACAAATTCCCTTATCTCATCCGAGAAACATTCTTGGATCGGATGAACTGAATTTCAATCATCCATCACGCATCATGGAGCCCATCCATCCATCAGAGTCAAGACAAGTATGCAGCATGACACATGCAAATCTTTTTTTTCTGATACCTTCTAATGCGGAACTTGCAACATTATATTTACAAAGTAGCAACACTTAGTTTGTTCGTTGGAAACACTTGAAGTGCGATGTGCTGGCGGTCCCAAGCACCTCCTTGACTATGTTTTAATTTTTTTTCCTCTTGGAATCTCTGCAGAATTACATTTGGAACTCAAATAAATGCTGGTCTGAGGATGCGATTTGCAACGTTTTTTCACACAGGTAGGAACCCGTGTGGCATGAAATTGAAATTCATAAGAACCACCTCACCAGACATCTTGAGAGGCACTTGAAAGGGACTTTTAATTTTCGTTTCCTGCATGTGTGCTTACCTTTGGTTGCACCTTGAGAAGCAAACGAAATGCCATACGCAGATTTTGCTTGACATGTTGCTGAGCATTACTTTTGCCTTTCCGCATGAAGGTATGTTTGGTTTGAAAACTTTGAAAACAGAAAAGTTTTGAATAATGTTTTGATGCACGAATGCATGCTGAATAGTTGGGCATTCAGCGACTGACAGTCGCTTAGGAATTTATTATGAAATTTCGCTCATTGCAAATAATTGGAGATGTTTTTGGAAACTTTTGAAGTGTTTCTGAATTGGGTAAAGGTGCGTTCACATCAAGAAAAGATTTCATGAATTTTGCTTAAGAAAACCCTTTTCGAAAAGCTTAACGTATATTTTTGAAATGTTTATTGATTACTTATAAAACAGAATTTCATTTCTCAAATATTTAAAAATGATTTGAAACATATTTTTGTGGTCAACGCATTTAAATATTAGTTTTTTTTTTTTTTTTTTGGCAGAGTGGGGTAGAATCCAGACCAAAAAAAAACTTAAAACACATATAAACAAACTTTTAAGATCTTTTATTAAATTCAGAAGCTGATTATGAAGAAAACTAATTATTGTACCAATGAAATGTCAACTCCTTTTTCCGGATGTCATTTTTCTTCTTTTCATTTTCTCTTTAATTTATGTATTTATTACATCTACGATACAAGTATCAACAGATTATTTGGACTTAAAACTAATTAACATATAACAGTATATAAATATTTTAACATGAACATTTACAAAAGGCTGAGAGCAATATTTAGAAAAAGTGTTGCTTCTTAAAAAAATTATGGCACTTCTCTCTAATAGACGATTTCTATACACACTGTGAAATGAAATTGCGTTACTTTTCCATAAAGAATTTTCTTATTACTTTTTATTCTGCTTTTTAGTTCACACTCACATTCAACATTCAACAAGACATTGGTAGTCTTCAGCGAAACAAATGTTACTTACTAGATGTAACAAATTGATTTCGCAGGCTTTAAAACGTTTAGGAAAAAGAAAAATAAGGAACAAAGAGGAACTGCTGTCTGCATCAAGGAGAAAATTGCCCCCAAGCCATCATGTGCGGCTCCAGCATGGGAAATATCAAGAGACCTCCAAACTCCAAAGTCCAAATACTGAGCCACCTCTTCGAAGGAAGTACTTATGGACTAATTGGTGGGGACTTTAATGCTCGGCGTCATCTATGGTGAATAATAGCGAAGGACAAGGCTAGAATGACTGGCTGGAGGATAACGTCGATCAACATTTCTTAGTAGCACTTTGCCACCCAAAGCCCAGCCCATTTTCCACGAATACCTTCAACATTGAATTTCTTTCTAGCAATCTCTATTTTAGTTAATATTTATCCAGAAATCAGTAATTATACCTGCATGGCACTTGTGACCATATGTAGAGCAGTGCAACTCTCCATCCGGCTCAACCAACCCATTCTTCTTTACGATGAGCCCACGGAACACCACATTGAACAAGTTAAACTTGACGTTCAAAGGCTTAGCATTGACATCAAAGAACGAATTTGCTACAACCCTCAAACAGGAACTTGAATGACATGGAAATAGATTCAGCAATTGAGAATCTTTAGAAGGCTGTCACAAGCGCATTAGACAACCAAAAACTGGCAAAAGAATCTAAAGGTAGATACCAGCAAATCCCAGTGTACGTACAGAGCCTATACGCTCACAGACAGCAACTAAGGAAACGCCTTCAAAGGATCCACCAGAGAGAACTAAACACAGTTAACATTTTCTACCATAATGTCAGGAGTAAGCTTGAATGTGTGAACGTATTCATAAACGCAATCCAATATCACAACAACATCCAGTTCCTAACGCTTTCAGGGAACAAAATCAAGTCTAATTGAACATTCAAGTGAGATAATTGACTTTGATACTTAGAACCTGAGACTGTGGAAAGATTAATATCAACTATAGAAAATTCGAGAGCAATAGAGCATTGAGGACAATATATACATTGGATCAACCAACCCCAACTGAATGCGAGAAACTTCTCTCTGACATACGCTTCATCAAAATCCGGACTCATAGCATGTAAAAAGTCTTAGGATCAACTGAAGGTCTACAAAAATGAGGCATCAAGATCAACACGGACAAGTCAGAACTTCTCTGCTTCAGAAGAGCAATTTCTAGAAGAACCGGCCATTTAGCTGTTAAATGTAAAAGCCTTTCGTCAAGACTCGCATATGGAACATCGATAGAAGCCAAGCGAAGGGTGAAATTATAGGGTAAAAAATAAATAAGCTATTAAAGTTTAAACAACGTGCACGGGCTGTCGTCAAAAAACCCAATTTCACCTTTTACCGACGTAACCCATTTATTATTGAGGAAAATAAATGGCCTGAGCTAAGGACGACAATACTTCTTTACAAGCAACTGATAAGACCCATCATTGCCAACAGCATTCCAGTGTGGTACTGCATCTAACAAACAGGTATCAAGGAAGTATCGATATTTGAAAGAAAGATTCTGTTTATCTCCAACGAGCTCTACTTCGACAGGCAGTGCAATGAAAACTACACGAATACGAGTAACTCTACTCTGAAGCCTAAATCCTCCCTTTCAAAAGTACTTCTACTACACTCTATTCAATTAATATTTTCAGTACAGTCCTTATGGAAGAGAGCTTTCAAACACACTGGTACCTGCTGGTGTTTACATCGCACTCAACTTAAGAAATTGTCACTGAAACAAAAAACAGAACCCCTGAGTAACATTAAAATTGTTTTTGTCATATTCCATAAACCCACGTACATTCAGCTGTGAAGAAATTGATCCCCAATTGTATTTATTTAACAAAAGCACTGATTCAGAGTTACCATTCGTTGTTGATGGAATTTATAATACCTTTTTATTTGGATTTTGGTATGAAGCTTTCAGAAATGAAGCTTTTGTGAGCATATATTTTATAATGCTCACTGCGGCATTCATATTATTTTTGAAATAGAAGTAGCTTCTTAAAATCCATAATAGTAAGGGTGAAAGACAAATATCCTGTACTGAAAACATAAATTGAACAGAGTATAGCCGTCACCCTTAATGAACAAATTTAGGAAACAAAAAAAATTGATCGAAAGCGTTCTTTCTAATATTACAAACGTTTTCAAAACCTTCGTACAAGCATTTCAAGATATTGTGGCCCCTTTAGAAGGACCACCAAGCTACCTTCAACAATGCAATTAACTTTTCATATAACCTAGTCCTTGCGTTTTATAATTACCTGTCATAGAAATTAACTAATTCAAATGTCGTTGCTTTCAAAAATTCCAAGAACTTACATAACCACCACTCTTCTTACTGGGTTTTTGTCTCTTGAGAAATTGAAGCGCAACCTAAAGAATGAACCTTGCAGTAATTAAAATGTAAGTTTCCTTTTTTTTCATTAAAATAAAAGCGCTCCGGCTGTCTTACAGAAATTAACGAAGACCAGGCACGCAAGTTAGAAAATAAGCATTGCAAACGCCATTAATGGTGAAAATAATGACTTTCGTTGTAAAAAAAAAAAAAAATTATAATGATGATGCCATTAGTAAATCGTGCTATTGGTTACCTTGCCATAAACCCGCACGTCGACACTTTAAGGATCCATATAAAGACATAATAGGATATTGGTTAGGTTAGCTCCTGACCTTTTCTACTTAGTTTTCAGTATTTTTTTCTAGCTGAGAGACGACGACATACAGAAACCACTATATTGCACCGTGTGCCACAACTTTTTCGTCCTTTTGTTTTATTTTATTTTTATGCCACAGGTAGACATGGACAAGATTACAAATGCATTCTGCTCTGCTCCTTGGTTTTTGTAATCCTTTTAGTGGATGGGATGGAACACGGGTGTTTGCCGTGGAAACGGCGCGATGTTACAGGTGAATAAATCGATTTCAATAAATTTTCTTTGGTTCATGAATTCAAGGATAAAGATATTCTTGTAGTAGCAACAAAAAAATGAGAAGAAAAACGGGTGCGATAAGAGTATTAACATCATTTAGTAGGTCGAGGACTATGACTTTTGTGTGTAAATTAGGAAAAAAACGAAAGAACTTCTTAAAAGGTGAAATTGAAATAGAAGATGATGCCAACTTACATGGGTAATCGTTTGAATATAGGATCTAACAAAATGCAGTCGTTTTTGAACAAAATGGTGTTTTTGAAATTGACAATAGGCATTTAAAATGCTTTTTCAGGTGTTCGTTTGGCTAATGAGTGGAAGACTGAGCTAAAATATTAAGACCCTGTCCTGGTTTTAGCTGATTCTTCCCCATTCCTAGGGTAAGTTATAAGGTTAAAGTAACCAGAATAAACTAGGTCACCGTCAAAAACTAATCAAAGTTTATAATATTACTACTTTTTGTTTTCTCATTTATTGACAGTTAAGGGCGCAGGTGTCGCAACGGAAATTGTTTTTGAAAGGGCATTTTAACAAAATTTTGAGTTTTTTTATTTCTCACACCATAAACAAGGTTCTTAGCATAGTTCTAAACATGTACAATGGGTGGCGTAGTTTAAATTAAAAATGTAGAAATAGTTCAAATTTAATACAAAATTTAAAGATAAACCAAAAGAATTCAAAGTATGTGTTACAACATCCCTTAAATACGACCGGGCAACGGCGGCATTGAATATCTAGTATTCTTATGAGGAATATATCCGTCGATACACATTAGTTTCGAAGTTCTGTGTATCCAAATTGGAGGGAAAAACGAAATTCGTGTGGTGCGACTAAAGAAAGAAGAACCTCTGTGCTTAACTGTACTTTGGATTCAAGGGAAACTGATACTGATTGGCATTCCTAACAGTGCGATTGACGGTGGATTTAAAGGCAGGAATATGGAGCATTGTTTATAAAAATAGGTATAAAACAATGGAACAATGGTGTCCCATTACGGCTGTGTTCAAGAGATGTAAATGAATATGTAATTTTTCTAAGACATATGCGTTCTTTTGGATTCGATTCAAAAAACAGAAATGAGAAAAAGGAGCAACTTTTCAAATTTGGAAATTAAGTTCAAACTTTGGTCGAGTATACGCTTTATTGATGGTAGCCAGATTAGACACGGTAGCAAATTTCTTACATCACTTTACCTTGTATCGATCGAATACAACAATTCGAATTTACAACTATTTCTGAGCTAATCTTTATAAAAAAAACCAAGTTTTCATTTTGCCAAAAGACTAATCAATTTTAAATATGTAATTTTTCCTTTCTTTCAACTAGCTGAATTCTAATCTTTCTTTCTTTTAATATTTCCACTGCCAAAGTGATATTTGCACTTAAAAGATACACTCGAAAAATACCATAACCATAACTTATCAAAGTTGGAAAACATTTCCAACGCCATAACGCAATTCTTCGAACAAAAGGTTGTCCGATTGAATTTGTATTTCGCAACAATACAACCAAATAAAGTAATAAACTCGAATTTAGTTAATCAACGAATTTTTTTCCACCACCAAGACAAATCTATGAGGAGATTACCTTGAGATACAATCTTAAAAAAAATGAACATAATATAACGAATAAAAATTGATAAAAGTTCATTTTAATTTTTTTTTTGATAAATTATTTCGCATTATTTGATCGAAAATATGAAACCAATTTGCCTTGACAGAAGATTGGAGGAGAAATATTCGACGCCAATGGCAAACAATGACCATTCAAATAAATGTATCCTTGGTAGCTGAAATTCCAAGCGATATGCATATCTTGCCCTGAAGATACAATAAGCCAATATCGAAAAATTGAAAGTCAAATGCCATGGGTGCTGTGGCAGGGAGAGTAGATAAATCTTCAATGGAAATCAGACTGAAACAATCATCCCCAGGAATGCATAAACTTATACAGGCGTCAGGCTTTGGGGGTCAAAACGTACATAATTACTATCTTTGAGAAATATGGAATCCACGGAGTTGATTTTTATCGATTTTTTTTTTCATTTATTCTCTACCGCACCGGTTTACTAATGGCTTGAAGTATCTATATAGATTTTCATTCATAAGATACACTCATAGCCTAACCGATATGAATGGATAAAGAAAATAAGTTGATCAGTTTCCCAACGTTTTTGTAAGTTTTTTTTCATACAAAAAAATACAGAAAAAAGGAATATAAGTTCATTGGCTTCCAATATATTTAACCAAGACGTGATGCGTGTGGAATAGAAATTAATTCAAACAAAGTTTGTATGAAATAATCAATGGACTTATAGAAGTCAAAAAAAAAAAAAAATTGATGAATGAAAAATTACTGGCAAAGTTGGCAAAACCAAACCGAATTGGAGTATGGATTGCAATTTGTTTTATGGAAATAAAGAAAAAATATAACTAATGTCGCTCTTTTAGTAACCTTAATGTTTTATCTAAGATTTTATCGAGTTGAGTATTTTTCACTCACTCAATCATTGCTTGAAGGTCAGAGATTGCCAGTTAAAAAGGCGTTGAAATACTATTTGTTTATTGGCAATCTTTTGATTAATCTTTTTTTTACAATATGACGTTTGATACTGGCGTATTTAATGGATTGATAATGAAAACACTTATGGCCTCATACGATTCAATAGACCTTATCACATAAAAAAAACTTCAAACACTGTTTACTGGGAAATCGGCAACGTGTTGATTGATTCATTTGTTTATAGCTGTCATTGTGTAGGTTTTTTTTTATTTTGGCTCCAAAATGTTAACATAAGCTTACAAACATATAAAGCTAGGATCTATGCTCAAATCTAATTATATAGAGAACTCGTTATGTATTTGTAGGGTGACCATGACAAACTTTACAAGCCATGGTGAAGTACCCAGATTGCTGTACAGACCAATCAATATCTTTAATGGGCTTCGAATGGGGGATAGTCTGGCTTGAATAATCTTCAACCTGGCGGTAAAAAAAGCAATCTGTGACTCTGGCACGTCAAAAAGAGAGACTATCGTTATCAATCCCAACTAGATTCTGGCTCCATACTGGAGCAGGCGGCTCAAGACCAGATGCTGCACATTAATTAATGGAAAACTGAGTACATGATGGCAGCGTTTCCGAGAAGAGTTTGGTCTGATGCAAGAGGTAGTAGAGCACAAATTTAAGGATATGCAATTCTTTACAGAAATATGTTGGGATGTTTTATAATCAAATATTCATTGTCATTAATGTAAGAGTAAAAAAAGAGGTCCTAATTGGCTTCCTTGAGGGACCCCAAAAGTAGCGAGAAATAGGCTAAAAAAGTGCATTTCTGAATAGCACTTTCTATAGATAAGTTGTGAGGTAAAGGTCTGACTAAAAAACGATGGAGATAACATCGACTTGCATTACCGCTTCTAATGCTTAGACGGAAATTGAAACAAACAATTTCAATGAGGTTAGTGGTAATTGTACAATATTTTGGAAAGCCATGTTGACTAGTGGATATAAGTCAGGGAAAGCTTATATAAAAAGGAGACCTTCTGAACTGCGTCAACTACAGGGGGTATCAGTCTCTTCAGCATCGCCTAAATGATCTTTTCTGATGTATTGTGTGAATGCCTCAAACCATTTTTCAACAACCTGATAAGTTCATATCAGTGTGGTTTTAGGTCAGGAAAGTCCACTATCGACCAAATATTCACATAACGGCAATATTCACAAAAAACCCAAGAACTTAAAATCGATACCCACTATCTTTTCATCGATTTCAAAGCCGCGTTTGACAGCATTTAAAGAATCAAGTTATATAGAGCAATTTGCAGTTTTGGCATCCCTGCAAAACTCGTCTGAATGTGTAAAATGACGATGGAAAACCGCACGCTGTTCCGTCAAGGTCGGTAAAGGCCTCACCGACACTTTTGAAGTCAAAAAAGGTTTTAGACAAGGCGATGCGCTGTCCATCCAATGACTCAAATACACAGATGATATTGATCATGTAAGCCGATTTATTATTCCAATCAATCACTCGTTATAATTTCATTTTGCCAACTTCGTCAGTAGAAATAAAAAAATAAACATCCAAACAGTTTCAGCGGTTTACATCAACAAACTTTATTTAAATATATTTCTTCTCTTCCTCTCTCACTTTATATTTTTTTCTTTTGTGGGAAGTATTGTTACGATATAAACGGAACACAGCGTGATAAGAGTGGCGCTTTTGTTTTGCGAGTTTAGCTTGAACCAATTCATTTGGCCATTCTGCTGCGCAGCTCTCATCAAATTTATCTTTATGCCTTATGTTGGCTCATGCCTTATCATGGCTTATTATCTAGTTTTCCGAAACAAGTATTTCATCTCTGGCTCCATACTCATTAAATCTCTTGAACAGCGTTGTTATTCTCTTAAATCCTCTCTCAGCGCAACCGACCGTTGGCCAAGTGATTTGGTTCAAGCTATACTAAGACGAAAGCAGCAAAAAAGGGTTTAGCGGTCAATGAGGGCAAAACCAAGTAGATATATGATGTCATCAGGAAGAGACACCCAACATCGACGTCTTGGACAAAACATCACGATAGACAGCTATAACTTTGCTGTAGTTAGGAACTTTGTCTATCTGTGCTCTGCTATTAACCCATGCAACAACACCATCGATCGCTGAAATTAAACAAAGACTAACTCTTGCAAATCGCTGTTTTTTCGGGCTTAGCAGGCAATTGAGTAGCAAAGACCCTTATCATCCCAGTCCTGCTCTAAGGTGCAAACGCATTGATATTGTCAAGTGGATGATAACGCTTAAGGTTGCTTCGAGAGAAAGAATCACCGGGTGATTTTTGGTCCCGGAGAGGGACACAGACCTAGTCATAAGAGTAAAAATTCAACATTTCAGATGGCTGGGTCATAAAGAGCGGATGGACAACAATACTCCGGCCCAGAAAATCTTCGATTCCAACCAAAGGGAGAATTAGATAGCGCACACAAGTGGAAGAGGATCTCGCCCGACTTAATGTGCGCAAGTGGAGGCAGCTAGCTAGGGACCGAGCTGGCTAGAGAAGATTGTTGGTTGAGGCCCAGGTCCACCTGGGACTGTAGCGTCACCTAAGGTAAGGTGACGATAATTTTAATGATATTTTTATCGCATTATTATGTGGATATGTGTGATAATAATAATACGTATACAAAACTTGATGATTATCGAAAGAGTAATCGACGCGTAGCCGAGGAACTAACTAACATTACTGAAACAAAAACGATATTTCACCATTGTAATTGGCACAATAATTGGGCAACCCTAACATGCTTCCCGAGCATGTTCGATGGGATCAACCAAAGTTTTTTTTTTTTTTTTATAATTTACACTCGCGAAAGGGGTTTGTGTGTTCCCTTAAAATGTTTAAACACCGCATGAGCATTAGGGAAATGAGGAGGGATAAAAGAGGAGATACCGATGCACATTAGTTTTAAAGTTCTGCATATAAAAATGGGAGGGAAAACAGAGCCTGGCAAAGCATTCCACATTCGTGTGGTACGACTAAAGAAAGAATCTCTATACTTAACAGTACGTCCGAAGTTAGGCTCAAGGGTAAACTGATGGGCATTCCTAGCAGTTCGAGTATTACGGTTGAATCGTTTCAGGGGAGGAATGCAGCTGGCTATTTCGCTAGAACATGGTTAGTATAAATAACGATAAAATAACGAAAGGCACGAAACTTTACGGCGGTGTTCAAGAGATGTAAATGTTTCTGTTATTGTTCGATCGCCTATCATTTTCAAAGTTCTTTTTTGAATTCTATCTAGAAAACTCAAGTGGGTTATAGGAGCACCTGCCCAAATATGGGAATTATACTCGAGTTTCGGTCGAAAATATATTACTTAAAAGCTCCGTGGACTTAACCAATTTTGAACTACAATCTTGTCAATTTGGTGGTTATTGATGTGATTTGTCGTATGTAAAGGAGGTGCTGAAGTATTCTTTCTCGCCCCTGTATAGAAAACATACATGACGCAGGCAATTCACCAATTCATTTTATCCTAATCGATTCTGAACTCGGTTTTATTTCCTCCGAAAGACACAAAATTTCTCCATTTTTGTTGGTTATTTTTAAATAGCCCAATGTTTTCTTCTAAAGAACTGAAATGAAGGGTCAAAAAATCCGTATTTTCGCATTAAAACCTCCGCAAGTTGTAATTTTTTTTACAACACTCTCCTCTATACGAGAAAATCATTTTTTCCATAAAACGTATAGAAACGGAGGAGTCTGGGAATTGTTTAAAGCCAACATGCGAAAAACTTAATTCCAATGAAAGGATAACATATTGGAATGTCAAGTCAAAAATTTCACAAGTGCCTTTGAACTTTCACGTTCAAAGAGACTAACCAATGACGTATCCTTTCAAAAATGTTGATTAATTGATGCCGTGAAAGCTAGAGGATAAAGTTGGTTTTTGAAACGCCAAAAACTTCATTAGCAGTCGCCAGCTTCCACGAATTTGAGTACTTTTAATAGATTTATTTTTTTCTTTTCGACGAAAACGACATTATTTTTCATTAACTTAATTACATTTCTCGACAAAAAAAAAACGAAAAATCCTTTGTCCACTTTGTCGTTTCTTTTCCATTTTTTTAGTGAGTAAGTTTAAAAAAATGATAATAATTTATCATCTTCGTGTGAATGCATTGAAGTAGGACACAATCACTTTTTTGTGTGTGTCCTTGCATTGTGGTGGGATAGCATATATGTAAATGGAACACTAGCTGACATTAATTTTTCTGCGAAATAAATCCTTCTTTAGAGCTTCATCCTGGACATATATACGTATAGTTAGGATATTACTATTTACCAAGGGAGATACCAGAAAATAATATCCTTTTTCCGTCCTTGCTTACATACAGAAGGAGAGTGATATGAACTTCCAATGGGGCATCTACTATCTGGTTGTTCTTGTTGGTGACTTGGTTTGGTGTGGATGAAGAAAGACAAGCAGTGCAGAGGGTATTGTTGCCAATATCCTGTTTTATATGTTCTATGTCCGTAATGTTAGACGATGTTCATATTATGTGAGTTAGGATGAACGACGTATATATGAGCATTATAATTATCTCAGGAAATGCGTGCAATGTTGAGAAAATGCAGAGCTCTATAGATATATATAGATACAGCAGGAAGTTTTCTTCATGGCAATACCAACGTTATTTGGTTTCAGGATTTTAATGATCATTTTAAGCATAAACTCAGTTCAGGAGCGCAGTTGTTATTCAATACCAGGGGGCCCAATAATTCAACCCTGAGAACCCTAGTAACATTCAGCAAAAAAATTAGATAAGACTGTCACCTACTTGCAATGCTTGCCAGATTAGTCAAGTAAGAAAAGATTGAAATTATGCATGAAGTTCCTACATAAATTGGCATAATTGGCAGTATCAAAAGCCTTTGAGAAAAGTCGAGCAAAACCAAAAAAACTAAAGTAAGTCTTAAGTCGTCAGTAACACTCAAAAGACCGGTAATACAACTATGTTTCAAACGAAAACAATACTGTTTTGGGATTTGTTGGCAGCAAGATCATTGATTTGTTTTCGAAGAAGAATTTAGACAAAATAAGGCAAAACGGGGATACCTAGGCCTAAATTTATCTTTATTAACATTTTCGGGAGTTGATAGAATATTGCCACGCTAGAGATGACCTATGGTCGGAGGAAAGTATTCCCGATGATTGAAATCTCAATACCAACTGCCCGATCCACAAAAAAGGAGATCGACTTCTCTGCACCATTTATAAAGGAATTAGCCTTTTAAACATCGCTTACAAGATCCTGTCCAGCGTTTTAAGTGAACATTTTAAACCATTTGATGACGGAATAATAAGTCCATACCAAGCCGGCTTTAGACCTGGAAAATCTACATTTGACCAAATTTTAACATTGAGAAAACTCATGAATTTAACATCGAGACCCACCATCGATTTATCGATTTTAAGGCATGACAGATTAAACAGGGACGAGCTGTACCAAACCATGTCTAATAATGGAATTCCTGCTAAACTGATACGTCTTATCAGGAGGACAATGGAAAATGCCCGTTGATTCGTCAAAATTATCAGAGATATCACTGAGACCTTTGACACCACCAGAGGCCTGCGACAACTGACGCACTGTCGTGCAGCTGTTTCAACATTGTACTTGAAGAGATAGTACGCAACACTCAAGCCAGCGCATCAGGCACTATCTTTAAAAAAAATCAATGCAGTTACTTGGTACTACGCGCAATGTATGGTCCTGTTTATGACACAATTTAGGAACGTGTGGCGAAGAAGGTACAACAACGAACCATTAAAAAACAAAGACGAAACAATATTGAACCATTAATTATACCAGAATTAGAAGAATCAATAAGAAATACAAAAGAAAAGAACACTGAAAGGGTCATGATACATGACGAAGAAGAAGGATATTTTCAAAGAAGATCATCAACTCTCTTAAATCGTAAAAAATGGGCCGTTCAGACTCGGCGGTAAAATTGTAGATCCCTTCCATTCTTGGAGATTAACAACACACACACAGGAATGGTTGAGAGTATAAGTCACTAGACCTTGCCTACTTAAGGAGCTGTCGCGCCAATAAATTTGTTTATTTAACTCGAGAAAGTTTAAAAGAGGCAACTGCATAGCTGTTGAAACAAAGATAAGAAGAAAGCAATGAAAATTCAAATAGCACTTAAGGACAATTAGTGGTAGAAACTAAAAATATGAACAGAAGGATCAAAAGCGATGTCATGCGACATCCGACGGCAATATTGAAGTATAGAACCAGATGGGTTCCAAAAGATTTTAGCCAACGTCATGGTATAGATTATATCAAACGTTCAGTGTAGTCGCAGTGGCAAAGTTGAAACGATACGGTCAGTGCTAAGTATTGCTGCAATTGAGCAAATGTATCTTACATCGACATATCATCTTCATGGAGAACTTGAAGAAGTAACGGGTGATTTTTTTGAGGTTTGGATTTTCATGCATTAGTATTTGACAGATCACGCGGGATTTCAGACATGGTGTCAAAAAAAAAGATGCTCAGTATGCTTTGACATTTCATCATGAATAGACTTACTAACGAGCAACGCTTGCAAATCATTGAATTTTATTACCAAAATCAGTGTTCGGTTCGAAATGTGACAAATTGACGAAAATGACAAATTTTGTTCAGCGATGAGGCTCATTTCTGGTTGAATGGCTACGTAAATAAGCAAAATTGCTGCATTTGGAGTGAAGAGCAACCAGAAGCCGTTCAAGAACTGCCCATGCATCCCGAAAAATGCACTGTTTGGTGTGGTTTGTACGCTGGTGGAATCATTGGACCGTATTTTTTCAAAGATGCTGTTGGACGCAACGTTACGGTGAATGGCGATCGCTATCGTTCGATGCTAACAAACTTTTTGTTGCCAAAAATGGAAGAACTGAACTTGGTTGACATGTGGTTTCAACAAGATGGCGCTACATGCCACACAGCTCGCGATTCTATGGCCATTTTGAGGGAAAACTTCGGAGAACAATTCTTCTCAAGAAATGACCGGTAAGTTGGCCACCAAGATCATGCGATTTGACGCCTTTAGATTATTTTTTGTGGGGCTACGTCAAGTCTAAAGTCTACAGAAATAAGCCAGCAACTATTCCAGCTTTGGAAGACAAAATTTCCGAAGAAATTCGGGCTATTCCGGCCGAAATGCTCGAAAAAGTTGTTGTTGCCCAAAATTGGACTTTCCGAATGGACCACCTAAGACACAGCCGCGGTCAACATTTAAATAAAATTATCTTCAAAAAATAAATGTCATGGACCAATCTAACGTTTCAAATAAAGAAAATTTTATGCGTTTTTTTTAAAAAAAAAGTTCTCAAGCTCTTAAAAAATCACCCGTTACAAGAAAAAGGTATGTAAACTTAAAAAAAACGTTTATATGGTTGTTCACGCACATTTCAGCGCGATAGACTAAAATAATAATTAGAATAATCATGATATCACCAATTATTATTTATCTTCAGTTTTTTCAATATATTTAAATTAGTAAAAAAGATCGGGCAGATTGCATGTCAATGAACACATCCCATTGTCATAAACCATGGCAGCACTCTTTTTTATCTGGAGGTTGTGTGCAAGAATACAAGATATGCTCACTAGACGCGTACAAATCGCCATCTTGATATTTTATGACCTCACATTCTTCTTTTATTATTATTTTATTTGTTAAGTGAAGATTATTTTTTAAAACTGACGGCTTAAACGATTTTTTTTTATGATTATAAGAACAATAAACATAAAAAACAATAACAAAATCGGCAAATTAATACATTTATATACACTCTCTAAGAACAAAAATCAGAAGAATATGACGTCACACGTATTATCAGCCAAAGTAAGCATACCTTGTATTTCTGTGTATCATGTTTTGATATTATGATTTCAGTATTCATTCATGTGTCTTCTGAGTAGTAGTAGTGTTCCGTAGTCTTTTTTACATTCCAAATTCAAAAAACTGATTTAAAAATAAATATTATTTATAAAACAGCAACAACAACGTGTGTTTATTATTTGAAATTTTAAACAACTCCATTAATTGCCTTGAGCAATTGTCTAGATCTAGATGCTGAAATAAATGTCACAAAAGGGAAGGTAAACTGCAAGAAGTACATATAACAAATTTCCATATAGACAAGTCGTTGGTGCATTTATGTACGTAATGCTCGGAATAAGACTAGATCTTGCATACAGAGAGGGATTTCTATTATAAAAAAACACTATATAGAAGACATACCTAAAAAGAATCAAAGTGTTCTGATATACAGCAGGAACTCTGAATTTCGGAATAACATGCCACAAAAACGCAGAAGAAGGTACATTGGAACGTTTCAGCGATGCTAATTAAAATGGGTCGTTCAATTTGAGGAGTAGACTTTAAGTATGCTGAAGGTGCATTTTCTTGGCTAAGCCAACGAAATATGTCGTGCTAGGTACATCGACAATAAAAGAAGAAATAGTAGCAGCAAATAAAATCATTTGGTAAAGCAGATTGTTTAAGGGCATTTTTTCGATATAAAAAGTAAACTATTTTTCAATCCAGCACATGATCCATATACCTACTAAATTTCATCTTAATCCATTAAGCCGTTGAGTCGTGATTGTGGAACAAACATCCAAGTTCCAAACATACAAATATTCACATGTATAATATTAGTAGGATTATTACTAAGCACTTGTTATTTTTACTTGCGATTATAGGGACTATAAGGCAAATTTAGGATTCCTGAATATAAAAAAAAATGAGATAATGATCAAACATGACATTACGATCATAGAGAAGTTTAAAAAAGTCATTGACAAAAAATGTCCGTCTGTCTGTCTGTCTGTCTGTCAGACGGACAGACGTCCGTCCGGGTGTATATCGATCTGCAGCCTAAACGGGTTAAGCGATTATCTTCTAATTTGGTATGTGTGATTCTTTTGGCATTCCCCAGAGGGGAAATTGAAATTTAATTTTCAGGGCTAAAAATAATGGTACTTGTCATACGACCGTTTAGGAAAAGCTTATTTTTCTCGAAAAATGCTGGAAAGATTTTGATGCAATTTTTTGAGAATTTTTTTGTTGGTATTGGCTATCATTTGATTAGAGCCAGATATACGGCTTGCTCAGTAACGGCGCTATGGATTTCTGTCAAATTTTATATTTGAAAAGATTTAGATAGCCAAATTAATTTTGCATATCAAAATGTTGAATAATTTTTTTTTTCTAATTAAAATTAATTTTTGAATTTTTTTTTTTTTTGAAAAATCAATATTTTTTAAAACTAATCAAAAAAATTATTTTAAATTGTATAATCACATGTATAATTAATAAACTCTAAAAAACTGCATACCAAAATTTAAAAATATTTTTTTTCAAAAAACTAAAAATAAAAAAACAATTTTCGAAATACTTTTTTCATAAATTCTTTGTTATTTAAGACGTATGGTGGCGTACTTCATTTTTACTAAAAACCGTTAAGTATTGTGGTTTTGATAGGTTTCATAAGGACAAACTAAGTTACTTTCAACGTAAATGTTATTTGTTTTGTCCAAGATCTTGCTTTCCAATGTAATTAGGCACATAAGACCAAGACCCAGTCGTGCCCATTTTTTTAAAAAAGGAAGTGCGTTTAAATTTTGTGTAACAAAAAATATTTTCATTTTCAATTTCAACAGAGCAATAGAAAATCAATACTTTTTAAGGGCCCCCAAACAATTTGCACCCGGCGCCTGTTTCAAAACAAATACACCCCTGCACTTTTGCCACGAAATAGTATTTGCAGACTTTCAACCCCTGTAGAGAGTATCTTCCTAGGATTTATATAGTCGTAGAGTCGACTTTATTAAGGTATTCCTACAACAAGAAATGTGAGGTGTCCTGGTTGTGTATCTCAGGTGCAATCTATGTTGTATTCTTCTTCCTTTCCGCATTACAATCTTCCCAAGCTGTCGTCATTGTAGTTGGGAGTAAATCCTTAAATCTGATCCACAGTGAACTTAAATGGATTAAGGTGTAATTTAAGACCTAATGTTTTGTGTTTTGTTTTTCTGGAAGTTGAAATGAAGAGAAAGAGGTTGTCAGCTACCCACAACACCGACATCCAAAAGATTCTACTTAACATTCACTTTACATTTATCTGTTCAATCTGCTTCTGGTTTCCCATAATAATGGACAAAAGGCAGCCGGTTCATCAGTAGATACAGATGGAATCATTTAGTTATTCAAATTTTTCTGTGAGATTGTCTTTTTTCTCTGGACGGAAACCCAGGGTTTGAAAGTTTCTTCTGTTTTCCTTGTGTTAAACTAATTTCACTTTGAATACAACTTTGGCCTTGGCAGAGACCCTGACAGATTGAGTTTTTTTTTTTTAAAGATAGGAACACTATCTATGGGGAAAGGTTACACAATGGTCTGTTGATGTTTTTTTTTTTTCTTAAATGTGCGGCATGTATTCCGAGATTTTTTGTGTTTGCCTCATTTAAATGTAAATATTTGTGATTGCAATTGAATGGATGATTTTTTTTGTTGTCGCATATTGTTCCTGAGGATTTTTATTATCTAAACTACATTGGAAGTACAGAGATAATCTTTGATGAATATGAATTGAGCTCTAGGTCAGGCATTCAGGCACTCAATTCAAAGAATTTTTATTTGAAGATCTTGATGAAGATAACTTAAAGAAAAAACTCGAAAGAAATTTAATTTTTTTTAAGTAACAAGATAGAGCTCATACTGAGCTATCGACTTAATTATAAATCAGACCCAGGGTTCGAAAATATTTATTTTTTTTAGTTTGATTTTGTAATGTGTGAACGTCTGAAACTATTAATCAACTTTATGGAAGGTTCATATCAGAGATCAGAGCGACTTTAAGCTGCAAAAACATCTTGAAAGAAACCTATTATAGGAACTTGAATATTGAATTGAAAACTGTGCCATGTCAAGTTTGGCAGACTAGCAGATTATTAATATAGATGGTCTAAGCTTTTATTTGATACCCATTTGTCGGTTGAACCGAAGAGGTAAGCCAACACCAAACCGGAAGTGTCCTTTTTAGCGCCAAAGGGACCAAGAAAAGACTGTCTGACCAGCGGTTTTGTACATTTTATGTATTTTTCCATTAATAAATGGCTAAGTTTTCCATCGCCTCGATGAGGTTAGTGTTCCTACAGCAGCCTCTCAGACTAATAGTGCTACAGGTGCTTTACAGGAGAGGGGGCCTACTGACTTAAACTCTCAGATCTGGTCAGAACTTAATTAGCTTATCAAACACTAATATCGTTGAAGAATAAGTGGAAACAGTTCGGATACAAAAGGGAATCCTAAACCAATTGTGTTAAGCAATCTCGATTTATTATTTATATTTTTAAAGAGGTGTACCAATACATAATGCATATTTTATCGATGAAAAAGCTCAGTGCCAAATTCAATCAATGGCTTTTGAACTATTAAATGCAATAATCAAACTTTTTCTATGATGGTCTAAAGGTTTGTTACATTTTTTTTTGAAAGATATCATCAGGAAACAAGTGGACCAATTGCTGAGATATCAGTACTGCTCATAATCAGTTATAAAATCTTGAACTTCGAGACAATTCTAAAGCTAATACTTAGTCAGCATTTCATTGGCCTGCGAAGAACGAACTTACATAAGCGCTATTGCTTTAAAAAAACTTCTTTTAAACAAAAAAGGGTTTGTGTTTATTAAGATGTTTTTGGAGCTAGGGCAGTTAGGGGAAGGACTTACTCTAGCTTTACGTGATTTCTATTGGAAACGAAGACGTTGAAGCTGAATGAATGGGGACATTAGGCCATGATAAACTGATTCTTCTGGTGTGTCCACATTTGTTAAAAAATATTCTGAAATGTTTCCCATTTGCTTAAACAATATTTCAGAAACATTTCAGAAATGTTTCGCGAAGCTTCCTGACCTAAATAAACATTTCAGAAACCTTTAAAAAACATTTCTGAAATGTTTTTTAAATGTTTCTGAAATGTTTTTTAAATGGTTCTGAAATGTTTAAAAAAAATGTTTCTTTGGTGTAGACATCTTCGGCTTAACAAGAGACAAATTAGAATTGCAAATTGTAGGTTCGAAACTCAATGACTTTGATGCCATGCTGATTGTATTGGATCAAAAAAGGAAGAAAGCTCATTCAAGATAAAAAATAGAATCTTAGCGAGAAAGAACATTCGGAATTTGGAACCTCTGATTGTAGAAATGTCAAACCCCAATTATTGACGTCATTATTGGCATGCTAATTAACCTAAGTTGAATTTCAAGTATCAGCAGAACTGTGTTAAAGAAGTCAACTTGGTTTCAAGTATCTTTGATAGTGGTGAAGGCTTTATGAATCCGGAGAAGATGTCGAAGAAGCCGAAAATAATAATAATAATAATAATAATAATAATAATAATAATAATAATAATATTTTTAACTAAAATTTTTGGTATCATCCATAAGTTTGGTACTGTCAATGAGACTGAGCAAAAGCCGAAGCCAAGCTTCGTTTCAAGTGCAAACATTTTTTTTCAACGTATAAGAGGAGATATCTATCTGCACATTACTTTTAAATGGGAAATAAAAACAGTGGAGGGCAAAGCGTTCCACATTCGGATGGTACAATTAATAAAAAAAATTCTCTTAGGAATACTCAACATAACGACCTTACAATCAGTAGCTTGAGTGACTTTACTCATCAAAAAGTACTATATAAGGTCTAAAGAAGATTATTCATAAATGGTTTCAAATGGTTTCAAATACAACAGAATTGTTGGAAAATTTAATGCTGCTAAGCGAATTAGCCTGGGTTCGATTGCCGCTCACAGCCATCTTCTTTTCGGGGGTACTGGCTCTTGCGAGGAACTGACAAAACCTCCAAGAGTAAAATGTGTCTCGAAAAAGTGCATCTCATCTAGCCGTTTGTACTCGGCGGTAAACTGTAGGTCCCTTCCATTCTTGCAGATTAACAACATACACAGAGGAATGGTTGAGACTTGAGAGTATAAGTCACTAGGCCTTGGCTCCTTAAAGAGCTGTGGTGAAAGAATTCAGAAAAAATGTTATTAATTTTAAGACACTACAATTTCGGTAATTTCTGTTCAAGAAAAATCTGCTGCATCAATAGCCTGGCAACCACCGCTCTTGCTGGAATCAACAATTTCTCTGTAAGACGTTAAAGACAGCTAACTATATATCAAACTTTGCGATAGATTTTCCTGGTCAAGGACCAACATCAAATCGGACTGTAGCGGCATTCAAAATAGGTTCCAAATTTTCAGAAGGAATTTCTATTTTCCTGCTTCTATCTTATCCTTCATAATTTGTTGTAAGATGATTCGATTTAGGGTTGGGAAATGAAGTGGATTGGATAGGAAAGGGATACAGTAGGATTTGGCCAGATAAAGGGAAACGATAGGTTAGAAAATGGATAGGATAGGATAAGGAAACGATGTGAAACGCCATCTAGGGCAGGATACAGGATTGAAAGACGAAGGAATTTAAATTTTGAACCAGGAAAGATTGTGGTTAGGAAAGGAAACCGTTCATGTTTTTGGTTGCTTGGTAAGATACAAATAAAACAGAAAGAAACTGGTACAGGAAAGGAAAAGGAAGCAGCAAACGAAAGGTAGGATCAGGAATGAAGAAAATGAAGGAAAAATATTCGATCTCAGCTCGCCGGACTAGGGGAAAAAAAAAATAAAGACATTTGTGTATATATCAACATTTGTCAACTGGCAACATTTTATCAAACTAAAAGCTTGCTTCTAGGCCCATCAATCCACTGTGATCACATCTTTAGCTTTTAAAAATAGATTAGATATAAAACAAAGATTGGAATCAGAAATTTTTCTCAAATCCGACTAAACAACGTTCTTTTTCTACGATTTTCAAACTTTTGCTAAAATATTATTCGGAAGATGCTTAGAAATAACAAAGCAATTAACGTTTTTGAAGTCTTTAGTGATTTTTGAGCCGATCCAATTCAATTGGGCCTTCAAACAAATGGTTGCGAGTACAGCCATTCATTTCTATTAATTATTAATTTTCTTAGTCATACCAACATTCTGAACTCATTCAAATGAATTTCAAACCACTCTGACTGCACAACTCCGCGAATGATTTTCGCAAAAATGTTCATTTCAACATTGCGCCAATAATTGTGAGGGACGATTCATTTCACTTCTTCAATGATTGCTAAAAACAAAAATCGAAGACAGGGTAGTTGGTGGCATATATTCATACAGACTTAATTTTAATATCCCATCCGTCTTTCAGACCATTGTAGCGCCTTCCAAGAGGAAATTCTGGCAATCAAAAAGGTCATATCATAATTGCTCAAGGGAAATGAGATGTTCTCTTCAGATATGCGCATCTTCACATGTAGCCAAGCTGTCCTAATATCACTCAGTTCTCTTTGTAAAGAGTCTTCCAATAGAGACTTCCGAAATTTGACAGTTGATAGCGACCATCTTGTTGAAGCTACATCTGTCAAATTGGTTGTCATTTATTCAGTCTGTTTTGCCAAATCAATATGGATGGATATAGCGTTCAACAACACGTGCAAATGATAAAATTGTTTTATCAAAATGGGTGTTCTGTTCGGCAACGTACGGTTGACATAATCGTTTTACCGAGAGGATATTCGCAGTGTGGTCAACTGGCCACCGAGATCCCCATTAGACTTTTTCTTGTGAGGTTTTCTTATGTCGCAGGTCTATTCAAATAGGCTACAAACCACAGTGGTCTTCAAAGCCAATCAATGCCAATGCAGTCGGTCAAATTCATCCTGATTTATGCGCTAGAGTCATGGAAAATTAGACAATTCGGATACGCGCCACCAATAGAAGCCGCGATGGACATACGATGAAACGATGTTATTTTAAATTTCGATGTTATATTCTACACATAATGGCATCAATATGCCTTTCAAACGAATAAAAAATTTCCATGATTTATCGCACACATTTTGTTTTATTAAAATTTAAAGTTAGGAAGTGATAAATTAATGATCCTTTATTAACTTTGTAACTGCCCGAAACTTTCGACTCTATCCCATAAAGATGGTGGAACAGGTTAACATTCAAATCATTCAGGTGCCAGGATACAGAGACATCCTAGAAAATGGAAAAGCCGACGAACTAGCTTAGTAAAATAACTACAATTCAAATCACACCTCACAAGGAAATAATTGCTATACTCAAAGATAAAGGTAAACTAATGCTAACCAAGTGACCAAGCAGACCTGGCCAAAACTGGATCTGAAAAGTTCTACATGTTTGTTGACTCTGATCAGGTTACATATTAGTTCTTTGATATTTCTATTGATTCTATTTATTTTTGCTGAAATTACATGGGCGAGGAAGAAGAAAAAACCATTCCGAAACAAGCTATAAACGGCCTGTTTTGAAGTTGATATAATATTTTCAAGAGCTTTACACCTTCATGTACGTCATACGAGAACTAAGCTGTTAAAAAATGTCATCAACATAACCCATCGTGATTCACTTAACCTTCTCTGACAGTATTATGTCAAATAATCCCGTTTATTTGAACAAAAAAAAATGTCAAAAATAATAACAAATATTATGCATTCATAAAAACAAAATGACTACTTAATGTCATGATTGTGTCCTTCTATCATCACCCATCCCTCCAAAGAAAAAAGAAAATCAACACCAATTACACGAACAGTTCTAATCGCCAACATTTAGTTCACACACACACAACAAAATCCACCCCAAAAGAAAATGGCCTATTATTCCTCCAGCAGTGATTGTTACCAACTACATGATTGTTTTCATGCAACATCAACATTGCGTCGTATCCATGTGGCATACTTTTGCCACAAAATTTGGCATAAATAGTTTAAGGCGGGAGTTTAGGAATTGTCAATGAATAAAATCTTTTAAGGGCTTTTAACTTGAAAATAAAAACAATTTGTTTTTTTTTGGACAGACAGGGATAATGATTTTTCTGTCTAAAGGACTCCCAATGGATCCTCCTCCGTCTGTCAGTTACAGGATTTGCAATATGCGTTTAAATATGTGCCATCAACCCAAAGGGCATTATTTCAATCCCCTTAGAGTGTTTTGCCTGTACAAATAAAATTTCATCGTTGGCCCCTGTGTCCTCTTAATGGGGTTTTATTACATTCAACAAGCACAGGGTGTCTATGAAAACAAAATAAATCAATTAAAACTGAAAAAACAAGGATTTATTGAACTGCAGAGTATAGCAACAGATGTTTGGAAATTTGTTTCCTACTTTAATCGATGTACCAACGCGAATACCGGATGTTGATCACATATGTGATTCTTGAAAATCATTAAGCCTAAAGAAAAATCCTGGTTTAACTCTGAGTGTAAAGATGTTATCAGGCTCAAAGAAGTAAGTTTCCGATCTTATAAAGCCAACCCTAGAAAGAAAAATCGAAAAAAGCACAAACAAGCAAGGAACAAAGGAAAGAACCAAGTTTTTGTATGAGCAAAAATACGCAAAAAATTCTGCAATGTCCCAAAAATAGTAAAAATGTTTGGTCATTTGTAAAAAATTATTCCTCAACATCTTCGGTTCCAATGCTCATCGCTAATAACAAACCTATTGTCTACTCTTCAGAGAAGGCAAACTTGCTCGCAGCCCATTTCGCTGCCAGCTCTACGTTGACTTACAGCAACGTTGCCCCTTCTGTAATTTAAAATGTACTTCTTCTGAAGAGCTATTCTTCCACACTGGCAAAGCCACTGCGTAAGCTTCTCCATCGCTCCTACCCTTCTGGAATCTTTCCTAGAAGATGGAAAACAGCATTTGTCCAGCCTGTCTCTAAAAAAGGTGATCCATCCTCCCCCTCCTCCTACCGACCCATAGCACTAGCATCTCTTCTTTCGAAGGTCATGGAAACGCTGATTAACCGTCAGCTTAAGAAATATCTCGAAGGCTTCTCCATATTCGTTGGATTAGAAGCTATCTTCTGGACAATGCAAATTGTATTGGACGGATTTAAGTCTGATTCCCACAAAATAAATGCTGGTGTGCCCCAGGGCTCCGTTCTGTCTCCGACTCTTTTCCTCATCTTTAACAATGATCTTCTGTCTATTACTTCTAATCCATTTAACTGTTTTGCTGACGACTCTACCCACAGCTTTTTATATTCGTTCGATAATTCACGTCCTTAGCCTTTGCACGTACAATTGCAACGGTACCGTATGTCAAGCTCATTAAACTCCGATTTATACACCATTCTCAAATGGGGTAATAGGAATCATGTGGAGTTTAATGCTTCGAAAACTCAATACTGTCTTCTGTCGTTAAAGCTAAACATACTCCCAATGACATTGTCCATGAATGACACTTGCATCGAAGAAACCGAAAAGCTTTCAGTACTCGGTATGTGTGTCAACGACGACCCCCGATGGAATGACCATATATTTGAGACCGCCAAAAATGCTGCTAAGTGCTTAGGTTTTCTGTATCGAATGAAGAAGTTTTTTTCCCTTTCTGATCTGGCTACAATTTACAATGCGTTTATACGCCCAAAACTCGAGTATAACTCACACCTCTGGGCAGGTGCTTCGAAAATGTCACTATACTTGCTCGATAAAATAAAAAAGAGCATTAAGATTAAAAGGAAATAGAAATGTCTATGAAACAATTGTCCCTTTCGAACACCGACGCAATGTTTCATGTCTTTTCTTATGTTATCGTTTCTTTTACAAAAAATGTTCACTCGAAGTAGCCAGTTGCAATCCTCCCCTTAAAAGTTTCTCCCGCAATACCCGTCTCGCAAGGAACGCTCATCAGTTTATCCTTGAGCCCAAATTCGGACGTACCATGATATATATAAATTCTTTTTTTAGCCGAACAACACGAATTTGGAAAAGTGTTTTCCCTTGCCATTTTGATCTGCAAGCATTCAAAACCAATGTTGATCGACACCTCATGTCCTTCTCCTCCCTATCTTTCTAATGCCCGTGCAATGTGCTCTACATTAAAAGGGAAACAAATAATCCTTTGTGGGCGCGCTAATTATAAAAAAAAAAACAGAACGAAGATGGATTAGATTAGATTAGATGGACTAAATTCTTCTTGCAACAATTGTACAGTTCATTGCTTAGCTTTTTACTTTAATAATTCAAGCAGATACAATACAGCGTAAGAAACTCTTAAACTTCATTATAATACTGCAAACTGTAACAAACTAGAGCGCTGTGTCAATATACATATATAAAATTGGCTTACGAATCTAAATAAGATACAATGAGAATTTTTGTAGAAAAATTCTCTTTGAACCCTTATGACTTCTATCGATGAAAGACAGTGTGAATTAAGACCACAGAAATGCAAAAAACTTGTTTTTGATATCACTACTGTGTTCTTAGCGCCTAAAGCCAAACCATACTTTAAAAAACTCCTGCAACGAACACCCTGTTGACATTTTCTATCTGACAACTTCAGCAACTGCCACAGGCCATTCCCATAAAAGAAATGCAACAAAATATTCAAATGTATCTATATAAACACAAAAGGGATTAAGAATCTCATTTTTGTTGTTCTTTCCAAAAAAAAAAAAAAAAAAAAAAAAAACAACAGACAATATACTTTTATTACTTAACCATTGTTGCCATTTCGCATCAATGAAATATATAAAAAAAAACTCATATCAATGAAAGTCTTATCGATTTACAAACGAATTGATTTGGCCAAAGGAGCGACTCGTCAGCAGCTGCGACATTCTATTTTGTGAACAACAACAACAAGAAAAAAGGCGAATCAACCGATAAGTTTTAATTAAATAAAATCAATTCGCCGTCGTCGTCGATGAAAAAAAAATCATCGAAAAAGAAAACAACAATAATTCACAATCAAAGGTGAAAACCAACAGAATTCATAGGCGGGCTAAGGGAATGATTAGACTTCGAATTAGAGTTAGCGGACAAACGGACAGACGGACGACGGCCCGCGAATCAGCAACGCAATGAAGATTCAGAGTACGCCGCACTGCAATATTTGAATGTGAGTTTTATTTGCTTTGTGATTAACGTCAATTACGCTGTTGTATTTTCATCGCAATAAATACGTGAAAATGTGGTCAGTTTGGCTAAAAAGTCGGTCGTGACGAAGTAATAAAGTATGCACACGTCTAGAGAGATGTTTTATTTTTGTGCCATACCTACCTACCTACATATGACCGGGAAGTAGGTGATGTATATTTGGATGGACAATCACATGGTCAGCAGAAGTGATTCTTTTGTGAGGCCAAGTTGGTGAACCAGAAGAGAATATTTTTTCAGGTGCAAAGGTTTGATTAGAGTAGGCAGAACTGCAAAATGTCAGCTTATAGAGAGGTCGGAAGAATAAGCACTCGGAATAGGTAAAACAAGTCACAGACTTCTAAGCCAAACTTTTGGTCAACTTATTTAGACTTGGAATGAAAGGATGTAATATGTCCAGCAAGGGTATCGAATTCTATGATTCATAAATAAATAAATAAATTTATTGGCGCGACAGCTCCTTAAGGAGCCAAGGCCTAGTGACTTATACTCTCAACCATTCCTGTGTGTGTGTTGTTACTCTGCAAGAATGGAAGAATGGAAGGGACCTACAGTTTACCGCCGAGTCCGAACGGCTACATGAGATGCACTTTTTCGAGACAAATTTTACTCTTGGAGGTTTTGTCAGTTCCTCGCAAGAGGCAGTACCCCAGAAAAAAAGGTGGCTATGAGCTGGATTTGAACCCAGGTTCTTTCGCTTAGCAGTCCGACACACTAACCACTAAGCCACGGGGCACTACATTCTATGATTCATACGAGTCCAAATTTTTGGATAAGTCAATAGCTTTGGAAGGAAGAAAAGTTGCTATATTGGTTCCACGAGCACCTTTTCTATCTCAGATGCCACTGAACTTTTTTTCTAATGAAAGATATGTAGTGGACTTTTTGGGGAACATTTTCGAGTGGCAAAATTGGGATTGGAGGGAGAGTTAATGTATCCAAATCTTCCCTGTGAAGGGTCGGGAAACAATATTCCTAAAGCGCCTCCGCGTTTCTCGTGAATTGCGACTAAAGAAGAAATCACTTCTATGTAATGACAACAAGGGTGAACCTAACCTAGCGACATTTAAACACGTTTATTTTTCCCAAAGATGTGCAGGCAAATCCCTAGGCTGAAAAACTGAAGATCTGCGGTTTCATCAAAGAAAGATCGAACACAAACAAACAATTGTCAAACAAATTATTCTAGCAAAAACTACTGGATCAAACAAATGCAACGAACCTGCATTTAGGCTGTCTCACACATGGAAGAATCCAAAGATTGCACCGTAGGGCGAAGCAGAACAGTGGAAGTGTTGTAGTCCCAGTGCCAGTCGAAATCATAACAACTGTAGGTTAAAGAAAACCTTAAATTTTGTGTAGATGCCCTTCTTAGTTTGTCTCTTTATTGACAAAAAAGCAAATGTTAAAATAAAGACTGGTTGTACTCCATTAAAATCTCTTCTGAGGAATTATAAATTGTGACCTATCGAAGTAAGTTACTAAACTTGCGAGATGTTTACGGTTTCAGATAATAGATCTTGATAAATATTAAGAAAAAGAGTTGGAGACAAAACACCAGAAATTATTTTGATTCCGCAAAGAAAGAGTCAGAGGATTAAGAATGCATGGGAAACATCCACCGTGACGTAAAACTATGTGGTTACCAAACGTTTTCTACAATAAATCAATTGTGGCACTAGCTGTGTGACATGTTGCGCCGTTTTGTTGAAACCACAACTCTTGCCCATCATGGTTGTTCAATTGGAGAACGAAGAAGTCAGTAATCATAGCTCTATAGCGGTCACCATTAAACGTAACGTTCTGGCCAGCATCGTTTTTAAAGAAGTAACGGCCAATTATTCCACCAACCTATAAAGCACAGTAGTGCCCCGTGGCTTAGTGGTTAGTGTGTCGGACTGCTAAGCGAAAGAACCTGGGTTCAAATCCAGCTCATAGCCACCTTTTTTTCTGGGGTACTGCCTCTTGCGAGGAACTGACAAAACCTCCAAGAGTAAAATTTGTCTCGAAAAAGTGCATCTCATGTAGCCGTTCGGACTCGGCGGTAAACTGTAGGTCCCTTCCATTCTTGCAGAGTAACAACACACACACAGGAATGGTTGAGAGTATAAGTCACTAGGCCTTGGCTCCTTAAGGAGCTGTCGCGCCAATAAATTTATTTATTTTTATAAAGCACACCAAACAGTCAGTTTTTGTGGATGTAGCGGTGTCTTAACATACACTTGAGGATTATCATCACTCCAAATACCGCAGTTTTGTTTATTGACGTATCCATTCGACCAAAAGTGAGCTTCATTGCTAAACAAAATTCGCGTATGAAAATTGGGGGGAATGGCGATTTTGTTTTGGGCCCATTCACCTTGCTAGGTGATCCTGTGGCTTCAATTCTTGCACGAGTTGGATTTTGTAAGCACGCAAACCAAGATCTTTCCGCAAAATCGTCCATAAAGATGATGGACACATATCCAATTCCTGTGTACGATGGCTGACTAATTCGGGTCTTCCTCTACGCTACGCTCTACAGCAGCAATGACTTCTTCTGTACCCACTGTACGACGTCTCTGTGGATGCGTTTTATCATTCAGAGTAAACGTGGTGCGAGAACGTTGCATAGTTAATCGAATCAATTGCTCTGATAGACGATTATTTTGACCATAAAATGGACGTAGTGCGCGTTACGTATTTCGAAGAGAACTATGATTTTCAAAATAAATTTGCACAATTTAGAAGCGTTGTTCAGACGTCAGACTATTCAAAAAAAAAAAAATCATCTCACTTAAAACCCACCACTGCCACCCGCATAGCTAACTTTTTTTCCGAAACACTACGTTAGGAACAGTTACTTACGAAAACGAGAAGAATATTTCCTCACGTAAAATCCACAAGCGATGCAACGTCTAGCTTAGAGTGGTACTTTGGAAAAAAATGCATTTAAACTAGAGAATTAAGTCCAGAATGTCTAGGTTAGCATGAAATAACTACTTTCCGAAAAACAACTTGAATATAAAGCTTACTTGTTTTAAACGTCGAATTAGTGATTAGATAAGTTAAATACTATCAGATGGATAATACCGAAATAACTACAGTTATTATCTTTGCTTGTCTGCTTACCCCTGTAACCAATATAACCTGAGTTCGGCTTTCGTTCAGACTGTGAAATAGGACAAAACTTTATGAATGAATGTGCCCGACCAGTTTCTAAAAGACAACAATTCTGGAAAAGCAGCGTAGCAAATCCTCATCATTGCCCTCAGAAATAGCACAAACAAAGGGCCGTACATCGTAAGGCAAATGTACCAATCTAACTCTACCAAATGCTTTATCAGCGTTTTATTGTAGGTGCACCAGGATTTGAGTCTAATAAAGCCCAAACTCTGCAAAAAAGACTTCGAATATAGTTAAATGAATTTTTTTAGTATGAAGATGCAAGTTTACAGGCAAAATTCTTCCTTTGAAGACGACAATCTCGAAACGGTAGGAATACAAAAAATTTGAGCTTCAGACTCACTTGTACTAATATCATTCATGTTTTTAAATGAACGACATCTTAGATAACGGGCGTGTCTCATTATATCCTTAGATTTAATTTCTTAATTATCTTGGACATACTGCAGAGATTAAGCTGCTAAATTATATTGCGTTCCTCTTACGATTCCGAATTTAAAAATGAAACTCTAGGGTTTCAGATAAATAATTCTCAACAATTTATTTCTATGCAAATGTATTTAGTTACAATATTATGTTGCGAACGACCGATCGACTTGAATTCAGATTGAAGACTCCTTTCCTTTCCTTATATACATATAATATTAAATTAGAACTGGAGAACTGGTTTATTCTATGGTTTATAGAAGGGACGCTATTTTTTTTCTCCACGCTATTCGTTGTTTGTTCGTTTGTATTCGTGACCTGTGCTGTCGTTCGTCACTTTCCAATCCCGCACTATTAATCTTTAATTTAAAGCCCTTGGTTGTCTATCTTTTTTCATCACAGCTTAAATTCTGCTAAAAGATGCAACGCCAAAGAACTTTGTCTGGAATTTCATAATTTATTGTTAAGAATACTTTTTGAAAAGTTTTAATAATTATGGCTTACTACTATTATTTTTTTTTTAATAAAATGTCAGTATCTGTTAATCCCTTGATATTTGTTTGTATTAAAGATGTATTTAAAATGCAACAAACGAGCATTTTACTAAAGGCCTCCATAAACACTTAAACATGGTACGAGTTGGCTTAGTTCTAGTACCATATTCGAGATTTTAATTGTCTGCGGACTGATGCGAGTACTAATTAGATTTGTTTTGTACGTAAAGGGTCGTGGTTCGAGGAAACTCCGCAGACGATGAAACCATCTACACGAACTTAATTATTATTTCATTGAAAATGTCGCAACGAAACGATACGAAAGTTTTGAAAACATTCTATTATTATTATTATTATCTTTTATTAGCATATAATTTAAATTACATGGTTATCTAAAAAAGAAATGAGCTTAGCTGCGAAGACTATTAGCGAAAACATTCTAGATTATGTATGCTCGAGTAAACTGGTTCCATGTTGGACTCTCTACCTGCGGGTTTAAGTCAAACCAAGTTAAATCATACCATATTCCCGAATATCCCGTAACCTCTCAAGAAATCCATTACCGTCAGCATCAGGTGCCAAAAACCAGTGGCAACACTGCCAACAAGCCATCAGAGATACCGCAACCGCAACTGATGTGCTAGGTTTCACCAGACCACCACTACGAAACCTCTATTTCGATGACGAATGCAGGCAGGCCCATGTAGCTAACCAAGAGGCACATAAAGTGGCACTGCAAAGAAGGACGAGAGCTGCTCGCTTCTCCGGCTTCTCCAAAAGAAAAAGGGAGAGCATGAGAAGCGCACGATCGAAGATATTGAGAGATGCTACTCCAGGAACAACGTGCGGAAGTTTTACCAACAGGTACAAAGAACGTGCCAAAGAAAAAACCCGCACAGAAGCCTGAAGAGATAGGAATGTAAACCTCGTAGTAGAGTCACAGTCGGTACTGAGTATATGGAAGGACTATTTCTGCAGACTGTAAACGGCGATGAAGACCAAAATCCCTCTGTCAGGCAGAATGAACCATTCAACATGGACGATGACAGACAAAACTTCCGTCCACCTGGCCAAAATGAAGTGAGGATAGCAATATCTAAACTAAAAAACAACAAAGCTGCAAATCGATACCCACCCACCTAGATTTATCGATTTTAAGGCGAAAAATTACTTTTGCCAATCGCGGTTTCTATGGGCTAGGAAGGCAATTGAGTAGCAAAGCCTTCTCTCGAAAGACAAAGGAGGCTCTGTATAACACCTTAATAATCCCAGTCCTGCTCTATGGCGCCGAGGCGTGGACTCTATCTAAAGCGGATGAAGATATCCCTAGTCGTTTCATGCGTAAAATGCGAAATTGGAGGCAGCTAGCCAAAGACCGAGCTGGCTAGAGAGTCATGTTGGTTGAAGCCCAGGTTCGTCAAGAACTGTAGCGCCCCCTAAGTAAGTAAGTAATTTACAAACGTGACATGAACTTTGAGATGTCCACAATTATTAAAACTTAACTCGAGTTACCAAAATCCTGTTCCTTTCAAAAGTGCGTTACACAAAGATGGCCAGCAATAATGTTATTAAAGCTTATTTCTGTGGCTTTATTTATAATCAAGCTTCCGTTCAGGGTTATCAGTTCAGTTTTTTTTTTCGATAAACAAACAAAAACACACTCAGTCAGTTTTCGTTATAAAATCAATCTTTGAGCTTAATCAGCAGACCGAAAAGATTAATTTCAAAACAGATCCATCTGTAAATTTATCCACATCATTCTAAATATAAACACTTAACACCATGCATAAGGGTTCATTGTCATTTTGAAGAACTGAAACTCATCAACCAACAATCGATGACAGTTGTTGTTTCCGTGAATTCCTGTACACAAAACGAACCTCAATGCACAAAAAGTATTGCGACACACAAATAGCTGAAACCAATAATAAAAGATACTTTTTTTTGCAAATGCGCTTCATTCAGAACAAATTTGAAAGCAAAGCTTAATTTCGCTACGTATCTGTTAATTGAAATTTTCAAATAATTTTTAATTAGGATCCACATGCTGAAAGCGTAGTGTGGCAAGCGTGTGTGTGGCGTAAATTGATTCCATTTCCAACCTTTGATCTGAATGGGTATTGAGTTAGCAGAAATTTTGCAACAATCAGTAGGTATCAAAAAAAAAAAAACACTGTCTACCGTTCACAACTTCACTTATCAACACGGACGTAGATACATATGTACTCAACTGGTGTACATTAGATAGATACATAGTAGGTGCTTGCTCATTAATTGCACAAAACAGCCCACTCTTGCCTCACACCGGCTGTCTACAGTAGAGATACCCTCTTTAACAGTTCGTCTTTCGGTTCAACGGTTAAAGTATCTTATGCTTCTGCAGTCTGCACCTAGCTATTGTATTTCACTTTTCCGACTGAGGCGACATATGTTGCAACACATGATTACGCCAACACGGTGTTGCTGCTGTTGCTGGCTTTAGTCACTTTTTGTTTTTACGAAAGTAATTCATTGAGGTTTTATTATCGTGTGGTACTTACACTTACAATCATAGTCGCATGGTATGGAGATATCCGTACCCTGTAGCCGTGTATCTACGAGTTCAACCGGCAGCAATGAGTTAGTTTTCTATTCAGGAAACACCTGGATTACGATGACGGAGTTATCTTGCATATATGTATACAAAAAATGATACGTGTAGCTATGCTTGCATAAGCTTCTGTAGTGAGAGGTGAGTCTGGGTAGTCTGGTAGTTCCACATTCTCCTCCAGTTGCACACGACCAAATGTTCACCCAATATAAGGTCGGATGTGATTGGTTCAATACTACTTATTCGAAGCTGAAAAAGGATACTGCATATATTCTTAAGGATTTTGTAAGAAAATTTTTCTATACAGTTATGATTTTCTATTTGTGTATACGATGCAAGCTAGACTGTACTTCAGAGATACACGGATACTTTTTTTGGAATTAAAAATTATACCAATAATAAAAAGAATTTAATAGAGACAGTTTGTACGTTTTTAAGTTGTGAAACACTAGAAAATGTTTTTTTATTTATTTTTTCTTGCTGGCAATGCCTGGTCTTTAAAAAAGTTAATTATTTTCAAATAATTCCATTTGATTGTGACTAAGACTTATTTCTTTTTCTTTTTTAAATCTCTCGAAGGTCATTAAGCTTGAAAATTTCAATTTGGAAAATTCCATTTGGAAAATTTTACTGTCGGAACCAAAGAAAAATATTAGCTTAAGTCAAAAAGCAATGATTAATTACTGCGAGTTTAAAACAAACATACAAATCCATGAAATCTATGAAGACCTCCATCTGCCAGTTTTTTAGATTCCTATGATTTTTGTTTGTTTTTTTTTTTTTTTAAAGAAGTCATAACGAAAGTCTAGAAAAATGTGTTTTCTACGAAAACACTTTCACAAATATACCAAACGACCTTGATAGTAAAAAAGCATATATTTGTTTGTATTTACCTTGGATTGGTCATTATCTCAGAAGTTCAATAAAAAAAACAGTAGACACAGACATGGTTGGAATGGTTGTTTGGCCTAAAAAAGAATTTCGTAGGGTTTTCTAGATGAAAGCAATGAGTTGAGGAATTGGCAATTGGCAGTTTCACAGAATCTACGTATATTGAATGTTTTATTATTTGACTTTTTCTTAAGATTTTAATTTTGATTTGCATTGTATGTCACTTTTGATATTTTAGCTTAATTATTATAAATGGCAGTCTAATCCAAAAGAATTATAAAAAATAAGTAAAATTCTAAAACTCAAATACGTATATGTATATCGGATTTTCCATTAGGGACTTGCCAACTTTGAATTTAATTTGTGAACACACCCTTATTATGAAGTAAACTTGACATTTTCATCATGGTAAAGTACACCAAAGTAAAAATTATCTACCGAAATTCGGAGTCGGTGACCGCAACCTTAAGAGCGTTAACTCCAATTTTCGGTCGTGATTCTCGCCCTAGTCTAATAACAAGTTTAGTGCAAAATTTGAGTCTACGTATTCGTTGTGTGATGTGTCGAAAATATAGCTGCAGTTCAGGCGTCCGTAGCAGATGATCCAAATCAGTCAATTCCACGGCATTCTCCAGAATTGGGCATCGCTCAGACCACATTGTGGCCAATTTTGCGTAAGGATTTTGGTGTACACCCATACAAGATCAAGCTGACTAAAGAATTTAAGCCGATGGGCCAATTGAAGCGACGTACGTTCTCCGATTGGGATCTGAGAAAGATGCGCCAATATGAAGATTTTCATCGCAAAATCATCTTCAGTGACGAAGCTCATTTTTGGCTCAATGGTTCCTCAATAAGCAAAATAAATGTTATTGGTTGGGTGAAAATCCACATTTGGTTCATGAATCACCACTTCATCCACTAAAAATAACTGTTTGGTGCGGTTTGCATGCCGGCGGCGTATTTGGGCCATATTTGTTCGTCAACGATAACGATCGTCACGTTACTGTAAATGACCAGCATTATCGCGCTATGATTACCCATTATTTTTGGCCCGAGTTAGAAGATATGGACTTGGACGACATGTGGTTTCAACAGGATGGTGCCACAAGCCATACAGCACACCTTACAATCGATTTATTGAAGAGTAATTTTGATGATCGTGTTAGCTCAAGAAATGGGCCAGTCGATTGGCCGCCTCGTTCTTGCGATTTATCGCCTCTAGATTATTTTCTTTGGGGCTACGTTAAGTCATTGGTTATGCCAACAAGCCGACGACGTTGGAAGAGCTCAGAGCCAACATTAACGCGAAATAGTGGCCGTTTTGGCCAAAATGTGTGGCCGATTCATCGAAAATTGGGTCCAACGAATCGACCGTGCCCGCGGTGGACACATGAACGAAGTTGAATTCCATTCATAAATAAAAAAAAGTTGTCAAATCCTTATTAAAAAAAAAAATAAACATAGTTAAAAAAAGTATTCCCACTCGGTGTTTCAAATTTTATCAAATATGGTACAATAAGCTGGATGAATTCCCAGTTATCAGTTGCCAAAGAGAAATACAATACCACAAAATTTGTACCAATTATCGACAATGTTCATGAGAGTGAGGAGTCTTAACGATGACAGGCCGCACACAAAACCAATTTTTATAGGAATTTTACGATGGCAATTAAGCCGCTCGTATTGGGCAATAAATAAAAGGTCTCCTCTAATGGTTATTAGTCAAATCATTTTGAAATTGTTCATCGTGGAGCTGTCCAACCAGCTATTTATTTTGTATATGGGTCTTCATCTGTAACATCCACTTATCTTAGAGTTAAAGGAAAACGACTTGTGCTCGTTTATTTGATTCTGGAGCAGTTGAGAGCGAACATTATGTAGATTTCAGCAATATTACCCTGGGGGCCCTGTTTTTGGGTTGAGGAGAAATTCCATAATTTAAGCGTTATAAGCATCCGTACCCCTATAGAAGAGGAAAACAACGCTTGCAATGAAAGTTTCTAAGAGCTCTTAGATAAAAATATGAGCAGTCCCAAAACATGACATTTTTTTTTTAATAATTAACGCGCGCACAAGGGACTATTTGTTTGCCTTTTAATGTAGAACACACAGCGTGGGCATTAGGATGATAGGGAGGGGAGAGATAACAGATGTCGATCAACATTGGTTTTGAATGCTAGCAGATCAAAATGCAAGGGAAAATCACGCCGGGTAAACTATTCCAAATTCGTGTTGTTCGGCTAAAAAAAAATCCCTATATTTGACGGGACGTCCGAAGTTGGGCTTAATAAATTGTAGCCAGACCAGAAGGGTCTTACACCGATACAGAAAACCTAAGCACTTTGCAGCATTTATGGCGATCTCAAATATATGGTCGTTCCAACGGAGGTCGTCGTTGACACACATACCGAGTACTTCTTCGTTTTCTTCGATGCAAGTGCATAGACAATGGCATTGGGGGTATGTTTAGCTTTAACGACAGGAGACAGCATTGAGTTTTCGAAGCATTTAACTCCACGCGATTCCTATTACCCCTTTTGACAATGCTGTATAAATCGGAGTTGAATGAGCTTGACATACGGTACCGTTGCAATTGTGCGTCCAAAGGCGAAGGACGTGAACTATAGAACGAATATGAAAAGCTGAGGGTAGAGTCGTCAGCAAAACAGACAGAAGATCATTTATAAAAATGAGGAAAAGAGTCGGAGACAGAACAGAGCCCTGGGGCACACCAGCATTTGTTTTGTGGGAATCAGACTTGAATCCGTCCAATACAACTTGTATTGAACGGTCCAGAAAATAGCTTCTAATCCAACGAACAAGAGTATCATCGATACCAAAAGCACGCATTTTCGATAAGAGAACTCGATGCTCTAAGCTCTATCAAATGCCTTGGAGATATCAATAATAATCTTACTTTCACCAAAGCGATGTAAAGATTAGTTCCACTATTCGGTGAGATGTGCCATCAGATCACCAGTGGAACGGTTGCCGCGAAAGCCATACTGACGGTCATGGAGAAGCTTTTGATCTTCGAGATATTCCTTAAGCTGACGGTTAATCAGCGTTTCAATGACCTTCGAAAGAAGAGATGTTTGTGCTATGGGTCGGTAGGAGGAGGGGGAGGATGGGTCACCTTTTTTAGGGACAGGCTGGAAAAATGCTGTTTTCCATCTTCTAGAAAAGATTCCAGAAGAGTAGGAGCGATGGAAAAGCTTACGCAGTGGCTTTGCCAGTGTGGAAGAACACCTCTTCAGAAAAGGTACATTCTAAAGTACAAGAGGGGCAACGTTTCTGTAAGGCAGTGTAGAGCGGGCAGCGAAATGGGCTGCGAGCAAATTTGCCTTCTCTGAAGAGTAGAAAATAGGTTTATCACATTGTGGATTTTTCTTAGTCATTAACCTTTTCCAAACCGCAAGGCATGTTCTTCTGCATTGAACCAACGTAAATGCCGCAAACGGTCAGTACCCTCAAGGTCAATTCAATCCATCACATCGCCTAAGCTCAGCCTGATAATCAAAATTTTAACATCTGTCATATGAAATACAAAAATCGTTAATATCTCATACTTAATTGGTTATCAGCAAAAAGATTCGGCGTTAAAAAAGAGCCCTGTAGCATACCAGCATATATTTAATAGGTTTTGGTCTATATATGAGTTTTAAGAATTTTTAAGTAACGTATGAAAAAGAAATTATATCATTAAGCATCATTAAGTATCTACATATGTATATATAAAAGTATTTAGTTCAAAACGTTAAACTATCTACCGAATAAATTTTAAAATTATCTGACATTTTCTGGATGAAATGACTTAAAATAAGGTGCTTCCACGTGTATGTTGATGATAACTCCAGTTCTTTCTCACAATGAATTTTATTAACTACTATAACACAAACTCACAGAAAAACAAAGTCCCTCTCAAGCCTTTAAAATGTCAAGAAAGCCCTTGACAAAAAATGTCTTATTTTTTATTGCTAAATCAATGCAAATTTTCCAAACTCAAGTCCCATTCCTGTTTCAACCTTTATGGTAACCAAAAGTCATAAAATATTCATCAGATGTTTCGTAATAATATGCAAAAATGACAATTTACTGAGATTTTTTTTTCTGTATGACGGATAGTGTATTCACGTGTTTCACAAAAGATACATTTATTTGAAACGACAAAGTAAGGAGTCAGGTACACAGAAGGTTATTTCAAAACCTACAGATATGACCTACAAATTTTTTTTACAATGGAAGAAAATAGGTTCCGAAAAGACTGGGCTAAGTGTATGCTAAAATGCATTCATAGATATGCGCGGTGTGGAAAGATTGTAAAGTATCTATAATCTACAAATTTGAAAAGAGAGCAGGCAAAAGATATTTTTCGCAATTTCTGTAATTTTAGGGTTCGTTTCTACTGTTTTTTTTTCTATTCACCTTTTTTCCTTTTGTCTTTTTTATGTTTTAATCTCCACACACGGATACAGTTTCCAATATCGGATTGTATTCGGTTGATGACAGTGTGTGGTTGATGTTGTTGTTGTTGTTGTATTGTTGCTGTTTGTTGATCCTGTTGTATAATGTGATTTGTATTTATTTCGTATTGAAATTGTTGTTGTTGTTTTGGCTGACGATGTTGTTGGTTTGACGTTGTTGTTGTTGTTATATTCGTATTGCTGATCTTGCTTTTGCTGTTTAGATTCATCCGTAACAAAATGATCGCGCATTATAACACACCAACACACTAATAAGAAAACCCACACACTTTTAGATAGAAGATTACCCCAAAAAGAATTAAAAACAAAAACAAACGACAAATTTTAGAATAGAACCACAAAGATACACAAACTATGAGAGAAGATACTTTCGCCGTTTAATTGTTTTTTTTTAATATTAATTCACTGATCACTGATCTGATTTATTTTATTTTTTTTTTACTTTTTTTTATAGATAAATAGACAGATATTTAAATTTAAGAAAATTTATTCAAAAATACACTTTTTATAGAATAATTTGCAATTTAACAGAAAATATTAATTTTTTTAGAGCAAAAGCAATGAGATCGGTGAGGAAATTTTCCATAAATCTTTAATGAAATCGCCGCAAACTTACACACTCAAACGATTTCCTCACGCACACACTATTGTATTTTATGAAGTTATCTATTGCACGCGACGGAAAGTGCTTTATTTGGCCGCTTTTTGTTTTGCGGCGAAAATATATTTTTTCTTTTTATTTCGCTTTTACGTTTGATTTAATTTTCTGTAATTAAATTTTCTTTTATTTTTTCGTTTTGGTTGTGTAGTAGTGCTTCATTCAGATTCAGATTTAAATTAATTTTTTTTGTTGTTGGTATTGCTTGTATTTTATTTGCTTTTTGTTTTTTTCTACACAAATATTTTATACAAACAGAGGGCGATCACTCACGTTTGCTACGTCGCGTCGTTGCTGTCGTTGTTTCGGTTTTGTATAAACACTGAAAGGAATACCTTCCTATAGTTTTTTTTTATTCAAGAGCTGACTTAGATACTGTGCAATCTCTGAAATACATCACTAATCCGAACAACACTTTGATAAGTTCAACAAAATGAAAAATATAAAAAGTTTGGAAAACGCGATTAAAACGAACCGAGATACGAACTGATAGCCACCAACATGAAAAACCTTTGAACTCTAAAGTTTTATGGCCTCTTTTTTGGAAAAGGCACCAATGAGTCTCTTATAAGACGAAAGGTTTATGTAAAATTAGTTGCAAAAATGCAATATAAATTATAGCCAATACTCGAACCGTAGAAAAATTGGGTGAATTAAACAATTACAGGGGCAGAAAGGGGAGAGACGTTTCAGTAGCTACTTGTTGCTTTTATCTTTGCCTGCGTTTTTTCTTCAAATTCGCCGCAAAATATTGCACGCAACTCTGCACTCAATACGAACAAATCCACCAAAGAAACTTTTGAATCTTCACTCCGTTGAAATAGAATTTATTTTACCTACGAAAGTATCTTAACAAAAGCAGAAGATAGAAATCACAGGCAAATTTTCGCATTAAAGATATTTTTCAATTAAAATCGTATCTTCTTTACTACTATTTAAAATTATTTGCGACAAATAGCACTATTTGCGAATTCTTCTTACAAACTTTATTTTTTTATTTTATTTTTCGAATTAATTTTTGTCGGTATCACGCCGTAAGTCGACCATTACTCGTCGAAAATCGCTCAGATACTGAAGCGAATTCATCTAGAAATTGAAAAACTTGAATTGAATTTTATGAGTTGCACTAACACATAGATATTAACTGTGCCACGGCGAGGAATTTCTTTTGTGAGATGGTATTTGTGTTTCTGATGAGAGAGTATTGAATTGAGTAAAATTGAGGAACTATGGTTGTGTTTGAAGTTGGCATGGCGATGGTAAAATAAAATTAAACAAAACAAAAGAAAAAGATACAAAAACAAAAAGTTTAAAGTAGGTACGTTTGTTTACTTAACTTGGTGGCCAGAGTCGTAAATAGAGCACAGATATGTGCACTGTACTTTAAATAACTGAAGATTACGTAGAGATTAATTTAGAGCCCCCGCATAGGGCCAGTAAGTTAATTAAGTTGATAGTTTTAGCTAGTTTTTAAGATTTTTGTCTAGCATTTAAGTAGTTATAAGATTAAAATTAAATTAAAATCAATTAAAAAAAAACTGATGTTTACTATTCATCAGATCCAAATTGCAGAATCTTACTTTGTTAAGAATAAAAGAAGAGAATTGATATGATTTATAATAAAAAAAAAATATTGAGAAATTGAAAACTTAATCGTGCGGATGTATTTTCTTGGGAAATCTTAGCACTATGGATAGCTGTCTCAAAAAACATGGCTATTTTCGAAACGAAGCATTTAATTGTATATGCATAGTTTGCGGGTCTATGAGTCTAAATCAATGCTTTAAGCAATAATTTTACCGTTGTCTTCAAATGGATAGGCAAAAAAAAGTGAAAAGTTTTTTTCAGTCTGAATTCAAGCGTTTTTGTTAAGAGTAATTTTTTTAACGGTTTTGTTTAATATTGTTATAAATATTAATTACCAGGTCTGGTTCCTGATGTTATATGGAAATGGTAAACGCAATAAGAGCAGTAGTTATGTTTTAGGAGGGACATTCTCAGAGATCTGACTTAAGTGCCTTATCATATCTGTATATAAGCGGACTGTAATTTACTATAGTTTAAATAAAAAACGATGTTGGTTTAGAGTATATATATAAAAAAGCCGACTATTCTTTTTATTTTATTGAAGAAAACCTAGAGCGATATTATTACTAATTTGACTGTACATAATTTACTTAACTTTATAACTCTACGACTATACGGAACGTATCGATACCGACCTTTATAACTCTATGACTGAGAGCCGGACCAAAAGAAATGACTATTGTTCATTTTTGTCATTTATATAACGGAAGTTTAAGGCTTGAATAGTTAATCAGAAACAGCTGTGAGGGCATAATTTTGAGTAGGTACGTATTTTAAAATTTTCTTCGTTTTACTTTTAAACTGGGCAAACTGTACAAAACTTTCTAATAAATTTTTTTTTTAAATTCTCCTAAAACTTAATATGGGAATAAACTTCTAACGTGTATAAGCCATGAAGTTCGTAAAATGTTTGAACATATTTCCTTTTAAATTCTTAAAAGCTTTGATAATCTGAAAGGGAATATTTATTGTAATCAGAATCTAAGTAAGAAATAAAATCCATGAACAAAATTAAATTTCGAATAATAATTAAATTGAAAAACAATTTAAATTTTATATAAATTAATGTTGGCAATGCTGCGCACAAAGTTGTATTTCATTATCTTTGATTTGTCAATATTTATCTCGACATTCAAACATCTACGCCGCAAAACTTAATAATATCTAATTATACAATTCCAAAAACAAATAATTTGTACTTTTATTCATTTTGTTTATTTAAAAATAAATTTGACTTCCACCGGCTGTTTAATATTAGTTTCGGTAAAATGAAGGGGGCTCTTGTGTACATGTATGATGTATAGAACAATTCCACAATCTACAAGCGAGTATAAATTGCGGCGAAAATATCTTTACACAATCTTAAATTACCTTTTGCTCAGCTCTTTTTAATTCCTTTACACTCAATACACAACTTACACTCATAGTGTCATAGTATACAGTTACTATTTTTCAGAGTGCAAGAAAACAAGAACTACCAGCTGGTTGCTTAGTATGCGGTTTTATGGTGTTTGGTCAAGAAGTGCAACTTCCAAAACAATAATAGGTTATGTTTTATGGTTTATGTTTGTATGTAAATCCAAACAAAAAACACACATTTATAAGCTTTTTCTAATGCCAACTCTTCGCTCAAACCGTTTGAGAGAGAAAAGCTTTTCAAAATGTGAGAGAGAAAAATTCGTTTTTGGTAGTGTTTTGGCATCACTTTGTTTTGTTTACGTTTTCAAATGTTATAATTTATAAGATGAGTAAGTTTTCATGTTTTTTGTTTCAAAAACGTGGTTTGTTTGGTTAAATGGTTATAATAAAATAATAAATAAAAGATGATCTTTGGAAATATTTGATTTGGTGTTCTGAGTTATTTTCTGGTACATAAGTATGTCGGTAAGTGTATGAATTTAAGTTTTTTCTTCTATTTAAAACAATAAATTTCGATAAAAAATTCAGATGTGCTGTCAATAAATAATTTAAATGAATCAAAATGTTCATTTTCGTGATTGAAATTAGTTTCATACAAAAAAAAATTACTCATACGCCACAATGCACCTGAAAACTTGTATTCCAAGTCATGTTTTTTTTCTAATAGAACTAAGGTTTTGGGTTTTGGATCATAAGTTAACTACAGAATTAAATAGCTTTCGTTAATTTGTTTAATTTTTGATAAACAAAAAATGCTTCTAAGAATATGAGTTCAACAGAAATTGATGGAAAAGTATTCTTTAAATTAAATTAGAAATAAATGGGATTCTAATAGTAAAATTAATATTGCAGCACACATATAAATCAAAACTTAATGAATTCACATTAAGGAACTACATTTGTAGATATATGTATAAACAAATCTTGTACATGAAAACGATTTGTTTTCCACGAGTTGTGTGTATTTTTGGTCTACCCAAATTACTAGTGGAAAAAATCCAAATCGAAATTGTATTTTAAATGAAATGCAATCAATGATGTAAAATAAAATATTTGCGGTTTAATTAACATTTTTTTATTTAAATTGTTACTTTGAATTTTTTTGTTCCGATGGCCCTATTGAACATAAAATGAAATTCTAAAGCTCACTCGTAAATGATCTAATGGTTCTAGTATCTTATTTTCAAAAACTATACGAAAATTTAGAAAAATGATGATATAAAATTTTGTTGTTTGCATTTTTAAGACTTGTTTTGTGATTTTGAATTTTACATTATATCTCGCAGATGGAGTGTTTTTTAATTTAAATTTTTTCTTCGAAATGGTGGCGTTTAGCAGGAACATGAGATCTAATGCGTAGGTGGCCGCCAGATTTCAAAGAGTTCCGAAAATGCTATATAGGGGTAGTCGTTAACATTTACGAGGGAGCAGTTAAAAAAAAATATTAAAATAGAATTGCGTTAATTTGTTTAAACGATGCAGCCATCATCAGTCCGGATTCAACATTCCTGCAACGAACACTTGATGTAGGGTACTATATTAGTCCAAAAACAATAGAGTTTCGTAAATGTGAACAATTTTGATATCTGAACAAACGTTCAATACCTATAAACAACTTGTGATGATGAAATTAATCATCGTATAAACGAAGTATAATGGATAAAGAGGATGAAAATTGGGCTTTTTTATAATTAACGCGCACACGGACTATTTGTTTCTCTTTTAATGTATGTAAGTACACTGCGCAAACATTAGGATAATAGGGGGGCGAAGGATAGAAATCAAAATGGCAAGGCAAAATATCGCCGGGTAAACTGTTCTAAATTCGTTTTGTTCGGCTAAAAAAAGAATCCCTATATTTCACGGTACGTCCGAAATCGGGCTCAAGAGTAAACTGATGAGCGTTCCTTACGAGATGAGTATTGCGGGAGAAACTTTTAAGGGGAAGAATGCAACGGGCTACTTCAAGTGAACATTTTTTTATAAAAGAAACGATAAAATAAGGAAAGACATGAAACATTGCGTCGGTGTTCGAGAGGGGTAATTGTTCCAGAGAAATTTTCTTATTTCCTTTTAATTTTAATGCTCTTTTTTGTATTCTGTCGCGCAGGTGTAGCGATATTTGTGAAGCACCTGCCTAGAGGTGTGAGTTATACTCGAGTTTAGGGCGTATAAATGATCTCAAATATCTGGTCGTTGGAACGGAGGTCGTCGTTGACACACATACCGAGTACTGAGAGCTTTTCGGTTTCTTGGATGTAAGTGCCATTCATGGACAATGGCATTGGTGGTATGTTTAGCTTTAACGACAGAAGACAGCATTGAGTTTTCGAAGCATTAAACTCCACACGATTCCTTTTACCCCATTTGACAATACTGTATAAATCGGAGTTTAATGAGCTTGACATACGGTACCGTTGCAATTGTACGTCCGAAGGCGAAGGACGTGAATTATCGAACGAATATGAAAAGCTGAGGGTAGAGTCGTCAGCAAAACAGTTAAGTGGATTAAAAGTAACAGACAGAAGATCAGAAGATGGGTCGCCTTTCTTAGGGACAGGCTGGACAAATGCTGTTTTCCATCTTCTAGGAAAGATTCCAGAAGAGTAGGAGCGATGGAAAAGCTTACCCAGTAAATTTTCCAGTGTGGAAGAACACCTCTTCAGAAAAGGTACATTCTTAAGTACAAGAGGGGCAACGTTCAGAAGAATCGGGGTATACCATCCGGGCCAGCGGATTTGTGTATATCGAGATCTTTGAGAACTCTTGCTGCGGAAAAAAATCTTCCCCATGGAAAATTTACATTCTCAAGTACAGGATAGGGAAGTTTGTCTTCTCTGAAGAGTAAACAATTGGTTTGTTATTGTCGATAAGCGTTGGAACCGAAGATTTAGTTTGTTTGTTTTTAATAGTTTTTACAAATGACCAAAAATATTTACTGCCTTTGGGACACTGCAGAATTTTTTGCCGTATTTTTTAGTCATGCAAAAATTTTGTTCTTTTAATAACGGAGTTGCATGAGTTCTTTGCTCGTTTGTGCTTTTTCCAATTTTCCTCTGTAGGGTTGGCTTTGTAAGATTGAAAACTTACTTCTTTGAGCCTGATATCTTGTTTACACTCAGAGTTAAACCAAGACTTTTCTTTAGGCATGATGCTTTTTATTCTGTTAGGAATAAAAGCACGCATACCTAGAAGAATCACATTTGTGATCATTTCAGCACTGGCATCAATGTCACTATTAAGGAAGCAAAGTGACTAGTTAAAGTTTCTGAAAAAAATATTCAGGCCGTCCGAGTTGGCTTTGCCAACCGGTCCTGGTGGGAAGTTTTTCTTTAGCTTGAAGGGTGGAGGACGAGAAATTAGCTGAAATGACACAATGGTCCGAAGTGACAAATGGAGAAGTTACACTGATGGTATATTTATCAGGGTGAGAAGTAAGAAACAAGTCAAGAGTATGGGCGGCTTGCCCAGCAATATCCGGTATACGCGTTGGCACATTGTTCAGTTGGGTAAGGTGATGTAACCCGGCAAAAAGCTCGACATATTTTCTTTCGAGTGGAGTAATTCTGTTGTTTCTTTTGATAACGCTCTAATTCTCCAAAAAAGCAAATAAATTGCCGCAAATTCTTATTGCCAGTAAATGCCAAGTGCTTGAGAGCGTAAATGATTCTACGGAACCAATCTTCTTGAAAAATCTCATCATTCATATCCGCGCTATTGTTTTGAAGAGGCAAAAGCATTGCAAACGACTTCCGATAGATTGCAATTATGTCTCTTCTTTCCAAGGTCATGGAAAAGCCGATTGATTTTTACCTCAGGAAATATATCGGTGCTCCTTCATCTAGTTTGAAATGGCTTCAAGATCTTCAAAAGACCTAAGTGCCGGAAAAAAAATAAATTGTTGACGCGACGAAAAAAATATATGAGTGCCTACAAAACAAAACCATGGCAAGAAGCAGTGCCCAGGAGTAATAATGCATCTGATCAAAGCTTAAACAATAAAGTTTGACAGGAAACTGTTTAATATAACTTAATCAAGACCTTGAGAAGAAAAAAAAAAAGAAAAAAAAATTATGCACTTACTTCACTAAATATTTCTGCAGACGGCAGCTATTTTTTTACAAACAACTCTAAGGACCTCTTATATTTCTGTTATCCTTTGTTTCAAATCAGCTTTTGTTTAAAAAGAGGAAACTTTCAAGGAAGATTAAAACAGAAATTAATACTTTTACAAAACAGTTAAGTCCTTTAAACCCCATTTATCTTCCTTGGGTTAAATAAAATATACGATAAATCTCAATTTATATTTTAGTACAACATCTTTGAAAAATTCAGGAGCAGGCACTTCCAAGTGAATGAATTAATTTAAAAAAAAACAACTTATTCTTCTTGACTTTGGTTTCCTTTGTCCATAAAAAATGAGCAGGAAAATTATAATTCATTTTCCATGACATCCATGCCACAAGTAAGAAACTTTGTCGCAGAATACTTAATAAAAATGAATCTGCTAATTTTTCATCCACTCCTCGGAGTCGCTTTTCAATAATCCTTCTTCATTTTGGCCTGACTGCTTCGGAGAAATTTCAAAGATTAATGGTGTCATTTGAATCCATTTAATCTAAAAAATTTCCCAAGGGAGAATTCTACGAAAGGATTTGTCCTTTTTGCTCTTTTCGTATTACAGTAGCAGCAAGTGCATGTCTTTAAAGGGTAAGTTATGCATTCAAAAAACAAATGTTAAAATAAAAATAAATTATAGGAACATAGAAGACGTTAACTTATGTTCTTCGGGGTTTTGAAGTTAATATTCCTTAGCATTTCTGATTTTTTGTTATTACTTTCTTAAAACAACTACAAAGTTTTTTTTATTAAAATCTTACGTAAGAAATTAGTTTATATTAAATATTTTAAATTGGTTTTTATTAATTATCAGTTTATTTCTTTTTTATATTTACAGTCTATTTTTTACTTGCGATTATAGGGACTATAAGGCAAGTTATGCATTCGTAAAAAAAAAAAAAAATTCTAACAATCAAACATGATATTACGATGATAGAGAAGTCAAAAAAATTGGGTCCGGAAATTCCGTCCGTCTGTCTGTCTGTCTGTCTGTCTGTCTGTCTGTCTGTCTGTCCGTATCGATATCTACAGCCTAAACGGTTGGGCCGATTTGATTCAAACTTGGTATATAGTATTTTTAGAGTGCTCTACCCGACAGTTTTTGGAATTGGCATTCTAGCTCCAAAACTAACGGTACCTGCCATATAACTTTTATTAAAAAACTTATTTTTCTCGAAAATGGCTCCTACGATTTTGATTAAACTTTCAGAATGATGTTTTCTGTGCAAAATCTATCTTTTAATTTTAATGGATTTTTCAGAAAAAGTTTTATAACGGCACCTCCCATATGACCGGTTTTTTAAAATCAGACTTTCTCGTTAACTAATTGACGGATTTTGATGAAATTTTCAAAATATGTAGTGTTTTATGATTTAAATAATATTGCTTATCAAAATTTTCAAAAACATTTTTTTTTAAATTTTAATATTTTTTTTAAAAAAATATTTTGTTTTTTGAATATTTTGAAAACGGATGTATAGATTTTTTTTAAAATTTTTCTCCTAGTATAAACTATAGATTTCTTAAAATTGACATACTAAAAAAAATTTAAAAATATGTTTTCGAAAAGTTTTTCAAAAAAAACATTTTTTTGAAAAAACTGGTCGAACGATTTTGAAATGAAAAATTCATTAAATAGAAAACAGCAAAAGAAATAAGATGGCCTACAACATTTTTTCCAAAAAACGTTATGAATAGTGTTTTTTGATTTCATAAAAATGTTTCCCCCAAATTTTATTTCATATTGCTCGGCTATGCCCTAGCCATTAGTCAAATAAAAGAAAGTGACAACCTACATTACATACATACTCAAGTATTTTAAAGTATTTTTCATCATCATAATAAATAAGGAAGCCTTTGATAAACAAACAAAAACAACTAACAAATAAAAAAAACTATTCGATTACTACTGAATGCAAAAATTTCAATCGAGAAAACAAAAGTTTACACCTTCCTATAAATAAACAAAACCACTGTGTTAACTTTTAATATTGTCTCTATACCTACTGGCTTAACAGTAGTTGGAACACGTATCTTAATTTTAGTCCCTACCTTCCTTCCAACCTTATTATAGGTACCTAAATCCTTTATAAATTCCATTGGTCCCATATTGGGACGTATAAAGGTCCCTTTACCTAGCATTATTGCTATACTGCTGATTCCGACGAATCTTTATGCCAGTTGTTCAAATTTTTCCATACCAAAATGAAAATTTAACTGAAAAAAGTCCTTTGTATCTTTCTATTAGCAAATTATATTATAAACAGTAAGCAGCAAGTGGAAAGATAATACTACACTAAAAAACTGCAAAAGCTAACAATCCTATATATTTATGTGTTTATCCCTTTGTCGTGACGCATGTTCGTTCGAGCTTCACCCCAAAACGATTCTAAGGAAGTTGCACGTCATGCAAAAAATATTAAAATAAAATCTTTGTCAAAAAGACGCCTGCACTTAAAATGTTTAATTCAACGAATGAACAAGTTTATACGACCCATTCATCTACTTAAGATTTTTGCACTACTGTTGCCTTAAATGACATTTTAAAATGTGCTAACACAATGACGAAAATATTGAGTTTCATGATGATTTAGTAGTTTTTTGTTGTCTTTTAAATTTTGTTTAGTCTTTGCTCGAGGACTGATTCTTGGTGTTATATTGAATTTCCCAAACGTCTGAAGTTTCCATTATGATAAATGAAGACGGAGTATTCATCAGTCATATTGAGTTAATTAATTTAATAAGGCAATTTTATTTTTTCAAAGCTGATATCTCTACAAAGAATGACAGATTGTCTGTGGCTGCTTGTGGTAGTGGTTGGTAGACTTTTAGAAATATCAACTTCAGAGATATATTTGGGGAGGAAATTGTTCAGCTGGACAGTTTTCGGGACAATAATGATGGAGTTTTGGAAGTTGTAGCCACTGCTGTTGGCCAAAATGATTAATGAAGTATTATTTACACTCTTTGAGAGTCATTTGGCGTATGCTTCTGAAACCAACTTGCCTAATCTTTTTATTTCATTTGTATAATAAATAGAGGATGAATCCATTGAACCAAAAGATAAGTTTGTGCTAAGTTTTGAATTTCAATTAAAATGCCGATAAAAGTCTGTTGGGTCTCTTTTGGATTCAAATAAAATTATTGAATTTAAGAAGTTTAAATATGATGACCTTCAGAGATAAATACTATTTTTTATAACAATCTTTGCCTATTTTGTTTAACCAAAAAACGACATCCTTGGAAAATTTCAGGAGTCATTGGAGTATAACATTTAGAGAGGAAAAGTTTTAGAAAAGAGTAAATATAATGACACCCTTTACAACCACCGAATCCGAACGGTTACATGAGATGCACTTTTTCGAGAGGAAGTTAATTCCTTGAGGATTTTTCATTTCCTTGCAACCAAAAGAAACATGGACCCCTAGCAGAAATTTCAATGGGAAGGAGAAATCATTTATTATGGACATTTAATTCACTCTTTGGCGTATTTCGTTTGAAGAAATATTAAGCAATGATTTTCAACCAGTAAGTTTTCTCATTTATGAACCTTATTTTTCAAAGTAGAATTGTAAGTTTTGTACATGTTATGCTGAAACAGCAAGAAAAGTTAGTTATTGGGAGAGGATAATAACAAAAATTGGTGCAAATTAAACGATATTAAAACTTTCGTGGTTTTGTAATTTCCGTATTTATTTTATTATTTATTACAAAATGAGGTAAAAAACTCTCATTTTTCATAAATTAATCAGCAATCAAATTCCCATCTAGTTCGATTTCGTCAATAAGAAATCAAAGAATGTATGTGGGATCTTTAATGAGATCCTGCTTCTTTGATTGAGTTGGAAGATTAAATAAGGTCGTAAAATTAATAGATAGATACAGTTTATTATTATAATTGTTTTGAAGACCATTAAATAAGCAAAAGAAGAACGAACATAACCGACAACGCGACTCACCTCTCGACTGACTCTACTCATTAACAAATCAATACTACTCTCTACTCTGGGTCTGTATTGTACAAATTATTTTCAAACAAGAGAAAGAGACACGCATTCTGTTTTATTCCGGTTTCGTCATCGATCGTGGTCCGTAATGTCTACTGTAAGGGTTAGTGTGCTTTTTGGTTCTTGTAGGACGTTCATACTTGTCAACTGGTATGTCGTATTTTGTCACACAGTAAAATCCATATCAAACATGTATCTGACACATTCTCCTCCAGTTTAACTAAAACTCTGAAAGCCATTAAATCAGTGAAGAAATGACAGTTTTTAGATACCGACTTTTCGAAAAAAATAATACAGAATAATCTTAGTACAGGCAAACTATATTTCATGTTAGTATAACAGTGAACACGAAAATAGCAGTTATTTCACAGATATTGTTGAATGTTCTATTTTTTCGGTTCTGGACTCTAAATTCAAAAGGGATACATTCAGTAAAAGTCCAAATCTTACGCTTTCTCAAGATAGAAACAGCTTAATGTCGTGCTTTAGAATGACGGTTAATTTAATTGTTGACGATTTTGGGCGTTCTAAAAGGTGGTTCAAGGATCATGGTATGGAGTGATTGTCTTTCTAGGACGTTGCTCCACTACACAAGATTGTTGGCATATTGGACCAATATTTTTACGTGGATATTTTAAAAACGTGATGCTACCCTACAGCAAAGAAAATATACCGCTCCGATGAGTGTTTCAGCAAGACAATGTTCTGAAGCATACTAGCAGGAAAGCTAAAGACCTGTTATAGGTAACGAGATACCTTCTGAGTTCTGGAAAAAGGTGGGAGTAAACGGATCTAGATGAATAACGATTCCAATCGCGCACACTTATCAGTATAGGAAAGTTCCATCCCCAATCATTCTTGAAAGCGAAGGACAATGCACATAAAACCTAGATATTAATTACATGTTAATTTTATACAACGCGCGGTGATCCAGAAATCTCATACAAGTAGTTGAAATGTTAGATGCACCGTGGAAATCACCGAAGATTATCTTATTAAAGAAATGGTACGTCAAGGAATTATCTTTCGTACTTTGCTCTTTATTACAGTACTTCACTTTCCTACTTCTGGTAAGGTGTAGGACACAAAAGTGAAGCAGTTAATCTTTGCTAACAATTGAGCTTTCAAAAATTAAGATCGTACATCATTGTATGTATGATGATGGTCTGTAATCAACATTCCGAGAACTAAGAGGTGTTTAATTTTTCGATCGTTTATGTAAAGATTTGGTTTTCTGAATATGATTTGTTTGGTTTTCCTCGTTAGAATTGGCTTTTAAACTGCGAAAACACACATCCTTTAACATAATAACATATTACCATCTCAAATCGAACAATCTAAATACTTGATACTTTTTAACCTATTCGAGATCAAATTTCATCCTTTTACTGGTGAGCTTATGGATACAAAAATACTCAAACATCAACAGGGTGGCGCAAAATTAATTACTCTATTGAAAGACGCTATAACTTTTGCAAATGGCTGCATATCAATTCTTTTTTGAAATTTGTGAAGTTTACAGACGCAGAATACCCGCCAATAAGCCAAGGGACGCTATATACTATGAAAAAACGCTCGACAATCGAAAGAAGCATTTCCGCGTCGTCTAATATTTGGTTCTGGCGATTTGTACTGACCGGTCAGAGCACTCAATGTGACCGCTTCAAAAATTTGTATTGTGCAGTTATTTGAAGTCCCTGGGTTATGTAAGTAAACCTCAGACTTTGGAAATCCTTAAAAAGAAAATGAGTCGGGAATGCGAAAACATATCGCCGAAAGTTCTACGCCAATTGATGAAAAATGTCATAAGACCAGGCCATCATCTATTCTGATGGCAGCCTCTAGACCGATATCATTATTTTCAACTTGATTAAAAATAAATTGCACGACTGTATCGCACGTACTTACTCTTGAAAAATATTTAAGGAATTTCAAAGTTTCTATTCGATTTTTCTGACTTTTGATTAATTGAAAAAGTACGTAAAAGTGTTTTCAGCGGAAAAAATTAAACTCTATTTTATTTCTTTAGAAAATGTAAAAAAGCGTAATTTTTTTTTAATCGTAGGAACGGTTCTTAAATAAAACGGTTTATATTTAAAAACTTTTTTTTTAAATTAAAAGAAAATAATTAAAGAATGCAAACTTAAACACAAAAATTATTTACATTAAATAACAAAACTAAGAAAAAAAATCAAAAACCCGTTTTCAAAATATCGATTTTTCAAAAAAATATTTAAAAAAATTATTAGTAGTACACAAAAAAATATTTGTATGACGAATTGCGTTGGCTATCTACATTAACCTGAATATCAAATTTGATTGTAATCGGTTAAGCAGTTCTCGAGAAAGTCGAAGAAAAAAAAACCGTCCTATGGGGGGTACCGTTATAGAACATATTTCGAAAAAACGCATTCTAACTGAAAGATGTATTGTTGTAAAAAACTGAAAGTTTTATCAAAATCGTTAGAGCCGTTTTCGAGAAAATCAAACTTTTTGTTAAAGATTGTATCGCAGGTACCGTTATTTTCGACATAGAGCAAAAATGAAAAACACGCCCTAGATACTACCAAATAAATACTAAATACTAAGTTTGAAGCAAATCGGCCCATTCGTATAGACTGTAGAGGTGCGAACAGATAGACAGACGGACGGAGTTTCCGGACCCGCTTTTTTCGTCTTCTCTATCATCGTAATGTCAATGTTTGATTTTTAGAATTTTCTTTTTTGTACAAATCCATAACTTGCCTTATATAATCCCAAGCAAAAAATTGAATTTTTTAAATATGTTTATTTACATGTAGCACCAAAAATTACAAATTACTATACAAAATTAAGACGAAGAAAAACATTGGGTGATTAATTTTGCGCCACCCGGTATTTTTAATATTTTTTTAGTATTTAATCTGGTCTCGCTAGGCTTCAATTTGGGAAGTTTTTAAACACTTCTGGAGTTTTTCCAAGGTTTTTAGAAGATAAACAATTTCATACAGATAAAGGTACGAGTAATTATGAACGAAAATGTTCGTTCAAAAGTGGCTGACCAGAGCTGTCTCCATTTTTCAAACATAAATTTATTTATAAACTGCTAGTTTTATTCGCGTTGTTTGTGCGCCATAGGAAATACATTTAATATTTATTGAAACTTGTTGTCGTTTGAGCAGAGTTAAAAATATTGCATATCTCCAGGGGTGTAAATCAACGTTCGAATATTTTGAAGTGCGTTGATAAGGCTTTTCTATCCGTTATTATTTCAAGATAAAATGTACTTTTTTATGCACCTCTGAAAATGCCTCTACATAGTTTCATGGTAATCAGTTGTGTAGTTAAAGCTTGAAAGCATAACAAACAAAAATTCCTAGAAATTACTTGAAACAAAAATATAGTTATCATCACATTTTATGATAAAATAATAAAGTCCTTTATGGACTGATAACTGCACCCAAAACTGCAAAACCATCACAAAAGTTTCATTGCTTATAAAACAGATGTTGATATATCTAACTCCTTTTTAGCATTCCAAAAATTATTCACACAAAAGGCAAATTTTATTTCAATTAAAATATTTAAAATTGGGGGACATTTTCAAACCAAAATATACTTAGAAAGTTTATTTATTCATTTTTGAAAAAATAAAATGTGTTTAAACTTTTCCCCAACATCCGTCTCCTGTGCAATGAATTTTAAAAAAAAGCAAATATGTGTTTAAAGTTTTTGGGGAACTCTGTTATATTTTTGCATCGACGATTTTTGGCTTTGAATTCGGTGTAGCGTATATTGATTTTGAAACTTTATTTGCGAACGCAAGAGTCACATTTGATTTAGAATCCATGAAAACCAACACCCCAGCCCAGAGGCGACAAAAAAGTGAAACGTGATTTATGTTCAAATATTTGGCCAGAACTTTAAGCAAATTAAAGGATAAAGTTTTTTCTCATTCGAGGTGAATATTAAGCTAACTATAGTACAAGGATATGGGGATTAAGGTTTATATAAATTACCTAAAATAAATAATTTCAATAAAACAAAATGGCGCACTTACCGACTTTGCGACGCGCTCGCCAGAGAACGGGCGGTGTGGTGTTATTTGATGAAGCCAGTGTGAAGGAAATTTATAAACTGAAATTATAAAGAAATACAATTTTTTTTAATTTTTTGGATAATGTTTTTTTTTTTTAAACTCAAATACAAAACAACAGAACACAATTACATTTCTATTTTTTCAGTGGAAAACTTAAAAAAAGGATATCGTTTATGTCCAACCCAGGAGCATTACCCTCATTTCCTCTTTCGATATGTATATTAGCCGCAAGGCTATATATCTATAAATTCCTCCCAGACGCGTCACTCGATCAAATTGGCATCTCGAGTGTAGAATAGATAAACTCTTTTTTTCGGAGATACACTTGCAATCATTTTGGAAAAACCATTTTGTTTTTATTGGATTTTTCCTCTACCAATATAAATACCTTCGGTTTTTTTTGACGTTAAAACAATATAAATAGTCATCTATTAATCTGCAGGAGTGAATTTAGTGGAATATCCTGGAGTGGAGAACATAAACAGGACTTCGACAGACCAAATGATAATCACTCTTACAAAATCATGCAATGTTTCATCTCCCTCGACTCCAACCCACAAGGATAATCATTCACTTCAAAAGATACTAATAGAATAGAATAGTTGTTCGTCCTTTATCAATTGAAAAGGACTAACTCTACTAGCTTTAGCAATATTTGAATGGGTTATTCTAGAAACGCAAAATCAATCGTATCTTTCATATAAATGTCTGATAGCAAACAAAAAATTTAAAAAAAAGTCGGCATTTTGTTTAATAAGCCAAATCAATTGATTTAATGGCTTGCAACGCTTGATTGGTTAATTTATTTCAATTAAATTAATGCAGATAATTTGGCTGAGCCATTTGAAAACAATAAGTTTGTTTTGTGGGTTGAATGAAGTAAATAATTTCGGTAGCTCGATATCGATAAATTGACGTTGCTGATTGCCTATTTGCGTGGTAGGCTGTTGCAATAGCAATTTCATAAAAAATGTCATTTATTGTGGATCAGATAAAAGCTGGTAAATTGTATTGTTTCGAAAAGAGACATTATTATTGGAGTAAACAATGACCTTTTGATTTTATGACAGAAAGATATAATATCTATATTGAATTTCACAACTTTATTGCGAATTGTTCTTTGGATAATAAGGGGTTGCTGAAATGAATGACAATTAAAGCCCAGTTAGTGATTGCAAAAGGCTAATATTGGAAGAAAATGTTAAAGATTTTTTTTTTTTTATTTTTGTTAGAACTTTTATTAGGGTTTCTTTTTTATTCTAACCCGAGAAGACTTATAAGTTTACCTGTAATCGAAATTTCAGGTTGCCATATATTTTAAACTGTATGGATTAGACATTTCTGAAGCAGACCTTTGAACTTAATGCTCTAATACCTAACTCAGCGATGGTTAATGTTATTTTTTTAAGACTTAATAAAGGTTGGTAAGAAAGGTTTAACTCTTCAATTCTTTGCAATGCCATTCATCACTACGATGAGAGATCAATGGCTTAGCTTTTCCCGCCATCAATATCACTTGATGATGAAAATAGTTATGGTTCATGGCAAATTGAGTGTAACTCCCACCTCTGTGCCCCTATTCCGGTCTATCAAAAAATGAAATGATAAAATTCTTTTCACGATACTTTTCATACGACTTTTTCATTTTGTCATTTCATTTTACTCAGCAACCTGATTCTCGTTTATTCTGTGAAAAAGTAAGCTTAATAGGGCTAAATACTCATACATGATACATACAGATGAAAAATGTTGTTATTCATTTTTGTGTATTTGAATTATCACGACGAAATGTTTGATGATAAATAACTTTTCAATGGGAAACATTTTGACATAAGTTTTTAATGTTACTCTCGACCAGAATCGCAAAGGGTGCTTTATCAGTGATAAGTGTTTTCACAGATTTTTTCATAGAAAAATAGGGCTACTGGGCAGGTGCTTCGCAAACATCGCTTCACCTGCTTGATAGAATACAAAATCGAGCGTTAAGATTTATAAGAAACAATTGCCTCTCTCGAACACCGACGCAATGTTTCATGAAAAACTTCCCACCAGGACAGTTTGGCAATACGAGAAAAGCCAACTGGAATGGCCCAAATATTTTTGTCCGAAACTTTAACTGGTCATTATGCTTCCTCGATAGTGACATTGATGCCAGTGCTGAAATGATCGCAAATGTGATTCTTCTAGGGATGCGCACTTTTATTCCTAACAGATAAAAAGCATCAAGCCTAAAGAAAAGTTTTGGTTTAATTCTGAGTGTAAAGAAGCTATCAGCCTCAAAGAAGTAATTTTCCGATCTTACAAAGCCAACCCTACAGTGGAAAATCGGAAAAAAGCATAAACAAGCAAGGAATTCATGCAACTCCATTATTGATAGCACCAAATTTTTGCATGACCAAAACTTTACGGCAAAAAATTCTACAGTGTCCCAAAGCAGTAAAAATTGTTGGTCATTTGTAAAAAATATTAAAAACTCCTCAACATCTTCGGTTCCAACGCTCATCGACAATGACAAACCTATTGTTTACTCTTCATAGAAGGCAAACTTGCTCGCCGCCCATTTCGCTGCCAGCTCCACGCTGCCTCACATCAACGTTGCCCCTCCTGTACTTGAGAATGTAAGTTCGCTCCTACTCTTCTGAAATTTTTCCTAAAAGATGGAAAACAGCATTTATCCTGCTTGTTCCTAAGAAAGGTGACCCATCCTACCCCTCCTCCTACCGACCCAAAGCACTAACATTCCTTCTTTCTAAGGTCATGCTGATTAACCGTCATCTTAAGGAATATCTCGAAGATCGAAAGCTTCTCCATGACCTTACATCGCTTTGGTAAAGTGCTCTTGATATCTACAAGGCATTTCATAGAGTTTGGCATGAAGCTCCCTAATCGAAAATGCTTGCTTTTGGGATTGATGATACTCTTGTTCGTTGGATTAGAAGCTATCTTCTAGACGGTTCGACGGATTCAAGTCTGATTCCCACAAAATAAATGCTGGTGTGCGCCAGGGCTCCGTCCTGTCTCCGACTTCTTCCTTATTTTTATAAATGATCTTCTGTCTGTAACTTCTAATCCACTTAACTGTTTTGCTGATTTTTATATTCGTCTTTCGTCTTCGGATGTACAATTGCAACGGTACCGTATGTCACGATCATTAAACTCCGATTTATACAGCATTGTCAAATGGGGTAATAGAAATCGTGTGGAGTTTAATGCTTCGAAAACTCAATCATATTTTCTGTCGTTAAAGCTGAGCATACCCCCAATTGCATTGTCCGTGAATGACACTTTCATCGAACAAACCGAAAAGTGCTTAGTACTCGGAATGTGTGTCAAGGACACACGGAGGTTGTTGGAACGGCCATATATTTGAGATCGCTAAGAATGCTGCTAAGTGCTTAGGTTTTCTGTATCGGTGTAAGAAGTATTTTCCCCCTTCTGATCTGGCTAAAATTTATAAAGCGTTTATACGCCCTAAACTCGAGTATAAGTCCCACCTCTGGGCATGCAAGATCTTATGATAATGCCAATAATTTGAAGCTGCGAAGCTGGATGCTGCTACGAGATCATTGACAGTATATTGCCTTGGCACAGCTTAATTGATGTGTCCTCAATAGCGAAAAAATATTCTTTGTAAAAAATATTAGAACAGTTCGAAGTTAACTAAAAACTGAAGAAATTTTAAGAACTTTCTTTAAAGTAGTGTTCATTCTTTAGAGAGTGGCCCTCAAATTGCTAATTCAGTGAAGGAGGAAACATCGATTTCGAAAGCTTGCATTTTCGAAAAACGAGCCGTTTTCCCAGACTATGAATTGCTTTAGAAAAACCAAGTGCAATGGAAAACGATAAAGATTTTGTTCATCTGTGCCGTGAGATCGCTAGCTTTTCTATTCTGAAAAAAGAAAAAAGATTCACCTGTTTTGGGACAAGCTGAAAGATATGTTGCTTTCCAACCATTCGGAAGTAATACGACTATTTAAAAGAAAAGATTACGCAGTAGTTTTGTTGGCATTAAAGAATTACTTTTCAGAATTAAAACGAAATTATTATCCAGAAATTATGTGATTATTAGAATCTTCAAATACTTTAACTAGTGATTGGTACTTTACATAAACATTTACCCTCTCATATACCGGAGCCTTTAAAAGAAAGTAGTTAATCTAGAAAAGCGCAACGTCTCTTTTGAGACGTGATTTTTTGTCAAAAATATGTTTTTTGGGGAGAGTAAGATAAGTTTTGCGACACAAATTAATAACGGATTTTTGTAGAAGGACTAAATACAAACTTTTTTAATATGGGCGGAAGGAGCTACGCTTACAAATAAAAGAATTATTTCTTTTCTGAAAAAAAAAGAAATTCGCATTTCATTTTAATTTTTAAATAAGTTAATTTGGTTGATAGTTTTTCAAAAAAATAAGTTCAATCTCAAAAATACATCGTCCAATAAAATTAAAAAAAACAAGGCTAGATATAAGCTATATGGTAACGGGTGATTTTTTTGAGGTTAGGATTTTCATGCATTAGTATTTGACAGATCACGCGGGATTTCAGACATGGTGTCAAAGAGAAAGATGCTCAATATGCTTTGACATTTCATCATGAATAGACTTACTAACGAGCAACGCTTGCAAATCATTGAATTTTATTACCAAAATCAGTGTTCGGTTCATTCACCGTAACGTTGCGTCCAACAGCATCTTTGAAAAAATACGGTCCAATGATTCCACCAGCGTACAAACCACACCAAACAGTGCATTTTTCGGGATGCATGGGCAGTTCTTGAACGGCTTCTGGTTGCTCTTCACTCCAAATGCGGCAATTTTGCTTATTTACGTAGCCATTCAACCAGAAATGAGCCTCATCGCTGAACAAAATTTGTCGATAAAAAAGCGGATTTTCTGCCAACTTTTCTAGGGCCCATTCACTGAAAATTTGACGTTGTGGCAGATCGTTAAAAATCGTTAGTAAGTCTATTCATGATGAAATGTCAAAGCATACTGAGCATCTTTCTCTTTGACACCATGTCTGAAATCCCGCGTGATCTGTCAAATACTAATGCATGAAAATCCTAACCTCCAAAAAATCACCCGTTACATTTAACAATAATTTCCTTTTTGCAATAAAATTAATTAAAATAGGTAGCTTAATTATGTTTGGTGGATCGATAAAGGTATTCATGGAATTTATTTAGGATATTATGTACCTACCTATAATAAGGTTGGAAGGAAGGTAGGTACTAAAATTAAGATACCTATTCTAACCACTGTGAAGCGAGTAAGTAGATAGACAATATTTAAACTTAACAAAGTGGTTTTTTGTGTACAATTTTGTTTTCTTGATCGAGATTTTTGCATTCAGTAGGTAATCGAGTATTTTTTTTTATTTGTTAGTTGGTTTTGCGTGTTTATGTGGTTATTATAGGCTAGGTATCCTTATTATTTATTATGTATGCTGTATGCTGTTATGATCATGAAATGCTTTAAAATTAATAACGATAAATAAATAATAATACAAATAACGAAGTTTGTTTTCATTAGACTAGTGGGTTGAGCCCTAACCGAGCAATATAAAACAAAATTTGGGGGAAAATATTAAACAATTAAAATTTTTATGAAATCAAAAAACACTATTCAAAACGTTTTTTGCAAAAAATGTTGTAAGCCATCTTATTTCTATTGCTGTTTTCTATTTTATGAATTTTTTCATTTCAAAATCCTTCGACCTGTTTTTTCAAAAAAAAATGTTTTTTTTTTAAAACACTTTTTGAAAACATATTTAAATTTTTTTTGAGTGTCAATTTAAAAAAATCTATAGTTTATACTAGGAGAAAAATTAAAAAAAAAATCTATAGATTTGTTTTCCGGTCTTCTACCATTATTTGTGGCAACCTTGAAGTTTCATTTCAACTACATTTTCAGATGCATATAGTTGGACGATGACAGGTTGATTAAACGGATTGCAACCCACGTTATAGAGTCATGTGGGTGCAACTTTAATATATGCATGGAAAACATTAGAAATTGCAAAGAAGAATTTTATAATTTAATTTCTGCGATTGACGAAAAAATCCGGGCGGACAGCATTGAACATGTTAAAAGTTTAATACACAGAGAAATACGAGAAATATATTTCTACCAATTTCAAAGGCAGAGATGGATTTAAACTTTATCCTCCACAGAGAAGATTTTCCAATAATCTGTTCAATTTGCAATCTTTGTGCGAGAGAGAACGTTTATCATTTCTTGGATAGGTGTCCAGTACTAAAGGAATTTAGACTTCAGGTTTATGGAAAGCAAGTTTTAGAAGATTTGGAAATGCAAAACATTTTAAATGGAAATTAATGGATCAAGTGCATAACTACTGTCAAAAAGCATCAAAGTATAGAAGAGCAATAATCGAAAAATCTTTTAAAATACTCCTTAAAAATAGTCGAACTCAGGCAGACGGCTTTATATCATAGTCTTAAATTTAAAGTATTTTACTCATTGTTTATTAATTTAAAATTGAAACAATAAAATATTATACTACTACTACTAACTAGTATCATGCAGCATCCAGTGGCATTTTAAAAGACAATGTGCCCTACAGACACATAGTTAAATATAAATTAAATTTCAATTTTTCGAAAGCTTAAATACATAATATTATTTAGTTTTCAGTGTTTAATCAAAAATTAATAAGAGCAACAAATATTAAAAGTAAATTTAGTACAGGTTATCTCAATTTTGAAAAAAATCAATATGAACTATTTTTTTCTGAAATTTTTAGTTTGAAATAAGTATTTTTCTAAAGTTTTTATAGATATTTAAAGATTTACAAAACTTTATAATAGAGCAAACTGTTAGCTTTAAAAAATAGACAAAGCACATTATTGTGTTTGCTACCGTTATTTTTAAATATATTTTTTTATAATGCAAGTTTTTAGAAATTTGCCCCACCAGCCTAAACGGGGGTAGATAGACTCCGAAGCCCAATCAGCAAACACATAATGAAGTTTTAAGCTTTAAGTTCCTTTACCAAATTTCCGACGCACAACTTGACAATTTTTGCACAATTTTAAATCATAAAAGAGGTTCTTCGGTCTTCTAGAATTTTGTCATCCAATGTTCAATTATGCCACTGTGTTGCCAAATAGGCGCAACATGTACACTAACAAACACACATATTTCGATTAATAAAGTTTTATCATCACATTTGTATCAGCTCCTTTACCATGTAAGAAAATCTCAGATACTCACAACTACTCTTTTTTACACGTTTTACCATTATCTTTCGATCCATCAACCAACTAATTGATCAATTAAGTAAAGCGTCTATAATTTCTTCTCACCAAATCGATTAAATCACTTCCATTACTATTAAAAAAAACGTACAATTTAATTTTGTACGTTCGCCAGAATAAATTACAATTTAAAATGCAACCTGTGAGCGGCAAAATAATTATATAAACACATAGCTGCAGGGCTGTGTCTAGTGAAACTATCAGCGGCGCTACCAACTTTAGTAAAAAAAAAAACGTAAAACAATTTTCAATGTATCATCGTGAAAATAATCGAACACGATAATTGAACATTTAGCTCATAAAACAGATTTATTACCCGTACCGCTAATTAGATAAATTACGAAGTGATATTATATATTTATATTATTACCTTTCTGCAGGTTTTGAAGAAGAATGTTTTGCATTTTATTTTAAATAAAATGATACAATGTTTTTGAAAAGAAAAGTTTGATCCCTAAACAACTACAATCATGCAAGAATATACATATATTCCATTGGACCAGCTGGTATACATCAAATAACTCAGTAAAACACACTTTTATACAAAGTTTTTGACAAACAATAGCCGTGTTTTATTGGGAAATCTATCCGTAGCGAAGCAAGATGTTACACACACTACAAATACAACAACCAGCTGCCGAAAAAAGTACATAAATGTTGAATTTGGCTGCGGATTGCATTTCGAAACAACAAGATTTCATTCGCAATAGACATGATATAAGACTTGTATCATGCTACAGATATTGCAGGCAGAGCAAAATAAAAAAACGTCTGGAAATGATCGTTTATGCTACATTGTTTGAAGAGGTTGCAAGGTTGCACTAGGGTGTGTTGGAATCTATAGATACACATTTATTTGTTAGGATAGGAATACCAATGCAACCAATGTTCGTTCTCGATCCTTTTTTTGGTTGTATCTTGTGTGTATATATTTTTTAGACTCACTTGGTCGACGGTCTTTTGTGAATGCTCGTTTTATGCTGCATTGTTTGAGAAGGTTGCAAGGTTGCACTGGGACATAAGACAACAGGCGGCTGCCTATGCGTTTTTTTGGAAAGCTGCCATTTTTCATTTTGAATTTGTATTCGTGTCTTCAGATGCTTCTTCGAAAGCAAACAACAAATAGGGGCTTTGAAGGCACTACAATGTACTCAATTTTACCAAATTTCAAAACCGAATAAACTAATTTTATAAAAAAAATCCTCAATTTATTCTAAAAACTCAAAAAAACTATATTGTCAAACGTTTATTACCTAGTGTCTCCAAAATGAAACTAACAGCCATAGGTAAAAGATAGGGTTCCAACCCCTTTGGAAGGTTGTCTTTGGCAGCTCGAGGGGGAGGACTCTTTTTAATCGATGTATTTAAATATTTTTTTTCATCAGATAGAAAATAAAATAAAGTTTTATTTATATCTAATTCTTTTTGAAGATGATATGACCTCCACGCTCATTCACGCATATGCCACACCTAAAAAGAAAATTATTCATTGCGGCCTGAAGGGTTGAATTCGGAATCGTCTCAATTATCGTTTCAATCGTCTACTGCAGTTCATAACCCCATATACAAATAAATTGCACGACTGGATCGCACGTACTTGCTCATATGTGCGGTCACATTTTAGAATACAATTTTAGAAAATAAAAGTTAACATCAAAGCATTTATTTGATTTTTGTGCCGAATAAAGTACGTTTAATTGTATTGAGTGAAATAATTTAAACGCCATTTTATTTCCTTAAGAAGTGTTAAAAAGTGTTAATTTTTTTTTCAAAATCGTAAAAATAAAACGGTTTATTTTTAACAACTTTTTTTAGAAAATAATAATAATATACATTTAAAAATAAAATAAACAAAAAATCACTAACCCGTTTTCAAAATATTGATTTTTCAAAAAAAAATTTTTTTTTAATTATTAAAAATACAAAAAAAAAAGTTTTTGAAAAAAAATTATTGCAAAATTACTTAGGCTACCTACATCTTCTTGAATATCAATTTTTATAATAATCGGATCACCAGTTTTCGAGAAAGTCGAAGAAAAAAACCGGTCCTATGAAAGGTACCGTTTTTAGCCCACCATTTTAAATTCTTGTTCCAACAAAATATAATTCTTACCTTCAGTAGGATTTTTTCATAAAAATTCTTGGAGCGGTTTTCGAGAAAAATAAGCTTTTAAATAACTGTTATAATACAGGTACCGTTATTTTTTGAGCTAACAAAAATTTGAAAAAATTCCTCTGTAGAATGTCAAAATAACCATAAGTTCTAAATGTGAAGACGATTGGTGCAACCGTTTAGGCTATAATCCAAAATAGATCCGTACAGACAAGCAGACAGAAAGACAGACAGACAGACGGACAGAATTTTTCCAGTAACTCAAATATGTTTCTATATCATCTTAATGTCATGTTTGATTGTTATCTCCAAATTATTAATCTGCAAGAATGCATAACTTGCATTATAGTACCTATCTTTGGGTATCACAGTCGGAAAACAAAGCCTACACGACACCACCTCCTATAACGGATTCTTGGTAATTGATTTGCTGTTGGTCGAAATATTGTGATAGCCATACGCAGCTTCTACACCTCAACATTCACAAAGGGACATGGAGATCTCCTGATCCTGAACAATCAACTGCCAATTGACGCCATATCCTTCCAACATGAGCAAAATCTCTCGCGTTGCTTTCTACCAGGTTCCTCTTCGCTCATTCGATTTAGGTGCCCTGCCCACCGCAGTCTATCGAGCTTTATTTTTTCCACAATATCTGCATCGGGATAGATTTCATACAATTCATGATTATAAATCTTCTCCGGAATCGTCATCTTTCGCACACGTTGTTGGAATAGGTAATAGAGTTTGAAAAATGTATACAATGGAAAGAAAGAACATAATTTTGGTTTTAGCACCTATGACCAATTTATGCTCAGCGAACCATGACCTGAGATATATAGATCCCAGTTAATATCACTGACTAGATCAAGAAGACTTTCAGCACCAAATGCACATCCAACGTCATCCGCAAAAGCAGTACCATTAGATTTTATTTTTAATCTGAACAAAGAATTAATATATACAAGGAACAAAATTGGCCCTAGCACTGAACCTTGTGGGATCCCAATATTATAAAATTTAAATTCACTCCTCACATTGCTAATTTTAACTCTTAGTGGTCTTTAAGTTGATCTTCTATGCTTTTGAGTTGAAACACTTCTGGATTTGCAATATCTAGCGCTTCCTACCGCTTTGTAAGTTGGGTATTTAGCGCCCCTATAACAGCGTTAAATTCGTTTATTTTATCAGTAGTTTGAGATACTTCAACATCTTTGTTAGCCAAGCTTCTCTCTACGGTACGGTATCAATCTTCTTTTTCTTCTCTGTAAGCTGAACCTTACTGTACTTGCTTGTTAGATTATCAAGCTTTATTTGTCGATTTTGCTCTTTTTGTATCGCTTGCTTCAAATCCTTCTCTAATTGAGCTTTTATTTTGTCAAATTTCTCTTTAAATTTGACTGCTTTCTTTAGTAAGTTTAGTTACTTGACAATTTAACTTGCTAATGTCTTACGCTTTCTTTGCAAGCTGAACTCTTGTTCCTTCAAGCTCTTCAGCAAGTCTAGTGTTCGCTAGTATTTTTACCAGAGTTTTGTGTTACATGGCTCAGCTCTTCATTTTTTTAGGCACTGTGACTTCGGAATTACATTAACCCTCAATTTCCATTTGAATTAATTTTTTAAAGATCATCTGAGGCAGAATTTAAACCAATCACTCATAAAACTTCTAACACCCACATTTTCAAGTTTAGTAACCATTTTATCATGGTTCACCATAGCAAACGCTTAAGTGATATCGACGTAAAGCCCAGCTGTGAACTTTTTGTTGTCTAAGAATTTAAAGATGTCGGTGCAGAATTTCAGAAGAGCATCTTCCGTCAATTTTCTTCTTTGAAAACCAAATTGCAGGGGACTCAAAAATTTTCTTTTATTTAAAAAATCAATAAGTATTTTTTATACTTTTATTAAATATAAATGCTAAGACATCTACTATGAAACAAGCGATATTTTTAAGTACTTTAGTTGAAATTCCATCAGGTCCATAATAAGACCAGTTATGGGTTCAAAGAAAAACGAAGTTTGGGTAAAAGGATCACCATAATTATATTATACTAGACTTACAAAAACTACAGGTAGACGAAAAAGAAGACTGAAAGGAGTTTTTTGCATTGACAAAGTAATCAATAAATGCATTAGCAATAACTTTTTTATCAGATATCAAATTTTCATCAATTTTGATGATGATATCATTTTTGTTAGACGTGGGTTTGTTCAGGATATTTTTGACCAATTTCCATTAATTTTTAATATCACCTTTAGCCAGGTCAAATTGGTTGGTGTAACAACGTTCTCTGCATAGCGGAACTTCTCTTCTAAGTTTGGAACACATCGTAACGTATCTTCTTTTTAAATGATGGTCAAGTGGATGTTTTGCACATTTGGTTCTTAATTTATTTTTTACATTAATTTTTCTTAAAATATAGTGTTCTGTCCATAGTTTTTTTTTTTTTTTTTTGAACAGTATAACTACATTGACTTATGCATTCTTTTAAGGTTTCAATACAAATATCATAGGCCTTCCAGATATTATCCTCTAAGTAAACTAACTGCCAATATTCATGAGAAAGTTTAGTTTTCAATAGGGACTAGTGGATTTCAGTATTACTTGGGGGTTCCAATTTGCTTGGGTATTTTACTAAAATACCTGTCATGGCGTGGTCAGTTAGTCAGCAATTCGAAAAACGACCATAAATATGATCTAATCACTTTCCAGACGCAGGCTTAGTGATTTCATTGATAAGTGAAAACAAGCCATGAGATACAAGGAGCGAAAAATACGTAGAAACGGTTTCTGAACTTTTCAAAATATCTATGTTTATATCTCGTAAAATGATTAAATTGTTTGAATTTTCCCTATCCAAAAGGTTAAAAATTCTTCCTATACTTATGGAATCTATAATTGCCAAGAATAATCATGTCCTCTTGATCTATTCTAAAAGATAACTTGCGCTCAAAAAATCTAACTCCGTTGCTACACATTCATGTCCATCCCCAACAAAACATCCCACACCGCCAGCACAGTAATCATCATTAGTTTTAACAAAAAATGTATACCCAGGCAAAGCGTAATCACTTATATTAAACTTATAGATCCAAATCTCAGAAACAAATATAAAATGTGGGACACATGCAAAGGAATCTAGATCGGAAATAAGGCAAGCGAAATTCTCTCTCAAACTTCTAATATTCTGGTAAATCAAAGAAAGTCTGTTGTAACAGTAGGTTTTAGAAATAAAAATTTACTCAAAATTATTATTATATAAACTAGCAGACCCGGCCACGCGTTGCTGTGGCTCATTTAATTTGCAATAAAACAATATTCATTAATCGAGATAAAAAACAATCCTATGGCTCAAGTTGGGCCAAATTACACACAGCCTGTGAAAGTCCCATCAAAATCTAAGTAAAAATAAGAATTTTCGAAAAAAAATGAGACCTCAGCGCCACCTGGTTGATTAAAAAATGGTCTAAGTTATTTCATAAAACACCCTCAATATACGTGTGAGAGTCCCGTCAAAATTGGAGCAGGCGTTCTCGAGAACATCTCCTTTCTATGGATAAGCAAATTTTGTTTTTTTTTTTTGAAAATTGGCTAAAAAAAAACGTCGACTTCTTCTTCTTTTCTAAACCATTTACAAATGGTGCCCTTTCATTTAAAAAGAAAATTATAGAAATCCACCCAGCTGAACCCTAGAGGTCACACACAAAATTGAAACTTATTTGTACTTATGTGTAGAGATTGCGCTGTAAAGCTGCTTTTTGGCAAGAAAAGCGATTATTATAAAAATTTAAGCATAAACAAATTTTTTTTGCTACATAAATAAATAAACATATAGCCAGAACTTGCTTTTCTCTACCGCATGTTTTTACTCTTCGACAACATTGGCCATGTACAAATACACACGTTCTTTGACGGATGCGGATTAAAAAGAAAAAAATGAGAATACGGGAGGAAAAACGAACATATGGGCGTGATTTGTATCGTAAAAATGCAAAAAATACAATTTTTTCAAAAATTTAATCAAAATAAACACATGTATAAGCGTATGTAGTGTAGTGCCCCGTGGCTTAGTGGTTAGTGTGTCGGACTGCTAAGCGAAAAAACCTGGGTTCAAATCCAGCTTATAGCCACCTTTTTTTCTGGGGTACTGCCTCTTGCGAGGAACTGACAAAACCTCCAAGAGTAAAATTTGTCTCGAAAAAGTGCATCTCATGTAGCCGTTCGGACTCGGCGGTAAACTGTAGGTCCCTTCCATTCTTGCAGAGTAACAACACACACACAGGAATGGTTGAGAGTATAAGTCACTAGGCCTTGGCTCCTTAAAGGAGCTGTCGCGCCAATAAATTTATTTATTTTTATAAGCGTATGCTCACAAAAACAGCCATAAATCAATAACCAATACACATAAACACATAGCTTAAAACCTTCTTCTCGACCATATCGTATATATAAAAAGTATATTGAAAATGGTCGAATTCCAACTGAGATCATTCGCGTCATACGTTTTTGACAACATTTTTACTTGGGATTTATAGGGACTATGAGGCAAGTTATGCATTCGTAAAAAACAAAATTCTAACATTCAAACATGACATTACCATGATAGAGAAGTCAAAAAAAGTGGGTCCGGAAATTTCGTCCGTCTGTCTGTCTGTCTGTCTGTCTATATGTACGTATCGATTCTTACAGCCTAAACGGTTGGGCCGATTTGATTCAAACTTGGTATATAGTATTTTTAGAGTACTCTACCCGACTGTTTTTTTCGAATTGGCATTCTAGCTACAAACCTAACGGTACCTGCCACATAACTTTTAATGAAAAACTTTTTTTTTCTCGAAAACGGCTCCTACGTTTTTGATAAAACTTTCTGAGTGGTGTTTTCTATGCAAAACCTATCTTTTAATTTTAATGGATTTTTCAGAAAAAAATTATAACGCTACCTCTCATCTGAGCGGTTTTTTTAAAATCAGACTTTCTCGTTAACTAATCAACGGATTTTGATGAAATTTTCAAAACATGTAATGTTTAATGATTTAAATGTATTGCTTATTAAAATTTTCAAAAACATTTTTTTTTATTTTTAATATTTTTTTAAAAAACTTATTTTGTTTTTTGAATATTTTGAAAACGAATCTATAGATTTTTTTTTTATTTGTCTCCTAGTATAAACTATAGATTTCTTTAAATTGGCATACTCAACAAAATTTTAAAATATGCATACGATTTTGAAATGAAAAAATCATAAAATAGAAACAGCAAAAGAAATAAGATGGCTTACAAGAATAGTGTTTTTTTTTATTTTATAAAAAAATTATTTGCTTAATATTTTCCGCAAAATTTAATTTCATATTGCTCGGCTAAGCCATTAGTCAAATAAAAGTAGGTGACAACCTATATACATACCTACGTATTTTAAAGCATTTCATTATCATAAAAGCAAACAGAATAAATAAGGAATCCTATTATAAACATAGAAAAACAACTAACAAATAAAAAAACTATTCGATTACTACTGAATGCAAAAATTTCAATCAAGAAAACAAAAGTTTACACCTGCCTATAAATAAACAAGCTTTTGTTGTTAACGCTTAACAGTAGTCGGAATGTGTATCTTAATTTTAGTACCTACCTTCTTTCCAACCTTATTGTAGGTACCTAATATCCTTAATGAATTCCACTAATACCTACCCACACCATACGTTTATCGATCCATCAAACATAATTAAGCTATTTTAATTAATTCGATTTCAAAAAGTAAATTATTGTTATTGGGACCTATATAGGTCCCTATACCTAGCATTATTGCCCTACTGCTGATTCCGACGAAGCCTTTTGTGCAAATTTTTTCCATACCAAAATGAAAATTAAACTGAAAAAAGTCCTTTATATCTTTCTATTAGCAAATTATGTTATAAACAGTAAACAACAAGTGGAAAGATAATAATAAAAAACTGCAAAAGCTAACAGTTATATATACATATTTATGTCATTTATATTATTTATATCCCTTTGTCGTGACGCATGTTCGTTCGAGCTTCAAACCACAACGATTCTAAATAAGTTGCACGACAAAAAACATTAAAATTAAATCTTTGTCAAATAGACGCCTGCGACCCAGTCGTGCCTTTTATTTTAATTCAAATTCAAAAAAAGAAAATAAAAAAAAATTATGAAATGTTATCCAGGTCTTCAAAAGACCTTATTTGGATGGGATCACTACCTTCAATCTTACTCATTAGAATTCTAATGTTTTTTATCCATACGTATTTATATAAATTTTCTTTCTTAATAGACTTATTTATTTATTTATATATTTATTTATTTATTTATTTAATTCTAAGAAGATAACTGGTTTGCTATCTTGATTTTTACCGCTTAACCCTCTACCTTTCCTTTTTTGTACAAAGTACTTTCTTATATCGCAATCATTCACCTCAACATACATTGCTTCACGGAAGATCTTTTGTGCGACGCTTTTTGAGTTGTCGTCATTGACTAAGCGATGTCCGTTGATTGTAATGCAGTTATCTAATTGACTTTGTTGTTGCCAATGTAACCTGTTTTCCAAAAGATGAACTCTAGATTTAAGCAATTCATTCTCCTTAGTTAAAGCTGACTGAAAAACTAGAAATTCTTTATTAATCGCTTCCAGATTTGCAATTTTTTTGTAGATAATTTGAAGGGTAATTTCACTTTCATTCCCCACATCTGTTGCACATGCCTAATCTGAGAAAGTCCTCTCATGTGCTGGCACCAACTCACCTTCGATCATATTAATCAAGATCATCTTTCAAAAGACCGACACATGCACCATGAAATGACTAATTACAACCACAACACGAAATTCGCAGTGCATCGTTTTTTGATATTTTTTTTAACACTCTGTGCAATTCATATTAGAAAGTAAGCTCTACTCAACGAGATGCGCACCCCACGACACTCAGAAGTATAATGAGCTTTTGACCTCTTTACATAGAGAGCCAGCGTTCTATGAAACTGCTGCTGCTCGGTACCCGGTATTCTTGCGTTAAGACGCTATTTTGCATTCATCATCAAACCATTCGGTCCGATCTCTGCGACTACTAACCTAAGATGGTATCAGCAAAATACTTATGACTTTGTTCTTAAAGCGTTACCATTTTTCATCTACGCTCGGCAGGCAGTTCCCAGGACTTACTCTTCCGTAATCGAATTCTTTCAAAGCAATGACTCAAGGTATTCAGGTATCAGGTATCAGTGTTGATTTGAAACTGAGCGGCGGATGCATTACTTCTTCGCAAAGCAATTGGCCCTCTATACACCATACCAAACAAGATAGTGATTCTAGTCAATGTTAACACCTCTATACGTTCGTATCGTCATCTTACTAGAGTAATGGTGACGATGTACCAATAATGTGGTTAATTTCATTATGAGTCATCTCATGTTTCCCTTTCATAAAATTTAAAATCAATCTCCTTAATGTAAATAAGCTAACATGCTTGTATTTTCTGTAAAAAATATTGAACTTGTAATAAAAGAAAATCGACTTTTCATTATTTTGATGCTACTTACATACAATCAAAACTCAAAACCACCAAGCTTTTTCAACTCAATTACCATTTTTAAAACACCTTTTTCAATTCCAGAACTCTAGTAATCCAAACAGATTTTTTAAATTAAACTTCAAATATAAACATACAGAAGCCACCGAACATTAATTTATATTAATCCCTGACATGTGAATTTTATTTCGTTGCAATAACAGAGCCGCTCCTCTTTACTAAAATGCAAATTCGCTCCAAAAAAAAAAAAAAAACAGGCTTAAATTAAATGTATCCTTTTTAAAAGATATTTTCACAAATTTAATTTACCCGGTACGCATCAGCACTTAAATAAATAAACAAAATGAGTCCTGAAAACACATACAGCAGGAGTACCCTTGTGATCCGTGTGTTGTTTGCATCTGATTTCCATATATCTGTTTTCCAATAAACCTTCCGTTCATTATATTGATATCGAGGCTCCCCGACCCCCCCTTTTTAAAATATTAATTCAACCGGACAGCAATTCGGAAATGAAAAATATTCAATCGACGAATCTGAATGCACAAGCTATCCGATGGATGCGATTTTACATATAGATTTTCATTTTGCCAAATGGCTTTATGCTTTCGGGCTTAATGCAGTATGTCGGCCGCTAATCTAGATTGAAAAACCTTTTCAAATCCTTCCAGCAGTCGGGAGCAATGTAAAGGGGCATAGTACTCGTATCTGCCACAGATACCCACATTCACTTTGCATCCGAATAAGCGATTGAATTTCGTTCGACAACCGTAGTTGGCATTTTTAACAATCGAATCTCAATTTCAAAAGATATGATGCAATGAGGTACACTTAGTGCTTGGTGGTGGTGAGGTGGCTGTGGCAGTTGCATGAGGTTAGGTTATGTAAAAGTTTCTTAGTATGTTTCAGTGGAGCGATTGCATAGTGCAAAGTTGCAAAAACAGCGGTAATATGATTCTTTTTCCGCGTTTTGCTTTTCATGCTAAATGAAGCTTATTTTGCTTTGTATGGCCGCCGCGTTGCCACATAGTTTTGAATGTGACGCACAAAATAAAACTTATTTTATAAAGAAATAAGTTCCAATAATTTTCCTTTAGTTTTTTTCAGTCCAAAGTAAATAACGTGAATTCAATTTACGAAATCGATGTTGACTTACAGTCATCGTTTAAATTTCATGTAAATTATTCAATCAATCATTTTTTTTTTTCATTTTATGTAAATACATTTGTATTTCGTGTATCTTCTTACTCATTTAAAATATTTTCTTACGAATTCAGATCACGAAGAAGGTTTTAACCAAAATGTTGCAGTTTCATTTACCAAACAAACAATGACTACCGGCAAAAGTATCTGTATTCAGTGTACATCTTGTTAAATTTTATTATTTTTTTTTTTGTAATTTTCGGGAGCCATGGAAATGAAATAAAATTTCTTTTTAAATACACAGTCAGTCCCCTATTCCCCTTCTCGCCACCTTCTACTCACCCAAATGCTTCTTAATTAACATTCACCAATCGATTATTCAGCGGATTTTTTTATAGCTTTAGTGACTTGCTGCCATTTTTCGAATTAAGAAACTTGTCAATGCCATTTCCGACATCTGGATGAGTTGGGTATGTTTATATCAGCCATCAATTTGGTTTATCAGCGTTTCAGGTGTCAGAAAAATCAAGCGAACAATAGAACAAAAAAAAAAAAAAACTGTGAGAACGTGGGGGTTGAAAAGTTTTACGCATTATGGCGGGGACATTTGCATTTGTTTAATATGGCACAGTGATAACACGAGGCCAAAGAACTCAGAACTAAGTGAAGCCATTAGATGATAACTAAGTAATGAACTAAAATGTGTTTTATAATAAAAAAACATATGTTGTGTGCTTAGATTGTATTGTGACGTCAAACAAAGTCTTTAAGAAACGTACCCGATTGGGGAACTATAGTGAAATGCCGAAGTCATAATAAAAATAGTTTTAGACGTTTAACAATGGTTTCTTACAGCATAGAATAACGTATGAATTTATAGTAGATTTGAAGGCAGCTTTTGACAAAATCTCGAGGCAATTATTGATGTTTAAGCTACGTGAAATGGGAGTTTCCACAAAATTTGTAAATCTGCTAGAGAGTGTATATTCTAACACACAATCTGCAGTGTGGACAGGAAAGGAAATGTCAGAATATTTTCAAACACATTTTGGGGTGAAGCAGGGATGCTTGTTATCGCCACTTCTTTTTTCACTTTATATAACGACTTACGTGAGCACATAGAAGGAGGACTAAATGTTGAACAATTAACGATACGAATTTTGCAGTATGCTGACGACATGGTAATCTTAGCAGACGATATTAAAGTTACACAGATGATAGTTCGTCTTGAAGAGTACTGCGATAAATGGAGTCTGGAAGTTAACCTTTTAAAATCAGAAATGATGGTTTTCCGAAAGGGTGGTCGGTTACCAAATCGAGAAAAGTGGATCTTCAAAAGAGAGGTAATTCGTATTGTGACACACTACACTTACCTAGGTATTCTTCTAACTCCAAAAATGAGTTTTGCAAAACATGTACAGAAAAGGAACAGCAGCAAAGAGTAGTATCAACGCTACATGGAATTGTTTTCTTAACAAAAGGAATATAACTCTTCTTGGCAGTATGCAGAACTATTCAAACTTATAGCGCTCAAGTCTGGGGATTTGGAATGTTTGAAGAGGTCGATTAACTACAACGATATTTTCTTAATTTTTTTTTAAAATTGCCGTCAAACACTCCTAGCTATGCCTTATCACTTGAGACTGGAGCAGAAAATGGACATTTTTTCACACTGGATATACACCTTAGATTTGTCAAAAAAAAAACAATGTTTAAATACAGCAGTACCAGGCTGCTTTTTGGGTGAAAGAAATAAATAATATGGGAAACAGATTCGGCGTACATTGGCATCTGACCATATGTGAAATAGACTGGAACAATAAGAACTTACAACTTCTCGATGGACTCAAATTAGAGCCTCGCCACGAAATAGAACGGAGAGCAAGGGAAAGTAGCATAAGAATTTACAAGCCCTTAGATTACTCGCAAGGTCATAATTATATTAATGGAGATTTAAACCTAAGTAAAACAACTTGGATTTTTAAGATGCGATCTCATTCACCTCAATGGAAACAGATTTGGAGGACAGGAGTCATCTTTATGCAGCATGTGTAAAATGATGGAAGAAGAAATAATTCAACATTTCCTCGGAAGATGACCCGTCCTTAGGAAATTCAGATTACGTTACTTTGAAAAGACAGTGTTGAATGAAAATGAACTAATAACAATTCTTAATGGTGGAAACGTGACAAATTTGAACAGATTAGAAATATCCTATAGAAAACAACTTATTACAGAATTCAATTAAATAAAAATAGAATCAAACTTGCTTTTCATGCTTCTTATGTAAATAAAGTAAAAGATAAAGTAATTAATTAATACGAAAAAAGTGCAATACAATAATATCAATAGAAGTTATCAATTACCCGACAGACGACTTTTATATCATTGTCGTAAGGTTTTTGTTTCTTAATTTGTATTTACTTTGAATTCAATTCAAATTCAATTCAAAGTAAATACAAATTAAGAAACAAAAACCTTACGACAATGATATAAAAGTCGTCTGTCGGGTAATTGATAAAAAATTGATAAAAAAATTAAAATATGTAAGAAAAGAAAAAATGAAAAATAAAAAATCATCTACTACTACTACTACTACTACTACTACTAAATACAGCATACAGCACTTTTTGAGTTATATCTATCTCAAAGCATGTTTCCATATCTATGGAAAGGCTCATTAATTTTTGCAATCCATAAACAAGACATTAAAACTTAAGTTATGAACTATAGGCCCATTGTAAAACTATCATGCATTCCAAAACTATTTGAAATTTTAGAGTGTGACTCCTTTTATTTCCACTGTAAGCCAATATTCATCCCCGCTCAGCAAAGATAGATTCAATACAACAAATCAAATCGAATTTGTGCGTCCCATCTCGAGAAACGAAATTATAGAGTTCTCTTTCGAAACTGTCTCTAAATTTATCCATACCACATACGGTGTTCTTCAAGGAAGCCACCTTGGACCTTTGCTATTTGTTTTTTTCTGTTAATGATATTTGCGTCATCTTAAAAGGTTCTAAGCTTTTCGTGTTTGCAGATAACCAGAAAATCGACGGTCAATATTTTAAGAAAAAGTTGATCGACATTTTCTTAAAAAAATAAATTGCACGGCTGGGTCGCACGTACTTGCTCATATGTGCGGTCACATCGTCGAATAAATTTAAAAAAATGCACGACTGGGTCTTACGAACTTGTTCGTATGTTAGATAATTGCTTAGTGGCTGCATATGTATGTATATAAGGAGTGTTTTTCTTAGACGTGTGGTTTTCAAGAAGAAATAAAATGCCAAGAACTTAGCTTTATTATAAAGATAAGGGTTTGCATTATGGTTTAAAATTGATTTCGGTGAAGTGACCGTCGCGGCTGGCTCGAATAAATTCCAGCCGAGGCCCAATTTTCCCAATTTTGCGAAAATCGGGATCGGTGGCCATCTCGTTTTGGGCCTATTCACCGAACGTGTGACGCGCTTCAATTCTTGCACGAGTTGGATTTTGTAAGCCCGCAAACAATGATCCTTCCGCAAAATCTTCCATAAAGTGGATGGGCACAGCTCCAATTGCTGCGCGCGATGGCGGATGGACTCATTCGGGTCTTCTTCGATACTTTGCTCTACCAATTCGAACCATTATTTTGGTAATAAATTTGCACAATTTGCAAACTTGTTTAGAAGTAAGTCTATTCATTATGAAATGGCAAACCAAACTGAGCATAAATAAAGTGACAGCTGTCAAAAAGACCAACTTCGAAAAAAGTATTGCCAGATTGAAAACCACACGTCTATTAAAATAAACAAGTATTTTTTTTTTAGAAAATTCTTTCATTTTTTTAATTAGTTTAAGAGTTTTCTCGAAATAAAATTTGAAAACTAAATGTCTATCGAAGAAAAAAAAATATTGAAAATCGTTCGACCAGTTTAAAAAGGCTTTTTTTTTGAAAAACTTTTCGAAAAATATTTTAAATTTTTTTCTAGTATTTCTAAGGAAATCTGTAGTTTTCATCCGGGAAAATTATTTTAAAAAATTCAATCCACCTATTTTCAAAATAATTCGAAAACCAATTTTTTTATAAATACATTTTAAAAAATCAAAAAAAAAACAAGTTTTTGAAAATTTTGAAATGCGATATTAATTGAAATATATTTCTGTGTGCAAAATTTTATTGATATCGGCATAATAGTTTACGATAAAACCGCATTTGAAAAAATCGGTTATATGAGAGGTACCGTTATAGAACAAATTTCGAAAAATGTATTCTAACTGAAAGATGTATTGTTGTAAAAACTTAGCACCGTGAAAGTTTTATCAAAATCGTTAGAGCCGTTTTCGAGAAAATCAAACAACAAAATGGCAGGTACCGTTATTTTTCGATCTAGAGTAAAAATGAAAACCATCACCCGAGATACTACCTAATTAATACTTACTATTAAGTTTGAAGCAAATCAGCCCATCCGTTTAGGCTGTAGAGGCGCGAACAGACAGACAAACGGACGGAATTTCCGGACCCACTTTTTTCAACTTCTCTATTAAGGTAATGTCATGTTTGATTGTTTTTTTTTTTGACGAATCCATGACTTGCATTATAGTACCTATAATCGCAAGTAAAATAGGGATACATGATGACATGGAGTCAATGGAAAATTTAGCCTTTACGTAATGCCAAATTACATAAAATGTATACAAAACAGCATTTCGGACAGACTTTTTTGTCTGTTTGGCGATAAAATGGCAACTTCCGGTTGCGTTTTTGGTGCTGGACCATCCTAATTAAGAATCTGCTGGTCGGACTAACTTAATATGTGCCAACCATGCGTCCCACCACTTTTTTACTTGTGATTATAGGTACTATAATGCAAGTTATGCATTCGTGCAAAAAAAATTGAGATAAAAACCAAACTAGATATTACGATGATAGAGAAACATATTTGAGTTATTGCAAAAATTCTATCTGTCTGTCTGTCTGCTGTCCGTCTGTACCTATGTATTCTGGAATACAGCCTGAACGGTTAGATCAATTTGGAAAATGAGGTTGTTTTGACATTTCAATCAATTTTTTTTAGCACAAATATTAACAGTACCTGTCATATATCCGTTATGTAAAACTTATTTTTCTCGAAAACAGCTCCAAGAATTTTTATGTAAAAAATCAGTGTGCTTTTGTAGATAAGCGTTATATTTTGGTGTATATTATATATATATTGCTATCATAGGACCGTTATTTTTACTCGACTTTCTCATGAACTGTTCAACCGATTACAACCAAAATTGATATTCTGGAAGATGTGGGTAGCCTTAGTAATTTTAATTTAAAATATTTTCGAAAACTTATTTTTTGTATTTTTTTTTAATTTTAAAATTTTTTTTTTTGAAAAATCGATATTTTGAAAACGCGTAAACGAATTTTTTTTTAAATTATGTTTTTAAATGAAAGTTATTTTTGTACTAAAGTAAGCATTTTTGAATTATTTGTTTTTTAATTCTTAACAAAAGTTGTTAAATGAAAACCGTTTTATTTAAAAACTGTTCCTACGATTTTTAAAAAAAAAATCACACTGTTTCACACTTCTTATAGAAATAAAATGGCGTTTAATTTTTTTCGCTGAAAACTCTTTTACGTACATTTTACAAACAATCAAAAGTCACAAAAATGGAATAAAAACTTTAAAGTTCTTATATTTATCAAATTTTATTCGACGCTATGACTTCAGATAAAAGCAAGTACTTGCGATCCAGTCGTGCAATTTATTTTTTTGTTGCTTACTGTGGAACAAAGTTTGCTTGGGTGCTCCCACGAGATTGTGTTTAGTTCAATCATCGATTCTGGAATAAATATCAATGCCTGGATGTTTTTTTCGCAATCATGCTTCAACAACTGAACGGATTTGATTAAAATTTTGAAGGTATATGTGTGAGGTTCAAATTTGTGAAGTTTTGTAGTTACATGGATGAGTTACTTGATTTTTGTTTTTTTTTTATTATTAATTATTCTATTTCGAAAAATTGTGGTTCTTGTGGGAGAAATCTGGAAAATATTCCTTTATGGATTTTAATTTAGAAAATAAAGTTCAATAAAAAATGTCTAGTGAATAAATGAAGTATGAAGTACATGGCATGCTGCCATTGATTAGAAGATAAGTAGTATTGTTTTGGGCAATAACCACGACTTATAGACAAATTTTCGGGGCTTACCATCCGCAAGTCCTTATCGGCGATCACGTTGATCTGCTATTTCGGTCGTAAAAGAGGGGATATAGAAGGTTCCTTTACGATCGAGACATTATCGCACGGAGCGGAACAGGCTGCCTTCGGTAAGGACCGGAGGGAAGTTTTTAATCAAGTCCAACAGTTTTAGTATTTTTACCTTTAAAGTTGCTGTCGACTTTTTATTAGATACATATGGTCGACTTATGTAGTTGTAAGCAAGTTATATTTAAGCTTGGTTGGGCATATAACAAAATTGCTTGCTGTGGCTATTTCAGATTTGAGTATTTTTAGTTTATTTTAACTAGTTTAAGGTAGAATACAAAACCGATCATTTAAATAATCATTTTAACTTGCGATTATAGGTACCAAACGTAAGTTATGCTTTCGTTTCGTTTGATAACAATCAAACATAACATTACGATGATAGATGTAAGGCTAAAAACGGTACCTCCCATAGGAGAATTTTTTTCTTCGACTTTCCCGAGAATTAGTTAAGCGATTGCAATCAAAATTGGTATTCAGGGAGATATGCATACAGCTGCGAACATGAAAATAGAAGGGTTTTTGGTTCTGCACTCGAAATTCAAAAATAGATACAGTAAAAGGCCAAAACTTAAGTTTCCTTAAGAGAAAAACAGTTATAGAAATAATGCCATCCTTTATGAGGATTATAGTGGTCGTTTAAACATGGTGGATCAAAAAGACAATGGTAGGGGGGTGTTTTTCTTTCTACGGCGTTGGTTCAATACAAAAGATCAAACATTTAAAACGTTAGTACACGATGCTAAGAAATGCCTTACTTGAAAAAAGCAATCCAAACCGCTTTGTTAGTTTTACCACTAGAACGTTGCAGGCGGTTGGTGTTGGTGAACTCTTTGCCTCGACGTTGCAGAGCTGTCTCTGATCACCAATTGTGTTTATTCATTTATTGAGTTTGTTTAAAAAACACAGATTCAGGGTTACCATTTGTCGTTGTTGGAAATTATAATACCTTTTTCATTGGTTTTTGCTATGGAACTTTCAGAATTGAAGCTTTTTTAGAGCTTCTTGTGAGCATATATTTTATAATGATCACTACGGCAACTATATGAGAGCTTCGAAATGGAGATAGCTTATTAAAATTAATAATAGTTAGTGTGAAAGGTAAATATCCTATCTTCCCTGAAATTAAATATATATGTTGAACAGAGCAATTTGTTTTTGACGTTGCTTTCAATGTCTACTCTACTCTGAATCTAAAACCACTGCTATTTTTCTATTATACTTGGAATTAAAATTTTGTAGTTTTTTTTATTTTTTAACTGCTTTATAGTTAAAAAATAATTCATTATGTATTTTTCTCAATTATTTTAATGAAAACAAAATAATATTTGTAAATACATTACATATGTACATATATAAATAAATTACAAATATACCATTATTTCGTTTGTTTTTAAACCCAAAGTAATTTCACATTGAAATATTTTGCAATACAAGTTTGTTTGTATTGATTTTTTTTTGTTTTTTTTAAATAATCAATATTTTAAAAACGTGTAGGTTAATTTTTTTTAAATTTTGTGCTTCATTTCTTAAATTTTATTTTTTTTAATATTAAAAACAGTTGTTAAAAATTCATACGTTTTCACATTTCTTAGAGAAATAAAATGATTAAGAGAGAATTGATCAAGTATATATTTAAGTTTTTGAAAATTAAATTTGGCTTCCGTTATTTATGAAAGCGATTAAAAACAATTAATCCAGATTTTTAAATGCTCCCGACGCCGACGTTTAGTTGGCTGTTTTCCAACTTCTACAGTGAAATTTTATTGAAAGATCTAAAAGTTAATACAATGACATTTTTCGGCATTTTGCAATAAGATTTAATTTGTAAATTTTTCTATGTATACATAAGTACAGAGTATTGAGAATAAAAAAATGTCATTGCATTAACTTTTAGATCCTTTAATAACATTTTCTTAAAGAAGTTGGAAAAAGTTGACGATGTGACCGAAGATATGAATAATTCAATTGCACGAGCCAGTCTTTTTGCCTTTTCTTAAAACTTTGAACTTTGAAGTAAGATATAATAAAAAGAAAAAAATATATTAAAACATTTTCATCTAAAAAAATAATACGATACGAGCCTACCTAACGTAGGCTATATCAAATAAATTAAATAATAAATAACTAAATGTGTTGACGCGCCAGCTCCTTAAGGAGTTAAGGCCTAGTGACTTATAGTCTCAACCATTCCAGTGGGTGTGTTGTGAATCTGCAAGAATGAAAGGGACCTACAATTTACCGCTGAGTCCGAACGGCTACATGAGATGCACTTTTTCGAGACAAATTTTACTCTTAAAGGTTTTGTCAGCTCCTTGCAAGAGGCAGTATCCCGGAAAAAAAACCATTGCTCTTAGGACATAAAGCACGAAACAGATTGAACCAGGATCAGCACCGTCATCAGCAGTGCTGTTTGCTGTTTGCTGTTGACGGTGCTGGTGCTGTTGCTGGTTCAATCTGTTGCTGGTCTATTCTAGCTTGAGCAATTGAAATACAGTGTAAGAACATGAACCTGGAAGGCCGAGTAAAAAGTAAACTATACAACTATCGTCAAGAAGTGTCACTTCCACCGTGAGGCGTGAGTGTATGCGTTTAAGGCTGACCCATTTGTTTTCAAGCCATACTGATCAAAACCCTAAGGGTGTGTTCACATCAAAGAAACATATGTTTAAAAAACATTTCTGAATTGTTTTCCATTTGTTTAAAAATCATTTCAGGAATGTTTCTGAAATATTTTTTTTTTTTTGCTTTCATAAACATTGAAGGTGTATCCATACCAAAGAAACATGTTTTTTAAACATTTCAGAAACAATCAAAAAACATTTCAAAAATGTTTCTTTGTTTCTGAAATGTTTTGTAAATGTTTTGAAATGTTTATTTAGTTCTGGAAGCTTTGCGAAATATTTTTGAAATGTTTCTCTGTTTCCGCTTCCCTTCCGAACGCAAAACTTTTTTTACTTTTCAAGCATTTTAATCTAGTTGACAGGTTTTTTGTTTTTATTTGTTTGTATTTTGTTCATGATGACAAAACGTGTCGCTATGATTGCTACTTTTTTACAAACCATCTTGAAGTACAAAACTGAATACATAAAATAGGAAACAAATAAACATTTCAGAAATGTTTCTGAAAGTAAAAAAAAAAAAACATTTCCTAAACATTTACAAAACATTTCAAAAACAAAGAAATATTTCTGAAATGTTTTTTAAATGTTAAAAAAAAAATGTTCTTTACTGTGGACACACCTTAATAAGCAACTAACCAGGAGCTACTGTTTCTGCCCTTTTGCTTTAAAACTGTGTCAATATTATCTGAATTAAGTTTTGTATACATTTTTCAGCTGTTTTCGTGGGAAGTTTTTTCAAGGCGAATTTGATTAAACATTGAATATCAATATTTTAATGAGATGAATGTTAAATTTTGATTGTTTATTACTTTTAAATTCAAAGCATCTAGTTGTCTATATAAATAAAAGGATTTAGTTAAAAAAATAGCTAGTTAAACCTGTATTCACTTCAAAAAAAAAAGTTTTGATCTAAGAAAACCAAACTAATTAAAACATTTTAATAAAAAAAAATACATACGCAAAATGTTGCATACTTTAATTAGATACATTATGTTGATTGTCTCTGACCGATCTTTTGGTTCCTCGATTAGAATTTATGATCCAAAAAACAAAGTTGGATGTGATGTGTTTCCTCACTTCAGTTCGCTCATCTTCAATTAACAAAATTATATCTGCGGAATGTTTCCATTCAAAACGAATGAAATTACGCATCAGATACAAATTTATTTAGTGAAGTAGATTATTTTCAGCGGCAAGATAGATTGTTTTGCTTTTGTTTTTTTTTTTTTTTTATTAATTTTAAATGGATCTGTGCCATAAATTTTGGATTTCTAACGCCATCATCGCCGCGCCGCGCTGGCCTGCTTGATTGATCATCATGGCCAGATCGTGTGTAAATATTTAAACAATTTTTTTTGAATTGTAATCTTTTTGTCAGTCTCAATATTTTGTGTTTATTTTGTTAGTTACAACAAAAACTAGGAATACATAATCAAAATTACATTTACATTTTTTATTTTCGGTAAAGATACTTTTGTATCGTTTCCTGAGCTTAGTAGTTTCTGTGGGTGATTTGTTATTTACATGATGGAAGGTTTTTCTTTGTATCTGGACTGGACAGTTTATCACGTTAATTGTGATAAGAACTAGACTTTGACAGAAATGCTTGGTTACTAAATGAAGTGATAAATGTTTGGTAGTGGGTGATTTTGCTTTTAGGGTTGGTAATATATATGTATGTATCTATAACTCATTATCGACACAGAGAGAAAAAAACAGTTAAAATTATTGAAAGCAAATTTAAATTCAAGTTAATTTGATTTTTACGTTCCAAGTTTAACTGCAATTCGTTTAATTAGAACAATATATAAATCAATAATAAATTCAAGTTCAAATAATGTTGTCGTTTTAAAATGTCAACAAATCAACAAGTTATACCATACCCTGCCAGAAAGGTAAATTGCTTTTGAATAAAAAAAAAAATAAAATAAAAAAAGGTGAACTTGAACTATAAATGAGCTGGTTACTGAAAATAAACTAAAAAAAAGGTATTAAAAGAGCATAGCGAACAATACTTTGTATCTGAAATATTTTAGAAAGCAAAATTGCCCGCAAGAGCTTAAAAAAACTCTTTTTTTCAATCGAACCTCCCTAATTCAATTAATCAAACCCTGCGTTACAAGTGAAGGCTTATTTTACATTTTGCCTTCAAAAACAAAGTAAGAGACAAACAATCGCTGACCTAGTTTTACGTTGCATTGTATAAATTGTAAATAACGTGACAAAATTATATAACAAAAAAAAATGTTTAATTGGCGTCATTGACTTCACCCTAAAGCATCTGGAATATATTTTTTGTATCATTCTGATAACACCCCCCACCCCCAACCCTGAATAACGTCCTTGGCGCACTTTTATTGAAGTTGATTTCAATAAAAAAAAAGAGTCATAAAACTAACTAGTTACAACAGCATAGGTACAGTTTTGTATAAGCACACCAGCGATGAAGCTAGAAAGTAGTGTGAAACCACTACAAGAAGTGAAACCATTTCAATTAATTTGTTTTTTTTTTTTAATTAGCGCGCGCACAAGGAATTATCTGTTTCCCTTTTAATGTAGAGCACACTGCCCGGGCATTAGAAAGATAGGAAGGGGAGGGACAGGAGGTGTCGATTAAAATTGGTTTTGAATGCTTGTGGAACAAAATGGCAAGGGAAAACATCGCCGGGTAAATATTCCGAATTCGTGTTGTTCGGCTAAAAAAAGAATCCCTATATTTCACGGTAACTTTTAAGGAGAGGAACGCAGCTGGCTACTTCGAGTGAACATTTTTTTTAAAGAAACGATAAAATAAGGAAAAACATGAAACATTGCGTCGGTGTTCGAGAGGTGCAATTGTTTCAGTGGCCGTTCTATTTCCTATTAATTTTAACGCTCTTTTTTGTATTCTATCAAGCAGGTGAAGCGATGTTTGCGAAGAACCTACCAAGGGTGAGAGTTATTCTCGAGTTTTAGGCTTATAAACGCTTTATAAATTGAAGCCAGATCAGAGGGGGGGGGGAAACTTCCTGCATCGATACAGAAACCTAAGCACTTAGCAGCATTTTAAGCGGTCTCAAATTTAAGATTGTTCCAACGGAGATCATCGTTGACACACATACCGAGTACTGAAAGCTTTTCGGTTTCTTCGATGCAAGTGCCATTCATGAACAATGGCATTGGGGTATGCTAAGCTTTAACGACAGAAGACAGCATTGAGTTTTCAAAGCATTAAAGTCCACACGATTCTTATTACCCCATTTGACAACACTGTATAAATCGGAGTTTAATAAGCTTGACCTACGGTACCATTGCAATTGTACGTTCGAAGGCGAAGGACGTGAATTATCGAACGAATATCAAAAGCAGAGGGTAGAGTCGTCAGCAAAACAATTTAGTGGAGTAGAAGTAACAGACAGAAGATCATTTATAAAAATGAGGAAAAAAAAATGAGGTGGGGCACACCAGCATATATTTTGTGGGAATCAGACTTGAAACCGTCCAATACAACTTATATTGAACGGTCCAGAAGATAGCTTCTAATCCAACGAACAAGAGTATCATCGATCCCAAAAGCACGCATTTTTGATAAGAGAGCTTCATGCCAAAATCTATCAAATGCCTTCGAGATATCAAGAGCAATAATCTTATTTTCACCAAAGCGATGTAAAGATTTGTTCCACTGTTCGGTGAGATATGCCATCAGATTGTCAGTGGAACGGTTGCTGCGGAAGCCATACTGACGGTCATGGAGAAGCTTTCGATCCTCGAGATATTCCTTAAGTTGACGTTTAATCAGCGTTTCGATGACCTTAGAAAGAAGGGATGTCAGTGCTATGTGTCGGTAGGAGGAGGGGGAGGATGGGTCACCATTCTCTGGACAAGTGCTGTTTTCCATTTTCTAGGAAAGATTCCAGAAGAGTAGGAGCGATGGAAAAGCTTACGCAGTGGCTTTGCCAGTGTGGAGAACACCTCTTCAGAAGAATCGGGGGTATACCATCCGGGCCAGCGGATTTGTGTATATCGAGATCTTTGAGAACTCTTGCTACAGTACGAGTGCGGAAAAAAATCTGTCCCATGGAAAAATTTACATTCTCAAGTACAGGAGGGGCAACGAAATGGGCTGCGAGCGAATTTGCCTTCTCTGAAGAGTAGACAATAGGTTTGTCATTAGCGATGGAACCGAAGATGTTGAGGAGTTTTTTAATATTTTTTTACAAATGACCAAAAATGTTTACTGCCTTTGAGACATTGCAGAATTTTTAGCCGTAATTCTTGCTCAAGCAAAAATTTAGTTCTTTCAATAAGGGAGTTGCATGAGTTCCTTGCTTGTTTGTGCTTTTTCCGATTTTCCTCTGTAGGGTTGGCTTTGTAAGATCAGAAACTTACTTCTTTGAGTCTGATAGCTTCTTTGAACTCAGATTTAAACCAATACTTTTCTTTAGGCTTGATGCATCCTTAGAAGAATCACATTTGTGATCATTTCAGTACTGGCATCAATGTCACTATCGAGGAAGCATAGTGACCAGTTAAAGTTTGGGAACAAAATATTCAGTCCGTCCCAGTTGGCTTTCTCGTATTGCCAAACGGTCCTGATGGGGTGTTTTTTCTTTAACTAGATGGGTGGGGGACGAGAAATTAGCTGAAATGACACAATGGTCTGAAGTACCAAATGAAGAAGTTAAGAAGTAAGAAACAAGTCAAGAATATGGGCGGCTTACCCAGCAACATCCGGTATTCGCGTTGGCACATCGATCAGTTTGGTAAGATGATGTAGGCCGGCATACCTTTCTTCGGGTGTTGTCTGGCCAGAATAGCGGAGCCAATTGGAATTGTGTACATTGAAATCGCCCGCAATTATGATTTCAGTGCGAGGACAAAGGGAAACAATTTTCGAGATGAAATCAGACAGCGCATCAAACTCGTTACAAGTCGAATAACTTTTAAGATTTGGACTCCTATAAATAAAACAATAATGAATGATATGCTTGTGGACAGTGAATTTGTGCCACAAGAAGTTAAAGTCCGTGTTGAAACACTGCACGTATTGGGGAAGGCTCTGGCAAGCAATATCATTCCTAACATAGACCACGAGACCATGATGGGAAATGAGTAACGGCACCAAGCTATACCCATGTAGAGCAAATTCTGATAAATCAGTATTTACTCCAACCTGAGTTTCAGTTAATGCCAAACCAGCTAGCCTGTATTGAAAAGTGTAGAGGTATACGTGAAAGAAATTCTTCCTTACACCGCGTACATTAGAATAGACGTCAGTATAAAAGTCAGAAAAACAAAATTAGAGCAGAGTAACCAATACCAACAACGGGGGTTATTATCGGACAGGAGGACATTCACGAAGTCATGAAGTACAACTATTTAATTAGTTTAGTTTTGTGTCACTCGATGGTGAGACGTACCTGTAGGCCTACAATAAAAAGCATGAATACACGCTGTTATATGTCTGTGCAACGTCATAGGCCATTGTCAACTATTTTCTGCGTTATATCCTTAAAAGACGCGTTTGCCATTTAAATTTGCTTAAGAGTAGGTACCACGCAAAAGCAAACTCAAATTTTATGTGGAACGGTTTGCATGTATTTTGGTGTATAAAATATTCCTTTGACTATTGTTGTGTTTATTAGAACGGACAATATCTCAAAGATCTATTTGCCTTTTATAAAAAAAGATATTTTAAATTTTTTTTGTAATCAATTTTAAATTTTGAATGTTTGGAATATATATATTTTTTTGTTTTTGTGACGCCTTGTTAAAAAAGTTATTTGACTTCATTACCTTTTATACCTAAGAATTTGTATCAAATAGTGAATTCATAATGTCTTTTAATAAATGTCCTCTATTTTTCATAGTTTTTGAGATTTTTGTTAGAAAGAAATAATAAGATAATCAAAAAACAAAAAATAATAGTTCAAACGATATATTGCTTTCTAAAAATAAAAATAAAAATAATATTTAACCCATTTCCCATGAGTTTAAGCAAACGTCCTTCTAGACTTTATAAACTTCCCGTTTCACAAAGAGGTGTTAATTTTTTGTAAGCTAAATTAATACTTGACTCAACTATTTGTTTCATTAAAATCAATATTTCAATAAAACAACATTGAGTTCAACTGTTTTGAATTAAGCTCAGTTCCAGAATTTGAAATCGTGGCTTAGGCATTGTACTGTTACTCCTTAAAAGTAAAATGAATGATGGAATGTTCCGAAGGGTCAAAGGTTGATATAACCAATGTTTCATAAAACCGATGGTTCAAATAGTTTACTCAACCGACCTCATATAGCTAAAGATTGGTGAAATCAGATGTTCATTTAGCCGAATTTGATAAAGTTTATATAACCGGTTTAACCCAGGTTTTATTAAATCGAACTTTACAAGGTGAAAGTTTCTATAACGAAAAGTTCATATAAAATAAAGTTCATGTAACCGATGTTTAATATAACTGAAAGTTTATATGACCAAAATTTATATAACAGGAGATTCAATAATTTGATGGTTGTACTGCAGGTTAATCAACAACAGATTTGATTGATCAAATTATCTTGAAGTTTTTAATAAGGTTCATATGATCGAACGAAGAAGAACCAAAAAGCTTCCAATTTTTGCTGTTTCTTTTATGGTTGAAGACAACATGGAAAACCTTGCTTACATTGCATTGGAAGTATAGCGTAGACTAGGACGGCTAAGGCCTTTGGGTGCGAAACTAGTTTGATGATTTCTAAACATACGAATACGAAGGGAGTTGGGAAGGTCAAGATGGCAGAAACCCTTTGGCATACAAAAGACTAAAAAGTGCTTAAATAGAATTGCGGTTAATGTTAAGAAAATGTTACAACTGTATCTGAATTACGGAATTTCCGCCTATTTAATTTAAGCGTATGCGAAATGAAGTCGCCGGAGCCGATGATCTGGCTGTCTGATCTTTCTTAAGTCCGACGAAAGACGATTTTAACTTAATAGGAACTGTCTTCAAAAAAGTAGGGGGTCTTGATGGTCCGATGTCTTAAATAAAACATCACAGTTATCACAGACAGCTATAACAAATTACTAGTTAATGGGGCTTAAAGGTGCAGAGACATGGATTTTGCAAAAAATGGATAAGGATTATGTTTTTTGCTAGGGGAAAATTCTTTGAATGGACCAAAGTCGTGCATAAGCCCTAAGTGAAAGAGGTGATGTGATGAGCAACTGCACATCGAAAACTAGAACGGATGAACACAAAAACTCAAGCTCGCCTAAGTTTTCTTTAAATTCACCCCACAAGGTTGAAAAAAGTAGTTTAAAAGCTTGATTTAGATAGTACGCTCACAAGTGGAAGAAGAATTTAACCAACTTAAACAGGCGCAGGGTCAAAAAAACATACATAATGGGCTTTTGACTAACTTAGGTGGGTTGTGTGGTATACTTTCAACCAATCAACCAATCTAAGAGTAAGAACGTACGACCCAGTTCTACATTTAAGTTTTTTCTTGCAACCACGCAATTAAATTTGCTAAAATAATTAATAAATATATATTCACTCTTTTTGACTAGAAAAACATTGTTTGAATATAGTTTTGCTCGAAATTGTTTGCCAATATTATTAATTCTGAGACAATAGTCACGTACAAAAGCTATTAATATGCCATTTATATAAAATTTGATAGTTACTTTTTGAAATTAAAATATCACAGCCAGTACGGTTGATGTTTTTAATTGCTAACTTTCCATTTATAGACTCATGTATGGGATAACGAAACGTTAAACTTACAATTTAATATAAGGATTTTTGGGTCATGTCTCCTATAAAATCCTTATATAACTCTGAATTAAGGTTAACTGTTAATATGCATACTTTGAGGAGCAGAGGTCCCCACTATTTGGTATACTTTACAATTGTTTCCATATATTTTTATTACTTCTACCGTGCAACATTTTAATCAAAATAAAGTTTTAGTTTATGAGTTAATGATATATTTATTCGCGAAATTCCATTTTCAAAATGGCGATTGGTTTTCTAGGGAAATACATTAAATTCAAAGAAATTTAGAAATTCTGGAAAATTGATTATAGAAAAATAAAAAACTAAATTTGATCATGTAGGTAGTTTTTCTTTTTACCTTCAAACGAATTTAATATTGGTTAGAAAATTGTTTGGGCCTCAAATGTGCTTTTAAAGCCAAAATCTGTAAATAAGTCACGGCACTTAAATAAATGAACAAATAGTTTTCCATCATCTCTAGTCTCTACTATCAGACTTCATGTTATTAACCATTGCCGGATTAATCATATATGGCCAAAGCAATAACTGCTTCTGGGCCCACTTTCTTAGAAGACTTTTAGATTGGAAAATAAATTTGAAGTTGAAAGTGGTTGGAACTTGTTTTCATTTTCATAGGATGATATCATTTTCCTGAATAACGAGATGAAAAATGCCCTTTGTTTTGCCTTCAAAACAGCACGTGCATGAAGCAATGGCGATCAGAAACTTTTAATGTTTACTATTGCAAAAGATTCGGGTATTGGAAGCACAGCTGGATTCGAAGGTAGTCATGGGGGTCATGACCTATGCAAAAAGAGTTGATTTTAGTTTACAAAGATTTTAATCAAGAAAAAATAAAACTGCTAAAATGTTCTATTTGACGAAACAACCTACAACAATTTGCTTTGCTTATGAGAAGAAATTTCGAAGAAATTATGACTGAAAGTCGATTGACTGCCATTACAAAATCATATAAGTAATGGAAAAACTTTGCTTCACCTATAACTATAGCAGTTGAAATTGGCTTAAGATTTCTTTTTTTATCAAATCCGGCACTGGTTTAATAAAATTAATTCAGTGTGAATTACACTTTCAATTTATGAAAATAATTAATTTAATAAAGTATTGAAAGGACACATGAAATAAAAGCATATCCTGACCCTAGTCAATGTTTCCATTAAAAACGATTTTTCTCTCATTGTCTTAGAAAGTCTAATAAATGACACTTCTCCTACAATGTTATCTTAAGATTTTTTGCAAAACATATACGACTTTAAGTTGTACAAGATTGATTAATTGAATCACTTAAGTTATACACAACTTATACAACGCACACAATTAGAGTGGAATACTTAATAAATTAAATTGTGTTTACAGAATTTGAGTCATCGGAAACCCTTATCGTTTTACGATTTCCTTATCAGTTATCACACACCCCAACCCAAAGCCAACAACGCTAACCCATATTCAGAAACCAGCCAACATACGAACCCCAAGCCTTATAAGCACACGATATATCTAATCAGCAGCGCCAAGCTATAGTTTGGGGCTGCGACCTGCGATAGAGAGGAAGCATGTGTTGAGGGCGTAAAATACTGGGGCTCAAGTTTTATAGCGAAAGTTATAAAAACTATATAGATAAGTATTAGTTAACATAAACAAGCGTCATCGATATGTAAACTCAAATATTTTCGTTTGCAGGCGGATAGTTAAATTTAACTTAGCATCAGTTTTAAATGAGAGTTATTTATTAATATACATATCAAGGGCAATACATTTTTGACGTCATTCTGTTTTTGAACCTCGACATGTCAACGTTGACAGATATCTTCATTTCTTCATAAGAATAAAGAATTCTTCTCTAGGCGCCAGAGACTATAGATCCGCTTCCGCCTAAAAGCATCTTACTTTGTTCCCCCCTTCTAAAAAAAAAAAACTATTTAACAGCGTTTTCTTTGTTTTATTATTTCACATTCACACGCTTTCATCGAATAAATTTCTAAATTGATAAAGTGTGTTGTGTATGCAAACATCGATTTAATGTATTACTTTTCTCAATTGCTGCTTATGGGGCGATTACTGGATTCGTAAAAAAGAGCAGATTTAAGGATCACCCTTCCGGATCGGAACAGTGAATTGTTGTATGATAAATGGGAAAAGTAATAGATTTAATCAGAGTTGGTATTTCCCAGAAACACTTACTTCTGTTTTTAAGAGCGAAATTACAAAATAAATAGGTTTTTATTTTTGTTCACTTATTTTTTAAGAGCAGTACTGCGTTATGAGATACAGTGACGTTTGCTCGCCCGGAAGTCCAACGTACTGGTTCAATCGAACTGAAAAAAATGCCAGATCCTATTGAATTTTTTTATTGTAAATGGATGAAATAAAAACCATACCAAGATCGAAAAAAGCTTTGATCTTTGATACTCACCACCAGGGATGGGAATGCTGAGTCCAGAAAAGGAAGTAGATTTGCAAAATATGTAGCAGATAATGAAAACAACAATTATAACAAAAAATTAATTTATTTCCATCTTATTTAATACTAGCTGACCCACCCGGAGTTGCTCAGGTGTACCATTGTTTTCTGTATCCTAATAAGAGTGCTTCCTATCACATCCAAGCATATCTTAAATCTACTAAGCTAAACATGTTAATACAACACACATTTTATTAAATCGGCCAAGCCATTTAAATACAATATTGTTGAAATGAAAATTATAGAGGTTACAGGGAAGACTACATTTTCGTAGATATATCTTCACCATAGCGCCCCCTTTTGGGTCAAAATTTTTCCAAATCATTCTAAAAATAAGAAGTTTTGTAAAGACCCTAGCGCCATCTTAAGGTTAATTACATTAGCAAAAATTAGTCCTTATAACGTCAGCTACATATCTGCTTAATAGGTCTAGCCATGTCCGAGATTAGCTGGACTAAATCAAACATCCAGAGACAAAAAGTGACTTTTTAGATTTCCAAAAATAAATCAATACAACACATTTTTAATGAAATTTGTATCGTTTTAGAAAAACCAGTTAAACGAAGTAGAAATAAGTTGCTATGTAGTAGATGCATAAAAATAAATAAAAGAAATAGATCTACTACATATGAACTAAATTGGCAGCCCTGCTCACCAGTCATGTTGACGGTAGGTGGAAGCCTACAGCCAACAAAAATTACTGGAAACGTTCTCGTGCAGATTGCAAAAAAAACAATTACTCTATAAGTCTAGCTGTAAACTCTGTTTGAATTAGAAGACGAAGAATTCAACAAAATTATTAAAAGTCGTTCAAGACGCTGCATGGTAAAACAATTCGCCATAAAAGCAAAAATTAATTTCACAGCGAGAAAAATGACTCATTTCAAAAAATTTCTTTCTCTCGAAAAAATTAAAGAACGAAAGAAATGGCAGCAATCTCCACAGCCCCTCAATATACAAAGTTTTTGAATAACCTCTCGGGAGAACTCAAAAATGTAACCCGAAATTAAGAAAATCGCAAAATTTCTAATTATATCTTAGGGGTAACGGTCCGCATCCTATTTTTCCCCTTCTGATCTGGCTACAATTTATAAAGCATTTATACGTCCTAAACTCAAGTATAACTCCCACCTCTGGGCAGGTGCTTCGCAAACATCGCTTCACCTGCTTGATAGAATACTAAATCGAGCGTTTATAGATAGGAAATAGAACAGCCACTGAAACAATTGCCCCTCTCGAACACCGACGCAATGTTTCATGTTTTTCCTTATTTTATCGTTTCTTTTATAAAAATGTTCACTCGAAGTAGCCAGATGCGTTCCTCCCCTTAAAAGTTTTTCCCGTAATACTCGTCTCGTCGTCTCGCAAGGAATGCTCATCAGTTCATCCTTGAGCCAAATTTTGGACGTACCGTGAAATATAGGGATTCTTTTTTTAGCCGAACAACACGAATTTGGAATAGTTTACCCGGCGAGATTTTCCCCTGCCATTTTGATCTGCAAGCATTCAAAACCAATGTTAATCAACACCTCCTATCTTTCCCCTTCCCTATCTTCCTAATGCCCGCGCAGTGTGCTCTACATTAAAAGGGAAACAAATAGTCACTTAGCGCGCGTTAATTATAAAAAAAAAACCCGTCAACGTTATGATTCCATTTATTCAAAGGATAGGAACGATCCTGGTTGCTGCGTTAACGTTTGAAGGAAGGTTTTTAGATTAAAACCACCTTTATGAAATGACGACTAAAAATCTGTATGATAAAATTGGAAAATCACCAGATATCGAACGACGAATAAACGACCCAAAATTCGAATTAAAAAACGATAAGATTTTACGTTAAGGGTTGGATACAAATTTATTCTTATTTTTTTTTGTAGTATTTATACATTTTTGACTAGACTTTTCGTTAAGTTTTAAAGCGAATTCATTATTAAAATAAAGATTGCGAATGACGCGAAATTTAAATTTATTTAAGAAGAAATGGTGACTGGTATAAAAGAAGCGCCATATTTAAATTCAAAAGAACAATATATGTTTTTCGTTACATTAATGTGATATTTATAACAAATATAAAACTGTATAAAAATATATATACTCGTAACTATGCTCCAACAATCCCCAAAAATTAGTACGAATTTATTACTCTATGTGGAAAGCTATTAAAAGTTGAAAAACCCAAGTTACAATCCGCATTCGAAGAAACGATGGAGGATGGGCTAAAACAGATAATAAAAAGGCAGATTTGTTTGCTGAGGATGCTTTCAAACCCTTTGATGGTCAGGAATTGTTGAATGAGCTCGGTTATATTCAATGGAGCTATGAAAACTTCCAAGATTAAAATGCCACATATTCAGAAATGCTCGACGCTATAAAATTTTAAGGAGCCAAAGCCTAGCGACTTATACTCTCAACCATTTTTGTAAATATGTTGTGATTCTTGCAAGAATGAAAGGGACCTACAATTTCCCGAAGAGTCCGAGCGGCTACATATGATGATCTTTTTCGAAACAAATTTTACTCTTGGAGGTTTTTTCAGTTCCTCGCAGAGGCAGAACCCCGGAAAAATAGCTTAGCAGTCCGACGCACTATCCACTAAGGTACTGGGTACTACGCCCGACGTATAAGAAAGCAAAAAAAAAAAACGAAAAATCTCTCGGTTAATGGCTTAGTAAATACATGTATTCTTGAGAGTTACCGAGAAAAGCAATTAATAAAAATCAACATCTAAATAATATTACGCTTAGGCTTCTACACGTTCCATGTCAATGGAAAGTACCAGGTAAAACTCTCAAGAAAAATAGGTCTTGCAGACCAATTCACTCTCTATCGAACAAGTATGATTTTTATATTTTGTATCTTTTTTTTAGCAGAAGTCGACATGTATGTAGATTACTGTAAAGCATCTTTCAATGGTTGTTTGAAGAGTTGAAAGCTCTTCTGCATAGGCTTAGAGCCGAATTTGACAATTCGAAAAGTTCAATTTAATTCAACTCAGTTCTGGGACAGAGACATCCGGATGGAATATCCAACCACGATGTCATCAGTGACCCTTGATGACAATTAAATTCGGTTTTAGAAAAAAACTGCAGTAAATAAAGTTTCATTTAATGCAGGTTTGGTCTAGTGTCTTATCTGATTGATTTAATATACATTTTAAGTCAACCTTTCCAAAAATTGTATTTAATTTGGTCAATTTGGATCACGTCAAAATGCGGAAGGTGCTGTCTTGTAATTTTGTATCAACGTACTCAACGAACATATCCTTATAATAAAATCTTGCCAACCTTCAAGTACATTTTTTTCTACATTCCAGTTGGTTGGCATTTTTTTCCAAGTTTTATCTCAACTTATTATATTCTCTAATTTCACTAACCTAATTATCGACACTTATTGTTTGTTGTTGTATGTCGTATAAAATTTTACTGCGCTGGGTATACACTTACCACTAAAACACGGCTATCGTTATTACACGTAATCCCTAAGGCCTGCGAGAAAGTATTACTCCTCTTTCCAATTGTAGAAGAGTAACGGCTTATTCCTGAGCACTTATTAGATTGTAGAAGTAACCACTCAATAAAAGATGAAGTATATAACGGGTGATTTTTTTGAGGTTAGGATTTTCATGCATTAGTATTTGACAGATCACGCGGGATTTTAGACATGGTGTCAAAGAGAAAGATGCTCAGTATGCTTTGACATTTCATCATGAATAGACTTACTAACGAGCAACGCTTGCAAATCATTGAATTTTATTACCAAAATCAGTGTTGGGTTCGAAATGTGTTTCGCGCTTTACGTCCGATTTATGGTCTACATAATCGACCAAGTGAGCAAACAATTAATGCGATTGTGACCAAGTTTCGCACTCAGTTTACTTTATTGGACATTAAACCAACCACACGAATGCGTACAGTGCGTACAGAAGAGAATATTGCGTCTGTTTCTGAGAGTGTTGCTGAAGACCGTGAAATGTCGATTCGTCGCCGTTCGCAGCAATTGGGTTTGTGTTATTCGACCACATGGAAGATTTTACGCAAAGATCTTGGTGTAAAACCGTATAAAATACAGCTCGTGCAAGAACTGAAGCCGAACGATCTGCCACAACGTCGAATTTTCAGTGAATGGGTCCTAGAAAAGTTGGCAGAAAATCCGCTTTTTTATCGACAAATTTTGTTCAGCGATGAGGCTCATTTCTGGTTGAATGGCTACGTAAATAAGCAAAATTGCCGCATTTGAAGTGAAGAGCAACCAGAAGCCGTTCAAGAACTGACCATGCATCCCGAAAAATGCACTGTTTGGTGTGGTTTGTACGCTGGTGGAATCATTGGACCGTATTTTTTCAAAGATGCTGTTGGACGCAACGTTACGGTGAATGGCGATCGCTATCGTTCGATGCTAACAAACTTTTTGTTGCCAAAAATGGAAGAACTGAACTTGGTTGACATGTGGTTTCAACAAGATGGCGCTACATGCCACACAGCTCGCGATTCTATGGCCATTTTGAGGGAAAACTTCGGAGAACAATTCATCTCAAGAAATGGACCGGTAAGTTGGCCACCAAGATCATGCGATTTGACGCCTTTAGATTATTTTTTGTGGGGCTACGTCAAGTCTAAAGTCTACAGAAATAAGCCAGCAACTATTCCAGCTTTGGAAGACAACATTTTCGAAGAAATTCGGGCTATTCCGGCCGAAATGCTCGAAAAAGTTGCCCAAAATTGGACTTTCCGAATGGACCACCTAAGACGCAGCCGCGGTCAACATTTAAATGAAATTATCTTCAAAAAGTAAATGTCATGGACCAATCTAACGTTTCAAATAAAGAACCGATAAGATTTTGCATTTATGCGTTTTTTTTTTTAAAAAAAGTTCTCAAGCTCTTAAAAAATCACCCGTTAGAATGACAAACAAAATAGAAAAATCCTAGAGTTAGGAAAGATATCTCCAAGCGGGATTCATGATATTTCCCAAGTTTTCGATAAGGTCTTGACGCGACTACTTAAATTTAAATTGAGACAGATTTTACGAGACAAATTTATAATATATTCTCGAGTCCTAATGGAAAATAGACTTTTCCGAGTAAAACAAGGAACGAAATATTCAAGATTTGAAGAAAGTTCCACAAGAAAGTGTTCTTGTCCCAGTGTTATTCGTACTTTATACTCGAGATATAATTACTTTAAAAATTAAACTGGGTGATTGGAAAATACTTCAATCCAAGTCCTTTTAAACAACTGCTTATCTACAAGCAAGTGCTTAACCCAATATGGACATACGGAATGAAACTTTAGGGTTTTACCAAACCAAGGATTCAAATCAAAACAGAGCCATTCATTACAATGTGGTTTGAAACTTCAAAGACCCACTCCCATAGTAAAAAATACTTGTTTCTGTACGTACAGGAATTAGATATTATTTTGCGATTCTAACCGAAATGTGTTATGTGTACCACGCGTAAATACCAAACAAACTTTTAAAAAAGTAGGTTTGGTAAATTTTAAGTTTTTTTCTATTTTTGAGTATTCACTTGAGAATTAATAGGAGAAATAAATATTTAAAGCAAATTAAGTACACTCAATTTAAAAAAAAACAATATAAACCATTTTTTTTAATTTTTTTTCTAAAATTTTGCATTTGAAATAAGTTTTTGTAATTGTTGCCGTTATTTTAATTTTGTTTAATACAAGTGGTTTTTTTTAAGAAAACTGCTTCTCCCGGCTAAACGGGAACTGCTAAAACCTCCTCCCATAGTAAAAACAAAAAAATGATTAGAAAAAATTATAGGTGCTTTTTTTTCAATATTGAAAAGCCATTGCTAAGCTGATCTGCAGTAGTCTTTATAATTATGGATTAGTAAGTAGGTAAGATTTAGAATTTAATTCTTTCAATTTAAATTGTTTCATTTGTTCGTATGAAATTGTAATAAATATATATTTTTAAAGCCCAACGACGTTATGGTCTTATCGTTGCATGCCGCAGAACAACTCACACTGCAAGAAAAATATTTTTTTGTAATCTTGTCAGCTTAGGAAGAACAGCCGTTTAAGTGCAAGGATTCTCACTCTAGTCGCACCACACGAATGTGGAACACCTGAGTCTTATTTTTACTCTCATTCTCAAAATAACATTTTAATAATAGCTTTACCTATGTTGTTTTTATTTATTACAAAAGTTCTGATTTTCAACAATAAACTATCTACTTTTGTTTTTAGAAATAGCTTTAGATAGCTTTCAACATTCAACACCAACGTCAGAGCAAGTTCATGCGACTCAGTCGGACATTTACATAATTTAAAACGAAAAAATGTATAGAATTCATTTCCATCAATTTATTTGGGTTATTCCGACTGGGACTCATTAAAATTATTGCAAATACAAGAAACTAAGAAACAGTTGCCAGAAGTTAACACGTGTCAACGAACAAAAAATGTTATAAATTCTGTATTTCAGAAATTCAGACAAAAAAAATAATTTAAACAAAATTATTTTAATAAAACAAAAGAGAAGAATATATCTGTTTTGAGGAGGTTCATTAACTTTTCTACCTCCAAATCAGGTTCTCCCCTGAGCTCAGCTGTCAGTCGAATGATGATAAATAAAAATTCCTTTTTTGTTGTTGTTGTTATCCCAAATATTTGGAGACCTATATATGCAGACACAAATGACTTGATTTTCTTTAAAATCCACAAGATTTTAATGATTTTTTTTTTTTCTTATTTATTTAATCTTTGTGAATACTTTTTTGACAGCAAGCCACTTTTGTAACTGTAAACACTAGAGGGCATTCAAAATTTATTTTAAACCGCTTTTACGATACGTTGACAATGGAACTAAACTTTCGGGTAAACTAACTTTACGAGACCGTTACACTTTCCACCTTCTCGTACTGACAATCGGATACAAACTGGAGGCGCAACTCATTTAATTTTCACTGGAAACGGAGAGACACAAAACAACAGACAAGACAATCGCTAGTTGGTATGGAATGAGTTATATCAAGTACCTAACCTATGAGCTATTCGTTGGCGTATAAAATAAAAAAAAATTAAACGCAAAACACAACAAAAAAGAGAACCACCTGCTGGCATAAAAAAGCCAAAGCCGGGCCGAGTCGAGCCGGGAAGACAAATTTCATGGCCAATCCATACAAAACCAATTTGTCACACTTTTCTTTATTATTATCTCTGGCGCAACGCAAGTGTTCTGTTAATAATCTATGGCGTCAGGGGGCTTAACAGTAGGCCTGGCTGGGACTACGGTGGGGAAACAAAAAAGAGTGAAAAGTTATTTATGATAGAACAAGAACGTGGAGATTGTGGGGAATTGAATTCCAAAGACAAAAAAGAGCAACAGATTTACACTTTGCCTACTCTACACATCTCCAACGGCAATCCACCGAAAGCATTACAAAAGTTACAATTACAAAGAGATAGAGTGAACACACTGTTTTGGCTTTTTTTTACAACACAGACCATTAGCGCTGAATTGATTGTGAATGTGATATTTTGATCGTAGTAGTTTCTCTTCGATACTGGTTTTTGTAGTAGGAGTTGATGCTAAGTTGTGTAGTAGATTAGTTCTTATTGTTGGTTATGTGTTGCTGTTGTGTGAGTTTTTAAGTAGTAAAGCGAAAAACGATAGTGGCAGTTGGCAGAGTTGCCAGGCTGACCAATTTGTCATAATTTTTCATTCTTTTTTTTAATTCTCTAATTTTCTTTTAATTCTCAAATTTTGTTTTAATTCTCCTCGGTGGAGTTAGTTCCCGGGGCCTTATTTCCCTGCATCCTACTTTATTAGCCGCGCCAAATCGGATATCTACAAGTGATGCCCACTGGGTGTACTTGAGGTAAACTTACTTCCAATAGAAAAGTCTGAAATTTGACAGTTGATAGCGGACATATTGTTGAAGCTACATCCATCAGATTGTCTGTCATTTATTCAGTCTTTTTTTCTAAATGATCATGAACGGATAAAGCCTTCAAAAACACGTGCAAATGATTAAATTATTTTACCAAAACCGAGCAATATAAAACAAAATTTGGGAGAAAACATTAAACAAAGAAGTTTATATGAAATCAAAAAAACACTATTCATAACGTTTTTTGGAAAAAATGTTGTAAGCCATCTGATTTCTTTTAAAAAATAAATAAATTTATTGGCCAAGGCCTAGTGACTTACATATATTGTGTTGTTAATCTGCAAGAACGGAAGGGACCTACAATTTACAAATTTGTATTCTTGGAGATTTTGTCAGTTCCTCGCAAAACGCAGTACCCCGGAAAAGAAGGTGGCTATGACCGGGATTTCTTTTGCTTTTTTCTATTTAATGAATTTTTTCATTTCAAAATCGTTCGACCATTTTTTTTAAAACATATTTTTAAATTTCCTTGTGTATGTCAATTTAAAGAAATCTATAGTAGGTATAAATACTAGAAAAAAATAAATCTATCGATTCTTTTCAAAATGTTCAAAAAACAAAAAAAAAGTTTTTTTTTTTAAATATTAAAAAAGACAATATTATTTGACCGTATTTGTTGGTTCTTTCAACTAAAATCGATCGCAAGCACTAGGCGAAGATGAAAAAGAACAGGCCCTAATTCCCAAAATAATTCCACTCAAATTCAAAAAGAACAAGAAGAGAAAAAGAAATACAAAATAGGCGGAGTTTTGTTAAAGTAAAAAGTAGATGTAATAATGGTGTGTGTGTATGTAAATTTAACGAGAGGGTTTGTGGGTGCGAATTAACGGGCTGTATGTTGGCGATGCTGCCGTCAATGTTTTCTTATGTCGTTTTCACGTAAAATAATCGTCCCAAAACCGACTTTACAGAAAACCAACTCTTTTCTGATCATAAAGTTTAAAATAAAATGTATTTGTAAGTTTTAAAAAAATTTAAAATTGAACAAACAATTGTTAGTTAATGATAATTCGAAAAAAAATAGTTACAAAATTTGTTATGTAGAATTAATTTAGCTATCTTTTCAAATATTAAATTTGATATAAATCCAATGAGCCGTTAGCGATATAATCGAGAATTAAAAAAACCTTATATTTATGTATATAAGGTTTTTTTAATTCTTAGGTATCCTTAAAAGACTTTTCCGGTAAATTTGTTTTTGATAACATAAAAACTAATATATAAACCTTTTTAAATACTCTCAAAAATCTACAATCTAGTACCTATAAACGCAATTAAAAAAAAGGGCACGAATGAGTCGCACGTACTTGCTCTTATATGTCTAATTACATTGGAAAGCAAGATCTTTGACAGAAACAAGTAACATTTACGTTGAAAGTAACACAGTTTGAACTTACCTATAAAACCTAGCAAAACCACAATACTTAACGGTTTTTGGTAAAAATGAAGTACGCCACAATAATAACAAAGAATTTATGAAAAAATTATTTCGAAAATTGTAGGACGGATTTTGATAAAATCCTGTTTTTTTATTTTTAGTTTAAAAAAAAAAATATTTTCAAATTTTAATATACAGTTTTTTAGAGTTTATTAATATACATGTGAATATAAAATTTAAAATAACTTTTTTTTGATTAGTTTTAAAAATATTGATTTTTCAAAAAAAAAAAATATATTTTAATTAGAAAAAAAGTTAATCAAAATTTTGATAAGCAGAACTAATTTGGCTATCTATATCTTTTCAAATATAACATTTGACAGAAATCCATAGAGCCGTTACTAAGAAAGCCAAAAATTAAAAAAAAAAACGTTATATGAAAGGCCCCTTTAATAGACTTTATATGTGGCTCTGATCAAATGATGATCAAAATAATCAAAATCGTTGGAGTCGTTTTCGAGAAAAATAAGCTTTCCTAATCGGTCGAATGGCAAGTACCGTTGTTTTTAGCCCTAAAAATAAAATTTCAATATCCCTGCTGAAGAATTCCAAAAGAATCACACATACCAAATTTGAAGGCTATCGCTTAACCCGGTTAGGCTGCAGCTCGATATACACCCGGACAGACAGGCAGACTGACAGACAGACAGGTAGACAGGCGGACATTTTTTGCCAATGACTTTTTAGGCTTCTCTATGATCGTAATGTCATGTTTGATTGTTATCTCAATTTTGTTTATATTCACGAATCCTTAACTTGCCTTATAGTCCCTATAATCGCAAGTAAAAAGAGAGTTGGATTAAAGTGTCGAGACTCGATAGCGTTGCCAGCGATAGATAGGATACCATAATGGAAAACGAAAAACTTTTTATACAGATCTGCTACAGAAATGGAAAAGCACACTTTTTGGAAATATTCTAGAGAGTAGCGACGATCTGTATCAAGTGCCAAAATTCCACCACCCTATCCTTATTATCCGAAATGCCCATACAAAGAGGAAGACGATACTAATCTGAGAATTAAGGAACGGTTCTACGGTTCTACCTACTACTCTAAGGATTTTCCTTTGAAAAACAAATGAATAATGTCCAAAACATGACGTTGGGGGACTTTAACGCCAAAATTGAAAAAACAACAGAGCCTTTGGCCATATACATACATACATAGTGACACACAGCACAAGATGCAAGATCAATATCCCAACAGAAAGTTAAAAGAATAACATGCCGTACAATTGCACTGGGGTTTTATAAGAAAATATTTAAAAAATGATATCACCCTCACGGCAACACTTCTTGTTTGTCTTTTGAGATTGAAAATAAATTGAAAAATATTCTTACCTTATAACATTCCTGGGAAAACGTAGTCTTTTGATAAGTAATTACAATTACTCTTAAGTTGAAGTTTATACATAGGCCAAAAACCAAAGTCCGCTTAAAAAATCTTTATTCTGAATTGCTTAGTTAGTAATATCCTAAATTTTGCGATTTTTCTCTCAGGGTCGTTCTTGATTGAATCTATTCAATTTTCTTCATTTCGTTGGACTTTTTCAGAAAAAAGAGGCTTTTAAATCCGAGATACGGCATTAAAATTTTTGAAACCGTTTGTAGCCAATTACAATTTATTTACGAACTCTTTGGTTAGATATTTTTTATTTTTAAATTATGAAAAACAAATTAAGTCAGAAAGCATCGGTTACTGAAATTAATTTTTTTTTCGTAACTAAGTTTCTTTTCAGTCAATACAAATTCTAACCAACTCTTCCTAGGTGTAATAGTCCATTCTTTGGAGGAAGACATTGTATTATAGAACTTAGACCGTTTTATAATTCTTAAACAATCAACTCATATTTACGCTTTGGCAACCCTAACGTCATTTGTCTTAATATCATGTTGCAGAAAGTATTATTTTTTTTCGATTGGCTTTATGCTTTACTTTTACACGCCCGGCAATTTGAATTTAAAGCTTTTTTTTAATTTTAATAGAAAAAAGTCTTCTTTTTTATAGCTCTTTCTGAAACTGTTGTTTCACGATTTTATGGCCATAAAAGTGAAAATAGAATTTTTTGAACACGTGTTTGAGTTTGAAAATGACCTTAAAATTGAATCTGGTTCCTATTTCTACCCCTGTCTCTCCTACTTGAAGAGTTTTTTCTTATTTTATCGGTTGAAAGATGATGTTTTCTTCAAGCGGAAAAAGATGTGGATTCTGGAGTCTGGACCTTCCACAAACTTTTGCCTTTCTTAATGATATTGTAAAACTTCTTGCACCTTCAATTAACACCGTTGAACTTGGAGTCCCTCATTACAGTCTGGGCGGTCTATGGTTATGGTTATAGGTATTTCGAATTTCCGATGGCGTTCAAACTAAGTTCGATTGTACTCATTAGCCGTCTTGGGAAATAGGCTAGAAGTGTAAGAGGAAGAGGATAGAAATTGCGCACGTTTTGCTCATTGTCGTAAGTTAATGATTTTCTTCACTTCAATTAACCGCTTGTAAGAGAAGAAGGAATCAGAAACTTTTGAACATCAGAACGTGTAATGGGCGATGGTGAAGTGGATTTCAATTTACTGAAAAGAGGGAGCAAGCCTTGTCGGGAGACTTTTGGTTTTGGCTGAGTACATTATTTATTTTATTTTGCATTATTATTCATAATGATAAGACAACAAACTTTAAAATGTTTTTGTAGTGTCGGGACTGTGGGTTAGGCATTAAATTTGAAAATGAAAGTTGTTTTATTTTATAAAATAGATTTTAGCAAGTTTTAGCGGCTTCGTCCAATTCAAATTATTCAAAGCTAAACTCAGAGAAAAACGTCAGGTAGATATATTGTAAAATAAAAAGATAGTTTATTTAATTCACACTTTAGCTGATGGCATTGTTAAATTTGAACTGTACATGTTAATTTCGCTCCAAGATCATCCTGTTTCTATGTAAAATTTATGTTTGGATCCACCCTTTACTTGGTAGCCGTGTAAGATTAGCACTATATATTTTCATTTCAAACCATCATCATCCTTTTCCTTTATAACGTTTACACTGTTGCAGTGTATATAAAAACTATCTGTAAGTTTAAATAAATTTACCTGTTTACCGTGTTAAATTTGCACTGTATAAGTTCATTTGAACCCAAAAAAATCGTGTTCCTTTACATCACTTACACTAATGCAGTTTGGATACAAATATATATATATATTGGTTTGAATTTGAATACAGCAAAAGTTTTCAGTCGCGTAGAAGAACATATGCAGTTGGTTCGTGATCGTCGTCGGTAGTAGATCGAAAAAGTTGTTTGGTATGTACAAAATATTATATCAACCTCTTGGTCCAAATTCGCCTTCTATTGTATTTTTGCTTTTTACGCTAGTGATTTTTAGATGTCAATTTTAATAAAACATGCTTGACAAAATAATTTCCGTGGAAAGGGTTTGAACCCCACTGGAAAGTAATACGGCAAAGAACGCTAGACGGAAAATGCTGAAACAAAGTCCACCATTGGGCTGTATCACCTGCCGGTCCTATACCAGAAAGTAAGTCTTATTGTTTTAACCCTTTGTAAACCAAAGCCTTAACTCATTTTTTACTTGCCATTATAGGGACTATAAGGATACGTGAATATAAACAAAATTAAGATAACAATCAAACATGACATTAAGATCATAGAGAAGTCTAAAAAAATTAGTGGCAAAAATGTCTGCCTGTCTGTCAGTATGTATAACGAGCTGCAGCCTAAACGGCTTAAGCGATTATCTTCAAATTTGGTGTATGTGATTCTTTTGGCATTCCCCATAGGGGAAATTGAAATTTAATTTTAGGTCTACAAACAAAGGTAGGAAGGGCTTATTTTTCTCGAAAACGGCTCCAACGATTTTGATCAAAATTTTTAAGAATTTTTTGTTGGTATTGGCTATCATTTGATTAGAACGAAATTTACGAGAAGTCTACTAACGGTACCTTTCATAAAACTTTTTTTTTTTTTAATTTTTGGCTTTCTCGGTAACGGCTCTTTGGATTTCTGTCAAATTTTATAATTGAGAAGATCTAGGTAGCCAAATTAGTTCTGTTTATCAATTTTTTCAATAACTTTTTTTTCTAATTAAAATTAATTTGTGATTTTTCAATATTTTTAAAACAAATCAAAAAACAATATTTTAAATTTTATAATCACATGTATATTAATAAACTCTAAAAAACTGCAGAACAAAATTTCAAAAAAAAATTTCAAATTCTAAAAATAAAAAACAGATTTTATCAAAATTCGTCTTACAATTTTCGAATACTACTCCTATTTTACTAAAAACCGTTAAGTGTAGTGGTTTTGACACTTTTTTTAAGTTCACATAGTGTTATTTTCTATGTAACTACTATTTATTTTTCAAAATTTCATTCGACGATGTGACCGCACATATGAGCAATGACGTGCGATTGATTCGTGCAATTAATTTTAAATAAAATTACTTAAAATCATGATTTTTGTAATTAATTCTTTCTGGCAGGAGTAAACGTTAACTTCATTAGTGTTACTTTTGTATTTCATCTCTTTGATTTATACAAGTTTCCATATAGGTTCAACATTATGACTTAAATTAACTTGACATAGGATCATGCAGATTACACAAGTGAGCGTTTTTAGTTGATGGTGTTAATTTGTAGGAGATTCCGTGTAACTTTAACATAACTAATTTGACAATAGGTCATGTAGGTTTCAGTTAGTTTTACAGTAGATCATGTTAGTTCATTGAAGTTCTAGTGTAACCTTAACATGGTTACCAGAATCAATTTGGCAAAGGGTAATGTAGATCTTACACGAGAGCATTATGAATTTCATATGAAATTATGTATTAATCAACGGTTTCGTGTTGATTTCACATAGATTACAGTTTTAATTAAACAGTTTATTCATAATATTTTAACACTTTTTAATATAAATAGAACCTATCATGTCAAAATCTTAAATCTTGTTTAAAAATTAACACCTTCAATTTGTTTAAAAAATAACAACATGATAAATGGTTAATTTCTGGTTGATTTACACGGTATTTTTCAGGGTGTATGAGTGTTGCATACTTTTAGGAGTGTAAATCAATATTCGCAATATTCAATCCCTTGGGAATATTATTGTCGGAGCTAAAGGTACAGTATTGCATTTTCTATACTCTTGGCAATGTGTGCAACATTTCATGATAATCAGCTGAGAATTAAAGGCGTGAAATTTGCATCTGCATTTATAATATCACTTAAGATCGTTTTTGAACCAAATATAATAAATTGAAAACGGTGGAATGAGTGAAATTTCAATAAAAAAAAACTTTTTATTTCATTGCTGCTACAGTTCGTGTACCTGGGCCTGGACTTATAAGCTTCTCTAGCCAGCTTGATCCCTAACTAGCTGCTCAGTCTCAGTCTTCGTTTAGTATGGAAGTTTTTCTCGGCGGGAGCCGTCTGCGTCGCCGTCTGCGTCGCGTCGGTCGTGTAAGGGAGTCGATGGATTCCTGACATATTTGGCTACCTTCGTTAGATATTCGATTGGCCCAACAAATCCAATCTTTGCTTTCCCTAAATCGTGGTTGATGTTAAAACAGTATTAGCGACAGTATGCAACCCTCTCTGATTCCACTTTGTACTACTTCGCCCAGATAAAATGCTTCATTCTGCCTGACGGCGATTCTAATACAATGTTCCCTTGATCGTCTTTTCAAGCTTCAGTACAAGCTCCGTAGTTTTGGCAATTTCTTTTGGATTTTATTCACCCAGAAATAGCCTAGATAGGCCGGTGTTCTTCTTTCCTCTTCTGCTTGTAGAAACTGCAATTAATTCTGCTCCTTCCATACAACACTACCTTGTACTGCTTTCTGCTTAGCTGCATGGGCTCACCAATATTCATCGTCAAACCATGGGCTTTATTCTGGTGGCCATCTTACTCCCAGCCCTTCAGAAGCGCCTCTCTGATCTTTTGCAATGTTGCCCCTGGTTCTCAATATTTGATGCTTCCGGTAAAGAACTCTTTCGGAGCTTATAAGAGACGCGATCACAAAACGAGCTGGCGATTTATTGCGATTGCAGCGTCCAACGTCAAATTTCCTCATAGCGCTACCACTTCCTGGCTTTGGCCGAATATCCACAGCCGTACCTTGGAGACAACAAAAAAAAGGTCCAAATCATGTTGCCCCTTGGAAAGAACATTCAAGATACTGTAGCAGTGCCTAGCATCGATTGCAATATGGTCAATCTGGTTGACAGTTGAATGATCATGAGATCTCCATGTCCCTTTGTGAATTTTGAGGTTTTAAAATCAACTATAACAATTTTTCATCCCGCAGCAAATTTAATTATCCTGAATCTGGAGGTGGCGTCGTGCAGGCTCTGTTTTTCCATTGTACCATCAAAGAAACTGTCCCTCCATAGCTTTTCGAAACATATCCTGATCTACATCCTGATAAGGGCTTTTTTTTGCCCTAACAGTTGCCTAGTATAGATCCGAGTTTTTCATCTTCCTCTTGCCCAATCCAGCTTATAACATTTTTTTTTTTTTTTATTTTAATTATGTCTGCCTTACAGCAATCCAGGGAATCTTCAAATTAGTCTCTATTTAGGGACCCAACTGTGAAATATAGAGATTTTTTAGCCGAACAACACGAATTTAGAATATTTTACCCGGCAAGGTTTTCCCTTAGCATTCTCAATCGACACCTTCTGTCATTAATATAAAGTGCCCAATAATTAGGCACCACCTTTGACCCCTTAAATAATTCTTTAAGCAACGACACACTTAACTAAAAAAAAGTCTAACCTTAAGAGTGTAAAAATGTACGCAGTTTTAAAATTAACATTATAGCAAAATAAGTCTGTGGATTATAGTTTCTAAAAAGTTTTTTTTCTTTTCTGTTATATCAAAGATCTCAACCACTCTAAAAGCTTTCAGAAGCTCAATTTTTATTCACCACTTAAGTTTTCCTTTGAATAGCTTCCCGATGTGTTTTGTTAATTTAACTTTTGTAACATTGTTTGAAATATAAAAGAAATGAAACTGAATTCTCAAAAATGTTGAATATTTTTAACACTTTTGTGCACATTTGCACTGTGCACTTATTATTTATCGCAATTAAAATAGTACTCATACGCCACAGTGTTTTTTTTAACTTTTGGAAAAATACGTTTGTTGTAAAACTGTTTTACTAAAAGTTTTATAACAAACGTTTTTCTTCTATCGAACATATTCTTAGTCATCCACTTGAAATATTTTTTCAACATCCTCCATCCAGACTTTCTCAGTCCTGTGAAATTATGTAAATATTTTGGATAAATAAGTCATAATCCTAACATTTCAATTTCATTTCTCATTCACACCTCGAAAAGGATCATCATCAACTCTCGCAAAGGAAGGGACATTCCATCAAGGAATAGAACGTCCTTTGATAAAACATATAATTCCATTTACACGTCGTCCTCGGTCGGCAGGATGTCCTGACACAAAAATCGGCCTCACACGATTTATTATCCGAATGCCAATCCATTTCATCACTTCGAAAGCCAAAAATAAACCAAGCTAAGGGGATGATTGTAAGACTCTACCCCAAGGCCGATGACAACAAAAGTCCTTCAAAAGGACGACATACAATTTGTTTGGATATTCATTCGTGCGTTATACAAGCCACACAGAACCAGTGTAAGCTCAGACGATAAAAAAGTGAATAAAATTAATTGGATCACATTTACAAATCAATGCTTTTCTATACATTTAAAGGATACCATTCTGGATACTAAAGCTACATGGCCTATTTAGAAATAGAAAGCTTTAAATAAAATCAAAAATGGAATTACAAATTGCATCCTTTTGGAGAATGGAATTGAATCCTTTTTTTTTTTTGGAAATGGTCATCATTAAACTTTGATATCTGAGAAATGAGGTTAATGCTTTTTCTGAGCTTTGTTCATCCTTTCGGACGGTTGACTTTTGGGTCGTTGAACTACGTTGTAAATTGGTGGTTTATAGAATGGGCGGGAGTATTTAATTCAGATCCTACTAAAGAGGGTGGCCATGGTATATCCTTTCCTGTCACTGACACTCGTCTGTGACCTATTTGACTGAGGAAATGTTTGAATTTCCTTTCACTTATATTTGTATTTCGTTATCTGTTTCTTACATTTTATGGTAAACTTTATTGGAAGCTCAACGAACTTTTGATGGCATTTTGGAATAATTTCCGAGCAAAGATTTGTTGTGAGGAAATTATACTAACGACCATAAATCTTTCAGTTTATGGATCAAATTTATGGAAAAAAACCACAAAAACAGCTATTATTCGAAAAAAGTTAAAATGTTAATGCTCTGATGAGTGGGCTGGGTGAAATTTAAAAGGACAGTTTCCGAAGATGAAACAGAAGAGAATAAGATAAAATCAACAAGTCCTCTAAAGGACTTAATTTTGAAATCATGTTGTTGTTTGGGAAAAACTTATGTAAATCGAAGAAAAACAATTGTTTCACTTATGTTTATGGTGCTTGTAATTTTAGTTTTAGAAGAGTTTATACGCTAATGATGGAAGCGATGAATTGAGTGGACTTTTTTAAAATTTGAAAATTGTTAGGTATCTCAGTACGTCATGGTTTAAATTCCGTGCAAATTACATTTTCATTACAAATCTTAAGTTCAGATGAAATAATTTACTTTGTGCAAAAGAACAATTTATTTCTATGGACATAATTTTTATCAAAGATATTAGAAAATTATTTTATGAAATGTATTTTTATGAAAGTTTCCCTCATCAAATATTTTCTACTGTTAAAGCAACTAAGGGTAAGAAAAATATCAAAGAAAATTATTTTGAAATTTAACGATGAATATCTAATAAAAAAAACTTTCTTATTTCCTTTTCAAATTAAAAGAAAGTTTCAATATTATTAATGAGCATGAGAAAAGTTTAGTTTATGAGAAAATTAAATCGTCTTTGGAGTTATATAATGATTTGGTATTCTAGGTATCCCAGACCATTTGAAAAAAAAAAATTTCTGTGGAAGCTATGATAATCTTTAGAAATATGACCGTGAACTCAACAAGTTCTTCAATATAACATGGCCGCTGGCTAACGCCATGCAGTTTCGCATGCTAAGGCTTCCTGGTCTATACCAACATAAGTAAGGTCTGCCATGCAGCCTTCTACCACAAGAGGAACTGCTAATGATGGTGGGCAATTTCAGAGTTAATTACGCTAATATTCGTGGGCTTATGAAAAATTTCTGTTTTGCATACATTTTTTACTGCGTTAAACAGACCAGCTGAAACCAGTCAGACCAGCTAAGACCCATGAATATAACCTAGTGCCACTAGGAATGATGTTGCTTACCAAGTCCAACCGAAATACGGTTTGTCTTCAAAGTCATATTTCAGCTTCCTCTGGTTAAAATGTCTTATTATTACTGGTTTTATATATGGTAGCCCAAATTTAAAAAAAGAATGTTAACTTCCAATAAAATGGATATTCTGTCCGATTTCAATCAAAGATTCACAAAATAAATGCTGGTGTGCCTCAGGGCTCTATTTTGTCTCTGACTCTCTTTTGTTATATTGATCAATGACTTATTATCTAAAACTACTAGTCCAGTAAATTGTTTTGCTGACGACAGTAATCTCAGCTTTTCCGAATTCGTTTCCAGACTCAGATCCAAGTTCTTCAGATGTGGAACTGCAACGGCAGCGCATGATCAGTTCATTTGATTAATCTTCACAACATTGTACAAAGGAGAATAGGAAATTGCGTAGAATTAAATGTTTCAAACTCAATGCCATTTATCTAAAAGCGTATCGGTATTGCATTATCTTCTTTGGAATGACCACATATTTGACGTCGCCAAAAATGCTGCGATGTGTTTAGGTTTCCTTCGAAGATGAAAGAAATTTTTTACCACTTCTGATCTGGCTACTGTCTATAAAGCATATATTCTTCCAAAAACTGAGTTTGCCCAATTACTCACTTGAATTTCCTTCGTTATTTTATCGCTATTTCTACAAACAATGCAACAAATAGCCAGCTGCATTCCTTCTCTGAAACGATTCAACCGTAATACTCACACTATTAGGAATGCAAATTTACCTTCGAGCTCGACTTTGGAAGTGTGAAATACATCGATTCAGGGATCAGATAAGAGTCAATACAAACAAAAAAATTCTCAAAAATTTCATCAAAATCGTTGTAGCCGTTTTCGAGAAAAATGAGCTTTTCCTAAACGGCCATATGGCAGGTACCATTAATGCTCAGGCAAGCCTAAAAATAAAATTTCAATTTCCACTCCAGGGAATGCCAAGAGAATCACATACACCAAATTTTGAAGATAAGCACTTAAGCCGTATAGGCTGCAGCTCGTTTTATATACTGACAGACAGACAGACAGATATTTTTTGCCACTAACTTTTTAAGACTTCTCTTTGATCGTAATGTCATGTTTGATTGTTATCTCAATTTTTGACGTGATAATGTCTTATAAATCGATGACAGGCTACGCGTACGAAATAACATGACTCATGCTGATAAGACTCATCACTCATGCTAACAGCGATTCCCAAAATAATTCCACTCAAATTCAAAAAGAATAAGAAGAGAAAAAATAGGCGGAGTTTTGTTTAAGTAGAAAGTAGATGTAGATATTTTAGGCACTTATCTTTTATGAATGAGTAGACACAACTTGGTGGTTTGCAGGTCCGTCAAAGACTGCCTCTTTGTTTATTCTTTCTTTATATTTTATATTCGCTAGGGAAATTTACAATAGAGGGAAATTTATACATTATTCAGTGTGGCTACTGGACTTAATTACTACAATTATACATTAATATCAGTGTGGCCACTGGCGTTAATTACTACAATATTGGGGGGGGGGGGTGGATTTAATGAGAATGTTTGTGAATGTAAGTTAACTGGCTGTATGTTGGTGTTGCTGACATCAATGTTTTCTTATGACGTTACCACGTAAAATTATCGTCCGATCTTATTTGTCCGATTCTTATCTCCATGTTCCTAATGTACAAATAATCAAAGAAAGTATGCTTTATTTTTTATTTGAATTCAAATTGATTGAATATCAAAGGCTTTTATTTGGTAGTTGTACTTTCAGCTCAACAGGTATTTTCCAACTAATCATCAACTAATAATCAAAACAGATGTGCAGATAATTTCGTGGAAGAAAAAAAATTACACAGGCTCTTATGGGACATGTCAACCCAAAATTCTGGAGGGTTGCAGAATCTGCACGATATCTCTATTTTTTAATTTCATGCCTAGTTTCATTGCTGCCACAACAGCAAACGAAAAAAATATTAATAAAAGGAATCTGGCATTACTGATATATACCACACATGTTAGTCAGCGTTAACGCTATGAAACTTTTGCCACCACTTTTAATCATAGTTCTTATGGTTATTGTGTTTTTCGTTCATTTACATTAATACTGTGATGTGGAATATTCGGAGGATACATTTTGTTTGTAAACAAACGACATCTGTGTGATTCATTGTGTACAACTATCATCATTTATTGTGTACAACAACCATGCTCCTAAAAGTATGCTACATATTTGCAATATGTTTTAACTGAGTACTAAATTGAACTTGAAGTACTACTTCGAGACTCGAAGCTGAAAGCTTAGATTGTGCCACAACCAGACGTGAGCTTCCAGAAGCTTGTAAATTTGTATAAATACAAGAGTAGATGGCATTGAGAGATGAGAGTTCAGTTTATTTTCGAAAGTTTAATTGTTAACTGGAAGCGTTAGTAAAAATTGATTGGATTGAGATTAAATAAAAAGTGTTGAATTATAAAAACGTATATGAATTGTGAAGAAGTTAAATTCACCAAATATCTCGAAATAAACATTGATGGAGTTATTACACTAATATTGTGAACGCCTCAAATTCTTTTATTTTTGATATTTTTTCTTCAGTGTCACATTTTTTTTGCCACTTTTGAATAATATTCAGTGGTAACGCTGCATTTTGGCATTAGTACAGCAATACATACATGTCAAAAATTATGCACATATGTGTTAGGTGCGCGCAGTTATGCGTGCAGAACAACTGCACATCTGTTTTCGGCTTAACTTCCAACATGGATATCTGCGTCTTCTACCTAGATGATGTAATAGTTTTCGGATGCTGGGATGTAGAACATTTTTAAACAACCTTAAGATTTGTTTTGAAAGATTAAAAAACCCATTCCTGAGATTTCGACCATCTGAAGACTGAGGTATAATACCTCAGAAACCGGTGTCAAAGCTATTGTCGATTTGTCTGAGCCAAAAGACCTTAAGGACCATCCAGAGCAAGCTTTAAGCAATAGCTGTTATTAAAAGGCCTGTTAAAGGTCTTTTTTAACATCCAAAGCAAGCTATTAGCATTTAACTGTCATATAATGGCTTGATCAGGCAAGCTAATAACATCTCATGAAAAGCTATTTGCTGCTATAACACGTGTCATCAAAAGTCTTATAGCAGTTAAATAGCTTGCTTAATGTCCGCCAAAATAACTTGTATGTAAGGAAGGAATTTTAATGTTACTATAGCAGTCTGAAAATAGTTTGTAGAACCTTAAAAAAGGGTGTTTTTTTTTAGACGTGCTGTTTCTAAGAAGAAATAAATCGCATATAGTTTAATGATATGGCCAAGAATTTAACTTATTTATAAATATAAGGGTTTACCATTATGTTTTAAAAATGATTTCCAGCCGAGAGGCCCAATTTTTGACCACTTTTTGCAGCAATGGGGGCCGTATGTCAGCAATAACGCGTCAAATATTCTCCTTCAAGGCGTCAATCACCTCGGGCTTATCTGCGTAGAGAAGCGACTTCACATAACCCCACAAAAAATAGTTTAGCGGTGTTAAATCACACGATCTTGGAGGCCACGCCACAGGCCCACGACGCGAGATAATGCGCTCACCAAAAGTTTCCTTCGATAAATTGATTGTTTCGTTGGCTGTATGGGATGTAGCGCCGTCTTGTTGGAACCAAATGTCGTCCACATCCACATCCTCTAATTCAGCCACGAAAAAGTAATTAATCATGGCTCTATAGCGTTCCCTATTGACTGTAACATTACGGCCGGCTTCATTTTTGAAGAAATATGGACCAATGATTCCCTCTGCCCATAGAGCACACCAAACAGGGACTTTTTGAGGATGTAACGGCGTCTCAACCATGGATTGTGGATTAAAATCAGTCCAAATACGACAATTTTGCTTATTATCGTACCCATTCAACCAAAAGTGAGCTTCATGGCTGAACAAAATTTTCTTGTGAATAGATGGCCATCTCGTTTTGGGCCCATTCACGTGCGACACGCTTGATGGTCGTTCGGCTTCAATTCTTGCACGAGTTGGATTTTGTAAGCCCGCAAACCAAGATCCTTCCAAAATCTTCCATAAAGTGGATTGGCACAGCTCCAATTGTTGCGCGCGATGGCGGATGGACTCATTCGGGTCTTCTTCAAAACTGCTCCAAAGCAGCAATAGCGTCTTCCGTGCGCACTTTACGGCGCGGCGTCTCTGAGGATGCGCATTATTCACTAGAGTAAACGCGATGCGAAACCGATCCATGGTTGTTTGAATTACCGACTCTGCTGGACGATTATATCGACCGAATTTTGACGCGAACCGAACCATTATTTTGGTAATAAATTTGCACGATTTGCAAACGTTGTTCAGGAGTAAGTCTATTCATTAAAATAAATCAAGCTTCAAGTGACAGCTGTCAAAAAGGCCAACTCCGAAAAAAGTATTGCCAGATTGAAAACCACACGCTTAACAAAAACACCCTTTACAAGTTAGAGCTTAACTATTACAACAAATTTATAGATAATTTTAGCTAGAAACTGATTTTATATTTTTCTTGTTCTACCTACACTAATCTAGTCTAAGTTAATCTACCTACACTATCACTTCCTCCAAGACTGATGAAAGCTTCATTCATCTTTTGGCATGCTTAAATAGAATGCTCCATAACTTCCTTTTTTCCACCTAATTTTTAAGAAAAGATGATAATGAAGCAGTTTGAAGTTACTTCTTCATTTTCCTAAATTTCTACTGACATATTTTTAAGAAACCCCACACCTTCAATTTTAACCTAAACGCGTCTCTACAATAACATAATCTTGTACAATTTATTAAAATTATATTCATTTCATTAAAATTCAAAAGACTCGAATTTACAAAATGATCCATTTTTCCCAAAAAACTCTAAGCAAATTACAGCCTCATGATTCGTGACCATCCAAAATGAAGAGTCCTTGACGCCCACTTAGCAAGTTAGGATGCAAATAACATTTTTTTTTTTAATGGTTTGTAAATCTAAGTTACGTGGGAAACCAACCAGGGAGACACCATTTCCATCACTCGGAAATCCGGTGGGATGAATGTCTCCTGTCACATTCACATCGTATCCCTTGCAAGTTTACTTTAGGGAATGACAAAGTCTTTTGTGTTCTCCTGGCGATGGGGTCTTCTCTCGATATTGAAACTTTTAGGTTCTTCTTGTTTGTTCAGGGACCGAGAGTCTGTTCTTTTGTTTGCATATTTAGTAAATTTATGTAAACATTGGTCGAAGGGAAACGGAAGAAGTTGAATCTGTCTCCCTAATGGCGAAATGATATTTCACGTGTTGTTTTGAGGGCTTTATTGTGGGTGGTTGGTTAAAAGGTTTATTTTTGTGATTACTTAAGGGAGAGAAAGCATCTCTATTCTTCTACTACAATCTTTTATACAAGGTGGGTGGAAGAACTCTATATTCTTAGACGTAGTTAGAATCCTATTCTAGAAAACATGGATTTCACTTCGGGAAATTTCTATATTTCTTAAATGTCATTGTGAATTTTTCTTTATACCCTGCGAAGAATGAAAATTCTCGTTTACACTGGGAAATGTAATTCAATTTAAACTCGACTGTACTGTCATGTGGCATGGCTCTATTTGCTGTCTGACACTCCTTGCGTCAAAGTCACTTAATCTATTTAAAAATGTAATTTAATACACATCAGTGAGACTTAAGACCTTTTATCAAATGATTAATGACTTGCGGTGGGGAGGCTTACGGAATGTGTCCTGGGGTGGTGGTGGAAGTAGTAAATAAATTGAAGGTTGTAATGAAAAGCTTTTCAAGTCGTAGTAGTTTCAGCCATTCAAAGCAATTTTAGCATTGTCATCGGGCGTATTAGAAAAATGCGAAAAGTACACAAAATGAGACAAACGTTTGAAAGATATTGCCTTACATATTAAGTGGTTCGTAGACGTATAGAATTTCTGCTTTGGGGGATGTTTTTGTCTGTGTATACTTTGGAGTTTCCGATATTTTAGCTTATACTTCAATTTTCTGCATAATTGATTTCCAGTCACTATTACGCTTGCAACTTAAGGACATCAAAACTTTTATGTTCTTGAATCCTGATAATACGGATTATCTGTGTTTTCCTTCAAAACTAATAATAATAATAATTGAAAGCTACAAAAAAAAACAAACAAATTTTTGCCATAGAATTCGGTAAAATCAAGATTCTCAGATCGTCATTGTGTGATGCTAATGCTATTTCCAAGGTAGAAGTAATTCAGCAGAGCTCTGTTCTCCAGGTCGTGATTCTTATTAACCTTATAAATTTGCACACTTATTTTTTTTCTCTGTCGTTCTCGGAAGACTGGGAAGACCGTTTTGATGTTTTTTTTTAAAGATTTTGTTTATCTCAGGAAACAAACTCGGGTTTCGGTCGACTCAAATTTCGCTATTCCAGGTAATTCAGAAATAATAGACAATCTATAACTTTGGTTTATGAGCGAGTTAACATTTCTAATTGACGACTTCATTTCAGTGTCATAATCTCAAACTCTTTTGTGTCTGTAAACTGCCTATACAAGACGGGGATTCTGACCATCATTTGTTTTATGATTCCTTCCATCTGGAGTAGGTATTCAGGCGATCTCTACGTTTGTCATTTGGAGGCGAAATATCGACCCAAAGGACTTCTTTTGTCAAGGCGTTGAATAAAAGCGGGCAACTAAAGTTTTAGGAGCACGCAGGCTCAAATTGATTCAACGCTACAAGCTCGTTAGAAAGATGGCATCTACTTAGATTTATAGTGTTTGATATTCCCTATTTGCACGTTTGGCATTCAAATCACAAGCCATTTTATATGTAATGATTTTCATCTGAATACAATCTAAAGCCCTCGAGCTCTGTAATAAAGTTTGCAGGTTGAGATGCTTCTTGTATATACCTGGCCCTACATAGCGTGGTGCTCCTGGGCCTGGTTTAATATGCCTCTCCAGCCAGCCCCGGTGTGTTCTTACGAGATTGTAATTGTTATGTGTCAATTTGCGTTTTTGATTACGTTAATTTCGTTGATTCTAACCAAAAAGACATCTGGACTTTGATTAAGCTACAATTGAAAGCAAACTTACTTTACGTCTGGTTCTAATCTGTGAATTTACATTCACAGTTAGGATTAGAAAGGGTCTCTCAAGCAGCCGCACCCATTACGTTTTAAATTGCGTTAAGCCCGAAGATAAAGTATAGACGCTGTCTAACCTTTCTTCCTGCTTTCCGATCTGGTTTTGTAAGCTGGTAAACTGGGCCTGAAGGACCAGGAACACAGACATGATATCAGCAAACACTGCAGGCGCCGTAAAAACGGGGACCTGTTGCACAACCTTTGGTTAATCCTGCACCGTTGTTGTTGCTCTCCATGTCAACATTTGAGTGTAAGAAATTTGAAACACAACGGCACAAAACAAAATTTCAGGCGTGTAAAATAAATTTTCTGGATCCCAACAACAGCGCTATTAATGGCACCCAATTAGAAACTCCCGTTCATAGCCACCTTCTTTTCCGGGGTACTGCCTCTTACAAGAAACTGACAAAAAAAGAAAAATGCATCTCATCTTTATCATTTATTTTATTTTTAATTAGAAACACAAAGATTTTTTTTTTAAATTGGTTAAGTCAATTAAATTTAATATTATTAATACATATGTCTATATATATGTATGCACATACATATATACATATATGTATGTATGTACACGAATTGTTAAGGTACAAGGAAACCTCGTTTTCCAATATCTCCTACCGGGTAAACATTTTGCCTAAATCCGAACCAGCATTTCTCAGTTTAAATCTATGAAAACAAAAACAAATAAAAAACTTTCAATTATTGCATTCAATAAAACTTGTTACAATAGTTCTTTGCACATCCACTTTTCCAGAAAACTCATTCGAAACTGTTTTTGTGGATAACTTCTTTGCTTCAAGAAGAAATGAACTTTAAAGTTGTCTTTTTTTAAGACCCTCATAAAAGTTTTATTTTCGTGTTGTTAATTTTTCCAAATCGATGAGGAACCACTTTTACACATTGCATATTACCTAAAAATCTTTTAAATTATTGAAACATTTAAATTAGGAGCACTTTCTGAACATTTAGTGTTTCACACTTCACTTCGGTATGAATATTCCTATAAAATTATGGGAAAAATATGTATAATTACAGAACACTCTGTTCTGTTGTGTAAATAGTTTGTTAACATACTCTGAACTAGGTCGTTTTGTGTGTTCCTTCAGACAATAATCGTTACTCTGTTTGCTTTTGTTTTTACCAAATTACTAATGTCACGCAGAGTTTATATCAATTTGCAATACTGAACAGAAACAACTAATACACCCTATGTGATAATTGAGCACGAAAAATGTACTAGTTTGTTTTTCGTTAAGTTTTTATTTTTCATTTGATTTCAAGATTATTATTTTATGGGAAAACAAACTATCTACACACATATGTATGTTTATAGGGTAAGCCCCAGAGCACAAGAAAGATTTTAAAAGATACCAGTTTCATTTCATTTATTTTCATTTCATTTACATATTTATTAATACATATAGTATCTTTTAAGATTAAAATTAAGTTGTATATATAAATTCAATTTTGTTAATGACAAGTAAGACATAAGAACATTTTCAATTGGAACAACTCCTTCGTTTCTGTTTAAATTTTATTTGATCTAATATAATTCAATTTAATGTCAAGTGTCTGAATAGGGCTGCATCAATATGCGTCGTGCCGCGAAGTCTTCTTATAAAGTATGGTAAGCTGTTCCACTGCCTGATAACATTAACAACAAATTGTCGTTCCGAGTTCCTGCAAGTAAATCTCGGTTGCAGTAACATATATGATCGCGACAAGTTAACGAATTGTATTTTATCAAAAAGGTACCCTGGTTGTTTGGAGATTAATATCTTGTTTAATGTTTTCAGGGAAAAATAATTAAAATAAGTGTAAAGACCACAACCAAGAATGCTGTTTATGTAGTTTAAAATATGGTCATAACTCTGGAGATTGTAGACATACCGCGTTACATTATTGAAAGCTACCATCAAGTTCCGTTTCGTTTAAGCGTTATGAGAATTTACAACTTGGCATCCGTATGTCATTATCGGAAGAATTAAAGTTTTTGCTAATCTTAATCGAAAACTCTGAGGAGTTAAAATGTTTGGATAAAGAAAGACTGCGTAAAGAGCCATATACGTTTCCAATAACCATTTGAATATGATCGTCCCAAGTAAGATTGCGGTTAAACCTTGATTTTTGGATTTTTCGACACACTCCAATTGTTGATTTCCAAGATACAGTGCAGGAAAGTAACTATAGTCAAGTTTATTTTTGTATATGACTAAACATTTGGATTTACTTGGGTTAATGTTCAAATTATTTTTCTTGGACCAAATAAGAATATTTTTGAAGTCGCCATTTAGCTTATCAGCCCCTTCTTCGATCATTCCAAACTTACAGCCAAATCTAACTTGAGCATCATCAGCGTATAAATCTAACGAAACGTATTGGACCTGAATTGGTAGATCATTTATAAAAATAGAAAATAGCCTTGGACCAAGAATTGATCCCTGCGGAACTCCTGAAGAAAGATTTAGCGAGCAAGATATTTTTTCACGAATTACTACAGCTTGGCTTCTTCCACTCAAATATGAAGAAATTATTTTGGTTGCTGCGTTTGAAAACCTTAACTGTTATTTTAACTTCGATATAAGTTGAAATTTGATTATATAGTACTTTTTACATTACTTTTGATAAGAACGACAAGATTGATATTGGTCTAAACTCAAGAGGAGATTAGCGAGTAGCTGGGTTTTTTAAGACCGGTATTACTTTCACTTATTTCCAAGATGATGGAAAGTGCGATGTCATTAAGATGGTATTAAAGATATGTGTCAGGACGGGGTCAATGTAGTTTAAAATCATTTTAATGAATAGTGGATGTATATCGTCAAATCCCATAGCATTTGATTTTATTTTAAGTATTGCACTTAAGACATCAGTATGATCAACCCTTTGAAATTGAAAGCAATTTGCACTATCGGGGTCAACAACCCGATAGGCTCTATTTTTTTTTCAATGGTACATAGAGTACCACTAGCGGGGTCAGCGTTTTGAATTACTGCAAACTTTTTGCTCAAGTAGTTGGGGCATTATGTCAGATGAACAATATTCTTTTTGGCAGCCAACTCCAAGTTCCCGTATATTTTTCCATAGCGTTTTCGGTGGTAGGTTTTTATTAAGGCGCTTTGAATAGAGCCTTCATTTGGCTTCTTTGACTTTTTTACTGACAGTATTTCTTAAAGCCCGAAAGTCAGACAGCATTTCAGGAAGACGAAAACGCTTCCAATTTCAATGAAACAATATTCAATGGAGGATGAGGCTTCAGATTTTACAATAAATTTAAAAAATATGCAATCACGTATGTATATTGCTGTGCCACCACCTACCTACACGATCAGAGCGGAACAAGTTGTAGCCAGGTAAATTTTATGCTTCATCATGAATTTCTCCTTCAAACCATGTTTCAGATACACATATTATGTCAACATTTGACACCACGAACACATTTCTAAACTCGTCTATTTTAGCATGTATGCTTTGACTATTTATGTGGCAAACCCTTAAGGCTGGGTGTACGTCAGACCAGAGCTCAAAACTCAAGTAAACGTACTTGTATATATTGGTGCACAAATAAAATTCTCTTTTTTCCGTGCTCTAAGCTCAAAGGTTCATACAGACTTCAGATGAGGAGCATGGACGTTTTAAAACGTAAATATTCCTTCTCTTTGTATCGCACAAAATATGAATGTGCCCTTTTTTCCTTGCGTTTATTTGTTTTCGATCCTCAGGAGCGATGAAAACGCGACGACCACGAAGAAATGATATGCATGAGCATGGGCACTAACAACAAACCTACCTGCCTCTGGCCTAGCTCTAGAAATAATTAGAAATGAAATGACCTTTTTTTGTTTTTTTGTGATGTTCGTCCTTTCGTGGCTCTCCTAGTCCATAATGGTGTGCCTAGGAATTTGTTGTATTTTTTTATTTTCAATTAGCTACATACTTAAAAAAAACTGGACCTGGAGAGCAAAATTAGTTCAAGTTGATATGATAATTGCATCGTTGGTCGGCCTATATTTTATTTTGTCTGTCTAGAAGACCGGCCTAGATCAATTTTAACGTTTGCCAACGTGTTTTTGACGTTGAACTTAGATCTTTTGTAAATTTTCATAAAATTTCTAGACAGTTTTTTTTTTATTTATTTGGGGCCAAATTGTATAATGGAAAATGAATCCATATTCTTAGACTTACAAGAAATCAAAAAAAGAAGAAGAAAAAAAAAAGAAAATGGAAATATAACCCTAAACTAAATTGCTGAATAAGACACTATCAATACAAAAAAAATGGGCATGACTGGGTCGCACGTACTTGCTCCTATGTGTTTAACCATATTGGAAGGCAAGATATTTGATTGAAACAAGTAACATTATCATACAAAAATAACACGTTCTGAACTTATAAATAGTGTCAAAACCACAACCCTTAACGGTTTTTAGTAAATATGGATTATGCCATGACACGTCTTGTAAATAATGAATTTATGAAAAAAGTATATCGACGGATTTTGATAAATTCTTGTTTTTTTTATTTTTACTTTTTTGAAATTTTTTTTTTTAATTTTGGTATGCAATTTTTCGGACTTTATTAATATGTATGTGATTATAAAATTTAAAATATCTAAACCTTCTTAAATGTAAAATTTGACAGAAATCCAAAAAAATCCGGTAACGATAAAGCCAAAAATTAAAAAAAAAACCTTATATGATATGTACCGTTAATAGACTTTTTCGGTAAAATTGGTTCTGATTATATAAGAGCTAAATACCAACAAAAAATCCTCAAAAATTTCATCAAAATGGTTGGAGCCGTTTTCGAGAAAAATAAGCTTTCCTTAACGACCATATAGAAGTATCGTTATTTTAAGGCCTACAAATTACCTCTGGGGAATGCCAAAAGATTCACACACACCAAATTTGAAGATGATCGCTTAAGCCGTTTAGGCTGCAGCTCGTTATACATACTGACAGACAGACAGAAATTGTTTGCCACTTGCCACAATGTCCTATACTAAGTTTCTATCGCAATTATCGTTAACATGGGCCAAGGTACACCAAAGTAAGCCTTTTCTTAAAAAACAGGCCCACAAAAAAATACAAGGCAATCACCCTACCAATAATATGTATCCCTTCACCCATCCGTCAGTCTCAGTAGAATTGGAAATGACAAATGAGGCAACCAAAATTAGAGACTGAAAAACAAAAAATATCAGAACCAGCCAGGGTAGAGACTAGAGAGTAGAAAGCAGAACACATGTAATAACAACAACAAAATATAGAAGAGAACAAAGTAAAAGAGCTGAACAGCACCAAATTCTTCTGTGGAAATTCTTCGAACTACAAATTTATTTGTGTGTGTTAGCAATGAACTTTCTATGGAAAAAACGCAAATTAGACCATTTTTTTAAAATTAATATAAAAAAAACTATTATTGTTACTTACATTTTTTAAATCGATGTAAAAAGATAAAATGTTGAAAAAAAGAAAAAAAATAAACCAAAGTTATAAGAAATTTACTTTCTTTATAAAGTTAATCGATATTTTAGCTTTTTTAATTAGCGATTAGAGTGTTAAAAAACAGTATTTAAAAAAAAAAACTACAGTTTTACTGCCGAACTTAAAAACTGAGCTTTCAGATAAAATTAATAACAAAATTGAACTTCGAAAACCATAGAAAACATTCACAAAGATTTAAAAAATAACGACAAAAATCAAATTTTTAAGTTTTTTTGTTTAAAACTGAAAAAAAAAATGAAAAATATTTTTTTTTAAATAATTTTTGTTGTAAATATGTGAGTTGGTCTTTTTATTTCTTTTTGTTTCGATGAATTATATTGAAAATTGAAGAAGTGACACCTGTTCAAACACGGTAAAATCGAGAAAAATCCGTCTGATTCGATGAATTTTTGTTCATAAAAAATTAAGTTTTCTGTTTTTCCGTCCTCTTTCTATCTTCTGTTCTGTCCTGTATCAATGTCGTCTTGTGTGTTGTCTTTGTAATTGTCTGAGCCGATGGCCTCAGCAGCCAGTGCTCATAAGTGTCTCTGCTTCGTAGATTTATCTACGGAGCAGATCAATATGTAATGTAACGTATGTAATACAAAAAAAAAAAATAGTTTTACCGGGATTGACTCAATTCAATTTTAAAACAAAAATAAAAAAAATAAAAAAATAAAAATTACTAAGAAAAAAACCCCAAGATTTAAGATTAGAGAAAAAGAACGATAAATTTATATCTTTTTATGATCTCTAACTTACAATTTTGGAAAATAAGAAATTATTATAATGAACATTTTGAGTCTTGTATGTTAACTAAATATTAAAATTTATTTCGTTAAAATATCTTTTTAAATAAAAAAGTTATCCGCCAATTTGTTAACAAACATCCATTTTTTTCGAGGTACACCCAGCCTTAAGCACCCACATTAATTACATTAAGCATAACTCTCAATTTGTTTTTTCTGTTATATGCTGGAACAGAATTATTAATAATATTATTAATCATTTTCATAAAACAAAAATAAAGTGTTTGGTCTTGTTAAGAGAAGAATTTTACGACAGAGAAAGATATAGCATTCAGACACATGACAGAGTTTCAAATAAGACAAAGTTACTAAAATAAACAAACAAGAATATTTAAAAGAAAAGAAAACTAGAATAAGGTAAGATATAATAGACTCTTTAAAATGCAGTTTACACTTCCTCATCATGATGATCGCCTTCATTTGCAGTTGCTTTCGATAAAAGTAATTAAAAGCGATTTGTATAACTTTTGAGAACAAAATCAATACAAAGATCAATTCCAACATTTTAACATTCCACAAAGATTTCGCAACAACAAAAAAAGTATATTATTATCCACATTGCCATGGTATCTCGGTTTGGTGCTATTGAATCGTCCGTCATACAGTCAAATTATCTGAATCACCCTCTTGATCTCTGACACGAAATTAGTAAAAACGTTTTTATGTGGTAAAATTAAATCGAAAATTTCGTGGAAATCTTTATTTTTATTGGTAAATGTGTTAAATTATTAACGGATGATAGGCCCCTTGGGGTATTCGAGAGAAAAGTACCGCATGCGGTTTATGGCCCCCTTTATGATCCGGTAAACAACGAGTGGCGAAGAAGATTCAACAACGTGTTGTACGTGCTGTATGTACGACAGAAAGAGACCTCCGACTTCTTGGAGTGCGAAATTAAAGGCGGAAGGCTACAAGGCTAGAGATCGAGCCGGCTGGAGAGACATATTAAACGAAGTCCAGGAGCACCAAGCTATGGTTTACTAACAAAGTAAAAGCAAACATATTATAACAAGTACCTACTTGTTATAACATCTTTGGTAAAAGTAAAGTATGCTAAATTGTTAAAATTCAACTCACTTATTCGAACTTTTTAAGAAAATACCACAGGAAATTGTTTTGCTGAGTCAGTATCATGCATATAAGGTAAATGAAGGTCGATTCGGATGAAGTCAAAGCGTAGTTCGTAGTATTAGTTCGTCGTAGTTAACGCGTAATTCGTTCCAAACTTTAGCTTTAAGATGCTTTCAAATAACTTGGGTATCAAATAAAAATGTTATTACATATATATGTATTTGCAATTGGTTTCTGGTGGTATAATCAACATTGCACCATACCAGGACAGGATGCTATCTGAGAAGCTTTTATGATAATTGAAAAGAAGACTCGGTCGTTGAGTTAATGTGTAAATAGAGTGCACTGCATGTGAGGACATGGGACAGCTATAGAAATGAATAAAGGAAATCACATCATCATTTGGTTAGAAATTAAATTAAAAGGTCGTACGTTCTTGGCCTTAAAGAGGATTTAGTTTTGCTAACAATATACTTTTTTGTAAAACAGGAGTCCATGTTGACTCCAGAATTTAAAAAACAAAAGCAGTTAGGAAATGAATTAAATGAAAACAGTTATCTCTCAACCAACAACCAATTTTTAAAGACCATAATGATATTGTGGGGGAGGTTCTTTGCTATCAAGAAAATCAATTTTCCGCACAACACATGATGTGAACTCCAATGCCCCCGGGTCTACACTTTGACAGTTGGAAGAAATTTATTTAGAATTCTCAACTCGTGTTATTTTTAATATATTACTCACCCAGAGCTAAGATGTGACTTGGATATGGATATGGATATGCAGAGCAATGGAAGGTTTGTATTTTCAAGTGGGTGGTATTGTTTTTTGGTTGTCTTTTTCTTCTTCTGGTATCACAACATGACATTTTGTATAAGTTTTAAAAGTAATCGTTCCCAAGACAAAATAACAGTGTTGCAGCAGTTGAATTCAAGCTTATTCCATGTATACGCAATGAATGACGCAAGAAGCAGTTACCGAAGACCAGGATTTCTTCTGAATGTTATAAATACAAAAAAAGAATATTGCATCTTACAAAGATAGTTGATTGATATATTCCCGTAGGAGGTTCTTTCACAAGTAGGTGGAAATGTCAATATTCATTTATGTAAAAAGTGTGTTAATTTAATAAATTAAAAACGATTGTCCTTCGCCGTCACGCCGAAGTTCTTCCTTTACCTCTTCGTGGTGGCTCCGGGCAATGATGTGGTTTACCTTTATAAAAATAAATTTGCAAAAATTGAAAGCGCTAGTCCCCAAGGGCTGGCGAGGGGCTGATAACCTCTCTCGTAAGAAAAGCATTATGAATCCGACAATAAGCCTTTGAAATGATCTGATTAGACGACAACGAACCAAGCAACGACAACGGCTAAAACGATTTAAGAATTTTCTCATGGAACGTACGAACGCTCTACAGAGCTCGAGCTGCACATCAGCTAGCCGATGTCTGAAGCTGACATAACATCACTTCAAGAAATTAAATAGCCAGGAAATGGTGTTTTGTAGAGAAAAGAATATGACATATATTACAGCGGTCACCTAAAACACCATGTGCTCGGGGTAGCCTTGCTAGTCAGCCTTAGAAATGAAGCTTACCGCATCATCGGCTTTAATTCGCGTGAGAGGCAAATTTAATAACATCAGCCACCTACCGAGGAGTCCGAAGAGGACTGCGATTTCAACGCAAAATTAGTTGGGAGCTAGTATTCAGGCAGTACATAGATCCCATAGTTTGCATGAGAACACTAATGAGTAATGACAATGGACTACGACACTACAAATCAAAGAAATGGCAAAATCAATGAAATTGGTCGTTGCGAGTCCAAGTCTCCCGCGTAAAGATACAAAGCCATCTGGGTATCACCTGATGGATTCACTCGTAACAAAATTGACCACGTGTTGATAGATCGTCGCCACTAGTCAAGCCTGATGACGATGTGAACGTATCGAGGTGCCAACATTGACTCGGAGCAATATCTTATTGTTTTTTTTTTTTTTATAATTAACAATTTGTTTCCCTTTTAATGTACCACCCTGCGCAGGCATTGGGAAGATAGGGAGGGGAGAGATAGGAGGTGTCTATTAACATTGGTTTTGAATACTTGCAAATTAAAATGGCAAGGGAAAATCTCGCTGGGTAACCTATTCCAAATTCGTGTTGTTCGGCTAAAAAAAGAATCCCTATATTTCACGGTACGTCCGAAATTGGGCTCAAGGGTAAACTGCTGGGCATTCCTTGCGAGACGCGTATTACGGGAGAAACTTTTAAGGGGAAGAATGCAGCTGGCTACAATTGTTTCAGTGGCACTTCTATTTCCTATCAATCTTAACGCTCGATTTTGTATTCTATCAAGCTGGTGAAGCGATGTTTGCGAAGCACCTGCCCAGAGGTGGGAGTTATACTCGAGTTTAGGGCGTATAAACGCTTTATAAATTGTAGCCAGATCAGAAGGGGAAAAATACTTCTTACACCGACACAGAAGACTTAAGCACTTATCGGCATTTTTAGCGATTTCAAATATATGGTCTTTTCAACGGAGGTCGTCGTTGACACACATACCAAGTACTGAGAGCTTTTCGGTTTCTTCAATGTAAGTGCCATTCGAGAACAATGGCATGGGGAGTATGTTTAGCTTTAACGACAGAACACAGCATTGAGTTTTCGAAGCATTAAACTCTACACAATTCCTATTACCCCATTTACCAATGCTGTTTCTCGGAGTTTAATGAGCTTGACATTGACATACGGTACCGTTGCAATTGTACGTCCAAAGGGGAAGGACGTAAATTATCGACCGAACATGAAAATCTGAGGGTAGAGTCATCAGCAAAACAGTTAAGTGGATTAGAAGTAACAGACAAAAGATCATTTATAAAAATGAGGAAAAGAGTCGGTGACAGAATGGAGCTCTGGGGCACACCAACATTTAATTTGTGGGAATCAGACTTGAATCCGCCCAATACAACTTGTATTGAACGGTCCAGAAGATAGCTTCTAATCCAACGAACAAGAGTATCATCCATCCCAAAAGCACGCATTTTCGATAAGAGAGCTTCATGCCAAACTCTATCAAATGCCTTGGAGGTATCAAGAACAATAATCTTACTTTCACCAAAGCGATGTAAAGATTTGTTCCACTGTTCGGTGAGATATGCCATCAGATCACCAGTGAAACGGTTGCTATGGAAGCCATACTGAAGGTAATGGCGAAGCTTTCGGTCTTCGAGATATTTCTTAAGCTGACGTTTAATCAGCGTTTCCATGACCTTAGAAAGAAGGAACGTAAGTGTTATGGGTCGGGAGGAGGAGGGGGAGGATGGGTCGCCTTTCTTTGGGACAGGCTGGACAAATGCTGTTTTCCAACTTCTAGAAAATGATTCCAGAAGAGTAGGAGCGATGGAAAAGCTTACGCAGTGTGGAAGAACACCTCTTCAGAATAATCGTGAGTATACCATCCGGGCCAGCGGATTTTTGCATATCCAGCTCTTTGAGAACTTTTGCTACTGTACGAGTGCGGAAAAAATCTGTCCCAAGGAAAAATTTACATTCTCAAGTACAGGAGGGGCAACGTTGCTGTGAGATAGCGTGGACCTGGAAGCAAAATGGGCGGCGAGCAAGTTTGCCTTCTCTGAAGAATTTTTTGCCGTCATTTATGGCCATGCAAAAATTTTATTCTTTCAATAACGGAGTTGCATGAGTTCCTTGCTTGTTTGTGCTTTTTCCGATTTTCCTCTGTAGGGTTGGCTTTGTAAGATCGGGAACTTATTTCTTTGAGCCTGATAGCTTCTTTACACTCAGAGCTTCTTTACATAAGGTTGGAAGGAAGGTAGGTACTAAAATTAAGATACGCGTTCCAACTACTGTTAAGCGAGTAGGTATAGAGACAATATTAAAAGTTAACACAGTGGTTTTGTTTATTTATAGGAAGGTGTAAGCTTTGTTTTCTCGATTGAAATTTTTGCATTCAGTAGTAATCGAATAGTTTTTTTTATTTGTTAGTTGTTTTTGTGTGTTTATCAAAGGCTTCCTTATTTATTCTGTGCTTTTATGATGAAAAATACTTTAAAATACTTAAGTATGTATGTAATGTAGGTTGTCACTTTCTTTTATTTGACTAATGGCTAGGGCATAGCCGAGCAATATGAAATAAAATTTGGGGGAAAATTTTTTATGAAATCAAAAAACACTATTCATAACGTTTTTTGGAAAAAATGTTGTAAGCCATCTTATTTCTTTTGCTGTTTTCTATTTTATGAATTTTTCATTTCAAAATCGTTCGACCAGTTTTTTCAAAAAAATGTTAGAGCACTCTAAAAACACTATATACCAAGTTTGAATTAAATCGGCCCAACCGTTTAGGCTGTAGATATCGATACGGACAGACAGACAGACAGACAGACAGACAGACGGACGGAATTTCCGGACCCACTTTTTTTGACTTCTCTATCATCGTGATATCATGTTTGATTATTAGAATTTTTTTTTTTTTTTACGAATGCATAACTTGCCTTATAGTCCCTATAAATCGCAAGTAAAAATACAGAGCTTTTAAAAACATCAGTTTTCCCAAACTACGGTTTCACCACTTGTTGTTCCTTCTTGTAAATTGAAAGTCATTCTCATTAAGCTGTAGTGTTTCTTTGATCAAGATGGACAAAGTGAATAAAATGTTTTTTGTTTCCTTGGTTCAGGAAAAAAGTAAATTTTGTTTCCCGAACATGTGACCCATGAAAAGAAAATTATAGAATGGAAAAGTCCTAGCTTCAAGAGGAATTATAATGAATAAGGACTGAAAGTATCTCCGCGATACTATTGCGAGGAACTATTGTAAGACTAAATAAAAAAAAGAATCTTTCTCAAATTAAAAAAAATCATTATCTCTATATTTAGGTTAAACTGCATAATGCCAAAAAGACGGCATCTGCCGGGGGACCAAAATTCAAATTAAGTGATCTCGATAATATCATATCGATATTATTGGTAAGGAGTCACCCACAGTTTAGTTTATTTTGATTAAAGACCCATCAATATATCCATACTCGCATGGCATGCCTACAAAAATATAAACTTAAAATTATGTGTCGTCTTACAGGTACAGTGCAACAAGTTTAGCGGAAATAAGGCCCGCCGTTCATATTCCGTGAGATTCCTGTTTTCCTTTTTTAAACAGCAGCTTTACTTCCGTTTCCATGAGTGTTATCGCACTGCACCGGTCTTATATATCGGGTTTTTCAATAAGAGCGCTTCAAAAGTTTTTTTAAAATAAAACAAAAACGGTTTTGGATATCAATGAAATTCCTGTGAAAGTACGTTCGATGCCATTATGTATGGAACTCGATTTCTTTTGCATAGCCACCACGGGCACGCTTGCAGAAGTCCAGACGCTGAACCCAATTTTCGACGGTTTTCAAGCATAAATCGGCCGATACTGCTGCAATTTCACGTTCGATATTCGTACGAAGTTCATCAATCGTCGCTGGCTTGTTGGCATAGACCATAGACTTGACGTAGCCTCACAGGAAATAGTCTAACGGCGTCAAATCGCACGACCGAGGCGGCCAAGCGACTGGACCATTTCGTGAGATAACACAATAAATTGATTGTGACATTCGCTATGTGGCTTGTGGCGCCGTCCTGTCCATATCATCCAATTGGGGCCAAAAATATTCGATTATCATTGAACGGTAGCGATCCCCATTCACAGTAACGTGCCGGTCTTGACCATCACGGAAGAAGTACGGTCCAATGAAGCCGCCGGCCCATAAACCACACCAAACCGTAATTTTTTCGGGATGCAATGATGGCTCATGGAGTACCTGTGGATTGCTGCCTGACCAATACCGCATATTTTGTTTATTGACGAAGCCATGAGCCTAATCGCTGAAGATGATTTTTCGATGAAAATCTGAATCATTTTCAAGTTGTTGCTCAGCCCAATTCACGAACATACGACGTCTCTGGTGGTCAAGCGGCTTCAGTTCTTGCGTCAATTTAATCTTGTAAGGATGTAGGCCTAGATATGTTCGCAAAATTCGCCACAACGACGTCACATAGATGTCCAACGCTTGAGAAGCCTCAGCGGCAGCAATAGTCTCGACACTGGCACTGGTCTCACTGGATTAAAATTTTTCCACTAGACGCTCAATTGTTGATCTGCTAGAACGATTATGACGACCATAAATTGGACGTAGCGCTCTTAACGTTCAGGCCACTCCGAATTTCGGTAGTAAATTTTAATAATTTCGACTTTTTGTTGGTTTTGTTGGAAAGATATATTCCATCATGAAATGGCAAACCTTACTGAAGAGAAATGTCAAAAGAGCGGCAAGAAATATGGCGTCGTTTGATGTCCCTGTCGCTCTACTCTTGTAGCGTCCCTGTTGAAAACCCTTTATTATGTTTAAATTAAGAAAAATACCTGTAATCGCATGAAGTATTTTGGGAATTATGTCTACATCATCGGGCCATCGTACAACAACAAACCAATGGAATCCACGATCGCTATTCAAACCCGATCAACACACCTGTTGCCATGCATGTTGGCAAATCCATGATACTGGGCCCCCATTACCCCATTACCAATCCAGACAGTGAGTAACTACTGTTTTGGGGACAATGTAAAGTTTTTATCACTTCTGTGACTGACCGAAAACGCTCGTTAAAACAAAAAACACTCTGTGATTTTGTAATTAATACGCGAACGACAGAATCTTCTTTTTCGTCTCAGAACTATATGGTTATCATGACTGCTATCGCTACTACTATGCCTCCGCCGTAAGGCCATTATAAACAATTAATAGCTTTGTTCGTCTACTCCCTAAAACAGACTATTTTGAAAAATTGTACACAAATGTTGTTCGTTTACACACATTTTCGAGAGTTTTCGTGAGAATAAAGAGATTGTGAGAGAGCAAAACATTTTCCCTAAATTCCCTATTTTAAACCAAACAAAATTCTTGGAGGGGAAATCTGAGTTATGTCAAACTCAAAAGTTGACATAACTCAAATTTGAAATTTGACGTTTTGTGAAGCCTTTGTATTTGAAGAATTTTAAATTATTTTCTTTTAAGTTAAAATATAAAGTAAATAATAAAATAACCTTATAATGGCCTAACAAAATGGTTTCCATCTAGGGTTTCCAGAACATCTCTTTTAAAGAGAACATGTTCTCTTTTTCAACTCAGATCTATTTTACACTCTCAAACAACTTTTTCCCTCCCTTACTTCAATTTTAAAATTTCAAAATCAAGACCAAAAATTTTTCATGTATAAAACTACATTAACACGTTTAAAAAAAGTTTCAAAAGTCAAAAATCAAGCCCTTATTTTGAAAATAAAAGGGTGTTTTTTTAGAGGTATATAACTTCCGCTAGGGATAACTGTCAAACTAGCTGTCATACTAATGAAGTGTGTTTAACTTTTTTTCCATACTATGGCAAATCACCATGCAAAGACTTGAACGTTTACAAATCGTGGAAATTTATTTACAAAATTTCGCTTTGTTCTCTAAACTTATATAGCATTTCGTCAAGTTTACGGTGCGCATTATCGTCCATTTTAGAAGCTACGTTACGTAACGTGCGTAGAAAAGAAGCCATCGCTGCTGTAGACGTGAGTATGACGGAGGACTTGAATTTATAGATCCAAACTCCGAAGCCGTTGTCAGCAACTCGGTCCCTGCTCGCTCTCTTGGAAAACTTGGAAAAGTTTGAGTAAAGATCTGGGCCTACATCTATATATAAGATCCAAGTGGTAATAGATCTAAAGCCAGCGGTCCATCAATTGCGTCATGTGTTCGGTAAATGGGCTGAGAATCAACTAGAAGTGGAAGCAGATTTTTATCGTCAAATCATGATGAGGCTCATTTCTGGCTCAGCGAGTATATGAACAAGCCGAATTGTCGTTTTTGGAGTGAGATTCTGATTAGACTCTTGAGGCTCCATTACATCCCCAAATCACTGTTTGGTGCGGTTTAAATGCCGAAGGTGTCATCAGGGCCCATTTGTTTTTAAATCCGAAACCGGCGCAAATATTATCGCGAATGGCGAACGCTAGAGGCAAATGATTCCTGATTTTTGTATTGCTGATATGATTGCAAATCATTTAGAGGAGATATGATTCCAACAAGACGGTGCAATATGCCGTACAGCGCGTGCAACCATCACTTTGATGACCGAATCATCCCATGTGAATTGGCCACCTCGTTCCTGTGATTCGACATTTTTGGACTACTCTTTGTAGGCTAATGAACCAGCAACGATTGATCATTTAGAAGCCAACATTAGACTCCCTATTGACGAACATATAGAGGGTGTGATCGAAAAGTGGTGCAAAATTGGACCGATAGGATGGCTTTCATAAGGCGCAGTCGCGGAGGCCATATGTCAGAAATTATTTTTAAACATTAAATGCAATGAAATTTGCTTATGAAGCCAAAATTGGTCATTTAATTATAAAAGATATGTACATAATTTTGGTTCTGCTGGAACCAGGGGGGTGGGGCATGGTAGTATCATTTGACTTTTGAAAATGTTCTCTTTTTTTCTAGTTACATTATGGACACCCTATTTCCATCACAATTTTTGATTTCATCTGCACTTAATTGATCCATTTCGTTTAGTTTAAATTTTGATCCACAAAGCGTTCTTTTACTTTTGAGCGAATTTATTATTTACTGAGAATTGTCATCCCCACTCTTCAAAGTTTGACAGTTTTACTAAAACAACCCAAAAAGTTGGTGAAACAGAAACATGCATGAAACTTTAAGGCTCACAAACTTCTTACTTGTAAAATACATGTTTTGGTGAAACAGAAAATGGATTTTTAACAAATTTCACTTGTACGTCACAAGTACAAAATCTGTTAACACAAAAACTTGTGAAATGATATGTATCGATTTTTTTCACAAATTTTGTAGAAAATCACTTCTATTTACAATGTTGTAAGTTGGTGAAATAGGCCCCTGGTCTCTCAACCTCACTCGAGAGGAAAGTCTCAAGCAGCCCTATTAATAAATAACGCTTATTCCACCTTTATTTTACGATATAACTAAAATATGGAATAAGACTTAATCTATGGACTAAAATTTCTTATTAATAAAAATAAAATGTACGAGTAATAGTAAAATTAAATCCATTAATAAAATCTACTACAATAAGCAAGATGCCTGTTCAGTAACTTGAAATTGTCCCCAAGTTACTCAAACTTAGATTATTTTTGTATGAAAAACACAATAATGAAGCTCACATTATTAATTTTAGAATAAATTTGACACATCTGGTTCTTATTCCTTCGCTAATCCACCAACTTTGGTGGACTAACTTAGGAAACGTCGATTAGTGGAATTTTGTTTTATTAATAACATTTTGCACTTAGTCCACGGAATAAGGCTTAACCTTTTTTTTAATTTTTTTTAAAGACGAGTTAAGGCGTTAATACCTATTTAAGAAGGAGTAAAGGGAGTATTAAAGAAGGCTTGTTGAAGGTCAAAGAGAAGTTAAGTTACTCCGCACCTGCGCCTTATTTTCAATATTTTTATAGTTGAGGTTGGTCAAATTCAATAAAATATTTTTTTTTAACCAGTTCTATAAATAGTTCTGTGTTTTTTGTTTTCGTTTGATTAAGCTAGTTCAAGTTTCTTGAGATTTCGGAGTGATCAAGAAATTTTCTCAGTCATATTCAATGGATCTGAGAAAAAAGAGATCACGGATAGTTCAGAAACATTGAACTAGCCTATTTTGTTCCTTTGAAATGTCAAAGATGAAGCTGAAGTGTAAAGCGCAAGTTGAAGTTGAGTGAACTTGCGCTTCAGCTAAATTTCAAACTTCAGCTTCAACTTCTCATTGTGTTCGCCTTATAGAGTTCGCGTATATTTTACTTTGACAGCGCTACATACTTAAGCTTCAGCTTCTACATTGTGTTCAGCCAGTCAATTTATCTTCTTAATTCCTTCCTTAGGACCGCCCACTTGCGCCTTTTCTCTACTTAATAAGAACTTAAATCCTTTAAAAAAAATAACGCTTTAGAATTCTTAAATGGTCCTTTAAGTAATTCTTTGCTACTTGTGTAAATATGCAGCTTGTTTTCCCATAAAATAATAATCTTGAAATCAAATGAAAAATAAAAACTTAACGAAAAACAAACTAGTACATTTTTCGTGCTCAATTATCACATAGGGTGTATTAGTTGTTTCTGTTCAGTATTGCAAATTGATATAAACTCTGCGTGACATTAGTAATTTGGTAAAAACAAAAGCAAACAGAGTAACAATTATTGTCTGAAGGAACACACAAAACGACATAATTCTGAGTATGTTAACAAACTATTTACACAACAGAACAGAGTGTTCTGTAATTATACATATTTTTCCCATAATTTTATAGGAATATTCATACCGAAGTGAAGTGTGAAACACTAAATGTTCAGAAAGTGCTGCTAATTTAAATGTTTCAATAATTTAAAAGATTTTTAGGTAATGTGCAATGTGTAAAAGTGGTTCCTCATCGATTTGGAAAAATTAACAACACGAAAATAAAACTTTTATGGGGGTCTTAAAAAAGACAACTTTAAAGTTCATTTCTTCTTGAAGCAAAGAAGTTATCCACAAAAACAGTTTTGAATGAGTTTTCTGGAGAAGTGGATGTGCAAACTATTGTAACAAGTTTTTATTGAATGCAGTAATTGAAAGTTTCTTATTTGTTTTTGTTTTCATAGATTTAAGCTGAGAAATGCTGGTTCGGATTGGTTTTAATTACACCGCTGTGAATTGTGTGAGATGAGAACTTCGAACTTCACAAAAGTTAGTTTCCGGGATTAAGTTTCTTTGAGATACATTTCTACTTCTCCTTTTAATATTAGGATACTGACAGAGACCACAGCTCGTACTCCACTGATTCACTTTAGGGCTCCCCAAACCTTAAGTGATAAGATACTATGTGTATAGATAGTAGAGAATAAATCAATTGATATCAAGCGAGGTAAATAAAAGTAAAAACTCATTTTTATTCAGTCACAAATCACTGGAGAATTGTTGGCCACGTGTGCGTAGGATGACGAATCAGGAGAAGAAACCTTAGCTTAGATATCATAGCTCGTAAACGAAGAATTCGCTCGGAAAGTCTTTTGCTGCTCTTTTTATGGTAGAAGGCAGCATTTCAGACCTTGCATATTTTGAAAAGATGGCGTAGACCATGAAGCCCGAAATCGGGGGATTTAAAGAAGAACTTGTTGGACAAGGTCTTGGCCGGGTTCCGGCTGTTGCGCTGATGCGACGAAGATGACAGTTTATTAGGTTTATTTAATGTCCTAAATACGGAAATATGTACATTAGGGTGGTCGTTATTTTCAAAATTCCAATATTTTGGAAAAAATCAAGAATTCCAACTCGTGATCGATGTCATTGCCTAAAGGAATTAAAAAACTTTACGAGGAACTTAGAAACATTGAAAAAAGTAAAAATAGAAACACTGAAACATCGAAAAAAAGAATCAGATTTTACGGAGAACTTAAATGGTTTGTTTAATATCGCACACTCGTCTGCATTGGATCAAATAAAAATTGAAGAGGATAAACAATTTTTACTCCTACAAAGGCAAAAAGGTCGACCAGGCTGTATGCTTGGAACTGATTTTAAACTTGTTGCTAAGGAAAAAAGAAAAGAGGACCATGAAAAGAAACTTAAGCTACGAGTTTCAGATCAAAGTGCATCTTATAATAACGAAGGTAGGTACACTGTTTTCTTATATATATTTAAATGAAAAAATTGTCTTGCTAGTGGAGCTATGTAATTCGTTTTCGTCTGAGGAAGAGGAGGTTGAAGTTGCAAATCTTGGCTCTGAATGCCCAGTGCCAGGGCCGTCGGGCTTGAAAAGGGCAAGATTAGAGATTTTAACTCCTAGGCTATCGGCAGCACTTGACAAATGTAAAATAAGTGACAGAGATGCCGTCCACCTCTTGACAGCCGGTGTAGAAGCCACTTCCTTAGATCCTTCATATTTTGTGATTAACCGTTCTTCTATAAGACTCTCCCGTCAATATTTTCGCCAGCAAACAGCTATAGCAACTAAAACCAAATTTGAAAACATACGTTTAAATTTTGCTGTTATATATTGGGACTCCAAACTTCTTCCAGATATAACAGGCCAAGCTAAAGTTGACAGACTTCCCATAATTGCTACTGTTACAAATAATGAGCAACTCCTTGGAGTACCAGAACTTTCAGCTGGAACTGGCATTGAAGTATCGTCTGCAGTGTATGATATATTAGATAAAGTCCAAGCCTTTGTTTTCGACACAACTGCCTCTAACACTGGCCGTTTAAACGGAGCTTGTGTCCTTTTAGAAAATAAAATTGGCCGAGACGAAATTATTCTTCAAGGTGTATTCAACGTATCTAAATTTGATCCGTCTTCTGGGCCTGATATTCCTCTGTTCAAAAGATTTAAAGCAGAGTGATAAACAATTGATAAGTCACAATTTTCTGTATGGTCAATGGATGAAAAAGCTGTAAGCATCCTTGCAGATGAAAGGCAAGAAATTATGTCGTTTGCTTTAAAAAGGCTGGAAGAAAATTTTCCTCGGGATGACTATAAGGAGTTTCTAGAGCTAATAGTAATTTATTAAGAAGGAAATCCTCCAGGTGGTATTAAATTTCGGGCACCAGGAGCTTATCATTTGGCACGGTGGATGGCAAAAGGAATATATTGTCTTAAAATAATATTATTTCAGCAAAAAATTAAGCTAAACGCGAAGGACAAAAAAGCTTGATCAAATATTTTCTGCTTTATTGTCAAATGCTACACTCAATCTTGGTTTTCTGCCCCAGAAGTCGTGCTAGCACCATTAAACGATATCAATTTGTTAAAAACACTTAATTCGTATAAAGAAGACGACAAGATTGTAGCTGAAACTGCGATAAATAAGTTTCTGAACCATTTGTGGTACTTAAATGAAGTGTGCCGCCTTTTCCTTTTTTGACGAACGAATAAGTGTTGAAGAAAAACGAAGAATGGTTTCTAAAGTTTTTGAAGAAGATGACCAAAAAGAAGAAGAAGTTAAGAAGAAATTATTTTTGAAGCCAGCTGATGTCTCACATTTCATTACCAAAAATCTTCCCTCAGAACTAATGTCAGCTAAATCAATGAAAATGTTCGAAAGGTTTGGTTTATCTTCAGAATTTTTGCTCCTTGATCCAATAATTTGGGATGACCAATCAGACTATAAACGAGGAAAGGATATAGTGGGATCATTAAAAATTGTCAATGATACAGCTGAACGTGGAGTTAAGCTAATGGAGGAGTTTAATGATAAACTCACTAAAAACGAGGATCAAAAGCAATTCCTACTGCAAGTGAGTTTGTACCTTTTTATTTTTTTTAATTCGCTGTTGACCAAATAATAATGTAATAATATGAATTTTAATATCTTTTATTAAAATTAAAAATTTTCAGACTGTGAGAAACTATCACCAAAAATACCCAGGTTGTAGCCGAGGAAATCTTAAAACTCGTTATGAAGACAAAGTTTCATTTTGTTTTATATTTAAATGTTACGTAAAAATGTATTTATTTTAAAAGTATTCGTTGTTCTACAACTAGATGTTAAAATATTCATACACAAATTTATATAAATAAAATATCAGTGATTGATTGGATTCTTACTTATTTTGTCTTATACTATAGAATTCTTAGAATTTCAAACTCATTGCGGCACGTGTTAATACAATCCGATTTTCTTGAAATTTTTTTTGTACTCGTTTTAATTACAAAGGAACAGAAAAAGAAGGTGCTCTGTAAAAAAAAACTTTTATTTTTTCTTCCATATAAATAAGGACCACCCTAATGTACATATCTACTTAGGTATAGGAATTTGAAGTAAAATGACTTTTCACTGACAGTATTAATATTCAATAAGTTTATACACCTCAAAAAATATTTAAAAAAAAACATTTATAAATAAATAAAACACCATGTAACTAAAGTTATGGTTAGTTTAGTTACATTTGTATTGTTATAGATCAACCTACAGACAACAGTCGTTCTATTTAGAATCTATGTATAAAACACCCTGTAAAGTAAAATTATGTTTATTAAATATGTCAAAAGTTTTCAAAAAATTAAATCTGTTAATTGCTCTGGACACGAATGAAGATACTTACGGCAAACAAGCAAAAAAAGACTTAAATTAAATTTAAATGTCTCGTAAAAAAAGTCCCATACATTAATGTACACTTCGTTTAGTTCGATTAGATGAAACATTACTATTTTCAAGTAAACAAAACAGAAATAAGTCTAAAGAACATTTTTTCTACACCACATAGATATGTCACACTCCCATCCGTTATAATATAACAAATGTCATCCTCTCTCTCGCAAAAAAAAACTGAGAGCAATATATTTCGCAACGCAAATAGAATTACTCTAATAAAACTACTGTGCAAAATATAGCCACTTCTTCACTTTTACTTCCAATGAATTATGCACAAGTGTCTCCATTAATTAGGAAAATTAAAATACCCACCATTTGTTTGTAGGATAAATACTTCTCATGCCACCTGTTGAACAATCAAATGTATGCATAGGAGTACGTGTGAGCTGTGAGGTGTGAACAACCCTTAAACGGCGTTAATGTAATAAAGAACTTGAAACATGGCTTACCTAATCGCCTGGAAAAGACAGTCCTTAGGTCCTTGTTGTAATAAACTACCAGATAAACCCGAAAATTAACGCGACAATATCTGCCACGCAATTTATTTATTTTCTAGACAATAAAAAACACAAACCCTTTTGACGTAAATAATTTCGGGTTCACTTTTTTCCCGCACTTGAAACAAAGAATGACTAGCGTGGCAGGGGGCCAGACAAAGGGTTATTGAGACCCTTACCTAAGATCCAACCTTAATTTGATTTTCTTTCAATGATTTTAAGAAACACTTCGTTTTTAATTATTTTAATAGAAATTTTTCTTTTAAGATAATTGAAGATGAACAAATCGTATAGATAAACGTTCAATAACACCCGAGACAAAAACGACAACCTTGTCTATTCAAAGTCTTCGAATAAACTGAACCGAGGAACCGACAAGGGATGAATTCATCTAAATTGATGCTAGCGATTGCCAACAAACTGAGAACATTTTCATTCTCGCATTTAATTTTCCATTTCCACCCCATGAACGAGAGTAGAAAAGTTTTTCTATTCGCAGAGCTTTCCGGCGGGGCTTTTCTGAATAGGTGGCGAAAATACGAAGGAAATTAAAAGCAACTTAAATGATAAGCACGCACCTAATTATGGCTTTTCTAGATTTATTTGTTTAGTGATTTAATTGAAAAGATTTAAGTCCTTGATGGGAGTGTTTAAGACCCAACTATAGTTTACATGACCAAGCATGGCCTACGTGAAAATTAAACGAATTGTTTCGTCGTGCTTCTAAAACATGAGGAACAACTAACGGGTTTTCCAATAAGGACTAGACAACTTCTTTTTAAATAAAACGCAAACCATTTGAGATATTTCAAGTACAATCAAAACATTTATGAATGGAACTCGACTTCGTTCATATGGCCACCGCAGGCACGTTTGCAGCGGTCGATTTGTTGGACTCGGCTCCACATTTCGGTCGAAACGGCCGCTATTTTGCGTTCAATGTTGGCTCTGAGCTCTTCAAACGTTGTCAGGTTGTAGGCATAAACCAATGACTTAACGTAGCCCCAAAGAAAATAGTCTAGAAGCGTTAAATCGCATTAACGAGGCGGCCCATTTCTTGAGTAACACGCTCATCAAACTTAGGCACCGATTGCGGTTGTCGACCACCAATCGACTTGGCGATTGTGTCGATTAGGTTGTGTGTTTGGTATTGTGGACCACGATGGAAAAAATAATATGCTATTGTGAATAATGTAAAAATATATTGTGAATATATGTATAACGATTTTGACAGTTCATTATTTTGTGTACAAATAAATTTTCGCATTTATAGTTTTGGTTTGCGTTTTTTTTATAATTCAATTTAATTAAAAATGAGTCAAATCGTAATCCCAAAAAAATTGCAAAAAAAAATGTTCCCCATTTTATCTTTGCCTCGGACTTTACACAGAGGCCTTTTGCTATCCCCTGATTTTTTTTCATTAACCATACCAAAATGCTCATTTGGTTTTTTTTATGTAATTTCTTTTGACCTTTAAAGTGTGTAATTTTTTTATTAAAATTTAAATGGCAATTTCAATTAAATAATAATATTTTACCCAAAGGAAGGCATCCAAACGCTGCTGTGGCTGTCGATCAGAAAATTATGCACGACTACTGTGAACTGTCTATTGTCAAACCGAAGAATGTCGAAATGTCGATCGAAATCGACTTTCACAATACGAAAAACAGCAATCGACGGCCAGTAATCGAAAAGAGTCGAGTTTCGATTAATAAATCGACAACCGCAATCGGGGTGGGGCCTTATGGCTAAAACACAATCACGCTATAGCTTCGGATGCATCTTATCACAATGTCGCTTTGGCTTTCACGTTACGTGTGGTTCGTGTACAAGATAATGTAACGTGACTCAAACGTAAAGCTTAAGTAGAAACTGGTTGAACTTTTGCTCGCTTTGACAGAAAAAAAAAAACAAAAACAAAAACCGAAAATTAGAAAATGTCATTCAAAGCGGACACAAAGCGTGTGAAATGTAACGTGACGAAGCCAAAGCTGAAGCCATTATGGCTAAGACACAATCACGCCTTAGCTTCGGTTTCGCCTGACGTTTACAAGTTCAACCATAGGAAATCAATACATCTTATCACAATGTCGCTTTAGCTTTCACGTTACGTTTGGTTCGTGTACAAGATAAGGTAACGTGCCTCAAACGTAAAGCTTAAGTAGAAACTGGTTGAACTTTTGCTCGCTTTGACAGAAAAAAAAACAAAAACAAAACCCGAAAATTAGAAAATGTCATTCAAAGCGGACACGTTTGGTTCGTGTACAAGATAAGATAACGTGACTCAAATGTAAAGCTTCAGTAGAAACTGGTTGAACTTTTTCTCGCCAAAATGAGCTTGGATTTTCAACAATTCAACGCTCTTAAAGTTGCCGTCAACGAGTCCGAATTTAGGTAGAACATTTTAATAATTTGCAGACATTGCTCACTCGTGTACTTTACCATGATGAAAATGTTGAGTTTACTGAATAAATTGACAATGACAGTTCAATAATAAGTGAAAAGGTGCGTTCACAAATTCAAATCAAAGTTTTCAAGTCCCTATTTGAAAAATCGTTCCAAAATCGTAACAAACCAACGTTTTTGACACAACAACGATATTCAACGATAATTAAGAAAAGAACGCCCTTCATACCTCTCCATCGTTACCATTTTTTGCCTATCCAGTAAATAGGCCGCGTTCGATTTATCATTTTGTTTTGAAAGCATTTTGTTTCAGTAAGTTTTTTAGTTTTAAAACTAAATAAAATACTGAACAAATAATGAACAGCTTTTGAAATAATGAACATTTTCAAGTTTTTAATACAAAATAATTCATAATTAACATTTACTTCAAATAATTAACTGTTCATTATAATAATGAACAGGTGGTCACGGTACCTATTAAGGACTAGTTTTTCAATGATTTTTTTTTTCAAATAAGAAAAGAATTTAAAATCATTTACTATAAGAAGTCAGAAGAATGCGAAATTTGCGGAGTTACTTCAGAGTTAGCCCCAATGCACACGGAGCAAATAGAAAAAAAAACAAATCCAGTTGGCAATATGTATGCATATGTTTTTGAAGTATCCCTAACCGTAAGCCTCCTTGAAATAGATGATTGCAAGATATGTGTTATGTAGCCAATATTTCTTGTGGAAGCCCCTTGTGTCTGGATTTCTCTTATTTTCAGACATACATTTCTCAATTTATTGCTTGACACAGTAGAAGAAATAATTATAGAAATAAATTTGACATTTTATGATTGACGCTCATTTTCTGTCATTTGTATTAATATTGTTTTTATTATTTGCTAGAAATAGCTAAAAATAAATAATAAATTGAAAAAATTTCACAATCGCTTCCATTTTCCCAACAAAAATAAAATTAACGAAGATTTTTTATTTGGTGAGATCATTGGAAATAATGAAATTTAATAAAATAACTTGCCCACTAACTCAAGAAGTATAAACTTAAGAAATTATATAATTATTTCTAATGTAATGTTTCCACGTTGAGGTTTTTTTTTATTAAATATATTTTTTTGTAAATATAAAATAATTCACTTGAATCATGTCAAAAAAAAAAAAAAAAAAAAAAAAAAAAAAAAAAAAACATTTTAGTGGCTTAGCAGTTCTTGCATTTTTTCGCCCCCGCTTTACAGTTTTGGAAAAAAATCTGGCAACGCTGCACCAAACGTTTCCTTCAATAAATCAATTTTGTATTCCAGCAAACCAAGATCTTTCCGCAAAATTCTCAATAAAGTGGATGGACACAGTTTCACGATTGTGGATGGGCTCATTCGGGTATTCCTCGATGCTGCAGGAGCAATAGCTTTTCGAGTTCGCACTGTACTGCGTCTCATATGATGAGTACATATTATCATTTAGAGTAAACATGTTTGAAAACATTTCATCGTTAATTGAATAAATTTCTCTGATGGCCGATTGACCATAAAATGGACCTAATGCGCGATGCGTTTCGCGAACAGAACCATGTTTTTCGAAATAAATCTGCACATTTCCAGGACAAAACAATTGTCTGCCGAGCTATCTCTGAGGACGATATCGACATCATCCAACCCCGTTCAAGAAGCTCAGACAAGACAATTGATTATTGTCCCATTGTCTTGTCTGCTTGTGAACGCTGCTTAAAGATAAATCACATCTTTTATTAACTATCGTTGACAATTCTTAACAATTGTTAAGTTTTTGGCGTTCCAAAATTCCAAATAGTTACGATTCGTTTCTATTTGACAGGAAAACATTGTTCCAAAATGCATTGTTGAAGTGTCAAATAGTTAAGATTTGTAACTATTTCCAACTCATGTTCATGATATAAATTGAGATTGTTGATCTGTCAAAGTCAAAGTTCGTTTAGAATTCAAATAAAAATTCAAAATTCAAACATTTGTTTTATTGGTGTTTAAAAAATTAAAATGGATTTTTAATGATTAAAAACATAATTTATTATTAATTTTAACAGTATATAGTTTGCAAAAACTGTAATACTTTTCAATTCAGAAACGAAAAATGTATTTTCCGAGTTATTATATCGGCACCTGAATGTGTCAAAGAAACATTGTCAAAAAATTAATTTAAATTTAGCTTAACTTTTCTTGAAAAAACATTTTTTTTATGATTTTAATTTATTATTTGAAAAATAACGCTTATTTTAGTACTCTAATTTCCGCACATGGAATTTCAAACATTTCAATCTAGTACAATTTTCCATATCACTCGCTCATCTGACAGCCACAAATTTCTGATGTATAAAAGCAGAAAAAAACGTCAAAATAAAAAAATAAATAAGTATGGCGTTCAGCTCGTAGTCGATATCTGTGCCGCAGTCGCGTGTTTAAAAATAGCTTTTATGCCCCAAACAAGTGCTATTTGTGTTCCAAAATATAAATAAACATCAACCAGAAACAATAAACATAACAATATTTAAAATGATATAAAGTGAAAGCAAATATTTTTGTCACTAATTTGCCATCAAAAACCGAAGGACGAACAAAGGTTGGAGCTGGTCTGCCATTGAACTCGCAAAAAAACGAAAATTTTTGGGTGAAAAAAAACCAGAAACCAGTTAAAAAGGATTTGCCAGACCAAAAATCTAGAAACACTACAAAAAAGTCCTCTGCGACTATTGCGAATGGTGTATGATATCATTGAGTGCATTGCTAACAAAGTACACTCTTGGAATAATGAGCAATCTCAGCAATAATGGTGGTGGCCACAATTCTGCAGCTGAAGGGAGCATGGAGCGAGGCAGGTGAGTCCAATAGGTCTGGGTATAATTGATACCTACAAGTGGGTGGTTGTTTTTTTTCTGTCGCATGTCCTAGAATGGGTTCAATGATCTTTCCTTATGAAAACTGGAAACTGTTTTTCAAGAGATACCTACACAACCAACGTTTGAAAAACAAATTTACAACTTCAGTCTTATCTCTGCTGAACTATCGCCCCTCGAGATCCAGACACTTGTTATTTCCGATAATAACAAATTTAATCGAACCAGCGAACCTATTTTAAGAAACCGAGAACGATATCTTAGATTTGATGGACGAAAGCGATTTGTTTGTCGCAGTTAAAATTGTTTGTTTTCATTTTTTGTAGATCCCCTTTGAGCAGAGATACAGTGCTTGGAGTGGTTTGACTGTTTTTTTTTCATTTAACCTCCAAAGTTATGAAGAAGATCTAAACAATCGTTCGCCTGCACTCGCTGCGATATTGCTTAATGAGGTTAACCTAGTGGGGTCATTGGGTGGCTCACGAAATTTCTGGTTTGACTGCCTTGTTTCTGCTGGTGGAAAGTTTTAATTAATCACGTATGAGTGTAGTGTAACCACAATCAGGGGGGGCACCTATTTCGCATGTGTTTGGTGCGATCCATTTTGCGTTTGTTTTTATAGGCTCTTGGTTTTTGAGATCAAAAGTAGGAGTTCGTCCATTAACAGCTTTAAGCTGTTAGCCCGATTTCTAAAGACTGTCCAATTAGTTCTTCAAATGTTGGCCTCGAGCTATTTCGAAGTGATTATGCTTGTTAGTGTAGTCTAAGGACTTGGCTTAAAAATAGTCGAGTGGTTTCAAGTTGCTTGACCGCAAGATATCCTAGTCTTTTTTCTTCATAAATTCAAGCGTTGCGTCTGTTGTATGACGATCGTATCAATGTTGTCAAGCACTGATCACAGAAAGTCGTTTAAAATGGCTCTTAAGCGGAGACCTTCTTCATTCCCAAATGAGTCAATTATGCACATTGAGGTATAAAATGGATATGCTTCCAAAATCCAGCCATCTGAGACGTTGCACTTTTACTCTGTCTGTGGTGCTATACAGCCCATAGAGTCTCTCGTTGCATCTTCCTCTCGACTCGCCGTTTATACATATCTTCTGTAGAAGCAGCCTAAAAAAACGTCCTCATCCACTTTTGACAATGTCCGTGCCTCTACACTTTACAGTAGGACTCTCAAGATGGGAGTCTTAAAAAGGGTAAATTTAGTTTGCCCGTAAGAGGGCTTTGCTACCCAATTGCCATCTTCGCCCGAAGTAGCAGCGAGGCAAGAGTTTAGCTTGGGTAAAAAACAACAAAGCTGCTGGACCCGACGGACTAGCCGCCGAACTTTTAAAAGCGGCCGGAGATGACATGGTGGAGTGCATACACCAACTCATCTCTAAAGTTTGGTCAGAAGAAAGTATGCCTGATGAATGGAACCTCAGCATCGTTTGCCCTCTAAACTCTAAACTGCGCCAAATATAGAGGAATAAGTCTCCTGAATATCGCCTAAGAGATCCCCTCCGCCGTACTATGTGAACGCCTGAAACCTTTCGTCAGCAACCTGGTTGGCCCTTATCAGTGTGGTTTCAGACCAGGAAAGTCCACAATTTTCACGCTACGGCAGATCCTGGAAACTACCCAAGAATTCCAAATCAATACCCACTACCTCTTTATCGATTTTCAGGCCGCGTACGATAGCATTTATAGACACGAGCTATACAGAGCCATGTCAGGTTTTGTCATCCCCACAAAACTCGTCCGACTGTGCAGGATGACGATGGAGAACTCTCGCTGCTCCGTCAAGTTTGGTACTGACCTCATAGAAGCTTTTGACGTCAAAAAAGGATTCCGACAAGGTGATGCCCTAGCGTTCGATTTCTTCAATTTAATACTTGAAAAAATTATAAGAAACTCGCAAGTCAATTGTAGTGGGACAATTTTTTTTCAAGTCTGTGCTGTGCAATTGTTAGCATACGCTGACGACATAGACATCATTGACAGAACTCGGCGAGCTGTCACTCGAGCGTTTGCTAACATTGAGACTGAAGCGGCTAAGCAGTCAAAACGAAGTATCTGCTGTCCACAAAAAAGGGACACACAACAGCGGCGGATTGGACAAAACGTCACAATAGACAGGTACAACTTTCAGGTAGTTAGGGACTTTGTTTACTTCGGATCCGCTATAACATCTGACAACATCTCGTCAGAAGTAAAGCGAAACATTACTCTTGCCAATCGCTGTTTCTACGGGCTAGGAAGGCAATTGAGTAGCAAAGCCCTCTCTCGAAAGACAAAGGAGACTATATAAGGCCCTAATCATCCCAATCCTGCTCTATGGCGCCGAGGGGCATGGACTCTATCTAAAGCGGATGAAGATATCCTTAGTCGCTTCGAGCGTAAGATTCTTCTGAAATCTGAATAATTTTCTTTAAAGGCTTTTGTTTTTAATAATAAAAATCATTCAATCTGAAGTCCAGGCAGACGAAGTTGCGGGTAGAAGCTAGTAAAGAATAAAAATTATTTATTAAGATTATATGCAATCTTTCTATAAAAAAAACTGCAAAACATCATTACCTAACAAAGGGAAATCATGCATTTGCTTAGGTGAACCAAGTCCAAAAGGTTTGATCAGAATTATGCGATATAGAAAATATTGACGATTCCGTGATAAGTTTCTTTTGATTGCCTAGATCAAAGCATTCTTATGCAGATAGTGGCCAAAAATATTTTTGTTTTTATTGATAACAAATGATAATTTAAGTCGAATTCGAAGGGTATGTAAGTGCCTGACTATGTTCCACATATTTTACCCTTTTTTGGCAAGAAAGATATCAGATCTTGCAGTACCCTGGAATATCTCTTTTTCGCGACACTTAGCAGAGGCTAATATATGAATAGGTTTCCATCATATTTCTATTAAAAAATTAAATAGTATATTCCAGCATTTTAAAAGGATCTTAACTATCTAAAAGTTGTGCCGACATCCACATTTGTTTTCATCATTGATTTGTTATTAAAGCTTTCTTACCAAGTTGATCTAACAGGAATGCTGACTTGAATTTTTATAAAAGAAAAACAGGTTAGTAGTGATATAGCTTGGCGTTGATCTGAACAAGTTTATAATGATGAAGTGGTCAATTCCCAGCGATAAATGGCTTTGAGACAAAAGGCAGTTAGGTTGTGTAGTATAATCACCAGCTTTGCTTAATTTGTCACGATGAATCACGTTATCTAAGCCAGGAAGGCAGAAGGTTCCTTATTTAATCGTTTCTTTTATAAAAAAATGTTCACTCGAAGTAGCCAGCTGCATTCCTCCTCTTAAAAGTTTCTCCCGTAATACTCGTCTCTCAAGGAATGCTCATCATTTCACCTTCGAGCCCAATTTCGGACATACCGTGAATATAGGGATTCTTTTTTTAGCCGAACAACACGAATTTGGAATAGTTTACCCGGTGAGATTTTCCCCTGCCATTTTGATCTGCAAACATTTAAAACCAATTTTAATCGACACCTCCTATCTCTCCTTTCCCTATCGTCTTAACGCCCGCGCAGTGTTTTTTACATTAAAAGGAAAACAAATAGTCGTGCGCGCGTTAATTATAAAAAAAATGTACATCGGTACCTCCTTTTACAGCATTCTCATTTTCTTTAAGTGCTGTGTTTAATTATTATTAGAACGGTAGCCAAACCCCTTTCAATATAGTGATTTTGTAAGAAAAGTCAAAATACAGTCATTCCTTCACTATCAGTCTGATGACCGCAGCTTAGACCTAGTGATGTGGAGACAAACTCCATTTGTTCCTCACGGCCTTCAAGCAAAAAAAAAAGAGTGCTACAGTGGCTTTTAGGCCTTTAACTCTTTTTTGTGCATTCGAATTGTAGTAAAGCCTATTATCTAAATTGACACAGATGTTAGCTTCATCTGAAAAAGTAAGCGAAACCCCTTAAATTGAGGACGAATCTAGTTGCGGAATAGAATAAGTTCAGTTTTGGGGGACCTTTCACCGAATTCACACCGATTTGCCTAATTGAAAAGCTTAATAAGACCTTGTTTAGCCTTAGTTATCCTATCTATACTATATATCTAGCATCTAGTGCCTTCTTTATGCAGGAATGCAAGCAGTTTGTAGACTGAGCATGATTTTGGGGATAATCGATAGTGTGTGCAGAGTGGTTTCTATAGACGTCCTTTGAAGTTCATCTTCATCTCCATCTAATTTCGCACCAGGGCTTCGAGCGTCCTGTTATATGCCATCCTTCCAATGTAAGAAAAGTCTGCCAAGCTTCCTTTTAGTTTCTACCATAAAGAGAGCTGCAAAAGACTTTCCTTTGCTCATACAAGCGTAAAGTAAAATTTCTGAAATTAGTAGTTGTATTAGTATTTCTTCCTTCACAGTATTATCGGCTGCTAATTTTGAACAAGTGTAGGTAAAGAATTAAATTTGTCTGGACAACAATCCGACTACTTTTACCGGGCTTGTAATGTTGTTCATGGTCAGCCTACATAGTCGTGTCAATTTATTTGGGATACCGAATCTCTCATGGTTTTATAAAGTTCTACCCTGGCTATGGTATGGTAGGCGGCTTTTAAAGTCTATAAAAAGATGGCATTCTAGAAAGTGCCAGACTTTTTATCATATCCTGCCTAAGGATGTGTATCTGATCAATTGTTGATCTGCGAGGTATGAAACCATATTGATAGTGGCCGATTATGGTTTTCACGTATGGGACTATCCGTACTTGCAGGATAGAGGAGAATATCTTATAGGATGTACTCAAGAATGTTATAAACCCTATAATTGCTGCGCTTTGTGATCATCTGCATTCTTATGTATGGAAAATAATGATGCCTTTTCACAAGTGTTCTCGTCAAGTATGCCATCGGCTCCCAAGGCCTTGTTATTTGTGAGCAGATTAATCGCTTTTTGTATCTCATCTATGCTTGGTGGCTGCAGAATAAGGTTTTCCCCTTGAAATGTTGGAGTCTCCATTTGTTCCGTGAGCTGACCGTTCAAGAATTCATTAAAGTACACTTCCCATCGCTCCAGAATGGGTTCAGAATCGGTAATCAGATTACAGTCTCCGTCCTTACAGTATGGGCATCGTGTCTTTGAAGTCTGTTCTCTGTTCTTCTGAGCTCTTTGTATACAAAATATACATCTTCTCCTGCCCGCGTTCCACGAGACTGCTGCATTGCTCGGTATACAGCATTCTCGCGTTCGACGCTTCAAACCAGTCGCTGCCACTACTGCATAAGATGATGTCAGTAGTACTAATGAATTAGTTCTTAAGGCGTTACATTTCTTCATCTACGCCCGTCACTCTGCCCTCAAGACTTACTCTTCCCTCATTGAGCTCTCCGAGGGCGTGCCTTAGCGTGCGACTGTATGTGTTGCTTTTATTTTCATTGCCTAGCGCAGCCATGTTGATTCGAACCATAGTGGCAGATGCAATACTTCTTGGCAAAGCATTCCGCCTTCGGAACACGATACCAACAGCAGGACAGTTGTCCGAGTGTATGTTGGTACCACGATACATTTATATCGTCATGACTTCCAGCTCAAATAGTGGCGACGATATATCAACACATGGTCAATCTGGTTCCTAGTGACTCCTCCACTAGGATGTACCCATGTGGCCTTATAAATATCGTAACGCGAGGCCATGTTCTCGAAAAGATCGATTTCGTGGATGCTGCCATTTCTATGACTTGAAGGTAATTGTCTTGTCATTGTCCACACTTTATCTGGGCGAAGTAGGCCAACAATTCCGCTCACCACATCTGGATGAAATAAAGCTAGCTATATCTAAGCTTAAGAGCAACAAAGCCGCCGGAGCTGATGGCCTAGCTGCCGAGCTCTTCAAAGCTGCAGGCGATGACTTGGCTATAAGTATGCACCAACTCATAAGCAAGATATGGTTAGAAGAAAGCATGTCCGATGAATGGGTAGTGCCCCGTGGCGTAGTGGTTAGTGTGACTGCTAAGCCAATGAGCGTGGGTTCGAATCCAGCTCATAGCCACTTTTTTTCCGGTGTACTGCCTCTTGCGAGGAACTGACAAAACTTCCAAGAGTAAAAATTTGTCTCGAAAAAGTGCATCTCATGTAGCCGTTCGGACTCGGCGGTAAACTGTAGGTCCCTTCCATTCATATTAACAACACACACACAGGAATGGTTGAGAGTATAAGTCACTAGGCCTTGGCTCCTTAAGGAACTGTCGCGCCAATAAATTTATTTAATTTATGCCCGATGAATGGAATCTCAGCATAATTTGCCCTCTGAGCTGCACCAACTATAGGGGTATCATTCTCCTCAACATCGCCTACAAGATCTTTTCTGCTGTATTGTGTGAACGCCTAAAGCCATTCGTCAACAACCTGATAGGTGCATATCAGTGCGGTTTTAGGCCAGGAAAGTCCACTATCGATCAAATATTCACATTACGGCAGATCTGGGAAAAAACTCAAGAACTTCAAATCGATACCCACCACCTTTTCATCGATTTCAAAGCCGCGTACGACAGCATTTATAGAGACGAGTTATATAGAGCAATGTGTAGTTTTAACATCCCTGCCAAACTCGTCCGCCTGTGTAAAATGACGATGGCAAACGCACGCTGTTCCGTCAAGGTCGGTAAAGACCTCACCGACACCTTTGAAGTCAAAAAAGGATTTAGAAAAGGCGATGCGCTGTCATGCGACTTTGTCAACATCATACTTGAAAGAATAGTGCAGAACTCTCACACCAACATTAGAGGCACGATCTTTCAAAAGTCCGTCCAATTACTCGCATACGCCGACGATATTGACATAATCGGAAGAACGCAGCGTGATATCAGTAGCGCTTTTGTGAGTATTTAGACGGAAGCGGCGAAGATGGGTTTAGTGGTCAATGAGGGCAAAACCAAATTAATGCTGTCATCAAGAAGAGACACCCAACATCGACATTTTGGACAAAACATCACCATATACAGCTATAACTTGGAGATAGTTAGGGACTTTGTCTACCTGGGCTCCGCTATCAACTCAGACAACAACACCAGAGCTGAAGGCAAAGTAGCAAAGCCCTCTCTCGGGCAACTAAATTGTCCCTTGACCCTCATCATCCCAGTCCTGCTCTATGGTGCAGACGCATGGACGCTGTCAAAAGCGGATGAGGTTGCTTTAGGCTGTTTCGAGAGAAAGATTCTCCGGGTGATTTTTGGTCCCGTATGCATAAACGGAGAGTGGAGAAGATACAATGAAGAACTCTACCGGCTGTACAGCGACACAGACCTAGCCAAAAGAGTAAAAATTCAACGTCTCAGATGGTTGGTCCATATAGAGCGAATGGACATCAATTCTCCGGCCCGGAAAATCTTCGAATCCACCCCAGAGGGACGGCGCAGTAGAAGAAGACCGAGACTCAGGTGGCGCACACAAGTGGAAGAGAACCTCAACCGACTCCACGTGCGAAACTGGAGGCAGCTAGCTAGGGACCGAGCTGGCTGGAGAAGCTTGTTGGTTGAAGCCCAGGTCCACCCCGAACTGTAGCGCCACCTAAGGTAAGGTAGGTAGGTCATTGTCATTAGTGTTCTCATACCAATTATAGGAGCGTTAAAATCGCCGAAGAATGGTTTTAACGTCATACCTAGGGCAGGGTTTGAATGTCCTTTCAACAAATTCGAAAAAGGAATCTTTTCCCGTTTTTCGTCTTAACACATTTGTCTCTCAAGCCAAGGGTTCATAGCCTTTCGTTTATTGCATTAAAGCATAGGCTAACTAGGAAGCCTACCCCGATCAGATGGTGTAATGGGTGACCGCTATAGTATAAGTCATATTCCTTTTTCTGCAAAACACCATTCCCTGGCCATCCCATGTCTTGTAGTGATGTTATGTCAGTCTTTTATGTGGACAAGACTTTGGCTGTGCGCCTGGCTCTATGAAGTGATGTCGGGCTTCATAAAAAAAAAATCGTAAAGCGTTTTTGGTGTGGACCAGTGTACCAGTCCTATAAATCGCCAAACTGTTAGTCTTCCTTTGCCATTTTCTATGTCACTGTGCAGCCTATAAAGTCCTTGGGGTTTTCGCCTCTAAATAACTTTTTAAAAACATTTCCTACCACCTTTAAAAAAGCTCAACTCTTCGCATCGTAATATTGTATTTGAGGTTTGGTTTTGTTATGGGCCACTTTACTTACTACCAGTTTTCCTGTCTTAAATTTTGACATTTTATTATATATTTCAGTTGCCTGCTCAGATATGCCAGCCAGAATTCATTGGACGAGAGCTCTCAAAAGCACATTCAGCGACCCAATGGAAAAGATCGTACAGTTGGATCCTATCACAACGATATGCACACTCATCGTTCATTCGAAGCAATGAATGAAATGAGAAAGTAAGTTCATCGAATTCCAAACCAAAACTCAAATTCATTGTCCAATGTCCAAACATCTTTTATTTCAGACAAAATCTCTTGTGCGATGTAACACTTGTTGCGGATGAAACAGAAATCCCAGCCCATAAGATGGTTCTAGCCTCTTGCAGTCCATATTTCTATGCAATGTTCACAGGATTCGAAGAATCCCGTCAAGGTCGCATCACCCTGCAAGGTGTCGATCATCGGGCATTGGAACTTCTCGTCGAATACGTGTACACTTCGACTGTTGAAGTGAATGAAGAAAATGTGCAGGTCCTCTTGACCGCTGCCAATCTCCTTCAACTAACAGATGTTCGCGAAGCATGTTGCGATTATCTGCAAACGCAATTGGATGCCAGCAATTGTTTGGGAATACGGGAATTTGCCGACATGCATGGATGCGTCGATTTAGTTAATTATGCCGACACATACATCGAACAGCATTTTAAGTGAGTATAATGGACTAAGGAGTGTTCCTATTCGCAGTTAATGTTTTAATCTCCAGCGAAGTAATTCAATATGACGAGTTCTTGAATCTTCACCACGATCAAGTCATTAGTCTGATAAAAAACGATCGAATTTCGGTACCAAGTGAGGAGAAAGTCTATGAATGTGTCATCTCTTGGATTCGCTATGATCCGACCATGCGTGATCGATTCACAGCCAATCTAATGGAACATGTTCGGCTGCCATTTCTCTCGAAGGAGTACATCACCCAACGAGTAGACAAGGAAGCCCTATTGGAGGGAAATCTAATTTGCAAAAACCTAATAATTGAAGCCTTGACTTATCACTTGTTACCGAACGATACGAAGAGTGCCAGGACTATACCCAGAAAACCAGTCGGACTGCCAAAGATTCTATTGGTTATTGGTGGTCAGGCTCCAAAGGCCATCCGATCTGTGGAATGTTATGATCTGCGTGAGGAGAAATGGTATCAGGCTGCCGAAATGCCAAACAGGAGATGTCGGTAAGTCGAATGAAGAAGCTTAATGAAGGTGCAATTGTCAGTCTTGTTTCTTTTCCTTGTAAAGGGCTGGTCTGTCAGTTCTCGGAGACAAAGTTTATGCAGTTGGTGGATTTAATGGATCTTTACGTGTGCGTACAGTTGAAGTATACGATCCAGCCACTGATGCCTGGTCGACTTGCAACAGCATGGAAGCCAGACGATCAACCCTGGGGGTGGCGGTGTTAAATGGATGCATCTTTGCTGTTGGTGGATTCGATGGCACCACAGGCCTCTGCAGTGCGGAAATGTTCAATCCGAAGACACAAGAATGGCGTTTTATCTCTTCAATGTCAACTCGACGCAGTTCGGTTGGAGTTGGTGTTGTCAATGGACTGCTGTATGCTGTTGGCGGATATGATGGGTTTTCTCGTCAATGTCTCTCCAGCGTTGAACGTTATAGTCCCGACACAGATACTTGGTCTGTTGTGGCCGATATGGGTGCCCGTCGCAGTGGTGCTGGAGTTGGTGTTTTGAATAATATTCTCTATGCAGTTGGCGGTCATGATGGACCAATGGTTAGAAAATCGGTGGAAGCATATGATCCGGAGTCGAATCAATGGCATTCAGTTGCTGATATGGGATTTTGTCGTCGTAATGCTGGAGTTGTGGCTCACGATGGACTTTTGTATGTTGTGGGAGGCGATGATGGAACATCGAATTTAGCTTCAGTTGAGGTTGGTTTGATTTTGACTTTGAATAATAAATTATTTTAATTATAACAATGATTTTGTAGGTTTACAGTCCGGATAGTGATAGCTGGAGAATTCTGCCTGCTTCAATGACCATTGGACGCAGTTACGCTGGTGTATGTATGATTGATAAGCCCATGTGAATGGAAGAGCAGGGTGCAATAGCACGGTGAGTTAAACATTTGTTGCTCCAACTCTTAATCTGTTTTCTGGCGACAAGTGTTACAGATTGCTTGATAACTCCTAAGTATAGACATGATTCGAGCTTAATCCCTTCAAACATTATTAATTGATCTTATGGTTGTTGTTCTTTGAGAAAACATCCTAGATTCGGGATATCGTTCTTGCGTGGTCAGCCTTCTCCTAATTGGGTTAGGCTGGTTGGTGGTTTTAAAGATGACTTTTTTTGCTGATTCCACAAGAAACTGGCCTAATCGTTGAGTCGCTGTAGTATTTCTGCTGTTGTCGATTGAAGATAAGAGACTTTGGTCTTACCAGTACTCACATACGGACCTGAAACTTGGGTGCTCACAAAAAGGTGCTCTGATCTCTTATCCGCGAGAGTAAAGTCTTACGGACAATAGTTGGCCCCGTGTGTGAGGGCGGACGATTCCGGAGAAGATACAATCATGAATTGTATGAAATCTACCTCGAAGCAGATGTTGTGGAAAAGTTAAAGCTCGGTAGACTCCGGTGGGCTGGGCACTTACCTGGCATGAGCGAAGAGGAACCAGCTCGGAAAGTCTTGCAGTTCTTTTTATAGTAGAAGACAACCTGGCAGACCTTACTTGCGTAGACAAGGACGCCGAAGCCTTGAAGTGCGAAATTGGTTGGCGTCAGCCAGCAATTGGGATCTATGGAAGATTTTGTTGATTGTGGCCGGGTTGAGGATGATGATGACTTTGTTTTACTCTGGTTGTTCCGATCCGTTTGACCAGTTGGGGGTTTCGTGAGAGTTGGTGGTTAAGCTGGCGATTAGCCACGGTAGAAGCTGACTACATGTCAACGTAGAAGGAGACTGCTTTTTAGTTGCCTCCATTTTTTTCTAAGATATCCATGGCATTAAGATACCTAAATTCGGAATGTCGTTCCTGAGTAGTTATCGTTCTCATAAATTCAAATATGAATTTCTTTGCTAATATAATTCAATTAAAGGTTTTAGTGTCCTTTACTCCAAAATGTGCGTTTCGCCTAAGCATGAACGGTGGGCTCATCAGTTAGACCGTTCATGCTCTTCCTAGCCATCTTAAAAGTGATATGCCTATTTTTTTTGAACAGGTCAATATCGCTGTAGAACTCGTATAGTTCTTGTTTGAACCTTCTCCTCGAAAACCCGTTAAGGCAGGTAGGGCCGAAAATTTTCCGAAGAATCTTACGCTCGAAACGACTAAGGATATCTTCATCCATTTTAGATAGAGTCCATGCGTCGGTGCCATAGAGTAGGACTGGGATGTTTAAGAGGTTATAAAGAGTCTCCTTTGTCTTTCGAGAGAGGGCTGTGTGTACTCAATTGCCTTCCTAGCCTGTAAAAATATCGATTGGCAAGAGTAATGTTTCGCTTTATTTCTGACGAGATGTTGTCAGATGTTATAGCGGATCCGAGTAAACAAAGTCCCTAACTACCTACCTGTCTATTGTCATGTTTTGTCCAATCCGCCGGTGTTGTGTGTCCCTTTTGTGGACAGCAGGTACTTCGTTTTGGCCTCATTGACTGTGACTGCTAAACCCATGTTAGCAAACGCTCCAGTGACAGCTCGCCGAGTTCTGCCAATGATGTTTATGTCGTGAGCGTATGCTAGCAATTGTCCCACTACAATTGACTTGCGAGTTTCTTATAATTTTTTCAACTATTGAGTACCAACCTTGACGGAGCAGCGAGAGTTCTCCATCGTCATCCTTCACAGTCGGACGAGTTTTGTGGGGATGGCAGAACCTGACATGGCTCTGTATAGCTCGTGTCTATAAATGCTTTCGTACGCGGCCTTAAAATCGATAGAGGTGGTGGGTATCGATTTGGAATTCTTGGGTAGTTTCCAGGATCTGCCGTAGCGTGAACATTTGATCGATTGTGGACTTTCGTGGTCTGAAACCACACTGACGGAAGTTTTGTCCATGTTAAATGGTCAGGTGACAGCGGGATTTTGGTCTTTATCGCCGTTTAACAGTCTGCAGAAATGGTCCTTCCATGTACTCAGCTCCGATTGTGACTCTACTACGAGGTTTCCATTCCTATCTCTACAGGCTTCTGTGCGGGTTTTTTTGCCTTGGCACGTTCTTTTTTTGATCTGGGTGTCGCCAAGTCTCTTTGTGTATATCGAAATGAGGAAACCGTGTGCTTGCAATGGTGACGTTATGTGCCGCTTCAATTATATGTGTATAAATAAAATTGACGAATATTCTCCTGCCGGAATGTTGTCTTATATCCGACAACATCTATGTTTTTCCTTCTAGTCAGGTTGGTTTGGGCGATTTCTGGAATGTTGTTTTTAATGGACTAATTAAATGTTAAATTCATCTTTTTCATGCGCCCTGTGCCACGTACTTCTCCCTATAGCTAAGCTGGGTATAGGTTAGGTGGAACAACACTTCTAGTCTTCCCATGACTGTAAGCAATTCGAAACTGAAGATCCTCAAGACTTCGCTGTTGAGGTTTGCCGTGGTCTTGGTTGATCCAATGTTCGTAGATGCAACCCTTGGTACAACAGCTCTGCTCTTGGTGTTGTAGCTTTGAAACTGACTTGCTTGTTGGTTTCGCAATAAATTCCTAATGATCCTTCTTCTCAACTACCAACATTTTTTTTCCGTTCGTTTGGCTTTTAGGTGTCATTTGTCGGCTGTCCTTGTAAGATTTAATTCTTCAGTAAATTTCTCGTCCAGCCCTGCTTTGAATGCATTTTGTTCTGGTGCATGCGTCTGACTTAATTTGCCATTGAACCAGGAGCTTTGAGGTAGAGGTGAATTGAAGTCCATAATACCAGTTGCGACATCTCTGGAGTTTGAAGAATTTTGATATGCTATGAAGGTGTGACCTCTTTCACAATCGCCACTGTAGTTTTAATCCCGGTTTATCATCATTGGTTTTTCCAACTCCCACAGGCAGTGATATCTGTTTTGTAACAATGTAAAGCCTAAGGTAGTTATTGAGCCACTCGCACACGAAGCCTATGAAGTTTTCTAAAACTCCACATCCTATTTCATATTTCACCAAGTTGATGCCGAACACTGTCTTTGGTCACGATTCAGAGCCTTAGTATTGTCTATTTCTATGGTTAGAATTCTTTTGCCATTGCTACATATGTAGTCTAAACATTTTTTAAATAACTTTTTTTTTCTCCAACAGTCAAGCAACAACAGCAAATGGTGATGATGAGAACAGCCAAGCCGAAGGGGCGGCTGAAGGTGCAGTTGGCTATGTACGTTCAATTGCAGAGGGCAGCAATAACATCCATGCCCAACAACTACAACAACAACAAAATCATCCACATTACGAAAACATCTACGAATCTATTGAGCAGTACGCAGCCGTCGATGCTGTTCCTGCTGCCAATAATAACATCAATCAGCAACCAGCTGCTAACAATGCTGGTGCTGTTGCTGCTGCTGCTGCTGCTGGCAATGCAATTGCCCCTGCTGAAGCAAACAACAATGAAAATTTGGAACCCAACCAACAACAACAACCACCACCCCAACCACAACAACAACCCCCCATAAATCAGCTGCAACCAGGCCCACCACAACAAGTCCAAGCTCAAGTTCAAGCTCAACAAAATAACGCACAAGCAGTCCCTGCTGCCATAAACAATCTCAATCAGAGATCCAACAACAACAACATTGCCAATTCAAACAATTTAAACATTGGCTATCGCAATGATCTGTACGATCGCACAAACAATTCTCCAGCCTACGATGTTCCGCGATCGGTGAGGAGTGGTCTTGGAATGCGCCGTAATTTACAGTTAGATTTGCATGGTTTGAATCGAAATCGATGTGGTTTCGGTGGTCAATCTGGATCAAGTACCCTTAAGTCAGGTTCAGCTCCTCCGTTCTATGCATGTCGACAGAGGAGCTTCGATGACACCGAATCGCATCATTATTACAACATGAATTACAATCCCAGTTTGCGTTATGAGAATATCTACGAGCAGATCAAAGATGAACCCATTTATCGCAATGTAAATGGTGGCTCAGCCCGTGTCTATGGGAGACTTAATGTCATTGGCCATGGAATAGGTCGTATCGAGAGGCACTTAAGCTCATCGTGTGGTAATATTGACCACTACAACCTGGGAGGACACTATGCTGTCCTGGGACACTCTCATTTCGGAACTGTCGGACACATTCGTTTGAACACCACTGCTGGAGTAAATGGTGCTCCTATGGCATCTGGAATGGCACAGCAAAAGGATAACAATGTCAAGAACAGTAGTTCATCTTTCTTCAGTTGTTTGGGAGGCGAAAACTCTCAGAGCATGAATAATATTTACAGAGCTACAAGTGGAGCAGGTGGACAAGCTCCTCCTAAAGAAAATATGAATACTTTGCATGGTCCTAGCACATCTAACCGACCTTCTACCTCCGCCGCTGCTTCCGGAAGTGGAACTATTTCCAGACAAACAGGTTTGTATTCAAATGATTTTATTGATTTTTAACCTCCTAACCATTCATTTCAACAGGTGCAATCCCAAAAATGAAGCCAACATCCAAGCTTACCCCACCTTCCATTTCGTCGTCGACAGCTCCAGCACAACCAACGGCACAGAATTCAACAAAAACCCCATCAAGTCCTGAACACTCGAGCACTTTGAATCGCATATCAAAATCATCTCTGCAATGGCTGCTGGTAAACAAATGGTTACCCTTGTGGATTGGCCAGGGTCCAGATTGCAAGGTCATCGACTTCAACTTTATGTTCTCGCGAAACTGCGATGGTTGTGACTACTCAACAACAGACGGCAATGCAGTTCCAATACCGCAACCTTTGCCACAAGACATTGTTCGATTTAATGGACGAGCTGAGATGCATGCACGCCGAGATCCAAGCGGTCGACCACTTAGGAGCACTCTTTCCAGATTAAAAGAATCCGAGATGCCTGGACGACATCGCATCGAAGAGAATAACTACGAGAATGTCCATGTCCACTGGCAGAATGGCTTCGAGTTCGGAAGATCCAGAGATAATCAAGGAGCCCAATTGGAACAATCACGACCAACACTTACTCGCGCCCGATCCGAAAGCCCAAATTTCAGCCAAAGAATGCGAAAGCAACGCAAAGATGCTAAATACTCCGATCCTTTCAAAAATTACGAGCTCAACACAGAAAACAATACTTTTAAACCACGAACTGCGCCCAGAGAACGAAGTAATGGATCGTTCAGTTTGAGGGAAGACTCTTCCGCAGACGAATTTCCAGCAGCAGCCAGTTGTGTAGAAACTGTTTCTGTTGAAGCAGAGAGCATTCAGATTGCTGCAGCTGCTGTTTTGATTGAAGCACCAGTTGTTCTGGCACCAGAAGAACCACTCGATCCCGATGGAATCGTGGTTGTCGAAGAAATCGATCTGCCGAACGAACAGAGTCAAGACTAATCGAAAAAACCCATGTGTATTCAAACAATATGCCAATTTTTGTCTGTAGCGAAAAAAAAAACAAAATGATAGTATTTGAATTTAGAAAATTAATTATTAAGCAAAACAAAACACATATTAATATTTTTAAAGCATTACACGTTGTATGACCCTTTCTTTTGAACTGTGCAAAAAACTTTATATATTATTAGTGTTCAGAGCAAAACACAGGGTGGTTCTTATAAGCCTTTTACGGTTTAATTGTTGGCTTTGATAAAAACTAAGGTTTAAAGTATTCAATTCAAAACCAGATTCGAAATTGGTCCACATTAAAGTGAAAACATAGAACAGATCAAGAAAGCACTGGGTTGAAATGCGAGGTGTTTTATTTTTGAAACACCGGAATCACCCTGTAGAACCTGTACAAGTAGAATAGTAGACTGCCTTTTGATTGTTTACCCCTATGAAGGTGGTTTCCATGTTTTTCACCTTTTTTTGATATTTATTTCCTATTGGCTTATAACGATAATGATAAGATAAGTGTATACGTTTTTTTTTTTTTTTTTGTTTCTTTAAACACATTTTGTTATGTATTTTATAAATATTTCAATGAACAAAAGAAATTACTATGTTCGAATAAAAAAAAACTGCTGTTTTTCTGTGAAATTATAAAATTAAGGTGTAGTTACATTTATTAAAGAACATACTATTAAAAAAAGTGTTTTATTATATGTTTCAGTTAAAATAGGATAATTTTGTTGAGGAGCTTGGGATTCCTTCGTCTTGACATCCACAAAGGCACATGGAAGTCATCAGGTGGTCGAACCACTTCGCGATTGACTAAAGACATTCCTCTAGTATTCTGAACGTACGTGCGTCCCTAGTAGCAAACATCGAATCGGATCACTATCTAGTTGGCCTATATGCTAATCGTGTATCCATTGAGCTAGCGAGAAAGCGCCCGACTGAAAATATGGAACCCGAAGACCAATGCCTGCATGTCAACAAGTCATAAGAAATGCAGCGTCACATGATTTGGGCTTCTCACAACCAGCTCCGCGAAACCCCTGGTTCGACTCCGAATATGCTCAGGCAACCAAAGCCAAAACGGAGGCATAGAGATCGTGGCTCCGCAAAAGAACTAGATCATCTTATAATCTCTACGTTGAGCCAAGTAACAATGAGAAAAGCTCAGTAGAAAGAGCAAATATCACCACCAACGTGGTGTCGAAGAGATACAGAGGTCCTTGCAAGGAAGAGTGAAACAGTTAACATCAGGTTTCACAAGCCGTCCTGGCCCCATTCTAAGATGGGGATAGAAACACTGTTGTAGATACGCAAACGCAGTCGATGTTAAGCATCTAGAGATACTACTTCATTAACCAGTTGTTGAATGGCAATAACGGCTAATATCCAGCCATTGATCGACCTGGACCAGTGAATCTAGATGACAACCAAGAGATGAAAGTATTCATTTACTAGAGACTAGACTAAAAATTAATAAAACAAGTTTGTGTCGATGGCCTGCAAGCGGAACTTTTTAGACATGCCGGAGATGAACTGGCCAGGTAAATAGACAAATTCATCGGCAAAATGAGGCCTTTGACACCACCAAAGGGTTACGACAAGGTTAAGGACTGTCGAGCAGCTGTTTCTACATTAAACTTGTACGCAAGATTCAAGGCAGCACATCAGGCACTATCTTTATCTTTTCCTCGGTACACATTCTGTACCGATATTTCACTGAATACATACATTTCAATGAACACCTACTGATTTGTGCGATATGTGAGGAATCGGTACGGTAAGAGAGCGGTGTACCCAGTGTCGGTATAGAATATCAGTAGCTTTGTTCGATGTCTGCCCTGGGGCGCACTAGATTCGCACTGAGGTGTTTTATGTGACACTTTTTTCGCCCCAATGTTTTTGCACTGTGTTCGATGTCAGCCCCGAGCACGCACTGAGTGCACACTCTCACGCCCCAGGTTTTTGGTCGGTGTAAGAAATCAGTACTGTCAAAATTCAAATCAGCTGTTGGTGCTTGGTGGTAGAAGTTTAAAACAAATTTTATTTTACAAACTTGGAGTGCAATATCTGGTAAATAAAGATAACACACTCAAATACAATACCAGTTTGTTATCGATACGCATAAGCAATACCTTTGCCCTAAGGTTAGGAACCAGCAACATTTTTACTTGATAACTCAAAACTAGCACGAAATTTCCCTAACTAAATTCGAGATCCCTACGTTTTCCTTTTCAGAGACCGGACCTTTCAACACACATGACACTATTACCGTTCATCAAGAACGATATTTCGATGTTTACGTGAGTTTCATCGATGTTTATGAATCATACATGCATTGTTGCATCCCTATTGACATTGGCAGAAAAGATTATTTACATGTACATATGTGTGCATTCTGATCAAATCTTTCAATTCATCAGAGATCAAATCTTTTGTGCTGAGATTTGATCTAGATTTGCTCTTTTTCTTGCAATGAAACTCTCAAAGTTCAAAAAGATCAAATCTTTTGAGAGAAGCAAATCTTTTCTTGAATGAAACTCGCTATTATACTAGCTTTATGCTCCTTTTTACTTTCGGGTTTATAAGGCAAGATTGGGATTCGTGAATATAAAAAAAATTGAGGTAACAATCAGACATGACATTACGATCATAGAGAAGTCTAAAAAAGTTAGTAGCAAAAAATGTCTGTCTGTCTGTCCGTATGTATAACGAGCTGCAGCCTAAACGGCCTAAGCGATTATCTTCTATTTTATTTTTGTATTTATTTTATTTTATTTCATCCTTTATTTCATCTTTTACAATAGCCCCTTTTTTGCAAAAGTAAAGATAAGTTACATTATTATATTATAACTATAACAAACTAAAATTTAGTACTCGTCTTACTGAATTTTAAGTTATTTCTACTCAACATTTTAATACAAAAAAATCTGTATGAATTAAAGTGTTATTTTTAATTTATACAAAGTTGCTAATAAAAATTAAAAAATAAGAGATTTTATACAATGATAAATTCAAAAGATTTAAGCATATTATAAATTTTTGTTTTTTAATTTTTAATTTTTCAAAAAATTTTCAGCCAAATACCTAAAAAGAACGCGATCGAAATTACTACCTCCTCGAAGTCTTCTTATGTCTATGGGTAGGGAGCTCCAGAGTTTGACAGCACAAACAAAAAATTGACGTTCAGAAACTGTGCAAGTAAATCTTGGTTGAATAAATATAAAAGACCGAATAGAACTTGAAAGTACGATTTTGTTATAAAGATACAATGGCTCTTTTTTAATTATGACGTTATTCAAAGTCTTTAGAGTATAGTAAATCAGGTATGCGTTTAAGGTGCATCATAGTAAGCTTTTTTTATATGGAGACACATGATCAAAACGTTTAAGGTTGTACACATACCGAGTTATGTTGTTGAAGGCGACATTTAAATTTCTTTTATAGCGAGTTTTATTCAAATCTCAAGGATTTGATCTGAAAATCGAGATTTGCTCTTTTCAATGAAACTTGTTTCATCATTTAATCCTAGTGTTGGTCATTTACTGACGAGCATACACAGTTTTGATATCACACACAAAAATACCAGACATGCACAGTTAATATATTCAAAATGCCATATTTGGTATTTTCTCACTTTATAAACTTTATTTGTTATTTCGTATATTTAATGGATATTTATTAATTTTTTGGCTAAGCATCGGCTGGCACAAGTTCACAACAAATAACAAATAACAAAATATTTTCCATTTGACGTTTGACCGAAAGACCATTTATATGTATGTGTGCATTCAGATCAAATCTGCCAACCCATCAGAGATCAAATCTTTCGTGTTGAGATTTGATCTAGATTTGCTCTTTTTCTTGCAATGAAACTCTCGAAATTGAAAAAAGATCAAATCTTTTGACAGAAAGAGCAAATCTTTTCTTGAATGAAACTCGCTATTAGATTCTGAGCTTAAATTGCAAAATATCTGACATCCATATGTAATTATAGGCATAATCAAAGTTTTTGCCAAACGGAGTTTTATATGCTGTGGAGTTTATTGTTTTGAAAAGGAAAGACTGCGTAGGCACACCCATAAACGGATCCTATAATATTTTGTACGTGGCAATCCCAGATAAGTATAGAATTAAAACATATCTCGAGATTCCTGGCTCTTTCCACATATTCTACCAGCTGGTTTCCAATATGTATAGAAGGAAAATAATTGAGATCGAGTTTTTGTTTGTATATAACCAAGAATTTGGTTTTTGCTGGGTTTAATCTCAAGTTATTTTCCTCGGACCAACGCAATATGCTACTGAGGTCATTGTTCAGCTGGTAAACACCATGCTCAATCATGCCCAATTTGCAGCTAAGGCGAATCTGGGCATCATCCGCATATAAATCAATGGATGAATTCTGAACTTGCTCTGGAAGGTCGTTTATACATATTGAAAACAGCAATGGCCCAAGAATCGATCCCTGTGGAACACCAGAAAAAAGTTCCAGAAACCCTGAAACATGTCTCCCCACACCTACAGATTGTCTTCTCCCAGAAAGGTAAGAAAGCATTAACTTGGAAGCTGACTCTGAAAAACGAAACTGTCTTTGCATTTTTGAAATAAGTAAATTATGGTTAATAGTATCAAAAGCCTTTGAAAAATCTAACAATCCTAAAAAAGATACTTTATCCTCGTCAATTGCACATCTTAGATCATCGGTAACTTTAAGTATAGCTGATACGCAACTGTGATTTTTCCTAAAACCCGATTGGTTAACACACAAAAGATTGTTATTTTTTATAAAGCTAGAGATCTGGGTATGTAAAAGTTTTTCTAGAACTTTGGAAATAAAAGGAAGAATGGATATAGGTTTGTATTCGGGGGGTGATGAACGTGTGGCAGGTTTTTTACTACAGAAATAATTGGCAATTTTCCAGCTGTGCGGAAAAAAACTTGTTGTGATAATGGTGTTGAAAATATGTGTGAGAACTGGGAGCACATGAGGTAGGATTATTTTGATAAGTGTTGGATGCATTTCATCGAAACCCGTAGCTTTAGATTTTATATTTAAAATGTTGATCACTACATCAGCTTCTTCAACATTGTGGAATTGAAATTGGGTGTTTGAATCCGTGATATTTGAAAGCTCTAACGCGTCAGTGGGATTAACAATTTGAGCAAACTCAATGTTAAGAATATCAGGATTAATGTTTTCGGGGTATTTCTCTTTAGACTTGCCAACTCCTAGATGTCGAATATTTTTCCAAAGTGTTTTAGAAGGAAGATCCTAACTTAGGTGATTTGAGTACACTTTGGTTTTAGCTTCTCTTATTTTACGGCGCAAATTATTTCGAATAGCTCGAAAAGAGTTAAGAAGCTCTGGCAGTCGAAAACGTTTCCATTATTTGTAAGCTAATTCCCTTTGCTTAATTAAATCTTGAATTTCCTGTGTAAACCATGAATTCGTCTGATTTTTAACCACCTTCGTTTTCAGTTTAACATGTTTATCAAACAAACTACGAATAAAGTTTTGAAGAAAAACTACCAGATCCTCAGCTGAAGTCATAAAGTATATTCGTTGCCAGTTGATGTCATATAAATCATACTCCAGCTGAGCCGAGTCAATATTTTTGAAATCACGGTATTCAAAAGTGTGGGTTTCATTTCGTGGGACAATATTGAAAGTTGCGAAAATTAAATCATGTTTTGAGTAGGCAGATGCTGAGATCTGATCGTACAATAGCAAATTTTCTATATATATTTTGCAGTACGGGTACAGGGGTGCATTCGACTGATTGTCATAAATTGGAAAATAATTCATGCAGGTCTTCGTTTTCCATTTTGGGAATCCGTCTAATGATTGCACCAGTTGAATACTTTTCTCGTTCGAGCTCTTCTATGCGTTGGATGAGCGGGGTAGTATTGGTGGCGCTCGGGGTAGCTGGTGTATTTGCTTCAAGCTGTTCGACTCTGCGAGTCAGGTCTGCAACGGCAAGGCTGTCATCTGTGAAGCGTTGGTTGAAATCGCTTTCAATTTTATCCAGTTTCTCGGTCAGCTTCTTCATTTCATCTTGAATCCACTGTCTTAAATCCTTCATCTCTTTTTTCATTATCTTTTCAAGTGGCGACAATTTGTTTTTTGTGTCGGGTGTGTTGACCATATTAACTGAATTTATTTGGTTTTCACCGAATTTACATGTAGATGTAGAGCGAAGTACGCGATCTTTGCTGTTCATACAGGCCGGTGAACAAAGCCAATTGGCTGATGATGTGAATTATTAAAAATTACGATGTAAGAAAGCGATTCAAGCTAAGAAATTTATTGCAATTGATGGTATTATTAGGCTTATACACCAACTAAAAACACTTTTTCCAGTTTTAAATCAATAAAATTAAAATAAACTTGAAATAAATTATACCACGAGACAAAATACGTCTAGCTTGTCATAGAGTTTGACAGATTTTTTCGTGTGTGATTCTTTTGGAATTTGGGGGGAAATTGAATTTTTATATTTGGGCCTAAAAATAACGGTGCCTGCCATATGACCGTTTAGGAAAAGCTTATTTTTCTCGAAAACGGCTCCAACGATTTTGATGAAATTTTTGAGAATTTTTTTGTTGGTATTGGCTATCATTTGATCGGAACAAAATTTACCGGAAAAGTCTAATGATACCTTTCATATAACGTTTTCTTTTAATGTTTTGGCTTTCTCGGTAAAATTTTATATTTGAGAACATCTACATAGATAGCCAAATTATTTCTGCGTATCGAAATCTTGAACATCTTTTTTTTTCTAATTAAAATAAATTTTTGACCAATTTAGAGTTTGAAAAGTAGCAGTCTATAGAATTTTGTATGCAAACCATAAAAGTCTTATTGAAATTTAAAATAGAGATCCTCAAATAACCAATGGAGAATCTTCTTCAGCCTCATACTATTGACCAATTATAGTTATGTTCCCTCATTGCAAAGCCATAGAAACGCTGATTAACTTCCATCTTAGGAAATATCTTGAAGATCGAACACTTCTTAAATTAGCCAAACGGTTTTCGCAGCAATAGTTTTACTGTCCATTCTCTTCCAATGCTGCATTCTTCTTTGAAATTTCTAAGGCTCCAAATCCTTTATTATTATCCTTTAAGCTGAAAATAAAGAAATAGATATATGTAGGTACGTTTATAAAACCCAACCTTATTCCCATCGAAACACAAATATTGCTGGAAGGGTTATTTTTTTTATTAAAAACAGGAATCAACCCTTCCGATACTATATTCAACCGACAGTTTAAACAATTTGCTACTTAAACATTCCATCTCTAATCGACCGGTAGGTCCCCATGGAGAGAAGGAGTCCTTCAAATATCATATTTTTCAAATATTGACATAAGTTAATTGATACACACAAACCAAAAGGCTGTCCCACGCCCACAGTCCTGGAATATAGGTATCTCTATACTGAATTACGAACCTCGAAGGACGACCAGGCAACACCACTTTGGCATCGTTCGGACGGACACGGACAGCAGTATCGTTTTAGAAAGCTATTCATTTTTCAACATTCAACACTCTTGTGCCGGTTAAGCCTTCCAGCTATATGTCCACCCCATTCTAGTTGATTTCAAATTGCCTACATTCCGCCCACAGACCATTGAGCACAATGTGGTTGTAGCAGCAGCAGGGTTTGTCACCCCTAACGCCGCTCCGCGCCGTGCCATGTCCTTTCATCCAATCTGGGTTTAAATGGGTAAAAACCCTTGCAAAGCATATTCATTAGATACGAGGATGTGTTTTGTTGTCGAGAGTGTAAATTTAAATTGCAAAATGCTCTTTTTTGCATGAAATGAGCTGTCTGGACAGCACAACATGGCGTCATTATGAAGTTACCTCTATATTATTATTTTATTGTTGCTGTTGCTGGAATATCCTTGCATCTATAAGGTGTGTGGTAAGGGTAATGATTGTATAGATTTTAAAATTTATGAATTTTAATTCGTCCATATTTAAGAATCTGATGTCAGATTTCTCTGATGGATGGACAGGACGCTACGCTGGTGGTAATTTACAATGTGATACTAATATTAAATTAATTTGCATAGGTACATGCCTAGCAAAGAAATTGACAAACTTAAATGAAAACAGGGTTTTTGCGAAGTGAAGCTTTTTTAGAGAATTTTTTCCATGAAGTCGATATCGTTCGCAAGACCCCTTTTTAGATGACTCAGCCAAACATTTGAAGGAAACGGCCGCGTTTTCTCTAGCCCAGTTGTAATGTACAATTGAAATAGAAAAAATGGGCATGACTGGGTCGCACGTACTTGCTCGTATGTGTCTGATTACTCCTCAACATATTCGGTTCCAACGCTCATAGACAAAAACAAACGAATTGATTACTCTTCAGACAAGGCAAACTTGCTCGCTGCCCATTTCACTGCCAGCTCCACGCTGCCTCAAAGCAACGTTGCCTCTCCTGTACTTGAGAAGATTTTTTTCCGCACTCGTACAGTTGCAAGAGTTCTCAAAGATCTCGATACACACAAATCCGCTGGCCCGGATGGTATACCCGCAATTGTTCTGAAGGGGTGTTCTTCCACACTGGCAAAGCCACTGCGTAAGCTTTTGGAATCTTTTCTAGAAGTTGGAAAACAGAATTTGTACCTAAGAAAGGTGACCCATCCTCCCCATCCTCCTACCGACCCATAGCACTAACATCTCTTCTTTCTAACCGTCAGCTCAAAGAATATCTAGAAGATTGAAAGCTTCTCCATGACCGCAGCAACCGTTCCACTGGTGATCTGATGGCATATCTCACCGAACAGTGGAACAAATCTTTACATCGCTTTGGTGAAAGTTACATTATTCCTCTTGATATCTCCAAGGCATTTGATAGAGTTTGGCATGAAGCTGTCTTATCGAAAATGCATGCTTTTGGGATCGATGATACTCTTGTTCGTTGGATTAGAAGCTATCTTCTGGAACGTTCAAAACAAGTTGTATTGGAGATTGGACGGATTTAAGTCTGATTCCCAGGGCTCCGTTCTGTCTCCGAATCTTTTCCTCATTTTTACTTGCGTTTATAGGTACTATAAGACAAGTTATGTATTTGTGCAAAAATAAAAGGCACGACTGGGTCGCACGTACTTGCTCCTGTGTGCTAATCCTTTTTAGGTAGAGGCGTCTTTTTGACAAAGATTTAATTTTAATGTTTTTTTGACGTGCAACTTCTTTTGAATCGTTATAGTTTGAAGCTCGAACGAACATGCGTCACGATAAAGGGATAAACACATAAATATATAGGATTGTTAGCTTTTGCAGTTTTTTAGTGTATATTATCTTTCCACTTGTTGTTTACTGTTTATAATAAAATTTGCTAATAGAAAGATATAAAGGACTTTTTTCAGTTTAATTTTCATTTTGGTATGGAAAAATTTGAACAACTGGCATAAAGATTCGTGGGAATTAGAAGTAGGGCAATAATGCTAGGTATAAGGACCTATATAGGTCTCAATAACAATAATTTACTTTTTAAAATCAAATTAATTAAAATAGCTTAATTATGTTTGATAGATCGATAAACGTATGGTGTGGGTAGGTATTAATGTAATTTATTATGGATATCAGGTATCTATAATAAGGTTGGAAGGAAGGTATGTAGGTACTAAAATTAAGATACACATTCTAACTACTGCTAAGCGAGTGGGTATAGAGACAATATTAAAAGTTAACACAGTGGTTTTGTTTATTTATAGGAAGGTGTAAACTTTTGTTTTCTATATTGAAATTTGTGCATTCAGTAGTAATCGAATAGTTTTTTTATTTGTTAGTTGTTTTTGTGTGTTTATCATAGGCTTCCTCATTTATTCTGTGTGCTTTTAAGATGATGAAGTGCTTTAAAATACGTAAGTATGTATGTCGGTTGTCACCTTTTTTTATTTGACTAATGGCTAGAGCTTAGCCGAGCAATATGAAATAAAATTTTGGAGAAAATATTAAACAAATAAAATTTGTATGAAATAAAAAAAAAAACACAATTCATAACGTTTTTTGGCAAAAATGGTGTAAGCCAAGTTCTTTTGCTGTTTTCTATTTTATGAATTTTTCATTTCAAAATCGTTCGGCCAGTTTTTTCGAAAACATATTTTAGAATTTTTTTGAGTATGTCAATTTAAAGAAATCTTTAGATTATAAAGGGTCCGCCATCTAACGTGCCGAAGCTACACTCGATGTTGATGAAGCATTTTCAAAAAAAAAAAAAATTATTTGGCTCCCGTTACTAGGAGAAAAATTAAAAAAAATCTTCCGTTTTCAAAATATTCAAAAAAACAAAATATTTTTTTTTTAAATTATTAAAAAATAAAAAAAAATATTTTTGAAAATTTTAATAAGCAATATTTTTTAAATCATAAAACACTATATATTTTGAAAATTTCTTTGAAATCCCTCAATTAGTTAACGAGAAAGTCTGATTTAAAAAAAACGGTCATATATGGGAGGTACCGTTATAAAACTTTTTCTGAAAAATCTATTAAAACCTAAAGATAGATCTTGCATAGAAAACACCATTCAGAAATTTTTATCAAAATCGTAGGAGCCGTTTCCGAGAAAAATAAGTTTTTCAGTAAAAGTTATATGGCAGGTATCGTTAGTTTTGGAGGTAGAATACCAATTCGAAAAACTGTCGGGTAAAGTACTCTAAAAATACTATATACATAGTTTAAATCAAATCGGCCCAACCGTTTAGGCAGTAAGAATCGATACGGACAGACAGACAGACGAATGCATAACTTGCCTTATAGTCCCTATAAATCGCAAGTAAAAAAGTTCTAAAAATCAAGCATGACATTACGAAGATAGAGAAGTCGAAAAAAGTGAAATTCCGTCCGTTTGTCTGTCTGTCAATCTGTTCGCACCTCTACAGCCTAAGCGGATGAGCCGATTTGCTTCAAACTTGGTATTTATTATTTATTTGTTAGTATCTCAGGGGATGTTTTTTCATTTTTGCTCTATAGGTCGAAAAATAACGGTATCTGCCATACAATCTTTTTGAATTTTTTTGAAAAACTATTTACAAATAGAATGAAGAAATTTTTTGATTTATGTAAAATTCTAAGTACTCGAAATTTGGTTTTATTAAAGGCAAATCTATTGAATAAGTAATATTATCTGTTTTGAAAAATATCCATTTGGAAATGGATAAATGTAACAAAACGGCTGCTCTGTTTCTAGATTTGATAAAAGCATTTGACCTAGTCGATCACAAAATTTTATTAAAAATACTGTACCGATATGGCTTCAGAGACAACATATTGAACTGGTTTTCATCGTACTTGCAGAATAGAAAGCAACTTATTCGTGCAAATGATACAATGAGTGATTCAACGTTCTGTTAAAGTAAAGGAGTTTCTCAAGGTTTTGTCATAGAACCTGTTTTCTTCCTTATTTACATAAACTCCATCTTTAACCTCCCCCTTATTGGCAACATTACAGCCTTTGCTGATGATCTGGCTCTAACTTATTCTGGACGCAATGTCGAGGACTTAAGGATTTTAATAGATGCAGATCTTACTATGTTAACATGCTGGTTTAGGTACCATAAGTTGATACTCAGCAGTAAATCTAAAGTTATGTCCTTTTCGTTAACAGACGAGTATTTTCTGCAAGGAATAGGTCTACATGACTTAAATTGTCACCGTCAAAACTGCAAACATTCTTGCGTGCAACTTGATTCTGTTTCTGAATTTAGATATCTTGGAGTTACTATAGATAGTAAACTTAATTGGAAGTCTCACATAAAAAACTGTAAAACAAAGTATATATTTATCTTTAAATAGAATATACTACTTACGTAAACTTGTTCAATCAAACCTACTTAATTCAATTTATTATGCGTTAATGAACTCCCGTTTGGAATATGGCATTTCTTGCTGGGGCTGTGCATTCATTAGCAATCTCCAACCTCTCATTAGAGCCCAAAAAGAGATATTAAGAGTTATGCTGTTCAAACCTAGATGGGAGCCTTCGTTTCCTTTGTTTAAATTTATCAATATATATCGCCACTTAGACAATTATACACGTTTATAAAGTACTCAGACTTTTTTTATTTGCGAGGTGTATTTAACAATTTAAGCAGAAATAATTGTACGTATTCTTCAATAGCCTCTAATACTGTTGTAGTTCCAAGAGCTAGAACAGAACATTTTAGACGTTTTACGACAATCATAGTGCCGTCTACTCCCTAAAACAGACTATTTTGCACAATTTTACACAAATGTTGTTGGTTTACTTACATTTTCGAGAGTTTTCGGGAGAAGAGACATGTTGCGAGAGAGAAAAACATTTCCCCTTAATTCCCTATTTTAAAGCAAAAAAAATCTTGGGGGAGAAAATGTGAATTCTGTCAAACTCAAAAGTACATTTGAAATTTGACGTTTTGTAAAGGATTCGTATTTGAAGAATTTTAAATTAAAACAAATTGTAAAGTTAAATCCAAAGTAAATAATAAAATGACCTCACAATGGCCTAATAAAATGGTTTCCATCACAACTTTTATTTCATCTGCACTTATTTGATCCATTACGTTTGGTTAAATTTTAATTTGTTTGACGTTTAAAATGTTTCCCTATTTTCCTCCACAAAGCGTTCTTTTACTTTTGAGTGAATTTATTATTTTCTGAGAGTTTTCATCCCCACTCTTCAAAGTTTGACAGTTTTCCTTAAAAAAACCGAAAAAGTAGACGAACACAACTAATACTTTGTTTTGCCGCCATTTTGGTAAACATTAGTTTTGACAGCTCATATTTGGCAGTCGTTAAGTAGACACGTGGCAAATTTATTATGGAAAAATATTCGATAAACCAACGTGTTTTAAAAACATTTTATCAACTTCAATCATCGATTACTGTGAAATTTTTTGGAGAAACAACGTGCCAACAAAACGCACTATTTATCGTGTAGTGAATTATTTCGAAGAAAGAGGGTCTGTAGGTGATAGGCCCAAGCATGGACCCCGACGTACTGCAAGATCGGCTAAAAACATTACTGCTGCTCAAGGAAGTGTTCAAAACAATCCATCAACATCAATTCGACGCCGTGCTTAGGAGCTTGGTCTTCAAAGAACAACTTTGGCCACAATTTTGCACAAGGATTTGCATTTGTTTCCATTTAAAATTCAGTTGACACAAGAGCTTCTTCCACAACACCATTTACGCCGTCGTACATATGCCAATAGGATGTTACAGCTAGCCCATGACAACCCCGATTTTCATTAAAAAATCATAATGAGTGACGAGGTACATTTTCATTTGAATGGATTTATGAATAAACAGAATAGTGGTTTCTGGGCAATGGAAAACCCTCAAATTATTCACCAGTCACCTTTGCATCCATTAAAAGTTACAGTCTGGTGTGCAATTTGTTCAGGAGGAATCATTGGACCTTACTTATTTGAAAATAAAAACGGCGTAACGGTCAGTGTGAATGGGGGGCGATATCGTGAAATAATTGAAATTTTTTTAACGCCATATTGTATTCCATACATAATTTCCGACATTAAATAAAACATTTATCAATATAAGATCCATTCTCTTTCATTTAATCAAAAATTATAAACAAACAAAGTAGTATACAAAATCATAAAGTCTCATACACCCTTTTCCCTAAAACTACAAATTTGAACGTCATATATATTTTGTGATTTCTTTTTTCTTTTTTTTCCTTATCTTATTACTTTTCTTATGAATTTTCTCGACGTGGCTTTTCTTACAATTAAAGGATTATGTTTCGAATTATGCACTTAACAGTGGTAATTTTACCACTAAGTGCACTTTTAAATTCTTTTCAATTAATTAATTCATGGTTAAATATGAGATACTTTAATTATAATTATTTTCGCTAAACTTTGTTAATATAATTTAAGGTTGTTATTAAATAACTTATAAATACTTATAATGAATTATAAACTTATAGTAAATTTTGAAATGAAATAAATCTAAATTTAAAATAAATCTAATACTTTTTTGAAGAAAAGACCTTCCAACTATGGTTCTTATAGTAAAAATGACTCCTAAAGGATACATGAACCACTCTACTTTTGTAGAGTTCATATCTCATTTGGGCAAGTTCAACGCTCCAGGACCATGTCTGCTTATTTTTGACGGTGCAGCCTATCACTTAGACTATTCCATCGTAGATGAGGAAGAACGCCACCAAATAACACTGTTTTGTCTTCCATCAAATACAACATACGAACTCCAACCTCTGGGCAAAGCCGTATATCGGTCATTTGAGCACCATTGGGACAAATAATTGTTAAGATTCACTTCGAAGAATCCTTAAAGAAAATTGACCCACGATAATATCACTTCAGGATTTCGTGCAACCGGTTTGTATCCCTTCGAGACAGATGTGATATCGGAACTAGCATTTGCTCCATCGGCTCTTTCCGAAATACCATGTTCAGATTCAGCAGACAACGAAAATATAAACGGCTCTGCTCTATGGTCGGATGCTGAATCAGATGACATGCCCCTTTCAACGTTAATTGAAAATGTAAATGTTGATGTGGAAACAAGGACATTTTACCTATTTTCCATTGGTGAACTAAGAACTAACTGGAAAGGATAAATTTAATTACATGATTAAAGTATGTAAAAGGCAATGAAAGTATAGCTTTTGTGAAGATGGGTCTCAAGTCATCAAGTCCAATAACATTGAAATTAGACTTATGCAATTTTCAACTATGGTGTTCGCACAGGCGAAACTGAAGTGTACGTTTGATGGTGCAGGTATGTTTTTGAGAAATACGTGTTCTCTTGGACGTCCAAAAGTTTTTAATCCAGTTTACATTTACGTTTACATCAAGTACTATTAACTACGGCTTAAATATTTAGTCTTTGTTTCCCTATTTCTAGTTTGTCGAAGTTGATCCATAATTTTCGACCACCAGATTTTACTTCTAGATGATTAAAGAGGAATTGATAGCATTCCTGAAATTTATTAATGCGCAACTGTAAAACAAAAGATGGTGGACAAAGAACGATACCTCTCATAGGACTGTTCTTATTTTGTTCGACTTTCTCGAGAACTTATAAGCCGATTACCACTAAAATTGATATTGAAAAAGAGGAAATTAGCTGAAACTTATTCACCAATTCTAAAGAAGTGTAATGAGTAATGACGTACATTTCTTTGCTAAAAAACTACACATTTAAGTTCCTTGCTCGAGCAATCAAAATTGCCACATATACATATGTATGTACGTACATATTGAATAAAAACCTTAAAATAGGAACACAATCACGCTACACAACCGTCAATGAGAATTTGAAAAAGTTCAAAGATAGTCGAGTCAAACGGTAGTTTCACGTTACAAAAAATATACAAATGGATTTTTTCGAATGCTATGTTTTTTGGGTCGCTGAACCCGAATCTGAAGAAATCCAACAAAATTTTTTGGTGCGTTTTGAGATATATACCCGAAAAACGGCGGAATGTTCACACTTTTTTCGGTTTTTTGCTTACATCTCGGAAACTATACGTCTTAACTGAAATTTCACCCACAACAAAATGAAAAACCGTTAAATATTGTTTATTTATCAGGCGTACCGTTTGCCCGTTAGAGCGCGCTAAAATTTAACATAATTTCCCATTTGTGTAAAAAAAACAATAACACATGAATTTTGTAAGGGTTTTGGAAGGTAAAGGTACTCTTAGTACGTTGACGGCAGAGATGTACGAATTCAAAAGGACAACGCGGACACCAGCAAACTTTTAAAATGGTTAAAGGAGCACTATCCTTTTCCAGATACAAAGCAGTTAATATCTATCAGCACGGGGATTGTAAGTGATGAAAGGATCAATTGCCATCGTGCCAGATATCTGGGTGAAAGGGTGTAGCTGGTATTGTTGGTCAAGACTTCAAGACAGTGAAATTCAAGAGGAATGAGCGAGTTAAACCACTGTCTGTTGGTTTTTTATTAATATTTTTTTTTTTTTATTAATAATTTTTTGTGATATTACCCAAGAAGGGATTTAAGTTAATTTAAATTGTTTTTACCAAGAATATTCTACTAAGTATAACGAAGAGACTGTTTTTTTTTAATTTTATTATAAAATACATTTTTTTTAAATTGTTTATGAAAAATATATTGTCTTTTTCGTGTTTTTACTTAAAACACGTTTTATTTCAGATAGAAATTTCGCGAAAATCCAATGATAAATGAATGGCTCTTATTAAGACCCCCTGTTCTTAATAAGGCCCAACGTAAGCTTTTTTAAATTTCGAAAAAATAAATCAAAGTAAGAAAATAAAAAAATCTCTTTTTTTATAAATAAAATGATATTTTAGTTCACTCCGAATTTTTCAAAAATTTGGCAGATATTTAGAAAATTCTGCTAGCTAGGCCTTGTTTGGCCCCCGTACCTTACTCATAAGAGTTTAGAGAAGCACAGTTAACGAAAAAGTAATCCCAATCACAGGAACAGATGTAGAGAATGCCTTCTTCAATAAGGACATTTTTGGAACCATCAATCGATGCTAACGAGATTAGGCTGGAAAAATAAAAAAAGGAAAATGAACGGGAAAATGCTCGGTATCCATGTAAATTTAAAAAAGGCAAAAACAAGGATGTTCATTATAAAAAAAAACTTGGCCAAAATCTTATAGGAAAAAGCATGTCTAATGCCTTTCATTCTTTGAATTCATAAAAAATTTCTTAGGATGTTTAAGTTCTTGCTTCTTCTTTAAAATATTAATTCACAAAATTCTCAAACCATCAGTGGTTTTATTTCGTAAGTATATATGTACGTACCAACCTACACAAAAGCCTGAATGCCGAATGACCTCATGAAAACTTAATGCCTTCTTTTTTTCCGTTTACCATTTTAACGATGAACAGAGCATGAAGTGCGCATAGCCACTCTATCACTGTGTACATAAATTTATAATTCCAGCCCTCCTCCTAGAATTCCACATCCTCAAACTCTAGTTCCATCCACCGAATGAATACGACTGGGTGGATGGATGGGTGGTTTGAAAGGCAAGCAGCTGCATATAGCTCACCTTACTCCAACACCATACCTGCACACAAAGCAAAGGAGTCTAAAACAAAATTCAAATCGAAGCCATTCCAAGGCATGAACTCGACCTCCGACTTGAAACTCCACAAAAAGGGAAACTCGCTTCCATGTAGTCCATTCTATTATATCGTGGGCACACAATCCTTTAGATAGATAGATACGACGAGCGCACATTCATAGTTCCGATATAGTCCTGTATCTATACAACAACCAGCACCCACCTACACTACATTCCACTGCTGGGGCGCTACGAAATCCCATTTACATGATTCGAACACCGGCAGAGAGGAATTTCCGTTTCCGTGAAGGTCCTGCGTATAACATCCCCTGCATTAAAAAGGATATGTACCTACGGTAGAGATGGGTCGCATCTCGCACGTGATTGTGGGTGGTTGATGGGTGGGAGGGTGAAAACTCGAAACAAGAGGGGTTGATCAATATTTAGTTTATTACTGGATGTGTACATTTGCTCCAATAGGAAATGTGAGAGGGCGTGTCAGCGACTTCATTATGGATACCAATAAACCTGCTGGTGTAGTGTTTACACGTTAACGAGTTGCATCTTTTAATTAATGGTTTTTTTCTGGTTATGTGTGTGTGTTGGAGTATTTTGCTAAGAATTCGTTACCAAATTTGGTTTTACATACTTTTTGCGAATGTGGAATTTAAAATCAAATAATTTCGTAAGTAGTTGGATAGTTTCGGGAAGGGTATTTGGTTTTTGAATTATTAAAAGATTAACAATTGGTTTGAAAAAAGAATGTCCATTTTATGACTTTTCGAAATATGTTTGAGGACTTTTATTAGTTATCTTTATTCCAGATAAGGGTTCGTAGCGTTATGAGCCATGACATAATCATAGGTACAAATGCTCTTACCAACTCAAAAACTACAAGCAGTTTAGAAATGTACGAGCTAGCAAATGCGAAGACCTCTGCATTTAGTTGGTGATTTTGTCATGGTTAAAAATGTTGTAACAACTCCGGGTGTGAATAAAAAACTTCTGGCCAAGTTTAATGGACCATTTTAAATAATTAAAAAACTTAAAAATGGTCGTTATCTTATCAAAGATAATTTCACGCGTTGCATATGAAGGGGTTGCATGCCCCGAGAACATGAAACTATACGTTTTTACATAAAGTCATATTATCTGCATGTATCTTATTTATACTTTTTGATTATGAAATGTTTGTTATTCATATAATTGAGTATTTTCTAATGTCGTTTTGTTTAAATGTATAAATATCTATGTATATATTATTACATTTTATATTGCAAAGAATGTTTAAAATATTTAAAGTTCAACTTTATTTGATTTCATAATTCTGCTTCTACAAGTACAATAAGTATTTGTTTTCGTATGTAAGTCGAGGACGATTTATAGTCAGGATGGTCGAGTTGTAAGAGATTTCTAATTAAAATGTGCTTAAATGTTTCACCTTAATTATATCCTATTTATTCAGAGAACACAGACCACCGTGTCTATAGATAATGTCTCTCTTATACTTTTAGTATATACATATGTGCATTATGTATATGAAACAATTTCTAGTTGTTTTATCGAATGATTTCTTTCACCGTTTATTAAAAAGCATTTCTCATCTATGTAAGCCCAATGTAAGAAACCGTAATGCAAGAATTGTTAGTTTGTTAAGAGTGAGTTGTAATAAAGCCATCATAGAGTCAAGACGCATCTTTTTAAACCTTGATAGTCGAGGGCTGATTCAGGATAGATCGGCGATTCCGTTGATCTACCACGTCGCCCGCAGAACAGTCGATAGGCGGCTCCTCTACGATGGAGACATAGTCGCTGGGAGTGAAGCAGAGTGCCTCAATTTCAGTAGGGCCGTGGCCGTCCGGGATCGGAAGGAAGTCCGTGATCAGGTCTACCAATTCTGGTGGCTCAATTAAAAACCGACATTTCAGTCGGCAAAGACGAAATATCGCCTATGGTCGACTACATTTATCTATGATATCTTTAAGTTGGGGCAGTTGCGGCGGCACCAAAAAAAAATCCAATAAAAAAAAATATAAAAAATTCTAAAAAGCTTGCTGAGGCTGTTCTAGATTTAAGTATTTTAGGTTTATTTTAAATTATTTTTAGTTTATTTTTAGTTTATTTTTAGTTTATTTTAAGTTAGTTTTTAAGTAGTTTAAGATAGTTTAAGAAATTGATAAGATACCCACTTTTTTCATTTTCTGGGTGAAAAATAAAACCCTTAATATATAAGATAACTTAAGGCGCCCGCATAGGGCCAGTAAGTTAATTAAGATGATATTTTTAGCTAGTTTTAAGATTTTTGTCTAGCATTTAAGTAGATATAAGTTAAAATTAAAACAAAAATCTCTTAAATCTCTTAATCTTTTTAATTCTTTTATGATTTTTGTTTAAGTTTTTTTTGCATGTTATTTTAATATTGCATCTTAATTGAAAAGTCCTCACATAAAATTGATTAGTTTATTAAGTTTTCTTAGTTCTTATTTGACATTAAACTAATTATAGCAGAATTCCATTAATTTTTAACATAAATCCAACTTTAGCTTAGACGAGAGGGATAAATTCGTATAATAAACTCATTACATCGACCGAATTTATTTTAATATCTTCTATTCGCGTGTTAATTAACTTCCGTCCCGATTTTCCAGTATAACTTAATAGTTGTCTGTGGGACAGTTTTTTAACATCCCCTTATATCCCTTTTAACTTCCCGGTTCAACCCTCCTAATGTTTATCCCAAGAACTGACTTGCCAACTTGAAACTAATCAAATTAAGTTGCCCGCAACAGCATGACGTGTAAGGAAATCATTGAACAAGTGTTGGGAGAATTCCAATAAAGTTTCGAGCTCTTATGCCACAAAGCCGCACTATACCGACACACACATTACAACATTGCCTTCCATCTAGATAAAGTTTTCAAAACATTTCCAACATACGCTCAAGTGGTCACCTTCGACAAATTATTTAACAAGGACTTAATTTACTATCTTTTTAAGCCTTCGTGCGTCGTCGTATATCCACCTCCGGCAAAGGTTGTATATATCGTCCCTGCGTGTTGGAAACACAAGTGATTTTTGAATTAAAATTCCGACTTTTCATGTCATCGGCACATAAGTTTTGAAAAGGCGAGCAATAAAGGCATCTCGACTTTCGGGCGAACGCCTTCGACAATATTCGAGACAATAACTTTGGGATGGAGGTGGTGATGGTGGTGGAAAAAGGTTATATTTTTTAAGGATATCAACTCACAGGCTGTGGGTTGTTAGTGCTGGCTTTGTAATGTCGTTGACAATGCTTGTTATTTGGTTAAATATATCGAGGGGGGTGACGAATTGATTCAATGACCGATAAACCCTTTTTGGTTTGGGTGGGTGATTTTAATGCGCAGTGATAGCAGCATTGGATTCATCTGTCATTCGCGATAGAGAAGACAAATTAGGGAATATCACGACTTTGGACTGTGCGTGAGACTTCATTCACCTGTATATTTGTATGGAAATAACAGGCTTTGATTTATGGACGAAGGAACTTTAATGAAAGGACGAGATTACTCACACCTTGACTCTTATGATATAAAAAAGATCAGGTGTACTTTGTATATGTAAGTAAGTATAACACGGATTAAAAAAAGATTTTTTTCCGAGAATTACAATAGAGTACAATTCCGACATTCAATCTGTGTTTGTTGTTGTCCAAAAAAATGTTTTGATTGTCTTCTGTTTTCCATTTATGAATACAATAGCATAATTAGGCTGATGATGAAGTCCTCTTAGGTGGTGAGACTTTCACTTATTTAAGAGAATCACGAGGACTTCCAATTATGCAGCTCGGATAAGTAATTTAGGAAAAACAGCCAAAAAGTGAAAATGGAGATGAACTTTGTTTGGAAATAGGACCAGAAAAACAGCTTTTTCTAGCGTTAATCATTGTATATAGACTGAATAGTAGAATATAGAATTTTTTTTTTGTTTAAATTTTGGTATGCAGTTTTTTTAGAGTTTATTAATATGCATGTTGATATAAAATTTAAAATATTTTTTTTTATTAGTTTTAAAAATATTGATTTTTCAAAAAAAAAATTTCAAAAATTAATTTTTATTAGGAAAAAAATTATTAAAAAATTTGATATGCAGAATTAATAAGGCTACTTTGGTCTTATTAAATATAAAATTTGACAGAAATCCAAATAGCCGTTACCGAGAAAACCCAAAATTAAAAAAAAAAGTTATATGAAAGGTCCCCTTAATAGACTTTTCCCCTATATGTGGTTCTAACCAAATGATAGCCAATGTCATCAAAAAAATTCTCAAAAATTTTCATCAAAATAGTTGGAGCCGTTTTCGAGAAAAATAAGCTTTTCCTAAACGGTCATATGGCAGGTACCGTTATTTTTAGGCCTTAAAATAAAATTTCAATTTTCCCTCTGGAGAATGCCAAAATAATCCTACACACCAAATTTGAAGATAATCTCTTTAGCCGTTTAGGCTGCAGCTCGTTATACATACTGACAGACAGACAGACAGACAGACATTTTTTCTCGATCACTTTTTTAGACTTCTCTATGATCGTAATGTCATGTTTGATCTCAATTTTTTTAATATTCACCTATCCAAAACTTGCCTTATACTCCCTATAATCGCAAGTAAAAACACCAAAAACTTAGTTTTCTGGCGGTTTTTCCTTCGATTTAGAACAAAAGCCATAAAGTTTTTTTCTGGCGTATTTTTTAAATTATTTCTTTTGGACTTTTTTCATTATTCTTAAAGAAAAAATGCCCAACAAAAATATGAAAAAAAAAACTAAATTTTAGGCAATAACGCCAAAAATGTGGGCCTTTTTTCCTATTCATATGGAATAAGGACAAAGAATAATGAATAATGAAAATATTGAAAATGATCGCTCAGTGCTTACTCACTTCTACCAAAGAATATAGAATTAATTCTATATTCTTTGCTTTTACCTACCCTTTCGCCTTTCTAGCTGTGTGAATTGAAAAAAAAGGTATTGCACCAACAGAGTTACCTTTGTCAATTGAAAACACTACTATATAGTTTGATCTTTGTTTTGTCATATTGGGCTTTTTGGGCTTTTGGTTTTGGAGCTTTTGAGAACAAATTAAGTATTGTGAGAGGGTAGATGTTGTCGTGTTTGTGTATTGATAGTATTAATAGTTGGAAAATAGTTAAAATGCAGTTAAATTTTGTTGGCTTTTAGTATTCTAGTAGAAAAGTAATTTTCTCGAAGCTTACAAGTGCGCATTACGTCATCATATTAATTCGAAAAAGTATGTTGGCGTGATATTGTGTTTTAATAAAGGTGATGTGGTATTGTGATTAATAAACAATAATTATACATAGTATTATTAAATACAATGATCCGAAATTGGTTTAAATTGTTTTATAATCTGTGAAGTGCTTATGTTTTTTTAATAAAAAGTGAATGTATATTTTTTTTTTATTAATAGTAGCATATTGTATTATATTAAGCAAGTGCTAACGTTACGCACATTGCTCTCCATTTGCGATAATTTATAATAAAATGATAAGTACGTAAGCTCTGTTAGAGCTTTTACTTGAAACAGATATATGCAAGCCATTGCAACCAGGCTGAAAGGCGAACGTCCCATCGTCCCTGTACTGACAATTTTTGTTGAACAGACTATAGCAATGTTGGCTTATATTATATTATTTTGGGTTACAATAGTTTTAATTATTGCCAATATTTTATAAAAGTGAAAGAAATTTTAAGCGATATAACAATCAAACATTACGTTATAATGATAGATTAACGTTATTTGAGTTAGCTGCAGGATTCTGTCTGTCCATTTGTAATGATGTCTCTCCAACTACAGCCTCAACAGTCGGTCCAATCGCCTTTTAATTTTGTAATTAATTTTTGCAATAGCCCTAAACACAAAAGCAGATCAAGTTAATAATATCTTTTCAATAATTTTTTTAATTTTAATTATGTTAGTTTTTTTATTTCGAAAAATTAGTCTTATAAGTTCCTAAAGAATTTATTTTTTTTTTAGAATTTTTCAATAAATTTTTTGCATTTAAAATATTCCAAATTATTCCTGTTTTCCTTACCAAAAAACACGATGACGATGATGCAATCAAAATAGAAGTGCAACTATGCAAAAACCTCCTGTGAATCAAAAGAATAATCATAATTGAATTCTGAACCGAATCCGAATGGTCCTCGTTACATCCTTTTTACATAAATGTGTGTATCACTTTGATTTGTATGAATGCACTCAAATAACGCCACACTAATCAATTGATATCCATCCAAGGATGCATTTACTTCTCCCGATGAGAGCAACTCCTGTAAAACAAAATTCTATTACAAATAAAAAAAAAAAAACATTTCTATGAATAAACCTAGGCAAACTTAAAATCTTCAATTCCACTTGCATTTTGTATCTTTTCAAAAATGAAAATCCTGCTGCAAATTTTTGAATGGATTCTCAGGTTTTTGTGTATGAAGTATGGAGAAAATAGGATAACGATGCTGTAAGCCATGCGCCTCGAAAATTTACGCCACACTTGGAATTTCATCGCATTCAGGTGACATCGCTCGAAATGTATCCCTCGAAAGGATGACAACATCAACATCATAGTCCTTTGCTCGATGATTGGGGATTTTACACGAGGATCTATACCACCACCATCATTGGAAATAAAAACAAAATGTTAGGAGATGGTGTCGTTGTCGTCCTGTATCGTGCTGTGCTCCGTTTGCATTGAAAGTTATTCATGTTAACGTAACAGGGATCAATTATCATAGTTCAGCAATTTCGAAAAGCGTCAAATATTCGAGGCATGGCCTTTCTAATAAACGTATATTGCATCTTATTCACACCTGAGAACAATCGAAAGGAAATGTTTCTATGGAGACGTCACTCTGGGTTTTTTGGGGGGGACATAGTGTTGCAGCTTCAGGCTCAACAGCTATATGTATATGAATAAGGAATTTATAGAAATTGAATGGGTCCGGGGCAAGGACTTTTGGCTCTTATTCCTCATCTCTATAGTCTTGGGTTTTCTATGCTCGACACGGCAAATTCTACGCGAATAGAAAACCGAGGTATTAGAGAGTTAATCTCTCACGCATATGTGAATTTTGCCAGGATTTTAAGGATTTCCACTCGGTGATGATGAATTGAATGGGACAAAATATGAGAGCAGGATATGTTGTTCATTGTGTTGATATAAAAAGCACGCTTCGACTGTTAATATACATACAATCCATCCATTGCGCCACCTTCGCAGGACAAGGAGTCGAGAAAAAAAACTAACTAATGCCTGAGTTTCGAGAAAACACACAGTATCCATGTATAAAAGATACAAATTCCAAGTGGATTTTGATGATGATGCATCAGTAAGTGAAAAGATTTTTGAAATTCTTTAGATTTTCATTATTTTCTTTCTTGGAAGCATGGGTTCTGTTGGGTTTTGTGTGTTTTCAAAAGAAAATTATGTAAGATTAACGCAAAAAAAGCAAATAGTTGTGTGCATGATGCTTAAAGAGGTCATACGGGGATGCAAGGAACAGTTAAGAGGATACTTCATCAGAACATCCGGAATAGATAATCTCTATTGTATTGGGTCTTCAGTCGTGAAACTTCATTATGTCAGCTAATTGGGAAGAATTATAGCAGCCTCCGGCTAATTGCGTCCCACTTGTGTGATCTTTTTCTGTTGAATGCATCTGAAAGAAGGTAGGATTTTGCTAGCTTTCCAATAAAAATGGATACCCCTTGCATTGGTGTATTGAATGGATTTTTTTTTGACATTCACACACGATTTACACAGTTTAATTGAACCGAATTTTAATATGGTTAATGAGGTAAATTGTATTTGCACTTTTGTCCGTGTTGTTTCTCATTGTAATGTCATGTTTGATTGTTTTCCCAATTTGTTGATATGTAAAAATGAAAATAGTATCTACATTGCAAGTTAAAATTTCGAGGTAATCTAAAAATTCCACCAAAAATATTTTCATGTAAAATGTTGCCAAGATGAGACCATAGAACTCGCACTGCTAAAAAGTTATCAGATCTCATCTCAAGCTTCTAACATACAAAGCGAGTTTTTTAAAATGTAGATTTAACAAATAAAGTTGATTTATGTGCCACGAAACTTTTTTGTTATATTTGTTAAAATTAAAATTTCCCTAAATTTGTCAATTTAGTTTAACAAGTGATTTTTAAAATGCGCAGAAGCGTAAGTCCACAAGGTAAAATAACCGTCTTAGCCACTATTCGGGACTCGGGATAGTACGAATATTCTTTTTGGTGCTTTGAATAGCAGTATTACAAAATAAAATAAAATAAAAAATTGGAACAACATTTTAAAACCAAATTTTGTACCAGATAATAAAAAGTAGACATAGGTACATGTGAGATGTTTTTTGCAAAATTGCAGAAAATACGCATTCGTAAGAGTTTCTTTTTATATGCTTATATTATAAAGGGTGTTTTTTTTTTCAGACGTGTGATTTTAAAGAAGAAATAAAACGGTCCTATGGGAGGTACCGTTATAGAAAAAAAATCGAAAAATTAATTCTTACTGAAAGATCTATTGTTGTAAACAAATATAAAGTTTTACTAACATCTTTAGAGCTGTTTTCAAAAAATCAAACTTTTTTAATTTTATTAATGAAATTAATGAACAAAGTATTTCAAAAATTATAGGACTGATTTTGATAAAATCTTGATTTTCATTTTTAGTTTTTTGGGATTTTTTTTTATATTTATATTTATTAATAAACAGTTGATTTTGAAATTGAAAATATTTTTTTTGATTAGATTTAAAATATATATTGAATTTTCAAAAAAAACATCAAAAATTAATTAAAAATAGAAAAAAACTAATTATTCAAAATGTTGGTATGTAAAATTAATTCGGCAAACTAGGTCTTCTCAAATACAAAATTTGACAGAAATCCAATGAGCCGTTACCGAGAGAGCCGAAAAAACGGTATGAAAGGTATACCGTTATTAGACTACCTGCAAAAATATTCTCAATATTTTTTTTTATTAAAATCGTGGCAACCTTTTTCGAGAAAAATAAGCTTTTCCTTTACGGTTATATGGCAGATACCTAGCCCTTTAAAAAGAATTTCAATTTCTCCTCTAAGGAATGTCAAAAGAAACACACATACCAAAGTTGAAGGCAATCGCTTAGCCCGTTTAGGCTGCAGTCCGTTATACACCCAGACAGATTTTTCTCTCAATAAGTTTTTTAGGCTCCTCTATGATCGTAATGTCATGTTTGATTGTTATCCCAATTTTTTATATTCAAGAATCCTAAACTTGCCTTATAGTCCCTATAAACGCAAGTAAAAATTAACAAAGCTTTAGTTCAAGCGAAATAAAGTCGATGTTTTGGAGTGGCCTTCTCAATCCCCGGAATTGGACCCCATCGAAAATCTTCGGCGCGACTTAAAGTTAAAATAAATAAAAAACGACCAATAAAGCGGGACTTTTTTAGAATAGTCAAAGAAATCCAGTCTGCCCTTCCAAGAAGTGTTCAAAGTTAGTAGATCCCATAAAAAATATTTTCATGAAAAATGTTGCCAAGACGAGACCATACATATGACTTACACACTCTCAAAAAGGTATCAGATCTCGTGTTGAGCCAAGCTTCTTAATCTACACGTCCTATAAATCTACCTGCGTAACTTCACAAACTTTACACCTTTGTCAAAATATTTGGCTTGGCCGCACAAGCAGGATCGATGGGGACTTCTGAGGTAATATTTGTAAAAACGTATTCAAGACTTTGTCCAAAATTCAGTCTTTTGGGAATTAATGCAAACTCACGATACTTTCGACTATTTTGACTGACAAGGTTGGTGGCGGATATACATGGGGGGGTCTTCGGGTCTGAATGGAACTAAAAACTTAAACTTTGTTTATTTTTAAATCAGTATTTTTCATAATATGATGATCAGTTTCTCTTCTCAACAATAATTGTTAGGCTGACCCCATGTACTTGCCTATCTAAAGGGTGTTTTCTTAGAGGTATAGAACTTTGAAATGGAATAAAATAAAAATTATTTTTTAAATTGACATGAAATTTACTTTATTTAAAAGATAATCTTCTGGCATATGACCACTAGGCTGGCTCGGACCAAGTCTTATCCGGAGGTCTAATTTTCGATGACTTTTTCCAACATTTGTGACAATAACGCGGTGAATGTTGTCCTCCAAGTGGTCAATCGTTTCGGGCTTATCGGCGAAGACCAGTGACTTCACATATCCTAACAGAAAAAAGTCAAGCGGCGTTAAATCGCACGATCTTGGAGGCCAATTCACGGGTCCGTAATGTGAAACTACCATTATTTCACCAACCCATAAAGCAAACCAAACAGTCAGTTTTTGTGGATATAACGGTGTCTCAACATACACTTGAGGATATTCATCACCCCAATACCGCAGTTTTGTTCATTGGCGTATCCATTCAACCAAAAGTGAGCTTCATCGCTAAATAAAATTCGCTTATGAAAATTTGGGTCAGTGGTGATCTTGGGGCTTCAATTCTTGCACGAGTTGGATTTTCCCAGCACGCAAACCAAGATCCTTTCGCAAAATCTTCCATAAAGTGAATAGACACATATCCAATTCCTGTACACGATGGCGGATAGACTGATTCGGGTCTTCCTCTACGCTACACTCTACAGCAGCAATGACCTCTTCTGTGCGCACTGTACGACGTCTCTACGGATGCGTAAATGCATATTATCATTTAGAGTAAGCGTGATGCGAAAACCTTCTATAGTTAATCGAATTATTTGCTCTGATGGAAGATTATGTTGACCGTAAAATGTATTTCGTATTTCGAACAGAACCATGATTTTCAAAATAAATTTGCACAATGTGGAAGAGTTGTTCAGGCGTCAGTCCGTGGGCCTGCACACACGAGACTATCTCAACCCGGGGGGAAACCGGTTTCAAACCTTACATCAAGCACACACGGGATGAACCACTCCGGGGGAAGAAAATGTATTTATGAACCACTTTCCTATGTGTTTGTACATTTTTTAGACCCCAAACTGTAAGAAATTGTGTGTGTATTAGTTACAGTCTTCGTTAATCCACTCAAAAGTTGGTTGAAGATTTGTTGAAAGTAAACGCGGATCGTTTAGTTATTTAACAGATTTTTATTTTAAGTAGCGCAAAGAAAAAAGATATTGAACTAAGTCAAAAAAGGAAACAGCACAGAAGTGACAGATGAAGAGAAAAAAGAGTATGAATATGAGAGTTGCCAGAAAGGTAAATACAAAAGGTATTACCATATAGATATGGAATTTCCAACATCCCCTCTCAACTTCATAATCGTTCTCTATCTTCATTCCTAACAATTTTAAAAGATATAAATACTTTGAGATCAAGAACTATTTAACTTTGTACTTTAACAATATTTTTCGAATATAAATTATATATGAGATCAGTTACTCTTTGAATTTTAAAACTTTGACAATTAGAAGATTATTTGTATTTACGAAAAGAAAAAAAAAAATTAAGTTTTAAATACCAAATATTCGTTAATTGAAAAAATGGAATATTGTACTTGAGTGTATGGAGCATTTAGAGTTTCATGCCCATATTTTCGAAGTGTTTGAAGTGTGACTGTTGCGGTAAAGCTTTCGTCAGTGCATCCGCTATCATGTCTTCGGATTTGAGGTAACTGATGGTGATCATGTTGTTTTCTATGGCTTCTCTTACGAAATGGTAACGTACATCGATGTGCTTCGTCCTTCCGTGGTTGGCCTGGTCATTTGCGATATGTTTAGAACTTTGGTTGTCGCAAAATATGTTGAGAGGTCCACCGTGTAACTTTAGCTCTTCTAGTATGTGACGTAGGTATGCTGATTCTTTTGCCACTGAGGACAACGTGATGTACTCAGCCTCGGTGCTGGATGTGGCTACTATTTGTTGCTTTTTGGAACCCCAGTGTACTGCTCCGCCGGCATAAATGAAAACAAAACCGGATTGAGATTTTCTGTCGTTTACATCTCCAACCCAACTAGAGTCCGAGTAAGCTAACATTTGTTGTTTTGTTTTCCTGTAAACAATCATAGAAGATTTAGTGCCAAGTAAGTACCTTATAACATTTAGTCCTGCACTCCAGTGCTGACGTCTAGGGTCCTCGACGTACTGAGAAAGTGCACTCACAATGAAAGAAATGTCTGGTCTGCTGAACGATGAGATATACAACAATCGTCCGATTAGTTGTCTATAGGAAGTTTTGTTGACCTTTTCACTTTCGCCTTTAATTGTAGGTTCCTTTTCCAGTTTCAGCTTCACTTGAGCGGGCAGGCGTGATGGCTTTGCTTCTTCCAGTTGATAAAGTTGTTGAAGATTATTAATGTAACCCTGCTGAGTTATGCTAATGCCTTTGTTGTGATGTGAGATTTCCAATCCCACACAAAGTTTAGGTTCTCCCAAGTCGCGTATATCAAAGTCCTCTGATAGCTTGCGGTGTACGAGCAAATATTCCTCAGGGTCGTTGGTTGCCAAAAGAAGATCATCAACGTAGATGGTCAGGATTGTGAAACTTTGCTTATTAATTTTGAAGTAAATGCATCTGTCATATGCTGATTGGGAATAATTGAGCTCTTTTAAAGTTTTATCCAGCCTTAAATTCCACTGCCGGCCTGACTATTTTAAGCCATAGAGAGCCTTTTTTAAACTGCATACTTTGTTGCTATCGCTTTTCTCAAAACCATCCGGTTGTTCCATGTACTTATATTTCAACATCTAGCTTTCCGTTGAGATAAGCAGAAGATACGTCCAATTGGTGTAGTTTGAGCTTGTGCTCTGCAGCTATTGCCAGTGTCAGGCGGATAGAATGGATGCTGGCGACGGGAGCGTAAGTGTCTGTGTAGTCTAATCCGGGAATTTGTTCATAGCCTTTCGCTACCAATCTCGCTTTTCGCCGTTGTACAGAACCGTCCGCGTTGTACTTCGTTTTAAATACCCATTTACTTTGAATTACTCGTCTGTCAGTAGGTCTCTCCACCAATTCCCAGGTTTGGTTGCGCATTATCGAGTCGTATTCATCCTGCATTGCGCTGTACCACTCATCTCGATCATCCATTTTTTGCAGCTGTTTCAAGGTCGTAGGATCAGTTTTTACGTTGTAGGTTTCTTCACTATCAGCTGTTGATGTTTTAGAGCTGCTTGGAAAATGAGTCGGTGGTGGTGCTTCATCTAGAGTTTCTGATTCAGGTTCTTGATGTTCGTTTTTCAGTGCCGATGGTTCAGTGGTGAAAGTGTTAAAGTTTGGTTGGATTTCATTTTGTTTCTCCTTGTTTTCTGGTGAATTTTCCACGAACTTCACATCTCTGCTCTTAATGATCTGCCGTGTTTCCGGTTTCCAGAGTCTATAGGTTCCATGTTCGTTTTCGTATCCCACAATCTTGTGTTCTGTACTCCTCGGATCAAACTTAGAAATGTTGTTTCGTTTGTCCAGAACGTAAGCATTCGTTCCAATGCATTTGAACTTTGATATATCCGGCTTTTTACCAGTCCACAGTTCTTCTGGTGTAGCGTTTCCATTAATTTTTGTTGGACACCTGTTTCGTATGAAGGCAGCCGTACATATTAATTCTGCCCATAGAATGTCAGGTAAATCTGCCTCAATTTTTAAACACCTGGCCATATCCAATAGCGTTCTGTTGGCTCTTTCGGCTATCCCGTTTTGTTGAGGGGTATAGGGCGCGGAAAATTCGTGGTCAATGCCGTTTGGTTCAAGAAATTTTTCGAAGCTGTCGTTAGTGTATGCAGTTCCATTGTCGCTTCTAAACGACTTAATGAACTCACCTGACTGCTTTTCTACTAATGCTTTGTAAGCTTTGAATTTTTCAAGCGCTTCACTTTTTCTTCGCATGAAATACACTGAAATATGTCGGGTGAAGTCGTCAATAAATGTTATAAAGTATACTGACTTGCTCAAGGATCCGGTACGCATTGGCCCGCATACGTCCGAATGAATCAGTTGCAGTTTTCTGCTGCTTCGCTTGGCGTCACTTACACTGAACGGCTTGATGGATTGTTTTGCACAGATACACGTTTCACAGGTAGCACTTTCATTTTCCAAATTATTCGGCAGCCCAATAACCATGTCCTTCGTTTTCATTTGCTTAAGCGACGCAAGGTTCAGGTGGCCCATCCTCTTGTGCCAAACGTCAAGGGCAGTTGTATTGTTGGCTGTAACTAGCGCTTTAGGTTTTTCATGAACAAGGAACAAACCATGATTCTTTTCTGCTGTCATCAAAAGCTTTCCACTCTTATCGTACAATTTTGCTTGACGATTTTTGAATGTAACTTCGCAGCCAGATTCTGTTGCCTTGGATATACAGCGTGTTAAATAGTTTGATGCCTTCCTTTACATGACACAAGTTTGGTGGAATTGCCGCTGTTCCGACACCCTTAATACTTATTACCATTAGCCAAGGTCGCATAATTTTGTGTCGTGACATTTAGGTTATCAAACAAGGAGCGGGTTGAGCACATATGAGATGTTGCTCCAGAATCGAGACACCAAACTACTTCTTCAGCTGCAATTTTTAACACCGATTGCTCTTGCACTGTAAACCCGTATTTAAAATTATCTTTTTCAACTGATTGCACTTTCTTAACTCTTTCATTATTCCGAAAGCAATCTTTGGCTTTGTGGCCTTTCTTTCCACACTTACGATATTCGTATGGAAACGAGTTTATAAATTCCTTGTTGTAGTTTAAAAACTTTTTCGGTTTGTACTTTCCTTTGGAATAAAGTGCTGTGCTTGTCGATGTGGTGTGTGCGCATCAAATGCGGCCTGTACGTCCTTATATTCTTATGAAAGTCCATCGAGAAGTATTATCACCAACAAGTCCTTGTAGAGCGTGGCTTCCAGTTCAAGCAGTCTGCTTACTGTGGCTTTGAATTCTCTAATGAATTCATCCATACTTTGGGCAGCTTCCATTTTGGTGTTGATCAGGCGTCTGAATTCCTCAGCTTTTTGCCTAGGGCCTATTCTCTCGTACATTTCGCCTAAAAAATTCCAAATATCATGTGAAAATTGTTTATGTTTTACCAAGGAAATTATGTTTGGCTCCAGTACCAAGATGAGCTCCGCTTTCGCGTCCATATCCTTGTCGTCCCACGCTTGCTGTCCAGCTCCTGCCTCCGCAGGTCTTTGCAGCGTTCCTTTGACGTATCCAGTCAAACGTGCTTTATGGAGGATCGCCTCCATTTGCGGTTTCCACGAAACAAAATTTTTACCATTGAATGGCGGCACACGATGTAAAACATTCGGATTCATGTTTAAAGGTTAGGGCTTTTTAAATTGACTTAAATCCAAAAAATTTACTTTTACTTTTATACTTTTGTATATTTTAAACAAACTGGGCCCATAACCTGTTGAAATTAAACGCGGATCGTTTAGTTATTTAACAGATTTTTATTTTAAGTAGCGCAAAGAAAAAAGACATTGAACTAAGTCAAAAAAGGAAACAGCACAGAAGTGACAGATGAAGAGAAAAAAGAGTATGAATATGAGAGTTGCCAGAAAGGTAAATACAAAAGGTATTACCATATAGATATGGAATTTCCAACAAGATTTCAGTCCAATTTATACCACACGTTTCCCTTCCCTTGTCCAGAAAACCGGTTTCAGTCCGGATTGAATAGTCTCGTGTGTGCTAGCCGTAGCCCTATGTTGAAATCCCAAACCAAACTAAAAATAAATCACTTCACAGCTGACAAAATGGCCGCCGTTTAAAATAGTGTGGCCAACTTAAAGTTTCATACTTCTTAAAAAAAACACCCTATAGTATGTAGTTGCATGCTTTTAGATGCACCAAGAAATAAGACCGAAAGGCAAAGAAAAATACACATATTCGAGAATCCGAGACGCTGTACTCTGTTCAATTTATATTTTCAGTACTTTTAAACACACTGGTACCTGCAAGTGTTTGCATCGCACTCAACTTAAGAAATTGCCTCTTAAATATAAAAGAGAACCCTGAAATTCATTGAAATTGTTGTTGTAATATTTCATTTAACCCACGTACATTCCACCAGCAACTGTCTGCTCCCTGGCTGCGAGCGCGAGGTGCGAGGAGACTGATTATCAATTTGCCTCTCGCTTATTGTGTTTATTTTTTTTTAAAGCACTACTACAGAGTTACCATTCGCCAATAATGGAAATTATAATACCTTTTTCTTTGGTTTTTGTTATGAAAGTTCCAGAATTGAATGAGAGCATATTTAAAGTTTAAAGAAGAAGGTGGCTATGTTTTTTGCTTACATCTTTTCGTTATTATTTTTCTTTAAGAAAACGGTTAAAATAAAGATACATAATGCAATATTTGTTAGCAATTTTTTTGTTTACTTGCGATTATAGGTACTTTAATGCAAGTTATGCATTCGTACACAAAAATAAAATAAAGTCTGAACGGCTTGGTCGATCGTCTTCAAATTTATATCATAATATTATTTTGACATTCTACAAAGGCCGTATTTTATTTTTTTTAGCTCAAATATTAACGGTACCTGTCATATAACCGTTAAGTTAAAACTTATTTTTCTCGAAAACGGCCCCAGGATTTGTATAAAAAAATCAGTGTACTTTTGGAGGCGTGGCTAAATAATTTTCGATATATTTCTTCAAAATATTTTCGAATATTGTTGTTAAAAAAACCGTTACTACGATTTTGAAAAAAAACCTGCTCCTTCAATTTTTTAAGGAAATAAAATGGCGTTCAAATTATTCCGCTAAAAAATAATTGTACGTACTTTTTTCACAGTTGGTAACGATACCTACATTTGTGTGAGAATTATACCAATTTATAATGCCCAGTATGGCAACCATTTGAGAGCTTTAAAATGGAGATAGCTTATTGAAATCCATAACAGTAAGAGTGGAAGGCAAATATCCTACCTTCCCTGTACTGAAAATATAAATGAACAGAGTATAATTGTTTGCGTTCGGGTATCATAGAGTAGAGAAATAAAAGAAGATAGTTAGATAAGATAGAATATCGAGATATGCTATGGCTTATGAGAATAAATTGCACGACTGGATCGCATGTACTTGCTCTTATGCGCGGTCACATCGTGGAGTAAAATTTGCAATGCCATATTACCGTGAAATAAAAAGTTTTTTTTTCTCGGAAACGGCTCTAAAAAATTTGTATGAAAAAAACCCAGTGTTCTATTGAAGCTGTGGCTTACGCCGTCTTAGTGAAAAAAAAGTTAAAATTAAAATTTCCATACGAAATTTTTTTTCTTCGCCTTTCTCGAGAACTGGTTAAACAATAAAAATTGATATTCAATAAAATGTAGGTAGCCAAATTATTTGTTCACATTAAAGTATTTTCGAATTACCATGTGCGCTAGTCGTGAACGTTTGTAAATCGGGTAAACTTTTGAATTTTTGGACCCCCCCCCCCCCCTCCATGACCCAATCATGAATCCGCCACTATGGCGGATTGTTTCTTTTATTTAAAAACTAATTCTTAATTTAACTTGGACATTTATTACCAATTAAAAGCGTCCCAGATGAATGTACGTAATCGATGTACGTATCTAAATTAGTTAAAAGACATTGCATTTTTCAAGGACTTTCTATTAAGTTAAAAAATAATATTTCCAAGCTATTGATTTATGTACATCTAAAGGTTTACAATATACACAAAAGATAGACTAAAATTCACAAACATCATAATCAGATGAATAAATCTCATCTAATTTAGCTAATTGACACTTAAATATTCAAAGCTTAAAGGAATGTCATCACAGAACCATTAATGCGAATGAAATGTATGCATTCACCACACTTCTACGTCATCCAAGTGCGTATAATAATAATCAAGATCGGTCTTCGGCAAACATCAAACAAACTCAAATGACATACAAGTGGATCCCATCGTCGACGAAGGGCTTGTCAAATTAAATGTCCTTTTTCGCTTTCATTTGGCTTCTGTGTCTCGCACTCAACAGTGAAAGGAACATAAAAGGAAAACCAATCTCAAGGCATAATCCACGCCCGTTGATTCGATGATCAACTACAATAGCCCAAAGGACTCGAATCTCCTCATAATCGAAAGGACAAACAACTATAGGTACAAGGACAAATGGATGACAAATCGACATTCTAATGATGGCGACAGCAGCGCCGGAATATCAAGTGTGCTAACTGTCAAGTGCTTCTTGACTTGCTGGTGGTTCGGTAGCCAGGCCGTGCATCTTGCATCTTCTCTACACCAGGTCTCCGTTTTTATTTTATTGCTTCTCAAGGACCATCTCGTTGTTATTCATTTCAATTCCAAGATCCGCGTGACATCCTGTTGTTCTTTGGGGGGATTTAATATAAAAAATATGTTTTTATATCTTTAAATGTCACGAATCCTTTATGGAAACACAAGGGTGGAATTCAAAGTTTTCGGCTGTCATACGTCCGGGCCTAGACTCATTTAACTCAGCCAGTAGCCGTTTAAAAATGTGGGTGTGTCACAGCAGCCTTAGATAGATATGCAAACCGTGTAGCAGTGTACAGACGTTTAAGGACTTTTGAAATTGTTCCCTTTTAACGTTTACTTAAGAATTAGAATTATGCATTTTTGACATCAAAGTGATATGCAAATATCCGTGTCAAATTCGAGTGGCGATGTATTTTTTTGGCGTTCATGCCTCATCGCAGAATCAAGTGTGCATCAGAGATGTATTATTGTGAGAGGAATCTAAAGTTATTCTTTGTAATTTGTAATGATTACGCCATTGTGAATGGAGGTAGAGCTATGGAGCTGGAACCGGATCTGGAGAAGGACATTGCATTATGCAGTTTTAATTATTTTCAATTTGTTTTCGAGTTAAACAGTTTATTGTTATGCATAATGCATGCAGAATTAAATAATTTTAAGGAGCATTTCTCGAGTGGGTGCAGACAATGGAATAAGCGGGGTTGTTATTTATTGATAAAACTCAAGGACATTTTGTGTTTTTTTTTTTTAAATGATTACCTATACAATCGAAATTGGATACCAAATTTCTTATTAAACCTTATGGAGCATTAGCATGCTTCAAAAAATAATTGCTTCAGAGACGTCTCTGAATATGAAAGTTCATAGTTTTATAAATAAAAAAATATCAAGGCAATGTTTTGTTGATAGTCGAAGAAAGTTCCTAATACATATTTTGAGTTGCATGCATCCGAGCATGTCTCTGAAGTAGTGCCTGCTTTTTGTTTTCACCTAGCGTGCTCTTACAATTTACAAAAGTATTTCCACAGATTTTCAGGTTCCAACATCCTCCTTTCTTGTGTCTAATAACTCAACAGGAGATTAGGTTCCACCACATTTTGTTGTAACAAACAAGTAAGGTTGGAGGAACTACTTCTAGTATCCAGGAGGCAGCGGAAGAATTCTAAATATATGGAATCAATAACGGTGGCGTGAACTCTAGAGGCTAGTCAGGCTGAACGACTTATATATAGTTAACATCATATATTTGCGGATACTACGAAGTTTTCGGTGTTCAGGCCTATAAGGAGCGGTTTATACGGCGGTTCGTTTTCCGTAGAGTAACATTAAGGGCCTGGTCCAGGACGTAAGGGTTCATGCAGTTGGAAAAACTTCCCGATTATGTAAAGAACAATCAGAGATTGGCATCACTGACACGAAACGTCAAACATACATTTATTTTTTCGTCCGCCAAATTTGTTTTTTTTTATAAAAAAAAAACTAAACACAATTTATTTTCCATTTAATTTTGATTATTGTTGCGAGTAATATAAAGAAAAGTTGTCTTCTTATTCGATCAAGTCTACTTATCTATAAAAAATTAGTTCAAGAATAGTTTTTCGTATTTATAATACGTCTGCCACCAAATTCCACATACCTAACCTACAAATTTATGGGTACACCAGGAAATTTAACTTCATCAGAACAATTTTTTATCTAATAGGTATTGCTAAAAAGTCATCCTCAAAAATACAAAAATGTTCAACAACATCCAAAAATCGAGTTCTACCTAATCTGCTGATGCTATTGCTGTTTTGCAAACTACTAATCCTGCCGCAAACGATCCAAGCCCCGTTGTTGCTGTTGCTGCTGCTTCTACCTGATGTTGTTCCTCCATTCCACTTCTACTACTTATCATTATCGTGATGTCTTTTGTTGGAATATTTTTGAACTAAAATTGGAGAATATTCTTGAGAAAAAGTTGGAAGACATCGCAAAAAAGATGTCTGGCGTCAATGAATAAAAAAACTTGAACAAGTCGATAGAATGTCACGAAGATAGAATGTTATTTTCAATGGGTTTGCAAAGTAAAAATTCTAGACTAGCAATCAACGAATTCAATGACATATGCTCTGGAGTACTTGAGACAATCGTCCACATTTTTGAGTTTCGGCAAATAAAAACAAAAAGCGGTTCAACTTTCCTATTTACACTGAAAGTCAAGAAAGAGATCTCTGTTAAGAAAAAAACTGGATGGCTCTGCGATATATATCCAGATAGATTACACCTCAAATGAAAGTCAGATAAGATATAACCTTCGTCAGCTGGGTAAAATTGTCACCAAATCGGACAGACAAATTAAAGTTCGTTAATGGTCAGAAGTCGATCCACACATAAATGACAAGTTATTTATGTAGTTGGAGAAATGGAAGTTTCGTTTACGGGGCCAAACAAAATAAAGATGCTGAGTTATTACGAGATCTTCTGAAAAAAGCTTATCAACATCATCGTAAAGGTAAACAACCACCCTCCATCTAAAGACACAAATAGGATAATAGGAGTCAAAATTAGCAACAAAAAGTCTGTCTGTAGCTTGAAACGTAGCAAATTTGAAAAGTAAGCTTAGTTTTTGTAATTTCTTTACTTATATGTTACCGGCAAAACTGTTCTGCAGAACTAGAACTAGTTTTGCCTAAGTGTGTTAGGTTTAACTAGTTTTGTCTAGGCAAAACTAGTATTGTCTAGGCAAAACTATTTCACCCGGTGCCGTGAAACAGTATGATGAATCGACTTTATTTCCTTCGAAGTGGATTTTTTTTTATAATTAACACGCGCACAAGTGACTATTTGTTTCCCTTTTAATGTATGCAAATATACTGCGCGAGCATTAGGACAATAGGGAGGGGAAGGACAGATGGTGTCTATTAACATTGGTTTTCAATGCTTGCAGATCAAAATCGCTAGGGAAAATCTCGCCGGGTAAACTATTCCAAATTCGTGTTGTTTGGCTAAAAAAATAATCCCCATATTTCACGGTACTTCCAAAATTGGGCTCATGGATAAACTGATGAGCATTCGAGTATTACAGGAGAAACTTTTAAGGGGAGGAACGCAGCTGGCTACTTCGATTGAACATTTTTTTTTTATAAAAAACCGTTAAAATAAGGAAAGACATGAAATATTGCGTCGGTGTTCGAGAGGGGCAATTGTTTCAGCGGCAGTTCTATTTCCTATCAATCATAACACTCGATTTTGTATTCTATAAATCAGGTGAAACGATGTTTGTGAAGCACCTGCCAAGAGATGGGAGTTATACTCGAGTTTAGGGCGTATAAACGCTTTATAAATTGTAGCCAGATCAGAAGGGGAAAAAAACTTTTTGCATCGATACAGAAAACCTAAGCACTTGGCAGCATTTTTGGCGATCTCAAATATATGGTGGTTCCAACGGAAGTCGTCGTTGAAACACATACCGAGTACTGAGAGCTTTTCGGTTTCTTCAATGTAAGTGCCTTTCATGGACAATGGCATGCGGGGTATGTGTAGCTTCAACGACATAAGACAGCATTGAGCCACCATTTGTTTTGACCTAATTTGACAATGCTATATAAATCGGAGTTTAATGAGCTTGACATACGGTACCCTTGCGATCGAACGTCCGAAGGCGAAGGACGTGAACTATCGAAAACAGTTAAGTGGATTAGGAGTAACAGACAGAAGATCATTAATAAAAATGAGGAAAAGAGTCGGAGGCAGAACAGAGCCCTGGGGTACACCAGCATTTATTATGTGGGAATCAGACTTGAGTCCGTCCAATACAACTTGTATTAAACGGTCCAGAAGATAGCTTGTAATCAAACGAACAAGAGTATCACCGATCCCAAAAGCACACGTTTTCGATAAGAGAGCTTCATGCCAAACTCTATCAAATGCCTTGGAGGTATCAAGAGCAATAATCTTACTTTCATCAAAGCGATGTAAAGATTGTTCCACTGTTCGGTGAGATATGCCATCAGATCACCAGTGAAACAGTTGCTGCGGAAGCCATAGCTGACGGTTAATCAGCGTTTCAGTGACCTAAGAAAGAAGGGACGTAGGTGCTATGGGTGGAAAGGAGGAGCGGGACGATGTGTCACCTTTCTTAGGGACAGGCTGGACAAATGCTGTTGCCCATCTTCTAAAAAGATTCCAGAAGAGTAGGAGCGATGGAAAAGCTTACGCAGTGGCTTTGGGGGGTATATCATCCGGGCCAGCGGATTTGTGTATATCGAGATCTTTGAAAATTCTTGCTACTGTACAAGTGCGGAAAAAATATGTCCCATGAAAAAATTTACATTCTCAAGTACAGGAGGGGCAACGTTGCTGTAAGGCAGCGTAGGCAGCTGGCGGCGAAATGGGCTGCGGGCAAGTTTACCTTCTATGAGGGGTAGACAATAGGTTTGTCATTAGCGATGAGCGTTGGAACCGAAGATTTTTACTGCCTTTGGGACACTGAAGAATTTTTTGCCGTAATTTGTTGGTCATGCAAAAATTTGGTCCTTTCAATACCGGGTTTGCATGAGTTCCTTGTTTGTTTAGGCTTTTTCCGATTTTTCTCCCTATGGTTGGCTTTGTAAGATCGGAATCTTACTTGTTTGAGCCTTATAGCTTCTTGACACTCAGAGTTAAACCAGGACTTCTTTAGGCTTGATGTTTTTTACTCTGTTAGGAACAAAAGCACGCATCCCTAGATGTATCATATTTCTGATCATTTCAACAGTGGCATCAATGTCACTATCGAGGAAGCATATAGTGATCAGTTAAAGTTTGGGAAATAAAAGGCACGACTGGGTTGCACCTACTTGCTCCTATGTGCTAATCCTTTTTAAGTGCAGGCGTCTTTTTGACAAAGATTAAATTTTAATGTTTATTTTGACGTGCAACTTCTTTAGAATTCTTGTGGTTTGAAGCTTGATTGAACATGCGTCACGATAAAGGGATAAACACATAAATATATAGGATTGTTAGCTTTTGCAGTTTTTTAGTGTATATTATCTTTCCACTTGTTTTTTACTGTTTATAATATAATTTGCTAATACAAAGATATAAAGGACATTTTTCAGTTCAATTTTCATTTTGGTATGGAAAAATTTGAACAACTGGCCTAAAGACTGGCATATTCGACTAATGGCTAGGGCTTAGCCGCGCAATATGAAATTAAATTTTGGGAAAACTATTTAACAAATAAAATTTTTATGAAATCAAAAAAAAAACAGTATTCATAACGTTTTTTTGGAAAAAATGTTGTAAGCCATTATATTTCTTTAGCTGTTTTCTATTTTATGAATTTTTCATTTCAAAATCGTTCGACGAGTTTTTTTCAAAAAAAAATGTTTTTTTTTTTTGAAAAACTTTTTGAAAACATATTCTAAAATTTGTTTGGGTATGTCAATTTAAAGAAATCTATAGTTTATACTAGGAGAACAATTAAAATAAAAATCTGTAGACTCGTTTTCAAAATATTCAAAAAACAATATTTTTTAGATCATAAAACATTACATATTTTGAAAATTTCATCAAAATCCGTCAATTAGTTAACGAGAAAGTTTGATTTTAAAAAACCGGTCATATGGGAGGTACCGTTATAAAACCTTTTCTGAAAAATCCATTAAAACTTAAAGATAGATTTGGTATAGAAACCACAATTCAGAAAAAAAAAATCGTAGGAGCCGTTTTCGAGAAAAATAAGTTTTTCATTAAAAGTTATATGGCAGGTACCGTTAGTTTTGGAGCTAGAATGCCAATTCGAAAAACAGTCGGGTAAAGTACTCGAAAAATATTATATTCCAAGTTTGAATCAAATCGGCCCAACCGTTTAGGCTGACGGAATCGATACGGACAGACAGACAGGCAGACAGACAGACAGACGGACAGAATTTCCGGACCCACTTTTTTGACTTCTCTATCATCGTAATGTCACGTTCGATTGTTAGAATTTTTTTTTTTACGAATGCATAACTTGACTTATTCCCTATAAATCGGAAGTAAATAAATTGCACGACTGGATCGCACGTACTTGCTCATATGTGCGGTCAGATTGTCGAACAAAATTTAAATAAAATGCACGACTAAATACATACATACACATGAACTAGTTCTTATGCTTGATAATTGCTTAGTTGCTGCATATGTATGTATATAAAGGGTGTTTTTTTAGACGTGTGATTTTCAAGAAGAAATAAAATGCATATTGTTTAATGTTATGGCCAAGAATCTAGCTTTATTATAAACATAAGGGTTTGCATTGTGTTCTAAAAATGATTTCGGGGAAGTGGCCGCCATGGCTGGCTCAAATAAATTCCAGCCGAGGCCCAATTTTCCCAATTTTGTGAAAATCGGGATTCGTGACCATTTCGTTTTGGGCCCATTCACCGAACGTGTGAAGCGTTTGATGGACGTTCGGTTCAATTCTAGAACGAGTTGGATTTTGTAAGCCCGCAAACCAAGATCCTTCGGCGCGCGATGGTGGATGGACTCATTTGGGTCTCCTTCGATACTCTGCTCCACCGAAACGAACCATTATTTTGGTAATAAATTTGCACAATTTGCAAACTTTGTTCAGGAATAAGTCTATTCTTTATAAAATCGCAAACCAAACTGAGCATAAATCAAGAAACAGCTGTCAAAAAGACCAACTCCGAAAAAAGTATTGCCAGATTGAAAACCACACGTCTAATAAAATAAAAAAAAATATTTTTTTTTAGAAAATTATTTATTTTTTTTAATTAGTTTTAGAGTTTTCTTGGAAAAACTAAGTATGCAATAAAATTTGAAAACTAAATGTCTATCGAAGAAAAAAAAAATTTGAAAATCGTTCGACCAGTTGTTTGTTTTAAGTCGTTTTTTTTTGAAAAACTTTTCGAAAAAATATTTTAATTTTTTTTTCTAGTATGTCATTATAAGGCAATCTGTAGTTTTCATCTGGGAAAATTATTTAAAAAAATTCAATCCACCCATTTTCAAAATATTTCGAAAACCAATTTTTTTTTTTAATTTTTAAAAAATCGAAAAAAAAGTTTTTGAAAATTTTGAAATGCGATATTAATTGATATATAAATGACTTTCTGTGTGTAAAAATTTATTGAAATCGGAATAATAGTTTACGAGAAAACCGCATTTGAAAAAACCGGTTATATGAGAGGTACCGTTATAGAACAAATTTCAAAAAAATTATTCTAATTGAAAGATGTATTGTTGTAAAAACTTAGCACCCTGAAAGTTTTATCAAAATCGTTAGAGCCGTTTTCGAGAAAATCTAACTTTTTGTTCAAAATTGTATGGCAGGTACCGTTATTTTTGGACCTAGAGCGAAATTAAAAAACACCCTCCGAGACACTACCCAATAAATACTAAATACCAAGTTTGAAGCAAATCGGCCAATTCGCTTAGGTTGTAGAGGCGCGAACAGATAGACAGACAGACAGGCAGACAGACAGACAGACGGACGGAATTTCCGGACCCACTTTTTTCAACTTCTCTATTATCGTAATGTCATGTTTGATTGTTAGATTTTTTTTTTTGCACGAATCCATAATCGAATCCATTTTAGTACCTAAATCGCAAGTAAAAATATTCAGGCCGTCCCAGTTGGCCAGCATAAGTCCCAAACAAACAAACAAAAAAGTTGGCAGATATGTCCCACTTCGAAAAATGTTTGTATGAAGTAGGTAACCCTGCTTCGGCTTACTATAGGATTAGAAGAAGGTGTAAGGTTGGGTATGTGCAAAGTTTCTTTTGTATTTAAAGAACATTTGCATAAACCCAATCTCACACCTACTCCAAATCCTATAGTAAGCCCAAGTAGGGGGGTTGCAGGGGGACAGCATACCCCCTTACCTACTTCAGATCGAATCGACCTTATTACCATTTACCTTACTTCACGGCCATACAAAAAAAAAGAATAAAAAATGTTCATGATATCTCACACACACTTTGTTTTATTTAAATTTAAAGTTAGGAAGCAGTTAATGAAAGACTCTTTAATATACATATTTACCGACTTGGATGCAATTCAAAATTCTCAATCAGTTATTTGGTCGTGCAATTTATTTTTTTAATACAAACCTTAATAACCACATATCTTCACAGCTTGATCTTACTTTTTATCAGGTTTAAACATGTTAGATGTAGAGCATGTGGAAATTAAATATCCCCTTTATTTTCCAGGGATTTAATAATAATAGAAAAACAATAGTCTTAATTTTTTATGAGAATAATATTTTTATTGACTATACGCTTAACATCTAATCAATAGATACGCATAATATATATCTATAATATAACTATACATTTGACCGTGTATACATATATATATAAATTCTTGTTTTATTTATTTAATTTCTAGATTCATTTCCTTCGTTCCAGTACAGATTATAATAAATTAACACACAATAATTATACATTCTAAAATTTACATATTAAATCTTCGGCTATGAATTACAATTTTTACAGTTTTCATTTTTTTTAATTAACAAATAAATCTACAGCAAACGTTTTTTTTTTTTTTTGTTACAAAATTTGTTATTAAACTCCATCTCAACACGAAGGATGGTGAAAATATCTTTTTCTACCTACATTTAGTACACCAATGCAATTTATGTTTAACTGCTTTTTAACTTTAACTTACATTTTATTCGAAACATATATTTTTCTTCTATATAAATCGACAAAAAGTATGCAATGTTTTTTAGAAATATTTTTATTTGATTTTTCTTTTGTTTTATATTCGTGAGTTTTGTTTTTAAACTTTACTTATAATTATTGCACATATATATTTAGTTTATTTTGTTATAATTATTTTAGATCACATCATGTTTTGTTGTTAGAGAGAGAGAGAGAGAGAGACAGAAAGAGAGTGCAGTCACAGTTAGAACAAGGTAGGGAGACATTTTGATTGTGATAAGCTTGTGTTTTTTTCGGTGGATCACAAAACTACTGATCCCGTTTCATTCCATGGCAAATAATCACACAGGTGGTGAGATGGCAGAGGCAAGCTGTCTCATCATATTGATACAGTTGTTGCCTCCCTCAATATTGCATGAGGCCTCAATACGCTCTTGCTGGTTACTCGTCGAAGTCAATCGATAAGAATGCTCTTTGTCGCCGAAGCTAACGTATCCGCATAGTACCTGTGTCAAAAAACTTTTGCTATAAACGGCACCTGATCCATTCTCTGCGCACTACTGCCCCCATTTGGGACACCAGCGCCACTGGTGGCAAGATGTATAAACGAACTGGAGTATTCTGCTGCGCGGATTGGTGAAATGCCGTTGTGATGGAGACTAGAAACAGCTGTTGCGTGCCACGCACTTGCTGCAGCTGCAGCAGCATTGCTGTGATCTCCTAATGGCGGTGGGGTTGTTACATTGATAGGTGGGGAACCGGCATCAGACGATCGACTTACAGATGACGGAGAGTGCATCTGATGACTGTGGTGGGAGTGATTATGGTGATTTCGTCCGGAGGAACTGGATCCTGTTCCAACTTCATGAAGCTTCCTCATGTGTTTCTTCAAATCGAAGTTGCGACAGAAGCCTTTGGCGCATATTTTACACGTGTAGGGTTTCTTGTCGTTGTGAGTGTGCATGTGGAACGTAAGATTGTAGACTTGATGGAATGCTTTGTTACAGATGTTGCACTTGTAGGCTTTTTCGCCGCTGTGTGTCAGTTTGTGGTTTTTATAGTTTCCCTTCTGATGGAACCCCTTGCCACAATATTCACACACAAATGGCTTGTATCCAGCATGGATTCGGGTGTGGGTATTCAGAGTGGACGACCGATTGAACGCCTTGCCACAAGTTTGACATTTGTGTGGCTTTTCGGCAGTGTGGATTATTTTGTGCCGACAAAGGGTTGACGCCTGTCGAAATCCTTTTCCACAGATTTTGCAGACAAATGGTCGAGCTCCGGTGTGAACTGGCATGTGGCGGGTGAGATTATAATGAGCATTGAAGACTTTCCCACATTCCAGACACGAGAAGGTTTTCTGTTTATTTGCTGCAGAAGAACCACCAGGACTAGTTGCTTCCATCGATGGGGAGATCGATCTTGTCGATGACGCTTTGGAATGTTCTCCAGGAGATTTACCTCCCGAGGGCGGACTTGAGTGGATTGTCTTCTCGTGATGATGATGATGCTGATTGTGCACTGATGATGGGTGATGAGTGGAATGATGACTTGAACTTAGACTTCTCCTCAGACTCTGGCTATGCAAACTACTCAGAGAAGCTGTGAAACTACTCAAATGCAATGTACTAGGAGCACCACCGGTCGAAGCTAACAGAGCTGATGCACTATGCTGTTGCGTCAATGCCGCATATTGAGCTGCTGCCGCAGCACACATCAACTGTCCCGGATAATAGAGAAGTGGGTATTGATTGAGCAATTCCTGGTGCCGACTATTTACAAATTGCTGAACTGCCGAACTTGCCGTCGGCACGTATTTCTTAAACGCCGAATCGTAGTTCACAAAATCACTGCCACCGTCGGTGTCTGATGAGCAATTGGTTCTCTCATCCGACTGATGAGCTGGTGGTGGAGGTGCTTGAGTATGGACTTCCTGTATCGGACTGTTGCTTCTCTCGCAATTGGTTTTCTCATCGGGCTCCATTATTTTGGCAATGGAAAACTTCAACGGACAAGAACGCTGATTAACTGGTCTAATTGATTCCATTAGAGTCTCGGAATTAATTGTTACGGCTCGTTGGCTGGCGGCTGATTCCATGGTTGGGCTTTTCGATGGTGGCATCATGGCTATAACACCGGATGGACTACACGGCTGCATTCCACGTGGGCTCTGAAAGAAATCAAAGAAAATCAAAGTTAATTCAAGGTCAAGAGGTTTTATACATAAATATAAATTTTTTTTGTTTGTTAAACAGTAAATCAGAAATAAAACTCAATGAATTCAGTCTTGAAATCTATTGAACATGTCAAACTCAAACTCTATCCACACATTCAACGTCAAGCCCTCCCCTAGTTGATTTTTAAAAAGAAAATTAAAATAAAAAAGTTTTCAAAACACTCTCAATGGGTATCGCAATCCTTTGATACTTAACTAGATATCCTGCTGGAATACTTCCACAATTCCCCATTGAAATCTACAGAAAAACGAAATCCACTCAAGTGTAATTAATTAACCACAGCGCAAAGCTCAGTGATCTTTTTGATCAGCATCCGTATCACAATGACATACGCCCTGCCATGCGGTCAACGCCCATTTCAATCAAACAACATCATGTCAAACATCCTTGAATGAATATAATTTCCCGAAAAAAAACTTTACTCCTTGCATGTCATTACCGCGCGTATTCCCCAAAATAATGAAAACGATTCCTTTCTTATCCTCACGCTCGTTTCCGAGGTTTTTATTTTCTAAAACCTAAACGAATCCTTTCTCTCCTGAATATTGTTTTATGCAAAACCAACATTCCCGTGTTCCCGCTTTTATGTTTGGCAATCATAATTCACACTTAATTCACAGGACCCCTCTTCCGGCGAGGATTCGTTTTTAATTCGAGCAGATTGGTACGGCCCACTGCCTGACATGCAGCGAACGTGTTACGCATATTTTCGGCCTGGAAGTCCTGAAGGAATAACAAATAATAATTGGACGTTTTGATACCAGTTCGTTGAGTAATTACAATAAACATTAAGAATTATCATAAAAACAAAACAAGGAATTGACGTTGCCAAACACATTCAATATGCATATGCAGGGCAGGAGAAGAATGGAAAAAGAGGTCCTGTGAAGATTTTTTTTTTTAAATAAAAGGATTTTATTCCTGTTTTTTTTATGGGGAGACTAGCACTCGTGGTGTTTTCATTTACCGCACATTGACATATGCAATGAATAACGCGGGTATCCTTTTGGAAAATTACTCTTAAAACGGTCCTTAGGGATAATAATTTTTAAAATGTCTTACGTTAAACTTGCGCCAATATGTAAACATTCATTTTCTTTTGCTTTTCAAGTTAAATGAAATGCAATATTTTTATTTTTTTTTAATAATTTCAACTCCATTGAAGGATCGGTTTAAGGTTTCTTATATGCAAAGTAATCGTATTCTTTTAATTGAGTTAGTTTTCTGGTTCAATGGAAATCAAACATATTGTGGTTCTTACTATACATTCGTATAAAGGATTATTGGGTTTTAAAATAGGGTTAGTTAATTTAGGTATGTTGGTGTTGTTAACGGAAATTTTAAACTTTTAAGCATTTAAATGATTTTTCGAGTACCTACTTTTGAACACTTTGTTTTCTTTTCTCTTTGGAGTTCTTAATTTAAATCATTGAGTAAATAAAAACATTTAACCTTGTTTGTGTGTTGCAATTATAGAATATTTGAATGGATGATTAAATCTGACTTACTTTCTGAAGGATAATTAAAAAGAAGTTATAAGCCTTGCATTTGAAAGCCCCGATAGTATCTTTAAATCGGAAGCTCTAAATAAAATCTCCACATACTTCCTCACAGAACATCTGTTGAATATTTTTTTAAACTTGTTTTAGTCCACCGATGTTTCACAAAGGAGTGTCTTAAGTCACAACTTCATGCTCTCTTGGTATTATTAAAAAAGTAATGCAACAACACAAATAGTATTACTTTTTTATATTTCAATGTAGGTAGAACTTACATGTAGCAACCCAAGATACATTTTCTTATATAAAAAAAGCTATTAAAGATAAATACAAACAAGTTCACAAATTTTGGTGGCATCAACAAAATATTATTACAGTCGGTTAGGTTGTTGCCTAGGTCGGCCTACATAAGTTATGGTTTATCAGGGTAGTTAATAAGGCAGTCATGGTGGCACAAAAAAAATACAAAAAAATCACAAAAAAAATAAAAAAACAACAAAAACAATACAAAATTCTACTTTGACTGTTCTAGATTGAGTAGGTTAAATTAGTTTGTAAGGTAGTTTTAATGTTTAATTACGTCCAAGATAGTTTAAGGTTTTATAACAATTAAAAAAAAAGTTATTGATACCAAGTTTTTTAATAAATTTTCTTTGCTTCAGAATTTATAATTCTCAGATATTAATACGCCGTAGTGCCCCGTGGCTTAGTGGTTAGTGTGTCGGACTGCTAAGCGAAAGAACCTGGGTTCAAATCCAGCTCATAGCCACCTTTTTTTCTGGGGTACTGCCTCTTGTGAGGAACTGACAAAACCTCCAAGAGTAAAATTTGTCTCGAAAAAGTGCATCTCATGTAGCCGTTCGGACTCGGCGGTAAACTGTAGGTCCCTTCCATTCTTGCAGAGTAACAAGACACACACAGGAATGGTTGAGAGTAAAAGTCACTAGGCCTTGGCTCCTTAAGGAGCTGTCGCGCCAATAAATTTATTTATTTAATACGCCGAAAGGTTGTAGTTTGAGTAAAATATTGAGTAATTTAGAGCGCCCGAAGAGGGCCAGTAAATTAGTATGTAAATAGTTAAGTAAGTTTTTTTTTTAATTTTTGTCTAAGTTGAATTAAAATAATAAAAATGAATTAAAAATGAAAAATAAGAAACAAATTCACTTAATGTATAAATTTATTCAAAAAAAAAACTTCCCAAAGTCCTGTATACATAAAAATAGGAACACTTTTAAAATATTCAAAAACGTTTTTGTTCAAATAATTAAGAAATAACCACTCGTATTTTGTTGGAAAATGGAAATCAATTGTACCTATTTCAAAACTTCATTTATCCAGTTAGGTATTGAACCTACCATAATTTTGTACACTTTTCTTGTGGCTAATGCCACACGAGCTCCTTTTGCCACGCGACCAAATGGGAGCCATATGAGTATACAAATAGGCAATGGAACAGTAGGCACGAACGCGACTATAAAAGAGTTGGTATGGTCGTGCGAACTGTCTTAACCCGCGATTTCCCTCCATGACGAGCGAACCGTAGATCATCATGAGGGGTACTGAAATAAAGGGTGTTTTTTTCTGTCTGTCTGTCTGTCAGTATGTGTAATGAGCTGCATCCTAAACGGCTTAAGCGATTATTTTCAAACTTGGTTTGATTAGAAGCAAATTTACAGGAAAAGTCTATTAACGGTACCTTTCATGTAACGGTTTTTTTTTTAATTTTGGGCTTTCTCGGTAACAGTTCTTTAGATTTCTGTCAAATTTTATGTTTAAAAAGATCTAGGTAGCCAAATAAATTCTGCTTATCAACATTTTTAATAACTTTCGTTTTCTAATAAAAATAAATTTTTGAATTTTTTTTTTTTGAAAAATCAATATTTTTAAAACTAATCAAAAAAACTTATTTTAAATTTTATATTCAAATGTATATTAAAAAATTCTAAAAAACTGCATACCAAAATTTAAAAACAAATATTTTTTTCATAAAAACTAAACATAAAAACAGGATTTTATCAAAACCGGTCATACAATTTTCGAAATACTTTTTTCATAAATTCTTTGTTATTTAAGACGTGTGATGGCGTACTTCATTTTTAATGAAAACCTTTAAGTATTGTGGTTTTGATACTTTTTATAAGTTCAAACTATTATTTTCAACGTAAATGTTACTTGTTTCTGTCAAAGATCTTGCTTTTCAACGTAATTAGGAACATAAGAGCAAGTACGTGTGACCCAGTCGTGCCCATTTCTTCAAATTGACATGAAATTTACTTTTTTAGAAGAAAGATAATTTTCTGGCATTTTAATTTTAATATGATTACTGGTATATGACCGCCACGGCTGACGTAGTCTAATCTGGAGGTCCAATGTTCGATTACTTTTTTCAATATTTGTGGCCGTATATCGGCAATAATGCGAAGATTATTGTCCTCTAAGTGGTCAATCGTTTTGGGCTTATCGGCGTAGACCAGCGACTTCACATATCCCCACAGAAAATAGTCAAGCGTCGTTAAATCGCACGATCTTGGAGGCCCATTCACGGGCCCGTAACGTGCAGTTACCAAACGTTTCCTTCAATAATTAATTGTGGCACGAGCTGTTGCGCCGTCTAGTTGAAAGCACAGCTTCTACACATCATGGTTGTTCAATTGATGAACGAAAAAGTCAGTAATCATGGAGCTATAGCGGTCACAATTGACTCAAATGTTCTGGCCAGCATCGTTTTTAAAGAAGTACGGACCAATTATTCCACCAACACATAAAGCACACCAAACAGTCAGTTTTTGTGGATATAACGGTGTCACAACACACAGTTGAGGATTATCATCACTCCAAATACGGCAGGATCGCCTTGCTAGGTTATCCTGTGGCTTAAAAACGGGTGCAAAAACGTTTCATAGTTAATCGAATTAATTGCTCTGATGGACGATTATGTTGACCGTAAAATGGACGTAGTGCGCGATACGTATTTCGAACAGAACCATGATTTGCAAAAAAAAATTGCACAATTTAAAAGCGTTGTTTAGGCGTCGGTCTATTCATGTTGAAATGCCAAACAAAACTAAAAATAAATCACTTCACAGCTGACAAAATGGCCACCAGTTAAAATAGTGATGCCAACTTAAAGTTCTATACCTCTAAAAAACACCCGTTATATGGTAATGAACACACAAGCTTCCAAATGGGAGTGCGGCTTTTAATTTTCCAGAGGTGAGTCTTTTGCATTTTGATGTTTTTTTTTTGTATTAGGAAAGAATGGAAGGGACCTACAATTAACCGCCGAGTCCGAACGGCGAAGGGTCGACCCGCGACCCTTCACTTAGCAGTCCGACACACTAACCACTAAGCCACGGGGCACTAAATTTTTTAAGTAAACTGGAATTAAAAAAGATTCAAAGACTGTTTTTTGTAATATTGTTTAAAAAAAATTATTAGAAATAATCGAAAGCAATCGATTGACCAGTTAACTAGCAGTTATTATTTGTTATTGTTAAACATCTCCTTATTTAGTTTTATATAAAATTATTTCAATCTTAAGAATAATTTTATTTTATCTTTAATAATTTTGTTCTACCTTCTACCTAAGCTGGTCACCAAATAAGATTGAGATTGAGAATGAATAGGCAACATAGTCAACACAAAATAATAATGAGTGCTAACGAAATCAATAATATTATGTGCATTTTGATTGTTCAATTTGTGCTGTAGTTTTCTTCCTGGCCGAAAGATTGACGGTTATGGAGAGTTTTAATAATACATTTAGAGTCGAAGCTTCAAGGTTAGGATGATTAAAAACCACTTGGTCGCACGTACTTGCGACAAAAACTAAGAAAAACAAGTGATACTCTTATTTAAACCTAAACAAAATTTGTCGGTAAACAGCCATCCCATATTTTCGGTTATTTTTGATGTCTCATGAAATCATTTGATACTAGAATTGAAAAATATTCGGAAACATGTACATATGTTAGCAAATGGTTTTCGCCTATATTCGCTTTTTAGAATAACAAAAATTGGAAATTTGGGAGTTTATATTAAATAACATCTTCTGCTAAGACTTAAAGGACTTTAAAGAACTTTCTTTTCGTTAATCCTGCTACGTTCTGTCATACGGTACGAAGTTGTTAAAATACTTCATATTGGAAAAATCAAATAAAAGTACAATACTGAAAAACAAGTTGGCTTGTTCAAATTTCCGTTTCAGGACAAATAGCTGTCAACAACAATATTCAACGAAATGCACTATAGTAGCGGGTCTAACCTCTAACTACTATCAAACCGAGTGCCAATTCTTTTTTGTTTAGTCGCCTTCTAACTTTATTGTCACTTATAGCCATAACCTGATCTTCTCATAATGATTAAAATCAACCACAATAAGGCGAAGGTAAGACTGGAGATTAGACACCACCAAAGTATCGGTTGTCCCTTTGCGTTGTCATTTTACGTCTTCCAGATGCAAGTCTTCTTATTGCCTTTGACACACCGAAGTTTTAGGATTAACCTTTTAACAACGACTCGTTGCATCATAGCCTAGGCCACCTAAGCTTCGATGTAGTCTATTATTTTTTTATAGAAATGATCAAAACCACAACCTTTGTTTTTAAAATTAACGTAATAAAATGAGGCTTCGAAAAAAACTGTTTCATAATGGAGGACTGAGTTCAATATCTCCCGTAGTAAATTTGTCAAATTAGTACTAAACAATAATTTTGGATAACAATTTGATAAATTCTTGCAAATTCAAAAGGAATATAAAGATTCAAATTTTAATCTTTAGGCTGGAATATCTTGTCCAGAGCCAGGTTTTTTTTTGGATATAACCACAACAAAAAGTTTATAAGTATAATACAAAGAAAGAAACGCTACTTTATTGAATTAAAAAAATATTCGTTTCAACTGTTAACTTTTATTCTTTTGCTTGTAATTATTTTTTTTATATTTTAAAATTTATTAAAAATAAACTAATTATATTTTTAATTAAGAATAAATTCCAGCTACACAACGTTGGTCCGAAGCGTACCTATTATGCTTCACAAAATTGTTTATGTAATGAATAGTTTCTTTACTGAATATCATCATAAACTTTCATTGGAAAACTCATCGGAGTTCTTAAATTTTGCTGAAACCAGATTCAATTGTTAAAAATTTCCTATAAAACCAGACAAAAAATGTTTATTAACATATAAAAAGGGCTATAATACACTAGAACTGGGTTCCACTAAAGCAAGTTATAGAAGTTTAAGACTAAACAATGATATTAGATTAGATTCTATGTACTAATTTTGAAATCGAGGACAAATGAATTTTTAAAATGACTATAACAGATACCTAAGTAGATCTAAATAACTCTATAAAAGAGCTACATGCAGGGTAATGATGTTATTTTAGTTCGAGTTCTAAGAAATAATTTTGATGTGAAAAGAAATGCCTCAGTTTAAAAGCTTTTAAAACCAGGCTTCAAAGTATTTTTACTGCATCAATTTTTGAATTGACTGTAGAACTCTGTAAAGAAATTGGGCACTAAGTTAAAGAATTTTCAATAAATATGCAGGTGGGCCGATTTTTTCGGTGAGCAAATGTAGTTCACATTAAAGTCATGTTCAAGAAAAATTGGAAAAACAGAAACTAAGTACCTTAAAAAGTTTCCCACTATTAAACCTAATGAACCCAAATCCAAGTGAAAATACTGTGACGAACTACAATTTTGTTGGTAAATTATCAAAAAGTTTTTTAAGCTACTTTGAATGAAATTTCAATAAATCAATCAAATAACAATTTGAAAGAACAGAAATGCCAGCTGCATTCCTTCCCTTAAAAGCTTCTCCCGGAATACTCGTCTCTCAAGGAATGCTCATCAGCCCAATTTCGGACGTACCGTGAAATATAGGGATTCTTTATTTAGCCGAACAACACGAATTTAGAGTAGTTTACCCGGCGGGATTTTCCCTTGCCATTTTGATCTGAAAAACATTCAAAACCAATGTTAATCGACACCTCCTATCTCTCCCCTCCCTGTCTTCTTAATGCCCGCGCAGTGTGTTACATTAAAAGGGAAACAAAAAGTCCCTTGTGCGAGCGTTAATTACCATTTTTTTTTTAATTTTATTCATAACTAGATAACTTTTAGCTCAACAAAACTTTAAATCTTTATCCGCATTAATTAAAAACATTCTGGAAATAAAGTTTTACGGTAGCGAAGGATTCTCAGGGACTAAAGTTCGGATTTTAAGTAATTAAAGTTTTCTTTTTTTCACAAACTAAATAAGCATAGGCACAAAATTCTACTATATTAACGATAACCTATAATAAGGAAATTTCAAGAAAAAATTAATTATTAAATTAATAATTTTTTTAAGCTAAGGGCCTTTTTGAAGTTCACTTTTTCTAGTGGGTGGAACATTCAACTATCAGTTGACCATGGACAATTGGCAAGCATCCAATTTCAATTCGCTAGAAAACATTTTATAAACTCTTAAAACCAGGTTTACCTGATCGAAATTTATTTTGGATCGAGTTTTAAAGTGACTTTAAGACTTTGTGAAGAAATGGGGTTCTAAGTTCAAAAACAATTTGGGGTAAATAATAATGCAAGTAGGCCTATTTGTTTGTTACCATTTACCAATGCTCTTATAATTCACATTTAAGTCTTATCAAACATTTCAAGATAGTTGCACAAAACAAAAACTATACGTAATGGCAAAAACATTTTCTTTATCAAACCTAATGTGTCCAATTCCAAGTGAAAATACTGTAGTTAGTAGAGGAAGCCGCTTTAAATTAGTGTTTGTTAATGTCTTTTTCATTGATCAGTTTTTTAGTGTCATAAATTATTAATTTTGGAAGGAAATTTATTATTAATTATTATATCGAAAATAAAATATATTTCACGATAACAAAGGATCCTCTGGATGTGTTGGTATAAGCTTTTGCAGTAAGCATATTAGATCTAAAATAAATTTGACCTATTGTAGGTATTGCCTACCGTCGCCAAATGCTTCTTGTGGTCGAAACACTTTTTGACTTAATTTTAATTTTGTATTAAAAAAACAAAATGACTTTCTAGATCAAATAGCACATAATTTATGTATAGATACATAGTATAACTAAGTATGTTTTTTTTTAACAATATAGAGTTTCAAATGTTGGAATTGAACTACTAACCTACATTCCGGCGGGAAAAAAAATAAAATAATTTTTGAAAAAAACTTAGGAAGTCTTTATAAAATTTGCTAATTCTTAAAGACGTCAAAATCAAAGACAAGGATGATTCAAATGTATAGGTACATAGTATAGTAGTATTAAAAACAAAAGAGATTCCTAGTTTTGTTATGCCCAAATATTTAAACAAATTACAAAGGATTGCAATCGTTAGAAATAATGGATCCGATAACTTCAGCTCATATTCAGTAGACCTAAATAATGCAATTTAAGTTCCGGTATGAATAAGACTCACATACCTACATCCAATTGGAACGTATACATAAAAACTTGAGTCACATCTGTAAGAAACTAACAATTTTACGTTGAATCAAAAATCTCAATTTAACTGCCGACGGAAACAAATCAAAAATGGTGGATTTTCGTATTACAACACATTTTGGAAAAAAAAGAAAAATATTCATTCAAGTTTCTGAAGCAGATCCATTCTTAAAAAAAACTTCAATACAAATAAGAAAACGGTACGTACAAAGTAAACCATATTTTAAACTGCCGGACTTGAGTAAATCCAATGCTGCTTCTTCTTCTTCCACTTGTTTGTTAGGGAGAACGTCTTTTATTATCTTCCAATTGGTAAGGTGAGGATATGGGGAACACTTTTATAAAAGTTATTCAAAACTAGTTTTTAAAATTAAACAAACAAACAAAAACACAACAAACAAACATGAATTTCACAAGTTTTTTTTTGGAATCAGTTTTTTTTTAATTATCCTTTAAATTAAAACAAACAATTCACACGGAACAGAACGATAAGAAAACACACTTAAATCAACATGGACCGCGCTCTAACACTCGTTGTTTACTCGAACAGATCCCGATGTGAAATGCTTTGAATTCGCTGATGTATCCTTACAAAATATAGTCGAACAGAACAACCGAGAACCGACAGCCGACGACATGGCCATGATGTGTAGAAGAAGAACCGTAAAACATTATCGGGATTAAAAACAACCCTCAATCACCGCACTCTATTTGCCCAGGGGCGCTTACCTACTAGGGGTACACGAGAAGAACACTACTCTTTGGTGTTGTTGTTGCTGCTTTGCTTGTACATTTGTGTGTTGGTTTTTTTTTTTTTTTTTTGTTAATGTCCTTTTAAGGATTCATCGTGAAACGTCATTTCAAGGGAGCCTTCACCAACAAAAGCAACCTGAGCAATGGCACACAAAATGTCGAATTTGTGTAGTTGTGTTGTGTGAGTTTAGTACCCGCCCCTAATATTTATGTACACACACACACTTTATTAAGGGTGCATAATGTGGTAGGTTTATTTTAAGGGATGAAACACGGCACTTCAAGGAATTCGCCTTCGTTTTTGGCTCTTTTGGGTTTTTACCAGGATGATAGATGGAGGATATAGCATGGGACAGAAAATTTATTATTTTATATTCATGATGATGATGATGTGGATCACGAATGGATTTTCGGAGGATGATAGCGGCAGCAGCGAAGATGCCTTGAACGAAAAGACTGCTGGTACATTATGTGTTATGTACTTAGGCAATATAAAGGACCTGGACAAAGTTTTGTCCTTTTTTCGCTTTGCTCTTCTTCTCGTTGTCGGTTTCGAGTGGTGTGGGTGAAGGAATTACGGAATGGGGTGGGCTGGTGTTGGGCGTTCGCGTATATTATCCAATACGAAGTTTGTTCTTTTTTGCCGAAAAAGGACTTTCATTAGTAATGTATGTTTGTATCTATTTACTTGAATATTTACTAAGCCATTTGGCTGGGAGGAATTTCTTAGTTTTCGAGTGTCCAGTTCAGCAAAAAGAAATTCCCTCTTCCTAGCTATGTATACCTTTTTGGAGGATAGTATAATTTTTTTTTGTGTGAGGTCCCACAGTTTCTTTTTTTATTGTTTGCTTTATTTCGGTTGGGTGCGCTATGTCCAAGAGAATGACCTAATTTATGGCATTTCAAAATGGTTTAATGGGTACCTACCTATGTGTAGGTATATGGAGGTACAGGTTCCTAGATTTCTTTGGCAATGTAGAAAAGGATTAATACATATCCAGTTTTTTTTTCTTTAATTTGACAGTTTTTGCTTAAAATGTGTTGTTTTACGCAAGAGTTGTAAAGATATATAAAGGTTACGATTACAAACCACTTATTCGTGAAGATTGATCTTTTATATTGGAATCTTATAGTTTATAGAGTTCTTGTTATATTATCTTTGGTTCTAGCCTTCTAACTTCTAATGCTTCATGACTTTATCTTATACGTTCGTATTTTGTTTCTTATGTTATACCTAGATATGTGTTCATATGGAGGTTTCTTTTTCATCCCTACCCTATTTTGCTTATATTAGAATATTAATATCAGTTTAAAGATGGTTGAATTTGTTTTTTAATTTATTATGCAACTACTTTCTTTCAAACAATACTTGACCCTAAAAATAACTGGCAAAAGGCATCTATAGTTTTGAATTTGCATATATTTACTTTATTCTTTCAATATTCTCTTATCGAATTTTCACTTGAAAAATCTATATGTAATGTAGGTACCTATATGAAAACAAATCTAAATTGCATAGTAGATATGGACTTTCAAAAAAATATAAAATTCAGAACTAAAGGCATTTTTAAGATACGTATTATGTAGGTACCTAAGAGCAATTTTTTAAAGATTAATTGCTTGTAATATTAATAGCAACCCTTAATTTCTTTTTTATATCAGAGTTCAAAATGAATATAATATAAGAATTATAAAATGCACTTTATCGTTAATGAACTCTCTATTCTTTCAGTTCTTTTTTTCTTTTCTGTTTTTCTTTCTTCTATTACCTTTTTTGAGATTTTAAGTCACGAAGATTTCGAAATTTTTGAAGATTTTAAAATTGTTGGCTTAAATCCAGATAATTCATTAAAATGATAGACCATTTAGAATTTTACTATATAGATTTAGATTCCGATCTTACAAAACGAATTCTTAGTGGAAAACTCTGGCATCCGATTTGACAATTGAATTTTAAATTCAATGCTCCATTAGATCTTCTAAGAATGGATTTACATAGATACGGCTAAAAATGTGACCGTTCTTTAATTTTCACAACAAGACTGAGGAAAGAAATATTATGTTCCTCCAATAAGAGTTTAAAATAAATTGCAAGACTGGATCGCATGTACTTGCTCATATGTGGGGTCACATTGTAGAAAAAAATGTAAGAAAATTAAAGTGAACATCAAAGCATTTATTCGATTTTTGTGACTTTTGATTGTTAGAATAAAGTACGTTAAATTGTATTGGGGGAAATAATTAAAACACCATTTTATTTCTTTAGGAAATGTTAAACAGTGTGAATGTTTTTTCAAAATTGTAGGAGCGGTTTTTAAATAAAACGGTTTTTTAACAACTTTTTTAAAAAATTAAAAAAAATTATTCAAGAATACATACTTTAGCACAAAAAAATTTTTTTAAAACTCCTCTGTAGATTGTCAAAATAACTTTAAGTTTTTAATTTGAAGACGATTGGCCCAACCGTTTAGGCTACAGTCCAAAGTACATCCGTACAGACAGACAGACAGACAGACGGACGAAATTTTGCCAGTAACTCAAATATGTTTCTCTATCATCGTAATGTCATGTCTGATTGTTATCTCAAATTTTTTTTTGCACGAATACATAAATTGCATTATTGTACCTATAATCGCAAGTAAAAATATTAAAAACTCCTCAACATCTTCGGTTCCAACGCAGCCCATTTCGCTGCTAGCTCTACGCTGCCTCACAGCAAACTTGCTCCTCCTGTACTTGAGAATGTAATTTTTTTCCATGAGACAGATTTTTTCCGCACTCGTACAGTAGCAAGAATTCTCAAAGATCTCGATATGCACAAATCCGCTGGCCCGGATGATATACCCCCCATTCTTTTGAAGAAGTATTCTTCCACACTGGCAAGTGGCAAAGCCAATGCGTAAGTTTTTCCATCGCTCCTACTCTTCTGGAATTTTTTCTAGAAGATGGAAAACAGCACTTGTCCAGCCTGTCTCTTAGAGACCGACCCATAGCACTAACATCCCCCTTCTTTCTAAGGTCATGGAAACGCTGATTAAGAATACCTCGAAGATCGAAAGCTTCTCCATGACCGTCAGTATGGCTTCCGCAGCAACCGTTCCACTGGTGATCTGATGGCATATCTCATCGAACAGTGGAACAAATCTTTACATCGCTTTGGTGAAAGTAAGTTTATTGCTCTTGATATCTCCAAGGCATTTGATAGAGTTTGGCATGAAATTGGATTTGGGATTAGAAACTATCTTCTGGACCGTTCAATACAAGTTGTATTTGGCGGATTCAAGTCTGATTCCCACAATATAAATAAATGCTGGTGTGCCCCAGGGCTCTGTTCTGTCTCCGAATCTTTTCTTCATTTTTACTTGCGATTTATAGGGACTATATGACAAATTATGCATTCAAACATGTCATTACGATGATAGTGAAGTCAAAAAAAGTGGGTCCGGAAATTCCGTCCGTTTGTCTGTCTGTCTGTCTGTCCGTATCGATTCCTACAGCCTAAACGGTTGGGCCGATTTGATTCAAAGTTGGTATATAGTATTTTTAGGGTATACTCTACCCGACTGTTTTTTCGAATTAGCATTCTAGCTCCAAAACTAACGGTACCTGCCATATAACTTTTAATGAAAAACTTATTTTTCTCGAAAACGGCTCCTATGGTTTTGATAAAACTTTCTAAAAGGTGTTTTCTATGCAATATCTATCTTTTAGTTTTAATGATTTTTTTCAAAAAAAGTTTTATAACGGTACCTCCCATATGACCGGCTTTTTTTTAAATCAGACTCTCTCGTTAACTGATTGACGGATTTTGATGACATTTTTCAAAATATTTTTTGTTTTATGATTTAAATAATATTGCCTATTAAAATTTTCAAAACATTTTTTTTTTAATTTTTAATATTTTTTTAAAAAACTTATTTTGTTTTTTGAATATTTTGAAAACAAATTTATAGATTTTTTTTAGATTTGTTTCCTAGTATAAACTTTAGATTTCTTTAAATTGACATACTCAAAAAAAAATTTGAAATATGTTTTCGAAAAGTTTTTCAAAAAAAAACTGGTCTACCGATTTTGAAATGAAAAATTCATAAAATAGAAAACAGCAAAAGAAATATGATGGCTTGCTTACAACATTTTTTCCAAAAAACGTTATGAATACCTAGTGTTTTTTTGATTTCATAAAAATTTTATTTGTTTAACATTTTCCCCCAAATTTTGTTTTATATTGCTCGGTTGAGCCCTAGCCACTAGTCTAATGAAAGCAAACTTCGTTATTTTTATTATTTATTTATCGTTATTTATTTTAAAGCATTTCATGATCATTACAGCATACAGCATACAGCATACATAATAAATATAAAGGACGCCTATGATAAACACATAAACACGCAAAAACACCTAACAAATAAAAAAAAATACTCGATTACCTACTGAAAGCAAACATTGCAAACAGTGGGTAGAATAGGTATCTTAATTTTACTACCTACCTTCCATCCATTCTTATTATATGTAGGTACATAATATCCTAAATAAATTCCATGAATACCCCCAATAGTATTTTTTCGATCTACCAAACATAATTAAGCTACCTATTTTAATTAATTTTATTTCATAAAGAAAATTATTGTTAACTGTACCTTATAGCTTATATCTAGGTATACCTATACCTAGCCTTGTTTTAAATTTTATTCTACAATGTGACCGCACTTATGAGCAAGTACGTGCGATCCAGTCGTGCAATTTATTATAAATGATCTTCTGTCTGTCTGTCACTTCTAATCCACTTAACTGTTTTGCTGACGACTCTAGCCTCAGCTTTTCATATTCGTTTGATAATTCATGCATTGCAACGGTACCGTATGTCAAGCTCATTAAACACCGATGTATACAGCATTGTCAAATGGGGTATAATAGGAATCGTGTGGAATTTAATGCTTCGAAAACTCAATGCTATCTTCTTTCGTTAAAGCTAAACATACATACCTCCAATGCCATTGTCCATGAATGGCACTTGCATCGAAGAAACCGAAAAGCTTTCAGTACTCGGTATGTGGATCAACGACGACCTCCGTTGGAACGACTATATATTTGAGATTGCTAAAAATGCTGCTATGTGCTTAGGAGTTCTTTTTCGATGAAGGAAGTTTTTGCGCCCCTATTTTGATCTCATCACTGATGAAGCGACCAAGTTAAGAGAAAAGGGAGACCTCCTACTGCTTATAACGTGAAACTGGAGACAGCAGGCTAGAGATCGAGCGATTCGAGAGATTCGAGCCCGTTGGTTACCACGTACGCCACCCTTTTTTTTAAATGAATTTTCTCAGAAAAATTTAAGTATTTATAGTAATTTTTATGTCCCTTCGAAGAACTTCGTTTCCTCGAATAACTACGAGCCCAGGGATAATCCACCTTTATTACCCTGCTGCCTTGGCACCACGCTATGTAGCACCACTAAAAGTAAGTAAGTACACCTGCAAAACCGAGCGTCAAAATTGATAGGAGGTAGAACTGTCACTGAACTATTCGCCCGTCTCAAATATCAATGCAATGTTTCATGCCTTTCCTTATTTTATCGCTTCTTTATGAAAAAATGGGCACGACTGGGTCGCACGTACTTTCTCTTATGTGCCTAATTACATTGGAAAGCAAGATCTTTGGCAGAAACAAGTAACATTTGCGTTGAAAATAACACAGTTTGAACCTATAAAAAGTGTTAAAAACCACAATACTTAACGGTTTTTATTAAGAATTAAGTATGCCATTACACGTCTTAAATAACAACGACCGGTTAGGACCGGTTTTGATAAAATCCTGTTTTTTATTTTTAGTTTTTTGAAAAAAAAAATATTTTTTTTTAATTTTGGTATGCAGTTTTTTAGAACTTATTAAAAAACATGTGATTATAAAATTTTAAATAATTTTTTTTAATAAGTTTTCAAAATATTGATTTTTGAAAAAAAAATTTCAAAAATTAATTTTAATTAGAAAAAAAAAGTTATTCAAAACTTTGATATGCAGTATTAATTCGGCTTTCTAGTTCTTCTCAAATATAAAATTTGACAGAAATCCAAAGAGCCGTTACCGAGAAAGCCTAAGAAAATTAAAGTGAACATCAAAGAATTTATTGGATTTTTGTGACTTTTGATTGTTTGAATAAAGTACGTTATATTGTATTGAGTGAAATAATTTAAACGCCATTTAATTTCTTAAGAAATCGTAAAAAGTGTGATTTTTATTCAAAATTGTAGGAACAGTTTTTTAAATAAAATGATTTATTTAATGATTTTTTTTTAAAAAATTAAAAAAAAAATTCATGAATACAAACTTAAGCACAAATCGTAAAAAGTGTGATTTTTATTCAAAATTATAGGAACAGTTTTTTAAATAAAATGATTTATTTAATGATTTTTTTTTTAAATTAAAAAAAAATTCATGAATACAAACTTAAGCACAAAAATAAACATACCTTAAAAAAACAAAATTAAAAAAAAATCACCTACCCGTTTTCAAAATATTGATTTTTCAAAAAAAAAAAAACTAAAAAATATTATTAAAAATACAAAAAAAAAGTTTTCGAAAAAAAGACACAGACAGACGGACAGAATTTTACCAGTAACTGAAATATTCTCTATCATCGTAATGTCATGTTTGACATTACGACATGGAAACCCAAACCGACCGACGTATTGAACTGCACTAAGATTTTAACAAGGTGGCAACAGACTTTCTTGCAAGAGAATGCTAGAAGGAAAACCGGGTCATAAACGAAAATCCTATATCGGTCTATACAGACGGTTAAAGAATGGAAGCAGGTGTAGGGTCTGGTATCATCGCGATAAACTCACCAATATCTATAAAGCTGCCAAACTTTTAAAGTGTTTTTCAGGGTAAAGTGCACGCAGTAGGTGAAGCTGCAAGGCACCTTTTATCTTTTATCCTGGAGAAAAAAAATAATAATATTTTCAATCAAGGCCACATCGTCAATCGTCTCCAAAATGATTGACCGCTGTAGTGAAACAAACCTTGTTACCTCTGATGGGTCCCCGGACACTGTGACATTCACGAAAATAAAAAGGCTGATGAACTGGCCAAAAACGGTTCACCAATGGAACCAAGCCAAACTGTACCTTAGCTACTTGAGCCAGTGGAAAATAAGAAAAATAGAATTCACGATAATTTCCTCAGAGTCGCAAACGAGAAATGGTCAAAACTTGACAACTGTTGAGTCACAAGAAGTCTTTGGCCAAAAATGTGAAAGAAAAATACAGAATACATTCAAAAGCTAGGTAGACCTCAAATGTTCCTTTGGGTTGGCATTCTAACGGGTTACAACTCAATGGGGATTAGCACATCAAGGCTTATGCAGATGCAGAGAGTGTGTCAAAACGTTGATGCAGAAGAAGGCTCATATCAATTTCTTTCTGAATGCGCCAGCCTAGCCCAGACCAGAAAAACAGCCCTCGGAGAATACTTCCTCGACGAACTGGGCGACTTTAAAAAAAAGCCATTTAAAAAACATTCTGAAGTTCATCAACATTTCAGGATGGAGGTGGCACCCCACAACTAATACACTCCCGAATTCGCCACCTCTCATTACACCTCTTACTCATGGGTATCGCAACGGATATTCTTGAGATCCGAGTGAGATGAATCCTTAACCCAACCTATAAATGTTTTTACGTGAATAAAATAAGTCAATAATTCTTGAGTCGTGTCAACAGCATATTTCTCATCAAAACGGGTTGTGGCATTCATGGATATATCACCTTCTTTCATATTTCGAAACCTCCACAAAAAAATCTACTACATTTTTAACCACGGAAAATTGAAAATTGGATTGATTCCTGATATGACTGAATCAATTATCCAGAATTGTCTTTGTCTTCAATTTCGGCTACAGCACGCAAATGTTATTTTTTCTGAAGATCAGGTAACGCCTTCGATGTTTGATTTCGCAAAAGCTCCAAATCCTCGAGAACGCTGGCGAGATGTTGTACTTCAATTTCTATTGTCGCGCCTCTGGCCTGCAGTAGAAGACTTCTGACCATTGATGGCGTTGAAAATGTTGAACCATATAGAAGAACCCTTCGAAGAACTTCGGGCCTTCTAAAAACTACGGGTGCGGGGAAAATCCACCCGTCACCACCTGTTCACCCGCCTGCGCAAGAGTTATTAGTAGTCATTCGGAAGTCGGAGCCGTTAGGTTTGATTCCGTTTTTGTGATAAATCTGGCAAATTAAGAAAGCTTGGATTTGACAAAAGCTCTGTTATGTATGGCTAATCTTCTTTGTTCTAGAGATAGATTGATATTGATCAAACGCTTTGATTTAAATTTTCATATTCAGGGTAATCATTTAAGTCCTATTTTATTTATAATTGTTATTGATATATCGCCAGTGTTGAAATATTTTGTTATCATTTCATCCTTCCAAAATGTGAGCATTATTGTCAGCAGATCATTCATCGGTTATTGATTTATTATGTTCTAACTAAGGAGCAATAAGTACCTAAATAAAGTGTTTTATTAAAAAGAATTCGAGTAGTAACTATAATGATAGCTACTGATTTCCAAAGCTACACAAATCGTCAGCTTCTAGCAAATGCCTTTGCTAAATAATAAACCAATAAAGAAATTATGTTCTTGTCACCTCTGCTCATGCAACCGTGCATATCGTTCCATACAATCCCAAAATCCTAAGCGGATTTCACCCACATCCTCCTACCATGCATGTGCAATTCAACAATTGTGATTACATTGATTCCATTCAAGCGGATTATCCTAATTATCCTAGTTACACAATTTTTCCCGACGAGATTACATCGCATTCGAATTATTTCAACTACTACAAGAATATCTGTGGGTGTATCCACAACAATCAACTTCAGTGGTCAAAAACGAAGCAAAAAAAAAAAAAAAATCTCCAAATGTATCTATGCATCTTTCTTTGCAAAAGATACACATCTGCGCGATTTGGCCAAATAGATTAGTCGGTTTTTGGCAAATATCCGATTTGTGACCGGAACAATTGTAATGTTTTTACATTTTCCTTTTATTTCCTTCCCATGGCCATATAAAATGTAATCCTTAAATCAGGACATTAAACGATGATTATTTTTCTAAAGATGCGATGATGGACATGGACACAGACGATGACGGTGGACATTCAATGAGAATGTTCCAAATGTTCTCATCATTTCTCTATTGACGATGAAAGTTCATTGAAGAGTAAACAACATGATTTTGCTTTGTTTGACGTTGACCGCTCTCGTCTATGCGGAGCATCTATCAGCAGCAACAACAAAATTAAAACGGAGAAAAGTTCAAAAGGTTTAAAGGATTACCGCTTACCGACACACAGATTAAGAGATGTTCTAGAGGTCGGCCGATATCCTTTTATACCTCACCTCTACCTAGGCTGGGAGACATGTGTGTTACACCAAACATAATGGTGATATACATGCGTAAGTAGATAATTTCCTTTTCTTATAAGGACTTTTCAAAGTTGAGATACTTTTTTTTTTGTTTGTGATTTTTTTCCGATCTGCTTACCGAACATAAACAGATTAACCGCCTAGCGACTTACTTCCATGCCCGTATAGTTGTAATCTCGGCAAATTGTTTCATTAAGAGGTTAAGGTTATAACTAACACTCAAATAATATGTTTTCATCGTTTTTTTTACAATACGAGAGTCTGTGGCAGCAACAGAGGCTGTGTACCAGGTGAATTTCAGCGGAAAAACGGAAAGGACGTTGGGATCTCCATTTTCAGTGTCCACTTAGGAAATGAAATGAAATGAAATGAAATGAAATGAAATGAAATGAAATGAAATGAAATGAAATGAAATGAAATGAAATGAAATGAAATGAAATTAAATGAAATGAAATGAAATGAAATGAAATGAAATGAAATGAAATGAAATGAAATGAAATGAAATGAAATGAAATGAAATGAAATGAAATGAAATGAAATGAAATGAAATGAAATGAAATGACAAAATAATATATAATAAAATAAATTAAAATAAAATAAAACAAAATAAAATAAATATAAAACAAAATAAAATAAATTAAAATAGAAAAAGAGTAAAAATATAATAATATAAAATTAAATTAAATTAAATTAAATTAAATTGAATTAAATTAAATTAAATTAAATTAATTTAAAAATAATTAAATTAAATTAAATTAATTTAAATAAATTAAATTAAAGTAAAATAAAATGAAATTAAATTTAAAGTAAAGTAAAGTAAAGTAAAGTGAAGTAAAGTAAAGTAAAGTAAAGTAAAGTGAAGTAAAGTGAAATAAAGTAAAGTAAAGTAAAGTAAAGTAAAGTAAAGTAAAGTAAAGTAAAGTAAAGTAAAGTAAAGTAAAGTAAAGTAAAGTAAAGTAAAGTAAAGTAAAGTAAAGTAAAGTAAAGTAAAGTAAAGTAAAGTAAAGTAAAGTAAAGTAAAGTAAAGTAAAGTAAAGTAAAGTAAAGTAAAGTAAAGTAAAGTAAAGCAAAGTAAAGTTAAGTAAAGTAAAGGAAAATAAAAACTAAATAAAGTTAAATAAAATTATATAAATTTTATTGAAATGCAATAGGATGGAATGGAATTGTTATACTTAGACAAAATAAATAGTAGAACAGTTTTTGTTTTCAAAACTAACATACTGGATAAATTCACATAAAATTTTTCACCAATATACCAGGTAAAATCACAACGAGTCTCATGCAATTTAGTGAATGAACTGAAACACATAAATGTTTTGAAATACAGGAGCACTCGTAGAGGATAGCACAACAAAGTCGCCTACATCTACAACAAATAACTACAACCTACGCTACGAGTTGTGTCGATTCAGAGAGCAAAAAAGGATGATGCGTTAGGAGATGACTATTGTAAACGTCTTTGGATCAGATCAGAGGCTAAAATAATTGAGGTATTGCCATAATTTGGTAAATAAGCTGGAAAATTACTGCCTACCTCTGTGTTCTCCATGATACACCTTTCAACATGACCGAAGTGATTTACTTGTATCTCTTTGTTCTCGGTGTGTACACCGACAGACAAGGCAGTTTTTAAAGGCTAGCTGCAGCATCGACATTCGGCATCTTTTTTTTGTTTGAACAGCATCGGCATTGGTCTATTGAAAGTGAATGTTTTGACAAATTTGTTTTGTGTGGATTATAGTTTGGTCAGCTAATAGAGAAATTAGCAATTATTCACTTCAAAATTAGGAATAAATCACCGAACGGCATACAGGCTATCCGGATGAATGCTGTTTGAAGAGATGTTTGTAGTCCTTGATGGACTACAGATATACCTTTGAATTGTGGGAATATTTCTGACATCTGCCGACATTAGGAGCGTTTTCGGATGATTTAGAAATACGGTCAAAGATGTTTCGTACTAATTTGTGTTAATCTGAAAATTTTGTATTTTACTATTGAAATTCGGATTGCTGATGTAATTTTTGGATATCATTGCGGTTCTTACGCTGGTTGAATGATTATAATGGGATGCAATGCAAATTTTGATGTTCTTATGCCACACGCAAACAATATGTGGTTTGCATCAGAAAATGTATTGCGGCAAATATTTCAGATCATCATCGCAGGCTTATTAAATGAATTCATCTCAATCTTTAGGTTCTTATTTGGTAGGCTTATAGTTTTATGTTTTTTCTATAATAAGATTATTGATATATTCTTCGGTCATCTGGAAAACTCAACTGGTGGCATTTTTTTTTTTTAATTTTTGTTTTTGTGGTAAACAGCATATTTTTTGTTGTTATTTTTTTTTTAATTATTTTCACCAGCGATAGAAGCTTAATACAGGCTTCATTTCTTAGACCAACCTTAAATTAAGAACCTTACGGCTCACATACATTTGATGGGAGGGGAAGATGATTTCGGAGAAGTCGTTTAGGGGCAACTTAATGGCTCAAGAAAAAAAGCTTCATTCCAGGACAGACTTCGAAGGGCAAACCTTAGAAATTTTTTTTTGAATATTCTTCATTCTCGTAATGTGATTCTGCTGATATAGGGACAATATTTGGTAGGTGTATTCAAGTACCCGGCGTACAAAATGTATGTAGTAATTATGTACGTCAGGTGTAGTGTTCGGAGAATTCTTTCGACCAACGTTTCACAAAAGACAAAGCCAAGAGCCGGTGTTGGTCTTATTAAAGATTGATTCACAAAAATAATTTTAACTAATTTGCGACGTTTTTTTGAGAGACTGTAAGTTTGATGGGCCATTAGTTTACCAGTACTTACATAAGGGTAGGCACTCTGATCTCTTACCAACGTTCGTGGGGAAAATCTTGCGGAGAATTGTTGGCTTCGTATAGGAGGAGAAGGGCAATTTCAGAAAAGACGAAATCATACCTGAAGCTTGGTAGACTATTACGGGACGGTTACCTAGTTCGTTTGAGTGAAGAGAAACGAGCTCGTCTTGTTTAGGTCTTTTTATGGTAGAAGGCAACTCCAACTGGGTAGACATTTCCTACGTTGCAGGGATTGTGTAGTCTCACAAGGACGTCCGAAGACTTGAGATGCGAAACTGAATGGCCCAGACCGAATTGTGATTGCTGCGCAACTTATAATGAGGATGATGCATTTTTACTATAACTTTTTTTCAAATAGCTGCAAATATCAATTCTGTTTCGACATTTGTGAAGTGAACAGATGCAGAATACAAATCCATAAACAAAGGAACGCTATACTCCTAAAGAACGCGGAATAATAGTTTCCATTTTTGTTTTTGATTACTAATTCATCTATGGTATTGGTCGTCCGGCACAAATTGGACAAACACTGCGGTGTTAAGCGACTTGCCTTTGAAAAGACATTTGGCAGTCGGGCGGTCCCTACGACCTGAAGATGTTCACTCAGCTGCCAAACATTTGTAACCTACGTTCAAGTTATCCATAATCTCGACGCAGGGGATGACAATTTTTCTTCGAAAATAATCATGAGCCATGAGACACACTCCATCTCTCCGATTACGTGAAAAGCAAACTTATCGCTTCTGGGGCATCGAAAATCCGCGTATGGCCCACGAAGAGTGCAACACCTGCTCAAAGTTATTGCTTGATGTGCTATTTGCGATCGAGAAATAATCGGGCAGATTTCCTTAGATAACGACGAGCGACAAGCGATTACTAACGGGTGATTTTTTTGAGGTTAGGATTTTCATGCATTAGTATTTGACAGATCACGCGGGATTTCAGACATGGTGTCAAAGAGAAAGATGCTCAGTATGCTTTGACATTTTATCATGAATAGACTTACTAACGAGCAACGCTTGCAAATCATTGAATTTTATTACCAAAATCAGTGTTCGGTTCGAAATGTGTTTCGCGCTTTACGTCCGATTTATGGTCTACATAATCGACCAAGTGAGCAAACAATTAATGCGATTGTGACCAAGTTTCGCACTCAGTTTACTTTATTGGACATTAAACCAACCACACGAATGCGTACAGTGCGTACAGAAGAGAATATTGCGTCTGTTTCTGAGAGTGTTGCTGAAGACCGTGAAATGTCGATTCGTCGCCGTTCGCAGCAATTGGGTTTGTGTTATTCGACCACATGGAAGATTTTACGCAAAGATCTTGGTGTAAAACCGTATAAAATACAGCTCGTGCAAGAACTGAAGCCGAACGATCTGCCACAACGTCGAATTTTCAGTGAATGGGCCCTAGAAAAGTTGGCAGAAAATCCGCTTTTTTATCGACAAATTTTGTTCAGCGATGAGGCTCATTTCTGGTTGAATGGCTACGTAAATAAGCAAAATTGCCGCATTTGGAGTGGAGAGCAACCATAAGCCGTTCAAGAACTGCCCATGCATCCCGAAAAATGCACTGTTTGGTGTGGTTTGTACGCTGGTGGAATCATTGGACCGTATTTTTTCAAAGATGCTGTTGGACGCAACGTTACGGTGAATGGCGATCGCTATCGTTCGATGCTAACAAACTTTTTGTTGCCAAAAATGGAAGAACTGAACTTGGTTGACATGTGGTTTCAACAAGATGGCGCTACATGCCACACAGCTCGCGATTCTATGGCCATTTTGAGGGAAAACTTCGGAGAACAATTCATCTCAAGAAATGGACCGGTAAGTTGGCCACCAAGATTATTTTTTGTGGGGCTACGTCAAGTCTAAAGTCTACAGAAATAAGCCAGCAACTATTCCAGCTTTGGAAGACAACATTTCCGAAGAAATTCGGGCTATTCCGGCCGAAATGCTCGAAAAAGTTGCCCAAAATTGGACTTTCCGAATGGACCACCTAAAACGCAGCCGCGGTCAACATTTAAATGAAATTATCTTTAAAAAGTAAATGTCATGGACAAATCTAACGTTTCAAATAAAGAACCGATGAGATTTTGCAAATTTTATGGTTTTTTAAAAAAAAGTTCTCAAGCTCTTAAAAAATCACCCGTTATAACCAGCGAGCGCTCCAGGGTAATGATCAACGACTTTTTTCTTCCTCAATTAGATGAATTGGGACTGGAGGACACGTGGTTTAAACTGGCCGCAGCGACCGATATTTTGGAGGAAGCATTTCCAAGTCAAATATCTCGCTTTCGCGATCTGCGCTATCCAGACAGCCGATATGATATTTTTGTAGAGTTGCTCTAAGTTCCGGTTTTATTTAAACAAGCCTCAGACTCTTAAAACTCTTAAAGAACAAATTAGTTGAAGCGTAGTTCCATTGCCGCTCAACGCAGCTTTGTAAAAATAGATTTTCTCGAAATTTTCTTAATCCGTGGTAATCGTAGCCATCCTTCAAAGAAATAAAACTATTTATAGTTTCAGAAATAGTCAATGAACTGCATATTAGGGAAAATATAGTATTTTTCCGGAGTATTAAAAACTGAAAAATTGTGATTTTTCTATTGGGATTTAGAATAATAATCTTCTGTCACGTACTTTGGAGTTCTGAGATTCAAGAAATGCAGGCAAGGATTTCCGCTGAAGTACAGTTTTGCCTAAGTACAATCAATTTGACCTTGACTCGACTAACGTTTTATTTTTACTTTTCTCAAAAAAGGGCTTCGACTCCTTTTATAAAATCAATAAAGCCGATCCTCTGAAACTTCCTTAGAGACATAATAAAAATGTAGCTACTCTGCCTTTCTTCTTCTTCTTTAACCTACGATTTGATTGATCTCAGCTGGGACCACAACTTTCCCAATTATCTGCTTTGCTTTAGGGCTCCACCTTTGGGGTTCACCACGTTGAACTCAGAAGACTTAAACAAGCATCCATCCCGCTTTTGAATTTTTCCATGACGAAGACCAACTCCAGCTTACCATGTAATGCAAATTTAATGTTTATTTGGGTTGTTTGAAATCAATATTGCTTAGCAGTGTTTTCCTTTGTTTTTTTTTGTATAGCTTCCATTCTTAAATCTAAACATAGGCCTGCTTCTTTCTTTTTCAAAGAATTCACAAAGCCACAAGCTTAGAGGGAAAACTATCGTAAAACTATTGTTATTGTTTTCAAAGAATCAAGCCACCTACGAGTTACGTCTAACCAACCAACCAATAAAGCAATAACATTTTTTAACAACCACTTACGGCACACCCAAAACAAATAATTTGTTTTCAAATAAATAAGACACGAACAGAATAATAACTTTCTAAACAATCAGCGACGCTATGGCTATCCTGACATTTCAGTTAAATCCAATAACAAGACATCACGAAAAGTTATTAACTTCAAATAATTGACTTCTTCATGTAAGTCCTCGTCCTAGTCCTCGTCAGCACACTCGACACTAAAACGGAAATGAAAATATTATTTCCGGAAGGACTCATAAGCTGAGACAAAAAATCGGAAACAAGCTAATTTATAACCGCCCCAAATAAACAACACGGTCTTTATCCATCCGTTGGTTGATGGTGATCAGTTAGAGTCGTGTGTCCTGGACGTCGTTCAATTTGTCGCAATTAATTACATATATAGGTATCTGCTGCTTCAGCAAACGGTTCAACGTGGTGGTCAATTTAACCTTGTGGCCTGGGTGAGTCGACAAAAATAGAACAAACCCTTTTTTCTATGTATAATTGCCAAGCTCTGGAAATACCCGAACTTCCATACATCTGTCTGTCTGTTTTCCCAATTCATCCCCTTCACCTAGGGCGAAACATGTCAAACAATCATTTAACCTCGAGACCAAGTTAATAATTTTCTCATCAGCACTCCAAAGTAATACACTGTTCTCGGGGTGAACGTTCGTAAGGGTGGGTGTGCAGAGCAACCCCCACCGATTAGCAGTTACAGCTTATGTTAGTCGATTTCCTCTGCCGGAAAAGATAAAATCATAAACCCGAATAAATGTATGACAGCTCAACTCATAAGAAGCCAATTATGAGGAAAAATCCTATTCACTAGTGGAAACCATCAATTTATTTATTTCCTCCGTGCCCACCCACTTCTGCGGGGGTGCGACGTTGTGATGTGTCGACGACGCGACACGTCCTGGTGCAATCATAGCTCCTGTGCGTGAAGCCTTAATCACAGTTCACACTTAGCGTAAGGATGCTTGCTCGCTCTCTGACTCTGATACGCACTTTTAGTCACAGGGGTGTATTTGGTTTTTGAAGGCGCCTTGTACTTTCGAACTGTTCTGCTGTTGGAACATAAAACCTACATAAAACCGTAAATAGACACTTTAATTAAAACACAGAAGATGTTGACTGTACAAAGGTTTTATTCTAATTGAATTTCTTAACATAGCGACCGATAAGCTAACTTCTATAACAGGATATATGTATATTGTCATGTCATCACTTTGAGGTTTTGGGAAAACGTATTCAAACATCCCATGAAAGTTGTTTAAAAACGGATCAGTTCGAGTCTCGTTCGCAGAATCCGTACTTTGCAGCGCCATGATGGAAGTTGATTGTGGACAGTTTTTTTCAACGTGGTTCTTTTGTTCACAAGTGAAGCACGAACCTCGTTCTCTCCTTGGTTTTGAGCAATTGGTGGCCACGGGCGGAAAAAATTGAACAAGCAACAGCACGCTGACCAGCAAAAGAAATTGAAATACATTGCTACCAGCACCAGCATCATCTTCTTACATCTGTTTGACACTTTGTGTCATAAAAAAAGTATACGAAGTGTCAGTATAGCACACATAAGGCGTTTTTCTTTATTCGTTCAGTCTGAGTTGTCAAAAAAGAAATTATATTTCTTTTTTCGCTCAGAGCGTTCAGATCTTTAAAATTGTATTTCATTTTTCGTTCAGAATAAATTGACTGAACGAAATTAACGTCACTTTAGAGTTTTAGGCTATTTCACTCTATCCCTTGCCTATCCCTACACATTGCCTACACCACTCTTCGAAAAATAGATGCCAAAACGAAAGAGACAATAGTATTATAATACTATAATACTCTACTAGCAGCATAATATTGCTGCTTGGGAACAAGCCATATGAGAGGTGTCGATTTGTGACAGCCAAGTGCTAGAACGTACATATTTCAAAATTATATCTGAGCGCTCAGGTCGCACTCGGTTCAGAGAATTATCCGAGTATGCTCAGAATGCTCATACTCTGTTCAGATGCCTTTTCTGAGTGAATAAAGAAAAATGCCTATAGCGAATCTCCAATCTCTTTATATTGTTTTTCTTTTGAGTCGATTTTTTTTATAAGATTTCCTTCTCTTATCAAAAAGAAATGTATTTCCTCTTACCATTTTGATAAGTTTTTCTTCCATTATTAAAAAAAAATATAAATTAATAAATAGCCTCTGAAAGCACAACAATGGCGACGAGCTCAAAATAAAATTGTCAATATTTTTGTTTTTTCTGCAATATGGTGCCCCTGAATTTCACTTGCGCAAAGTTGGTAACAATGGAACAGAAACAGCAAATTTAGGACATTGGTCTAACGACGCTGGTGACGTTGCTGGTGCTGGTCTAATCTAACTTGAGCAATTGAAATACATTGGTTCTAAAATAATGGCGGGCGCTGTTGCTGGTGCTGTTGCTGTTGCTGGGTGAATCTGTTTTGCGCATAACACTTAACGACGGTTTGAGGTTTCGTAACGGGCTTAGACTGGGCAATTGGCACGGCACTCACGAAACTTGACGATGACGGCCTGTATTCGGCTTTGATTTGTTCATACTTCCTAAAAGTATTCTTCAATTCGGCAATACAATTTGCGGTAAACAAAATTTGTTTGTTGAACATTGCGTCAGGAATTCTTTTAATTGTGTAATGTATTAGGTCCAGCTCTTCGATATCTGACGCCGAAGCTATTTCCTGCATGGTTAGATCATATTGCTGGAAGTTCTCTTCTTTCCGCTTCTTTCGATTACGTAGGGCATTATGGGCATCTGTTGCGGTCTTATGTTGGTGAAATTCGATCAATAACGCTGTTTTCAGTTCGCACCATGAGTGGCAAGTTGCGGACCTCAGAAACAATTTCACTGTTCCTCTAAAAGCCGTTTTGCATAAATGAATGCCTCCGACTCACTCAAGTTGAAGATTATTCTGGAATGATCAAAGCTTCGAATCCATAGAGCGACTGGATAATCATCTTCTCCAGAGAATTTTTGCAAAGATTCCTCAATTTCTCGAAAAGAATAAGACGATCTCGAATCATCTGCGGGTTTGTTTAATTCGGCTAACCTCTTTTTGAGCGAAATTATTTCTTCTTTTCGTTTAATTGCGGTACGCAACCTTTTGAGTTATTTTTGCTGTTCATCTAAGTTGTCTTCCTCCTCGTCACCTGTACCTTCCTTGTCTATAGCAAGTCCACCTACTTCCACAACATTACGGGGGAACAATTCTTCAATTCGATTTGCGTACAAGTTTGGCATTACTTCTTGCAATCGAACGATTAAAGCTGAATTTAATCGACTTGTACACAAATTCAATTGGTTCAATTTATCCTTAAGATTTTGAACCGTTGCGTTGGTAAAAATTCTTCAGCTCGAGTTTCTGCCATTCCGTGGTAAAAACAACTTCGAACAACTAAAACTTGGCGTGAAAATTATTTTCCCACTTCTGATTAACTGTAGGACACACACTTAAGTCGAAATTTGGTCTTCGTACATTTTAATATAAAACGTTAGGCTGCACTGTTAAAAATTTACTTATTTCGTAAGTTATGACTAAGTATATAAACTTTTATTAACTGAGATCCTCTTTTCGATTTAATTATTTTTCCTAAAATTTAACTAAACACCTATACAACAAGTTTTGTTTAGTACCTAAGTGCGCCCCTGGGTAACATCAACCCCAAAGATACAGCATCTCTGGAACTCACCCACCAAAACTGACACTGAGGGGTTCAACCCCCTCACGTTGACACAGATGATCGTTTTGTTCGTTCGATTGAATGGGAATCGTATAGCCCACCCGCTCTTGGGCTGTTGTCAAAATTCCAGATTTCCTGAATCCTCGGCATTGAATTGTTCAAATCGACCGCAGGACGTACAAATGTCACAAACAAGCCGATTAAGGACATGAGAACAATAAACTTCACCAACTTTTCGCTGTGCATATTGTTGTGGTGTGATGCTGATGCTTCTCTATGTTTAACGCCTGTTTTGGGTGGTGGGAATCCTGCTAACTGGAGTTGGTGTGGGATGTGTTGGCAGCCGCAGTAGCATCACTATATATAGAGCAGCCAAAATCTTGCCTGTCATAAGCGTTCAGGATTAAAATGATTGGGATTTGCCATCATCGTCGTCGGTAGCGGCGTTGGTTGACTGAGTGGCTGGTGTATTATTATGTTTTTGGGTGAATCCTTTTGCCTGTTCACTTTAAAAAAAAAATTAAGGACCAGACTAACAGCAGTGTACCTTTATGGTTTCTAACTCTTTAGGTCTTAAAAGTGAATCTGGAACTGGCAGATTTTGAAGTGATAATTATAATGATGTTCCAAATGTTGTTTTTTAAGGGTGCGGGACGGGAAGATTGGTTTGATGTGATTTGTGATGTTTGTTAAAAGGCTTATGAAATCGAAAAAAGCATATGTTTTTAAGCAGTCAATTTTTTAAGGATTAAATTAAATTATAGGAAGCTTAAGACTGGTGGGATTTTTTTATTTCAATTGGAATTAATTATTCTATAGAGTAAAGCCTTATCATTAAGTGTCCTGTGTGAACAAGCGTTTCTGGGAGTGGAAAATTGGTTATGTGGCATAGAACGTCAATCTATCAAGAGGATAATAAATATTCTAATGTATTTTAAAAAAGTCGAATTTGTTAAGAACTTGTATGTAATATGTCCAGTTCATGAAAGGTATGGAGAGCAAAGAGGAGCCATCCAATAAATAAAAAAACACAAGTGTTGTGTACATTAAATGGTGTTGTGAATATAATATTTACGAGAGCTAATTAAAACTTCACTATTGCTCTGAACTTTACTTTATATACATATCATATCATCCCTTCCCCCATCGGAGAAGGAAGAAAAAGAAAAAAAAATCAATTTAATAAATTTAATTAAGATACGAGAAAAAATTCTTCTAATTAAACTGACAAAATAAAAACAATATTATGCTGTTTTTTTGCCATTCTTTTCCCGTTGTTGTACATTCAGCTTCTTTATTTTCTTTGAACGTGAACGTGGGAGATGTGTTTGGTGAGCCCTATTTTGATGCCGCCGCAACTGCCCTACCTAACTTAAAGCTACAATAGATATATGTAAGTCGGCCATAGGCGATATTTCGTCTATGTCGACTGACAATTGGCGGGATTTAGCTAAGCCACCAAAATTGGTGGACCTGATCACGGGCTTCCTTCCGATCCCGGTCGAGCACGGCCCTACTGAAACGGAGGCGCTCTGCTTCGCTCCCAGCGACTATGTCTCGGTCGTAGAGGAGCCGGCTATCGACTGTTCTGCGGCCGACGTGGTAGATCAACGCAATCGCCGATCTATCCTGAATCAGCCCTCGACTATCAAGGTATAGGAAAGCCTCGGGTGGGATAAAACCACTCGAACGTGTACTTTCAAAATATTCATCTTGGGGGTAGTAAGCCCCGAAGATTTTGTCCATTAGTTGAGGTCATCGCCCTTGCAATGTTTCCGCGAATGAGCTTAATCAAAAAGTTATCTATCCTGTTTATATTGGCCCCGTTGCGTAGAACCTCGTTGGAATAATACTGTGTATTCCGACTCTGGTGCGAAGACACTGTCTCTCGAACACTCGAATCTTTTCCACTAGAGATGGTGCAACGTTGAACCACACAGGGCATCCGTCGGCATTCATCGGCCTGATGGCGTATTGCCAAACTGTATATCAGCAAAGATTTCGTGAGCGCTGAAACATACAACATTTTGCTCAATGAAATGAAGAGCAGAAAGTATACTGAATCAGAGCATCGTCTGAGTCAGTATATATTTTGCTCACAAAAGTTAGAGCAAATTACCTGTGACTACAGAAACATCAATGAGATTCGAGTTGCTTATTGCTGCTTGCGTTGCTCCTTTTGTGTGACTGTAAAGCAGAAATAAGGTAGAGTGTGTGGGTAAAATTTCTTGGGATTTTATCTCCCAATCCAGTATGCTTGGGCTCACTATAAGATTTAGAGTATGTGCGAGATTGGGTTTATGCAAAAAATCTTTAAATCAAATGCAGAATTCTGATGACTTGACATTTTGGACCTGTTCTGTATGCAACTAAATCGTCGAGATCTTTGGTGTAAATACTAAAGAGAATCGGCGAGTTTACCGCTCCCTGTTGCAGACCGTTTTTAATATCAAACGTTGTGGTAGATGTTACATTGCCACTCTTGACAACAAACTTTCTACCATTAAGCATGTCATAAGCATATATAGCAGAGGTTTACTTATACCCCATCTGTTTAGCTGCAGATTAAGGTGTCTGGAATTATATATTTGTCCTCGGCCCACTTGGACAGAGCTCTGTTGAGAACCTTTTCGAATACCTTGCTGATACTCGGAAGAAGACTTATCGACCGGAGATTTGCCGGATTGGAATTATCCTCTCGCTTTCGGGAGAGGATGTACAACACCTGTCTTCCAACTCACTGGATAATAATGCATTATTCAACGCGTTGTTGAACAGTGTTGTGTATATGTCTATTCCTACCTCAGGGAAATGTCGTAGTACAATATTGGGTATACCATCGACTCCTGCTGACTGCTTTTTCGATTACCTCGAAAGCCAATAGCTTCTCCATGAACGACAAAATGGTTTCGCAGCAATCGTTTCACTGGTGATCTATACAGTCCTGAGCTCCGAAAACTCCATAGTAGCTTATCCAAGGTGTTGACTAAATAGTTCAGCCTGATTGAAACTGTAGACGCCAGTGATGATTCCATCTGGAGAATTCTTAAGGATGCATCAAGGAGTAGTGCCTAAGTGGTAACACTCCTCTCCGTCTCTCTCCTTTGCTTCCACCAACAACTTTCCAAAGGAGTTAAAAACCAATCTCCCAGTTGAGGTAAAGGCATCCGATGATGGGATACATTGAAATTGTTTTTGTAATATTCCATAAACCCACATACATTCCACTATGACCTGTCTGCTCCCCGGTTGTCAGCTATGAGGACTGAGGAGACTGATCACCAATTGTGTTTATTCGTTTATTGTGTTTATTTAAAAGAAAACACTACGACAACCTTCTTTAGACACAAATGTCTACCCTTTGAGGGAGATACAACGAATAACTGCCAAAGTCCAGCGTTTCAGATGGCTAGGTCGTATAGAGCGGATGGACAGCGATTCGATTTCACCCAGGAGGTACGCGCAGTAGATAAGGTAAGGAGGAATGGCGCATGCAGAATAGGAAATAGAACTGCCGCTGAAACAATTGCTTCTCTCGATCACCGGCGCAATGTTCCATGTCTTTCCTTATTTTACCGTTTCTTTCATAAAAAATGTTCACTCGAGGTAGCCAGCTGCATTCCTCCCCTTAAAAAAATTCGCCCGTAATACTCGTCTTGCTAGTAATGCTTATCAGTTCACCCTTGGGCCCAATTTCGGACGTACCGTGAAATATAGATATTCTTTTTTTAGCCGAACAACAGGAATTTGGTTGGAATGGGTTACCCGGCGAGACTTTCCTTGCCATTTCATTTTTACATGCATTCAAAACCAATGTTAATCGACGCCTTCTTTCCCTCCCTCCCTAATCTTTCTATGCTCGCGCAGTGCGTTTTAACACTATAAGGGCAACACACAAATCCCTTTTGCGTGCGCATGTTATAAAAAAAAAATAGTGCAAGTGAAAGAGGACCTCGACTCACTTTACTTACAAAACTGGAACCAGTTAGCCAGGAACCAGGCTATAGAGAAGCTTCTTGATTTAGGCCCAGTTCCACCTTGGACTGTATCATCACCTAATTTAAGGCAAATAAAGTAGATAGAAATGCAAAAATACAAGATTCGTTTTGAACTCATCATCTATGGTGTCCTCCCAGAATGCAATGTTCAAGGACTTATTATTTTTTTTTTATCTGCTGGAGTTTAAATAAGGTCGATGAAGGAGCTCTCTGTCCTGTAGTTCAGTCGGATTTTTTTTTTGTACATGTCGACATGTCAATATGTAGCCCTATGAGCCATGATGAAAAGATAGAAGATCAAGGTTTCTGGATGGAGTCTGCTCTCAATCTTTCATTTCAATGGAATGGACCACTTGGAAACGTTGGGCTTGTGATTTGTAGTTCTGGGTTTACAACTAAATGATTGAACGCTAGCTTTTGATAGAGCTCACTATTAGCAGCATTTCAATGATAGCTTGAGTTCCTTTTCATTATTTATTTATTTAAAGTGTTTTTTTCTAGTTTAATGCTAGTTTAGTGTGTTGGTGAAGCGGCAACCTTAAGAGTCCTTGTTTTAAATTGTTCGTTTTGATCTTTTTGTATACATAATTATACCTAAAATCTCTCCAAATCATTGATATGATATTTGATATCAAAGTGGTTCCTCAAAATTAAAGACTTCAATTGTGAGAAAGTCGTGTGCAGCCGGCTGTTGATTTAAGGCAAAAAAAAGGACACGAGCCAACATTCCAATTGCTTTTGTTTGCCGAGCAATTGTTCTGACACTCAACTCAACAATGTTGATATATTTGTATTCGTAGCTTTGATTTCTTCTGTATTTTTTCTATAAAAAAATAAAATAAAAAAAAAAACTGATCACATGTAAGTAATACACACCAGACAGCGAAATTCCATGTGACGAAGGTACCTATAGAAGGACGACGACGCGACAAGCAGGACCTACGCTCTCGCTTTAAATCATAATTAACCGGAAATTGAACACGCGCCGCCACACACAAATCCACTTCAATGCTCTAGATGGATGCCGTTTTCAAGGACAACAATAAACCAAACAAAACCTTAGACACTAAAAACGGAAAATGGTTGCGCGATGTGCGAATTGAGAAAGAGAAAGAGGAACACATAATTACACAGCAATGCTTCCGGTTAATTGAAACCTTCAAATGTCAGTCGGCTTCAGCTCAGACTCAGCTCGCCTACTTGTGTTACGCCTGAGTCCGTGAGTCCTTGGCAAAAGGACCAACAAGATTTAGAGCAGGAGCAGCTAAAAGGAACACATTGCGTTCGTTCAACGCGCTTTGTTTTGCGCAATGTGCATCATATGTGTGTAGACTGTAGAGAGTTCCCCTCATGGTTCCTGTCAAGGAGCAAAAATAGCGAAAAAAGGATCAAATCTCAAAACGCCCATAAGGATATGTGTGGTGTGCGCTACTCTATAATAATTGTCCTCCTCTGACTTGTCCTTGTGAGGGAAAACATCTTAGCACATGCCATTTTTTTCTTTTATTATGTGGAACCGAACCGGTCCTTCTCCCTTGGTACCAGAATTCCAGAATTCAATTGTCGCACGTAAATTGTATCTTCGGGCATTGCCCCGGAATTTTTACTTTTTATTTTTCATTAATAGGTGGTGCACATCGGCGATTCCAAAGCCAAAGGCAGCTGGAACTTTGAGCAGCGCCAGTGGTGACTTAAGAATTTTGATTGTGTAATTGAAGATTTCCAAGAGTGCACATTGCTTCCTGTGTTGCAAGGATTTATATCAGTCGTATCTTTAAATTAAAACCGGATATTTACTTGCAATTAGATGTTTCTGATGTTTGAAGAGGAGTGTATGAGTTGGCACAATGGTTGCGAGCGTGCCGGAGGTGTAACCCTTATTAAGATCGGATTTTTATTGAAGATACATTTGATGGGATGCATAGGAATGTTTTAGCATTGTCATATGGAAGAAAGGCGTATGACACACAAATTATATGTGTCTGACAGTGGTCTCCTCTAAGCTAGGAGTTGACAAAAGTCCAGATGGTTTTTGAATTCGTCAATTCGCTAATTTGCTGGCGAAATTTCTTTCATGGATATTAAATTACAATTAGAATAGAACATTTTCAAAGCTGAATTTGCTGGAGGAGGACACAGTCGTTTTGAATTTCAAATTTATTAGCATTTGGCTTTATTGTATTCGTAAGATACAAATATGTAGAGTAGATAACTGTTTTTTTTTTTTAATCTCCAAAAACTGATCTGAAAATCTGCATTTAAAATCTTAAGTATTTTCAAAGTTACATCAATAATTTGAATTAACGTTTTTAGTTGAGTAACCCATATCACTTCACTCCGGATTCAAGAGATCCATTGCTGTTGCTAGGCACAATAAATTTTCAAGACTAAAAAGTGTTCTCCGAAGGCTGCTTTTTTGGTCTATGCTGGATTGAGGCATTCGCAAGGGAAATTATATGACCTTCTTCCGCATCTATACATTTTGACACCATCTACGTTAGTCTGATGGCTTTTGTCCATTCTTCTTATGTGAGTTTCCATTGTTGTTTAGTTAGGATTCCACCCAGGAGGGACAATTGAGGACATTTTTGAGATTTTTGTTGTTGATATTGGCTATCATTTGATCAGAACCAAATTTACAGGAAAAGTCAATTTCATATAACGGTTTTTATAATATTTAGCTTTCTCGGTAATGGCTCTTTGTATTTCTGTCAAATTTTATATTTGAGAAGATCTATTCAGGTAGCCAAATTAATTCTGCATATCCAAATTGTTTAACAACTTTTTTTCGAATTAAAATTAATTTTTGAAATTAATTTTTTTTTTGAAAAATCAATATTTTTAAAACTAATTTAATTTCAAAAAAACTAAAAATAAAAAACAGGATTTTATCAAAATCCGTCCTACACTTTCAGCTTGGAAAACAATAGAAGTTTTGAAATTTTAATGATTCATTTATTGCTGGGTTAGCCGAGAAAAACCCTTGATTCCATCTTGAAACTGACCGTTTAGTTTAAAACAGGATTTAAAACAGACAGCGCGAGCATTATAAAGAGCAGTTAATCCGGCACCTCGTCCTTGACCAAGTCCTCCAGGTTGGCGATAGTGCCGTTGCGTCGGGGTAAGATTCCAACCATGTAAAGAACAATTCCGCAGGCCTCGGATACGGATAGATTTGCTTACAAAATTTCAAATTTAAGGGCGTGCGATCCAATCTTGCTATTTCTTAACTTTGTATGCCTACGAATTATAAGATTTAACTTAAATCTAAAAAAAAGGTCAAAATTAATAAAAATAAATTCCACGACTGGATCCCACGTACTTGCTCTTATGTGGGGTCATGACTTGGAATAAAATTTGAAAAATATTAAGGGAACTTCAAAGTTTTTATTCCTTTTTTACTGACTTTTGATTTTTTGACAAAAGTACGTAAAATAATTTTTAGGAAAAAATGTAAGCACCATTTTATTTCTTTAAGAAATTTAAAAAAGTGTGATTTTTTTTTTAAATCGTACGAGCGGTTCTTAAATAAATCGATTTTATATTTATAACTTTTTTCAAAAATTAAAAAAAAAATAATTTAAGAGTGTAAACTTAACCAAAAAATATTCTACACTTTAAAACAAAATTTAAAAAAATCCATCTACCCCTTTTCAAAATATTGATTTTTGAAAAAAAAAATTATTAAGAAAATTATTAAAAATACAAAAAAAAAGGTTTTCGAAAATAAATATTTTAAGAGCAAGTTCTGGAATGTAAGGTATAGAACCTTCTCCAATTCTCCAATTCTCCCAGTGAACTATATTAAACGGTCCTCGAACCTTGCGGTGGGTCATTGAAAATACTACTTGTGCAGACACAGCATCAATTAAATGCACATTCATTATATATTTACGAATTCTATATGGCGCTTGTGTAACAACTGCAATCAAATTCGGGTTCATATACTTGTACATGACGGATCGATCGTTCAAAACTCTGCCCTGCGAATGGAAACGTTCAATTGGATTCTTAAAGGCTACCCAAACGTACATTCCAAATAGGTTTGGAGTTGTCTTCCGATTAGTTTCACAAGAAATCCATTCAATTCCGCTGAGGTCTTTTGAGCAATGAAAATGTTATTCCATCAGCCGTGTCATTTGCAATCTCGGGAATGACGTGGATGTCATTATGGTTACTTAGCAGCAATATTCCTTTTATGAAATCTTTTTCATTTTCTCGGAGCATACTCTCATTTGTTTGATTTTGTAACCCATTCTAATTAGTCTATCTTTAGTGGGTTTACCAGTAATATGATTAAAGCTAAAAACTGCACCGCTTCCTGATTCCTTTTCTCTGGCAACAATAGCACTAATCAGCTGCAATGGAAAATGTTTTGATGTGCGTTGTATAATGAGTGTCAAAAAGTATTGCATCCAATGTTTTTTGCTGCTGATATTATCAATACCGAAAAGTTTTCTAGCTCTTGTAAGTACGACAAGCATTTTGTGCAATCCAAAGGAATCACGAACAAGACCTGCTTTTTGAGTTTCTCTTTGGATCGAACATGACATGAAGGAATAGATTTTTGAGTAAAGTACTTTGTCCAGTTATACGACGAATGAAAGCACCAGCAATGTCATCAGGTTTGTTTTTCATTTCACTTTCAATACCTCCTTCTTCGTCCGCCAAAGGTAAATCAATAGATTCTACTGCAACGACATTGACCAAGAACTCTTCGCGAGTCCAACTAATTTTACTTAGCTGAACAGACAGAATGGCCTCATCACTTGTCGATAAAATGAAAGCACAACCTTTGTCACCGTTACGCGCGGATATGCAGTCGAATGAATGCAAGGTTGGCTGACCATAATGACCTTTATTTCCTCACAGGTCTTTGAATTGTAAGCATTGATGGTAAGAACGTGGCTTTCTAGAGTAGCTTGCAAAATGATTTCGATTTGATTATACTCAGCTTTAAGGTAGCTGCCTCCAACTTGCAAGTGGACATACATGAATAGAATCATCAACGGGGACTAGACCTAGATACAACATATACCTACAATAGTACACTGATTTCTTTTCATTAAAATTCTTGGAGCCGTTTCCGAGAAAAATAAGCTTTTACTTAACGGTTATATGACAGGTACCGTTAATATTTGAGCAAATTTTTTTTTTAAATTCCTCTGTAGAATGCCTTGAATCTCATGTGGATAGGTATCGTCCCAAATTCGACAATTTTGTTTGTTCACGTACCCATTCTTCCAGAAGTGGGCCTCATCGCTGAAGATAATTTTTCGATTAAAATTAGGTTCAGTTGCCAACCGCTCCAGAGCCCATTCAGCGAACACACATCCTTGTCTATGGTCGTTTACCTTCAGCTCCTGGGTCAGTTGAATTTTGTACTGGTGCAGGCCCAAGTCAAAACGAAAAATTCGCCAAGTTGTGGTCTGCGAAAGGCCGAGTTCTTGTGAGCGATGCGAAATCGACTGACTCTGATTCTCCTGCACACTCTCAGATCTTGGGTTTCGTCGACGAACGGGTGTTAGTTGACTGCTTACTGAACCAGTGGATTCAAACTACGAATAGTCCTCTTGGTATGACGGTTATGGCGACCGTACAATGGCCGAAGCGCGCTGAACGTTGCCCGAACAGAACACTCTTTTTGATAAAACATTGTTATCATTTGCACGAGTTGTTGAACGCTTTATTCTTCAATCCTTCAATGGTTAGTTAGTAACTAACTAATCATGGATTATTTGAATTCATATAATTAAAAGTACTTATAGAATTTCTTGGTTTTTTCAATTTAAGGTTAATTTTGGTTTGGCCGAAGGCCGTTTACCAGACTGACATTATCCTAGCTTAATACTGTTTTTAGTTTGCATAATAATTAATTCTTAGTTAATTTTTTTTCTTCTTTTTCTTTGGTTTGCTTTAAAAGTCTCCTTCAATAATTTGAGTTCTATATCTCAGTGTGATGGATGCATATTTATATAAAGTTTCCCAACCAAGGCTACCATTGAAAATGCATAATACTTCGCTCATATCCATTGAGTTTTTTTTTCCCAAGAAATCTCACACGGAACTCTCTTAATATGGAGCATCAAGCAATAAAATGGTAAACATCTTCTCTATCCCTAAGGTTACAGAGGTCAGACAGAATTGGAAGGTCGGGTCTATATGGTATAAAGTTTAAATAAATAATTTCCACTCTTAATTTAAATATTAAATTTATCACGTGGAGAGACAGAGGATTAAGAAGGTACGTATTCTCTTGAAGATTAACATTCAGCTGACTATAAACCATTCGATACCTTCATACGTTGCGCGGCTCACTTTATTCAGTAAGTTCCTAAACAAACTCTTTAACTCATCCGGTCCAATATCAGATTGAATACGTATTGTTTCACCGCAACTATTCTCCAGCTCCTCCCACCTTTTGACAAGATTTCCTTTTGACACTATTATTCTCTGGAGCACATATTTGGGTAATCTTCCCTCTTCCATCTCCATGATTTTCAATATATAGTCAAAATGTAGTTTAAGAGTGTCTAAGAACAATGGGGGTACTGACGTTTCCAGATAGAGCATATAATTCTCTTTAAAAAAATACGTCAGGAATTTTTCCACCTCTTCAAATTTGGCATAACCCCAAATTTGTGCCCCGTACAACAATATGGAGGCTGAAGTCGCACGAAATATTTTTATCTTTCCACTTTTTATCTTTTCACCTTTGTAAGTCCATTTCTTATTGCGAGCATATCTACCTCCTCCATCCCTGATGAACATAATTTTTGACTTTTCTAGATTAACGGTCAGGTTCCAGAGATCACAGTAGCTTTCTAGACAATTAATCATTCTCTGCATTCCCTCTACAGATTCCGCAAGCAAAACTATGTAATCGGCAACAATTAGACCTGGCACCTGCATTCCTCCAAACTCTATATCCCTCCTCCAGTTGCTTCCACGACATCGTTTAGAAATAAAATGAAAAGTAGGGTACTCAAGACACATCCCTGCTTGACACGCATTTGCGTTTCAAAGTCTTCCGAAATGTGTTCACCGTCCCATACACATATGACACGTTGTTTTCATACATCGCCTTTAATATAATAATTATTTTACTTTATCCTTCCATGGTGATTTGGCAAAACAGACTGAACAAATGTCAGCCAATTTGACAGATGTAGCTTCAACAAGATGGCCGCTATCAACTGTCATAGGTCAAAAGTTTCTATTGGAAGACCATTTATAATATACCTCGTTGGTACACCTTAAAATTGAACTCAATTTGCCGACATTTAAAATCAAAAATTGGCATTAAACGCGTTCATCGACTTAGAATTTATGTTTCAATTTTTGATTATCTTTAAACATTTTTCGATTGAGAAACTCACCATTACAAAAATCTTGTTTTTACTGAATTTGTCAACAGTTTACTGAAAACCAACTGTTTTGCAATTGATTTAAGTATGCGTTTACAGTTGTAAGTTGTCAAGTCCCAATTTAAAAAGCTTTTATGTATTTACATAACCCCACTGAGATACACCAACATTAATTCATAGATTTTTACTTGCGATTATAGGGACTATAAAGCGCGGAACAGATTGAACCAGCAACAGCACCAGCACCGTCAACAGCAAACAGCACGCTGACCAGCAAAAGAAATTGAAACACATTGCCACCTGCACCAGGATCGTCTTCTTACTTCTTTTGACACTTTGTGTCATAAAAAAGTATACGAAGTTTTCTTTTGCAGTATGGTGCCCCCGAATTTCACTTGCACAAAGTTGGTAGCAATGGAACAGCAACAGGAAATTTAGGACTTTGATCTAACGACGCTGGTGACGTTGCTGGTGCTGGTCTAATCTAATTTGAGCCACTGAAATACATTGGTTCTAAATTAATGGCGGCCGCTGTTGCTGGTGCTGTTGATGTTGCTGGTTCAATCCGTTTCAAGCATAAGGCAAGTTTAGGATTCGTGAATATAAAAAAATTTGAGAAAACAATCAAACATGACATAGCGATCATAGAGAAGACTAAAAAAGTCATTGGCAAAAAATGTCCGTCTGTCTGTCTGTCTGTCCGGATGTATATCGAACTGCAGCCAAAACGGGTTATGCGATTACCTTCAAATTTGGTATTTGTTTATCTTTTGGCATTCCTCAGAGGGGAAATTGAAATTTTATTTTTAGGGCTACAAATTACAGTACTTGCCACACGACCGTTTAGGAAAAGCATATTTTTCTCGAAAACGGCTCCAACGATTTTGATGAAATTTTTTGAGAATTTATTTGTTGGTATTGGCTATCATTTTATTACCACATATACGGGAAAAGTCTATTACCGGGACTTAACGTGTTTTTTAATTTTTGGCTTGTTCGGTAACGGCTCTATGGATTTCTGTCAAATTTAATATTTGAGAAGATCTAGATAGCCAAATTAATTCTGAATATCAAAATTTTAAATAACTTTTTTTTCTAATAAAAAATAATTTTTGTTTTTTTTTGAAAAATCAATATTTTTAAAACTAATCAGAAAAATAATTTTTAATTTTATAATCACATGTATATTAATAAACTCTAAAAAACTGCATACCAAAATTAAAAAAAAAAATTTCAAAAAACAGGATTTTATCAAAATCCGTCCTACAATTTTCGAAATACTTTTTTCATAAATTCTTTGTTATTTAAGACGTGTGATGGCGTACTTCATTTTTACTAAAACCGTTAAGTTTTGTGGTTTTGATAGTTCTTATAAGTTCAAACTGTGTTATTTTCAACGTAAATGTTATTTGTTTTTGTCAAAGATCTTGCCGTCCATTGTAATTATTTATTTATTTATTTATTTGACTATAAATACAGATACATAATTGATCATTGTTATTTGGATTATACAAATAATATTACATTTACATAATTAGTGACGATTTAAATTGAATAACAGTATAATTTGTTTAAATTTCAATGAAGTAAGATTAAAATCTACGAAGGAATTATAATTATTGAACTGTTTACATAAGAGAGAGAACGGTTCATTATTTAAGTAGTTTAAAGTAGTTTCATGTGTTCGCACAATTTTATAATTTCGACTTGGACGGAATGGCACATTTAATATTATTAAGGAAAGCAAATAAGGAGAATTTATATCACCGTTTAAAAGTTTAAATATGAATGCAGCATTGAGTGATGACCTCCTATCCTCGAGCGTATTAAGACCAATCAGTAAAAGTCGCGAACGATATGGTGGAAGATGGTGATGATTATCCCAGTTAAGATGACGGAGAGCAAATAATAGAAACTCTTTTTGAATGGATTCAATGCGGGCAATGTGACAGGAGTAATATGGGCACCAAATTTGGCAACCATATTCCAAGATCGAACGAACCAGTCCAACAAACAGGCTCTTTGTCACATAAGGGTCGTTGAATTCTTTTGACCATCGTTTAATCATTCCTAGACGAACAGAAGCTTTTGCAGTTATAGAGTCGATGTGCATTCTGAAGTCTAATTTTGAATCAAATATTACTCCCAAGTCTATAAAATAATTAACTCATTATATTATATTAACATTAAAGAAAACATTTTTAACTCTAGCGAAGGTCATTACTTTGCATTTCTTAGAGTTCAGTGTGAGATCATTCTTATTACACCATTCCTGCAAATGATCAATATCAGATTGCAGTTGAAGGTAATCAGCATTATTTTTATATGAATATGAAATTTTCGCATCGTCAGCAGATGTATATCACAGTATTTTATCACAGAGGGTAAATCATTTATAAAAATTACGAATAACAGTGGTCCTAGGTGGCTTCCTTGAGGCACGCCAGACTTGACATCTATTGCGTTGGATAAATGAGACTTGAACTTAACATATTGAGTACGAGATGATAAATAACTTGCAATCCATTGCACAAGTTTTGGGGACCAGCCGAAAAGTGAAAGTTTTCTAACAAGCAGCTGATGATTAAGTTGATCGAAGGCTTTGGAAAAGTCAGTGTATATTACATCCGTTTGATGACCATTCATGAATCCTTTTGTTATGCATGATGTAATTTCCAACAGATTTGTAATGGTAGATTTGCCCTTGACGAATCCATGTTGTCTGTCCGATAGATGCGATTTTACACCATGTATCAACTCATGGACTATTATAGATTCCATTATCTTGGGAATAACGCTGAGTTTTGCTATACCTCGGTAGTCACGCATGTTGCATCTGCTTCCTGATTTAAAAAGGGGAATTATAAATGAAGACTTCCAAGCATGCGGGAAAACAGAAGACGACAAAGATAGGTTAAACAAATAACATAAAGCACTAGCCAAGGAATGACAGCAGTTTATTAAAACACAGGAAGGAACATTATCAGGTCCAGTAGAAAATGAATATGTTAGCTTCTTTATTGCACTTGTCACATCGTTTTCTTGAATAAATGGCAAGTCATTTGTAATTCTCATGTTAGAGGTAATTTGATGCAGCCCAGCCAACCCATTATTACATTTGTAGATGCCTTTAAACATTTCTGCAAACATATCACAGATCATTACCCCATCATTTGAAGAAATTTGATCCAAATTCATTTAGGACGGGAATTCAGCTATTTTTCTCTTATTTTTAACAAATTTCCAAAAAGATGAAGGATTCCGTAATAGGTTTGCTTTACTAGCATCCATATTAAAAAAGACACTATCCCAGTGAAATTGAGAAAGTTCCATATTGAGTTTTTCAAAATCAGTTTTCTTGAAGTCAAATTCATAGCAATGATCGTATTGGCTAGCACAAACGGAGGTCGGCATTTCCATTAAAACTTCAAAGCAAGGGTGAAATCTAACATCATCCAATAAAGGGCATGATCTTTGCACCGTTAAGCCATTAACATCATCCGTAAACACGAGGTCGAGAAAATTACCTCTTTCATTTTTAAACGGGTTAACTTGATTTAAGGCTAAAGAGCACATTGAGTCCACAAAAGAAATACTCATTTCTGATGTCAACGATGTAAGTGACAAAAATTTGTCATCTTCTTGAAGAACGTCCTATGCAATGTCTGGTAAATTAAAATCACCAACAAGTTGTAACCGATCGTTGGGATTCATTAGGGATTAGTTGGGATTAGGCACATAAGAGCAAGTACGTGCGACCCAGTCGTGCCCATTTTTTTGGATTTCGCCATTCATTCATTGTAGCACTGTACCTACCACCAATACACCAATTGGCGGTCGAGAAAAATAACATCATAGGTAAATTACTTGAAACCACAAACCTCAAAGCTAACCTTTTACATCAAGCCGGAAACCCACGTTAGTTCAGTTCTATCACCTAAAAATTGAACTCAATTTGCCGACATATAAAATCAAAAATAGGCATTAAAAGCGTTCATCGACTTTATGTTTCAATTTTTGATTATCTTTAAACGTTTTTCGGTTGAGAACCTCACCATTAATAAAATATTGTTTTTTCTGAAATTGTCAACAGTTCACTGAAAACCCACTGTTTTGCCATTGGTTTAAGTATGCGTTTACAGTGAAAGTTCTAAGATGTCAAGACCCAGTTTCAAAAGCTTTTATGAATTCCCATAACCCACTGAAATACACCAACATTATTTCAGAGATTTTTTTTTAGATTTCGCCACTCATTACTTCAAAATAAACTTAAAAAAAAAAAAGAAAACATCCCTTGCGGGAATCGAACCCGCGACCTTTGGATTAGAAGTCCAACGCGCTATCCTCTGCGCCAAAGGGACTGCTGAAGATATGTCTTCCATTTACACACTCGACGTTGGGAGTAAAAATCTCGCATGATACAATCTATCGATAACAACAATGGCACTCGCTTGTTACATGCAACAACAATATCGAGTTGAACGTTGAAAATGATTGTTCAGCAGGCACCCGCACTTTTCTGGTGGATGGATTCGCACTTGAAAGTTGCTAACTTAATTAAACACAAACTTATTTAATGGACTTGGAGCACTTTTAAACAAATTACATCATTCAATCTGACGCATGCACACATTTAACCTCTTGATCTATTGATCCGGGGATTTTTGAGATTTTTTTTTGTACCACAACGACATCCATTATCATCATCATCATCCCCTGAGTTGGGGCAGTTTTTTTTTTAGATTTCAAAGTGAAATGAAAAGAATGAAAATGTTTCGCATATCTTTGCTTACAATCTGCTGAATATCTTCTTTCATCGAACAGAGCCCGCACTGCACAGTCCAAGTCCATTGAGAGCAAAGCGGGGACGGACGAGCTTTGGTGTCCAGAACAATGCAACACTTTTTAGCTCGTCAAGCCATTAAGCAAATGAGTGTACACTTGCACCCCTCCGTCTTGGCAGATCCTTGTCGTCAAGGCAGGTCTTACTAATTCCTCCTGCTATCGCTGGATTCATGCAAAATAAACAGATCTTAATTTCAGATACCGAATGTCAAATCGTGACATATCAATTTCTTTCCATAAGGCACCAAGAAACTACCCCCTGGTGTCTGGGACGGGGGTGCAGAGAGCGCTATTTCTATTGTGCAAACATAGTTTGGTTCGGGCTTCTGGGGTTGTGAGCCTGTGACTTGTGTCTATGTTCGTGTGCCAGGGAATCATGTTAAGTGGGTGGCTTAAGGTATCTCAGCTATCTGATCTGCGATGTGGCTCAGAGTGTCACTTTTGAGTGTGAATCCACCCTCGCTTCAGCTCGTTTGCAAGTGCATGTTATTCTTTTCTTTGCTCCTTTTTTTTGTGTTGCTTTATGTGCACTCTAGCACTGAAGTGGTAGTCAGAGTCATTGTGGAGTGCATATCTCTATCTGGAAGGATCTTTCCATTCGGTGGACGTGTTAGGTTCAATTTATAAAATCCACGGCTAAAGGCTATTCTAAAGGTGCCTGTCACTGCCACTAAAAGTATAAGTAATATGTAGCTTAGAGGGGTGGTAAGTTCAAAACAAGCAAAAATGTATCCAGGTCTTGGGTTGTCTATGTTTGTTCCATAGATCTCATCACGTGACCAACTGCAATTAGTCTAATTTGTGTTGTTGCCAGTTGCTTATTGCATTAATCAAAACTTGAAGTTTTGTATATAAGACGCGGGAAATTAAGTGCGCGCCGGCGGCCGTCAACGGAAGTCGAACATTAGCCTGAGGGGGGTTGATTCGGGTGTTTCGTTTTCGGTTTGATGAATTCGCTGTGCGAGTTTCAACGGAGCTTGTTACTTTTTTTGTAGCCTTTATTGGCTTGTCTGGGGTTGTTGGTAAATGGTAATCACCACCACGATTTGATGATGTGTTGAGTGAAACTCATAACCACCATATCCTGATCATCGAAAATTATGATATGGATTTCAACAAGTGGAGTCGTTTTGTTTTTCATGTGAGGTTAAATGGCGGTAAATCGTTTTTGACACGTAATTTGTCAAAAGTACTACTTTTGTTTGTGACACATGATATGTATGCGCGTGAGGGGAACACGCTTAATAAACATATGCGGGAGATAAGTTAATAAAATTAAAAGTAGCTATTTTTGGCACAGACAAGTTTGTAGATTAAAATAGATTCAAAATAGACTTATCACTAGATAGAATTTTGAATCTTAATAGAATATTTATAGACGTCAAGAGTACCCGGTTTCGTAAATAAGGCGTGTTCCAATATTAGGTCTTGAAAAGACAAATTTAATTAAAGGAAATAATTATCAAAATGATCTTTTCATAGATTCGTAAACTAAAGGTATGCATTTGTGCTACATTTTCGATTTCGGTAAATCCGGAGCGACTTAGGAAAAAAAGAGTAGCTTTAAACGGAGAGGTTTATGGACATTGGTTAAAAAAAAAACAGTACCAATGGGATGGGAAAATGAGGGTTGACAAAACATTCCACATTCGAGTTGTAAAGACCGAATCTGTCCTTAAAAGTACCTACTAACCGAAATAGGATTGAATGTTAAATTGATGAACATTCCTTGAAGGGCCGAGTATTACGGTGAAATTGTTTATAGAGGAAAGCAATTAGCTATTTCACTGGGGCATTGATCGTAGGTATATAGAAATATTGGTAAGAAAGGGAGACCGGAAACCCTTGGAATCAATGTTGTTATGCTTTCTATACTGCCAATGACAAGGTAAACTACTTTCAATCTCTGGTTCTTTAGTTATTTGACAAACATGTTCCCATTACAACTGTCTAAGTGCGTAGCAAAAGCTGTCCCTGGTTTACTTCGGAAGTAAGGAATGCGATTAGATATCGAAGAAAAATGTATGCTAAATGGAAAAACAATACTTCAGATATAAATTGGGAGTTTTTTTGCCGCTCAAAAATAAAGCAACTTTTGTCATTCGCCGAGCCAAAAAACGATTTTTTATATCAAAGCCAGATACAAACCAATCTTCTCGTCGGCTATGGAATAACATTCGTTCTATTGGAATAGGAAGAAAGCAAGTAGTTCATAACATTCCTGACCCAGATAAACTAAATAGGAGCTTTATAGCATGTGGAATTCCACAAACTGACTTTATACAGAATAATGAAGCAAACTTTGTAACAACAACGTAACTAGAATTTCAGGTGGTATCTGAACATGAGGTGCTTGAAAGCTTAAAGTCAATTAAGTCTGATGCAGTTGGAGAAGATGGGGTCCCTGTTAGTTTTATCAGAATGATTATGATCCATATATTACCCGTATTCACTCATTTGATAAACTATTGCATAACATCATCATCATTTCCTGATTGCTGGAAGCTAGCTAAGATCATCCCGATAGCTAAGAACAATTATTCTACTTCGTGCTCTGATTTCCGTCCAATAAGTATCTTGCCTTGTCTGTCAAAGGTTTTTGAAAAGATTTTGGCAGCACAGATCACTAGTCACATTGATCGGTTTAATTTGTTGTCTTTATATCAATCAGGCTTCCGAGCTCATCACAGTTGTCAAACTGCAATGATAAAGGTGCTTGATGATATTCGGATTCAGTATGATCTTGACAATGTGACTGTTCTGTGTTTGCTTGATTTTTCGAAAGCCTTTCACAGAGTAAATCATCAAATACTTTGTTTGAAATTAAAGAGATACTTTGGTTTTCACGACAGAGCAGTGCAATTAATAAAAGATTATTTATCTAATAGAAGCCAGAGAGTTAAGGTTGATCAGGGGATATCTCAATTTATGAATTTGCAAATGGGGGTTCCACAGGGCTCCATTTTAGGACCAATTTTATTTTGTCTTTTTATTAATGATTTACCTAAAGTTTGTTCAAATGTTTCAATTCACTTGTACGCTGATGATGTGCAAATTTATTTGTCTCGCCCTGTTGGCTTACAATAGGATCTTATTTTAAGGATAAATGAGGACCTCCTTGCAATCTCCAATTGGTCCCTAAAGAACGGCCTAACACTGAATTCATCTAAGTCACAATTGATTGCGTTTTCTAAGAAGCAAATAAATACCTTGAATTTACCTTCTGTTTATCTTCTTCAGGTGAAACGTAAGTTTATGAAAAGTGTGAACAGTCTCGGTATTAAGATAAATACTTCTCTATCGGCTGAAGATCAGGTGAATTCTACCAATGGACGAATTTATGTTGGACTGCGCAGGCTTTGGTTGTTTTCAAACATAACCCCCAAAAACACTAAATTGAGACTTGTTAAAACATTGCTTGTTCCTCTAATTGACTATGCCAATGTTGTGTATTGCAAACTTGATTCTCAGCATAAACTTCTTGTCGCATTCAATGATATGATAAGGCAAATTATAAATTGTAAAATTGAAAAAAATAATAACTAATTACTAATTCATGGAAGAATAAAACAGGGTTCTTCGTGTTCTTTATTTAGATTTAAAATATGTTAATATAGTAAGGATTTAAATTGTTATTATGTATCTAGTATAATATTTAATTATTTGATTTTTTTTTTATATAAAATGTAACCTAAATTAACGGTACTATAAAAGACTCAGTCTTATTTGTACACCGATTTGAAATAAAATAAATTGAAAATTGAAAATGGAAAAACTTTCCTTTGATAGCCAAGTGACGTGGAATCCTAATGATGTCCTTGTCTGGATGTCCTTGTCACTGCGATGACTGTACCCGAACGCTGTTAATTCGCACTTCTCAAAATAAATACTTAACAAAACCGTCAGTAAAAAGTTAGTCAACAAATATTGACAAAATTTTTAATTAATTTATAACTAAAAGTTGCCAAAATTTAAGGGCAAATTGAGCAATCGGAGGCGCGTCCACTGCCTTTTAGTCGAAACATTGAACGCGGGGAGTTACAAATCTTAACTATTTGACACTTCAACAATGCGGCCATTTTATTTTATTCTAACGTCAGAGCGTCAGCCCGATGAACCATTACTCTAATCGTGTACCTTATACAAGATTAAGCAGTGGCTTCTCCAGCATTGAACGTCTTTATAAAGGTGCGTGTCCATTTGAGAGTACATTCGCTAGTAAAATCTAGAGAGTTACTCTCAGGTGGCTGTCCATTTGAGAGTAATATTTTGGACATTTTAATATCGCGAGCTCTCTGAAGAATTTTGAGAGTTTATTTCCTGAGAGTACTCTCATAAACCGTGTCCACTTGATATTTTTCTTCTGCTAGTTATTCGTTGGAAGTAGAGAAAAAAATTCTGGGTTACAACATGGATAGACCGTCGACTTATCACCAAATCAGTGCGGGGTCTACTCTCAAAAGTGACAAGTGAGCTTTAAATTGAACTCAATATGTGTGTGTGTCTGTCTGTCTGCCTTTCTGTCTGGGTGTATAAGGAGCTGCAGCCTAAACGGCTTGAACGGTTACTTCCCAATTTGGTATGTGTGAACCTTTTCGTATTCCTCAGAGGAGTTTTTGAAATTTTATTTTTAGGACTGAAAATAACGGTAACTATCATATAACCGTTGAAGATTATTTTTCTCGAAAAAGTCTCCGACGATTTTGATGAAAATTATTGAGAGTATTTTTGTAGGTATTGGCTATCATTTGGTCGAAACCAAATTTACCGAACAAGTCTATTAACTGTTCATTTCGTTTCAACTTTCTTGGTAAAGGCTCATTGGATTTCTGTCATATTATTTCTGCATACCAATGTTTTGCATAATCATTTTTTTCCATTTTTAATTAGATTTTGATTTTTTTTTATATTCTTAAAACTAATACAAAAATAGTTTTAATTTTATAATCAGCTGAATATTAATCAACTCTAAAAACTATGCATACCAAAATCACAATTTCTTTTTCCAAAAGTTCAGTTTTCGAAAAAAATGTTTGGTATTATTTAGTTACATGATGGCGTACTCCGTTTTTAATAAACTGTGTTGTAGTTTTGACAGTTTTCATATGTTCAGACTTCAGAGAGTCTCCACTGCTTTGTTATGTAAACTCTCGACAGCTACTCGCAAAATACGAACCCTGTTGGAATTGTGCGAGCTAATCTCCGATAGTGAACAAAACGTGTGTCCGTTTGCGAGTGACACCCAAAAAGTTGAAATGTCGAGAGTTAATAGTCAACTCTATGACAGCTCCTCTCAAGACTGTGTGAGTTTGTTGTCGAGAGTGGCTTGAGAGCTGCTAGCAGCCTTTTTTCTCTCAAATGTAAGTTATGAATTTGTGCAGATTAAAAATTTTGAGATAACAATCAAACATGAAACTGCGATGATAGAGAAACATATTTGAGTTACTTGCAAAATTCTGTCCGTCTGTCTGTCTGTACGGATGTATTTTGAACTGCACCCTAAACGGTTGGGTCAATCGTCTTCAAATTTTGAACTTAAGGTTATTTTGACATTCTGTAGAGGAGTTTTTTCAATTTTTGTTTTAGCTTAAAAATTAAAGGTACCTGCCATATAACCGTTATGTAAAAACTTATTCTCGAAAAAAAAAATTTTGTGTACTAACTGTAGGTATGCATTATATTTTGGTGGAAAAAAAATTATATGGTGGGTTAAAAACGGTACCTCCCATAGGACCTTTTTTTTCTTTGACTTTCTCAAAAACTGGTTTTCCGATTACAATCAAAATTGATATTCAAGAAGATGTAGGTAGTCCAAGTAACATGGCATTAATTTATTTTCGAAAACTTTTTTTTTGTAATTTTAATAATATTTAAAAAAAATATTTTTTGAAAAATCAATATTTTGAAAACGGTTAAGTGATTTTTTTTAAATTTTGTTTTTAAATGTACGTTATTTTTGTTCTTAAGCTTTTATTCTTGAATTATTTTTTTTTATTTAAAAAAAAGTTCTTAAAAAAAACCGTTTTATTCACACTTTTTAACATTTCTCAAAGAAATAAAATGGCGTTTAAATTATTTCACCCAATACAATTCAAAGTAGTTTATTCGAACAATCAAAAGTCAGAAAAATCGAATAAATGCTTTGATGTTCACTTTAATTTTCTTTAATTTTATTCTACAATGTGACCGCACATATGAGCAAGTACATGTGATCCAGTCGTGCAATTTATTTTTTTTACGAATAACCAAAAATGTATATTATTTTGGGACATTGCAATATATTGTTTGCCTTAATTTTTGATGATGTAAAAATTTAGTCATTCAATTATTGGCCTTGCAGGCCTTCCGTTATTAAATAAAATAAATAAAATGGAAATTGAGACATATTGTGTTTTAAATGCAAATATAAATGGTTTTATCATCGAGGGGAAATTTAAGATCAGAGGAAAAAGTGGCAACGTTCCGTTTCAACAAAACGTTTAGGTTTTTGTTAATAAGGTTTCAAACTTTCTAAAAAAAAGTACAAATATGACTTGGGTATATGATGGCTTTTGGTTTGTTCATGTTTTTGTAATTTCTTATTTCGCTACTACTTTCAACCGCAGCTATATGTTAATTTAACATAAAGTGAAAAAAAAACATTGTTTAAACACAAAATTTTGTTTTGTTTGAGTTTTTTTCGGAAATGACCGAACGTGATTTCCATCGACGTGATTTAGTTAAATCCACTTGATTTAGCTTAATCGTATAATTAAGTATGTTAACCATAAATTTTCAATGATTTATGTATATATTAGATGACTAGCTGTGCCCGCGGCTTTGCTTGCGTATTTCAATTTTTTAAACAAGCGTGACATTCCTAGGTACTTTTTATTTAATCGTCAATGTTAAGATAAATGTTCACTAAAGAAATAAAACAGTAATAAAAGATGATAGTGACGTCAGGAAATAAGTACGACCCAATAAATCGCCTAATTGTAAAAAAAAACTAATATACGTACATACATCGTAGATCGTACATACGTTCTCTCATTTTGCGTAATGTGGTAAGCAAATTTTTTAGTTAGCAAAGATTTAGTTAATTTATTTTAAAAAATGTGTCATATTATGTTACTATGGAGGTAATTTCCTATCAATTAAAAAAAGATTTATTCAATTTCGTAATGTTGTTCTCGCGTGAACCACGCACAGACGAAACTGCTTCAATTGTGTTATATATAGTGATGATGATGATGATGATAGTGATTTGAGCACTTTTTATTTAAAAAAAAACGTATTTGACATCTGACTTTTAAATTCAAACTCAATAAATTTTTCGATGAGCTGATTTCGTGTTTGACCAGCTATAGGTAAATTGTTCGGGTAGATTCTTGCTGGAGGTGAAATGAAATAAATTGTACGACTGGCACTGGATCGCACGTACTTACTCTTATGTGCGGTAAAGCTTTTTATTCGACTTTTGTGACTTTTGATTGTTAGAAAAAAGTACGTAAAAGAGTTTTCAGTGGAAAAATTTAAATGCCATTTTATTTCTATAAAAAATGTGAAACAGTGTGATTTTTTTTCAAAATCGTAGGAACGGTTTTTAAATAAAACTGTTTTTATTTAACAGCTTTTGTTTAAAAAAAAAATAAAAAATGCAAACTTTAGCACACAAATAAAAGTTTTCGAAAATATTTTAAATTAATATTAATTAGGTTACCTACATCTTCCTGAATATCAATTTTGGTTGTAATCGGTTAACCAGTTCACGAGAAAGTCGAATGAAAAAACGGTCCTTTGGGAGGTACCGGTTTTAGCCCACCATACCGTTCAGGCTGTAGTCCAAAATACATACGTACAGACAGATAGACGGATTTTTGCCAGTAACTCAAATATGTTTCTCTCTCATCGTAATGTTATGTTTGATTGTTATCTCAAATTTTTTTATCGTTTTCACATATTTATCTTTCCAAAAAAATTTAACTCCTACAAAAATTTTGTAATTTTTTTTTTTGTTTTCTCAAATAAAACGCGTCTTTTAAGTTTAAGGGTTAAGTTATGTGAAAACCTAATTGTTCCCACACATTGCCCTAGGCTGACGTGTCGTTTGGTTTCGTGTCAGAAATAATAAAACGCTTTGCAGTGACGCAACACACACGCTTTTGCTCGACTCTCCCCCTCATTTCATTGTTCTATTTACCCATCGCCTAAGGTTACAACCGAAACTACCCCTAAGGCAGTCGATTTTGGTTAACATTGTGCTGCGAAATGAGCTATTATACACGTATTTCCATGGCCAGCACGAGCAATCCACAAGGAAAATAAAGTGAACCGACAAAAAGCCAGCAACATATGAAACAAATCCATTGAAGCGAAAACGTGTGTGCCTAATGTGCAATATGCATTTCTTAGAGAAGTCTTTGGTCCTTATAGTGCGGCACGGTTTTTTTTTAATGTGCATTTCACCGCAGAAACACAAAGTTTTGAAAACATGTCTTTTCTGCCAAAACGCTCAATTCGTTCGGAATTAATTTGAGACCAATTAAAAACAAATCGAAATCTCTTTTTTGAAAAATGTACTAGATTTTCAAGGGTAAATAAGAAGATATCCTTCAAAATCTCCAACTAGTGTAATCAAGCCTAAAATTCCCGTCAGGCAAAAGTCCAATTTCGAAAATTTTCTACTGGTTTGCCTTTAATTTTCCATTTCCATATGAAATGCATTTTCTTTTGTTGAATCCTTGCTGATGGTTTGCTCTTGTAATAATCATCCACATTTTCTGGTTCGTGCCATCCCAGGAGGCATCAATCGTAGAGAATACTATAAAACCACCAACCAACAACATAAAACCCGAGAATCAAGCGCAAAAAACTGCAGATCCCCCGCAGCAATCACTGAGGTATAAAAGTACATAGATGAGATGACAAACAGGAGCGCTGAAACAATACACCGTTAAGTTAAGCCATCAGGAGGACATTTTTTCCGGGCACACAGTCATTTTAATGCCTTAAGTGAGATACGAGCAGGATGAATGAAAAGCTAAGTGTTTTTTCTTTAAATAACATCTCTACACACACGTGTGTCTTGTCTTTGGAGAGAAAGGAGCGTTTCAGTCATTATTATATTTTTTTTAAGTCATTTTTTAAAATCTAAAATTTTAGTTCTCCCTTCTTGTTGGGAAAGAGATTTTCGTATTGTTTTTTTGTGGCTTCACATCTCTCCTGGCACATTGGTATATGGTATACCACGACAAGGACTTATTTGGGTTGAAATGGGAGGAAAAAAAAGTTTAAATAAAACACAGCTTTTCTTTTATTGTGTCACCCTAAGTGTTTGGGATTTTATAGGACACTTAAAAAATGTGTGTTTTCATTTTGTTTGCTTTGAATTGAACAATATATTTTGATTTGGATAATGTGAGGTTGGTTTATTGTTTAAAGTCCTCCTACGAGGTTTTTAGTTTTGTTTTTTTTTCATCACAATTTTGATGCAATTTATACATTTTTTTTTTGTATTTCGATGGCCGCAGTATTCATTGTTCTTATTTTTTAATGCTTTGTTGGGTTTATTTAGCTAGTCAAGAACTTTCCTACTAAAGTAAACCATTTGAGATATTTAAAAAACTTTATTAGCGGCTTGAAGTACAATCACAACATTTATGAATGGAACTCGACTTCGGCCACCGCGGACACGTTTGCAGCGGTCGATTCTTTGGACCCAATTTTCGATGACTCGGCCAAACATTTCGGCTGAAACGACCGCTATTTCACGTTCAATGTTGCCTCTGAGCTCTTCCAACGTCATCGGCTTGCTGGCATAAGCCAATGACTTAACGTAGCCCCAACAAAAATAGGCGCTAAATCGCACGAACGAGGCGGCCAATGAACTGGCCCATTTCTTGAGATAACACGCTCATCAAATTTACTCTTCAATAAATCGATTCTAAGGTGTGCTGTGTAGCTTGTCGCACCATCCTGTTGAAACCACATGTCGTCCAAATCCTTATCTTCCAGTTCGGGCCAAAAATAATTGGTAATCATAGCGCAATAACGCTGGCCATTCACAGTAACGTGACGATCGATATCGTGGACGAAAAAATATGGCCAATAACGCCGCTAGCATGCAAACCGCACCAAACAGTTATTTTTTGTGGATGAAGTGGTGATTCATGAAGCAAATGTGGATTTTCACCGGACCAATAACGCATATTTTGCTTATTGACGAACCCATTGGGCCAAAAATGAGCTCTTCATTGAAGATGAATTTGCGATGAAATTCAACAATTCAATGCTCTTAAATTTGCGGTCACCGACTCCGAATTTCGGTAGAAAATTTTTATAATTTTCAGACGTTGCTCGCTCGTGTACTTTACCATGAAGAAAATGTTGAGTTTACTGAAATGATGATTAGTGAAAGGGTGCGTTCATAGCACACCAAACAGTCAGCTTTTGTGGATGTAAATGTAACGGTGTCTCAACATACACTTGAGGATTATCATCACTTCAAATACGGCAGTTTTGTGTATTGACGTATCCATTCAAGGAAAAGTGAGCTTCATAGCTAAACAAAATTCTTATTTTGGGCCCATTCACCGAATCTACGTCTTGCTAGGTGATCCTGTGGTTTCAATTCTTGCACGAGTTGCATTTTGTAAGCACGCAAACCAAGATCTTTCTCCAAAATCTTCCATAAAGTGGATGGACCGATTCGGGTCCTACTCCATGCTACGCTCTACAGTAGCAATGACTTCTTCTGTACGCACTGTACGACGTCTCTATGGATGTGTATTATCATTTAGAGTAAGCGTGATGCGAAAACGTTCCATAAGTTAATCCAATTAATTGTTCTGATGGACAATTATGTTGACCGTAATGTGAACGTAGTGCGCGATACGTATTTCGAACAAAAGCATAATTTTCAAAATAAATTTGCACAATTTGGAAGCATTGTTCAGGCGTCAGTGTATTCATATTGAAATGCCAAACCAAACTAAAAATAAATCACTTGACAGCTGACAAAATGGCCGCCAGTTGAAATAGTATTGCCAACTTAAAGTTCTATACCTTAAAAAAACATGATAACATTGCTCAATGGGGCTTAACCTAGTTTCTACCATAAAATCAACCAAAAGTTTATAATTATATGCTTACAGTAGGTATAAAGAATTGGATTCTGTTTCAGGGCAAACACTTTTTAAAGAAATAGACTTTTTGATGTTTGTACATATTTTTATTGTTTTTTATATCAAACCCTCAGGATAGAGATAGAGATGTTGGCAGTCTAATTATTTTCAGAAGAAGAAGATATTGATTATTTTTTGAGCCCACCCTTGAAAGCCCAACGAACGGCTGACCATGGGAAAAGACATTTTCCTTAGATCGATCCCAATAAATGTAAATGATTGGCCCTGCTTTTGAGTCACTTCTATGCAATAGAAACCGAACATGAAAAAAGCGTGAACATAAAGCATTCCCCATTTTCTACGTAGCGATGACCAGCTATTCCACATCTTGCAAGAGTGCAAGTGCAACTCACTGAAGTGAGTAAAAAATAAAACCACTGACGCAGCGATTATAAAATCAAAGAAAGAAGACATACATTTGGGTATACATGTATGTATGTTAGTTACTTGAAGGGCGTTCTTTTACTAACTATCGTTGACTATCGTTGTTGAGTCAAAAATGTTGGTTAAAGTGTCATTGTTAATATGTTATACCGCAATACATATCCCATGTCACAAAGAGCGCGTTTTTAACCCCGCGTCGAGTACGCGGTGTTGCAATAAATTACAAATTGTTTTTCTGACGCCGCGTTACAAATTTTTTTGAAAATTAAGTCATTTAAATTAATTTTTTTACTTATTTTGTGTCATTCTCATTTTTAATATAGTTTATCGTGGAAAAACTGATATAATCTGTTAGAAAATAATAAATCCTGTAAGAATATAGTTCTGAAGAAGGAGATATGGCAAAAAATCAGAAATGAATTGAAAGAAATTTTACATTTTTTTAAATCAGTTTATCTACATACATATGTACATATATTTTGTGAGAATATGAAAAGCAAGATTCAAATATTTAACGCGCTGCTTACAGGTCTGTGTAACGTTTTCCATCTCTGCGTTAAAACGCTGCGCCAAATTAAATAATCTCAACGTCGCGTTAAATAATCTCAACGGCGCGTAAGAAACGCGCTCTGTTTGACGAAGCCTTTAATTCTCAAAACAATTCAAAAAATAATCCGCTCTAACGCGGCGTAAAAAAATATTATTTGTAGTTTATTTCAACGCCACGTTCTGAAGCCGCGTTGAGCTCGACGCGGCGTTGAAAACGCGCTTTTTATGACGAATCTTTTAAACTTTGACGTTACACGTTTGACGTCATTTGAATAAAATATTCTAGGAACGACCTTAAAAAACGAAAACGATTCACAAACATATTCTTTTAGTAAAAATTTTGCAAACTTCTTTGAAATAAAATGTTTTTTTCATCATCTCGCCGTCAACTCGTATTTTGGGTATACGAAATTACAAATCCGATAGCACCACCAAAGCTAACGAAAAAATGGGCACGACTGGGTCGCACGTACTTGCTCTTATGTGCCTAATTACATTGGAAAGCAAGATCTTCGTGACAGAAACTAGCAACATTTACGTTGAAAATAACACAGTTTGAACTTATAAAAAGTATAAAAACCACAATACTGAACGGTTTTTAGTAAAAATGAAGTACATGTGATTATAAAATTTAAAATAATTTTTTTTGATTAGTTTTAAAAATATTAATTTTTCAAAAAAAAATTAAAAAAAAAGTTATTAAAAAATTTGATATGCAGATATAATTAAGCTACTTAGATAAAATTTGACAGAAATCCAAAGAGCCGTTACAGAGAAACCCTAAAATTAAAAAAAAAAACCGTTACAAGAAAGGTACCGTTAATAGACTTTTCCCGTAAATTTGGTTCTTGTCAAATGATAGCTTTTCCTAAACGGTCATATGGCAGGTACCGTTATTTTTAGGCCTACAAATAAAATTTCAATTTCCCCTCTGGGGAATGCCAAAATAATCACACACACTAAGTTTGAAGACAATCGCTTAAGTCGTTTAGGTTGCAGTCCGTTATACATACTGACAGACAGAAAGACAGACAGACATTTTTTCTCGATCACTTTTTTAGACTTCTCTATGATCGTAATGTCATGTATCATTGTAATCTCAATTTTTTTTATATTCACGAATCCTAAACTTGCCTTATAGTCCCTATAATCGCAAGTAAAAAAGGCTGTTCCACTCCGAACGCCAAACCGTGACAAATAATGACATGGCAGAAATTCCTGCCGATTACACGACGTGACACTTTTAGGACAGACACCACGTCATAGTGACGTCAGAGTGTCACGGCAATGACACATTACAAGGACCGTCTAATACTAGCTTAATACTTCTGTTGCAGTATATTGAATGAAAGGTCAATTAAAGGTGCTAGTGATCCAGATGCTTCTTTACGCCTTCTTATTAGCAGATAACCTCATTTCTCTAACAACTACAAATTAATAAACTTACAAGATTTAGCGATTTATGGAATCTCGTAATTAATGCCTCAAAGTCAAAAATAATGACTTTGAAAGCACAAACAGAAAAAGAACTCTCCGTAAATTTCGTATTTATCTAATACTCGTCCAGCAGGTAAATGATTTAAAAGGGTTACATCTTATAAGGTGCATCCGTGTCCAATATTTCTTATGATAGTCCAGATGAAGGGTCATAATGAACAGAGTTTTTTAAGATGTTCTATCCCCGTCTATTCATAAAGACTAGTTGAGCTGTTGTACCAACTTTATAACAGTTTCCAATAAAAAATTGGAAGAAGAATAAGAAGTCTAATGATTCAGGATAAATATCCCACTCTTTACATTCTTTTTTTAAATTAATCATCCTATTAGCTAGTCAACCATTATATCTGTGGATGCTTTGCTGAGACACTTAAGATCCTAATAAATGTCCTTCTGTTTAAAGAACCCTCACACACAATACTAAAGTATTCACAAAGTCCCTTTTTTTCTCCGCAAATAAAAACGAATACAAATTATTTGAATTTACCCAGGGGCTTCCTTACGTATCTACCTTCACTCCTGAATCCTGAAACTACACGGTTAGTGGGTATTGTATTTCAATTCTAGATTCAATCTAAATGTGTAAATATTGATTCTGATGTTCGTTTTGTTCTTATATTCTAAATACAAAAAATGACAGCGGGGAATCGGTCCACCCTTATGTCAGAACTCAGCTCATAGCTGTCATTCAAAAGCTAACATTTAAAAGTGAGCCGAGTGCATATGAAACACGGTTGCGGTGGCGGCGTGGCTTGGCGGCAGGATCTATTCCAATGAGATAAACTAATCCGAAACCGCGCCACCCGACTGTTGAACTAGTTAAATGATTTGTTAACGCATCCAACGATGTGCGACGTGATGATAGCCTGATGATGATTATTGTCGACATGGCCTCCGGCTTATTTGTCGAGATGATGAGATACTCGCAAACGCAAACACAAACAGAAAAACAGACACATCGACATCCCACAGCAAAACGGATCAAAAAACGAGAGTGAGAGTTGAAGAATTACATCGCTCGCGTGCGATGACAGGACGAGCTGCAATTGCACTCCTGCGCGTTTTGGGGATTTGGTCTTTTGATTTTCTATCTATTTGCCGCTCTGTTGATTTTTGTGTGTTATCTGTGAGTTTTGTTTGTTTTATTATTTAAAGATGAGTTTAGTTGAGATGTAATCGTGTATTTTGCGCTCGATTTGTCACGGGGAATTTAATTTATTGTTTGCTGTTTGGTTTTGTAAGTAGGTAGGAATACATATTTCATCTGTAACATGGATCTTGTATGTTCTAATGGTTAGAAAACATTTTGGAGCTAAATATTTTGAAAATTTCGAAAAGAAACGCAGCTGTGTTTGGAAAATTAATTTTTGATAGAAGTTATGGTAAACATGAACCTTTCTATAACATTCAATTAGAAGTATTCATGTTATTTGGTGGGTGATATAGAGAACTTCGAAAAAATATAATAAATTTTGAGTAAACAAGAAGTTGTTAAATGAAATCAATATTGCTGTAGGACATGAAGTTTACAAGAAACATATCAAACATTTATGTTGTTAATGACATAATCACCCTTCTCTTCTTCCATTTTAAATCGACCGATTCCCGACTGGAATCACTACTCTCACTTCAGTGCACCACCAAAAGGCATGTGGGGTTAACAAATGTGTCATTGTCGTTTAATTTATATATTTTTATTTGATTGTTAAACATATTTAAAGATATTCATTCAACGTCGTAAAACCATCGTAAGCTTGCTAAACGTCGTAAAGCTAACTACGTCGTTAACTAGCTGTCAAAATTTGTATGGAAAATCTTTTACAACAAATAATAAATCTTAGCACATGAATTTGTGTTTTAAACTTGGTCGAAAACGTTTCAAAGGTTGAAAACAAAATATTGTTGTTTCGGAACCGAATAATGAAAAAATCGGTCAGTTCTTCATCATATGAACCAAGTCTTCTATGATCTTGTGGAATCCTCCAACGAGATGCTTAACATTTAAACTTTCAAGTCATTACTGATTTCTTTTTTATTTTGATGTCACTATTTATTCATTAATATTTGTTTATATCTACTCGATAAACAAGTTTGATTATTATTAAAATAAGGTTGACTATTAAATATTTTTAAATACGAGAAAAACTGAGTTATTCTTAAACTAAGTTATAATACAAAATTATTAATTTAAGTTGAATTTGCAGAGTACTCGCCCTCTGGTGACAACGATTTCTATCTGGGATATGCACATGTCTACCATATTTTGTGATTTGAGGTGGATTGGAGCACAAATTTGGAGACGTATTTCTGTCCAACCAACTTTGAGTGCGAAACTGGAAGCAGCTAGCCAAAGACCGAGCTGGCTGGAGAGGCATGGTGGTTGAGGCCCAGGTTCGTCCCGAACTGTAGCGCCCCTAAGTAAGTGTTTGTTCCTCTTCGTTTAAAAGAAACGCTAGTTTGAGACGATCGATTGAGATTTGAGATTTTTTTGATGTCCTCTTATCTCAAGTGTTGAATATTTGTTCGTCTATAATTTTACAAGGTAAGGACCATAATAAGATTGCTGGAGCGGTTTTCTTACTGCATCGTTACGAAGGAAAACATGACTTGAATTTTGGAGGTTTTTGGCTATGAATGTTTTGTTAAAGCCATGGCGTTCAGGTAGGATTAGTTGAAAATTTTGCATCGTGTCTCGGAATTTATTCAAGAAATCATGGCTGGATGTAAAGGGTGTTTTTTTAGACGTGTGGTTTTCAATCTGGCAATAATTTTTTTCGGAGTTGGTCTTTCTGACAGCCGTCACTTGATATATGTTCAGTTTGGTTTGTCATTTCATAATAAATAGACTTACTCCTGAACAACGTTTCCAAACCGTGCAAATTTATTACAAAAATAATGGCTCGGTTCGCGAGACGCATCCCGTGCTGCGTCCAATATTCAGTCGACATAATCGCCTAGCCAGAGTCGGTAATTCGAGCAAACATGGACACGTTTACTCTAGTGGATAATGCGCATCCTCAGAGATGAAGTACAGTGCGCACCGAAGACGCTATTGCTGCTGTGAAAAGCAAAGTATCGAAGAAGACCCGAATGAGTCCATCCGCCATCGCGCGCAACAATTGAAGCTGTGCCCTTCCACTTTATAAAAGATTTTGCGGAAGGATCTTGGTTTGCGGGCTTACAAAATTCAACTCGTGCAAGAATTGAAGCCGAACGACCATCAAGCGTGTCGCACGTTCGGTGAATAGGCCCAAAACGTGATGGCCACCGATCTCGATTTTCACAAGCGATGAAGTTAACTTTTGGTTGAATGGGTACGTTAATAAGCAAAATTGTCGTATTTGGAGTGATCATAATCCACAAGCCATTATTGAGACGCCGTTACATCCTCAAAAAGTCACTGTTTGGTGTGCTCTATGAGCAGAGGGAATCATTGGTTCATATTTCTTCAGAAATGAAGCCGGCCATAATGTGACTGTCAATGGGGAACGCTATAGAGCCATGATTAATGACTTTTTCGTGCCTGAATTGGAGAATATTGATGTACTACATATGGCATACAGCCAACGAAACAATTAATTTATTGAAGGAACTTTTGGTGAGCGCATTATCTCTGGTCATGGGCCTGTGGCGTGGCCTCCAATGTCGTGCGATTTAACACGGCTGGACTATTTTTTGTGGGTTTATGTGAAATTGCTTGTCTACGCAAATAAGCCCTAGACGATTGACGCCTTGGACGAGAATATTAGGCGTGTTATTGCTGAAATACGTCCCCAGTTCCTGCCAAAAGTGGTCGAAATTTGGGCTATTCGGCTGGAATTTATATCAATTTTAAAACATAATGGCAAACCCTTATCTTTATAATAAAGCTAAATTCTTGGCCATAACATTAAAATATATGCGTTTTATTTCTCTTGAAAACTACACGTTTAAAAAAATACCCGTTAGCATCAGCTGATGTGAATAACTCGCGTGGAAGAGTTAATGATGAAACATACACAAGTTCAGCTAAGGTTACTTTGTAGTCTTCCTGTAACGATGATATTAGGCTAAGCAGAACGATTAGGAGTTTGGCAACCCAAACTTGTGTTTCGTGGCGCATTTGATAGCTGTGTTCAAAAGTTCGGTGGAATCGCTCTATTATGCCATTTGCCTTTGAATGATAAGGCAATGATCGGTGTCTCTTGATACCCAGAAGTTTTGAAAGTTTGCTGAAAAGAGAAGATTCAAATTGCCTTCCTTGGTCCGTCGCAATTTGTTTAAGGATTCCGAACTTCGAGATCCATCCAGAAAGAAAAGCTGTCGCAACTATTTGGGCGGTGATGTCTGTGAGTAGAATAACTTCAGGCCATCTTGTGAAACGATCAATGCAGGTAAGGGCGTATGTGTATTCATCTGAATATGGCAAAGGTCCAACTAGGTCGAGATGAACTCTTTGAAATCTTCCTTCTTGCTTTTTTGGTTGCTGATACATGTTTGTGACCATTTACGACAATCCTTCCTAAGATCTGGCCAAATGAAGCGTTCTTTGAGCATCTGGATGTGACATGTTGTGTATCGTATCGAAAACTTGGCGCCGCAGATTTAATGGGATATATGGACGTGCCTCGCCTGTCGAAATATCACAAAAGATTTGGTGGTTGCTTAATAAAAATCTAACGATTTAGATAACATATTAGATAACATATGCAGTCTTAACAGTAGACCAAAGGCCATGCTTGGTCATACATTTATTATAGTTTGGCCTTAAGACAGGAACTAAGAAAATCAAATTTCAGGGCAAAGCGAAAGAACTAGCATTTGGTGGATGAAATGCCTGGCGATCAAAAGTAAGAAAACACAAGAGGTGTTTATAGACTATGAAGAACCCTTCTATTCGGTCTCCTGCCTAAGTTGTAGAGCACCATATCAGATCTATCATGTGTGTCCAAGCAGCCATATCATATGATATGAATCGTGTAGTGTTATCTATATCTAATAGGCGTGGTCTACTGTCAAAATGACATATGTTAATGAGCCTTAACACACAGTCATATTGATTTCGTTCGATAAGTTTCGTTAAGAATTGAGTATTTAGTCTGAATCGCTCTGGCACTTACACATGTAAATTTGACAGCATTGGGATTTTTCTTTGTTTATTTAATACCTAATGTTTATTTAATACCTAATGTTTATTTAAACTAAGAAATTTCCTCTTTTCTATTTCCAAAACTCGAGCCCATCCTGAAGTCCTTTATTCGCGTACTGTCAATATCCTTCAAGTTGACATTTCATTAATTATCATCACGGCATGACTTGAACGTCAAATCAAATTACTTTCGCTACCTTAATGCGTGAATGCATTCATTCATCCACACATTGCCATACCGCTCTCGTCTTCCAGACTTATTCATGTTCAAATCCAAGAACGTCAACAAACTTAAGTGAAAAGCCAGCCATAGTTGCTCCCTTTTGAATACCCAAACTGGCTATAATATTGATTTACCCTGAAAGTTAAATCACAAGGACCAAAATCTCAAACAAAGAAAAGAACAAACCACCAACAGCTAAGGAGAACGACTCCAAATAAAAAGGTACCACCTTACCATTATTGTTCTTCCTTCAATACTTCGCGTCGTCGTCGTCGTCGGTCGGTTGTCGCCATCGTTAGCGAACATCGAACGCCCGTGTCAACATCCGCGCTAAACGCGAGCTCTCATTCCTCCTAATGCCGGTCCTTAGCTGCAGTCCATAGTTATAATGTCAGCTGGGTTCTTCGTTCTTGTATGTTTAAAGCAATTACAAAGACGCGGCAAACATTTCACAACATTCAAGCCATTCATAGAACTCGAAAACAGAACTTGAGGTCTGAGATCTATATAAATCGATTTGCGGAACACAATATAACGAGTTCATTACACAAACCCAAGCAAATATTCGGGGCGGCTTACCTATCCTTTGGAGAGTCCCAGGCACGTCCTTTCGATGTTGCATTTCCTTTTAAAATTTTAAATCCTTCATACAGTTTTACCCTTGTGTGTGTGTATGTTGTGTACTTCATCCTGACAACTATTGTGTTCTGGGTTAGTATTTGCACAAATTAACTGAAGCGTACACTTGATCTTTTTTTAGTGCTACCTTTAGCTGGTTGGGAAAAGGAAAAAAACGTCTTTTTCCGTATGCAAACAGCAGCGGTACCCATGCCATACCCTCCAGTTTAACATGCGGAATTTTCATTGCATTTTGCGGTATGTTCCGTACAGCATTAAATCATTGTATTTACACAGCACAGTTTAAGGAACAGTTGCGGGTTTTAGTTGACACAGTGAGGTCAATCGATTTTGGTTCTTTTTCACCGAAGGACTCCTTAGAGCTGTTGAGGGTAACTCATTACAAGTTTTTTATTTGAAAGTTTAAAGGACAGGTGTTCAAGAGCGTAATGAATGTTCTTCAAATACAATATTTGTCTCCCGAATCTGTCACGAGGGATTCAAACTGAGAAAACTCAATATAACTAATCTGCCTGTAAGTTTTATGTCCAAGTAATACCTCTTATTTCTTTTTTGGATCAGAGCAGAATCCAAACAGTAGATAAGATTCCGGAGAATCATCAAACGATTCTTCGTCATAATTTTCATATTTTGTGATCCGCCGGAACCCGAAAGGTTATTTCAACAATTCTGCTTCTTCTTCATCATCTCCATCATCAAAAAATATATTAAATGCTACTCATATCTCATATCCATATGAATGTCCATGATGAACAAATAACTACGTTTGACTACTCTGAAATTTCTATTCATGACAGTTAAGTGCTCAAGTTGTTTTATAAGGCGTTTTTTTCATTTTTAGTCCCGAGCTGGGCACAGAGCGGTCCCTAAGCTTGCTCCGAATCGAGTGTGACTCGAACGCTCAGGTCTATTAAAAGGCGTTTTTCTTTTTAAGCTCTGAGCAGAGCACGGAGTAGAGCCTGAGCAAGTGAGCAATTCGATTACGCTCTGAGCAGAGTAGGATCAGATCTCTCCGATTAATTAAGAAACACATTTGCGCACTGAGCTGTTATATGGTCCACTTTGCACCTTAAATACAAAAATTTAATTGAAATAATGTTATTTTCTTAGAAAAATTAATTTCAATATTTTATTTCGACCGACGACATTTTGATTTTTGTTTTTCTCCAATCCTGTTATTTGTCAAAACACACAAAATATATGAAGTTGGCCGCGCTATGCCTCTTACTCCATGTGCTCGGTCAATTTATTCTGAGCTCATAGAGCTCGCTCCGAGCTAGCTCCGATTGAAAAAAGAAACACAAGCTGAGTGCTCAGAGAGCTCCGAGTTAAAAAAGAAACACATATCTTTTTTTGACAGGTCAGTGCCCTGCTCTGAGCTTAAAAAGAAAAACGCCTAAAGAAACACAATTGAGCACTGAACTGTCATCATGTTATTTTTTTCACAAAAAACGAATGAAGTTAGCCGCACTCAGCCTTTCCCTCGATGTGCTCTGTTATTTTTTTAGCGAGCTCATCGAGTGAGACTCCGATCGATCGAACTCCGAGGTCCGAGCTAAAAAAGAAACACAGTTTTTTTTTTGACAGCCCAGTGCCCCGCTCGGAGCTTAAAAAAGTAAAACGCCTATAATTAAATCAGAGAGCTCTAAGCATTTTCTGCTCCGAACTTTATTCTGTTCACTCAGACTCTGATCAGTGCTCAGCTCGGGGCTAAACCAAAAAAACGTCTTATACTTACATATGACAAAAATATTACAAAACAAAACATAATTATGTATTTCAATTAATTAACGGTAATATCTGAATAAAGACTGAAAGTTTTATTTCTGTAGGGCTTGATGTCGAATTAAAAAGCCAGTAATAGGTTCATTAAAACCGTAATTAGGTAGTTCTATATGAAGGCACTAAAATAGTTCTATACGATTTCTTAAAGATCTTTCAGGAATATACAAGAGCATAAGAGAAAGCAATTCACTACAAATTATTCTATTGTCAAAAACATCTTTAACAAATAAAATACATTGAGTATTTCTACGACATTTAAGAGTTTTCAAATCTAAAGGGTGTTTTTTCAGAGGTATAGAACTTGGAAATGGAATAAAACAAGGATAATATTTTTAAATTGACATGAAATTTACTTTATTCAAAAGATAATCTTCTGGCATTATAACTTAAATATAATTTCCGGCATTTGACCGCCACAGCTGGCTCGGGCGTAGTCTAAACCCCTGAGGTCTAATTTTCGATGACTTTTTCTAACATTTGTGGCCGTATATCAGAAGGAACGCGGCGAATGTAGTCCTCCAAGTGCTCAATCGGGCCTGTCGGCGTAGACTAGTAACTTTACATATCCCCACAGAAAATAGTCAAGCGGCGTTAAATAGACCGATCTTGGAGGCCAATTCACGGGTCCGTCACGTGAAACTATGCGGTTACCAAACATTTCCTTCAATAAATCAATTGTGGCACGAGCGAACATCATGGTTGTTCAATTGATAAACGAAAAAGTCAGTAATCATGGCTCTACAGCCGTCACCATTGACTGTAATTTTCTGGCCAGCATCGTTTTTTAAAGAAGTATGGACCAATTATTCCACCAACCCATAAAGCACACCAAACAGTCAGTTTTTGTTTATTGATTCAACTAAAAGTGAGCTTCATCGCTAAACAAAATTCGCTTATGAAATTTGGGATCAACGGCAATTTTGTTTTGGGCCCATTCACAGAATCTACGCCTTGCTAGGTGATTCTGTGGCTTCAATTCTTGCAGGAGTTGGATTTTGTAAGCACGCAACCAAGAACTTTCAGCAAAATCTTCCATTAAGTGGATGGACTTGGACACATGTGACGTTGACAATCAAAACGCCCCTATAAAGGCGTATGGAGTGTGATATACCAAAATTTGCGCATGAAAGCGAGCTACCAGATGATGTAATTGTGTTTCAAATCAACTTATATAAGGAGTTAAAAACATTTTAAATTTGAGCTGCTAAATATGTTTTTTTTACAATCAAAACTGACCTATATTTCATACAAAGCTAGCTATTTTCAAAACGGTTCTAAATATTCTGTTAAAAAATAAATATATGGAATTTATTTCCAAAAGGGGGCTAAAATAAGCTTGCGCCCCAAAATTTAACACTTTGTTGTTGTTCTGTAAACAAAAATCTTTCAGTTTGCCGTGTGATCTTCTATCGACTGGTTGTTTTTCGTTTCGGTAAGTTGAGTGTCATCAGGAAAAAACTATTTTATATGAAATCTTTAATCATATTAGGAAAAATATATGATTCACTTGAACGGACTGCAATCGAAAGCCAATCAAAAGCACAAGTAGTAAATAATGCTTTGGCCAAGAAAAAAAAAAAGTGCAACAAGAAGAAGCCATCCCCCTCCTGAAAAGTATTATGATATTTTTAGTGAACACGGAATTGTAAAAAAGATTGGAACGATAGAATGCCCTTTAATGAACTGGAAGGAAGCTGCCCAAGAAAATTTTAAGCCAACCAGTAAATGTCATTTAAAATTTAAGCCCACTAAACGTTTTGTAGTAACAAAATAAATGGCATTATAAAAATTAGATGCGAGATGAGCTACAAATCTGACGTTGGAGTATCAAGGTGCATTATGCATCCAGGCAAACGAATTGATCTCATGGACTTAAGTCTTTTGCCTTCAGGGTTTTCTAATAAAGCAAAGAAGAATGACGTCAACAAACTCCTAAAACAACACTGTGGGCAAAATTAGAGGGAGATGGAAGATTTAAAATTCTATAAAGAGATAATGGATGCAGAAGTTTCGCACAATCCTGAGGAGGAAGACGATGATTGTGAATTTCTCAAAGAAACAGTACTGCTGCGTTTAGTTTTCAATATTATTTCTTCATACTGTAACTCAAGTTCCTTTGGTAAAACAAAAAAAAAAAAAAAGCTGTGAATAGTAACAGTCATTATTACATTATTTATTTTGTTTATATTTTTATTTATAACCGCCAATTGAATTACAATAGATTCCAATTGCAATTTTATTGTGCATTCACGTCTCTTTTTTTATTTTACATAATTTTCAGAATCAAAACGGTACCTACCATTTCGAAAACTGATTTTCAAAATGCACTAAATATTTTTTTAAAAAGCAAATCGACCTAAAAAAATATCATTTTATTCTAGGACGAAAATCAAAGGTCCTTTTTGTTTATTTTATTGATCAATCTAATCGTGGGAACTTTCACAAATTAAATAAAATTAACTTCGTTTAAATATCTAGAATATTTTGGAAGTTATAGGATTTTGCCCTTTTTCTCAGTTTCAAGTTCAGATTTTTTAGGCTCTGTTTGATTGTCAACGTAACATTTACCAGTTGTGCTCTGCACGACTCTCATCTTATCTGACTTGGTGTTGCTTTAATGAATAAAGCTATTCTCAGGCTTGTCTCAAAAAAAGATTTGATCAATGATTTTGTATGGCCGGAATTATGGAAGATATTGATGTGGTCAACGTTTATTTTTAACAAGACGGAGGGCGGGGGGCGGACGCCACGCTACGTGACACACAAGCAACAAAACAATCGCAATTTTACAAAAAAAGATTCCTGACCATGTTATATCTCGAAAAGAAGATCACAATTCGCCACCGAAATCTTGTGATTTAACACTTTAAGACTTTTTGTTTTTGGGGCCACGTGAAAGATAAGTTTTATACCAATGCTCCAAAATTGACTCAAGACCTTAAAGATGGAATTCGTGAGCCGTACATGTGCGAATTGGTCATGGAAAATTTCATAAACAGGATATGGTGCTGCAACCGTAGTCGTGGCGGCCATTTTCCATTGTTAATGGCATACCTCCTTCCTTTCTCTTAAAAAATACTCATTTTTATATTTTTGTCAAAATGAAACCTCTTATTGGGAAACCCTTTATAAGCCCGTTTATTCTTTAGGGCTTAGGATAATGATGTCAGTTATGAGAGGATATCTGTGAGAAGGATTCGTGTTCAATATTTAAACAAGAACTGTACATTTCTGAGAGGCGTATGTGAGAGAACCCATTTCTGTTGCGTATGAGAATTTTTAACGTAAAAAAACATTGACAGCAGAATTTCTCAATCCAGTAGAATAAAGTAAAAAAATATAGCCTTCTACCAGAAGCCACCTTTGTAGGTATGTATGTAAACGAAAAAACTTCTCAGCTCTCATGAGCCGTCAAAAAACTTCGTTCTCATGAAGTAATTCAAAACCTAAAATTATATTTAACTTTAAAAGCATTTTCAAATATAAAATCAAAGCCTATAATTATGTTATACAAAGACCAACCCCCCAACTATATTTATACTCTTCAGCTCTTGGTCCATTTAGCAAAAAAAAAAAAAAAATGAGCAGAAACTCAAAAAGGTAATAACACAATACAATGTTTCCCATGGAAAACAATGCAAGTGCTGCACAGAACATAGAACAATACTGCAAAAAACCCAAGTGGTCCATTTTAACAGTTTCTCTCTAAGTCAGCCTTATTGCTTAAAAAAGGAAAAAAAAAACTGAATCCAACTAGCTGTACCAGACACATGACGACGACGACGGACGGGGTGAATCTCATCAAGCCCTTGACTATACCCGGATGGCTGCGAAAGTACATACTTCTTTATTCGTTTTAGACGCGTCGTCCTCCTAACAACATACACAAGGGGGAGGGTCAGACCTGGCAGGCTACAATATCTAGGTCGGCCCTTGTTGTTTTTTTTTTTTGCTTCCTTTTTTAAATATAATAATGCACTGCGTTTACGTTCTCGCACCCCTAAATGTTTCAACCTGGAAACCCTACCGACTGGCAACATTGTACATAATTTTTTTTTATTTTTCAATAAATGTTATGTTTATTATTACCAAACTTGAAGTTTGTAATACTTGAGAGCCATTTTTTTTTTTTTTTTTTGAATTTGAAGTACCCGGACCGCAGTACAATTTTCCACGCTGGCTGGCTGGATGAAGAGGAGGGGAGGAAAATTGTTGGTAATTGCAGTTTGAACTAAACAAATCACACATCTGCTGTACTGCAATGATTGCCAGAGTGTCTGGCTGGGCATTTTGAGGTAATCTGGAATCGCAAGGCTTAATACATTCTAAGGGTTCTTCCATTTTTTGTAGTTGTTGTTGCATTCTCGTACACCAGGGACCTCGTTCATTTTGCCCGTTCATGCTGAGCAAATTGGTGCTTAATGCTGTATATGTACTTAGGTCATGTACTTTTATATCAAAACTATTTATATTTGTGATCTGAGCATCGGATAAGCCAACTAACACAGCAATGCAGTGATTATGGAGTCAGGAGGGTAGTAGTTTGGTTCAAGGCCCAGGTGCAGTGTTACGTGGGGCGCATATTTCTTTTTTGTACATATTTTGTTTATGGCGAGAAACTTAGATTTTTACTGAGGGAAATGTCACCTTGATGGCACTATGAGCACCTTACCAAAACGTAGGAGCAGGGCCCCAAACATGACTATGCAATCCTATTGGGGGATTTTAACCTAAAATTTGGGAGGAAAAATATCCCGCCATTCCCCAGGGAGTCAGAAGTCATGGTTGGCCTCATCTTCGATCAATTTTTGGGCATAAGGCTTTTATTATAAAGCCTTACCATTGAAATAGGTGAGCCTTAAACCACCTAACTGACTAATCCACCCCTTGTGAGGGGTTGTTTCTTCTTTTCACAACTATATGCTTCTGCTCGTCTTTTTTAAGGCGCGAATTAAAAAGGAACATACGTTTCTCTTCATATAATTTGGATTTGTTGAGAGTGATACCTATCAGCTTATCTGCGTTTATTTTTTGTTTTTTATGTTCAGCAAATAAGAAGACTTAATTTAAAAATTGTGCTCAGCTCGAAGCACTACGTTATTCTCTGCTAAAAGGGGGCGAATGAGGGTGTTTCAATACGTGCAACATGCTTGATTAACTTCTGTTGGTGCACACGGGTCGGGTATGTTTTATGAACTATTATGGTTGGTGTTTATTTTTTGTATTTAAATATATGCGGGTTGTTTGATATGCGGAATGAAAGATTTGTAAAACTAAAAAATTACATTTAAAAGGGTAGTGTATAGTGGATATGTTACGCGTGCCTAAATTCATTCAATGATATGCAAAACGTACAATTATGTACTTCCAATTTAAGTGAACAAAACACCCATTTGGCAATATTATAGTCTCAGAGGAGAGAGGATTTTGAAATATAAGTTTTGAAAACTAAGATAACTTTCATATTCATTTAAGAATTTTTACTGAAAATGGAAATCAAAACTGTACCTTAACATGGAAAAATCTCTGTAACCTCAGATAAATAAAACCAGACAATATGTTTGATGTTGTGTTTTTTTTGTGGCTATGTTATGTCTTATGTGGCCATTAAAGTTGAAAAGAAGACTAGATTCAAAAAGATGTTTTTCGTATAGAATCGAATTCTTAGGTACAAATCAAGAGGTTTTCAACTGCTCCACTTCCAGGCCAAATTGACACTTAAAAAATAAATAAATGAATTTATTGGCCCGACAGTTCCTTAAGGAGCCAAGGCCTAGTGACTTATACTCTCAACCATTCCTGTGTGTGTTGTTAATCTTCAAGAATGGAAGGGACCTACAATTTACCGCCGAGTCCGAACGTCTACATGCACTTTTTCGAGAAAAAATTTACTCTTGGAGGTTTTGTCAGTTCCTTGCAAGAGGCAATACCCCGGAAAAAAGGTGACTATGAGCTGGATTCGAACCCACGCTCATTCGCTTAGCAGTCCGTCACACTAACCACTAAGCCAGGGGAGACTTAACAGTCCTCAATCGAAACTACCAACTAGATTTTTGTAAATTTACCCGATTCATCATTAATCTTATTGATTTTCATGTTATTTTTTATCGACCGAAAAAAAACCGAGGATAGCTTTTATCTTTCTTATGATTAGATACCAACCAGACATGTTGACAGTAATTTGAGGCCGGTGCAGGGGAATAAGTCTCCGGGAACTAAGGGCCGTTTTGTTCACTATTGTTCAACTCGCTGATATATCAAAAGTTAGCCAACTTGGGAGTTAATATCAACTCGAGAGCAGGCAAGTCGAAAGTTGGTTTTGTTCACTCAGTTGGCCTCAAGTTGGCCAACTTGCAGTTTCGAAAAATTCCCTGGGGTATTTGTGACAGATGACACATACACATAATATGTCAAACAAGGCTTTATTTACATGATTCCTATTTTCAATTGTTTTTTTCAATCTTTTTTTGACAAAAATGGTAAGGGGTGTAGAAAAGTAGGAGCAATGAAGTAACAAATGAAAGAATAAAAAATTCAACATTTTCTTAGGTTTGAGCTTTGACGTTTCTCGTTTGAGAAAGAAAATTCTATACACAAACTGAAAAAAGAATTTTTTTAAATTTGAGAACAATTCCCAATCATGTTATTATTGGTGGTGGTTATTCTTGAAATTAATACAACATAAAATTCATTAAATTAATAAAAAAAAACTTTATTTTCTGAAGATTCGAGCTGCTTCTGCTAGCGCTTAAATTTTAATGTACAGGAATATTTAATTTTATTTTAATTTCACATTTTAATAACTTAATATAACTTATTTTTAGTTTAAGATTCAATGCGAATTTGATTGCTTTATAGAAATACCTAAAATTTTGAGATCTTCTTTTTATGTGACAAAATTCAAAAGAGAAAAAAGGCGTGAGTACAAAAAGTAGATGAAACAGATGTATATTCATTTTACATTATTTTGTCTCGCTTTTGTTATCAATTTCATTATTTTAATAAAGCCAAGTTCGCTTCAGTAATGACATTGTTATCTATACATTCTCTATAGTACTTTCATGGATGTCATTTCACCTCTGCCATCTTCATGGTTTTGTAGTAACTACATAACTCGTAATATTGAAGACGAGAATATTTACCGGTATTCATTACGCATTTGTTATAGTCCGGGCCAGGTGAAAATTTGGTAAATCTCAAGCGATAATTGGTGAATAGCATCAGGGAATAGTATTATAAAACCTTCAAAGTATCAGCTGACGGTCTTTCCAACAAATTTTTTTTTTTTAGATTAGATTATTTTTATTACATTCGTTATAATTTATGTGCAATTGGTCTTAAACTAACTTATAACTAAAATAAATCATGTCGGCTCAACAACAGGGGCCCGACGTACTTCAGCTGACTCTATGCAACTTTTACTTATAACGGGTCCGCCAAATAACTTCTTTTTTTTTGAAAATGCTACAAAAAAAAACTACTGAATATTTGCTCAAATTTCTTTTTTATTTGAAAGTACAATCCTTCCGGTTAATAATGGAAAATAATTTTATTCAAATGGCTGCCTCGGCTGGCCATGCAGTAGCCTACACGATCGGTCCAATTTTTAAGCACATTATGGATTGTGTGCAGCTGTATTTCACCAATGGCTTCACGAATATTGTCCTTTAAAGCGTCAATTGTCTCTGGCTTGTCGGCGTAACACTTATCTTTTACGGCACCCCACAAATGATAGTCCAACGGTGTCAAATCGCAGCTCCGAGGTGGCCAAACGAAAACATCAGCTCTGCGGCTGATTATGCGATCTTCAAAAACAGGGCGCAAAACATCGAGTGTAGCTTCGGCTGTGTGGCACGTAGCGCCGTCCTCTTGAAACCAAATTTTGCCAATATCCTCCTCTTCAATTTTTGTGAACAAAAATTCGTTCAACATGGCCCGATAACGATCGCCATTGACTGTAACGGCCACTCCGTGCTCATTTTCGCCCAATTATGCCTCTGGACCAAAATCCGCACCAAACTGTGACTCGTTTTGGGTGTATCGGCTTTTCAATGTATGCGTGAGGGTTTTCTGTGCCCCAAATGCGACGATTTTGCTTGTTTACATACCCGCCAAGATCAAAATGAGCTTTATCTGAAAAGATGGTTTTTTTTTGGCAAAATCGGCATCTTCTCTAAGTCGATCGCAGGCCCACTCAGCGAAGCGAAAACGCATTGGGTGGTCAGTTGGTTTCAACTCCTGAACCAATTGGACTTTGTATGGCGTCATACCAAGGTCTTTATGCAAAATTCGTCTCAATGATGTCTCCGAAATGTTCAATTGTTGAGAACGACGGTGAATTGATGTGGATGGCGCTTCACGCACACTTTCTGCCACAGCAGCAATATTCTCGGGTGTACGCACTGTTTTTGGCTTTTCACGCTTTGGTTTATCGATGAGGATGCCAGTTTCTTTCACTTTTTTCACAAGATAACGAACATACGGAGCTGACGGTGCTTCTCTTCTTCCAAAATCCGTACGCAATTTTCGCACACATTCTGCAACATTACCATGATTTTCAAAGTAATGTCGCAATATTTCCCAGCGTTATAGGACAAGCGTACGTCAGAACGGGACGGATCAGCTGTTTATAGATGAGGAGCTTAGTTTTAGTGCTTAGTCCGTTTCTTCTCTTAAGAAGCGGGTGGACCAGATGTAGGAAGAAGTTATCTTAAGCATAAATGAAGCGTGCTTGTTGAAGCGGTTAGTGAAATTCACTCCAAGGTATTTTGCTGTAGTCTTTGTTCTTATCACTGTGTTGTCTGGCAGCTTGATACTGTTATTATCACAGCGTGGGGTTGGGGTTGTGAAACAGATAAGCTCGCTCTTATCGCTTTTTATCTTTAGTCCCCATTTAAGGTAGTAGTCCCCCAAGTTTCTTATGTGACCTTCAATTCTCCTGGCTAAGATTTTTGGTGAAATAGATGTTGCATATGTTAAGGAGTCATCGGCATATAGCTTCCTTTTCGTCCCTGGGATGTTGGTAGGCTCGTCAGATGTATAAAGGTTGAAAAGTACGGGGCCCAACTTGGAATTTTGTGAATAGTCTTTGTTTACCTGTACATAAAAGGATCTGTGGGTTAGAACATTTTTTGATTAATCTTACCAAGGGTTCAGGTAGTTCTAGACTTGACAGTTTAAATATTAGTCCTTTTATTCAAACTGTGTCGAAGGCCTTTTCTATGTCTTATAAACAGGCGACTGTCGTCTCTTTCTTGTTAAGTCCGTGTGTCACGTCGGAATGCAGTCCAAAAAGCGGATGGATGGTGGAGGGTCGTGCTCGGAAACCATACTGACATTCAGGTATGATTTCCCTTTTCCCGAAGAAATGATGAAGCTTTCTTAGGATAAGCCCCACCAGGATTTTGCTGACACGGAATAGAAGCGAAACTGGCCGATATCCCTCGACGCTAGTCCTGTTGGTTTTCTTCGGAACGGGCACCACTTTAGCCGTCTTCCATGTTTCGGGAAAGTAGCTGTTATTAAGGCAGTTATTGAAGATGATCGTCAGCAGTAGGATGGCGAGATTTGGTAGTTTTTTAAGCACAAAGTTAGAAGTCCTATCATTTCCTGCTGACTTCTTAGAATTTCCTCCGTCGATTATGTCAGTTACTTCCTCGATAGAAGTAAAAGCACGAGATACAACTAGCTGACATTTATATTTATTTATAGTTGCGTATAAGCTACCATCAGTCTAAATTTTAGCTGAGAGGAAATCACTGAAAGTAAATTTTTTTTTTGCAAGTTCAAGCATGCAGTTGACGCATAATCCGCCTTGTTACAGCCAGCAGATTTTTTTTTCTTTTGACAAATTTTTAGTCAGGAGGAAATTACTAGAAAAAAAAATTATATTCTTCGTGCGTAGAAGGCTACAACGAACCATCCCACCAACGGAACCGCAGCTGACGTTCACGAGGTTTTATAATACTATTCCCTGATGCTATTCACCAATTATCGTTTGAGAGGAACTTGGTCATGGAAATCTGTCACTGGCTCCCGGACTATAAGCTAGTAAGTGACTTATGAATTAAAAGAAATTTAACTTATAAGTTAGTTGGTGAGTTATGAATAAAAAAAAAAATTAAATTCATCAGTATAAGTTGTCGTTGGGCTCGCCGAAAGCAACTACAGATATTTTTGGGGTGTTGTTTAAATAAATTGCACGACTGGTTCGCAAGTACCTACTTGCTCATATGTGCGGTTACATCGTAGAATAAAATTTTAATAAAATACACGACTGGGTCACACGAACTTGTTCTTATGCTAGATAATTGCTTAGTGGCTGCATATGTATGTACATATATATTAAAATTAAAAATAATATTTTTTTTCGAAAATTCTTTCATTTTTACTTGCGATTGTAGGGACTATAAGGCAAGTTTAGGATTTGTGAATATAAACAAATTTGAGATAACAATGAAACATGACATTACGATCATAGAGAAGTCTAAAAAAATGATCGAAAAAAGGTCTGTCTGTCTGTCAGTATGTATAACGAGCTGCAGCCTAAACGGCTTAAGCGATCATCTTCAAACTTTGTGTGTGTGATTCTTTTGGCATTCCCCAGAGGGGAAATTGAAATTTTATTTTTAGGCCTAAAAATAACGGTACCTGCCATATGACCGTTTAGGAAAATCTTATTTTTCTCGAAAACGGCTCCAACGATTTTAATGAAAATGTTTGTCTATTTTTTTTGTTGGTATTGGCTGTCATTTGATTAGAACCACATATACGGGACCTTTCAGATAACGGTTTTCTTAATTTATGGCTTTCTCAGTTACGTATCATTGGATTTCTGTAAAATTTTATGTTCTAGAAGATCTAGGTAGCCAAACTAATTCTGCATATCAAAATTTTCAATAACTTTTTTTTCTAATTAACATTAATTTTTGAAATTTTTTTTTTTGAAAAATCAATATTTTTAAAACTAATCAAAAAAAATTATTTTAAGTTTTATAACCACATGTATATTATAAAAATCTAAAAAACTGCATTCCAAAATTTAAAAAATATTTTTTTTTCAAAAAACTAAAAATAAAAAACAGGATTTTATCAAAACCGGTCCTACAAATTTTCGAAATATATTTTTCGTAAATTTCCTGTTATTTAAGACGTGTGACTGCATATTTCATTTGTACTAACACATTACATTACATATTGATCTGCTCCGTAGATAAATCTACGAAGCAGAGACACTTTTGAGCACTGGCTACTGAGGCCATCGGCTCAGACAATTACAAGACAACACACAAGACGACATTGATACAGGACAGAACAGAAGATAGAAAGAGAACGGAAAAACAGAAAACACATAACACATGTCAACAGCACGCAACTGGTTTTGGGACGGTCCTCCATCTTTCCACTAACCACGCGCAACGATGCTTGATTTCGCTGATCACACGGGAAGCGATGTCATTTGTTCTAAAAACCGTTAAGTATTGTGGTCTTTAATACTTTTTATAAGTTCAAACTGTGTTATTTTCAACGCAAATGTTACTTGTTTTTGCCAAAGATCTTGCTTTCCAATGTAATTAGGCACATAAGAGCAAGTAAGTGCGACCCAGTCGTGCCCATTTTTTTAATTAATTTTAGAGTTTTTCTCGGAAAAATTAAGTATGCAATAAAATTTGAAAACTAAATGTCTATCGAGGAAAAAAAATATTGAAAATCGTTCGACCAGTTTTTTTTAAAAGTCGTTTTTTTGAAAAACTTTTAAAAAAATATTTAAAATTTTTTTTAGTATGTCATTAAAAGAAAATCTGTAGTTTTCAACTGGGAAAATTATTAAAAAAAAATTCAACCAACCCGTTTTCAAAATATTTCGAAAACCAATTTTTTTTACAAAATTTAAAAAAAATCGAAAAAAAAGTTTTTGACATTTTTGAAATGCAATATTGATTGAATTATAAATGACGTCCTGTGTGCGAAATTTTATTGAAAATACGGTGGATTAATCTGCTGGACGCAGAAAAAAAATTTGAAGTAAGGACACTTATACAAAGCCTTACAAAAAGACCTAGGCCGAGCCGAAAACCAAAGAAACTTATCAAGAACCTGACGAATTTTTTGATTTCGGTGATGTGAGCAACAACAGCGTTATAAACTCGCTTATCCCACAAGAATCTGAGGAAACCGAGCTTATGAAGTTTTTAGTGAACAAATGCTCTAATTTAGAAGATAGAGAAGGTAAGATCGTTGATTTTAAAATACAATACAGCCTTGCCGTCTTTTTCCCGCGTAACTATGCTCGATTTGCCAAGAAACAATAGGATAAGGAACAAAATTTTTAAATGAGGGTTATTTGCAAAGCAAATTCAGAGAAAAAATTCAAATAAATTCAATTTTTTTTTTATTTATTTTTTTTTTATTTTTTGAAAAAAAAATTGTTTGTGATCACATTTTTACGTGTGTTGGTTTTTATTTGTATTCTTGTTTCATGGATTTTTTAATTTAATTTACCTATATTTAAATAATAAATATTTAAAAATCTTTTGGTTCCTGCTTAGTAAGTATTATAGCTTTCCAATCTGTTATTAACTTTCAAACGTTGCTTATAAGTTACAAAATTGACATGCTAGCTTTTAATATTCCAATTCATAAGCTCACTATTAATAGAATATTTTCTTACAGATAATTCATAAGTCACCAACTTACTTATAAGTTATTTTTTTTTTAATTCGCAAGTCACTAACCAGCTTATAAGCTAAATGTTTTTTAATTCATAAGTCACTATCTACCTTATGAATTAAAGGTTTTTTTAATTTATAAGACACCAACTAACTTATAAGATTTTTTTTTTAATTCATAAGTCACTCTAGCTTATGAATTAAATGTTTTTTTAATTCATAAATCACTAAATAGCTTATGATTTTTTTTAATTCATAGGTCACCGACTAGCTTGGGAATAATTAATGTCAAGAGTTAAGCTAAGAAGTGATTGAAGCTTTTGCAACCCTGAGTGAATCATATATTTTTCCTAATATTTTGATTGAAGACTTCATATAAAATAGTTTTTTCCTGATACCAGTCGATAGAAGATCACACGGCAAACCGAAAGATTTTTGTTTACAGAACAACAACAAAGTGTAAAATTTTGGCGCGCAAACTTATTTAGCCCCTTTTGGAAATAAATTACATATAGGTATATTTATTATATTAACAGAATATTTAGAGCCGTTTTGAAAAAAAAACAGCTTTGTATGAAATATAGGTCCGTTTTGATTGTAAAAAAAACATATTTAGCATCGTTTTGATCCTAAGCTCAAATTTAAAATGTTTTTAACTCCTTATATAAGTTGATTTGAAACACAATTTTTTCATCATCTGGGAGCTCGCTTTGATGCGCATCACACTCCATATTGAAAAAAATGCCTTTAGGGTCGTTTTGATTGTCAACGTCACAAATGTCAAAGGTCAGAGCAGATTAGAACAGATAAAATATCATTCGTAATGTGACAGAAAACAAAAACAGTTCGTACGAGTATTTTTTCCTTTCTTCGTCAATACCTAATAAAATAACTAAATAATACAAATAATTGAATCAAAATTAGGTAAAAATCCACTTTTGGCCGGGCTGGACAGTGATTCGGAGGGGAAAAATACTTCATCCATTGATTTTTCTTTCAGATTCTTGAAGATTATTTATGCTTATAATGATGTATACAATATAAGTATTTGTAATTTAAAAAATCACTCGTTGAACAAATTATCACAGAAAAGCTTACATCTGGATTTTCACATTTTCACTTCATTCACACTGCTGACTGCTCCTGCTTCCTGCTCTTATATAATAGCTGCTGAACTGAATGGCAAATTCGAAAAGTTTTAGAGCAGAAAATCCCTCATTGAAATTGAACTGCAAAATCTGGCTCTTATTTGGCTAGAGCAGTCAACTAGAGGTTAATTGATTATTAATTAATATAGATAAGCTCAAGTTAGGCACAACTGAAATTGGAATAAGCGGTCCGTTACTTAGCGATAAATGAGGAATTCATATCTTGCGCCTATAAAAACAGATTGATCTATTTCGTTAAGTTTTTTAGGTAAGTTTTATAACGGAACAAAGCTGCGCTAGCGTCCTAATTTTGTTTTGATATAATTCAAATACTCTGCTCATTATATACCTGAAACTAAAAGACGTGGGGCAAATTAGCTAGCATCCCGGCAAGAGAATAGCAGGGCCGCCGAGAGAATTTTGGGGCCCGTTGGAGACAATGTATTTATTTAAGAAAAATGTATAGTAATTTTCGTGTCCTTTAGAAGAAACTCGAAGAACTACGGGCCCGGGGGAATAGGTTAAACTTTGGTTATCATCTGCCGCTGAATGGTAGAACAAATAATTGGTCGAATCAAGTGTGACACTTTAAATTGTTCCGACTGGATTATTTCAATCAAACTTTAAAGTAGCAATTTCGGCATTTACATGATAATGTACATGCAGTCGCATTTGTAAAAATCTTATAAATTACCGCTTTAGGGCCACTTTCTTCACTATTGCTCAACTTGCCGAAAACTCTCAAGTTAGCCAACTCTAGAGTTGACACCAACTTGAGAGTTAAGTGACAAGTTGAGATTTGTGTTTCTTCACTATTTTAAATCTCAGATCGAGAGTTAAAATTTAAATGTTTACCTACCTACTTGCGTTTTTTGAAATTTCCTTGGAATTTTTTGGACAGATACGTAAATTTTAACTTTATATTTGAATTCATCATGCGCAATTGATTAAAAATTAAAGTAATGATTGTTGGTCTGTATTCAGAAAAAAAAAATTAAATCATGACAGAAAAAATTATTAATTTTGCAAAAGTAGTACATTCCATAGAAGAAGAGGACTGTCTTGTTTCAAATGCTTTGCAATACAGCCATGTTACTTACTACTTAAGGGGCGCTACAGTTCGGGACGAACATGGGCCTCAACCAACATGCCTCTCCAGCTAGCTCGGTCTTTGGCTAGCTGTCTCTAGCTTCGCACTCGAAGTTCGTTGAGGTCGTTACCTAAAGCGAGGTCTTCCTTGACTGCGTCTACTCTCTGGCATGGAATCCAAGATTCTGCTAGCCGGAGCATTGTTCATTCGCTCACAGGACCTAGCCATCTTAAATGTTATATGCGTATTTTTTTGACCAGGTCAATGTCACTCTACAGCTCGTATAGTTCTTGTTTGAACCTTCTCCCTAAAATCTTCCGAAAAATCTTTCTCTCGAAACGACTAAGGATATCTTCACCCGCTTTATCGGTGCCAGGACTGGGATGGTTAAGGGGTTATACAGAGTCTTCTTTATCTTTTGAGAGAGGGCTTTACTACTCAATTGCCTTGCTACCCTAGCCCCAGAAACAGCGATTGGCAGGAGTAACGAAGCAAAATAAAGAAAAGCCATGGCAAGATATTGCTAAATAGTTCAATGTCGCACCACCTAGTCAGGTTTGCTCAAATTTAATTTATCTTTTTTCGAGCATTATTTAACATTTTTCGAGCCCGACCGACAAAAATTCTTCTTGGCTTTCAAAAGCAGATGATGGATGATTTTCCCAATAATATGTGTAGTTTTCGTGAAACATCTTATGTTACAAATAATTTTTATTCAAACCTAGAATAATTTTTTTCACAGAAGAAGCAACAAAATGTAATACAAATCCAAAAACACAGAAAACTCTCAAGTTTGCTCTTTCAACTTCTACTTTTTTCGGAAGTTGAGAAAATCGGAAGTTGAAACAAAATCACAAGTTGAGAATAAAAATCCTCAAGTTGAGTTCAACTTGCAGTGAAGAGAATGGCTCTTAATAGACAAAATCAACTTGGGGGCTGTGAAGTTAGTAATAAGGAACCTATTTTTGGAGATTTTCTAAATCTTGTAAAAGAGGATCTGATTCTGTATAATATTGAAGTATAGCTAGGTATATAGAGAGCAACAACAAGTATATTGGTTTCAGAGCAAGAAACCTGGTTATTACGGGTCCGCATACAGTACATGTATTTATTTATTATTTGTTTTTTATTACAGACCGACAACTAAAATTAGACGACACGTGGTTTCAACAGGATGGTGCCCCAAGCCACACAGCACACCTTACAATCGTTTTATTGAAGAGTAAGTTTGATGAGCGTATGATATCTCAAGAAATGGGCCGCCTCGTTCTTTTTGAGGCTACGTTAAAACTATGGCTTATGCAAACAAGCCGCCGGCTTTGGAAGAGCTCAGAGCCAAAATTAACTGCGAAAAAGTGGCCGTTTCGGCAGAAATGTGTGGCCGAGTCATCGAAAATTGGGTCCAACGAATCGACCGCTGCAAACGTGCCCGCGGTGGCCATATGAACGAAGTCGAGTTCCATTCATAAATGTTTTTATTGTACTTTAAGCCGATAATAAAGTTTTTAAATATCTCAAATGGTTTGCGTTTTATTTAAAAAAAAGTTGTCAAGTCCTTATTCGAAAACCCATTCATATCCACACAAATGTAATTGTATTTTCGTTCTTTAAATCTTACCCACATAAACTTTGGTTATTCCGGTTCTTATGTGAGAAAACAAATTAAGGGCCCCTTTTTTAGGCCTAATGCTGGACACTTTCTCTCTTAATAGTCAAATTGACCAAGTGGTTCATAGCGCGGCAACATGAAATATTTACCCTATTTTACATGGCTCTTGTTAAAGTTTTACAGGAAAATGCAATATTTAAAACTTTATAAAAAACATAAATTAAAACAAAAATAAATAATTAAATAGGTAAATAATAATGTCTTCATAAACGCTGTGAACATTTATTTCTTTTTTTTGCGCAAGCTTATTCCCTACTCCCGTCTTTAATGAATATTATCAAAAAAATTAAAATAAAATTAACATGCCGTCGGCGTCGGTAAATAAAATTGAAAACTTACGTGTCCTGAAGAAAAATCAAAAATCCATTTGATCAGTAAGAAGATATCAACTTTGATTAGTAGATTTGATGACTAATTAAGTATCTGTACGTACAATATTTGCACTTCTATAGGTATAAGTACATATTTACACCTTTCTTCTTTATGTACATATATCTGATTCACTTTACATTATATATTTAGCAAAAAACTAATAATAGTCCTGTTGTAGAAGGATGACAACACAAAATAAAAAATTAATTCACTTCACTAGTTGATAGGACACCTAAGTAGGTTACACACACATATTCATTCACAATTTTCCTTAAAACTCTTTAATTTTTCAATAAAAATATTTAAAATTTTATTAAACAACATCCGATACTTTGAAGCACGCGTTAATTTTAAAAGTTTAAATTCAACGGATTCACAATAAAACATCAAATTATCCTGCAAACTTTCGCAATTGAAATGAAAATAATTGTAACCACTCACTACCACCACTGCACGTATAAAGATGATGATTAACGGGATCTGTATTGTAAAACGAATGGTATAAGGGTAGAGCATTTAATATCTCACACATATGCAGTGCGAATGAAAAATCTTTGCATGTGTTGCGTCGGTGAACCACCCCATGATAGCGAATTGCCGTTTGGTGGACTCCATGCTTGGAGTTGTCTTCAACCCCTATCGAAATGCAACAATATTTTTGAGTAAGTGTGTGTGTATTTCTAACGTGTTATTCCCGTGGAGTAGTGTGTGTGTTGGTGTTTATAGCTCACCTATCTAAATGAGAGATATGAGCAGCCATTGCTTGCATACAACATTCTTATGTACACAAACAGTAGCAACAGTCTATTCATATCTAATTGGGAAAGGACACTACACTACCGGTTGATAGGCTTTTTTTTCTTTTTTTTCGTTTGTTTATTTTTTATTATTTTGCGGGCAGATGAAGAGGGAGCCTCCAATTTCTTGTGCATACAATGAACTTCAGTTGACCAGGGTCGTGTGCAGACGTTACGGCTTCTACAAATGGCATACAACTGCACATTCAATGGTAGATTTACCTACGTTACGTTTACGTACATCTATATAGCGCTCTGTCGTCATGAATATTGAATTCGATTTTCTAATTTGCTGAGCAATTTGTTGCTCATGGTTGCTTTTGGTTGTTGTTGACGTTTCCTGAAATTGATTGCTGTTGCGGGAGTTTTTTTTAACAAAAATTAGCAAAGCTTATCTTAGAATGTTTTTTATTTATTAAAATAAGTAGACAGATAAAGAATTGTAATCAGATTGTTAGTACTGTCAAACAGTGTTCGTATTTCACATATCACATACGATCCTCACTGCAAAAACGGAGACAGAGACGCAGACGTAGACGTATCGCATGTCAAATGAAAACGTACGTTACGTACCTAATTACAAGTGCACACAATTGTCATTAAAGGGCTATTTCCAGACCACTTTCAGATTTATGGAAAACAATAATTCCGATTTATTTTTTAAATCAACAAGAATTAATCGTATGCAATACGATTTACTTCAATAATTGCTTCTGAATTGCAATCGTCCATTGTTATTAATAAGATTTTACTAGCACGTTCCTCTTGTTTTTTTTTTTTAATTTCAGAAAATGCGCACGCATTTATTAAAAGTTAGCCAACTCGTCCGTCTCCGTTCTCGTCTGCGTTTGCGCATCCGTCTCATTGTGTTCGCAACATTGAATTCGTGTGTATTCAAAATTTTGACATGCAATACGTCTGCGTCTGCGTTTCCGTCTCCGTCTCCATTGTGTTCCAGCAGTCAATTCACTGCAGGAACACAATGCAAACACGCAGACGCAGGCGTATCGCATGTCAAATGAAAACGTTCGTACCTAATTAGAATTGCCCACAATGGTGTCGTACGCATTTTTGACATTTACTTGTCATTTATGTAAGTTAATTGAATTCTTTCTGTGTTTCATTTGATAAAATAATATAATAATTAAAATGGATGATGATGGAGATTACATTAGTTTTGAAAACAAGAAAAACAATGATCCCGCGATTTACTTTTTAAATTAACTAGGATGAATCATATGCAATACGATTTGCTTCAATAATTGCTTCTGAATTGCAATCGTCCATTGTTCTTAACGATTTTATTAGCACGTTGCTCTTGTTTTTGAAGTGAAACTTCTTTACGCACATGAGGGTAACGGAACTAGTGACACGGAAATGTGCAACGTTTTTGTCTAAGAATAGGTAGAGAGCGATTGAGACCGATTGAGAGAGAGTGAGAACGGGCGAATGTAGCATGAAGCACATAGCCTTGGAGCGAGAGTAGGGAGCAAGCGAGTAAGTAAACGCAGATCTGTTTTATTTACTTGCATTATCATTAGTATGTATACAGCGTGTAGAGTTAGTTTAATTTTATAAATAAATAATTTGTGATTAATATGTAAATCGTCCTATACTAAGCAGTTATTCAGAGTAAGTAATATAATTGTTATCATTTTGTTCATATACAATTTCTAATGTTAATTCGTTTGAAGGTTAGGAACTTTTAATATTTACAAAAAACACATGGCATTTTTATTTATAATTCGTCATTTGAGATTTCAATAAATTATTTTTCATAAAATATAAAATATAAATGTTTCATAAATTCTCTTTACGAAATTTTAATTTCAAAAATAGAATTTCTATACCTGTCGGTCATTTTTTTCCGAAATCATCGAGATCGAGCTCCCAGTTAAAAAAGAAATGCAAAGCGCACTGAACACTCCGAGTAAAAAAGTTCATTTTTCGACAGCTCAGTGGCAAAAATGAAAAACTCCTAATGAGTGAATTAACATTTGAACAATGTGTTTCAGTAAGGCCCAATGCACACGGAGCAACTCGAAAAAACCTGATTACCGATGCGAGTTGGCAACTAGTTTGCTTTGAATCATAACCTACATCTGTAATCAAATGGGACGACGCACACGACGCTACTGGTTGAAAACTCGTTTGCGATTCACAAAAAAGTCTGTAACCAGTCTTCTCTTGATTTTCATGTCTGTCTAGTGATTTCAGTTTCTAGTTTGTCGAAAATGAGCGAACAACAAAACAACTTTGCTGGTGCGGGAAGTGGAAAAACATATATTTTATATAATTATTGCCTTCGCATCAGCTATTCAAATAAAAATGAAATGGAGAAGGCGTAGATAAGAATCGAGAATGTCGTTAAATTGACGGTTAGATATGTTCTTTTATGGATTCGTGCAAAAAAAAACTAATAATCAAACATGACATTACGATGATAGAGAAGTCGAAAACAGGGGGTCCGGAAATTCTGTCCGTCTGCCTGTCTGTCTGTCTCTTTGCACCTCTACAGCCTAAACGGATGGACCGATTTGCTTTAAACTTGGTATTTAGTATTTAATTGGTAGTATCTCGGGCGGTATTTTTCATTTTTGCTCTAGGTCGAAAAATAACGGTTTTCTCGAAAACGGCTCTAACGATTTTGATAAAACTTTCAGAGTGCAATACATCTTTCAGTTAGAATGAATTTTTCGAAATTTGTTCTATAACTGTACCGATTTCAATAAAATTTTGCATACATAAAGTCATTTATAATTCAATTAATATTGAAAGATTTTCAAATTTTTTTTTCTTCGATAGGCATTTAATTTTCCAATTTTATTGCGTATTTAGTTTTTCCGAGAAAACTCTTAAATATATTTAAAAAAAATAAAGAATTTAAAAAAAAAATATTTTTTTTATTTTAATATACATATATTACATACATACATGCAGCCACTAAACAATTATCTAGCATAAGAACAAGTTCGGGCGACCCAGTCGTGCATTTAATTAAATTTAATTTGACGATCTGACCCACATACATATGAGCAGGTACATGCGATCCAGTCGTGTAATTTATTTATTTTGACTTCAAAGTTGATGTTAATAGTTCCAATCTACTGTGTCATATTTTTCCACTGCTAGTGCAGAGAAGTTTGTAGGGTTATTGAATAGTTGGCTTAATAGCCTCTTCCTGAGATAATATAGTAAAACATGATGGTTTCATCATCGCTCGAGTCTTCCGAAGACACTTCACGCCCGGTATTCATGACGACACTGAACAAACTAGAGATTTCGATTGGTGATGAGTTTTCTCGTGTGTGGAGTCAAAGTCACTGCTGAGTCCGTAACTGGTCTATAGCCCGAGTTGCCAACCGGTTTAGTTTTATCCAGTTGCTCCGTATGCATTGGGCGCACCAGTTTTTAAATTTGCCAAGATCCTTATATTATTACGACGGTATTGGCAATAATAAAATGCGTCTATTATATCCAAAAATCGAAGATTTATAAGAAAAATACGTTTTATAAGGTGTTTTAAGTAAAATAGATATTTTATTTGGCCTTTATGTGATTTTGTTGGTAGTGACGTCGGTGAAAGCATTATTTTATAAAATCTAACCCGAATGATTACATCTCATAGGTCATATTTCTTAATCATATCTCTTACAACACTGAAAGTAGATTTTGTAAGTAATCAGACAGATATCTGCCTACCTATATACATTCAAATGCTATAGAGATACTAATTAGCAAAAGCCTTTAAATAAATCTTTTAATAGTGTATACCTAACGCCTATAACCCACCCAGTAGATTATAACCTACTTATACCTATTACCTAGGCCTAGCTCTCCATTTTCCTGCTCGGCAAACCCATATTATATACATACATACAAGTTAAACCTGAGGATTAAGAATATCAAACAGACTTCCTCATTCGCCTCGGGCTACCGCTACCAATCTCACTTTAAGGGAATTTAAAAATTACACAAACACAATCTTGGAACATAGCCGCGAGTATTTGATCCAGAAATCCAGAGATCTTTTGCACCTTCTACCTCTTAACATCCCCAAAGTCTTAATCATCATCCCATCAGCATTACAGATATATTTTTCTCTTTGAACTTTTCTATATAAGTTGGTAGGTACCTATACCTATCTACACCCTTAGAGTTAAGGAAGGTATGCCATGCCATCCCCTTTGTGCAATGATCTTAAGAGCATTTTTTTCTTCCTATACAAGTACCTATAGAAATAAATATAAGCATCCCAGGGAAAAACCTTAAAAAAAAGTCCACGCGCGCTTTTTTATTATGATTTACTGTGCGCTTTTTGAGCACCTGCCACAATTCGGTGTCAATATGACTCTCGTCCTTCTCCTTAATCAAATGTTCTTCTGCCTACCTTTACAATATAACCCCTCTAACGCGCAGGGGGAGATGTCGTTATATCTCTTTTTTCAAAAAAGTTGACAACTTAATGTGCTCCTCATACCACACCGACACACCGTTCCGACAGAGTTCCAAAGCAAGCTTCCACAGCATAAAATTGAAAAGAACAAACATCCAGATTCAGGAGTGTAGAGTGAACGCAGGGAGGGAATGCATGGCATCACCTTAAAAGGATAATAAATGTTTACATTAAAGTATTTCCCAAATGAATATGAAATATCAAACTACCTGAGGAGCAATAGGGGTGGGCGCACCTATACTCAAACTCATCATAAACACACACAAACACACACTTTGGCAACCATTAGGGGTGCCGTTTGCTGTAAGAAAACAGTTATTGTAAGAAAAAAATAAATAAAAAATGTAATGCAAGTTCATTGGCAACGTATAGGCGTGTCGGAAGAGGGGTAAAGATTGACAGTTAGTTGTGGGTGCAGGGCATGCGCCCTTCATCCAACTCAGGAGGATTTATTATGTGGGCGTGGCTGATTCGTGTATATAGGAAAACAGGGGAGAATCGCACTCACACTTCGAAGTTGAAATATTCAGTAGGCGCGAAAATAGGGTGTAGGGTGTGTTCGGTGACATCTGCGTGTGATTTTTTTTTTTTTTTTTTTTTTTTTTAATTTTTGCAGCCTGGACAGATGACGTTGATGGTGAGATAGCTGACGATGCCGATTGTCGAAATTCGGAGAACTGGGTTCTGGGTATGGTGTGTTGGTGGTGTCATTTCGGCAACAGGGGTTACCGACAAAATGGCAACATTTTTGTTTGTTCGGTGAGCCCTTGTGAATTGTGATGAATTGTAAACATTACAGTGCTACTTAAAGAGTATCTATAGAGTTAGCAAGTATCTAGTTAGTTATAAATTTCTTCTTTTTATAGGTGTAAATGGGTGGATTGTGAAATGCATAAATAGATGCCTACTGACTTCTTGGACGGAACGAAACGAATTTTGTAGTGTTCGTTAGTTGAAAGAAAAATACTTTATTATAGATCCCAACCCTACATTAGTAGGTCGGTTGAGTAGGTACAAAACAATGTGAAACATAAAGGCTGTGTCAAATAATAAGTAAGTAATAAGTGGTAATATTTTTTAGGGGAGACTTAACTTTATCATTTTTTGAAAGAAATCATGGAAAGGGCAGATAAACTTGAGACTTTTTATAGAAGAAGGTAACTAAGTATTGTTGGTGCATTTACCTAACTATCAATCATAAGCCTTCACTCTTTAATTTCAATTTAAAAAGTTTTAAGGGAGGTTTACATTTTATATACCTAGATGCACTAGGACTTGTAATTTGTAACCCGCACTAAAGCTATTTTGGCTACCCTTATAGAGTTAGATACCTAAACATAATTTATGTGATTGTTTTGTAAATCGAACAAAGGAACTAGTAGATACGAAATACCGTATGTAAGTTTTCAAATTCCGCATTTAGAGATCGGAGGAAGAAAAAAAACCCGAGGAGGCTTTTCACATTCATTCAGTTTACAGAATCCAAATCTCGACAGTTATTCGATTTGTAACGAGTTTGATGCGCCATCTGATTCCATCTAGGAAATTGTTTTCCTTTGCCTTTGTCCTCTCACTGAAATCGTTATTGCAGGCGATTTTAATGTACACAATTCTAATTTGCTCCGCTATTCTGGTCAGACAACACCCGAAGGAAGGTATGTCGAGCTCTTTGCCGGGTTACATCACCTTACCCAACTGATCGATGTGCCAACGCGTAAACCGGATGTTGCTGGGCAAGCTGCCCATACTCTTGACTTGTTTCTTATTTCTCACCCTGATAAATATACCAGTAGTGTAACTTCTCCATTTGGCACTTCAGACCATTGTGTCATTTCAGCTAATTTCTCATCTTCCACCCATCCAGATAAAGAAAAACTTCCCACCAGGACCGTTTGGCAATACGAGAAAGCCAACTGGGACGGCCTGAATATTTTTTTCCGAAACTTTAACTGGTCACTATGCTTCCTCGATAGTGACATTGAGGCCAGTGCTGAAGTTACCACAAATGTGATTCTTCTAGGGATGCGTGCTTTTATTCCTAACAAAGTTAAAAGCATCAAGCCTACAGAAAAGTCCTGGTTGTGTCCTCTGAGTGTAAAGAAGCTATCAGGCTCAAAGAAGTAAGTTTCCGATCTTACAAAGCCAACCCTACAGAGGAAAATCGGAAAAAGCACAAACAAGCAAGGAACTCATGCAGTTCCGTTATTGAAAAAAAGAAATGTTTGCATGACCAAAATTTACGGCAAAAAATTCTATAGTGTCCCAAAGGCAGTAAAAATGTTTGGTCATTTGTAAAAAATATTAAAAACTCCTCAACATCTTCGGTTCCAACGCTCATCGCTTATGACAAACCTATATTATCTACTCTTCTGGGAAGGCAAACTTGCTCGCAGCCCGTTTCGCCGCCAGCTCTAAACTGCCTTACAGCAACGTTGGCCCTCCTGTACATGAGAATATAAATTTTTCCATGGGCCAGATTTTTTTTCGCACTCGTACAGTAGCAAAAGTTCTCAAAGATCTCGATATACACAAATCCGATGGCCCGGATGGTATACCCCCAATTCTTCTGAAGAGCCACTGCGTAAGCTTTTCCATCGCTTCTACTCTTCTGGAAAATTTCTAAGAAGAAAGGTGACCCATCCTCCCCCTCCTCCTACCGACCCATAGCACTGACATCCCTTCTTTCTAAGGTCAATACAAGTTGTATTGGACAGATTCAAGTCCGATTCCTACAAAATAAATGCTGGTCTGCCCCAGGGCTCTGTTCTGTCTCCGACTCTTCCTCATTTTTATAAACGATTTTCTGTCTGTTACTTCTAATCCACTTAACTGTTTTGCTGACGACTCTACCCTCAGCTTTTCATATTCGTTCGATAATTCACGTCCTTCGCCTTCGGACATACAATTGCAACGGCACCGTATGCTTCGAAAACTCAATGCTGTCTTCTGTCGTTAAAGCTAAACATACCCCCAATGCCATGGTCCATGAATGGCACTTACATCGAAGAAACCGAAAAGCTCTCAGTACTCGGTATGTGTGTCAACGACGACCTCCGTATGAACGACCATATATTTGAGATCGCTAAAAATGCTGCTAAGTGCTTAGGTTTTCTGTATCGGTGCAAGAAGTATTTTTTCCCCTTCTGATCTGGCTACAATTTATAAAGCGTTTATACGCCTTGAAGTATCCAGTTGCATTCCTCCCCTTAAAATTTTCATCGCTTCACCTGGACTTTTAGGTCGATTCGAAAAAGGAAATAAAGGTTAATTTCGGTTTCGACTTTATTTTCGATAAAAATGGTAATAATATCGATCACAATTTCGGCGTTGCACCTACTCTAAACCCTATAGTAAGCCCAAGCAGTGAGGTTGCAGGGGGCAGCATGCCCCTTTCCCCTTACATAACTCAGACAAAAAATTTTCGAGGTGGAACATTTATATTTCAATTTTGTTATAGGTGACCATAACCTTTTATTGCCAATTTTTTTCAATATAAATTCCCTTAATTGCTAAAAAAATGTAGAAAACGTAAAATCGGTCTTCCACTACGATGGAAATAAAGTCGATTGAGTCTGAATCGACTATACTACCATCTAACCTTATTTCGCGGCATCGTTTTTGCAGTTCATCAGAAAATTTGGCTCACGCATATGATCTCATTGGAATAGGTACTTTGCATTGCATAGTGCAAATAATATACGGTAAAATTGTTTCAGGAGTGGAATCCACCTTGTTTTTTCACTTATCTTACTTCGCCAGCCAGCTCGGTTCCTAGCCAGATGCCTCCAGTTTTGCAAGTGAAGTTGGTTGTTCTTTTTCACTTGATGCGTGTATATATATTTTTGGGTGAGGATTATTGATTTCCATTAGCGCTACGACCTAGTCATCTGAGACGTTGGTCTATTGCTGCGCCGCTTACAGCCTATACAGTTCCTCCACTCCACAGGAACCAAAAATCATCCGGAGAATTTTCTTTTTGAAGCAACGTAAAGCGTTCTCATTTATTTTTGACAATATCCATGCTTTTGCACCACTGCACCATACAGCCGGAGGCCGGACTGGGTTTTTATAAAAGGACACTTAGTTGCTCGAGAGAGTGCTTTATTGACACTCAATTGCCCTTTAAGCCAGAAGAAGCAGCGATTGGCGATAACAAGAGTTGTTTCTCGTTTGATCTCAGCCCTGGTTTTCTTCTCGAGTTGAAAGCGGAGCCCAGGTACACAAAGTCCCTAACTATACCTTAAAGTTTTAGTTGTCTTAATGTCTATCGTGATTTTTTGTCAAGGCGTCGAATGATGGGTGTCTCTTCTCGTCTCGATGGCAACACATACTTAGTTTTGCCCTCATCTTTCCTGATTCCGTCTCAATACTCATAAAAGCGCTAGCTACTGACATCACGCATTTGCTCTTCCCATAATGTCAATTATCGTCAGCGTAATCGAGTAATTGGACAGGCTTTAAAAGATCGTGCTTTTGGTGTTGGCGTGAGAGTTCTGCACTATTCTTTCAAGTACTTATGATACGTTGAAGAAGTCGCATGACAAAGCATCGTTAATATGGCTTAATCATTTTTTGAATTCAAAGATATCGGAGAGGTTTTTACTGATCTTGACGGAACAGCGAGCCTTTTCCAGCGTCATTCTGAGCAGACGGATGAGTCTGGGTGAGATTCCAATCTTTATAGCTTGGCCCTATAAATATGCTGTATTACGCGGCTTTGAAATTGATTAAAAAAAGCGGTGAGTATCGATCTGAACTTCCTGGGTTTTTTTTAAGATCTGCCGTTATGTGAATATTTGGTCGATGCTGGACTTTCTTCGCCTAAACCGCTGATATGAACCTACATATATCAGTTTGTTGAATGGCTTTAGGCGTTCACACAATACAGTAGAAAAGATCTTGTAGGCGATGTTAAGGAGACTGACATCTCCGTAGTTGATAGAGTTTAGAGGTTTTCTTAGATTCCATTGATGGGGCATGTCGGTCCTACAATTTTCGACACTTTATTAGTTCAGACCGTGCTATTTTTCTACGTAGCTTTTCTCGTTTCCCTCAAAGATCTTGTATTCCAATGTGATTAGGCATATAAGAGCAAGTACGTGCGATCCAGTTGGATCCGTTTTTTCTTAATTTGATTTCGTGTCAACTAATATTAGTTGTGAAAACCAAAAACAAAACAAGGATAAGCATTCGCGCCTATTCTAAATTTTAGCTTGTGGAAAAAGTTTAATACAAACAAAAATCTGCCCCCCCCCCCCCCCTTGGGGAACATTCCAGCGGACGCTGAATTTCGAATTTTGATTTGAATTTTAAACGAACTTTGACATTGACAGATCAACAATCCATATCATGGGCATGAGTTGGAAGCAGTTACCAATCATAACTATTTGACACTCTTCAAAAATGCATTTTGGAACGATGGTTTTACGTCATTTAGGTATATTTTACAATCACAAATAGTTAACAATTGTTAACAATTGTCAACAATGCTTGATAAAAGAACCCCCCACTGGTCATGCCTTATATCTAAGCCTTTAGTTTCGAGTTAAATGACACTAATTTTGCGTCAATATTGTCGACTTTTTTAAAAGCAGAATCTAACAATTAACAATGCACATAGATACATGTACATATATTGTGAATGTACCTTAACCTTACACCATTTTCATTTTAAGTGGTTACTATTAAAGACAACAAGCTTTTCTGTCAATATTTTTAAAAACTTCTGAAAATAAACAAATAAATTAGACATTTTTGAATTAGAATTATCTTTTTTTGTATAGAAATACATATAGTTATATCACAAAGCTTTCTAAACAAACGTTTTTTTTTTATTAGCAAAGGTATTTCAAAAGGTAAATTAAAAAAATGGAAGTTTCACATCCAATTGGGATGAGTGAGCATTAGGTCGATATGATGATAAGGGTGAGTTTTGAAATTTAGAAGAGAATCAAATTTTTGTTCATTCAGTTGATAAAAATAAAACAAAACTACAAGTGGGTTGGGTAGGTTTGTATCTGGGTATGTATAATTCGAAGGGCGATTTTTTTCATCACAATTCATATCATAACTCAAAATTATTATTAAAAAAAATGTATTCATTCAAATTATCTCAACCGGAATGGAAACACACTTGAGAGCTCTGAGTTGGAACTGTTATTAAAATATTTCATTTTCGTTACCATGCAATATGCGAATTATATTTGTTTTATATAAAAGGTTTATTTATACGTACGTGAAACATACCTTATGCCCGTAATTATGTAGACTTTATTTTATTTTTTTTTTTTTTTTTTTTGTTATGAAGTACAGATCTGATATTCAATGTTTTATTTTATTGAAGTAGGAGAATAAGCCTTAAAATAACGGGTGATTTTTTTGAGGTTAGGATTTTCATGCATTAGTATTTGACAGATCACGCGGGATTTCAGACATGATGTCAAAGAAAAAGATGCTCAGTATGCTTTGACATTTCATTATGAATAGACTTACTAACGAGCAACGCTTGCAAATCATTGAATTTTATTACCAAAATCAGTGTTCGGTTCATTCACCGTAACGTTGCGTCCAACAGCATCTTTGAAAAAATACTGTCCAATGATTCTACCAGCGTACAAACCACACCAAACAGTGCATTTTTCGGAATGCATGGGCAGTTCTTGAACGGCTTCTGGTTGCTCTTCACTCCAAATGTGGCAATTTTGCTTATTTACGTAGCCATTCAACCAGAAATGAGCTTCATCGCTGAACAAAATTTGTCGATAAAAAAGCGGATTTTCTGCCAACTTTTCTAGGGCACATTCACTGAAAATTCGACGTTGTGGCAGATCGTTAAAAATCGTTAGTAAGTCTATTCATGATGAAATGTCAAAGCATACTGAGCATCTTTCTCTTTAACACTATGTCTGAAATCCCGCGTGATCTGTCAAATACTAATGCATGAAAATCCTAACCTCAAAAAAATCACCCGTTATACATTTAAGATGGCACTCATTGGATAAAGCTAGTCAAGCTTTTTAAAAAAAAAAAAAAAACTGCATTATCCAAAAGACAGTAAAACTGTTACTTATTCGTGAAAAAAACGTAGAGAATTCTTCATCGTAATCGGCTCCTACGCTCGTCTTCAACGAAAGGTACTTCCGCTGTCAATTCTTGAGAAAAATCAAATCTGCTTGCAGCGCGGCAAACTGAAAACATTTTTGTTTAGTTTGTCCCTAAAATAGGCGAATCTTCCTCGCCTTTCAAACAACGAAGCAACGATGGACCGTACAGCCACTCAGAGCTAGCAAAAAGAGTAAAGACCCAACCATAATTGAAGAATTGGAAACCATGTGCGAATACATCTGATTTGTATAACCAAGCGAAATGTCTTTGATAAAGTTTCGTTCAGTTTTATTTTCGTACGTAATCTCATTGTATATGAACAAAATACTGAATTATTTCATGTTCTCTTTCTGTTTTTTCTTGCCTCACATTGTACATGCGCAATAAACTAAGCACAAAGCATAACACTAAAAACCATGCTCTTAATTCTCTATCACTCAAATAAAATGTCCCTACACTAGCACTCCAAGCGGCTCTAGGTAAAAAGATTTTTTCTCGTCTCATGATAGTACTATAGGCAATGTATATACAATGCGTAATCTATGCTTTCAAGCGTACATTCCGTACCGAATGTCAAAAATGATTGTGCTTTCTTAAGGCTATTATGGTCAATCGTATGTATTGGACAGAACGGAAAGAAACTTTTCGTTCGGTTTTGACACTAGCTTCCTATTTCTTTCGCATATTATGGTTCCAATGCCTTAAATGGCTAGGTGATATAGAGCGGATATCTTCAATTCCACCCCTGCGGGACTGCGCAGCAGGGAAAAACCAGGACCTAGGTGGCATACGCAAATGGAAGAGGACTCAGACCAATCTAACATGTAAATCTGCTGGCAGCTAGCTAGGGACCGAGCTGGCTGCAAAAGGTTTTTGTTGGTTGAGGGCTAAGTAAACCTCAGAATGTGGCATCACCTAATTTAAGGCAAGGCAGGGTAAGATAAATGCACATTTTTAAAGTGCAACCATAGTTACTGTCAAAATTAAACGAAGAGATTCGTCATGTTTCTTAAAAACATAATGAACATGGTTATGTATCATTTTTTTCTGCTGCGATACGCCATGATAGCTGTCAAATTCGAGCGTTTCAGTTTCGGAGTGATTCACAGTGAAATACCTCGTGCTTAACGAAACTTATCGAACGCCCATTATAGCCGAGCCCATATGAATGTATGTTTTGAGTCAATTGACAATCTTGATTTTGACAGTAAGCTAGGTTTGCCCATACCTTTTACAGGGTGGCGCACGAATCGTGCTAGAAAAATAAAACGTAATAACTTTTGTTTTTGTGACTAATCGGCTTATTTTTTTTATTTTGCAGGTTACTATTTAGATTTATTAAAATGAATGTTTGGCATACTAAAAAAAATATTTGGATAGTGCAGCTGCACCGCATGCTTTGCTGTCCGTCATTTCCGTCCAATAGGGAATTTAGGCGGGAGTTTGGCGGTACTCCCCCGAGTAGATGGACCATTATGAGGCTAGTGAACATGTTTGCCGAATCTGGAAGCATCGCACAAAGACCTTAGTACCATCAAGATCCCTAAGTTTGGGTTCAGGATACAGGATCGCGGCTGTATAGCATCGGCAATGCATGCAAATCCAAGTTTTTCGACGCGAACTTTATCGGGCAAATTAGGAGTTAGCAGAATGTTTGGACTTAGACTTCATATAAAGAAGACATACAAGCTGCAGTAGCGGAAATGTGATATGGAGAGTCCATCAGACTCCAAGGTGAATTTTTGTCACCACGAAGAGATAACATTAGTGATTCGACAACTTTTGTGAACCAACTCCGACTTCATTTTGAACGTCTAACACCAGTTCCAGCATCGCATCATGGCTCTAGAGGAATATTTGTATTCAAAGAACTATCTACCGCATCCCACGTTTTCATCAGGAGAGATGCTGTCAGAATCGGACTGCAACAATCATTAGAAGGTCCATTTCGCGTCGTGAAGAGACTAGGAAAATGTTTTGTTCTTAAGATTCGAGGAAAAGATGTTACATCGATCGTTTAAAACCTGCTTTTCTACTTTCAGTTAATAAGGACCACATACATCACAGATCAGAATAACCATCATCTTTGGCCATATTTCCAGCAACATCAGCGTCCTTAACAGAAAGACTAGATTAGGTAGATCTGTCCGGATTCCAGAAAAATTTGGGATACATTTACATAAGGACTAATTCGTATCCCATTATCATGACAAAGTCACTGGAAGGGGAGTGCTGTATCCAAATTAAAATTTATTTAAATAATACCGAGCTTCACAGATCGACCGCAAGGGACCGCACTTAGCTAATCAATCACCATTTTACATACTTTTCATAAATGCATTCATTTTTCATTCTTTGTTCTGCCTTCAGCGAGTCAAGTTCACACTACTTTTATTAATTCATTCTTTTTAAATAAACCTAATTAAAGTAACTTTTCAATAATTAAAGTATTGTTACAAATTAATTAAGTCCTAAAAGTCCATTTAGACAATAATTGAGGGGATACCAATTTCAACCCTTCAGGTCGCAATGAACAAGTTTCTGGTCGATGCCGCATATATGCGTTTGTGAGCGTGGAGCTCATTTGCGGTCTATTATCTTTAAAAACAATAAGTTATTTAAATTTAATTTAATTTTCTCTCAGTAAAAAAAAGTAGTACGCACATAATGTACATGTGTACATACATACATTTTATTTAATTAATGTCTTGACTTCTTTTCTGAGTGAAAAAAGAAAAAGCGCTTAATAAGAGAAAATACGCGGAGAATGAAATTATATCATTTATCATTCTCATTTGTCATATCAGATTGTTTTCTCTTTCATACTCAATACTATAATAAATCAACTTATCAACAACATGGCATTTGGAGCAATAGTGCAGTACCTTTTTATTTTAAAGTTAATGCGTGTGTTCTAGGCAATACTGAATTGCAACTGACGATGTTAATTACTAACCGCACCTGAACTGAACTTGAACTTCAGCACCGTTCAGATGATTATTTGTTGTTGGACTTATAAACCGATAAAAAATCAGATATTTCAATAATTTTTTTTAGAATGATCGGAAAAAAAGTAATTTAGATCAACTGTGTGACAATTTGAGCTAAATTTATTTCATCAATCATCTGTCAACTTCTGAACTGTCAATTTTCATTGAAACATGGTAAGGATGACTATTATTTAAAAAAAAAAACGTGGTGTGGTTTTTCTCATACAATTACAAATAAAGCTTTTCTATTACAATGTTCTACCCCCTAGTCCGGTGTTTAACCTTAAAGTCAAAGGAATTCGTTGCAATAAATGTAAACCTTTTGAAGTAAAATAGAACAAAAGTAAACAAAGAAAATGAAAAATGTGTCGCCACACACTAACTTACAAGAGAATTCATTTTCAATAAGCGTATCTAGAATATAAGAAAGTGGTTGTAGATGCAGTTCACTATGAATTGATTTTTTGTCAAACTTTTTTAAATTGAATAATAGCCGTGTTTTATTATCTTCGAATTTAGATCTGGATTATGTTTTCTATCAAGATCCAAGAATTAGTTTCCATATTTGACAATTAGTTAGCTTCAAGCGCGTGAAGTTGGCTCCTAGCAGTCCGTGCCAAGGCTATAGAAGTTTTACATATTACTTATGTAAATTTCTAAAAAAAACTAAAGGCCCAACAATACTACGCGAGCGAAATAGGACGCTAGTGTCAAAACCGGACGAAAATTTTGTTTCCGTTCTGTCAAATACATTATGTGACCATAATAGGCTTAAGAAAATACCATAGAAAAAAGAAAAAAGATTTGCGACCCGTACCGACCATGCCTACAAACCCTGAGTGGAGAATACGTGTGAGATATGTGTGAGAAGCAGCCAATCAGCCACACGTTTCCTACTCCCAAAAAGTGCAAACGTATTAGTAGTCCCATAAGAAATGTACAGAGACCGGTACACATATGTCGCTGAACGGTACATTTTTTTGTATGCGAAGAGAGAATTATCCTCTCAGTTGTCGTTCTTGTTTCTTTTTTATATGGAAAATACAAGCATTTTTCAGATTCAAGTACGCTTTCGAGCGTACATTACGTACGAAAACAAAAGTGAAAGAAACTTACCAAAGTCATTTCGGGTGGCATATACCTTCAAATCACATGTATTCGCGTAAGGCAACCTACGTTCCAATTCTTCTACTATTGCATTGTATATAAATTGCTACAGTTAATATACAATGTCAACGGTTATTTTAGCGGAAGCATAGAAGATTCCATTTTTATTTATTTAAATCTAATCTCAATCCTAGATGTCACCACCAAATGAAATCTACTACAATCTTTCCCATAAAAGTACCTAAAAAGACACGTAGTTTTCTGTCAATCAAAACTGTCAAAATCTGAATTGTTCATTGAAATATTTTGATTATTTCTAAAAGTTCCATACGGTAGAGAAGTAAAGATTGTAATTTTAATTTAACTTGCTCCTCACAAGGACAAAATATAGGTACATTTTAAAAACAAATCTTGAAACTGCTCAAAAAATGGCAGACATAGGAACGTGGTACAAGAATGTACCCAGATTTACAAAAATCTGGCTTTCTGCCACAGTTGGCATTAGTGTTCTCGCCCGATTTGGAATCCTTCCTCCAGAACTATTGATTCTTGATTGGCCTCCTGTTTATAAGAAGTTCCAGGTAATTCAACCAAATGACTTTCTTGATATCTAACTGATTAAATTTATTTGCAATTTCGTGAAACAGATTTGGAGATTAATAACAGCGCTCTTTTACTATCCGTTGTCGCCCAATACGGGCTTCCACTTTATGCTGAATTGTTATTTCCTCTACAACTACTCCCTGCGTCTGGAAACTGACCATTTTAAGACGAGTCCGGCTGACTATCTGTTCCTATTGATATTCCAATGGATATGTTGTGTTATCAGTGGAGTGATTTTCAATTTGTACATTCTCATGGATCCGATGGTCCTGGCTGTACTATACGTGTGGTGTCAATTGAATAAGGAAGCAATTGTCAATTTCTGGTTCGGAACGAGATTCAAGGCGATGTACTTGCCATGGGTGCTCCTGGCTGTTAACTTGATTCTATCAGCAGGGTAAGACGCCAACTTTGTCTTTGCTTGATGATTTTTAATAGATTTTGTATTCTTAAATAGCGGATTTGACTCGCTTCTTGGAATCCTCATCGGACATCTATACTTCTTCTTGAAATTCCAATATCCCCAAGAGTTGGGAGGACACTCATTCCTAGAAACTCCGAGCATTTTGTAAGTACTTAAAATGATTAATTATTTTCTTCTTTATTTAGAACGAAACCGGGTTAAGTGATGACGTGGTCTTTTGTCTGTCTGATTTGTGAATGAAGAACTCACTTTTTTTTGTTGTTTGTTTGTTGATGTTGACGTCAGAATTTCTAATGTTTCATGTATGTTTATGCTAACCTTATTTGGGAATGTAAAATGTATTCATTTGGGACTGATAGTCTTATGTTAATCCATTATGCCTAGCCAAAAGTAATGACCAAACAGAGAACTGAGACGAAGATATTTTTGTAAAATAAAACGAATTTTATGATGTTTGAGTAACTATCGTTAAACTTAAGAAGTTCGATAGAGGACAAGACGTCATTGAAGGCATTAGACCGATTGAAGCCATTTGTACAATGAAAAGCCGCTTGGTGGTGCAATGACTAGTTTAGAAGGTGAATCTGGTCAAATGTTCCCAGATGAGATATTCTACGGCCTACGTTAGCCGATGAACTTAAGCATGTCATTTTATAGAAACCGGAGTCTTCTGTCCAGTTCTCTAGAGGGTTTAAATGAGGAAAATGCGGCGGCCATGTCATAAATTGTAAGATTTCTTCCTCTTCCCTCTGTTTGTGGTAATCTTGGAATATTCGAACTGGCTACAGTCCGGGGTGGACCAGGGCCTCAACCAAAAAACTTCTCCTTAGCTAGCTGCCTTCAGTTTTGATGGGCAATCTGTCTAGGTTCTCTCGGTCTCCTCCAGACGACATCGAAATCATCGGAAGAAGCCCACAAGCTGTACAAGACTCCTTTACCCAAATCGAGGAGGGGCACAAAACCTGGGGCTGCATATTAATGAAGAGAAGACTAAGTGGATACGTGTTGGTTCTTTAACTACCTTGGGTCAAAAGTAGCGGCCGTTAATAATATGAAGAAAGAAATACGCGGGCCCGACTGCTAACATCCAACAGAACCTACTATAGACTATCGAGGCTTTTTAAATCCACAAACCTTACTATAAAAACAGAGCTGCTGCTGAACAAGAATATGGTCTTATCAGTACTCACATACGGCCACAAGAGGAAAAAAAAATTATGGAAACTGGAATATATGTGTCATAGACTGAAAGCTATAGAACAAAATTAAACATGCAGTTGGCTAACCAAGATCAGATAAGTTTCCACATTTTAGACGAAATCATAAAGGACGTCTATCTAAACACACTGCGTGAGCATCGAAAGCTTAGGGAAGGAGAGACAGGAGGTGTCGATTAACATAAGTTTTCAATGCTTTCAAATTGAAATGGCAACAAAAACCTCACCGGGTAAACTAATGCAAATTCGTGTTGTTCGAGATGGGCAATTGTTTCAGCGGCAGTTCTATTTCCTATCAATCTTGGTTGTTAAGGGCCTAATAGCTTCCATAGAAAAATCGATGAGTCTGAGTCTCTTTGCCGAGGTGGTTTCTAGGTCCGGCTTTCTTATCGAAATACGTGCTTTCGGAATCCAAAACTCTCTTTTCCTGTTCAATATAAATATTTTTGGATGCGTTCAACTCTGGTACCCTCAAAATAAATGCGCGTGTGACCCAGGGCTACTTTCTCTCTCCGAATCTCTTCCCATTTTTGTTTTTAAATGATCTCGACGACAGTACAGTACATCCTTGCTCTTCGGAATTCGGATGCGGTCAAAAATTTATGGGACATTATGACGTCATTTAGAACCTTTTAGTCACTCGAACGAAATGTTTAATGTCCCTCAGTCTGTCTAGTCAGTTTAACAATCCCACCAATTTGACTTGAGCGCTCTTTCGGTCGTACCTGTTTATTACAGAGGTTCGATCTTCTGCTGTACAACTCAAAGTGGAGTGAGCATCAGCTTCTCTTTGCCTAGATATGCTTTCACATAGTTTCCAGAGCTGGTGGTCAATCCATCGCTATTTCGCATCTTTATATCGACATTGTTGAGCCCTTGACTCTTCCAATGTATCGGTATTTGTGCTGACAGAATCTCAAGGATGTGGTGCGCACAGCGGCCCATCTTAATGCCACAATAGTTGACCCTGGGAGTCTTCAACATTGAGTCATAGCCATATTTCGCAAACCACACAATTAAGACTTTTTAAACGGAAAAACATGTATTCTTATGGAGATGAAAAAACAGAGAACTTAGATCGTACATGGTAGGTACCCTTTGTTCCTGCGCTTCAAGCAAGGCGTCAGTAAACCTTTATTTGGATGTTATGTTGGGCTTTCGAGCTACTGGAAACCACAGATAAGTTGTTCCGAATTTTTAACATTTCAATCAAGGTAAGATAAAACTTAGAACCTTTACAACCATAAAGCTGCGTATCCTAAAAGCGAAGCCGTATACCGAGCAGGTCAACCATGACTTTTAAAACGGACCAAGTTTTTATAGATTGGATGGGAAAAATGAATGTTTCGTTGTTTTTTTTTATTTCTTTATCATTTAAACGATCGTATACTAATGTCTCTTCAATTTCAGGAAATCATACTTCCCTGATGTCTCCGGTGGTGTTCATGGCTTTGGCATTCCACCAGTGAATCAACGGCCAACCGAAAGAAATGCCCCACGAGGCGGCAATCGACTGTTCGGAAATGCGTGGGGTGCAGGTAACACTTTGGGACGGAACTAAGGAATTCCAACGCCACGTAACTTTATTCGAAGTTCATTCATCGAGAAAAATCATTAGACTAATTATATTGGACTATCTTCAAACTATTTTCAATAAGTCGTATTTTTCAATATGGCTGTTTGTGTAAATAATTATAATGAATAACATTTAAAAATAATTAACTTTAATAATTTGTATTAAACGTAACGAAAAAAAAACAAACATTTATTGCCTTCCCATTTATTTTATATCACAAAGCAGGGCAACTCCTCGTAGAATCCAATGTTCAGGTGGCTTTAGAGACGAGAGCCACAATGGAGTGATGTAATTCAAGTCGGTGCGGTTCATTTTTTTGTAAACAGGACACTAAATAAAATGTTTTATGATTGGAAAAGATGGACTATGGACCTTTATACTTACAGTGTATAGTTTGGGATTCTTTGGGGCAACTGAATTTATTGCATATATATGCACAACAGGCATTGCAACGTAGAGAACTTTGTTGGTTGCTTCGATGAGTCTGGACGTTTTGCGATCCCAGCCAGCTCCGTCGACGAAGAGTCCATGTACGAATACGCCCTCTTTTGGTGGTTTCTTGCATTCTTCCATCGATAATCGCAGCACATCGTTGTGCATGGTGACTTGATCCAGAGCCCAACCCTGGTGAGCTCTGGCAACCTCTTGTTTCATAGCTGTTAGAAAACCTTGAGGATTGAAGAAGCCTGACATCCAGAAAACAACGGGACGGCTCTAAAGAAATGTAAATTAATATATTTTGAAAGGTGCTCTGAAGTAAGTAGAGATTTTGGAGAAGCCATTGACCAATAAATGTTAGTGCCTGTTTACTTACACCGAAGCACCAGTTTTGGAATTGATTATTGCGTTCCAACAACTCAGTAAACCAAAATCCCAGACTCGAAGAAAGCCAACTGCCACGTTTCCAAACAGTTGGTACTCTGGCGTTGAAGATGTTATCCAAAGCATCCCGTAGTTGTTCGCTCATAATGATTGTTCCCTCGATTGCCAACAACAAGTCCTTCAATGTCACTCGGACCAGAATTATTATCTAAGAACGAACTAAACTGTTTATACCATGTCAATAACAATCCTTCTTCTATTACCTTTTGCATTCTATCGATTTCTTGTCTCAGGAAGATGTTCATAGAACTCGTAGCTCCCATAGCCTTCAGTCGTTCCTTCACTTCGAAGAGATCATAGGGCATTGGCATTTTGCTTAACATTTCTCTCGTAGCTCTGGCAACCTTGTCCTCACGGGTTTCTCCACTTCCGGCCGAAGATTCTTAAAAAAAATCAAATTCGATTAGAAACTCAAGTAAGAAATAAACCCCCCCCCCCCCCCCTAACCTTTTGGCTGGATTGAAATAATCGTATCCAAAATGGATTTGGTTGCATTTGTCTGAAAAGTGATGTCGGCATTCGAATGGAATCCATACACTTGAGGAGGATCAACCGTTCTCATTGTGTCTATTGCCTCCAAGTAATCTTCTTTGGTTTTATAGGTTAGAATTGTATAACCTTTAAAGAACTGGAAGCCTTCCGAAAACAGCTCATCACTGAACCAGACTCTTGCGAAGGTGTTAAGCAATCGTTTGTCATAATCATCCGTCACTCGTCCACCGTATTGCACTTCGCCCAACATGTAACGCACAGTGCTCCAACTGATTCCTCTTACCGGATCCAGATCATCTAAATGGTTTTGAACAAACAAACAACTGGCATACCAATCGGCAAAGTTGAACTCGTAAGGAATATTCCAACCAAGTGGACCGTATTTCCGACGTTCCTGAACCACAGAATGCAGAAACGATATAGAAAAGACGAGGGGATGGTAAAACACCGACTGGCTACAGTCCAAGAAATCTTGAGATAAATTGCCGTAAGTTCGCTGAAGACCAGCTCTTATGCCAGCCGGTGGCTCATTGGTAAATTTAACTGCCAGTTGTAACAAAGTTATCGAAAAAGCATTGTGAGGTTCGGTTGTGATCCAAACTCGGAAGTTGTCTTGAAAACCAGTTCCATTTTTCTCAAGATCCAGCAAAAGAAGTGTCAGTTCATTCATGTAGTCTAAACCCAAGTGACAGTTCTGAAGAAGCACCCATCCACCTTCCTCCAGGCATGTGGCAATCAGTTTTCTTGCATGAATCTCCTGTCCCTGACCCATCGAGATTGAGAAGCATTTAACTTCGTTCTTTTTAGCCAGTGCTTCTATATTGGGTGAAGGATCTGATCCCATGGAGAGGAAACACACGATTGGTGTGAGTGGCTTACTTTCCTCCAGAAGTTGGTCAAAATTTAAAATAATTGGCTCAGCAAAACGCTGCCCTAATGAACTGCTGATATACTTGCGACACTGGGCAATAGTTCTGTCCGGACACCAGGATCGCACTAACAGCAGTTTTCGGAAGGGATCCAGGTTGTTGAACCCGTCAGGAATAGTTTCATTCTCGGGATTGTCCTTTTTGAACCAATTCTGCCAGCCACGTTCATTGTTGTTGACTTTGTCTAAAATGCTAGCGAACTGACTCAAACGGGACAGCTGGACTAAGTTCAACCAGGTTTCGTCGGTTACCCAGCGGTAAGGATTTGGAGGACAGTCATTGAGATTCAGCGCGGCGCCACCCTTTATGAAATTTTGTAGCTCGTCGTAGGTTATATTTTCCAGTTGTCGGTCGATATTGAGAGCTATCAGGAGCACAAATAGGTACTTGTGGTCTTCGTAGAGGCCACGTGACTTGTAGCGGTAAATTTCAAACGTCAAATACTGGATGATTCTCTTAATTCGCTGTTGAGTGATGTGTGTTTTCTTTGAATTATGCATTGACGCATCGAATCTTTCCAAGAACTGTCCCAAGGAAGTCTGATACATGACATTCACCATAGCCATGGTGCAAACTAAGAAGTAAAGAACACTGCCTCTACTCGCCACAGGACGATACTCCTCACGAGCGATATTGATCTTCGTTTCAGTTATTTTTGCGATCTCCAGCTTTTCTTTTACCTCAATCGCAGTGTTTTTGGACGTATTTAAAACTTCTATCACACTCACATCATCTAAGAGGCTTCCTTCGATTGTGGAGAGCTTGTGCAGGAGATTTGCTTCCAGTTCCTTCATCTTTTTCATGTTTCCTGTTACTGTTTCCACCAGATTGGTTCGTTCGTCTTCCAGTTCTTTGCGCTCGTAGAGAATGACTCGGCCTAGAAGTTGATCTTCTAACCCCTTCATGGTCACTGTGAAATCAATAATTGAAGTTCTTGCCGCCACTTCTGGTGTATACGCTGGATTTGGAAGCTTTGTTGTGATATACAGACGAAACTGGTCGTTGTAGTCGATTTCTTTGTCTCCCAACTTGATTTTAAATGTTGTTCCGACTTTCAAGAGATTTCTATCCAGCACATTGTCCAAGCATGGATCTAGTTCCTCTCCAACGTCTTCAATAATCACTGGCATACCCATGGATACAGCGTCTTCAATATGATTCCGAAAGTATTTGTGATTGAGAGAGGTTACTATGAGAGAAAATTCTTTCTCCTTTTGCTTGATCCAAGCTTTGCCTTGAGACTGAGGATCAATGAGCAAAGGAAACCGTACAGCTTTGGTGGCTATTATACCATTCTGAATGGACAAATCATCTGAAGGTAGACCTTGAATATTCCATTCTCCAATTTGTGTCCTATCAGTAAGGCTGTCGATGATATTGATATTAGCCGAAAGAGGAATAGATCTCTCGCGAAGTTCTTTTAGCCAGAGGTTCTGCAAATCAGTTCTAAATTCTTGGTTAAAAGGTCCAGTGTAGGACAAGAATGCTGTCAAATATATTATATCGCCGACCAATCGTTCTGTTTCGCTTTTAAATTGGGCTATCTGCTCCGTCCAACGAATCTTTTCACCTGCTAGACCTCCAATGAGGGCGGTAGCTGCGTCCATTTTATCCTGGCACTTCTTAGCTTCAGCCAACACTGAGTTCTTTTTATCCTGTGCTTCATCGAATTTCTTCTGGACTTCCATCAACTCCTCCTCGGCAGATTGAAGCATATCTTGAGCTTCCTGCAAGTCCGCCGAAGCTTTGCGATGCTTAGCTTCTTGAACCGCCAAATTGGCTTTAAGTGGGAGTACTTCTTTGTTAACCTCGAAATATTTGGACATGGCAATGGTCCAGGAAAGTAACCCGGCCACGTTTCCACATGCTGCTTTAGCTGCATCGAATGTATATAAACTGTGGACCGAAAAAAAATTGAATAAAATTTAGATATTGGCTTGAAGATTTCTCACCTGTATTCGAAGTAAGGCACCAGGAGGTCCACCATTTCGGCATTGATTAAATCAGTGGGATATTCGACAATCTTCCGCAGAAAACCAGTGTCTGCCATCACTTTAAGCGATGTATCCCAAGATGAGACTAAAAACCGTCTGTCAGGATCTGGAACGACAAGCTTTAGGCGTTTTCGGAATAAAAGGCAAACTGCGTCCATGATAAGTGTGATGAGATATGGAGGCTTGCCGAGTTTTCTCACGGTTGCAATGTCAGCAGCTTTGATAGTCTAAATGAAAGCATTTCAGTCAAAATAGGTCAAAAATGATACAGATAATCCTACCTTAAGAGCAGCTTCAGCCTCTTCCAAAGCTGGTCTGGCTTTTTCCAATTTTGCTTCAGCCACTTCCTTATCGGCTGAAATCAACGTTACCAGCTCCTCGGCTTGTATTTTCTTAACTGCCACCTGTGCTTTTATAGCCTCAGCAGCTTCGGTCGACTTAGCCACTGTTTCAAGGACTACCTCAGCTTCTGCAGTTGCCACTACAATATCCTTATTCATTTCAATTAGATCAACTTTGAGAATCTCTACAGAACTTCCAGCTTCATCAAGCTTATCCAAGCCGGAAGACATACGATCGGACATAACAATGATATTTTGCCGCTTGTCGTTGTAAAGCTTCTTGTAGCTTTCTAAGAATGAAATAAGAGATTTGGGTGTAACGAAGGTCGATCGTCTGAATCTCTCGAAGTAAGTTATGCACGCCTCCGATACGGTTTCATGTATTGTACTCATTATTTGAATTACTTGCTCCTTGGCCTGATCAGAACAGGCTATATCGAAATCCTTGAGATAGTGTCGCGATACAGCAACTCGAGCATCTTCAGGCCATTTCTGGAACCAGTCGATTACGCAACCTGATATCAAGCCAGGAAACTTGAGAGATCGACCGCGGAACTTTTCTCCGATCTATGAATGATTTGAATCTCAACAGCTATTTTAAATATACGAAGGGATAACGGTACTTACCGGTGAGAAACACAGGGCAATGTGTAAGTTATATCTGGCACGGGATATAAAGAAATCATACAGGTTGTCCTGAGTTGGTGGTCGTCGTGGTTGAACCTTTTTCATAATTGGTATGATTTCGTTGTAGATTTCGTCTGTAAGTTGGATATTTATATTTAATAGAAAATATTTCAAACGTGTTCGCAGATTTTACATAAACCTTAAATGGGGAATAACAATTATATTAATGGCTTGTAAGAACCTGTGGTGTTCTATATCGAAAGAATGTCTAGTGTTATATGTATGAGCAAGTCGAAAGGAAGGCAAGAGTCACCTAAGGTTTACCCATCAACGTAGGACCTCTTAATTAAAGTTTTTGACTTTCTGCAAGACGGTAACGTGACGGATCAGAAAGTGAATCGATCATTCTTTGCTGACGATGGAGTAATTATAAGTGAAGATCCTATATCCTTGCATCGAAACCTTGACGGTGAATGGTGAATGTTCTAGAGGGATATGGATACCTTATATGCGCGGTAAAAAACTTCAAACTTGTTCTTACTCCTTCCTATATTTTTTTTTATCACAAAGTTCTGAAGGAAAAAGTTGCAGAGCATTTTTTTTATAATTATCGCGCGCAGAAGGGACTGTTTATTTCCGTTTTAATGTAGAACACACTGCACGGCCATTAGGAAGATAGGGAGCGGAGAGATAGGAGGTGTCGATTAACATTTGTTTTGAATGCTTGCAGATGAAAATGGCAAAGGAAAATCTCGCCGGGTAAACTATTCCAAATTCGTGTTGTTCGGCTAAAAAAAGAATCCCTATGTTTCCGGTACGTCCGAAATTGAGCTCAAGGGTGAACTGATGGGCATTTCTTGCGAGACGAGTATTACGGGAGAAACTTTTAAGGGAAGGAATGCAGCTGGCTACTTCGAGTGAACATTTTTTTTATAAAAGAAACGATAAAATAAGGAAAGACATCAAACATTGCGCCGGTGTTCGAGAGGGGCAATTGTTTCAGCGGCAGTTCTATTTCCTATCAATCTTAACGCTCGATTTTGTATTCAATCAAGCAGGTGAAACGATGTTTGCGAAGCACCTGCCCAGAGGTGGGAGTTATACTCGAGTTTAGGGCGTATAAACGCTTTATAAATTGTAGCCAGATCAGAAGGGGAAAAAAAACTTGTTACACCGATACAGAAAACCTAAGCACTTAGCAGCATTCTTAGCGATTTCAAATATATGTTCGTTCCAACGGAGATAGTCATTTATACACATACCGAGTACTGAGAGCTTTTCAGTTTCTTCGATGTAAGTGCCATTCATGGACAATGGCATTGGGGGTATATTTAGCTTTAATGACAGAAGACAGCATTGAGTTTTCGAAGCATTAAACTCCACACGATTCCTATTAGCCCATTTGACAATGCTGTATAAATCGGAGTTTAATGAGCTTGACATACGGTGCCGTTGCAATTGTACGTCCGAAGGCGAAGGAATTATCAAACGAATATGAAAAGCTGAGGGTAGAGTCGTCAGCAAAACAGTTAAGTGGATTAGAAGTAACAGACAGAAGATCATTTATAATAATGAGGAAAAGAGTCGGAGACAGAACAGAGCCCTAGGGCACACCAGCATTTATTTTGTGGGAATCAGACTTGAATCCGTCCAATACAACTTGTATTGAACGGTCCAGAAGATAGCTTCTAATCCAACGAACAAGAGTATCACGGATCCTAAAAGCACGCATTTTCGATAAGAGAGCTTCATGCCAAATTCTATCAAATGCCTTGGAGATATCAAGAGCAATAAACTTACTTTCACCAAAGCGATGTAAGGATTTGTTCCACTGTTCGGTGAGATATGCCATCAGATCGTCAGTGGAACGGTTGCTGCGGAAGCCATACTGACGATCATGGAGAAGCTTTCGATCTTCGAGATATTCCTTAAGCTGACGGTTAATCAGCGTTTCCATGACCTAAGAAAGAAGGTGTGTTAGTGCTATGGGTCGGTAGGAGGAGGGGGAGGATGGGTTACCTTTCTTAGGGACAGGCTGGACAAATGCTGTTTTCCATCTTCTAGGAAAGATTCCAGAAGAGTAGGAGCGATGGAAAAGCTTATGCAGTGGCTTTGCCGAAGATGTTGAAGAGTTTTTAATATTTGTTACGAATGACCAAACATTTTTTACTGCCTTTGGGACACTGCATGCATAAACTTGGTTCGTTCAATGATGGAGGAGGATTGCAGGAGTTCCTTGCTTGTTTGTGCTTTATCCGATTTTTCTCTGTAGGGTTGGCTTTATCAGATCGGAAACTTATTTCTTTTAGCCTGATAGCTTCTTTACACTCAGAGTTATACCAAGACTTCTCTTTAGGTTTAATACTTTTTACCCTGTTAGGAATAAAAGCACCGTCAGGCCGTCCCAGTTGGCTTTCTCGTATTGCCAAACGGTCTTGGTGGGAAGTTTTTCTTTAAAAACATTAAACAAAATAATCACAACAGTAGAGCACTGGTTTAAATTTAAATCCCAATTTACTTAAGTTGAAGTCCATAGATGAATAGTTAAGATTAAAAAGTCTGCTCATACAGTTAAGAGCTTTAAGTAGTATGCTATAGTTTATTCTATGAAAGTCAAAATGAGAAGTTCAGATCCACATAGGTGGTGAGATTTTCCACGGTAATTTAACCTAATACAGGTTAATTAAACTTGTTTGTTTAATAGACAAATTACATACCAATTGAAAGTATGAAAATTCAAACGCTAGGTTAACTATTTTTTTCCCCGTCATAACTATTGGGTTGGCAGGTATACAAAAATAATAATAAAAAAAAATAAAAATTAATGCAATCTATGTGTTTATTGCATAATACAAAATCGTTTACATGAAGCCAGAAATATCAAGATTAATTTTCGGAGTTGGATATCTGGTTTTGCCGATAGATTAGCGTACCCAAAATTTTCGATCCTTTTTAATTTTTATATTTTTGATTTTCAACCCAACACACAATGGCAGCGGTCACTCTTTTTTGTCGAAAACTCATCTTTTCTTCAACTTTGTTTAACAAATTCACACAAACGATTTGCATTAAATAAAAATATTTTCGAGCGCTCTACAGAATAACTCAACCTACATTTTCAATGTAAACATAAAGAAGAGAAATCTGATGGCTCAGGAACTAACCAATTGAAAAAGACTGCAGGTGCTCAAATATTTAAGTGTGATCAAAATTTGAAATTTGTAAAAGACAAATGAAGCAGGCTTCAGTAACGTATATATGTATTGCTTACCTAATTCATCTTTGGCAAACAAATTAGCTATTTCTCCGGAACTGAGAATGTTATTAATATACTCCAGAAATGATTCATCCTTAATTTCATTGTCCGTAAATATAAATGTTATTCCTCTGCCTTCTAAGCCAGCCGTTTTGTATAAATATTTTAAATCATCCACCAAATTTGTCACATTATAAGCCCTGGTAAGAGTGATTTGGAAAAACTTGTAGCCGGCTATAAATGATGCAAGCCTCGTCAAACTTTGCTTGCCCGAACCTCCAACACCCACTAAGAGTGCATTTCCTCTAAAAAAAATATTAAATTACGTATTTATATGGAAATAAAGATGTAATATTTCAAACCTTGGAGTTCGTAGAATTCTAGATACAATGATTAAGTGTACCAACGCATCACGGAAAAAGACCAAATCCATAGAAAACCCTCGTACCAGTTCATTGAATTGGCCCATATAAAAGAGGACCTTTGCTTTGGTGAAATCAAAGCTGATGGAATGATTTATAAAACATTTGTCAGAAAGAAATTAATCTTTTTGGATAAATACTTTGCAATTTCTTCGTATATCTTAGGAGGATCTAACGACACCTCTTCATCGTCTTCACCACCCTCTGGGGGATCACGGAGGAAATCTACAAAATAGGTCTCATCGTCAGAGAATTTATCAAAGTATGCCCCCAACTTGTCCTTAGCATCTTTTCTCATTCGCTCATTGAACCATAGCTTGTCCTTTTCATCAGTAAAACGATCAGCAATTACACGAGTGCATTCGTGCTTCCAGAGCTTGAGAGAACACGTATTATTTGAGCCTGGCATTGACTTAATTATTAAAGATTTACCTTTAAGACAGTCTCAGCCGAAGTACACTCCTCGCCAGCGATTTTTAACAAACCTTCCCATATTCTAGACAAATCACGCAAATTGAAAACATAATGAAAGTTGGCCGGAGTTGGCAGCATTTTTGCTTTGATATTTTGCCAAAAGATACGGGTCAAAGGAACCAGCAGGGGAATCACTTTAACAACTTCCTCGTTAAATCGTGCCGAACAAAAGTACCCTTGACTGATGTTATTGAATATCTGGTCCATGGAATTGTTGCTGGGCAGTGTGCAATTGAATATTGAAAAGTTCCGTTTCAAACGGTTTGGAATGTCATTGCGACCACCACCTGGGTGGATCATCGCCCCAAGTAGTTGAATGTCAAGAATTGTAGAGAAGTCACCTATAGAGAGGAATTATTTTAAATTTAATTGACTTTCTAACTTCAGGAACTAAATACCCGGTTTTTCGAGGGAATAGAATCCTTTCTGTTCAATCATTTGACGAACAATTTCATTGGTTATCTGATCTCCCCATTCGTTGATAATAGGCATATTAATGTCATCTATGAATATCGTCATAGATCTTTGCCCAGGTGGACCATAGCTCGTGCCCACACGTTTCTCTACATAGGATTCGATGATTCTCTATCAAAGATAAAGCACCGTATCGACTTTAAGACATAAGTTAAAGGATCAAGAAGTGAAGTACCTGATACATATTTGGGGTCGTTGCTGAGGAAAAATTAAATGACTTTGATAAATGAACTTCTGGGTCATAGCCGGCCATGTATCCCTTAATCATGACTGTCTTTGCTGTACCCTGTTCTCCAATCAGGAGCACCTGTTTCTTTTGCTTTGCAATATTGTGTATGAGAAAAGCTGTTCGAACATTATCAACGTTTGGGACTAAAATAGATGAAAATTCTGGAATGCTGTCCTCAGGGTAGATAAACTGCTCGATTTTGGTTCTCCAATGCTGCCAATTGCCACTCTCATCAACGTAGAACTCAAAAATCGTCTCCGTCGGTTGCTTCTTTGGCCACTCTTTAAGGAAGAATCTTATTCGGTGCTACTTATAATAAATATCATTTCCATACTTAATTTGGAACAATGTTTTAATATAAACTCCTCCAGCTTTTCCCGTTCGGCAATCTCCAACACAGCACCGATGGTCCACATCAAAGCAAAAAGAAAAGTTCTCTCCAAATATCTCTCCGAGCGGTTGGCTTCATTTTCCAAAAGCCCATCTAGAATTTCCAGTATTTGTTTAATGTAAATCGCCTCGAGAATCTTCATTTTGGCAGCCAATTTCGTCTGCATGAACGTGTGGACATCGTCGTAGATAGCTCCAAAACAACGTCTAAATACTTCAGCTTCCTGTGCATTTCGATTTCGTACCCAAGCTTAAGGTGTAAAAAGAAAAAAATTGTACCTCTAGACTTATAAGCTGTATTGAGGCATACCTTCCATATAAACGGTCCATTTGAGTACCGACGAACTCATAAACACCATTCCCATACGACTGACTGTAGCAGGAGATGCATTATCCAGATTGTCTGGTTCGAAGGTGAGTTTAGAGTTATCGGCCATTTTGATTCGATCACCATTGGCCAGTGTCAGAGTTTTGTTATCGTCCAGCACTGAGTTCAAATTTTCAATCCAAACAGCATCGACAGGTCCATCTAGTACGATCCAACAAAACTCGTTCTTTTTGATTTTCAGAGCTCGCCGCCAGAGAGTTGAAAATATTCCATCTGTCCAGTCGTTGGTAGCTACATCTAGGCGACCGAACATTTGCGGAGCCGTTATTGCCTATAAAAATTGAAAACAGGATTAGGAACCTTAGAGGTTTTTGAAGCTTACCTTCGGATTCATTCTCATTTCTTTGTGGGGTTGTCCCATTTCGGTAAAGCACTTCAACAAAGTTAATGTGCAACTAGTTTTTCCCGACCCAGTTGGACCCATCATCATCAAACCATGACGCACCAGCGATGTCTCATAGAGTTGAACAACTTTTAAATTCCATTCAGGATTATTCACATAACCCAACTCTTCTGAGCATTTAGCAATGGCTTTTTGCAAATCTTTATAAACTCCCTGGGTGAGTTTGATCCCTGGAAACATGTCTTCGATTAGAGATAAAAATAATCCTTCATCTTCGTCGATTAATTTGGACACATTCATGTCTCTCAGCACTCTCATGACAATAGTTTCTTCGGTGTCCAAAGGATTGGCTCTTTTTTGAGCGCCCAAAGTTCGTAGAACAGAAAGAATATTCCTCAATCCAAAGTCGTAATGAACTTGTTTCGAGAGCTGCTCTTCACACAACTTGTAAAGAGTGAAGAATTTCCTCGACAGGACAATGTTATCTTTGAACCCACAACTAGCAAGCTTGACTCTTATGATTATTTGGCGATCGGGAACCATCATGGCAACGGTACGGAACATAATTTTCAAATTTTCAGGCAGTTCCTGTCGACCGGCATAGCCGGGATTCATGGTAATGAAAAGACCGAATTCCGGATTAAGGGATACCAAATCACCATCGCTAAATACAAAGCTGCTGCGTTTTTCCTTGCGCGCAGTTAGAACAATGCTGGAACAAATAAAATTATATTTAAAACATTTACTTTGTTAACATAAACATACTATATCTGTTGTGCTGCCACAGATAATACGGGCAACTCAATTCGATTGAACTCATCGAAACAACCCCATGATCCTGATTGAGCGAGTCCTTTGTAGATTCTTCCTAGACCTCTGAAATCCATTTGATCGGAACAATTGAAAACAACCACCAGCTTCCCCAAAGCTCGACCCATATCTTTGGTGGTTTCTGTTTTTCCAGTTCCAGCTGGACCAGCAGGTGCTCCGCCCATAGACATTCCTTTCGAAATAAAAAAAAAATTGTGTATTAAAACTTTTATTAAGTTGGAAAAACTCAAGGGGTTAATATCCTTATCATGAATAAGCACGTTTTGAATCATATGTAAAGCATTATGCAAGGGAAAAATCGAGCTGGATAAAACGTTTCACATTCATGTAGTGCGGCTAAAGCATGGGTCCAAAATTTGGTTCAAGGGTAAATTGATGCGCACTGACCTCACAGAAGCTTTTGATGTCAAAAAAGGATTCCGACAAGCAATTGAGTAGCAAAGCATTCTCTCGAAAGACAAAGGAGACTCTGTATAAGACCTTAATCATTCCAGTCCTGCTCTATGGCGCCGAGGCATGGACTCTATCTAAAGCAGATTAAGATATCCTTAGTCGTTTCGAGCGTAAGATTCTTCGGAAGATTTTTGGCCCTATCACCGTTAACGGGCTCACAGCGACGCATATAACGTTTAAGATGGCTAGGTCATGTCGAGCGAATTGACAACAATGCTCCGGCTCGCAGGATCTTCGATTCCATCCCAGAGGGTAGACGCAGTCAAGGAAGACTTTGCCTTAGGTGGCGCGCTCAAGTGGAGGACGACCTCAACCAACTTGAAGTGCGAAATTGGGGGGAGCTAGCCAAAGGCCGAACTGGCTGGAGAGGCATGTTGGTTGAGACCCAGGTTCGTCCCGAACTGTAATATTTTACAATATTCTAAAACAAGTCAAATTGTAATATTAGTTGATCACCGCCTGGTTAAGGAAGCCTAAGCTTCCAAGCAACGGGGAACAAAGGCGTTTGCCAATTTTGTTTAGGATTTGGAACTCCGATGACACCGTTTAATCAGTTTCTTATCAGTTTTGTCCATTGGAAAAGATATACGTAGAATTCAAACTCACCAATAGCTTGAGCCAAGGTTATATAACATCTATCCGTTAGAGGAGTAATCGCCAGTCTCTCGGTCACACCCAAGTACTCGTTTTGGTAAATAAAATCAACATCTGTTATTGACACAATAATGTCGTCATTCTCTTCATTATAATAAAACCGCGCCTGTTTCTGCCATTCAAAGTCCGAAGCTGTCCTGATCCGCATTGAGCATAAATCATCAAAGATATCTCTTTATATCCAAAACATTTATTTTAAACCTAGAACCTGTATATTCTTCAAAGTACCTTACCTCTGATGAACATGAATAGTCACCATTGTTTCAAACCTAATTCGATCTAACTTGGTCAAATCCTTTACTGTCAAATCAATAAAATGGTTCAGCAAATTCAGGAACTTTGTGTTGGTTTTTTTCATAATTGTTTTATCCGTTCGACATTTTTTCAAGGCGAACTCAGCATCTTTTGTCCATAGAAGCTGAACACCAAGCAGTCCAGCTTGTCCACAGAAACTCGGAAATTCTTCGGGAAAATTAAAGTCTGGGTCACGTAAATTCATTGCCATCCCAGCTAAGATAGTCCTCATTGAATCTTGCATTTCCTTCAGCAGCTTTCCTAACCATACCTCAACACCTCCAGTGCATTGGACAGAGTTTTCCAACATAACCTTCAAAAAAGATAGAAAAAAAACGTAAATTGGATATTAAGGAGAATGTTTGTAGTACCTTCTCGCCGTTGGATGAATTCAGAGCAACGATGACGTCAATAGTCTTATCTTGAAAATCAACAAATGCCACGGCATCGAATATACTTAGCAAATGTTGCTGAATTGTTGTCGGATCAGAAGCTTGACCAAGGATTTCAAGCAACACAGGATCAGACACAAAGAAGAAACGAGGAAACAAAAGTCGTTTAGACTCCAGATAGCCTGGAAATATACTTAATTAAAACGGTTCCTTGATAATACTCACCAAAACTAACCAGTCAAAGACTTCTGACAAGTTTCAAGCTGCTCTAGTAGAAACGTCAACATTGTTGCCAGACTTTCATCACCAGTGCAACATTCGACTGCGTTTGGAATTTCACGAACTCTGTACATGATTTTGACATAGTTCTTGTCAATATTGGTAAATCTCTTTGCTTCCTGTGGCAATTGCTTTGAGATGTCTCCACCCACAAAAACTGCCTCTAGATATATCCAAAGATTTTGCACAATCAACCACTTCTCAAGGATCTCACCGGTATTGAAGAGTTTCGTTAACCATAGAGTGATGTCTTTCTTGAAAGGAGCATTATATCTATTCGATGCAAGTGAATTCATAACCATCAAACTGTCTTCAAGCGATGCTATAATTTCCAAGGTTTCCCCACCCTTGAGCACCAACTCGCCACGGTTCTTGAAGGAACCTAATTGAATGTTTACTGACGACCAATCAGTAATGACTTGTTTCAGCTTCGCTTCGATGTCCAATTCCTTGCTAGCACCGACGCATATATCTTCGACATCCTCTTTGTGCCGGAGGATAGGAGCCTCTAAGAGTTTACCGAGGGTAAATTTAGGACTTGTTACATCGTAGTCTGTATTGAGCAATTTGTTTAGGCGGACCCAATGACGATCCTTCATGGCTTTGTTGGTCATCAGCTCCAGAAGTGGACAAGTTTCATTGAAGTCATCGATTTTCGTTTTGAGGTCAATAAAAGCCGGCCATGTTTGCATTCCTTTTGGTAGCTTGCGACATCTTAAGATACAAAAAATGCATTCAATTATTATTATCACTCGTTTTCTGAAGGGAAGAGAATTTCGGATTGTTTGAAAGAGCTTAAACTTTATGATAAAACATTTGACAGGTCTTGGCTACAGAAATAACGAAAGCACATACTTCTTCGGCTTTGAGCAAAAAAAAAAACCCAGGAAGAAGAAACAACGTAGAGCATACGGCGCGGGCATTAGGAAGATAGGGATGGGAAGGATAGGAGATGTCGATTAACATTGGTTTTGAATGCTTGCAGATCAAAATGGCAAGGGAAAATCTCGCCGGTTAAACTATTCCAAATTCGTGTTATTCGGCTAAAAAAAGAATTCCTAGCGATGTTTGCGAAGCATCTGCCCAGTGGTGGGAGTTATACTCGAGTTTAGGGCGTATAAACGCTTTAAAAAAATTAACCAGATCAGAAGGAGAAAAATAATTCTTATACCGATACAGAAAACCTAAGCACTTAGCAGCATTTTTAGCGATCTCAAATATATGGTCGTTCCAACGGAGGTCGTCGTTGACCCACATAGCGAGTAGCTTTTCTGTTTCTTCCATGCAAGTGCCATTTATGGACAATGGCATTGGGGGTATGTTAAGCTTTACGGATGGAAGACAGCAGTTTTCGAAGCATTAAACTCCACACGATTCCTATTACACCATTTGACAATGCTGTGTAAATCGGAGTTTCATGAACTTGACATACGGTACCGTTGCAACTGCATATCCGAAGTTGAAAAGCGTGAATTCAATATGGATGAAATAAAAACTGGGATTTATATGTTGGCCAACAAACAATAAACTTAAAAGAGTAAACGGTAAAATTTAAAATTTTAATTATTTTTTTTTAAAATTTTTTTTCCTTTTACTTGCGATTATAGGGACTATAAGGCAAGTTATGCATTCGTAAAAAAAAAAAAAAAATTCTAACAATCAAACATGATATTACGATGATAGAGAAGTCAAAAAAAGTGGGTCCGGAAATTCCGTCCGTCTGTCTGTCTGTCTGTCTGTCTGTCTGTCCGTATCGATATCTACAGCCTAAACGGTTGGGCCGATTTGATTCAAACTTGGTATATAGTATTTTTAGAGTGCTCTACCCGACAGTTTTTGGAAATGGCATTCTAGCTCCAAAACTAACGGTACCTGCCATATAACTTTTATTAAAAAACTTATTTTTCTCGAAAACGGCTCCTACGATTTTGATTAAACTTTCAGAATGATGTTTTCTGTGCAAAATCTATCTTTTAATTTTAATGGATTTTTCAGAAAAAGTTTTATAACGGTACCTCCCATATGACCGGTTTTTTTAAATCAGACTTTCTCGTTAACTAATTGACGGATTTTGATGAAATTTTCAAAATATGTAGTGTTTTATGATTTAAATAATATTGCCTATCAAAATTTTCAAAAACATTTTTTTTTAAATTTTAATAATTTTTTTAAAAAAATATTTTCTTTTTTGAATATTTTGAAAACGGATCTATAGATTTTTTTTTAAATTTTTCTCCTAGTATAAACTATAGATTTCTTAAAATTGACATACTAAAAAAAATTTTAAAATATGTTTTCGAAAAGTTTTTCAAAAAAAACATTTTTTTGAAAAAACTGGTCGAACGATTTTGAAATGAAAAATTAATAAAATTGAAAACAGCAAAAGAAATAAGATGGCTTACAACATTTTTTCCAAAAAACGTTATGAGTAGTGTTTTTTTGAATTCATAAATTTTTTTCCCCAACATTTTATTTCATATTGCTCGGCTAAGCCCTAGCCAAGCCATTAGTCAAATAAAAGAAAGTGACAACCTACATTACATACATACTTACGTATTTTAAAGTATTTTTCATCATCATAAAAGCACAGAATAAATAAGGAAGCCTTTGATAAACACACAAAAACAACTAACAAATAAAAAAAACTATTCGATTACTACTGAATGCAAAAATTTCAATCGAGAAAACAAAAGTTTACACCTTCCTATAAATAAACAAAACCACTGTGTTAACTTTTAATATTGTCTCTATACCTACTCGCTTAACAGTAGTTGGAACACGTATCTTAATTTTCGTACCTACCTTCCTTCCAACCTTATTATAGGTACCTAAATCCTTTATAAATTCCATTGGTCCCATATTGGGACGTATAAAGGTCCCTTTACCTAGCATTATTGCCATACTGCTGATTCCGACGAATCTTTATGCCAGTTGTTCAAATTTTTCCATACCAAAATGAAAATTTAACTGAAAAAAGTCCTTTATATCTCTCTATTAGCAAATTATATTATAATCAGTAAACAACAAGTGGAAAGATAATACACTTAAAAACTGCAAAAGCTAACAATCCTATATATTTATGTGTTTATCCCTTTGTCGTGACGCATGTTCGTTCGAGCTTCACCCCAAAACGATTCTAAGGAAGTTGCACGTCATACAAAAAATATTAAAATAAATTCTTTGTCAAAAAGACGCCTGCACTTAAAAAGGATTAGCACATAAGAGCAAGTACGTGCGACCCAGTCGTGCCTTTTATTTTCTTTGGTAAAAACTTTATTGCGATGACCAAAAGATTTTTAATGTTTTTTGAAAAGATATTGAATTATCAAGATTTCTCAGATCTCTCGGTAGAGAATTCCAGAGTCGTAACGCGTTTATAAAGAATTGGCGCTCTGAATTAAGGCAAGTATGTCGGGAAATGATAAGAGTGCACAGTCTGACTGAGTTTGAAGATTGTAGACGGTAGAAAAGATATTGGGGTCGATGTGATTGTATGATATTGAAGAGCAAAAGAAGGGTTCGGTATTGTAGAAAATGTTTAAACTGCATATTGTATAAGCTCTGAGCGAATTCGGAAACATGATCATATATGTTTAGACCGTAAATATATCTAATTGCGTGGTTAAAAACCACATTTAATTTTCGCAAGATTAGTGCGTCGCACTTGCAATTAATTTCACAGTCATAAGCAAGTATAGCCATAATCAAGGTCTTAACCAACATTTTTCAAGTTTCCATTGGAGTTAAGCTTTGAGAATTTCGAAGCAATCTAAGGACTCCATAGACTTTATCTACAACGGAATTTATGTGGTTATCCCATGATAATGTTGTGTTAAAAACCACTCCCAAGTTCTTGGCTGTATCCACGAAGTCAATAGTAAAATCATTTAGAATTAGGCGAGGAAAACATGAAGTGTCCAAAGGTTTCCTGGAAATAACCAAGCATTTAGTTTTGGAAGGGTTGAGAGATAGATCATTTCGCTGAGACCAAAGATGTGTGTTTTGAAGGTCCTCGTTGATGTTAAGAATACATTTTTCAATAAGTCCAAGAGGGCAACTTAAATAGAGTTGCACGTTGTCCGCATACATTTGTACAAGGGAGAATTTCAAAAAAGATGGCAGGAGACTGGCAGTAAGGAGGAGACATTATTGGAAATGGACACAGCCTGAGTTCTTTCAGAAAGGTAGAAAACCAATAGATTTGCTGAACGCAATGAAAAGTTATGTTGATTTATCAATTTTCGTTTGAGAAGAGAATGGTTGATGGTGTCGAAAGCTTTCGAAAAATCCAATAGGACTAGGAAGCTCACTTTGTCCTCGTCGATAGCACGTTTCAGATCTTCCGTTACATTAATTAGTGCAGTCATGCAGCTGTGCCTTGGACTTCGTCCTGACTGATTTTAACTGAGTAAGTTAGTTCTTCTTAATTATTCATTATTGTTTTATTTACAGGAGTCCAAATCTTGGCAGTAATTCGACTTGTAACGTGTTTGATGCACTGTCTGATTCCATCTGGAAAATTGTTTCCCTTTGTCCTCGCACTGAAATCGTTATTGCGGGCGATTTCAATGTACACAATTCCAATTGGCTCCGCTATTCTGGTCAGGCCACACCCGAAGGAAGGTATGTCGAGCTCTTTGCCGGGTTACATCACCTTACCCAACTGATCGATGTGCCAATGCCAACGCGTATACCGGATGTTGCTGGGCAAGCCGCCCATACTCTTGACTTGTTTCTTACTTCTCACCCTGATAAATATACCATTAGTGTAACTTCTCCATTTGGCACTTCAGACCATTGTGTCATTTCAGCTAATTTCAAATCCTCCACCCATCCAGTTAAAGAAAAACTTCCCACCAGGACCGTTTGGCAATACGAGAAAGCCAACTGGGACGGCCTGAATATTTTTTTCCAAAACTCTAACTGGTCACTATGCTTCCTCGATAGTGACATTGATGCCAGTGCTGAAATGATCACAAATGTGATTCTTCTAGGGATGCGTGCTTTTATTCCTAACAGAGTAAGAAGCATCAAGCCTAAAGAAAAGTCCTGGTTTAATTCTGAGTGTAAAGAAGCTATCAGGCTCAAAGAAGTAAGTTTCCGATCCTACAAAGCCAACCCTACAGAGGAAAATCGGAAAAAGCACAACAAGCAAGGAACTCATGCAACTCCGTTATTGAAAGAACCAAATTTTTGCATGACCAAAAATAACGGCAAAAAATTCTGCAGTGTCTCAAAGGCAGTAAAAAATTTTGGTCATTTGTAAAAAAATATTAAAAACTCCTCAACATCTTCGGTTCCAACGCTCATCGACAATAACAAACCAATTGTTTACTCTTCAGAGAAGGCAAACTTGCTCGCCGCCAATTTCGCTGCCAGCTCCACGCTGCCGCATAGCAACTTTGCCTCTCCTGTACTTGAGAATGTAATTTTTTTCCATGGGACAGATTTTTTTCCGCACTCGTACAGTAGCAAGTGTTCTCAAAGATCTCGATATACACAAATCCGCTGGCCCGGATGGTATACCCCCGATTCTTCTGAAGAGGTGTTCTTTTCACTGGAAAAGCCACTGCGTGAGCTTTTCCATCGCTCCTACTCTTCTGGAATCTTTCCTAGAATATGGAAAACAGCATTTGTCCAGCCTGTTCCTAAGAAAGGTGACCCATCCTCCCCCTCCTCCTACCGATCCATAGCACTGACATCCCTTCTTTCTAAGGTCATTGAAACGCTGATTAAACGTCAGCTTAAGGAATATCTCGAGGATCGAAAGCTTCTCCATGACCGTCAGTATGGCTTCCGCAACAACCGTTCCACTGGTGATCTGATGGCATATCTCACCGAACAGTGGAACAAATCTTTACATCGCTTTAGTGAAAGTAAGATTATTGCTCTTGATATCTCCAAGGCATTTGACAGAGTTTGGCATGAAGCTCTTTTATCGAAAATGCGTGCTTTTGAGATCGATGATACACTTGTTCGTTAGATTAGAAGCTATCTTCTGGACCGTTCAATACAAGTTGTATTGGACGAATTCAAGTCTGATTCGCACAAAATAAATTCTGGTGTGCCCCAGGGCTCTGTTCTGTCTCCGACTCTTTTCCTCATTTTTATAAATGATCCTCTGTCTGTTACTTCTAATCCACTTAACTGTTTTGCTGACGAATCTACCCTCAGCTTTTCATATTCGTTCGATAATTCACGTCCTTCGCCTTCGGACGTACAATTGCAACGGTGCCGTATGTCAAGCTCATTAAACTCCGATTTATACAGCATTGTCAAATGGGGTAATAGGAATCGTGTGGAGTTTAATGCTTCGAAAACTCAATGCTGTCCTCTGTCGTTAAAACTAAACATACCCCCAATGCCATTGTCCATGAATGGCACTTACATCGAAGAAACCGAAAAGCTCTCAGTACTCGGTATGTGTGTCAACGACGACGTCCGTTGGAACGACCATATATTTGAGATCGCTAAGAATGCTGCTAGGTGCTTAGGTTTTCTGTATCGGCGTAAGAAGTATTTGTCCCCATCTGATCTGGCTACAATTTATAAAGCGTTTATACGCCCTAAACTCGAGTATAACTCCCACCTCTGGGCAGGTGCTTCGCAAACATTGCTACACCTGCTTGATAGAATACAAAATCGAGCGGTAAGATTGATAGGAAATAGAACTGCCGCTGAAACAATTGCCCCTCTCGAACACCGACGCAATGTTTCATGTCTTTCCTTATTTTATTGTTTCTTTTACAAAAAATGTTCACTCGAAGTAACCAGTTGCATTCCTCCCCTTAAAAGTTTCTCCCGTAATACTCGTCTTGCAAGGAATGCTCATCAGTTCACCCTTGAGCCCAATTTCGGACGTGCCGTGAAATATAGGGATTCTTTTTTAAGCCGAACAACACGAATTTGGTATAGTTTACCCGGCGATATTTTCCCTTGCCATTTTGATCTACAAACATTCAAAACCAATGTTAATCGACACATCCTATCTCTCCCCTCCCTATCATCCTAATGCCCGCGCAGTGTGTAACATTAAAAGGGATTTGCATTATACGTTCAAGAACCTTCGAAAGAAATGGCAAAATGGCAATTGGTGGAAAGTCCTTACTGCTATTATTTTTGGGAATTGGAACTATCTTGGCCTGCTTCCAGGCTTAAGGAAAGATACCTGTCATAAAAATTGTGTTAAACATGTGCGTTACATAAGGTAACACAAATGGAAGTAAGGCTCTAATAAATACAGGATGTACACCATCAAGTCCGCCAGCATTCGATTTAATTAGAGTAAAACTTTAAACAACAAGAAGATCTCTTGACAAGAGGAAGAAGGGAGCTTTAAGATTTTTTTGTTTAGCTCATTGCACTCAATGTCATCAAAACTATAATCCATTTTTTTCTTCCCAATCACAATGTCACGTATATTATTCCATAATTTACGGCCGCTACACGTCAATGCGATTCTTAAAGACCCTCGCTTTTTTAGCTCTTATTTCACAAACAACCTTGTTTCGTAACATTCGAAAAATCCTGTGGAATTCCTCAAGCTTAAATCTTTTCCATCGAGAATAAGCCAGATTTCGCTGGAGCATAAACGATACTTCAAGAAATTCTATGTTTGATTGAAAGAAATTAACTTGGTCATTTGGTGAAGACATAAAATAAATTCTATCCCATTCAATCCAGATCCGTATAGTTAACAGATCTAAAGTCTCGATACCAAAAACTCACTGGGCGAATTATGAGATTAAATTTAAAAGTAAGAAATATCAGATCATGCTTAGAAAAAGTAGGAGCGGAAAGTTGATCGTAAAAGAGTATCTCATTAATATTACTTACAAAACAGACATCAATCAAAGAACTGCTGCTACTAGCAAAATGAGTTGGTACAGAAACGTTAACTGGAGCCAGATTAAATGAACACATACAGTCAATTAATATGGATTCATTTAAAAGATTGCTGTTTATGTCTCCACATAAAATAATTTGAGGTGATGTCAGTGAAATTGTTTCTAAAAGATACATGAGTGGTGCAAAGTCCACATATCTGTTTGGTCTGTATACTGTACCTAGTAAAAGCTTATCTTCGCCACTAACAATGTCCAGAAATATATATTCGATGTCACTTCCAGGACTCGAAATACAGTTTAACCTACACGATATACCATCTCTAACATAAACCGCAACACCACCAACTCTATTTCCTCTATCAGCTCTAAAAAGCCTGTAACCGCTTAAATTAAACAGATTACTCGGAAATTCTGTAGGAAACCAAGTTTCAGAAACGCAAATAGCATCTACTCCAGAACCTCCGAACACATATCTGAATTCATCAATTTTTTTACGCAGACTTTGAGCGTTGATGTGACAAACTTTAAAACCATCAGCACGTTGGTTGCTAAATACTCTTAACATTGACCCTAAGATCAAGTTATCATCACTTACACCATGATAACTCATTTAGAATAACGTACAAAAGTTAAACGTTGCAAAGGTTCTACCAAAAACAGAAAAGAAAAAAAAAGGCAAATAAATTATAATATAATATAAAAGCAAAAGAAAAAAAAATTTAATTATAAATGATAATAGCAAATAATAACAAAAGAGAAAAAAAATTAAATAAAAATAAATATAAATTTAGTTAATAATCGTTTGACGAATCAGGCATCATGGCAACCCTTAACAAGTCTTCATTTTCCATAACTAAAACTGCATCATCCTCAAGTTGTCGATTAACATATACCAACGGTGAGATATATCATCAAATCACCAGTGGAACGGTTGCTGCGGAAGCCATACTGACGGTCATGGAGAAGCTTTCGATCCTCGAGATATTCCTTAAGCTGACGTTTAATCAGCGTTTCGATGACCTTAGAAAGAAGGGGTGTTAGTGCTATGGGTCGGTAGGAGTAAGAGGAGGATGGGTCACCTTTCTAAGAGACAGGCTGGACAAATGCTGTTTTCCATCTTCTAGGAAAGATTCCAGAAGAGTAGGAGCGATGGAAAAGCTTACGCAGTGGCTTTGCCATGGAGCTGGCAGCAAAATGGGCGGCGGGCAAGTTGTTTGCCTTCTCTGAAGAGTAAACAATTGGTTTGTTATTGTCGATGAACGGTAGAACCGAAGATGTTGAGGAGTTTTTTTAATATTTTTTTAAAAATGACCACACATTTACTGCTTTTGGGACATTGCAGAATTTGTTGCCGTAATTTTTGGTCATGCAAAAATTTGGTTACCTTTGAACTGACTTATCGCCTTTTGTATGTCATCAATGCTTGCAAGCTGCAGGATGAGATCTTCTCCTTGAAAATATATTCTGTATTTTTTCGGTGAGCTGTCCGTTCAACAATTCATTAAAATACCCATCATATAGATCCAGGATCGGTGATCAGATTAAAAAGATTAACCTTTTTTTCGAAAATTCTTTATTTTTTTTAATTAGTTTAAGAGTTTTTTTCGGAAAAACTAAGTATGCAATAAAACTTGAAAACTAAATGTCTATCGAGAAAAAAATATATTAAAAATCGTTTGACCAGTTTTTTTAAAAAATTATTTTTTTTGAAAAACTTTTCGAAAAAAATATTTAAATTTTTTTAGTATGTTATTTTAAGAAAAAAATATTTGGGAAAATTATTTAAAAAAAATTATTTAAAAAAAAAATCAATCAACCCGTTTTCAAAATGTTACGAAAACCAATTTTTTTTGTAATTAAAAAATCGAAAAAAAAAGTTTTTGAAAATTTTTAAATGCAATATTAATTGAATTGTGCATGACTTCAGGTGTGCAAAATTTTATTGAAATCGGGATAATGTTTTACGATAAAAATGCATTTGAAAAAAGTTTGAAGTAAATCGGCCCATCCGTTTGGTTGTAGAGGTGCGAACAGACAGAGAGATGGACGGAATTTCCGGACGCACTTTTTTCGACTTCTCTATCATCGTTATGTCATGATGTTTGATTGTTAGAATTTATTTTTTTCACACGAATCCATAACTTGCTCTATAGTACCTCTAGTAATCGCAAGTAAAAATTAAATCTAGTTCTTGGCCGATTGATTTCCACCTATAGAGTCGTAAAAACATAAGAAAACAGCTTCCCCTTTTTACTATATCCGGAACATTAAACTAAAACATTAAAGAATACCTTTTTTAAAACATTTTTTTTTTAATATAAGTAAAAAAAAATTCACGTTACATTTTTATATTTTGTATAATAATATTAGTTTTAAAGACTACATCATATTATAAATTATTGGGGTAAGTACAAAAAAAGTTATTCCAAAAGCCACCACAGATTCCTAAAGGACTTAAAGTCCTCCACGTGTCGGTTTCAGGGTTATATTCTTCTAGCAATTTTTCACTAAAACGGACATTTAAAATCTTATTATCGAAAACTTTGGTCTTTATGTAAGACTGAGATTTCGACAACGATTTCAAATTACACCAGTTGTCGTTGGATAAATCGTAACGTTTGACAGAATTTAAAGAAATATTTTGTTTATTCTCACCGCCAATAACGTACAAAAATTGACCAGCTGCAGCAAATCCAAAGTTACGGAGGTATTCTTTAATTATTGATTTTGAATTCCATTGCTTGGAATGATCATCATAGCATTGCAAAATGGCATTTTCAAAATCGAGAATATATAATTGTCCTTTATAAGCAGCTACTTTACTATATTCCAATTGTGCTGACATTTGGTGTTCATGCCAGTTGCAGGTTGAAAAATAATAAATTTCCATCGTAGTAACAAATCCAGAGTTCCTATTGTAACCGCCAAAAACAACCAAATTCCCGTTCAAATTGACCAACTCACTTTCAATTCGTCCATATCGCATTGGTGGCAAATCAGTCCACTTCATGCTGCGCAAATCTAAGCATTCCACGCTATTTTTTACTGAATTACCAATTTCCCCTCCAACTATAATTAGCCTTTCATCAATCACAATCACTGAATAATTATCTTTCTTTTTCCAAAGAGATATTTTTCGTTCGGTTGACCACGAATCCTCGGCAGAATTCCACGTTTGAATCACAACTTCGTCCCAGTTTGGACAGCATACAACAGCAAGTTTCTTATCTCCATTTCTGGGCTTCAAATCGATGTGTTGGCCTTCAATGTCCATTGTTTCTGGTGCCAGGTGCCATTGAAGCCAACTGCAAATCAATTCGTAGCTTTCCACCGTCTTGCAGACAGATCTCCTATGTGTAATGATGAACTTCGGGCTAAGATACTTATACCGAACCATTTTCAAGAGCTTGAATAACAGATGTTGCCGCTGCACCTTGTCGTATTCCACCCAAGCTATCATAGCCAGAAAAACGTGCTCTTCAAAGTCTCCATGGGGATTATCGTTAAATAGCAGATCCTTTAATTCAATCTCATTCAGCAGCAGGATTTCTTTTTCCTTTGATATTTCTTCAAAATGGTTGTAAATGTATATTAAAGATTTCTCTTTCAATTCGGATAACTTAAATTCTGTCGACAAGGAGAGCAATTTGATGCAGTTGTTTCTGTTAATTCCATGCTTTTCGATAAAATCACAGCAACCATCGATCAAGGTTTGAATTTTTAAAAACGCTGCAATTCGAAGAAGGTCTTCAGAATTTTCCAATGTCAGCTCGATCCAACCCGAATATATGAAATTAATTACCAGCTTTAGTGCAGTGGGCTCGATTTCTTTGAGTTCGACTACGTTTCCGCCTAAAGATGTAGGGCTTCCTCGAAATGTTTCCAAAAAGTAATCACTAAAAGCGGACAGGATGACTCTGTTGGCATGAATCTTAACGCAACTGTCCCCAGCTGATATGATGGTGTCAAACAGTTCCTGTTCTTTATAGAAACTCGACAATTTTTCGGATAAACTTGTTGCATGTCCGTCGTTTTTGAAGACGTGTTTTCCACTTGCTGACATGGCAGATTATTATTTTAATGATATTTTTTGCAAATTAAAAATAAATAGTTCGTTATAAACAATTTTTGAAACAGTGTTGTACACAGAACAATCTCTTTCAGTTATCAACTTACTGATTTCATTTAAGATCTATTTCTTATATACTCTTGTCTTTTCTTCTAATACCTTTATTGTTAATTGTTATTTCATTTACTAATTACTTTTTTCTTTAATTACATCATTAACTATTCTGCTAACCGTTTTTTACTTGCGATTATAGGGACTATAAGGCAAGTTTAGGATTCGTGAATATAAAAAAAAAATGAGATAACAATGAAACATGACATTACGATAGAGAAGTCTTAAAAACTGTTCTAGAAAAATGTCTGTCTCTCTGTCTGTCTGTCTGTCAGTATGTATAACGAGCTGCAGCCTAAACGGCTTAAGTGATTATCTTCAAACTTAATGTGTGATTCTTTTGGCATTCCCCAGAGGGGAAATTGAAATTTAATTTTTTAGGCCTAAAAATAACTGCCATATGACCGTTTAGGAAAATCTTATTTTTCTCGAAAACGGCTCCAACGATTTTAGCGAACATTTTTGAGAATTTTTTTGTTGGTATTGGCTATTATTTTATTAGAACCAAATTTACGGGAAAAGTCTATTAACGGGATCTTCATATAAGGTTTTTTTTTAATTTTTTCTCGGTTACGGCTCTGGAATTTTATATTTAAGAAGATCTAGGTAGCTGAATTAATTCTACATATCAACATTTTGTATAAACTTTTTTTTTCTAATTAAAATTATTTTTTTATTTTTTTTTATTTTGAAAAATCAATATTTTGAAAACTAATCAAAAAAAATTATTTTAAATTTTATAATCACATGTATTTTAATAAATTCTAAGCAACTGCATACCAAAAATTTAAAAAATAATTTTTTTCCAAAAAACTAAAAATAAAAAACAGGATTTTATCATTTACCGGTCCTACAATTTTCGAAATACATTTTTCATAAATTCCTTGTTATTTAAGACGTCTGATGGCATACTTTATTTTTACTATAAATAAATAAATAACATAAAATAATAATGACACACTAACCACTACGCCACGGGGCGTTATTATTTTTACTAAAAACCGTTAAATATTGTGGTTTTTAATACTTTTTATAAGTTCAAACTGTGTTATTTTCAACGCAGAAATGTTACTTGTTTCTACCAAAGATCTTGCTTTCCAATGTAATTAGGCACATAAGAGCAAGTAAGTGCGACCCAGTCGTGCCCATTTTTTAATCTTGTTACCGTTTGGTTTGAAATCCAATCAATAAATTTATGGCTCTTGGAAGGCTTAGTTGTCAGGTAAAAAAATGTAATCTATCCAGTTTCAGGTAGAAAATTCGAAAAAAAATATGCTAATATTTTCTGCGAGTAAACCTTCGAGAACATGGAAAACTCATTTTTTTTTTTTTTTTTTTTTTTTTTAATAATTAACGCGCGCACAAGGGATTATGTGTTTCCCTTTTAATGTAGAACACACTGGGCGGCATTACGAAGATAGGGATAGGACTGCTGGCATTTCTTGGGGCTTTCCTTTTATTGTTTAAAAGTTCTTTAAAAACTAATGAGACGTTTTCCTCGTAAGGAATTGAATTTCTGAAGGCAGCATTTTGAACGACTTTAATGAATTAGTCGACTCTTCTTATTCAAGCGTAGTTTTCAATGGGACTATAGGAGTAATAGTTTCTACACAAATCTGCAAAAAAACCATTCTCAGTTAGACTTGTTGTTTATTAGATATGGATAAGGCGCACTTTCTTTGGAAAGTATGCTTCCGGTTTCTGTTAACATGAATGGTTAGTAATCAGTGGGAAGATCAAATCTGTCCTCGATCTTGGTATATTTACTTGCGATTATAGGGACTATAAGCAAGTTTAGGATTCGTGAATATAAAAAAAAATCGAGATAACAATGAAACATGACATTACGATCATAGAGAAGTATAAAAAGTGATCGACAAAAAATGTCTGCCTGTCTGTCTGTCTGCCTGTATAACGAGCGGCAGCCTAAACGGCTTAAGCGATTATCTTCAAATTTGGTGTGTGTTATTCTTTTTGCATTCCGCAATTTCATATAACGGTTTTTTTAATGTTGGGCTTTCCCTGTGACCGCTATTTATATTTCTGCCAAATTTTATATATGAGAAGATCTGGGTAGCTTTAATTAATTCTGCATATCAAAATTTTTAATAAGTATTTTTTTCTAATACAAATTAATTTTTGAAATTAATTTTTTGAAAAATCAATATTTTTAAAACTATCTAATAAAAAATAAATTGCAAAACTAGATCGCACGTACCTGCTCATATGTGTGGTCACATTGTAGAATAAAATTTAAGAAAATTTAAGTGAACATCAAAGCATTTATTGGATTTTTGGACTCGAATAAAGTACGTTAAATTGTATTTCTTTAGGAAATGTAAAAAAGTGTGATTTTTTTCCAAAATTGTGGAAGGCGTTTTTAAATAAAACGGTTTTTTCTTAACAACTTTTCTTAAAAAATTAAAAAAAATAATTCAAGAATACAAACTTAAGCACAAAAATAACGTACATTTAAAAACAAAATAAAAAAAATCACTTACCCGTTTTCAAAATATTGATTTTTCAAAAAAATTTAAAAATATATTAAAAATACAAAGTAAAAGTTTTCGAAAAAAAATTAATCTAAAATTACTACTAAGGCTACCCACATCTTCTTGAATATCAATTTGTATCGGATCACCAGTTTTCGAGAAAGTCGAAGAAAAAAAACGGTCCTGTGGGAGGTACCGTTTTTAGCCCACCATATTAAACTTTTTTTCACCAAAATATAAAACATACCAACGTTAATACACTGATTTTTTTTTATAAAAATTCTTGGAGCCGTTTCCGAGAAAAATTAGCTTTTACATAACGGTTATATGACTGGTACCGTTAATTTTTGAGCTAAAAAAAATTGAAAAAATCCTCTGAAGAATGTCAAAATAACCTTAAGTTCAAAATTTTAAGACGATTGGTCCAACCGTTTAGGCTGAAGTCCAAAATACATCCGTACAGACAGACAGACAGACAGACAGAATTTTTCCAGTAACTCAAATATGTTTCTCTATCATGGTAATGTCATGTTTGATTGTTATCTCAAAATTTTTAATCTGCACGAATGCATAACTTGCATTATACTACCTAAAATCGCAAGTAAAAAGAGAAATTTAAGAGAATATTGCTTTTGCGATGGTCAAAGCAATAATTGCCTATTGCCTTCCATCTACCGGGCAATATTGCTATTGCCATTGCTTCAGCCTCTCCACTAAACAATATGAGGGCAATGACAATGAATTAAGCAATTTAATGCCAATGGAGGCCCTGGGTTCAAGCTATCATTAAACATGTTGCTCCTATCTTTGCAACTTCTTCCAAACAATTAGAACTGAACTGTACTTAGGTTCACAAAAAACTAAATCAAAATTTTCAAGTTTTAGGCCCCGTTTGCGGTTGTCGACCACAAATCGACTCGTCATTTGTCGCTTGCGTCGGTTGTGTGTTTTGTATTGTAGACCACGATAGAAAAAATAAGTTATTATTGTGAATAATGTAAAAATATATTGTGAATATATGTATAACGATTTTGACATATCATTAGTTTGTCTAGAGCACTTCGTCAAATTTACGGTGCGCATAATCGTCCATCTGAGTAGCTAATACGCAATACTATACTATACGATGTTTTCAGCAACTCGACCTCTGCCCCTCCCCTACTTGGAAAACTTTAAGGAATGATCTTGGCGTACATCCATGAAAGGTCCAACTGGTGCTACGTGCTTCAAGCATTTACGATTCTTTGGTATTTCTGCTACATAAATAATAGTTGGTTCATTCGGTTCTACGCCCAATTCACGAAGTAATTGTTTAATCCATTCAGGTTCATTCATGGCTTCCACAACAGCGGCATATTTGGCTACAGTTGATGATTGACTGATTGTACTTTGCTTGTGAATTGGCCATGTCATTGTGTTCTTAAATACTTTAAAAACAAATCCTGACGTTGATTTACAATCATTTTTGTCACCAGCCCAATCTGAATCAGCATATATCCTAATAACATATCAACATTTTTACTTATGTATTTTAATTTCAACGTTCCTTGGATGTAACGCAAAATCCGTTTTGCATGTGTAAAATGTTCATGTGTGTAACAACTTTGAAATCTGCTAAAGTAATTTGTTGCTGCACATAAATCAGGTCTTGTTTTCAAAATCGCATATGTTAGACAACCTATTAATTCACGGTAAGTTATCCTTGAATCACCACCGATGTTGTCTGTTTCCAATTGTAAACCTTTTTCCATCGATGTTGACACTGTTTTGCAATCATTCATACCAAATTTCCGAATGACATTTTTTTTAAATATTGCTCTTGACTTAATTTGATGATTCCATTTTCTCGGTCGTGCGCAATGTTTATTGCAAGAAATGATTCAACTTGTCCAACATCGGTCATTTCAAATTCTTTTGTAAGTAATCCTTTTACAATACCAATCATTTCGATATTTTCAGATACAATCAACAAGGCATCAACATAAAGAAGAATGTATCGAATTTCATATACAAACAATAATCTTATGCACAACGCTTGAATCCGATGCGAGTAATAAACTGATTAAATTTCTCATTCCACATAAACGATGCTTGCTTAAATCCGTAAATTGATTTATTCAGTTTGCACACTCTTGAGTCTTTCGTAAGACCATGTCTCATGTAAATTTCTTCGTTAAGTTGGCCAGTAAGAAATGCTCCTTTCACATCCATCTGATGAATGTGCATATCGAACTGTACAGCCAAAGCAAATAAAAGTCGTACGGTTGACAATTTAGCCGCACCAGTTTGTTCGATATACCTTTCCGATTTTTTCGTAATTCACATAAAGTCCATGCATTGTTCTTATTAACGATTCGTACTCACATTTCATTGCCAATTGCCATTCTTTCCAGTCATATTATGTTTTCTTGCTTCTTCAATCGATGTTGTATCGTTTTCAACATATTCTTGTGCCGTTAGTGCAAATTTCTCTTCGACAATTAGTGAATCTGCAATCAAATTCAACCTATTTGGTCACGTTTACTCCGCCGAATCGGTGTCTCTGTTACTCCAATGTTATTAATATCTTCGCAACTGCCGGTACAACAGTTTTCAGTGCCTTTGTCGTCATTGACACTATATGCACCAATTCGATGCTATGGTTCGGAGATTTTCCCATCGATGAAGTTTGCCCATTACAATCGTCAAATTCGATTACCGCTTCTGAATTTGAATAATAGCGAGTTTCATTCCAGAAAAGATTTGCTCTTTCTGTCAAAAGATTTGATCTTTTTTAATTTCGAGAGTTTCATTGCAAGAAAAAGAGCAAATCTAGATCAAATCTCAACACGAAAGATTTGATCTCTGATCGGTTGGCAGATTTGATCTGAATGCACACATACATGTAAATAGTATTTCGGTCAAACGTCAAATGGAAAATATTTTGTTATTTTTGTTGTTTGTTGTGAGCTGGTGCCAGCCCGTGCTTAGTCAAAAAATTAACAAATATCCATTAAATATATAAAATAACAAATATGTTTTTGCTTTGGTGTTTTTGTGTGTGATGTCAAATACTGTGTATGCTCATCAGTGAATGATTTGCTTTGGTATTTTTGTGTGTGATATCAAATACTGTGTATGCTCATCAGTGAATGACCAATACTAGGATTAAACGATGAAACAAGTTTCATTGAAAAGAGCAAATCTTGATTTTCAGATCAAATCTTTGAAATTTGAATGAAACTCGCTATAAGTCTTGATCTTAGCCCTATTCAAATTTGGTTTTTCATTAAATGTCAAATTTCGGCCGATAATTAAATTTTCATTGTCAACATCCCAAATTTAATATGAATTATTAGATGCATTGCCCATCTAAACACATTTGTTTGCCTTTGGTTCCAATTTCTTTCGTTTTTCTTGCGGAACATGGTTATAGCATATTGAACCGAAAATTCGTATGTTTGAAATGTTCGGCTTTTTTCCATACCAGAGATCAGCTGGTGTCTTTTCAACAAATTGCTTTCCAAATGCGCTCGTCGGGCAGCGATTTTTTATATAATTTGCCGCAAGAATCGCTTCGTTCCAAAAAAAAAAAAAAAAATTATAGCTGAACCATTTCCCAATTTGAAAATTTGTGATCATGAAACTATTTTAGCCGAGATTAATGTGGAAGTTAGAAAAGAAATACAAAAGAAAACTATTCGAATTTTAAATTATCAAAAAAGTGAGTTTAGAAATTCTTTAATAATGAAAAATATTTATAATATCTGTTATTTAAGTGACACAAATCAAATGGCTTCGATCTTCCAAAATATTCTTGAAGATACGGTAAATTCATTACTTAAAACAAAAACAGTGCGTGAAGATGAACATGAATGGTTTAACAGTCGTCTCAGAGTGTTAAAGTATCAGAAAATAGCTGCATATAATAGAACTAGTTTTACAAATAGTACAATTGACTGGAATAACTATAGGTCCTTGAGAAACCAGTTCAAAAAAGAAATCAATAAAGCTAAAAGTGATTTTATTAAAAATAAAATAGAGAATTCAGTTGACCAAAAATCTATGTGGAGAACTATCAAACAATTTGTGCTAAAGCAAAAGCCATCGGAGGTAAACAAAGTTATTTTTGAAAATATAACGTACAACGACAATGCCATCCTGGCGAACAAATTCAACAAATATTTCGTTGACAGTATAACTGGAATAAGTGCTTCGATCCCATATGTCCCTTTTATTAACCAGGTCGCTAGAAATCCCACTTCTTTTAGTTTTCGAGAAATAGAGTTTTATGAGATTAAAAAAGTGTTCGATAACATAAAAAATAAACGTGATCCTAATTATCTTAATATACAGATTTTTAAAGACATGATGGATAACATAGGACATCCGTTGATCAAAATTATTAATCAATCGTTTCGTAGCGGTGTTTTTCCCAGCTCCCAAATAACTCCGATTCCAAAAGTTAAGAATTCAATTAAATGTGAAGACTTCAGACCAATTAATGCCCTACCTCTCTATGAGAAGGTTCTTGAAAAAATTGTTCACTTCCAATTGGAATCATTTTTTGACTTTCATAAGTTGATAATTGAAAACCAGTCGGGGTTTAGGAAGCAGCATTCTTGTGAAGGTGCACTTAATATGGTCATAGCAGATTGGAAGCAACAACTCGATGCGAAAACTAAAATAATATGTGTTTTTCTTGACTTGAAACGGGCTTTTGAGACGGTGGACAGATCTATTTTGTTTGAAAAACTTGAGAGGTATGGAGTCCGCGGAAAATCGCTTTCATGGATGATTTCGTATCTATCTGGTAGAAAGCAAAAGACGAAAGTGAATAACATTTTATCTGATGAAATACAAATTGATATTGGTGTTCAACAGGGGTCAATCCTAGGCACATTTCTTTTTAACGTTTATATCAACGACATCGGCAGTGTAATAAACTATAGTCAATATGCATTATTTGCTGATGACGGTTTGTTGTATGTTAGCTGTAACAACTTGAAAGAGGGTATCACAAAAATGCAAGCAGATTTGGATAATCTTAGTGTTTGGCTTAAAGCAAATAAACTGAAATTGAATGTGTCGAAAACAAAAATGATGATTATTGGTAACAATGTGGCAAGTGATAGTGTGATGAATATTAAAGTAGATAACGAAAACATTGAAATAATTACAGAAGTTAAGTACCTGGGTATTGTTATAGACAACAAATTAACATTTAATAAACATATAGACTATATAGTGAAGAAAATATCTAAAAAGACAAAATTACTCAGACGAATGCGGAAAAATATTTCAACAGTTAGTGCAATAAACATTTTTAATGCGATAATAAAACCACATTTTGAATACTGTCCTTCAATTTTGTTTTTGTGCAACCAAGAGATGCTTAATAGACTTCAAATCCTCCAAAATAAAGCGATGCGAACAATTTTAAAGTGCAATATATATGCTCCTATATGTTACATGTTAGATACGTTAAGGTGGCTTAAAGTCAAACAAAGAATTTTGATGAATGTTTTAGTGTTTGTCTTTAAAATTAAAAATAATCTAATGCCTTCCTATTTGTCTCGTTTAGTAAACTATGTGGGCGATGTTCAACCCTTTACATTAAGAAATAATCATGATTTCCGCCTTCCTTTGGTACGAAAAAGTGCAGGCCAGAACTGTTTATTCTACAAAGGACTGAGAATTTTCAACACTTTGCCAAACATATTAAAGTCCGAAAACAACCTAAACAGCTTCAAACGTCAAATTGTTAATTTTGTTAGAATAACTCTATAAAGTGATTTATTTTCAAATTGTTAAATTATTTATTGTTAAATTATTTATTATTTATTTATTTGCCAAATTATGTATTTATTATTTAATGCTCCTTAAAACACACACAAAACAATTGTATAATATTATTTTGTTATCAAATAGTTGGAAATACTAAATAAACAAACATACATACATACTTACGATGCACGCCACTTGCAGTCAATATTGCGAGTGCTTTCTCTTGAAGGTTTCGGTTCAAGCACTCAGCAATACAATTAATTAGGAATTGTGTATAAAATCCGGATTCCTTTCAGCTTACAGTAGTCCTTAAAGTCTCTTGCAACGTATTCACCACCGTTATCTGCACAAACTTTTGAAACTTTGCAACTGTGTATTTCCTCTGCCATTTTGACATATTCTCTAACTTTATTGAAAACCTCACTTTTATTCTTGATCATATGAACCATTGATGCTCGTGTATAATCATCAGTAAATGTCATAAAATAAAGTGAACCGTCGTATGCCGGTTCCAAGATAGGCCCACACACGTCAGTGTGTATTAATTCTAATACTCGGGACGATTATGTATTACCTCGTTTGTCGAATGGTTTGTTTACTTAACACACAAGTTTCACAGAATTTATCGTCTGTATTCACATTAATCTTGTTAATACTCTAAGGATATGTCACGTATAAATAAGACTGAGGATAGGCCACACCAATATAACCCACAAACACCTTTTCAAGAAAGAAAGGCCCTCAGTTTGCCACTTCTGCAACGAAAACCAAACGCTTACCATTTCTTGCAAACAGGTTAACCTAACAAGCGTAACTATTATTCATAAAACCTTAATCGATCTTTTAACTGAAGTCACATATTATGATTATATAAATAATATATATAGGCTGATGACAGCACTTAATCTAGAAAACATTATATAAATTGGACCAACAACAGGATGGCGTTCGCGGAGGCCATATTTTATTTTTTTATTAGCGCGTGCACAAGGGATTATTTGTTTCCCTTTTAATGTAGAGCACACTGCGCGGGCATTAGAAAGATAGGGAGGGGAAGGACAGGAGGTGTCGATTAACATTGGTTTTGAATGCTTGCAGATCAAAATGGCAAGGGAACATCTCACCGGGTAAACTATTCCAAATTCGTGTTGTTCGGCTAAAAAAAGAATCCCTATATTTTACGGTACGTACGAAATTGGGCTCAAGGATGAACTGATGAGCATTCCTTGCGAATGCAACTGGCTACTTCGAGTGAACATTTTTTGTAAAAGAACTGATAAAATAAGGAAAGACATGAAACATTGCGTCGGTGTTCAAGAGGGGCAATTGTTTCAGCGACAGTTTTATTTCCTATCAATCTTAACGCTCGATTTTGTATTCTATCAAGCAGGTGTAGCGATGTTTGCGAAGCACCTGCCCAGAGGTAGGTGTTATACTCGAGTTTAGGGCGTATAAACGCTTTATAAATTGTAGCCAGATCAGAATGGGAAAAAAACTTGTTACACCGATACAGAAAACCTAAGCACTTAGCAGCATTCTTAGCGATTTCAAATATATGGTCGTTCCAATGGAGGTCGTCGTTGACACACATACCGAGTACTGAGAGCTTTTCGGTTTCTTCGATGTAAGTGCCATTCATGGACAATGGCATTGGGGGTATGTTTAGCTTTAACGACAGAAGACAGCATTGAGTTTTCGAAGCATTAAACTCCACACGATTCCTATTACCCCATTTGACAATGCTGTATAAATCGGAGTTTAATGAGCTTGACATACGGCACCGTTGCAATTGTACGTCCGAAGGCGAAGGACGTGAATTATCGAACGAATATGAAAAGCTGAGGGTAGAGTCGTCAGCAAAACAGTTAAGTGGATTAGAAGTAACAGACAGAAGATCATTTATAAAATGGAGGAAAAGAGTCGGAGACAGAACAGAGCCCTGGGGTACACCAGCATTCATTTTGTGGGAATCAGACTTGAATTCGTCCAATACAACTTGTATTGAACGGTTCAGAAGATAGTTTCTAATCCAACGAACAAGAGTATCATCGATCCCAAAAGCAAGCATTTTCGGTAAGAGAGCTTCATGCCAAACTCAATCAAATGCCTTCGAGATATCAAGAGCAATAATCTTACTTTCACCAAAGCGATGTAAAGATTTGTTCCACTGTTCGGTGAGATATGCCATCAATTTACCAGTGGAACGGTTGCTGCGGAAGCTATACTGACGGTCATGGAGAAGCTTTTGATCTTCGAGATATTCCTAAAGCTGACGTTTAATCAGCGTTTCCATGACCTAAGAAAGAAGGGATGTTAGTGCAATGGGTCGGTAGGAGTAGGGGGAGGATGGGTCACCTCTCTTTGGGACAGGTTGGACAAATGCAGTTTTCCATTTTCTAGGAAAGATTCCAGAAGAGTAGGAGCGATGGGAAAGCTTACGCAGTGGCTTTGCCAGTGTGGAAGAACACCTCTTCAGAAGAATCGGGGGTATACCATCCGGGCCAGCGGATTTGTGTATATCGAGATCTTTGAAAACTCTTGCTACTGTACGAGTGCGGAAAAAAATCTGTCCCATGGAAAAATTTACATTCTCAAGTAAAGGAGGGGCAACGTTGCTTTGAGGCAGCGTGGAGCTGGCAGCGAAATGGGCGGCGAGCAAGTTTGCCTTCTCGGAAGAGTAGACAATTGATTTGTTATTTTCGATGATCGTTGGAACGGAAGATGTTGAGGAGTTTTTAATATTTTTTACAAATGACCAAAAAAACTGCAGATTTTTTTGCCGTAATTTTTGGTCATGTAAAAATTTGGTTCTTTCAATAACGGAGTTGCATGGGTTCCTTGCTTGTTTGTGCTTTTTCCGATTTTCTTCTGTAGGGTTGGCTTTGTAAGATTGGAAACTTATTTCTTTGAGCCTGATATCTTGTTTACACTCAGAGTTAAACCAGGACTTTTCTTTAGGCTTGATGCTTCTTATTCTGTTAGGAATAAAAGCACGCATCCCTAGAAGAATCACATTTGTGATCATTTCAGCACTGGCATCATTGTCACTATTAAGGAAGCAAAGTGACTAGTTAAAGTTTCTGAAAAAAATATTCAGGCCGCCCGAGTTGGCTTTGCCAAACGGTCCTGGTGGGAAGTTTTTCTTTAACTTGATGGGTGGAGGACGAGAAATTAGCTGAAATGACACAATGGACCGAAGTGACAAATGGAAAAGTTACATTAATGGTATACTTATCAGGGTGAGAAGTAAGAAACAAGTCAAGAGTATGTACTGCTTGCCCAGCAACATCCGGTATACGCATTGGCACATCGATCAGTTGTGTTACCCGGAAAAGAGCTCGACAGAATAGCGGAGCCAATTGGAATTGTGTACATTGAAATCGCCCACAATAACGATTTCAGTATACGAGGATAAAGGGCAACAATTTCCGAGATGGAATCAGACAGCGCAAGTCTAACGCTTTACAAATCGAATAACTGTCGAGATTTGGACTCCTGCAAATAAAACAATAATGAATGACATACTTGTGGACATTGAATTTGAGCCACAAGAAGTTAAAGTCCGTGTTGGAACATTGCCCGTATTGGGGAAGGCTCTGGCAAGCAAAATAATTCCTAACATAAACGACGAGACCATGATGGGAAAAAAGAAGTGGCACCAATTAGAGCAAATTCTGATAAATCAGTGTTTACTCCAACCTGATTTTCACTAAGTGCCAAAATAGCTGGCCTGTACTTTACAGTGTAGACGCACACGTGGAAGAAACTCTTTCTTAGGCCGCGAACATTGGAATATTCGACACAAAAATCACTAACCATTTAAAAATACTTACCTTCAAAACACAAATCTGACCGTGTCGAACTGTGCAGTGAAGGTCCAAATTAATTTCTGTAATAAACAAACTGTCTTAGGTGTTATGCCCATAACACAGCTTGCATACAAAAAATCAATTCAAACAATCAGTAGAATAAGACAAACTCAGATGCATAATCATGCTCGAAACGTTGTAACAAAACAAAAATAAAATCTTCTTATTCGACCACGAAAAGTTAAATCTATCTTATCAATAAAAGGTCGCAAAAGCTATCATTTATGTTCCCTTTTGTAAACAACCTTTGGAAAAATGTCTACTTAACTAAATTCCTAAATGTATTATATTTAAACAATATAAAGATACCTGCTTCTAACTTGGAGTAACATAAATATTATCATCATATCATCATACCTGACTTGAAAATCTTGCAATTCATTAGTTATTTTCTCAATATCCACCTCATTCCATGGCATTTCGTAGTAATCGGCAATTGTTTTCAACACAACAATATACAGCGAGTACAACCTATTCAGATAATTAAATTCCTTCTTTCGCTGGTGCATCATCGGATAATCAGTGATTGGTAGGCCAAACAGTTTTTCCCCACTGCCGTACATTTCGAACTTCCGCCACAATTCATCAAATCTATTCTGGAATAGAAACACCCGATCGCTAGCTTCTTTAGCAGAAATTCCCTCAACCATTGGACCTTTGGCATCAAAGTCCTCGTTGAACTTATTGAACTCTTCTATAAACCGTCCAATGCCATCTTCAAGCTCCTTCATAAGCGGTTGTTCCATTGCAGCGATTTGAGACGAGATTTTCTTCGACTAAAAATTAATTCGAACACATAGAAACAACAAATCTGGGATCTTGCACTTCCATAATCTTACATTGTCCATCATGTTATTGAAAGCCAATTGAAGACTGTCGACTTTGTCATAGTCTTCTTGTGGAATAGATATATTGTAAGTTGAGAATAAGTGATAAGTATCGGTTATCAAATCCAAATCCATATCCATTCTGAAAAGGAAAAACAAACAAACTCAAACAATCAAGTCTCAAATATTTTAGTATTTATCACTTGATAGAGTTATCTCGAATTTTTTCCAAGCAATTCATGGCCATTCGAACATCGTCAAGGTCTTTGATTGGTTTATTGAGAATGAATTCCATGTCATTGATGAAGTCAATCATATCATTTAGTTGCCTCTTGTATTCAGCACTTAAAAGCTGGCCTAGAGTTGTCTTCCACTTCTTAGATTCTTCAACAAGTTTAACAATAAGCCGATCTTAAAAAAATTGTACAAAATCATTTCAAGTGAACTATTTGAAAAATCTGCTTCTTACGCATTCTCAATTCTATTGCTCCAATGACAGCTAAGGGATTCATGTTTTCCAAGCTGCTGGTAATGTTGTCGTATTCCACAAATTTATCTCGAATATCAACGGTCAATGGATTCGTTTTTACAAAGGATTGGATAATTTCATCACGATCTTCAGCCCATAGGTACTTGTGCTTCTTAAAGACTTTCTTAAATGTTTAAAGAATCTCCAAAAGTATTAGTTTCTGAAAATTAGTATAAATAATAGTTTATTACGGTAAGCAGTTCCTCAATGTCTTGCTTGTATATGTACAAGCCAGTTGCCACGTTTTGAACAGCGCGAATAATGTCCTTGTGCTCGACGATATATTTAAAAAACGTTCTTTCATGGCGATTCTCATCTGCAAGAAAAATAAAAATTGCGTTTTAGGTTTGGTGACCTAGTTATTGCAGTTTATCCGGCTTCTTGTTCTCACATTTATATTAAGGATTTGGTACTTTATATTGATGGGTAAAATCCCATCGTCACCTCCACTGAATAACTGTAAGGTGAACTAACGACGAGCGTTGGATCCATCGGATCCATGGGTAGTAGATACCTGAGTCACATTCTCAGGAACTAGCAGCAGGAGAAAAGATAAGCTCTGAAGATCCAACCGAAGCACATCTATATGCTCATGCAAAGACCTCACAAGCCGGTCATGTAAGAATCCTATTGTGATGAAAACTAATAGATATGACTCGGATGAACAAACCAATTTACCATAATAAAAAACATCATTTAAACCTTTTTAGAGCCTATGCTCCTCCAGAAGAGAAAGACAACGCTACCAAAGAAAGTTTTTAAAAGCTCCACGTATGAGCCGTGCTCCAAATTACTTACTTACTTAGGGTGCGCTACAGTTCGGGACGAACCAACATGCCTCTCCAGCCAGCTCGGTCTTTGGCTAGCTGCCTCAGGTTTCGCACTCCAAGTTGGTTGAGGTCATCCTTCACTTGAACGCGCCACCTAAGGCGAGGTCTTCCTTGACTGCGTCTACCCTCTGGGATAGAATCGAAGATCCTGCGAGCCGGAGCATTCTTGTCCATTCGCTCTACATGACCTAGCCATCGTAAACGTGATATGCGTATTTTTTTGACAAGGTCAATGGCGCTGTACAGCTCGTATAGTTCTTGGTTGAACTTTCTCCTCCATAGCCCGTTAACGCAGATAGGGCCAAAAATCTTTCGAATAATATTACGCTCGAAACGACTAAGGATATCTTCATCCACTTTAGATAGAGTCCATGCCTCGGCGCCATAGAGCAGAACTGGGATGATAAGAGTCTTATACAGAGCCTCCTTTATCTTTCGAGAGAGGGCTTTGCTACTCAATTGCCTTCCTAGCCCATAGAAACACCGATTGGCAAGAGTAATTCTTCGTTTTATTTCTGATCAGATGTTGTTGTCATATGTTATAGCGGATCCGAGCTACACAAAGTCCCTAACTACTTCAACGTTGTACCTGTCTATTGTGATGTTTTGTCCAATCCGCCGGTGTTGTGTGTCCCTTTTTGTGGACAGCAGGTACTTCGTTTTGGCCGCATTGACTGCTAGTCCCATCTTAGCCGCTTCAGCTTCAATGTTAGCAAACGCTCCAGTGACAGCTCGCCGAGTTCTGCCAATGATGTCTATGTCGTCAGCGTATGCTAGCAATTGCACAGACTTGAAAAAAAACGAGCAGCGAGAGTTCTCCATAGTCATCCTGCACAGTGGGACGAGTTTTGAGGGGATACCAAAACCAGACATGGCTCTGTATAGCTCGTCTCTATAAATGCTATCGTACACGGCCTTAAAATCGGTAAAGAGATGGTGGGTATCGATTTGGAATTCTTGGGTAGTTTCCAGGATCTGCCGTAGCGTGAACATTTGATCGATTGTGGACTTTCTTGGTCTGAAACCACAGTGATAGGTCCCATTCATCAGGCATACTTTCTTCTGACCTATGCCTGATGAATGAGATGAGTTGGTGTATGCACTCCACCAGATCATCTCCGGTCGCTTTAAAAAGTTCGGTGGGTAGTCCGTCGGTTCTTTCTTTAAACACATCGACGAAATAATTCACAAGGCCTATTGAGCTCTTGGCTTTGTAAACCAGTGATCTGAAGAATTCTCTAACCTTAACTTGGCTCGTTATTTATATATATAACCTTCGTTAGACCTCTTGGCCTGCTTCTCAAGTTTTTTGCCCATACCACCAAGCTCATATTTCCAGAATCCAAAAACGATTTCTACGCTTCGCTCTTTGTGGCCTCCAATAGCAAGATCTTTTTATCCTACCTCTCTATCAAGACCGTCTCCAACTAATTAGTCGGAAAACTTTAGGAAAACCATAAGTGGTAGCCGATATCCTTTTCATTCACTGACTTTTTCCGGATCCGGTTGAAAGCCCTAGGCTTTATAATTACATTTTTTTCCAAACTAACCACCGCAATCTCTGAAATCCCAGTCTTTTCTTTCTGCTATCCTACCGTACCTCCTATGGCTCCAACAAACCTCTTACACGTATGATGCTAAGTGTAAATTCGAAAGTTGATTATTTTGACTTACAAATCAGCACTCCGAATCTAAAACTACGATCGCATAACTGCCCCAACTTTTCCTAGTCTAGGAAGCCGCAACAGATTTTTTGAGCGTGAGAGGAAACCAGATGATATTGATGTTACAAACAGTCCTCCTCAAGGTGATAACGCCATCACTCGTCTGCCAACCCGCAGAGGCAGCATTACCCAGTAAGTACCATTTTTCTGAAAATAGACCTAGTGAAGGAAACCAATTTAAATGCATCGCATCCCAACGCCCTTGATACCCTGAGTGCGAAAATGTTTGTGACAGACGTCTCACAGGTGCCAAATCCCTGACAGACGTGGCAGAAAACGCGGTTTTTTGACGTTTTTATTTTAATATTGTCAAGGATTGTCACTCTTCTTTTGTCATTTGCATTTAGGGATGCAACATCCTTCATAAAAACATCGATATTATGATGATGATATCTATATTTTCGCGATTTTTAAGAAAAATATTTATGAACTGATTTTTGATGCTCAATAAGCGGTTACTTCTTAAATTAAAATACGAAAGCAATGAAATAAAAAACAACAATAACTAGCCAGCTATTTTTAATTCTGAAGGTTGTGTTTCTTTGCGTTTGTAAAACATCAAATGCGATTTTAGTTAGCAAAACTAAATAATCGAAAAACCGATAACTCATAATATTTGAGGTTATTTTGAAAAATAACCTGAAATAAAATTATGGGTTTTTTAATTATTTACAACTTTTCTGCAGGCCATTTTTCGATCAGAAATTAAACTTCGACGGAAATCAGAAAAACCTTTTTTCAAACCCACCCTCACACACCTCCTTTCCCTCCCGGAAATAAAAATCGCAATTTCATAAATCTTATACATACAAATGTAAAAATGGTATGAAAAATGTATAGTATTTTATCAATTCAGAACGTCTGGACCGATTTGGCACAATTTTTTTCGTAGTTTGTAATTGGCAGGAAAGAAACTTTTGGGAAACCATCCGGAAAAGTCAGGAAATTGGAAAAATCGAAAATTGTTTTTTGTATGGAATTTCATATATTTTCATATAACCAACATTGAAAACATTTTGTAACTACGTTTACGTTTGTGGTTTTTGGCTATATTTGGTCCGCTTTCCTTATCAAAAAAAGATAGGGTAAGCCCGAGCAACGCCGGATGGGTAAGCTAGTTTAATATAGAAATGACATTTCATTTTCACCAAAAATTCTGATCTTGACAGCATTGTACTATGGGGAATAAGAAATCGCGTAGAATTTAATGCTTCTAAAACTCAATGTTGTCTTTTGTCGTTAAAGCAAAACATACCTCCAATGCGACTATCCATGAGCGGCAATTGCATTGAAGAAACAGAACACCTCTCAGTTCTCGGTATGTGCATTACAGACCATCTTCTGTGGAATGACCACATATTTGACATCGCAAAGAATGCTGCGAGGTGTTTAGGTTTCCTTCCAAGATGCAAGAAGTTCTTCACCCCGTCTGATCTGGCTTCAGTATATAAAGCATATATTCGACCGAAACTCGAGTATAATTCCTATATTTGGGCAGGTCCTCCTATAACCCACTTGAGCTTTCTAGATAGAATTCAAAAAAGAGCTTTGAAAATGATAGGCGAGCGAACAATAACAGAAACGTTAACATCTCTTGAGCACCGCCGTAATGTTTCGTGCCTTTCGTTATTTTATCATTATTTTTACAAGCAATGCTCTAGCGAAATAGCCAGCTGCATTCCTCCCCTGAAACGATTCAACCGTAATACTCGAACTGCTAGGAATGCCCATCAGTTAACCCTTGAGCCTAACTTCGGACGTACTGTTAAGTATAGAGATTCTTTCTTTAGTCGCACAACACGAATGTGGAATGCTTTGCCAGGCTCTGTTTTTCCCTCCCATTTTGATATGCAGAACTTTAAAACTAATGTGCATCGGTATCTCCTCTTTTATCCCTCCTCATTTCCTTAATGCTCGTGCGGTGTTTAAACATTTTAAGGGTACACACAAACCCCTTTCGCGCGTGTAAATTATAAAAAAAAAACTATTGAATTTTAAACTGCGTTCACGATGCGTGATTTCGATTCTTTGAGAAAAGAATCGATTTTCTCGTCTTTCCAGACAAAAAACTGTTGTCAATTGCCCAACACAAAACTGGTTTTGTATGAAATTTTAGTAACAAACAATTAATTTTTCCTTTTCAGAGATACGACCTTTCGACACACGTGGCACTATTATCGTTCACCAAGAACGACGTATCGATGTTTAAGTGGGTTTCATCGATGTTTCGAAATCGATGTTTATGAATGATACATCGATTTCTTAAAACATCGGTGTATCGCTTGTATGTTGCATCCCTATTGACATTGGCAGAAAAGATTATTTACATGTATGTGTGCATTCAGATCAAATCTTCCACTCCATCAGAGATCAAATCTTTCGTGTTGAGATTTGATCTAGATTTGCTATTTTTCTTGCAATGAAACTCTCAAAATTCAAAAAGATCAAATCTTTTGACAGAAAGAGCAAATCCTTTCTTGAATGAAACGGGCTATTATGATTCTCAATATTGATATTTGATAATTGATATTTAATATGGAAACAGAAACAAAATACAACTATCCTGTTGAAAATATCAACTATCAAATATCAATTTATGTCTACAAAGCGGGTGAGTTTTTCTAATGATTTCTTTCAGGAGTACCAGACGACATATTCTCCGTTGCATTTAACTTTGTTCTACAATCTTTTCATAGTGAGTCTAGCCCTAAAGCTCACTAGCTTCGATCTCTTATGCTTATAAATGGAACATGTCCATTGTCCATTGTTCTTTGATTTTGCTATATGACTGAATTGTGTTGTTTGACTTGGTTTTCAACCTCTACCTTATCTTTTGAAAATCACCGACTTACCTACTGTTACTCGTCTAAGCTTCCTTTCGTAAGTTTTAGCCTGTCGTCCCCAATTGGTAACAAAGTAATTTATTTCTGTACAAACTTGAATCGCAGCATGAAAATTCGTCTGCATTACTTCCAAATTGGGCTCGATAAAACAACTCTTTTCAAAATCTATATCCATGTTGGTAAAGAGTATAGGTTTGTGATCACCAGATCTCCAATTTGATCTTATAAATACAAAAAAAAAATTAATATCAATTCCTTGTCATTACTAAAAAATAACTTTGACTTACTGAAGAATAGAATACTTAACAAAGTCCAAGGACCGTTTCGAACACTGCACCAAAGCCAAAATCATCTTCATGTTATAATACGAAAACAAATCCATACAATCGTTACGCAAATGCATCAGTTCGTATCGCATATTCTCATAGTTTCGAAATTGCAAGCCTTTCAGAATATCTTCCGGAACAATATAGATGACTCGATAAATCTTATTGAATTGTATCCAATCGTATTTGTCAATTGGCATAGCACCTTCTGTGCGCCAATTATTGTCGTTGATCTTTTCCGGTGGCAATTGATATACTCTTCGATTTTTTGAGTCATACAGTGGAAAGTCCAGAAGATCAACAAACATATTTATGATTTCGATAACAGCTCTTTCCATACACACCGACTTGCGTTCCAAGGTTTTCTCTTAAATAAAAAAGGAATTTTTTTTGGGAGTTTAAGTTATGTCAAGAACTTCCTTACCAATTTCTTGGCGAAGCTTGTTACTTTCTTCCAAATACGTATCTGACGAAACCGGCTCGGTGGGTACATAAACGTATCTTATTTTCGACAGGCTTTCCATTTCATTTGTTACCCTGATGTTTTCAATGTTCATGACGGATTCATAAAACGTTGCCACTTCGTCAATTTTCTGTCAATAAGTAAATAGCTATGTAAAAAAGGACTTAAGCAATGGTTGATACCTTTTCGACAGCTTGGGCGAAAGCATCGAAATTCTCCGAAAGCCATGTTACTTTCTCTAAACCTGGACTAAGTTGTTTCAGAATATCTCTCAATCTAAATCGCATGATATTGATATACACCGGAGAGATGCCATTTCGTAGGTCATCGAACTTTCTTACTAAATTTTGGAGCATATAACATGGACTGAAAATACGGTCTTTGCAATAAGTCACAACACTAGCAATATTGGGTATTTCTGCAAAGGAAGTCACCATTGAAACGATAATGATTAAAAAAAAAACTTCTTAAATCTCACCCAGATTCATTTTCGACATGGACTCTGTCTCCTTGACAAGCCGAAAGATGGACTCGTGTAAATTAACCCGGTATTTGGCGTTCACTTTGTGCCGAGTTAGGACTGGTGCATTCAAATGACATCGGACTTCTTCGGCGTAGTCGAACCAGGCTTTGTGATGGGTCATCTCGTAGTGAGAGATTATTCCTGCCATGTAGTTGTAGTATTGTATAGTGCGTTGAGACTTCTTGTGGCCGATAACACAGGGTTTCTCTTTAAGGACCTTGAAATGAGAGTTGAATTTGTTAAAGCAAATAAATCACAATAAAAAATGATTTGGAATACTTTCATAGGCTCATCAATTTTCTTGAAGATAGCACGAATCCACTGAATGCATCCTGAAACCGGTGGGGTATTTCTTGGTATCGGAGGGCTTCCTCTCCCAAGGTTGTAACTATGAAACGATTAAGCAATACAAACAAATTTAAATCAAAAACGATAATAAAAAAGGTGTGAATTTTATGTATACACATAGTTAAAAGGGCTGATAATGTGTTCTCAAAAACTAGAGTAAAAAAAAGTAAATTAAAAAAACAAGACCCAACAAAAATAGATATACGAAAAATAGAGCCACTTGACGAGTCCACATTCATGTTGTCCGGCTAAAGAACGTATCTCTGTACTGAAAAACTGAAGTTGGGCTAAAGGGAACACTGGTGTGCATTACTACAAACACAAGAATTATAGTTGAATTGTTTAAGAGGAGAATTGCAACTGGAGTTTTCACTTGAACAGTATTTATGAAAAATATCACAGAGAGTTATATTAGTTTTTGTTATAGCTCTATAAACTGTAATTTTTAAAGCTCTTTCTTGTATTCTGCAAAATAGATTCAAATGGGTTATTGGATCACCCACCCAGATGTGGGAGTTATACTTAAGTTCTGACGAATGAAAGCTTTATAAGTTACAGCCAGAGCCCTGTTCTAAATCCGAAGCAAAGGAATGAAAATCTGTAAACCAGTATGAAAAGCTTAAGGTATTTTCTACAGCAAAACAGTTTATTGAATTAAAAGTTTCACATAAGAGGTCATAGATGAAAATAAGGAAGAGAGTCGGAGACAAAACTGAGCCTTGTGGCACGCCATTCCAGTACCGCTGTATTAAGCGATTTGACAGGTAATCTCTAATCCAATGAAAAAAATTTGAATTAACAGCAGGTTGAGATGCAAGAAAATTGGTTTTATCTAGTTCACTGATAGCCACTTGTCATTTCAACTTTTCTCCGGTTTTCCTGTTTAGAGTGGGCTTTTTGACTACGGAAATTTATAGCGAGTTTCATTCAAGAAAAGATTTGCTCTTTCTGTCAAAAGATTTGATCTTTTTGAATTTTGAGAGTTTCATTGCAAGAAAAAGAGCAAATCTAGATCAAATCTCAACACGAAAGATTTGATCACTGATGGATTGCAAGATTTGATCTGAATGCACACATACATGTAGATAATCAGTTTTGTCAATGTCAATAGGAATGCAAGCGATTCATCGATGTTTTCAAAAATCGATTTATCATCCATAAATATCAATGTCGTAACATCGATGAAACTCACTTAAGCATCGATACATCGTTCTTGGGGAACGATAGTAGTACCATGGGCATCGAAATGTCCTATCACCAAAGGAAAACGTAGTGATTTCAAATTTGATGCACAACCAGTTTTGTGTTACCAAGTTAAAGCTCTGATAGTTTCTAAGTTATATGTGAAGGTATTACTTATGGGTATCGATAACTAGCTGGTAATGTATTCGTATGTATTAATTTGTGGACAGGCAAATGTAATATTTTTGTGTAGTTTTATGCTCATAATCGAATTATCATTTTTGTTTAGTCGTCCAGAAACATTCCGAATACTTCTGAAAGTGTTCGGTTGGCAATTAATGAATCGATTCTGTGCTCGTAATTAGAATCAAAAACTAGAAACACGCACTCGTGAACGCAGTTTAAAATTCAACATCGTCAAATGTCATTTCTTTATTAAATTTATGAAATTGTTCATTTGGTAGCGCCCCGTGGTTTAGTGGTTAGTGTATCGGACTGCTAAGCAAATGAGCATGGGTCCGAATCCAGCTCATTGTCATCTTCTTTTAGAGGGTACTGCCTCTTGCGAGGAACTGACAAAACCTCCAAGAGTACAATTTGTCTCGAAAAACTGCATCACATGTAGCCGTTCGGACTCGGCGGTAAACTGTAGGTCCCTTCCATTCTTGCAGATTAACAACACACACACAGGGATGGTTGAGAGTATAAATCACTAGGCCTTGGCTCCTTAAGGAGCTGTAGCGCCAATAAATGTATGTATGTATGATTGTTCATTTGAGGGAGAAAACAATAAAATAAATTCTAAAAAAGAAAGGAAATAAAGTGAAAGAAAATATAATTGAAAAAGGATTGATAGTGAAATATTACTTAAGCTACTTAAACTATTTATATCGGTGCAAATAATGTCTCCTTCTTCATTGCAAACAGGATACTATTCTTCAATTTGGTATTCGCCATGTTTAAAAAATAAATTAAATTAAAAACTTATCTATTTGAATCGCATTTGATGTTAACAAATGCAAAGAAACACAAACTTCAATCAATAATGAGGAAGAAATGAAATGTATTTCTTTTTTTAAATAAATCCATTTTACAGGGTGGGCCAAAAGAAGTCATCCATCCGATGTTGTTTGGCTCTCTTTTTTTCTAAATGAAAAACTTTGATTCTGTTTTTTGATTATGTTTATTTGAACCTTAAGAATTGTATTGGTCAAATCGAGAAGATGATATCGGCTAAATGGGCGCCGTCACAATTGATAGCCATATGTTGTCCTTGAGGGCTTCCAGAGTCTCGGGCTTGTTCACGTAAACACGGGACTTCAAAAAACCCCACAAAAAAGTCTTAAACCGTTAAATCGGGCGATCTTGCGATGTTTCATCCCTAAATGCAAGGGACAGATGAACTGTGTCAGTCATTCACCAATACTACAATTAAATCATTAAACAAGTTTCATTGAAAAGATGAAATCTGGAATTTGGGATGGCATCCGAAAAATATGCAACATGATCCCAGGTAGATTATTAAAACTGTCAAACAAGGTTGTGGGAATGTAATGGTCTGGGCAGCTTTTTCTTGGCACGGCGTTGGTCCCAAAATGGACAAACATTTATATAAATGTGTTCTTGTGGATCATACGATATCATCTGCCGAAGAAAATTTGCCAGTTTAATGGCGTTTCATGCATGACAATAACCCTAAGCACACTTCAAAGCTAGTGATGAGTTGCTTAGAGGTGCAACAAATCATTTTTTTTTAAATGGCCAGCGCAATCCCCCGAACTTAATCCTATTGAGAAGTATTGAAAGGATTTGTAGTTTTGATAATGGTAAGTATCATAAATCAAGCTTTTATCCAAAACTTGTAAGAGCAATTTTCTTCACTATTACTCAACTTGCCGGAGCGGAAACTCTCAAGTTGTATAACTCTAGATTTGACACCAACCTGAGAGTTGAGTGACAAGTTGGAATTTGTTTTTCTTCACTATTTTGAATATCGCCACCTTGCGAAATTTCCCTGGGATATTTTTGAAAGATGTTGATTAAAAATTAAAATTGCGGTTGTTAGCCTGTATTAAAAAATTAAAAAGAAATAAATAACAATAACAATTAGTGATGTAAACGATTCGGGGATTGAAATTCCTATACTCTGTTCAATTTATATTTTCAGTACAGACCTTATGGAAGAGAGGTTTCAAACACACTGGTACCTGCAAGTGTTTGCATCGCACTCAACTTAAGAAATTGCCACTTAAATATAACACAGAACTCTGAAATACATTGAAATTGTTGTTGTAATATTTCATTTAACCCACGTACATTCCACCAAGACCTGTCTGCTCCCCGGCTGCGAGGAGAGAGGAGACTGATTCTGATTATCAATTTGGCTTTCGCTTATTATGTTTATTTAAAAAAAGCACTACTACTGCAGAGTTACCATTCGCTTTTAATGGAAATTATAATACATTTTCTTTGGTTTTTATTATGAAAGTTCCAGAATTGAAGCTTTCTTAGGCCGAATGAGAGCATATTTTAAGCCTTTGATGTTTGTATAAACCATAAAGGATTTAACACAACCGTTAACTTTAATTCATTTATTAAGAATAAGATTAATTATAGAATAATATAAGTTAATTTCGTGGCAGAGCAATACCATATGGCGTGAGCTGTACGGTATGTCGTTAACTGTCAAAGACTAGGTAGAATACGTTTATGTACATTATGTAAATGGATACATACAATATAGTAAAATCTTTAGGCAACTGCATACATGTATGCTTATAATATTTAATTACAACTCTCCCCTCTTATTGCTCTTTTTGGCAAAGGTGATGGTTCAGATGGTGCAGATGGTAAAGGCATTTTAAACGAAATATCTTTATCTGAATCTACAATATTTGACAACGTTACATTTAATTTTTCTTTATCTTTACATATTTATGGACAGAGTTTTTATTGCATTCTATTTTTCGTAGTTTATTAACATGTCTCTTCCAATTCAAATTTTTAGATAATATATTTACATTAAAGTCCTGTTTACCAAAAAATTTAACAATTTTGCTTTTCATCCAAGTTAATTTTCCTGCTGCTCTTTTGTTATGACATAATCACCTATGTTAAAAATTCTTTTACCATGACCTTTATAAATTTTTTTTGTTTTAATTGATTTTTTCTTTACATTATTTTTCACAGATTCTAAGCTTACATTATTTTTTTAATTTCATTGGATTAATTAAATCTAATCGTGTTTTAATACTTCTATTAAAAATTAATTCTGCCGGACTTACACCAGTTGTACTATGAATAGAACTGCGATAGTCAAGCAAAAAACGTTGTAAGCATTTATTCAATTCGTAGAATTGTCCCATGCAAAGCTTTTTTAAGGTTTAACGGTTTTGACACCGTTTTCCGCATGTCCATTCGAAGCTGGATGACCCACTGGTGAAGTTAAATGTTCAATTCCATTATTTTTTTTAAAATTGTAAGAACTCTTCCAACTTGAATTGTGTACCGTTGTCGGTAACAATTGTGTTTAGAAGTCCAAATCGATTGTTCGATTGTACTTTTACTAATAATGGATTTATTCATGTTGATACATTCGATCCACTTACTATGAGAGTCCACCGATATTAAAAAGAGTCTGTCAAAAAATTGACCCGTAAAACTAAATGAAGCCTTTCCCATGGCTTGGTTGGCCAATCCCAGGAAATGAGTTCATTTTTTGCTGGATGTGCAGTATAAGGCAAACATTTATCACAACTACTTACTCTTAGCTCTAGCTGTTTATTTAATTCAGGCCTTTAAAAGAAAGCAACCTTAAGCAAAATTTCATCTTTTGCTGTTTCCTGTTGAACATCTCTAAAAGTAACAGACACAGGAATTTTATTACTTGCAATGTATTAGTTCTGACTCCTCAACATTGTCAACTGCACGAGAAAATAGATCTGCAATATTATGTTTTGCATAACATGTTGAATTGTATAGTTGTTCCCGGACAAAAATAGGGCATACCTCTGTAATATATTTGCGGTCATGACTGGAATTCGTTTTTTATCCCCAAATATGGATATGAGGGGTTTGTTGTCTGACACTTAGACAAATTTTTTTACGAAAAAGATACTGGTGAAATTTATTGACACCAAAAATAATTGCCAGAGCTTCCTTTTCAATTTGAGAATATTTTGTTTCTGTTTTTGAAAGTCTCTTAGATGCAAACGAAATAGGAAGCTCTTTCCCATCAGTATACTGATGGACTAGCACGGCGCCTAATCCTTCTCGACTTGCATCCACTATTAATTTCACTTTCTCACAAGGATCAAAGTGCACGAGACAAATGTCAGATGACATCGTTTTCTTAACTGCCTCAAAAGAATCTTTTTGAGGTACCCCCCCCCCCCCCTCCAAACAAATTTATCAGACAGGTTATTGTAAAGAAGAAGGTGTTGCTATGTTTTAACTTGCGATTTATAGGGACTATAAGGCAAGTTATACATTCGTAAAAAAAAAATCTAACAATCAAACATGACATTACGATGGATAGAGAAGTCAAAAAGTGGGTCCGGAAATTCCGTCCGTCTGTCTGTCTGTCTGTCTGTCTGTCTGTCTGTCTGTCCGTATCGATTCCTACAGCCTAAACTTATTTTTCTCGAAAACGGCTCCTACGATTTTGATAAAACTTTCTGAATGGTGTTTTCTATGCAAAATCTATCTTTCAATTTCAATGGATTTTTCAGAAAAAGTTTTATAACGGTACCTCCCATATGACCGGTTTTTTTAAATCAGACTTTCTCGTTAACTAATTGACGGATTTTGATGAAATTTTTAGAATATGTAGTGTTTTACGATTTAAATAATATTCCGTATTAAACTTTTTAAAAATATTTTTTTTTTTTAATTTTTAATAATTACAAAAAAAAATATTTTGTTTTTTGAATATTTTGAAAACGGATTTATAGATTTTTTTTAAATTTTTTCTCTTAGTATAAACTATTTCTTTCTTTAAATTGACATACTCAAAAAAAATTAAAATACATTTTCAAAAAGTTTTTCAAAAAAAAAACATTTTTTTGAAAAAACTGATCGCACAGAATTCATAAAATAGAAAACAGCAAAAAAAATAAGATGGCTCACAACATTTTTGCCAAAAAACGTTATGAATTGTGTTTTTTTGATTTCACAAAAAATTTATTTGTTTAATATTTTCGCCAGCATTTTATTTCATATTGCTCGGCTAAGCCCTAGCCATTAGTCAAATAAAAGAAGGTGAAAACTCACATACATACCTACGCATTTTAAAGCATTTCATCATCATAAAAGCACACAGAATAAATAAGGAAGCCTATGATAAACACACAAAAACAACTAACAAATAAAATAAAAGGCACGACTGGATCGCACGTACTTGCTCCTATATGCTAATCCTTCTTAAGTTCAGGCGTCTTTTTGACAAAGATTTAATTTTAATGTTTTTTTTGACGTGCAACTTCTATAGAATCGTTGTGGTTTGAAGCTCGAACGAACATGCGTCACGACAAAGGGATAAACACATACATAGGATTATTAGCTTTTGCAGTTCTTTAGTGTATTATCTTTCCACTAGTTACTTGCGATTATATGTAGGTACTATAATACAAGTTATGCATTCGTGCAGATTAAAAATTTTGAGATAACAATCAAACATGACATTACGATGATAGAGAAACATATTTGAGTTACTGGCAAAATTCTGTCCGTCTGTCTGTCTGTCTGTCTGTCTGTCTGTCTGTCTGTTAGGATGTATTTTGGACTGCAGCCTAAACGGTTGCGCCAATCGTCTTCAAATTTTGAACTTAAGGTTGTTTTGACATTCTACAGAGGAGTTTTTTAATTTTTTTTAGGTCAAAAATGAACGGTACCTGTCCTATAACCGTTATGTAAAATCTTTGATTTTTCTCAAAAACTGCTCCAAGAATTTTTATTAAAAAAAATAGTATACTACTGTAGGTAAGCATTATATTTTGGGGAAAAAAATTAATATGGTGGGCTAAAACGGTACCTCCTATAGGACCGGTTTTTTTTTCTTTGACTTTTTCGAAAACTTTTTTTGTATTTTTAATAATTTTTTTTTTGAAAAATCAATATTTTAAAAACGGGTAGGTGAATTTTTTTTTTTAAATTTTGTATTTAAATGTATGTTATTTTTGTGCTTAAGTTTGTATTCTTGAATTATTTTTTTTAATTTTTTTTAAAAAAAGTTGTTAAAAAAACCGTTTTATTTAAAAACGGCTCTAACGATTTTGAAAAAAAAATTCACACTTTTTCACATAATATAAATAAAATGGCGTTTAATTTTTTCCGCTGAAAACTATTTTACGTACTTTTTTCAAACAATCAAAAGTCAGAAAAATCGAATTTGAAGTTCCCTTAATATTTTTCAAATTTTATTAAAAGCTGACCACACATAAGAGCAAGTACGTGCGATCCTGTCGTGCAATTTATTGTTTACTGCTTATAATATCATTTGCTAATAGAAAGATATAAAGAACTTTTTTTAAGTTTTTTCATTTTGGTATGGAAACAATTTAAGAACTGGCATAAAGATTCGTGGGAATCAGCAGTAGGGCAATAATGCTAGGTATAAGGACCTATATAGGCCTCAATAACAATAATTTACTTTTTGAAATCAAATTAATTAAAATAGCTTAATTATGTTTGACGGATGGATTCGATAAACGTATGGTGTGGGTAGGTATTAATGGAATTTGTATGAAGGATATTAGATACCTATATAGTATAAATAAATAAAGTTGGAAGGAAGGTAGGTACTAAAATTAAGATACACATTCTAACTACTGCTAAGCGAGCGGGTATAGACAATATTAAAAGTTAACACAGTGGTTTTGTTTATTTATAGGAAGGTGTAAACTTTTGTTTTCTCGATTGAAATTTTTGCATTCAGTAGTAATGTATGTAGGTTGTCACCTACTTTTATTTGACTAATGAAATAAATTTTTTTGGGAAAAAAATAAACAAATAAAATTTTTATTAAATCAAAAAAATACTATTCATAACGTTTTTTGGAAAAAACGTTGTAAGCCATCTTATTTCTTTTGCTGTTTTCTATTTTAAGATTTTTTCATTTCAAAATCGTTCGACCAGTTTTTTCAAAAAAAATGTTTTTTTTTTTGAAAAACTTTTCGAAAACATATTTTAAAATTGAGTATGTCAATTTAAAGAAATCTATAGTTTATATTAGGAGAAAAATTTAAAAAAAATGTATAAATTCGTTTTCAAAATATTCAAAAAATAAAATATTTTTTTTAAAAAAAGTATTAAAAATAAAAAAAAGGTTTTTAAAAAGTTTAATAAGCAATATTATTTAAATCATAAAACACTACATATTCTGAAAATTTCATCAAAATCCGTCAATTAGTTAATTTTAAAAAACCGGTCATATGGGAGGTACCGTTATAAAACTTTTTCTGAAAAATCCATTAAAATTAAAAGATAGATTTTGAATAGAAATCATCATTCAGAAAGTTTTATTAAAATCGTAGGAGCCGTTTTCGAGAAAAATAAGTTTTTCATTAAAAGTTATATGGCAGGTACCGTTAGTTCTGGAGGTAGAATATAGATAATAGATATCTTATAACCTAGTGAAAGTCTATGAATTTAAATCTTAGATAACAATTTCAATTGTATACAAACGAGTAGAAAATAAGTTAATTGAATACAAAAGAGGAAAAAAAATAATGTGTAACTAAAATAAAAGGGAAAATGTATCTGAATACCTTAACTATTTGTTAGATTTTTTTTTTACGAATGCATAACTTGCCTTATAGTCCCTATAAATCGCAAGTAAAACTATTCGATTACTACTGAATGCAAAAGTTTCAATCGAGAAAACAAAAGCTTACACCTGTCCCTAAATAAACAAAACCACTGTGTTAACTTTTAATATTGTCTCTGTACCCACTCGCTTAAAAGTAGTTGGAATGTGTATCTTAATTTTAAAACCTACCTTCCTTCCAACCTTATTATAGGTACCTGATATCCTTAATAAACTACATTCATACCTACCCACACCATACGTTTATCGATCCATCAAACATAATTAAGCTATTTTAATTAATTTGATTTCAAAAAGTAAATTATTGTTATTGAGGCCTATATAGGTCCTTATACCTAGCATTATTGCCCTACTGCTGATTCCCACGAATCTTTATGCCAGTTGTTCAAATTATTCCATACCAAAATGAAAATTAAACTGAAAAAAGTCTTTTATATCTTTCTATTAGCAAATTATATTATAAACAGTAAACAATAAGTGGAAAAAAAAACTGCAAAAGCTAACAATCGTATATTATATTTATGTGTTTATCCCTTTCTCGTGACGCATGTTCGTTCGAGCTTCAAACTACAACGATTCTAAAGAAGTTTCACGTCAAATAAAAACATTAAAATTAAATCTTTGTCAAAAAGACGCCTGTACCTAAAAAGAATTAGCACACAGGAGCAAGTACGTGCGACCCAGTCGTGCTTTTATATTTTTTGCTTACATATTTTCGTTTTTATTTTTCTTAAAAAAACGGTTAAAATAAAGATAAATAATGCAATATTTGTTGGCAATTTTTGTTTTACTTGCGATTATAGGTACTTTAATGCAAGTTATGCATTCGTACACAAAAATAAATTGAGATAATAATCAAACATGACATTACGATTGAGAAACGTATTTGAGTTACTGGAAAATTATGTTTGTCTGTCTGTACGGATGTATTTTGGACTACAGCCTGAACGGCTTGGTCGATGGTCCTAAATTTATAACATAAGATTATTTCGACATTCTACAGAGGCCTTATTTAATTTTGTTTAGTTCAAATATTAACGGTTTCTGTCATATAACCGTTTATTTAAAGCTTTTTTTTCTCGAAAACGGCTCCAAGGATTTGTATGAAAAAAAGTGTGGTTTATATTTTGGTGAAAAAAAATAAGTTTGTGGGCTAAAAACGGTACCTCCGATTACAATCAAAATTGTTATTCAGAAAGATGTAGATAGCCTAAGTAATTTTACTTCAAAATATTTTCGAATATTGTTGTTAAAAAACCATTATATTTAAAAACCGTTCCTACGATTTTGAAAAAAAAAATCCTGCTCCTTTAATTTTTTAAGGAAATAAAATGGCGTTCCGCTAAAAACTATTTTAAGTACTTAAAACTAGATAGATTTAATAAATTTTTTTTTAAACTTAGTTTATGGTCTAAATGTTTCTGTTTTAAAAAAATTTTAATAAACAGTTGGTAACCATACCAACATTTGTGTGAGAATTACATATACCAATTTATAATTCCCAGTATAGCAACCATTTGAGAGCTTTAAAATGGAGATAGCTTATTGAAATCCATAACAGTAAGAGTGAAAGGCAAGTACCTATATTCCCTGTACTGAAAATATAAATTGAACAGAGTATAAAAGCGAAGAAATGTTTGTTTTTGAAAAAGAAGAGAATGATGAGAAACGTTGTGGAGAATAAAGTCGCAACTCAACTCAAACGCTAACGGCGATGGATGGAAGAAGTTGATGAACAATCTTGAGAGAGGGTTAACTCACCCAACAGTAGGAGGGTGAAATGGAACTGTCCAAAAAGATTTATTAATTTGCGGAAGAGGGAATACAACTTTTTTCTCAATAATAATTTTCTTGAAACATTTTATGTTAAAAATAATTTTTATTGAAACCGAGAATAATTTTTTGACAGAGAGAAGCAACAAAATATAAATGTAAACAGAAAACTCTCAAGTTTGCTATTTCAACTTCCGATTTTCTCAACTTCCGAAAAAAAGTAGATGTTGATTAACTCGAAAGTTGAAATTGTCAACTTTGGGTGAGGAAAAAAATCACAAGTTGAGAATAAAAATCCTCAAGTTGAGTTGAATTTGCGCTGAAGAAAATGGATCTTATAACACCGTTCTTAACTTACAAGCTGAACATTGATGTACCCATCGCTGCATGTAAGGAAGATTTAACAAGATGCCGTAGAGAGAACAAACAATAGATGGGCAAGTATCAATCGCTGCCTATCTGGCCAAAGTTGGACCTGCATGTTTAAAAATGTTTTTTTTTCTCGGGGTCATAGTGTCATTGCAAGACACGACCTTATAAGACAAACACTCCACGAGACTCGGTGTTTTCTAAAACAATTTTTTGAGTATTTTGCGATCCAAGTGATCTGACAAACATTATGTATGTAGATATCATTAATCTCCACCGCTTTATCAAAATCTTTAACCAGTTTAACAAGGGTGAGAATTCTCACAATGTTTCGTGGTTGATGTGACGTCATACTAGCTCACTGGTTGGTGAGATTTGTGACAATTCGTATTAAGGTTAAATTCTTCAGCATAAGCCTAAGCATTGTTGTAGCCAGAACACTGCAATGATAACACACCGCCACATTGCGACATAAATTAGCTTTAACATTAATAAACTACACCAAACACCACAAAACTTCAGGGGCCCTACTCTAAAATCCGATTCGAAAGTTAAATCGTTTTAATTGATGCTCAGGGATCCGATATTCGGAAAGGAATATCCGAATTTTATTTTCTCCTTTCTCAAGGAATGCTTGAATGATGAAGAAAGAAGAACATAAAATTCGGATATTCCTTCCCGAATCTGGGATGCCTGAGCATCAATTATCCGTTTTCGAACGATTTAACTTTCGAATCCGATTTCAGATTAGGGCCCCAGATTCGATGACGAACGAATAAAATGAATGTTGTCATAAACAGGTGAAACCATTGAATTATAGGTAGTAATGGCGAAAATACATTACGCTATCTTATGCGTACATATGTAAACAAAAAATTTTGCTGAAAGGATTTTCAACGTGACTGGTTTCAAAATAGATAGACTAAAAACCAAGGTTTCTGGAAACTCATAAACAGATGATCGTTAAAATATACGAGAAAGTCTAAACTGATTTTCGAAACCTAAACTGGAGTCTTAATAGAAATATAGCATTAACTTACACGTCTTTAAGCTTAATCATTTCCTTCTCTAGCATTTCGCACACTTCGAGATATCTTCGATCTAAGCACAAACAATCCAGCTTAAGCTTTTCAAATCTTTTAAGTACTAAAATCGCAGATTCTATCATTGGACATTCGGCAACTTGTGCCTTCACAAACTGTTGCATCTGTACTTCAGCTGTTTCCATTGCACTAACAAATAAATCATAATCCTTGTCAAAAGTTTCAATTCGAAAATCCAAAGGATCATAGGACTTTTTACTAATAGCATCTCTAGCTGATTTTATATGTGCTGTGAACTTTTCCATTCCACTTATTCGTATTTGATCCAGAATCGCATAGGTTAATTCTGTATTGAAAATAGCTTTTATCTGAAATCAAAAAATAAATGAATTTGAAATTTTATTCAATTAAAATTAACACCTTTTCCAAACGATTCAAAAACTTGTCAATATTCGTAAAGATATAGACAGATGACATCACCCATGGTTTCTCGTTGGTTTCCTTCATATCTTCAACGTTTTCGAAATATGTGCTTTTGTAGGAGTTCATGACTTCGCGGCATTTTTCTATTCTGCTAATAAGTATTGGAGCTGAAATGGTCCACAGCTTCAAACGATTGTTGTCGGTTATGAATTTTTTGCTTATGATTGTTAATTGGTTTGTTATTTTGACGAAGAGTCCAGTTATGTTGCTCTGGGTGTTGAAAAAATGCGCTGTCTTGCAGACATTTCTAATAGCGACCATTAAGCCGGGAAGGCTATTTATTATTGCATCAGGGCTGGATCTACAAAGAGAAGAATATGATTTTGATAAATGTTTGTCTTTTGCCTTACAACATTTGTAGATCAGGACAATTTCTTTAAAAACAGGTTAGCTTTGCAACGTCAACTTTTTATATAATTACTACGGGCACCAACAAAGGTAGTATATTGGACCAACCTGCACCCAAATATCAGAGCTTAAGCTTTCTTTAAACACCTAATGACTTAAAACAATGTTTCAACTTGAATCCCCTCTGCTTTTTTCTATACGAAATTGTCGATCAGGAGTAGAAAGATATTTTGTGGTCATTTGGCCTAATGAAAACGTAGTATAATACATTTAATGTTTGTAAAAGTTAAACCTGAACCACATTCAATCCTCAAGGAACTACCAAACAAACCATATAACATAGAGGTTTCAGGAAAGCTCCCCAAATAACAAATTGAGATATTAAGCACTGTTGGATCGTTTGACATTGACAATTAATAAAATTAATATTTTAGAATTCAACTAGATGACGTCTGAACGCCAGTTTCTTGTCAATTCTACATGTTTATGCAATTCACTACCACAACAATTAATGCTTTTGAAATAAAGAAAGAACTGCATTCCTCCCCTTAAAAGTTTCTTCCGTAATACTCGTCTCGCAAGGAATGCTCATCAGTTCACCCTGAAGCCCAATTTCGGACGTACCGTGGAATATAGGGATTCTTTTTTTAGCCGAACAACACGAATTTGGAATAGTTTACCCGGCGGGATTTTTCCTTGCCATTTTGATCTGCTAACATTCAAAACCAATGTTAATCGGCACCTCCTATCTCTCCCCTCCCTATCTTCGTAATGCCCGCGCAGTGTGTTCTACATTAAAAGGGAAACACATAATCCCTTGTGCGCGCGTTAATTATAAAAAAAAAAAAACTTAAAATCCATTACGCAAATTTATAGGAAATATTGAACCTTATTTTTACTTGCGATTATAGGTACTAATACAAGTTATGGATTCGTGCAAAAAAAATTTTTTTTTCTAACAATCAAACATGACATTACGATGATAGAGATGTCGAAAAAGTGGGTCCGGAAATTCCGTCCGTCTGTCTGTCTGTCTGTTCGCGCCTCTACAGCCTAAACAGATGGGCCGATTTGCTTCAAACTTGGTATTTAGTATTTATTAGGTAGTATTTTCTTTTTTGCTCTAGGTCGAAAAAAAAACGGTACCTGCCATACAATTTTTAACAAAAAGTTTGATTTTCTCGAAAACGGCTCTAACGATTTTGATAAAACTTTCAGGGTGCTATTTTTTTACTCAATACATCTTTCAGTTAGAATGAATTTTTCGAAATTTGTTCTATAACGGTACCTCTCATATAACCGGTTTTTTCAAATGCATTTTTATTGTTAACTATTATCCCGATTTCAATAAAATTTTGCACGCAGAGTCATTTATAATTTAATTAATATCGCATTTCAAAATTTCAAAAACTTTTTTTTTCGATTTTTTAAAATTTACTAAAAAAAATTGGTTCTCAAAATATTTTGAAAATGGGTCGATTGAATTTTTTTAAATAATTTTCCCAGATGAAAACTACAGATTTCCTTATAATGAATGACATACTAGAAAAAAATTTCAAATATTTTTTCGAAAAGTTTTTCAAAAAAACGACTTTTTAAAAAAACTGATCGAACGATTTTCAATATTTTTTTCTTTTCGATAGACATTTAGCGAACGAGAAGGTGGGGAGGAGTTTTACCACTAAGGCACTACTTCTTGCTTCCAGGCGGCAGCGGAAGAATTATCTAGATGGAATCAACGGTGGCGTCTACAGTTCCAGTCAGGTTGAACTACTTAGTGACAACTTTTATGGGCTACTACGACGTTTTCGGAGCTCAGGCCTATAAGAAGCGGTTTATCTGGCTCTTCGTCCTTGGAATCACGACGGGTTGTGCCGTCGGGGTAACTTCCCGGCCACGCCAAAAACAACTAGTTTGGTGGTACAATCGGAAAACACAGATTGTACGACACCACCTCCGATAACGAATTCAGGCTAATTGACTTTGCTGCGGGGCGAAATATTGTAATAGCTAGTACCAAGTTCCCACACCTCAACATTCACAAAGGGACATGGAGATCCCCTGACCAATCCACTGTCAACCAAATTGACCACATTGCGATCGATGCAAGGCACTACTCCGAGGGGCGAACATTGACTCGGACCACTACCTCGTTGTAACAAAGGTACGATTTAGGATATCCCGACCCAAGCCAAGAAAAGGTAATACTGTGAGGAAGTTTAACGTCGGACGGCTGCAATTGCAAGAAATCTCCAGATCCTTTCCAAACGAGTCTAAAATAACCTCCAAAGGAGTCCTTTACCGCCAGCATCAAGTATTGAAAACCAGTGGCAACATTGCCAAAATATGGAAAAACCATTTCTGCAGACTGTATAACGGCGATGATGAAACGAATTCCACTGTCAGGCAGAATGGTCCACTTTATCTGGGCGGAGTAGACCAACAATTCCGACCACCACATCTGGATGAAATAAAGCTAGCTATATATAAACTTAAGAGCAACAGGGCCGCCGGAGCCGATGGCCTAGCTGCCGAGCTCTTCAAAGCTGCAGGCGATGACTTGGCTATAAGTATGCACCAACTTATAAGCAAGATATGGTTAGAAGAAAGCATGCCCGATGAATGGAATCTCAGCATAATTTGCCCGATCCTTAAAAAAGGAAAAAACTCAAGAACTTCAAATCGATACCTACCACCTTTTCATCGATTTCAAAGCCGCGTACGACAGCATTTATAGAGATAAGTTATATAGAGCAATGTGCAGTTTTAACATCCCTGCCAAACTCGTCCGCCTGTGTAAAATGACGATGGAAAACGCACGCTGTGCCGCCAAAGTCGGTAAAGACCTCACCGACACCTTTGAAGTCAATAAAGGATTTAGGCAAGGCGAACAAAGAATATGAAATATATTACAGCGGATTGCTTTTCGAATAATTATTGCATCCGCCGATCAGGTTCCAATCGACACGGCTGCCCTACGCGATGAAAACAAAAGCAACACCTACAGTCGCGCGTTATGACTCGCTCTCGAAGAGCTCGATGAGGGAAGAGTAAATCCTGGGGACAGAGTGCCTGGTGTTGATAAGAAACGATCATGCTTTAAGATCAGCCATTAGTTTTCCTGACACCATCTTCGGTAGTAGTCACAGAGTTTGGATTCGACTGGTTTGAACATGAATGCAAAGTAAACAAAAAAAAATCCTGAATACCGAGAAATGCAGCAGTCCCATAGAATGAGAGCACGCGAAGATATTTAGAAAAACACAGGTAGGATTTCACAGACAAAGAAGAAATCACAATGGGCAGCAATTATAGGGGTATAACATTGTTGGGTTCATCCTATAATATAAGTTCTAATAAGATAGCCCCATAAGCTTTGAATAAAAGTGGCAACTACCAGTGTGATTTTAAACCAGACAAATTAACATCACATTTCTGATAGTCACATCTGATCACATTACATTTTCAGTCTGCGTAAAGTGATCACCATGAAAATTACAAATTCTGGCAACATCTTACGCGGACTGAATTTTTTGATTATGACAATCACTTATCATATATCACCTTAGCCCAGATCTTCATCATTAGGAAGGCGATGGAAAAAAGTTTGGAATATAACATTCCAACATACCATCTTTTTACAGACTTTAATGCCGCCTACCATGGCATAGCCAAGGTAGAACTTTATAATGCCATGAGAATTTGGCATCTCAAATAAATTGACACGACTATAAAGACTGACATGGCCATCATTACAAGCCATTAGCCAAGTTAATGTAGCCAAATTGCCATTTGCTCGATCCCGACAATAAAGCAACGTATCGGTTCCAACCGTAACCAAGAACCATATATAAAAATGGGCACGACTGGGTCGCATGTACTTGATCTTATGTGCCTAATTACATTGGAAAGCAAGATCTTTGACAGAAACAAGTAACATTTAAGTTGAAAATAACACAGTTTGAACTTATAAAAAGAAATAAAAACCACAATACTTAACGGTTTTTAGTAAAAAGGAAGTACGCCATCACACGTCTTAAATAACAAAAATTTATGAAAAATGTATTTCGAAAATATTGTAGGACCGGTTTTGATAAAATCCTGTTTTTTATGTTTAGTTTTTTGAATTTTTTTATTTTTTTTTTAAATTTTGGTATGCAGTTTTTAGAGTTTATTAATATACATGTGATTATAAAATTAAAAAAAATTGTTTTTATCTAGATCTTTTCAAATATAAAATTTTACAGAAATCCATAGAGCCGTTACCGAGAAAGCCAAAAATTAAAAAAAAAACCGTTATATGAAAGGTCCCGTTAATAGACTTTTCCCGTATATATGGTTCTGATCAAATGATAACCAATACGAACAAAAAGTTCTCAAAAATGTTCATCAAAATCGTTGGAGCCGTTTTCGAGAAAAATAAGCTTTTCTTAAACGGACGCATGACAAGTACTGTTATTTTTAGCCCTAAAAACTAAATTTCAATTTCCCCTCTGAGGAATGCCAAAAGATACACACATTCCAAATTTGAAGGCAATTGCTTAAACCGTTTAGGCTGCAGCTCGATATACACCCGGACAGACAGACAGACGGACATTTTTTGCCAATGACTTTTTTAGGCTTTTCTATGATCGTAATATCATGTTTGATTGTTATCTCAATTTTTGTTTATATTCACGAATCCTAAACTTGCCTTATAGTCCCTATAATCGCAAGTAAAAATGGATGTATGTATGTCCGGTATGGACTCCTAAACCGCCCAACCGATTTTTATGAAACAGGGTAAATATAGTTTTGTCCAGAGATTGGTGGCGCCAGCATTAAGATAAAATTAAAAAAATTAACGCTCGCCGGGTACCGCTAGTCACTATAAAAATTAACCTGCTTATGTACAAGACTATAATCTTACCAGTACTCACATACGAATCCGAGACTTGGGTGCTTACTAAAAGGAATGCTGATCTCCTCATCACGTTCGAGAGGGAAGTATTACGAAGAACGATAGGCCTTGTGTACGAAGAGGACTATTTCGGAAAAGATGCAATCATGAATTGTATGTATGAAATCTACCTTGATATTGTAAATGTGGAGTAAAAAAAAGACTCTAATGGATCGGGCACCTAGCTCATAATAATAGAGACCAACCTGCTCCCGAAAGTCTTGTGAAGCTCTTTTTATGGTTGAAGGCAGCGTGGCAGACCTTGCTTACGCTGGAAAGTTGATGTAAACCAGGACACCCGAAGTCTTTCGGTGCGAAACTGGCGGTTATACCAAAAAAAACACATTTCGGAAAAATGCCTTTTTTACTTACTTACTTAATTAAATCCTGCCAGACTAAGTTTTTTAACATTAATAACTGCAGTGGTTCACATTAATGCAGACGAATTTCGATTATACCTAAAATACCATAAAATTTTCTCTGGGCTCGTCTTCAAATTTGGAACATAAGGTTATTTTGACATTCCACAGAGGACTTTCTTAACTTCTTTTTAGCTCAAATATTAACGGTAGGTACGTGCCATATTACGGTTAGGTAAACTCTTATTTTTCTCGGAAACGGATCCAAGATTTTTTATGAACAAAAATCAGTATACTATTGTAGGTGTGGGTTATGTTTTGGTGAAAAAAAAATCAAGATGGTGGGCTGAAAACGGTACCTCCCATATAACCGGTTTTTATTTCTTCGAATTTCTCGAAAACTGGTTATCCGATTACAATCAAAACTGATTTTTTAAGAAGATGTAGATAACCTAATTTCATTTAAAAATATTTTCAAAAACTTTTTTTTTTTTGTATTTTTAATAATTTAATTATTTTTTTTTTAATCAATATTTTGAAAACGGGTAGATGGAATTTTTTTAATTTTATTTTTAAATCTAGATTATTTTTTTTTTTGCTTAAGTTTGCATTCTTGAATTATTTTTTTAGTTATTAAAAAAACCATTTCATTCAAAAACCGTTTCTGCAATTATGAACAAAAAAAAATCAATCTTTTTCACATTTTTTTTAAATTATTCCGCTGAAAACTATTTCAAGTAATTTGTTCAAACAATCAAAAATTGCAAAAATCGAAAATGCAACTTTGAATATCTCTTAATATTTTCCAATTTTGATTCGACACTGTGAACGCACATAAGAGAAAGTACGTGCGATCCAGTCGTGCAATTTATTTTCATTTTAAGTCGTAAATTTCTCTTACCTATATAAAGGATCCCAGAATTTTTGAAGAGAAGCTATGTATCTTACATTGTCTTTAGCCTCATTCAGGGCCAAAGTTACATAATTATCAATGTCGGTCCATTTCTACAAAAAAAAATTATAAAAAAAACTTAAAATGGAACCTATAAATCAAACAACAATTTACCAACCTTCAGCAGCTTAGAAGATCTGGAAAGAACTAGACATGCCTTATGATTAAGAAACGCCCGAGATGATACAAACTCAATGATTGACGTATATCTGGTTAATAATCTCCTCCAATTGACCAATATTTGTAGAGGTCCGGCATCACTTGCATCCCTTTGAATCTGTTTACTTTCAACCAGAATTCCCTGTATTTGTCGCAGCCATTGTGCAAAGTACCTTTCCACTAGGTGAACCCTAGGTATGTTCTTAGCACTTTCTTCTATTTGATGTTTTGCCAGTAGATGTCCCTTAAACAAGTTATGTGAAACTTCAAAAATCACTCGGTTTTGTACAATTTCATCGGATGAGCTTATAAACTTATTATACATCTCCAGGCCATGGAAAAACTTTATCCTTTGATCATCTTCACACAATCCAAACTCAGTGACCGCTTCCAAAGATGCCGTAAGAACACGCTGCATTAAGTTCCTAACCACATTGAGTGACATGTCCTTTTTATCCGAAAATATTATAAACATTCCAATCTCATCGGAAATGTTTCGTGTTTCGATAGATTTTTTGTTGTTGTTTCTAAATGCCACTACCCAACGTCCATCCATTTGGACTTGATCACTTTTGCAGCAAATCAAACGGACAATCTTTGCATATTTAAGCTTTTCAACATAACGCCCCGATGCAACAGGATAACCATTCATTGTGGCATTTGAAAATAATGCAGCGAAATTTCCATTTTCTTTGAAAAGTCCATTTAGCAGATCTGTGTAGGCATCATCATCAACCAGACCAGTTATGACTTCGTCAATTGTGCTTTCCAAATAGTCAGCGACGATTTCAAGAACATAACGATGATTTGCTCCCAAGTTGCTTATTCTCTGTTGTCGTTGATCCTTGAAAGCTTGGATTTTCTTTTTCTCAAGTTCTTCTTTTTCATGATCGGCTGCACTTCCTCGACGTGCAGAGAGCTTTTGTATTTTATGAGAAACTCCAAAGAGCTTGTGCAGTTTTTTTATATTTCTTTCTGGATCCATTTTTTTTAAATAACAGATTTTTTAATAGAAAAAGTATGAAAAATATTTCTTTGTTGACTTCAAAGTTGTTTATCGTAAGTTCAACTGAGTTGAAAAAAATTCATCTTGATGAGATTGTATTTAAGAAAAAAAGGTGGTTGAATAGGGTAGGCGCTGAAAGGCGTCAACTTGTCGATGTACAGTGTTGTAACTATCTCATATGCATCAATTGTGCTCATTTTACCACCCAGCGGTAACCGGGTACTGGTCTGTCCATGCGGACATTCCTGCTTAACTTATAAGCGCGATTGTTGAACACAGACAAAATAACAACACTATAATGCTCTGCTTTAATGACTGTTCTGATCAAACGTATGATTCAAACTTTTACGGTGTTCTTGAAAAAGGGTTTTTCCAAGACCTTTCGTCATTATGTCTGCAACATTATCATTTGTTGAGATGTATTTTAGCTTGATTTCCTTTTTGGCTATTGCTTCTCGAATAAAATTGTATTTTACATCAATATGTTTCATTCTTTTGTGTTCACGCGGCTCTTCAGCCACTTTGATACATGATTGATTATCTTCGAATATCACTGTTGGGGAATTACAATCATGCCCAAGTTCTTTCAATAAACAGCGTATCCATTTTGCTTCACAAATGCATTTAGCCAAAGCCAAATATTCAGCTTCAGTTGATGAAAGACTAACAGTTGGTTGCTTTTGTGTAAGCCAGCTTACTGTATTACCGAAAACTTTAAATACGTAACCTTATGTTGATTTTCTATCATTTTTATCACCAGCCCAGTCAGAATCAGCATATCCAGTCAAGATATCATCTCCATCATCACGACGATATACCATTTTCAATTCGGTAGTTCCCTGGATGTACCGCAGAATACGTTTCGCATACAGGAAATGTTCATCAGTACAGCTACTTTGAAATCGACTGAAATAATTTTTTGATGCACACAAATCTGGTCGTGTTGTTTGAGTAGCATAAGTTAAACATCCAATAAGCTCTCTGTATGGTTGATCAGTCAAATTATTTGTATTATCATTTTGCAAATTTAAACCATTTTCAATAGGTGTTGCAGCCGTTTTGCAGTTCTGCATGTCAAATTTCTTCAAAATATTTTTTAAATAACGTGTCTGACTCAAAAAAATTGAATTGGGATTTGAATTACGTTCAACATGAATCCCAAGAAACGAACCAATTTCGCCAACATCTGTCATTTCAAATTCTTCTGATAATTTTGTTTTAATGTCATTCACCATTTGCGTGTCATTTGAAATGATTGCCAAATCGTCGACATATAAAAGAATATAACAAATGACATTCTTTTCGAACTTAACATATAAGCATTGATCTGATTCACAACGATTGAAACCAATTTTGATTATAAATCTATTAAAGCGCTCATTCCACATTCGAGACGCTTGTTTCAATCCATACAATGACCTATTCAACTTACAGAACATTGTTTTATCTTTGATAAATCCTTCAGGTTGTGCCATGTAGATGTCCTCATTTAAATTTCCATTCAGAAATGCACACTTAACATCCATTTGATGAATTTTGTATCCAAAATGATTTGCAACTGACAACAAAATACGAAAGCTTGTCAACTTGGCTGTAGGCGAATATATTTCATTGAAATCGAAACCTTTTTCTTGCGAAAATCCACGAGCAACAAGTCTAGCTTTGTATTTATCTACGTCACAATTTGGCTTATACTTAACTTTGAAAACCCATTTGCAAGTGACAGCTTTTCGACCAATTAGAAGCTTGCACAAGGACCAAGTATTATTTTTCATTAAAGATGAAAACTCTTCATGAATTGCATTTTCCCATTTTGGCCAATCAGCACGCTTTCTTGCATCATTTTGCACAAACTCATCTGCTGATAGTGCGAACCATGCATTAGATTCGTATCCATATCGATCTGGTTTCTTTCTCAACCGCTCACCACGACGTATTTCATTACTCGTAACAGTGCTATTTGATATACTGTGGACATCATCATTATAACTGGTACCATTGTTGTCTTCCAAAGAAACGTCCTCAACATCATCTTGATTGGTGTTACCGATGCTTTCCATATTTGCACCGTGGATTTGATTGCTCTTATAATCGATGTCATCGGTTGCCGCCTCTGAATCGTATATACTGATTTCTCGTTAAAAATCACATTACGACCCATAACTAGCTTTTCGCCTTCGATATCCCATAGTCGATATGTTTTTGAAGATAAGCCATACCCAAGCATATAACATTTTGAAGATTTTGCATCCAATTTCGTAAGATTTTCTTTTGGCACATAATTGTAGCAAATCGAACCAAAAACACGAAGATGTGATAAATCTGGCCTTTTACCATACCAAATTTCAAAAGGCGTTTTGTTTGCAAATTGTTTACCAACCGCACTTGTTGGTAAACGATTTCGGATATAATTTGCATACATCACAGCTTCGTTCCAAAATCGACGACTTAAGCCACTTGCCAAAAGCATTGTTCTTGCTTTTTCAACAATAGTTCGGTTGACGCGTTCGGAAACTGGATTCATTTCCGGATTGTATGGCACGGTGAAATTCAGTTGAATACATTTACTGATACAAAAAGATTTAAATTCTTTGGAGCAATACTCACCGCCATTATCCAACTGCAGTTTCGCGATTCTCTGTCCATGTTGAGTTTCAGCCATAGAAACATATTGTTGAAATTTGTCAAATACTTCACTCTTTAGCTTGATACAGTAGATCATGGATGCACGTGAGAAATCATCAGTAAAAGCTACGAAATATGTGGAACCATCATGCGCCGATTCACTCATTGGACCACTGACATCTGTGTAAATTAATTCCAAAATTCTTGTGGATCGGACTTCCTTTCGAGGGGGATACGGTAAACGGGTCTGTTTACCAAGCACACAAGATTCACAAAATTTGTTGGTAATATCCACATTTAATTTGTCTAATCCAATTGCCATGTTTTGGTTCACCATCTTCTTCATATCACTGGCATTCAAATGAGCAAGACGAAAATGCCATAAGTTTTGGGATGCTTTACTTAATTCTTGAACACCAGCAATTCCAGCAAATATGCTTCGTTCCACGAAAAAAGTTGACCATTCCGACGAGCAGTGAACACATTTTTACCATTTTTCGAAATAAATGCATCATCACCACTGAAAATTATTTTGTAATCTTTGTCAGTTAATTGGCATTTAAGATTTTCAACAAATAAAACGTTTTGAATGGTTTTTGTCGAGTTATCACCATTAAAAAACGTTTTTATTGATATATCGCCTCGATACTTTGCCACCAATGATGTTCCAGCTTTTGCTGTCGAGATATTAATTGGTTCAATTTTATGCATTTTATTGAAGAATTCTTTATTGTTCAGAACTGTAGCGCCCCCTAAGTAATATAAGTATTTAAGAAAAACAAGCATTTTATTTTTTAAATTTATTTTAAATTCAATGTACACGCATTTTAACAATTAATGTTTTTCCTACAACTTAAATATTAAAGAGTGTGTTTGTTATAAAGTTAAATCTAAAATTTGTAATTTTTTTTTTGTTTCTTGACTGGTTTAATGCTGAGTGATGTTAATTAAGAATGAATTTTGTAGGCCAAGGAGATGATACTCCAGCCACATGATTGAGAAATAAGACTGTACAGTCCCCAGCATTACATCAGATGAATATCTTCTAAAAAAAATAATTTTTTTAATGTTCTTCGAATCAATTAAAAATAAAAACATTTTTTTTTCTTTTTGGAAACCTACAATTTAAAGCATTTAAGGGGAGAGGAGAGGGAGCCTTATTGAGCAGTTTGTTTTGTTTTTTTTTTTTTATTTGTAAATAAATTTATTTTATAAATTATAATTACCGCGATACAATGAGTAATGGATTGAAACAGGTTAACAAACAAAAAAAAAATTAAACAAAATGAGCTTATATGAATTCGTTTTTGTTTTTTGAAGAATTCAAAAAATATCCATTTTTCCTAAGTGCGTTCTTAAAAATATTTTAACTCTTAAAACTGGTAAACGTGTTACGAGTGACAAAATAATTCTTTTTTTTTTTCTTTTCTTTTTTTTTTTGTAGCACCTCTCCGCTATTTCTATATAATCTATACACTATAATCTCTCTCTGTAAGAATATACACACATTACGTGAAATGAAAAAGAAAAAGATTGTACCGAAGGAATTCTTTTTTTGCCACTTAAAATTTTCTTGAGAAAACTTTTTTTTTCATTAAACTGAATTATATTCAGGAAAAATATACAACAACCATGAAATTTTTTAGACTTTTTGATGCGCCAAAGTCATATTTTGCTAATTTGCAATTTGTTTCTGTGTTCAATGCTCATTTTGGGAGCCAGAAATACTTTGTTGTGTTGTCGAAGAGATTTCTTCTACGGAAACCATACTGTCATTTGCGGACAATTCGGATTTGTTTTCACTGGTGTCCCCCGTTGAAGCGATGGCAGAGGTGTTGGTTGATTGTTTGATTAAAACAATGTTGCTATTGCATTCCATGGTATCTTTTTGATCGCTGGATGTTGAGTCAATTTTTTCCTCATAGCCATCTTGGTCATCTTCCACATATTCTATGGCAATATTCTCGTCCATTTCATCATTTACAGATTCTGTATTAAATAAAAAATGTAATGCATTATAACTTAGAGTGAGACAATTAAGGATTAAAAAACATTGTTTTATAAAATGGGAATGTAATTAGGGCAGATGGGTATATACAAAAAATGCGCCACTGATTGGGTTGTGGGGTAGGAGCTGTTGCAAACGCAAATCCTGAAATTGAGCAAATTAAGTGAAGCGGTATTTTTTCAGTAGAGTTCCAAAGAACAATATTGGAGGCTTAAATCGGTTCAGAAAGTTATTGTCTGGAACACATAATTGAACAAAAAAATAGTTGACTTTGCCAACTCTGTCTTGTACGGAGTGGGAATGTGTTTTTTTTCCTTTGACAGAAACTTGTCGAGTGATATCAATGACAGCGAGCTTTTTACTTCTGACTTTAACGCATTTGGGGTTAATGAACCTCATTGGGTGGTTAGGTGCTGTATGAATAGGGTAGGCACTGAACGGCGTCAATCAGGCGATGCACAGTGCTGCAACTATTTCGTACGTATCAATTGTGCTTATTTTACCTCCCCGCGGTAACCACCGTGTAATGGTTTGTCCATCCGGAAATTCCTGCTAAACTTTTTAGCGCGATTGTTGATCACAGACAAAATAGCAACACTATAATTCTCTGCTTTAATGATTGTTCTGATCATTTCGCAAAAAGAGGACGTACGGCGGATGAGCCCTAAATGGGCCAACAGCAGCGTTCGTATCCCCGAAGCGGGTTCCTGACTCCGGTTTCTCCGGCTCGTTTTGTCCAAGGAATCCAACAAAGGAACTGGCCCTCCAGGTTGGGGGTTGTGCGTAGGGTTAACAACCCCGCCATGGAAAAAAAGCAAGTTGCGAAGCGACCAATTGCCTCGAAAAAGGACGGATTAACTGTTGACGAACCGGAAAAAACGAATTAAGGGCAACAACCTTCGGATCTGCACGTGGAATGTTAGAACTCTTAATAGACCACGTGGAATGGGCCGGGGAAAAGGAGGATGAAAAACTGTGACGTGTACTACGGTGATTGTAGAAGACCACAGCGTTTATTTGGGTGCGGATTCGTCATAAGCGGTAGACTTAGGCAAGAAGTCTTGGGCTTTCGACACGTAACGGATTCGCCAACATTAGCCTAATATGCGCTCATGCTTCCACAGAGGACAAAGATGACGCCACAAAGGATGACTTCTACGAACTCCTCGACAAAACCTTTGAGCAATGCCCTAAATACGACGTTAAGATCGTAGTAGGCGATTTTAACGCCAAAATAGGTAAAGAGGAAATTTTTGGTAGGACTGTCCTAAAACATAGCCTACACGACACAACGTCTGAAAACGGACTTATGCTAATTGACTTCGCAGCGGCACATAACGTCGCCATTGCAAACAAACGGCTTCCTCATCTCGATATACACAAATGGACTTGGCGACACCCAGATCAAAAAAACCGTCAACCAGGTTGATCACGTTGCGATCGATGCAAGACACGCCTCCAGTATCTTGGATGTTCGTACCTTCCGAGCAGCTAACATCGATTCGGATCACTACCTTGTTGCAGCAAAGGTAAGAATGCGAATAACCCGAAAACCACAACAACGAAATCGCAAGAAACCGTCAGAACCTATGTCAGAAATCCAATACCGCCAGCATCAAGTGCCGAAGACCAGTGGCAACACTGCCAACAAGCCATCAGAGATGCCGCAACTGACCACCAGACCACCACCACGAAATCCTGGTTCGATGACGAATGCAGGCCGGCCCATGCTGCCAAACAAGAGGCATATAAAGTGGCACTGCAAAGAAGGAAGAGAGCTGCTCGCTCCACAAGCAGAAAAGATGGGAAGAACACCGGCTTCTCCAAAAGAAAAAGGGAGAGCATGAGAAGCGCACGATCGAAAATATTGAGAGATGCTACTCCAGGAACAACGTGTGGAAGTTTTACCAACCGGTAAAAAGAACGTGACAAAAGAAAAAAAAACGCACAGAAGCCTGTAGAGATAGCAATGGACCATTTCTGCAGACTGTTAAACGGCGATGAAGACCAAAATTCCGCTGTCAGGCAGAATGAACCATTCAACATGGACGATGACAGACAAAACTTATGTCCACCTGACCAAAATGAAGTGAGGATAGCAATATCTAAACTAAAAAAACAACAAAGCTGCTGGACCCGACGGAGTACCTGCCGATCTTTTTAAAGCGGCCGGAGATGACCTGGTGGAGTGCATACACCAACTCCAAAAGAAAGCAGACCCTCTTAACTGCGCCAACTATAGAGGAATAAGTCTACTGAATATCGCCAACAAGATCCTCTCTGCCGTACTATGTGAACGCCTAAAACCTTTCGTCAGCAACCTGATTGGCTCCTATCAGTGTGGTTTCAGACCAGGAAAGTCCACAATCGATCAAATGTTCACGCAACGGCAGATCCTGGAAACTACCCAAGAATTCTGAATCGATACCCACCACCTCTTTATGAATTTTAAGGCCGCGTACGATAGCATTTATAGAGACGAGCTATACAGAGCCATGTCTGGTTTTGGCATCCCCACAAAACTCGCCCGACTCTGCAGGATGACGATGGAGAACTCTCGTTGCTCCGTCAAGGTTGGTACTGACCTCACAGAAGATTTTGTCGTAAAAAAAGGATTCCGACAAGTTGATGCGCAATCATGCGATTTCTTCAACTAATACTTAAAAAAATTATAAGAAACTAGCAAGTCAATTGTAGTGGGACAATTTTTTTCAAGTCTGTGCAATTGCTAGCATACGCTGACGACATAGACATCATTGGCAGAACTCGACGAGCTGTCACTGGAGCGTTTACTAACATGGACTCTGAAGCTAAGATGGGACAGTCAAGCAGTCAAATTCCAAAGGAAATGCTCCGGCTTGCAGGATCTTCGATTCTATCCCAGAGGGTAGACGCAGTCAAGGAAGAGCTCACCTTAAGTGGCGCGCTCAAGTGGAGGACCTCAACCAACTTGTAGGGCGAAACTGGAGGCAGCTAGCCAAAGACCGAGCTAGCTGGACAGACATGTTGTAGCACTAAGTAAGTAAGTCACCTCAGATTTGGCGAGATGCTGGTAACATCCCCCGTAAAAAAAACGACAACGTCTACTAACCGATTAAATAATTTTCTCATGGAACGTGAGATCTCTCCATAGAGCTCGAGCATATTATAACATAATATTCTATAGAGGTCACTCAAAACACCATGTTCTCGGGGTAGGCTTCCTAGTTGGCTACTATCATCGGCTTTAATGCAATAAACGAAAGGCTTCGCGTGCATCAGCCTCATATACGTTCACGCACCTACTGAGGAGTCCGAAGAAGACGAAAAAGATCCCTACTAAGAACTTGTAGAGAAGAGAGGGCCCTTAATATCTGTCCAAGGTATGACGGTAAAATCATCATTGGCTATTTAACCGCCAAATAGAAGAATAGAGAAAAGGGAAATCTGATCAACGATCCTAAAGGCATTCCTAAAACATTCTGATGGAAAGTTTTTTTTTTTGAATAAATTGTTCAACGGTCAGCTCATGGAAGAAATGGAGTCATTTCAATTTCAAGAGGAAGACCTCATACTGCAGCCACCAAGCATTGAGGTGGCTCAAGTGATCGGCTCAGAAATACTAAAGCCGCAGGAGCCGTTGACATACCTGCCGAGCTAATCAATCAAACATGAAGGGCCAACACACGAAGAAATGCCAGAATACTGGCTGGGTTGTAAATACCTGAATCACCTTCACGCTCTGAAGATCCAACCCCAACACGATCTACATATATGCTCATGCAAAGGCCTCATAAGTTGGTCATGTAAGAATCCGGATAAACCAACGAATAAAGTTGACGACCCCCGTTAAGCAGGACATCATTCCCTCGTCTTGACATTCATAAGGGTACATGGCGGTCACTGGAGGTTCGAACCTGCAAACAAAACGATCATGTCGCGATTGACGGAAGACATTCATCAAGCATTCTGAACGTCCGTACGTTCCGAGTAGCAAACATCGACTCGGATCACTATCTAGTTCAATGTTGGACGACTCAAATCCGAAGCGACCGCCACAGCCTATGCTTATAGTGTATCCATTGAGCTAGCGAGAAATCCTCCGACTGAAGACCCCAAAGACCAAGGGCCTGCGTGTCAACAAGCCATAAGAAATGCAGAGTCAGAGGTGTTGGGCTTCTCACAACCACCTCCTAGAAACCCCTGCCCTGGTTCGGCTCCGAATGTGCTCAGGCAAACAACGCCAAAACGGAGGCATACAGATCGTGGCTCCGCAAAAGAACTATAGCATCTTATAATCTCTACATTGAGCGAAGGAAGGATAAAAACGCTTTAATAGAAATAAAGAGGTACGAAACTTCTACAGAAGACTGAAGCAGTCAACATCAGGTTTCACTAGCCGTCTTGGGCCCTGCAAAAATGCCAATCGAAAACCTGTAGTAGATACGCAAACGACGTTAACCATTTGGAAGGACTATTTCAACCAGTTGTTGCATGGCGATGACGTCCAATAGCCCGATTGATAGGTATAACTTCGAAGTAGTCAGTGAATTTATCTACCTGGGCTCTGCTGTGAACACGGGCAACAACATCAACGCAGAAATCAAACGTAGAATCACTCTTGACAATCGCTGTTACTTTGGGCTGAAGAACCAAGGAGACGCTTTATAAAACACTCATCATCCTGGTCCTGCTATATGGTGCAAAAGCATGGACCCTCTCCCATTCGTATGAAAGCTCCCCTGGGGTATTCGAGAGAAAAGTACCACGCGCTGTACAGCGACATGAGCATGGTCAAAAAAATCAGTATCCAGCGGCTAAGATGACTTGGACATGTAGAGCGGATGAGTATCGACGAGTGAGAAGCAAGGGGAGACCTCATCTTCGATGGAGCGACCAGGTAGAAAGAGACCTTCTACTGCTTGGTGTGCAGAACTGGTGAAGGCAGTCTATAGATCGAGCTAGCTGGAGGGGCCGCAATACGATAAAAAACAGAACAAATGCAATCACGCAAAAAGACAGAAAGTCAGTATCGACGTTGGTAGGTATTTTAACTGGCCATAACATTCTAAGATATCATGCTAAAAAAAACTACGTCTAACTGAAAATGACTTGTGCAGAAGATGTAATGACGAGGAAGAACATGAGGGACATAACCCACTTCCTCTGCCACTGCCCTAGTCTCTGCCACCTAAAAAATAACTCTGTGGAAATACTTCTTTGAAAACACCGAAAAACTATCAGAGTGTCCAATAACAAATATTTGCAGATTCGCAAGAAAAAGTGGATGGTTGGACGCCTCAGGATGAAACTATGAAACTATGGAAGTATGTGGAAGTATGGTAAGATAAGGAATTTGTAAACACTCAAATGGGCATCACAATGGGTCTACATTGACCTAAATGCGTTGGAGTTGAGCTAATGGTTCTCTTTCAACCCGCAAACCTAACCTAACCTAGCTGGAGAGGTATATTGAACTAGGCCACCACACTATTTAATAAAAATAAATAAATAAATAAATTTATTGGCACGACAGCTCCTTAAGGAGCCAAGGCCTAGTGACTTATACTCTCAACCATTCCTGTGTGTGTGTTGTTAATCTGCAAGAATGGAAGGGACCTACAGTTTACCACCGAGTCCGAACGGCTACATGAGATGCACTTTTTCGAGACAAATTTTACTCTTGGAGGTTTTGTCAGTTCCTCGCAAGAGGCAGTACCCCAGAAAAAAGGTGGTTATGAGCTGGATTTGAACCCAGGTTCTTTCGCTTAGCAGTCCGACACACTAACCACTAAGCCATGGGGCACTTGACACGACTATGTAGGTTGACCATGACTAACATAACAAAAGCCAACTAAAAGTAGCCGGTTTGCTGTCCAGACCACATCTTTAATAGACTCCGGGAAGGGGATGGTTCGGCTTGCATCCTCTTCAACCTATCCTAGTTGGATAAAACATTCCGTAACTCTGGTACATCTGGGACTCGTCACCAAGACCAGATCTGGGTAAGACTCCTTTACCCAGATCGAGTGGCTGCACAAAACCTGAGCTTAGGGAAAACTAGGTGTATGGTGGCTACTTCTGCGAGAAGTGTTGGTTCAAGTAGTGCAATCCTGTAAATACCTTGGGTCAAAAGTAGCAGCCGATAACAATATGGAGGAAGAAATACGCTGGCAGCTGCTCAGATCCAACAGAACCTACTATAGTCTGTCGAGGTTCTTCAAATCCAGAAATCTTACCATATAAAAACTAAGCTCCTGCTGTACAAGTCTATGGTCTTGCCAGTACTTAGATACAGAGCCGAGACTTGGGTGCTTATTAAATAGGCACTCTGATCTCTGCTCCGCGTTCCAGAGGAAAGTTTTCGGAGAATTGTTGACCTGTGTGCTAGGGAGAACGATGGCTCGGTAGAATCCAGTAGGCTGGGCGCCTAGCTTTAAGTCTTTTAAAGTTCTTTGTGCGATAGAAGACAACGTGGCAGACCTTGTTTACTTTTGGGTGCGAAACTGCCCCAACCAGCAATCATGATGTAAGAAAAGAACTCGTTGTATGAGGCCCGGACCGAATGCCGGTTGTTGAGCCGATGATGATCATGATTCGGATCGTCTAAAATGCAAATATGTGGACACCTATGTCCCACACCAATTTACAGAATATAATGATGCACTGAATGGAAGGACTGGAATAAAAGTGCAATAAATAACACTATGTGGTATGCGGGCTTTCGAAGAATTACAAAGAAGATTCATACCAAACTCAGTTCCAGGCAATATGTAGAACAACAATCACTAATGTATTTCTGTTCAACTGAATGAGATTTCGCTCGAAATATATTAAATGGATTTTTCATTAAGTTGAAATTTGCAAACAAATATTGATTTTACTTACCATATGACTCATCGTACTGAATCACGTCACTTTCGCTGCTCTTCATTTGTTCATCGCCAACTTCAATTGTCTCCTCATCATCGTCTTCGTACTGATGATGCTGCAGCGCTCCCTCTTCTTGTATCCTTCTTTCAGACAATTCCTTTTCTCGTTTGCTATCACGCCGATCTCGTTCGGCCCCCACTGCCATCTCCATTTCTTCTTCGGTTTCTTCATGTTCTTCGATAACATCATCTTCCACAAAATGTTCATCTGAACTGATACCATCTTCAGGGCCGCTACCCATCAACATATTTTCAACAACACTGTTTCGTCTTTGTATCTTCTCCGCATACATTGCTCTTGCCTTGCTGGCTTCCTGGTCCAGTTCCATTTCCCAATCCGTTACACCTATTACCATAGACTCGTGCTGTTCTTTGCCAGCGGCTTTGTTGCCTTCTCTCTTATCGCTGGGCTCATCGTAAGTCTTCCCGGCACCCAAACGATTAGGTAACATTGTAACTTTTGCCACTTTATTTGTCTGCGTAGGAGAAATCGAATGACTATCGCTAATTGTTGTCAAATCAATAGTTTCGGTGGGTTTCAAAGAATGCGTGCCTATGCTTTCAACGTCAACAAGTATCGGGGTGTTTATGATGTCCACAGGAGTGTCTTCGGTTATCATGTTATTCCTGTTACTAAACACTTGCATTTCTTTTGGCAAAATAGTCTGTGACATACTTGGTACGGCACCAATGACAATGACATTACTCTTGGGATTCGTGGTGTTGTTTTCTTGAGCTGACATTTGCGTAGGAAGCACTGTAGAAAATTTGTTGCCCTTGACAATGGGCAGTCCTTTCACCGTCTGTTGTCCAGCCACGGGCATATAAATCATACTCGGCTTTGAAATTGCAATCGGCTTGGGCATTGTTACATTGCCAACAGTTGTAGTGCCAGAGGAAATAGCTACACCCGGCGCCGGAATTATCTGAACCTTCTGTATCGCTATTCGGCCTGCGGGCGAATTGGTGTTCACTAAACCCTTTTGTCCCGAAACAATGGTATTCACCTTAGTCATTTGTTTAGCTGAACTATCCGCAGATTGAATGAACATCTTGCCATTGGGTGAAGAGAAGATTTTGACACTATTTCGATTATGAATCGGTCCACCACCCGGTACGCCTTTCAGATGTAGATGTGGTGACATCTTCAAACTGGCCACAGTGGGTGGACTGATTATTTGTTGATTGGTTATTTGAATTTTCTGTTTCATGGTTGGCATTCCACTTTTAATGATGTTTGGCTTGCGGAACACTGTCGAAGTTGTGGATGGACTGTTTTTCAAGAGGCCGGGGTTGCCATTACTGGATTCTAGCTTGCTTCCCGCCAACATCAAAGGAAGCAGTTTGGTTTTCAAGACTTTGCCGTGTTCTGGTTCAAATTTACTGCTGATGTTAATTATAGCCGGAGGAGTATGGGGCAAGTAAGGTGGGCTGTTTGCGTCGATGACATTAAATACCTGTGGTTGGCTGCTGACCGGCGTCGAGCACATTATGTCGCCGCTCCTAATGGTTTTAACACTGGTTACCTTGGCTTTCGACGATGCAGAAAGCGGGGTAGGCACAATTGCTGTCATAGGTTTTAGTTTAGAGGTTATGACTTGTTGCTTGTCCAGAAACTGTGTGGATAGCGTCGGGGTGCGATTATCGACAATGTACTTTTGAACAGGTGTGGAGAGTTTGTCAGTCTTGCATTCGGGGAGCTTGTCGGATTGCTGCACAGGCTGATTTGTGATCAAATTCAATTTTGAAAGGTTCTTTGATATGTCTTTCTTCGATGTGGCAATTTGTGGGATGGTTACGGTTGTTGGTGTGGGCGTGGGTGTGGGTGTTGGTGTTGGTGTTGTCGTCGCTTGAATTTCACTTGGAGTTTCCTGAGATGCTACAGATGAGGATGACGACGATGATAATGGTGGTAAGGATGGTGGTGGGATTATTTCAACACTGGTTGCAGAAGTGACTGTGTTAGAACAGGATGCTGTTGCTGGCGGTTGAGATTGGAGCACGGCTGTAGTATTATTTGATTTATTCGATTCTACAGATTCCACACTTATAAGACGTTTTTTAGCTGCTGCTGTGGGACGTTTCATGGGCGAATTAGTCGACTTTTTCGCCACAGAATTTTTCTGTTTTGATTGTGTTTTACTGTGATTGTGATAAAGTTTACGTATTTGTGTTGCCGGACTGAGTGGAGGTTCAGTGGTAGTGGCACTTGGAGTTGATTCAGATATTATTCGCTTCTTTGAGTTTGCAGCTTCTGCGGGGAAGTTCCGTTTTAAAGTTTTTCGAATATCTGGTATTTCCGGTTGAAGCTGAAAGAATTAAGAAAAGGGAAAGAAAATTGAAATTTTAGTGTTAAAAAACATTTTCTGTAGAATTAAGTTAAATAGTACAGATTAAAAAAAAGATGAACATTGCATCAACATTGCATCAAGTTTGCTTAAATATGTTTGAAAATTCTTAATTACATTTAAGATTTTATTCAGGTTTATAACGCTAACCATTTTTGGGTTATTGATAAAACTGCCACCATAACTATATAAGGAATGAAAGTAGCCTCTGTAATAGTATAGTGAACGCTGTAACTCATAGTGCAGTCTTGATAAACAAATGTACGGAAAACGTGTATTTTTGTGGGATAAAAATATGCCTATTTTCCAATCTAGCATCTCATTCATCTACCCACTAAATTTCATCCAAATCCGTTAAGCCGTTGAGGTGTGATGGCGGAACAAACATCCAAACATACAAACATTCACATTTATAATATAAGTAGGATAAATAAATAAAAAACATATTCTCAAGGGACAAATCCTTTTTTTCTTTTAAGGTCAACGTGTTAGACTATAACTGTGAATTCGAAGGGTTGTCCTGAGCAGATACATTACTTCCTTATTAAGACTGAAGTTCTCGAATAGTCAAACTAATCAAGTGGTTCCAGTAAGAAAGAAACGATAAAATAAGGAAAGACATGGAACATTGCGTCGGTGTTCGAGGGGGCAATTGTTTCAGCGGCAGTTCTATTTCCTATCAATCATAACAATCGATTTTGTATTCTATCAAGCAGATGAAGCGATGTTTCCGAAGCACCTGCCCAGAGGTGGGAGTTATACTCAAGTTTAGGGCCCATAAACGCTTTATAACTTGTAGCCAGATCAGAAGGAGAAAAATACTTCTTACACCGATACAGAAAACCTAAGCACTTAGCAGCATTTTTAGCGATCTCAAATATATGGTCGTTCCAACGGAGGTCGTCGTTACACATACCGAGAACTGTTTTTTCGATGCAAGTGCCAAATGGCATTGGGGGTATGTTTAGCTTTAACGACAGAAGACAGCATTGAGTTGAGATTCCTATTACCCCATTTGACAATGCTGTATAAATCGGAGTTTAATGAGCTTGGCATACGGTACTGTTGCAATTGTACGTCCGAAGGCGAAGGCCGTGAATTATCGAACGAATATGAAAAGCTTATAAAAAATGAGGAAAGGAGTCGGAGATAGAACGGAGCCCTGGGGTACACCAGCATTCATTTTGTGGGAATCAGACTTGAATTCGTCCAATACAACTTGTATTGAACTTTCCAGAAGATAGCTTCAAATCCAACGAACAAGAGTATCATCGACCCCAAATGCACGCATTTTCGATAAGAGAGCTTCATGCCAAACTCTATCTATCTATTTGTTCCACTGTTCGGTGAGATATGCCATCCGATCACCAGTGGAACGGTTGCTGCGGAAGCCATACAGACGGTCATAGAAAAGCTTTCGATCTTAAGCTGACGGTTAATCAGCGTTTCCATGACCTTAGAAAGAAGGGATGTTAGTGATATGGGTCGGTAGGACCCTTTCTTAGGGACAGGCTGGACAAATGCTGTTTTCCATCTTCTAGGAAAGATTCAAGAGTGTGGAAGAACATATCTTCAAAAGAATGCAATGTAGCTGACGGGATATTTTTCAGTTCGTAGGCGAAGAGAGAATTATCCTCTCAGTTGTCGTGATTGTTTCTTTTTTTATGGTAACCCGTACAAATTCCATTTTAATTTTTTAAAGCACCACCCAAAAAAATAATGACTTTGGTCAACGATTGTTAATAAAAAACAAGATTACGCCGTGCTGTGAAATGAAAGTTGGGATTTTTGCTGTGATGTAGGCAGTGACCTTTGCCACTTTGTTTTGATTTTAGTTCTCGGTTGTGCTTTAAAATGTTTTTATTTTAGTTCTTATGTCAATATTTAACGAAAAGTTATTTTTTTATTAAACGGAGATGCATATGTGCTTTTGTATAAATCGTCAAAGTTTCTGTGGTCGTTGCCATTTTTTTACTTATAGCGAGTTTCATTCTAGAAAAGATTTGCTCTTTCTGTCAAAAGATTTGATCTTTTTCAATTTCGAGAGTTTCATTGCAAATCTAGATCAAATCTCAACACGAAAGATTTGATCTCTGATGGGTTGGCAGATTTGATCTGAATACACACATACATGTAAATAGTCTTTCGGTCAAACGTCAAATGGAAAATATTTGGTTATTTGTTGTTTGTTGTGAACTTGTGCCAGCCCGTGCTTAGCCAAAAAATTAACAAATATCCAATAAATATACAAAATAACAAATAAAGGTGTTTTTGAAGTGATAAAATACAAATATGGCATTTTAAATATATATACTGTACATGTCTGGTATTTTTGTGTGTGATATCAAATACTGTGTATGCTCAGCAGTGAATGACCAATACTAGTTTCATTGAAAAGAGCAAATCTCGATTTTCAGATCAAATCTTTGAAATTTGAATGAAACTCGCTATTAATTTTGCCATTTAAAATGAGGCATTAGGTAGTGGATTTGGGAAATTAAAGCTTTAAAGGGATTAGGATAGTACATATAACATGAGAGATGGGATTAGGACAGGATAGATTAAAAAGTAGGAGTGGAGCGAATAGTGAAAAAAAGAGCAGGATAGGAATTGGCAGAGCAGATACTATATGAGAAGTAGGTAAGAGCTGGAAGTTAGATAGGCGGGTAATGACTGGAACAATTCACTAGAGCCTTCCTATCAAACGAGGGCACCGGATACTGTGGCAGGAGCTAAAAATGGATGCAGGAAAGATGTAGAAGGGGGCAGGAAGGGATAGAATATCCGCTGTGGGAGAAATAAAACAAGTTGACCTGATGGCAGTACAGTACAGCTTCTGAAAATGATAAAAACTCTGGTAAGATTCAGGTAATTGAAAGAAGACACGATTCGAAAAGAACTTAAGTCATACTTCCGCTCTTTGAATGATTAACAGCAGGAACCAGTGTAAGGTAGATCCTTCAAGATCGGCCTTAATGAGCAAAGGGAACCAACAATTCTAATTACCCTCTTTTGAATCTTTTTTTTTAATATATTAACTAATAAGTTTATTGAAAATCAAAATCAAATTCACTGAATAAACAAAGTCCTATAATAAAAAAAAAACTCAAAGTAAAATGAATGTATGCCATATTTTCTTTTATTTCCTTTTTTTTCTAAAAAAAAATCAGGTAAACACTCAAATAAATAGTATAAAGACATAAATAAACACAGAACATTTAATTTCTACTGCCACTAAAAAATATTTGTTTACTTTACAAGGTCTCTGCCTTAGTCATAGCTCTAAAAAAGAAATTGCATGACTGGATCGCACGTACTTGCTCATATGTGCGGTCACACTGTACAATAAAATTTAAAAAAAAATTAATGTGAACATCAAAGCATTTATTCGATTTTTGTGACTTGATTGTTCGAATAAAGTACGTTTAAATGTATTGGGTGAAATAATTTAAACGCCATATTATTTCTTTAGGAAATGCAAAAAAGTGTGATTTTTTTTTTAATTGTAGGAGCCGTTTTTAAATAAAACGGTTTTTTTACCAACTTTAAAAAAAAAAATTAAAAAAACAATTCAAGAATACAAACTTAAGCAAAAAAATAACGTACATTTAAAAACAAAATTTAAAAAAAAAATCACTTACCCGTTTTCAAAAAAAAAAATTTAAAAAATTATTGAAAATACAAAAAAAAGTTTTCGAAAAAAAATTAATGCAAAATTACTCACGCTACCTATATCTTCTTGAATATCAATTTTGATTGTAATCGGATCTCCAGTTTTCGAGAAAGTCGAAGAAAAAAAAACCGGTCTTATGGGAGATACCGTTTGTAGCCCACCATATTCAATTTGTTTTCACTAAAATATAATGCATACCAACAATAGTACACTGATTTTTTTTATAAAAATTCTTGGAGCCGTTTTCGAGAAAAATAAGCTTTTACATAACGGTTATATGACAGATACCGTTAATTTTTGACCTAAAAAAAAATCTAAAAAACACCTCTGTAGAATGTCAAAGTAACCTTAAGTTCAAAATTTGAAGACGATTGGCCATGACGATTAGGCTGCAGTCCAATATACACCCGTACAGACAGACAGACAGACAGAAAGACAGACAGACGGACAGAATTTTGCCAGTAACTCAAATATGCTTCTCTATCATCGTAGTGTCATGTTTGATTTTTATCTCAAAATTTTTAATCTGCACGAATGCATAACTTGTATTATAGTACCTATAATCGCAAGTAACAAAATGAACGCAATGGCGGATTTTCGGACGGTGTAATCTTGTATTCTATCATTCTTTACAAGAACGCACTACAGACGATGAACAGAAGATTTGTTATCTAAACCAAAACCTACCTGGTGCAGAATTTCTGATATATTTTGAGTTAATTCACATGATTCTTCTTTTCTTGTGTTTCTCCTTTTGGACAGAAACGTACGTTGTTGATGTACACTGATCTTAATTATCCTGATAATGTTCATTCCTTTCTTAGATACTGCGATCATTTCTTTTACAAACAAATTTGCAAAATAATCACAAAATCAAGAAGAAAATACGGCACAATGCCTGTCTGTAAGGCACAATGCCTTTTAGAATGCAACCAGATGTTGCACATTTTTTTTTTTGATTTTTTTTGTGATCGAAAAAATTAGCAATTATTTCAAAATGTGGAACCTGAGGGTCAAGCTAGAAACATCTAAGGTCATAATCGTGCGCAATAGACAAACAAAACTGACAGTGGATGATAAGTCTATTTCAAAATCTGAAGCCCCAAGATAACTTTCACACATTAGAGCAAGTTCGTGCGACCCATCCGTGCACTTTATTTTAAAAAAAATGTAGTAGCAAAAAATCATTTTCGGAGTTTAAGGGGGACAAAATTAGTTTGTTTGCTCATTTTTTTGTGTTAACCCAATTTTATCGTATGGAATAAGTAAATTTTGTAAAAAAATCATCCTCTTAGCATAAACTTTCTAACAATTTTTTTTTTAATCGGGCCAGTAGTTTCTGAGATTAGCCCGGACGAACGAAACAAACAAACACTTACTTGGCTTTAAAATATTTCAAAGAGAAAAAAAAATATTTTTTTCCACTTCGCAGCTTTATATTTGATATTCTTATAATTATTTGTCAAAGTCCACAATACTTCCCTAGGGCGCAAGGCTTCGATAATATTTTTTTCTTTCGTCCATCGCGTATTTATTTTGTTTTGACAACTAAAAATAATAAGCACGCACGACCAATTAAAAAAACCTTTGCGGCTCCGTTTTCAGTTGCGTATGCAAGTGCATGGTATTCACAATATTGAATTCGTGTGTATTCAATATTTGACAGCTGTTGCAGTTGCGGCTGCGTACGCGGCTCCGTCTTCACTGTGTTCAGCAAGTGACGGTTATTGTATTTTAGGACAACAATGACAGGCTTGAGTTATTTGTATGATAGTAGCTTTGTTCGATGAGCCCTGAAGTTACCCTGTTGTCGCCACAACTCATTTTTTGAAATACCTCAACTCGCCCTCTAGAGAAAATTCTCTGTTTTTTTAAAACCTGGGGTCGCCCTGAAGTCGATCTTATGTGATTTTCTTTTGGTAAAGACGGATTTTGATCTCAGATTTCGGATTTTGTCTGCCCAAACGAAATTGAAACAGATTGATCTGTTTTTGTAATTGTATTGGTTTGGAAGGTACAACAGAAGTTGTAGGCACAGAAGGTCCAGAAGAGAGAGGAGAGAACAAAACTTCAACTTTGACGTTCGAGAAATGTCAAATTTCAAAATAAAAATTAATGTCAACTTTATTGTAGTGCGTGTGCAAATATGTGATAAATCTCGATTGAAAACGCGATTTCAGATTTTGCTCTGAGATCAAAAAAAAAAGATTTGATCTGTTGACCAAAGAAAATCACATTTCGCTGTCAGATCAAAAAAAGATTGATCTCAGATCAAAAAAAATTGATCTGACGTACCAAAAAAATCACATTAGTATTAAGTTGAGGTAACAATCAGCTGTTGTATACTGACATTAGCTGCCATTTTGCGATTTGTTTGATTTGCTGCACGTAAGTTGTTAATTCTCATAAAACTCATTTTACATATGTATATCAACTGATTATTATTTCACTCAAAATGAAACAATTCATTTCACCTAGTTTCTTACTATGTACTAAAGTATGCAAGTGTGAGTTTATTGTTTTTAATAATCATTTCAATTTACATTCTTAATTTGGCACAGGCAAAACTGGTTGAGCAGTAGTGTGCGAATAGTCATTCCCTTTTTTGTGATATGTCAGTAACTTAATTGATAGCCCTTTTGTGTTTTTTAAGATTCAAAAACCCCTGGTTTTTTAACAACTCTTGGAGTTGTCAAGAAAACCTGGGGCGACCCTGGGTTAAATTCAACGAACAAAGCTAAAACTACAAAATAAAAAATGACTTACACTCTCAACCATTCCTGTGTGTGTGTTGTTAATCTGCAAGATTGGAAGGAACCTACAGTTTACCACCGAGTCCAAACGGCATGGGATGCACTTTTTCGAGACAAATTTCACTCTTGGAGGTTTTGTCAGTTCCTCGCAAAAGGCAGTATCCCGGAAAAAAGGTGGCTATGAGCTGGATTTAAACCTAGGCTCATTCGCTTAGTAGTCCGACACACTAACCACTAAGCCACGGGGCACTACTGTAGGAAAGCATTGGATATATTCGGGGTAATCCAAATCAGTGTACACAACAACGTACGTGCTTGTTCAAAAGAATAATGAAGAAACAACCGAAAAAAGGAATCATGTAAACAAGGTCATAGAATCCATTCTTCCGTTGCGTCGCCGCATACAACTGACAGCTGGATTAAATACGTGTTCTTATGGGAGGTGACCCATAGAAATCGCATGTGCCGGACGCACCGCATCAATTAGACCAACTTTTAACTTTTCCCCTCCGGCAAATCCGATGACATTGAATGTCAAAAGCAATTTGAAGTTTCAATTGTTTTCTAGTCATGGGTTGTTATTTAGCGCAATTTTTGCTGCTATTTATTGTTAATTAAGTAGCAGCTTAAATTGTGCTTGTTGTTACTTAAATAACAATAAGTAACAACGAAAATTGCGCTAACTAACAACAAGTACAGAAAAAAGAAGGGGATATAAAATAATAAATGCTGAGATTTTTTTAGATTTGTTTTTAATTTTGAGATTTCAAATTTTTCTTGCTAAAACGAACATGAAACGAGATTGTTTTTTTTGTAATTGTTTTAATGCTATTTGACAACTTATAAACGGAAACCATTGTACTATTTAAAATCTAGTTTAACACGTTGAGAACTTTAAGGAATTGTGTTCTTATTGGATTTAAGCAGTGTTTTGTGTTAAATTAAATGTACTAAATGGCGTTTTTCTTTTTACGCTAGAAAAATAATATAGGGATTTTCTGTTATTTAAAATCTAGTTTCAAAATTACTATCAAAATGCAAGATTACCAAAATAGCGAAAAAAAAATATTCTCTGCAAATTGTTAGAAAACGAATATGTAAATCCACATTCATGTATTTCCTATAACTTTCATGCATTAATATCGCTATCGAATAACTACGATTTTAATATTTTGTATCCTCTTTACCACTGACCAAATCACACTATCACTCTTATCTCACCTATCGACCCATCCCTAGTTCGTTTTACATTTTGTGTCAAAAAAGCGCAACGGATTCATTTGGTCACCTCTTTTCATCGCATGCAGCAATGTCACCGGATTCGTTGCCGCAACGTACGCAATGGATTCTATGGGACCTTAAAACAGACAATTTTACAAAAATGTTAATCGTTTACTTACATTTTTGAGTTTTCGTGAGAAAAGAGATGTTGTGAGAGAGCAAAACATTTCCACTTAATACACTATTTTAAACCAAGAAATTTCTTGGGGGAGAAATGCGAGTTCTGTCAAACTCAAAAGTACATTTAAAATTTGACGTTTTGTGAAGTCTTCATATTTGAAGAATTGTAAATAAATTTTTTTTTCAAGTTAAACCCAAAATAAATAATAAAATGACATTACAATGGCCTAATAAAATGGTTTCCATCACAATTTTTTATTTCATCTGCACTTAATTGATCCATTTCGTTTAGTTAAATTTTAATTTTTTTGACGTTTAAAAAGTTTTTCTATTTTGATCCACAAAGCGTTCTTTTACTTTTGCGAGAATTTATTATTTTCTGAGAATTTTCATCCCGACTCTTTAAAGTTTCAGAGCGTTCTTTTACTTTTGCGAGAATTTATTATTTTCTGAGAATTTTCATCCCGACTCTTCAAAGTTTGACAATTTTCCTAAATCAACGCAAAAATTAGACGAACGGACCTAATTTTTGTAGTAGAAATTCACCAGGTGGGGAAATTTTTAAGTCTCTCGTGAGCTCTCTCTTCTGTGAAAAAAGTCAAGATGGAACGACTTTGGAAAGTATTTCGGTGATTTTCGGCGAATATCGCAGTTTTGCACAGCAATTGGAACAAACTTATTACCTATGTCAGTGCACTGACTGTGGTAGGACCTATTTTATTGTGACGGTCAGAGGATCACCACAATCACACATTACAAGGACCGTGTAATACTAGCTTAACAATCCCAAACAAGTTCTAACAAATGACACTTTAATTAAAATTTTTGACACAACAACGATACTTAATAAATAATAAAAGAAAGCTGTTCAGCAATTTTTTTTACAATTTAACGCAAAGCATTTTGTTGGTAAAAATGAAGCCTCTAAAATCCAATAAGAATTTAATTGAAATGGAAAGATGTTTACAAAATTCGATTCAACTAATAATATTTAAATGAATTATCATTTCAGTTATTCTAAAAACACTCAAATATTCAAAATAAATTAAACTATAAAAAAACAGTTAGTTATTGGAACTACTAAATTGTTTATTGCTTTCAAAATAACACTGACTTTTCCAACATAAGCGATGCACCAGTCATTTAAATGCTAGCTATTCATTTGTTGCAAATACAAAAAACAAAAATATGTCATAACTTGCTTCGGATTTTTTATTAAAGAAACTGTATAAATTATACGCCACAATATGCAACACTTAAAATATTTGTTATCCATGCACTGGTCTCTTTTACGCGGACTAACTTACCTGTTATACATATTTTCACTTTCACTTTGACTACGCTCAACCTTTTATCTTCTCGATTTTCAAACAATAAAACACAGATTTGCATGTTTAAGAAAAGATCATCACAAATAATCCACAAACGGTCAAATAATAATAGTTTTTCTCACGTTTGGATGGGTTTTGCAAATCTCAAAAACTCAAGGTCAAAATATAGCTCAACACTTCCGTGTGCCTTTTACACAAAAATGCATTACACTGCACCATTACTTAAAACAAAACAACACTTCACCCGTAAAATCTTAAATACAAACTAATCTACGCACTTTGTGGTGATGTATATGTAAAAATAATCCAATTGGTACTTACTGGATCTGACGTGACAACTGGTATAGAAGATTCGCTGATGCGCTCGGAAAATTCTAGCTTTCGCAGCTGCAGATTTCCAGTGTCCGATGGATATGGCAATTGGCTGTTTTCATTTGTTACTTCTGCAGCAACATGATTAGCAACTACACATAATGCTGTCTGTGGTGGGACACGAGGTAGCAGAGGATACGGCCGACGTCCCTCTCTGCTCCATTCTTGATAAGTATTTGGACCTGAAATGCTGCAAAACGAAATTTAAAACAAAATAAATTGTTTAATAACATTTACGTAAGGTCTTCATAGTTTAGAAGGTAAGATATATACAGAGAAAAAAACTACATATTTGCTTACGCTTCGGCAATAGTGGAGAGCTGTTCGTCGTTGGCTACTCTGCGCGCTTCAGCTCGATGTCGTTCCTGTGATATATGAAATATATTTCTCAGATCTTCTAAAAGCTTTGATTTGGTGTCGGTGAGACCACCTTGTGCTCGGAATACACTTATAACATTTGCATAAGATTCCAATTCTGAAAATATATGGAAATTTGGAAAATGTTTAGTTATTTGTTGGTTTTGAGATGAATAAATACGAGGAACGCTCGGAAAGCGCCAACTTTTCACGAATCATTTTTACCCAATCTCCGTAGTATGCCACGGCATTCGTCTCGTGTCAATTGCAATGCTGTTGGCCACATATTGTTAAGAATTGTGTTATTTGCGTGCTAGCTTTGATTTGGACTTAATTAATTGGATTTTGGGATTAATTATTTGAAAATAAAATTGCAAACGCAACACCGCACAAAAATCCTTAAGCAGCCATTAATGTTTATTTGTCAAAAAAAAGTTCACTTTGAAAATTTATCGTTCGTTCTTTCGTTGATATTGAAGGGATGTGTTCGTAGGATGGAAATGCGGATATCAGAGAAAAGGAATCGAGAGAAGTAGACTCTCTGGAACGCGTCTCTCTCTTCAAAACTATTTGCTGTTGTTTTTTCTTTTATTTTATTATATCGTCGTGTAAAACGGGCAATTTCAACATAAGAAACAACAATTTGTGATGCTGCTTCTATATGGTCGGTATTACACTTAGACATTTTGTAGTCCGCGTGTTTCGTTTATTTTGTTTTGAACCCTTGCCCCGTCCATCACTTGGTATTAAGGGCCCGACTTATAGAATCAGTTGCGTCCGTTGCGGCAACGAATCCGGTGACATTGCCGCATACGATGAAAAGAGGTGACCAAATGAAACCGTTGCGTTTTTTTGACACAAAATGTAAAACGAACTAGCGATGGGCCGATAGGTGAGTTAAGAGTGATAGTGTGATTTGGTTAGTGGTAAAGAGGATACAAAATATTAAAATCGTACTTATTCGATAGCGATATTAATGCTTGAAGATTATAGGAAATACATGAATGTGGATTTAGATACATATTTGTTTTCTAACAAATTGCAGAAAATATATTTTTCGCTATTTTGGTAATTTTGCATTTTAATAGTAATTTTACAATTCTTGGTTTTTAGAAAGATTTACATCGGTTTGCACTACAATATATGACATTTCCAAAATATGACCGAAGTTTGCATTTCATTTGGATTTAGTTTTGGTTTTGAAAAGCTTTGTCATAATAAAAGTAAAAAAAAAAAAAAGATGAATAGTAAAAATGTTGAACGAGTTAGATACAACGGCGCAAAATTATATACGCTTCAATATGAAACTAAAACAAATGAAGTATGGTGCTATGATTATAGGTATGGTTTTTGAATTATTTTTTCTTAGTGTCAAACTTGATTTTAAATAACAGGAAATCCCTATATTATTTTTCTAGTGTAAAAGGCAGAACTCTCTGAGAGAATGACAAGTCTCACAAAACGCCATTTTGTAAATTCAACTTAACACAAAACACTGCCTTAATCCAATAATTCAACAATTCGTTAAAGTTCTCAACGTGTTAAACTAAATTTTAAATAGTACAATAGTTTCCGTTTATAACTGTTGGCAACTCATTGCAGCACTTAAGTAGTGTGAAGTTAATGTATTAAATATAGGTTGTCCATAATTTTGCGCCAATATCTACATCAAGTCGTCATGGTCTTCCAATGATGATATTTTTCGAGTTTCTCAAGTTATATTTGGTCGAAGTACAATCAGTTTTTGTCCTTTTCACAATACTAAATTTCACTTTTTAGATTCATGTAGTTACATATCCATAATATTAACAGTTATGACTTCTTCCGTTCTCAGAATATTTATTACTAAACAATTTGCTTCAATATTCATTTTGATATTTTGATTAGATTTTCTAGCGAAACCAATTTATTTATACTTCTAGCTTGCTCTTCTTATCTCGTTTTTGCGATGCCGTTGAAAATGGCTGTGGAAACATAACAGCAAGTTGTCAAATGGCATTCAAACAATTACAAAAAAAAAATCAATCTCGTTTCATTTTCGTTTAAGCAAGAAAAAATTGAAATCTGAAAATTAAAAACAAAGCTAAGAAAATTTCAGCATTTATTATTTAACATTCCCTTCTTTTTCCTGTTCTTGTTGTTACTTAGCACAATTTTCGCTGCTACTTATTGTTATTTAAGTAACAACACAAATTGCACCAAATAACAACCCATGACTAGAAAACAATTGAAACTTCAAATTGCTTTTGACATTCAATGTCAGTGGATTGCCGGAGAGAAAAGTTAAAAGTTGGTCTTAATGCGGTGCGTCCGGTACATGCGATTCCTATGGGTCACCTCCCATAAGAACACGTGTATTTAATCGAGCTGTCAGTTGTATGCGGCAACGCAACGGATGAACGGATTCTATTGTTCGTCCCCTTTACACTTTCATGATCTTTTCATTTTTGCATCGGGTGTTTTTGACAGATTTCTTTCATTATTTCTTTCTTTCCATAGACAAAAGAAAGAAAAATAACATTTAAGAGGATAATTTTCTCTTCGTCAACAAACTCAAAAATGCCCCTTTCAGCGACATATGTGAACCGGCCCCTGTACATTACTTATGGGGCTACTAATCCGTTTGCATTTATGTGGGCACGAAATGTATGGATGATTGGCTGCTTCTCACGCGAATCTCACACCTATTCACATACACAAAATAAAATTTCAGGGTTTGCGGAGCATGGTCGGTGCGGGTCGCAGTTCTTTTTTCTTTTTTTTATGTTTCTATCTATTAAACAAATGGCTGCATTCACATTTTGTGTCCTTTGTATTATTGTTTTAATAAGCATCTAAAACAGCTAAAATACAGCTGATTGAAGAACAAATGGCAACAGAGGGAAAATCCAGAGGCATCTTAAAATGTTTTGGATACTTTGCTTCTGCTTCGAATTTATGGTAACCTATTTGGTAATGTTTGTTCGGTCACAAAAAAAATGGATTTTTTGTATCCGAAATGCAAATCTATTAAAACTGTGAACTCAGCAAATTCTAAGGAGTAAAGAAGACGAGAAAAAGCAATGTTAAAAATACGCTATGCAAATCCTACCTACCGAGTTGAGACGAATTAAAATATTTCTATTTCACTTAGTTTCTCTTTCGCACTTATTTGCGTCTTTGCAAAAACGTCTAAGTGTAATACCGCACTCTGGGTTAGTTTTTTAACCCAGAAATCATAGTTCTGACTCCGACGCATAGATATATATAAAGGGTCTTCTAATAGGCTTGAAATAAGCAATTGGGAGATATAGGAATAGGAGGTAAGAGGAGGTAGTAGAAGGAGGTAATGGTAGGATAGGATAGGATAGGCTTGGGATAGGCATGAGGGAAGGATTCGGTAGGTACTGGATGTAGGAAGTGGGTTAGGACCAAGAAAGAGGGATCCGGGATGGGAAGTGTAGGATAAGACGAGGGAGAATAGGAATCGAGAAGGATGCTGGGATAGGGAAGAGGAGAGAAAAGTAGGGGCTCTAGTGTCGGTACGGAGGAAGGACATGGATCTGGCAAACGGGATAATAACAAGTTAGGCTAAATATAAGTAGGGTTAGTAGGAAGGGGTAGGGATGGGAAGAATGTCCACCGTGGAGGCGTAGGCACGCTGGCGTGCGCGGCTAAGCTCGCCGGATGTGGGGGGGATCTTGCCCCCACGGATAGACCTCACCTATTTCAAAAAAAACATATATCGTGCCATACTTTACCACACACATCTATAGCAGCACCACACTCAGGATGCCCTGCTGGTGTTATCGCAGGGGGACCTTTTTCCCTCCCAACCTGGAATCCGTCGGTCCAAAACGTTTGCGGATTCCCCAATCTGGTCATCCTAAACGCTGTCAAGCCATTTCTTACCTTTAGGCCAGGCGTGGCCAAGCCGAGGCCCGCGGGCCGCATGCGGCCCTTTTCGTAGTTTGATGTGGCCCGTTGCATGATATTTATTCTCTCTGTAAAAAAAATTTTTTACAGAATCTATCACAAAAAAAAAATGTTACTAAAAAAAACGCTTGGTTTGAAAAATAAAAATCCGTTATCTCTCTGTTAGCAAAAAAAAATCGTTATCCGTGCATATATTCCCCTTTTCATTCATAAGTAGAAAATTTAAAAGCGTAATTCAAAAATATTACTTAGTAGGCTTTGAAATAAAAATATAATTGAAGAAGACGACAATTGAAAAACTTTTTTAGTTTGGTTTGTTTTTGTTAAGGCACAACAAGTGTTATACATATGTATATATAAAAGCAAATTTTATTATAGAAAAAATATAATATTAAAAATCGAACTAATTATTTATATACCAGAAAAAAAGTAAGTAACATTAAATGCATTTATTGTGAATAATTATACATAACTATAATTATATTTGGCCTTCAGAATGAATTCCAAAAAAAGAAAAGTTTCAGAAGAAAACAGAAAATTTAGCGAACATTGGGAAGAAAATTATTTTTTTATAATACAGAATTCAAAATTAACATGTTTGATTTGCCGAGATACAATATCTGTTTTTAAGGAATATAATGTTAGAAGACATCATGAAACAAAACATGGCACGTATGTGAATTTTAATAAAGAATTGAGGAAAATTAAGTTAGCCGAGTTTAAATCTGAATTGAAATCTCAGCAGAAAATGTTTAGCTCTTCATTACAACTACCATCTAATATCGTAAAAGCAAGCTATTCTGTCGCATTGTTAATTGCGAAAAAAATGAAGCCATTTTCGGATGGTGAATTTGTAAAAGAATGTTTGGCAGCCGTTATAGATGATGTTATGCCAGATAAACAGAAAATGATTTCAAGCATAAGTTTGTCGCGTCAAACTATATGTCGTCGCATTAACGATATTTCAGCTGAAATAGTGGTGACCTTACGAGATCGTATTCAGCAATTCAAAGCATATTCTCTAGCATTCGACGAAAGCACAGATATTTCGGACACATCCCAACTTGCTGTATTTATTCGTGGAGTTAATGGTTCTTTCGAAGTAACACAAGAAATGCTAAATCTTTTGAATTTGAAAGACACCACTAGAGGAGAGGATGTTTTCAACGCTATAAAAAAATGTTTATCTTGCAATTCTTTACCTTTAGATACGCTTTCTGGACTAACAACAGATGGTGCACCGGCTATGATTGGTAAAAATAAAGGAGCTGTAAAGTTGTTTATGAATGAACTGGAAGCTAGATATGTCAAAACTAGTGAAATATTTGTAATACACTGTTTGATACATCAACAAAATTTATGTGCCCAAATATTGTCCATGAACCATGTCATGGATGTAGTAATAAAAACAGTTAACTATATTCGATCACACGCGCTTCAACATCGCCAGTTCAAAGCATACCTTAACGAATTAAGTTCGGAATACGGTGATATTGTTTATTTTACCAAGGTTAGATGGTTGAGTCGCGGAACATGTTTAAAAAGATTTTTTGAATTGCGGGTGGAAATTGAAAATTTTATGGCTGAAGAGAGAAATCCAGTTTCAAATTTAAATGATGAAATGTGGTTGTTGGACCTGTGTTTCTTAGTAGATATAACCGAAAAAATGAACCAGCTAAACAAGGAGTTACAGGGGCAAGATAACTTAATTATTGATGCTTGTAATCACATCAAAGCATTTCAAATCAAGTTAATTTTATTTGAGAGCCAACTTAGAAATAGCAATCTTCACCATTTTCCATCATTAAAAGAATTTAACAGCAGTCAAACTCCTAATTTTGCGAAGTACGCTGATGAAATAGGAAAACTTTCAGCTGAATTTAATCGTCGTTTCTCAGATATTACAAAATATGACAAAACGTTTGAGATATTTTCTTCTCCTTTTCAAGTGGACGTTTCCACTGTTCCAGAAGCTGTTCAAATGGAAATAATTAATTTGCAGTGTAACAATGAGTTGAAGCAGATTTATACAACGACATCAAAAATTGACTTTTACAACACGTATATAACAGCGGAAACATATCCTAACTTAAGATTATTTGCTCAAAAAATTATAAGCGCCTTCGGATCTACATATGTTTGTGAAGCTTTTTTTTCAAAAATGAAATTTAATAAATCTAAATTTCGCGCTTCATTAACAGACGAGAATCTTGAAAATCAATTAAGATGTGCAACTACCAAAATTGATGTAGATTTAAAAACATTGGTTGATCGCAAGGAAAAACAAATATCACATTAATAAATATTATATTTAAATTTAAGTATGTACTGAAATAATAAACGGTTTAATAAAAAATGTTCTTGAATATGTACTGAAATAATAAAAATAAATGATACAATAAAAATGGTTTTTTTTTCATATAATATATAGCCCGCACACAATTTTAGATCAGAAAATTGGCACGCAGAGCGATTTCGGTTGGCCAGGCCTGCTTTAGGCCAAGCTTACCTTACCGCACCCCCTTTTTGTTTCGATTCAAGTCTCCATGACGAAAATTCTACCTATCATTAGGACAAAAGATAAGTCAAGCGAATTATTATCAAGACTGTCGAGATTCCCTCACACACTTTTTATTGAATCAAATGCACTTTTTAGTGTCGAAAACATGTTTATATAGATTTACAAAAAAAATAAAACAGTATCTTTTAAACAATCAAAAAAAAACGACGATAATTAAATTAATAAATAATAATACAAAAAATATGACATAAAACAGTATTCCATGAAGACCAAAAATTAATTATCTATTAATTTTAGGTAAAAAGACCCCCCAAACACCCGCGCCAAACAAAAACTGCGACGGGAATGTCTCTTCCGTCTTTCTACTTTTCAACCCCTTGTTACCTACCGCCAGAGAGCTCTTTGATGGTATACTAAGGGGAGGTGCATCATAACGCCAACTGGGAGTGAGCCGCTTGGGAGCCTTTGTACATTAACCCAAAACCCAGATCACAAAATCAATTGTTGATCCGATCTTTACCCAGCACTAATAATGAAATTGCTTTAGTTATCTTAAATAGGTATACTAACATACAAAAATTCTCATAACCAAAAAAAAATCTCGCCAAAAATAACAAAGAAAACGCAAAATAAAAGGAAGCAGGTACTGCGAATGTCCCCAGTTGTTTATGTGGAAAATCTCCTCCGCCTTCCAAGATTGGCCCCTATGGCTTGCCAACCTTCTTTTATAATCTTCAAATTTAATATAGGTAACCTTTTTATCTTAATTCAAAGACATGCATATCTAGGCGTATTCTAGGGGGGTGAATTCCACCTCTCTTGCAAACAATTTCCCCTTTTTTTTCGCTATTCGCTCAGTATTACAAAAAAAAAGGTTCAACATAACATTCCCTCCCGTTACTTGCAAACCCGGGTAGGTCACGGGTTTAAGCCTTTTTTTTTTGGCGGGCTTCTTCACATCCTCCGCTTTCGCACTCAGTTTGGTTTCAACCAATCGATAGATACAGGAAGTGCTTTGGTGGAATTCACCTATTAATTTCACCCTATTAATATCAACCTATCTACAATGATTTTTTTTTCTTCTTACTTACCCCTTTTTTTATTGAATTATGAATAATAAAAAAAAATAGCAATTGATTTCTCCCAGATTTTTCCTCAACAAAATAGACGAAATTTGAGGATCCTTTCTTGCAGATACAAAATAAATGAAAATTAACTTCATTAAAAAAACTTCAAAAAAAAATATGCTTGCACCTTTTTTATTTATTTGGCTAACTAAGTACCTTGTATTTTATTTATTTAATTTATCTCAAAATTATACCGCACTAACACGACTTCGGCGACGGTGGTTCAGTTTTTCAAACTCTCTTTCCAACTGGAAAATAGTTGGACTGCCGAAAAAGTTGATTTTTCCGTTTTAGCCTTCTTTGCCGTTTTTTCTTCTTTCTATATACCTGCAGTCCCTGGGTTCATTGACTTGACCTATATACAAATTCGCAATCAGCTGTTCGTCACATCGGTTTGTTCCTTTTCCGAAAATCGCACTTCGGCCACTGTATATACATGTTCTATAGTACTCTCATGGTGGTCATTTTTCGTCTGGCCATCTTCCTGGTTGATTCAGAACTAACTCTAAATAGTGGAGACGAGAACCTTTACCGATATTTTACCAGTATTTAATAAAATTTTGTTGTCTGTACTTATTCTATATTCACACCAATTGGCAATTTCAGCACGCCTCATTGTGACTTGATTCAGAACTAAAAAATGATGCTCCATGATAGTACTATATGCAGTGTATATACAAAGCTTCGGCCTGCGAACACTATACCGACATATTTCGGAAAAGGAACTACTTTGCCTACCTTATACGCAAAACGTCAAATTGCCAAGATGGCTTCCAATTTTTTTATCGATGTTCGCGTCTTTTCGTAAATTTTTTAATTTTTCGCGTATTTTCTTGTTAATTTTTCGTATAATTCTCGGTTCCGCGAATAAACCTAACTCCGCATTAATCGTCGCGTATACCCACATACCCGCTCCTTGGCTAAATTCGTTTTCATGGGTCATGAACTCCGTTGCGGCGCAAACGCAACCATCGGGCGTGATGGTGTTTTGTTTGTTTATTCAACAAAAAAAAAAAAATATAAATAAAAGTGAATACAAAAAAAAAAACATTTTTTTGGTGTTTTGGAATTTATTTGTGTGCCTACATGTCTGTTTTCGTGCCCCTTGCCCTCCCCTTTAAATGTCTTGTCCTACGACGCCAGTCGGAGCCGCATGTATCGCGTGCGCGACTGGCTTAATCGAAACAAAAGAATTTTTGTTATTATTGTTGGCAGTGGGCCGCAACAACACCCCGAGCCAGTCGGAGCCGCATGTATGTATCGTGTGCCCGACTGGTTAATTGAGAAAAAAAACGTATTGTAATTCCGGCTGGCAGTGGGCCGCAACAGGCTCTTCGGAATTAGTTGACTAAATTGCCAAATTGATTTGTCCCCTTTTATACACATAGGCAAATGCAGCAGCGTGACTTAGTATTTAGGCGAAGGAGTTGAGAACTGTAGTGGGGATCACAATCACGCAGGGACCGAGAATTTGTTGCGATTCTCTCATTTTCGTTTGTTATTTGCACTGCTTTATTATTATTTTCCTCAGTTTGTGGTCAGATGTATGTTAATGTATTAGAAATAGCCATTTGCGCAAGATTATAGACAACTTTTTTTAAATACATTAGCTTCACACTACTTAAAATGCTTAGTTCTGCACAAAGTTTTTCTTAATTATAAACAAAAAAAACTGCACTAGTTAAAATCAAATTTGAAAGTTTGAGAGCCTTAGGGAATTTTGTTGTTATTGGATTTAGGCAGGGTTTGTGTGGATTTATATTTTCAAAATGGCGTTTTGTGAGAGCGAGTCGTCATTCTCTCTGAGAGTTTTTAGTTTCACACTGAAAAGGTAATGCAAGGTATTCCTGTTATTAAAAATCTAGTTTCACGCTAAGAGAAAATCAATTTTTGAATCGTCTATAATTGAAGAACTACACTTTTAATGTTATACTACGTTTACATTAGGCCAAACGAACTAATTTCGTACAAAATTTCCAAATTTGATTCAAAATCATTTCATTTCCCATACAAAATTACATTTCGAAATCATCTCATTTCCACCTAATTTCGATGAAATTAGGTTGAAATTTATGTAATGTGAAGTCGAACACACCTTATTTGAAAACAATTGAATCATAATTGAACAATGTTCTATAACAAACGTCAAAGTTGACATTATAAAAAGTCAAAGAAGAAAATATAAAAGTAAGAGGGCAGGACTGGGTCGCACGTTCTTGTGTTATGTACGTAATGACAGTGGAAAGCTAGATATTTAAAAGAAAACAATTAACATTTATGTAGAAATAATAGACTGGTACACGGACATTTCTTGTCACCAACTTTCTTACGCTGCTCTATGATCGTTATTTCATGTTTCACTTTTATCTAATTTTTTTATATTCACGAATCCTTAACTTGCCTTAAAGGTACCTATAATCGAAAATTAAGAAAGTGTCGAACGAAATTAGCAAACTTAGATGAAAACACTTTTTCTGCAAATTTCCAAATGAGGTAATTTCGGCTCTAATGAAAACGTAGTATTAGTGCCAAACTTTATTTCTTTTAGTTTGGTATTAAAGCGTCTATAATTTTGCGCCATTGTAACGTTTGTCATACACTGTCGCGAGCCTAAAAGAGAATTGATGGTTATTGTATAATAGGGTCCTTAGGCCGTGTGTCAATTGCATAAAAATGCTGGCTAAATTTGATCCCATGGACCAACGTTAATTTGGGATATTTGGGTTAAATAACCTGATACAGAGCAAGCTAAATTTTGCCCAGTCGACAAAATTTTGACGTCTTCCATTGCTTATGTTGGTGTAAAAGAGAAGACGATAAATATGAATTTGTTGTTCGTGTCATTTATCGTGAATCTAGTGTTCATAGACTAGTAAATAAATTATCTGCGCTGGGAATTTTTTTTACAGAGATATGGGATTGTTGTTTCAACAAATAAAATGTATTTATTTATTTATTATCACAGGTACAATACAAATAAATTTGCATATTCCGGAATTAAAAAAGCCGGGGAGCTAGGCCCATAAGTGGCTGATGTAAAAATTACAATAAATAGATAAGAGAATTCTTTGGAAAATAGTATGATATTATAATATTTTGTTAACATAAAGTTATTAAATTCATTAAAAGTTTTATATTTGATTAATTTTGTGTTTAATTAAAAGTAGAAAAAGCTGTGATTGATTTGGAGGTTTGGTTGTATCAAGTAGAATTTGTAATGATGGAATGTTGTTGTTAAAGTGATGTCTTGTTAGTGGGCAGGTTTGCAGTACATGTTCAATGTTGAGAGTTTCCTGACAAAAGGTGCAAGTAGGCAAGCTTTCCTTCTTGAATAAATGAGCTTTGTTGGTAACCGATTAAACGACTCGTTGTAAGTCGCCTGTCCTAATGTGGACTTGTGTCTTCTCAAAAAAGAATTGAAGTTTTTCCATCGAATCTCCGCATCTCGGATGATTTCCTCTCGAACGAAATTGATCATTGATAATTAGAAAGGTGGCATAAAAAACTCCAATGGCTTTGTATGGCTTCCCGAGCTGCGGCATCTACCTTTTCATTTCCTGAAATACCAACATGGCCAGGTGACCATAATGAGGTGGATTCTAGGAAAGTTTGATCGTATTATAGAACGAAGTGAGTTGACTCGGATGTTTGTTGTTATTGTTATTAATTCTAGGGATAGCACTTAGGGAATCGCTGCAAATAACCGTTTTTTCTTGATTTCTGTTAGCGAGCTCGAATGCGTCTGCCAATGTTATCAATTCTCCTACAAAGGGACTTTGGTTTGGAGGGGTGAGCAATTAGGAGCTTTAGGAATAGGGATTTTAATGGAAGCCTTGTATAAGTTAATAAATTTAAAGCGTATTTATTTTAAAAAAATATTTTTTTCAGGCAGCTTGCCTGACCTTTATTATTCAACGTTTAGTAAAGAACTAACTTAAAAATAAATCTCAAGCAAAAGTCATGAAGTGTCTTTTTGCTTGCTTGCATTCCCATTACAATTTACCAATTTCAATTTTCTTGTGAATTTTGTTTATCAGACGCATGGTCAGCATTTCCGTTGAATGTTCGCTGCTCGTGTTCGTGTTAACTCTTCCCCTCTTAGGAACGATCGTCATCGATCGTCAAAAGTATGGTAGCTTGTTGAACTTAGGACTGCTTTGATGTTGGATTGAGTTTATCTCGAGCATAGGAAATTTGTCCACAATTGCCACTGGTCCATTGGCTTCTGGTGTTGGCTGTTTTATTACGATTTTCGTATTTTGACGTTTTGGCAAGATCTTCCATATGATCACTATTCGTAATAGTGATCACTATTCGTAATAGTGATCATATGGAAGATCTTGCCAAAACGTCAAAATACGAAAATCGTAATAAAACAGCCAACACCAGAAGCCAATGGACCAGTGGCAATTGTGGACAAATTTCCTATGCTCGAGATAAACTCAATCCAACATCAAAGCAGTCCTAAGTTCAACAAGCTACCATACTTTTGACGATCGATGACGATCGTTCCTAAGAGGGGAAGAGTTAACACGAACACGAGCAGCGAACATTCAACGGAAATGCTGACCATGCGTCTGATAAACAAAATTCACAAGAAAATTGAAATTGGTAAATTGTAATGGGAATGCAAGCAAGCAAAAAGACACTTCATGACTTTTGCTTGAGATTTATTTTTAAGTTAGTTCTTTACTAAACGTTGAATAATAAAGGTCAGGCAAGCTGCCTGAAAAAAATATTTTTTTAAAATGAATACGCTTTAAATTTATTAACTTATACAAGGCTTCCATTAAAATCCCCATTCCTAAAGCTCCTAATTGCTCACCCCTCCAAACCAAAGTCCCTTTGTAGGAGAATTGATAACATTGGCAGACGCCTTCGAGCTCGCTAACAGAAATCAAGAAAAAACGGTTATTTGCAGCGATTCCCTAAGTGCTATCCCTAGAATATGGAAGATCTTGCTTTCCAAGGACGGAAATGAATGAATATGTTGTTACTTGATGATGATTATTTTCTATTTGCAGGAGATGAATTTCGTTAGTGTTGTTGATATGAAGATCTTTCATCATTTCTAGTGAGAGTAATTCACGGTATTCGTTTTCCTTAGGGTTTGTTTGGAATATTGCTGGAAGGAGTGTTATGATAGAACCTTCTTTAGAGATGTATGGGGTCCCGTTTAGATTGATGGTCATATTACGAAATTTGAGCAGGAATGTTCCATTTAAATTGTGGCTTGTATTGTCGAATTCAAGAGTTCCGGTAAACTGATTCAGCAATATAATGTCTGGTGTTATTTCGTCTATGGTTGGAATGTGATAATTATTCACTGTGTTACAAGTAGCTGGTAAGCTTTTTAACAAATTGGGAATGCAAGAGTCATTTGTAATATTTACAATATTTCTAGAGTTACAAATTGATAGATTATTAAAAGTTTTACATTTTTTTGTTGTTCCATACAATTGGTCGTTATTTCTTAAAACTACATCGTATAAAATTTCAGTTACAATATTTTTCTTTTTAATTGGTTTAATTAATAGATTGTCATATATTTCTTTGTCTGTTAAAGGGATGTTTATTATATAAAGAATTGATAAATTATTACTTATAATTTTAATTTCTGCAAAATCTAAAGCTTCTTCTATTGTTGTGTAAGGTAATTGTTGTTCATTAAGTATTTTAGTAGCTAAATTTATTTCGTTTTTTGACAGTATAAAAGAGTTAATTGTTCCTAGTTTAGCCCAATGAATGACATAGCTTATATTCTCTAGTTCTTCTTTTACAATTTTTATTCTGTATTTAAGATTTGTAATGATTTCATAATTGATTTTATTATTGTCTTTAAGTAAATTTTGAATTTCATTCTGAATTTTTGTAATGTTATTTATTCGTTCGTTGTATAACTCGTTAATGATAACTTGTTTATTATTATTTTTTAAAACATCTGTAATTTTTTCTTTTATTGTTACAAAGTCATCATGATCGGGGTTGCCAGCAATCCATTTCCAGCCTTTACCTATGAAATCTAAAGAGCGTTTAGATTTAGTTTTAAGGTTATGTAAAAAGGTGCGGATTTGTTGAATTTCGTGTGATAGTAAAGGGAAAATGGTTTGGTTTTGGGTTGTTTCGAGATTAAGGATTGGTGATATGTCGGAAAGGAATTGTTCATACTGGTCAAGATTAATAATATGGATTAATTTAAAATGTCCATTCTGTATCTTCGCTTGTCCTGTATGTAAAGAGACGATTTGCGAATTTGAAAAGTCCATGATTTGAATTTCAGCTTGGCAAAGGTATAAAGTACATCTGAAAATAATTAATTTCTTATGTTACTTTTGTGGACTATTTTTCCAGATTCAGTTAATATTGTAGAGTTCTTATTTTCTTTAACAATTTCTTGTCTATATCTACCTGTCAGTTTTGAGCCAATACGTTTATTGTTTTTAACATAAATAACCTGTCCTATCTGGTAGTTTTTTATGGGTTGTTTATTTTTGTTATGGTATTTAGTATCTTTTTCTTGTTTAAGTCTGAGTTTTTCTATGTTAATTTGACGTGTTTTTTCGAACTCTTCAGGGTATAGCCTGGGTATTCGTCCGTAAAACAGTTCTATTGGTTTGTTGCCTGTGCTTGAATGAATAGTGAAATTGTATTCATTGACAGCTCATTCTAAAAGTTCTTCAAAGGACCGGGAGGGCCCATCCGTTTTCAAACATCTCATGATTTCAGAAAGAGTAGAGTGAAAACGTTCGACTTGTCCGTTCACTTCACTTTTGTATGGTGGAGTTTTGAAGATTTTGATCTGAAAATCATCTTCTAACATTGAAGTTATTAAGGCTGAATTGAGAGCTTTTTCGTTGTCTATTACAACAACTTCGGGTACGCAGAAGTAAAATAGTATGGTTCGTAAGGATTGTCTTATGTCTTCAATTGATCTTGATGAAATAATTTTTGCTTGCGCAAATTTTGTAAATTTGTCTACAGCAGTAAGAACGAGGTATCTTTCCGTAGAAAAAATATCGATATGTAGTGTGTGTCCGGGGTAGTTGGGAATTGGTGTCAGATTTAGATGGGGTTTATTGGGATGTCTGTCGTATTTATTTTCCTTGCAAGTTATACATCGGTTGACTAGGTTTTTGATTTTTGAAGCCATTTTAGGAAAATAGAAGTTTTCTAAAAGTTGTTTTCGATTTTCTTCGGCATTGCGATGAGCGCGCCGGTGTATCTTTAGAATCTTCTCTTCTTGTTCGATTGGGTTGGCTATGTCTTCAACGATTTTTTGTGTGAATCGGATGCGATAGTCTTTGAAATGCAAAGGATAGATCTCTTGAACCAGTCCCATTGTCGTTTCGTCTGTAAGAAGTCCGTTTATGGTATTTGGACTAAGGTTTCTTTTAAAAATATTGATTATGTCATTTTGTGAGTAGTCTGGTCGAATTAGAATGTTTCTAGTGTATTGATCAAAGGGGTTCTTAATTTGATAACTGTTTTCATTTCCTATTTTTAGGAGAAGTTGGTTTCGGAAAATATTTATAGGGATTTCAACGGAAGGAATAAGATTGTGCGCTGAGCTGTCAGCACTATGATCCGTTGGAGTCATTGAATTAATTTCTGCATTTGGAGGTCTAGAGAGAGAGTCTGCAACAACATTTTCTTTCCCTGGTTTATATTTTAGCTCGTAATTATACTCTTCCAAAATGGCTTTCCACCTTTTCATTTTGGAGTTCGTATTTTTGTTGCTAAGAGCGTACGTCAGGGGTTGATGATCTGTGAAAATGTTTACCTTGCGGGATCCGTAAAGGAAATTTCTAAGAGAGTTGAGTGACCAGATTATTGCCAGCATTTCTTTTTCGTTGGTGGCATAAACTTCTTCTGATTTGTTCAACGTTCTTGAAAGAAATGTTATTGGTTTATCGTCTTGGGAAAGGGCTGCGCCGATGGCGTAGTCGGAAGCGTCTGTTGTTAGCTGAAAACTTTTCTCAAAGTCTGGGTATTGAAGAATGACTTCTGCAGAAACGAGAGATTTCTTTAATTTATTGAATGCTTCAATGGCTTCTTGATTAAGTTCAATGAGTTTTTCTTTGACATATTTTTGAACACATGTCCGTCTTCCCCTCTTAAAAGGGATGTCAGGGGCTTCGCCAATTTGGCGTAGTCTTTAATGAAGCAGCGATAGTATCCTGACATACCGAGGAAAGATCGAAGCTCTTTTAGATTTTTGGGAATAGGCCGTTCGACAATAGCTTGAACTTTTTTTGGATTAGTTCTTATACCATCCCTGCTGATAACAAAACCTAAGAACTCAATTTCTTTTTAGAAAAATTCGCATTTATCCAGTTGTATTTTCATGTTTGCATTCTCTAATGTGTTGAAGACTTTTTGGAGATTTTCAAAGTGTTCGTCCTCGTCTTTTCCAAAGATCATAATGTCGTCAATGTAGACATAACAACATTTTCCAATAAGGTCTCTTAGGATGTCATCCAAAGCTCTCTGAAAGATGGATGGAGCATTTTTGAGTCCGAATGGAAGGCGAGTAAATTCGAACTTGCCGTTGTTTACCGAAAAGGCAGTTTTTTCTATGTCAGATTCTTTTAGTGGGATCTGATGATTAGCCCGATGATGGACGCAAGTCCGAAACGCGCGTCGCGACTTTAATGTTAATAGTTAAAAATAAATGTTGTAATTTAAATAATAAATACATTAACTTAAAATTATATTAAAAAGTAAAAATTTTGTTTTTTTTAATAGAATTTTTCGTTACTATTTTTTATAAGTTTGGTATATTGATTTTCGTTCATTTGATCAGTCCTGATATTTATATTGTTTACCAATTGTGACAGATGCTGTTTGTTCTCTTCTTGATCAACATATTCCTCTAATGATTCGTCGTACTTCTGGTCTTCGTTTAGGATTTCTGCTTCATATTCTTCCAGGGTTTTTCCGTCATCATCTGGTTGAGTATGATAAATTCTTTGCATCTTCTGTGGTGGGTGCGTTTGTTGCGAATGTTGACGTTTTTGAAGGAATTGTTGATTTCTTGGTCTATTTTGGTAGTAGACCTTTTGAGTTCTTAGAGAGTAATCAATGGACATCGGCTTCGGCGGAAGAGGTCGTTGATTTGGTAGAGTTCTTTGCTGTTGTTGCTGTTGATATCTGGGTTGGTATTGTGTGTCCCTATTAAATTGTGGTGGTTGAGGAGCACGGGGGTTATGAAGTAAATGAGGGTAAAACTCACGTCTGGGAGCCGGTATTGGTGTTGGTCTTGGAAAGTTTTCTCTTCTAGGAGGAACCGGAGGTGCTTGTTGAAATATTTTTCGACTTGAACTATTGGAATTATTTGCATGTTGTGCTCGAAAGTCTACATTTTGTAGTTTAAGGCACAAATGTAAGGCTTGGGGAAGATCTACTGGTTCTCTTATACTGAGTAACCTAGGCAGATCTCCTTTCAGACCCCTGACAAAGGTATCTAAAGCTTTGTCACGGTAGCACTGAGTCATATTATTCATGGAATCTTGACTCATTTCAATTGATCTTAATTTATTGAGGATCAAAGACAAATGGTGATAGACGACCTGATAGAATTCAGGAATCGTGCTATTACCTTGAACCAGTGTAGTCATCTGGTATTCGAGGGTGCCCAAATCCCTCTTGTCCGCATAATGCAGAGTAAGGCATTTTGATATTTTTTTCCCAACTAAGGGGTGTGTTGTAGGACACCAGGACCACGTCGGCATGTCCTGTTATCATATTTCGTATGACAGATAAAATACCGTAGTATCTTGGAGTACCTTTGAGGTGCTCATATATTTTAAGAATCCTGTCAATGCTTTTTTTCCATGAATTGAATTCATGAGTTTGCCCAGAAAATTCTCTTAGACTTTTAACCACGTCTGGTATTTTATCTAAGTCATTCAGATTATTATCTGCTAAATTAATTGGTTGGTCTGTATCATTATTTATGTCGGCTGCAGGGTTCATAATAGAATTGAAAATTTGTCTTCCCTGAATATGAAGGGTTTCGGCTACTAATCTCGTGATTTGTTGTACCAATTCATTTTGGTTATTTTGGTTTAGATTTAAACCTTGCGCAGGTTGAATGGGTTGAATGGGTTGACCAGGTGCGGGAGGAGGTTGGTTAAGTATGGGTGGTCTGATTAAGTTGTTTTGATTCGCCATTTTCACTAAACGAGGTTTTCTTTTTTTTATAAATTTAAATGATTGTTTCGTTAAAAACAATTTTATCAAAAACCGAGGAAAAGGGTGGAAACAAATGAAGGCACTAAAAATGTCTATGTTTTAGAAAAATTCTGATAAAAATAAAAAAATTTCACAAATTTGTTAATCCTTCAAAAAAGAATAAAATAACTTATTTTCTATTATGTTTCGCTCATTTATGTTTTGACATTTAAAATTTCTTTTAATAATTTTAATTTTGCAAAATTAGTATTTTTTCTACTAATTTAACTTAAATTGCTTCAAATAAATTTTTTTTTAATTCTTTGAAATATTTTTTTTTTGTTTAAATTTGTTTATATAAATTATTAATATGATTTTTATTCAATTAACTTACAGAATTAATAAAAATACTGCTTTCATTTTCTTAACAAATTTGTATTTCTCCGGGTCTTGGGTTTCCAGGAGTGCGGGACTGCTTCTATGATGGCAAGGCGGCTGTCAGAGTTTCTGATTCCTTTTTGGTCCTTTTTGTTATAAGGACTTACTTAGGGGCTTCTTTATTTGTCTTTCCTTGGCACTTCACTGTTGTCCTTAGTAGTTTGGTTATCTACTTTTAAGAATCATGCACTTAGCACTATTTATAAAATGTTTTGATTATTCACTTTTTATAATGCTTTTCACCGGAGGTATTTGAGTGTTTTGGTTATTCACTATTTCTAAATACTTTCACTGAAGGAAGTTTTAGTGTTTTGGATATTCACTTAAAAATTTTAGTGTTTTGGTTATTCACTTAAAAAAAATTTTACTTTGCACGATAAGGACAACGGTGTCAATTAAGCAGCCCCACGTTGGGCGCCAGTTAATAAATTTAAAGCGTATTTATTTAAAAAAAATATTTTTTTCAGGCAGCTTGCCTGACCTTTATTATTCAACGTTTAGTAAAGAACTAACTTAAAAATAAATCTCAAGCAAAAGTCATGAAGTGTCTTTTTGCTTGCTTGCATTCCCATTACAATTTACCAATTTCAATTTTCTTGTGAATTTTGTTTATCAGACGCATGGTCAGCATTTCCGTTGAATGTTCGCTGCTCGTGTTCGTGTTAACTTATATGAAAACTATACTACCATGAGGCAGCTTCTAGTTAAGCGAGGTAGAGCCGCAACGTCGCTGTAATAGCTTTTTCTGACAACACGATATACATTTGTATGGGTTCTGGAGAGTAGACAGAAATATAATGATGACAGAGTAGGTTGTATGGTTTGTTTGAAAAAGTCTTTAGTTAGAACGAGTACAAGAATAGGCAGAAATAATGAATAATAAGTACGAATGAAATGTTCAAAAAGTGACACTAGACCATATGGTATGGCAGAGTAAGGGAAACAAAAATTAATGGATTTCCCTTTGATTTTTCGTAAACAAACCAAGATTGTGCGTCTTCAATTATTTTTTGGATTTTGCATTTTTAAAGAAATTTTATTATTTCTGTATTTCTTATACCAAAATCAACTACCAATGTTGCCATATTCGGATTCGACTGCTTAAAGTTGTAATATAAATATTGTTCAATCTCGAACGTTCGTTATATATAAAACTGGTGCCAGTTGGTACTATGTTGTTGGTAGAATAGTATTTTGGTACTAGATTTTTAGTGCTTAGTACTAATATTTAGTACTATCGTAGTTTTGGTATTATATTTAGTACTAGATTTAGTACTTAGTAGTAGATTTGGTACTAGATTTAGTAGTTAGTAGTATATTAAGCACTATATTTAGTAGTTAGTAGTACATTTAGTACTAGATATTTGACGTGATAATGGAGATACTCTAACATAGGTACAAATATCTGCAAACAATGTGTTTTATTTGTAAAATAAGTAACTAGGTAGGTACTTCAACTAATTTTTTGCAGACTTAAAAAAAATTATATAATAATCAAACATGGTAACCAAATATCAAATTTCAACAAAAATCGTAAAATAGGTAAATTTCATCCTGTTGCCGTATCTAAAAAAAAGAGAAAACCTTTAGGGATATGTAGACGCACTAGATGGCGCTAGTTTTCAAACACTGATGGTAGTACTATAGGTATCTATATAAAAAGATGGAAGTTAAGTATCGGATGGTGTTAAGAATTGCATTTTTATTTTTATTTTATTTTTTGTTAGGGGTATCCCAGCCGGATTTACAAGTATCGTGAAGCGGATGCATGTAGTCTATTGTGCTCTTAATGAACAATCTAGATTGTGCAATTTTTTTCATCTCTAAGAACGATGGGTTGTTAGTTTCTGTCAATAGTGCATCGATCGGAGTAGTCGGCAAGGCTCCAGTGGCTTTTCTTATTAGAGCGTTCATTTTTGTCTGTATGAGGTTGTCGTTGTCCAATTAGAATACACGGAAAGGCTATGCTGTGTTGCTCCTCTTATTAAGGCTACATGTAGTGCCTCCATTTTTTGTACGGTTAGTTTTGCACCCTGTTTATGACACCATGCTTGAGCCTTTTGAAGTGCTTGAATGAGAGAATGTTTAACTTCCTCAGCTTTGCCGGAGCCTAGAACAAAAAAGTTGTCAGCAAAAGCCAACGTTGTTTTGATGTGGCGTGAATCATCGCTCAATTCATTTATTAGCGAATTGTCATAAGCATTGCACAACATAGTTGAAATTGGAGATCCTTGGGGAACTCCGTTATCAATTTTGTCGTCTAAGGATAATATCCATTAACTCGGACTTTTATTATTCTATTAGACATGAATGAAAGGATGGCTTTCAATATGTTTGGCTCAATACCCCGTTCATTAAGATGTTTTGTGACTCCTAAAACAAATACCCTCTCAAAAGCCTTTTCCAGGTCAAAGGACAATAGTATTGTATGTTTTTGCAAGGTTATTTGTGAATGTAATGCTTGGTCAAGCATGTGCATCTGAAGCCATGTTGGCCCGATTAAGGTTTTTGTCTAATTTGCGATTAGATTGACATTTGAAGCTCTTGAAGAAGATTCGAATGAAAGAACGCTCTTTTGTTGTAGGTTGTCTTGAGAGAAATTAGCATCTGCGCTGTACCCAGCTCATTTGGCGGCAAGAATTTGAGCGATATAGCTTTGATCAGTTATGGATTGCGAGTTATGTCTGATAGCAGTGATATAACCGCGTGTATTATTTCCGTTTATGGCTTTGATCTTATTCCAAGGTGTTTTGGAGTCCATTGTTGGATTAATGGAAGCCAACGCGGGTTTTCAGGTTTCTTTTTTTGCTTCACGAACCATTCTCTTGACTTTTGATGCCAAGCGTCTATTGTAGATAATGTAAGTAGTAGTAGGATGACTTTTTACATTGATTTTTAATCAAATAGGTTGATCAACATTGGAAGGTGGATGAGAAGTTAAGGATAGTAAAGGCCGCAGCTCTCCTAATGATTTTTCTAACATATGTCTCTTCTTTGTTAATGTTGGGTGATAAAGGAATACCTGACGAAATTTGAAATGCCTTCTCCGAAAATTTTGGTCAATCTGCTTTAGTTTCCAAGAATCTGGATTCGAATTTTTTTAAGGAGTAAGTTAAGCCTGTATCTATAATATAATTTAATCGGGCAGTGGTCACTTCCTTCCAACGAATCTTGGGTCTTCCAAGTTCCGTTAATGGCTAATGAAGGTGACACAAGTGTCAAATTTATGGCAGTGAGAGTGTTTCTAGTAGAAAAATCCGTTGGAGATCCAACGTTTAATACAACAAGGTTAGAATTTTGCAACCATTCGGCTACAATGATCCCTGTACTATTGGTATGTGGAGAGCCCCACATTATGTTGTTGGCATTGAAGTCCCCGAGTAAGATGCTAGGCAAGTGATTTGCTGCCAAATTTAAGTACTCTTATTGAGATACGATTTCATCTGATTGCCTGAAAATATTTTGCAGTGTAAGGGGTTGAGCTAGGTGGATTTTTAGAGTCTGGGTTAGGATTCATTTAAAAACAAGTAAAAATTTAACTAATTGAACTACTAACAAAAGTGTACGTACACGAGTAAATCCTATTATTTAGTTATTTGTTTTAATTAAAAAATATAAAATTCAAAGAAACAATTATTTTTGGCTTTATTATAGCTGAAAATATTAATATAAAAACAAACTTCTTAAGAATATATAAGAAAACTAGCCAGCATCTATAGATGCAATACAAAATAATTACAAAAGTATACGTACACAAGAATGATGTACGTAGACTTTTGTTAACAAGTGTATCTTTATCACCTAGCAATCACAAAAGATAGAGACAACATAAAAAAAAATTCCTAAGTTTTACGAGGTTCATTTTTTTCATATTATCCGGCAAAATCATAAATAAATTCCCATACAAATTTTGACAGTTCATTTACGAGAATATAAATTCACGGGGTTCTTACGCTTTATCAGGGTATTAAGGTTGAACTATAATAGTTGGAATGGTGCGGACGGGCCCGTCCGTAAATGAGCGAGAACAAGTAATTCGTATCTTGTGCCCTAAATGGCGGATTGCTCCGTTTCGTCAAGTTTCGATGAGTTTTACTTACGGACTTAAACTGCGGTAGCGAGCGCATTTTAACTTGACAGCTGGCTTCTGATGGTGTTTGTAATGAAGAAAATTTGACATATACTTCTGCGGCATTCTGTCCATTATGGGTAGGCGTGCTCATTTGACAAACGGATTGGAAAGTTTCGGTTGGTTTTGACACTAGCTTCCGCTTGCTTCCGACCATTATAGTTAGCCCTTTAGGCGATTGCATGAATACCCCTAATATACTATTTACATATGTGGGATATAATCCAATTGACTCAAAAAGCTAAAATTGTGTCCATTTCGATGCAAACGTCAAAAATTAGCCAGGGGATGAAATTTAGCTAGCAATTTAACGCAATTGACACACAACCTTACTAAAATTCCAATTTTCCGAAAAAAGAATTCGCCTTTAGTTCCCTAGTGTGTGAAAGGTCTAATATCATTGCTTTCGGAATAAATTTTTTTAATTGACGTTTGAGTTTCATTCGATCATGTTAAATTTTAGAACGTGCCCTATAAGGAATGTCACCAAAAATCTTTAGCAAAAATTTGTAAAGTTGTTGTCAAAATAAAATGTTAAGCAAAGAATTGCTGTTAGTTAAAATTAAAACCGGCTTAATTAAAATAATCAAATAATAAATTAATAATACAAAAAATGTTTCGATCCGCCAAAAGCAAATTCGATTTGGGAGAATTAACACGAAAAATCAAACGAACAATTGACGGAAGCATTTCGTATCGCAAATTATTCATTCTACTTGTTTGCTTAGCAGTATTTTTCTATGTTGTACCACCTATATTTAGATATCTATTTAACAATAAACCACAAACAAAAGGTTGATTATTTTCATTTGATATCGGTGAATACAATGATTCTTATCTCGCTACCTTTGTTTGGCAAAATCTATAGATCCTCTTGTGCGATGTATGGACGACCGATTAACACCATTTTTCATCCAGAACTTGGAATATAATGCGAATATTCGGCATGTTCCCTTCCTGCCTGAGGAAAACAACTTTGTACCATACATTGGAAATGGTTATTTTGGTGTTGAGGTGGCCAATGATGCATCGCTAAGAATTAAATCTGGGCGTTCAATGCAGCTGCCTGTACCAGTTCTTCCTATCGTTTCACTATCTTCAACTAATGGCGTCTTCCGAGAGGCTACAGTCGTCGAGTATCAAAGCGGAATTGTTCACAGGTTTGCACTTATATTACGGATGATAATTGACTTGTTTTTTATATGCAATTACTTGAATTATATTTTACTATTTTTTATATATATAAGTATTTATAAGTGGGCGATGTAGTGGGAATATGCGGTCGATGATGGAATCTTCTAGCCTTAAGCGATAGTCATATGGACCTGTCAGGTTCTTAACGAATTCATTTAGGCTCGCATAATGTAGATGGAAAAAGATCTTGTAGGCTATGTTGAGAAGGAATCATGCTTCTGTAATTAACGCATTTCAGAGGTCACACTTTTTATTGATCGTGCAAACAATGCTGAGGTTCCATTCGCCCTCAATGGCTTTATTCGAATTAAGTCTTTAAACTATGTATATCCCTCTGAAGGGAAAAAGTTGAATATTTGTGGTAACAGTCGAGATCATAGTACTGGTCAATTTAAAAAAGGAGCTTCTTCTTGCCATCGAATGCGATTCTACTACAATGTTCCGAGATCTTCCTTGCAAACTTCAATATTGGCATTAACCAGGTTGTTATTTATGGTGGGAAATTAAGATTGTTGCCATAAGTTTTCAATACTTGATGCTGGTGGCAAAGGGCTTCTTTGGAACTCAAAGAGACTATTCGAAAAAAATCTGGCTTTTTCCTGCAATTGCAGTCGTCTTACATCAAACTTGATGAATGGTTTATTCTACATGACAGCGGGATTTTGGTCTTCCTCGCCGTTTAACAGTCTGCACAAATGGTCCTTCCATATACTCAGCACCGACTGTGTCTCTACTACGAGGTTTGCATTTATATCTCTACAGGCTTCTGTGCGGGTTTTTTTTACCTTGGCACGTTTGTTTTACGTTTTACGTTCGTAAAACTTCCTGAAGTATATTTTCTCAATATTTTCGATCGCGCTTCTCATGCTCTCTCTTTTTCTTTTGGAGAAGCCGGTGTTCTTCCCGTCTTTTCTGCTCGTAGAGCTTGCGAGCATCTCTTGTAAAATGCAGTCATCGCTGTGACTATTCGCGTTGACCGTGTGATAGCCCTGTCATTGTTGATGGGACACGCTAACTAGTAGCCTGTCACGGCAGGAATTTCCGCCGGGTCATCGCTTTCATTTTTGGGCGTTCGGAGTTGAACATTCCTTTATTCAACTGCTTTGTTAATTTCTTCTATATATAACGTGAAGTAATTTTCCAATAATCGACATAACTTCTTGCAATTAAGCTAACAAATCTTTTCTGGATAGTGTGGTTTAAAGTCCTTAATTGTATTATTTTTCAGCTTATTATTTGTTAAAGTAAAATGATATTTTAAAATAAAAAATAATTGAATGTCGTCTTATTTTAATTAATTCCATTAAGGTTCCAATGTTTCCAAGATTACTTTGGCTCTTACAAGTACTACGCACACAGAACGTTCCCAGAGATTCTAGTCCAAGAAATACAAATCACTAATACACGCAATCAGGTATTTGAAGTGGATTTGGTGCTTCCTAAATCAAATTTTCAGTCGTTTGTATCCAGAGTAATCAGCATAAAGTAAGGCCTTTATTTCCATGCTTTTTCATAAGTCATTCTTATCTTATTTTTAATTTTCAGATCAACAAGAGATTCCTCACTAAATGAATACGACGTTATAAGTGCCACGATAAACTTAAAAGACAAAAACAATAACGTCATCGGTGTTTCGATTGTGCACAAAAAAATCTCTCCAAAGTTGACTCTTAAAAAACGGGGAACCACAAAGTTGGACCTGCTAATGGCCATTCGCTATACAAAGCCAATGTCAAATATTAAATTTAAAGAAGTCAAAGAAGAAAATGAAAGGGAGGCGATTGCATCGATTACAATGGCAACACAGAAAGTTGAATCTGGACCGGATTCACTGGTGGCATATAATGATTTTAGGAAGCAACACATTCGTGTTTGGAATGACTTGTGGGCAACTGGTTTCTCTATTAGTACATCAAAAGCTGAAAATAGTATTAATGGTGATCGAATCAATGCTACGATTTATGCCGTGCTGTCTCAGGTTCGAAGTTATGAACTCGAGGAGGTTGTATCGCAACAAAGAAAACAGGACATAGCCAAGGCGTTGTCCTATGCTGAAGGATGTTATGACAGTTATCATACATTGCAGGTAAGCGGGGGGTCTATAATTGACTTAATAACAACTAAAATAAGTAATTCCTCACATTTTATTTTAGGCAGAGAATCTATGGTTAAGCATGGATAACATTGACAATCTGAACAGTTTAGTTTCTTCGTGGATGCTTACTTTAGAAAAACAGGTGAGCTGAATAAGGAATGAACGTTTCATATTTTCTATATTTTGTTTGTAATCTTCCACATAGGGATGCCATAATCTCATTCGAGCTGGTGCTAGTGGTGTCATCCAAGCAATGGTCTTAAGTTTCGGTAGTCTTCGTTTTAGCAACCAGCATTTGGAGTTCAACATCCATCCGAAGTTCTTGCATCGTGACTTTAACTTCAGGCGGTTGAACTATGGCAATAAAACACATGTGAATGTTACAGTTACTGTGACTGAGGATAATAAAGCTGTCATCAATATAGCTCTGGACAGATCGGATCGGAGTTACTATGCATGTGATGCTGGCTGTTTAGACGAACCAGTATTGTTGGGGTATAGTGTCACTTATCATTAAATGTATCTTTTATATTAAAATCCTTTTTTTTCTCAGACAAAGTAGAAAGCAATTTCCGGTCAAATTGACCGAACCAATAACAGCAATTCTGTACATAACAGCCGATAAACAACATATGGAGGAACTCCATAAGGCAATTCATGTCAAAGAAGTGGCAGAAGGTAAGCAAATCAAAATAACCATTCATTCAAGTTGTTCAATAATTAAAATATTTAACTTTTTAAAGCTCCCGCCCATGAGCATCATGTCATAGCCCTGCATAAACACGGTCATCACTTAGGTGGCCTGCCGACACTCTTTTGGGTATCAATATGTGCAATAATAGTCGTTTTCCATATATTCCTGTGTAAGCTTATTATAAAAGAATACTGCGAGCCTTCGGATAAGCTAAGATATCGATACAATAAACCGTGATTTTAGGTGATTAATAAATTTAAACGAAATGTTCTTGTAAATTTTTTAGCCTTAAATAAAATAAATATGCGTATTTGTTGTTAGAGAATGATTAAGACTAGGAAAAAAAAGTTTCGCTAAATCCTTAATAAAATTGAAAAAAAAAATCTTAAGCAAGCATGACTTATTTAATGACAAATTGTAAAAGCGATTATATGACTAACTGGTGTTGAATGAAGGGACAAGCATATTGTCAAAGTACCGAAGTAAGATTATATCAAGAACTGTGAATCAGCGTATTTTGGAACCTAGTGGAACCATCGTTTTATGTAAGGAAAATTCCAACTGACAACGATCAAGAGCTACCCATTGTATATGAACTTCCATTGTATATAGACTGCTATAGTACTATCATGACGACCGGTGGACGGTGGCGTTCCAAGCGGCTCTAGGGAAAATTAACTTGGTAAATTGAAAGAGGCGAACGAGTCGAACAAAGAGAATTCTAAGAGAAACTCGAGGGTGAGAGAGATACTAACAAGGAAAACTTAATAAGCACATGTGTATGTGTATTGTGTATAGGTATCCTGTTCTCGGTGACGGTGAACAACGAAGAGGATCGACAATGATTTTATTTTTTGAATTTTCATTTCATTGGCTTCGTTATGTTGAATTTCATGCACAAGTAGCTTTGTGATTATAGGGACTATAAGTCAAGTTTAGGATTCGTGAACATAAAAAAATGTTGATAATAATCAAACATTACATTAAGATGATAGAGAAAAATATATTTGAGTTACTAAAAAATTCTGTCCGTCTGTCTGTAGGTCTGTCTGTACGGATGTATTTTGGACTATAGCCTAAACCGATGAGCCAATCATCTTCAAATTTAGAACTTAAGGTTATTTTGACATTTTACACAGGAGTTTTTTTTAATTTTTACTTGCGATTATAGGGACTATAAGGCAAGTTTAGAATTTGTGAATATAAAAAAAAATTTAGATAACAATGAAACATGACATTACGATCATAGAGAAGTCTAAAAAAGTGATCGACAAAAAATGACTGTCTGTCTGTCAGTAGGTATGTATAACGAGCTGCAGCCTAAATGGCTTAAGCGATTCTCTTTAAACTTGGTGTGTGTGATTATTTTGACATTTCCCAGAGGGGACATTGAAATTTAAATTGTAGGCCTAAAAGTAAAGGAAGTGCCATATGACCGTTGAGTTGAGTTGTTTTCTTGATTGACATTTTTGCATTCAGTAGGTAATCGAGTATTTTTTTTTATTTGTTAGTTATTTTTGCTTTGTTTATGTGTTTATCATAGGGGTCCTTATTATTTATTCTGTATGCTGTATGCTGTTACGGTCATGAAATGCTTTAAAATAAATAACGATAAATAAATAATAATACAAATAACGATGTTTGCTTTCATTAGACTAGTGGCAAAATTTGGGGGAAAATATTAAACAAATAATTTTGTTATGAAATCAAAAAACAATATTCATAACGTTTTTTGGAAGCCATCTTATTTCTTTTGCTGTTTTCTATTTTATAATTTTTTTTAAAAAACTTTTCCAAAACATATATATATTTTTTTTGACTATATCAATTTAAAGAAATCTATAGTTTATACTAGGAGAAAAAAATAAAAAAAATCTATAGATTCGTTTTCAAAATATTCAAAAAAACAAAATAAGTTTTTTAAAAAATTATTAAAAATTAAAAAAAAATGTTTTTGAAAATTTTAATAAGCAACATTAATTAAATCATAAAACACTACATATTTTGAAAATTTTATCAAAATCCGTCAATTAGTTAACGAGAAAGTCTAATTTCAAAAAACCAGTCATATGGGAGGTACTGTTATAAAACTTTTTCCGAAAAATCCATTAAAAATAAAAAATAGATTTTGCATAGAAAACATCATTCTGAAAGTTTTATCAAAATCGTAGGAGCCGTTTTCGAGAAAAATAAGTTTTTCATTAAAAGTTATATGGCAGGTGCCGTTAGTTTTGGAGCTAGAATGCCAATTCCAAAAATAGTCGGGTAGAGCACTCTAAAAATACTATGTACCAAGTTTAATAATTGCAAGTAAAAATTAAACAATTAGGTATTACAAATGTAAAAAACCCGTGGTATTTTTAGCAATTCTATAGAAGATTAGTACAAAGAAATATTTTGGTTTAGCTATAAATTTCTTTCCCGCGAGCTAAGCTGGGTAGGTCAACTAGTACCTATATAATAGGTCATTGTTACTATAAATCAATAATATATAATCAATCAATAATAATATAAATTGAATTTCTGCACATAGTTCATTCAGATAGGTACCTACATATGTAAGTACCTATATGTATATGTAGGTACCTATCTGAATGGAAAGTAAAATTCAAAACAAAATTCCATCCACTGCAAGGACGTTTGTATCTTTGTATAAATATAGCAAGAAGTAAGTTTGTGTTTAAATTTCAAGAATGAATGTGTACATTATTTGAAGACGACAACCTTCATAATAGTAAAAAAATTGAAAATCCTAAAGAATTCGAATCAAAAGTCTGGTCAATGGTGTATAGGTATATGTACAAATATGACAAATATGTATGTAGTGCTCGTACAAAACTTGAAAATCCTAAAAAACTCAATCAAAAAATCAGTCTGGTCAATGACGTACGCATATATAAATACTTATGTAAGAACCAGTTCTCATATTACATATTCCATATAAAAAAAAACGTATACAATGAAAATGTTGGATCGTGTATAAATCCTTCCAAAAAACTATTAGCCTCAGCTAAGTGAAAGCATTATGTATTAACTTCAAAACTGCTAGCAGTTTATATACATATACATAGGTATACAATGAACAAAACAAAATACTGAATTATTTCATGTTCTCCTTCTGTTTTTTCTTGCCTCACATTGCACATGCGCAATAAACTAAGCACAAAGCATAGCACTAAAAACCATGCTCTTAATTCTCTCTCACTCAAATAAAATGTGCCTACACTAGCACTCCAAGCGGCTCTAGGTAAAAAGATTTTTTCTCGTCTCATTAGGGAAAAAGATTACTCGGTAAATTTAAGAGGCGAACAAAGAGTTCATATACAATGGCGGTTCATTTACAAAGAGAATTCTCAGAGAAACTCGCTGAATTGTACTTTATTCATAAGTAATTTATGAGGGGTAGGTTAAGAAAAAATTTGTTGATATGCAGTTCATATACAATGTTGACATGAATACATATATCTGATGTTGGAGTTGTTTTCGTACATTATTATATACAATGTTCTGCCCTATATTCTTTGGGCAGATGAACGATGTTTGTTTTTGTTTTTTTTTTGCGTAGGTTGCGGTTGCTGTGCTGTGCATTGTATGCATTGCATATACATTACTACACGGAAGTAGGTTTGGTTAGTTCTATGTATGCATGTTCAAACGATATTTTCCAGCTGATCATCATTGTATCGATTGTATGCATTGTATATAAACTGCCTTGCTTATAAGAAATACACTGCTAATAAGCATTGTATATGAATTGCTATAGTACTATCCTGGTGACATGTGGACTGTTGTTCAGTTTATATGCAATGGTAATAGCTAATAAGAAAATACAGTAGCAGATGATAAAGTAAGTATGTGTATGTATGAATAATCCAATAACTTGGTATAGGTAAAGCACTTTGTATCTGATTTCGGACACGAAGGCTGTAAAAATTGTTTTGTGAGTTTTGGCGGTTTTTTGGTAATTATTTTTAATAATCACTTTTCATTAAATTCGAATAATTACATTTTTTTTTAAGTATGTCATTATAAGGAAATCTACAGTTTTCATCTGGGATACTTATTTGAAAAAAAATTAATCAACCCGTTTTCAAAATATTTCGAAAACCAATTTTTTTTTAGAAAATTGAAAAAAAAGTTTTCGAAAATTTTGAAATGCAATGTTAATTGAATTATAAATGACTTCCTGTGTGCAAAATTTTATTGAAATCAGGATATTGGTTAACGATAAAACGGCATTTGAAAAAACCGGTTCTATGAGAGGTACCGTTATAGAACAAATTTCGAAAAATTCATTCAAACTGAAAGATGTATTGTTGTAAAAAAATAGCATCCTGAAAGTTTGATCAAAATCGTTGGAACCATTTTCGATAAAATCTAACTTTTTGTTAAATGGCAAATAAAGTTCATTTTTGACCTAGAGCAAAAATGAGAAATACCCCCCGAGATACTACCTAATAAATACTAAATACCAAGTTTGAACTAAATCGGCCCATCCGTTTAGGCTGTAGAGCACCGAACAGCCAGACATTTTTCGAACCAACTTTTTTCGACTTCTCTATCATCGTAATATCATGTTTGATTATTATCTCAATTTTTTTTTATAGTAGGTACCTATAATCGCAAGTAAAAAACCATCTGAAATCTGTCATAATTGAAATCCGACATCTGGGATAGTTTAAACATTTTTTTAACGAAAACCCGCCGCAGACGAACATTTTAAAAAAAGAATCACGAAAATCGGCCCACTTTTTAATTTTCTACAGCCAAAAACCCACCGCGATATAAAAATAAGATTTGCATTAACTATGAATTTCCTACCCGCGAGCAAATGGTAGGTCAGTTATTTCATACAAAGCCTCAAAAAAACAAAAATCATTACTACCTGCAGTCTATATCAATTTCCAAACAAAAAAATATGAATGTATCTCCATGCATAGTTTTCACTAAATTTGTGTACCTATCTGCATTGAAAGCAAAATTCATACCAAAATCCATTCAATAAATCCACCAAGAATTAAGTTTGTGTTAAATTTCTAAGAATGTATGAGTACATTTTTTGAAAACGACAACGTTCAATTTATAGGTAGCAAATAAACCCAAATTGAATATCTTAAAAAAAAAACCACTTCAAAAGGCTGGTCAATGACATATGTACATATTGTACATGTATTGCATATAAAAAAAATGTAAGCAACGATGTTGGATCGTGTATGAATCCTAACAAAAGTCTATATACAAATCACTTCAAAAGTCTGATCAATGACATTAATCATATACAAAACAATGTATATACAAATGTATTGCATATACCAAAAAAATGTAAGCAACATCATCAACATCAAGTTTATTCATCTCACCTTCTTAAGCATCTTTTTTTTAAATTGCTTATAAGTAAGTCAACGAAATTGTATAATTCAAAGAGATTTCCTCTTAAAATTCATAAAGAATGTAGGTAAACCACACATTTTTCCAACAAAATGCATGTTCATCAGGCAAGTTGATTCAGCAGTAATGTAAGCACAGAGCATAACGCTTATAAAAATGCTCTTATTTCTCTCTTTTCTCAAATAAAATATGCCTACACTAGCACTCCAAGCGGTTCTAGGGAAAAAGATTTTTTCTCGTCTCATAATAGTACTATAGCAGTCTATATACAATGGTCTCATGATAGTACTATAGGCAATGTATATACAATGGAGCTACCAAGAGTAATTCTTTAATGGCCAATTGTGCGCCCATCATGCTAACACCTTACGAATTCTTTAGCATTCATCAAAGTATCAGTCGCCCGACGCTTCTCAAATATTTTGAAAACTATCTTACCAAATATTGTCCCTTTTATAACCCATATTTGTTGCCAATCCCAATATGTGGAAAGCTTCAAATATTATTCCTGCCCAAGAACTCCTCTTCTCAAGAATTCCGTCACATCTCGAATTTACCATTTATTTCAAAGGCTTTTGGAAAGATTTACATATATGTTTAGATTTCTTCATGTTTGCCAACAGACGGTTCTAGCTTGCACTAGGAGTTAGAAAAATTGTTTCCCAAACCTGAGTTTCGAACTGACGATCTCCGGGTTGGCAAGCAAACACCTTATACACCACTGCCACCCACTCTGGTAATGCTTGATTTTTCAAAGGCCTTTGACGCAGTCTCCCATGGCAATCTATTGAAAAAGTTAAGGCATTTTTAAAGCTTTCAAAGCACTGCAGTGGCCCTTTTCTTCCAAAAGAATGTTGTTGCTCCACAAATGCCCTCTGCTTTTCTGAATGTTTTGTATTCAAGGTCAAAGGTCACAAATATCGTTTTTCGCGATTATCTCGGTTTCTATAGCTCCAATGATGTTAACATCTAAGTAAAAAAAAGTATTTTGTCTTAAACATTTTTTCATGCGTTCAGCCACTTTTGAGATAGAGGGCGGTGAGAGCGCCGCGCTCAGCCATACATGCTGTAATGCAAGGTCAACCTTGAATCAAGTTAGAAAGTGTAAATATCACAACAAAACAAGCGAGAGATGATGTCGATGTTCTTATCATAGAAACAGCAATCGAAGAATCCAAACATGAGAGGACTCCCGTCATTATAGGAGAAGACATAGATTTGCTCGTTATTCTAATTGGACGCACTCAATTACATTAAGAAATTTTCTTTAAAAAAGTTGAAAAAGGCAATGTCAAAAGACAAATCTATTCTTCAAAAAGTTTTGACAAATATCCCCTTTCAAAAAAGCACATTTTATTTGACATGCATTTAGTGGCTGTGATACAACTTCTGTTTAAAAAAGAAGAAAAACTTGCAAATTTCGACCAACTTGCTGAAGTTTTTCTTCAACAAAACTGCCCTGTACAACAATTATACGAAAATGAGAGATTTCATCGCCACTCTTGAAAGTTTGACAGCTTTCCTCAAACAACCGAAAAAGTAGACGAACACAACTAATGTGCCGATCAATTTATCTGTACGCTAAATTTTCACAGTACACTGCGAAACAAAAATATGAAAGCTGCGTACAAATTGGCTTAATTTTAGCTCGGCTAAATTTTGGAGAGAATTTTGTATGTGAGCTAAATTTTAGCTCGAGCTGCGTACTAGGCTTAATTAATTGGCTAAAACGGGTGCATTCACGGCATTCGATTGAGGGTGTTTGAGTTTTAATAAATATTTTGCGTTTTAATTAAGTAATAAAAACCAATGCAAACCAGCCCTTACATTTCATACACCTGAACGATGAGCAGCTGACTTTAGTGTGACAGTTTTCCTGTCATCTCCAAAAGCACAAACAACAAACTTTTACCATGCGATTTTGTTAATTATTTTTTATCGTCTTTCGTCTTTGCTTTATAAAAATACATTTCATAACACTAAAAACTAATATTTTAATGATGAACTTTAACAAGATTCTTACAAATGCTCGCCGATCAACTCAAATCTACCAGTTGTCAGTCAATACAACACGAAATGTGTGTAAAATTGGAGTCACTGTCGATCCGGAATTGAATGAAAAACTGGACAAAGATGAATTAAAACATCGCCATCATCCGGGCATAATTAAGAAGGGAAACCTCAATACACCAAACCACATCGTCGAAGCAATCAGCAAAGCTGTTGGTGACTTCCCCATTAAAACCCTAGTAAAGGATGGTAAAGTTCTTAATCAATATATTTGTTCCCGGCATCCTCCGCCTGAGACAAAGGATATTCAGAAAAAGATTGAAGATATTTCTATGGAGTTAGACAAAAAATATCCAATGCCAGCAGAAGATGAACTGCTTGAGGGAGAAATGGATAGAAAGCATAAAGCCCGCCAACAGAAACTCAAGAAAACACTCAAAGAACGCACTTTTGCTTGGAAACCAATTACCTATGGATCGTATGAGGCTTTAGTCTATGCTATTGGTCGAAGTGCTCAAGAACATGCTGCAATTTTAAGTATTTTTAAGGAAATTCAAAACCGACAGCCAGATTTCAAACCAAGAAGTTTCTTTGACTTTGGTTCTGGTGTCGGGACAGCAATGTGGGCAGCAAGTGATTTGTGGAAGGAATCGATTTTTGAATATCTGAATGTAGACTCTTCGAGAGAAATGAATGATCTCTCGGATTTAATTATGAGAAATGGCAATGAAAATCAGCAGCCGATACTGAAGAACGTATATTATAGGCAGTTTTTGCCCAGCATCGACGTAAGTATTTTTTTTTATATAAAAACGGTTATCCAGAATTTCAGCCAACGTTTCTTATTCACTCACATGGTGCACTACAGACAGCCGACATATTTCTTAAACCAGTTGGATTCTCACCTGCCTACCTACATCCGCTGCGTCGTTGTTCGTAAAAAGAAAAAAAAAGTTTCCAAACTTTATAGATACCCAAACAAAACCGCAATCGAGACTGGTGCATGGATTTTCATTAATATTCAAGCAGTTGTCAAAGCCTCGAAAGGTTAATCTTTGCAAAAAGGTTACTCTGATCTAGTTTCCAATTCAAAGTTTGTTACTTTCACGGCATTTGATTTTTTGAAAAGATTGCCATTGTTTCATATCCAGCTTTATTAGCGCGATAGCTCCTTAAAAAGCCAAATCCTAGTGGCTTATACTTTTAATCGTTCCTGTGTATGTGTTGTGAATCTGCAGGCTGACCTACAATTTACCGCCGAGTCCGAACGGCTAATTAGATGTACTATTTCGAGACAAATTTTACTCTTAAAGGATTTACGTCCTTACATGAGGTAGTATCCTGGGAAAAAAACTGGCTCTGACGGAGAATCGAACCCCGACCCTTTGGCATAGCAGTCCGACACACTTACCACTAAACCACGGGGCACCCGCAGACCATAGGTATAAGGTAGATTGATTTTGAGTCAAACGGGTTCCTCTCTTAAACGGGTCGACCTTACTTTTTCTTTACCCTGCAAGCTGAACGGACAAAAATCTTATCTAAATCTGATATGTTTCAAACATCTGTGTCATTTAGGTGAAGTTTATAGCTGTGATAAGCTTTCTAAAAGCAGTGCAACTGTTCAGGCTTGGCAATATGGTTGGGCAACAAAAGCCGTGGAAGCAACTTATGACTTCATGAAGTCGGCCTCCAACTTTTTCATGGAAAGATGAAAAATTTAGCACATAAGAAAGTGATCCAACTTGGAAGGATTCTTATTTCAGAACTCTCCCATTCTCTACATCATCATCATAATCATCGGTGCAACAACCGGGATCCGGTCCGGGCCAGATTCAACAAGTTCCCGGATGCTAGCCGACGCCATCCAATTTTGCAGCCCAAGGGTTCGGGCGTCCTGGCCTACGCCATCTTTCCAATTTAAGGAAGGCCTGTCACGTTGCCTTCTACCAAAGACACCGATCTGGCTCCTCTTCGCTCATGCGAGCATCCACCGGATTCTAGCGAGCTTTATTCTTTTCACAAGATCTTCGAGGTAGATTTCATACTGTTCATGATTGTATCTTCTACGGAATCATGCTCCCTCGCACACGGAGCAATTCTCTATACTACTTTCCTCTCGAACGCGGTTAAGAGATCAGACTGCCTTTTAGTAAGCACCCAAGTCTCACATCCGATATGTATCCGGTAAGATCAAAGACTTGTATAGCAGTAGCTTAGTTTTAATGGTAAGATTTCTGTTGGATTTACAAAGCCTCGGCAGATAGAACAGAATATCTTTCAGGATGTACTCAACAATGTTTTACCTTGTACCCTATGGTTGCTGCACTTTGTGGTATCTCCCTTCTCTCGCCAGTCTATTGACGTTTCTTTGTGATTTCATGAATATCTTGAACCATGTTTGTTCAGATCGGCAAGTATACCATGGCTTCCGAGGCCTTGTTATTTTTACATGCTGTACATATATATCTTATTAACTTTTGGTGGCGCTACAAAGCGTGGTGCCCCGGGCCTGGATTAACACGTCCTTCCGGCTTGCTCGATCTCTAGCCTTCCGTTTCCAATTTCGCACTTCAAGAAGTCGGAGGTCTCCCTCTACCTGGTCGCTCCATCGAAGATGAGGTCAACCTTGGCTTCTGACTCCTTCAGGTATAGCGTCGATGATCACCCGCTCTAAATGCCCGAAACATCTTATCTGCTGGGTACGGATTTTTTTGGATATGCTCACTGTACAGCACATATAACTCGTTGTTGTACTTTTTCGCCATTTGTTATATCCTGTTTTGTATAGGGGCTTCTTGGATCTTTTTGTTAGGGCTTTATTCCTTAATTGCTTACTTAGCCGAAAGGAACAGTTTTTAGCATTCGTTTGATTTTTCAGCTGTTGTTTCCGTGTTTACACAAATTCACTGACCACCTCGAAGTTATACCAATCAATTGTCACATTCTGAGCAATTCGGTGGTGGGCCTCGTAGTTAAATTCTTCATTTTCCTCCAGGATCTAGCGTTATGTAAAGATTGAGGTCTTAAACCGCAAACGGCTTAAGACGTTCAATAACACACTGAACAGGATCTTAAAGGCGATGTTTAAAAATCACATTAAATAAATTGCATGACTGGATCGTACGTACTTGTACAGTTCTTCATTGTATCTTCTTCTCCACTCTCCGTTAATGCATACCGGACCAAAAATCACCCGGAGAATCTTTCTCTCGAAACAGCCTAAAGCGTCCTCGTCCGCTTTTGGGAGCGTCTATGCGTCTGCACCATAGAGGAGGACTGGGATGATGAGGGTCTTATAAGGGGACAATTTAGTTGCCCGAGAGAGGGCGTTGCTACTCAATTGCCTTCTAAGCCCGAAGAAACAGCGATTGGAAAGAGTTATTCTTCTTTTGATTTCAGCGCTGGTGTTGTTGTCTGAGTTATTAGTGGAGCCCATCTAGACAAAGTCCTTAACTACCTCAAAGTTATAGCTGTCTATGGTGATGTTTTGTCCAGGACGTCGATGTTCGGTGTCTCTTCTTGATGACAGCATATACTTGGTTTTGCCCTCATTGACTGCTAAACCCATCTTCGCCGCTTCCGTCTCAATACTCACAAAAGCGCTACTGACATCACGCTGTGTCCGTCCAAGTGGTGGGTATCGATTTGAAGTTCTTGAGTTTTCGCCAAGATCTGCCGTAATGTGAATATTTTGTCGATAGTAGCCTAAAAACGCACTGATATAGACCTATCAGGTTGATTACGAATGGCTTTAGGCGTTCACACAATACGGCAGAAAAGATCTTGTAAGCGATGTTGAGGAGGATCGGGCAAATTATGCTGAGATTCCATCATCGGGCATGCTTTCTTCTAACCATATCATGTTTATGCCGAATTGGTGTGGCTATCTACATCTTCCTGAATATCAAATTTGATTGTAATCGGGTAGGCAGTTCTCGAGAAATTCGAAGAAAAAAACGGTTCTATGGAATTTCGAATTTCGAAAAATTCATTCTAACTGAAATGTATATTGTTGTAAAAAAAAATAGCACCCTGAAAGTTTTATCAAAATCGTTAGAGCCGTTTTCGAGAAAATCAAACTTTTTGTTAAAGATTCTATGGCACGTACCGTTATTTTTTGACCTAGAGCAAACATGAAAAACAACCCCCGAGATACTATTAAATAAATACTAAATACCAAGCAAATCGGCCCATCCGTGTAGGCAGTAGAGGTGCGAACATACAGACAGACGGTCGGAATTTCCGGACCCACTTTTTTCGACTTCATTGTTATGTCGATTTGATTGTTATATTTTTTTTTTGTGCACGAATCCATAACTTGCTTAGTACCTATAATCGCAAGTAAAACTGTAACTGTAACTGTATTAGCTTCCAGCTCTAAAAAGTTTAGTTAGAATTTACTAAGCAGCTAACTTTTTAAATTTCAGACCAAATATGATATCGTAGTGTCGGCCTTCACACTTTTCGAAATGTCAAGTGCCAAAGACAGAAAAGAGGTAATTTTGAATTTGTGGAAGAAATGCGATGGTTACATGGTTATAGTCGAAGAAGGTAGCAGAAAAGGATCAGAAATTGTCAATGAAGTCCGTTCAAATGTCCTAACATCGAAAGATCCTCAACTAGCAGGACATGTTTTTGCTCCGGTATGTTTTATAAATGTTATCTTTCTTTATACCCATCACTCAAAATCAGCGTCAATAGTGTCCCCATGATTTACGTTGTCCACGACTGGTTTCGGAAGGCGACAATACTCCGTGTAATTTTCAAATTTCCTACGAACCGCTTGGCTTGGGTGAGAAGGTTTCTGGAAATAATTCGAAACGCTACAGTTATGTGGTATTGAAGAAAGGGCCCAGAAAAGATAACAATGATAGTTGGCCACGGATTGTAAGACCAACCTTGGTTCGTTCCAAGCATTCGGTTTGTAGAATGTGCACATCGAAAGGAATTCTTCAGGAAATTGTTTTCACACAATCCAAGCACGGAAGGTATACATATAATAAAATTGTACTAAATAAATGTTTAATTCGATTTTATTTTTGTTTATTTAAGGAATGCGTATAGATGCGCAAGGGCTAGCGATTGGGGCGATAGGCTACCTATTGAAATCGGCGATGAATGGGAAAGTACAAAGCCAAAAAGGAAAGGTGATCGCCAGCCTGCTACAGAAGTTGAGGTTAAAAGCGAAGCCTAGATTAGTGTTAGATTTCCTGTTTGTAAATAAAGTTTAAGTATAAAACTGAATTTGGAGATTTTTTTGAATACAAAATAAATAAATAGTTGGTACGATACTACTTGATGAGAAGCTTAGGCCAAGAATAAAAACTGCAAAACAAGATGGGACCCATAAAAGCGTTGGAAAAAAACAACAAATTGTGCTTTGCAAGGTTAAGTTAAGTTTGGGTAATAAATGTCGGTCGGAAGCTGACAAGGAAGGCCTAAAAACCACTTCCACTTCTAATGAAGGGTAAGTACAAATAAGGTAGTTTCATATCCAACTTTTTTGTGGGTGTCCTCAACCTACTGTTTGTTTAATCTATGCGTTGACACAACCGGCTATGTTGAACATTGAATTGACGCGCTTTCTTAGTTTTTTTATTGAATTAACACCAGAGTCACGATCTTTCAAAAGTCCATCCAATTAATCGCACGCGCCGGTGATATTCGTATAATAGGAGGAACACATCGTGGTTTCAGGTCAGTAGCCCTTTTGTGAGAATTGAGACGGAAGCAGTGAAAATGGGTATAGCAGACAATGAGGGCGAAACCGATAGAGATAGACGATAGACAGTTATAACTGTAGCTTCTTTGGGCTAAGGAGACAATTGAGTAACAAAGCGCTCTCTCGGGAACTAAATTGTCCCTTTAAAAGACCTTCATCATCCCATTCCTGTTGAATGGTGCAGACGACATTGTCAAAAGTGGATCAGGGCGTTTAGGGTTACTGGGGGTGGGGGTAAAACAATTACCGTTTTTAATGCAGCGTATTCTACAAATCGCAATAACGAAACACGATAATGGTATTTCATAAGAGTACTTTTGAGCAGTCGTTTTGTGTTGGTTTTTTTTTTTTTTTTGTTAGGAATTTCATCTCGTTTCGTGTTAGTCGAAAAGCTGTCGAGGAGACGGGGGTGTGTCACAAAAAAAAATATTTTTTTCAATCGTATCTTTCAATCGCCGTGACTATCGTTTCCTCGCGTTACGTTTTTCTGTTCCTCGTTTCGAAATTCGTAATAGAGCCCCTTAGTTGAACAGCCACACAGACCTAGTCAAAAGTGTAACAGTGTAACATCTCAGATGGCTGGGTCATATAGAGCGAATGTACATCAATGCTCCGGCCTGGATTTGATTGCACCCGAAGGAACGACACAACAGAAGAAGATCGTAACTAATTTGGCGCACGCAAGTGGAAGAGGACCTCGGCCAACTTTACGTGCAAAATTGAAGACAGTTAGTTAGGGACCGAGCTGGATGGAGTTGGTTAAAACCCACTTAGCGCCAACTAAGGCAAGGTACTTAAATTCCAATATTTTATTTTCCTACGTATTTCAAAAATATGTTTCACTAATATTTAAGATTTAAACAACTTTAATTAAGTTTGGAAAAATATTTCAGTTTACTAAAATAAATGCTAAAGAAGACATCTGAGATACATTTACTAAAATATAGAATCGCGTTGTGTGTGGTAATAAAATGTTCGTAATTGCATTACTAGACAATCTTGTATTTAAGTTTTGAAAACTTTTGAATCTCTTAATTCGCTATGGATTTGATTTTTGATAAAGGTTCGTTAGATAATTTTTAGTTTGATTAATTTACTTTGAAACTTCATGCATAGCATGAGCCAAGTACTCGACATTTTTGCTAGTTACACCAGCCATCGAAATGCGACCATCTTTGGTCAAATAAATGCTAAATTCCTTTGTTATACGCTCGCATTGTTCAGGTGTCATTCCAGAGTAGCAGAACATACCAATTTGGTTGGTAATGTGATCCCATGATCGATTTGATCCAAGTTTAATAAGATTGTTCTTTAGTTTGGCACGAACATCGATAATACGATCAGCCATACCTTTGACATCCTTCAACCACACCGCTTTGAGTTCTGGATCATTTAAAATTTCAGCTGCAATACGAGCACCATGTAGAGGTGGATTCGAATACATTGGACGGATAAGAATCTTAATCTGTGAGAGAACACGATCGGCTTCTTCGGCGGATGAGCAGATGATGGAAAATGCGCCAGCGCGTTGTCCATATAGACCCATATTTTTGGCAAAACTTTGTGCCAGACAGAAGTCAAGGCCTTCTTTTTGAAATATACGCACTGCAGTGGCATCTTTGTCAACATCACCACTTGCAAAGCCTTGGTAAGCCATATCGAGGTAGGGGAACAACTTTCTTTTCTTGATGACCTGGCAAAGCTCTAGCCATTGCTCAGGGGTAGCATCAACTCCGGTTGGATTGTGCGCACATGCATGCAAAAGAATGATGGAGTTTTCTGGGATTTTCTATAAAAAAATATATAATTTATAAATTTGAACAAGAGAGGTATTTTGCTAACCATAATGTCATCCATGCAACCCTTGAAGTCAAGTCCGCAGGTCTTTGGGTCATAATAGCGATATTTGTTAACTTTAAGTCCAGAGTGCTCAAAGATTGGGATGTGGTTACCCCATGTGGGTGTGGGCATATACACTTCACGGTTTCCCTTCCAGAATTTGCTCAAAAAAGCTGCACCAATACGGAGGGCACCAGTTCCACTGATTGCCTGGCAGAAAAAATAAGATTTAGCATTCCAAATTGGCTAAAATGTAATTTCTATTTACCTGCACTGTTGCATTATGTTTTTCCTTCAATCGTTGTGAATTCTCTCCCAAGGCAAGTTCAATTGCACGACCCCAGAATTCTGGGACACCGACAATTGGAGCATATTCATGGTCCATCTTTTTGGCTAAAAGACGTTCTTCTGCCTGTAAAAAACATTAGTTTAAAAAATGTAAGTTTAGAACAATTTTTTTTTTGTTTTACCGCACGAACACTTGGCAACACAAATGGTTTGCCATTGTCATCACGATAGGCACCAACACCAACGTTTATTTTCTTAGGGTTTTGATCACGTTTAAAAGCTTCAGTTACTCCCAAAATAGCATCGGGAGGACCCATTTTGACATCAGACCACCATGAGCTGGAATTAACACAAAAAAGAAAATCTTTATTGATTTGGCATTTGGTTTGGTTTTTGAAACATTAATAAGAATAAAACGGCATTTAGAGCCTAGCTGCCGATTATTTCCAAAGCTGCAGGCGATTACTTAATTAGAAATAAGCACCCACTCATAAGTAAGATATGGTTGCAATAAACCATGCCCAATGAATGGAATCTCAGCATTATTTGCCCGATCCTTAAGAGACGAGACCACTGAGACTCTCTGAACTGCGCCAACTGCAGAGGTTCGGCTATTTTTTTAAGCAAAAACTCATAATAAAAATGAAGGAAAAATAAAAACTTTAAAAAGTCTCATATCAATGAAATCATTATATTCATGCGAATATAAACCAAATTAAAATCATGGCGGATTTCATGGAAAACCATTGCGAATTAACAAATTATTTTTTTTATATCTCTCAAGAGGCATATAAAGCGGCGCTGCAAAGAAGGACGAGAGCGCAGAAAAGACGGAAAGAACACCGACTCCTCCAAAAGAAAACGAGAGAGCATGAGAAGCGCGCGATCGAAGATATTGAGAGATGCTACTACAGGAACAACGTGCGGAAGTTTTACCAACAGGTAAAAAGAACGTGCCAAGGAAAAAAAACCCGCACAGAAGCTTGTAGAGATAGGAATGGAAACCTCGTAGTAAAGTCACAGTCGGTTCTGAGTACATGGAAGGACCATTTGTACAGACTGTTAAACGGCGATGAAGACCAAAATCCCGCTGTCAGGCAGAATGAACCATTTAACATGGACGATGACAGACAAAACTTCCGTCCACCTGACCAAAATGAATTGAGGATATCAATATCTAACCTAAAAAAACAACAAAGCTGCTGGACCCGACGGACTACCCGCCGAACTTTTTAAAGCGGGCGGAGATGACCTGGTGGAATGCATACACCAACTCATCTCTAAAGTTTGGTCAGAAGAAAGTATGCCTGATGAACGGAATCTCAGCATCGCTTTCCCCATCCACAAGAAAGGGGACCCTCTAAACTAAGCCAACTATAGACCTGAATATAGCCTAAAAGATCCTCTCTGCAGTACTATGTGAACGCTTGAAACCTTTCGTCAACAACCTGATTGGCCCCTATCAAGGTAGTTTCACACCAGGAAAGTCCACAATCGATCAGACAACACTGGGGGATTGGACAAAACATCAAAATTGACAGGTAAAACTTTGAGGTAGATAGGGTCTTTGTTTACCTCGGATCCGCTATAACAACGAACAACATCTCGTCAGAAATAAAGCGAAGAATAACTCTTTCCAATCGCTCTTACTATGGGCTAGGAAGGCAATTGAGTAGCAAAGCCTATCTCTCTCGAAAGGAGACTCTGTATAAGACCTTAATCATCCCAGTCCTGCTCTCTGGCGTCGAGGCATGGACTCTATCTAAAGCGGATGAAGATATCCTTAGTCGATAGTTAACGGGCTTTGAAGGAGAAGGTTCAACCAAGAACAATACGATATACAATGCTCCGGCTCGCAGTATCTTAGGTGGCGCGCCCAAGTGGAGGACGACCTCAATCAACTTGGAGTGCGAAACTGGAGGCAGCTAGCCAAAGACCGAGCTGGCTGGAGAGGTATGTCGGTTGAGGCTCAGGTTCGTCCCGAACTGTAGCGCCACGTAAATAAGGACTAAGAATCAAACCATTTTTATAAGACTATTTTGAGATTCTTTCATGATTTGTGTTAATAGAATCTCTTCAATTAGAACAAGTTGACAACTTAAGCAACTGAACATCATCGGCATACATTTGAATAGAAGCGGATGAAATAATAGATGGAAACTCCTTAATGTAGAAGGAGAAAAGCAGAGGTCCCAATATTGATCCTTGGGGTCTCCTTTTCGGTGGGTAAAACACTCGACATTTTTTAACCTACCACAACAGCTAATTTTCTATAGGAAAGATAGGCTGACAATAGGTTGAGCACAAAATTTATAGATATGTTCAAAAGCTTATCGCAAAGAATAGAATGTTCTATAGTGTTAATTGGCTTTTGAAAAAATCAAAAATAAATAAATTTATTGGCGCGACAGCTCCTTAAGGAGCCAAGGCCTAGTGACTTATACTCTCAACCATTCCTGTGTGTGTGTTGTTACTCTGCAAGAATGGAAGGGACCTACAGTTTACCGCCGAGTCCGAACGGCTACATGAGATGCACTTTTTCGAGACAAATTTTACTCTTGGAAGTTTTGTCAGTTCCTCGCAAGAGGCAGTACCCCAGAAAAAAAGGTGGCTATGAGCTGGATTTGAACCCAGGTTCTTTCGCTTAGCAGTCCGACACACTAACCACTAAGCCACGGGGCACTACAAAAAAAAATCAAGAAGAACAAAAACATGACATTCATCCAGGGCCTGTCTATGGTTTTGGCGAAAGCCAGACTGCATTAGTGATAACATATTATCGAGCCCTAACCGCCATTTTATCGTAAGCGACATTTTTTTACAAAATCAAGTTAATAATGCAGTTCGATAGCTTACGCTTTTACACATGTATCCTTATCATTAGTTTTTCAATATGACTTTTTAACAAAGAGTTACAGAGAAAACAAAATTTAATGTAACCGACATTCATTTATTAGGCTCGGTCGGTTTTGAAGCTCAAGAAAAAATAAAAAAATGTGTTTCCTGTAAAATTTACAATTTGTCGCTTACGATAAAAAAGCGGTTAGGGCTCGTTATCTTATATATGCTTTTAATTGTTTTTTTAATAATTCCTTCAAATACTTTACTTTAGAAAGGAAAGAACGGAAATAGGTCTAAACTCCTCATTTTTACGATCTTTAGGAATAAGTATTATTTTTGCCAACTTCCAGAGGCTAGGGAAAATTGGAGTCATTATAATGGAGTTGAAAGCATATGTAACGTAGACCAAGATTATTGGTAAAATTGCCTTAATGAAAACAGGATTCAATTTAATTGACAAAAAGCACTCAACTACATCACTGCTGCGCACACAAGAGAATTAAAAAGTACCTTCAATAAAAAATGGGAGAAGCATTTGGAACATCAACGGTATGCAACGTAGTATCAGATAGAGTAGTAAAAGGAAGAGACACAAATTTGTGATTAAGCTCACCAACATTTAAATTTTCAATACACAATTTGTTTTGCTTTCCAATTCCTATTTTGTTAAATTTTTTCCACAATTGTCCTTGTCATTGATGGGTTCAGAATCCTATTGTGCATTAGTGTTCTTGCTGCTCTTATTTTTTTAACAACTTGATTCCGAAACCTTTGATAGAGCTGACTGTGGGCATTCAATTTAAAGCGTTTCCACTGCTTGTAAGCTTGGTCACGCTGAAGTAAAAGAAGTAAGCCAAGGACGTTGACCTGGTGTGAAAACTTTGTTTCTAAGATGGGTATTATCATTAAATAGTGTAATGATGATGATTTTGATTTGAAAGTCAATTTGATCTATACGAGACTGTAGATTAAAGATAAAACCTTAATATAAACTCCGCATATGTCGCTCAAGGCGATAAACTCAACAATTGGGATTAGATGTAATAAGTCCGCTTAAGACCAAACATTGTAGTCGCGTGTTCGAAAAAAATACGCCTCGCGTTTGTAAAAAGAAAAAAATACCTCTTATCTCTCTACAACACCTTTGTGTTTAACTGCCTCTTCTTTATCTACTGCAGGCACTGAATGGCCATCATAAAATGTTTCCGGTAAATTGAAAAGGGCATCTGAGTTTGTCTTATTGTGCTAAATGTTTGAATTGATTTTTCGTATGCAAGCTGTCTTATGGGCATAACACCTAAGACAGTTTGTTTATTACAGAAATTAATTTGGGCCTTCACTGCACAGTTCGACTTAGTCAGAGTTGTGTTTTGCATGTAAGTATTTTTAAATGGTAAGTGATTTTTGTGTCGCCTATTCCAATGTTCGCGGCCGAAGAAAGAATTTCTTCCATGTGTATGTCTACACTGTACAGTACAGGCCAGTTGTTTTGGCATTAAGTAAGACTCAGGTTGGAGTAAATACTGATTTATCAGAATTTGCTCTAAATGGGCATAACTTTGTGCCACTTCCACTTTTCCCATCATGGTTTCGTCGTTTGTGTTAGGAATGATATTGCTTGCCAGAGCCTTCCCCAATACGGGCAATGTTCCAACACGGACTTTAACTGCGTGTGGCTCAAATTCACTGTGCGCAAGCATGTCATTGATTATTGTTTTATTTACATGAGTCCAAATCTCTACATTTATTCGACTTGTAACGAGTTTGACGCGTCCTTTGTCCTCGCACTGAAATCGTTATTGCGGGCGATTTCAATGTACACAATTCCAATTGGCTCCGCTATTCTGGTTAGACAACACCCGAAAGAAGGTATGTTGAGCTCTTTGGCGGGTCACATCACCTTACACAACTGCTTTTATTCCTACTAGAGTAAAAAGCATTAAGCCTAAAGAAAAGTCCTGGTTTGATTCTGAGTGTAAAGAAGAAGAAAGAAAGACTCAAAGAAGTAAATTTCCGATGTTACAAAGACAACCCTACAGAGGAAAATCGGAAAAGGCACAAACAAGCAATGAACTCATGTAACTCCGTTATTGAAAGAACCAATTTTTTGCATGACCAAAAATTACGGCAAAAAATTCTGCCAGCTCCATGCTGCCAGCAACGTTGCTTCTCCTGTACTTGAGAATGTAAATTTATCCATGGGACAGAATTTTTTCCGCACTCGTACAGTAGCAAGAATTCTCAAAGATCTCGATTACACAAATCCGCTGGCCCGGATGGTATACCCCCAATTCTTCTGAAGAGGTGTTCTTCCACACTGGCAAAGCCACTGCGTAAGCTTTTCCATCGCTCCTACTCTTCTGGAATGTTTCCTAGAAAATGGAAAACTACATTTGTCCAACCTGCCCCAAAGAAAGGTGACCCATCCTCCCCCTCCTCCTATCGATCCATTGCACTAACATCCCTTCTTTCTTAGGTCATGGAAACGCTGATTAACCGTCAGCTTAAGGAATATCTCGAAGATCGAAAGCTTCTCCATGACCTTCAGTATGGCTTCCGCAGCAACCGTCCACTGGTGATCTGATGGCATATCTATATATATATATCTTTATGGGATTCAATTCTGATTTCCAAAAAATATATGCTGGTGTGCCCCATGGTTCCGTTCTGTCTCCGACTCTTCCTCATTTTTATAAATGATCCTCTGTCTGTTACTTCTAATCCACTTAACTGTTTTGCTGACAACTCTACCCTCAGCTTTTTCATATTCGTTCGATAATTCGATAATTCACGTCCATTAAACTCCAACTTATACAGCATTTTTAAATGGGGTAATAGGAATCGTGTGGAGTTTAATGCTTCGAAAACTCAATGCTGTCTTCTGTCGTTAAAGCTTAGGTTTTCTGTATCGGTGTAAGAAGTATTTTTCCCCATCTGATCTGGCTACAATTTATAAAGCGTTTATACGCCCTAAACTCGAGTATTACTCCCACCTCCGGGCAGGTGCTTCACAAACATCGCTTCACCCCTGCTTGATAGGAAATAGAACTGCCACTGAATCAATTGCCCCTCTCGAACACCGACGCAATGTTTCATGTCTTTCCTTATTTTATCGTTTCTTTTACAAAAAATGTTGACTCGAAGTAGCCATTGCATTCCTCCCCTTAAAAGTTTCTCCCGTAATACTCGTCTCGCAAGGAATGCTCATCAGTTCACCCTTGAGCCCAATTACCGTGAAATATAGGGATTCTTTTTTTAGCCGAACAACACGAATTTGGAAGTTTTCCCGGCGAGATTTTCCCTTGCCATTTTGATCTGCAAACAATCAAAACCAATGTTAATCGACACCTCCTATCTTCCAAATGCCCGCGCAGTGTGTTCTACATTACAAGGAAAACAAGTAGTCCCTTGTGCGCGCGTTAATTATAAAAAAAAAGAAAAAAAAAACAAGGTATGGGCTTGAAGTTCCAAGGTCAGTTTCGACACAAACAAAACTTTTTTTTTTATTATTGAAAATTAGTTCAAGGGCAGAGCGAAAAAAAATCGGAAATTGTTTTCGAGTTTCCACAAGAGTATGGAGTGATCGATACAATCAAAGGCTTTTGAAAACCTGATTGCCATTCTGATAATTTATTGAACCTATCGTAGTCTTCTTGAACCTGCTGAGGCAATATTTTTTCTAATGTTTTCGACAGAAATGATAGGAGACAGTTGGGCCTAAATTCCGAAGGACTTATTGGATTTGATTTCTTTTGGATTTGTACAACTTTGGCATTTTTTCATTTTCAGGGAATCGACGGCTGTATATAGAATAATTGAAAATATGTACCAGGTAAGGAAGAAGAGTTGGAAGAATTAATTTTATAAATTTCGGTGACATTTCATCAATTTCCATGGAACCAAGCCAGGCTGTACTCTGGGTACTTGTGCCACTGGAAAATGAGAAAAATAGAATTCACGAAAGATTTCTCAATGCCTCGAACGATAGATGATCAACACTTGAAACTTGTCGGTTTACAAAAATTTTATCTCAAAGAAAAACTCAGAATAAAGCTCAAATGTCCCTTCTGGACGATTCAGGAGAAGATACAATCATGAATTGTATGAAATATACTTCGAAGCAGATGGGAGCTATCGACAAATCTTGTTTTCAGATGAGAAAATTTTTACCATAGAGGAAAAATTCAACCGCCAAAATGACAAATTCTATGCTCGGAGTTCTCAGAAAGCATAGGAAAGCCTTGGCAAAGTCGAAAGGGGTCATCATCCGAGTTCGGTCGGTCATGGTTTGACGAAAACAATGTTCCGGAATTCATTAAGGCATTAGATTGGCCCTCAGGCAGTCCCGATCTCAATCCCCAGGATTATTCTTTTTGAACAGCGTTGGAGCTGATGGCTTGCCACAGAGGACATCATAATTTGGAAAGTCTAAAATCCAGTCTTGTCCGAGCAGTGGCGAATTTTCCTAAAGAAAAAGTGCGTACTGCAATAGACGATTGGCCGAAGCGACTCAAGGACAGGTGGTCACTTCGAGAAGCAATTGAATAATATTACTTGTAATACTACTTTATACAAAGTGGTTGGGTGCTGTATGAATAGGGTAGGCATTGAAAGGCATCAAACAGGTGATGCGCAGTTGCTGAAACTATCTCGTACACATCAATTATGCTTATTTTACCTCCTGGTCTGTCCATCCGAAAATTCCTTCTAAACTTATAGGCGTGAGTGTTGAACACAGAAAAAATAGCAACACTATAATGCAAAGGTTTAATGACTGTTCTGATCGATTCGCAGAAGTCTTGCCCCTCAGAAAGAGGACGTACGGCGGATGAGCCCAACCAATTGGACTAACGGTGGCGTCAACAGTCAACGAAGCGGACGCCCTAATGAGCTACTTCCCTTAATGGGCCAAAGGCAGCGCTCATATCCCCGAAGTGGGTTACTGACTCCGCATCTCCGGTTCCTTTTGTCCAAGGAATCCAAAAAAGGACCTGGCCCTCGAGGTTGGGGGTTGTGCGTGGGTCTAACAACCCTGCCATGGAAAAAAGAAAAAGTTGGGAAGCGAACAATAGCCTCGGAAAAGCACGGATCAACTGTTGACGACCCGGAAAAAAACGAATTAAGGACAACGAGCTTCGGATCTGCACGAGGAATGTTAGAACTCTTAACAGATCACGTGCAGCCAAACAACTAGCGGAGGCCCTAGACTGCTACAGAGCAGGAATTACTGCCATCCAGGAAGTGCGATGGGATGGGCCGGGCAAAAGGAGGATGAAAAACTGTGACGTGTACTACGGTGATTGTCCAAGAAGACCACAGCGTTTATTTGGGTGCGGATTCGTCATAAGCGGTAGACTTAGACAAGAAGTCTTGGGCTTTCGACACGTAAGTGAGCGACTTGTGACAATCCGTATCAAGGCTAAATTCGCCAACATTAGCCTAATATGCGCTCATGCCCCCACAGAGGACAAAGATGCCGCCACCAAGGATGACTTCTACGAGCTCCTCGACCGATGAGCAATGCCCTAAATACGACGTTAAGATAGTACTAGGCGATTTTAACGCCAGAATAGGTAAAAAGGAAATCTTTGGTAGGACTGGCGGAAAACATAGCCTACACGACACAATAACGTTACCATTTCAAGCACACGGTTTCCTTATCTCGATATACACAAAGGGACTTGGCGACACCCAGATCAAAGAACCGTCAATCAGATTGATCACGTTGCGATCGATGGAAGACACGCCTCCAGTATCTTGGATGTTCGCACCTTCCGAGCAGCTAACATCGATTCGAATCACTACCTTGTTGCAGCCAAGGTAAGGATGCGAATAACCCAAACACCACAACAACGGAGTAATACTGTGAGGAAGTATGGCGTCGGAAAGCTGCAATCACAAGAAACCGCCAGAACATATGCCGACCGAATATCCCGTACCCGCTCAAGAAATCCATTACCGCCAGCATCAAGTGCCGAAGACCAGTGGCAACACTGCCAACAAGCCATCCGAGATGCCGCAACTGGTGTGCTAAGTTTCACGCTGCAAAGAAGGACTAGAGCTGCTCGCGAACTCCACGAGCAGAAAAGACGGGAAAAACACCGGCTTCTCCAAAAGAAAAAAAGAGAGTATGAGAAGCGCGCGATCGAAGATATTGAGAGATGTTGCTCCAGGAAAAACGTGCGGAATGGAAACCTCGTAGTAGGGTCACAGTCGGTGCTGAGTACATGGAAGAACCATTTCTGCAGACTGTTAAATGAAGACCAAAATCCCGCTGTCAGGCTGAATGAACCATTTAACATGGACAATGACAGAAAAAACTTCCGTCCACCTGACCAAAATGAAGTGAGGATAGCAATATCTAAACTAAAAAACAACAACGCTGCTGGACCCGACGGACTACCCGCCGAACTTTTTAAAGCGGCCGGAGATGACCTGGTGGAGTCCATACACCAAACTTATGTCTAAAGTTTGGTCAGAAGAATTTATGCCTGATGAATGGAACTTCAGCATCGTTTGCCCGATCCACAAGAAAGAAGACCATCTAAACTGCGCCAACTATAGAGGAATAAGTCTCCTGAATATCGCCTACAAGATCCTCTCTGCCGTACTATGTGAACGCCTGAAACCTTTCGTCAGCAACCTGATTGGACCCTATCAGTGTGGTTTCAGACCATGAAAGTCCACAATCGATCAAATGTTCACGCTACGGCAGATCCTGGAAACTACTCAAGAATTCCAAATCAATACCTACCACCTCTTTATCGATATAGAGACGAGCTATACAGTGCTATGTCCATGTCCATGTCCAGACTAAGTAATTTGCCAAGCAAAAAGTGGCATATCTAACAAGCATGACTTATCGCTACAATTCTAACACGGATCTTGCTAAAATATTTCGTTTAATTTAGAATTTATTTTTATAATACAAATCGTCATATTTTGGCTTATTATCGGTGATGACATTTCGAACTTATCGCTCAGCATGGGAACAGTTAATTATCTGTTTGTTTGACTTGCCTGCGTGCACAACGACGTCAGCAAGCTGTTTGTTTACCAATTTTGAACTTGAAAAGAACGTGGATACAGAATAAACTGTTCTGGCCAGCAAAACAAGATAAGGTACTTTCAACAAAGGAAGCTTAAGCTTTTATTGATTAAATGCCTACCTTTGTGCAGTCCCAAACATAAAATGTGATGCTGATTGCATATGTGATGAAAATGATGAAATCATAGCGAATTTATGGATACCTACTCAATTTTAATTGATTTAACTCATTATACTTTATTAAAGATTAATTTGTTGGTTAAGCGAACTAGAGAGCTTTTTTTTTTGGTAATATGACATATAAACAACTGGGCGGACATACGCAAGTGTTTTCTATTCATCTGGCTAGTGTGAGATTTGAAAATTGCATAAGTTCTTACTGGAAATAGAATCGCCTGTTATTGGCATACATTCGCCGGTGGACAGCAGTGGCAACCCATGCTAATGTTTACAATTCGGTTGATTATTTCATCCGAACTGACAACAAAAACAAGAAAAGCGCAGTCTCACATTTACGTTTATTTATTTAATGATGCATTGGACTGGGACTCGTGGCGGTGATGAAGTGGAGCAATCACCGGAAGGCAAGAATGGTTCTTATGTATGACCTTGCAATGACATTCCATGTACATAGTATTACATATATAATCTAAGCCAAGTAGGTGTTTCTTTTTTTGTATTTTACTTACCTATTTCTTTGGGAAGTAATGTTGACAGCATTCCCTAAAATTCTACTTGCAGGTGCAATGGTTGAATTTATTTTAACACAAATATTTGCCATTTTTGTATGACGAAAGATCACTCTTTTGCAAAAATCGTGACCGAACGCGCCGGAAGATAAAGTAAGTAACTAAATAAACTTGCAAAATGTGAAGGAAACGCCAAATGATGGTAGCTGGAAAAATTGAATAGATAGAATTGGAATTAAAAATTCAGCTGTTTTCAAGTGTGTTCAATTGAAACGTCAGAATTTTCGTTAAATTTTAATTTTTAGAGCGGAAGAGTTACCAAATACAAAGCTATAAAACACAAGAATTAAATAAAAACATACAAAAATTCCAAAGCATCTGCTTAAATAGTGATATGAGAATTATTCATATTAGGTTTGTTCGATGTTCCCCGCCCCAGTGCGCACTGGGGAATGTCAGTGCATTTCGTTTAGCCGTCAAAAAACTGTGTTTCTGCTCGGGGTTTGATTTAACATCGAACAGCTCAGTGCAACAGTTTTAATTTTTTGACATTTCATGTATGTATTAATTTTCTTTACAAAGTCTACAGTTTTTCCATTTCCATCAGATAGAGTATATCTCGGCTTTTTATCTAAAATCACAAAAATAATTTAATAATTACAAAATAACCTACAAAATATCTTATATTTACCAGATATTGCACTCCAAATTTGTAAAATAAAATTTCTTTTAAACTTCTACCACCAAGCACCAACAGCTGATTTGAATTTTGACAGCACTGATTTCTTACACCGACCAAAAACCTGGGGCGTGAGAATGTGCACTCAGTGCGTGCTCGGGGTTGACATCGAACACAGTGCAAAAATACTGGAACGAAAAAAGTGTCACATAAAACACCTCAGTGCGATTCCAGTGTACACCAGTGCGCCCTAGGGCAGACATCGAACAAAGCTATTGAAAGACTAGAACAAAAAAAAGAGATGTATTTGACAGGAGCACATGAATTAAAAAAATTAAAAACAGTAGTTTTGGGGTTTTCAATGAAGGCAATGAATGTGAAGAATGTCAAATGTGACGTCTGTCTCCGCTGTGGCATGTAGCGCGGTTTTTTTTTTTTACTGGTGGTCACCGCCTCACTAACGTCTTTTTCGAAAAAGTAAAATCAAATAAATCAGTTTTTTTTCTTGTTGTTTAAGAACAACTGTCATTTTGAATGTACATTTTATAAATTTCAAGAAAGTAGTGAGTTTTGTCACCCGAATCAAGTTTGTTGATTTAAATTGTTTATTTTTTATTTGTTTTTGTTTTCTAAAATATGGATCCACACATACATACGTATGAACCAGAAAAAAATTGACTTGATGTTAATCAGACTCAGGTAAAGTTTTCCACTCTTTGTTCCAATTTACTATAAGAATTCAACCTGAACGCACACATTCGAATGTTCGTTGAGTTTACATAAACAAACCTTATTTATTTTCGTTATTTTGGTTCTACTGTTCATAACTGTTGCTGTTGTCAAAATCAAAAACAAAGGATTCAAAACTTCTTTCGAAATAATTTGCTAGACCTTGCTGGTTTTATTTACGATTGCTTTTTATAATATTCAAAAAATGCATTTAGTTTCAACTGGACGGTCAACAATTCTGTCTGAGTTTCCTAATCTACAAACCAAGTTCACATATCAACATGCAAATAACGAAAAAACTGATTTTTTATTCAGTCAAAAACGTCTTTTGCTGGAGGTCAACGAAAAGTCTGGTTTAGAATTTTTAAGAATCAAAGATTCAACAAATCAAAGTAATATTCACACTTTTATACCAAATTAAATGCAAAGCTATTTATTTATTTAACAGAATCAGATATCACAAGAATCAAAAAGGTCCAAGTTGATAATTTGGTGTGTATTGCGTGTCCAAAACAAGGCAACGAAGAAGTTGCTCTGGGTTTGTCAAATGGCCAAATAAAGCTGTTAAACTACAAGGAAACAGAGTTTTTTCATAAATTTCCGTCAGGTAAATGTATTGACAAATTTTCAAATTCTTGATAAAATGTTCTCAAATGAGCTAAAACCTCTTGAACACGATCTATGTATATACCTACTTTCGTTGTTGACCATAACCATTATTCCTTGCATAACTTGATCCTCTGTATGTATTAGCCTAAGTGAGGCTTAAGTTCCGCTGGGCCGTATAACATCCCAATTATTGTTCCTAGGAGGTGTTCTCTAATGCTGGCAGAACCTCTACGTAAGATTTTTTCATCTGTCCTATTCCTCTTGTCTTTCCGAGTGGATGGAACAGAAACCAGCTTCTCTGTTAAAAAGTCAAATCGTCACTCACGTCCCTTTTTTTTAATGAATGACGTTCGGCTTTGGTAGCAATAAGTCCAAAGTGATCTGATGGTCTATTTCAGAATCTCCATCGTTTTACTTTAAATTCTTTTGTTTGAGCCTGAGCCTGGTTTAATATGACTTCCCACCGGCTCAGTCCTTAGCCTGCCGTCTCCAATTTCGCATTCTAATCTGTCGAAGGTCTACCTCTACCTGGTCGCTTCATCGTGGTCTACTTTGGCTTCTGACTACATCGGGTATGGCATAGCAGAATGCGCACCATCTTAGCTGCTGAATACGGTTTATTTTTAGCTTAGCTTATGCCGCTGTAGCACTTATAGTGTATTGTATCTTCTTTGCCATTCAATATTTCCTGGGTCGTGGAGCAGCTTGCGTTCTCCAACTTATTCTGATAAGCTGCATCAGTTTAGCAGGAATCCTAAAGCTAGACTTGGCCCCGTACAGTTCATCCTTGTTACCACTGTCTAGGCTACCTTAAAGTCAATGAAAAGTTGGGTCTCGATGTTAAATTTTTGGGTTTTCTCCAAGATCTACCGTTATGTGAATATTCAACAACTAGTTGAATAAGTCTCTCTCAGTGACTGTGTATCGTCTACATTGTTTCCTTTTCCACCTTTGAAAATCCCAGGACTAGTGAAAACTGTTTCACTCTTCTGCAGAAATTTCCCACCACTTTCCTGTTAAAACACAACTGCATCTCCTCGGCTTCACGTTGCTGGTGTTCCTTTTTTCATTCTCATGAGTAAGCGTTTCTCATCCTTCGTTCACTTAACTTGGAGATTATAAAATGCTCTAGTTCCACGACCTGTATGCCTCCGTTTTGGCTTGATTGCCTGAGCACATTCGTAGTCAAACTAGGGTTTCTCAGGAAGGTTGTGTCGTCCAACATTGAATTTCCTCTGCGTGGTTGTTGATCGCCTAATAGCTTTCATTGATATCAATACACGAATTTTTACACCAACACCAACAACGAGTTAACGTTTGCTCGTCGGAATGTACAGACTTTCAGAATACTAAAAGAATGTCTTCCGTCAATCACGACATCATCAATTACTTATTTCCTTGGGGGCGCTACGATTCGGGACGAACCTGGGCCTCAACCAACATGCCTCTCAAGCCAGCTTGGTCTTTGGCTAGCTGCTTCCAGTTTCGTACTCCAAGTTGGTTGAGGTCGTCCTCCACTTGAGCGCGCCACCTTCCAGGTCTTCCTTGACTGCGTCTATCCTCTAGGATTAAATCGAAGATCCTGCGAGCAGGAGCATTGTTGTCCATTCGCTCTACATGACCTAGCCATCTTAAACGTGATATGCGTATTTTTTGACCAGGTCAATGTCGCTGTACAGCTCGTATAGTTCTTGGTTGAACCTTCTCCTCCAAATCCCGTTAACGCAGATAGGGCCAAAAATCCTCCGAAGAATCTTACGCTCGAAACGACTAAGGATATCTTCATCCGCTTTAGATATAGTCCATGCCTCGGCGCCATAGAACAGGACTGGGATGATTAAGATCTTATACAGAATCTCCTTTGTCTTTCGAGAGAGGGCTTTGCTACTCAATTGCATAGAAACAGCGATTGGCAAGAGTAATTCTTAGCTTTATTTCTGACGGGATGTTGTTGTCAGATGTTATAGCGGATCCGAGGTAAACAAAGTCCCTAACTACCTCAAAGTGGTACCTGTCTATTGTGATGTTTTTTCCAATCCGCCGGTGTTGTGTGTCCCTTTTTGTGGACAGCAGGTACTTCGTGTTGGCCTCATTGACTGCAGGTCTCATCTTAGCCGCCTCAACTTCAATGCTTGACGGAGCAGCGGGAGTTCTCCATCGTCTTCCTGCACAGCCGAACGAGTTTTGTAGGGATGCCAAAACCAGACATGGCTCTGTATAGCTCGTCTCTATAAATGCTTTCGTACGTGGCCTTAACATCGATAAAGAGGTGGTGGGTATCGATTTGGAATTCTTGGATAGTTTCCAGGATCTGCCGTAGCGTGAATATTTGATCGATTGCGGACTTTCATGGTCTGAAACCACAATGATAGGGGCCAATCAGGAGACTTATTCCTCTATAGTTGGCGCAGTTTAGAGGGTCTCCTTTCTTATGGATCGGGCAAAGGATGCTGAGGTTCCATTCATCAGGCATACTTTCTTCTGACCAAACTTTTGAGATGAGTTGGTGTATAGGTAAATTAAGATTTTTATAAATAGTTGGAATTGGATAAAATTGAAGGAAGGTACTGGAAGGGATAGGGTAGAGGATGGGAAGTGAATGTGAAGGTAGGGAAGGAAGGGGTAGGATCAAGGGAGTACATTGGGAAGGCACAGGAATTCGGGTAGAAAAGGAATTAAAGAGCAATAAGTCGGGTGGGAAGAGTAGGATAGGAAGGAGGGGATGAAATGGAAGAAAGGAGAGGAATGGTGTGGGGAAGGTAAAAGCAGGGGGTTTAAAACTGGGAAGTATTGGGGTAGGTAGGACAAACATGTGGCTGACACAGAAAACCAAAGATAAGTGTATTCATGGGAAGGATAGGAAAAGGAGAAGGGGGTAGGGATTGGAAGGAATGTCTGCTGAGGAGGCGATGGCTTACTGAGAGCGCTTTTCAGGGGGGTGCGGTAAGGTGGCATACATAGCCTGGTAAAAGATGGCTTAACAGCGTCCAGAAAATCCTATACTTTGGGGAATTCACTAAAAATTTGGACCGTCGAATTCCAGGAAGGAGGGAAAAAGGTCCCCCTGCAACAACACCAGCGGGTATCCCGGGTGTGGTCCTGCTTCTACTTGGTGGTATAGTAAGTATGGCATGTTTTATGTTTTTTTGGAATAGGTGAAGTCTTGCTGAGGGGGCAAGATCCCCCCCACATCCGGCGAGCTTAGCCGTGCTACGCCAGCATGCCATCGCCTACTCAGCAGACATTCCTTCTTTTCTTTCCATCCCCTACCCCCTTCTCCTTTCCTAACCTTCCCATGAATACACTTATCTTTGGTTTTCTGTGCCAGCCCCATGTTTGTCCTACCTACCCCAATACTTCCCAGTTTTAACCCCCCTGCTTTTACCTTCCCCACACCATTCCTCTCCTTTCTTCCATTTCATCCCCTCCTTCCTATCCTATTCTTCCCACCCGACTTATTGCTCTTTAATTCCTTTTCTACCCGAATTCCTGTGCCTTCTCAATGTACTCCCTTGATCCTACCCCTTCCTTCCCTACCTTCACATTCACTTCCCATCCTCTACCCTATCCCTTCCAGTACCTTCCTTCAATTTTATCCAATTCCAACTATTTATAAAAATCTTAATTTACCTATTTCAGTATGCACTCCACCAGGTCATTTCCGGCCGCTTTAAAGAGTTCGGCGTGTAGTCCGTCGGGTCCAGCATTAGGGTTGGATTTTCAGAGCGTAACTAACGATAAGCATTTGAAAAAAAATAGCCGTTACAGAATGTGTATAATGTTTGGAAACGTTATTTTGTTCGACAAATTTACATATTCATTTTTTCTTTATAAATAACTAACACCCGCTGGACTTCGTACATGAAGCACTAATTATCTGTGCCACAAGTTCTGATGGATGTATGGGTTATTCATATAACAAAATAAGCAAATTTCTGTACGTACAGTGTTTTCTATATATGCATATGAGAAACTTCACAAGATCACTCGTTTGTGTCAGAAGACTGCCAGAAAATGTCATCAAAATCGGTTACTCCACGGAACGTACAATTATGACCGATCCGGTCTTAGGTTGGGTTAGGTTTTGTTGATGGTTGATGTATCCATTTCCAGTAAATCAACGTCGATCTATTTTGATACCCTCAGGGTTTGGAGTTCCACAAGCATATGACCTACGTAAAAGTTTATACATTTTGATAGTTGTTCTAAATGTTGCAAGAAATGACTTACTAGAATTTTTTTCGCAAGTGGCAGAGTGCTGGGTATGCCAGCGTGTTGTGCCCGGCCAGTATACCCACAAGAGGGCGCAGCGATTTCTTATGCAGTTGCAAAATCTTTTGTTTTCTGTTTGTTGAACTAAGACCACGATTGCATGGATGTGGCACAGAATTCGAGTGAGCTCCATATGTCATTAGCCCTAGGTAACACTTGTTCAATATTACAGGTCGCAATATATGTTTCTAGTGATAGTCCCTTTCTTTCTCTCTCCTTCACAACATTAAGTTACCCGGCCTTACTCCGGTACACCAAACATTTTTAGGATTCCGACGGCTCCACCTGTTTAGTTTAACTATAGCTAAAAACTATCAGGGCAACAAAATTGCTCAATTCATAAGTTTAAAATTGTTGATATAAAAATTACATACAGGGAAAACACAATTTTGTAAATATCTCAGCCCCAGCCTTAAGGGTCACCCGCTGAGCTAAGACATGAAACATTTCGTGATGTTTGGCCGAAACAAATGTTTCTGTTATGGTCCTATCCTCTTAACATTTTTAGTGCACTCCACTGGATTCCATCCAGGAAACGCAAGTTAATAACATGAACACCTACTCATGCTTTGAATGTGATCATTACGAGTGCAGTTAGGCTCTATGGTAAATGGGTTTTCATTCTAAGCCGTCCAGTGCAAGTATTACGGTGGAGTTGTTTCAAAAGAGGAGACAGAAATTACTCTGACCTAACCTTCCTACTAAAAACCATAGTTAATGTAGTCATTTAATTTAAATTTGAACTTTAAATTTCAGACAACTCGCGCAACAGTGTAATATGTCTAGATTACAATGCCTCTGATGAATACATATCGTCTGTCTATGAAAATGGCCAAATTAATGTTTACGGAACAAAAACAAAAACCAAACTGCAGTCCATTAATTTGGATAACAAGTAAGTTTCTATTGACTTTTATATTCCTTTTGATTCATTTCAAACAAAACAAAAAACTCTCAGTTCTACTTTATGTCGTTTCCATCCCACCAAACGCTTCCACCTCTCCATTGCATCATACAAAGGATCTGTTTATATCTATGACATTCAATCGAAAAGGAAGATTTTCACATCGCAAGAGTGTCACGAAGCTCCTTGCAAAGACCTTTGTATGTCCCCAGCACTGCCCGATACACTCCTGAGCGTTGGTTACGATTGTATCATAAATGTCTTTGATACTCGTAAGAAGTCACAACCCCAACAGATTCGTTATTGTCATCCCTTGTCTACAGTTGCTCTTTCAGAGTGTGGCAATTATTTCTGCGTGGGGAATCTTAAAGGTGAACTTATCTCCTATGATATGCGAAACACAAAGAATTACATAGCTGCAAAGAAGGTTCACGATTGCCCCGTAACGCGGATAGCCTTTGTTCCGAACGAAGGTGAAAATTGTGTCAGTTTTACAACTACTGAAAATCAGACCCAAATTGATGGTATACCAACTGATAGTCGGAAATCTTTAGCTGGTGCGGAAATGATGAGCAAAGGTCGACGAGATTCGTTTTGTGATTTCTTAGATTTTCAAGCGTATCGTGGCAATGAGAAAGTTTCAAGTCGTTTTACGACGCGCCGCGACAGCTTCGATTGGGATGCTTTAAACAAGAAAACTCTTCACGAGGACTTTCGTTCCAGTTTAATTCCATCTATAAATCAGCAAAACTGTACGAATTCATCGGAAAGCCCAAATCCTGGAAGTAGCTTCGAACATTCCAATTCATCTGGTAAGGAAAACTTTCCAAGTCCTTCCAAATACGACAATCAATCAGTTCTGAATGTCTTCCATCGTCGAGATGATATAAGCGCCTTGAGAGATCGCAGCAACACCGATCAAAAGCTCAACAAAATACAAGAGGAAAATGAATTCGATATTATTTCTAAAAATGATAGCGCTGTCGAGAAAGATGGAGAAGTGATGAATATCTCTCAAAAGGACATCGATGGAGGATGCTTTCTTAAGCTAACAGATGACCAAAAGAGTACACCTAACAATTTCAAAAGAGTCTCCTCTGAAGGCTTTAATAAGCTTCTGCACGTCAAGCCACCAAATTTGGATGTGCTGCAGGAACTCAGAAATCTTCGAATTGAAATGGAGGAACGCTTTGCCCAGCTCGAGTCTGAGATAAAGTTCAATGCGGAGACCAATAAGTGGCACATCTTCACACAAAATTCAAACTTGTGGAACAAACAGATGAATTGCTCGGAAGAGATTAAAACTTCTTTGGGTATTTTACTGCAAACGGATCCATTTGTTAATGAATATTTGCGTATAAAGGAGGAAAATGAAATGCTTAAGAATAAATTACTTCAACTGGGCCAACAAATGTAACTTCAAAAGGATTTCTCGATTAAGGTTTATGATAATTGTTTCTTTTTAGTTTTTGTTTTTTAATAAAGTATACAATTTATTTATTAAGTAATGTGTATGTGAATATTGATGAATTCTGACTTAAATTTTAAAGAGTTCTTATTTCAGACTTGAATAATGAATAAATCAATTATCTCGGTACTTCATACATCGGTAAATCAGCAGTTCCATTACATTTCTTACAAAGCATTGTGGGCGGCATGCAAAAAAGCTGGCCGTAAAAGACGACAGAATAAGAAATCAAATCTAGGCGTGCTTGCTTTACCTCCTCGTGGTGGTCCCGAGCAATATTTTGTGTATGCCTATATACAGTCATAAGCAAAATTATTTGCACAATGTATTTTCTTAGTAGAACTTCTCAAAAAAATAGTTGTACCTTTCAGAACACCCTCTATCTGATTTATTTGTTTTATTAATCAATAATAACAACAATTTTTGAAAAAATTAACACAAACAAATTATCAAACTTCATAAATAACGGTTAAGCTCGTAATTTAAAAAGGCACGATTATTGTCACACGCAACAAAGCTGGCAAAATTATTTCCACAAGGGCAATCGATTACTTGGGAGAGAAAACCGTTAGAGTAATGTTCGATTTAATCAATGTGAAGTGATGCGTGGTGCTGCTACAGTAGTCTAGCGTCATCTCCATCAAGGTAATTTGTTTTAAATGAGTAAACCTAGGGAAATTGCGTTAGAAACACGTGCAGCTGAAAAATATCACCTCAGTCGGCGCTCAGTTTTTATCTGATAGATAAAGAAAACAAAAATTAACAGTTTAAAAAAATCAAATCGGAAGAGGAAGAAAAAGAATAATACAACGAATCGGGAAGACAAACTTATCGTTCGACATTTTAATTGTAACCCTTCTTGAAAAGTCCGAAGTGAGCTAAAAAAAAACATTAATAAAAATCGTGAGACCAATATTAGTGAAAGAACACTGCGACGAAGGTTGAAAGAAAACCAAGTTAAATCCTTACGTTTCCCAAAAAAACCTTCATAACAAAAAAGAAAAACAGAAAAGCAAGATTGAAATTTGCACGGGATGACATAAATAAAACAGCAGATTTTTGGAGAAAAGTTCTTTGAACCGACGAGACTGCTTGTTCCCTAGATAGCACCTATGGACGAAGATTTTTTATTCCAATCCAAAAACCAAACCGAAAAGATCCACCACGCGACCCATAAGGCAGTCACATGGGGGCAAAGTATTATTGATATGGGGATGCATATCATATAGTGGTAGAGAACCACTTGTGAGGTGCTCAGATCGTATGAATCAGTCTCATTATTTAGAGATTCCAAATGATGTTGCACTGCTGGCAGGATTAAGGTTCATCGGAACTGACTTTGTACTTTAACAACAATGCACCTATACACACGGCTTCGACTATCAAAAAATATCTATCAGAAATAGAGCAAGTAGTTTTGATTTGGATTCCGCAAAGTCCTGACTTAAATATTTTAGAAAATGTTTGGCATATTGCGAAGTCTAAAATTCCACTTAGTATTGGGCAGTCTGCAGATGAAACATGGAAAGCTTTTATAACGGCTTGGAGTTCTATTCCAGCAGAACAAATTCGACATTTTATTGACTCTTTTATTTGCTGCCAAAGGAGGAAACACAAAATACAAGGTAATGTTTTGCTTACGATACCCCATTACTTTGGTTTACTTTAATGTACTTCTTTTTGGCTTTAAGAGGTTGTAAAACACGTCAAGTGCCCTTGTGCAAATAATTTTGCCAGCTTTGTTGGGTGTGACAATAATTGTGCCACTTTTTAAATTATGGATTTAACCGGATGAGGACTAGCTCAGAAGGTGAAAGGTGCACTTTGCTGCGATTTTAAACCGATTAACTGATAGCAATGTGCAACCTATTCGATGGAATCTGACATCAGGAATCCATCGCCTCTATTAAACGACGGCCAAAGTGGCAATGGATTGGATATATGCTTCGAAAAGGAAAGGACTCTATTGCAAATCCAGCAATGCTGTGCAATCCGCTTACATAAGAAGGAAAGAAAGTTGAGCGGCCAAAAAGCACATGGCTTAGAACTGTCGAGGAGGAACCAGCACAACTAGGTAGAAGTTGAAAGGAGCTGAAACACATTTTCAGAAATCGCACATAATGGCTCATATTTGTACCATTGTGCCCCGTAAAGGGTCCTCCATAGACTAAAAAAGTCGGAGGACCTAAGTAAGTATCGCCAAAGAAAGCATGCGCAAATTATCCTAGATTAAACAGGATCATTTGGCAATACAAGAAAGCAAAATGGGGTCCTACTCTGAAATCCGATTCGAAAGTTAAATCGGCCTGAATAATTTTGTCCGTATCTTTAACTAGTCACTTTCCTTCCTTGATAGTGACATTGATGACAGTGCTTAAATAATCAGAGATGTGATTTTTTCAAGGGATGCGTGCTTTTATTTCTAACAGAACAGAGCATCAAGCCCAAATAAAATCTTAGTTTAACTCGGAAGGTGTGTAAGGAAGCTATCAGGCTCAAAGAAATAAATTTCCGATCCTACAAAGCGAACCCTAAAAAGGAAAATCGGGAAAGCAGAAACAAGCCAGGAACTCAACTTCAACTCCGTTATTGATAAAATCTATTCTGCAATGTCCGAAAGCCAACATTCAACATCTTCGGTTCGATCATTGCCAATGACAAACCAATTGTTTACTCTTTAGAGAGGGAAAACTTGCTTGATGCTAGCTCGACGTCGCCTCACAGCAACGGTACCCCTCCTGTAATTGAGAATGTATTTTTTTTCATTGGGCAGAATTTTTTCCACACTAGTACAGTAGCAAGTTTTCAAAGAGCTTGATATACACAAATCCGCTGGACCGGATGGTATACCCGCTATTCTTCTGAATAGGTGTTCTACCACGCGGGCAACACCACTGCATAAGATTTTCCATCGTTCATACTCAATATTTTCTAGAAGATGGACAACAGAATTTTGTCTACTAAGAAAGGCTCCTTCCCCCATCATCATACCGACCCATAGCACTTACGTCCCTTCTTTCTAACGTCATGGTCTGATTTCCACAAAATAAATGCTGGTGTGTTCCAGGGCTCCGTTGTCTCCGACTCTTCATTTTTATAAATGACTAGCTGACCCACCCGGCGTTGCTCGTGTTTACCAGATTTTCTGAATACCGATCAAAGCGCCACATATTAGGTCCCGCTTACACGCATATGATCATCAATGCTGTAGTTGTGTGCATACACACGGCAACAAAGAGAAACCCATGCTTTATAGAGTACAAAACAGAAATTGAAAGGAAATAGAACTGTTGTCTGAAACAATTGCCCCTCTCGAAAAACGACCCAATGTTTCATGTCGTTCCTTATTTATAAAAAAAAATAAAAAATGTTCGTTCGAGGTAGCCAGCTGCATTCCTCCCCTTAGAAAAATTACACTCGTAAGTAATGTTCATCAGTTCACGCTTGAGTGTACTTGTGAAACATAGAGATTCTTTTTTAAGCCGAACAAAACGAATTTGGTATAGTTTACCCGGCGAGGTATTATCGTTCCAGTTCAATTTGAAAGCATTCAAAATGTTGATACACAACTTTTGTCCTTTTTTGTCTGCATTAAGTTAGTTATTAGCAAATGAAGACAAAAAAAATGAATTACTGACAAAAAGAAATATTAAAAAACTTATCTCAAAACTGTTTTGAGTCAGATGCTTTATTTTTTCGCAAAATTGGCATTCATCGCTGCAGAGGTTCTCTGAATATTGTTAACCTTTGATTTAATTCTAGATTCTACCGTATTATGCGTTGATATTGCCTTGCGAAGTTGTGTGTTTATAAATTCCTTGTCAAAGTCTCGTGCTTTGTTCTGTTCCTCTTCCTTCTGGTATCCTTCGCGATAATTATTCACATATCGGGTTCGTTCCTTATCTCTCCAAGCAGCATTTTCCATCATGTCCTTGAGACGTTTTTCCTTTTCCTCTCCTGATAGACCTTGTTTTTGTGCTGGAGCTTTGGATTTAGATTCTTCGCGATTATATCGAGTTGAAGATTGTTGTGAAGAGTATTTTGATTTTGTAGGTGATCTTGATCGTCGATATGATTGATCTCTCCTTTGAGGTGAGCGAGACCGTGATTTTCTTTGAACACGAGTGTTATTTCTATTGTTGGAGGAATGATTTCTGTAATGATCTCCGTTATTCCAATTTCGCCTTTCTGAAGGTGAGTTTCTCTCCCTTCGACTATCTCTTCGATCATTAGGAGATCGGCTTCTGTCTCTTTGCGACCGTTTTTCTTGGGGTTTCCTACTTCTTTCGTCACTATCGTTACTAGCGCTGTCACTTGCACTACTACTGCTACTGCTACGATTTTTAGAGCTTTTCTTTGATTTTTTCTTTTTCTTCTTTGATTTGGCAGCTTTATCTAGCTCTTTTGATATTGTTTTATATTTTGCATCCAGCAGCTTACTTAAGTCAATTCCAGCCAATTGCTTGCTATCCTTATCTTTGAGTTTTTTGTATTGCCTCTGCAACATCTCATCCAAATCTTTGTCGCTATCATTACTCTCATCCGAATCGCTACTTTGTTGTTTTTTCTTTTTCTTTTTTGACTTTTTACTTTTTTTGCTTTTTTTTGAGGAATGTACCTCACTAATTTTATCCCTTTTTGTTTTTTCGATTTTCAATATCCTATGGAGTTCCTTCAGCTTTACCGGATTTTCAAGTATCTTACGCCTTAATTCCATTTCTTTCTGCTTGATCATCATAAGAGGGTCTTCCAATATTTTTCTCTGTAAATCTACTTGTTCTGTTGATGTAGCATTTCGATATGATCTTATTGAGAATGGTATGCATTCGTGTTCGACATGATTTATGGGTACTTTCATGCCAGTCATATCTTTGTTCTTTTCTTCGGCGTCCATCATTTCGAATGCTTTGTCAACTGGCCTGCCAAGAAGATATTCTTCTCGATTGATTAGCTCGGAGCTGCCTTAAATTGAAGGAAAATATATGAAACTAGCAAAGTTAAATTATGGAAAAAAAAATAATTACTTTTGTACATCCATTCTAGTTTCTTGTCATCACTTTTGGCCAAAACTCCTGAAGCTTGCCCAATATTTACAAGATCTTCTCGATTTTTTTCTTCCATGATTTCCCTTCTTAGATCGTTCATTTTGCGATCTTCTGCATTTTTGGCTTGCTCGGCTTTCCATACCTTTTCTTGGTTTTTCATCGTATGGGGATGCCATGATTTCTTCAAGTTCTTTGTTGATATTGAATAGTTAATAGAAATTCATAGATGAAAGGTTAAATATATTTAATTACCAAATCTCCTCCTCCCATAGCTTTTAACTTTTAGTTCTTAAAATCGTGCTTCGTACTTTGTAGTTAAAAAAAACAACTTATTTTTTTGAAGAAAACAAGCGAGTTGTCACATGTGACATTTAGTTGTTTGACAGAGGGTACGTTGAAATGTAGACTATTCTTAAGACCTCCACACACTGGCCAACTGTTGAATGGTTTCGGTTTGGTTCTTTGGATTTCCAATCATGTTAATTTAAGAAAATCGTTTGCTGTTCTCTACCAGTGTCCCCTTTTATACACATAGGCATATGCCGCAACGTGACTTAGAATTTAGGCGAAGGATTTAAGAAGTGTAGTGTAGATCACAATCACGCAGGGATCGAGAATTTGTTGCGATTCTCTCATTCTCGTTTGTTATTTCCATTGCATGCTTTATTATTATCTTCCTCAGTTTGTGATCGGATGTGTGTTTTGTTATAATTAAGAGCGAGAGCGTTAAAATAAACAAACGTAAGACATAAGCCGTGTTTTATTGCGAAATCTATCCGAAGCGAAGCAAGATTTTACACACACTACCGAAAAAAGTAGATGTTGAATTTGTCTGCGGATTGCATGTTCGACATACAAAATTTCATTAACAATAGACATGATATAAGACTTGTATCATGCTACAGATACTATATTTCCAAAGATATAGCACAGAGCAAAATAAAATTACCAATATTCAATCAATGTTCCCGCTCGATCCTCTTTTTGGTTGTATCTTGTGTGTAAATATTTTTTAGACTCACTGGTCGACGGTCTTTTGTGAATGATTGTTTTATGCTGCATTGTTTGATAAGGTTGCAAGGATGCACTGGCACATAAGACAACAGGCGGCTGCCTATGCGATTTTTTGAAAAGCTGCCCATAGCTTTCCCAAAAAACACGGCTATAGTAACGTTTGTCACACACTAGCTTTGCTCGCTTTGACAGAAAAAAAGCAAAAACCGAAGTTTAGAAAATGTCATTCAAAGCGGACACAAAGCCTGTGAAATGTAACGTAACGAAGCCAAAGCTGAAGCGTGATTGTGTTTTAGCCATAAAAACACGATCCAACCTTCGTAGAGGAGTTGCATCCAATTTTAGGCCAATCATTGTGTGTCCAATACAATATGTATTAAAAGGTCCAGAAGATAGCTTCTAATCTAACGTATAAATGTATAATCGTTCCTAAAGCAAGCATTTTCCTAAGCTGACGGTTAATAAGCGTTTTCATTTATTAAGAAAGACGGGACGTAACGTATATGCTATGGGTTGGTAGGAGGATGGTGATGAGGGGTCATCTTTCTTAGGTACAGGCTGGAAAAATTCTGTTTCTAGGAAAGATTCCAGAACAGTATTGACAATGGAAAAGCTTACGAAGTATCTTTGAAAGTGTGGGAGAACACCTCTTCATAATAATGAGGGTTATACGGTATACCATACGTGCCAGCGTATTTGTGTATATCAAGATCTTTGAGAAATGGCCAATTGGTTTGTGACATTGGCCATGAGCGTTCGAACCGAAAGTGTTAAGGAGCTTTTAATAATTTTGTTTTACCAATGACCAACAATTTTTACCGCCTTCGATAAACTGCAGAATTCTTGGTCCTGCAAAAATTTGGTTGTCGATAACGAAGTTGCAAGAGTTCCTCACTTGTTTGTGTAGGGTTGGCTTGTAGGATCGGACACTTACTTCCTTAAGCCTGATAGCTTCTTTAAACTCAGGACTTTTCTTTGCGTTTAATATTCTGTTAGGAATAAAAGCACGCATCCCTAGAAGAATCAAATTTGTCACTATCGAGGAAGCATAGTGACCAGTTAAAGGTACGGAAAAAATTATTCAGGCCATCCCAGTTGGCTTTCTCGCGTTCAAACAAAATTGATTTTTAAAATGATTACTGTATTTCCTTATTATGCACGTATCTCTTTTTTAAATCAAATTCTTTTGGGAGTGTTCAAGGCTTTTATTGACTTAATCAACTAACTTTTAGTCAAAGGAAAACCATTGAACTACAAGCTGTCCACACCACACCAAGCAAGCTTAACTACCAATTGAAAATTTGTCAAACTTTTTGAATAAATGATCAATCCCGTTGATCCGGTTGACTGACTTAGTCAATGCTATGAACGTCCCCATTGGTGTAACACTAAACATTAACAATAACATAACTTATCTTATTTTATCGAATACAATTTTATAAATTCAATATCCGACTATTCATATTCATGTGGTGGTTTTACTTATGCATCAGACAAAGCAGCAACACCAGGCAGTGTTTTGCCTTCTAGCAATTCCAAAGAAGCACCACCACCAGTAGAAACATGAGAAACTTGTGATTCGGTTCCCCATTTGGCGCAACACGAAGCCGTATCTCCACCACCAATAATGGAAACACACCCAGCTTTTGTGGCAGCAACAACAGCATCCATTACAGCCTTGGTGCCGTTTGCAAAGTTGGGGAATTCAAATACGCCACTTGGTCTGCAAATAAAAAGGATATTAATGGATTTCTAAAACCATTTATATTTATATATTTATAATAACCCGTTCCAGACGATGAGCTTTGCGCGGCTAATAGGAGCAGCAAAGGCAATACGTGACTTTGGTCCAGCATCTAAGCCCATAACTCCATCAGGGATTCCAGACTCAACGGTAGCTTCACTGACGGCTGCATCTTCGGCGAACTTGTCACCGCAAATGAAGTCCACAGGCAAATGCAATTGAACGTTGTTTTTCTTGGCCTTCTCAACAAGTTTCTCAACAATCTTGGCACCCTCTTCGTCGAACAAGGAGTTTCCAATCTTCATATTGTTAAGAACTTTGAGGAAGGTGAAAGCCATGCCACCACCAATGATCATTTCGTCTACTTTGTCAAGCAAGTTCTCAATCAATTGGATTTTGTCGGCGACCTTGGCACCACCTAGGATGGCTAAGAATGGATGTGGTGGATTGTCAAGAGCCTTAGAGAAATACTTCAACTCCTTGTTCAGGAGCAAACCGGCAGCGCGTTGGCTAAAACCTTCACCCATCATCGAACTGTGTGCACGGTGGGCAGTTCCGAAAGCATCGTTGATATAGACGTCACCCAACTTTTGAAGACTTTCGCGGAAAGTCTTGACCTTAGCTGGGTCGGCCTTGACTTTGGCTCCGTTAGCGTCAACGCCTTTACCTTCTTCCTCGAGATAGAAACGAACATTTTCCAAGAGGATTACCGAGCCAGCTGGTGGATCTTTGCATTTTTCCTCCACTTCAGGGCCGACACAATCGTTTAGGAAAGTAACATCCTTGCCTAAGAGTTTTTTTAGCTCATCGGCCACAGGTGCCAGAGTGTACTTAAGGTTTTTGTTGCCATCTGGACGGCCCAAATGGGAGGCAAGAACTACTGATTTAGCACCTTTGTCAAGAGCATATTTCACACTGTCTAAAGCAGCTACAATTCTTTGGTTACTTGTTATTTTACCCTCTTTGATTGGGACATTAAAATCAACTCTGTGAATAAGAATTGAAAAAAAATAGAACGTGAGTAAAAACTTTCGGCTTTAGGTGATGTAAGGATGTATTTTGTGTTTACATACCTCATAAGCACACGCTTTCCAGCGAGATCCAAGCTCTCAATGCTGAGTTTGTTCAGTGCCATTTTTAGAAATAAATTTAATCAATTACAAATTAAAGAATTTATTTAAAAAATGTATTTCTTCAGAATCCGCTGATGGGTCCGGTTTTTTGCGGTTGAATGTCAGTAGAAGGTCAGATTTGAAACATCAGCCCAGGGTTGGTAAGAGGTGACAGTTTTTTTTTGCAAAAACTAGGGTGTGTTCAAAAAGTAAAATTGATTAAAGGCAATTGCACACTTCAGCGATTTTTTTCAACTGTGCGAACATTTCTGTATTTAATAGAATTTTATTAATGTCAACGTTCTCCGCAGCTTGTGGTCATTAAAAAAAAGAAAGATATTCCCTTTGGATTTAAAAAAAGCCTCAACTTTCCTTTAAGGGAGCACGAATTTTAATACGTGGATACTTTTATTCGATAGATTAGCACTTTTTAGTAACAAATATCACAATTTTAGAGGGAGGAAACACTTCTATCTATTTTTAATTCATTTTTGAAATTCTTAAATTCCCATATAAAATGCATACGAAAACGGCTTCTCTTTATTTAAGTGTTACCAGTAGTATGTGTAAAATTGGGTTTATCCAAAAGTTTTTTAAATCAAAAAGAAACGTTGCACATACCCAACCTTGCACCTTCTTCAAATCCTATAGTGAGCCCAAGCTTTGTAAGAAAAAAATTAGGTTAAAACCGAGAAAGAATTTTATTTTATGATTTAAGGGTGATTCCTAATTCTAATATTTTAATCCTGTTCTATTGAGACCCATACCTAACTGTAAAAAAAATTTCAAAATTATACGCGTGCTCCCTTAAAGGAAAGTCGCCCCACAGTTAATACCGATCAAAATGCATTAGGGGTATTCACGATCCGTTGCAACATATTTTGTAAAATTTCAAAATTTAATTTTTGTTTTGCAGATCGTGAATGCACTTTTTCCATTGCGTTGCAAAACCACTTTTGGGTGCGTTCACATTGGGAACTTTCACATTTGTATCCTTCGGGTTAAATTCATTGGCCCAAAATTATAGACGCTTTGATACCAAACTAAAATACATAAAATTTGGCACTATTATTAAAAGTGTAGTTCTTCAATTATAGACGACTCAAACATTGACTTTCTCTTAGTGTGAAACTAGATTTTTAATAACAGGTATCCCCTGCGTTATTTTTTAGTGTGAAACTAAAAACTCTCAGAGAAAATGACGGCTCGCTCTGACAAAACGCCATTTTGAAAATATAAATACACACAAACCCTGCCTAAATCGAATAACAACAAAATTCCCTAAGGTTCTCTAACTTTCAAATTTGATTTTAACTATTGCAGGATTTTGTTGTTTATAATTGAGAAAAACTTAGTGGAGAACTAAACATTTTAAGTAGTGTGAAGTCAATGTATTAAAAATATGTTGTCTATAATTTTGCGCCATTGCTTTTGTTGTAATTAGCATTGTAAAAGTCAGCTGATAAACAACTGATGGAAAAACATATCGAGACGGAGAAAATCCAAAGGTACATATCTTAAAATGTGTTGGACACTTTTATGTCTGAAAGTTCCTTGATTATGTAATGAACAGTTGTCTGTTTTTCTCTTTTGCTTTGAATTTTGAGAGCTAACCTATGTGGTTGGGTTTGTTCGGGTATCCAAAACTGCAAACCAAGTAAAAATGTGAACTCAGCAATTTTGTAAGAATGCTATTTTGTGAGTAGTCAAATACACAAAAGCAAATTTTACACCGTTGTATTTTTCTGTTGCAAAAGGCTTAGGGTAAAGTAAATTACAGTCATATATTTTGTTGTTGGAGTGCAAGAAAATCTTTCTCTTTTGCACTTGCTCGATTTTGTATTCTATCAAGCAGTTGAAGCGATGTTTTCGGAGCACTTGCCCAGAGGTGAAAGTTATACTTGAGTTTAGGGCGTATAAACGCTTTATAAATTGTAGCCAGATTAGAAGGGGGAAAATACTTCTTACACCGATACAGAAAACCTAAGCACTTAGCAGCATTTTTAGCGATCACATATGTGGTCGTTCCAACGGAGGTCTTCGTTGACACACAAACCGAGTACTGAGAACTTTTCCGTTTCTTCGATGTAAGTGCCATTCATGGACAATGGTATTGGGGTATGTATATATATGTATGTATATGTATATAAAGAATTCAAACTTTTCTTCATTATTAGTTGAAGATGTTTTCGAGTTCTTATGTGTAGATACCAGTATCATAGTAGTTCTTGTCATTAAGTCGAAGGCTAATGAAATTGACGGAGTGCATCTTTTGTCCATCAAGGCCATACCACCGGTGATTTTACTTTATATTACCCTTTTTTTTTGCACTATACTAACGACTGGTATTTTTCGGAGACAGTGAATATCGGCTAAAATAATGCCTATTGCAAAAAACCGTACAGGTCATGATCTGAGAACTGTTTCTATTCTTTCGTTTCTTTCTTGTGTTTGAAAGAGTTTTTCAAATCAAAGAGCAGCTCATCTTGGAATGCATAATATACCTTCCCCTGTTTAGTCTGGCTTTGATGAAAAGCATAACTGTATCTCTACCGTTCTTAACATTGTTGATAATATAAGACAGGCCCTATACGATGATCATGTTACATTTCTTGTTCTTCTCGATTTTTCCAAGGCTTTCGACTCTATTGATCATTCCATACTACTATACATAAGTTGTGTATAAGTTTTCAACTTCTGTTGTCAACTTATTATCATCTTATCTTCTAAATAGAAACCAAACCGTTTTGTGGCGGGCCACAATATATCAAGGCTTCTACCTTCAATAAGAGGAGTCCCACAAGGATCTATTCTTGGTCCCCTGATTTTCACCCTCTTAACTTCCATCAACTATTTCATCATCTAATATCCAAAATATACGCGACGATGTTCAATTGCTTAAAAGAATCAACTGTAATCTAGAAAACAATTCACGTTGGTCAGATAGAAACCGATTGTTTTTAAATCCGTGAAAGTCCAAATGCATCGTAGAGAGTATAAACCATTTGAGTCTTTTCTAATTCTCAGTTATAACTATCAAGAATTCCCCAATTCAATATGTTGAAACATTAAAATGTTTAAAATTAGGAGTCTTGTTTAATAGAAAATTAACATGAGAGGATCAAATGAATGCTTAAGTAGGCATACTTTATGGGATATTGAATGTTTTGGCTCTCACAGAATTTTCCCCTTTCAGGAACACGCTCAATGCTGGTCAAACAAAACGCTAGTGGTAAGAATATTAATATTTTATTGCGACAGTTGTGAGGTTTTTAGCAACTACGATGTGGTCAGCCGCAGAAAAATTAATGTTGCGTTCAACAACATCACACGTTACATTTACATATAATGTAAAAGATATGAGCATACATATCTAATTTTTCAAGGCAAATTTTTGGCATTTCATTTGATCATTATCTTCACTTTAGAACTCTTATATATATATTTATATACTAAATAGGTCTATATGTTTACTGTCCAAAACTACGAATTTCTATCGAATTTAGACCAATTTAGCCAAATCCTGTTTGTTTAAATACAAATTGAGAGAGAGAGCTCACGAGAGAGAAAATTATTTCCCCTTCCTGCCGAATTTAGCCCAAGAAATTTCTTTGGACAGAAATGGGAATTCTGTCAAGTAACATTTTGTCATAACAAAAAAAAAATTTTTATTTTGTATGTGGCTCACGCTCACATTATGTATATACTTCTGAAAAGTTTCAAAAAATTCAACAAAAGTTTAAAAATAACAATGGAACAAAAAAAAAATACTTAATTGCAGTTTTAATAAATCACAACACAAATCGGATAATTTTGTTTTCTTTACTATATTTTTTTGTTGACGTTTTAAAAACTGGGTAGATTTGTTGTTCAACGCGTTAGTTTACTTTTTTGCAGTTTCAACATTCTCAGAGAGATTATCATCCCCACTCTTTAAATGTTGGCAGTCTGTCCAAATTTGCTTAAAAAGTAAACATACTGTTTAGTTTTGGCCTGGGTTTCGGCAAAGGAAACTCAATCAAAATTCCAAAATAATACAACACATCTCTTTATTTTATGAAACACAACGTATTTCAGTTTAAATAACAGCAAATTTAACTTATTCCACTTATTCACAATTCAAATACGTTTTTATACTCCAACACTTTTTATTTAATCTCAATTCAATCACTTTTTACTAACTCTTCCAGTTGTTACCAATTCCACTTTTAAAATAAGCTAAACTCTTAATGCCATCTACTCTTGTAATTATACAAACTTACTGACTTCTGGAAGCTTCCGTCTGGTTCTGGCACAATCGAAGCTGTGGAACGCTTTGCAACGTCCTTAGTTAGTGACCTAGTGAGGCATAGTTTCGGAAGGATTTACTTTCTCATTTCCGGTCTAACTAAGATAGATTGTACACTTATCATTAATGATGAAACATGATTAAATGGAGAGAATAAAAATAAAGAATAAAGAATATTTTTTTTTTAGATTTAACTTTTCTAAATTAATGAATGTAAAAACTTATAATTTCAAATAGTATGAACGTATGTGTATTTAAACATTTCACTATGTGTCTTTCTTTGTTTTGAATCACTTCTCAAGTCTTAAACTATGTATATATATAAGATTTTGTATCTTACTGTATAAGCAAACCGAACTAAAAAAAATTCAAAAATAAACAAATAAACTAACAAATTAAGATTTAGTTTCATCTATGTATCCGTATAATTAGATGAAATAAGGCCCCAAAAATGGAGTACTTTTTCATAATGAAATAAAACCATATTCTTCTTTATGAAATTACGCCCTAGAAAATTGAAAAAGACCCCCAGAAACGAAATTAAAGAAGACCCCAATTAAAAAAAAAAAAAAAATTTAAAAATAAAAAAACCTAACACACTTAGACTAAACTAGTTTTGCATTTCTTGAGATTTTATTTCCCTATCAGTATGAGATAGGTATGGGGAGGCTTGCTGCCCCCTGCAACCCCCCTGATTGGCTCACTATAGGATTTGGAGTATGTGCGAGATTGGGTTTATGCAAAAGTTCTTTAAATCAAAAAGAAACGTTGCACATACCCAGCCCTGCACCTTCTCCAAATTCTATATGCAGGGGGGCAGCATGCCCCCCATACCTTCTTCATACTAACATTTATCAATGTAGGACTTACCTTTAAATTTGTTGTTTGTGCTTATACTGGCATATTTACATATTTTTGTGGGCTTTTTTCATAATGAAATCTAACCCCAATTCTAAAAATGAAATTAGGCCCCAAAAAGTGAAATTACACCGCAAAATCAAGATTTTTTGTTGTTGTATTCTTAATATATTTTGGGGCCTTATTTCATTTTTGTTTTTGGGGCCGTTTTGTCTGGGGCCTTATTTCGCACCGCCAGATGAATAATCTCACAATCTTTTTGAAACTTTGAAAACCCTACGTACATAATGCATGTATGTATGTACCTACGGATATTTCATTAAATCAGTTTCACACAGAATTACAGGTGAAGTTTTATCAGTGGCAGTTAAGTTGAGATTTATTTATGATCAGAGACATTTAACTGACGGCTGTTATCTTATTTGAAGATGAAGATTCACATCCAGAAGATTTCTTCAATTTCATTTTAACTTGTGATTAAAAAAAACCAGTTTTCTTAATTATACCTTTTAATTGAATAATTTAAAAATCGGTAATAATTAGAACGTTAAAATGCCTGACAATACAATACCCATCAGGGAAGAGATGCGCAGATCTATTTCCATGCCAGTTAAACCCAAATATTGTGAACAAGATCCTCTTAAGCGTTCTGAAGAAAAAGAAATTCTTTACGATCATAATGATGACTACGACAGTCAGGATTCAGATGAATTCTTGGCACCCATTAACAGACTGAAGCCGTAAGTTTAAAAGTGTGATTTTCTAGGATATCCTTATGTTATAAGGAAAGGGAAATTGAAAATGTTTCAAATGTTTTTAGAGGAATGGGATTTGGGATGATTTCGAGAACATTTTGTAATGATTGAAATCAAACTTATACTTAATGCTGTTTCTTAGTAATTAAGTTTAAATGGCGATGTAAAAAATTATCTAAAATGTTTTATTTCATAAATAGACGAAAGTTATTCAAGTTTGCTTAAAATTTAAATTTCAGTGGTCATTGGATTGGCAGCACTATAGAACTTAACATTGATTTGAAAAAACACTGTGAGTTTTTATAATTATTGATCAATTTTTTGGTAAATATATTGTAATTAATTTTGTAATACTAAATTTAGACTTATGTAGTAATCGCAAGCCTACATATCGCGTAGTTGAGCAAAACGGCAGTGAAAACGTAAAGTTTTTAAAAGTTCCAGAAAAATCTTGGAGATATTGCAAAGATTTTGTGACGACTTTGGTAAGTTGTTTTATGCCGCATTGGTATGTTAAAGTATTTGTATTTTTACACAGATTTGTGATTCAGAAGATAAACTATACAGACACATAGTAATATATAATATTTTATATTATTATTTGTGATGCAAATGCTTTTGGTTTCTGGGTTTTTGCTATGTTTAATCGGGTTTCAGCGGGTTTCTGATATATTTTGTAAAAGATACTGATTTAGCTCAAGTTTTATGGTAACAGACAATTTTTCAAAAAAAGGACACTGTGGCGTATGTGTAACATTCAAAAATGAAAATGGTAATAATCGATGTAATTTGATCCATTCTATAAGATAATATTAAAAACTATTATTAAACATGCTAGATTTTGCCCTTGGTCAAAATTGGGAATGAATTGTCAAATCTAAGTTTGACAGCGTAGGGCTTTTACCATAGCATATTCATTGTTCGAATATTTTTATTTTCCTATAGAACTCGAGGATTTTTTTAAATTTTTCATTGCTTAAATTTCTATACGAACATTTCAGCTCTATCACAGGTCCCGTCGTAATAGAATCGTACTACGAATCCCGAAAAAAGTAATCACTGCTCCAGTCGTAACGAAAATTTTCGTAAGAAATTCGGAGTTCGTGGAAATTGGTATCACTAAATCCGAACGAATAGAATATTTTATTGATTTTTCTACGAACAGTTATTTTACTCGGATGTCGTTTGAAACAGTTCGTTAGCACGCATTTAAAAGAAAAATATAAGTATTTTCAGTTTAAAGAAGAACAAATATTTAACAAAAAACTCAACAGCGAATATGAACAGAGCCCAATTCCAAAGGTTTTTGGATATGCTCTAAGAAAGCCATACATTGTCCAGGGATTGTGGTGGACTGAATTAAATAATAATTTTAGTATCCGTTTTCTCCACGCATTTTCTTGATTTATTTCATAATAGCAATCGCAATTGAATCCTTTTCAGATAACTTTTTTCAAAACGCAATTGAAATACATATACACAATAAAAGTGACATTTTGTTTTGCTTTTCACATTTTGACACAAATCAACTGATTCCGAAAGTTCGAAAAGAGGTTTGGATAATGGCTGATTCCGTTCGGAGTTTGTATTTTGATTTTTTTCGAATTCGGGGCGTAGCGTTTCGTTCAGGAATTTCCTACGAGGGAATCTGTGATAGACTGATTATAAGAACTCGATTTTTCGATTTGTGTATGCAATACACAAATGATACACAAATCATTTGTGTGTGCCGATTTTGGTTCAGTTGTGTATTTTTGTTTGTGTTTTTTTTTTGACAGGACTACAAATTTATGCACAAATATTTGTATATACAAATCGTTTGATCTAAGGTCTAGGACTACACTCTAGTTATTCGCAAAAACATTTGTTTCAGTCAAAATAATTCTAGACTTAACCCTGAGATAATTTTTTACTTCTTTTCTTATTTCGAAAATTATTTTAATGCAATGAAAAACTATCCAAAATACGGAAAATCCCCCTTTCATGATTTCATGAAGCACAACATTTAAAGGTTTCCCCTTATGGGCACGCTTGTAGCTTTCACACGTTAAATCAGTGTCATCGTGATGGTGTGTGAAAAAGAGGACTATATCTTCATCTCGGGACTACAGAATATGCTTCTTGAATTTAATGTCGAACAGTGTCTTTAATATACTCTGTTGAATTTATATTTTTAATACAGACAAGAGTGCTTTCAAACACACGGCTACCCGCTGCCATTTGCATCCGACTCAACTTAAGCGATTGCCTCTGAAATAAAAAAACAGAACCCCTGGGTTATATTGAAATATTTTTCGTAATATTTCATAAGCCCACGTACATTCCACCATGACCTGTCTGCTCCCTGGCTGTGAGGTTAGGAGACTTATCGCCAACTTGCCTCTCGCAGAGTTACCATCATCAGTTAATGGAGATTATAATACTTTTTTCTTTGGTTTTTCCTATCGAGCTTACAGAATTGAAGCTTTCTTAGAGCTTTGGGAGCATATATTTTAAGTTTGAGGAAAAAGGTGGTCTCGCTGCATGTTTTTCTGTCTCCATCTTGGACACGAACGTTTGGTTCGTGTACAAGATAAGGTAATGTGATTCAAACGTAAAGCTAAAGTAAATGTAACGTAACATAGCCAAATTCGAAGTGTGATTGTGTTTTAGCTATAATAGTTAGCTCACAATCCCGAAAAACTAGAAGAAGGTAAACTTGGATTTTTGAAGAATTAAGACAAACTAATATATGTAGTTCATTCGACATGTAGTTTTAGGTCGAAACTCAATGAGACTTAAGGATAATGTTTAGGGATAGCTAACCAACATTTTATCAAGTTTTGGACCTCGTAGACCCTGTTCAAAAAAAAAAAATGGCGGTTAGAAAAAATGTGACTACAAATTTGCCTTAAAAATACCAAAAACTGCAGATGTTTACCTCCTTCCTTCTGTTATACTCGAATTATAAGACGCAGTTTGATTTGATTTTTGATGAATGGATCAGGTAGCTGAACTCAAAACCTATCTGACAGTGTGTAAAATACCTCATCCAGGACCTCTTAATAACGAGATATAAGCGGATTGAAGGGCCGCATTGATATTTTAATGGACTTAAAAAAATGTACTTAATATTGTTTGTCGAAAAAACGCATAGTTTATGACTTTTGGAGCAAAAAGAGAAAAAAATTCAAAATCCAAGAGTGCTGCGCAGCGAGCACAAGGTTTTTGCAAGTTGCAAATTTGGATTAACACTACTCCAACTGGTCCATACAACATACCAAAAATTCAGAACTACATTAAGTTTTTCGATTTTAGCCTTTTTTAGTGACGATTTCTACTGGGCTATTAGGACAGTTCAGTGCTCAAATTGTTTCATAATTAGTATATAAGAGAGCTTTAAGCGTTGCTGCTCAGAACGTTACTCTGTTCTCCAAGACTCTGATTCAGGGCTCAGCACATCAAAGCTAAAAAAGAAACGCCTTATGTAATAATTGTTATAGCACTTTTTGAAAATCTGGGTTTTTAATCTATGTTCAGACGATTTTTTAGGTCTTCATTATTGCACGTGGTTAGTAGTCGGATGGGGGACTGTCCCAAACCAAATACATGCTGTTGATATGTGTTCACAATTCCCGTTTTAGCTTCGGTTTCACTGAAGTGTACCGGGTACAACCATGGGATCTCATACATCTTATCACAATGTCGCTTTAGCGTCCACTTTACGTTTGGTTCATGTAGAAGACAACGTAACGTAAATCAAACTGAAAGCTAAAAGTAGACAGTGATTGAATTTTTGTTCGCTTTGACAGAGAAAAACAAAAACAGAAATTTGGAAAATTTCACTTTAAGCAAACACGGACCGTCTGACACTATGCTTCAGATTTGACTTCGGTCACGTTACGTTGCATACCATTTCCAAACTTTGATATTCAGAAGTTTTTAACTAATGTGCCCAGAATGTATATATGTAGTTATTCATTTCATTGAGTTTTAGAAGTAAAGGGTGTTTTTTTTAGAGGTATAGAACTTTGAAATGGAATAAAACAAAGATCTTGGAAGCCAATTCACGGGTCCGCAACGTGAAACTATGCTGTTACCAAACTTTTCCTTCAATAAATCAATTGTGGCACGAGCTGTGTGACATGTTGCGCCGTCTTGTTGAAACCACAGCTTCTAAACATCATGTTCAATTGATGAACGAAAAAGCCAGTAATCATGGCTCTATAGCGGTCACCATTGACTATAACAGCATCGTAAAATGGACGTAGGCGCGATACGTATTTCGAAGAGAACCATGATTTTCAAAATAAATTTGCACAATTTGAAAGAGTTGTTCAGGCGTCAGTCTATTCATGTTGAAATGCCAAACCAAATTAAAAATAAATCACTTGACAGCTGACAAAATGGCCGCCAGTTAAAATAGTGTTGCCAACTTAAAATTCTATATCTCTAAAAAACACAACTCAGAAATCTTCTTGCGATAATTATATTGGCATTAAACATACTTCTTTGTTCGTTTAATTTTTTTTAGATCGAATTAGAATGGAAATATACAATCGCAATGTTTATTGGAAGTTTCTTATTAAGTTGGTTCTTCTTCGCAGTTTTATGGTACTTGGTAGCTTATGCCAATGGAGATTTGACTTTTGACGAAATAACTGGTAAGCGTTTGGGAAAAGGCAGAGAGCCTTGCGTTATTGGTGCAACCACGTTTGTTGGTATGCTACTGCATAGCATTGAAACACAAACCACTGTTGGCTTTGGTGTCAGAACTCCGAGTGCAGATTGTCCTGAAAGTATGTTTGTATTCATAATGCAAATAATTGCATCTATTGGAATAGAAGGCGCAATGGTCAGTATAATCTACGCTAAAACTGCTCGACCAACAAGACAACTGGCCAAAATGAGATTCAGCAATAAGGCTGTTGTAAGTCAGCCATTGAATTCGTATGAATGAAAGATTTTAAATACAAATATATTTGTCTAGGTATGTTACCGAGATGGAAAACTATGTCTGATATTTAGGGTATGTGATCCTAGAAAGCAACAGGTTATTGGAACTAAAATTCGAGCTTATGTTCTTATAAATAGAGTGTAGGTCTATTGACGGTTTGTTTTACTGCTTTCATTTGAATTTCAAATAATTTCAGAACAACTGAAGGAGAATTGTTAAAAACTCACGAAGAATTAAAGCTTGAATGCAATGGAAATTCTTTGATTATGTGGCCAGAATGCGTTTGTCATGTCATCGACAAAGATAGTCCATTTTGCAACTTTCAGACTGCCAAGGATTTTAACAACGGCTCCTTTGAGATATTTGTATCAATTGTTGGGTGCTCGCCGGCTACAGGCCAAGTGACAGAAGAAAGAAGTTCGTATATATCAAAGGAGGTTTTCTGGGGACAACGATTTGTCAACATCATCATTTATGATTCTCGAAACGATAGATATGTTGTTGATTATGCTAACTTCAATACAACAATATCAGTTGATATGAATTGTCGTGCAATTGAGGATGAAAAATTTAACTAAAAACGCTCAACAAATTTACGTTGCTTTCTTTGTCAGAATTGTTTTTTGTATACATAAATATTTAATAAATCATGTTTATGTTTGTTAACTGTACATTGTTTTTATTAACTTAATTGGCATACAAATAGCCCAAAAGTTTGAATAAATAGATTAAAAACAATCTTCAAATATTATGTCAAAATCCGGTTTTGTATACATAACCAAATAGATTGTTATTATATATAAAATAAATAATATATTACTTAAAATTTAAAAAAAAAACATTTTGTTACTCAAAATACGCCTGACTGCAACTCTTTTGCCATATATTTCACTACAAATATAATTTGAAACATAAAAATCTAAAATATCAAAATATGTAATTATTTTTAAAACACCCTGTTTCGAAATAAATCTAATAAGATAATTCTTGTATCCATTATTCCACAATTAAATTATTTTACATCTGCCCCCGTGCATATTGCAGTTCGCAGTTCCGGAGATGAATCTTTATCAGTGGCAGTTGAGAAATTAAATACAATCCATGATCCATTCAACCGAAATGCTTAAATTGTGTGACGTTCAAGTTTAACTGCGTTCACTTTGTTGCTTTCAATTAGAGCTGTAGTTGCGATAAGTTCGGCCCCAAGTGAGGAGGTTTAGTGGTGGTTTAAATACATTTTTTGAACGACTTTAATTAGTCAAATACTAATAATGACCGAAGATGTTCTTATACATGGAGAAGAGCTGCGAAGAACTGTTTCGATGCCAGTTAAACCACGCTATTGTGAACCAGAGTCTTTAAAAAGATCCGAAGAAAAAGAAATACTTTACGCCGATGATGACGAACATCAATACAATAGTCAAGATTCATGTGCATTCTTAGGACAGGTCGATAAATTTAAGTCGTAAGTCAAAACAAAGATAATTGAAAATATATTGCTCAACTAGAACGCACGTACTTGCTCTAAAGAGTATTTATGTATATCGTGGAATACTTTTTGAAATGTAGTAAAGGATTTTCAACGTTTGTATCGGAAATTTTGTGTGAGTTTTAATTTTGCCATCATATAATTTTTTTTATTAATGTTATGTTATACTATGTATGTATATTTACACAGTTTTCTGTGAACAAAATGTCTTTTAACTTCCTTAAAATTCCTTTTCAAAATCGATCGATCAGTTCTCGAAAAAAACGGCTGGTAGAGCAATTGAGAGCCGTGTGGCTAGGAATATCAAAATCAGATACATATTTCCAATAAACTAATCTGTGATCATTTTTTATGAAGTGCTAAATTTAAAGCCAAAAGAAAATAAATGTGATTCTAAAAATATAATACAAAAAAATACATCTTATTGAATAGAAAGAAGTCTGCAATGAATGTCTTGAAACCAGTTTCAAGACATTCGTTTTATTTGAAGTACATTTCATTACTGTACTGACAGCTTGAAATGGGTACGTTAAACTGAGTTTTAGTCAACTAACTACTTTTTAGTCAGAGTGAATCCATTGAAAGACAAATTGACACCAATACATTTTAAAGTTAGCCAAGAAATCTTCACTAATTTTTTGGCAAAATGTTTAACTAAAAGTCAACTAACTTTTAGGGCTAATTGACCAATCAGAGGTGCGTTGACTGACTGCATGTAAAATAAATAAATCACCTGACATTTCATTACTCTATGAGTTTGGTACCCATTTGAAACCAAACACTTAGTGAAGTGTACTTACAAAGAACGGGTATTCGAAAATGGGTATTCACAAAAAACAGTGTACTCACTATATACCAAATTTTCGTTTACTTGCTTTTGTTTCACGTCAAAGTAAAGGTAGTTAAACGACAGATTAATAAATTATGGCTGTTTAGAAAGCCAACAGATTAAGACATAATATATGTATGTGAAATGAAACAAACAAATTTAATTAATTTCTTATAAAAGTTTTTCCAGGGAGTTACAAATCTCAATTTGGGGAGAGTACGACAACTCCGGAAAAAATTGATACAAGTATTTTGTACTATGGGAGAGAGGGGCTATCTCGCCCTGTTTAGGAGGTAGGGGCGATTTTCGAAAAAAATGTCGTGAATAGAAAAATATATATTAAATAACAACGGCAACACTTAAAATACATTACTATAACGGTTTTACAAGCCAGAAATCTGTTCTTAACAATGCAAAAACGGAGCTGGAATACGGAGCTGCATGCGTATTAGCTGTCAAACGAGGACAATGCCCACAATGGCGCTGTGCAGTTTTTTGACATAAGTCAGATATCAGCCCATTTATTATAATACCTTGTTTACATTGCTTCTTTGTTTCTTCTTTTTTTGGCACAAAAACGAATTGAATGAAAATTTAAAAAAATGTTAGGGTTGAGCTTTGGCATTTCTCCTTAGCGAAAAGAAAAGAAAGAATGCTAGCACGGACTAAAAACAGGAGTTTTTATACTCCCAATGGGCCTCCGCACACGAGACTAGTTCTGCCGGAATGAAAACCAGTTTCACTCCACTGTTCGACTGCACACGAGATGAATTATGCTGGAAGAAAATTTTGTATACATGAACCATATTTCAATGTGTTTGTATTTATGTGCAGTCCTCATAATGAAAAGTTGTGTGTGTATTAGTTTACCTTTTCGTTCTTCCACTCCAAACCAGGTAAAAGATTTTCTGCCGTCCCGTCTGCACACTCCGCTTGTCTCTCCTGAAAACTACTCCTACCCCAGGAAGAACTAGACTCATGTGTTTATATAGATATATGAAATTATTGGAAATCTGGATAATCAAGATCAGTGTAAACATCAACGTAAGTGTTTGTCCAAAAGAAGAATGAAGGTTCTCCTTTTTCGTTTTTTTTTGTGCTATAATTCCAACTAGATAGGTTTTCTTTCAAAATTTGAAAAAAAAAACAGTCAACCATTCTTCATATGTCTCATCAGGAAGAAAAGTAGCCCAGAAATTTCAGGATACCTTTGAATTTTCTCGCTGTTTCCATATGTTCTACAATCAATTTTTAAAGTTCTTATTTTTAGACTAGGTCAAACATTTTCTTTTTCAAACGAGAAACATCAAAGCTCAACCCTTAAAATATTAAAACTTTCACTCTTCCATTCATTACTTCTTTCCACTACTGATATACACCTTTTACAATTTTTGTAAAAATAATAATGAAGAAACTACCGAAAATAGGAATGATGTAAACGTACCTTATCAAAGATCTTTCAAATCAAAATAAATGGATAACAAAATAATGGATAACCTATATTTAATACATTAACTTCACACTACTTAAGTGCTGCACTACTTAAGTTGCCCACAGTTATAAACGGAAACCATTGTACTATTTAAAATCTAGTTTAACACGTTGAGAACTTTAAAGAATTGTGTTCTTCTTATATTTAGGCAGTGTTTTGTGTTAAGTTAAATTTACAAAATGGCGTTTTGTGAGAGTTGTCATTCTCTCAGAGAGTTCTTCGTTTTACACTAAAAAAATAATATAGGGATTTTCTGTTATTTAAAATCTAGTTTCACACTAAAAAAAATAATACAAAAAACCATACTTATAATTTTAGTACCATACTTTATTTGTTTTAGTTTCATATTGAAGCGTATATAATTTTGCGCCGTTGTATCTAATGCGGATTCTAAGAACTCGTTCAACATTTTTAACTATTCATCCATTTTTTTTTACTTTTATTATGACAATACTTTTCAAAACCACAACAAATTCCAAATGAAATGCAAACTTCGGTCATATTTCTAGTGCAAACCGGTGTAAATATTGCTAAAAACCAAGAATTCTAAAGTGATCTAGATAAAAAAAATTACCTTGCCACATTAAAATTACTATCAAAATGCAAATGAACAAGTAAGATTTTAATATTTTGTATCCTCCTTTACTAGTTACCACATCACACTATCACTCTTAACTTACCCATCGACCCAACGGTAGTTAGTTCTTAGTTTTACATTTTGTGTCAAAAAAACGAAACGGATCCATTTGGTCACCTCTTTTCATCGCATGCGGCAATGTCACCGGATTCGTTGCCGCAACGCACACAACGGATTCTATGGGTCGGGCCCTTTAACCCAGAATGCACCACGAGGAGGTATAATTGCAAACACCAAACTCACACATATCACACAAATCCTATAGTGAGCCCAAGCAGGGGGGTTGCAATGCATATATCTCACTTTTTAAACGCCGCCGTAATGCTGGCAATGCAAGCAAATTAAAAATATCTCAAAAAAGTACTTTCAGTTATTCTCAATTTTCTCAAGAATATGAGCATTGATCACAGAAAGAATATTTTATTTTTCATTTCACAATTTTTAACAAAATTCATTTAGATTTTTTACGTTTTTTTTATCAAAATTTTGAGTTTTGAATGCGAATATTTTGAAAACTATTGACACAAATAGATTAATGTAAATGTAGTATTCAAGAACAGTTTCTGTTTTTTTTAAACCGTCATTGTAATATATTTTAAGATGTGCCGTTGTTTTTAAATAATTATTTTTCCACTTAAGTTATTTTTTTCGAAAATCAACCCTATCTCTGAAACGGAGCCAGAAAGATTCCTTCTCCCATAGTAAAAAAAAAATGCTTGTATTAAACCCTCTACAAAAAACATTTCTGAAATGTTTTTTAAATATTTCTGAAATGTTTAAAGCGTGAAACAGATTGAACCAGCGACAGGACCAGCACCGTCAACAGTAAGCAGCACGCTGACCAGCAAAATAAATTGAAACACATTGCTACCAGCACCAGCATCGTCTTCTTACTTCTGTTTGACACTTTGTGTCATAAAAAAGTATACGAAGTTTTCTTTTGCCCCTGAATTTCACTTGCTCAAAGTTGGTAGCAATGGAACAGCAACAGCAAATTTAGGACTTTGGTCTAACAACGCTGGTGACGTTGCTGGTGCTGGTCTAATCTAATTTGAGCCATTGAAATACATTGGTTCTAAATTAATGGCGGCCGTTGTTGCTGGTGCTGTTGGGTTGCTTGTTCAATCTGTTTCACGCATAACTACTAAAGCGCGAAACAGATTGAACCAGCAACAGCACCAGCACCGTCAACAGCAAACAGCACGCTGATCAGTAAAAGAAATTGAAACACATTGCCACCAGCACCAGCATCGTCTTCTTACTTCTTTTTGACACTTTGTGTTATAAAAAAAGTATACGAAGTTTTCTTTTGCAGTATGGTGCCTCTGAATTTAACTTGCGCAAAGTTGGTATCAATGGAACAGCAACAGCAAATTTAGGACTTTGGTCTAACGACTCTGTTGACGTTGCTGTTGCTGGTCTAATCTAACTTGAGCAATTGAAATACATTGGTTCTAAAATAATGGCGGCCGCTGTTGCTGTTGCTGGTTCAATCTGTTTCACGCATAAGAGAAACGTTTCTTTGGTGTGGACACACCTTTAAACATTTAGTTTTACATCTTTATTGTAAAAACACTGTGCGAGCATAAAGGAATAAAGGAAATGGCGAGAGAAAATCTCGCCTTGTAAACTTTTCCAAATTCGTGTTGTTTGGCTAGAAAAGAATTATCTGTATTTCAACGTACGTCCGAAATTGAGCTCAAGCGTGAACTGATAAGCATTCCGAGCAAAATGGGTATTACAGTTGAATTTTTTAAGGGGATGAATGCAGATGACTACTTCCAGTGAAGAAAAAGAACCGATGAAATGAGCAAAGACTTGAAACATTGGGTCGGTGTTTGATAAGGTTTCTATTTTCTATCAATCACGCTATATTTTGTAGTCTATTGAGCAAGTGTAGCGATGCTTGAGAAGCACCTGCCAAAAGGTGGGAGTAATTCTGGAGTTTTGGACTTACAAAAGCTTTATAAATTTTAACGTGATCAGAAGGGGAGAAAACTTCTTGTATCATAGAGAAAACCAAAGTACGTAGCAACATTTTTGGCGATCTCAATTATATGGTCGTCGCTTTTCGGATTTTCCACTGTTCGGTGAGATAAGCCAATAGAACGATTGCTGCGAAAGCCATACTGCCGGTCATCAAGAAGCTTTCGGCCTTCGGGAAATTTCTTAAGCTGCCGGTTAATCAGCTATTCCATGACCTTAGAATGAAAGGACATGTATGTTGTATAGTACCATATCACTCTGTGTTTTAAGTCATGTGGGTTTGACAGTAGGCCATGTCTGGTCGTGCTTATTATAGTTGGGCCTTAACAAGATGACTTAGCTTACTTCAATCGGGTTTCATAGCTGGCCATAGTTGTTCTCGTTTATCTGGCGCAACATTTCTTTGATATCATTCTCTTTTCTTATAACCGTTCTACGCTGTGACTATCGTTTCTCGAGTTTCGTTTTCCCTGTTGATCGTTTCGTAATTCGTAATATGGCCCCAGTATTTACTAATTAATTTTATTAAACCTTTTAAATAGTTTTCTCGAAAAAATCAACAAATTGTCTTTTTTCCGTAATCTGTAGAATTTTTCGGCAGAAAGCTAAAAATACATTACATTACATTTTAATCTACCTCCGTAGATAAATCTACGAAGTAGACACATTTACGAGCACTGGCTACTGAGGCCATCGGCTCAGACAATTACAAAGACAACACACAAGACGGCATTGATACAGGACAGAACAGAAGATAGAGAGAGGACGGGAAAACAGAAAACACATAACACATGTCAACAGCACGCAGTTGGTTTCGAGACGGTCCCCCATCTTTCCACTAACCACGCGCAACGATGCTTAATTTCGCTGATCTCACGGGAAGCGATGCTTTTACTTTTACTTTTAATTGATTTTTATTTTTCTTTTACTTATATCTACTTAAATGCTAGACAAAAATCTTAAAACTAGCTAAAACTATCATCTTAATTAACTTACTGGCCCTATGCGGGCGCTCTAAATTAATCTTTAACTTAATTTAATTGCCTTTCGGCCTAAAAATAACTTAAAATTATCTTATATATTACGGGTTTTATTTTTTACCCAGAAAAATAAAAAACTGAGTAATCTTTATCGTATTCTTAATCTATCTTAAACTACTTAAAAACTAACTTAAAATAAACTAAAGATAAACTTAAAATTACTTAAAATAAACCTAAAATACTTAAAATTACTTAAAATTAGAACAGCCACAGCAAGCTTTTTTTTGATTTTTGTGTTTTTATATTTTTTTTGTATTTTTTTGAAATTTTATAATTTTTTTTTTTTTTTTTTTTTTTTTTTTTTTTTTTTTTTTGGTGCCGCCGCAACTGCCCTACCTAACTAAAAGCTACAAAAGATATATGTAGTCGGCCATAGGCGATATTTCGTCTTTGCCGACTGAAAATTATCGGATTTTAGTTAAGCCACCAAAATTGGTGGACCTGATCTAGGGCTTCCTTCCGATCCCGATCGGGCACGGCCCTACTGAAACGGAGGTGCTCTGCTTCGCTCCCAGCGACTATGTCTCGGTCGTAGAGGAGCCGCCTATCGACTGTTCTGCGGCCGACGTGGTAGATCAACGGAATTGCCGATCTATCCTGAATCAGCCCTCGACTATCAAGGTATAGGAAAGCCTCGGGAGGGATAAAACCACTCGAACGTGTGCTTTCAAAATATTCATCTTGGGGGTAGTAAGCCCCGAAGATTTGTCCATTAGTTGAGGTCATCGCCCTTGCAATGTGCCCGCGAATGAGCTTAATTAAAAAGTTATCTATCCTGTTTGTATTGGCCCCACAAGAACAAGTAAGATTTTAATATTTTGTATCCTCCTTTACTAGTTACCACATCACACTATCACTCTTAACTTACCCATCGACCCAACGGTAGTTAGTTCTTAGTTTTACATTTTGTGTCAAAAAAACGAAACGGATCCATTTGGTCACCTCTTTTCATCGCATGCGGCAATGTCACCGGATTCGTTGCCGCAACGCACACAACGGATTCTATGGGTCGGGCCCTTTAACCCAGAATGCACCACGAGGAGGTATAATTGCAAACACCAAACTCACACATATCACACAAATCCTATAGTGAGCCCAAGCAGGGGGGTTGCAATGCATATATCTCACTTTTTAAACGCCGCCGTAATGCTGGCAATGCAAGCAAATTAAAAATATCTCAAAAAAGTACTTTCAGTTATTCTCAATTTTCTCAAGAATATGAGCATTGATCACAGAAAGAATATTTTATTTTTCATTTCACAATTTTTAACAAAATTCATTTAGATTTTTTACGTTTTTTTTATCAAAATTTTGAGTTTTGAATGCGAATATTTTGAAAACTATTGACACAAATAGATTAATGTAAATGTAGTATTCAAGAACAGTTTCTGTTTTTTTTAAACCGTCATTGTAATATATTTTAAGATGTGCCGTTGTTTTTAAATAATTATTTTTCCACTTAAGTTATTTTTTTCGAAAATCAACCCTATCTCTGAAACGGAGCCAGAAAGATTCCTTCTCCCATAGTAAAAAAAAAATGCTTGTATTAAACCCTCTACAAAAAACATTTCTGAAATGTTTTTTAAATATTTCTGAAATGTTTAAAGCGTGAAACAGATTGAACCAGCGACAGGACCAGCACCGTCAACAGTAAACAGCACGCTGACCAGCAAAATAAATTGAAACACATTGCTACCAGCACCAGCATCGTCTTCTTACTTCTGTTTGACACTTTGTGTCATAAAAAAGTATACGAAGTTTTCTTTTGCCCCTGAATTTCACTTGCTCAAAGTTGGTAGCAATGGAACAGCAACAGCAAATTTAGGACTTTGGTCTAACAACGCTGGTGACGTTGCTGGTGCTGGTCTAATCTAATTTGAGCCATTGAAATACATTGGTTCTAAATTAATGGCGGCCGTTGTTGCTGGTGCTGTTGGGTTGCTTGTTCAATCTGTTTCACGCATAACTACTAAAGCGCGAAACAGATTGAACCAGCAACAGCACCAGCACCGTCAACAGCAAACAGCACGCTGATCAGTAAAAGAAATTGAAACACATTGCCACCAGCACCAGCATCGTCTTCTTACTTCTTTTTGACACTTTGTGTTATAAAAAAAGTATACGAAGTTTTCTTTTGCAGTATGGTGCCTCTGAATTTAACTTGCGCAAAGTTGGTATCAATGGAACAGCAACAGCAAATTTAGGACTTTGGTCTAACGACTCTGTTGACGTTGCTGTTGCTGGTCTAATCTAACTTGAGCAATTGAAATACATTGGTTCTAAAATAATGGCGGCCGCTGTTGCTGTTGCTGGTTCAATCTGTTTCACGCATAAGAGAAACGTTTCTTTGGTGTGGACACACCTTTAAACATTTAGTTTTACATCTTTATTGTAAAAACACTGTGCGAGCATAAAGGAATAAAGGAAATGGCGAGAGAAAATCTCGCCTTGTAAACTTTTCCAAATTCGTGTTGTTTGGCTAGAAAAGAATTATCTGTATTTCAACGTACGTCCGAAATTGAGCTCAAGCGTGAACTGATAAGCATTCCGAGCAAAATGGGTATTACAGTTGAATTTTTTAAGGGGATGAATGCAGATGACTACTTCCAGTGAAGAAAAAGAACCGATGAAATGAGCAAAGACTTGAAACATTGGGTCGGTGTTTGATAAGGTTTCTATTTTCTATCAATCACGCTATATTTTGTAGTCTATTGAGCAAGTGTAGCGATGCTTGAGAAGCACCTGCCAAAAGGTGGGAGTAATTCTGGAGTTTTGGACTTACAAAAGCTTTATAAATTTTAACGTGATCAGAAGGGGAGAAAACTTCTTGTATCATAGAGAAAACCAAAGTACGTAGCAACATTTTTGGCGATCTCAATTATATGGTCGTCGCTTTTCGGATTTTCCACTGTTCGGTGAGATAAGCCAATAGAACGATTGCTGCGAAAGCCATACTGCCGGTCATCAAGAAGCTTTCGGCCTTCGGGAAATTTCTTAAGCTGCCGGTTAATCAGCTATTCCATGACCTTAGAATGAAAGGACATGTATGTTGTATAGTACCATATCACTCTGTGTTTTAAGTCATGTGGGTTTGACAGTAGGCCATGTCTGGTCGTGCTTATTATAGTTGGGCCTTAACAAGATGACTTAGCTTACTTCAATCGGGTTTCATAGCTGGCCATAGTTGTTCTCGTTTATCTGGCGCAACATTTCTTTGATATCATTCTCTTTTCTTATAACCGTTCTACGCTGTGACTATCGTTTCTCGAGTTTCGTTTTCCCTGTTGATCGTTTCGTAATTCGTAATATGGCCCCAGTATTTACTAATTAATTTTATTAAACCTTTTAAATAGTTTTCTCGAAAAAATCAACAAATTGTCTTTTTTCCGTAATCTGTAGAATTTTTCGGCAGAAAGCTAAAAATACATTACATTACATTTTAATCTACCTCCGTAGATAAATCTACGAAGTAGACACATTTACGAGCACTGGCTACTGAGGCCATCGGCTCAGACAATTACAAAGACAACACACAAGACGGCATTGATACAGGACAGAACAGAAGATAGAGAGAGGACGGGAAAACAGAAAACACATAACACATGTCAACAGCACGCAGTTGGTTTCGAGACGGTCCCCCATCTTTCCACTAACCACGCGCAACGATGCTTAATTTCGCTGATCTCACGGGAAGCGATGCTTTTACTTTTACTTTTAATTGATTTTTATTTTTCTTTTACTTATATCTACTTAAATGCTAGACAAAAATCTTAAAACTAGCTAAAACTATCATCTTAATTAACTTACTGGCCCTATGCGGGCGCTCTAAATTAATCTTTAACTTAATTTAATTGCCTTTCGGCCTAAAAATAACTTAAAATTATCTTATATATTACGGGTTTTATTTTTTACCCAGAAAAATAAAAAACTGAGTAATCTTTATCGTATTCTTAATCTATCTTAAACTACTTAAAAACTAACTTAAAATAAACTAAAGATAAACTTAAAATTACTTAAAATAAACCTAAAATACTTAAAATTACTTAAAATTAGAACAGCCACAGCAAGCTTTTTTTTGATTTTTGTGTTTTTATATTTTTTTTGTATTTTTTTGAAATTTTATAATTTTTTTTTTTTTTTTTTTTTTTTTTTTTTTTTTTTTTTTTGGTGCCGCCGCAACTGCCCTACCTAACTAAAAGCTACAAAAGATATATGTAGTCGGCCATAGGCGATATTTCGTCTTTGCCGACTGAAAATTATCGGATTTTAGTTAAGCCACCAAAATTGGTGGACCTGATCTAGGGCTTCCTTCCGATCCCGATCGGGCACGGCCCTACTGAAACGGAGGTGCTCTGCTTCGCTCCCAGCGACTATGTCTCGGTCGTAGAGGAGCCGCCTATCGACTGTTCTGCGGCCGACGTGGTAGATCAACGGAATTGCCGATCTATCCTGAATCAGCCCTCGACTATCAAGGTATAGGAAAGCCTCGGGAGGGATAAAACCACTCGAACGTGTGCTTTCAAAATATTCATCTTGGGGGTAGTAAGCCCCGAAGATTTGTCCATTAGTTGAGGTCATCGCCCTTGCAATGTGCCCGCGAATGAGCTTAATTAAAAAGTTATCTATCCTGTTTGTATTGGCCCCGTTGTATAGGACCTCGTTGGAATAATAATGTTTGTACTCCGACTCTGTAGCAAATCACTTTCACCCTGCTATCAAGGCGGCTGCTATAAAACAACCGTCTTGTCAGGGCAAAAGCTCCCCTAGCCCTGGTCAGAGCAGCCTCTACATGTCGATTGAAATATAGATACTGATCCAACCAGATGCCAAGGTACTTTACTACACTTTTACTCGCCAGTGGATGTCCATGTGGCCCAGCGATCACTAGCTTGCGCCAGTTCTTTCTCGTATCCCTAGAGGCCCCAGACAAAGGGGTTCTAAACAGGATAGTTTCACATTTCTGGAAGTTGATTTTGAGCTTCCAATCATTACAATATTGTTGAATTTTATCGAAATCACGTTGCAAGAGAATTCTGATGACTTCAACTTTTGGACCTGTTCTGTACGCAACTAAATCATCGGCATACGCAATTGCATGAGGTAGACTCCCAATGAGATCGCTGGTGTAAATACTAAAGAGAATCGGCGAGTTCACCGCTCCCTGTTGCAGACCGTTTTTAATATCAAACGTTGTGGTAGATGTTATATTGCCACTCTTGACAACAAACTTTCTACCATTAAGCATGTCATAAAGCATATATAGCAGTGGTTTACTTATGTCCCATCTGGTTAGCTTCAGATACAGACCCTCTAACCATACGGTGTCGAAGGCCTTTTCCAAATCAACCAGACAGGCACCCGTGCATTGATTCTTAGCATTGTTCCATTGGACAGCAGATACTAGCTTTGACGCGGCATGAATTGTGTCATGTCCCGCCTTAAAGCCGAACTGGGTGTCTGGAATTATATTTTTGTCCTCGGCCCACTTGGACAGAGCTCTATTGATAACTTTTTCGAATACCTTACTGATACTCGGAAGAAGACTTATCGACCGGAGATTTGCCGGATTGGAATTGTCCTTTCCCTTTTTGGGGAGAGGATGTACTACAGCTGTCTTCCAACTCACTGGATAATATGCATTATTCAGCGCGTTGTTGAACAGTGTTGTGTATATGTTAATTGCATCCTCAGGGAGATGTCGCAGTACAACATTGGGTATGCCATCGACTCCTGCTGACTTCTTTTTCTTTAATGATGCGAAGATCATTTGTAGTTCGACCTTCGAGATGAGCAGGGAACTTGGCCCATTTCGCTCGGCGACGGTGGCATTTGCCAGATTGTCTTCATTGAATCCGGTAAAACCAAGATTCTCAGATCGCCATTGCGTGATGCTATTTCGAAGGTAGAAGTGATTCAGCAGAGCTCTGTTCTCCAGGTCGTGATTTGGATGAATGGACTCATTCACCTTATACACTTGCTGAAAAGCAGAACCCACTGTCTCAACCTTCTCCAATGGATCTTCGATCACAAAGAATTCGTCGTCCAAGACGGCGTCCCCCAGATCTACTCCTGCGGTCAGAAGTATGTTTTCGTTGTCTGTCGTTCTTTGGAGCTTAAGACACGGAAGATCATTTTGACTGTTCTTTCTAAAGATTTTATTAATCTCGGGAAACATACTCGGGTCGCTAGAATTAACGGCTCGAATTCTGTTATCCCAGTAAGAGTTAATAGACAATCTATAGTTTTGTTTAATGAGCAAGTTGACATTTTTGATTGAAGACTTCAGTGTCCTAATCTCCAGATCGTTTCTGTCAGTAAACCGCCTGTACAAGAGTTTTAGTCTTGTCAGGAGGCCACTTTTTTGTCTATGTAGTGCGTCTATTGTCGCGTTCTTGTACATTTCAGTTGCGTTATGTTCTTTGTATCGTGGGATCGTTCTGTCCATCGTTTGTTTTATGACACCATCCATCTGAAGCAGGTATCCATCGATCTCTACGTTCGATAGATTCCTGTCGTTTGGAGGCACAATGTCGTTAGAGAGGAGTTCTCTTGTCAGGATGTTTTAGAAACGTGGCCAGCGTGCCTTACTAAAATTGTAAGAGCACTCAGGCACAAATTCGTCCAATACCACAAGTTCATTTGGTAGCTGTATGACGGCGGAAAGTCCGCAGTGGTCACTGTCGTATTCTACCGTCTGTAAACAGTTTCTTGTCTGTTGGCCCACAGAGTCAGTTACTGTCAGTCTTGAGTCTAACAGTAGTAGATCTAGAAAAGCACCGCTCCTTGGGAACGATGGTCTATCTGTAGCAAGAAGGTCGATTTTATACTCAATATGGTGTCGACCCATCCAATCAAAAAGATGGTATCCCCTTGGATTTTGGATTTGATTTCCCCAATCTTCGTGTTTGGCATTGAAATCCCCAGCGATAATAAAGTAATTTTCATCCGAGTGCAGGCTAAGGCATTCGAAAAGTTTTTCGAGCTCTGCAATAAAGTTTGCAGGTTGAGGTGCTTCTTGTGCGTACACTGCGATCACATACATTCGCTTCCCATGTTGGAGAGGAATGCATATGATGCAAGCTTCTAACAACTCGAATCTTCGCACTTCACTATTATATATGACCTTATGATCTATACCTTTTCGTAAAAAGATAGCGACCCCGCCCCCACGAGTGGAGTTGGGCCGGTCCCTTCTTACGATATTGTAATTATTATGAGTCAGTTTGTGTTTCTGGTTTAGCTTGGTTTCGCTAGCCAAAAAGACATCTGGACTGTGATCATGCAACAATTGAAACAAATTTGCTCTACGTTCGGTCCTGATTAGTGAATTTACATTCACAACGGGAAGCGATGCTTTATCAGAGCCAAGGCCGTTGACAAGCTAAAAAAAATAACAAAATTAAGTTTAAGCAAAATCGGTCCTAAAATTTGCAACAAATTTTTTTTCGTATAGGTAGTAATGGTTATTTAAGACATTCTCTATAATAATTACTAAAAACCGTTTGTAGTGATGGTTTCGACACTTAATACATATTACTTCATATTTAATTATTTTCCTACTTTCTTGTTTCAAATTTTGTATCTTAAAATATGATTGGCGCATAAGAGCAACTGCGTCCGAAACTCAAATATTTTTAATATCTAAACCTTACTTAACATTAAGTTGTTTATTTTCAGTGACCGTTGGCTCGGAAGCACAATAGACCTTAATACCAACTTTAGAAAAAACAGTTAGGACTTATAAAATTTGTTTATATTTAACTTGTTTTATAACTAAGCTCACTAGTTTCAGATTTAGATTATATCAGACATCGTAAGCCTATATGCCGAGTGGTCGAACAAAACGGAAACGAAAATGTGCAATTCCTCCGAATTCCTGAAAAATCTTGGCGATATTGGAAAGATTTTGTAACGACTTTAGTAAATCAAAAACTTGGTATGTTTTTTATTCTTATTTAAAAATCAATATTTTTCCTTAAAGATAGAACTAGAATGGAAATATACGTTAAGCCTCTTCGTTGGAAGCTTTTTTACGAGTTGGTTCGTTTTTGCTGTGTTATGGTATATGGTTGCTTATGCCCATGGCGATTTTTTGTTCGATGAAGTAACCGGAGAGCGTTTGGGCGAGGGCAAGGAGCCGTGCGTTATAGGTGCATCTTCATTTGTTGGTATGTTACTGCACAGCATTGAAACTCAAACCACTGTTGGATTTGGTGAACGGTATCCTAGTGAAGAATGTCCAGAAAGTATGTTCCTCTTTATAATGCAAATCATTGTCTCTGTTGGAATTGAGGGGGCAATGGTCAGTATTATCTATGCTAAGACTGCAAGGCCAACAAAGCAATTGGCTAAAATGAGATTTAGTAACAAAGCAGTTGTAAGATTGTATTATGTAATAGGAGAATACCCATTTGTATGAGAATGCGATTTATACATCAAGGTTGTCATAATAACAAATTGGGAAAATGGGAATTCTCCTTAAATATTTATTTTAATAATAATCGATTATCTCTTAGGTTTGTTACCGTGATGAAAAGTTATGCCTCATTTTTAGGATTTGTGACCCCAGAAAACAACAGATCATTGGAACGAAAATTCGAGCTTACGTTTTGAAAGACAGAGTGTAAGTATGTATGGAATGTTTCTATTTAATAATAGCAACTTAATCATTTCAGGACATCCGAGGGAGAATTGATTAAAACCCACTCTGAGCTTAAAACTGAGAGCAACGGTAATTCCATAATAATGTGGCCTGAAACTATTTGTCATGTCATTGACAAAAAAAGTCCATTTTACAATTATAATACTGCAAAAGATTTCAATATGGGATCTTTTGAGATATTTGTATCGATCGTGGGCAGTTCACCAGCCACTGGCCAGATGACAGAAGAACGTACCTCATACCTTTCAAAAGAAGTGTTTTGGGGACAACGATTTGTCAACGTTATTATTTATGATTCTCAAAATGATCGATATATTGTCGATTATTCTAATTTTAATACAACTATATCGGTATGTTGTAAATCTACTACAAATTAAGCTTTCTGATGTGTTTTTATAATTCTTTCAGGTTGATATGATGCAGAGTAAATCTATGAAAGGTGAAATTGATTCATAATACATGATTCCAAATTGAAATTATATTTTAACAAATTTCTAATAACAATTTCTAAGAACAAATATTTAAAAAAAATAAAAACATACAAATGTACCTTCTTTTTTAACCTACGATTGTTATGATCTCAACCGGGACTACCACTTTCCCCTTCTCTGCTTGGCTCTAAGTCACCACATATGGGGTTCGTCCGATTGACCTCAGAAAACGGCGAAGGGTCTCCTTGTTGTAAATTGTTCCATTCGGAGGCCAACTAAAGGGTTTGGGGACATATCCCCGAAAGCAGAAATCCAGAAAAGCTAAAAAAAAACATAAAACATAAAATATAAATCAACTTGTGTGCACTACCACCAAGTTCATAGGCTGGAGTTATAGCTTTTTCACGGAGGCCAACCCGATCATCGGACTCCTTTAGTGGTGCTTTATCGCTTTGTGTTCAATTTTACAGAAAAATTTTTTAAATTTCGGTATAGAAGCTCGCGACATCTGTTTTTAAAAAATTCAAAAAGCCGTATTTACCAGTAAGATATTTTTAAATTCCATCCATAGAAGTGTGCGACATCTATGATATCTTGCCTCTTATTTCTTAGATCGTGGACAACTTCCTTTTTTTATTGGTTTGCGCCTAAGACAAGCTAAAAGCACTGGAAGGAAAAAAGGAAATTTTTAAAATCTCGTAAAACTAACTAGCCAAACTGTAAAAACTACATTTCAATAAATACATAAGTGTTTTTTTGTAGATATATATTACTTGGTGAATTAATTGTGGGATATTTTGAATAACATGATGAGAAAAAAGGACATTTTAACATTCCAACGTGGGAAAACCTGCTGCCGAAGTCTGATACCACTGGATGATATGTCAATTTCATATTGTTTCAATGTTTAATTTTTTTCGGTTAGTTGCAGGCAGGAGGGCTAGTGTCGCCAAAAATTACATAGCCTAAAATGGAACCAACTTGAGGTAGGCAACTAGCAGTCCATATATAGTACGTCCATGATGTCCATAATGTTGCTGACTAGTTTTTTTTTCTATTTTGCTTGTTTTTATATTCATATTTTCAAAATAAGGCGAAAAATATTTGTTTTCTTAAAATTTTATATTCCTTAAATAAAAACCAAGAATTAAATTATAAAGCTAGCATTAGACGGTCCTTGTAATTGGTCACTGCAGGGACACTGTGACGTCACACTGACGTAGTTTTCTGTCCTAAAAGTGCCACGTCGTGTAATAGTCATTGTTTTGCATGTCCTTGCAGTGACCAAAACAGTGACAGGCACAGTGACACGTCACTTTTATGTCCCCGCAGTGACAAATTACAAGGACCGTGTAATAGCTCTGTCACTGTTGGTGGGACACAGTGACACTTAGCCTGTCGCTGCAGGGACTGTGTCCCAACAGTGACCTGGCAGGAATTTCTGCCAGTTGAGTTGAATACACTTTTATTCAATAGCTTTGATGTTGCTATCAGATTTGCAATTTCGTATACCCAAAATACGAGTTGACGGCGAGATGATGAAAAAAACATTTTATTTCAAAGAAATTTGCAAAATTTAAACAAAATCAAGAAAAAAATATGCATTACCACTAAAAAAAATGTTTTTGAATTGTTTTCAATTTTAAAAAACATTTTAAGGTCGTTCCTAGATTTTTTATTCTCAAACAACGACAAACGTGTTACCTCAAAGTTTAAAGACCTCGTCAAACAGAGCGCGTTTTTACGCCGCGTTTCAACGCCACGTTGTAGTATACAGCAATACATATCCCATATCATAGGGAGCGCGTTTTCAACGCCGCGTCGAGTTCAACTCGGCGGCAATAAGCGTCGTCTAAGCGCGGCGTTGAAATAAATTACAAATTATTATTTTGACGCCGCGTTAGAACAGATTATTTTTTTAATTGTTTTGAGAATTAAAGGCTTTGTCAAACAGAGCGTGTTTCTTACGCGGCGTTGAGATTATTGAACGCGACGTTGAAATTATTTTGGTGCGGCGTTTTAACGCAACGTTGGAGAAATAGTCCATTTCCGATTTTTTGCCATATCTCGTCCTTCAGAACTACATATATTCTTACATGTTTTCTTATTACACATTCTATCAGTTTTTCCATGATAAGCAATATTAAATATAAAAATGACACAAAAACAAATATCAAAACAATATTTTAAGTGACTTAAGGCCTCGTCAAACAGAGAGCGTTTTGAGGCCCCGTTTTTACGCCACGTTTCAACGCCACGTTTTAATATACAGTAATACATATCCCATGTCACATATGTAGATCGCGTTTTCAACCCCGCGTCAAGTTCCACACCACTTCAAAACGTGGCGTTAAAACGCTGCGTTGTGATTGATTATACTTTTTTTTTGACGCCGCGTTAGAAAGATTTTTTTAGAATTATTTTGTGCTTTTATTTTTTTAATTTTATTAAGTTATTCTGAATTTGTTGTAGACATTTTTTGACTTACTTTGTGTCATTTAAAACTGTTTTAAATGGAAAAAAATAACCTGATTGGCATTTAGTGAAAAATAAAAATCCAGATTCAAATATTAAACGCACTGCGGATAGCTCTCTGTTTGACGTTCTTTAACACCGCATTTATAACGCCGTGTCAAAATAATCTCAACGCCACTTAAAATAATCTCAACGCTGCGTTAAAAACGCGTTCTGTTTGACGAAGCCTTTAATTGAAGGTTATTAATATATTTATTGAAAATATCTCAATTTGTACACATAAATAATCTATATACATATATATAGATAATATATACATATATATGCTCAAAAAAATTAATCTTTTCTAACGTGGCGTCATATGCAGTATATCACAACGGCGTTGAAACTTGGCGCTAAAACGCTGCGTCAAAACGCGGCTGTTTGACGAGACGATATAGCTCTGGCTCCTCAGCTCATAATTCTCGCATTAGTTTTGCACAGAAACCTTCATTCTCACGTCGCAACAACCAATTTTTGGACCACAATGAACGAATTCTTTGCGGTGGCATTTGGTTGTTGTCGGAGTCATCGTCACTGCTGCTTTCCAATATGTAGGCCGCAAGAATCGCTACATCTACCATATTTCGTGTGGACATCCTTAATTTGACTTTTCACTTTTGCCTTTAATCACTGTAGTTGGAAATGTATTATTTATTCTTTTTTTTAAATTAAATTAATTTAGGTAATTGAAACACTTCAGAAACTCACGTTTATATTTAACCAAAACAACCAAAACAACCAAGACACAGGGACTCATTTGAGTGACGCCGTGTAATCGTCACTGCTGAAAATGATAAATGTCATAGCAGTTTAGGCTCACCGCCAAAGATCAGCTGTTTGAGAGTTATCACTTCGTGTAATGGTCACTGGTTTGCATGTCCTTGCAGTGACACCGAGATACAGGGATAACAGGGACACACTTTGACGTTCATTGTATTTTGGGACAACAAGGACACACATGGGTCATTCGTGTGATAGTCACTGTAGCTAGCTGTGACACGATGATTAATGTTCCAACCCATCAGTAAAAAGTTTACTGAAGCATTTTGCATCATTAAAACAAATTTGAGGTTATGGGTCGTGTGGTTGGCCTGTAAAATCTGACACAACTTTAATGATCGCTATAACTACCCGTACGTAAAAAAATCCAGTTTCCAGCTGTTTCAACTTTTAATGATGGATTTTTAATGATCGCTATAACTGGCGCCTTACCACTCAAAATTCGAAGCAAAATAGAAACACAGTCAACTGTTCACTATCTGTTTACGTGTTGAGAAAAGCACCAAGCAAATTGTAGGATACCTTTGGACTGGGTAAGTTCACGAACTTATCCTTCGGATAGGTTACCCTTTCTGGTTAAAAACAGTAGATTTCCAGATGATTGAAGAACATATGGAAACCAGCTGTTCTTAAACATGTTAATTACAACAAAAGCAAGGTAACCTATTCAAAAGTTATGTTCGTGAGCGTACCTATTTTCTCTCTGTTTCCATATAATCTTCAATCAGCTGGAAAACAGCTATTTTAACCATGCTAATTGCAACACAAAGAATGGCCCCGTTCGGTATCTCATAGAAGCGCTACCAAAGTATTGCATTGTTGTTGTAATACGTGTAAAAAGACAGCTGATCAACAGCTGATGACCATAACAAACAACGAAACATATGATCTCCAAATCGAAATACAAGTAGCGCTAAATTTCTGGCTGGTATACTTTGGTATCGTATGGAACAGCTGACCACGAAATCAGCTGGTTGTGCAAATGTAGTACGTTTTGACAGAAATTGTTACCTATTGGGTTTTATGCGTTCACAAACGCATAGTATATTTCAATAGCATTGTAGTGTAAAGCTATACGCAACCGAACGGGGCCAATGTAACCTGTCCGAAAGTTATGTTCGTGAAGTTACCCATTTACGCAGTTTGTTTCTTAGAAATTCATTAGAAATAATTATAACGGTTATTATATCAAACGTTATTTCTTAAGTTAATATTTATTGACTTAGTATGCAAGTTGTTTTATGAAATTTAATTATTTCCAATGATCTCATCAAATAAACAAACTTGCGTTATTTTTATTTTTGTTGGGAAAATGGAAACGATTGCAAAAATTTTTCAATTTATAATTTATTTTAAGCTACTTCTCTTATTTGTTTGCTAATAAATACCTGCAAAACACGCAAACTATTAAAACAGCGTTAATATAAATGATAGAAAATGAGCGTCATTCATGAAATGTCAAATTTATTTCTCCAATTATTTCTTTTAGTGTGTCAAAAAATTAAATTGAGAAATTTATGTCTGGATTTCTCTTATTTCTCTCCACAAGAAATATTGGCTACATGACACATCATCTATTTCAAGTGGTGGCTTAGGGTAAGGGGCGTTCATGCACATGCTTGCGAAAAGATAGAATTTTCTACAGTGCGTACATTTATCTCTTTATTGTGATTATGGCTAGAAGATTTTCGTCTTAGAAGTTTCATAAATACTTTTTTTTTATTTTCGAACTCTAGAAATTGAATTATAAAAAAAGATCTTTTACCATTTATAACACAAAAATCATAGCAAAATAACGGTTACAGCAGAATGGCCATAATAGTAATGGAGGGAAATATTTTCTCTCTTTATGCCTGGACACATTGACACAAAGTTGCAATGCCTCACCACACATATCGTGGCTACACACAAAAATAAACTTACTTGCTGATGCAAGAAAACTGACAGCAGAGGAACAGAGGAAAGGAAAACAAATATAATTTCTGTCGAATAAGTTTCTTTTATTTGTTATTTTCTCTCTCTTAGTCTTTTAGTAACCATTTTTAATGTGTGAATGAAATGTGAACAAAAATTGTAACCCAACGGAAAAAATAAAAAAAAAATTGAACCTGCTTCTTCGACTACAAAATAAAAATGTGATTATCTGTCAAAAATGAAACGATATAAGAATAAAACTTGAATCACTGCTCAGAGTTTCATATTATTTATGAGATTCGTGTTGATTTTTAATTTTCCAACCCATTTCTTTCCCTCTTACTAAAAATCATTCTATCTCTTTTACATTTTGATTCAAGATTCATGCGCATTTGCGTCAATGTATCCAGGCTCTTTAAAACATCCTCTCTGTTTCTTTTATTTTGGTTTCTGCCACACCTGTCAAAAACAAGAGAAGATAAACAAAACAAAAATAAAATTAAATAAATTTATTGGCAGCACTGTTTCACTTTGTTCGGCCATGTTTTTGTAAAGTCGTGTCATCTTTTTTCGTGAACGTCAAAAATTAAGAATAAACTTTTTAATAAAAAAATCCGATAAATAAATGCAATTTTTTATTTGAAAACAATTCCTTAAAATTCATTTTATTTAATTAAAAAAAAAACAAAACCCAAATTCCATACTACGTTTTAAGAGAGAGTGAAAACAAAATGAATCGTACCGATGGCCTAGTGCGAAGGGTGAAGTTTCGTGATGCATCAGCAGAAGGTGGCAATGCAAACACAATAGACGATAATCAGGATTCACTAGACAATAATAAGGACCAAGAAGACAACATTGACGATGGTGATTCTAAGGAAACACGTTTAACTCTTATGGAGGAAGTCCTTTTGTTGGGTCTCAAAGACAAAGAGGTACACAACAACCTACTTTTTTGTTCCCCCCGGAAGCACTAATATAACAAGACGCTTTTTAACATTTTTTTCTTTTATTTTTGTAATATTGATGACGCTGGTAATTGTTAATCTTTCATTTCTACTTTTGCTATTTTGGGTTGGTATGTTTTTTTTTTTAATTTAAACAATTTATCTCAATTTTCAACTTTGTTATCGCACATTTAGGAAACATGATTTTGTCATTTTCTCATTAGGTACTCGTGCAACTTTCTAGTTCATAATATCCAGTTCCCCAGGGCTATGTATAAAGACATGTATGATATAATAGTTTATGGCAAATCCTAAGGTTTAGAAACTAATGAAGAGAAGTTCTTTATTTATTTATTTCTTTTATTTTTACATAATTATGGTTCATTGGCATTATACACAGTTTCTCTAACATAGTCTTTGGTCTGGCAATTAGTTTGAAAAAAATATTTTTTTCATTATTAATCGCTCAACCAACATTGATGTTGTAAGTTGAATTTTTCATAATTGGTTAATAGTTTCATAATCTGACAGACACAAGATACATAAGCTTAACTTCAATGTTTACTTTCTGGGTTCCGTTTTGTTAATGAGACGAATGACATACATATTTCAATATGCTAAAGGTTGGTGGCGGAAAGTTGATTCGTGCTAACATACAGAACAAAATATTCAAGTATGGGACTTCAGGTTTTTTGTTGGGTCTAGATTAAATATTTGCTTTTCATAAAGCTGTTCTAGTTATTTGCTACAGATGCAATGGTGCCTTCGTTTGGTGTTGCTTTTGTTGTTTACATACGGCGTTTATAAGTATGAAGAGTTATCAATTTAGAACATTTGTAAATACATTCTGTATAACGTAGACAAATGTGTAGGATATATAAACGCCATTATAGCGATTTGAAATCATTTATAGAGGGCGCATGTTGGGCAGAAGATAAGGTGGTTGCTTGCTAACTTTTTCAAGCATAATGTTCAAACAACGGTAGAATTCCTACCAATTTTGACGGAGTAGCAAGTTTTCTCCAACTTCATCCTGATCATAAGTATTAGTTTAGAAATGATACAGCTCATGCCTTTTCCACGGTCGAAGGTTGTCCTAAGATCGATGAATAGGTTTTGGGTCTCTATGTTAGTTCTTGGGTTTTTCTCAGGATCTGGGGTAATGCGAATATTTCGTCGATCGCTGGTTTAAAATCACCTTCGTAAAGACCTATTATTCCGTCAACAAACGTCTTAAGACGTTCACATAAAACGCTGGATAGGATCTTATAATCTTAATATTTGTTTATAATTTAGTTGGGCTTTTTTGGTCAATTTTTGTTTAATTATGCAAATAAAAACATAAATTTTATCCCGACGCGACGTTTCGCTGGAGTTTCTCAGCATCTTCAGGGGCGTTTATTATGTCTATATATACATATACATTTTAAAACTTTTTTCTTTTATAATAATGAACTTACTTAAATTTTATTGCATTTTTGTTATATATTAAGAAATTTGCAACTTTCCTACATTTAACATGAAAACTTTTTTATTACACGGATTTAATAAATTAAAACAAATAAAAAACTGTCAACATTTAGAATTTACTTTAAAAATAGACTTCTTAACACAAAACATAAATATAAGTATTGTAAATTGAATTTGTTCTCTTAAATTCATGGAAGTCTTTCCAGTGTATGTCTTCTCCTGTATTTGTGAAGAGTTTGCTGATGGTTTCGTTAGAACTGTTTGCGAATGGAATGTCGTTTTCTTCTCTTATTATTTTAAAGAGATTTTTATTTTCCGTTAAGTTGAGAATGAAGGGAACTTTATTTTAGGGTTGCCGTCTGTGTTTGATATTTTTTTGGTGGAATTATTTTGTTGTGTTTTCTTCATGAGGTTGTCAATGATGTTGGAAAATTGTTCATTAACAATTTTTTTGCTGTTTTCTTCTTAAAATCGTTCATCGGTAAGGTCAAATATTTTGGTAATGAGGTTTTTTGAAGTATTAATTTTTTGAGTCAGAGGTTGTGTTGAATTGAAGTTATTAAGTCGTCCAGATGATGTTGGTTTCGAATACCAGTTAAACATTGTTTTGTTATCACTATGAATTAGCAGTGTGTCTAATTATGGTAATTGATTATTTATTTCCATTTCTATTGTAAATTGAATTTTGTTGTGATATTGGTTCAGTGCTCTTAAATTTCTTTCTTGGTCTTCTTTTTGGATTATTGCGAATATGTCATCTACATATTTGACAATCAGTTTGATTTCAATGTTTTCTTTTTGGAGTATGTATGCTATTGTTGGTGAACGGGGGTTACCCATATGCATGCCAAATGTCTGTTTATAGAAAGTGTTTTTGTATTCGAAATAATTGTTATCTCTTAAACAAAACTCTAAGATCTTTAAGAATTGTTTGGATATTTTAGTATGGTGCTGTAATTGATCTTATTTTTCTTATAGGGAGTATAAGGCAGGTTTAGATTCGTGAATATAAAAAAAATTGAGATAACAATTAAACATGACATTACGATCATAGAGAAGCCTAAAAAAGTCATTAACAAAAAATATCCGTCTGTATATCTGCCTGTCTGTCAGTTTGTCCGGGTGTATATCGATCTGCAGCCTAAACGGGTTAAGCGATTGCGTTCAAATTTGGTATGTGTGTATCTTATCTCTTGGCATTCCTCAGAGGGAAAATTGAAATTTTATTTTTAGGCCTAAAAATAACGGTACCTGCCATATAACGATTAAGGAAAAGCTTATTTTTCTCGAAAACGGCTCCAACGATTTTGATGAAATTTTTTGAGATTTTTTCGGTGGTAGTATCTATCAGCTAATTAGAACCAAATTTACCGGAAAAGTCTATTAACTGTACCTTTCATATAACAATAAATTTTTAAAACTTTCTTTGTTATTTAAGAAGTGTGATGGAATACTTCGTTTTTTCTGACAAAGATGTAATTGGGCACATAATAAATAGCAAGTACGTGCGACCCTGTCGTGCCCATTTTTTCATTATGATTTTAATTGCTAGATAGGTTGGTATATTTGCGAACAACTAGACAACGTCGAAAAAAAAAACAAAAATATTACCATCTTCAAGCACAATATCAATCAACTCTTCTTTCAATTCAAAAGAGTTTTTGATGTTATATTTATCGGATATGATAGTTTTTAATGTTTGTCCAATAAGTTTGGAGAGTTGGTAACAGGGGACATTAGATTGTTGACATCGACTGTGTATTTACTACAGTGTTTCTATCCCCGGGACGGCTAGTAAAACCTGATGTTGATTGTTTTACTCTTCTGTAGAAATTTACCTCTTCTTTCACGTTGCAGGTGCAATTTTTTCCTTCTCCTGGGTAAGCGTTTCTCATTCTTCCTTCGTTCAACGTAGAGGTTATAAGATGTTCTAGTTCTTTTGCGAAATCACGACCTGTATGGGTTTTGGGTTTGTTTGCCTGATTACATTCACAACACTTCTGGCGCTGCGATTCTTATAGCTTGTAGACATAGTTGCCATGGTATTCCGGGTTCGTATTGTCAGTTGGGGATTTTTCGAAAGCTCAAAGTTGCTTTTTGCTAACATGGCGGTTGTGGTGGTTGCTTCCGGTTGAAGTTTTATTAATTTTTTTTTGCAAGCATTTAATAGTTTTTTTTTTTTTTTTGGAAAACCAACCATCTCCTCAAAAAGCGTTGTTAAAATTTTACTCTGCACATAAATTATAGTTCGGAGAAGAGATTCTTTGTTTAATTACCAACCGTATATCGTAATCAAATTTTAAGTGAAGCATTTTAAAAAGCTATAACTTTTTATAGAAAGTAGTAGACCACAAATTAGGTGACTATTTTCTCACTTAAAACCTTCGGACGGCTTTAGCTTGCACTAGGAGTTAAGAAATGTCTTTGCAATTTTAGTATCGAACTGAAAATCTCTGGGTTAGCAAGCCAACATCTTATCTACTACGAGTACACCACTTCCGCCTGCATATAATCTTATTTTCTATCTATCGGCAAAAGCCAATGCTGTTTATTGTGAATTTTTAAAAATAATCTCTTTGATTCTTTTCAATAATTACACACTTTACCACTACTAGTGAAATAGTGTTAAGTATTTTGTTGCCCCAAAAAAAACGCTGACACTCGGGTTTCGCTTCAACGGCGTAACAACCGGGATCCGATGCGAGCTTAGTTCAACAAATTCTTCCATACATCCCGATTGTTGGCCGACGCCGTCCATGCTTCGGGCGTCCTGGTCTACGCTATCCTTTCAACGTAAACGCGGTCTGTAAGGTTGTCTTCTACCATAAAAAGAACTACAAGAGACTTTCCGAGCTGTGTCCTCTTTGCTCATGCGAACTAGGTGTCCAGTACACCAGAGTCTACCGAGCTTATTTTGTCCACAATATCTGCCTCAAACTTAGATTTCATACAATTTATGATTGTATCTTCTCCGTAATCGTTCTTCCTCGCACACGGGGCCAACAATTCTGCGTAAGACTATTTTCTCGAAATCGGTTAAGAGATCAGAGTGCCTTCTAGTGAGCACCCAAGACTCGGATCCATATTTGAGTATTTCTAACACCATAGTCTTGTACAGCAGCTTGTTGATGGTATGTTGGAATGTCAAATTCCAGACATTCTTCCATCACATTCCTCAGGGTAAATATCTCTTCAGTTTTTTTTTAATTAATTTTCAGGTACTTAGGCAATTTTCAATTTTTGACTATTGTTTTATCCCCAAAACTGTGATGTTTTTATTACTTACTTGGAAATCAAAATGAGTTATAAAAAAGAGTCGAGAAAATAAGGTGGCGGAAAAGAAGGTGGCTATGAGCGGGACTCGCACCCAGGCTCTTCGCTTAGCAGTCCGTCACACTAACCACTAAGCCACCACCACTAATCGTGCAGATTAAAAATTTTGAAACATGACATTACGACGATAGAGAAACATATTTAAGTTACTGTCCAAAAATTCTGTCTGTTTGTTTGAATGTATTTTGGACTACAGCCTAAACGGTTATATTGACATTCTACAGAGCATTTTTTTTTTAATTTAGCTCAAATATTAACGGTACGGTAAGGTGTCATAGAACCGTTATGTACAAGCTGATTTTTCTCGGAGACGGCTCTAAGAATTTTTTATGAAAAAAAATCAATGTACTATTGTAGGTGTGCATTATGTTTTGGTAAAATAAAAAAAATTAAGATTGTAAGCTTAAAACAGTATCTCGAGAAAATCGAATCTCGAGAACTGGTTAACCGATTACAATCAAAGTTGATATTCAGGAAGATGTAGGTAACCAAAGTAGTAAAGTAACTCTAAAATATTTTCGCAAGCTTTGTTTCTCACATTTTCAAATTTCTTGAAGAAACAAAATGGCGTTTAAATTATTCCGCTGAAAACAATTTAACATACTTTTTTCAAACAATAAAAAGTCACAAAAATGAAATAAAAACTTTGAAATTCCCTTAATATTTTTTTAAATTTTATTCGACGCTGTGTCCACACGTAAGAGTAAGCACGTATGATCCAGTCGTGCAATTTAGTTCTTTAGTGAAGGTACTTTATACTATATTTAGATAAATAAAAGATATCTATCTCTTATCAATATTGCGTTTTGTGTAATGATTTTTATTTAACTTTAACTTTAGATTTTTAGATTAGATTATTTTTATTATATTGGTTAGAATTTATGTACAATTGGTCTTAAACTAACTTATAACTAAAATAAATCATGTCGGCTCAACAACAGGGGCCCGACTTACTTCAGCTGACTCTATACAATGCTATATTTTTACTTATATCATATTGTTGTTTGCATAATCTTTTAATTAAAATTCTTAATTATAATTTACTGTCTTTGGTTTTAAAAAAATGGGGTTAGGATGCGGTGTTGCTTATCCTCTGTTGTGTTCGTTGCTGGTTCTCTCGTAGAACGGGGCTCCGTCATTGTTCATTATATCCTCGAATCGATCGTCTGTGATGGCTTGAGGTAGCGATGGCTGGGCTCTAGTTGTTACTGGAGTAGTTGCTGGATTTCCAAGTTGGGCTGGTCCTCCAAGTTCCTCAAAATATTTTTGGAGAGCTGTGTCATGAACTGATTTATTGGGATCACTTTGCTGTCTTCATATAGCTGAACACTTATATGGTTCATTCATGTAATTTGCGCTGCAATCTTCGGACTGCATTTAATTAATGTTGGCATTTTCGGCAATTTTAAACTTTAATAGAATACAGTTTTTTCTAGAACCTTAAACTGATAGAGACAACTACATTTAACAAATGTTTATCATTTGATTGCAATTTAACATGCAACTGATCAAATCGGTAAAATGCAGCACACCTTCAACTATGCAAATATTGCAGATATTTGAATCTATATTGTTATTATTATTATAATAATTTATTGACATATGTATAATTTAAAAATTCAATGCAAATAATATAAACAAAAATATAAAGAGTAACAACAAAAGACTTCAAGCTCAGATTAAATAAATTGCACGAATGGATTGCATGTACTTGCTCTTATGTGCGGTCAGTGTGGAATAAAATTTGAAAAATATTAAGGGAACTTCAAAGTTTTTATTAATTTTTCTTATATTAATTGGTCGAAGAAAGTACGTAAAATAGTATTGCATTTCTTTACTTACTTACTTACTTACTTAGGGGGCGCTACAGTTCGGGACGAACCTGGGCCTCAACCAACATGCCTCTCCAGCCAGCTCGGTCTTTGGCTAGCTGCCTCCAGTTTCGCACTCCAAGTTGGTTGAGGTCCTCCTCCACTTGAGCGCGCCGACTAAGGCTAGGTCTTCCCTCTGGGATGGAATCGAAAATCCTGCGAGCCGGAGCATTGTTGTCCATTCGCTCTACATGACCTAGCCATCTTAAACGTGATATGCGTATTTTTTGACCAGGTCAATGTCGCTGTACAGCTCGTATAGTTCTTGGTTGAACCTTCTCCTCCAAAGCCCGTTAACGCAGATAGGGCCAAAAATCCTCCGAAGAATCTTACGCTCGAAACGACTAAGGATATCTTCATCCGCTTTAGATAGAGTCCATGCCTTGGCGCCATAGTGCAGGACTGGGATGATTAGGGTCTTATACAGAGTCTCCTTTGTCTTTCGACAGAGGGCTTTGCTACTCAACTGCCTTCCTAGCCCATAGAAACAGCGATTGGCAAGAGTAATTCTTCGCTTTATTTCTGACGAGATGTTGTTGACATCTGACAGCGGATCCGAGGTACACAAAGTCCCTAACTATTTAAAGTTGTACCTGTCTATTGTGATGTTTTGTCCAATCCACCGGTGTTGTGTCCCTTTTTGTGGACAGCAGGTACTACTTCTTGGCCTCATTGACTGCTAGTCCCATCTTAGCCGCTTCAGCTTCAATGCTAGCAAACGTTCTAGTGACAGCTCGCCGAGTTCTGCCAATGATGTCTATGTCGTCAGCGTATGCTAGCAATTGCACAGCCTTAAAAAAAATTGTCCCACTACAATTGACTTGCGTTTTTTTATAATTTTTTTAAAGTATTAAGTTGAAGAAATCGCACGATAGCGCATCACCTTGTCGGAATCCTTTTTTGACGTCAAAAGCTTCTGTGAGGTCATTACCAACTTTGACGGAGCAGCGAGAGTTCTCCATCGTCATCCTGCACAGTCGGACGAGTTTTGTGGGGATAAAAACCAGACATGGCTCTGTATAGCTCGTCTCTATAAATTCTATCGTACGCGGCCTTAAAATCGATAAAGAGGTGGTGGGTATCGATTTGGAATTCTTGGGTAGTTTCCAGGATCTGCCGTAACGTGAACATTTGATCGATTGTGGACTTTCCTGGTCTGAAACCACACTGATAGGGGCCAATCAGGTTGCTGACGAAAAGTTACAGGCGTTCACATAGTACGGCGGAGAGGATCTTGTAGGTGATATTCAGGAGACTGATTCCTCTATAGTCGGCGCAGTTTAGAGAGTCTCCTTTTTTGTGGATCGGGCAAACGATGCTTAAGTTCCATTCATCAGGCATACTTTCTTCTGACCAAACTTTAGAGATGAGTTGGTGTATGCACTCCACCAGGTCGGGTCCAGCAGCTTTGTTGTTTTATAGTTTAGATATATCTATCCTAACTTCATTTTTGGTCAGGTGGACGGAAGTTTTGTCTGTCATCGTCCATGTTGAATTGTTTATTCTGTCTGACAACGGGATTTTGGTCTTTATCGCCGTTTAACAGTCTGCAGAAATGGTCCTTCCATGTACTCAGCACCGACTGTGACTCTACTACGAGGTTTCCATTCCTATTTCTACAGGCTTCTGTGCGGGTTTTTTTCCTTGTATTTCTTTAAAAAATGTAAAAAAGTAGGATTTTTTTTCAAAATGGTAGGAACGGCCAAAAAAAAAATAATTAAAGAATGCAAACTTAAGCACAAAATTAATATAAATATATATATATTCTATATATTCGTTGTGTGATGTTGCCGTGTCAGTGAGACAACGGGTTTGTCGAAGGCGTCCGTAGCAAACGATCCATACCAGTCCACCGCGTTCTCAAGAATTGGGTATCGCTCAGACCACATTATGGCGTATTTTGCGTAGGATCTTGGCTTACACCCATCAAGTTGACTCAAGAATTGAAGCCGATGCACCATTTGAAGCGTCATACGTTCTCCGATTGGGCTCTGAGGAAGATGCGCGAAGATGATGAATTTTGTAGCAAAATCATCTTCATTGACGAGCCCATTTTTGGCTAAGTGAGTTCGTCAATATGCAAAATATGCGTTGTTGGTCGGGTGAAAATCCACATTTGCTTCATGAATCACCACTTCATCCACAAAAAATAACTTATTTGGTGCGGTTTGCATGCCTTGGGCCATATTTTTTGTCGACGATAACGATCGTCACGTTATTGTGAATGGCCACCGTTATCGCGCCATGACAGCAACGTTGCCCCTCCTGTACTTAAGAATGTAACTTTTTCCATGGGACAGATTTTTTTCCGCACTCGTACGGTCGCAAGAGTTCTCAAAGATTTCGATATACACAAATCCGCTGGCCCGAATGGTATGCCCTCGATTCTTCTGACGTACGATTGCAATGGTACTGTATGTCAAGCTCATTAAACTCCGATTTATACAGCATTGTCAAATGGGGTAATAGGAATCGTGGGGAGTTTAATGCTTCGAAAACTCAATGCTGTCTTATGTCGTTAGCGCTAAACATACCCCCAATGCCATTGTCCATGACTGGCACTTACATCGAAAAAACCGAAAAGCTCTCAGTACTCAACGACCTCCGTTGGAAAGACCATATATTATTTGAGACCGCCAAAAACAGAGCGTTAAGATTGACAGGAAATAGAACTGCCGCTGAAACAATTGCCCATTTCGAACACCACGCAATGTTTCATGTCTTTCCTTATTTTATCGATTCTTTTAAAAAAAAAATGCTCACTCGAAGTAGCCAACTGCATTCCTCCCCTTAAAAGTTTCTCCCGTAATACTCGTCCCGCAAGGAATGCTCATCAGTTCACCCTTGAGCACAATTTCGGACGTACCGTGAAATATAGGGATTCTTTTTTTAGCCGAACAACACGAATTTGGAATAGTTTAACCGGCGAGATTTTCCTTTGCCATTTTGATCTCAAGCATTGAAAACCAATATTAATCGAAACCTCCTATCTTCCTAATGCCCCCACAGGGTGCTCTTCATTAAAAGGGAAACAAATAGTCCCTTGTGCGCGCGTCAATTATAAAAAAATAATTCCTTCCCTAAAAAACAATTCGTTGATTGATTTTGTATTCTTTATTCCATAATTATTTTAATAATAGGGTTACACATCATTTTGGAATGACTGCATATCTAGTGGCCTACGTGGATGCATCCTAATTGAATTGGGACTTCGTGGCCGTGTGATGATGGAAAAGGCTGGTATGCGTCGTCGAGGATTGTGTTCAAGGTAAAAATTATAAATATTCAAATATGAAAATAAAATCATTTTTTTTTTCTTAGAAAACTTATACTCAAGTCCGATACACAAACGGGTGATGTCCTTCTTGACGAGGCTTTAAAGCATATCAAGGAAACAGATCCGCCAGAGACTGTTCAAAGTTGGATTGAATACTTAAGTGGTAAATGGATACCCAGGTTCATTTTAAATAAACCATGTGCTTTAATTTTTGGTTGCATTTTAAAGGTGAAACGTGGAATCCACTCAAACTAAGATACCAACTTAAAAATGTCCGCGAAAGACTCGCTAAAAACTTGGTTGAAAAAGGTGTCCTTACCACAGAGAAACAAAACTTTCTCCTCTTCGATATGACCACACATCCACTCAGCGATAATGTTATTAAATGTCGATTAGTTAAAAAGGTAAACATCTTTATTTCTTAATCAAACAAAACTAAAAATAAATTCAATTACAGATTCAAGATGCCGTGCTTTCGAAATGGATAAACGACCCACAAAGAATGGACAGACGCATGCTGGCACTGATATTCTTGGCCCATGCTAGCGATGTGCTAGAAAACGCTTTTGGTCCTCTTAACGACGACGACTATGAAGTGGCAATGAAACGAGTGAGAGAACTACTTGATTTAGATTTCGAAGCCGAAGCGGCTAAACCAAACGCAAATGAAATTCTATGGGCTGTTTTTATGGCATTTACAAAATAATCAAAAAGTCAGAAACATCAGTTCTTTTATATTATTCATAAATAATTATGTTTTAACTATTTTTTTTATATATAAATAAGATATTTTATTCTCTATTTTTTTTCCATTATAAATAAAAAAAAAATAAAATTAATAAAAAAACGAAACTGCTAACAAAAAAATTGTTAAAACATGATTTCAAAAATAAAATAAATTTTAAGAAAAAAAAAAAGAAGTCTTGGTAGTGATTTTTTTTTTAAATAAAAAAAGAAGTAATAAATAAAAACATTTGTATAGTTAAATATAAAATAACTGCGAAATAGTGAATACAAACATATAAACAAAATTAATTACGAAACTAAATCACATCAGAGCTTTGTTTTGTATTAAAAAAGAATGTAAATGTTAACATTTTTTCAAAACAGACACAATCTGTTTAAAATTGTTTGAACTCAAATCAGTTGAGGCATATTGGTAAAATTCTTCTTCTTCAAAAAATGGATCAGTTTTGTGATTATTTGAAATTAAAATAAAATAAAACATTATATATATAAAATATATATGTATACATTAAAATTAAGTTACGCAAACAAAATTATCTTTATATAAAAGTACATAACTATTACGCAATGATTAAATAAAAGAAAATTATTATTCATAATATACAAATCTATTTCCGTATTAATGTTTTTAATTGTTATTTATAGTTTTTTACTTGCGATTATAGGTACTATAATGCAAGTTATGGATTCGTGCAAAAAAATTAAAAAATTCGAACAATCAAACATGACATTACGATAATAGAGAAGTTGAAAAAAGTGGTCCGGAAATTCCGTCCGTTTGTCTGTCTGTTCGCGTTTCTACAGCCTAAACGAATGGGCCGATTTGAAAAGTTAAAAAAACGACTTAAAAAAACTGGTCGAACGATTTTCAATATTTTTTATTTCGTCGATAGAGATTTAGTTCTCAAATTTTATTACATACTTAGTTTTTCCGAGAAAACTAAAACTAATTAAAAAAATGAAAGTTTTTTTTTTGTTTTTTTTTTCAAAAACGGTAGTTAAAAAATTTAAAAATGTTTGTTTTCTGATAATAACTTCCAGCTGCTAGAAAAAAAAATGTATGTATCGAAGTTTTTTTAAAAAAACCGTTCTTTAAAAAAACTGGTCAAACGATTTTGAAAAAATGTTTCCTTAAAATTTAAAACTGTAAAAAAATTAAATGGCTTACTTCATTTTTTTTCCAAAAAAGTTTTAACAAGTGATTTTAAGGTGATTAACAAAATTTCAAATGATTTTTTACCTCCTTTTTTAAAAAAATCTCAAGCCCCAAGCCCACTGTCGCACATCAGAGCAAGTTCGTGCGACCCAGTCGTGCACTTTATTTTCTGACGTAGTGGGGATGGTAATCTATTTGACTGGTTGCATAGGAAGAAAGTTATTATATTCATCTTAAGATTAATATATCTAGTAATACCTCGACCGGATTCATCACATTATCCACATTCCTTAAAATCTGATGCAAAAAGTGCAAAATTCACTGGAATTGCCTGCACTACTACCTCAAAATTTGCAATTAAAAATAGGATCAGCTGTCATCATGCTGCGCACCATTAATTAACCTCGACTCTGAATTGCAATGAGACTGGCTGTGAAAAAGCTAATGAATAACTTAATCGAGGCAACGGTCATGAAGGGAACATACAAATGATAGGATGTCTTGATCCCGCGTATACCGATGATTACAAACCATTCGATTTAAAGCGTTTTACGATGAAGATAAATAAATCGCAAGGCCAGCCGTAAGAAGTTTACGGAATCAACTTTGAGTTTTCCTGCTTGGCGCATGGACAGTTATACGTCTTTTTAGTTTTCTCTAGTTAAGTTTTTTTTTAAGATAATGGGAAAGCCCAAGCAAATATGGGAACATTTTTCGGTTGGGAATTTTTCTCCAATGAATCATGAAAAGAAGTCGTTATAAGTCAACGGCCTTGGTTCTGTTAAAGCATCGCTTTCCCGATAGACCAAATCAAATCAAGCATCAAGCAAGAAATTAACAGCGTGACGTTGATATTTTTTCTGTTTTCTTCTTCTGTATGTACCCTGTCTTGTAAGTTTCGTATTGTATTGCATTTAATGAGCCAATGTCCTTAGTTACCGGTGCTCGTGAGTGTACTTCGTAGGTGTGTATATCTCCGGAGTAGATTAAAAAATTTAATGTAAAATATCGTTATAATTCACACCAAACTTCTTGTTAAAGAATCTATTGATTATTTTCTGTTTCACTTGAATATTTATAAAACCAAAGCCATATCGATTGCTGGCGATCCTCAACTTTTGGAAACAAAGTATAAACCAACAACTTTCAATACAGGAAACATAAAAAACGTTAAGAAAAAAACACACATTAGACAGTTTCGTTGAATTTTACTTGATTTTTTTATTTAATTTTTTTTGTTTTTAACATTAACTATAATTTCCTAAATGTTTGTTTTTCTTTATATTTATACATTTCAGTTTTAATTTCGTGTCACACATATTTCACATTGTTTTTATGTAATACTTAAAACTTAGGTATTTTTTTTTCTTAATTTTTATGTTATAGTTTATTTCTTGAAAAATTTAAAAGCATATTCAGTAATCCTAAGTTGACAAGCTTATATTTACAATTATTTACAAAGTTACGAGTTTAACATAAATATGAAGGAAATGATGTTGAAAGTATTGTCGCTTTGATTTTTCATAGAAAAAAACTGAAAGAGAAGTACATATTCAACTTTCCAAGAGGCAATACTCAATTCAGTCATTGAGTACTTTCAAAAAGAAGTATTCCGAAAAATCACCTAAATTTACAGAGTTCGTTCAATTAAGATGAAATACATGCCCTAGACATGAAATATGATAAACAATACTTCAATCAGAAATTGCTTAACGGTCAAGTACATTTTTAAAATTTTAAACAACTTTAACGGATGCGAGGTCCGTTTAAATTAAAAGAAATGTGTAACAACCGCTAATACAAAAGTTTAAAATCTAAAAAACAATGGGATAGCGAAAAGGATCGCTGTAGCCCAAACAAGGTGGTCTATAATGGCGAACAGAATGAAGTAGGTGTAGCAAACACCTGTAGCACTGTCAAGTTCAAATATACAACGTCGCAATGAGGGGCTTCAACAAAAGCAACTTTTTTTTAGCTGTTGTCTAGGACGGATCACATCTTAGATAAAGCATTTCTTTTTAAAATTGGTTACAAAATAAAATAACACAATCATTTTAACTTCAGTTAAGTTTAAAAAAAAAAACGAAAACCTCTACAAATTATCTACATGCATCTGTTGTGGGTTTGGTTCAACAAACTTAAGAATCTCTATTTCTCTGTATGGTTAACTCAGTGGAACATGATTCAAGTAAAAAAAAGATTTAAGAAAATAAAAAATAATCGATGAATAAGATGAATAGCCCTTAATTTTGTTCCTAACAATTCTGAATAGAAGCTTGGAACTGGCTGGAATTGGTTTAAAAATATTATTTTTTGGGTGATACTGGCGAATCATCATTCAAGCATCTTTTTGTTAACAAACTTTAAGCACCGATCTAAATAGAAGTATTTGCAGGCCAAGATCAGACCCTGCAGCATTACCTGCTTTAAAAAGCATAAATTCAGCTAATTGCTATATTAATAAACATCTAAACGAAAATGTTGTTATATACTTGGTTAAAATATTTATCAATTAATAGCGAATATCTGTTTTAATTGAACATTAAAGATTAAATGTATTAAAAACGGTTTAGCTCGGAGTATATCTATTTACTGTGACTAGACACTTATGTAATACTAACCCAACAAAGGGTATGGTTGCTCGATCATTTGATACCAGCATAATGTTAAAAATTTTATTGAATTCAATTAGTTAAACAAAAATAGCAAAATTATGCCTCGTCTCAATTGGCCATTACTCGCATCTTAAGTATGTATGAACAATTTTCCACGTCTGAAGGTTGGTATGTATGTGTACAGATCCATATACGTTATTTAAAAATCATATATGGTCCGTGTTTTTTTTTTATTTTGTATCCAGTTCACACGTGACACATGTACAAAGATAAATAAGTGACTAAGAAGATACAACGAGTTGGACGTGCTGTACCATGTAGTGGTCATAAAAATCGCCGCTCCAGCGCAAATGGTTTTCGGCGCCGTACCCGAGGGAGTCAGAAGCCTTGACACCTTATCTCTGTAGGAGTCACCAGGTAGAAGGAGACCTCCGACTGTTTGGAATGCGAAACTAAAGACGGCAGGCTAGATATTGAGCCGCCAGAAGGGTGGCTGTTATTAGGGAAAAGGCGATGTACATATGTGTATACTTTCATCTAGAAAGAGCTTCATCAGTTATGATGGACAGATTAAACTAAGAAATAGTCAATGATTTAGTCTACTTGGAATTAAGTATTTTCTCACAACCAGGGAGAACGAAGCTTTCAGTAGTGACCATTAAAAAGAATTGAAGGGAAGGCACCGAGAAAGATTTTGGCTATTATTGAAGACAAGGAGAAGAATATACTGTCGTCTAAAAGATAAACAGGTTTTTCTTCTGGAATTCACTATTATCTCCGAAAATAATATCAGAATAGGGAGCGATTGAATCCATCCATCTTGCCAATCGGTATTTCTTTTTACTTAAAAGGACGTGTAAGTAGGTACTAAGGCCATTCGTCATATTTAAACCTTAGCACGAGCGGATGAAAATCTGACAGCTTTGTCTGAGATAGAGTTTATTTGAATTATATTCGATAAATTATGGATCGATGGAATGTGAAGAATAACCGTTATATAGATCTGTTGACCATTGATAGAAAACATACAATTCAGTCGCAGATTTGACTGGGTTAACAGGGAGCATATGACAACACACTGCCTACCCTTTTGGATTCTCAATACCGTCTGCTTCCTCTGCACAACATAAAGAAACTTAAAAATCGGTCCTTACCAAAATGGCTTCAGGTCTATGAACCCTTCCATCAGTCATATATTCATAATGCGCAAGTTCCCAGTGAAAGCTCAAAAATATTAGAATTGATACTCACCAGATGTTTCAATTGAATACTACTTTTGACGTTGAAAAAACAATAGACTAATCTTACTGTTATCTTTGCTTTACTGATACACATCGATACCGCCAAGGAGAACAATCGCTTCTCCGTCAAAAATCTTAGGTGACCTGGGGAAAAATGCGAGGCAAACTCATGCAGTTGATTAACGTTTTTCTCCATAAGATATTGCACAGCAACCGGGACAGATATTTGGCATTCTGGTAACATGGATTTAATTGGAAGGAAAGAGGTAACAAACAATTTAATTGGATTGTTAAAAAAAATAATGAAGAGACAACATTGGATATCACTGCAGATTTGGCGAAGGGCTACAAACGTGTCGTTTAAATATCAACCTCCCTCCCCTATCCGCAAACGATACGTGTATGCACTGGAACTTACGTATATTAAACAAAGCTGAACAGCTAACTTCGCCAGTTTCAAAGTTGATTGTAATAGCTGAAAACTTCCATTTTTATTATGTTCAATGTCGCTTTGATCGGAATTCGCGTTTATTTGGATATGGTTTCGCTTTCATAGGAAGACTTAGGGAAACCAAACCACGAATCTGAATAAATTCTAATTGATGCTAAACTTTGTGTAGGGATATCCATGGGAACTATGAAGAGATCAACAATTAAAGGAAATCAAATGTTGGACAATTTCAATCAGAAGCGATCGCCATAGCCCCTGCCGATTGCGTATCATTGAACTAGCGAGAAAAGCCACAAGAAACACAGCATCAGAGATGTTGGGCTTCTCACAACAACTTCCTTTAAGCCTTTGGTTCGACTATGAATGTGCTCATGCAAATAAAGCTAATATGAAGTCATACAAATCGTAGCTTGGAAGAGAACTAGAATAAAGCATGCTCAGGAGGGAAAAAAGGTTTTATTAGCCACCCTAGCTACGAATTAAGAAACGAAACGGGGAAATGCTAGTCAAGGCGTTGAGCGGTTATATGAAACAAGAATGCAATCAAGGAAATGTTGCCAGATACAATTGAAAAATTAATTTTTTGTGAGAGCACTCCAAGCTTCGGGTCTCTTCGGCTTACCCGAAACGAGAACGAAACAAAACTACAGCTAAAAATACTCGTTTATAAATATCGGAGATGACGTCAGGTACTAACACTAACACATACTAACGAATTTCAAAGCAGCGTAATATTATCAACAGGGATCAACTATATCGTGCTTTGGAATTTCGGTTAAAACTTAAACTCCTTTTTAGGATGACATTGGTAGTCAACATTGGTAGCGATTCTACTAAGACCTTCTTCAACACCGGAGGGTTAAGATAAGTTACCGCATTGTCATGCAGCTGTTTCAGCATTGTGCTTGAGAGGTAGTACGCAACACCCAGGCCAGTAAGTCAGTCACTATCTTAAATTAATTAACACAATTACTTGGGTTTGCTTACAACATTGATGTGATAAGAAGAACTAAACGAGCGGTAACCGGTGCTTTAACTTCCCACCACCGACTTGGTGAGAGCGTGACAATGGATAGATGTAATTTCGTTAACACAGGAAACAATATCAGCTCATAAATCAAACGTAGAATAACTCTTGATATTCACTGTTTCTTTGTCAAGTCAAAAAAGGTTTTAGACAAGGCGATGCGCAGTCATGCGACTTTTTCAACATCATACTTAAAGAATAGTACAGTACCCTCACGCCAACACCAGAGGCACGATATTTCAAAAGTCCGTCCAATTACTCGACCGACGATATTCACATAATTGGACGAACACAGCGTGATGTCAGTAGCGCTTTTGTGAGTATTGAGACGGAAACGGCGAAGATGGGTTTAGCAGTCAATGAGGGCAAAACCAAGTACACGCTGTCATCAAGAAGAGACACCGAACATCGACGTCTTGGACAAAACATCACTATAGACAGCTATAATTTTGAGGTAGTTAAGGACTTTGTCTAGATGGGCTCCACTAATAACTCAGACAACAACACCAGCGCTGAAATCAAACGAAGAATAACTTTCCAATCGCTGCTTCTTCGGGCTTAGAAGGCAATTGAGAAGCAACGCCCTCTCTCGGGCAACTAAATTGTCCCTTTATAAGACCCTCATCATCCCAGTCCTCCTTTATGGTGCAGACGCATAGACGCTCCCAAAAGCGCATGAGGACGCTTTAGTCTGTTTCGAGAGAAAGATTCTCCGGGTGACTTTTGGTCCGGTATGCATTAACGGAGAGTGGAGAAGAAGATACAATGAAGAACTTTACCGGCTGTACAGCGACACAGACCTAGCCAAAGGAGTAAAAATTCAACGTCTCAGATGGCTGGGTCATATCGGATGGACATCAATGCTCCGGCCCGGAAAATCTTCAAATCCACCCAGAGGGACGGCGCAGTAGAGGAAGACCGAGACTCAGGTGTCGGTGGAAGAGGATCTCAACCGACTCCACGTGCGAAACTGGAGCCAGCTAGCTGGGGACCGAAATGGCTGGAGAAGCTTGTTGGTTGAGGTCCAGGTCCACCCCGGACTTAGCGCCACTTTGGGCAATTGAGGAATAAAGCCCTATCAAGGAGACGCTATATAAAACAACCCCGATCCTGCTATATGGTTCAGAGGCATGGACCCTTTCTCAGTGGGATGAAAGCTCCCTTGGAGTGAGATAAAAAAAAATTACGAAATATATATACCTTATCCAGCGGCTTAGATGGGTCGACTATGCAGAGCGAATGAACTTCGACAGCATACTCAAGGCAGTCAGAAGCCAAGGTAGACCCATCTTTGATGGTGCGACCAGATGATACAGAATAGACTGTTTTCCAAACGAATTAAAAATTCCCTAAGATGAGGTATTTACCGAGCGAACAATTCTCTGAAGGACAAGATACAACATGCCATTATGATTTGAGATTGCTGGGGCGTTAAAACTCAATCAACTATTAAGCTCCAATCTGAGAAGTTCTGGAAGCCATAGCACGAGTCCGAGAAACTTAAACACACCTCACCGCTGATAATGTAATCCGACACATCTTCATCAACTTTTTTTTCAAAATTGGTGACGGCGGGAAGGGCGAGCTAAATATTAAGCCGCCTTACTATAGAAACTACTTGAAGACTACCACCACCAGTTGTAGTACTAACGAATATGACAGAAACGTCGTGAAGCTACGGTAACACCGACGGTGTACCGATTTTGTCGGCCAACAAAATTACGGGAAATTAAAACCAACAAAATCAAAAAGTAAAAGGAATTCTAATCAGACTTTTAGGTTTTAATGTTTTAAAAGATAATATTAACCGTATAGCTTTTTTAAGAACTTGTATCCTCTTAGTATCTAGTTAATTGGTCAGTGGTTGAAAGATGAACATAATCCTGACTTTGTTATTATATACAATGGTTTCCTAAATTTTATTTATTTCTTCTTTATTTTTCGTCAATATATATGCGTGTATTTTTATATTTTAATATGGTGGGTGCTTGAAAGCGAAACAAATGTTGTGAACGTAGATACCTTAAATAAAAAACGACTGCAATTTTTTTTAAATAAAAGTCAAAGGCGTTACATGATACACTAATAAAATCAAAGAATCATATTTTGTTTCGTTAATATAATATAAATGATTGAATATTTTTTTTCAATATGTAGGACAGATAAATATTGAGATTAATGCAAACAAAATCTAACGAGCATTGCCGCTCATACACTGCTTCTTGTTTTTTAGAATAAATTGTTATTTTATTTTTTATTTACAACTAATAAAGTTTAAAAAAAAGCAAAAAGATTTTTTTTATTTCATTTAAGTTGTTACATTACATTATGTATAGATTTGTTGTTTAATTATCTTGAAGAATCTAAGGCCAAACAAATATGGGTTGTTATTTTAAACGGTCAATTACATAACGTTATATATGTATATCCAAACAGAAACTAATAATTTCTGAAAACAAAATTATCAATTAGGTTGTTTGATTTTTTATAAATTCTACTTTTAAATAATTACAATATTTTGGGTTTTTTTTCCTTTTTAACTGTTTAAGTTAGACGTTGTTTTTTTTCTTTCTATGTGTAACTCTTACTTACTAATTACTTGAGACGCAAACGACCTGACTAATTTTAAAATTTTTAAAATGACTTAATGCCAAGCCCCGCCACCTCGAAATTTACCACGAAACATTTTACCGCGTCCAACTGGTCCACCACCGCGAGGTTTGAAAAACGGATTACCGCGTAGTGGCCTCGGTGATCCATGAAAATGATTCTGAGGCTGGTGTGGATTGAAATTGCGAGGCGATTGTTGAAATGGACTTCGGGGAAATCTATGGAACTGTTGGTGATGTTGGAAATCTCCGGGTGGATGAAACATAGCAGCGGGATGTTGCATTTGTGGCTGATAAGGATCTTGGGGCGAATGCATGTGAAAAGGCATTCTAGGTTGTTGTTTCCACGGATTCATTGGCAGCCGCATCATGTTGTTATGCATACCATTGTCAGCGGGCAATTGCTCTTCAAAGCTTTGTGAGAAAGGATTATGGTGGGCCGGTGGCTGGTTATCCCAGATTTTGTCACTGCTAGGCGGAGTATCTAATAATGGTGGTCTATTATTAGCAACTGGTATTAGATTATCTCGATAGGAAAACAATTTGACGGGAACATCTGAAGTTTTCTCTTCTTTTTCTTCGTATTCTTCGTTTTCTTCTGTGGGTTCTTCAGGGATGTATTCGTCAGCATTGGAAATTTCTTCGAATTCCTCTGAACTATGTTCTTCTTGGCTATTTTGTTCTTTTTCTTGTTCTTGCTCTTCAATTGACTCTTGTGATTTTTTCTCTTCTTGCTGCTTTTCCTGCTGGGCTTTTTGTCTATCTTCTGATGCTACTTCTAATGAAATTAAAATTAGTTTGTTGAAAGGAATTTAATTTTATTTTCAGAGTCGATGGAAGTGTAATATAATTGTGGATGTGGTGAATAAATTGAATGACTGAGTGGAAGGGAGAAACACATTCGATATAACATAGTTTTAGGGTAAATCAAAGAGCGAATGTGTTCCTCATTCCACTCTTGGGTTTTAATAACAAAAAAAAAAAAATAAATAAAAGTTTGAAATTAATTTAATATATAATAAAATATTTGGCATCAAATTAAGGAGCGCTTTTCTATGGTGTGGTCAATCTGCAGAAATGGGATGACCTACAATTTATCACCGAATCCGAACGAAAGTATAAGACGCAGAAGGTAGTTTACTCTTTTAGGATTTACAACTTCCTTGCCAGGGCAGTACCCCTATGGGTGGGGATTGAACCCAGATCTTTCAACATAGCTGTCCGACACTTACTACAATGCTACGGGGTACCATTAAGGGGTTATTATGTCATAAATATTTTCCTAAAAAATATATATTTCTTCCAACATGGCAAAGTAAAAATTATTGCCGACGACCAGGGCAACCCTTAGCAATGTGGATTTCACAGACTAAGAATGACTTATAGGCGATGCTGCCAAAAACCAGGTTACCATGAACAGCAAAAACCTAATTTTTTAGGCCAAGATGCTAAGTTGACGCAAGGACGATGATCAAAAAATCGGAGATGACCTGAAGCACTGACTTTTTAAAGTTTTAAGCTATGAATGGTGGCAAGCCCATGATTTGAGTTGAATTTAATAAACCGACAAAGACTTTGCCGCAGAAAAATCAGTTGAATGGCCCGACGAAGGGGACCGCTGAATGTTATTTTGTGAGTCGGTAGAGGATACAATTATCACAGTTAAAGCATTCTTTAATGACTCAATGCAGCATCATCCAACTTAAGATGTTTGTGTCATCGCTGGACTAAAGGTTCTAAGAATAATCAACTAGCTTATAACAGCCTAACCTATGAATTGGAAGGAACCTGACAGGCGAACGCAACGTATTTGTTTGGGAGGTAGAACATTTGATGTGTTGATCTAAACAACCAACGACCATTCTCTATTTAAAGTAAGAGCAACAGCTGGGACACACACTTAGGAAGCGAAGACATTGACAATTGGTGGATAATTTTACAGAAGAATTGATGCGATCTAATCCGAATCAGAAAGGTATCGGTGAAGAAATTGGTGTTAGTCAAGCTTCTATAACTCGGACTGTGGTTGATAGAATAAATGCACATGCAACTGATTGGATCAAGTTTCCAACTATTAATAGTGAAATAACAGAATGAAAAGAGTTGTGGCAAAGGAATTTTAAGTTTCCGACCGCTATTGGGGTAATCGATTGAACCAACCACGTAGGGATACTAAAACCAAAACTCTATGGAGATGAGTACATTAATCGAAGACCTACTCGAAATGTTTAAGCCACTTCTGATGCCAGAGAAAATATTACTAGTGTTGACGTTAGTTAGCCTGGGTCCGTACATGACTCGAGAATATGAAAATAATTCATAATAACAGACGAAGTAATGAGCGAAGAGAATTTTAAGGGAGCTGGCGCAACAAAAAAGATAAATTTAAAGCATCTACAACCAAACAGCCAAACAACAACGGATGGATGACTTCTTTTGGTCCACCCTGTATATACTGTCCACTAAAAATTGTCAGTACAGTCACTCTAACTGCAGTAGAATCTCATTAAACTGTGAGAAAACGCAAATATTAAAGGGCTTCCGTAGTGCACATCATCTATCTGCACCAATTGTGAAAGCTCTAGCAAAAAAGGTAAATTCAGAGAATATACAACTGGTACCATTTGCAAAAAATAAAACTATCCTATAAGGTTGTACTGAAAATTTTTTAAGTGTTTCAGCGTTCCGACGAGTTAACATTTTACTTGCGCCTAAAGGATATCCTCGCAAGTATCGGGTTTTCCAATAGGGACTTGACAACTTTTAATTTAATTTGTGAACGCACTCTTTCACTAATCTTCGAACTGTCATTGTCAATTTATTCATTAAACTCAATATTTTCATCATGGTAAAGTACACGAGCGAGCAACGTCTGCAAATTATAAAACAAAAATTACGGAAATTCGGAGTCGGTTGATCTGTGCCTTACGAAACCGTGCTGTTGTTCACAAATAAGATTCTTACTATAAAATGCCATACTTTCACAGACTACTTGTTCAAAAAGTTTTGGTATGCAAGATAATTTAGAAATGGGCCTGTAGTTTGAAATATCAGCCTTATCTCCTTTTTTGAATATAGGAGTAAGAAAATATTTTTTCTATATACTTGGAAATTTTCCTGTTTTAAGTGAAAGCTCGAAAATGAACCTGAGCGGCTGCACTAAAGAATTTCTACATTTTATTAACACTATTGGAGGAATGCCATCGGGGCCAGCTGAACAATCATCATTTAATGAAGAAAGAAGTTCAAGTACTGTACTCTGTTCTACGTGGATATGATTACAGCTTGTTTGCGATAAGGTATGTAGATTGTGGAAAAAAATGTCATCAACAACCATTCGTTCTACAAATGAATCGTGAAAATTGGCTGCAACAACGTAGCCACTTTGTGCTTAGTCTACCCTTCATTAATATGCAGCCCTAGGTTTTGTGCCGCCCGCTCGATCTAGGTAAAGTAGTCGTGTACAGCTTGTGGGCTTCTGCCGATGCGGTAGATGTGGTCTGCGTAAACCAATGTCTGACTGGACTTGATGACGACAGTTCGTCTCGTTGACGTGCCAGAGTCACGAATTGCTTTCTCCAACGGCAAGGTTGAAAGGATGCCAGAAAGCCAGACCAGACAAGACCGGAGTCCATTAAAGATATTAATTGGTCTGGACAACAAACCGACTACTTTTACTTGGTTTGTAATGTTGCCCATGGTCAGCCTAGATTGTAGTTTCAGTTTATTTAGGATGCCGAATTATTTCATGGCCTTATAGAGTTCTATCCTGGCTTCATACAACACTGAACTTTCAAACTTCCCAGAAATACCAAACCAACAAAAAAATGAAGAAAAACATTAAATTGGGATTTCTGTAAGCATTCCCTTGAAATATGCAAACAATTAATAAGGAAAGATAACGAATTACAAACATACGGACCCGAGACTTGGGTGCTTACTAAAATGCACTTTGATCTCTTAATCGCGTTCAAGAAGAAAGTCTTACGGAGAATCGTTGGCCTTATGTGATAGAGAGAACGATTCCGATTCATCAATTATATGAAATCTAAAATATAGCTCGGTAGACTCCGGTGGGCAGGGCACCTAGTTCGTATGAGCTAGGAGAAACCAGCTCCGAAATCTTTAGTAGTTTTATTTATGATAGAAGGCAAGGTAGCAGACCTTGCTTACGTTAGAAGGATGGTGTAGACCAGGACGCAAAGAATTGGGGTGCGTAAACGGATGACGTCGGCCAGCAATCGGGATGTATTTAAAAACTTGTTGAACGAGGCCGGACCGGATCTCAGCTGTTGCGCCGATGACGATGACGATGATGAGACCTTAATTACGTTGGAAGGATGGCACAGACCAGGAAGCACTCAAAAATAATTTCAGATAATAAGTACTTATTTTGGTTTGAAGCTATGCTCGAGTTCTAAGGATTTTTAAACTAAATTTGGAATTTTCACTGGATCAAGTTTTAAAGGGCCAATGAAACTTCGTGGAGAAATTGCAGGTATTTTAAGTAATTTTATGTTAATTTCAAAACAAATAAGTAAGCTTTACTAATTTGTCGAAAGAAACTTATAAGGAAAAGCACATCAAACCTCTTAAAATATCTTCAAGGTCTTCATCTGACATATCCATATCGATGCTTTCAACCATATCACTTGGATCGTATCCCGCATCTTCGCTCGTCTGTGCTGATTCTGAAACTAATTTTCAATAAATAATAATATCTGTTGGAAGAAAAACTTATTAAACCAGTACCTGCGTTATCCTTCGCCGGTTGAATATCTTCTTCATTGATTTCCGTACCAGGCGCCTTTTTCAATATAAAAAAAATCAATTTACTTGTTTAAATAAAACATTTGCATTAAAATATTTTACCAATAAAACTTGGGGAAAATTAAGTAAGCCTGTAAGCATTGGGGGTGGTTGTAGGGGCGGGATTGGTGGTGCTGGAGCTGGTGTCAAGTTAACAGTCTCATTCTTCTTTGGGGGTTCAGTCAACAATCGATAATCTACATCTCCAGTCGTTTGTTGCTGCTGTGGCTGTTGTTTTTGAGGTGGTTTTACGGGCGGATTTACAACTATTGGCTGCCGGAAATCCTGAAACGAAATAGTTGTCAACTTTTAGAAAATTCAACTGAACATTTGAGCTAATTGTACATTTACCTTGTCTTTGGAAGGCGCCACCCAAGTCTTATTTGTCCTCTTATACATTTCTTCATTTTCACGTGCCCTCGGTGATCCTGTCAGAGATATTAGATTCCTATGGTCAATATCCACTGCACGAGTCTTATCTGTTTTTTTTTTTTTTTGGTTTAATAAAGATAGGTTAGTAATTTTGTTTTTTTTTTGCAAATAATGTAATAATTTTTACTTGGCCCTAAGATTGGCAGTATTGGCGCAGCGACAGGGAGCGGCAGATGCAACTGACGATGATCAACATCTTGCATCGGCATAATGTCGTTTATGTCGTCTTCCAGCTCATCGTAGTCTCCCACACTATCGTCCAGAATACTATCACGACCAAATTGTCCTGGTGAAATCGGTGTGTCGATACAATGATTAAATGAATTAGATGTATCCAATGGCGTCCAGGACATATCTAAGTCCCAAGTCGAATTAAAGTCATCACCTTGAGAACCATTTCCACCCAAAGAAGGTGGCATGGGTGGTGGCATTAATGGCATACTTGCATCATAGCTGTTACTTGATGAATTCGAGATATAATTTGAATCATTAGCGTAGTTAGGCACCATTGGGTTGTAACGGTTTGATGAGAGCCCGCCCCCATACGGAAGTGATGTTGTTGTGTAACTGGATGCCGTTGGTCGTGCCAAAGATGAATATTCAGGTTGTCCAGTCGGCACGGGTAAGTTTATAGTGCTTGCCGAGTATGGATTGATTGAAGTCATTGGACCAATTGGTTCGGGTTTGTAGAATCCTGGTCCGGTGAAACTATCATTAAGGTTGTCGGAATCTGATCGACTCGCAATTACTTCTATTGGTTGGCCTATGAAATAATAAAAACAAATTTAAATTAAATGTTATTTATGTTATAAATGTTATTTTTGCATTTGCATTTGGACATCAATTTTGACAAAATTCTTAATAATATCCAACATCTATAGACATAAATAAAATGAAGCGTCTGTTTTTTAAAATCAAAATAACATCTTTTTACTTGATGTATACGAAAGGGGATATACAGTACTAATAACAAAAACACCATTTAAAAAATTGTTGTCGGTCTGTATGTCTTTCTGTCTGTTTGTTCCGATTTTGACGCGACTTTCACTGGCAGGTAGCTGATATTCTAAGGAGTAACTTAGGCTATGTTGATTACTCACTAGTTGGCGATGCGTGTCGTTTTTTTTTCGAAAATTCTTATTTATGGACCGATTTGACGTGACTTTCACAGGCAGGAATCTCATTTTGTAAGGAATAACTAAAGCTATTTGAATTACCCGTAGGTGGCGCTGGGTTTGCTTATTTTTCGAAAATTATTATTTTAGAACGATTTGACTCAAAACTACACCAGAATACAGAATTATTAACTTTTTTGTAAACTTTGCGAATTGAATAAACAGTTTTTGATAAATTTCAACTAGTTATTTAATAAATTAAATTTTCTCGCCAACTGGCAACGGGGCTCAGCGATGATTGGCAAGGAAAAGGATATGTAAAGAGAATTAGAGGTAAGAACTCAGGTGTAATATCTTAACGATTCATAATTCACCAAGCCATCAAGAAATAAGTAATGGACAGCTAAGCCAAGTTGATTAGTTGTTTAGTTTTGTTCTTACTTACCACATACTAAAAAACAATGTTAGTTAGCCATACAAAGAACAAGCAATCTTAAGTTTTTGGATAATACAAAACAACAAATTTCCTTCTGAAAAGAATTGGATATGCTAGAAGCACTTGTAGTTCATAACAAACAAGCGCGATGTTCAAGTTATGGCTTTTCTAATTAATGTTCTGAATGGCAGAATGAATCATTCTGTCTATGCGAAGTGGAAGAACATTTCCGGCAACCCAATTTAGACGAAGTTAAACTACGTATATCCAAGCTTAAGACCAATAAAGCCGTCGGAGCGGATGGCTAAGCTGCTGAACTCTTTTTTGCTTGGCAGTATGTGTGGGTATGCAGCAAATCATAATAAAGATATGGTCACATTTCTTAAGAAAAGAGAACCTCTGAAATGTGCCAACCAAAGTATCAGTATCAGTCTCTTCAACATCGTCAACAAGATCTTTTCTGATGTAGTGTGTTAGCGCCTAAGTCAATCGTCAACAATCTGATAGGTTCTTATAAGTGAGGTTTTGAGGAGCTTGAAAAAAAAAACAAAAACTTCAAATCGATACCCACCACCTTTTTTCATCGTGTTATGTAGAGCAATGTGCAGCTATGGCATCTCGTCAAACTCGTCCGTTTGTGCAGAATGACGATTGAAAACGCACGCTGTTCTTCAAGCTCTGTAAAGACCTCACTGATACCTTTGAAGTCAAAAAAAGATTAAAGGCGATGCGCTATCATGCGATTTCTTCAACATCATACTTGAAAGAATAATTATTATTTTAGAACGATTTGACTCAAAACTACACCAGAATACAGAATTATTAACTTTTTTGTAAACTTTGCGAATTGAATAAACAGTTTTTGATAAATTTCAACTAGTTATTTAATAAATTAAATTTTCTCGCCAACTGGCAACGGGGCTCAGCGATGATTGGCAAGGAAAAGGATATGTAAAGAGAATTAGAGGTAAGAACTCAGGTGTAATATCTTAACGATTCATAATTCACCAAGCCATCAAGAAATAAGTAATGGACAGCTAAGCCAAGTTGATTAGTTGTTTAGTTTTGTTCTTACTTACCACATACTAAAAAACAATGTTAGTTAGCCATACAAAGAACAAGCAATCTTAAGTTTTTGGATAATACAAAACAACAAATTTCCTTCTGAAAAGAATTGGATATGCTAGAAGCACTTGTAGTTCATAACAAACAAGCGCGATGTTCAAGTTATGGCTTTTCTAATTAATGTTCTGAATGGCAGAATGAATCATTCTGTCTATGCGAAGTGGAAGAACATTTCCGGCAACCCAATTTAGACGAAGTTAAACTACGTATATCCAAGCTTAAGACCAATAAAGCCGTCGGAGCGGATGGCTAAGCTGCTGAACTCTTTTTTGCTTGGCAGTATGTGTGGGTATGCAGCAAATCATAATAAAGATATGGTCACATTTCTTAAGAAAAGAGAACCTCTGAAATGTGCCAACCAAAGTATCAGTATCAGTCTCTTCAACATCGTCAACAAGATCTTTTCTGATGTAGTGTGTTAGCGCCTAAGTCAATCGTCAACAATCTGATAGGTTCTTATAAGTGAGGTTTTGAGGAGCTTGAAAAAAAAAACAAAAACTTCAAATCGATACCCACCACCTTTTTTCATCGTGTTATGTAGAGCAATGTGCAGCTATGGCATCTCGTCAAACTCGTCCGTTTGTGCAGAATGACGATTGAAAACGCACGCTGTTCTTCAAGCTCTGTAAAGACCTCACTGATACCTTTGAAGTCAAAAAAAGATTAAAGGCGATGCGCTATCATGCGATTTCTTCAACATCATACTTGAAAGAATAGTGTGGAACTCTCACGCTAACACCACGATAGACAGCTATAACTTTGAGGTAGTTAGGGACTTTATCTACCTGGGATCCGCTATAAACTCTGAAAACGAACAAACGAAGAACAAATCTTGCCAATCCCTGTTTATTCGGGTTAAAGAAGCAATTGAGTAGCAAAGCTCTTTCTTATAAGACCCTCATCAACCCAGTTCTGCTGCATGGTGCAGAGGCATGGACATTTTTCAAAGTGGATGAACACGCTGAGGTAAAAGTCGAAGCAGTTTTCATTCCAATTAACCCTCTGCAGCATACGAGTAATAGATTTGTTGGATCCATAAGAGATACGGTGAGTAGGCAGGTAGAAAAGGCGATTATTTCTTGGGCGACGGTAATTTTGCTGAAGAAGATAGAGTTGTACAGAGTTTCATAGTCGGCGGAACCTGAGAGGAGTCGATGAATGAAAAGAATATCTGCAATTTCTCTGCGTTCTTCCAGGGTATTCAGGTTTATAAGTTTAAGGCGATTTTGATAGGGGGCAAGATAAATATTTTATTCGAGGACAGACCACCAAAGGCAAATCTAAGGAAACGACGTTGAATGCTCTCAGTTCTCGAGATGTTAATTTGCTAATATGGGAACATTACTTGGCAGGCATATACAAATAGCGGGAGTTCGAAGGTTAAGTAGAGGAACCAGGTGACGGTGGGTTCTGATTTTATGGACCAGCGTTTCACAAACCCAATTGCCTAGTTGGCCTTAGAGATGATGCGAATCAAATTCACGTTAAATATGGGTTGATGATGGAGAAGGCAGATACGTGGAGAAATTTTTTTATATTTAATTCTAAGCACCACACTGAGAGACTATCAAGATCTAGTTGAATGAGGGAAGAGTCTAGTATCACAGAAATTGTCTTGAAAAACTTGGTATCTTCAGCCTATAGGGGCATGGGGAAATATTTGTTGACCATTTCAATGTCGTTTAAATATATTATGTATGTACATAAAACAAAGTGGTGTTAGTTACACCATTTATAACTCAAGATTTCAATTATACCTATATATGGTTTGTTGGATTCGTCTCTGACCCGAATAGCAGAATAACAATCAAAACATCAGGAAGATTCACGTTAAAAAATAAACCAAACATAAGATATCCAGATTAATAGAAAATACTCGATTTGAAATGTAAAGAAAAATATAGAAAACAAATGACAACAACGTAGTTGTTCATTTAAGAAATCCATGTTGTCTTACATTCATGAGAGACTTACAACGGAAACTTTAAATTTCGTACAGAATGCTTTCGAATATTTAAGGGATTCGCTCTTAGGACTCTTTCTGTGTATTGGGGAGTAGACTTTTTAATTTACTTAATCCCAATTCTAATGACTGCTTTGGAAACCAACCAAGTAGCTCGTTAGCTCTAGTAAAATCACCCTGGCACTTAGTTACGTCAATATTTCTTGGAGGATAAAAATCAATTCTAGAATCACTTTTGGGGTTATGGAGGAGGGCGACCATCAGCCTGGGAAAAAATAGTCATTTTGTTTTAACTTGTTTTCAATAACGTAAGAGTCGACTGTATAAGAGGAAGAAATGGACCGTTTAAGAAATTCGACAAATAATCGAAATAATCTAAATGAGGTTCACATGAATCTTCGGTGAAAGATTGCTTGAAAAATGTGGCAAAAAATTGGCGATTGACCAATTGGAAAAGCGACTTGGGATCATTGATGAGGTTGGATTGTGTTTCTATTATATAGCGTTGGTAAAGGGAGTTTTAAAACCCAAAAAAATTAAGATAAGAATCGAAATAGTTGGAATAGTCGGTGAGAGACCGGGTACGATGAAAAAATTATATACGAAGCTTGCGGTTGTTCCAAGATAGGGAGGCAAACGAAATTTTATGGCGACAAACGGGAAAATAGAGAGATATAGCATATAACATATATAGGTGGTTGGGTGCTGTATGCATAGTGTAGGCACTGAAAGGCATCAAACAGGTGATGCACAGTTGCTGCAACTATCTCGTACATCGTACATCAATTGTGCTTATTTTACCTCCTCGCGGTAACCACCGGGTACTGGTCTGTCCATCCGGACATTCCTGCTATGCTTATAAGCACGAGTGTTGAACACAGAAAACATAGCAACACATACCCCCAATGCCTTGTCCATGAATGGCACTTACATCGAAGAAATCGAAAAGCTCTCAGTACTCGGTATGTGTGTCAACGACGACCTCCGTTGAAACGACCATATATTTGAAATCGCTAAGAATGCTGCTAAGTGCTTAGGTTTTCTGTATCGGTGTAAGAAGTATTTTTCCCCATCTGATCTGGCTACAATTTATAAAGCGTTTATACGTCCTAAACTCGAGTATAACTCCCACCTCTGGGCAGGTGCTTCACAAACATCGCTTCACCTGCTTGATAGGAAATAGAACTGCCACTGAATCAATTGCCCCTCTCGAACACCGACGCAATGTTTCATGTCTTTCCTTATTTTATCGTTTCTTTTACAAAAAAATGTTCACTCGAAGTAGCCATTGCATTCCTCCCCTTAAAAGTTTCTCCCGTAATACTCGTCTCGCAAGGCGATTTTAATGCCAAAATAGGTAAAGAGGAAATCTTTGCCGGAAAACATAGCCGACACGACACAACGTCTGAAAACGGACTTAGGCTAATTGACTTCGCAGCGGCACATAACGTCACCATTGCAAGCACACGGTTTCCTCATCTCGATATACACAAAGGGACTTGGCGACACCCAGATCAAAGAACCGTCAATCAGATTGATCACGTTGCGATCGATGGAAGACACGCCTCTAGTATCTTGGATGTTCGCACCTTCCGAGCAGCTAACATCGAATCGGATCACTACCTTGTTGCAGCAAAGGTAAGAATGCGAATAACCCGAACACCACAACAACGGAGTAATACTGTGAGGAAGTATGACGTCGGAAAGCTGCAATCGCAAGAAACCGCCAGAACCTATGCCGATCGAATATCCCGTAACCTCTCAAGAAATCCAGTACCGCCAGCATCAAGTACCGAAGACCAGCGGCAACACTGCCAACAAGCCATCAGAGATGCCGCAACTGATGTGCTAGACCACCACCACGATACCTCTGGTTCGATGACGAATGCAGGCAGGCCCATGCAGCCAAACAAGAGGCATATAAAGCGGCGCTGCAAAGAAAGACGAGAGCTGCTCGCGAGCTCTACCAGCAGAAAAGACGGGAAGAACACCGGCTTCTCCAAAAGAAAAAGAGAGAGCATGAGAAGCGCGCGATCGAAGATATTCAGAGATGCTACTCCAGGAACAACGTGCGGAAGTTTTACCAACAGGTAAAAAGAACGTGCCAAGGAAAAAAAACCCGCACAGAAGCCTGTAGAGATAGGAATGGACAACAACATCTCGTAGTAGAGTCACAGTCGGTGCTGAGTACATGGAAGGACCATTTCTGCAGACTGTTAAACGGTGATGAAGACCAAAATCCCGCTGTCAGGCAGAATGAACCATTCAACATGGACGATGACGGACAAAACTTCCGTCGACCAAAATGAAGTAAGGATAGCAATATCTAAACTAAAAAACAACAAAGCTGCTGGACCCGACGGACTAGCCGCCGAACCTGATTGGGCCCCTATCAGTGTGGTTTCAGACCAGGAAAGTCCACAATCCATCAAATGTTCACGCTACGGCAGATCCTGGAAACTACCCAAGAATTCCAAATCGATACCCACCACCTCTTTATCGATTTTAAGGCCGCGTACGATAGCATTTATAGAGACGAGCTATACAGTGCCATGTCTGGTTTTGGCATCCCCACAAAACTCGTCCGACTGTGCAGGATGACGATGGAGAACTCTCGCTGCTCCGTCAAGGTTGGTACTGACTTCACAGAAGCTTTTGACGTCAAAAAAGGATTCCGACAAGGTGATGCGCTATCGTGCGATTTCTTCAACTTGATACTTGAAAAGATTATAAGAAACTCGCAAGTCAATTGTAGTGGGACAATTCTTTTGAAGTCTGTGCAATTGCTAACATAGACATCATTGGCCGAACTCGGCGAGCTGTCACTGGAACGTCTGCTAGCATTGAAGCTGAAGCGGCTAAGATGGGACTAGCAGTCAATGAGGCCAAAACGAAGTACCTGCTGTCCACAAAAAGGGACACACAACACCGGCGGATTGGACAAAACATCAGAATAGGCAGGTACAACTTTGAGGTAGTTCGGGACTTTGTTTACCTCGGATCCGCTATAACATCTGACAACAACATCTCGTCAGAAATAAAGCGAAAAATTACTCTTGCCAATCGCTGTTTCTATGGGCTAGGAAGGCAATTGAGTAGCAAAGCCCTCTCTCGAAAGACAAAGTAGACTCTGTATAAAACCCTAATCATCCCAGTCCTGCTCTATGCTCTATCTAAAGCAGATGAAGATATCCTTAGTCGTTTCAAGCGTAAGATTCTTGTACCTTATCTGCGTTAACGGTCTTTGGAGGAGAAGGTTCAACCAAGAACTATACGAGCTGTACAGCGACATTGACCTGGTCAAAAAAATACGCATATCACGTTTAAGATGGCTAGGTCATGTAGAGCGAATGGACAACAATGCTCCGAGTCGCAGGACCTTCGATTCCATCCCAAAGGGTAGACGCAGTCAAGGAAGACCTCGCCTTAGGTGGCGCGCTCAAGTGGAGGACGACCTCAACCAACTTGGAGTGCGAAACTGGAGGCAGCTAGCCAAAGACCGAGCTGGCTGGAGAGGCATGTTGGTTAAGGCCCAGTTTCGTCCCGAACTGTAGCGCCCCCTAAGTAAGTAAGTATAGCATTAAATATTTCTCTGTAAAATATTTCTGTGGCATTTTTCACAATATATAGGTAGTTATCAAAACTGGAAAAATCTTTGTTGAAGTATTCGTTAGTACGAGTTGGTAGTAGGGACTCCTGAAAGAATAAGGGGAAGATGATCAATATATACACCCTATAACCACAGGGGAGAGAATGAGACTGGAGATATTTTGTGATCGGTTGTATAAATTAGAACTGTTTGCCTCTTCATATAGTTTCGGATACCACTAACTTAACAGAGATATAACAAGACTGATCTTTTGTTGAAGTCCATTTTAGATGAGGAAGGTTGAAATCGACCAGAAGAACAATATCATCATTGGGGCACACTTGGTTATATATACTAGGGACTAGATTCGTTTCAGTCAGTGCGTAGATGTCGAAATATAGGGCATTAAATTTAACTCGAGACAACAATAATTACTTACTTGCTGTTAAAGTATTAATACTCTTTGGACTATCGGCGCGTTTGAAATCGTTTATGTCGAATGGTAGTTTGCCATCCAAATAGCTGGTATATCCATTGAAAGCACTTTTGAATATATTCTGTAAACAAAAGAAATAATATAAAATTGTTTAAACAAGATATAGAAAGGAAAACAAACCATTGACGGAATTTGTTCATCTGGCAAATTAATATCGGAATCTGGTTCCGGTGATGGTGCGTTAATGTCAGGCGAAGGAATCGGACTTGGTAAGTTAGGTGTCATTTCGTCGAGTTTCTTTTTTACCATTTTTATTCTACTCCCAAAGTTCTTATAAGCCTTCGATTTAAAAACAATTGATTTTAACAAATAAAACTCAAAAAGTGGATCACTTTAACTTACACTAACTACAACTTTGACTTCTCCCCGCTGGCTGGCATAGAACTTTATTGCATTTTCCAAATTTGCCAACACGGCTTTCCGACTTTTTATTTCAGCTGCTAAATGTTTCTTTTGCTTTTCTATGTTTAAAGCATATCTTTCAAGCTCTTTTTCCACATCGTCCGAATGAGTTTTATCTATGCAAATATTTATTGGTATTTAAGGATAATATGGAAATCCTTGTATTTCTTACCTTTAAGAGCTGCTTTAATGTTTTCAATATCACAATTGGGTGCCTTGGGCATGTTTTTAAAACTTTTGTCTGTTGTCGCTGACAGTTCAACACATTCTCGAATATTTGAGATCAATACAGAGCTCTGAATTGAATTTTTATTTATAATGTTAAATGAAATGTTTTTTTTTTTAATTCTTACCTGAAATTCATCGGACACAATATCTGCATTATTTGTAGTCTGGGATTTTTTCGATATATTCATGCTTAATAGCCCGCTAAGATCACTAAGGTATTCTTCGCTGTAAATGCCTCTTTGTTCCCAAATCTTGAATATACGAAATATTTTGTTTCGTACTTTGTCATCCCTGTAAACAAATGTTTTATTTATTAATACAGGAATTCATTGATAATGAACACTGCAAACGAAATAAAGACTTTCCGATTTGTAAGTGAGTAATTTAACAGAGTGCATTTAACAGCCACTGTAAAACATATAAGAAGTTTTCATTTCTAATATGAGAACGAACGGCTTATATAGATATCGAGCTCTTGGACAAAGCTTAGAAATGACATTATAATATGCTTAAAGGACTCATAATTAATTAATCTTCAACCAGATAAGTCTTAAATTTACCCCTATTTTTGTAGCCAATGCAGTTCGCCGCTGGACAGAAGCAATCGCCAGAACTAGTCAGGTCATTATTTCATATTCTTTGACAAACCTCCAAAGAATTCTTTTCTGCTAGCTTTAAGTACTAAAGGACAAATGAGAGCCAATTGCCATTTTTTTTAAATGGCCTTTTCTTTTTCGTCGCTAACAACCACCAAGAAAATGTGGATCGTTCTTGGAACGCGAATAGAGTTTGGTTTGTAACAATCTGATTGGAATTCGCTACTAGCAGTTTGTTTTCTCAGATGTTGAAAGGGTAGATATGTGCGTGGGTACAAGCACCCGCAAATCACCCCTGTCTATCAACTCCTACTCTCACCTCCACGTGGTGAACATCGGGTGCCTACTCCTCAACTGGAAGGTTGTTTGTGGCAGCAAACGAGAGAGGGGGGAAGGAGTGTTACCACTAAGGCACTACTTCTGCATCCAGGCGGCAGCGGAAGAATTCTCTAGATAGAATCAACGGTGGCGTCTACAGTTTCAGTCAGGTTGAACTACTTAGTGAACACCTTACGACGTTTTTGGAGCTCAGGCCTATAAGGAGCAGTTTATCCGGCTCTTCGTCCTTAGAGTCACAATAAGGACCTGGTCCTCCAGGTTGGGGGTTGTGCCGTCAGGGTAACTTCCCGGCCACGCCAAAAACAACTAGTTGCCAAGCAACAACAAGCCTCGGATACGGACGGATTCACTGATGACGAACCCTGCAAACGAAATAAGGACAACGAATTTCGGATATGTACGTGGAATGTTAGGTCCCTTAACAGACCACGTGCAGCCGAACAACTAGCGGAGGCCCTTGACTGCTGTAAGGCAGACATAACCGCCATCCAAGAAATGCGATGGGACAGGCCGGGCAAAAAAAAGATGAAAAACTGCGATATCTACTATGGCAACTGTTATACACAACAAAAACAGCGTTTATTTGGATGTGGATTCGTCGTTGGAGGCAGGCTCCGGCAAGGGGTTTTGAGTTACAAATGTGTGAATGAGCGCCTCATGACAATCCGCATCAACGCTAAATTTGCCAATATTAGCCTTATATGCGCGCATGCCCCCACAGAGGAAAAAGATGATGACACCAAAGAAATGTTTTTTTGAGCTCCCGGACAAAACATATAAGCAATGCCCTAGCTATGACATTAAAATTGTCCTAGGCGACTTTAACGCCAAGCTAGGGAGAGAAGATGTTTTTGGTGGTACAATCGGAAAACACAGCTTGCACGACACCACCTCCGATAACGGATTCAGGCTAATTGACTTTGCTGCGGCGCAAAATATTGTAATAGCTAGTACCAAGTTCCCACACATCAACATTCACAAAGGGACATGGAGATCCCCTGATCAATCCACTGTCAACCAAATTGACCACATTGCGATCGATGCAAGGCACTACTCCAGTATGATGGATGTCTGAACTTTCCGAGGGGCAAACATTGACGCGGACCACTACCTCGTTGTAGCCAAGGTAAGACTTAGGATATCACGACCCACGCCAAGAAGAGGTAATACTGTGAGGAAGTTTAACGTCAGACGGCTGCAATCGCAAGAAATCTCCAGAACCTTTTCCGATCGAGTCTCAAATAACCTCCAAAGAAGTCCTTTACCGCCAGCATCAAGTATTGAGAACCAGTAGCAACATTGCCAAAATGCCATCAGGGCAGCCGCGACTGAAGTTCTGGGGTTTTCACGGCCACCACAACGAAACCCCTGGTTTGATGATGAGTGTCGGCAAGCACACGCAGCTAAACAAGAAGCATACAAGGCGGCGCTGCAAAGAAGGACCAGAAGAGGGAAGAGGAACACCGCCTTCTCAGAAAGAAAAAAATGGAACATGAGAAGCGCGCGATCGAGGAAATGGAGAGCTGTTATTGCAGGAATGAAGTTCGAAAATTTTACCAAAAGGTAAAAAGAAACTGTCAAAAATACAGAGCTCGAACTGAAGCTTGCAAAGACGATCAAGGGAACATCGTAGTGGAATCGCAGTCGATGCTGAGAATATGGAAAAACCATTTCTGCAGACTGTATAACGGCGATGACGAAACGAATTCCACTGTCAGCCAGAATGGTCCACTTTATCCGGGCGGAGTAGACCAACAATTCCGACCACCACATCTGGATGAAATAAAGCTAGCTATATCTAAACTTAAGATCAACAAAGCCGCCGGAACCAATGGCCTAGCTGCCGAGCTCTTCAAAGCTGCAGGCGATGACTTGCCTATAAGTATGCACCAACTCATAAGCAAGATATGGTTAGAAGAAAGCATGCCCGATGAATGGAATCTCAGCATAATTTGCCGGATCCTGAAAAAAGGAGACCCTCTGAGCTGTACCAATTATAGGGGTATCAGTTTCCTCAACATCGCCTACAAGATCTTTTCTGCTGTATTGTGTGAACGCCTTAAGCCATTCGTCAACAACCTCATAGGTCCATATCAGTGCGGTTTTAGGGCAGGAAAGTCCACTATCGATCATAAATTCACATTACGGCAGATCTTGGAAAAACTCAAGAACTTCAAATCGATACCCACCACATTTTCATCGATTTCAAAGCCGCGTTTGACAGCATTTATAGAGACGAGTTATATAGAGCAATGTGCAGTGTTAACATCCCTGCCAAACTGGTCCACCTGTGTAAAATGACGATGGAAAACGCACGCTGTTGCATCAAGATCGGTAAAGACCTCACCGGCACCTTTGAAGTCAAAAAAGGATTTAGACAGGCGATGCGCTGTCATGCGACTTTTTCAACATCATACTTGAAAGAATAGTGCAGAACTCTCACACCAACCCCAGAGGCATACGCCGACGATATTGACATAATCGGAAGAACGCAGCATGATGTCAGTAGCGCTTTTGTGAGTATTGAGACGGAAGCGGCAAAGATGGGTTCAGCAGACAATGAGGAAAAAACCAAGTATATGCTGTCATCAAGAATAGACACCTAATATCGACGTCTTGGACAGAACATCACCATAGACAGCTATAACTTGGAGGTAGTTAAGGACTTTGTCTACCTGGGCTACGCTATTAACTCAGACAACAACACCAGACTTGAAATCAAACGAAGAATAACTCTTGCCAATCTCTGCTTCTTCGGGCTTAGAAGACAATTGAGTAGCAAAGCCCTCTCTCGGGCAACTAAATTGTCCCTTTATAAGACCCTCATCATCCCAGTCCTTCTTTATGGTGCAGACGCATGGACGCTGTCAAAAGCGACACTTTATAGGCTGTTTCGAGAGTAAGATTCTCCGGGTGAATTTTGGTCCCGTATGCACTAACTGAGAGTGTAGAAGAAGATACAATGAAGAACTGTACCGGCTGTACAACGACACAAACCTAGCCAAAAGAGTAAAAATTCAACGTCTCAGATGGCTGGGTCATATAGAGCGGATGGACATCAATGCTTCACCCCAGAGGGACGGCGCAGTAGAGGAAGACCGAGACTCAGGTGGCGCAAACAAGTGGAAGAGGACCTCAACCGACTCCACGTGCGAAACTGGAGACAGCTAGCTAGGGACCGAGCTGGCTGGAGAAGCTTGTTGTTTGAGGCCCAGGTCCACCCGGACTTTAGCGCCACCTAAGAGAAAAAGAGAGTTTGTTTTCTCATATTTATCTTATTTTAGTAATTTAAACTAAAATTAAAGTATCTAACTGACTGTCTGGTTAATTTGGAAAAGGTTTTCGACACTGTATGGCTAGAAGGTCTGAACCTGAAGCTAACCACTGCTTTGTGACATGCTTAATGGTAGAAAGTTTATTGACAGAGGTGGAAATGTCACTTCTACTATATTATTCGATATTAAAAGTGGTCTGCAATAGGAAGCGGTGAACTCGCATATTCTTTTTAGTATTGGGAGCCTACCGCATGCTATGCTGACGATTGCTGACGATTTAATGTAAAACTGGTACAAAAGTAAGAAGAGCCTTTTGTCTAGGGCTTTCAGGAATAGGAAAAAGAATGGGCGCAAGCTACTTATCGCTTGGCCACATTCATTGGAATTTAATTTACAAGATATTTCTTAATCTAATCTAAGAACTAAGAAACTTATGAGCTAACTGGTTGGTAGGTTTAGGAGACGAAGCTTTAAGCAGTGGTTCTGATATTGAAGTCAAAACAAGTAGTGTTTGAATTGACACTCCTCAGCATTCGAGAGATGGGTTCATTGGAGCCATAAGAGGTTCGATGGTTGGGAAGATAAAATAAGCGAGGATTACGTATGTTACGAGGGTTAGTGTTGAGAAAGATGGAATCGTTAAGGGCTGTACAGTCAACGGTACCTAAAAATATTCGATAAATGAAAAGAATGTCAAATATTTCTCTTCGATCTTTCAGCGAATTCAAGTTGACAAGATTGAGTCGGTCACGATATGGAGGTAATATTAATTGATTACTCCAATTAAGACCTCAAAGAGCAAATCGGAGGAAACGGCGTTGAATGCTCTCAATTCGACCAGACTTGACAAGCGTATTCAAGAAGCGGACGAACAAGGAAAAGGAGGCTGCCTTGGGGAACACCGGCTGTATCTAAAAACCGGCTTAATAAGACGGATCTGAACCGAACACTAAAAAACGGTTTTCTAAATAAAGAAGAAATCCAACCAAACAGAATAGGCTGCCTTGGGGAACACCGGCTGTATCTAAAAACCGGCTTTATAAGACGGATCTGAACCGAACACTATAAAACGGTTTTCTAAATAAAGAAGAAATCCAACCAAACAGAATAGGTTTAAAGCCGAGGGTGGATAGTTTAAAAAGAATAAGTTATAAAGCTCAACTAAAATCAGTTGAAATAACATCGACCTCTTTTCCATTCTCCAATGCTGAGAGGGAAAATGACACAAAGTCAACGAGGTTTGTTGTTGTAGACCTGCCTTTGAGAGATCCATGCTGTCTAGGAAAAATGAGGGATTTGCAATGAAAACTTATATGTTCATACAAAATACTTAAGAAAACTTTCGGTATATGGGATAGTTTAGCAGTTAGTTTATGGTTGAAAGGAAGAGGGGACTAAGTGAGATTGAGGAATTGATGGAATCTGTTGTAAGAGTGGTAAAGTACCTTGGTATCTGGCTAGCCAAGTTTCTACACATATCCAACCGACATATAGATGCAAATCTGGTCACGGCTAAGGGTGCTTTAGCAGACGGATGTTTTAAAGCGGTCGCCTTAATAGCAATGCAATAGTGATTTGCTACAGGGTCTTAAAGGGCTGAATGGAAGGCCTGTCTCTATCTCTAATGGAAAAGATTCTGGTGTCTGAGAAACAGTCTTTCGTGGCTCACTTGGACCTTATAGGGCCTTATTATCGTTTGTAGTACAACGTATTGAAGAAAAACGAAACTCCTACCTCATAAACAAGTAGTTTAAACTGTCGTTTTGGGTTCGTTGTTTTGTTCTGAATTTTATTTCGTTTCGCGTAAGCCGAAGAGTGGTAAGCCAGAGTCGCTGAAGAAACCCGAAACTTGACCCGCTTTCACAAAAAAACTAGCTTTTCAATCGTATCTATCAACATTTTCTTGATAGCATAAGTGTTTCGTATACCCAATCCCTATACGCCGCCGCCGTGACTATCATTTCCTCGGGTTTGGCCTGCCCCTCGTTTCGTATTCGTAAAAGAGCCCCAGAACTCCAAAGTAGGAGTAGAAATGTTACTATCTCATCGAAGTCCTATACATAGGAAGGGCGATGACCTCGACTAAAAACAAAAACTTCCGAGGTGTATATTTTGATAGCACGCGTTCGAGCGGTTTCATCTCGCCTGATGCTTTCCTATATTTAGATAGTCGAAGAATGATACGGAATAGAATGGTGATTCCAGTGATTTTCCATCGTCGTCGGCCCCAGGACAGTTGATAGGGGCTCCCTTTCGAGCGAGACATTGTTGCAGGGAACGAAATTTTTTGATCAGGTCCTCCAGTTTTAGTGGCTACATTGTTTTAAGTTGTTCATAAGCTACGTAGAAAAGGGCAATTACTTAATTTTGTTTAACTTTTATGGGTAAAATGAAGAATGAATAAATTGAATGGGATTCGAATAAAAATATTGAAATACCGATGAAAGCAGAATCGTGCTATCAGGCATAACGAACGAAAATTGGGTCTACAGGACCTGGACGAAGCAAACCTAGTAAACCCTCATGAATGCTAACTCCAATATAGCCGCCCGAGCCAAGCCTGGCTTTTAAAACCGCAAGTCATGTTTTGATTAGAAGTACCATAACATATGCAAAAATATAGTCGGAGAGTCCAGAGGGGCATGGTGGAGGAGAAGGTGTTGTGATGCTTGAGAGGCATCTCGGAAAAATCCTCGTGCAACGATACACCGTAGCAATTACCAGCTTTTTTGGCGAGATCGTAGTTATCGTTGAAATACATACCGAGTACTGAACGCTTTTCGGTTTCTTCGATGCAAGTGCCATTCATGGAATGTTTAGCTTTAACGACAGAAGGCAGGATTAAGTTTTCGATGCATTTAACTCCACACGATTCTAATTTCCCATTTGACAATGCTGTGTAAATTGGAATTCAATGAGTTTTACATAAGGGAACATTGCCATTGCACGTTGGAAGGTGAAGAACGTGCTCTTGCCGAAAACCATATTAAAAAAAGGTTTGTTACACAACTATTATATAGTTTTGTTTCCGCTACTTTTTCGTAGAAAATTCGCAGCTGTCAGATTTTTGAGTAGTATATTTTTTCTCTTTGAGAGATTTCTGTGAAAAAGAACGCTTTAAACCAAAAAATGTACAGCAATCTTTCCTGGTGTTGCTTAAGCATTGATAGTATTTATTTCCGATACTATCGATAGTTTTGAAGAAAAAAAAACTATCGATAGTGCCGATACTATCGATAATTCTAACAAATTAATAGACAAAGGCAAATTACAAAGAATTTAAAATACACTATTATAGGTCCATTTCTATCATAAAAAAAATGGAAAATTCAATTTAAATTATTCATATAGTCTTCAAATTCGATAGGCTTGATCAGATTTTATAGATTTATGACCGCCTATCTATACAACATGAACCTCTGGGCAGCGTATCGTCGTCATAAAAAGTGAAGCTCACTATGTTTTATGAATACCCAATGTGTCTTTTAATGAAATTGTAGTTTTACTCGAAAAGATTGTATACAGCATGCGTGGAATCCTTGTGTAATAACCGCTTATTAACAGTCTTAACTAACTTTTTCAATACATCTCTGCCTTCAACAGTTACAACCTTCACATATAACGCTAACAACTTTTGCTCGTGTAGAGTAATGATTAAGGACATTGGCTCTTGTGAATAAAAAAATTGCTAAAGCTAAAACTTTGATTTTTAAGCAAAAGCTAGGTTTAGTGTGAATAAAACCCAGCAATTGCTATTTTGAAATAGCAAACGCTAAAATCATGTAGCTTAAGCTTGTTTTTCCATCTTAAGCTTCAGCTTGTGTGAATAAAAATAGCTTAAGCTAAAATATTTAAGCAAAAGCTACAAAAATATCAAGATTCCTACACCTCTGTCTAGAAACCTTTGACTAGTATTTAGTTGTAGAATTCTCTTTAGTAATAGTGCGAACATGGCAGAGTTCATACGTGTATATGTTAATCGGAAAGGCTTCCACATCCCTAATGTAGACGCAACATGCAATGCAATGCAGCTGAAGAAATTACAAGAGTTTATCCCATTCCTTGGTTCTCCGATTTATAAAATACTTGCTTCTACCAGCGAGTTCGTTTAATAAGGTTTTCCGTCAAATTATAATTTATTTTTATTTAGATGGTGAGTACCATTTTTCTAGTCAAGGTGATATAGGTATCTCAAGGGACCCTTCTTGGTGTATTGATGTTTCTCATATACATTAACGATATGGAAAAAGTTATGAAACATTCTCGGCTCAAACTATTTGCCGATGATGGTCTTTTGTGTATCTCTGGTCGTGATATAACAACGTGTGTTAATAACCTGAATGAAGATCTTTGTGTAATAAATAACTGGCTTAAAATGAATCTTCATTTGCTAAATATGTGTATGTTATTAAATGTCTCCTCTTTGCCATCTGATTTGTCCATCCACGTCGAAAACTGTCCGCTGGAAATTGTGCCGCACATAAAATATCTTGTTGTTATATTAGACAATAAGTTATTGTGGAACGAACATGTTGACTACCTCTGCAAAAACGTGTCAAAAAAGCTGAGAGTCCTACGTAAAATAAGAAACAGCCTATCAATGAACAGTGCAAATAAAGTATATAATGTGATAATCAAACCCCACTTCGAGTATTGTCCAACCCTACTGTATTTCTGTAATATATCTCAAAAAAGTAGAATGCAGATACTGCAAAACAAAGCAATGCGCATAATACTAAAACGTGATCGATACACCAGTATAAGAGAAATGCATGATACTTTGCACTGGTTCAATATCAACCAAAGACTATAAATATTAACATTAACATTTGTATATAAAATGAAAAACAACATGTGTCCAGAGTACTTAAATGGCCATGCCTCTACGAACATAAATGCAGCTTATCCTCTGACCTTATTTTACCAAGAATGACAATAACAAGAGGACAACAATCAATATTTTTCTCCGGTTTCCAAGCATTCAACCAACTGCCTCGACACAATAAAAATGCAACCAGCATACGCATGTTCAAAAGACTGATAGCTACATATATTAATACTTTAAATGTTTCATAAAATCTTTTTTATAATCCTTTTCATAGTTTAAATTTGTTTCATTACTAAATTAAATTATTTTATTTTTTATATTTTTTTATAAATATTTATAAGACCGCACATTGTAAAACAAATTTATGGAAATTGAAATGGCACTTAGAAGCCAAATAAATATTACAATTACAATTACAATTTATTTCTATATCTTTATGGTATAGTGAATCCTGTAACTCTTTCGTCTACCAACTTCACAAATTCGAGTAGTCCTTTTTAAGGTATGAAAGAATAACAAACAATCCTCCAGCAATGTAGTATTTGACATTTAAGACTCTCCCACAGAAAGCGTTAATTTTTTCTGTATGAAAAGTAGCTTCTCTCTATTCAGCACATTATCTATATACCTACTAAATTTCATCCAAATCCGTTAAGCCGTTAAGGTGTGATTGGGAAACTAACATCAAAAAATACATTTATAGCATGAGTACGATCAGTTTTAGCTAAAGCTACCTAATCCAAGACATGTGAATAAACGACCAAAAGCTGAAAATGCGAAGCTTAACCTAGAATTTTGCGTGTCAAAAAAGGATTCCGACAAGGTGATGCGCATTCGGGCGATTTCTTCAACTTAATACTTGAAAAAATTATAAGAAACTCGCAAGTCAATTGTAGTGGACTTTTTTCAAGTCTGTGCAATTGTTAGCATACGCTGACCACATAAACACACCGGCGGATTGGACAAAACATCACAATAGACAGGTACAACTTTGAGGTAGTTAGGAAGTTTGTTTACCTAGGATCCGCTATAACATCTGACAGCAACATCTCGTCAGGGATAAAGCGAAGAAGAACTCTTGCCAATTGAGGCAATTGAGTAGCAAAGCCCTGTCTCGAAAGACAAAGGAGACTCTGTATAAGACCCTAATCATCCCAGTCCTGCTCCATGGCGCCGAGGCTTAGACTCTATCTAAAGCCAATGAAGATATTCTTAATCATTTCGAGCGTAAGATTCTTTGGAAGATTTTTGGCCCTATCTGCGTTAGTAAAATCTTTTTTTTATTCACATAATACAAAGCTAAAGCTAGAGCAGTCTAGCTTAAGCTACTAGTAAAAGCTATGACTAGTTAGCATTAGCTTGCTCTACAAAATAGCTTTTACTTTTTTTTATTCACAAGACCCATTGTTACGTATTTTTCGCTCAATATTCTTGTGGTTGCAATTTCAAAGCGCTCAAGAAGCTGCGAGATTTTATCTATTGCCTGAAAATTGTTCACTCATAACAAGCTCACATCGAACTTCTGATAATCGTTTAAGCATATAGTATGAGTTATTCCAACGGGTCTCTATCTCTTGAATAAGCTTAAGCTCTCTATCTTTCTTATGCCCGCGCAGTGTGCTCTAAATTAAAAGGAAAACAAATAATCCCTTGTGCGCGCGCTAATTATAAAAAATGGGCACGACTGGGTCGCACGTACTTGCTCTTATGTGCCTAATTATAATGGAAAGCAATATCTTTGACAGAAACAAGTAACATTTACATTGAAAATAACACAGTTTGAACTTAAAAAAAAGTATCAAAACCACAATACTTAACGGTTTTTAGTAAAAATGAAGTACGCCATCACACGTCTTAAATAACAAAGAATTTATGAAAATTGTATTTCGAAAATTGAAGGACCGGTTTTGACAAAATCCTGTTTTTTATTTTTAGTTTTTTGAAAAAAATTTGTTTTTGTAATTTTGGTATGCAACATGTTATATGATTATAAAACTTAAAATAATTTTTTTTGATTAGTTTTAAAAATATTGATTTTTCAAAAATAAAAATTCAAAAATTAATTTTAATTAGAAAAAAAGTTATTAAAAATGTTGATATGCAGAACAAATTAAACTACCTAGGTCTATTCAAATATAAAATTAAATCCAAAGAGCCGTTACCGAGAAAGCCCAAAAATAAAAAAAAAAACGTTATATGAAAGGTAAATAGACTTTTCCCGTAAATTTGGTTCTACACAAATGATAGCCAATATGAACAAAAAAATTCTCAAAAATTTTCATCAAAATCGTTGGAGCCGTTTTCGAGAAAAATAAGCTTTTCCTTAACGTTCATATGACAGGTACCGTTATTTTTAGCCCTAAAAATAAAATTTCAATTTTCCCTCTGGAGAATGCCAAAAGAATCACACGCACCAAGTTTAAAGATAATCGCTCAAGCCGTTTAGGCTGCAGCTCGTTATACACACTGACAGACAGACAGACAGTCAGACATTTTTTCTCGATCACTTTTTTAGACTTCTCTATGATCGTAATGTCATGTTTCATGGTTATCTCAATTTTGTTTATATTCACGAATCCTAAACTTGCCTTATAGTCCCTATAATCGCAAGTAAAAAAGCTCGAAATATGAAGGGAAGTTTGAATAATTTAAACAATCGATAGTCGTTCGATTGTTCTTTAAAACTATCGATGTACTCGATAGTTTTTTACTATTTATAAAATCCATAAACTGTCAATGTTCAAGAGTTAACACGACGAAGACTTAAGCCTTTGAGATAAAAATGTTTTTTTATCATTTTGTTCACATGACAAAGATAAAATAATCGCCAGATGCAAGACAGCAAACGACGCCAATGAACTAACACAAGATACAATTCTAAGAAACTATAAACAACACTAATAGGCAAACACATGATAATCGCCAGATACAAATTGAAAGAACAAGATAAGAATCCAAACAACAATAATACCATAATGGATTAAGATAAGGGATGTAGAAACATAAGTATAAATATCGGTGCCCAGATTGATATTGATCACTTCTGCTATTACCGGTTCGACGAACGTCGTTATTCGAAATAAAAAGTATCTTAAGAGAAAATATTTAAGGTAGTAATAATTCATTATATTGATAAATAGGTTCTAATAGAGTTTTTAACAAAATAAAACCTGTGTGTTAGTATAATTAATTCAAGCAACACTACTTAAACGTCAAAAAATTCGTGGAAACTAACAATTATTTGCTCTCGAAAGTACTGGAGAGCGCTAGGCAAAGCCACCTCGGTCCTAGGCTCAATGAAAGGAAAATCCCTATGTGCACCTACTCGTGGTAGAGAAAGGGTAATGCTAACGCACAGGGGGACCGTGCAGCTGCCGGAATAAGCAGCCAACCCAGCTTTGCTCATCAGGGCACGGACTTGTCCTTGGGTTGAAGAAAATCTCCCTAAAGGCAGATGACTTGCAGGTTAGCGGTCAACGGCATGGAAGTCTGGTGTCGGATGAGCCTATTTTAAAGAAGGCCGACGGTAGCAGCACGTAGCGTCTGTACCCATATTGGGCGGCTACAAAAGGCGTCTGTTTCCCATAGTGGGCGGCCTCAATCGTTTATGTGTTCGACCATACAAAGGGCGGGTGTGCGGAAAACACCATGGTGAAAGGATATATGCTATTACATGAATTATGACAACAAATGGAAATGAGTCCCCAAGAAGTAACCATTTTATGGAGAATCCTTCTGCAGCTTCGGCACATCGGATTTGGGGGTACGGCATCTTTCATTCAACAGCGTCAATCAAGACGCCATAATAATAAATGAATCGTCAACAAATAGTAGAAGTCTTTCAAGAAATGCAATGGATACTTTTGGCTATCGTATACGTACACAAATCGGAGCATATGGAACGTTCGCTCCTTGTATGGCGAAGGAAGGTACGAGCAGTTAGAGCGTGAAATGCTTCGCCTTAAGATCAGTATCCTGGGCATAAGTGAAACTAGGTGGAGAGGAAGAGCTGAGTACAGATCTGACACTGGACAAACGAGAATGCTGTATTCCGGTGAAGATGAAAGAGAGGGTGGCCAAAGGCTGCAAGGTGTTGGAATTATGTTGAACGAAGTAGCTAGGCGCAGTCTTATTTCTTGGGCGCCCATATCTGAAAGAATAATGACGGCAAGGTTCCGCTCAAAAATTCGCAACATCACAATTGTTCAGTGTTACGCCCCCACAAATGAAGCGACCGAGGAAGACAAAAAACGCGTTCTACTCTCATCTTAACTCGGTTTACAGTAGTGTTCCGAGAGCCGATATCATAATCGTCATGGGAGAACTCAACGCACAAGTCGGGGCAGACAATAACGGTCTGTAACGAATGATGGGAAAAATTGGCTTGGGGTCACGAAATGAAAATGGCGACATGTTCGTCGACTTTTGTAACGCAAATCGTCTTGTACTGGGTGGGACTGTATTTAAACATAAGACGTGCAATAAAGTCACCTGGGTGCATCCAGATGGTCAAACCGAAAACCAAATTGATCATATCATGATTCAGCAGCGATGGAGAAAGTCAATGTGTGATGTACGTAGTATAAGAAATGCCGATGTGGGAAGCTATCACCACTTAGTTGTCATGAGTCTCAAATTACGACAATACGACAATCGCAGGATGCAGCAAGGAGTCCAAAATTCAATGCGAATGCTTTAAGTGATCTTAACATATGTCGTTACTACACCAACACCCTTAACGACAAAGCTTCGTCATTAGACGAATTTCAACATTCAGAAGTTGACGAGTTGTGGGGTAAAATAAAAAGTGTTTTTATGGAGGCTCTTGGATATCCCAAGACACCTGGGAAAAAATCGAGCTTCGTAAATGGTTGAAGACGCAAATAAACGCCGAGACAGACGCTCAACGAAAGGCGAATTGCGAAGTGAATATCGGATAGCACACAAGATGGTCTATCGTTGTGTGAAACGTGACAGGAGGGTGAGGTTAGACGGGCTCGCTGATAATGCGGAAAATGGTGCAAGAAGAAGAGATATCCGAGAATTGTACCAGTTATCCAAGGAAATTGTCGGGAAAAAAGCAACACTAATCATCCTGTAATGGATGTGGATGGGAACCTTTTGGTATCAATTGAAGATCAGCTACTCAGAAAGAAGGATCACTTTTGTGCTTTGCTAAACGAATTTTCCGTAAACGAGATGCGTAGGTCCTGTAGGGGTATTGACATCGAACCCCCTTCAGTAGCGGAAATCCAAACATCGATAAATCTCCTCAAAAACAACAAAGCAGCCGGGCTTGACGGAGTACTAGCTGACTTCCTGAAAGCTGATCCCGCTACAGCAGCTAGTATTTTGCATCCGCTGATACAAACTGTTTGGGAAAACGAAACCTATCCCAGGGATTGAAAAGATGATTGTTAAGTTGCCAAAGAAAAGTGATCTTAACAACTGCAACAATTGGCGTGGTATTACCGTTTTGTCCGTTTTTCCAAAGTTAATGGCAACTTTAATCCTCGAACGGATCAAAGCTAGAATCGAGACTACACTCAAGAGTCTCATGGCAAATAACATCAGTGGGCTGAACGAGATGTGTCAAACTCTACGGGTAAAAGGAGAGTCGTGCGGTCTTAGAATAAATAGCAAAAAGACAAAAATAATGCTAACAGGCCGCATCACACAACAACGTATTATTCTGTATGACACGCCTGTTAAAGAGGTCGAACAGTTCAATTACCTTGGAAGTATCGTATCAACAAACGGTGGTACGGATCTGGAAGTAAATAGTAGAATAAATAAAGCCCGCGTTGCCTTTGCTCCTCTGTCTCAAATTTGGAAATCCAGTCAAGTCTCCTTACGCACTAAGTTAAGATTCTTCGAATCCAATGTCAAATCCGTGCTATTATATGCTTGCGAAACCTGGAAAGTCTCGGCTACCATCTCGAGAAAATCGCAGGCTTTTGTGAATCGCTGTCTTCAATTACCCGTTGTACTCGTGATTACTCGAAATAAATAAAAATGGAGAGGACTGACCTAAGACATTTAGTCCCTGTTCAATGTGCGAACGTTACTGATTCTAACCTTTATCCAAGCCTAGCCGGACAGACATTTAACGACCTTAACTAAAGTTATACGTGTCAGTTATAATAACTCAAAATATTAACTCATTCAAAAGGCACTCCCAGCTTCCTTCAACGTACATTTTTATATATGAATGTATCTATGTACTTTTGAGCTTAAATGCAATTTTATGATATTTTTATATTGGAATCCAAGAGGTAGCTATTAAAGAGTCACATCCTGAAGATCCGCTGGCCACAAACTATATCTAACCAGGAATTGTGGCGCAGGACAAGTCAAAAGCGGTTGGACGTCGACATAAAAATGGCAAATGGCAATGGATTGGTCATACACTGAGGAAACCAAACGATGATATTGCGAAGCAGTCTTTTGAATGGAATCCTCAGGGTTCACGCGGGTTGGAAGACCAAGAATAACATGGAAATCAACAGTCCTAGCAGAAGCTTATTCCCAGAGAAAGACATGGCCACAGTTAAGATATCTAGCTGCAGATCGTGAAGGATGGAGACGTTTTGTTGGCGCCCTATGCCCCGAACGGGGTTTCAGGATCTGATGATGATGAACAATTATTACGAAACAATTTTTAAAATGTTTTGTTTATTTTTTCAAGGGAAATGTTTTGCCTGTTTGTGGGATCAGCTCCATCAACAAAGCAATTAGTAGTTTTGTGGGTGCTTCCACGCTTCCAGCCACAATTCTTTCTCGACTACTTCTTGCAAACAGCTGACTTCAGAGGTTTCTTTACTCTTTAAACTCACAATGCTCTGTTACAATTGATTGAACTATATCAGGTACCTATGGACTTCGTCAACAATGTTCATAGAAAAGTTCATTGAACCAGCGCTTTTTATGTTTTTTTAATAAACTTTTAAAAATAACTCTCGTGTTAAACGTGTTCAATTGTCAAACGGACGTTTGGCTGCTATATTTTGGAATGTTAAACAAATTTAATATTTTTTTGAAACTTCTTTGAGAGAAATCACTGAGAGAAAAACTGTGAAAAGTAAACGAACGCGTTGAACAATAAAATCTGTACACAATTTAAACTTCAGTAAAAATTTTGTTTTCTCAGTTTTCAGGCAATGGTCAGTGGATAGAAAAGGGGAAAAATAAATGCAAGTCGATTCGAATGGCGAGGTGTGTGAGGGTGGGGTGTAGGTTTGGTTGAAAACGTTCTTTCGATTTTTTTAGTTTTGCAAATCTTTAAAATTTCAATGAAACTCGCTATAACGAGCCATGACGTTTTTGCGAATTTGCAACCCAATAGTTTTTTTTTAATTGTCAAATTTGACTTTTGAGAGAACTCACCTTTCTGCCCGAAGACATTTTTTGGACTAAAATCGGCGTGAAGAGGAATTTTTTTATTCTCTCGTGAACTCACTCTTCTGCCTAAAACGACCCAATTTGTGTGTAAACGAACAGGATTTGGCTAAAAATATTTGAAATTTGTAGAAATTCGTAGTTTTAGACAGTAAACATAATGTGTTCCTTAAAATGTGCCAGTCTAAAGCGAGGCATCCACTAGTAGGTAAGCTTGCGCAACACCATGCTTGCGCATCCAAAACTGCCTGTGGATGCCGAAGCTTGTAAGCTTGTGCAGGCATGCGTTAGAATTTAAAAAAAAATTAACTTCGCAGGCATGAATGTGTTTTATCAGCATGCTTGCCTGTGGATTTCAATGAAATGCCCAAATTATCGTAATTCGTTGATTTAATTTTCTTAGAAACGACGAGATTGAGAGCACCGGAGTAGATCAACTACCTAAGACTTTGAAGATGAAAACAGAAAACCCTAGTCAGCCTCAATTCTCCAAACAATTTTTGAAAACAAATTTGAGGAAACAAATTGGCCGTCGTCAATTGCAATCTGATTGTTACAAACTCCCAACCCTATTCACCTTCAAGCCCCTCTACACGATGGGCCATCACGCTGGGCCATCACGCTGGCCCACTACGATGGGGCATCGTGTAGAAGGATAAATGACGTCAGATGGCGCAAAGCGATAGCCTCCGGTGTTCGATTTTCTCGGTTTCTCGGTTGGCTATGATTGCGGTACGCGTCCACACGTGGCCCACTACTCATTATTTGACAGAACTTCAGTAAGAGATCGAAGCAGCAGCAATGGCTTTTTCATCCACGTTTGACCACAAAATTGAAAATGAACATCGCCATCGTGTAGAGGTAAAGCAGCCATCCACGGCCATCTCATCGACCATCTGATGAGCCCATCGTGCAGAGGGGGCATTCCACATACGATCCACACTTCAATGAAAAAATTGTTCGTTCGTGAATAACCTCAAAATGACCATTGGTTTTGTTTACTTGGAGGTTGTTCTTTACAAGTCAAAATGCCTGTGGATGCCTCCCTTAAGAGATACAAACGAAAAACTGTCAGCCGCCTCCTAAGTTAGTCAGAGTCTTCGAGGTCGATAACCTAGGAAAGTATTCCTAATGTAACCCATAAACAACCCATGGAAGTTACATTAACTTCGGATTACTTTCCAGTAAAAAGTACATAAAAGTCGAAGCAAATCAGCCGGCAAGTAAAGTTAAAATACGGTAATTATTATAAGTGGACCTCGCTCAGGGCTGTTTTGAGGCTGATTTTTATCGCTGCATAAAGGGCTCAGGTCCTCTTAAACTGTAAAACCACCGTAACGTAAGGTCTAAGAACTCCAGTTAGGAGAAATGCAGTTAGCCCCAAACATAAATTATTTAAAAACGGAAGCTTGCCAACCTTCCCTGTGGTCAAACCAAGAACAGTATACCTAAATATTTACGGTCATTTAATTAATATTAATGCTCCGTGGCTTAGTAGTTATTGTGTCGGACTGCTAAGCGAAGAGCCTGGGTGCGAGTCCCGCTCATAGCCACCTTCTTTTTCGTGGCACTGCCTCTTGCGAGGAACTGACAAAATCTCCAAGAGCAAAAATTTGTCTGGAAAAAGTGTATCTCATGTAGACGTTCGGACTCGGCGATAAATTGTAGGTCCCTTCCATTCTTGCAGATTAACAACGCACAAACAAGAATGGTTGAGAGTATGTCACTAGGCCTTGGCTCCCTAAGGAGCTGTCGCGGCAATAAATGTATATATGTATGTAATTAAAATTTGTTTCTTCTGACTCACCTGACCATAGTTGTTGCCCTTTGCAAAGCTGTCGCCCAACTTTCCACGAACTCATAACGCTTCCGTTTGCTATATTGTATCACATCATTTGCAAGGTAAAACAAAACCAGGCGATGTTCCACTCGAACTATAATTGAAAGAGATAAAAAGTAAATATAAACCGAATGCAAACAAGCCCAAGTAAGTACCTTTCTTCAAAACGTTCAACCAGCTAGTAACAACTTTTTTGTGATGAGCGCGTTGCTGTAGACACCAAGAAGACATTTGTTGTATTCCATCTTGTGTATCTTTGAGATGTTCCAGCCGTGACTCGAATTGCTCTGCATCGAAGTCATGCTTCATGTTGGACATGTTAATTTTAAAAAGCCTGTGCCGGCGTCAGCCACCACTATTTTCGCGATCCGAGTAGGTACCTGCGTACACTCTTTATTTTATCAGACAGATTGAATTGTTTGGAAAACTAAATAATCAAATAACAGGAACAATTTCTTGAATTATGAATTCTTTAATTAGTATTCTATTAAGTTTAGCGGGGGGATTTTATTTGATTATTTTTTGTTTAACGCGGCAAATATAATGTTGACATTTTGAAGATGTTTGTTGGAAGACCTATACACGTTTTATAAGTGTTTGTTTACTATTATCAACAGTAAAACAGTTTGTTTTATAAAAATGAATGGCACATGTTAAGTTAAAAACATAAATGTAATCTTTTGCATCGATTTTAATAAATGTAAGCTTATTTTAGAGAAAAGTGTTTTGTTAAAATTTATTGAACGCCATGTTTTTCTATACTTCATTATTTTAGAGATAGCGCTAGCGTTTGCTTGTGAAACTTGCATTTTGACAGCTGGTTCAAGTATTGGATATGTCTTTCACCGCCAATTAATACAGCGGTGGCCAGTAGTTTAATTTGAGTTTCAGAAGAGGAAATACAAGGCTAGTGATGTAACCTAACTGGCTGAACACAATGCAAAAACGGAACTGCATTACGGAGACGGAGTACGTAATAGCTGTCAAATTTGTCGTACGTACCAATTTCAATCGGAACACAATGCACGTACAGTAACTTTGACATTTAAATTCAAAAATGGGTGGAATCTTTGTATATGAAACCTATAGTAGTATCATGAGGCAGCTTCTAGTTAAGCGAGGTAGAGCCACCACGTCGCTGCAATAGCTTTTTGCTTAACACGATATACATTTGTATGGGTTTTGGAGAGTAGAAAGAAATATAGTGATGAAAGAGTAGGTTGTATGGTTTGTTTCAAAAAAGTCTTTAGTTAGAACGAGTACAATAATAGGCAGAAGTAATGAATAATAAGTACGAGTGAAAGGTTCAAAAAGTGACACTAGACCATATGGTATGGCAGAGTAAGAGAAACAAAAATTAATGGATTTCCCTTTGATTTTTCGTAAACAAACCAATATTGTGCGTCTTCAATTATTTTTTTGGATTTTGCATTTTTAAAGAAATGTTGTTATTTCTGTATTTTCTGTATTTCTTATACCAAAATCAAATACCAATGTTGCCATATTCGGATTCGACTTTTTAAAGTTTTAATATATATTGTTCAGTTTTTGAACGCTAGTTAAATATAAAACTGGTGCCAGTTGGTACTATGTTGTTGGTACAATAGTATTTTGGTACTAGATTTTTAGTACTTAGTACTAGAATTCAGTACTATCGTAGTATATTTGGTACTAGATTTAGTACTTAGTAGTATATTTAGTACTATATTTTGTAGTAAGTAGTAGATTTAGTACTATATTTATTAGTTAGTAGTATATTTAGTACTAGATTTTTTGACGTGATAAGTGAATATACTCTAAAGCAATAACATAGTTACAAACATATGCAAACAATGTGTTTTATTTGTAAAATAAGTAACTAGGTAGGTACTTCAACTTAAATTAAATTTTTGCAGACTTAAAAAAATTGATATAATAATCAAACATGGTAACCATTCAAAATTGTACACAAAAAAACCAAACCAAATATCAAATTTCAACAAAATCGTTAAATAGGTAAATTTCATCCTGTTGCCGTATCTATAAAAAAACCCTACCAAAAACAGTGTATTTTCAAGACAGAAATGAAAACTCCTCACATACCTGTCTAAATACCTATCTTCCATTCTCTCATTATCGCTTATTTTAAGAAAATGGTAATGAAATAACAAGAAAAAGTGTTCATGGTTTGTTTCCTTCTGACTGCTATTACTTTATATATATCTTTGTCGTTCTGTCTTTTTCTAACATTGCATATGTGTTGAGTACATTTCCCCGACTAAAAGTCTACGTTGCGGTCTCCACTAAGAGAAAAACTTTAGGGAGATGTAGACGAACTAGATGGCGCTAGTTTTCGAACACTGATGGTAGTACTATAGGTTCTATATACAAGGGTGGAATACCAAAAACAAATGATAAAAAAGAGAAGAAACTCTTATACAACGAATTGAAATATCATTAAGAAGAATGGAATCATCTGGTGTTATTTCAGGTATACTAAATAAAAGGGTTTGGGAGGGACAGACGTACGAAAGATTGTTCTCTCTTTCATAATTTCTCTCTGCATCAGATAAAATGTCAAATTTACTGTACGTAAAAGTTAAAAGTTAACCAACCTTTCCGTATGCGTATTGCAGTACCGTATGCAGTAACGTACCATTGTGTTCGCAAAATACAGTTCGCGTCTATTCAATGTTTGCAGTTCCGTATGCGTATTCCAGTTCCGTCGTCATTGTGTTCAGCCAGTAAAGGCGGTATGGTATACTTACGCAGCCGTTTTGATCCATTTTCATCTCCATTTGTCGAATTTGTTTGATTTTGCCAGAATGATTTACAATAATTCATGTTTATCATAACCAGAGTTTTGGATGAGACGTTTTTTTTAGATTTTACGTTACGTTGCTCTGAGTAATATGGGTTAAAAATTCTTTTTAAATAAGGATTTACTCAACGTTGAGTAAAGGCTGAGTAACTGATTTGACTTTGCGTAACTAATCAACCGCTAAACGGCATTTTAGCGAAATATAATTAATAAGGCAGATGATCTGTGCTATTTACCTATGAAAATTGTTCGTAGAGACCGCAAATTGCATTTTATAAACAATTGAATTCTACACATTGCACATCCCATAATATGTTTCTATAGATAGTATTCTATTTGGAAACAAACTGTTGAAAGTTCTATTTTCTTTTAATCCTGTTAGAGCAAGAACAAACAATGCATTTTTTCTGCGACATTTCTGCAAATGAAAGAAATTGCACGACTGGATCGCAAGTACTTGCTCAAACAGAAAACAAGTTATAGGTACACAAAAATTGTGAATTGTCATATAAAGAAGTGTGTGTGTAAATCGGTGTAAATCTCGATAAAAATCCAGATTTCCAAAAATTATCTTTTTTAAAAACGAATTCGACATAAGTATTGCTGTATTCATGGACGTATTATATATGGACTGCTAGTCTAATGTCAGCTTCATACAACAATTGTCAAAAAATGTCACCAAAATTGAGAATACGATGGTAGCTCTCCTGAACTCACTTCAGGAAAAAAAACTACTTAAATGTTGACATAGAAGCTCGAGACATCTGTTTTTAAAAATTCAAAAAGTCGCATTTACCGTTAAAACATAACAGACACTTTTGAATTCCATCCATAGAAGTGTGCGACATCTTTGGTGTTTTGCCTCTTTTTTTCTTAGATCGTGGACAACTTTCTTTTTTATTGGTTTGTACCTAAGACAACCTAAAAGCACTAGAAGGAAAAAAGGGATTTTGTATTAATTAATCGTGGGATATTCTAAATAACACGGGGAGAAAAAAGGAAATTTTAACATGCCATCGTGGGAAAGCCTGCTGCCAAAGTCTGGGATTACTGAATGATATGTCAAAATTGAGGTTTAATTTTTAGTGTATTCAAAAGGGCTTGTGTCGCCCAATGACTGAAATGGAACCAACTTGAGGTAGGCAACTAGCACTCCATATATTATACGTCCATGGCTGTATTGATGTCAGAGTGCAGCGTTACCACTGGACGTTTTTGAAAAGTTGCAAAAAAGTGACATTGAAGAAAAAAAAATTGTATGAATATTAAATTTGTTGTAATAAAAATTCCAATTATTTTAATTGAAGACTTAACATTTTTTCAATATTTTAAGCAATGATTTAAATTTTCAGTAGATAGGTTACAATTATTATTATTTAATTATTTACCTGTGTATTACTTTATTTTTTTTAAGTTCCTGTTTAGGAATGTTAATATTACCCGATTTAAAAAAAAATTAAAAAAAAATTTGCACAGACAGAAAATTGTTAGCAAAAGTGTCATAGCGGTAACGCTGATTGACAAGTGTGGTATATGTCAGTATTGCCAGATATATTTTGTTTACATTTTTTTGTTTGTTGTCAAAACAGATGTGCAGATAATTTCGTGCAGGAAAAAAATTACAAGGGCATGTTAACCCAAAATTCTGCTGGTTTACAGAATCTTCACGATGTCTCTATTTCTAAATGTCATGCCTATTTTCATTGCTGCCACAACAACAAACAAAGAAAATATAAATAAAAGGTATCTGGCATTACTGATATATACCACACTTGTTAATCAGCGTTACCGCTGTGACACTTTTACCACCAGTTTTAAGAAAATACTTCATCATAGCTTTTATGTTTATAATAAGAAAACTCGCTCACAAAACGCTATTTTGAAAATAAAACTAAACACAAACCCTGCCTGAATCCAATAACAACAAAATTCAGTAAAGTGTTTTTTATATTTATAATTCTTTTTTTTTTATAATTAACGCGCGCACAAGGGATTATGTGTTTCCCTTTTAATGTATAGAACACACTGCGCGGGCATTACGCAAATAGGGAGGGGAGAGATAGGAGGTGCCGATTAACATTGCTTTTGAATGTTAGCAGATCAAAATGGCAAGGGAAAATCCCGCCGGGTAAACTATTCCAAATTCGTGTTGTTCGGCTAAAAAAAGAATCCCTATATTTCACGGTACGTCCGAAATTGGCCTCCAGGGTGAACTGATGAGCATTCCTTGCGAGACGAGTATTACGGGAGAAACTTTTAAGGGGAGGAATGCAAATGGCTACTTCGATCGAACATTTTTTGTAAAAGAAACGATGAAATTAGGAAAGACATGAAACATTGCGTCGGTGTTCGAGTGGGGCAATTGTTTCAGCGGCAGTTCTATTTCCTATCCATATTAACGCTCGATTTTGTATTCTATCAAGCAGGTGAAGCGATGTTTGCGAAGCACCTGCCCAGAGGTGGGAGTTATACTCGAGCACAACTTATTGCAGAACTAAACATTTTGAGTAGTGTAAAGTAATGTAGTAAAACTAGGTTGTCTATAATTTTGCGCCTAGAAATTTAGGAGACTCAAACATGCCAATGGTTGGTGAATTCGATCGTATGAATTGACCGCAACTAGCTGAACACCATAAACTGATTTTGAAAAAAAGATTTCGAACTTTTTTATTGTTCATAACTGATTTCGAAGAAGAATTACAACAGACTTTTAAATTTTGTATGCCTACCAATCATTTATTTAATCACGAAATACATTCTTCACATAACACCGCGACCGGCCGGAACCCTTGTATATGGAACCTATAGTACTACCATCAGTGTTCGAAAACTAGCGCCATCTAGTTCGTCTACATCTCCCTAAAGTTTTTCTCTGAGTGGAGACCGCAACGTAGACTTTTAGTCGGGGAAATGTACTCAACACATATGCAATGTTAGAAAAAGACAGAACGACAAAGATATATATAAAGTAATAGCAGTCAGAAGGAAACAAACCATGAACACTTTTTCATGTTATTTCATTACCATTTTCTTAAAATAAGCGATAATGAGAAAGATAGTTATTTAGACAGGTATGTGAGGAGTTTTCATTTTTGCCTTGAAAATACACTGTTTTTGGTAGGGTTTTTTTATAGATACGGCAACAGGATGAAATTTACCTATTTAACGATTTTTGTTGAAATTTGATATTTGGTTTGGTTTTTTTGTGTACAATTTTGAATGGTTACCATGTTTGATTATTATATAAGTCTGCAAAAATTTAATTTAAGTTGAAGTACCTACCTAGTTACTTGTTTTACAAATAAAACACATTGTTTGCATGTGTTTGTAACTATGTCATTGCTTTAGAGTATATTCACTTATCACGACAAAAAATCTAGTACTAAATATACTACTAACTACTAAATATACTACTAAATCTAATACTTACTACACAATATAGTACTAAATATACTACTAAGTACTAAATCTAGTACCAAAATACTATTTTACCAAACAAACAAACCATACAACCTACTCTGTTATCATTATATTTCTTTCTACTCTCCAAAACCCATACAAATGTATATCGTGTTGACAGAAAAAGCTATTGCAGCGACGTTGCGGCTCTACCTCGCTTAACTAGAAGCTGCCTCATGATATTACTATAGGTTTCATATACAAAGCCGGAACCCACCTTTGTGTATAGAACCTATAGTACTACCATCAGTGTTCGAAAACTAGCGCCATCTAGTTCGTCTACATCTCCCTAAAGTTTTTCTCTTAGTGGAGACCGCAACGTAGACTTTTAGTCGGGGAAATGTACTCAACACATATGCAATGTTAGAAAAAGACAGAACGACAAAGATATATATAAAGTAATAGCAGTCAGAAGGAAACAAACCATGAACACTTTTTCATGTTATTTCATTATCATTTTCTTTAGAATAAGCGATAATGAGAGATTGAAAGATAGAAAATTAGGCAGGGATGTGAGGAGTTTTCATTTCTGCCTTGAAAATACACTGTTTTTGGTAGGGGTTTTTTTTATAGATACGGCAACAGGATGAAATTTACCTATTTAACGATTTTTGTTGAAATTTGATATTTGGTTTGGTTTTTGTGTGTACAATTTTGAATGGTTACCATGTTTGATTATTATATCAATTTTTTTAAGTCTGAAAAAAATTAATTTAAGTTGAAGTACCTACCTATTTACTTATTTTACAAATAAAACACATTGTTTGCATATGTTGTAACTATGTTATTGTTTAGAGTATATTCACTTATCTAAATATACTAAATATACTACTAACTACTAAATATAGTACTAAATCTGCTACTTACTACAAAATATAGTACTAAATATACTACTTAGTACTAAATCTAGTACTAAATATACTACGATAGTACTAAATTCTAGTACTAGGTACTAAAAATCTAGTACCAAAATACTATTGTACCAACAACATAGTACCAACTGGCACCAGTTTTATATTTAACTAGCGTTCAAAAATTGAACAATATATATTAAAACTTTAAAAAGTCGAATCCGAATATGGCAACATTGGTATTTGATTTTGGTATAAGAAATACAGAAAATACAGAAATAACAAAATTTCTTTAAAAATGCAAAATCCAAAAAAATAATTGAAGACGCACAATTTGGTTTGTTTACGAAAAATCAAAGAGAAATCCACTAATTTTTGTTTCCCTTACTCAACCATACCATATGGTCTAGTGTCACTTTTTGAACCTTTCACTCGTACTTATTATTCATTACTTCTGCCTATTATTGTATTCGTTCTAACTAAAGACTTTTTTGAAACAAACCATACAACCTACTCTTTCATCACTATATTTCTTTCTACTCTCCAAAACCCATACAAATATATATCGTGTTAAGCAAAAAGCTATTGCAGCGACGGCGTGGCTCTACCTCGCTTAACTAGAAGCTGCCTCATGATACTACTATAGGTTTCATATACAAGGAACCCACTCATTTCCAAAATGAACCTGAATACACTCATTTTGCTGTTAACTAGCAATAAACGTCAATATTTTTTTACCGCACGTGTGTTTTTTTTTATAAAAACCGCAGCAACAACTTTAATTCCAGATAAATTAATAATTCCTCTTTAAATTCATGGATTCCGACAGTGATTCTAGTTTTGACGAAGAAACTGAAACTCCAGAAAATCCTGAAGTTTCACAAGAAATTGAACCTCAGGATGAATCGAAAAACGACCAAAGTGACGAAGTAGAAGAATCACCAGATGAAGATGACGCAGAGAATCCGGAAAACGAGGTTCGCATGCCAGTGCTAAACCCTCTAAGTTTAATTAGAAACAAAGAGAAAAGAAATGCTTTGTTTAAAAAACAAAAACTTGAGAAAAGCAAACGGAAAAAAGCAGAACGTAGAAAGCGCAGAAAAGAAGGTGTCCCTGCCAATCCAGGACATACAATCGAAAGTCTTCGAGAACCTGATCAAACAGCCGTAGCCAACATTGAAGATTCAGACAACGAGGAACTGCGCAAAGAATTGGAGACCGATGACTTCAGTTCATACTTTGAAGGAACCTACGAACCTAAGATCCTCATTACATTTGCCGACAATCCTGTAACGCTGACGAGAAAATTTGGCCTCGAACTGTCTAGAATTTTTGTCAATGCTCTGGTTAAGATACGTAACAAGTCGTCAGTTAAAAAAATGGTACAGAGTGCAATTCGAGAGGAATACACCGATATAGTTGTCATAAATGAAAATCGGCGTAAACCCAATGGTCTACTGGTTATTCACTTGCCCAACGGACCAACAGCACATTTTAAACTGAGCAACGTCAAGATCACTGAACACATTCGTCGAGATCACAAAGAGATAACCAAACACCGACCTGAAGTCATAATGACGAATTTCACAACACGTCTAGGTCTGACTGTGGGAAGAATGCTTGGATCACTGTTCCATCATGATCCAGAGTTCAAAGGACGTCGTGTAGCGACGTTTCACAATCAGCGTGATTACATCTTCTTCCGGCATCATCGATACGAGTTCACGAAGGAGGGCAAGAGAGCTAAGCTAAGGGAATTGGGACCGAGATTTACGTTAAAACTGCGTTCCTTGCAAGAAGGAACGTTCGACAGCAAAACTGGGGACTACGCTTGGATAATAACAAACAAACGGCATGCCATGGAATCGAGAAGACGGTTCTTCTTGTAAGATTTTGTATGTATCGTTTTTATTTCTACAATAAAGTAAGTTTTTTTTGTTAAATTAATGTTTTTATTTGATCTGTGGTTTACTGTGACTCAATTCTTTCTCTTCTTATTTCGGTTATTTTTTGGCATATGCTTAGTCAATCAATCGGTATATTTAAGTGTATTTAGCTATTATTGATAAAACGGCACGTTGCGTCAAGGCGTGCAGCGTATTTCACCAACGAACAACTTGTGTTGTATTAGTCCTGATTGCTAGGCGTACTTGACTTTTAATGTTTATTAATTTTAATACAACTATAAAATATTAAGCTACCTTTGTCATCTCGATTACAACTGATCTACATTATGTACATACGTTAGAAAACCTTTTTCTAGACTTCGTACTGTCTAACTATATAATTAGTTACATTGGAGCCCTGGGGCACACCAGAATTTATTTTGTCGGAATCAGACTTGAAACCGCCCAATATAACTTGTATTGAAAAATACAGAAGATAGGTTCTAATCCAACCGAACAAGAGTATCATCGATCCCAAAAGCACGCATTTTCGATAAGAGAGCTTCATGCCAAACTCTATCAAATGCCTTGGAACTATCTAGCGCAATAATCTTGCTTTCGCCAAAGCGATGTAGAGATTTGTTCCACTATTCGGTGAGATATGCCATCAGATCACCATTGGAACGATTACTGCGAAATCCATACTGACGTCATGAAGAAGCTTTCGGTCTTCGAAATATTTCTTAAGTTGACTGTTAATCAGCGTTTCCATGGCGTGGGTCGGAGGCTTTTCCACTGAGGGAGATATTGAAATTAAAAGCAGTGAAATAATATTCAAAAGAAAATATTTAATAAACATTTACTGCCAACAGCTGTTCTGTCTTTTGGAAGCTTACACAATTCCCAAGTGCGATTCTGTTTTAGGGATTCCATTTCATCATCCATAGCATCGAGCCAATTTTTCTTATAAGTAAGTAAGTAAAAAAGTAAAGTAAAATTCATTTATTATTATTTGTTTTCAATACATTTACAAATTTTTTTTTTTAATGAATATTAAAGCTTTGGTATTACCGTCAGCTCGGTTGGTAAAATAAAATAAAATACAAAATTGAACCTTTTAAGCTAATTCTTTGTTAAATGTTTAAGCATATTCTGATAGCAGTAGCATCCTATAGGTGTAACTAACTTTAAGAAAATTGGCAAGATTTATCCAGTCTGCTCCATTTAGTAAGTCTATTGTTTCCTGCATTGAAAGTGTACGTTTTCCGAAGTATGTTATTCTCTGTTGCTTGAAAATGATTTGAAAAATGAAAATTTTTTCTTATATTTACTTGCCATGACTTCCTTCAAGTTCTTCGGTTCTAGCTCGGTACACTGCACGATTTTCATTACGTCGATTAATTTAATTGGTGGAACTCCTTTATTTGATCGTTCTGATCGACTTATGCACGCACTATGTGTATCCACACCCTCATGACTTTTTTTTTGACATTGCCTTTTAGAATGCAACATGACATTGCACGATACTAATTAGAAGAGTTAGAAAGATAGGAAAGAATTTTTTTTTTTTCGGCGCAGTAGATAGAGAATTAGGCGACTATTTTCTCACTTAAAACTTACGGACGGCTCTAGCTTGCCCTAGGAATTAGAACAATTTCTTCTTAACCTGAGTATCGAACTGACGACCTGCGGGTCAGAAGCAAGCATCTTACTTTTTTAGACTTTTAATTGATTTTTATTTTCACTTTTACTTATATCTACTTAAATGCTAGACAAAAATCTTAAAACTATCAACTTAATTAACTTACTGGCCCTATGCGGGCGCTCTAAATTAATCTCTAACTTAATTTTAATTGCCTTTCGGCCTAAAAATAACTTAATTTTATCTTATCTATATTGGGGTTTTATTTTTTTGTCTTTCCTTGTAAACAAACATACTTCAAATGGACATTTCATACCACAATCAAACAACTCAACACCTTCAACCAGTCCTTTTGAACACATTTCCTTCAAAATATGTGGATCGCGATGACCTTGCGGTCAATATGAATATGCCAATAATGAATACATTTACTTGTATCCTCACATGCTGAATAAACCTTATTTGTTAACCGCAACTTCTAAAGATTTGAGCACAAGTCCGCAACAGCAATTTATCGACCATCTCGTTTGATTTCACATAGGTCCTTGTTGAAATCAACAGTAAAGCCACTATCAATCAATTTTAGTACAGATAACAAATTTCCTCCAATATCTGGAACATTTTTATGATTGATAAACTTTGATGAGTAAGTGCTTTAAACCCTCTGTCACCCTCTGATATGTGGCATGTGGCTCCAGAGTCAACAATCTAACCATCTATGTCCTTTGATACCATGAAAAGAAATTCACTAGTGTTCTCAACTTTATTTGCCTTATTTGGTTTGAACTGGACAACTTTGGATTTAATCACCTCTTCAGAAGAATGGGGGATATGCCAGCGGATTTGTGCATATCAAGATCCTTGAAAGCTATATACTGTAAGAATGCGAAAAAAATCCCATGGACAAATTTACATTCAAGTACAGGAGGGGCAACGTTGCTGTGAGGCAGCGTAGAGTTGGCAGCGAAATGGGCTGGGGGCAAGTTTGCCTTATCTGATGAGTAGACAATAGGTTTGACATTAGCGATGGGCTAGAACCGAAGATGTTGATGAGTTTTTAATATTTTTTTACAAATGACTAAACATTTTTGCTGCCTTTGGGACTTGCAAAATTTTGTTTTCGTAATTTTTGGTCATGCAAAAATTTGGTTCGTTTAATCACGGAGTTCCATGAGTTCCTTACTTGTTTGTGCTTTATCCGATTTTCCTCTGTAGGGTTGGAAACTTACTTCTTCTAACGTGATAGCTTCTTTACACTCAGAGTTAAACCAAGACTTTTCTTTGAGTTTTATATTTTTTACTCAGTTAGGAATATAAGCACGCATCCCGAGAAGAATCACATTTGTGATCATTTCAGCACTGGCATCAATGTCACTATCGAGGAAGCATAGTAATCAGTTAAAGTTAAATAAATAGGCGACAGCCTAGCGGGACTCGAACCCAGGCTCTTCACTTAGCAATCCCACACACTAACCACTAAGCCACGGGGTACTACCGTTCATTCGACTGTTAAGCTTCCTCTGATCGTCACGTTCAAATATGACACTGTATGCTCTATCCGAAAGAATGGACCACTCGAAAAATACCTACAAGAAAAAGCTTTAATAATATGGGATGAGTTCACTATGACTCATAGGGCTCACGTGGAGGCACTTGATAGAACCCTAAAAGACATAAAACAAATTCAAATCCAGTCCTAGACGGCATAACGTTTCTGTTTGCAGGTGATTTCCATCAAACATTACCGGTCGTTGTTTGGGAAACACGTTCAGATATTTTGAAATCCTGATTAAAATCGTCCTCACTTTGGAAATATGTGGAATGCCTTAAACTAACCACAAATATGAGAGCTTATTTAGATGGAGGTGGTACAATTTTTTTAACGGATTTACTAAGAGCAGTGAATAATATAATTCCAATTGACGATTCCCTTGGTAAAATTGTTCGCAATACGGACGATCTCATTGCAAACATATATCCAGATGTCGTTAATATTGAGCAAAAAAAATTACCAATGGCTGTGTCAGAGGACAATTTTAGCCGCAAGTAATAGTACTGTTGATGTGATTAATGAAAACATCTTAAGTAAACTACCAGGCACAATTAAAACATATTGATATTGATAATGTTGTCGATTCAGAAGACGCTGTTCGCTATCCGCAAGAATTTCTTTACTCATCGAATCCACCAGGACTTCACCCGCACTGTCTCATGCTAAAACCAGGCACTCCTATAATATTGATACGCAATATAAGTCCACCAAATTTATGTAATGGAACAAGACTACAAGTAAAGTCGCTGCGAAATAATATAATCACTGCAATAGACTGGACCGGCAGTAGGACACCGTTCTTATTCCCCGAATTCCTGATTCCAACAGATATACCATTTTCGTTTAAAAGGATCCATTTCCCCGTCAAGATTTCTCTTGCTGTGACAATAAATAAATCCCAAGGACAAACCTTGAAGACAAACAAAGAAGATTTAGCAGCAGGATCCACCATTATTGCAGTTTTCTTGGACCCTAAACGGGCATTCGAAACTATTTATAGAGAGATATTAATCGAAAAATTGAAGCAGTATGGTATTCGTGGCAAGGAACTAAAGTGGTTTATATCTTATCTTGATCAGAGAACCCAGAGGACATCTGTGAATTCAAAACTTTCGGAAATATTTTCAACTTTATTGGGAGTACCTCAAGGCTCAATACTTGGGCCACTTCTGTTTATCCTTTACAAAAATGACGTGTGGAGAATTTTAAAGTATTGCAAGATAGTTATGTTTGCTGATGATGCTCTGATATACATCGTGGGTAATGATATCGCAACTACAAGAAGACCTAGAAAATATAAACATCTGGTTCAAGGCGAACAAACTCAAGACGAATGTTGAAAAGACGAAATCGATGGTGTTTACCAAATAAAATACTTAGGTGTAATAATAGATCAAAAGTTAAAGTTTGATAAACATGTTGACTATTTAGTAAAAAAAATATCTAAAAAAGTTCAATTTTTTCGAAGAATTAAAAGCAAATTAGATTATAATGCGTCTGTTAGAGTGTACAATGGTATAATCAAACCGCATTTTGAATATTGTTCATCTGTACTGTTCTTGTTAAATGATAGTAACATCTAAAGATAGCAAAAACTGCAAAACAAATCAATGAGAATTATTTTGAATTGTAATCGTTATACAAGCATTTTGAAAATGTTAAATCGTCTTAATTGGTTAAGTGTTAAACAACAATTGGTGGTAGATGTTCTCTTGTTTGTTAAAAAAATAAGAATGGGTGATTTGCCTACTTATTTTAATAATTTAATCAGATATGTGCATGAAGTCCAACCATATCAATTAAGAAATGCAAACAATTTGTGAATCCCAAATTATAGAAATACAATAACACAGAATAATTTAATATATAAGGACTTTCAAATTTTTAATTCTTTGCCAGAAGATGTTAAAGTACATATAAGCTAATTTCCATATTTATAAACGCAACGTTAAAGAATTTGTAAAAACTAATTTTTAAGATATATAATAATGTAATATAATAGCTAAATACCTAAGTATGCTAAATAAATAAATACAATACAAAAACAAAAAAAACCTTCAAATACGTTCGAATAGATTTAAGGGACGAATGTTTTTTCACACGGACAACTTTATGTTGCTTTGTCTAGGTCTGGTAGTGTCAGAAACCAATTTTTATTAATACCTTCAGGAAACAAGACCAAGGACGTTGTATTCTTTGAAGCCCTCTAAAAATAATTAAAAACAAACAAAAAAATATTTTTTTTTCTTTCATAAAAAATATTACTTTACATATCTCTATTTAATCTTTTCAATGAAAAAAACAATACAAATGTTATTAGACTGTTTAATTTTTCTTTCGCTCTATTCATTATGAAACCAATTCATGGCTTCAAAAAGTTAATCAATTAAAACAGAAATCATTTCTGGTATACCCGAGGAGCACCGAGAGGGTCAGTTAGTATTGGAATATAATGGACAGTAAGAAAATGACTTGCCTTTTAAATACACTCACTCAAAACACAACACTTGCAGTGTCTAGCAAGGGACAGGAAAGGTGTTTTAGGATAGAGGAGGACTTTGCGTCGCGAGCAATATGGGTACGGGTTTTTTGTGTTTTTTGATCCTATATATTTTTTTGTACGCCCACCTCACACGACCGACTTCTGCAAGCTTAAGAAGTCTATATCATCTGAGTAAACAACGTTCTCCAGCCAGCTCGGTCCCTGGCTAGCTGCCTCCAGTTTTGCACGTTAAGTCGGTCCTTTTCCATCTGCGAGCGCCTACTAAGTCTCGGTCTTCCCTAACTGCACCGTCTCTTAGGAGTGAAATTGAAGATTTTCCCGGCCGGAACATTGATGTCTATCGACCAAAACTCACCCGAAAAATCTTTCCCTCGAAGCAAACTACTTTTGTCAACGTCCATGCGTCTGCAATATAGAGCAGGACTGGGAAGATGAGGATCTTATAGACAATTTAGTTTCCCGAGATAGAGCTTTGCTACTTAATTGTCTTTTAAGCCCGAAGAAGCAGCGGTCGGCAAGAGGTTCTTCGTTTGATCTCAGCGACCGTGTTGTTCTCAGAGTTAATAGCGGATCCCAGGTAGACAAAGTCCCTATCTCAAAGTTATAGCTGTCTATGGTGATGTTTTGTCCAAGACGTCGATGTTGGGTTGGGTGTCTCTTCTTGATGACAGCATATTTTTTTTGATTTTGCCCTCATTTACTGCTAAACCCATCCTCGTCGCTTCCGCCTCAATACTCAAAACCTTGTTTTGACTTGAAAGGTGTCGGTGAAGTTTATACCGACCATGACGGAACAGCGTGCGTTTTCCATCGTCATATTACAGAGGCGAACGAGTTCGGCAGGGAAGCCCAAACTGCACATTGCTCTATATAACTCTTCTCTATACATGCTGTCGTCGTTTTCATGATGCCTATTTACTTCTTTGTTAAATACAATTGGCTACTTTTCCGCATTAAAGATTCGTTTTGGTATGCTTTATTTATCAATAACCGTTGTATTATAAAACCGTGACTAAAATATTATTACAAATTCCTCGAGAAAAAAAATAAACTATTTAAAATATAAATATAACATGCTGCGTTCAAATTATTCCTTAATACTTGTTATTACATCATCGGACATTGTGGATTAGCTGCCGCAGTAGGATCTAAAGCGGACATATCTGTTAGTTCGCCAACAATTTCTTCTGGTGGTTGACCGTATTCTTGAAGTTTTCGCATATCTTCCATCACAAGTTTGTAGTTTTCTCGTTTTTCTTTGGGCGTTTCGTCGGGTTTTTCCGATTCTAAACGATTGCATATCACTTTGTATAGATCGAGTTGTTTTTCGTATCTGGAAAGAATTTTAAATAAATAACCAATATGTATCTAATTTGTATATAGATACCTCTCTCTATCACTAGGATCTATTTTATCACCATTGTCTTCGAGGTATTTCGGGTATTTTTCCAATAAATCTTTAATTCCAGGCAGCAAGATTTCAGGCGAAAGTAGGCTTTGCATCATTCCTTCCATGAATGGTAGGAAAGGATTCTCATCGGGTTCTGCACCCTATTAGAGATGTTTTAATCACATATTTTAGAAAAATGCCTAATTAAATCTGTGGACACTGCAATTGTTTTCTCACACAGGTGCAGATTCATAGTACACCTGCAAACTCAAAAACAATCTTTTTTCTTATGGTCAGACCGATTTAAAGTCTTCCTGGTATGTAGCTTACAGAAGCCAATTGAACTCTTTACTTCAAAGTCTGAAGCTGGATTCAAAGCTTTTTAAACTTAATTGTGATTTCAATTTCACAAAAATCATTGTATTGATTTGTATTTAATTAAACTTAAACTCTTACCTCTTCCAAGCCTAATCCCGAAAACAATTTGGCCACATCTGTTTCGGAAAGACCGGTCTGCAGTGTGCCAGATGCCTCATTCATGCCCTATTTGCAAATAAATCCCAACTTAACTCGAGTTTAAGTCAAACAAAAGAGGCTCTGTATCTACCTTGAGAGCTTCTGATATGCTATCAGAATATTTCTTTACTTCTTCGTCATTTGCTGTGCTCTCGCCTTGGATTGCAATAGCTGTTGCTTCGGCGATTTTCTTAAAACCGGCCAACATTTGATCATTAAGTTGCTCTTCTCCGCCCTCGGGTTGGCCAACAAGAGCACTCATTCGTTCGCTGAACATTCTAGCCTGTTCCCTGAAAGAACCACATGACAACAATATAAAAACACATCATAAAAGGACACTAATTTCGCCATAGAATGACGATGATCAATAAAAAAAGAAAATGAATTTAAAAAGACAAGAGTGAAAGATTACATGAAAAATGCATTTTGGTCATCATTTTCAGCTATTGGTTTATCTGCTTTTGATGATTGTGTGGTTGGTTCTGATTTCTCGAAATCTTTTAAAGCATCTACAATACATATTACATAAGAACAAAAAAAATTCAATGTTTATTTTATTAAATTTGGAACGAGCTTACCGTCCAAAAGTTCGTTGAGGTCATTGTCGTCTTTCGCGGGGGCAGTTTTCTTATCGTTCGAAGACATACTACTAAGCACAAATGTACAAATTAATTTGGAGTGTCGTTGTTAAAAAATAATAACCAAAAACTTTGAAGAAACTATAGGAAAATTTTCTTTCACAACTTGGTTATTACTTTAAAATCCAGTCCAGACACACTAGACTAGGCTAGGCAGAAAAATCGGATGACATATGACAATTCCAAATTTTTTGACAGTTCTAAAAGAAAGCGTTTCGGGAGTGATTTTTTTCTAGCAGTTTTTGTTGTGTTCAGAGACAAATTTTCTATAAAAAGAAAAATAAGCAAATAATTTAAATCAAAATTTAAATGCCTGAGCTGGCTAAATCACAATATGAACTTCACTAACAGAGGTTTCCTATTTTAAATCAAAATTTACATAAATGTGTCTTCTTCACTGTCATCCGATTTCCATAAAATGAAAGCATAAACCACCCCAGTGGGACGGTGCAACAGAAAGACCGAAACTTAGGTGACGCACCATATAAAAAAGAAAAAGAACTGCGACTTGTACCGACCATTTTTATTTTGTGGTATGTGAATACGTGTGAGAAGTAGCCAATCAGCAGCAAGTCCACCATACTTTTCGTACAGGGACCAGTACACACCGTTGAATGGGTATTTTTCAGTTTGTAGACGAAGAGAGAATTTTCCTCCCAGTTGTCGTTCTTTTTTCTTTTTTTTTCTATGGTGACGCACACAAGTAGAAGTGAAGCTCGACCGACTTTCCGTCCAAAACTGGAGGCAGCTCGCTAGGGACCGAGCTGGCTGGGGAAGATTGTTGGTTGAGGCCATAGGGTCTCTGCACACGAGACTAATTCTTCCTGGGGTAGAATTAGTTTTTAGGTGAGAGAAACTGAGTGTGTAGGTGGAACGGCGAATCTGGGATGAAAGTCTTCTTCCGAGTTTAAAGTGGAAGAACGAAGAAGACAGTAATAGTTTTCTTCTTCGTTCTTCCACACAAAACTTTTAATTTTGGAAGTCAGCACAGAAATACAAACACATTGAAATATGGTTAAAATGTTTCTTCCAGCATGGTTCATCCCGTGTGCGGTCGAACAGTAGAGTGAAACTGGTTTTCATGCTGGAATAACTAGTCTCGTGTGCAGAGGCCCATAGAGTAACAATATTATAAAGAGAGAAATCTTCTGCCTTCTTGTGACAATGAATACAAGCTTTAACTGTCACCTCATTAACATTTTCGGATAAGTATGAGTAAAACACAATGAATTATATACAAAAGAGACAACAAAAATTGAGGGTGTTGGGGGATGGAACGTACGAAAGATTTTCTTCTTTATAATATTTTTACTCTATGGTGAAGGCTCAGGTCCACGCCGGTCTTTAGCACACATAACAGGCGTTTTTCTTTTTAAGCTCTAAACAGAGCAAGGAATAGAGCCTGAACAAGTCGATTACGCTCTGAGCAGAGTATGATCAGAGCTCTCCGATTTAACTAAGAAACAAACTTGAGCACTGAGCTGTCATATGGTCGAATTTGCAACTTAAATCATTGTATATAGACTGCCTATAGTACTATCATGAGACGAGAAAAAATCTTTTTCCCTAGAGCCGCTTGGAGTGCTAGTGTAGGCATATTTTATTTGAGAAAGAGAGAAATAAGAGCATGTTTTTAAGTGTTATGCTCGGTGCTTACATTACTGCGCATGTGCAATGTGACTGTAAGCGAAGGAGAATGAAATAATTGAGTATATTATTTGACTCTTTTGATAGCTTTTGGTTGCCTGATGAACATGCATGTTGTTGGAAAAATGTGTGGTTTACCTACAGTCTTGGTGAATTTTAAGAGGAAATCTCTTTGAATTATACAATTTTGTTGACTTACTTATAAGCAATTTAAAAAAAAGATGCTTAAGAAGGTGAGATGAATTAACATCATCAAGTTGCTTACATTTTTTGTATATGCAATACATTTGTATATACATTGTTTTGTATATCATTGACGTCATTGATCACACTTTTGAAGTGATTTGTATATAGACTTTTGTTAGGATTCATACACGATCCAACATTTTCGTTGCTTACATTTTTTTTATATGCAATACATGTACAAGTACATATGTCATTGACCAGCCTTTTGAAGTGGTTTTTTTTTAAGATATTCAATTTGGGTTTATCTGCTACCTATAAATTGAACGTTGTCGTTTTCAAAAAATGTACTCATACATTCTTGAAAATTTAACACCAACTTAATTCTTGAATGAATTTATTGAATGGATTTTGGTATGCAGATAGGTACACAAATTTAGTGAAAACTATGCATGGAGATACATTAAATTTTTTTTTTTGGAAATTGATTGTAGATTTGTATCCATTGTATATAGACTGCAGGTACTAATGATTTTTGTTTTTTTGAGGCTTTGTATGAAATAACTGACCTACCCTTTGCTCGCGGGTAGGAAATTCATAGTTAAAGCAAATCTTATTTTTATATAGCGGTGGGTTTTTCGGCTGTAGAAAATTAAAAACTGGGCCGATTTTCGTGATTCTTTTTTTAAAATGTTCGTCTGCGGCGGGTTTTCAGTAAAAAAATGTTTAAACTATGTCGGATTTCAATTATGACAGATTTCAGATGGTTTTTTACTTGCGATTATAGTTACCTACTATAAAAAAAATTGAGATAATAAGCAAACATGATAGAGAAGTCGAAAAAAGTTGCTTCGAAAAATGTCTGGCTGTTCGCTGCTCTACAGCCTAAACGGATGGGCCTATTTGCTTCAAACTTGGTATTTAGTATTTATTAGGTAGTATCTCTTATTTTTGCTCTAGGTCAAAAATGAACTTTATTTGCCGTTTAACAAAAAGTTTGATTTTCTCGAAAATGGTTCCAACGATTTTGATAAAACTTTCAGGATGCTATTTTTTTACAACAATACATCTTTCAGTAAGAATGAATTTTTCGAAATTTGTTCTATAACGGTACCTATCATAGAACCGGTTTTTTCAAATGCGGTTTTATCGTTAACCAATATCCTGATTTCAATTAAATTTTGCAAACAGGAAGTCATTTATAATTCAATTAACATTGCATTTCAAAATTTTCGAAAACTTGTTTTTCACTTTTCTAAAAAAATATTGGTTTTCGAAATACTTATTTTGAAAACGGGTTGATTAAATTTTTTTTCAAATAAGTATCCCAGATGAAAACAGTAGATTTCCTTATAATGACATACTTAAAAAAAATGTATTTATTCGAATTTAATGAAAAGTGATTATTAAAAATAATTACCAAAAAACCGCCAAAACTCACAAAACACAATTTTTACAGCCTTCGTGTCCGAATTCAGATACAAAGTGCTTTACCTATACCAAGTTATTGGATTATTCATACATACACATGCTTACTTTATCATCTGCTACTGTATTTTCTTATTAGCTATTAGCATTGCATATAAACTGAACAACTGTCCACATGTCACCAGGATAGTACTATAGCAATTCATATACAATGCTTATTAGCAGTGTATTTCTTATAAGCAAGGCAGTTTATATACAATGCATACAATCTATACAATGATGATCAGCTGGAAAATATCGTTTGAACATTCATACATAGAACTAACCAAACCTACTTCCGTGTAGTAATGTATATGCAATGTATACAATGCACAGCACAGCAACCGCAACCTACGCATAAAAAACAAAAACAAACATCGTTCATCTGCCCAAAGAATATAGGGCAGAACATTGTATATAATAATGTACGAAAGGCAGTTTATATACAATGTCCAACATCAGATATATTCATGTCAACATTGTATATGAACTGCATATCAACAAATTGTTTCTTAACCTTAAACTGTAAGGTAAGCAACAATGTATATACATTCCTGCCTCTTTCATAAATTTCTCATTGAAATTTCGTATAAATCAAGAAAATCTCTTGAAATTGCCCATAGAACGTAGCTAAACCATACAAATTGTTATCTACCTCTTTTATAAATTACTCATAAATTACTTATGAATAAAGTACAATTCAGCGAGTTTCTCTGAGAATTCTCTTTGTAAATGAACCGCCATTGTATATGAACTCTTTGTTCGCCTCTTAAATTCACCGAGTAATCTTTTTCCCTAGAGCCGCTTGGAACGCCACCGTCCACCGGTCGTCATGATAGTACTATAGCAGTCTATATACAAAGACTTAAATCAAAAAATTAAATTAATGTTATTTTCTTAGGAAAATTCATTTTAATATTTTACTTCGACTGACGCCATTTCGAATTTTGTTTTTTTCCAAACCTGTCATTGATCAAAACACTCAGCTCAGAGCGCTCCGAGTTATAAAAGAAATACGGATCTTTTTTGACAGGTCAGTACCCCGCTATGAGCTTGAAAAGAAAAACGCCTAAGGTAAGGATACACTAAAAGATGAAGATTCGAATGAGATAAATTTGTAATCTGAATTTTAGTATATAAAACTTTATGAAACAATGCAAAATTTAAGATTTTTTAAGAATTTTAATAATTAAAAAAAAAATACTTCCCTGAATGCAATAAAAACTGTCAAACAAGTCACAACAATTCGTCAAGTTCTAGCAGTTTTACGTGGCATGAAATGACAGTTCACTTTTTCGTTCAACCATCTACACCATCGACACTTTCGAACAAGGCAGGCAAGTTGGGATTACAAATTTTGCTGTAAAAATATTGCTCTGACGTGGAATCTTTAACAACCAATTAATTGCTTAAAAAAGCAAATAAAAACCTTTTTCCACTAACCAAATATTCGTGTTCTCAATATATGTAAAAATCCTTCAATTAAGTGCTTCAGTTTGATTTTTTGCATACGTGATATAAATTGGTTTAGTTGCCTGGCCAAAAGTGACAACATCATTAGTTTTGGCCACCGTGTAAGAAAACTGGTGAAAGTGTTGGATTCCCTTTGATTTTATGTTGTGCACAGGACGACTGTGAAATTAAACAAGTTATGAATCCGTCAGCTTATGGGCAGCAGTATCCGCCTCAAGGATGGCCGCAATCACAACAGCAGCAACAGCAGTCTCAAGTAAATGGGCCTCCGCCATCAATGCCTCCTCCACCACATTCTCAATCAATGCTCAATGGAAACTATCAACAACAGGTATATTATTCAGGCACATAATAAAATAATTCAAGAGAATGCTAATACGCTCTCCCTTGTTTTAGTTGGTAAACTCATTAAGTGGGATGTCAGTGAACCCCATAAAGTCGTTACCCAATGCAGCAACTCCTGCAGGTGGCATCAGTGCTATGCCCCCACTAGGAAATGGTCCAAGTGGCAATGATATTCCAGTTAGTGGAAACAACAATATGATGCCCAATAATAATTCAGTGGGATTAATGGATTATCCGAATGGACCCACACCATCAGCATCGCTTTCTGGTGCACAAACAACGCAGCAGGCGACACAATCGTCTGGTCCACAACAACAAGTAGGAATACCTCCACCAATAGGCCAGCAGGAGGAAAATAATGCATCTATGCAACAGCCTCATGGGATGCCTCCATTTTTGAACAAACCAGGACAGCAGCAAATGGAAGCAGCCAAACCAGTTGAGGGCTCGTTTCCTCCAACAAGTCAAACCAGTCAGTCAGGACAGGCTCAAATGACAGTTAAAAGTGCTGATTTGCAAGGAATGCCCCATATGCCCCCACCAAAAACTGTAAGTATATAAACGCAGTTGAATATCTGAATTGAACACTCAACAGTATTATGTACTTAATTATTAAATTAACTCCCCACTCAAAAAGAATCTCTGCTCTGCCTAAACACTGCAGCATTCAATTACTTTCTATCTGTTCCTATCCAAAAACCGGTCTCTGACAGCGTATTATATTTGCAGAACGTCTTTCAAATAAAAGTGTTTAATCCATTTGCTTTGGCAACAACTTTTTGCATCATTACAGAGAACCTTAGCTCCTTGAAACATTTTTGTCAATTTCAGTTCCAACGTTCCAGTCGTTCCAACGGATGTCGTCGATGAAATACATAATGACACCGAGTACTGAACGATGTTCGGTTTCTTCGATGCAAGTGCCATTCATGGACGATGGATATGGGATATCTATTGCCCAATGCTGTGTAATTTGGAGTTTAATGAAGATCATTTATAAAAAAATGAAGAGGAGGGTCGGAGACAAAACGGAGCCCTGTGCAATAAGACTTGTAACCGTCCAATACAACTTGTATTGAACTGTCCTTAAAGTACGCATTCTCTTTCAAATGCATTGGAAATATCAAGCACAATAATAGCTTTGTTAAGTGGCCGTCAGAATAGCACAGAACAGGACTTCACAGAAGTATTGGGAAGCATCAAAACAGTTTGTTTCGTCAAGGGCTTGTTGAATGCTTTTATTGCAATGGCCCCGTATATAGCTAATTTAATTTATTCTTTGACAAAAAGTTAGCCAACGTTCGCTCTACATGACCTAGCCATCTTAAACGTGATATGCGTATTTTTTTGACCAGGTCAATTTCGCTGTATAGTTCTAGGGTGAACCTTCTCCTCCAAAGCCCGTTAACGCAGATAGGGCCAAAAATCTTCCGAAGAATCGCCTAAGGATATCTTCATCCTCTTTAGATAGAGTCCATGCCTCGGCTCGGATGGGTCTTATACAGTCTCCTTTGTCTTTCGAGAGAGGGCTTTGCTACTTAATTGCCTTCCTAGCCCCTAGAAACCGCGATTGGCAAGAGTAATTCTTCGCTTTATTTCTGACGAGATGTTGTTGATAGAAGTTATAGCGGATCCGAGGTACACAAAGTCCCTAACTACCTTAAAGTTGTACCTGTATATTGTGATGTTATGTCCAATCCGCCGGTGTTGTGTGTCACTTTTTGTGGACAGCAGGTACTTCGTTTTGGCCTCATTCACTGCTGTCTGTCTGTCTGTCTGTCTGTCAGTATGAATAAGTAGCTGCAGCCTAAACGGCTTAAGCGATTATCTTCAAACTTGGTGAGTGTGGGCAATCCCCAGAGGGGAAATTGAAATTTTATTTTTAGGCCTAAAAATAACGGTACCTGCCATATGACCGTTTAGTAAAAAAAACCTTATTTTCTCGAAAACGGCTCCAACGATTTTAATGAAAATTTTTCTGTTGGTATTGGCTATCATTTGATTAGAACTAAATTTACGGGAAAAGTCTATTAACGGTACCTTTCATATAATGGTTTTTTTAATTTTGGGTTTTCTCGGTAACGGCTCTTTGGATTTCTGTCAAATTTCATATTTGAGAAGATCTAAGTAGTTTTATTAATTCTGCACATAAATTTTTTTAATAACTTTTTTTTTCAATAAAAAAATATTTTTTTTTTTTTTTTGAAAAATCAATATTTTTAAAACTAATCAAAAAAAATTATTTTTTATTTTATAATCACTTGTATATTAATAAACTCTAAAAAACTGCATACCAAAGTTTAAACAAAATTATTTTTTCAAAAAACTAAAAATAAAAACAGGATTTTATCAAAACCGGTCCTACAATTTTCGTGTGATGGCATACTTCATTTTTAATAAAAACCGTTCAGTATTGTGGTTTTGATACTTTTTATAAGTTCAAACTGTGTTATTTTTAACGTAAATGTTACTTGTTTCTGTCAAAAATCTTGCTTTCCAATGTAATCAGGCACATTAGAGCAAGTACGTGCGACCCAGTCGTGCCCATTTTTTAGTTTAGATATTGCTATCCTTACTTCATTTTTACTTCATTTTGGTCAGGTGGACGGAAGTTTTGTCTGTCATCGTCCATGTTGAATGGTTCATTCTGCCTAACAGCGGGATTTTGGTCTTCATCGCCGTTTAACAGTCTGCAGAAATGGTCCTTCCATGTTCTCAGTACCGACTGTGACTCTACTACGAGGTTTCCATTCCTATCTCTACAGGCTTCTGTGCGGATTTTTTCCTTGGCACGCACGCGCGCTTCTCATGCTCTCTCTTTTTTTTTTGGAGATGCCGGTGTTCTTCCCGTCTTTTCTGCTGGTAGAGCTCGCAAGCACCTCTCGTCTTTCTTTGCAGCGCCGCTTTATATGCCTCTTGTTTGGCTGCATGGGCCTGCCTGCATTCGTCATCGAACCAGAGGTTTCGTGGTGGTGGTCTGGTGAAACCTAGCACCTCAGTTGCGGCATCTCTGATGGCTTGTTGGCAGTGTTGCCACTGGTCTTCGGCACTGTGGTACTGGATTTCTTGAGAGGTTACGGGATATTCGATCGGCATATGTTCTGGCGGTTTCTTGCGATTGCAGCTTTCCGACGTCATACTTCCTCACAGTATTAATCCGTTGTTGTGGTGTTCGGGTTATTCGCATTCTTACCTTTGCTGCAACAAGGTAGTGATCCGAATCGATGTTAGCTGCTCGGAAGGTGCGAACATCCAAGATACTGGAGGCGTGTCTTGCATCGATCGCAACGTGTTCAATCTGGTTGACGGTTCTTTGATCTGGGTGTCGCTAAGTCCCTTTGTGTATAACGAGATGAAACCGTGTGCTTGCAATGGTGGCGTTATGGCTACGAAGTCAATTAGCCTAAGTCCGTTTTCAGACGTTGTGTTGTGTAGGCTATGTTTTCCGACAGTCCTACCAAAGTTTCCACTTTGTGGTATATAACAGCTTATCGTTGAACGGCGGCTTCAATTTGACTACGATATAATTCTGTGTACGCATTGAAAGCCCTTATTAACTAATGCTCTAAAGGCTTTGTTTTTGTTAATATTGCAGTGTTTGCATATATTTTGGTTCGCAACAATTCCAAAGTTGTATTATGTACGTTCAAACCGGTTTAAACGCTTGCTTTTACATAAACCGATTATAATAGTTACTTTGATGTGAGAATTTTTCAATAATGCAGCTTAGTTCTCGCAATTTAATATCGAATTCTTCTCGCTTCTTTTTTATCGTTCGACTTCTATTTTAGCATAAGTGAGTTTTGCATTGATGTACACCCAAATTGAATCCAGCAGGTTAAAGTTAGTGAATTGCACTGAAAGTACAGAATTTTCGTTTATATTTTGCATTTTTGTGTAGGCGCACACTTTGGTTGAATCATCGTTTCAAGGAATGAGTGTTTCAAAAAAAATTGGTCTTAAAATTTAACTTTGAATTCATAAACAAATAGACATCACCTTCGAAGATTCTTCAAAAATGAACATCCAAAGTGACAAACGCAAATGGGCTTTTAGCATCCAGAGTCGTGCCTAGATACCTTGCTTCTTTAGCCTACGGTGCTGGTACCTTGTTAATAAAAATGGGCAGATTGGTAACATTTTTGTGTCAACACGTGTTGACATGGACTCGCTTAGAACAATGCGCCATTTCATTGTCCAGTTTGTTTCTCATCATTCCCAAAACTACTTTTTTAAAAAGGAACATTTACGAAAGAGTAAAGTCTATTATCTGTGAATTTGGGTCCAAAAAAATTTGTTGAAAAAAAAATTACTTCTATGTTACGTTAGTTTGGTAATTGAAAAGGAAAGCTGGGGTATTTAGGCCCTCAGAAAGTAAACTGAATCGTGGACACTTAGGTTCAGCGATTTTTTCGCAGAAAATTAACCAACAAGGTTCTCTAGCCAGCTCGGTCACTAGCTAGCTGCTTGAGTTTTGTACGTAAAGTCAGTCGAGGTCCTTTTCCATTTGCATCCGCCGCCTTAGTCTCGGTCTTCCACTACTGCGCCATCATTCCGGGGTGGAATCGAAGATTTTCATCGAGATGGATCTTCGCAATAACCTTCTGACGTCATATTGACCTAGTTATGAAAATATTTGTTTTCAAGTCGTCATTTCGTGTGATCGTCATCATAAATGTCGGCAAAAATGACAAGCCCAATGACACTCATTTTTGGGTCTTCCAAATGACCATTTTCGATGATCGGATGATAGCGCTGTCATCGTTGAAGAGACGAACTGACTGATAGTTTGTCACTGCGATGACTGTGTCCCAGCGATGACACGGCCATCGTTGTCATCGTATGTCTTATGAGGGCGTTCGAGGTTGCTCGCCCAAACCAAAATTATAGACAATTTAACTTCACAGCATCATAGTTTGAGTGTTTATACTAGCTTATGTTTTCATAAAAGCCTACATTTTGGGACAACAATTAAAGATTTTCATTATTCATGTCATGGTCACTGTAGCCAGCGATGACACGATGCTCATAAGTTCACGTTTGAGCTCAATTTCGAATGTACCGTGAAATACATATATTTTTGTTTTCTTCGCCGAAAAATATTTGGAATAGTCTTTCCAGCGGCTTCCCTTGCCATTTCAATTTAAACGCATTAAAAAACAATTATTGTAAATCGATACCTTTTTTCCCATCCTGCCTAATTTCCCAACTTTCCGACAGTGTGTTTTAACAAGAGTTTTTCCTAGTTTACATATTTCATAGTTGACGCGAAACGTCAAACAAGCCTAAACACAGCATTAATCAAGTGTTGCATTTTAATGATTGCTTTTCTCGGCAAGTCTTCGGCATTTATGAAGTCGTAAAACAGATCTTTTTTTTTTGTTTTTACTTGCGATTATAAATGCTATAAGGCAAGTTATGGATTCGTACAAAAAAAAATTCTAGCAATCAAACATGAAATTATGCTGATAGAAAAGTCGAAAAAAGTGGGTCCGGAAATTCCGTCCGTCTGTTCGCACATCTACAGTCTAAACGGATGGGTGGATTTGCTTCAAACTTGGTATTTCGTATTTATTTTATCTCGAGGGGTTTCTCATTTTTGCTTTAGGTCGACAAATAACGGTACCTGTCATACAATCTTTAAAAAAAAGTTTGATTTCTCGAAAACGGCTCTAACAATTTTGATAAAACTTTCAGGGTGCTATGTTTTTACAACAATACATTTTTCAGTTGGAATGAATTTTTCGAAATTTGTTCCATAACAGTACCTCTCATAGAACCGTTTTTTTTTCAAATGCAGTTTTATTGTAAACCATTATCTAACCCGATTTCAGTAAAATTTTGCACATAGAAAGTCATTTATAATTCAATTAATATTGCATTTCAAAATTTTCAAAAGCTTTTTTTTCGATTTTTTTAAATTAAAAAAAATTGGTTTTCGAAATATGTTGAAAACGGGTTGAATGAATTTTTTAAAAATATTTTCCCAGATGAAAACTATAAAATTTCTTATAGTGACATATTAAAAAAAAATTAAAATATTTTTTCGAAAAGTTTAAAAAAAACGACTTTAAAAAAAACAGATCAAACGATTTTCAACATTTTTACTTGTGATTATATTATATTATATTATTTTTTTCTATTTTTAACTTTTTCTTGATTTTTTTTTTGAAAATTCAATATTTTTAAAACTTATCAAAACTAAATATTTTAAATTTTAAAATCAGGTGTAAATTAATAAATTCTAAAAACCTGCAAACAATTTTTTTTTTTCAAAAAACATCTGTCGTATTCTACAGGCCTCTATCCAAGAGGGTGGAAAACTGCATTTGTCCAGTCCATCCCTAAAAAAGCGTATCTTCATCTCCCTTTAACTACCGACCAATTGCACTTACATCCCTTCTTTCCAAGGTCATGGAAAAGCTGATAAACTATCAGATTAAGAAATATCTTAAGACACGGAAACTTCTAAATGACCGGCAATACGGTTTTCGTAGCAATAGGTCCACTGGTGATGTGATGGTATATCTCACCGAAAAGTGGAACCTTTCTCTCCATCGTTTTGGGAAAAGCAAAATTATTGCACTTGATATTTCAAAAGCATTTGATAGAGTTTGGCATCAAGCTCTTTTATATATCGAAAATGCGTGCATTTGGAATCGGCGAACCTTTTATTCTCCTGGGAAAATTCTAAATGTTTTACATTTCAATGTTGGAAGTATTCAAATGTCCATTGGGTATCACCGAGCATTCGACAACTTCTATCCTCGAGGTTTTTAGCGAATGGATTTAGCTTGTCTTTTTCTGTTTTACAATTTCAGCGTTTGTTCCAATTGGTGCTGATTATAACTTGGACTTTTTTACATCTTTCATAACCTTCCGCGGGAAAAAATGCGTCCTTTTTTTTGACGGATAGACCTTCGAAATAAGTAGAAATGTATCTATTTTTTGAATCTCGCATTGCTTTTTCGAGTTTACCGGAGAGATGACTCAAAACACTTTTGGAACAAGATTAAAGTCTATCTGTACTCCGGGCAAAAAAAAACTCAGCATAAAGAGAGCTTGCAACGACGTTTCGAAGAAGATTCGTTTTACAGCCGTGTTAAATGTTAGTGAAAATACAAAAATGTTTCTGGTCAGTTATCGGTGTTTGATTCCCTTCCTCATATTCATTGACGTCACGAACCTGACAAACATTTTTGAAGAATTGCATTCTACACCCCTTGTTACCCATTACCCTATTGCTTCAACGTCCAATAACTATGCTTTCGAGCAAGCTCAAATCGTCTGATCTAAAGATGGACAAAAACTTAAGAAACAATGACAAATATTCTGTGTTATTATTTTTTCAAGGTGGCACGGTTTATTTGCTATCCAGTGTATATGTAAAGGAGAAGCAAAAACAATGATTAAACTCAAATTGCCCTCGGCCATATAATTACAAACCTAAACAAAAAGTTGATATTTAAGTCAGAATCTCGAATGTACTTCAATGATTATTAATATTTTGTAGATAAGCCTAATTTTTTAGAACTGCATCCAGTCTTTGCTCCCAGACCTCTTTTATGTTTGGAAAAGTTTTTGCAATTTATGGGTTTTTTGGCCTTAAACCATCCAAGTTAAAATAATGCAACCCAAACCACTTTGTCTCCTCCTACATTTTTAAAACTCTTCAGAGTGAATTTTGGATTGAATTGTTCGCTCTGAGGACGTCCGAAGTAAACTTTACGCTCCGAACCAAAAAAATTAATTTAAATTTATCACTCCAAAGTGTTTTTTTTCTTTAAAATCCGGTACATGATAACTCAGCAGCCACCATTGTAAATAATTATCTATAGAAACGCGATTTAAAAAGAACTGTATAATTGATTGATTGTAGTATTACCCACAGAGAGCCGACAGGCTAACTCTAACAGATAACAAAAATGAACATTTTGAATTTTTAGTTAAAGACAGCTTATTTGTTATTCAATACTTTTTTTTGATTTTTTTCAATGCTAACATTTCAAAAAAAAAAGATAAAAAGTATTTCTATTAATCGTATACAAATTCTTTAGCAATCACCGTTTATGCAACCACAGACTGGCGAGCAACCAAAACCACTTGAAATGCAACAACAAAAAACTCAAGAAACCTCCCCATTCCCACCACCACAACAACAAAAACAACAAGTGCAACAACAGTATCCAAATCAATCTATGACTCCAACATCTCAATCTGGTTCAATGTTTCAACCACAGCAAAATCAAATGCAACAACAACAACAACAACAGCAACCAATGCAATTCGGACAAATGCCTCCAAGACCGGGTCAGCAAATGCCCCCACTACAGCCTGGTCAGCAGCAGATGCCTGGCCAGCCTCCAATGCCAGGTCAGCAAATGCCCCCAAAACCTGGTCAAATGCAGATGCCCGGCCAGCCTCCAATGCCAGGTCAGCAAATGCCCCCACAGCCTGGTCAGATGCAGATGCCTGCCCAGCCTCCAATGCCAGGTCAGCAAATGCCCCCACAGCCTGGTCAGATGCATATGCCTGGCCAACCTCCAATGCCAGGTCAGCAAATGCCCCCAAAACCTGGTCAAATGCAGATGCCTGGTCAGCCTCCAATGCCAGGTCAGCAAATTCCCACACAGCCTGGTCAAATGCAGATGCCTGGCCAGCCTCCAATGCCGGGTCAGCAAATGCCACCACAGCCTGGTCAGATGCAGATGCCTGGCCAGCCTCCAAGACCCGGCCAACAAATGCCCCCGCAACCGGGCCAAATGCAAATGCCTGCTCAACCACCAAGACCAGGTCAACAAATGCCTCCTCAACCTGGATCTATGCAGATGCCTGGGCAGCCTCCAATGCCAGGTCAACAAATGGCTTTGCAACCTGGACAAATGCAAATGCCTGGGCAGCCTCCTAGGCCAGGCCAACAGATACCACCACAACCTGGACAAATGCCAATACCTTTGCAACCTCCAAGACCTGGCCAACAAATGCCCCCACAACCTGGACAAATGCCCATGCCTCCACAACCAGGGCAGATGCAAATGCCTCCACAAATGGGCCAAATGCCACCACAACAACCTGGTCAAATGCGTATGCCTCCTCTTCCAGGACAAATGCAAATGCCACCACAACCTGGTCAGATGCAAATGCCGCCCCAACCTGGACAAATGCCTCCCATGCCTGGCCAGATGCCATTCCAACAGGGAAGCGGCCCAATGCAATATCAAACAGGCCCCATGCCTCCTCAGGTAGGACAAATGCCTGGCTATCCCTCTCAGCCGGGTCAGATGCCCATGCAGCAGGGTCAACAAATTCCTGGAATGGGTTATAATGTAAGACTTGCATGAAATAAGAATATTCTGTGACTTACACATTCAATGTGTTTTTTTGTTTTTGTTCAGCAACCACCCGGTATGTACAACCAACAGTATCCGCAACAACCGGCAGCACAACGACGACTGGATCCCGATCAGATGCCAAATCCAATTCAGGTTATGATTGAAAATCAAAGAAATGCTGGTGGCCCATTTGTGACTAACCAACCAGGCTTATTGCCTCCTTTAGTTACAACAAAGTTTGTTGTTCAAGATCAAGGCAACTCAAGTCCACGTTTTGTAAGGTTCGTCTATTTTCCGTTATTATGGTTTTCCAGATATGCTTATTTTCAAATGATTTTAGGTCATCCTTGTACTGTGTCCCATCGACATCTGATTTACTAAAAACAACTGCTTTGCCCTTCTCATTGGTTGTTTCGCCATACGCCAAGACCGTTGAAGGAGAATATGATCCACCAATAGTTGATTTTGGAGAATTAGGGCCAATACGTTGCAATCGTTGCAAGGCATACATGTCGCCAAATATGCAATTCATCGATGCCGGTCGTCGCTTCCAATGTTTGATGTGTAAAGTTTCCACAGAAGGTATTGTTAATATTATTAAACTAAAACTGTTACTGTATCGATTGTTTATTTTCTCAGTTCCTACGGAATACTTCCAACATCTCGATCACACTGGTCAACGAGTGGATAAATACGAAAGACCTGAGTTGGTGTTAGGAACATATGAATTCGTTGCAACAAAGGACTATTGCCGGGTAAATATCTTGTAGTGTTTTGTTTTTTTTTAATTATTAAACATTTTTACCATTCACAGAAAAATGTCCCACCAGAAATTCCTGCTTATGTATTTATCATTGACGTTTCATACAACAATATCAAATCGGGCTTAGTTCATTTGCTCTGTCAAGAAATAAAACGAATCATCAAGAGCTTCCCTGTGGATCAGGGCCAAGAGAAATCAAAACTGCGAGTTGGTTTCATTACCTACAACAGTACTGTCCATTTCTATAATATCAAAAGCACTTTGGCACAACCACAAATGATGGTTGTTGGCGATGTCAACGACATGTTTATGCCATTGCTTGATGGTTTCCTAGTTGACCCAGAAGAATCAGAAGCTGTCATCGAAGCTCTAATGGAGCAAATTCCAAAAATGTTTGTCGATACAAAAGAAACAGAAACTATTCTCTTACCAGCCATTCAAGCTGGTCTAGAGGCATTTAAGGCGTCAAATTGTGCCGGCAAACTTCTCGTATTCAATTCTTCATTGCCAATTTGTGAGGCCCCAGGAAAACTTCGAAACCGTGATGATCGTAAGCTATTAGCAACCGAAAAAGAGAAAACTATTCTGACTCCTCAAACCACTGCGTACAATACATTGGGCCAGGATTGTGTGCAAGCTGGTTGTTCGGTAGATATGTTTATCTTCAACAATTCATATGTTGATATTGCTACGATTGGACAAGTTTCACGTTTAACCGGAGGAGAAGTCTATAAATATACTTATTTCCAGGTATGTTAATGTTAATTGATTTTGACTTATAAAACAATTTGTTTTGCTTCGTTTTTTTTTAGGCTGAACTTGACGGAAATCGTTTGATTGAAGACATTATTAAAAATGTTTCACGTCCAATTGCTTTTGATGCAGTGATGCGAGTAAGAACATCAGCTGGTATCCGAGCAACAGATTTCTACGGCCACTATTTCATGTCTAACACGACCGATGTCGAACTGGCTAGTATAGGTTAGAAAAACTAATCGAGTTATTTCTTTCAAAATATTTATCTGTTGCTTTATTTATTTCAGATTCCAATAAAGCTATCGCTATCGAAATCAAGCATGATGATAAACTTCCTCCAGAGGAGAATGTCTACTTGCAGATAGCTTTACTATACACGTCGAGCGGCGGCCAACGACGTCTGCGAATATTGAATTTAGCTCTTCGTGCAACAACAACGATAGCTGATGTCTTTAAGAGTTGTGATTTAGATGCAATCATACTGTTCTTCGCCAAACAATCCATGTTCAAGCTGATGGAACTCACGCCCAAAGTGGTAAAGGATAATCTAATTCATCGTTCCGCACAGACTTTGGCCTGCTATCGCAAACATTGTACGTCACCAACGTCGGCGGGTCAACTAATTCTGCCCGAGTGTCTTAAATTGCTTCCGCTCTATGTGTCTTGTTTGATTAAAAATGATGCTATTTCTGGGGGCTCAGACATGTCAATCGACGATCGATCCTATGTTATACAATTCGTTCTATCAATGGACCTGCAAATGTCTGTTACATTTTTCTATCCGAGATTCATTCCAATTCACAATGTCGAACCCGATGAAAGTGATTTACCATCGCCAATTCGTGTAACGCAAGAGAAAATGTCCGAAGATGGAGCATATATTTTGGAAAATGGAGTGTACTTGTTCTTCTGGTTGGGCCAGGCTGTTCCGCAATCATTCATTCAGCCACTTTTCAATGTTCAATGCACACAACAGGTGAACTCTGAACGTTTTGCTATTGTTGGTGATACACCACTTGCAAAACGAGTTCGTCAAATTATTGATACTATTATGCAGGAGAGGACAAGATACATGAGGGTAAGAAGAGCGCAGAATTTACTAATAAAAATGTTTTTCTCTTTACAATTTCATACATATTTCAGGTAACTTGTGTGCGACAAAATGATAAACTGGAGAGTGTTTTCCGGCATTTCCTTATCGAAGATCGTGGCACAGACGGTTCTGCCAGCTATGTAGATTTCTTGTGTCACATGCATAAAGAAATCAAAGATTTACTTAGTTAGCCTTGTTCGTCTAGGAATAGTTTTAGCCAGCGTCGTTTGAGTTCCCAAGTTGCTGCGCCTGGAATGTGTCGAAGTTATTCACAGAACAGGGCTAGGCAATTGCGTTATCGCAAAGGATATGGTAGATTGTTTTAGGTTGATATTGAAATTTATTATAAAACACAATAAAATACAAAAAAAAAACAGTTAAAATTAAAACACAAAAAAAGTCGTTAAGCGAAAAAATACATCAACGCCCGAACTTATAAGTATCGAAACGAATGCAAAATATATATATCCATTTAATTAAAGAAAAATTATACATAAATAAAATTAATTATACGGATTTATACTGTTTTTTCTTTATAAGTTTTAAGTAAGACGAAGAAGTTATATGTGACCAACTTGTGTATATTATTGAAAAAAAAAAATATTTTTCTGTGGGAAAGATCATGCGGATCACATTTTTTTATAAATGGATTAGATTTATAAAATTAAAAATGAGAATGAGAAAAGAAGAGCAATATCTGAACCATCATTCCAGCAGGGAAGGCAGTGTAATTGCCTGAGCTGGGGGCCATATCCTTTTACGGTATCAATAAGTTGTTTGTATTTGTACAAAGTGCCAGGATCACTGGGCACAGCTATGTACAAATCTTTCCTGAACTAAGGCTTTTATTAAAAATGAAGTATGGTTTTGCGCCTTCTTCGTGTGTATTCAGCTCGAGTGGTATAATTATTTCATGGGCTAAAAAATAGACTCATCGAAACGAAACTGCCAGCTCGCAGCCCAAGAAAAATATCATTTTTGTCAAAAACAAAAATTTAGCCAATAGGTTTTTTTTAAGAGCATTTTAACTGGCCTTTTGAGAAATTTAGAAGTATGTACATATATAAATGTTTTGTGGTCAGCCGAATCTAAAACTGTGTCACAAGGTGGCAAAGGCTTCATGATAGTACTATATGCAGGGTATATACAATGCTAATATTGTTTTTTATTTTTATTACTGTATATACACTGCATTTATATACAATGCCCCGATCCGGAATGCCAAACGAACAAATTGCCAAAGCAGTTTTAATTCTGAAGTTTGGGTTTTATTGTATTTGTAAAACGTAAAATGCGATTCAAATAATATTTTTTTGAATTTCATTTGCTTGTAAACATGGCGGAGGCGGATTCAAATTTGCAGGATTGCTTTTCTATTGAAATAAAAAACCATTATCTACACGATTGTGGAACGCTTTGCCGGGCTCTGTTTTCCCTTCCATTAAGGCATGCATAACTTTAAAACTATTGTTTTTATTAATTCCAGAAAAGATTACTACCCCATTTCACCCCGTGTTCCCCTATATTTTTGTTGTTACAAAAATGTGATTAATGAATAATTTTGAAAGTAGAACATTAGTTTAGTTATTATTATTATTAGTTTTCTGCGCCGTTTAACGGATATAAATTCCAAACATAATTCCCTCAATAAAACACACACTACTTCCCCTATTTAGACTATCACTTTCCTGGATGTTGTTACTACTGATTTATATACTTTTCTGGCTTTTGTTTAAGACAGTAATAAATTCAACTTGTAAAGACATAAGTGTTTTTGAATGAGCATCACGATAGCACGCTCTTTTTCCATAACATATCCGTTTCAGAAGTGTTACCGTAGATAAAAAACTCATAAATGTCATCGATGATTGCATTGTCACCAGTTTCTTACTGTATTTTATGAGATGTTCATAGAGATTTCCCTTACGCCAGGTAAAAGAAGGTCAATTAAGGATCAAAGGTTGATTAGGTAGATTGTTTTGCGACTGAAGATGGAAATCCTTTAAACTAACAAGAATGTAAGGATTCGACAACAAAAAATAAATATGGGGTAAGATGCAATAAATTTTGTTAATGGAGTAATTAGGTCAGGATCTTGTTGACCAAATATTCTCACCAGATCTTGCAATTCTATTGAAGTCTCTTGACAAAAAAAAATCTTTAGTGGATGTGCCTACTGTTTTGTCAGTTAATGTGTACATAATGTTTGTAAGAAGCGTGACATTCGTTTAGGAATTTGAGGAAATGTCTTCCTAGAACAATAAAAAAGACAGTAGGATTGAAATTGATTAACATAGGAATTTTCTTTTTATCGAAAAGGAATTCGGCTACAATTTTAAGCATACATAGTAATATTTGAGTTAATTATATACTAAAAAAATTATAAAAAGGCTAGTACCTAATTATAAATAACAGACTATATTAGTTTTAGATGATAGCCATCAGTTGATTATTGTGGATATATTCCTTTGAACCACTAAGATGAGATACCTAATTAACTAATAGCCTTTCGGGCTAAAATAAACTTAAATTAATATTAAAACTTGAAAAACGCGGCCAGTGCCTTACTTAAATTAAATTTAAGTAGCACACAGGCACAAATTCAGTAAACAGCACACTCTTTCGGCAAGTCTACAATGGTCATTGTCGTACTCAAAAGTTCGTTAACAGTACAAAAGCGCAAAGCACCGATCCTTGGGACGATGGTCTGTCTGTTGCAAAGAGATCGATTTTATACTCAATATTATGTCGACCCATCCAATTTAAAAGGTATAGTACCCCCTCCTATTTCTTTTTGATCTCCCATAATCATCGTACTTGGTATCTTGTCCCCGAAACTTAACCTCGCTACAGACAAAAACATTAATCAGGCCAAAGGAAACATATTATAAGGACAACGAAAACTGGACGGACTATTGTTGACCCAAGTTGTTGCAGTGAGGCCATTACCCTCCCTACCCTACCTTAGGAATCCTCGGCCATTTTGTAAATTCCCCCAAGGGTGGGATAGGGCCATGCTACATGACATCCGTAGCGCCTGAGGTGTGGTGAAATGTCATAGTCCGTCCAATTTTCTTTTTTTACTTGCGATTATAGTTAGTTACTATAATGCAAGTTATGCATTCGTGCAGATTAAAAATGTTGAGATAACAATCAAACATGACATTACAATAATAGAGAAACTTATTTGAGTTACTGGCAACGGGTACCGCTAATTATATATACCTTCTTTTATAAACATTGTGATATAAATATATATGCATTAAACCTTTAAAACATTTTTTTGTGCCTAAGGCTTATACTTGAAAATGAAAACCATAAATAAAACATTTCTTAATATAACGATGCAAATCAGTAGCAGCCTTACATTTTAATTATGAATATAAATGTAATTACACATACATGCATATATATGTACAGTACATAAATTAATAGTACTTTATTTACGTCAGTGTAGTAATAACACTGTTAAGCACCACAAGAACCTTCGCATAGATGCGTGATGTTCACGATACAATGGCCATTACCAAAAAAGTTTAAGCTATCATTACCTTAAACAAAAATAAAAGTTTGCGTGTTGTTGAAACATGTCAGCTGCAAGAACCAACGCATTGTTTGATAAAACAGACCACAATACTTAAAGGTTATTAGTAAAAATGAAGTGCGCTATCAATTGTCGTAAATAAAAATAAAAGTATGCAAAAAGGATTTTATTAAAATTCTAGGACAAATTTTGATAAAATCCTGTTTTTACTTGCGATCATAGGGACTATAAGGCAAGTTTAGGGTTCGTGGATATAAAAAAATGGAGATAACAGTGAAACATGACATTACGATCATAGAGACGTCTAAAAAAGTGATCGAGAAAAAATGTCTGTTTGTCTGTCTGTCTGTCAGTATGTATAACGAGCTGCAGCCTAAACGGCTTAAGCGATTATCTTCAAACTTGGTGTGTATGATTATTTTGGCATTCCCCAGAGGGGAAATTGAAATTTTGTTTTTAGGCCTAAAAATAACGGTACCTGCGATATGACCGTTTAGGAAAAGCTTATTTTTCTCAAAAACGACTCCAAAGTTTTTGATGAAATTTTTTGAGAATTTTTTTGTTGGTATTGGCTATCATTTGATAGAACCAAATTTCCGGGAAAATTCTATTAACGGTTAATTAAAATTTCATCTAACGGTTTTTTTAATTTTGGGCTTTCTCGGTAACGGCTTTTTGGTTTCTTGTCAAATTTTATATTTGAGATGATCTAGGTAGCTTAATTAATTCTGCGGATCAAATTTTTTAATATTTTTTAATAATAATTAGTTACTTAAGACGTATGATGGGGTACTTAATTTTTACTAAAAACCGTGGTTTTGATACTTTTGATGGGAGGAATGCAGCTGGCTATTTCGCTAGAGCATTGTTTGTAAAAATAACGATAAAATAACGAAAGGAACGAAACATTACGGCGGTTCTCAAGAGATGTAAATGTTTTTGTTATTGTTCGGTCGCCTATCATTTTCAGAGCTCTTTTTTGAATTCTATCTAGAAAACTCGAGTTTCGGTCGAATATATGCTTTATATACTGAAGCCAAATCAGACGAGGTGAAGAACTTCTTGCATCTTCGAAAGAAACCTAAACACCTCGCAGCATTCTTTGCGATGTCAAATATCAAATATGTGATCATTCCACAGAAGGTGGTCTGTAATGCACATACCGAGAACTGAGAGGTGTTCGGTTTTTTCAATGCAAGTGCCGCTCATGGATAATGGCATTGGAGGTATGTTTTTCTTCAACGACAAAAGACAACATAGAGTTTTAGAAGCATTACATTTCTTATTCCTCATTGTACAATGCTGTCAAGATCAGAATTCAATGAACTTATCATACGCTGTCGTTGCAGTTCGACATCCGAAGAACGAATATGAATTTATGTTTGTTTTGTTTTGCAATTTGTTATTTTGTTGTATTAAAAATATGTATTTATATATATATTTAAATGTTCTTTTTTACTTGCGATTATAAGTTTTATAAGGCAAATTTTGGAATTTTGAATATAAAAAAAATTTAGATAAAATGAAACAAAAATATCAGTTTGTCAGTCTGTCTGTATGTATGTATGTATAACGATTTGCAGCCTAAACGGCTTGATCGATTATCTTCAAATTTAGAATGTGTGATTCTTTTGGCATTCCTCAGAGGGATTTTGAAATTTAATTTTAAGGGGTAAAAATAACGAAACCTGCCGTATGACCGCTAAGGAAAGCAATTTTTCTCTAAAACGGCTTGAACGATTTTGATGATATTTTGTGAGAGTATTTTGGTAAGAATTTGCTATCATTTTATCAAATGTACCTTTTATATAACGTTTTTTTTAATAATCGACTGCATACTAAGATTTCTATTTATAATCAATTTTTGATTTTTTTTTCGAAAATTCATTATTCTTTAAACTAATCAAAAAAAATATTTTATATTTTATGAAAAGCTGTAAGTATAAAAGGCTTGCATACTAAAATCTCAAAAAATTGTTTAAAAATGAAGAATAAAAAAGGATTTTATCAAAATCCGCTCCACAATTTTCGAAATACTTTTTTTCATAAATTCATTATTTAAGACGTGTGATTATGTACTCCATTTTTACTAAAACCCGTTAAGCGTTGTGGTCTTAAGACTTTAGACTATTTGTTGATTTGATAGTTTAAGTTAAATAAGAAACTAACAACTAATTAAGGAAAGACATTTTTTTGGATATTGGTTGTTTTAAGGTAATTAATTTTTGCAAGAGATTTGTATTTGTAGGTCAATTTGTGATTTGTACAGTGTTTATTTTTCTTAGTTGTAAAGGCTAAAAGTATAAATTCCCATGGGTTCTGATTTACTATGTATGTGTAGATAGATTTTAAACGTCATGGAAGTTTGATTTGCTTTTACACCTAACCCCGATTCAATTTTTGTAGAGCTTTCTTATGTTCTCTGATTTTTTAACATTTTGTAAAAAAAAGTGTTTCTTTTTAAATACTTGAATGAATCAGTTAGTATTTAAGATAAGTATAAGTACGGTTTGAAGTTTGTAGTTTATTTTTGCTTATGAAATAAATAGAAAATTTGTCAAATGTTCAATTTACTCGATTTGAAAGACAAATTTCTGTTTTTTCATGATTCTTGAAAATTAAGATTACCTACCTAATAGAAAAAGCAATTTAAATCCTAATTTTTTTTTTATAATTTTTTCTTTAATACCTAGCTTTAAGCATCATCCGATTTCAATTTAAGCTAATTCCGTCGAAAAATAATAAATCAAAAAATCTTTTTATTTTTCTGAAACATACTGTACCGAAATTTTTTTTTAATTTTTTTGTTTTGATTCTTCTTCTAGCACCACCTGATATCAATTTTAGCAAATTCTATCGAAAAATAACGAATTTTTTTTTCGAAACACCCTGTACCAAAAATATTTATTCAGTATTTGTTTTTCTTGATTAGTTAACTCTTAGCATTATCCAATATCAATTTTAGCCATTCTGTTGAATTATAACGAAAATCAAAGAAAGAACTATTTATACATAATTTACATGGAGCTCAAACTACCATATAGAAATAGACATGGAACTAAACAAACTACTTATACGGAACCGATCAACATGATGGGTAATTCGCAAAACCTTAACAGTTCCGCGGACATGGTTCCAGGAACTAGTTCCGACGAGAAAAAGAATCGTTCCATGTCCGGTCCGCTATTGGAACTGTTTTGCGCAACTCTAATATGAAAAGCTGAGAGTACTGTGGTCAGCGAAAACAATTGTTTGGATTAGTTGTTTCAGATAATAAATCTTTGATAAATATAAGCAAGAGAGTCGGAGACAAAACAGAGCCCTGGGGCACACCAGCTTTTATTTTGTGAATATCAAATTTGAAACCGTCCAATACAACTTGAATTGAGCGATTCGAAAGGTAATTACTAATCCAACGAAGAAGAGATTCATCGAACCCAAATGCACGCATTTTCGATAAAAGGGCTTGATGCCAAACTCTGTCAAATGCCTTAGAAATATCAAGTGCAATAATTTTGCTTTCCCCAAAACAGTGGAGAGTTTGGTTACACTTTTCGGTGAGATAAAAAATCAGATCACCAGTGGACCTTTTGCTACGAAATATGTCTTAAGCTGAAAATTAATCAGCGTTTCCATGACCTTAGAAAGAAGGGACGATCACGTTAGTTAAATTGGTCGTTAGAGTGAGGGTGCAGAAGGTTCGCCTTTTTTAGGGATAGGCTGGACAAATGCTGTTTTCCATGCAATCGGAAAGAGTCCAGAGTATCGTTGAAGACGAGCGTAGGAACTGATGATGACGAAAAATTCTTTACTATTTTTAAAAATTACCAAACATTTTTACTGCCTTTGGGACATTGCAGTATTTTTTGCCGAATTTTTTGCTCATGTAAAAATTTGGTTTTACGAATATGGCCTTTCTTTTTCGGTTTTCCTCAGTGATGTTGGCTTTATAACCTAATAACCTCCCTACAGCTCGAATCAAACATTGAGTTTCCCTTAGGTTTGATACTCTTCGACATATATATACAATTTCTCATTCCTAAAAGAATTAAAAAAATTGTTAAATTTGAATAACAAAAACGTTTCTTAATATGTATGTTATATGTAACGGGTGTTTTTTTAAGAGCTTGAGAACTTTTTTTTTTTAAAAAACGCATAAAATTTGCTTTTGAAGATAATTTTATTTAAATGTTGACCGCGGCTGCGTCTTAGGTGGTCCATTCGGAAAGTCCAATTTTGGGCAACTTTTTCGAGCATTTCGGCCGGAATAGCCCGAATTTCTTCGGAAATGTTGTCTTCCAAAGCTGAAATAGTTGCTGGCTTATTTCTGTAGACTTTAGACTTAACGTAGCCCCACAAAAAGTAGTCTAAAGGCGTCAAATCGCATGATCTTGGTGGCCAACTTACCGGTCCATTTCTTGAGATGAATTGTTCTCCGAAGTTTTCCCTCAAAATGGCCATAGAATCGCGAGCTGTGTGGCATGTAGCGCCATCTTGTTGAAACCACATGTCAACCAAGTCAGTTCTTCCATTTTTGGCAACAAAAAGTTTGTTAGCATCGAACGATAGCGATCGCCATTCACCGTAACGTTGCGTCCAACAGCATCTTTGAAAAAATACGGTCCAATGATTCCACCAGCGTACAAACCAATCCAAACAGTGCATTTTTCGGGATGCATGGGCAGTTCTTGAACGGCTTCTGGTTGCTCTTCACTCCAAATGCGGCAATTTTGCTTATTTACGTTGCCATTCAACCAGAAATGAGCCTCATCGCTGAACAAAATTTGTCGATAAAAAAGCAGATTTTCTGCCAACTTTTCTAGGGCCCATTCACTGAAAATTCGACGTTGTGGCAGATCGTTTGGCTTCAGTTCTTGCACGAGTTGTATTTCATACGGTTTTACACCAAGATCTTTGCGTAAAATCTTCCATGTGGTCGAATAACACAAACCCAATTGCTGCGAACGGCGACATTTCACGGTCTTCAGCAACACTCTCAGAAACAGACGCAATATTCTCTTCTGTACGCACTGTACGCATTCGTGTGGTTGGTTTAATGTCCAATAAAGTAAACTGAGTGCGAAACTTGGTCACAATCGCATTAATTGTTTGCTCACTTGGTCGATTATGTAGACCATAAATCGGACGTAAAGCGCGAAACACATTTCGAACCGAACACTGATTTTGGTAATAAAATTCAATGATTTGCAAGCGTTGCTCGTTAGTAAGTCTATTCATGATGAAATGTCAAAGCATACTGAGCATCTTTCTCTTTGACACCATGTCCGAAATCCCGCGTGATCTGTCAAATACTAATGCATGAAAATCCTAACCTCAAAAAAATCACCCGTTATTTATATGTCTTCTGAAGCGACCTATAGTCATCTGGGTACGTCTACCAATGTAATTTGTATTTAAATCTTAGGTGGAAGTGGCCTAAGTCAAACACAAACAAGCTAATAGAAGGGCGTAACTGGTAGGCGTCGATACGGAAAAAACAAAGCATTCCGCTTGCGGATCTTAGAAAAAATATCCGGAAAAAAAAGAAAATTGATTTATAGAGGATCAGAAGCAGGACTCAAAAAGAAAATTGTTATGAGAAAATCCTGAACCTGATGCTGCTAAGACCCAAGATATTTTTCACGTACAAATAAATGCACAATATTATGACTGGCAAGGTTAAGCTAATTGAAAGATTAATTATACAGGAAGTAAGCATCCTACAATAGGAGGGATTCTTCGATGGTAAAAGGAAAGCAATTTAAAATGCATTTAGAAATAAAAACACACAATCTCTGAATCCGAATTTTGTGGTAAATAACCACAACTACAGTCGTCGTTTAATAAAATAAAATATTGCATTCTCATAGCAGGAATACATTTTTTTCTTTGTCCTTTTTGCGCATTCTATTTGAAGTTCAGAATTTTCCATTAGTGTTTATAAAAAAAACTATCAAATTCTATAAAATGACAAGTGATCTCCACATAGTATTTATAAAATGCTTAAACATACCGTGCATGCTGAAATGTTGGTTGGAGGTGCCAATTTAAGTCTACACTTATAAAATAAATAAATTTATTGGCGCGACAGCTCCTTAAGGAGCCAAGGCCTAGTGACTTATACTCTCAACAATTCCTGTGTGTGTCTTGTTACTCTGCAAGAATGGAAGGGACCTACAGTTTACCGCCGAGTCCGAACAGCTACATGAGATGCACTTTTTCGAGACAAATTTTACTCTTGGAGGTTTTGTCAGTTCCTCACAAGAGGCAGTACCCCAGAAAAAAAGGTGGCTATGAGCTGGATTTGAACCCAGGTTCTTTCGCTTAGCAGTCCGACACACTAACCACTAAGCCACGGGGCACTACGTCTACACTTATATTTAAATAAATTTGAATGGATTTTCAAGCATTGGAAGTTTCATTTAAATGTATTATTACATAATATACTTATACTACCCACAACAATTGAGCAAGTGCATTTGGCCCAGTCGTGCATACATTAAAAAAAATGAAACTACTTGTGGTAGGTATTGTAATCTTTTGTTTCCTTTAATTTTGCGTGCAATTCTTCTTTTACAACCAAACAAAAGATTACATTTTGAACAGCACAACAAAGATACTTTTTCAACAAATTTTCCACATAAAATTCAACCGATCCTTGTGAGGGGTGACATGACAATACACTTCAGCCAATTAAGCGCCATCATCTATAATCCTATACTTTACATCGATCTAAAAACACAATAAGCTATATTTGCTTCATCATAAAATGCTCTCCAACAATTGTGCAACAAACAAAAGACTCCCAATAATGATCCTGTCATGAACTTTTCACACAGGACAATAGCTTCCGCCTATAAAACATTTTTGAAGTCACTTCACAGTTCACAAGTGTGTGCGGAATGTAGTGTTTTTTGAAATGAAAAATCTTCGAAATATTTAGATTACCCTCGATTGTGCTATTTCTTTGTATTTATTTTGACAAGGAGTATTTTTCAAAATCAGCATTTTGGTGTTTTGCCCATCAGGTATCCCAGGAATTATGCAGCCATATAGGAGGAGTATGGAGCGCGGTTTCCTTTCAATTTGATATTTCACAGCATCATGGGTGTGACAGTGTTTAAGGTAACCTATAATTATTTTCTTTTCACATGTGTTTTTCATGGAAATATTCGGAATGGTCCTTTTTGCGAGGTCAAGATCAAAAAAAAATCAAAGATAGTCGCGTGGCAATTGTATAATACTCTACTTTACAAATGGTGTTTGAACCGTGTGAAATGCTCTATCATTTGTCTGTTTTAGTTATGGTGGTTTCCTTTTTACTTGCGATTTATAGGGACTATGAGGCAAGTTATGCATTCGTAAAAAAAAAAAAATTCTAACAATCAAACATGATATTACGATGATAGAGAAGTCAAAAAAAGTGGGTCCGGAAATTCCGTCCGTCTGTCTGTCTGTCTGTCTGTCTGTCTGTCCGTATCGATATCTACAGCCTAAACGGTTGGGCCGATTTGATTCAAACTTGGTATATAGTATTTTTAGAGTGCTCTACCCGACAGTTTTTGGAATTGGCATTCTAGCTCCAAAACTAACGGTACCTGCCATATAACTTTTATTAAAAAACTTATTTTTCTCGAAAACGGCTCCTACGATTTTGATAAAACTTTCAGAATGATGTTTTCTGTGCAAAATCTATCTTCTAGTTTTAATGGATTTTTCAGAAAAAGTTTTATAACGGTACCTCCCATATGACCGTTTTTTTTAAATCAGACTTTCTCGTTAACTAATTGACGGATTTTGATGAAATTTTCAAAATATGTAGTGTTTTATGATTCAAATAATATTGCTTATCAAAATTTTCAAAAACATTTTTTTTTAAATTTTAATAATTTTTTTAAAAAAATATTTTGTTTTTTGAATATTTTGAAAACGGATCTATAGATTTTTTTTTTAATTTTTCTCCTAGTATAAACTATAGATTTCTTAAAATCGACATACTTAAAAAAATTTTAAAATATGTTTTCAAAAAGTTTTTCAAAAAAAAACATTTTTTTGAAAAAACTGGTCGAACGATTTTGAAATGAAAAATTCATAAAATAGAAAACAGCAAAAGAAATAAGATGGCTTACAACATTTTTTCCAAAAAACGTTATGAATAGTGTTTTTTTTGATTTCATAAAATTTTTTCCCCAACATTTTATTTCATATTGGTCGGCTAAGCCCTAGCCATTTGTCAAATAAAAGAAAGTGACAACCTACATTACATACATACTCACGTATTTTAAAGTATTTTTCATCATCATAAAAGCACAGAATAAATAAGGAAGCCTTTGATAAACACACAAAAACAAATAACAAATAAAAAAAAAACTATTCGATTACTACTGAATGCAAAAATTTCAATCGAGAAAACAAAAGTTTACACCTTCCTATAAATAAACAAAACCACTGTGTTAACTTTTAATATTGTCTCTATACCTACTCGCTTAACAGTAGTTGGAACACGTATCTTAATTTTAGTACCTACCTTGCTTCCAACCTTATTATAGGTACCTAAATCCTTTATAAATTCCATTGGTCCCATATTGGGACGTATAAAGGTCCCTTTACCTAGCATTATTGCCATACTGCTGATTCCGACGAATCTTTATGCCAGTTGTTCAAATTTTTCCATACCAAAATGAAAATTTAACTGAAAAAAGTCCTTTGTATCTTTCTATTAGCAAATTATATTATAAACAGTAAGCAGAAAGTGAAAGATAATACACTAAAAAACTGCAAAAGCTAACAATCCTACATAATTATGTGTCTATCCCTTTATCGTGACGCATGTTCGTTCGAGCTTCAAACCACAACGATTCTAAAGAAGTTGCACGTCAAAAAAAACATTAAAATTAAATCTTTGTCAAAAAGACGCCTGTACCTAAAAAGGATTAGCACACAGGAGCAAGTACGTGCGACCCAGTCGTGCCTTTTATTGTTTTTTTAAATTTATTTATTTCTCTTGATCTTTTTGCAATCGTGAATGTTAAGACGTTGGAATTTAGTTCAAATATAATGACATTTAGAACCTTAAAAAACATTTGAGCTAACATTTATTTTAGTGGTTGAGATAATGATAGCAATAATGTTAGTTTAAAACAAATTACATCTGAAAATTGTTTGAAGGAGTAAAAAAAGAGTCCTATCTGAAAAAAGAGTCCCTGTAGGGAAAACATATATTATCAACCATTATATTTTGATTTTTTTTAATATAAAACAAAAAGATTTAAATCGTTTGTTTTTTTTTCAAACAAAAGTAAATAAACGTAAGAACCTGAAACAATTCAGTTCTTTTTATAAATAGAAAGTAATTCACAAAATAAATAAATAAAAGTCTATAAATATTAGTTGTTTGGAACACTTTACCTATAGTTCTGAACAAAATTTGGGCCAGGAACCCAGGTTCAAAGTGCTCATCTTGTTATACGTTTAGGGCAGGTTGTTAAGTTTGTTTTTTTGACAATGTTAATTTTGAAAACAAACTTTCAGCACAAGCGCTTTAATGGGGTAATGTTATTTTTTGTAGTAAAATCATATAAAAGTTGAAACAAAAACTTTTGCAAATGGTTTTTTCAAATTACCGATTTTAAACTAAAAAAGGGCTTAATTCAGAGAAGAATGCAATCCACAAGAAAAAAATTTAACAAATTTTTTTTATTAAACAAATTATTAAAAATGTTTAGGAGTTCTTAACTTTTAAAAGGAGTCCATTTTTCATTTTCCCTTTAGCAAATATTTTTAAATTAAAAATAAATAAATTAAACATAAACACAAATACATTTACCCTAAAAGTAAATAAATTTAACCTTTTAACCTTTAACACACAAACAAGCAAGCAACTCCTGCAACTCCGTCATTAAACGAACCAAGTTCTTGCATGACCAACAATTACGGCAAAAAATTCTGCAATGTCCCGAAGGCAATAAAAAATATTGGTCATTTGTAAAAAAATATTAAAAACTCCTCATTCCTCAATATCTTCTGTTCCAACGCTCATCGCTAATGACAAACCTATTGCCTACTCTTCAGATAAGGCAAACTTGCTTACAGCCCACTTCGCTGCCTTACAGCAACGTTGCCCCTCCTGCCCAACTAACAATTTAGCTTGTATAAGGTTCGATTTTTTGAATTTGGCATGCAATTGCTTGCATAGAACTTGTGTAAGGCAAACTTTCGCAAGCCACACATTTCAAACTTGGACAATTAATAAAATAACTGCTATAAAGCCTTAAAATGTGAGATGGCCTGTATAAAGCCTTCCGAAGATGTTTACTGAAAATTAAACAAAAAATAGCTGTTATAAGGCTTTCCACGACAACTCAATGTAAACCGCTTTCGTGAGGCTTGTCAAGGCCTTATACACACTTAATTAATTTGCTAATATCAAGGTCAAGTGCCCCGTGGCTTAGTGGTTAGTGTGTCGGACTGCTAAGCGAAAGAACCTGGGTTCAAATCCAGCTCATAGCCACCTTTTTTTCTGGGGTGCTGCCTCTTGCGAGGAACTGACAGAACCTCCAAGAGTAAAATTTGTCTCGAAAAAGTGCATCTCATGTAGCCGTTCGGACTCGGCGGTAAACTGTAGGTCCCTTCCATTCTTGCAGAGTAACAACACACACACAGGAATGGTTGAGAGTATAAGTCACTAGGCCTTGGCTCCTTAAGGAGCTGTCGCGCCAATAAATCTATTTATTTATTTTTAATATCTAGGTCTTATAAATAAGTTCTATTAAATAAAATCAGTTGTAAATAAAATAAGAGGGTTACAACTGAATATTGTAATATAAAAAAGAAGTGCTAACAGTAATTATTTCTTAAGTTCACAGAAATGAAATCAAAAATAACGTGAAGTATATGGTTTGAAGGGATTGACCTTTGAATTTATTTTTATCAAATAACAATTTAGCTTGATTTATGAAACCCAATTGTTTCGTTTTTTTAAGTATTATATTGTATAATGAGCTAATATGCTGCAAACTATAGAAAGCAACACAATTCAAACTTTGACTATTAAAAAATAGCTGATATAAGGCCTTTAAAAGTTATTTTGGAAAGCTCTATACACGGGTTGTAGATAAAGGTTAAAAATGGTCTGTATAAGGCCTTCCAAAGATGTTTACTAAAAATTAAAATGCAACCAACTTGTGTAAGGCTTGCCTATAAAGGCCTTATACAAACTTACATAATATTTGTTTTGTCGGTGTTTGATGTTAGTTTTCCCAACCGCAAATTGATTTTAGAAGTAGAGTACTAGAGTGTTACGAGAAGAAGTTTGGCAACTGCTTGACGAGAAATATAGCTAAATAACCTAACACAAATACTGCAAATAAAAACAAAACACTTTAAAACAAGACAAAAATAATGAATTTTTTTGTAAACAAATTCCAAATCTGTTTTTGTTGTGCTAACAAATAACATTTTTCCCTTAAAAACAAAATATTGAAGGCTAGCAAGTACTTTTTGTTCGTGGAAATACAAAATAGCCTTTCAGCAAAAGCTGTCATAAAATGGCTTGGGTAAGGCCCTTTTATAACATGCAGAGCAGGTTATTAGCAATGGCTGTCATTATAAGTCTTTGTTAAGGCCTTTTTATGACATTCAGAGCAGGCTATTAGCAATGGCTGACATTGAAAGGCTTTGGTAAAGCCTTTTTATAAAATCCAGAGCAGGCTATTAGCAACGGCTGTCATTAAAAGGCTTTGATAAGGCATATTTATAACATCCAGAGCAGGCTTTTAGCATTAAGCTGTCACAAAATGGTTTGGTTGGGCAAGCTAATAATATTTAATGGAAAGCTATTTGCTGCTATAAGACCATTCAACAGAAGTCTTATGGCAGTTAAATAGCTTGGGTAATTTGCGCCAAAATAACTTATGTAAGGCCTTTTAATGTTACTATGGCAGTCAGAAAATTGCTTGTTTAGTACCTTATACAAGTTAAATTGTTAGATCTCGATATACAGAAATCCACTGGCCCGGATGGTATACGTCTTCTGAAGACGTATTCTGCCACACTGGCAAAGCCACTGCGTAAGCTTTCCCTAAGAAAGGTTGAACATCCTCCCCCTCCTCCTACCCACCCAAAGCACTAACTCCCTTGTTTTTAAGGTCATGGGAACGCTGATAAACCGTCAGCTTAAGGAATATCTCGAAGATCGAAAGCTTCTCCATGACCGTCAGTATGGCATACCTCACCGAACAGTAGAATAAATCTTTACAATGCCGCTTTGGTGAAAGTAAGATTATTGCTCTTGATATCTCCAAGGTATTTGATAGAGTTTGGTATGAAGCTCTCTTATCGAAAATGCGTGCTTTTGGGATCGATGATACTCTTGTTCGTTGGATTAGAAGCTATCTTCTGGACCGTTCAATACAAGTTTGTTGTATTGGACGGATTCAAGTCTAATTCCTACAAAATAAATGCTGGTGTGCCCCAGGGTTCTGTTTTGTCTCCGACTCTTTTCCTCCATTTTATAAATGATCTTCTGTCTGTTACTTCTAATCCACTTAATTGTTTTGCTGACGACTCTACCCTCAGCTTTTTATATTCGTTCGATAATTCACGTCCTTCGCCTTCGGACGTACAATTGCAACGGTACCGTATGTCAAGCTCATTAAACTCCGATTTATACAGCATTTTTGAATGGGGTAATAGGAATCGTTTCATGTCTTTCCTTATTTTATCGTTTCTTTTATAAAAAATGTTCACTCGAAGTAGCCAGATGCATTGCTCCCTTTAAAAGTTTCTCCTGTAATACTCGTCTCGCAAGGAATGCCCATCAGTTCACCCTTGAGCCCAATTTCGGACGTACCGTGAAATATAGGGATTCTTTTTTTAGCCGAACAACACGAATTTGGAATAGTTTACCCGGCGAGAGTTTCCCTTGCCATTTTGATCTGCAATCATTCAAAACCAATGTTAATCGACACCTCCTGTCCTTCCCCTCCCTATATTGCTAATGCCCACGCAGTGTGCTCTACATTAAAAGGGAAACAAATAATACCTTGTGTGCGCGTTAATTATTCGTATAAAAAAATAAATAAAGAAGAAATCAACACAAATTTGCTCTTTGCAAATTATGCAGCTTGATCTAGACCATATTGAGCTTCAAAAAGATTTAAAAAATCAGTTTTCTCTCTCAATCAAAGGTAGCAAATATTTGAATTTTGAAGAATTGGACAACTAAGAAAGACCCTAATTAAGGAGCTTCGTGCAAGTGGAAGGCGATCACCCGTGACTTCGCGAACAATACGGCAGGCAGGTATTTTAAGAGTTTAACGTAATTTGATTAAATAAATTGCACGACTTGACCGCACGCTGCTCTTATGTGCGGTCACAGCTTGGAATAAAATTTGAAAAATATTAAGGGAACTTCAAAGTTCTTATTCGATTTGTCTGACTTTTGATTGTTTGAAAAAAGTACATAAAATAGTTTTCAGCGGAAAAATTTAAACGCCATTAAAAAATGTGAAAAACGATTTTATTTTAATAACTTTTTCAAAAATTAAAAAAAAATAATTTAAGAATGCATTTCAAAACACAATTAAAAAAATCTATCTATAAAATAATTTAAGAATTAAGAAATTTTTTAAAATTAAAAAAAAAAAAGTTTTTGAAAATATTTTAAAATAAAATTACTAAGACTACCAACATCTTCCTGAATATCAATTTTGATTGAAATCGGATTACCAGTTTTATTAGCCCACCATCTTGAATTTTTTTTCACCAAAACATAACCTACACCTACTAGTACACTGTTTTTTTTTCATAAAAATTCTTGGAGCCGTTTCCGAGAAAAATGAGCTTTTACTTAACGGTTACATGAGAGGTACCGTTAATATTTGAGCTAAAAAAAAGTTAAAAAAGTCCTCTGTAGAATGTCAAAATAACCTTACGTTTCAAATTTGAAGACGATTAGCCAAACCGTTTAGGCTGTAGTTCAATATATTTACATTCGTACAGACGGACAGACAGACAGAATTTTGCCAGTAAGTCAAATATGTTTCTCTATCATCGTAATGTCATGTCTGATTGTTAGAGTTTTTTTTTACGAATGCATAACTTGCCTTATAGTCCATATAAATCGCAAGTAAAAAGTCATATAAAACCACGTTTTTGTTTTCTAATATAGAACGGCTTCTATAACTTCTATAAATGTATTTGATGAATGAATATATAACATGACATATACTATGTATATTAACAAAAATAATTAAAAATTGCACGACTGGATCGGGAGTAATAGCAGTTACTATACGCATTTGAAATGTATCATTTCAAAACGGTAGATTAAGCGTTTTTAGAAATAAATAATGAACACATATTGTATGTATATTTATGTATTGATTAATTATTAAAAAAAAAATTAAAACAGATACATTCCGTACCCCATCGGACCAAAACTCTTATATGAAGCACTTGACACAGCATCCTTGATTGAACTCAATTCTCATAGAAAGCGAAAGTCTTTTTTAAAAATGCCTAAAACCACAACCACCTCAATATACTGAAAAGTACAATAAAATTGCCCGGAAAACGAACAAACTCCAGAAAAGAGCGTAACAAAGGTAACGAGATAAGGCAACAAAAAAAAAAAAAGAAAAACAAATTAAACGGTTCGACCACAAGTCATTTAAGAACATCTTTGGTAAAGAGAGTAAGTATACCTCTATCACATCCATCCTTTTACCTTGACTCAAAGTACAAAAAAAAATTGAATACAGGTCAAAATTGATGGATCCTGGATTTGGGAAACCAAATAAATAGGACCAAGTGATATGGGAAGATTGTCAGTCAACGTTGATCCATCGAAGAGATCACATTTTTGTTTTAACACAGTCATAACACAAAATGATGTCTGGATATAGTGAACAATATTACGTGAATCCTGCCCAGCGGTGTGGAGACCTAGAAGTGTACCACATCGATTATAGTGATAGTTTGTCGGATACAAATATGTCCGATTTGTACTTTGAAGTTAGTCCCGATTACCATTACGAGAGTTTGGAAGTGTACGCGACACCGACGACGACGACGACGACGACGGTGGCATCGGGTCTTAAGCATTGGACGAAAGGCCATCAACAGCTAAAATCTCAGATACAGAAGCACAAAGATTTGCACAACAATTCCAATGCTAGTTGCAGTGTTGAAGTTTTAAAAAAACGCCGACTTGCTGCCAATGCCAGGGAGCGTCGCCGGATGAATAGTCTAAATGATGCTTTCGATAAGCTGAGAGATGTGGTTCCTTCACTTGGGAATGATCGTAAGCTATCTAAGTTCGAAACACTTCAAATGGCGCAAACTTATATTGGCGACTTGATGACCCTGCTTCGGAGAGATTATTAATTCTAAGCATTTTAGTAAATAGAAAAATTGTAAATAAGTGCGTAATTTATAAACAAAAAAGTTAGTTTAAGTTTTATTTATTGTTATCAATAAGAATTATTACATTTTTTATCAAAATACAAGACAAGCATTTTTTTAAAGGTACACTTCTTTTTTTTTTGCGAATTTAATGATAATTTGATTTAAGGTAAATGAAGACTAAGAAGCAGTTTCTTCATCCTCCGCAAGCTGGCGGTTAAACTTTGGAAATTCAAGGGAATATGTTATATAGGCGTCGATTCTGGTATTTTTATTTATGAAAACATTTATTTGTCATTATTGGTATTTATTGGTATTTATTGACTTCATATCATAGTATATTAAAACATTATGTCTTTTGCTATACTTTTACATTTTGGTTAAGGTAAATTACATTTATAATAATAAAATAAATAAAAGTAATGAAAATGAAAGAAATAAAAGTTATACATAAAACTAAAAAAAAGAAAAGGTAAATTGAAAGCAAGAAAAACAGAGTAGTAAAAATTTTGATTTAAAGACTAACTAACTTTTAACTTTTAATGATTTTGTCTTCTGAAATAAATCTTTAAGAGATTTTGAAAGGAATTTTGGTTGTTTGGTCTCCTCAGGCTGATTGGCAGGGAATTCCAGAGACCAACTATGTGCACGAAGAACTGTCGCTTAGAGATTCGAAAATTAAATAAGGGTGTGATTAAAATGTTACTCCTTTGTGATGATGGAAACAAAAGTTTTTCAAACAGATACTCAGGAGTCTTATGTTTAATCAACTTAAATAGGAAGATGAGAGCTTGGAAATCAAGAAATTTTCTCAGGGGCATTCCGAGAATACTGTTGGCATACCCAGAGACATGATCAAACCGATTTAAGCCGTAAACGAAACGAGCAATGTTATTGAAGGCCACTTCTAGCTTCCGTTTGCTTCTACTATCCGGACAACAGAAAATAAGGCTACCGTATAATAATATAGGAAGATCAAGGGTTTTTGCAAGTATAAGCTTTGTGTTTATGGGCAGACATCTACAAGCAATATTAAGAACCCTCAATGCAGCGTAGGTTTTACCCAGAGCGCAAGAAATATGGTCTTCCCACGACAAAGTTTGATTAAACCAGACACCTAAGTTCTTAACTTTTTCGACGTAATTTAATGCAGAGCCATTTATTTCAATGCTTGGAATATAGGATGTTTCGAGCGCAGTATTACTGATAACGATAGCCTGACATTTATTGGAGTTCAGTTTCAAAAGATTCCGATCAGACCATTCAACCACACGCAACAGATCTTCATTGATTCGAGCAGTTGCATCTTCAACCATGCCACTCTTATAGCTCAGGTAAATTTGAACATCATCCGCATACATATGGATCCTGCAAAATTTGGGGATCGAGGGAAGATCATTATTAAAGAGTGTAAAGAGAAGTGGGCCCAAAATCGATCCTTGTGGTACTCCAGCATGCGTAGGGAGGAAATCAGAAAGTTCATTATTTACCAGAACAGCCTGGGTTCTACCAATAAGGTAATCCTTTACGAGGGAAATGGCAGTGTTTTCAAAGTAGAAATTGTATTTTAACTTTTTCAACAATAAACAGTGCGGAACCGTATCAAACGCCTTAGAGAAATCGAGAAGTACCAGGGTTGTAACAAGATTTTTATCCAGTTCTTGCCTTATGTCATCGACTATTTTAAGCAATACAGTATTGCAACTGTGTTGAGATCTGAATCCAGATTGGTTGGGTGATAGTAGTCCATGGGTATTTAAAAAAGAAGAAATCTGCCGGCTCATTAACTTTTCAAATGCTTTGGAAATAAAAGGTAAAATTGAAATTGGGCGGTACTCTTTCTGTTTAGTAAGGGACTTTTTAGGAACCGGAATTACTTTGGAGGCTTTCCACAGCTTAGGATAGCACGAGGATGTTAAGATGGAATTGAAGATATAGGAAATATAGGGTGAGAGAAACGGAAGAAGCAGTTTGATGAATCTGGGGTGAATTGCATCTAATCCGATAGCATTAGACTTAATCTCACTCAGAGCTTTATACACTTCCAATTCACTGACTCTATGGAAGCTAAACGTTTGGATAGGGTTGTTAGCTTCAGTAGTCAAGTTCATGTCGTTATCAGAGTCATCATAAACACTTAAGGCAGAAGGAGTATTCACAAAAAGTTATTCAGCTCATTTTTATCGCAGACAACATCACCGCTTTCAAGTTGTTTTGAGACACCAAGAGATTTTATATTCCTCCACAACTGTTGAGATGTAAGGTTTCTAAACTTGGAGACATAAAACCTTTTCTTTGAGTTTCTAATCTCAGTGTTAACAGCATTTCGTAACGTCTTATAAAAATCGAATAGAGTTGGAATTCGGAATCTTTTCCAACGCTTGAATGCCGCATTTCTCTTAGCAATGAGTTGTTCGACCTTTGCACTAAACCATCCTAAAAATTAAAGTGCTTCACTTTCTGCCTCAGACGATATTAAACGGCTTACATTAGCTCATACTACTGAGGAAGTGGTAACTTGGTTACTTTTTTTATATAATTAACGCGCGCACAAGGGACTATTTGTTTCCCTTTTAACGTAGAACACACTGCGCGGGCATTAGGAAGATAGGGAGGGGATAGATAGGAGGTGTCGATTAACATTGGTTTTGAATATTTGCAGATCAAAGTGGCAAGGGAAAATCCCGCCGGGTAAACTATTCCAAATTTGTGTTGTTCGGCTAAAAACGGTACGTCCGAAATTGAGCTCAATGGTGAACTGATGGGCATTCCTTGCAAGAGGAGTATTACGGGAGAAGCTTTTAAGGGGAAGAATGCAGCTGGCTACTTCAAGTGAACATTTTTTTATAAAAGAAACCATAAAATAAGGAAAGACATGAAACATCGTTGTTCGAGAGGGGCAATTGTTTCAGCGGCAGTTCTATTTCCTATCAATCTTAACGCTCGATTTTGTATTCTATCAAGCAGATGAAGCGATGTTTGTGAAGCACCTGCCCAGAGGTGGGAGTTATACTCGAGTTTAGGGCGTATAAACGCCCGGGGAAAAATACTTCTTACACCGATACAGAAAACCTAAGCACTTAGCAGCATTTTTAGCGATCTCAAACATATGTATGGTCGTTCCAACGGAGGTCGTCGTTGACACACATACCGAGTACTGAGAGCTATTCTTCGATGTAAGTGCCATTCCTGGACAATGGCATTGGGGGTATGTTTAGCTTTAACGACAGAAGACAGAATTGAGTTTTCGAAGCATTAAACTCCACACGATTCCTATTACCCCATTTGATAATGCTGTATAAATCGGAGTTTAATGAGCTTGACTTGAATTATCGAACGAATATGAAAAACTGAGGGTAGAGTCGTCAGCAAAACAGTTAAGTGGATAAGAAGTAACAGACAGAAGATCATTTATAAGAATGAGGAAATAAGTCGGAGACAGAACAGAGCCCTGAGGCACACCAGCATATATTTTGTGGGAATCAGACTTAAAACCGCCCAATACAACTTATATTGAACGGTCCAGAAGATAGCTTCTAATCCAACGAACAAGAGTATCATCGATCCCAAAAGCACGCATTTTTGATAAGAGAGCTTCATGCCGAAATCTATCAAATGCCTTGGAGATATCAAGAGCTATAATCTTATTTTCACCAAAGCGATGTAAAGATTTGTTCCACTATTCGGTGAGATATGCCATCAGATCACCAGTGGAACGGTTGCTGCGGAAGCCATACTGACGGTCATGGAGAAGCTTTCGATCTTCGAGATATTCCTTAATCAGCGTTTCTTGTTTTAGAATTGTAGCTCTACCAAACCTACCAAAAACAAGGCCTAAAAAATCATCGTTATCCAGGATCTAAACATAGTAAATCCAGTTTCTAGAGTTGTCCTCGTAACAAAGCTACAAGATATGTTGTGGATATCTAACAAAATGGTTCTGAGCAAATAATCCATCTAAGAAATACCGTCGATTCCTGGATGGAAGGGTTTTATGTAGATGACGTGCAACGTGCAAGCCGGTTAATTTGGAACGAGCCACAATTTTACCTCTTCCATTCATTAGTAGTGCCCCGTGGTTATGGTTACTGTTTCAGACTGCTAAGCGAAGAGTCTGGGTTCGAATCCCGCTCATAGCCACCTTCTTTTCCGGGGTATTGTCACTTGCGAGGAAGTGACAAAATCTCCAAAGAGTAAAAGTGCATCTCATATAGCCGTTCGAACTCGGCGGTAAACTGTAGGTCCCTTCCATTCTTGCAGATTAACAACGCACACACAGGAATGGTTGAGAGTTTAAGTCACTAGGCCTTGGCCCCTTAAGGGCTGTTGCGACAATTTTTTCCCTTGCCAACATCCAAGAACAACTGAAAAGTGAGCTATCACAATATGGAGGGAAGGGGCAGCAAGTGCTTGATGGATTAAGTACTTCTCGTCATTGGTACTACTTTAGCAGAAATCAAGCAGTCAAAGAGAAACACTGTAAGCCTATTGGTTGCTATGAGCAATGCCATTAACGCAAACGATGTGCTATTGGTGATTGACCCCTTGATGACTTTTTCAAAGAAATGTAATCAGCAAGACGGGAATTTTTTATGAAATTTTGTATGTATGTTTGGTAGTTATAAGAATAGGTCGTAAATTGTATTTTATATCGATAGGTGGTTATGGTGTTCATATGCAGATATTTTTTTTCTAGTTTTGTTGACGGTTTTTTTGGGTATCAAAAAATATTGATAAAACCGAATTTTCACCCTCCTACCACCAACGCTGATTTCTTAATCACGAATTTAGTATTTTAGTATAAACAATACATAAATAATTTAACTGTAGTTCGTTTGTTAACAGAACGAAATTATTTATGTTGTATGTTGTATTATGTATTTCTCATCTGTGTTTGTTTTGTTACAGTGAATAATGCCAGAAGAGGCAAGGGGCCATCGAAAGAATATAGCAACAAACATACAAATATGTATGTCATGCTAGTCTAATGTCACCTTCATACAACAATTATTAAAAAAATGTCGCCAAAATTGAGAATCGATGCTAGCTCTCCTGAACCCACTTCAGGAAAAAAATATAACTACTTAAAACGTTGACATAGAAGCTCGCGACATCTGTTTTTAAAAATTCAAAAAGTCGCATTTACTTGTAAAACATAACTGACACTTTTGAATTCCATCCATAGAAGTGTGCGACATCTTTGGTATTTTGCCTCTAGTTTTTTTAGATAGTGGACAACTTCCTTTTTTATTGTTTTGTGCCTAAGACAAGCTAAAAGCACTAGAAGGAAAAAAAGGGATTATTTTAAATCTCATATAAAAAAGGAGTTTTAGTTTATGTTCAAATGCCCACCTCTGGGGAGGTGCTTCACAAACATCGCTTCACCTGCTTGATAGAATAGAAAATAGAGCGTTAAGATTGATAAGATATAGAACTGCCACTGAATCAATTGCCCATCTCGAACACCGACGCAATGTTTCATGTCTTTCCTTATTTTATCGTTTCTTTTACAAAAAATGTTCACTCGAAGTAGCCAGTTGCATTCCTCCCCTTAAAAGTTTCTCCTATCATTCTTATTCTTCAAACTACATACCACATACGTCCAAATTCGAGTTGCGTTCTAAAAGGCAATGTGTCTTTTAAGACCAACGTTCCTTTTTATTTCTTTCTTCTTACTATTTGTTCATTAATAATGATGCAAGACAAAGTTAATAAAAATCCTGACAAAATGGCCAGAGGTTAAGACCTATTCCTTGTGACGACTATAAAGGTGTGTCCACACCAAAAAGAAAACATATATTTAAAAAAAATGTTGCAAAGGGAAAATGAAATGTTTCCCCTTTGCTTAAATATCATTTCAGAAACATTTCAGAAATTTCTGAAACATTTCTTGATTGTTTATGTTTCTCATTTTATGTATCCAGTTCTGTACTTCATGATGTAAAAAAGGAGCAATCATAGCGTCGCGTTGTGTCATCATGAACAAAACACAAACAAATAAAAACAACAAAACCTGTCCACTAGACTAAAATGCATGAAAATAACAATAGCAACAAAGTTTAGGTTCTAAAGATTTTACGAACTTGTAATTTACCAAGCTATAAAAAAACTAATTTCAATAAATCCATGAGTGTTATTTTTTGTATTTATTACTTATTATACTCTAAATAACACGGGAAGAAAAAAAGAAAATTTAACATGCCAACGTGGGAAAACCTGCTGCTGAGATTACTGGATGAAATGTCAAAATTGAGGTTTAATTTTTTTTCCCGCTATTGTACTCAGGAGGGCTATTGTCGCCCAAAATAACTGAGACTAAAATGGAACCCACCTTTGTATATACACTGCCTATAGTACTATCATGAAGCATCATTTTTTTAGTTCTGAATCAAGTCGCAATGAGGCGTGCTAAAATTGCCAATTGTTGTGAACATAGAATACGTACAGACAACAAAAGTGTATTTAATACTGGTAAAATATCGGTAAATGTTCTTGTCTCCACTATTTAGAGTTAGTTCTGAATCAACCAGGAAGATGGCCAGACGAAAAATGACCACCACCACCATGAGAGTACTATAGAGAATGTATATACAATGAACCCACTTGAAGTAGGCAACTAGCAGTCCATATATAATACGTCCATGATGTATGTAGTAGAGCAGAAAGAAGGTTTGTATTTATTTTTGATCTACATATGTACATAGATCTGTCAAAACACAGATTTTTACAGTTTTTGCGTTACATTTTAATCTGAGTAAATTTTTCAGATCTATCTTTTTCGGCAGATTTGCCCTTTTTTCACTAATACCTACCAATAGAATTGAGAGTAGTCAGTTTGACAAGTGTGTTTTTGTAGTTTACTTCGATTATGAAAAAAATTGTAAATTTTAAATAAATAAACAATTTATATAGCCATGGAAGCTGTTTTAAGTGAATTACTAGATGGATCTCGCTCATCTGCTTATTCGGAATCAAGCGATAAAAAATTGTACCACATTAGCTTGAAATAAGAATAATTTATATGGCATTACAACGTTTGAAGAATCAGCTAGTATATATAATGTATCTATCTTTTTTCTCATTTTTGTGAAATAATCGAAGATTATTATTTTTGTATGTTTTTAAATTATGTAAAAATAAAATTATACTTCCTATTTTGTTAAACTCGATAATGTCAATTTCAGGCAGACGTCAATTTTCTTACCATGCTAATCTTTGTGTTCAATGTTTTAATCACGAGTTTTATCATCACTATATTTAATAAAATTGAAGCAGTTTCTGCTGTGCGCGTATCACGCGATAACGACACAACAAAATTGAACAAATTATTTTTTAATTAATAGGAAATTACATAATATGACAAATTTTTTTTTAAATAAATTAACTAAATCTTTGTAAATTGGCCAAAGAAAAAATTTGCTTATGCAAAATTAGAGAAAGTATGTACGATCTACGATGTATGTGCATATATATATATTTTTTTGTACAACTTCGCCATACATTAGGTTGTTGCGTACTTCTACTCTAAAACAGAAATGGTGTAGGAATTGTAACTTTATATTTAAGTGTCTCCAAGTGCTATATTTTATAGAGAAATACAATGATATTGTGATGTGGCAACAAATTTAGATATTCGGAGGATACATTTTGTAAATTAACGATATCTGTTGGATTCATTGTGTACAACAACCAACATTCATTGTGAGTGCCTAAAAGTATGCTACATATTTGCAATATGTTTTGACTGAGTACTAAATCGAACTTGAAGTACTAATTCGAGACTCGAATTAGTACCAAAAGCTTAGATTGTGCCAGAACCAGACAGAAGCTTCCAGAAGCTTGTAAACTTGTATAAATACAAGAGTAGATTGCATTGAAAGTTCAGTTTATTTTCGAAAGTGGAATTGTTAACAACTGAAAGCGTTAATAAAAAGTGATTGAATTGAGATTAAATAAAAAGTGTTGAATGATAAAAACGTATTTGAATTGTGAATAAGTGGAATAAGTTAAATTGGTGTTATTTAAACTGTAAGACGTTGTGTTGAATAAAATAAAGGGATTTGTTGTATTAATTTGGAATTTTGATTGAGTTTTATTTATCGAACCTCAGGCCAAAACATCACAATATTCACAAAATTGCAGGTATGATGCATACAAATTGCCATCTTAGTATTCCCTGACGTCACTATCATCTTTTATTATTGTTTTATTTCTTTTGTGAAGACTATCTTAACATTAATGTCACGTATGTTTAAAAAAATTAAATAATATTTTTTTGTTTCCGATGCTAACGCAAACAAACCGCGGGCAGAGCTAGTTTTTAATAAAGAATTTATAATAATAATAATAATACAAGTAATTTCCAGTTGACAACACCAACTTAGATGTCAAAAGTAGTTTTACTATTGTACATTGATTGGACTCCAGGAAGCACCACTCTGCGGTAATTTTATGATGGACACGAGAACATCAACACTACAAAAGCATCTGACCAGAATAGAAGAGGAGAGGATGTACTAAATAAATAAATAAGGGAAGACTACGTTATTTTTATTCCCACTCTTGTTAGGATTTGGCTTTTGTAGTTCGAGATATTTCTATGCTAATAAGGCTGGTTTTGTTATGGTTCACAAATCAGCTTTATACGCATGCTTTTGTCAGTATTGTTAACCATAGACATTGAAACGACAACAGCTTCCGAAGAAGTTGATGGGACCATTATAAGATACTATGTAGAATAATCTATTTTCCATCCAACTGTCGTCGTAGTGGGAGACGTCGTTGTTCTGCTGTTCGATCTTGCTATACCTAAAACTAAAATGCTTGTTTAAATCCTGAGAGAGGGAGAAATCCAATCCAATCATTCAAGCCCATTCGAACAACCTTTGTATATAAAATCTATAGTACTATCATGAAGACGTTTTTTTTTAATTTGAACTCAGCTCATGTGAGGGCGCTACAGTAGCCTAAGTGGATTGTAGTTGAAATGAGTAGAGAAGCAAAAAAGTAAGAGCAAGAAATATATATTGGGTAAAAGAGTGTTTTTTTGGAGGATGTGGCTTGTAGATACATTTGATCAAGTTCCTATTCTCCTATTAATTCTTAATTGAACACTGAAAACGAGATGATATTATGTATTCTAGTGTTCGAGAAAGTTGAAATTTAGCAAACCCACTAGTTTATAATTTGTTTGGTATTTAAGTGGTCTTCCCTCTACACATTTCGGGTGGAGTAGGTACAATAACTTTGGCGCTGCATAATAATAAAAGATTCTAGTAGAGGGACTAAATACAAGTATTTTTTGCTATGAGAGGCGGGTCTATAACCCACCTTTCAGGCGGCAGGTACAATTTTATTAAAAATTACTTTTAATGAAATTTTTTTTTTTTTCATTAAAAGTAATTTTTAATAAAATTGTAAAAGAACGATAAGACTTAAAATTAAAAATTATACTTTTTCTGAGAGATAGAAACTTGCACTTAATTTAAGTTTTTAAATTAATTAACAGTTTTTTGAAAAAAAAATAACTTCAAAATCAAAAAAAAAAACACAAAAATGATAAGTTCTCCTAAGCATACGCACCTACCCCTAATCCAATAGTGAAAACATTTCTTTTATTTTCTTCTTTACAATTTTCATATACTTTAGTGTATTTTTTACTTAAAAATTCTTTTGCTTTAAAATAATTTTTTTAATTTAATAAAATCTCAATTTTTTTCTTCTTTACAATTTTTTCAAACTGCATAAACAATATATGTAATCTTTTTTTTATCTTTTCCTTTACAATTAAATCAAATAACACTATGTATTTACAAACACTTCACAAACTCTTACATTTTTACCTTATACTTCACAATTAAACACAATAACAGTAGTAAGTAAAAATTTCTAAAAGCATTTAACGACATTATTTTACTACCATCATTTGAAAAAGTGACAACGTCTTGTTTTACTTAAGGTCCCTTTATAATTTTCTTACCTTACACGATACATGTTTCAAGATTTTATTCTTATTATACAATATCCGAAAATACACCTTATCGTACAATACTACCATCATTTCAAAAAGTGGCAACGTATTATTTTACTCGTCGTCTCGATAATTTCCTTACCTTACTCAATACATGTTCAAAGAATGTATATGTACACCTATGTGTATTCAAGCAATATCACTGAATACCATTTTTGCTCCCCTACCTTATTTTTCTACCATCACTTCAAAACGTGGCAGCAAAACATGTACCAAGGATGTATTCATATATTACCTACCAAACAATATAAGCATATACGATCGTCTCCATAATTTCCTTACCTTACTCAATACTTGTTCCAAGAATGTATCAATACATCTTAATATTCAAGCAATATCAGCAAATACTATTTTTCCACCCTTACCTTATTCGTCTACCATCAATTCAAAACGTGACAGCAAAACATGTTCCAAGGATACATTCATATATTACCTACCAAACAATAAAAGAATATATCATATTTCCACCCCTAACCTAAGTAAATTAAACGCTTTCTTTACCCTCTTAATGTGATATTCACTTATATTTTCTCTTGGTACAACATGCCTCTTCATTCTCTTACATTCCACAAGTTTTGGAAATTAGTTCTGCTTCAGCTCTATAGAGGGACTACACAAAAAATCTCCCCATGATAATACTATAGATTTTATATACAAAGGAACAACTCCCATTCTGTCAATAGATTCTCTTTCTTAACAGCGTTAAGTGTGGATAGCGGAATATCTACATCTACCCGACAGGAAGTGCAACAAGAAATTACTATTATTTGATGCATACTTACAGACATTCGCGTTAAAAATGTTGCATACTTTAAGGAATGTAAATTACCATCTGCAAATTATGAAAATAGTTGCTTCACCTTTTCAATCCCTCGAGAATAGAATTTTTGTGGGGATAAAAAGTAGCAACCTGCATTGACTGCAACTGAGTACGCTTTGCAATTTTCTTTTAAACATTCCCAAATAAAAATTCAAGTACAAATACTATTCCACAACATAAAATTATTATATTTTATTATTATTTCATTATATCGCTACATAAATTGATTGTTTGATCTTACACTAGGCGAAAATCTTCTCCTCTCTTCGCTTTTTGGTCACCACAGTACCCGGCTTATGCTGCGCGTCTGGATGATTAATCAATTCCGGTGGACACGTTGAGACCGGACTTGCCATTACACATTGTTTCAGATCATAGAACAACTGACTATCATCTTTGGTAACAAAACTAATTGCCATACCAGTCTTGCCAGCACGACCAGTACGACCAATGCGATGGGTATAGTCTTCAATCGATTTAGCCATATCGTAGTTAATGACCAAGGAGACATCCTTAATATCAATACCACGACCGGCAACATCTGTTGCCACCAACATGTCCTTGGCACCACTCTTAAGGGCTGCCAATGCGTATTCTCTCTGTTCCTGGCCCTTACCACCGTGCAAAGTACAAGAATTGTAACCGAGTTTTTCAAGACCCTTGGCCAATACATCTGCACCTTTCTTTTGATTGACGAAAATAATAACTGGTGGTTCGATGCCTCTCGAAAGGATCTCCATCAATTTCTTGCGTTTGTCGTTCTCGCCCATCATGTACACTATTTGTTCTGTGCGCTCTGTAGGTTTGCCCACAGATCCAATATACACTGTGGCCGGTCGTCGCAGATAGGAACGTGCCAAACGTTCAACAGCTGGAGGCATAGTGGCTGTGAACATCACAGTTTGACGATATTTCTTCTTGGAGTAGAAATTCTCCATTAATTTGCTGGCATCTTCGGCTTCTTCGGTGTCTGGCTTTAGATTTGTAACTGGCATGTATTCGAGAATCTTTTGAACATCTGGCTCGAAACCCATATCTATCATTCTGTCAGCTTCATCAAGTACAATGTACGTGCACTGATTCAGTACAAGATACCGATTTTCCAGAACATCAATAAGACGACCTGGCGTCGCAATTACAATTTCACAACCCAATCGCAAACGGAAGCCCTGCTCTTCTCTCGACAAACCACCCACCACAACAACAGTTCGGATACCCAGAGGTTGACCAAACTTTATGGTTTCTTCTTCAATTTGTTGCGCCAATTCACGGGTGGGAGCCATAATGATTGCATATGGTCCTTGGTCGACGTCTTCAAGGCGTTCGATTTTCGGAAGTGATTGAATCCATGACAATAAGGGTATAAGGAAAGCCAATGTCTTACCAGAACCTGTCTCAGCCACACCAATGATATCACGATTCTGTAGACCGATGGGAATAGCTTGTCGCTGAATGGGTGTGGGTTCTTTGTAGCCAACGTTGTCGATGATATCAGTAATTTCTTTGGGAAATCCAGACTCTTTCCAATTCCGAATGGGATTTGGTATTTTTCCACCCTTGATGGTGATGCTGTAGTCCTCGCGAAATATACGCCAATCTCGTTCGGTCATCTCATCGTGATCCTTTTCCGACCAATGACGGTCATCCCACTTTTGTTTGTCTTCCTTGCGTTTGACCTTTTTCAAACGAACCTTTTCCTGTTCTTTTTCGGCTTCAGTTCGCCTTTTTTCTAGCAAATCGCCATAGAATTTGCTTTGGGTTCGTTTCTGTTCCTTGATATCAATGCCTACGGAAAATTGGGAAAATTAAATATCAGTATATGAAAAAGCCTAAGTATTTTCTACCACAAAGACGATTTACTCACCTGCTACATTTCCACGTCCGAAAAATTGAACATGATGTCTCTCTTTGTACAAATTGTTGTAATCAATAGATGTGTCTTCCCCAGCATCCCAATCGAAGACGAATTTTCTATCATTCAACCTTCGAACTCGTCTCTTCTTCTTGATTATTCCCAAGTAACGTTCCCGTATCGCTTCAAGTTCCTTTTCCTTGTCCTTTTGGCTTAGATCATCGACACGTTTTATTTCCTTGTCTCTGTCGTCCTTATGGCGGTCTCGATCACGTCCTCTGTCATAGTCTCGTTCACGAACATCTCGTCTCTCGTCACGTCCTCTATCTCGGTCTGTGTCAGACTTCAAATGGAAACCATTCTCAGCAGCGGCAGCTGATCGGTTAGCAGCTTGATTGGCACGCATTGCAGCGACTTCTTCTTGGCGTCGTTTCAAAGCCTCTGCAGCCCTTTGTTCTTTTGTCAAGAAAACCGGCTTGCTGCGAGCTTCTTCTTCTTTTTTCTTTTTCTCCAAGATCTCTTCTAATGAAAGTGGCTCAGTTTTCTTGCGATTGATTTGCACCTCATCGTCAGTGTCTGCTTTTTGTTCTGTCCTTGCAAGTTTCTTTTCGTCAGTGATTTCTTTTTTGGATAGAATATCATTCTTGTTTCGGTCCCTTGTTTTTTCTGGATGATCTGTTGCATTGCGAATCTTTTCTCTAGACTTGGATCGAGAACGTATCGAACGCATTGTGTTTCTTTCTGTAGACCTGTCCCGGCCATGTCGTTCCTTTGAACGAGATCTTGATCGACGACGGCGCTCCTTATCTCTTTCGCGGCCGCGCTCACGATCCCTTTCACGTTCACGTTCTCGTTCTCGATCCTTTTCGTGTCTATCTCGAGACCGGGAACGTCGTTTTTTATCTCCAGCCATAACTTACTTTTACTTTGTTTTTAATTAATAATATGTATTTCTATTGCAATTTTTATTTGTATATCAAGAAATTAAAGAATAAACAGCACTGCATGCACATTGCAAAAATTAAAAACGATTATTAAACGTCACAAATATTTATAAATGTTCATAAGCGAGTTTGCTGTGAGAACTTCGTCTAGAAAGAAAGAACAAGGAAAGGAAATTCTCAAGCTGAATTAATTACCATGTTTCAGCGACGTAATTAAATTAATGGGTACGTTATATGCGGACACTGATTTTAAAGCCGAAAACAGACGTGCAGAGAGGCTGCGTGCATCTTTGCATGTAGCGCTGTACCTAAAACAAATGTGCATACTTTTTGGCACATAAATTTTGATGTATTAATGATAAAATGCAGCGTTACCACTTGACATTTTTTAAAAGTTTCAAAAAGTGACATTCAAGCAAAGAATTGCCCTTACAAATATTGTAAATAAAAAATATTGAATTTAGAAAGCATCCGAAAGAAATTATTTTAATTGAAGACTAACTGGCTGAACACTATTCAAAAACGGAACTGCATTACGGAGACGGAATACGGAACAGCTGTCAAATTTGTCGTACGCACCAATTTCAATCGGAACACAATGCACGTACAGTAACTTTGACATTTAAATAAAAAAAATGGATGGAATACCAAAAACAAATGATAAAAAAAAGAAGAAACTCTTATACAATGAATTGAAATATCTTTAAGAAGAATGGAATCATCTGGTGTTATTTCAGGTATACTAAATAAAAGGGTTTGGGAGGGACAGACGTAAGAAAGATTGTTCTCTCTTTCATGATTTCTCTCTGCATCAGATAAAATGTCAAATTTACTGTACGTAAAAGTTAAAAGTTAACCAACCTTTCCGTATGCGTATTGCAGTTCCGTATGCAGTAGCGTACCATTGTGTTCGCAAAATACAGTTGGCATGTATTCAATGTTTGCAGTTCCGTATGCGTATTCCAGTTCCGTCGTCATTGTGCTCAGCTAGTTAAGATTTAACATTTGTTTTAATATTTTAAGCAATGATTTTAGTTTTAGATAGGCTACAATTGTTTACCTGTGCATTACTTTATTTTAATTAAGCTCCTGTTTAGAGTTCTTAATATTATCTGACTTGTGCACGGCAAAAACTGTGTATATTGTGAATGTGTATATTATCTTGAACGAAACGTCAAAAAATTGTGTTCTTTTTGAGTATCTTATTCATGTTCAAGTGAACGAAAAACATAACATTAACCACAAAACTATGATGAATTTTTTTCTTTCAGGGAATTAAAAAAAGTAGGACAGAAAGAAAAGTGGTAGTAAAAGTGTAACAGCGGTAACTCTAATTGACAAGTGTCATTTACATTTTTTCGTTTGTCTTTGTGGCTGTAATAAAACTAGGCATCTATTTTAGGAATAGACATCGTGCAGAGCGGGCCATTAAACCATTTCTGTAAAATATTTTTTTAATTAACCAATGTTGTAGACTAGAAAGACTGGAAGAATGTAACTATCATTTAATTTTTAACATAATTTTTAACTATATAAGTGTGTTTATTGACTAAGCACAGTTCACAAGAAATTGCTTACAAACCAAAAAAATTCAAAACAAAATCAATTTTTTCTATTCAGTTATAATTATTTAAATGTTATTTCAAACAAAAAACGATTTCTATGTTGTTTAAACGAAAATCAACAACTATTGTCAGTTTGACAGAATATACAAATCTGCATCTTTCATATTTATCATACAACACTTCCAGTTGTATTTGTGAAACAGAAATATGTATCTGATATAGTACAAAAGCATTTATGTAGAATATAGTTGATGTAGCTAATGTAATAAATGTGAAACAGGACCCTCAGTGCCCCACAAACTGACACCAATACGTTACAAACTGAACTGAAAACTGTCAACTAAAAGTTAGAAAAAAAAAGAACAGATTCACACAGTGAGTGTGAGAGAGATAAATCTACCATAATATAAGTTGCATTTACTGTTCTTGTTACATTAACATTTTGTTATAATCAGTGATACAAAAATTGATTGCTGATCTATTCAGATACATTTTTCAGCGCATACAAATTGATTGAGGAAATTTCCTGAGAACTCCGAAGCCTGAACCGGCTAATTATCTCAAAATGTGTACCTTCACATTTCTACCTTTCAGATTCGATTGGGTACCCAAAAACGAATTTTTTTGTAAACGAAAACACCCAGCCGCATTTACCTTTTAAACTTCGAAGCAAACGAGAAACACAATCAACTGTTCATCACATTTAAGATGTTCCATCAAAGAGAAAAGTATCCAGCAAATTGTAGGATGCCAATAATAGTTAACTTGTCGATAAGGTAGTACACTTGAAAATGTACCAATAAATGTATTTCATCACAAATAAATTTCCCTTCATAGTTGTTCCTCTATTTATAGATATTCTGTGTATTAGTGTCAGGCGAAAAAAATATATAAACAAAAACAATTTCATTTGCTTTTAGCAATATTATGGGCGGAAAAAGTTATTACTGCGATTACTGCGATTGTTTTATGAAAAATGATATTAACGTTCGCAATGACCACAATGTTGGAACATCGCACAACATCGCCAAAGCAAATTACTTACAGAAATTTAAAGGTAATTTATTACTATTTAAACAATTTTACTTTACGATAATCCGGATTATTACAAAACTTATCAACTCACCTAAACCTAAATATAAAAATAAAACCGGTATGTCTCATTCATTGAGCAACAGATGCAACTCTGTTGCTGAGAATGCCCATGGGGGAAATAGTGTCATTATTAGAATTCAAATTCACTAGTAGTATAGGTTACTACTAGCTAATGGAATAGAGAAATGAGGGTTGATTTCTATTCGTCGTGAGGGGAAGGACTTCTGGCAGTCAATGCGTCAAGCTACGTCTCCAGCTGCTTCGACCTTCTGGCGTCGCTTCGTTGGCAATCCGTAGCAGGAATGATTTGAACAGAAGCAGAGACGGATTATACACGCGCCACGATATACGGAGATCAAAATAGTTCATGCAAATATTTGCTTTATAAAGCCACTTGCAATTTGCAAAAAAAGGGCAAGATTTTGCTCTTTGTATCCGTATCCAGCGAGCTTAGTTCCATGCAATTACTCACTTATTTTTAACAAAACTCTTTTGCATTATTAAGTGCATGTTGCTTTTGTTATATTGCGATTACCTCTTATAAGAAACACTTGATTTGGTTGCCTTTCAGATCCTGAACAGATATTAGAAGAAGAAACATATAAAACGCCATGCAAGAATGTCTCAAATAATTTGGAATGTTCTTTTGGATTTTTCTGTCGCTTCAGCCACTACAGTTCACTTGAATTGGCTTATTTAGAAAACATGGGTAAGTGTTATCGTTTAAAAAGAATTTAACAGAAAATTGTGAATTTATTTAAATGCTTTAAGTGAAAGAAAATAGGTCTAAAAGGGAAAGTAAGAAAATTAGACCTTTGCCATGGAAAACTACGAATAGACGCAAACAGTTGCCAACATCAAAAACGCCATCCCTACAGCCAATAGATTTTAATAAAATAACTAATTCTTGCTTCGAAAGTCAGTGGGGCTGAGAAAACTAAAGACGTTTTGAAATTTACAATTTATCGTATATTTACATTATATGTATGTATTTATACAATTTTAAGACTTTTGTAAAATTATTGGCAGTTTATCCAAAACACCAACTATACTAGGATTTTTCCCCGACTCCATGTAGTAAGTTTTTGCATCGGTTCCAGCAAGGTTTTTCACTGTTGGATTGCACATGTGGGCCAGCAGTAAATAGACTAAATGATCTGAAAAAAAATAAACGTTTTTTTTTATAAAAAAAAAATGTAAATTTTATTCACATTGCATTTACGAAAAACTTTTTCAGAAACGCTCTGCTTCATCTTGATCTTAAAGGTCTTTAGTTCTTAAATGTATGGTAATGAATGCACATATGTAGGAAAACTAGGTGTTCAAAAGATATTAATGTATATTTTAATAATATTCGTATATGTAATAGAGAAAACCTTAACATACTTGATGTTATCTTTGATAATAAGTTTAACTATAAAAAACACTGTCTCCAACACGGACGAACGACGGAACGAAAAACGTTTGCTCTAAACTAAACTATATAAATCCCTATTACCAGACATTCCATCAATTTTTTCCACTGAGGCAGCATCAATCTTTGATGTAATTAACCTAGTTTCCATAGGGAAAAGGATCATATTCACAGACAGCCTGTCAACTATAAACACTGTAAGGAACTTTAGCAATAACCACCCACTTATACGTCAAATAAGAAACAAGCTTATAGCTAACCGAAACTCCCTCAAACTATTTTGGGTCCCTGGCCACTCCGGGATAGAAGGTAATGATCTAGCCGACAAAGCCGCCAAAAACGCGGCTAATGAACCTCTAATAACAACATATTCCGTCAGCAAAAAAGATATTTACAACAAAGTAAAACTACACTGGGCGAATCTAAGAATAAACCAATGGAATGCTTACAACCACTTCTACTCGAGCCTATGTAATAACGGACCTCACGATCCGACACATAGTATCTGACTGCAACACAACAAAAAGGATTCTAGCAGCTCACGGCATTTACGAACCGATGTTGGAAATCCTGAGGTTGCCTTCCATAGATAACATTAACCTAATATTTTCCATCCTAAAATCTTTAAAGATTCATACTAACATTTAGTATAAGTAAACAAAAATAATAATAACAATTAATGAATGCACCGCATAACAGAACCGTTCTGACTCAGGCTGTAACTAGTCACATAAACAGCATACTTCAATAAGAACGATTTCAAACCATGTCACACTGGGGTGGTAATAAAAATAGGCGAAAGTAAGATTCCGAGATATACCCAGGCAACTTAAACGAAATCGGAAATCAACATACGCTCCACGCAAGGAGCCAGTTTTTCGATTTATAAAACGTGGTCTCACAGAAAAATGCGGAAAGCACGACCGGAAGTTACAAGACATTTTAACCAATAACCGAAGAAACTGTAGCAGAAAGACCGTCTTGCATTGCAGGAAACGCTTATCGCATTGTATTACCCGATGGTAGTACAGATCTGGAAATGTAGAATAAATAATGATAATTGAACAGCAAAGGCACATAGTCTGGTGGTCCTGGACCTGGTTTAATATGCCCCTCCAGCCGCCTCGATCTCTAGCCTGCCGTCTTCAATTTCGCACTTCAAGCAGTCGGAGGTCTCCTGGTACCTGGTTGCTTAACATCAGATGATATCTACCTTGTCTTCCTGACTCCTTCGGGTATGGTGTGGAAGACTGCATGCTCTACATGGCCCAGCCTTTTTATGCTCTGGATACGAATTTTTTGGCTAGACTTTGTCGCCGTACAGCACGGACGACCCGGAAAAACGATTGAAGGACAATGACCTTCGGATCTGCACGTGGAATGTTAGAACTCTTAACAGACCACGTGCAGCCAAACAACTAGCGGAAACCCTAGACTGCTACAGAGCAGGAAGTGCAATGGGATGGGCCGGGAAAAAGGAGGATGAAAAACTGTGACGTGTACTACTCTGATTGTGAAAGACCCCACAGCGCTTATATAGGTGCGGATTCTTCATAAGCGGTAGACTTAGACAAGAAGTCTTGGGTTTTCGACACGTAATTGAGTGACTTGTGACAATCCGTAACAAGGCAAAATTCGCCAACAATAGCCTAATATGCGCTCATGCCCCCACAGAAGACAAAGATGACACCACCAAGGATGAAGCTCCTCTACAAAACCTATAAGCAATTCCCTAAATACGACGTTAAGATTGTATATAACGTCACCATTGCAAGCACACGGTTTCTTCATCTCGATATACACAAAGGGTCCTGGCGGCACACAGTTCAAAAACCGTCAACCAGATTGATCACGTTGCGATCGATGCAAGACACGCCTCCAGTATTTTGGGATGTTTGCACCTTCCGAGCAGCTAACACCGATTCGGATCACTACCTAAGAATGCGAATAACCCGAACGGGATGCATGGAAGAACTCCTTGGAACCGAATCCGATTATTGCGCTGGTGATGAAAATAATGATGAACCTACGCGTGCAAGGCTAGAGGCAGCTAGCTAGCTTGTTGGTTAAAGTTAAGATTAACCCCAGACTGTTGCGCTACCCAAGATAAGGAAGAAATGTTTTAGGGATTGAAGATTGAACGATTTGTGTTACAGAGGGATAGTTATGGTTAACATGACAGACAAGTGATTTTTAAAATAAAAACTAATAAATTAAAATAATTATTACAAAGACCTTCGAAAATATTTATACTTACCATGGCCAAATTCCATTGCAAAGTACAACACCGAACATCCACGTTTCATGTCAGTTGCATTTATTATTTCTTGTTTTAAATCATTTGTTTCACGATCTTCAAAACTATCACACTGCTCGCAGTAGTGACGCAAAAATTCCTTTTCGCCAGCACATGGATCATTGAGATGAACTACGCTCTTAAGCTTCAATCTTTCATCGACCACACTTAAAATCTTCTCTGCCATAAGATATTCATTTCTTTTTACTGCCAAATGCAATGCAGTTAATCCATCGTCGTTTTTTCCTAAAAGTATTTTCAAGTCGATTTTTTCAAGAAGTGATTCTAAGGTTTGCAAAATTTTCTTTTTTGGTTGCATATCATCATCATTGGAAAGATAAGAAACAGCCAAATGGATGATATTGTTGTTCTCATCATCGAAAACATTCAAATTGAGATTTGCGTTAAGTAATTCATCGATTATGCTTTTGATACAATTCTCTTTCACGGCTAATTGAATTAAATTCTAATGAAAGAAGAAAAACAATTAAACATATTTTTTTTTATTTAATGACTGATTATTTAAATAAATAAAAAAACAAAAACTTTTTAATTAATTTAATTAAAAAAGAACTAGAGCATCTTATAAACTCTACCTTGTGCGACGGAAGGATGAAAAATGCTTACTGAGGAGAAAGAAAGAGGTGCGAAACTTCTACAGAAGAGTGAAACAGTCAACATCAGTTTCACTAGCCGTCCTGTGCTCTGCAAAGATGATGTTGAAAACACTGTATAGTAGATACGCAATCTTTGTTAACCATCTGGAGAGACCACTTCAACCAATTGTTGAATGGCGATGAGCAGCTGGTGCCTATGGGCTACAAGCGGAACTATTTAGACACGCTGGAGATGACCTGGTCAGGTGCATACACCAACTCATCTGCAAAATTAATATGTTCGGAGGAAAGTATTCCCGATGATTGGAATCTCAGTACCATCTCAATACTACTGGGACCTTCGACACCACCAGAGGGTTAAGACAGGGTGACGCACAGGCGTGCAGTTGATTTTTTTATAATTAGCGCGCGCACAAAGGATTATTTGTTTCCCTTTTAATGTAGAACACACTTCGCGGGCATTAGAAAGATAAGATAGATAGCGGAAGGACAGGAGGTGTCGATTAACATTGGTTTTGAATGCTTGCAGATCAAAATGGCAAGGGGACATTTCGCCGGGTAAACAATTCCAAATTCGTGTTGTTCGGCTTAAAAAAGAATCCCTATATTTCACGGTACGTCCGAAATCGGGCTCAAGGGCTCAAGGTTATAAATTGTAGCCAGATCAGATGGGGAAAAATACTTCTTACACTGATACAGTTAGGAATAAAAGCAATCTCTAGAAGAATCACATTTGTGATCATGTCAGCACTGGCATCAATGTCACTATCGAGGAAGCATAATGACCAGTTAAAGTTCCGGAAACAATTATTCAGGCCGTCCCAGTTGGCTTTCTCGTATTGCCAAACGGTTCTGGTGGGAAGTTTTTCTTTAACTAGATGGGTGCAGGACGAGAAATTAGCTGAAATGACACAAAGGTCCGAAGTGCCAAATGGAGAAGTTACACTAATGGTATAGTTATCAGGGTGAGAAGTAAGAAACAGGTCAAGAGTATGGGTGGCTTTCCCAGCAACATCCGGTATACCCGTTGGCACATCGATCAGTTGGGTAAGGTGTCCTGGTTGTTGCGCCGATGATGATGATGATGATGCGAGAATATGAAGATGCCTTTAGCATCCCAACTGACGGAAGTCCCTCCATAGGTAGCTCGAGCTGCACATCAGCTAGGCGACCGATGTCCTGAAAACATACAAAGCTGACATAACATCACTACAAGAAATGAAATGGCCATGTTGGTGTTTTGCAGGAAAAAGAATATGACATATGTTACAGCGATCACTCAAGCATCCATCGCTCTGGCTCGAATCAACAGGAAAAATGATCACGCCTTAAAAAACAAAGCCATTAGAACAGTATTCGCAGAGATCGGAGCGACTGGTTCGATGATGAATTCAAACTAGAATGCTGCATACCAATTACCTCATTGGGATCGAGTTAATCAATAAATGCGGTATCAAATGAAAGCTTAGACCGTCTACATTAGGAATCTGCTGGTCGGGCAAATTTAACACGGGCCAAATATGCGTCCAACCACTTTTTTCGAAAAAAATATGACTACATTTCTTCAAATTTTCCTAAGTCAATATCAACATTTTTTTAGGCGAATTAATATTGAAAAAACCGGTCGGACGCATGCTTGGCCCATGTTCAGTTTGTCAGGCTAGCAGATTCTTAATGTTGATGGTCTAAGCTTTCATTTGATACCCCATTTGTTCGTTTGCCTGACGAGGTAAGCCAACACTAAACCGGAAGTGGCCAAAGGAGATGGTCTCGCTTGCATCCTCTTCAACCTGGCGTTGGAAAAAGCAATCCACTCTGGCACGTCACCAGAGGGACGATTGTCATCAAGTCCAGCCAGATATTGGCTTATGCAGAAGACATCGACATCATAGGCAGAAGTCAAAAAGATGTAGAAGACTCCTTTATCTAGATCGAGCAGACGGCACAAAACCTGGGGATGTATAGTAATGGAAGGAAAACCAAGTACAATTTGGCTGCGTTTGCGAGAATTGTTGGTTCAACAACAAGGGTAGTAAAGTATTCATTCACGAGCCGATAACAATATTTGGGAAGAAAAACGCTAAAATCTAATTGAACCTACTGTCAACTTTTCCAGACCAGAAATGTACCATAAAACTAAGGTGCTGTTGCACAACAATACGTTCTTACCAGTACTAACGTATGGATCCGAGACTTGGATGCTTACTAAAAGGTAAAGCTTTACGGAGATTTTTTGGCCCCATGTGCGAGGGAAAAATTCTACATAAGTGCATAAACTCAAGTTGACTGTGTTGGACAAAGGAATTCGAATAAAAGTTGAACATATTCGTGGTAAACGCGTTCCCCCAGTTCTGTACAACTACATAGTAGATCAATACATTCAATTGTTGAATAACCAAATGTCTGTTCCCAATCTGCGAATTCGTACGAATTTTCACGAATTTCTGCTAATTCCTGTTCGCGTACACTAAAAATTCGTAGAAATTCGCAGAAGAGATAGCTCGTGAGAGAAAATAATTTCCCCACTCTGCGAATTTCTGCTCAAGAAATTTTTTAAGGCATAAAAAGTAGCAGCCAAACGTCAGTTTGACAATTTTAAAAAGACAATAAATAAATCAAATTATTTATTCAAACCACATTTAATAAAGATTGCAGAGTTATATTTAAAAGTTTATAAAAAAAAATCATAAAAAACTGGTGGTTCTAGTTTATAAAAAAAAATCATAAAAAACCGGTGGTTCTATGAACTTTTCCATGAATATTGTTGACGAAGTCCAGGTACCTGAATTAATTCAGGGTTCAGACAATTGTTACAGAGCAGTGTGAGTTGAGTCCTCTGAAGCCAGCTGTTTGCAAGAAGGAGTAGAGAAGAATTGTTGCTGGAAGCGTGGAAGCACCTACAAAATTACTAATTGTTTTGTTGGTGGAGCTGATGCAACAAATAGGCAAAACATTTCCATTGAAATAATAAACAAAACATTTTAAAAATCGTGTCGCAATATTTAGTTTCCACCAATCTTTTGATATTTAAGTAGTGATGCTCGAACTTCCGACAGTTTATCGATAGTATAGATAGTAAAAAATATCGGTAACATCGATAGTTTAAAAAACAATTGAACGACTCGATAGTTTAAATAATTCAAACTTACCTTCACACTTCGAGCTTGAGCTTATTCAAGAGATGGAAACCTGCGGGAAAAGCTCCTACTATATGTTTAAACGATTATCAGATTTTCGATATGAGCTTGAGCTATGAGAGTGTCAAAAAGGTCTTGCTGCACTGACAGCCAAACATTTTCAGGCAATAGATAAAATCTTGCAGCTTCGTGAGTGCTTTGAAATTTTGAACACAATATCCAGCCAAAAATACATAACAATTTCCTCTTACACGAGGAATTTCCGCAGTTGAAAGCGTTATATGTAAAGGTTGTAATTGTTGAAGGCAAGGATGTACTTAAAAAGTTAACTGATACTGTTAATAAGCGAATAAAAGCTATTGCAGAAGAACGCCACTAGTGCTGTCTAAAATCTTTTCGATTATAACTTTTTACAATTTCATTGAAAGACATTAATGGCTAAAACACAATCACGCTTAGCTTCGGTTTCACCTGACGGTTATAAGTTCAACCATAGGAAATCAATACATCTTAACACAATGTTGCTTTAGCTTTGACGTTACGTTTGGTTCGTGTACAAGATAAGGTAACGTGACTCAAACAAAGCTGAAGCAGAAACTGGTTGAACTTCTGGTCGCTTCGAGAGAAAAAAGCTAAAACAATTTTTTTGGTTTAAAGCGCTCCCGTACTTTTTTTTGTAGAAATCTCTTAGAGTAAATATCCCCTCTGCTTCAAAATCTGACAGATGCGAATAATTATCGGGAACCCAACTAGTATTTCATTACATCTTCAGTGAGTGAACTTGAACTTACTTCATTATCTTCAGTGAGAAGGGTCATCATATCACATCTGCGAAACGTCCATACGTACATTTGCCTCTTCAATTTTGGCAACTCATTTTGGACAATTGCTTGATGAATCGGTCTATTTAAAATAAAAGAAATACAAATATGTTGCAAGTACGTAAATTCCCACACTTACAATAACCCGGCATTACGTTTGTCGCATGTATCCCATTCAATTTTCATCTGACGCTTAATCGTTTCAAGATTGATTTGATTGCCAACATCGATGCCAAGGGCACTAGAGTTGCAATTCGCGAAAAACAATGACACAGCATCGTCATCAGAATCTATTCGCATCGACTTACAAGGTTGTTTTTGAACATCAGAGCTGATCTGAATGAAAATTAAGGCAATATAAGTCAACTTGTTTCATTAAATACTAAATCAACCAACCATACATGGTGTTCTAACATCTTGCTTCAGAACAGGAACATTACTTAAATGTTGGGCAGTTTTAACAACTTTTGGACAGTTCCTTTTCCGTTTACGACGTCGTTTTTCAAATGAATTCTGATTAGCAGGATTTTCTTCACTCTCCTCACTGATACCAAGTTGTTTTGTATGGATGTTGTCATTGGCATATTTATTTGATTGCCAAGAGATGTCTTCTGTTTGAGTACCCTCGTCGATCATGTATTCTTTCTTGATTTTACAAGCTGGACAATTTTGAATGCCATTAATTGCATCAGTGACACGGTCACGTACATCTTTATCAGGAATATTTAACAATGCAGCAAATAGCTCACGGTATTCGGGTAAGAAACGTTTACGACGCGAATATATAGGATGACAAGTGTTTTTCATTTTTGTTTGAACAAATATTAATAGTTCATTGTTCTTTAGTTGCAAATTAAAGATTGGATTAGTTAATTATTGATACTAAATTTTATTTCTAAATTTATAACGATAATGAAAATGATGTTTGTTGTTTGTTAATTGTTTTTCGGGGATATCCCCAATTTGCTTCTATCTGTTTGACAGATGGCCTTGATGAACGAAATGAATAGAATAGATAGAATTCATTTTGAAGTTGTGGTTTGACTACATCGAGTGTTATTTTGTAGTTTTTTTTTCTTTTGTCGTTTCGGTCGGTTTTAACACTAGCTTCCGCTTTCTTCCGAACATTATAGTTAGCCCTTAAGATCCAACCATAATTGTAGAATTAGAACGTACGTTGCGGTACAAAACAGTACGAATACATGCAATTTGAATAACCAACCCGAAATGACTGATAAAGTTTCGTTCAGTTTTATTTTCGTACACGCTTTCAAGCGTACATTTCGTGCGGAATGTGAAAGATGCTTGTATTTTCTCAAGACTATAGGGCTAACTATAATGGTCGGAATCAAACGGAAGCTAGTGTCAAAACCGACCGAAACGTTCCAATCCGTTTGTCAAATGAGCACGTCTACCCATAATGAACGGAATGCCGCGGAAGCATATGCCAATTTTTCTTCATTACAAACATCATCAGAATCCATCTGTCAAGTTTTCGTCCGTAAAATGCGTTCGCTAGCGCTAGCCTTATTACGGTGAACTTATGTATTAGACAGAAAGGAAAAAAACTTCGTTCGGTTTTGACACTAGTTTCCTATTCTTTCTTATATCTCACAAGACACAAGGAGTGAAATTGATTATTGCTTGTTTAAGAGATCGTTATAGTACTCTAATTTTGTTGACTTCTCTTTTCGGTTTTGAATAAAAACAATTCCTAGTTTAAGAAAAACTTAATTAAGATTTTATTACATAAACACGTTACCTACGTTTCACAATTGTTCAGAACTGAAGAAAAATGTTATTATTATTTACAAAATCATAGAAAAAAAACAAAGCGGATAGCTGAGTTAGAAAAATGTAGAGTGGATTTTAAACAAGTGTAATATTTCAACAGATTTAACGTGTGAAATTCCCCTTTTATACGTCATATACCGCCGCGTGCAGAAGTATTTAGGCAAAGGAGTTGAGAAGTGAAGTGTAGAACAAAATCACGCCGAGAAATAAAATTTGTTTTGATTCTCATTTGTTATTCTCATTCTCGTTTGTTATTTTCATTGCAGTTTGTGGTCAAATGTATATTTTGCTATAAGTAAGAGCGAGAGCGTTGATATAAACAAACGTAAAGACATAGTAACTTTTTCACACACTGGCGCGTTGATGGAGAATCGGCGTCATATGACGATGTGTATAAAAGAAACAAAGCTACCGGCATCCTTGTATATGAAATCTATATTAGTATCACCACACAGCATCTAGTTTAGCGAGGTAGAGCCGCAATGTCGCTGCAATAGTTTTTTCTGTGAACATGATATACATTTGTATGGGTTTTGAAGAGTAGTAAGAAAGAAGGTAATGAAAGAGTCTCAAAAAGCCATTAATTAGAATAAGTACAAGAATAGGCAGGAACATTGACCTTGTGTACCTGATTCCTTTTTTCGGTTGTTTCTTTATTCTTCTTTTGGACAGGCACGTACGTTGGTGTGTACATTGATTTGGATTACCCCGAATATATACAATGCTTTCCTATAAACTGTGCTATTTTTTTCTAAAGAAATTTGTAAAATTAAAAAAAGCAATTAAACCAACCAATAAAAACCATGATTGGGAATAGTTTTCAATTTCAAAAGTTCTTATTTTTACTTTTTTAGTCCGTGTATAGCATTTTCTTTCTCAAACGAGAAACTTCAAAGCTCAACCACAAAAAATCTTAATTTTCATTCTTCCGTTCGTTACTTAATTTCCCCTACTTTTCTACACCCCTTACCTAATTGTAAAAAAGAAAAAAAAAAAGGAAGAAACATGCGAAAAAAGAATCATGTATCCAAAGTCATTGAAAAATAGATACGAGTGAAATGTTCAAAAAGTGACACTAGACGATATGATATGGTAGAGTAAGAGTAACAAAAATTAGTGGATTGCCCTTTGATTTTTCGTTAACAAACCTAGATTGTGTGTTTTTTTTGGATTTTGCATTTTTCATGAAATTTTGTTATTTCTGTAGCTTATACCGAAATCACATACCAATATTGCCATATTCGGATTTGACTGTTTAAAGTTTAAAGATTAACAAAAACATATTGTTTAGTTTATTGTTTTCTTTCTTTTTTAGTTACCTATCTGCTGTTCAAATAGTCATAGTAAAACTCACTATGATATGGTGAGTTTCGTTGTGATTTTTTTTTAGAGGATTATTGGAGAATCCGACAAATGTTATCGAGTGACAACACAACAATTTTTCACAAGGAATAGTTACAAGTTTTGGACGTGTTAGCCCTCACAAGGGGGAGAATCGGGCTAATGGTCAAAATAGATGTGCAAATAATTTCGTGCAGGAAAAAAAATTACTAAAGCTATTATGGGACATGTCAACCCGAAATTCTGCAGGGTTGCAGAATCTGCACGATGTCTATTTCTAAATTACATGTCTAGTTTCATTGCTGATACAACAACAAACGAAAAAAATGTAAATAAAAGCTATCTGGCATTACTGATTATACCACACTTGTTATTTTGCGTTACCGCTGTGAAACTATTGCCACCAATTTTAAGAAAATACTTCATCAACGTTTTTATGGTTATATTATATTTTTCGTCACTTACATTAATACAATACTTAAAAAAATCAATTTTTTGTCGAATTTGTTGAAATTTTTATTCTCTAAATTCAATATTCACACAAATTTTATTTTATTTACATTGGCGCAAAACTATAGACAGTTAAAGTCGACATTATCAAAAACTTAGTGTGAAACTAGATCTTATTTTCATACAAATTTCAACCTAGTTTCACATTAAATATATTTTAGTGACGAGTTAAATGACTATAATTTTGCGCTATTATTTTTGAGTGAATTTTTTTCTTCAGTATAACAATTTTGTGCAACTTTTTAATATTGTCCCGTGGTAACGCTGCATTTTGGCATTAATACATAAATCTCAAAAAATATGCACAGTTATGCGTGGGAACAACTGCACATCTGTTTTCGGCTTAAATCGCAAATGGAAAGCATATTTTGATTTTCGTTTAGTAGAATCGAGAAATAATATGGCCGACACTGTAAGTAATTAGATTTTTTGTTGCTGTCACTCCGACGGTTACAACCCATTTTTGGTGGTTTTTGTTTTGATCTCATGTGGTGTCGCAGCGTTCAATAGAAAAGTTTTGTTATTAAAAATTATTTAAAGAAAATCAACCGATTAATGGATTCAGATTCTCCACAAAAGTGTTCCTACTGCTCGGCAGTTATCGAAAGTGATGACTTTTTGGATTGCACAGTTTGTCACTCAAATGTACACATTAAATGCCTGAAACGTCCCGGAACTCCTGGTGATCTTCTCGGCGATGTCTTCTTTACATTTACATGTGCTGATTGCTCGCATCTTGAGGGAAATCGAGAACAGTTTGTGCGGCAAAGGCTTCCATGGTTGGTTTAATTAACATTGTTTAGAATATATAAGGAAGAAACATTAAATTTTATATAAAACAGGTTAATGATCATTACATTGGCCATTTACAATCTATCGATTAAGTCCAATGGTCTCAGTCATCATGGACATTTTCACTGGAGAACTCATATCGTGAATTTCATTGATAAACACTGGGACCACTTATTTGAACCAAACACGTAAGTTACAATATTTTATTGACATTGCTTTGTTGCTTTTTCAATCCAAATTCAAAGGAAACGCCGCAAGAAATGGATTGGTTCGGTCTCAGGAGCCCTATCACATAATAGCCCAGATTTCTTTGTATCTGGCCAAGAATTGTTTCAGGAATCCGGTTGGTGGAAGTTAACTTATAATCAGACACCGAAATTCTATCTGAAATTATGTAAGTCCTAGAAAAAAAAAGTTAAATAGATTTGTAATATTATTTTTGTTATATCCAGATGAACAGTTTTCCCAAAAAAGACAGCAACTTAGAAACGACAAACGAATTGCCGAAGATGCTAACTACTCTAGTGATCACTCAAACTCTGCCAATGACGATGTGAAACGTCGTCGGGCTGATTTCGACGAAGAAGAACATTGCAGCAGAACTATGTAGGTTTTTGTTTCGAATATGTTTAAAATAATTTCAATTCACTTTTCTTTCAGACCTTACATGGGTAGACAACCAAAAAGTATGCCCGTGAGGCTTATACAGTTGGATGTGAGCGAACAGGAAGACGATGAAAATAAGCCACTGAGTTCAGTGCAATCAAGTTTGATGGATTTTCTGGCCGAGAATCTATCTTCGGACGGTTTAATGTTCAATGACATTCAACCAGATGATTTATCAAAAACTGATTTGCTTCCTCTTATTGGGGCAACAGACACTGCTGGTTTCTTTGATATTAGTCCGATTAAAAATGAAGATCTCAAGTTTGGACATTTTGGAGAGAACATTGAACAAGATCAAATTCCTCACGCAAGGTAAACAATAGCCAACTCATACTTTGATTTTTGTATAGCGTCTCCTTGATCTCCTTGACGAAGCAGCGAGTATCCTCTTACATCATCCTGATAACATATTCGCACCTGACGTCGGCCAATACCCTCTTCCACCTGTGTGCGCCACCTGTGTCTCGGTCTTCCTCTATTACGCCGTACTTCTGGGGTGGAATCGAAGATTTTCCGGGCCGGAGCATTGATGTCCATCCGCTCTATATGACCCAGCTATCTAAAACGTTGAACTTTTACTCTTTTGGCTAGGTCTGTGTCGCTGTTCTGCCGGTACAGTTGTTTATTGTATCCTCTTCCCCACTCTCCGTTAATGCATACAGGACCAAAAATCACCCGGAGAATCTTTCTCTCGAAGCAGCCTAAAGCCTCCACATCCGCTTTTGACAACGTCCATGCGTCTGCACCATAGAGTAGAACTGCGATGATGAGGGTCTTAACAAGGGACAATTTAGTTGCCCGAGAGAGGGCTTTGCTACTCAATTGCCTTCTAAGCCCGAAGAAGCAGCGATTGGCAAGATTTATTCTTCTTTTGATTTCAGCGCTGGTGTTGTTGCCTGAGTAAATAGCTACTACATCAAAGTTATAGCTGTCTATGGTGATATTTTGTCCAAGACGTCGATGTTGGGTGTCTCTTCTTGATGACAGCATGTACTTGGTGTTGCCCTCATTGACTGTTAAACCCATCTTCGCCGCTTCCGTCTCAATACTCACAAAAGCGCTACTGACATCACGCTGTGTTCTTCCGATTTTGTCAATATGCCTGGTGTTGGCGTGAGAGTTCTGCACTATGCTTTCAAGTATGATGTTGAAAAAGTCCCACGACAGCGCATCGCCTTGTCTAAATCCTTTTTTGATTTCAAAGGTGTCTGTGATGTCTTTACCGTGCGTTTTCCATCGTCATTTTACACAGGCAGACGAGTTTGGCAGGGATGTTCAAACTGCACATTGCTCTATACAACTCGTCTTGAGTTTTCTCCAAGATCTGCCGTAATGTGAATATTTGGTAGATAGTGGACTTTCCTGGCCCAAAACGGCACTGATATGGACCTATCAGGTTGTTGACGAATGGCTTTAGGCGTTCACACAATGCGGCAGAAAATACTTATAGCCAAGTCATCGCATGCAGATTTGAAGAGCTTGGCGGCTAGGCCAACGGCTCCGGCGGCTTTGTTGCTCTTAAGCTTAGATATAGCTAGCTTTTTTCATCCAGATGTGGTGGGCGGAATTGTTGGTCTATATAATAAAATAAAATGGACCATTTTGCCTGTCATCGCCGTTATACAGTCTGCAAAAATGGTTTTTCCATATTCTCAGCATCGTCTTTGCAAGCTTCAGTTCGAGCTCTGTAGCTTTGACAGTTTCTTTTTACCTTATGGTAAAACTTTCGAACTTCATTCCTGCAATAAGAGCCCTCCATTTCCTTGATCGCGCGCTTCTCATGATCCCTTTTTTTCTTTCTGAGAAGCCGGTGTTCTTCGCTCCTCTTCTGCTCGTAGAGCGCACAAGCAATTCTGGTCCTTCTCTGCAGCGCCGCCTTGTACGCTTCTTGTTTAGCTGCGCGTGCTTGCCGACACTCATCATCAAACCAAGGGTTTCGTTGTGGTGGCCGTGTAAAATCCAGCACTTGAGTGGGGGCTTCCCTGATGGCATTATGGCAATGTAGCCACTGGTTCTCAATACTTGATGCTGGCGGTAGAGGATTCATTTGGAGGTTATTTGAGACTCGATCGGAAAAGGACCTGGCCTTTCGACGTTTAACTTCCTCAAAGTATTACCTCTTTTTGGCGTTGGTCGGGATATCCTCAGTCGTACCTTGACTACAACGAGGTAGTGGTCCGAGTCAATGTTTGCCCCTCGGAAAGTTCGGACATCCATCATACTGGAGTAGTGCCTTGCATCGATCGCAATGTGGTCAATTTGGTTGACAGTTGATTGATCAGGGGATCTCCATATCCCTTTGTGAATGTTGAGGTGTGGTACTTGGTACTAGCTATTACAATATTTCGACCCGCAGCAAAGTCGATTAGCCCGAATCCGTTATCGGAGGTGGTGTCGTGCAAGCTGTGTTTTCCGATTGTACCACCAAAGACATCTTCTCTCCCTAGCTTGGCGTTAAAGTCGCCTAGGACAATTTTAATGTCATAGCTAGGGCCCTGCTCATATGTTTTGTCCAGGAGCTCAAAAAACATTTCTTTGGTGTCATCATCTTTTTCCTCTGTGGGGGCATGCGCGCATATAAGGCTTATATTGGCAAATTTAGCCTTAATGCAGATTGTCATGAGGTGCTTGTTGACACATTTGTAGCTCAAAACCTCTTGCCGGAGCCTGCCTCTAACGACGAATCCACATCCAAATAAGCGCTGTTTTTGTTGTGTCTATAGCAGTTGCCATAGTAGCACTTCTTTTGCCCGGCTCGTCCCATCGCATTTCTTGGATGGCGGTTATGTCTGCCTTACAGCATTCAAGGGCCTCCGCTAGTTGTTCGGCTGCACGTGGTCTGTTAAGGGACCTACCATTCCACGTACATATCCGAAATTCGTTGTCCTTATTTCGTTTGCAGGTTTCGTCATCAGTGAATCCGTCCGTATCCGAGCTTGTGGTTGCTTCACAACGATATTTGCTCCACACTGTTCTCATCTCGAAAATAGTTTCTTTGACCCAAATTGTGAAATAATCTGCTATATATGGATCTATGTACAGAGCTGGTAGCATCTTGTATGTATCTCTCTCGATATTTAAGGTTCAAAGAGCTTCTAGTAGGTTGTTGGATTTTAACAGCCGTGTACAGCTTGTTGGCTTCTGCCGATGATGTCGATGTCATGTGCGTAAGCCAATATTTGGACTTCGTGACGATAGTCCCTATTGTTGATGTAACAGAGTCAAGGATTGCTTTCTCCAAATGCTCTAAAATGGAAATTGGTGTTGGTGCAGGTTTCTACTCAGAAACTCTCGAACTGGCCGGATCAATTAGGTTCCCCGATTACAGCAGCGTCTTTCAGTCTGATGTCCTGGCAGTGACGGCAGCTGCTAAACCACCTTTTTCATTGACAGCCAAGTGGATTTTAAAGCAATTTCTGCCATTGAAATAAAATCAAAGCTTGTAACTTGCTGTCGCGAAGAGGTGAAGGTTCTTGGCGCGCAGCATAATATAAGACTCTGTTGGGTTCCTGGCCACAGTGGTGTGCAAGAAAACGAAAGAGCTGATGAGCTGGCAAGAAAGGGATCATCCCTAGAACTTAACCGAGCAGACACAACGGTAGAGATCCCAACCTGTAACATTAAACAGACGATGGGGAATAAGGTACTCGCTGCAGTTAACGAGAGATGGAACTCGCTCGACTCCTGTGTCGTAACTAGGAAACTATGGCGCTACTTTAATAAACAAAGAACAGAAAATATTCTACAGCTCAACAAGAAGTCGCTACGATCCCTTGTGAGCATACTGACCGGGCATTACATGCTGGGTTACCACAAAAAGAAATTGAGAGGTTACGGCCACATAGATTTGCATGACACTCCTCATTTTCTCTGTCACGGCCCAGTACTATGCCGCTTGCGGCATTAAAGCCTACCCGACTTTTTTCATCACCGGCCTAAAGGGTAAAGATCTAATCCATTGTTGATTTGCTTGGTATGAAACCACATTGATAGATGCCGATTATGGTTTTAGGATAGAGGAGAATATCTTATAGGATGTACTCAACAATATTACGAGTATACACCTATTATTGCTGGACTCTGTGATATCCTTACCTCACCTTAGGTGGCGCTTTAGTCCGGACTGGACCTGGGCCTCAACCAATCTCCCTTCTTATATATGTGACATATGATGACATTTCGCCAGTCTTCTTCGTGTTCTTAAACGTTTACTATGATTTCATGAATTGCTTGATGTAGTGTTGGCCCTCCATGTTGTATCAGCTCGGCAGGTATGCCATCGGCTACTGAGGCCTTGTTATTTCTGATCCGATTTATCGCCTTTTGTATCTCCTCAATGCTTGGTGGCTGCAGCATTAGGTCTTCCTCTTGAAATGTTGGAGTCTCCGTGCCCTGACCGATTCATTAAAATACACTTCCCACCGCTCCAGAATGCCTTCAGGAATGGTGATCTGATTTCCCTCTCCGTCCTTACAGTATGTGCATCTTGGACCATATTGCGACTTGTTTTTGGCGGATTGGTAGAACTTACGCGAGTGGTGCGGACCTCGCTCTGGGGCTACCGCGCGACTGTAGTTGTTGGTTTTGATTTCATTACAAAGGGCAGTCAGGTTGATTGCAACCTGAACGGCGTATGGATCATAAGTCTCCAAAAGTGGCAACGATCTACCAACGAGTGGTCAATTTGGTTACGAGTTACTCTGTCAGGTGATACTAATACGCAGTTGGCTTTGTAGATATCTGTACGGTGGAGAGTGGTACTCGCGACGACCAATGTCGTCGATGCTACCATTTCTACAACTCGTAGTTTCATTCTCATTAGAATTCTAATGCATACTATGGATAATAATTTGGCGCTGAAATCGCCTATAATGATTTTAAAGTCATACCTTGAGCTGGCATTGAGGGTCCTCCCTACAAGTTCGAAAAAGCAATCTTTTTCGTCTTCTTCGGACTCCTCAGTAGCTGCGTGAACGCTTGTGAGGCTGATGTTATTAAATTTGCCTCGCACGCAAAGAATGCAAATCCTTTCGTTTATTGCATTAAAGCCGATGATGGTAGGCTTAATTTGTTGGCTGTCCAGGAAGCCTAGATGTTGTTTTGGGTGACCGCTCCATTTCCTGGGCATCTCATTTCCTGCTGTGTTATTATGTCAGCTTCATATGTGACCAAGACATCGGCTAGCTGATTTGCAATTCGAGCTCTTTAGGGCAATCTCACGTTTCATGAAAACATTCGTAAATCGCTTAGCCATTTTCGTTGCTTGTTTTGTCGTCGTGTTAATCAGGTCAATCAGTCAATGGACAACAATTTGAAAAAATGTGACCCTAAAGTTAATGTCTTTCTCACATTTTCGTATGACAACGCATCACTTGCCACAATCGGTTTCCTTATCAGAAGCTCTCATTACAAGATTTTAAAAGCAGCTTCAATCGCGACTAAAAAAAAAGTTTAAATAAATTAAGAACTAACTTTAAGATTCATATTCCAGGACCAGGATCAGTGTCGAAACCAAAAACTCACAACATAACTATCCAAGTTACGATTTTCATCTAAGTCCTTCGAGGACTCCAGAAAGGACAGATGATGCACTCTATCAACCACGAATTCTCCAAGTAACAAACTATCAGCAAATGGATGGTGCCGACTCAAATTCTCAAGAAAGTACAATCAAAGAAGAGCCTGCAAGTGAATATGACAATGAGTCTGACGAAGATGAAGATGACGATGATGCCCCCGTAGAAGCTTGTGCCACAAGCTTATTTACAAAATACCCCAAGCGAGATTATCCTTGGCTTAATGAAAATCAAGATGAAGAAGAAAATCGTGTAAACGATTCTCTTTACATGGAAGGAAGGTAGGTGAATATTTTTTTCTCGCCATAATTAAAATGCTTGTCCCCCCAAATAGAATAATGCCAATGAGTGAATATGAAGAAAAAGAGTTGTACAATAAGCTGCACAACATAATGAATCTGGAGCAGCAATGCCAACTCGAAGTTCCAGCTTATATACGACGATTCTATCGTAAACTGGTTGTTCGGGAACTGCGGAGAACCTATTCAAAACCGATTTTCGACCTGGACGCTTATAATCAAAACAAAAATGATTTTGAAACAACATTGAAGAATCAAATATTGGATAGATATCAGGTAGGTTTTTTTTTATTTGTCTGGAACCTTCCATCTTCTATAATACTAGCTTCCATTTTTTTCTTCAGCTTATTTCAACGACAAACCAAAGTGCAATGACATCGTTTCATGCTAAAATTGCTGGTTCCTTTCACTACGAAGTTTTTGAATCGCCTTACACTTCGAGAATTCTGCACCCATTCATCTATCGCAACACAAAATGTTTCCCGCCATGGCTTAAACTTATGTGCGAGCTGGAATACACAGTTACCGGGGAGACTCCGAAGCGATCGACTGTGGATTTCTGCTACGTTCGCCCCAATCATATTGCCGCTGTAAATGCTCTGTTGCAGTCTAATTTCTGGCCTGGAATCGACAGTAAGTTGACTTTGGAGATTTATTTATGTTTGTTTTTTTTTTATTTACATTTATTTTCCTAACAGTGTCCGAATGCCTTAGCTATCCAGACTTTAGTGTGGTAGTTCTCTATAAGAAACTGGTGGTGGGCTGTGCATTCCTTGTGCCAGATGTTGGCTTCAATGAAGCGTACATCTCATTTATGGCCGTTCGCCCTGGTTGGCAGCGTTGTGGAATAGCAAGTTTCATGTTATACCATTTGATTCAGACGTGTATGAGCAAAGATATAACATTACATGTATCGGCATCTAATCCTGCTGTGTGCTTGTATCAGAAATTTGGATTTAAAATCGAAGAAGTAATTTTGGGTTTCTATGAGAAATATTTACCAATTGATTCCAAGCACAGTAGAAATGCGTTCTTTTTGCGTTTGATGCGATAGTGAAATGAAGGATTCTTTAGACTGAAAATGTTGTTTTAGGTTTAAATTTATTAGTATTTTTAAGATTAAGAAAATGAAATTAAAAAAAAAACTTTAAAAAAGAAGTTACATGTTATTGTTCTTATTTTTTCTAGTCATTACAAGAAAAGACTACAATTTCAGAAAGTTTTGCAGGCAATACTTTTTGGTTTTTGTGTAAAGTCTGGCAGTTTTGTGTCAGAGAAGATTCTTTCAACACTGAACTGAACCCTTAGCTCTATAATAGATTGTTTAGTTAAGATGGTCTCTTTTAAAAGGCAATCGATTCTAAGGTGCTAGGTTAGGTTAGATTAGGTTGGATGGAGTAATGAATCGGCAAGCCACTCACTCGGATATCAAAGGATCCATTGCGGTCCCCAGAGGTTAGGAGCCAGGAGTGGGGAACGGAAGAAATTTAGTGGAGAATTAGGTGTGGGGTGTATCCTTAAACCATCTTGAATCGTTGATGAATTTTAAAAATATTGTCGTTTCGTCGAAAAAGTATTCTCCGAGGGCGGCTTTCCTCTGCTGAACTAGACTGGGACATTCAAATCTATCGTGAAGGCTTTCGTGAATTCTGTTTTTCTCATTTTCCAGTGGGGCAAATACCCGGGGACCCATCGAAGGCTTGTTCCTATTATTCGCAGATCATTGCCACAGCGGTCAATCAATTTGGACTTGGAAATGATTGAGGATATGGCCTTGATTGCTGCCTGGCTGTCTATTAAAATATCAATATTTTTATTCTCCAGATTAAAAGATAGGATGATTTTAATGGTCATAAATAGCCTTTTTTTCTTTCTTAATATAATTAGCGCGCGCACAAGGGATTAAATGTTTCCCTTTAAATGTATAGCACCACTGCGCGGACATTAGAACGATGTGGAGGGGAAGGACAGGAGGTGTCGATTAACATTGGTTTTGAATGCTTGCAGACCAAAATAGCAAGGAAAATCTCGCCGGGTAAACTATTACGGTACCGTTGCAATTGTACGTCCGAAGGCGAAGGACGTAAATTATCGAACGAATATGAAAGCTGAGGGTAGGCTCGTCAGCAAAACAGTTCAGTGGTTTAGAAGTAACAGACAGAAGATCATTTCTAAAATGGAGGAAAAGAGTCGGAGACAGAACAGAGCCCTGGGGCACACCAGCATTTATTTTGTAGGAATTAGACTTGAATCCATCCAATACAACAAACTTGTATTGAACGGTCCAAAAGATAGGTTCTAATCCAACGAACAAGAGTATCATCGATCCCAAAAGCAAGCATTTTCGATAAAAAAGCTTCATGGCAAACTCTATCAAATGCCTTGGACATATCAAGAGCAATAATATTACTTTCATCAAAGCGATGTAGATATTTGTTCCACTATTCGGTGAGGTATGCCATCAGATCACCAGTAGAACGTGCTATGGGTCGGTAGGAGGAGGTGGAGGATGGGTCACCAATTATTCCAATTGTTGGTGTTAAAGCACTTTTGCCCGCCAGCTCCTTTGTGAAAAGGTCTATGGGGGCTAGGGAGAGGAATGTTTCTAGGGCTGCGGTTAGTGAAGTCCTTATGGCACTAGCCGTACCAATAGACTATAGTCATTGAATTTTTGACATGTGTTTGAGATAGATGGCCTTGTGTAGGCCTGGCCACCGAAGCATGCATACGTCAGGATTGGTCTGATGATGGCTGTGTACATCCAATGAATGGTTTTTGGGCTAGAAGGACCCCATCTCTTACCAAAAATTCCACTCCATGTATAGAATGCTATTGAAGCTTTCCTTTCTCCTTCTTCGATATTTTCTTTCCAGTTTAGTTTACGATCAATTACTATCCCAAGATATTTGGCTTTACCGGAGACCCGTAGTTCCGTTTAAAGTGGGAGCAATATTGTTTCGTTTCCTTATAAACAAAACTAGTTTGGTCTTAAGCTAATAACATCTAGTCCGCAACTGTTGGCTCAATTTTTATTTAAGTTTATCAAGGACAGCTTGCAAATGTTCACACAAGGAGGGAATAAATTTACCTGACGACATTAAAACAAATATAGTCAGCGTAAGCCACTACTCTGACACCGGTAAGACTGAGTCAAGGGCTTACCAAATCGCACTGTTTTCGACGTTATTAAAGGCCTCTTCAATTTCAAGCAATGCACTTAAAGTAAATTCTTTGAATTTACGAATTAGGTTACTATAGACTGGGCAAAGAGTAGTATTGGAACATATTTAACATTATATTAAAAAGCGCTGTGCGAAACTCTCAAGCCAATATCAGCAGCAGAGTCATGGTAGTAAACATTTGTTGGTCATCCGAAATTCTCTTAAGATAGCTAACCTATTTGTAAGGAACTTTGTCGCCAATTCCAAGCTGCCAGATTGTGTCATGACTCCCCAAGTTGTTGAGCGCATAAATAATTCCATGGGATAGTTCTTCTTTCGTAATCTAGCTCTGTCTTAAAAGGTATGAAGAGGTGTTCTTCCACGATGGCAACACCTCTACGTAAACTTTTTCTTCTATTTTACTCCTCTCGGCTTTTTCCGAGCGTTTGGAAAACAGCATTTGTCCACCTAATTCCCAAAAAAGGCGAATCTTCTTCAACTTCTACAGGGGTCTGAATAGGGCGGTATTAAATTGTGTGTTACCGCGACGTCTTCTATTAAAGCGTGATAAACTGTTCCGCTGCCTAATAACATTCACTAATAACCGAACAAAGCTTGAGCATAACTCTCATCTTGGGCTGGTGCTCCATTAACTTGCTTAACTAAACTAAAACTCATTTAGTCGGTCATTGGTCTTGAATTTTTGAATATAACAATCAGAGGTAAACCCAAAGCTGGGTAGACCATTCCACATTCGTGTAGTACGGCTAAAAAAACAATTTCTACTTGACAATACGGCCGAAATTGGGTTCAATGATAAATTGATGAGCATTACTAAAAGAGCGAGTATTATAATTGAATTGTTTAAAGGGGATGAATACAGCTGACTATTTCACTAAAGCACTGACCTTAGATGTAACTGTAAAAAAGGGAGAGACAGGAGACATATGACGAAAATGTATTTATGATGTTTCTGTCTTCAATCATTTTATAGGCTAGTCTTTGAATACTATGTAAGAGACCAAAACTGGCTTCTGCGCTGCATCTTACCTTTGTTTTGAATTCTTAATACATGTTCACTACACATTCGTGTAGTACGGCTAAAAAAACAATTTCTACTTGACAATACGGCCGAAATTGGGTTCAATGATAAATTGATGAGCATTACTAAAAGAGCGAGTATTATAATTGAATTGTTTAAAGGGGATGAATACAGCTGACTATTTCACTAAAGCACTGACCTTAGATGTAACTGTAAAAAAGGGAGAGACAGGAGACATATGACGAAAATGTATTTATGATGTTTCTGTCTTCAATCATTTTAAAGGCTAGTCTTTGAATACTATGTAAGAGACCAAAACTGGCTTCAATGCTACAGAGCTCGAACTGAAGCTTGCAAATCCGATCAAGGGAACATCGTAGTGGAATCGCAGTCCATGCTGACAATATGGAAAAACCATTTCTGCAGACTGTTTAACGGCGATGACGAAACGAATTCCGCTGTCAGGCAGAATGGTCCATTTTATCTGGGCGAAGTAGACCAACAATTCCGCCCACCATATCTGGATGAAATAATGCTAGCTATATCTAAGGTTAAGAGCAACAAAGCCACCGGATCCGATGGCCTAGCTGCCGAGCTCTTCAAAGCTGCAGGCGATGACTTGGCTATAAGTATTCACCAACTCATAAGCAAGATATGGTTAGAAGAAAAAAGGATTTAGACAAGGCGATGTGCTGTCATGCGACTTTTTCACCATCATATTTGAAAGGATAGTGGAGAACTCTCACGCCAACACCAGAGGCACGATCTTTCAAAAGTCCGTCCAATTACTCGCATACGCCGACGATATTGACAAAATCGGAAGAACACAGCGTTATATCAGTAGCGCTTGTGGGAGTATTGAGACAGAAGTGGCGAAGAAAAGCAGTCAATGAGGGCAAAACCAAGTATATGCCAGGTATGTCATCGAGAGGAGACACCCAACATAGACGTCTTGGATAAAACATCACCATAGACAGCTATAACTTTGAGGTAGTTAGGGACTTTGTCTACCTGGGCTCCGCTATTAACTCAGGCAACAAAACCAGCGCTGAAATCAAACGAAGAATAAATCTTGCCAATCGCTGCTTCTTCGGGCTTTGAAGGCAATTGAGTAAGTAGCAAAGCCCTCTCTCGGGCAACTAAATTCTCCTTTTATAAGACCCTCATCATCCCAGTCCTGCTCTATGGTGCAGACGTATGGACGCTGTCAAAGCGGATGCAGACGCTTTAGGCTGCTTCGAGAGAAAGATTCTCCGGGTAATTTTTGGTCCCGTATGCACTAACGGAGAGTGTAGAAGAAGATACAATGAAGAACTGTACTGGCTGTACAGCGACACATACCGACGTCTCAGATGGCTGGGTCATATAGATCGGATGGACATCAATGTTCCGGCCCGGAAAATCTTCGAATCCACCCCATAGGGACGGCGCAGTAGAGGAAGACCGAGATTCAGGTGGCGCACACAAGTGGAAGAGGACTTTAATCGACTCCACTTGCGAAACTGGAGACAGCTAGCTAGGGACCGAGCTGGCTGGAGAAGCTTGTTGGTTGAGGCCCAGGTCCACCCCGGACTGTAGCGCCACCTAGGGTAAGGTAAGGTAAGCAGTTCCTAAAATGTTCTCGGCAGCGATTGTGATTCGATAAGAGGTTCCCATCTCTTTGGGTTTTTAAGGGAGTTAAATTTAATAAATTACAATTTTTTTGAATTCTGAAGTATCGCAGTTACAGTTGAGAGATGCAATCGTAAAAATTAACTTGCAATCGAATTTAATATAAAATAATGGTAGAAAAGAAGAGAAAAAGTTACATACAAACGTTTGGAAATTATATAAGTAATTAATGTTTCGCAAAAATGTTAAATGCCACTTGAAAATCTCTAAAAAAAAAAATGTTGGTGTGCATGGAATGACAACAATTATTTATAATTTATTTGAAAGCATATTTTGTTTATAAAAAAAAGAAATTTAATCTAAACCAACATTATATTAAAACAAATGTGTGTATAAGTTTGTCATGAACTTTGATAATAAAAGCAATAAACAAAAACCAATATCACGATTCTTGAAATGTTTTTTTTTTGCATTCTACTTATGCAGAAATAACGAATTAAATAATTATAATTAAAACAAATTGGAGGCAAAAATACTGTTATAATTGGATTACAAAAATATCATAAAAACTACGCATCCACGCTAGTGCGACAATAAGTCTGTCATAAAATATCATTTATCTAAGTTAAGCAAACAATTAATCAATTTAAAATTTAAATGCTTTTGTACAAGGTTCTAGTAGATTTTTCTAATTAAATAAATGATCATGTCAAAATAAAATAAATTGCTTTAAGCCTTCTTTTTTAGAGTGTATATAATATTATTAAAATATTTAATAGGTTTCTTATAAACTATGGATATCTTCTTATTAGAAGTTAAAGTTGTGTTTAGAGAGTAGTTGAGGTGACAGTGCTAATGCCATGCACTAAGATTGTTGGAGGAAGTTCTGCAGTTAGTTCGGATAGCAATTCCATGTAACGTTCACTGCGCTCTTCCCAGTGAGGTGCGTCAGTGTTTGGTGGTGCCGCAAGATAAATAAAAGATACGGCTGTCTGGTCCGATCTTTCACGGATGATTTGGTTCACTCTGCAATAAAAACAGAAACCACTGATGTTTGGAAACGCTTTGCCGAATTGAATTGAATTTACCTTTGCATATACAATTTGGAACGATTGAGGTTCTCTTCTGTGATAGGTTCACTGTCATATTCACCAGAGTTTGTAAATTGCTTAAGAACTGAAGCATGACGCACAAAGTCGGTGTTTCTGCTCCATTCTTCAATCTGAAAATATAAACATTGGATTCAGTTTTACTTTCGAATTCAGAAAATAGTAAACAAAATATTTATCTAAAAGTTAACGGATAGCGAAATATTCGTTCATCCCTTGAACGGAGACAAATCGTACCTAGGGTACTTGTATCACTTGAAAAAGATACGAACAGAATTCAATAAAATTTCTTAAAAGACGAAAACGACTGTTGATCAACAATTAAAAATTAAAATGAAAAGCACAGAGTGCAGGCCTCAACTGTCCCTTTTGGTTGGAATTCTAACAGAACACAACTCAATGGGAACCCATATAGGAATTAGCACATTAGATATAAAAGTTGTTATAGGTTTCAAGACATTGATGCTTAAGGTGGCTCATATCACTTTCTCTGTGAGTGCCTTAGCCTAGCACAGAACTGTAGGCGGCAGTGGTGTTTTTGATGTTAACCAAGAGAACGAGAGTTGGATTCTCAGACTGGATAGCAATTAACTGCGGCGAAAATATTCATTTCTGCCTTTCTAATTCTTCTAAAATTAATACTCGCACTGTGTTTGTTTATAAAAAGGGTAATAATAACGCCTTGAGTACGCGCCAGAGTAACAGCTGAGACACGATCTTTCAAAAGTCTGTCCAATTACTCGCATACGCCGACAATATTGACATAATCGGAAGAACACAGCGTGATGTCAGTAGCGCTTTTGTGAGTATTGAGACGGAAGCGGCGAAGATGAGTTTAGCAGTCAATGAGAGCAAAATGCTTTTCGACGTCTTGGACAAAACATCACCATAGACAGCTATAACTTTGAGGTAGTTAGGGTCTTTGTCTACCTGCGCTCCGCTATTAACTCAGACAACAACACCAGCGCTGAAATCAAACGAAGAATAACTCTTGCCAATCGCTGCCAAGCCCTCTCTGGCGCAATAAATTGTCCCTTTATAAGACCCTCATCATCCCAGTCCTGCTCTAAGGTGCAGACGCAGAGACGCTGTCAATGAGGATAGTCCCTTGTGTGCGCGTTAATAATAAAAAAAAGATGATATATTATTTAGATTACGTATCGTTTATTCAAATCCAAATTTGCAAATCAATCCGGATATTAAAGCACTAATTTTGATTGAAGACGTCAAATGCAAATAAAGCATTATCTCAGTTGGGAATGATAACACCTAATCGTTCGGCGCAAAATATATTCAACATTGAAATTGCGACGTGAACTAAATTATGAATTGGAACAATATGTGCGGTCAAATGCTCTAAAATGAAATACTGAACGTAAAGAAAGAGGTGGAATTTTTTTTTAGACGCACCTGTATAATAATGTAATATAATGTATAAGTATAATCAACGGATTTTCGGTGGTGCCTTGATATTGATAGCAGGTGATTTTCGCCTAACATTGCCTGTTATTCCTCGATCTACAGCCGCTGATGAATTGAATGCATGTTTGAAATCATCCTATTTGTGGAGGCATGTAAGAAAAATCATGTGCATGTCATCACTACATAGTATAAAACAAAGTCGCTTTTTCTGTCCCTATATCCCTATGTATGCTTAAATCTTTAAAACTACGCAACGGATTTTGATGCGGTTTTTTTTTTAATAGATAGAGTGATTGAAGAGGAAGGTTTATATGTAAAATAACATCCATTAAATAGTAGAGAAATACTGGGGCTACAGATTCTTTAAGAACGTTTTAATATGCGATAATCGAACAGCTCTAGTGGTGTCAACCGTGTTTTTATGTACTTTCGCATAATAGAGGAACTACCTATCTCGAAAGTCGATGTCAAAACAAAGCAAAATCGCAAATAATCATTCTACATCAAATGTGTTTGCGAGCAGATCGGTTTAAGAAGTTTTTTTTTTCAGAATGTAAGTAAAAAGAAGTTATAAATTAATAATTTATTGAATATTTCATAAACAGTATATTTTTATGTTTCATATTCAGGGGAATGTAGTGCCCCGTGGCTTAGTGGTTAGTGTGTCGGACTGCTAAGCGAATGAACCTGGGTTCAAATCCAGCTCATAGCCATCTTTTTTTCTGGGGTACTGCCTCTTGCGAGGAACTGACAAAACCTCAAAGAGTAAAATTTGTCTCGAAAAAGTGCATCTCATGTAGCCGTTCGGACTCGGCGGTAAACTGTAGGTCCCTTCCATTCTTGCAGAGTAACAACACACACACAGGAATGGTTGAGAGTATAAGTCACTAGGCTTTGGCTCCTTAAGGAGCTGTCGCGCCAATAAATTTATTTATTTTATGTCAGGGAATCATCTAAAAACGTGAACACAAAAGCGTCCCAGTATGAAATCCTGGTGGAATATATGACCAAGCATCCCGATTTAAGCAAGGGTTATTTAAAAACACCCGAAGCCAGACAAAAATAAAAAAAAATGTGGAGTAGTTTGGCAAAAGATTTGAATGTTGAAGGTCCACCGCAGCTTGATGGAGTCAGATGGAAAAAGGTAAACAAAGTTGCAGATTTTTTTATTTTGTTTTTTTCTTGAGGAAGAATACAATTAATTTGTCTGGAATTGGTGGCGGTCCACCTAAATATCATTCGCTGACTCCACTGGAAGTGGATCTGTGAGTTGTTGGACCTAAACGAAGCCATCAATGGAATGAATGGTTCGTTAAGTTTTGGGATACACAATACCAACTACAGGGAACAACATACAGCCGAGGAAGATGTTATAGGTATGGACGATGTCGTGGTTCCATACGATCCAGATGCCTTACACACAAATGGAAGCGAACGAAAATGGTACGAATGATGCAAACGTTGAAAAAGAAAATGTCCCACAGGCGAGAATGACACCAAAAAAAAAAACAGACATCACTTCTCGAAAAACAAGTCAACAATCAAATCACGTACCAAAATAATTTGTGCGCTACTATGAAGGATAATAAGATACTTTGAACTAAAAGAAATAAAAGGCACGACTGGGTCGCACGTACTTGCTCCTATGTGCTAATCCTTTTTAAGTGCAGGCGTCTTTTTGACAAAGATTTTATTTTAATGTTTTTTTTTGAGTTGCATTTTCTTTAGAATCGTTGTGGTTTGAAATTCGAACGAACATGCGTCACGACAAAGGGATAAACACATAAATATGTAGGATTGTTAGCTTTTGCAGTTTTTTAGTGTATCATCTTTCCACTTGTTGTTTACTGTTTATAATATAATTTGCTAATAGAAAGACTTTTTCAGTTTAATTTTCATTTTGGTATGGAAAAATTTGAACAACTGGCATAAATATTCGTGGGAATCAGGAGTAGGGCAATAATGCTAGGTATAGATACCTATATAGGTAAGAATAATTTACTTTTTGAAATCAAATTAATTAAAATAGCTTAATTATGTTTGATGGATCGATAAACGTGTGGTGTGGGTAGGTATTAATGGAATTTATTAAGGATATTATTTACCTATAATAAGGTTGGAAGGAAGGTAGGTACTAAAAATAAGATACACGTTCCAACTACTGTTAAGCGAGTTTGTAAAGCGACAATATTAAAAGTTAACACAGTGGTTTTGTTTATTTATAGGAAGGTGTAAACTTTTGTTTTCTCGATTGAAATTTTTGCATTCAGTAGTAATGGAATAATTCTTTTTATTTGTTAGTTGTTTTTGTGTGTTTATCATAGGCTCCTTATTTATTCTGTGTGCTTTTATGATGATGAAATGCTTTAAAATACGTAGGTATGTATGTAGGTTGTCACCTTCTTTTATTTGACTAATGGCTAGGGCTTAGCCGAGCAATATGAAATAAAATTTGGGGGAACAATTTTTATGAAATCAAAAAAAACACTTCATAACGTTTTTTGGAAAAAATGTTGTAAGCCATCTTATGTCTTTTGCTGTTTTATATTTTATGAATTTTTTATTTCAAAATCGTTCGACCAGTTTTTTTAAAAAAATGTTTTTTTTGAAAAACTTTTCGAAAACATATTTTAAATTTTTTTTGAGTATGTCAATTCAAAGAAATCTAAAGCTTATACTAGGAGAAAAAAATTAAAAAAAAAATCTATTAAACCGTTTTCAAAATATTATTAAAAAAATAAAATATTTTTTTAAAAAAATTATTAAAAATTAAAAAAAAATGTTTTTGAAAATTTTAAAAAACAATATTATTTAAATCATAAAGCTCTACATATTTTGAAAATTTCATCAAAATCCGTTGATTAATTAACGAGAAAGTCTGATTTTAAAAAAACCGGTCATATGAGAGGTACCGTTATAAAACTTTTTCTGAAAAATCCATTAAAATTAAAAGATAGATTTTGCACAGAAAACATTATTCTAAAAGTTTTATCAAAATCGTAGGAGCCGTTTTCGAGAAAAATAAGTTTTTCATTAAAAGTTATATGGCAGGTACCGTTAGTTTTGGAGCTAGAATGCCAATTCCAAAAACTGTCGGGTAGAGCACTCCAAAAATACTATATACCAAGTTTGAATCAAATCGGCCCAACCGTTTGGGCTGTAGATATCGATACGGACAGACAGACAGACAGACGGACGGAATTTCCGGACCCACTTTTTTAGACTTCTCTATCATCGTAATGGCATGTTTGATTGTTAGAATTTTTTTTTTTTTTTACGAATGCATAACTTGCCTTATAGTCCCTATAAACCGCAAGTAAAAAAGTATAAGCTAAAAAAGAGTCTATCGAGCTTAAGAAACAAAAATTTAATTTAATAAACGAAGTGAAATCGAAAAAAAAAAATTGCAGTTGCTAAGTTGGAGTTCAATTTGTTGAGTTCGTTCCGGATTTTCATCTGAATCCAAATCTAACCAAATCACCACACTGTCCATATTTATTTATTTTAATTTAATTGTTGCACTATAAATTCGGTTTTCACAGAAAATGTTGTTGTTTTTTTTATGTTATGAAAAAAAAAATCGAGCCTCGTTCGAAAATCGCAAATTTGTTAGCAAATAGCTTGGCATTACTGGCATCCGATTCTACTTTCATACATAGTTCCATTTGAAAGTAGAATCGCAAACAACTTTCGCATAGAATCGAAAGTAGAATCGAGTTACATAGTAGGGCTTCTGTTATTTTTGAGGCTTCTAATGTGATGTAAATAATTACATTTTTTCCACTTACATTGCAAACGCAGGCTGAACCCTACGAGATTTATCAAAATAATGTACTAAGTACTGTACACATTGAAAAGGTCTACAGAAAACTCCGCTATGGTATATGTATATCTCTTATGGATATCCCACAATAACATTTTTTTACATATTTCACATTTTTTTTATGAAATAATGAAATAGCACCTATACCAATTTTATGTATATCTGGTAAAAATGCACGTAAATCATAATTTTCTTAAGCAGATTTTGATTAGATTTTGAATTAAATGATAAAATTTCTTAACAGACAAAAATTAAAACACAATTGAGAGCAAATTAAAATAAGAAATTTGCCGTAGCAACGACAGGGCACGGGTGCTACGGAAGCAAAAAACAATTTTTGGAGAAGAGAATGCTTGTAGATTGAGACCCTGAGAAGAAATAACGACAGTTTAAGCATGTTCAAAAAATTGAAGTTCGCAAAGTTCACAATTTTCTTTGTGGTAGTTACCATAAGCCAAAGCCCCTCCTCCCCAAAGAAGAATTTCAAAATCAGAATTTGAAAACTACTTTCTAGTAGATTCAAAATTTCATGAGGATTCATATTTTTTTTTTTTTTATATAATTAGCCCGCACTAAAGGGATTTTGACTACCCTTATAATGTTAATTAAACACAGCGAGGGCTTTAGGAAAATAGGGAAGGATGTGAAAGGAGGTAAAGATGCACATTTGTTTTAAAGTTCTGCACTTCAAAGTGGGAGGGAAAAACAGAGTCTGGCAAGGCATTCCACATTCGCGTGGTACGACTAAAGAAAGAATCCCTGGACAGTACGTCCGAAGTTGGGCTCAAGGGTATAATGATGGGCATTCCTTGCAGTGCGAGTATTACGGTTAAAGCGTTTCAGGGGAGGAATGCAACTGGCTATTTCGCTAGAGCATTGTTTATGGAAATTGCGATAAAATAATGAAAGGCAGGACAAAAGACAACATTGTGTTGTCGAAGCATTAAATTCTACGCGGTTTCTTATTCCACATTGTACAATGCTGTCAAGATCAGAATTTAATAAACTTATCATACGCTGCTGTTGCAGATCCACATCCGAAGAACGAGGATTTGAATCTGGAAACGAATACGAGAAGCTGAGAGTACTGTCGTCTGCGAAACAATAGATAGGATTAGTTGTTTCAGATAATAAGTCGTTGATAAATATAAGGAAGAGAGTCGGAGACAAAACAGAGCCCTGGGGCACGCCAGCGTTTATTTTGTGAGAATCAGACTTGAATCCGTCCAATACAACTTGTATTGAGCGTTTCGAAATGTAATTACAAATCCAACGAAGAAGAGATTCGTCGAGTCCAATTGCACGCATTTTCGATAAAAGAGCTTGATGCCAAACTCAATCAAATGCCTTAGAAATATCAAGTGCAATAATTTTGCTTTCCCCAAAACGATGGAGACATTGGTTCCACTTTTCGGTGAGGTATACCATCAAATCACCAGTGGACCTGTTGCTACCAAAGCCGTACTGCCGGTCATTAAGAAGCTTTCGGTACTCAAGATATTTAAGCTGAAAATTAATCAACGTTTCCATGACCTTGGAAAGAAGGGACGTAAGTGCAATTGGTCGATAGTTTGAGGGAGAAGAAGATTCGCCTTTTTTAGGGATTGGCTGGACAAATGCTGTTTTCCATCCACTCGGAAAGAGACCAGAGGAATAGGACAGATGGAAAAGCTTACGCAATGGTTTTGCCAGCGTTGAAGAACACCTCTTCAGAACAATAGCGGGGATTTTATCCGGGCCAGCGGATTTGCTTATGTTATGATCTTTTAATACTCTTGCGACTGTACGAGTGCGAAAGAAGATAGGTCCCATGAAATCATTTACGCTCTCGAGTACAGGAGGAGTACTAACACCTGCTGGCAGCGTTGAGTTAGCAGCGAATTGGGCTGCAAGCAGATCTGCTTTTTCTTGAGAACTGACAACAGGAGTATTATTGAAGACAAGCGTAGGAACCGATGATGACGAAGAGTTCTTTACGTTTTTAACAAAAAAAAATAAAAATTTGTATTGCCTTTGGGACATTGCAGTATTTTTTGCCGGATTTTTTGTTCATGTAAAAATTCAGTCTTGCGAATGTGAACATTACAGGCTTTTCTAGCTTGCTGAAACTTTTTCCGGTTTTCCTCGGTTTTGTTGGCTTTATAACATCGGAAACTTGATAAACCTGATAATCTCTTTACAGCTCGAATCAAACCATGAGTTATCTTTAGGTTTGATACTTTTTGACCTATTCGGGACAAAATTTCTCATACCTAAGAGGATAACATTTTTTACCATAACTGCGCTGGAGTCTATGTCACTACCGAGGAAGCAGAGCGACCAGTTGAAGATCCTGAAGAAATTATTGAGACTATCCCAGTTGGCTTTCTTGTATTGCCAAACGGTTCTCCTAGGGGGTTTCTCTTCAACTGAGTTTTGTTGGTACGAGAGATTTGCAGAAATGACACAATGGTCTGATGTGCCTAGAGGCAAAAAAGCACGAATTTCGTGTTTATCAGGATCGGAGGTAAGAAACAAGTCTAGTTTGTTGGTTATAGATCAAATAAATCTGTATTGGATGCTGTGGTTACTGACTGTTGGAGAAGTGATTGGGCAATAGATCTAAATATATCTGGACCACGAGTTAGCATTACAAGCACTCAAGAAGCCTACAGACTGCTAATGGGTCATACTATACGTTGAAAAGTGGATGAAAGCCCCTATTCATCAAGCAGATGGCAGTAGGGTAGCTAGGGAGGATCTCCAAAACGATAAGGAAGGAATTAAACAAAAAAAACAACTACACAATCTTTCTACTCACCTCAAATATATCCGCAACAATTCGTAAATTCTTCAGGGATTGTTGAAGCTTCATTTTAGGAAATACATCAGCTTGTGGAATTTGTGTATCAAATGAGCTAAAATAAAAATATGTCACATTAAATTTACATATTAATTCGTTTTTATTTATAAAACAAAAAACCTTATATTCGATGAACTTCCATTGGTTTCACAAAGAAAGACACGCAGCGTCAGACGTTTCCATTTCGGTAACATATTAATGATACACGCCAGCTGCATCATAAACAACGAAACAACATCGAATGGATTCTCACTCTTCGGGTCAAAGACATTAATTGGCCAAACGTCAATATATTTAATATGATTGCTCCTAGAAAAAAATAACTATTAACTCCAATCAGAATTAATTTTATGAGTTCATTTACTTTGAAATGAAATTCTTATCCAACTGATGAAAGTGTCTGCACAAACAAATGTTCTTCTTCATTTTTAATGTATCACAGATGATTGCAACGTAGTCTTGAGTGCTCATGGGCTTTTCTTCACGGCAATTCCGAATAGGGAAAGCTTCGATTTCGCCCTTATTGAAATCTTTTGTTTTGTAACATGAGTTTTCACTAACAAAAAAATGTTCCTTTAGAAGGGAAAACCATTGGAAAAAATAAACAATTTACACATTGAAAAAATCTCTAGGTATTTGGGAATCATAAAATCCCATTATGATTGTATTCGGCTTCATGGCACCAATGCCAGACAGCCGTATCAAGTGCTGAACTCCTTCCCTTATCGAATTGGCTAATGTCACTTCAGCGAAAGCTTTAACCTGCCCAACATCACTCAATCAATATATACTTCTTTACTTGCCTTAAATAACACCATACCTTCATGTGATCCAACAGCGAAAGCCATAGTTGATTTTCTTCAATAGTAGGATCTGTAACTGCCGTGCAATCTCCAACTTTAACATGTCCAATCACATAGAGTCCGCCCTTTTTCATGTCGTTCACGAAATCAATAAGTGGACAGCAGGAACGTGGGCTAGAAACCAAAAGCAACATCTGCGGCCGCCAGAATTTAACATGCTCCTTGCGTGGATCCAACATCAGCAAGTATTTCCTTACTTGATGGAACATTAAAGCCTGCGAGATAGATCCCCATTGTGTGCCTTGTGATGCTGGTGAGAAGATGTGCAACGCGATGACAAGAATCAGACACAAGATGATACTAGACGATGCGTATATCGGATTGATGACAAACATCATCACCAGAGTTCCCAGCAGACCAATCAAACATGTATGCCAAGTGAAGTACTTGAAAAGTGGACGGAAGTTAGGTGCACCAGTGAGTTCAATTCCCAGGCAAGCCAAATTCGTCGCCAAGTATGACAGCATGAACAGCACAGAGTTAATTTGTGCAATGGTGTTTAGAGATCCAATCAGAAGAATCGCCTCGACTAGTATCCAACTAGTGAGGACAGCTACAACTGGATTGCCTTTCCATGTTCCACGAATGACAAAATTAAGCGACGGACCAAATACTTGATCTTTTGCCAGAGCTTCTAGGATGCGACTGGATCCAATTTGATTGCTCAGACCGGTAGAAAATGTTGCTGTTAGAATCCCGATGGCTGTGAATGGAGGCCAGAAATTTACCGACATTAAATATAAGAAGTTGTTGCACAACAGGCCACGAGGTGTTGTAAAAGCCATCAATAACGATAGAATTATATAACACACGAAAGTAAAGGTAACGGCTGATAATGTTCCAACGGGAATACTTCGTGAAGGGCTTTTCAGTTCACCTGACATATTAGCTCCAGCCATGATGCCTGTTACACCGGCGAATAAGACACCAAATGTTACGGCGAAGTTGACAATTTTTCCACCAGAGGTATAATCTGGTCCATAATTTTCATATAAATTTTCCTTTAGTGTTTCCAAGGATAAGCCAGTGTAATTGAAAGTCTTGGGTACAAGCGGTATTGTGTTGTCCTCGGGAATAGAAACCTGTAAAAAGAAAGCAATTTCGGTTGTTTACAATTAGAATTTGATTTTTAGTACGAAGTATAGAGTTGTGGCCACGCAGACGCCTCGCAATTTCAAAATTGTTACTGTATAATGATGATGCCTATTGTGCCAACCCGTGTGAGATTCTAGAGCAGCTCTGTTGCTCCAGACTGAGACCAGAACTTTAATATATTCTAAGTGTGGAAGGTTTTGAGTTTTTCCAAGGGAACAATCTCAGCACCAAGTGTCCGCTTTCTGAGCCGGAGGAGTGCTGGACATTCCGTGAGGATATGCAAAGATGTTTCTTCACTTTCGAGGCAGAGTCGGCAAACGGGGTCTGCCGCTAGTCTCGTGTTGTGAAGGTGTTTTATCAGATAACAGTGTCCACTGCTTTGAGAGTTTTCCTATCTAGGTTGAGTAGGAATTTTGTGGTTTTGTTTGAATATTATGGTACAAATTGCTTGGAGCAGATTTGACCTGGATTCCATGAGTAGGACTTGGCAGTATTTTTGAAGTAGTTTTTGTTTACTCTGCAGAAGGATTCAGGGTCGACAAATGGCAATGAGGCGCCCTCTTTGTCCAGGGTGTCAGCCATTTCGTTACCATCGTACCCCTTATGTGCCGGGTTGACTTCAGTTCAGAAAACGTCAGGAAGCCTCCCGGATTTGATTGTTCCATTTCTGAGGTCAGCTTAATGCAGGGTCTCATTGCAATTGTTTGATCCAGGAGTTTTTGCGGGTGCCTTTCTTCTGTGATAATTTTGCGCAGGTATTTTACTTGCGATTATATGCATTCGTGCAGATTAAAAAATGGGCACGACTGGGCGCACGTACTTGTTCTTATGTGCCTAATTACATTGGAAAGCAAGATCTTTGACAGAAACAAGTTTGAACTTATAAAAAGTATCAAAACCACAATACTTAACGGTTTTTAGTAAAATGAAGTACGCCATCTCACGTCTTAAATAACAAAGAATTTATGAAAAAAAGTATTTTGTAAATTGTAGGACCGGTTTTTATAAAATCCTGTTTATTTTTAGTTTTTTGAAAAAAAATCTTTTTTTTTTTTTTTTAAATTTTGGTATGCAGTTTTTTAGAGTTTATTAATATACATGTGATTATAAAATTTTAAATAATTTTTTTGATTAGTTTTAAAAATATTGATTTTTCAAAAAAAAATCAAAAATTAATTTTAATTAGAAAAAGTTATTAAAAATTTTGATACGCAGAATTAATTAAGCTACCTAGATCTTCTCAAACATAAAATTTGACAGGAATCCAAAAAGCCGTTACCGAGAAAGCCCAAAATTAGAAAACCGTTATATGAAAGATACCGTTAATAGAATTTTCCCGGAAAATTGGTTCTAATCAAATGATAGCCAATACCAAAAAAAAATCTCAAAATTGTTTATCAAAATCGTTGGAGCCGTTTTCGAGAAAAATAAGTTTTTCCTAAACGATCACATGGCAGTACCGTTATTTTTAGGCCTAAAAATAAAATTTCAATTTCCCCTCTGGGGAATGGCAAAATAATCACACACACAAGTTTGAAGATAATCGTTTAAAATGTTAAGGCTGCAGCTAGTTATACATACTGACAGACAGACATTTTTTTTCGATCACTTTTTTAGACTTCTCTATGATCGTAATGTCATGTTTGATTTTTATCTCAATTTTTTTAATATTCACGAATCCTAAACTTGCCTTATAGTCCCTATAATCGCAAGTAAAAATCGAGATAACAATGAAACATGACATTACGAAGATAGAGAAACGTATTTGAGTTACTTGCAAAATTCTGTCCGTGCGTCTGTTCGTTTGTATTTTGGACTACAGTTTAAACGGTTCGGCCAATCGTCTTCAAATTTAGTACATACTACCCTTAAAGTGTATACTGCCCCGTGCCCCGTGGCTTAGTGATCAGTGTGTCGGACTGCTAAGCGATGGGTTCGAATCGCGCTCATAGCCACCTTCTTTTCCGAGGCACTGCCTCTTGCGAGGAACTGACAAAACCTCCAAGAGTAGAATTTGTGTCATGTAGCCGTTCGGACTTGGCGGTGAACTGTAGGTCCCTTCCATTATTGCAGATTAACAACACGCACACAAGAATGGTTGAGAGTTAGGGCCCATACACTATTCATGTCTGCATGCGCATTACGGTGAGTGCGCACGCGAACTGAAGGTGTATGGGCTTGATTATGTGGTTGATCATGCGGCATGAGTGATTTCAAAAATCTTTAGTATTTTCTCCTTTGCGCATGCATGATTGTGTGGTGTGTGTTTGCTGTATTGCTCATTCGAGCACCATATTCGTTTCTTTATTTTCCATTTTACTTGCGTACTATAAGGCAAGTTTAATATTCGTGAATATAAAAAATGAGATAACAATCAAATATATTGTTACGATAATAGAGAAGCCTAAAAAGTTAATTACAAAAAATGCCTGTCTATCAGTCTGTCTGTCCGTCTGCATGTATAACGAAGCCTAAAAGGGTTAAGTGATTTTTCAATAACTGCCTTAATAACAGCTACTTTCCCGAAACATGGAAAACGGCAAAAGTGGTGCCCGTTCCGAAGAAAACCAACAAGACTAGTGTCGATGGATATCGGCCGATTTCGCTTTTATGCTGTGTCAGCAAAATCCTGGAGGGACTTATCCTGAGAAAGCTTCATCATTTCTTTAGGGAAAGGGAATTCATACCGGAATGTCGGTATGGTTTCCGAGCACGACACTCAACCATCCATCCGCTTCTTGGACTGCACTCCGACGTGACAAACGGACTCAACAAGAAAGAGACGACAGTCGCCTGTTTACTGGACATCGAAAAGGCCTTCGACACAGTTTGGATAAAAGGACTAATATTCAAACTGTCAAGTCTAGGACTACCTCAACACTTGGTAAGATTAATCAAAAATTTTCTAACCCATAGATCCTTTTATGTACAGGTAAACAAAGAATATTCACAAAGAAAGACGATCAGCGCTGGAGTTCCACAAGGTTCCAAGTTGGGCCCCATACTTTTCAACCTTTATACAGCTGACCAGCCTACCAAAATCCCAGGGACGTAAACGAAGCTATATGGCGATGACTCCTTAACATATGCAACATCCATTTCACCAGAAATCGCAGCCAGGAGAGTTGAAGGTCACATAAGAAACTTGTGGGACTACTACCTTAAATAGGGACTAAAGATAAATAGCGATAAGAGCGAGCTTATCTGCTTCAGAACCCTAACAACAGCAACAAGAGGTCGAACAATTTCCAACTTGGAAATGCAGCAACTACTCCAGCAACAACTAGAGCCCAGCCATCGCTACCTCAACATTCGAGCCATCACAGACGATCGATTCGAGGATATAATAAACAATGACGGAGCCCCGTTCTACGAGAGAACCAGCAGCGGACACAACAGAGGATAAGCAACACCGCATCCTAACCCCAATTTTTTAAAACCAAAGACAGTAAATTATAATTAAGAATTTCAATTAAAAGATTATGCAAACAACAATAATAATATAAGTAAAAATATAGCATTGTATAGAGTCAGCTGAAGTAAGTCGGGCCCCTGTTGTTGAGCCGACATGATTTATTTTAGTTATAAGTTAGTTTAAGACCAATTGTACATAAATTCTAACGAATATAATAAAAATAATCTAATCTAAAAAAAAAAAAAAAAAAAAAAAACCGGTTAAGTGATTATCTTCAAATTTGGTATTTGTGATTCTTTTGCTATTCCTCATTATTTTAAGGGCTAAAAATACCGGTTCATCTGCCATATAGCTGTTAAGGAAAATCATTTTTTTTTTACCAAAACGGCTTCAACGATTTTGATGAAAATTTTTAGATTATTTTGGTAGCTTTTGGCTATTATTTTATGAAAACCGAATTTACCGGAAAAGTGGCCGTGATGCAGTAGAAAAGATGTTTGCTTACTTAGCGAGAGATCCTAAGTTCGAATCTCAGTTTAGGAAGCAATTTTTCTAACTTCTAGTGCAAGCTAGAGCCGTCTGTGGATTTAAGTGAGAAAATAGTCACCTTATTCTCGATCTACTGCGCCGAAGAAAATGCATTCCTATCTCTCTAATTCTTCTAACTAGTGTCGTGCAACATCCGGTATAAAAATATTATAAATATTATAACATATTATAAAGTGTTAAAACAGTGTGCGAGCATTAGGTAAATAGGGAAGGATGTAAAAGGAGGTGTCAATGCACATTAGTTTTGAAATTCTGGATATTAAAATGAGAGGAAACAACCGATCCAGGCAGTCGTTCCACATTCTTGTGTTGCGATTAGAGAAAGAATCTCTGTACGTCCGAAATTGGGCTCAATGGAAAATTTATTTGCATTCCTAGCAATGCAAGTATTACGGTTGAATCGTTTCAGGGATTTTGTCTAGAAAATGTATGCCGAATATGTTGTTCATGTAAAAATTTAGTTTTGCGAAAAATATGAGCATTACAGGTCTTTCTTGGCTTCTTTGGATACAATTTCTCTAAACTAAATCTCTGAACTAAATTTGTAACCATTTCTGCGCTGGAATCAATGTCACTATCGAAGAAGAATAGTGACCAGTTAACTTATTTACTTAGGAGGCGCTACAGTTTGGGACGAACCTGGGCCTCAACCAACATGCCTCTGCAGCCAGCTCGGTCTTTGGCTAGCTGCCTCCAGTTTCGCACTCCAAGTTGGTTGAGGTCGTCCTCCACTTGAGCGCGCCACCTAAGGAGAGGTCTCCCTTGACTGCGTCTACCCTCTGGGATGGAAACGAAGATCCTGCGAGCCGGGGCATTGTTGTCCATTCGCTCTACATGACCTATCCATCTTAAACGTAATATGCGTACTTTTTTGACCAGGTCAATGTCGCTGTATAGCTCGTATAGTTCTTGGTTGAACCTTTTCCTCGAAGAATCTTAAGCTCGAAACGAGTATGGATATCTTCATCCGCTTTAGATAGAGTTCATGCCTCGTCGCCATAAAACAGGACTGTGATGATTAAGGTCTTATACAGTCTCCTTTGTTTTTTGAGAGAGGGTTCCATTTATCAGGCATACTTTTCTCTGACTAAATTTTAGGGATGAGTTGGTGTATGCACTCCACCAGGTCATCTCCGGACGCTTTAAAAAGCTCGGCGTAGTCCGTCATGGCCAGGCGTCAATAATATTTGTCCAATTTGCGATGAATCCGACGGAACAGCTTTTAAACATTCAAACATCGTCGATATAAATTTGTAAAGATGATAAAGAAATATCAGAAGGTATTTCATTTATAAAAAGGGAGGAAAGCAAAAAACCAATATAAGATCCTTGTGGAACTTCTCTAACGGTTGGAAGAAAACTTGAGGTATTATTCCCTACAACAAACGATTGTTTTCTATAACTAAGATATGAGGATAATAACTTAACAGGTAAGGAGTTTCTAACAAAGGACTGCATGATTGATGGTATCAAACGTTTTAGAGAAATCTAGACAAACCAGGAAAATAACATCCAAAGCCTTTCTCATATCAATAACTATGTTTATAATGTCAGAGGTGCAGATCTGTTTTGGGTGTGAGACCGGACGGCATTGGTGCAGTAGATAAGATCTTTGCTTCTGACCCGGAGGTAGTCAGTTCGATACTCAGGTTAAGAAGAAATTTTTCTAATCGTCATGTTGCATTCTAAAAGGCAATGTGCCTTACAGACACTAAATATTACTATTATTATATAAAGTTGTCCAGCTTAGTTTATTTCAAAATTTTTTGCATTATAGTCAACTGGCCACCGAGCAGTTTCTCACAGGTTTTAAGAATTCATCAGCAATCGAGTATCGTAAAAGCAGAAAACCCCAACGTTTCATAATAATCTATATCAACTCTGTCTTGAGTCATTAGACGCCATATGGGTATTATTTATGAAAAAAAAATTGACTCAGACTAAAAAACAAAGAAGAATGACACATAACGCCATGACATCATAGCCAAAATGTGTTCATTTCCCAAATTTAATTTAATCAATTCTTTGATATGTTAAGCTCTTTTTTTGATAAATTATGACATATTTTTTAAATAACTCACAATTTAAAAAAAAATCATACTCACCGACATTGGACCTTTGGTAAGAAAGCTTATGTAAGTCGAAAACAAACAAATCGTAACAATTCCCAAGATCATGACAGAAGTTTTGGCAAACATTGCAGCTCCAATTAGACAAACAATTAACATGGCTGTATTAATGATTGTACAATAAAAGAATCTCCACCATGGTCCATCGTTCAGTAGGGAATCCTTTTTGAAAAAATAACCGCCTGGACCAAAGTTTTCCATTATACCTTCTGTGCATCCAGCTATGGCCATTGCACATCCAACAACATTTGCCATGAAAAACAGTGTACCGATAGATCCTCCGAATTCCAAGCCAAGTGTTCGGCTTATCATAACTGGAAGGAATATTTGATGGGAATGAACATAATAAAATTGAAAATTATTTTACTTACAGTAAACACCACCGCCTTCGACGGCTCCATTAGTGGATATAGCACAAACAGATGCAACAGTAAAGAGAAGAATTAGATATGCAATCACAAACTGAAGCAGTGTAACGTAGAGACCTGCATTGCCAACAATAAAACCTGAAAGTAAATTATTGTTATATAGTAAATTTGTTTTTAGTTTTTCAAGCACCTATGAAGCATTAACACTTCATACAGTTGGGTCAGCTAAAAAAAAAGAAGAACAAGAACGCCACTTCCAGACTTTTTATCATGGATGAGGAAATATTGATTCTGAGCTTTTCTAACGAAGCTTGTTGGAATAGACCAATGATTTGACGTATATTCATGTGTCTGAAGACTTGAGGTTTTAAACACGACCTAGGCGGCATTTTCCTCATTAATAACTAGTCAATTGAAAAAAAAACGTTACATGTCTCTGCAGCGATCCTCAGAGTTTGCTTTTAAGAATATGAGGGCAAGACAATTGAACGGCAGCCATCCTGTCAGTACTTCAACCCACCCGTTATCTAACTGTCACAAAAATATCCCGCAGCGAAAATAAAGAATAAAATTAGACTATAAATTGTTTGTCTACTGGGACGCGAATTACAACCAAAAAATGGCGTTAATGCTCTTAAGGATGCCATCGCGTACTCGGAATTTTGGTAATACACTTAATTATATTTCAAGTCTCAATTGGAGAAGCCTTTAGAAATAGGAAAGCCCAATCAATCGTTACTACTACGCTTACTTATGATCCGAAACGAACAGACCTGTTTTTTTTAAATACTAAGGCCAAAAGATTTCCGACAAATGGAACGTCAACAAGTTTGCTATTATCCACAATATGTCGATGGTATTGGTATAATTGGAAAAAACAGCTTCATGAAGCACTAGGGAGAGAAGATGTCTTTGGTGGTACAATCGGAAAACACAGCTTGCACGACACCACTTTCGAGGGGTAAACATTGACTCGGATCACTACCTCGTTGTAGCCAAGGTACGACTGAGGATATCCCGACGATATTTTACGCGGCCACCACAACGAAACCCTGGTTTGATAATGAGTGTCGGCAAGCACACGCAGCTAAACAAGAAGCATACAAGGCGGCGCTGCAGAGAAGGACCAGAACTGCCCGTGCTCTCTACGAGAAGAAGAGGAAAGAAGAACACCGGCTTCTCAGAAAGAAATAAAAGGATCACGTGAAGCGCGCGATCGAGGAAATGGAGAGCTATTATTGCAGGAATGGAGTTCGAAAGTTTTACCAAAAGGTAAAAAGAAACTGTCAAAGCTACAGAGCTCGAACTGAAGCTTGCAAAGGCGATGCTGAGAATATGGAAAAGCCATTTCTGCAGATTGTATAACGGCGATGACGAAACTCCGCTGTCAGGCAGAATGGTCCATTTTATCTGGGCGAAGTAGACCGACAACTCCCTCCACCATATCTGAATGAAGTAAAGCTAGCTATATCTAAGCCTAAGAGCAACAAAGCCGCCGGAGCCGATGGCCTAGCTGCCGAGCTCTTCAAAGCTGCAGGCGATGACTTGGCTTTAAAAAAGCACCTAGTCATAAGCAAGATATGATTAGAAGAAAGCATGCCCGATGAATGGAATCTCAGCATAATTTGTCCGATCCTTAAAAAAGGAGACCGTCTGAACTGCACCAACTACAAGGTTATCAATCCCCTTAAGATTGCCTATAAGATCTTTTCTGCCGTATTGTGTGAACGCCTAAAGCCATTCGTCAACAACCTGATAGGTCTATATCAGTGCGGTTTTAGGCCAGGAAAGACTACTATCGACCAAATATTAACATTACGGCAGATCTAGGAAAAACCCAAGAACTTCAAATCGATACCCACCACCTTTTCATTGATTTCAAAGCCGCGTACGACAGCATTTATAGAGACGAGTTATATAGAGCAATGTGCAGTTTTAACATCCCTACTAAACTCATCCGCCTGTGTAAAATGACGATATAAACGCACGCTGTTCCGTCAAGGTCGGTAAAGACATCACCGACACCTTTGAAGTCAAAAAAGCATTTAGACAAGGCGATGCGCTGTCGCAGACAACAACACCAGCGCTGAAATCAAACGAGGAATAACTTTTGCCAATCGCTGCTTCTTCAAGCTTAGAAGGCAACTGAGTAGCAAAGCCCTCTCTTGGGCAACTAAATTGTCCAATTGTGCATACGCATGGGCGCTGTCAAAAGTGGATGAGGACGGTTTAGGCTGCTTCGACAGAAAGATTCTCCGGGTGATTTTTGGTCCCGTATGAAAAAACGGAGAGTGGAGGAGAAGATACAATGAAGAACTGTACCAGCTTTACAGCGACACAGACCTAGCGAAAAGAGTAAAAATTCAACGTCTCAGATGGCTGGGTCATATAGAGCGGATGGACATCAATGCTCCGACCCGGAAAATCTTCGAATCCACCTCAGAAGGATGGCGCAGTAGAGGAGACCGAGACTCAGATGGCGTCTGATCACAGGATCATAGAGTTCAATCTAGACGGTATTTCTAGTAACAGAAGGAACCCTAGGAAAACCAACTGGGATCTATATAGAGTTGATCTCACTAACAACTTAGTAAATGTAGCATTCACCAGGGAACCAAAAAGGTCATCTTGAACTTTAGAGCGCAGTGTATGAGTTCAATAGAGCTCTTATTGGTGCATATGAATCAAGCTGCCCCACAGCCTCCACAAAAAAAAGACTGATGCTCTCTGTGGTGGAACAAAAGACTAGAATTGCAAAGGAAGAGAGTAAGAAGACTCTTTAACAGTGCAAAAAGTAATGGTAATTGATAAGCTAACCATGACGAGCTGACAGCCTACAGCAAAGAGTCAAGAAAAGCAAAAAGGAGAAGTTTTGAGGGCTTTTGTGAAAACATAATCTCAACTCCGCTAGTAGACTGCATATAGCTCTTTCAAGTGAGAAAGCTTACACTTCAATGGCCTTAAAGTATGACGAAGGCAGCTACACAGAGAATGAGAAACAAAGATCTCTGTTTCTATTAGATACTCACATCTCTGGAAGCACACAGATTACAGGCAATGAGTTATCGGAACCTGTATACATAGCAGGTAAAGAAGACTGGAAGGCAGTATCATAAATATGCTCGAAAAAGAGCTTGGAATGGGCAATAAGCACTTTTCAACTTTTTTAAGTCTCCTGGAATCTAGGCGGATCTTTCCCGCTTTGCTAAAAACTCCAAAGAGTTGATTTTATCTCATCTACTTAAAATTACCAGAAGTAGCCTGGCTTTAGGTTAGATAAAAAAGTATCTAGGCGAATTCTACAGAGCAAACTCTCGTGGATAAAACAAATAGAAACTGCGATAGTTTTTAATTTTTTGGTGGGGAAAATACCTCCATTTATTTAGCCTAATACAAGCTTAAAACTATGAAACTTACGGCTAACTTAAAACTAATGGGTTGGGATGATAATTCCCGAGAAGGAGTTTAAGGCAGGGGGTGCTGAGGGTAAAGCCGAAGCAGTTTTCATTTGCAACATTCGAATAATAGGTTCGTTGAAACCATAGGAGGTGCGGTGAGTAAGCAGATAGAACAGGCGAGGATTTCTTAGGTTACGAGAATTTGTGCTGAAAAAGATGGAATTAAAAAGAGTTTTACAGTCGACGGAACCTGTGAGGAGCCGATGAATGAAGAGAATCTCTGCAGTTTCTCTGCGTTGTTCCAGGGTATTCAGGTTTATAAGTTTAAGGCGATTTTGATAAGGGGGCAAGATAAATGGATTATTCCAAGACAGACCGCGAAGAGCAAATCTGAGAAAACGACGTTGAATGCTCTCGATTCTCGAGATGTGAACCTGTTGATATGGGGACCATACTTGGGAGGCGTATTCAAGTAGCGGGCGTACGAAGGTTATGTAGAGGGAACGGGTGAAATAGGGGTCGAAAAATTCTTTGGACCAACGTTTCACAAATGCAAGTGTCGAGCTGGCCTTATAGATGATACTATCGATATGTGCCAAGAAGTTAAGCTCTCGGTCACATAATATGCCAAGGTCACGAATCGAATCCATTTTAGATATATGGGTTGATTATGGAGAAGATAAATACGTGGGGAAGATTTTATACGTTTACGTGAAAAGTGATTGACTGACTTTTAGAAATATTTAGCTCTAAGCAGTTTTGAGGCACCAGAGTGAGAAACTATCGAGATCTTGTTGAATGAGAGAAGAGTCAAGCGTGGAAGAAATAGTCTTGAAAAACTTCGTATCATTAGCGTACAGTGAAATATGGGACTGTTTATGACCATTTCGATATCATTAATAGTAATGATAAAAAGAAGAGGACCTAAGTGGCTGCCTTGGGGGACCCCAGAGGTAGCTAAAAATGTGTTGGAGAGGGTAGATCTGAAACGAACATTGTAGTATAGGTTTCCTAAGTAAGAAGATATCCATTTTATAAGGACAACTTCAAAGCCTAGCGAGGAAAGTTTGAAAAGTATAAGTGTATGGAAAATTTTATCAAATGCCTTGCTAAAGTAAGTAGAGATAACATCTACTTCCTTTCCGTTCTCTAGGGCTAAAAGGGTATGGGATACAAATTCAACAAGGTTAGTGGTGGTAAACCTGCATGTTGTCTAGGAGAAATGAGAGATTTACAACGGAAACTTAAAATTTCGTACAGAATGCTTTCGAATATTTAGGTATGTGTAAAAGTTTGGCAAAGGGATGATAGTTTTTTTAACATCGCTCTTAGGCCCCTTTTTATGTACAGGAGTTATGAAGGAGGTTTTCCATATCTGAAGGAATAAGCCAAAGATTTTGGAGAGTGGTGAAGATAGGGTTAATGAGTATTTTTTAAGGAAAATTGCGGGGAGACCATCAGAACCGAGGAAAAATTCGTCATTAAGTTGTTTTAATTTATTTTCTATAAGATAAGGCTCGACTGTAAGAGGAAGAGGAGGACCTATGCAGAAAATAATCTGAGTTAGGTTGAAAGGAATCGTCGGTGAAAAATTCCTTGAAAAACGTGGCAAAAAATTGGCGATATTTTGTGGATTATTCGAAATATAAGTATTGAAGGAGAGAGAGATAGGATAACCATCAGTCTTTCTTTTATAATTGACGAACTGGAAAAGGACTTGGGATCATTTATGACGTTGGATTGGGTTTCTATTAAATAACGTTGGTAAAGAGAGCTGTATAACTCAGAAAAATGAAGTTAAGAGCCGAAATAGTTGGAATAGTCGGCGGGGGCCGAGTACTAAGGGAAATTGCCCAAAGCTTGTTTCTTTTGTTACGTAAAGAACGAAGCTTGCGGTTGTACCAATGTGGGGAAGCAAACGAAGTTTTAAGGCGACAAACGGGGACATGACGCGAGATCACAAGAACTTATATTTACTGACTATTGCGTATGATCAAATTGCTAACCGTGCAGTAAATAGTCGAGATGTCATCTTCTTGAAAAAGTGTAATTCTTCTAAATCCAAACGAAATAATAACAAATGTGTCTTATATGAAAGCAATAATGATGAAGAAGAAAAATCGATGTTGAAGAATCAAGTTACTGATAATGTCGCTGAATCAACTAAATCACGATGATGAACCCGAAACATCCGGCTTAGGAAAATCCACTCGGCAACATGTAAAGAAACAATTTCCTGACTATGTAACATATCTTGCTTGTAGTGAGTTTGGAGAACCATCAACTGTGAAAGAAGCTATGAACGGCGCAAAAAGTGAGGAATGGAATCTGGCAATAAGGAAGAATATTGATCGTTGATGGACAATTGTAAGTGGGAGTTAATGGACTTACCAAATGACCGGAAAACCATAAACTCTAAGTGGTTCTTTAAATTAAAAATGGATTCAAATGGTACAGTTTTTCGTTACAACGCAAGGCTAGTAGCAAAGGGATGCAGTCAACGTCCTGGAATTGACTACGAAGAAACGTTTTCGCCGGTGGTTAGATTCGTATAAGATCAAGTGGCTTCGAAAAAGCAATATCTTTCGTGGTAGACCTCAAATCACCGAAGAATTGTAAACAACAATAGGTGTATGTACACTATTTAAACCTAGAAGTAAAAAATCGCTTCAATCAATACTTTGGAAATAATAGAAAAATTGCGTGGTAGCTTAAAATCTTCATACATGAAAATCTGCAATGAATAATATTCGGGAGCTGATAGAAAGGTAAAATCGCATCGTCACCTCTATGCGGTGCCCGCCGGTTAACTGAAAAGTGAATTAACGATGAGCTTTGGATCATCTGAGTCACCTTCTCAGGAACTAGGTGCATGAGAAAAGATACGCTCTGAAAATCCAACCCAAACACGATCTATATGCTATTGCACTGGCCTCACAAGCCGGTCATGTAAGAATTTCTTGTGATGAAAAATAATAGATATGTTCCAGATGAACAAACCAATGACGAGAAGTCGAGGAGAAGCAGATGTGTTTTAACAGGAAGTAGGTGCGAAATTTCTACAGATGAGTGAAACAGTCAACATCAGGTTTCACTAGCCGGCCTGGGCACTGCAAAGATGGAGATGGAGCACAGTAGTAGACCGATGTTAACCCTGGAGAGACTACATCAACCAGTTGTTGAATGGCGATGGCGGCCAGTCTCCTGCCGACCAAAATGAGATCAAAGTAGCCATTGCCAGACTAACAACGAACAAAGCAGCTGGGGCCAGTGGGGCTGCAAGTGGAACTTTGTACACACTCTGGAGAAAACATGGTCAGGTGCATACACCAACTCATTTGCAAAATATGTTCGGAGGAAAGTATTCCCGATGATTGGAATTTTAGTACCATCTGCCCGATACACAAAAGGAGATCGACTACTCTGCATAAACTATATAGAGGAATAAGCCTTCTAAACATCGCCTATAAGATCCTGTGCAGTATTTTATGTGAACGTCGTAAGCCGTTTGCGGACGGAATAATAGGTCCTTACCGAGCCGGCTTTAGACCTGGAAACTCTATAATCCACCAAATTTTCATATTGCGCCAGATCCTGGAGAAAACTACCCAAGAATTCCAAATCGATACCCACCACCTCTTTATCGATTTTAAGGCCGCGTAGGATAGCATTTATAGAGACGAGCTATACAGAGCCATGTCAGGTTTTGGCATTCCCACAAAACTCGTCCGACTGTGCAGGATGACGATGGAGAACTCTCGCTGCTCCGTCAAGGTTGGTTCTGACCTCACGGAAGCTTTTGACGTCAAAAAAGGATTCCGACAAGGTGATGCGCTATCGTGCGATTTCTTCAACTTAATACTTTAAAAGATTATAAGAAACTCGCAAGTCAATTGTAGTGGGACAATTTTTTTCAAGTCTGTGCAATTGCTAGCATACGCTGACGACATAGACATCATTGGCAGAACTTGGCGAGCTGTCACTGGAACGTTTGCTAGCATTGAAACTGAAGCGGCTAAGATGGGACTAGCAGTCAATGAGGCCAAAACGAAGTACCTGGTGTCCACAAAAAGGGACACACAACACCGGCGGATTGGACAAAACATCACAATAGGCAGGTACAACTTTGAGGTAGTTCGGGACTTTGTTTACCTCGGATCCGCTATAACATCTGACAACAACATCTCGTCAGAAATAAAGCGAAGAATTACTCTTGCCAATCGCTGTTTCTATGGGCTAGGAAGGCAATTGAGTAGCAAAGCCCTCTCTCGAAAGACAAAGTAGACTCTGTATAAGACCCTAATCATCCCAGTCCTGCTCTATGCTCTATCTAAAGCGGATGAAGATATCCTTAGTCGTTTCAAGCTTAAGATTCTTGTACCTTATCTGCGACTTTAGCGACTAAGATGGATCGGCCTTGTAGAGCGGATGAACATCGACGCTTAAGCGCCCAAGGTCTTCGACGCCGAACCTAAGCATTCGGAAGCAAGGGCATACCTTATCTCCGATGGAGCGAACAGGTAGAAGGAGACTTCCGACTGCTTGGTGTGCAGACCTGGAGACGCCAGCAAAAGTAAAAAAAAAGTAAAGTCATTGGACTTCTGTGAAACGGATTTCCTGGTACAATTAAATATAAAATTAGATTCTCAGGTTCTCAGAACCTAACTGGACTTTCAGATGCTGCTGGTTGGGCTTCTGATATCAACAAATGTCGGTTTTGAAGAGGCTACGTATCGAACTGTGTGGCGCTGCGATATCATGAAACAGCAAGGTGGAACCAACTAAATTTATGGCTTTATCTTCAACAATAAAGTAAGCTATTTGGTTGGAGTAGTTTATGGAAGGAATTCATCAATCACAAGACTCAATATCTATTTTATGCGATAATCCAAGCGCTATTAAACTGGCGGAGGAAGATCTAAGCACATTATTCAGTATCGAATAAATGATGGATCAATCAACTGGAAACATGATAGCTGACAACGGAGCAGATAAGTCGGCTAACAAAAGTGGAAGAAAAGAAAATACCCATATGAGCTCTAGTGGCACAACTTATTTGAAGTCTGTTGACATAACTCAAAGCTGAGAATAATTAAAACAGAGGTTTTTGAAATGTATACTTGTATGTAAGGCTTTCGATGTTTTCCGAATTTTTTTTAAGTCTAAGCTTCAAACAATGACAAATGCGCTGAAAAATATTAATATTGATAACGATATTTATACTAATTGTCGTGAGTACATATATTCTTATGGTTGAAAGAAATATAATGGCGCAGGAGATGGGGGTTGGTTTCTATTATCTCATTTGAACGTTTCCTAACATTCTTTTTAAGCTTTTTTTTTTGGCATAAAATAAGGTTTAAAATAAAACAAACTTACCAACTCGAATAAACACTAAAGCACTAAACATAGAAAGAGCCACAGGCGAGAATACTCCAGCAAATGTTCCCAGGGTACGTCCGTTTCTCTCAGGATCCGTCATACCGAACTCGACATAACCATCTGCAGATTGTGGTGTAGGCGGCCGACGAACTGGAGCATTACCTCCATTACCAAATAAAGATCCGAATGTTTGAAACATACTTGCGCGAGTAGAAGCTATCGGTGATGTCTCATTTTCGCCCATAACACTGCTATTCACACTACGCCTATCCATCTGCAAATGGTAGATTACTTTGAGTTGGAATTTTAAGGAACACACAACTTGATAAACAATTTACCTTCCAAATGAAGGCGATTTTTTTACGCTTTAACGCCCACTATACTGAAACAACAAAACACAAAAGGGCATTTAACAAAAATGAATAGTGAAAGTGGGAGAATGTCTATGAATCACAACGATTCGTAATATATTTGTGAATACTCTTCGTTTTGAAAACGAAATGCAAGTGCTTTCTGTGCAGAGTCAATTTTGTTGTTTGTTTGTTCTTATTGAAAAGAAAACAGAAAACAAACTGTTCTGTTTTCCCGTGATAAATAGAAAATCTTTTTTTACGGAAATGTAAATTGCGAAAATAGCATCACAAATTTACAGCTGTCATTAGTCAACAATAGAAATGAGTGCATTCAGTATTCAAAAAGTTGCTCGAACTTCAAACTGAGCGAAAAATATTTTTAGTGGTAAAAATGTTTCGTTCAAATTTGAACCCTTTGCTGTTGTTTTAGTTAGCATGATTAAAAGTAGCTGATACATAGCTGATTTTAACAGGGATAAAATCCAAAGATATACTAAAATTTGTTGGATAGTTTACTGTTTGAATGAAGATATGATTAACAGCTGACTGCATTTCTTTTTTGCTTGGAGTTTTGAAAGGTAACCTATGTTATTAGGGCTTGTTCATTCACAAAAAATCTGATTTTGGCTATCCGTTGCAAATGTGAAATTCAGGATTGTGCGAAAGTCTCACTGCTGCAGAATTATCAACTTGTATTATAGGAATGTTCTTTAATTGAATAATCCCAGTAAACAATCGTTTCAACCAAATAACTTGCTCGGCTGCTTCGTTAGCTGCTACTATTTCTGCCTCAGTTGTCGATGTAGCTACCATTTCTTGTCTTTGGCTAAGGCAAGAAATAGCTCCACCAGCATATTTGACAACAACTCCTGACGGTCTGTTTTCATGCATCCTCCAAAATCTGCATCACTGAAACATTCCAGAAATTCCCTTTCTGCGTCGTTAAGAAAAGTTATTCCATAATCCAAGGTTCCTGGTTTGTATCGAAATACTCTCTTGACTCGGGTTATATCTTCATTAGACGGATTCTCTAGTGTTTTTGAGAGAAATCCCACGCTGTAGGCAAGGTCTGGTCTTGTACCAAGCATTAAGTACTGTGATATTTTGGCCTGGGGTTCGACAAATAAAACTCAATCAAAATTCCACAATAATAAAACAAATCTCTTTATTTTATAAAACACAACGTCTTTCAGTTTAAATAACACCAATTTAACTTATTTCACTTATTCACAATTCAAATACGTTTTTATAATTCAACACTTTTTACTAATACTTCCAGTTGTTAACAATTCCACTTTCGAAAATAAACTGAACTCTCAATGCAATCTACTCTTGTATTTATACAACTTTAAAAGCTTCTGGAAGCTTCTGTCTGGTTCTGGCACAATCTAAGCTTTCGGTACTAATTCGAGTCTCGAATTGTTTCGTCAAGTTCGATTTAGTACTAAGTTAAAACATGTTGCAAATATGTAGCATACTTCTAGGGGCATGGTTGTTGTACACAATAAATGGTGGTTGTTGTACACAATAAATGGTGGTTGTTGTACACAATGAATCCAACAGATGTCGTTAGTTTACAAAATGTATCCTCCGAATATCTAAACTTGTTGCCACATCACATTGTCCCCCTCTTAGTTTTGTTCGTCCCGAACAAGCACATCATCATTGTTTCCGTGGTAACGATGCAGTCGATCCAAATGGACAATTTTCATTTTTGCTCTTGGTCCTCGTTGGATTCGGAAAACGACGTCATTAATGCGCGTAACTATTTGGTAGGGACCTTCCCAGTCCTGCTGAAGCTCGGGCGATTTTCCCTTTTTGCGATGTGGGTTATAAAGCCATACCAGATCTCCCTCATTGAATTCAGGTGCTGTTGCTCTCGCATCGTATCTGGTCTTCATGCGGTCACTCGCAATTTTTATGTTGTTTCTTGTTCTCTGGTGAATGTCGTTGATCCTTTCTCTAAGATCCAACACGTAGTCCTCTTCGCATTTTGGGTCTTCAATAGGAAATCCGAATCTTAGCTCACTTGGAAGCCGGGCAGTTCGTCCAAATAGAATTTCGGATAGAGTGTATCCAGTTGTACTATGAACCGCATTCCGGTAGGCCATAAGAAATAAAGGAATTCGCCGATCCCAATCCCGTTGGTTCTCGTTCACGACTTTGGACAGATGTTCCTTCAAGGTCTTGTTAAATCGTTCTACCATTCCATCAGACTGTGGATGAAGAGGTGTTGTTCTTGTTTTCTTTAACCCGAGGGATGCGCATACTTCCTGGAATACCTTCGACTCGAAGTTTCGCCCTTGGTCGGAATGCAATTCCATAGGCACCCCGAACCTGCAGACCCAGTGGTCCACTATCTGCTCGACAACAGTCTTAGCTTCTTGATTGGGTATCGCAAAAGCCTCCGGCCACTTGCTGAAGTAGTCCATGATAACAAGGATATAACGGCTACCGTTTTCAGTTTCCGGGAACGGACCTGTGATGTCAACGGCGATTCTTTCAAACGGGGCGCTCACGTTGTACTGGTGCATTTTACCTCGTGTTTTGACTTTGGGTCCCTTGCTAGCCGCGCATGTTGTGCACTTTCGACACCAGCTCTCTACATCGTTTCTTGCGCTTAGCCAATAAAAGCGTTCCCGTACCTTTTCCAGTGTTTTGTTGATTCCCAAGTGCCCACCGGATATTCCAGCATGCATTTCTCGTAGGATCTCCTCTACTTTTGATCGTGGAACCACAAGCTGCATCTTAAAGGATCTTCCATCCGGCATTTCCCATTTTCTTCGCAAAACACCATGTTCCACATGGAGAGTATGCCTTTAAAGTAGGACTTCTGTCGGAGATGTCTCTTGCGTTTGGTTTCTCCATAGATTCCTTCCATGCAAGGATTGGCTCGATGTCAGGGTCTTCTTTTTGTGCATTACGAATTTCTTCGGCACTCCAACCCTCTACAGGTTCGGCTCTTATTCTCTGGACAGATATACCTTCATCCTTTTCCTCTTTTCGCGCACAATGTTTGCAACTGGGCTCACATGGTCTGCGGGAAAGCGCGTCCGCATTGCAGTGCAGTCTTCCTTTGCGATGCTGTCTGTACTTCGAAGTCGTAAGTCTGCAATCGTTCGATCCATCTTGCTACTTGCCCCTCAGGATTTTTGAACTGTAGCAACCATTTTAAAGCGGCGTGATCGGTACGCAGGATGAATCTCTGTCCATACAGATATTTATGGAAATGTTTTGTCGCCAGTATCAGAGCAAGGAGTTCCCGTCTGGTTACACAGTAGTTTCTCTCTGGTCGCGACAGAACTTTGCTAAAATAGGCTACCACTTTCTCCTCCCCATCGTGTATCTGCGACAGAACTGCTCCAACACCCACGTTACTAGCATCCGCGTCCACAATAAATGTCTTGCCAGGGGTGGGGTAAGCTAGTATTGGTGCCTCACAAAGTCGCTGTTTTAGATGTTGAAAGCTTCTTTTGCACTCACCTGACCATTTAAATTGTCTACCCTTCTCAGTTAGCTGGTGCAGACACTTTGCAATTCCGGCAAAATCCTTTACGAACCTCCTGTAATATGTGGCGAGACCGAGAAAGCTCCTCAGTTGGTGTTTGTCTGCGGGATCTGGCCAATTTTTCACGGCTTCGATTTTCTGCGGGTCAGTTTTTACTCCATTTGATGATATCACATGTCCCAAATATTTCACCTCAGGTTTGAACAGAGCACATTTTTTTGGATTAAGTTTCAAATGTGCTGTTCGAAGTCGTGTAAACACCTCCCTCAAGTTGTCGCGATGTTCAGCGAACGTCTTTCCCACAACGATGACGTCATCCAAGTATACCAGGCAGGTTTTCCATGTCAGACCCTGTAACACACGTTCCATTAAACGCTCAAAGGTAGCTGGAGCGTTACACAAGCCAAATGGCATAACGGTAAACTGCCATAGTCCATTTCCCGTTGTGAAAGCGGTCTTTTCTTTGTCTTCTGGATGGATCTGTACCTGCCAGTAGCCACTTTTCAGATCGAGGGTGGAAAACCATTTCGCTCCAGAAAGGGTATCCAAGGTGTCATCTATTCGAGGCAAGGGGTAGCTGTCCTTCTTGGTGACATCGTTGAGCCTCCGGTAATCCACGCAGAATCGAGTGCTGCCGTCCTTCTTTTTCACTAGTACAACGGGTGATGCCCACGGACTTTTTGAATTTTCGATTAGACCGTCTTTTTCCATGGTTGATATCATCTCATCGACTTCCGACTGTTTTGCCAATGGAAGTCTTCTAGCAGGTTGTCGGATCGGTCTGCTATCGCCGGTGTCTATTCGGTGCTGTACTAGGTGATCGAACGACCATAGTCTCCATCCTGCGATGCAAATATATCAGCAAACTCGCCAATGAGATTTTTGGCCATGGTTTTCTGCTCCTGATTTAACTCACAATTTTCAAGGATAGCATTACATACCTCAGCCAATTTTGTTGCAGAAACAGGACTCGCAGATTCACTCCCAGATGTTGTCGATATGGCTGCAATGGGTACGCATCTCCCAATCACCTCTCCTTGTCTGAGCTTGACGGAGTGTTTGTTCGGATTCATCAGCCTTACCGGAACCATGTTTTTCTTTGGTTCTACTAAAATTTTTCCAACGATATAGCTTGGAAAGTCCTCTTTATTATCTGCTTCAATGAAATAGAATCGGTGGTTCCCAGGATCACCCTCCAAACGCGTCCAAAGAACTGTCTCTGAAGAAGGTGGTAGGACTTCATCTCTGCTTATAACCGCCCGAAGATTCACAGCGTTCTCGTTTCCGTATACCATAGGGATCTCAATGGTTCGATACCTTAACACTTGCATTCGAAGGTCTATGATTACCTCATGTGCCTTCATGAAATCCACTCCAATGATGCATTCGTCGCATATGTCGGCTACCAAGAATGCATGTGAGAAGGTCAATCCTGCCAGTTGTATCTTTAGAAATACCTCCCCGTATACTTTTGCTGCTTCTCCCGTAGCTGTCTTCAGAGTGTAGCAGCTGGTGTTATGTAGCCAGGATGTCTAAACAAGGTCTCTTCTGATTATGGAGGCTGTGGCACCCGTGTCGATAGTGGCCACACATTTTCTGTTTCTGATGACTGTCTCCACTGTCAAGCTCTTGCTGCAGCGTGTAGTTTGCGAAACTTGGATGATGGTCCTGGGGGCGTCGATTCCATCAACCAACTTCAGCCCCGCGAAGTTGGTTCTTAGGCGTTTCCCGCCTGCTGTTGATCAGAAGCTTGTCCAGCAGTGTGAGTGTTATTCCTGCCAGATGCTTCGTCATTCTGCCTCCTCCTTGCGCAATGTGGGCAGCTTACCTGTCTAGGTGAAGATCTGCATTGTCGCTGTAGGTGTCCTAGCTTGTTGCAATTCCAGCATCTCATTTGACCTCGAGCAGTGTTCGGGTTTTGTCTTTCAATGTCGACACGTTGACATGAGCACTCTAGCGTAGCCATTTCCCTGACGCGATGGCTACCTTGCGAAGCTTGGTCTGCTGCTTCCATTGTCAGGGCAAATGCTAAAGCCTCAGCGAGCGTTTTCTTACCTGCCATTCTCACAGCCATTTGTAGTTTTCCATCTGCAATGGCATTAGTGAACGCATCGGTTGCCAGTTCGTTTATGATTTCCCTGCTGGTATTGGGATAAGACAAATTGGCCAAGCGCTCGATGTCAGCTTGCAATTGTTGTAGCGTTTCACCTCTTGCCTGGACCCTTCGGCGCAACTGGACTCGGTAAACTTGCTGCATGTGGTCGTCGCCAAACCTCATCTCGATTGCCTTGACCATGGCATCATAATCATGATGTTTGTCTTCAGGAATGGTCTGCAGCAATTCGGCAGCTGTTCCTCTGAGCGCAAGCGTAAGAGCAATTGATTTGTCTTCGTTGTCCCAGTTGTTCGTCAAGGCGGCAGCTTCAAACTGCCTCTTATAAATTGGCCATGATGTTTGACCATCGAAGACAGGGGGCTGCATTTCCTTTCTTCGTGGACCGTCGCTCGAATATTCCCGAACCTTCTGCTTTTTCAAAGAATCAACCTCCTTAGCCAGGTGTTCGTACTGTTGTTCTACACTTTCTACTTGCTTTCCGAACTTTTCTTCTAAGCTTTCTATTTTGGCTTCAAATTTCTGATCTACTATTTGAAGTCTTTCGCTTAGTTGATTCTGGAGAGTTTCTAATGAATTCTTTTGTTCGTCGAATTTACTTTCGAGAACGTTCCTTTGGTCTTCGAGAACGTTCCTTTGGTCTTCGAGAACGTTCCTTTGTTCGCTTAGTTGTTGCTGGAGAATTTCCAACGAATTCTTCTGCTCATTCTTTTGTTCGTCGAATTTACTTTCGAGAACGTTCTTTTGTTCTTCGAGAACGTTCTTTTGTTCTTCGAGAACGTTCTTTTGTTCTTCGAATTTCGACAGAAGCAATTTCATGAAAGCAGGCATTTCATCGGCTGTACTTACTGTGCATTCTCTCCCTTGTTCTTCAACATCGAACAACATGGTATCGGGGTCTCCACCATCCTGAGTGATAGCATTCTGAAGTCGGAGCAATAGTTCCTTTTTCAGCCCCGAAGTCTGAAGATTTCGTTTTCCTAATTCTTCTTTCAACTCAGCTGTTGTCAATTGTTCTAATTTGCGACCCATTTTATGTAACTGAAACACTATTTTCGCAACACAGTCAGTTTTATTTTAATGTCTCTTCTAGAAAGATCTTTTTCCAACACTATTTTTAACAAAAATATTCGCTATTCACAGTTTTATAGCACAATCAGTTCAATAGTTTCTGGAAAATTCCACTTTCACAATTAAATGAGCCACCGAAACTGTTTTAGAAAATGTCACTATGGAATTTTCTAGCACTTTACTGAGTTTTATCCCCAATTTCTGACACCAATGTGATATTTTGGCCTGGGGTTCGACAAATAAAACTCAATCAAAATTCCACAATAATAAAACAAATCTCTTTATTTTATAAAACACAACGTCTTTCAGTTTAAATAACACCAATTTAACTTATTTCACTTATTCACAATTCAAATACGTTTTTATAATTCAACACTTTTTACTAATACTTCCAGTTGTTAACAATTCCACTTTCGAAAATAAACTGAACTCTCAATGCAATCTACTCTTGTATTTATACAACTTTAAAAGCTTCTGGAAGCTTCTGTCTGGTTCTGGCACAATCTAAGCTTTCGGTACTAATTCGAGTCTCGAATTGTTTCGTCAAGTTCGATTTAGTACTAAGTTAAAACATGTTGCAAATATGTAGCATACTTCTAGGGGCATGGTTGTTGTACACAATAAATGGTGGTTGTTGTACACAATAAATGGTGGTTGTTGTACACAATGAATCCAACAGATGTCGTTAGTTTACAAAATGTATCCTCCGAATATCTAAACTTGTTGCCACATCACAGTACATTAATGCACCAACGGCTTGCCTGGATGGAAAAGTTTGTTTCTCAATTGTTTCTTTCCCTATTTTAGAAGTTTCAGTTGTCTTTATCATAGGTGTTATACCACCTTGATACATTCGGAAAAGTTAAATCTTTCCAGAATTCTTCTCGCATGTGCTGTCTGTTTAATTTTGATGTTCTTGTCTTGTATCTCAATTTCTAGACCCAGACAATATACAGCTTCATTGATGAAAAAATCTAAGTCCTTTTTATCTGTGGCTACTACCAAACCATCATCAACATACAAAACAAGTATTAGCTTTTTGCCGTTGTGCTCTCGGATAAACAAGCATGGGTCAGTTCCACTTGCCAATCCCAATTTTGAAATAAAACTCCTAAATAGTTTATTCCAGCACCTCGATGATTGTTTGAGACCGTGGAGACTTCTTTTTAGTCTAAAAACCTTATTTGTACCATCACTGTATACCTCTGGTTGTTTCATATTGTGATGTGGCAACAGATATTCGGAGGATACATTTTGTAAATTAACGACATCTGTTGGATTCATTGTGTACAACAACCAACATTCATTGTGTACAACAACCATGCGCCTAAAAGTATGCTACATATTTGCAATATGTTTTAACTGAGTACTAAATCGATCTTGAAGTACTAATTCGAGACTCGAATTAGTACCGAAAGCTTAGATTGTGCCAGAACCAGACAGAAGCTTCCAGAAGCTTGTAAACTTGTATAAATACAAGAGTAGATTGCATTGAAAGGCAGTTGATTTTCGAAAGTGGAATTGTTAACAACTGGAAGCGTTAGTAAAAAGTGATTGAATTGAGATTAAATAAAAAGTGTTGAATTATAAAAACGTATTTGAATTGTGAATAAGTGAAATAAGTTAAAATTGGTGTTATTTAAACTGAAAGACGTGTTTTATAAAATAAAAAGATTTGTTGTATTATTTTGGAATTTTGATTGAGTTTTATTTGTCGAACCCCAGGCCAAAATATCACATTGGTGTCAGAAATTGGGGATAAAACTCAGTAAAGTGCTAGAAAATTCCATAGTGACATTTTCTAAAACAGTTTCGGTGACTCATATAATTGTGAATATGAGTCACCGAAGTGAACTGATTTTGCTATAAAACTGTGAATAGCGAATAATAGTGTTTGAAAAAGATTTTTCTAGAAGAGACATTAAAATAAAATTGACTGTGTTGCGAAATTTGTGTTTCGGTTACATAAAATGGGTCGCAAATTAGAACAATTGACAACAGCTGAGTTGAAAGAAGAATTAGGAAAAAGAAATCTGCAAACTTCGGGGCTGAAAAAGGAACTATTGCTCCGACTTCAGAATGCTATCACTCAGGATGGTGGAAACCCCGATAATATGTTGTTCGATGTTGAAGAACAAGGGAGAGAAAGCACAGTAAGTACCGCCGTTGAAATGCCTACCTTCATGAAGTTGCTTCTGTTGAAATTCGATGCTCTGGAAAGTTCCTCGAAAGAACAAAAGAACGTTCTCGAAGAACAAAAGAACGTTCTCGAAAGTAAGTTCGACGAACAAAAGAATTCTTTAGAAGTTCTTCAGAAGCAACTAAGCGAACAAAGGGATGCTCTCGAAAACAAGCTAGATGCACAGAATGTTCTCTTCGACAAAAGACTCCAAATAGTAGATCAGAAAATAGAAAACTTAGAAGAAAAGTTCGGAAAGCAAGTAGAAAGTGTAGAGCAACAATACGAACATCTAGCTAAGAAGCCTCCTGTCTTCGATGGTCAAACATCATGGCCAATTTATAAGAGGCAGTTCGAAGCTGCCGCCTTGACGAACAACTGGGACAACGAAGATAAATCAATTGCTCTTACGCTTGCGCTCAGAGGAACAGCTGCCGAATTGCTGCAGACCATTCCTGAAGACAAACATCATGATTATGATGCCATGGTCAAGGCAATCGAGATGAGGTTTGGCGACGACCACATGCAGCAAGTTTACCGAGTCCAGTTGCGCCGAAGGGTCCAGGCAAGAGGTGAAACGCTACAACAATTGCAAGCTGACTTGGCGAATTTGTCTTATCCCAATATCAGCAGGGAAATCATAAACGAACTGGCAACCGATGCGTTCACTAATGCCATTGCAGATGGAAAACTACAAATGGCTGTGAGAATGGGCAGGAGAAAGTGGTAGCCTATTTCAGCAAAGTTCTGTCGCGACCAGAGAGAAACTACTGTGTAACCAGACGGGAACTCCTTGCTCTGATACTAGCAACAAAACATTTCCATAAATACCTGTATGGACAGAGATTCATCCTGCTTACCGATCACGCCGCTTTAAAATGGTTGCTACAGTTCAAAAATCCTGAGGGGCAAGTAGCAAGATGGATCGAACGATTGCAGACTTACGACTTCGAAGTACAGCATCGCAAAAGAAGACTGCACTGCAATGCGGACGCGCTTTCCCGTAGACCATGTGAGCCCAGTTGCAAACATTGTGCGCGAAAAGAGGAAAAGGACGAAGGTATATCTGTCCAGAGAATAATGTGTTTTGCGAAGAAAATGGGAAATGCAGGATGGAAGATCCTTTAAGATGCAGCTTGTGGTTCCACGATCGAAAGTAGAGGAGATCCTACGAGAAATACATGCTGGAGTATCCGGTGGGTACTTGGGAATCAACAAAACACTCGAAAAGGTACGGGAACGCTTTTATTGGCTAAGCGCGAGAAACGATGTAGAGAGCTGGTGTCAAAAGTGCACAACATGCTCAGCTAGCAAGGGACCCAAAGTCAAAACACGAGGTAAAATGCACCAGTATAACGTGAGCGCCCCGTTTGAAAGAGTCGCCGTTGACATCACAGGCCCGTTCCCGGAAACTGAAAACGGTAGCCGTTACATCCTTGTTGTCATGGACTACTTCAGCAAGTGGCCGGAGGCTTTTGCGATACCCAATCAAGAAGCTAAGACCGTTGTCGAGCAGATAGTGGACCACTGGGTCTGCAGGTTCGGGGTTCCTATGGAATTACATTCCGACCAAGGGCGAAACTTCGAGTCGAAGGTATTCCAGGAAGTATGCGCATCACTCGGCTTAACGAAAACAAGGACAACACCTCTTCATCCACAGTCTGATGGAATGGTAGAACGATTTAACAAGACCTTGAAGGAACATCTGTCAAAAGTCGTGAACGAGAACCAACGGGACTGGGATCGGCGAATTCCTTTATTTCATATGGCCTACCGGAATGCGGTTCATAGTACAACTGGATACACTCCATCCGAAATTCTATTTGGACGAACTGCCCGGCTTCCAAGTGAGCTAAAATTCGGATTTCCTATTGAAGACCCAAAATGCGAAGAGAACTACGTGTTAGATCTTAGAGAAAGGATCAACGACATTCACCAGAGAACAAGAAACAACATAAAAATTGCGAGTGACCGCATGAAGACCAGATGTACACTGCAACGTGCTGCTGAGATACAACAATTTCGAATAAAATAATTATTTAAGAATTAATGACAATTATGATAAGTTTGATATGTTTCTGTATTTTGATTTCTGGAATTATGAAATGGTATGGTGAATTTTATTTATGAGGATTATCAGAGAATCAGACAAATGTTATAGAGTAACAACAATCGCCACAAGGAATATTTACAAAAACTTCTGTATTATCACAAGAGAGAATCGAGAAATAAGATTGATGGCAAAAAAAGAAGATGGCAAAATCCCGAATTTCAATATCCCAATATCCCGAGTTATTTCGTTGTAAACATCAGATTTGGGCTGAAATCCTAAATTCAATTTTTTTTATTTTGAATTTAACATTATTTTATTGGAGAACTAGGTATAACAAATGTTCGTCTACTTTTTGGGTTGTTTTAGGAAAACTGCAAAACTTTGAAGAGGGGGGATGATAACTCCCAGAAAATAATAAATTCGCTGAGAAGTAAAAGAACGCTTTGTGGATCAAAATAGGGAAACTTTTTAAACGTAAAAAAACTAAAATTTAACTAAACGAAATGGATCAATTAAGTGCAGATGAAATAAAAATTGTAATGGAAATCATTTTATTATGTCATTGTAAGGTCATTTTGTTATTTACTTTGGATTTAACTTTTCAATATTTTTGTTTAAATTATTCAAATTTTATATGTACTTTTGAGTTTGACAGAACTCACATTTCTCCCCCAAGATTTTTTTGGTTTAAAGTAGGGAATTAAGGGGAAATATTTTTCTCTCTCGCAACATCTCTCTTCTCACGACAACTCTCGAAAATGTAAGTAAACGAACAACATTTGTGTAAAATTGTGCAAAATATTCTGTTTTAGGAAGTAGACGAACAAAGCTGTTATATTTCCGGTTTCAAAAAGAAAAAAAACGTACGATTTTTCTTCTTTTCATTATCTCTGTTCATTTCTGAGAGCAAATGTTGCTGAACGGACTCATTTTGGGATATGTCATTTGTTCAAAAGTGTCGTGCCGAACCGAAGCCGACGAAGACGAAGAAAAGTTCCTTGTCGCGTTGCTCTTTGTAAAGATTGTATTGATTTTTGCTAGTCAAAAATTTAACTTATTTTATAATTTAAATCAATAAGTTTTTGCATTTCCCTAAAAAAACTTTAAATAAAGGTGAAAATATTTAAAACAAAAGTTAATAAACAGCCTTAAACTGCATTCCAATTTTCACAAGTTCATGGAAATGGATCGAAGTATGTTCGCCATCTTTGTTGTGGAGAAGAAAAAAAAATTAAAAAAGAATTTATTTAAAGAAATTGCTAATAATTAATTAATTAAACAATTTTATTAGGATCCAGGAGTATTGAGTCGCCTCGGCGACACAGAAGTCGCAGGGATCATAGGCGCTATAGTCGATCTCGTTCGAGATCAAGGTATGACTTTTTTCCAGATTTATAAATAAATTACCTGAGGAAACGTGATTTCGTGGAACAAAATAATAAAAAAGTCTTCTCCAATGTCTAAAAAACCAAATAAATTTAACTAAGTACCTTAATTCATGTTATAACTTAGAAATCGCAGCAGAGAACATGAACGCAGGCGTAGAACTAGGTCACCTCCCCCAATGCCACGTTCCCGTAGTCGAGAACGCTATTGTCGGCGAAGTCCCGAACATGATCTGTACCGAGAGCTAATATACGATGATTATCACCATCCGGACGAAAGAATGATGCACCATGGAGGTCGTATCGAACGCTTAGATGAAAATGACGCTCGCTATATGGAAGAAAGGTTCGAGGCTGAGCGATATGAAGAGCTTAGGGAAAGCGAATTCCGTGCGCATCGCAATGGTGCAGACATGGATCGGCATTTTGAAGAAAGACACAAATCACGTGAATATGAACGCGAGCGGGACAGGACAACTGAACGAGAAAGACGGTAATGCAATGAGGTTTTGATGGTTTTTAATAAACGACAAATATATTGATTTGTTTTATTAGGGAACATCGACATCGGCATAGCAAACGTTATCATTCGGCTGAAAGGGATGATAACAGCGATGGCTATGAAGGCTTTGGAATGAGCCATGATTTCGACTACAGACAGCAGTCCCCTAATAATACTATCATAGTGCGGGGACTTCCAGCACACATTACGGAAGCAGAGGTAATTTCCACTTTTTTTTTTTGATAAAATTTAAAATTAAAATTAAATTTATTGGGAACGGTTAGTACGTACGGTTGAACTTAAATTAAGGTCGCAGTTTTGTTTGTTGTAAAGAAAATGCTAGGGAAAACAGCTGGAAAAAACCACAGTCGTCCACGTTTATAATTAGTCCCATGTCCCATTTTGTCTGCTACTGGCCCACAGGAATTGAAAGCATCAGTTAATACTCGCTTAGTTCTGTCAACTAACCCAGGCACTAAAGAGAGTTCCTTATGTACTGGCCTGGGGGTTCCGCTGTTCCCCACAACATTGAAAATGTTGGAAAGAGCTTTACGAGAGTTTTTTTTAATTTTTTTTTTAATAACAAGCGCACCCAAAAGGATTTACTGTGCTACCCTTATATGTATATATATGTTTGGGAGGGACGGACAGAAGGTGTCGATTAACATTGGTTTTGAATACTTTCAAATTGAAATTAAAAAATAAATATAAATACATTTCTTGGCGCGACAGCTGCTTAAGGATCCAAGGTCTAGTGACTTATACTCTCAATCATACCGGTGTGTGAGCATTTCTTTCAAGACGAGTATTATGGGTGAAGCTTTTACGGGTATACCACACATTTTCAGGATCCCGACAACGGCGCCACATATCAGGTCGAACCGTTTAGATACGGTTACATCAAAGTACTTACTAAGGGGGCGCTATAGTTCGGGACCTCAACCAACATGCCTCTCTAGTCAGCTCGGTTTTTGGCTAGCTGCCTCCAGTTTCGCACTCCAAGTTGGTTGAGATCTTCCTCCACTTGAGCGCGCCACCTAAGGCGAGGTCTTCCTTGACTGCGTCTACCCTCTGGGATGGAATCGAAGATACTGCGAGCCGGAGCATTGTTGTCCATGCGCTCTACATGACCTAGCCATCTTAAAGGTGATATGCGTATATTTTTTTGACCAGGTCAATGTCGCTGTACAGCTCGAATAGTTCTTGGTTGAACCTATTCCTCCAAAGCCCGTTAACGCAGGCAGGGCCTTTTTGTGGACAGCAGGTACTTCGTTTTGGCCACATTGACTGCTAGTTCCATCTTAACCGCTTCAGCCTCAATGTTAGCAAACGCTCCAGTGACAGCTCGCCGAGTTCTGCTAATGATGTCTATGTCGTCAACGTATGCTAGCAATTGCACACAGACTTGAAAAAAAATTCTGCCAGTACAATTAACTTAAGAGTTTCATATAATTTTGTCAAATATTAAGTTGAAGAAACCGCACGATAGCACATCACCTTGCTGGAATCAAAAGCTTCTGTGATGTCAGTACCAACCTTGACGGAGCAGTGAGAGTTCTCTATCGTCGTCCTGCACAGTCGGACGAGTTTTATGGGGATGCCAAAACCAGACATGGCTCTGTATAGCTCATCTCTATAAATGCTAACGTACGTGGCCTTAAAATCGATAAAGAGGTGGTGGGTATCGATTTGGAATTCTTGGGTAGTTTCCAGGATCTGCCGTAGCGTGAACATTTGATCGATTGTGGACTTTCCTGGTCTGAAACCACACTGATAGGGGCCTATCAGGTTGCTGACCAATGGTTTCAGGCGTTCACGTAGTATGGCAGAGAGGATCATGTAGGCGATATTCAGGAGACGTATTCCTCTATAGTTGGCACAGTTTAGAGGGTCTCCTTTCTTGTGAATCGGGCAAACGATGCTTAAGTTCCATTCATCAGGCATACTTTCTTCTGACCAAACTTTAGAGATGAGTTGGTGTATGCACTCCACCAGGTCATCTCCGGCCGCTTTAAAAAGTTTGGGGTAGTCGGTTGGGCGGAAGTTTTGTCTGTCATAGTCCATGTTGAATGGTTCATTCTGCCTGACAGCGGGATTTTGGTCTTCTACTACGAGGTTTATATTCTTATCTCTACAGGCTTCTGTGCGGTTTTTTTTTCTTTTTACCTGTTGGTTATCTGATTGACGGTTCTTTGATCTGGGTGCCGCCAAATCCCATTGTGTATATCGAGATGAGGAAACCGTGTGTTTTTAATGGTGACGTTATGTGCCGCTGTGAAGTCAATTAGTCTAAGTCCGTTTCCAGACGTTGTGTGTTGTAGGCTATATTTTCCGACTGTTCTACCAAAAAATGTCCTCTTTAACTATTTTGCCGTAAAAATCGCCTAGTACGATCTTAACGTCGTATTTAGGGCATTGCTCATAGGTTTTGTCGAGGAGCTCGTAGAAGTCATCCTTGGTGGCGTCTTTTTTGTCCTCTGTGGGGGTATGAGCGCATATTAGGCTAATGTTGGCGAATTTAGCCTTGATACGGATTGTCACAAGTCGCTCACTTAGGTATCGAAGGCCCAAGACTTCTTGCCTAAGCTTACCGCTTATGACGAATCCGCACCCAAATAAACGCTGTGGTCTTCTTTAACAATCACCGTATTACACGTAGCAGTTTGTCATCCTCCTTTTGCCCGGTTTGCAAGTTCGACCATCTGTTGGCCGACATGTGCCCTGTTGGATGCCAAGACGAGGGAATTGCCTGCTCCTTAAGGTGCCAGTTATAGCCATCAGGAAAAAAAATTCAAATGGATACCTAATTATGTTTTCATATGATTTTAAACACAATTGGTATAATAATCGAAGGGAAATATTTGTTTAATTGAAAACTTTGTTGGAAAAAAACAGTGTTTTCCCTTCGATTAGTATAGTAATTATGTTCAAAATCATATGAAAACATAATTAAATATCCATTTGAATTTTTTTCCTGATACGTTTTCCTGATCGCTATAACTGGCACCTAACACCGTGTTTTTTCCGCCTCAAAATCGATAAGGTTGAGTCCGTTTTCGGAGATGATTTCGTGTAGGTACGATTATCTTCCTGAACACGTTTTCCTTCCTAATTTTTCCGTTAAAATCCTCCAATTTAGCCAAAAATTCGTCTAAATCGTTGGAGATATTTTCGATAAAAAACAAGATTTCCGTTAACGGTTATAAAGCGGGTACCGTTATTTTTTTTTAATTATACGTATACCACAGATAATAGAGTTACATAGATATTGCATCCTACCTTACCTTACTCAACCAACAAGCTTCTCCAGCCAGCTCGGTCCATAACGCGGAGCCGAAGTAGACAAAGTCCTTAACTACCTCAAAGTTATAGCTGTCTATCGTGATGTTTTGTCCAAGACGCTGATGACAGCATATACTTGGTTTTGCCCTCACTGCTAAACCCATCTTCGCCGCTTTTGACTAAGTACTCACAAAGGCGCTACTAACATCACGCTGTGTTTTTCCAATTATGTCAATATCGTCGGAGTATGCGAGTAATTGGACGGACTTTTGAAAGATGGTGCCTCTGGTGTTGGCGTGAGAGTTCTGCACTATTCTTTTAAGTATGATGTTAAAAAAGTCCCATGACAGTCCATCGCCTTGCCTAAAGACACTGATACCCCTGTAGTTGGTGCAGTTCAAAGGGTCTCCTTTTTTTAAGGATCGGGCAAAGTATGCTGAGATTCAATTCATCGGGCATGCTTTCTTCTAACCATATCTTGCTTATGAGTTAGTGCTTTTTTATAGCCAAGTCATCGCCTGCAGCTTTGAAGAGTTTGGCAGCTAGGCCATTAGCTCCGGCAGCTTTGTTGCTCTTAAGCTTAGATATAGCTAGCTTTAATTCACCCAGATGTGGTGGTTGGAATTGTTGGTCTTCTTCGCTCAGACAAAATGAACCATTCTGCCTGCCAGCGGAATTCGTTTCGTCATCGCCATTATACAGTCTGTAGAAATGGTTTTTCCATATTCTCAGCATCGACTGTGACTCCACTACGATGTTCCCTTGATCGTCTTTGCAAGCTCCAGTTCGAGCTCGGTAGCTTTGACATTTTTGTTTTTACCTTTTGGTAAAACTTTCGAACTTCATTCCTGCAGATATCGCATCCAGTACAAGAATTTTCAATAAATTTTTTTTTAGTTCAACTGTCAACGGTTAAGTAAAAACCTATTTTTTTCGCAAATGGTTTCAAGCATTTTTACGAATACGAACAAAAATCAGTGTATTTTTGTAGGTGCGGTGAACAAAACATTTAAATGGTGGGCGAAAAACGGTACCTCCCACAGGTCGGTTTCTTTTCTTCGACTTTCTGGAGGACTGATTAAGCGATAAAAATCTACTTTGATATTGAAGATGATGTACATCAAGCATGTCAAACTCACGCCGCATGCGGCCGACAACGGATAACTTTGCGGCCCAGGCCGCGTTATTTATAGTTTTGAGCTTTAGTTTATAATTTGTATTTTGAGTTTTCAGGTTTTCACACATTTTCAATTTTTGTTTTCCAAATGAAAAATACATCAGTGATGAATATGAAACAAACACAAATTATTTCGGTTTGCAGATTTTGAAGTCTTTATTTTCTTCGATTTTTTCGAAAAAAATATAGAATCAGAATCATATGCAAATGGACGTAATCGAAATCCGGTGTGACTCCGAATTAAGATATAAATTCGATGAAGCTGCAATGGCCGGATTTTACAAGTATTTGCCAGTCAGATTTGCGAACAATCGAAAATTGACATATGAAATCATTTGCCTGTTTTCTAGTAGGTATCTATAGGTGCAAGCAGTTATTTTCACTAATGAATGAGAATAACTCACCTGAAGATCCAGAATAACTGATACCTACACACCATATAGGTCTGTTATGAAAGTAATCACTGCGAAAAAGATTTTCCCCCAAGTAGAAAAGGTGGTAGTAGTGAAGAGATGTCAGGAAGTGTCAGGAAAAAAACGTTAATGTCACCATTGTATTTTGTTTTTCGAAATAAGTTTTTTTTATAAAAAAAAAATCATTTGTTTGCGGCTCATACAAAATTAATACTGCTGTTTTGGCCCCTGTTACACATTGAGTTTGACATGCTTGATGTACATAGTTAAAGTTATTTTGCATTGAGTTATTTTCGAATAAAGTCAATGCATATTTTAAAAACTGCTCCTTGCTTCTAAAGAAATAATTGGCGTTTAAATTTTTCCCCTGAAAACTATTTTACGTACATTTTTTGAACAATCGGCGTTCTCAAAAAATAAGTTTAACATTTACGCCTAATCCTCATTTGCTAAGCACGTCGTCAGGTCGATATTCTAGGGTGCTCTTCTACATCTTCGGCGACAACGGGGATATTCTCAGCAGATCGCTTGCTACGGGTCCAGCCACGACTAGCGACATCTCGTGTTGTCGCAGTCTCTTCAACGTGAGAAGCTAAACTCCGCAGTATTTGTCCAGTTGGTGCTGGTCAGCCGGTAAATCTACAAGGAACTTCACGCTGCGCCAATACCACTAACGAATTATTATTATTATACAAATAATTGTTATAACATTAAATGGAAACAATTATTCCGCGTTAATGGGGGCTCATTCATGTATTTTTCAGCTATTTAATTCACAAATGTCAAAATAGAATTGACATTTGCCGCTATTTGCAAAAGTTAGAGCATCTACCAGTAGGGTGATTTCTTTTGCCCAACATATAGTATCTTTTATTTTCTTCCTGGTTATCACCATAAGGTCACATCTTTCAAGATATAAATAAATAAATAGATTTATTTATCCTTAAGGAGCCTAGGCCTAGTGACTTATACTCTCAACCATTTCTGTGTGTGTGTTGTTAATCTGCAAGAATGGAAGTGACCTACAGTTTATCGCCAAGTCCGAACGGCTACATAAAATTCACTTTATCGAGACAAATTTTACTCTTGGAGGTTTTGTCCATTCCTCGCAAGAGGCAGTATCCTGCAAAAGAAGGTGGCTAGCGGGATACGAACCCGGGCTCATTTGCTTAGCACTCCGACCTCCGACACACTCTTTCGAGACATAGTAAATATTTCCTGCTTTTTTACTTGCGATTATAGGAACTATACGGCAAGTTTAGGATTCGTGAATATTAAAAAAATTGAGATAACAATCAAATATGGCATTACGATCATAGAGAAGTCTAAAAAAGTGATCGAGAAAAATGTCTGTGTCTGTCTGTCTGTCTGTCAGTATGTATAACGAGCTGCAGCCTAAACGGCTTAAGCGATTATCTTTAAACTTGGTGTGTGTGATTATTTTGGCATTCCCCAGAGAGGAAATTGAAAATTTATTTTTAGCCCTAAAAATAACGGTACCTGCCATATGATCGTTTAGGAAAATCTTATTCTTCTCGAAAACGGCTCCAACGATTTTTATCAATTTTTTTGAAATTTTTTTTGTTGGTATTGGCTATCATTTGGTTAGAACCACATATACGGGAAAAGTCTATTAACGGGACCTTTCATATAACGGTTTTTTTTTAAATTTTTGGCTTTCTCGGTTACGACTCTTTGGATTTCTGTCAAATTTCATATTTAAGAAGATCTAGGTAGCCGAATTAATTCTGCATATTAAAATTTTAAATAACTTTTTTTCTAATTAAAATTAATTTTTGATTTTTTTTTTGAAAAACCAATATTTTGAAAACCAATCAAAAAAAATATTTTAAATTTTATAATCACATGTATTTAAATAAATTCTAAAAAACTGCGTACCAAAATTTAAAAAAATATTTTTTTTTTCAAAAAAACAAAATAAAAACAGGATTTTATCAAAACCGGTCCTACTACTTTCTAAATACTTTTTCATAAATTCCTTATTATTCCTTATTTAGGACGTGTGATGGCGTACTTTATTTTTACTAAAAACCGTTGAGTTTTGTGGTTTTGATACTTTTTATAAGTTCAAACTGTGTTATTTTTAACGCAAATGTTACTTGTTTCTGCCAAAGATCTTGCTTTCCAATGTAATTAGGCACATAAGAACAAGTACGCGCGACCCAGTCGTGCCCATTTTTTTGTTTCTATTTCTTACGAGGTCCTCTTAAAAGAAGTGCAAGAAATTAAGCTAACAAGACTTAAATTAAATTGATAATGTCAATAAACTACCTTATAGTCTTATTTCTTGTGTACACTCTAGAGAAAAAGCAGTAGAGCTCTACTGAAAAAAATGTCTACGACGATTGTTTACATTACAATTACATTGAGCGCTCGAAAATATTTTTATTTAATTCAAAACGTTTGTGCGAGTTTGTTGAAAAAGTTGAATTAAAGAGTTTTCGACAAAAACAGTGGCTGCTGTTGTTTGTGGTTAAATATAGAAAAAAAAAACAAAAATATAATATACTACATAGTTTATCGATCGGTGTGGCTTGAAATGTCCCAAAAATCAGGGGCCCTATTCCTGAATACGATTCGAGTAAGTTTTCATGTGAGATCGACAAATTGGTATTCTCGAACACGACTCACTAATTATCGGTATTCCCCAACTCGAATGTCGAACGTCAAATGACACTCGAATGATACATACCTGTTCCTGAACTCGAAAGTGACGCTTTTTTCTGTGAGAAAGCATTCATGTTTAAAAAGTGTTCGAGAGCAGCAGTGATGGATGCAAAAATGTAGGTAAAAATAAAAAAAAGACTAATTTTCTAATTGTTACGAATAATGAAGTGTTTGAAACAAAATTTAAATATTTTTTTGGTGGTAGGTATTTGGCATAAACGACGATCTGGCGTTTGTTTTAAATTTGTGCTCCATTACTTGCAGCAAATATACATAAATTGTTTTATAAAACATCTCTGTACTTATCATATTAATTTTGTTTGCACTTTTACGATTTAAACTGATTAATTCACTATCAAATAACATTTAACGATTAGTTCTCAATTCAAAAGATTTTTTTTGTGAAACGTCAAGTGAAGTAAGCTACAATTCAAAGTGTGTGTTCAACATTTTCGGAGTCATGTTATGTTTTTGGCTCCCACTAGAGTTGTGGAATACCGATTCTTACTCGACTCGACTGTGAGCTCTCGAGTGACATCTCACTCGACTCGTATTCAGGAATAGGCCACCAGTTTTTAGCTCGAAGAGTTCAATCAACTTTGCACTTTTCTCCTTCGCAAAAAAAAAAAATCGGATGGAGTGTATCCATTTGGATTCACCGATCCTAATCCATTTGGTTCTCGTTTTCGACTTTCGACATACCAGTGTGCACAATATCTCGAATAGTCCCTAAAGTATGCAATGCAATTTCCAATGTCCTGAATATGATTTTTTTCTTTTTACAAATTCTCAAAACTCAAAACGTCGGTAACACAACCGATGGTACTACGATTATGTCGTTAGCCTCTTCAACAATAGCTTCTTGAATTATTAGCTTCAAATGTTTTCGTTTAGTTTCAAATATTATTTGCATTTGATCTGCAACATAGAGACCAACAATTTGGTGAGAGTCAGCTCGTGTTGACAAAATGCTCATCATTGCGTTGTTCATTATATTTTCGTTTTGAATAGGCTAGATCGATGCAGGTCAAAACGCAAACAAAAAATCAGAACTCAAGATCACCTTACTACCATCTCGAAATACCAAAATTTCATTGTTATATTGAAACTAACAATTAACCATATCATTTTGCCTGTTCCCATAATGCAAAATATCAGTTTAATTGTTGTGTAGAGCTCTACTCTCTATTCAGCTTGTTGAAAGAGCGTAGAGACGGTAGAGAACTCTACTGAATGTGCTTACATTACAAACAAATCTGGCATAAAAACTCTAGCGTAGAGTGATTGTAGAGCTCTACATCTACACTCTTGTTCTAACGAGTGTTTACATTTCTCTTGTTGAGATTTTTCTATAGCTCTACTTATTTTTCTCTACAGTAGTTATAAATTTATTTTAATACTTAACACAACTTTCTGCATATTTGTTTTTATCTTTTCAGATTTGCAGCGATTTATTGCAACACGGCCTGTGCGCCTCATCAATTCGTCTGATCCGGAAAAGAAAAACAGGTAGGCATGGTCGAAATAAATATTAAAATAAAATCAAAACCCCCCTTTTTCAAATACCCCTCCCCTATGTGTAGTCCCTGAAAATGATATGAATTCAATTATTGAAATTTCAAATTCAAATCAATGTACGTAAGTATACTGGCCCGTCAAAAATGTAAAACAAAACAAACAAAATTCTTCGTGTGTGTAAACTGTATGCAAATGCCTAATGCAATTGCAAACCGTTTATTAACGCGCTTTTTAATCAATGCGATCAAAGTATTGCAACAGGCATTTTACACGCCATGTCTGCTTCTGTTTTCAAAAAAATGAAAAAACGTGACTGAGCGTTGTCAGATTAAGTATTTACAAACCAAAATACCACTACAACAACCAAAATTTTCAACACTTTTGTTTTTAAATAAAATTTACAAGAATTTTGTGTTTGCTTCTATCTAAAATTTAGGTGCATCTCGAGGTTTTGCTTTCGTCGAGTTTAGAACCGTTGAAGAAGCCGTACGCTGGATGGATTTGAAGCAGGTATCACTTGAATCTGGTGCAGTTGTAAAAGATATTATTTTTTCTTATTTGTTCAACAAAATAACTTTATTTTTTGCTTAAATTAAATATTAAATTAAATTTTATTAAAGATACATAAATATATTTAAATTTAAAATCAAAGAAAAAAAGTAATTTTCCCAAATTTCGTACGTTAAATAAAAATGTTGGAATGCAACTGCTAAGCCAGATTATTGAAAAAAAAAGTAATAAAGTGCTGTATATTTTATGATAATATCAACAATGCTTGTTGAACGAGCTGCTTAAAAAGCCAATTTTGGAATGATACATGCAATGAGACTAGAATCAATATTTGACGGCGGTGACTGTGTAGTCAGAAAACTTCTTTCAGAACAATCGCTGACATTTTTCCTTTTCCATGTTTTTCTAGGGCATACTGATACTGCAGGACCACCATCGTGCTGTCATTCACTACTCAAAGGACCCGCTTAGCAAAGACAAAGCTGCTTCTGACTGGTATTGTGCAAAGGTACGGTGTTTTGTTTTTGTTCTCCACATAGTTTTATTTCAAAATATCAAAATTTCTTTCAGTGTGGTGTTTTCAACTTCAAAAGACGTGAAAAATGCTTTAAATGCTGCGCATCCCGAGAAGAAAGTGAAAAAGGTGGCGAAGGCAGCGATGAAATTAGCAACATTCTAACTAAAAGTATAAAAACGCTACTAACATTTAGCATCTCTATATACAGTTAAACAAAATTAAAAATAAATATAAAATCAATTTTTTCTATCTGGGCAATTGTTGCAATTGAATTGTGTTGACAACCTGATCATCTTACTTGACAAACATGAAGAAATAATGCTACGCAATTTGGACGTCCTAACCAATGAGGAAGGAGTTCTAACAGTGATGCAAGAAGTTGTTCCCACCCTGGTGTCGAAAATTTCCAAAATACTAGTTTGTCGTGATCCCCTTACACAGACATCACGTGGCATTTGTTATCTAAATTTTGATAATCTGGTCGATTCGATGAATACTCATAACGCACTGAACGCATTAGAGCCACCATTGAAAATCGATGGCCGGGAGGGTAACATTATTTTGAGTTCATAGCTTTGTTTACATTAATATGGTTTTTTTTTTTTTTTAGTTTTGATATCGTATTGTGTGGATTCAGAAAATCGCCATATAGATCGGAGCTCGGGTAGCATCAAAGCTTCTCAAGATATGAGCGGTGCTGGAAATGCCAACTCCAACACGTATCAGTATACAATAGCCGATGTACCTCGGTTGGCTGAGTATAGTGCCTCCTTGTATGCGTCGACGCCAGCCGAACAGGAACATTATCTCAAATACTACACACAGTACTACATGACGGAAATATCAAAAGGACAGTTTACAAACCTTCCGTCGGTGAATCAACTAGGGGAATCTGCCAATTCGGGTGCAGCAGTAGCGTTGTCTGCCATACAACGAAAGCAGAATAAGATGAAGAGTATTGAGACAACAGCCACTCAAGCAGCTGCCGCTGCGGCTGCTGCTGCTGCAGCAGCTAAAGCTGCCATAGCAGCTGCCACTGTAGTTCCACCTAAAGGCAATGATGGCAAAGAATATCGTAAGGCATTTTATTTAATTCGGAGAAAATAATGTTGATTTTTTGTAATTTATTTTAGCCACGCCCGACGTATCGTTGTATCAGTACGACGAAACATCAGGATATTACTATGACCCTAGTACGGGTTTGTATTATGATGCCCATTCGCAATACTACTACAACAATGAAACGGGGGCATACCTTTATTGGGATCAGCGAAAGAGCACATATACATTGGCAACAGCAGCTGCCGCTCAAGCAGCTGTACAAAATGCCTTAGAAGAAACAGCTGTAACTGCACCAGCAAAGTCTGAGGGTGAGGAAACCAAAAAGGAAAGTAAACGGGACAAGCCCGACAAGGTAAAAGTTGCAAAGAAAATTGTCAAAGACATGGAAAAATGGGCAAAGCAACTCAATCAGAAGAAAGACATGGTTTTCGTTGCTGCCCCACAACCAGTTTTACCGCAAAAAACTGATGAACCAGTAGCAAAACCACTGAACAGTGGCTATGCTGATTTAGGTTTCTCCATTTTGGAAAAGAAAGAACGTCAAAAGATTACAGAATATGCCAGTCCAAGTATAAGTAAGTTGGTGCCTTCATATGCGTCTGATTCGGACGAACACGAAGATCACTCACAGCATCAACAGTATCAGCAACAGCAACAGCAGCAACAACAGCCGCAGGCACATGTTGAAAGCGAAAAAGACTATGTAGACTTCCAGAAGCTTACCTGTTTGTTGTGCAAGAGAGCCTTCCAATCGCTAGATATTCTTACCAAGCATTTGAAAATGTCCAACTTACACAAGGAGAATCTGCAGAAATACAATTTAGCGCGCGGTGTGACGGATGCTGATGAACAAAATGCGTTATCGTAATTATTATTTTTTATTTTATTTTTTCGCAAACAAATTATTATTTTTCAATTTCAGATATCGCGACCGAGCCAAAGAGAGACGTTTGAAATATGGTGAAAGTGATCCACCTCCCCCGAATCGCAGTAAAGAGCGCTTCGAGAATGAATTAAAAAATATAACAAAATCTAGTAAAAGTAATAGACAGCAGAACGTACCTGCCATGCCAATAGGTGAGAACAACGTTGGTAATCGGCTTCTTCAAAAAATGGGTTGGTCGGAGGGCCAAGGTCTAGGAAGGAAAAACCAGGGACGGACAAATATAATTGAGGTGAGTTTTTATCGAAAAATTGTGATTTATAAGACAAAATTTACCTATTTTTTCTTTCACTCATTTAGGCTGATGGACGGCCATCAACAGCAGGATTAGGAACGAAAGGAGGATCATTTGCGCCTGGTGATGATTATAAATCATACATAAAACGTATGATGAAAACGAGGTACGAACAGGCAGAAATTAAATAAGGTTTATGCGCATGTTAGGAGTTGTGGTTATTGGAATCAATTTTGCTGTTATTTTGATTCAGCTTTCCATAATTATTTTTATTAAGACTTGTGAATACAAATAATTTAGATTTATTGATAAAAATAAACTTTTTGAATATTATTTAAGAATTGCAATCGTGGTCTTTTTGAATTCTCCTTGGCTACATCGAAATTACTGCTCTTTAGTAAAGGGATGATAGGTTGTTTGCCTTTCACCCTTAAGATTATGGATTTTAATAAGCTATCTCCATTTCAAAGCTCTCATATGGTTGCCGTAATGAGCATTATAAAATATATGGTCACATGAAGCTCTAAGAAAGCTTCAATTCTGAAGCTTCATATCAAAATCCAAAGAAAAAGGTATAATTTCCATCAACGACGTAAAACATAAAATTACGACCATAGAGAAGCCTAAAAAAGTTGGTGATAAGAATGCCTGTCTGTCAGTCTGTCTCTCTGTATGTATGTAGGTAAATACAAGGTGGGCAAAAAGAAATCACCCTATTGGAAAGATGCTCTCATTTCCACCTCAGCGGGTACGGTACGTGAACAAGCAAAACTATCGCTTCTAGGGCACCGAAAATCCACGAATAATGCGCGAGGAGCCATTACGACCGCTCAAAGTTACTGCATGGTGCGCTGTTCACGCTGGAGGAGTCATCGGGTCATTCTTTTTCGAGAACGCCGCTGGTCAAACGACAACGGTAGACGGTGCGCGCTATAGGGCCATGTTAACCGAGTTTTTTCTACCGCAATTAGACGAATTAGGACTGGAGGATATGTGGTTCCAACAGGACGGAGCTACGGCACACACTGCGCGAGCCACAACCGATATTCTGAAGGCGGCGTTCCCGGGTCGCCTCATCTCTCGTTTTGGCGATTTGCACTGGCCCGCAAGATCGCCTGATTTAACCGTTCCAGACTTTTTTTTGTGGGGTTTTTTGAAGTCCCGTGTTTACGTGAACAAGCCCGAGACTCTGGAAGCCCTCAAGGGCAACATTCGACACGAGTGCTAGAATCTGTCGCCCGAAGTTCTCACTGAAGTGATGAAAAATGCCCGTGTATGGCAATCAATTGTGACGGCACCTATTTGGCCGATACCATCTTCTGGACTTGACCAATACAATTCTAAAGGTTCAAATAAACATAATCAAAAAACAGAATCGAAGTTTTTTATTTAGAAAAAGAGCCAAACAACATCGGATGGATGACTCCTTTTGGCCCACCCTGTATAACGATCTGCAGTCTAAACGGCTTAAGCGATTACCTTGAAGTTTGGTGTGTGGTTCTTTTGGCAGAAGGGTTTTTGAAATTTTATTTTTAGGGCTAAAAATAACGGTACCTATCATATAACCGTTAAGGAAGAGCTTTTTTTCTCGAAAACGACTCGAACGATTTTGATGAACATTTTTGAAAATATTTTTGTAGGTTTCATTTCATTAAAACCAAATTTACGTTTTCTTTTTTTAATTTTCGATTTTTTCGGTGACGGCTCATTGGATAGTTAAAAACACTTAGCACGACAAATTTATACTGCATACCAAAATTTTGAATTACTTTTTTTTTTTGTATTTATAATAATTTTTTTATTTCTTTTTGTGAATTATCAATATTTTTAAAACTACTCAATAAATTTAAATTAAGATTTTATATTCAGGTGTATATTAATAAACTCGATAAAGAAAAGATTTTTTTTTCAAAAACTAAAAAAAAAGAATTGTACGACTGGATCGGATCGCACGTACTTGCTTATAAGTCCGATCACATTGTAGAATAAAATTTAAGAAAATTAAAGTGAACATCAAAGCATTTATTCGATTTTTGTGAGTTTTGATTGTTGGAATAAAGTACGTTGAATTGTATTGGGTGAAATAATTTAAACGCCATTTTAAGAAATGTAAAAAAGTGAATATTTTTTTTCAAAATCGTAGGAGTGGTTTTTAAATAAAACGGTTTTTTTTCAACAACTATTAAAAAAAAAAAAAAAAATAATAATTTAAGAATACAAACTTAAGCACAAAAATAATATACATTTAGAAACGTAATTAAAAAAAAAATCAGAAATAATAGAATAAATGCATTCCCAATAAAAACAGTGTAATAGCTTTAACAGTAAAAGAAAGAACATTAACAACATAAAAAGAATGAAAACAATTTGATAATTGGTTAGCCTTATACATTATATTAATTTTTTTATTAAGTAAGCTTAAAATTATTATATATTTAAACTTGTATTAGTTTATAAGATATTGTATCTTAAAATGCAAGTGTGCAAATAAAACAACAAACAAACAAACAAAAATTACTTAGGCTATCTACATCTTGAATATCAATTTTGATAGTAATCGGATCACCGGTTTTCGAGAAAGTCGAAGAAAAAAAAACACCGGTTCTATGGGTGGTACCGTTTTTAACCCACCATATTAAATTTTTTTCACCAAAATATAATGCTTATCTACAGTAGTACACTGATTTTTTTTCAGAAAAATTGTTGGAGCGGTTTTCGAGAAAAAATAAGCTTTTACATAACGGTTATATGACAGGTACCGTAATTTTTTAGCTAAAAAAAATTGTAGAATTTCAAAATAACCTTAAGTTCTAAATTTGAAGACAAAAATCCCAACCGATAGGCTACAGTCCACAATACATCCGTACAGACAGACAGACACACAGAGAGACAAACGGACAGAATTTTGTCAGTAAGTCAAATATGTTTCTCTATCATCGTATTTCCATGTTTGATTATCTAAACATTTTTTTTTGCACGAATGCATAACTTGCATTATAGTACCTATGATCGCAAGTAAAAAAGAGTTGGTTGTCTGCATCGTTGGTTTACGGACGATAATTTTCCGTGATAACGTAATAAGAAAACATTGATGGCAGCAACACCAACATACAGCCCGTAAACTCACACCCACAAACCCTCTCGTTAAGTCCACACACACACACACACCAATATCTACATCTACTTTCTACTTTTACAAAACTCCGCCTATTTTGTATTTCTTTTTCTCTTGTACTTTTTAAATATGAGTGGAACTATTTTGGGAATTTTGCGTCTGTTCTTTTGGATGTTTGCCTGATGCTCATAATACGTTTGCGATCGAGCTCGAATCACAAATGATGCTCCGATTCCACAAAAAGTTGACGTTTTGTATTTCTCCCATTGTATTGTAAAGGGTATTTTTTTTTAGACATGTGGTTTTCAAGAAGAAATAAAACGCATATAATTTAATGTTATGTCCAAGAATTTATTTTTATTATAAAGATAAGGGTTTGCCATTTCGTCTTAAAAATGATTTGAGGCAAGAGGCCGCCGCTGCTGACACGAATAATTTGCAGCCGAGAGTCAATTTTCCCAATTTTGTGAAAATCGGGATCGGTGGCCCTACTTCTGCATGGGCACAGCTCCAATTGTTGCGCGCGATGGCTGATGGACTCATTCGGGTCTTCTTCGATACTCTGCTCCACGGAATCGAACCATTATTTTAGTAATAAATTTGCACGATTTGCAAACTTTGTTCAGGAGTAAGTCTATTCACTATGAAATGGCAAACCAAACTGAGCATAAATCAAGTGACAGCTGTCGAAAAGACGTGTTGCCAGACACGTCAAAAATAAACAATTAATTGAAAAAAGAATCCATAATCCGAAACGAGTTTATGAATGATCAATGACTTACACAGTACATGTACTAAGACATGACTGTAACTGCACCCATTGAATGAGTTTCTTAAATAATGCATGAGAAAAGAAATTCGATTGCCCTAGTGCAGATTTTCGAATTTTATGCAAAATTCCGCAATCTTTTGATAATACTGAAAAAAAAAATGTTCCACATACGCCCTGTTGACCGCTGAAATTAAAAAAAATTAATACAAATTATATTTCGTTTTCTTTTTTTTTTCATATATGTATGTACCTCACGGCGAGGTGCAATAATTTCAATACACCAATAAGTCAGCCAAATAATAATTGTAAATAAAAGCCATGGAAAAAAGACGAAGCATTATATATCAAGGTAAAAAAACTGTAAATTAATAAAATACCTTAAATTAATGCATACTTCGGGGCAAAATCTCAAAAAGTGTTCCCCACTAATGCAACTAAAAAGCTACAAAAATGTATCTTCCCTCACGAACACCATCTGCGATCTGTCAAATGACTCACGATCACGAATGAGTTTCCATATGCAAGTGTAAACACAAAAGCTAAACACACAACCACAAAATAGTGCGTAATCTCTGTCAGTATCTACAATACGCACAATACCAGTTCGATTATATTTGTTTTTGTATCTTTATTTTTAAGTGAACCTCAAAAATTAAATTCCCATCATTCAGTTCAAGTAGTTCAATTTCGGCAGCTGTAGAGTTGATATCGCGCTGTGTAAATATCAACACCCGCATTCACTATCCCTGTCTTACGGTCGATCGTTTCGGCAGCGCCCTTTTGTTTTGGGTAATGCTAAATTAAATAAATAATTTTTTTTTTAATAAATTATTTCTTTTTTCAAACAAATCTTCGAAACCGAAAAAAAAACTGATTCGATACAAATTCTTTGTCGTTTCTTGTGCAATTCGATGATTAATATTTCTATTTTTTGATAAAACTTCTCGAAAAAGATACAAATGTATCTGTTCTTTGGTTTTTTACTGTGAGTGGGCAGCAAACAAGTGGACTTCGCTGATATAACATTATAATTATTACATATTTTTATTTATTACTATTTTTATTTAAATATTCTTTGCCATCATCAACCTTTGGTGTGTATTAGTGTAGAAAATAAAAGCAAAGAATTTTTTTTTTTTTGATTCATTTTATTTTGGTTTTTGTGCTTTTTTGTTGTATTTTTAAATTATGACACATGTATTCGGTTGGTGTAGTGTGGCGGTAACTCAACTGACACAATCGGTGATGTCGTGTTGGTTTATACCAGCCGAGTATCTTGGGCGATTTTGAGTTGCGTTTTTGTTGATGATTGGTATGTTAATACGGAAAATTTCATTTGCTTTGGTCTTTCATTCAACATTTTGGAAATTAATTCCTTTTTTTTTGTCGGTCTTCGCGATTGTCTGTTTGATCGGTGATCTTCGACTGTAAAAAATATTTTTTTTTTCAAAATTGCCAATGACAGTTGACAGTTGTTAATGAAAAAAAGACGTTCTCTCAAGATCACCTTTTTGATTATTTTGTCGAAGTGAGGTCGTTTTTGTGCAAATATTATTATTTTTTTTTGTGTGGATGACAACTTACACACAAATCACTTTATCGGGGACCCTGAATCTTACTTGTTCCTCCAAATACCTTGACTTCATTTCGATGTGAAATTTGTGGACAGAGACTGCCCATGCCCATTGATTGTGGACTGATTAAGTGTTGTGGATTTTTAGTTGAAGTGTTGCTTTTTTTCATAAAATAAATTTCAATATTTCCAAAATAAATAAATAAAATTAAATTTATAGTGAATTTTTGTCTTGACATCATAGTCGGCCTTGCGTGTAGGCGATAGCGTATACCTCTCTCTCTCTACAAGTCTTGTGGCTGATTTTCTCTCTCGAATTTAAATTTCCGATTTTTTATATTTGGATTTATCGTAATCAAGGAAAAGAAAATTCGAAGGTTAGTATAAAGGATTATTTTATTTTTTTTTAATTTTAAGCACATTTTAATTAATATTTATTTAACTTTATGCAAGTTACGAAAGATAAGAAATTCTCTTTAAAATTGCTTTATGATGTTATTTATTACTTAACCATAATAAAACACATTATTTCTTCAGGTTTTTTTAAATTGATTGTATACATTTAATTGATCATTGTGAATTAAATGATGAATTCATGACCTGTTGAATTGTTTGACTTTGTAATCGAGTCAAAGATTTATAATGAACTTTTGCTTATTCAAATTAACCATAGAGGTCGCTGAACCCTTTTATAAGAATGACTTCCTGGTGGTTAAAATTATTGTTTAGTGTGGGTGTTAGAACAAGTTCTAAAATTTGTCCATGTTGAGTAGGTATGTTCAGAGGCTTAAAGCCTGCTTTGTGCAGATTGTAACCCTTAAAAGGAATAATAATTGATTTCTTATACATTTATAATGTGCTTGCAGTAAATACTATAGGTCTATATGTATGTATATCAATAAATTAATTTAAGGAATATAGTTACAGTTATAGTTATATTTTTTATGTAAAACCTGCCGAAATGAGGCGTTTTTGTGCGATATTTGGTTGTACAGCAGTGAATTAGGAATAAGATATCTTATGATATTATCTATACACATACATAAATAAAAATGAAGTGTCTGTTTTTATATCAAAATAACAGCTTTTTATGCATATGAAAGTATATATCTTACTTATAACAAAAACTCACTTTCTGTCCAATCTTGGCTAATCTCGGCAACGGCTGCACCGATTTTTACGGGCTTTCACTGGTAGATTTCTGATGTTCTAGGGAGTAACTTAAACCTTAAATTACCCACTAGGTGGCGCTGCGGTGGTATTGTTTTTAGAAAATTCTAATTTATGGACCGATTTTGACAAGATTTTCACAGACAGAAAGCTGATATTGTAAGGATTAAGTAAGGCTATTTTAATTACCCATAGGTGGTGCTGGAATCGTTATTTTTTTGAAAATTCTTATATTTTTACAGGCGGATAGCTGATGTTGTAAGATGTAACTAAGGCTATTTTAATCACCCGTTGTGCCACTGGGGTCGTTTCAAAAGCAGATAGTTTATTTTTTACGGCTGTTTTGGTTACTAGGTGGCACCACGCCCGCCGGGTTGATTTTTCGAAAATGTATGGTATACCCGAGCAACGCCGGGTGGCTAAGCTAGCAGTAAAATAAAAACAAGAAAATTGTTATATATATTGTTTTTATAAATACTTTACTAAAAGTGGTAAACAAAAATTAATTCCTTGAACAAGAGTTCATGAATAATAAATGGGAGAATACTCGATGACAGGCTGAGAGTTAAATAACGAATGAGAATGGCAATACACAAAATTATGCGAAATGGTTGCTTGCAGAATGCAGATGCAGATTGTTTTGTTAGATGTCACACTCTAGTGGTCGATATTTGGTGCTCTGTTTAAATAATTAGAATTTTTTAATTTGAATATTTGAAATAACTAACAGCTTGGTTTTGTAGATTCTGGATGTTTGAAAAGTGAAAAGCAATTACAAATGGATTTTTGACGTGATAACGTCTTATAAATCGATGACGGGCTACACGTACGAAATAACATGACTCATGCTGATAAGACTCATCACTCATGCTAACCGCAATAATGTGGTTCTTTCAACTAAAATCGATCGCAAACGTATTCTGATGTGTGTGTATGTATGTCGAGTATGTACTTCTAAACCGCCCAACGGATTATAATGAAATTTACAGGCTAGGTAAATATAGTTTTGTCCATAGTTTTGTCCTGTTCCTGTGTTTGGGCCCGCTAGCATAATTTTCGCATTTCACATTAAAACATGTTTTTTCTAGGGCGTAGTAACGCGCGTCGGGTACCGCTAGTTAAATATAAAAGTGGTGCCGATTGGTACTAGGTTGTTGCTACAATAGTATTTTTGGTACTAGATTTTTAGTACTTAGCACTAGAATTTAGTACTACTGTATATTTGGTACTATATTAAGTACTATATTTATTACTTAGTACTTAATTTAGTACTAGATATGATAAGAGTTTTTTTCAATTAACGTGCGCACAAGGGACTATTTGTTTTCATATTAATGTATGTAAATACACGGCGCGAACATAAGAAAAATAGGGAGGGGAAGGACAGAAGGTGTCGATTAACATTGGTTTTGAATATTTGCAAATCAAAATAGCAAGGAAAAATATCGCCGTGTTGTTCGGCTAAAAAAAGAATCCCTATATTTCACGGTACGTCCGAAATTGGGTTCAAGGGTGAACTGATGGGCATTTCTTGCGAGACGAGTATTATGGGAGAAACTTTTTTTATAAAATAAACGATAACATAAGGAAAGACATGAAACATTGCGTCGGTGTTCGAGAGGGGCAATTGTTTCAGCGGCAGTTCTATTTCCTATCAATCTTAACGCTCGATTTTGTATTCTATCAAGCAGGTGAAGCGATGTTTGCGAAGCACCTGCCCAGAGGTGGGAGTTATACTCGAGATTAGGGCGTATAAACGCTTTATAAATTGTAGCCACATCAAATGGGGAAAAATACTTTTTACACCGATATAGAAAACCTAAGCATTTAACAGAATTTTAAGCGATTTCAAATATATGGTTGTTCCAACGGAGGTTGTCGTTGACACACATACCGAGCACCGAGAGCTTTTCGGTTTCTTCGATGTAAGTGCCATTCATGGACAATGGCATTGGGGGTATGTTTAGTTTTAGTGCTAAGGGTCGGTATAAGTATTGCGAACAGAGCGTGAATTTCGGACGATTTGTAGACCTTCTTCTGGTTTAAGTATTTGCATAGTGATTTGGAAAAGTATGCTGAAAAAAAGTCACTTTATACTTCAGTAGTGTGACAGTTTAACAGAACAATGCTGTCGATAAGATCACAGTTTAATGAGCTCACCATAGGTACACTTACGTTGGAGAACCACATCCCAAGAACAAGGTTAAGAATCTGTCAACGGATATAACAAGCTAAGAATATTGTCCTCGGCAAAAAAAAAACTATTGAATTAATTGTTTCAGACAAGAGGTCGCCGCCCGCCAGTCGTTAAAATATATTAGGAAAAAGAGTCGGAGACAAAACAGAGCCCTGAGGCACACAAGCAATACACAACTTATATTGAGTGGCTCAAAATGAAATTATTAATAGAACAAACCAGATTTTATTGAGTCGAAAGGCACGCATTTGCAATAAAAGAGAACAAAAGAAAGGGTATTTTTTTTAGACGTGTGGTTTTCAATCTGCCAATACTTTTTTCGGAGTTTGTCTTTTTGACAGCTGTCACTTGATTTACGATCAATTTGGTTTACCATATTGATCATAAATAGACTGACAACATTCGCCATGTTATTGCCGATATACGGCCACAAATGATGGAAAAAGTCATCAAAATTTAGACCTTTTTTTAGTGTTTTTTTTGTGTTTTTTATACAGGTATAAAACTTTAAGTTGGTAACACTATTTTAACTGGTGGTCTTTTTGACAGCTTAAACTGGGTTTGATATTTCAACATGAATAGACTGACAACATTCGCCACATTATTGCTGACATACGGCCCAATTCTTGCAAAAAGTGGTCGAAAATTGGGCCTTTTGGCCCAGCCCCAGTAGCCTCTTGCCCGAAATCATTTTTAAAACATAATGGAAAACCCTTATCTTTTTAATAAAGCTAAATTCTTGGCCATAACATTGAATTAAATGCGTTTTATTACTTTTTTAAAACCACACTTCTAAACAAAACACCCTTTACAATTTGTCTATTTAGCTGGATCGAAAGTAAGAGACAAGTCTAGGCGTTTTAATACACATTAAAGAAAACTATCCCGTTACCAAAAATTTTGTGGAAAACTTTATGAGAGCCTAAATGGAAAGACTTTTATAATGAAAATGACATTAAAGAAGCTGTAATATTTGTGTTAAACATTTTCCGGATTATTTTCTTAGTTCATTATTTGTGAGATATTATTTCCACTTATACTCCTTAAAATTTTGCAAAAATACAAACTTTCAGATGCAAAACTACTTCGTATCTATGTATATCTATCTATAGATTTTAAATGTTTAACTTTAATTAAATAAAGCTTAAATAAACAAAGGTTGAGATACAAAGAATTATCAAACTAACTCTCTGTAATTCCTACAACAGTTTTAATGTTATGTTTGATTGTTATCTTCAACCCGATTTACAACAAAACAAAACTTTTTCAAACTTATTTTAATTATGTAGTTACTGACAAAAAAATCACTTGTGTAGGCGGCAAACAAACAATTTGTTTTATGAATGTAATTAAATTTTACAACCACGTAAAATTTCCATATAAGCCACGAAGTTATTTAAAATTTTGGTCGACAATAGAATTGAAATTATCTTGGTACACACCAACTTGCCAATTTAATTCCAATCGAAAAAGACATAAGCATAATAAATTTCAAAACCAAACATTGTGTTTTGTATTCCCTGCAAGGGGGTGGTAGAACCAGAACATTTCTTATTTCATTAAAAAAAATTTAAATAATTACTGATGCCCAAGACGATAATAAAATAATTCTTGAGATACTCTTGATGACGACAATTTACAAAAATAAACTAAATAATTTATTCAATACAGGTTTCGCGGCAGTCGCAACATACTGTCAGTCTCCGAACATTGTTGTGTATCTTTTTACCACTTCCGACCATGGATGGTAGTATTACTCATCGGTTACCTTTTGGAAGCACAATTTGCTATTCATTTATCTCTTTTCAGACCAAAAGGTGATGCGTTATGGTATTCTGAGAAAAGAAACAAAAAAAACAAAATAGTTTGTTTTATACATTTCAATTTTCAACCTAAAGATACCCACAAGTTTTTTTGTATCCATCAATCTATATTTAGCAAATGAATAAACATAAATTCAGTTATAGCTCCGAACTACCCACGGAACCACCTCGGATTCGGAAAGATATGTTTGGATAAAAAGCAATTGAACTCTTTGGAAATATTGAGTAAAACATATATACACATAAGCATTTAATCGAAAGCAGTTCTTTTCAGAGTTTCAGATACAATAATTCAGGTGAAGGTGGATGAAGTATCTTTTTCCATTTCTGGTGCTTTTCAAACGAGAGTTAATATATTCACACACCGTTTATGAATGGGGGAATTCGAATATTTGCTAAGACAAAAGAAACATATGATTAATGTATGTTTTATTTGCGGAATAGGTAACGGCTAACGGCTATAATGGCCACTAATGGGTTTGTAGAAGATACTAAAGGTTTGTACTGCAAACTTTAGCTGCAGAGTGGAATTAAGGATTCATATCCTTCCAACCCATGAAGGATCCAAACCTGAGATAATGCAGCCTTCCAATGGGTACGGTCTCTGCTTGCTTATCAGTCGTCGAGACCAAGCGCTCTTGCATCCGTAAACGCTAAGTTCCTTAAGCGGAATTCGGTCTTCCTGATTGCCTCGAAGCTGATGGCAAGGATTTGGAAATATTATGGGCTGGAGCGCTGTTGTCAATTTTCAAGCTGTAAGCCAACGTAGTCGATATGTCTTTTTGGACTTTATCCATATCTTGGTACAGCTCGTATAACTCACGATTGAATCTTCTCTCTATTCTTCCCATTCGCATATAGGACATCAACCGAAGAATTTGTCTCTCAAAAGTAACCAGTCAATTGTCAATTCTCCTTTTTACTTGCGATTATAGGTACTATAATGCAAGTTATGCATTCGTGCAGATTAAAAATTTTGAGATAACAATCAAACATGACATTACGTTGATAGAGAAACAAATTTGAGTTACTGGCAAAATTCTGTCCGTCTGTCTGTCTGTCTGTCTGTCTGTACGGATGTATTTTGGACTGCAGCCTAAACGGTTGGGCCAATCGTCTTCAAATTTTGAACTTAAGGTTCTTTTGTCATTCTACAGAGGGCTTTTTTCAATTTTTTTCTTAGCTCAAAAATTAACTGTACCTGTCATATAACCGTTATGTAAAAGCTTATTTTTCTCGAAAACGGCTCCAAGAATTTTTATAAAAAAAAATTAATATGGTGGGCTAAAACAGGTACCTCCCATAGGACCGGTTTTTTTTTCTTCGACTTTTTCGAAAACTGGTGATCCGATTACAATCAAAATTGATATTCAAGAAGATGTAGGTAGCTTGAGATTTTGCATTAATTTTTTTTCGAAAACTTTTTTTTGTTTTTTTTTTTTTAATTTTGTTTTTAAATGTACGTTATTTTTGTGTTTAAGTTTGTATTCTTGAATTATTTTTTTTAATTTTTTAAAAAAAAGTTGTTAAAAAAACCGTTTTATTTAAAAACGGCTCTAACGATTTTGAAAAAAAACTCACACTTTTTCACATTTTTTTAAAGAAATAAAATGGCGTTTATTTTTTTCCGCTGAAAACTAATTTACGTACTTTTTTCAAACAATCAAAAGTCAGAAAAATCGAATATAAACTTTGAAGTTCCCTTAATATTTTTCAAATTTTATTTCAAGCTGTGACCGCACATAAGAGCAAGTACGTGCGATCCAGTCGTGCAATTTATTTACCTATCGTCCAGTACTCGGCAATAGAGACTAGAGACAGGTACAAATAGCGACAGCGAACACTTTGTTTTTCGAGTAAGGAGATTTGAACCAATTTGTTTGGCCAAACCGAAGTAGCAGCGGTTTGGTAGGGTAATTTTTCGTCAAATTTCATTTAAATCTTTAAAAACTGATGTTTGCTCCGAGGCAAGTAAACTTCTTGTTAATCTCAAAATTATTGCAGCCAATGAGTTTCGAATGTTTATCAATAGCTGTTTACGTTTCTAGTACAGGCCTTAGCCAGCTTACCCGAATTTTACAAGGTGAAATGCAGACAGCTATTTCAGTATAACGAGTTTTGCCAAAAAAAAGCTCTTATTTACTCTTGAAGTTCGTTTGTCTTTTATAGGATTTGTCCCACTGTGAAGATTTGGCATCTGCTTGGCAATGTTTCAAATATAGTGAGCGGTTTTAGGAGATTCTATAAGATATCTGAGCTGTCGATGTTTTTGTTTTTCAACGCAGAATTTTTTCTCTTTCTCGGTTCTCCTCTCTTGTATGGTCCTGAACTAATAAAATGTCAAAACTATAAGGTTTTTTTAAGGACTTGACAACTTTTTTTTTGAATAAAACGCAAACCATTTAAGATATTTCAAACATTTTACTTTCGGCTTGAAGTACAATCAAAACATTTATGAATAAAACTCGACTTCGTTCATATGGCCGCACGTTTGCAGCGGTCGATTCGTTGGACCCAATTTTCGATGACTCTGTTATTTCACGTTCAATGTTAACTCTGAGCACTTCCAACGTCGCGGCTAGTTGGCATAAACCAATGACTTAACGTTACCCTAAAGAAAATAGTCTAAAGGTGTTAAATCGCATGAACGAGGCGGCCAATGGACTGGTCCATTTCTTGAGATAACACGAAATCGATTGTAAGGTGTGCTGTGTGGCTTGTGGCACCATCCTGTTGAAACCACATGTCGCCCAAGTCCATATCTTCCAATTCGGGTCAAAAATAATCGGTAATCATGGCCCAATAACGCCGCCGGCATGCAAACCGCACCAAACAGTTATTTTTTTGTGGATGAAGTGGTGATTCATGAAGCAAATGTGGATTTTTACCCGACCAATAACGCATAATTTGCTTATTGACGAAGACGAACCCATTGAGCCAAAAATGAGCTGAAGATGATTTTGCGATGACTTTTTCGTTAGAATGTATTATTATTTACGAAATAAGATGGCGTACTTTGTTCTTATCCTTAAAGGTGTTTCCACACCAAAAAAACATTTTTTTAAGCATTTCAAAAATATTAAAAAAAATTTCAGAAATGTTTCTTTGTTTCCGAAATGTTTTTTTAATGTTTCTGCAATATTTATTTAGGTGTGGACGCTTCGCGAAACATTTCTGAAATGTTTCTCTGCTTCCCCTTCCGAATGGAAAACTTTCTTTATTTTTGAAACATATTAGTCTAGTTGACAGGTTTTTTGTTTTTATTTGTATTTTGTTCATGACGGCAAAACGCAATGCTATAATTGCTACTTTTTACTTGCGATTTATAGGGACTATAAGGCAAGTTATGCATTCGTAAAAAAAATAATCTAACAATCAAACATGACATAACGATGATAGAAAGGTAAAAAAAAGTGGGTCCGGAAATTCCGTCCGTCTGTCTGTCCGTATCGATATCTACAGCCTAAACGGTTGGGCCGATTTGATTCAAACTTGGTATATAGAAGTGCTCTACCCGACAGTTTTTCGAATTGGCATTCTAGCTCCAAAATTAACGGTACCTGCCCTATAACTTTTAATGAAAAACTTATTTTTCTCGAAAACGGCTCCTACGATTTTGATAAAACTTTCAGAATGATGTTTTCTATGCAAAATCTATGTTTTAGTTTTAATTGATTTTTCAGAAAAAGTTTTATAACGGTACTTCCCATATGACCGGTTTTTTAAAATCAGACTTTCTCGTTAACTAATTGACGGATTTTAATGAATTTTTCAAAATATGTAGTGTTTTATGATTTAAATAATACTGCTTATTAAAATTTTCAAAAACATTTTTTTTAATTTTTAATAATTTAAAAAAAAAATATTTAGTTTTTTGAATATTTTGAAAACGGATCTATAGATTTTTTTAAATTTTTTTCTCCTAGTATAAACTATAGATTTCTTAAAATTGACATACTCAAAAAAAATTTAAAATATGTTTTCGAAAAAAAACTGGTGGAACGATTTTGAAATGAAAAATTCATAAAATAGAAAACAGCAAAAGAAATAAGATGGCTTACAAAATTAATTCCAAAAAACGTTATGAATAGTGTTTTTTTGATTTCATAAAAAATTTTCCCCAATTTTTTTTTTTTATTTATTTTATATTGCTCGGCTAAGCCCTAGCCATTAGTCAAATAAAAGAAGGTGACAACCTACATACATACTTACGTTATTTTAAAGCATTTCATCATCATAAAAGCACACAGAATAAATAAGGAACCTACGATAAACACACAAAAACAACTAACCAATAAAAGAAACTATTCGATTACTACTGAATGCACAAATTTCAAAACCACTGTGTTAACTTTTAATATTGTCTCTATACCTACTCGCTTAGCAGTAGTTCAAGTGTGTATCTTAATTTTAGTACCTACCTTCCTTCCAACCTTATTATAGGTACCTAATATCCTTAATAAATTCCGTTAATACCTACCCACACCATACGTTTATCGATCCATCAAACATAATTAAGCTATTTTAATTAATTTGATTTCAAAAAGTAAATTATTGTTATTGAGACCTATATAGGTCCTTATACCTAGCATTATTGCCCTACTGCTGATTCCCGCGAATCTTTATGCCAGTTGTTCAAATTTGTCCATACCAAAATGAAAATTGAACTGAAAAAAGTCCTTTATATCTTTCTATTAGCAAAATATATTATAATCAGTAAACAACAAGTGGAAAGATAATACACTAAAAAACTGCAAAAGCTAACAATCCTATATATTTATGTGTTTATCCCTTAATCGTGACGCATTTTCGTTCGAGCTTCAAACCAAAACGATTCTAAAGAAGTTGCACGTCAAAAAAACATTAAAATTAAATCTTTGTCAAAAAGACGCCTGTACCTAAAAAGGATTAGCACACGGGAGCAAGTACGTGCGACCCAGTCGTGCCTTTTATTTTACAATCCATCTTGAAGTACAAAACTGGATACATAAAATGTGAAACAAATAAACATTTTAAAAATGTTTCCTAAAGCGTTTCTGATGAAATGTTTTTTAAGCAAATGGGAAATATTTCCGAAATTTTTTGTAAGCAAATGTTTCTTTGATTTGGACACACTTTTTTTTACTCAATATTTTCTTAATGTTGAAAATTCTGTCTCTGACATAAATGTTGGTGCTGAGTTTGACAGATATTTTAACAGAAGTGATGAAATTCTCTTCAGCTTCAGTTTTAAAAGAGTTTTTGAAGTAGATGTTTACAAAGCTGTAAAAGACAAAAAATCCGAAGCTATTGGAGTAGACAATATGCATCCTAAGTTTGTAAAAATTATTCTGACTTTTATATCTCCTTTCTTGACGCATATATTTAATACCATTTTGACAAAGTCTTGCTATCCAAAATTATGGAAAGTTTCAAAAATAATCCCTATTTTAAAGAAGTCAAATAAGCAACAACAAGAATTTAGACCGAATTCCATCCAACCTATCATTTCAAAAGCATTTGAAAAAATTATGAGTCAACAGATTACGACATTTTTGGAAACCCATAATCTGATAAAACCTACACAATCTGGGTTTAGAACACAACACAGCTGCACAACTGCGCTTCTAAAAATAACAGACGATATACGACAGCAAAAAAAATTGATAAAAATTATGTAACAACTTTGGTTTTACTGGATTTCTCCAAAGCGTTCGATACCGTTTCGCATGAAATACTTCTGAAAAAGCATAAGTACTTTTTCTTTTTTGAAAACTCAGCTTTATCACTAATAGAAAAGTACCTAAGCCATAGAACTCAAGCAGTTTATGCAAATTCCAAGATATCTGATTTTCTTTCTACTTCTACTGGTGTGCCCCAGGGTTCGATTTTAGGCCCACTCTTGTTCACGCTGTTCAACAATGACCTTCCTTCTATAGTCAAGTATTGCAAAATCCATATGTATGCAGATGACGTACAAATTCACTTGAGCTATCGAATTGGTATGGTTGAAGATGCAACATACAGAATAAATGAAGATCTTAAAGGTATAGGACAGTGGTCTAGTGAAAATCACTTAAAACTTAATGCCAACAAATGCCAGGCAATCGTTATAAGCAACTCTGCTATTGATATGTCATACCTGCCAAGTATTGAACTTCAGGGAAAAACCTTAAACTACATATGTTAAAGCAATACAAAATCTTAGGGTTATTTTTAACCAAACACTATCGTGGGACAATCACTTGGCTTGGCATGCGCTGTTGGTCGAATTTATGCTGCTCTACGGGTTCTGTACATCTCTGCAAGTTGTCTTCCAATTTCAACAAAAATGACTTTAGCCAAAACTCTTGTTCTGCCAACCCTTTTCTACGGAAGCCCCATTTTTTGCTGTTTAGATAGTGCAAGCAAACGCAAATTGCAGGTAGCGTTTAATAATATTGTTCGTTTTATAACGGGTGATTTTTTAAGAGCTTGAAAACTTTTTTTAAAAAAAAAACGCAAAAATTGCAAAATCTCATCGGTTCTTTATTTGAAACGTTAGATTGGTCCATGACATTTACTTTTTGAAGATAATTTCATTTAAATGTTGACCGCGGCTGCGTCTTAGGTGGTCCATTCGGAAAGTCCAATTTTGGGCAACTTTTTCGAGCTTTTCGGCCGGAATAGCCCGAATTTCTTCGGAAATGTTGTCTTCCAAAGCTGGAATAGTTGCTGGCTTATTTCTGTAGACTTTAGACTTGACGTAGCCCCACAAAAAATAATCTAAAGGCGTCAAATCGCATGATCTTGGTGGCCAACATACCGGTCCATTTCTTGAGATGAATTGTTCTCCGAAGTTTTCCCTCAAAATGGCCATAGAATCGCGAGCTGTGTGGCATTTAGCGCCATCTTGTTGAAACCACATGTCAACCAATTTCAGTTCTTCCATTTTTGGCAACAAAAAGTTTGTTAGCATCGAACGATAGCGATCGCCATTCACCGTAACGTTGCGTCCAACAGCATCTTTGAAAAAATACGGTCCAATGATTCCACCAGCATACAAACCACACCAAACAGTGCATTTTTCGGGATGCATGGGCAGTTCTTGAACGGCTTCTGGTTGCTCTTCACTCCAAATGCGGCAATTTTGCTTATTTACGTAGCCATTCAACCAGAAATGAGCCTCATCGCTGAACAAAATTTGTCGATAAAAAAGCGGATTTTCTGCCAACTTTTCTAGGGCCCATTCACTGAAAATTCGACGTTGTGGCAGATCGTTCGGCTTCAGTTCTTGCACGAGCTGTATTTTATACGGTTTTACACCAAGATCTTTGCGTAAAATCTTCCATGTGGTCGAATAACACAAACCCAATTGCTGCGAACGGCGACGAATCGACATTTCACGGTCTTCAGCAACACTCTCAGAAACAGACGCAATATTCTCTTCTGTACGCACTGTACGCATTCGTGTGGTTGGTTTAATGTCCAATAAAGTAAACTGAGTGCGAAACTTGGTCACAATCGCATTAATTGTTTGCTCACTTGGTCGATTATGTAGACCATAAATCGGACGTAAAGCGCGAAACACATTTCGAACCGAACACTGATTTTGGTAATAAAATTCAATGATTTGCAAGCGTTGCTAGTTAGTAAGTCTATTCATGATGAAATGTCAAAGCATACTGAGCATCTTTCTCTTTGACACCATGTCTGAAATCCCGCGTGATCTGTCAAATACTAATGCATGAAAATCCTAACCTCAAAAAAATCACCCGTTATATGGATTGCGTCGCTTCGATAATGTTTCGGTACAAGCAAATAGTGTGTTCAACATGCCTCTCGACAAATATATAGATTTTCTAAGTTTAACATTTCTTTTTAAAGTTATTCATACTAAATCACCTGAATATCTTTTCGAAAAGCTTAGTTTTCCAATATCTCAAAGAAGTAATATTCTAATTGTCCCTATCTTTAAATACAGAAACTCTAAGCAACAATTCTTTGTACATGCTGTTGTCCTTTGGAACTCCTTACCGGCAAACCTGAGAGGACAAAATAACTACACTTGTTTTGAAAAATTCTTAAGAAACCTATATAAATGCTGAAACTATTTTTAAAACTTCATAATTTTAATTCATTTTCTTAATTTTACCTTCATGTAATTTAATTTTACTTATACATAACTCACTTATTTTTACTTATAAGTCTTATAAATAACATTTCTATCAAATAATATCTTTAATTAATTTTAATCATAAATTCGTACATGATAAGTATTATAAAAAAAACTATGTTTTAATATACTTATGATAATAATAAAATAAATACAAATACAAATAAAAATAAAAATTATTTACATATGTACATATATATGTAAGAGCAAATTTAGGCGACTCATACGTGCCCATTATCTCAAAGAATCTACCGTGACCATTGCTGCTGGTGAAGTAATTCTTTATATTGTTTTGAGGTTATTGACCTTAAAGAGAAAATGCCTTTGTTTTGTATTGAGACTTAAATAACCATCTAAAATAAAACCTACATGCATAAATATTGGCAAATGAGTTGACTGACTGCTAAAAACGCAGAAAGACGGAAAGTTAATTGAAAAAAAGTACATAGATAGGGTGTTTTTCGAAAATGTTAACGATTTCTAAAAATTATTATTGACACATCATTAACGTAGAAAGTGGTTGAGTACCAGTTGATCCGTTCTATTGATATTTATAAATGAATAGAAACAACAAAAGTCACTAGATGTTTAGTTTTTTTGTAGTTTTTAGTTATAATAATTTTGTTTGTCCATGTTTCATATTAGTGATGATTTATGACATTGTTTAGTGATTTAAGAGCAGCAATGATATATTTGTGGTCACAAGGAAAAACCGCTAAAATCTGTTTTCATTAGTTTTCAGGAGAGCAGTTTAAAGGTTTTGACAAATGTATCTATTGGAAAGTCCGTTCGCCTTGAAACAAACACTAAAATTAAGATATTTTTAATACCTTTGAATTCAAAGTGGAATGTTTTTTGAGAAATAACTGTAAAAGAAATTATAGAGAAAAGAAACATTTTAGTTGTTAAGGCTTTTTATGTTTCCCTTTGAAAAATCTTACATCGAGTTTAGCTGTTTTTTCCATTTTTAAGAATACATTTGCTATGGTGTAAAGTTCACTTGTGTATTTAGTTGAATTATCTTATGCTTTACTTTAACTTTAGTTTTTTTCCGAAATAATTAATAAAGAAATATAGACTTAAGATATATATACATATCATTTATTTAACATATTTGTACATTAAACAAAATACAAAAGAAAACAACCAACTTTATTTCATGCAATTAAAATAATAAAAAAAAAAATGGATGTAATAACATTAAAAATCAAAATATAGACAATAGGTTTTGATCTTCATCATCACTTCTTAAATCGGGATGCATTGAGTTCGGTGGAACTAGTTTTAAGGTTTTTATATTAAGGATGAAAATCTGGATTTATATATTGTAGCAAATCCATAAGATCCTTTTTTTATCTGCTGATATGATTGGTAAGTCTTCAATAACTTTTAAATGACTCAGTGTAAGTGTCGATGCTCCTCGTTTAACTAACGGCAATATGTTAATTGGTTCTTCCGGATTTAAGTTTATTTTGTATACAATTTGGTTGCAGTTATTTGTATAGCGAATCCACCTGACTTTGTTCCAAATAAATTTTTCGCCTTCTGAATTGCATCGTTTCCAATTTAAATAATTTTTCGAAATTTTACTGAAGTTGAAAAAACCATTTTCTTTCATTTCAACAACTTTAATTTATAATTGATACTTCCGATGAACTGATACCAGTCCCTCGAACAACGTTGGATTTTTTCTTTTTTCGCTCAATCAGGGCACACTCCATGTGGGTGTGGCCAGGTTCCATTCATTTATGGTCTATATATTCCAATACAGGATTTTCTTTTAAGAAAAGAAGGAACATAGCAGAAACAAACGAATTTTTATTTTGGCCAGAACACGACTCACTGAAGAACGTTAGTTTAGTGACAGAAGAAGGCAAAAGCAATCTCATTACCGCCCCGCCGCGAATTATAGGGAGAGACTTAATTAAAAACTACGTGTTACATTCGTTGTTAGAGAAAGACTGAATTTTTATTGTGTTCAAAAAGATGATGGATACTTTTGTATTTCGATCATACGAGCAAGGCATGATAGTGGAAACAAACATCGACTGCATAAATGCTGACGTAGTGTCTGTTCCCACGAATGCAACTGTGATGATCGGATACAAAGTATCATATTAATTTTAGTTACTATAAATATATTATATATAGGTATACATCATTATAAATATACTTAAGTAAGGTAAATATATATATATATAACTCGCGCAACGGCTTCGTGCCACATAAAACAACTGGCATCATTTGTTTTTAAATCATGAATCGTGAGGTTGAACGTCTAAAGCTGCTTTTTATAAAAAACTAACTGAGTTTTTCAAGAATGGTGTTGGAAAGCACTGCTGTAAGTCAAACGCACATACTCCCATGTCCTGATTTTGTCTAGCTTTTTCCTTATCGACGTCCTTTTGTATAAAGCCAAAGTCTTCTTTATCCACATGGATTTGTTTCTGCTCTATCAAAACTTGTTTTTCTTTTCCATCCTTAGCGATTATTATCTTGGATAAAAATCCATCGCAAGTGGCACACGTGTCTAGTTTGGGAGCTTTGAATTTTAAATTGAGTGTTTTAAATATTTCTGAATATTTGGTCAAGCTACCTGGATTAGAAACTTCGTTATTATACATCCGATGCATGATGAAAAGATTAAGGCTGCCATGAATATATTTTTTGGATGTATCGCGACGGCTGTAATGGCTTTCATACGACGGAAATGCATTTATGTGGTTGCGGACCTCGTCTTCTTTCTCCAGAGTAAATTTGTTCACAGGAATCGTTTTACCTCGAAAATTCTTAAATGGTTCGCTTGGGCTTGATAACTTTTTGGCTTTAACATTTTCAATGAAGCATTCCGTTTCAGAAAAACATAACGTAAAATGTGTTCGCGTGTACGCGTGCCATCATATTCCAAAAAAATACTTTACTGAGGTTTCACGGCATAGCTTTCTTGCCAGAGTATCACATCTTTTAATTCTTATAATTAAGTGATTTCCTATGTACAAAATTCTCTGGTCATAGGTTCCCAAAGCCCAATATTGATCAAATAATTTTTTAATTTGCTCGGACGATATTTTGTCTTGGCAGTTGCTGTGATACTTTTCAAAGGGTTTTGGAGGTCTAGCAGGCTTAACTTTTCCAGAAAGTGTTTTTTTTATAAGACTTTCCAGTGTTCCTTAATATTTGCCACAAACGTTTTTTATTTTCGTATTGTCCAACGTTTCTGTCACTTCACTTTCTGGATGCGAATCAGAAGATTTAACAGTGTGGTTTGGTTGAAAATTAGGATCTTCTAAGGAATCATCATAGTTTTTTTCACAATTTTTTATCAAAAACAAGAGGGACGACTTTAATATTTTTCAAAAGTATCTGGATTTCACAGATTATGACACAAAATCACAATTTAAAATAAACCTATCACAACACTTAACTCAAGTTTAGACAACACTTAGTTTTTATAAAAATGTGGAAGAAGAGCTAAAATTAACTTTAGAAACACTTTTGTTTTATTTTGTTACGGAAGAACAATCAAGCTCAAGGTAAGGTTTTCACAAGCTGAACGATCGACAGGGAAAAAAAAAACTAAAATCAAATTTGGACCTTCGTGCATCGAAGATTTCTTTTAGAATAAGAGCTAAACTGCATACAGAGTGGCCTTTTTAGTCATTCGTTCTCTTGGAATAATCACTAAATTAAAGTTAAGTTGTTTTTCCCTTTAAAAAAAAAATTAACAAAACACAAACATTTACGCGGAAAAACAGCTAAACTCAACTTTAGCTATTTTTCCTCGTCAATTAATTAAAAGAAATCTATTAATTGAACGTGGAAAAACAACTTAAGTCAAATTTAGTGTTTATGACTTACTGGCAACCTACCAAAAAAATTATCTTAAGTCAACTTTAGACAAAGCGTTTCGTTTCTATTTGAGTTTGGTTGTTTTTCCTTAATCTCAACTAAAAAAAATTAGTTCAGCTGTTATGGTTTTTCTCAATTCTGGCCACATTTTTTTGAGATAGAAAGCGGAAAAAAATTTAGAAAATAGATTTGCATACGCTGAATCTAATTGCATCAAAATCTCAATGTCGACTAAAGTCGACTTTAGCGGTTATGGTTTGTGGCCACAGATATTGGCAGGGGTCTTGAATCTTTTTTATTCTGCGATTCCTTTTACAGATTTTTTTTTTCGACGCCCTTTTAAAGGAAAACAGCTATGAGTGGCTCTAGAAAAAAATCAGAAACTTTATTTTTCATACAAATAAAAAAAATATTATTTATTAGAAAAAAAGAAAATTCGAATCAATAGCTAGCTATCTTAGTTTATCAAATCGAAGCTGAAATTTTTAAATAGCTTCTCTAATTTCTTTTTCTAGATTAATTTGTGATCTGTATTTTGACTTGATTACTGCAACTGCAGAAAAGCCAGTTTCACACAAGTATGACGTAGCAAACGGTAAAAGTATCTTTAAAGCTTTAGTTCCTATATAAGCATGTTCTTGTCCTGCAATACTCTAAAATTAAAAGAGTTTGTCTTTGTCGAATCCCAGTTTCAGGCTCGTATCACAAGATAGTTCCAAAAGTTGTTCTTCCTCGGTTATTGAAAGTGCAGAAGAGGAAGGGGATTTCTAATCCAGTCGTATTGTTCAAGATTCTCCGAAAAATATTTATATTGGACCAAAATCAATTGTAAGCTTGGCCTTAGTCATCGAATAGAATTTTCCTGCAGGAAGCTTTTACTTGCGATTATAAGTACTATAATGCAAGTTATGCATTCGTGCAGATTAAACATTTTGAGATAACAATCAAACATGACATTACGATGATAGATGGAAATTGGAATGATTTTATTGAGATAACAATGAATTTGCTTTAGCGGAAATGTTGGCAAATCATATTTTTATTTAATAGGAACTTTACTTATACCCACTATAGTGAGCCCAACCAGGGGGGTTAAAGGATGCATCATATGCCCCTTAAAATGTCAAAAAGGTGCAGATTTTTACCTCATTTCTTCTGTTATACTCGAATTATGAGACGCAGTTTATATTTCATTGTAGAAGTCCAAGCTGAAAATGTTTTGCATAGTCAGTTAGATATTGTGCCATTTGGTATTTTTAGGGAAATTTGAAATAAATTACCTCTTTTTACCCGCCATATCTTGGTCAAGAGCAGAAGTTAGGCTTAAATTGTTGGAAATTAAATGGATTAAAAAAAAGTATGTCGAAAAACACATAGTTTATGACTTTTTTTTAGAGAAAAAAAACAATTATTTTGCAGTTTTTCGAGCACAAGTTTTTCGAAGTTGTAAATTTGGATTAACCCTACCCTAACTGGTCCATATACAGCAACCAAAAATTCAGAACTACATCAAGTTTTCTGATTTTAATGTCGATTTCTACTGTGCTATAATTTGAGTTCTTAAAATTCAAATAATTATAAAAGATACATTAATTTTTACATGAAAAATATTTATTTTACACATTTGCCTCTTTATATTGTACAATAGCTTCTTACCTGCGATTAAAGGGACGATAAGGCAAAACAAAAAAAAAAAACAACAAATCTAACAATCAAACATGACATTTAGATCATAGAGAAGCCTAAAAAGTTAGTTACAAAAGATGTCTGTCTGTCCGTCTGTATGTATATTGATCTACAGCCTAATCGGCTTAAGCGATTACTTTCAAATTAGGTATATGTGATTCTTTTGGCATTCCTCAAAGGGGATTTTAGGGCTAAAACGGCTTCAACGATTTAATGAATTCATTTGTTAGTACTACCTATACAAATATACGGGAAAAGTCTATTAACGGTACTTGTGAAGATCTAGGTAGCCAAATTAATTCTGCATATCAAAATTTTAAATATCTTTTTTTCTAATTAAAATTATTTTTTGTTGTTTTTTTTTTTTTTGAAAAATCAATATTTTTAAAACTAATCAAAAAAAATATTTTTAAATTTATATTCGCATGTATATTAATAAGCTCTAAAAAACTGTACCTATACCAAAAAAAAAAAAAAAAATAAAAATAAAAAACAGGATTTTATCAAAATCCGTCCTACAATTTTCGAAATACTTTTTTCATAAAGTCGTTATTATACGAGACGTGTGATGGCTTACTGCATTTTTACTAAAAACCGTTAAATGTTGTGGTTTTGACACTTATTTTAAGTTCAAATAGTTTTATTTTTCTAAGTTTATGTTACTAATTTGTAAAATCTTATTCGACGATCTGACCGCACATATGAGCAAGTATATGCCATCCAGTCGTGCAATTTATTTTATTTAGTAATAATTTTAAAACGTACCTCTGACTCCATTTTATGAAAAAAAGTAACTGAACATTATGATAAGCTTAATTTAATAATCGATTGCATATACAGGCTGAGAGGGCTTATCAAAAGAAAAGAAAAAGAAATGCTTTGATTTCTTTTATTAGCACGAAAATTGTCTTGTTGATTCTCATTAATTTGTGTGACATATTTCATATGAAATGAATATTGCTAATGTTATGTATGTCGCTCTACTTATTTTTTTATTAAAAAAAGAACTGATTGTTTTTTACATTTATTGTAACTTTATGTTCTTACTTAAAAAAAGAGTTGGTTGTCTGTAAAGTCGGTTTACGGATGATAATTTTACGTTATAACAACATAAGAAAACATTGATGGCAGCAACACCAATATACAGCCCCTTAACTCACACCCACAAACCCTCTCGTTAAATCCACACACACACATCCCAATATCTACATACATCTACTTTCTACTTTAACAAAACTCCGCCTATTTTGTATTTCTTTTTCTTTTTGAATTTGAGTGAAATTATTTTGGGAATTTGCGCCTGCTCTTTTTCATATTCGCCTGGTGGTTGCTTGGTTAAAAGAACCACAGTATAGCGGTTAGTGAGTTGTGTGATGAGTCTTATCAGCATGAGTCATGTTATTTTGTACGTGTAGCCTGTCATCGATTGATAAGACGTTATCACGTCAAAAAAAAATAAGTTTTCTCTTTCTTCTTATGTTTAGAAAATAATTTACTTCTAAAAAAATTCGGAGGTTGGTGGTTTTTTCTGAAGTCAACTGACTTTTTTTTTTACTGATATTAAGGCGCATCACAGAATTTCCAGTTGTTTCAACTATTCTTGATCGCTATAAATGGTAAGTTGCGTAAAAAATACCAAAACTCAAGCTTAATATTCGTACGTACAAAAAATAAAATAAAATAAAAATCAAACGAAGTTATGGTGAGTCTTGCAATTCCGTCTGTACCTCGAACTAGAGCCTATCCCCCGAAACGAATATCTTTAAATTTGGGACTCGAGATATGTAGTCAGTTGTTTACGATTTTTCAAGGAATTTAACGCTAGTAATAATAATAAGCAAATTTTTCCACTTCATAAGAACTCCTAAGTCAACATCAGAAAAATCTCAAAACAAAATGTTTTTAACCATACACCATACCTAACATCTGCTCTTAAATTAATTAAACATTTTAACTAAGTGAGAGTGCACACTTAGTACATAACTCTTCAAATTAAAATTTATTTGATGACAAGCCAGTTGATCGCCGCATTTAATACAACGCAGCGCCATATTCGGTAAATAAAATATCGTTTCGTATTCCACAACGCATTAGTGGCATGAATATGTGGACTCAATGTTCACTTAATTGCTGATTCTATCTACGTCTATATGTACATATGTAGTATATATTGTCTATTGAAGCTAATGTTTCGTTAAATCAATTTAGTAATTTCAGTTCTAAAAAATCAAAAAAACACCTAAAAGTGTTGCAGTGGAAGCTTTTTGCTGCGAATGCGTAACGTGTTGCCAATTCCATTGGGATTAATGACATTCACATTTTATTTATTTTTTTTTCCTATTTCGAATTCCGTTCGCGCCAGGTTATTATGGTAAATATTTATGGCTAACGCAGACACAGCCTATATTTTATTATTTATTTTGTTTTTGTGGATTTTCGGTTTTGTTTTGTTTTTGTTTTTGTTTTGTTTATAAATAATACACCATTTGATTTGTAGATAGAGTGTACCTTCGGATTTCAATCTGAAAACCACATGTGTGTGTTGATTGTTGCACACAGTATACGGCAATCGAAAATATAAATAGAAAACACTTTTTATAATTAAATCTCACTCAAAAGCTTTAAGGAAAAAATAAAAAAACTTTATTTATTTTAAAACATTATGCATGCAATTCTTCATTATTTGAAATATGTATGTTTTCGTACGATATGTACTCCTAAGTTATGACTTTTGAACTTAAATTCAATATTTCTATTTAAGTTTATTTATATTTCAAAATATCAGAAATAGAAACTGAAGTCTAATTTTAAGAATTAAAATGAAAAATGATTTTAAAACAATTTTTCCATAAACTGATGTTTTTTAAGTTAAAAAACTGACGTACGCCTTTTCTGGTATATTAAATCAAGAATCATTTCTTAATTTTAAACGATAAATCAAATTTTCGATTGCTATAAAGAAGGTCAAAATTTTGTAAGAAAAATATTAGAAAGAAAACATGTTCGTCTGTACGTTTCTAAGAACAATGTATTTGTAGTCAAAACGACTGAACTGATCGCCCCCAAACTAAATTAGTATTAGTTCCTTTACCTTAAAGTGTTTTTTGGAAATTTTTGTTTTTTTAGGATAAACTTAACTATATCTGGATAATGACCTTTATGGAAAATCTTATTTGTCTAACAAAAGACATTACGATTAAAGGGAAGTCTAAAAAAGTGATCGACAAAAAATGTCTGTCTGTCTGTCTGCATGTATGTATGTATAACGAGCTGCAGTCTAAACGGCTTAAGCAATTATCTTCAAATTTAGTATGTGTAACTCCTTTGGCATTCTCCAGAGGGGAAATTGAAATTTTATTTTTAGGCCTAAAAATAACGGTATCTGCCATATGACCGTTTAGGTCTCCAACGATTTTGATGAAAATGTTTGAGATTTTTTTTGTTGGTGTAACTATCAGATAATTAGAACCAAATTTACCGGAAAAGTCTAATAACGGTGCCTTTCATAAAACTGTTTTTTTTTTATTTTTGTCTTTCTCGGTAACAGCTCTTTGGATTTATGTCAAATTGTATATTTGAAAAGAACTAAGTATCCAAATTAATTCTACATACAAAAGTTTTGTATAAATATTTATTCTATTTTTAATAAATTTTTAATTTTTTTTCTGAAAATTTAATATTTTTGAAACTTATCAAAAAAAATATTTAAAATTTTCAAATCGGATGTAAATTAATAAATTCTGAAAAACTGCATAACAAAATTACAAACAAAAATTTTTTGTGAAAAAACTAAAAATAAAAAAACAGGATTTTATCAAAACCGGTCCTAGAATTTTCGAAATACTTTTTTCTTAAATTCTTTGTTATCTAAGACGTGTAATGGCATACTTCATTTTTACGAAAAACCGTTAAGTATTGTGGTTTTGATACTTTTTATAAGTTCAAACTGTGTTATTTTTAACGTAAATGTTAACTGTTTCTGTCAAAGATGTAATTGCGCACATAAGAGCAAGTACGTGCCACCCAGTCGTGCCCATTTTGTTTTATTATTTTTATTTCTTTTTATTTAGGAACGGTCATCCGTTGATTTTGTTTTAGTTTAAACAAAAAGTAACTTTGATAAAAGGTTTTTTTTTGGTATTTGTTCTTTGGATTTCCGCAAAAAAAATATAATTTAAAAAGCAGTTTGCTTATTAGTGCTTCGTTGGGTACTAAATTAAGTCTCAAGGAATTCATTGAAAGAGTAAAAAGAAGAGAAATAATTAACGTTAAAGACTGTTTTTTTTTAATGAGCTTACTCTGAAGGGATTTTGGCTACCCTTATTACATTATTATTGCATTATATTACATTCGCTTGGTATTTGGCTATTAGTCAGAAGTTGGGCCCTATGGTAAATTGATGGCAGTTCTTGCAGTGCGCGTGGAGTGCAGAGGGACATATAACACGATACATAAAATTCTTGTTGAACAAGTGAAATTCAACAAGTTTTTAAAATGTGTGTAACACTTTGACTTGTTATTGTCTAGGAGAACTATAACAATTGTTTCGGCTTCTTTCAACAAGTGGTAAATTTCACAATTTTATAGTTTTTTTTAATTGGAAACAACAAGTGTTAAGAAAAAAGAAAATAAACTTGTTGAATTGTTGATCAATTTCAACCGACAGTCGAGGACTTGTTGTAAGTCAACAAGTTAGGAATAAGCACTTGCAATAGTGCTTTTCAAGAGATAGATTTAAAAAGATCGTTCTGAATTTATGTGGCCAAGAGTTTAGTTTAAAAAAAATATATTTTTTTTATGTTGAGGACAGAGAGAGACAAAAGTGCTTCTTTCAACAAGTGGTAAATTTCACAATTTTATAGTTTTTTTTAATTGGAAACAACAAGTGTTAAGAAAAAAGAAAATAAACTTGTTGAATTGTTGATCAATTTCAACCGGCAGTCGAGAACTTGTTGGAAGTCAACAAGTTAGGAATAAGCACTTGCAATAGTGCTTTTCAAGAGATAGATTTAAAAAGATCGTTCTGAATTTATGTGGCCAAGAGTTTAGTTTAAAAAAATGTATTTTTTTTATGTTGAGGACAGAGAGAGAGACAAAAGTGTTTAAAGAAAGAATTAACTTTGTAATAGAACCCGATGTGTTTATTGAAAAAAATCGTATGACCGTATAAATTGCTGATTAACTTACCGAACTACCGACTCTACCACTAATATCGTTTCCCTACTAAAGCAGAAAATATTGATAGCCTTGAATTGGTTGGGAACTGGATATCAAATCTCAATGACATGTATATTAGGTGCATTCACAGTGTTCATAAAACGACAATGGCTCAATGTGTAAAACGAGTCACAGTTGCAACAAATTAATATTGTGGCATTTTGATTAACATTGATGCACCTTCATTGAAAGAACCAAATTTTTGCATGACCAAAAATTACGGCAAAAAATTCTGCAGTGTCCCAAAGGCAGTAAAAATTTTTGGTCATTTGTAAAAAAAATTAAAAACTCCTCAACATCTTCGGTTCCAACGCTCATCGACAGTAACAAACCAATTGTTTACTCTTCAGAGAAGGCAAACTTGCTCGCCGCCCATTTCGCTGCCAGCTCCACGCTGCCGCATAGCAACGTTGCCCCTCCTGTACTTGAGAATGTAAATTTTTCCATGGGACAGATTTTTTTCCGCACTCGTACAGTAGCAAGAGTTCTCAAAGATCTCGATATACACAAATCCGCTGGCCCGGATGGTATACCCCCGATTCTTCTGAAGAGGTGTTCTTCCACACTGGCAAAGCCACTGCGTAAGCTTTTCCATCGCTCCTACTCTTCTGGAATCTTTCCTAGAAGATGGAAAACAGCATGTGTCCAGCCTGTCCCTAAGAAAGGTGACCCATCCTCCCCCTCCTCCTACCGACCCATAGCACTGACATCCCTTCTTTCTAAGGTCATGGAAACACTGATTAACCGTCAGCTTAAGGAATATCTCGAAGATCGTAAGCTTCTCCATGACCGTCAGTATGGCTTCCGCAGCAACCGTTCCACTGGTGATCTGATGGCATATCTCACCGAACAGTGGAACAAATCTTTACATCGCTTTGGTGAAAGTAAGATTATTGCTCTTGATATCTCCAAGGCATTTGATAGAGTTTGCCATGAAGCTCTCTTATCGAAAATGCGTGCTTTTGGGATTGATAATACTCTTGTTCGTTGGATTAGAAGCTATCTTCTGGACCGTTCAATACAAGTTGTATTGGACGGATTCAAGTCTGATTCCCATAAAATAAATGCTGGTGTGCCCCAGGGCTCTGTTATATCTCCGACTCTTTTCCTCATTTTTATAAATGATCTTCTGTCTGTTACTTCTAATCCACTTAACTGTTTTGCTGACGACTCTACCCTCAGCTTTTCATATTCGTTCGATAATTCACGTCCTTCGCCTTCGGACGTAGAATTGCAACGGTGCCGTATGTCAAGCTCATTAAACTCCGATTTATACAGCATTGTCAAATGGGGTAATAGAGATCGTGTGGAGTTTAATGCTTCGAAAACTCAATGCTGTCTTCTGTCGTTAAAGCTTAACATTCCCCCAATGCCATTGTCCATGAATGGCACGTACATCGAAGAAACCGAAAAGCTCTCAGTACTCGGTATGTGTGTCAACGACGACCTCCGTTGGAACGACCATATATTTGAAATCACTAAGAATGCTGCTAAGTGCTTAGGTTTTCTGTATCGGTGTAAGAAGTATTTTTCCCCATCTGATCTGGCTACAATTTATAAAGCGTTTATACGCCCTAAACTCGAGTATAACTCCCACCTGTGGGCAGGTGCTTCACAAACATCGCTTCACCTGCTTGATAGAATACAAAATCGAGCGTTAAGATTGATACGAAATAGAACTGCCGCTGAAACAATTGCCCCTCTCGAACACCGACGCAATGTTTCATGTCTTTCCTTATTTTATCGTTTCTTTTATAAAAAATGTTCACTCGAGGTAGACAGCTGCATTCCTCCCCTTAAAAGTTTCGCCCGTAATACTCGTCTTGCTAGGAATGCCCATCAGTTCACCCTTGAGCCCAATTTTGGACGTACCGTGAAATATAGGGATTCTTTTTTTAGCCGTACAACACGACTTTGGAATGGTTTACCCGGCGAGATTTTCCCTTGCCATTTCAATTTGCAAACATTCAAAACCAATGTTAATCGACACCTCCTATCTCTCCCCTCCCTATCTTTCTCCGCGCAGTGTGTTACATTAAAAGGGAAACAAATAGTCCCTTGTGCGCGCGTTAATTATAAAAAAAAAAAAAAAAAAAACAATAAAGCCGATTTTGTGGATCGGCGTGGTAAGCATTCGCTTAACTGTATCGCAGTTTGTGGACCAGACCTAAGATTTTACTACACCATAGTGCCAGCTTAAAATTTTGTTAAGGAAATATGAAAATATATGGAAATATGTTTAAACTCTTTGACAACGAAAATATCTCCTGCCTTTTTTCTGTTTAAGTAAATGACGTATTCTCAGATTTCAGACAAAATAATAATTTTTGTCTTACTTACTTATGACAAATTTGTGTAGCTTCACCTGTTAAACAGATTAAACAAGCGAAGGGAATTTTTTGTTTATTTACAATTGTTATGGTTTTTATTGTGTTACAAAAAAGATTTTCACTTGTTAAAGAAGCATAGTTAAACAAGTGGTTGTTGACTAGTTGACTTCTTGTTCTTGTTGTGCGTTTGTAATAAAAGCGGTTTTGTGATTATCTTTAAACATTTCTGTATATTTGAACTTTTTTAAATTGTCAAAGTCGGTTGTAAATCGATCGCAAGCACCAGGCGAACATGAAAAAGGACAGGCGAAAATTCCCAAAATAATTCAGAAAGAAGAAGAAGAGAAAAAGAAATACAAAATAGGCGGAGTTTTGTTAAAGTAAAAAGCAGATGTAGATATTGGTGAGTGTGTGTGTGTGGATTTAACGAGAGGGTTTGTTGGTGTGAGTTAACGGCCTGTATGTAGTTGTATTTTGTATCGAGCATACCTGGTCTTATTTCGTCAATAATGTGTCAAATGTTGGCTTCTAAATAATCAATTAATGCTGTTTTATAAGCATAAACCAGAGATTTGACTTACTCCCACAAAAAGTAGTCATAGGTGTCAAGTGTCAAATGACACGAAGAAGGTAGCCAATTCACAGGTCAATTTCTTGAAATAATGTTTTGGTCACCAAACGTTTGACTCAACAAAGTGATGGTTGCACGCGCTTTATTGCATGTTTCGCCATCTTGCTGTAAGCATTTCTCCTTCAAATGATTCCAAATGACATGACACATGAGGAATACAAAAAAAAAACTGTCACCATTCACAGTTATGTTGGCACCGGTTTCGGATCTAAAGAAACCAAACAGTGATTTTTTCGGGATGTAATTGAGTCTCAAGAGTCTCATGAGGACTTGCTTACATACTCGTTAACCTAGAAATGAACATCATCGCTGAAGATGATTTGACGTTAAAAAATTCTGGTTCAACTTCAAGTTGATTCTCAACTTATTCACCGAAGATACGACGCAATTGATGGTCCGCTGATGTCTTGCATCAGCTGGATCTTATATGGATGTAGACCAAAATCTGTCCTCAAAATTTGCCAAGTCGTAGACGGGCAGAGACCGAGTTGCTGATTACGGCATCGGATCCTCTGTCACACTCACGTATATTTGGTTTTCCCTTAATTAAGCCCCAGGTTTTGTACCGGTTGCTTGCTGCTTTGGATGAGCTGGTGCTGTTGCTGGTTCAATCTGTTCCGCGCTTTAGTCAGTAAATAGCTAGACTTCGTGATGGTAATTCTTCTTCTAATTCCAGACCATGCCGCTGTCAGATGTTGATTGTTATGGACAGCAATCCGGCTCTTTAAACTTGGCTTGTTATGTTGGTCATATGGCCATTTAAGATGCTTAATTCTCTTTTGGCCTTATAAAGTTCTACATTATGTTTTCATAGGCAACAAATTAAGCAAAATGTTTGGCAGTTTGCAGATGGTTTAACTCTAGCGGCGAGATTTATGGCTCTAAATTGGAATATTTGAATTTTAAATATGAATATTTTAAATTTGAACTTTAAATTTAAAAATTGGAGATAACTTGCTTGCAGTTTATATTTGTTTTTATATGAAATATCTATATTTAATGAAAAGCAATTCAAAATTTCTTTAACTATTTCGATTATTTCTCCAAAATTTAATCATCTTTTAATAAAATTAAGTATTGGTTAAATTGAGTCACATAAGAGGCGCCAGATTACCGGATGTACACCTCATTTTGTTTACCAATCAGTTGCACGTTTACCAGGAATGCCACAGTATCTTTGCTTTAAAACTCCAGCTGTTTTTGAAAAAAAAAACAAACTCAACTGGTCATTATGCATTCCATTGATGACTTATCATTTTTATCAATCGAGATAACAATTTCAGTTGGTAATACAAAAAAAAACTATGTGTTTGTAAGGTACTTTGCTTTTAGAATGCAAGTGAATGTTGTACGGTAAGAAAGATAGAACACAATTTTGAAGGTAGTAGATTAAGAATAAAGTTACTATTTTACTTGAAATACACATGCGAAGTCTGAATTGCACTAGAAAGTTGGAAAAATGGTACCCGCACCCTGAACAATGTCTAGTTTAGTAAGCAAGCACTGTCACCGCATTTTATTAAATATATTTCTCTCCATGATGTGCCTACACACATCACGCAATAAATGTTTCTATTCCAAGTTGACAAGTGCACAATAACCATGAAACTAAATTTCTTTGCCATAAAAACACGACATTCAAGCTATTCTCGACATTGACTGTCAATTTAAAAGTCATTCGCTGTGCTATTGAGGGAAACACTTTCAGACATAATGTCAAACGGATTTGATATTCCAAACAGATGTGCATCATCGAACGACAAGATGATAGTCTTCGCTTTCCAAGTATATTTTTTCCTCTATGAACTCACGACTTATAGTTTGAAAAGACCGCCAATCATTAATGCCTTAAAAGATCATAAAATCTCAAACCATTTCGACATGACGAGGTCACAAAATTTTTGGATCAAAAAAGATAAAAACCAAAAAGGCTGCCAAATTACTTGAATATTGCTGCAACACCTAATCATTTGATCTAGTTTTTGGGCAGAAAGATTTATTTTATTTTTCTTCTAATTTTTATATTAAAAATGAAAGCGAAAATAAAATAAAAAAAAAAACTGTAAAATCTCGCCAAATTTTAAACGGAATCCGAAGATAAATTTCATTGAGCATGGTACCCATCTCTCGAAATCTAATTTTGAACTTGTGCGTGGGAGTGATATTCATAGATATTTTTGATGAGAACACTCTAAAAATATGCCGCAGTTTCCAAATTGAAAAATAATTTGCCCAAGTGTGTGTGTGTGTGGTGGTGTGCAAAAAAATGATACAAAACTTCAGATATTGGTCCATTCGGATCTCGGATGCGGCTCTCCTTCAATCTGCGTGTGCAAATGGGGAATTCTTTGTTTATTATAATTTAAAACAATTCCTTTTTTTTTGGTTTCCATCCCTATTTGGTTTGCTAAAAGCTTTTGTTTTTTTTGTATCTTTTAGATTTGGATTCCTTTTTTGCGCTCACATAAAGATGCCATTTATTTATTGGATTAGCTAAGCTAGAGCCTAGAGCAAGTTTGGGGAAACAGTAAGTAAAGATACAACCAAATAAGCTAAAATATTACTGTCACACATCATCTGTCAAACAGGGAGAGAATAGAATACAAAAACACATAAAACAAGGACTCCAGGATGGGTAAGGACTTTTATAGGACTCTGGGAATTCCCAAGACGGCAACAGAAGAAGAAATCAAAAAAGCCTATAGGAAACTAGCGTTACGTTATCATCCTGACAAAAATAAGGCCGCCAATGCCGAGGAGAAGTTCAAAGAAGTGGCCGAGGCATATGAGGTGCTGTCGGACAAAAGTAAACGGGAGATTTATGATAAATATGGAGAAGATGGCTTGAAGACTGGTGGTAAGTTTGAAGGAGTAATTGCTTATGCAGAATGGAAATTAATTGAATCTTGTATAATTTTCGCAAAAAAAAGGTTCACGAAATGGTGGAACAAGCAATCCTGGATTCACATATAAATTCCATGGTGATCCGCGTGCTACATTTGCTCAATTCTTTGGCTCAAGCAATCCATTTGGATCGTTCTTCGATATGGGTGATAATTTATTTGATAAGAATGTCTTTGATTTGGATACAGACCATGACTTTTTCGGATCGCCGTTTGGTGGACTCGGTTCGAGGCATGGACTTGGTGGAGCTTTTAGGTAAGTTTTTTTTCATCAATATTAACAACAAAATTAATAGTTATGGATTCGGAGTCTTATTGTTAGTCAAGTAAACTACAATGAATCAAATTGAACAATATTTTACCATATCCATAACAGCTATGCTCATAAACACAAGAGAGGATCAGAACGAATTTTTATTTAATGTGGATCTCGTCCAATTTTGTTAGTTTTGTTGTTCCACAAGGTAGCCATTTAAGTCCCATTTTATATATTTTATCCAAAGATTGAAGAAAGTGGCGTATTACAAACCGAATTTGATTTATTTGGATAAATCTCAAATTGGAAACTGTTATAAATGAAGTAAGAATGGGATAAGATGTTACCTCTTTGAACGGGGTGTTTGATAATGCCTGATTTTTTTTTTCAAAATTAAATAAAAACCTAACTACCAGCCATACAATTTTATTGCTAGTACTAAGAAGAAACGTGGACTTCATTGTTTAGTAATAATCGCATCCAAATGTATTCCGTGTTCCACGCCACACTTTGCAGTAAATTTGGTTGAATTTCGCTGATTTAATGACTACTGTTCATTTCGTGGATCACTGATCACCTGTGTAAACTCTCTCTTTAATCAAATAAATCCATTGTTTTCAAGCCGCGTGAAATCAGTGGGCACAGAATGTCCACAAAGCAATCATCAATGTCTTAAAGAAAATTTTCCGAAGAATCGAAGTTCTTGTACCATCTTGTTGGAACCACGTGTATTATGAGAATGATAGATGAGCTCGCGAGTTCGGCAAAAAGGATTCCATAATACATATGTAGTTCTGTTTCGTAGCTCCGAAGAAGTTAAAACAATAAAAAATAACTACCACACAAAATAATCGACGTTGGAGAATCAATCGCAAAAACCACTATCTGTACAACAAGGTATTTATTTGATAAACTTTCCATTCCTATACAAAGGTCTTTCCTTCCACGAGTCACAAAATCTACTGAACTCATAAGAGTTTCTTTTGATCAAAATAAAAAGAGAGACAAAAACAGCACAATGCAATGCGACATCAAACAAAAAGCTTGCAAAGCTTTTATTTCAATAAAAGTTCAGTTATCGAAATTTCATGGGATGGAGACTGCTTTTTTCTGTTCTGAAAGTCGCGCATTTCAACATTAATATTAACTGTTGGTACACAGTTCAACGTTTTGGGCAGTCGTTGCAGATCGACTAGGCCCTCGCCCTAAACATGGCCTGTTCACTTCACAGCCGAAGTAGTTGCCCAACCACTGCTACATTTTGAATGAGAAATCGGCACGATCGATGAATTTGATTACACCTTCCACACAGTTTACTACTTTATGAAATAACCATTTTTAAAACGTAAACCTGACACCCTGTAAAAATTTCTAACAATTTTGGATTTGGCATCGAATTGCTTTCTAAGTTAATTAAAATTGGTGCGGTAACTCAAAATTAACTAACACTATGGGTAGGTCCGTAATCGGAATATGAATCTGTATCAGCTGGTAACTCGATCACAATGATGTCTGTTTTGAAATAGAACTATAAACCCATCCATCAACTTTTTTCCATGAAACAGAACACTGCAACTCGTCACAGAAACGCTCAAAGATATCTTTATGAAGCCTTCTTTGTCCTAGCTTAGAATTTTAAATATTTAAATATTCATATGTTCCCAAAAACTTACTAAAAATAACACTTGAATACTTTTTTTCTGTGAAAACAAAGATCTACATTAAAACACAAGTCCTTATTGTAATAAGCATGCGCAAACATGGTCTACTGTCAAAATTAAATGAATGAACATGGCTGTCTGTCTTCCTTTTCTATTGTGAATTGCCAAACCTATCAAACTCGCATATATCTGAACGATTCGGCTTTAAATATCTCATGCTTAACGAAACTTATCGAACTGCGCATGTGTTTTTTTATAGCCAGTGCAATATGACAAATTTTGGAACAAACCAAGAGAAGAGATATGAAGAAAAGAATTGATTTAAGCCTATTTCGTTTCTCCTAAGCACTTTAGTTCATTAAATAGCCTTTTCCACTGCGCAAAAAATGTCTTAATTTCTTACACACAAATGTCATCAAAAAGTAAAATACTCGTCACTTCAGATTTAAATAACACCAATTGATATTACTCTTCTTTTGTTTCCTCTCTGGCAAAAGTTTTTATAATTTTCCAGAGCAATCAAATGGTTAAGTTAACCCAGGGTTATGGCTTCATGTGTTTATAGTTTGCTGTAAAATAACATGTTTTTAAAAACCACATGCAGTCTAAAAATACCTTAATATTGAATTTAATCATAATTTCAGATCACACTCATTTAATGTGCACACACCTTTTAAAAAAGAAAAACAACAAGATCCACCCGTCGAACATGACCTTTATGTTACAATGGAGGAAATCTACCATGGCTGTGTTAAGAAAATGAAAATCTCTAGACGAGTAGTTCAACCGGATGGTGCATCAAGAAAAGAAGATAAATATGTTAGCATATCAATTAAGCCCGGATGGAAGTCCGGCACAAAGGTCACATTTCAAAAGGAAGGCGATCAGACTCATGGTAAAATTCCAGCCGATATTGTATTCATTATCAGGGATAAACCGCATGCGTTATTTAAAAGAGAAGGCAGCGATCTGAGGTATACTGCTCGATTGACGCTCAAACAAGTAAGTAAGATATATTTTTTTTATTAAGCTTTTAAAACTAAAGAACATAATTGATAGTAAAGGAAAAATGGAAGTTTTATATTATAAACTAGCTTACCCCATTGTTCGGAAATACTATTTTTGAAAAAAACGACCTCGGCGTGGCCTAGTAACCAAAATAACGTTAGTTACTTTTTCCAAAATTAACTATCTATTTGTAAAACCATCCCAGCGGCACCAAGGGGTGTTTAAAACAACCTTACTTACTCCTTACAATATAGCCACCTAGGGGGTAATTAAATTTCTCTAGAACATCAGTAATCTGCCAGTGAAAGTCCCGTCAAAATCGGTGCAGCCGTTCCCGAGATTAGCCGGAACAAACAAATAGAAAGACAGACAGACAGACAAAAAAATTAAAAATTGTGTTTTTGTTATACATAAGTACTGTATATACTTTCATATGCATCTTGTAAAAATCTTTAATTTTGATATTAAAAACAGACACTTCATTTTTTATTTATGTGTATAGATTCTTATAAATCTCACTGCAAGAAACTCGATCCTCCCAATACAGGTGAATTTCAATTTGTAATTTTTATTACTCTGCCGGATCCTCAAAACTTCTGAGCTTTCCATACACGAATATAATTATTATTTTTACTTCCATTTTCGGTTTTCAGTAGTTAATTCAATATTAAATATCTTAATTGATTAACGCCGGAATCAGCTATCAAATTGACACTTGACATTCGAATCTTACCATACTGTGGTGAGTTTTTTTTAATGTTATGTTATCGCACAAAGCACAATATATTAACCTCACCAGAGTTTTTGTTCGTTGTTGTTTGGTGATGATCTTAAAATGTTCAGAAATTTTTTGGTCAACCCACTTGTTAAAGCCTTTGATTCACAATTGTAATGGAAACTTGTTTGTATTTAGTTTCGAGTCTAGGCAAAAGTAAGGTCAACGTTTTTAGAAAAGCTCTCAGTACTCGGTATGTGTGTCAACGACGACCTCCGTTGGAACGACCATATATTTGAAATCGCTAAGAATTCTGCTAAGTGCTTAGGTTTTCTGTATCGGTGTAAGAAGTATTTTTCCCCATCTGATCTGGCTACAATTTATAAAGCGTTTATACGCCCTAAACTCGAGTATAACTCCCATCTCTGGGCAGGTGCTTCGCAAACATCGCTTCTCCTGCTTGATAGAATACAAAATCGAATAAAACTGCCGCTGAAACAATTGCCCCACTCGAACACCGACGCAATGTTTCATGTCTTTCCTTATTTTATCGTTTCTTTTACAAAAAATGTTCACTCGAAGTAGCCAGTTGCATTTCTCCCCTTAAAAGTTTCTCCCGTAATACTCGTCTCGCAAGGAATGCTCATCAGTTCACCCTGGAGCCCAATTTCGGACGTACCGTGAAATATAGTGATTCTTTTTTTAGCAGAACAACACGAATTTGGAATAGTTTACCCGGCGGGATTTTCCCTTGCCATTTTGATCTGCTAACATTCAAAACCAATGTTAATTGGAACCTCCTATCTCTATCTTCGTAATGCCCGCGCAGTGTGCTCTACATCAAAAGGGAAACACATAATTCCTTGTGCGCGCGTTAATTATATAAAAAAAAAAAAAAATGTATAATTTTTCAAACATGTTAAATTTATTAGTTAATGGGAACGTTCAATACGTACTGACTTTTAGTCAAAGTGAATCCATTGAACGACAAACTATCACCAGAACATTGTTAATAAAGGGTAAACTGTCAGTTGAAACTTAGTCAAAAAAACGTGACTAACTTTTTGACTAAATGTCAATTAAAAGTCAAATAGTTTTGATAAATTGATAAATCAGAGGCAAGTTGACTGACTTTTAATCGACGCCAGACGCATTGAACACAAGGAATAATGGACAAATTTGAGAGCGAACTCTGTTCTTATCTGAAATAAATATTTTTACAGTGATTGCTCCCTGATAGGGAGTTAATATATTTAAGCTTATACTTCTTTTCCATCAATATCACATCTCGGATTTCAACGACGAGATTTCATGATTTAAAAATGGTGTTCACACTTCACAGTCACTGAAAGGTTGTACGTGTCAAATATGAAAGAGAAAACATTGTTGGTGACATAAAAATGTAATAGATTACGTTTTTTTGATACTATTTTAGACACAAACCTGGTATAGACGGGGATTTTTTATTTTAAAGTATTTATGCTATGTTGCATACAGGTGCCATGACTCCTTATGAACTGTATTACTATTATGCCGTTTAGATCTGTTTAGGAAATTCTAATAATAAAGGGTGTAGATGTTTCTTCTTCTATGTATGTATGTTTTCCGTCGCAATTTTGTTGTATTCGGAGACCAAAAAAGAAATGATTTCTTCCTGCTGAAAAAGGTTAGTTCGATTTGACAAACTAGATTTTCCAATAGAGATCTCCGAATAAAATTTCTCTCATAACATTTGATGTATTTGTAATGTGAATGATGTATAAGTTGAACGCAATTAATTCAATCCAACTTTATTAATAACTTTATAACTAATGCAACATAACATAAAAATTAGTAGAACCATGTGGAATACTGTGCTAGCTGAGAGTTAAATCAAGAGTGAAAAATAGGCAAAAGTGGATATATAACTTTGATCAAAGTAACGAACTTTCTTAGTAGCTAGCTTTGAATAACCATAGAAGTATTTAAAGGCATGTTTAAACTGTTGGCAGGGTGCAACAGCTTCCCCTGCTCTTATTGTAAGGCAAATCTAACAGGTTTCTTCTTGGTCCGCTCTGATCTTCGAGTATTTGAACAAATGGATCATTCTGTGCTTCCTTCTCTTGTTCTGGAACTGCAGTATTTTTACTAAATTCTTGATGTTCTCTTTGTGCTTCCTCATTATGATTATTTATACTGGGGTGAAATCGGCTAGTGTGATAAGTGATAAGTGACGGTCACAAAAAACGTCTGAGAAAAGTGCGTACCATACGCTCAGCAGCACCATTCGATTCGGGATTGAACGAAGCTGACTGGATGTGATCGTTTTCGTTGTTTCGACAAAATATTCGAAATTCATGGGAAGAAAATTGAGTTCCATTATCGGAAACTATTGTTTTAGGAATTCCTCTGGCGCGAAAATCGTTGTTAATGCGTTTATAGTTGCTTTTGATGTTGTTTTTGAAATTCGAACCACGAATAGAAATTTTGAGTATGATTAGCCTACTACCAATAGACAGCTATAACTTGGAGGTAGTTAGGGACTTTGTTTACCTGGGCTCCGCTATTAACTCAGACAACAACACCAGCGCTGAAATCAAACGAAGAATAACTCTTGCCAATCGCTTCTTCTTCGGGCTAAGAAGGCAATTGAGTAGCAAAGCCCTCTCTCGGCCAACTAAACTGTCCCTTTATAAGACCCTCATCATCCCAGTCCTGCTCTATGGTGCGGATGAGGACACCTAAGGCTGTTTCGAGAGAAAGATTCTCCGGGTGATTTATGGTCCCATATGCATAAACGGAGAGTGGAGAAGAAGATACAATGAAGAACTTTACCGGCTGTACAGCGACACAGATCTAGCCAAAAGAGTAAAAAGTCAAGATCTCAGATGGCTGGGTCCCAGAGGGACGGCGCAGTAGAAGAAGACCGAGACTCAGGTGGCGCACACAAGTGGAAGAGGACCTCAACCGACTCCACGTGCGAAACTGGAGACAGCTAGCTAGGGACCGAGCTGGCTGGAGAAGCTTGTTGGTTGAGGCCCAGGTCCACCTCGGACTGTAGCGCCACCTAAGAAGAAGAAGAAACCTACTACCAACCACATGCAGTCAACAAATGGGCCGGCAAAGTCTATGTGAATGCGTTCCCAGGTCGTTTCAGCAATTGGACAACTGCTGTATTCTTTTTGCGGCTGTGAGGCATTAACTTGACATGCATTACACTGGGATACTGTTTGTTCAATCATAAAATCAAATCAATCGCCTGTATCGACTACATCGGGATAGACTCGCGAAATCACGGCTCCTATTCCGTGTGATGAAGCTTCTGTTGCCAGCGTGCCGTCAATGCCATTAAACAACAGGTGGAAGTAGTCTCTCCAGGTAATTAGCTACAGTGTTTCAATCTTCATTTTTGCAGACCCCAAGACGGCTAGTGAAACCTGATGTTGTTCTCTTTTCTGTAGAAGTTTCAGACCTTTTTCCTCTTAAAACACATCTGCACTTTACGTTTCTTCGCCCAACGTATAGATATAGATGCTCTACTTCTTTTTTTTTGGAGTATTTTTCGCATAGGCGTTGACAGTCGCTTCCAGTTGAATTTTGTTGGGTGGTTGTTGTTCGGCTAGTATAAAGCTTTCATGGATATCCGTACACGAAGTCGGGCATCAATTATGTAGTGATCCAAATCGAAGTTTGCTCCTTGGAACCTACGCTACGTTCGTTTAGAATACTAGATCAGTGTCTTCCGTCAATAGCGAAATGATGGATTTAGTTGCAGGTTTGACCATCTGGTGACCTCCATGGCTCCATGTGCTCTTGTTTATGTTAAGGCAAAGAAATCGCGTACTGCTCTTTAGAGGATATCTTTTTCCTGCTTCTAGTTCCTGAGGAAGTAACTCAGGTATCAACACTCATGGATTTGATGTATTCAACGCTCGTTGTTAGTTCACTTTTCCATTAGCCAGTGGGCAGGTGACACTCTTTCTATCCAACAACCAATGTTCAACTTTTTTAAAACACCCTGCACTGCCAAATATGAAAAAAGCCTTTAACATAACCAACTGCACACAACTATCAAGTCAATGCCAATATTGCCAATTAATTGTATTTGTTTATGGACATCAAAGTTGATCGAGTTTCTGTTTGTCATAAATAAAAAAAACTTTATTAAAAATTAATAAAAGGTAAATACCGAGCAATTCAAATTGGTTATTCCACGTCACCCATAAATCTCTTTCCCAATCAAATGCCATACAATTTTTTTTTCACCCATATATTTTCAATGCTGCACACTGCAACAAGCTCTCGTACATTTTTATTCAACAAACTTTCTGCTATTACATCAAATTCCACATATATATTTATCTATAGACTTTTTACCTCCAAATTGTGTCGTTTTACCATTTTTGGTCCGACATATTAAGTCATCATGCCATGTGATCAGAACCTTCATTTTTGTGGTTTCTCTCCCCTCATATGGCACATATGGCAGTCCGCTACATGACAACACAAACAGAACTCCATCCTAGGTCCGTACTCCGGAGCCAATTCAATATCTCTCATGTTAACATAGTCTTTTACCAATAAACAAAATAATAAATAAAAAAACATTAAAATTGCATAAAAAACCATACAAATTATTGATTTTTGTCCGGAATTGGTTTGGAAAAATAAACATTTTGCGCGTACCTCCATAAACAATTGCATCCATAAGTTCCATGCCCATTTATCCATCCAGACGTGGCCCATGGAGCAGCCGGAGATTCATTTTTTTTTTATTTGTTAATAATTTTACTGTCGTTGCCATATTGCCTGTTAATATGCGATAAAAACGCGAAACACATTAAAGTTTGAATTTGGCGCGAATGTTAGGCGACGCGACAAGCTGAATGAGTTATAGCCAGCGGGTTTGAGTCTTAGGTGAGAAAAGATTTGAAATATGTTTGGAGTTGCAGCCCTGCTCCATCTCCGTCGACGTTGTTGTCAAATTATAATTATTATAGGTAATCGAGTGCACCGTGAGAAAATGCATTCTTTTAGGTTTTCACATTTTTTATTTAATTCAATTTTTTTTTTGGTTCATCCTAAAAGGCCACTATATCTGACAACTCGTTCAATTAAGGAAGGCGTACATAGTTGTAGATACAATTACTCGACTCACGCACATTCGAATAGACGAATAGCTTGAAGAATTAAATGTGACATATATCACACCTGGCGTGAAAGGTGGGTAACTAACTACTTTGGAGAATCGAAACAGTGTGCGTAGTTTTTGGAGAATTTAATTGGAAGTGTCAAGAGTAGTTAGTTGTGGCGAAGATTTGTTATAGCAAATCTAGTAGGAGCTATAAATTTGTGGAAATGAAAACATTGCGTGATTGTGTTTTTGATTTTTTTTTCTAAATTTTATTTTTAATACCAAATTTGGAAAATATGAATTAATTTTTTTTTCTCTTCAAGTTGAAATGGCGTATTTCTTTGGATTAATGTGATTGGATCACTTATATGGGAGGCAGTGATTTTTAAGTTATTATCAAGAGTGAAATGACAAGTGGCATTAAATTATGGAGTGAATTGACATTTTGAGATACTTTTTTTTTGTTGTTTTGTAGTGAATTATAATTAGACGGTGGAATAGGTTGAAGATTTATGTGGTTTTTGCTGATGTGATTGGGCGCCATTTAGGTCTGGGAAGAGATTTATGTAATTTAATGGTGGTGGGCCATTGAGTGTTCAGGAAAGTGTAATTTATTCGATCATCGAATCGTATTCTTTGTTAAAGAAAAGAAACTTTATGGATATTGCATGTTATTAGAATTAGGCAAATAAAAAAAATGTTACCTAGCACAGTAGTTTTAAAATCCTAAAACAGAGCCAGCTGGAGCATTTTGCATTCGTGCCGTCCGGTTACAGAAAGAGTTCCTATACTGAACAATTAGAATATGACCAATTATGGATGACTAACTTTCGGATTTTTATCACTTCAATGACAGCACTAAGTTTTTAAAGTATCGAATTCTACGCGATTCCTTTGACAAACAAATCAAATCAAAAATCTGATTTTAATGAGCCGATATTAAAAAGAACGCTTTTACGCTTATCTATGTTCCCTATATGGACTCCAAAATGGCATGACCGATTTTGTTAAATTTTTCAGGAATATTTACGTTAACTCAGGTGCTGACCCTATAGTACAGTCATTTGGTAGTTTTACCTGGACAGTTTTCTGGGAGTTTTGAAAATTGGTGGATTTATACTCGTAGATTTCGACATGCTTTTTCCGAATTTCAACTTTGCCACCTCGTATCTTTGCCGCTCGCCAAACGACTGGACTACTTACTATAAGGTTTGAAAAATGTTGTTTTCCCAGTAAAAATACAATTAGAATACCAAAAATTTAAGTTTAAATAGCTTGACTGATTTTTAAGGCTTTTATTTACTTGCGATTATAGGCAAGTTTAGGATTTGTGAATATAAAAAAATTTGAGATAACAATCAAACATGATATTACGATCATAGAGAAGCCTAAAAAAATCGTTGGCAAAATATGTCCGTCTGTCTGTCTATCTTCCTGTCTGTCCGGGTGTATATCGAGTGCAGCCTAAACGGGTTAAGCGATTGCCTTCAAATTTGGTATGTGTTTATCTTTTGGCATTTCTCAGAGGGGAAATTGAAATTTTATTTTTAGGGCTAAAAATAACGGTACTTGCCATACGACCGTTTAGGGAAAGCTTATTTTTCTCGGAAACGGTTCCAACGATCTTGAAAATTTTTTTTTTGAATTTTTTTGTTGGTATTGGCTATGATTTGATTAGAACCACATATACGGGAAATGTCTACTAACGTGACCTTTCATATAACGGTTTTTTTTAATTTTTGGCTCGGTAAACGGCTCTATGAATTTCTGTCAAATTTTATATTTGAAGAGATCCAGAAAGCTAAATTAATTCTGCATATCAAAATTTTGAATAACTTTTTTTTCTAATAAAAATTATTTTTTGATTTTTTTTTTTGAAAAATCACTATTTTTTAAACTAATCAAAAATAATTATTTTTAATTTTAAAACCACATGTATACTAATAAATTCTAAAAACTGCACACCAAAATTAAAAAAAAATTTTTTTCAAAAAATAAAAAAATAAAAAACAGGATTATATCAAAATCCGTCCTACGATTTTCGAAATACTTTTTTCTTAAATTCTTTGTTATTTAAGACGTGTGTGGCGTACTTCATTTTTATTAAAAACCGTTAAGTATTGGGGTTTTGATACTCTGAGGAATGTCAAAAGAACTACAAAATTTGAAGGTAATCGCTTAAGACGTTTAGGCTGTAGATCGTTATATACTTATACAGACGGACAGACTGACAGACAGAGACAGACGGACATTTTTTGTGGAATATTATTTTGGTATCTACCGGGCATCCCAAACATCATATCAAAAATTCATAACTTACCCACCTTTTGTAGGGTAAAACCGGTTTATGGACTGGACTAGATCGTGGAGTAGGCCTACTGCGAAAAACCGCGCCTAAGTGCACTACCTCACCCTCACACTTTAGTGATTTTAAGAATTACTTTTTCTCAGAAATAGTGAATCTTAGGAAAAAAATGGGTACGGCTGGGTCGCATGTACTTGCTCTTATGTGCTAATTCCTTTTAAGTGCAGGCGTCTTTTTGACAAAGACGTGCAACTTTTTTAGAATCGTTGTGGTTTGAAGCTCAATGAAACTCAGTAGGTAATCGAGTATTTTTACTTGCAAGTTATGCATTCGTGTACGAATGTATTTTGGACTGCAGCCTAAACGGTTGGGCCAATCGTCTTCAAATTTTGAGCTTGAGGTTATTTTGGCATTCTACAGAGGAGTTTTTTCATTTTTTTTAGCTCAAAAATTAACGGTACCTGTCATATAACCGTTATGTAAAAGCTAATTTTTCTCGAAAACGGCTCCAAGAATTTTTATAAAAAAAAATCAATGTACTACTGGAGGTGTGCATTATATTTTGTTGAAACAAAAATTTAATATGGTGGGCTAAAAACGGTACCTCCCATAGGACCGGTTTTTTTTTCTTCGACTTCTGGAAAACTGGTGATCTGATTGCAATTAAAATTGATATTCAAGAAGATGTAGGTAGCCTGAGTAATTTTGCATTAATTTTTTTGGAAAACTTTTTTTTTGTATTTTTAATATTTTTTTTAAGTTTTTTTTTTTGAAAAATCAATATTTTGAAAACGGGTAAGTGATTTTTTTTTTAAATTTTGTTTTTAAATGTACGTTATTTTTGTGCCTAATTATTGAATTATTATTCTTGAAGTTGTTAAAAAACCGTTTTATTTAAAAAACAGCTCTAACGATTAAAAAAAAAAATTACACTTTCTTTTAGTTTTAAAGAAATAAAATGGTGTTTAATTTTTTCCGCTGAAAACTATTTTACGTATTTTTTTCAAACAATCAAAAGTCAGAAAAATCGAATATAATCTTTGAAGTTCCCTTAATATTTTTACGTACGTGCGATCCAGTCGTGCAATTTATTTTTATTTGTTAGTTATTTTTGCGTGTTTATGTGTTTATCATAGGCGTCCTTATTATTTATTCTGTATGCTGTATGCTGTTATGATCATGAAGTGCTTTAAAATAAGAAACGATAAATAAATAATAATAAAAATAACGAAGTTTGGTTTCATTAGACATACAGATAGAAAGACAGACAGATAGACAGACAGACAGATAGACAGACAGACAGACGGACGGAATTTCTGGACCCACTTTTTTGTACTTCTCTATCATTGTAATGTCATGTTTGATTGTTAGAATTTTTTTTACGAATGCAAAACTTGCCTTATAAATCGCAAGTAAAAAGTGTTGAGATACCTTTTATAGATAACTGCATGATCTACATTTTTGTCTCGGTTACTTTTATTATAAAACTAACCGTTTATAAAAAAGACTTCTTATATTCTTTTAACCGACGATTGTTATGATATCGACCGGGACTACAGCAAATTCTCCGCTTCGGTCTCAAGCTCTTGGAAGGCTCCCCGGGATGACTTCAGACAACTTGGGCAGGTCTCCTAGTTTTGTATTATTATATTTCTGAAAGCCAACAAAATGCAAGTGTTGGTGAATTTTTGTGATCAAGGATTTTTAGCCTGTCTTTTTTCCGCGATAGCGTTGGAACGTGGAGTTGAACCACAATGTAATTTGTTGGTCTTATGTTTAATTTTTCACCTTAAGACATTTGAGCAAAACAAAAACTGATTTTTCTATTATAAGATGTTTTGTTATATTTCTATTTACAATGAGTTTAATTAATAAAAAATACATTTTGTTTTCTTTTAAATTTCATGTACAAGTACATAGATACATATTAAACTAAAATCTTTTCCTGTTTCTTTCGTAGGCTCTCTGCGGTGTGGTATTTCAAGTTCCTACAATGTCTGGTGACAAGCTGCGAATCAGTACTATGCAGGAAATCATCAAACCAAATACGGTGAAGAGAATCCAAGGCTACGGTTTACCATTTCCCAAGGACACCTCCCGCAAAGGTGATTTGCTCGTTGCGTTCGACATTCAATTCCCCGAGAAATTGACTGCAGCACAAAAGGAACTCCTGCGAGATATGCTATGAAGAGACACAACTTTGCAGCCAACCACGTCTAGTATACCCAACGATACCAACACAAACGAAAAAACATCATTTCTTTTGAATACATTTTGTCGTCGTCTTCCTCATTTCGGTCGTCATCCATCGTATAATGGAACATCACTATAAATTAAAATATTAAAAAAAATTATATTTTTGTCTTCGCTCTCAATTAGCTCAACTCAAACAATGTTCTCTTTAATTCTCAAAGATAGAAATAAAAAAGATTTATGTGTTTTCTCTTTTTTTTTGTTTCGTCATTAATTTTAAGTATCTCGATTAGTTAAAACAAAAAATCGACATTTATGTTTTTTTTTTTATTGGTAAACTAAATATTTTCTTTTTCATTGTAACTATTTAATATAATTTTATTTTCTGTATTAACTTATAAGATTGCTAAGTGGCATTAAATTATTATTAGTTTGTTTTTCTGTTTCGTTTAATAATTAATTTTGAAAAAATGTAATTCTTTTATTTTATTAAATTAAAATAGAATGTCATGGAAAAACACATTTTTTTCGACACTAATTGTGGGTACTTAAATACAGCATTCGCGTTTAGATGTTCGTTTTAATATTTTATAAATTGTAAACATTATTTTTCATGTATATTAAACACAAATTTGCGACTGAAAAATTAAAAAAAAAAACAACACAAAAACAAAACAACAACTACAAATCATTAAACAGATTGTGTTTTTTAGGTAATAATTTTTATGGGCTATTAAGTTTATGATCTAAGCCTGTGTGAGATTATCTATTTTAATAAATAATAGTAAAGTTAAAAAATGAATTAAAGTATTCGATTGGAAATTGTATTTTTAATTTATTTCCAAATGATATTTTGATAGTAGTAGTCTCCTTTCTTTACTTAACTCCATTTCAAATGTGTGTCTCCATCTAAACGACTAAACCGATTTCGATATTTTTTTTCTGTACAGGGTGGCAGGGATATCTCCCTTTTCCTATATTCGAATGCGGAGTTCGTGACCCAAACCCTTTTTTTAATAAGTTTGTGACAAGAAACTTCGGCATTGCAAGGTTTTTGTTATTCATCGATTGCTTTAAATTTTTGACATTACATATAAATCGTTATTTTCTTCTTCTTTAACCACAACTCTCCCACTGTTCTGCTTCGCCGTAAAGAACTCATAAAACGTCGACAGGCCTGCTGTAATTTTTTCCAAATGGTAGAAAGTGCCGTGTCAATGCCGTCAGGGCATTGAAATAGAGATGGTAGCGGATAAGCCCTTAATAGGCTACCGCGCTCATATCCCCGAAGCGGTTTACTGACTCCGCACTCTCCGATTCCTTTTGTCCAAGGAATCGTCCAAAGGACCTGGCCCTCCAGGTTGGGTTAACAACCCTGCCATGGAAAATAGAAAAAGTTGCGAAGCGACCAATAGCCTCGGAAGAGGACGGATTAACTATTGACGACCCGGAAAAACGAATTAAGAACAACGACCTTCGGATCTGCACGTGGAATGTTAGAACTCTTAAGAGACCACGTGTGGCCAAACAACTAGCGGAGGCCCTAGACTGCTACAGAGCAGGAATTACTGCCATCTAGGAAGTGCGATGGGATGGGCCGGGCAAAAGGAGGATGAAAAACTGTGACGTGTACTACGGTGATTGTGCAAGAAGACCACAGCGTTTATTTGGGTGCGGATTCGTCATAAACGGTAGACTTAGGCAAGAAGTCTTGGGCTTTCGACACGTAAGTGAGCGACTTGTGCCAATCCGTATCAAGGCTAAATTCGCCAACATTAGCCTAAAATGTGCTCATGCCCCCACAGAGGACAAAGATGACGCCACCAAGGATGACTTCTACGAGCTCCTCGACAAAACCTTTCAGCAATGCCCTAAATACGACGTTAAGATCGTACTAGGCGATTTCAACGCCAAAATAGGTAAAGAAGAAATCTTTGGTAGGACTGTCGGAAAACATAGCTTACACGACACAACGTCTGAAAACGGACTTAGGCTAATTGACTCGCAGCGGCATATAAAGTCACCATTGGAAGCACACGGTTTCCTCATCTTGATATACACAAAGGGACTTGGCGACACCCAGATCAAAGAACCGTCAACCAGATTGATCACGTTGCGATCGATGCAAGACACCGCTCCAGTATCTTGGATGTTCGCACCTTTCGAGCAGCTAACATCGATTCGGATCACTACCTTGTTGCAGCAAAGGTAAGAATGCGAATAACCCGAACACCACAACAGCGGAGTAACACTGTGAGGAAGTATGACGTCGGAAAGCTGCAATCGCAAGAAACCGCCAGAACCTATGCCGATCGAATATCCCGTAACCTCTCAAGAAATCCAGTACCGCCAGCATCAAGTGCCGAAGACCAGTGGCAACCCTGCCAACAAGCCATCAGAGATGCCGCAACTGATGTGCTAGGTTTCACCAGACCACCACCACGAAACCTCTGGTTCGATGACGAATGCAGGCAGGCCCATGCAGCCAAACAAGAGGCATATAAGGCGGCGCTGCAAAGAAGGACTAGAGCTTGTCGTGAGCTCTACGAGCAGAAAAGAAGGGAAGAACACCGGCTTCTCCAAAATAAAAAGAGAGGGCATGAGAAGCGCGCAATCGAAGATATTGAGAGATGCTACTCAAGGAACAACGTGCGGAAGTTTTACCAATAGGTAAAAAGAAAAAAAAAGACTGTAGAGATAGGAATGGAAACCTCGTAGTGGAGTCACAGTCGGTGCTGAGTACATGGAAGGACCATTTCTGGCGACTGTTAAGCGGCAATGAAGACCAAAATTCCGATGTCAGGCAGAATGAACCATTCAACATGGACGATGACAGACAAAACTTCCGTCCACCTGACCAAAATGAAGTGAGGATAGCAATATCTAAACTAAAAAACAACAAAGCTCCTGGACCCGACGGACTACCCGCCGAACTTTTTATAGCGGCCATAGAAGACCTGGTGGAGTGCATACACCAACTCATCTGTAAAGTTTGGTCAGAAGAAAGTATGCCTGATGAATGGAACCTCAGCATCGTTTGTCCGATCCACAAGAAAGGAAACCCTCTTAACTGAGCCACCTATAGAGGAATAAGTTTCCTGAATCAGTGTGGTTTCAGACCAGGAAAGTCCATAATCGATCAAATATTCACGCACTTATAGATACGAGCTATATAGAGCCATGTCTGGTTTTGGCATCCCCACAAAACTCGTCCGACTGTGCAGGATGACAATGGAGAACTCTGGAGGCGCTGGCTGGAGAGGCATGTCGGTTGAGGCCCAGGTTCGTCCTGAACTGTAGCGCCCCCTAAGTAAGTAAGTAAGAAAGTGCCGTGTAGGACCTTCATTTCAGTTTAGGGAAATTTTTCGATCACATAAGATATCAGAATGTTCCCGACACTTTATCCAACCTGCACTTATGTAATGCTTGGGAAGGGAAGAATATGTCTGTATGAATCAGAAAATTGGCAGCACAAATTCAGTTATTCTTTGCCCTATGCGGTATCCATTTCCTTCCAGAACATCTATACCCAAACATCAAGTGCTTGTTGCAAAGGTTATCACTTTTCATGTCTCCATCGACAGCAGAGTAATCGATATACTTTCTGATCCGTCACCTTACCCAGAGACTGTGAAGGTTTGTAATAAAGAAAAAAAAAAAGGATTCAAGACCGTTATCTTAGGGAACACCAACTTTGATTGGGAACTCTTCGATGACTCCTAACTAATGTTGAAATTACTCGTACATTTACATTCTCATTCGCACGTTAGTTTCCCTTTGGGAAACCCATACCAGATCGCGTACTGTCTATACAATTTTTCTTTTCCAAAACAACCAATAAAATGTTCAAATCCCATAAAGAGTCCCGATTTTTTTGTTGAAATTCGCATTGATTTCTTGATCGCCGATTACCCGAAAGAAACCCGGGTTGGTCGTCTGAAAGGCGTATGAATTTTTCATTATCTTTTTTTTTTTTTTTATAATTAACGCGCGCACAAGGGACTATTTGTTTCCCTTTTAATGTAACACACTGCGCGGGCATTAGGAAGATAGGGAGGGGAGAGATAGGAGGTGTCGATTAACATTGGTTTTAAATTTTTGCAAATTGAAATGGCAAGGGACAATCTCGCCGGGTAAACCATTCCAAAGTCGTGTTGTACGGCTAAACAAAGAATTCCTATATTTCACGGTACGTCCGAAATTGGGCTCAAGGGTGAACTGATGGGCATTCCTAGCAAGACGAGTATTACGGGCGAAACTTTTAAGGGAAGGAATGCAGCTGGCTACCTCGAGTGAACATTTTTTATAATAGAAACGATAAAATAAGGAAAGACATGAAACATTGCGTCGGTGTTCGAGAGGGGCAATTGTTTCAGCGGCAGTTCTATTTCGTATCAATCTTAACGCTCGATTTTGTATTCTATCAAGCAGGTGAAGCGATCTTTGTGAAGCACCTGCCCACAGGTGGGAGTTATACTCGAGTTTAGGGCGTATAAACGCTTTATAAATTGTAGCCAGATCAGATGGGGAAAAATACTTCTTACACCGATACAGAAAACCTAAGCACTTAGCAGCATTCTTAGCGATTTCAAATATATGGTCGTTCCAACGGAGGTCGTCGTTGACACACATACCGAGTACTGAGAGCTTTTCGGTTTCTTCGATGTAAGTGCCATTCATGGACAATGGCATTGGGGGTATGTTTAGCTTTAACGACAGAAGACAGCATTGAGTTTTCGTAACATTAAACTCCACACGATTCCTATTACCCCATTTGACAATGCTGTATAAATTGGAGTTTAATGAGCTTGACATACGGCACCGTTGCAATTGTACGTCCGAAGGCGAAGGACGTGAATTATCGAACGAATATAAAAAGCTGAGGGTATAGTCGTCAGCAAAACAGTTAAGTGGATTAGAAGTAACAGGCAGAAGATCATTTATAAAAATGAGGAAAAGAGTCGGAGACAGAACAGAGCCCTGGGGCACACCAGCATTTATTTTATGGGAATCAGACTTGAATCCGTCCAATACAACTTGTATTGAACGGTCCAGAAGATAGCTTCTAATCCAACGAACAAGAGTATTATCGATCCCAAAAGCACGCATTTTCGATAAGAGAGCTTCATGCCAAACTCTATCAAATGCCTTGGAGATATCAAGAGCAATAATCTTACTTTCACCAAAGCGATGTAAAGATTTGTTCCACTGTTCGGTGAGATATGCCATCAGATCACCAGTGGAACGGTTGCTGCGGAAGCCATACTGGCGGTCATGGAGAAGCTTACGATCTTCGAGATATTCCTTAAGCTGACGGTTAATCAGTGTTTCCATGACCTTAGAAAGAAGGGATGTCAGTGCTATGGGTCGGTAGGAGGAGGGGGAGGATGGGTCACCTTTCTTAGGGACAGGCTGGACAAATGCTGTTTTCCTTCTTCTAGGAAAGATTCCAGAAGAGTAGGAGCGATGGAAAAGCTTACGCAGTGGCTTTGCCAGTGTGGAAGAACACCTCTTCAGAAGAATCGGGGGTATACCATCCGGGCCAGCGGATTTGTGTATATCGAGATCTTTGAGAACTCTTGCTACTGTACGAGTGCGGAAAAAAATCTGTCCCATGGAAAAATTTACATTCTCAAGTACAGGAGGGGCAACGTTGCTATGCGGCAGCGTGGAGCTGGCAGCGAAATGGGCGGCGAGCAAGTTTGCCTTCTCTGAAGAGTAAACAATTGGTTTGTTATTGTCGATGAGCGTTGGAACCGAAGATGTTGAGGAGTTTTTAATATTTTTTACAAATGGCCAAAAATTTTTACTGCCTTTGGGACACTGCAGAATTTTTTGCCGTCATTTTTGGTCATGCAAAAATTTGGTTCTTTCAATAACGGAGTTGCATGAGTTTCTTGCTTGTTTGTGCTTTCTCCGATTTTCCTCTGTAGGGTTGGCTTTGTAAGAACGGAAACTTACTTCTTTGAGCCTGATAGCTTATTTACACTCAGAATTAAACCAAGACTTTTCTTTAGGTTTAATGCTTTTTACTCTGTTAGGAATAAAAGCACGCATCCCTAGAAGAATCACATTTGTGATCATTTCAGCACTGGCATCAATGTCACTATCGAGGAAGCATAGTGACCAGTTAAAGTTTCGGAAAAAAATATTCAGGCCGTCCCAGTTGGCTTTCTCGTATTGCCAAACGGTCCTGGTGGGAAGTTTTTCTTTAACTGGATGGGTGGAGGATGAGAAATTAGCTGAAATGACACAATGGTCTGGAGTGCCAAATGGAGAAGTTACACTAATGGTATATTTATCAGGGTGAGAAGTAAGAAACAAGTCAAGAGTATGGGCGGCTTGCCCAGCAACATCCGGTATACGCGTTGGCACATCGATCAGTTGGGTAAGGTGATGTAACCCGGCAAAGAGCTCGACATACCTTCCTTCGGGTGTTGTCTGACCACAATAGCGGAGCCAATTGGAATTGTGTACATTGAAATCGCCCGTAATAACGATTTCAGTGCGAGGACAAAGGGAAACAATTTTCGAGATGGAATCAGACAGCGCATCAAACTCGTTACAAGTGGAATTGCTGTCGAGATTTGGACTCCTGTAAATAAAACAATAATGAATGACATGCTTGCGGACAGTGAATTTGAGCCACAAGAAGTTAAAGTCCGTGTTGGAACATTGCCCATATTGGGGAAGGCTCTGGCAAGCAATATCATTCCTAACATAGACCACGAGACCATGATGGGAAAAGAGTAATGGCACTAAGCTATACCCATGTAGAGCAAACTCTGATAAATCAGTATTTACTCCAACCTGGGTTTCACTTAATGCCAAAACAGCTGGCCTGTATTGAACAGTGTAGACGTACAGGTGAAAGAAATTCTTTCTTATTCCACGAACATTGGAATACACGACACAAAAATCACTTACCATTTCAAAATACTTACACACAAAACACAATTCTGACTAAGTCGAACCATGCAGTGAAAATCCAAATTAATCTCTGTAATAAACAAACTGTCTTAATTGTTATGCCCATAAGACAGCTTGCATACAAAAAATCAATTTAAATATTCAGCACAATAGGACAAACTCAGATGCCCTTATCCATTTACCGCAAGCATAGGATGCCTACAATAGATAAGAAAGAGGCAGTTAAGCTAAGCACAAAGGGTTGGGACAGATAAGAGGATAATTAGACTTGTTATGCAAGTGTGTATTATTTTTTTTTCTTCCACAGCGCGAATGGTCATCTTATCGTCTTCCAACGACGCGAGTGGATATTGTTATTTTCTTTACAGCACACGCGAAGGGTTTTTGCCAATTTCTCAAACGAGTGTGTAATATTATTTTTTTCTAACACTCGCGATAACAATGCGCAATAATTTTTTTTTTTTTTGACTTTTGTTTATTTATTTATGCGCGCACCTCGACCTGACGTCCGGCCTCTATAAGCTTAAGATCGACACCTGTCCTATCTGGCATACAATAGCCGTTCAACGATCTTTGTTGAATGTAAAATCAACTTGATCAGCTTGTAGATCGGGTAAAACTTACTGCCCTTCCATTGATTATGCATTTACTCACCATTGATCAGCTTGAAGATGAAAATCATGAGCCATTTCTATAATCTTTTCCAGAACTTTGAAGGTGTCTCTACTGTCCCAATTGCTTTAATTTTTTTTGGATTTTTTCACCGCATCAAATAACTCTTTCAGTCGTGATTTTTGGATTTTTTTCGTATTCAGGTGCAGCTATTAGACATTATAGCCTAGGAAACCGTCAATGCTGTCGCTTGCGTTTGACAATTTTTTCGTCATCTACATGAAGTTAGCCTTAAGTATTGTTAATGATTTTTGAAAAAAAGATTCCCCTGAATACTTTTCCTTCTTTGGGCGGAATTTTGAAAATAGTTGCGCCCTTGTTCTTATTAGCATGTCCCAATTCCTGAATAGCATGGCTTGCATCAGAAGCCGGTGCATATATTTCTTCCAGCTCCCGATACATGCACTCCATACTCTCTGCTTGATGTTGGCTACACTTCTTTCTTGCTTCTCTCTTGTACCGTCTGTGAGCCACTAAGAGCCATACTTTTCATCTATATTATCAGAGGAGCATGTTGACCAAGCTTTGAAAGCTGTTTTTTTTTTCTAGTTATTACAGCCTTGGCTCTTACTGCAGCCGAAACCAAACCAGAGGCCAATTCTGCCCTCGGACCTATAGGTGTGGTGGGTGTTTTAGCAGTCTCCTAATGCAGGCGAACCCAAACTGCAGCCTATTCTGACCCGGAACGTATTCTTCACCAAGAAGATTCTCAATTCTATATCCCGCACCACCATGTCAGTCCTCATAGCCCACGTTAGACAGTCAACATGTTCTTTCCAATTCCCGCCACAAACAGAAGCATCCTGCAGTTATTTTAAAAGTCTAGCTAAAACGCATCTTTTTCTACTTGTTCTCATCCAATTTGAAGAGCATTACCGCTGACAATATTGCACACCTTTTTTCCTTGCATCAGCAGGCTTCAGAGACGTCAAACGGTTACTGGATTTCGAAATAGTTTTGCAAGTAATTCTTCCGCTTGCATGATACCGGTTCTTGTATTGCTTTATGTTAACATCTAAGAAATGATCCCTGTCTCCAGTGAGCCCACTCTCCGGCAATAGCCCAAGGTTCATGTATCAGGCCAAGAGCTATGTTTTCTTCGACGAACATTTATTGAAGTAGGCGGGCACTACGTTAGGATGCTGTAAGTTCACCTGGAGCACCCTAATGGTGATCTTTACATATCTTCTGTCGACGTTTTAGTTTATCAGAGTAGTGTAGGTATGTGGGGTCAGAATAAGCCTACGATTTGAGTCCTGCAGTAAGATCCTGCTTAGCCAACATTATTCCTCTAGGTTCGGGATAAGCAAGAATGAGGACAATGCAATGGTTAGGTTGTACCAGAAGTAAGTGTTCTAAACACCATATCCCTCCCTACAGTTCGGGAGTAGAATAATTATTTGGTTTAAGTTTTAGATGAGCTGGAAGTAAGAGGCTTCCAAGTAACTAGTTTCAGTTTCAGATACTTCATGTAGTTTCTTCTAAACGGTGTTTTACTTAACTTAACTGCTGGCTGGGCGGGCAACGAGGTTTTCCAGATTTCACCGAAATATTTAGAATTCCGATTACTGGAGAGCCATTGATTTTATATGGGTCAATCCTTATGTTCAATTCTTCGGAATTAAACAAAGCGTACCTAAATAAGGTTCCACGGGTTATGAGGAGTCCCCTTTGATCATGCTCAATAGTAGCTGCCTGATAAATTGAGGTAGGTCTTTGTGGGACCTTCGTGGTAGCTGTGGGAACTCAAAATCATAATGTATATATATATTTTATTTGCAGCAGATTAACCTAGGCCTAGTTTAACTGCTTCGACTTCGAGACTTACACGGCGCGTGTTTGCCTTGCATGCTTGGAGTGCGAAAGGCAAAGATAATAACATAGAAATAGAGGAACCGAACATGCATGGGTAGAACTGTCCCTGTAACTTTTTTTGACGTTTCGTCGGTATTCTTTGTTCTTCTTAATTTGCTTCATACTTGTTTTGGATGTTTCTCAAACAACACTTTACAAGAAGATAACAACATATGTACATATGTATATGAAGGCGCCGCAGAATTTAAATATTGTATGAATTAGTTTCTTTTCATTCATTCATTAAGTTATTATTAATTTATTTCATTTAAATTCATGTTTTTTTAAATACTGATCACTTAAACACAGAAAGTAAAATGTTCAAGCCCAGCCACAAACTCTCTTATTAGTAAAAATGAATTTATATCTACATAGATTATTTATTTTTTTTGTTTTGACGTTGTTAAAATCTGAAAATCGTCTTTCGGCCGCTGCACTGCTATGTGGCAGACTATATAGTGTAAGCATATAGTCAGGCAACACCTTAAACATATTTTCTTCTGATATATTTTTCTGAGAGCATAAATGCGACCATAATAAAACATAAAACGACATAAGATACGTTTTAGCCTGAAATAAATCTACTTCCATATCCACAAGGCTCTGACTTGGAATTGAAGATATTAACAATTTCTTTTATGATTATAAGAACTATAGATATAAAAATACAATAAAAACCGGCAAATTAATAACTTTGTCAAGTATCCCGCAACAAAGATCAGTTTGTGACGTCACGAGCAAAGTAAGCATATATTTTCTTTTGTTTCAGTTTTAGGGTAAATACGTAGGTCAGATTCCAAATGTCAAATTTAATCTACACTATGTAATTCAGGTGGAAACACCACTAAATTATTTTAAATCTTATTGGAATAAAATCTAGATTTTCGTCAGATGGAAACGTAGTATAACGAAAATGTGCAATGATTGTAGTAGAATTTTCGATGAATGCATTCAGATCGAGCAAGTGACTTTTTCGATTTGCAAAAATTAATCAATACAGCATATTTGATGTGAAATTTGTATCGTTTCATGGAAACAAATAAAACGAAGTATAATTGAGTTGCTATTTATACAAATAAATAAATGAAGTAGATCTACAACATATGAAGTAGATTGGCAGCCTTGCTCCGCAGTAGAGTTTTTGGAGCAATTAAGGAAAACTAGACAGTCTTTAGTTGTGAATCCGATGAGTTGCAACTTCTGGGTCAACCCGATTGATATGTCCATGACACAGAGTCCATGACCAGCCTTCTTAGGCTGAGCCATTTCTTCGGTTGAAAAGGGCGTGTCTAACCAGATCCATCTGGGCGACGACAGTCAGCTTAATATTACTGAGAGCTTTGTTCTATGAAGGCGTTGACGTTTTTTTGGTAAACTCTTTATGCTGATCTGCCTTGTTTCTCAGGCGGTATGGTTTTGGCTATGCACAGTGCAAGATCACTTCTATCGCTGCCGCGAAGGACTTTCTTAAATCATCTCCTCTCGGCTGACAAACCCATTTCCATCAACAATCGTCTTAGTGGCTTCCTCAGATCGTTGTACACTAAGCAAAAGCAATTTTCGGTATTTCGAAACATCTGCCAATTTGACCGTCCTGGACCATTTCCGTGCCTGATGTACTAGAAAATAAATTGCACGACTGGATCGCACGTACTTGCTCATATGTGCGGTCACATCGTCGAATAAAATTTAAATAAAATGCACGACTGGGTCGCATGAACTAGTTCTTATGATAGATAATTGCTTAGTGGCTGCATATGTATGTATATAAAGGGTGTTTTTTTTAGACGTGTGGTTTTCAAGAAGAAATAAAACGCATATAGTTTAATGTTATGGCCAAGAATCTAGCTTTATTATAAAGATAAGGGCTTGCATTATGTTCTAAAAATGATTTCGAGGAAGTGGCCGCCGTGGATGGCTCGAATAAATTCCAGCCGAGGCCCAATTTTCTCAATTTTGTGAAAATCGGGATCGCTGGCCATTTCGTTTTGGGCCCATTCACCGAACGTGTGATGCGCTTGATGCACGTTCAGCTTCAACTCCTGTAAGCCTTCAAACCAAGATCCTTCCGCACGCGATGGCGGACGGACTCATTTGGGTTTTCTTCAATACTCTGCTCCACCGAAACGAACCATTATTTTGGTAATAAATTTGCACAATTTGCAAACTTTGTTCGGGAGTAAGTCTATTAATTATGAAATCGCAAACCAAACTGAGCATAAATCAAGAGACAGCTGTCAAAAAGACCAACTCCGAAAAAAGTATTGCCAGATTGAAAACCACACGTCGATTAAAATAAAAAAATATTTTTTTTTTAGAAAATTCTTTATTTTTATTTTTAATTAGTTTCAGAGTTTTCTTGGAAAAACTAAGTATGCACAAAAATTTGAAAACTAAATGTCTATCGAAGAAAAAAAATTTTGAAAATCGTTCGTTTGGAAAACTTTTCGAAAAAATATTTTAAATTTTTTTCTAGTATGTCATTATAAGGAAATCTGTAGTTTTCATCTGGGAAAATTATTTCAAAAAATTCAATCCACCCGTTTTCAAAATATTTGGAAAACCAAATTAAAAAAATAAAAATTGAAAATCGAAAAAAAATGTTTTTGAAAATTTTGAAATGCGATATTAATCGAATTAAAAATGACTTCTATGCAAAATTTTATTTAAATCGGGATAACAGTTTACGATAAAACCGCATTTGAAAAAACCGGTTATATGAGAGGTACCGTTATAAAACAAATTTCTAAAAATTTATTCCAACTGAAAGATGTATTATTATTAAAAATTAGCACCCTTAAAATTTTATCAAAATCATTAGTATGGCAGGTACCGTTATTTTTCGACCTAGAGCAAAAATGAAAAACACTCCCCGAGATACTACCTAATAAATACTAAATACCAAGTTTGAAGCAAATCGGCCCATCCGTTTAGGCTATAGAGGCGCAAACCGACAGACACACTCTATTATCGCAATGTCATGTTTGATTGTTAGATTTTTTTTTTGCATAACTTGCATTTTAGTACCTAAATCGCAAGTAAAAAATGTGTTAAGAAATACACTATCAACTTTAATTCCTCCTATTCCTGTAGTCGTCCCAACTTCTATAACCAAAGTTTTCTCATTTGATCCTTCTCATGTACAAAATGGATAAATTAAATTAATTGCCAACACTTTTCGATTCAATTCATTTAATTTGTTTCACCACGCGTTAGATGCAAATCGGGAAGAAATGCACAAAAACCACAAGACCTAACCTCAAAGAGGATCAACTTTTTTCCTGGATCTTTCCAGGAACTCAAAGAAATCCAAAAGGGAACTAGAACAATATATAAAAACTATATTAAAAAAAAGAAAGATAAATATCTACAAGGAACTGTTGTAAACAGATCGCAAGTTGTAAGTTTTTTTTTTAAATGGCAATCCGCTAGATACTCCTTGAAAGTAATGCCCTCTCTCCAGTGCATAATTAGTACAAGAGGTTAATTAGTTTTCCTTACTCTATACGCGCACACTTTGTGCGCTCCTCGAGTACTCAACTCTGATGGTTTTTGTTTTCATGTTTTTCATTTAGGTATATCCTTTCCTGGTTATTTTTTTTTCATTTATTGTTCAACTTCAGCAATCGTCCTTTTTTCATTAAGGACGAATCGAAACAACTTACTAAGCTGGCAGAGGAAAATGCTTTGGAATAGAAAATGATAATCATACCCTATCGCAGGAGAGCACAGGGAAATGGTAGCAGCAGGAGCTGATCACCCCTTTTATGCGTTTTCTAAGGCTGGATTGTTGTTGGTTTAATGAGCGACGACGATGATGGGATGCGGTAGGTGGGGGGCGGCTTCCTCTGCCGTGCAGTTCAGGTGGAGGTGGAGGCGTGTGGCCGACGACGAAGGTTTAAATGGTGGGAACATGTTTTTACGTTAGAACGATTAAAATGGCTGAAGTGGAGATGGGTTGGGTGTTGCGGTGCGGATAGATTGTCCTGAATTTGCATAATATAAATAAATTAAGGATTCCAGACATGCGGTGTTTTCATTTTATTGCCGACAAGGGCAAGCGAGCATTTAGTATAGCATAGTGGTTTATGGGCGGTCTGATGAGATTATGTTGGGGCCATAAGGATGTATGGCATATTGGGCGCTGGTATGGGAAAAGAAGAGATGGAAAACTGCGTGCTATTACCAGCCATGATGGCCAGCAGCTATGATGTAGAGTTTATACCTTTACCCATGCCTATCTATGTATCTGTACACATTGTCTGCATTAATTTGATTGTTATTTTTCTTGTTTTGTTTTAATTTGGAAAATTTTTCTTTGTTCTTTTGAGTGAATTTGCATATTTTGTTGATGTTCATTTTTGAAAATGAAGATTCTGTTCGGTAAGAATTGCATAATTGAAATAAAGGATATTTTTATTATTATAATTTTTTTCTTACCGTTTTACTTGATTCGGATGGGTGGTTTTCCTTTTGTAACACAACAGCCATTAGACTGAAGACGAATTGAGAAAAATAAGCAAATGCTGATCATTATTCTTGTTTATGTTTTTTATCCCAGATGGCGGATTAGTTATCGTTTCGCAAAACTACCATCATGTAAACTTTATTTTTACTTGCGATTTAGATACTAAAATGCAAGTTATGGGTTCGTGCAAAAAAAAAATCTAATAATCAAACATGACCGGAAATTCCGTCCCTCTGTCGGTCTGTCTGTTCGCGCATCTACAGCCTAAACGGATAAGCCGATTTGCTTCAAAAGTTGTATTTAGTATTTATTGGGTAGTATCTCGGGGGGTGTTTTTCATTTTTGCTCTAGGTCAAAAAATAACGGTACCTGCCATACAATTTTGAACAAAAAGTTAGATTTTCTCGAAAACGGCTCTAACGATTTTGATAAAACTTTCAGGGTGCTAATTTTTTACAACAATACATTTTTCAGTTAGAATAAATTGTTCGACATTTGTTCTATAACGGTACCTCTCAAATAACCGGGTTTTTCAAATGCGGTTTTATCGAAAACTATTATTTTGAAAATGGGTGGATTGAATTTTTTTAAATAATTTTCCCAGATGAAAACTACAGATTGCCTTATATATATACTAGAAAAAAATTTCAAATATTTGTTCGAAAAGTTTTTCAAAAAAAAGGACTTTATAAAAAAACAGGTCGAACGATTTTCATTTTTTTTCTTCGATAGACATTTAGTTTTCAAATTTTTGTGCACTAAACTACATACATTTCAAACCGCTTAGTGATGATAGTGTCCATATGCAGACATTTTCTTTCTATTTTTTTGGAGAAATTTTTGTTTTGTATTTTATTTAAATTTGACATATACCTAAGACCCAAATTTTGACCCTCCTATCCCCAAGAACCATATTTAAATCGCGATTTCAATATTTTTGTATGAACAATATAATAATTATTTTACTGTAGTTCGTCTTTAATTTGATTGACAAATGTTGTCCAGTCGATTTGATATTTGATATTTGAATTTGTTTTGTATCATAACCCAGTGCCTGAAAAGTTTCGTACTTTATTTTACAAGAAAGTTGTACATGTTTTGTGTGACTGTGGTTGAAAAAATACTAAAAGAAAAAAATTATCGGCATTTAGTTTTCAATCAGTAGGTACATCAATTTGGCCTACATAAAGGGGGCCATCGAACGAATAATGCAACAAACGTACAAGAAACAAAGTCCAATAATAATGCATGTCGTAATTCCGTACATATCAAAAAAAGAGGAGTAGGCCGTTTAAACTTCAAGACCCAGCAGTCGATGTCGTTGCCAGGCGACTTGGTATCATACAAATCGCTTGATACAGTTAGAGATGACAACGACGCTGTAAATTATCCAATAATACGCGATTGATAATTAAATAAATTGCACGACTGGATCGCACGTACTTGCTCTTATGTGCGATCACAGCTTCCAATAAAACTTGAAAAATATTAAAGATTTTTCGATTTTATTGACTTTTGATTGTTTGAAAAAAGTACGTAAAATAGTTTTCAGCGGGAAAATTTAAACGCCACATTTAAAAAAAATCTAAAAAAGTGTAATTTTTTTTTAACGTAGGAACGGTTTTTATTTAACAACTTAAAAAAAATAATAATTCAAGAAAGCAAACTTAATCTTAAAAACTACTTAGATTTAAAAACAAAACTAAGAAAAAAATTCAAATACCCGTTTTCAAAATATGGATTTTTCAAAAAAAATATTTAAAACAATTATTAAAAGTACAAACAAAAAGCTATTCGAGAATATTTTAATGCCGAATTGGTTTGGCTATCTACATCTTCCAGAATATCAAATTTGATTGTAACCGGTAAGAGGTTCTCGAGAAAGTTGACGGAAAAAACGGTTCTATGGGAAAAATCCATTCAACCTGAAAGTTTTATCAAAATCGTTAAAGCCGTTTTCGAGAAAATCAAACTTTTTGTTAAAGATTGCACGGTGGTATTTTTTGATTTTTTGGTGGTAGATTTTGATTGTTAGGATTTTTGTTTTTTGCACGAATCCATAACTTGCCTTATATAGTACATATAAACGCAAGTATGAAAACACTTTCGTGCTGTACCCGAAATTGAAGACAAGACAATTCTGGAGAAGAAATCGGATTCAAGAGAGATATTTTGTGATATTTGATTCAGTCATATTATTAGAAATCAATCATAGATTTTCCGTGGTTAAAGTTGTTGTAGATTTTTTCTATTTGGTGGAGGTTTCCAAAGATGAAAGAAGATCATGAATGCCACAACCAGTTTTGATGAGAAATATGCTGTTGACGTGACTCACGAATTATCGACTGAATTTATTCACGGAAAAATATTTACATATAGGTTAGGTTAAATTGTATGGGGTAATGGTTCGGCAGCCGATTCATCTCACTCGGATCTCAAGAATCCATTGCGGTACCCATCATGAGTAGGAGGTGTGGTGAGAGGTGGGGAATTCGGAGGAGAATTAGTTGTTGGGTGCCTCCTTAAACCATCCTGAAATGTTAATGAATTTCAAAATGTTTTTAAATGGCTTTTTTGAAACGTCGCCCAGTTCGTGGAAGAAGTATTCTGCGATTGCTGTTTTTCTGGCCTGGGCTAGGCTGGGGTATTTTCAAAGAAATTATGAGCCTTCTTCTGCATCAACGTTTTCACACCCTCTGCTTCAGCATTAGCTTTTATGTGCTAGTGTCCATTCTGAGTTGCGGCCCGTAAGAATGCCAACCAAAAGGTACATTTGAGGTCTACCTAGCTTTTGAATGTATTCTGTATTTTTCTTTGAGATATTTGGCCAAAGACTTCTAGTGACCCGACAGTTGTCAAGTTTTGACAATCTCTTGTTTGCGACTCTGAGGAAATTATCCTGAGTTAATTTTTTTTTTTATTTTTCATTGGCTCAATTACCCAAGGTATAGTTTGGCTTGGTTCCATGGATGAACCGTTTTTGGCCAGTTCATCAGCCCTTTCATTTCCGTGAATGTCAAAGTTTCCTAGGACCCATCGGAGAGTAACAAGGTTTATTTCACTGATTTGTCAGATCGTTGCAGCAGCGGTCAATCAGTTTGGACACGATTGACAATGTGGCCTTGATTGCCGCCTAGCTGTCTAGTGTCTATGAAATAAATTGCACGACTGGATCGCACGTACTTGCACTTATGTGCGGTCACAGCTTGGAATAAAATTTGAAATATATTAAGGGAATTTCAAAGATTATATTCGATTTTTCTGACTTTTGATTGTTTGAAAAATTTACGTAAAATAGTTTTCAGTCGAAAAATTTAAAATAATTTATTTCTTAAAAAACTGTGAAAAAGTGTGATTTTTTTCAAAATCGTTAGAATCGTTTTTAAAAAAAACGTTTTTATTAACAACTTTTTTTAAAAAAATAAAAAAAATAATTCAAGAATACAAACTTAAGCACAAAAATAACGTACATTTAAAAACAAAATTTAAAAAAAATTCACTTACCCATTTTCAAAATATTGATTTTTCAAAAAAAAAAAATTATTAAAAATACAAAAAAAAAAGTTTTCGAAAAAAAATAATGCAAAATTACTCAGGCTACTTACATCTTCTTGAATATCAATTTTGATTGTAATCGGATCACCAGTTTTCGAAAAAGTTGAAGAAAAAAAACCGGTCCAATGGGAGGTACCGTTTTCAGCCCACCATATTAAATTTTTTTTTCACCAAAATATAATGCATACCTACAGTAGTACACTGATTTTTTTTAATACAAATTCTTGGAGCCGTTTTCGAGAAAAATAAGCTTTTACATAACGGTTATATGACAGGTACCGTTAATTTTTGAGCTAAAAAAAAATAAAAAAAATCCTCTGTAGAATGTCAAAAGAACCTTAAGTTCAAAATTGTAAGACGATTGGCCCAACCGTTTAGGGTGCAGTCCAAACTACATCCGTACAGACAGACGGACAGAATTTTGTCAGTAACTCAAATATGTTTCTCTGTCATTGTAATGTCATGTTTGATTGTTTTCTCAAAATTTTTAATCTGCACGAATGCATAACTTGCATTATAGTACCTATAATCGCAAGTAAAAATTAATATTTTTATTCTGCAAAAGTTTGCCATCGTCTGTATAGACCGATATAGAATTTTTGTTTATGACCCGGTTTTCCTTCCAGCATTCTCTTGCTGGAAAGTCTGTTAGTGCCACCGTGTTAAAATCTAAGTGTGGTATAAAACAGTCGGTTTGGGTTTCCATGTCTATGACCATAATAGCCCTTATTCCAGTTGTTGGCATAAAAAAACATTCTCCATTTGAATTGCTGATTGACATTACTTCGAAGAAATTGAGCGCCGTTTTTCCAAACGTTTTAAAAACATTTCGCATATTCGTTACATTACCGACCTCAGTATCCAGTGGTGAGAGATCTGTTAGCGCACTCGTAAGGATCGAAAATTATCATCGTTCCTATCCGGCCCAAAAAGACTATCAGCATTAGCAATAATTTGCCTAGAATCGGAATTGACTGGGAAATTAGATTTGAATTCCACTTGCATTGCAAATGCACAGATATAAACACAGAAAACACAGAGATTTGTATTTACTGATTTGAGTGAGTGGAGTCTTATTACGATTAGAAATGGCGCGAGTACATGATTACCCCCGGGCCCAGATATTCTCTCGGTGGGCCTGGTCATAATTTACATTATTGACTTTCGAAAGCAGTTCTGCTTTTTCTGCCTTCCCAACATTGTCCTAGTTAAAAAAAAAGCTTTAAATGACACTAAAACAAGTCCGTTTTATTATTCACGTCAAACATTTACAATTTTAATTTAAAAAAAAAACACTAACGTCTGTTTAATGACAGCAAATCCTCATCTTCTCTCCGCCATATGTCACATGCGAGTAATTCAACTGTCTATTGCTAATTTGAGCGATTTGTTGAGCCTGATACAAAACAGCTTCCATATTTCTTTTAATCTTCAAAAGTTTATAATTAATTCTTCGATTGTTTCCACAAAGTTCTTGAGAACTTCTTCCGTCAATTAAAATTTTCTTAATTTTTATGTCCACCAGAAAATCAGGAGTTCGACAACGAAACTGATTGGGAAGTATTGCCTCCAGATAACTTTTATAGTTTCTCACTATCCAGTCGGTATTGTAACGTGTATTTAGTCGGCGTACTAAACGTATTGCAAGATTAAGAGACTTTTCCAAAAATTTGCAGTTTTTCAACGCTGAATCCAATGCTTTTAGTTCATACATGATCATGCGTTGTTGAGGTTTGATGTTTTGAGTTATTTTTGTTGTTTTATTTTTTTTTTGCAAATTATAGATATTTGTCCATGTTTTTTTTTTCCTGAATCTTACGTTTCAGATGAAAATTCAAAACTCTAATTATGACTTAAAAATGATTATGAAATTTTAGTTACAGTAAAAAAAACGATACAACATTCAAATGTATAGGTATTTTCTACGGGAAACGTGGCAACCCTCACTAAAATTTTAAATGGCGGCATGTCTGAGAGTGAGCCATCGGGTGACAAATATTAGTTTACTGCAAATGTGGTTACTACTACTGCGAATGAGCTTAATTAAAAAGTTATCTATCCTGTTTATATTGGCCCCGTTATATAGGACCTCGTTTTCGATAGTATTGTTTGTACTCCGACTCTGGTGTACTGTGTAATCCAAAACAGGTACGTAGACATTGTCTCTCAAACACCCGAATCTTTTCCATTAGAGATGGTGCAACGTTGAACCACACAGGGCATTCGTAAGCAATCATCGGCCTAATGAGGGCCATGTAGCAAATCATTTTCACCCTAGCCCTGGCAAGTGCAGCCTCTACATGTCGATTGAAATATAGACACCGATCCAACCAGATACCAATCTATTTTACCACATCTTTACTCGCCCTAGATACAGGGGTTCTAAACAGGATAGTTTCACATTTCTGGAAGTTAATTTTCAGCTTCCAATCACTACAATATTGTTGAATTTTATCGAAATCACGTTGCAAGAGAATTCTGATGACTTCAACTTTTGGACCTATTCTGTACGCAACTAAATCATCGGCATACGCAATTGCATGAGGTAGACTCCCAATGAGATCGCTGGTGTAAATACTAAAGAGAATCGGCGAGCTTACCGCTCCCTGTTGCAGACCATTTTTAATTTCAAATGTTGTGGTAGAAGTCACATTGCCACTCTTGACAAAAAACTTTCTACCATTAAGCATGTCGTTAAGCATACCTAAATAACAGTGGTTTACTTATGCCCCATCTGGTTAGCTTCAGATAAAGACCCTCTAACCATAAGATGTCGAGAGCTTTCTCCACATCAACCAGACAGGCACCCGTGCATATATTCTTCGCATTGTTCCATTGGACAGCAGATACTATCTTAGACGCGGCATGAATTGTGTTATGTCCCGCCTTAAGGCCGAACTGGGTGTCTGGAATTATATTTTTGTCCTCGGTCCACTTGGACAGAGCTCTATTTACCTTGCTGATACTCGGAAGAAAAACAACAGCCGACTTCCAACTCACTAGATAATATGCATTTTTCAACGCGTTGTTGAACGGTGTTGTGTATATGTCTATTGCTTTCTCAGGGAGATGTCGTAGTACAATATTGGATATACCATCGACTCCTGCTGACTTCTTTTTCTTTAATGATGCGAAGATCATTTGGATTTCGTCTTTCGAGATGAGCAAGGAACTTGGCCCATTTTGCTCGGCGATGTTGGCGTTTGCCAGATTGTCTTCATTAAACCTGGTAAAACCAAGATTATCAGATCGCCATTGCGTGATGCTATTTCGAATGTAAAAGTGATTCAGCAGAGCTCTCTTCTCCAGGTCGTGATTTGGGGGTTTTATGCACTTGCTGAAAAGCCGAACCCACTGTCTCAACCTGCTCCAATGAATCTTCGATCACAAAGAAATCGTCGTCAAAGACGGCGTCCTCCAGATCTATTCCTGCGGTCAGGAATATGTTTTCGTTGTCTGTCGTTCTCGGGAGCTTAAGACACGGAAGATCATTTTGATTGTTCTTTCTAAAGATTTTATTAATCTCGGGAAACATACTCGGGTCACTAGAATTAATGGCTCGAATTCTGTTATCCCAGTATGAGTTAATAGACAATTGATAGTTTTGTTTTATGAGCGAGTTAACATTTTGTATGGAAGACTTCAGTGTCCTAATCTCCAGATTGTTTCTGTCTATACACCGCCTGTACAAGAGTTTTAATCTTGTCAAAAATTACTAAAATTGTTAGAGCGCTCAGGCTCAAATTCATCCAACACCTCAAGCTCGTTTGGTAGCTGTATGACGGCGGAAAGTCCGCAGTGGTCACTATCGTATTCTACCGTCTGTAAACAGTTTCTTGTCTGATAACCCAAAGAGTCATTAACCGTTAGTCTTCAGTCTAACAGTAATAGATCTAGAAAAGCACCGCTCTTTGGGAACGATGGTCTATAAAAAGATTGCAACACCACCACCTTGAACGAATTTGGGCCGGTCTCTTCTTACGATATTGTAATTGTTGTGAGTCAATTTGTGTTTCTGGTTTTTGCTTTACTTTCGGTCCTGATTAGTGAATTTACATTCATAGCCAGGATTTTAAAGGGGTTCTCGTACAGCGCGCCCATTAAGATTTAAATTGCCCTAGACTAGACTCGGTCTAGTCTTTCCTCCTGCTTTCCGAGCTGTTGTTGTAGACTGGTTAACTTTAACTGGGCCTGCATGGCCAGCAACAAAGACATCATATCTGCCTGGACCGCGGGTACCGTACACATTTTAGCTGGGTCTTGTCTCCGACCCTTACCTGTCTGAGTTTACACTCTACTTGATTGTGATTCATATACTGCATTTAACACACCGAGACTGCATCTAGCAGCGCATGCATTGGAGCATGTCACCGCGTCTCTTTAATTTATCCCAAGTTACAACCTGGCAGTCTAGAACAGAGATACTCTTTAGACTATCAAGTTTGCTTTTGGGCGACAACTGAACAAGGAAGAACGGTAGTTTCCGTTGCTCCCGCCTGGCTCTTACTGTGGTAAATGTCTTGACCTCGACGAACTCGAGATCATTAGTCGCGATACTGCGGAGCTCTTCTAAGAGCGCCACCGGGTCACTGTTACTATCAACGCCCTTTAGGAGGATCGTTTGCTATTTCTCTTCTTTAGGAGCGAAACTAAAGTATTCTATATTTGACTCCTTCAGAATACTTCTTATTTTCTTATGCTGCTGTGGAGCAGTGGATATCATATTATGTCGATAGCTACTTACTCTTTTAACTATAAAATTGTTGCCTATGGCAGACTTACATAAAACTATGGTCGCTTCAGCTCCATTTTGTAAGTATTCCTGGGCGGCACCTTTTTTTTTTGTTGCTGTCTGCAATGGCTGTTACTGCTGATTCGGTTGTTGTTGCAGTTGTTGTCTCTGTTGCTGTTGTCTCTGCGGCTGTTGTCTCAGCGGCTGATGTTGCAACTTGTCTTATGACGATAGTTGGCGTTGCTGTTGTTGCAAGTTTTTTGCTTCGTCTAATTGGTCTGCTTGCTGCGGTTGTTCTTTCTTTTTGTTGGTGGGTTGGACCAACTTCTTGTATCGCATGGTTTTTTGAAACTTACTTATTTCCTGCTGTGGTTATTTCTGGGGCAGCGGCTGTAATGCTTGTTGATGAAGCTGCTGTTGTGATTGCCGTTTGGAGGCCCTTTAACTTGGCTGCCTTCTTCTGTTCTTGGGCGAGCCTCTCCATTTTCCTTCTGGCCATCTGCTTTTCCCTAATGGCTTTTATTTGTGCCTCCAGCACGCCTATCTCATCGTCCTCATCTTCTGACTCAGATGAGGACGGCTGTGGTGTCCGGTCGACTTCTTCACTTTGTGTGTCATCTGGCGTCGTATAGTGCCCCTCCGTCAGACACGTAGACACCTTCATCTCTGACGTAACGCCACTCGGTTGAAGCTGCTGGCGTATTTTAGCTGCTGCTGTGGTTTTCGCTGGTCGCGCTACCCCGTTCCTTCCAGCTGGCAGCTGAGCCGGATTCCCTACCCACCTGCCCCACCATACTATCCATGAAAGCACACAAGTTCATGGGATTGTCTATAATAGACTCATGCGTCTTTCGTATGTTTCGTTAAGTATGAGGTACCTCACTTTGAATCGTTTTAACACATGTGAATTTGACAGAAAAATATGATATATAGCCATTTAATTAAGTACTCATCATATTTATAGAAACAAGACGAAAAATTTCTTTTAGTTTTGACAGTAGACCATACTTGGTCATGGCTTTGGCATTAATTCTTCTTTTTTTTTAATCATCCTTAACTGTTGCTTCAGAAGAGATTCCCTAAAAGCAATTTGTTTGAAGATTTAAGATCACATGAGTTCCTACACTCTTCCTTCTCCACACCGCCCCTACATTTGTAAAAGCATATAAATAATATTTGGGTTTTCAAAAACGTCATATATCATCTCTCATGACAAATTGATAGGACATTACTCAAACAACAAACCACTTCTTCTGACACATATCAGCAACTTAAACCTTTGACAACATGACACCGACAAATTATTTTAATCCTTAAGGACATTTAATCTTAAGCTTAATTGGGTAATTTCTCAAATGATACTTTCTTTTTTATCAAATCGTTTGGTATTAAACCCTTTTTTAGTACAATTCGTTCACTCCATTAGTCTTAACCAAGTCAATGATTTCTAGTGCCTGCCTACATAATCGTAATCCTCCCTTGAAAAGCCATCCCTAACGTATCCCTCTATAGCTACCTAAGTCCATCAGATGGCAGACTGAGGGAAAGGGAAGAAGCAACAATTTTCCCGCAGCAACAAAATCACAGAAGCACGCAACAAAATACAAGAACTTGAATGTCAGGAATTGACAACGTCACCCAGCTTCGTCGTCGTTGTCGGTCCTAGAAAAAGGATATTGATTTGCGAGGTTAGCAAAGATTGCTGTGCACTCTTCCACGCCACATCCTTTTACAAGAACTCCAACAAAAACAACAACAACAACACACAAACGCAAAAGGTGAATGTATCCCATTAATAAAATTAAACACGTGTCAAAAAGCTTCTGCCCCCAGCATCGATATCGTTTCTTTCCATCACTCTTGCAGCTGCCTGGCAAGCTGGTCTTAGTTTGGCTTTTTCTTTAGCCTATTGTTGTATTCAAATAAGCTGAACAATTTATCTTAATGTCGTGTCGACATCGTTTCCTTTAGGAAGGATTTGAAGTTGCCATTTGCACCCCTCTATTTGGGTAAAGACTTCTAAAGTTCCTTGAGAAGAGGAAACGGATAATACAAATCAACAGAAATGCTTTTGATAGCTTTTCGTGATTGAAGGCCAGGGGCGGAATTGATTTGGTTTTTGAAGTGCTCGCTTGTGAACATTTTAAGTGAGTTTTTTCAAACAACTACTGGCGTTAAATATTCTTTAAAATGTTGAAATCATAGTTGCATTTGCCTATCATATCGATAAGCGATAGTCAAAGTTGAATTTTCAACATTTGGTGTGCCAACCATTTTCGAAAATGCCTTACCAAAGGGAAGATACCACATGTCAAAATTTGCTGTGAGTACTCTACTTATTACTTTTCCATTTTGTTGCATTCAGCGATGCAAAAAGTTAATTCCTGAATCCAACAAAGATTTATATCGGATTTCGGCGAATTTTAGAATTTCAGATTCCTAAACATCGTTTCGCTTAAAAAACGAGATTTCAATTTGGTGGAAACTTTCCATTAACGTTACCTCCGGTACTTTGTATATAGACTGCTATAGTACTATCGGTAGTGCCCCGTGGCTTAGTGGTTAGTGTGTCGGACTGCTAAGCGAAAGAACCTGGGTTCAAATCCAGCTCATAGCCACCTTTTTTTCTGGGGTACTGCCTCTTGCGAGGAACTGACAAAACCTCCAAGAGTAAAATTTGTCTTGAAAAAGTGCATCTCATGTAGCCGTTCGGACTCGGCGGTAAACTGTAGGTCCCTTCCATTCTTGCAGAGTAACAACACACACACAGGAATGGTTGAGAGTATAAGTCACTAGGCCTTGGCTCCTCAAGGAGCTGTCGCGCCAATAAATTTATTTATTTATTTATAGTACTATCATGACGACCGGTGGACGGTGGCGTTCCAAGCGGCTCTAGGGAAAAAGATTACTCGGTGAATTTAAGAGGCGAACAAAGAGTTCATATACAATGGCGGTTCATTTACAAAGAGAATTCTCAGAGAAACTCGCTGAATTGTACTTTATTCATAAGTAATTTATGAGTAATTTATAAAAGAGGTAGATAACAATTTGTATGGTTTAGCTACGTTCTATGGGCAATTTCAAGAGATTTTCTTGATTTATACGAAATTTCAATGAGAAATTTATGAAAGAGGCAGGAATGTATATACATTGTTGCTTACCTTACAGTTTAAGGTTAAGAAACAATTTGTTGATATGCAGTTCATATACAATGTTGACATGAATATATCTGATGTTGGACATTGTATATAAACTGCCTTTCGTACATTATTATATACAATGTTCTGCCCTATATTCTTTGGGCAGATGAACGATGTTTGTTTTTGTTTTTTATGCGTAGGTTGCGGTTGCTGTGCTGTGCATTGTATACATTGCATATACATTACTACACGGAAGTAGGTTTGGTTAGTTCTATGTATGAATGTTCAAACGATATTTTCCAGCTGATCATCATTGTATAGATTGTATGCATTGTATATAAACTGCCTTGCTTATAAGAAATACACTGCTAATAAGCATTGTATATGAATTGCTATAGTACTATCCTGGTGACATGTGGACAGTTGTTCAGTTTATATGCAATGCTAATAGCTAATAAGAAAATACAGTAGCAGATGATAAAGTAAGCATGTGTATGTATGAATAATCCAATAACTTGGTATAGGTAAAGCACTTTGTATCTGAATTCGGACACGAAGGCTGTAAAAATTGTGTTTTGTGAGTTTTGGCGGTTTTTTGGTAATTATTTTTAATAATCACTTTTCATTAAATTCGAATAAATACATTTTTTTTAAGTATGTCATTATAAGGAAATCTACTGTTTTCATCTGGGATACTTATTTGAAAAAAAATTTAATCAACCCGTTTTCAAAATAAGTATTTCGAAAACCAATATTTTTTTAGAAAAGTGAAAAACAAGTTTTCGAAAATTTTGAAATGCAATGTTAATTGAATTATAAATGACTTCCTGTTTGCAAAATTTAATTGAAATCAGGATATTGGTTAACGATAAAACCGCATTTGAAAAAACCGGTTCTATGATAGGTACCGTTATAGAACAAATTTCGAAAAATTCATTCTTACTGAAAGATGTATTGTTGTAAAAAAATAGCATCCTGAAAGTTTTATCAAAATCGTTGCAACCATTTTCGAGAAAATCAAACTTTTTGTTAAACGGCAAATAAAGTTCATTTTTGACCTAGAGCAAAAATAAGAAACACCCCCCGAGATACTACCTAATAAATACTAAATACCAAGTTTGAAGCAAATAGGCCCATCCGTTCAGGCTGTAGAGCAGCGAACAGCCAGACATTTTTCGAAGCAACTTTTTTCGACTTCTCTATCATCGTAATATCATGTTTGCTTATTATCTCAATTTTTTTTTATAGTAGGTAACTATAATCGCAAGTAAAAAACCATCTGAAATCTGTCATAATTGAAATCCGACATAGTTTAAACATTTTTTTATTGAAAACCCGCCGCAGACGAACATTTTAAAAAAAGAATCACGAAAATCGGCCCAGTTTTTAATTTTCTACAGCCGAAAAACCCACCGCTATATAAAAATAAGATTTGCTTTAACTATGAATTTCCTACCCGCGAGCAAAGGGTAGGTCAGTTATTTCATACAAAGCCTCAAAAAAACAAAAATCATTAGTACCTGCAGTCTATATACAATGGATACAAATCTACAATCAATTTCCAAAAAAAAAATTTAATGTATCTCCATGCATAGTTTTCACTAAATTTGTGTACCTATCTGCATACCAAAATCCATTCAATAAATTCATTCAAGAATTAAGTTGGTGTTAAATTTTCAAGAATGTATGAGTACATTTTTTGAAAACGACAACGTTCAATTTATAGGTAGGTAGCAGATAAACCCAAATTGAATATCTTAAAAAAAAACCACTTCAAAAGGCTGGTCAATGACATATGTACTTGTACATGTATTGCATATAAAAAAAATGTAAGCAACGAAAATGTTGGATCGTGTATGAATCCTAACAAAAGTCTATATACAAATCACTTCAAAAGTGTGATCAATGACGTCAATGATATACAAAACAATGTATATACAAATGTATTGCATATACAAAAAATGTAAGCAACATCATCAACATCAAGTTAATTCATCTCACCTTCTTAAGCATCTTTTTTTTAAATTGCTTATAAGTAAGTCAATAAAATTGTATAATTCAAAGAGATTTCCTCTTAAAATTCACCAAGACTGTAGGTAAACCACACATTTTTCCAACAACATGCATGTTCATCAGGCAACCAAAAGCTATCAAAAGAGTCAAATAATATACTCAATTATTTCATTCTCCTTCGCTTACAGTCACATTGCACATGCGCAGTAATGTAAGCACCGAGCATAACACTTAAAAACATGCTCTTATTTCTCTCTTTCTCAAATAAAATATGCCTACACTAGCACTCCAAGCGGCTCTAGGGAAAAAGATTTTTTCTCGTCTCATGATAGTACTATAGGCAGTCTATATACAATGCTCCGGTAGACAGATTACAAGTCAGAAGTGAAACAAACTTCTTGCAACGATACAGAAAACTTAGCAGCATTTTTGGCGATCTCAAGTACATTGGTGTTCCAACGGAGATCATCGTTGAAATACAGGGTGACGCAAAAGTAATCACCTGATGTTTTTTTTAGGAATGAAAATTGTTGGTCCTACTTGTGGATTATGTTTATCTATTTAATGAATTCGAATTTTTGTCATCAAGTCAAAAATAATAATATCGTTAAGGGGCCGTCGACGTCAGAATTGTTGACCATAGGGGCTCGTTCTCTGTCGTTTTCTATCACTTGTGTCAATACTTCGGGCGATATGTTCTCGTATTCCTGACAGATTTTCGCTTAAGGGCTTCAAAACCTGAGCTTTGTTTATTTTTTTTTATAAATTTATTGGCGCGACAGCTCCTTAAGGAGCCAAAACCTATTGACTTATACTCTCAACCATTCCTGTGTGTGTGTTGTTAATCTGCAAGAATGGGCTTTGTTTGGGACTCCAAATAAACCCACAATGAAAATTCTTGATCGGTCAAATCACGAGATTTGGCCGGTCAGTCTAAATCGAAAAAGCGAGATATTAGACGATGCGGAAATGCTTCTTTTGAATATCGGACGTTCTTTAGGAGTATAGATGTATATATAACATATGCATCAGTATACATCACAAATTTCAAAATAGAATTGACATTGGGTTAACTTTACGCCACCCTGTACATACCGATTACTGAAAGCTTTATGGATGCAAGTGCCATTCATGGACAGTGGCATGGGGAGTATGTTAAGCTTTAACCATAGAAAATAACATTGAATTTTCGACGCATTAAATTCTAAACGAATCCTATTACATCACAAGATTTGACAATACTGTGTTAATCGGAGCTTAAAATGGAGTTACATGAGCTGAATACGACAGCGCAGAACGTGAATTACAGAACGAACATAAAGGCTGAGGGTAAAATCGTCACTAAAACTGTTAAGTAGATTAGAAGCAGTATATATTGGTTTTTTTTAGAGGAACTTTGAAATGGAATAAAACAAAAATGTTTTTTTTTTAATTGACATGAAATTTAGTTTATTCGAAAAATAACCTTCTGGTATTATAATTCAAATATGATTTCTGGTATATGACCGCCACGTCTTGCTCGGACGTAGTCTAATCTAGAGGTCCAATTTTGGATGACTTTTTCAACATTTGTGGCCGTATATCGGCAATAACGCCGCGAATGTTGTTCTCCAAGTGGTCAATCGATTTGGGCTTATTGGCGTAGACTAGGGCTTTCACATATCCTCGCAGAAAATAGTCAAGCGGAACTATGCGGTTACCAAACGTTTCTCTCAATAAATCAATTGTGGCACGAGCTGTTTGGCATGTTACACCGTCTTGTTGAAACCACAGCTTCGCTTATCATTGTTGTTTAATTGATGAACGAAAAATCATGGCTCTATAGCGGTCACCATTGACTGTAACGTTCTCGTTTTTAAAGAAGTATGGACCAATTATTCCACCAACTCATAAAGCACACCAAACAGTCAGTTTTTTGTGGATGTAACGGTGTCTCAACATACACTTGAGGATTATAATTACTACAAATACGGCAGTTTTGTTTATTGACGAATCCATTCAACCAAAAGTGAGCTTCATCACTAAACAAAGTTCGCTTATTAAAATTGAGATCAACGGCAATCTTGTTTTGGGCCTATTCACCGAATCTGTTTTTTTAATTGTTCGTTATTGTCAGGAGATAGTTTTTACGAAATAATATTTTGGGAAAACCCTGCGGAAAAGTCGAGAAATTAAAAAAATCGAACATTGATTTAAATTTTTTTTATTTTTTTATTTTATTTTTATTTTTTTATTGAATTTTGTATACAATTTTTCCAATAATGGTGAAATCACATTGAAATTTGGACTATATGTGTTTTATTATCACTCTGGAGTTTATCTGAAGGCGATAAATTGGAGAGAGACAAAGTTTGCCGGGTCCGCTTGTTATTTATACAAAAATAGGAAAAAATATGGAGACAAGACGGAGCCCTGGGACACACCAGCATTAATTTGTGGGATCAGACTTGAAACCATAATATTGCAATCTGTATTGAATGGTCCAGAAAATAGCTCTTAATCCAATGAACAAGAGGATCATCGATCCCAAAAGCACGCATTTTCGATAAGGGAGCTTGATGACAAACTCTATCAAATAGCGCAATAATCACAAGAATCGCGCGTATATCATCCGGGCCAGCGGATTTGCATTTATATCAACATCTCTGAGGACTCTTGCTACTGCACGGGGGAAAAAATTTATTCTATCAATAACGAAGTTGCATGAGTTTCTGACTTGTTTGTGTTTTTTCGGATTTTTCTCTGCAGGGTTGGTACATAGCATGGATTGCCGAACTATTTTGAACAAGAGACCAGTTTTACAAAATGAACTGATACCTCAGACTCCCAAATTACTTTAAAAAAACCTCTCTCTAGTTTAGGTTACCTAGTACTGCACCCCTGTCGCCCGCACTGCACTTCTTCCTACTAAAATATAAGTCATTCTTCTAACAATTTGGTACACGTAAGACAACTTATAAGTATGTATCTTGAAAGTATGAAATAAAAACTTGTGTTTATTAATATACATAGCTCGATTTTTAGACCTCTTCGACCCACAAAACAACATGGATTTTTTACTGGCCGCTCAACCTCGACTAATTTGTCCCTTTTCTCCCTTTTTTGTTTGAAATCTATTGAAGACAAAAAGCAAATTGTTGCGTAAACTTAAACAACTGGTAAACCGTAAACAGGTCGTCCAGATTGATGGTTTACATCAATTTTTATAGAGGTGGAGTCGGGTCTTGTAGTGCCCCGTGGCTTAGTGGTTCGTGTGTCGGACTGCTAAGCGAATGAGCCTGGGTTCGAATCCAGCTAATTAGCCACCTTTTTTCCGGGTTACTGCCTCTTGCGAGGAACTGATAAAACCTCCAAGAGTAAGAGTCTAGAAAAAGTGCATCTCATGTAGCCGTTCGGACTCGGCGGTAAACTGTAGGTCTATTTCATTCTTGCAGATTAACAACACACACACAGGAATGGTTGAGACTTGAAAGTATAAGTCACTAGGCCTTGGCTCCTAAAGGAGCTGTCGCGCCAATAAAAAAAATGGAGTCGGGTCTTCCACAAGGTAGTCACTTAGGACCACTTTTATGATATTCGTGGCGTTCTCATTTTTTGTGACTGTTTGATGTTTGCAGATGACGTTAAATTGTATTGTCAAATATCTTCAGAGAGTGATTGTGTAAACTTTCAAAATGATATTGATATATTTTTAAATTGGTTATAAAATAACCAGCTCGAGCTCAACTCACCGAAATGTAAAATTTTTACGCTTAGAGAACGTTAACCCCGTCAACGTCTTTAGCCTTAAATCAAGTTAACCCGTTTAAAAAATGAAAAAGGTAATTTTCTCAACCTCGTGTTTACGGATGATGTTAATGGCTTAACGGTGCAAAGATCATGCCCTTTATTGGATGATGTTAGATTTCACCCTTGCTTTGAAGTTTTAATGGAAATGCCGACCTCCGTTTGTGCTAGTCAATACGATCATGGCTATGAATTTGACTTCAAGAAAACTGATTTTGAAAAACTCAATATGGAACTTTCTCAATTTCACTGGGATAGTGTCTTTTTTAATATGGATGCTAGTAAAGCAACTGATACTTTCTATGAAATATTGTACAACAGCTTTTTGAAAACAATACCTGTTCGCCGCATCAAAATTGTTTATAATTGTGTTCCTTGGCTCACACCTTTCCTTAAAAGGCTTAAAAAAAAAACAAACTCCACAACAAGCTCAAATTCAAGTTTACAGTTTCCACTGCTCAAGAGTTCAGCAGAATAAGAAGAGAATTCCAAGTCAAATCAAGGGCTGCATATAAAAACTACATAATATCTATGAGAGCTAACCTATTACGGAATCCTTCATCTTTTTGGAAATTTGTTAAAAATAAGAGAAAAATAGCTGAATTCCCGTCCTATATGAATTTGGATCAAATTTCTTCAAATGATGGGGTAATGATCTGTGATATGTTTGCAGAAATGTTTAAAGGCATCTACAAATGTAATAATGGGTTGGCTGGGCTGCATTAAATTACCTCTAACATGAGAATTACAAATGACTTGCCATTTATTCAAGAAAACGATGTGACAAGTGCAATAAAGAAGCTAACATATTCATTTTCTACTGGACCTGATAATGTTCCTTCCTGTGTTTTAATAAACTGCTGTCATTCCTTGGCTAGTGCTTTATGTTATTTGTTTAACCTATCTTTGTCGTCTTCCGTTTTTCCGCATGCTTGCAAGTCTTCATTTATAATTCCACTTTTTAAATCAGGAAGCCGATGCAACATGCGTGACTACCGAGGTATAGCTAAACTCAGCGTTATTCCCAAGATGATGGAATCTATAATAGTCCATGAGTTGATACATGGTGTAAAATCGCATCTATCGGACAGACAGCATGGATTCGTCAAGGGCAAATCTACTATTACAAATCTGTTGGAAATTACATCATGCATAACAAAAGGATTCATGAATGGTCATCAAACGGATGTAATATACACTGACTTCTCCAAAGCCTTCGATCAACTTAATCATCAGCTGCTAGTTAGAAAACTTTCACTTTTCGGCTGGTCCCCAAAACTTGTGCAATGGATTGCAAGTTATTTATCATCTCGTACTCAATATGTTAAGTTCAAGTCTCATTTATCCAACGCAATAGATGTCAAGTCTGGCGTGCCTCAAGGAAGCCACCTGGGACCACTGTTTTTTTCGTAATTTTTATAAATGATTTACCCTCTGTGCTAAAATACTGTGATATACATCTCTATGCTGACGATGCGAAAATTTCATATTCATATAAAAATAATGCTAATTACCTTCAACTGCAATCTGATATTGATCATTTGCAGGAATGGTGTAATAAGAATGATCTCACACTGAACTCTAAGAAATGCAAAGTAATGACCTTCGCTAGAGTTAAAAATGTTTTCTTTAATGAATACTCTATAAATAATTCAAAACTTGAAAGAGTTAATTATTTTATAGACTTGGGAGTAATATTTGATTCAAAATTAGACTTCAGAATGCACATCGACTCTATAACTGCAAAAGCTTCTGTTCGTCTAGGAATGATTAAACGATGGTCAAAAGAATTCAACGACCCTTATGTGACAAAGAGCCTGTTTGTTGTTGTTGTTGTTGGACTGGTTCGTTCGATCTTGGAATATGGTTGTCAAGTTTGGTGCCCATATTACTCCTGTCACATTGCCCGCATTGAATCCATTCAAAAACAGTTTCTATTATTTCTTATGTAAACAGTTCAATAATTATAATTCCTTCGTAGATTTTAATCTTCATTGAAATTTCATTGTATATAGACTGCCTATAGTACTATCATGAGACGAGAAAAAATCTTTTTCCCTAGAGCCGCTTGGAGTGCTAGTGTAGGCATATTTTATTTGAGAAAGAGAGAAATAAGAGCATGTTTTTAAGTGTTATGCTCGGTGCTTACATTACTGCGCATGTGCAATGTGACTGTAAGCGAAGGAGAATGAAATAATTGAGTATATTATTTGACTCTTTTGATAGCTTTTGGTTGCCTGATGAACATGCATGTTGTTGGAAAAATGTGTGGTTTACCTACAGTCTTGGTGAATTTTAAGAGGAAATCTCTTTGAATTATACAATTTTGTTGACTTACTTATAAGCAATTTAAAAAAAAGATGCTTAAGAAGGTGAGATGAATTAACTTGATGTTGATGATGTTGCTTACATTTTTTGTATATGCAATACATTTGTATATACATTGTTTTATATATCATTGACGTCATTGATCACACTAATGCCAAAATAGGTAAAGAGGAAATCTTTGGTAAGACTGTCGGAAAACATAGCCTACACGACACAACGTCTGAAAACGGACTTAGGCTAATTGACTTCGCAGCGGCACATAACGTCACCATTGCAAGCACACGGTTTCCTCATCTCGATATACACAAAGGGACTTGGCGACACCCAGATCAAAGAACCGTCAATCAGATTGATCACGTTGCGATCGATGCAAGACACGCCTCCAGTATCTTGGATGTTCGCACCTTCCGAGCAGCTAACATCGACTCGGATCACTACCTTGTTGCAGCAAAGGTAAGAATGCGAATAACCCGAACTCCACAACAACGGAGTAATACTATGAGGAAGTATGACGTCGGAAAGCTGCAATCGCAAGAAACCGCCAGAACCTATGCCGATCGAATATCCCGTAACCTCTCAAGAAATCCAGTACCGCCAGCATCAAGTGCCGAAGATCAGTGGCAACACTGCCAACAAGCCATCAGAGATGCCGCAACTGATGTGCTAGGTTTCACCAGACCACCACCACGAAACCTCTGGTTTGATAACGAATGCAGGCAGGCCCATGCAGCCAAACAAGAGGCATATAAAGCGACGCTGCAAAGAAAGACGAGAGCTGCTCGCGAGCTTTACGAGCAGAAAAGACGGGAAGAACACCGGCTTCTCCAAAAGAAAAAGAGAGAACATGAGAAGCGCGCGATCGAAGATATTGAGAGATGCTATTCCAGGAACAACGTGCGGAAGTTTTACCAACAGGTAAAAAGAAAAAAAAGACTGTAGAGATAGGAATGGAAACCTCGTAGTGGAGTCACAGTCGGTGCTGAGTACATGGAAGGACCATTTCTGCAGACTGTTAAACGGCGATGAAGGCCAAAATCCCGCTGTCAGGCAGAATGAACCATTCAACATGGATGATGACAGACAAAACTTCCGTCCACCTGACCAAAATGAAGTAAGGATAGCAATATCTAAACTCAAAAACAACAAAGCTGCTGGACCCGACGGATTACCCGCCGAACTTTTTAAAGCGGCCGGTGATGACCTGGTGGAGTGCATACACCAACTCATCTCTAAAGTTTGGTCAGAAGAAAGTATGCCTGATGAATGGAACCTCAGCATCGTTTGCCCGATTCACAAGAAAGGAGACCCTCTAAACTGCGCCAACTATAGAGGAATAAGTCTCCTGAATATCGCCTACAAGATCCTCTCTGCCGTACTATGTGAACGCCTGAAACCTTTCGTCAGCAACCTGATTGGCCCCTATCAGTGTGGTTTCAGACCAGGAAAGTCCACAATCGATCAAATGTTCACTCTACGGCAGATCCTGGAAACAACCCAAGAATTCCAAATCGATACCCACAACCTCTTTATCGATTTTAAGGCCGCGTACGATAGCATTTATAGAGACGAGCTATACAGAGCCATGTCAGGTTTTGGCATTCCCACAAAACTCGTCCGACTGTGCCGGATGACGATGGAGAACTCTCGCTGCTCCGTCAAGGTTGGTTCTGACCTCACAGAAGCTTTTGACGTCAAAAAAGGATTCCGACAAGGTGATGCGCTATCGTGCGATTTCTTCAACTTAATACTTGAAAAAATTATAAGAAACTCGCAAGTCAATTGTAGTGGGACAATTTTTTTCAAGTCTGTGCAATTGCTAGCATACGCTGACGACATAGACATCATTGGCAGAACTCGGCGAGCTGTCACTGGAACGTTTGCTAGCATTGAAGCTGAAGCGGCTAAGATGGGACTAGCAGTCAATAAGGCCAAAACGAAGTACCTGCTGTCCACAAAAAGGGACACACAACACCGGCGGATTGGACAAAACATCACAATAGACAGGTACAACTTTGAGGTAGTTAGGGACTTTGTGTACCTCGGATCCGCTATAACATCTGACAACAACATCTCGTCAGAAATAAAGCGAAGAATTACTCTTGCCAATCGCTGTTTCTATGGGCTAGGAAGGCAATTGAGTAGCAAAGCCCTCTCTCGAAAGACAAAGGAGACTCTTTATAAGACCCTAATCATCCCAGTCCTGCTCTATGGCGCCGAGGCATAGACTCTATCTAAAGCGGATGAAGATATCCTTAGTCGTTTCGAGCGTAAGATTCTTCGGAAGATTTTTGGCCCTATCTGCGTTAACGGGCTTTGGAGGAGAAGGTTCAACCAAGAACTATACGAGCTGTACAGCGACATTGACCTGGTCAAAAAAATACGCACATCACGTTTAAGATGGCTAGGTCATGTAGAGCGAATGGACAACAATGCTCCGGCTCGCAGGATCTTCGATTCCATCCCAGAGGGTAGACGCAGTCAAGGAAGACCTCGCCTTAGGTGGCGCGCTCAAGTGGAGGACGACCTGAACCAACTTGGAGTGCAAAACTGGAGGCAGCTAGCCAAAGACCGAGTTGGCTGGAGAGGCATGTTGGTTGAGGCCCAGGTTCGTCCCGAACTGTAGCGCCACCTAAGTAAGTAAGTAAGATCACACTTTTGAAGTGATTTGTATATAGACTTTTGTTAGGATTCATACACGATCCAACATTTTCGTTGCTTACATTTTTTTTATATGCAATACATGTACAAGTACATATGTCATTGACCAGCCTTTTGAAGTGGTTTTTTTTTAAGATATTCAATTTGGGTTTATCTGCTACCTATAAATTGAACGTTGTCGTTTTCAAAAAATGTACTCATACATTCTTGAAAATTTAACACCAACTTAATTCTTGAATGAATTTATTGAATGGATTTTGGTATGCAGATAGGTACACAAATTTAGTGAAAACTATGCATGGAGATACATTAAAATTTTTTTTTTGGAAATTGATTGTAGATTTGTATCCATTGTATATAGACTGCAGGTACTAATGATTTTTGTTTTTTTGAGGCTTTGTATGAAATAACTGACCTACCCTTTGCTCGCGGGTAGGAAATTCATAGTTAAAGCAAATCTTATTTTTATATAGCGGTGGGTTTTTCGGCTGTAGAAAATTAAAAACTGGGCCGATTTTCGTGATTCTTTTTTTAAAATGTTCGTCTGCGGCGGGTTTTCAATAAAAAAATGTTTAAACTATGTCGGATTTCAATTATGACAGATTTCAGATGGTTTTTTACTTGCGATTATAGTTACCTACTATAAAAAAAATTGAGATAATAAGCAAACATGATAGAGAAGTCGAAAAAAGTTGCTTCGAAAAATGTCTGGCTGTTCGCTGCTCTACAGCCTGAACGGATGGGCCTATTTGCTTCAAACTTGGTATTTAGTATTTATTAGGTAGTATCTCGGGGGGTGTTTCTTATTTTTGCTCTAGGTCAAAAATGAACTTTATTTGCCGTTTAACAAAAAGTTTGATTTTCTCGAAAATGGTTGCAACGATTTTGATAAAACTTTCAGGATGCTATTTTTTTACAACAATACATCTTTCAGTAAGAATGAATTTTTCGAAATTTGTTCTATAACGGTACCTATCATAGAACCGGTTTTTTCAAATGCGGTTTTATCGTTAACCAATATCCTGATTTCAATTAAATTTTGCAAACAGGAAGTCATTTATAATTCAATTAACATTGCATTTCAAAATTTTCGAAAACTTGTTTTTCACTTTTCTAAAAAAATATTGGTTTTCGAAATACTTATTTTGAAAACGGGTTGATTAAATTTTTTTTCAAATAAGTATCCCAGATGAAAACAGTAGATTTCCTTATAATGACATACTTAAAAAAAAATGTATTTATTCGAATTTAATGAAAAGTGATTATTAAAAATAATTACCAAAAAACCGCCAAAACTCACAAAACACAATTTTTACAGCCTTCGTGTCCGAATTCAGATACAAAGTGCTTTACCTATACCAAGTTATTGGATTATTCATACATACACATGCTTACTTTATCATCTGCTACTGTATTTTCTTATTAGCTATTAGCATTGCATATAAACTGAACAACTGTCCACATGTCACCAGGATAGTACTATAGCAATTCATATACAATGCTTATTAGCAGTGTATTTCTTATAAGCAAGGCAGTTTATATACAATGCATACAATCTATACAATGATGATCAGCTGGAAAATATCGTTTGAACATTCATACATAGAACTAACCAAACCTACTTCCGTGTAGTAATGTATATGCAATGTATACAATGCAAAGCACAGCAACCGCAACCTACGCAAAAAAAACAAAAACAAACATCGTTCATCTGCCCAAAGAATATAGGGCAGAACATTGTATATAATAATGTACGAAAGGCAGTTTATATACAATGTCCAACATCAGATATATTCATGTCAACATTGTATATGAACTGCATATCAACAAATTGTTTCTTAACCTTAAACTGTAAGGTAAGCAACAATGTATATACATTCCTGCCTCTTTCATAAATTTCTCATTGAAATTTCGTATAAATCAAGAAAATCTCTTGAAATTGCCCATAGAACGTAGCTAAACCATACAAATTGTTATCTACCTCTTTTATAAATTACTCATAAATTACTTATGAATAAAGTACAATTCAGCGAGTTTCTCTGAGAATTCTCTTTGTAAATGAACCGCCATTGTATATGAACTCTTTGTTCGCCTCTTAAATTCACCGAGTAATCTTTTTCCCTAGAGCCGCTTGGAACGCCACCGTCCACCGGTCGTCATGATAGTACTATAGCAGTCTATATACAAAGTGAAATTTAAAAAAAATTATACTTTTATTCAATTTAAATCGTCACTAATTATGTAAATGTAATATTATTTGTATAATCCAAATAACTGTGATCAATTATGTATCTGTAGTTATAGTCAAATAAAATAAAATAAATAAAAAATAAATAAACTTTTACCTATAAATTAGGAATGGAAAAACTCTTAAGGGTCAGCGAGGTGAAAGATCTTGGAGTTATTTTTGATTTCAAACTCACGTTCTTTGCACAAATTGATTTTATTGTATCAAAAGCTAATTCTATGTTATGATCCGACGGAATTCCTGCTTACTTTTCAAGATGTGCGTTATTAGATTTAAAAACCCTAAAAAGCCTCAGACAAGCTCAATGCGTTGTTTTATAAAAGATATTTTAAATAATTGTATACAATCTGAAGTACTACTTGCGCAAATTTCTTGGTACGTTCCAGAAAGAAATCTAAGAATTCGTAATGCTCTGTTCTATGTTCCCATTCATCCTGTAACTCATTCGTTAACTTTGTTTAACTCTATTTGTAGTGAAGTCGACTTTTCTATGAGTAGGGATGTTTTCAAAAATATTGTTCGAAATATATTTCATTCATTTAGTTGATTCAGAATAATTAAATTGTAATTGATGTAAATACTCGTAGACACCTTTTTGTTATCAGCATATTGTTAAATCAAATCAATTGATGAATAAATAAATAAATAAATAAATAAATAAATAAATAAAATCAGTTTTCATTTATGTAGACTCCTGGAAACCGATTTTGACCCCAAGGGGCGGTTTCGAATCGATTTATTAGACATCACGTCAATAAACACTTTTTAATTTTAATTTTCTCACGGAGTTGAATTAAAATCATCGCCAGAAAGCGATAGTCGTTTTGGAAATCACCTTGCATGGAGCAAAAGTGTCGATTTTGATTTGTGAACTATCAACTTTCGCCATTCCTCCCCTGATAAATTTTCCATCGGTTCAGACAACACAAGACACAGAAGACGACATTGATACAGGTCAGAACAAAAGGAAGAGATGGAACTGAAAACAGAAAATACCATGTCAACAGCACGCAGTTGGTTTTCATAAGGTCCCCCTCCGAATACTAACCACGCGCAATTTTGCTTGATTTCGCTGATCTATCGGGAAACGATGCGTTATCAGAGCCAAGCCCTTATTTTTTGCGGAAACTTATAGTTAAATTCAGTGCTACCAAACTTAAAACTGGTAAAACTGGACTGCTGAGGGGGAACAAGTTTTGAAAATTAAAAAAATTCTAGCTTTTAGTCCAAGAAATGATGAATTTTGTCAATATAATTTACCTACTAGTCGAATTGGTAGCAGTTACCTCTGTCTCTGAGCCTTTGTGAAAACTTCTTAAATCCGGCCATGTTAGGCATCCCCAAATCAATATGTCGAAATCCCCCAATATTTGTTGCAATCAGTTTAAAATCTAAACAAGGACTTTACAATTCGACTTCAATCAAAGACGGCAGGCAGCACAGGACGATGGTGTGCAAAGAATTTTCCGTGAAGTCAGCTCTTCTTCCGAAAGTGTACATATTTCGTAGGTTTGCCAACAATTTTAAGGTGCCGCAGCGTATCAAGAGCTATCAGCATCGTCGTCGTCTTATCTTAATGGGACAAACATATGGTACGTGATGTTAATTTAAATAAGTCGTCTTTTTGTTCGTCCTGCCTCCCATTTTCATTGATGCTAACCCTAAATTTGAAAACAGCATTACCGACAAGGTACGGCTACGGGTACATATCGGGGAATTTACGACCAACAAGTTGAAAATTCAATTCGAATTTCAGTTTGCAATTTTTTTTTTGTTGCCCCTCCTTATTTCGTGTATCATTGTTGTGGAAGATGTAAGGGATCAGCCGAGCTCTATACTCTTATCCATTTATCTGGGGATAGATTGGAAAATCAGTTTTGCAGCAGCTTTCATCTTGGCTGGCTTGTGGGTGATGTGCTCGAGCCGCTTTGTCGTCGTGTTTTTGTTGGCTTTGGATGTTGTTTGGTGAACTCCTCGTTAGGTGATTGGATTAAGTTGTCGTCAAAGTTTTGCAGCAGGATTTCAAGGGGCAGGCGGGAATGGAAGAGCTGACCTCTTTGGAAAATAATTTGTCGAATGGGTTCTAGGAGCTTCCAGTGCTTAAGTCATAGGGCAATAGTTATACAGCAACTGAAAAGCAGGGACGAGTTTAAGATTTCTTTGTGCCGATAAGCATGAAGGAAATTTTCTTTTCATTTGTCCAAATGGGATGAAGATGGTTTTTGAAGTTTTTCCTCCTCTTTGGCTCGACTTGTGAATGTCTTCCAATTAGCATAATGTCATGGATGATTTTCCTGCTTTGTGTCTTGTTGATGCTTCCTTTTAGAGGAATTATTTTGGATATACATATCAATTTCTAATTTCTTTTTGTAATGAAAAACACCAACGGATTTATCAGAGATGGCGAATCGTCTAAGTTGACTTTGAGAAAAGACCATGATGAAACTGGCTACTAATGGTTTGAGAGTGGTATATTGTATATGCCTTAAATAACGAATTTAGGAGTTAGTAGCTTACAAATAGTTATAATTACACTTCTTTTCAAAAAAATAAGGCCGTATGAGTTGCGTTGGAATATAAAACACGTAAACTCTAATCAAAACAACAGAATTTTTGAAACACGTCTCTATTTATTCAATTTCTACTTTCAATTGACTAGGGTCGACTAGAGATTGCGTTCTAATCAATCCGGTATTATGACTTGGATCAATACCTCGTTGGAGCCAATGTATATTAGTATTAAAACCAATACCAAGAGCATGCTACCTATTTTCCAATAACCCGCCCTTGCAGTAATTTTGTCAAAATTGTGTTCAATCATTAATAACGGGTGATTTTTTAATTAAAAAAAAAAAACGCATAAAATTTGCAAAATCTCATCGGTTCTTTATTTGAAACGTTAGATTGGTCCATGACATCTACTTTTTGAAGATAATTTCATTTAAATGTTGACCGCGGCTGCGTCTTAGGTGGTTCATTCGGAAAGTCCAATTTTGGGCAACTTTTTCGAGCATTTCGGCCGGAATAGCCCGAATTTCTTCGGAAATGTTGTCTTCCAAAGCTGGAATAGTTGCTGGCTTATTTCTGTAGACTTTAAACTTGACGTAGCCCCACAAAAAATAATCTAAAGGTTTTACACCAAGATCTTTGCGTAAAATCTTCCATGTGGTCGAATAACACAAACCCAATTGCTGCGAACGGCGACGAATCGACATTTCACGGTCTTCAGCAACACTCTCAGAAACAGACGCAATATTCTCTTCTGTACGCACTGTACGCATTCGTGTGGTTGGTTTAATGTCCAATAAAGTAAACTGAGTGCGAAACTTGGTCACAATCGCATTAATTGTCTGCTCGCTTAGTCGATTATGTAGACCATAAATCGGACGTAAAGCGCGAAACACATTTCGAACCGAACACTGATTTTGGTAATAAAATTCAATGATTTGCAACCGTTGCTCGTTAGTAAGTCTATTCATGATGAAATGTCAAAGCATACTGAGCATCTTTCTCTTTGACACCATGTCTGAAATCCCGCGTGATCTGTCAAATACTAATGCATGAAAATCCTAACCTCAAAAAAATCACCCGTTATTTCTTTCAGTTAAAGTTATTATAACATTTATTTTTTTTAGAGAGAGAGAACTTTGAAACGAAATAAAATAAAGATGATTTTTTTAAATTGACATGAAATTTACTTTATTTGAAAGATAATCTTCTGGCATTATAATTTAAATATGATTTTTGGCATATGACCGCCACTATCTGGCTCGGACATGGTTTAATCTGTGGATTTTGTAAGTACGCAAATCAAGATCTTTCTCCAAAATCTTCCATAAAGTGGATGGACACATATCCAATTCCTGTGCACGGTGGCGGATAGGCTGATTCGGGTCTTCCTCTACGCTACGCTCTACAGCAGCAATGACTACTTCTGTAGGCACTGTACGACGTCTCTGTGGATGCTTTTTATCATTTAGAGTAAACGTGGTGCGAAATTGTTCCAAAGTTAATCGAATTAATTGCTCTGATGGATAATTATGTTGATCGTAAAATGGACGTAGTGCACGATACGTATTTCGACCAGAAACATTATTTTCAAAATAAATTTGAACAATTTGGAAGCGTTGTTCAGGCGTTAATCTATTAATGTTGAAATGCCAAACCAAACTTAAATAAATCACTTGACAGCTGACAAAATGTCCGCCAGTTAAACTAGTCTTGCTAATTTTAAAGTCTATACCACTAAAAAAAACACCCTTTACATAGGAGTAAGGTCCCAGTGACCTTATTCTATAACCTTACTCTGGCTTGCTTTATTCTTTTAAAGGAGTAGCACTCCATTGAAGTGGTGTTAAAAAAATCTATTTATGAAGACATCGGTGCTTAGTTTGGTAGTCAAAAAATCGATAGATAGAAAAAATTCTCATTGCTTAAAAACAATCACGCTTCAGCTTTGGCTTCGTCACGTTACATATCAAACGTTTTTTGTCCGCATTTTCTAAATTTCGGTTTTTGTTTTTGCTGTCAAAGCGAGCAAAAGTTCAATCAGTTTCTACTTAAGCTTTACGGTTGAGTCACGTTACCTTAAATTGTACACAAACCAAACGTAACGTCAAAGCCAAAGCGACATTGTGATAAGATGTATTGATTTCCTATGGTTGAAATTGTAAACGTCAGGCGAAACCGAAGCCAAAGCGTTATTGTGTTTTAGCCATGATGGCCAAGTTCATCAAAATGGTTCAGTCTGAATACTTGTATTCCGTGGCAAATACAGATGTTTATTGTTGCATTGAACTTTTGGTAAATTGCACTCCGAAAATTAGTTCTTAAATTTTGCTAATTCTTCTAACTAAATTATAATGTCGTGCAGCATCCATTTGCATTTCAAAAAAGCAACGCGCAACACAGAGTTTGAATTGCCTCGTTCCTGAGTCACCAGGAGGTCGTTTTCCGACCTGTGAGAGTGTGAAGCGATAAATTTCATTCTAAATACAATTCTCGATCTGCAAATAAGTGAAAATAAATGGCAAACACTTTTCACAGTCATAAATTATTTTTGACAAAAAAATCATCCCGTGACGAGCATCGCAATTCAATTTCATGTATAACAAAAATAAATAAATAAATTTATTGGCGCGACAGCTCCTTAAGGAGCCAAGGCCTAGTGACTTATACTCTCAACCATTCCTGTGTGTGTGTTGTTAATCTGCAAGAATGGAAGGGACCTACCGTTTACCGCCAAGTCCGAACGGCTACATGAGATGCACTTTTTCGAGACAAATTTTACTCTTGGAGGTTTTGTCAGTTCCTCGCAAGAGGTAGTACCCCGGAAAAAACTGGATTTGAAACCAGGCTCATTCGCTTAGCAGTCCGACACACTAACCACTAAGCCATGGGGCACTACAGCAACCAAGAATAGCAAAGGCAAATGAAGGAGTACCGATCCATTCTACGACAGTTTCCGATATTTTTTTGTTTATTTACGACCTTTTAGAATTAATAAACAGACAGAGTTCATGAAAAAAGTCTCTGTGAGAACTGAAATAATACATTTTTTATCATTGCACAGTTTCTCAGATCGGGAACCGACAAGAGATAGCTTATCTCAAATATCTATTTATTTATTTATTTATTTATTACATCAATTGATAACATAGATCTGCTGATTACGAAAAAGAATATTTACATTTACAGTTTTCACAAAGAGAGAAAAAATATATATATACATTTTGATAATAATTAAATTAATGGATTTTAATAATAAACAACAAAAATAAATATAAGACAAAAGATTTACATCAATTACATAGTTTTACATTACATTACATTACATATTGATCTGCTCCGTAGATAAATCTACTAAGCAGAGAGACTTATGAGCACTGGCTGCTGAGGCCATCGGCTCAGACAATTACAAAGACAACACACAAGACGACATTGATACAGGACAGAACAGAAGATAGAGGGAGGACGGAAAAACAGAAAACACATAACACATGTCAACAGCACGCAGTTGGTTTCGAGACGGTCCTCCATCTTTCCACTAACCACGCGCAACGATGCTTGATTTCGCTGATCTCACGGGAAGCGATGCTACTTTTACTTTTAAATGATTTTTATTTTACTTTTACTTATATCTACTTAAATGCTAGACAAAAATCTTAAAACTAGCTAAAACTATCATCTTAATTAACTTACTGGCCCTATGCGGGCGCTCTAAATTAATCTTTAACTTTTCGGCCTAAAAATAACTTAAAATTATCTTATTTATTACGGGTTTTATTTTTTACCCAGAAAAATAAAAAAACTAGGTAATCTTTATTGTTTTCTTAATCTATCTTAAACTACTTAAAAACTAACTTAAAATAAACTAAAGATATATTAAAATTACTTAAAATAAACCTAAAATTTTTTTTTTTTTTTTTTTTTTTTTTGGTGCCGCCGCAACTGCCCTACCTAACTTAGATGCTATAGAAAGATGTAAGTCGGCCATAGGCGATATATCGTCTATGTCGACTGGAAATATCGAGTTCTAACTAAGCCACCAGAATTGTTGGACCTGATCAAGGGCTTCCTTCCGATCCCGGTCGGGCACGGCCCTACTGAAACGGAGGCGCTCTGCTTCGCTCCCAGCGAATATGTCCCGGTCGTAGAGGAGCCGCCTATCGACTGTTCTGCGGCCGACGTGGTAGATCAACGGAACCGCCGATCTATCCTGAATCAGCCCTCGACTATCAAGGTATAGGAAAGCCTAGGGCGGGATAAAACCACTCGAACGTGTGCTTTCAAAATATTCATCTTGGGGGTAGTAAGCCCCGAAGATTTGTCCATTAGCTGAGGTCATCGCCCTTGCAATGTGTCCGCGAATGAGCTTAATTAAAAAATTATCTATCCTGTTTGTATTGGCCCCGTTGTATAGAACCTCGTTGGAATAATGTTGTTTGTACTCCGACTCTGGTGTTCTATAGAGTCCGAGACAAGTGCGAAAGCACTGTCTCTCGAACACCCGAATCTTTTCCATTTGAAATGGTGCAACGTTGAACCACACAGGGCATCCATAGGCAATCATCGGCCTGATTAGGGCCATGTAGCAAATCACTTTCACCCTGCTATCAAGGCGGCTGCTATAAAACAACCGTCTGGTCAGGGCAAAAGCTCCACTAGCCCTTGTCAGAGCAGCCTCTATATGTCGATTGAAATATAGATACTGATCTAACCAGATGCCAAGGTACTTTACTACATCTTTACTCGCCAGTGGATGTCCATGTGGCCCAGCGATCACTATCTTGCGCCAGTTCTTTCTCGTATCCCTAGAGGCCTCAGACAAAAAGGTTCTAAACAGGATAGTTTCACATTTCTGGAAGTTAATTTTCAGCTTCCAATCATTACAGTACTTTTGAATTTTATCGAAATCACGTTGCAAGAGAATTCTGATTACTTCAACTTTTGGACCTGTTCTGTACGCAACTAAATCATCGGCATACGCAATTGCATGAGGTAGACTCCCAATGAGATCGCTGGTGTAAATACTAAAGAGAATCGGCGAGTTCACCGCTCCCTGTTGCAGACCGTTTTTAATATCAAACGTTGTGGTAGATGTTACATTGCCACTCTTGACAACAAACTTTCTACCATTAAGCATGTCATAAAGCATATATAGCAGTGGTTTACTTATGTCCCATCTGGTTAGCTTCAGATACAGACCCTCTAACCATACGGTGTCGAAAGCCTTCTCCAAATCAACCAGACAGGCACCCGTGCATTGATTCTTAGCATTGTTCCATTGGACAGCAGATATTAGCTTTGACGCGGCATGAATTGTATCATGTCCCGCCTTAAAGCCGAACTGAGTGTCTGGAATTATATTTTTGTCCTCGGCCCACTTGGACAGAGCTCTATTGATAACCTTTTCGAATACCTTGCTGATGCTCGGAAGAAGACTTATCGACCGGAGATTTACCGGATTGGAGTTGCCCTTTCCCTTTTTCGGGAGAGGATGTACAACAGCTGTCTTCCAACTCACTGGATAAATAAATAAATTTATTGGCGCGACAGCTCCTTAAGGAGCCAAGGCCTAGTGACTTATACTCTCAACCATTCCTGTGTGTGTGTTGTTACTCTGCAAGAATGGAAGGGACCTACAGTTTACCGCCGAGTCCGAACGGCTACATGAGATGCACTTTTTCGAGACAAATTTTACTCTTGGAGGTTTTGTCAGTTCCTCGCAAGAGGCAGTACCCCAGATAAAAAGGTGGCTATGAGCTGGATTTGAACCCAGGTTCTTTCGCTTAGCAGTCCGACACACTAACCACTAAGCCACGGGGCACTCCAACTCACTGGATAATATGCATTATTCAGCGCGTTGTTGAACAGTGTTGTGTATATGTTAATTGCATCCTCGGAGAGATGTCGTAGTACAACATTGGGTATACCATCGACTCCTGCTGACTTCTTTTTCTTTAATGATGCGAAGATCATTTGTAGTTCGAACTTCGAGATGAGCAGGGAACTTGGCCCATTTCGCTCGGCGACGGTGGCATTTGCACGGGAAGCGATGCTTTATCGGAGCCAAGGCCGTTGACGTACATAGTTTTAATATCTCTTTTTTAAAAACATCTCTTTTTAGACAAAAATCGATTTCACTGCACATAGTGTTATATATTTTTAAGGAACGCGTTATTGGTTTATTCAACCCATAATTTGTTCTGTGGGGAGGAATGCAAAAGTATTCGTTTCTATTTCGAAGCGCTCTTGAAAAAACATATAAAGAAATTAAAGAGACTAAGAGAATCTAAAATATCTTTTATAAACATGACACATTGAACCTGCCTGTTTAAAGGTCTTAAACGTTTTTAAATCAATAAGCAAACATCTTGCATTATAATTCGGTAAGGAGTCAACCCACTTCAGTTTTCTCAGTTCATAGCTCGTAAACCGTTTTTGAATTCTTTCGATTCTCAGAATACCATTTTCATAAGACGGTGACCTAATAACACAGCAGTATTCTAACACAGGTAAAACAAGAGACATAAATAAGGTTTTCAACGTATACGTTTGCCCGGCGAGATTTTCCCTTGCCATTTTGATCTGCAAACATTCAAAACCAATGTCAATCGACACCTCCTATCTCTCCTCTCCCTATCTTCCGAATGCCCGCGCAGTGTGTTACATTAAAAGGGAAACAAGTAGTCCCTTGTGCGCGCGTTAATTATAAAAAAAAAAAAAAAATAAGCATCCTGAAAATCATTCAATCAATCCTTTTTATGAACCCTAACAAGGAGTTACCCTTAGACACTATTTAATCAATATGCGACCTAAAGTCCATTTTGGAATCAACAAAGACTCTAAGAAGATTGTTATCATTGAATTTATAATCAAATCTTATAAAAGATAAAGATCTTGTGACACTTAAGACTTTACATTTTGAGAAATTAAGTTCAAGGTGGTTAGTACTACACCAGCTTAAAATATTGTTTATGTCCTGCTGCATCAATAAACAATCACTGTGTAAAGATATTGGGAAAAATACTTTGACGTCATCGGCGTATATTAGACATCTACAGTGAAATAATACAGAAGGCAAGTCGTCTGTAAAAGTAATGAACAGAAGCCGACCTAAGTGACGTCCTTGTGGAAGACCCAATACAACTTCAATAGGAGTGGATGAGAAGCCATCTTTCTTAACCATTTGCCTCCTACCTAACTGTGATGTATTTGCTAACCAAGAAAGAAATAAAACACGTGTGGTTTCGATGGGTGATTACAATGGAATGAATTTATTGTGGCTTAAGGCTTAAACTATAGATAGAATAGGAAAAGGAAGTAAAGGAGAGAAGAACTAAAAGTAAAAGAAGAACGTTTTGGTCATAGAGTAACTATACTATAAAGAGGGAAATCTACTGCCTTCATTTGACAAGACCTACAAGCTGGTCAAATAAGTATTGGTGTAGAACTGTCAAAAAATCGACGCCGATTGAGAGTGTAGTAGTGCTGAACTGTCAAAAAATAGACGCCGATTGAGAGTGTAGTAGTGCTGAACTGTCAAAAAATAGACGCCGATTGAGAGTGTAGTAGTCAAATAATTGACCTCTTCTTTTCAGTTCCCTTTTGTTTCTCACCACGAAATTGGGCGTGTTGGAAGATACTGCTAAAAAAAAGCGCCATCCCGAAATTTGACGTCATCAGTGACTCAAACTGACTAAATTAAATTACCATTTTTGGAAAGAATCCGAAGTGTTAGTGGACTTAAAATGTATATTAAATCAATCAATGTATATTTAATCAATCATTGGACCAAACCTGCATCAATTAAAACTTACTTTTCCGTTTTTTTTCTAAAACGGAAATAAATTTATTCAACAAGGGTCACTAATGACGTAAAATACGAAAGTCGCTATCTTGTTTTCTTGTACCATGAGGAGCCACTAGCAAGTTACTCGAATGCAAGTTGTTATACTTTATTATTTTTTCCCTGCCTTTTACATATTGTGTGCTTGAAAACTCTATATAAACGTTTAAAACTGGTTAAACAATATCCAAGAGTTTCAAACATTTTACCTGATACTGATGATAGTGTATTGATTATTCTAAGAATGAATTTAAACAAGCATTCGGTCAGAAGATTACGTACTATGTATATTTGCAAGATCGTATTATACAAAGTAGCGATAAAGGTGTACTTTTTTAAAGTTAAATCATCTTTCTTTACACCTATTGTATTCGTTTACACAGGAGTAGAAACCTAGTCAAACATAGCGCGTTCTGACGCCGCGTTGTAATATACAGTAAAACAAACATATCCCAAGTCACATAGAGCGCGTTTTGAACGCCGCGTCAAGTTCCACACGGCGTCAAAACGTCGCATTGTGATAATTTACAAATTGTTTTTTTTTAAGTCTTCGTTAAACAGAACGCATTTTTAATGCGGCGTAGAGATTATTTTACGCTGCGTTGAGATAACTTTGACGCGGCGTTCCAAAAAAAAATTTTGTTTTCATATTTTGTGTTTAGTAATTAAGTCATTTTGAATTTATTGTAGAAATTTATTTTATTAAATTATTTTGTGTCATTTAATAGTGTATTGTTTAAATGGAAAAAAATAACCTAATGGGCATTTAGTGAGAAAATGAAAATCAAGATTCAAATATTAAACGCGCTGCGGATAGCTCTCTGTCTGACGTTCTCTAACGCCGTGTTTAGAATGCCGTGTTAAAATAATCTCAACACAAGGTAAAATAATCTCAACAAATTATTAATCCTACAAACTTAAAAAGAAAAACACTGCATTATATTGGTTTATATTAGAAAATTGACATTATATTTATCCGTACTAATTAGACCTTGTGTACATGATTTCTCTTTTCGGTTGTTTCTTCATTCTTCTTTTGGACAGGCACGTACGTTGGTGTGTACACTGATTTGGATTACCCCGAATATAACCAATGTTTTCCTACAAACTATACTATTTTATTCTAAAGAAATTTGCAAAATTAAAAAAAAAACAATTAAAACCATCCATTACCACTAAAAAAACATAATTGGGAATTGTTTTCAATTTCAAAAGTTCTTATTTTTAGTCCGTGCATAGCATTTTCTTTCTTAAACGAAAAACTTCAAAGCTCAATCACAAAAATCCTTAAAATTTTCATTCGTCCATTCGTTAGTTCATTCCCCCTACTTTTTTACACCCCTTACCTAATTGCAAAAAGAACGAATGAAGAAACATCCGAAAAAAGGAATCATGTAAACAAGCTCTAAGACCTAAGAAAATCACCTTAACCCTTAAGGTATACATTCCGAACACATCCTTCTCGATATGTAGGAGTATGGTGGAGGTGAGTGTCTAAAACGTCAACATCAAATTGTTTAGTGAATATTGTATTGTGTTGTGTAGTGTACTGATAATAAGAACTGATCTTATTATCATCAATAAAACGAATAAGCAGTTTAATTTTGTTAAAAAGACACAATAATTCACGGAGTTCCTTTACTTCGAACAATTTGTGAGAATTTCATAAAATACCACCATCGAAAGACGACGACGACGTGCCTGATGAGAATTGTATCTTGTATCAAGTATTCTCATCAGGCACGTCGTCGTCGTTGATGGTATTTTGTGAATTATTGTGTCCTATTTACAAAATTAAACTGCTTATCCGTTTTATTAATTAATTATTAGTGGTCAGCTACCAGACAATCTTCCACAAGTGCAAAATCTTATAAAACGTGATCCGGAATCATACAAGGAAGAATTCTCCCAGCAATATCGCCATTTCTTGAGCAGCTTGGAAGTTTTCGAATTAAATCCCAGCAATGAAAATAAAAGTCTCGATGAATTGATTATGTTTATTGCGCAGGTAATAAAAAAAAAAGAAAGCAAGTGTTGCATTTAATGATGCTTTATAAATATGATGTTTGTTTTGTAGGTCGCTCAATGCTATCCTGATGTTTGCATCCAATTTCCACAGCATTTAGTCGATTTGCTGAAAAATCATGCCACAACTCTGGATCCTACTAGGCGCAACTGTTTTGTTAAGGCACTGATTCTGCTTCGAAATAAGAATCTTATTCCTGCATTGGACTTGTTGCAGCTGTTTTTTTAATTGCTCCGTTGTCCGGACAAGAATTTGAGGACTTTTTTTCAGAATAATAAGTTTGGCTACAAAGACGGCAGGAAGAATGAAAACTGTTCAACGACAAATAGAGAGAAACGCAAGGGCAAGAACTTTATTATGATGAGGCACAAGGCACGTGGCAAGGTCAAGAAGAGTTTTAAGGACAAACAGAAGGCTCTAAGGAATCATCTACTCAAACAGAAGAAAATGAAGTACGATAGTATGATTTTTTTTAGATAGTCTAGGGTTTGTAAGTTTTTAAAAAATAAAAAAATATTTCTTAATACCGTTTGTGAAGACTTTGTTTTGTGTTGCTTTTATAAGAATTTGTTTGGGGGAAACAAGCTTGATCCTGAAGAGTCCGGTGAAGTTGTATAAGTTCAATATAAATGTTTATTAAAAAAATAAGCCACAGCTTTACAAGGAGATTATTAATTCTATTGATACATGAAGTCTTCTTCTGCGACATTTTTCTGGAACAAGTTTATTCAGAAGGATAGGTATTAGCTTTGGTTCCCATTCATTTATTTAGTACGGCGCCGTTAGAACTTTTTCTAGCGGATACATCTGAAAAGATTAAAATGAAAAAGAACGATAGTGGTGTCTGGGTATAACTGCAAACCTGCATAGAAGCAACCACACTGGTCACCAAGTTCTCTGGCAAATCCTTGTCCTTGAATCTAAAGTGAATTTGATTGATGTCACAACATTCGTCAAAAATCCATTTTTGAGGACCTTCTTCCCTCAGCGTCAGCATTCGAAAATACTAATAATAAATTTTATTTAAAAAAAATGTTTGCAATAATTTTTGTCAACAATTCACTGACAGTTGTTGTCAACAAGAACAAAATGAAATGTCAAAATTAACAAAACTCACCACATCGTTTTTTCTTTGTTTTTTAACGCCGACAATGAATGATATACAAAAGAGAACACGAAACACAATGAATGATATACCAAAGCAACAACGAAAATTGAGGGTTTTGAGGCGTGGAACGTACGAAAGTTTTTCCTCTATATAATATATTTACTCTATGGTTTTGGTTATGCCAGATCTTCATTTTTTTAGCAATACCCAACACTAACAAATACGACCTCAACCAATTTATAAACGCTGTATTGAAACCCAATAATTTTAATTTGTGCAAAAGAAGACCATGGTGTATCCGGTCAAAAGCCTTAACAAAATCGGTGTAAAAAACATCAACTTATTTGCCGTTTTCCATTTGATTGCAACAATAATTTGTAAACAAGCTTAAATTCGTGCAAGTTGACCTACCTTTCAGAAAACCATGTTGGTACGGTGATAAGGATTCTTTTAGCGAAAAATAAAGCCTCTGCGTTACAAGTTTTTCAAACAATTTTGGCACAGACGAGAGCTAAGATATGGGTCTATAGTTTTTCACCAGATGCTTAAGACCATTCTTAAAGATAGGATCAATATAAGACATTTTCCACTCTTCAAGTAAAACGCCAGTTTTGATAGATTTATTAAAAATACTAGTAAGTACAAAACTTAGAGAATTTACACATTTTGATAACACAAGAGGAGAAATTAAATCATAGCCACCTTTTTTTGTAACATCAATATCATTTAAACCCTCCAGAATATCCTGCTCTGAGAAACTATTTAGGGAGAAATCTGTTATAGGTTCAATATATCGCTAAAGCTTATCAATATCATTAATTTCGTCACAATTATAAGAGGTTTGATCCACATGCAACCTCCGCAAAAAGGTTGCATGTGGATTGCGTATCTTTTTATTTCTTATTCTCAAATTCCATACATTGGGGAAACGATGAAACTTTTCTTTTTGAATTAAGAAACACCCAAAAAGATCTGGGATTACTTTTAATTTGAGCTTCAGTATTATTTATGTATTGTCTGTATAAAAACTTATTTAGAAAATCAAATTCTTTTCTTAATTGACGAAATCTTGCCTGGTCTTGAAGAAGGTTACTTGATTTATAACGCTTAAAAGCCTTGTTCTTGGCATTCTCTAAATTTTTTATTCTTTTGTTGAACCATGGAAATTTGAAGGTTTTATACTTGCTTAAGGTAGGAATAAAACGGTCCATACCTTCAAATAAGATGTTTTTGAAACATATGTTCTAAGGATATGCCATTCAATAAATCTTTCCAAGCAAAAGAGTTGTAAAAATTATTTAAAGCAGTGAAATCAGCTTTTGCATAGTTATAAACTTTGACGGTATCACTTAGCAATACAGACGGAAAATTGTAATAATCAAAAGATAAACAAACAGCCTTATGCTGAATAAAATTTTTAACGAGTGGAAACTCCGACATTTTTAAATAGTATTTTAAATCATTACATATAAAAATTAAGTCAAGAATTCTTCTTAAATCGTTTTTTATGCAATTAATTTGGAAAAGGCCCATAGCAGAAAATGAATCAACAACTAACATTTCTGTATCTTTATTGGCAACAAAAGGAATCAAAATTTGATCATCTTCAATGTAACGCCAGTCGATGTCACCAACGTTACAATCTCCAAGAATACAAGGAAATTGGTTAGTTGATAATTCATTCACTATGGCTTGAGCATTAGTAACATGTTTTGTATATAAATCAATTCCACTCAGAGGGCGAATATAGCTAACAATAAAAATGAAATCTTTAACTTCAGCAGAATCTTAAGGACTTACACAAACATAAATTTGCTCAATTTAATCAGCATCATCTTGTAAAGTTCGTTGAGTGCTATTTAAAGTTGTTCGGACAGTAATCAAAACTCCTCCACCTCGATTCCACCCAGTTGTAGATGAAAGGTCTTTGCGATACACATCGAAGGATGAATCAAAAAGCTCTGCTGACAAGTTTCTACCAAAATGATAACATCGAACTCATGCAAGGAGGAAGAAAGGAACATCTGGTTTGTTTTTGTCCGCAAACCACCAGCATTTTGAAAATAAATACGAATCTCTGATGAATTTCCTCTAGACTCTTGTGCATTTGTAGTTACGCCTTCGAGTTGTCGTTTTTTTTTGGAAAATTTATAAATTTCTTTATTTGAATATATAAATATCATCAATAAAGAATGCAAGATTTAAGGGACTCAAAAAGCATGCATTTTGAACATCGGCAAATTTTGCGAACCACTTTGATAAAGAACACCCATCCTCATCCCTTACTGCCGCATGGAATAGATCATCAAAAACTTATGGAATACTACTAGTGATCAGAGCTCATCTGTTCACTGTAGCAAACGGATCTTAAAATTCGCATAAGTAAAGTTTCAAATGTTTTCCAAGCGATTTCTGGGAATGCTAGTCAATGCAGAAAGGAAAGAAAACCCGGATCGAAAACCAGGCTCGTACTTTCAATCCAGTTAGAAAGTCTTCTATATTACACAAATATCTTCCTAAGTGAATTAAGAATACAAATTACCATATGGTTGGTTCGAATCACTTCTTTTAGGACAAATTATTCAAATACCTTGACAAACGCTCTCTGTTAGGGCCAACCTTTCCTTTCCTGATATCCATGAGAACCCAAAACTGAGGATAAAGAAAAAAAATACAAGAAGTTGATTCCGGATTCTTGGAGCTCTCTCTAGGCACTACGATCATAACACCTAGTATAACAATTGGACTTGATCTATTACCGTAGGGTAATCAAAACTGCTGATGAATGAAGTTGTCATTGCCATAAGGCCGTATCCAAATTCTCTGAAAAATTCAGAACCCCTGAAACAGAAAACACTTTTCACTCAGAAACTTTCACTTGATGCTTTCAGCACAATAACATGGAAATATGGGTGCACCTCCATTTGGAAGAGCCTATTTGAACTGCGTACCCAAGTGACTCTGTCAAGCATAGTACAGCTTAGAGGAGACAATTTAAAAAGACTCTTCGCATTGGCGAGAGAAGAGATCATAAAAAACCATCCCGCGTTACTGTTGGATATTTTTGAAAAGTTGCAAGAAAAGTGTAACTCGAGAAAAAAAAGTGTCAATAAAATTATTTCAGCTTTCAGAAACACCAGATTTGTATGAAATATGAATACAGAAAGCAAAATCTTCAAACGAATTTCAATTCAAGGAAACATATTATCATTACAAGAAAGCCAACAATCTATTTCTTTTCAAACATTTTATGGCTAGTAACGTTAACTCCACACTTATGTATGCATAAGTTGACATTTTTACTTGCGATTATAGGAACTATAAGGCAAGTTTAGGATTCGTGAATATAAAAAAAATTGAGATAACAATCAAACATTACATTACGATCATAGAGAATTGAAATTTTATTTTTAGGGCTAAATATAACCGTACTTGCCATACGGCCGTTTAGGAAAAGCTTATTTTCATCGAAAACGGCTCCAACGATTTTGATGAAAATTTATGAGATTTTTTTTTTTTGTTGGTATTGGCTATCATTTGATCAGAACAACATATGTATAAGGGACAAGTCTATTAACGGGACCTTTCATATAACGTTTTTTTTTAATTTTTTGGATTTCTCGGTAAAGGTTCTATGGATTTCTGTTAAATTTCATATTTAAAAAGATCTAGATAGCCAAATTATTTCTGCATATCAAAATTTTGAATAACTTTTTTTTCTAATTAAAATTAATTTTTGATTTTTTTTTGCAAAAATCAATATTTTTAAAACTAATCAAAACAAAATATTTAAAATTTTATAATCACATGTAACGGGTGATGTTTTGGAGGTTAGGATTTTCATGCATTAGTATTTGACAGATCACGCGGGATTTCAGACATGGTGTCAAAGAGAAAGATGCTTAGTATGCTTTGACATTTCATCATGAATAGACTTACTAACGAGCAACGCTTGCAAATCATTGAATTTTATTACCAAAATCAGTGTTCGGTTCGAAATGTGTTTCGCGCTTTACGTCCGATTTATGGTCTACATAATCGACCAAGTGAGCAAACAATTAATGCGATTGTGACCAAGTTTTGCACTCAGTTTACTTTATTGGACATTAAACCAACCACACGAATGCGTACAGTGCGTACAGAAGAGAATATTGCGTCTGTTTCTGAGAGTGTTGCTGAAGACCGTGAAATGTCGATTCGTCGCCGTTCGCAGCAATTGGGTTTGTGTTATTCGACCACATGGAAGATTTTACGCAAAGATCTTGGTGTAAAACCATATAAAATACAGCTCGTGCAAGAACTGAAGCCGAACGATCTGCCACAACGTCGAATTTTTAGTGAATGGGCCCTAGAAAAGTTGGCAGAAAATCCGCTTTTTTATCGACAAATTGAGGCTCATTTCTGGTTGAATGGCTACGTAAATAAGCAAAATTGCCGCATTTGGAGTGAAGAGCAACCAGAAGCTAACAAACTTTTTGTTGCCAAAAATGGAAGAACTGAACTTGGTTGACATGTGGTTTCAACAAGATGGCGCTACATGCCACACAGCTCGCGATTCTATGGCCATTTTGAGGGAAAACTTCGGAGAACAATTCATCTCAAGAAATGGACCGGTAAGTTGGCCACCAAGATCATGCGATTTGACGCCTTTAGATTATTTTTTGTGGAGCTACGTCAAGTCTAAAGTCTACAGAAATAAGCCAGAAATTCGGGCTATTCCGGCCGAAATGCTCGAAAAAGTTGCCCAAAATTGGACTTTCCGAATGGACCACCTAAGACGCAGCCGCGGTCAACATTTAAATGAAATTATCTTCAAAAAGTAAATGTCATGGACCAATCTAACGTTTCAAATAAAGAACTGGATTTTGCAAATTTTATGCGTTTTTTTTTAAAAAAAAGTTCTCAAGCTCTTAAAAAATCACACTGTATAATAATAAACTTAACAAACTGCATACCAAAATAAAAAAACAGGATTTTATCAAAACCGGTTCTACAATTTTCGAAATACATTTTCCATAAATTCTTTGTTATTTAAGACGTGTGGTGGCGTACTTCATTTTTACTAAAAACCGTTAAGTATTGTGGTTTTGATAGTTTTTATAAGTTCAAACTGTGTTACCTTCAACGAAAATGTTATTTGTTTTTGTCAAAGATCTTGCCTTCCAATGTAATTAGGCACATAAGAGTAGTACGTGCGACCCAGTCTTGCCTATTTTTTTTAGATTTTTTAAGCAAATCATTTCAATATTTGTTAGGGGACAGTTATATCGATAATTAAAAACCATCATTAAAAAATTTCAATTGCATATTTTTGTGTGTTAGAAAAAGATTTAAAACAAGAAACTTATGCCGATCGATGGCAAATCAATTAAAATAATTTATTTTGACAAAAAACAAACCCGGGGAACAGTATTATTTATTAAAATAGCATTTATTTATTTTAATGATGAAAATTTGTTTTACTGAACAGCTGATTGTCATTTGACAGAATAATGGAACATTTCGTTCCAGTGTTTGTGGCCCATTTTTTTAATGTTCCAACCCATCATTAAAAACTTTACTGAAGCATTTTGCATCATTAAAACAATGAGGTTATGGCTGGTGTGGTTGGCCTGTAAATTCTGACACAACTTTAATGATCGCTATAACTACCCGTACGTAAAAAAATCCAGTTTCCAGCTGTTTCAACTTTTAATGATGGATTTTTAATGATCGCTATAACTGGCGCCTTAGGTAAATCTATAGTATTTATAAAGACGTAACAATTATGTTGCGTGACAAAGCAGGATATCCGAAAGTACTAAACTGATATGTTTGAAACAAATTTTGTAATATTCATTAATATTATGAGATTATTTATGGCTACTTTTTTTTGAATAATTTGTTTTTTAAAATATGAATATAGGTGTTTTGTTTAAGAATTTCTCATTTTTGTATAGGTTGTCTAACACAATTACTTATATCTTTTCACCTATTTGATATTTTACAAAGATGAAAATTGTTCGATAAAATCAATACGATAGCATAATTTTTAACTTATAAATTATTTTTAGTTACCTATAAATAAATAAATAAACAAACAACTTTTTTTATTTATTTAAGCCAGAAATTAAATTTCATTGCAATCGCGAGGTAGCTGCTTTGTTTCATTTCATTATTATTCCAACTTCTTTGTTTTTTCTCTTCCTCTCATGCTCTCATAATTTATGTTACACTCAGTGCTGCCGTTTTAGAATTGAAGATAAACATGAGATTTCCTGTTAAACGTTAACACGAAACAGGAGATTACAAAAAATGTAACCATATGTATATAAAAAAAATGTAACAAATTTCAAAAGCAATAACTTTATTTTTTTGTTCAAACACAAAATAAGTTGTTACATTTTCCACCACAAAATAAAAATAGGTTACCATTATTATATTGTAATTTTTGTAAAATACAATAGGTAACCAAAAATCCAAAATGAATAAGGAAAGAAAACGAACATAAGAGACAAGCTACTAATTATTAAAACAAAACTGTGAACGCTATGTGTCCAATGCGTTAAAATGCTGGCTAAATTTGATCCCCTGGCTAGTTTTTGGAGTTTGCGTCGAAATGGACAAAATTTTAGCTTTTTTCCGTGTGAATTGGATTATAAAGAATATTTTTAACCCACTATTCACCCTTATTTCACATAAGTTTATACGAAGATAGCTTAAAAAGATTAAATAATAATAAATAATATCTCAATTTAACCTGTCAAAATTTATCCATGGGATCAAATTGACTCAGAATTTTAATGCAATTGACAGATTGCAAAATTCTTGGGGAAACCTGGAAGCTGCAAACATCAAAACAAAACAGGTATGTGCTTGAAAGAAAATTCTACAATACTTAAATAATAAAAAAAAATAAAAAACTACAACACACGGAATATTTCATTTAAAAATGATTATTTATAAGAAGAAAATAACAGGAGAATCGGATTTAAAGATGTTGTGACAACAGGAGACAGTAGATTGCACTTTTTTAAAATAAAAAAATAAAATGCCCAAAGGATAATGTTCTCAACGTCTTAATGAGCAACCTTCACAAAGAGAAAAAAAGATTAATGATTCTAAAAGCATATGTGACACGGCGTGGGAAATGCATTTGAAAACACAGCATCATCAAGTAATAATTTAGTAAACGCAAGTATATATATTTCAAATGTCAATCAATGTTTGGGTACTGCCAACATTGAAATAAAAAACAATAAAAAATGTCTATTTATTTAAATTGTGCTTCTCGTGAAACAGAATCGAATTCTTTATACCTACTGTAAGTATATATAAATTTTTAATTGATTTTATGGTAGAAGCTAGGGTGAGACCCATTGCGCAATGTTTTCATATATGAACACATAGTAAAAACAAATTTGCCTTTAAACCTTGCGAAGCAACGCGAGCACGGGTCTGCTAGTAGTTTATATCTATATACATATGTATTTACCTGTGAGCTTGTTTTGATAAATGGCTTCTAGTCCAGCCGGGTTAAACGTTTGAAATGGAAACAATTAATGACAAATTCTTGACTAAATACCCGATAAAAAGCGTATCTGTGCCATACCATAGATGCTATGGCTACGGAATATTGTTTTAGAAAGCGTTTTAAGATATAAATTACAATATAGAAGCACCTGGTCAACTGGTACTCCAGGAATAGACCAAAGAAGAATAGTATGGTATACTGATCCAAAAGCAAAATTTCTGTATCAATAATGGGAACTACTCCCACGGTTTGGTCGAGGTCGGCCAAAGGCTATTACGATGCTTTGCAAACCCTAGCAAGACACAATAAGGTAAAACTTGGTTGGGTACGAAGTTATCAGGGTATTGTAGGCCACGAAGTTGCGGACGAATTAGCTTGGACTGGTTCCTTGACAGCTTTTATAGGCCCAGCACAATTATGTTCTGTTCTCACACATTCAATTGAGTGGAAGCTCAATTTTCCCAACTGGGAAGAAGTCCAAGGTCTGAAACAATTCAAAAACAAATTATATGAAAACACTAAATGTAGTTTCCAGACGAAAATTTTGGGTTCCGTAATCCTGTTATACATTTCATGAAGCCTACAAAAATGATCCCAAATCCAGTAGTTATAATAGATTCTCACTCAAATTTAATTTGTTAATAATCTAGCCAATCAATTCCAGTCTTGATAGTTTTATTTTTTGAAAATTAAAAAAAATTTATTTAAAAAACATTTTCAATTTACTTAAAATAAAATTCTCATCATAATCTAAACAACAATCGGTTGAACCGCTTCCATCACTGCCGGTTGTGGTGCAATTGTCGTCATTGCTTCTGGCCCCACTTCTGGTTCGGCGTCATCGTCCTTAACATCACACTCGGTTTGTTTAGTTTTCATAAGGAACGCCTTATTCAACTTATTCGCATCGATGACAGCTTCTGCCTTTTCAATAACCGATGCTGGAGGATTCTGCTCACGTGTCAGCACCCAAAGCAGTTCTACGGAATAAACTCTATAAGTCTGAATGTTTCCATATTATATAAAGTGATAAATAAATTAAAAACTATTATTATATTGACAGCAACTTAAAAACATTCCTGATACACTTTTGGATATCGCATACAAGTACGTGAACCAAATACTTTAATAGATTCAATGCTTCCAATTTTAGAACTTACTTGCATGTGCTACTCGCAGAACTGGGCTGCATGAATAAACAACGGCATAGGTTTCGTAATCAGTTCCCAAGACCTCGTAGTTGACTTTTGTGGAATTTGCTATGCAAAACAACAAAAAGAGATTAGTGTAGAAATGGAAGAGTTTTTTTTTTTTTGGACTTCAGCTTAGTTCACTTACCAGATCTTGACTTTGGAAATGAAACCGATAGTTGTCCAGAGGCAATGATCTTTGCCGATCCAGTTGTGTTTGATGGATTGCCGGTTCTTTAATTGGAAGTTAATAACTTTTTCTTTGGAAATTTGTTTTAATTTTGTGAACTTACATTCGATTGATGGCAGTATTGACAACGGATATGGTATCTTCGCTAGTTTTGTTGTAAATGGCGTACATACACTTCCGGCCAACTTCGAAGACAAATGGATACTTCTCGTATTCGTACCATATTCCCATGTACTAAAAAATAATATACATTCTAATGGATTTTGTTTTAATTAATTAATTTAAACTTATTTACATTGGCGAGTTTGAAGTCTTCTTGGACTTTCACTTCTGGGCAATTGCCGGGGAATGGAACTTGTGTGCTAACAAGTTGAAGGGCAAAGAGCACCAGGAGTATTCCAAAACTAGACGAATTATTATTATTTAATAAAAAAATGTATAATTAAATTCATTTGCCTCACCAAACTTGTTTCATTGTTTTGTTTTTATTATGGTTCACAACACACGGTAAACAAACTTAACCTTATCGTTAGTTGCAGGTACTATGTCAGCGGGCGTCTATCTTTCAGCAACTGATTATTTTTCCATGAGTCTTCAATTTATATAAAGTTTTCTCAATCGATGATATGACTAGGCTGTAAAAATAATAATGAAGATCAATAGAGCAATGCATTTGGGGTGACCAGCTGTATGTGAAAACAAAAAAAAAATATTTTTTTTAAATTACTTAATATTTTTTAAGAATAAAACACTGTCACGGAAAAATAAAAATAAGAAAATTGCTACGTTATCAAAATAATGAGTTCTAGAAGATGTTGGATACCTTTACCGGAGGAAAGTTATAGATTAACATTTGGAAATATTAAGTTCTAAGAAACTCATGTTACTCCATACTTAGAATAAGTTTTTTTTTTTTTATAATCTGTACGCACTCAAGGGGTTGTTACTACCCTTATCACGTATTAACACAGTGCGAGCGTTTAGGAAAATTGGATAGAAGAAATGAAAGGAGGTACCGATGCACATTGGTTTTGAAGGTTTGAAGATCGTAATGGAAGGGAAAAATGGAGCCGGGTAAAGCATTCTACATTCGTGTAGTGCGGCTAAAGAATGAGTCTCTATACTTAATAGTGCGTCCGAAATTAGGCTCAAGGGTAAATTTATGAGCATTCCTAGCGGTACGAGTATTACGGGGAAAACTTTTAAGGGAAGGAATGCAACTGGCTATTTCGCTGGAGCATTGTTTATAGAAGAAGCGATAGAATAAGGGCAGAGAGGAAACATTTCGACGATGTTCTAGTGATTCAAATGTTTCTGTTATATCCTTATTCCTTATCATTTTCAATGCATTTTTCTGGATTCTATCCAGGAAACGCAAGTGAGTAACAGGAGCACCTGCCCAAATATGTGAATTGTACTCAAGCTGCGGGCGAATGTACGCCTTATAAACAGTAGCCAGATCTAACGGGGAGAAGTATTTTTGCATCGTCTAAGAAAACCTAAACATTTCGCAGCATTTTTGGCGATGTCATATATGTGTTGATTCCACAGAAGGTGGTTTGTGATACACATACCTAGAACGCAAAGCTGTTCAGTTTCCTCGATGCAAGTACCACTCATCGATAGTGGCATGGGGGGTAGGTTATGCTTTAACGACAGAAGGCAGCATTGAGTTTTTGAAGCATTCAATTCCACACGATTAATATTTCCAAATTGAACAGTGCTGGCCAGATCGGAATTTAATGAACTAATCATACGTTACCGTTGCAGTTCCACATCCGAAGAACAGGGAAGTAAATTTGGAAACGAGTATGAGAAGCTGAGGGTACTGTCCTCAGCAAAACAATTTAATGGATTAGAAGTCTTAGACAAGAGATCATTGATAAAAATAAGGAAGAGTGTCGGAGACAGAACGGAGCCTTGGGGCACACCAGCATTTATTTTGTGACTATCAGACAGGAAGCCATCCAAAACAACGCGAATTGAACGTTCCATTTTAAGGTATAGGCTGGACAAATGCAGTTTTCCATCCTCTTGGATAGAGACCTGTACAATAAGACAGATGGAAAAGCTTACACAGTGGTTTTGGCAGCGTGGAAGCACACCTCTTCAGAACTATCAACACGCTGCGTTAAGTTGTTCAGTTGGTCTTTTTTGAAACTTGGATCAAAAAAGAGTCAAGTGTAGAGATTATATCATTTTAGAGGCGCCTAATGTTTTGCTTACGACATTTTTTAATCAGGCAACAAATAGGAGACCCATGTGAATTCCTTGAGGAACACTTAAAGTGACGTTAATAGAAGCAGAGATTGAGTGCCTCAGGATAGGTAACCCTGTGATGGTGTTGATCTTTCTCCCTACAGTATTCGTTTAGAGTTTGTAGACGACGTAATTAAAGATTTTTCAGGCTTTAACGGCAATGATTTAATAAAAGCACCTTTTATGATTTGATATCACAATGAGTTGAATTCTGTCAACACGTTCGTGGAAGAGCTATTCAGTTATGGTGGAAAAGTGATAGTGAGCTTTCTGGTATTTCGAGAAATCGGGAATGGACTAAGATCTACGGTCATTTTTTTTTATTTGTTGCGGACATTATGAAGGGTCGAGGTTGTTATATCACAGTGAAGTGAAGTTAGAGCTTCTATTTATTTTATTTATATATTTTACCATCGGTACTGAAGAATTCTAAATTTCTCAGTTGTGATAGTTTTTGTTTCTTGTATTTGTGATTTTATATACTGCAATGTGACCTTTATACATTTTTGACTGGTGTAGAAGTGCATCGCTTTCAGACCACATTACTTTAACTCCAAAAAAAATAGTCAACAAACCATGATTAACTTTTGACCAAACGGCAAACTGACCGAGCCTGCCGACGATGACTAATTTTTATTGACTCAATAGACGTACCTTATAATGTGATATAATTTTGATAGGAGATTTGATAAAGAAATAAATTGGTGCATCATTGTCGCTCTTTATATTTTATTACTATGACAATGTCTACTCCGACCGGTAGATGGCAGGTGTATAGGAACTTTTATTTATTAAAAAAGTCATCAACTTTATAATCAACTAGATAATTTCATCTACAGATAGATTTTGTTTTGGGTCGTGTTGCGATGAACTTTTAGATAAAAAATCCTATTTATCAGACATTTGAAAACATTGCTTTCAAATAAAGATAAAAATACTGTCATAATACTTTCATAAACCAATGGCAATAAAATAAACTGAATATTGAAATATTTATAAGTGAATGAATAATACTTGAAATTTTCAGACGATTTTTGCTGTTAAAGCGTTCGGCCCAATAAACCAAAGCAGTTGACTCCAAGGCGTTATCATTATAAGGAATTGGAGTTTCGATAAGGCCACACTATGGAACATTTTGGGAATGGAACCTGGACTGCACCTTTATAAGATGATAAACTAAAGACAGTGAAACGACTTACGTGCAAAATTTTTGGGAAACAAATCAATTTCATCGCAAAATCATTTTCAATTATGAAGCACATTTTCGGCCAAAGACTTCGTGAGCAAACAGAGTATATACATTGCCGCTTGCGAGAAAATGACAAATACAAATACAAACTTTGTTTCGAAAAATTGAATCTTATGTAGCCGTTCGAATTCAAATATACATTCCAGGTTCCCTGTGCTCTTTTAGATTAACAACGCATACCCAGGAATGGTTTATAGGATAAGGCCTTGGCTTCTTTTTGTTTTTTTAGCTAATCGGCCGCTGCAATAATAATTTTCAAAAAAATAAAAATATATAACTGAATTACGTTTTACTGTTTCTATTATAGCCTTGCTCCACTAGCATTCCTAAGTCTAATACACGCAGTTCGCGCTAAAACTTAGCTCCCATACAAAATTCTCTCCAAAATTTAGCCAAGGATTTTAGCCGAGTTGTATTTTTGTTTCGCAGTGTACTGTGAAAATTTAGCGGACAGATAAATTAATCGCTAAATTTATTTGAGCTAAATTTTAACAGACCGCAGCTAAAAGGGGGACTTGTCGGGGTTAAATCCACGCTAAAAAATTGTTTAAAGGAATAATATGTTATTTTGATTAGACACAAATATATGAAATATAATATATAATATTAATCATATAAAAGAAATATCTTAAATCGTCGTTTTTTTACAAGAAAGACTTTGGCCTTATCAACCTCTTTTATTTATGTGGCTTCGTTCAGTTAAATAAGAGAACAGATGTATTTTACTCCACAATGCTCGTCTGTCAAAATTTTGCTGGAATTTTAGCTAGCGTTTGTAGAGAAACATCCCAGATAGAACAAGAAGGTCTAATATACATATAATACATGTATATATGTATATAATATGTATAAGTCTATGCTAAACCTGAATTAGATACATAATGAATAGATTTTGTAGATCTATTTAATAAATCATAGTAAAAAAATGTTTTATATGTATAATTTACGTATATTGTACAATCAACACTTGACATCGAATTATATACATTTATTATATGTATACGAAACATGCACTAAACGATAAAGATGCATTCAACTTCATTGCTGTCAATATGACGTTAATTATCTTACGATTTCTATTCTCAGATCTGAAGTTATTCAATGAACGTATAATATATACGTTTGTTAAACATCAAAGATTCCATGTATTACAAAGCATTTGACGTCGAATTATACACATATATTATATGTATACGAAACATGTACTAAACGACAAAGGTGAATACAACTGAATTGCTGTCAACGTGACGTATTTATATAAGTTTACTGTACGTGATTTTTTTCTATATATCTCGGTGGAATATTGTACATCTCACATATACATTATAATATTTGTTAATTATCTTACGACTTCGATTCTGAGATGTGAAGTTGGTCAATGAACTTATAATATATATTAAACATCAAATATTTCATGTATTTATTAAATGAATGTGATACTGATATATTGCTACGAATTCCACAACTAATTTGGCCGAGCGGTTAGCGATCCAGACTATTGGTGCCGACGAACCCGGGTTCGATTCCGACACGAGGTAAGTACTTATAGTTAATATAAATATAAATAATAATCAACAAAAATAATAAATTACAAATCAATTATGGAATGCAGAAACCACAAGAAAATGTAAAATAAAAAAAAATATAAACCAAACCAAAAATATACGTTAATACGATGTTGCCGTTGACGTCTGTAAGATGAATTAAGTAGGTATAACGAAAAGCCGTATCCGTATTATATATATATATTCTACGTTTGTTTATATATATATATATATATATATATATATATATATATATATATTATACGGATATTAGCCGGACATTTATCTCCTCAGTACACGTCTAACAGAAGTATATGGTGACGTCGTTTTTATGTAATTGACGTCAATATTCTATCTGGGATGTAAGCTAAATTTTGGCTCAAGTTGCGTACTATACTTTAATAAATGTTGTCATGTTTTGCTGTCCATGTGGTTCCGTAAACAAAACAATGGACTATGGTATTCACTCAAGCACCTGATCGTAAGGTTCTAATCTTGAGATAAGCTTCGATCTAGAGCGATCGGCAAAATGGACAACGATTTTATTAGTATTTGTGGTTTTAATTCTGTATCTAGTTGAACTACCTTTCAAAAAACACAAGTCTGTTCAAAACCAACATTTCTGCCCTGGCTGCCTTTTTTCAGTAGGGCTAATTGAAGAAAACCTTTCCAGTTTATTATAGGCAGTGACTTTAAAAATACTTTTTGGAGATTAAGATGCATATCAACGAGAGGAAGACATCTTTTCAGAGCTTGCATGGAATCTTGAGTTGATTACTTTTTATCGACCTGGTCAAAACATTAGATCTACTAAATGATTAAATAAAAACTATATCAAGATCGAGGATAGCTTTGATCTTCCTTCTGATCACTCACATTAAGTGGAAGTGGAAGCCATATCTAACAAACAACAAAACACCCTGCGAAAGGGTTGAAGGCTTGAAGTCTCAATGCAAACTCCGGTTACAGGAAAAAGTCGACAGATTTATCAAAGTCGTTTAAGAGGCTGGGCAAATCTGTTCGCTGGATGCCTAAATGTCACTTTTTCAGAACTTTGCGACGCTATAAGAAAGCAAAAAAGAAAATAAAGAAAGCTCCCGGTTATGACTTGATAAATTCACAAATTCTTAAAATGTTACTAAGAAAAGCAATTCTGGTACGACGGCTTAGAATTTAAATTAAGACAGAATTTTCCGAAACAAATATAAGTATCATATTCTGAAATCCCACCTGGAAAATAGACTTTTCGACTAAACAAAGTACGGCATATTTAGGATCTAAAGAAATAAATGCTGGTGTCCCACAAGGAAGCGTTATTAGCCCAGTGTTTATACTTTATATTATACTGAAGATATCCTTCAAGAAGAATACGTCATGATAGCCACATTTGCTGATGAGACTACCATACCAATGGACTTATAACTGAATGGTAATGCGGTATCTGTAGGTCCCCCAAACAGAGAGCTCCCTGTCAAAAGTGATAAATGTGCGAAGTATAACCTATTGGATAAGGTAACTTAGTTGTATGCGCCTGTCTATTAAACCCGGTGCGCCTTCCCACAAAGGTGTCACATTGAGGCGCAACAAAGCCCCTAAGGCCAGAAATACTTCTTCACTTCCGCATTTGGAATAACCACAGCAGCCACCACGATACTCCCACTATGGGGCCTACCGCAATTTTAACAGGCATCTACTACGGCAAACCTCACGTAATTAGCTATGCATTCTATTAACTCGTAATGCCTAGGTTCGGCCCGCTCGTTTCCGAATGGCTTAAAACAAACTTGGGGATCGATCCCATAAGGTTCGCTGGCCCAACAACCAGGAGAAAGAGCAGTAATTTATAATCCTGTTAATCGCGACGAAAACTCGGACTCCTCAACGCTGCTCCGCCTAGCCATCTATGAGTCGTAGAATCATGTGTAGAGCGATTAACTAGACTTGATCTTGGAAGACTCTTACTCCCGGCGACCCGATGCTATAGGGTGGTGTGATTAGAGGACTCTTACCTCAGGCAGCCACAACCGTAGTACAATTCTTGACTCCGTAACTACAGGGGTGGTAGCTTTAGAAGGCTCTTACTTAAGGCACTTCCTTACCATATGCCTAATCCGAATGGCTTAAAACAAACTTGTGGATCGATCCCATAAGGTTCGCTGGCCCAACAACCAGGAGAAAGAGCAGTAATTTATAATCCTGTTAATCGCGACGAAAACTCGGACTCCTCAACGCTGCTCCGCCAAGCCATCTATGTGTCGTAGAATCATGTGTAGAGCGATTAACTAGACTTGATCTTGGAAGACTCTTACTCCCGGCGACCCGATGCTATAGGGTGGTGTGATTAGAGGACTCTTACCTCAGGCAGCCACAATCGTAGTACAATTCTTGACTCCGTAACTACAGGGGTGGTAGCTTTAGAAGGCTCTTACTTAAGGCACTTCCTTACCATATGCCTATATTCTGACCCCGAACTTTTACGGGTTGGCAGTTTAGCAGACTTCTACTGCAGGCGCATTTCCATACATATGAAGGGGAGGATATTTTACTGCAGGCATATCCATAACGTGGCCTTATTCTTGTCTCCGAACCCACAAGGGTTAAGGTAAGAATCTCACACTACTATTGGTATAGGCCTGTAATCTCTATCAAGATGTTTTCATCTTCCACCGCGTAAAAAAATGTTTACCGAAATTTAAAAAGTCGACAGGCGAAACAATTCGATGGTTTTGCTTCTAATTTTGTGTATCGCAATTTAAGAAAAAATAATTTTCCGGAAAATATTGATAAATTTTTTTAAAATTGTAACAAACCTTTCAACTACTTAACAACAGTAACATCACCCTTAAAAAATTGTTGAACACAACCATCATTCATTGTTGGGCTGAATGCAGTATTCGAAAACCAGACAGATGGAAGGTAGAAAAATGAGGGATTCGGCTTTGAAAACAGCGTGTAGAAAACCATCCCTTTTGACTTAATAAAGTAATTTGTATTTTTATTATTTTAAAACTCATGTTAAAAGATTTAAACTAAGATTGAACTAAACAAACAAACTCTGGAAAACAAATTAAATAATCACCATAAGTTGGTCACCCTAATTGCATTTTCCTGAAGTTAGTGGACTTAGTTTTTATTAGTCATCATAAAAATAATGTTTTGTCATAGATTGTTTGCCATTCGTGTTTTGATGTTTTGATGATTGGTGTTGCATTACACAAGGTATACACTAAAGCCTATCAGCCGTTATAGATTTTAGATATCCGAAGGTGTGTGTCACCACGTTTGGAAAAATGATGGTTTCCCAACTTAAAGAGAACTATTGATAAGTATCCATATCTTCCGCCTGTAGGTGTCGATTTTGAAATCAGTTCATGTAATCTAAACCCATTTTAAGAGCGTCTCTAAAATGGTGAATGCTTTTAGTTGTACATCAACTGAACTGTTTCCTGGAATTAATTTATTTAAATTGAACATACATACTCTAATATTCTTAATTTACGAACAGTGTGTGTAAGCTGTTGGGCCTAAAATAAAGAAGATTCATTCTAAGAAACCAATAGTTTATGCTTCGTGAATCACCGCAACAGACCACTAATGTCAAAGTATATTGAATTCTGCTCCAATTCGATATTCCAAAACTTCAGATCAAAGAAGGATGCAACTTAAAGGCTTCTTTTACTTTGCTATACAAAACTTTGATTTCAACTCTAAAAGTTTTTTAATAACAAACTTATTTTCAACCGCAATCCATGTTTTCGATATCTACCCCTCAGTTTACTATTGGCCTAAAGAGTATCTAATTGTATTACTGACAAAAACATGCACTTTGTATGTTTTAAATGTCAGGACCTTAATTCAATTAAAAAAAATCAACTTACCAAGTAAAAAGTCCTTACAAAATGTATCACCAAAAGACACAAAAGATGCCACAAAAAGGTTTTGGAAGCCCTCAAACGCAAGGCACAAAAGCCCCATCTGCCGCCTCTTACTTAAGTTATAACTTGCGGCAAAGGAATTATCGGTTGAAATGTCAAACACGTACCACTAATTAAGGTTAATCATGTACAGTGCCGGGTTTAACCTAATTTAGTTTCACCGCACTTAATGAGCGACCGTATATATCGATTGGCATTCAATTAACGCAGGAAGCTACCGATATGTTATTATCCTCTTTGAGCTTAAATATGCCCGCTCCAGAGTGTGTGGAAATCTGGAAGAGTATACCTATATAGGTATACAACACTCTGTGTAAGGACTCTATAAGGACACCCGTTTTGCCATTCATTCGGCATGTTTTACTGTTTTCGGTAAGCTTGGTAATTTTTCATTAAGCAATATTTTTAATGAGCTGTGGAATTTTCCTTCTTCCTGGGATGTGCCATGTCACCATGGTATTAAAATTGTAATATTTTTTTTTTTTTTTTTACCTCCCAACGGCAACGCAACGTAAGCCATTATGATGGCAATATTGTAGTTTGTATGGCAACCATAATAATCATCAGTTGGGAATGGTTGGTGCGGTTAGCGAGAGGATTTTCTTCTGCCAACTGGTGGATGATGGGAAAATAAAAGGAAGAAATCAGGTCATGCCGGGTGAAATTCATTATTACCTGGCGCAGGTGGTGTGTGCGCGGTTGGAAAGCTGAAATATTTAACATGAATACGATGCCTTGGGGGCTTTTATATTATGCGAAATATTCAGCTGCGAATTTACTTATTACTTTGTAACTGGCTTTGTTGAGGAATTAACTTCATTACAATCTAGTAGATACGATTGTCAGGAACTCATGTGTGAAATAAGTTTTTATGTACATATTTATGTATGTATGTATATATGAAATAAGTTTTTGAAAACTACGTTTTCCAGCAGTTTTTTACCCCATCTGATCTGGCTATAGTCTATAAAGCGTATATTCGACCAAAACTAAAGTATAATTCCCATATCTAAGCAGGTGCTCCCATAACCCACTTGTGTTTTTTGGACAGAATTCAAAAAAGTGCTTTAAAATGATAGGCGAACGGGCAATAACAGAAGCATTTATATCTCTTAAGCACAGGCGTAACGGCTCCTGCCTTTCGCTTTTTTTACCGTTATTTCTATAAGCAATGCTCTAGTGAAATAGCCCCCAGAACAATTTAACCGTAATACTCCTACTGTAATGAATGCCCATCAATTACCCCTTGAGCCCAACTTCGTACAGTCAAATACAGAGAGTCTTTTTTAGTCGTACCACACGAATGTGGAACGCCTTGCAGGGCTCTGTTTTTCACTCCCATTTTAAAATGCAGAACCTTAAAACGAAAGTGCATCGGTGCCTCCTCTTTTATTCTTCCCTATTAACCTAACGCTCCCACTGTGTTTAATCAACATTATAAAGGTAGTCTCTTTAGTGCGGGCTAATAAAAGAAGAAGAAGTCATCAAATCTTTGTAATTAGTTACCATGAAGAATTTTTTGGTTTCTGTCAGCTGTCATTTTTCATCTGTCATTCATTTTATGCGATTATAATTAAGTTTAGCAGTTTAGAGGTTAAAACAATAATAAGCAGTAGAAAAGTTATAGTAAAAGGTTCTTCCAGTAGGTAATTTCGATTTTTGACAGTTGGTAGCGGCCGTACTGTTAAAGCTACTTCTGTCAAATTGCCTGTCTGTCATTTATTCAGTATTTTTTGTCCTATCATGGTCTACGGATATAGCGTTCAACAACACGTGCAAACGAATAAATTGTTTTATCAAAATGGGCGTATTGTTCGGGCAACGTTCCACGCGCTTCCCCATTTTATGGTCGCTATAAAATCCTATCGGGGTGACTATTCGCTCTGTGGTGGATAAATTTGAGTGCATTGCTTCAGGAAAAGATCAATCAACAGCCGTACGTCGAGAAGATCTGCCCAAAAAATTAGCCCCTGTGAGAGTGTGCAGGAGAATCCTAGGAAGTCGACTTCTCTTCACTCATAAGAACTCTGCCTTTCGCAGACCACAACTTGGAGAAATTTTGCATAGTGACTTGGCTTGCACCCGTAGCAAATTCAACGGACAAATGCAGCTGTAGTTAAATGACCATAGAAAGCTGAAAGCTGAATGGGCTTTGGCCTGTAAGGCGTGGATTTCGGGCTCGCGTCGTCATTGATCCATTTATTCCTTTATGAGAACGACCGACGTTGGCCAGGCGTCAACGACGAGCACTATAGGTCGATGATTGGCTCTCTCTTCTCTTCTCTTAGGTGGCGCTACAGTCCGGGGTGGACCTTGGCCTCAAACAACAATCTTCTCCAGCCAGCTTGGTCCCTAGCTAGCTGTCTCCAGTTTCGCACGTGGAGTCGGTTGAGGTCCTCTTCCACTTGTGTGCGCCACCTGAGTCTCGGTCTTCCTCTACTGCGACGTCTCTCTGGGGTGGATTCAAAGATTTTCCGGGCCGGAGCATTGATGTTCATCCGCTCTTTATTGACCAACCATCTGAGACGTTGAATTTTTACTCTTTTGGCTAGGTCTGTGTCGTTGTACAGCCGGTAGAGTTCTTCATTGTATCTTCTACTCCAATCTCGGTTTATGCAAAAATCAGTCGGAAAATCTTTCTCTCGAAACAGCCTAAAGTGTCCTCATCAACTTTTGACAGCGTCCATGCGTCTGCACCATAGATCAGGACTGGGATGATGAGGGTCTTAAAAAGGCACAGCTTAGTTGCCCGAGAGAGGGCTTTGCTACTCAATTTCCTTCAAAGCCCGAAGAAGCAGCGATTGGCAAGAGTTATTCTTCGTTTGATTTCAGCGCTGGTGTTGTTGTCTGAGTTAATAGTGCAGCCCAGGTAGACAATGTCCCTAATTACCTACAAGTTATAGCTGTCTATGGTGATATTTTGTCCAAGACGTCGATGTTGGGTGTATTTTCTTGATGACAGCATATACTTGGTTTTGCCCTCATTTACTGCTAAACCATCTTCGCCGCTTCCGTCTTAATACTCACAAAAGCGCTACTGACATCACGCTGCGTTCTTCCGATTATGTCAATATCGTCGGCGTATGCGAGTAATTGGACGGACTTTTGAAAGATCATGCCTCTGGTGTTGGCGTGAAAGTTCTGCACTATTCTTTCAAGTATGATAGTAAAAAAGTCGCATGACAGCGCATCGCCTTGCCTAAATCCTTTTTTGACTGTTGTTGGTGAGGGGTTTACTGACCTTGACGGAACAGCGTGCGTTTTCCATCGTCATTTTACACAGGCGGACGAGTTTTGGCAGGGATGTTCAAACTGCACATTGCTCCATACAACTCGTCGCTGTCGTACGCGGCTTGAAGTTCTTGAGTTTTTCCAAGATCTGCCGTAATGTGAATATTTGGTCGATAGTGGACTTTCCTGGCCTAAAACCGCACTGATATGCACCTATCAGGTTGTTGGCGAACGGCGTTAGGCGTTCACATAATACAACAAAAAAGACCTTGTAGGCGATGTTGAGGAGACTGATACCCCTGTAGTTGGAGCAGTTCAGAGGGTCTCCTTTTTTAAGAATCGGGAAAATTATGCTGAGATTCCATTCATCGGGCATGCTTTCTTCTAACCATATCTTGCTTATGAGTTGGTGCATACTTATAGCCAAGTCATCGCCTGCAGCTTTGAAGAGCTTGGCAGCTAGGCCATTGGCTCCGGCGGCTTTGTTGCTCTTAAGTTTAGGTATAGCTAGCTTTATTTCATCCAGATATGGTGTTCGGAATTGTTGGTCTACTCCGCCTAGATAAAGTGGACCATTCTGCCTGACAGCGGAATTCGTTTCGTCATCGCCGTTGTACAGTCTGCAGAAATGGTTTTTCCATATTTTCAGCATCAACTGCGATTCCACTACGATGTTCCCTTGATCGTCTTTGCATGCTTCAGTTCGAGTTCTGTACTTTTGACAGTTTCTTTTTACCTTTTGGTGAAACTTTCGAACTTCATCCCTGCAATAATAGCTCTCGATTTCCTCGATCGCGCGCTCCTCATGTTCCCTTTTTTTTCTTTCTGGAAGGCGGTGTTCCTCTTTTCTCTTCTGCTCGTAAAGTGCACGAGTAGTTCTGGTCCTTCTTTGCAGCGCCGCCTTGTATGCTTCTTGTTTAGCTGAAACCAGGGGTTTCGTTGTGGTTGCCGTGCAAAACCCAGCACTTCAGTCGCGGCTTCCCTTATGGCATTTTGGCAATGTTGCCACTGGTTCTCAAGACTTGATGCTGGCGGTAAAGGACTCCTTTGGAGGTTATTTGGGACTCGATCGGAAAAGGATCTGGAGATTTCTTGCGATTGCAGCCGTCCGACGTTAAACTTCTTCACAGTATTACCTTTTCTTGGCGCTGGTCGGAATATCCTCAGTCGTACCCTGGCTACAACGAGGTAGTGGTCCGAGTCAATGTTTGCCCGTCGGAAAGTTCCGACATCCATCATACTGGAGTAGTACCTTGCATCGATCCCAATGTGGTCAATTTGGTTGACAGTGGATTGATCAGGGGATCACCATGTCCTTTTGTGAATGTTGAGGTGTGGGAACTTGGTACTAGCTATTACAATATTTCGCCCCGCAGCAAAGTCAATTAGCCTGAGCCCGTTATCGGAGATGGTGTTGTGCAAGCTGTGTTTTCCGGTTGTACCACCAAAAACATCTTGGCATGCGCGCATATAAGGCTTATATTGGCAAATTTAGCCTTGATGCAGATTGTCCTGAGGTGCTCGTTGACACATTTGTAGCTCAAAGCCTCTTGCCGGAGCCTGCCTCTAACGACGAATCCACATCCAAATAAGCGCTGTTTTTGTTGTGTATAGCAATTGCCATAGTAGATATCGCAGTTTTTCATATTTCTATTGCCCGGCCCGTTCGATGGCGGCATCCACTAGTTGTTCGGCTGCACGTGGTGTGTTAAGGGACCTAAAAATCCACGTACATATATCCGGAATTCGTTGTCCTTATTTCGTTTGCAGGGTTCGTCATCCACTGATGACGAACCCTCCGTCCGTATCCGAGGCTTGTTGTTGCTTCGCAATTAGTTGTTTTTGGCGTGGCCGGGAAGTTACCCCGACGGCACAACCCCCAACCTGGAGGACCAGGTCCTTATTGTTACTCTAAGGACGAAGAGCCTGATAAACCGCTCCTTATAGGCCTGAGCTCCGAAAACGTCGTATTAGCCCATAAAAGGTGTTCACTAAGTAGTTCAACCTGACTGGAACTGTAGACGCCACCGTTGATTCCATCTAGAGAATTCTTCCGCTGCCACCTGGATGCAGGGAGTAGTGCCTTAGTGGTAATACTCCTCCCCCCTCTCTCGTTTGCCGCCACCAACAACCTTCCAAAGGGTTGGAACCTAATCTCCAGTTGAGGTACTATAGGCACCCGATGTTCACCACGTGGAGGCGTGAGTAGGAGTTAATAGACAGGGGCGATTTGTGTGTGCTTGTACCCACACACATATCTACCCTTTGAACATCATTCACAATAGGTTTTTGAAAAAAAAATTGATTATCGATAATTACAATACCGTTCTCGTAAAAATGGTTGAAAAACGTCAATCGCAATAGGGGTGTATAAGAGATGCTCTAATTGTATAGAGGACCCACGACCTATGTATATGCCTCCGTTTTGGCTTTGTATGCCTGAGCACATTCGGATTCGAACAAAGGACTTCTAGGAAGTGATTATGAGAAAGCTCAAAACATCTGATGCTGCATTTTTTATTACAGCTTTTTGACTTAGCTGCCATTGGTTGTCGGGATTTATGTTGTCAGTCAGTAGGTTTCCCAGATGTGCAATTAGCACAAGCCGATTGAAGGCGTCCAACATTGAATTTTTTCTGCGTGGTTGTTAATTGCCTGATAGCTTCCATTGATATCCCTTAGCTACACTAAGTATGCCACCAACTAGATTGTGATCCGAGTCAGTATGTTTGCTTCTCGGAACATACGGACGTTCAGAAGTCTAGAAGCTTGTCTTCCATCAATCGCGACATGATGGATTTGGTGGCAGGTTCAACCATCTAAATAGTAACTTCCATATTCCCTTGTGGATGTCAAGACGAGGGAATCGCGTGCTCCTTAACAGCATGTTTTTTAACCCGCTCCAAAATCAATAGTCTTTCTAAAGATGTTCTCCCTCCCAGTTGAGGAGTTTAATTTTCTCTGCGGTTATTCTCTTTTGTAGGGGCATGGGAGCTTATAGGGCTTAAATGATGAAATTTGGCCCTTATGCGAGTCGTCGCTATTCTCTCGCTGACTTCGCGAAAACTTAAGATTCTCTGTCGAAGTTTTCCTCGAAGTTTTCTGTGACAGTCCTCGTAGTAAAAATCGCAGTCTTCTTAGGGCCGTTCCATCTTATTGCATTTCCTAGAGTGTTACATGCTGCTATTCAGTTTTGCGCCGCCTTTTCAATGTACGCACATTCCACAATAGATCCAACGCTCGTCATTAGTTCACCTTTCATTTGTCCAGCGGGCACCCCGTGGAATAGACGATGCGATTTCGCCCGCCTATATAATCTTGTTTTTCCCCTGCAAAACGATCAGAATTTCAAAAATGGCAAATATTTTTACAGAAATTTAATCTGATTTTGACAGCTGTCAATGTTTGAATGGCAAATGTATGAATGTTTTTGATGATTTACACTTCTATTCTGTTTGCTTAAAAATTTGATTTGAAAATAAAACTAAGCTGTGCACCGCAATGTAAATTTCCCGAAGCGTATTCTAGCTGCTTTTCTATTATTTTTCTACGTCGCTTTGTGGTACTAAAATAAAATAAACGCCCCGGGTGGCCACCATGCTTCATTATCTCATCATTGAATTTCTGCACATTTCTTCGGATGAAAACCCATCTGCCTGCGAGCGTTTGCACACAAATTCCTTCATTGTCTAAACACCAGCTACGTTTTCCAATATGTACCCATCAATACTATAGACAGTTTCAATTCGAGTTTGTTTTGCAGAAGAAAAAAAAATGACAAAAATACAACATCGTTCCGCCATCTAAGACTTAAACCCCAAGGACATGTTTTCCCCCAGATTTTTCACACTTCTGTGTTTTTCCTCTACTGCGCGCCAACTACTTAACACAATTCAAGTTGTTGCGGAATGTCCTTCGAATTGTTAGACAAGACAGATGCCCTGTGGGGCACAAATTTATAAAATTGTATAAGATGGATCTTGTGCTGGCGCAAACCCACATCCTTTAAATTAAGAAAATCAACATGAAGATATAAGAAGTATTGGAAACGGAAATGCGACATAACCAAACAGGCCAAGGGCAGACGAGAGAAGGTGAATGTGACGCCTCACAACACAACCATCGAACCATCCGGAACAATACAGACAAACAAAACAAAACACCGAATACAAAAGGAAATTTTTACAATCAACTGATGTCCTTTTTCAGTTTTTTTTTATAAGTTTATTTCCTTTTTATTATAGAAGTTTGCTCTTATTTTATATTTACTTTTGTTGTCCTCTTTTTTTTTAATATTGAGCCTGAAGAAGAACAATTTTCCTGACACACACACAAACACTTCTGTAGGTAGCCAGGAGAGTTATAAAGGACAATGCGAAATTCATAAAGCAGACCGATATCCGGTTGTCTTTTGCTTATTTGCGTTCGTTTCCTCTCTTGTCCTTAAGCGATTTCCCACTGAACCCCATTCGACGCATTGGGCATCCAGCATTGGAAAAAATAAGGAATCCTGACAATATGGAACCGCGATGCTGCTGTTCCAGCTTAATATGCGTTTTATGTGGGAAAAGAGGGATTGGGTGGTATTTCAATGAACCATGAAATAAAACTCAAGATGCTTGTAATTTTCCGGTATACACTACTTGTTGTCCTGAGCTGTGGAAACTGGAAACAGGGTCAAGGGGAATTCTTGCGGGGCTGCTTTTGATTTGATTTGAAGTTAAATTATTGTTACGCATAGTACTAGATGTTGAGCAGTAACGGAATAGTGGTCCACATGGTTATCCTTACTGAATTATATTATTTCTCACTTAATTCGAAAATCGAAGGTTTAACGTTGTGGACAAAACACATTGCTCACGATTCCTAGCGTCAAGCTTGATGATGGAAATGGATAACTAAGGGGCCAGTTATAGCTCATTGTTGAAAAAAAATTCAAGTTGTTAATTTTGAGAATTTGAGACCTTTAAAAGAGGTGCCAAATTAAACCCTATGACCTAAATTATTATTAAAGCACAAAAATATGGAAAAATGGCAACAAAATAAAATAAAAATCAAGTGGGGATATACACTCAAAAGTCGGCAGGAGCCACGGCTTTGAAAAAAGACTTACAGTGACATTAACCATTATAAAGAAACAAAACCTGAAAAACAGGAAATACCTGCCGGAAGCAACGAAGCCCGTGTTCTCTGAACACCAAGTGGATATCACTGACTCTCAGGACAATGCTGCCGGCACAGGGGACGGGGTGATGGTAGGAAGATAAAGAACCTATCCTTATGAAAAATGTCTATCCGTGTTTTGCCAGTGCGGATAGTTCGGACGCCTTCAACTACCTTGGGTCAAAAGTAGCAGCCGATAATAATATGTAGGAAGAAAAACGCGGGCGGCTGCTAAAATCCAACAGAACCTATCAAGGCTCTTTAAATCCAGAAACGTTACCAAAGCTAACCAAACTGCTGCTGTACAAGACTATGGTCTTACTAGTACTCACATACGGATCCGAAACTTGGGTGCTTACCGCGTTTGAAAGGAAAGTCTTACGGAGAATTGTTGGCGCCGTGTGCGAGGGAGGACGATTCCGAAGAAGATACAATCATGAATTGTATGAAATCTACCCCGAATCAGATGTTGTGGAAAAAATAAAGCTCGAATCTAGCTCGAAGCTAGAATACAACGTGGCAGACCTTGCTTGAGTTGGAAGGATGGCGTAGACCAGGTCGCCCGAAGCCTTGGGGTGCGCAATTAGATGGCGTCGGCCAGCAATCGGGATGTTTGGAAGAACTTGTTGAAGGAGGCCCGGACTAGATCCCAGTTGTTGCGACCTGATGATGATGATGATAGTTCGGACCGAGATGTTATAGTAACAGAAAACCCCAGAGAATAAGACAGCCAGCAAAGAAAGAAGCTTCTTCTTGATGACGAATCAGATGGCCTTGAACGTTGCTTCACACGATGGCGGTTGTAGACAACGTGTGGACGCTTATCGCCATCAATGGCGCACTATTTGATGTGCGGACGAAAAACCGAACACCAATTGTAGTGGGCTACCGTACGATAACTCTGACGCCAAGAATTAATAACGGTTTTTGGTAGAGGGGTTAAATACAAGTATTGTCTGCTATGGAAAAGGGGTCTATCTCGCTTAAGAGGTAGGAGTGATTTTCAAAAAAAAAAAATGTCTTGAATGGAAAAAGTAATATTAAAAACAACAGCAACACTTAAAATACATTTCTATAGCGGTTTTATAAGCCAGAAATGTTCTGTTCTTTAATCCTACATTTAAATTAAGTGAATTGTGTCAATAGTTTTCAAAATATTTGCATTTAAACTCGAAATTTTAATAAAAAAAAAAACCTAAAAAAATATCTTTGAACCAATTTTGTTCAAAATTGTGAAATGAAAAATACAATTTTCTTTCTGTGATCTATGTTCACATTAATTCGTAGAAGACCGGCCTAAAAGTAACTTAAATTGAAATTACAGTTATTTTTTACCAGAAAAATAGATAAAACTGGGTTTCTGATCTTTACTACTTTAAAATACACTTAAAAATACTTAAAATAAACCTAAAATACTTAAATCTAGAACAGCCACAGCTGTATAGGTACTATAATGCAAGTTATGCAATAGTGCAAAAAAAAACATTAGATAACAATGAAACATGACATTACGATGATAGAGAAACATATTTGAGTTAATGGCAAAATTTTGTCCGTCAGTCTGTCTGTCTTTCTGTCTGTTTGTCTGTCTGTACAGATGTATTTTGGATTGTAGCCTAAACGGTTGGGCCAATCGTCTTCAAATTTAGAACTTAAGGTTATTTTGACATTCTACAGAGGAGTTTTTTCAATTTTTTTTGGCGCAAAAATTAACGGTACCTGTCATATAACGGTTATGTAAAAGCTTATTTTTCTCGAAAAGGCTCCAAGAATTTATATGAACAAAAACCAGTGCTACTGTAGGGAAGTATTACATTTTGGTAAAAAAAAATAATATGGTGGGGGTAAAAGCGGTACCTCCCGTAGGACCGGTTTTATTTCCACTTCTTCGAAGACTGGTGATCCGATAACTATTAAAATTGATATTGCGATCCACTCGTACAATTCTTTTTTTGGTGCCGCTGTAACTGCCCTATCTAACTTAAAGATACCTTAAGTAAATGTAAGCCGACCATAGGCGATAGCGATGTCGACTAAAAGTTTATGACTTCCGATCCAAGTCGGGCATCGCCCTACTGAACCGGAGGTGTTCTGCTCCCTCTGACAATTCCTTGGTCGTAAAGGAGCCGCCCATCCACAGTCTTACGGCCGACGTGGTAGATCAACGGGGTTGCGGATCTATCCTGTATCAGCCCTCGACTGTCTAAATAAAGGAGAGCCTCGGGCGGGTGTGGCCTAGTTAAAAACTTATCTATCCTGTTTATATTGGCCTTTGTATAGGATCTCGTTGGGATAGTAGTGTTTGTACTCCGACTCTGGTGTTCTGTTAAGTCCGAGACAAGTGCGAAGACACTTTCTCTCAAACACCCGAATCTTTTCCATTAGATATGGTGCGACGTTGAACCACATGGGGCATCCATAGGCAATGAGGGCCATGTAACAAATCACTTTCACCCTGCTATCAAGGCGACTTCTATTAAACAACCGTCTTGTCAGGGCAAAAGCTCCCCTAGCCCTGGCCAGAGCAGCCTCAACGTGTCGATTGAAATATAGATACCGATCCAACCAGATACCAATCTATTTTACCACATCTTTACTCGCCCTAGACACAGGGGTTCTAAACAGGATAGTTTCACATTTCTGGAAGTTAATTTTCAGCTTACAATCACTACAATATTGTTGAATTTTATCAAAATCACGTTGCAAGATAATTCTAATGACTTCAACTTTTGGACATGTTCTGTACGCAACTAAATCGTCAGCATACGCAATTGCATGAGGTAGACTCCCAATGAAATCGCTGGTGTAATTACTAAAGAGAATTGGCGAGTTCACCGCTCCCTGTTGCAGACCGTTTTTAATGGCAAACGTTGTGGTAGATGTTACATTGCCACTTTTGACAACAAACTTTCTACCATTAAGCATGTCGTAAAGCATATATAGCTGTGGTTTACTTATGCCCCATCTGGTTAGCTTTAGATAAAGACCTTCTAACCATACGGCGTCGAAAACCTTCTCCAAATCAATCAGACAGGCACCCGTGCATTGATTCTTAGTATTGTTCCATTGGACAGCAGATACTAACTTAGACGCGGCATAAATTGTGTCATGTCCCGACTTAAAGCCGAACTGGGTGTCTGGAATTATATTTTTGTCCTCGGCCCACTTTAACAGAGCTCTATTGATAACTTTTTCGAATACCTTACTGATACTCGGAAGAAGACTTATCGACCGGAGATTTGCCGGATTGGAATTGTCCTTTCCTCTTTTCGGGAGAGGATGTACAACAGCTGTCTTCCAACTCAGTGGATAATATGCATTATTCAGCGCGTTATTGAACAGTGTTGTGTATATGTCTATTGCTTCCTCAGGGAGATGTCGTAGTACAACATTGGGTATACCATCGACTCCTGCTGACTTCTTTTTCTTTAATGATGCAAAGATTATTTGTAGTTCGACCTTCGAGATGAGAAGGGAACTTGGCCCATTTCGATCGGCGATGGTGGCGTTTGCCAGATTGTCTTCATTAAACCTGGTAAAACCAAGATTCTCAGATCGCCATTGCGTGATGCTATTTCGAAGGTAAATGTAGTTCAGTAGAGCTATGTTCTCCAGGTTGTGATTTGGGTGAATGGACTCATTCACCTTATACACTTGCAGAAAAGCAGAACCCACTGTCTCAACCTTCTCCAATGAATCTTCGATCACAAAGAAATCGTCGTCCAAGAAGGCGTTCCCCAGATCAGGAGTATGTTTTTGTTGTCTGTCGTTTTTTGAAGCTTAAGACACGGAAGATCATTTTGAGTGCTCTTTCTAAAGATTTTATTAATCTCGCTAGAATTAACGGCTCGAATTCTGTACGAGTTTTAGATTTTATAGAAAATCGATAATTTTGTTTAATGAGCGAGTTTACATTTTTGATTGACGACTTCAGTTTCCTAATCTACAGATGGTTTCTGTCAGTAAACCGTCTGTACAAGAGTTTTAATTTTGTCAGAAGGCCACTTCCTCGTAAATTTCAGTTGCGTATTGTTCTTTGTATCGTGGGATTGTTCTGTCCATCGTTTGTTTTATGATACCATCTATCTCAAGGAGGCATCCATCGATCTCTACGTTCGAAAGATTCCTGTCGTTTACAGGCGAGATTCATAGGAGAAAAGTTCGCGTGCCTTACTAAAATTGTAAGAGCACGCTGGCCACCTGCTGTTGTTGACAATCACAACATTTTTAAGCACTGTGTTTGGTATGCCTCAGAACCAATAAAGGCAAAGGGTAATTGCCGGAGAGATGCCACACTATTCAAAAACCACACTATATAAAAAACATTGTTTACCTCTTAAACTAACGGTAAAATTTAGTTTAGAAAAAGCAAAAAAAAAAAACTTATGGTACTTCTGCGAGAACGCTTTGAAGACGGATCAAAGAAGGCCACCGATGGATTGATGAGTAATAATTAAATATAACCTACGTTGCGGTAATATGCGGTGTTTTACTTAGTAGCTCCTGCCAAAACTGTCAAAAAGTTGTTCTAGAAAAAATAGTCAGTCCGCGAGCTCTTTAGTACCAGAAGAAAGCAGTTTACAACACCTGCAACAGTTGATAAAAAAAGATTATCAAAGACTCCCAAGTCACCGAAGACGCCTTCCTAATTTGCCAGAATTTTAGAAAATATGACTTAATTTAAGGACACAACGAAGGCATATTATATATGTAGATACATTGCGCCTGGTGAAATTCCCATCGAATAATTGAATGAAGTTTTTCCGGTTGATAGTAAAAGCGTATGGTAAATGAATGCAAAAGGAAAGTAGCAGATGATAAAAGTAAACAAGAACAATAACAATAACAACAACAACAACAACAAATAGCAACTAAAAGCAGTAGCGAAGTCTCGTTGACTAACCCAGCGCATTGCCCCAGAGGTTTCTTAATAAAGGAAAACATTTTCGCAAGTTCGTTTCCTGCCAACATCCGTGTGTCTTTAAAGGATGACAAGGCTGACAAGGCTGACTACAACCACCACACACAACGACGAACCTTACAATAGACGCCCCCTTGTTACAATTGAGGTTGGCTTGGACCAACCAACCGACACAGCGACAACTGAAATTTATGCACGTTCCTCCACAAAATTATTGCGTTTACTGGGATACAAAATACTGTTGTTTTATTGGGATGTTTCGTGGCCACTTTTCTCGTTACATTATTTTGGGATTTTCAATCGAAGCGAAAGCTTTTCCAAATTGAAGATGACGAACGCACACCATCATCTAAGGGGCTCTATGCCTTGGGAGTTTTGATTTTATTTCATATACACACACATTTTTTATCTTCCTTATAGCTTCGAATAAATCATCGATAGGGAATAAAATTTATGCGTATGAACGTCCTTTTTGCCTCTGTTTCCGTTGTGTGGCTGTTTGCATGGTTCAAAAGAAATGTACTTAGGGAAATGTAATTTCTTACCACAAAATTGAATTTGGGAAAACTTATTTGCAAAATAACTTTTCCGTTTTTCTTTTTCATGTTAGGCATTGGTTTACAGGATGCGTCTGTAAGAAGGACATGGAGGCCTGAAGTGCAGAGAGTTTGTGTGAATATTTAGGTATTTCTTATTGTTTTTTCTTTATGATGTATCTTTAAATAAAATATTTCGATACCTGCCTATACCAAGAGGGAATCATTAGAATTTCATTTAAACTTTAGAGGGTTTATCACAGTAAAGTAATTGAAACATTAAACCAAATTGAAATATTTTGAAACAGTTCCAGAGTTTTTATCGAGAAAGTTCAATAGTCAACGCACAAATAAAGTACTTTACTTTAAACTTTTTTTTTTATGATTCAGCCTTAGTTAATTTAGTTTTAAAATAAAATCAATCAATTTGCATACAAGGTGGGCGAACAGAGATCACCCTATTGGAGGATGCTCTTATTTTTGCAAATAGCCGCTGTCCGCAAACACTGCGCCGTTTGGCCACCAACCTTGAAGAGTATGGGACCACACGAGACGTTGCCAAGATTGGCCGGCCCCGGAGCTTTCGTTGTGCCGAGAATATCGCCGCTGTTGACGAGGATGTCGAGCTGACGCCGGAACCATTGACCATATGTCGTGCCTCGCAATTAGCCATCAGCCGGTCGTCCCTTAGGCGAATTTTGGTCAAAGACTTGCGCATTTTCCCGTACAAAGTCCCGTCCGTGCATCAGCTGCTGCCCGTCGACCGCCAAACGCGTGTAACCTACGCCCAAGCCATCATCATTTCCACCTCAGCGGGTACGTGAACAAGCAAAACTACCGCTTCTGGGGCACCGAAATCCACGAGTAATGCACGAGGAGCCATTACACCCGCTCAAAGTTACTGCATGGTGCGCTGCTCACGCTGGAGGAGTCAGCGGGCCATTTTTTCGAGAACGCCGCTGGTCAAACGACATCAGTGGACGGTGCGCGCTATAGGGCCATGTTAACGTGTTTTTTCCATGGTTACATGTGGTTCCAACAGGACGGAGCTACGGCACACATTGCGCTAGTCACAACCGTTGTTCTGAAGGCGGGCATTCCCGGGTCGCCTCATCGCTCGTTTTGGCGATTTGCACTGGCACGCAAGATCGCCCGATTTACCCGTTCCAGACTTTTTTTGAGGTTATTTGAAGTCCCGTGTTTACGTTAACACGCCCGAGACCCTAGAAGCCCTTAAGGACAACATTCGACACGAGTGCGAGAATCTTTCGCCCGAAGTTCTCACTGAAGTGATGAAAAATGTCATAAAACGAGCCCGTATGGCAATCAATTGTGACGACGATATCATCTTCTCGACTTGACCAATAAAATTCTAAAGGTTCAAATAAACATAATCAAAAAACAATATCGAAGTTTTTCATTTAGAAAAAAATAAAAGGCACGACTGGGTCGCACATACTTGCTCCCGTGTGCTCATCCTTTTTAGGTATAGGCGTCTTTTTGACAAACATTTAATTTTAATGTTTTTTTTGACGTGTAACTTCTTTAGAATCGTTGTGGTTTGAAGCTCGAACGAACATGCGCCACGATAAAGGGATAAACACATAAATATAGGATTTTTAGCTTTTGCAGTTTTTTAGTGTATTATCTTTCCACTTGTTGTTTACTGTTTATAATATAATTTGTTAATAGAAAAATATAAAGGACGTTTTTCAGTTTAATTTTCATTTTGGTATGGAAACATTTGAACAACTAGCATAAAGATTAGTCGGAATCAGCAGTATGGCAATAATGCTAGGTATAGGGACCTATATAGGCCCCAATAACAATTTACTTTCTGAAATCAAATTAATTAAAATAGCTTAATTAAGTTTGATGGATGGATGAATGGAATTTATTAAGGATATTAGATACCTATAATAAGGTTGGAAGGAAGGTAGGTACTAAATATAAGATACACGTTCCAACTACTGTTAAGCCAGTAGGTATAGAGACAATATTAAAAGTTAACACAGTGGTTTTGTTTATTTATAGGAAGGCGTAAACTTTTGTTTTCTTATGTTTTTTATGAAATCAAAAAACACTATTCATAACGTTTTTTGGAAAAAATGTTGTAAGCCATCTTATGTCTTGCTGTTTTCTATTTTTGAATTTTTCATTTCAAAATCGTACCACCAGTTTTTTCAAAAAAATGTTTTTTTTTTGAAAAACTTTTCGAAAACATATTTTAAATTTTTTTTCAGTATGTCAATTTAAAGAAATCTATAGCTTATACTAGAAGAAAAATTTAAAAAAAAATCTATTAAACCGTTTTCAAAATATTCAAAAAACAAATTATTTTTTTTTTAAAAATTTTAAACATTAAAAAAAGATGTTTTTGTTTGAAAATTTTAATAAACAATATTATTTAAATCATAAGGCACTACATATTTTGAAAATTTCATCAAAATCCGTCAATTAATTAACGAGAAAGTCTGATTTTAAAAAAACCGGTCACATGGGAGATACCGTTATAAAACTTTTTCTGAAAAATCTATTAAAATTTAAAGATAGATTTTGCATAGAAAACATCATTCTGAAAGTTTTATTAAAATCGTAGCAGCCGTTTTCGAGGAAAATAAGTTTTTCATTAAAAGTTATATGGCAGGTACCGTTAGTTTTGGAGCTAGAATGCCAATTCCAAAAACTGTCGGGTAGAGCACTCTTAAAATACTATATACCAAGTTTGAATCAAATCACCGTTTAGGCTGTAGATATCGATACGGACAGACAGACAGACAGACAGACAGACGGACGGAATTTCTGGACCCACTTTTTTTGACTTCTCTATCCATCGTAATGTCATATTTGATTGTTAGAATTTTTTTTTTTGTTTTACGAATGCATAACTTGCCTTATAGTCCCTATAAATCGCAAGTAAAAATTAGAGCCAAACAACATCCCATGTAAATGTATTGTAAGCTCTTTTTGTAACCTAAACTACTTTTAACTGTCTTTTCGTAAGAAAAAAAGCTTTATTGCGACTACATCTCTGTTTAACCTTAAGGATTCATGGTATATGAAACCAGCTTGACTAAACGATAGCTATCGCAATTTTGGGAATCGTCGTTTTTCTTGTTAGATTGAAGGAAGGTACTTTTCCTCCAATGAATTGTTAAATGATTCAGCTGACGGAAGAAATGGGGATTCCATCTGCAGGTGATTGATCGAGAGCTGAGTTTAACTGCAGACAAACTGAAAGGTGCTGAAAATTACTGATTCTGGATCATCAGAGAGAGAGAGAACTGGTTAAAGCGGTGATTTAAAAATGCGAGATATGCATGAAACATCTGTTTTCGCCTGGTTAAGACCCAATCGCTTCCAAGAGACAGAATGCTAACTTTAAGGCCCTTCGAAATAACGAAAGATGCTGCTGCTAATGGGTTCTTTATGAAGGTTATATTCTGCTTCTTACATTTGGTGCCATCTTAGTTGTACATTTGGTGCTGGTGACAGACCTAAAGATAGAATACTGCTCGCTTGCGTTAAGAAAATTTAATTTTAAAATCTTAAAATGTGCCTGTGGAATTAAAAGTGCTGAACGATAGTGGAGTCGCTAGTGGCCGGCCCCTAAGGATTTGTCCTCATAAAATATAGAACTGTGATCACAAATACTAACATTTTTGAATAATGAAAAAATTAGAAAGAATAGAAAGAAGGAAAAAAACTCGGTTATTTTTTACCAAACAAATATTTATTTAGATTTTTTTTTTAAAAAAAGTCAATTTTTCCAGTGGCCAGCCCCTTATTTCCTATTTCCGGCCCATCTTGGGCCACCTACTAAATAAAGGGCTTTAAATGTGCATTTGTAACAAATGTTTTTATATCTTTAAATTTGTAAGAGATTTAACCAAAAGCTTGTACTACTCAAAATAGTCCACGGTATTTGGATCAAATGGAAATATTTCACATTTTTTGAAGGCATTTTGGATGATGGTAGTCCTATCCTTGTAATTCAGGAGCTCGTCTAAAACGTCACAATTTTCTCTTTATTTATTGTGGTTACCCGAACGTTTTCGCCATTCGTTCAAAATATTTTTGTAGTCTGACTTTAGTCCTTTAAAAACACCTACATCCACTGTCTACTTTTCCAAAAACCCAGTTAGGCTTCTTATTTTGGACTGATTTCAGCCAACTGGGCGATCTCTTGTAAGGCAAAACAACCAAAGGAGGGAGTGTTCTTCCATCTGCTGTGAAAGTAATCAGCACAATCAAATTTTCTTTTTCATTTGCTGCCTTGATTTCATGCAAAATTTTGATTCCTTTTGTCTAAAGCATCTTCTTGGGCTAGGAATTCCTTAAGCTCTTCAAAATATTTTCTTATCCCTTCATTATTTGGGCGGACGCTCTGGACACAGTTTCAGCGGTTCGCAGGCTTAGATCGGGATGGCGTCCCATGAAACTGTAGTACCATTTCTTCCCGGGTTTGTTGTCTTTAAAAAGACCTTCCTTCTTCTTGGAGAATAGCTGGCACCGTTCTCAAAAAGTTTTCAGAGGTTTGTGGAAAGCCACATTTAGCTAGATTCAGAAGCCATTTTTTTATTTTTTGTTCTTCCTCTGCAGACAGCATAGGACAGGGACCAAATTTCCCAAGGTTGCCCGCGGTTCTGTTGTGCAGTCGGTCCTGAGGGGGCGTCCTTGGGATCTTGAATCTTCTTGCTGTTTGTCGGGGCCGGGCGACAATACGTGTATTGTTTGTATACTTTTTCTGGCCCCCTTAAAATCAAGAATATATACAACAATTTTTGATATTAACAAGCTGTTTTTAATGAATAATAATATATTTTTTAATAAAAACAAATCTCGAAAGCACTTACCGACAAAATTTGCACTCTAAACACTAATTTCGATAGCAATTTTACTAACGATTTTGACACTATATTCACAAAAAAACCTTCCCGAACTACAACGTGACGCAAATGTGTTAATTTTTCGAAAGCAACTGAGCGAGCAGAAGCAACCACAATTTTGATAGAATGAGAAAGAAGTTTAAGAGAATAATTTAAAACCAAACCCTCAGAAGAGAGAGAGAATATGAATTCACTAGTTACAATGAATTTTCTTATAGGTGGCCCGAAGGGGGCTGCAATCCTGCAATTAGGCTACTCTACCCGACGATGACTTGCAAATTTACAAAGAAATTGAAAAGAACAAAATTTATTAAGTTGGAAGAATAAAAAATTGAACTTCTCAAATAAAATAATAAAATTCAAAACGAAATTAAAAACCAAATAAATTCTGAATTTTTGTAATTATTTCTTTGTATATATTCATTTCTTTAAACTTGTTACAACTTGTTTACATCTTTAATTTGTAACACATGTTTTTATATCTTTAAATTTGTAAAAGATTTAACCAAAATCTTGGGCTCTCCTTTGGTAACGCCTGCCTTCTTTCAGAACTGGATTGGAAGCGGCGTGAATTTTATTTTACTGAAATCTAAATCCTGATCATATTCCAACTCTATGTTTTCAGCTTGCACGACACCACCTCCGATAGCGAATTCAAGCTAATTGACTTTGCTGCGTTGCGAAATATAGTAATAGCTAGTACCAGGTTCTCACACCTCAACATTCTCAAAGGGACGTGGTGATCCCCTGATCAATCCACTGTCAACTAAATTGACCACATTGCGATCGATGCAAGGTACTACTCCAGTATGATGGATGTCCGAACTTTCCGAGGGGCAAACATTGACTTGGACCACTACCTCGTTGTAGCCAAGGTACGACTGAGGATATTCCGACCAACGCCAAGAAAAGGTAATACTGTGAAGAAGTTTAACGTCGGACGGCTGCAATCGCAAGAAATCTCCAGATCCTTTTCCGATCGATTCCCAAATAACCTCCAAAGGAGTCCTTTATTATTGCATGGATGAAGTTCGAACGTTTTACCAAAAGGTAAAAAGAAACTGTCAAAAGTACAGAGCTCGAACTGAAGCTTGCAAAGACGATCAAGGGAACATCGTAGTGGAATCGCAGTCGATGCTGAAAATATGGAAAAACCCTTTCTGCGAAACGAATTCCGCTGTCAGGCAGAATGGTCCACTTTATCTAGGCGGAGTAGACCAACAATTCCGACCACCATATCTGGATGAAATAAAGCTAGCTATACCTAAACTTAAGAGCAACAAAGCCGCCGGAGCCAATGGCCTAGCTGCCAAGCTCTTCAAAGCTGCAGGCGATGACTTGGCTATAAGTATGCACCAACTAATAAGCAAGATATGGTTAGAAGAAAGCATGCCCGATGAATGGAATCTCAGCATAATTTGCCCGATCCTTAAAAAAGGAGGCCCTCTGAACTGCTCCAAACTACAGGGGTATCAGTCTCCTCAACATCGCCTACAAGGTCTTTTTTGTTGTATTATGTGAACGCCTAACGCCATTCGCCAACAACCTGATAGGTCCACATCAGTGCGGTCTTAGGCCAGGAAAGTCCACTATCGACCAAATATTCACATTACGGCAGATCTTGGAAAAACTCAAGAACTTCAAATCGATACCCACCACCTTTTCATAGATTTCAAAGCCGCGTACGACAGCCACGAGTTGTATGGAGCAATGTGCAGTTTGAACATCACTGCCAAAACTCGTCCGCCTGTGTAAAATGACGATGGAAAACGCACGCTGTTCCGTCAAGGTCAGTAAAGACCTCACCAACAACAGTCAAAAAAAGGATTTAGGCAAGGCGATGCGCTGTCATGCGACTTTTTTACCATCATACTTGAAAGAATAGTGCAGAACTTTCACGCCAACACCAGAGGCATGATCTTTCAAAAGTCCGTCCAATTAATCGCATACTCCGATGATATTGACATAATCAGAAGAATACAGTGTGATGTCAGTAGCGCTTTTGTGATTATTTAGACGGAAGCGGCGAAGATGGGCTTAGCTGTCAATGAGGACAAAACCAAGTATATGTTGTCATCAAGAAAATACACCCAACATCGACGTCTTGGACAAAACATCACCATAGACAGCTATAACTTTGAGGTAGTTAGGGTCTTTGTCTACCTGGGCTCCGCAATCAACTCAGACAACACCAGCGCTAAAATCAAACGAAGAATAACTCTTGCCAATCGCAACTGAATAGCAAAGCCCTCTCTCGGGCAACTAAATTTTCCCTTTATAAGACCCTCATCATCCCAATCCTGCTCTATGGTGCAGACGCATGGACGTTGTCAAAAGCGGATGAGGACGCTTTAGGCTGTTTCTAGAGAAAGATTATCCGGAGAGTGGAGAAGAAGATTCAATGGATAATTGTACCGGCTCTACAGCGACACCGACATAGCCAAAAGAGTAAAAGTTCAACGTCTTAGATGGCTGGGTCATATAGAGCGGATGGACATTAATGCTACGGCCTGGAAAATCTTCGAATGCACCCCAGAGGGATGACGCAGTAGAGGAAGACAGAGACTCAGGTAGCGCACACAAGTGGAAGAGGATCTCAACTGACTCCCCGTGCGTAATTGGAGGAAGCTAGCTAGGGACCGAGCTGGCTGCAGAAGCCCAGGTCCACCCCGGACTGTAGCACCACCTAAGGTAAGGTAAGGTAAAGTATGTTTTCCAAAATTGGAATTCGGGTTTTAACCAATATATTGTGTAGTACACCAAAGGCATTGATTATATTATTCCTGCTTGCCTTGGCCAAACAACGAAATCGATTCATGAGTACACCAATGCATTGTTCCGAGTTTGCAGAAAGAATAGGAGTCCTAAGCCACGGTTGCAACGAGTAACCACTATCTCCCAAAAGCCAAAAAATTCGCTTTCCTTCTTCATAAATGTTTTCAAGGGTCGACTTAACTCGTAAACGCCGCCAAACATAATGCATAATGGCCTGTTCCTCCGTATCGTGCATTAGCTCAAAGAATAATGAAATCCGCTCCACAAGCAATTTGAATATTCATTGAATGTCCGCCTTTCCAGCAGTAAAAAATGCGCTCAATTTCTCTGCGATGAGCTGAAACTTTGATGTGAGTGGCATCAACTAATCCTATTACTGCCGGAAATCCAAATTTATCATAGAACTTCGGTTTAATTCCTGTTATTTCGTCTCTTGTAGGGAGCTTCACATATCTGTGAGACATTCGATTTAAAGCTGAGGAAACTTCCGTAACGCAACGGCTCACTGATGTCTGAGACAAATACGACAAGGAATCTTATCCAATAGCATTTGAGCGCGTTGATTTGAGTTCAGGAATGGCTTTAACTCTTGTATCAAATCCATGGAAAAAAATTTTGGAAATCTGTAGAGCTGGAAAAAGTGCTCTTCGGTAATTATTTACTTCGAATGGATTCTGGCCGTCTCGAAGGGAACGCCCCAAAATCCTTACGTTATTCCTAAATTCAATTATTAAAGTGTAACAATTTAATAGAATAAAATACCTTTGTTCAATGCGGCGTCTATTGTTTTTAATTAATCGAATTATTATCCCGGAAATCCTTAAGATGAAAATATACAAACAAACTGAATATTTATTTCATAAAATAAAGAAAACAAGTGACGGATAAATAACAGAACTTATCATTTAAATAGTACTTTTTTGTACAAAATTGGCCACCATATATCATAATAATAAAATGAAAAGTCTTTGTAAAAACTGAAATGTTAATATTTTTATCATTTCACATTTCCACAGATCGGGAATCGACCCCTAGACTCCCTTTATTTTTTCAAGGTCATCAAAAGGACTTACAACTCAACAACTATTTCAAACACATTTTCCGTTTTAAAATGAAAGGACTTTAACAAGGGCAAACTCCCCTCCCCGAAATATCGAACAAACGAAAACCGTAAAAGTATCCATAGCAACATCCTGGTTCTTTTCTCTAATAAACGCTTATCCCCAATTTCCATTCAGAAAAGGTATTTTTCCACGGTTCAGTTCAATTCAATCGCTCAAGCAAGTATAATAAACGTTCTCCCATTGTGTCCCTAAATAAGCATTAAAATCAACCCAACAATGGCTGAAATTAACCCATTTAAACGTCCAATGAATGCCTTACAAAAGCAATGGTATCGAGTTCTGATTGCACGTAAGGTCGGTGCTGCAGCCCAAGACCTAAAACCCCGCAACAAAGACCAATCTTAGTAAGTACAAACCACCACCAATTGAGTGCTTTCTCATCCTCCACCTTCACCTCCTCCTCCTTCGCAATCGTATACGTATCCGATTTTGACATTCATCCACTGCAGGACAAACAATTCCATTAATTTGTTGTTGTTGTTTTGGTCTTATTTCGAACAGCCAAAGCGTCTGTTACCGCAGATACAAGAACGCCTTCCGCATCTATAACCAACAATTCAATAATGAAATCGAAAAACTGGAAGCCATGCAGCCAAGGGCCATCGACGCTATGCGATTGCACAGGTAAGGACTCTCTTGCTCTCTGTCTGTAAGGACTTTTTGCCACCGACTTGGCGATGAGCTTGGTGCCCTGGACGGTGTGCAGTGATGAAGTGAATCACCCCTCTGCCACCGCTGCTGGGGCGGCCATTCATTAACATTCTCATTGCATTAGAATAACCACTTCTGCCACCCCCTTCAATTAACTTAGGAGTTTCGCCATCACAACCCTTTGGCTGCCGCTACACTCGAAGAGGGAGATCGACCTGACGCTGGAGCAACTGGAAAAGGTTTTGAGTGTCAAAGAGAGACGCAGACTGGAGCAAATCCTCGCCCGGACAACAAAGAGAATTTAAATTACTCAAGGACTACCTGGAATTCCATTGTATAGCCCGGCAATCCTTAGCCTCCGTACAGCCGTAACCCTAGCCCCCTTGTAGAGTGATATTTATACTTTCGGCTGAGAACGTGGCCAGAATAAAGAATGTAGGTTGCTAGGTTGTTGGTTCTTGTTGAAGCAACCGGGATTCTTGCATGCACATTGTTTTTTTTTTGATCCACCTTTTTTTGTTTGCTTACTGTTCGACCCGTTTTCCTTTTTTTCGAATATCCTTTTGTTTTTCTGTTGAAGAGAAAGCGAAATTGTTGTGTTCATCTCCCTCTGGGAACAAACAATGTGCTGAGGACATAATGTTGTGTTCCAAACGAGATGAAGGAACATGTAGCGCCTTAATTAAGAAACCCCCGTTCAGTTCTTTATGTGGAGGAGCTCCCGACATACATTCCTTTGACTTTGTGTCCTTCCTGAAGTTACCTGTGGGTATGTGTGTACATACGTCGTATTCCATGTTACATCCTACAGATCGGGCTGGCCGTATGAGTGGATGTCTTTCCTAAGGTGTCACTTACAAATCTCGGGCATAATTAAAATTCTTATTTTTTTTTTTTTTTTTTGTAAAATCACAGATGACAGTTACAGTAATGGCATATCATGGGTTAAAGGGAGGTGTTGGAAAATAGCTGAAAGTGGAAAATACCTACTTGAAGTTTTTGTTTTTTTGTTTTGTGTCATGTGTGATGTTTTTTAATTGACATCTCAGTTAAAGGTAAGAAAAAATCTCAGTTAAAGTATAGAAAAAATCATGCGAAAGAGGTGAGAAAATTAATTTGGAATTTTAATAATGACTGAACGGATTTTTACCAAATCGAATTTTAATATGTGTCAGTAGAGTTGGTATTAGGCACTTTTTTCTATGATTTTCATTCATTCTTCAATGCTTCTTTATTGTTTGCTAAACCATTTTTTTTAAGATAAAATAATTATAACAAAAAATCTCTTTTAAATGATAACACAAAACTTTATAGCTGTAATAAAAAATATATTAAATTGTGTTACTAAGTAAAAAAAACCATTTAAAAATATATTGCGGAAAACAGCTATTTTAATAATACATTTGTAAATAAGTTTAAGTTTTAAATAAATTGTTGTATATGTTTAATGATTATTTCAAATTGTTTTTGTATGTATAAAAAATTAGTAAAACTTATAGTTTGTACGGTCAGATACTCGCTTACTGAAGCGGTGATGCTCCGCTTCCTGTGATAATGTCAAGGTCTTAATACAGTAATTAAATGCCTATCCATCGAATGTCTTAAGAAAGAAATGCCTTAGACGGAATTAAACAGACTAGATACTGATTTGATCATAATTCATAAACAGGGTGCTCCAGGGAAAAATGTATGGATTAATAAAAGTCATAACATTGAAAATAACATCATCCAAATCCCGCCCATTTAATCAGACACACTATTGGAAACTGTCCATCGTTTTTCGTGCCACACGCTGCAGCAATCTGTGCTGAATATCGATTATTCCGTGGCAGATATTTTCCTTGAGCTTCCCCAGTGACCTCGGATTGTTCTTGTAAACTTAACTTATAAGGTAGCCCTATACAAACATTTAAAAGGGTTAGGTCTGGGGACTTAAACGTGGCTTTCGTTTTCGTGGAGCACAGTAGCGGCAATTTGGCCTATTTACATGTCCATTGAGTCTGATTAAAACTCTTGTACATGCGGTTTACTGACAGAAACGATCTGGAGATTAGGACACTGAAGTCGTCAATTAAAAATGTTAACTGGCTCATTAAACAAAATTATCAATTGTCTATTAACTCGTACTGGGATAACAAAATTCGAGCCGTTAATTCTAGCGACCCGAGTATGTTTCCGAGTATCTTCAGAAAAAACAGTCAACTTCAGAGAACGACACACAACGAAAACATACTCCTGACCGCAGGAATAGATCTTCGTGATCGAAGATCCATTGGAGAAGGTTGAGACAGTGGGTTCTGCTTTTCAGCAAGGGTATAAAGTGAATGATTCCACTTACCCGAGCCTCGACCTGAAGAACAAGGCTCTGCTAAATTACTTTTACCTTCGAAATAGCATCGGTCGATAAGACTTCTTCCGATTATCAGCAAGGTATTCGAAAAAGTTCTCAATAGAGCTCTGTCCAAGTGGGCCGAGGACAAAAATATAATTCCACAAACCCAGTTCGGTTTTAAGGCGGGACATGACACAATTCATGCCGCGTCTAAGCTAGTATCTGCTGTTCAATGGAACAATGCTAAGAATCAATGCACGGGTGCCTGGAGAAGGCTTTCGACACCGTATGGTTAGAAGGTCTTTATTTGAAGCTAACCAGATGGAGCATAAGTAAACCACTGTCCAAAAGTTAAAGACACCAGAATTCTCTTGCAACGTGATTCGATAAAATTCAGCAATATTGTAATGATTGGAAGCTGAAAATTAACTTCCAGAAATGTGAAATTATCCTGTTTGGCTGGGGTCTCTATTGAAATGAAAAAGAACTGGCGCAAGCTAGTGATCGCTGGGCCTCATGGACATCCACTGGCGAGTAACTGCAGGAACACAATGCAAACACACAGACAGAGACGCAGACGCAGACGTATCGTATGTCAAATGAAAACGTACGTACCTAATTAGAAGTGCCCACAATGGTGTCGTACGCATTTTTGACATTTACTTGTCATTTATGTAAGTTAATTGAATTCTTTCTGTGTTTCCTTTGATAAAATAATATAATAATATAATATTTAAATTTTTTTGATGGCTTTTCTACAATTGTGCTAGTTGTACTTCAAGCACTATAATAAACAAAATAACCGAAGATGGTAGGTGCGGCTTTTGTACCAGGAGAGGCCATTGAAGGGCTATTTCCAGACCAATTTCAGATTTATGAAAAACAATGATCCCGATTTACTTTTTATATCAACAAGAATGAATCACATGCAATACGATTTGCTTCAATAATTGCTTCTGAATTATTGCCCTTAATAAGATTTTATTAGCACGTTGCTGTTGTTTTTTTTTTTTTTTTGTGAAATGTCAGAAAATGCGGACGCATTTATTACAAGTTAGCCAACTCATCCGTCTCCGTTCTCATTATGTTCGCAATAGCAACATTGATTTCGTGTGTACCTATTCAATATTTTGACATGCGATACGTCTGCGTCTGCGTTTCCGTTTCCGTCTCCATTGTGTTCCAGCAGTAAAAGTGTAGTAAAATACCTTGGCATCTGGCTGGATCAGTTTCTTTATTTCAACCGACATGTAGAGGCTGCTTTGGCCAGGGCTTTTGCATCGACAATACGGTTGTTTTATAGCAGCCGCCTTGATAGCAGGGTGAAAGTGATTTGCTACATGGCCCTCATCAGACCGATGATTGCCTAAAAATGCACTGTGTGGTTCAACGTTGCACCATCTCTAATGGAAAAGATTCGGGTGTTTGAGAGACAGTGTCTTCACACTTGTCTTGGACTTTACAGAACACCAGAGTTATTCCAACGAGGTCCTATACAACGGGGCCAATAAAAACCGGATAGATAACTTTTTAATTAAGCTCATTCGCGGACACATTGCAAGGGCGATTAGACGTCAACTGATGGACAAATCTTCGGGGCTTATTACTCCAAGATGAATATTTCGAAAGTACACGTTCGAGTGGTTTATTCCGGCCGAGGCTTTCCTATTACTAGTCAAGGGCTGATTCAGGATACATCGGCGATACCGTTAATCTACAGCGTCGACCGCAGAACAGTCGATAGGCGGCTCTTTTACGGCCGAGACATAGTCACCAGGAGCGAAGCAGACCGCTTCCGATTCAGTAGGGCAGTGCCCGAATTGGATCGGAAGTAAGTCATTAATCAGGTCCACCAGTTTTGGTGGCTTAATTAAACCAGATAATTTTAGTCGACTATCGCCTATGGCCGTCTTGCATATGTTTTAGGTATCTATAAGTTAGAATAGGGCAATTGTGGCGGCACTAACAAAAGTAAGTTAATTAAGTTGATAGTATTAACTAGTTTTTAAGATTTTTGTCTAGACTGAAGTAGTTAAAAGATTTAATGGAATACAAATCGTAAAAAAACTGAAAACTGAACATGCCATTGAGTTGGAAGTTGGCCTAGGCACTCCAGAAGATGAAATTTTCTGTACGGGATATCTCCATCATTAGTTTGTTTTTCGTAACTTAAAGTCATTTTGTTTGAGTTCTTGCACCACTTAAATTTAGAAAGGAGCTTTTCCAAAATCTTACTGATACTTAGAAGAACACTAATCAAATGGAGATTTGCTGGATTATCCTTTTTCGTTTCCGTCTAACTTAGTGCTGTCTAGATGTGTATTGCATACTCGGGAGATATCGTAATTGGTAATACAATATTGAGTATACCATCAACGCCCGCTCACTTCTTTTTTACTCGCGATTATAGGTACTACATATAATTACGGTGACCATCCGCTCATTATTATAATGAACAGTTCATTATTTGAAGTCAATGTTCATTATGAATTATTTTGTATTCAAAAACATAAAAATGTTCATTATTTCAAAAGCTGTTCATTATTTGTTCAGTATTTCATTTAATTTTGCTTAAATAAAAACGAAAAATTAACGGCCGATTTCTTCACAGAATCCTAACGCTAGGACCGGTCCTAGTTCTAAAGTTAGTACTGAAATCGGTAATATGTCTTTCTGCCCACATGTCTTAAGCCCTAGTCCGGTCAATTTGGTACTGAGTATTAGTTAGGACTTGGTTCTAGCCTCTCAAAATTAACTAGTACCTAATTATTACACTAGTTGTTAGTGCTCAAAATTGGTACTAAGCGATTTCTTGATCAAAGTTCTAGGCTAGTTTTTATTATTTTGGTGAGTTCTGCAATTGTCGGCGCGATCTGTTGCATGTTTTAAGTATTGACGAGCAAGAAGTTTTTTCGCAAACATTCGAGGTAGTCGTGTCTTCTTCTAACACACACCTGGGTAAAATTTACAGAAAAGAGTTTTCAATGCCATCGTACGCGGCCTTAAAATCGATAAAGAGGTGGTGGGTATCGATTTGGAATTCTTCATGCCACTTATTACTTATGGTTGCAACGGTTTTTAGTAAAAATGAAGTATGCCATCAAAAAGATTGAGAATTTTGGATCAAGGCTTTTGAAAAGATATGCCTACAACCCTTAATTTTTTGCTCAATGGGTTCGTCAAATAAGCAAAATATGCCATATTGGTTGGGTGAAAATCCACATTTGCTTCATGAATCAACACTTCATCCACAGAAAACAACAGTTTGGTGCGGTTTCAATGTCAGCGGCGTTATTGGGCCATATTTTTTCGTCGACGACAACTATCGTCACGTTGCATTACTGTGAATGGCCAGCGTTATCGAGCCATGTTTACCGATTATTTTTGGTCCGAAAGGGAAGATATGGACTTGATCGACATGTGGTTTCAACAAGGTGGTGCCACAAGCTACACAGCACACATTACAATCGTTTTATTGAAGAGTAAGTTTGATGAGCATGTTATCTCAAGAAATGGGCCAGTCGATTGGCCGCCTCGTTCGTGTGACTTAACGCCTCTATAGACTATTTTCTTTGGGGCTACGTGAAGTCATTGGTTTATGCCAACAAGCCGAAGACGTTGGAAGAGCTCTCAGAGCCAACATTAAACGCGAAATAGAGGCCGACATGTGTGGCCGAGTCATCGAAAATTGGGTCCAACGGATCGACCGCTGCAAACGTGACCGCGGTGGCCATATGAACGAAGTCGAGTTCCATTCATAAAGGTGTTGATTGTACTCAAGTCGATAATAAAGTTTTTGAAATATCTCAAAGTATGCGTTTTATTTAAAAAAAAAAAGTTGTTGACTGAATCGCAAGTACTTGCTCATATACAATTTATGAAAATTAAAGCATTTATTCGATTTTTGTGACTTTTGATTGTTCGAATAAAGTACGTTAAATTGTATTGAATGAAATAATTTAAACGCCATTTTATTTCTTTAAGAAATTTTAAAAATTGTGATTTTTTTTTTTCAAAATTGTAGGAACGGTTTTTAAATAAAACGGTTTTTTCTTAACAACTTCTTCTCAAAATTATTCAAAAATACAAACTTAAGCACAAAAATAACATACATACATACTTTTAAAAACAAAATTAAAAAAAAATCATCTTCCCGTTTTAAAAATATTTATTTTTCAAATTTTTTTTTTTTAATTATTAAAAATAAAAATACAAAAAAAAAAGTTTTCGAACAAAATTAATGCGAAATTACTTAGGCTACAAAATAACCTTAAGTTCTAAATTTAAAGACGATTGGCCCAACCGTTAAGGCTACAGTCAAAGAACGGTGGCGAATCGTCTTCAATTTGGAACATAAGGTTATTTTGACATTCTACAGAGGACTTTTTTAATTTTTTTTTTTTAGCTCAAATATAACTGTGACTGTTCATAAGAGCAAGTACGTGCAATTCAGTCGTGCAATTTATTAAGTATGGTACAAGAGATGAAAATTAATTCTAATATCGTGGCTAGCTCAAACATAATATTTGCCTTTTATAAAAAAAAATATTTCAAAAATTTCAAAAATATTTTAATCGATTTTTCATGAATACAACTTAAAATGTTTGGAAAAAAAATAAAAATAAATTTAAGGTGACAGCACATATATATAGGCTTTGTAAAAAAGGTTATTTGACTTTGTTAACTTACCCTCCTGTACCTTAGAAATTGTATCTAATAGAGCATTCATATCTTTTAATGAATTCCTTCTATTTTTCATAGTTTTTGATATTTTTTTTTTGGAACAAATAATAAGACAATCAGAAAACGATTATCGTGGATAGTTCAATAAATATATTGTCTCTTGAAATAAAATATAAAAATAATCAACAAAACTGAACGCATGTCCCATTGGTTGAAACAAACGTCTTTCTAAATTTTACAAATTTTCCGATTGTTTGGTGATTTTGAGGCACAAAGAGTTTCTAAGTTTTATTTTAAGCTAAACCAATATTTGGGTCAACATATTGCCAATCGATAATCATATGTTTCATTAAAATCTTCCAACAATTGCAAACGCTACACTGTTTTGGGGCAAAAGTCCACCGGACACCCACCCTTAACAGCAGCACCAACAACTCTAAAAATCAACACCAAAGAACTAGCAAAAACAACGTTAACCCAAAAACTGATCTAGGATTTCATTAAATGGACATTCGATCGCAACAGACGGCCGATATAAGCCATAGATGCAAAATTATTTGTTTATATGTATTTTATAAGAAATAAGAGAAAATTATTCTACTTTGTGTTGCTTTTTTAATCTGAATAAACAAAATTACTTACTAACTAGTATAGTACTGTCAAAAAAAAAATACATCTTTAGATGTATTCCCACAAGTATTTAGCATCCCGCAACCGAATAGGTTTTGGAATTTCAGCAGAACTATGCACAACTCTGAAATTCTCATACCATTTACCCTACGACATCGAACATCTTGTCAGGACGGAGAGTTATGAGCCTGAAATAAATGAAATTCTTCATCTCATTTGCAAAAATTCCTCCCTAATATAATTAATAGATAGTATCCTCCATGGGGAGCCAATCTCCCAAGCCCTTCTGCCTCGCTTTTCAGCATCAAAACTATCCAATAAAGCTAAACACATGTATGCATGTGTATGTGTGCATACACCTAAGCAGTAAGCAAAAAACTTGCCAGGAATACGGTACGAACTACGAAAGGATAAATTAAATTAAAACTCAATCTTGTGTGTAATTATTACTTTCAGGAGAGATTTATTTTCCTGTTTCTGCTGTTTTTGTATATAAATATCTTCTGGATGGCACGCAAGAAACACCCCCACCTCCATCCCTCTCAGCAGCTGCTGCCTGCCGCATACCACCCATCACACTCCCTCTAAAAACGAACTTAACCAACTGACACATGCAATCGCATCCTCACACATCCTTCAAGACCGTTACTGGCGTGTTTTGGGATTTCCAGAGCACTCGGGTCCCATATGGCATTCTAGGATGTAATGATAGCAATCTGTATGGGTTTATTAAACAAAGAGGAGTTCAGGATACATCCCGGAGAGCTGAGGGGGCAACATGACGATGTTGATGATGATGTTGTTGTTGTAATATACTGACATCCTTCAAGGCGCAATGTGTAGTTGGGTTGGGGCCACACAAAAAAAGTTCGATCCGATAAAATAACTAAAGTATCTCGCTCCACTATGTCTTCCAGTGTATCCCCAACTCTGCTCCCTCAAGAGGATAATAATAGAAGAAACAGACCAAAAAAAAACCATCATGGATGTAACAGACGGACAAACTACGAACAAAAACACGACCTGCTCTCGGTTCATCGAAATGTATAACTTCTATTAATGGACACAGAACAAGATACACCAGTCTCCATGACCAGACGAAATTATTTGCAGATATCCTTGACGTGAAGAAGAATCGAACAGGAGAACCAACACAAAAAAAAATGATTAATGGTCTACCCCCAGATGGTTTAAGACAAAATGACAACAGTCTCGAGATTATGGTTAATCTCATTGTATTCTCCAGTCCGAACAGCACTATTTCCTGTTCCTTGGTATTTGGCTTGCTTCCCTGCTTGTTTCTGGCGTCTTAATAGTTTCGAAATGTAATCAATACTCTTCTTGGATAACCAAAGGTTTTGGTGTTGTGGGATTGTTATTCCGCCCCCCTTTTGTATTGTCACCTAGAACAAGGATAAGGTCGTTAGTGAGTCGTGTAGCACGATAAATATTGTCAGATTTCGTTTGTCAGCGTGGATTATGTGTTGAACTTACATGGAAGAGGAGTTTTAAGTCTTGCAGCAATTGGGGCAAAGGAATTAGACTTCAATTATTTTTTTGGGAAGAAATTGTAGAATTGTATCTCAATCTCAATGCAATGCCATCAGCTAAAGTTTAATTCAGTTTTTAGTCCTTAATCTATTGCAAGAGGCATGTGGCATGTATGTTGGTCCTTATTCGTCCTAATTCCGGTGAGTATGTGCGTCTAGTTTATATGGATTGTATACAATTATTGATGCCAATGGTGGAGGGATATTGAAAGCACTATCAATCACAACTTGACGTTCTTGTATTTATCGTACTATAATTTTGGCATTAGTCTCGGAAAGATACATGATTTTCTAACATTCTTTAGATTTTTTTGTGAAAGAGTCTCCAAACAGTTGAAGATTAATGCATTTTTTGATGATAGCATTTCTTAGAAGAAAATTTAGGGCATTGGAGTAGAAAAAAAGAGTTGCTTGTCTGTAAAGTCGGTTTACGAACGATAATTTTACGTGATAACGTCATAAGAAAACATTGATGGCAGCAACACCATCATCGGGTACTGGTCTGTCCATCCGGACATTCCTGCTAAACTTATAAGCGCGAGTGTTGAACACAGAAAAATAGCAACACTATAATGCTCTGCTGTAATGACTGTTCTGATCGATTCGCAGAAGTCTTTCACGAGCCCCTCAGAAAGAGGACGTACGGCGGATGAGCCCAACCAATTGGACCAACGGTGGCGTCAACAGTCAACGCTATAATGAGCTACTTCGACGTATTTGGGACAATTCAATGCAAGCCAGGGCATTGAAATAGAGATGGTGGCAGATGAACCCTTAATGGGCCAACGGCAGCGCTCATATCCCCGAAGTGGGCTTTTGTCCAAGGAATCCAAAAAAGGACCTGGCCTTCCAGGTTGGGGTTGTGCGTGGTTGTGCCCTGCCACGGAAAAAAGAAAAATTTGCGAAGGGACCAATAGCCTCGGAAAAGAACGGATTTACTGTTGACTGTCGGAAAACATAGCCTACACGACACAACGTCTGAAAACGGACATAGGCTAATTGACTTCGCAGCGGCATATAACATCACCATTGCAAGCACACGGTTTCCTCATCTTGATATACACAAAGGGACTTGGCGACACCCAAATCAAAGAACCGTCAACCAGATTGAGCATGTTGCGATCGATGCAAGACACGCCTCCAGTATCTTGGATGTTCGCACCTTCCGAGCAGCTAACATCTATTCGGATCACTACCTTGTTGCAGCAAAGGTAAGAATGCGAATAACCCGAACACCACAACAACGGAGTAACACTGTGAGGAAGTATGACGTCGGAAAGCTGCAATCGCAAGAAACCGCCAGAACCTATGCCGATCGAATACCCCGTAACCTCTCAAGAAAAGCCATCAGAGATGCCACAACTGATGTGCTAGGTTTCACCGGACCACCACCACGAAGCCTCTGGTTCGATGACGAATGCAGGCAGGTCCATGCAGCCAAACAAGATGCATATAAAGCGACGCTGCAAACAAGGACTAGAGCTGGTCGTGAGCTCTACGAGCAGAAAAGAAGGGAAGAACACCGGCTTCTCCAAAAGAAAAAGAGAGAGCATGAGAAACGCGCGATCGAAGATATTGAGAGATGCTACTCCAAGAACAGAGATAGGAATGGAAACCTCGTAGTAGAGTTACAGTCGGTGCTGAGTACATGGAAGGACCATTTCTGCCCGCTGTCAGGCAGAATGAACCTTTCAATATGGATGATGACAGACAAAACTTCCGTCCACCTGATCAACATGAAGTAAGGATAGCAATATCTAAACTCAAAAACAACAAAGCTGCTGGACCCGACGGACTTCCCGCCGAACTTTTTAAAGCGGCCGGAGATGACCTGGTGGAGTGTATACACCAACTCATCTCTAAAGTTTGGTCAGAAGAAAGTATGCCTGATGAGTGGAACCTCAGCATGGTTTGCTTGATCCACAAGAAAGGAGACCCTCTTAATTGCGCCAACTATAGAGGAATTAGTCTCCTGAATATCGCCTACTAGATCCTCTCTGCCGTACTATGTGAACGCTTGAAATCTTTTGTCAGCAACCTGATTGGCCCCTATCAGTGTGGTTTCAGATCAGGAAAGTCCACAATCGATCAAATGTTCACGCTACGGCAGATCCTGGAAACAACCCAAGAATCGATACCCACCACCTCTTTATTGATTTTAAGGCCGCGTACGATAGCATTTACAGAGACGAGCTATAATGAATTATGTCTGGTTTTGGCATCCCTATAAAACTCGTCCGACTGTGCAGGATGACGATGGAGAACTCTCGCTGCTCCGTCAAGGTTGGTTCTGACCTCAAAGAAGGTTTTGACGTCAAAAAAGGATTCCGACAAGGTGATGCGCTATCGTGCGATTTCTTCAACTTAATACCTGACAAAATTATAAGAAACTCGCAAGTCAATTGTAGTGGGACAATTTTTTTCAAGTCTGTGCAATTGCTAGCATACGCTGACGACATAGACATCATTGGCAGAACTCGGCGAGCTGTCACTGGAACGTTTGCTAGCATTGAAGCTGAAGTGGCTAAGATGGGACTAGCAGTCAATGAGGCCAAAACGAAGTACCTGCTGTCCACAAAAAGGGACACACAACACCGGCGGATTGGACAAAACATAACAATAGACAGGTACAACTTTGAGGTAGTTAGGGACTTTGTGTACCTCGGATCCGCTATAACATCTGACAACATCTCGTCAGAAAAAAAGCGAAGAATTACTCTTGCCAATCGCTGTTTCTATGGGCTAGGAAGGCAATTTAGTAGCAAAGCCCTATCTCGAAAGACAGATGAGACTCTGTATAAGACCTAATCATCCCAGTCCTGCACTATGGCGCCGAGGCATGGACTCTATTTAAAGCGGATGAAGATATTCTTAGTCATTTCGAGCGTAAGATTCTTCGGAGGATTTTTGGCCCTATCTGCGTTAACGGGCTTTGGAGGAGAAGGTTCAATAAAGAACTATACGAGCTGTACAGCGACATTGACCTGGTCAAAAAAATACGCATATCATGTTTAAGATGGCTAGGTCATGTAGAGCGAATGGACAACAATGCTCCGGCTCGCAGGATCTTCGATTCTATCCCAGAGGTTAGACGCAGTCAAGGAAGACCTCGCCTTAGGTGGCGCGCTCAAGTGCAGGACGACCTCAACCAACTTGGAGTGCAAAACTGGAGGCAGCTAGCCAAAGACCGAGCTGGCTGGAAAGGCATGTTGGTTGAGGCCCATGTTCGTCCCGAACTGTTGCGCCCCTAAGTAAGTAGGTAAGTAAGTGTATCCGAGTAATGCCGGATGGGTAAGCTAGTCTTTAATAAATCAACTGATGACATTGATGACGCTGACTTCATTAATATGATAGGAAGAACCAAGCGAGAAGTAACAGTGCTTTCACTTCCATGAAATCAGAAGCAAACAGAATGGTACTGTTTATAAACAAGTACATGACGAACTATACGCTTTCATCAATAAAACTCTAATCCTACTACCGACTTAATCAGAACGACAATTGGAGGTACTAAGTGAATTTGTTAACCTGGGCACTGTCGCAAGCATAGGAAATAACATAAGCGAAGAAATCAAACGGAATCACTTTTCCTAATCGCTGTTTCTTTGGGCTAAATATGCTTCTTCTATATGGTGCAGTTGAAAGCTCCCCTTTCTAAGGAAAAATACCTCGAATGATTTATTGGCATATTTGTAATCAGGAAATAATGAATGCCAAAAGTTTTCGACGCCATACCCCTGGGAGTCAGAAGCAAATGTAGATCTCATCTCCGATGGAGCGATCACCGAGTAGTTAGCGGTAGACTTCCAATTGCATGAAGTTAGAAATTGGAGAAAGTAGTTAAAAATCGAGCGTGCTGGAGAAGCATTTTAAGCCAGGCCACGCTTTGTAGGGCCACCAAAAGTAGTAAGTAGGATATGACTCGAAACAATCCGAAGCAATCGATATTGGTAATGATGATGCGTTACCAAATGTCTTAGGAAACACTTTTCGTTCGTTCTGACAGTTGCATGTGAAAATACTGATGAATAAACGATTCTTTTCAACTTTTCGTCGTCTCAAAACATTCATCGGATTAAAAATTTCTGAAGATTCGTTGAATGGTTAAATTTAAGTCAATATAAGGGATTTTTCAATTGGGATTTGGGAACGTGAAACATTCCCCTTAATTGCACCCTTTAACCAATAACCAAAAGTCAGTTTCACCTGGTTCTTTAGATTTAGGAATCTCTTAGACCAAATGTGAGTAATTTGGCAAGCTTCTCATGTTAGTAGACCACCTTTGATATATTTGCAAATCAATACTAACAAATCAAAGATAGTGATAAATGGATGCATTTCATTGGTCATACCCAGTTCATCAAAACTAATTCATATTGCGCTCCGAAATACGTAGTCCATTAACTGATGTTTTTTTTATTTTTTTACCAAACGTTCATTAAAAATACGATTTCCAATAAAATACAAAAAAAAAAGACAAAGCCTCGACCATCAACCAAAAATATTTTATTCCTCCAGCTTCATTCGGTATAATGCAAGCGATTCATTTTCCCACTCGCTATTCAAAAACCCGTAAATCACTCAACAGTAACATATTACCTAAACTAAAGCAACAAAAAAGGACTTCAAATCCTATCCCCCATTTTGGAATACACAATTTGACACTGGCTCGTCGTGTGGGACTTTTGATTGTGACTTCTTCCATCCTAAAACTATAACTCCCAATAACGACATGACGACACAATCGCAAAGGTTTATCGCTTCCCCCCTGAAACAATTCTCGAACCGCATCACAGCACAGCACCACACCCTCTAGCCCTTTTGACAAATGGAACAATTTCGGCACAAGCTCGATGACAGAAACGATCCGAAATGAGAAATAACAGCCGATTTTGTGACACGAAAAAGGACTTACGTCGACAAGCATTCGCGATTCGTGGTCCTGGTTGACGATGATTATTATGATGATGATGACGATGATGCTTCCGCTAAACTGGATAATGCCACGTTGTGTCACATTTCTATCGATAACCAAATTCCACATCCTTTCGGTGTTTGCTAAAGCTTGTGTTACCCGCGTTTGTTAGAGATCTCACTAGTAAATCCGTAAATCTCCAAATGGCTCGGAATAAATATAAAAACCGAACCTTTTTGAGGAAATTCAAGCCAAACAGCAATGGTTCCAAGGATACTCGGGACATGGATACGTGCCATACCCCACACGTGTAATTTAATGAACCAAACGGGATGTTAAGCTAAAAGATACTTTGTTTCCATGGAATTTATATCCTTCCGTTGAGTCGCGGAGTAAAGTCCTAGAGAGGCATACTACCTCTTCCTCCAGCCCCGCAGAGTTTGAAAGTTGGGCTCTGTCCATAAATTTCAATATCTTTCCAAATCTACGTCGACGTACAACTAAGTGAGTACAGGATTGCCTCCCTCTTACCAACCTTGAGCGGAAGTGCAATTGGTAAGTTTCCTCGGCGAGTATATGTTGAGTGCTTTTCCGTTTATATGGCGGTATAGTGGCGCTGCAATATGTCACTGGGGAAGAATTGTTCACTTGGAAGTTTTCATCTCTTTATGCTTTGGGATGGAATTATTGCGCTGGGAATATGGAACGCCGCGGTCGCAAAATCCTCATCGCTAGAGTTCCCATAACTCCGTCGGGACTGTGCCACTTTTGCTGGTGCTGCACAAGCAAAAAGCTGTTTGTCTTTTCCCTCCCCTATCCTCCCACTTACAACTACCCCGACGTACTAGATATGAGGATGGAAGAAGATTTTCCAAACGAGCGACCAAAAAAGGGAAAACATATTAAAAAATAGCAAAATGGTCCTTCTCGCCGGATTTTTTTTTGTTGATTCCGTCCCACCCCACTCTCCCTGTTACTGGACAAAATAGGATGTTTTTTCTTCTCAACTTTTCGGGACAAATTTAATGGTGATGAGTTCTGCGTCATTTCAAGCAAAAGAATGCGAAGTGATTGGTGCTGCGCGCTTGTCAGTTGACGTTTGGCATTTAATTTTTCGGGGGACTTAAACTTCAAAAAACTTTATACCTCCAACAACTATGAACTCCTTCCTCCATTTTGGTATGTGGCCAGTTCGGGGTTGAAAAATAAAAAAAAAGTCCAAGAAAAGAAGTCCCAGAAGTGGAAAAGTTTTCAATTACAGATGCAGCTCCATTTGAAGTTATGTGACTTGAGAGAATCAGCCAAAGATGAAAAAGGCAATTGGAAGTTCGGGATTCGGGTCCGGTCGGTTGAGTGTTGGGTTAGTTAGTTCGGTTCGGATGATGGCTGCAGGACTTCTGCTAATTAAATAATGTTGTTTATTTTTTGTGAGTAATTAGGATCAAGTAAATGGTGAAACTTCATTTCATGTGCTGTGCGGAGGTAATAAGAAATGGAAGAAGGAGAAGGGAAACGAAACCCTGGGTTTGGTGTAATAAAATGGATTTCTTTATGTGATGCCCGCTGGAACTGGACAAAAGATTCATTTTCACTTTTAAGGAATGCGAAGGAGCTGCCGGGCATAGAGTCGTTTTAATTATATTTTTTGCCCTTAAGTGATTTCACATTGAAGTCGAAAAGTTTTCTGTGAATGCATCAAAGAGAAGGTATTGTTGATGAAAGTGCAGGAGTTGGGACTAATGGAAGTCTTAGAGAATGTTCAGTCCAGCGGAACTGGGAACATTTTACCTAACAACCCATAATAAGGGCAAGTTTCACCTTTGTTTTGCCATCAGTTAATGTTTCTTTGGTGCTTATTGTTAAAGAAACTTTTGATTCCAAGCAAATCCCATTAATCAAATTAAATAAATGGAAGTGGCTATTTGGTTTAATTATGATGTTAAGTTAGTGCAAACATCAAGATGATTTTGAAATTCAACAATTCAACGCTCGAATTTCGGTAAATTTTTTTTTTTAAATTTACAGACGTTGCTCGCTCGTTAAGTTAAACGGCAAGTCGAAAATTTGTTTTGTTCACTATTTTAACTCCTCAGTGTGCCTCAAATTGGCCAACTTGCGGTTTGGAAAAATTCCCTGGGATATTTTTGACAGATGACACATATGTCAAACTTAACTTTTGGATTGGTTTTTTGTTGAGCTTGGTTTACATGATTCCTATTTTCAATTGTTTTTGACAAAAATGGTAAGGGATGTAGAAAAGTAGGAGGAATCAATAACAAATGAGAGAATGAAAAATTCAACATTTTTTTAGGTCTAAGCAGATGAAACAGATATAAATTCATTTTACAATATTTTGTCTCCAATTACAATAAAATTCCCTGAAGTTCTCACTTTAAAATTTGATATTAACTAGTATAGGGTTTACGTTTATAATTGAGGGAAGTTATAGTTCTGCAGAACTATACATTTTAAGTAGAGTTGAGTTAATGTATTAAAAATAGGTTGTCTATTGCGTTGATCAATAAAAACCTTTTTTACATGACTATTCTATTCGGCTGTTTCTGCATTCTTTTCTTGGAACAGACACGAACGTTGGTGTTTACACTGATTGGAATTACCCCGAATATTTTCAATTTTCCACAATTAATAAAAAAAAACTATCAAAAACTATTTATTACCATAAAAAACATGATTGAGAATTGTTTCCAATTTTAAAAGTTCTTATTTTTAGTCTGTGAATAGCATTTTCCTTTCAAACGAGAAACGTCAAAACTCAACCTTAAAAAATATTAAATTTTTCATTCCTCCTGCTTTTCTACACCTTTTACCATTTTTGCTAAAAAACTGAATTAAAAAAACAATTGAAAAATTAATAATAAAGGCAAAGTCTAAGAAAAAATTTTAAAAATCCCAAAGTTTCCTACTCAACTGCTACTATTTCGGGAAGTTTAGAAACCGAGTTGAAAACCGAAATATGAAACGGTCAACTTGGAGTGAAAAAAGTTAATTCACAAGTTGTAAATAAAAATCCTCAAGTTATGTTCAATATTGACTGAACAAAACGGTATTTTTTCAAGGTAAAATATAATTATTTAACGTCGTCAGGAAACATAGGACACTGAGAAAGAATCAACGTACAATCAATGTCGTTCTCAAATAAAATAAACATCAAATGCCCTCTAAATGACTACCTTGTGGGACACCTGATGTAATCTGTATGGCATCTAAAAGGCTTTTGTTTATTCGAACAAACTTTATTCGTTTACATAGATACGTATCATTGTAGTGCCCCGTAGCTTAGTGGTTAGTATGTCAGATTGCATAGGCACCCGCAGGGTAGAGCAAGGGGGCAGGTGCCCCCCACCCCGGCTCACCGGCTCACAGCCTTGTCATGTAACGGGTCCGCCAAATAACTTTCTTTTTTTTTTGAAAATGCTTCATCAACATCGAGTGTAGCTTTGGCTGTGTGGCACGTAGCGCCGTCCTGTTGATACCATTTTTGAAAATGCTTCATCAACATCGAGTGTAGCTTTGGCTGTGTGGCACGTAGCGCATTCCTGTTGCTACCATATGTTGCCAATATTCTCCTCTTGAATTTTTGTGAACAAAAATTTGTTCGATAACGATCGCCATTGACTGTAACGGCCACTCCTTGCTCATTTTTGAAAAATGGCCCAATTATGCCTCTGGACCAAAATCTGCACCAAACAGTGACTCATTTTGGGTGTATCGGCTTTTCAAAGTATGCGTGCGGGTTTTCTGTGCCCCAAATGCAACAATTTTGCTTGTTTACATACCCGCCAAGATCAAAATGAGCTTCATCTGAAAAGATGATTTTTTTGGCAAAATCGGCATCGATCGTAGGCAGTAATTTCGCAATATTTTCCAGCGTTGTTCAAGCATACACACAACCATTTTTGTTTAGCGGAAGGATAAAACTAATTATCTGTCAAATCAGGCATGAGCTAAGTGTTACCATTCACGAAATAAGCACTAGTTGAAAAAAAGCGTTAAATGGCGGACCCTTTATAATCAATGGGTGCATTTATATTTTTATCGGATTTGCAATTTCCGATACTCAAAATTAGTCTATTTTGTTAACGATCATACCCAACTTGATAGGTTACTTTTCAAAATCCAAAAATAAAACAATCAACTATAGATGAGTAGATACTAAGCATACCTAACTTTTAAAGAGGAATAAGAAGGGGTGGATCATGTTTCGTACATCTCACTTTGAAAAATCCATTAACCTGAAATATATGTTTTTTAAAGCAAGTTTAGGATTCGTGAATATAAACAAAAAAAACTGGGATAACATCAAACATGGCATAACGACCATAGAGAAACCTAAAAAAAGTTAGTTACCGACAAAAAATGTCTGTCCGTTTATATGTGATTACCTTTGACTATGATTTCTGTGTTTCTATTAGCATTCTTCATCTATCATTTCGTCAGAAACAATTTTAGAAGAAAGGTCTATTTCATAAAACGCTTCTTTTTTAATTTTCACCATACTAGCATTTTGAATATTTTTTTTCTATTTATAATTAGTTAATGATTTCGTTGTTTTAAATATTAAATAATTATAAATAAATAAATAAATAAATAAATATATAAATAAATAATTAAAAGGAAACAAATTCAAAAAAACTAAAAAATTAAAAAAACTGAATTTTATTCAAATCGGTCATACAATTTTCGAAATGCTTTTTTGTAAATTCTTACTTGAAATATGTGATGGCGTACTCCATATTTACCAAAAACCATTAAGTGCTGTAGTTCTGACACTTTATGACTATGTTAGGTTGCTACGTAACTTACTTGTTTCTCTCAAAGATCTTGTATTTCAACTTGATTAGGCGAATAAGAGCAAATACGTGCGACCCAGCCATGTCCATTTTTTCCTATTTTAATTTCGTATCCATTTATAATAATTCAGATAAGGTGAAAGGGTATTAGTGTCTTGTGCCCACTTTTTCGCGCCTATTCTCAATTTTGCCTTGTGGGAAAAATGTTATGCAAAAAAAAACTGCCCGCACTATGAAATTTCATGCGGGCGCTTACGTCGGACTGCTACGCCAAGAGTCGGGGTTCGACTCCCAGCCAGAGCCACCTTTTTTCCAGAGTACTGCCTCTTGCGAGGGAACTGACAACTCGAAAAAGTGCATCTCATCTAGCCGTTCGGACTCGGCGGTAAATTGCAGGTCCCTTCCATTCTTGCAGATTCACAACACACACACAGGAATGGTTGGGAGTATAAGTCACTAGGCTTTGGCTCCTTATAAGGAGCTGTCGTGCCAATAAATTTATTTATTACTAGCTTACCCACCCGGCGTTGCTCGGGTATACCATACATTTTCGAAAAAAAACCACCCCGGTGGCGCAGCGCACAGTGAAATGTGGTAGAACAACAGCATATCATAAATTTTGTATACTAATTATTTCATTATATTTCAATTTCATTTAATTATTTAACCCTCAATGTTTACTATTATGTAGAAAATTTTACACAATTTTAAGTAAAAATATTGTTTTAGAAGCCCTACTGTTTATGATTTGTGTGGATTTTAAAATCGAACATGTTCGCTTCATCACTTTTAAAGTAAGTTTTCTACATTTTCTTTAAGTACAGTTATTAGGTATTATATATTTCTGAAAAGGTAATTTTTTGAGATTTTAGAACAATTTTACCTTTTAAGTTACATAGCTTAGTTTATTATTGATTGACGAACTAAAAATGAGAAATAACAAAAATTCTTTAAGTTCAGAGATACTTTTGGCAGTTACCACCCACGCCTCCCTACGCTTTAAATTTTATATCAATTTATAGACTAGGTGTTTAGGTGCAGAAACGTGCGGTTTCCGAAATTACTGAACAAAATGTGATAAAAGTCAGAAAACGGAAAATCGTCATCTATTGCGGATTTAAAATGTGCCTATTTATAATAACAGTTTGGGATAAGTTTTTTAGATTTATTATAAATTATTTATTGATACCATGTTTTTCTAGCATTTGTGCACTCATTGTATGGTAAAAACAGTGGCGTAGCTAGCACTTCGGAGGCCCCGCATCAGTTATTTTTTAAGGGCTTCCTTTTTTTCTGTTTTCATTACCTACATGCATTTTTTTCAAACAAAAAATAACTTGAACACATGCAATTCTCGCCTTTAAAGTAAGTTGAATTAAAAATAAAGTGCTTTAGGTAGGTAGTTACACATTTCGGAAAAAATACGATAGATTATAGCATCAAAATGTATAATTAAATCATTTCTTGTTTTCTTCTTTCCAAAAGTGTGTTGATAAGGTCCTCCATAGCTGATTTTATTTTTTCTAGATTTTCAGTTTCTATGGACAAAATTGATAGTCTGTCAGCCATTCCTTTCTCATTGAAATTCTAAAGTAGTTTTTTACTAGCTTAATCTTTCAAAACGTTCTCTCGGCTGTCGTTAACGGAAGCGTTAAAGAATTGAAAAAGCAGTTAGACTTTTGAATTCAATCAGCAATAATTTAGCAAGTTCCCTTATCTTGATTGATTGTCTATTCTTCTTTTGCTTTAAAATGAGATGTTACTCTCCATTTTTTCCTTAGTCTTAAGACTCCTTTCAAATCTTTGAATACAATTTGATTTCGTTTTTCTTTCAGTCCGTTCAAAAGATTGCTCAGTAAAACACTAGCCTTTTTTGGTCTTCATGTTCGTTCTGAATGACTTTAGAAACTGGGTTTATATTTCAGATAGGGAAGTCAAAAAGGAATCTAACGCAATAAAACCGTAGGTCTCTAAAATTATTTATATTTGTCAGCTGAATCGTTACTTAACATTGATCAGCGTTCAATACTCTGACCAAAAAAAGTAAAATTATCAAAACATCTTGACACTTTTAACACTATTTTTTTAGCACCATTTAGTATTAAATTTAATGCATGTGACGCCCAATGAACATAATCGGCACTTGGAATCAGGGCTGCCAATCTACTTCATATGTAGTAGATCCACCTCATTTATTTATTGGTATGCATCTGCTACGTAGCAACTTATTTCTACTTCGTTTATAAAACGATAAAAAAATTCATTTTGTTGTATTGATTTATTTTTGCAAATCGAAAAAGTCACTTTTTGTCTCTGGGATATTTGTTCCAGCTAATCTAGACATATTTAGCAGATAGCTAGCATTGCTAAGAGTAACTATTTTATTTACCCCTTAGGTGGCGCTGGGTCTTTTACGAAACTTCTTATTTTTAGAACGATTAGGCAAGATTTTTACCCGAAAAGTGGCGTTATGGTGGAGATATATCTACAAAATGTAGTCTTCCCTGTATACCTTTCTAATTTCCATTACAACAATATTATAGGTATTTAAATTCCTCAACCGATTTAAGACAATGTTTGTTTTATTAACATGTTTAGCTTGTTTAGCATGTTTAGCTTAACATGTTAAGCAACACCGGGTATTTCAGCTAGTATTAAAGAAGATAAAAACAAATTACTTTTTTGTTTTTATTTTCGTTTTCATTCTCTATATATTTTGCAAATCTACTTGTTTTTTGGGCGATCTGCTTCATTTTCTCAGCATTCCCATCCCTGCTTAAAATATGCTCTTTTATAAGAAAATTACCCCTCCCACCAAAACAAGGTGAAACAGACCAATACCTCCCTACAAGTTTTTCTTGGCTTGACCCAATTTATACGCCATATCATTTTGTCGTATCTAATGGGAATAATTTTATATTTTAAGTTGTAGATATAATAAAACCATTTTTTTAAGTTTTTGATTTTTTCCTAATTCTTATAAAAAATATGTCATAAGGAGTATTATATACTGACATATATACATATACAATTTATCTTTAGTACCAAAAAAGTTATCGATTTTTGATCCGAAACAGAACTTTATATTCGACTCTGCGGCGAGGCGTAGCGCTACCTTGTAATTAAAATAGCCTTAGTTACTTTTTCCAGAATTAGCTATCTGCTTGTGAAACGACACCAGTGGCACCAAAGGGTGTTTAAAATAGCCTTAGTTTCTCTTTACAACGTCAGCTTCCTGCCCGTAAAAGTCCCGTCAAAATCGGAACATAAATAAGAATTTTCAAAAAAAGACGACCGCAGAGCTACCTAGTGGGTAATTTAAATAGCCTAATTTACTAACTACAAAATCAATAATAATCTGCCAGTGAAAGCCCCGTCAAAATCGGAACATAAATAAGAATTTTCAAAAAAAGACGACCGCAGAGCTACCTAGTGGGTAATTTAAATAGCCTAATTTACTTACTACAACATCAATAATCTGCGGAAAAGTCCCGAGATTAGCCAGAACAAACAGACAGATAGATAGACAAACAGACAGACAGAAAGACAGACAGACAGACAAAAATTTAAAAAGTGTGTTTTTTTATAAGTACGGAGTAAACTTTCATATGCATCTTGTTAAAAGCTGTTATTTTGATATTAAAAAAAAACACTTATTTTTTATTTATGTGTATAGATTGTTACCGCCCGTCCTACCACATTTTCCCATTCCTTGCAATCGAAAACTTTTCAACCAACAGATCGTAACCAAGCTCCAGCATAGGTATTGGGCATGGAAAAGATTGGAATCTAAGAGAGGCCTATAGCTGTAGTTTCCTTTAATCGCCTTGTTTACTCACTTGTGTTTGTGCCAATCAAATCAATCTCATCACAAGAAAACAAACATTCTTTTTTAACAAATTAACGCTGAACTGTGATAAATTCACATGAAATTCAAATTTTTGTTTTGAATTTTTAACTTGAAAATCGATGAGGCTAAAACCGATTTGAACCGAAGTTGATTGCTGCAAAACATTGAAAACCTTTTTGCTCATCATTATTTATTTACGCGAATGTTCCATAATTTATGAGTGGGTGTTTGTCCCATTTAGAACCCCCTTACTCTTTCGAAAACCATTTTATTCCATTATTATACATATAGAAGGCAAAAAAAAAAACCATAAAGCCCCTGGCAAGGTATAGGGAAACCCTTTAAGGAGAATATGACTCTTTAGCATTTTATATTTTGCACTTCATAAACTAAAAATTTTCCTGTCAAACAATGCGACATCGTCAAACTATAGTGGAACATGGTAAGATGGCTTATTCTCTTGTCTCTGTAAGGAGGGTAGATTTACCAGAGGACAATGTCACAGAGTATATAAGCTCGTTTGAAGCTACCTTCTTTCTTGTTGCTTGGCAGGGCTGATGCTATTGATTTGGTATTATCGTCCATAATGGCTAAGGGTAGAGGGTATCTTCTGGTCGTATTATATGGGAGAAAGTGAAGCTGGAATATTCATTTTCAAAGAAGAATGAAGCTTATTGTCTTATAATGATGGTCCCAATACAGATAGAGGAGGCGCATTGTATGGTATAAATGAAAGGGGATGCTTCTTGACACTGTCGGTGGCTTTTCATTAGTTTTTAATTAAGCTCTTCAATATTTTGACATAATCCCATTGAACTTTAATCACTTTAGTTTTAAGGTATTATGTTAAGGTAACTTAAGTAAGTGTACCTACAATGCAGCTTAAGTTAAATGTCCTTATGTTACAATCTATCAGGGTTAGTCCAGAGTTAAACCTGTACTGCAATTGGTTTTAAAGTTCTTAGAGATTTTAATATATGTGTGTTATATTTCTAGTTGTCAGAGAGTTTTAAAGGTTTTGTATTTCGCAAATATTCGTTTAAACTAACTTTTATTTATTAAACATGATAGGACATTTTTTTTTGGATTTAAAACTTAACTTAAGCGCCAACTCCTTAAGAAGCCAAGGGCTAGTGATTTGGCTTATACTCTCAACCATTCCTGTGTGTGTATACTGGGTATACTGTACAAATAATTCTTATAAAAACAAAAGCAAAGTTAAAATATAAAGTTAAAAAAATGTAATTAAAACTCGGTTCTTTTTTTCAAAAATAATTAAATATGTAAAGCGATTAAAGACGATACAATATGAGAACCAACAAGAACCTAGTTTTCTGCAATTATTTTTTATAGAAAACAGGGCTTTACTGCTTATAATGTGTGTTTTTTTCGAGGTATATAACTTCCGATTAGGATTGAAATAAGCTAATTAGGAGAAGAGGATTAGGATAAGTGGGTTGAGAAAGGATAGGACAGAATAGGAAGGAGGGTAGGCCTTGGTCGGGATAAGGGAAAGTATGGGAAAGGGATGAAAAGGTATGAGATCGGACCAAGAAAGGATATCCGGAAGGAAAGGGAATCTGGCCGAAGTGGACAAAGGAGTAGGCCGTAGGATGAGTAATGTGGAGACATAGAGGAAGGGATGAAGTGGGAGAAGGAGCGAGAGGAATGGGAATTGTGAAAGGAAAGAGGAGAGGGTCGGTTAAGCTGGGTGGTAGCTAAATAGGACGGACTTGGGACTGGCCAAAGAAAAGAGGAACTGAACTAGTGGGCAATGGGAGGATAGGGGGAGATGGAGGGTTAGGTTAGGATAGGAAGGAGGGGAAGAGAGGGGAAAGAATGTCCACCGCGAGGGCGTAGGCACGCTGGCACGCGAGTTACATATATGACACATTCTTCCCCATCAATTTTAGATATCCGGCTAGCGGATACTTTTAATTCAAAACTCTTCATGCAAAATATAATGCAACAATCTGCACATTCCTTCACGGAGCAGACAGTGTAAGAAAATATCTTTGTTGCATGCAAACGGTTATTTTGCTGACAATCATATTTAGATTAAGTTCATCATGAGAAAATAATTGTAAAGATAGAGTTGAGTTGTTTGCTGGCTACGATTAAGAACAGACGTAAAATAAAAATACTTCCTCTTTACTTAAATAATCTGTGTTCGATCTTTTTATTCTTAGAAATTATTTTTTAAAAACGTGATTCCGAAAAGGAAAAAGTTAAATGGCGCAGTCGGCAGGATCCTTTTAAATAAATAAAGAAAGGATCTAGTGATACGAGCTACCTCGAAAAATCGCGAAGATTAAAGAGTGACTAATTATGTGAAATAATCTCGAAAATATCGAAAAGATAACGAGAAAGTGAACATTCAAACCAAAATAAAAATCGAAAAAGATAAAATTGTGGTTACGAAAAAAAATAGATCAAGAAAAAAAAAATCGAAAAGATTAAATTGTGGCTAAGTGAAAATCGACGAAGACAAACTTGTTTAAATAAAGAGAAGTGTTAATGATTACAAGGAGTAAGAAACAAAATAAATTTGACGTAAGCCGAAATTTGCACGAAATCGAAATGGAAGAAGCCAACAATGAACTACAGCAACAACAGCAACTGCAGCAGCAACAGCAGCAACAGCAGCAGCAGCATCAACTCCAACAACAACTTAGATTACGAGAACAGCAATTGGAACAGCTAAACAATGCTTTTCAAAATCTACAAACAAGAGAAGCAGCACGGTTAGACCGGGAGAGGGTTCTTCGTGAGGTATCTCATATGACGACATTTACTGGAACCAATGAAGTAACCATTAATAGCTTCGTTAAAAAAATAGAATATTACATTGCTGACGAACTCGACTTAACAACAAAGAAATATATGGTGAGGACCATATACAACGAAAAAATACAAGGCCGAGCAAAAGAAGTGCTGATCAACATAAAAGATCCGGAAAATTGGTATGAGATAAAAAGACAACTAAAACTCCACTTCAAACCAGACACCGAACCATCCGAGTTATACAAATCCATTTATGCAATCAAAGCAAATAATGTAAGTGAACTTTTAAATGAAGTACAAAAAATTAAATACAAAACAGATGAGCTTAAAGAATTTCATAAAGGCAATAAAGCCATAGATTTAAGTAACGTAGATTCTATGATAGTGAATATTATAAAAGATATATGCCAAGGCACTTTGCTTGAAAAAATTTATGAGTTAAACGACGTAGATAAAATATTTGAAATAATGATGACTAGAAGATATGAAGATTCTTGTATAAAAGATGAATTTAAGAAGTGTAATAATCGACCTAGTAGAAACAATAATAACAATTTTTTTAAACATCAAAGTAGTTCAGGTCAAAATAATAGTTATCAAAATAATAGACCCATACAGCAGAATTTTTCACAGACTAGACAGGGTTCAGGCCAAAATCGCTTTCAACAGAACCCATTTTCTAATCAAAACTCATGGCAAAATAGAAATGTAGGTCAAACTCGTTATCCACAGAATAATTTTCATACAAACAGTTACAATTATAACAATAATAGAAACTTAGGTAACTATAATAATTCAAGGCAATTTTATAATAATAACGGAAATTCGGGGCAAAACCGCCTTCAGCAGTATAGAAGTTCAGGGTATTCGGGCCAAAATCGCCAGCAACAGAATATTTCTAACAATGAACAACCAATGTCAATTGGAAACATAGAAAATAATAACGAGGTGAATCATACTGATTTTTTTATCAACTAGCCTCGGATGACCTACCAATTATAGAAATCACAATAAATAATAAAAAATATACCGCTCTTATAGACACAGGCTCTTCACTAAGCATTATTAATGAAAAAATTCAAGATTTTAGTTTTATTAAAATAAAACCCTTAAGCTTCACCACCATAAGCGGTAAAGACATAATTAGTTACGAAGTACATACTCCTACTCCCGAAGAATTTAAATTCCCAGCAAATACAAAAATTAAATGGAAGGTAAAAGACCTACCAAACAGGAGGTACGATTTTCTTATAGGAATAGATCTACTCAATAAATTAAATACTCTCATCGATTTAGAATTAAAAACAATAAGCTTAAACAATCAAACTTTAAACATAATAGGTAATCCGTACACATACGACGAAATACATACTTTAGAGATGGTAGAAGATAATGTAATTAATAGATTAAAACTTGATTATTTGAATACAGAAGAATACGAAGCCATTTCTAAAATTATAAAAAGATTTAACAAATTATTTTTTAAAGAAGGTGATAAGTTAACTAGTACCCCAATAATAAAACATGAGATTAAAACAACTACAGATGTTCAAGTTAACGCAAAATTATATAGGTATCCCCCAAAACATGAGCAAGAAGTAAGAAGACAGATATCTGAAATGGAAGAGCAAGGAATAATCCGTAAAAGTAGATCAAAATATTCAAGTCCTTTAATAGTCGTTCCGAAAAAGAATGATAATTCTGGAATTCAAAAGTTTCGTATAGTCATAGACTATAGAAAATTAAATGAAATCACCATAGATGACAAACAACCACTTCCTAATATGGACGCCATATTAGACAAGATGGGAAGGTCAAATTATTTTACAACAATAGATCTTGCCAAAGGCTATTATCAAATATTAGTCAAAGAAGAGGATATTCCAAAGACAGCCTTTGTAACTCCTCAAGGTTTATATGAGTTTGTTAGAATGCCATTCGGCTTAAAGAATGCCCCAGCGACATTCCAAAGGCTAATGAATGAAATTCTAAGAGACTTCATAAATGTTTCATGTGTGGTATATCTAGACGATGTACTTATTTTTAGTACTTCGCTTGAAGAACACATTCGAGCAATAACAGCAATATTTAAAGTTTTAGAAAATACGGAACTAAAAATTCAAATAGATAAATGTAGCTTTATGAAAAAAGAAACGCATTTCTTAGGTCATGTTCTTACCGAAGAAGGATTTAAGCCAAATCCTGATAAAATAAAAGTCATTGAAAATTTGGGATTACCACAAACTCAAAAGCAAATAAAAAGCTTCTTAGGTCTAAGTGGATTTTATAGAAAATTCATAAGAGACTATGCAAAAATTGCACAGCCTATAACAAAATATTTAAAGAAAGATACAATACTAAATACGAAAGATCCAAATTATATAGCAGCTTTCGAGAAACTTAAAAGCCTTATATGTTCTCATCCTATTCTAAGATTTCCTGATTTTAAAAAACAATTTCAACTGACAACAGACGCTTCGAAATATGCGTTAGGGGCAGTTCTGTCACAGGAAGGGCACCCAGTGTGTTTTGCTTCCAGAACACTTAATAAGCACGAAATCAATTATTCCGCAACGGATAAAGAATTCTTGGCAATAATGTGGTCAACTGGTTATTTTCGACCATACTTGTATGGTAATAAATTCAAAATTTATACGGACCACCAACCAATAAAATATTTACATTCCAAATATAAAGGTAAAGATATGTCTCCTAGACATCAAAGGTGGCTTTTAAAATTAGGAGAATATAATTTTGAGATAGAATACTTAAAAGGAAAGGATAATAAAGTAGCAGATTTTCTTAGTAGAATTGAAATTAATGAAGACGTCAAGTCCGAAGAAGAGAACCAAAGTATGTGTAACAACTTTTCAAAATTGTATGAAGATGATGTTTCAGAAATAGGATTACTATTTAATTTAGAGGAAGATGAAAACGATGAAAATGAAACAACCTTTGCTACCATACATTCCGCAGAAGAAGAATTGCTAGATCACATTCCTATTAAAGAAGAAATTGTGAATAAGTATAAAACTCAAATTATACTTACTAATAACAAAGTCCAGGAAATAGAAATAATACATGGTAAAAGAATAATATATATTGCAGAGTACGATTTTGATAATTTAAGTGATATATTTAGAAGATTCATAAAAAAAGGGTTTATAGGTATATATTCAGAGTTAAACGATAACAAGTATAATGTAGTACAAGAAAAATTGAGGGAATTATTCTCAAACGATAATCAGATAAAGTTTATAAAATGTTCGTACCGAGCACAAGATATAAAATTAGAAATAGAAGCAGTTAAACAAATTTCACTTTATCATGTTAAAGAAAGTTTGCACTCAGGTATACAAGAAACATTTAATGGTATTAAGTATAAAATTTACTACCCAAAATTAATGGAATTAATACAAATCATAATAAATCAATGTGAAGTTTGCCAGCAGGTTAAATACGATAGGAAACCGATTAAGCCAAAGCTTAATTTAACAGAAAACCCGTCAAACCTAAATGAAATTATACATGTAGATACATTCGTAATTCTTAAATGTTTTTTAACTATAATTGATAAATTTTCCAAATTTGGATTTGCCTATTATTTGTCAGACAGAAATCATATAACAATAATAGAAGAACTAGAGAGTCATTTTGCTAAATCAGGAAAACCAAAAAAGATTGTAGCTGATAATGAGTTTAATTCAATTCATATTAAAGAATTTTTACAAAACGAAAATATCGATATTCATTTGACTAAACCCAATTCCCACACCGGAAATTCTGACGTGGAAAGATTTCACAGCACCTTGTTAGAGAAGTGTAGGATTTTAAAATTAAATGCAGTAAACGTTTCAGTTAAAAGACTAGTTCAACAAGCAATTAGAAATTATAATGAAAGAATTCATTCAACAATTAAAACCAATCCAGCTATAGTACAATTTCATAAAATAGAATTCGATAAAATTAGAAATAACTTAGATACGATCAAGAAAAGAAGTATAGAAAAAGCAAACAAAAGAAGAGAATCTTATCAAGAAACAAGATCGACAGGGTTTATAAAAAATTATAAAGCAGTTAGACATAAACATCAACCTAGATTTAGGAAGAGTAAACTCTCTAATATTCATGTCACTAATATAAAAAGACAACCTAAATTTTCAGCTCTTCATGACAATCTTCCTCTTCCTCCTTCTTCTGGTATCACCAGCTAAAGGAAGACTTAATATAAACGAAATAAAGGAACACAACGGATTTACGGAAATAAAATTAAATACTGTTGATTTGATAACAAAAACAGACATTATTATTCACATTATAAATCCAAATGAAATTGTTAACATTCTGGACAACATTTCAATAAATATTAAAGGATTGGATGTAGAACATATAGAAATTATTCAATCCGAACTTAAACATCTTAAATATAAAATACAAACGCTTATTCCAATTGAAAAAAGACATAAAAGAGGGCTCGCAAACATTGTCGGAAGTGCATCTAAATGGTTGTTTGGAACGATGGATGAAGAAGACAGAGTTAGCATAGAAAATCATTTTTTGAATCTTGAAATAAATAATCATAATGCTATAAGCAATATTAATCAACAGGTAGTTATAAACGATCATTTTAACAAAACCTTCCAACAATTAAAAACAGTTTTAGAAAAAGATAGGGCAGTTATACTGGGTCAATTAAATAGTGTAACAAGTAATGTAATCCAGAACAATTTATTTTATGACCAATATTTTAAGCTACAAATTGTAAAAGAAAAAATTGAGCATGTACAAAGTAATATAGCTTCGGCTAGATATGGACAGATAAATCCAAACATGTTAACTGATTTAGAAATACAAAAATATGAAATTGATTTAAATAAAATGAAATATATTAAAATGGGAGTAATTAAATTCAAAGAAAATTTATTGTTATTTGCTATTAAAATTCCCAAAGATTTTGAAAAAATTCAGCTTAAAATTATTTTACCCATTCCAAATTTAATAAAAGAAGAAATTGACAGTCCAAAGGAAGTCGTATTTAAATATAACAATGTAACATATAAATATGAAGAAAATAAATATTTAAATGAACTACAATTAAGTAAAAATTGTGTATACCAAGACAACTGTAAGCTCATAAAGAATAACCAAACTGATATTCTAACTATTGATGATGAAACAATTATTATAAAAAATGCAAACAATCTCAACATAACACAAAATTGTGACGAAAGAAATTTGAATATAACGGGAAATATTTTAATAAATTTTAATAATTGTGAAATAAGAATTTTAGACCATTATTGGACAAATGTAAAAGAAATATTTCAAGATCGATTTTATTACCCAATGAATAAGACTTTTACAAATTTTAGCAGCAAAATAACCCTAGAAGATATCAAATTTGAAAATGAAAATAACATTCAAAAAATTAAAGAATTGCAGTATCATAAGAATATATCTTATGGAATTAACTTCACGTTAAGTATGTTTTTAATTATTTTAGTTATTTTCAGTTTTATTTTACAAAAGAAAATTAAAGTAAAAATTAATAATAAAATTCAGGAGAATTTAAAACTAAAGGGGGGAGAAGTTACATATATGACACATTCTTCCCCATCAATTTTAGATATCCGGCTAGCGGATACTTTTAATTCAAAACTCTTCATGCAAAATATAATGCAACAATCTGCACATTCCTTCACGGAGCAGACAGTGTAAGAAAATATCTTTGTTGCATGCAAACGGTTATTTTGCTGACAATCATATTTAGATTAAGTTCATCATGAGAAAATAATTGTAAAGATAGAGTTGAGTTGTTTGCTGGCTACGATTAAGAACAGACGTAAAATAAAAATACTTCCTCTTTACTTAAATAATCTGTGTTCGATCTTTTTATTCTTAGAAATTATTTTTTAAAAACGTGATTCCGAAAAGGAAAAAGTTAAATCGCGCGGCTAAGCTCGCTGGATATGGGGGGGATCTTGCCCCCTACGAATGGACCTCACCTATTTCAAAATTACATAAATCGTGCCTAGCTTCCACCACCAAGTAGAGTAGGACCACACCCGGGAAACCCTGCGGGTGTCGTTGCAGGGGGACCTGTTCCCGCCCGCCTGGAATCCATCGGTCAGAGAATATTGTGGATTCCCCAATCTCGTCGATTCTGATTGCTGTGAAGTCATCTTACCTTTTTTTTTTTTTTTTTAAAAAAACTCACCTTACCGCACCCCTTCTGAATTTTCTCTAAGTCTCCATGAAGCGTGCTCAATCAATCGAAAAATAAAAGGACTGATAATTTCTTACTCGAATTTGGCGAGACTTTCTGAAAGTCTTTTTATTTATTTTTAAACTATATTTTGGTAACAAAAACGAAAATATAACCATCGTAAAAGAGGCCTTTAGGCGCCTCAAGCAAACCAAGCAAACTAGACATTTAAACAAAAAAAAATTATAATTGATTCGTTAAAGTAATTCACAAAAAAAAGCGATCCCAAGACATGAAAAAAGATCGAGTTGAAAGATACAAAAAAAAATTAAATATATGAAAATTTAACGTAATAAGCAAATTCCAAATCAGCGACCCCCCATATACCACAACCTGACAATGACTGAGGCGGGAATACCTCGTCCGCCCTGCCTATTTTCCCCCGTGATGCCTACCGTCAGAGAGCTCTTTGATGGAGTACCTAAGGGGAGGGGCCAAAATACGCCAACAGGTCTTGCGCCGCTGGGGAGCACTTATTCTTAAGAAAAGATCTTTGGTTAAATATTTTCCTCGATATTCGTCCAACACATCAATAAATACACTTAAGTTTACACAAAAAAAAACCTCGCCAACAAAGATAATATAACAAATTGAAAACGGTTAACCTTATAATATAAACAAAAATACAAGAAAATGCTTGGTACTGGTACAATGCCTCCTTGTCCAACTCATTTTTTGATCCTTAATAAGTGACTACTGGAGGAATTGTATACCCCCCTTTTCGTTCAAGGCAGGTTGATATCGCCTGCCAAATTCCTTTTTCCCTTTTTCTTTCTTAGTTTGACTTAAGTTTATGGACTTGACTTTTTTTTTTTTTATAAAAATTACATATATATATGGATATTTGTATGGGGTGAATTCCACCTTAAAAGTTTTTTTTTGTATTTTTTTTTTTAATAAATTCCCTATAAACTGGATATTTGGTATCCCCCCGTTACTTGGGAACCCGGGTGGGTCACGGGTTTTCGCTTTTCCCCGGAGGGTTTCCATATGTACCCGATCAGCACTGCAATGGAGTCCTCTGTTGCTCAGAATTCAAAAAAAAAAACTATACCTCTTGGACCATGAGTTGCCCTTCTACTTTTGAATTTGGTGGAATTCACCTATCAATATAAGTGTTTTTTTTTTTTAATTAATTATTATTATTATTTAGGCCATTATTAATTGGCCTAACACTATCACTTACCCCTTTTTATATGTTTTTTGTTGTTATTTTTTTTTCTATGCTGACTGCTACGGAAAATGTACGTCGCCAAAGTCCTTAATACTGCATTCTAGGCCGAACAGGGTTAGAACATACAAACAAAAACACTAAAAGAAACTAAACTATAACTTTAAAATCACTTTTTTTTTCTTCGTACCTACACTAGTATTCTTGGTTATTTGCTAAATTCGTGTTTCACAAAAAAGATCAACTTAAACCGGCGGTGGTTCGATTTCAAATTAAACACTATTTTCAACTGACAAACCGTTCGACCCGCCGAAAACCAAATTTTCCGGTTTTCCTTTCTTTTAACTAGGTATATGAAATGTTCTAACTTAACAGCACTCGCCTTGGGTTCGTTGACTCACCTATATATCAGCCACTGTAACAGCTGTTTGATATATAGGTCAATTCCCTTTCCGAAAATTGTGCCCTCCGATCGGCAAAAGTGTTTCCTTACTCTCAGACACGAACCGGGTGGTTTCGGAAAGGGAATTTCCTTATACGTCACATGTTGTGCAGCGTCTTTCAGTTCAAATGTCAAAACACAACAATATGTCCGCTCATATTATCAATTTAGTTTTTCAGTGCGTGTCTTTTTCTCATATTTTAAACAATTTCGTGGTTATTTTATTACTTTATAATCATTATTCGTTCGTTCTTGCAAAAAAAAAACTAAACAAATTCGCGCGTGCATATGCAGCACCCGCGCCTGCTCAATTTCACCACTGTTTCTCCAGCTCCGACGCGGCGGTTTTGTTATTATTGTTATTTTTGTTTTATTTTTTTTGTTATTTTTGTGATATTTTAATTTAAGTTCTTATAAAAAAGAAATAAAAATAAAAGTGACAAAGCCAATGTGTCGTTTACTTTGTTTGCGCGCTCCTACTCCCGTGCCCCTTTGCCCTTTCTTCCACATGCCCAATGACGCTAGTCGGAGCCGCATGTATCGCGTGCTCGACGAGCGCATTACTCGGAATTTGAACCGGCCTCTTTATCTTCTGCCAGTGGGCCGCAACAGGATAACTGTCAAACTAGCAGTCATAATAATGAAGGGTGCTTGACTTTTTTTTCAGTTCATGTTAAATCCCATTTATTTCCAAATTTATAGAGCACTTCAGCAAGTTTACGGTGCGCATAATCCTTCATGTGAGACACTTATACGTAATCTATACTATTATATAAAGACGTAACAATTATTTTGTATTTGTATTTATTTTATTATTATCATAAGTATATTAAAACATAGTCTTTTTTATAATACTTATCATGTACGAATTTAAGATTAAAATTAATTAAAGATATTATTTGATAGAAATGTTATTTATAAGACTTATACAGTAAAAATAAGTGAGTTATGTATAAGTAAAATTAAATTACATGAAGGTAAAATTAAGAAAATTAATTAAAATTATGAAGTTTTAGAATTTTCAACAATGTTTAAAAATAGTTTCAGCATTTATATAGGTTTCTTAAGAATTTTTCAAAACAAGTGTAGTTATTTTTTCCTCTCAGGTTTTCCGGTAAGGAGTTCCGCCAACAGGATGTACAAAGAATTGTTGCTTAGAGTTTCTTCTTTAAGATACTGGAAAACTAAGCTTTTCGAAAAGATATTCAGGTGATTTAGTATATAATTTTAAAAAGAAATGTTAAACTTAGAAAATCTATATATTTGTCGAGAGGCATGCTGAACACACTATTTGCTTGTACCGAAACATGATCGAAGCGACGCAATCCATATATAAAACGAACAATGTTATTAAACGCTACCTGCAATTTGCGTTTGCTTGCACTATCTAAACAGCAAAAAATGGGGCCTCCGTAGAAAAGGGTTGGCAGAACAAGAGTTTTGGCTAAAGACATTTTTGTTGAAATTGGAAGACAACTTCCAAAGCTGTACAGAACCCGTAGAGCAGCATAAATTCGACCAACAGCGCATGCCAAGTGATTGTCCCACGATAGTGTTTGGTTAAAAATAACCCCAAGATTTTTTATTGTTTTAACATAGTTTAAAGTTTTCCCCTGAAGTTCAATACTTGGCAGGTATGACATATCAATAGCAGAGTTGCTTATAACGATTGCCTGGCATTTGTTTGCATTAAGTTTTGAGTGATTTTCACTAGACCACTGTCCTATACCTTTAAGATCTTCATTTATTCTGTCTGTTGCATCTTCAACCATACCAATTCGATAGCTCAAGTGAATTTGTACGTCATCTGCATACATATGGATTTTGCAATACTTGACTATAGAAGGAAGGTCATTGTTGAACAGCGTGAACAAGAGTGGGCCTAAAATTGAACCCTGGGGCACACCAGTAGAAGTAGAAAGAAAATCAGATATCTTGGAATTTGCATAAACTGCTTGAGTTCTATGGCTTAGGTACTTTTCTATTAGTGATAAAGCTGAGTTTTCAAAAAAGAAAAAGTACTTATGCTTTTTCAGAAGTATTTCATGCGAAACGGTATCGAACGCTTTGGAGAAATCCAGTAAAACCAAAGCTGTTACATAATTTTTATCAATTTTTTTTGCTGTCGTATATCGTCTGTTATTTTTAGAAGCGCAGTTGTGCAGCTGTGTTGTGTTCTAAACCCAGATTGTGTAGGTTTTAGCAGATTATGGGTTTCCAAAAATGTCGTAATCTGTTGACTCATAATTTTTTCAAATGCTTTTTGAAATGAAAGGTTGGATGGAAATCGGTCTGTATTCTTGTTGTTGCTTATTTGACTTCTTTAAAATAGGGATTATTTTTGAAACCTTCATAATTTTGAATAGCAAGACTTTGTCAAAATGGTATTAAATATATGCGTCAAGAAAGGAGATATAAAAGTCAGAATAATTTTTACAAAATTAGGATGCATATTGTCTAATCCAATAGCTTCGGATTTTTTCTCTTTTACAGCTTTGTAAACATCTACTTCAAAAACTCTTTTAAAACTGAAGCTGAAGAGAATTTCATCACTTCTGCTAAAAAATCTGTCAAACTCAGCACCAACAATTATGTCAGAGACAGAATGCACGAACTGCTTGTTTAGCTCATTAACATCACAAATATCTTCAGCATTCCTATTTTGCTTTGTAATACCAAGAGATTTGATATTTTTCCATAGTTTTCTGGAGGACACGTTATTAAATTTAGAAGCGAAAAATTTGCGTTTGGAATTTCTTATTTCAATATTTACTGCATTTCTTAAAGTTTTATACTGGAGCAGCAATTGTGGTAGTCTCCACCTTTTCCATCGTCTAAAAACTGTATTTTGTTTCACTATAAGCTTGTCAATATTGCTGGTATACCATCCTAGGTCAGGGTTTTTAATTCGTATGGTTTTAATAGGTACGTAAGTTTCAAAAAGGTTATTTATTGTATTTGTGAAAAACTGAACTTGTTCATCAATGTCTGAGAGTTGGTAGACATTTTCTAGATTGGAGCTGTAAATACTGGTTATAAGCGACTGCATGTCTATGGAAGTGAAATTTCTAAACGAAATTCTTACCATTGATTAAATCGGATTAGAACGTAAATCATAAAAAGCTATAATCAGGTCGTGCTTAGAGAAACCAGGAACATCAAGCTGCCCATAGTAATTAACAAGATCAGGTTGGTTGACCAGAAACACATCAAGCAGAGTAGAGCTAGTGGATGTAAAATGTTTAGGGTAATTACTGTTAATAGGAAAGAGATTACGAGATAACAAATTATCATTCAAAGTTTTAATCCTCCTGTTATGTTTATCAAGAAGATTAATGTTAAGGTCTCCTGCAATAAAAATGTGGTTGTAATTAGGTGTTACTTCTTCTAGGACATCTGAAATGGTGCTTGAGTCCGTTATGTTAGATGGTTTGTATATTACACCAACCAGCAACTTTTCAGATGCAAAAGCGACTTCTATAAATATGTATTGCATTTCATTCTATCTGTCAGCACTTCTAATAATTTTGCTTTTTAAACATTTTTTTATGAAAACGAAACGATGAACGAAATATAATATAGTTACCAATGTTAAAAATACCATTATCTACCTGTTCACTCAACCATGTTTCTGACACGCAGATAATGTGTCTGTGTCAATAAAAGTGCTTTTGAATTCGTCCAGATGTTTTTGTAAACTTTGAGCATTAATATGACAAATAGATAAACCATCGTATCTGTTTCGAAAAACTTTCAACATTGTCCTTGTTTTGTTCAAATTTGTACAGCTGCCAACCTGTGAAACCCCTCTACTGTCAACTGCACTCATCACAATTGATAGATCGCCCCCTGATTCTGTAAAAGAAAACCTAATTTTACATATAAATTTGCTGAAAAAATTTCCCATTGAACATAATTAATGTTTATATTATATGGGCTAAAAACAAAAAATATGTCCTAAAAAAAATTCAGAAAATAATAAATCATAAAAAATAAGCAAATTGAAAGAGTAAAAGGTAGCGAAATAATTGAAAAAAAAATAAAACAAATATTAATATAAGTAATGAAAAGATACGCAAAGTACTAAATTTGTTCCGGAGACGGCCCTGGTACATCATCGTTGCTTTTTTGTGTAACTTCATAATTGTTGTTTTTGTTTTGCTCTTCTTCCTTATCATTATTATTTATTTTTTGTCTGCGATTTGTAACAATTGAGTTTAGCATATCCAAAGTGTTTACCGTTTTAGGCTCATCGTTGCATGTAAGTTTAATGTAAACAAGTCCATTCGAAGTAAATGCCGAAAATAATTGATGCTTTCGCCTAAGACGTATCGCTTGTCGTAGAATATTAAGCTTTCGTGGAAATAGATCGGGGTGTTCGAATCTTCGCCGAGATCTCTGAGCATTAATTGTCGCGAATTTGTCCTACGAAAATCAGCAAAAGCCTTAAGTGTAAGATTTTTTTCATGTGCGGTGTAAAATTTAACAATTATAATCGAATCTTCTCTATGTGTTGTTTGTCACGCAGGATCTCGGAAAGTATTCGACTGATTTATTCAAAACAAATATTGTAATATTCTTTATTATTATAAGATTGTTTACGGCTACTTTATTTTAAATAATTTTGCCCATTTTTATATAAGTTGTCTTACACAATCACATATATCTTTTGACTTGTTTGATATTTTGCAAATATAAAAACTGGTTGATAAGATTAATACAATAGCGCAAATTTTAAGCCTTAAATAATTCTTTAATTATCCATACAAACTGATAAATAAATAAAAACATATTTTTAAAAATATAAATTTTAAAATTTTATTTTGTCCCAAAATGAAATTTCATTGCAATCGCGAGGCAGCTGCTTTTGTTTCATTTCAATATCATTCCAACTTTTTTACTTTTTCTCTTTTTCTAATGCGCTCTTTATTTATATTACACTATATAGACTATACAAAATACAACAACATTATACACTCAAAGTTGCATGTTTTAACTTTTCTTAAAGTTATTCAATTATAGTGCAGTCCAAGTAACTAATATGTATACGTAAACCCAAATGCAGGGATGGGAATCCTGAGTCCAGAAAAGGAAGCAGATCGCCCAAAAAACGAAGTAGATTTGCAAAATATGTAGCAGATAATGAAAACAAAAATTTATAACAAAAAAGTAATTTATTTTCCTCATGTGTACCATCGTTTTCTGGATCCCAATAACAGTGCTTCCTATCACATCTAAATATATCTTAAATCTACCAAGCTAAACATGTTAAAATAACACTTTTTTTTTTAATATTACGATGTTAAAATGAAAATTATAAAGGTATACAGGGAAGACTCCACCGTAGCGCCACCTATCGGGTCGACATTTTTCCAAATCGTACTAAAAATAAGAAGTTTCGTAAAAGAGCCCAGCACCAAGTAAGGGCTAATTACATTAGCCTAAGTTACTCCGTACAATGTGAGCTATCTGTCAGATAGGTCTATTTCCAAGATAAGCTGGAACAAACATCCAGAGACAAAGAGTGACTTTAGATTTTCAAAAATAAATCAATATAACACATTTTAAATGAAATTTTTATCGCTACATAAAAACAAGTTAAAGGAAGTAGAAATAAGTTTCAGATGCTAAAAAAATAAATAAATGAAGTAGATCTACTACATATGAAGTAAATTGGCAGCCCTGCTTAAATGTAAGTCTTCATTTTTTTATTTTGTACTCACCAGAGCGAGTTGCACTTGCACTCTTGCAATGGGCTTGAACAGATTAATAAAAAAACTCAATTATTTTCTGGAATAGCTGGTCATCACTCCATAGAAAATGGGGAATGCTTTAAGTTTACATTTTTTAATGTTCGGTTTTTATTGCAGTGGACTATACACATTTTTTACTTGCGATTATAGGTACTTTAATACAAGTTATGCATTCGTGCAAACAAAAAATTGAGATTACAATCAAACATGGCATTACGATAATAGCGAAAAATATTTGAGTTACTGGCAAAATTCTGCCCGTCTGTCTGTCTGTCTGTTTGTACGGATGTATTTTCGACTGTAGCCCAAACGATTGGGTCAATCGTCTTCAAATTTAGAACTTAAGGTTATTCTGACATTCTACAGAGGAGTTTTTTCAATTTTTTTTTTAGTTCAAAAATTAACGGTACCTGTCATATAAGCGTTTTGTAAAAGCTTATTTTTCTCGAAAACGGCTCCAAAAATTTTTATGAAAAAAAATCAGTGTACTGCATTATATTTTGGTGAAACAAAAATTTTATATGGTTGGCTAGTAACGGAACCTCCTATATTATGACCGGCTTTTTTTTCTTAGACTTTCTCGAAAAGTGGGGGTCCGATTACTATCGAAATTGATATTCAAGAAGATATAGACAGCCTAAGTAATTTCGCATTAATTTTTTTTTCAAAAACTTTTTGTATTTTTAATAATTTTTTTTTTATTTTTTTTTTTTAAATCAATATGATTTTTTTTAATTTTGTTTTTAAATGTATGTTATTTTTGTGCTTAAGTTTGTATTCTTAAACTATTTTTTTTTGTATTTTTTTAAAAAAAAGTTGTTAAAAATAACAGTTTTATTCAAAAACCGCTCCTACGATTTTGAAAAAAACACACCTTTTAACATTTAAAGAAATAAAATGGCATTTAAATTATTTCACTCAATACAATTAACGTACTTTATTCGAACAATCAAAAGTCACAAAAATCGAATAAATGATTTGGATGTTCACTTTAATTTTCTTAAATTTTATTCTACAATGTGACCGCACATATGAGCAAGTACGTGCTATCCAGTCGTGCAATTTATTTAATTACTCAAGCTGTGAATTATAACAATTAACAAGGCTCAAGGTCAATCATTTATATTTTTGGGGTCGATCTTAGATAAGTTTCTTTTCCCATGGTCAGTTTTACGTAGTCCTTTCAAGAAAAACAATAAAAATATGTACAAACATCAAAAAAATCTATTTCTTTAAAAAGTGTTTCCCGTGAAACATAATCCATTCTTCAATTGTAAACTTATATAAACTTTTGGTTGATTTTATGATAGAAACTAGGGCAAGTCCCATTGATCAATGTTTTCATATATATAGTAGATAATAATATTTATAGTAAAAACAAATTTGTCTCTAAGCTTTGCGAAGCAACGCGAGCACAGGTCTGCTAGTAAATAATAAATGTGTCCGACCACTTTTTTCAAAAAAAAAAAAAAAAAAATTAGTCTACATTTCTTCAAATTTTCTTAAGTCAATATCAACATATTTTTTCTAGACAAATTAATATTGAACAAAACCGGTCGGACGCATGTTTGGTCCTACGCCTCTCGGTATGTTCTACAGACTACATAAACGATCATGACCAGATAGAAATGCGTTTGAAAACACGTCGAACCACATGGGAATTTTAATTCAGCTGCAACACTTGATGGTGGGTGCTGGGAGCTATTAGATCGATCATCGGTTATGGATGAATCCTTAATTTCTTATACACCCTGATAATAGAAACAGACCATTTCATTTAATCAACATGTTGAAAATGTTTAAACTACATATTTACCCTTTTCCTAGAGTGGAACCTTATTTACTGCTTATTCTGCTCAATTTTCGCTTTGGTAAAATTGGAATTGTTGCGGACATTGAAAGTGCATATCGTTTTTGATCATTTAGTGTTCTACTGGGTGGGCCAAAAGAAGTCATCCATCCGATGTTGTTCGGGTCTCTTTTTTTTCTAAATAAAAAAATCGATTCTGTTTTTTGATTATGTTTATTTGAACCTTTAGAATTGCATTGGTCAAGGCGAGAAGATGATATCGGCCAGTGCAAATTGCCAAAACGAGAGATGAGGCGACCCGGGAACGCCGCCTTCAGAACATCGGTTCATGTCGGTTCATGTATCGCTCCATGGTTTGTTCACTTGTATTCTGCATCTGTCTAGTCCACAAATGTCAAAACAAATTTCACAGAATTCGAAGGGATTATTAACTTAAGAACGCAAACATATGCTGGGGATAATACAACCTGCGGCCATTGATTGACGTGCCTATATTCATTCATACGAACTTGAATCTTAAGTCCAAATCTCTTCTTTCTTGGACGCTCTTCAGCTTCATTGCCAAGCGGAACTTTCAATTAAGAATGAGTGAAAATTGAACTACTAAGTACGATTCCTAATAATGGAATCCCATTTCTCGACACTCGACGGATCGTTTCATGCCTCTCATTATTTTATCGGTAGCCTAGCCAGTTGTATTTCTTCCTTTAAAGAATAGCCCACAGTACCCGTCTCGCTAGGAATGCTCCTCAGTGGGCCCTTGAATTTAATTTCGGACAAATCATCAAATATAGAGATTCACCTCCAGATTTTTAGACTTATAGCTGATTATAAGTTTATTTCCGACATATGAATTGAAAATAAGGGGTTTTCACTAACCGATTCTGTATGAGATCCCCTCAGAAGCAAATGCACTCACGTGTACCTCCAACTAATAGTAAACGTAAGCAGGGGTTTCTTTATTACCGGTGGCGATGACGTGTGAGTTTGTACAAGTTTGTCTTCCAAAGTAGTATCACTCAAACTCTTAGTGAAGACTGTGGAGTGCAGATACCCTTCTCTGACTAACTGCTTCTTTTCAAAACAAATCCTCCTCTAAATCTTATATTTTTTCCTCCCAATTATAGGTACTTCGAAGAACATCCTTTTTGCACACAACAATCACCGAAGCCATTGACATTAATCAGAAGCTCGCAATTGTCCTTGTTCGAAGCCAACAAGCAAAAAGACCCCGCAGGATGAAGTAGGACTTTTTGATGCGCTATTTATAGCGTCTGCTTTTTCCAACATTTATCTAGATACATGTTTGTACGTATATTCTGCGGTGTGTGTTGCCCTTAAGTTTTGTGTGTTTTTTTTTTATCCCCCTGCATTCGTTTATAGACTCTGATGGGGATGTTTTCTGGTTTTGAGAATTTCCGTCGGTGAACGCCTATTTCGAGTCATCCCAAATTAGTTCCGCCCTTTGGTTTATTTTCCTATTTACGGTTAGTGTATCTCAACGATGCATTTACACAGCAAGTTTATGGGTACGTACCTTAGTAGCTATAAAATATTTCACAAGGCCAACGAGGGTTGTGTGTCGCTTGTCATGGAATTCCACTTTCCACAACCTGCTAAAAGAAAAACTTGAACATTGGTAAAATTATTCGTACTATAAGTAGGTAAGGCTTTATGGCCAAAACCACCCCTAACCTCCGCCCGCTACTTGGAAGAAGAGTGCTCTTGAAATATTTCGTTTTTCTGCACGCTTAGCTTTCTGTCAAAGTTAAATGGATGTGTGGTGTATAACCCATTCTGATCGGTTTTGTTCTAACCGACACCGACACCGACACCGACATCGACGACGACGACGATTGTCATCTTCCTTCGCATTTGTTAGTTGCAAATGCACACAGTATTATTGGTGGTGCTTCAGGGTTCTTGCTCAAGGGGCTTGATGCGTGGGTGGTAATAGAAATCAATGTGTGTGGCATATTAGATACAAGAAGGAGATACAACAGCACTGATTTCGAAGGTTGCCACAGTTAAATTTTAAGTTTTAGTAAAACTTTGTGGTGCAACATTGATGTTATAGAAACATTTCCGGGAGGACTCTGACTCTGACTGTTTTATAGAAAATAAATTGTATATAGAGAGAAAGAACGATAAAGGGACGATAAAGAAGAAGAAGAAAAAGTAGACAAAAAACAGGAAGAAGAAGAAAGAAGAAAAAGAAAACGGAGAAAGAAGATTAACAAGAGAATAAATAAGAAGAAGAGGGAGAAACGGAAAAGTGGGTATGTATTTAATGGGAACAAAGAAAAGACTTCACAGACAAAAGAGTAGCGTGGGAGAAAAACATTGTCATCTGTAAAATGGAAAGCAATAGACAGCGAGGTCCATACCAGGTGCGGAAGCTCCACCAATCCATCAGAAACATGTCGTATTAAACACCAGGCTGCACATACTGTAAAGGCGGAGAGGGAAATCTGATCATAGATCTTAAAGGTATTCTGGAGGAGGGGAAATGTACTTAAATGAATTGCTGATTGGTCAGCTCACGGAAGAAATGGAGACTCCATCATTTCAAGAGGAAGATCTGCTGCATTGATGAGATGCAACAGACAATTATTAGGCTAAAAGAAAGAAGGCTTCGGGTGCAGATCGTATAGCCTGCGCAGGCGATCAAACATAGAGATCCAATTATCAAGCAATTCATGAAATCATAGTACGCGTATGGGAATACGAAGAAATGCCAGAAGAATGTCGAAAAGGCATCAAATGTCCCGAACACAAGAAGCGAGATATTACAATGTACAACAATTATAGGGACATAACATTGTTGAATACATCCTATACGATATGCTTCTCTGTCGTACAAGAACGGATGGCCTAACACATGAAAACCATAATCGGCAACTAACGATGATCAGATCTTTTTCCTTGGGCAAGATGATGCAGAAAAGTATGACATTTCATATTCCAACATTCCATCTTTTTAAAGAACTTAAAGCCGCCTACGATAGCTTAGCTAAAGTATAAATTTATAAAGCCATGAGAAAGTTTGGCATCCTAAATATATTGACACGACTTTTAAGGCTGACCATGACTAACATTACAAGCCAAGTAAAAATAGCCGGCTTACTGTCAAGACCAATCAACATCTTCAATAGATTCCAACAAAGGGATAGTCTGCATTTTTCCTCTTCAACCCGGCGCCGGCGTTAACTCATTGGCAGGTCAACAAGAGGGACGATATTGACCTACCTTAGGTCAAAAGTAACAGCCGATTACAATATGGAAGATTAAATACGCAGGCAGCTGCTTAAGTCCAACAGAATCTACTTAGTCTGTCAAGACTCTTGAAATCCAGAAACTTTATCATAAGAAACTAAGCTTCTGATGTACAAAACTATTGCTTTCCATTACTCACTCAAATATCCGAAACATGGGTGCTTACTAAGAGGTACTCTGATCTCTTAACCCCGAGAGAGAAGTCTTACGGATAATTGTTAGCCCCGTGTGCGAAGGAAGAAGATTCCTAAGAAGATACAATCATGAATTGTATGAAATCTACCTTGAAGCAGACGTAGTGGAAAAAATAAAGCTTGGTAGACCCCGGTGGGCTAGACACCTAGCTCGTCTGCAGTTCTTTTTATGGTAGAAGGCAACTTGGCAGATCTGGTTAAGGTAGGAAGGATGGCGTAGACCAGGATGGCCGAAAGACTTGGCATGCAAAACTAGATATAAAAACTTTTTAAATGAGGCCCAGACCTAGGGCTAATTTTTGCGCCGATAATAGATGTCATCGGTCAGCAATTGGAATGTATGGAAGAACTTGTTGTTTGCGACCCGAGGCGGATCCCTGTTGTTGCGCCGCTGATGATGATGAGGTTTTGATATGCTTTTTCAAGGTCTACGATTATGTCAATGGAAAATGTTAAGAAGACTTACGCCCTTGGAAATTGCATAAAATAGAGAATATCCTTGATTAAGAAACTAGCAAACAATCATCAGGCGTGCTTTCCTTTTCAAACAACATCCTACTTATGGTCCTTTGAGGTGTCATTTGGGAGAAGCAGACTTGCCCTCTTTTAGACGTATGGAGAACAGTCTCCAAAACATTGTTGTCAATATATTATCTAGTTAACCTGTCGACTCGAAATCACACAGAATTAACCTCACCTATCTACTTCATCGGAACTATCGCCAACTAATCACTAAGCTTAGAGAGTTTCAATGACAGTGTTCTATGGTCTATAGTAAGGTCAACTCCCTCAACACCTCATGAAGACGTTGACCATTTTTATTTCCAAGAAACAGGAGGCTAAAAAACATGTTGACCTCAATCCAATACTAATTTAGTTCTTAATTCAGAGGACTCAGTATTGCTTACTGAATTTCATCAACCGAATCCCCTCCCTATCTTCGTAATGCCCGCGCAGTGTGTTCTACATTAAAAGGGAAACACATAATCCCTTGTACGTGCGTTAATTATAAAAAAAAAAGCTCCTAGTAAGCATCCTGTAATCTACTTAAGACCTTTGATCTGGTGAAGCTTTCTAAACCGTATCCATATACTTGCGGAACACCGCTGGAACTGAAAACCTACTTGCAAACATTTACAAGCTTCTCCAGTCAGCTCCGTCCTTAGGCTGTTGCCTCCGACGTGTAGTCGGTCGAAGTCCTCTTCTACTTGTGTGCGTCACCTCAGTCCCGGTCTTTCTCTACTGCGCTGTCTTTCTGGGGTGGAATCGAAGATCTTCTGGGTCGCAGCTTTGATGTGCATACGCTCTATATAATATGGCCCATCCATCTGAGACAATGAACTTTTACTCTTTAAGCAAGGTCTGTGTCGCTGACAACGAACTGCGAGTGCACCATAGAGCAGGACTGAGATGATGAGGGTTTTATAAAGGGACAATTTAGTTGCCCAAGAGAGAGCTTTGCTATTCAATTGTTTCTAAGCCCGAAGAAGCAGCGATTGCCAGGAGTATTCCTCGTTTGATCTCAGCGCTGGTGTTGTTATCTGGCCATATCCAGGCACGGTAAATTACATCATTCAATAATTTCCGAGTGCAGAAATCAAAGATTGATAATAGCGTTGTTCACTTCACTTGTATCAAAAAACCAGATCTAGTTCTTTGTATTGGGGCAACACTTCCAAAAAAACAAAAAAATTTTACAAGTGAGAAGGGTGGAAGAAGAGACTTCCCGTTAGGTAGGGGTCAATTGATGTATACCATTGAAACTGTTCGGACGGTCTTTTTATTTCCTCTGAGGAAGTTGGAGAAACGAAATTATAAATGGTGATTATTCGGTATAAGAAATCGGCTTACAGTTTGCCATACAGTGCAATAATAGTGGTTTTGAGTGACGGAAGGTTGCTCAAAAGCGCTCACCGGAAGAAGTTTCAGATGTATGAAACAGTTGCAGAGGCCGATCCTGTTGGATAGGGCATACAATTTAATACCTGGCCCAATGGCCATCTCTCTTTTGTGAAAGCATGCAATCTACCTTTAAACGCAACTCGATTCTTTTTCTTCATCTCCGTAATAAAGTCGGTTAAAAACGGTCTTTTCAAATTACTAGGTTTAACTGGGATTTTGATTTCATTTTCTCTCGAACATCTTTATAAACTTCGATGAAAAAAAAACATGAATCCTGGAATTTTCTACAACCGAACCAAGAATAGATTATTTATTTCCGTACAATTAAAATTTGTATACACAAAACAAGATTTTGAAACTATTTTCCTTTCGGCCTTTTTATAGATAAACAGCTATTTTAACTGATTGAGGAGTGTATTGACTGATTTTATATTGGTCAAAAATTAAAAAAATCAAAAAACATATTTATATTTGTTTAATTAGTATACAAAGAGGAATGTTTAATTTCATTTGTTGTGGATAAACATAAAGTCGTTATAAATACAAGAACACACGCAAATATCTTTATTTAAAAACTGCCAGCGGCAACTCTTGCAAACAACCATTGAATTTGAGTAGCAAAATCGACTAGCAAACACGATTCACACCATTGAACCACAAACGCAGAGAAATGTATGGCACAGAGCTATAGCCTGGCTTTAGCTACACAATATTTGGTCTTTGGGTTGGTGTTTGGATAAATTCCAAAAAATCCACTCGCCCCCTCCCCCAAAACCGAATTATTTACATCGTCTATGTCGTCTCTGGCCTGCCTGCTCTGTGTTCTGTTGTCAATTTTATGCACATCGAATTCCAAAACCAACCCCTCCGACTGTCACTCGACCACCCCAATATTGACATTCAGCTCGCCGACTTACCTCCCCCTCCCCCATCACTCATCCCATGTGTGTGCATGTTAAACATTATTCGATTTTCGAATTCGAGATTTTATCTTTTCAATAACAAACAAACATGTTTTTTAAATCTCGGCGCATTGATGTATAATTTGTCGAAATGTACGTATCTGAAGGAAAAAAAGATACAAAATCTGAGATCCTGATGGCATGGCTGTAGGTATCGTGTGTTTTAAATAAAAATACACCAACGCATACCATTACATTGTGTCACTACTCAGTGTACGGAGTGAAGCAGGCCAACAGGCTTGTTAAATGCAAAATCAGAGCCGGAAGGAGGAGGGATTGAAGTCAATCAGTCGGAAGCAGAATGACAGTTACAGAGTCAATTTGGCAAGAGAATTGTTATTGTTTTTAATTTCGGTGCAAATTGGATTTTTATGGTCCTGTGAGCGACTGTTTAATTTGTTTTATTTTTTCGTTTTTTTTTTTTTATTACTGTCATGCGAAATATAACGCTGCCAATGTTGTTGCGTGTGAATGTGATCGACTTTTGATATCGAGGTGAAAATTGTTTTGCAGGCTGATGTTGTAAAAAAATAAACAACTGAATTGACATTACCATAAGCTGCTTGTTTTAATTCAATCAAGGAAATTGTTAAAAGTTTAACATGAGACAAGAAGATTCGTTTTGATCTGATTGAACTAAATGCAGGTGTCATTGCATTTGCTTGATCCACTGTTTCCGAGCCTGCCGTTCTTCCGCGATAGTGTTGGAACGTGGCATGCTATAGCTCCTTGCAGTGAGTTCTCAGTGCATTTTCTTTTCTACGTGGCAGTACCAGCTTAGTTGGCCATGCTGTATATTGCCCAAGATGGTATTCTTGGGGAGGCTCCCTCAGAATTCTTGCTTCTTCTTCGATCTTCATTTCAGCTATTGATCTCTTTCAGATCTTTCACTTAACCCTCTAGAGGAAAATCAAGGATTGTAAGGGCTGTTTTACCTGCGCTTACATATATCCATTATCATCCGCATGTAGATTTCCGGAATTCCGGGTTGCCAAACACTATTCGCTGTATGCGAAGACGGTGAGGGAAAGAGATTCAATCGTGCCGCAGTATTTCAGGCAGCGACATTGATACCCTACTAATATCTTAAATTTTCTGTGCACGGAAATTTGTATAGCGTGGGGAAATTTGTACTCTCTTCTGTGAAAAACTACGAAAATCTACGAAATGGATCAGCTTTTCGGTAATTTTCGGCGAATTTAAAAGTTTTGCACACACAATTGGAACAGAAGTGGCGTTTTCAGATAGGTCAGGCACATTTTCTTTGATGTGAAGCAGACGAGGACGGCAATATAAAACTTGTAATAAACAATACCGCTAACTAGTTAAAAGGTATAGACAGGTCCTGCAAAGTCTTCTCCGAAATGTAAAAAAAAACCTTGCTGTTATCCTTTCAGCACGAATGATTTGTTGTATCAGCTTGAGTTTATACCAAATACAGTGAAAGCCGTTTCGAACCATTTTTCTTTCTAGTTCACAGCACACAACTGCCCGCTTTATTTGATTGGAGAGTCTAGATATCCTCAGTACCTGTGAACATGTAAATAAATTTTTGAAACTGTGATAAGACCTTTGCTATAAGCCAAAGGTGAACTCTACTATAATGCAAGTTATGGATTCGTGCAAAAAAAAAAGACTAACAATCAAACATGACATTACGATGATAGAGAGATCGAAAAAATGGGTCCGGAAATTCCGTCCGTCTGTCTGTCTGTTCGCACATCTACAGCCTAAACGGATGGGTCGATTTGCTTTAAAGTTTGTATTTAGTATTTATTTGTTAGTATCTCGAGGGGTGTTCTCATTTTTGCTTAAGGTCGACAAATAACGGTACCTGCCTTACAATCTTTAAAAAAAAGTTAGATTTTCTCGAAAACGGCAATAACGATTTTGATAAAACTTTCAGGGTGCTATTTTTTTTATAACAGTACATCTTTCAGTTAAAATTAATTTTTCGAAATTTCTTCAATAACGGTACCTCTCATAGGACCGTTTTTTTTTCAAATGCGGTTTTATCGTAAACCGTTATCTCGATTTCAATAAAATTTTGCACACATTTCAAAATTTTCAAAAACTTTTTATTTTGATTTTTGAAATTTAAATTAAAAAAAATTAGTTTGAAATATTTTGAAAACGGGTTGATTGAATTTTTTTAAAATAATTTTTCCAGATAGTTTATAAATTTTCTTATAATGACTTACTAAAAAAAATTTAAATATTTTTCCAAAAGTTTTTCAAAAAAAAAAAACGATTTTTTCCTCGATAGACATTTAGTTTTTAATTTTTTCTGCATACTTTTCTTTTGAGAAAACTTAAGCTTTAAAAAAAATTAAGAATTTTCGAAAAAAAAATAATATTTTTATTTTACATACATATGCAGCCACTAAGCAATTATCTAGCATAAGAAGTTCGTGCGACCCAGTCGTGCATTTTATATGAATTTTAGTCGACTATGTGACGTCGTCGTGCAATTTATTTTGCAAGCAAATGGGAATGAAGCTGAAGACATAATTTGTTTTCTTACTGCGATCAAAATAACACCTTAAACTTCTTTTTTCTTGCGATTATAGGTACTATAATGGAAGTTATGCATTCGTGCAGATTACAAATTTTGAGATAACAATCAAACATGACATTACGACGATAGAGAAACGTACTTGCTCTTATGTGCCTAATTACATTGAAGGGCAGGATCTTTGGCAGAAACAAGTAACATTTGCGTTGAAAATAACACAGTTTGAACTTATAAAAAGTATTAAAAACCACAATACTTAACGGTTTTTAGTAAAAATGAAGTATGCCATCACACGTTTTAAATAACAAGGAATTTATGAAAAATGTATTTCGAAAATTGTAGGACCGGTTTTGATAAAATTCTGTTTTTTATTTTTAGTTTTTTGAAAAAAAAATATTTTTTAAATTTTGGTATGCAGTTTTTTAGAATTTATTAAAATTCATGTGTTTATAAAATTTAAAATAATTTTTTTTGAAAGTTTTCAAAATATTGATTTAAAAAAAAAAATTCAAAAAACTAATTTTAATTAGAAAAAAAACAGTTATTCAAAATTGATATGCAGAATTAATTCGGCTATTTAGATCTTTTTAAATATAAAATTTGACAGAAATCCAAAGAGCCGTAACCGAGAAAGCCAAAAATTAAAAAAACCCTTGTATGAAAGGTCCCGTTAATAGACTTTTCTCGTATATGTTGTACTAATCAAATGATAGCCAATACCAATAAAAAAAATCTAAAAAAAATTGATTAACATCGTTGGGGCCGTTTTCGAGAAAAATAAGATTTGCCTAAACGGTTATATGGCAGGTACCGTTATTTTTAGGGCTAAAAATAAAATTTCAATTTCCTCTCTGGAGAATGCCAAAAGAATAACACACACCAAGTTTGAAAATAATCGCTTAAACCGTTTAGGCTGCAGCTCGTTATACATACTGACAGACAGACAGACAGACAGACAGACAGACAGACAGACAGACAGACAGAAAGACAGACAGACACACATTTGTTCTCGATCACTTTTTTAGACTTCTCTATGATCGTAATGTCATGTTTGATTGTTATCTCAATTTTTTAATATTCACGAATCCTAAACTTGCCTTATAGTCCCTATAATCGCAAGTAAGAATCATGTTTGTTTTATTTTATTTCAAGCCCTATACCTCTAAAAAAACACCCTTTACATAAGTAGAATGGTGGAAAATTAAAGAAAAGAAAGAACTAACAAAAATCGGCACTGGGTCGTACGTACTTGCTCTTATGTGTTCAATCCCATTGGAAGGGAAGAGCTTCGACAGAATCTAGTAACTTTAACGTAGAAAAATAACTGAACATACCACAACACATAATGGTTTTTAGTAAAAATGAAATAGGCCATCTTACATCGTCTTACATACTATCAAATTTATGAAAAAATATTTCGAAAATTGTAGGATCGATTTTGATAAAATCCTGTTTTTTTATTTTTAGTTTTTTTTTTGAGATTTTGGTACGCAGTTTTTTAAGAGTTTATTAATATACAGGTAATCGTAAAATTTTAAATAAAATGTATTTATTAGTTTTAAAATTATTAGTTTTTCTACCTAGATTTTTTTCATATATAAAATTTTATAGAAATCCAATCAGCTGTTGCCGAGAAAGTGGAAAATTTAAAAAAAAACCGTAATATGAAAGATACCATTAACTACCGTAATTTTTTTTTTTATAAAATGAGAGCCATTACTTTCCAAAAATTTTCTTCAAAATCGTTGAAGCCGTGTTTTTTTGTATTCATGAATATTCATGAATCCTAAACTTGCCTTATAGTACCTATAATCGCAATTTAAAAGAGATAACAATATTGAGGTCTTTGTTTCAATTTGAATCTGGGTATTGTTCAACGGATGCCAAAACGCGAACCAAATTTTCTAACACGCTCTTATATTTTTGAAGAGATTGGTCTGGACCACAAATTCGGCATTTTTAACTCGGCTTGGAATATTGGCCATGTCCAGCCTACTTAGTCATGTTAATTGATTTATTTGGAATGCTCAATTCTCTTATGGTCTTAAACAGCTCTACCCTAGCTATGCATTCGTAGGCGGCGTTGATATCTCTAGAAAGCTATGATATATAAGGGCATTATATTCCATACTTTTTTCCATCATCTGCCAAGGGGTAAAAATATGATCGGGTATCTACCCTTTGTCTCACTGCCAAGGGGTAGATATCTGATAAATTGTTGATTCTCCTTGTATTAAACAATATTGATATTGTTGCCCATTCTGGGCTATCCGTTCTTGTAGAATAGATGCTCTGAGCGTCCAGATGTATATACACCATTCTTTAGGCGTAAGCAAGCTCTTTTTAGCTTTAACCCAGAAAAACTTTCCACATATGGTGTTATGTTTCCATATACCTAATTGAGGCGCATATTGTGATAATCTTAACTTATTCACGGAACATATAATACCTTTTCAACGGTCTTCTGGCATTTTTTCTTAATTCTATTACCTAACCTTAGATGACGCTACAGTTCAGGGTGGATCTGGGCCTCAACCAAAAAGGCTTCCCCAGCGAGCTTGGTCCCTAGCTAGCTGCCTCCAGTTTCGCAAGTGTAGTAGGTCAAGGTCCTCTTCCACTTGCGTCCGCCATTTCATTCTGGGTCTAATTCTACTATGGCGTCCCTTCTGGGTGGAATCGAAGATTTTCCGGGCCGGATCGTTGATGTCTATCCGCTCTATATGACCCAGCAGCTATCTGAGAATTGTTCTCTCGAAGAAACTTAAATGGTCCTCATCCATTTTTGACAATTCCTATGCCTCTGCACCATACAGCAGTACAGGTATGATGAAGGTTTTATAAAGACACAATTTACTTGGTTTTCCCCTAGCTGACAGCTAAACCCATCTTCCCTACTTCTGTCGACATTTACACAATACAGCAGAAAAAAACAGAGATCCGATTGTCTCAATTTTTTTTGATCCAATGTGGGCACCTGGATACGTTCGTTTCATCATCAGGCTCGACGATCTATCAGCAAGTATTAAATTTGACTGCGAGTGACTCCATTAGATAATATCCAGGTGACTTTGAGGATATCTTGACGCCAAGGACGATTTCAACGTCATGCCTTGAAAATGCATTCAGGGTCTTCAACAATTTTGTAGAAAGTATCCTTTTCTTCATCCTACACTCCTCAGTAGATGCATACACGTTTATAAGGCTGGTGTTACCATAAACAACCTTCCAATTGCATTGAAACCCAATCTCCATTTCAACTTATATCAATGTTTTATCACCGCTTTTTTATGGAAAACAACATTCGCTTGTTTAGTAAAAGTATGTTTTCATTGCATAGTTTCCGGGTGTCAATTATTAAAACTACATTAACTTTAATGCATTTAATTTTTTTTTCTATTTTCATTGGCTAAAACATTATCGTCCTGTTATCGATCGGCTAAAACCTACCACCGTCGATTCCAAAGACTCATTCATATTTAAATAACATAATTTGGTACTGAAAGTTCAAGAACAACCGTTAACAAGAGTATAATGCGCCCGGATGTACAACAACACGCAATAAATAATTCAAATTGATTATGTGTCAGAAATTCTATAGGTACATTTCATTCATTCGACACCGCGTGGCAGCACTGCTCTGCGTGTTGCAATAATTACCATCCACCTCCAACCCCATAACACACCTAACAATAGCACATTGCTGGAATGTCCTTCATCTGTCGGACACGAAACAAACCAATTGCCTATCATGTCAAACATGATAATGATAGTAATCTGTTTTAATTTTTTTTTTTAATTTATACTCTTTAATTAGTTACGAGAAACACTTAAACAAGGTACTTCTAATTTGGGCGGCCAAAGCCGCTACTTGGCACATCAGCAAATGCATGATCCTGTGTTTACCACCCATCCCATCGTTTGCCCCAGAGTCATGGAATTAATTGATTTCAAATATTTAACCCCAACCAAAGTTGCTTCATAAATTCGAATATTAATCCTGACATTAATTTACCTCATTTGCCTGGCATTTTTGTGGGAATTATGTTGGAGTAGGGACGAGTCCACCTTTAAAGCTCTTGTTGGGGCAGGAGGAGTAGGTAAGCTACTCTATACCTGATGGCATGCTGATTTGTGTTTGGGTTGAGGGGGAGGGTGGAATTGAATAATGCGCTCCAATCATACCCTTGTCAAAGTTGGAATAATCGGATGGAGTGGGGGTGTTGAGTGTGCACTTTAAAACCTCCAAGGATGTGGAGTTTTCAGCGAAAGTGTAGAGGGGAAACTTCAAGCCGCTTCAAATTTAATCCGTGTCAATGGTATAAAGGGTGATTTGGAAATGGTAATGGTTGCTTGTTCCAGAGAAGCCGTCATCAGCCATCGATTTCGATGGTTGGAAAAGAAGAAAGTATTTCCCTCCCCCAGAGACTTGGCTGAGAGGAAGACTGGTTATGATAGGATTTATTTAGATCGCATAAAATTACTGGAGCGTTAAAGACTGATGTGTCTTAAGTGGTACTGACGTGTTCGCGCCAAATGCGTGGCATACATTTTTATATGAGTTTTCATAAAAGTTGATTCCTAGAAGATGGTGCGCAATATTTTTATAAAGGATATTCCTTAATGCGATTAGAACATTATTAGACTCATGAAAGGAAGCATGAAAATAATTATGATGTGCAGGATTTGAAAACGTCAGGTGAAAACATATGGAATTATTAATTAGTCTGAGTGAGTGTGAAGCCAAAAGGACTTAGAAACTGCAAAATGAAGTCATATCCGGGTGCTTCCATTAGGGTCCGCTGAGTTTTCTTCATCAAAATAATGTCATTATGATCATCCCAACATCTTCGCTTTAAGTGAAAGGTGATAAGTAGCAGGAGAACTGGTAGAGAAAACCATAACCAAAGCGAAAATAACTGTTAAAAGTTACCACAACAAAATTGATTAAGAGCTCTGAGAAGCGTCAGGCTCAGGACAAAACACTTATTTATACTTAAACTGAGCCAAAAAAAAAAAAAACTTTTTACATATCGCTATTTCAGTTTTGTCTTTCCTATCCAAAGAAATCGGCAGAAATTCCAAAATTTCTTAATTCTAAACATTGTAGTTTTTTAAAGCCAAAGAATGTCAACCTGCAAACAATTTTCTCCTTAAATTCCTAGTTTTCAGAAAAAAAATCTTCTTTGTCAAAAACCAAAAACACATCTGACATCTGCTTACCAGCATTAAGCTGTCCCATAGTAGGGCACCACTATCAACTGAACCAACATTTTCCTGAATATTCAAATATCCTTGACCAAAATCTGATTAAACTAACCATAACGAGTGGTTAGAAAATTTAAACTTTTCTCTTCCTGATTCCAGAGTTCATCACTGGTATCCAAAAAAAAAAAACAGAATAAAAAACTAAAATGAGGGTAGAATACTCCTTTTTGCAAATATATACAAAGCTAAGTCTCCGCAGCTAAAAAGCATCATATTCTCAGCCATGAAAAGCTAAGAACTTTTGGAACAACTTTACTTCCTCTTTGCCCCCTAGTTTGTCTTAAAACTTTTATGTCTTTCTATTGGTGTTGTTTTTTTCCTTATTTTCAAAAAAAAAAAAATAAAAAAAAAAAATAAATGAGTTTTCCCAGACACAAATTTAACTTCAAACAAGCTGCTGGTCCAAATGAAAAACAACCCTAAAACTCTCATATCAGCTAAAAACCAAGAAGCAGAAGTTGAAGTTGGCTTTATCGTCCTGAAAAGTTCGGACAATAGTTGCGTTTCAGCAGCCATTCTTCCTGCATGACATTTCATTCCTTTCCACCCACCATACCTTACTATGCCTTAAGAAAATCTTCCTTTACTTTGCTCTCCATGCATCCAGTTAATTCCAACACTCACATAAACCTTATATGTATAAAGGATGTATATAACCTTATACGCTATCAAGACCAAAGACGGTATAATCCTCTTTGATAAGTCTTTGAGAAGAAACCTGCGGTATAATGGCAAAGATGAGTCGATGGAACCAAAAGAAAACCTCAAGGTGGGTAAAGCTACGTGGACATAAAGTCATAAGTTTTATTGCCAGCAATTTATCATTCAAACATAAGAGCAGGAATTCGGTTTTTGGTCCAAAGAGGTGCTTATAAACGTTTTTCGTTGGATGTCCTTAGATATGTGCGATCTGTGTGTTTGGTGGAGCATCAGGAGAAAGAGATATACCAATCTGGTCGCCCCTGCTGTTGTGGAATGGCAAAAGTTAAGGATAATTAAAGTTTTTTTTTTGTTGCCATGTGTTGTTGCACAGGGCTGGATTTACTTGCTGTGAATATTGAAGGCGAAAAGTTATTTTTTTCAAGTTTTTATCCCAGGTCATAGGGAAACCATATTTGAGAAATTTTGAGCTCCATAGAAACATCTATTCTTCCTTTATGAAACAAATGCTACAAGTGAAAATCTAAGCTAATTAACAAAATATTTTAATGGCTACAAATAAGTTTCAAATGCGGCAGTTAAAGCATTTTTAGGAGGGCGTGCAAGTGGCCGAACACTGTATGGTAAAAAAAACATCCCTACTAAATAAGTATACATTTTAAAAATGCTACTGTTGTTAAACTATACATGTAATGTATAATGTAGAGCACACTGGGCGGGCATTAGGAAGATAGGAAGCGGAAAGATAGGAGGTGTCGATTAACATTGGTTTTGAATGCTTGCAAATCAAAATGGCAAGGGAAAATCCCGCCGGGTAAACTATTCCAAATTCGTGTTGTTCGGCTAAAAAAAGAATCCCTATATTTAACGGTACGTCCGAAATTGGGCTCAAGGGTGAACTGATGAGCATTCCTTGCGAGGCAAGTATTACGGGAGAAACTTTTAAGGGGGGAATGCAAGTGGCTACTTCGAGTTAACATTTTTTTATAAAAGAAATTTGCTGGTTCGATGACTACTTTACAACTAACTCAAAGCACTCAGGTCAGGTAGGACATAATTAGGTTTGATTCTGGTCTTATCATGGGTTGGTTTATGTAAAGTCTGATCGTTTTCTATGGGCCTGTCTATACGGTGATTTTAAAGTGCACTCACGGGTGAGTTTGTGGACAAGAAGGGTGAAGTGGTGAAGGGTACAGATACTCATGAACCGAACTGAATTTTCTACGGGTAGTACAGTTCCATTTTTCATTTTGTTCCATAGTTCCATTTTGATATTGTTGTTATGTTGACATTTTCTCGTGGATGCGAAAGAGAGAACATTATTTTCATGATACTATTTGACTCTGTCTTGCAAAAAAATCTTAATTCTTATTATTCCCCGGCACTTCATCAGTGAATCAAAGCGACTAATTAAACAACATTTTTGGAAAGGATTCATTGTTAGTTGACAAAAAATATATATTAAATCAATCAAATAAGACATTATACAAAACCTGCCTCAATTGAAACTCAATTTACTTTAAATTTTTTTTCTAAAACAGAATTTTATTTTGTCAACAAGAGTCACTGATTACGTCACAATACGGAGAGGCGTTATCTGGTTTTGTTGTATGATTATTCTTTTCTGTCAAAAAGAAATGGTTCAATTCTGGCATTCCCCTAAACAAAATGAAAAAGTGGAATGTGATGTGCACCCACCATAATATGGACACAGCTGTTGTGCCGTGAGTGCACTCAAAAATCACCGTATGGAAAGGGACTATGGATCTTTCTCGTTGTACGCGTATCCGTAGTGTCGTTCGTTCGTCTAGTCGCGTACGCTTTATATATTTAACGCCGTTTTTCTGTCTAAAGGGTAAGTTAACTTATGTAATTGCAAGAATTGTGCTGATGTTTTATTATCATTCCCACCGGAATAGATAAGCACACAGGCCTGATTTTTTACGTTTTGTTTTGATCATGGAGAAAGACGTTGAGATAGCTCTCTAGCGCTCGTCGTTTACAGTAATCGTTTTGCCGCTGGGTTTTTGATAAAAATAAGGCCCGATGACGAGGTCTTCAGCATAAATACAATACGATACAGAAACTTTGATTGGGATTTAGATTTAGATAAGATTAAATAATTTTATTTTCAGATTTTTTTTTTAAAGTTTGGTTATCATTTCATTTAAATTACATTGAATGACAATAACTTTTTAAGTTGGCTGTCAGGTTTGTTAACTATCGTAAATTTATTGAAACTTAGCGATGGAATTATATTTTTATGAAAATTCATTTATATAAGATTTCGATATCTAAGAGCGTTTCTTAAAAAATAGTTGGGTGTAATTTTGTCTGTTGAGAATTTTGAAGTTTTCGCTTATAAGGAACTGTCTCCCATAATGTCCGGATACAAGGGCACACTTCTACAAAGTGGTATGTATTTTCAGTAGCATCAAGGTTGCAGATCGTAAATATGCCTACCGAGTCTCCTCTAAATGCCCTGGCATTGAGATTGAGCTATCCGCACCTAGACTTTAACACTATACTTTTCATCTTGCGTGAGTAACTGTCTTCGAAGAAGTTCGGTACTTCGGCATATCTAGGTTACAATACTCGTGTGATTATTAATTGGCCCAGAAAATCTGTTTTCTCATAATGAGAACCGAAGGTATTCTCGGTAATCTGTTCTCGGAGAGGGTGCTTACTCTTTGAATGTATTTGAAATGAATTGTGAGTGTTTCAAGGTAGGCTTTTGGAAGTATTGTTTCTAAGTTGAGCACGTAATTTGGTGTATTACTTGGTAGGGAAAAACATCTTTTAATGAAAAACCTTGCAATTTTTCGACTTCGTCATGTTTAGAATAACCCCGAACTTAGGCACAATAGTTCATTACAGATTTTTAAGCAGCTTCATATATCTTATACTTGGCTGAGTGCTGTATATTTTTGTTTTTCATAAAGTTCGACCAGGTGGCATTAATTGAGTTTTTAGACATTGCAAGTCTTTGCGTAAGATGTTATGTCCACGACATATTGTAAGTAAGTGCAACTCCTAGGTACTTGCATTTATTGGATATTTTGATTTCATCATTTTTAAAAGTCCATTTTCTTCGGCTGCACGGCGTCCACCGTTTCGAAAAATCACTAATTCTGACTTTCCTAAATTTACAAGCAGATTCCATTTTGTGCAATAATTTGCGAAGCTATTTATCATTGTTTTCAAGGAAGATGGATTTTCAGAGAGTAGAACAATATCGTCTGCATAAAGTAAGACTTTTACTGATACATCTTCAAAATTTACTCGGAGTCGACGTCATTCAAGAACAGGATAAACAACAGAGCGCTGAGAAGGCATCCCTGTTTTACACCTCCATTGAAAAGTCGCTAATGTGTGTTCCATTCCATACTGTTGCAGTGTTGTTTTGATATAGAGCCTTTAGGATGGAGAGCATATTTGCAGATATTCCCATAAGCTTCAGTTTGTTGCAACACTGCATTTCTGTTTATATTGTCCAAGGCAGCTTTTAAATCTATGAAAAACGCATAAAGTTTATTTCTTTGATTTAGTTGTAATTATGTAAGGCATGAAAGATTGAATATTTGGTCGACCCATCGATTGAGTCGACTCAAAAGGACAGTTGTGAACAGCTTGTATATAGTATCCATAAAGGACAGATCGCGTTAGTTTACTACATCATTGGGGTTCCCTTTCTTAAAAAGAGGAAACATTATTGACTTTTTAAAAGAGTCTCTAATCGTTTCTGTATTAAATATGTCACAAAACAGTCAATGAACCTCTTTGATTAAGCTAGGTGAAGCATGGGCCTCGCCTCTCATGATGATCTTCGATGAAAAGTTGACTTCCTCTAGGTCGAGATTCAGGATGGCTTGAGCATATGTTACTTGCGCTTGTCGGCCAATGGCTAGCAGTTAATGCACTGTCTGCCGTTTGTAAGGGAGCATCTTCAAGTCTTTCACCAAAATTATCTGCAAAGACCACCGATTATGATGCCCAATTGCATGGCGAGTCGTAATCTGGTGGATTCTCCGGGGTTCTCTGTGACATCTTCAGCCACAGCCATGATATTCTCAGTAGAACGACAGCTACGGGGTCGGCTAGACCTTACAGCATCTAGTGTTGTCCCATACTCTTCTTTTGTTTACTTCACAAATTTCAAAGCAGAACTGACATTGGCCGCCATTTGCAAGAATTAAAGCATCTTTTGTGTAACTAGATCTCCTTACAACGCCAGTTTTCACCAATTTCATACTTTGTGTAATGACGTATCATAGAAAAAATCAGCGTGTAACATATTCTTTTGGCCAGGCCTTTAAAATCATAAATCCGGCCCTGGATATGAACATAACCAACCCACAGTTTCATCGTTTGCGGCTTACGAATGTAATCCCTTTGTCTCACTGATTTAATATGATTTCCGATCTTTTGTTATAGTTTCATTGTTTCCTACACATTTTGCCCGCACCACATCCTACAGAAAAAACTTGGCGAAGTTTTCCTTTTTTTGGTCCTCCTTCGTCCTTGTTCATTCCATTGAACCGCATTTTAATCTAGAAAATGTATCTGGTCACACATATCTCAAAAGCCATAGAAGAGGGTGACCTTTATAGTCTCGCATGGTATACGCAAGATGAATCCAAGCGAAAAAAGTCAACTCCCCCCTCCACCCATCACAAGGAGGAGGAGGAGAAATCGACAAAAACTTCAAGAAATACCACAACATAAGACAACACTCAACCAGGATTTTCGTCCAAAGATAAATTAAACTAGAACCATGAGATGGAAATATATGTCCACATTATAAGGATAACTTTTCGATTCACCTGATGAGTTTTCAGCCGACCATAGGAGAGGCTAAAGGCTTTCCATAGACGCTGCACAATCCAATTTGAGCGGAACTAATGCGCAATCACTGCAAATCCGAATGTGTGCAACACTTCTGTGGAACAGAAACAGTGCCACTTTAAAAGAAGTCACTTAGTCTAAAATTGTTGGGGGAGGTGATGCTGGCGGCCACAGCGATTTGGTGTAGTGTGGTTGCACCAGGGTTTGAAGTAGATGATGAGGCAAGAATATGTCCAACTTGCAATGCATTGTGGAACATTTTCAAACGCTCGAAAGAACGCACTCTGCGAAGGCGAATTGGTAGACCAGAAATGTCCTTTTATATAGAGCGGAACTGAGTGCTGGTTGCCATGGCCGCCATTCCATGGCAGATAGACGAGAATGCATTATTTGAAATTCTGCATTCTGCGGTGGCGGTTCTTGAAATCCTTATGGTTTGAGTTTGGGCAATGTCAGAGCGAAAGGATTGCGATTTTCATCAGGATGAAGGTAGTCTGTCAGCAGAGTTGTTGGGTTGCTTGTGTTGCATAATGTACCAGCAATATGGATGGCGTTTTAATGGTTTAATAAATAATGGAACTCTTCAACCAGCTAAAAGGATTCCAGATAAACTTAATTTGAGTTTTCGTTTTCGTGCAGAGTGCGTTTCACTTGATTAGCAGCATACGCATTGAAACATCCAAGGGTTGGTTGGTGTTTTAATAATTTTCTTTAGATGTGTGTGTGTGTGTTGGTATTTTAAGTGATGTGCTCATCTGTTTGGCTTATGGGTAGTGTAAAATAATTCTGCGGAACGAGATTTAATTTTCGAATTTTTTTACGAAATTTTGATTTTGAGTTGTTTTATAAATTTAGGCAAGTTTGTATTTTGAATTTTTTTTTGGCAGGATTGTTTATATTTGGCCATTCAAAACCTTCGTAACTGTAACCAAATAGGCAAGCATGTTCGATTTTATAACCGAGTTAGATCCTTTAATTTGCTGACGAAGGACGGTTGCAATTTTATCGGCACTACGATCAACCTATTGTATGTATTACTGTTTCGGAAGCATTTAGAAATTAATATTTAAACTCAAATTAATTCACTAGACTGCGAATTGCTGGTCTATTCAGACAAGAATTACGACAAAATTGGCGATAACGCCGTTATTGATACGGATCTGTTACAAATACAATACAAACACGTTGACATGAGCACTCTAGCGTAGCCATTTCCCTGACGCGATGGCTACTTTGCGAAGCTTGGTCTGCTGCTTCCATTGTCAGGGCAAATGCTAAAGCCTCAGCGAGCGTTTTCTTACCTGCCATTCTCACAGCCATTTGTAGTTTTCCATCTGCAATGGCATTAGTGAACGCATCGGTTGCCAGTTCGTTTATGATTTCCCTGCTGGTATTGGGATAAGACAAATCTGCCAAGCGTTCGATGTCAGCTTGCAATTGTTGTAGCGTTTCACCTCTTTTCTGGACCCTTCGGCGCAACTGGACTCGGTAAACTTGCTGCATGTGGTCGTCGCCAAACCTCATCTCGATTGCCTTGACCATGGCATCATAATCATGATGTTTGTCTTCAGGAATGGTCTGCAGCAATTCGGCAGCTGTTCCTCTGAGCGCAAGCGTAAGAGCAATTGATTTGTTTTCGTTGTCCCAGTTGTTCGTCAAGGCGGCAGCTTCAAACTGCCTCTTATAAATTGGCCATGATGTTTGACCATCGAAGACAGGGGGCTGCATTTCCTTTCTTGGTGGACCGTCGCTCGAATATTCCCGAACCTTCTGCTTTTTCAGAGAATCAACCTCCTTAGCCAGGTGTTCGTACTGTTGTTCTACACTTTCTAATTGCTTTCCGAACTTTTTTTCTAAGCTTTCTATTTTGGCTTAAAATTTCTGATCTACTATTTGGAGTCTTTCGCTTAGTTGATTCTGGAGAGTTTCTAATGAATTCTTTTGTTCGTCGAATTTACTTTCGAGAACGTTCCTTTGGTCTTCGAGAACGTTCCTTTGTTCGCTTAGTTGTTGCTGGAGAATTTCCAACGAATTCTTCTGCTCATTCTTTTGTTCGTCGAATTTACTTTCGAGAACGTTCTTTTGTTCTTCGAGAACGTTCCTTTGTTCGCTTAGCTGTTGCTGGAGTATTTCCAACGAATTCTTCTGCTCATTCTTTTGTTCGTCGAATTTCGACAGAAGCAACTTCATGAAAGCAGGCATTTCATCGGCTGTACTTACTGTGCATTCTCTCCCTTGTTCTTCAACATCGAACAAAATGGTATCGGGGTCTCCACCATCCTGAGTGATAGCATTCTGAAGTCGGAGCAATAGTTTCTTTTTCAGCCCCGAAGTCTGAAGATTTCGTTTTCCTAATTCTTCTTTCAACTCAGCTGTTGTCAATTGTTCTAATTTGCGACCCATTTTATGTAACTGAAACACTATTTTCGCAACACAGTCAGTTTTATTTTAATGTCTCTTCTAGAAAGATCTTTTTCCAACACTATTTTTAACAAAAATACTCGCTATTCACAGTTTTATAGCACAATCAGTTTAATAGTTTCTGGAAAATTCCACTTTCACAATTAAATGAGTCACCGAAACTGTTTTACAAAATGTCACTATGGAATTTTCTAGCACTTTACTGAGTTTTATCCCACTTCTGACACCAATGTGATATTTTTGCCTGGAGTTCGACAAATAAAACTCAATCAAAATTCCAAATTAATACAACAAATCCCTTTATTTTATTCAACACAACGTCTTTCAGTTTAAATAACACCAATTTAACTTATTCCACTTATTCACAATTCATATACGTTTTTATCATTCAACACTTTTTATTTAATCTCAATTCAATCACTTTTTATTAACGCTTCCAGTTGTTAACAATTCCACTTTCGAAAATAAACTGAACTTTCAATGCAATCTACTCTTGTATTTATACAAGTTTACAAGCTTCTGGAAGCTTCTGTCTTCTGGCACAATCTAAGCTTTCGGTACTAATTCGAGTCTCGAATTAGTACTTCAAGTTCGATTTAGTACTCAGTTAAAACATATTGTAAATATGTAGCATACTTTTAGGCGCATGGTCGTTGTACACAATGAATGTTGGTTGTTGTACACAATGAATCCAACAGATGGCGTTAATTTACAAAATGTGTCCTCCGAATATCTAAACTTGTTGCCACATCACAGTATGTATTACTGTTTCGGAAGCATTTAGAAATTAATATTTAAACTCAAATTAATTCACTAGACTGCGAATTGCTGGTCTATTCAGACAAGAATTACGACAAAATTGGCGATAACGCTCTTAATGTTTGCCGTTATTGATACGGATCTGTTACAAATATTTTAAAGCCTATCTCTCATCGAAATGCATTATGATAAAGACAGCCATGTTAAAGATATAAATCTGAAGATTTTATGCATTACGAAGCATAGACTCGTAAATGGATTAGGAAAGACAAGTGGTTTTACCAAAAAAAAAAATTTTTGTGACAAAGTTTGATATGCTGGTTTACATTTTGATCAATTCGCTGTACCAATGCCAAGTTGATTATCTTAATCTTGCTCTTATTCTTCTTAAGGAGCCTCTGCATATTGTTTTCTTTTTCTTCTTCTTTAGCTGACGAATGTTACAATCTCTACTTTAATCGCAACTTTATTGCTTTACTGCTTCGCCTCAAGTCACCACCTTCCCGTGAGATCGGCTAGGTTGCACTCAACCTTTGGATTGTTGAGGCCAAAAAAATGTAGGATTTCCAAATAATTTCAAAATGAAAACTTAGGGGTTTATTTTGATAAAAAAATTAAGACACTTTATTTATAATCTCTAGCGAGCGAATGATCTTTACTAGATGAGTTTGAAGACTGAAACTGAACTCGTAAATAAAAATCATAATTCTCTTGAGAGCGAAACTGGTTGATTGAACATGAAAGGGACGCTTTTTCCCTTCCCTTGTTATTCGTTGTTCTTTTCGTATAAGTTCTCATTATCAGTATTCAGTTTTCAGTACCGTCGTATCGGTAGATTTAGTCTCTTGTCTCTTCACGTGGCTGTTTTTAATGAAGGCAAATACAAAGATTAAATTTATTTTTAAAAGGCAAATACGATTCTGCCATCCTGCTCGGCGATCCGCTTTTAATATTCTTTTTATAAAGCAATTTATGCATTCGTAAAAAAATTACATTACGATCAGAAAAGCCTAAAAAAGTGATCGACAAAAAATTTGTCTGTCTGTTTATCTGGGCTATTCTGTCTATCCGTCGAGCTGCAGCCTAAACGTCTTAAGCGATTACCATCAAATTTAGTATGTGTGATTCTTTTGGCATTCCTCATAGGGTAAATTGAAATTTTATTTGTAGGCCTAAAAAAAATAATGGTACCTGCCATATAACGGTTAAGGAAAAGCTTATTTTTCTAAAACAGGTTCCAAAGATTTCGATAAAAAAAATTTTGAGAATTTTTTTTTCGTACTAGCTATCATTTAATCAGAGCCAAATTCACGGGAAAAGTCTATGTATCTGTCTATCTTGAAACTGTCGTCAAAAGTCAAAAGTAGTAGAAGGTGTACTGAGGCGTTAGATGTGCCAATTTTATATCGTTTCGTATTACAAAATCTATAAACAAATATAAATCGCATGCATTAGCACTTCTAGCTTTTTTTACCGTTTTGCAAGCGACAGTGGTGGTCATAAAGATAATATGACGCATGCTCCGCGCACAATAGCCCAGTCCCAAACTTCCCATAATTTAAAAAGGATCACCTATTCCCAATCTCTACTTCTTAACACTAAGATTACACTAAGCTTAGTAAGAAATTGCCACAAAAGAACGAGAATAACAAACAAAAAAATAAACAAAAATACGCCGCTCAATTAATCTTTGTAACTTCCATTCCAACCGTTCATCCTAATCTGCAGCACTCTTAGATGCTTAATTATCAAAAACGAACGACTTTGCGCCACACGTACCACATTATACCTAACCTAACATCACCCTCAATCTATATCCTCGCTAAGCCTGAAAAACATGCATTTAATTTCACACACCATAATGCTAGAGTGTATCTTCTTTTTCGTCCTCATTTTCCGTTGAATTGTACGAACCATTTCCACAACCGCCCGGCCCAAAACACCCAGTGACGACATCCTTCTATCCTCACATCATCCTGATCCTGATGGTTTTGTTACATTTTCCCATAAACACATTACATTTGGTGAATTGTAATAATGAAAATCCCAACTGGATGTGAATTTGAAAATACACTTTCGCGCCAAAAGCATTGAACCGCTATCTTTCCCTACTGGGTTACGGCAACGGCAACGATGGCGGGCGCCACGCCGCCATGAAACGAGCAGCAGTTTAAATTGAGTGGGTTGGGATTATTGTACCCATTTGGCTGCGATTCCATTTCTCGCATTATCCTTGGCAAAAAGGTCCTTATCCCCCACCAACCCGTCTTTGCTCCAGAAGAGCTTCGAAAGAAAGGTGGCGCGACGGGTGCTTATTTACGCAATTCGATGATTTTGGGGGCAGAGCTTATGCTTAAGCCATCTGCTCCTTTACACCGTTACATTGATGGCAAGTGTAGGGGGAGGATATAACATCGATATATTATAATGTGCTGCGTGTCCTGTGTGTAAATGCGCTTTAAGTACCCAATTTCATCTTCGTGCCCTGATCCTAATGCCTTGAAGTGATTGCTGGAACGAAGTCGAAAAAAAAAACGTTTTCCTTTCTCCCCTTTTTCCCATTGTGCCGGGTGGGACTTAATTTAGTTTCCCTTTTGTCCTTCATCCCATATAAATCGTTATCTAATCGAATATCTTAAAAATGATTGTTGTAACACAGGAAGAACTACGACGACGTGTAGGAACTCCAGTCCGGGCAATCGAATGAAATATGTTCCTTTAGGTGGGTCAGGCTTCGTCCCGAATCTAATGATAATCGACCTTATAAAATATACGGATTCTTGTTTCTTTTTTTTCTAATTCAAGGATCCCTCTGCGTCATCAATATTACTACGTACAACTTGTCTGCGCCTATATTTAATGGCATCAAAAAACGGTCGGAGGTCTTATTTTATTTAAGGTTTTATGCCTTTTTTTCGTTTCCCGATGGAAGAGCAAATATTGTTTTATGGAAATTTATTATGTATTTCGAAATATGTATTCTGGTTCTGCAAGATGTCGCAGAGCTTTAAAGTCAATAAAAATAAATAAATTGCCCGAACGCAAGTGTCATTCCAGGACGATTCCGTACCCTTTTTTTGGGTTATGTTTTTTTTTTGAAATAAAAAAAAATTACGTTTAAAAATGCCATAAATTCTAAGGTTTACTGATTACTAAATCATTTAGCAGGAAAAATAGCATTTCGTGATCGGGGAAAAAACAGGATGTAGCTACTATAAGGAGGGTGGACCTATAGGGAGGAGGGATACTCAATTTAGATTGATGGATGTTTATATAGAATGCCGAGAGTGCTTCAATAGTAAAATTATTAATAAAATCAAGAGAAATGGTTGTTTGGCACGATAACGGTATGTTAATGGTATTGGAATATCCTGTTTGTTGAATGAATAGAAAGATATGAATCCAAATGCTTTTACTTGTTTTGTTTTTTTGCATCACAACTATTAAACTTTATTTTTTAGAAAAAGATCAATTAAAACCCTTTAATTATCCTTAGGGCGGATGGCTTTGAGAAGGAGTATTCCATATCCGCCGCTTAGGTTCATAACAACAAACAAAAAACCTACATTCGTGCGGACTTTACAGACAAAAAAGGCAGCCTGCGAGAAAAGCATTTTCTGTGAAATGGAAAGAAATAGAGAGCGATGTCCGCACCAAGCCCGGAATTTCTACTAATCCGACAGAAACAGGAACAAAAGTCTGGAATTTAATATTCTAATACAGGGTGCGGCAAAAATACCGATCTATTTTCTGCGGCGCACTATTCAGCGACAGGACGTCCGAGGGTGGTGGGGGTAGACTCGTTGGAACGCCTACACGACGCCATTATCAGTAGTCATGGAGCAGTGGTCGCATGAGCAACGCGCGTTTGTTACCAAGGCGTATTTTAAAAGTGGTGATTCAATCATTGCTACTCAGCGGCAGTTCCGTGCATTCTTTCTTTCGTAAGCCCGCCCGTAAACAAGCTGCTGCTTTGAACATGTTTGAATTTTGCGCTTCGATCTAAATTTTCACCCATACAAGTTGGCTATTGTTTAACAATTAAAGCCCACTGACCACGCAAAGCGACAGAGATTTGCTGAACAAATGATTGATTTAAATGCCGATGAAGAAATTTTAATGTTTAGTGAGGAGGCGCATTTCCATCTGGACGGATTCGTTAACAAACAGAACTTTCGCTATTGGTCGTCTACAAATCCCGAACAGTTACATGAACGTCCTTTACATAGCCACAAGGTAACAGTGTGGTGTGGTAGAAATGTTAAGTAAAGTGTTTGACAGTTTTAGAGCAAGACTGGAAGAGTGGTTGATCAAAGAGGGACACCTGACAGTTTTGGAGCAAGACTGGAAGAGTGGTTGATCAAAGAGGGACACCATTTGAAGGACGTGATCTTCAAAACATAAACTGATGGATTTTGCTACCCATATTTAAGTTTTTGTTAATGGCAATCAATAACAGTCTGTAATATCTAATAAAACACATTGTAACACTGTTATTCTTTTACTTATTCGTAATTTAAATTAGATCGGTTTTTTTGCCTCACCCTGTATATATACCATCTTTTTAAAGACTGTTAAGCCGCTTTAAAGCCATAAGAGAATTCGGCAACCCAACTAAATTGTCATGACCTTGTAGGCCGTACATTACCAATATTACAAGCCAAGTAAAAGAAGCCGGTTTGCTGTCCAGACCAATCAGCATCTTTAAAAGACTTCGAAAAAGGAATTGTTTGGCTTATATTCTCTTCAACCTGGCATTGGAGAAAGAAATTCGTGTCTTTGGAGCGTCAACAAGATGGACTATCGTCACAAAGTACAGTTGTTGGGAAATGCAAGGGAGGTTGCAAGAATAGTTGTATATGTCGTGGATTTAATTTTTATTTTTGTTTCACTAGGTGTTTTATCTTTTTAAAATGAAAAATGTGTCTGTTTTTGTGTTTTAATGTAAAATTTGTTTAATAATTTTGATCTCTTGTGTAATAAATGTATAATGAATGTGTAACTGTACAATGTTATTTTATGTAATGAAATTTATGGATGACAAATACTATGCAACTGCACTGTTTCATTTCTAATACAGAAATTACTGAATTCTAACAAGGTAACAAGTTATATTTTAATTACTGTAAAAATTACATGTTATGTTGAGTGAAAATTAATTGATTGCAAATGAGATAACGAGAAAGTTTGATAAGAAATGCAAAGTCAAATGTTATGTTATAAAACATAGGGTGATACTGGCTATGTTTGATTTATGAACAAAAAAGTTTTCTGAACAACAGTATAAGTAAATAAGACTCTTACATTCGGATCGAGCAGCCAGCATAAAATCTGCCGCCTCATATTGATGAAAAGGAAATCAAGCGAATAGTGGGAGCGTTTGCGAGAAGTGTGGGTCCATCAATCAGGGTAGTGGAGCATAAATTTGAAGTACCATCGATCAAAAGTAGCAGCTGATTATACAATGGAGGAAGTAATACTCCGCCGCGGCGGTTACTAAGATCCAAGCTTGTTTGAACGAAGAGGAACAACCAGCTCGGAAAGTCTCTTGCATTTCCTTTTATCTAAGAAAGCAACTTCGCAAAGCAAGCTTACGTTGGAAAGATGGCGTAGACTTATGCTTGAAGCCTTCGGGTGGTAAGCTGGATGGCGTCAGCCAGCAATCGGATATTTTTTTTTTTTTTTTTTTATAATTATCACGCGCACAAGGGATTATGTGTTTCCCTTTTAATGTAGAACACACTGCGCGGGAATTACGAAGATAGGGAGGGGAGAGATAGGAGGTGCCGATTAACATTGGTTTTGAATGTTAGCAGATCAAAATGGCAAGGGAAAATCCCGACGGGTAAACTATTCCAAATTCGTGTTGTTCGGCTAAAAAAAGAATCCCTATATTTCACGGTACGTCCGAAATTGGGCTCCAGGGTGAACTGATGAGCATTCCTTGCGAGACGAGTATTACGGGAGAAACTTTTAAGGGGAGGAATGCAACTGGCTACTTCGAGTGAACATTTTTTGTAAAAAGAAACTATAAAATAAGGAAAGACATGAAACATTGCGTCGGTGTTCAAGTGGGACAATTGTTTCAGCGGCAATTCTATTTCCCATCAATCTTAACGCTCGATTTTGTATTCTATCAAGCAGGTGAAGCGATGTTTGCGAAGCACCTGCCCAGAGGTGGGAGTTAAACTCGAGTTTAGGGCGTATAAACGCTTTATAAATTGTAGCCAGATCAGATGGGGAAAAATACTTCTTATCATTCTTTAGCATTCTTAGCGATCTCAACGTCGTTCCAACGGAGGTCGTCTCTGACACACATACCGAGTACTGAGAGCTTTTCGGTTTCTTCGATGTAAGTGCCAATCATGGACAATGACATTGGGGGTATGCAGCATTGAGTTTTCCTAACATTAAACTCCACACGATTCCTATTACCCCATTTGACAATGCTGAATAAATCGGAGTTTAATGAGCTTGACATACGGTACCGTTGCAATTGTACGTCCGAAGGCGAAGGACGTGAATTATCGAACGAATATGAAAAGCTGAGGGTAGAGTCGTCAGCAAAACAGTTAAGTGGATTAGAAGTAACAGACAGAAGATCGTTTATAAAAATCAAGAAAAGAGTCGGAGACAGAACAGAGCCCTGGGGCACACCAGCATATATTTTGTGCGAATCAGACTTGAATCCGTCCCATACAACTTGTATTGAACGGTCCAGAAGATAGCTTCTAATCCAACGAACAAGTGTATCATCGATCCCAAAAGCACGCATTTTCGATAAAAGAGCTTCATGCCAAACTCTGTCAAATGCCCTGGAGATATCAAGAGCAATAATCTTACTTTCACCAAAGCGATGTAAAGATTTGTTCCACTGTTCGGTGAGATATGCCATCAGATCACCAGTGGAACGGTTGCTGCGGAAGCCGTACTGACGGTCATGGAGAAGCTTTCGATCTTCGAGATATTCCTTAAGCTGACGGTTAATCAGTGTGTCCATGACCTTAGAGAGAAGGGATGTCAGTGCTATGGGTCGGTAGGAGGAGGCGGAGGATGGGTCACCTTTCTTAAGGACAGGCTGGACAAATGCTGTTTTCCATCTTCTAGGAAAGATTCCAGAAGAGTAGGAGCGATGGAAAAGCTTACGCAGTGGCTTTGCCAGTGTGGAAGAACACTTCTTCAGAAGAATCGGGGGTATACCATCCGGGCCAGCGCATTTGTGTGTATCGAGATCTTTGAGAACTCTTGCTACTGTACGAGTGCGGAAAAAAATCTGTCCCATGGAAAAATTTACATTCTCAAGTACAGGAGGGGCAACGTTGCTATGCGGCAGCGTGGAGCTAGCAGCGAAATGGGCGGCGAGCAAGTTTGCCTTCTCTGAAGAGTAAACAATTGGTTTGTTATTGTCGATGAGCGTTGGAACCGAAGGTGTCGAGGAGTTTTTTATATTTTTTACAAATGACCAAAAATTTTTACTGCCTTTGGGACACTGCAGAATTTTTTGCCGTAATTTTTGGTCATGCAAAAGTTTGGTTCTTTCAATAACGGAGTTGCATGAGTTCCTTGCTTGTTTGTGCTTTTTCCGATTTTCCTCTGTAGGGTTGGCTTTGTAAGATCGGAAACTTACTTCTTTGAGCCCGATAGCTTCTTCACACTCAGAATTAAACCAAGACTTTTCTTTAGGTTTGATGCTTTTTACTCTGTTAGGAATAAAAGCACGCATCAATAGTAGAATCACATTTGTGATCATTTCAGCACTGGCATCAATGTCACTATCGAGGAAGCATAGTGACCAGTTAAAGTTTCGGAAAAAGATATTCAGGCCATCCCAGTTGGCTTTCTCGTATTGCTAAACGGTCCTGGTGGGAAGTTTTTCTTTAACTGGATGGGTGGGGAATGAGAAATTAGCTGAAATGATACAATGGTCTGAAGTGCCAAACGGAGAAGTTACACTTATGGTATATTTATCAGGGTGAGAAGTAAAAAACAAGTCAAGAGTATGGGCGGCTTGCCCAGGCACATCCGGTATACGCGTTGGCACACCGATCAGTTGGGTAAGTTGATGTAACCCGGCAAAGAGCTCGACATACCTTCCTTCGGGTGTTGTCTGACCAGAATAGCGGAGCCAGTTGGAATTGTGTACATTGAAATCGCCCGCAATAACGATTTCAGTGCGAGGACAAAGGGAAACAATTTTCGAGATGGAATCAGACAGTGCATCAAACTCATTACAAGTCGAATTACTGTCAAGATTTGGACTCCTGTAAATAATACAATAATGAATGACATGCTTGCGGACAGTGAATTTGAGCCATAAGAAGTTAAAGTCCGTGTTGGAACATTGCCCATATTGGGGAAGGCTCTGGCAAGCAATATCATTCCTAACATAGACCACGAGACCATGATGGGAAAATAGTAATGGCACCAAGCTATACCCATGTTGAGCAAATTCTGATAAATCAGTATTTACTCCAACCTGGGTTTCACTTAATGCCAAAACAGCTGGCCTGTGTTGAACAGTGTAGACGTACACGTGAAAGAAATTCTTTCTTAAACCACGAACATTTGAATACACGACACAAAAATCACTTACCATTTAAAAATACTTACATACAAAAACACAACTCTGATTAAGTCGAACTGTGCAGTGAAAATCCAAATTAACTTCTGTAAAAATCAAACTGTCTTAGGTGTTATGCCCAAAAGACAGCCTGTTTACAAAAAATCAATCTAAACATTCAGCACAATAGGACAAATTCAGATGCCCTTATCTATTTACCGCAAGCATTGTATGGTCATATGATGCCTACAGTAGATAAGAAAGAGGCAGTTAAGCACAAAGGTCTTGGGACATATTAGAGGATAATTTGTTATGCGAATGCGTTTTATTTATTTTTTTTTCTTCCTCAGCGCGAGTGGGTATCTTTAACATTCATCCTACGACGCGAGTGAATATTATTTTTTTTTTTACAGCACACGCGAGGGGTTTTTTTTCCAATTTCTCTAACGAGTGTGTTTTTTTTTTTTTTAAAAGCACTCGCGATAACAACGCGCAATAATTATTTTTTTGACTTTTGATTAATTATTTGTGCGCGAGTTAAAGTTGGAAGCTCCGCGACAAATAAAAAAAAACAATTTTCTTTCTTAAGAACAGCTCAGTGCTGCGTTTATTAACAAACTCAGAACTTATTCTATAAAATTACAGTTTTTATAATGGTTTATTGATGACTAAGCATTAAAGTTATTATTTAAAAGAGAAATATGGAAGTGAATTGAAATTGGATCGTTAATAATAAAATGTGGGAAAATGCTGATGACTGTTATGTTGGTTGTTTAATAAAATGTGGGAAAATGCTGAAGGCTGCTATGTTGATAGTTGGTGCCAATGACCGGCGATGAGGCATGTGTAAGGTGAGGTATGTAACTCTTCCCCCCCTGGAGAGAGCTACGGTCAAAAAGGCTGTATGCTTCTTTTGCCGGAGCTAGCATCAAGTTTATTGCTGGGGCATGTTGACTGTTGTTGCCGAGTGCTGATGTTGAGGGTTTGTTAACCCTTTTATATAGTTGTATGAGGTGTATTATGATGACGAGTCCGATTAACGTCGATATTGTCGAGATGATGGTATAGTTCAGGATTATGTGTTTGTGGGTGCGTCTTTCCAGATAACGTATTGCTTCTTTATTTTCGAAGTGGAAGTTTTGTAGTGATTGGAGGTTGATTGTTTGGATCGAAGATATATTCGATTGGCTGATTGAAGTGGGATAGATGTGGACGTCTTCAATATAAACTCGGTTCGTGCTTTCATATGTCACTTGGTTGACAGTAACACTGCAGTTCGAGAAGTGAATAATGAATGTACCCTTCAGGTTTTGGATTTTGGGACCACAGGTTGATGTAATATTTGTCTTTCTAAGGTTTTACATTTTGCCGGTTTGTTTTCCATTAAATTGGCAATGCAGCTTGTTTCCACGTTAGAAATTTGGCTTGTTCTTTCTTTACAGTAGAACGTCTTCTCTATTTGTTCACATTTCTTGTCAAAACATTGAATTTCATTTTGGTTAAGGATACAAAAGGGTTTAATTTGGAGTAATTTATTTTTTACTGGGATGGGTATTAAATGGAAAAAGGAAAATGATTCATTTTTTAAAGAGGGAATTTGTATATTAAATATTATATCTGAATGGTTATAGTAAGCCTGAAGCTCCAATAACTCGTATATGTTTTCGTTTGATTCAATGTCTACGGACTGATTTTTTAAGGAAGTGTAGATAAATGTTAATTCTTCAGGATTTAATATGTGTTTTGAAATGATATTTAATTTCGCAAGAATAATAGATTCCGCGATGTTGGACAAATGGTTGTTTAAAAGTTCTATATTGAAGTTTATTTGATTTAAATATTGAATATATCTAATTGAGTTTTCTTCTGACCTGATCCTGTTTCCCAATGACTTTTCGGTATTAATTAAATATTTTTCAATAATATTTTGTTGTATGTTTATGTGATTAGTTATATTGTCGAATCTTTTTATCATTTGTTTGTTAAGTCTAAACCGGTCGTCTTCCTGTGTCTCGATATCATTTTGTCTCTTGGATAGCTCTTCGATTTTTTTATTTATATCCAGAGCATCGTCAGCATCTAAATTTCCTGTTATACTCTTTATGACTGTACCTAAACCGTTAATAAGTCCTCTTTTTTTTCTGGAGCTAGGTGTAAGTGTTTTAAGTTTGTCTTGCAACTGTTCGAATTTTATTTTGATTACTTTCAGGGAGTCATTAAAGCCGTCTATTTTATTGAAAATTGCCAAAGAGTTGCCTATAGCGTTCACGTTTTCCTGGTATTTTTCTAATCTGATGATGTGGATTAGACTCCTGTATGTTTTAATTATTCTGCCCGTTCCTAGTTTCAAAGTTAGAAGGCCGTGATTGGTCGTCAAATCATGTACCTCGATTGTTTGTTCTGTCGTCATCGTTATTAGCAGGGTGAGGATTGTGAATCTGGAATTTACGTCTTCTTTTAATTTTTGATTTATGTAATTTTTGGTTATTAGTAGTAAGGATCGTTATTTCCCTATTGTTTTTGACTTTATGTTTACTGAATCTTGGGGTTAATTTATTCCTTCTATTTTCTTTTCTATAAATAAATGATCCTGTCTTTATGCTACATGGCCTTTCCCTATTATGGTTTAATTTAGTTAAATTTTTCTCTATCTGGTTTTTCGTTTTATTTTTAATTGATGGAAATAATTCTGCTTGAAAGTCGTTTAATCTATTGAGGTAGTCATGGACGTTATTATATTTTATATTCTTGAATTTGTAGGTTCTACCATAAAACAGTTCATAGGGTGTTAATTGTGTAGCGGAATGAATGGAGTTGTTATAGGTTATCATAGTTTCGTGGAGTATGTCATCGTGGTCTCTGTCTTTATGTTTCGTAAATATAATTCTGTATATTTCAGTTAGTGTAGAGTGAAGTCTTTCGACGGGAGAATTGCTACTTGATTGTTGTAGCGATGTTATATGTTGATTTATATTGTATTGACTGACGAAATCTTTGAACATAGAAGAAGTAAATTCTGCGCCTTGGTCTGTAATTATTTTGCTTGGAATGCCGTGTAGGCTCATGAAATGCAAAAGGGATTTTATTATTGTTAGACTATTTCTAGCTGGAACTGTGTATGCTGCTGCGAATTTGGAGAATTTGTCAATAACCGTGAGAACTTTTTGATTATTAATACTATAGATGTCAATATGTACAATATCTAAAGGTCTTTCTGGATTTTCTGGGATTCGAAATTCTATTTTTTGGGGTTTTCTGTCGTACTTAAGTGTTTGGCACACTTCGCAATTATTTATTATTTTGGAGATTTTACCTTTCATAAAGGGGAAAAAGAATTCACGCTTTAGATGCAAAAGTGTTTCATTTATGCCTCTATGGTTGTTATTCAGGTGGTAATCGTTAATCAGTTTATCTTGATCGTCGTTCTCGAGTACATCTTTTAATAATTCTGTACAGCGAATTATTTTGAATGCTTTGTTGTTTGAAAAGTAATTCGAGTAAACACTTTGGACGATTTTAAATGTGTCATCGTCGGTATAAATGGCGCAATATTTATTTGGGGGTACGTAGTTTTTGAAAATGGAAATAATATCGTTCTGTGAAAAATTTAGCTTCTCTAATGTTCGCCTCTGTTTATTTTTAAATGGCATTTGTAATTGTGTTGGTTTGTCTTTTATGTTTCTTTTCAGTATGAGTTGAATGCTGAATTCGTTCAAAGGACGTTCAGATATGTATATGTGGTCATTCATATTTTCAAGAGCAGAGTGGATTGTGGATCCACTAGAATTGGGGATTGTTTGGTCAACCTCGTTCATGTTTAATTCAATTTTCTCGTTCTGATTTTCGATTTTTATTCTGCTGAGTGCATCAGCGTTCAGATTTAATGTTCCTTTTTTATAAATGATTTCATAGTCGAACTCTTCTAATTTTAGTCGCCACCTAACGAGTTTAGAATTTGGATCTCTTAAATTCATCATCCATTGCAATGGTCTGTGATCGGTCACAATTTTGAATTTGTGACCAAACAGGTAGGGGCGGAAATATTTCGTTGCCCAAACAATGGCCAAAAGCTCTTTTTCAATGGTAGAGTATCTGCATTCTGTATCGGTTAGGGTTCTGCTAGCGTAACAGATTGGCTTGTCGCTACCAATGGTGCCTTGAGATAGGACTGCACCTATTGCATAGTTACTCGCATCCGTTGTTAGTATGAAGGGTCGAGAGAAATCGGGGTATTGAAGAATAGGGTCGTTAATCAAGAGATCTTTACACATCTCGAAGGCTGTGACGTATTTTTTGTCTAGCGTTATTGATTTCCCTTTCTTCAGGCATTCTGTAAGTGGTTTTGTCAGCCTCGCGAAGTCTTTAATGAACTTGCGGTAATATCCAAGGAGGCCTAGAAAAGATTTTATTTCTTTTTGGGTTCTTGGAATTGGAAAATTTTTGACAGCTTTTATCTTGTCAGGATTGGGTTTTACTCCGTCCCTGGAGATATTGTGTCCGAGAAATGCTGTTTCTTTGTGTAGGAACTCGGTTTTGTCTAGTTGTACTTTAAAATTAAATTTTTGCAATCTTAAGAAAACTTTCTTCAGGTTTTCAAGGTGTTCCTGTAGGGAGGTTGAGAAGATTACTATATCGTCTAAATATACTAGACAGACCTTGTCCACAAGACCACTTAGTACATGGTCCATCACACGTTGAAAGGTGGATGGAGCATTTTTGAGACCAAACGGCATTCGCACAAACTCGAAGTGACCTCCTTCGACTGTAAATGCCGTTTTAGGAACATCTTTTGGGTCCATCTCTATTTGGTGGAACCCGCTTGCTAAATCAAGTGTGGAGAAATACATGCATTTCCCCAACTTATCCAGAATCTCCGTTATATTCGGGAGTGGATATTTGTCGCTAATTGTTTTTTCATTTAGACGACGAAAATCAATAACAAGTCGCCACTTTTTTGGGGGTATGTCTTTTCCTTTTGGGACTACCCATACCGGGGAACTCCACGGTGAATGGCTTGGACGAATTATTCCTTGCCTGAGTAGCTCTTGTATCTGTTTTTGAACTTCCATTTTATGTACATATGGGTATCTGTATGATCGGGTATATATTGGAACATCGTCATTGGTTGGTATTTGATGTTTAACAGCGGTAGTGAAGGTAAGAGGTTGGTTTTTCTGAAAAAAAATATTTTCGAACTGTTTGCACAATTTAATTATTGATCTCTTTTCTTCAGCATTGAGATGGTTAAGCTTCAATGAATTTACTATTTCATTGTCGGGGACTTTGCTGTCTTCTGATTCTGAGTATGTTTCAGTTATATTAACTTCGCAGAACTCAGCATTTGAATATGGACAGACTTTCATGGGTTGTTCCAAGAAAATAGTTTGTTCTTTGTTTGAAGTATTAGTTACTTCAAGGATGCTATACCAATTCCGGGCGACATATATTCCTTCTGAAATGAAAACGCTTGGTTTAATTTCAGTTGGTCTTATGAAAATGTCACCATTTCGTATGCTTACGGGGAGTCTACAGATCATTTTTGTGTATGGGGGAATAATGTATTGCGATGATGTAGAATTTGGTTTAAAAAGCAGGGAAATACAAGAATTTTCTGTAATCAATTTCTGTTTTTCTAAGTCTATTTTTGCTTTAATTTGGGTCAAAATATCTAAGCCGATAAGACCATCAAAGTATCCATGAAATCTAAACACTAGGAATTTAAATGTACCCTGTGTTCGAAATTCTGAAAAAGAGGGGAATATTATCGCTCTATTAATTGTGTGTTCTTTAAAAATTGTTTTTATAACTGTATTATTAATGGGGATTTGAAATTGAGGGTCGGCAAACTCGGGATTGATGAAAGATGAAGACGCACCCGTATCTATTAAGAATCTGAGTGGCCTTCCAAATGGTGAAGAAATATTTATGTATGGTAAAATATTTCCGTGTTTATTGATGTTTATATATCCGATTGGCTCCCAGAGGCTGTTTCGTGAAAATTTTCAGTATCCTGTGAAAGGTTCATTTCGTGGAACGTTTCAAGGTCCTGTTGGTATTGTTCATTATAGTACCTGTCCAGATTTTGGTACGGGTTTTCGTTCTCAAAGTCCAGGCTGTCGGCGGGTTCATTTGGATACTCGTATTCAAAATGTATTGAAGTTCTTGGGTGCTCAATGTTGATGTTATGAAGTTCTCTAGGAGGACCTGTTTGTTTGAAAAAGTTGCTCGGTGTTCTGGTGTTTTGTAGACTTAAATTGTGTTGTGTTGAGGGTTGAAGTTTCGAGTAAGTGGTACTTGCTTCCATAGGTTCGGGTGGGGGTAACTGTTGTCTATTTGAGAATTGACCAGAACTGGGGTTGGTTTTAAAGGGTCTGTTGAAAAAGGGGTTTCCTTGTCTTGTCATAGGGTTTAAGTGGTTAAAAGGGATTTGTTGGTTTTGTCTTGCTTGTGGGTTGAAAAGGTTAGTAGAATTATGCATTTGTTGCCCAGGTCTGTAATGTGAGTTGAAGTTAAAAGAGTTTGGTGTTTGTGCATTTTTTCTCGGTTGACTGTTAAAAGGGTAATGTATTTGGTTTTGGTTTTGCTGAGGATTTCTATAAAAGACATCAAGTTGTGGGTTGAATTGGTGAATGGGGGAAACAAATTTCTTTTGTTGTTGCAAATATAACGATTCGTGTTTCATATAGAAAATATTTTGTTCTTTTGTGCAATAGCTAAAGGCTTCCGATAGGGTTGAAGGTTTCATAGCCCTCACTGTAGAACCAAGAGGTTCTCTAAGCCCTGTAAGAAAGGTATTTAAGCACATTTCCTGGTATAAACTATTCTTTGCGATTATAACGTTAATTTCTTTTTCATGTATCTGTATATGATTATTCATAGCTGCTTGTATTTCTATCACTTCGCTATAGAATTTTTCTAGAGTTTTGTTATTTTGTCTTAAATTGTGAAGGTCACGTATAAGGGACGTCTCGTTCCTTTTGTCTGAGTAGTGGTTTATAAGGTTCTCTTTAATAGAGGCCCAAGATAACGTAGTCCCATATACATTGAGGACTTCGTTGGCTGAACCAACAACTTTGTTTCTTATGGCTCGGAGTATGACTCTACATAAATTCGTGCCATCTATGCCTTTCAAAAGAGATAATACCTCCTCTACGTTTTTTATAAATTCGAAGAGAAGCCTAGGATTTCCATCAAAAGTTGGAATATCTTTTACTATCTCTGGAACTCTAAGTGAGTTCAAAAGGTCGACTGCTGCTGATGCAGCTGCAACTGATGTCGCATCAACTTCTTGATCGTTCGGCATTATAATTCTGTTTGTTTCACAACTACTTAAATTAATTTTACTATCTAAATAAGTTTCACTATTTAATTTAATGTTGTTATCTAAATGTTTGTTTGTATTTTCAGTCAAAGTTTCTTTTTCAGATTTTTCAATATTTAAATTTATTTTGTCAAAGTTAATTTCTTTACTTATTTCTATGCTTAAATTATTGGAGCTGTTTAGTTTTTTCTTTTGAATTGGATAGGGATTGTTTTTAATTTTTGGGATTTTAAACATGTGGGCATAGGATGAAACTCGTTATTTTGACTTACGTGACATAGAATTTCATGTTGTTCTTACACTGTTGAGACGTTTATCTTCAAGTTATTGCTGCTTCTGAGTAACAAGTTCCTTCCTTCCTTCCTTGATAAGTGTTTTTTTTTTTTTTTTGCACTGATGTGTATTGGTTTGACAATATTTGATTTGCTTTTAAACAAAAATTATCTTTTATTTCGTACACTGGCAATGTTTATTATTTCGATTTGCCTTCGAAAAATGATTTTATCCCTTGCACTGAACTGTGTTAGATTGACTATTTCTATTGTTCGCTTTGGTATAATTTCCGATAAACCTTCGAAACTTTTTACCGATCTTCCACGTTTGTATTTAAGTTCTTTTCCGAGTTAAATTTTCGATAAACCTTCGATATAATCTAAAACTCGTTCCGTACGACTGCGCCAGTTAAAGTTGGAAGCTCCGCGACAAATAAAAAAAACCAATTTTCTTTCTTAAGAACAGCTCAGTGCTGCGTTTATTAACAAACTCAGAACTTATTCTATAAAATTACAGTTTTTATAATGGTTTATTGATGACTAAGCATTAAAGTTATTATTTAAAAGAGAAATATGGAAGTGAATTGAAATTGGATCGTTAATAATAAAATGTGGGAAAATGCTGATGACTGTTATGTTGGTTGTTTAATAAAATGTGGGAAAATGCTGAAGGCTGCTATGTTGATAGTTGGTGCCAATGACCGGCGATGAGGCATGTGTAAGGTGAGGTATGTAACTCGCGCACCATGACGTCCGTCCTCTATGAGCTTAGGATCGACACTGAATGAATGATATGAATGTCTAAGACGATTTGAGTTGTGAGCGCGGCTCTTGGCCTGCCACATTGCTTTCAAAATGAATAAAAATCGTTTTTGCAACTAATAGGGTATAACCAAAATTTAATTATTCAAAAATATTGGAAATCATGCGTTGATTAAAATTTGAATATCAAAATATGAAAATGAATAAAAAATGTTTTTTTTTTGCGATTTTTAAAGTGTCTGGCAACAACGTTGTCACACTTGAAATGTCTTGAACAAATATTTTTGTGGTCAAATACACATACCCACTCTTTGCAACTAGGCAACATTTGAGTGGTTATAAGAATATTCTCCATTAAAAAAAAAATGATATTTTTAACGTAGTATAACGGGTTAAAGCCGCGTCTGCATACTGCGAGACTTTGGTTTCTGTTATTAGTTTTATATCATCTTGCAATAAATCTCACCAAATCTTCACCAAATGATAGCCAGTACCTAAAAAAAAATCAAACATTTTCATCAAAACCGTTCAGGCCTTTTTCGAAAAAATAAGCCGGTTATATTTATTTTATTTCTAGCCTATCGCTGCAGCTCGTTATACAACCAAACATACAGACATTTTTTGTCAATAAGGCATGTTTAGTTTCGTGAATATACAAAAATTTGAGATAACAATCAAACATGACATTACGATCATAAAGAACCATAAGAAAGTTACTTAAAGTAAATGTCTGTCTGTCTGTCAGTGTGCCTGTCCTTCTGTATGTTTACTGATCTACACCCTAAACGGCTAAAGTGATTACCTCTAAATTTGGTATATGTGGTTCTTTGGACATTCCTCAGAGGATAAATTGGAATTTTATTTTTAAGCCTTAAAATAATGTTACCTGCGCTATAATCGTTAAGGAAGAGTTTGTTTCTCTCGAAAACGGCTCCTACGATTTTGATGAAATTTTTTAAGATATTTTTTTTTTAGATCTTAGCTATCATTTTATCAAAACCAAATTCACGGGAAACGTCTAGAAAGGGTACCTTTCATATGACTTTTTTTTTAATTTTCGGCTTTCCCGGTAACGGTTCATCGGATAAAAATCTGCAATTTAACATTCCAATAAAACCGCCTACGGTAGCAGAGTCAGGGTAGAAATTTATAAGGCTATCAGAGAATTCGGCATCCCGAATAAATTGATACGACTTTGTAGGACGACCATCACTAACATTTCTACTCTAGTAAAACAGCAACCAGTTTGCTCTCCAGATCAATCAACGTCTTTAATGGACCGCAACAAATATAAGGGATTATCTGTCTAAGGAAACTAATTTCTCTAGGTCCAGCCAGATTTCAGTGAGTTTTGTGTTCTAATGTTCAATACAGGCTAGCTGTTCTGGCATTAAGTGAAACTCAGGTTGGAGTAAATACTGATTTATCAGAAAAAAAATAACTTAAAATGCTATTAGGAACTTGTGTTTTACATTTACAGCATTTTATAATGTTAAAATAAAATAAATAACATAACAACTCACACCCACAATCCCTCTCTTTAAATCCACACACACACGCCCTAATATCTACATCTACTTTCTACTTTAACAAAACTCCGCCTATTTTGTATTTCTTTTTCTCTTCTCGATCTTTTTGAATTTGAGTGGAATTATTTTGGGAATTTGCGCCTGTTCTTTTTTATGTTCGCCTGGTGCTTGCGATCGATTTTGGTTGAAAGAACCGCAGTATCGCAGCGTGCGTCACTTTTCTTATCAGCATTATCAGTATGGGTCTAATCAGCATGAGTGATGTTATTTAGTATGTGTAGCCTCTCATCGATTTATAAGACGTTATCACTTCAAAAACATAAAAGTATTGATGGTAAGGCTCTTATTTTTGTTGCGACTCCTGTTTGAGCTTCTGCAAATTGACTTGCAACTCAACATCCAATAGAAGCATTTTCTTTTCATGTTGCGCCTTTATGTTTGCTATTTTGAGGGTATGCTTTTCTTCGGACTGTCTTAGAAACAGGTTAACCAACTTATATTTTTCCTCTGCTAGTTCCTGCCATTTCTCAGAAGAAAAATGTCTTTTCCGAGTGTTTAATACTGTTTTTTTGTTGAATAAATATTTTTGTTTCCTGATCATGTCGCCAAACTTTGACTTGTACCCTGCCCATTGTTTTCTTTGTCCTCATACTCGCAGTTGGTCTCGATGTGTTCTTCCTTAAATAGATAAACTTATGAATTCGAATGCAGGAAGTCAGTAAGGTAATCAAATAAGCATAGAGGCCAATATAAGTTTGACACTAACAAAATAACCGAGTCTTTATTATATTTAACTTCACCCTGAAAATCTCTTCGAAGTCATTCTCAGAGTCTTGACAATACCCCAAAGTACCCAAAGCTTCGTCCTGCTCAACCAACTGCATCATTTAAATCCAACAATTCAATCGTCAGTAAAATAAAGTTAAAATAACTAAAGACATAAATATTTTATTAGTTCTCGACAAAATAAACCCTTTTATCTAATACTTCAATATGCTAAGTCAACTTTGTATATTGAGACGCAGACAACCAATGCCCGACAACCTGCTTCTGCTCCGGACATATTTACGAATTAATCAATTGCAATACAGCCGGCATCAGCATCAGCCCAGTTAACAAACAAAAACCCCGATAGGAATGTCCTTGCGGGTAAAATGATTTGTAGGCTTGACCCAACTTATCATTGATTAAATTACAATGGAGACAAACAAGATGTCCTGCTTTGTTTGCCCTATCATTTACAATGTTCCACCATATATAGGATAACATAACAGAGTTCAGCCACCCGCCTTAAGGGCCTTCCGGCTGCTTCCCATCCATTCGCCCCTCATCTACTTCCGAATCAGCTCGGCTCGGCCTGACCAGCCTCCGGAAATCTCGTAAAAGTCACTGAAAATTGAATTAAAATTTAAAACTTAAATGAATGAAAGGACCCGGCATCCATGAAGGACATGACTATAAGAGTATAAGACAAGACCAACTGACGACGACGATGACGACAAAGCACAGCAAAATACAACAGACCTATATATTGTTATGTATGTTTGTGTGTGTGCATTTATATATATCCTTGGAATATTCACGCTTTGTGTTTATTGCTTTTCATTCATTTCGGATGATGGGGACGGGTTTTTGGCATCCCAAAAGAATACCCGGATACGGGAATGAGACGGTCGTTTTTTGCTATGAATTCTTTAAATGAATCTCTTTTCAAAGCCTTGCCAGTTGGCACTGATCTGATGGGGATATGCTGATGCTGAACGGCCAACGGGACGGGTCACTCAAAGACTTCTGGTGCTTGTGTTTCTATTCTTCTTTTTATTACTTCAATAAGGAGATGGCCTGTTGAAAATTTCATTTCGCTAAAATAAGGACAACAGCATGGAGGCGGCGAGCAGTGTTGTGGTATGGGGGAGGTGATGCTGTAGCGGGGGTATTCGGTTTGGTCTAGCGTGGAATCAAGGGTCGACGAACAAGTGTCTATTTAACAGTGTGTCTCGAAAGAAAAGATTTTTTTTTTTTAAATAGAATTCCATTTAAGAAACGAAAAACAAGTTTTTACTTGCGATCATTATCAAATTACAAATTACATTACAATCAAACATGACATTACGATGGTAGAGAAACATATTTAGTTACTGGCTTCAAATTTAGGACATACATTTTGACATTTTATAGGGAATAAAAAAAAAAGTTTCTTAAATATTAACGGTATTTGCCATATAACCGATATGTAAAAGCTTTTTTTTCTCGGAAACGACTCAAAGAGTTTTTATGAACAAAAATCAGTGCATTGTGTTTTCGTGAAAAAAAAAACCAGATGGTGGTCTATACGGTACCACCCTTAAGCCCGTTTTGTCTTTATCTGACCTTCTCGAGAACTGGTTAACCAGTACAGGAACTGTATAGGTAAACAAAGTAAATTCACATTGAATTTTTTCGAATAACTTTTTTTTTCATGAAACCTTTTTTTTTGCATAAATTATATTTTTGATTTTTTTTTAATTTAAAAAAATGTTAATAAACCGTTTTATTTAAAAACCATCACGATTTCGAAAAAAAATCACACTTTTCACATTTTATAGAGAAATAAAGTGGCGTTTAAATTATTCCGCTGAAAATATTTTAACCACTTTTTTTTAAATAATTAAAAGTCAAAAAATTCGAATAAAAACTTTGAATTTCCTTTAAAATTTTTAAAATTTCATGCGAAGGTGTGACTGCACAAAAGAGCAAGTACGTGCGATTCAGTCGTGCAATTTATTTATTAGCAAAGTTATATATTTGCCTGTACGGTGTATTTGTTGTATTTAATAAGTTAAAACAAAAAATTGGCCTTAAATGGTTTTTTTTTTCATAAATGTCCTCAAAAACCTTACTTATGGAAACGATTTAGCCAAGCAGCTTTGGACATGGGTAATTCAACAAGCTTCTTCAAACTCGGACGTCAGCTAGATGCCTTAATTTTTGCACTTGATGTTGAAAATCCATTTTTTTTCATTTCTTCAAACCATATCTTACTTCTGAGTTGGTTTAATGCATACTTTTAGCCATGTTGTCGCCTGTAGCTTTGAAGAGTTCGGTAGCTAGGCCATCATCTTCAGCGGCTTTATATTATCTTCAGAAATAGATATATTTTCTATTTCATTCAGTTTGCATAAAGGCAATGTTGCCATGCCTCTGGTTCTCAATACTTGATGATTGCGGTAAATGACTCTCTTGGAAGTTATTAAAGATGCAATCAAAAAAAAGGATCTGGAGATTTGTTGCGATTACAGCCGTCCAACGTCAAACTTCCCCATAGTATTACTCTTTCTTGGCATTAGTTGGGATATTCGCAGCCGTACCTTGACTACTACGAGGTGGTGGTCCATTTCAATGTTTGCACTTCGGAAAGTTCTGATATCCATCATATTGGAGCAGTGCCTTGCATCGATCACAATGTGATTAATCTGGTTTAAAATCTATTGATCTCCATGTCCGTTTGTGAATGTTGAGTCAAGGCCACTTCTGTAACAATGGAAAGTTAAATTTCACGTATACAGATCCGAAGTTTTTTGTCCTGATTTCGTTTGCAGGATTCATCGTTGGTGAATCTGTTCGTGTCCGAGGCTTCTAAACCAGGATTCTCTTAACAAAGTCAGGGTGTTACCATAACGGCCCGACATCCAACCTGGAAGCCCAGGTACTTTATATGACTCCAAGGACGAGGAGCCGGGTAAACCACTCCATATAGGCCTGAGCTCCAATTACTTCAAATTAGCCCATTTGAGGTTTTCACTAAATAGTTCAGTATAACTGGAATCGTAGGCGCCAACGTTGATTCGATCTAAGGAATTCTTTCGTGCCACCTGAATACAAGAAGTGGCTTGTTGGCAACAACTTTCCTTCCCCTCTCACGTTTACTAATATCGAGTAATCTATCCTTCTGCGACACTTAGAATAGGCACTGGACAAGTTTTCAAAATCGATTATTCTTGCCACGATTTTTGGCTATGAATCAGCGTGGGTATATATTTCTCTGTTTAGCCATGTTGTAGGGTTAAACAATTTGTCTAAAGAAGCTAATGCAGGAAAAATTAGGTAACAAAGCGAGCCCAGTGCCTTGAGATAGAGAGCAGGTCCGTTTCGAGCAACAAATTTAATTTTCGAAAAAAAGGAGAAGCACACCTAAGAACTGCTAGTGGAAATAAATGCAGAAACATCCATGTTTAGTTGGCCCCAGACATGAAGCGATCCCCAATCTTGCCGATGTTTTTTAAGGTCTTTTTGAAATTGCTAATATATCAGCCTCCAGCATCACTCTTTAAGTTGGAGATGCTTCGACTAGATCGGCAACAGAAAAAAAATATTTAACACAAGTAATTACTGGTCTACTGCGAATTATTTAGAATATGGAATCTTTCCTACAGCTTGACCCTAAAAAAGATGACCCCTCCTCGCCCTCTTTCTACCGACTGATAGCACTTAAATCCCTTCTTTGTAAGGCATGGAAAAGCTTATTAACAGTCGGCTTAAGAAATATCTCGTAGACCGAAAGCATCTTCATGACCGTCACTATGGCTTTCGCAGCAATTGTTCTACTGGTGACCTGATGGCATGTCTTACTACTCACTCAGTTGTAGAACAAGTCTTTACATCGCTTTGGTGAAATTAAAATTATTGCGCTTGATATTTCCAAGACATTTGATAGAGTTTGGTATGAAGCTCTCTTTTCGAAAATGCGTTCTTTTAGGATCAATGATACTCTTGTTCGTTGGATTAGAAGCTATCTTCTAGTCTGATTTTTTTTAAATTTAAATGCTAGTGTGTTCCAGGGCTACGACTCTTTTCTTCATTTTTTAAATGATCTTCTGTCAGTTACTTCTAACCCACTAAACTGTTTTGTTGACGACTCTACCCTCAGCTTTTTATATTCGTTCGGTGATTCAAATCCTTCGGATTCGGACGTACAATCCCAACGGTACCGTATATTAAGCTCAATAAACTCCGATTTACACAGCATTGTTGAATGGGGTAATAGAAATGGTATAGGGTTTAATGCTTCGAAAATTCAATGCTGTCTTCTGTCGTTAAAGCTAATGAATGGCACTTGCATCGAAGAAACCGAAAAGCTTTCAGTACTTGTTATGTATGTAAATGACGATCTCCGTTGAAATTACCATATACTGGAGATCGCTAAAACTGCTGCTAAATGCTAAATGGTTTTCTGTATCGATGCAATAAGTTTTTTTTTCACTTCTGATCTGGCTAAATTTATAAAGCGTTTATAGCATACAAATTAAGCATAACTCAGAAATCTGGGCAGGTCCTTATCAAGCATCGCTACATCTGCTCGATAGAATACAAAACAGAGCCTTAAGATTGATAGGAAATGTTGCTGAAACAATTGCTATTTTATAGTTTATTTTATATAAAAATGTTCACTTGAGATAGTCAGCTGCATTCCTCCCCTTAAAAATTTCAACCGTAACACTCTCCCCGCTAGGAATGCTCAATGTCTGACGTTCGTGAAATCCGAGCTTCTTTTTTTTTGCCGAACAACACGAATTTAGAATAGTTTACCCGGCGAGGTTTTCCCTTGCCATTTGCATTTGAAAGCGTTCGAAACCAATGTTAATCGACACTTTCCGTTCCTCCTTTTTTAGCTTCCAATGTTCGCGCAGGTGCGTGGAACATTATAAGGGTGAACAAAAATACACAGAATTGGTTGACCAAAAATTTTGGTCTTCAAAGTGAACCTGAAAGAATCACTTGTACCAGAAATCCAACTGCAAAACTTGAGACACTAAGAAGGAGCCAAGAAAAACATCAAGTAGCAACCATAGGTCAAGAGAGCGAAAAGATTTCTCTGAATAAGCGAATGTCAGCATTGGCGATACATTTAAACAGGTGGCACTGAAATTATAAACGGTTAAAAAGAGTTAAAAAGAGTCATCCATACCGTTTAAATATAATAGAAACAATCAGTCCCTCTAAATTACAGAATTGTATTAAAGGACTTGCGTCAACGTAAGAAATTCTTTTCTTACCCATACTTTAAAAATTGAAATCTTTATATCTTCTTGAAACCAGACCATTTCTTTCTCAACACACTGTCCGATAATTTCTATTGATCCCAGTTTTTTCGTGAACCTCCCTTCGATAAACCCTCATTGGATATTTTATGTGTGAATTCTAACAAGAGCTGCAAGCAGCAGATGATTGCCTCTTGATGGACGGTATACAGCAAGGATGAAATTCCTTAACATACCATGTTCGTCTTGCGCCAGCTGAATCCCGCCCATCCTACTTGCCGCCACTAAATCTGAAGCAGTTGTTGCTGAAGGTATGTGTATACACTGCGAGCCGACAAGACAAGTCAGAGCTATTCTTTCTTGTTGTTTGTTCCCCAAATCGCAATTACCGTTAAAATTTAGTATTCCTTGGTAGTCTAATTTCTTGGATTACTTTCGAACAAAGAGGGAAGAACAACCAACAAAATCCGTCCGATACACAAACCCTTGTCGAAGAAGGACAACAGAAAAACAGATTTTCCGCAAAACTTTTCACATTTTTGTCGATGGGTGAAGCGAGCCAAGAGGGTTGCTCTTTTCTGCAGATTATACACGTAACTTCTCCAGAGCCACCCCAACCCCAGAAACCACTCAGACAATGCGTACGACTTGGGCAGACATATTCGCCCCCATTTAGTCGAAGGGTTGGGATTGTTCAAGTACCGTTCCATTAATTTTTGGAGTATACCTTCGTTTCTGCCGTCGATATACATACATTGGACGCCCAACGATTTCCATTCCCAACCACTGCGTATTCCTCCACCCAACATCGAAGTTCAAGTGAGCACCGGGGTTATTTATTACCGAAGAGGGGTTGAATTTATTGATAAATCTCTCAAAAAACAAAGATTGGAACCAGCTGCTTTCTAATGATAAGAAGACTGTTCCTGAGATGTTATTCGGTCCGCATTTGGGAATTCCATTACATAAAAGCTTTTTGCATGAATAAATTTTAAATTCGATTCAAATCGAAGTTTTTCCTCCTTTCTTCGTCCTTTGGCTTTCTTGATGCTTTTCTGTTATTCCTTTGTACTTTGACAATCTTACAATGCAGGTCATTATGGTGTTTTTGTATTTTGTTCTTGATTTTTGGATCGAAAGGTGGATAAGGGGCGATATGGGGGCTCCTTTGGCATGCAAACAAATGAAAAACAGATAAAACGGGAAGATAGGTATGGGAAGAGGGAATATTGAATTTATTTGTTCGTATTTAATCGGGAACGGGACACACTTTTGTCCCATAATATATGAATATCTGACGAAGTGGGTCGTGGGTTTTTTTGTTTTTTGTTTTGTTTTTGTTTTGGTGGAAGTTGAAAACAATGTCACTTTGACAGATCGCAAATGGGTCGTCCCGTTTTGAATGAACAGTTGGACTTGGCCGGGTGGGAAGGAAATACTAAACTGTTGGTTAAATTTATTCGCGGAAGGGAGTCTTATTCAGCTTTTACTGGTTTGAGAGTTCTTGAATGAAGCTTTTGTAAGAATTTGAATATTTTTTATTTCAGTCGCCTGAAAACGATGATTTTACGAGTTGTTTTTGGCGTGAAGAGCTCTTGCTTTTTTATTCCGATTATTAGAACAAAGGGATCAATTGATTTGTTGATAGGTTTAAATGCGATGGCCATGATCATGATTTTATCCATTTTTATACTTGCAAATATAAAAGTATAATGATAAATCAAACATGACATTACCTACTATCATATAGAAATTGGAAGACTAATTCCGCCGTTGGATTTGAGTGTAATTCAATATAAGATTCTGCTAAGGCTAGAGAGGATGACCGTAAGCATAAACACCATTATGTTCATTTTAGGTGCTGCAAATAAATGGTTTTTTCAGTAAGGTCGGGTAGATGGAATAAAACAAGTTTAGTGTGAGATAATTCCCGAAATTCTAACCTCCTCGACTTCTCACCGGTGGCATGGACTTGAGTGGTCCAATTTTCACCGACCTACTCTTCCGCAACTTGGTGGCTTATTCACTTCACCTCTGCGAGAGATAACCTTACTCTCAAATCGTTCTCTTCGTCTTGCTAGAACCACATGTCGTGTAGGTCCATATGGTTCAAATTGAGCCAAAAAAATTGTTATAATCATTTTGTAACACTTGCCATAGACAGCGAACGCATCACAAACGTCGTTTTCGAAAAAGAACGGACCAGTGATGCGTAGTTCCTAAAATCCACACTAAATGGTAGCTTTTCGACAGTACAATGTCACCTGGTGAACTTCGTATGGCTGTTTGGAGAAGTTTATATCATGGACGCATCACCGGCCCATATAACTTTGGAAATTAGTAAGGAGACAAGGTAATCGGCAATATTTAAGGGTATGGAGTCAGTAATTAAACACCTTATATGGGCTACTACGATGTTTTCGGAGCTCAGGTCTATAAAGAGCGGTTTGTCCGGCTCTTCATCCTTGGAATTATAGTAAAAACCTGGTCCTCCAGGTTTGGGGCTGTCCGCCGTCGGGGTAACCTCCCAGCCATGGAAAAAGCAATTAGTTGCGAAGCAACCACAAGCCTCGGATATAACGGAGAGTGAAGAAGAAGATACAATGAAGAACTGTTCCAACAGTACAGTGACACAGACCTAGCAAAAGAGTAAGTATTGAACGTCTCAGATGGCTGGGTCATATAGAGCGGATGAATACCAATGCTCCGACCCGGAAAATCTTCAATTCCACCTCATAAGGACGGCACAGTAGAGGAAAACCGAGGCTCAAGTGGTGCACATAAGTCGAACAGGACCTCAAACGACTCCACGTGGGAAACTAGAGGCAGCTAGCTAGGGACCGAGCTAGCTGGAGAACCTTGTTAGTTGAGGCCCAGGTCCACCTCATATTTTAGCGCCACCTAATGTAAGGTAAGGAGTCAGTAATCGACTTTTGGTAGCCAAACCTAGAAAACATGCATACAACTAAATAGATTTTCCAACAAGACGGAATTGCACGCCATATAAGCTCAAAGTTGTGAGGGAAAAATTATATTTCAAATAGGTTTTCTCACGGTGACCGTTAATTTATCGCTTGCCGTAATCGTGGGTGTGACTGACATGATCTTTTTGGATAACTAAAGTTCTTAATCTACTTTTACAATCAAACCACTTTCAAAGAGCTCAAGCCTAATGTTCGGAACTCTATATCTGGAATAAATGAAGAAATATTGGACCGTGTCATTGAAAATAGGATCGACCATTTAAAGAACTGTCATCGAAGCCGATGGGGAACTTTGAATATTTTTCTATTCTGTACGAAATTTCATAAATGTAGCTTCAAAATGAAGTTAACAGAAATTGTATATCTTCTACAAACAGGTTAAAATAGTGAAATCTACAAGGTTCTAGTCGAATCTGGCAGGACGATCAGAGGAACATCGTCATTAAATCTCTGCCAGTTGAAAGTCGATTTCATCTTTATTTGTACCAAAATGTCGGAGAACTTCTCTACGCAGAATAATCCAATCAATCTGGGTGAAATAGACCAAAAATGTTGCCAACTTAACCTTAAAGACGTTAAGCAAGCTAAGACTATAAGCTTAAGTCTAACTTAGCCCACTAAGCTAGTAATCTAACTGTGATCAAGCTGCTGCTGATGATTTGGTAAGGAGTATACAGATTCATATTCGGTAAATAGAACCTCAGAATTGTTTTTTTTTCGGTTTAAAAGACCAAAATCTTAAATAAAGCGCAATTTCCGTGGAAGGTCAGTACAGGTATTGTCCGGATCCTGGCCTGCAACAGTGTGGGCCTTTGAAGTAATTTTTACGAACCTAGCAGCGTTATTTGTATCTACACTCTATGTCTCTACAAATATTCCTGGTCGTCCTTTTTTCAGATGTTATATTCGGTTTTCGTGGTCATTTCTGCTAATCTTTAAGAGATTCTGTGAAAGCATTTTTTGTTATATCAATGATGCCATAATTGGTACGAGAATTGTCCAAAAATGCAGGGCGGCAACTATATAGATAGGACTAGACTAGACTATAGGCTTAAAAGAAAAGCTTCCTTGATTTAGTTCAGACAGCTCTTAGGACTATAATGCGGGGTTGAGCTTACGTTTGCATTTGTTATGATGGTGCAAGAACACATGAAAAACTGACGATATTTTATTGACACTGTTTTCAATATCAGAGCTCTTAAGTAAGAGTTTATGATCATATCTGCCCAACAATGCCGGTATAAACTACCCAGTTTGTTTTTGTGGAGGCTTTGTATTTTCTTATTCGTGCTTCATTTTGTGTCGGCTTTAGATTAATCGTAGAGAGATATGGGCAATAAAAAGTGGAACAAAGTGCGTATATGTAGATCAAGTTTACATTAACAGTGATAATAGTGGATGTGGCAAATGTCAATTCTATAATGACATTCGTTAAAAAAACCTATACCAAATATACGCCAAAAAGCTTTGAAATGCTTAACTCCTTAAAAATACCTGATATTTAAAGGAAACATTTCTGCATCCTTTGGCTATGGCGATTTGTACTTGCCGGCGTCATCACCCGATTTGACCGCCCCCAGCCTCAGACTCTTATAGCCCTTAAAGAGAATATGCGACAGGAATGCGAGATTTTATTGTCGGAAGTTCTGACATAAGTGCTTATTGTATGTTCATCAATTCCGACGGTGGCGGCCGATGGAAAAAATTCGAATTCATCAGGAAAACATAATCCATTAAGTAGAACCCACAATTGTCATTCCTAAGAAAAATCATAACAAAAATACCGGGTGCCTACATTCGCCCACACTGTACAACACTGACCCTGATCTAGCCAAAAGATCAACAGTTTAAGCTGAATGGGTCATACAGAGCGGAGGGATACTCATAGGAATCGAGTTCTGTGCTTGTCCAAGAAGCAGCTTTAGAGATAGAAGCGTGGTTTAGCAAGGAACCAAGTTTTGGATCTGAAGAGTCTTTCATTAAGCGCTTTTTATCTTACATTTTTTTAAATACCTGCTTCTACCTGCGACTTCATCTGCATTGATTTCAGATTAAATTATTTGTATTTTTTCAATCAAACCTCGTCAAAGAAAATTACTCAGATTTCTCCCGCAGAAACGGTGCATTTTTTTCGGAACAAAAGCGTAGTGTAGTAAAGGGATCCTGTAACTCTTAAGTCTACGAAACTTAACGAATTCGTACAGTTGTTAAGGCAATGCAGTATTTCACATTTAAGCCTGTCCCACAAGAAACGTGCATTTTTTTCTGGATTAAAAGTAGCCTATGTTTCAATTCAGCAAATTATCCATCTACCTAGCAAATTTCATCGAAATCTGTTGAGCCGTTAAAGCGTGATTGAGGAACAAACATCCAAACATCCAAACATACAAACATCCAAACATACAAACATCCAAACATACAAACATTCACATTTATTATAAAAGAAGAATATAAGATAACATCGTTCAAATGACCAGCGCGTCTTCTTTGGCCGGCGCGATTTCGGAATGTCCACTGTTGTTTGTGGCTTATTAATACAGACTTGACCAAGAAAACAAAAAGTTAGTTCACATAACCTCCACGTGAGATGGCCATGCCCTCGAATCGCTCGTTCAGAGTTTCCAAAGTGAAGTGACTTGTGTGGCACGTAGCATCCACATGCCGCTGGTCCATATCTAATTAGGCTAAAAGAAGTTGGTAATCATTGACCAATAATGCTCACGGTTTTCTTAAAAAAATATTAACCGATGAGACCGCTATGTCAAAATCCATACAAAACAGTGACTTTTTCAGTATGCATTGGACGCTCTTGGATCTCGTGTGGATTGTTATCGTCCCAGATTTAACAACTTTGTTTTTTGACGTACCAATTCCCCCAGAAATGGGCTTCATCGCTGAAGATGATTTTTCTATTAAAATTAGGGCCAATTTGCAACTGCCCCAGAGCCTATTGAACGAACACATGTCGTTGTGTATGGTCGATTACCCTAAGCTCCTGGATCAATTAAAGCCGAAGTCACGATGCACAATTTGCCAAGTTGTGGTCTGCTAAAAGCCGTGCTTTTCTTGACCCGAAATCCACTGTTTCGGATTCTCCTGCACACTCTCACGGATAGCGTTGTTGTTTTCTGAAATCTTGTGTTTCGCCGACGTACGGGTATTTTTTTATAATTAACTCACGCGAAAAGAGCTTTTGTATACCCTTTAAATGTTTTAACACCTTACGAGCATTAGTGGAAAGAGGAGGGGTGAAAGAGGAGATACCGATGCACATTAGTTTTGAAGTTCTGCATATCAAAATGGGAGGGAAAAACAGAGCCCGGCAAAGCATTCCACATTCGTGTGGTGCGACTAAAGAAAGAATCGCTATACTTAACAGTACGTCCGAAGTTGCGCTCAAGGGTAAACTGATGGGCATTCCTTTCAGTGCGAGTATTACGGTTGAATCGTTTCAGGGGAGGAATGCAGCTGGCTATTTTGCTAGAGCATTTTTTATAAAAATAACGATGAAATAACGAAAGGCCTATCATTTTCAAAGCAAAGTTGATCGTTTACTGAAGCAGTGGACTCAAATTTATCCACCAACATATATATATTCACACTGCAAATAGTCCTCTCGGTAGGACGATTATGACGAACGTAAAATGTCCCTATTGGAAGACCCTTCACTTGGTTTTCCTTTCATTAATGCGCAGCCCTAGTTTATTTGGCGCCTCCTTTTGATCTGAATGAAGGAATGTTGTCCAGCATGTTGACTTCCATCGATAATGTCGTTGTCGTCTGCCCAAGCCACTATTCGGCTGGACTTGCGGACGATAGCTGACGTATCACGGTCACGTATTACTTTCTCTAACGCCAAAAGTTGAAGATGATATCGGAGTCCATAGATGATATTGATTGGCCCGGACAGCAATCCAGCTACTTATACTTGGCTGGTTATGTTGCCCATGCCCATGCCGCAAAGTCGTGTAGTTACCTGGCACTTTTTGTTACATATTTATCTAATAAATGCGTAACTTTATGGCCAAAGTTTAAATTTAAATTATGAAGAAATCACAAGGTACCTGAAGAATTTTTAAGACATCGCCAGTTGAATCATTTTTCATTTACTAAAACATCTTTCGTACGTGACTTTAAAAATACTTTTACTTATAAAAAGAAACAAATCTTTTTTTTACAGATTCCCACATTCACTTTTTATAAAAAAGGAATTTCTAAAAATAAACTAGCAGTCCTTTCGCCTTGAGGAACCTTTGGTATCCAAATTGAAGTGGGGCCACTTCCTTCAGCAAAAATAAATATTTTTCTCGCTATTACTAGATACACATATATATACATAATGAATGAAAATGAATTAAATTTTTCCTCCGGCGCTTTGGCTGCGGCGCCACCACGTCGAAAGGACTCCATCCCAAAATAGCCATACTCCTTCATTTTTATCTGCATTTGTAGGAGTATATCCTATCCCTTCAAGAATCCTGTAATGCAAACTAATTTTTTTTGTACTAGAAGCCCAACTTAAAGGAGTATAGGTGCACCCACTACAGCTATTACAATAATATAGGTCGGCTATAGGTATGCGCTACAGGAAAATTAAATTCCACGATGAAGGACTTCAAAGAATACAAAAAATAGGAAGAAAAAAAGTATTAATGCAGGGAGCATCTAATAAAAAAAAATTCGAATAAAACTCACAAAAGGGGAATATCGCGTTCTTAAAAAATAAAAAAAATATATTTTCCACACGGACGATTTTAATGAAACAGGATTATAACGTCTGGAATTACAAACATTCCATTTCAATCTAATGTAATAACTATAAATCCTCCTTTCAATTCGCGAGCGAAAGGATGAAATATTTTCATATAGAAATGGAAATCAATGCCTAAGGCCCCACAGACCGGCAGGGTTCGTAGACTTTCCTAGATATCCTTTATTTTTCAGCTTCTTTCTCCCCATTATTCCTCAAAAGACCAAAAGGAGAATAAAAAACAACTCCAATCAACTTGACATTGAAAGTATCCTTATGCTGAGTTCTTAATCCTGTGCGATAAACAAACGAATGAATTTTAATTATTATGGGAGTCAGGAGCTATAGAAAGGACCTTTTTTGGGAAAGACGTTTAATTCCAATTCGGTTTTGAAAGCTAAGGAATTTGGGGCTGGGGGTTTCCAATTATACATATAAATATAGATATCGAGCTATTATGTCATCACATGATTTTTGAACTTTGTCTTTGGTTATCTTCTGGGAGCGATCTGGGATAATTGAATTAAACTTTTCAGTTTTTGTGGGTGTCATCCGTCAAAGGAAGATAAAATGTTTCGAATAACTTTCTGAGACTCTACGGATTAAGGATTTAATTAGTTTTTTGCAATGATTTGATATCCTAATTTGTAGAAGCTGACATTTCATTAATGCCAGTTCTATCCCCCGGGAGTTGATCAAAGAGGCTGTTTATGTTTGCCCGGAGATAATAATAGTTATTGGCATAAGTCTTAAGTTAATTATTATTACCATGATATTTTAATCGCACATGTCATATTCAATTATCATAGATTTATAAGGAATCATCATAATGGAGTTAAAGACATCAGTTTGCGATTGTTTTGGAACGGATTTTCTGTCAGGGTTTTTTTCAAAGCTTGGACTGTTGCTAAGCCAGTAAATGGCTGGAACTTGAGCGAATTTCAGACTTATAAGGATGCAAACGCCCCAAAGACATGGAGACAAGGCTAACAAACAGAGAATCTGTGAGTTACCCACTCGTATGGGTATGCCTACCACCCTCAGTAAAGCATCAGGCATTTGAAATGCTTTGCTATCGAGGAACCTAGCGGAACGCACAAAAATTCAATTGAATTTATATTTTTTTGTATCCAAAAGTGTTGAAGATACAAGAAATCTTAAAAATACAACAATGTAAATTTTTATAGAAAAAAGTCTGAACTTACATTTAAGTAACGTTTTGGAAACGTTTTATTGAGCGATTCTTAAAACTTCCAGCAAATCATCCGTGAATATCCTTCGAACGCCTTCGGTTGAAGGGGTTTCCAAGATAACATCTTTTTTCAGTTCGTCTTTTAACCAAACACAAAGAATCTTGGAGAGTTCTGGACTTTCCATGTCTTAATTGCATAAAATACCACCAAATACGTGACTGCTGCTTGATTCGGACTTTTATTTCATAAATAGTTTGAGAAGAACTTTTCTCGTTTGCATAGTAATCTCGGTCTGAGTGGGTGCAGTTATCAGGTTGGTTCTTTTGGAACAGGGTGACCAGAGATGCGTTTACAAAGAATTCTTTTATTTTGAATTTATTGTCGAGTTTGCTGTACCCAACTGATATTACTAATTTATTTAAATTTATTTCAAACATTTTAATCTTTAAAGTCTTACATATTGCTGACACAAAGTAGAAATTTATAAAAAAAAACAGGTTTTAAAAAGACGTAACATTTTTCAAAAGGCGTGGCGCGGTGAAAGAATTAAGTAAGTTCCTTGTTGTTAATGGTATTATGGATACAAAGTAAGACGAACTCTCTTTTAAAGAGCCAAACCAAATTGATGACAGCGTAAGGATATCCGCCAGTACTTTAACACTTGATTTGTGCCCTCTGACCCTGATAAAAATACCATTCGGACAATATCGCACATCTGACCATTGTCTTATTTCTCCAATTGTGCCAACAAAATCGAACCAAATAGAAAAACCCCTTTATCAATGCGAAAGAAAGCTCCAGCAAAAAGGATCTGACCTAAAAAACTTCAAGGATAGTAAAAAAAATCTTCAACCGATCTAATCGAACAAGAAAATCTTCAGGTTACAATGTTGGCATACTATGGTGGCATACAATGTTGGCATACAATGTTAGCATACAATGTTGCATACAATGCTAACATTGTATATGTTACCATACAATGTTGTCATACAATGTAACATACAATGCTGCCATACAATGTTGCTATACAATGTTGTAATACAATGCTGCCATACAATGTTGACATACAATGTTGTAATACAACGTTGGCATACAAAGTTGGCATACAATGCTGGCATAGAATGTTGGCATATAATGCTGCCATATAATGTTGGCATACAATGTTGGTAAACAATGTTGGCATACAATGTTGGCATACAATGTGGATATACAATATCGGCATAAAATGTTGGCATACAATTTTGGCATATAATGTTGCCATACAATGTTGCCATAAAATGTTGCCATACAATGTTGCCATACAATGTTGCCATATAATGTTGCCATACAATGTTGCCATACAATGTTGGCAAACAATGTTGGCATACAATGTTACCATACAATGTTGCAATACAATGCTGCCATACAATGTTGCCATACAATGTTGGCACACAATGTTGCCATATACTGTTGGCTTACACAATGTTGGCATAGAATGTTGGCATACAATGTTGCCATACAATGTTGGCACACAATGTTGCCATACACTGTTGGCTTACACAATGTTGGCATAGAATGTTGGCATACAATGTTGCCATACAATGTAGGCACACACTGTTTGCATACAATGTTGGGATACAATGCTGCTATACAATGTTGTAACACAATGCTGCCATACAATGTTGCCATACAATGTTGTAATACAACGTCGGCATACAATGGTGATATACAATATTGGCATAAAATGTTGGCATACAATCTTGGCATATAATGTTGCCATACAATGTTGCCATACAATGTTGCCATATACTGTTGGCTTATACAATGGTGGCATGCAATGTTCGAATTCACTGTTGGCATACAATGTTGGCACACAATGTTGCCATACAATATTACCATACAATGTTGTAATACAATGTTGGCATACAATGGTTTTTACCTTAAAATGGCAAGGCAGAACCTTGCCGTCTAGACTAATACCAATTCGCAATGAACGCCCGAAGATGAACTGATGAGCATTCCGAGCAAACGAGTAATACGGGTAAGATTTTAGGGGAAGGAATGCAGCTGGATACTCGAGTGAGCATTTTTTGTTTTGTTAGCATTTAAAATAACGGTATAACCACTTGGGAAAAGCTTATTTTTCTAGAAAACTGCTCGATGGGTGGTTGGAATGAAAGTTTTTGAGAGTACTTTTGTAGCAATTACCTACCATTTTATCAAAACCAAATTAATAATTTAAAACCTTTCAAATAAGGGTTTTTTTATTTTCGACTTTCTCGTTAACGGCTTATTGGATTTCTGTTAAATATTTGAAAGATACCAAGATCTTTTCCTTATTAGTTGTGCATACTAAAACATTAAATACTTAGTTTTTTGAATTTATTATTAATTTTTGATTTTTTTAATTCAATATTTTTAAAACTTATTAAAACAAATTATTTAAAATTTTATATTCAGCTGTTAGCCCCCCGCGCTTCGGAACCGAAACTAAAAAACCGAGGGGTGTGATGTTTTTTAGAAGCATTTTTATTCACACACAACTAATTCAGTGGAATGACCAATTTTGGCTTTATTTGCTCACAAATTTCATTGCATACAACATACAATGTTTAAAAATAATAAATAAAATAATACTCTTCACACTACATACGAAAATCTCAAAAAGAAATTACATAATATTAGGAGAGAAATCGAAGGCCACAATTTTAGAGAAATGATATCTCTTATTATTCCTTGATCCCTTCAAGTTGTATTTTGACAAAACTCTGATTAACCAGCAATAAACGACACTTGAACCCGCAATTTAGTTTATAAAATATAATTTACAAACAAATAATGTTATTTAAATCATCATTTTTTCGAAAAAAAAACACATTTATTAATTATACCACAACTGGTCACACCAAGCCAAATGCACTTTGCATATAGTCTTACCAAAACGTTAACGTAAATGTCTGCCTTGCCATGAATGTTTGTTGATTTTCAAAGTCAAGCTGGGAACTAGAAAGTTTTCCAAAATAATTTCATATTGTTGTTGTTGTGATCCACAAGTTTTCCTTTTAAATATTCACTTCTTAACGAGGATGAGTAACATTTCGAATGCAGTTATTTTCCAACCTTTTACCAAATTTGATATTCAATTATTTTTACTAGCAATCGACCAGCGCAGTGCAATTCCCCTGCTCACCTTTCAACAAGCATCTGTGCGGTTCCTGTGCCATCATTTATAATATGAAGCTCAGATGTGCCATTGACGTTGCCATTGGCGGCGTGGTAGACCATCTTTGTATCCACCTCAGGGATGTTAAACCTCATGTGTCAACATGGCTGTTAATACCACTTGAGAAATAAATTACTAAAAATAATCGCACGCATTTATTTCATTTTATGAGGTTTAAGGTTGAACGGCGGCGACGTTTCCTTTTTTATGCTCCACCTAGGACACACCGCACCTGGTGTCCAACAGTGGTACAGAGTTGTTGCAGACCAAAAGGTTGGGGGCGGAAAGTTCTTAAAGGTTGATTCCGAGCTCCCACCTATAGGTTTATGAATTTTCATTTCCTAGGGTATTTCTAAGTAGATCCCATCTTCGTAAATTGGGTACAGGATTAGAGTGAGGAAATTTGTGGAAATTAGTTATTTTTTTTGTTGCCTGGCTTGTGTTTCTGATGCTGGGTATAAGGATCTAGGATCAGAGCAGAGGTTACAGGTTCGTTTGGTAGCTTGGAGGCATGTGGCCAAAGTTGCAGACAATGAACGTCGTAATGCTCACACCACACTGAACAACTTAAGCTAACATATCCCTTCATAGATTCTCTTTTTGGCCAAAAGTTGGTATCTTTATATTTTGGGTGTGGAGGGGGGAAGAGGCGAAAAGATGGTTAAAAAATAAAATAAAAAAGGACAAATAAAAAAATATATAGCAGGGATGAATGAATGAGGATAAAAAGTTTGCCAAAGATATTATGGACTCTTAAGTATAACGAGGAAAGTCAGCAGCAACTTATCACTTGGGGTTGCACTGCTTTCCAAGAACTTGGAGGGGTGGTTGGTTGAGTTTTCAATGAAAATATTTACGGATCCTTAGTAATGGGGGTCTTGAAATTTTCACAGATTAATGTCGAACTGCTGTGGCATGAAGAATGGAAATGACAACAATTGGGGCAAATTAAACAGCTGAGATTCAATGTTGATTTTAGGAATTTAAGTAAAGAAGCCCTAGGATGCCGTTGGAGGAAGGAAAAGTATATCAAGATTGTTATTGGATTATCGTTTGATTGATTAGATGAAGCTTTTCTAATCTTTAAGTCAACGAAGTAGATGCGAGGGGAAGCAGTACGTGGTGGAGCGTTTGTTACCATTGTCCTTTTTTTTTTGTGACAAAAATTTTAATACTTTGACAGATTAATTCTCGGGAATTTTTGGCTTTTTTAAAATTAATTGGCTTAAGCCTTGTTAAGGTGGGCTCGTCTCTTGATGTGTTGGGAAAAGGGCGTCTCTTCGTAAGGGAGAGTTGATTCCATACATTTTCGAAACTGTTTTTACAGAAGCCCTAAAAAAGGTATGAAGGCGTACTCTAATCTTTTCAGTTAGGTCACTACAGTAAATTTTGACTAGAAATGGATTCCCCTCCTACAGCATCAATAATAGCGTTTGATTTATATGTTTGTTGGTCCAACTATCAGGGCAGTGGATCATGAATTTGAGGAAGTGCAATGCTTTAACTACCTTGGGTGAAAACTAGCAGCCGATAACACTATAAAGGGAGAAATACGCGGGCGGTTGCTAAATTCCAACAGTATCTACTATACTCTGTCGAAACTCCTTAAATCCAGTAACTTTGCCATAAGAACCAAGCTGCTGCTGTACAAGACTGATGGTCTCCCCAGTTCTCACGTATGGATCCAAGACTTATGTCTTTACTGGTACTCTGATCTTTTAACCGTATAGTAGAAGAGAATTACGGAGAATTGTTGGCCCAATGGTGTGAGAGAGGCCGATTTTAGAGAAGATGGAATCATGAAGTGTATGAAATCAACCTAGAAGCAGATATTGTGGAAAAAGTAGACTCCGGCTGGGCAACTATCTCGTATGGCCAAAGAAAAACCAAGTCAGAACATCTTTTGCGGTTCTTATTGTGGTAGAAGACAACGTGGCAGAATAGTTTTGTTCGCAAAATCTAAAGATAGAATCCTTGCTAAACTAAAGATAAAGCCTTGCTTACCAGCGGATGTCCTTATATATGTCCAGGTATAGAAATCTTTCAGCTTCGATGGAGTCCAACTTAAGACTAAAGAAGACAGGGAGAAGTGATGGGAAGACTGTCTATATACTGTTGGAGTTGAAATCCGTGAAGCAGGGAAAACCATATATGGACGCGGGCTCAAGTGTATTCAGTTTTGGGAAAAGACTTTATCCATGTTAGAATCCACTGCCAACTTACCCGCATCAACATCAAGAAAACTTTCACGAGTAACTCCTGAAATTCAATGCCGCGGAGGTTGAAATGTGACAAAAAACGGCTGCACACGTTATCCGATTCATTTTCAAAGTTCTAGTGGCTGATCTTAAGGATAACGAGAAAGTTGAGTAAAAAATGTCGTCAATTTTTGAAAGGAAAAGTCCAACACAACTGCTGAAAAGGAACACATCAGCACTAAAGATAATTTTTCAGTCGCCTTGATAATTTCTTTGACTTTTCGGATCTGTTTCCAGTTTCTACTTTTCCATTGCTTGTCTCATTGAGTTGTGTAGTTTTGTATCTCCAGAATGCAGAATTATTTGTTCCATCAAATGAAGTTTTTTATTATAAATTTATAAGTTTGTAATATTACAATTCCGTTTTCTTTAGTAATAATTTGGGTTGCTGGTTAATCAGAACAAGGAATTCTTTGTGATATGGATAAGATTTGGGAATTGCTGCCCAGCACTTTGGTCTTGAAAGATCAAGTTCATCCACCACCAATCTCAGAGGGCGAATTAACTCTCTTCACCTCCCCGTGGTGCTCTTGGAAACAAAAATCCGAAAATTCGTTAACTGAGGTAAGATACTCCAGTTTTCGTTTGAGTTGGTCTTTGGCCAAGAAAGAGAGTAGGTAGGTTTGGTTAAACCTTAGAGTTGAACTTAAAGTAAAAAGTTCAACTTCGTTGTTTATTTTAAAGACTAAACGAGTTGGACGGGTAAGGTTTCTAGTCTAAAACGTCAATTTTAGTCTCTAAACCATTGCTTTTTGAATACGGGCTGACTATTGTGGAGTCGAACCATAAGTGCAAATCTTCGGATGCGGGCTAGGCCATACCCATGCCTAAAATAAATGTGTGGTACCACGAGATACCCAGCTGGTTACGTGACCTTGGATACTGGGCATTGCAACTATTCTCGGAGTCTTTTTTCTATTAGGCTTATGAACCTGCGTCATGCATTCAGCTCTAGCGAGATTAACATGTATCTATGGAATGTTTTGAGGAAACCCATACAAAAATAAACACTTTTTTCTTCTCTTGTTAATTTGGTTTTCAATTCAAACTTTTCATACCATTTTACAAAAAACTTCGAATTTTAATACCAATGAGTTACTTTAATTGTATCCAATAACCAAGCTTCTATCAAGCTTAACATCCTCTTTAGCACAAACTTTCCCAAATACCAACCAAATGAACATCATTATTATCCTCCAAGTGTTTTTCAACTCAAATACTCCTTAGCTCCATTAATAAAATTTCACAACGCGCTCCACTAGCTAAATGCTAAAAACTTATGTTCCAAAAACAATTTTCAATGTAATTTTGCAAAATAAATTTTCCAAAAACTCTCTCATTTCTCATTGCAGGACGCCGACCTCATTCCTTCCAAGCTGGATGCTGGAACTGAAAAAAAAAACAAACCGATCTGCGAACTGCCAACGCCAAAGTGCTCTCACATAGTCATCACTTAAAAGTTCCGCCAGCAATATGACAACAGTTCTCTCCAAAAGGCCATCATCCAGGAAGACAGAAAACATCTGGCAATACAAATGGCCTCAAGAATCCACTAAGAAATTAATAAGCCCTGAATGATTAACGATGATAACGGGAGCTAACATTACCATCATCAGTTTAGCTCTACTCTCTGCCCCCGGAAGATGTCCTTTACAAAAAGGAGCTGCTGTGGGTGAAAGATACTATGCGAGTAGGTGTATCCCCGGCTTAAATCGTTTTTCTCACACAAGCCTCCTTAAAGGAGGACTATCAATAATTTGACAGCTGTTATTTCCATTAAACATTTTTCTTTCTCTAGAGTTAGCTGCCTGAGTGGAGAAGGAGGAAGCCTAAAGGACTATTATCATCATCGCATCGTCTAAATCTTAAATCGATGTTGGGTGTGGGGTGTGGGTTATGGGGAATGTGGGTGCTGAGCTAGATGGAGTGCACACGAGTAACACACTTATGGCTGACGCTAAGCATCATCCATCATGTATGCGCCAAAGGTACTCATTGGTCTCAATGACGGCTCGTAATGCTGTTCACAGTTTACTATAAATAACCAACCATAAAAAAGTACAATATGCCTGCTGCTGGAGGAAGCTGCTGCTGCTGCCATTTGGCGGAAGAGCTACACACCACCGAGAACAAGAGCATCGTAACCAGGACCCCACGATATAATTTGCGGGCCTGTGCAATGTGGGGTCGTCATCAGCGTGGGCAATGACAGTGTTCGTGCAAGATGGGGGCAATCATAAAGATTTCCACCTTTCTTTTCTCAAGACCGTCATATCTTCTTCTTTTTTTTTAATTTATGGAAGGAGTAAAGAAGATTACATGAACTTAATGCGAAAAGCTTCTGTCGCGGCGGGAAGTACTTGTACAATCGAGCCCCTTTCCATGGGCAACTTGTCATCATGCCAGCCGGAAGATGGTCCTATGGTGCGCGCTCCATAAGTTCCTCGAACACGCAAAACAAGCGAGAACTCAAGGGTTTGAGGTTATGTTTGGCCATCTGCGCTTTTCGTTCCTTGGAAGCAACAAGATGTTAAGCAAAGTGTATTCATAAATCTTAATTACACGTGTTTTTTTTTGGTAAGAGGCGGTAGGGGGAGGGTGAAGATATTTCATTGCCATCATCAGTATGGCTGTTGACTTGGCTTTTGGGATGCATATATATAGCCATGCAGAGCATAACCATGACAGTTTAATGTGGGATGATTTGTTCAGTGTACATAGTTATCCTGTAAAGACAATATTTTTTAAATGTTGTTGTCCTAAGGGGTGGTGGCAAGACCTTTGGAATCATCTAATTTTTCAGCAAGCTAGACAATTTCAGATTTAGTTTTTCCCTGTTGTTGGGGAATAACATGAGTTATGTCCTCCCTAGTTTTCAGCATTGATGCTATGCACAGACGCGAACTTGAATCATTTTTAATGAGAGGGTTGTTTTGTAACCTCTTTAAGTGGGATTAGAGTAACGATTGCCAGGAAAGTGTTATGCAATTAGGTTTTTAAGAAAAACCGTTGGGGTTGTGTGATAAAAAACCATGTAGATCAGAACTTGGTTCATCATTAACCCAGGATTACATTTAAGAAACATTCAGTCCAGAACTAATTAAAGGTTGAAATATTCGTTTTATTTAAGTCAACCAAAATTAAATCAAACAAACAGAATTCTTATTTTTTTTTCTTATATATGTAATACAAAATTTTTTTAATAAAAAAATATGTACAAAACTTAAAACTACATGAACTCATTCGGGCGTCTTCTTCGATGCTGTGCTTTAAAGCAGAAATAGCTTCTTTGGTAGGCACGCCGATGAGTATTGCCATTTAAAGTAAACGTGGTCAAAAAACGTTCCATCGTTAATCGAATTAATTGCACTAATAAACGAATGTGTCGACTATAATATAGACTTAGTGCGTCACGGGACGAAGTCGGTTCTAAATCGTGTGTATGGGTTTTAGTCACAATGCTTAAAAACCGACTTCGTCCCGTTACGTACATATATAAAGTTTAAGGAGCGCTGTTCTGTTCTGTTCATCGTGAATTTGAAAATATTGAGAACCTACTGTAAAAATAAAAAAAAAACAATTTGAACGTATTCATTAAGTAAAAAAAAGTACGCCAACGATGCTTGATTTCGCTGATCTCACGGGAAGCGATGCTTAATCGGAGCTTAGGCCGTTGACTAAAAACAGGTTATAACTTTTTACTTAATTATAAACACTTTTCAACCTTCCTACAACTTGTATCTACTTTAGAATGTACCTGCAGTGAATATAAGTCCAACAAACCCAACAAATTACAGTTTGGGAAATAGGACACAGTTTGAGGGGAAAAATGGAAACAGAAAAGGTAATTCAAAAATAATTAACAATTAATTTATCTTTTTAAAGCAAATAATAATAAGATAATCTATATCTATATATATATAAAGAACAAACCAAATTATGTTTGGCCGTGAAATAATTTTTTCGGCTTAATCGATTTGAATGAAATTTTAAGGAGATCTTAGGACATGTTTGGAAAGTACATATAAGAAATCTGTTTCCTGCCCGATGTCTAGAACCGGAGTTATGATAAAAATTTCACTCATATGCGGTCGTCAATGCTTTAGTAAGATAAATACTATGTTTTGTATACACACACTGCATTTTGGTTTCTCTTTTGTTGCCGCGTGTATGCACATAACTGCAGCATTGACGATGGCGCTTTGATCGTTATTCAGAAAATTTTTGGTAAACATAAGCAACGCCGCGCCGGGTGGGTCAGCTAGTATGACATATGAGTGTCTTGAACGTGCGTGAAAAAAACATGAATTTCAGTACATTTTTGATATTTTCCACTCATTTACATTCCCTATAAACAAATAGAGCGGCAGCAAAGCGCCGGGTACCTGCTAGTAAGGTATAAAAATGAAGAGTGACAAGGATTTGTAAGGAAGTTGGTATAGGAAGACCACGCTGTCACAGGCTCTTGGATATCAATATTTTTGACCAAGAACTTAACGGTAATTCCTCGTCCTAAATACCTTCGAAACGATTTGCACGTTTTTTTTATATTTTTGGTTATCCGGACAGTTCAAAGTCTTCAAAAATATTAAAGGCTTCAAATGTGTTTTCTGAAATCATTTTATCGACTTTCGTGAATAACAGAAAGTTAGAAAGTCCATACTAAAAGATAGAATGTACTTTCCGTGGTCTTAATTTAGCACGATGTAATAACGATAATCTGGGTTTTATGTCGACTTCAACTTCAAAAATACTAATATGGACTTTAATAGCTACTAAAATAATTTTAAACTGCACTTTATCCGACTTTAACCTTACGCCAATGTTTTTACTGTAGTGGTTAAGACACAATCACGCTTTAGCTTCGGTTTCGCCTGTCGTTTACAAGTTCAAACATAGGAAATCAATACATCTTGTCACTTTACCTTATCTTGTACACGAACCAAACGTAACGTCAAAGCCAAATCGACATTGTGATAAGATGTATTGATTTCCTATGGTTGAACTCGTAAACGTCGGCTGACAGCAACACATGGAATGTTGGGATCGATTTACCATGCAAAAAGGGGTAAGATCATAGATTGAATGGGTGTGTTTAAAAAGTACAAACATGATAAGAACGAATTTAAAATGAAAAAAAAAAATTTTTTGGAAATATAAACAATTTAATTATTATAAGATGTACCAATAATAATTTCCTTTCAATAAAGACTTTCAAATAATCGATTGTTACAGCTCAGAGAGCCATTTATAGATTTTGCTTACACTACCGTTGATGCAGATAAAGTGTGAAAAGAGATTTTCCAAACTAAAAAGAATAGATCAATATCAACTATGGTCAATGAAAATTTGGAGGCGTAGATGTTAAAAGCCAGAGAAAATTGCATCCTTCAAGAAACCAATATATATATATATATAATAATTTTAACTATGTGTCTGTAAGGCACATCGTCTTATAAAATGCAACTGGATGCTGAACAACACTAGTTAGAAGGAGTACAAATATAGGAAAGATTTTTTTTCGGCGCAGTAGATAGACTAACTTAAAACCCACGGACGTCGTCTAGTTTGCACTATGAGTTTGAAAAATTGCAACCCAATTGAAATTGGAACTCACCAATTGTTTACTCTTCAGAGAAGGCAAACTTGCTCGCAGCCCATTTCGCTGCCAGCTCCACGCTGCCTTAAAGCAACGTTGCCCCTCCTGTACTTGAGAATTTAAATTTTTCCATGGGACAGATTTTTTTCTGCACTCGTACAGTAGCAAGAGTTCTCAAAGATCTCGATATACACAAATCCGCTGGCCCGGATGGTATACCCCTGATTCTTCTGAAGAGGTGTTTTTTCCACACTGGCAAAGCCACTGCGTAAGGTTTTCCATAGCTCCTACTCTTCTGGAATCTTTCCTAGAAGATGGAAAACAGCATTGATCCAGCCTGTCCCTAAGAAAGGTGACCCATCCTCCCCCTCCTCCTACCGACCCATAGCACTGACATCCCTTCTTTCTAAGGTCATGGAAACACTGATTAACCGTCAGCTTAAGGAATATCTCGAAGATTGAAAGCTTCTCCATGACCGTCAGAATGGCTTCCGCAGCAACCGTTCCACTGGTGATCTGATGGCATATCTCAGCGAACAGTGGAACAAATTTTAACATCGCTTTGGTGAAAGTAAGATTATTGCTCTTGATATCTCCAAGGCATTTGATAGAGTTTGTCATGAAGCTCTCTTATCGAAAATGCGTGCTTTTGGGATCGATGATACTCTTGTTCGTTGGATTAGAAGCTATCTTCTGGACCATTCAATACAAGTCGTATTGAACGGATTCAAGTCTGATTCCCACAAAATAAATGCTGGTGTGCCCCAGGGCTCTGTTCTGTCTCCAAATATTTTCCTCATTTTTATATATGATCTTCTGTCTGTTACTTCTAATCCACTTAACTGTTTTGCTGAACTATACTCTACCCTCGTTCGATAATTCACGTCCTTCGCCTTCGGACGTACAATTGCAACGGTACCATATGTCAAGTTCATTAAACTCCGATTTATACATCATTGTCAAATGGGGTAATAGGAATCGTGCAGAGTTTAATGCTTCGAAAACTCAATGCTGTCTTCTGTCGTTAAAGCTAAACATACCACCAATTCCATTGTCCATGAATGGCACTTACATCGAAGAAACCGAAAAGCTCTCAGTACTCGGTATGTGTGTCAATGACGACCTCCGTTGGAACGACAAAAAAAAAGAAAAAACAATCTCTGGGTTTACAAGCAAACATCTTACCTACTGCACCACTGCCGTACCATTATAGAAAACTATTTAAAAATAATTCTAAATACCGTACAGTAATGTAATACGAATTTCTATGTAAAACCTCGTGTAATGTTCCCAATACAATTTGGTATTATGAAATATTTTTTGGTATAATTCTTTTTAAAATAGAACTTTTTTTCGAAGAGGGAAAGGGGGATTTTTAATTTAAAATCCCGTTAGCGAACTTGTTTCCACCACGCACCTGCTCACACTTTTAGGCACCAATGACTATTTTCACAAAGCTCCTCTTTGAAGGTCTGATCACAATGACGGTGATATAGTGTGTGAAGAGATAGTGCCGCAGAGAAAATAATAGACACTGGTTTTTCATTTTTTCATTCGTGCCACCCAGTTAATAAAAGGCTGAAATAATGAAAATTTAAATGTTGAATAGTTAAAACAAACTTATTCCAAAAAAGTAAACCTCATTTTGATTTACATATTCCACCGGTTAATCTTACAAAATACCACAACTTTGTAGCTGACAGTTCTTAATCACTGTCCGCGATACTAGGTTTACCTTCCCAGTTTTTGTTCTTCCTAACCAAACAAAAGACCTCACAAGTCACAACCCTTAACACCATACACCGTTATTCTAATAAAATAACCAAATTTAATTGCAAATCAAATAAAAGCACAAAAGGCTCAAACAATGCCAACAAGACTTATGCAAATGAATTCTCTTCCTGGGCCACCGAAGGACGACCGAACACGGCTTAATCGAATTCAAATGCAAATCTGCCTGCCGACATTTTTTTCACCCTTGTCGTCGACTTCTTCGTTGGAGAAAAAAAACGACTAAAAAACAGCAAAACCCAAACATCAGCCGACAACAGTTAAACAATTTAAATCCTTACTTACACATTCCCTAAAGGTCAATTAATGCATTCCACAACGTACAAAACACCCCCTCCCCCACCCGACCTGGGGGAAAACCAAAAGGAAAAAACACATTAACCGAAAGGGGGGAGCTGTAAACATGGAAATAAACAGACAACAAAAAGTAACAAGAAATAAAAGAAAAACAAACAGCAAAGGAAAAAAATAAACTTTTCAAATTGTTTTAAATGTTACGCTCCCAGCTCAACCCCCCGCTGGGGGTGCTGCCAACCCTTAATCTTAATCAGGATCCCGAAACCAAGTGCACGCAAGATAAACTTTTTTTTTGTCAAAAGTGTGCATAAGTCAGTTAAAAACAGAAACGGCAGACAAAAACGACGACACTCAGCAGGCAGGCTGACACAATACTCAATTTAAGAGACCCACCTCCCCAAAAACCATATAAATAAAACCAAATACAGTTAGAAATATTTATGTTAACATATTCTGCCAAATTTACCACGCAGAATAAAAAACAAAACCAAAACTGTACAACCGTGTACACACAGCGAACCGAAGGATATCGGTTGAGTGAGCTTTAGTTAGTTTGGTCTAAAAAAAAACGGTTGTGAGTTCGGGGTTTGCTGCTGCACGGGGTGGATGGCCGTTTACAAGAGCAAAAACGACGCCATTTTGCTACGGATGATCGTTGATGGTTTATGGCACCGCGCCGGCCGTATAACTGTAATCCTTGCCACTTTATTGTGCTTGCAGGATTTCGCGTCCCGTTGATGCTTTTACTATTTTATTAAGGTGAAGATGTTTCATGAGGCATGCTCTCGACCAGGGGGGTGGCTTAGAGTCGATATCACCCTATTGGAACCCCCAACGCCAAAGCTATCATTACCCTGATAATACTCAAAAGGTATGCCGTTACAGTTGCGTTCAATAATAATTTCAACCCCCCTCTTGCTATAGATAGTCGTCATGGTTAGGGGGAGGGGATTCCGGGTGGTGATAGGCTGATGGTAATTTTATGAGTAAATGGCCCTTAAGACAAAAACTTTGAAACCAAAACCAAAGACGACGAGCATAGCAAAGCACAAAGAAGAGATGGCTCAGTGCGGCCGGCATTATGAAAGTAGCATTATCCTTGGGAATCCAAAGGCAGTGTCTTGCCTTTGCGTTGTGCATAATGCATGAAGGAAATATGATAGCACACAATAGAATAAGAGGAGCGAAACGGCAGTGCTGTTGTGTGTGATGGCAGGGGGGGGGGGCCGGCTGAAGCATACAAAAAAATATAACAGTGTTTGCCAAGAGTGCCAAAGATATCTCATTTGGCTAAAGGGGATGTTTGAGTTGAGGTTTGAGGGGGTATTAGTTTGAGATTTACCCCACGTGCGATGGACGCCCTTCAGCTGTAATTATTATTACAATTTTTTCTTTTTTGATAGGCTTGCCAAGTTAAGTCAATAACTTTGAAAGATTATCGGTAGACCGCTAAATTGTAGTTTGTTTTGCCTTTATTAAAATAAAGAAAGAAAAACTCTTGAAATTGAGACAAAAAAAAATCGACTGTACAAGAGATTTCCCGGGCCGTAGCATCTCCTCTGTATAGTCCAACTATATGAGAAGTTGGACCTTAATTCTTTTGTATATATATAGTGATGTTTTGTCCAAGTCTTTTAGTAGAGCATAGCTAATTCTTCTGACCCGGAGATCGTAAGTTAGATACTCAGGTTTAGAAAAAAATTTCTTAATTCCTAGAGCCGTCCGTGAGTTTTAAGTGAGAAAATAGTCACCTAATTCTCGATCTACTACATCACAAAAAAGAGTTGGTTTTCTGTAAAGTCGGTTAACGGACGATAATTTTACGTGATATCGTCATAAGAAAACATTGATGGCAGCAACACCAACATACTGCCCGTTTACTCACACCACAAACCCTCTCGTCAAATCCACACTATCACTAATCAATATTTACATCTACTTTCTACTTTAACAAAACTCCGCCTATTTTGTATTTCTTTTTCTCTTCTTGTTCTTCTTGGATTTGATTGGAATTATTTTAGGAATTTGCGCATGTTCTTTTTCATGTTCGCCTGATGCTGGCGATCGATTTTGGTTAAAAGAACCACAGTATCGCGGTTAGCATGAGTCATGAATCTTATCAGCATGAGTCAGTTCATACGTGTATATAGCATGTAATCGATGTATAAGACGTTATCACGTCAAAAAAATTGTGCCCTGTCTTTCTAATTCTTCTTACGTTTTTCCCTCCTTTGTGGGATATAAATCTTAAAAAGTTTTTTGGACTTATGACCCATTTTGAAGGAATATAAGTTCCAACTTTTGTTTGGTGAAGATGGCACATAACTCTGTATTTAAATAAGAGATAGTATTTAATTAAAATCTAAAGCCATCACTTAAATGTGAACTAACGAAAAATAGCGTAAATCTATCTTCAAAAGTGTCAGAAAATTTACAAAATGTAATAAATAAATCGCCAAAAAATTAAGTTCGCCCCAAGTTATAGAAGATGCATTTGACAATATCTTCCATGAAGCTGTGAATCCGTCACTATAGTCAGATGCATAAGTGATATGTTAGGCACCAAAACCGCGGAAGCATACGCAGGGCAATGTACAGAAATGTATCAAAACAAGAGAATGTCCTCAGCGAAGGGTTCTATTACCCCTACCGTGTAATCTGTAAGTTCTAAGAAATTTTCTGTGATGTTACCCAGAGAGGACTGATAATAGCAAGAAAATGCAACACAAACTTTAACCCCAGAAAAACAACGATAATTTCAGAGTGATAATTTATATAATTTTAAGTACATTATATAAATCCCCCTGCAATTGTCGGGGGATGATGTCAATGCCCCTGGAAGGTTATGTATCTCCCCAAATTGGTGAATTTGAACTTGGGACATGATTAAGTAGCTATGTTTTCTTTCCTTCCTTGGAAATAGCAGACCATGCTGTAACGTTAAGCCTAATAAAACTTCTTTTGAAAACATTGTGTTTATTCTTCAATATCGTTTTACTATAGGCTGAGCAACAACACCCCCTTTGAAGAGATTCTAAAACTTCAAAACTAAAATCCAATTCACAGCTCCACACCTCATAATATGAACTCGTTTAAAAAACACTAACTTAAATCGTCCACTTGGCAACCATTCTGAATCAGAAATTTTCGAGAGGGTTGTTCAAATATAATATTTTCAATATTTATTACACTCCATATACTCTGCCGACGAGAGGGGGGTTGTTGCAAGCTCGACCACTTGCTGAGTGGGATTAAGGCTTGTGTGATAAATATGGCAGAATTATAGGAATAGTCTGTCTAGGAACTTTGGTGTTGTAAAAACTAAACAATACCGCCTGCAACGTTGATGGCTTCCACGTGAGCGACATCTCTGTTATTACTTTGTTCCACAATGTATATACCTCCACAAATAAGTGTTCTAGTTTCCTCTTCCGCATATCCTTTTACAACTTTCCTATATAAACGATGACGACGAGACGGGACGGGACGTTCGAAAACACAAAAAGAAAAGAAATTGAAGCAAAAATTGTGAATTCTTGACACCTTCTACAAGGGAAGAAGGACGTCATTGCTGCTAACACAACACTGACTGTGGCAATAATTCAAACGAGATTTCAGCAAAATCACGCGGCAAGAGTTGCAATCGTGTCGAGAAAACAGTCTTCCTTTAGAACACACCCGAAAACGGTTCGTTTTCATTTCCCTCTAATTTGAAAAACACACCAAAAGTTGCAAGCAGCAATATGACGGAGGAACTACAAACAGGCAACCAAAAAAAAAACTTTAAGTGGCTATAAATCCGGGATTTACTTTAATAGTCTTCCGGATTTCACTACATCTTGTACCAGAGCCACCATTTTTCGCATTCTGTCGGTATTGGAAGTGGGGAGGTATGCTGTTTCTTTTGAGCTCATAGTCACCATCCCCATTAGGATAGATTACCTTTGTGTTGTGAACAGTACCGTCTCGTCAGGTATTTTGTGCCAAACGCCCCTCAGAACAGTCAACTTGCATCTGACAGCAGCATTCCACATGTTCGGTGTGAACAACATACCTACAAAGCCCGGAACTCATAGAACAATCTGCCGTAATTCTAGGCTATTGCTTATGGATTATATTGGAATATCGTAAATAATGTTTACGTGATTTGACTGCGAAATGTGCAACCCCCCGTTTCGGTTTGGCTTTGAGTTTTTTTTTTTTTTGGTGTCTCCACCAAGTTTATTGTGTTGTGTCGAAAAGGCAAATTTGATTAATGTGCGGACTGTCTAATGACGGCAAAGCAATGCCACCCAAATCATTGCGAAATGTGTTCACGTTTTTCGTTTCGATAGGATTCGAACCTTTTTTTTGGGGGGGGGGGGGGGGTGGGGGGGCTGTGTAGTTTGTATTGAGGGATGGAGGGCGAAAAGTGCGTGATGTCGTAGATTTAAGTGGTATAATTTACAAAGGATTAAAAATGTGCAATCCATCACCGCCGAGGATAGCATTTCAATTTGGGGAAATTTTTTGCTTTATGTGGTTGGATAAAGGATGCGAAGGAATGGATGCTGTGATGGTGAAATAGTTGTGGTTAAGTGTGCTGGAAATTTACGTGAAAACATTTCCAACTTTTTTTTTTAATATACCAAAGATGGATTGAGGTATGCAACGGGAAGAGTTCAAGTGTTGAATGAGGTTTGACAAAGGTGTTCTAAAGCTGGACATTTTTATAAATGATCTAAAAAGGGATGAACTTAATTCCTGTTATCGATATGCAGGTGTTCCGGACGGGTTTTCGATCAAATTGAATTTTTTAATGTGGGAATGGATGGGGAGAAATTTAATTATTTTTTGTGTTCTATACATTTGCTTTGAGAATAATGTGCACGACTAGGTCCCTGGAACGTGCTTTAATGCAAGACTGTGAATTATTGGGCCAAAATATAAGAAATCGATCCAAATTATTTTAGAAGAATTTATAAATAGATTGGCTGAAAAGGCTATAGCTATATCCTACATAGCAATTTTTCAAATTATTTTTTTTTTCGAAAAGGACACCGAGTAAAGTTCCAAACGGAAAACAAATTGCCTACTCATCAATAAATGCATTTATCCTTTTTCTATAAAGTTGAAATTTCTGGCCTCTAGCAGATTTATATTACAAAGTTTTCGTCAATGTAATAATGTACCTTAAATTCGAGAAAACAGAAATTATTATTATTATTTTGTGACTGCAATTTGCATTTTGGCCAGTCGGCAGTTTTTTTTTGCAAAACTTAGTAGGTGAAATTTTATGATTGAAATTGGTAACTGACACGTTTCTGAGTAAAGTAAGTAAAGCCACCATTTTGAAAAACGCCTCTTAGACAATATCTCGAGAACGAATGGTCGTATAAAAATTTTGCAAAAACTCTTTTGTAGGAAATATAATTGCCTTCTTGCTTCATATAAATTTTTTTTGTAGATTTTATACTTTAGTGGTGAAAGTTCTAAGTAAGTTTTAAGTCTTTGTTTTTAATAAATAACTTCGTAACGGTTCTCAATATGAAGAAATATATATTAAACAAAGTTGTAGAAAATATAATTTTCTATAAAATGTATCCACTCATTTTTCTTGTACGATGTACCGTTCGCAAGATATGTGTTTCTGAAGGTTCAAGCATCCTTATATTTTATGGGCAGGTAAAACTATTTCCCTTATTTTTACTTGCGATTATAGGTACTATAATGCAAGTTAGGGATTCGTGCAGAGAAACATATTTGAGTTACTGGCAAAATTCTGGTTGTTTGTCTGTCTGTCTGTACGGATGTCTATAGAACTTCAGGCTAAGCGGTTAAACCAATCGTCTTTAAATTTAAAATTTAAGGTTATTTTGACATTCTACAGAGGATTTATTTTTAATTTTTTTTAGCTCAAATATTAACGGTCCGTGACATAAAACCGTTAAGTAAAAGCTTATTTTTATCAAAAACGGCTCCAAGAATTTTTAAGAAAAAAAATCAGTGCACGTAGATGTGCTACATGTGGTGAAATAGCTAAAGTAATTCCACATAAAAATATTTTAGAATAACTTTTTTTTCTATATTTTTAATATTTTTTTAAATATTTTTTTATGAAAAATCGATATTTTTAAAAAAGGGGACGTTAATTATTTTTTTAATTTTTATTTTCTAAATTTTTTCAAACAATCAAAAGTCAGAAAATCGAGAAAAAATATTTGAAGTTTCCTTAATATTTTTCAAATTTCAATTGCGAAAGATAAACAGACAGACTGTCAGTCTGTCTGTCTCTCAGTTTGTCATTTGATCAGAACCAAATTTACGGGAAAAGTTTATTAACGGTACCTTTCATATAACTTTTTTTAATTTTTTGGCTTTCTCAGTAACGGAGAAAGTTCTTTCAAATTTTATACTTGAGAAGATTTAGGTAGCCACATTAATTCTGCATATCAAATTTTTGAATAACTTTTTTTTTTCTAATCAAAATTAATTTTTAATTTTTTTTTAAATCAATATTACATGTAAAAAACAACATGTAAAACTGCATACCAAAATTCCAAAAAACCTTTTTTTTTTTCAAAAATATAAATAGCCAAGGCCTAGTGACTTATACTCTCCACCATTCCTGTGTGTGTGTTGTTAGTCTGCAAGAATGGAAGGGACCTACAGTTTACCGCCGAGTCCGAACGGCTAGATGAGATGCACTTTTTCGAGACAAATTTTACTCTTGGAGGTTTTTGTCAGTTCCTCGCAAGAGGCAGTACCCCAGAAAAAAATGTGGCTATGAGCTGGATTTGAGCCCAGGCTCATTCGCTTAGCAGTCCGATACACTAACCACTAACCCACGGGGCTGAGTTTCAAAAATATAAAATTAAAAAAAAGGATTTTATCAAAATCCGTCCTACAATTTTCGAAAGACTTTTTTCATAAATTCATTATTATATTTACAAGACGTATGATGACGTACTCCATTTTTACTCTAAAAACCGTTAAGTGTCCTGGTTTTGACTTTTTTTTAAGTTCAGATGGTGTTATTTAGCTACGTTAATGTTTCTTATTTTTTAAATTATATTCGACGATGTGACGTGCGACCCAGTCGTGCAATTTATCTATCTTATCTTATGTGGTGCGTTTCTTTAGGCCTAATCCTAAATGGTTTTTATTATAATTTTATAAAATTTTCCTTTTTTGAGGGTTCGGGTTCAGAAAGAAATTCCAATAATAAAATTTTCACATTTTGCATTATAAACATTCATTTTTGCCTCTGCCGACTGGCCTAATTTCTAAACGAATATTGAACATATATTTCAATTAACTCTCTTTTGGATGCAAAATAATTCTCCTATTTTATTAGTTTTTGTTCTTTATTAATCTCTTCTTTTATGAGAGACAGCATAAGTTGTTTATTTTCAATCATGGTGTGTGGCATAGTTTTATCACGAGGCCTAAAATAAGTAATTATAATAAATACCTTCGAAACGTGTTTTTTTAAGCTATAAAATCAACAAAAAATTAAATTTATGTATTTCGCTCATCCGTTTGGAACATTTTATCTTAGTTCAAAAATGGCGGATATTTAGATAAAGGTAAAAAAAAACTGGACGTTCGCTGATAAAATAAAAGGCACGACTGGGTCGCACGTACTTGTGCTAATCCTTTTTAAGTGCAGGCGTCTTTTTGACAAAGATTTTATTTTAATATTTTTTGTATGACGTGCAACTTCCTTATAATCGTTTTGGGGTGAAGCTCGAACGAACATGCGTCACGACAAAGGGATAAACACAAATAGCTTTTGCAGTTTTTTAGTGTAGTATTATCTTTCCACTTGCTGCTTACTGTTTATAATATAATTTGCTAATAGAAAAATACAAAGGACTTTTTTCAGTTAAATTTTCATTTTGGTATGGAAAAATTTGAACAACTGGCATAAAGATTCGTCGGAATCAGCAGTATGGCAATAATGCTAGGTAAAGGGACCTTTATACGTCCCAATATGGGACCAATGGAATTTATAAAGGATTGAGGTACCTATAATAAGGTTGGAAGGAAGGTAGGTACTAAAATTAAGATACGTGTTCCAACTACTGCTAAGCCAGTAGGTATAGAGACAATATTAAAAGTTAACACAGTGGTTTTGTTTATTTATAGGAAGGTGTAAACTTTTGTTTTCTCGATTGAAATTTTTGCATTCAGTAGTAATCGAATAGTTTTTTTTATTTGTTAGTTGTTTTTGTGTGTTTATCAAAGGCTTCCTTATTTATTCTGTGCTTTTATGATGATGAAAAATACTTTAAAATACGTAAGTATGTATGTAATGTAGGTTGTCACTTTCTTTTATTTGACTAATGGCTTGGCTAGGGCTTAGCCGAGCAATATGAAATAAAATGTTGGGGAAAAAAATTTATGAATTAAAAAAAACACTACTCATAACGTTTTTTGGAAAAAATGTTGTAAGCCATCTTATTTCTTTTGCTGTTTTCTATTTTATGAATTTTTCATTTCAAAATCGTTCGACCAGTTTTTTCAAAAAAATGTTTTTTTTGAAAAACTTTTCGAAAACATATTTTAAAATTTTTTTTAGTATGTCAATTTTAAGAAATCTATAGTTTATACTAGAAGAAAAATTTAAAAAAAAATCTATAGATCCGTTTTCAAAATATTCAAAAACAAAATATTTTTTTAAAAAAATTATTAAAATTAAAAAAAAAATGTTTTTGAAAATTTTGATAATTAATATTATTTAAATCATAAAACACTACATATTTTGAAAATTTCATCAAAATCCGTCAATTAGTTAACGAGAAAGTCTGATTTTAAAAAACCGGTCATATGGGAGGTACCGTTATAAAACTTTTTCTGAAAAATCCATTAAAATTAAAAGATAGATTTTGCACAGAAAACATCATTCTGAAAGTTGAATCAAAATCGTAGGAGCCGTTTTCGAGAAAAATAAGTTTTTTAATAAAAGTTATATGGCAGGTACCGTTAGTTTTGGAGCTAGAAGGCCAATTCCAAAAACTGTCGGGTAGAGCACTCTAAAAATACTATATACCAAGTTTGAATCAAATCGGCCCAACCGTTTAGGCTGTAGATATCGATACGGACAGACAGACAGACAGACAGACAGACAGACAGACAGACAGACAGACAGACAGACAGACGGACGGAATTTCCGGACCCACTCTTTTTGACTTCTCTATCATCGTAATATCATGTTTGATTGTTAGAATTTTTTTTTTTTTTTTACGAATGCATAACTTGCCTTATAGTCCCTATAATCGCAAGTAAAAAACCTGGAGATTTACGTATTGGAAACTTTGATACTGTATTAGTCGATAAGAAAAATATTTAAGTTTCCTGAGATAAATAAAATCTTTAGAAACAAAATTTCATTTAGGATGCAAAAGAAATATACACAAAACTATTTAACAGCGCGCTAAATATGGCACATAATCCAGTGATTTGTGGCACAGCTGTTGCTTAACAAAGAAGTAAGTTTCCGATCCTACAAAGCCAACCCTACAGAGGAAAATCGGAAAAAGCACAAACAAGCAAGGAACTCTTGCAACTCCGTTATTGAAAGGACCAAATTTTTGCATGACCGAAAATTAATTGTTTACTCTTCAGAGAAGGCAAACTTGCTCGCAGCCCATTTCGCTGCCAGCTCCACGCTGCCTCACAGCAACGTTTTGCCCCTCCTGTACTCGAGAATGTAAATTCTTCCATGGGACAGATTTTTTCCGCACACGTACAGTAGCAAGAGTTCTCAAAGATCTCGATATACACAAATCCACTGGCCCGGATGGTATACCCCCGATTCTTTTGAAGAGGTGTTTTTCCACACTGGCAAAGCCACTGCGTAAGCTTTTCCATCACTCCTACTCTTCTGGAATCTTTCCTAGAAGATGGAAAACAGCATTTGTCCAGCCTGTCCCTAAGAAAGGTGACCCATCCTCCCCCTCCTGCTCCTAACGACCCTTAGCACAAACATCCCTTCTTTCTAAGGTCATGGAAACGCTGATTAACCGTCAGCTTAAGGAATATCTCGAAGATAGTAAGCTTCTGCATGACTGTCAGTATGGCTTCCTCAGCAACAGTTTCACTGGTGATCTGACGGCATATCTCACCGCACAGTGGAACAAATCTTTACATCGCTTTGGTGAAAGTAAGATTATTGATATCTCTTGATATCTCCAAGGCATTTGATAGAGTTTGGCATGAAGCTCTCTTATCGAAAATGCGTGCTTTTGGGATCGATAATACTCTTGTTCGTTGGATTAGAAGCTATCTTCAATACAAGTTGTATATTGGACGGATTGAAGTCTGATTCCTACAAAATAAATGCTGGTGTGCCCCAGGGCTCTGTTCTGTCTCCGACTCTTTTCTTCATTTTTATAAATGATCTTCTGTCTGTTACTTCTAATCCACTTAACTGTTTTGCTGACGACTCTACCCTCAGCTTTTCATATTCGTTGGATAATTCACGTCCTTCGCCTTCGGACGTACAATTGCAACGGTACCATGTGTCAAGTTCATTAAACTCCGATTTGTACAGCATTGTCAAAAGGGGTAATAGGAATCATGTGGAGTGTAATGCTTCGAAAACTCAATGCTGTCTTCTGTCGTTAAAGCTAAACATTCCCCCAATGCCATTGTCCATGATTGGCACTTACATCGAAGAAACCGAAAAGCTCTCAGTACTCGGTATGTGTGTTAACGACGACCTCCGTTGGAACGACCATATATTTGAAATCGCTAAGAATGCTGCTAGGTGCTTAGGTTTTCTGTATCGGTGTAAGAAAATATTTTTCCCCATCTGATCTGGCTACAATTTATAAAGCGTTTATACGCCCTAAACTCGAGTATAACTCCCATCTGTGGGCAGGTGTTTCACAAACATCGCTTCACCTGCTTGATAGAATACAAAATCGAGCGTTAAGATTGATAGGAAATAGAACTGCCGCTGAAACAATTGCCCCTCTCGAACACCGACGCAATGTTTCATGTCTTTCCTTATTTTATCGTTTCTTTTATAAAAAATGTTCACTCGAGGTAGCCAGCTGCATTCCTCCTCTTAAAAGTTTCGCCCGTAATACTCGTCTTGCTAGGAATGCCCATCAGTTCACCCTTGAGCCCAATTTCGGACGTACCGTGAAATATAGGGATGCTTTTTTTAGCCGTACAACACGACTTTGGAATGGTTTACCCGGCGAGATTTTCCCTTGCCATTTCAATTTGCAAACATTTAAAACCAATGTTAATCGACACCTCCTATCTCTCCCCTCCCTATCTTCCTAATGCCCGCGCAGTGTGTTACATTAAAAGGGAAACATTTATTCCGGGCTACGTTTATTCCGAAAATATATACGACTTCTGTGAGAAAGTTTTTTAGTCTTCTTAATGGAAGTACAGTTCTTGGATAACGTAATATTACGGTTCACCAACAGTAAACAGCTTTGGGTGTTAAAAACAATTCCATTTATAATTTTTGTAATACATCAATTCACAATGCTGCTTAGATCATCGATTTAAGACAATGTCATTTTATTCCCCTCTTGTTCAACTTTCCAAAGACTTTTAAGATGCCAAGAAAGCATTCGATGAGGAGTAGAGAACCGTCCAAACTACAGCTCCAGGCCTTCCCATCTCGATTTCTCTCAGACAAGGAACTCGGCAGTTTTCTGATCTACACGTTATTAGCCGAGTTCAAGTTGCAATTAACGTTAGACACTTTTCAAAAATTTTTTGCAGGCCAATATTGAATGGGATTAATATCTTGCTGTAACCAAGGTAATAAAGAATTCCTGTGAAGAAATATAACGTCCAAAAGTTACACTCGCATTAGATTGCCAAAACTTTAAACTTTTGAACTGCGGGACAAAATTAAATATTGAAAATATTGGCTTCCCATAAAGCATAGTATAATTCTTGCTTATCAACTAAAAGTCATTTTTATTGTCAAATAAAAGTGCTAATTCGCGCTCAAAGCTACACTTTTTATCAACTAGGTACCGACAGGGGAGTAAACAATTCCACCAAAAAAGCCATTTTATTTCCCCGCAAATCATTCCAAGCACCACCGACCACCCTCAAGAAAATGCCTTAAACTTCCCGTCTATTAGCTTTTAATCTGAAATCGAAAAAAACATTTTTAATAGACTTTCGATGCAAGGAAAATAAACAAAAACCTAAAGTTACAAGGACTCCCCGTCTAATCGCACAAAGAAAATAAAAATAAAAAAGGATCTCCCCACCAAATCCCCCAAAGACCCAAACCAACAACCCAAAATGCCAACTGAAGTGAATTTATACTTCGCAGATAAGACAAGTTTGAATTTTCTCGGTATCAATGGAATTGAATCAAATTACCTTGGAATCTTAACCTTAAGGTTATTTTTCCATTTGACTTTTTTTCCTATGCAGAAAAACCCATTCTTGCGAGGAGGCGAAGAAAACCTTTTCGGTCTTGGTTTTCTGCTTCCACATCGGCCTTATCTAGATAGAAACTTAGTCTGAAGGATTGCTGGTGTGTGGTGGAAAATTATCCCAGAGTATCTCATTACTTTGGATAGCAGCAAATTCCTAGAGACCAAGATATCAGGAAGAAGAACTGCATATAGGGTGCTCTTGCCATATAGAAATGGGGGGCGAGTCCTTGATAACATCACAAGACTTCGTTCTACTTTTTCTTTTTTTTTCTACTTCAGCCGTAATAAGTAAAATTGCCAGGTATTTCAGGTGGAAAGAAGTTAAATCGACATTTTGTCCATCCAATTCTTTGGAACGGCACTCACTACTTGAGAGTTGAGAGTATCTTTTGCGAGACGTCCTTAAAAACCTTTAACTGTGGTTGTTTTGGTTTCCAGACGAAGGATAAAAACAAACAGTTTGCAGATTAATTAGGTCAGATAGCGGATGGCAATAATGGAAAAAAAACATAATATTAAGGAACTGAGGAAAGAACTGAGCTTAAGCAGTTAATGTTTCATTTAAAAGCCTTTGGCATAATTTTAATGTTTTCGCAGATGATTTCCGGTAGTTTAGACAAATTTAATTTTACTTTAGGGCCATTAAAGTGAAATTTGTAGTTAATTCTATTTCTGCTAATTACAATTATTAAGGTCCAGGTATAGAAGCAGATTTTTTTGTGATAAATATTTATACATCGGAAAATCCTGTAGAGATTCCAAAATGGAGCAACGGGGGTATCTATTATCCTAGTCGATAAGCTTTTTTTATAATTAACGCGCGCACAAGGGACTATTTGTTTCCCTTTTAATGAATGTAAGTAAACTGCGCGAGCATTAGTATAATAGGGAGGGGAAGGACAGAAGGTGTCGATTAACATTGGTTTTTGAATGTTTGCAAATCAAAATGGCAAGGGAAAATCTCGCCACGTAAACTATTCCAAATTCGTGTTGTTCCGCTAAAAAAAGACTCCCTATATTTCACGGTACGTCCGAAATTGGGTTCAAGGGTTCAAGATTAGCATTCCTTGCGAGAAATGTATTACGGGAGAAACATTTAAGGGGAGGAATGCAGCCGGCTACATCGAGTAAACATTTTTTCTAAAAGAAACAATAAAATAAGGAAAGACATGAAACATTGCGTCGGTGTTCGAGAAGGGCGATTTTTTCAGCGGCAGTTCTATTTTCTATCAATCTTTACGATCGATTTTGTATTTTATCAAACAGGTGAAGCGATGTTTGCGAAGCAGATCAGACGGGGAAAAATACTTCTTACACCGATACAGAAAACCTAAGCACTTAGCAGTATTCTTTGCGATCTCAAATATATGTCGTTCAACTGAGAGCTTTTCGGTTTCTTCGATGTAAGTGCCATTCATGGACAATGGCATTCGTAACATTAAACTCCACAAGATTCCTATTACCCCATTTGACAATGCTGTATAAATCGGAGTTTAATGAGCTTGACATATGGTACCGTTGCAATTGTACGCCCGAGTGCGAAGGACCTGAATTATCGAACGAATATGAAAAGCTGAGGTTAGAGTCGTCAGCAAAATGGATTAGAAGTAACAGACAGAAGATCATTTATAAAAATGAGGAAAGGAGTCGAAGACAGAAGGGCGCCTTGGGTCATACCAGCATTTTTTTTTTGTGGGAATCAGACTTAAATCCGTTCAATACAACTTGTATTTAACGGTCCAGAAGATAGCTTTTAATCCAACGAAGAAGAGTATCATCGATCCTAAAAGCACGCATTTTCGATAAGAGAGCACTATGTCAAACTCTATCAAATGTCTGGGAGATATCATGAACAATAATTTTACTTTCACCAAAGCGATGAAGTAATGCCATCAGATCACCAGTGAAACGGTTGCTGCGGAAGCCATACTGACGGTCATGGAGAAGCTTTCAATCTTCGAGATATTCCTTAAGCTGACGGTTAATCAGCGTTTCCATGACCTAAGAAAGACAAGATGTTAGTGCTAGGGGTCGGTAGGAGGAGGGGGAGGATGGGTCACCTTTCTTAGGGACAGGCTGGACAAATGCTGTTTTCCATCTTCTATAGGAAATATTTCAGAAGAGTGGGAGCGATGGAAAAGCTAACGCAGTGGCTTGGCCAGTGTGGAAGAACACCTCTTCAGAAGAATCGGGGGTATACCATCCGGGTCAGCGGATTTGTGTATACCAAGATCTTTGAGAACTCTTGCTACTGTACGAGTGCGGAAAAAAATCTGTCCCATGGAAAAGTTTACATTCTCAAGTATAGGAGGGACAACGTTGCTGTAAGGCAGCATAGAGCTGGCAGCGAAATGGGCTGCGAGCAAGTTTGCCTTCTCTGAAGAAGGTATTTGTTTTGCTAGTCCAGATATTGTGGGTTCAATCTTCGGTTGGGTAAATCTTTCTTAGGCTCCTAATATAAGCTTAACTTACATTTCTCGGAAATTCTTGTCTTTTGTCCTCGCACTGAAATCGTTATTGCGGGCGATTTCAACGTACACAATTAATTTGGTTCTGGTTTTCTGGTCAGACAACACCCGAAGGAAGGTGTATCGAGATTTCTGCTGAGTTACACCTGCTTACCCAACAAATCGCTGTGCTGGACAAACCGCCCATACTTTTGACTTGTTTCTTACTTCTCGCCCGGATAAGTACACCACTAGTGTAACTTCTCCAATTGGCACTTCGGCCCATTGTGTCATTTCAGTAAATTTCTTATCCTCCAGGATCATTTGACAATATGTCATAATGTGCTTTTCTACTATAATTTCAAGCCATAAAAAATTAACTGCATTTTAACTATTTTCAACTGTTAATTCTACTAATAGTTAAAAGCTTCAAAACCGAAAGCAATATGATAAAAATCAATGAAAAAGAGTTATATGTAGTAGTGTTTTCAATTGGCAAGGGTAACTCTGTTGGTGGAATACTTTTTTTTCAATTCACACTTTTTTCCATCAACGTTGATGGTGATCACTGTTTTGAAAAAAGCTCTCTAATAAGCCAATTTTTACTGAACAGACTATAGTTAGTAGAGTATGCTTTTTTGATAGTGACATTGATACCAGTGCTGAGAAGATCACAAAAATTATTTTCCAATATAGTTATTAGTGCTATAATTCCTAATAGAGTAAAAAGTATCAAACCCAAAGAGGAAGTGTAGTCAGGGTTAAGGAAATAAGTTTCCAATCTTAAAAAACCAAGCCTACACTGGAAAATCTGAAAAATCTCAAGCAATACAGAAACTCTTGCATTCCGTTATTGAAAGAACAAACTTTTTGCATGTCAAAAATAACGACCGAAAGTTCTGCAATGTCCCAAAGGCTGTAAAAATGTTTAGTCATTTTGAAAAAATATTCAAAACTCTTCAAAATCTTTCGTTCCAACGCTCATTTTCAATAACAAACCAATTCTGAGACTATTACGTTGCCTCACAGCAACGTTGCCCCTCTTGAGTGGGAAATTGGCAAGAGTTCTAAAAGATCTTTACATACACGAATCCACTGGACCGGATTTTACATCCCCAATTCTTCTGAAGAGGTGTCTCTAAGAAAAGTGACCCCCTCTCCGCCCCTTGCACTTACTTTTCTTCTTTCTAAGGAATGATGATTAACCGTCAGCTTATGGAATATTTTGAAAACCGAAAGCTTCTCCATGACCGTCAGTATGGCTTTTGCAGTAATTGTTCTACTGGTGATCTGATGGCATATCTCACCGAACAGTGGATCAAATCCTTACATCCCTTTGGCGAAAGTTAAACTATAGCGCTTGTTATTTCCAAAGCATCAAGCTCTCTTATCAAAAATGCGAGCTTTTGGTTTGATTGATGACACTCTTGTACATTGGATTAGAAGCTGTAATGGACGGATTGAAGTCTGATTTCTATCAAATAAATGCTCCCTTATGTCTTCAACTCTTTTTCTCATTTTTATAAATGATCTTCTGCCTGTTAATTCTACTCCACTAAACTGTTGACGATTCTGTCTTCAGCTTTTCATATTCGTTCGGTGATACTCGGCCTTCGCCCTCGGGCGTGCAATCGCAGCAGCACCGTATGTTAAGATCATTAAAATCTTAAATGCTGCTAATTGCTTGGGTTTTCTGTATCAATGCAGAATTTGTTCCCCCCTTCTGAATTGGCTGCTATTTATAAAGCGTTTATTCACTCATCCACACCCGTACAGAGATTCTGTTCTTAGCCTAACAACAGGAATTTGGGATAGTTTTTCCGTCGGGATTTCCCGACGCCAATTAGTTTTAAAAGCATTGAAAACTAGTGCTCATTGAAACCTTCTGTACCACCCTACTAAATTTATAATGCTCGCACATTGTGTTTAAACATTAGAAGGGCAACACATAATTCTTTGTGTTTTCGTTTTTAGTTTTACTATACGAATATGTAAATCCAAATCGTACTCGGTGTTTCCTTTCCATTTCAGTGATCAATAATTTAAGACAAATGTGCACAGTCATCTCCTATTATATCCTTCTTCTGTGTTAAGGCTTAACAAAAAGAATCGTTGTTATAGCCAGTTGGTTGAGCGTTAATTAAAAAAAACCTTACTGTGGTTTCATTCCAGGAAAGCCCACAATCTGTCAAATATGCATCTCACGCAGCTCCTGAAGATAACTTACAAATTTTATAATATATTTCGATATAGATATCGATATCCAACATCTCTTTATCCATTTTTAAGAGCTTCTTCTCTTTTTTTAACCGATGGTTGTTATGATATCGACTGGGACCAAAAGTCTTCAACTTTTCTGCTTTGCTCTAAGGCTCCGCGTGTGAGGTTTGCCGGGTTGAACGACAGGATATGTCAGCCGGTCTCCTGGTGTCGTATCTAGGAGTTTTTGCTTCTTCATTTCTTCCTAGATAGTGTCCGCAGAGGGCCGCCTTTGTGTTTGATATTTCCTTACCGACACCAGGAACTGGAACTGCAAATCGTGTCAACCAAGCAATATGGGTTCACACTTGTGGGAAAGTTTTTAGTTCTTAATGTGTCACTAGGCCAACCTTGATGTTCATTTCTTAGATGTGATTTCTCCTTTAGTTGCCTTTTAAGACTAAAAGCGGTTGATGTTTAAAAACGACTCTGACAAGGTGGTACGCTATTCTGACGGATCGAGAAAATAACCCCCACACGAAAAATGAAATAACTCCCCAGATTGAAGATGAAATAAGTCCCCAATAGGTTTTCTAGTAAATTAACCAAAATGAAAGTGATCCCAGGCAGAGGGGTCTGCAGCATGCCCTGGAATATCTACCTCACTGTTAATACCCCAAAATTAAGGACTTCTTTCATTGTTGAATTTGGGGATCTGTTTCATCACGAAAAAAACCCTAATTTGAAAAATGAAATAAGTCCCCAAAAACCCATGAAATAAATTCCCAATTTTTGGCTTTTATTTCATATGAAACAAATCCCCACCTGCATATAAATTTTAGGAGGTTATTTCATTTTCCTTTTGCAGGTTATTTCGTTGGGATATTATTTCCTATTTATTTTGACATCTTAACATGATACTTGCAGTTCAACACTACTAGAACTATTTTTAAAGACATCATTGGCTGAATTCAGAAAGATGTCAACAGTCTTCATTGAAGCTTAAGTCATTAGGTGGTGTGCAACACATAATCGGAAAAATTGCCAAAATATGACCTTTGACACTTGTTTGCTAACAACAACAAAAAAAGTAAATTTTTTTATTTCATTTCTCTTCTAAATCAACCTAAATTGTCAAAAATTAAATAATACAAATAATTTAATATGTTCAAAAGAATTTTGGTTTTCAATAAAAAACACAAGATAGTTCGAGGAATGCTTTCGTATGGAACATTTTGGCCATCTGCCTGCCTTGTCCAACAGACTTTGGTTGAAAAACGAACTTTCAAAAACTACGATTATGCCCAATGTATCAGGTATGGAGAAATTTAATTTTACTGAATTTTTTCAATAGCTTTGAAATTTATTAATTTTTTTTCTTAATAGATTCAGTATTTTTGGGGCATTTTTCATGGCTCCAACTTTGTACGTTTGGTTTAGACTAGCCGAAGCTATGTGGCCCAAGCGAAATTTAAGTTCAACACTTAGCAAAATCTTTGCCGAATCAATTTCATATGATCCAATGGCGATTTCCAACTTCTTTCTAGCAATGACCTTGATGAAGGGAAGAAGCTTAAAAGAAGCCAAAAATGAGGTATGTCCTTAGATAAATCCTTTTTTGTTATTTATATCCCAAGTTTATGGATTATTTTGTAGGTAAAAAGCAAGTTTGTCGAAACCTACAAAGCTGATTTGGTTTTCTGGCCCTTCATTCAAATAGTGAACTTTTCGTTCATTCCCCCACCAAATCAAGTGGTTTTTGTATCATTTTTTAGCTTCCTGGCGACATCCTTTTTGGCATACATAGACTAAGATCATCTCATTGTTCCTGAATTTAATTTGTTCTGCTAAAGCGCAATTAAAAAACGAACATCCATAAAAAAACATTTCTCGAACTTTGTCCATCTAGAAATACAATATTTTTCCCCAAAAACTTTGCACACTCCCTGGAGTGCTTTCTATAAAACAAGGAAGGCAATAATCAAAAGCCACAAACATTTCACGCGTATATCCTTGTTTCACCACCATGAATCCAATTGAAATAAATAAATTAGAAACATTTTCCAACTTTCCAGAAACCAAAACACTTTCCTTGTTTTCGAAATCAAGCTTTGTGGCTGGTGGTTTGGGCACGCTCAACATTCCGTCCAGGTCCATTATTCATCTTCCTTGAATGCCGATGTCGGTGCCGACAACGCCACCAGTCGAGCCGTTGACTTTTTCCCCAATTCATGGTCCTTGTTTCGCAAAAACAAACCTTCATACATATATATTTATCGAAAAAGTTATCATAATACCTTTCAAGTGACTTCTGTCTACATGCAAATGTGCTTCCTAATTTCATAAACATACCGTTCCAGCTCGACGCGGCGCAGCCCAGTGGTTCCATGTCTGTCGTGGCAGAATAAAACAATTTGATATGAACGTTTTCAACTTTTCCCACTTCAGCTCTTCGGAAAGTATTACCGAGAAAAAAAGTTTTTCTTGAATATTAATATCGCACAAACGACATAACCACTGCAGCTCCTGCTCCGCCATCTTTGCCAGCCCAACCGGCAACCGGAAACTATCAGAAGAACAATCGGCTGCAACAGAAATGTAACGAATGCTAATTTTTGCAGTGTGTAAGGCAGAAGATTACCTCCCATAAATTCTTTGGAATGTCTAGTTCAAGTCAGGAAGAAGAAGGACGAAGAAAGTGCTCGGCACCACCAGTTCCAGTGGACATATTTAATTCCAAAGAGGCATGGCAAAATGCCACTTTAGTTACCCGGACCACAAATTAGAGCAATAAAACGTTTCATAAAATTTCAAATCCCTTCCCGGTTTTTTTTTTGCCATAGTTCTTAAGGGAGGTTGTTGTTGTTTTTGTTGTTGTCTAGTAGTACTAGGAGTCTATCCTTGAATACTACTGACAAAAACACACAGACAGTGTTTATAGTTAAACGACAAGTTGACTTTCATCGTTCGACCCCATCAACGCCACCGTTCGCGTTTAAGTCCCCAGCAAGGGTCAGCCATAAACAAAAGTGTCAGAAATTTATAAAAAAAGACACCGACAACAACGACCACAATAAACTGAATCCAGGGCCGGAGTTAGGACGCTTGTGAAATTAAGAGGGAAACAAATAAACCCTCCACAAACAGGTGGATATAGATATACAGATAGATGGATACAGTTTATTTCTTATGAATTCGAAAGATTAAGGATAAATTCATTACAGCTTAAGAAATTAATGCGACATTTTATAATTTTTATACAAAGTACTAGCGGTACCCAGCGAACGTTGCTTCGCCAAAAAAAAACTTGTAGATATTTAATTTGAAATGTGAGATTAAATTTCCTTTTTTTTTATAATTAACGCACGCACAAGGGACTACTTGTTTCCCTTTTATTGTAACACACTGCGCGGGCATTCGGAAGATAAAGAGGGGAGAGATAGGAAGTGTCGATTAACATTGGTTTTGAATGTTTGCAGATCAAAATGGCAAGGGAAAATCTCGCCGGGTAAACTATTCCAAATTCGTTCGGCTAAAAAAGAATCCCTATATTCCACGGTACGTCCGAAATTGAGCTCAAGGGTGAACTGATGAGCATTCCTTGGACGAGTATTACCGAAGGAACTTTTAAGGGGAGGAATGGTGCTGGTTACTTCGAGTGAACATTTTTTTTTTTATAAACAAACGATAAAATAAGGAAAGACATGAAACATTGCGTCGGTGTTCGAGTGGGGCAATTGTTTCAGCGGCAGTTCTATTTCCTATCAATCTTAACGCTCGATTTTGTATTCTATCAAGCAGGTGAAGGGATGTTTGCGAAGCACCTGCCCAGAGGTGGGAGTTATATTCGAGTTTAGGGCGTATAAATGCTTTATAAATTGTAGCCAGATCAGATGGGGGTATTTTTCCCTAACACCGATACAGAAAACCCAAGCATTTAGCAGCATTTTTAGTGATCTCAAATATATGGTCGTTCCAACGGAGGTCGTCGTTAACACACATACCGAGTACTGAGAGCTTTTCGGTTTCTTCGATGTAAGTGCCATTCATGGACAATGGCAGAAGACATCATTGAGTTTTCGAAGCATTACACTCCACACGATTCTTATTACCCCATTTGACAATGCTGTATAATTCGGAGTTTAATGAGCTTGACATACCGTTGTAACTGTACGTCCGAAGGCGAAGGACGTGAATTATCGAACGAATATGAAAAGCTGAGGGTCGTCAGCAAAACAGTTAAGTGGATTAGAAGTAACAGACAGAAGATCATTTATAAAAATGAAGAAAAGAGTCGGAGACATAACAGAGCCCTGGGGCACACCAGCATTTATTTTGTGGGAATCAGACTTGAATCCGTCCAATACAACTTGTATTGAACGGTCCAGAAGATAGCTTCTAATCCAACGAACAAGAGTATTATCGATCCCAAAAGCACGCATTTTCGATAAGAGAGCTTCATGCCAAACTCTATCAAATGCCTTGGATATATCAAGAGCAATAATCTTACTTTCACCAAAGCGATGTAAAAATTTGTTCCACTGTTCGGTGAGATATGCCATCAGATCACCAGTGGAACGGTTGCTGCGGAAGCCATAGTGACGGTCATGGAGAAGCTTTCGATCTTCGAGATATTCCTTAAGCTGACGGTTAATCAGCGTTTCCATGCCCTTAGAAGGAGGGATGTTAGTGCTAAGGGTCGTTAGGGGGAGGGATGGGTCACCTTTCTTAGGGACAGGCTGGATCAATGCTGTTTTCCATCTTCTAGGAAAGATTCCAGAAGAGTAGGAGCGATGGAAAAGCTTACGCAGTAGCTTTGTTCCATCCCTGGACAAAACTATATTTACCTTGAACATTTCATAAAAATCCGTGAGCCGTCTTAGGAGTCCATACCGGACATTCATACACACATACCTACATCCATTTTAATAAATGGTGTTTAGTTACGGTACATCTGTCAAATTGGCTGTCATTTATTCAGTCTGTTTTGCCAAGTCACCATGGACGGACATAACGTTCAACAACACGTGCAAATGATGAAAAATCATCTTCAGCGATTAGGGCCCATTTCTGGATGAATGGATACGTGAACAAAGAAAATTGTCGAATTTGAGACAATACTAATCCACATGAGATCCAAGAGCGTCCAATGCATCCCGATAAAGTCACTGTTTGGTGTGGATTTTGGGCTGGTGGCGTCATCGGTCAATATTTTTTTGAGAACGATGTTGGCCAGGTCATCACCGTCAACACCGAGCGCTATAGGTCGATAATTACCAAATCATTTTGGCCTGAATTGGATGAAATGGACACCAACGACATCTGGTTTCAAAAAGATGGTACCATTGGACATTCTGCACGAGTTATTTGAGGGCATGGTCATCTCACGTGTAGGTGATGTGATCTGGCCTCCGAGATCATGTGATTTGACCCCATTAGACTTTTTCTGGTTGGGTTTTCTCAAGTCGCAGATATATGCATATAAGCCACAAACCACAGCGGCCCTTTAAAGCCAAGATATCCAATACCATCTATCAAATTCATCCTGATTTATGCGCTAGATGATCCAAAGATAATTTGTAGTTCCACTTTCGAAATAATCAAGAAACTTGGGATCACGAGTTATAAGCAGAAGCAATACTTTGGTACATTCCAAGTGGCCTGGTTCACAACTCACCAGTCTTATTAACTGACCTCATTCATGTTGGAACCACGGCAAAGAATTCTGATGACTTCCAATCTCAAACCCATGCTAAAACAGTTCGCTTAGTTAATAAATTGAGTCAGAACCTGAAAATCTTCCAGTTCGTCGCTTCCTGTAGCAAGATATTTGGTAAATTCAATTCTGTAGTAGAAATCAGACAGTTAAGAACCTCGGATTTTCCAATAAGGACTTGACAAATTTAAATTTAATTTTAAGACACCCCTTTCATCAAACTGTCATTGTCAATTTATTCAGTAAACTCAACATTTTCATCATGGTAAAGAACACGAGCGAGCAACGTCTGCAACTTATTAAAAATTTCTACCTAAATTCGGAGTCGGTGACTGCAACTTTAAGAGCATTTTTGGCTCAATAGATTCGTCAATAAGCAAAATATGCGTTATTGGTCGGGTGAAAATCCACATTTGCTTCATGAATCACCACTTCATCCACAAAAAAATAACTGTTTGGTGTGGTTTGCATGCCGGCGGCGTTATTGGGCCATATTTTTCGTCGACGATAACGATTCGTGGACACCATCCAATGGAATCAGTTAAAGAAATTGCAATTGAATTTGCAGGTGCTAAACATTTAACAATCCTAGCCTGCTAAAAAGAATTTCGCGAAGAGCAGCTTTTATATCGAATAAAAAATATTTTAACATCTGCTCGGGCAGATAAAGCTGCCCGAAAGAAGTCTTTCAAAAGAAAGTTGAATCAATGTTTGAGTAGATGACTTCTTTATATATGCCACAACCATACAGGAGATTCCTCAAGTAACAGATCGATATAGTTCTAAAAGGTAGGTTAACTGAATCCAGAATAAACTTCATCATTGTCCAGGTTTAAATCCCCAACTAATCGCAAGGAAATGCAATGCATACTTGGTAAATTTACATACATAGGTACCTAAAACATAAATTTTTTTTCGTTACAGCCCCTCTTCGATCATTGCTGGCAAAATGAACACACCCTTCGCTTTAAAACACTTTATTAAATAAACATTTTTTTTACTTATCTTATTTTCCACCAACTTTTTATATTTTAATAGCTTATTTACCCGGCGTTGCTCGGGTACACCCTACATTTTCGCCACATAGTAATTAAAATAGCCTTAGTTAATTATTACAACATAAGCTATCTGCTGGTTAAACGCCGTCAGCCGCACCAATGGGCGATTTAAATCACTTAGTTGCATGTTAACACATTAGCTATCTGCCTTTGAAAGTCCCGTCAAAATCGGTGCATAAATAAGAATTTTCAAAAAAAAACTCCCCTAGCGCCATCAAGGGTTCATTCAAAATAGCCTTACATAGAATATCAGCTCTCTGCCAGTGAAAGTCCCGTCAAAATCGTTGCAGCCGTTCCCGAGATTACCCGGAAAGAGAGAGAGAGAGAGACAGAAAGAGAGACAGACAGACAGACAAAAATATTTAAAATTGTGTTTTGTAGTGTATGTATATACTTTTATGTATGTAGATCTAAGTATGTAGTAAAAAGCTGTTATTTTGATATTAAAAACAGACACTTAATTTTTATTTATGTTTATAGATGTGTGCATTACTTTACACTATCAAAATCAAACTGAATCAATCAAATTCTGTGCTTTGTGTATTAAGAACCAGATCAGAAAGCTTTCTTTTCGAAGCTTTTCAATATTTTGAAGGTATTTCTTTTTCAGGGATATTTTGCCTTTAACATTATTTACCCTGCCATTAGTTATGTTGCTGCAAAAGGCTAATGGTCCGTTTGCACTATGTTGACGGTTATATAGCAGGCATCGTTATTTCAATTTATAATCGGAATAACCGACTTGGTCGGTTCAGTATAAATGCACAAAATCCTTCATCAGAATCTTAACTTTCACAAGACCATTTCTAATAAATACGCCCCTGGCGCAACCCCCTGACTTGGAATGAGGTTGAATTTTCATTCCCACATGTCCTCTGCGCTTCTCCCCGTCACCCACATTATGTCCTGCCTCAGTGAATCTCTAAATTTTCCGACTAAATACTTTAACTTTGTTAAGCAGGAGATGACACAATCTGTTTGCTCCGAAGAGACCGGCGTTTTCCCCGTTCGTTCATACTCCTGTCAAGCTGTGCATTAAACTTAGTCGCTCTCGCACTCTCCACAGAGTGTCCTTTTGATGCTCTGCTATAGGAAGAATAGCCATATTCTCGGTGGACTAAGGCAAGGCTGTGCAATACAACGACAACTACAACGACGACTATGAGTGACATTAAGTGGAAGTGGCATATTTGAGAAATCATTTAAAAGGCAGCAATATAATGGCTGGCTGAGGAGGGATGAGGGTGCAGCAGTATGAAAAGCAAGGTTCAATTTTCCCGCAGAGACATAACAGAATTTTATGTTAATGTGATACACTTATCCCTTCACCCTTCAGTAATTTATTTTGCCGCTTCTTAGAGATGTTAAATGAGTTGGTTTTTGGGGTTGGCAAAGGATGGGTGTTTGGATGGTAGGGATATAGAGCTTAAGCAATCTTGAAGCTCCCACCAAAGGTCGGTAAATATGTTACTTAGAGGGTTTTTGGGGAAGCAGGGGGGATTGTGTATGCGAAACTACTTTGTTTTGGTTAGTTTCGATGTTTACTTAATTGGACACCATACCGTTTTGTATAATTTATGGAAAACCGTGGGTGTGGTGCTGCAGTAGTTGATGGATGTCAAAGTCGATTAAAATGTTTCGGTTGGATGGGATAAGTTTGTTGTGGCTTTGGGAGACTTGACATTTGACTTCTCTTTGATAACATGCACATTTGGAGTTTGAATTGATATGTTAACTGGATTGTTTGTACAGGAAGCGGAAGTAATTATAAAGATCATAAAACGTTTCGAATAAAATGTTAAAAAAAACTGAGTCCTTTATTTTTTCGGTAGCTACTTCAAGGCAGGTCTATAAAAGTTTGGAAAAATAACCGAAGGCCTTTTTTTTCAATTTATAATATGTAGGGAATAAGCTACTTACTCTTAACTTGAGGATAACATTTACTCGGACTAATGCCTATGCCGGATTAGAAGAGCAACATTACCAATACGCCATTTATAAAATGAAGACGAAGAGATGTTTTTTTAACTAATAAGGTTCGAAAGTTCTCTCAAAAGGCTACAAAAGGCTGAAATTATTTAAGGTTTAACCAAGGCTTACATGGAAAATTGAAGCCACATTGTTGTAGAAGAGGATTTAACGCTGAGAAGGAGGACATATGTTTCTGCCGACAGACAGAATGGACCAAATATATATGGATAAAGTAATACTTGCTTTATCTATCTGTGAGCCAAATTAAACTCTTGAAGTCGTTAGCCTATCTGCCGAGCTTTATAAAGAGCAATAATTAAAAAAAGGAGATCAACATTTTTGCAGCTATTGAGAATTTAACCTTGTTGGAATTGCACACGAAATCTTTTCTGTTATACTATGTTAAAGACCAAATTGGAGAAGACCGGTTCCGTTTTCAGTCATACATCATTCGCATGTCAAAGGAATTCAAGATCGGACGAAAACGTCGCTGCGGCTGCAGAAGTACATATCTCATGATCATAGACAACGCCGCCGTTTGTTCGCTGACAAAACTTCGGTGAATTTGGAAGAGGATCCCAATTTTGGCCGGAAAATCGTCTTTAACTAGAAGGCGCATTTTTTGATGAATAGCAGTGTTAGCAAGCAAAATACCCATTTGTGGGACGACACCAATAAACACGAGTTTTACTAAATAATACTAGATTTTGCCCACGGCCTAGCGTCCGTTACAGGAAACGCCATAACAGCCAATATGTATTTAATATTCAACATATAAATGTAGACGTTCTAATCGAATTATGTATGTAAATGTTGATAAACCTTCAACTATCAATATGTTATAAATTGCATTACTATGTTCCATTCCCGGGAAACATTATTTATGTGTGTGAAACTTCTGCCCTGTCCCGTATCCTGTAAAAGCCCTTCCCAGTACCCAGTTTCTTAGCAAACTTCATACCAAAAAATCCTGAGACAAAACATGTAGAAGGCCCGTTGCCGTTGGTCAATAGGAGAAAGCCAACTCAGTAACTTTTTTAGGACCTTGAACTAGCCTTTGTGCTTTCTCTATAACTATTAAGTACTAGTATTTTAACATGAATACAAAATTCGCAAAAAATTCTGCAATGTCTCAAGAACAGCGAAAATTGTAGTTTATATCATTTGTAAAGAACCGAACGAATTTTTTTTTATCGTCATCGGTTCCGATGTTCGTCTTCAACGGTACTCATGTTTTCAGCTTTCTGGACAAAAAGGTGTTTTGTTGCAACCCAATTTGCGGTAATTTCAACGCTGCCAGCAAAGGTTCATTAACTCCTCCTCGAGAGCGTTACTAATTTTACCGGACCAATCTTCTGCACACTCCTTCAGTCACAGCAGTATTGAAAGATCTTGACACCGATATCTGGCCCAAATTGAACCTCCGTTATTGTTCTGAAGAGGCGTTGATGGAAAAGAGGATTTTTCTAGCCATTTTTCCATTCCTGATCTGATTTCAATCTACGTATATAGAGTGAATATTTGGCTGAAACTTGAATATAATTCCTAATATTTGGAATGTGCTTCTATAACACATTTCAGTTTTTTTGGATCGAATCCAAGAAAACAACTGTGGTCAAAATGGCCAACCTTAAAGTGCTTTTTTTGGAAAAGCTGGCGAAGATTTGGAAATAGACTTTGTTGTACAGGTACAGAAGAGGAAACCGATAGTCAAGTTGAAGTTTGCCGCCCGACTGATCCTCGAAAAGGCCGGTGAGCCGGATGCCTTCAAAGTAATGATTTTGTTGGAAATTTGGTTTACGAAAATTAAACAGGCCTATATCTAGGTGGATATACGTTTCTGTTTGCTGAAACAAAAATACATAAGTGCAACTTAAAAGCTTATGTTCTAATTTTTCCTCTGCATAACTGGGCGAACACAATGCAAAAACGGAGCTGGAATCCCGAGCTGGATATGTATTAGCAGTCAAACGAGGACGTATGTCCCAACTTGCAAATGCCCACAATGATGCTGTGCAGTTTTTTGACAATAGTCAAATAACATCCCATTTATTATAATACCTTGTTTCTTCATTTTTTTTGGGACAAAAACGAATTGAATGAAAATTAAAAAAAAAGTGTTAAGGTTGAACCTTGGCTTTTCTCGTTTGAGAAAGAAAATGCTAGCACGGAATAGAAAAAATTAGTTTTCATAATTGAAAACAACTCCCAATCCTGTTTTTTTCTTTTGTGGTAATGGATAATTTGTATAGGATAATTTGGGCAGTTTATATAGAGGTATGAAAGTATGTGAAATATTCGTCATAATCAAGATCAGTGTAAGAATCAACGGACGTGTCTGTCCAAAAGAAGAATGAAGGTTCTCCTTTTTCGTTTTTTACTGCGCTAAAATTCCAACTAGATAGGTTTCCTTTCAAAATTCGAAACAAAAAAGAAAGTCAGCTGTTCGTCATATGTCTCATCAGAAAGAAATGTAGCCAACAAATTTCAGGATACCTTTGGATTTTCTCGCTGTTTCCATATGTTCTACAATAAACTTATTTTTAGATTATGTCAAACATTCTCTTTTTCAAACGAGAACCGTCAGAGCTCAACCCTAAAAATAGTAAAACTTTCATTTTTCCATTCGTTACTTCTTTCCCCTACTGATATACACCTTTTACCATTTTTGTAAAAATAAGAATGAAAAAACAACCGAAAATAGATATAATGTAAACGTACCTTATCAAAGATCTTTCAAAAACAACGCACCACTGTTATGTTCCATTTGTTTCTTTGTAAAATGTCAAAAACTGCACGTCTTTATTAAAGGTTAACCAACCTTTCCATCTCCGTATTGCAGCTCAGTCTGCATTTGCGTCCCATTGTATTCGCAACATTAAATTTATGTATATTCAACATTTTTGAAATCTGTTTCACCTCCGTCTTCCGTTCCAGCTCATTGTGTTCAGGCAGTTAAGTTTCACATAAACGCTTAAGTTGAACATAAATATTTAAGTATCGAATCAGCAAACGGGACTTATTTTGATTAAAATTATAAAGCGTGGAACAGATTGAACCAGCACCAGCAACGTCAACAGCGAACAGCACGCTGACCAACAGCACCAGCATCGTTGTTAGCTATATTACAGCAACAGCAAATTTAGGTCTTTGGTCTAACGACGCTGTTGACGTTGCTGTTGCTGGTCTATTCTAGCTTGAGCACACATAGGTTCTAAAATAATATTATATCGCGCATAAGACACTTTATTTACTTTTAATCTCTAGTGAGCGACCGATATATACGAGATCAGTTTGAAGAATGAACTCTAAAATGAAAAATATGATTCCCTTTATTTGATGGAAGGGATAAGGAACGCTTCTTTTCTTTTCTCACGTTTTCGTTTTCGTTTTCCTTATTCGTTTTTCTTTCATGTTTGTTTGTATTAAAGTCTGTTTACCAAAAATTGTCAATTCAGGCCTTGAGGAGAGCATTATATTTGCAAATGGTGCCAGTTGGTTATGTTACTGCCTGAAATATCTACTGTAATGAAAACCCAACCACTGACTAGTAGTGAGAGCAGTGAGAGGTGAACGTCCTATCTTCACTGTACTGACAATTTTTAGTGGACCTTCAAACATGACATTACGTTGATACAGAAACATATTTGGCAAAATTTTGTCTGTCTGTCTATCCGTCTATCGGTTTTTTTTTTTTTTTTTTTTTGTAAAACTAGCTAAAACTATCATCTTAATTAATTTACTGACCCTCTGCGGGCACTTTTAATTAATCTCTATCTTAATTTAAATGCCTTTCGGCCAAAAAATAACTTAAATTTATCTTATCTTATCTTGGGTTTTATTTTTCACCCAGAAAATGCAAAAAAAAACTGGGTTTTCTTTATCGGTTAATCTCTTAAACTACTTAAAAACTAAAACTAAAAATAAACTTAAAATTACTTAAAACAAACCTAAAATACTTAAATCTAGAACAGCCACAGCAAGCTTTTTTAATTTTATATTTTTTTGTGATTTTTTTTTGTTTTTTTTTTGGTGCTGCCGCAACTGCCCTACCTAACTTAAAGATACCCATGATATATGTAAATCGACCATAGGCGAGTTGTCGTCTATGTCGACTGAAAATATTTGTTTTAACTAAGCCACCAGAATTGGTGGACATGATCACGGGCTTCCTTCCTTCCCGGTCGGGCACGGCCCTACTGAAATCCAGGCGCTCTGCTTCGCTCCTTGGACGTAGAGGAGCCGCATATGGACTGTTTTGCGGCCGACGTGGTAGATTAACGACTATCAAGGTAGAGAAAAGCCTAAAGCCTAAAGGACTACAGCCTAAACGGTTGGGCCAATCGTCTTCATATTGAGTACGTATATGGTTATTTTGACATCCTACACAGGCCTTTTTTATTTTTTTAACTGAAATTTTAACGGTAACTGTAATACAACCGTTAACTTAATGTTTATTTTTCTCGAAAACGGCTTCAAGAATTTTTATGAAAAAATTAGTGTTATTTTGTAAATATAACTAAAAAATAGCTAAAAACGGTAGAACCCCCCATAGGACCGTTTTTTTCTTCGACTTTCTCGAGAACTGATTACAATCAAATTTGATATTCAGGAAGATGTACGTATGTAGCCAAATAAATTTCAAATTTAAATATTTTCGAATATTTTTTTTCTTTTATATGTATAAAAATAGTGGGAAAAATATATAGTAATTCATCAATTGAGAACGGCTGGGCCGATTTGGATCACATTTTTTTCAAGGTTTTTACCAAAGGAATTTTTTTCATCGGCTCCGCTGGTTTTTAATATTTAAAAACAATTTTTTTTTAAACAATATTTTGAAAACGGGTAAGTAATTTTTTTTAAATTTTGTTTTTAAATGTAAGTTAAAAAAAAAAGAGTTGGTCGTCTGTAAAGTCGGTTCACGGACGGATAACGTATAAGAAAACATTGATGGCAGCAACACCAAAATACAGCCCGTTAACCCACAAACCCTCTCATTAAATCCACACAGTAGTAGTGCCCGTGGCTTAGTGGTTAGTGTGTCGGACTGCTAAGCGAATGAGCCTGGGTTCGAATCCAGCCCATAGCCATCTTCTTTTCCGGGGTACTGCCTCTTGCGGGGAACTGACAAAACCTCCAAGAGTAAAATTTGTCTCGAAAAAGTGCAGTAGCCGTTCAGACTTGGCGGTAAACTGTAGGTCCCATCAATTCTTGTAGATTAACAACACACACACAGGTTGAGAGTACATATAAGTCACTAGGCCTTGGATCCTTAAGGAGCTGTCGCGCCAATAAACTTATTTATTTCTAAATCCACACACACACCCCAAAATCTATATCTTCTTTTTACTTTAGCAAAACTCCGCCTATTTTCTATTTCTTGTTCTCTTCTGTTCTTTTTGAATTTGAGTGCACTATTTTTGAAATTTGGGCCTGTTCTTTTTCATGTTCGCTTGGTGCTTCCGATCGATTTTGGTTGAAAGAACCACAGTATCGCAGTAAGCATGAGTCATAAGTCTTATCAGCATGAGTCATGTTATTTATATATCACGTCAAAAAAGTTTTTAAAATTAAACCGTTCCTACGATTTAACAAAAAAATAAATTTTTACATTATTTCAAAAAATAAAATGGTGTTTAAATTTTTTCTGAGAAAAATATTTTACATACTATTTTTGAAAAGTCACAAAAATCGAATAAAACTTTTTAAATTTCCTTTTTTCCTATTTTCAAAATTTATTCGAAGATGTGACCGCAAAGGGGCAAATAAGAGTAAGTACGTGCACATCCTCTTGGCGAGGGTGTTCTTAAATTGTTGTCAGATCTGGAAATATCTAATACCTGCATAGCAAGGTCCATAGTAAGAAAGCGAAGAAGATGATACTGCTGAAGAAGGAGTCTGTGATAAAAAAAATATTTGAATGTGAAATATAGAAATAACGTATAAAATATTGAACTGGGCATTCGATATTTCAAAATCAATCGTTATTTACAATAAATTTGTCATTTTACCTAGCGTGGGATTTATTACTAAGTATAGAGGAAATTTTGTTTCAAATTTATAAAATATAAAAATTTAATTTCCCGTGAAAAGCGGAGGTGGGTGGGTTGTTGCTACCATATAAAAATAGAATATCTTACCGCATTTGTCGCAATACATAACCACTTCTGTTTTTTGAATTTTCATATCTCAGTTAAAAAAATAAATAAAAAAAAGACAAACTAATTTAATTTTTAGTTTATTTTGTAGTTTCTTTATAAATAAAAAATAATAATTTACAAATGTGTACAAAGTTTTGTTTGGAGTTCGTAGTTAAGTTATCATCATCAGTTAAATGATTTAATGATACAATATTTCCATTTAAAATAAATAAAATTATTTTATAAGTACATATTATTTTCTTATAATAAATAAAATAATAAATTTAATACTTTATTTTCAGATTTGTTTAGTATTATCTAGTTTTTAGTGTAGCGCTGATAATACATATAATATTATTTTTATTCTATTGAGTCTATATTACAACATTATTTTAATTTCTGGTTTTCTCATTTCTTATTATTATTTTTAAACATCACAATTCATAAATTTAGTGAAATATTCATATCTTTAGAATGTAATGCGATTAAAGATACTTTTTTTTTAATTTTTGTTTGCTTAGTCTAAGTAATTGCTTTGTCTCTCTACATAGATAGATGCTTTTTGTGTTTTTTCTCTTCTTTGGGCTACAAATTTTAATATCTTTTTCGGTTTTAATTCAGCGTATCTTTTTTTAGAATAAAACAAAAATAATGATGGAATTTCGCTATAAACCGTGCAATCAGAAAATCTTAAAGCGCCATCTTGTCAATAAATCATGAACCAATGCATAAATTGTCGACATTTTCTTCTTTGCCTGCCTCAATCTCTCGGGGAAAAAAAAGATGAAAACAATTCAGAAGGATTCGTTAGATTACACAAGGATTATGGGATTTGGGGAAGGATTGCAAAATTATTCAGATGAATGTCCTTTCTGTTTTTCTTTTTTGGTTGCTAGTGTGTGTTTGTGTTTACTCTTTTAATATTTTGCTCAAGTAGCTGTTTGGAGGAAAATTTTGCAATGTTTACTTTCATATAGGTTAAAGTATGTTTATACAAACACAAGGAAGCACTTAAAGGAGGTCATAAAATGGAGTTTTTACGATCAATTGGCAAAAGTGTATACTGTGTACATGGCATACTATGCGCCTGAATTGACCCCTTGTAAAATAAGGGTTGGATTGAGCTAACTGCTGACTCACAATGTCCTTCGACAGAAGCCAATTCACTGGCATCGGGTGAACATACAATGTGATATTCTGGGCCAATGACCAGGCAAATGGAACAGGATGCTTTGGACGATAAGGACATACACAAAAGAGTGTACATGTTGTTAAAGAAAAATCAGATAACTGTGCTGATTCAGATGAATTCAGTTCAGTTATGGGGATTTGGAAGATCTACCCTATCTTTGGGGGACAAACAAAAATTAAACAGGACCAGGAGCAGCAGCTTTACCTGAATATAACGTGTTCGGAGAGAGTTACTGCTTGCGTGCGCTTAAAGTGTTTGTATTTCGACCTTCATCTCTTATGGCATCGACAGACATTTATGGGTGCTCCTGGATTTTTATGTGTCTTGTGACAAAGACAGCAGGATGATGAAAATGATGTTCCAGCAATTTGGCACTAATCGAATTAAATTGGTTCTTTTATTACCCATTTAGATAGGAATGGGGGGAGAGCATGACAGTTATATATTTTTTGTTTGGGAGTTTTTTTTTGCCCGTAATGAAAAATTATCCGTCGTAAATGCTTTTGTATTCAGAAAATGCTTATTTTCATATTTGAATTGTTTTCCAGAATTATAGCTATTAGAACCACAAATACATCGTGTAAGTACGGAGAGGAAATGCTGATGACGGATTCTGATGTGTACTTGAATGAATATGGGTTTGAGAAGTGACCAGCGACAACACTGGTGAAAAATACATACGAACAAATAACGAACAGTGTAGGGAAGGAAAATAGCGTCTTTTTTATAAACAAGAAACCAGTTCTGCAGTGCACATTTTTGCATCATATATTCAGTCTTCAGTCTTCAAACTGAATTCAAGTAGATCGGTCGTTCGCAACATAATATTGTAACTAAATTAATTTGTGTAGAAATAAATTGTTGAGAATTATTTATCTGAAACTCTAGAATTTCATTTTAAAATTCGGAATCGTAAAAGGAAATCCTACTTGTATGGTCAGCTCAACGAGGAAATAGAGAATCCATCACTTCACGTGGAAGACCCCATGTTATCCACTAAGTATTGATGCGATACAAAAGGCGAGTATTTGGCTCAAAATTAATAAAGTCCAGATAAATATTGTTTTTTTTTGTATTTCTTTGCATGGTTAAAGACAACTTGGCAGAACCTGCTTACGTTGGAAAGGTGGCGTTGACCACGACGACTGTAGCCTTGGGCGTCGGCCAGCAATCGTGACGTGTATTGAACAAGGCCCGAATCGGATCCCAGTTGTTGCGCCAATGATGATGATGATTATGTTAACGCTAAAGGAGCCTACAAGACCTTTAGGCAGAATCATTGAACCAGAAATTAAGAAGACATTGTGTGGTTTGCGAGTTGAAACCGTGACCAACGATCAAAATTTCATTTCTTATAGATAAAAAGTTAAAAAATTCAAGACATTCTCATTCATTGCATTTTATCCTGGTTCCTGGACAAATTCTAGGTGAATCCTTTTTTATTTAAGAGGTTTTCAATTGCAGCTTGTGGCAGCCACACATTTTGGATTTCTAAAGTAAAGAAGGGATAGTCGGCGAAAGATCAAATTAAATATAGTCCATCACTTCTACCAGTTAATCCTACCCTATCTTCTTGCCGATCCAACAGACTCTTACACATAATACTGAGTAATATTTATTCGAGATTTTTTAACTATTGGTCGTTTTTCCAAAAAAAGGGTAAAACAAAACAAAATTCCGACTTATTAGGGGCAGTTGTAAAATTCTGTTTTAACTTCGGGTCAAAACTTGGGTCTTTGATTTCTTTTAATTATTGTTTGTATAATTAGACGTTAAACTGAGGTTTAGAACTTTGACAAATAAGACCGAAATATAACTTCGTTTACACAATGTGGATTGTAAGTTAAACCGATCTTAACCTTAAACCAGCAGTTAACAACTGACCCTAACACAGAAAGGCACCCGCTTATTGATCCATGATTTACTACCAAGCCTTTTAAAGTTAATTTTGTATTTCATAACATATCTACTTTCTAAATCCTAACTTACAGCCTCACTATTTTGAACAAAGCGATTTTTGCGCGTGCGTCTGTTTAAAGTTTCATCATTAGTTTCCGCCCCGGTATCTTTATATCGTTCTATCCCTTTCTATTTGTTTTTTTTTTCTGTTTTCCTCATTTATTTACACAATATCACTCTTTCCAAAACTACTTAGATACTTTTGTGATCCGGAACTACAATTAATACTATTTATATTGGATTTACTATTACCTACTAGACGGCAACTCTCGTCATCGGCACCGCCAGTACTGGCGTCTGTTGCATTTGAGTTGCTCTCACTGCAGTTCGTTGTGCTGCCGCCATTGCTGCTGGTGCTGCCTGTCTTATATTGATATGCATCGCTGCTCACTGCCGACCATGTACCGTCCTTGGCCTTAACGTATAAGTGCTGCTTGGCAGGCAGCTTACTGCCAAATTGATCAGCATAGTCATTCAAGAGCAAATGATTACTACTCGAGCAATAACTGTCGTCGTTATTGAGCATTGCAGTTGTCGGCATCGTCGTCGTCGGCGGTGGCGGTAGTGGCAGTGGCGTCCTGCCTCCTAGGAGTGGCGAATAGCAGTTCTTGTAGCTGTTGGTATTGCCACTACCACCGTTACACGCAGTATTTATGTTATTATCACTCTTGAAAAGTTTGGGATTACGATTGCGTTTCATTGTTCCACACCCGGGCGCCACTTGGGAATGGTGGTTCTCGTTGTTGCTGGGGGAGAATGTATTGACCATTTGCTGCTGTTGGATCTGTTGATGGTGGATGCCGGGCTTATAGCTATTCAGTTGTTGTTGGTTGTGATATTTGGTTGGGGAGGAAAAGGACGATGTAGACGATGTTGAATTGAGGAAATTCGGGATGAATACGTTTGTTGTAGTTGTCGTTGTGGCTGGTGCTCCAGCTGGTGCGGAAGACACTCCAAGTACTCCGATTGTATACGATGGGGGAGATGATGAGGTCGTTGAAGAGGACGTTGACGGCGATGCCGTTGATGATGATGACGTAAGATTTAGGTTATTTATGAGATCCATTTTATTTTCCGTTATGTTCATTTTTGGTGCTCGGGAAATTAGGTTTGATACTCCCGCTGCCGCTGATGAGGATGATGGCTGATGCTGATGCTGCTTGTTGTATTGCTGGCCAAGCTTAGCTGCCTTCGCCATTGATTGTTGAGGGGATAATTTGGTAGATGACGATGGTGGTGGGGCGAGTGCAGTTGTTGTAACTTTGCTTTCCTGGCTCATGGGATAATTTGTTTCATTGAAGCAGCTAGCATTGAGTCCGTAGTGGGCGCTAGGGGGCGCCGAATACATTCCTGTTGCCCGATAGTCACCGAGGATGTTGTCCGTGGAACGGGCTATGGCCGATGTGTTGGCTTTGGTAGCTGTCGCATAACGGTTCTGATACAATTTGGCATTTGCAACTAGATTCGTTGTTGCGTACGCGCCACAGCTATCGTAGAGGGCGGCCGTGATGGCAGCATGATTGTTGTTGCTGGACAGGGTTGAGTTGGGATTTTTAAATGTTGAACATGCAACTTCAGCGTAATCGGGCATATTAAGTGGAGTTAGCCTGTAATTTATTAGACAAAAGAAGAGATGAGTAAAATGTTTTTATTTTTTGTTTTTTATAAAAAGGAAGAGCTTTGTATGTGTAGAGTGGTTGGGTTTATGGGTTTAATGAATGTGTGTTTATGTGTATGTACATTTATAAAATCATGTCAATTATAAAAACACATTTCTCGGATGTGTCAGTTTTTTATTCATTCGTAAACGTATGTTTTTGACAATTTATATGCGCTTTTTTAATTTTATGTTTCATTAATTTTTAAATGTGAATATTTTTCTGGCATTCAAGAGGGTTAACAGTGGATGAAATTGAGTGAAACAAAATAATCATAAATTTGTAGAGAATTTTTAATTGTTGGAAAATAAACGATTTTAAGCAAGAAACACTTTTTATGGAAATGTTTAGGTTTTAAGTTATTTTTCATTTCAATATAGATTTTTTAAATTCTCTTCCTAGAGGTTGAACTGTAATAAGAGTTTACCTTAGAGAATAATGTGTTCTTGCTACAGTGGTCTTCATAAGGTAACCAGACTTGGCTGAAATACATATTCTAGAAGGGGTCGGACAAATGTAAGGTATAAGGATTTCGTGATATAGGGATCGGAAAATTCTTGAGATAATCGTTCTAAAGGGTTCGCCATCTAACGTTTTTTTTTTCAACTAGTGCTTATTTCGTGAATGGTAACACTTAGCTCATATCTGATTTGATAGATAATTAGTTTTATCCTTTCGCTAAAAAAATATGGTTGTATATACGCTGGGAAATATTGCAACATTACTGCCTGCGATCGACTTAGAGAAGATGCCGATTTTGCCAAAAAAAAATCATCTTTTCAGATGAAGCTCATTCTGATCTTGGCGGGTATGTAAACAAGCAAGATTGTCACATTTGGGGCACAGAAAACCCGCACGCATACATTGAAAAGCCGATACACCCAAAACGAGTCACTGTTTGGTGCGGATTTTGGTCCAGCGGCATAATTGGGCCATTTTTCGAAAATGAGCAAGGAGTGGCCGTTACAGTCAATGGCGATCGTTATCGGGCCATGTTGAACGAATTTTTGTTCAGAAAAATTGAAGAGGATTATATTGGCAACATTTGGTTTCAACAGGACGGCGCTACGTGCCACACAGCCAAAGCTACACTCGATGTTGATGAAGCATTTTCAAAAAAAAAAAAGAAAGTTATTTGGCGGACCCGTTACGAAGCCAAGAGCTGAACTAGCCCTCTTTATAGTTACATCAATGTGAGAACGAAAGTTTATTTTTTGATCGAAGTTTACTTCAGGATAGCAAAGAGAATCCACTTGCGGAACGGGTTCGTTGTTTAAATGATAATAAATGAAATGTAGGAGACTGTGAAAGGATGTAATATCATGAGAATTTTTTAACATTTAGCTTAATAAAGTTTTTTTAACACCAACTAGAAAAACTATCATAATCTATATTTTATACTATAATCGTTTTGAAGCATGACTGATTCAAAAATTTTTGATCCTACCTGTAAATTATGTTTATTTAATAAATTAGAATTTTTTTTTATCAAATCGAAAATAATGATATCGGTCAAGTGGCCGCCGTCAGAACTGATGACCATACGGGCTCGTTCTATAACCTTTTCCATATCGTGAAAACTTGCGAACACAAGTTCTTGCTTTCCTAACAGATTTTCTTTTTAAGGGTTTCAAAAGTCTGAGGCTTGCTTACATAATCCTGAGACTTCGAAAAACCCTACAATGAAAAGTCTCGAGCGGTCAAATCGAGTGATCTGGCCGACCAGTGCAAATCGCCAAAGCGAGGGATTAGACGACGCGAAAATGCTTCTTTCGAATATTCAGAGTTCTTTGGGAATATAGCATTCCATAGCTTATTGACGTGTATTTTGCCTCTGTTTACTTTACAAATTTCAAAACAGAATTGACATTTGCCACCATTTGCAAATGTCATAGCGTCTTTCATATATAACTTCTGTTATATATGTTTAAGTGAAGGGGTAGCTACAGGAATTTTTTTTGGCATTGATGAAGTAGAAGAAGCTGTTCTGATCAAACATAATATTGTGTAAAGAGAATCACAATGTTCTGAAAAAAGAGAGTTGTTGTGGGGGGGAAGAAGGAATACTCTTTTGTTTATCAATTGGCACAGAAAGTCTAAGGCACTTTGAAATAAAAGCTAGTAATCTCCGATAATAGTAAAAAAACTGCACCCTACCAAGCTTGATAAAATTGGTTTTACGGAAATTAAAGGGGACTCTATCTTTCCGATAGATTGAATGTATAAACGAGTTCGTAAAAGAACTTCAAAAAAGACAACTGTGGAAAAAGTCGAGTTTAGATAGAAGAACCTTCATCGCAGAATTTTCAGCTTCCCTGTCGGAATGACTGTCAACCACTTCGATTTGCTTATTTCTGGTCCGCACCACATGCGGAGAGATGTTTGGAGCATCGATATTAGGTGCAAGAATTCCTGGATCAACCAAGTTCAACATCTGCATTCAGTAGGTTTCAGGCATAGACGATGCATTAGAACACTAATGGCAAGGGACTTCTAGTCATAGAAATGGCAGCATCGACGAAATTGGCCGTTGTGGGTACCAGACTTCCCCTTAGAAAAATCAACATAGCCAATTGGACATCACAACTAACTAACCACGAGTTGTTAGGTCGCCGAAACTGCTTATATGTAATAACCTGATAACGAATCGAAAGGGCCAACAGACTGGGATCACACTCTTGTTGATATCGTGTTCCGTTGGCGGATTGTCAGCCGCTCAGGTCTGAATCAACAAGGCGGCGCATCATGAAAACAAAAGCAAAACCTTTAAGTCGTGACCGAGATTCACTCTAGAAGAACTCGATGAGGCAAGAATAAGTGCTGGAGATAGAGTTCTAAATGCTTACACCTTAAGAACAATATTAGTACCACCGCCACTTTAAGCATTAATAGTCGCAGAAATCGTAACGACTCCATTAATGATGAATGTAAATATCATTAAGACTATCGTTTCAAGAGAAAGACCTCCTGATGCATCCAACGAACTTTCATCACAAAGTTCAGCCAGATGCTTGCATACACAGATGGAATCGACATTATCAGTAGAAGTAAACAAGCTGTGCAAGAATCCATTTTCTGTGCAAGATTATGGTCTTACCAACACTCATTTATGGATTTGAGACCAGCATAGTTACTAAAAGGCTGCGTTCAAAAGACTTTTGGAGAATTGTAGACTCTGTGACGATTCGGAGTAGAAATAGTTACGAATTGTAAGAAAGACACCTGGAAATAGTTGTGGTGGACAAAATAAAGTTCGGTGGGCAGAATCGGGAGGACTGGGCATGGCCACCTATGGTAGATAGCAATGTATGCTTACTTTGGAAGGATACTTTAAACTAGGAAGATGCGAGGCGTCTTTTAGCGATTGGGATGTTTGGAAGCCATCGGACAATTGAAAACATGGCAAACACACGAAATAATGAATTCGTGATTAAAACATTCGTCGTTTAAGGAAATTGATCAACATTTTATCGATTAAGGGAAAAGTAACGGCAAAAACGTACATTCCATTCCATTATCTATATGTTCTCTGCTGGCTTTATTTAAATTCAAAATAATTGTTTCCTAATGGCTTTCAGCTCTCACGTTTAAAATCTGTTTAGTTTTTAGGCACTCAAGGTGTCCAAAATTTCGGTTTCTGTCGTTCCATCCTTTCAAACTAATCATGGTTACAATTAACCAACGCATCCTAGGTAACAACTAAATAAATTATTTGGAATCGTTGCCGAGTGATGTTTATACCTACTTCCTGCCCCCTCGTGCAATCATCATAAATTAAAATCAAAATGACTCCAAAATCACAATCGCCCTCAAATCGGCACCCAAATACACCACAGAGAAGGAACAAAATTATCATTAGGGACATTTGTTGTGTGTGTGTGGTACACACCACTCATTAAAACCATCCGTTGTCATAGTGCCCCAACATCCTGCCACCCTTTTGTATCCCCCACCCACTTAAACTCAACCAAAAAAAAATAATTCCCACGTTTTGTCTAGTGTTGTTGGCTCTTTCCAAGCCATACGCCCCAAATGAAACGCATAAATATTGTTGCCTGTTTTTTCGGCGCAGTTTTCTGTCAAAATTTTCAATTAAAATGCGAACTCAGGTAGAACAGCTTTGTACCTCCAGGACCAGTTATACCAAGAAGGGTGCGCCATTGACGTCTGTTTTGTGGCATAAACCGTCAGCCACCGCCAGTGGGGGTAGGAGGAATATATAAAGTATAAACAATACTGTGACATAGTAATAAAGTAGAATAATGAGGATGTGCTTAAGTGGGGTAGAAAGGAACTTCAACTCTCCTACTCCTTTATCTTCTGAAGAACGCTTATGTTTTAAAATTATATGTCTAACGATACATTTTAAGCGAAATGCGTAGGTAAGCTTGCTGCTTGTTCTTGAAGGATACTTGGTGTGGCAACGATTAGCGCCAGATGGTAGGCAACACAGGCTTTATCCGAGAAGTTGTTTTGTTTTCTGGTAGATTTTATGGCTTTCGTCGTGGTAAAATTAAAGTCATAAAAATGTTCTGGCAACATCATATAAAAACAACAAAATAAAAAGGAGACGGGGAAGGACGATTAAGTTTTCTCACTGCAAAGGATATAAAAATACGAATAATAATGTTGCTAATTAAGTTTTGGAATTTGCGAAATAGAAATAGATTTATGGATTCATGAAGCAGAATATGTCAAGGAATATGCTATGAGGAGGCTCTTAAGATTCTTAATTAGTGTGGCGCGGCACGGCGTGACGTGTGTTTTCAACCGATTCTCTTAGATTCATGCATTTTGTATTTAGATCACTGAATGGTACTTATGGATTAAGATTTTATGAAAGCCGACGATGAGAATATTTCAGGAAATTAATCTGTCTAGATTTTGTATCAACTTAACTATTTTGTTGTGCGACATTCAAGAAGAGTGTATGAAACTGGGATGAGTGCCTCCTTAAATGTTCGTATAGGAAAGGAACCTACATATATGTTGTATTTTGGAGAGTTCAAATACTCTTGGAACAAACGTCGACCGTTATCATTATTGCATTCAATAATTTTAAGATCGCGTGTGCCTGGAGTGTAACATTTCCCAATGATTCAAAAAGTTGAAATGGTCTGAGTTGCGGTGTTTATTATTTGTCTCTCTTTCCGTATCGCAGACCATTGTAGCCTTTTTCCAAAAGGAAATTCTGGCAATAAAAGAAGTCCTACCTTCTTCTAAAGAAACGTCATATTTACGTTTAAAATATCCAAAGATAGTCCAGCTGCCCTCAAATCAATTGGTTATGTTTCCATGGATTATATAACTTCCTGATATGTTTGTTGGCTCAGAGCAAATTAAATATTTGCTACTTGATAGATATCATTACTGAACACATTTCTATAAGCAAACACGCCACGAGACTAGGTATCTTTGTCTTCTCTAATGACATTTGCAAAAGTTGCTTGACGGAAGTTGCTTGCTCATGCTCATGTCCTACTATCTCCCGAAGGCGTAAATAAGAATCAGAAGAACTCTTCTGCTATGCCCTCAGTGATTTGAAATTATCAATTTTCATCGCTTTATAAAGAGCTTTTACTGGTTTTACTAATACTTGTGATCCAACCATTTTCCAACATCCTCTATAACCTAACCTAACCCAGATCAGTAGCCCAGACAACAATACCACCCGTGAGATCGAACGAAATTATTCAAACCAATCGCTAATCCTTCGAGCTTAGAAGACAATAAAGTAAGGCAGCCATATCATGTACTGGTTACTGCACATACGTCACTAATAAATAAATAAACTCCAAACATTTATTAAAAACTAGCTTCTACCCGCGACTTCGATTACGTGGACTTCAGAACAAGTGATTTGTATTATTTAAATAAAAAACCATAAAAAACTATTCCGATTAAGGAATAAAAGAAGCATGTGAAGTAGTATAGTTTCTGTAACTCAACCATCTACCAAACTTTACATAATCGTGCAGCCATTGAGGCATAGAAGCATAACAAACAAACCTCCATCCATACAACACTTCAGAAATTGTGAAATGTTCTGCCTATTTTTCAATCCAGCATCTCATCCATCTATTTACCAAATTTCATACAAATCCATCAAGCCGTTGAGACGTGATAGCCGAACAAACATCAAACACTTACACATTTATAATTATTATAGGATCAGCAGTTCAAAAATATTTGTCTGTAGTAGTAAGGACAAAATGCCCTCCTATTTCTTTGCGTCCCGGCTTTCGAGTATTAAGACCGAGCCAAACCGCATCAGCGGCAGAGTTTTAAGGGCTCATCATAATCACTTGTGTTGTACTTTCGTAACGAAAAACATTATACATATGTGTTACTTTACTATTTCAACTAACTTTAAGTAAATTCTTAAATTTGGAAAAGTAGGGGATGCATTCTCTTACATAAAGCGAAAACTACGAAAAAGTAAAGTAACGCTTCTGTAGTAAGTTTTAGTAACCCAACTGAATTTTTTTTTTCAAATTTTCAAATTTCAAATTCAAATATGACTTTATTTCATAACTTACATATCAAGATACATTATCTCATTACTAAATGCAAGTTTCAAATTTAACTCATTTACTAAAATCAGTGCTTTGTGTTACTTCAATAGTACTACAAATCTTATAAAAGGCCTTATTATGAATGAATGGAAAAAAAATACAATACATATATTAAAACAATTGTTAATTCAATTTATATTAAAACTTTAGTATGATAAAATGAAGTAGGTATGTATGTATGTCTAATAAAAGAGAAGAAAAAAAATAAAAAGAAGGAAAAATACAGGAATAAAAGAAAAGAAGGAAAGAAGAAAAACACAAAAATCCAATTATCATCAAGGTGCCTCCAGGTATTGTCTGAGCTTAACTTTAAACAAGGTTGTGCTACTTATTAGCCTTACAGCTTGGGGAAGGGAGTTCCATAGACGTATCGCGTGGATAAAGAATTGTCGCTCAGAAATCAAAAAACTATATCGCAACGGAATGAGATCCTGTTATATACTTAAGTACATAGGTTGACGCATTTGGATAACGTTGTGAAGCAAGCACAATGTTTTCATTTTTAAAAAGATCTTCCAGTGAAATACCAAAAATAGCTGAAATATGATCATGTCTTTTCAAACCAAAAATATATCGCGCTATACTGCTGTATGCCACATTGAGTTTCCGCTTGTGATCAAAATCACAGTTGTTGTAAATTTCACATTCAAACAGCATTATGGGTATAATCAACGTTTTGGCTAGGATTAACCTCGTTTTTAAAGGTGTTACCGAGTGTGTAGCCCAAAGTGTACGAAGACCTTCGTAAACGCTTCCCAATGTAAACATGATGTGATTATTCCAAATGAGAGTTCTATCAAAAATTATACCAAGGTTTTTTGCGGAATCAACAAAATTAATACGACTGCCATTAAGACATAAGTTAGGAAAATATGAAGTATCAACCGCCTTCCTGGAAATAACCAAGCACTTAGATTTGGATGAGTTTAGGCAGAGACCATTTGCTTGGGACCAGTGTAAAATTCTTTTCAGATCTTCATTTATTTCACATGCAGCGTTTTCCACAAGGCCCAAGGGAAAACTCTTCCGCAACTGCAAGTCATCTGCATACATATCGACTGAGGAACCTAGTAAGCATTTAGGTAAGTCAATTATGTACATTGTACATGGTGAATAATATTGGACCGAGAATTGAGCCTTGTGGAACACCTAAACTTAGTGGAAGAAAGTCTGACATTGAATTATTTACAACGACTGCTTGTGGTCTGCCATAAGATTTGTGGACGATGAGGAGAATTTGAATTGATTTGATGTTTTTTGCAGAGAACATTGTGGTTTACCGTATCAAATGCTTTTGAGAAATCTAGTAGGACAAGAAAAGTAATTTTATCACTATCTACGGCTTGCCTGATGTCTTCTGTTACATTGACTAAGGCAGTTGTTTGTGCAACTGTGTTTAGGACGAAAACCAGACTGATTGTCACATAACAATTTCTTATTTTGGAGAAAACTGCGTATCTGTGAACTCGTAACTTTTTCGAAGACTTTGGAAAGGAATGGTTAAATAGCAATCGGTCTGAATTCATTGGAGCTTTTGGGTACTGGTATTATTTTGACACGTTTCCAGGTGAGAAGAAAAATTCCCGTAATTAATATTGTACTGAAAATATACGTTATGTATTTGAGGGTATACGGGAGAATCAGTTTAATAAAGACCGGACTAATGTCATCAAGACCACTTGCTTTAGATTTAATACATAAAATGCTGTTTAAAACGTCACCATCATTAACAGCTGAAAAGTCAAAATTAAGAGAAGAATTAAGGTTTCCAATGGTGTCTTCACTGCAAAGTTGGTTCATGCTGCTCGAGGAATTACCAACATTTAATGAGGAAATTGATACAAAATACCTATTCAACTCATTACAATCAACATTGTCGATGTTCCTCTTAATTTCTTTTCCTAACCCAATTTCCTTTAAATTTTTCCATAGATTTGGTTTAGCTTGTGAGGGATCGAGGCGGAGAGCAAAAAAGCGTCTTTTAGCCTCACGTATTTCGCAGGTAGCCCTATTCCTCAGAACACGATAGGTACTGTACAACACATCTAAACGAAATCTTTTCCAGCGTTTATATGCTTTGTCACGTTTAGATATTAAGTTTTCAACGTCAGAAGTAAACCATGGACATGCGCATTCTCTAGTTTTTAACTGCTTAGTTATCAGCGGGACGTGATTATTAAAAAGGCAGAAACGTTAAAAGAAAAACCAACATAAATCTGGATCGAGATTTATTAAAATGATTGTAAATGGATATTTTAAATGCATATTTAATGTTTACATTCGTTGGAATGTGTTTGGTGAACATTCATTGCTTGTTTGCTGATACGATACTTAAGCGCATGATACACAGAAAAAGAAGGTACATATGCTTTCTTTGTATGTGACATAACTATCATCTGTTTTTTGTTCTAAGGGAAAATAAATAAGTTTATTAATTTGCCGGTTTTTTTTATTGTTTTTGTATGTTTATAATTCTAATAATCATAAAAAATCGTTTAAATCTTTAATTCTATGATAAAGTCTTAATTTAAGAAATAAAATAATGATAAAAGATGAAAGAGACGTCAGAAAATACCAAGATGGCGATTTGTATACATACATCATACCATCATACCCACCTTATCATACCCTTATAACAAAAGTTTGGATTTCTTTTGTTTCGGCATTTTATTTAATTAAACAAAAATCGACGATTTAAAAACAAACTAACACAACAAGTGCCGCTAATAACCAAACACACTATTTTGAACTTAAATATTTCCAATGAATTTAAACTTTGACATTTCGCGTAGATTGAGGAAGTGAACTTAGATGTATTTGAAATCTGCTTCTTTGCTAAGTTCAACGCGTATGTAACGCTTACAGACTAATATTGCACACAAACTTTATTTAATTTTTTTTTTTTTTTTTTTATAATTAACGCGCGCACAAGGGACTATTTGTTTCCCTTTTAATGTAACACACTGCGTGGGCATTAGGAAGATAGGGAGGGGAGAGATAGGAGGTGTCGATTAACATTGGTTTTGAATGTTTGCAAATTGAAATGACAAGGGAAAATCTCGCCGGGTAAACCATTCCAAAGTCGTGTTGTACGGCTAAAAAAAGAATCCCTATATTTCACGGTACGTCCGAAATTGGGCTCAAGGGTGAACTGATGGGCATTCCTAGCAAGACGAGTATTACGGGCGAAACTTTTAAGGGGAGGAATGCAGCTGGCTACCTCGAGTGAACATTTTTTATAAAAAAAACGATAAAATAAGGAAAGACATGAAACATTGCGTCGGTGTTCGAGAGGGGCAATTGTTTCAGCGGCAGTTCTATTTCCTATCAATCTTAACGCTCGATTTTGTATTCTATCAAGCAGGTGAAGCGATCTTTGTGAAGCACCTGCCCACAGGTGGGAGTTATACTCAAGTTTAGGGCGTATAAACGCTTTATAAATTGTAGCCAGATCAGATGGGGAAAAATACTTCTTACACCGATACAGAAAACCTAAGCACTTAGCAGCATTCTTAGCGATTTCAAATATATGGTCGTTCCAACGGAGGTCGTCGTTGACATACATACCGAGTACTGAGAGCTTTTCGGTTTCTTCGATGTGAGTGCCATTCATGGACAATGGCATTGGAGGTATGTTTAGCTTTAACGACAGAAGACAGCATTGAGTTTTCGAAGCATTAAACTCCACACGATTCCTATTACCCCATTTGACAATGCTGTATAAATCGGAGTTTAATGAGCTTGACATACGGCACCGTTGCAATTGTACGTCCGAAGGCGAAGGACGTGAATTATCGAACGAATATGAAAAGCTGAGGGTAGAGTCGTCAGCAAAACAGTTAAGTGGATTAGAAGTAACAGACAGAAGATCATTTATAAAAAATGAGGAAAAGAGTCGGAGATAGAACAGAGCCCTGGGGCACACCAGCATTTATTTTATGGGAATCAGACTTGAATCCGTCCAATACAACTTGTATTGAACGGTCCAGAAGATAGCTTCTAATCCAACGAACAAGAGTATTATCGATCCCAAAAGCACGCATTTTCGATAAGAGAACTTCATGCCAAACTCTATCAAATGCCTTGGAGATATCAAGAGCAATAATCTTACTTTCACCAAAGCGATGTAAAGATTTGTTCCACTGTTCGGTGAGATATGCCATCAGATCACCAGTGGAACGGTTGCTGCGGAAGCCATACTGACGGTCATGGAGAAGCTTACGATCTTCGAGATATTCCTTAAGCTGACGGTTAATCAGTATTTCCATGACCTTAGAAAGAAGGGATGTCAGTGCTATGGGTCGGTAGGAGGAGGGGGAGGATGGGTCACCTTTCTTAGGGACAGGCTGGACAAATGCTGTTTTCCATCTTCTAGGAAAGATTCCAGAAGAGTAGGAGCGATGGAAAAGCTTACGCAGTGGCTTTGCCAGTGTGGAAGAACACCTCTTCAGAAGAATCGGGGGTATACCATCCATAAATTTATACATTTGGAAGATTTAATATATGAATATGAACATCTTTAAACTTCACTTGTAGCTTGTTTAGGACACATTTTATTGGGCTGACATTTGTTCTATTGTGGAGCCTAGCTGTTGAATAAAACCTCGGTAAGTTAACCATTAATTTAAGTATTTTGTTTTGACTGATTTGAAGATTTTTTGTGTCGGTCTCAGCGCATTCAAACCACACGAATGTCACACCAAGGTATTTACAATAATTATTATCAGATCATTTAATCTCATTGGAATTTACTTTTAGCATTGATTGAGGCAAAAAACATTGTTTTCTTCGCCGAGTGAACCACATAGCTTTACATTTTTTAGCGTTAACCTTGATTTTCAACTTAGTAAAAAGTTGACCAGGATATCTAATGAGCTTGTATGCCACTTAGTGTGTCTTGAGGAAAAATGCTTAGTGAAATAAGTGCAGTATCATCTGCAAACGATGCAACCTCAGTATTGTTCTCAAAATGTGGTAGGTCTGATATGAAGATATTGAAAAGAATCGGGCCAAGAACAAACCGCTTTATTCTTAATACTTGGTGATTTGTAGAATGACCTGCTCTGAAGCCGAACTGCTCCATAGGATATTATGTTGTGTTTCGCAAAGTGATTTATGAGACGATCTTTCAAAACGTTTTCAAAAACTTTACTTAAGGTACTCAATAGGCTTATTTATTTATTTTTATTTATTTATTTTTTTAAAGATTAAAAATGTATGTAAGATTAATTATGCGTTTTTTTGGTGGGGCTTTCAAAAAACGATTATTTATACCGTCTATACCAGGTGATTTTTTTTATTTTTAATTCCTTAATTACTTTCCTAACCACACTGTTGTTGTGATAAAAAATTATTATTTTGTATAACAATGGGTCTTTCTATTTCTCTCAGTTTTTCTTTCACAAGATTTTCAGTCTGAATATCACTCAGGTGAATATCATTATGTGATTTTGCCTAAATGTTTCATCTAAAACATCCGCTTTTTCTTCCTGAGTACATTATTTTGCAATCGAGAGGAGGTATATTTGGGCCTAGTTTTTTAATTATTTTTGTTACCTTCCAAAACGGTTTAGGTCCTTTATCAAAAGTTGATAAAAGGTTATTCCAATTTTGATTACGAAACTTAAAAGTCTCGTTTTAATTTGTAAGTTCAAAGTTTTAAGGTTAGTTTTAAATGAGTCTAACCTAAAACGATTCCACTGTTGAAAAGTCAATTGAAAATATGCATATTTATGAATTAATGAATTATTACTTAAACTACAACTTTACTTATACTACTTTAGTATTAAAACCTATTCAACTACATTAAATTAACTATATCCTAAAGACGCTGAATGTACCCTTTTTATTTTACAAATAATAATCTACTACAATTGTACTTCATAAAAGTATATAAGATTATTCTATATCTTATCCAGTTTATATAACAGAATAAATATTCATTCCTTTTTTGAACTGTCACCGACTGCGTTTAATTTTAACAGGGTTATGGGCCCAGAAGAAATCTGAAAAAATCTTTGCAATCAATAAGTTTAATAAATATTTTCTTTAGTACGAACTATTAAAAAAAAACTTTAATCATTATGTCAAATCATCATTTGGTCAAGATCGAGCCTTTGACTCGTGAAAATTTCGATACCTGGAAACTCCATGTGGAAGCACTTCTGGTAAAGAATGATACATGGGACTACGTGTGTGGAACTAAAAAGAGGCCCGAGAAAGAAGATGCAGCACAAGCATTGTGGGACAAGGAGGACAGAAAAGCGAAATCGGATCTAATATTATCCATAAGTTCATCTGAACTAAAGGAGGTAAGAGGTTGTGTGACTTCACATGAGGTATGGAACAAACTTCACAATGTCTACGAATCAAGAGGACCTGCTAAAAAAGCTTCGCTTCTACAACTCATTTTGAATAAAATGATTGAAGGGGATGACATTCCAGTTCATCTATCTAAGTTTTATTCGGCCGTAGATAAATTAGAAGACATGGATTTACATATTAATGGCGAATTACTCTCTATTCTTTTACTATATAGCCTACCTGAGTCATATGACAATTTCAGAGTCGCGATCGAAACACGAGATGAGCTGCCTACTCCCGAAACCCTAAAAATAAAAATTACTGAGGAGTACGATGCAAGAAAAGGAAAGGATGGCGATCAGAGTGGAGCATTATTCATTAAACACCGTCAGCTGCACCAAAAGTTCAAACCACATCCAAAGTTCATAGCAAAAAATTCGTTCGAAGAGAACAAAAAGCCTGAAGGTAAGAACAACAACACTTTTCGTTTCAAATGCTATAGATGTGGCCGCAGTGGTCACAAGGCGACAAATTGTAGGGTGAGAGTTAACACACAAGATAAGTCGGCGGTGACAGAGGAATCATTTTCTATATCAGAAGTAAGAGATAAAGTTTTCTCTTTGAACACGAGTTCAAAAAGCAATACTTGGTGTTTGGACAGTGGCGCTACGTCACACATGTGTGGAGATAAAAACAGGTTTTCTTATCTCAACTGCACAGAACCACGTCAATTGTTACTCGCGAATAATGCAACAACCGAGATTCAAGGCCAAGGTACTGTGAGAATTTCAACTCCACAAGGCAAACACGTAAGACTTGAGAACACTTTATACGTGCCGGATTTGCGCACAAATTTGATCTCAATTCCAAAAGTGACCGAAAAGGGATTTGTCGTGACAATTGATAAGAAAAGTGCCAAAATAAAAAACTCTGATGACAGTGTTGTGTTGACAGCCCATAGAAAAAATGGACTATATTACGTAAATGAAGTCGTGGAGATGGCGAAAGTAAGTTCTAATACTCAAGTTGACATCAGTGATTTGATGGATTGGCACAAGAAGCTAGGCCACCTGAACATGAAAACCATGTGTGACATGCAACGAAACCAGTCAGTTTTTGGGATGAAGTTTAGTAATCCCGTGCATGGGGAGGTACAGTGCGAGATTTGTATAGAGGCAAAGCTATGTAGAAAGCCTTTTCCGAAGGGAACAGTTTTAAGGAGTAAGTACCCATTAGAGTTAATCCACAGTGACATTTGTGGGCCTATGAAGTCGAAGTCCAATAGTGGATGTAGTTATTTTGCCACCTTCATAGATGATGCTACTAGATGGTGCGAGGTATATTTCCTGAAACATAAAAATGATGTTTTTACAGCTTTTAAAGATTACAAAACTTATGCAGAAAATTTTACAGGAAGAAAAATCAAAGCTTTGCGGTCAGACAATGGCGGAGAATATTGCAGTAAGGAGTTCAACCAATATCTTTCGGAAGGAGGCATCAAACATCAATTTACCGTCGAGTATACACCTCAACAGAATGGTGTCTCTGAAAGGATGAACAGGACACTTGTGGAAATGGGACGATGTATGCTGCTTCAGTCACAGTTACCAAAATCATTTTGGGCCGAAGCCATCGCTTGTGCAAAATACATAAGGAATCGTTGCTCGTCAAGCAGTCTAAATGGAGAGGTCCCTTACAAGCTTTGGACAGGAAAAGTCCCCAGCGTAAACCATTTCCAGGTATTTGGTAGCAAAGCATATTCTTTGATTAAAAATAAGAGTAGAAGTAAATTTGATCCCAAATCGAAGCCATATACATTTGTTGGCTACTGGGAAATTTCAACTTCCAGTGATGAGTCAGAAAATTTTGATAATTATAGTGACGCTGTTTGCATGTTAACCTTAGATCCGCAGAATATAGGTGACATTTTACAAGATCCCAACGTTATGGAATGGAAACAGGCTATGAACGAAGAACTTTTGGCACATAAGTCAAATTGCACCTGGACCATAGTAGACCGACCAACGGAGGAAAATATAATAGGCTGTAGATGGGTTTTTCAAACAAAAACCGATTCGAAGGGTGAAGTTTGCAGACGGAAGGCACGGTTAGTTGCAAAAGGTTGTTGTCAGCGAACAGGTATAGATTTTAATGAAACCTTTGCTCCAGTGGCCAGACAATGTTCGATTCGTCTGCTGATAGCACTTGCTACTGAGTGGGGACTTATATTGCACCAGCTAGATGTTGTTACTGCTTATTTAAATGGAAGCATCGATGAGACATTGTACATGGAAATTCCTGAAATGTTTTCCGAATTAACGGGTGAACATATAGATAAGAAAAAGGTTTGTCGTATCCATAAGTCCATATACGGTTTAAAACAATCAGGCAGGCAGTGGTATGTAAAGCTAAATGAACAGCTATTAAAAATGGGAATGAAACCACTTATATCTGATCCGTGTATTTATATGTTGCAAAAGGGAATCAACATTGTTATTGTTGCCATTTATGTCGATGACATAATAATAGGATCCAATAGTATGGATGAAATCAAATTATTTAAAAACAAATTGAAATCCGAATTTCAAATGAAGGATATGGGAAAACTTACCTATTTTCTAGGCATTGAGTTTAACCAAAAGGAAAACGGAGAGATTACAATGAGTCAAAAGAAGTACATTATGGAGTTACTGAAACGTTTTAACATGGAAGATTCGAATCCGGTCAGCACACCTTTAGATACGAATACAAAACTTTCGAAGAAAATACTTTCTGATAATGATAACAATAACACAGACAAAGAAAAATTAATTAAATTACCTCACCAGAAATTAATCGGTTTTTTACTTTATTTAGCAGTTACAACTAGACCAGATATCTCTTACGCAGTTAGTTTCCTTAGCCAGTTTAACCAAGAGTATAGCAACCCACACTGGACGGCCGCAAAAAGAGTGCTGCGTTACCTTAAAGGAACGATGAACTACGGACTTGTTTTTCGAAGGACTGGACAGAATGTTGAAGGCTTCACGGACTCTGACTGGGGTGGAAATGCAGATGACAGACGATCATATACTGGGTTCGTTTTCAAGCTTGGAGGAGCAGCTGTATCATGGGAATCCAGAAAGCAAAGGACGGTCGCTTTGTCCAGTGCAGAGGCTGAATACATGGCTTTAGCTGATTCAGTCAAAGAGGCAATGTATCTTCAAAAATTTCTTAATGAAGCTCTCTTTACAGAACAAAAAAGTGTTGTCATTTATAATGACAACAAAAGTGCTCAGGCAATCGCAAAGAATCCAGTTCAACATTCACGCACCAAACACATTGACATACGTCATCATTTTGTTCGGGATGCAGTGCAGAAAGGCGATATTATTTTACATTATGTCAATACGGATGACATGACTGCCGATGTGCTCACAAAGGGTCTCACATCATTGAAGCATTACAAACACATAGAGGCGCTTGGCTTATCAATTATTATCAATTGAGGGGAAGTGTTGAAAAGTCAATTGAAAATATGCATATTTATGAATTAATGAATTATTACTTAAACTACAACTTTACTTATACTACTTTAGTATTAAAACCTATTCAACTACATTAAATTAACTATATCCTAAAGACGCTGAATGTACCCTTTTTATTTTACAAATAATAATCTACTACAATTGTACTTCATAAAAGTATATACGATTATTCTATATCTTATCCAGTTTATATAACAGAATAAATATTCATTCCTTTTTTGAACTGTCACCGACTGCGTTTAATTTTAACATCCACTTTCTTCGTTCCGCATTCCGAGCGCAAGAAGTCTGAAGTTCTATACATACACGTAGTGTAAGTTTTTTGAACTTAATGCATTTAAAGTTATAAGTTGACTGAAGCGAAAGGCATTATTAGATACAAACATTTTAAGCTGTGAAGGTATTTTGGAGGAACAGTTTGGATTTGGAATATATGTCGGGTCAAGAGGATATAATAACGAGAGCTATCTGTTAACAGCGACAATATCGTGCCTTATACTTCCCCAACAATTTGCTCTCAAACATCCCCATGACTGATGTCTAGAATTAAAATCACCCCCAATCAGGTAATTAGAGTTTGATTCTAGTTAGTTTAAATAAATCTCTTTTAAATTTGATCTTTTTTTCGTTATTACTATTTCCACCTGGGAAGTAAAAAGAAAATAAACTTAATTTAGATGAATCCTGTAATTCTATCTCAACTCCTAAAGCTTCAGCAATCTTCAGGCGAACCGCTGGTATGACTGAATGCTTAATAGCCTTGTTTATCACATAAACATAGTTATTAACAAGATTTCTGTTTCGTATCAGCAAACCGGCCTTAATGTACTACCTTTAAGTTGGCCCATTTGCTTAAATGCATTGATTTTTAGCGAAATATAATAGAAAATAATAATAATACTTCTAACTTAAATTCAAATTTAATTATGACTGCTAAGTTTAAGCTGCTTCCTTCAAAGTGCCCAAAGAAATTTCTTGGGCAGAAATTCGTAACTCCCTCATTTGAAGGGAAGTATTTTACTCTCTCACGGTTTCTACAAAATATTTGTGTTTGAAGTTACTTGAAAAAGTAATGGAACACAACTATTTCCCAAGGATAAATAATTTTCTTAAGTTGCTTAATTAAGATGATATGACGAGCTGTAGTAACCGCTTTTTTTTTTTTTGCATTTCAGAGGTCAAGTGGTACTAAGTTTAGAGCAAACTCATATGTACACAACTTATTTACGCTCTTCATCATGAATGCAGTTGTTAGCAGTTAGTAACTACCCAACACCAACACAAAAAGAACGTAGGACTGAAGATAAACACAAAAAAATTAACAATTCATGCATTAAGTACAAAAAAAAATAATGAAACAATATTTAAACAAAAAATAAAATAAATTTTTTTACAAAATTAAAGAAATAGTAATTAAAGATAAATAAAAATACGATAAATAAAACATATAACAAATAGAAGTCATGCTCGTGGAACACTGCTTTTTGTTCAAATTAAAATCAATTTGAAGGTGATTGGTATTATACAACCTTTTCATGCGAGTTAATGGCTCATGCATACCATAGTTAGTTCTATGGTAGGGGCAATACAAGAGTTCTTTATTACGTAATCGGTAAGAGCCTCCCCGATAGTTAAGACCTACCAAGGAAAGTAATTCAGGAGCATCAATTTGACCAGAAAGCAATTGATGAAAAAACACAAGATCATTACTGACCCGTCCGTGAGAAAGGGATTGGAGATTCAGAAGCCGAATTCGATTCTCATAAGGCAGCAGAAAAAATGGATCTTCCCATGGAAGGCCTTTAAGAGCAAAGCGAATAAATCTATGCTGAATAGCCTCAATTCGAGATTTATGGACTTCATACAATGGGGGAGATGCCGCAGTCTGTACTATTTACAACCCATATGCAGGTTATACTGCCAATACGATAACCCATCATAGCATGATCTTTACTTGCGATTTAAGTACTAAAATGCAAGTTTTGGATTCGTGCAAAAAAAAAAAATCTAACAATCAAACATGACATAACGATAATAGAGAAGTTGAAAAAAGTTCGTCCGTCCGTCTGTCTGTCTGCCTGTCTGTCTATTCGCGCTTCTACAGCCTAAACGGATGGGCCGATTTGCTTCAAACTTGGTATTTAGTATTTATTGGGTAGTATTTCGGGGGTGTTTTTCATTTTTGCTCTAGGTCGAAAAATAACCGTACCTGCCATACAATTTTTAACAAAAAGTTTGATTTTCTCGAATACGGCTGTAACGATTTTGATAAAACTTTCAAAGTGCAATTGTTTTACAACAATACATATTTCAGTAAAAACAAATTTTTGAAAATTTGTTCTATAACGGTACCTCTCATATAACCGTTTTTTTCAAATGCGGTTTTGGCGTAAAATAATATGCCGATTTCAACAAAATTTTGCACACGGGAAGTCATTTATAATTCAATTAATATTGCATTTCAAAATTTTCAAAAACATTTTTTGTCGATTTTTAAAAATTAAAAAAAAAAATTTGGTTTTCGAAATATTTTGAAAACGGATTGATTGAATTTTTTTAAATAATTTTCCTAGATGAAAACTACAGATTTTCTTATAATGACATACTAGAAAAAAAATTTAAATATTTTTTCGAAAAGTTTTTCAAAAAAACGACTTTTTAAAAAAACTGGTCGAACGATTTAAAAAAAATTTTTTCTTCGATAGACATTTAGTTTTCAAATTTTATTGCATACTTAGTTTTTCCAAGAAAACTCTGAAACTAATTAAAAAAAAATAAAGAATTTTCTAAAAAAATATTTTTTTATTTTAATAGGAGTGTGGTTTTCAATCTGGCAATACTTTTTTCGGAATTGGTCTTTTTGACAGCTGTCTCTTGATTTATGCTCAGTTTGGTTTGCGATTTCATAACGAGTAGACTTAATCCTGAACAAAGTTTGCAAATCGTGCAAATTTATTACCAAAATAATGGTTCGGTTCGGTGCAGCAGAGTATCGAAGAAGACCCAAACGAGTCCATCCGCCATCTCGCGCGGAGGGATCTTGGTTTGCAGCCTTACAAAATTCAACTCGTTCAAGAATTGAAGCCGAACGCCCATCAAGCGCGTCACATGTTCGGTGAATTGGTCCAAAACGAAAAGGCCACCGATCCCGATTTTCACAAAATTGGGAAAATTGGGCCTCGGCTGGAATTTATTCGAGACAGCTTCTTCCCCGAAATAATTTTTAGAACATAATGCAAACCCATATCTTTAGAATAAAGCTAGATTCTTGGCCATAACATTAAACTATATGCGTTTTATTTCTTCTTGAAAACCACACGTCTAAAAAAAACACCCTTTATATACATACATATGCAGCTACTAAGCAATTATCTAGCATAAGAACAAGTTCATGCGACCCAGTCGTGCATTTTATTTCAATTTTATTCGACGTTGTGACCGCACATACATATGAGCAAGTACGTGCGATCCAGTCTTGCAATTTATTTTTGTAAGCAATTTCGTAGAAATATCGCACGATTTTCCAACTTCCATACTTTTTCTTACTTCTTCTAATAAAATATAACTAAATACATCTACTTACTTACTTATCTATACAAATCAAATCAAATACAGTTCAAATTCCTTCGTACAAAATTGTCCAGAACATAATGAAAGATTTCACACATAGAAGAAGAAAATCAGGCCCGAATGCAAAGGAAATTACGAAAATGATGTGAATTTATTGTCAATAAGCTAAAACTGAAAATTTGTATTACAAACGATGGAAACACCGGTTGGCAGGCATTTTTCCGAAACCTGAACTCTCAGTCGGACTAATCGAGATAAGTTAAGACTGAAGTTCGATAACACAAACTAAAGAAACACAGTTTTTTCGGAAATCCTGAGGACTTCAAGCAGACAAATCGTAAGGATGGATATAAAATCATTTCGAAACTGTTTTTAGAAGCTATCTTTAAAAATGTCGGGTTTTCTTCGTGGCGGCTACCTCATTGTGGACCAGGTTCAAAGAACAATACAAAGTGAAGATCAACATCTAATTCTACCAGATTTTTTTGCTGCAGTCTGTGACTGGTGGAAAATATACTGTTTGATGCTTTTTTAAGTTAAAATTTATTTATACCAAAAGTTACTTTTATTACTATAATGTATCTGGAAAGTAGTTCTGATAAAATCCAGTTTATTATGGTGACTACACTTGATACCAATTAGGTTGAAGTTTTACGCATTAATGATGGAGGGTTCCCCAACTTTCTAGAAGAATAAGTTTCGGTTATCAACTCTGACGAAGATTTAAAAGGGACTTGCCAACCGACTTCCTTGTATCAGCCATCGAAATGACGCACACAAATTGATTTTTTGATTTACCGACTAGGCTAACACATTTTTTCATGGCGGCGTAAGTTTTTTGTTAGGGCCAATTAATAACGTCACATTACCGACACTAGAAAAGTAAATACAACAATTCCCAGTGATACCATAAATTCATAAATAAACTAGCCACCATGATTGTTATAGCCGATAACGACAGGATATGGCTGTCATGTTATAATTAAAATATTCCTAAGTGCCTACCTACTTAACGAAAGTGTGAAACAAAACAAACAATTGAAAGTCCCCTATACTCCCGCTGATCGACCTTAACCAAAACAATGAAATATTAATGTCCCACCAAACAAAAGGACCTTTTGAAACACAATTTCCAAAAAAAGAACTCATAAATGATATCGATATCGATTTAAACGTGAAAGCGTGCCCGTCATCGTCGTGCCATACGATACCATAAAACTTGTTAACCATGGCAATATTTGTATAACTGTATGTTTGAGCCAAAAGAGGAAGGCGGGCAAGGACCTATGTATGTAAAAAGACTATGTTAACCACATACCTTTCATAGTCCGGGAGGGGTAATGTCGGATGTAGGTGTTGTGGTGCGTAATCCGAAATCGGATCTTTTGTTGTAGTAACAGACGTTGCCTGTCGCCAAACTCCTCCAGTTGGATCAATCCAAACTCCATTCGCATTAAGTGGCAAAGTTGGAAATTTTCGTACCGTTCCGATTGCGTGATTTCCTGAAATTCAATTTCTTCATGTTATATCCTTACCAGAATAAATACATATATACCAATGAATTAATAAAAAAAAAACAATAAAAGGATAACAAACTAAGCAATAAAATAAATGAGAAAGAGTTGTATAGAAGGATAACAACAAGGAAGGACGAAATCCTTTCGAACAATAACGCACCATGTAAGCTACCCAAGGAAGTCTGCTTGATGTACTGATACCGTTTGAACAGAATCATGGCACCGAACAGGAACACAATAATGGCAATAATCGATCCAAGGAGTACGATGAACCACGTTTGGGTTAGAAAGTCGTCAGCAATATCCCTGTTGATAGGATATCTGCAAAAGAGAACACATATGGCTTAGAGTCGATACGGGCTAAAACTTTTGTATACAAATCATTCAGAACTGCCTTACCTGGCGGTATATCCGGTGTCCAGAGATTGTGTCCTTGGATCCATTCGAAGGACAGATGGCTGCGAGAAAGGACCAACGCCCATTTTGGTTGCGGCCGCCACACTAATGTAGTACGTAACACCAGATGTTAAATTGGCCAAAAGCAGCGATGGCGTTGCCGCATCGATTGTCATATTCTTGAATATCCTTGTGGTGTTGTGGGAGTCCAGGCCCTGTACAATGATGTTGTAGTTGGTGAGGATTCCTGCGTGTGGAAGTTGGGAGATTTCCAAAAGCATATTTAGAAATGTGTCAATTAAAGAACAAAAAAAAAACATTTGCTTACGCACCATTTGCTGTACGATTGGATGGCGGCTGCCATTTTAGGAACACCGAAGTCCTATTGAATGAGATGGCTTCCATGTCCACGGGTGGCGATTCAGGAACTACATATTGTAGTTTGCAGGGGGAGGAGAGAAATCAATTTTGAGAATTATTCGATTGTGAAATACAATGCAGATGGGCTCGTTCGTTCATCTTGTGCTCGGAGTGTTAGGCTGAACAGAACAAGATTTCCGAACTCAGATATATGGCTGGATTTTCGGTGTTGGGATTTAATTGGGTGCTGGATTGGAAAACATGGGATAGAGGTGTCGTTTTTTGGGATTGAGGAGCGATAATTTTTGGTGTGGGTGTTGGAGTGTAGACTGGGATTGAAGGATTTGAATTGAATTAAACACTTTGGTTTAGGGGACATTGGAGTCTATTGGGAGAGTGAAATCGATGAGGGTGTTATAGTTTTGGGGTTTGTTTTTTGCAAAATGACGAAATATTGACAGAAAATCAATCGAAGTCGTTTGTCAAATTTAGATTTAGAGGGGGGGGGTGCCTTTTTGTAAAAGAATATTTGTTTTAAGGGATAAAGCACCTGATTGTGACTAATGATGGTGTATCAATGGTTTGATTTTCTAAGGCATTTCTAACACAAGTAGTGAAAGGTTTTTCTTTGCTGAGCAAGTATAGATTGATTTGTTACACAAAAAATGTAAACTAAAATAAGAGGTTTACTAATATTGTTATTGAAGATTATTTTTTGAATATATTTTCAACAGAATTATGGAACATGCTTTTCTATTATTCTACTCTTTCTAGATCGAACGTACCTTGAAGCGATGGATTCATAATATAATTATTGGATATCGTGAAATGATTCTTTGTCACTAGAACTTTCGACGAACTGTGAACTGAGAAATAGAAACAGCCAAATAATTCCATACAATATTTAGTTTTTTTTTCCTAGGAAAAAAGGCCCACATTTTTTGGCGTTATTGCCTAATTTTTTTTTTCATATTTTTGTTTGGCCTTTTTTCCTTTAAGAATAATAAAAAAAGGACAAAAGAAATAATTTGGAAAAAACGGCAGAAAAAAAACGTTGGCTTTTATTCCAAATCAAAAATGGAAAATGGCCAAAAAATAAGTTTTTTATGTTTTTTCCAAATCGAAAAGGAAAAAACGCCAGAAAATTCTCCGTTATTTGTTAAAAATCGAAAGTATGTATATAAGCGTATATATTTACACATATAATCCTACTTATTTATAGATGTGAATGTTTGTATGTTTGTTCCCCAATCATGCCCAAACGGCTAAACGGATTTGGATAAAATTTGGTAGGTAGATAGTTAATGTGCACAATGGAAATATAAGATATTTTTTATCCAACAAAAAATACACGGTTCCTGTGGGAGAGGCTTAAATGTTAAATACTGCATTCCTGGAGGTTTGTTTGATATTCTTTGATGCCTTAACGGCACACGAATTTATGATGTTTGCTAGACGGAAGAGTAACAGGATTCACTATACTAGTAGTATAGAGATAAAAAGATATAGAGATAACGAGATATAGAGATATAGAACTGTTGAGTCCTTTCAAATCCTTCCCTATTTTCCTAACCCGCTGTGTTTAATTAAAGTTATAAGGGTAGCGCGGGCTCATTATAAAAAAAATACGTAGATATAGAGATATGGAGATACAGGGATATAGAGATATAGAACTATAGATATATAGAGATATAGAATATAGGGTTATCGAGACATAAAGACATAGAGATATATAGATATAGAGATACATATATATAGAGATACAGATATAGGGCGATATAGAATTATAGAAATATATAAAGATTCATCTTAAGAGTCAACTTTCTTAAGGACAGGCCGGAAAAATGCTGTTTTCCATCTTCTAGCAAAGATTCCAGAAGTTCAGGAGCGATGGAAAAGCTTACGCAGTAAGAGAACTCTTGCTAGTGTACGAGTGCGGAAAAAAATCTGTCCCATGGAAAAATGTACATTCTCAAGTACAGGAGGGTCAACGTTGCTATGCGGCAGAGTGGAGCTAGCAGCGAAATGGGCGGCGAGCAAGTTTGCCTTCTCTGAAGAGTAAACAATTGGTTTGTTATTATCGACGAGCATTGGAACCGAAGATGTTGAGGAGTTTTTAATATTTTTTACTAATGACCAAAAAAATTTACTGCCTTTAGGACACTGCAGATTTTTTTGCCGTAATTTTTGGTCATGCAAAAATTTGCTTCTTTCTATAATGGAGTTGTATGAGTTCCTTGATTGTTGTGTTTTTTTCCGATTTTCCTCTGTAGGGTTGGCTTTGTAGGATCGGAAACTTACTTCTTTGAGCCTGATAGCTTCTTTACACTCAGAATTAAACCAAGACTTTTCTTTAGGTTTGATGCTTTTTACTCTGTTAGGAATAAAAGCACGCATCCCTAGAAGAATCACATTTGTGATCATTTCAGCACTGGCATCAATGTCACTATCGAGGAAGCATAGTGACCAGTTAAGGTTTCGTAAAAATATATTCAGGCCGTCCTAGTTGGCTTTCTGGTATTGCCAAACGGTCCTGGTGGGAAGTATTTCTTTAACTGGATGGGTGGAGGATGAGTAATTAGCTGAAATGACACAATGGTCTGAAGTTCCAAATGGAGAAGTTACACTAATGGTATATTTAACAGGGTGAGAAGTAAGAAACAAGTCAAGAGTATGGGCGGCTTGCTCAGCAACATCCGGTATACGCGTTGGTACATCGATCAGCTGGGTAAAGAGCTCGACATACCTTCCTTCGGGTGTTGTCTGACCAGAGTAGCGGCACCAATTGAAATTCTGTACATTGAAATCGCCCGTAATAACGATTGCAGTGTGAGGACAAAGGGAAACAATTTCCAAGATGGAATCAGACAGCGCAGCGCATCAAACTCGTTACAAGTCAAATAAATGTCAAGATTTGGACTCCTATAATTGGAACAATAATGAATGATATGCTTGCGGACAGTGAATTTGAGCTATAAGAAGTTAAAGTCCGTGTTGGAACATTGCCCGTATTGGAGAAGGCTCTGGTAAGCCTTTGTCGAAAAAAAATCGTTGTAAGTGAGCCCAGCTCTGGAAAACTGATTCATGCATAATTCTAAGGATCCTAGTAGACCATTCCGTTCTCTTCAGTATATTAATATAATGCTAAAAAAATGTCTTTCTTATGGTTCGTAGAGTATTATTTAATCAATTAAAACCCTTAATCTAATTATTATCTTTGAAATCATGTTCATATATCCTCACAAATAAAACAAATAAAACGAATTGCTTTTCAAATTATTCAGTTAAGTGAAAATTTAATAATTTCTAACTTCAATTGATTTTTGTAGTTTTAATTTGCAGATACATAGATAGAGTCAAATCCAAAACTTAATGGCTTGATTGCAAGTAAAGCCGCACCAATAAAGACCACCATTAATCAAAAGATATAATCTATCTCTCTTATCATTAATTAAATCAGCTGGAGTTCGTACTTGTAGATTTGAATAGGAAATGCAATTTGCCCTATAATTACCTGTATATGTGCGCAAAGAAGGTATCATTAACATATCACACGCAGTCATTTTCGCAAATGGGTTTTAAATTCAAACTAAAATTGTATCTTTTAATGACAACAAAGTATCTACCCACTGCAATATTGTTAAAAATTATTATTTCATCAATTTATATCAGATACAACAACATCATAAAAAAAATGAATCAAAGCAAAAAGGTTGTACTGTCAACATAAACTAATCATAATATTGTGGGAGTCTTGAGAAAGATCAAACTTCATGAGCAAAAATTAAAGAGGAAAAAAATCCTTTTTGTTTACATTCACTTTAATATCATTCAAACTTCAAAGAGCACTTCCCCCGGAAAGGATAAAATCCAACCATAATGAGAATAACCAAAAACCGCCACTTACCGTCTTCCAAAGTGGTTGCATATTTCGCATTCGAGGGCCTGCCTTCGATCGACTTGTAGAACGGAACAATGAAAAATTCATACTTCGTGGCCTTCTGAAGGGCACTAATAGTACACGCCGACGCTCCACCACCATTCAACACGGTTAACATTTTATAACTTCCACCCGTCGTCGCGGTCGCCATTCCCAAGGAACCCACATCACGCGCATAGATATAGAAACCCTCAATAAACTTTCCACTGTCGATGTCCCATACCAGTCGTACACCAGTTGAATCAGTTGCATTTGCTTCCAGCAATTCGACGGCACTATTTGCCGTCAAGAGTGCCTCGGCTTCGCTTAAAATTATATCCTTCTCGGCTCGCATCACTTGGCCAGCAGTAAAAGTTTCCGAAATTGCACTGGGATGTGAAAAGCCCAACGAATTTTCCGCCCGCACAATGAACATGTAAACAGCACCAGCATCCAGACCAGTTGCCGTGTAAATAGTTTGCATCAATCTGTTGGCCAGTGGTATCCATGTTCGACTCTTGTTTGTGGAAAACATTTCAACGGCATAGCCCAGTAGTGGGGCGGCTCCGAACTTCTCACTCGGCATCCATGCCACTGTCACCGAGTCATTGGTGGAGCTTACAACTTTTGGCTTTCCCGGTGCACTCGGGCATTTGGACGGTTCCGGAGCACGGAAGAATTTTATATTCGGATTTGTAGGCAATTCTATGCGCAGGTAGCCACTCCATGTTGATTTGCCACTCTGACTGCTAACCACACAAGTGTACAGACCCTGATCCTCGTTGCGGTCCAAGTCGGAGATAACGAGATCTCCCGACGCAGTGATGTTTATTTTATTCGAATTAATTACGGGTATTCCGTCCCGGTACCAGGATACAGTTGGTTGGGGATGTCCAATTGACTTGCAATTTAGCACGGCTAGGGATTTTACAGGCAGCGTTTGATTGACAGGACCGGCTATGATGATGGGCGGTGGATGGTCGTCTTGGGAGTTGATGCTTAGTTGGGCTCTAGAGCTGACTGCTCCGGCTTCGTTGATTGCATTGCATATTACCACGAGGCTGGAGTCGGAACGTTGGAATTTGCTGATGGTGAGGGTAGTGCGGCCGTTGGCATCAATGGCGGTGGCTTCGAAACGGTTTAACTTGTTGCCGGGAAAGATGAGGGAGTGATTGCCGCGTATAGACCAAAAGATTGTGGGTGACGGACTTCCTACAGCCTGGCAGTCAATTGACACATCCGAGTCCGATTCAACTGATTTAGATGACGGTCGGACGGCAAACTTTGGAGGGGCTGTTTGGAGAGCGAATACAAATGAAAATTGTTATTTTTTATTTTAAATATTTTTAAAAATCAACAAAAAAATGGTCTTCACCGAAAATACCTTAAACTTTGCTTAAGAATTTAATTAAACAAAAAATCTCACTTACAATGAACTGTCAAAGTGCCAACAGCTGAGATGGAACCCACAACGTTGTCAGCTTCACAGCTGTACTCTCCCTCGTCCTCGGGTGTGACACGTTCCAGGCGTAGGGAGCGGTCCTCCAAAACATGCACCCGGTCTAAAAAAAAAACACACAAAAACTTTAATCATTTGCCTTGTCCTGTAAGAAAACCCCGTTAAAACCTTACCCAGTGGCATATTTCCTCCGGAGGCTGTTCGCAACCAAAGGACATCTGGCATCGGATCACCTCCTACGCGACAAGGAAATGTCACCGAGGAACCCTCCAACACCACTTGGTTATGCGGCCCACGAATGATAAATGGTTTTACTGTAGGGACATGAAAAAGATAAGAAGAAAAAAAAAAACGTTTACCTATCTCTGTTGGTTGTCTCCAAAAAAAAAAAAAAACCCACCGTGAACTTTTAAGATGGCAGCCACTGACTCTCGAACCCCTACCGGATTCTTTGCCACGCACTGGTATTGACCCTCGTCACTCTGACGTGCCTCTTGAATAGCCAAATTGCCACCATCAACAATGCGTATACGTTTGTTGCCGTCCAAGTCAAGCTTTTGGCCACCTTTTTTCCAGCTAACAATTGGTTCGGGAATACCACGAGGTGCCGCACATTCCAGTAGGGCTGTTTCCCCTTGAGCGATTCGGGTGTTTTGAGGCTCCAAACGGAATTCGTCTCGAAGGACTGCAAAAACAAACAAAATAAACGTTGACATGATTTATTCAAAGGTGTACACGGATGATGCCTAAGATGAAATGTAAAGGAAACTAGGGATTTTAAGGGTCGGACATGTACACGTTGTTTTAAATTAGGCTTACAAGGCTTGAGAGGATATCCAGTGGTTCACCTTTTGGGCGATGCGGGTGGTTTTAATTTAAATTTTTTTGTTGACATAGTGTGGCCTTGAATTAGAGCTAGAGGGCTGTAGAAAACAATTTGATTAAAAGACCTGAACGCGTTTGTTCTTTTTTAGAAGCTAATAGGATTAATCAGGGGTGGAGGGAAATTACTCATATAGAAAAGGATGTGAGGTGAAATCAGGGAACTTTTAAGTTTTAATTATCTTTTGATAGGAAAATATAGAACAGTTGAAAAGGAAGCGTAGCAATGCTTTCAATTTTTTAGACAAAAGGCATAGAATTAAGGCTAAATTCCTAAAAACGCTGATTAAGAGTTAAGAGTCAAGGATAAATTTTAGATAATGATTAATTAGGAGGGTAATTCAGAAGACGGGATATAAGCAAAGAGTACTTAGGTAGTTAAGTTGTAAAAGTTCGTGCGATCAACGAAACTTCGACAAAAAAAATATTTTTCAGCATTCAAGGTTATAAATTTCTGGCGTACAGGATTCCAGACTTGAAGCTGAACGTATATAGTTGACAAAAAACTGGCATTCAAAAGTTCGACATTTAAAACGGGGGTTCACTTAAATGTCAGATCTATTTGAATTAAAAAAAATGTTATTTCCCCGAAAAGATCGGCAGGTTGGTGTGTGGTAGAAGTATAACGGTCCAAAATTTAAGTAGATTTTTAAATGATATCCCAAAAAAGTTAAATGTTTGTTTTTGAAAAGCTGTCAGATCTTCAAAATCCATGAATATTATTGTACATTTTGTACTTTCATAGTCAAGTTAGCAGAATATTTCAGACCCGTAAGTAACCAAAATTATTATAAGTGTTCCTACAATCAATGCTCAAATTTTTGTGCGAAGGATACCGTAATGTTTTACCAACAATATAATTAACATGGTTTTTCATGGTCAGCGTGTGACAACTTCTAATTTTTACGCTGATTAAACACATTCGAAGCGCGAATCAATTAACAGTATAAAATATACAGAAAACAAAATGTTCAATCAATCCCAACGGACACTTAAGGTGTAAAGCGGGGTTCACAGGGGACATTGCAGAGGCCAAGACAATCATTGTTCCATGTGAACAGTTGTTTCCAGGACAAGACAATGGTCATTATCCAACCCTGTTCAAGAAGCTCGGACAAGACAATTGATTATTGTACCATTGTCTTGTCTGCGTGTGAACGCTGCTTAAGTGAGCATTGTCTGCGTATATAGTTCATACTAGCTTACCCACCCGGCGTTCCTCGGGTAAACCATACATTTTCGAAAAAAAACCACCCCGGCGTTGCGCCACCTAGTAATCAAAATAGTCTTAGTTATTTCTTCCTGCATATGAAACTACTCCAGCTGCACCAACGGGTGATTAAAATAGCCTTAATTTCTCCTTACAACGTCAGATATCTGCCTGTAAAAGTCGCGTCAAAATCGTCAAACGACTCTAACGCAACCTAGAGGTAATTACAGTAGCCATACTTACTCCTTATAATACCTGCTATTTGCCTGTAGAAGTCCCGTCAAAATCAGTCCATAAATAAGAATTGTCGAAAATAAAACCAACCTAGCGCCACCTAGCGGGTAAATTAACCAACCTAAGTTACTCCCTAGAACATCAGCTATCTGCCAGTGAATGTCCCCTTAAAATCGGCGCAGCCGGTCCCGAGATTAGCCGGAACAAACAGACAAAAAAAGACATATAGACAGACAGACAAAAATTTTAAAAATTGTGTTTTTTCTTATAAGTATTGTATATACTTCCATATGCATCTTGTAAAAAGCTGTTATTTTGATATTAAAATCAGACACTTCATTTTTATTTATGTGTATAGATGTAGTAACGTCTAATAATAATTTATTAAAGCTCATTAACATGGTTAACATAGGTTAAAGAACAGAGGCCCAAGTATGGATTCCTTTGCCTGCCTTTGTTTGATACAAAATTGGATAGGACTTTTTTAATTTCAACTGCTTGTGTTCTTCCACTTAAATAGGAAAAACATAATAGTTACATGTGTCAATAAAACTGAAAAAAGAAGTTTGAAAAACGACGGGAGCATTTCAACCAATCCAATAGCGTTTTATTTATAAGTGAGGAAAACTTCTAAGGCATCTACAGGGGATATAATAGGAAAGGAAAATGAACTTTGAATTGGGGAGTTAATATTAAAAACACTGGACTTGAAGGTATATTAGTGATAACTTGAAAATAAGAAGTTTTAATTTAGATCATTGATGGTAATATCTACATTTGAACCTCTTCTTAAGATTTTGGCAAATTTGTTTAGAACTTAAACTAAGTTTATCATTGAAACGATTGGAATATGTAGTTCAGTAAGAATAGCTTTTTAAAAGGAAACAAAATAGTAACAGGCTAATTGTTGGTACACCAGGTTAGTATTGATGTGGCTTACAATCTGAGAAACATATTTAACTTTCCCATGTACGCTAGGTCCGTTATGTGGGGTCAAAGGTCAAACAAATGAGTTTTTGGTTTTAATTCAAAACACAGTAGGCTTTAGACAAAATAAATGTTCACTGTGAACACTCCCTTAAAGCAATGGCCGAACTAAGTACAGTCATTTGGTAGATTTACCGGGACAGTTTTCCGGGAGTTTAGGAACTTGGTGGTTTTATAGATTTCGAAATGCTCTTTCCGAATTTACACTTTGCCACTTCGTATATTTGCCACTCGCATCGAAATAAAATCGGGTTCGCCCGTTAAATGTGCTAGAATTGCACTTGCCATTTTAGCATAAACATCAATATCGATCATCCCAAAAGCAATGGTAGTTGCGACCGAAGTCTACGAAGATGAACACCTGGACTAAAGCTTTCGATCTATTGGTATATCCAATGCCATTGTCGTATTTGATGGATGGGACATCGTAGATCAAGGAAAACAGCTTAAATAGACATTCTAACTTGACGAGACAATGATCCCAACTGTGCCTCGACGACGCGAACAAGAAACGCTTCATTGGAATGTTGAAGATGAAATTTTGAAGCTATATGAACTTCAAAGTTAAACAAGCCAAAAAAGATGCGGATAACGCTAATAATAAATACTACATTCGAATCCGTAGAAGTTGTCGGCGACGATGTTGCGTTGAAGAAAAAAGAGTACGTTCGGCTACATCTAAGAGATGTTGCTCAAGCGTTTGACAAGGTTTGGCACTTGAGACTTGAGTGCTAACTGCATACGGACCTTCCCAGGCAGTACTAAGAAAAACTGAAATCCTACGTTACGAACCGACTCTTTAGAGTACGGTACCGCGAAAATTACTCGAAACTAAAGAAAATTGAAGCCGGTGTGCCAAAGGGAAGTGTCTTAGGACGAACCCTGTATCTGTTATATACAAGGGCTATTCCAGTGGACAACAAAGCTATCACGGCCACCTTTGCCAGATAAATTCGTTACGAAGGATTTACATTGCAAAATGCAGTAGATGAAGTAAATAATTGGACGCAAAAGTGGCAAATCAAATTAAACGAAACAAAATCGAAGCATATACATTTTACCAACAAAAACATAAACAATGTTCCAATTTGTATAAAAAAAAGTATAGCAGTGCCTTACTCCAATATCGCAAAATACTTTAGAATGACTTTGGGTGAAAAGCTTAAATAGAAAGAGCTCTTCCAAAATAAAAGGGAAGAACTCAACTTGAAGTAAAGAAAAAGTTACTGGTTACTAGGAAAAAAGTCTGACCTATCAATCCAGAACTAACTAATCTTAAACGTATACAAGCAAGTAATGAAAACCATTTGGACATATGGCATCCAATTATGTGGCTGTACAAAGAAAATAAATATTGAAGCAGATTCCAAAGCAAGGTCCTTCGTGGAGTAATTAATACCCCTTGTTATATAAGATATAGCGATATACATATATATATGTATACATCGTAATATTCAAATTGAACTGGTTACACAAGTGGTTAAAAACACGCTGTATCATACAATCAGCGACTGCAAAGTCATCCTTTTTTTTTTTCTACTTTAACTCTATTGCATTTCTTCTTAGCCTAAATAAACTTGAAAAAAAACTATACATTTCAAATTTCTTTTTATTTCAGTTTATGCCCTTTTTTGGCACTCAATACATGTTCTATTATTACTTTTTTTGTTTTTATTTTTATAATGTTGTTTTTTTTTTATTTGGTGTTGGGAAAATTCGAAAAAACCTATTTTCAATGCTTTATAATTTTTTTTTCATATAAAATGTATAAACTAAACTTAAACCTAACTAAAACTAACTACCTAGTTCTAAGGACCAGGCCCTGTCATGTGATCCGCACTCCATCGATCAAAAGTTTTAGGTAAACTAGTTATAGCTAAACTGAAAATCACATGGCAGGGCCTGGTTTGGCCTGATTATAAGCTCACCTCAGCCACCAATATTTGTTCCGATCATATCTTACGAAACTATTCTTGTCTTTTTCAGGTATGCTTACGCAGTATCTTAAGGAAGCATCGCCATCTCCTACGCTTGTTGGCACACATATTATTGTCTTGTCAGTCGCTCATCTTGCAACATGGTATATAATCGGTACGTTGGTTAAGTCTGACAGATAGCCGTGTGCATCAAGAAACAGGAATGCTTCAGGTGGTATGTGTCCACTTTGCAATGTTTTCCTGAAATACTCAGGGTTAGGATAAAACAAACCTGTGATGAGTTCGTTCTCTGTAACGCTTGCTGACCGGGAAAAATGATTTCTCACAAGCTCAAGTATTACATTATCTATTCTAGATACTCCGGCGGCATCCAATAGTTTCTTATTAGAAACGTAATGCCGAAAGTCGGAATGTTCGCTCCTATACATCTGCATGGAAGCTCTTAAGCATTTTCTCTCAAACATTCTCAGCTTTTCCATGTACGATGGATTGATGTTCCACCGTACTGGACTCGAATAAGTCAGAATTGGACGAACAAATGCCTGATAGCTAATGATCTTCACGTCGGGTCTCAAATATTTTGAGTAGAACAGGTTCTTAAGGGACATAAATGCTGCCCTTGTCTTTTTTAATTGTAAATTAATGTGTTCATTGTAATATAAAAACTTGTCCAAATGAACACCCAAATACTTCACAACAGTCTTCAACTCGATGTGCAGACCATTTGAACCAATTATTTTGAAATTTTTCCAGTTATGTCTCAAATCTGAATTTCCGCGTCTTATTGGGGTGCGGAACAGTATGGTTTCACATTTTGTATAATTAATTCTAAGTTTCCATTCGGAACAAAATTCTTGGAACCTGTCAAACTTACTTTGAAGTTTGTTTTGTATTTCCTCGATTTTTGGCCCGCTTGCATACAGTGTAACGTCGTCAGCAAACGCTATCGAGTCATCCAGTCCCCTGAGTATGTCAGATATAAAAATATTAAATAGGTGCGGTGCAGTTACCGTGCCCTGCAGAAGACCATTTATGACCTTAGAAACTTTGGTCGTCGTGTATTTTCTATCTGTTACAACAAATTTTTTGTCATATATCATTGCCATGACCATCTTTATAAGGTGAGGAGGGAATGCATATCGTATGAGTTTATAAATTATCCCGTCGATCCAAACCTTGTCGAAGGCTTTTTCGATATCCACTAAACAGGCAGCTGTATTTCTCTTGGCGTTTAAGTTCCAATTAATATCTGAAATACTGATATCGGAATTGGAAACATACTTTCACTGTAGAGCAATTTTTTTATGAATACTAAGAAGGTTTTTTAAAGAAAGACTTTTCCATGTAAGTCAATTTTTTAATGATTCACAAAAATGACGAACTCTGTAAAAGCTTTTTTGTTTTTCTTCTGTAAATTTGTTTCATTTATTTTTTTTTAATCTCAATCCACTTTTTTCATCGTTTTAAGCAAAATACTAAACAAATCAAACATATTTTACATTAAAGTACTTAAAAAAAGAGTCCCTTCATGCAAATCTGGATCAGCTATTACCCAAAAGCTTCCTTACCATTCGCTTAACCATATTTTAACTATAAATTTCATCCATAATTCACTCCTAATCCTGGACCGTTTCCCAACAATAAGCAATAAAAACTATATGCAAAAGAGCCTTAAAGGCACCCAACACAAAGGCTTAAGACACCCACAGTAGTTAAAACAATCCCTAAGCTGCCAACCGTTTCAATTCAGTTTCCACATAACTGGTCATCCTAAGCGGCCATCATGTAAAACCTCCGCACCTTTTTCTACATTTAGGGACTTGATTTATATCTGTCTGTCAGAGATGGACGTTTTTGCAGTTTTTTCTCAACACCGCACCACCCCCCGCCCCAAGCAAATTGTGTAGTATTCTGGAATTCGCATAGTTTTTTCGGATTCCTGTCCTAGGAACTATGACTAACTTAACCAATGGAATGGATTCATAAATCATGGAGCCGGTAAAAACAGACTTGAGTATACACACACACAGTCCAGTCCAAAGCCGCTAGAATCAAAGGAACAGGAAAATTAATAGTTTTCCTCTTTTTTTTGTTTAATAGTCATCATCATCACACTCGTATTCAAGTATACATAGCGGGACTATAGAAAACTTCGTGTAAGCTTTGGTGTATTTGAAAAAGGACGAGGATGACCATGGACGGACAGACCTTTACATAAAAAAGAGGGAAGAAAACTTGGCCGTTGAAACAAAAGCTTCTCGATGGAGTAATTCGGAACTACAGTGGGGGGTGTTTGTAGGGAATAAGGACTTGAATTGAAAACGGAATGTGACTGGACTGTACTGGTGCTGCTAACGGCACTGAACTCATCCAGAAAGGAGACGAGTCTTTCCATTTTGTGTTGCAACAGCAGCCCTCCCATTCATTGCATATTAGAATTGATTTTGGTTTTTCATTTTTTTATTTTTGGGAAAAATTTAATCAGTGGTTTACGCCTTAAGCTATGACAAGTCTGTAATTAATGAATGATTGAAGTTCAGTCATGCATTCAATTTTATTTTTTTTTTGTTGGTTGCAAGGAACGTAGCAGATTACTCCTTTTTATTTCAATGGGAAAGATTTTGTGATATATTATTATGAAAAAATAAAACGTGGTTTGTTAGTCTCGCCATTTTGATAAATTAGTCAGACAAATCAGAAACGAAAATAATTGTTCAGCTTAAATTATGCTCATTGTGGGTTGAGTACAGTTTAGTTCTGCCAAGGTTGGAGGTTCATTTTACGAAAGGAAGTTCCTATTCCCTTAAATCTACCATGGAATGTCGCAGGAAGTGAATAGTTTTCTGGTTTTTAACGATGATTATGGGAAGACCAATAGAATTTACTTATTTTCAGTAGTCTATAATTAAGTCCAACTCAATTCCTACTTAATGGGAAATTTCGAAAAAATTATTAATTGTTTTTACTGTGTAACATCAGTGAGCTTGGATATCCTAAGGTAAATGATTAACTATAGAACGATCCAAACGTCTCTTTAAAAGGGGTTAATTTGAAGAGTCGTCCTTTTTCGAGTTTAACTATATTCTTCAGAATAGCCAACGCAGAATACACAGATAGAATTAAGGAAATAAAGAAGGATGTGAAGGTAGACATAACTTTGAGCTTCTACATATTTAAATAAAATGAAACACAGAGCCAGAAAAAGCATTCCACATTCGTGTGGTGCGACTATAGAAATCCCTGTATTTAATTAATAGAACGTCAGTATTTCAACTTTAAACTAAACTTGATGGGTATATGGGATGGACTGTTAAGAAAGCAATTTAAGATAAGAATGCAGATCGCGTGTATTGTTAAAGACAGATCGAATACGAATAATAAATGGGGCATGCACATGTTGAAAAACTAACATCCTAATGCACTTCGCGGAAGAAACGCAGGAGCAAGAAAATCTTTCGATACCTTTATTAAGTTGATTCTAGACACAATTGGAGAGCGATTAGAAAAGCAAAGAAGTGACTTATGCTTAACTAATTCAGTTCTTGAGCAACTATTCAAAGTGCAAGAATTTAAATAAATTGTTTAAAATACAAATGTCTGAAACGGGGTACAGTTTGGTTTGAGCTTTAAATTTTTTTAAAAGGAATCGTCTAAGGAAGAGAAATTGCTTTTAGTGGATCAATCAATTTTTTTTTAAACAATTAAGAAAACATTTCAGGAATGTTTCTTTGTTTTTTTAAATGATTTTGAAATGTTTATTTAGGTGTGGACACTTCGCGAAACATATCTGAAATGTTTATGAAATGTTTTTAAACAAATATGAAACATTTCAGAAATGTTTTTTAAACAAATGTTTCTTTGGTGTGGACACACCTTAAGGTTCAGAACAGTCCACCGAAGAAGATGGATTAGCGAAGGAATAAGAACCAGATGCGTCAATATTACTCTGAAATGATTTATTAGGTGCGTTCAATAATGTGAGTTTTATTATTGTTTTTTTTTCATACAAAAAAAATCTAAGTTTAAGAAACTTAGTGACAATTTCAAGTTACTGAACGTGATCTTACTTATTGTAGTAGATTTTCTTATGGCATATATGGTAAACGTCATTTTACTATTTCACGTACATTTTGTTTTTATTAATGACAAATTTTAGTCCGTAGATTAATGTCGAATTTGTTTTTTTTTTAATGGCCATGACTGGGTCGCACGTACTTGCTCTTATGTGCCTAATTACATTGGAAGGCAATATCTTTGACAAAAACAAATAACATTTACGTTGAAAGTTAACAAAGCTTGAACTTATAAAAAAACTATAAAAACCAAACAATATTTAACGGTTTTTGGTTTGTCCTAAATAACAAAGAATTTATGAAAAAAGTATAGACCGGTTTTGATAAAAAATGTTGGTATGCAGAATTTATTTGGCTATCTATGTCGTCGTCGTCTTCTTGAACTCCGTGAATTATTTCATTGAGATGTTGTGTTCTTTTTACAAAATTATACTGCACATCCTTTTTATTAATCATAAGGATCACGTCGTTCTAATTTGTCACTACACAATATTCGTTAAACAATTTGCTTAAATGTATAAATAGAAAATTGTATTAAAATATTTACACGATATTTGAATATAATTTTCTAGCCAATCCAAATTCCAAGTACATATAACTTTTTCTTTTTTTTTTTACAATTCTGTTTAGACTGTCAAAGGTCACAACAGCAAAATGTCAAAAGGCGCTCAAACAACTACAAAAAAAAAATCAATCTCTTTTCATATTCGTTTTCACAAGGACAATCTGAAATCTGAGATCAAATCTAAAAATTAAAAACGAATTCGACATAAGTTATTCCATGGTTTAGTTTTTTATTTAGTGGAATAAGCTTTTTTTATTCATAGGGCTGTGTATGTTTAATAAGTCCGCTATTGACAACACTTCCTGAAAATTTCGTTTATCTGTTATAATCCAAATCGAAATAATAAGGAGGTAGGTAGTAGCCTTGAGCTTCCATTGGCTTGTCTTAGCTGGGGCACTACAGTGCCCCTAGATATCCGTCTAGTGGGTGCTGCCAGTATTGATAAACATTTCTGCCCATTTTATCGCATTGTCCATGACTTTTGCAAGATTTGTGATAACAGTCATAACAGTTCACACTCCTATCAAATATTCTACTTAATTTGAGCAAATCAAGTGATGGTATTCCGCAAAGGTTATGGAAGAACAGCCAGGAATGAGAAAAGGCACTTTAACAGAGAACCAATCGAGATAGTTAAATGTTAAAAATATCTGGGATTCACCATAACCAGCAATCTTAATATGTATACACACCCAATCGAGACAGGACTATCACCACTTTTCATTAAAACACTTAAGTGTCATGTTGATTATATCACAAAAGTACTTAATATGCCTGATGAAAGACTTCCCAAAATCTTAGCACTACAAACAATAGAAAAGAAAAACCTATGGTATAAAAAGATCGAAGAACATGCTGTCTACTGTGAAACTAACTTTCGAATAATAGATGAAAACGGATTATATTGAAAAGATGATCTCTTAAATCTTATCTCCAAAGTAGATGAACAATTTAGAATAGACTTCATAAATGAGGCTACATCTTAGGTACAAAGATCAACTTACAACAGCCTTAATCACAATTTATGCGAACGTAACTATTTCCATAGACGAATATAAGCTGGAGCTTATCTCACCGATTTTTAAAATGAGAGGGGAACTGATCTGCCTCAATTACATACCACATCGAGAGGATTTGCCTATCTACTGCACTTTAAGTATGTTCAAGATTAATCAATCCTATTCCTTTATCTTATCATTCATTAAAAGTAATTCATCATTTAAATCATTCATTGCATTCAGTTTTAACTTTAAAATCATTCACACTTACATTCATACAAAACTTAACATTTATAATTATTTTTTCTTTTGTTCTAATTGCCAACTCATACAAACAGTACCCTATGAAATCTTGCTAAACATTTAAACCTGTAAATTATCTTGTTTCTTTTGCCTACTTAAATCTAATGATAAGCTTTTGCTTAAAATTGAAACTATTGCAAGTCGAACCACCAAGGAGAGCACATCACCTAAGGAAAGTAATAAATATACATATATAAAACAAAAAAGTTTTTGGATTGATCGTGATCGTTACCTGCTGCTGGAGTTTGGTAACAATTTAAAGTACATATTCGATACATAGTAACATACATTTTTACTTGGGGTTATAGGGACTAGAAGGCAAGTTTAGGATTCGTGAATATAAAAAAATTGAGATAACAATAAAACATGACATTACGATTGTAGAAAGTCTAAAAAAGTGATCGAGAAAAAATGTCTGTCTGTCTGTCTGTCTGTCTGTCTGTCAGTATGTATAACGAGCTGCAGCCTAAACGGCTTAAGCGATTATCTTCCAATTTGGTGTATGTTATTCTCTTGGCATTCCCCAGAGGGGAAATTGAAATTTTATTTTTAGGGCCAAAAATAACGGTACTTGCCATACGACTTTTGGGAAAAGCTTATTTTCTCGAAAACCGCTCCAACGATTTTGATGAAAAAATTTGAGAATTTTTTTGTTGGTATTGGCTATCATTTGATTAGAACATATACGGGAAAAATCTATTAATGGGACCTTTCATGTAACGGTTTTTTTTAATTTTTGGCTTTCTCGGTAACGGCTGTATGGATTTCTGTCAAATTTTATATTTGAGAAGATCTAAAGACTAAAATTAATTTTTGAATTTTTTTTTGAAAAATCAATTTTTTTAAAACTAATTAGAAACAATTATTTTAAATTTTATAATCACATGTATATAAACTCTAAAAAACTACATACCCAAATTTCAAAAACTGATTTTTTTCAAAAAACTAAAAATAAAAAACAGGATTTTATCAAAACCGGTCCTACAATTTTCGAAATCTTTATAAATTCTTTGTTATTTAAGACGTGTGATGGCGTACTTCATTCTTACTAAAAACTGTTTAGTATTGTGGTTTTGATACTTTGTATCAATGTAACTTAGGTGAAAAGGAAGATGTCATCCAATTCATAGGGAAGTGTCCAATTTTGTGTCAAATACGTAAAAATTCACTGGGGAGCAATGTGAAATCACCAGACTAAGTAGTCACCCTCCTCAACTGCGAAGGCAACATCAACCAACACTTCAATTATTTTCGAACCGCAATGTCCTATCGCAACCAAATTATAAACGAAACATTTTAAAAGAAACTAATTTATGTTTTTATTCAAAAATACTTTTACTTCTTTAATTATACTTCAATAATTATAGATAATTTATTGTTATATCTGAAACAGATGTCAATCGGGCAGACGGCAAAGCCAAGCCTAAACGATTTTGTTTAATACTTTTTGTAACAAATGTACATATCTGAATTAATTATAAAAAATCGAATTATCTATCTCTCTATCTATCTATCATTACATTGTAGTAGAATTTCTTTTATAACAGCATTTATCATGTGTACATTTCCTCTTTACTCTAAAACTTATAAATAGGTTGTGAGCCGGGATTGACTTCTGCTAGTGCCCGCTTGTGGCTGCTTCTATTTTTAATTTTGTTGTTAACTTTTCAAAGACAAAACTTCAATGAAACCTACTTTGTTATTTGTCCAAAAATCGTATCAAACCATTTTATGGGTATCTTCCTCAAAGCTCAAATCCTTAAAACAACGATAAACTCAGAGGAGCATCGCCATTCAAAAGCTTATCACTAACGTTGTATCTCTGACAAGTCAAGTCAACCATCAACAAAAAATCTTTATTACACAAAAGTCATTGTTTTGCCATTTCCAACCGCCATTTTTGAGCGTACCTACATCACCGAGCCGTTCGAGACGTTTGTCTTTTATGATTTTCGGTTTGTTCACCGGAAACATCAAATCAATACACTTCAATTGGCTTCAATTCAAGGGTTGCCTTGCTGAATCCTGAATATTGCCTTTGCGCGTCGCAAAGACATCGAACAAGGTCTTAATGCGGGAAAGCCGATTTCAATAAAGGCAGAAGAAATCAGGCAATTTCCTTGCCAAGAGAAAAAGAATTTTCTTTACCTCCGCACACTTCAAGTCATCCAGCCGACAAAACCAAATGAAATAACAACTTCACAGTGATATTTCCCTTGAACGAAGGGGGTGAAATGTTCACTCCAGAAGGGGTTATCTTTTTCTCAGCTTTTTTTTCTGTTATTTTTACTCTTCCGTCCCGCAATATGAATGAATAAATTTAATAGGAATTTATATTACAACTTACCGGCAACTTGTAATGTAGCATTCCTGCTCTGTGACACTCCTAGTTCGTTCTTTGCCTCACACCAATATACTCCGGCATCACTTTCCCGACGAGAATTCACAACCTGCAATGAAAGACGTGGAGAAATTTTGAATTAAAAGAAAAAAAAAACATATAGAATAGGCGAATGAAGGGTTTGGTTTGGGTTTGAGAGGAAATTGAAACAGCAAGATGAAAAAATGACACACTTTGGGTTTTTTGTTGAGATTTTTCATTGGAAAAGAGGGAACTTTTAAAAAAAATTATAATAGAACGCGGCAGAAAAAATTATGCCTTTCAAACGAATGAGTCCTTGACTTCAATTTTGTGCCTTTCCTCGATAAAGGCGCCCTCCTGTGAGAACAATCAAACGTGCTTCAATTTTTTTATTTTTCCCAAACAAATGGGACGTCAATTGAAAAATATTTTTTCAGCTCATTGCTGCTTGAGATATGAAAATTGTATTGTACACAGTTTACTGTGAATGGAAAACTTAGACAATAAATTAAGAAAAAAATTATCGTAAATTAGTTGTTTTACTTTTTTCGTAAAAATGTTCATTATTCACTTTTAGCGATACTTTGAGGATACAATTTTTTTAACTTTTTGGACTGTGTCATTCAGTCAAGAAAGTTTTCCAGATGTGGCAGCCAAAATAAACGAAATCTTCTCTAATTTACTCAAAGACAGAGAAAGTAAATTTAGTTTTGAACTGTAGCGCCGGGTTAATATTACCTCACAGGAAACAGGAAGTGAATTAGAACACACAGCAGATCATAAGCCATTGAAAGAATTTTTGATGACTATGTTAAGGCGGGGAAATGGAAAATAACTAATCCCTTCTTGATGTTGTTCAGGATTCAAAACTCGCAATCTCTCCAAAGAAATGACGAACGCAGCTTATGTGCGTTGCAAGAAAATATGGTTCCACTTGCATTACTGTGCCATTAGGCAAATCCGTGGAGTCTTTTTCAACCAACCACTACTAACGATTAAAAACAACTTACTCGTATGTACACAACACAAAACAGGTTCAATATGTAAGCCAAATGAAGAAAGCATGCGCCTTTCTTCATTTTTATTTTCCTTTACTTTTGTTTGTTAATTTAAAAATATGTACATCAGTATCAGTTAAGTTCAAACCGCCGCGCAGTAGCAACCGCCTCGTTTGTCATAACGCTACTTATTTCGTAGAGTCTAGAGTAAAAAACTTTAAGTCAAACAGTTAATAAAGTTTATTCATTATAACGTTTTAATAATGTTTTTTTTTATTTATAAAATCAAGCCAAAGACAGGATTCTAAACAAAGAACCTACATTACTAATGAATGATGTCGTTAAAAACAATTCAATTGTTAAGGAAATCTTTGAAGCGGAGAAAAAAATGTTAAGAATTTAGTACATTAGTACAAAAAGGAAGAGTCTATAGTTTTGCACCTCAGGAATCATTCTCCAATTTGGTTTTCAAGCTATCATTGTGATCATTGGGACACATGAAACACCATTGCCTAGTTGTTGTAAACTTATTAATTTTGAATCTGCTTGGATCAGTTCGTTTATTTCAATATACCTATATATGTATTATGTATATGTTTTTCTGATCAGGTCTAAAAGAGTTTTCGGTTTATAACGGTTTCTGAGCGTCTTTGGCAGACAATTTGTAAAGAATGCTTGTGTATCTGAGGATGTTAACAAGGGTAAAAAGTCTTTAAGGGGAAAAGGCCAGGTGAGATACACTCAGAGATCAGCAAAAAATATGAGACATTTTGTCTAATAGGCTCACGATTCTAACTAACAAACTTTTCAGCGGTGTTTAAAGCCCTTATCAGTGGAAGGAAAGTAACCCACTCCAAATTCACAAATGAAATGGTTATACAAAAACTTGCCATAGCTACCGTTTGATCAAGCTGAAGTCAGACACAACGGAGTTGGTTGAGCAGGTTTGGTCATTTACAAAAATAATTTGACTTTCTCACAGACACTGTGGGTTTTTTGCAACCACTAATACCATCCAGAGTGTAGGAATCAGAATCAGAATGGAAAAATAATGGGTATTTCTCAAGAGATTTACACATTGTGTTGGGCATTAAATAGACAACCACGAATTTTTACGCTAAATAAATGAAGACGTCGTTGTCTTTGTTTGAACCAGGAGTTTTGCGACTGTCTTTTTCCGCGACAGTTTTCGAACATTGCAAGCTCTTGCCCTTTAACGTGGAGGTTTTTATGTCTTAACGCCTCGAAGAGCCATTCATCGTGGAGATCTGAAAATCTTAGTTTTACCGCGTTCAATGAAGAAAACATCGCAAACTCCACCACCGCGGAGCAAAATGGGCCAAGTTCCCTTCTCATTTCGAAGGTCGAACTTCTCATCATTCAAGAAAAAGGAGTCAGCGGGAGTCGAAAGTATACTCAATCTTATACTACGATATCTCTCTGAGGATGCAATAGACATAAACCCAACACCGTTTAGCAATGCACTGAATATTGCATATTATCCAGTGAGTTGGAAGACAGCTGTTGTATACCCTCTCCAGAAAAAGGGAAAGTATAATTCCAATCCCGCAAATCTCCGGTCGATAAGTCTTCTTCCGAGTAGGTATCAGCAAGGTATTCGAAAAAGTTCTCAATAGAGCTCTGTCCAAGTGGGCCGAGGACAAAAGTATAATTCGGCTGTAAGGTGGGACATGACACAATTCATGCTGCGTATCTGCTGTCCAATAGAACAATACTAAGAATCAATGCACGGGTGCCTGTCTGGTCCGTATAGGTAGGTCTTTATCTGAAGCTAACCAGATGATTTACGAAATGCGTAATGGAAGAAAGTTTGTTGTCAAGAGTGGCAATGTGACTTCTACCACAACATTTGATATTAAAAACGGTCTGAAACAGAGAGCGGTGAACTCGCCGATTCTCTTTAGTATTTACACCAGCGATCTCACTGGGATTCTACCTCATGCAATTGCGTATGCCGACGATTTAGTTCCGTACAGAATAGGTCCAAAAGTTGAAGTCATCAGAATTCTCTTGCAACGTGATTTCGATAAAATTCAACAATTCTGTAACGATTGGAAGCTGAAAATTAACTTCCAGAAATGTGAAACTATCTTGTTTAGAAGCCCTTTGGCTGGGGCCTCTAGAGATACGAGAAAGAACTGGTGCAAGCTAGTGATCGCCTTGATAGCAGTGTGAAAATGATTTGCTACATGACCCTCATGAGGTCGATGATTGTCTACGGATACCCTGTGTGGTTCAACGTTGCACCATATCTAAAGGAAAAGATTCGGGTGTTCGAGAGACAGTGTCTTCGCACTTATTTCGGACTGTATAGAACAACAGAGTCGGAGTACAAACACTATTATTCCAACGAGGTTCTATACAACGGGGCGAATACAAACAGGATAGATAACTTTTTAATTAAGCTCATTCGCGGACATATTGCAAGGGCGATGACCTCAGCTACTGGACAAATCTTCGGGGCCTAATACCCCGTTGTTGTTTTATACCGCCCGAGGCTTTCCTATACCTCGATAGTATCTATCCTGAATAGATCGGCGATTCCGTTGATCTACCACGTCGGCCGCAGAACAGTCGATAGGCGGCTGTTCTACGACCGAGACATAGTCGCTGGGAGCGAAGCAGAGCGCCTACGATTCAGTAGGGCCGTGCATGACAGGGAACGGAAGCCCTTGATCAGGTTCACCAGTTTTGGTGGCTTAGTTAGGGCCCATATTTTCAGTCGACATTTATCTTAGGTATCTTTACACATACAAAATATAAAAAAAAATATGAAAATAAAAAAAAGCTTACTGTGGCTTTTCTAATTTTAAGTATTTCAGGTTTATTTTAAGTAATTTTAAGTTTATTTTTAGTTATTTGAAATTAGTTTTAAAGTAGTTTAAGATAGATTAAGAAACCGATAAAGATGACCCAGTTTTTTCATTTTCTGGGTGAAAAACAAAACCCATTATAGATAAGATAAAATTAAGTTATTTTTAGAACGAAAGGCAATTAAAATTAAGATAGAGATTAATTACGAGTGCTCGCATAGGGCCAGTAAGTTAATTAAGTTGATAGTTTTAGCTAGTTTTAAGATTTTTGTCTAGTATTTAAGTAGTTATAAGTTTAAGTTCAATAAAAAATCATTATATATAAAAAAAAGATTTGATTCATGTGATCTTTCTACTGAAATTATATTTTTTCTTATATGGGTACAAAATTATAATTTTTAGACCATAATAAATTTGAAAGAAAAACAAAAAAACTTCATTTAAATGTTCAAATGTTCAAAAAATAAATAAACAATTAAAAAAATAAATAAAATTTAAAATAAATAAATAAATAAAAAAGATAAATATATAACTAAATCTCCTACTTGTTATTTGGATTTGGCTGACACAATGTGTCACTAAACCTTCGCTAACGTTATTTAATGCTTATCATTCCAAGATTCCAACTGACTTACCATACGCTTTATTATTTTATGGGTAGCCTTTATATGAGTTGGTAAATCAAAAAAAGTTTTATTTTGTTTAGTTGAATGCCTTTCAATGAAGATTTGTGTGAACAAATTAAGAAATGTTGTTGAATATTCATGTGTCGAGTTTCAAACTTAAATGTTTTTTTCTTTTTTTGTGAAAATGTCTATTTCTAAACACAAACAAGGAAAATTCAGCTAAAGTTTTCTCCCAAAAAACATAATAATAAAACATCCCTCAGTGTTCGCATAATTTATACTGTTTTTGTTGAAATTCTTTGTTTAATTTGCAATTCCCAGTAAAAAAAGATTTACTGCTGATCCACAAATAAAGAGATACCTCGTTAGAATTTTTCCATCTTTGTTGTTATATTTTCATCTCACATTCATGCCTCCTCCTCACAAAATGTATATATATGTATCTGCTCCTTTAGAACCGTGAAGAGAGCAATCGTGCTTAATGCAATCTACAAGACCATAAATTTACCAAAACACAATCCCACTCTTCCCGTTGCCATTGTGACTCCCTATACCCCTGGTGAATATCCTTGCTTATGCCACAAAGCATAAGGAAAACATAAAATACCACATTCTGCGTACTTGGTACTATATTTACATGGAGAACATACATTTGTAAATGAAAATGCCACTTAAGTTATGAAAATTCCTGGAATGGAATAAGCTCAGGTCGGGTGGGAGTTGGTTGGATGGCTTGGTATGGGCATGGCAGTTGATACTGTTCAGTGCTCAGTGGGTATATAAACTGGAAGAGTGTTGTGTTTGTCTTTTTTCAAACAATTTTTCTATCCTGGCAACCGATAGGAATTTTCAAATGTTTGTTTATGATTTACATTTTTTCAACGGATATGTATTGGAGTTGGTAATATTTTTGAATTTCTTTATATAAATTAAATCAAAATGAAAGGTTTTGTTTTAGGTTAGGATATTTAATGATTTCCTGCTTATTAGCCAGATGTATAGGTTTCTTTTGTTGATTATGTCCATTATCAATAAATTTGCTTTTTATTTATGAGTCCACTTTTGCACGTCCAAGTATTTGATTTGAAAAAAAAAAAATGTTCAGTACAAATTTTCCAGTTTTATATGTCACCGGAAAAACGGTTTTTTGTCAAAACTAGTTCTGCTTATGGATGTTCGGTTGAACTTGTTCTGAAATATTGTCGAAAACTTATGATGGGTCATATTTAAACTTCGAAGGAAATAAAGTCGATGAATCGATGAAACAACTTTACTACCAACCTATGATTCTTAGGCTAAGTTTTGCCTAGGCAATATCATCAGTGTAACGACCGCGATCCATTCGGAGCCTTATCCAACATATTCTTCCAACATGATGGCAAACGTCATTTAAATTTACAACCCAATGCTTTGACATTTCTAGCGTACGACATCCTTCCAAAGTTATCAAGGTATGTCAAGCTACCTTCTTCCGTATTTATAATATATCGAAGACGATGTGTCGATGAAAGACGCTCCAAAGCAAAATGTCCTCGTACTTGGAAGCATTGACACAACAAACTGTGGATAAAGGTAGATATTTGCATCAATTTTGGTGCTTGACAGTCTCGTTTCAAATGCCTTAGTTATCGCTCCCCCTTAGGTCTCCTGATAATGCAACGCCAAGCGCCATTTTTAATACGTAACTGTTGCTGGCTTGCATAAAAGCATAGATTAATCAACAACAAAACTACGCTAAAACGTTGAAAACTTTCTGAAGTACTTTTTTCGAAAAAATTAAGAAAAATAGTTTTCAGCGTAATAATTTATTTTAAACGCCATTTTATTTTTTATATGTGAAATAGTGTGAATGTAAAATTTAATTGTAATCGGTTTGCCGCAGTTCTCGAGAAAGTCATAGAATTAAAAAAACAACGGTACTATATGGGAGATACCATTTTTAGCCCTTCTTAATATTTTTTTCACCAAGACTTAATAAACATCACACATTTTTCATAAAAATTTTAGGTGTCGTTTTCGAGGAAATTAAACTTATACTTAACTGTTATATGGCGGGTACCGCTGATATCTGAACTGAAAAAAAAAAATTGAGAAAAGTCCTGTATAAAATGCCTTAATAAACTTATGTTTTGAATTTGAAAAGTGGGCCAATTGTTCATGCTGTAGTTCAATGTTCATCCGTACACACGGATAGACGGATAGACAGAAAGACAAACAGAATTTTGCAACTAACTCAAAAATATTTCTCTATCATCGTAATGTCATCTCTGATTGTTATCACGATATTTTAAATCTACACAAGTATAGTACCTTTAATCACAAGTAACAAAGTAACGGATCCCAATCCCAGAATAATTTGCGCCAAACATTTTATTGGTCACATTTTGTTAATACCAAACTTCGCATGCAGCGATCTTAAATTTCATTTTTTTTTCGACTTTCTCAAAAACTGATTAACTGATTACGATCAAAATTTATATTCAGAAAGATGTGGGTAGCCAAAGTAATTTCGCATTGAGATTTTTTCAAACAACGTTTTTTCAATCTTTTTTTTCAAAAATAAATATTTTATAAACGTCTGTGAATTTATTTACCCTAAGCACTAAGCAGCATTTTTAGCAATCTCAAATATATGGTCATCCTAAGGGAGGTCGTCATTGACACACATACCGAGTACTGAGAGCTTTTCGGTTTCTCCATTGCAAGTGCCATTTATGGACAGTGGCATTGAAGGTATGTTTAGTTTTAACGACAGAAGACAGCATTGAGTTTTCGAAGCATTAAACTCCACACTATTTCTATCACCCCATTTGATAGTACTGTTGCAATTTCACGTCCGAAGGCGAAGGGCGTGAATCATCGAACGAAGATGAAAAGCTAAGAGTAGAGTCGTCAGCAAAACAATTAAGTGGATTAGAAGTAACAGACAGGAGATCATTTATAAAAATGAGGAAAAGATTTGGAGACAGATCAGACCCCTGGGGAACACCAGCATTTATTTTTTGGGAATCAGCCTTGAAACCGTCCAATATTTGTATTAAACGGTCCAGAAGATAGCTTCTAATCCAACGGACAAATCATCGATCCCAAAAGCACGCATTTTCGATAAGAAAGCTTCATCCCAAACTCTATCAAATGCCTTGGAGATATCAAGAGCAATAATCTTACTTTCACCAAAGCGATGTAAAGATTTGTTCCACTGTTCGGTGAGATATTCCATCAGATCACCAGTGGAACGGTTGCTGCGGAAGCCATACTGACGGTCATGGAGAAGCTTACGATCTTCGAGATATTCCTTAAATATAAATAATTATTTAATTATTTAAACTCCACACTATTTCTATCACCCCATTTGATAGTACTGTTGCAATTTCACGTCCGAAGGCGAAGGGCGTGAATCATCGAAAGAAGATGAAAAGCTAAGAGTAAAGTCGTCAGCAAAACAATTAAGTGGATTAGAAGTAACAGACAGGAGATCATTTATAAAAATGAGGAAAAGATTCGGAGACAGAACAGAGCCTTGGGGCACACCAGCATTTATTTTGTGGGAATCAGCCTTGAAACCGTCCAATACAACTTGTATTGAACGGTCCAGAAGATAGCTTCTAATCCAACGAACAAGAATATCATCGATCCCAAAAGCACGCATTTTAGATAAGTAAGCTTCATGCCAAATTCTATCAAATGCCTTGGAAATATCAAGCGAAATATTCTTACTTTCACCAAAACCAAACCGAAACCCATAAGCAGATCTAGTTTTGCCTAAAAAACAGTTTTGCCAGTAACATGTACACCTTATCACTATGGTTTTATACCAGCCAAGTAAACCTTAGACTATAACTGTTTACGGACAATAATTTTACCTGATAACAACGTCATAAGAAAATATTGATGACACCAACACCAACATACAGCCCCTTAACCCACACCATATACAATTCCACTTATGACGTCAAGAAATCTAGTACCAAATCTACTACTAAGTTCCAAATCGAGTGCTAAATCTAGTACCAACATACAATAGTACTAAATTACAGTACTAAGTACTACAAATCTAGTACCAAAAATACTATTGTACCAACAACCAAGTACCAATCGGCACCAGTTTTATATTTAAATAGCGGTACCCGGCGCGCGTTATTACGCCCTAGAAAAAGCATGTTTTAATGTGAAATGCGAAAATAATGCTGCAGGACCAAACATTCACAGGAACGATCCCTGGAGTAAACTATATATACTATGTACATTGCATTAAAATCCGTTGGGCGGTTTAGAAGTACATACTCGACATATGTATATACACACCGCCTGGTACTCAGCTTGTGATCGATTTTGGTTGAAAGAACTACAGTATCGCGGTTAGCATAAGTGATGAGTCTTATCAGCATGAGTCGTATCAGCATGACTCATGTTATTTCGTACGTGTAGTCTGTCATCGATTTATAAAACGTTATCGCGTCAAATAAAAACAAAGAAAATTGTTATTTGTTGGAATAAAAATGGAGGCGTGAATTTGGATTTGCTTCTGCTAATAATTGGGGACAAGATATGAAAATATTCAGGTTTGGTTTCTTCCTGTACGTTTTGATGAAATATCGAAGGAAAGATTTAAGAAGGAACTTTAATGGCTATAAAGCATCATTGTCTTGTTAAAAAGTTTAAAAGTTAAAATGACATTTCGTCAATCTTCGTTTTGATTTATCGAGACTAAATAAGCAAGGGAACCGGAAAAGTGCCATCAACTAAATCAGAATTGGTTGAAAGGGCAATGATAGTTCAATCAATTTTCCAATATAGACTTTATTTTACAGCACGTCTATATTGACTTTTACGAACAAATGGTATAAGACAAGCGGGGACTGTTATTGCCAAACTTGATTTAGGTGCCAAGAATAGCATTCAGGAAAAAATTCAAATTGATAATTTACTATGTTTTCATTTGATTTGAAAGTTGAAACACAATTACTAAACCAATCGAAGGTAAATAAGTCAAAGATTTTTTTTTTTGGCAAAAAAGTTTTCAATTTAACGAATATTTGTCGTAGAAAATGTATTTATTTATTTTCCGGATACAATTTAATTTTCCAAAAAAATCTTTTTTTCAGTCGGGGATGGACTTGCGCATCAACCTACAAGCTTCTCCAGCCAGCTAAGTCCCTAACTAGCTGCTTCCAGTTTGCACAAGTAGTCGGTCAACTTCGTGTGCCACCTATATCTGGGTATTCCTGTACTCACCGTCCCTCCGGGGTGGAATCTGTGTTTTATCTACTTCTTGATTCGCCGTGAAAACATGTGATACTAACAATCACCCGGAGAATTTTTATCTCGAAGCTCATGCTTCAGCACCAAACAGCAGGACTGGTATGACGATATAAAAGGGATAATTTTGTTGGCTGAGAAATGACTTTGCTATTGACATCATGCTTTGTTTTTTCGATTAAATCGATTTCGTCGGCATATCCGAGTATTTTTAGTATACAAGTAGTTCGACGAACTTTTGAACGATCATGCCCTTAGTGTTGGTGTGATAATGCTGCACTATTCTTTCAAAAATGATTTTAAAGAAGTCAAATGACAGGAGGACTGTTAATTAGTCCTAAAAAACGGTTTTTTTTTATTTTTCGCCAAATTAATAAAAAAAAAATCCTTTCAAGAACGGAAATTCATCATATTTTGATTATTAATCAATGAGTCTGTTCGTAACAAGCATAAATTAATTTTCATCATAAATTCACCAATAGCAGTTAAGCTATCGGATTCTATTTATCACGATAGATGTCAATATTTGGTAAAAATATAACACCTTCTTGTACTATAAAAATGAAATATTAGTCGTATCTATCCATCCCCTTGTTTATTTCAAAAGAATCTAACAACTTTAAGCTCCTTTTAAAAATTACAAGAACATTAATAATAGTAATGGATATTCATTTAGAAAAAAAAAAACAAATAAGAATTTCAAAAATAAGGATAAAACTTAAACAAAATTGTCCTTGAGACCATGAATCATTAATGTTGTGATATCAATTACCCGAAATAATAAAAAACATATTTGCCCATCCCTTTTCTAATCAATTCATATCAGCCTCCATATGCAAGCTCATCGTAAGCCTTATTCTATTTCCGCTTATCTGCTTATCTGAGAGCTTTTGCAATCTTTTATTTTCTGATTCCTCCTTCCTAAATCCATGGGCTTCCTATAGCAGCGACCTTGCTTATTTAACCTCACAAAGACAAAAAAAAAAAAATAAAAACAGTTGAATTTCCTTAATAAATTCCATTTCTATTTTTCTTGATTGTGTACCTACAACAGCCTTTTCGCTAAACCGGAAATGGAATAACCGATGTATGTGCTTTTGTGCACGAATAGAATACAATAGAGAATAGTCTTTTGAGCGCCTACATTCAAACAAACAACACACAACCAAATGGAATAACCCAGAGAGGAGGCACTCCAGAATGGCACAGCATTAAGTAGGCATATTAAAGTATCTTATTATTATGAACACAAGCTGGAGCGAACTGCAAACGCTGGCTCGCTTGCTGGATGGCTGATGGTAGAGGAATATTAGATATCCGAGAGTCCTTAATGTTCGTGTTCACGTGCCTACAGTTGGTACAAGAGAACACAGCAGAAGAAACAACGAACTTCAAATAACAGAGATGGGTAGATAATATCCGGTGCTCGTGCTCGTCCTGGTCCTATAGTCTATAAACGAGAACTTGATGGCTGTCTAGTGCGGGCCAAAGGGAGCGCGGGTGCCATAATGTTCTACCGGGTTGCAAATGGTGGATTTAAAATTTTAATGTCGTAATTTTTGTGTCACACATGAGGTTATAATCACATGACACATTGTTATGTTGATTTTATGATTCTCCTGCATGCAGCCAGCAACGAAGTGGCAGTGTTTAAAATTTTAAATTAAAAAGGACGTACACACGTTTTGGGGAAGGATATACGTGAATACAATTTCGTTTGCGTGAATGTTATAGCGGGTGTGACATTTTTAAGCTTTCAGGGAAAGGGGGGGGGGGTGGGAATTATTTGGCGTTCAATGTAACACGACATAAGTTGCAAATTTAAATGAAAGCTTAAGTCCAATAAAAGTGTACTAACCAAACAAAGTGTTGGTTGTTTGAAAAATAATTATGTAAACAATTTTTGATGGAGGGGACTTATTAAGTAAGCGTGTTATGTTTACTTGAGAAAAGACATTTTAAAAGGATTTTATATAACAGAGGATTCGATTTTTCTTCGTATTTATTTTAAAGGCGTTGGAAAAATTTTTGAGAAGGAGTAATTTAATTTTTAAGAATCTGGTGTCTATGATTTCTAACGTCGCGTCGTACAAATAAGACCATGTTGGACTTTAATATGTAGCATGTAGTTTACCGCTTTATTTAAATTCAAGCAACATAAACTGGCTTTCACAACCGTTGTCCTTATGGCATTTTAATTAAAACGAAAATATATAAAATATGAAAATCTCTCATAAAAAGTGTTCAAATTTTTTTTTTGTTAAGTATACGCCACAGTGTACTCTAACCGTGTAAAGATGATTTTACTTGAGATTATAGGTACTATAATGCAAGTTATGGATTCGTGCAAAAAAAAATCTAACAATCAAACATGACATTACGATAATAGAGAAGTTGAAAAAGTGGGCCCGGAAATTCCGTCCATCTGTCTGTCTGTCTGTTCGCGCCTCTACAGCCTAAACGGATGAGCCGATTTGCTTCAAACTTGGTATTCAGTATTTATTAGATAGTATCTCGGGGGTGTTTTTCAATTTAGCTCTAGGTCGAAAAATAACGGTACCTGCCATACAATTTTTAACAGAAAGTTTGGTTTTCTCAAAAACGGCTCTGACGATTCTGATAAAACTTTCAGGGTGCTATTTTTTTTTACAACAAAACATCTTTCAGTTAGAATGAATTTTTCGAAATTTGTTCTATAACGGTTCCTGTCATATAACCGTTTTTTTTTTCAAATGCGGTTTTATCGTAAACTATTATTCAATAAAATTTTGCATTGCATTTATAATTCAATTAATATTGTATTTCAAATTTTTCAAAAAAACTTTTTTTTAAATTCTCTAAAAAAAAAATTGGTAATCGAAATATATTGAAAATGGGTTAATTAAATTTTTCAAAATATTTTTTCCAGATGAAAACTACATATTTCCTTATAATGACATACTAGAAAAAAAATTAAATATTTTTTCGAAAAGTCTTTAAAAAAAACGACTTTTAAAAAAAACTGGTCGAACGATTTTCAATTTTTTTTTCTCGATAGACATTTAGTTTTCAAATTTTATTGCATACTTAGTTTTTCCTAGAAAACTCTTGAACTAATTAAAAAAATAAAAGAATTTTCTAAAAAAAATCATTTTTTTATTTAAATAGACGTGGGGTTTTCAATCTGGCAATACTTTTTTCAGAGTTGGTCTTTTTGACAGAGTATCGAAAAAGACCCTAATAAGTCCATCCGCCATGGCGCGCAACAATTGGAGTTGTGCCCATCCACTTTATGAAAGATTTTGTGGAAGGATCTTGGTTTGCAGGCTTACAAAATCCAACTCGTGCAAGAATTGAAGCCGAACGACCATCAAGCGCGTATCATGTTCGGTGAATGGGCCCAAAACGAGATGGCCACCGATCCCGATTTTCACAAAATTGGGCCTCGGCTGGAATTTATGCGAGCCAGCTGTGGTGGCCACTTCCCCGAAATCATTTTTAAAACATAATGCAAACCCTTATCTTTCTAATCAAGCTAAATTGTTGGCCTTAACATTAAACTATATGCGTTTTATTTTTTCTTGAAAACATATATATATATACATAAATATACATAAATATGCAGCAACTAAGCAATTATCTAACATAAGAACAAGTACGTGCGGTCCAGACGTGCAATTTATTTTTTACCGACTAGTATTGGAATGAATTATTTTCAATTTTTGATTCGGATACATTTCAAAATGCTGTAATTAAGGTCATTTGAAAACAACGACTTGGGAATTCGGCAGAACTTAAGAACAGTAACTTTTTTCAGAAAGTTTTAAAGCCATTTTGTGTCTTTATCCAATAAATCTCAGTCTTAATTAGAAGCTTCTTTTGAAAGTCTCATTTCTTCACATCAAAATTATTTCTTAGAATTCGAACTAAGATGATTAAATATTGGCTTATAGATTTTGGCTATATGGAACTTTTCTACGAAATTGCTGTTTATATCGTTTCTGATCTGTTCTTTTTCTACCATTTCTCGTAATAAACGAAACAGCTACCATCGTAACAGATTTTTTTATATCTGCATTCAGTTAGTGAAGAAAACATAAGTAGAATGAAATAACTTCTGATCTTTGCCTATTTGCTCTTTTAAAAATAGCCACAAGTAAAGGCGGTCGATATCGAGGTTTCGCATTTAAAAAGTTGCACTTTTGTAACCCGCTCTTAATAATCGGCCAGCAGCTGCTTTTATTGTAAGTCTCCTGCCATCAAATGAAGAACTTAGATGAACCCGACCTTTCTGTTATCTGAATGCTCAATTAAAAAAAGTGCATCTCATGTAGCCGTTCGCATTCGACGGTAAACTGTAGGTCCCTTCCATTCTTGCAGATTAGCAACACACACAGGAATGGTTGAGAGTATAAGTCACTAGGCAATGGCTCCTTAACCACTTGTAGCGCCAGTAAATTTATTTTATGTTAAAGGTATTTTAGGAAATAAATTTGTCGTTATAAGTGTTTCAAAACCGTCAGGGTCAAATCGCAAAATGAAATAAATTGAATTTCTGCAGCCTTTCCATGTAATGAAAGAATAATAATCCTTAAGCTTAACAAAATGTGGAGGAAAATACTGACAATAAAATCAGGGTAAAAAACATTCTACACATCCGTTTGGACAAAATGACGAACGTCGCTATCTAATGTAATGTATTTTACTGCCATTATTTTTGCTGAAAAATTGGAAATGGTTGAAATAAAGGGTTTTTTTTAACGACTTGACAACTTTTTTTTTAAATAAAACGCAAACCATTTGAGATATTTGAAAAACTTTATTATAAGCTTGAAGTACAATCAAAACATTTATGAATGGAATTCGACTTCGTTCATATGGCTACCGCGGGTACTTTTGCAGCGGTCGATTCGGTGGACCCAATTCTCGATGACTCGGCCACAAATTTCGGCCACTATTTCGCGTTCATTGTTGGCTTGGAGCTTTTCCAACGTCGTCCGCTTGTTGGCATAAACCAATGACTTAACGAAACCTCAAAGAAAATAGGCTAGAGGCGTTAAATCGCACGAACGAGGCGGCCAATCGACTGGCCCATTTCTTGAGATAACATACGCTCATCAAAGTTACTCTTCAATAAATCGATTGAAAGGTGTGTTGTGTGGCGCTTGTGGCACCATCCTATTGAAACCACATGTCGTCCAAGTCAATATCTTCTAGTTCGGGCCAAAAAATAATCGGTAATCATGGCGCGGTAACACAAGCCATTCACAGTTACGGGACGATCTTTATCTCCGAAGAAAAAATATTACCCAATAGCGCCGCCGGCATGCAAACCGAACTAAAAGGTTATTTTTGGATGAAGTGGTGATTCATGAAGCAAACGTGGATTTTCACCCGACCAATAACGAATATTTGCTTATTGACCAACCCATTGAGCCAAAAATGAGCTTCGTCACTGAAGATGATTTTGCGATGAAATTCAACAATTCAATGGTCTTAAAGTTGCGGTCACGCACTCCGAATTTCGGTAGAAATTTTTTATAATTTGCAGACGTTCTTCACTCATGTACTTTAAAACAATGAAAATGTTGAGTTTACTGAATAAATTGACAATGACATTTCGATGATTAGTGAAAGGGTGCGTTCACAAATTAAATTCAAAGTTGTTAAGTCCCTATTAGAAAACCCGACAGTTTAAGGAGTCGATTTTCCTAAATTGGCTTTGCTTTTAATATGAGAATGTTATCCCTCCTAACCAACAAAATCTTTGCAACTCCAAACCTTGAATGGAGCTTTGGCTGTCTTTGTTTTCCTTACGTTGTCCGGAAATGTTTTCTACCTCCGCGTGGTTTCACCGAACAGATGCACAATTAATAGCCCAGATGAGAATAGTTGCACATTTTATAGGGCTTCGTCTAAAACAGAAGAGAAGTAAGCATTGTTCTAATTACTGCTGGAATGTTGTCAAAATTGCTAGATTGTGGAGCTCATCGAAGCAGGTGATGATGATATTAGCTGGTGACGGAGGAAAATTCCAGATGATGGCGGTCGATAGCCTTTGACAATATACTGCTTGAAAGAAAATCGTTGAATTTGAATGAAAACGTTGAGGTCTGATTCTGGGGCTTATGATGCGGGTTACTAAAGTCTGACGGAATACAAGTAAAGGAATGACATTGGATTTCAATGTCAGACTTCATTCTTGCATTTAATGATGACGAAAAATTAAGAAACGTACTGACGTTAATGTATGAATGGTGGAATTCGAATGCACGAGTTTTCTGGCGCTGATTTTTCGAGGCAAGTCTAAAAGCAAGTAAACTATCATTATTTTGTGTATGACATTCTCCTATTCCCCAACCTATAGGGTTAGAATGTGGCTATTATTCGGGTACGACTGAAGGAAGAGGGTACTTAGGGAATTCTTACTATAGGTCCAGGGTTAGGATAAGTCTTTTGTTTCGTTACCTCTGAAGTAAAAGGTTTTGAAGCACCAAGAACAGGTAGCCTGGTAAATGCGGCTTCTTTCTTCAAAAACGGTATACGCCCTGCGGATAATTGCTCCCTATGCGCGGCAACTATTAGGTTTTGCAGTATAAGGGCTCTTCTAGAATTTCGCATGTTTCGTTAAAATAGCTAGTGGGCCCTAGTATTCATTAGGGTCAATATACAAGCTTTTATTTGGCTTTCAGAACAAGCGAGGCATACCCTAGCTCAAAATCTCTGAGATCCTTTTTACCAAAGAATTGAATATTAAAAGCATTTAATCGAAAAACTTTGGCAATCTTAGTCAGCCAATAACAAGAAATTGACTTCCTTCTTCTTTTTACTTGTGATTATAGGGACTATAAGGCAACTTTAGGATTCCTGAATATAAAAAAAAAATTGAGATAACAATGACACATAACATTACGATCATAGACAAATCTAAAAAAAGTAATCGAGAAAAAAGTGTCTGTCTGTCTGGCTGTCTGTCAGTATGTATAACATGCTGCAGCCTAAACGGCTGAAGCGATTATCTTCAAACTGGCTCTTTGGATTTCTGTTAAATTTTTAATTCTGCATATCAAAATTTTCAATAACCTTTTTTTTATTAAAAATTAATTTTTGAATTTTTTTTTTTTAAATCAATATTTTTAAAACTAATCAAAAAAATATGTTAATTTTTTTAATCACATGTATATTAATAAACTCTAAAAAAAGGCATGCCAAAATAATGACAAAAAATTTAAAAAAACTAAAAATAAAACAACAGGATTTTATCAAAACCGGTCCTACAATTTTCGAAATATTTTTTCATAAATTCTTTGTTATTTAAGACGTGTGATAGTGTACTTCATTTTTGCTAAAAACCGTTAAGTATTGTGGTTTTGATACTTTTTATAAGTTCAAACTGTGTTATTTTCAACGTTAATGTTACTTGTTTCTGTCAAAGATCTTGCTTTCCAATGTAATCAGGCACATAAGAGCAAGTACGTGTGACCCAGTTGTGCCCATTTTTTTAAGCACCATTATGATCTCGACCGAGACCACAACTCTCCTGTTTCTCTGCTTCATCCTTAGGCTCCACAAACGAGGTTTGTCGAGTTGAACTCGAGAAACGTCGGCAAACCTCACGAAATTCTTTCGAACCAAACAAATGATAACTTAAAATAAAGAAGACAATTTTAGTATCATGCAGAAATTAACTTAAACCTTCCGTTGCCGTAAATATCTTTTTTAAATTCCAATTTTTATCATAACGCATTATTTACAGAAAGCCATTTTTGTTTTATTGCATAAATTCAGAATTTTAGTCGAAAATTTTTTTCTATTACTATAAAAAAATAATCTCTTATAATATTCGTTAAATTATCCTTTATTTAAGATTTGTGTGACTTAACCCGCTTTAAAAATAATAAAAAACATTTTAAATTTAAATTTTGCATTGAAAATTAAACTTTTTTCTCTCCATTTATCACTTGACAAAGGAGTTGCTTGCAACAGCCAATTTAACAATTTGCATACTAATGAAAGTACTGCCAAACGTGTTGCCAGTAGCGTTATAAGGCTACAGTATTTTGACACATTTTGAGGGCAAACAGCGTAAAATTTCAAATCCATTCAAATATTTAAAATTTTGTTTGCAGAATTTAAATGGTCTATTAACATCCCCTCATGTAGACGAAATTGCACGATTTTCCAGTTGACCACACAAACACAGAAAGTGGCTTTATATATTTATTTTTTTTTTTTACTCTTCCTTCCACTAATTTGAAATGTTATTTATTGAGGTGTGAAATCACAACATTCGGGATTAAACGATTTAACAATCCCTGAATAATTCCGAAAGTCCGACACGTAATCTATTGAGTAGTTCTGTTTTCAGTGTATTTTTGTAGTTTTTTTTTATGGTATAGAAAAAACTTTGACAAATTTGTTATAAATGGCCGAAGTTTAACTCCAATATTTCAAAAAAGTAAATTTTTTTAGAATTATTAAAATAGCTGGTTAACGTTGAAATTTGTATAGACATATCTATGGGAGTAATTTTTCCACATGCGGATGTTATAAGCCAATTTATGAATGTTATCTTCTTTTAAAAAACTGTTTTTTTATGTTTTTATAAGAATTAATAATAGCTTTCAATAATTTTGATCTGAACAAAGCAGCATTTTTTTCCGATCCACAAGAAACAAAGACCCTTTTAAAAGATAATCGGAAAACTTTAAACTTTCAACTTAAGGTCAGGAATACAACGGATCAAATATTCACGGAACAGAAGAACCACCACACTATAGACTCTTAATTCATAAAAAGTGTCAAAACCCCAACACTTGACAGTTTTTAGTTAAAATGGAGTACGCCATCACACGTCCTATATAATAAGGATTTTATGAAAAAAAGTATCTCGAAAATATTTGTCAAAAATATTTGTCGAAATTAAAAAAAGGTACCGTTAATAACTTTTTCAGTATATTTGGTTTTGATAAAATGATAGCCAATAGTTACAAAAATACACTCAAAAATGTGTTTTAAAATCGTTTGAGCCGTTTTCACTAAGGGTTCTAATGGCAGGTACCATTATGTTTAGCCCTTAAAAAAAAAATTCAAAAACCCATCTAAAAGGATGCCAAAACGACCACACATACCAAATTTAAATGTAATCACTTAGCCGTTTAGGCTGTAGATCGTTATACATACAGACAGACTGACATACAAACAGATAAAAATTTTTTGGCACCAACTTTCTTAGGCTTCCCTATGATCGTAATGTCACGTTTGATTGTTATCTCAATTTTTTAATATTCAGGAGTATGTGGCAATTCTGAAAACTTTTTTGCCCTTAAGATGGTGAGCAAAATCCCCAATGGGAGGTATGGGAAAGCGATCTGAGATGGTTTTAGCGTTGAGTCTTGTATAGTCGCCCCATGGTCGCCACTTTTCTTCTTGACCATATGGAGAGGGCTCGCCCAGTTACACTTGGAAGGTTTGAAGGTCGACAGATTCCTTGGCTGAGCATATATTTGAATTCTTGTTTCGCTGTCTTAAATTGTTCAGGGAAGAGTCGTCTGACTTTGGGAAACAAAGAAGGTCCCTTTGTTTAAATGTGCTGCGTGACATTGTGCTTGGTATTAGCCAATAGGTTTGTTTTAGTGATATCTTCATATTCTTTCAATAAATCGTAAACGAAAGATGATGAATTGAGTGTTTGAATATTTGTGCCACTTAATGAAGTTGTTGCACCAAAACCATGTGTTTGAAGACTTGTTTTCCGATCGATTAGTTTCTTGTTTTCGACGTCAAAATAAAGATGGAAAAATGACAGGAAAGCGGATCCAATGATTGGCTCGGTGACTTGAGCAATGACAAAAGGCCAGGAAAAGATTCTGGGAAGAGCAAGGTTGAGTGACATCAATCGTTATCCATAAGTTGGAATATCAGTGCCATTCGCTGCATAAAGAAAAAGGTTAGATTGGCTGTTTTGCTTGTCTATATTGGTAGGCGGAATGACTGAAATTGTGACTCTAGTGTCTATAAGAAAACATTTATTTGAAAATTTCTCATTCACATAAAGGCCACTTATGGTGTCGGCGGACTGATTGCTCTCCGCAAATTAGTTTCCCGTTTTAAACTGAGAAGGTTCTTGACACTTCCTTGCCTCTTTGCCATACCGTCGGTGGCAGCAGCAGATATTTGAGATTCTGGATGTCGATCTCTTTTTGAAGGAATTCTTGAAGTAGTTCAATTTGTTTTTGGAGAGCAACAATCTAATTTTGTAATTCAGAAATTGCAGAAAAACGATGGCGGTGTTGAGACAAAAGCATTGGGATATACATCAGAGGTTTTGTCGGTCATATCTGCCAAAGTTTTGAGGTCTTGATTTACACTACACGACAGGATTGATTGGGCCGTGTTTGGCAGTTGCTTCTTCCATAACTTTCTAAGGATGTCTTCCGAAATTGTGGACGAGGCAAGTTCTCTCATCTTTGAAATCAGCTGAGATATAATGGTCTTCCATCGATGTTGATGCCGCCAAGAAGCGTTTTCAGTCTCTTCTGTTCCGATTCTTAGAACGCTACCAGAAGTCTAGTCTTCAGGCCATCATATTTTGTTGTGGCTGGAGGGCTAGTAACCCAACCTCGGACTTCAGTCAACACATCCGCTTTTAGGTTATCCAACTAAAGTGTAATACTACGTGGTATCCGAAGTTATTCCACTGGTATGAAACTGAGCCTCAAGCTGGACGAACCACAGGTCAGGGCTCCGCTTCCAAAATAGTGGCACTCTTATAGCAACCTTGGCAATCAATCCTTCTGCGACTTTTTGTTCTGGGTCAGGCATTGTGTTGGTGCAGGATGTCGTTTGTCGTGAAGGTTATTAATGGCACCTTATAGTTGGTCGGGGGATACCTTCTTAACTGTGTGTGAATGTGAGTTCTTAGGCACCTTACCGTGGGCCGGGGGATACCTTGTTAACTGTGATAGTGTGGTATTTTGCGATACATGTTCAAGTGCTTAAACTCGGCATCACCAATGTGGAATCCTGAGGGAAAGTTTAAATAAAACGATAAATCGGAAAATCGTATATATTGATGTTTACTATAAGTAAAAAGAAAACGTAACTCAAATACGGTATTCCAACAAAGTATATAATCTGGGAATAACTCTTAATGATTAGCTAAAATGGAAGACACACGTTTAAAAAAAAAGAGAAATATTAGAAAAGAGAAGAACTACGAAAATCGAACTGGCTTACTGGAAAATACCCCAAACAAAGTATCTACTTTAAGCAAGTGCTTATGGTCGATCGAAATAAGACTTTGCGGTTTTACCAAACCAAGTTGTAGTCAATTACTGGAATCATATACAAACCAAACGTTCGACTTAGCCTAATATTGTGCATATCCGCTTGATAATGCGGTACCAGCAGGTTCCCTCGATAAAGAGCAGTCAAACGAGAGTGAATTATGTACGCAACATAAACTACTTGCAACAAAGTTGTATTAGTTAGAAAAAATGAGGGTGTTTTTTTCGTAAGTAAAAATTTCATACTACTTTCGGTACGGTTCCTTAATTTCTGTTAAGATTTTTTGTTTCAACTTTTGCTGCAACAAAAAATCATTTGAAGATCTCTAGCAGAAACCGTGCCTTTTTCTGGGATAAACAGTAGCTTATAAGTTAATCTAATGTATCATCCATCTACGTACCGAATTTCATTCAAATCTGTCAAGTCCTTGAGGTGTGATTTAAGAACAAACATCCAAACATACAATAATTCACATTTATAGTATTAGTATTATAGCTAGTGGGCAGTTGGAGACCAGTTCGGTTTCTGAATGATAATGATCTTTTCTGAAGACTGTGCTAAGCCCTGACTTTATTAAGTTCAAAGTATTGGTATTTTTTATCAATTGTAGACAAATCAGTACATAAGTATGAGAATAAAACGTTTACACACTTTGGCTAGACTGTAAGCCTTAAATTCTCAATTTAACATCCACGTTCTCATCATCCTTAAAGCTCTTTACCTTTACGCAATCTATTGTATCACGTTCCAACGACCCAACAGAACATTTTATTTATTACACCACTCTGACTCTCCTTAATGACTACAAAACTAGGACTCTTGTTTCCTTTTAATTTAAAATAATCATAAATTTAGACATTCATTCCATTTCCTTGTATAAATCTACAACAGCACCCCCAGCAAATTATTTTCAAAAAAGGCATGTCCTAGCCAACCTTCTATACCCTCCATATACCAAAAACCAAACGAAGCGAGGCTGTTTTCTTAACTGGCGAACGTATCATTTGCTGGAGCACGTCCTATTAATACTCCTAAATCACATTAAGGATACCTTGGAAAACGATGTTCGGATAGCTCTGTATATATTAATGTATTCTCCGGACGTGTGTATGAGTATTGAGTTTCGTTTTGAAAATATGGCAGTCTTGGAGGGTTAAATTGCGAATTCAAGACGAAAAAAAAACACAAGAGAAACCTCACGAAAAGATGGATGTGACTGACTCTCAGGTCTTCCGACAAAACTTTGACCCTACGATCAAGACAGCAATTTTCACCTTGGATCTGCCATAAGCTTAGATATATTCAAATGAATATATGTATATCTACATCGTATCTAAAGGATACGAAATAAAATGGCAAGGCCAGGAGTATCTTCCCATCTATAACTGTGGCTATAACGGAGAATACCAAATTCGCTTCAGGCAATTGGAGAAGCACTCAAATGAAAATCGATAAAATGTACTCGGTGCTGGTTAAGGACACCGAAATTTAGTTTTATCTTTTGCCGTAGAACGGAGAGCGAGAGATACGGATACAAAACTGGAAATGTCGAAAAAACAACCTGTAAACGTCTATAACGAAGGTATATGCGTGTAGAGCTATAGAGCATAACGAACGGTCCGTGTCGTCTACGCTATTTAAATGCTAAACCAACTGACTGCCTCCATTACTGTCTGCCTGCCAGTCAAACTGCACATTAACGTGCTTTACGAAACGCTAAAAATGCGAGTATGAGGACGAGGACGAAAATGTTGATATTTCTATCCCGAAAAACAAACGGAAACCGGAAAAGGGATGCTCTTTGCTTTTTCAGGATGATGGCTTGAGGCGAAAGGAAGATGAGTAAATGAATGTAGGCAAAGGTACGTTTGCTTTCGCGCTAAACTCCACCCCTCAAACCTGAGCTTTGTGTTCCTTTATTTCTCGCAATTTTCTGCTGTTTCTGTTCCAGCAAAGTATCTATGTATAGAGAATATTTAAGTTGCGTTTGTTTTGCTTTAATGAAGTCGTAATGCGCTTCACATGGTTGTTCAAGGGTAATTAGTTCGCTTTTCTTTTGCATCATGGAAAGCCGCCTCGAGTGCCTCAGATATCTTTAAAATGCAAATTCATTAGAAAATGCCATTCGTATACCTAAGGGGAATTTTGCCGAGTTGGAAGTAAACATTCAAACTATCCAGTTTGTATAATAACAAATTAAATAAGGTTTGAAAAATGTATGACCCGTTAAAATTGCCACAAATGCTTGAAATATAGGAAACATTTTAAAGTGTTTTTTAAAGCAACCTAAGTGTATAGTGTAATACCAAAAATCTTATAACAGTACACTGGCATTGTCTGAAATACTATAGTTATATAGTTATACCCTAGGTTATACTAGTGAAAAAAATAAAGCTCGAAGGTGAGTCCTTTAGTCAGTAGCCACACAGAAATTGATGCAAAATGAAAAAAACACGGACTATATACCCACACATTTTTTTTGGGCTGATGCCACATTTTTTGCGATATGACCATAAACAAAGCTGTGAAATTAGGAATCGGGCGCCAGATATTCGAGTTTCTGACTTAAAATCAAAGGTTGTCCGACCAAGCCATCAATGGGCCTTCAGGGCAGGGATTCAATATATGGTGCGGTGTACGGCATCAACTTTCACTAGAAGTTAGAAATATCCTATCTGATTATCGAACTTTGATTTCGTTATCACAAGGTCTTATTGCTTTTGATCATTGATCTAAGTTATTTATATGTTCGCCTTTGAGAAGAACTGTTCCATTCAAATAAATGTCCGGAATAGATTTGTGTGAATCAGAAAATGGCCAGCACAGTTATTACCACTTTTTCGCAATAATGCCGTGTTAATTTCTGTTCAGGCCTTTTTCTGGTGTAAAACAACTTTGATTGGGCATTGTTTGGTTAATCATATGCCGCTTTAAGTATTGTTAATACTTTTTTTTTTATATTAGAGATAAAAGCTTCACTTTTTCCTTTATCCAACAGAATGTAGATTTCAGCAGAAGCCTCTGTTTGCTTGCTTGCCTTTGCCCAATCCAATTGTTCCTGAAAGGTCACTTCTTTCAAAATCTCTTTCCGATATGCCACCTGTCTGATGAACATATTATTGAACACAAGAAGTATCGTATAGCATGCTTTTCTAGTCACACAACACCCGAAGGAAAATATGTTAAGATCTTTACCCAACTGATCGATGAGCCTTCCAAACGATGACCTATGCAATACGATAAAACCACTGGAACGGTCGGAAATCGAAAAAAAGCACAATCAAGTCAAAAACTCCGTTAAAGATTGAATATCAAATGTTTGTATATAACCGACAAAAAGTTACGGCAAAAAAATCCGCAATCCCGCAATGAATAAAAGGCAGCAGGGAATAACAATTCTTTGGTCATTTGGAAAAAAAGTAATAACAACTCTTAATTATCTTTTCAATGACAAACCAATTTATAACAACTCTTCAGTGAAGGTAAATGCGTTTGATATTTCTAAGATATTTAACAGAGGTTAGCATCAAGCTCTCTTATCATAAATGCGTACTTTTGGGATCGATGATATTCTTGTTCGTTGGATTAGAAGCCATCTTCTAGACCGTTCAATACAAACTGTATACGAATGATTCAAGTCTGATTCCCACCAAAATAAATGCTGGTGTGCCCCAGGGTTCTGTTCTGTCTCCGACTCTCTTTTTCATTTTACTTGCGTTTATAGGTACTATAAGGCAAGTTATGGATTCGTTCAAAAAGAATTCTAACAATCAAATATGACATTACGATGATAGAGAAGTCGAAAAAAGTGTGTCAATACAAATTTCAATTAGCATAATTTTTTCGAAATTTGTTCTATAACGGTATCAATTTTGCACACAGGAAGTCATATATCAATTAATATTGCATTTAAAAAAAATTCAAATACTGTTTTTTTTTCAATTTTCTAAAAAAAATTGTTTTGAGAAATATTTTGAAAACGGGTTGATTGAATTTTTTAAAATAATTTTCCCAGATGAAAACTACAGATTTTCTTATAATGCCATACTTAAAAAAAAAATTTAATATTTTTTCGAAAAGTTTTAAAAAAAAAAAACCACTTTAAAAAAAATAAAAGGCACGACTGGGTCGCACGTACTTGCTCTTATGTGCTAATCCTTTTTAAGTGCAGGCGTCTTTTTGACAAAGATTTTATTTTAATATTTTTTGTATGACGTGCAACTTCCTTAGAATCGTTTTGGGGTGAAGCTCGAACGAACATGCGTCACGACAAAGGGATAAACACATAAATATATAGGATTGTTAGCTTTTGCAGTTTTTTAGTGTAGTATTATCTTTCCACTTGCTGCTTACTGTTTATAATATAATTTGCTAATAGAAAGGTACAAAGGACTTTTTTCAGTTAAATTTTCATTTTGTTATGGAAAAATTTGAACAACTGGCATAAAGATTCGTCGGAATCAGCAGTATGGCAATAATGCTAGGTAAAGGGACCTTTATACGTCCCAATATGGGACCAATGGAATTTATAAAGGATTTAGGTACCTATAATAAGGTTGGAAGGAAGGTAGGTACTAAAATTAAGATACGTGTTCCAACTACTGTTAAGCGAGTAGGTATAGAGACAATATTAAAAGTTAACACAGTGGTTTTGTTTATTTATAGGAAGGTGTAAACTTTTGTTTTCTCGATTGAAATTTTTGTATTCAGTAGTAATCGAATAGTTTTTTTTATTTGTTAGTTGTTTTTGTGTGTTTATCAAAGGCTTCCTTATTTATTCTGTGCTTTTATGATGATGAAAAATACTTTAAAATACGTAAGTATGTATGTAATGTAGGTTGTCACTTTCTTTTATTTGACTAATGGCTTGGCTAGGGCTTAGCCGAGCAATATGAAATAAAATGTTGGGGAAAAAAATTTATGAATTCAAAAAAACACTACTCATAACGTTTGTTGGAAAAAAAGTTGTAAGCCATCTTATTTATTTTGCTGTTTTCTATTTTATGAATTTTTCATTTCAAAATCGTTCGACCAGTTTTTTCAAAAAAATGTTTTTTTGAAAAACTTTTCGAAAACATATTTTAAAATTTTTTTTAGTATGTCAATTTTAAGAAATCTATAGTTTATACTAGGAGAAAAATTTAAAAAAAAATCTATAGATCCGTTTTCAAAATATTCAAAAAACAAAATATTTTTTTAAAAAAATTATTAAAATTTAAAAAAAAATGTTTTTGTAAATTTTGATAAGCAATATTATTTAAATCATAAAACACTACATATTTTGAAAATTTCATCAAAATCCGTCAATTAGTTAACGAGAAAGTCTGATTTTAAAAAACTGGTCATATGGGAGGTACCGTTATAAAACTTTTTCTGAAAAATCCATTAAAATTAAAAGATAGATCTTGCACAGAAAACATCATTCTGAAAGTTTAATCAAAATCGTAGGAGCCGTTTTCGAGAAAAACAAGTTTTTTAATAAAAGTTATATAACAGGTACCGTTAGTTTTGGAGCTAGAATGCCAATTCCAAAAACTGTCGGGTAGAGCACTCTAAAAATACTATATACCAAGTTTGAATCAAATCGGCCCAACCGTTTAGGCTGTAGATATCGATACGGACAGACAGACAGACAGACAGACAGACAGACGGACGGAATTTCCGGACCCACTTTTTTTGACTTCTCTATCATCGTAATATCATGTTTGATTGTTAGAATTTTTTTTTTTTTTTTTTACGAATGCATAACTTGCCTTATAGTCCCTATAATCGCAAGTAAAATGAAAAAAAAAAATTTGTTTTTTACAAAAACGGTTTGTTAAAAATTTTATGTATTAATTGTATTGTCAAATGGGTATCGTATGGATTTAAGGGCGTCGAAAACTCAATACTGTCTTTTGTTGTTACAAATAAATATACCCCCAAGCCATTGTCCATGAATGGCACTTGCATAGAAGAAACCGAAAAGGTTTCAGTACTCGGTGTGTATATAAACGACGGTCTCCACTGGAACGACAATTCAGTTACTTGAGATTGACAAAAAATACTTCTTAGAGCTTAGGTTTATGGTATCTGTTTTGCCCATGAAGGCCAAATGAATGAAGCAATCTCGCACCTACTCAAAAAGCTATGGTAACCCCGACCACATCTATCTCACTGTTTAAACGGTGCGTTACCTTTAATTTTCCGTAAATTGAAATTTTGGTCGGTTAAACCGTAAAGTATAAACGGTGGGACATGCCTCCTGCAACCAAACGCTTGCCTATGGGCGTTTTGCCGGTAACACATCGATGTCGGAAGTTTTCTTCTTTTCTTATCTGGCTACAATGTATCTTTAAAGCGTTTATAGGCTCAAAACTCGAGTATAACTCTCACCTCTGAGGTACACCTGCCCTTTATAGAATACAAAGCAGAGCATTGAAATTGATCGGAAAGAGAACATTATCTCTGAAAAATTTGCCACTATTGAATACTGCGGCAATTTTTATGTCTTTCTTGATGCCATTCAATTTGGTAGCCTTCTGTACCAAACTTAAATAAATTCCCTAATTTTCGCGCAATGTGTTTTCACATTAAAAGGGCAGCACACAATTCCTTGCGCGCTTATAATATAAAATACGGCAAACAAAGACACTGGCAGTCGAATCTTGTCACAATTAACTGGGCTTAAGTACTCTGCCCTTCGGGGCAGATCAGAGATCAACGTCCTCCAAAATGTTTCAAAATTGTTACATCTTGATTACCGAGAAAAGAAATGATGCACTCAGATTGGTCAGGCCCCAAATTTTAATCTTCAGGCGAATGTATCTCTACAAATCTGAGTAAAAATACCATCTAATACATATAATAGTCAATGTCCTGGGTCCTGTTTCAAAGAAAATACATCACATACAATATATACATTTTGCTGTTTTGATGTTATATTTCTGTTTCACGAATTTGTTATTCTGTTGTAATAATTCAATGTATGAACGAAAAGACACTGAAAGTATTGGAAATCTTTCTGTTTCACAAAACTCAAAATAACATTGTAGTCATACAAATTTTAGTTAATGTTTGCAATTTTAAAACATAAAAACAAATTTTTTTAAAGTCGTTATTTTTTTCGAATATTGATTAAAAAGACGAGTTCTTCAAAACGAAGAAATAGGAAGGTAAGTAATTAAATTTACTACATAATAAATAATTTGTAATTGAATGAATAAATAATGTATTTTTATTACGAAATTTAAACAGACAAGGAACTCCAAACAACACTCAACAAATACTAAAATTCAGATTTAAACGCAACACATGGCAAAATTCAATCGTCAGACAAAAATAAGACATTTGAAAAAACAGCAACATACATTTTTATACAAAAAATAAACAGAAAAATATGAAAAAAAACTAGTTTTAGTATATAGTCGTAAAAGTCGAAAATTAAAAAAAAAAAAAAAAAAAAAAATTTGAAAAAATATCACTATTCGGTACCGTTTTTTTAGTCTTCTCTATTGTAGTAATGTCATGTTAAATTTCTATCTCGATTTTTTCATGTTCCCGAATCCAAAACTATCTATAAGCAATATTGGTAACGTAAAATCGCCAAATCGGTAATCGGCTTTAGAAACTAGCATCACTTTTATTGAATGGTTTTCTTTTCGATCGACGTAGCATTGTTTATTAAACCATGATGCATCAATAGGAATTAAAGTGCAATCGATAGTTCCACCAATACGTGGCATTCCTGCTATACAAACAAATTTTTGAGCAACATCGTTTGCTTTCTTTTTACTTGCGATTATAGGGACTATAAGCCAAGTTTAGGATTCGTGAATATTAAAAAAAATGAGATAACAATCAAACATGATATTAAGATCATAGAGAAGTCTAAAAAAAATGTCCGCCTGTCTGTCTGCCTGTAAGTATGTATAGCGAGCTACAGCCTAAACGGCTTAAGCGATTATCTTCAAACTTGGTGTGTGTGATTATTTGGAATTCCCCAGAGGGGAAATAGAAATTTAATTTTTAGGCTCAAAAATAACTGTACCTGCCATATGACCGTTCAGGAAAATCTTATTTTTCCCGAAAACGGCTCCAACGATTTTGATGCGAATTTTTCAGATTTCTTTTGTTAGTATTGGATATCATTTGATCAGAACCAGATATACGGAAAAAGTCTATTAACGGGACCTTTCATATTACGGTTTTTTTTTTAGTTTTGGGCTTTCTTGGTAACGGCACTGGATTTCTGTCAAATTTTATATTTGAAAAGATCTAGATAGCATAATTAACTTTGCATATCAAAATTTCGAATAACTTTTTTTTTGTAATAAAAGTTAATTTTTGAATTTTATTTTTGAAAAATCAGTATTTTTAAAATTAATCAAAAAATATTATTTAAAATTTTATAACTGCATGTATATTAATAAATTCTAAAAAACTGCATACCAAAATTTCCAAAAAAAAACAATTTTTTCAAAAAACTAAAAATAAAAAACAGTATTTTATCAAAACCGGTCCTACAATTTTCGAAATAATTTTTGCGTAAATTCTTCTTCATTTAAGACGTGTGATGGCGTACTTTAGTTATATTAAAAACCGTTAAGTATTCTGGTTTTGATACTTTTTATGAGTTCAAACTGTGTTATTTTCAACGTAAATGTTACTTCTTTCTGTAAAAGATCTTGTTTTCCAATATAATTAGGCACAAAAGACCAAGAACGTGCGACCCAATCGTGCCGTGTACATTTCATACAACAAACATTCATTACATACATGTCTTCCAATGAGATCTGTGAAACAGAAAATTGTATTGTAATTGATGTATTTAAAGGATGTATTTTTTAGACGTGTGGTTTTCAATCTGGCAATACTTTTTTCGAAATTAGTTTTCTTGACAGCTGTCACTGAATTTATGCTGAATTTGGTTTGCCATTTCATAGTGAATAAACTTATTTCTGAACAACGTTTGCTAATCCTGCAAATTTCTTACAAAAGTAATGGTTCGGTTCTCGAAGCGCATCGCGCGCTGCGTCCAATATTCGGTTGTCATAATCGCCCAGCAGAGTCGGTAATTCGAGCAACCATGGATCGGTTTCGCACCACGTTTACTCTAGTGGATAATGCGCATCCTCATAGATGCCGTACAGTGCGCACCATATTTCATCGAAAATTAGGCCGGCCATAATGTTAAAGTCAATGGGGAACGCTATAGAGCCATGATTAATGACTTTTTCGTGCCTGAATTGGAGGATGTTTATGTGGACGACCTTTAGTTCCGGCACTGCATGCCATACAGCCAACAAAACAGGAAGGAAACTTTTGGTGAGGGCATTATCTCGCGTTGTACGCCTGTGATGTTGCCTCCAAGATCGTGCGATTTAACACCGCTGGACTATTTTTTTGTGAGATTATGCGAAGTCGCTTGTCTACGCAGATAAGTTCGAGATGATTGACGCCTTGGAAGAAAATATTCGGCGCGTTATTGCTGACATACGGCCCCAATTGCTGCAAAAAGTGGCCGAAAATTGGGCCTCTCGGCTGCAATTTATTCGAGCAAGCCGAGGCGGTTTCTTGCCCGAAATAATTTTTAAAACATAATGGCAAACCCTTATCTTTATAATAAAGCTATATTCTTGGCCATAATATTAAACAATATGCGTTTTATATCTTCTGAAAAAACACACGTCTAAGAAAACAGCCTTTAAAAGTTCGAAATGTATGTTTTATGTGATGTATGTGATGTATTTTCTTTGAAACAGGCCCCTGGTCTTCCCAAAAGAAGAATGTTGCTTTTGAAGATTTCTTTTTCTACAAATTGGGCTTTATTACTAAAACTTTACTCGAGGACATCCTGGTTTTCACCAGTTTGATTCATAGTACTCCCCTTGACCTTCAATTATTTTTCTTTTCTGGGGAGTACAAACATATGTATTTAGAATGAATCCAATGAGGTCTAAGTGAGATATTGCATGGCCAAGCGAGCACACAATGAGGAACATCAACCTAACTAGTAACTACTAACTTCATGAAGAATGCAATAAAACAATTAATTCGTTGCAACTAATTTACTGGTAAAATTCTCATTTTTAATATCTCTCATAATAATCCTGAATGCGCGGGTACCTACTATTTTAAGTATTTTTTTTTTGCATTTTCATTATGAAATAAATGCAATGTAGTATTATCCTGTAAAATTAAAAACTCCCCATTCACGTATAGGGTATACATACCTTGAGAAAAAATAATCCTCCTGCAGGCAAAGTTATCCTATGGGAGCCAGGCAGTATTTTCAATGGCACCCCATCCTTATACCATTGTATTGTTGGCGTAGGTGATCCTTCGGCCTTGCAGTTGAGTGTTGCTGGCTCATGCCGTGGTACAGTTGTATCTGTGGGATGCTCGGTAATCCTAGGTGGATGTGAACCTGCAAGGAATACAAAAAAAGGAATAAATAAAACAGGGAAGATCTCCATTATACAGGTTTTTGTAAATATAAAGGTAGCTAAGTGTTCCGGATGAGAATAAAATAAAAGTGTTTTAATTGAAAATGCTCACCGAGCAGATAGGATACACAACCAGGAGAGCGTCTGAGTGGAAAATCACAAACGAAGGCCGACGACGACGACGGCAACGAGGACGACGACGCGACCCTGGTCTGGGGATAGTGCGGCAAAATGCGGGGCGGCAAAATGTCGGGAAATTTTGAAAGCGTTTTAACTTAATTTATTTACTTCAATTAATTTAAATGCATTTCATATTGGACGACTATGGTGATGATGAGTTTAGAAATATTTTAAAGTCTCTGGGTGTTTTTTTTTTTTTTTTTTGTATTTAGCTTCCTTTCTATATGACACGGCTATATGGAGTAATATGACTTTGAAACAGTGTATGTAGATGGTATAGATACATATGGGGATGCAAATATACTCGAGTGAAATTGTTTGCTTTGAGGATATGGATTGTTGTCTGTTTATTGGCTTTGGTTGAGTTTTATTTGCTCGATGGTTTGTTCGATGATAGAGAGTAATAAATTGAATTGAAAGCATTCGTTTTGAATGTATTGATTTGTGCAGATGAAACACGGTAGATAATATTTACTTATTGTTTTATTTAACATTTCAGTAATTAGCTAAGTATTTTTTATTCTCAATAATTCAAAGTTATTAGCTGGTAGAACTAAGTACTTTGTTGTTGTTATGATGTGCTTTAAAACATTTCATTTGCTTTGAAAAATTCTGAATTTTTATTTCTAGATATATATGAATTGTAAATAAATTACATAACTATAATAAACATTAGTTTAATGAATACAGTAGGTTCACCAACCCTTGACCAATTCTTGTCTAACTTAGCTAAGGCTCAACTAGGTAGAAAAATGTTGGTAAAAGAGCATTGTAAGCCGAATTTAAAGAAACCTCAGCTAGCAATGAGTTCAATATGTCATACCCAGTTGAGTAGAGCTTTGTAGGCTATAGATATCGTTTTAAGAATCGGCTTAACTAGAGTTTCTTTATAAAATTATCCAACAATTTTCTTGATAACATGGGGCCTGTGACACAGAACACAACGTCAATTAGTCAACAACCACTTGTTTAATTATGCTTGTTTAACAAGTGAAAATCTGTTCTGTAACACAATAAAAACCACAACAATTGTCAGTAAAAAAAGAGTTTGTTGTCTGTAAAGTCGGTTTACGGACGATAATTATACGTGATAACGTCATAAGAGAACATTGATGGCGGCAACACCAACATACAGCCCGTTAGCTCACACCCGCGAACCCTCTTGTTAAATCCACCCACACACACACCCCAATATCTACATATACTTTCTACTTTAACAAACTCCGCCTATTTTGTATTTCTTTTTCTTTTCTTGTTCTTTTTGAATTATTTTGGGAATTTTTGCCTGTTTTATTTCATGTTCGCCTGGTGCTTGCGATCGATTTTGGTTGAAAGAACCACAGTATCGCAGCGTGCGTCACTTTTCTTATCAACATTATCAGCATGAGTCTTATCAGGATGAGTCTTATCAGCATGAGCCTGTGATCGATTGATAAGACGTTACCACGTCCAAAATATTGCCTTCACTTGTTGAATCAGTTTAATAAGTCAAGCTGCAAAAATTAGTAGTAATTTTTCAAAAGAACACAAAAATTATCATTTTGTCAAAAATTATTTAATTAATATAATTAATTTATCTGATTAATTAACGAAAAAAGACAACAGGCGATGAGATTTTTTTGTTGTCAAAGAGTTTTCCTGCTGGAAAAAATACGACATACATTAGGGATGTTTTTTGACAAAATTGTAAGTATGCACCATGGCATAGTAAAATCTTAGGTCTGGTCCACATACTGCCATAGAGTTAAGCCATTTTCATAAAGGTCTTGTATGGTAAGAACAACTATGTCAGTTTCAGTCACCTAATGCATGGTATTGAGATTTAAGATCCAATTCCCAACCAATGTAAGGCTATCCATTTTCTGCCTTGCATTTAGTGCCCTACTTTTATTGATGGGGCAACGTAATTTGTGTTAGATACTTTCGGTGAAGTAATCAGGAATTTCTACGGCCAAAGAAACAAAGTTATTTCTTTCTTTAAAAACTTCTGTCCGTCTTTGGTCTTCAACGTCACTGTCCGATTCAGAATAAAAAAAAACAGTTTTTTAAACAAAGCTCTTGAACGCTAATTAAATTTAAAACGATCTTTCCAAATCTATCACTTGATAAACACTACTGCATTTGCTTATTCCAAACTTGTTGACTTGCCACAAGTCCCCGAACCTCAGTTGAAATTTATCAACAATTTAACAAGTTTGTTCTCTTTTCTTTGAATTGTTATTTTCAGTTACAAAAAAAATTATGGAACTGTGAAATTTCCCACTTGTTAAAAGAAGCCAAAACAATTTTTTTAGTTATCCTAGACTCGTTGTTCCGTGTTACGCAAATTTTAAAAAGTTGTTGAATTTCACTTGTTCAACAAGCACTTTATGTATTGTGTTATAGGTCCCAGATCCCCCACGGAAATGATAAATAATGGGGTATATGATCTCCCAAAATAAGGTTAACCAGAGGACGGAAAAATCCCGCAGATTACCCCTTATTTTAGCATATATTTCGACGTTATGAAAGCTCAAGTCTTTAAGCAGTTCAATATTATTAAAAAGAGGGAATACGAATATCGGAAAATGGAGGTTAAAGGTTGGGTATAATACTAACGCCTAGAAGTTCAAAAATCTATTTCGCTTATTTCATAAAAGTATGTAATTCTCAAAATAAATCTCGAAATTTTTAGGGAGTCTGCGGTCTTCGCAGGTGCAGGGTGTGATACCAACAAGAACACATTTAGCTCATCGCTATTGATGATCAGAGATCTTACTATCTTACTGGCTGTTAGCCAAAAGGAGGACCAAATTTCGGTCGCTGTGCTGATGAAGATGAGGATGATGATTTAAGGATTGGATCCACACTTCCTTGAGATAGACTTTCATGATAACCAATTGACCTAATGATATGAACATCGAACAGATCATAAAAAAGCTATGGTTCTATGAGATTTAATTTACACTTTTATTCTAGACAGCCAAAATGCCTGAACTGAACGTCATGATGCTTGATTCCTAAGGATATAGGGCAGATTTTCTGCAGGCCAACAACGGTGAGTTAGTTCTGCAATTGCATGCCCTTTAGTTTTGGGGTAAGATAAGTGATTTCCGAAAGTTTATGGTATTAGTACATAAGTTAGTCGGAGGTGGTTTATAGTTGTCAGCGCCTCTGCGGAACATGAGTTGATGCTATCGCTTTGGCCCAATACCGTTATAGCCCAGCAGTCTGACTACTAAGCCCATCCCCTCTGAGATAACAATAAAACATGACATACCGATGATAGAGAAACATTTGAGTTACTGGCAAAATTCTGTCCGTCTGTCTGTCTGTTTGTCTGTCTGTCTGTTCGGATGTATTTTGGACTGCAGCCTAAAGGGTTTGTCCAATCGTTTTTAAATTTTGAACTTAAGGTTATTTTGACATTCTACAGAGGAGTTTTTTTCAATTTTTTTTTAGCTCAAAAATTAACAGTACCTGTCATAAAACCGTTATGTAAAAGCTTGTGTTGAATTCAATTCTAACATATATGTACTTCAAATAAATGAAAGATTTATTTTTCCGAAATTTACAGAGCTGCTTTAGCAAAGCTCTTAAATTTTCCTGCAAAGGAGTATTTTATTTCATCTGAATTCTTATATTTACAATGTAGACTTACGTTTAGTATTTTATTTCAATTTTAATATATTTTTAGATCCAAAATTTTGTTGTTTAATTTGTTTAAGCTCAACTTTTATTAATTTGTGAATTTGATCTCCGCATGAAATTTGTTCTTCCACAGACTTCAACAAATTTAGAAAAAAGGCAAAGTGCCAAGATAAAAAAAAAGCGCCAAAAAAGGCAATTAGAAAAGGTCGAATATATTTTAACTTTATGGTTTCAGTTGTCTGGTTATCGATGTCAGATTCGATGATTCAGTGAAGCCAAGTTCGCTTACACTCCCCCCTGGTAACTGAGTTAAGGGACTCAGGCTACCATCTTCCTCGAACTTGCCAACGTCCAGTACCGCTAACTTGACAGCCGGTCGGGTATATATACCAGCACTTGTTTGCACAACTGCGCTACGTACTATTCCATCTCTTCCAGGAAGTACCTTAAGGATCTTCCCCTTTGGCCATGTTTTTCTTGGATTATCTGGGTCAACGATAATCACAATATCACCTTCCTTCAACTGCTTGAATGGTTTAAACCATTTTGTACGTCGAGTTAGATCTGGTAAGTATTCACGTATCCATCTGTGCCAAAAGGTTTTTGCGTACTTCTCGGCGGTCAGCCAATTTCTTCTTATTGCGTGACCATCATCTAAGGATTCTTTACTCAGGCACTCTCGGTTAGGACAACCCATTAAGAAATGGTTTGGAGTAATTGCTTCACTGTTCTCACAATCGATAGGTACATAGGTAAGGGGTCGCGAATTCACAATACTTTCTACTTCCGCCATCATGCTCAATAATAATTCTTCTGAAGGGTTGCTAGTTGGTGTTATTTCGGCGAATGTTTGTTTGACTGATCGGACCATGCGTTCCCAACTCCCACCCATGTGGGGTGCTGATGGTGGGATAAAGTTCCATTTTAGTTCCATTTCGAATTCTCTAGCTAGTACATTTTTATTAAGGTCTCGTATGGCCTGCTGCAACTCCTTGCTTGCACCTCGAAAATTTGTGCCGTTATCGGAATAGACCTCTTTGGGCATTCCTCTCCTTGATACAAATCTCTTTAATCCCAATATACAGGAGTCGCTTGAAAGACTATGAACAATCTCAATATGAATCGCTCGCACGGTCAAACAGGTGAGTAGCATGCCCCATCTCTTATCTAAGCGTCTTCCAATCTTAACATACAATGGTCCGAAGTAGTCCACTCCTGTGTAGGAGAATGGTCTCATATAGGGTTGGAGTCGAGCGTGAGGTAGTTCTGCCATTGATGGAGGCTGTGGAACGGCTCTTTTATTCTTGCAGTATTGACACCTTTGTTGAATTTTCTTCAGAACACGCCTTAGACTTGGAATAAAATACTGCTGGCGTAACTCGTTTACCACAGTTTCGTTGAACATGTGATGAAATTTGATATGATATTCATATACGATTAACCGAGTTATATAATGGTCCTTTGGCAGGATGATTGGTCGTTTGGTTTCTAAAGGAACGCTTTCTATGGCATCAATACGTCCTCCGATACGGATCACTCCTTTTTCATCTATATAAGGTGAGAGTTTATAAAGAGGACTGGATTTGCAGATGTGAGCCACCTTTTGTGAAGTTAAGACGGCAATATCATCTAAAAAAACTTTCTTTTTGACATTGTTTGTATAAGAATCTCGCAGCTGCTTCTTTGTCATCAAGTATAAGCACAGTTGGGCTTTCTTTTTTCCTCCATTTCAGTACAAACAACTTGACGAATCGTAAAATGTACATAATGGTCCTTATAAGTCGTTTCCATCTTGAAAAACGATTGTAGTCTACTATATGTGGACAACACGTAGCTCTGATGTGTGTATAACATTCCTTCACCTCTTCGTTGCCTTCTTCAGAAGTTACAATTTTCGACTTATTTTTTGGAAAGATCAATGGATTTTGGTATAAAATTGTTGGCCCTGTATACCATCGTCCAGAAGAGCTAAAGTCGTAGTTGAATTTATATTTTGAGGCATCGTCAGCAACGTTCTCTTTGCTAGGAACCCAATTCCAATTACTTGTTTCTGAATTCTCAAGTATCTCTCCAATACGTACCGCTACAAAGCTTTTATATTTTTTGCTGCTTGATTTTATCCAGCTGAGGACCACTTGAGAATCTGTCCAAAAGTTTAAGCTGTCAAAGTGTATAGTGTGACCATTGCGAATATAGCTGGAGAGCCTGACTCCAAGTACAGCCGCCTCCAATTCCAGACGTGGTATTGAAAGGGTTTTAATGGGAGCTACCTTCGTCTTAGCGCAGATTAGTGAGCACTCTACTGCATTCTCGTTTGAAACTCTGACATAGGCTACCGCAGCTATGGCCTCCTCACTCGCATCCACGAAAATATGTAACTGAACACAACTCCCATCCCCGAATCGTAGATTATTAAGGTATCTTCTGTTAATTGAAACATTTTTTATTTTAGGAATTAGGTCCAACCACGTTTTCCACCTTTCAAATTGTTTTTCTTTGATCCTCTCATCCCAATCCACTCCTGAGCGCCAAACTTCCTGTAGAATAATCTTTAAATGAATGGTAAAGTTCGCAATCAGCCCCAAGGGGTCAAATATGCACATAAGCGCTCTCAAAGTCTCACGTTTTGTGGGAACGCGTGTACCATTCATCACGTCTTGGTGCATTTTATTGCATTTGAATGTATAGATGAACATATCAGTGACTGGAGACCACCACATACCCAGGAGTTTCTCGAATTCGTTCTGAATGTAATCAGTAAAAGGCTTACTAGATCTTGAGGTTTGAGATGGCATTAAGGCATTTAAGACGTATGTGGAGTTTGAGACGAAATTTCGAATTTCAAAACCGGCTTGCTTGTGAATAAATATAACTTCTTTTGCTAGGTTTATAGCTTCTTCTTCTGTTTCTGCACTGTCTAAAAAATCGTCCACATAGTGGTTTTCAATAATTGCCTTCGATGCTTTTGGATATTGCATCTCAAATTTTCTAGCATTTTTGTTTTTAATGTATTGCGCGCAAAAAGGTGAACAAGTTGACCCGAAAGTCATAACTTGCATCTGGTACACCTCTATATTCCCCGTTTCGGTATTCCTCCACAAGAACCGTTGAGCATCTTTATCGTCATCTAGTATTTTAATTTGGTGGAACATCTCGCGTATATCTCCCGATATTGCGAACCGCCTTTCTCGAAATCGAAAGAGAACCGATGGAAGCTCTGGTACGTTATCTGGTCCTGTCATTAAAAAAGAATTAAGGGACATTCCTTTGACTTTCGCTGCCGCATCCCAAACAATGCGTACTTTTTCTGGTTTATTGGGGTTTATGACGGGAAAAATTGGCAGATACCAGGTCCGGGATGTGATACTATTTACTTCATCTAGGTTCAGCTTCCTAGCATAGCCCTTTCTCACATAATCCTCAATTTGGTCAGACAGTCTTTTTAATAATAGTGGCTGGTTTGAAAGTCGTTTTTCGAGGCAGTGCAATCTATTTTCTGCCATGGCTTTGGTGCTTGGGAGAGAAATATTTTGATATTTCCATAATAGTGGGACGGCATATCTATCACCTAAGAAAACAGTTTTTTCATCCAAGATCTGAACTGCCTTATAATCCTCGTCTGATAATAATTTTTTCTTTATTGATTTAGTACCTAAGCTTTCTAATGTAAAATAGTGCTTGACGGTCTCATGAATTTTCGAATCGATTTTGTTTTGACAATCGCAAAGATGGATGTTAACATTTGCATCCGAATTGTTTGTAGTTTCAACACCGGCTGAAACCGCACCGAAGAGAGCCCATCCTAATCTGGTTTTGATGGCAACTGGCTGAGAACAATTGCCCTCTCGAGTTTTGAGTGGTATACCTAGTTTACAATGTTGTAGACCTAGCAATATCTGCGGCTTTGCATTCCAATAAGATTTAATTGGAAGTCCTCTCAAGTGACTATATTGCTGCATCAGGCTGCAAGTATCGACGGACTGTCTCGGAAGCTCTAAGGACCTAACAGTGTGTGTATTTGGAAGCGAGAATTTTTGATTAGTTCCTTGAGCTGATATCTCAAAAGTTATTCTCATTGACGATTCTTCAAGTCTATGAGTGTTGGCGGTCCATCTAAGACATAAGGGATCATTGTCACCTTTGGCATTGAGTGCAAATGCCAATTCTTCATCAATAAGGGTAACTGATGATCCATCGTCTATGAAAGCGTAGGTATCAATAGATTTCATGTCATAGTGTAATTTGACTGGAATGATTTTAAAGAGAATAGATGAAACATCTGGGCGAAGAGTTGTACCACTATAATATACATTGCTTTGGATGCCACGGCTTGTACTTGGCTGGTTTTGGCTTGTACTTATACCGTCATTGCTCCTCACTTTCAGCTGAGCTTCGTTCTTATGCAGAAGTGCATTGTGTCGATAAGTGCATCCATCAATGCCGCATAATTGTGACGACAAACAGCGACGACTTCCATGGCGACGTAGACAGGTGCGACAGATGTAATTTCGCTTAACTATTTTCCATCTGTCTTCGAGAGACATTTTTAAGAATTGTCCACATGATGAGAGCATTTTACAGTCATGATTGCAAGCCGGGCACCGTTTCTCATCTTGAGGTTTAGTTTCTTTGTGTATATTTACAATGGCTTTTGTTTTCCTATTCGTCATTTGCTCCAACGAGGATGGGATTGTTAATGTCACTTCTGACGCCGCTTTTGCCAACTGTGCAAGCCAATCATTAAAGACTGACAAATCTACACAACTTACAGTTTGCTTGAAGACACCCCAGTTCAGTTTGATTTGCACCGGCAGCTTATCAACTAACTCTTGGAGTAGGCTAGGATTGTTTAGATAAGTGGATAAACCGGTTACTTCCATAGTGCGACACATATTGTCTACTTCAAGCGAGAAGTTTACCATTGTCTCTAATTTTTCGTACTTAGGCCCAGGCGAATTTCTTATTTTGCCTAAGAGAGAGTTAATTATTATTTCAGGCCTTCCGAACAACATAGTAAGCGTTGAGATCACTTGATCGACTTGATCGGGGTGGAGGAGTCTAAACCGCACCGCTTCCAGGGCCTTTCCTCTTAGGCATCGTTGAAGACGAATCATATTCTCATAGCTACTAAAGCCACAGGCATGTGTTGAATTTTTCCACCAACTTATGAAGAGCGGCCACTCTTCTGGATTGCCGGAGAAGATCAGCTGATCTTTTGACATAACTTGCCTAGCTGCAATTTGGGATTTATTGATCGATACCTCACCCTCCGCGTCACCTTGGGTCTTGAGTTTCTCTCTGTCTCGTGGCAAACTCCCTAGCCATGAGTCATAAAAATCAAATGGAATATTTTTACCTTTTCTTCCAGGCCTCTCATCTGGAAAAGTCGTTTTGTTTACCCATTCCTTAACACGATTTTTGTCAACACACTCAACGCTAGTAGAGTCTAGTTCGTCGTCCGAGTTGAGCTGTTCGAGTATGGCATATTTTTTATCGATGTAATCTCGATCGCGTTTTTCTTGAAGCTTTCGTTCTTCTTCAAGTCTTTTCAATTGCATTTTGACCATTTTAGCACTGGATGTTGTCTTAGAAGAATTGCCTTGTGATGATTTGCTGTTTTTACTTTTAGTTGATGGAACTCGAATGCATATGCCTCGCGGAACCTTTGGAGTTTCTAAAGTAGCACCCTTCGGCGGTAGTTCTAGATCAGCGCTTGGAGCTGTATTATGTTGGGAATTATTTTTAGATTTGGAATTGTGGACTTCTTGTAGCTGAATAACACATGTACTGCAATGCCAATCCACATTTTCTACGTCTTGCGAAACACCGACGCATGTAAAGTGGAACCAACTTTCGCAAGTACCACATTCCACCATCGGACCCTGACTGTCGGGGGCGGAGCAGTTTTTGCAATTTTGAGCTTCAGGATTGTGAATTCGCGACCTAAGTCTACGACTACGAGATTTAGATATATCTGACATGTTGACTTACCTTGCACAAATATCGATTGTGATAAAACGAAACTAGGTGAGAGATTATGAAGCTAATTAGGATTTTGTTGGTCTCAAAATGTTAAAGCTGATGGTTATTTTTTGAGTTGATATATATAATCAGGTACTACCGGTGTGTTTAGGTTATGTTACGATGACCATGTGATTAAATCGCCATGGTTAAACGAAAATTTAAGTTTATGTTGAATTCAATTCTAACATATATGTACTTCAAATAAATGAAAGATTTATTTTTCCGAAATTTACAGAGCTGCTTTAGCAAAGCTCTTAAATTTTCCTGCAAAGGAGTATTTTATTTCATCTGAATTCTTATATTTACAATGTAGACTTACGTTTAGTATTTTATTTCAATTTTAATATATTTTTAGATCCAAAATTTTGTTGTTTAATTTGTTTAAGCTCAACTTTTATTAATTTGTGAATTTGATCTCCGCATGAAATTTGTTCTTCCACAGACTTCAACAAATTTAGAAAAAAGGCAAAGTGCCAAGATAAAAAAAAGCGCCAAAAAAGGCAATTAGAAAAGGTCGAATATATTTTAACTTTATGGTTTCAGTTGTCTGGTTATCGATGTCAGATTCGATGATTCAGTGAAGCCAAGTTCGCTTACAGCTTGTTTTTCTCAAAAACGGCTCCAAGAGCGGTAGCTCCCATAGGACCGGTTTTTTTTCTCCGATTTTTTCGAATACTGGTGATTACAATCAAAATTGATATTCAAGAAGATGTAGGTAGCTTGAGTAATTTTGCATACATTTTTTTTCGAAAACTTTTTTTTTGTATTTTTAATATTTTTTTTGAAAAATCAATATTTTGAAAACGGGTAAGTGATTTTCTTTTTAATTTTGTTTTAAAATGTACGTTATGTTTGTGCTTAAGTTTGTATTCTTGAATTATTTTTTTAATTTTTTTTAAAAAAGTTGTTAAAAAAAACAGTTTTATTTAAAAACGGCTCTAACGATTTTGAAAAAAAATTCACACTTTTTTGCATTTTTTAAGTAAACAAAATGGCGTTTAGATTTTTCCGCTGAAAACTATTTTAAGTAATTTTTTCAAACAATCAAAAGTCAGAAAAATCGAATATAATCTATGAAGTTCCCTTAATATAATTTTGTTTAAAAAAATTTATTCCAAGCTGTGACCGCACATAAGAGCAAGTACGTGCGATTCAGTAGTGCTACCCGGGGCCAGGTGACGAATGTTAATAGCGCGAATAATGGTTGCATGATTACGGAATTCGTTTTGCCAGACCTGTGACCACTCGCTTCACACATGTAGTCCTACCAGGTACAACCCCACATACGACAAGATCTTTGATGAATTTGCTTCGGGACATTATCTTTCAGAAACCGATCATAAGCTTTCGGGTTTCGGCACACCCTGCGGCCACCGAAGTCACCTCGTGGGCAACGAATTCACCTGATTTGACACCGATAGATTTTTTTAATGGGGCTACCTCAAAAAGAGAGCTTACGCTTACAATCCGCGAATCATTTTGGAGTTAAAACGAAACATTTGTCATGAATTCAGCATATTTTAACCGAGCTTACCTATTGCAGCGTGTGCCCCGGCAAGCACATCAATTTACTCGGGTCTCAATTCTCAAAGGAAGCATTGCATCCCCTGGACAAAAAAGGAAGAAAGGGTGGGTAACGGTAAGTAATTTAGTGGAGAATTAGGTGTGGGGTGCCACTTTAAACCAGAATTTTAGGATGTTTCTAATTGGCTTTTTTGAAACATTGCTTTGTTCGTCGGAAAAGTTTTCTCCGAGGACTGCTTTCTTGGTCAGGGCTGGAAAACGACGCGATGTCTTGAAACCATTTGCATAATGTGCTAATGCTCATTCTTGCCATGTGACTTCCCATTGAAAATACTAACCAAGAGGCCTGTGCCTATGATTTTCTTTGAGATATTCGGTCAAAGGCTTCCCCAAACCTGAAACACGAAACCCGAAAGTTGTCAATTGTTGACAATGTACTGTCTTATGGCTTTGAGGTATTTTAGGTGAATTCTGTGCTCAGCACCCAAGGTGTGATTTGGTTCGGTTCTAGAGATGAACCGTTTTTGGCCAGTTCATCTGCCATTTAATTCCCATATAAATGTTTCGCTGAAGTCAAAGATTCTTACGAAAGCCAGTTTGGACTTGGAGACGATTGAGGATAGGGCCTTGACTGCCGACTTGCTGTCTATGGAAATATCAATATTCTTGTTTGCCAGATTAGTTGGGAGAAGGTGCTTTACAGCTTCGCCTAATAATTAAAGTACCTCCTGTCAGAAAGTTCATAAGTTTGATTAATTTACTTGTTGGTGAGTTTACTGAGAAGGCCCTACCCTTACTTCCATTTAAGAACCGTCTGTGTAGACTTTGAATCGGAATCATGATTTTGAGATTGATTCCTTGGTTAAGGCTGGTCACCAAACCACGCATGTATACGCCAGAATTGGCCTTATGATGGCTGTGAACATTCAATAAATGGTTTTGGGTAAGGACCCATTTAAAATTTGCCACGTGTTTAACAAAGAAGATAATTATTTCAAATTAATTATAGGAAAACTCATTAGAATAGCTTGTTAAAAACACCGTTTAAAACGAGGTATAATTATATACGAATTACAACTTCCCGCAGGCCAATTTGCATTTTTCAGTGCAACAAAATTTTGTGTCAACTGCAACAAAATGTTGGTTTATAATTAGTTTCTGTTCTTTCTTGTTCACAATCAAAAAACCATGAGCGAAGCAATTTGCAAAATTAACGTTCCACAACCACCGTCATCATCATCTCGGCCTTATTTTCAAAAAAAGTCAGACTAACTTACCTCTTTTCATCTCTAACTACCACCCCGGCATTCACCCCCCCAGGCAACGTCAAAATGTATAATTTACTCTCTCGCTCGCTAAATTATTCCACAATTGACAGGAAGAGTTTCTCATTCCTCCGCAAACTATTAATAAAGCCCATGCAGTTCCTTCAATCAACTCTAAGGCCCCATAAAGTATGCTATACAATGAATATAGAAAAACGGAAGATACACAGAACGCCTTCGTCACAAAAAAAAAAAGAACATTCAGGCCATGGAGACTTTCGACTTGGCAGTTGGCACTAATGCCAGGAGGCTCTACCGCATTAGACCAAATGGCGGCACACCGTATTTGAAAGCTATTGTCTTGCTTAACCGGGCCGGGGTGGGGGTGGTAGGTTAAAGGAGCCTTTTTCACCTGCAATATCACTTTTGTTTTTTTTTGTGTTACCCTTGCTGAGTCTTGTGCTAAGTTGTGAAAAGGTTTCACTCTCTACGATGTTTAGGCACGCAAAGTTTGTGCCTTTTGTAATGCAAATTGCTCCACTACCGGTCCAATTTATTCTTTTAAAAAGGGAGTGAATGAGTCGTCGCAGGGGGGTGGGGTGGAGGCTATTGTAATGCACAATAGAAGTGAAGCTAAAATCGGGACAACAAAGCCCATCGGATGTTGGGGCATAATTTACACTCCATGGTTATGCGACGGACAAAGGAAGACTTTACGGGGCAGTTTTTTTAGTCCAAATGGAAGTCTGCAGGAAGGTGGACTTCACAAGGATGGGAGAAGTTAATGATTGTCATAAAATTCATTAGTTACATGTCTTGTGATCCAAAATGACAGATTCTAATGCAGATATATGAGTCAAAAGTGTCAACTTGGCCTTGTGTAAGGATTAACTCGTAGGGCCTCAGGGAAGACTCGTTGGACCCTTTTTTCTTATCGATTTTTTATCAATTTTTTGAAAAGAACTTCTGAAATGGGAGTAGATGAGGGAAACTGTTGAAATACACCTTTTTATGATCTTTACTCTGCGGTTGTTGCAATTTTCCTTTTAACATAGTTAGCGTTAGGTAAGTTGGCCTATTGGATAGCATAGTTGCGGTTAAAATGTTCGCCAACAATTTGGTGGGGCATCAAAATTTGCATTCCAATGTAAATTCCTGTGGCATGTTTGTTATGTTGGTGGAAAATCAAGCGAAAGGACACTAATGTTTGTGTGTGGTATGAATGTGTATGTGTAGGTCAAAATGATTGCAATCGGAAGTAATATTATTGGCAGAAAGCGACATAGACTTTCGTGTAGCTGTCATGTGGCCGGTTGTCATGTTGGAGATGGGGCAAAGTTTTTTTTTTGTTTGGAACATAAAGCAAGCGGTGACAATGGGTGGTATGCGGCGAGTTATACATTTCAAGGGTGCAATTGAGTTTGTTTTTTCTGTTGTTTTGCGTTCTATTTAAAGAAGAAAAACAAAAACTCCTTTTGGCCCTTTTCCACAACGAGGACACACCTAGTTTCGTGTCCTCTGTACCTTTTTTTATTTGTTTTTTATTTGGTATTTGTGGCTGTGAATGTGCATGGTCTAGTGTTTAGTCCTTTTTTTGTCCTCCGGTGTATTTTTATGCAACCGTCATCATCATGAACATGATGTTGTGGGGGATGGCAGCATTGGGAGGAGGTGGTGAAGTAAATTCCTTTGGCCCCCACCACAAACGTGTGTATTACTGTGTGATTGTATATTCTGTTTCATCGGGGGGCTTCAATTTCGGTATTGTTTACGATTGGGAATTTGACGGTTCACTTGGTTTGTCATTTTGTTTGGTGACATTTTCAATTTTGCTCGTTGCTCTCCCCCTTTCAACCATCTGCAAACCCTACAAATTATTGGTCGATGGAGTTTTTTGTCATGCCTCAGGGATGTTTGTTCAGTGGTCAATAGTCATACACTTCTTAATGGGTGCAGTTAGGTTCTGGAATATACTTGCTGTATGGAGTTTGGAATCGGGCAGGTTGGAAAACAATATTTGTAAATACGTTCGTTATTTCGAGAACAATGATTTTGTTAAAAAAGGAATGGAATATACTAAAAACAAATATAAAAAAATTAAACTGTTGTTTTTAGTTGTGTTATCATAATTTGGAATTGAAAAAAATGGATGAATAGAATATAGTTTATGATGGTACTAAATTTGAATATGAAGATACAAATGTTGGCGAAGAACCACCATTTTAATTGTTAAACATATAAGTTATAAATTATGGCTACAATACGTTATTCATGAAGTGAATGTTTAAGGCTTCCGTCTGGGAAAGGTTTTTTATGGCAATCCCAAGTATGTTTGTGGGATCCTTCGTTCAAGGGTTAATTAAAACATTTTATTTTAATGTTGATGGAAGATTTTGGCTTTTTGATCTGTAGGAATGAAGAATCAATCAAAAAACAACTTATGCATGTCTTTTGTTCTGACGTTTTTCCGGTTTTTTTCCGGCTTCTTCAGGGGATTTTGTTCAATTTATCAGTGTTTTATCGTCGAAAAAAATTAAATTTTAATTTATGTGTTCTTGCAAATTCCATATTTAAATTATTAAATAATTTAAACGTAAAAACAAAAAAAAGTGTACAAAATTTAATAAATTAACACTGAACAGACAGGATTTTTTTTTTAAACTACTATCACAGATTATGAAACTTAACTAATGAAACGTCGAGACAAAAGGCATAAATTAGTTGTTTTTTGATTAATTCTTCCCTTTTACAGATCATTAAGCCCAAATATTCCATCAAAAGTAGTAACATATACATGATCAAATACTATTTCAAAAAAAACATTTTATATTTCTGGTATGAATTAATACGATTTATTTATATTTCAACTTCAAAGACTTCTCGAATTTAACAACCACGCAACATCTCGAATGGTTATCAACACAAACAAGCATCAACTAACTCCACTCTCGGTGTACAAGAGTTAATGCTTAAAAGTGTCAAGAGATAGACGCAGATTGTTCTTTCCTGTGTATCTGGTTTTTCCACATCTGTGCACCATAGTCGAAGAGAGGGAGAAAGTGTTCTATCCAATGTTTATAAAAAAAGAAAATTCATAGTATCTACACATTTTGTCTCTTTCTCTTTCAATAAGCTTTAATCAAATAATTCTTATCCAAAATAACAATATCTTCTTCTTTATTTGATCAATTAGGTAGAACCATCATCAACAGAATACAGTGAACCAAATCACGTACATACTTAGGTCATATTGACGAAAATATTTCATTGATCTTTGAAGAATCACATGTAGGATACCGAGTTTTACACAATAAAACACATTAAGATTAAGCTTTTGTACTTGACGACAGTTTATTAACAAAGAAGTAAGAAACCAGCGATTGAATACTGTATTTATAATATTTTAACATATACGGGATCTATGTAGGTACTTTTCTTGCGGGAGTATCACACGATCAGAAGCTTATACATAAAATGATATTATGTTCCCATTTACTTTGGTTTAAGCAAGGAACAGTGTGTTGCACAGGATAATGTGACAGTTGTATTAAACAAATAATTTAATGTCTATACACAATTCTTTATGCAATTTTAATACTCAAATTCCCAAAAATGTCTTCAAGTGTTAAAAGTTTTGGAATTTTATTCAACCGAATATATTTTTCCTTCATTTTAATAGTCCGAAATCGTTGACTGACTCAAATCTCGTAGGTAGTTTGAACAATAATATTCTATCAATATTTTATTATTGACTGGTCTTTAAGTGATACATTTTATTGTTGTAGGTGAAGTGGTGTCGTACATTTTGATCTCGTGATCGCATCTTGAGAAAAAAATTAAATTAAATCAAAAAGGAAAAAAATACAAAACGTTTTGCTTTAATAAAAATGTAAGTTCTTAAATATATTTATTTTAAATGAAAATAATTCTTACACCATTTTGTAGATAATCAAATCTTTAACAATGTTAAGATGTTAAGACACCTTTTAATTGCTACTATAGTAATGAAATTAAAAAAAATATAATTAAAAGAGCCAAATCAAAAAAAAAAAAAGGAAAACCCTTTAAAAAAAATTTTCTTGAAGTGTTTCGACTTTTTTGAATTATAACTTTGTATTAAACGGTACTATGGTAAAAGGCGTCTTATATTATAAATTATAGAAAATGTTTTCTACACGTTGGTGTACAATTTGGTAGTGAAAAACTATTAGCTTTCAACATTATCACGCAAAACTTTTTAAGGTTTTTTTTAGAAGCACAGATTTTTTTTTAATAAAACAACAAATTCAATGGAATGACCGGTCCAATTTTGCACCACTTTTTTGAGCATACCCGGTCTTTTTTCGTCAATTGTGCGTCGAATGTTAGCTTCCAATCGTTGTTGGGTTATGAGCATAGACCAATGATGTGAAGTGCCCCCACAAAAAGTAGTCCAAAGGTGTCAAATCACAGGTCCATTTCTTGAAATGATTCAGTCAAAGTGATGATTTCACGCGCTGTTCGGCATGTTGCGCCGCCGTTTTATTAAAACCAATTTTCTTGCAAATGATTTCCAATGATATCATGAATCGTTTGCATGTAGCGTTAGCCATTCACGTACTGTTGGCACCGGTTTCTAATTCACTGTAATGTTGGACGGTCCGATAACCCCTTTAAGCATGTAAATCGCACCAAACAGTGATTTGTTCGGGATGTAATGGAGTCTCAAGAGTTTCATAAGGATTGTGCTCAAAACTGACAATTTTGCTCATTTACATACCGGTTGAGCCAGAAATGAGGTTTATTGCTTAAAATCATTTGACGATAAAAATATGTTTCAACTTCCGGTTGATTCTTAGCCCATTCAACGAACACACGACGCAATTGATGGTCCGCAGGCTTTAATTCTTGCACCAGTTCAATCATAAATGGATGTTCTTAGGCCAAGATCTTTCCTCAAAATTTTAAAAGTTGTGGACATGCAGAAACCAAGTTGCTGACAACTGCGTTGGGTCTTTGGTCACACTCACGTCTACAGCGGCGATGGCTTCATCTGTACGCGCGATACGAGCTCGATTTGGATGTATATTACCCAAAAAAGTTAAAGTGTCATGAATCGATCCATCCATAGTATAGATGGACGATTAAGTGCACCACAAACTTGACGAAGAGCTCTATAAGTTTGGCGAACAGAGCGCGAATTTTGGAAATAAATTTCCACGATTTAGAAATGGTGTTCTGGTGTTAATCCAAAATATTCTAAAAAAATTAAAACACTCATCATTAGTATGATAGCTACTTTGACAGTTATTCCTATCGGAAGTTCTATACCTCTAAAAAACCACCCCTAAGTTGTGAGCCATTGTCTTCTTATAACATTTCCTCAAATTAAAAGGTCATTTCGTTTTAACCAAATTCTTCGATTGTGACATCTAGTACTGATCCAGAATATAGCTGTATATTGTCAACATTTTATAAGAATTCTTTTTTCATCCACTGGTCCCTAGCATATTTGGCCATAAAAGGTGCATAAAATTTCTTCTTATTATGAAAATTGTTGCACATTAATGATATTTCCTCAAAACCCCTAGAAGATCGGTGCCATGAAATAATGTAGAAGGAAATAAGGTCGAATACTTTATTACCAATTTAGGGTAATAAGGTCGAACGTTGTTGTGGCACCAATTGTGCCAAAAAATAGTGTTCGACTTTATTTCTCAGTGGAATTAGATTTTTTTTCTATTTTTGGCCTTTATTTCTTTTTTGTATTTTGCGATCATTATGTTTATAAAAACGTAAGGCTTTTGCTTTTGGTAGATTTCGCCGGAGGGCAATTTCAGTCTCGCTAGCCATATTTATGTTACATTTCACTTAATTGATTTAGACCGTGCACATTTCAAGTAGGTAAACACTAAAATAAAGAAATTTAAAAAGCCGTTTTCTTCTAAGTAATAAATGTCTTAGCTTCATCTGTCTACAAATAAGTTTATCTGCTTCGTTGGCAGTTTCTTTTTAGAACCAATAGCACAGTGATTTGGTTCTTCCTGCACAAGCTTTGTTGATGGTAATCCGGCATGTTTGCTCTGTTGCGGAGACTTAGTTTCAAAATGTGTTAACGGTGTGAAGTAAAATGTTTTGCATTCTCATTGTCCAGACTTCACCTAGACTTCTGCTAGAAATTGCTTAATTTTTCACTTGATGAATTATTCCATTGAAATCAAACCCACCGGCCTATAAAAAAAGAAATCCTTGAAAAAGCATATGCAGCAATAGAATCTTAAATCCTTATCATGGCCTCCAGAGGAAGCATAATTCGAGAGCTGTGAACCGTATGTATTAAAAATGTATTAGATGTATTAAATGTATTAGAGCAATTCCACTAAATGCCTAAGCAGCCCATAATTGTAGATGCTTCCAGGCTTTGAGCCTATTCTAATTTTTACCACAAACACACACGGGACAGGATGTTTTTTCTAAAGGCGGGTTTAGATACCGAATACCATACCTCTATAGCGGTGTTCAAATTTCGCTTTCAAATAGCTCTTTGAAATGATGTCCGTTCTTATTCTCTTCCGTTCTACTCGTAAAGTCAAAGTTGGTCAATTTCTGCAATTTCACGATTTTGTTTCTTGGACTCGTTTCAATCTTTTCATATCTTTAAAATCTCTGAACTATAATCTATATATCTATAATGTTTCAAACCTTAATTTTGTTCAATTTTTTATTACATCACTTTGCTGGTTCTTGGAATCCTTATAGCTCGACAATGCCAAAATTCCAATTCATTTCATTCATCAAGCTACAAAACACTCACATCTATTACCAAAAAGAAGAAATTGCTCCCTCATCTTAAAAACCTATTATCATCTATTGACATCTGTCAGTTTGCAATTAAGTAAGTGAAAATACTATAAACAGAGTATAAGCAAGGCGCACAACAATATACAAAACGTAAAACGTATTTCATTAAATTTAATTGAAATTTATCCCCCAAAATCTTCACAGATACATTTATATCCATCTATCTATCCAGAAGCCCAAAATAAATACAAAACACAACCTCATCACAAAACACAAACTTAAACAAACATCAAAGCTTCTGCATAGCGTAAACCAAGGCGAGAACTCCCAAAGTTTTCGTTTACATTGAGAGATAAGGATTTCCTTTATATCGGTGTGTAAGTTAAAGTAAACTCGCCTGGCATATAGTCAACAACTATCTGTCAGTTGGAACTTATCTCATTTATCTGTCGCGTCAGATTCCGGATACCCTAATAAAATTTTCCCATCAAAGCTTTTGACTTTAATTAAGGTCGGAAAACAGAGTCCCACAAGAGGAGCAAAGTCTCGCCTGGTTTTTGCTCTTGAATACACACCATAGGCACTTTTCCTTGCATTTGTGTGGCAAGAACAGATCCTTTTGCATGGATATCCAATCCATGCTGTGATGTGAACTTGTCGAACCATGGGTTTGCTTCTTTTGGTATTCATCATCTGGTATCCTTTTAAACATTTTCAAACCCGGCTACAAAGCGATAAAATCATAAACTTTCTCATTTCAGGATCAATAGTCAGCTATAGTGAAGGGAGTGGAACCCAAACAGGCAGGCAGCATTTAGAGTCCTTCCATTTCCATCAGTATCGTTGCTGATGCTGCAGCAGCACAAGGGCACAGCAGCATCCCTTTAATCTATTTAATTAAATTAATTCGACGTTCCGCCTCGCCGCCCCATTTTGAGAAAATGCAAACACACTCGGTTGAGGGTTCTCCCCTGGAACCTTATTTCTGTAAATTAAACCTGTGAATGAGAGTCTGCGGGCTTTGGATAGTTTATGATGGCATTGAGACTGCTGCTGTGCTTCTCGCGGCATTCACGTTTTTTTTCAAGGACTCTCCGCGTGTATCATATCATTATGATTTCCCCAGATGCCACGATGGAGTGTATTTCGAAGTTGAAATTCTAGGACATTTTTTCTTGTTCCAGCATATGCCTTGTTTTGCGTTAGAACAACCGCGTCGCAGAGCAGTTGGGCTCAACACACTGCCGGCGGGGATGTCAAAGTGCGCCGAACGGAAATGTTTCTAATTAAAAAGTTTATTTTTTATTTGCACAAAACTTGTGTGAAGGACACGCCAGGCTGCTGGTGTTCTTAATGCCAGAAATGAATTGGATTCTAGGATGAAATTGTGGGTTTAAATTTTTTTTTTAATTTATCACCCATAGCTGGAGCTATGGTGGGCAGGACTTGAAGCTCCAAGAACTATTTCAATTAAGCAGACTTTGTTTAATTTGGTGATGAAGTGAGGGAAAATTAGGGTAAGACGGGCTTCGAGATAAATTAAGTTTTAGAAAAAACTGTGTTTTTTGTTTAAATAACTCCCTTTAATAATCTTCATTTATTTTTTCACATTTATCGTTTCACACTTTTGTTGCTCATTTTGCTGTTCGGCGAGTATACCCCTATACCCCTCTATTTGTTAAAATACAATGTTATAGTATTATGGTAATAAAATTATAATCTTTAAAAGGGGAGAAAAGGGCATAATTCAGAAAGTTGATACAAAAAAAAAAAAAAAAAAAAATCTGGTGATCAATAACCAGCTGAAATTTTTTTTTGTAAAATAGCTTTTGTCGAAAATTAATAATCTTGTATTAAATAAATAAAAAGAGTTTACTTAGCTATGGACACAAAAGTTTTTTTAAATATTCTAGAAAAAACTTAACAAACAAAAAAATATCTTTGTTGTCTATAACAATTATTATTTTGGAATTATATGTTCAAAGATAATTAAATAGAAAAATATGAAATTCTGTTTTCTTCGAAAACATACTTATTTCATAAAACTACATCAAAATTATTTATTACAAAAATATATTTTTTTTTCCCATTTATACCCAACTTAGCCCACTCTCCCCTTAATCTACAGCACTGGTTCAAAATACATAGCGATTAAATTTTTTAGATTGTTTTTGCGGCGAAAGCATTATTTCCATTCATTTTGCATCCAAAGATAAACTGAACTGTTTTGTACATAAAACACAATTTCATTGGTAAAAGTGAAAAGCTGAATGTTTTCTGAGGTTTGTTTTCAATCAAAATTTATTATAGCACACGCTAGGATGAAGTCAACAACCTGCATTGGCCATTATGGCGTGTGACATATTTTGTAATTATAATGACGACTGGCCATAGAGAACTGGCAAAATACGAGGGCGGCGGCCAGGCAGCGCCAGCGGTCCGTTTGTTGGATTTTGTTATTGATGAGTTTCCAGTTAAAATGATGCAACAATTTATGGTAATGAGGTCCTTTGATATTTGTGGTTTTATAAATAAAACACATTAACATAAAGAACATTTTAATGAGTTAATTTAGACCACGGGGTGTATCCACTTTGTCCTTTAAAATTGTTGTTGCTTGTTTCAAAAATAAATCTATAATTTTTAATGTTCCAAACAGATTTGAGGAGCAAACAGTCTCTAGGGAGTTGCGTTACTATCAGATTCTGTATGATGAAAGGTTGTTTTCACAAAAGGCTTTTAGTTCTTCATATCTCTTTATTTAAAATATGATATATTTTATATATTATATAATAAAAAAATAAACACAAAAATATGGACGTACATTTTGTTAATACTTTTTACAAGGAACTATTCTGCAAGTTCATTTGTGCAGAAAAAAATTGAGATAACCATCAAACATGTCAATACGATAATATTGAAATATATTTGAGTTACTGGCAAAATTCTGTCTGTCTGTCTGTCTGTACAGATGCATTTTCGACTGTGGATTAAACGGCAGGGCCAATCGTCTTCTTAAGGTTATTTTGACATTTTAACAGAAGAGGTTTTAGAATTTTTATAATTTATAATTAATAATTAAATAATATAATAAATAATTAATAATTAATAATAATAATAATTCACGGGAACGGCTGCAAGAATTTTTTGAATCAGTGTACTATTGTAGGTGTCAGTTATGTTTTGAAGAAAAAATAAATTGCACGACTGGATCGCACGTACTTGCTCATATGTGCAGTCACATCGTCGAATGAAATTTAAAAAATAAGTAAAACTTAGAAAAATAACACCATCTGAACTTAAAATAAAATGCACGACTGGGTCGCACGAACTTGTTCTTATGCTAGACAATTGCTTAGTGGCTACCTATGTATGTATTGTATATATTGAAATAAAAAAATATTTTTTTTCGCAAATTCTTTCAATTTTCTAATTAGTTAAGAGTTTTCTCGAAAAAAAAACTAAGTTTGCAATAAAATTTAGAAACAAAATGTTTATCGAGAAAAAAATATATTGAAAATCGTTCGACCAGTTTTTTTAAAAAGTCGTTTTTTGAAAAACTTTTCGAAAAATATTTAAATTTTTTTCTTACTATGTCATTATAAGGAAATCTGTAGTTTTTATCTGGGAAAATTATTTAAAAAAAATTCAATCAACCCGTTTTCAAAATATTTCGAAAACCAATTTTTGTTTTAGAAAATTTAAAAAAATCGAAAAAAAAGTTTTTGAAAGTTTTAAAATAAAATATTAATTAAATTATACATGACTTCCTGTGTGCAAAATTTAATTGAAATCGGGATAATGGTTTACGATAAAACAACATTTGATAAAAACCGGCTATAAAAATAAATAAAAAATAAATTTACTGGCGCGACAGCTCCTTAAGGAGCCAAGGCCTAGTGACTAATACTCTCCTGTGTGTGTGTTGTTAATATGCAAGAATGGAAGGGACCTACAGTTTACCGCCAAGTCCGAACGGCTACATGAGATGCACTTTTTAGAGACAAATTTTACTCTTGGAGGTTTTGTCAGTTCCTCGCAAGAGGCAGTACCCCGGAAAAAAATGTGGCTATGAGCTGGATTTGAACCCAGGCTTATTCGCTTAGCATTCCGACACACTAACCACTTTGCCACGGGGCACTACCGTACGGCTATAGAACATCGAAAAATGCATTCCAAATGAAAGATGAATTGTTGTAAAAAATAGCACCCTTGAAGTTTTATCAAAATTGTTAGAGAAACTTTTTGTTAAAGATTGTATGGCAGGTACCGTTATTTTTCGACCTAGAGCAAAAATGAAAAACAACCCCGAGATACTACCAAACAAATACTAAATATATTTGAAGTAAATCAGCCCATCCGTTTAGACTATAGAGGTGCGAAAAGAGAAACAGGCAGACGGACGGAATTTCCGGAATTTTCCCATTTTTTTCGACTTCTCTATCATCGTAATGTCATGTTTGATTGTAAGATTTTTTTTTGCACGAATCCATTACTTGCATTATAGTACCAATAATCGCAAGTAAAAAGTAACGAAAAAGCTGTGCACTTTAACTCAATTCGTAATAGAGGGATCTTCGCTATATAGAAGTTGTTATAACGATGTTTGACTGTATAAGGCAAGAATTAGGATTCGTGAATATACAAAAAATCGATATAACAATCAAACATGACATTAAGATCATAGAGAAGCGTACAAAGTTTGTGGCAAAATATTTCTGTCTGTCTTTCAGTCTGTCAGTCTATCCGACTATATGTACAACGAGCTGCAGTCTAAACGGCTTAAGCGGTTACCTTCAAATTTGGTATGTGTGAATCTTTTGGCATCCCTCAGAGGGGATTTTGAAATTTCACAACCAGAAACAATCAGACATGATATTACGATGATAGAGAAATATATTTGAGTTACTAGCAAAATTCTGTCTGTCTATCTGTCTGTCTGTCTTTGCGGATGTATATTAAACTACAACCTAAACGGTTTGGCCTTCAAATTTGAAACATAAGGTTATTTTGACATTCTACAAAGGACTTTTTCAAATTTAGTTTTTAAGCTCAAATATTAACGGTATCTGTCATATAACCGTTAAGTAAAAGCTTATTTTTCAAGAATTTTTATGAAAAAATATCTTTTGTAGTTGTAGGTTATGTGTTAGTGAAAAAAATTAAGATGTTTTTTTTCTTCGATTTTCTCGAAAACTGGTCATCCGATTTCAATCAAAATTGATATTCAGGAAGTTGGTGGTAGCCTAAGTAATTTTATTTTAAAATATTTTCGAAAACTTTTTTCCATTTTTAATAATTTTCTTAATTTTTTTTTCAAAAAATATATATTTTGAAAGGGAGTAGATGGATTTTTTTTAAATTTTGTTTTTAAATGTGAGTAATTTTTGTGTTTAAGTTTGCATTCTTGAAAATATTTTTTTAATTTTTAAAAAAAGTTGTTAAGTAAGAAATTTAAAAACCGTTCTTACAATTTTTTAAAAGAAAATTCAAACTTTTTCATATTTTCTAAGGAAATAAAATGGCTTTTAAATTTTTTCCGCTGATAAATTTTTTTTCGGACGAAAACATAACTCTTTAACCCTGAAAACAATATGCACTAAGAGGTTTTGAACATCCTGTAGGGGAGAGTGGGTACGAAGTCACATTTTTGATTTCTTGTACAATAATTTGAAAACTGCTCAAGTCCATGATGTAAAAAAGAAGAGCAAGTCAATTATTACAAACGTCCTTTAGGATGTATTGGTTGTAACACGGAGAAAGGACAATTGTAACACCATATAAATTAAAGTAAACAAAATATTAAAAAAATAAATAATAAAAATGAAAAAAAAAATATAAATACATGTGTATCTGTCTTTAATCATACATTGTGTCCATCAAATTCTACTTAATTTTAGGAACTTTTATGGTTAGGTAAACCAAATGTATCACAGAATTATCCAAAGTAGGTGAAACAAAACAATATAAAATACAAAGCTATCTAAGTAATAAATTAAAAAAAAAAAATTAAATTCAATACATATCAAATAAAATTTCATGTTACATGCGTAAACTCCTTGTTTGTTTACAATAAAAAATAAATTTAAAAAATCCTGTTAAGCGTATCGCTAAAAGGCTTATTCCATCGGAATAAGCACAAAGAAAACACTACACTAAGATTCCTTTATAGACAAAAATCATCAAACCAAAAATAATGCGTCTGCAGTTAAATTTAACATTTTCAACTGTATATGGCACTGTGATGATCGCTAAAACGTGTTTTTTTGTCGAGGCATTCAGCTGGTAATTACCTAGAATTCTGCATCATAAAATGAGCGCATACCAAATTAGTTTTTCGGAAAAATTGAATGTTACAACTGACCAAATGTCAATTTTGTACCCACTCTCCCCTACCTAAAATTATTTTATTTTGGACTTTTCCCATGGAACGCAATTTTAATTTGAAGTAAGACTATAGTTACACTGAAAAAAAAAAGTACAAATGTGTTCCTTTTAAAACTTTCAATTCCCATAGATTTGAAATTCGATTCGATTGGAAAGCCTTAAGTTCAAAGTGCATTACGATGTTCGAAATGGAAACCTAGTTACACATTAACACCCCATAAGACAGTCAGAGTAAATACATGAAACTATCCAGTTTCGTCCTTTAAATGTGTTTTGCTTTCATTAGCATTCCGTTTACTCACTACTCTAAACGGAAATGATTTTCGTGTTTGGAAAAGCTTCTTCTGTTGTTATTTGTATATCCATTTGGTTACTTATTTGCAATTCTTTTCAGTACAATGTCCATGTCCATGTCCAACCATACATTAGTGAACTATTAACCCATTTCGTACAATAATGGTTTCGTGTTTTTGCCAGACATGGAACCATAGACAAAACCAAAATGCATGATAAATTTCCTAATTGATGTATCTGATTCCCGGAGGCATTTTGAATCGGAATATTGAAAGTTGAAATATCAGATTATGATTTATAGATTTCAAGGAATAAAACTAAGGATCAAAAAGGAGTTTATATGAAAATACATATATGCAATCGGCATCTTTCATTTTATGATGCAGAAGGATATTTTTTTTAAGATAAGAGAAGGGATTATAAAAGGTGCATTAAAAAGATTTCACTTAGATTGATTTTAACTATCAATTCAGAAATCAACAACAATACAAGATTAGCCTAACGTTTTCAGTAATGTATAAGCTTGGACCATTTTAAAAACCTTCGCTTGTGATATGCACTGCACGCACATGCTGGGCATTAAGGATTTATGGTTTAAGATATTATTGTTGCATTTATTTCCAACTGAAGATTAATTCTAGAGAAGAAATCGACTCTAGACTGTACCAGTTGGTGGTTGGAACCACTAATTTGCTTTGAAGATGGTTAGAACTCAAAATTCCAGTTTGTAGATAGTTCAACGCAGTGTTGAAACAAGCCCTAAAAATGTCCACTTTATTTCGACGGGTTTATTATTTGAAGTTAAATGTTAAACAAATAACGATAAACAACAACATGGCATTCTGGAGCCAATACCATTTTCTTAAAAGTATCGGAGTTAAGAAGCAGCCTTCTAGGATTCTTGATTCATATAATAGAATGCTTTGGAGTATTCCGTTATCGGAAAGAAATAGAAAAGGTAATAGTTTCGTGTGCTTAATTAGTCTTATTTCTTTGAATTTGAGACTGGTCAGAATCAGAAGGTTGTATTCGGGTGGTCTGGTATCTCACACTTCAAGGGTTGGCCACATTCCCTAATTGTGGATACAATACGGTTAAAATTTTCCTCGGAAAGGTTTATGAAAATAGAGAATAGTCAATAAAGAATGCTATTATAGCCTTAACATAATAGCGCAACACGGGACATACAGTTTTATAACTGTTACTTTCGCGTAATAAACCCGTGAATATTGGCCTCTATATTAATATTATCAACTCTGCGGTGTTAGCCTCAAAATTTTGATCTCCCCAAAATAATGTAACTATTAGTTATACCATATCTTTATAGGTACTTAAGGGTAGATAGATTGATTTCATTCTAATTAAAAAATTAACAATAATCAAACATAATATTCGGAAAATAGAGAATAGAGAAAATTTATAAAAAATAAATAAATTGGAATTTAAATCTGAGCTCAAAGAACAACAGCAGCACGTCTCTAAAATCATTAAAGAAATTTTATTTTATTTATTTTTTGGCACAAGTTTCCCTTTATCAAAACCAATTTTAAGTTTATTAAAAGTACGTTAATATAACATTTGAATTTTCGGTTTCCTCGATTTTAGTTTATTGAATTAATACAAAATGTTGAATTTGAAACGAATTTTTTAAAAAATAAAACAAAGTATGAGCAAAAAAACTTAAATGTCGGAAATGTAGCAGGAATTGTTGGCCATTTGTAAGAAGTATAAGGAATTCCTCCTGGTCCTCGGTGCCAATGCTCTTCCAAAAGCTTGTAGTTCGCGTCTAATTCGAAGCTGCAAAATACATACTGTACTTACTTTTTGAGAACATTAATGATTTCATGGGACTTATTCTTTCACACTCTTACTGAATCCTGAAAGATCTTACGAAAATTTGTTGGTCCTCCTTTTGTTCTGAAGAGGTGTTTTTCTACGCACTAGCAAATCTACTAAGTAAGCTTTTCCATCTACTCTTTTGCTCAGAGGGCTTATTGCGAGGTAAAGACGTGATAAGGACTCCATCCGTCTTTGTCCCGTTTTTTATCCAAAAAATTAAAATCCTCCTCACCTTAAACTACCTCAATTAACTTTAATCCAAGATCATTGAAATACTCATAAATTATCACTTTATCACTTTGGAACCACACCTTGACAGGATTATCATATGTGGAATGTAAAATAGATATCATTTGGAATTGAATGTGTCCAAAACAAAATGATGTCTTCTATCGTTAAAGCTACTTTTCTCGAATGGCACTTGCACTATTAAAATCGTTTATTTTGAAATTATTAGTTATGCAACATCAACAACTTCCTGCGGAACAATCACATTTATGCGATATCGCAAAAATGGCACAAAATATTTGTGATTCATCCGACCATGTAAGAAATTCCTTTCGATGTATGATCTGACTACAAAACGTATATTATATCCATTCAATATAAAAGTTCAACTCCCATATCTTGGCGCGTTTTCCTTCAACTAACCTGAGTCTTTTAAATGGTGTTCATTATAAGAACTTCTAGACACTCGAACTTCGACATCTCTTTCTTTTCTAAAACAATTTCTACGGTAAATGCTCTGGAGTAGTGGGTAACGCGTACCCCTGTGCCTACACAAGGACTTCCGTCGAGGTAAAACTATTTTCCTGACATAAACAAAAAATTTGAATCGCACATTGAGAAAGTGCCATTGTTGGAACTACCTTCAGACGACTGATAAAGGAAAAAATAAACGCAAGTAATTTTCTTTAACTTCATTTTTGTTGCCAATTCAACATAAGAACCCATCGTTAATAGAAAAAGTTATGAAATTGAACTTTTTACTGTGTGATTCTTTTGGCAATTGCTCGAGAAGAAATTTAAATTTTAGTTTTAGGGATAAAATGACGGTACCTGCAATAAAACTGTTAAGGAAAACCTTAATTTTCTCGAAAACCGCTCCAACGATTCTGATGAAATTTTTATTTTTCATTTAGTGGAAGCCAAATTTACTGGAAAAGTTTATTAACGGTACCTTTCATATATCGGTTTTCTCAAATTTCAGCTTTTTCGGTAACGGCTCATTGGATTTCTATAAAATTTAATATTTGATAAGATCTTATTTCTTATTAATAATGCATACCAAATTTTTGAATGTTTTTTTTTATTTATTTATAATTATTTTTTGACTTTTATTATTTTTTAAATTAAATATTTTCAAAACTAATCAAAAAACATATTTTTAATTTTATAATCAGCTGTATATAAATAAACTCTAAAAACTGCATACCAAAATCTCAAAATAAAAAAGATTCAAAAACCTAAAAATAAAAACAGGATTTCATCAAAATCCGTCCTAAAATTTTCGAAATACTTTTTCCATGAATTCTTTGTTATTTAAGACGTGGTATGGGGTCCTTAATTTTTACTAAAAACCGTTAACGGTTGGCTTTTCTTTAAAGGATTTGTACCAGATATCGTTTATTAGTCCATTAAAAATATTGTCCTGTAGTTATAAGAAACATGCTTAAATTAAGCTGAATTAAATTAAACTAAAATTTAATTAAAAAAATTAAACAAAACTTAATTTAAAAAAAGCATTTTAACATAATTCCTTTAAAAAAACCTGCTTTATTCTCTCCCGCACTTGATTGAACTTCCAGCTATAAAATATACAATTGATATCATCCAAAATGTCCGTTTAATTAATTGCTCTCGAATTAATCAAGTACCTTGTATTGGCATCCGCCGGCTTAATGGCCGTTAGCCACCTTATACCAAGACAATCAAATGTCCATCAAATATGTCGCTCGATTTAAATGTCACAAAAGCAATCGGCGGCGTAATAAATAAAAGCCCAATGCATCGCAAATACCTATCCGCCATTATTTCCATTAAGAGCGCATTCATCAATATTATCTAAGCCCTTGTCTAAAAAGGTAAATAAAGAGTCGCCCTAAGAGGACGAACCAGCCCTTGTGTACCATGGAATAGGATGTATGTTGTGTAAAGTGGAATTACATGTGAATGCAAAATGTCAACCCTTTTATAGGACATATCGATATACCAAAAACAGACACACACACGTGCTCTGAAGGACTTTTCAACTTTTCCATTGATATATTGGACATAAAAGGTGTACACCAGAGATGAACTAAATCAAAATGTCCTAGCACTCTCCAAAAATCCTCATCCAAATAAAAAGCAAGAATTGTCAAAAAAAAATCCTTCTAACCAACCTGAAGTGGGAAATGGCTTCAAAGTGAGTTTGAGGGGACTGGTGGTGTGCTTTCCATCAGACCCATTATACTCCCGCATCTATCTATTCAACCAATTTGCACACACTCAATTCAGGACTCAGCAGTCACCACCACTGCCATAACCACTCTGACCGCTCTGTCACCAACAAAAGAGAGACGCAGATACCAAATGACGAAATTTCAATTTAGCCCAACCAGAGTTGTCACGAACAGAAGATTTGTTCGAACTGGACTCGAGCAAAAACAGGGTCCACAGCCCACAGACCCACCACTATTGCAGGACGACTTCAGCCCAGGTTTTCTGCTCATCGAAAACACTGCTGCTATATGTATGGCCACTGCGATAGCTTATCGTTCATCAAAATGTCAGTAAGTACCTATCGGGTCATTGTTGGAACATTGGGACACATCCCGTATATTTCGTATACGTAAGGTAATAGTCAAACGCAAAGGACGACACATTGTCATATACGCAGAGAGTTATTGTTCGGGAGAGGACACTGGCCCTTCGGTTGGTTTGGACCAGGACAAGAACTACTCCCTGTTTTGCGTGCTGTCCATTCAATTGAATGTATAAAAGATAGCCGGGTGCTGGCTGCTGGGTGCTGATGATTGTACGAGGTAATCCTGATTCCATTTAATGCGATCTCTATATTGTGTATATGGTGTAACGCGCCGTTGGGCAAGTCGATGGAGATGCTGATGATGGTGGTTTTGGTGTCCGTATACTGCAATAACACTCACTATGGCTAAGTGAATATTTAGCACCACCCTTCTAATTAGGATTTTTATCAATCGTTAAAATAACCGTCCATATTACCAAAGCTGGCGTATTACAGCCATCAGTTGTGTCCTGGGGAAGTGGTGTTGGAGGCACAGAATAGTGGTATTTAATTTAGCTAGATAGTGGCTTGAGCATATAGCAGTGCTGTATTTATAAGGAAAGGCGACATTTGTTGTAAGCATCTAAGACGGGTGTTTACTGGAATTAATTAAATAACAACATGGTTCCTTCCGGGCAAGTGTGTCCTCATTAAGATATTGATGCAAATTGTCATTTCTTAGAAGGGGAACCCTTCGAGGCATGTCCTTGTGTTTCATATGTTTATCTTAATCTTACACAGAACTGTAACTTTAAGCTTGCCTCATTGTTGTATAACTTAACTTAATAGCGGATGTATTTCCTGAGACATCCACACAATGAAATACTGGTGGTCAATGAGTTTATCTTGACATTAATGTTAGCAGCAGATCTATATTTTCCTTCGCTCAAAGTGTGATAGATAAGTTTGCTTGTAGAATATTGGAATATGGAAGTTTCGCATTATGTTTCGGAAAATGCATTGCACTAAATTCATACTTACCGTTTCCAATCTGTTTGAAGCTCCCGATTCCAAGTTTATTATAGGCGGTGAACTTAATTCAAACATAAATTTTAGGGATCAAGATGCATACCAACCAGAGGAAGATAACTTTTTAAACCTTGCATGGATTCCACTGCTGATTTTTTATCGACCGGAAAACCAACGTATCGACGAGACGTGGCCAAAACGCCAGATCTACTTGACTTTTTATCTGCTTTAAATGTAAGCTATACCAAGATCGAGGAAAGCTATGATCTTCCTACTGAGTGAACAGCAGTCATGTTGACCGTAAGCGGAAGCCCCTCTTATGAAGGAAAATGAGTCATATTTAATAAAGAACAACACGAATTGGGAAAGGTTTCGTGCAGATAGCAACAAGGCTATTATACTTAAAGTCTCATAGCAAACTATGTTTGAATCAGAAGAAGAAATCGATAGATTTAATAAAGTCGTCCAAGACTCTCGCTGCCTGAAAAAATATTCAGCAAAATGTTTCTTTTGAAATTAAAGAACTCTTACTTGAAAAAAGAAAAGCAAGTAAGAAATGGCTTAAAAAAAAGTGTCCAAACCACAATACTTAACGGTTTTTAGTTAAAATTCAGTACACCATCACACGTCTTGTAAAATAACAATTTAAAAAAATAGTATTTCGAAAATTGAAGGACGGATTTTGATAAAATCCAGTTTTTTTTATTTTTAGTTTTTTTTAATTTTTATGAAAATCGTTGGACCGATTTTCGAGAAAAATAAGCTTTTCCTAAACTGTCATATGGCAGGTACCATTATTTTTAGGCCTAAAAATAAAATTTCAATTTCCCCACTGGAATACCAAAATAATTACACATACCAAATTTGAAGATGATCGCTTAAGCCGTTTAGGCTGCAGCTCGTTATATATACTGACAGACAAACAGACAGACAGACAGGAAGACATTTTTTGCCACTACCTAACCTTTTTAGACTTCTTTATGATTTAGGCTATTTGAATTTCCCACTGTCGTTTTGTTCAACAATTCTTATTTATGGACCGATTTTCACGGGGCTTTCACAGACATGTAGCTGATGTTCCAGAGGGATTAAGTTAGGCTATTTAAAATACCCACAAGTGTATCACTGGAGTGTTATTATTATTTTTTTTTTGAAAAATCTTATTTATGGATCGATTTTGACGGAACTTTTATTACACTCATTCTTTTAGAACCATAATTTTTGGCCAAAATTCCGATACAAATACATTTCTTAGTTTCTTAATATATCCGCAGTAAGCTAAAGCTCTGTATTCTTTGTTTATAGCTTGAAATTTTTGTCAAAAATTTTCAACGATAAAGATAACTTGACCTTCCAAAACTGCGCTTTCTGAGAAATTTTCAAAAGCGTTTAGGAGAACATCATCGAAATCCAATCTTCTTCTAATGTCTTGCAGAAATGTTATATTTATAAAACATGTGCGCATATCCTACGAAGTTCTGTATATCTTTGGGCTATGGGTATGTTCGCAACTCTGATCTGCACCAATTTGAACAAACAATGGATAATGCTAAAAGAGACAAAGAAAAGGCAGATATGTTCGCTGAACCCCTCGAGGAAACTTTCAAACCTTTTGACGAGGAGTTGGTGAATTAACCCGGTGATACTCATTGGAACTTTGAATACATCCGAGATAGAAATATCACATTTTCGAAGCTATAAGAAAGCAAAAAAAAAAACAAAAAAAGGTCCCGATTGATAAAATAAATTGAGCACGCATTCTTAAAGAGTTACTGAGAAATGCAATTATTAGAAACTGCGGGCGGGTGGCAGTGGTGCAGTAGATAAGATGTTTCCTTGTTAAGCGAGAGATCTTAAAGTCGACTCTCAGCTTAGGAAGTTAGTGAACTGTTATATTAATAGGCCACTAGCGAATTCAGCCTAGGAGGAAACGAATTAGAACATTTGGGTAATAGCTAGAGAGTTGATGGACATATACTTATAAGTCGATCACATCTTTTATAAGGTAAAGAAGATGGGAGATGTGGTAACTAAATGTTCCCTTGACAAAAAAAAAAAAAAATATCCAAAATGAAAAGAGCTCAATTCTTCCCATACATTTCGAGTTTTTAAAGTCACCACTAATTCTTGCATGTGTTATGGCACCCAGGGTTTTGGTCATATATACTGTGAGGAATTTAGAGGATATCTCCGTTGGTTGGCTCTTCCCACTGGTCAATGTTTATTCGCTTTTCGAAGATCTTTTAATTTATAATGACTAACTAAAATCTCTATCCTACGACGTCTGTTGCGGTGCAACTTATCAGGTTCTTGAAGTTTCCTAAGATGAAGAGGTATGTGAATGCTTTACATTTGGAACAGCTCGAGTCGGTTAGCCCAGTTTGGTGACTTATCTTTGGCAGTTGTATAAAAAAGAATACAAAACTAAACATTTCAGCAAGTCCTATGTATATTCAAAAATAAAATTTGCTAGAAAATTCGACGAATTCAAATTATTAATTTGTATCTTAATCATTCAAAATGCAAAACACCATTCTTTGAAATAATTTAATGACTTGTCCACGGATTTGAAAAATAGACATAATTTTGGATCGTCATCATCATCAACTCCGTAACAACCGGGATCCAGTCAGGGCCTTTTTCAACAACTTCTTCTACACATCCCAATAATTGCTATCCGACGCCATCCAATTGTGAACCCCAAAGCTTCAGGCGTCCTGGTCTACGTTATCCTTTTAACTTAAGCTAGGTCTACGACGTTGTCTTTTACCATTAAAAGAATTGCAAAAGCTGGTTCCTCTTCCCTCATGCGAGCTAGGTGCCTAGCCCATCGAATCTACCAAGCTTTATATTTTTTACAACATCTGCTTCGATGCAGATATCATACAATATTCATATGATTGGATCTTTTCCGGAATCGTCCTCCCTCGCACACGATGCCAACAATAAGAGATCAGAGTCACCCAAGTCTCGGATCTTTATGTAAGTACTGGTAAGACTCTAGTCTTGTACAGCAGCATCTTGGTTTTTATGGTAGGTTCTGTTGGATTTTAGCAGCCACCCGCGTATTTCTTCCTGCATATTATTATCGGCTGCTACTTTTAACCCAAGGTAGTTAAATGACTGCACTACTACAAATTCATTCTCCTGATAGTCTTGGATCGAATTTAAATATTCTTCTGTATCATGATAATGTCATGTTTAATTGCAATCTTCATTTAGTACCGGTAATCGCAAGTAAAAAGCATTCAATTCAAAAGAATTTGAAACATTTAATTTGTGAACGTTCTCAATAATCCTTTTTTGTGCTGTTCTGTATTATTTGTAAACCAAAATTAAACTTTCCTCTGCATGAGTTAGCTCATACAAAAGCAATATGTATCTTCAGCGTATGTCTTCTGAAAATATTGTGTTTTTCCTTCAAAATTTCAAAGACCTTCAGTTGTATCTCCTTTGATGTAAGCTCTGGAATCAAGATAAAGTACAAGCTTCTACACACAGGCGTTCATGTAACATCGTTATTATGTATTTGTCTTCCACCCATGCCCAATGTTTATTCTACCAAACCTCAATAACCCAACAACCTCACGAAAAACCTTCAAGCCCATCAATCAAGACCAACTTACTTATCTCTTTTTGAAAGAAACTTTTTTGAAGGATGAACACAGATTCCACAAAAAAAAAAGAAGAAAAACACGAAATTTGAAGAAAAACAAATTCCCAAATAAATAGAGTGCTCTTGAAAATCACATTTCCTTGCATGCCATTACAATCAACACAAAATCAAACTCCACTTGAAGTCGTAGCTCAACAATTTGACCAAAGTGAAAAGCCAGGATATCCAAATTCACTCTTAACACTCCGAACCAAAAATAATATAACACCGGCATGGCATGCCACCTCACCTACCTCCTACCATAACTGTACATAGTTTTTCATATAACAAAGGTAATTCCCCCCGCATGAACAAGCAATTTTATCCTAAACGTAAACAAAACTTTCGAAGGAGATTTCCCCGTAAAGTTGTATCCTTTCTCTCGCATTCAGCTTTTCTTTTCCGAATGGAAAATTTTCAATTGTTGCAAGTGCAAAGTTTTTTTCCGCTCGGAAGAACATTTAACCCCACTGTGTACGTTGAGCTTTATTGTGGGTGGAGGGAAAACATTTTAAAAGGATTTAGGCTTTGAGCGAGAATTTCTGGAAGTGGAGTCGGTGCATATAGATTGTACATATAAAGGGACACACCTACCCTACATCAAATTATGCAAACCCAAGTTGGGCAAACAAATTACATATTTTGCGCGTTGTTCCGCCCTCGGGGGAGAAGTTAATTTTAAATCGCAGTGCCTAAGCGCAAAGAATAATTTTATCAACTAATGAATCCTTAATGAATCGCCGCTACCGTCCTGGTCTCTATTATCACCCCAAACCCCAAAAGAATCTGAAAAATACAAACAAAAGATACAAAAATGTATTTCATTTGGATCAGGATACGTTGGCTAACTTGAAGTCCTTTCATGTTACTCGTATGTGTGAGTCCAAAATAATTAAATCATTCCATGTTTGTCCGGGAATTGCTTTAAAGGATTCAACATGCATACACATAAACATTTTATACATAATTAACTGCCTGATTCGAAGGAATGTGTGTTCCAGTTTATCGTACGGCTAATTCAACAATTAATTATTTCGTCTTATATCAAAAAATTTGAATGTGTACTGGGAAATGTGTAATATTTTTTTCTGATAACTTCCGGACATGAAATGGCATACACACATATATATACAGGTAGGAAGGAATATATTATAAACTGATGAATGATGAGATTTGAATAATTTAATATGAGGTATTCACTTTTGGAGTTTACGAGCTTGTGTTCAGATTATGTTAATATGAAATGTGAAAAGCCTCATAATGGAGGAAATTTAATACTGTTGGTATTGCATTTGTTAAAACGATTTTTTCCTTTCACTTGTACAACACACTGTTCATTGAAGCATCTCAGAGGTAAATGGGAATAGAAAACTCTTTTTATATAAATGGTATGGCAGTGGACGTTCTACCAATCCGTCAAAAACCTGTCGCAATATACACCACGATCACCGATTCAAAACGCATTTTGTAGCGATGCAATGGGAAGTGTATTTTAGTCAATGTAGGATTGGGAAGTGACGACCGACAAAACTGGTGACAAACACAGACGAATAAACAACGAATAGTGTAAGGAGGAAACAAAGTATTTCTTCCATGAACCAGTTCTACAGTTCACATTTTTGCATTATATAATGAGTCTTCATTCTTCAAACTGAATTCAAGTAGATCGGTCGTTAGCAACATAATACTGTAGCTAAATTAATTTGCATAGAAATAAATCAAGAGGAAGACCTCATGCTGCAGCCATGAAGAATTGAGGAAATACAAAATGATTAATCGGTTCAAAAATAACTAGATCTGGGTAACCGATGGCATACCTGCCGTCGGTACACGTAGGTATGGTAACATGAAGAAATGAAACAAGTCCAGCGTAAAAGCATCATATGTGACGTGCTTAGAAAGGAGATTCACAATATGGAGGAATTATAGAATTTTAACAGTGTGGAGTACATCCTATAAGAAATAATCCTATTGCATGCTAGATTGGATAGCTCCATACGCGAAATCCATAATCGGCATTTATTAATGTGGTTTCTTACCAGGCAAATCAACATTTGATCAGATCTTTACGCTTAGGCAGGTGATGGAAAATAGCCTGGAATTTAAAATTCCAACATAACATCTTTTTATAGACTTTAAAGCCGCCTGCGATAGCATAGCCAGGGAAGAATTCTATAAGACCATGAAAGAACTTCGGCATTCTGAATTTATAAGACCTAGTCTACGGCTATGTAGGCTGACCAACATTATAAGCCAAATAAAAGTAGCCGGTTTGCCGTCCAGGCCAATCAACATATTTAATGGACTCCGACAAGGAGATGGCTTGGTTGGTTTGGACCCTTTTCAAACTGGCGTTGGAGAAAACAATCCGGGGCTCTGGCAAGTCAACGAGAGTGACTATCGTCACCAAATCCAGCCAGATATTTGCTTACGCTGATGACATCGGAATTATCGGCAGAAGCCAACAAACTGTACAAGACATCTTCATCAAACGGCACATGACATGGGGCTGCATATAAAAAAAAAAACAAGAATGTACTTTTCTACATGGCGGATTTTTCTGCGAGAAATGTTGGTCAAACTATCAGTGTAGTGGAGCATGAATTTGAAGTAGTGCAGTTCTTTAACTACCGTCCGTAAAAAGAAGCAGCCGATAATAATTAGGAGAAAGAAATACGTGGGTGGCTACTAAAGTAAAACAAAACTCACTATAGTCATGTCAAAGGTCTATATATCCAAAAACTTTACAATACAAACTAAGCTGCTGCTGTACATAGCTATAGTCTTCCCGGTACTTACATACGGATCCCAGATCCGGGTGCTTAATAAAAGGCACTCTAATCTCTTAACCGCGTTCAAGAGGGAAGTCTTACGAAGAATTGTTGGCGCGTGTGAAGGAAGACAATTCCGGTCTTCCGGAAAAGCTATAATCATGAATTGTTTGAAATCTACCTAGAAGCAGATTTTGTGGCTTGGCCCCTAGCTCGTAGGAGCATAGAGGAAGCAGCACGGAAATTTTGTGCGGTTCTTTTTATGGTAAAAGGCTACGTTGATGAATTTGGCTATATTGGAAGGATGGCCTAGACTAGGATGCTCGAAGCTTTAGGGTTGAAAACATGAACAGCAAATTCGGCAAACTCAACGCTGCCAGCAGGTATTCGAGAGCGTAAATTATTTGTGTGGATCAATCTTCTTTCACACTCGTTCAGTCTCAAGATTCGTGAAATATAGCAATACACATAAATCTGCTGGCCCGTATAGTATCCTCGCTATTGTTCTGAAGAGGTGTTCTTCAACGCTGGTTAAACTTTTGCGTAAGATTTTTCATCAATTCCATTCTTCTGGTATCTTTCCGAGTGGATGGAAAACAATCGTTCAATTGCACAAACGTGCTTTCTTTCTAAGGCCATGGAAATGCTGATTAATTTTAAGCTTAAGAAATATCTTGGAGAACGAAATTTTCTTAACGACCACAATTACAGCTTTCGTAATCTCACCAAAAAGTGGACTCTATGAATCTATTCTCCCTAGTAATTACCTTTCGAACCGCTCAATACAAGTTGTGTTGGATGGATTCATGTCTGATATTCAAAACATAAATGCTGGTGTGCCCCAGGGCTTTGTTTTGTGTCCGACCCTTTTCCTTATATAATTATCAACGACTTATTATCTGAAACAACTAATCAAATAAATTGTTTTGCTGACGACAGTACTCTCAGATTTTTATATTAATTTCAAGATTTACCTTTATGTTTTTCGAATGTGGAACTGCAACGGCAGCGTATGATAAGTTCATAAATTCTTATCTTGACAACATTGTACAATGGGGAATAAATATTTGAATAAAATAGCTTCAAAAACTCAAAGTTGTCTTTTGTCGTTAAAGCGATACATAACTCGAATATTCAATGGCAATATCCATGAGTGGCACTTGCATCGAAGAAACCGAACACCTCAAAGTTCTCAGTATGTGCATTACAGACTGTATCGTATGGAGCTATGCGAGTGAAGGAAAGACTATACCAAAAGAAGACCAGCGATACACCGTCTCTAACTTATGCACTTATCTTGTATTATTATATCTTCTAGCCAGTGATATTACAGTCAGTGTGACCTTACCGAAAGGTTTGTTCCAATCAGTCGTTTTATTTAGGTCGGATGTATATTTTTTTACAGGCAGCATTAGAGCCGAAACACAGACTACCTTCTTTGGAAAGAGCACATATTTGACGTCGCCAAGAATGCTGGGAGGTGTTAAGGTTTCCTTTTGAAGATCCGCGCCAACTATCTACAAAGCATATATTATATTTGATCAAAACTTGAGTATAATAGCCAGACATATATTGGACAGGTGCTCCTTAAGGTGTGTCCACAACAAAAAAACATTTGTTTAAAAACATTTCTGAAATGGTTAAATGTTTGTTTCCCATTTTATGTATCCACTTTTGTACCTTAAGGTGGATTGTAAATAAATTGCACGACTGGATCGCACGTACTTGCTCATATATGCAGTAAAATACAATTTAAGAACATTAAAGTGGACATCAAAGCATTTATTCGATTTATCGACTTTTGATTGCACGAATGCATAACTTGCGTTATACTATCTATAATCGCAATTAAAAATCAGTGTACTATTGTAGGTGTGGATTATGTGTTGTTGAAAAGTGTAATAAAAAAGTTTGCTTTCGTTAGACTAGTGGTTAGGGCTCAAGCAAGTAATATAAAACAAAATCATAACGTTTTTTGGAATAAAAGTTGTCATCTTATTTCTTTTGCTGTTTTCTATTTTATGAATTTTTTCATTTCAAAATCGTTTGACCAGTTTTTTCAAAAAAATTTTTTTTTTTTTGAAAAACTTTTCGTAAACATATTTTAAATTTTTTTTTGAGTATGTCAATTTAAAGAAATCTGTAGTTTATACTAGGAGAGGAGAACAAATTTAAATAATCCATAGATTCGTTTTCAAAATATTCAAAAAACAAAATAAGTTTTTTTTAAAAAATATTAAAAATTAAAAAAAATTTCTTTGAAAATTTTAATAAGCAACATTATTTAAATCATAAAACACTACATATTTTGCAAATTTCATCAAAATCCGTCAATTAGTTAACGAGTAAGTCTGATAGTCCCTATAAATCGCAAGTAAAAAGGAGCAATCATAGCGTCGCGTTTTGTCATCATGAAGAAAATACAAACAAATAAAAACAAAAAACCTGTCAACTAGACTAAAATGCTTAAAAAATAAAGAAAGATTTCCGTTCGGAAAGGGAAACAAAGAGAAATTTCATAAACAAATCAGATTTTTTTTCAAAAGAAAGAAACATTAATTGTTCCCTGAAATGTCTAAAAACACTGTTTCTTTGGTGTGGATAACCTTTATAATCCACTTGAATTTTCTATAGAAATCAATAAAGAGCTTTGAAAATGAGAGGCGACCAAACAATAACAGAAACACTAACATCTCTTGAGCACAAAGGTAATGTTTCTTGCCTTTCGTTATTCCGTCGTTTTTTCTATAAACAATACTCTAGCGAAATAGCCAGTTCCACTCCTCATCTGAAATGATTCAACGCATTGTTTGGAATGCTTATCAGTTTATTTTCGAAAAATGGCGTCACACAGAAATAGGAATGTTTGGAAGAACCTAAAGTTCATACAAACCAATTATAATGATTATTTAAATAATAATAATGAATTAATAAATTATAATTAATTAATTACATTTTTAATGGAATTTAATATTAATGGTTATTCACACGAGTTTTTTGCTTTGAATGTGTTGTGCAAAACACAGTGGCATCGTCAAAAATAGAAAGGCGTCGTTTATTGTTTGATGAATGCAATTAATCAACAACAATTATTGGGGAAGGAAAGGAAAGTAAAAATACGACTTAATTTTTTTTTCAGCTTAGAATGTTTTTTTTTCATGTGAGGTTTTTAGAAAGAAGCTCCCATTAAGAAATGACGATTCGGACATGACGCAAGCTCGTGGGGGCAACTTGAAAAAAATCTCCATTTTGAAATAAGTACTCGAACGCATATGAAATGTGATCAGCTATACTGTGACGGTGTCATAGTAACGGAGTTTGGTTTGGGATGGAATGAGAAAGTAAGAGATAGAGAAAAAGTGATAGGGAAAAGGAAAGAGAGGCGCAGTGATAAATACAGTCTTCACCCCTTCACTACAGCTGCACACCCTAAACTTATTTGATGATTTTTGCTACTTCGGGTTGTGCAAAACGGCAGATTATATATATTTTCACCTATTCCTGAGCTATTTCTTTTAAAATAAAAAAATCGAGAATGTCACGGTGAATATTATTTATTTTTTGCAAATTTGTGACCCTCCCACTACTTTCTGTCACGATCAAATCGTCAGATTATTGAAATGCACACTTTTTAGCATGTAATTATACCACCTTACCTTAATCTTACGCGCTCGAGTATTTTTAATGATAATTTTTTTTTTTACTAATCTTAGCTTTGTGCTGTGGCGCCACCGTCCTGTTGAAACCAGATGTCGGTGTGCATTTCATCCAATGCAGGCCAAAAGAAGTTGGTAATCATTGACCTATAACGCTAGCCGTTGACGGTGATGACCTGGCCAACATCGTTCTCAAAAAAATATGGACCCATGACGCCGCCAGCCCAAAATCCACACCAAACCAATGACTTTATCGGGATGGATTGAGCTCTTAGAGGTATCGTCCTAAAATCGACAATTTTTTGTTGATATTGTACCCATTCATCCAGAAATGTGTAGGACGACTATGGCGAACGTACAATAGGCGAAGGGCGCGAAACGTTGCCCATTTAGATAAAACAATTTTATCATTAGCACGTGTTTTTAAATACTATATCCATCCATGGTGATTTAGAAAAACAGAATGAATTAACGACAGCCAATTTGACAGATGAAGCTTCAACAAGATGGCCGCTATCAACTGTCAAAGTTCGAAAGTCCTATTGGAAGACCTTTAATTGAGCTTATTCCTAGATCCATTGTTAACGATTAGTAAGTTAAAGCGGGGTTCACATGGGTCAATACAGAGGCCAAGACAATGAGACAAGACAATAATTGTTCCATGTGAACAATTGTTTCTAGAACAAGACAATTGTCATTATATTGTCTTTCGAGCTAGCCTGCCGAGCTATATCTGTGAACACTGCTTAACTAAGGTGTGTTTTCAAAGTCCTCGAAAACCAATACTATTTCGCTAAAAACCTTCCTAGATATGTATAAAATAAATAATACCTAATTAATTTGTCTAACAAACTTTTCGAAGCATTTTATTCGAATTCTCTCAATTAATGAAAACAAATATAAATAATGTACCATCCTCTCCAACCATCATCCTTTTTTCAAATGAATTTTCCAAGAATGTTTCTGTCAAGTGCTTGTTCAATGACACACCCCCATCCAAGTACCTTGCAATATTGCGAAATGCCGTTAAAAAAAACTCCATATCTCAATCAATTCCAAGAGGCAACCCTCAACACAACGCCACTGACGCAACGCTCACACTGCTGGTTGCACAACAGAAACTTTTGAACTTTTCATCACAGCAATTAATTGGTAAGAGTCTGAAAAGTAGACAAATTAGGCAAACATTGACGAGATATTTTCGCATCTCTGCAACATCCACTTTTGGGAGTTGAAAAGGGAAAAATAAAGCAGAAACTATGAAGAGGATGATTTACTCATCACTCCCCGGCATATATGTGCATTCCATTTACACTTTGGGGGGAAAGCGAACGTCCCTGACGCCAACGCGACTCGCGATGCTGGATGCTAACGACAATTCCATGTCGTGTTCCATGCACTCGCATGTTAGCTGGTGTTAAACACTCCACCTGCATCATCAACTATCTTTGAGTGCAAAACAAGAGGAATCCTTTCCATTTTGTGACAGCATAGCAAGCAAGGATGTTGACGTGATGCTGATGATGACTAGGTATAATGCAGTCCATAACCTTGTACAAGTTATCTCCATACACGAAAGGAGCTTTTTTCTTCGCTGAATCCATTTTTTTGCACCGTTTTGTCAGTCTTAAAGATCCTTTTGTTTTTCAATTTATTTTCGAAAGTGTTTTCCCACTTGACAGAAGCAGTCGGGAAAATGTCCTTTCACGATGGATTGCAAAAAAAAAAAGATTTTCGAAACTCCATCCTTTTTAAATGCCTTGTATAAGAAAAAAACAAAAAAAAGAGGAGCGAGCCGAGAAACTCCTGCAGTTTTGCGGATTGTCTTTGGTTGGCTGCCAATGTGGATTGGATGTGTCTGGGCCTATGCCAGAGCAGGGCTCATTTCGTCCTGTGTGCATTCATAACCAGGATTTGGATGTATCGTAGTGGAATTTAATATTTATGAAATGCAAATACAAAGAATAAGGTTGGCGACGCATGAAAAATGCCAAGCAAGTTGGAATTTATTCATCTTTTTTCTGTCCGTCCATCTTCCATCTCAGTTTCTTATTTGTGTACCTAGTTGCTTTTTATAACATTTTTTTCTGCTCCTTCAATTTTATGATAACGAGAAGAAGAAAAATATTTTTATATACTAGACGTTATGATATAAATATTTCTGGTCTTAACGAAGTTTTTTTCCCTGTGCCGTCATCCATCTGTATTATGTCAGACTGCAGACTGTCGCTGATTCCCTAACCAAATCCTGGGATGACAAATAAAATTCACATTTTTTTTTGTTATTTTTGTGAAGTTGTCGTATTATCCTACTTTAAATTTTTGATCCTGATGAATAGAAAATGTTGCCATGCAATAAGTTTCTTTGATTTTCCTCTTTGGTTATGTGTCCTGGAATCGTCCGTTTTATGTAATGATGCTATTTAGTAAGAGGAGGACCTTTTTGTGGGTCATCCAATTTTTTTTGTTAGTTCGGGACAATGGAAGAGTCCAGGGTGTAGATATCCATTGCAAATGTTGGCAAAAAAAAAAAAATTAAGAGGCCAACATCATCGTAGTGGGTGATGAGAGTTGGGTTTTGTGTGCATTTCGTAGATACGTGATGCAGTCCATTTAATGGGTGTGCGGTAACGAGGTCAATGAAAGTGCTTGGCAAAATGTTATAAATAAAAGATGGTCTTTGGGTTTTTTTTTTCTCCAGAAGCAAGGAGTTCTATTTGATGGTGTGTTCTTTTGTATGGTTTACAAAAAAAAAATCAGTTTGGGGTTTTTATAGCGCGGCAGACATGACGCTTTAAAAATAACTCGATTTGGGTTGGACAGTGTTTTAGAGAACACTCACTGAGATAATTAAGATTTATGGAAATAGCCCAGGAGATTGTTAGCAGAGAAGGTAAACGAGAAAATGTCGGTTTTATGGGGTTAAGGACTTGAAGCTTATAAAATGAAATGTTTTTTGCTGGAAAATATGATTCGGGATATAACAAAGCATTAACAAAAGAGTGGAGAGTTAAGATTTATTTCTTTTGGCATTGCGGTAAGTTGAGGCATTAAAATCATTTTTAATAGTTCATTATGGTCTAGGTAATGGCTCATGATTCATGAGCATAGAGAACTAGGGCCGGAACTCTTAAAACGAGTTCGCCAGTTTCGGTTGGTGCCTATTTGAAAGATTTGGCAGTCGATCAACGTTAACGCCATGGTCGGGTTAGATATATGTAAGGCAGACTTAAGCCTTAGAGAGCTATAGAAAAGAACCTGCCGTATCACAAAAAAAAAATTAGTACCCTGAAAGTTTAATCAAAATCGTTAGAGCCGTTTTCGAGAAATCAAACTTTTTGTAAAAATTGTATGGCAGGTACCGTTATTTTTCAACTCAGAGAAAAAATGAAAAACATCCCCCGAGATACTACCTAATAAATACTAAATACCAAGTTTGAAGCAAATCGGGTCAGCCGTTTAAGCCTCAGAGGCGCGAACAGACAGACAGACAGACGGACGGAATTTCCGGACCCACTTTTTTCAACTTCTCTATTATCGTAATGTCATGTTTGATTGTTTTTTTTTTGCAGGAATACATAACTTGCATTATAGTACCTGTTCGCAAGTAAAAATGATAAAAACATTTGTGTACGTATTTTTATTTTTTATTTTATTCATTTCTAAATCGCTTACAGTAGGCGTTTTTCTTTTCACCTTCAGAGCAGAGTGAGTTGTTGATTATTTCTTTTTTCGCTCAGAGCGTTCAGATGTTTAAGATTGTATTTCTTTTTTCGTTCAGAAAATGACCAGAGCGTGCTCTGAGAAAGTACGTACATATTTCAAAATTATACCTGAGCGCTCTGTTCAGAGAATGATCAGAGTATGCCCAGAATGCTCAGACTCTGTTCAGATCCCATTTCTAAATGAATAAAGAAAAACGCCTGATGTAGGACATGAGTCTTATGAAGTATGTACAAATGTATGTATGTATTTGTATATATAGTAAGAAAGGCTGACTATGAATGTTCAAGTTTTAAGTAGTTTTAGTAATGTTGGGTCTCAAAATAATTTAAAAGATCGGCAATGCAGTTTTTTTATGCTTTTCTGGGTAAATTAGTTATAGAAATAATTGAAGTGACGGATATCAATATTATAAAGAAGCTATGTATTAGAATTAAAAACCTATTCTTTTACATCCAACCTGGAGAACTGAAATATCAACTGGTGTTATGTAGACATTTTTGTTGTCCACGATATTTAGATGTTTTTAATTTTTAGTATTTTTTTTATAATAGGCACGCGCAAAAGGGGTTACTTTTCCACTTTTATAGTGTTAAAATATAGTACAGTTTTAAAGTACAATAGGAATAGGAATACTTCATATTCATCATGATCAGATAAGGCTTGATGACTATCCTTGTAAGAACCGTTCAAGGCTTCGGAATATATCCAGATTGCAGTACTCATCATTAAATTGGGACTGCTTCGCGTTATATGTAAATAGAATTCAGTTTTGGTATCTTTGTACGACTTGTGATAGAATTTTGTGTAATCAGTTTTTCTCAAGGGACATTGTTCTTCTTATTTAGAAAAGTGTAGGATGAAAGAAGTTTTGGAAACCTTCGGGGTATTATCTGATGAGATAAAGCATCATCAACATGAACATAATGCTTCTTATAAGTTATAGCCCTACAATTGTGATACGAAATTAGAGCTCTGGAAGCAGCATCATTAACTTTGAACTTTATTAAGTGCTTCAGATAATTTGTTTCTTAAAAAAAGTTATCAAGTCGAAAACATATGTATTTTGAGTTCTTTGATTAAGTAAATCTATTATTTAAATTCACATTCCACGACATATGGTTATTGAAATCCAAATCAAGGTTTTTAAAGTGTTGTTGGAAATAGTTATTTTACGGTGTCGAAAAATAACAACTTTAGATTTGTGCCAATGCTTACACAAATAAGAGGTTAAAGCCATTGTATATTTCAATTATTATCGGATAAAAGCATAATAACGAAGAATAAGAATAAGAATCGAATGGACATTTATTCGGATATCCTCTTAAAATAGCTCAATGGAGAAACAAGGTAATAAAAAATAGAACAAACCGAAAGGCTGTGGTTCCGGTGCGAGCGTAAGTGAATTTCAGTCCCGCGAAGTCGCAAAGTTCACTTAATTCATTAAAAAGTACGCAATTCCTAAGTTGTGGTTACGGTGCTTAAAATTTACTAGCGCGAACTAAGCGAATCAAGTAAGAGTAAGTAGTAAGAGTAAGTGTAAAGCGAATTTTTGTTTACTTTTAAAGGGTTTGTATGTATTGAATTTCGAAGAAAACGGATTCGGAGAACCTTTTTTTGGCACGGAAATCTGCATAAATAATATTGCGCTTACTTCGCGTGAGTAAAACTCGCTTGCACCGGAACCACTCTATTCGCGAACTACATGTATTCGTTAATTCGCTCGTGTAAAATTCGCTTCCACCGCAGCCAAAAGCGCTCAAAACACAACATTTTCCTATTAGTTCTGAAGAAAAATTTAGAAAATCCATTCCAACTTAAGAAAATATGCAGCAATGTTCTGGTAGAGCAATTTTACTATTGCAACTATTTTTGAAGAGACGTTCAGTAAAGCAAGCTTTTCAAACAGAACATTTTCATAGAAATTTTTAAAGGCTGCATTAGGGTCAATTCAATAAAATAATCGTTATGTGTTTTTTTTTGATAATGTTGGAGTTCAATTAGAAAACATAGATTATTATACACTTGATCCATATACGAATATTTACTGCTTTAAAGCGCTTAAATCGTAAATGAGGCAGGTAAACTGTAGTGACATACAGTTTGTTTTTCATACAGAATAATTAATAAGTCTTATCAACAAAAGACAGTCTCTATGTTGGGATGCTCGTTTGGATATATTAAAAAACTTTTTGAACGAGGGTATCTGCTGTTGAGGTTTCAATAAGATCTTGTTTTAATGAAAAATATTGAGGTTGAGGATAAAGAAAAAACGAATTCCCCAATGCCATTATCCATGAATGGCACTAACATCGAAGAAACCGAAAAGCTCTCAGTTGCTCTCGTTGGAACGACCATATATTTGAGATCGCTAAAAATGCTGCTAAGTGCTTAGGTTTTCTGTATCGGTGTAAGAAGTATTTTTCCCCATATGATCTGGCTACAACCAGAGTATAACTCCCATCGCTAGGTAGGTTCTTCGCAAACATCGCATCACCTGCTTGATAGAATACAAAAGGCGTTAAGATTGATAGAAAATAGAACTACCGCTGAATCAATTGCCCCTCTCGAAAACCGACGCAATGTTTCATTTCTTTCCTTATTTTATCGCTTCTTTTAAAAAAATGTTCACTCCAAGTGGCCAGTTGCATTCCTCCCTTTAAAAGTTTCTCCTGTAAAACTCGTCTCGCAAGGAATGCTCATCAGTTTACCCTTGAGACCAATTTCGGACGTACCGTGAAATATAGGAATTCTTTTTTTAGCCGAACAACACGTTCACCTTAGATCAATCACTTTGAATATTTTCTGATGAAATATATCTTCTTATTCTAACATTTCTAGAGCTTAAATAAATAAATTAATTTATTGGCGCGACAGCTCCTTAAAGGAGCTAAGGCCTAGTGTGTGTTGTTAATCTGCAAGAATAGAAGGGACCTACACTTTACCGCCGAGTCCGAACGGCTACATGAGATGCAATTTTTCGAGACAAATTTCACTCTTGGAGGTTTTGTCAGTTCCTCGCAAGAGGCAGTACCCCGGAAAAAAAGTTTGCTATGAGCTGGATTTGAACCCAGGCTCATTTGCTTAGCAGTCCGACACACTTACCACTAAGCCACGGGGCACTTCAATTTCTAGAGCTTACGTCACTTTAATTCCTTTCGCGAAATTCGCCTTAGCGATACGCAATTTTCAAAAAACGCCTCGGAAAGTTTTAATATTAGAAGAAATGCTTATGTCTAAATGTTTGTAGGCATAACAGTGCCTTGGGGCAAAACAGCATTTATTTAGTGGGAATCAGAACTATCAAAACCGTCCAGAAGCTTCTAATCCGACGAACAATAGTACTATCGATCCCGCGCAATAATCTCACTTTCGCTAAAGCGATGAAAATTTGTTCAACTGATGGGTTAGATATGCCATCGAATCACAAGTGGATCGATTGCTAAGAAAGTCATAATGTCAGCCATGAAGAAGCTAATGGTTAATCAGCGTTTCTATTGCACTGCAAGACATCACCTGCATTTTTTTTTCTTTTCTAACTTCGGTTTGAGGTTTTGATAATGTCACTATGGGTCATTAGAAGAAGAGACAGGCCTGACAAATGCAGTTTCCCATTTTCTAGGCAAGTTTCTAGAAGTGAAGTAAGCTAACACAGTGGCATTGTCAGGTGTGAAAGAACTCCTCTTCAAAGAATGGGAGTTTATCATCAGAGCCAACGGATTTGTGTAGGTATATGTATCAAGAATTTTGAGTCAAGAGTATGGGCGCTTAATATCCATATACCAATGCACCGTAAGATAAAATAAACCAAGATTCTTTGAATTTGTACTTAACAACAATTGATATTAAATTCCCGAAAGTTTATTAAATATTTTCAAATGCTGCACATAATTATCTGTGATACATTAATTTCCCACATGAATTTTACTATACAAAAAATTAAAAATGTAGCGTAACTAATATCTGCTAATTATTTTATTTTTTAATAATGATAATGATCCACAAAATATAAAAACTATTTCCGCAAATACCAAAAAAATTCCAACTTCCACCCAAATCGATATGAATTTTTAATCCTTTTTTTCATAATAAACTTCATTTAACAAATAACCAAAGAAAAAAATATACCCATTCCCACCACCTATAGCCATAACTCATCCAACAAAGCTCTACCTACTAATTACCCCATGCAAATCAAAAAGCGATATCCCATCGCCCAGTGCTCATTAAAAAGGACATATCAACACTATCAGAGTACCTATACAATGTTCATTAAATTTTAATTATTTATTATTGCATTATTATGAGACGTACAATTTTCGAATTAAAATATCAAAAAATCATCATAACCACCCACCAAAAATATATGAAATTCACCCAAGGACATGGTTTTCAACAAACTGTGTGCGTGATGAACACATCATCGCACCTCTCTGTCCATTCCATTCAACCGACGCCCATCCCAGCCACACCCCCTTAACAAGTAATGAGTATTGAAATTCAATTGTCATATAGCCAGCGGGTAAGTTTTGTTATCTCTGCAATTGAATTGAAACTGCCAGGACATTTTATGCATATGTTGGTGGAAGTCGTCGTACATGAGGGGGAGGATACCCATACACAACTTATAGCCATACAGATGGAAAAATCAACAAGCGGTACACCGAACACCTAAAGGACGAAAAGTAAAAAAAAACGAAGGAAAAAAACATACCAAATAACAATAAATGGCTAAAGGACGAAAGACGCAGACCTCACCTTCAGGATAGTATAAACATGTCATTCAATTTTATGTCCTTTTCTGTCTGGCAGTTATTTTATTTTTATTTATTTTTCCTCTACCCACATATTATGTTCCCTGTTATCCTTCATCAGGAATCAGGATTGGTATTTTCTCATTTATCAAAATGTTTTCATATCATGTCGAAAAAAAATGAAGAAAAATTCAAGGAATATCCTCTAACCTCTACTCTTACTAACGAGCTTACCTTCTACACTTGACCATCTAAGTAGTAATATCAATAAAATGCACAGACATTTTGCATTCATGGCGATTGATCCTTGCCAGCAGGATAATGATGTTTGCATCATCATCATCATTGTAGCGCTGGACATTCCACAAAGTCTGGGTCCGTTTGGTGTGCGTATTTCTGTCTATATGTATTCCATATTTAACGATGAAAACGGCTTGGAAATAGGAGTTAGGAATTCAAACCGCATATCGAGTTATAAAGGATTTCAAATATTTCACTTCACAAATCACCGTTTATTCTCTTAATTTTTTTTTTTTTTACCTCACAAACCAACTTTAACTTATTCAAACGACTGTAACAATCGCTTACGACCACCGCCGACGCGACCAAAGGACATTCGAATATTTTGTTATATCCTTTTTATCTTCCCAACATCCGGCTTTTAATTTATTTCCGGTTTATATTTTTTTTATCAGAAAACTCAGTACTAAATTAAATTTCATTCGGATTAATTGCTTCGCTTAACTCTAACTTCATTCACATTCACTCAAATGCGTTGTTGTTGTTGTTGTTGCCATCTAAGTATGGCATAACATGCAAAAGGCATGTTCCCGTTGGAATTTCGCTTCTAACAAGAGTGTAATCCTTTTCAGAGAACACACAGCGAGGTTATAAAACATTTGGGATGAATAGGTAGAAAAAAAGAAAAAAAAAACGGAAAAGAAAACCGAATAAAAAGGGCAAAAGCAACCCTTAGCTTTTATTGGGGAGAAATTTTTGTAGAAGAACTATCGCAAGACTGGATTTTTCCGCGCGCCGATAATGCACTTCTTTATCGGATGAAATACAAAGCTCTACTAACATAACGGTCGGGAAAAACCAGGCGAATTGCCTGTGAAAATTGTGGAAAAGAGCGTTTTGGCCTCAACGTTTTGCCTTCATCCCATTATTACCCTGTGCGGGTGGCAATGAACCTCAACTGGTTGGGGGTGGATTTTGAAGGTGTATTGGTGAGATATTTCTTCGGCTACAAGAATTGTTGTTTTGGGGATATCCCGGCATTGTACCAGGACCATTATACCATACCGATACCGAACCCATGTTGTAATGCTTTACGAAGTGTTGTTATGTGGGGGAGAAATAGACCTGTTACTATACAAATAAAACGCATCTGTGTGAGAGCTCAGCTGAGCTGAGTTACAGAAAGGAGTACTAAAGGAGTTTGAATTGTACAGTAATTTAGTACTTCTGATACCATGAATTCATGAGAGACTTTACAAGGTCGATAAAAGCAGTCCAGCGAGGTATAGAAGATAATAAATTCTTCAGAGTTATAAAACGGGTTGGGGTCAAAATTCTGCCGGGGTCAAAATTCTTTTAACAAAATTCTGCTTTCAAAACTCTGCTTTTAAAATTCTGCTCGCCGAAATTCTGCTTTTACAAAACTTTGTTTTCTTGATTATTTGCAGAGTTTTGATAAGCAGAGCCATGCTCTTACTTTCTTAAGAATTTAATAAAAAAAATATTTTTTTTTGTTTCTTATCTATATATGTACATATGTATATAGTCGCTCAACTTCTTAAGGCAATTGTTTTACTTTTGTCTCCCGTTGCTATTGGTAATACAAACAAAGTGAATTAAAAATTCCAAAAAAATAATCAGAATTTTTGAAAAGCAGAAAAAATGAAAAAAAGTAAAATTTTGAAAAGCAGAATTTTTACTTTAAAAGCAGAATTTTGAAAAGCAGTATTTTGAAGCCAGAATTTTGACCCGCTCCCTTATAAAACAGAACAAAGATTGACGTCTATTGAAAATAAGTCAATAGATAAGGGTTTTATAAAATATTCTTAAATTTTTTTTTAACGAATAATAAATAGCGATGTTGCCGATACTCTGAAAAAGTGTGGCATACTAGAAAGAGTAAGCCCCTTGTGGATAAATGCACTCATATTTAGGAAAAAGTACGTTCTAGCCAAGATCTGTGTAAAAAGTAAAGGACACATGCAACCAACGAACGACAAAAAATTAATAAATGTGATTTAAAGCAACAAAAATTCTTGACAAACTAACTAATTCCAAACGATGGAAATATAATATTAAGATACTTAAATTTGCATTTTAATTCCTAACATAAGGTAAATTAGAGAAAACAAATTGTTCGTCTCGAATTCCAATATAATTGCTACGAACTGCCAATCTCTATTGACATTCCACATACGATCCACTTTTCCAACAAAATGTTCGCGCGTGAATAACTTCAAAACCTTTTGCTTTTGTTGCCATGTGAAATGTGAAAGTCATTCCTTCAATTACTTCATAGCAGTTTTTGTTTTGTGTATAAGATTTTTGGAAGTTGTTGCCGCAGGCTTTTAGCCAGTCTTTTCAGCAATAATAAAATTCTCGGTTCTATGCCGTCAACAGAGGCAACATTTTAAATTTGGTTAATCGATTTTGATGCCAATATATATTTTTTAAATTGAAAAAATTTCCAGATGTCCGCTAAAAATGCAGGCATTCATTGAGTTGACTTGAAGCCGGACGAATTTTTGGACATCGAGTGATTTCAGATCTCTACTGCTACTTATATAAGAGTTGAGTTATAACTTAAAAGTCAAAGCAATTCAAGAAGTTTTTTGATAAAAAAAGCGATTCTAATAGGTGTAATGTTTGCTAAATGTTTAGTTTTTCGATGTTACTTCTTCTATTTCGAACTCTTCTCGTATTACAACTTCTTCTTCTTCTTCTTCTTCTTCTTCTTCTTCTTCTTCTTCTTCTTCTTCTTCTTCTTCTTCTTCTTCTTCTTCTTCTTCTTCTTCTTCTTCTTCTTCTTCTTCTTCTTCTTCTTCTTCTTTTTCTCTATCTTCATCTTCTTCTTCTTCTTCTTCTTCTTCTTCTTTTTCTTCTTCTTTTTCTTCTTCTTCTTCTTTCACGGATTTTCTTGCTGTTTTTCGATCACGCTAAATTCTAATGTCATCCAGGGCGTTTCTATTTTAGGAGCCGTCAATTAAATCTCATACGTCTTATTAATTGTCAACATTGTGAACCATAACGTCTACCCTGGCTATTCAAATTCGGTTGAGAGCCTTCCTTTCAACTTAGAAGCATTTTTCGATCCCAGTAAAAAGTACTACAAAAAATAAAAAAATACAAAAAATAAATGAAAATTAAATACAAAATAAATTGAAAGTTTTCTCCGCACTTTATCCACACTACACATAGAAACACGGTTTTTGGTGTCGTCATTGCAATCTTCTTCGCTATCAAATCAATTATAAAAAGTGCTTTTTTTAGACGTAACTAGATGGCCACCTATCCTGATTTTCACAAAATTGGGAAAATTGGGCCTCTCGGCTGGAATTTATTTAAGCCAGCCGCGGCGGCTACTTGCCCGAAAAAAAAAACATAAAACATAATGGCAATCCCCTTATCTTCATAATAAAGCTAAATTCTTGGCCATAACATTAAGTTATATGCGTTTTATTTCTTCTTAAAAACCACAAGTCTAAAAGAACACCATTTAGGTAGATCCCAGATATTTGAACTTTTCACATTTAGGAATATCCAGGGCCAGGAAATTGGTAGCATTGGTATTCATAGTTGAGTTACCCGAAACAAGCCCGAAGGGATCGTTGGGAAGCCGTACAATTTTTCGCAAACGGCCTTTCAATACGCACTAAACTATCTTAATGGGTTGTGACATCAGCTTCATTTGATGGTAGCTTTTGTAATTCTGTGTGCCATTTTTGCTCCTATAGATTAAGAGAATTTTTCTTTTGACTTTGCATTTGATCACTGCTAGAATGTTTGAAGAAATGGAACGTTTTCCATTTTTTTCCAAAACCTTCAAGGTATCCGTTTTGGCTCTTTTTTGAGTTTTCTACTGCAGCAAAAACTTTATCGACTGTTACGTCGCGTAGGGGGGTCTCTAGTATGCGCAGGAATTCTAAATGACAACCTTGGAAACTTCATTTAGTATCCATAATCCCCAGAAACAAAATCCCTGAACCAAAATCTACATATCAAAATTCACAAATCAAAATATAAAATCTCCAAACACAAAATCCCCAAACACAAAATTTTCTATGGTTTAAGCCAATCAAAGAAATTAAGTTTGGTCAAACAAAATTTTTTTGATAGGCTCGAATTATAGAGGATTTTGGGAGATTGTGAATTTAAGATAACCTGAATTTTCTCCTCTGTCTACGACAGACACACAAAAAGACAATTTTTTGTATTTTTATTTTTTTATTTTTTTTATTTTATTTTGTTTGTATTTAAAATTGTATAATTTTTTACAATTTTTTATCACTTTGTTTGTATATTGCTTAACTAAATGAAATGAGGTCAAATTAATTCACTTGAAGTATCTTCGCCCCACATAATAAAAACTAAAATTATCGCAGATATTGAAAAAAGTTAATTCAGCAATGGAACAAATGTAAATGTGTCCAAACTAAAGAAAAATTTTTTTAAAGATCTCAGAAATATTTAAAAAGCTCTTCAAAAATGTTTCATTGTTAGGTCTGTCTTCTTTGACAAACATTTCTATAATTTTTCTGTTTCCCCTTCCGAACGGAAAACTTTCTTTACTTTTCAAAAAATTTTGTTTGTTTGTATCTTGTTCATGATGACAAAACGTGACTTGAAGTACAAAACTGGATACATGCAATGGGAGACAAATAAACATTTCAGAAATGTTTCGGAAAAAAAACATCTCAGAAACATTTCAGAAATGTTTTTTTTTAAACAAATGGGAAACCTTTCAGAAATGTTTTTTTAAACAAGTGTTTCTTTGGTGTGGGCACACCATATGAAAAGCTTTAGACAAAATGTTATTAACGGTACCTTTCATATAACGGTTATTTAATTTTTTACTTTCTTGGTAACAGCTCTATGAATTTCTCTCATATTTAATATTTGAGAAGATCTAGATAGCAAAATTATTTCTGCATATCAAAATTTTGAATTACTTTTTTTTTCTAATTAAAATTCATTTTAATTTTTTTTTTTGAAAAAATCAATATTTTTAAGACTAATTAAAAAAAAAATATCTTAAATTTTATAGCCACATGTATTATAATAAACTCTACAAAACTGCATACCAAAATTTAAAAAAAAAAAAATTGTCTAAAAACTAAAAATATAAAACAGGATTTTATCAAAATCCGTCCTACAATTTTCGAAATACTTTTTTCATAAATTCGTTATTATACAAGTCGTGTGATGGCGTACCCCATTTTTACTTAAAACCGTTAAGTGTTGTGGTTTATACACTTTTTTTAAGTTAGAGTTATTTTTCTACGTTGTTGTTACTTATTTTTTAAAAATTTATTCGACGAAGTGACCGCACATATAAGCAAGTACGTGCGATCCAGTCGTGCAATTTATTTTTTTCTGAAGAGAGTTCTGATTTTTGGATTTTTTATCTTCTGCTATAAAATATACTTTAATATGATAGTAAAATTACATGTTTCAATAAAAAAAAAACGGAGCTGTTTCTTACTTTTATCTGATTTTCTCTAAATAACTTAAAATGGCAGCACTTTCTCAACTCCACAAATCCAAATTTCATTTCAACATAACCTCTCAACACAAATCAGAGTACAAAGTGAGTTGCTTTGTTGAATTCAAACCGCGCAATGCGCAGATCCTTCGTTTTCTCTGTTTTGTGGTGAATATAACGGCAAAACCACACAACAACTCAAATCATCCCAGAGATGCATATTCGTTGCCAAAACACTCCCACGAGAGGATTCGCCGCTTTTCCCGGAACAGCATAGCAGCACTCTAGCCGAGCAAATTCCGCCGCAGGGTATATTATTGCACACTTTTACCGCTGTGTACACTTATAGCAATCGGCTGCATCCATCAAGCCGGAACTTCTCACTTGATACACCATCCATATCCTTTCTACGTTTTCGAATTTCGTATGCCGTGTGTGTTTTTCGCTCTGGGTATCTCCCCAATGCACACCTAAGTGCAGGCAATAGCAGCACCCTCTATCGCCCGCACGTCGTCGTTCGGAGCATGAAGGAAGCTCGCATTTCTTTGCACACAACTAACTGAATGAAAGTCTTGGGGTGTCTTGTGTGTTCCGTTCCCAGCTTAGGAGTTCTTTTCCCTGCTGACAGCATTTCACTTTTTCGCATTTTGAAAAGTGAAAATACAAGCTAAAAGCCATAAGCATCAGACCGTGCATTTGTGCACCCTTCCCGTCTTAATTCGGCACACACACAGAATATAAGTTCGCTCACACATTCACACACACCGCTAACGGTACTGCTAAGTTAAGGGTGGCGAAAGTCGGGTCTTTGGAGCCTTTTGGATTCTTAAAGACGTGTCATGGGATAATGTATGAGTGTTTCCTTTTTTGCGTTGTTAGGACGAAATTATATGGGATACGAATACGTAACGTATACGCCACAGTTGGCCGATGATAAATTGTATTCATTTGGTTGGGACTTGAGGTAAGTACAGAGGGCGTTGTGGTCGAGGGAAGTTATCTCTCTGCTGGTTCAGTTTCTGTATTCTCTACTCCAACTCCGCTCCTGCTGGCTGACCTGATGATAATTGGTGGGGTGAGATCTCTCTGGTTGAGTCTTACCCCAATTTCATTAAGGACATCCGTTAAATTATGCAGGGTGGTTGGCTGCGTACGAAAGCCTGATAGCGGGTGTGGGAGAATAAGAGTGGGAGTGGGGGGGGGGATTTCTAATGGCAGAACGGATGTCGTTGGCGTTGGGATGGCGGTGTGCGGTAGAAGTAATGGAATAGAGTTTGGTGCAGATGGCAGAAAAGGATATAAGTGTGCAATGCAGTTGATGTGGTTTTGACTTGTTTAGGTGGAGGGTTTTTTTTTTAGATGACGTTGCAGACATGCAGGATGATGGTGTATTGTCAAGTAATGGAATTTTTGCGAATGATTTCACCTTAAACGGACGCTTGGTTGGTTACAATTTTGTGAGGGTATTTTGTTGCATATATGTGTACAAGTGTACATATGTAGGTATGTGGCTTGATTTTTGTATCACGATGGATTTGATATTGTGTCGACAAACGATGTTGGAAAAGTTGCTCTTTGGTGTCAAAATCAGAAACAAGGAAAAGTTGATCAGAAAAGTGCAAATAAGTAAAAAAGTTGTTCTGAATGATCTTCTATTTGAATTAGTTTTCAAGGCAATTAAATCGAGTATTGGTCACTTCATGCAACTTAAGGGCAACTGAACCAATGTAAGCAAGTATAAAACATGTCCAAACTGTTGATAAAAAATCCACATCTAATTGAATAGTTTATCTTGTTTTCAGTTCTGATACCTAACTTAAGTTAATAACATAATTGAGGTAAGTTTCTGTTGCAATTAAACTAATACCATAGAGAAAAATTATAGTAAATTGATAGTAACAATCTAAATAGAAATATCCTAAATTTATTCGTCACAATTTGAGTTAATAATTCTGTATGGAGTTCATCTTCATCTTGAACCATGTATCTGCAGACTGTATGAAAGTCCTTAGCAGATGGCAATGACGAACCTTATTATTCCGTCAGACAGATTGAAACAAAGAACACGAACTATTCCACCACCAACCCTAGACGAAGTGAGGACAATTTGGAATTAATCCTATTTCAGCGATGAGTTGTTGAGGTGAGGTATATTCACCTAGCTCATAAAAGGTTTTGAAGGGCCAAAAACTGGACACTAATTTTGGCCGAAAACTTTTAGGAACGAAGCAAATTTTTTTGAAAAAAGATGGTGAGACCATCAACTGTATATACAAAGAGGTCACTACAGATCTATTAAGATATATTGTTGCTCTGAACCGAATTGAGCCACATGGTCGTGAAAGACATGTCGTTTTAGTATAGGATGACTCTACGATCAATATACATACATAGTTATGGCCGAAATGAACATTCTAACAAGAATCCTAATTCAAGAAGCACTAGAGAAAAAAACAATAATAAGGTGGTCCAGTAGTACTACTAGTGTGATGGCCAAGCGGATCTGGCCTGAACTAGATTTCAATCGGTAGATGGAATTGCTGTGCATCAGCAGATCTAAAATTAGCCCCGTAATAACAGAATACAGCCTGATTGAAAGACATGCTTTAAGAATAGGCTTGTTTTCAAATCTAATGTGGAGATTACAATTGGACATCTTTCTGTTTTGTTCTAAAAAAAGAAGAGAGATTGATCTCAGAGTATAAGCTAACGATCTTGAACTTACTGGTGAGATCGATCTGGAAGAGAGTAACTTGGACTCAATTTTTTATGCACATACATACATATATAAATTGCACGACTGGATCAATTATATTTAATTTATATTTACAATTTATTTCTTACAAATTAAAAAAAATAAAGATTGCAAACTAATGTACACAAATAACTTACATTTAAAACCCAAAATTAAAAAAAATCACGTCTACGCTTTTTAAAAATATTGATTAAAAAAAAAATGAAAAAAATTATTAAAAATAAAAAAAAAAAGTTTTTGAAAATATTTTAAATTGAAATTACTATGGCTACATACATCTTCTTGAATATAAATTTTGGTTGCAATCGGTTGACCACTTTTCGAGAAACCCGAATAAAAAAAAAACCAGGTACCGTTTTTAGCCCATCTTAAATTTTTTTCACCAACATATATAATAGTAAACTCATTTTTTTTCATACAAATTCTTGGGTCCGAGAAAAATAAGCATAACGGTTATATAACAGGTACCAAGAACCAAAATTCAACGATTGCCAGGTCTGCAAATATTGCCGGATCTGTCAGTGAAAAATTTGTCGCAAATGGCTGACAATCTTGTAAACATAAAATTAATTTGCAGAAAAATTTTTTGGCTCCTAATTTGTAGACATATATGTGCCAATTAATTTGTAGCTATCTGGCAATCGTGTACAAGCAAGCTGACAACCGTGTACACACCAAATTAATTTGGAGAAAAAATTGTCCATCAATCATTTTGAAGACAAAAAAATTTGCAGATGTGTCAATCGTGTGTACACAAAATTCATTGGGAGATCACCAATTTTTTTCATTTTCTGACGTTTCTGCAAATGTTTGCAAATGAATAAATTTGCAATTGCAGTTTAATGAACATTTGCAAGTTTATTCATTGGTAGACAAGTTTGACAAAGATTCCAAGGTAAATTTTAAGGTGCTTTTTGTATTTTAAAGAAAATGTTAATACATGGACATTTATTTTCCGATTTTTGATATTGATGAATACATTGAAGATGAAAATACTGAAACATTTTAGTCCATTGTGGTTAAGCCATATACCCGGTCGCCACCGTAGGGGCAACAAAAGACGCTCACCTGCAGAAATGCTCGTGCGCATATTCGTATTTTTTTTTTGAGTATGTGGAGTCACCAAAGCTAAAAGGTGATCAAATTGCTTACAATCCATTCGAAAAAATTGTTATACAATTCTGGTTCCTCTGGTTGGCAATTTGACCAATAATTTTGCGTAAAATCCCTCCTGCCCACGACGGACCACCCAATCCCTCGTCCATACCCTACGACACATCTTTTTGGGCTGTTCGGCTGTTGCATCATCGCTGATTTTCTAATATATAAGCAGTCAAAATAGTTGCAATTGCTACGTTATTGTCCATTTATCTTATTTTTTATATTTCACTTTTATTCAACGCAGCTTTAAACTTTTCTGACGTTGCAATGAGACAATGTGCTGAAAATGAATTTGCTGATCCAAATTTTAATTTGGTGTGTACACGGTTGGCAGAAAATCGACCAATGTTTGCAAATCTATTGCCAGCTATTTGACCAAACTAGGTTGTCGACATTGTCAGCCTAATATTTGGCAACAGATTTGCAGACATTTGTAAGTTTTCTGAAAACCGTGTACCCACAAATTTAATTTTCAGCTCATTGTCAGCTCATATTCAGACATTGTTAGACGTTTGGTGATCTAATAATGATAGTCACACCTGGCAATCGTGTACACGTAGCTTTAGACAGACAGACAGACAGACGGACAGACAGAATTTTGCTAGTAACCTTAATTGGTTTCTCTATCATCGTAATGTCATGTTTGATTGTTATATCAAGTGCACGAATGCATAACTTGCATTATATGTAGTACCTATCTACCTAAAGGGTTTTTCAATAAGGCGCTACAAAAGTTTTTTTTTAAATAAACACACAAAATCGTAATTTTTTCGGGATGCAATGATGACTTATGGAGTACGCATATTTTGTTTATTGACGAAGCCATTCAGCCAGAAATGAGCGTCATCGCTGAAGATGATTTTTCGATGAAAATCACGAACAAACGAGGCTTCTGGTAGCCAAGTGGCTTCAGTTCTTGCGTCAATTTAATCTTGTAAGGATGTAGGCCAAGATCTTTCCGCAAAATTCGCCACAACGACGTCACAGAGATGCCCAACGCTTGAGAACGACGTGTGAGAGACACATTTGGGCTTTCTGCAACTGAAGCCTCAGCGGCAGCAATAACGTTGAGGCCACTGACTCCGAATTTCGGTAGTAAATTTTAATAATTTCGACTCGTTGTTGGCTCGTATATCTTTCTACGGCAAACCTTACTGAAGAGAAATGTCAAAAGAGCGGGAAGAAATATGGCGTCGTTTGCTGTCCCTGTCGCTCTACTTTTGTAGCGTCTCTGTTGAAAAACCCCATATAATCGAAAGTGAAATAAAAGCAAAGATCCGTTCCCTTGTAAAAAGTTCCTCTGTAAACTCGTTAAGTTATGTCCATACGAAGATTTTGAAGCACTTCACGAAGGTGAAGCTATCAAATGGGTTATGGCTATAGAGTCTGACTCTGTTAGTGAAGATGGTATACCTATTCGTTTGTAAGGCACATAATGCCATTTCTTATAACTTTCCTAACTTATATAATAAATAAGTGCATCAGTCGTTGAAAATCACTGGAGATTTTTCACTGCACAAAAAAGGGTTTTCTTCGCCTCTCTTTCATATTTTCAGTCCTAATTCCTTAGTGAAAATTGAAACATTCGTTTGGCCTAAGGATAGGGCAAGCAAGCTCATAACAGACCACGTGTCTGGGAGATCACAGTTTTCTCTGCTGGGAAATACTCTGATCCAAGACGTTTTGTTCAAGGAGTTCCTCAGGGGTCGATTATCAGTCCAATACTCTTTTACATGTTCATTAATGATCTCTCTTCGTATTATTCAAATGCTTCAGTGTCTTGTATGCAGAAGATGTTAAGCTTTTTGCTCAACATTCATTTCTGTTGCATGCCAACAGTTACAGCTCTTCCAAATGATTAAAATCATTGCACTATATTTATTTCAATCGTCATTGTGACAATATGTAGCAAACAAAAAATTTGATTTTTTTTAAATTTTAATTTTAATTTAATTTTAATTCTTTCCCTTCATACTATATAGTTTCTGTCCCCTTTAGCATCACAAAACTTTTTCGCTTAATATTATTCTAAAAAGCTGAAGCTTCTGAATTACCACTTTGCGGGTGGCATTGGTGCAGTAGATAAGATGTTTGCTTCTGACCCGGAGGTCGTCAGTTGATACTCAGGTTAAGAAAAGTTAAAAGTCACCTAATTCTCGATCTACTGGCCCGAAAAAAAATTCTTTTCTATCTTTCTAATTCTTCTAACTATGTAGTATCGTGCAACGTCATGTTGCATTCTAAAAAGGCAATGTGCCTTACAGACACTTAGTTAAAATATTATTATTATTATTATTACTTCGGACAATTGATTCAAAATTCAAATCTTTCTTTATCAACTTTAAGCTCATATGTAGTATGTTTTATACAACATTATTAGGGTATTCATAATACCCATTTGTCTGAGTAAAATTATAAAAAGGAAAAATACCTTCAGGGTACAGAACTTGCCTTTGAAACATATCCCGAAACAAATGTCTTTTTGAAAATCAACGGAAGTCTTAAATACACTTGTTCCCAACACCAATTCCCGAAACGGTTCCCCTCGCCATGCCATCTTGTCACTTGTTGGGGGTAGATTAATTCTTAACAAACAATTAAACATAAAAAACATCAGCCTATAAAATTGTTTCCGCAAGAATCATGTTCAACACTTTTTATTGCCTTAGGCTCCATCGCCATCTTTTGCCACTCAATAACAAACCATTCCTTATGGCTTGAGGCGCATTTGAGTTTTCAAACTGTCTTCGTCGAGGACCACTCCTTCAGCTAGAGCAGGAGCGTCCATTTATGGCCAAAAACTTTCAAATGCCATTTAATTTCGATCTGCCGCCCTCAAGTATGGATGTAATGAAATTTCCCTTCACATCCTGTTTTGGTGTATTGTGTGTACTGCGTTCCACAAAAATAAAACTCTTAATTAATTTCCGTCCATAAAATTTAACACTTCAATAAAAATCGAAGCAGCTTAGAGTATCTTGGGGGAGGAAGATATCCAGAAAAGGGGTTGAAACTTAGGATTTCCAAATTAATTTGTAATCTTCATCGGAAAACTTCGCTCCTTAGCTCGGATTATTATTTAAAAATGTTAAAATTCCAACAAATAAGCAGAAGGACGAACGCGAAATCGACGATGACGAAGGACACCACACAGCCGCCCCTTTCTACGCACGTTTTTCAAAACGTTCGGTTCGCCGAATATAAAACTTAAAAGGAATTAAACTCCAAGCCAAAGACGCGTTGCCAGAAAACGCGTGAGATTCCATCTGACAGGACGTCAATTTCATTAGAAAGTTGACTACACGTGTCGTTACTTGACTCAAAGTGTGTCGAACCCTGTGCCATGGATGGATGTGCGGATTCATCCCGAAATCAGTTGGAGGACTTTTTACTGGGCTTTGGTTTATGGATGCGGCATTTTTTCGAGTCGTTTTAAATAATATTTTATTCATGAGTGAAATCTTTAGAGGCTCTTAAGAAATGACTGACGCCAGTCAGTCATCTTACTTGCCGCTTCCGAGATTCGGTTGTTTGCATTAGCCCTGGGGGTATATGGAATGGTGGGGTAGTATCGTTTTTGACTGCGTGGAAAATATGTTTTTGTTGTTGGGAGTTAGTAGCGGTTCGAAGGACTTTTTTATGGGGGAGCGAAGCATAAAACTCCGTTTACGGCATGTAAATTCAATAAAAGGTGAGTCTAAGTGGGGTTACGTCCAACTATACTCGTTGTCGAAGCACGTTATTGGGTTGGTTAGGAATGATGATGGGTTTGGTTTGGATTCCGAGGTAAATGATATAAAACAGTGAGTCATCTCTTGTATTTGCTTTTGACGTTGATTGAAATCGGTTGAGGTGATTTGGGTTTTGTATTTTTTTTTTAGCTTGAAAGGTTCATATTAGAGGTTACTGTTTTGGACTACAATAATGCCGAAGGTTCTGCCTAACTCTTACACTGGACTACTTTTTGCAGAGAAACAGCTTGGGAAGTAAATCTTGATTTAAAAGTGTTCATCTTTAGATAGCCATTTGGATTCAAAACAATATTGCAGGTTAGTATCATTTTTTCTGATTCACACTGCATATCAATAAAACTGGACAACTAATAAAGAACTTAACTTTTATTACTAATAAAATGAATCGATGGTTATAGTCCGGGAGGCGGCCGTAGGAACACCTACTTCATCGAGTCAATGGATAATTTAGCAAGTAATAAATGGCAGATTACATAAAATGTACAAAACCGCTGGTCGGAAAAACTTGTTCTTGTCTCTTTGCCGGTAAAATGGCCACTTCCGGTTTAGTGTTGGCCTACCTCAAATAACGAATGGGGTATGAAAGGGAAGCTTAGACCGTCTACATTAAGAATCTGCTGGTCGGACAAACCTAACATGGGTCCAACATGCGTTCGACCACCTTTTTCAATATTTATTTGTCTACAAAAATATGTTGAGTCGACGGCCTTGGCTCCGATAAAGCATCGCTTCCCGTGAGATCAGCGAAATCAAGCATCGTTTATACTAGCACCAAAAATGCAACCGGACGTGGCCATTTCACTGCCAAAGGGACAAGAAAACTTTCTCCGACCAGCGGTTTTGTACATTTTATGTAATTTTCCATTTATTAATGGCTAAATTTTCCATTGCCTAGATGAGGTTGGTGTTCCTACGGTCGCCTTCCCTATTATTAACATTATTAACGATTATTTTCTATGATTTCAAATACTCATACGGCATACGGAGAAAAGAATCTGCTTAAACAGGAAGTTAAACCGGAAGTTAAACGAAAGCACCACTATCTTAGTTATACTTTCGACAGGTCGATTGCGGGGTTAATGTATGTGTTCAAGGTTCTGTTTAGAATTTTTAGTTTGGGCTTAACACCTTTCCCCCTTACTTGGATCATACAAATTCTTTCTTTATCGCTTGATCGGCGCCGTACTTGATCTGAATGTCGGCGAAAAATGTGGCCATTACCAATAATGACCACAAAGAACATTGGGTCCTCAGCAGGTGATCAACCTGTAGCTGAGTGCAGATTTCGGGGGATGGTTTCTCTCCACCTCCTCTCCGTATCCCCCGGACACGAAGAATCTGAACGGATGACTTGGGGATTGGGCTATGTTTTTGGTGTTCATGATTAGTAAGGTCTTCAGAAGAGAGAGACGTTGGTTTGTGGCAGTTGATTGCTGAAGATTTTGAACATATGAAGCCGAGGTAGAAACTCCCATTTTGATTTTGTAATCAGTAAGTTCTTCAGCAAAAATAAAATTAGTGAAGTTGTTTGATGATCGGATTTGAGAGTCCCTGGGCCCCAGTGACTGGCGTATGGGCCTTTCTGATGAAAACGCCGAATTCAAAACGATTTCTGGAGTCGTGTGTATTTTAACAACTATAATACATAAATAAAAAGTGCTGCATAGTAGCAAATAAATTTTAGTTTAGTGAAATAGTAGTTGCTCAGGTCTGAATTGGAGGGTCGGTGATTGGTGTTGATTGCCTTATTGACGAAGGACTTGATGAAAAATTTTCCTTTAACGTTCGTGCAAAGTTATGTCTGCGTATCCAGGAGAGTGAGTATTCGTTGCACATTTGTAGCAATTGGGCCCCCTGTTGGTCCCCAGTCACCAGATAAAAGAGTTGACGGAATCGTTGCTGGCGGTGACGTGCCCCTTACGATTTGGCTCAAACTCATGGACTGGTTGCCCTTTAATACCCAACAGAATTGCAGATCCTGGAGGTTTCTCTTTTATGGGGTACTATGCAAGACTGAGCTGGGCAGCGATGAGGTTTTCTAGATTTATTTCACGATTGAAAATTCCGGAAAATTTTTCGACTGCGGGTCGATCCTCAATTTCAATTCTTTGGAAATGAGCGAGGCCGTGAACCTGCCCAGCTTATTACGTGAACTTGCTTAACAAATTGAGGTAGGCTTCCTTGTGTGAGCTTCGTGGTGGTTGTGGCTACCCAAAATCACGGAAATAATATATGGTGTCTCTGTCCCGGAGGATCAGCTGACTCGAAAAAAGCCTATTTTGATTGCTGCGATGAATCTTATTATATCATAGATGCAGATGGGCCTCTCTTCTTAGTAAGGGGAATATTTTTGCCACAAGAAAAACATAAATTGCAACTAGAGTGTCTTGAAGGCGCCACTCTAGTAATAGATTGACTTGGAACTATTCTAGGGATCTGGTCATGCTCATTTGACCTCAATGCGTTCGCTATGAAATTAAGCCTTAATAAACAGGTGTTCATGTTAAAAAAAAGAGACAACCTCTGGCAAAGTACGGAGTAACATGTTGGTCAAGCATGAATCTAGCCAGACCCATTTTCTTCAAATAATTATTAGCATAATGCACACTTCGCTCGACTGATTAAATTGATTTCACAGAATCAATACACTTCTACGTCGATGACGTACCCTATACTCCATTTCTTGTGGAATATACCCATTCTCCATTAGCTTGGTGTGCATTCAAGTAGGAGTGAAATACAATAGGTATCAAAATATTCCTGCAAGGACACTATTCAAAACCACAACAAAGATCATTGCCGCACCATTGAATTTCGATTACGATCATCCACATCTGCATTCCTATTACAACCAAAATCTTCACCGAAATCCCTTCGAGGCCAACCAGCAAAACAATCTGCGTCATCCTTGTAACAAAATGTAACAAAGGGATGTAATTTTTTAAAGTTAAAACGACTTAACAAGCAGTCACACTGTTTTTCTCCAATGACCTCGTTTTAATAGTTTTTTTTGTTTTGTTAGTGTTCCCCCTTCATTTTTCAATTCAAAGCAAAGACCTTCACCGCAAAGCTGCAGATTTTTACAGAATGCACGTTTTCAAGGAAAGTGTTGCCTGTTAAATTATTTACAATGACAATGTCATTTTCATCATCATCGCTACTATCTGCGCGTCCTGGGAACTCCTGGGCTTTAAAACAACAGAAACTCTAGAGATGTAGTAGTTTTTTTGTGGCATCAATTATTCGTCCTTATTTGTGCGAACGAAGCGCTTTCATGTTGGTTGAAGTTCCTTTCATAATATATATTGTATCTGTATCTATACAAAAGACAATGTGACTTTTATTGTCAGGTTTTGCTTTATGTTCTATGCGAAGTCTTTATTTATAGAGAGGATGATGTTATGCATGTACATTTATTATGTTTTGATGAATTTAGTAAATCCTTGAAGGCTGGCATTTCCGTAAATGACGGATCCATTAATGGAATCAGTTTGTATATTTTGCTTTTAGGGCAAAGGAAATGGAAGGCATGTTAGCAGGAGTTTTCTTAACATTGATTTTATAGAAAACATGCCAAAATGTCTTGTTTACGGAAGGACAATAGTGCGAGTTTGTTACCTGGAAACGCAAGTTAAATAATTAATTTTGTAGGTCATATGACCAGTCGATTCTTTTGAAGGGAAAAAAGAGGATGATAAAGCTTCTTTTTGATTTTAGATCAACAGTTTATATATAATTCGACAAATGTTTCTAATGTACATATGTACAAATAGTTATATATGTTTCATAAGTTTCATATGTTTCATCAAAAGGAAAACACGAGTTAATGTGTCATTAATTTCAAAAAACTTTTGTGTGACTTTTTTTTTAAAATCTTTCTTCGGGTATGAAAATGCAGTTAATAAAGACTTTAATGTCTTTAAGAATTGTGATTCAATGAGCCGGACAAAAAGAGCATAAAAAACTGCACCTTCCACCATTGGCAAATACAGCGCTTATTTTGATGTGGTGTTGTCAACAAAGGTATGTTCCAAACTCTTGGAAGACAAAAAAAACTTGTTTACCCTATTTTTAGTTTGTATAAAGTGACTTTAGTGTTAAGATAGGAATAGATTCCTTTTTTGGTGGTAAAGTTGTAAATCGAGCCTGCCTAACACCACATCTGCTAACTGATTCAGGCTATATGAAGCGCTATTGAAGCTAGAATGGACAATTTGATCTGCTTATCAATTGACAACCATTTTGCTGGCAAAAACAGGCAACCCGATGGGAAACATACAAGACGAAACTGCTTAGAACTGCCTGGGATCTAAGAACATAAGAGGAGGTATGCATCTTATATGAAGATGTTAGGCGCACACTGTTCCGCCAAGGTTAGTTAAGCCCTCATCGACATTATGTATTTGATGTCAATATTAATTTTAACTACACAAGATGACGCGCTGTCATTATTGTGTTAAGAAATAATTGAGTAGCAAAACTTTAAGATTTTAATCTTTATTTTACAGAGCCATAGATATAGCCAGACATTTATGTGATGCTTTCTTTATGTTGTTTGGAAAGGAACATACTTGGAGGAGGAGATATATAGGCAGCTAAATGATAAAAACGACCGCTTGCAACTGTGAAACAAAATCAAGATTGTGGGCTAAAAACGGTACTTCCGAAAGGACAAATTTTTTTCGATTTTCTCAAGAACTCGTTAACGGATTTTAATAAAAATTGATATTCACGAAGATGTAGGTAGCCACAATTTTTTAACACAAAAATATTTTCGAAAACTTTATTTGTATTTTTAATAATTTTGTAGTCTTTTTTTTTGTGACAAATCAATATTTTGATTTTTTTAAATGCAATTTATTTGTTTGCAAGAGTTTAAATTCTTGAATTGTTTTTTTTTATTTTTTAAGAAAGTTGATAAAAAAAACTTTTATTTAAAAGCCGTTTCTACGATTTTGAGAAAAAATCATACTTTTTCACATTTTTTAAAGAAATAAAATGGCGTTTAAATTATTCCGCTGAAAACTAAAGGGTCTTTCATTAAGCACTTTCTTAATTTAATTAATTTATTTTATATTTAATTTTAAATAAATAAATAATTAATACGCGCATAAGGGACTATTTGTTTCCCTTTTAATTTATGTGAGTACACTGCGCGAGCATTAGGATGATAGGGAGGGGAAGGACAGAATGTGTCGATTAGCATTGGTTTTGAATGCTTGCAAATCAAAATGGCAACGGAAAATATCGCCGGGTAAACTATTCCAAATTCGTGTTGTTCGGCTAAAAAAGAATCTCTATATTTCATGGTACGTCCAAAATTGGGCTCAAAGTTGAACTGATGAGCATTCCTTGCGAGACGAGTATTACGGGAGAAATTTTTAAGCAGAGGAATGCAGCTGGCTATTTCGAGTGAACATTTTTTTATAAAAGAAAAGATAAAATAGGAAAGACATGAAACATTGAGTCGGTGTTCGAGAGGGGCGATTGTTTCAGCGGCATTTCTATTTTCTACCAATCTCAAAGACAATGGAGAAAGGAAGACAAATATTCAAAAGTTACAAAAAGGAACCAAGGAAGATGAGATATGGATATGGACAATATATGAGGGAACATCAGACTTTTGGGACTTGACACAATTGCGAAGCACGACTGAGCTTGCCGGATGAGGGGAGGATTTTTTCCCGAAGGCAGACCTGAAAACAAAACATAAATCGTGCCATACAAAAGAAACAATTACTAGTTTTTTTATTATTATTTAAAAAAACAAAATATTTTTTTTTTAATTATTATGTATTAAAAAAATTGTTTTTGAAAATTTTAATAAAAAATATTTTTTAAATCATAAAACACTATATATTTCGAAAATTTCATCAAAATCCGTCAATTAGTTAACGAGAAAGTCTGATTTTAAAAAACCGGTCATATGGGAGGTACCGTTATAAAACTCTTTCTGAAAAATCCATTAAAATTAAAAGATAGATTTTGCATAGAAAACACCACTCAGAAAGTTTTATCAAAATCGTAGGAGCCGTTTTCGAGAAAAATAAGTTGTTCATTAAAAGTTATATGGCAGGTACCGTTAGTTTTGGAGCTAGAATGCCAATTCGAAAAACTGTCGAATAAAGTTTTCTAAAAATACTATATACCAAGTTTGAATCAAATCGGCCCAACCGTTTAGGCTGCGTATTGACGCACAGACAGACAGACAGACAGACGGACGGAATTTTCTAGTATGTCATTATAAGGCAATCTGTAGTTTTCATCTGGGAAAGTTATTTAAAAAAATTCAATCCACCCATTTTCAAAATATGTATTTCGAAAACCAAATTTTTTAAAAAAAAATAAAAAAATCGAAAAAAAAGTTTTTGAAAATTTTGAAATGCGATATTAATTGAATTATAAATGATTTCATGTGTGCAAAATTTTATTGAAATCGGGATAATAGTTTACGATAAAACCGCATTTGAAAAAACCGGTTTTATGAGAGGTACCGTTATAGAACAAATTTCGAAAACTTCATTTTAACATACCGTGAAAGTGTTATCAAAATCGTTAGAGCCGTTTTCGAGAAAATCAAACTTTTTTTTACCCTTAATTTTCGACCTAGAGCAAAAATGAAAAACACCCCCGCGAGATACAACCAAATAAATACTAAATACCAAGTTTAAAGCAAATCGGCCCATCCGTTAAGGCTGTAGAGGTGCGAACAGACAGAGAGACAGACAGACGGACGGAAATTCCCGACCCACTTTTTTCGACTTCTACTTCTACGATGAACCAGCCGACCAACCAGCCGTTTTTTTCAAACTTGAGATAGTGAAGAAAATGGCCATTAGTATATTCCCCTAACTTAAGGAATTTTTTTGTTCGTGATCAAAAGCTATAGAAGAATTCCTCTGGTCAAGTAGCTTGAATCCTTCAATCACTGCCCATGGAAACTATCCCGGATAAATGGCCTCACACCCAACACGACAAGTGGTTCTTCTTCTTCTTCATTGCCTACCACAACTTCACATACATAAATGCGTTCCAAAACAACAAGAAATGTCTCCGCAGTGAATTCGCATCTCGCTGAAATCAAAACGGTCTTTGGAAAACCACAATAGGGTTTGAATTTCTTAAGTTTAAAATCAAGAAAAAAAGGGTTTCGTAAATGGTTCTAGAAGATTTTAGGGTTCAGGTAGGGCTAGATAACATCAACATCCCAATTAATACAAAACACCTTTCTGAACTCGATAGGTTGTTCTTTGTGTTCTGATTAAAGCACCATAAGGGTCTTGCAAACCTCCAGACCACAAGAGAACAGAATAATAAATCTGAGGAAGCTTTGTATTTCAATTGGTTTATATAATAATTTAATATCTGTTTGTTTACCTGATCCACAAGGCACAAAGCTTTTTGCTATCCCGTGGGTTTTTCCAACAAAAAAAAAAAAAAAAAAACAAACTCAACGTCAACACAAAAGATTTTATTTGACAGCCGTAATGGATGCTTCGGATTCAACCTGCCATTAACTGCTATTATCCATCATTGAGAGGTTTGAGTACGGTCCTGTGTACATAATATCGCAAATAAACGCCTGTGTAGGTGGAATACGTACGCAAAAAGGTACATTTTTGAACCTTAAGGCCAAAAGCAACACAGCATACACTGCTATAATCATAACAATCATCTGCTGTGCTAGTCTAAATTAAGCCCCAAATTTTTTGATATCCATGCTGCATCCAACGAACGGTCTGGGTAATATGGAAATCCGGAATCCTGAAACAAACCAAAAAAGAAAATCACCGACACCCGAGGAGTCAAGAATGCATGAAATTTAGGTTATGTGGCTTTTTTTCATAATACGTATCCTATGTACTTCAGTCTGACATGTGTCAAAACATAGAAAAGATAATTTATCAAAATTCTATGAAAGGACGTAGCCTTCCAACAGGCGTTAGTACACAAACAGTACACAACCACACTAGCAATACTTGTAACGGACAGCATCTCCATGATGCGGCTTAAGCGGTAACTGGTGGTTTCGCCCACATAAATAAATTCTGGTACTTTTTTTATTATTATTATAATTTTTTTTTGCCAACGAATTGTACTGAAAGATTGCGGAAATGGCAGTATGAGTGGGTGATGGGAAAATGGCGGCTTCAATGATGGAAGATGGGAGTGTTGTGTGCTTTTAATATGGAGTTTGCTTGTTTGTTTGCACTTGGACTGATCGAAACTAAAGGGATATGCAGCATGAGGTTCCTTTTGAAATGATGGTGTTGTGGGCGAAGACATGCCGGAGTTTTGCTGTGCGATATGAGCAAATGAAAAACAAAATGGAAGTAGGTCACTGGTTGAATGTATTGAAAAAGTTTATTTTTCCATTGCAAGGATGTTTTTTATTGTGTTTTTTTTCTCCATTCCTTGCTTGAATATGAAGAACGCCGAGGCGGAAATGCACAAATGTATTCAATAGGACAGCTTATGGTGGTTTCTTTTCGTAAGTTGCAATAAAGTGTAAGTGTAAATGTAAAAAGGCACTTATGCCTTTGGTTATGGTTATATTGGTTTTTTACCATTTCAAGTAGGTTATGGAGCATGTTGAATTGTAAGTACATTTTGTATTTGATTTTCAGCTTTTGGCTGGTGAGGAAGTTTTTTTGTTGAGAAAATCGAATTTTTGTGAATGGAGGTTTGCCAGGTAGTAAATTCTATTCAGTTCTAAGAATAATTGAAAGGTTAAGGAAAATTTGAAAAAAAAAATAAATGCCAAAATTCTTTTCAGAAGATAGACATTTGGATTGAACATATTTTGAGCATCGAGATATTGGTGTCTGATTGGTGGTTATGAATACATCAGTAAGAGTGAGTGAACTCCATTAAACTGAGCTAACAAGCTCAGAATTATAAGGTTAGCCCTGTAATTCCCATAACCACAAAATACTTTCATAAGGTGTGTAGCTTTAGGAGCAGATCAGAAAATGAATATATGAGTTTTGTTTTGTTAACAACATCCAAAAATTTTCATTCGGATCCCTTGTTTATGATAGATAAAACACTCAACTGAATAGGATTTGGTATGTAGACTTACACATTTCATACCGAATTAAGGAAGTTCATCTTATTAAAAAAAGTGATTCATTCAAAACGCCATTTCCTTTTCAAAACATGGATGTGAACTAGAATTTTTTTTTCATTACAAGAAGGTCGGAAATGAATCATGCTGCTTGCTCCACATAAAGCAAAGGGCCATACTGTTTCGGTGACATCTATCATATCTGCTATATTTCAATTGTTACAGATGTCAAATAACCATGGTAAGTTTCGATATTGAATTGCACGTCCAAATTATAAATCTTTATTATCAACAAAAGTGTTCGAAAGCAGGCGGTATGCTTTTAACAATAAGCAAATATTTAAAAAAATGTTACACATACGCCACAGTGTCTTTTTTTACTTGCGATTATATGAAGGAACTATAATGCGAGTTATGCATTCGTGCAGATTAAAAATTATAAGATAACAATCAGACATGACAAATTTATATAGTGGGCTTAAAACGGAACTTCCTATAAGACCGGTTTTTTTTTCTTCGACTTTCTCGAAAACTGATGATCCGATTACTATCAAAATTAATATTAAAGTAGATGTAGGTACCTTTAGTAATTTGACATCAATTTTTTTCGAAAACTTTTTTTCTGTATTTTTAATAATTTTTTTAATTTTTTTTTTTTTAAATCGATATTTTAAGAACGGGTGGGTGATAATTTATAATTTTGTTTTTAAATGTATGTTATTTTTGTGCTTCAGCTTGCATTCTTAATTGCATTCTTAAATTATTTTTTTAATTTTTTAAACAGAGTATTTACATAAACATATTATTTAAAAACCGTTCCTAGGATTTTGACAAAAAAAATCATACTTTTTACATTTCTTAAAGAAATAAAATGGAGTTTAAATTATTTCACCCAATACAATTTAACGTACTTTATTCGAAAGCAGCGATGAAGCAACAGCAAACAGCCCCAAACAGATGTGTCGTAGGGTATATACGTAGGAGAAGGAGGGATCTTACGTGAAATTGATGGTCGAATTGCGAACAGAGGAAGCAAAATTGTATGGCAATTTCTTGCGAATGGATTGTAAGCAATTTGATCACCTTTTAGCTTTGGTGACTTCATATTCATATGCATATTCACATATGCGCGAGCATTTCTGTAGGTGAGCGTCTATCGTTGAACATACGGCCGCGGTGACCGGGTAACTGGCTCAACCACAATGGGCTGGAATATTTCAATATTTTCATCTTCAATGTATTCATCCATATCTATCCATGGCGTGTACACGAATGCCAGATATCTACAAATTAATTGGCACATATTTGTCTACAAATTAATACATTAATTTGATGTGTACACGATTGTAAGCCATTCGAGACAAATTTTTCACTGACATACCCGGCAATATTTGCAGACCCGGCAATCGTGTACACGTAGCTTTACACTCTAAATATTTCTAAACTAAACTTTTACAAATGTACCTTCTGTCTTCTGTGTTATAAAACATCTCTGTACTTATCATAATTATTTTTATTTGCACTTTTACGGTTTAAACTGATTCATTTACTATCAAATTACATTTAACGATTAGTTTTCAAATCAAAAGATTTTTTTTTATGAAACGTCAAGTCTACGTTTAGTGAAGTTAGCTGCAATTCAAAGGGTGTGTTCAACATTTTCAGAGTCATGTCATGTTTTTCGCTATCACTAGAGTTGTGGAATACCGATTGTTATTCGACTCGACTGTGAGCTCTCGATTGACATCTCATATCGACCCGTATTCAGGAATAGGACCCCTGGCTTTAAGGCTTGGGTAATACCTTCTTTAAAGATGTTGTAAGAACGAAGCACAGACAAGTGTGCCTAACTTTAAGCAGAGAGCACGGAGAGTCGTAGAGTATATATCGGGGACTGGAATAAATATTTACTTCGCCTGCTAATGCGAGGCAGGGTTATTAGGAGCTATGACCACCTACATGGAGAAGGGCGTAACTATTTTCAAATTTGGCGCTCGAAGATCGAAAAATGCTTTTTTTGATAATAAGCACGTGATATACACTTTATATATGGTTGGGTTCTGTATGAATGGGGTAGGCACTGAACGGCGTCAAACAGGTGATGCACAGTGCTGCAACTATCTCATACTCATCAATTGTGCTTATTTTACCTCCCCGCGGTAACCAACGGGTACTGTTCTGTCCATCCGGACATTCTTGCTAAGCTTATAAGTGCGAGTATTGAACACAGAAAAAATAGCAACACTATAATGCTCTTAACTGACTGTTCTGATCGATTCGCAGAAGTCTTGCACGATCCCCTCAGAAAGAGGACGTACGGCGGATGAGCCCAACAAATTGGACCAACGGTGGCGTCAACAGTCAGTCAACGAAGCAGATGCCCTAATAATCTACTTCGACGTATTTGGAGATAAGGTCATTGGGACAATGACAGAGATGGTGGCGGATGAGCCCTTAATGGGCCAACGACAGCGATCATATCACCGAAGCGGGTTACTGACTTCTCCTTTTGTCCAAGGAATCCAACAAAGGACCTGGCCCTTCAGGTTGGGAGTTGCGCGTGGGGTTAACAACCCTGCCATGGAAAAAAAAGTTGCGAAGCGACCAATAGCCTCGGAAAAGGACTGCTACAGAGCAGGAATTACTGCCATCCAAGAAGTGCGATGGGATGGGCCGGGCAAAAGGAGGATGAAAAACTGTGACGTGTACTACGGTGATTGTGCACGAAGACCACAGCCTTTATTTGGGTGCGGATTTGTCACAAGTGGTAGACTTAGGCAAGAAGTCTTGGGCTTTCGATACGGCCTAATTCGCCAACATTAGCCTAATATGCGCTCATGCACCCACATTGCAAGCACACGGTTTCCTCATTTCGGTATACACAAAGGACTTGGCGACACCCAGATCAAAAAACGGTCAACTAAATTGATCACGTTGCTATCGATGCAAGACACCCCTCAGTATCTTGGATGTTCGCACCTTCCGAGCAGCGAACATCGACTCGGATCACTACGTTTTTGAGGCAAAAAAAAGAATGCGAATAACCCGAACACCACAACAACGGAGTAATACTGTGAGGAAGCATGACGTCGGAAAGCTGCAATCGCAAGAAACCGCCAGAACCAATGCGAAATATCGAATATCCCGTAACCTCTCAAGAAATCCATTACCGCCAGCATCAAGTGCTTCTGCAAAAGAAAAAGAGAGAGAATGAGAAACACGCGATCGAAGATATTGAGATATGCTACTCCAGGAACGACGTGCGGAAGTTTTACCAATAGGTAAAAAGAACGTGCCAAAGAAAAAAAACCCGCAAAGAAGCCTGTAGAGAAAGAAATAGAAACCTCGTAGTAGAGTCATAGTCGGTGCTGAGTACATGGAAGGACCATTTCTGCAGACTGTTAAACGGCGATGAATACCAAAATTCCGCTGTCAGGCAGAATGAACCATTCAATATGGACAATGACAGACAAAACTTCCGTCCACCTGACCAAAATGTAATGAGGACAGCAAAATGTAAACTAAAAAAACAACAAAACTTCTGGACCCGACAGAATACCCACCGAACTTTTTAAAGCGGCCGGAGATAATCCGGTGGAGATGCACTCCACCAGATTCCACCACACTCCAACTCATCTCTTAAGTTTGGTCAGAAGAAAATATGCCTGATGAATGGAACCTCAGCATCGTTTGCCCGATCCACAAGAAAAGAGGCCCTCTAAACTGCGCCAACTATAGAGGAATTAGTCTCCTGAATATCGCCTACAAGATGCTCTCTACCTTACTATGTGAACGCCTAAACGTTTCGTCAGTAACCTGATTGGCCCCTATCAGTCTGGTTTCAGACCAGGAAAGTCCATAATCGATCAAATAAATGTTCACGCTACTACAGATCCTGGAAACTACCCAAGAATTCCAAATCGATACACACCACCTCTTTATCGATTTTAAGGCCGCGTACAATAGCATTTATAGAGACGAGCTATAAAGAACCATGTCTGATTTTGGCATCCTCACAAAACTCGTCCGACTGTGCAGGATGACTATGGAGAACTCTCGCTGCTCCGTCAAGGTTGGTAATGACCTCACAGAAGCTTTTGACGTCAAAAAAGGATTCCGACAAGGTGATGCGCTATCGTGCGATTTCTTCAACCTAATACTTGAAAAAATTATAAGAAACTCGCAAATCAATTGTAGTGGGACAATTTTTTTCAAGAAAGAGTTACCAATCAATTTAGGTTTGCACCAGGGAAACATCTTATGTAAGTCATGCGGAAGCAGAAGCAATATTTGCAGACGATAGGCATCATAGGTGAAGATTCTTCATTGATTGAATGAACTTGATGTATCCGTGGATGATTTGTAAGGAGTAATACGCAAGAAAATGAGAGAAAGACTCCACATAAAGAATACCACATTGGATAATATACAGCATGAGCAACTTAACCGTTACTGATATGTACAAAAAAGATGCACTGAGAACCCAGTTATAAAGGCATTAGCGGAAGAAAGGCAGAAACAAGAATTCCTGGATCACAGACAATGCAACGACATCTGCATTTAATTAGCCTGGGACATGAAATAATTCAGGATGTGGAAGACGTTTTCTCAGGTCAACACAGCGAATAACACAGATGTAGCCTTTAATTCAAGCAGTGAAGTGGGAAAGTTGTAGTCCAGTCGGTTAAAAAAGACAAAAAGGAAAACGTCTGTATTGATTATGAAATTGTTGTTTCTAATGTTCCAAGCTGTATTTTAGTTTAATGAATTGACATAATATTTACAATGTACTTCAAACATGATGAATGATCAATATTTCTGAAATGTTTTTTTAAACAAATGGGTTACATTGCAGAAATATTTTTAAAACAATGTTTTCTGAAATTTTCATTTGGTATAGACACACCCTTAAACGGCTATAAAATAATCCAGTATACATTATGTACATACATATTCGCGGAAAAGGAAGTTTTAAAATCTATTGAAAACTGATTAAAGATTATCAAGAATGACACAGGATTTACGTCACCTAAAACAAATCTTTTTGATACATTATGTCATTTGACATACATTATGTCTCAACAAAAACTCCATAAAAAATTGCTTCATTTTGAAGGTATTCCCCTAAATTGCCAAAGTTACATTGCAATAACAAAGCCCTATACTGTGCACTTTCCAGCTGCAGCATTGTAAATTACCACGATCATTAGTCTGACCCCAGCACCGCAACGGAAATAAATATAAATTTCTCAACCATAATGTACCTCCGATACCAAGAATGTTGTACAGTCTGGCCAAATCCAATAAAATCCTGCAGCGCCGCTACATAGAGTATAGAATATGCTAACCAATAAAAGCTCCAATACATTGGAGTTCCTAAGTTCACTTAACTATTGGCTTTATTTCGTCTAAATGAAAATTCAAAAAACCACTTCAATTGTAATTGGCCATCACTACTGTAACTCTGCAAAAAGCATCGGTGGTCCTACACCTCAAGCACCCACCTTCCACAAAATGAGCATCACCCAACAATGACCAGAAAACAAAAGTTATGTTCATGGCACATGACCACAAAAGCCAAATCAAACGTATCGACCGGTAATCGTTATTATTGTAAAAATCCCTGCATCCTCCCTCCACTACATCCTCAATATACAAGGACACCATCACGGGAATGCCATTCCAGCAACAACATGAGCTGACCATGAGAAATCCTTGATAGCATGCAGTTAATTAGCTTAGTTCCAGCCACCCCTCTGCTATTTGGCATTTTCTCTTGGCTCATTTGGCTTCTTTAGCCCTCCTTTAATACATTTGTATAGTTCATATCAGAAGTCCTGACTGCATCCCCTGACACTGCCATTTATTTTTAATGCCAATACTCGGTCCTTACATGAATGGCACAAGGGTGGAGGAGAAAGTAATGTTTCGGCAGTCCGGAGGAATTGGTTTTGCGTATACAGTTACCCGCACTTACCTTTTTTCCAAAACGAGACATTCCTTCATTGGATTCCTTGAATCCTCAGTCCAAGGATGTGTGAAGTCTCCGAATGAAAATACCATATCGGAATACCCCTGAGGATGATTCCGTGCGCTGAGCCGCCGAAGAAACTCCGAGGAGTTTTGCAATTCCCATTGCAATTGCTTGGGTTCGGTCTACTGTGATTGTGATTAATATTTAAAATGGTGATTCCGTTTCCGGTGCATAAAAACATCACATAAAAGTTTTGACTTGTTTTGGTTTTTTACTGTTTGCTCAAAAAACACATTCGTTCCTTGTTGACTGTTTCTAAATTGACAGTTTGGACACTTTAGGGTGGATTCCTTTTTTTTGGCCTTCTTCTTCAATCAATCTCTCACTTTCTCTCTTATTGAGTCTACACAGTCTATGGCAATGGGAAGGAAGAAAAAAAACCATCCCATGGCAGTTGAAGGGGGAGAAAATAAAATTGATTGGGGGCTACTAAAGTGACTCATATGGCTGTTTTATGCTCCGGCACGATATCTGTTGTGGATATATAGACTTGGCACGGTTCGGTCTTCCGTATCGGTGATGGTGGCAGTGGCAGTGGCATATAGCTAAAACAGGCAAGGGAGAGTAACATTCTGCTGTTTGACGATGAAAGTCCGGACAAATCGCTCGTGACTGGACATCGATGGTGGTGATAATTAAGTTATGTATGTTGGTCTTTGGAGAACATTATCCAGCGTTTGACCTGACACATGGAAGCAATCAATCATTTTGTTAGCTAAATATACTGTAGACACCTCCTTTGATGGAAAAACATACATAAATGGACGTAGTTAGCGTCCTTGATGCTTTGCTTTAAATGAAAGCTTTTGGTTTCGAATAGCAGAACTCTTGATAGATGGAGGAAAACATTATGGAAGCAAGAATAATCTTTGAGGGAAATTAAGCCATACATTTTAACTGTGGGAAGTTATTGATGGAAACATTAAATAGGGACACTGAACTGAAATGCATTGCGATTCGCGATATTATCAAATCTTATCTTCCCCCAACGCCCAGATATATTATAGTTCTATATTTGCAACTTTATTATCTGTAATAGTATACTCAAAAGTCACTGTTTGGTGCTTAGGGAGCCAGTGCAGCAATAATTGGTCCAAAGTTTTTTCAAAAAATTATATTCAGAGACGGTTTACAATTAGAGGAAGTTACATGTAGTCTTAGAAGAGGACAGCGATAAAACATTATTATATTTTAAATAAAAAAATTTGTTGTCTTGACAGGTCCTGAAGGAGTCTAATAATTAATTCTTACAACTAATCCGGAAGAAGCTCAAATGGCACTTTTACAAGCTTACTCGTGAGACATGAGACATCAAGAAACAAAAATCGGTTGCAATTCAATAAATAAAAGGTCTTTCAATAAGCGCTTCCTAACTTTAAACTTAAATAAAGCAAAATGTGTGTAAGATATTACATACATTTTTAATTTGTTTGAAAGGCCAATTAATGCCATTTTATTTAAAATATAACATTGCTTAAATGTCCGCCGCGGATTCTCTTGGTGGAGCGCATCCGAAGTGTCCAATTTTGTATGACTCAAGCGCATAAATCAAGATGAATTTAACCGATGGCATTGGATACGTTGCCTTTGAAGGCCGCTGTGGTTTGTGGCCCATTCGCATAAACCTGTGACCAGTTCACATCACCTCCACGTGAGATAACCATTCCTTCAAATCGCTCGTGCAGAATGTCTTATGTAGCATGAGCTGTGTGAAGTTGGTAATCATCGACCTATAGCGCTCGCTGTTGACGATGACCAGGCCAACATCGTTCTCAAAAAAATATGGACCGATGACACCACCGCCAGCCTAAAATCCACACCAAACAGTGACTTTATTGGAATGCATTGGATGCTCTTTGATCTCATGTGGATTGGTATCATCCTAAATTCGACAATGTTGTTTGTTCACGAATTGGGCCCCATATCTGAAGATGATTTTTCGATGAAATTTAGGGTCAGTTGCATAACAGAGCCCATTCAGCGAACTCACGTTGTTGTCTATGGTCGTTTACCTTCAGCTCCTTGGTCAGTTAAATTTTGTACGGGTGCAGGCTCAAATCAAGACGCAAAATTCACCAAGTTTTCGCCTACGAAAGGCCGTCATCGTTTAAAAAAAAAATCATGAAAATCGGATCAGTTTTTAATTTTGTATAGCTTAAAAACCAGGTGATCGCGATAGTGTATAATTACAATAATTTTTATCATTTGCACGTGTTGTTGAAGGCTATTTCCGTCCATGGCAATTTAGCAAAACAGACTGAATAAATTTGACAGATTTAGCTTCAACAAAATGGCCGCTATCAACCGCCAAAATTCGGAAGTCTATTGAAAGACCCCTTAAAATGCTTGGTGAAAAAAAGGCTAATCTAGTAATTAATAAATTGTTCTTAAATATAAATAAATATACATTTATTGGCGCGGCAGCTCCTTAAGGCCAAGGCCTAGTGCCTTATACTCTCTGTGTTGTTAATCTGCAAGAATGGAGGGGACCTACAGTTTACCGCCGAGTCCGAACAGCTACATGAGATGCACTTCTTCGAGGAAATTTTACTCTTGAAGGTTTTTTCAGTCCCTCGCAAGAGGCAGTACACCGAAAAAAGGTGGCTTTGGGCGGGAGTCGAACCCCGACCCCTCCCTTAACAGACCGACACACTAACCACTAAGCCACGGCGCCTAGGAAAAACTAGTTCTGTCTATAGGCGTTCGGTTGAACTAGTACTAGGACGAACGAGGCCGTGAAGTATTTTAAATGGTTATAAGGTCGATTCGATCTTATTTCTCTAAAAAAAGGAAATAAATGCGAACTTCAGTTTTATTTCAAGTCAACCCTATTTCCGAAAAAATGCATATCGAAGTGGGACATACCTGCCAATTTTGTTTTTTGTTTGTTTGGGGCTTATGCTGGCCTAAGTGGCTTTTATGCGAATTTTTTTATTCGACATAATTTCGATCATAAAACGTTTGATCGGTCTTATTTCCACTTCGAAGGAAAAAGGCAAAACACACTTAGGCTAAACTAGTCTGCGTAGACAAAACTAGTTCTGCCTAGTCAAAACTAACGGGTCCGCCATCTAACGTTTTTTATTTTCAACTACTGCTTATTTCGTGAATGGTAACACTTAGCTCATGTCTGATTTGACAGATAATTAGTTTTATCTTTCCGCTAAACGAATATGGTTGTGTATACGCTGGAAAATATTGCGACATTACTGCCTGCGATCGACTTAGAGAAGATGCCGATTTTGTCAAAAAAAATCATCTTTTCAGATGAAGCTCATTTTGATCTTGGCGAGTATGTTAACAAGCAAAATTGTCGCATTTGGGGCACAGAAAACCCGCACGCATATATTGAAAAGCTGATACACCCAAAACGAGTCACTGTTTTGTGCGGATTTTGGTCCAGAGGCATAATTGGGTCATTTTTCGGAAATGAGCAAGGAGTGGCCGTTACAGTCAATGGCGATCGTTATCGGGCCATGTTGAACGAATTTTTGTTCACAAAACTTGAAGAGGATTATATTGGCAACATTTGGTTTCAACAGGACGGCGCTACGTGATACACAGCCGAAGCTACACTCGATGTTATTGGGGGGACACTTTAGTTTTGCCTGAAAAACAGTTTTGCTGGTAACATAAATATATTAAAATAAAAAAAAAAATATTTATTTTGAAAATTCTTTAATTTTCGAATTAGTTTAAGAGTTTTTTTTTCGGAAAAACTAAGTAAGCAATACAATTTGAGAACCAAATGTCTATCAAGGAAAAAAAATATTGAAAATCGTTCGAGCAGTTTTTTTTTTAAATTCGTTTTCTTAAAGTTTTCGAAAAAATGTTTTATATTTTTTTTTAGTACGTCATTATAAGAAAATCTGTGGTTTTCATCTGGGAAAATTATTTCAAAAACATTCAATCAACCCGTTTTCAAAATATTTCGAAAATCATTTGTTTTTTAATTTTAAAAAATCGAGAAAAAAAATTTGGAAAATTTTGAAATGCAATATTAATTGTATTATAAATTATTTCTTGTGTGCAAAATTTTATTGAATTCGGGATATTGATTTACGATAAAACTGCATTTAAAAAAAAAACGGTTCTATGACAGGTACCATTATCGAAAAATTTCGAAAAATTCATTCTAACTGAAAGATATATTGTTGCAAAAAAATAGCACCCCGAAAGTTTTATTTAAATCGTTAGAGCCGTTTTCAAAAAAATCAAACTTTTTGTTAAAGATTGTATGGCAGGTACCGTTATTTTTTGACCTAGAGCAAAATTGAAAAACACATCCGAGATACTACCAAATATATACTAAATACCAAGTTTGAAACAAATCGGCCCATCCGTTTAGGCTGTAGAGATGCGAACAGACAGGCAGACAGACGGGCGGAAATTCTCGACCCACTTTTTTCGACTTCTCTATCATCGTAATGTCATGTTTGATTGTTACAGTTTTTTTTGCACGAATCCATAACTTGCCTTACCTATAGTAATTATAAACGCAAGTAAAAATGGCAAAAAGCCCTTATTGGATCACCACTTTGAAGAAAATCTCTTTAGAGCAAGGTGTTGAAAAATACCCACACCTGCGTGGATTAGGGTGTATAAGGTTCTCCCTAGCTTCACAACCTTCACCCTTAAAAGAACTAAAATCAAAAACATTAAAAAAGGTAAAAGAAGGTTAAATTCTATTATTCTCAATTTTAAAACAGGGAGTACTATTAAGGGTAACTGTAACATATTCAGCAGTTAACTATTAAAAAGTCGTGAAAATCAAAACGAAGTCCACATTACAAAAAATAACTCCAACTCTCCAACGCTGGAAAAATCAAGAAAAAAACCCATTTAAATAAAAATTTAAAACAACACAAAGTTGCAAAAAAATGCATTTAGTACAATTTCTTTATTTTCCTCCTTCAACTTTCAAGTTCTTGAAGTCAACTACAAACGTTTTCGAAAGAACGGCATCATTTTCAATCGCTTTGTTTTAAATTCGAATGCTTTTGTCCAAAATGCATTACCGCAGGTGGCAAGTCATTCATCTTAGCCGAAAATATCCTTAACGCAAAAAAAGCGAAAAATACAACAGCAAGCAAGAAGCCAAATGGCAAGAAAAATAAAGGAGTAAACGAAAAATTGGCTCTCAACCGCACCACGCGCCACCACCCTAATTTCCTTGATGGAAAAGTTTTTCATAATTAAATTACAACCGTCAGTGCCCTGGGAAAAAAGGAACGAGGCACCAAACCAAGAATAAAACCCACACCTCTAGTACCCCGACATCCGCGGTAGAGAAATAGGTGAAGGGGGCGACTGGAAGGCAACTCTTTAGCACACTGCTCACTAACGAGGACTTGCCAAGGACCGATTGTGGAGAGCAGCTACGCAGGAGTTGCGATCCCGTTGATTATGTTGAAAGTGCAAGCAGTCAAGGAGCCATTGGAGTTCTTCAGTGGGACCGGGTTAGGGGCTCAAATATTGCTGCTCTAATGTTGCAGCATGTGAAACTTTTCACATTTAATTACTTCTTTGTCGTTAGCTCCTAGGGATGGATTTACTTCTGGCTGACTTTGGTTGGCAAATTGTACGGAGGATCTTATATGTTACCAAACCACCCATGCCGGGCGCCCGCATCTACACACACTCACACGGGCTCACTTATGTGCAATATAATTGATTAAGCACTGCTGGAAGTCAGGATTTAGTCTGAAATATGTCTTCATATGGGAAGAATATTGGTGTGCGAGCATTTATATCACATGTCATCGATGTGCTTTTGCTTCTTCCACAGGAAACCGGGTAACGGGTACGTTAGTACGTGAGATTGTTAGATTGTTTAATCCGGGAAAATGTAATTGATTTCTTGTGAAACGAATAATGAAAAGAAAACTTAACCCATTTCAAGCGTATATTTGTGCTGTTTATGAAGCGTTGTTTAAGGTGGATCAAGTTTTGTGTCATAAAGTTCTGAGATTGCTCACAGTCTTGTTGGAATCTTTTGTTTTTTGCTGGAAAAGTTGGGGATAATAAAGAAAACACAGGGTGGTCACAAGGTTTACTAATTTTTGTTTTGGTCGTTGAACTAAGGAAAATTAATTTGGGTGTCCCTTTGGATACATCATCCAGACTGTCATTGGCGCATTTGTTATTGAATCGGTTAGAACTGGACGAGGGAACGAATTAGAAAACAAGTTCTGCTACATATATCTTTATGGGAAAGGCCGAGGATAATCTTAGAACTTTCATTTTTTCATTTTTCATTTCCCCAAATTAGGTGTTACAATTTAAGTAGATAGTTTAGGACTCAAATTAATAAATCGACCTGTTGCTTATAGTGCATATTATTAATAACCAGTATTGAAAAAAACACATAAAAAGGCCCGGTTGCCCGGAATGCAATTATGTATATTAAATACCAAAGGAAATGCTTTAGTAATTTTTTAATTTTGTTTATTTAAGAAATTCGTTCGAAATGGTTCTAATATTATGGAGTACTAAGAGAAATCACTGTTAACTGTAATTCGTTTGGGTCAAAGAGCTTATTTCCAAGTTTAAACTATAGCTGGCCCGGGGAGCAGGTGTATCTGAATTATAATTTCAATACCACGTGCCAACAAGAGAAATTCGAAATTCTTATGAAAATCTCTTCTTCCTGAAAAAAACCATTGCTGCTTTTAAAGATATTTGCAAAAGTGCAAAATGCCGTTTTCTATACTAGGTATGTTAAAGTCCCAGAAGCCTCTAAAATCCAAAGAAAAGATCATCAGGGTTACATTTTATCAGCGCCACTTTTCTGTAGAAAGCAATGTTACAAATGCAGCACTTTCCAACGAAAAGAACAAATTAAATGAATCTTAACGCCTGACAGATTGAAGACATCTGAGCCTGACTTGGAATTCCCAAATTTTCCTATATCATATGGGTGCTATATGGGTGCAGTGATCGCTTTCAAAAACTGCAATTGTCTGCTAACTGATTTTCAGGTTAATACATTTCAAGAAAGTCAGCTAGAAATCACGTGTTTTCAAATTTTTAAATACAATCGAAAGAGAGTCCAGAGATGTATGGTGAGATGATTTTTAATCACAAAACCTAACATGAGTATTGTTAAGGGCTACATATAAATAGCAAAAATATAGCCAACCTTATCGATTTGAATGCGTAAATGGACAGTTCGTGTGGGGGCAAAATTTAATAACATCAACTTCATAACGTTCCCCCATCTACAGAGTATTCCCAAGAAGAGGAAAAAGATTTGTACTACGAACTTGTAGGGAGGACCCCCAATGCCTGCCCAAGATATAACTTTAAAATCATCATTGTCGGTTTCGACGCTAAAATTAGGCCAGTGAGCCGGTATTTGTAAAAAAGACAGGTTCCCAAATCTAGCATAAGAACACTTATGACCCTGGACTACGAATCACAGAAATCAGCATCCATCAAATTTTTCGTTGAAAGTACCAAAAGCTCTAAAGCAAAAAAGCCACCTGGGTATCACCCTAAAGACTCACTCGCAACCAAAGTGAAAATTTGCTGATAGGTCGCCACAGCTGATCCAGTCTAATGACACTACGAAAATATTGATATGCCAACATAAACTCGGATCACTATGTTTACTTGCGATTATAGGTACTATAAGTACATTCGTAAAAAAAAATTAGATAACAATCAAACATAACATTACGATTATAGAGAAGTCGAAAAAAAATGGGTCGGACAATTTATGTCTTTTGTATGGATTTTTTAGAAAAAGTTTTATAATGGTGCTTCCCATATGACGGGTTTCTTAAAATCAAAATTTCTCCTTAACTATCTAACAGATTTTGATGAAATTTTCAAACTGGAAAGTGTTTTATAATTCAGATAATAATGACTGTTAAAATTTTCAAAAACAATTTTTTTGAATTTTTTAATAAATTTTTAATAATTTTTTAAAAACTTTTTTTGTATTTTGAAAATGAATCGATAGATTTTTTTTGATGTTTTTCCTAGTATGAAATATAGATTTCTTCAAATTGACATACTCAAAGAAAATTTAAAAATATGTTTTTGAAAAATTCATAAAATAGAAAACAGCAAAATAAATCAGATGTCTTACAACATTTTTTTTTTTTTCAAAAAACGTTATGAATAGTGTTTTTTGATTTCATATAAATTTCTTTGTTTAATGTTTCCCCCAAAGTTTGTTGTATATTGCTCGGTTGATCGCTAGATTTTGTTCGTCGCTGTGACAGCACATAAGAGCAAGTACGTGCGATCGATCCAGTCGTGCAATTTATTAGGTATGGAATTCCTAGGGCTGGGCTGATTGCTTTGTGAAGAAGTATTGAAACTGCCTATCAGGTTCCTTTTTTTTATCTATCTATAAAACAAAAATTCGCAAAGTAGGACTCGCTATCAAAGAGCTCCATTAAAAAAGGGTAAGACCTCGATAAATGATTGCTGGGCGTAGATAAGAAAAAGTCATACCTTTAACAAAGCCATTAGTACCTTACCTACTGTTGAAATCATCTTTAGGCAGTAGTCGCTGTAAGAACGAAGAGAGAAATCTGATGATCAGATCCTGAAGGCATTCTGGAGCGATGGCAATTGTACTTAAATGTATTATTGAACGGACAGTTCATGGAAGAAATGGCGACTCTACCATTTCAAGAGGAAGACCTCATGCTGAAATCGGTATCCCAAATATTTTGACATGACTATGTAGTTGCAGGCTGACCATGATTAACTCTGCAAGCCAGGTTTAGGTAGCCTAAGCCTCCAAGCCAATAAACGTCTTTAATATGGACCCCGGAAAAGGAATGGTCTGATATGCAGAAATGTGGCATTGAAGAAATTAATCTCTGACTCCGCCCGTAAAACCGGCACCAAGCCCAGTCTGAAATTGGCTTACGCAGATGATATAGACAATATCGCTAAAAGTCAACACAACGTGGCTGAGGCTGCGTCTACGCATTGTATATAAACTGCTATAGTACTATTATGAGACCATTGTATATAGACTGCTATAGTACTATCATGACGACCGGTGGACGGTGGCGTTCCAAGCGGCTCTAGGGAAAAAGATTACTCGGTAAATTTAAGAGGCGAACAAAGAGTTCATATACAATGGCGGTTCATTTACAAAGAGAATTCTCAGAGAAACTCGCTGAATTGTACTTTATTCATAAGTAATTTATAAGGGGTAGGTTAAGAAAAAAATTGTTGATATGCAGTTCATATACAATGTTGACATGAATACATATATCTGATGTTGGAGTTGTTTTCGTACATTATTATATACAATGTTCTGCCCTATATTCTTTGGGCAGATGAACGATGTTTGTTTTTGTTTTTTTTTTTGCGTAGGTTGCGGTTGCTGTGCTGTGCATTGTATACATTGCATATACATTACTACACGGAAGTAGGTTTGGTTAGTTCTATGTATGCATGTTCAAACGATATTTTCCAGTTGATCATCATTGTATCGATTGTATGCATTGTATATAAACTGCCTTGCTTATAACAGGCCGACTCCACACGATATAATTTCTCTCATAATCTTCAACATGAGATGAAATATCCAATGGAGTCGCGTTGTTTCGGAGTCTGTTGGGATGTTAGACATCTCTCTCCGCGGTTCTATCTTGACATCGATGTCTTGATAACAATTTGACGTTTGTGTTTTTTCTTTCTTTTTTTAGGGTTCATCTCATTATTTTTTGTCTCTCATGTGGGTAGTTGCTCTTTTTGTGCGCTTTAAAAATTTAGTTTGCAGTGAAAAGGCCTGAATACAGTATTTTTATTAGTTTATGTGTATTAACAAGAGTAAATGAGACAACATCTATATTTTTTTAATGGAATAAATGTTTTAAAATGATAAAATTAACAAATATAAGAAAAAGAATTTTTATCTTTTGACTTTTGTCAGAGAAACAAACACATAAGCCTCTCTTGCTTTAATGAAATATCAAGACATGAACTGCCCAGCGAAGAAAAAAGAAAATGGTCTGATATTTATGTCAGAGATATGGTTTGCAATACAGATATCGTGTGGAGTCGGCCTGTAAGAAATACACTGCTAATAAGCATTGTATATGAATTGCTATAGTACTATCCTGGTGACATGTGGACTGTTGTTCAGTTTATATGCAATAGTAATAGCTAATAAGAAAATACAGTAGCAGATGATAAAGTAAGTATGTGTATGTATGAATAATCCAATAACTTGGTATAGGTAAAGCACTTTGTATCTGATTTCGGACACGAAGGCTGAAAAAATTGTTTTGTGAGTTTTGGCGGTTTTTTGGTAATTATTTTTAATAATCACTTTTCATTAAATTCGAATAATTACATTTTTTTTTAAGTATGTCATTATAAGGAAATCTACAGTTTTCATCTGGGATACTTATTTGAAAAAAAATTAATCAACCCGTTTTCAAAATATTTCGAAAACCAATTTTTTTTTAGAAAATTGAAAAAAAAGTTTTCGAAAATTTTGAAATGCAATGTTAATTTAATTATAAATGACTTCCTGTGTGCAAAATTTTATTGAAATCAGGATATTGGTTAACGATAAAACGGCATTTGAAAAAACCGGTTCTATGAGAGGTACCGTTATAGAACAAATTTCGAAAAATTCATTCAAACTGAAAGGTGTATTGTTGTAAAAAAATATCATCCTGAAAGTTTGATCAAAATCGTTGGAACCATTTTCGATAAAATCAAAATTTTTGTTAAACGGCAAATAAAGTTCATTTTTGACCTAGAGCAAAAAATGAGAAATACCCCCCGAGATACTACCTAATAAATACTAAATACCAAGTTTGAACCAAATCGGCCCATCCGTTTAGGCTGTAGAGCACCGAACAGCCAGACATTTTTCGAACCAACTTTTTTCGACTTCTCTATCATCGTAATATCATGTTTGATTATTATCTCAATTTTTTTTTTTATAGTAGGTACCTATAATCGCAAGTAAAAAACCATCTGAAATCTGTCATAATTGAAATCCGACATCTGGGATAGTTTAAACATTTTTTTAACGAAAACCCGCCGCAGACGAACATTTTAAAAAAAGAATCACGAAAATCGGCCCACTTTTTAATTTTCTACAGCCAAAAACCCACCGCGATATAAAAATAAGATTTGCATTAACTATGAATTTCCTACCCGCGAGCAAATGGTAGGTCAGTTATTTCATACAAAGCCTCAAAAAAACAAAAATCATTACTACCTGCAGTCTATATCAATTTCCAAACAAAAAAATATGAATGTATCTCCATGCATAGTGTTCACTAAATTTGTGTACCTATCTGCATTGAAAGCAAAATTCATACCAAAATCCATTCAATAAATCCAGCAAGAATTAAGTTTGTGTTAAATTTCTAAGAATGTATGAGTACATTTTTTGAAAACGACAACGTTCAATTTATAGGTAGCAAATAAACCTAAATTGAATATCTTAAAAAAAAACCACTTCAAAAGGCTGGTCAATGACATATGTACATATTGTACATGTATTGCATATAAAAAAAATGTAAGCAACGATGTTGGATCGTGTATGAATCCTAACAAAAGTCTATATACAAATCACTTCAAAAGTCTGATCAATGACATTAATCATATACAAAACAATGTATATACAAATGTATTGCATATACCAAAAAAATGTAAGCAACATCATCAACATCAAGTTTATTCATCTCACCTTCTTAAGCATCTTTTTTTTAAATTGCTTATAAGTCAACGAAATTGTATAATTCAAAGAGATTTCCTCTTAAAATTCATAAAGAATGTAGGTAAACCACACATTTTTCCAACAAAATGCATGTTCATCAGGCAAGTTGATTCAGCAGTAATGTAAGCACAGAGCATAACGCTTATAAAAATGCTCTTATTTCTCTCTTTTCTCAAATAAAATATGCCTACACTAGCACTCCAAGCGGTTCTAGGGAAAAAGATTTTTTCTCGTCTCATAATAGTACTATAGCAGTTTATATACAATGTATGAGACGAGAAAAAATCTTTTTCCCTAGAACCGCTTGGAGTGCTAGTGTAGGCATATTTTATTTGAGAAAAGAGAGAAATAAGAGCATTTTTATAAGCGTTATGCTCTGTGCTTACATTACTGCTGAATCAACTTGCCTGATGAACATGCATTTTGTTGGAAAAATGTGTGGTTTACCTACATTCTTTATGAATTTTAAGAGGAAATCTCTTTGAATTATACAATTTCGTTGACTTATAAGCAATTTAAAAAAAAGATGCTTAAGAAGGTGAGATGAATAAACTTGATGTTGATGATGTTGCTTACATTTTTTTGGTATATGCAATACATTTGTATATACATTGTTTTGTATATGATTAATGTCATTGATCAGACTTTTGAAGTGATTTGTATATAGACTTTTGTTAGGATTCATACACGATCCAACATCGTTGCTTACATTTTTTTTATATGCAATACATGTACAATATGTACATATGTCATTGACCAGCCTTTTGAAGTGGTTTCTTTTTAAGATATTCAATTTAGGTTTATTTGCTACCTATAAATTGAACGTTGTCGTTTTCAAAAAATGTACTCATACATTCTTAGAAATTTAACACAAACTTAATTCTTGCTGGATTTATTGAATGGATTTTGGTATGAATTTTGCTTTCAATGCAGATAGGTACACAAATTTAGTGAACACTATGCATGGAGATACATTCATATTTTTTTGTTTGGAAATTGATATAGACTGCAGGTAGTAATGATTTTTGTTTTTTTGAGGCTTTGTATGAAATAACTGACCTACCATTTGCTCGCGGGTAGGAAATTCATAGTTAATGCAAATCTTATTTTTATATCGCGGTGGGTTTTTGGCTGTAGAAAATTAAAAAGTGGGCCGATTTTCGTGATTCTTTTTTTAAAATGTTCGTCTGCGGCGGGTTTTCGTTAAAAAAATGTTTAAACTATCCCAGATGTCGGATTTCAATTATGACAGATTTCAGATGGTTTTTTACTTGCGATTATAGGTACCTACTATAAAAAAAAAAATTGAGATAATAATCAAACATGATATTACGATGATAGAGAAGTCGAAAAAAGTTGGTTCGAAAAATGTCTGGCTGTTCGGTGCTCTACAGCCTAAACGGATGGGCCGATTTGGTTCAAACTTGGTATTTAGTATTTATTAGGTAGTATCTCGGGGGGTATTTCTCATTTTTTGCTCTAGGTCAAAAATGAACTTTATTTGCCGTTTAACAAAAATTTTGATTTTATCGAAAATGGTTCCAACGATTTTGATCAAACTTTCAGGATGATATTTTTTTACAACAATACACCTTTCAGTTTGAATGAATTTTTCGAAATTTGTTCTATAACGGTACCTCTCATAGAACCGGTTTTTTCAAATGCCGTTTTATCGTTAACCAATATCCTGATTTCAATAAAATTTTGCACACAGGAAGTCATTTATAATTAAATTAACATTGCATTTCAAAATTTTCGAAAACTTTTTTTTCAATTTTCTAAAAAAAAATTGGTTTTCGAAATATTTTGAAAACGGGTTGATTAATTTTTTTTCAAATAAGTATCCCAGATGAAAACTGTAGATTTCCTTATAATGACATACTTAAAAAAAAATGTAATTATTCGAATTTAATGAAAAGTGATTATTAAAAATAATTACCAAAAAACCGCCAAAACTCACAAAACAATTTTTTCAGCCTTCGTGTCCGAAATCAGATACAAAGTGCTTTACCTATACCAAGTTATTGGATTATTCATACATACACATACTTACTTTATCATCTGCTACTGTATTTTCTTATTAGCTATTACTATTGCATATAAACTGAACAACAGTCCACATGTCACCAGGATAGTACTATAGCAATTCATATACAATGCTTATTAGCAGTGTATTTCTTACAGGCCGACTCCACACGATATCTGTATTGCAAACCATATCTCTGACATAAATATCAGACCATTTTCTTTTTTCTTCGCTGGGCAGTTCATGTCTTGATATTTCATTAAAGCAAGAGAGGCTTATGTGTTTGTTTCTCTGACAAAAGTCAAAAGATAAAAATTCTTTTTCTTATATTTGTTAATTTTATCATTTTAAAACATTTATTCCATTAAAAAAATATAGATGTTGTCTCATTTACTCTTGTTAATACACATAAACTAATAAAAATACTGTATTCAGGCCTTTTCACTGCAAACTAAATTTTTAAAGCGCACAAAAAGAGCAACTACCCACATGAGAGACAAAAAATAATGAGATGAACCCTAAAAAAAGAAAGAAAAAACACAAACGTCAAATTGTTATCAAGACATCGATGTCAAGATAGAACCGCGGAGAGAGATGTCTAACATCCCAACAGACTCCGAAACAACGCGACTCCATTGGATATTTCATCTCATGTTGAAGATTATGAGAGAAATTATATCGTGTGGAGTCGGCCTGTTATAAGCAAGGCAGTTTATATACAATGCATACAATCGATACAATGATGATCAACTGGAAAATATCGTTTGAACATGCATACATAGAACTAACCAAACCTACTTCCGTGTAGTAATGTATATGCAATGTATACAATGCACAGCACAGCAACCGCAACCTACGCAAAAAAAAAAACAAAAACAAACATCGTTCATCTGCCCAAAGAATATAGGGCAGAACATTGTATATAATAATGTACGAAAACAACTCCAACATCAGATATATGTATTCATGTCAACATTGTATATGAACTGCATATCAACAATTTTTTTCTTAACCTACCCCTTATAAATTACTTATGAATAAAGTACAATTCAGCGAGTTTCTCTGAGAATTCTCTTTGTAAATGAACCGCCATTGTATATGAACTCTTTGTTCGCCTCTTAAATTTACCGAGTAATCTTTTTCCCTAGAGCCGCTTGGAACGCCACCGTCCACCGGTCGTCATGATAGTACTATAGCAGTCTATATACAATGCGTCTACGAGAAATATTGGAACATCAATCAGGTAGTATAGAATACGAATTTGAAATTGTGGAAACCTTTTATTACCTTGAGTCAAAAGTAGCCGCCGATAATACTACGGAAAAAACAAATACATCAGATCTGCTAAAATCTGATACATCGCAGTTAAGACCACAGAATAAAAAATTATTTGTTTAAATGCCAAATAGCTCTAAACAGCATGGAATATAATATTTATATGAAGTCTTTATGTAGTGAAAATTAAAAGATGCCTGCGTTTGATTTTGCTTTCTCGATATTATGTAGAAGAATGGCGACTGCTATATGCCAATACTTTTCAAAAAAGTGAAGCAAGAACGAAAGAAACTAAGGCGGGTTCCAAAAAACCGACACTTCTTGTCGGTTCTGTTTTCCAATTTGCGGTTTGTCAGAAGAAAAGATATAAAGTCATCTGAAAGGTAACCCCTATTGAAAGTATTTATAAAAAAAAAGCAAAAGATACTTAAAAGTAAGAAAAAATGTTGATTTTAAAAACACAGTCGTGCAAAAAATTCCAAGATTACCTTATCAAAATCGTGTTTACGTATTTTTTTTGTAATGACATATAAAAAAAATCAATAAAACTCAAAAAACATAAAAGAACAAGTATGTACATTAAAATTTTCAATTCATGCGTTATTCATTAGCTCTTACATATTTTTTTTTGTATAATTGACTGGCGCGAAAGGGGCTTTTGTATACCCTTAAAATATTTGAACACCGTACGAGCATTAGGGAAAAGCGGAGGGGTGCAAGAGAAGATATCGATGCAAATTAGTTTTGAAGTTTTGCATATCAAAATGGGAGGGAAAAACAGAGCGGCAAAGCATTCCTTATTCGTGTGGTGCGACTAAAGAAAGAATCTCTATACTTAACAATACGCCCGAAGTTGGGCTCAAAGGTAAACTGATGGGCATTCCTTGCAGTGCGAGCATTACGATTGAATCGTTTCAGGGGAGGAATGCAACTGGCTATTTCGCTAGAGCATTGTTTATAAAAATAACGATAAATTAACAAAAGGCAATAAACATTATGTATATGTTCAGGAGATGTAAATGTTTCTGTTATTGTTCGGTTGCCTATCATTTTTAAAGCTCTTTTTTGAGCTCTACCTAGAAAACTCAAGTGGGATATGGGAGAGCACCTGCCCAAATGTGGGAATTATACTCGAGTTTCGGTCAAATATATGTTTTATATACTGTAGCCAGATCAGACGGGTGAAGAACTCTTGCACCTTTGAAGTAAACCTAAACACCACGCAGCATTCTTGGCGATATCAAATGAGTGGTCATTCCACAGAAGGTGGTCTGTAATGCACATACCGGAAACTGAGAGGTGCTCGGTTTCATCGAAGCAAGTGCCACTCATGGATAGTGGCATTGGAGGTATGATTCGCTTTAACGACAAGAGACAACATTGAGTTTTTGAAGCATTAAATTCGACACGATTTCTTATTCCCCATTGTACAATGCTGTCAAGATCAGAATTTAATGAACTTATCATACGCTGCCGTTGCAGATCCGCATCTGAAGAACATGGATGTAGACCTGGAAACGAGTATGAAAAGCTGAGAGTATTGTCGTCAGCAAAACAATTGATTGGATTAGTTGTTTCAGATAGTAAGTCGTTGATAATATAAGAAAGATTCGGAGACAAAACAGAGCCCTGGGGCACACCATCATTTATTTTATGAAAATCAGACTTGAATCCGTCCAACACTACTTGTAGGGAACGGTTCGAAAATGAATTACTAATCCAACGAAGAAGAGATTCATCGAGTTCAAATGCACGCATTTTCGATAAAAGGGCTTGATGCCAAACTCTATCAAATGCCTTTGAAATATCAAGTGCAATAATTTTGCTTTCCCCAAAACGATGGAGAGATTGGTTCCACTTTTCGGTGCACCTGTTGTTGCTATTTAGAAGCTTTCGTTCTTTGAGATATTTCTTAAACTGAAAATTAATCAGCGTTTCAATGATCTTAGAAAGAAGAGACGTTAGTGCAATTGGTCTATAGTTTGAGGGTGAAGAAGATACGCCCTTTTATGGGTACAGGCTGGACAAATGCTGTTTTCCATGCACTCGAAAAGAGCTCAGAGGAATAGGATCAATGGAAAAGCTAACCCAGAGGTTTTGCCAGCGTTAAGGAACATTTCATTAGAACAATAGCGGGGATACTATCCGGGCCAGCGGATTTGTGTACATATATTAAGATGTTTCAAGGCTATTGGGTTAGAAAGAGTGCGAAAGAAAATTGGTTCCATAAAATCATTTACACTCTCAGCTGCAGCTGCTTTTTCTTAAGAACTGAGTTTTCTTACTCTTCGACCTTTTCGAGATATAATAAAATAAAATGTCTGTGTTTAAGCACATACCGAATTGTGGTTGAAGTTGATATGCAAATGCAACATCATTCCTTACGTATACAACAAGGCCATGTTTTGCAAAGAATAAAGGCACAAAAAAAACAAGACGGACAAATAACTATATGAATATGTAGATCAAATGCATTTGTTATCATTAAATACATTTTGAAATATCTGACAACTTATGCTTTATACGAGAACATCGATTTGTAAGACTCAGTGTTATCTATTAGCACAAGAACTTGTGTTTCAGAAACAATTTTAAGACAAATCAGTTAACCATCTAAAGTGGTTAAAATGTTCCTGGTAACCCATTTTTGTTTTTTCGCGAAGGTTATATAACCTTTTAAAGAACGGATACTGTTGCAATATCGAGTGAAATTAAACTTTTTAACGATTAAAATGAAAGTGACTTACTATTGTGCTGTAAAGACAATAATCATCTTAGCCTGCAGACGATTGTTCCAAGACATTGGATAAATTGATAACCTAGTTGAGGGGGGCCTGATTCCTCTATTTTCCATGTTTTTCCATTTTTCCCTCCTCACATCCCCAGTATTGTCGATTTTGGAAACTCGTGTGCTACTTTTTACAAGCTTCAGGCAACTTGATATGCAATAGCAAGACTTCTTTTTTTTAATTTCGTTGCTTTTACAAATTTTTTTGCAACGCATTCAGAAAAACCTAGGAATATTTTAGTTTATATCTAATAAAATTCAATTAAGTACATACATACATACATCCATACCCATGTACAATTTTACATATGTATACAAATATGTACGTACATATGTACATAACAGTATTACTGTTTTTTTTTGCAATGTAAAGGTATCCTTCATTTCGTTCCTTTATTACTGCATTTGCAGTTATTTCAAGGTTTCAAATGTGATTCCGATGAAGAGAGTATGATCCAATCTCTAGTTTCCGTGTGAATTATATAAACTTGGCTTGGATCCGGAATTCTTTTTCGGGCCCTTTAATCTCAACTTTTTTTTTCAAATTTTAAAGAAAAAAGTATTTGTTTTTAAAATATTCTCTATAGAAACACAAAATGTAAATACAGAAACTACAAAGCTTGCTAAAAAATCATTTTAAAAGGTAAACGGCTGAAGGAGTGTGTAAAACTGGGAAATCAATTAAACTTGACAGAATCTTAATCTCCAAAGATTAGCCGCATATCATCCTTTTACATGTCAAATATAAACAACGAACATAACATCGGTCCATACATACATGAGAACTGTAATATTATTTGATTACTTCCATTAAAACATCCAACACAAAGGTCTTAACAAAAAGACAAACAATTTCCATTGCGAAATAATTAATCGCAAAATGGAAAATCTCTCTTTAATTCTTCTAACAAATAAACACCCCTAAAGACCACATCCCCCATTACCACCAAAAATAAGGACCCAACTAATGTCATGTCATAGATATACCACAGCGATACAGCCGAGTGACAAGTTACCTATAGTCCCTCTAGACCTATGCTCCACATTATCTGCCAATGAATTATTCACAGACTCTCCTAATTCTCATTCATGTAGTCTTAACCCCAAATTTGGGCTCCAGGAAGCCCACATTCAGCCCCTCAAAAGCTTACTCTTGCTGGCCGCGTGTATACGGTTCTATATATTCCCCTTCCTTGGATTCCAAATGTGTGCTGTGTGCGTACCTTCATAATTAATTGGTGCTCCTATCATTACCACCTGTGTTTATAGGGTTATGTGAAAGGGGGTGAGTTGTTGGGGGATTATGTTTAAACAGATTTAATTCAAACATCAGCCACATGAATAACTTCATTCGTGATATTTGTGTCCAATAATTAAATCTATCAATAACCCATCAATCAGATCACTATGTGCGGCGATGTCCGGTCGAATGGTTGGCCCGGACGGTTGGTGGCGGGTCAAGCGTCAGGCAATAGCCATCTATGTCTCGCATGTAGTATTGCGTTCAGTGAACATATTCATGTGTCGTCTGCGGCCAGCCGACATTGGAAATTTGGAAATACAGCGACACATCTTTCGAGTTTCGATCTCTGCTGAAAGCAGTCAACATTTCGCACATAATGTTGCCAGCTGAGGTAAAATCATTTGAATTGTGGTTTTTTGAATTTTACAAAAATCTTTAAAAAAAATTAGCAAATAAAAACTAGGCAATAACAAGACGGCTTTTATAGCTAATTTGCAAATAGTATATAATTTTCTGTAAAAATACATCATGCAGCCGAAGATGATTATGTGGACAGCAGCGTTGCATCCAACATATGGTTCGACTTTGTTGTTCCTTATATTCAAAAAGGGTACGACAAACCAAAATAGTGTTATTATCTATCACGGGTCTTGGTAATCCTGGCCAACAGATGCCGTAAGGGTTTTTGACGTAATAACGTTTTATAAATCGATGACAGACTACACGTACGAAATAACATGACTCATGCTGATAAGAATCCTCCTGATAAAACTCATGACTGATGCTTATCGCGATTCTGTGGTTCTTTCAACCTAAATCGATCGCAAACACCAGGCAAACATGAAAAAGAACAAGCGGTAATTCCCACAATAATTTCACTCAAATCCAAAAAGTACAAGAAGAGAAAAAGAAATACAAAATAGGCGGAGTTTTGTTAGAGTAGAAAGTAGATGTAATAATGGGGTGTGTATGTGTATTTAACGAGAGGGTTTGTGCTTTGTGGGTCATTTTCTCAACCAAAATCGATCGATAACGTATTCTGAGAACCAGGCGAAACATGAAAAAGAACAGGCGCAAATTACCAAAATAATTCCACTCAAATTCAAAAAGAACAAGAAGTGAAAAAGAAATACAAAATAGGCGGAGTTTTGTTAAAGTAGCAAGTAGATGTAGATATTGGGGTGTTGAGATTTAACGAGATGGTTTGTGGGAGTGAGTTAAAGGGCTGTCTGTTGGTGTTGCTGCCATGAATATTTTCTTATAATGTTATCTCGTAAGATTATCGTCCGTAAACCGGCTTTACAGGCAACCAAATCATTTTTTCTTCACCTTTTATCTTTGAATAAGATCTTGTAACTTTGTACGTATTGTGATGTGGCAACAAGTTTAGATATTTGGAGGATCCATTTTGTAAACTAACGACATCTGTTGGATTCATTGTGTACAACAACCACCATATATTGTGTGCAACAACCATGCCCCCAGAAGTATGCTACACATTTGCAATATGTTTTAACTGAGTACTAAATCGAACTTGAAGTACTAATTTGAGACTCGAATTAGTACCGAAAGCTTAGATTGTGCCAGAACCAGACAGAAGCTTCCAGAAGCTTGTAAACTTGTATAAATACAAGAGTAGATTGCATTGAAAGTTCAGTTTATTTTCGAAAGTGGAACTGTTAACAACTGGAAGCGTTAATAAAAAGTGATTGAATTGAGATTAAATAAAAAGTGTTGAATGATAATAACGTATTTGAATTGTGAATAAGTTAAATTGGTGTTATTTAAACTGAAAGACGTTGTGTTTACTAAAATAAAGGGATTTGTTGTATTAATTTGGAATTTTGATTGAGTTTTATTTGTCGAAACCCAGGCCAAAATATCACATTGGTGTCAGAAATTGGGGATAAAACTCAGTAAAGTGCTAGAAAATTCCATAGTGACATTTTCTAAAACAGGGCTGAAAAAGGAACTATTGCTCCGACTTTAGAATGCTATCACTCAGGATGGTGGAGACCCCGATAATATGTTGTTCGTTGTTGAAGAACAAGGGAGAGAAAGCACAGTAAGTACCGCCGATGAAATGCCTACCTTCATGAAGTTGCTTCTGTCGAAATTCGATGCTCTGGAAAGTTTCGGGAATATTCGAGCGACGGTCCACGAAGAAAGGAAATGCAGCCCCCTGTCTTCGATGGTCAAACATCATGGCCAATTTATAAGAGGCAATTTGAAGCTGCCGCCTTGACGAACAACTGGGACAACGAAGACAAATCAATTGCTCTTACGCTTGCACTCAGAGGAACAGCTGCCGAATTGCTGCAGACCATTCCTGAAGACAAACATTATGATTATGATGCCATGGTCAAGGCAATCGAGATGAGGTTTGGCGACGACCACATGCAGCAAGTTTACCGAGTCCAGTTGCGCCGAAGGGTCCAAGCAAGAGGTGAAACGCTACAACAATTGCAAGCTGACATCGAGCGCTTGGCCAATTTGTCTTATCCCAATACCAGCAGGGAAATCATAAACGAACTAGCAACCGACGCGTTCACTAATGCCATTGCAGATGGAAAACTACAAATGGCTGTGAGAATGGCAGGTAAGAAAACGCTCGCTGAGGCTTTAGCATTTGCCCTGACAATGGAAGCAGCAGACCAAGCTTCGCAAGGTAGCAATCGCGTCAGGGAAATGGCTACGCTAGAGTGCTCATGTCAACGTGTCGACATTGAAAGACAAAACCCGAACACTGCTCGAGGTCAAATGAGATGCTGGAATTGCAACAAGCTAGGACACCTACAGCGACAATGCAGATCTCCACAGGTAAGCTGCCCACATAGCGCGAGAAAAAGGCCTACTGACAGGGATATCGCTTACCCTACCGGGCATGATTTGGGGATACATCAGTGTGGAAAGCGCGTAAGAACCAACTTTGCAGAGCAGAAGTCGGTTGATGAAATGAACGCCCCCAGGACCATTATCCAAGTTGCGCAAACGAAACGATGCAACCAGAGTTTGACGGTGGAGACCGTCATCGCCAACAGAAAATGTGTGGCCACTATCGATACGGGTGCCACGGCCTCCATAATTAGAAGAGGCCTTGTCCAGACGTCCTGGCTACACAACACCAGCTGGAACAGTCTGAAGGCAGCTACGGGAGAAGTAGCAAAAGTATACGGAGAGGTACTTCTGAAGATAGAACTGGCAGGGCTGACCTTCTCACATGCATTCTTGGTAGCTGACATATGCGACGACTGCATACTAGGTGTGGATTTTATGAAGGCACATGAGGTAGTCCTAGACTTTCGAATGCAGGTGTTAAGGTATTCAATCGTCGAGATTCCAATGGTCTACGGTAACGAGAATGCTGTAAATCTTCGGACGATCATAAGCAGTGATGAAATTCTCCGGCCATCTTCAGAAAGAGCGCATCCTAGGTGTTTGAACGGTAAGAAGGACGAAAGTATTTCTGTTCAGAGACTAAGGGCTGAACCTGTAAAGGGTTGGACTGCGGAAGAACTTCGTAATGCACAAAAGGAAGATCCTGACATCGAGCCCATTCTTGTATGGAAGGAATCTATGGATAAGCCGAATGCAAGAGACAGAAGTCCTACCTTAAAGGCATACTGGGCGCAGTGGGACTCTCTCCATGTAAAAGATGGTGTTTTGTGGAGAAAATGGGAAATACCGAATGGAAGATCCTTTAAGATGCAGCTTGTGGTGCCACGGTCGAAAGTGCAGGTGATTTTAAGGGAAATGCACGATGAAGAATCCGGCGGGCACTTAGGAATCAACAAGACACGGAAAAAGGTACGGGTACGTTTTTATTGGTTAACTGTAAGAAAAGATGTCGAGAGATGGTGTCGAAAGTGCACCACGTGCAAAGCTGGTAGAGGACCCAAAGTCAAGGCAAGCGCTAAGATGCACCAGAACAAAGTAAGCGCCCCGATTAAAAGGATCAACGACACACACCAAAGAACCCAAAGCAATATAAACATTGCGAGAGACCGCCTGAGGACCAGATACGATGCGCGAGCAACAGCACCTGAATTCAATGAGGGAGATCTGGTATGGCTTTACAACCCACATCGCAGAAAAGGAGAATCGCCCAAGCTTCAGCAGGACTGGGAAGATCCCTACCAAGTAGTTACGCGCATTAATGACGTCGTTTTCCGAATCCAACGAGGACCAAGAGCAAAAATGAAAATTGTCCATTTGGATCGACTGCATCGTTACCATGGAAACAATGATGATGTGCTTGTTCGGGACGAACAAAACTAAGAGGGGGACAATGTAATGTGGCAACAAGTTTAGATATTTGGAGGATACATTTTGTAAACTAACGACATCTGTTGGATTCATTGTGTACAACAACCACCATATATTTTGTACAACAACCATGCCCCTAGAAGTATGCTACACATTTGCAATATGTTTTAACTGAGTGCTAAATCGAACTTGAAGTACTAATTCGAGACTCGAATTAGTACCGAAAGCTTAGATTGTGCCAGAACCAGACAGAAGCTTCCAGAAGCTTGTAAACTTGTATAAATACAAGAGTAGATTGCATTGAAAGTTCAGTTTATTTTCGAAAGTGGAACTGTTAACAACTGGAAGCGTTAATAAAAAGTGATTGAATTGAGATTAAATAAAAAGTGTTGAATGATAATAACGTATTTGAATTGTGAATAAGTTAAATTGGTGTTATTTAAACTGAAAGACGTTGTGTTTACTAAAATAAAGGGATTTGTTGTATTAATTTGGAATTTTGATTGAGTTTTATTTGTCGAAACCCAGGCCAAAATATCACATTGGTGTCAGAAATTGGGGATAAAACTCAGTAAAGTGCTAGAAAATTCCATAGTGACATTTTCTAAAACAGGGCTGAAAAAGGAACTATTGCTCCGACTTTAGAATGCTATCACTCAGGATGGTGGAGACCCCGATAATATGTTGTTCGTTGTTGAAGAACAAGGGAGAGAAAGCACAGTAAGTACCGCCGATGAAATGCCTACCTTCATGAAGTTGCTTCTGTCGAAATTCGATGCTCTGGAAAGTTTCGGGAATATTCGAGCGACGGTCCACGAAGAAAGGAAATGCAGCCCCCTGTCTTCGATGGTCAAACATCATGGCCAATTTATAAGAGGCAATTTGAAGCTGCCGCCTTGACGAACAACTGGGACAACGAAGACAAATCAATTGCTCTTACGCTTGCACTCAGAGGAACAGCTGCCGAATTGCTGCAGACCATTCCTGAAGACAAACATTATGATTATGATGCCATGGTCAAGGCAATCGAGATGAGGTTTGGCGACGACCACATGCAGCAAGTTTACCGAGTCCAGTTGCGCCGAAGGGTCCAAGCAAGAGGTGAAACGCTACAACAATTGCAAGCTGACATCGAGCGCTTGGCCAATTTGTCTTATCCCAATACCAGCAGGGAAATCATAAACGAACTAGCAACCGACGCGTTCACTAATGCCATTGCAGATGGAAAACTACAAATGGCTGTGAGAATGGCAGGTAAGAAAACGCTCGCTGAGGCTTTAGCATTTGCCCTGACAATGGAAGCAGCAGACCAAGCTTCGCAAGGTAGCAATCGCGTCAGGGAAATGGCTACGCTAGAGTGCTCATGTCAACGTGTCGACATTGAAAGACAAAACCCGAACACTGCTCGAGGTCAAATGAGATGCTGGAATTGCAACAAGCTAGGACACCTACAGCGACAATGCAGATCTCCACAGGTAAGCTGCCCACATAGCGCGAGAAAAAGGCCTACTGACAGGGATATCGCTTACCCTACCGGGCATGATTTGGGGATACATCAGTGTGGAAAGCGCGTAAGAACCAACTTTGCAGAGCAGAAGTCGGTTGATGAAATGAACGCCCCCAGGACCATTATCCAAGTTGCGCAAACGAAACGATGCAACCAGAGTTTGACGGTGGAGACCGTCATCGCCAACAGAAAATGTGTGGCCACTATCGATACGGGTGCCACGGCCTCCATAATTAGAAGAGGCCTTGTCCAGACGTCCTGGCTACACAACACCAGCTGGAACAGTCTGAAGGCAGCTACGGGAGAAGTAGCAAAAGTATACGGAGAGGTACTTCTGAAGATAGAACTGGCAGGGCTGACCTTCTCACATGCATTCTTGGTAGCTGACATATGCGACGACTGCATACTAGGTGTGGATTTTATGAAGGCACATGAGGTAGTCCTAGACTTTCGAATGCAGGTGTTAAGGTATTCAATCGTCGAGATTCCAATGGTCTACGGTAACGAGAATGCTGTAAATCTTCGGACGATCATAAGCAGTGATGAAATTCTCCGGCCATCTTCAGAAAGAGCGCATCCTAGGTGTTTGAACGGTAAGAAGGACGAAAGTATTTCTGTTCAGAGACTAAGGGCTGAACCTGTAAAGGGTTGGACTGCGGAAGAACTTCGTAATGCACAAAAGGAAGATCCTGACATCGAGCCCATTCTTGTATGGAAGGAATCTATGGATAAGCCGAATGCAAGAGACAGAAGTCCTACCTTAAAGGCATACTGGGCGCAGTGGGACTCTCTCCATGTAAAAGATGGTGTTTTGTGGAGAAAATGGGAAATACCGAATGGAAGATCCTTTAAGATGCAGCTTGTGGTGCCACGGTCGAAAGTGCAGGTGATTTTAAGGGAAATGCACGATGAAGAATCCGGCGGGCACTTAGGAATCAACAAGACACGGAAAAAGGTACGGGTACGTTTTTATTGGTTAACTGTAAGAAAAGATGTCGAGAGATGGTGTCGAAAGTGCACCACGTGCAAAGCTGGTAGAGGACCCAAAGTCAAGGCAAGCGCTAAGATGCACCAGAACAAAGTAAGCGCCCCGATTAAAAGGATCAACGACACACACCAAAGAACCCAAAGCAATATAAACATTGCGAGAGACCGCCTGAGGACCAGATACGATGCGCGAGCAACAGCACCTGAATTCAATGAGGGAGATCTGGTATGGCTTTACAACCCACATCGCAGAAAAGGAGAATCGCCCAAGCTTCAGCAGGACTGGGAAGATCCCTACCAAGTAGTTACGCGCATTAATGACGTCGTTTTCCGAATCCAACGAGGACCAAGAGCAAAAATGAAAATTGTCCATTTGGATCGACTGCATCGTTACCATGGAAACAATGATGATGTGCTTGTTCGGGACGAACAAAACTAAGAGGGGGACAATGTAATGTGGCAACAAGTTTAGATATTTGGAGGATACATTTTGTAAACTAACGACATCTGTTGGATTCATTGTGTACAACAACCACCATATATTTTGTACAACAACCATGCCCCTAGAAGTATGCTACACATTTGCAATATGTTTTAACTGAGTGCTAAATCGAACTTGAAGTACTAATTCGAGACTCGAATTAGTACCGAAAGCTTAGATTGTGCCAGAACCAGACAGAAGCTTCCAGAAGCTTGTAAACTTGTATAAATACAAGAGTAGATTGCATTGAAAGTTCAGTTTATTTTCGAAAGTGGAACTGTTAACAACTGGAAGCGTTAATAAAAAGTGATTGAATTGAGATTAAATAAAAAGTGTTGAATGATAATAACGTATTTGAATTGTGAATAAGTTAAATTGGTGTTATTTAAACTGAAAGACGTTGTGTTTACTAAAATAAAGGGATTTGTTGTATTAATTTGGAATTTTGATTGAGTTTTATTTGTCGAAACCCAGGCCAAAATATCACATTGGTGTCAGAAATTGGGGATAAAACTCAGTAAAGTGCTAGAAAATTCCATAGTGACATTTTCTAAAACAGGGCTGAAAAAGGAACTATTGCTCCGACTTTAGAATGCTATCACTCAGGATGGTGGAGACCCCGATAATATGTTGTTCGTTGTTGAAGAACAAGGGAGAGAAAGCACAGTAAGTACCGCCGATGAAATGCCTACCTTCATGAAGTTGCTTCTGTCGAAATTCGATGCTCTGGAAAGTTTCGGGAATATTCGAGCGACGGTCCACGAAGAAAGGAAATGCAGCCCCCTGTCTTCGATGGTCAAACATCATGGCCAATTTATAAGAGGCAATTTGAAGCTGCCGCCTTGACGAACAACTGGGACAACGAAGACAAATCAATTGCTCTTACGCTTGCACTCAGAGGAACAGCTGCCGAATTGCTGCAGACCATTCCTGAAGACAAACATTATGATTATGATGCCATGGTCAAGGCAATCGAGATGAGGTTTGGCGACGACCACATGCAGCAAGTTTACCGAGTCCAGTTGCGCCGAAGGGTCCAAGCAAGAGGTGAAACGCTACAACAATTGCAAGCTGACATCGAGCGCTTGGCCAATTTGTCTTATCCCAATACCAGCAGGGAAATCATAAACGAACTAGCAACCGACGCGTTCACTAATGCCATTGCAGATGGAAAACTACAAATGGCTGTGAGAATGGCAGGTAAGAAAACGCTCGCTGAGGCTTTAGCATTTGCCCTGACAATGGAAGCAGCAGACCAAGCTTCGCAAGGTAGCAATCGCGTCAGGGAAATGGCTACGCTAGAGTGCTCATGTCAACGTGTCGACATTGAAAGACAAAACCCGAACACTGCTCGAGGTCAAATGAGATGCTGGAATTGCAACAAGCTAGGACACCTACAGCGACAATGCAGATCTCCACAGGTAAGCTGCCCACATAGCGCGAGAAAAAGGCCTACTGACAGGGATATCGCTTACCCTACCGGGCATGATTTGGGGATACATCAGTGTGGAAAGCGCGTAAGAACCAACTTTGCAGAGCAGAAGTCGGTTGATGAAATGAACGCCCCCAGGACCATTATCCAAGTTGCGCAAACGAAACGATGCAACCAGAGTTTGACGGTGGAGACCGTCATCGCCAACAGAAAATGTGTGGCCACTATCGATACGGGTGCCACGGCCTCCATAATTAGAAGAGGCCTTGTCCAGACGTCCTGGCTACACAACACCAGCTGGAACAGTCTGAAGGCAGCTACGGGAGAAGTAGCAAAAGTATACGGAGAGGTACTTCTGAAGATAGAACTGGCAGGGCTGACCTTCTCACATGCATTCTTGGTAGCTGACATATGCGACGACTGCATACTAGGTGTGGATTTTATGAAGGCACATGAGGTAGTCCTAGACTTTCGAATGCAGGTGTTAAGGTATTCAATCGTCGAGATTCCAATGGTCTACGGTAACGAGAATGCTGTAAATCTTCGGACGATCATAAGCAGTGATGAAATTCTCCGGCCATCTTCAGAAAGAGCGCATTCTAGGTGTTTGAACGGTAAGAAGGACGAAAGTATTTCTGTTCAGAGACTAAGGGCTGAACCTGTAAAGGGTTGGACTGCGGAAGAACTTCGTAATGCACAAAAGGAAGATCCTGACATCGAGCCCATTCTTGTATGGAAGGAATCTATGGATAAGCCGAATGCAAGAGACAGAAGTCCTACCTTAAAGGCATACTGGGCGCAGTGGGACTCTCTCCATGTAAAAGATGGTGTTTTGTGGAGAAAATGGGAAATACCGAATGGAAGATCCTTTAAGATGCAGCTTGTGGTGCCACGGTCGAAAGTGCAGGTGATTTTAAGGGAAATGCACGATGAAGAATCCGGCGGGCACTTAGGAATCAACAAGACACGGAAAAAGGTACGGGTACGTTTTTATTGGTTAACTGTAAGAAAAGATGTCGAGAGATGGTGTCGAAAGTGCACCACGTGCAAAGCTGGTAGAGGACCCAAAGTCAAGGCAAGCGCTAAGATGCACCAGAACAAAGTAAGCGCCCCGATTAAAAGGATCAACGACACACACCAAAGAACCCAAAGCAATATAAACATTGCGAGAGACCGCCTGAGGACCAGATACGATGCGCGAGCAACAGCACCTGAATTCAATGAGGGAGATCTGGTATGGCTTTACAACCCACATCGCAGAAAAGGAGAATCGCCCAAGCTTCAGCAGGACTGGGAAGATCCCTACCAAGTAGTTACGCGCATTAATGACGTCGTTTTCCGAATCCAACGAGGACCAAGAGCAAAAATGAAAATTGTCCATTTGGATCGACTGCATCGTTACCATGGAAACAATGATGATGTGCTTGTTCGGGACGAACAAAACTAAGAGGGGGACAATGTAATGTGGCAACAAGTTTAGATATTTGGAGGATACATTTTGTAAACTAACGACATCTGTTGGATTCATTGTGTACAACAACCACCATATATTTTGTACAACAACCATGCCCCTAGAAGTATGCTACACATTTGCAATATGTTTTAACTGAGTGCTAAATCGAACTTGAAGTACTAATTCGAGACTCGAATTAGTACCGAAAGCTTAGATTGTGCCAGAACCAGACAGAAGCTTCCAGAAGCTTGTAAACTTGTATAAATACAAGAGTAGATTGCATTGAAAGTTCAGTTTATTTTCGAAAGTGGAACTGTTAACAACTGGAAGCGTTAATAAAAAGTGATTGAATTGAGATTAAATAAAAAGTGTTGAATGATAATAACGTATTTGAATTGTGAATAAGTTAAATTGGTGTTATTTAAACTGAAAGACGTTGTGTTTACTAAAATAAAGGGATTTGTTGTATTAATTTGGAATTTTGATTGAGTTTTATTTGTCGAAACCCAGGCCAAAATATCACATTGGTGTCAGAAATTGGGGATAAAACTCAGTAAAGTGCTAGAAAATTCCATAGTGACATTTTCTAAAACAGGGCTGAAAAAGGAACTATTGCTCCGACTTTAGAATGCTATCACTCAGGATGGTGGAGACCCCGATAATATGTTGTTCGTTGTTGAAGAACAAGGGAGAGAAAGCACAGTAAGTACCGCCGATGAAATGCCTACCTTCATGAAGTTGCTTCTGTCGAAATTCGATGCTCTGGAAAGTTTCGGGAATATTCGAGCGACGGTCCACGAAGAAAGGAAATGCAGCCCCCTGTCTTCGATGGTCAAACATCATGGCCAATTTATAAGAGGCAATTTGAAGCTGCCGCCTTGACGAACAACTGGGACAACGAAGACAAATCAATTGCTCTTACGCTTGCACTCAGAGGAACAGCTGCCGAATTGCTGCAGACCATTCCTGAAGACAAACATTATGATTATGATGCCATGGTCAAGGCAATCGAGATGAGGTTTGGCGACGACCACATGCAGCAAGTTTACCGAGTCCAGTTGCGCCGAAGGGTCCAAGCAAGAGGTGAAACGCTACAACAATTGCAAGCTGACATCGAGCGCTTGGCCAATTTGTCTTATCCCAATACCAGCAGGGAAATCATAAACGAACTAGCAACCGACGCGTTCACTAATGCCATTGCAGATGGAAAACTACAAATGGCTGTGAGAATGGCAGGTAAGAAAACGCTCGCTGAGGCTTTAGCATTTGCCCTGACAATGGAAGCAGCAGACCAAGCTTCGCAAGGTAGCAATCGCGTCAGGGAAATGGCTACGCTAGAGTGCTCATGTCAACGTGTCGACATTGAAAGACAAAACCCGAACACTGCTCGAGGTCAAATGAGATGCTGGAATTGCAACAAGCTAGGACACCTACAGCGACAATGCAGATCTCCACAGGTAAGCTGCCCACATAGCGCGAGAAAAAGGCCTACTGACAGGGATATCGCTTACCCTACCGGGCATGATTTGGGGATACATCAGTGTGGAAAGCGCGTAAGAACCAACTTTGCAGAGCAGAAGTCGGTTGATGAAATGAACGCCCCCAGGACCATTATCCAAGTTGCGCAAACGAAACGATGCAACCAGAGTTTGACGGTGGAGACCGTCATCGCCAACAGAAAATGTGTGGCCACTATCGATACGGGTGCCACGGCCTCCATAATTAGAAGAGGCCTTGTCCAGACGTCCTGGCTACACAACACCAGCTGGAACAGTCTGAAGGCAGCTACGGGAGAAGTAGCAAAAGTATACGGAGAGGTACTTCTGAAGATAGAACTGGCAGGGCTGACCTTCTCACATGCATTCTTGGTAGCTGACATATGCGACGACTGCATACTAGGTGTGGATTTTATGAAGGCACATGAGGTAGTCCTAGACTTTCGAATGCAGGTGTTAAGGTATTCAATCGTCGAGATTCCAATGGTCTACGGTAACGAGAATGCTGTAAATCTTCGGACGATCATAAGCAGTGATGAAATTCTCCGGCCATCTTCAGAAAGAGCGCATCCTAGGTGTTTGAACGGTAAGAAGGACGAAAGTATTTCTGTTCAGAGACTAAGGGCTGAACCTGTAAAGGGTTGGACTGCGGAAGAACTTCGTAATGCACAAAAGGAAGATCCTGACATCGAGCCCATTCTTGTATGGAAGGAATCTATGGATAAGCCGAATGCAAGAGACAGAAGTCCTACCTTAAAGGCATACTGGGCGCAGTGGGACTCTCTCCATGTAAAAGATGGTGTTTTGTGGAGAAAATGGGAAATACCGAATGGAAGATCCTTTAAGATGCAGCTTGTGGTGCCACGGTCGAAAGTGCAGGTGATTTTAAGGGAAATGCACGATGAAGAATCCGGCGGGCACTTAGGAATCAACAAGACACGGAAAAAGGTACGGGTACGTTTTTATTGGTTAACTGTAAGAAAAGATGTCGAGAGATGGTGTCGAAAGTGCACCACGTGCAAAGCTGGTAGAGGACCCAAAGTCAAGGCAAGCGCTAAGATGCACCAGAACAAAGTAAGCGCCCCGATTAAAAGGATCAACGACACACACCAAAGAACCCAAAGCAATATAAACATTGCGAGAGACCGCCTGAGGACCAGATACGATGCGCGAGCAACAGCACCTGAATTCAATGAGGGAGATCTGGTATGGCTTTACAACCCACATCGCAGAAAAGGAGAATCGCCCAAGCTTCAGCAGGACTGGGAAGATCCCTACCAAGTAGTTACGCGCATTAATGACGTCGTTTTCCGAATCCAACGAGGACCAAGAGCAAAAATGAAAATTGTCCATTTGGATCGACTGCATCGTTACCATGGAAACAATGATGATGTGCTTGTTCGGGACGAACAAAACTAAGAGGGGGACAATGTAATGTGGCAACAAGTTTAGATATTTGGAGGATACATTTTGTAAACTAACGACATCTGTTGGATTCATTGTGTACAACAACCACCATATATTTTGTACAACAACCATGCCCCTAGAAGTATGCTACACATTTGCAATATGTTTTAACTGAGTGCTAAATCGAACTTGAAGTACTAATTCGAGACTCGAATTAGTACCGAAAGCTTAGATTGTGCCAGAACCAGACAGAAGCTTCCAGAAGCTTGTAAACTTGTATAAATACAAGAGTAGATTGCATTGAAAGTTCAGTTTATTTTCGAAAGTGGAACTGTTAACAACTGGAAGCGTTAATAAAAAGTGATTGAATTGAGATTAAATAAAAAGTGTTGAATGATAATAACGTATTTGAATTGTGAATAAGTTAAATTGGTGTTATTTAAACTGAAAGACGTTGTGTTTACTAAAATAAAAGGATTTGTTGTATTAATTTGGAATTTTGATTGAGTTTTATTTGTCGAAACCCAGGCCAAAATATCACAGTATTAAAGTGAAGAGAGTCGGATTGTTGGTTCACCAAAACTTACGGACAAAGTGATTTTACAAACTTGATTCTACAAAAATTGACTACAGCATCTCGCTATTATGAGTAGAAAAAAATATTTAAATTTTCACATTGAAAAGCTTTATTTCACTTTAAGTTGGCAACCATTTCCGCAGCACCTGCACCTCTTTAACACCTCAGACCACTACGAAAGCAAATTAATGTGCAACATTAATAATCTGGCAATATTGTTAATGTGGATGTCTGCAATTTTGGGTGGTGGCCCAGTTGGCTACGTTGGTGCTGGGGACGAAAAAGATGATGGAGTGGCAGATCCGTTAGGCGGATAATGGTCAACTTGCACCCTCAGTAATTGTTTTGCATTGAAAACAAAGCATACACTTTCCAGTAGCATCATTATGTCGATTGGGTATCGACGTGGATTCCTGTATATTTATATCTACATACACATATAGGACTTGCCAGCAAAAAGGACCAAAATAGTGTTTAACAACACACATATACAATTATGTTATCATGTGTGCATGATGGTGTTCTCATCTTCGTTTTGTCATCAATTATGAACTCTCCACATCAAAGAAGGAATTAAACTCAGGCGCTCAAATTATGTTTACCTTGGGTATTAGTATTTGATTCCATTGTATCCTTCTGATTTATTTTATTGATGTTTTCATTAAAGTTTTGTGTAATTCAAGAAAACACTGTGAAAAGAAGTGTTTTCCTGTGATGAATTTAAGAAAATATTGGCAATTTTGTTTTTTTTAGGAGGAAAACGTTTTTCTAATAAAACCTTTACCGCCAGCATCAAGTATTGAGAATCAGTGGCAAAATTGTTAAAATCATAAGAGAGTCTTTGAAGTTTTGGCTGCTGGGTCTTACATAGTCAACAAAACAAAATTCCTGGTTTAACGGTAAGTATTTTTATTTTTTTTTTATTTTATCTGGCTGTTCCCGCGCCTTTGCTTGCTTTAGCTTCAGTCCATGGATAAAAAAATCGTATTTTAATTGTTTTTTACATAAGCAATAACACTATATAACGGGTGATTTTTTTGAGGTTAGGATTTTCATGTCTATATACAATGTTAAAGTGAATATAATGAAAACGAAAATTTATTGATTTAGTTCAGTTTTTTTTTATTCCATTCCAAAGAAATCCATAATATAGCCAGAAATGAGTTCTCTTCGACCAAAGTTATAAGGTCCCCTTACTGTACTTTTAATATCTACATTCGGCTTACGCGTAAGGAGTTCCAAGAAACCGGGTAAGCATACAAAATAATTGGCAACAAAAGTGACTTACCCATCATTACCTTAGTCTTAAAAGGAAGACAGTTTCCAATTCAATACAAAGCCCGAAGGCATCCGTATGTCTTGGAAACTATTTTAACAATATGATTTTTCCAGGGAAGATTTTGGTTCAATGTAATAACGATATTTTGTACACGATAGCACTAATCCTTATAAGTAAAGCTGTGGTATGTACCAATGTTTGGATGACAAATTAATATGGCTTGACTTTTATTGGAATTCAACATAAACGTATTCTTTTTCGACAAAGCTATGGTCTTCATTAATTCGCTCCTTGGCATCATCAGCATACTTTTGGACTTTTAAGACTGGGACATGTCATTATTGATGAATAGGGTAAACAATAGTGGACCTATAATCGATCCTTGCGGAACACCAATTTTAGTTTCAAGGAAATTAGACATTGCTTGATTGCAGTAAACAGCTTGATAGCGGCCAACCAAATAACTTTTTCATTAGTTTAAATGCTGTTGACTCAGAAGCGAAAAAGTTTTTTCAGTGTTTAAGAATAAGAATTTCTTGAGGTACTGTATCGAAGGCTCTTATAAGACCAAGCAACTCAAGTGAAATTACATGATTCCCATTCAATTCCATTGGAATGTCATCTTACTAGCTTGAGAGTGCCGTATTACAACAACTGTGCTTTGGTCTAAAACCGGTTGATAGGATTTGTTTACATAAACAGAACTTTTAAGGACAGGAATGATTTTGGAAATCTTTCAGGCAGATGGATATGTTAAGTAAGTTAAAATATTATTAAAAATGTATGTAATTTCGGAAAGCACTATGTGAATAATAATTGTTCAAAACTTTGGATGAATTTCATCTAATCTGATTACTTTTGACTTAATTTCGATAACTGCATTAAGAACTTCATATTCAGAAACTCTTTGGAAGCTTAAATCACTAGAGTTTATTAATATGAGTATGAGTTATTCCACTACATAATGTGTTCTGCCATCAGTAAGTTCTCGTTCATGTGAGGCAAGTGAAATAGAAGAAAACTCTCTGTTTAAATCATCTGACCTCGTTTTACAGACATCTCCATAATCAGTCTTCTTATTGCAAGTCTCTAAAGCTTTAATAATCTTTGAAGATTTTGAAATATTTAAATCAAACCTTGACTTAGAATTAAGAAACCTGATCTTCGAATTTCTAATTTCCTTTTAGCTCTGAAATTCTAAATCTTTTCCATCTCTTATACGGGCTGTCTCTTTGCTTAAGAAGATGTTGGATCCTTGGAATCATCCATTCATACAATATTTTAATGGAACATACTGTTCAAAGAGATTATTGATTTTTTGGGGAAAAATGGTCAACCTGTTCATTAATCGATGACATCAAACGAAGTTCTCGCTAGTCCCTTGCTACAGTGTCCCGAGGCAGGGAATTGTTTAATTGTGTTCTTTTGCTTCAAGATCTCTATATGTTATAATATTAAGTACCAAGCAGCTAAACAGGAAGCACACAAGGACGCGTCGCTGCACAGAAGGACCAGAACTACTCGCTGGCTGTTTGAGCAAAAGAGGAAAGAGGAACACCGACTTCTCAGAAGGAAAAAAAAGAACATGAGAAGCGTGTGATTAAGGAAATGGAGAGTTGTCATTTCAAGAAATAAGTTTTAAAATGTTACCAAAAGGTAAAAAGAAATTCAAAGTTACAGATGTCGTATTGAAGCTTGCAAAGACGATCAAGGGAACATCGAAGTTCAAAAACCATTTCTGCAGACCATATTAAGGAATTTTGTAGAATGAACCATTTTATCTGGATGAAGTAGAACAACAATTCCACCCACCCGAACTAGTCGAAATAAAGCCACCGCAGTCAATGGCTTTTTGTGTTTTTGTGAGTATTGATACGGAAGGACCGAAAATCAATTAGAGGCCACCAATATCGATGTATTGGATGAAAATATCACGATAGACAGCTATAACTTTGACTACCATGTCTCCGATACCAACTCAGAGAACAACACTCTTGCAAATCGCTGCAATTGAGTGTCTCTTTATTATTTTTTTATGAAGAGGTATGCAGGCAAGTTCAGATTTAAATACGAGGAGAAACTGTACAGTCTGTACAGCGGCACAGACTTGGCCAAAATTGTAAAAGTCCAACGTCTCAGTTAACTGGGTCACAAGACATCAACCCGGCTTAACGTGCAAGACTGGAGGCAGCTAGCTAGGGATCGAACTGACAGGTTTTCCCACTTCTGAGATTAAAGTAAAAAAACAGTAAAAAACTGCATTTTTGTTAGCATTTGAAAAGGCAATTTTCCAGTAATTTATGAAAACACAAAAGACAGGATAGTAGTAAAAAACACGTGGTTCTTCACTCCAACATTCATATAAAGACCATATCAACAGATTGAATTAAAGTTTTCCACATTATCTTTTAGATGGAGAAGAGTCAACAACTGCCATTTCAAAATGACGAATGTATATGGAGAAAACTGGTTGCTCTGGCAGATTCTGCTGAAAACCTTAGATTTTCCCAAACAATTCAGAAAAAGTTTATGCCATGTCACACTCTGAATCCCTTGGATTCTTTAAATAAAAAAACAACATTTTAATATCATCGCTTTATTAAAAAAAATGCTATGCCTACATTAGATTTGATTTATTTCTTGGAAAGAAACAATCTCATTTATGACAGTTCACTTAAGAGCACTTACTTCCTTATCCAACTTATTCCCCACATTATAAATACATTTCCTCCAAAAATAACAAAGTTAAATTACACCCATTTGTTTGGATACAAAATCCCAAAGAACAACCTCCTCGAACAACAACTCTTACTTAAACTGAAAAGCCTTCACTCACTTGAGGTGCCACTCAAAATTCCCATTTCTGGTAGAAGGAAGAATTAAATTGCTCACATCTTGACAATCGCAGCTCAATTCATTAACTGAAGTGGTGGAAACGACTTCAAGTTAACCTTTTTTTTTGGTGTGTGCGTCTCCTGTGCGTCTCCCAAGGATCTACTTGTTATTATTCACACATGAAACAGCCATTTGAACGGTACAAATACTACCTATCAGAGCATGAGGATCCCTACACAGAGACCGAGGGGAGGGAGAGTAATATAATCGGAGAACACAAACCACACGCACATAGGTACTCTTGGCAAAGGACTCCTACACATCCTTCGTCCTTCTATGCACCTCCAGCTCTTGTCGAAATGCCTCAATATTAAATTTAAATTCGCTGATTTGCCATATAAACACATGTACCCCTATATACTTCCAAAGCTTGTCTCAGTGAGATATCCATCACTCAGTAAGGATATCTGTTTCCTTCCTGATACCATTACCCAATACCACAGCCAAGGAAAAAAAGTATTTTCCAAGAATCTCTATGAAAGAAGGATATTATAATCCCTCAGGGTGTATGTACTCAAAACTAAAAGTATCACAAGCGGCTGGAGCATCACAACGCCAGACCAAAAATTCATTCAAAGTCTCAAGCTTCACCACTGCTATCACCGCGCCAGAACACCAGCACAACCACGGCACCTCGGAAGAGCACACATATCCCGAAAATAAGACGGATGGAAAAAAAAGGAACACAAAGACCGCAGGGAAAACAAAATCAAAGAAACTTGATCCAAGCTTTCCCGTGTTATTTGATTTTCACTTCCTTGTCGTGTTCGTTTTCCTCTTTGGGGGGCTCTGGCGAGGTGGAAACGAAGGGTGCGAAAGTTTCCTGTGTGATTTTTTTTTTTTTTTTGGAAAGGACGTTTTATTTTTAGTATTTTTTTCTCGTATGTTTTTCCTTAACCAATTCTTTGGTTTCCCTTTGGCAAGAGAGTTCTGTTTCTATATATAGTGTTGGTGGCGTTTTTTGTTTGTCAGAAACCAGGATTCGAAAAAGGACAACGCGCGGTCTATGACTTTGAGGGGCGCCAGTAGCAGCAGCCTCGGTGTTTTCCACGTACCGCACAGAGTCTACAATAAATTGTAAAAACTCTCACGTAGATTACGATAGTGTTTGTCGGATGAATTTTAAAAATCCCTTACTGCCCAAGCTTGGTCCTTCAGTCCAGATTTATAAGCTCGGAATCAGCTTGGTGAGGACTTTTTCTGGTGGGTCTTGCTCCTGCATATATGCAATAAGTAACTACCTCGATTAAGCATTTTTATGGGTTTGTTTTAAAAAGGAATAACAGTAGTTAACGGTGAGAGTGAAGAGTAGAAGAGTAAAGAATACTGGCAAGTAAGTCAGTCGGTGTTTTGTGGAGGTAAGACAGTATTGTAAACAAATCAGTCTACACTTACAAAACCTTTAATTTAAAACTTTAAAAAATGCGAATAAAAATGATATAAATTTAAAAAACGCGTGAAGAGATTTGGAGATTTTGTCCGTTCCTGAAAAGAAGGTTGCTATGAGCGGGACTCGAACCCAGGTTCTTCGCTTAACAGTCCGACCCACTAACCACTAAGCGACGGGGCACTACAAAATTAATAAATAATGATTATTAATTAATATAATCGAGCTTGTTGCCAATAAACTTGCGAAGGGCTGATATTTCGTTTGGTTAGGTGTCGAAATAACCGCTTAGTTTCTTATTACGTGGGGGTGTTGGTTTATTTCTTAATGAATGGTTCACCTCAAATTTACTTAAGTGGCGCTGCAGTTAGTGCCTCAACCAACAAGATTGTCCAGCCGTCCCTAGCTAGCTGCTTAAGGTTTTGCACGTTGACTTGGTCTATGTTCTCTTCCATTTCCGTGAGCCGCCTAAGTCTCAAATTTTCTCTACTGCACCGAACCTCGAGGGTGGAATCAAAGATTTCCCGGGCAGCTTTCGTTAATTTGTCTAAATTTATATATTATTGTTCTTTTTTATTCTGCCTGTTCTTTTCATATTCTACTACGATGATCCCTTGACCGTTTTTGCAAGCTTCAGCTCGAGCTCTGTATCTAACATATGATAGTTTTTTTTTTTCATTTTAGTACAACTTTCGAACTTCGAAATGCCAGCTATCCATTTCTTTCTGAGCAGCCGGTGTTCCTTTTTCCTCTTCTGTTCGCAGAGCTCTCTAGCAATTCTGGTCCCTCTGTGCAGCTCCACCTTTTTAAGATGCATGTGTTTGCCGACACCCATCGTCAAACCAGGAGTTTCGTTGTGATGGCCGCATTTCAAGCTCAGTACTAGTTTGGTGGTAATAGAAGTTCGATCAGAAAAGGAACTGGCGATTTCTGGCGATTAAAGCAGCTGGACGTCAATGGCTACAATGTGGTAGTGGTCCGAATCCATGTTTCCCTTACGAAAAGTACGGACATCCATGATCCTGGGGACAGTTCCTTTTTTGATCGTAGTGTGTTCAATTTGTTTGACACTGAATCGAAAAGAAGATCTCCATGTCCCTTTGGTAATGTTGAGGTGTGCGAACTAGCTATTACAATTTTTCACCTCACGGAAAAGTCAATTAATCTGAATCCTTTAATTGAAGAGGTGTCAAGCAGGCTGTGTTTTCCGACTGTTCCACCAAATATATCCACTCCCTAGCTTGGCCTTAAAGTCTAGCCAAGCCTAGGAAAATTTTACCGTCATACAGCTAGGGCACTGCACATACGTTTTCTCCAATTTCGGGCTGAACATTCCCGTAAACTACAGATCCGAAATTCGTTGCCCTTATTTCGTTTGCAGTGTTCATCATCAGTAAATCCGTTCTTATCCGAGGCCTGTGGTTGCTTCGAAACTAGAAATGTCATTACATTATCGGTAAACTAACTGGTCTTTCAAGCTGAATATAACTCCAAGGACGAGAAACCAGGTAAACTCTCCTAATTGGCCTTAGCTCCAAAAACTTCTTCGGCCATCTCATTAAGAGTGTTCAGTAACTAGTTCAGTCTGACTGCTGCTGCCTGGATGCAAGGAGAAGTGTCATTATGGTAACACAGAAGAAGACACATATTATATTAATAAAGTTCTACTGATTTCAAGTCCTCCTCAGCAGTGCCGTTTTTTTAAGGTTCTTTGACATCAAAAGCCTTGTCAGATACCATACCAAAAATACCAGCTGCAGACTGTCAACATAGGTACATCCTTTTTTAAAAACTTAAAACATTTCATTTTCTTGCTGCACAGACTGTAATTTTATTTAAAATTGATACCACATTCTGTCCCAACAAAAATACATTGGTGCACACACCATGCCGCGAGGGAAATTTAACGGTCCATGGAATGTGCAGTTAATATTTGAATTTTCCTTCACACAATCGGAATAACGAAGCAGCTTGTTGAAAAGGACATTTTTCTTTGTTCTTGCCACGACTTCTACTCACCATGAATATATCATCCAACCAGTAGCAGTCGTGGTTTAGTGTCGAATCTCTATCTCACACATCAATTGAAACACCCCGGAGGAGTCACACAACACTTAATTGGTATTTTTCTGTTTCCGTCTTGTCCAGGACGAAGTCTAGAGTCCCAATTCGCATCATAGCCAGTTAATTTCCCGTCATTTACATTAAATTACACGCATTAGCTTGTGACTTTCAATTCGGTCATTTGTTCGGCGTTTTTTCCCATTTCTTCTATTCCATCGAGTCCTTTCTTTTTCCTGTGTGTTGCCAATGAAAGGAAGAAAAAACTCCCTCGCAATTCCCTTGAGAGATAAGCGAGGGGGCAACAGGATGGGTCCAGTCCCAAAGTGACATCCTGCAAACACAAAGAGGATGAATGTGAATAGAAAAGTTGGCAGCATTTTCCGAGGAGCGCAGTGCAGAGGAAATTGGTATTGAAACTGTTGCCATTGAAAAGGATAATTACTTAAATTAATTGGTGGGGCAACATGAAATTAGACAACGATTTATGTGTCCTTTCTTTTGTGTGACGCCTTTGTGGTGACCATAGTGTGTTGTCTTTCACTTTGGGGTTTGGTGGGCGATACGGAGCAGAGATTTTTGTCCTTTGCCAAAGGAAAAAATTCGAGCAAATTTGTATTCAGGACACTTGGTGAAATTAGCTTTTGTTTATTGCAACAATGGGGACAAATCATTGCAAAATAAAGGGACAACTAATTATAATTACTGTTACGGGCTGATGGTGGGGGTGGATCGTGCGAATGACCAGTGTTCAGCAAATGAAATCACATTAAATGAGCACGTGCGTCCAATGTTGGTGAAGCAGATCAAAGGAATTTTGTTTGATTTCAAAGTATTGCTGTTTTTGGAATGCCTGATTCGAAATGTTTTGGGTGAATACAATGATGGCCAAGGCGTTGGGTATTGGATTGAACTTTTTATGTGATGGAGTGCGTAGATTTCTTTTTGTCTTTCTGTGGGTTGATATTTAATTAAGTTTATTACGTCCTTAAAAAACACTAATTACAATGCATTGAAATTCCAAAAATAACTTCAACTAACTTTTTTTTTCAAATCGTTGAATATGTTTTATTGGAAAAGTTATTTGGTATTTGTAATGTATTTAAAGTGGAAAAAACCCATGAGAAAATAATAAAAAATAAAAATTTGCAAGGCCAGATTATACAACAAAATTATATGAAAAATAAAAAACTTCTTCAAACGTTTCATAGATCTGCTCATTACCTTCAAAAGGACATACATGGTTTATCTGGTTTAAGCCTCTATGTCACTCGCAGATAACTTCTATAGATCGGTTTTGAGCATTTTTTACGAAACAAGTCACGGAAATATTGAAATAAAACGAAAAGAAAATCAAAAATTTATAAAAGGTTTCAGGGGTTTCAAAGCCAAAATACCATTCTTGGATACGCAATTTAAATTTTTGTAATACATTCACTACGGACTTCAAAAAGATGTAATCCGTTTGTGGAATTTTTCGCTTAAAAAAAAATGGGTGGAGGCCTCTTTATGGGAACGTTTTTTAAAATTTATTTAGTGCATGAAAAAATGGCGTTGTTTTTTTCGCAGAAAAATATTTAACTGTTTTTTCACAGAAATCGAATACAAACATTAAAATAACAGGCCGACTCCATATCTGTATTGCTAACCAGATCTCTGACATAAATATTAGACCATTTTCTTTTTTCTTCGCTGGTCAGTTCATGTCTTGATATTTCATTAAAGCAAGAGAGGCTAATGTGTTTGTATCTCTGACAAAAGTCAATAGATAGAAATTCTTTTTCTTATATTTGTTAATTTTATCATTTTAAAACATTTATTCCATCAAAAAAATATAGATGTTGTCTCATTTACTCTTGTCAATACACATAAACTAATAAAAATACTGTATTCAGGCCTTTTCACTACAAACTAATTTTTTAAAGCGCACAAAAAGAGCAACTACCCGCATGAGAGACAAAAAATAATGAGATGAACCCTAAAAAAAGAAAGAAAAAACACAAACGTCAAATTGTTATCAAGACATCGATGTCAAGATAGAACCGCGGAGAGAGATGTCTAACATCCCAACAGACTCCGAAACAACGCGACTCCATTGGATATTTCATCTCATGTTGAAGATTCTGAGAGAAATTATATCGTGTGGAGTCGGCCTGTCAGGTAATTATGACTGTAGTGCAGTCAATTCTGCATTTTTGTTCAAAAGAAAAAACAATGCTTTCTTCTCAAATTTAACGGAAAAATATTGCAGTCTGTTTTATTTTGCAGTTTGTACTCTCTTTCGAAGAGTATTAATTTTTCAGTTCAATCAAAACAGTCGTTGTAAGGTAGTCGAAACTTGTTTTGTTGGAAGTGAGTATTTTGTGTGAGCGAGTGATCTTTTTAGATGTGGTTTAAGTGTTAAAAAAGTATATATTGCTGCCAGTTCAAATTAGGGAAAAAGCCACATTTTTTAGTGTTAGATGCCGCTAATAGAATTTATGTTTTTAAGGAACTTTTGAATATTAAAATTCCGAGAAAATGTTTGAGTGCGTCTTCTAAGGAGACTTGAAGAAGCAACCAAAAGTGTGTAATAGGAACACCTCTGCGTACAGAAAATAAGAAACCTATGGTATTTCTTCGAGAACAATTTTAAGACGGCCTTAAGAGATAAAAATTAATATGAAGACGTCGAAAAATGTCTGCAATAAGATAAAGAAAAGGCCAGCAATTGATTCAAATGTTTGAAAGAAAGGATTTGTTCCCTTTGTCCATTTACAAAGAGCTCTTGGTAGGTAGGAAAAAGGGGGTCAGATAACGCCATTCAAAGAGGCGACCGATTTCCGTGTTTTCTGATTTAAATAATAAATAATTAGATGTGAATCACGCCGACTTGAATAAAAGGTTTTGTATCTTATTAAAGTTTGTAAAGTTTTCATTTAGTGAGAGCATGATAAGCCTTATGGAGGGGCAAGAACATAGCCCTGCATCGTCACCAGCAGGGCCTCCTTCAATATTCAGGTGCGGTGATACCACCTAGTGGTACTGGTTCCTAGGGGTCTAATTATCGTTTTCTTTAATGATATAATGGCATGTGTTTATGTTTTTTTTGAAAGAGGTGAGGCCCTCCTATCCCCTATCCAATCCTATCCTATATTCCTTCCTTTATCCTATCCTGATTCTTATCCTAAAACCTTCTCCCATATTGTGTGTCCTAACCGATTCTATCCTGGTTCCTATCCGAATGCCTAATCCACTAATCCTATTCCAGCCCTTAATTCCCAAATGCCGTCTCCTATTGCCTCTCATTTCAAAATATAGAAAAAAAACCACACACGTCCGGGTTTTCCCTATGCGGGGGATGTCCGGGATAGTTTTTATTAATTGTCCGGGATTGTACTCTATTTGCCTCCTACTTTCCTTTTATTACTTAGTGTTAGAGTCTGATTGCTCGATTCATCTTCTTCGATTGGTACGTTTATTATCTTATTCGTCTTTATGGTTTGGTAAGAAGTTTCGCTGTTTTTTCTAAAAAAAAAAAGTAAAAAAACAGTAAATAAAGCAAGATAATATGTTCATTTCTATTTTGAAATATATAACATTTTTAGGTAATTTTCATTACTCTACAATAAATATATATAAATATGATACATTGTACACTTAAAAGAAGATACAGAATATATTTTGAAGTAATAAAATTTAAAAGTTGTATTTTCCCAAACATTGTACAATTATAAACGTTTCGCTAAAATAAACTGATTTAGCTCATCAGTATCTTAGCTTGAATAAAACTCTCAAAGTTGTGAGAATATACTACCAAAATGTCTGTCGGTATAAGTGTCTTATTTATAAAAATAAAAAAAATAATGAATTGCAGTTCATGTTATAAATAAAACTCTTATACGGAAAGACATCTCGGTAGTATTCTCACAACTTTGAGAGTTTTATTCAAGCTAAGATAAACGTCTAGGAGCAGTATATTGGGTCTTACTGATGAGCTAAATCAGTATACTTTAGCGAAACATTTCTATTTTCACTAAAAAAAATATGTATATTCGTTTAAACTTCATTAATTCACTATTTTTATCGTGTTTAAAATGTTTGCTTCAAGCTGTTAACGTCAAAGAGGGGAACTAAAAATGCAGAGCACCTCGATTAATCAAAATTATAGAAAATGAAGAAGATTATAGTGAAGACGAAAAGTTCATTTTGATTAAAACATTTCGTCGTTCGGGTGACTCGTTTTTTGGTTTGTTCGGCCAATTCTGAATTTCTGATAAAATAATACTATAGAATACTAAAAAAGCTCACAATTTTAATTTCATTTAATTTTTGTATTCGTAAAAACAAATTGTTTTTTTTTTTTTTTTTTTTTTTTTTTATTGTAGTATGAATAAATTAGCTCCCGAATGTGCTTACGAACTTGTCAAACATTTGTAGCTAGGAATTTGTTGATTTGTTAGGATGAACCCTTTCTTTCATTCATGAAAGAAAAAGGATCTACTTTTATCGCTTCTGTCGAATGACGTACAAATGAGGAATTCGTCCATTTTTACTGGTAATAGAAAGGCGCGTTTAAATGCGTTGAGCGTCTGTAGTAGGGTGTCTCGTTCACAGTTTTACATTTTTGGCTTTTGAATTCTGATACTGAATATTTTATTGAATTTAAAAAAAAAAAAGTAGTGAATTTTTTCATGATTTCATAATTTCTTGAAACAATGACATTTTTTAGAATATTAGATCTAATGAAAAATATTCTTTTTATCTAACTTGGGCCAAATTTAAGATTTTTGTAGTACTTAAGTACATATTTTTTATAGTTTTCAGTATTTTTATGTTCCGTTTTAAGTTTGGTGCAAACATTAAATTTAAATATGTAATTTACCTTAGAAACTATAGAAACTGTACTTTAAAAAAAATATTAACTAAAAAAAACATAAAATGTTTGTGTTTTTCCTAATTTCGTACTCTTTTTTGTATGCCAATTTATCCGAAGAATGTCCGGGATTTCAAGTCTCGTTTACTACTTTCATCAAAAACTATCTGGCAACCTACTTTAGAAATAATAGCAGAATTTAGGATATAGTGCAGTGGGGCTGTAAAGCCGAAAACAGATGTGCGGTTATTCTCACGCATAACTGCGCCCAGAACCGCACCTAAAACAGATCTGCATATTTTTTTAAATTTATGTATTGCTGTATTGATGCCAAAATGCAGCGTTACCACTTGACATTATTAAAATGTTGCAATAAATTGATATATTGAAAAAAAAAATCACTTAAAAATAATTTAAATATGTAAAATCCAATTTTTGTGAATAATATCCAGGAGCGGATTGAAGGGTCCGGGTCAAAAAATACATTTTTTACTCACGCCTTTATCTCGTAATTTTGTTCTTTTCCTTGTTTTGGTATTGTCAATTACATTAATATTTCCATCAAAACCGCCTGTGAGATTATGTAATGGCGGAGGGGGAAATCGAAATTAGAAATCAAAAAATATCCGAACTGTTTTAACGGTGAACGCAAGCAAAAAAAGTTTTTAATGAAGAATCAAAAAAAAGGCGAAAATTTTGCAGTACCCTCCCCCCCTATTTTTTGCATAGGTTCAACGAAGTCCAAAACTTGACAAAATGTTAATTTATTATCTCTAAACATTATCCCAAATTTTCATTAAATTCCGACTTTTGCCCTAAACACATTTATTCGGACCTATACTGTCCTTCTACTGAAGGCGGAATCGAACAAGATATGGACAGCCATATTAAAAAGGCAATGGAGGAATAACTCTCTCAGCTTAAAGACCAAGCTACGACTGTTTCGCTCTAATGTTGAATCCGTCCTGCTATATGGATGCAGCATTTGGAAATTTACATCACGGGATGCTGCAAATGTATGTAAATATATGTCTACAAAACATCCTTAATATTTTCTGCCCTAACAGAATATCTTACGAAGATCTTTACAGGAGGACGGATCGGGAAACTTTCTACTCTAATATACGACGTCGAAACTGGCAGTGGATTGAACAAATGCTTCAAAATGGCAAAAATTGTATTGCAAATCAAGCAATGCGTCGGAATACAAAATCCAACTGACTCAGGTGCTCAAACTCCATCACAATATACAACGCTTTTTATTTGCTGATTTGCCTTCGGAGCCTTTGAAGAGAACCCCAATTTTGGCCGAAAGATCATCTTTAGCGCGGAACCACAATATTGGCTGAGTGGCTATCTTAACAAGCAAAAGTGCGGTATGGCACGACACTAACCCACACGAGACGTTCACAAGGGAACTGGTGAACTTCGAAAGCTACTGCTGTAGTTGGTCTTCTCCATAAGTGACCTTCCCTAGGAAACTCTCGTTTTGTTCATCCGATACTTACCGATATAGTCATTCGATTTCTTTTTTACCTAAACATTGAAGCTCTTTCCTCCCTGCTACTATGAAGCTCGAAAAATGATTTCGTATAGTGCCTTCAACAAAAAGTAGCGGTCCCGAGTGCAGTGCTTTTGGAGAGAAAATTTCATACAACGCATACATCTAATATTGCTACGTTGCATCTTCTTATATTCCGGGGAACTGCTATCCTTTCTTACTTTTCTTCTCGTTAATTTGGCAAGAAAACTTCAACTTTTCATCTTCTATCTTTTTTTCTTATTTTCCTTCACTTATGCGTAAAAGTTCCTTGTATTGTAACTTATTTATTAAGCAATTCCCTAGACGTACATACCTCGTAGGTTATTCTGCACATAAATGAACTTATACGAACTGCAGTGGGAAACCCTGTATCATACTGTTTCTTTGCCAAAAATACTATTCCCATTATGCTTTATGACATCGCATAAGCCCCAAAAAGGTAATGCATTTCCCTCTCAAAGTATGGCTCTAAAAATCTCAACAACATACAAGGAATCCAGGAAATGCGCGAGCGACACAACAATGTTATCAATTCAAAGAAGAAGTTTACCCACTTTCCGGGCATGGATGGATACTTCAGTTGCCAAGAGCCCTCATTCCATAGACCGAGCAGCCAAAAACCCATACGAGAGTCTTCTTGCCAATTTTTCCCGACCACCCCCTTGTCGATGGTGTCCTTCGTTTTTATGTCAATTTTAGCTAATATTTTCGTTATTTTCTGCGCAACGTTATTACCGTTCTGCCAAAATATCAGCTGGTATATGTGGTGCTCCTATGGAGCTCGGAGATATCCCCCACACCCAAACACTCCAAATGAAAATCCTGAAGAAATGATATAAGCCATTGCGAACAACATATTTTTACCATTAATTTTGCAGAAGACACAAAAAGCAGCAACGCAACGTAACGTCTTCGCATTTCCCTCGTTTCAAATTTCAACCCGCCCTCCTCCACGTTCAAGGAGTGGGAGTCAGTTGTTCACCTCACCGAAAATTCCTTTAACGAATACTTACTCATTCCATTCTTGTCAGCAAATGAATTTCCAGAAATCTCCGAGATGCAGAGAAGATACAACAACAGGAGCTACATCTACCTGGTGAGTCCGGGGGAGCAATTGCGAGACCATATCGAAGTGCATGCTGTGCTGCTTCTGTGAGGAGGGTGAGCCTCTGAGCAGAGCACTTTTTAAGGACAATAATAATTCTCCATCTCCAAGGACGACACGACTGCATATAGTCCCATCATCGTTTGGTGGAGGGGGAGATGTATAGAGAGAAAACAAAACAGCAGCGGGAAACAACAGTCCCGTAGATGAAGAGGAAGCACGCGAAGGAAGGAAGTCGTCTTCCTGTTGTATCCTTCCATAATGTATGAGTTACGGCAAAGGTACTTTAATAAGCTTATCATTGAGAACATAACACAGCAGCAAAAAAAACCGTACAATCTACACGGGATGTAAGTACCCACTTTGTGTAGGTAAGTGCAAGGATCAGGTCCTGGGCTTTCGCCAGACATTGCTATATATCGCCATAGCCATCGTATTGTCATCCACATCACCCGCCCAAGCTATATAAAAGTGGAAGAGGTTTCATGAATTTTTCAAGCTCTCCTTGTGCTCGTTCGTTTTGAGAATCTAATTTGCCATTTATGCGCCAAGTAAATGGCCTGAAAAATGGGAACAGTCGGCTCTGGTTGACGTCAGTCGATATTTAGATTAGGTGTCCACAGTTAAATCAGGTTAGTAGGCTGAAATGCAAAAGTCCCACAGGCAGACGGGATAACTTTAGGGATGGAAGTTCAAGTTGCACAATTTGTTGAATCGATTTATGTTTTAAGTTAGGGATAAGGACAGAGGGATTTTGGAAAAGAACCTTGAAAAAATTTTTAGGGAAGATTGGAATAAGTGATACTTTGTATGTATCTATATCTAGTTTATGTCTAAATGTTGAGCCATCAATTTATAAAAAAAATCTTTAGTGCAGCATTAAAAAAGTTGAATATTTCTTAGTGGGTTGAATTATGCTCTATTTTAACGGACATCCTTAAAAAATGAGTTTCTTTATTTTACATGAAAGAATATTGAAAGATAAGGCCACATGAAAAGCAAGTTTCCACAAACTTGCTTCGCCATAAGCTTCCACCTGTGGAGTTCACCTGTTTGGCTAGGCCTCCCGATTTAAGATTATTCCTTGAATGAGGCCAACTAAACGCAGGTGTCGTTACATTTTTTGATCCAATGGTATAGGATCTTCACTTTTGATGGCTCCATTATAAGCAAAGAATAGAAAGTCACCTTTTTCTCTATCTCTTATCAGAAAGTCAAGGACAGTAATAAAAAGCAAAAGACTTATCCATGGTGGACATTAAGATCTATTGCAAACTCTTCTCTTCTTCTGTGATTGAACGGTAGTCATCGCAATTTTGGTATCACACTTTCCCTTGTTGTTTAGGAGAAAGTAATTTTCTATTTTGACATTTGTGATGTAAGCAGGTGCAATGCTGCATCAAAACCCAATACTTCTCATAATAATGTGGAAAAATACAATGGTTCTTTAGTGGTATAGGCCCAGCGTGACTTTTATCGTATACCTATTTCCCGACCGTCCAGTATCAAGACTACGGGGCTAAGCAGCTGGTCTTGAAGACACTTTGACAACATGAGATGTTACGAGGCGTGGTCAGCCTCATCTTTTAGCCCCGCCTTGTATGATGTCGGAGACTTCTTGGTTGTAAGGTGAAGTTATTAGAAAGTTAATCTGGGAAATGGTTCATTTAAAAGTCTTTTACAATACTGTCGCCATCTAGTCATTGATAAGAAGTTAACCCTGCACATCGGGAATAAATTTTGTTGAACGAATCTTTCCTTCCGAATGTTTCCTTATTTAAGCGACTATTTTGTAAATACTTGCGCCCTGGTTTATATTAATATGTGGCAGTTCCTGAATAGCCTGGTTTACATCAGCAGACGGTGCAGCTATTTCTTCCAGCTCCCGATACATGCTCTCCGTACTATCTACTTGAAGTAGGTTGGGCTTTGGGCACTTTTCTTCTTTGTTTTTTTCTTGCTACTTTTGTAAACTATTCCAGGCGGATATATTCTTCTATACTTTGAAACGGAAACCAAGTTATCAATGCTTAGGCTTCATCATTGCATTTCCAGAAGCTTCTGCTCTGCCCGTAATAAAAATTTAAAATTACTTTTAAATATCTCTAGACTGAGTGGAGCATTTATGTAATCACACTTTTACTTAACCACTTGGAGACCAACCCGGCCTTTCTCGGGTATAAGACACATTTTCTGGATTCCAATAACAGACCTACCTATCTTAGGTAGTATATCTAAAAACTTCCCATACCAGATTAAGCTTACGGTGTCAATACACAAACACAAAACAAAAAATTAAAAAATCGGCCAAGCCATTAAAATTAAATGTTGTTAAATTGAAAATTATAAAGTTATACAACACTTTCGTAATTATCTTATCCCCAGTGCTACCAATCGGATTAAAATTATGACAAAGACTATTTTGTATTATTTTTATTTGAATATTATAAATGTTATATAGAGTGATTTTGAGTCAAATCGCTCCATTAATAAGAGTTTTCGATAAAAAAAGCGATCCGACCGCTACCTAGGGTAGGGTGTTCATAATGTAAATTGAAAAAAAATATTTTTAAAATTTAAACAATACTACAACCTCCCCCTACCGCTTCAGTAGGAACCAAAAACAATAAAACAATAATGTTTTCAAAATAACGGTTGGATTTTCGACTATTGAAACTCTTTTAAAACGTGTTATTGTAGTTTTATATGAAATACTAGCAAATCTACCCGGCGTTGCACGAGTATAACATACATTTTCTGGATCCCAACAACAGCGCTACCTATCGTACTTCAGTATACCAAGAAACTAGCAGATAACCATGTTAATATAACAACGATTTTTTTAAGATTTTTTTAACGATTTTTTTAAGTTGATATACAAATTACAAAGGTATAAGGAAAACCTCATTTTCCATTTCCAATATCTTCTGCCCAGTTCAACCTATTGAGTCAAAATTCTGCTAAAGTCCGTTTTGATTATTTTTATTTGAATATTTGAAAAAAGAGACCTCAATGGCACTTAGGGGTACTTAAAATAGTCGCCTTATACTCCTTACAAAATTAGCTATCTGTATAGTATAAAAGTAAATAAGAATTTTCAAACAAAACAACACCAGCGCACTTAGTTTAGTTAAGTTAAGTTACTCTGTTAAAATCAGTCCAAAAGTGTAGTTCTATGTACCGTCTTTGATTGACGATTTCTTTGGTTCTTTTCTAATACAAAATTCGAATAAAATTGAATTTTCATTGTATTTTATATAATAAAATCATAGAATCAAAAAACAAATAATTTAAGTTTACCTATTTTTATTTAGGAATTCACAAACGATTTCCTATCGAATAAGTACCCGGAAGTCTATTTTATGATTAATTTAAAAAAAAATGGCTAATCGTAAGCTTTTAATTAAAAAATTAATTTACTCATTTACTAATTAGTCACCAAAAAATCCTTTGTGTCACAAAAGTTCACAAACGATTCAAAATGGAAAAAAAGTTAAAAAATAATTTTTTTGCAAAATAGTGTTGGCTAATCGCAACAGGGTAAGGGAAATAGTTGTTGAATTCTAGAAACTCTAAGGAAGATAATAGAAAAAAGAGGAAGTATAAAAAAGAGAACAAACAAAAATTTTATGAGAACATGTTCTCTTTAAAAGAGATGTTCTGGACTGGAACTGGAACCAGGGCTGCCAATTTACTTCATATGTAGTAGATCTACTTCATTTATTTATTTGTATGCATCTGCTACGTAACAACTCATTTCTACTTCGTTTAACTTGTTTTTATGAAATGATAAAAATCTAATCTAAGATACGTTGTTTGATTTATTTTTTCAAATCAAAAGAGTCACTTTTCGTCTCTGGATGTTTGTTCCAGCTAATCTCGGAAATGGGTAGATCTAAAAAAAATTGTGTTGCATTAACATGTTAAGCTTGGAAGATTTAAAATATACTTTGATGTGATAGGAAGCACTGTTATTGTGATCCAGAAAACGACGGTACACCTGAGCAACGCCGGGCGGGTCAGCTAGTATTAAATAAGATCGAAATAAATTGTTTTTTTGTCATAATTGTCTACTTCGTTTTTTTGGGTGATCTGCTTCATTTCCTGGACTTTTTAAAAATAATGTCCTTCCAAATTAGTTTTGAAAGTACTTAATTTTGTTTGTACTAGATATGTATATGAACTCATTAGTCATTACATGATATTTTGAATTTTATACTGTCCACATATACTACCAGAAGTTATGTACATATTTATGTAATCAGAAAATTATTAAATGAATGGGTGTAATCTGCAATCTATATAATAGCCGATAAGAATAAGATTTTTATTAACTGAGTACAAGTGAGTACGTGGTAAAATTAATTTGTACATAATATGTTTGCACACCAATTAAAACCAACTCAACGCACTTAGACTAGTTTGAGTTGTCTTCTTGCAGTTTCCAACAAATGATGATAGGTTTAATAATCACTATTATCTCTCTATTTGCTTAGCCTTCGAAACAAAAAAATATCGTTGAACAGCTCTGGAACTATTCAATTCAATTCAATTATTAATGACTTTAATAAATCAGTTTTTTACTTCTTAAAAATAGTTTAACCAATAATTTTTATAGCATGGCTTGCGGCCGTCTGCCACTATGGAACTTAGCAAATGGGCTGGAATGACTGATGGAAATTGTTGGGTCTTTCGGGTTTTTTTTATCAACATGAGAAGTTTGCTTCAAGATAGTAAATTAAACTGATTAATTTAATTTCATTAATTTTTGTTATATTGAATTGAATAATTTCCATATCCAATCCATACCATATGTTTATATTAGAAAACTTATACTTTTTTTCATTTTTTTCGTTTTTTTTTAATAAAAATTTAAGTTGCGTATTAAAACTTTAAAAGAATTAAATTATGATTGCAAATGATTAAAATCACTTATTTTATCAATGTGTAATTTTATTATTACTTTAGGAAGGATTTTTCTCTCTTAGATTTAAAATCAAAATGGAGATTTTTTAACTTAATTTCAAACCATATCGAACAGATGTTAATATTATTTACACACTGAAGGTATCTTTAATTTTTTAAGCGGCGGTGCACTATTTTGCAAGAAATACGTAGGTTTTATTTTAACAAAGTTTTCTGCCGTTAGAAGAATGTGTTGGTGTTCTTAACGGAGAGTTTAGTATAAATCGGAGTTTAATGAGCTTGACATACGGTACCGTTGCAATTGTACTTCCGAAGGCGAAGGACGTGAATTATCGAACGAATATGAAAAGCTGAGGGTAGAGTCGTCAGCAAAACAGTTAAGTGGACTAGAAGTAACAGACAGAAAATTTATTTATTTATTTGGTCAATCAAGTTACATAACTTTATATAGACTACGCTAAATTTAATTAAATAAAATGTATTATAAGTTTAATGTTGTATATTCATTAATTCTTTCTTATCTAATCTACTTTTATTAAAATCAATTATAAAATTAAATTCATTATAAGAAATAAAAGATTCTGTTATTGGATTATGTTTTGCATAACTTGTACTATGATACGGAAAATGCAAACAAAATATCTCTCGGTCGCAGACTACGAGAAGGTGCATATATATTTAAACATTGACAGCAACATCGAACAATCAATATTAGAATTAAGCACATCAAATGCAAAGAGCACAGAATACAATTTTCTTCTCATTACTAGAGGTTTTAAGTCGATTAAAGCACATTTGGTCACATTTTTTCGCAATCCTTTGGATACTAGATTGAGTGTACGGGTTCCATATAATACAGCAGTATTCGAGCAAAGGTCTTACTAGGGATAAGTAAAGTGTTTTTAAAGTATAAGAGTCTTCAAATAACTTAGAATTACGAATTATAAAACCCGACATTGAGTTTGCTCTTGAAATAAAATGGTCTATTTGAAGCGAAAAGGTCATTTTACAGTCAAACATAACCCCAAGATCTTTTTGGCTAAAGATCATTTATAAAAATGACAAAAAGAGTACGAGACAGAACAGAGCCTTGGGGGACACCAGCATTTATTTTGCAGGAATCAGACTTGAATCCGTCCAATACAATTTGTATTGAACGGTTCAGAAGATTTTCTAATCCAACGAACAAGAGTATCACCGATCCCAAAAGCAAGAATTTTCGATAAGAGAGCTTCATGTCAAACTCTATCAAATGCCTTAGAGATATCATGAGCAATAATCTTACTTTCTACAAAGCGATGTAAAGATTTGTTCCACTTTTCGGTGAGATATGCCATCAGATCAGCAGTAGAACGGTTGCTGCGGAAGCTATGCTTCATGGAGAAGCTTTTGATCTTCTAGATATTCCTTAAGCTGACGGTTAGTCAACGTTTTCATGACCTTAGAAAGAAGGGATGTAAGTCCTATGGGTCGGTAGGAGGAGGGGGAGATTGGGTCACCTTTCTAAGGGACAGGCTGGACAAATGCTGTTTTCCATCTTCTAGGAAAGATTCCAGAAGAGTAGGAGTGATGGAAAACCTTACGCAGTGGTTTTGCCAGTGTGGAAGAACACCTCTCCAAAAGAATCGGGGGTATACCATCTAGGTAGTCTTATACAATTTATTTATTTTTTTTATTTTGTGACCATTTTACCACTAAACGGACAAGAAAATTCTGTCCCACCAGCGTTTTGTACATTTTATGTAATTTTCCATTTATTTATGGCTTACTCACCATTGAGTCGATGGGTAGTTGTTCCTGCGGCCGGGTTTCTACATTATTTCGGGTAGACGCCGGATTCTTTAGGATGAACTAAATACAAGTATTTCTACTATGAGAGCGGGGGTTTATACCCCTTTATTATATTTAACGAAACTGAAATGTCAGATGCCACTTGACAGCTACTGACAGATAAGATATCGGTAGAGTTCAAAAGTCATAGGTTTTTCAAGACGTTGATAATGATGATAATGATAGCATTGAAATGGTGTTAAAAGTTAAGCAATTTTTCATAAAATTTAATGTTTTTTAGCTTAAGAGATAAAAATAAATAAATAAATTTATTGGCGCGACAGCTCCTTAAGGAGCCAAGGCCTAGTGACTTATACTCTCAACCATTCCTGTGTGTGTGTTGTTACTCTGCAAGAATGGAAGGGACCTACAGTTTACCGCCGAGTCCGAACGGCTACATGAGATGCACTTTTTCGAGACAAATTTTACTCTTGGAGGTTTTGTCAGTTCCTCGCAAGAGGCAGTACCCCAGAAAAAAATGTGGCTATGAGCTGGATTTGAACCCAGGTTCTTTCGCTAAGCAGTCCGACACACTAACCACTAAGCCACGGGGCACTACTTAGCTTAAGAGATATAAGCGAAAAACTAAGAAAGTCAGGAAATTTTTATGCTGCTACATAGATCCGTGGCAATTGGTTATACAAAAAACTTTACAGACCATACTTGTAGAAAATTTTATTTGCTACAAGTTAACATATGTATTAGTCATTTTGCTTTAAAATGCACCAGAAAGCAGGGAAAAGTGTCAATTTTCACTCATAGTTAACTGATTGCGAAAGAGGCGGAGGGGGCGTGGTTGTGAAATGTTTGTTTTGTTTCTACCAGGCATTCCAAACATCATAACAAAAATTCAAAAATACCCGACCTTTTTATGACTTTGTTTATTGGACTAATATGCGAAAAGGCCAAAGTGCTAAGCCCAACTTCATGACCTTGGAAGACGACCTTTGTTGTAGGTTAATGGTGGAAAGCTATTCTGTTTATGTTTCTTACTTTTTTAGCATTCCTAGTCTCCCGGGCTATAATACCAATGATGAATTATCTTCTGGAAATTTTCCATAAAAACTGATCGCTTCGCTCCATCCCGTGGCCACCGGGCCATATAACCGTTAAGTGAAAGCTTATTTTTCTCGAAAACGGCTCCAAGGAATTTTATGAATAAAAATCAGTGTACTATTGTATGTATGGTATATGTTTTGGTGAAAAAAATAACTTGGTGGGTTAAAAACGGTCAATTATGGGACTGATTGTTTTTCTTCGTTCCTACGATTTTGAAAAAAAAATTCTTGAATTTTCACATTTTGTCAGGAAATAAAAATTTAAAAAACACTCATGTCGAAATCAGCATTAACACGAAGTTTTGTTTCTAACAGTGTGTGCAACTGCAAGGAAGACACTTGCATGAAATAAAAAAATAAAATTGAAATCCGCATAATTACAATAAAACTATGCGTCAAGTTAAGAGTTTGGCACGAGGACCAATATTTGGCCGACAAGATTTGATTTCTCAAAAACCATTGACATGAGTAATTTAATTTAACTGAATTATAGAACAGACTTCTGGCTTTCAAATGCAGTATAGCACTTTATTGTAAATGTTGCCGTTGTTTTTTTAATATTTTTTTTTCAATTTAAACCATTTTTTCTAAAAGTGCCCCTACCTCTTAAACGGGATGAGATAGACCCCCCTCCCATAGTAAAAAGTGCTTGTTTTTGACCCCTCTACAAAAAACCGTCATCAAATCTTATCGGCCAAGTTATCGTACTCTCCCCAAGAGTTTTTATTTAATTTGGAAAATTAATTAATTTTAGTATTAACTATCACCAGGTGAAATAAGCAGCAGAACAACTAGAAGTAGGCGATCGCCTTCTCTGTAGCAACTTGACGAACTAATTGGCTTTTATTAGTGTGGTTTCAGAGGCATCGAATCTTCAAATCGATCTCTTTTTTGTATATGCTTTAATGTTGGTCTGAAGAGAGGTGCGCAACATCCAAGCTTACACAACTGGGAACATGACAGCTTTCTCCAGATCACTCTCGTTTCCTTATCCTATTTCCCTCTATTAGTTATAAACTATGTTTACATTCCAAAACATTTAAAATACAGACATTTATTTAAAAAGCTGAGCCGAGAGATGTATCTCTTAACATGTAATAGCTAAACATCTATTTGAAGTACCACTTGCGTTTGTTCGCATTTTTTGTTGTAACAATTAATTTGAATCACAACAACCTTTACTATCTTAACCTATTCACATGTAATCTGTTTTTCATTCAGTCAGCCAGCTTTACTTCAGGTAAATATAGATAGATGCACAGTCACACTCTTGCGGTCTTGCAGATTGCAAGTTTCTTTTGCAACCTCTAGCTAAGGCCTATCAACAGTATAGACTTATTAATAAGTTGTTATTTGCAATGCCTAAGATGTAAGTGTTATAAGAATCTCACAATAAATAATTTTAAGAGAACGTTCCTCCAGAACATGTTTCCTTCTCCTGGCTATTGCCCCATTGCCATTCGTCTTCGCCCAAATTCCTGGCATTGGACGATGCCCGTCCAACATTCAAGTGCAGAATAATTTCCAACTCCCCGACGTAAGTTACCCTAATTGATCAAGCTATGTACCTTCAAATCAATACCCTCTAAACCCCCCGTTAAGTTCCTTGGACAATGGTACGAATACGAACGTTATCCGTTCATCTTCGAGGCAGGTGGCAAATGCACCTACGCAAGATATGCATCCCTGCCGAATGGAACCGTATCTGTGTATAATTTCAACATTAATTCAATGTGAGTATGCAACCCAGGAGATACACTCTAATCCCATTCGAACATTCCTCGCATTATCATGGTTTTCATCTTTTTCCATCGCACTCCAAGAACCAACCGAAAGTCCGACATCTCTGGGACAGCCGAGGTGAGAGCTCCGGCCAAGCTGCTGGTACGCTTCCCGACAATGCCAGGTGAGTAATTTTGTCATTAATTTCCTCGAATTGAATCTCGGCAATGTGAATTGAGTTGGGTAAATTTTGCGGAGGGTGGATTCATTAAATTTCAGATTTTGTGAGTGGATCCAATTACTGGGTTCTTGGGACTGATTATTCCGGATACGCAGTTGTCTACTCCTGCACGGACTTCTACAACATCTTCAATACAAGTAAGTGTTGCGTAGTGTAGATTTAATCGTAACAATCTCGTTGTGCAGTGTAATTAGGTAAATATTTTAGAATTAAATATCGTTTTTTTTTTTTGTTCATTTGAATAGAATTGACTGCCGGTTGGAGTCAAAGGGTTGTTCTCTAACGTGTTAATTATTATTTTGCATGAATCAGGTTATTCTAGATTCTAGAACACGGGTTGGAATATTCATTTTGCTAATGACATCACACTTGACGTTGCGTTTGGCAAATCTTATCTGCAAAAGCACGTAGATATCAGACTTGGAAATGTATGGAACATCATCTATTTAGCATATTGTTGCTTAGAGTTTTGTATCAAAAGATTTGCTTGGTTTAGATACGTTTGTTTTTTTTATTGAATCAGGTGAGATATGTATGTATGTACATATGCGCATATATTTATCTAAAATAGAACGGAAGACATAAAAACGTAGTTATGCAGAAGATAATTAATTAATTAGGAGTAAGAGAATGATTTTTTTTTTTTGAGAAACTGTCTGCTACCCACGCTCCTAGGATTGACTCAATATATGCTCATCCGTCAGCTCGATCTCTAGCCTGCCGTCTCCAATTTCGCACTTCAAGCAGTTGGAGTTCAGTTGGAGTTCTCAAAGATTAGGCTTATCTTGGTTTTTAAATCCCTCTGTTATAGCGCCGAAGACTATGGGAGCTGGAGCCATCCTAATCGCTGGATATGGAATTTTTGACTAGTCTTATGTCCCTTTACAGCAGTAACCTCAATTTAAACATATAAAATCTAAAAACTCGCATTTCTCTTTTCGATCCCTCATTTGTTTTTACTTTTCTACACTTTTCACCTCATGTGTCAAAGAGGAATAACCAAAAAGAAGAATTGTTCTGTCAACATTAAAGGGGCTGTTTTTAGATACATATGTCATAGCTCATAGCTGCTCAATTTGTATATGTAAAAGGATTCAGAACGAAATATGTATCTCATTTATTTACTAAACTTATCGAAAAGCAATTATAGCCAATGCCATTTGACTGGTGTGTTTTGTATCATACAAGCCATTTTGACAGTATATTTATTAAGTAGATATTCTCTTCAATATATCTAATATAATATTTATAGAAATATTTTATAATTTTTACCTTCCTTCTTATTTCTCAATCTATCAAGAAAAAATGGGCACGACTGGGTCGCACGTACTTGCTCTTATGTGCATAATTACATTGGAAAGCAAGATCTTTGACAGAAACAAGTAACCGTTTTGATAAAATACTGTTTTTTTATTTTTATTTTTTTGAAAAAAAAAATTATTTTTTAAATGTTGGTATGCAGTTTTTTAGAATTTATTAAAATACATGTGATTATAAAATTTAAAATAATTTTTTTTTGATTAGTTTTAAAAATATTGATTTGTCAAAAAAAAAAATTTCCAAAAATTTATATTAATTAGAAAAAAAGTTATTCAAAATTTTGATATGCAGAATTAATAAAGCTACATAGATCTTCTTAAATATAAAATTTGACAGAAATCCAAAGAGCCGTAACCGAAAAAACCAAAAATTTAAAAAAATCGTTATATGAAAGGTCCCGTTAATAGACATTTCCTGTACATGTGGTTCTAATCAAATAATAGCCAATACCAACAAAAAAATTCTCAAAAATTTTCATTAAAATCGTTGGAGCCATTTTCGGGAAAAATAAGATATTCCTAAACGGTACCATTATTTTTAGGGCTAAAAATAAAATTTCAATTTCCCTTCTGGGGAATGCCAAAATAATCACACACACAAAGTTTGAAGATAATCGCTTAAGCCGTTTAGGCAGCAGCTCGTTATACATACTGACAGACAGACAGAGAGAAATTTTTTCCCGATCACTTTTTTAGACTTCTCTATGATCATAATGTCATGTTTGATTGTTATCTCAATTTTTTTAATATTCACGAATCCTAAACTTGCCTTATAGTAAAAATAACACCCAATCCAAATCCTAATCATTTCAACTTTCAATTGATGGAACAGGATTTGGTAAGAACTTGTCAAATTCATTTGAAATTTAAGTGAGGTAGGCTTAAAAATAACGGTACCTGTCATATGACCGTTTATGAATATCTTATTTTTCTCGAAAACGGCTCCAACGATTTGGATTAATATTGACCTTTTTTTGTTTTTATTGGCTATCTTTTAATAAGAACCAAGTTTACGGAAAAAGTCCTGTCATAAAATAGTGTTTTTTTAATTTTTGGCTCTCTCGGTAACGGCTCATTGGATTTCTGTCAAATTTTATATTTGAGAGGACTTACATAGATAACCAAATTAATTCTGCATATTGAAATTTGGAATAACTTTTTTTTCTAATTAAAATTAATTTTTGAAACTTTTTTTTTAAATCAATATTTTTAAAACTAATCTAAAAAAATTATTTTAAATTTTATAATCACATGTATATTAAAAAACTTTAAAAAAAATGCAAAATTAAATCAAAAAAAATTTTCTTTCAAAAAACTAAATATAGAAACAGGATTTTATCAAAATCCGTCCTACAATTTTCGAAATACTTCTTTCATAAATTCATTATTATATAAGACGTGTGATGGCGTACTCCATTTTTACTATATTTTTACTGTTGTAGTTTTGACACTTTTTACTTGCGTTTATAGGTACTATAAGGCAAGTTATAGATTCGTGCAAAATAAAAAAATCTAACAATCAATTATGATATTACGATGATAGAGAAGTCGAAAAAAGTGGGTCCAGAAATTCCTAAACGGATGGGCCTTTTTCCTTCAAACTTGGCATTTAGTATTTACTTGGTAGTATATCGGGGGTTGTTTTTCATTTTTGCTCTAGGTCGAAAAATAACGGTACCTGTTATACAATCTCTAACAAAAAGATTAATTTTCTCGAAAACGGCTGTAACGATTTTGATAAAATGTTCAGGGTGCTATTTTTTACAACAAACATCTTTCCGTAAGAATGAATTTTTCGAATTTTTTCTATAACGGTACCTCTCATAGAACCGGTTTTTTCGAATGCTGTTTTATCATAAGCCGTTATTCCTATTTCAATAAAATTTTGCACAAAAGAAGCCATTTAAAATTCCATTAATATTGCATTTCAAAATTTTTAAAAACTTTTTTTTTCGATTTTTTGAAATTTTCTAAAAAAATTGTTTTTTGAAATATTTTGAAAACGGGTTGATTGATTTTTTTAAAATAATTTTCCCAGATAAAAACTACAGATTTTTTTACACTAAGAAAAATAATAAATATTTATTCGAAAAGTTTAAAAAAAACGGCTTAAAAAAATGCTCAAACGATTTTAAATATTTTGTTTCCTTAATAGACATTTAGTTTTCAAATTTTATTGAATATGTACTTATAGTTTTTCCGAGAAAACGCTTAAGCTAATTAAAACATTAAAGAATTTTCAAAAAAAGAAATATTTTTTTTTATTTTAATATAAACATAAACATAATGTAGCAACTAAGCAATTATCTAGAATAAGAACAAGTTCGTGCGACCCAGTCGTGCATTTTATTTAAATTTTATTCGACGATGTGACCGCACATAGGAGCAAGTACGTGCGATCCAGCCTTGCAATTTATTTTAAGTTCACATAGTGTTATTTTTCTACGTTAATGTTACTTATTTTTACTTGCGATTATAGGTACTATAATGCCAGTTATGCAATCGTCCATATTAAAAAATTTCAGATAACAATCAAACATGACATTAAGATGATAGAGAAACATATTTGAGTTACTGGAAAAATTCTGTCTGACTGTATGTCTGTCTGTACGGATGTGTTTTGGACTGCAGCCTAAACATGTGGGCCAATCGTCTTCAAGTTTAGAACTTAAAGTTGTTTTGACATTCTACTAAGGAGTTTTTTCAATTTTATTTTAAGCTCAAAAATAAACGCTACCTGTCATATAACCGTTATGTAAAACCTTATTTTGCTCGAAAACGGCTCCAAGATTTTTTATGAAAAAAAATCAGTGCACTTTTGAAGGTGTGGTGAAAAAATAAATTGCACAACTGGATGGCACGTACTTGCTCATATGTGCGGTCACATTGTAAAATAAAATTTAAGAAAATTAAAGTGAACATCTAAGTTTTCGAAAAAAAAAATTAATGAAAAATTACTCAGGCTACCTACATCTTCTTGAATATCAATTTTTATTGTAAACGGGTCAACAGTTTTCGAGAAAGTCGAAGAAAAAAAAAACAGTTCTATGGAAGGCACTGTTTTTAGCCCATTATATTAAATTTTTTTCACCAGAATATAATGCATACCTACAGTAGTACGCTGATTTTTTTTATAAAATTTCTTGGAGCCGTTTTCGATAAAAATAAGCTTTTACATAACGGTTATATGACAGGTACCGTTAATTTTTGAGCTAAAAAAAATTGAAAAAAACTCCTCTGTAGAATGTCAAAATAACCTTAAGTTCTAAATTTGAAGATGATTAGAGCACCCGTTTGAGCTACAGTTCAAAATACATCCGTACATATAGGCAGACAGACAGACAGACAGACGGTATATATATACTATAATTATATAGTACCTATAATCACAAGCAAAATCATACATATATGGCAACTAGATGCAAAAAATATATAAAGATCTATGTTAAGGCGAGTTCACATGACATTTTCATAAATCGCATATGATAAGACTACCTAGCATGATTTCTTCTATGACAACTATATAACTTTATTTTTATGAATTTAACACTACCAAAAACTTATTAAATTTGTTTCATTTATTTCAGAAGTCATTTGGGTTTTAACACGCGAACGCAAACCCAGTGAATCGGTTGTATCACAGGCGCTTAAAGTAATTGACGACAATAATTTATCAAAGCGCTTCCTTTTGAAGACAAATCAAGATAATTGTCCTGCAGCTTAATATAAAGAGAAAAATGTTTCATACAAATAAATAAATTAACAAACTAATCACAGTTATTTACAGCTTTGATTTGAAAATTGAGGTAACTTTACTTAAAGGGCCAGTTATAGCTATCATTGAAACTCCATTATTGAAAATTTTAATTTTGATTCTGAAGCGTTTAAAAACTCAAATCAGTGATTATATTAATGCAAAAGTAAAGCTTATGACTTAAATTATTATTTAAGCTAAAGAAAATATTCGTTCCAGACCAATGGGATACATAAAATGTCTTAATATTTCAATAATCATTGAATTATCACTGACCGAACTACCTTATCATTGAACAAAAGTTATTTTATGTATTCCATTGGTCTGGAACGAATATTTTCTTTGGCTTAATAATTTAAGTCTTAAGATTTATTTTCTGCATCAACACATGTAATCACTGATTTGAGTTTTTGAACGCGCCTCAGAATCAAACATTAAAATTTCCAATGATGAGTTTCAGTGATGTAGCTATAACTAGCATCTAACTCCAGCAACAAATATCACATGATTCATTTTAAATGAATTTTTTTTATCAAAAAAGAAAATTCTTTGCTTGAATTTTTGTTTTTGCTTTCTGTAAATAATAGACATCTGATTTTGTTTCAAATTGTAACGATTTTTTTATCTGCGCCATCTGTTGTCGAACACACAACTGTGTCGGTAGCATAGTGCAAATAAAGGTACTGTAGTTTTCATATGTCAAAATCAGCTGCTAGCGTGAAGAGTTTGTGTTGTGCCGCATCTTTTTCTTAAAATTGAAAAATGGAAATAAATACTTAAAAGAAAATAAATTTCAAGAAACTAGCTTAAAAACAAAAATGACTTCAACTCCATCGAAAGCAGAAACAAGTTTTTCATCTTTAACCCCAGTTAAGTGTAAGAGAATACTATTTAATTCACATTAAATTGGAAATAAAAAGTTACTTTTCGTGGTTAGTTCTCGATAGTCCTAGACAAAAACCCCAAACCGACCAACTCTTGACTTGCAAAAGCCGACTAGACACTCTCACCAAGACCTTAGTCGACAACTTCTCCAAATGGCAAGTTGCACAAAAACGTGGACAATCGCTGTGCAATTCCATTGAAGCAATTAAAACCAGAAGCCTGGAGAATCACAAATCCCAAGATGCTTCCTTATTCCCTGAAGAACTCCAACCATACTGCGATAAGTTAGCTATCATTCTAAGTGTATTCGAAGACATTGCTAAGAACACAAGTGAAGCCCTTAGGCAACTCAATGCGCTGGCGAAATTGCCAGGCAGCAGAGAAGAGGTGTTCTATCGAACGTGGCTCATTGAGGATTTTATTAATTTAACCAAAACCATCTTCGAACGATACCAATCAGAGTGTCAAGTGAAGAGATTCGTAACAGGTGAGTCTTTGGATGTCATTCATAGGTCAATGCTTATGGATTTTATTGATTCTCAGGGGAAATTGCGCATTGCCAGGAGAGAGGTGATTTGATTCGTGTGTCCAGCTTGTGGGAGTATCCTAGCCATGTTGATGAAAATGTTAAAGTTTTGTTTCTGTTTTTAACTGAAGAATTGAAAGTAAAATAGTGTTTTTTGGTAAATCATTTGTTTTATTTAAAATGTAGTTTTTTCTTAAGGGGATCGGACTATATTTTGATAAAATCAACGCAAAGTGTGAAGAAATCCGACACATGATACTCAGAAATACAAGGTATGCTCAGTAGATGCATACAAATCGCCATCTTGATATCTTATGACGTCACATTCTTCTTTTATCATTATTTTATTTATTAAGTGAATATTATTTTTTACTTGCGATTATAGGGACTATAAGGCAAGTTATGCATTCGTAAAAAAAAAAAAAAAAATTCTAACAATCAAACATGATATTACGATGATAGAGAAGTCAAAAAAAGTGGGTCCGGAAATTCCGTCCGTCTGTCTGTCTGTCTGTCCGTATCGATATATACAGCCTAAACGGTTGGGCCGATTTGATTCAAACTTGGTATATAGTACTTTTAGAGTGCTCTACCCGACAGTTTTTGGAATTGGCATTCTAGCTCCAAAACTAACGGTACCTGCCATATAACTTTTATTGAAAAACTTATTTTTCTCGAAAACGGCTCCTACGATTTTGATTAAACTTTCAGAATGATGTTTTCTGTGCAAAATCTATCTTTTAGTTTTAATGGATTTTTCAGAAAAAGTTTTATAACGGTACCCCCCATATGACCGGTTTTTTAAAATCAGACTTTCTCGTTAACTAATTGACGGATTTTAATGAAATTTTCAAAATATGTAGTGTTTTATGATCTAAATAATATTGCTTACCAAAATTTTCAAAAACATTTTTTTTTAAATTTTAATAATTTTTTTAAAAAAATATTTTGTTTTTTGAATATTTTGAAAACGGATCTATAGATTTTGTTTTAAATTTTTCTCCTAGTATAAACTATAGATTTCTTAAAATTGACATACTAAAAAAAATTTTAAAATATGTTTTCGAAAAGTTTTTCAAAAAAAACATTTTTTTGAAAAAACTGGTCGAACGATTTTGAAATGAAAAATTCATAAAATAGAAAACAGCAAAAGAAATAAGATGGCTTACAACATTTTTTCCAAAAAACGTTATGAGTAGTGTTTTTTTGAATTCATAAATTTTTTTCCCCAACATTTTATTTCATATTGCTCGGCTAAGCCCTAGCCAAGCCATTAGTCAAATAAAAGAAAGTGACAACCTACATTACATACATACTTACGTATTTTAAAGTATTTTTCATCATCATAAAAGCACAGAATAAATAAGGAAGCCTTTGATAAACACACAAAAACAACTAACAAATAAAAAAAACTATTCGATTACTACTGAATGCAAAAATTTCAATCGAGAAAACAAAAGTTTATACCTTCCTATAAATAAACAAAACCACTGTGTTAACTTTTAATATTGTCTCTATACCTACTGGCTTAACAGTAGTTGGAACACGTATCTTAATTTTAGTACCTACGTTCCTTCCGACCTTATTATAGGTACCTAAATCCTTTATAAATTCCATTGGTCCCATATTGGGACGTATAAAATTCCCTTTACCTAGCATTATTGCCATACTGCTGATTCCGACGAATCTTTATGCCAGTTGTTCAAATTTTTCCATACCAAAATGAAAATTTTACTGAAAAAAGTCCTTTGTATCTTTCTATTAGCAAATTATACTATAAACAGTAAGCAGAAAGTGGAAAGATAATACTACACTAAAAAACTGCAAAAGCTAACAATCCTATATATTTATGTGTTTATCCCTTTGTCGTGACGCATGTTCGTTCGAGCTTCACCCCAAAATGATTCTAAGGAAGTTGCACGTCATACAAAAAATATTAAAATTAAATCTTTGTCAAAAAGACGCCTGCACTTAAAAAGGATTAGCACATAAGAGCAAGTACGTGCGACCCAGTCGTGCCTTTTATTTAAATTGAAGGTTTAAACGATTTTTTTATGATTATAAGAACAATAAACTCAAAAAAACAATAACAAAATCGGCAAATTAATACATTAATTTACACTCCCTAAGAACAAAAATCAGAAAAGTGTGACGTCACACGTATAATCAGCCAAAGTGAGTGTACCTTGTATTTCTGTGTATCGTGATCCGACACTCATATTGTGAGACAGTCAGTTTTCGGATTAGTTAAATGTTAAACGAAACGAGATTTTCTGGCAATGGTTCATTGGTAATCTAATCTGTAATTTTATTTAACCAAAAACTGAAACCAATCTTGAGTGTATTAAGTTTGGATAAGTTTTATTTTTTTTTGGATTTAATTTGGAATTAAATTCTCTTATTCTAATATAGAGAAAGAATTTCAGAATTTAAGTTTAAATAAGAGCGAGAGTGCCGCGTCGTTCCGCTACCGAATAGTGTCGGATAGTCGGTACATGTAAGTTTTAGTTTTCAACTCGTTTATCGGAGTTAAAAGTTCCCTTACTGGCCGCAATTTTGGAATAAAAGGGAAAAAGAGGATTATCATTTATGTATCTTGAAAACAGTAAATATCAAAACAAAAATGATTGCATCGAAGTCAAAATTATCTACAGTTCTGGTTAAAAAAATTAAAAAAAAAAATTATATGTAAAACAATAGATAAGTTTCAAGTTTGAAAATGTTTTAAAAAATGGTCACGACTGGATCGCACGTGGGTACTTGCCCTTGTGTGCCTTAGCAAGAACAAGTAATTCACGTCTTTCACCTTTGGACGGTACTGATTTATGTTAAGCTTATTGAACTCTGATTTAATCGTGTGGGGTTTAATGCAAGATGATTTTCTCCCCTTCTGATCTGGCTACCATTTATAAAGCGTTAACACGCCCAAAACTTGCTTCGTAAGCATCGCTGTTCGATAGAATACAAAAAGAGCGTTAAGATTGATAGGAAATAGAACGTTTTCTCAAAACAATTGCCCCTCTAGAACACCGGCACAATGTTTCTTGTCTTTCATTATTTTATCGTTTCTTTAAAAAAAACTAGCTTACCCACCCGGTGTTGCTCGAGTATACTTAGTAATCAAAATAGCCGTAGTTACATACTTCTTCCAAAATTAGCTATCTGCTTGTGAAACGACCCCAGCTTCACCAAGGGATGAATAAATATAGGCTTAGTTACTTCTTACAACGTCAGCTATCTGCCTGTAAAATTTCCGTCAAAATCGGGGCATAAAAAGAATGTTAAAAAAACGACTCCAACGCCACCTAGTGGTAATTAAGGGGCCAGTTATAGCTATCATTGAAAAGCCTCATTGAAACAAATCATTGGAATTTTTTTGAAAGATCAGTTATAGCAATCATTGAAATTTTCTGTCATTGGAAAAATTTTCCTGGTTGAAATACACACGAAAATTTTTTTCGGATACAAATCTGTCATTGGAACTGAACGAAATTGGTACTCAAATCAGTGGAACGAGTTGTTCCATATTCTGTCAAAAAACAATCAGCTGACACGAAAAACGAATTTGCATCAGGAAAACAGATAAATAAATTTTTAGTAAAAAATATTTGTGCAAATTGATTTGTTCTCATCGAAAAAAAATTCTTCATATCATTTGCTATCGATTGGTATTTATATCATTTGTGTTACTTATCAAAGGAAAACATATAAAAAAATCGGTTTAAAGTTTTTCAATGATGCATTTCAATGATAGCTTTAACTGGCCCCTACAACAGCGTTACTTACTCTTTACAATATCAGTAATCTGTCACTGAAAATCCCATCAATATCGGTGCAGCCGTTCTCGATATTAGGCGGAACAAAGAGACAGACAGACAAATTTTTTTTTTTAAATTGTATTTTTGTTATAAGTAGGTACTGTATTATGTACATACTTTCAAATGCATCTTGTAAAAAGCTGTTATTTTGATATTAAATGCCTGTTTAAAAAAAAACAAAACATTTCAACATTTCCCCTTAATTATATATGTGTGTACATAGATTGTGCTTCCAATTTTTTTGTCTGTCTGTCTGTCTTTCGGTCTGTTTGTTCCGGGTAATCTCGGGAACGGCTGCACCGATTTTGACAAGACTTTCAGTGACAGGTAGCTGATATTCTAAGGAGTAACTTAGGGTATGTTAATTACTCACTAGGTGGCACTGATGTTTTTTTTCGAAAATTCTTATTTATGGACCGATTTTGACGGGACTTTCAGAGGCAGAGAGCTCATTTTGAAAGGAATAACTAAAGCTATTTGAATTACCCGTAGGTGGCGCTGGGTTTGTTTATTTTTTCGAAAATCATTATTTTATAACGATTTGTTTCAGGCGGACGAAGTCGCGGGTAACAGTTAGTTACACAAAAAATTTATTCACAAAATTGTAGGAACGATTTTGATAAAATCCTGTTTTTTTTATTTTCAGTTTTTTGAAAAAAAATTTTTTTAAGACTGGTATGCAAATTACCATAATACTTAATTAATATACAGCTGATTACAAATTTGATGAGTTTTAAAAACATTGAAAATTAAAAAAAAAATTAAAAAATAATCTGTACACATATATGTAAATAAAAATTAAGTGTCTGTTTTTAATATCAATTAACAGCTTTTTTTACAAGATGCATATTAAACATGATTTATGGACCGATTTTGACGGGATTTTCACAAGCAGATAGCTGATGTTGTAAGGTGTGACTAAGGCTACTTTAATCACCCCTTGGTGCCGCTGGGGTCGTTTCACAAGCAAATATCTTATTTTGTGAGAAGTAAAAGTGATGTGGTAAAGCCTCCCCGGGAGGGAAAGCTTTCTTTAAAATATAATGCGAGTTGTTGTTCTTGTGACAAAGTAAAGATCTGTGTAGTTGAAAATGTTGATGTATTTTCAGTTGATTTCAAAATCGAAACACTGCTTGGATCTTCGCCAAACAGATCCCTAGAAGATCGCCACTTCTAACATCGTTCTCTTAAAGTTGTCCGTTTTAAAACCATAATATATATCTATTGAATTCGACTGCTTCTACTGCTGCTCTTATAGTTTGCTCATGGATTTCTGGACCAGTGTCCTTTTTTATGTAGTTGCGCGGCATTTTCGGAGCTGAAGAATAGAAAGAACAGGATTGGTTTTTATAGATTTTACTACAAAAGTCATTTCCTGGGTAGGGTTTGCCATTCTTTTGTAGGGGACTCGCCTCTGATAAAGGCACCCCCAAGGTGACTTTGCCATTGGTCAACGTAACTCATGGCAAAAGCAGCCCATTGGTTGGGTCTGCCACTGGCAAAAGCACTCCACAAAGTGGCTTTGCCAGGCAAAGTCTCCCCCAAAAAAACTGGCAAGTTTTGAAAATTAAATTATATCTTTTTTCTTTGTTAAAACTAATATTTATCACTTCTACACACAACAAAAAATAAATTTACAAAAGATATTTGTATCTAAAAGTTATATAACAAGATAAAAACTACAAATTTACGACCACTCTTTAGTATCTACCTTATTTTTTGGTCCCCGGTGACAAAAAAAAACACATGCGTTCGACTCGGTTTATATCTAGCTGAGAACTGTCAAATTTTGTGGAGGGTTTACAATAAGAGATGTAAAACAAAAATCGATTTTCGATATTTTACACTTTGTTGATTTGACCAAAAAACTGAATTGGCAGATATACCCCATTGGCAAATGCTCCCCTTCTACCCTACTTATGCCCGAGCAACGCCGGGTGGGTAAGCTGGTTATAAATAAAGCAATATAACTCAAAGTGTTGGTAGTTGTATGCGGGCTTAATTAGCTGTCTAATTTTTTCAAATATATAACGGGTGATTTTTTTGAGGTTAGAACTTTTTTAAAAAAAAAAAACGCATAAAATTTGCAAAATCTCATCGGTTCTTTATTTGAAACGTTAGATTGGTCCATGACATTTACTTTTTGAAGATAATTTCATTTAAATGTTGACCGCGGCTGCGTCTTAGGTGGTCCATTCGGAAAGTCCAATTTTGGGCAACTTTTTCGAGCATTTCGGCCGGAATAGCCCGAATTTCTTCGGAAATGTTGTCTTCCAAAGCTGGAATAGTTGCTGGCTTATTTCTGTAGACTTTAGACTTCACGTAGCCCCACAAAAAATAGTCTAAAGGCGTCAAATCGCATGATCTTGGTGGCCAACTTACCGGTCCATTTCTTGAGATGAATTGTTCTCCGAAGTTTTCCCTCAAAATGGCCATAGAATCGCGAGCTGTGTGGCATGTAGCGCCATCTTGTTGAAACCACATGTCAACCAAGTGCAGTTCTTCCATTTTTGGCAACAAAAAGATTGTTAGCATCGAACGATAGCGATCGCCATTCACCGTAACGTTGCGTCCAACAGCATCTTTGAAAAAATACGGTCCAATGATTCCACCAGCGTACAAACCACACCAAACAGTGCATTTTTCGGGATGCATGGGCAGTTCTTGAACGGCTTCTGGTTGCTCTTCACTCCAAATGCGGCAATTTTGCTTATTTACGTAGCCATTCAACCAGAAATGAGCCTCATCGCTGAACAAAATTTGTCGATAAAAAAGCGGATTTTCTGCCAACTTTTCTAGGGCCCATTCACTGAAAATTCGACGTTGTAAGTCTATTCATGATGAAATGTCAAAGCATACTGAGCATCTTTCTCTTTGACACCATGTCTGAAATCCCGCGTGATCTGTCAAATACTAATGCATGAAAATCCTAACCTCAAAAAAATCACCCGTTATTTGTAATGAGCCGTTATCGAGAAAGTCGAAAATTAAAAACATCCGTTATATAAAAGGCACCGTTAATAAACTTTTTTTGGTAAAATAGATTTTGATGACGTAATCTGTTATCATTTTCATCAAAAATTAAGCATTTCTGTAACCGTTATATGGCATATAGGTACATAACTAACAATTTAGTTTATATAAGGTTTCGAATTTGGCAAGTAATAATTTGTATAGAGCTTGTATATAGCAAACTAGAGTTTAAAGAGTAAGTTTGAAAAGGTGTTTACAAGGCTTATAATAGATAAAGGTTGAAACTTCAAAATGGCCTGCATATGGCCATGGAAAGATGTTTACTGAAAACTAAAAAAATAAAAGCTGCCATAAGACTCCATGAGAAGTGAACCAAAGCAACTTGTAGAAGACTTGCCTATAAAGGCCTTATAAATATTACAAATAAAATAATTATTTTTCGATGTCGATGACAGAATGAAGAGCTAAAAAAATGTAATATCTACATGTAATCCAATATAAATTCAACAACAAAACAAACAAACATGACATAACGATGATAGAGAAACATATTTGAGTTAGGTACTGGCGAAATTCTGTCAATCTGTCTAACCTAACCTAAGGTTATTGACATTCTACTGGTTTTTTAGCTAAAAACGGTACCCTAATGGAAGGTTTTTGTTTCTACTAATTTTTCGAGAACTGGTTATCCGATTACAATCAAATTTGATATTCAGGAACATGTAAGTAGCCAAAGTTACTTACCATAGAAATATTTTGGAAAAACTTTTTTTTGGGTATTTTTTTATATTTTTAAAATATTTTTTTTAATTCAACATTTTAAAAACGGGTAAGTAAATTTTTTTTTAATTTAGGTTATTTTTGTGCTAAACTTTGCATTCCGCAAGGAATAAAAAAAAAATAATTGGATTATTATTTCAACTCGGCAACACAATATTTTGCCAATTTCTTCTCGGGTCGGGAAGAAGTAAGTAGACATGCTCTTTGCTTCGGCTTATCTGAGAAAAGAGAAGATGTCCTAGTCCGAGAAGAATATGGAGAATCCTTCATAACGAGAAGTCACAACCCCCTATAACACTATACACCAGTACAGGAGCTAACTTCATACGGCAAGTTAGAGAAAAATCTTAAATTGTTGACCAATTCAACAACAAAATATTTATTTCGTCCTGGCCACGATGCACACTTAAAAAATAAGTATTTCCCCTTCGCAAATAGCTTCATTACCTATTAGTTTGGTCTAGACCCTATACATAGAGAGACTTCCAACTTAATTTGCACCCCCAAGGCTCAGTAAAAGTTGTCCAACTATCTAGTTTCATCCATGCAACCAAACAGAATCTTAAAAACAAGCAAACAATTCAAAACAATGAATCCTATATCGGAAAGAATGCTCATTCTAGTTACATGAATGTGGCACGTTGATATAATGGCGGAGGACGGGTCATAAATTATGCTTCTCTTTTGGCTGAAGTGTCTATTAGCACCCTTATAATGCCAAGAATTTCGGCATTAGACAATGGTTAGATGAAATTCTCATATATCAAGTGTAACGAACCGCACTAAATACTTCGTCATTCGTCCTTGTTGTTATACTTGTTACCATCATCGAGTTCATCCTCATAGTCGTCCTCGTCATCGTTATCCTTTCCTCCTCCTTCATCTACTATATATGACTACATGATGCGTGTATATACGCCTTTAGGGGATGTTAATGACAGTAGTAGTTGGGGTTTATGATGTGATGGTGGTAACATTGTTTCGTTTCACTAGAAATGTGTGCTCACATGTGGATTCCAATGTTCCAGCTAGGAATAGGCAATTTAAGTACCTAACTACGACTGGGAGCTGGAAAAATATTTGCAAGCATTTGGTATTTGGGTAAATCTTGGGGATAATGCGAGAGGAAATTACTTCGTTTCTGCACAAACTATACGGATGGAATGTATAGTGGCATATGCCACGTTTAAACAAATAATCAACAAGATCTTGGAATAGTATACAGCCGCAGGACGAATTCTGAGGACATATAAGAACCTCCGCACTCCCAGTGCTGCTTAGTTGATATATTACGGTTTACTTTCGCCAAACTTCATCTTACTCAATTGAGAGTCCTTGGGATGCTGCGATATGAACTGACTGCTCGATAAGGATTCACGCTAATGCAATCTTCTTGTCTTATATATGAACGAGAGCTCTATGGAGCTGAATATGGATGGCAAGCTGCATCGAGGCAGCATGGGGATTTATTTACTAAATTGAAACGTTTCGTTAGGGAGACATATACCTCTGGAAGCTGCTCTGTGTCCAAAGAAAAATTGTTCCGCTTACTGCACAACCTATTTTCTGGGTAAATAAAAATCCCCTTTTTTAGTCCGGAATATGGAGACATTTTTCCTTTCTCGAGACAAGATTAGAGGTTTTTCGTTGCTGGTGAAGTTGAAAAAGATCATCCTTATAGAATGGGTGTCTCGCTGTTGTATATGGAAAGGACATAGAGGCAAAGCATTTTCATTTTAAATGCATAATGGTGCACATCAGAGTTGGCAAAAGATATGGGATGTCATTACAAACTATGACAGGAGAGAGTTAAGAGATGTCAGAGCTTCGTGACATGGTACAATATGGCCGCAGGAAATGAAAGTTTGTGTGTGCTCTTGGTTTTCCATATGGAAAATGGGTTTCGTCTTAAAAAAATTAATATTCTCTAACGAGAAACGTTCATCTCGACATTGAAGTTGGAATAATTAAAAGTTTTGTAATATTATTCTTTGGGAGATGTCATTAGTGTAAAAGGAGTTTTAAATATCAATGTTGACATTTTCAGATGTTCCTGTGTCAAAAAGAAAAACGATGAGGCCAGACGAGTTAGCCTCAAAGTTCTGGAAAAAGATGGAAAACACCTGGTCCGGATGTCTCACGAGCGGTGACCAAATGTCTAATCAAAAAAAGGCTAATTCCATGGTTATACAATATTTTTTTCTATTTTAAAGTTCTAAGCATATAGAAACGCTTTTTAACAGAAGGCTCCTCCTAATTTGAACTCCCACGCTTTTAATACATTTTTTCTTTTGATCTCTTCAATACCCAAATGTACCTTTCAACTCAAACTAATTACCCAGAATCAATTAATTTTATCGAAATATTTATTTTCAAAACCTCCAGTGCTCTGTAAACCTACTCACCTTGCCACAAGCCACGAATCCTCCATTAAATCATTAATAACATCATGTCTTTGTTCTTTCTCTTCGATTCCAGTGTTATTTTTCAATTACACTCCAGCCCTAAAGCTGGCTGAACTGGATTGGTTTGGTATACCTTTATTGGCTCATGAGCTCGTCCTTCCTGGAGTACCTACTCATTTCCGCATTGATTCACTGTTGATATAGCTAATTGCTCGAACAGATAACCACATTGAAGCTTCAATTGGAAAATCACAGAACGTTCCAACCAAGAACGTTCACTAGTGTTACCTAAGGCCCTCCAGTTCTTCGAATTTAATGAAAACTCCATCCAGCAATCATCCCGATGAACAAACTCTGCTTAGCATGCAACATTTCATATAAAACAGATAATAAACCGGATGTACTTATTTCTATGATGTAATCCCACTTAACCATTCACCAAAATACAAATTAATGACTCAAGTTTACACTCACACTTCGCAAACACACAAATCTGCCGTGAAAACCCAATGGGCACGGATATTACCCAGAACCTAATACTCTTAATGTCATTCATTTGATGCTGGCCAACTTGAATGGCAATTGCTTTTGATTATCCTCTTTCGGTTTTAGATCGAGTCCTGTAATTGAAAATTCCTGTGACAAAATAAATGAACGATGTTTGTGACTGGACATCAATTGAAAATTAAACTCTATTAGCCTGGGTGGGAGTGGGTTCTGGGTGAGGGGACCATGGATATGATCTATAAAGGCTTGATGGTGTACTCCCTTTTGCAAGGGTCAGGACTAATTGGCTGATGAATTAGTGGTTCTGCGCACAATAATATATCATTAAACACAACCCTTGCGGTGATTAGAATGAATTTATGCAAAGTTTAACATATTGTGAGGTCCTGGGGTGTGTTTAGGCAGCTTTGTGTTTTTATAAACTTTTGACAGTCGGCCAAACGGACATTAAGGGGTGTTAACAAGAAAAATGGTTCTATTATTCAAAAAGGACGAAAAAACTAGATTGTGTCCTTAATTACTGTGTTTACAGTCTAATTTTGAAGTAATTTGACAATTGGTTGTTTAAAATAGGATTCCAGTAGATTCGAGTTGCCTTTCGAATCTGGGCTAAAATCTGGAAGGATACTTAGTTCAACAAAAAAATGTTATATTCCCTAAGCGCAACCCCGTTGGGCGATAGTTGATTTCTTCTTTTTTTTTTAATTTTTCAAGGTTTTAACAGAACGGTCTTAAATTAATGTGACTTCTTAAAATTCATACTAGATTGAAATTGTTCAAGAATTGAAACACGTAGAAATACAATTAAGCCGCAGTTGGGCGCCAGTTTTGGGTTGGTTTATATATATTTTCTCATTTGCAAAAAATGCCAGTTATTAAGAAAAGTAAGTAGTGCCCCGTGGCTTAGCGAATGAGCCTGGGTTCGAATCCCGGTCATAGCCACCATTTTTTCCGGGGTACTGCCTCTTGCGAGGAACTGACAAAACCTCCAAGAGTAAAATTTGTCTCGAAAGAGTGCATCTCATGTAGCCGTTCGGTCTCGGTGATAAACTGTAGGTCCCTTCCATTCTTGCAGATTACCAAGCAACACACACGAAATGTTGAGAGTATAAGTCACTAGGCCTTGGCTCCTTAAAGAGCTGTCGCATCAATAAATTTATTTTTATTTATTAAGACAATTCACGGAAATGCTGACAGTTTGACTATTTTTAAATATAAATATAAAATATATGTAGATATATTTTATATATATTTAAACTTTCTGTTCAACACTTGCAAAACGTATTTCCCACAACCACTGTTGGGCGCCAGTTAATGACTTTTTCTTTAATTTTCAGTCAAGGCACTGGCACAGTAGAAAGTGATCAAAAATAATGGTTAATTCAGAAAATTTATGATAAATTGGAATGTTATTTAAAGATCGTGTTAAACGATAGCAACAAATTTGGCATACAATTAAAACGCAGTTGGGCGCCATTTTTTGTTGACTTTCGTATTATCTTATTTCAAAAGAAATTGTGCCCGCAGTTTTGCTAGCGTTGGCTTCAGATACCAAAATCGTGTAAATCTCAGAAACTGCTGCACCAATTTGACTGGCAGATTGCCGATGTTCTAGGAAGTAACTTAGGCTATTTAAACTCCCACTAGGTGGCGCTGAGCTTTTTTTTTTGGAAAATTCTTATATATGGACCGATTTTGACGGGATTTTCACAGGTAGCAAGCTGATATTGTAAGGTTTAACTTTAGCTATTTTAATCACCCGTTGGTGTCGCTGGGGTAGTTTCACAAGCAGATAGCTTATTTTGTAGAGTAACTAAGGCTATTTTGATTACTAGGTGGTATACCCGAGCAATACCAGCTGGGTAAGCTAGTAATATATATATACTCGTACTATTTAAGAAATTGAGATTATTTACGAAGTTTAAGCTAGTTTCTTGTGAAAAATTGTGTTCTAGGATTTTTGGGTTAATATTGTATTATTATTTAAAAAAAGATTTGTTCAAATTTGTTTACGCGAGAACGTTATGTGCACACAACATGGCAGCTAGTTCAATTTTATTAAATGTAAGATAAGATATTGGCAGAGTAATACAGATATATTACATAACTGGATCGCACGTACTTGCTCTCATGAGCTATTACATGCTCGATGAACATTTGAAATATTTGAAATATATAATTTTTATTCGATTTTTGTGACTTTTCATTGTTCGAAAAAAGTACGTTAAATAGCTTTCAGCGGAAAAAAGTGTGATTTTTAAATCGTAGTAATGCTTTTTAACTACTTTTCCTAAAAAATAAAAAAAAAATGAAAAATACACACCTAAGCACAAAAATAACCTTTAATTAAAAACAAAATTTAAAAAAAATATTTCATTTACCCATTTTGAAAACATTGCTTGAAAAAAAATTTAATTATACAAAAAAAGTTATCGAACATTTTTCAATGTGAAATTATTTCGGTTACCTACATCTTCTTTAATATCTATTTTGATTGTAATAGGTTAACCAGTTCTTGAGAAAGTCGAAGAGAAAAAAGGGGCCCTTTATGGCAGTTACCGTTATTATAATTGAACTAAACAAAATAAAAAAAAAACTACAATATCAAAATAAAATTATGTTCTAAATTTAAAGACGAATGGCTCAAACTTTTAGGCTGTAGTTCAATATACATCCATACAGACAAACGGTCAGAATTTCGCCAGTCACTCAAATATGTGTCTTTTTCATCGTAATGTCAAGTTTGATTGTTATCGCAATTTTTTGAATCTGCACGAATGCATATTTTTTTTATAATTGGCGCGCAATTAATGGGTTGATTGTTACTACCCTTATCATGTATTAACACAGTGCGAGCGATTAGGAAAATTGTATCGAAGATGAAAAGAGGTGCCGATGCACATTGGTTTTGAATGTTTGTAAATAGTAATAGAAGGGAAAAATGGAGCCGGGTAAAGCGTTCCACATTCGTGCAGTGCGGCTAAACAATGAGTCTCTATACTTAACAGTGCGTCCGAAATTAGTTTCAAGGGTTAATCTATGAGCATTCCTAGCGGTACGAGTATTACGGGCACCACTTTTAAGGGGAGGAATACAACTGGCTATTTCTCTGGAGCATAGAAAAAGCGAAAGAACAAGGAGAGACAGGAAACGTTTCCATGATTCTAGCGAATCAAATGTTTCTGTTATGTTCTTATCACATATCTATCCAGGAAACGCAAGTGAGTAACAAGAGCACCTGCCCAGATATGAGAATTGTATTCAAGCTTCGGGCGAATATATACGTTTTATAAATTATAACCAAATCTAACGGGGAGAAATATTTCCTACATCGTCTTAGAAAACCTTAACATTTCGCAGCATTTTGGCGATGTCATATACTTATGTGTTCAATCCACAATAGGTGAATTGTAATACATTGTATATAGACTGCTATAGTACTATCATGACGACCGGTGGACGGTGGCGTTCCAAGCGGCTCTAGGGAAAAAGATTACTCGGTAAATTTAAGAGGCGAACAAAGAGTTCATATACAATGGCGGTTCATTTACAAAGAGAATTCTCAGAGAAACTCGCTGAATTGTACTTTATTCATAAGTAATTTATAAGGGGTAGGTTAAGAAAAAAATTGTTGATATGCAGTTCATATACAATGTTGACATGAATACATATATCTGATGTTGGAGTTGTTTTCGTACATTATTATATACAATGTTCTGCCCTATATTCTTTGGGCAGATGAACGATGTTTGTTTTTGTTTTTTTTTTTGCGTAGGTTGCGGTTGCTGTGCTGTGCATTGTATACATTGCATATACATTACTACACGGAAGTAGGTTTGGTTAGTTCTATGTATGCATGTTCAAACGATATTTTCCAGTTGATCATCATTGTATCGATTGTATGCATTGTATATAAACTGCCTTGCTTATAACAGGCCGACTCCACACGATATAATTTCTCTCATAATCTTCAACATGAGATGAAATATCCAATGGAGTCGCGTTGTTTCGGAGTCTGTTGGGATGTTAGACATCTCTCTCCGCGGTTCTATCTTGACATCGATGTCTTGATAACAATTTGACGTTTGTGTTTTTTCTTTCTTTTTTTAGGGTTCATCTCATTATTTTTTGTCTCTCATGTGGGTAGTTGCTCTTTTTGTGCGCTTTAAAAATTTAGTTTGCAGTGAAAAGGCCTGAATACAGTATTTTTATTAGTTTATGTGTATTAACAAGAGTAAATGAGACAACATCTATATTTTTTTAATGGAATAAATGTTTTAAAATGATAAAATTAACAAATATAAGAAAAAGAATTTTTATCTTTTGACTTTTGTCAGAGAAACAAACACATAAGCCTCTCTTGCTTTAATGAAATATCAAGACATGAACTGCCCAGCGAAGAAAAAAGAAAATGGTCTGATATTTATGTCAGAGATATGGTTTGCAATACAGATATCGTGTGGAGTCGGCCTGTAAGAAATACACTGCTAATAAGCATTGTATATGAATTGCTATAGTACTATCCTGGTGACATGTGGACTGTTGTTCAGTTTATATGCAATAGTAATAGCTAATAAGAAAATACAGTAGCAGATGATAAAGTAAGTATGTGTATGTATGAATAATCCAATAACTTGGTATAGGTAAAGCACTTTGTATCTGATTTCGGACACGAAGGCTGAAAAAATTGTTTTGTGAGTTTTGGCGGTTTTTTGGTAATTATTTTTAATAATCACTTTTCATTAAATTCGAATAATTACATTTTTTTTTAAGTATGTCATTATAAGGAAATCTACAGTTTTCATCTGGGATACTTATTTGAAAAAAAATTAATCAACCCGTTTTCAAAATATTTCGAAAACCAATTTTTTTTTAGAAAATTGAAAAAAAAGTTTTCGAAAATTTTGAAATGCAATGTTAATTTAATTATAAATGACTTCCTGTGTGCAAAATTTTATTGAAATCAGGATATTGGTTAACGATAAAACGGCATTTGAAAAAACCGGTTCTATGAGAGGTACCGTTATAGAACAAATTTCGAAAAATTCATTCAAACTGAAAGGTGTATTGTTGTAAAAAAATATCATCCTGAAAGTTTGATCAAAATCGTTGGAACCATTTTCGATAAAATCAAAATTTTTGTTAAACGGCAAATAAAGTTCATTTTTGACCTAGAGCAAAAAATGAGAAATACCCCCCGAGATACTACCTAATAAATACTAAATACCAAGTTTGAACCAAATCGGCCCATCCGTTTAGGCTGTAGAGCACCGAACAGCCAGACATTTTTCGAACCAACTTTTTTCGACTTCTCTATCATCGTAATATCATGTTTGATTATTATCTCAATTTTTTTTTTTATAGTAGGTACCTATAATCGCAAGTAAAAAACCATCTGAAATCTGTCATAATTGAAATCCGACATCTGGGATAGTTTAAACATTTTTTTAACGAAAACCCGCCGCAGACGAACATTTTAAAAAAAGAATCACGAAAATCGGCCCACTTTTTAATTTTCTACAGCCAAAAACCCACCGCGATATAAAAATAAGATTTGCATTAACTATGAATTTCCTACCCGCGAGCAAATGGTAGGTCAGTTATTTCATACAAAGCCTCAAAAAAACAAAAATCATTACTACCTGCAGTCTATATCAATTTCCAAACAAAAAAATATGAATGTATCTCCATGCATAGTGTTCACTAAATTTGTGTACCTATCTGCATTGAAAGCAAAATTCATACCAAAATCCATTCAATAAATCCAGCAAGAATTAAGTTTGTGTTAAATTTCTAAGAATGTATGAGTACATTTTTTGAAAACGACAACGTTCAATTTATAGGTAGCAAATAAACCTAAATTGAATATCTTAAAAAAAAACCCCTTCAAAAGGCTGGTCAATGACATATGTACATATTGTACATGTATTGCATATAAAAAAAATGTAAGCAACGATGTTGGATCGTGTATGAATCCTAACAAAAGTCTATATACAAATCACTTCAAAAGTCTGATCAATGACATTAATCATATACAAAACAATGTATATACAAATGTATTGCATATACCAAAAAAATGTAAGCAACATCATCAACATCAAGTTTATTCATCTCACCTTCTTAAGCATCTTTTTTTTAAATTGCTTATAAGTCAACGAAATTGTATAATTCAAAGAGATTTCCTCTTAAAATTCATAAAGAATGTAGGTAAACCACACATTTTTCCAACAAAATGCATGTTCATCAGGCAAGTTGATTCAGCAGTAATGTAAGCACAGAGCATAACGCTTATAAAAATGCTCTTATTTCTCTCTTTTCTCAAATAAAATATGCCTACACTAGCACTCCAAGCGGTTCTAGGGAAAAAGATTTTTTCTCGTCTCATAATAGTACTATAGCAGTTTATATACAATGTTGTAATACACATATCTAGAACGCAAAGCTGTTCGGTTTCCTCGATGCAAGTGCCACTTATGGATAGTGACAATGAGTGTAGGTTATGCTTTAACGTCAGAGGGCAGCATTCAATGCTGGCCAGATCGGAATTTAATGAGCTAATTGTACGCTGCCGTAGCAATTCCACATGCGAAGAACAGGGAAGTGAATCTCGAAACGAATATGACAAGCTGAGGGTAATGTCGTCAGCAAAACAATTTAATGAATTAGAAGTCTTAGACAAGAGATCATTGATAAAAATAAGGAAGAGTGTCGGAGACAAAACGGAGCCTTTGGGCACACCAGCATTTATTTTGTGACTATCAGACTGAAAATCGTCTAAAATAACGCCACATAAACATTCCGAAAGGTAATTTTTGGGCGCCAGTTAAAATTATGTAATGCAATTAGTTTTTTTAGAGATATTGGTAGAACGGTATTAAATAATGGTGAGTTCTGAAAATGTATGATAGTTTGAAATACAAATTTAAAAATTGGAACATGTAGGTATGTATAGTATGCAATGAAACCACAGTTGGGCGCCATTTAGTGTTTACTTTCTTCTTTAACCAAAGATTGTTATGATTTCAGGTGCATTCTACATTTTCTCAATGCTGTATGTGTCATCACAAGGTTTTCACTTTCGATGACAGATTCATGATACATAAACGGAAAAACTGGATAAGAGGATTTGCAGGAAATGCTAAAGAGATTTTTTTTTGAAACACAGCGCGAGCTTAGAAAAAAAGAGGGGTCTTAAAAAGAGATGCCGATGCACATTTATTTTAAACTTCTGAACAGCATAGTGGGATAGTAAAATAGAGCCCAGCAAAACATTCCACAATCGTGTTGTTCGACAGTAGAACAATTCTCTGTACTTAACCATACGAAACGCAACGGTGAATTTGATTGAGGGAAGGAATGAAACAATTTCTCAAGAATATTGACAGCAGAAATAACGGTAGAAAAGAAAAAGACATTTAGTGTCAGAAGACAGCATTATTTTCGATGGATTAAATTCCACACTATTTCTATTTTCCATTTGATGATGCGGTGAAGGTCAGAATTTAATGAGCTTAGCATTTGCATACGTTGCCGTTGAAGATCTACATATAAAGAGCATCAGGGTAGTGGGTCCAAAAACGAATATCAAAAGCTAAGTGCACTTTCGTCAGCGAAGAAGAATTAGAATAACACTCTGCGGTCTCGTCATTCTATATAATAAAACATCAAATTAACTTCACACTACTTCAGTTTGAAGCTGACCTAGACCCATAGAACATACCTTAACCTACACCGCAATAAGTTAATTGTAGTTGTACACATATATACGACTTGAATCAAAAGGACAATTTTCAAGACTTGCCAAATGGCGTATAGGTGCAACAACTCATACAGAGTTCTTTTCTGAATCACCGCATCCTTCCAAAACGAGATCAAAAACTTGAACAAAATTCCTCGAATATCCTTTGAGCCTTTTTGCCAAGTTATTTCTTGTATTCGCATTTGAAACCTTTCATTTGTGGTTTCCATTGAAATAAAGTTATTAAGTTTCTTAATTGCCACCTTCTTTGTTTGTGTTTTCTGCAGCTCTATACGCTCGACTATACTACAAGCCCCAAAGCTTTCAGTTTACTTAACAAAATACCCAAAAATTTTAACTTCTCTACCACTCCCTGCCCCCCAGACTATGCCACACAAAACCATCGCATGAAAATAAAATAGCATTGGTTTTGTTGCAAAGAAGGCTCCGTTGCAGTTGTTGTTTGTGAAGGTATACGATATACTCCGGTTTCAAGCACGGACGAATGCCAATTAAATGATCTACTCCTTGTATGTTCTTTAGAGGACATGCACAGTATATGTATATATAATGTTGGTAGTATACGAGTGCAGATGGTACATCGTCATATAACTTTTGGGTCAACAACTGGGAGTGCACGATGCTGGGTTCTAGTCCATTCAGATGAAAAACGAACAATGCCCCAACGAGTTTTTGATTGGAATAGATTTTGTCCTGGTGGAACGGATGTGCAATGTGCATGTAGAGTGTTGCAAGGATGTATGTAGGTCAAAGCGGATGTCGAGCGATGATGTGGAGTAACAATATCCGGACAAAATAACTCATCTTTAAATGTTCCAGTTTTGAATTGCGTAAAAAAAATATGATTACAATTTCAGCATAGCTCCCCTTAACGCCGCGTCGAAGGAAGATCCTACTTCTGAAGAAAGGAAAACTTTTATTATTTGGCTCGGAATAGCTTAAACTTTTCCTGGCCCAATAATTCAGAATCAAATTAGTCTCATTTCCAATAAATGATAGCTTCGCTTGAACCATCTAACAGGATCCTATTCGTTCTAAATGGCTCCAGCTGACCCCGTTTTAACGATGAATCTTTATTAAATGTGAATTTGTTTCCCTAATTTTGTGACACACACACATGCTCATTTCAGACAGACAAATGAAGCTATACCAGTGTTCTACGGCCTAATAATTTTGTATTCACCGCCTATTCCTTAGGGATGAAATAAATATTCTCTGCTCAATACACATGGTAACATCCTCGTTTATCCTTTGCTTTTATTTTAGATTAGGAGTACTCAAATCCTGGGAAGAACTTCATATAGAAACTTCAAGGCTACAGGATATTCGATTGGGATAATAATTTATCAATGAGGAAATAAATGGCGTAACCTTAGGGGTCAAGAACTTACGTTTAATTCAATATTGTTTCAAGGATATAACAATAACAGGATATGAGATGGCCGAATATGCGGGAACCATCCTTGGGGAGGTGTAGGTAATAAAGCCCTTTGGACCGATGATGTCGATATACTATGTATTGTATATGCTCCTGCTGATCCATTTAGGTTGGAAATAATGAAGAAAAGCATTGGGATTGAGTGTATTTATTATGGCATCAATCAGTGTTAGTGGTTATGGCCCATTGTTATCGATTCTGAATTGATGGGGATGTCTCCGGAAATGGGAAATGCTCCACGTGTTGGGGATATGCTCCTCCACCGTGCTTAGGCTTAGACAATTACATCAAAAAAGGTCATAAGATACATTTTGTTTGGAGCTTTTATAATGCGATTAAAGATTTGTTGGAAGGATATATAAATATTTTTTTTGGGATTTTTTTTTATCCTCGCATAATATCTGTTAAATTGCCACATAAGCCGTTTTAAGTGATGAATAGATTTTTTTTTAATGTTTGTTTATTTAATTTTAAACTAATGATTTGTAAAGAAACTTCATTTTTTTGTTTATAATGAAAAAGTTATATATACCCTATCTATTTGGCGAACTTAAGGGAAGCCTGATCTCAAAGACTATGAACATTTTTATTAACTATGTGTATTTGGCCTGAAGCAACTTTATAAAGAAAACAATAGTTTCTTTCTTAAGGCTATTAGTTTCTTTAAAACATCGAGTTCTTTTTATCTCCATAAAACATTTGCTCACAACCTTTATGAAAGCAATACCCTCTCTTGTTTTAGAAGTGTTGACGTTCGCTCTCAATAATGAATTAAAATTTTGCCAATAGTGTACACAAATGTTACCATATTTTTATAATGAACTCGGGGAAGGTTAGGAAATCATTGATGTAATAAAATAAATAAATTGTAAAGCTATTAATTTTCTACACATTATATAATAATGATTAAGGATTACTTCAATTCACAAAAATTTAATTTAGTAACTTTAAACACCAAGCCTTATAGAAGCTTTTATTTATTTATTATTATTTTATTTATTATTATATAATTCAAATAGATTACTTCAGCAGCCGTATTAAACAATGCAATATTATCTGTGTATACCTTGCATCGACGAAGAAGTTCTACAGAGAATCTTGTTAATTAATTCGAATACTAAGGCTTCATAGAAGCTATATTTTTTGTTTCATTTATCTCACTTACCTAAGTAGGCCTTATAGAGCTTTTATAGAGGTCTTATGAAACAAAACTACCTTGTTCCTCTTTACAACTTGTAAGATAAGTTATGTTTGTATTAGGAGCTACAGCTTGTTAAATTTCAAAAAATTGCACCCATTAGAAGTTAAATTCTTAGTTGGAATTAGGAACTAACGGATCCGCCATCTAACGTTTTTTTTTAACTAGTTATTATTTCGTGAATGGTAACATTTAGCTCATGTCTGATTTGACAGATAATTAGTTTTATCCTTCCGCTGAACGAATATGGTTGTGTATACGCTGGGAAATATTGCGACATTACTGGCTGCGATCGACTTAGAGAAGATGCCGATTTTGCCCAAAAAATCATCTTTTCAGATGAAGCTCATTTTGATCTTGGCGGGTATGTAAACAAGCAAAAAATTGTCGCATTTGGGGCACAAAAAACCCGCACGCAAAAATTGAAAAGCCGATACACCCAAAACGAGTCACTGTTTGGTGCGGATATTGGTCCAGAGGCATAATTGGGTCATATTTCGAAAATGAGCAAGGAGGCCGTTACAGTCAATGGCGATCGTTATCGGGCCATGTTGAACGAATTTTTGTTCACAAAAATTCAAGAGGAGGATATTGGCAACATTTGGTTTCAACAGGACGGCGCTACGTGCCACACAGCCGAAGCTACACTCGATGTTGATGAAACATTTTCAACAAAAAAAAAAGTTATTTGGCGGACCCTTTATAAGGATGGTTTTGCATTCGTAAAAAACAAGATTCTAACAATCAGACATGACATAAATGATGATGATAAAGAAACATATCTGAAATACAGGCGAAATTCTGCTGTCTGTACGGGTGTATATTGAACTACAGCCTAAACGGTTTATCCAATCGTCTTCAAATTTAGAACATAAGGTTATTTTGACATTCTACAGAGGACTTTTGTAAAAAAAAATAGCTCAAATATAAACGGTACCTGTTATATAACCGTTAAGTAAAAGCTTATTTTTCTCGGAAACGGCACCAAGAATTTTTATGAAAAAAATCAGTGTACTATTGTAGGTTATCTTTTGGAGAAAAAAAATCATGACGTGGGCTAAAAACGGTACCTCCCATTGAACCGTTTTTACTTGCGATTTAGGTACTAAAATGCAAGTTATGGATTCGTGCAAAACAAACAAAAAATCTAACAATCAAACATGACATTACGATAATAGAGAAGTTGAAAAAGTGGGTCCGGGAATTCCGTCCGTCTGTCTGTTTGTCTGTCTGTCTGTTCGCGCCTCTACAGCCTAAACGGATGGGCCGATTTGCTTCAAACTTGGTATTTATTATTTATTAGGTAGTATCTCGGGGGTGGTTTTCATTTTTGCTCTAGGGCGAAAAATAACGGTACCTATCATACAATTTTGAACAAAAAGTTTGATTTTCTCGAAAACGGCTCTAACGATTTTGATAAAACTTTCAGGGTGCTATTGTTTTACTACAATACATATTTCAATTAGAATAAATTTTTCGAAATTTGTTCTATAACGGTACCTCTCATATAACCGATTTTTTCAAATGCAGTTTTATCGTAAACTAATATCCCGATTTCAACAAAATTTTGCACACAGGAAGTCATTTATTGGTTTTCCAAATTTCGATGAATAGGCTAAAAGAATACGATAAAAGAATTTATTTATAATTTTTACGTTCTCATACATTTTATTTACTGTATTACTGTGTTACTGTGATACTGTGTTACTTATAACTACTTTCCAAAACATCATAATAGTCATTCGAACATTATATTTGTCTTTTATGTAATTCTGTAAAAAAATATAAAAAAGAACGTGCAGAAAAATGTTATTATTACTGATTTTTCTTAACCATTTTAAAAGTCAATTTTAGTCACAATGAGTTCAAAAATTCCTGGTTAGAGTAGATGCCCCTTTGTTTGTCTCGAATTATACAAAACATCTGGTTTTGCGAGTACTATTGACTCATTAAGGACCTCTTTCCACACAAACCCTTCCCCCAAAATCTCAAATAAACTCAGCATTCCTCGCTCAGCCATATTTAATCATCAAATCAACAGAACTCATCATCCTTTTTGCATGGATAAATGTAAAATGATCCGATCATCATTTATGCTCATTAATGTTTTGCAGGCAGATTAACATGTTTAAGTTCACCAGAGGACCAAATTTCCTCTGCTCCAATGTTTAGACGGTAGTCTATATATGAATATTTTTATTCCAAGCCTTCGCCCCATGTTTCCTTGAACCTTCTGTTCAGTTCTGTTTGCAATTTGTCGGACCGAATTTCAGTTTTGTTGTAGATAGATATCCTTAGTTCTATATCCCTAAACCCTAACCCCTATTTCAGATTCCATCTGAAATGTAGGAAAACATTGGCATTTTGATACAAATGTTTGTGTATATTCAACAGGAAGGACTTACAACGTCAAATTGACAGCCGACATTTGCGTATGTTGGCAAAACGGACTAAAAGGACGAGAAATGGTGTAATTGTCTGTAAGCTGTGGCTTTCGGGATTGAACGATGTACAAATGTTCTATTGCTGACAGGCAAGTTTGAGTGAGAAAACTGGGGTTTGGATAGGGATGGGGATATGAATTGGAACTGGATGCAGTGTAGCGCTGTCTGTTGTCGTTGGATGTGTCACCACACATATGGGCTAACGAATTCCAGACGTCGTAATGTTATTGATTGGATTTACTGAATTTACACTTTGAATTTGATATTTTACATTCATTCAATATGTACGAACATCGTGATGAATATTTGTAGTTTGTGTTTGTAAAGTAATATAGTTTTGGGGGTTAGAAGACTTCGAAGATAGTTAGAAGAAGACTTGGCATTACCCAAATGAAGCGTCTATTAAGGTTTGAAATTTGTTGAAAATATCTGTTGAAATAATTTTTTAAATACAAAATTATTGCAAGACTCATTCTATACGGGCCCAAACAGATTTTTATATACAACGGTGGTTGCAAGCTATAGACATAATAAGCTTTAGAAGATTGTTGGTTTGTTGCCCAATTCCGCTTGGGACTGCAACGCTCCCAAGGTAAGGTTTCTAATGTCATCAAACTAAATTTTTAAAATCAAATCAATAAATGAATTTTGATTGTCCCTACACATATTGTTTACTTAATTTAATATTAGATTTAAGCAGTCAATTAAATGTGTCCATTAAAAATAAACAAAAAAAAAATAAAATAAATTTGTCCACAATTAAAAGTGGCCACAATTTGTTTATGCCTATATGTGCAACAATTTCTTTCTCCAAAAATGCGTTAAATCACAAATTAATTGCATTAATTCATTTCGGCTACTCTGTCGCGCAGCACTGGAAAAGTCGGAGCTTAAGTGCCACCTGGCGGGCGGCATTCCTATGTCACAACCGTTGCACTCGCTGCTACAATTGAAAATAATGATTGTACATGCAGGTGTATCCTTTTTTGGTCTACAACACATCCCAGCTTTGTGTGTAAAAGAGAGTTGTAGAATTACTGCATATTGCTGCCGCCGCGCCACCATGCCACTGACCAACCGACAGTGGTCACTTATCAGGCTCTGAATGGCGCCCAACAAACACAAGGATAACACCAACCCAGCCAACCTCAAAATGTTTTAAAATTTAATGATCAGCAAGGCTTTCGTCATATGTATATCTGTTTTGGGCTGTATTGTGTCGGACTGCGAAGCTTTTATCAACTTCAACGCCGAAGTGCAGCCAGGAATGGAAATAAATTTAATTACTTAGGGCATAAATATTATTATTATTTTTTTTTATTTGTATTCTCAATAAACTTTATGTGTGTAAGATTGTATATAAAGGACTGGTGGAAAGGCAACACAAAAAAAATTCATTGCAGTCCTGGCGCATCTTATTTATTTGTGGATTTACCCCCCGAGTCCTTGGGGTTGCATCCTGACCAAACAGCTGACCACATTGCCTCTATACTGAAGTTGGTGGGGTAAAAGGAATTTTTTCGTTATTTATTCATATGATTCATGGATTTAATTTTTGTTTTTGGAATTATTGTTTGTTCGATGTGGACTTTTTTTATTTGTGTTGGTGTGAATTGTGTGAAATATCTGCAGTTATAGAACCCTCAGGACATCATGAGTATCTTTTGAGTGCTGAAGTGTAAATGAATTAGTCTGGAGACGGGTATCAATATTAATTGCTTTCCATTTTGTCGGTAGATATGTCTACCAATAGCTAAGGATTCATAATCCTAAAAAAACTAGCTCTTCAGGCTTTATCTTAAGGAAATTTCTTATTTCTCTAACTTTCAAGTTTGTGGTCCACTTCGAAAAGATATTAACTATCACATTAAGCCCTTTCTTTTAATACAAGGTGTCCGCCAGGAAGGTATACTACTTTGTTTGTTTATAATTTTTGATTAAATGATAAATTGATAAATGTTTTATTTAATGTCGGCAATTATGCATGGAATACAATATCAGGTAAATGTCCGCCTCTGTTAGTCTCACAAATGCGAGTCCTTTTGAGCACATTTTTCATTCTCACATTTCACGCGGTATTTCATTAATTTCATCACGAATATTTTGTTTGAGTTGCTCAAGCGTTTCTGGTTTGTTTGCATAAACCTTGCTTTTCAGATATCCCCACTAAAAGAAGTCCGGAGCAGTCAAATCAGACGACCGTGGAGGCCAATCAACATCACCATTTCTTGAAATAACTTGTGGAAAAAGGTCTCGCAGTAATTCCATTGTAATCCTGGCTGTATGCGAAGTGGCACCGTCTTGTTGATACCACATGTTAATCAAGCCCAAAGCATGCAGTTGTGGCGCTAAAAAGTTTTCAATCATATCACGATATCGCTCCCCATTTACAGTTACCGTTACGCCGTTTTCATTTTCAAAGAAGTACACACCAGACTGAAACTTTTAATGGGTGCAAAAGTGACTGATGAACAATTTGAGGGTTTTCCATTGCCCAGAACCGACTATTCTGTTTATTCACATATCCATTCAAATGAAAATGTGTCCCTTCACTCATTATGATTTTTTCATGAAAATCCGGGTTGTCATGGGCCAGCTGTAACATCCTATTGGCATATGTACGGCAGCGTAAATGGTCTTGTGGAAGAAGCTCTTGTGTCAAATGAATCTTAAATGGAAACAAATGCAAATCCTTGTGCAAACTTGTGGCCAAAGTTATTCTTTGAAGACCAAGCTCCAGAGCATGGCGTCGAATTGAGGTTGATGGATTGTTTTGAACACTTCCTTGAGCAGCAGTAATGTTTTCAGCCGATCTTGCTGTACGTTGTGGTCAATGCTTGGGCCTATCACCTACAGACCCCCTTTTTTCGAAATCATTCACTACACGATAAATAGTTAGTTTTGTTGGCATGTTGTTTCTCCCAAAAATTTCACGTAACTTTCTCATCGTCACAGTAATCGATGATTGATTTTGATAAAATGTTTTAACGATTAAAACACGTTGGTTTATCGAATATTTTTACTTGCGATTATAGGGACTATAACTATAAGGCAAGTATTAGGATTCGTGAATGTAAAAAATTTGAGATAACAATCAAATCAAATGCCATTACGATCATAGAAAAGCCTAAAAAAGTCATTGGCAAAAAATGTCCGTCTGTCTGTCTGTCTATAACTGTCTGTCCGTCCGGGTGTATATGGAACTGCAGCCTAAGCGGGTTAAGCGATGCCTTCAAATTTGGTATGTGTGTATCTTTTGACATTCCTCAGAGGAGAAATTGAAATTTTGTTTTTAGGGCTAAAAATAACGGTACTTGCCATACGACCGTTTAGGAAAAGCTTATTTTCCTCGAAAACGGCTCCAACGATTTTGATGAACATTTTTGAGAATTGAGTTGGTATTGGCTATCATTTGATCAGAACCACATATACGAGAAAAGTCTACGGGACCTTTTATATAACGGTTTTTTTAACTTTTGGCTTGCTCGGTAACGTCGCCATGGATTTCTGTCAAATTTTATATTTGAGAAGATCCAAATAGCCAAATTAATTCTGCATATCAAAATTTTGAATAACTTTTTTTTCTAATAAAAATTAATTTTTGAATTTTTTTTTTTGGAAAATCAATATTTTTAAAAAAGCTTGCTTTGGATGTTTTGATGTTGTAATAAGACTTTACCTAAGCCTTTAAATGAGAGATTTTGGTAATACCTTGCCGTTAATGTGTATCTTAAGGTTGTATAGAGGTCATTTTGAATTGCCACGAAAAAAGAGTTTTCATTATGCGTTCCTTATCTTTAAATTCAAATATAACAAAATGTCGAAATTGCCAAGGAAACTTCAGAAAACCCCGCTGCCACAAGAAAAAGCTTAACGGGGTCAAATCGCACGATCTCGGTTGCCAGTTCACATCAACTCCAGGTGAGATGATCATGCCCTCGAAACACTCATGAAAAATTTTCAATTACTGCAGGAATTTTTTCCAGAAGTTGTAAATAATTCTAATTATTAATAAAAATAATTCTAAATGTCGTTTACAGGGTCGTAGTACAACTTGCAGAGAGCATTTTAGGAAAAATCCTCACCTCTAAAAGTTTAGTAAACCCTGCAATCAGGGTTGGAATATCCAATTTTAGGTGTACAGAAAAATGAAAAAAAAAATCCCGAACGGTATACAGTAAAAACGCAAAAAAGGCTCAAACGACGGAGAATTTAATGGTGTACAATATTGTATAAAATCATTTTTTAATGTATGGTCGTTCGTCAAATTTGAGATAAATGTTAAGAGCTAGTACATTTTCGGAGTTTAACTGTAAAAATAGAAGTTAGCAAGATTTATTTAAAAAAAAACAGTATTCTATAACATTATGTGAGATTAAATTTGTCGTCGTTTGAGCTATTCTAAGATTCTGCGATATACGGTTTACGAAATAACTTAATTTTATTAAGAAACCAACCTTTAAAACATACATGATAAAAAAATCAAAAAATTAATGTCAATATTTAATTACTTCAAACTATTATTTATTCTTAGTATAATACATCAGTTTTATTTATATAAAAAATATACTCAATTAGGACCTCTACATAACGAGATATATGCATGTGAAGGAAGGCTTGGGTAAAAACAAATATTTTCAATCCGCTCCTGGATACGCAGTTATTTTTTGGGGAGATATGGATCAGGTAGCTAAAATCAATACGTATGTATCTGACAATGTAAGAAACATACAGCTACGACCATAACGAGATAGACGCATAAGAAGTTTTGAGTATAAAAATTTAACTTCTGACACACGACCCTTCAATCCATTCCTGGAGACGCTGTAATTTTTTAAAGAAATTTCTGGTAATTTTTTTAAGGGTCGCGTGTCAGAAAATACATTTTTTTACTCAAACTTTCTAATGCATCTATCTCGTTATGGAGAGCTCCTAGGTGAAGGGCTCATACACTGGCAGATAGATATTTAGCCTAGGTACTTGATCCATTTACCAAAAAATTCCCGAATAAATAACTGCGTCTCCAGGAGCGGATAGAAAGTCGCGTGTCCAGAAAATAAATCTTTTTACTCAAACTTTATTATGCCTTTATCTCGTTATGGAGAGGTCCTAGGTGAATGCTTTTTATACTGTCGGATAGGTATAGATGTATATACCAAAAGTCTCCCGAATTCGAGCAAAAAAGAAGAAATGACGCAAACATCTACATTTTTTTAGGGTAATTCGAGGAAATGTTAATTAGCTATCCTTAAACATTATCCTAAAGTTTCATAAAATTCTGACCTTTATCGACCTTAAACTACCTGTCGACTGTACTACAAGTTGGTGTTTGTCTCAATTCTTTAAAAAGGAAACTAAGCAGATTTGCAAATTTGGCTTAACACTGCCTTTTACAACGTACCAAAAATTCAAAACTACATCAAGTTATGCGATTTTAGCCTTTTTTAGTGTCGTTTTCTACTGGGCTACTAAATCTTGCTGTCCTATGGCAGGTACCTACCGTTTTAAATTTTTTTTCATCGAAATATAATCCACACATACATTTGATGAAAAAACAAGAGAGCATATTAAGCAGAGGAGGAATTAAAATGGGGAGGAGTTAAATTGGGGAGGAGTTAAATTGGGGAGGAGTTAAATTGGGGAGGAGTTAAATTGGGGAGGAGTTAAAATGGGGAGGAGTTACAATGGGGAGGAGTTACAATGGGGAGGAGTTAAAATGGGGAGGAGTTTAAAATGGGGAGGAGTTAAAATGGAGAGGAGTTAAAATGGGGAGGAGTTTAAAATGGGGAGGAGTTAAAAATTGGGAGGATTTAAAAATAGGGAGGAGTTAAAAATGGGGAGGAGTTAAAAAATGGGGAGGAGTTAAAAAATGGGGAGGAGTTAAAAAATGGGGAGAAGGAGTTAAAATGGGGAGAAGGAGTTAAAATGGTGAGGAGTTAACATTGGGAGTAGTTAACATGGGGAGGAGTAAAAAGGGGTGGAAAAAGGGGTTGAGTTAAAAAAATCGGAGTTAAAAAAGGATGGAGTATAAAAAGTGGAGTAGAAAAGGGGCGGATTTAAAAAAAAAGGGCGGAGTTAAAAAAGTGGTGGTTCTTTAAAGAGCCGGATCGTGTTGCCCTCCGTGAAATAGCTATAACTCGAGCATATGACCTGGGTGGTAGTACACACAAGTTGTTATTCTTTTATTTATTTTTACTGAAACAAATCTTTGATGCGAAATCCTAGACTCCGAATTATTCTCATCAACGTCTTTCAAGCTGATGGAATTAATACTAAATAGTCCATTTCGGTTGTCGAGTTGGAGAGCGATCCAGAAGGCGATATTATTCTCTTTGGTAACTTCAAAGTTTCACAACTGCTTTGGACTCAATCCGACGATGAAACATCATTTATTCCCACATATTTCTCCTCAGCAAAGGCATTTCTTTGTATTGAGCGATTGTTTTCCAGATTAGTAGCGTCACCAATGGTTGGCAATTAGGGCCTAATTATGGCTTCGGTAAGAGAGCGAGTGAGTGAGTGCCATCAGTGATCAAATATACGAGTAACCCCTTTGGGATGATAGCAAAATAATAAAACTCATATATTTTCGTTAAGGTATCAGTGAGCACTTTCTCTATCGCATAAAAATCTGCTCCATGACTGAAGTAAAAATGCCGGCTAGGAACTTCAGGTTCCTCAAGGCAGTCTCTTGGTTGCGCAAGTCGAAGAAGACCTCGACCAATTCCCCATGCAAAACTGAAATCATCTAAGTTAGGGTAGAGATCTGGCTGGAATTCTTCCTCAGCAATCTGAATTCATGTAGAAATTCTTCCCCAACTTGGTGCTTTAATCAAAAACAAAGTCATGAAGTAAGAACTCAATTTCCCGTTTAAAAAAATTGAGTGTATAAGGTATTCTTAGAAAGAGGGCTTGAAAAACCCTGAAGATAGTTATCCGTTTTGGTACAATTTTTTAGGAGGGATACCCAATTTGTGATATGAAGAAGGCCAAAATTTCTTTAAAAACAAAAATAAAACCAATAAGAATCCACCAAAATATTTAAATAAATTGTCCGCGATATGTTGCTGTCCACCTTCCCAAAAGCTTGCATTGTTTTTGGAATTGACATATGAGTCTTAATTACAGGTACACGAAACCGAGTGCTCCACATGAAGGAATTCCTCTTTGTTGTTTGTCGTTGTCGTTGGGCGGCAATAAATTGTATAAATTTTAATTTCGAATCGAATTGGTCTCCGGGCGTTCCGGAAGCCTCTGCCTTGTTGGCAGACAGACGACATAGACCTGAGGCTTATATAGAAAAATAGTAATAAATTCAAAAATACTCAACCATCATTTTCACAAAAAAAGGACACCAAATAAAATTATCGAAAAATACTCAGACCAAAGTAGATTCATGGTGTTTTGTACGGACTCACATTATGATCCTGCAGTAGTGCCACCACAGTGGCGGCCGCCTTCCCATAGAGAAGCAAACCGCTGTTTTCTCATAATTGAATGAATGATGGAAGCCTCGAAAAAGCTTTCCTGCACCCAGGTAGGTATGCAAAGTTAATCCTTTTGTTCGATTAATGGACGTGTAAACAACGAAAAATGGTTAGCCATCGGCTTCGTCCTTGCCCGTTGCCGTCGTCGCCTTTGTTGGATTTCCCTGGGCTCGGTTTTATATTATGAGCTTATATATGTTCTATGTGATAATTCTGAGTGCTATATGTGTTTTATCCTTGCGGCTTTTAACTTTTACTTTGTGTTTCTTTTTTTCTGTTGTTGCAGAGTCCTTTCATTATCTATATAGAACGCTGATGGAAGGGTTGAACCATAATTGTCTATTGAATTCCCATTTATACCATTTTCATCGTGTCGTCCTGATAAAGGATGTCAAGAGTAATGGATTAAAGCAACACACAGTGATGAGGAATAAAAAAAGAAAAAAACACATACATATACACAAAACCACACACCAGCAAGATTTATCTATTTCTAAACGACAAAAAGGTTTTAAATCGATTTTCTCTCCGATTTCGAGAGAAACTTTTTTGAATCTTAATTAAAGGATTTACATTCATTTGATTGGATTGGATTTGGAAGTCTCATTTGGTAAACACACATACATACAGTGCAGGCAGTCGACATCGACATAGCGACGTCGAGGAAAAGGAGTTAAAATCGGTTAAGAGCAAAAGGGATTCAGAACTGTCTGCGACCTATAGAAGTGGATTAGACTGCGGTACTTAAATGCAGTATTTTTTAGGAGAAAATAAAGGTGGAAGCAGAATGGGGTCATGTGGATATCCGCAATCGGATGGATCTGTTTTATTTGTCGATTGTGGTAAGATTTTATCGATTTCGCAAGTAAAGTGGTTTATTTATTTCGATTTGAATGGAAGACTTAACGACACTAAAGGTATTGTTGGGAAGACTTATTTAAGGGAATGAACTTTTTCATTTCCGATTAAAACACCTTGCGTACGATAAGGAATGTTTTAAGACAACCAATAAGGACGGACTATTTTTAACGATTCCAAAATACTTTAAAATGCATAAAAGAATTCAATATTTGTTAGGGCTCTTGGTCTTCTGGGGCATATGTAATATGTATGTCACAAATTGCGTGTCCTTCTTAGCTCCTTGAGGATGTTTATCTAGAATATTCTTCAAAAATAAAAAAAAAATCTGTAATATGCAAATCATACATTTTAGGCCAACCGTGCAGGTAGTGAATTAACAAATGAACACTTTACACCCCCAATCTCTGTACTGCCAAGTGCCTCATATAGAAATAAGGTGTTTTTTTTTTGGCAGACTTTTGGTCAAAGCATTGAGAAGGGAAGGATTGTTTCAACTGAGGCACTTTGTTATGCATCCAAATGGTTAGGTTTATCGGCCACATAAAAAAAATATGTTAAAGCTTCCGAGGGGACAAGAAGCCTCGGAAAAGAATGAATTAACTGATTGTAAGCCCTGAAAAATAGTTCCCACAAAGATCACCTGGATCAATCAACTTTCAATGCAAGAACTCCTCCAGCATCAAGAATGTTCGAATGTTCCAAGGCCGAACATTGTCTTGGACCACTTAATTCTTTGTAACCTCATTCTGGAAGTTCAACATCGAAAAGGTACAATCGCAAGAAATACAAATTTAAAAATGTTATTTTTACATTCTAGCAGGGGCGGATCCAATATTTGGTCATGGGGGGTCCATTGACTCAAAACTTCAGCCCATTTTGATGCGTTCAGTAATTGTCTTTTTGTTCTCGCTAGTTATTCAAAATAAATTACACGACTGTTGTGCACGTACTTGTTCTAATGCGCGGTCATTGCATCGAATAAAATATGAAATATATATGTAAAGGGAATTTAAAAGTTTTTAAATAAAAAAATTTTCTTTCGTAAAATGTATTTCATTTCTCTAAGAAAATGAGGAAAAACATGATTTTTTTCAAAATCGTAGGGACGGTTAAAGAAACGGTATTTTTAAACAACTTTCTTGAAAAATCAAAAAATTGTATAAGAATTCGAACATAAGTACATAAACGACCTTCATTCGAAAAAAAATTAAAAAAAAATACCTACCCGTTTTCAAAATATTGATTTTTCAAAACACAAATTATTTCATTACTAAAAATACACCAAAGAGCGTCTTTTTTTGACTACCTCCATTTTTTTTTTTGAAAATTAATTTTAATTGTAATCGGTTAAAGGAGCAGTTTCCAAAATAAAAAAGCTTTTGACGTAATAACGTTTTATAAGTCGATGACAGACTCATACTGATAAGACTCATGACTGATGCTAATACGCGATACTGTGGTTCTTTCAATTAAAAACATGAAAAAGAACAGGCGCAAATTCCCAAAATAATTCCACTCAAATTCAAAAAGAACAAGAATAGAAAAAGAAATACAAAATAGGCGGAGTTTTGTTAAAATAGAAAGTAGATCTAGATATTGGTGTGTGTGTGTGTGGATTTAACCAGAAGGTTTGTGGGTGTGAGTTAACCTGCCATCAATGTTTTCTTATGACGTTATCACGTAAAATTATCGTCCGTAAACCGTCCTTACAGACAAGCAACTCTTTTTTATATGACGGTTATATGGCAGGTGCCACTAATAGTTGAGCTACAACAAATTAAAAACATTAATCTGTAGAATGTCAAAATTACTAAATGTAATATGTTTCATTGTTTTCTCAATTTTTATCCACACGAATGTTTAAATTGCATTATAGTACCGATAATCGGAAGTAAGCACCTTAAAATGGTGTGCTCAAAACGGTAACTCCCATAGGACCGTTTTTTTCTTTGACTTTTTTGAAAACTGGTTATCCGATAACAATCAAAATTGATATTCAGGAAGATGTAAGTACCCAAACTAATTGCATTAATTAACGAATATTTATATATTTAAAATTAAACCAAATTGTTTTTTTTTTTTTTTTTTGTAAAAATCAATATTTTGAAAATGGCACAAAATATTTTTTTTTTTCATTTTTCAATGTCATTTTTCATGGAAGTCATTGATGTGCTTGAGCTTGCATTCTTTTTTTTATTCACATTTCTTAAAGAAATAAACTGGCGTTTAAATTTTTCCACGGATAACTATCTTACGTACTTTTTTTCGACCAACTGACCCGCCCGGCGTTCCTCGGGTATTACATAAATTTGCTCGATCCGGACAATAGTTCATTTTATCGATTCCAATCGTAACTAAACACCATATTATATAAAAATGAATGCACATATGTATGTCCATATGGACTTCTAAAACGGCCTAAGGATTTTTATGAAATGTTCAGGGTAAGTATAGTTTGGCTCAGGGATGGTTCCTGTGAAAGTTTGGTGCCGATAGCGTTAAGATAAAATAAAGAAATTTAATTTCACATTTCACATTTAATACATGTTTTTTCTTGGGCGTAGCAACGTACGCTGAGTACCACTACTAGGCAGTATTACTTAAATCATAAAACATTCCTTTTATGAAAATTTCATCAAAATCCGTCAAATAGTTTTAGTAGAAAGCCTGATATTATAAAAACGATCATATGGGAGGTACAGTTATAAGACTTTTCCTGAAAAATCAATTGAAACCAAAACTAAGATTTTGCATAGAAAACACCATTAAGAAAGTTTTACAAAAATCGTACCAAGTTTGAAACAAATCGGTCCAGCCGTTTAGGCTCTAGGTGTCGATACAGACAGACAGACAGGCGAACAGACAGGGAGACACAATTGTCCGACCCACTTTTTTTTACTTTTCTATTATCGTAATGTCAGTTTTGATTGTTAAAATTTTTTTTGGCGTGATAACGCCTTATAAATCGCTGACAGGCTACACCTACGAAATAACATGACTCATGCTAATAAGACTCATGCTGATAATGCTGATAAGAGAAGTTACGCACGCTGCGATACTGTGGTTCTTTCAACCAAAATCGATCGCAAGCACCAGGCGAACATGAAAGAAGAACAGGCGCAAATTCCCAAAATAATTTAAAAAGAACAAAAAGAAAAAAAGAAATAAAAAATAGGCGGAGTTTTGTTAAAGTAGAAAGTAGATGTAGATGTAGATATTGGGGTGTGTGTGCGTGGATTTAACAAGAGGGTTTGTGGATGTGAGTTAACGGGCTGTAAAGTAAAAATACATTTGAAATGGAAGGGAAAAACTGACACCGGCAAATGCATTCAACACTCGATGGGTACGGCTAAGGAGAGAATACCTGTTTTCGTCTGTACGTCCGAAGTTGGTCTCAAGGATATAAACTAATGAACATTCCTTGCAGCGTGAGTATTAAGGTTGAGTTTTGGAAACATTGAATGAGGAAAGGATTCGGAGATAAAACAACATTAATTTTATGAATATCAGACTACAATCCTTCTAACAAACCTTTGCATTGAATGTTTTGGAAGGTAATTTCTAATTCAAAGAAGAAGAGTTTCATTGAGTCCAAATGCACGCATTTTCAAATAAAGGACTTGGTGCCAAATTCTATCAAATGCCTTAGAAATAACAAGAAGAATAAGACAGATAGAAAGGCTAACGCAATGTTTCGCCAGTGCTGAAGAACCTCTTTAGAACAATAGTGGAGATTTTTGAGTATGATAAGATCTCTTAAAACTCTTGCGGGCGGCAGTGGTGCAGTAGATAAGATATTGCTTGTTTATCGGGAGATCCTAAGCCCGACTGTCGTTTGGGAAGCAATTTTTCTAACTCCTAGTACAAGCTAGAACCGTCCGTGGGTCTTAATTTAAGTGAGATAATAGTCACCTAATTTTCGATCTACTGCGCCGAAAAAAATTCTTACCTATTTCTCTAATTCTTCTAACTAGTGTCGTGCAACCAAAACCTTTTACTGGCTTTGGGACAATGCAGAATTTTATCGAATTTTCGGTCAGGCTTCAGCTAGCTTCAGTAAACAATCGCACTGATTTTCAAAACCAAGAAGAATACGTTCAACACATGTTATAACTGATAAAATGTGTATCTTAAAACATATCCTATCTTTCTTACTAAAAATATTTCCTTAAACAGCCAATCATTTCCAAATACAAGACACATAAATCTAAATTAATATCATTTATTATTATTATTTATTATTAGCAAGAAATAAAAAAATATAACAATCTACAAAACGTTCCACGGTATTTACCTTAATAAATTCGAATAGATACATTCTTCCGATGTTGTTTCCTTATTTCCAAAACTGCTCATTCCAAAGTTTGATTTACGATGACAGTAAGCCAAATTATTAAAGAAAACACCTGCAGTATTCGAAAGGGCTTGCCAATACCTTTCTTCTTAGAAAATTCAACCAACAAAAAAAAAAACTGCGAAATTTATTGATTTCCAAATAAATTTTGTCAAAAAAACGCTGAGAATTTCATCTCAAAACATTATTTTCTTTTTTCGAATAAGTAAAAATGTAACATGGTGTCGATGGGTGTTGCCAATTCGCCTGCAACAAAAACATAATACCATCTGCGCCTCATAGGGTTTTTGCAAATAAGACAAATTGGAATGTCGTTTCTGTGCACATGATTCACATCTAAGTTGCAACCCCGCATAGAGTCTTTCTAGGAAGACATGGTTGCCTGTTTTCTACCCGAAACAACCCAATAAACCAAAACCAATACATTTTACTTGCTTCACTGATTTCAAAAACCGCAAAATTCTTTTCAAATCAACGTTCGGACAAGTTGTGTCCTTTTTACGTGCCAGGCAAAGCCTTATATGCGAAGGAGGAAATGTGAGCAGAAGTGGCTCTTGGAGCTTTTCGAAGTGAGAATTGATATTATTACAGCATCCAGAGTGTCCCAGGTGCAAAAGGTTACCACTAAAGTGCGAACGTGCGAAAATTTCAATATTTTGTAAATTGGATTTGTTTCTTGTTTTTGGGACTTTCTGGGCATATATTTACCGGGGGAGTGGTTCATAAAGAAAGTTTTCAAGAGTGGTATTCTTAGCGTGTAATCTGGTTGAAGATTGCCTTGTAGATTGAAAAATAATGGTTTTTACATTCTTGTGTTGGGGTGTTCAGGAACTCAGGACTTGATTTTCTCTAGCTGGGTGGGTCAGGTAGGCAGAGAGCTTAAAATGTAATTTTGCCTAGCATTTTTGATAAATGATAAATTAAGCTAGTCACTTGGTCTAACCGGAGGGGTTTATGAATTTGCATTTTACTTAGAATATATTTAGAAACATATTGAAGTCGATTTTTTTTTTAAATAACATAAATGATCTGAGGTTTCGAAACAATGTATTTTTGAATATTAAGAGGAAAACAGCCTTAGTCATTTTGAAGGTAAATGGAGAAAATTCTTTTTGAAACAGGAACAGAATTTTAATGATGGTACTTTAAAGGCTTTAAAACAAAATAAAATAGCTAAACTTTTGAGAAGAAAAAATAAAACGGAATACCGGAAATGATAGAGAACAACTAGTATCTAAATCAATTATGTGTGTCGATTAACATTGGTTTTGAATGTTAGCAGATCAAAATGGCAAGGGAAAATCTTGCCGGGTAAACTATTCCCAATTCGTGTTGTCCGGCTAAACAAAGAATCCCTATATTTCACGGTACGTCCGAAATTGGGCTCAAGGGTGAACTGATGGGCATTCCTTGCGAGACGAGTATTACGGGAGAAACTTTTAAGGGGAGGAATGCAGCCTACTTCGAGTGGACATTTTTTTATAAAAGAAACGATAAAATAAGGAAAGACATGAAACAATGCGTCCGTGTTCAAGAGGGGCAATTGTTTCAGCGGCAGTTCTTTTTCCTATCAATCTTAAGGCTCGATTTTGTATTCTATCAAGCAGGTGAAGCGATTTTTGTGAAGCATCTGCCCAGAGGTGGGAGTTATACACGAGTTTAGGGGGTATATGCACTTTATAAATTGTAGCCAGATCAGATGGGGAAAAATACTTCTTACACCGATACAGAAAACCTAAGCACCTTGCAGCATTCTTAGCGATTTCAAATATATGGTCGTTCCAACGGAGGTCGTCGTTGACACACTTACCAAGTACTGAGAGCTTTTCGTTTTCTTCCATGTAAGTGCCATTCATGGACAATGGCATTGGGGGTATGTTTAGCTTTAACGACAGAAGACAGCATTGAGTTTTCGAAGCATTAAACTCCACACGATTCCTAATACCCCATTTAACAATGCTGTATAAATCGGAGATTAATGAGCTTGACATACGGTACCGTTGCAATTGTACGTCCGAAGGCGAAGGACGTGAATTATCGAACGAATATGGAATGCTGAGGGTAGAGTTGTCAGCAAAACAGTTAACAGAGCCCTGGGGCACACCTGCATTAATTTTGTAGGAATTAGACTTGAATCCGTCCAATAAAACTTGTATTGAACGTTCCAGAAGATAGCTTCTAATCCAACGAACAAGAGTATCATCGATCCCAAAAGCACCCATTTTCGAGAGAGAACTTCATGCTAAACTCTATCAAATGCCTTGGAGATATCAAAAGCAATAATCTTACTTTCACCAAAGCGATGTAAAGATGTGTTCCACTGTTCGGTGAGATATGCCATCAGATCACCAGTGGAACCGGTGCTGCGGAAGCCATACTGACGGTCATGGAGAAGCTAACGATCTTCGAGATGGAATCTTAAGCTGACGATTAATCAGCGTTTCCATGAACTTAGAAAGAAGAGATGTTAGTGCTATGGATCCGTAGGAGGAGGGGGAGGATGGGTCACCTTTCTTAGGAACAGGCTGGACAAATGCTGTTTTCCATCTTCTAGGAAAAATTCCAGAAGAGTAGGAGCGATGGAAAAGTTACGCAGTGGCTTTGCCAGTGTGGAAGAACACCTCTTCAAAAGAATCGGGGGTATACCATCCGGGCCAGTGGATTTGTGTATATCGAGATCTTTGAGAACTCTTGCTACTTACGTGGTAAACGGCATAAAGTCTTGTCGCCCAAGAGCATCAATTCAAAATCAAGAAATGTCATAACGCCCAGAAGCTGTCACATGACCCAAAATATCGTGAATTAATGCATTGGAAGATCCAAATGGATTGTGATATTTTCCAAAAATACTGTTGTATGAGTTGTATGCTTAAAAACATGAAGAACAAGAAATTGTATATAATGAACTCAAAACAGTGCAAATTATTAAAAAAAAACAGTTGGTTGCTTTTAAAGTCGGTTTACGGACGATAATTTTACGTGATAACGTCATAATTTTACTCTAATTAAGAAAAAATTGACGGCAGCAACACCATAATATAGCCCTTTAACTCACACCCTCAAACCCTCTCGTTAAATCCACACACACACACACCATTATTACATCTACTTTCTACTTTAACAAAGCTCCGCCTATTTTGTATTTCTTTTTCTGTTCTTGTACTTTTTGAATTTGAGTGGAATTATTTTGGGAATTTGCTCCTGTTCTTTTTCATGTTCGCTTTGGCTGAAAGAACCACAGTATTGCGGTTAGCATCAGTCATGATTCTTACCAGCAGGATTCTTATCAGCGTGATTCTTATCCGCATTAGTCATGTTATTGCGTACTTGTAGCTTGTTTTCGATTTATAAGACGTTAACCCGTCAAAAAAGAATGTTCAAGTCTTGCAGTTCTGTTAAGCGACATGAATTCGTCGAGTGGGATAAGAATTTTTTTTCTAAATGATTGTGCGCAACTATTGAGTTTCGTATAACAATCGCTCCGCCGCCGTTATAAAATAGGAGATAAGTCCTAAAGCCTTTATTGATGAGCGTTTTTTTACTTGCGATTATAAGGACTATAAGGCAAGTTTAGGATTCGTGAATATAAAAAAAAATTGAGATAACAATGAAACATGACATTACGGTCATAGAGAAGTGTAAAAAAGTGATCGAGAAAAAATGTCTGTCTGTCTGTCTGCCTGAGCTGCAGAATAAACAGCTTAAGCGAATATCTTCAAACTTGGTGTGTGTGATTTTTTTGTCATTCCCCAGAGGGAATGGCCTAAAAATAACGGTACCTGCCATATGACCGTTTAGGAAAAGCTTATTTTGCTCAAAAACGGCTTCAACGATTTTGATGAAATTTTTTGAGAATTTTTTTTGTTAGTATTGGCTATCATTTGATTAGAACCAAATTTACGGGAAAAGTCGGTACCTTTCATATAAGGTTTTTTTAATTTCGGGCTTTCTCAAAATTATTTTAAACTTTATATCCACGTGTATGTTAATAAACTCAACTGCATATTAAAATTTGAAAAAAAAAATTTTTTTTTAAACTAATAAAAAAACAGGATTTTATCAAAACCGGTCCTACAATTTTCGAAATACATTTTTCATTTTTGTTTTTGTATTCCGCGCACTCAATACGCCACACCGGTAGTGGAAAATGCTTGAAAAAGTGTTGAAATCAGAACATTTGGCAATTTTAATAAGAAAACTCGGAATCTATGGCAATTGGGATCCATTCCCTCGACCTCGAGATTTGTTTCATAAGCTCCTTAGGAGAACCGTCTCCTTCAAAATCGATCCGTCGAAAGCCTATTTGCAAATCGAGGTGGATGAACAGTGCAAAAATTATGTGGGGATCAACATACCTTTTGGCCTATTTCGGGTAAATCAATTATCGTAGTGCGTGGCGCGGCGCGTCTAGCAGACGAACAAATAATGTCTTTTTCAAGACAAACTTCTACTGGGAGTGCAAGAAGTTGAGAAATGGAGATTATTGACGTATTTTGGGTAGTACAATGTACAGAATACAAACTGATGAAGTATACCTAAGATGGCGTTTAGTTAAGCATCAACTCAAAGCAACCTTTGAACTTTATGATCACGCTTCCTCCAGCTCTTGAGTTAATGAACATGTTCTCCCGGTATGGAAGTTGATCTTTCGCCAACAAAACCCCACTTTAAAATATTCTAACGCCCAAAAGTGCCACCAGTGTGGTTCCTACAATGATGTTCAAATTGATTTATCCTTTAAGTTTGTAGGGAAGAAAAGTGGTAATCGTAGCCTAACACTAAATCTCAATTTTTAGTCTACCGCATGGCAGCCTTAAGCTAAATACGGTTTCTTAGTATATAGTTGTCTTTGTTTCTGAACGTCCGACAATTCACCTCGTCTCTTCACATAATATGAGCAGTGAACACACTCCAGAAATGTCTTTGAATCGTTGATAAATTGATTGGGGATTCATCTGTAGTTTGCAGTTTAAAAATAAGTTTTTGAAAAAAAACTTTAAATCAAAGCTGTAATCGGCTAACGGGGGAAAGCTGGAGCCACATCAATGCATTCCACATATTTTTACTTGCGATTTAGGTACTAAAATGCAAATTATGGATTCGTGCAAAAAAAAAATAATCTAACAATCAAACATGACATTACGATAATAGTGAAGTTGAAAAAAGTGGGTCTGGAAATTCGGTTCGTCTGTCTGTCTGTCTGTTCGCGCCTCTACAGTCTAAACGGAAGGGCCGATTTTCTTCAAACTTGGTATTTAGTATATATTAGATAGTATCTCGGGGAAGTTTTTCATTTTTGCTCTAGGTCTTAAAATAACGGTACCTGCCATACAATTTTTAACAAAAAGTTTGATTTTCTCAAACGATTTTGATAAAACTTTCAGTGTGCTATTTTTTTACAACAATATATATTTCAGTTAGAACAAATTTTTTGAAATTTCTATACCGGTACCTCTAATAAAACCGGTTTTTTTCAATTGCGGTTTTATCGTTAACTAATATCCCGATTTCAACAAAATTTTGCACACAGAAAGTCATTTATAATTCAATTAATATTGCATTTCAAAATTTTCAAAAACTTTTTTTTCGATTTTTTTAAAATTAAAAAAAAATGGTTTTCGAAATATTTTGAAAATGGGTTGATTGAGTTTTTTTTAAATAATTTTCCCAGATGAAAACTACAGATGTCCTTATAATGACATACTAGTAAAAAAAATTAATATTTTTTCGAAAAGGTTTTCAAAAAAAGACTTTTTAAAAAAAACTGGTCGAACGATTTTCAATATTTTTTTTCCTCGATAGACATTTAGTTTTCAAATTTTATTGCATAATTAGTTTTTCCAAGAAAACTTTTAAGCTAATTAAAACAATTAAAGAAGAATTTTCTAAAAAAAAAAATATTTTTTTTATTTTAATAGACGTGTGGTTTTCAATCTGGCAATACTTCTTTTGGAGTTGGTATTTTTGACAGCTGTCACTTGATTTATGCTCAGTTTGGTTTGCCATTTCATAATGAATAGACTTACTCCCGAACAAGTTTGCAAATTGTGAAAATTTATTACCAAAATACCAAAATTTGTTTCGATGGAGTAGAGCATCGAAGAAGACCCGAATGAGTCCATCCGCGCGCAACAATCGGAGATGTGCTTATCTACTTTATGGAAGTTTTTGATAAAGGATCTTGGTTTTAAAGCTAACAAAATCCAACTCGTGAAAGAATTGAAGCCGAACGACCATCAAGCGCGTCACACGTTCGATGAATGGGCCCAAAACGAGATGGCCACCGATCCCGATTTTCACAAAATTGGGCCTCGGCTGGAATTTAGCCAGCCAGCCACTTCTCCGAAATCATTTTTTAAAACATAATGCAAACCCTTGTCTTTATAATCAAACTAAATTCTTGGCCATAACATTAAACTATATGCGTTTTATTTCTTCTTGAAATCCACACGTCTAAAAAAAAAACCCTTTATATACAAACATATGCAGCCACTAAGCAATTATCTATCATAAGAACAAGTTCGTGCGACCCAGTCGTGCATTTTTTTAAATTTATTCGACGATGTGACCGCACATATGAGCAAGTACGTGCGATCCAGTCGTGCAATTTATTTAAATGGTGATTTATCCTTATTCCAAGCAAAAAGGACACATTGTTGTGTCAAGATCAGATGGTCGGACAAGCTTTTTAAACAACGTAAAATAGCTGAAACCATATTCTGACCGTAATTTAGTACCATCTATTCAAAAAGACGTCTTTTTCTTGTCATTAAATTATGATCGGGTTATTATTCTGGAGGCCCTTCCATCTAAGGCGTTAAAATTAATCCACGAAGGTCATTGGAGCTGTTCATTAATGAAGCCATTATCAAGACGATACATGTGTTGCCAGCAAAAATCAGTATCCGATCAAAAAAAAAATTGGTAAGGAACCACCATGAGAGAGTAATTGTGAAAGAATTTATTTGGATCTGGCGGGCTCATTTCTTTATCAAAATGTGGCTTTTTTTGCATTAACTTTTTTTCAAAGTTCCCATTCGAGACATTCATTGGTTACGTCAGAGTCGCCTTTAAAAAACATTGCAGATAATCTTTTCTATTGACCATCTCAAGACATGTCCGTTCTATCCTGCCTCCAAGACACAGGCAGCAAAGTTTGAACATTCCAACAACAAGAAGCATTTAAAAATAAATGGCACGACTGGATCTCACCTACTTGCCCATATGTGCGGTCACATCGTAGAGTAAAATTTAAGAATATTAAAGTTAACATCAAAGCATTTATTCTATTTTTATGAATATTGACTGTTCAATAGTAAGTAAGTTAAAGATTAGTAAGGTAAATTGTTTCAAAATATTGATTTTTCAAAAAAAAATTTTTTTTAAATTATTAAAAATACAAAAAAAAAAGTTTTCGAACAAAAATTAATGCGAAAATACTTAGGCTACCTACATCTCCTTGAATATCAATTGTGATAGTAATCGCATCGCGTTTTTAGCCCACCATATTAATTTTTTTCACCAAAATATACTGCTTACCAACAGTAGAACACTGATTTTTTTTATAAAAAATTCTTGGAGCCGTTGTCGAGAAAAATAAGCTTTTACATAACGGTTACATGACAGGTACCGTTAATTTTTGACCTAAAAAAAATTATAAAAATTCCTCTGTAGAACGTCAAAATATCCTTAAGTTCTAAATTTGAAGATGATTGGCCAAACCGTTTAGGCCACAGTTAAACTGATGAAGGATACATAAGACGGCACGAAAATTAGTTAAGGCATCCTTTGAACTTCATGATCACGCTTCCTCCAGCTCTTAAGTTAGTGAACATGTTCTCCCGGTATGGAAGTTGATGCTTCGCCAACAAAACTCCAGTTTTTTGAACGGCCAAATGTGCCACCAGAGTGGTTCATACAAAATCAATGCTTTCCACATATTTTTTTTAAATGGTATTTATCCTTATTCCAGGCAAAAGGACACATTGTTGTGCCAATTATATATCCATGTCCCATCTCAAATGTGATACTGTGTAATGTGCGCATATCTAAGGATAGGTTGAGGCGCCACATGGAAAAAGTGATTAAAACATGCTATTTTGTAATATGTAATAATAATAAAGCCGTTATCAATGGAGAGATAGTATGTGTGTGCATTCAATGATCCAACGCACAAAACCCATCGCAATAAGTATTTAAATTCATTTATTGTTTCACTGGACGCACATTGACTGTATATGGCTAATAAATTAATTGCTTCCAACTAGAATGAATAGGCATTATGGTACGTGAGTTCCTTTGAGGGGACGATAATTCCATGTTTACGGTTTGCAATTAGTGTAAATATTCATTGTAATTTTGGGCCGAATTTAGCGATAAAATATTTTACACAAATGTTGACAAACGGTTGAAAAGGCGATTAACATTTTCAAAGCTTTTGTTTGATGCTTTTGTAAGATAATTGAAACAAATCAGTTGAGTATTTCGGAAAGGCTTTTCTATTGAAATATTGTTTGCTAAATCAATACTTAAATATTTTTTCAAACAAATATTTGTTAATTTTTTTAACTTAAAATTTGATGGTAAATCATAAGTTAACTGCAAAAATATTGGGCTTTTGTAATTAAATTTAATCCATTTCGAACTATGTTAAACAGAAAACAGGAAATTATGTTATTTTTGTCTCTTATTTATAAAACAAACATATAAAATGAATTTAAAAAATTATTTAAACTGAAGACAACACTGCCAGAAGGTTATATTTTGAATCTTTTAATATAAGTTTACATAGTTTCCCATAGTTGTCCCGGATGTCAAACCAGGTAAATCTGACGTTTTAAATTAAAACAAAAAATCTTTTTGTCTTGTTTAAACTTAAAAACATAAATCTAGCTTAGGCTTTGACCGTTTGTATTGGAAAATCAATCTTCTTGACGAATATTACTCTGGATAACTTTCTTATAAAAAAAATTCCAAAGCAAATGTTGTCTACCACTTTACGAATTTATTTCTATTTTGCAAAAAAATCCAAACACGTTCATTTGGCAAACTGTAATAAATAATAGAAAAATTGGGAGGAATGCCAATCGTTTCTTCGGTTCGGGAAACTTATTTTGTTCTCTTCCCGAGTCACATACTCGTACTTCTTGTTTGTGCTTCTTCTTCAGTCAGGGGTGGAAGAGGTGTTTTTTTTTTCTTTAGCGAAACTTCGTCTTCCGCAGTTCTAAGCAGCATCATCTGGTCCTGATGGCTCTGGAAAAGAGCCCCCAACCACTTTACCAGTTTTGTCTACAAAACTCTGGCAAGTGTGAAATAAGAAAAACCCGAAGCAATGTTCTTGTAATCGAATGCTGCAGGGTATGGGTTATCACAATCCCAGAGATGTGATATGTCAGAAATCAAATGGAAACAACTGGTGCCAATGTCGTGCTACTTGGAAAAGTACGGAAAGAGGACCTTTTCTTGTTTTTTTTTTTTTGATGAGAGGCAAGGTGGTACATAATCTCTTAATAAATGATTTATACCAGAAAAAAGGAACACAGACAAACTTAACAGACGGACCTTTCCTCTAAGCTGACAAACGTTTTTCTGTCTTAAAACTAAATGCTGGTATGGATAGTAGGGTACGGTCGGCATAGGTTGATTTTGACATTGCACCCTCATTAAGACTTTTGGTCTGCTTTTACTTGCAGTGGTTGTTTGAAATCTATTAAGAACAAATGTTGGCCATAAGTGGTATCCGGTTTTGCGTCAAAAACTTTTTAAGAACCAATATGAAGGCTGATTTATGTATATGTATGTGCATACATATATCCTTTAAATAAAATCGAAATAGGAATACAATTTTCCCATTGTTCTACTTAACATTTGACGTTAAGATTTCTTTCGACTTCTTAGTTATTAAGCAAGGCTTTACGGTAAGTAAGAGTGTCTGTCGAATCTAGGTTTACGTATCTTCTTAAAACATATGTACTGTACTTGTAAGTTAAATTTTGAAAATTGTAATTTATTGTTAAGGATTTTCTATCTAGGGCAAGCTAGTTCAAAAGATAAAAAGTGCAGTTTAAGCCGACGCCGAGGTAGACAGTCAATTCCGCGCAGCCTGTTTAGCCTTCAATCAGGCCAGATACGTTAATAAGAGTGAAAAATGATGTAAGGGGTGTTTTTTTATAGGCATAGAATTTTATTTAAAAATAAAACACAACAAATTCAATGAAATGACTAAAACGTTGGCTTTGTTAGCCACAAATTTCATGGCATTTATTGTTTAAAAATTATTTATGACATAGAGCTTTCGCGACTGGGCCATCCAATCAATCCAATTTTACACCACTTTTTCGAGCATAAGCATAACTCTTATTTCCGGTTTGTAAATGATCAATTGTTGCTGGTTTATCAGCATAGACCAGAGATTGGACGTACCCTCACATTAAGTAGTTAAAAAGTATCAAATCACACGAACGAGGTTCCACATTCACAGATCCATTTCTTGAGATGATTCGCTCACCATACGTTTGGCTCAACAAAGTGATGGTTGCATGAGCTGTATGGCATGTTGCGTCGTCTTGTTAGAAGCATTTTTCCTCCAAATTATATGAGTAATACAAATTACATGAATCATTTTCCTGTAGCGTTCGACATTCACGGTAGTGTTGGCATCTGTTTCCGATTTAAAGATAAATTGTTTACAACAAATAGTGATTTTTCGGGGATCTAATGGAGCCCCAAAATTCTCATGAGTATTAAACTCACTCCAAAAACACAATTCTTTTGTTTTCATACCCTTTAAGCCAGAAAAGAGTCTCATCGCTGAAGATGATTTGCCGATAAGAATCTGGTTAACCTGCTAGTTGATTCTCAGCCCATTCACCGAACACACGAAGCAATTGATGGTCGGCACAGGAAACTTGACGAAGTGCTCTATAAGTTTGGCGAACAGATCGTGAATTTTGTAAATAAATTTCTACGATTTTTAAAAGTGGTTCTGGTGTAAGTCTTGATTTGTTAGATAAGATAAGCTAATCACCATGAAAAACGGTGTATTTAGCAAACAATGCTTTGACGTTACGTGCCATAAAGCGAACGCCACCATGGACATTTTGCAATAAGGATTTGTTGTTTGAGTTATCCTTTGAAGAAGTGACTGGATAAGTGATTTTGTGTTGATGAGTTTCCTGAAATGAAGTTATAGATCTACACTATAAAGATGCAGTAAACCCATACACTCTTGTCATCATTACTTAGGGGCCATGGCCCAAATTTAGTCGAATTGAATGTTTGAAGCCATTTCATGAAATTATTGGCATTATTCGAAATCTAAATTGGCTTTCGTTATTACCCCATACGCAGCTTGCTTTTTTATATTTCACATTTTTTCCTATCGCAATTTCTTCAAAAACACCGATACAAATAATTTTTTTTCTTTCATCAATAAAATTCTTCGTCTAAACAGAAAATTCCAAATCATTAATGAAGAACGTCAGAGATGGAGTCACTCAAGAATCAAATCATGGATCGTCCTTGTATGGCAACTTGACGTTTCATAAGCCCAGTTTTATTGAATTCGAGAACCAACTTTTTGGGGATGAATTAATGAGCTGCTAAAGTTGCAGCCTCTAATACTCCAGTCACCAACTTTAATGAGGACAATCCTGCACTTGGAACAACTGGAAATGCTTTTACTTCCATTGAGGAAGTAACTGACCTAATCCACGGCGGAAACTCTAAGAAGTCAGCAGGAAATGATGGGATTTCTAACTTTGTGCTTAAAAAAGCTACCAAATCTTGCCATCCTACTGCTGACGATCATCTTTAATAACTGCCTTAATAACAGCTACTTCCCCGAAACATAGAAAACGGCAAAAGTGGTGGTATCAAGGGATATCGACCGATTTGGCTTTTATGCTGTGTCAGCAAAATCCTGGAGGGACTTATCCTGAGAAAGCTTTATCATTTCTTCAGGGAAAAGGGAATTCATACCTGAATGTCAGTATGGTTTCCGAGCACGACACTCCACAATCCATCCGCTTCTTGGACTGCACTCCGACGTGACACACGGACTCAACAAGAATGATACGACAGTCGCCTGTTTACTGGACATCGAAAAGGCCTTCGATAAAAGGACTAAAATTCATACTGTCAAGTCTAGGACTACCCGAACAATTGGTAAGATTAATCAAACATTTTCTAACCCATAGATCCTTTAATGTACAGGTTAACAAAGGGCCCAATACTTTTCAACCTTAATACAGCTGACCAGCCTACCAACATCCCAGGGACGATAACGAAGCTATATGCCGATGACTCCTTAACATATGCAACATCCATTTCACCAGAAATCGCAGCCAGGAGAGTTGCAGGTCACATAAGAAACTTGTGGGACTACTACCTTAAATGGGGACTAAAGATAAATAGCGATAAGAGCGAGCTTATCTGCTTCAGAACCCCAACAACAGCAACAACAGGTCGAAGACGTTTCGCATCACGCTGCGATAATATCAGTATCAAGCTACCAGACAACAGCAGAACACCTTGGAGTGAATTTCACTAACCGCTTCAAATTCAACAAGGACACTTCATTTATGCTTAAGAGAGCCAACTTCTCCCTACATCTGGTCCACCCGCTTCATAGGAGAAGAAACGGACTAATAACCAACACTAAGGTCCTCATCTATAAACAGCTGATCCGTCCTGACGTATGCTTGTCCTATTTGGTTCACCATATCACCAACATACATGAAGAAGATAGACGTTTTTGAAAGGAAGATACTCCGTAGCTGTACAGGTCTACATCGAAACCCCATTACAAGGAAATATGTCCCAAACAAGAAGCTATATGAAGACACCAACTGATCCCAATAAATCAGTTAATGACAGAACTCTCCAAAAATATTTTGAGGAACTTGAAGGACCACCCCAACTTGGAAATCCAGCAACTACTCCAGCAACAGCTAGAGCCCAACCATCACTACCTCAATATTCGAGCTATCACAGACGACCGGTAATGAAGAAGCCCCGTTCTACGAGAGAACCAGCAAAGCAAACACCGCATCCTAACCCCAATTTTTAAAACCAAAGGAGACAGTAACTATAAATAAGAATTTCAATCAAAAGATTATGCAAACAAAAATATTGTATAGAGTCATCGGACGTACGTCGGGCCCCTGTTGTTGAGCCGACATGATTTATTTTAGTTATAAGTTAGTTTAACGAAAATAATAAAATAATCTAATCTAATCTAATCTAATTAATGAGCTGCTTCAGTTATAAAGTGCTGTCCTTTAAAAGGCCTATCTCACCTCCATATCTATATCGACTTGAACCATTGTTAGGCACAACTAAATTACTTTTTTACAAGTAACTGATAAAATCCATAATTTACTACAGCTTTCCAGTGTGATAGGTCATCTCACAGAGGGAAATGCAGAAACTATTTTGTTTTTGAAAGAAGGGTTCTTCGTGCCTGCAGCGGGCTCGGCTTCGATCAGGCAGCCAACCAACACTACAGAGGAACGTACAATTTTATTCTAAAGCCAAAATCTAATTCCTGTGAATCCAAGAAGTAATAATTCATGTAAAAGATAAAAGTCAAAGCAGTTGGTTTATACGAAATACCCTTTGAGTTTTAGAAAATTATTAAAAACATTATATTCAACTGATTCACAAACCTAATTTCAAAGCTTTAAGAAAATGATCGAATGCTCCACCAACGATGATTTCATTCACCACGTGTATTATGTAGCCAATAACGAAATAATGATATCGAGTCAGGTTTCCCTCTTGAAAATCATCTTGAGATATTATCCAGAGTGTAAGAATCCCGTTGCTTAGTGGTTATTGTATTGGAACTGCTAAGCGAAGGATCTGGGTTCTACTCCCCGTCAGAGCCACCGTTTTTCCGGAGTACTGCCTCCTGCGAGGAATTGATAAAACTGCCAAGAGTACAATTTGTCTCGAAAAAGTGCATCTCATGTAGCCATTCGGGCTCGGCGGTAAATTGTACATAGGTCCATTCCATTCTTGCAGATTCACAGCTCACACACAGGAAAGGTTGAGAGTATAAGTCACCAATAAATGTAGTATTCATCTATTTATTTTATTTAAGGATCCTTAAAGTGTCTACAAACTGTATAGGTTGGGAAACCACATAATCTAATATAAAGTGTTTCGGGTCAAATGGCCTGGGATATTCATCCCCCCCCCCTGAAAAAAATAATTTTTTCTTGGTGTAGTTACTGTCCATAGACAAAATTGGCATATCCTCCAAGAGTTAACTTTTTCTTAAAAACTGCATTTTTAGCGGCTAATCATGTTCCGCGATAAATTATCGGTCACCCAGTTTCCTGCATATCCATAATGCATTTACCAAAATATTTTACGTTTCATAAGCCCTTAGCTTTTTATGAAGCTGTTAGATGTACACCAGGGACCAGGGAAGTGTCTCAAATAGTTTGCCCTTTACCGCAGTTTTGACTGTCAACAGTCAAAGTTTATCACTTGAAAGTTCATCATTTATTCTTTGCCGATGAAGCCATCTTAAATAAAGATAAGACACGACTAAGAACAGCTGAGATGAAGATATTTTGAAAGAAAAGTTCGAAATCCGAAGAATCATTTAAACACTATCAAAGAAAAAATGGAATGTGAGTGGATCAACTAGCAGAGCCGTAAAAAAATTGTTAAGAACGCAATGTCATACAAAATTGTTACACAAACGCGAGATAGGGGAGGCGGATTCCTAGCATATGCCGAAATGTTAGAAAATATGGTTGACCGAACATGAAACAATTCAAAAACCACCAGCTAGTCGACGTTTAAGATCAGCTGAGCGATCCTCACATGCGTACCCAGCAAATTAAACAATCACCCTAGCTCCTAAAAAACTGAAGATGACTTCAGTGCAAAATTAATATAAATTCCAACACCTGTTGGCCAAAAAAAGAATTTCTTGCTATTTTCTTCAATAGCAGAGATTTATGAAAACTATTATAGATATTTTCCCTGACTTCATCGTACGTAATTTGATAAAACTAAAAGTTAACAACTATCCAGGACTTTTACAACCTTACAATCCATTAGCGGCCGTTGGACACATTAATTGCTCCAAGTGCGAAAGACACACCATTACATATTCTCCCGGTCAAAGTGCGGTTACTGTGCTTTAGTCGCTAGTAATTAGCTCCTGTAACGAGAAAAGTTTTATGTCTCCTCTGGGGCTTTAGCGAAACATACTCAAAACTACAAGTAGTCCTATATCCTTCTATATATATATCTTTCAGTCTGCTCTGTCCTGAAGCCCCATCATAGAAAGGTTAACCTGGGGAGCAGAAATCTGGAAAAAAGGTAAAATATCATTTAGCTGTTTTATAGTTTTTTTTTCTGTTCATGTTATCTAAGAGGAGCATCCTTTGAGGTCCATGTTTATGAAGAATAGATGTATATAACCGCGTTGCAGGACAAGGACATGAACACTACAGAACAAAACAAAAAGGATCCTTCCCATTGTATCGAAGAGAATTTATAGAACATTATTGTTTCTTAAATTACATTTTGCAAGGATTAATGTCAGATGTGTTGTGGGATCTGTAATGAACTTTAATGGTGGTTTCGTTGTGATTATGTTGGGTGATGTGAAAAATAATTGCTTTTGGATGTGAACACTCGTCTCAGTACATTATACTGCGGCTGTGATGGAGGAAACCCTTTGGAAGTAGTTTACAATGTGGTATTCCAGAACCACCGAGATAATGATGGATACAGCGGAAATGAACTTACAAACTAATTCAATAGTAGAAATGTTAGTCTATTATTGAGAAATAGATTTTGGTTTTATGTATTTTAACAAGGAGATTCAGTAACAAGCGTTTATTTCCATAGAAGAAGTCGGAGTTGTATTTAAAGGATCTGACGTTTACGTTTAGTCAAGTGCATTCGATGACAGGTATACCTTCTGAGAAAGAGATCGGATAGTCGTCATTTACTCCACTGTAGTGACCCAGTTTTCCATATTTCTTGGAAAGGATTTATGCTGTTATTGAAAAGAGCAATGGGAGTAAATTTATCATAGGAAAAAAATTCCATTGTTTCCACATATGTACCTATAATTCTAATTCAAATTGCTTAGTTACAATATAAGTCCTGGTATTATAAGACCAGCTTAACACAAATAAACGGAAAATGACAATGAAGCTGAATCCTAAAGAAGCAACATAACAAAAGTCTAAAAAGTCTATACGGATTTGATCAATGGAAACAAGGACACTGAGATGACTGTGACGAGGAATGAATGGTGATACTGAAAATGTGATTTTCAATATCGCACAAAGGCGGAACAAACTCTCAAGTCTAATTAATTTATTTTCCCAGTTATAATAATGTACAGTCAACCTATACAAAGGGGTCCATGATCTGACAAAATGTCATTGAAGAATATCCTTCCGTCCTTGCATTGCTTTATCGAGATGGCCCTGTTCCAATTCTGAAGAGATAGCGAGACGGGTGGATTTCACCAGCCTTATTCATTTATTCGAGATCTGATCTGGAATATCTAGATAAATAATCCAATTCACAAAAATATGTGGAGCAAAGTAAATTAGTGAGCATAAGTTTAAAATTCCACTCCGAGGAAAACCGGAAAAAAGTTTTAGTAATCTGGAAAGACCTGAAATGCTAAAATTCGCGGAAGCAGATTCTCATATATGAATCATAGCGTCCCCCTATTATTTTGAAGAGCTGTTTTCCAAGACTGACAAAAGCTTTCCTCAGCTTTTATATCTGTTGTATTCGTCTGGATTCTTTCCGAGTAAATGGAAGATAGCATTTGTCCAACATTTTGGGTGTCATGCTGGACAAAATGGAATCTTCATCACCTTCAAATTATCAATCAATGGCTGAACGAGTTTTGTTGGACGGATTCAAGTCTGGCATTCTGTATGTATTATGTATATAAATAAATGCTGGAGTACCCCAGGGTTCCGTGTTGGCTCGGATATTATCCAATATTGTCAACTGTGTGTATTCGCTGTACAAAAATCTGCCGTGTGAAGCATTTTAACTAACTGGGTACTTTTCGATCACAATAGATAGCAGAGTTTTCTCCCACTTCTTTGAAGAACTGTTCCATTTAAATAAATGTCCAGAATAGGGCTTTGTGGATCAGAAAGTTAAAAGCATATAGGTTAGGTTAATTGAGTGACGGTTGATATTGTATGTATCCTTCAAACTTACATAGATCAATGTAAGAAGATCCAATATGATACCCTGCGGGTGACCTACATACATGTTCAAGGCGTTTTGGAGATTGATATATTTAAGGAGGTGCTGAGAAGGCGGGTTATGTCCTCGTTCACCGTGCACACTATCGTGGACAACTCTATGCACAGGTCGTTTATGATAAGTTTAAATGAGTTTTTGTAAAGTTTTTTTCAAGTGGCGCTGGTAGAATTTGGACGCCTGTGGGGGCCATGTTATTTTGGTGACATCTGTCACATGTCTGTCTATTGTTTATGGCTTATGAATATAACAAAGTTACTAGTTATTATCAAAATGAGTGTTCGTTAGTGCAAACGTTGCGCGTCCAGTTTATGGCAGACGTGAAGGCCCTTCATAGTTTTTTTAACTCTTTGAAACAGCCAACATTCAGAAGCCAAATAAACGTACGTTGGTCCGAGAAAACTATGTGCCCCGCGGTCCGTAAAGTATACAGAAGAATCCAAAGCAGTGGATTCAAGAGTGGAGTACACGAACTCGGACTTTCACAAAGTTGAACTTGCCGATTTTCAATCAGGACTTCACCCATACAAGATCTAACTGACCCAGGACCTGAATATGAATGACTTTAGACAAGACCGTTCGCTGATGGGCGATCATGTAACACAGACAAGACGCGATGAGGTTTTTCTAGTATCATGGCTCTGCGGAAAATTTCGGAACTATTGTTCCTTAAAACTGCTCAGGGGCCTTTGATCTAATGTAGGTCATTTTAGAAAATTATTTTTGCCTTTCAGAAAGAACGAGGCCGACCCTGGCTTAAAACGGTATTTGAAGTTATTAGCAAAGTCCAGCTTATTGTATGTTTTTACGGTAGTAGCTGCTTATTAAGTTGTGGTAGCCTTGTTGCAGGAGCTTTATTTTGGGCGTGGTTTGCCAAAATTAGGGGACCAAATGGTATCTTTGGTTCAGGAGTTATAACTCAACTGTATAATCGATATATTTAACCTTGATACTAAAGTGTGTTTTTTAGAGGTATAAAACTTTAAAATGAAATAAATAAAATAAAGATGACTTTTATTAAATTGACATGAAATTTACCGCCACGGCTGGCTCCAAAATAGTCTAATCTGGAGGTCCAATTTTCAATGACTTTTTCCAACATTTGTGGCCGTATATTAGCAATAATGCGGCGAATGTTGTCCTCCAAGTAGTCAATCGTTTCGGGCTTCTCGGCGTTGACTAGAGACTTCACATATCCTCACAGAAAATAGTCAAGCGGCGTTAAATCGCACGATCTTGGATGCCAATTCAAGGGTCCGTAACGTGAAATTTTTCGGTTACCAAACGTTTCCTTCAATAAATCAATTATGGCACGAGCTGTGTGACATATTGCGCCGTCTTTTTGAAACCACAGCTCCTGCACATCATGGTTGTTCAATTGATGAACGAAAAAGTCAGTAATCATGGCTATACAGCGTTCACCATTGACTGTTACCTTCTGGGCAGCATCGTTTTTAAAGAAGTACGGACCTATTATTCCACCAACCCATAAAGCACAGTCCGTTTTGTGGATATAACGGTGTCTCAACATACACTTTAGGATTATCATCACTCCAAATATCGCAGTTTTGTTTATTGACGTATCCATTCAACCAAAAGTGAGCTTCATCGCTAAACAAAATTCGCTTATGAGTATTGGGATCAACGGCAATCTTGTTTTGGGCCCATTTACCGAATCTACGCCTTTCTAGGTGATCCTGTGGCTTCAATTCTTGCAAGAGTTGGTTTTTGTAAGCAAGAAAACCAAGATATTTCTGCAAAATCTTCCATAAATTGGATGAACACATATCCAATTCCTGTGCGCGATGGCGGATAAACTGGTTCGGGTCTTCTTATACGCTGCGCTCCATAGTTAATCGAATTAATTGCTCTCATGGACGATTATGTTGACCGTAAAACGGACGTAGTGCGCGATTCGTATTTCGAACAGTACTATGATTTTCAAAATAAGTTTGCACAATTTGGAAGCTTTGTTCAGGCGTCTGTTAATGTTGAAAGCTAAACCAAACTAAAAATAAATCACTTGACAGCTGACAAAATGGCCAACAGTTAAAATATACTGTTGGCAACTAAAAATTCTATACCTCTAAAAAAACACCTTTTAGAAGTGCCCATAAGCCTTGCTTGTCAGCAAGGAAATAAAATTATATAAAATTGCTTAAAGAGTGTCATTTGACCATGCCTAATGGACTCTAATTAAAAGTTGGGGTAATCGTGGAATTAAGGCATAATTGGCAGATATCCACGTAAAGCATGCTTAAAAAACTGATAATCGCGACGTCTACTTTAAGGCTTGTAAGGACTCTTTATACTGAACGTTAGTAAAGAGGCCTGAAATATCTAAGAAAGCAGCAAGAGTGTATTTCTACGTCTTCCACGTTCTACAGTCTTTCAAAAACGCTGATACGGCTGGGCCTACCCTACCAACGTACCAAAAATAGGGACAAATCCATTGCTTCCCAGGACCCTGCAACAACTATCCGAACCGAAAAATCTCTTAAATAGGCCTCAAGTTTATTTTCCACTTTTCATTGGGTGCCTGTGTAGGAGCTTTTGATTTTAAATCTTACATTTAAAAAAAAGGTCTTAATGATGAGTGTTGTCGTGGTGTTTCGAACGAATAATGTGTGTGTCTGATTTTATTAATTTTGTGATTGTTTTTTATTTGTATTTAAAGCGCAATACCCTTCTTCTTGGAATATTTTTCAAAAACGTGCCTTTAATCTTTCCATGATTTAGAGAAGATAGATTTTTTTTATTTTCTCAAAATAAAAATACAAAACTTAAATCTAAAGAACATGGTAACCTTGGAAGGTTTTTTTTTAATGTAAGCTACGAAAACGCAATTAAAACTTGTTTGAGAATAGTAGCTTTTGAAAAACTAAAAAGAACGAATGAGGCAAAATTTTGTATCTTCCATAATTTTTAATAATAAACAACATCCCTGTGTTATAGTCCTTGTGAAATTCACCCACAATTCCACACTATTTTTCGTTGCCGCACCGACAGTAACTCCCCTTGAGATAAAAGAAGTGAAAATGATTTTAGCTCCTGCTGTGCAGTTCGTTGCCATGTTGGTGTTGGCCATCCAATTCTTCGAGGATGTATTGTATTATTGTAAAGTAATTCATTTACCCCCCTCGCGCCAATGTGCGAACATTGGAAAAATAGAAAACACATTCCAATTTGGAAAAGAGCGTTTTTCATTTTCATTTTCTTTTTTTCTTTATTATTTTCTTTTTGTTGCTTTTAAGAAGTGTTACCACATGGAAAAAGTCCATCAATTCTTCCCTTGAAATTCGAGTATTTTCACGATTGGTTGTAAAGAAGGATGCCACCCGGCGGTTGGGGAGTGTTTTCCCATTTGATTGAAATCCGTACAAACTGAAAACTGTATAGATTACCGTCCTACTTCTAGTTTGGGGAACTCGTCTCGATCTCGTCCATCGTCGTCGTCAGTCGTCCCGCACAATCAGACCGAAGAATCTTTTCAAAGTATAAAACCGTAGTTCAGGGTCTCTCCCTCAAACTCGTTTGGGGTTTTATAAAAGGAGAAAATCATCATCATTATCATCGTCAGTGAAAAATCACTTGAAAATCCCAAAATCAATGAAGAAGTCAAGTTTTGCCTCCCAACGTAAACCGTAGACGACGACAACGGATGGATGGACGCCCAAGTTCCATGGTCCACGCCAGCGTGTGCCACCACCACCACATGCCACCATCATCATAATCGTCCTGCTCCTGCGACTATAGTGATTCGCTAAATAAGCATTGAAAGGGCTTTGTGAAGAACTGAAGAGCCATCAGTGAGTGATGTTCGGCCAAAGGAGCACATTCATTGCAGAGATTCCTGATTCCATTTCTAGTGAATGGTTTTTCCAATTTTTTTGTTGCTCTTCTTGTTGTGTTTTTTTTTTTTATTATTTGTTGGTTCTGTTTCTTTTAAGTTCTTACCCTCATTTCAGAACTTTATTTTAAGTAATAAGTTTTGTACGCATTTTCGGAAAGGTCAATGGCAACGGAAATGGTTGGCATATGGCATGGGAGGGGGGCTTGGGCGAATAAGGTTAATTTATCATCACTTTGTCTATTGGATCTTTTCCAACGACTTTTGCCGCATTTTGATTAAATTTCATTAAGTTATGGCTTTTGACTTCTAGGTGAATTGAAGGGACACCTTTATATCAACCATTTCACTGATGTATGAAGTGAAAAGCTGGTAAATTGATTATTAAGGGTTAAGATGTGTGTTAAATATAAATACGTAGTAACATAACATTGGTTATAGAGAGTTTTCGAATAAGGACTTGACAACTTTTTTTTAAAATAAAACGCAAATCATTTGAAATATTTCAAAAACTTTATTATCGTCTTGAAGTACAATCAAAACATTTATTGGTTCTGAAAAATCAGTCCACGCAACACTCATGAGAAAATTGGAACATTAAGGGTGGTATTTATGGCTCTGGTCAATAACGATTACAAACTTATTTGTCAACATTTGAGTAAAATATTTTCGAGGTGCGCCGTTCCGTCGCCCTTGTTCCACATGTACGGCTTACGTTTGACTTCTGCGGGGCATACTACCCATTCAGGGTGAAAAACATACGTTCGCTTTCTAGAAAGCCAAAAACTTTCACAAACATTTTCTGAAAGCGAAAATCGTTTCCAGGAAATAATTTGCTTTCTTGAAAACGCTTTCATGAACTAGCCACACAAAGAAATATTTTTTTGTGAAAGCGTTTTCCGGAAAGCAAATCGAAAGTACTTTTCTTAATAGTGTGACGACACCTTTATAGTACCTATAATAGCAAGTAAAAATAAATTGCACAACTGGATCGCACGTACTTGCTCTTATGTGCGGTCACAGCTTGAAATAAAATTTGAAAAATATTAAGGGAACTTCAAAGATTATATTCGATTTTTCTGACTTTTGATTGTTTGAAAAAAGTACGTAAAATAGTTTTCAGCGGAAAAATTTAAACGCCATTTTATTTCTTTAAAAAATGTGAAAAAGTGTGAATTTTTTTTTCAAAATCGTTAAAGGCGTTTTTAAATAAAACGGTTTTTTTTACCAATTCTTAAAAATAAAATAAAATAAATCATTCAAGAATACAAACTTAAACACAAAAATAACGTACATTTAAAAACAAAATTAAAAAAAAATTCATTTACCCGTTTTCAAAAATTGATTTTTCAATAAAATTTTTTTTTTAAATATTAAAAATACAAAAAAAAAAGTTTTACTCAAGCTACCTACATCTTCTTGAATATCAATTTTGATTGTAATCGGATCACCAGTTTTCGAAAAAGTCGAAGAAAAAAAACCGGTCCTATGGGAGGTACCGTTTTTAGCCCACCATATTAATTTTTTTTTCACCAAAATATAATGCATACCTGTACACTGATTTTTTTTTATAAAAATTCTTGGAGCCGTTTTCGAGAAAAATAAGCTTTTACATAACGGTTATATGACAGGTACCGTTAATTTTTGAGCTAAGAAAAAATTGAAAAAAATCGTCTGTAGAATGTCAAAAGAACTACATCCGTACAGATAGACAGACAGACAGACGGACAGGATTTTGCCAGTAGCTCAAATATGTTTCTCTATCATCGTAATATCATGTTTGATTGGTATCGACCAATCAAAAGTCACGAAAATCGAAAAAAAAACTTTGAAGTTCCCATTTTTACTTGCGATTTATAGGGACTATAAGGCAAGTTATGCATTCGTAAAAAAAAATTCTAACAATCAAACATGCCATTACCTCCCATATGACCAGTTTTTTAAAATCAGACTTTCTCGTTAATTAATTGACGGATTTTGATGAAATTTTCAAAATATGTAGAGCTTTATGATTTAAATAATATTGCTTTTTAATATTTTCAAAAACATTTTTTTCTAATTTTTAATAATTTTTTTAAAAAAAATTTAGTTTTTTGAATATTTTGAAAACGGATCTATAGATTTTTTTTTAAATTTTTCTCCTAGTATAAGCTTTAGATTTCTTTGAATTGACATATTAAAAAAAATTTAAAACATGTTTTCGAAAAGTTTTTCAAAAAAAACATTTTTTTGAAAAAACTGGTCGAACGATTTTGAAATGAAAAATTTATAAAATATAAAACAGCAAAAGACATAAGATGGCTTACAACATTTTTTCCAAAAAACGTTATGAATAGTGTTTTTTTGATTTCATAAAAATTTTTCCCCCAAATTTTATTTCATATTGCTCGGCTAAGCCCTAGCCATTAGTCAAATAAAAGAAGGTGACAACCTACATACATACCTACGTATTTTAAAGCATTTCATCATCATAAAAGCACACAGAATAAATAATGAGCCTATGATAAACACACAAAAACAACTAACAAATAAAAAGAATTATTCGATTAGTACTGAATGCAAAAATTTCAATCGAGAAAACAAAAGTTTACACCTTCCTATAAATAAACAAAACCACTGTGTTAACTTTTAATATTGTCTCTTTACAAACTCGCTTAACAGTAGTTGGAACGTGTATCTTATATTTAATACCTACCTTCCTTCCAACCTTATTATAGGTAAATAATATCCTTAATAAATTCCATTAATACCTATCCACATCATACGTTTATCGATCCATCAAATAAAATTAAGCTATTTTAATTAATTTGATTTCAAAAAGTAAATTATTGTCCTACTGCTGATTCCCACGAATCTTTATGCCAGTTGTTCAAATTTTTCCATACCAAAATGAAAATTAAACTGAAAAAAGTCCTTTATATCTTTCTATTAGCAAATTATATTATAAACAGTAAACAACAAGTGGAAAGATAATACACTAAAAAACTGTAAAAGCTAACAATCCTATATATTTATGTGTTTATCCCTTTATCGTGACGCATGTTCGTTCGAGCTTTAAACCACAACGATTCTAAAGAAGTTGCACGTCAAAAAAACATTAAAATTAAATCTTTGTCAAAAAGACGCCTGTACCTAAAATGGATTAGCACACGGGAGCAAGTACGTGCGACCCAGTCGTGCCTATTATTTCAAATTTTATTCGACAATGTGACCGCACATAAGAGCAAGCAAGTGCGATCCAATCTTGGAATTAATTTTTTTTTCGCCTTTCTGTTTTTCCCAATATATGTATAAGAAAAATATGAACTTAACTCTTAAACATCCTTATTTGTCTTCTTTTCTTCTTCTTCTTTATTTAAAATTTAAAAAAAATGGGCATGACTGGGTCGCACGTAATTGCTGAAAATGAAAAGTTTATTTCGAAAATTGTAGGGCCGGTTTTGATAAAACCCTGTTTTTTAGTTTTTTGAAATTTTTTTTTTTTTGGAAATTTTGGTATGTAGTTTTTTAGAGTTTATTAATATACATGTGATAATAAAATTTAAAATATTTTTTTTTGATTCGTTTTAAAAATTTTGATTTTTCAAAAAAAAAATTAATTTTAATTAGTAAAAAAAAGTTATTCAAAATTTTGATATGCAGAATTAATTTGGCTACTTAGATATTCTCAAATATAAAATTTGAAAGAAATCCAAAGATCCGTTACCGATAAAGCCCAAAATTAAAAAAAAAAAACATTATATGAAAGGAACCGTTAACAGACTTTTCCCGCAGATTTGGTTTCTAATCAGGTGATAGCAAATCTCAACAAAAAATAATCTCAAGAATTTTCATCAAAATAGTTGTAGCCGTTTTCGAGAAAATAAGCTTTTTGTAACGGTCATATGGCAAGTACTGTTATTTTTAAGACCTAAAAATAAAATTTCAATTTCCTCTCTAAAAGAATCACACACACCAAATTTGAAGATAATCGCTTAAGCCGTTTATGCTGCAGCTCGTTATACATACTGACAGGCAGACAGACATTTTTTTGTCGATCACTTTCTTAGACTTCTATGATCGTAATGTCATGTTTCATTGTTATCTCAATTTTTTTTATATTTCATTCATTTCATTTCATACATACGTATCGTTCAAAATTGTGGACTTTTGGATAACACATTCATGTGGTGCGGGTGAAGAAATTAGTCCATTAAAATAATAAAGTCAACTGGATGGCCATTTATTACAATTCTTATATATAAAGATGTCATTGTTTTAGAGAAACACTGATTAATTAATTATTATTAATTAATGTCAATGAAATAACGTAAAACATGAAATAGTATGTTAAAATATTTATGAAGGTACCTATTTAATTTATGAAGTTATTGTTAATGTCTGTAATTGATTGGAATGGGTACTCCACTATAAATTATGTTTGTTTGCAATAATTCAATCTTTTTCAGAATAATTAATCTAAGAAAAAATATTTATGCCAATTTTAATTTTTGACAAACATCATACTCATTCAACTTAATTATTTTGAAACCCCTTAACGAACTTGGCTTAATTAATGTCTTTAGATTTTTCTTTTAACAACTCCAACCAACTAATTTGCAGCAAAATGAAAACAATATTTAGTTTTTTTTTTAAAAGATAAAAAAGTAAAGTAAAAGTAAAAAAGTGAAATAAAATGAATAAATGAAATAACTGAACTTCCACTCTCTAGTTGAAATGTATTATTTGTGTCAAAAAGTTTTACCGGATAAAATCATATTTCGGTAGAAATTAAATGTTTTCCTGTATCAACTTTTTTTTAGAAAACCTTAAATGAAAGTTTGTTCAATTTCAGCTCACTTATAACCGACCAAATTCAGGACTCCTTGAAATCGTTATTTATTCAGCTAGCGATGATTAATTAGTTAAAAAAGAATTATACCTTTTGACAGAAATTGTGTTTCCTGCCTGCCTTATTAGACTGAATTATGTTTTTTTAAGTTTAATACAAATGTTTATTAAGTTAAATAAAAACTGAAAAAAATTAGATTGAATAATTAAGGAGAAAAATCTTGACAAAATTCGTTAATTTTCAGTTTTCAATATGGACTACCAAAGACAATGCTTTGCAAAAAAGTATAATATTTATTTTTTCCTAAAAAAATAAAAAAAAACATTATTTCATTTCAAAACCAGGCTTTCAGTAATAAGAGGATTACGGTTTATAAATAGAGCTTTTCATTGAACATTAAAGTTCGTCCATTCATTATGAGCTGTGTGTGATGAATTAGATTTTTTGACAGAACGCATTTTCATTATGCAACTCCGTTAAAGCAAGCTTTATCTACTCTGTCCTCATCCTGATTCCACAAAAGGACGAAAGAAGACAAAAAAAGAAACGAATAATGGAGATAATTTGCCGTTGGAGTTCTTTATTAAATTCGCTGTAATCCTTTAATGCCAAACGTCCTTCCAAACTTGGAGTGGCATTGGACGTTCACTGAGAGTCCTGATCCAGAGACTCCCTCTCCCTACTACTAGGCCGCAGCCAAATGTAAACATTTATAAAGAGCTCCAAGTGTATAAGCTATGAAGTTTTATTTTTGTAAGCGTGACCAAACGGAAAGCATGGAGCGTGAGCGTGTGTCGACTGTCGACGAGTATGAAAAACATACTAGGGCTGTTATCTTTGCACCATCTGGCCCATCCAGAGGGCCATGGTCGATTCAATGCGATCCAGGGAAGCAAAATGAGTCGAGGACAATTGAATCCTTTTTGCATTTATATACCCAACTTTCCCTTGGTGAAGTTTTTTGTTTGTGTTTTTTTTTTTGAGTCCTTCATCGTCGTCATTGGCGTTTGTTTCGTCCTTGAGTGCGATTATGTGCAGAGAGGTTTACAAAAGCCTTTCAAAAGGATCTCCTTTTTTGAAGTTCTCGCCTCTTGTGTTGTGTTGCTCTTCCATCCAACTATGGATATACCACATGGTATGACCTTTGATTCTTTTGTAAAGTATTTCGGTGAAATACAAAATACATTTTAAGTTGGTCCAAGTTGAACGGAGCAACCCATCAGCATTATATTACAACATATCCTTTGAGCTATGAAAAGATTTGCCATTGAATGTAGTGCTTCGGCCATTAGCTATTGGGCTAAGGCGCACCCTACAAACAGTCCCAGATCCGGGATAACACATTGGTGATGAGGACGTGTGTCGGTTGTGATGTAATTTTTCAAATTTTATTCATCCCTTTGCCAAAAAGGACCTTATTAGCATGTATGTGTTTGTGCTTGTGCCTTGTGATTAAAATTTAGGGGGAATGATGGGTCACTATGCTCTTAATTTAATTTATTTCAAATTTGTATCCATACGGGACAAAATTATCCTTTTTGGGGGTTATAAATGTTCTGTCATCCCTCTCTGATGTTTTTTTTTATATTCAAAAGTTAAGCTCATAAAGTTTTCAAGTGGGGATGGAAAAAATAATTTGTTTAAAGCTTTTGAATGAAAGACCGAGTCGTCTAAATTCTTTATGATAAATTGATTGAATTTTATGTTGAATGAGGGGATTTTATCTTTGTTAGAAATAAGGATTTGCAAGTTAATATATGAATATTTATTTTTCTGAAATTAGATCCTGACGTGCTGGGCAAGCAAATTAGGTAAATTAAACGTTATTATTTCCAGAATGGTTTTGAAATCTATGCAAAAAGAAGGGATTAGTCTCCTACAAAGGAGATTGTATCCGTATCCAAAATCCACCCTAATCTCTTCATTGCCTTGAACGGGCATCCGGAAGCTTCATTTGATAATTTTTCTGTATAAAAGGGCCCGTTTATCTTCAATTTTACCAGATAGGTAGCACTCGGCAGGAGATATTGGAAAATTAACAAATTTTTAGTACAATTTGTATATCAACAATATTATTATTATATATATATTAATTAATTTTACTGTTTGGGCATTAGAAATATAGGGAGGGGAAAGATAGGAGGTGTCGATTAACATTGGTTTGTAGATCAAAATGGCAAGAAATATACTGATTCCTTTTTCAGCCGAACAACACGAATTTGGAATAGTTTACCCGATGAGAGGTAAACTAATCCAAATTCGTGTTGTTCGGCTGAAAAAGAAGAGAGAGAAGAGACGAGTATTACGGGAGAAACTTTTAAGGGGTGGAATGCAGCTAGCTACTTCGAGTGAATATTTTTTATAAAAGAAACGATAAAATAAGGAAAGACATGAATATTACATCGGTGTTCAAGAGGGGCAATTGTTTCAGCTGTAGTTCTATTTCCTATCAATTTTAACGCTCGATTTTGTATTTTATCTAGCAGGTGAAGCGATGTTTGCGAAGCACCTGCCCAGAGTTGGGAGTTATACTCGAGTTTAGGGCGCATAAACGCTTTATAAATTGTAGCCAGACCAGAAGGGGAAAAATACTTCTTACACCGAGAGCTTTTCGGTTTCTTTGATGCAAGTGCCATTCATGGACAATGGCATTGGGGGTATGTTTAGCTTTAACGACAGAAGACAGCATTGAGTTTTCGAAGCATTAAACTCCACACGATTCCTATTACCCCATTTGACAATGCTGTATAAATCGGAGTTTAATGAGCTTGATATATGGTACCGTTGCAATTGTAGGTCCGAAGGTGAAGGACGTGAATTATCGAACGAATTTGAAAAGCTGAGGGTAGTGTCGTCAGCAAAACAGTTAAGTGGATTAGAAGTAACAGACAGAAGATCATTTATAAAAATGAGGAAAAGAGTCGGAGACAGAACAGAGCCCTGGGGCAAACCAGCATTTATTTTGTGGGAATCAAGACTTGAATCCGTCCAATACAACTTATATTGAACGGTCCAGAAGATAGCTTCTAATCCAACGAACAAGAGTATCATCGATCCCAAAAGCACGCATTTTCATGCCAAAATCTCTCAAACGCCTTGGAGATATCAAAGCAATAATAATCTTACTTTTACCAAAGCAATGTAAAGATTTATTCCACTGTTCGGTGAGATATGCAATCAGATCACCAGTGGAACGGTTGCTGCGGAAGCCATACTGACGGTCATGGAGAAACTTTCGATCTTCGAGATATTTCTTAAGCTGATGGCTAATCAGCGTTTCCATGACTTAAGAAAAAAGGGATGTTAGTGCTATGGACCGGTTAGGAAGAGGGTTTTCAATCTTTTACGAAAGATTCCAAAAGAATAGGAGCGATGGACAAACTTACGCAGTGGTTGCTTGCCAGTGTGGAAGAACCCCTCTTCGGAAGAATGGTGGGTATAACATCCGGGCCAGCGGATGTTTATATCGAGATCTTTGAGAACTCTTGCTACTGTGCGAGTGCGAAAAAAATCTTACATTCTCAAGTACAGGAGGGGAAACGTTACTGTGGGGCTACGTAGAGCTATTAGCCAAATACGTATAATAAGTTTGCCTTCTCTGAAGAGTAAACAATTGGTTTGTCATTGTCGATGAGATGAGCTTTGGAACTGAAGATGTTGAGGAGTTTTTAATAGATTTTTTTTTACAAACGACCAAAAATGTGTACTGCCTTTTAAATATTGCAGAATTTTGCGCCCTTATTTTTGGCAATGCAAACATTTTTTTCCATCAATAACGGAGTTGCATGAGTTTCTTTCTTGTTTGTGCTTTTTCCGATTTTCCGATTTTACTTAAAGTTTCTGCTGTACAAATATTCACCAAACAAGTATCGGATATGGGCGCTGGAAAGCTTCCGTTTGATCCCTCTATACGTGAAATATGTTTTCCGTCAAACTTTTCCCAAATGCAGTCATCGATTCAAAATATTGTGCAGAAATCTTTTTCCCCTTGAGAACAAGCAAATTTGGCTCTGCAAGATTATGATGTCAACAAAATAAACCATGGAATTCAATTGAAACTAACTGGTGAAGTAAGTTGGGACCGCTTATGCTTCGCAACTTACATCCACCGAAACTGTGCAATGGAACTAAATTTGTTGTTTAAAAATTGTCGCCGAATTTAATCGATGCCAAAATCATCATACCACGGTTTTTAATGATTTCAACAGATTTGCTCCTCGATTTCCGGCGATTACAGTCCGCTAGAAGTATATATAAACTTATTGGTAAAAAATTGGATTCGTAAACGATTTTCTAGTCTTCCAAGTACCAAGATGAAAAAAACATTTCATCTTCAACCGTGCAACACGAAGAGAGTACACTTCGCATCTTCCAAACTCATTTCATAAATGCGATAGTCGCATTCAGCAATCCAATAAGAAGGAGACTCTGGATCCCAGAACTCTTGATAGGGAAAGAAGAGTTTATGGTTAAACTGTTGCTGGAACTACAACTTCACGAAACCATAACTTGTCCAGTTACTCGTAAAGCTTGTAAACCTTTGCCAAGAGTTATATAAACAACACAAATATACAAACATACTTATGATGGTTCATACCGAGAAAAGCTGGCAGACAATCCCAAAAAGGATTCAGACTATTCCTCGCACAACTACAATCTGCCACTCCATAACTGGTTCAGTGAACGACCCCAAGATAAATTCATATCCACTTTCGGTTATGATACTTTATTGCCGTAATGAAAATCATCTTCAAAAAGTTCTTCTCATCTCCTTGAAGGATTTCCTCTCTGTTTGCAGTAATTCCGACACAGCTTGGCTCTCGAAATGAACGAGAGGTGGCTTCTTGTGGAGGTGGTGGGTGGGCCTTGATGGCTTGGTCTTTGTTGAAGGTAATGGCATCTATGTGGAAAGAATGATGTTGCAACAAACACAGTTGGAGGTGCGTACTTATACATACGGTTATGAGAAGCAAAAAAAAAAACAAGTCCTTGACAGGTGGGGGTTGTTAACGCCTTATGGTTATGCTAAGGTACGATTCGAAGAGTCCTTTACACATCCACATCCACATCCTCAACCTGGAACACAAAATATTATTATGTGAAGGTATGTTTCTCAATTTTATTATTTTCGCTCAAGTTATGATTACGTTTTGGTGTTGCGAGTGGAATATTGTAAGTTTGACAAGATTTATGTTGTTCGGCATTTCTGCGTTGCGAGTTCATAATAGGAGTAATAATATTAATAATGGAGACCATTCCTTTCGGTCTCTGCATCTGATGGATGTAAATTTGTTACAAAGTGTCTTTAAGGAGTTGCCCGTTATTTCTATAGAAAGGTGGCTTTGAATGTTTTGACACAGCATTTTCATTTTTTTTTTTTGATTCTTCGTTTTTGAGAAAGAAAATTTTTAGACCACATGGTGTGTTAAAAATGGTGTGAAATGGAAAGTTTTTTTTTTTTTGAAACATCACATGGCCTAGTTTTGGAGAACTTTGAGTTTCGAGATGAGCTTGGTGACAATAATTTATGGAACTCCTTTGGCAAGGAATTGTGCTTCAAAAAAGAAAATGAATGTTTCATTGGAAGGAAATGAAAAAAGAATACGCCAAGCGTGTGTGCGGAAATATGAAAAAGATAAATCTTTGATATTGTTGTGTTTTCGACTCAGATTATGGTTGGGGAACGGTGATTTATTCCTAAGCGGGAGTTATAGGTTAAAAGCTTTAAATATTAAGTGGAATTTAAGAAGTAACGACTGTGTCGGTGTTGAGAAAGTAAGTGCGTACTTATAATGGCAAAAATATACGTTTTCATATATCTCATAAATTATATTGCACGCATTGACATCAAATTTATTAATATAAAAACTCTTTTAAAAAATAATACAATTGTGTATTTTAATGTTAGAGAAAGTTTGAATCCTACATCAGAACATTTGGAATTTTCTATTCTTTAGGTTAAAACTGGTAAATAAGATTTCGTAAAAACTGCAGTTATCTCTAAATCAATTTAAATTTTCATTAATTTTTGCTAAACTTAACAATATAATTTAAAACCGTTTTTGAAGACATAGACAGTTGATATCATAATTAACAGAACAACATTTCAAATGAAATAAGAGAGTAATATTTCAAGCTCAAATCATAGGAATCGCTTTCGAAAAAAACTCATTAAAATCTAACCTTTTGACCATAAAGTTTATGTGCACTATTTTGCAGAAGAAAGGCAGGCGCAAAACCAACTGGATCAATCAAATCAACGCCAGCGGTATTTAGTTATGCTCAGACATGGAACAATCCAAGACCCTAAGGTCTACCGACGTTTTTTGAGATCAACCCAATGGACTCCACAGTTCAAGCCCTAGGGCTAAGCACAAAAATGAGAGGGTTGCGATTCCAGTGGAGATCATAACAATAGTCGGTTAACGAAAAAGGAAAAGAAATAGGAATCTTGTGCACAATTTCGAGTGAAAAATTTAAAACTCGTTTCAAATAATATTATGTTGAAGTTGTAAAAAAAATATAAAAGAGTTTTCCAATTGAGGTTGGCAAACACTGAACTTTAATTATAAATTTATTCTTACACTAATTAGCAAACTGTCAATATGAAAAAAATTAATAAAAACAAATTTTCATTAAAACGAAGTTAGAAACAACGAACAAAGAACGTTTACAAATAATTAACAAATACTCCAAATTACAAAGGTGACGTTTTCAAATTAGAATAGTCAAAAAGAACCGTGTTTAACCTTGGAAAGTTCGTATATTGAACAGGCCGCGTAAAGCTGAAGGGCAAACAGAGACAATCGGCGCTTTCGCGAGACCGCAAGATTTGAGCCTTATTCATACCGACACACTATCCACTAAGCCCCGGGGCACTAAGTTATGCTATGCTCTCGAGCTGATTAAAATAAATTGCACGACTGAATCGCACGTACTTGCTCATATGTGCGGTCACATCGTCCAATAAAATTTTAAAAAATGCACGACTGGGTCGCACGAACTTGTTCTTATGCTAGATAACTGTTTAGTGGCTGCAGATATATGTATGTTTAAAATAAACAAAAAATCGAAAATTTGAAAACTAAATATCTATCGAGGAAAAAAAATATTGAAAATCGTTCGACCAGTTCTTTTAAAAAGTTGTTTTCTTTGAAAAACTCTTCGAAAAAATATTTTTATTTTTTCTAGTGTGTCGTTGTAAGGAAATTGTTTCCCTTTGTCCTCGCACTGAAATCGTTATTACGGGCGATTTCAATGTACAAAATTCCAATTGGCTCCGCTATTCTGGTCAGACAACACCCGAAGGAAGGTATGTCGAGCTCTTTGCCGGGTTACATCACCTTACCCAACTGATCGATGTGCCAACGCGTATACCGGATGTTGCTTGGCAAGCCGCCCATACTCTTGACTTGTTTCTTACTTCTCACCCTGATAAATATACCATTAGTGTAACTTCTCCATCTGGCACTTCAGACCATTGTGTCATTTCAGCTAATTTCTCATCCTCAACCCATCCAGTTAAAGAAAAACTTCCCACCAGGACCGTTTGCAATACGAGAAAGCCAACTGGGACGGCCTGAATATTTTTTTCCGAAACTTTAACTGGTCACTTGCTTCCTCGATAGTGACATTGATGCCAGTGCTGAAATGATCACAAATGTGATTCTTCTAGGGATGCGTGCTTTTTTTCCTAACAGAGTAAAAAGCATCCAACCGAAAGAAAAGTCTTGGTTTAATTCTGAGTGTAAAGAAGCTATCAGGCTCAAAGAAGTAAGTTTCCGTTCTTACAAAGCCAACCCTACAGAGGAAAATCGGAAAAAGCACAAACAAGCAAGAAACTCATGCAACTCTGTTATTGAAAGAACCAAATTTTTGCATGACCAAAAATTACGGCAAAAAATTCTGCAGTGTCCCAAAGGCAGTAAAAATTTTTGGTCATTTGTAAAAAATATAAAAAACTCCTCGACATCTTCGGTTCCAACGCTCATCGACAATAACAAACCAATTGTTTACTCTTCAGAGAAGGCAAACTTGCTCGCCGCCCATTTCGCTGCCAGCTGCACGCTGCCGCATAGCAACGTTGCCCCTCCTGTACTTGAGAATGTAAATTTTTCCATGGGACAGATTTTTTTCCGCACTCGTACAGTAGCAAGAGTTCTCAAAGATCTCGATATACACAAATCCGCTGGCCCGGATGGTATACCCCCGATTATTCTGAAGAGGTGTTCTTCCACACTGGCAAAGCCACTGCGTAAGCTTTTCCATCGCTCCTACTCTTCTGGAATCTTTCCTAGAAGATGGAAAACAGCATTTGTCCAGCCTGTCCCTAAGAAAGGTGACCCATCCTCCCCCTCCTCCTACCGACCCATAGCACTGACATCCCTTCTTTCTAAGGTCATGGAAACACTGATTAACCGTCAGCTTAAGGAATATCTCGAAGATCGTAAGCTTCTCCATGACCGTCAGTATGGCTTCCGCAGCAACCGTTCCACTGGTGATGTGATGGCATATCTCACCGAACAGTGGAACAAATCTTTACATCGCTTTGGTGAAAGTAAGATTATTGCTCTTGATATCTCCAAGGCATTTGATAGAGTTTGGCATGAAGCTCTCTTATCGAAAATGCGCCCTGGGATCGATAATACTCTTGTTCGTTGGATTAGAAGCTATCTTCTGGAACGTTCAATACAACTTGTGTGTATGTCAAGCTCATTAAACTCCGATTTATACAGCATTGTCAAATGGGGTAAGTGGAGTTTAATGCTTCGAAAACTCAATGCTGTCTTCTGTCGTTAAAGCTAAACATTCCCCCAATGCCATTGTTCATGAATGGCACTTACATCGAAGAAACCGAAAAGCTCTCAGTACTCGGTATGTGTGTCAACGACGACCTCCGTTGGAACGACCATATATTTGAGATCGCTAAGAATGCTGCAAAGTGCTTAGGTTTTCTGTATCGGTGTAAGAAGTATTTTTCCCCATCTGATCTGGCTACAATTTATAAAGCGTTTATACGCCCTAAGCTCGAGTATAACTCCCACCTCTGGGCAGGTGCTTCACAATCATCGCTTCACCTGCTTGATAGAATACAAAATCGAGCGTTAAGATTGATAGGAAATAGAACTGCCGCTGAAACAATTGCCCCTCTCGAACACCGACGCAATGTTTCATGTCTTTCCTTATTTTATCGGTTCTTTTATAAAAAATGTTCACTCGAGGTAGCCAGCTGCATTCCTCCCCTTAAAAGTTTCGCCCGTAATACTCGTCTTGCTAGGAATGCCCATCAGTTCACCCTTGAGCCCGATTTTGGACGTACCGTGAAATATAGGGATTCTTTTTTTAGCCGTACAACACGACTTTGGAATGGTTTACCCGGCGAGATTTTCCCTTGCCATTTCAATTTGCAAACATTAAAAACCAATGTTAATCGACACCTCATATCTCTCCTCTCCCTATCATCCTAATGCCCGCGCAGTGTGTTACATTAAAAGGGAAACAAATAGTCCCTTGTGCGCGCGTTAATTATAAAAAAAAAATGTAGATTTCATTCTTTCAAAATATTTCAAAAACCAATTTTTTTGGAAAATTTTAAAATTTTAATTAAATTATAAATGACTTCCTGTGTGCAAAATTTTATTGAAATCGGGATAATGGTTTACAATAAAACCGCATTTAAAAAAACCGGTTCTATGAGAGATACCGTTATAGAACAAATTTCGAAGAATTCATTCTAATTGAAAGATGTATTGTAAAAAATAGCACCCTGAAAGTTTTATCAAAATCGTTAGAGCCATTTTCAAAAAAATCTTACTTTTTGTTAAAAAATTGCAGGTACTGTTATTTTTCCTAATAACTTTGGCCACTATTAAGTTATAAACGGGAGGCTTTTTGTTGTTTTGCTTTATTATAGCGTCGGAAAGTTCTGAAAATGTGACATTTCGAACTCGAAAGTTTTCAAAAGTCCAATGAGTATCCTCGGATTCATTTAACAACTCCAACAAGGGTTTTGAAAGGTGAAAAGTGTTCGAGATATTCAGCGAACAGATCTGTCTTTGCTTTGTCTGTTTTAACCCATTCTCCGTTTGTTTCGTTTTGTTCGAACTGGTGCTGATTGTTACTTGGGTTATATAACCCCTTTAATAGCCTTCCTAAGAGAGTAATTCGTACTTTTTACTGCGGATAGACCTTCGAGATGAGTACAGAAACCTTTTTTGAATCTCAGATTGCATTTTTGAGTTTACCAGAGAGGTGATTCAAAATATTTTTTTTTTTGTGTTGAGGGGCGCAAGATTGCTACCATTTCTGGCGTGTTTTCCTTTATTTTTCAATGGGAACTTTTGCTCTCTAAGGAATTGAATTTATGCTGTTATGCTGGACGGTCCGCTCATCACCGCTCATGATCTTCCTAGACGCATAAATAGGTCGATGATTAACTACATTAAATTAAACTCATTGCACAAATCAAAAAGTCGAGAGTCATTAGTTTAAGCAAAATATTGAGTAATTACAATCAAAATTGCTATTCAGCAAGTTATATGTATGTAGCCAAATAAATTTCACTTTAAAATGTTTTCGAAAAAGGGCTTTCTTGAATTTTTGTAATTTTTACTTGCGCTTGTATGTACTATTAGCTAATACCCGCGACTTTGCTTGCGTTAGGCTCATCAGAAATAAAAATTGTATTTTAATTTTTTAGACGTACGTGACATACATAATTATTTTTCAATTAATCTTCAATTTTAAGATAGAGTCTTCACTTGAGAAATAAAATAATAATAAAAGATGATAGTGACGTTACGAAATTTTTGTATGCATCATACTAGCATTCCTGGTATTTCTGTGTATCATTGTATTTCTCTATAAAATACAGCTCTTGGAGACCTGATGTTAACGCAGCTTAAAATAAAAAGTTTCAATACCTACGCCATCTACTTAAGAGTAGAAGTACGTAACAACCCAATATATGGTGTAATTGTAAAAAAAAGAGTTGGTTGTCTGGAAAGTTGCTTTACGGACTGTAATACATTTTACCTGATAAACCCTCTCGTTAAATCCACACCCCATTATTACATCTACTTTCTACTTTAACAAAACTCCGCCTATTTTGTATTTCTTTTTCTCTTCTTGTTCGTTTTGAATTTAAGTGGACTTATTTTGGGAATTTGCGCCTGTTCACAAACCCTCTCGTTAAATCCACACCCCATTATTACATCTACTTTCTACTTAAACAGAGCCCCGGCTATTTGGATTTCTTTTTCTCTTCTTGTTCTTTTTGAATTTGAGTGGAACTATTTTGGGAATTTGCGCCTGTTCTTTTTCATGTTCGCCTGGTGCTTGCGATCGATTTTTGTTGAAAGAACCACAGTTTCGCGGTTAGCATGACTCATGAGTCTTATCAGCATGAGTCATGTTATTTCGTACTTGTAGTTTGTCATCGTTTTATGAGACGTTATGACGTTAAAAAAATCGATGTGCCGTTCTCGCGTGATACACGCGCACAGCTGAAATTACTTCAATGTTATTATAAGTATATATATAGTAAATAGTGATGATATGATAATGACAATGCAAAGTTATGCATTCGTTCAGATTAAAAATTTTGAGATAACAATCAAACATGACATTACGATGATAGAGAAACACTTTTGAAATAATCGCAAAATTCTGTCTGTCTCTCTGTTTGTACGGATGTGTTCGGGACTACAGCTACAGCCTAAAGGGTTGGGGGCCAATCGTCTTCAAGTTTAAAACTTAAGGTTATTTTGAAATTCTACAGAGGATTTATTTTGTATTTTGTTTTTAACTGAAATATAAACAGGTGCCTGCCATATAACCGTTACGTAAGAGCTTATTTTTCTTGGAAACCGCTCCAAGAATTTTTTTGAAAATAAATCAGTGAGGTTTGGGTCATATAGGGTGGGCCAAAAGAAATCACCCTATTGGAAGATGCTCTCATGTTTGCAAATGGCCGCCAATGTCAAATCTGTTTTGACATTTGTGTACTAGACAGATGCAGAATATAAGTGAACAAGCCATGGAGCGATACATGAACCGACATAAACTGATGTTCTGAAGGCGGCGTTCCCCGGGTCGCTTCACATCTCGTTTTGGCGATTTGCACTGTCCCGCAAGATCGCCCGATTTAACCGTTTAAGACTTTTTTGTGATGTTCTTTGAAGTCTCGTGTTTACGTGAACAAGCCCGAGACTCTGGAAGCCCTCAACGACAACATTCAACACGAGTGCGAGAATCTGTCGCCCGAAGTTCTCGCTGAAGTGAAGAAAAATGCCATAAAAAGAGGCCGTATTGCAATCAATTGTAACGGCGGCCATTTGCCCGATATCATCTTCTCGACTTGACCAATACAATTCTTAAAGTTTAAATAAACATAATCAAAAACCAGAATTGAAGTTTTTCATTTAGAAAAAAAAGAAACCCAAACAACATCAGATTGATGACTTCTTTTGGCCCACTCTGTATTTTGGCGAAAAAAATTGAAACGGTGGTTAAAACACGGTACCTCGCATAGGACCGGTTTTTTCTCTTCGACTTTCTCGGTAATCCGATTACAATCAAAATTGATATTTAAGAAGACGTAGGCAGGGTAACTAATTTCACTTTAAAATATTTTCGAAACATTTTTTTTTTTTTTTGTTATATGTTGGTTATTTTTGTGCTAAGTTTGCATTCTTGAATAATTTTTTTAAATAAACAAAAAAATAAAAACCGCTCCTACAATTTTGAACAAAAAAATCACATACTTTAAAATTTCTTAAAGAAATAAAATGGCGTTTAAATTATTTCGCTTAATACAATCTTATGCACTTTTATCGAACAATCAAAAGTCACATAAATGTTCCTTTAATATTTTTTCAATTTTATTTGACGATACATATGAGCAAGTACGTGCGTTCCAGCCGTGCAATTTATTTATATTTTTTTATTAAAAAAAAAATATTAAAAAAAAAAGTTTTTTTTTTAAATGAGACTATTACACATTTTTGAAAGAAATAAAATGGGGTTTAAATTTTTCCGCTGAAAAATATTGCATGCATCTACTTTTTTCGATAATCATATTATCCATATCCTTGTATATTCTGTACATGTACTGTTTGCCCCTGACATCCGTAAATATGTTAAGCATTTGGTGGCCCTCATAGCGTATCCTTTTAGTTTTAAAGGGCACTTTAAACCAAAAAGCGCAGAATACGTTGACTTGAAAATTGAAGCTGAGTTATTAGAGCTCCAACAAATCGTCAATGTGTCTAGATGGTAATGAAAGCCGCCGTGACGTATATTCGTTTCATAATTGGAAAGCCCAAGGGCAGTTGCATACCTGCTAGTAGACGACTGTCATATTAAAGCTTCCGCTGTTTTAATACTGCCAGATGCTGCAAGAAGAGAAGCCTTTTTGTATAGTACAAAGCCAATATCCTGGCATCCTTAATCTGTGAAAGGTTAAAATTAACATATTAAGGAAACATTTACAGATGTATACAAAATTAATAATAGCCTTAAGGACAAAGTATGTTCTTTTGTTTCCTATGATAATGGAACCGATGGATAGAATAAAAACTCCATTTTTTCGAAAACTTTGATTACCTTTAAAATAATTAAACAAGTCAATTTCTCTTTCTCAATCTATATTCAAATGCAAATTAAAATCATCCATTCAAGTCAAACAATAATCTTGTAACCGTTGCGAATGCAAAAGATCTCCTCTGCCCCAAGAAAGAACTATAAATACACAATAAACACCCAAAACCCAGCATCCGGCAACAACAATCGAGCATCGCATCCGAAGGCAATGTCTCTATTGTCAAATCTGGAGAATTCCAACTTCAATCATTTATCAACTGAGACAGCGTCATTTTCGGAAACTATAGAATTCGATATTCGTTATGCTTCTTCCCTGATTCAAACCAAAAGGACCAATCCAATCCAGCCCGGCGCCTTTTGTTCTGTCTGCGAACTGGTATCTCTATTCAAGCATCCAGATTCCAGAAACACATCCTTGAACTGGAGCCCTAGTCTCCCTGCAGCAATGAGACTAAACCATCGTCTAAAAATTGATTAATAATTGCGTCTGCGTTGGTCTGGGGTCTGAATTATTTTGCGATGATAAATCACAAGCAAAGATTACGGAAATTAAAATCGACCAACTGCCAAGGCGTGCAATTGTCGAGAGGGGGACGCAGATTCGGGAATATCATCATCGATCCTGGCCCCCGAAATGATTTACACTCCATTTAAAGGCGAACAAAAATACACACAAAATTAATGGGTAATAATTAAAATGATAACCAAGCCACGGTCTGTCACCGTCTTCACCACCACCACACCGTTATGGTAAAATGGGTAAAAAGAAAAGATGTCCTTTATGTGAAACAAAACGTTAGCGATGAATAGATGGAAGGATGGAGGAAGATGATTGTTATAGCCAAAAGTTGAACAGATCATTAAAAATCCAATTACCGCTAATAACCGGGGTAATCAGCCAGAGCACACAAGGACGAAAAGGACACGTAACGTATAACGAGTACACCGAAAAGGCGATTAACTTCTTGACGTCTTCATTGCAGCCATCTCGAATGTATCATCGTTATTGCCATCATCCCAAGCATAGAATCAAGAGCCAGCCGGAGGAGAAGACTTATATTTCTTACCTTTAACTTATAGGCGAATGCAGACGGACGGCGTCTTTTCCCCCTTTTTTGGGATTTTTTTTTTTTTGTGTAATCCGCTTATAGTTAATCATGTCATCTTATTAGTCCAGAGTCACCCCTGATTCTATGGATTCTTTTAATTACATTCAGTCCATCATATACAGAGTTTTTGTATACTGGGTGGAAGAAGGACATGCAAACAGGAACCCTCTTCTTTTGGAATCATTGTACACTTGTTGTAATAACTTGTTCATGCTCGGAATTAATTTTTGGCAACCAGTTTCGGTGTTTCCAGGCAATAAAGGATGAAAGGATAACTCACAATAACAATAAGCAATGGTTTGTGAGTGTGGGTGGGTCCTTGTTAGCTTGTAGGGCATTCCTATGGTTCATTCATCCCTGTCATCCCTGAAACACATGTTTATTCGTAATTCGTAGGAAGGATTCAAAAATTATTTGAAGTAAGAGTATATCGGGCAAATGTGCTTAAGAAAGCCTTGTTTTGCAACGTTCAATATCAAGGTGTATGAATACCGCTAGAAGTTTAAATAAAGTTCGGACTTTGGGGTACCTGAAAGGAAAAGATGTTATAAAAGAAATATGCATATGTCATCAAAAAGAGATTGAAATAAAATAATAAAATAAAAAAGGGATCATGAGAAAAGCGCAATCGAGAAAATTGAAAACTGTATTCAATTTGTTTACCACAAGGTAAAATGAAACTGTCAAAGCTACAGAGCTTCTCAGTAAATTCGCAGTCGATGCTAAGTATAATGCAAACTCACTCCCGAAGACTGTATAACTGTAATGATGAAAAAAATTCGCTGTCACACAAAATGATCCATTCTATTTGGGTGAAATATAGAACAACAATTCCGCCCATCCCACCTGGATGAAGTAGGGCTAGCTATATTTAAGTTTAAAAGCAATGAAGCCGTCAGAGCTGATGGTCTAGCTGTCGAAATCTTCAAACTGCAGGCGATTACTCAGATAAAAGTATGCATGAACTCATAAGCAAGATATGAATAGAAGAAAGCATTATCAAAATCATCATTAAAAAAGTAGATCCTCTGATCTGGGCCAACTATAGAGGTAAAGGGCCAATAAGATCTGAGGGTTGAGACCATCATGGTAGACAATATGCAACAACAACAACCATAGCCATTTACTAAAAAGATGCCCTGAGCATATGTTTTTCAAGGCAAAGTTTCGACAAAATTTTTAAAGAAAAGCAGGCGCAAAAGCTCCTGGATCAAACAAAGCCAACGTCAGTTGCATTAAGGTAATTGGTCGCAGACGTGAAACAATAAAAAACCAGGAGGCTAGCCAAAGTTTTCTGAGGCCAAAGTGGTGAACCCCGTAGGAATAGACTTATGCTGAAATTTGATCCCGCGTGCAAGTTCGTTTGAAGATCCAAGGTAATATACTCTATCTACCATTACTGTGTATCTTTTGAGAGTCTGCAAGAGCGAGGTTTCCTACAATTTACATCTGAATCCGAACGTTTACATGAGATGAACATTTTCCAGACAAGGTTTACTCCTTGAAGATTTGTCATTTTCTCGCAAGTATTAGTGGCCTCGAAAAATCACCTGGGGATCGAACCCTGATATTTTGGCATAGTAGTCATAGACATCCACCGCTATGCGACGGGGCACTTTAACTATTATCTTCTGATCTCTTCAAAATCTTCTAGTCTGCACACATTTAAACGAAGAAATCAAGAGGTTATTGAGGCATATTTTTTCGTCGACGATAACGATCGTCAAGTTACTGCGAATGGCCAGCGTTATCGCGCTATGACTACCGATTAGTTTGGGCTCGATTTGGAAGATATAGACTTGGACGATATGTGGTTTCAACAGGATCGTGGCACAAGCCACACAGCACACCTAACAATCGATTTATTGAAGAGTAAGTTTAATGAGCGTGTTATCTCAAGAAATGGTCCAGTCGTTTGGCCGCCTCGTTCGTGCGATTTAACGCCTCTAGACTATTTTCTTTGGGGCTACGTTAAGTCATTGGCTTATGCCAAAAAGTTGGCAACGTTGGAAGATCTCAGAGCCAACATTGAACGTGAAATAGTGGCCGTTTCGACCTAAATGTGTGGCCGAGTCATCGAAAATTGGGAAACGTGCCCGCGATGGCCATATGAACGAAATTGAGTTCCTTTCACAAATATTTTGATTGTACTTCAAGCAGATAATAAAGTTTTTGAAATATCTCAAATGGTTTGGGTTTTATTTAAAAAAAAAAGTTTTCAAGTCCTTATTCGAAAACCCTTTATATGGTCTTGACAAAAAGAAAGTAAAAGGTCTGCAATGCATGAAGTGTCTTAGAAAAAGCAAACAAAAAGTCATATTTACTTATATATTATATAAGATTATAAACATAAAAAAGAACTATAAATAACGGGTGATTTTTTGAGGTTAGGATTTTCATGCATTAGTATTTGACAGATCACGCGGGATTTCAGACATGGTGTCAAAGAAAAAGATGCTCAGTATGCTTTGACATTTCATCATTAATAGACTTACTAACAAGCAACGCTTGCAAATCATTGAATTTTATTACCAAAATCAGTGTTCGGTTCATTCACCGTAACGTTGCGTCCAACAGCATCTTTGAAAAAATACGGTCCAATGATTCCACCAGCGTACAAACCACACCAAACAGTGCATTTTTCGGGATGCATGGGCAGTTCTTGAACGGCTTCTGGTTGCTCTTCACTCCAAATGCGGCAATTTTGCTTATTTACGTAGCCATTCAACCAGAAATGAGCCCCATCGCTGTCGATAAAAAAGCGGATTTTCTGCCAACTTTTCTAGGGCACTGAATTTGGTAATAAAATTGAATGATTTGCAAGCGTTGCTCGTTAGTAAGTCTATTCATGATGAAATGTCAAAGCATACTGAGCATCTTTCTCTTTGACACCATGTCTGAAATCCCGCGTAATCTGTCAAATACTAATGCATAAAAACCCTAACCTCAAAAAAATCACCCGTTACATACAAAAATAAATTGCACGACTGGATCGCACGTACTTGCTCATATGTGCGGTCACATCGACGAGTAAAATGTAATAAAATCCATACTGGGTCGCAAGAACCTGTCCTTACGTCAGATAACTGCTTAGTGGCTGCATTTATGTATGTATAAATGTATATATTAAAATAAAAAATAGATTTTTTTCGAAAATTCTTTAATTTTTTTTAATAAGTTTAAGAGTTTTCTCGGAAAAAATTAAGTATGCAATAAAATTTGAAAACTAAATGTCTATCGAAGAAAAAAAAATATTGAAAATCGTTCGACTAGTTTTTTTTTTTAAAAAGTCGTCATTTTTTGAAAAAACTTTTCGAAAAAAACATTTTAAATTATTTTCTAGTATGTCATTATAAGAAAATCTGTAGTTTTTAAATGGAAAAATTATTTTAAGAAAATTCAATCAACCCGTTGTAAATCCCAACCCGGTGTAAATTATTTCGAAAGCAACATTTTTTTTGAAAATTTAAATAAATCAAAAAAAATGTTTTTGAAAAGAACAGAAAGGCAGACAGACGGACGGAATTTCCGGATTTCGATTTCTCTATCATCGTAATTTCATGTTTTATTCTTAGTTTCCATCGCATCCATAATTGCATTATAGTACCTACTACCTACATATAATCGCAAGTAAAAATGATATCCAAAAATCGAACTTTTTACTTGCGATTATAGCGACTATAAGTTTAAATTGGTGCGTGTGATTATTTTGGCTTCTCCAGAGGGGAAATTGAAATTTTATTTTAGGCCTAAAAATAACGGTACCTGCCATATGACCGTTTAGGAAAAGCTTATTTTTCTCGAAAACAGCTCCAACGATTTTAATTACAATTTTTGAATATTTTTTTTTGGTATTGGAACCAAAAAAAAAAGTCTATTAACGGTACCTTTCATATAACGGTTTTTTAAATTTTCTCGGTAACTGAGAAGACCTAGGTAGCTTAATTAATTCTGCATATCAAAATTTTTAAAAACTTTTTTTTCTAATATAAATAATTTTTTTATTTTTTTTTTTGAAAAATCAATAGTTTTAAAACTTATCAAAAAATATATTTTAAATTTTATAATCACATGTATATTAATAAACTCTAAGAAACTGCATACCAAAATTTTAAAAACAATTTTTTTTTCAAAAAACTAAAAATAAAAACACTGGATTTTGTCAAAACCGTTCATACAATTTTCAAAATACATTTTTCATAAATTCTTTGTTATTTAAAACGTTTGATGGCGTACTTCAATTTCACTAAGAACCGTTAAATATTGTGGTTTTGATACTTTTTATAAGTTCAAACTGTGTTGTTTTCAACGTAAATGTTACTTGTTTCTGTCAAAGATCTTGCTTTCCAATGTAATAAGGCACACAAGAGCAAGTATGTGCGACCCAGTCGTGCCCATTTTTTCACTGAAACGCATTTGACACTGTGCTCTTTGAACTTGAGCTAATTGGAGAATCACGAACCTTTCGCCTAAAATAGCAACTAGTTTATCATAGTTAAATAGACCTAGTATAATTCTGGATAACATTTTTGTCCCTATCGTGCAATAATACTAGAAATATATGATGTTGAATTTGGTGAACCATATAAGGGTTTGTATGCCGGAGAGGTTTAAATCTATCTAGGGTAAAGAGAAATCGCGAACTGTGTATAGCCAACACCATCACTGCTGAGAGACGAGGCAGATCAGAGGATCAGTCTTCACCCGCAAATGAATCAGTTTAAGTCTCATATGGACATATTAATAGCGATGACAGACGCCGAACTTGTACCTTAATTTTTGCGTGCGTTAGGAATAATTTCGGGAAAAAATAGGTGAAACGTTGCTCTGAACGCGGCGTTTGTGGAGCGCTCATTCCTAAAACCACATATCATCAGAGGGTTCTTTCCAGGTAGCCTTGATCACAAATTACTTGCAATGGTAAGGTCACAAACATGAATGGTGCTGCAGGCCTACCTATAGGGCGCTAAGGGCATCCATCATCTTCAGTAATAAGTTCGTCAAAGAAAAACCCAATACCTGATAAAAGCGTTTTCTAGGCCATACCAGATTGTATGACTGTGGAATATTGTTGTGAAAGGCGTTTTGAACAAGAAATACCACACACAAATACCTGGTCTACTAGACCAAATGGATCACAGAAGCTTATAATGACATAATAATGGATCCAAAATTTCAGTACCAATGAAAACAAGTCCCAAGGTTTTTCAAGTTGAATTCCATGTCAATGAAATCTGTACAAATACCAACATTAGGAAACGTGCCGCGCCGTCTTCCAAATCTACTCTGACAACCAAGCTGCCTTAAAAGTACTCTCCTTGAATACTCTGAATTTGAGGTCGGTCAAAGGCTGCTGTGATGCTTTGCAAACATAAGAAAAGACTTTGTTCGGTAGCAGGGTACCATCACCAGGGAATTGCAGGCAACTAAGTTGCGGGCGAACTACCTCTGGATCCTCTCCAGCTTTTATAAGTCCAGAACCATTCTGTTGCATTAATTGAAAATCCGCCCTTAAAAATCAAATAAGTTGGAGAAGAGAAACTTCCAATGTTTGAGACAATCCAAAATATTAATCAGACCAACTAAAAGGACATACTTAACCTTGACAAGGAGAACTAAACAATTCTAATTACTTTTCTTACAGGCCACTGTGACCTGCTCTACCATTTGAACAAAATGATCCTAAACACGAGCGGCACGTGCTATTTTCCAATTTTTTTGCTTCGGATCCCTTCTTTAATCCCTAATTAACCAGCCAGCTTATTGGAAAACACTCGTTTTTATTAATTAGTAACCGAACCCTGACCAATTTTACAAAATTTACAAAACCAAGGCACCGCATTGTTTCGCTTTTCAACCAATTAATATAAACTGGTACTTCAAAATTACGTGCGATGACCCAACAACATTCTCCTTTCGTTGGCATTGTCATCCTTGTCGTCGTCTGACCATAAAGTAAAGCGTCCACAGCATCCCTTCTCCCGCAAGTGAGTGTTTCTAATTTCCATACCCCAAATCGATTATTTGACCCTTTGGGTTAACTTTAATTAAATAAGTTATGTGCGGTTAAGGACCAGACCGAGTTGCTGTATAGTGTTCCTGCAATGTTACGCAAGTTGTTTTGATCCTTCAGCTGTCACGTTTGAATACTAATGGATTGATTAGAGAAAGGTCAAACTTAAGCTTTGCTTTGATGGGGTTTAATGGCAGAAATTTCCTTACAAAACACTATCCCCTCTCAAAAAACAACAACAACAAAACGTCTTCAATTCGATGCCCAGTGTGGTTGGTTCCGCATAAATTCTTATCGTTTGTCAAGTTCTACAAGAATAAATAAATCTGTCTACTCTCGACCCTTTTATCCTTTTTCGTAGATACATGAGCTTTCACAAAAGCCAAACACCAGAAGTTTATGATTTATAAGGATTCTGATATTTGTTCCCTTTCCAGCGTCGTAGTTCCATTCATCCCTCCAGCCTCTACATATAGTTAAAAATATCTTTGGGAAGATGGTTAGATGGAGGATTGTAAATGCAATCGGGTGCCATGGTCGGGCTTATCTCAGTTACAATTCCTCGCCCCATTTAGACGGAATGGCAAAAATTACATACCTATTTTTCTTTTCTCATTTTTGAATGGATTTCGCATGAAAAGGACTCAAAATTGGTGTCTCTGGGTGTCGTTTCGGTGTCGGGTACCCCGGCACAACACAAGGATCATCTGACCTGGCTCTAAGGCAAAAATCGTGTTAACTATCCATTAGGCAATATTTCCAGATGATTTAACACCTTCCACATGGATGCATTTTTTCGGGGAATCCTCCTCTCGTTCAGGGTTTTTTTTTGTCATCTCTATCACGTTATTCAGGATATCCGCAGAAAGGATGTTTGTGAGTCTATACATATGCTAAACCGGGTAATGGAACAGCACATCGCACCTATATGATGGGGATGTTGGACGAAAAGGGTCTTCCAATTGTTGTTTGGTGAAGGTATCTCTATTCGAACAATTTGGGTATCGAAGATGAGGGAATCGAACTCGGGTTATCTATAAGTTATGGCATAGACATGTTGGCGGAGTAATGACACCCGAATTGGATGATGGCTTTGAGGGGTTTGGTGGACTTAAACGTTAAGGATGATTAAAATGTACAGCTAGTGTCTAGTGTGTGATATCTTGAGAGAGAGTTTTGTCGGAATCAATGCGAGTAATTGAGGTGCTCAAGTGAGACAAATGTCCAAGTGTAATGGGATTTTTTTTTTATTTTTTTTGGAAATGTCTTTGTCAAAAACACTCGCGTTTTCGATTACTTGTTTGTGACTTAATTTAGATTTGTTGCGAAGAGAGGGTGATGCTTTGGAAAGTGATTATCCAACTAATGATGTGGAATGAAGAGGGGTTGAGTGTAGAGAATCAAATATCCCCTGTCATTTTGAAAAATCATGAAAGAATGGATTATTGTGATGAAGATTTCAGTTCAAACGGTTTTGAAGTGATGCTTCCATCAGAGACCAACTTAATGACCCTATATTGGAAAGTACAGTTGTTTGCTTATTATGCGTCAAAGCGGTGAAAGTGCTTACGTTATCAAATGTTGGGAGTTGACTTTCAGTTCATAAAGTGCAGTGAGACAAAAGGCCAGATTTGAAAAAAATTCTGTGGGTCTTTCATTAAGGCAAGTGGGGTAACAAATGCAAAGAAATTTTCATATTATGGATTCTCTTAAATTCATCCATTTGTTAAATGACAAAGGATTTCTAATCACCTCACCCTTCAGGTTATTGTTTTCAAAGCTGGGGTGTATAAATCTTGTCTTGTTTTTCTCAAAAAATTTTGAAACAAAAATACATAGTTTATTACTCTGTTCTTTAACTATATCTTAAGGTTTTTCGGAATTGTCTTAAGATGGTAAACGGTGTGGAAACAGAGAATATGAAAAGAAGTGATTAAAAATCATTTCCCGGAGAACAAAAATAGAATCCTTATTCTTCCTTATGGAAGGACCATTTCTGCAGACTGTTAAACGGCGATGAAGGCCAAAATCCCGCTGTCAGGCAGAATGCACCATTCAACATGGATGATGACAGACAAAACTTCCGTCCACCTGACCAAAATGAAGTAAGGCCGAACTTTTTAAAGCGGCCGGAGATGAACTGGTGGAGTGCATACACTAACTCATCTCTAAAGTTTGGTCAGAAGAAAGTATGCCTGATGAATGGAACCTCAGCATCGTTTGCCCGATCCACAAGAGAGGAGACCCTCTAAACTGCGCCAACTATAGAGGAATAAGTCTCCTGAATATCCCCTACAAGATCCTCTCTGCCGTACTATGTGAACGCCTGAAACCTTTCGTCAGCAACCTGATTGGCCCCTATCAGTGTGGTTTCAGACCAGGAAAGTACACAATCGATCAAATGTTCACTCTACGGCAGATCCTGGAAACCACCCAAGAATTCCAAATCGATACCCACCACCTCTTTATCGATTTTAAGGCCGCGTACGATAGCATTTATGGAGACGAGCTATACAGAGCCATGTCAGGTTTTGGCATTCCCACAAAACTCGTCCGACTGTGCAGGATGACGATGGAGAACTCTCGCTGCTCCGACCTCAAAGAAGCTTTTGACGGCAAAAAAGGATTCCGACAAGGTGATGCGCTATCGTGCGATTTCTTCAACTTAATACATGAAAAAATTATAAGAAACTCGCAAGTCAATTGTAGTGGGACAATTTTTTTAAGTCTGTGCAATTGCTAGCATACGCTGACGACATAGACATCATTGGCAGAACTGTCACTGGAACGTTTGCTAGCATTGAAGTTGAAGCGGCTAAGATGGGACTAACAGTCAATGAGGCAGGCCAAAACGAAGTACCTGCTGTCCACAAAAAGGGACACACAACACCGGCGGATTGGACAAAATATCACAATAGACAGGTACAACTTTGAGGTAGTTAGAACTTTGTGTACCTCGGATCCGCTATAACATCTGACAACAACATCTCGTCAGAAATAAAGCGAAGAATTACTCTTGCCAATCGCTGTTTCTATGGGCTAGGAAGGCAATTGAGTAGCAAAGCTCTCTCACGAAAGACAAAGGAGACTCTGTATCAGACCCTAATCATCCCAGTCCGGCTCTATGGCGCCGAGGCATTGACTCTATCTAAAGCGGATGAAGATATCCTTAGTCGTTTCGAGCGTAAGATTCTTCGGAAGATTTTTGGCCCTTTTTGCGTTAACGGGCTTTGGAGGAGAAGGTTCAACCAAGAACTATACGAGCTGTACAGCGACATTGACCTGGTCAAAAAAATACGCATATCACGTTTAAGATGGCTAGGTCATGTAGAGCGAATGGACAACAATGCTCCGGCTCGCAGGATCTTCGATTCCATCCCAGAGGGTAGACGCAGTCAAGGAAGACCTCGCTTTAGGTGGCGCGCTCAAGTGGAGGACGACCTCAAACAACTTGGAGTGCAAAACTGGAGGCAGCTAGCCAAAGACCGAGCTGGCTGGAGAGGCATGTTGGTTGAGGCCCAGGTTCGTCCCGAACTGTAGCGCCACCTAAGTAAGTAAGCAAGTAAGTATTCTTCCTTATCTTTTGATCAAATTATTAAAGATCATTGACATAGAATTATAGAACACTAGCTTCTACAAGCGACTTCATCTGCGTGGACATCAGATTTCGTTGATGATCTGGAACCTTCTGTCCTCTCCCCCAACAGTTCTATAAGGTTTTTTCCATTTTTTTTTTTTTTAATATTTGGGTCAATTGTATTTCATTTTTAAATCATTTTTAATATATAAAGTAATGGAAAAAACAAATTCTACATCAATTAATACTAAACGATTAATAACTTTACGTCCTCTTTGTTACTATTTATGTATTAGTAATGCAGGGGTTTATTATTATGTGCTCTTCGTATAAACTTAACTTTACAAAATGCAAGAAACTGGGAATTTCGCCTGGATAAAATAACAGAAACAAAGTGTTTCCACTGTATTTCTTACGTGAATTTTCCTTGTTTATTTTTAATAGACTTCATTTAGTTTATTTGCTTGTTTAGAAAGAACAGTAGGAACATTTTTCTCGAATATTAATAATAATGGGTCGTGAAATCCATTGCACTAGGGCTGAAAGAAATTTGATAAAACATATTAAGAAGAGACGATGGATGAAATAGCGCGATTGTTCTAAAAATGTATTTACAGCACATAATTCAAGCCCGAAGGCAGAAGCTAGAGGAAGAAAACAAAAGACTTCACCTCGATTCGTTAAAAGGTTAGGTCGACTATGCAAGAAAAAGCCGTAAATCAATTAATATCAAATCAATAGTATTGTAGTCAATCCCGCAACCCATCCATCTATAAAAATTCACAAAATCAAGCGGTTGATAAGGTATGAAAAGCATAAAAAACCAACTCTAGTCATACATTTTTCTTGGTCAAAAACAGTCCATTATTCAATCCAGCACCTCATCTTTCTACCTACCAAATGTCATCAAAATCCGTCAAGAGGTTGATGCGTGATTGTGGAACAAACATCCAAACATACAAACTTTCACATTTATAATAAAAAGGATTTTTTCCGACATTTTGAAGTAATTGGTTGGTCCAGCTTTATTTTCTGTTGTTGTTTAGCTGGATTTTGATTTCTTGTGGCTGTCGGACTCCATATCAAGAATAGTTTTCAATTGTTCTCGCACTGAAATCTTTATTGTGTGCGTTTTTAATTCAGACAACACCCGAAAGAAGGTATGTCAAGATCTTCACTTGATAACACCACCTTATGCACCTGATAAAACCGCCCAGACACTTGACTTGTTTCTTACTTCTCAGCCTGATTAGTAGGTATACTATTACTTTACGGTAATTTTGTCATTTCAGTAAATTTCTCGTGCTGCACTTATAAATTTAAAGATAAACTTCCTACCAGGGCTTTAATAAATTTATTCAAGACTTTAACTGGTTGCTATGCATCCTCGATAGTGATATTTATGCCAAGTAAATCCTAACAGAGTTCGGCATAAATAAATCCTCTGGCCCAGATGGTATCACCACTATTTTTCTTTTACGCTAGGAAAGCCACTGCGTTTTCCACATGTTCTGCTCCGCAGGGCTAGTTCCAAACCGAAAGAAAACAGCTTTTGTCTAGGCAGTGGCGGATCCAAGAACTCAGTTTGACGTTTGTCATTGCTTATGTAAGTACCTAAAAAATAAAAGGGTGTTTTTTTAGCTGCATAAGAAGTTTTGATGGTTCTTGTCTATGGTTTGACGGTTGAAATTGTTAAACTGTGTTGACATTACTTTTCAGTAAGATTTACCAACTCATCATGCATGAATCGTCATGCGCTTTTATTTACAGATTAATAAACAAATAGCTCATGCAAACAGTCACAATACACAAATAATAGACAAATTAATATACAAAATGAAAAAAGAAAAAAGAAAAAACATTCAAACAATAATAACAATAACTTGCCATACAGCGCGCTTAACTGGCTCCCTCGTTTTTTTTTTTTTTTTTTTTTTTTATAATTAACGCGCGAACAAGGGACTACTTGTTTCCCTTTTAATGTAAAACACTGCGCGGGCATTCGGTCGATTAATATTGGTTTTGAATGTTTGCAGATCAAAATGGCAAGCCAAAATCTCGCCGGGTAAACTATTCCAAATTCGTGTCGTTCGGCTAAAATAAGAATCAATATATTTCACAGTACGTCCGAAATTGGGCTCAAGGGTGAACTGATGAGCATTCCTTGCGAGACGAGTATTACGGGCGAAACTTTTAAGGGGAGGAATGCAACTGGCTACTTCGAGTGAACATTTTTTGTAAAAGAAACGATAAAATAAGGAAAGACATGAAACATTGCGTTGGTATATGAGAGGGGCAATTGATTCAGCGGCAGTTCTATTTCCTATCAATCTTAACGCTCTATTTTGTATTCTATCAAGCAGGTGAAGCGATGTTTGTGAAGCACCTGCCCAGAGGTGGGAGTTATACTCGAGCTTAGGGCGTATAAACGCTTTATAAATTGTAGCCAGATCAGATGGGGAAAAATACTTCTTACACCGATACAGAAAACCTAAGCACTTTGCAGCATTCTTAGCGATCTCAAATATATGGTCGTTCCAACGGAGGTCGTCGTTGACACACATACCGAGTACTGAGAGCTTTTCGGTTTCTTCGATGTAAGTGCCATTCATGAACAATGGCATTGGGGGAATGTTTAGCTTTAACGACAGAAGACAGCATTGAGTTTTCGAAGCATTAAACTCCACACGATTCCTATTACCCCATTTGACAATGCTGTATAAATCGGAGTTTAATGAGCTTGACATACACACAAGTTGTATTGAACGTTCCAGAAGATAGCTTCTAATCCAACGAACAAGAGTATTATCGATCCCAGGGCGCATTTTCGATAAGAGAGCTTCATGCCAAACTCTATCAAATGCCTTGGAGATATCAAGAGCAATAATCTTACTTTCACCAAAGCGATGTAAAGATTTGTTCCACTGTTCGGTGAGATATGCCATCACATCACCAGTGGAACGGTTGCTGCGGAAGCCATACTGACGGTCATGGAGAAGCTTACGATCTTCGAGATATTCCTTAAGCTGACGGTTAATCAGTGTTTCCATGACCTTAGAAAGAAGGGATGTCAGTGCTATGGGTCGGTAGGAGGAGGGGGAGGATGGGTCACCTTTCTTAGGGACAGGCTGGACAAATGCTGTTTTCCATCTTCTAGGAAAGATTCCAGAAGAGTAGGAGCGATGGAAAAGCTTACGCAGTGGCTTTGCCAATGTGGAAGAACACCTCTTAAGAAGAATCGGGGGTATACCCTCCGGGCCAGCGGATTTGTGTATATCGAGATCTTTGAGAACTCTTGCTACTGTATGAGTGCGGAAAAAAATCTGTCCCATGGAAAAATTTACATTCTCAAGTACAGGAGGGGCAACGTTGCTATGCGGCAGCGTGCAGCTGGCAGCGAAATGGGCGGCGAGCAGGTTTGCCTTCTCTGAAGAGTAAACAATTGGTTTGTTATTGTCGATGAGCGTTGGAACAGAAGATGTTGAGGAGTTTTTTATATTTTTTACAAATGACCAACAATTTGGGACACTGCAGAATTTTTTGCCGTAATTTTTGGTCATGCAAAAATTTGGTTCTTTCAATAACGGAGTTGCATGACTTCCTTGCTTGTTTGTGCTTTTTCCGATTTTCCTCTGTAGGGTTAACTTTGTAGGATCGGAAACTTACTTCTTTGAGCCTGATAGCTTCTTTACACTTAGAAATAAACCAGGATTTTTCTTTAGGCTTGATGCTTTTTACTCTGTTAGTAATAAAAGCACACATCCCTAGAAGAATCACATTTGTGATCATTTCAGCACTGGCATCAATGTCACTATCGAGGAAGCAAGTGACCAGTTAAAGTTTCGGAAAAAAATATTCAGGCCGTCCCAGTTGGCTTTCTCGTATTGCCAAACGGTCCTGGTGGGAAGTTTTTCTTTAACTGGATAGGTGGAGGATGAGAAATTAGCTGAAATGATACAATGGTCTGAAGTGCCAAATGAAGAAGTTACACTAATGGCATATTTATCAGGGTGAGAAGTAAGAAACAAGTCAAGAGTATGGGCGGCTTGCCCAGCAACATCCGGTATACGCGTTGGCACATCGATCAGTTGGGTAAGGTGATGTTACCCGGCAAAGAGCTCGACATACCTTCCTTCGGGTGTTTTCTGACCAGAATAGCGGAGCCAATTGGAATTGTGTACATTGAAATCGCCCGCAATAACGATTTCAGTGCGAGGACAAAGGGAAACAATTTACGAGATGGAATCAGACAGTGCATCAGTTCGTGTGACTTAACGCCTCTTGATTACGTTTTATGGAGCTATGTTAAGTCATTGACTTATGCCGACAAACCAGCAACTCTTGAAGCATTGAAGAGCAATATTTAATCCACCATTGACGCCATACGGTCAGAATTATTAGAAAAAGTAGTGAAAAATTGGAATGATCAAATAGACTAAATCATATTAAATAAATTGAACGACTAGATCGCACGTACTTGCTCATATGTGCGGTCACATTGTATAATAAAATTAAAAAAAATTAAAGTGAACAAAGCATTTATTCGATTTTTGTGACTTTTGATTGTTCGAATAACGTACGTTAAATTGTATTGGGTGAAATAATTTAAACGCCATTTTATTTCTTTAGGAAATGTAAAAAAGTGTGAATTTTTTTTCAAAATTGCAGGAGCCGTTTTTAAATAAAACGGTTTTTTTCTAACAACTTTTTTTAAAATATTACAAAAAAAAATTCAAGAATACAAACTTAAGCACAAAAATAACGTTCAATTAAAAACAAAATTATAAAAAAATTCACTTACCTGCCTTCAAAATATTGATTTTTCAAAAAAAAAAATTAAAAAAATTATTAAAAATACAAAAAAAAAAGTTTTCGAAAAAAAAAATAATGCAAAATTACTCAGGCTACCTACATCTTCTAGAGTATCAATTTTGATTGTAATCGGATCTCCAGTTTTACAGAAAGTCGAAGAAAAAAACCGGTCCTATGGGAGGTACCGTTTTTACCCCAACATATTAAATTTTTTGTTAACTTAAATATAATGCATACCTACAGTAGTACACTGATTTTTTTTTATAAAACGCATAACGGTTATATGACAGGTACCGTTAATTTTTGAGCTAAAAAAAAAATTAAAAAAATTCCTCTGTAGAATGTCAAAATAACCTTAAGTTCAAAATCTGAAGACGATTGGCCCAACCGTTTAGACTGCAGTCCAATATATATCCGTACAGACAGACAGACGGACAGAATTTTGCCAGTAACTCAAATATGTTTCTCTATCATCGTAATGTCATATTTGATTGTTATCTCAAAATTTTTAATCTGCACGAATGCATAACTTGTATTTATAGTACCTATAATCGCAAGTAAAAATAAATGCCATAATTTTATCTATCACATTATAATTGCGGAAATATTTCTGTCACCTCCACCTGGATCCGCCACTGTGCCTGGGCTAATTTCCAAACAGGCTAATTTTCTTCCAACGCAAACTACAGAGCAATTGCACTTATACGTCAAACCTGCTTGCAGACCATTTCGCTGATACCTTACAGTAAAGTTGCCCTTCCTTTAAATTTTTTCCAAGGGACAGATTTTTTCCGCACTCGTACAGTAGAAAGAGTTCTAAAAGATCCTGATGAACACAAATCTGCTGCCCGGGATGGCATACCCTAATTTTTCTTAAGAACTATTCTTCTTCGCTCTTCTGGTACTTTCCCTAGAAGATGGAAAACAATATTTGCAAGAAAGGTGGATGGATCACCTTCTCTTTCCTATTCTTTCCTCATACAGACTAATTACCCCTTTCTTTGTAAAGTCATAGAAACGCCGACTAACCGCCATGTCAGCTTAAGAAATATATATATGGAATACCAAAAACTCCTCAATGACCAGCAATACTAGTTTCGCAGCAGAGTATTGGAATAGACCTATCTTCAGGACCATTCAATGCAAGTAGTATTATACAATTTCAAGTAGGTGCTTCTCAGCTCAAGAAATATTTAGAAGAACAAAAGCAATAGGTCAACTGTTGATCTGGATCTGATGGTTTATTTCACCGAACACTTGATGGAGACTGGCCTCAAGTTCTCTTATCAAAAATGTGGTCTTTCGCTAGCCATTTTTCACTCCTTCTCTAAATTAGAAATCACCCTTCGGACCGCTCAATGTAAGTTTTTATTGAATGTGTTGAAAGCTGACACCCTCAAAATAAAAACTGTTATGATATTTTTGGGAATTGCTTATTGCTTATTGAATTGTATCCATAAAATTTCTTAGAATCTTAGTTAAAATGTTAGCTGTCATACCAGCTTTAAAGTAAAGCTTATTTAAAAACAAAAAAAAAAACAGCTATAGCAATTTTGATAGAATTTTGTATTTATAAACTGCTTTGTAGAATTTTATTTTTCATTATTTTCAATCACAGTTTTCGGTATGCCTTCATTACCTGCCAATTTTGTCTTTTTCCAAGGTCAAAAATTCAAGACTCACCTTTTTAATCCAAACTGATTTCCAAATCCAATCCAATCCATTATAATAAAAAAACATGAAATTTAATTATATTTTCTCTTTTTTATTAAATTTATTTTTAAGTCTATTCCGAAGTATTTAACATTGTAAACAGTTTATATTTTATTTATTTATTATTATTTTTTACAAATTTATAATTAATACAATATTTCCACCAGCTTTGGTTTTCTTTCTAAGCAAGTTGTAAGTTAATATAGATTTTTTGTTTTGTTTTATTTGTTTTAAGTAAAATTACACAGTCGATCAATAGTTTTAGTTTTTTTTAATAATTTTTTTTTTTAATCTACAGTAATATTTATACAATTAAATGTCAACCTTCCTCTATGGCCCTGATATAAATATTTTACATTTTACTTTTTTTTTAATTTATAATAAAATTAATATAATTTAACGACTTCTCCCACGTTAAATTAATTTTATTCACAATCAATGAACTTATAATTAATTAATATAATTATCTGCTTTATTTACATTACATATTTTATTTTTTAATTTTAAATAACTTTTTGTGAGTGTTTGCGTTTTTAATTATTAAATACATATATCGGCCTAACTAGGATCTATTTTTATTTGTAAAATAGAGAGAGACTCACATTAGGGATTTTTTAGGATTATTTTATGGCAACTCTGCATGTGACTCAAATATTTTTATAAAAGCAGAGCTTTTTCATAGGAAAATTCAAGCAGCGTCCATCTTTATCTTTGTCAGCAAATTGGCATCTCTCATCAGTCTTAGTAAACAAAAATAAAATAATAAAACAAAAAAAAAACACAACAGTCATAGAATTGCTATAAAAAATTTCCCTGCAGACGGGGAAAGTCCTTTATCGCACAGCAACAACCCTCTATAATAAATCATCCCTCCTAGTGTTGCAAACCCTTCGTGGTCTTGTGTCCTTCCTCCAATCTTAATTTCAAAGAGTTTGCTTCTACGCTTTTCGCAAGGGACTGATGGCAGGTCACACGTTATCCACCTGAGCATTATAACTAATAAGACTCCGATCACTAGATGGCGCATAAATCACATCGCTATCGTTTGCCATAGAAACTCCCGCTGCCGTCGACACCTGCCGTCGCCTATTGTCAGCGGCTGCTGCCGTGGCCGCCATTAGATTATCACCTCCATTGTCATTGTGCTCCAAGCTTAGAGTGCTGCTGCCACCGATGCTGCTGCTGGCACCACCAATGCTGCGATTGTACGAGCCCCGCGTCGGATGGCCCCGCCAATTGAGGTAAGTATTATCCGGCGGATTGGTTTCGCCAACTTTTATGTAAAGTTGTTCGTCCTGGGCATGCAAGAGCGATGGTGATCCGCAACCACTATCGCAACCTGTTCCTGCCCCACCGCCACCGCCTCCAAATCCTGAATCAACCATAACGGTGGAATCGAAGTCAAGAAGACTTTTGCTGGCAGAAGAAGCCGTCGACACTATGGTTGCGTTATTCGCAACCGTATTCCCCAAAGAAGAACCACCATTGTACTTCTGTTGGGATTGTGGCAGTGGCAGAACAGGCGGCGGTGGTGGTATCGCCTCAACACGTTTCCCATTGTCGCCCGATGGGGAATGGTGGTGGTTGAGGAATGCCTGATTCAGATTCTGATTCTGGGGGTGTGATACTTTGAAGCGATTGTTGTTCCGTCTTATTGTTCCCATGGGGCTGCCTTGCTGCAGGACTCCCGGAGTTGGCTGCATTCCAATGTGAGTTCGTGGGTTAAACGTAAGGCAATTTGTCATATTGTTCAGCTTGTTTTCGGTTATGTGAATCTTTTCCTTCGGATAGTAATATTGTTCGGAATAGGTGGACCGATTCGAATTACCTCCACCTGGGTACATATCGTTGGCGGTCTGGTAGACGTTTGACGAATTCGAATGCTGATGATGGTGATTAGGATTACCGTGATGGTAGCCACCGCCACCGCCACCGCCGACGACGCCATTAAATCGCTGGTGTTGCATGGAATTCGGATAACTCTGTTGTTGTTGTTGGTGATTGTTGTAGTTTTGGGGATGAGTTGATTGGCTGTGATATCCGGTCGAGCCACTGCTGTATTCATTGGGATAACGGCCTGCGCCGACTATTGAGGAAGTGGCATAGGGGGCCGGGGAATGTTTTCCAGTTGTACTGCCACCGTATTCACTTGGGGCTTTACCAAAGCTCGACACCTCAGCATAATCCGTCGGAATATTGGAATACTCGCCCACGTATCTGAAAAAAAAAATTTGAAACGACCCTTGATTAATAAATTGCCAGATTATCGGAGTGCAAAAATAATTTTCTATGGATTAAAAACGATTTACGGAGTGTGCGGTGGTATTTTGTATGGGAAGGTTATATGTCCACACAGGACGAGCAGACAGGACATGTTTGTGTCCGGGTGAGATAGCATTGAATTTAATGCGATGCGATGCGATGGGATGTGTATGTTGGGTTGGTCAACGACAGTTTTACGAATGAATATTTAATTGTAAAATCCTTTGGGGAGGTATGAAGGATTTTTTCCTGGCGATGATGGTAGAGGACAGTTCTTGTTCTCGTTTAGGGTAAAGTTTTTTATCCGCCGGGCAGAAACAATACGACAGGTAAGCCGCTTAAAATGAATTTCATTAATATGCTCGTGGGTTTTAATGAATGCCATAAATAAATACGTAAATTAAGGAGAAGCCGATCAGAGCTGTACCTTGATGATGCCAGAAAGATAGTGGACTAGATGGTGGTTTAAAATTAAAGGGAATTTAATTTCATTGAAAACAGATGAAGAGTACAAACAAGATTTTACAATAAAAAATAAAAAAAAGAATAAATAAATAAAAGAGTTGACCTATGCTCAGTAGAGACTGAAGAAAATTACTATCCTTTTTAACTGAAAATTTGTAGTTCCTTAAAATCTTGGCCACATAAAGCTCAGAGACATGAAAAGAAAAAGGGATATTTGGATAGCATCAATCTAGCTCAGAAGCGAAAGAATGACTGATAGCACTACGGGAAGCCTGAGAGGATGACCCATCAAATCTGGACGAAGTATACTATCCAGATTTGATCGAAGTATCCTAAATGCTGAGCTATATATCTTCGATACTTTCACATTATGCTAGAAAGAATAGTCAGAATTGTTACTTTTAAAAAATCGACAGAAAGTTCAAACATAAGATAAGTGAAAAGTTTACGCAGTGACCAAAGCAGAAGAACACCTTTTCATAACTAAAGCGGGACGCTATCTGGATCAGCGGCTTTACCTTTGCATATTTGGAGGTCTTTCAAGATTCTAGGTACGTCTGTACGAGTGTGGAAGCGAAAGAAGATTGGTTCTACAGAATCATTTACGCTCTCAAGTACGGGTGTTCCTTACTTGAACGCTTGTTTGAACTTTTTCAGGTTTTTATCAGTAGGGTTGGGCTTTATAACAACATAAATATATGAGATGGAGTCCTAGCCCAAAAAGCATTAATTGGATGTGTGTACACATCCATCATTGTTTCAATCTGGACGTAGGCATGTGAGGTTTGGTGGCCAGACCTAAAGGTCAGCAGGCCTCAACTGTGCCTCTTGGTTGGAACTCTTAAGATACACAACTCCATGGGAACCCACATGAGCAGAATAAGCATTAGCACATCAGGCTTATGGAGAGAGAGTTAAAACATTGATCCGCGGAAGAGGGCTCAAATCACTTCCTCGATGAATCCCCAATCCTAGCCCAGGCAAGTATCATCACCCCATCTAACCTAATATAAACAAGCGTTAATGGTTCGCTTATTACTGTGACTTCATAACAATGAGTACCATGTTCTCGTTGGAATTGGTATGCAAGGTGAATCCTAATGTAGGCAGGAGGCCATTAATGCAAAAGAATAATGATCTAAGGATGAAGGATGAATTCTAATGGATCGGAAGTATCTTATAAACGGTTTTTTAATAGGGGTGGCTAGATTTTGGCGTAATGTAGCTGCAATGTTGTTATGGTGAGCTCTGTCAAATCTAATTATTATTCTTTAGTTACTGATCCCAAATAACTGTGGCAAGATAACATCCATTCTTGAAATGAATGTTCATTCCGTTGCGCCCTTTTTGCAGTAGACGTGGTGGCCCTTAACAGTCGACTCTTCAACATTTGGTGGCCAAATTTGAAACGACCGGTTCTGTAGTCAACCAGCCAACATTCAAACGTTATAATAGAATGCAAGATCGGTCTAGAGCATTGCCCCCGCGGTCCGTGAAAGTGTATAGCAGAACCGGAAACAGTCAATTACTCCCCGTGCACAACAACTTGGCCTTTCGCAAGCTTCAAATTGACGAATTTCGCATCGGTTCTTGGAACTACACCAGTATATATAAGGTCCAACTGACTCATAAGATCAAAGTTCACGACCAATGGCATCCTAATCATCTTAAGCGACTAAGTGCATTTTTGGATGAATCACTGTGGTAAAAGGAAAATTTCCATTAATGGGGCGATTTTAACCCAAATAAAGTTCACCAATGTTTCTTTGAAAATGGGTCTTTGCGAATAAACCACAATCGACCGTTGCCTTAAATGTGAAAAAAAATTGCCATTGCCCGAATTTCGCCGGATCTATGAGGAGAAGTCATTGAAAATTTGAAAGGCTTTCAAATAAAAAAAGAATTTTGGTAACACCTCAGAGCTTATTTTTATTGCGTTCGAGGTTCGTTTTTTATTGAAGAATTTTTTTATGGAGAGTTCTGTCCGGTACATATTTAGCGCCTGTATAGGCCAGAAATTTTGATCCTAGCCCTCGCTTCTTTTTCAGGATAACAAAGTAAGAAACCTCATTCTTTATCTCTTTATTAAACGCTCTTTATCCCATTCCTGCCTTATCTCGCAAGAGAACAAATATTTTCAAAAACAGATGAGAACTCTGCTCGTTATTTCAAGGGATTTTCGATGAACTTAAATGCATTTTTCCAGTTCAGTCCTCGGAAAATTCGAGTTGTTTTTGTTAAATCAAGACTAATTACTTTTAAATAATAAACTGAGACAAAACTAATAAAATATTAACAGAGACCAAAAACGAATACTTAAATTACAGCACAAAAGTCCTCCGCCTCCCCCAATTCACTCAAAATTGTTTCTCAATTAATTAAACAATTCATATCACCGGAGGACCAAACATCTTCACGAACAACATCAATAACCCAAAAATATCTCTATTTTTCTAAAAATACAGTTAAAATACGAACATATTTGTACGTTATCCAGTTGTTTTCAATTCGATTGTCCAACCGAGCCGAACAAGCCTTTCCGAAAATAAATTATTTATGTTTCGGCAAATAATTAACATTGCATGTTGTTACAGATATTTCTAAAACACCCCCAAAACGTAAACCCTAACTCAACATATCGGTTTTATCAATAATATCGAACAGGACTTGTTAGAAAAACAAAAGGCCAAAACTGAACAAAAGAAGGACTCTCGTAATTATTGCAAAACTTCAACACGAACAACAGTATTATATATGTATGTCCGAAAACCCAGTAACCCAGAGCAAAAAACAATATGCCTTCGAGTTATATTCGAAAATGCATCAGTTACAATAATTTTGTCAATAATCTGGCTCGAAGGACCATTTCCAATACAAAATTGCACACAGAAGAGTACACAAATATTTCGTTACATACAATTTCAGCTTGTTTTACATGAAAGCTGTTTCTCTATATTCATCTCTATCTACATACCTTTGATTTCGATGTTGTTCGGATGGCAATGTTGTTGTTGTTAGACAAACGGGTGCATAGTCGGCAATTTGATCCTTTTGCATGTCCATTGCATCATTTGGTGAAGGACGCCAAACCATACCACCAGTCGAGGCATCCAACCAGAAGCCGTTTCCATTGCGCGATAGAGACGGCATTTTGAGGACATCGTTTGGGTGATGTGTGCCTGCAGGACGACAAAAAAATAACCAAACATTTTTATAGAGTGAACCAAACTGTCATAATTAATACTCATATAAGAAAAACAGGACAACAACAACAACAAAAGGAGGAGTAGAAATTGTTATAAATGTCCTGATATATTATTGTTATTAAAAAAAAGAATGGAATGAAAAACTATGTATATAGGTTGGCATATATAGATGATGTCCTGGATGAATCCTTCTGCCAAGAGAACGACAAATGGAGAGTATGTGTTTGTGTTTGTGTGTGTAATTTTTCTGACAGTTTTCTTTCGAAATTTATGGCATGCTAAGTTTAATTTTCGTCTTTTTTTATTATTTTTGTTAAATATTTTCGGTTGCCTATATTTTTTTTTAATTAAAAATTTGTCCGACTGTCAGCTAGGTAAAAATGTATAAGCAACATAAAACGTCCTGTCTGTTTGGATTCGGATACACAAAACAGATACGAATAACATGACTACTGTCAGCTACTGAGTGGGTGGCTGTGGGTTGGTGCTGGAGACGGAGCAGGTAGAATGGAAATGAATCATCATCATTCATTTGACACTCTTAAGGCACCCAAGTCCAGGGGTGGATTTGTCATAAAGACATTCGAAGCTCTAAACCCAAATGTATAGTCAATAATTTGTTAACTATAATGAATTATTGAACTGTCACTTCACGGAAGAAATAGAGACTACGTCATAAAAGCAATTACGAGTAATCGGTTCAAAAATAACAAGGCCCCGGGGACCGATGGCATACTGCCGAGCTGATCAAACATAGAGGGCCAACACTACATTGAACAGTTCATAACTTTAGGGGCTATAGAGACCAAAAAACATTATCTTAACTGTGGGCCTTTTAAATGACAAGTACGGCCCTGATCGCATTTTCAAAGGTACATTACGCGTTAGCAGGACAATGACGACGAACCACGGATAAGGAAACAAGCCAACACACAGTACTGAGTTCTGAGTGAGTATTCCAAGCGCTATCAAACAGACAAAAGTGCAATTAAACATCACCTCTCCCCCCCCCCCCTCATTTCCCCTCAACCATCAACGCAACTCAATGAAAAACTTCAAAAACTGTATCTTTTCTCCCCCAAATGCCGTTTTGAAAAAAAAAAACATCCAACAACACAGGGGAGCATTCAGCGAACGAGCTTTATTTAATTTAACACTGTGCTAACGTTATCCTTGGCGTATTCGTGTTTGCAGTTATTACAGCCACCGACGCGACGCGGAGCCTCATTCGAAATGCTATTCTGACGTTACCACTATAAGCTTGGGATCATGGGAATGCCACGCGTGTGCTAGACATATTTTTTTTTCCGAAATTTTATTCTGCAGTTTATCCAATCCTCTTCCGCACACACACAGTGTGTGAACACAGTTTTGTTTTTTAAACTTCCATGATGTCCTGGCAATGGCAACAACGGGACAGCTATCCTTTGGAACTTCTCGCATTACACCTGAATGCTGGTTGGCGCATGAATCCAGTTAAATAATCAAATAAGGATAAAATGGAACACATATAAGAGCATCGTGTGAATGAATGCACAAATAGGGGGAATTAAAGTTGCATACTGCAAACTGCATATAAAATGGAAGCAGTTAGTGGAAATGTTGCAGTAAGGATCAAAATATTCAAAAGCGGGGGATGGATATGGAATTTTATTTCTATAACTTATTTCGGGAGGAATTTACATTTTTGAGTTGAATATTTATTCAGATAAATGTGGTAAGGCAATAATGCTGTGTGGGATTTGGGACGTCTTTTGTAATAAACGTAATTAATTTAATAATTTAGTTTGATGCACTTTCGGAATGGTAAAAGCCTGGAAGGATTACTTATTGCTTAACTGTGGTGTGTTGTAAGTTTTGGAACTTATTCTACGAAACGAAGAATGAACATATGGAAGCATGGGAAAGAAGTTGTGCCAGTTCAATCGAAAGTACCTTTTAAATAACTTATTTTTTTTAATTGTATAAAATATTTTTGTATAAAAAAAAGGAATTAAAAAAATTCATTTGAAAACAGCCGTCCTAAACTTATGTGGTGACAAAAAAAGCTTAAGAAATGCGCCTCATTAGAGGTGTACACGCACAAAAAAATTGGTTTTGATTTAAATTATTTATTTTTTCACTGTAAATAATTTTTTTAATCATTTTTGTAGCGCCCTTATTGATGCTTAATTTTGGATTAGGTACTTTAAAGCCGACACTGTTTGTCGAGTAGGGAATGGAAGGATGGGGTTTTAAAATATCAGTATAACAACTTCTTATCACTTTTGACATTCCTCAGGGTTCCATCATTGTTTCCTTTTCTTTTTTTTACCAACCAATTTTGTTATTATGTCTCTCAGTTCTAGAATTTTATTTGCATAGCACATAAAAGTGAGTCAGATCAAAATGTTCTGAAGATTTAGAACAGTAACAACAACTCAGGAGTAGCACATCCTGGTTCGACAGAACTAACTGGAACTGGTTTAGATATTGAAGCAGAAATTCACGCAACTTCAACTTTAACAATAACGAAATCGATGTGGCGATACATAAATTATTTAGTTTGCATCTAACTATGCACTGAAAAACCAAAAGTAATTAGGATTGACTGAGGGAGAAACTGAACGATAAAACACCCCTTCAAGACTGTTTCTTCCTATAGGTCCGGTGGTAGAATTGGCCTGTGGTGTGAATGCGCCTGACTGAAGTGTGAAACTTTGAAAGCACATTCCTCTTTAGGTTCATAGTAAGAATAGGCCTATGGTTTGAGAGGTGCGTCTGAAGTATGAGACTTCAATGCATTGAGTATAGTCAGCGTTTGTAAACGGTGTACAGCCTCTGGGTGATGATGTCTTTGGCGGGGCAACGATGGGGATTTTCTAGTATCACGGCTCAGCTGGAAACTTCGGTGGACCATTGACTTTATGAGAGTTAATTCACAAGTTAATTTGTTTTTCAGAAACTGTCAGTCATAGCTGCGGTAGTCCCAATTATGGAAGTTTCTTGGTGACTGTTGTTCCCCAAAGTCGCGGAAGTAAATGGTGTCTTTGGTTTTTTAGAAGATAACTCAACTTCGTTAATTTTTGTATAATCGCCGTATTTAACCTTGATACAAAAAGTGTTGATGGGCCTTGCTACTAAGAAAGGGGTAATATGGATGCCATAACATTATGTATCTATAAAACTGCTACCAGAGTGGCTTGCCTCCCTACGGAATTAGTCGAGCTTGATGGACTCCAATCGTGATTGGGCTCACCGTGTAATAAAGCAATAATCAGCAACTGTACGAGTAAAGATTACTTATATTCTCGGCCAGACTGCTATAAAAAAATGTAGTATGTAGTCATATGTATGTATCATACCTGTCACTATTCATCGAAGGATCTACTACGATGTCGACTTCATTGGAAAGTCAATTGCATAATTACAGAGAGATCTTATTAAAAAACGTCTATCCATTTTACCAGAGTACACAAATGAAGTTGAACTTAAAGCTTCAATTTAAGAAACACAGCCTCAATATCAACCACCATGACAAATTTCTAAGAGGAAAATACTGCTCACAGCTCCTACAGTGCATTGATAACTTATACACTTATACACTTATACACATTACACACTACGAGGAAGGATGAGATTCTGAAATCTTCAATACCTTATAACTCTGAATTGAAAGAAATATAATAACAAACTTATACGTAAAAACTTTCATTACGGAAACGGAAAAAGGTATTCCAATGTTAATTCATTTCTTGGAATTCACTATCGTTCATAATTTTTTAACCAATACAGGCTTTTTAAAAGCACTTTAAAAGGTAAAAACCACCTCAAGGTTCTAAACTTGGACCAGTTTTGTTAAGCATCCTTTCATAGGACCAATTCGTGAATTTCTAAGTCATATTGTTAGGAATGGTTTAATCGGTAACACGTTCAACGTTGATTTCACTAGAAATAGCAGCCAACAGATGGATGCTGATGCTGAACATGACTAATTTTAAATGAGCTCATCGGCTGGTGCCGAAACAAAACAAGGGACGAAAAGTCAGAAGGTCTTACTTACTTAACTCGATGTAAACTTTTCTTTAAGAATTTTGAAGGAAATCTAACTAAGAAAATTATACGAATAAGAACCTCAAGAATACGAAGAAGTCAAAGATTCATAGAGAAAATAAAGTGCTACTGGCTCATTTTATTTTACAACGTTCCGACACCAAACCGAAACGTGAGGTTAGGTTAAGGTAATTGTCATAGAAGGTATTGACACACTTGGCCAACAGAAACCTTTGTGATACCACGAAAAACTAACATGAGAATTCCTAGTTAAACCGGAAAAGCATGTCCTAAAAAAATTAAAATCTAGCTTAAGCAAGATGTGTTTGGTCTTTTCACCAGAAGTATTATTGGACCAGCTTATATTGACTTTTTTCCTGAATATTATATTATATTAGTCTATATGTACCTAGAGACAGATGAAATGGATGAATTCGTCATCATCGAAAACAAACTTGGAGGAGATGTGGTCAGATTGACTTTGGAATTGATCTGAGCAAACAAGTTCGGAGTGGCCAAATGAGTTATGGGTCAACAGTTTGATCACTTTGAGGCAGATAACTGAACTGAGAACCACCTGAGAGCATATCAATATTTTAGGCAAGGTTTGTGAGTTAAGGAGTATATTCAATGCAACGGAAGAAGTCGATCGGAGACCTCCACTGATACACATTTTAGAGCGAGTAAGTGATGTTTGAAGACGTTTATCCCAAGACTTACTTTCAAAAATATTTCTAATGTGGCTTCTTTTTTAAACTTTTTCTAGTACATTAGGTGTCTATCTCGCTTTTCATCTAAAATAAGAACCAAGTATTTAGCATCGTTTAGGAAAGGGGGTGCAATCTCTTTAAGGGAAGGAGTGTCAAGATTCCGAACTTTGTACTTTTTTATGAAAAGGAACTGGCCATCTGACCAACTTATTTATATGTATATCATTTTTCCCAGGCCTAATAGAAGTTCATTTACGACAGTATATAATAGTGTGGATAGGACTCCACCTTGCGGTATACGTTAACTAACTGATCTTGCAAAAAAAGTTCCCTAGTTGATTATCCTGCTTTTAGAGTTCGATTAATCAGTTCACCAAGTGAGCTAATATTCTATTAATAAATAAATTTACTGGCGCGACAGCTTCTTAAAGAGCCAAGGCCTAGTGACTTATACTCTCAACCATTATTGTGTGTGTGTTGTTAATCTGCAAGAATGGAAGGGACCTACAGTTTACCGCCGAGTCCGAACTTTTTAGAGACAAATTTTAACTCTTGGAGATTCTGCAAGTTTCTTGCAAGAGGCAGTATCCCGGAAAAGAAGATGGCTATGAGCAGGACTCGAACCTAGTCTCTTCACTTAGCAGTCCGACATACTAACCACTAAACCACAGTCCCCTAGCTATAATCTATGTTAACATCATTCAGAGCCATATTCGATAGTGCGTACCAAAGTTTGCATAGCGGTTTTTATGGAATTTTTCTTGATGTATGATGTACTCCATCACAGCCAGACGATTATCAATCAATCTTTTTTGAGTTTTAGGAAAGAATGAAAATAGACTGATCAAAAACCCTACACCAATCAAAAAATCTAGGACTTTCCGCTGTCTTGTGAGGTCGAGCTGCATATATGCGTATCTAACAGTAAATTGAAGAAGTAAAATTTTAGGGTCACGAAGTTAGTTATAATGAAAAGCGGATCCAAATTCATTCAGCAATTCTTTGTTTTCTTAAAACAACATAAGTCATCAAATTCTACAAATACAAGGAAATAATATTTTGAATAAAGAATAAAATATGCGATAAAACATATGACGGATCCAACCAACATCATATGATGGATTGAAAGAGTTTGGGAAGAAGCTAAATGCTGTGTCTTTGAATTGTTAAGTCAGCTTCGAGAACGGCTTTTTTCAATCGATCCGATTCTACACAGAATGCAGTAGACTAAGCAGACTCAAAATTTTTTTCTGACTTCTTCAGGAATAATGCAATTTTCTAATTTCCCGATAGAGGCAGCACTTTTCTTCAGTTTTAAACTACTGTACCTTGTTGTATTAATTTGATTTAAAAATAATTGTAAATTGTGTTCGCATTAATGTAGAGGACCTAATAGAAATCCAAATTTAAAACCATTGTCCAGCTTAAACAAATGGATTTCCTGTTCAATTAATTTAATTAAATGTCAAACCACTATGAAGAGCACTTAATTATACTTATTAAAGTTTTTTTTTCTAAATAGCTTGTAATTCAACAATTAAATAATATATATCATGAGTGCATTATTATTATAAAAAAAAACATTAAATTAATAATTTTCTTTAACCACCAACAGAAATCTATAAACATAATGAGTTAAAACTCATTAAAAAAAATAGTTTAAATTTCAATTTCATTAATAGCTTCATCTCATGCTCATTTACTTCAACAACCACGCCTCCCCCGCCTCTACCCTACGTTAAACTAGCCGCAATGATTTAATTTTCATCTGATTAAAATTGATAAATGTCCATTAAAAACATTCCATAAACAAAATTACTATGCGTAAAAATCAAAGTAGACAAAAAAAAATAAAAACAAAATATATAACAGATTTTACCATATTCACATTTCGCAGTCAATTTCACACACCAAAAAAAAAATACATTCAGTGTTCATTTGACTGCACTTTACTCGTCCTTACAACAACAAAAAAAAACATGCAAATTCTGCCGTCTATATGTAGAATATTTTGTTACAGTTCAGCAATTAAACCCCCTTTTTTCTACCAACAGGGGGAGCCACTGTTGTTGTCTGTTAAATTTTTATATAAATCATGTGTATATCATACCAACTAACCTCGAATTGAATTTAATGCCGATTGCTTCATCAGCATATGTTTCCTCTTCACAAATACCATTGCACCAAAGGACAACATCATCACAGCCAAAATAGTTCCCAATAATATGATGAACCACGGTTGAGTAAGGACATCATCCACGTGTTCTTGATTGATGGGGTATCTATGTGTATGAAAAAAAAACAAATTAAATCGAAAATAACTTTAAAAATCGATACAAAAAAGATGACGATTTAAGGACTTTTTTTGGCACAAAAAACTTACCTTTGATTAATAAAAGGATCTAATCTCTTTGTTATTGGATCTAAGCGCAGTGTTGCCGGCGAACAATATGGCCCAATGCCAGCTCTATTGCCACCAGCTACACTAACCGTATACATAACCCCTTCAGTTAAATTTGCCAGAACTAGGGTTGGTGATCCGGCATCGATTGTAACGTTCGTAAGGATACGAGACAAATTCATTTTCATGTCGACTCCACGTACTACGACATGGTAGTGGAGGAGTTTACCTGCAAAGACATAGAGAGTGAATGGAAAATGAGTATCAAGGTACACCAGATATTCCACAAATATTTTTGAAATTTTTGGGTGGATTTCATAAGTTTTTTAACAAGTGCATCTGAATTGAGAAGTTAACACTTTGTTTAATTGAAATATATTTTACGCCTGACTTACCAAATTGTCTAATTCTACGCTATTTTTACACATGTTTTACATTAATTTAGCATCAACTACGTTTGATCAGTGTTTTAAGTTAAAAACCTACATCTTCAAGATTTGGAGTGAATTTCAAGGTTCACAAAGTAAATTGGAATAATTTTTACAAGTGTATATAAACTGAAAGACCGTATTTGTCTAAAGTTTAAGCTTTTTAAGATTAAACAAGGATTTTTAAGCATCTTTAAAATATATTTGACGCCTAATTTACACCAATATGTCTAATTCTACACCACTTCTACACCTTTTCGAAGTTTTATAAAATTTGCTGATATTTAACACGTCAAAGAAGAATTTTCTAAAATGATTTACACTTAAAACAACATTTTCTTGTGTGACACGTTGCTTTTAACATTAACCCTTTTCAAAATATCCTGATGAAATTCACCTTTTCTAAATCGAATAAAATACCAAACATCCTTTGTTTCAGCAATAGACAGGAAGCCTATGTTAAATACTAAACTCCTAACCCCAAGTAGATTATTTAAATGAACGTATAGTACTCACCGTGATGTGGTTTGAGAACTGGCGCTTTCCATTTTAAGAACACAGCCGATGAATTTAATAGAACAGCTTCCATTCCATAGGGTGATTCAACAGGAGCTGAAATACAAAAAAAAATATATAAAAATAAAAAACAAGGAAATTTCATTTTATTTTATCCTTTTTTTTCCTATCAATTTGCAGACATTTACGCGCATTTAAAACACAGCTCTATGTATACCTATTCTACATCCATCAAGTCCTTTAGAGGATGAAAAAAAATCCCACACAAAAACGCTCCTGATTGCTATCACCCGCACTCAAATCAACCCAACAGGATAAGGACCTTTTTTTTACTATTTGTTCAGTGCGGCGGCAACCCAAAAAGGATGTCAATCAAAGGGATACTATATCGGGGGTAATATATGCAGTTTTTTTTGTGTGGGGTTGTTTGTTCATACAACATACATATACATAGACATATTTATTTGATCGAATCAGAGAGATCATGTCGACGGGCAGGAAGCAAAAATTGGAAAATTGATTAATTTTTTGGCTTTTATGAGTAAAGTGCAATATACATATCGAATGTCAGCCAGCAGTCAGCAGAGAGTCCTTTTTTCAAGGGGAAGAGGGTTTTTGGTATATTGTTTCTTAGGGATATGAGTGCATATGTGCAAAATTTCAATGAACGTCCTTTGGTTAGAGAGGTTTAATGAGCAATTTTGAATGGGTAATGTAATATTTTTTGTGATTTTGACCAGGATTTCTTTGTTAGGATAATAATTTCTTGTTTTTAAGGGAGGAAACGAATGATTAATATCAGATTATCCTAATGACGTCGCGGACGCTACGTCAGGGGGTGGTAAAGTCGGAATTCCGAAAGAATCAAATTTTATGAAGGCCCATCTGTTGACATTATTGGTTTTTAATAGACTTTAACGAATTACAAAATTGCAAAAAAAAATTCAGAACGTAATGGTAATGACCACCTTCGTTGCACAAATTTATTTCAATAAAATATTTCCATCTTCTAACGTCTTTCTAAGGTTCGACCCTTGTCTACTTCTGTTTGAGAAAAAATAATGCTTGTCTTGGGTCACTAAAAGAAAACCTCTACAAGAGAATAAGCATGATGATGGATTAGTAAATCCGAAACGCAAAACCTGCATTTAGTTGGCCTCAGACATCATTGAACAATCCAAAACCAGGAGACCTGTCGACGTTTTCCCCACGCACGGCTCTAGCTTGCACTAGGAGTTAGCAAAATTGCTTCCCAAACTGAAAGTCGAACTTAGGATCTCTCCACTACGGCCCGCAATAATATGTCTGAAACAAGGCCCAAAGGTAAATTGAAGAGCATTCCCAACGATGTAATAAGTAGATATTATGGAGAGCAGGAATACATGTGGTAGTTTTGCTGGAGAAATGTTTTTCTGGAAACTAGAAAAGCAGTAGAGTAAGAAGTTACAGGACATAGTTTGAAAGTTCCATCTACTATCATTTTCAATACCATTAGCAGTATTCTATCTAGGAACCGCAAGTAAGTAACAGCAGCACCTGACTAGTTATCAGAATTTTGATTATATCCACGCCTTAAAGATTGCAGCCAGATCCAAAAAGGAAAAATATTCCTTGTCTTAGGATACCTTAATATTTTCCAGCGTTTTTGGCCAAGCCATATTTGAAGTTGGCTTGTGATAAGTATAACAAGAACAAAAGGCTGTTCTATTTCTTTAATACAAATGCCAATCATGTATATTGGCATAAGGTGTAAGTTATGCACTGAAGATAGAAGACAGCATAAGGTTTTTAAAGCTATTAATTTTACACGGTTGACAAGTTTCTTTTGAATTATTCTGCTATGTAGAAATGAATATACAAAGCCGAAGAATCTGTAGGTGGTAAAACATTTTAGTAGATTAAAGGCCTTAGATAAGAGATAGTTGAAAACTTTTCAGACTGGAAATTATCTAAACAACGCAAATGAAACGTCCCAAAAGGTTATTTCTAATCCACCGAATAAGGGTTCATTAACATTAAATTCAGGATAACTTTCCTCCATGGAGATGGAGACCCAAAATGTTACTACTGATTTTCTGCTCAGTAAAGATTATCTTCTATATTCTGTTTCTGAATTGGAAAGAAGACCGCGAGCTAATCAGTGAGGTCGAAAATCAGAAAGTAAGCCTCATCATCGGCTGTTATGCAAACGTTCACAACACCCTATGGGAAGTACCGGAATATAAGATAAGGGCGATTCATTTTGATAATAGTATCAGTTACTAACCTAATAGACAGTATGCAAGAATGTTAATGAATCCATATTTATAACCAGAAATCGAGGAGCAGTGGTAGACATTTTTCTTGTCTTCAATTTGATTCATAATATGATCGTGAATTTGGAAAGTTTCTGAAGAATATTTATTCTTTCAGCCTTCAAATTTTACCAGAAAACTGATGAGCTAAAATATATGATCATTTTAAAAAGTTGAATTAAACTTGAACTGCTTTTTCCAAGCAGAAATGTTCTCCACAACAAAATCAAATGAGCTAAGCAAATCGATGAAGATTTCCTGCCCCTAACTCAAAAACGAACATCTCAAGAAAAACTGTATGAAATGTTTGTACCAAGCTATATATTTATTAAAGGATAGTAAGATAAAAACTCCCTAAGACAATGGGCCTAAGGAGTCGTAAGAGAGTCAGTTGTTGCCTGACAGCCAGTATTATTTTATAGCTTGAACCAATTCACTTGATCATTCTACTGCGCAGCTCTCTTCAAATTTCTCTTCTCATTTCATGAATTTTGAAAGATACACACAATCACGTTCAAGCGATGGGCTTTCTTTACAAGAGGTATGCCCATTGCTTACTATGCAGTTCTCTAAAAAGTATTTTATTTCTGGCATTTTACTCTTAAAATCTGTTAGCAGCATTTTTGTTCTCTTAAATCCTCTCTCTGTGCAATCGACCTTTGGCCAACTGATTGGTTCAAGTTATACCTTCGATTAGACAGCTTGTTACCAAGCCTAGTTAAGTACTTTTGAAATATCAATCGTATTGCTATGAAAATCGTATTGCTGATCATTTAGAAGTATTCGTTTCTTAAAGTATTTCTTGAGTTAGAAAAGTTACAACTTTTTCAGATGGGCCCAAATGCCCATGGCTTATTATGCAGTTCTCTGAAAAGTATTTCATTTCTGCCATTTTACTCTTTAAATCTGTTAGCAGCATTTTTGTTCTCTTAAATGACTAGCTTTTAAGATACTGTATCTTATGGTTATTAAATATTCAAATAAAAATAAAAATAAAAGAAAATCAGTACACTGAAGAAACGACGGTAACAATGAAGCAAATCAACTTTCATTAGAGGTGCTACCAAGTATCAAACTTAAATCTGCAGCATTTTATTTTTATGTGATCATTTGTGCGTTGTACAATGCAACATATCGTCGTATAATTACAAGGCAAACTGTAAAATCGGTTTCCTGCACAGTTGTTTAATTTTAATTCTTAGGTTGGTATTAAAACCTGAAAAGGTTTATACTGTCGATGACCAAACATTCACAGGAACGATCCCTGGACAAAACTATATTTACCCTGTAAATTTTATTAAAATCTGTTGGGCGGTTTAGGAGTACAAACTCGACAAACATACACACATATGTATGTACATATATCCATTTTTATTTAATATGGTGTTTAGTTACAGTACAGTGGGGCAGCCAAACCTTCACAGGAACTATCCCTGGAGAAACACACATACATACATCTGATGTTCACTTGGTGCTCATAATATCAAATAACAAAAACGCCTTTAAACATGGATATGTCATCAGTGAAACATGGGTACTTTCAAACGCTATCATAAGAAAAGCCTCTCAAAACGGCTTAAAAGCAACGCACAACTCACAAACATTGTTTACTTAATGTTATAATCTGCCCAATATTTTAATGGAAACCAAAAGGTATTTCAATTTAAAAAAAATGTTATTTCCAACAATTCGCAGATAATTTTCCTGCTAAAGGAAACCTCAAAATCACTGATCCATTACCAAAGAAATGATATGACCAAATTCACATCAACTCCCTCATACTGAAGTTAAACTAGATATCAACCTAGAAGTTCATTGGAAAAGGCTTCTTAAATCTTTAAGTTGTTAATGGCAATATGTTTATTTATTAAGGGTAATGCTATCTTGCCTTTGGCAGGCTGTTCTGCCAGACACAAAAAACCACCGAGAGAGAGAGAATAATTAAGCCTCATAAAGCATGTTTTCGTTAAAAACCAAAAAATAAAAAAAAAATAAAAAGAAAGCACAGGAACTCAAAATAGGAAAGCAATTCATTTCTCCCACAAAATAAACTTCGCCTTTTCCAATTGTCAACATAAACAACTTCACACACACACACTGACACAATTAAACAAACAAAACACACCCACACACACACTAACTCAGCAGACAGACATTATAATCACTCAAGTGAAGAAGAAATTAAACAAATATAAAACACTATTGGGGAGACTTTCTCTGCTGTGCTGTTATTTAAAGAAAACAACTCAATTGTCTGCATATGTATTGGTATGGGAAGAGAATCCTTTTTTTATTATCCCAAAACACCGCTTGTTTCTGAGACAAAAAATATGGATCCGGATCCGGCAGACGTGTGCATCATGGCAGGTTCTATCCAATTCTATGTATGCGTGTGTTTCGAAGGGAAAGCATCAGACATTGTTTTAACCAAAAAGCATTTCAGGTATTTAAATAGGAAGTCCCGCTGACGCTGCAAGCATTTGTTTTTTATTATTTCTTACCAAGCAAGGACTTTTGTATCTTTTCTGCTTATATGAGTGTATATGTGCAGAGGAAACCAAAAATAAACACTAAATCGACAAATAAACCGCTGAACAAAGAGACAGACAGACAGACAGAGTGATTCACATGCAGAAGGGCTTCTGCTCGGCTCTGTGTATGATGAAAGGAGGAAAAGGGTTTTCGGGGACTTCGTCTAGATAGGTGACGTACCAAAGAACATACAAATGTACCTAAGGATGTGAAAATCCTCGGGGATTTCCTTCATTCCCAGCTCTGAAATGAAGTCAAAACAAAGCCCGCCAAATAGAATGATACAAATGAGGAAAAAATCGGAATCGTTCTAAAAGACTAGAAAGCAATGAAGCCTCTTTAAACAGGGACGGAATTGTGGGCATACTCATCAAATGGGAAATTTCAATAATTGAGTACAATTTTGGAAATATCCTCTGGACTGATAACCATAATGAAAAGGGGTTTTTCAAGTTCAATGATAAATTCTTAAATTGACAAGATGGAATTTTAGAGAACTCCATCCAATACAGTGTTCGAAAAGTCGAGTTCGAAATACGAAAATAATATAAAACATCCCAAAAAGCACGCTTTTATTAAATCCAATTGAACCTTTAGAATCATATAAGCACTGGGCATGTTCGGCTTGAATTTAGATACATCCCAACAAAGCACACTTTTGGCTAAGTCCAATGAATCCCTTAGAATCATATCATTATTGTGCATTAATGACTCAAATTAAGAGATTTCTAAAGTTTCTAAAGGTTTTTGACAGTTTCCATTTCCACGAATTTCTAGGGTTCCGTTTTCGAAATTTTCAGACAATTTGCACTGAGTTAAAAAAACAGTACCAATTTCCAAGCACAAAGCGGGTTTCTAAAGGTTTTCACTTAGGTTTCATCGCGACTCAAAATAACGACAAATAGCAGTGTTCGAAAAGTCCAATTCGAAATTCGAAAAGAATACTGAAAACATGCTTTTTCTGAAATCATAATTATATTTATATCAGCGATCGGGTAAGTCTCTATTTCCACGAATGTTGGGTGTTTTCGTGGTTCCGTTTTCGAAATTGTCCAATTTTCAGCAATAAGTGAGTCTGAAAAAAAATTACTAAAAAATAGCCAAATTTATTCCATGCATCAGAGGCCGGGTGAGTAGAGAGAGTAGAGTGGCTAGTGAGTAAATAAGGTTTTCACTTGCGGGGAGGTGAAAAACATTTTTTGAATCTGAACTTTTGGAAGTTTTGAATTATGCCCTGTAAAACAACACATTTTTAAGGCCTGGGTGTTTCCCGGTTCTTTTTGAATCCAAAGACTCAAGAGCTTTAAGCAAAGAGCTCGTTTTTATTTCCTACTTCCTGTTGATATGTCTACCTGTTTAAGTGAGAGCCAAAAACTCCTTGAACCAATCGAGGACTCGAATTTTCGACCTCAGGTTCCACCTCTATAAAAACCACCCCAGTTTCCAGGACAGGGCACGAAGAACCTTCAAGTACAGCCCCTTTCTCCATATGTATACATATAATGCTAAATGAACCCCATTTAAGGATAACAACACCAAAAAGCAGTCTTCTTGGATTGGATAAGTTTATTCTCTTTGTTCCTCCGCAAAGGACCAGCACCAGAGACTTGGGAACCGACTTCAATTTAAATAAAAAGAAAGCAATGAATGAAAACGAATGAAATGAATCAACAAAGAAGAACAGTTAAAAACAAAATACAAAAAAAAAACATCAACAACACAAGAAAAAGACAAACAAACAAGCATACACAGTGGGGCAAAAAGGATTGAAAGTACACAACAAAAAGGATATATCCACAGACACACTAGATAGATTGTATAACTTACCATCCTCCAGAGTACGTGCGATCCTTGAATTGGATGGTTTCCCTTCGACAGACTTATAGAAGGGTACGATAAAAAATTCATACCGTGTGTACTTCATCAGACCGGTAACTGTGCATGTGGATGCTCCGCCACCGTTCAGTATCGTTAGCATTTTGTAAACGGTACCCGAGATGCTGTTCCTGACATTGCCAACACCGCCACCACCGGTGCCGCCACTAGTTTTCGAAGAGTGTTCAGAAGTTGGTGGGTCTGTTGAGTCTGGTGCTGCCACCAATGCATTCGAGCGTGTATTGACGACCACCGTTGAATCGGGTAATTGTCGTGCATAGATGTAGAATCCTTCGACGTATTTGCCATTGATTATCTGTACAGGAAATGCAAAAAAAAAGATACACCCATACAAATGTTGGTTCTTTTTCTTTCTCCCTTTATATACTAACCTGCCACGTTAATTTCATGGTTGTCGATTCTGGAGATGTCGCATTGATCAGTTCCACAACGTCACCCGAAAGAAGGCTCGCCCGAGCCTCACTTAAATCCAAACCGCTGTTAAAGCTCTTCTAAATGGTGGGAGGGGGGGCGGGGGAGAAATACATCAATTGGCTCGTTTTCATACACAAACTCTTTGTTACTTACCATTCCAACAGCTATCGGTTCCGACAAGGCACTCGGCAGTGATAGACCATGTGAGTTTTCGGCACGTATCACGAAAAAATAATTGACTCCCGCATTCAAGCCCACCTGAGTAAACGTGGTATTCTGGATACGAGCTCCCACCGCAATCCAGCCTTCTGTTTCGTTCTTCCCAAACATCTCCACCACATAGCCTTTTAGAGCTGAGGCTCCAATTTTGTTGCTGCGAGTCCATGAAATCGTCACTGTATCTTCGGTCTTTTCCACCACCTGAGGTTTCCCCGGTGGCCCGGCATATGTCGACAGCTCTGGAGCTCGAAAGAATTTGATATTCGGATTGGTTGGAGCTTCCAATTTCAGATAGCCACTCCACGAGGATTTGCCATTTCTATTGCTAGCAACACAAGTGTACAATCCTTCGTCTTCGGTCTTCTGCAAGTCGCTGATTGTAAGAGCACCTGAATCTGAAATATTCCGGCGATCATCATCGGGACTTTCATCGACGGGAATTCCATCCCGATACCAAGACACTGTCGGCGCTGGCGTTCCAACCGTCCGGCAGGGTAGTGTTACAATTGACTTAACCGGCAACGTTTGATTTACCGGGCCCTGAGCAATTATTGGCGGTGGGAGTTCAAACTGTGTATCCACTGTCACAACGGTCCGACTGCTCACACTGCCGACAGCATTAAGTGCATTACAAACAACCACTTTGCCAGAATCCTCTCGAGCGAATCGAATAATTGACAAAACACTTCGTCCTTCAGGTGTGAGGGTGGCTTCCATGCGACCGTCCCGGTAGCCGGGAAACATCAGTGAGCTGTTTCCTTCGACGGACCAGTAAAGTGTTGGCTTTGGATATCCGGTGGCTTGGCACTCGAATAGTACTTCATCTCCAATTTCTACAAGTTGATTTTTCGGACGAGTAATGAACTTTGGAGGAGCTTAATGGAAAACGGATGTCAGTTAGTTAAATATATATAAATAAATGTATATGCAGTAGACTGCTTTGTTGATAGGCGAATAGATAGATGAAAGGATGGATGGATGGATAGGAAAACTTACCATGTACTGTAAGGGTTCCAGTGGCGGTAATTGAACCGACAGCATTGTCTGCTTCGCAACTATATTCGCCCATATCTTCGAGTGTAACATCGTCTAATTTCAGGCTACGATCTTCAAGGATGTGTACACGTCCTAAATAAATAAATACAAAAAAAAATAAAAAATTTGTTAAAAGGACGAGCAAAGAGAGAACAAGGTAGCACCGGAAGCGGGAGTGCATAAAGTTCAAGACAAACAGAATTGTTTGTATTTTCGTGGGCGCGGGTGATTGTGTGGAGAAGAAGGAAATAAAATTTCAGGACTTCTAAGCGGGCAAACAAAAAAAAAATAATAAAAATAAAAAAGGATGCTGCGAGAAAAGTTTTGTGTGTAATTGCACACTTTGACACCGAGTGTTAGAAGAAGTTTTAATTAGGAAGCACCAAGCTTATGATATCACATCCAGTGCTATTGGCAGCAATGGCGGCAGCTCAACAGTTTGAGTAGTAAACCAAAGAAGGGATTGGTATTGTGTTTAAGGATGAAGGGTGGTGAAGGATTTTATGGGCTGTATAGTCTTTGTTCGCAAATTAGAGTGTTATTTCAGTAAAGAATAGGTATTTTTAATGTCTAATCTTTGGTAAGTTTATTTAACGTTGACGAAAATAGGAACTATTAACATGCTCTTGTGGCATCTGTTTTTGCTGTGGTTATATTTAAATGAAAATCGAAATATCTTCAAGGAACTTTAAATTAAGGTTTTTGAAATATTGTCAAAATTTGGATCTAAAATCATCAGGGAAAGTTTTGGTCCAATGCTTTTGATCATATCAATTTTTGACAAATTTATGATCATTATTTGTAGTAGTGATGGCAAGTTTAAGAGCAGGCAATCATAGGCTAGTGAAACAATTTGAGCCTTAATTTTTGCTGCTGGATGTTCCTATGCCAGTGAGACAACGAGTTGGTTGAAGTGTGGGGAATTTTTTGTTCAAGCATGAATCTCTAACGACTTAAATTAGTGGATTTTAAAGTATTACCAAGAATCAGCCATCGCTTAAACTGCACTATTTTTAAATTATGAGGAAGGATACTTGCCTGCTCCTTTATAAGATAAGGTAAGAACTAAGGACACTTAATCGTGATAAAGCATCTTTGTTGCTTCAAGAAACATCACTTCATCCAGAAAATATAACTGCATGATGGAACGATGGGAAGTGTGCTTGAATTATTTTTTTAAAAGGAAAGCTCAAAGAAGAAATGGAGATATTCATTTCAAGATTCAAAAGAAAGACTTCATACTGCAGCTTTAAGGAGTACCAAAAGGTGATTAGTCGATAGGTGATAGAAGATACAAGCATTAATCGTTTGAAATCTACCTTGGAGCAAGTGGTGGTGGTAGTCTCCGGTGGGCTAAACATCTATACTCCTAAAATCGAAAAGCGTTGCGGAAAAAGGTTGTATAGACATGGGGTCTAGATGGCTCAAGCATATCAGCTAAAAGTTCCCAATAAAAGTTGGTGTGCACCATCGAAGCATCTTGAGAGCTTTGCTTTTTATTACTGTCCTTAACTTTTTGCTAGAGGGAAAAGGGTAAGGTGACGGACCCTAAAGTAAATCAATTACTCCTTGCAGACGATGAAGCCATCATAATTTGATTATACATCCTTGCACCGAGCACTTGAATTATGGGCAGGTGTTCTGTATGGAAATGGATACCGCATCGCATCAGCCCGAAAATTAATGAATACATTTTGAGTCCATTTTCTTATCCATACTGGCCATTTATTTCAATGAAAAATCAGGAGACAAATATATGCTTCGCATTACAGCCGCAGTGACAAGGCGTGATCGAATGGGAAACAAAAAACCAGAGGAAGCATCCACATAATGATGGTATTCATTGTGTGGATGCTTCCTCGAATTAATTTTTTTGTTGGATAAAGTATGTATGACCAACTTTGCTGATAATGCTATGTAGAAAGAAAGATGCCCTAAGAACTGAGCTCAAAAAGCTAAAGAATGCCATAGTCAAACACTATCAGGGAAAAAAGGCAGTCGCAAGAACTCCCGAATCAGACAAATGCACCGACATCGTATGTTGGCCTCAATCCAAAACCGAGTGGTAAGGCTGAAAATTAGTATCTTTACCATGGCAGACGTGGGCCTTTCAAAACCCGCTATAGCAAGTGAAACCAATGACAGTAAACATGCTGTAGGGCATTTCTTAAAAAATCCAGCATTTAACGAAAATACATTCAAAGGAAATACTTCATCTGCCTCTTAACTTCACAAAAGACGAAAAATCCAAAGAACAGCTTTAAATTCAGAACTCTCAAATCAGGGATCCGAACTTCGCTGGATGGTCAGGGATAACGTCGACGCAACAGTCCTATAGACACAATCCGAGAAAACATTTTTTGGAAGCCAAAACGTCCATTTGTTGCCTTTTAGCAACCGTATTCTCCTGACCTTAATTTCATAGAAAGTGTATTTCACTGGTTCACAAGAAAGAAAAAGTAAAGTCAAGCAATTAAATTAACCGCAATAAGATTTCACTTAATATTTGTGCCTCCAAACCACCAAACAAACAATAAAAAAGAACAACTTAGAATGTTGTTTGCGCGAATCAATGGGGCATCTGTTAAATATTTTTTTTTTTTTACAATTTTTTTTTAGAGATGTTCTTTTACAAAGTCTCGATTGTTTTTTTTTATTCGCTTTTTATTTGTTGCTTAAAAAAATGTCGAAAACTATGAAAAATTGAAGAAATTTATTAAAAGTTATGAATGAACTATGTGATACAATTTCTGAAGTATAAAGGGGAACAAAGCCAAACAAACTTTTTTTGAAAGCCAATAGATATGCGGTGTCATAACTTTTATTTAAATTACTTTTTTATATTATTTTCTTTATGACACAAACAAAAATATTGTGTTTTCAAAAAGTTATTCGAAGTTATTTCATAATTTATTTATTTTTTTGTAAGTGGATATATTTTTATTACGACGAGTGTTTGTATGTCATTTACATATAATATTAAACAACAACGTCTACCAACTTTATAAAACCATCAACTTTCATTTTTCAACACATCAGGTAATATAAATGAAACCAAAAACTTTTCTGTGTTCTTCATTCGCTGTCAGTCTTTCAAACCCGAAAGCTTTCAAAATCTCAAAATAAAAATTACAAATTTGTAAAGAATGATAGTCGGCTGTCAATTAGCAGGATTAAATGCAAAATGCAACGTTTAAAACAACATAGAGACAGAAAGAGGACAAAAAAGAAGACAGCTAACACAAGACTACGACAGAATGAATCTCCACACCATCCAACTTTTACTAATTGACAATCTGATGAGGGTTCATCGCCTTATATATAGCTTCTCTCAACCTCACCGCCATTTTTTTTTTTATTTCACTTTTGCTCTTTAAAATTCAAAAAATTTGTTGGTGTTGGGGTACTAAAGTGTTATTCTATACTTACGTAATGGCATATTGCCACCAGATGCAGTCCGTCGCCACAGGACATCGGGCAAAGGATCACCACCGATACGACATTGAAATATCACAGAATTGCCAACCACAGCGGTTTGATTTTGTGGTCCACGAATGAGGAATGGTTTAACTGCAATTAAATGAAAAAAATTGTATTTGAAATACAGAAAAGGATTCACCTTGTATTTGCAAAATGCAAATCAAAAGGACACACTTAAATAGTAAAATACTCAACAACAACAACTAAAACTCACCATGAACTTTTAGAAATGCAACCGCAGATTCACGCGTCCCAACAATATTCTTCACCACACACTGATATCGGCCGTCGTCCGACTGCCGTGCATCCTGGATGGCCAGATTACCACCGTCAACGATGCGTATCCTTTTTGATGCACTCAAATTTAGTGTTTGTCCATTTTTACGCCATGTGATTGTGGGTTCGGGTGAGCCGCGCGGTGCACCGCATTCCATGAGTGCTACATCGCCCTGTGCGACGCGGGTGTTTTGCGGCTCCAAGCGGAATTCCTCGCGAAGGACTGAAAAATAGACATTAAATTCATGTATGTATATGTATTAAAATAGAAAAATAATGCATGGTAAATTAAAATGAAGGATATGTTTGCTATGAGTGTGTGCGACGTAAAATTAGTTCCGGAGAAATTTTGTGGAAATAGAGTGACCAGATTATTGAGTTTTTTGTTCAGATGTCTTTTGAGTTTATTTTGTTTATAGTGCCCCGTGGCTTAGTGGTTAGTGTGTCGGACTGCTAAGCGAATGAGCCTGGGTTCGAATCCAGCTCATAGCCACCTTCTTTTCCGGAGTAATGCCTCTTGCGAGGAACTGACAAAACCTCCAAGATTAAAATTTGTCTCGAAAAAGTTGCATCTCATGTAGCCGTTCGGACTCGGCGGTAAACTGTAGGTCCCTTCGGTTCTTGCAGATTAACAACACACACAGGAATGGTTGAGAGTATAAGTCATTAGGCCTTGGCTCCTTAAGGAGCTGTCACGCCAATAAATTTATTTATTTATAAATTTATTTTGTTTATTATTTTAATATTTGTTTTTTATTGTTTTAATAATTAATTTTCGAATAATTTATGGTTGTTTTATATTTCTAACAAACATACATGTTAGGCGAAATCGCATCTTCACATCCACGCGGTGCCTGCCTGAAAAATATCGACAAGCGTTGGATCTATCGAATCCATGGTTGCAGATACCTTCTGAGGACCAGGAGAAGGAAAAAAGATCTATAAGCTCATGCACAGGGCTTACATCTCTTATGGAATGATCAGATAGGCAGGCTAGAGATCGAGCCGGCTGAAGAGGCATATTAAAAAAGCCTAGAACCACCATGAGCTGCTTGCCAAAATGTACGAGCAATGCCCCAAACATGACATCACATCTGAACTTTAACGTTAAAATTCGAAAGGATAACATCTTTAATACATTCACTGATTTTGGAGCGTGAAAAAAATTGTGTTAAGCAGCACACACGCAATTTCCTCGTCTTGCCATCTACCAGATCGTTAAACCTGTAACCAACTATAGATCATGTCACGATGAAATGAAAACATTTCTCTTATAGAATAAACGTCCATACATTCAAAATAGCAAACATCGAATCATATCACTATTAAGCTGGTGCTAAAAATCGTGGAAGATATCAGCCGATCAACATCCACTCAGAGGAAATGCACTGTTGCACGACACATATCGGAAGCGACCACCATAGCCTATGCCGATTGCGTATCCCCTGATGAGTAAGCGAGAAATCCCAATATCAACCCCAAAAACAACTAAGGGAAAAGCCCGACCATTGTAATCTCCAGGACCATCTGGCCGATCCACAAAAAAGGCGATCGACTACTCTGCACCAACTATAAAGGAATTAGCCTTCTTATAATCGTCTGTAAGATCTTATCCATCATTTTACGGGAAAGTTCTTAGCCCGTTTGCTGATGGAATAATAAAGCAGGAAATATACGATCGACCAAATCTTTACATTACGCTAGGTACAGGAGAAAAAAGAACGTCTTATCAGAATGACATTGGAGTACGTTCGCCGCTGTGTCAAAATTAGTGGAGACAATACTGACAACTTCGACACCACCAGAGGGCTAAGACAATGTGATGCACTGGAGTACGGAATTGGGGACGGCAGGCTAGAGGGACATATTAAAACAGTCCCATGAGCGCCACTCTATGTAGTGCCACCAAAAGTAGATTTTTTTATAAAACAATATTTTGGAAAATCAGATTCCGAAATATTATATAAAGCCTCATTTTTGTAACGACCGATTGTATATATTTAATTATTTATTTCAATTATTTTTTAACTTTAATTTTACATTTTTTTCTTATTTAAAGATTTTCAATTATTTTTTTGTTTTATCTTTCAAGTATGGTCACCCCAATAATAATGTGTCGAATGATGTAACGCTTGTTTCGGTCCTGGTTCGAGACTATAAATCCCCACATTTATTGCCCTTTTAGATTTGTCATGGTATTATAGAGATAAAGTCCTCCCTTTGATGGGTTTACAGAGAGGCAGATAAAATGCAACATAATAAGGACTTAAATATAATTTCTAATCGATTTCAAAAGTGTGCGGCAAGGGATGGAGGCAGAACGAGAACACTATCGAACGATGGATGAGAATACTTCAGTTTAACAGCAACTACGGGAAGTTAGCAGTTTGCTCTTATCCTTATTTGCAAATAATCCTGCAGGATAGATGCTACCTCCCGCTTTTTTGTAGAGATAGATATCTATTATTGGAGTAAATCCCCAGTAATTGGCCAGCTGCGTCTTCTGGGGACACACAAGTTTTCCTATATACTCGCACAAAGGAAACGTGATTTTTGACGAAGTCATACCATTCTGAAAACTTCTTTGAGTCCCGAGTCCTTTTCGACTATAACGATATTCCCCACATATTTACCGTTTTAAGTCCTTTTTACAAATTCTTGACGATTAAATTGATTTAGTAATTTTTTTCTTCGTTGCAGAATACCAAAAAGAAGTCGAAAGCCGGAGATTGCCTAAGGAAGGCAGATAGTTCCGAGATTCCAGGATTCCACAGGTACATCCTTGTGTGTAATACCTATACTCGGTGCGACGCACAATATGCAATATTCAATTGAGATCGTTTTCTATTATCTTTCCCTTTTCTATGCGCTTCTTCCTTTTTTTATTTATTTTTCAAGGACTCAGATAAATTAAATTCAATTACTTGTTGGCATCGACTTTTATTTTTTTTTTTTTTTGAAGCACAATCGTTTGAAAGTTCCGAAGAAGAAGCCAGAAAAAAATGTTAAGAAGACGAAGACAGGAGGCAGAAATTTGCAGATGATGATGTGGGTTGATAAAGTCTGTTGCTTTTCATCTGCAGACGACGAAGGATATGCGATGTCCTTGCAAGTGTGAGTAATTTTCTTTCCACTTTGGGGGAACGGATTTTTGCAGAAACTTCAATTTTTTCCATTTTTTTGCTTTTCAGCTTGAAATGGAAAGGATATGCTTTCTTGCTATGGACTACTTTTCAAAGGATGGGTAATTAGGAAACATGGATGATATATTAAGAAAGGAACATACGTATATATATACGATATCAGATGTTAAGTAGACTGAAAATGTTTTCTGAATTGTTGGGCGGAATATCGTTTTGGGTGACTAATGGTGTAGTTTGATTTTTGCATTTCATTGAATCTTCAATTGTGATGAAAATCGCAAGCTAAGCGACATTCTATTGAATAGGTTTGAACTATTGGAAGAGTGTTCATAGATTTTTTTTTTCAAAATTGATGTTTAATTTCCAAAAACTAGCAGCTAAAGTTGGAGCTTGGAGCTAGCTTCCTAAAAGTGCGTACAAACCACATTTATAAGGCTACAGACATTTTTAACTTAGTCACCCAAAGAAGAAGAAGTAGTCATTAGTTTTCTTGGCCAAAGATTATACAATTTGGGAAAATTAGATATACATATAATACGATGACAAGATTCTTCACATTATTGAGATGAACGCTTAAATTAATTTTTTTTCCAGAAGTATGCGAAGTTCGCGATGCGGTTACAAAAACAAAAGAAGCTAAGTTTTGGAAAAAGATAGGAACCAACGGATTCAAATGGTTCGCCAAGATTTAAGAAAATAATTCTTATTTATCCGATAGATGGAGTATTAACATTTTTTTCAAATAAATTGAATTGAAATTGAAATAGTTTGTATTAAGCTTGCATAAAGCAAACTTTCGCAAGCCACACATTTTAAACTTTGACGACTAAGAAAATAGCTGTTATAGAGCCTTCTAAGGGAGTCAATGCAAACAACTTGTGTAAGGCTTACCTATAACGCCTTATACGTAGAAAATTAGAATAGCTTGTTCTGGACCTTAAACAAGTTAAATTGTTGGGAATGGTCAAGGGAAGGAACATAGAAAGAGTTGCGATACTCCATGACCATACCATGAATATTGTTGTGAAGAGGTATTAGGGAGCCACCTACAGAATAAACCGTCCAAGGACGAGAATGTGTGACTCGGGAATATTAACCAAAGATGCTTTCCAAAGTATAAATAATAAAATGGAAAAGCATTGAGATTACTTTTAAGATCTTCAATTTGTGTTAGTTTACAATAAAATCTAAAATCGTTGATCCCTAGGCATCAAGAAGTACCGGAAACGTTGCATTTTCAGATTAATGTAGGTATACAGAGTTCTCTGAACTAAATTGCAATCCTTGACTACCCAAGTGAAGACTAGGAGAGAGACCTCATTTTGTTGATGGTTCATTGGTAACAGCGTTAATCGGACAGAGGCATGCCTCATGAGTACATTACAAAATCCTACATAGAACCATTACCAATCCAATACCTGAAGGGTTGCCAACGTTTCCTAAGGTCAAGTGACCTAATCCTAAATGTTGATCAGTAAGCAAATTAAAGCAGAGAAGTGGGAAGGTTTCGTTGATTAAAAGGTAATTGTAATAACCTGGGCATCCTAAAAACATAATCCTGCCTTTGGATATTCCGCTGGCTCAATGAAGATAATTCTTCATGATGACTTATTGGAATAAACACAAACTTTCGATTATGGGATACTAAAATTCTTGTAGAAAAATATTTACTTGTTTCTCGAAAACATTCCAAATGTTTTATGGTTTTCAAATGAAAAGATGCGTCCATCAATACTTCAGTGAATTCGGGGTTAGGCTAGTCTCAAGATTTAGCTGCGCCTGAAGTAAATGGCAGAAAAAGCATCTAGTCCAGTTAGCATAGTAAATAGTCTTGTTAACTACGATGTAGGGACTTCGGATCAAGATATATCTGCTAATAATAATGAGAAATGGCAGTGTCTATAGCAATGCAGTTTTTTTCCCGGAACTTTGTCTTTCAGGATGGTGGACCTTGACCATATGGATCATCCAAAAGTTCTATGCTTTGCTATGTAATTACTCGAAGTTTGATCGATAGTAGCTGCTTGTTAAATTCAGGTTAACCCACTTGTGAGAGTTTCGTAAAGGCTGTGTGTACTGTCTAGAAAACTCATAGTAAAAAAAACTTTGTTGGCACCAAAGTTTTCGAAGAGTGGGTTTACCGGAAAGTGACTGGCGTGTCCGACCGGTGGGTTTTAACAAATATGACTTTTCTGCGAAAAGTGTCGGTTCAACAATCAATATACTGGATCATGAATTTGAAGTGCAATCGTGCAATCCCTTAATAACTTGATAGCAGCCGGTAATACTGCGGAAGAAAAAATAAGCAGGCCGCTTTGCACTTAAGTCTATCGAGGCTCTTCAAACCCAAAAATCTTCACACAAAAACAAAGCTGAATATGTACCAGACTATGGCCTAGAGAGTAGTTTCATACTGACCCGAGATCTTTTTTTTTATTATTATTGCACGACAGCTCCTGGAGAAGCCAAGGCCTAGTGAATTATACTCTCAACCATTCCAGCGTGTCTGTTGTGAATATGCAAGAATGAAAGGAACCTACAATTATCCACCGCGTCTGAACGGCTACAGTTGTCAATTCCTCGCAAGTGGCAGTACCCTGGGAAAAAGTGGCTCTGGCGGGGAGTCGAACCCCGACTCTTGGCTTAACAGTCCGACACACTAACCACTAAGCAACGGGGCACTACATTGACCCGAGACTGAGGTAATACAAGACAATCTGATCGTTCGAAAAGAAATGTTAACGTAAAATTTTTGACTCCGCGTGTGCGGGGTACGACGATTCCGGAGATGATACAATCATAAATTGTATGAAAATTATCTAGAAGAAGTGGAAAAAAGCTCGAATATTCTGGTAGGCTGGTCATCTATCCGATCGAAAAAGAGCTAGCTCGGGGAGATTTTTGCAGCTCTATTTTAAATATAGAGGGCAGCACCTGGCAGACCTTGCTTATATTAGAAAGAAGTAACAGACCAAAACAAGCAGTGTTGAGAGCTAAACTGAATTTCGTAGGCCAACGAACGGGATGGACGGAAAACGATGTTGGATGGGGCCTGTGCTGGATTCCGCTTACTGCGCCAATGAGGATGATGATGTAACTGCAACTAGATAGAGAATTCGTACCATAAATGCAAATTAATCATATGCCACATGAAAACAAACGGGGTTAATATCCCTGACTTTTCTAAAGACCCGATGTGAACAGGCGCACCTTGAAATTACAATTATATGGTAAGTTATTTGAATGAAACTACTCCCAGTATGCCCTGACATCAATCCTCGAGAATTGAATCATAGGCCTTTGCATTTGTCTTATGTTTCAGTGTGGTATGTGATTTCTTCAGCCGGAAATTTTTAAAGAAAGTGGTTTACAAAACATATAATTCAGATCTGTTTGTGAAAATCTTTGAAGAGTTCTTTTCTAATATGGTTTCAATAAAATGATACATTGGCTTATGTATATTGGAAATTTATAGATGGTTATTTCGACCGTTTAAAGATTCTTCAAGAAAACTGAAAGCTAATATCCGTGCAGCACTGGAAACTTTAAAATCAGGGCTATTGCTTTCGACGCTGGAACCAGAAGTTTTCCAATGATGTTTCTTGAAGATTTTAAAATACTAACTTCCTCTTAAAGCAAATTTTAAGGTTGGTACTTTTCAATTAAAAAAATTCTTCTTCTTAATAACATTCCTGCAAAGAGTTAATGTCCGCTTCGACTATCTTTAGTGAAGACCATTCAAATAAAGGCTTTGAAAAAAGTTTCTAGAACTTACTTTTGTACTCAAAACACCTAGAATGGTCTCTAAAGGCTTTTTGTATCAAACAAGATATGAATACATCCGCAATATTTCCTTGAAATGTATTGCTTCCAAGGTGCTTGTTATCATCAAATAACCATAGATTAAACATAAACCACAAAAGTGTTGACATCTTGATTCCTAACCACCATAACTTTCAAAATTTTGGGAATCCGGTGCCTTAATCAACAAGAATTTATGAAAAAAAACGTCCCCAAAAGTATCACTTTCAGCTGTTACCCCTAACATCCCAAAACCGTCTTTCATTTCCTCATTAACAATATAATACATCACCAACCTAAAACCCCTATACAACCTCTATTACCCCCAACTTACCCTTTTTGACTTTTAAAAACTCATTAAAATTACAAAGAACAATTATTGTTAAATTAATAATAACTCAATTCGATACCCCCTCTCGTATACGATACAACAAGATACCCTTTAAGCCCCAAAAATCTGTTGCTATGAGAACGTGCGGTGTGACGGCATTAAACTTTTTGTGCACCCTCATCTAAAGGTTCTAAGATTCTTAATTAATTACAAACAACAACAAAAAAAAAAAGAAAAATAGGACAAAATAGCTTTTCTTCATAAGTCATCCCTTTCCTTAGAAACATTGTAACATCTGTGGGGTTTTGTATCAAATTTCAAAAAAAAAATTAACTCCATATACATATGCAGCACTTATAATCCCCTTTTAATGAAATTAAATTAATCTTAGAACACTTTAGCCAAGGGGCAGGTATCCATATAGAAGCCTGAAGGCTACAACAGCTCTAAAAGTGTATATTAATCGATCATGCTCTACTTACAAGCAACTTGAAGGGTTGCATTTCGGCTTCGGGCAACACCGAACTCGTTCTTCCCTTGACACCAATAGACGCCAGCATCGCTCTCCCTCCGGGAATGGATTACCTAGAAGGATACAAAAAGGATACAAATTATATTAAAGCCATAAGTCCTGGTTGAGCGCAGCAAAAACACAAACGAGTGGGATAAACCAATCTCTAAAATGATGAAGATGGAGAGGTGGAGAGTAAGAAAAAAAATCCAGAACATGACACAGAAAACTGCTCGAAGCTGCAGCCTTCCTTTTAACTACTGTCGTCGCTCGTCGGTTGGGTGGAAGGCTAAGTGAGTGAATGAGCACGAGCAGCAGTGAGCCGCGTCCTCGTCCTCAGCTATGACGGCGGCGTCATCATCATCATTTTAGTGCAGACGGCGGCGACGACGACAACGACGATGATGATGACAACAACGACACAGATGACTACGATGACGGAAAAAGTCCCTTGACTCCAATTAGATGACATACTGGCGACTTTCGTTTCAAGTGCAACCAGACAAACGCACTTCAAAGTATCTTAACCAGCTGCTGCCATAACTGCTGCTTATAGCTGCTCACGTTTGAAATTACAATTCACAGTTGGAAGTACCTACTTATTTTCTTTTTTTGTTGCACAGCATCTTCGTTTTCATTTCTGCCACTTTATGAACGAACCACGTTGGGTTGCCTCTTTGAAGTGGGTCACAGTCGCAAAATGCATAAATATTCATTCTTTCGGTTCTGGGAGCTGGAGAAGATGAAATAAGATACTCCTCGTGGTCGTGTTGGAGGATGACATAGCGTGGAGACAATTGTGGTTGAAACCGCACATAAACTTCTAAATAAGACGCACTGATGTGCTGTGTGAGATGAATGCGTGAGCAATAATTGAAGAATGTTGAAAGAAGATACTTGTCGAGGTCGGCTGATTAGAAAATTAGTTTAGGTGCGGAACGGAATGCCAGTTCTTCTGTCTTCTGATGTACTAGCTCACTACAATTTAGTAGGGAACTTTGTGTGAAAAAGTATTGTCTAGCGAATTGTCTTTGAATTAGCAAGTAACGAGAATCTAGATCTAAACGATTCTTAAAGCGAGAAATTGAAAAAAAGAACCCTTGGAAAACACCAATGTCATGGTAGGTTTCGCGGATTCACAGTCGAAAATTAATTTGTATATATTCGATTAAAAAGGGGACTAGAAAGCTCCTCTTTCCACTACGAACTAAGCGTATCACATCCTTAACAGGGATCAAGAGAAAGAAAGGAAGTTACTTTCAAGGGAGCGTACGAAAGCTTTATTCTTGAGGTATTATTTTACTTTCTATCGAGTGGGAGTACTAAGGTATTATGGTTCTTACAATATGACAGTTATAATAAGTTGGTCTTGGTCTATTTTGTTCTTAACGTGGAGTCCTTTTCGGATTATTTTGCTCAATATTTGATCACGCTTTTTAATTCATTTCAGGTTCTTTTAGTTTACCTAAGAGATATCAAAACCCAACTCTACCTATGCTTGATTATTAGACCCAAAGAAGTCAGGCAAAAAGAAGTAAAACGCACCGGAAAAACAATCAAATGAACTAGGAAGGTCTCTAAAGCAATTACAATCCTTTTGTTAGCTCTTTTGAGAATGCTAACCTATTTGTAAGGCGCTTTGCCGCCACGAAGCCAGATAGTGTCAAAACTCACCTCATTTCTTCAGCCAGTAAGATGGAACAAATCGTAATCGTCCTGGCAAGTCTAAAAAGATTTTAGCAGACAAAAAATTTTAACTGCCGGCCATTTTGTCAGCTGTCAAGTGATTTTTTTTAGTTTGATTTGGCATTTTAACATGAATAGACTTATGCCTGAACAACGCTTTCAAATTGTATAAATTTATTTTGAAAATCATAGTTCTGTTCGAAATACGAATGGCGCACTACGTCCATTTTACGGTCAAAATAATCGTCCATCAGAGCAATTAATTCAATTAACTATGGTACGTTTTCGCACTATGAAGCCATGATTACTAACTTTTTCGTTCATCAATTGATCGCCGATTGACTATTTTTTGTGGGATATGTGAAGTCGCTAGTCTACGCCGATAAGCCCGAAACGATTGACCCCTTGGAGGACTACATTCGCCACGTTTTTGCCGATATACGGCCACAAATGTTGAAAAAGTCATCGAAAATTAGACCTTCACATTAGAATTCGTCCGAGCCAGCCGTGACGGTTATATACCAGAAATCATATTTAAATTATAATGCCAGAAGATTATCTTTTGAATAAAGTAAATTGCATTTAAAAAATCATCTTTATTTTATTCCATTTCAAAGTTCTATACCTCTAAAAAAAACAACCTTTATAATGGGGAATTTAATGCTTCGAAAACTCAATTCTGTCTTGCGTTGTTAAAACTTGACCTGCCCCTCTTTGCCACTGTCTATGGTGGCAAATAGATAGAATACGTTAGGTTAAAGTGGAAACATTGTGGTACCATATGATATTGTCAGGCGTTTCTCACTAAATAAACCAGTTAGAGCCTTAAATAAAGCGGTAAATATTGATAGTTGCTATGTTAATCAGACAGAGCAGAGCATTTGGAGAACCGAAATGCGGAATAGTTTCCCCTTCCTCTTATTCCAAGCAACTTCTGCAGAAATCATTAGATAAGACTCGGAGTCTCGCAGCGTGTCAACCTTTAAGCCAGCGTCAAGTAAAGACACCTATCAACATCAAGGAGCTAGCTAATATGTAATCTGCTTAGAGCCAGGAAACATTTTAGAACATTTCAGATCCAGTGTTGGCCAAATCTCTTTGGTCGCATGCCAAGTATTGCTACCAGTCTATCTATCTGTCGCTTGTTTTCTCTAAGTTTACATGCAACGATGGGAAAATCAACATTTACCCTGTTAAGGTGCAATTATTTTTGTTGTACCTTTTCTGGTAAGTTCGTCGGCTTGACAGTTTCCTGGGTTGTCTCTGTGTCTGGCACCCAAAAAACGTAGATAATAAACTGTTCGGCCTTCTCTATGAGAGAAATTCGACAGTTTCGGGAAGTTACAGAATTTATGGAAACAGAACTGAGTAAATTGATGGCAGTTTTGCCATTTGTGAAGATGCGGCTGTCCGATGAGGATTTCACGTTTTGTTGTTAGTTTTTTTTTTTTTGAGCCAAGATAGAACCTCTTTGATTGCCCGAAATTCCGCTTGGAGCACTCTGCAATAGTCTGATAGACTGAAGGAGAGAAAAGATTTAGTCTGACTGAGAATACGCCGAAGCGCCTCTATGCCCCCCGTTTTTGATGTCAATAAAGAATTGAATGGGCTCATCACTTACAATGTCATCATTGCGCGAATTGGATCTTGGTAGAATGGAAATCATTTTTATGGGGGTTTATTACCCTCAGTGCAATATTTCCTGTTCAATTGAGTAGCTTGTGAAGAGGGGTTTCCATGAATTCTATAATGAAAATGCTTCCCTGCCGACGTCAGCAACGTATACAATCATTTTGAATCTCTCAGCTTGTAGGCTGATTGTAAGTTATGACACCACCTTGTGGTGCACCTCTACTAACAGATACTAAAGATGAATTAATGATTACAGTTTTTTTGTTGCTCCTCATCGCCTTAGTGATTGTGTCACCTCTGACGACCAAATTCTACTCTTTGTGATGTAGAGAGTATTTGATAGTTCTAACCATTGTATATAAACTGCAATTTATTTACAATGGTTCTAACCAAGGTATGTAGAACAATTTCTACCGATTTCCCTTTACAGTAAGCGCACCCATCGATGAGTTTTAATTACAATCAAAACCATCAACAATACCTCCTGGTATATCTCTCCATCTCCCCCAAACAATGCATACATTTAAATTTTTTTTTTAAATTGAAAAAAAATCATACCAACCTTTAGAAAAAACAATCCTCCAGCTGGCAACAAAAGTCGATGTGATCCCGTATCAACTTTTAATTCCTGTCCATCCTTATACCATTGTATCGATGGCATCGGGTCACCCTCTGCTTTGCAATTTAACGTAAGGGGATCATTTTTTGGCACAGTCACGTCCATAGGATGTTCTACGATGCGAGGATTTTCACCTAAAAATAAAAAAAAAAAATAGTTAAAAATAAATTTCGATAAAATAAAAGGATAACAAAAAAAAAATATGGGAAGGTATGTAGAGCATATTTAGATCTATATCTCTCTCTAAGAGACAAGGAGCAGATGCACATTCCTGAACATCGACCTGAATCTAGAAAAATCCATTAACCCAATCAATTAGACGGATGAGTGGACGAAATATATCCTTCAGGATATTAAAAAAAAAAAACTGAAGAAAGAAATTATAAATTTCATTTACCTTCCCCCAGAAAGGACATGAACACTTAAAAATTAATTGCGCTAAGAAGTTGAGCGAACAAAATTATAAATTAAATGAAAGGACTCTTAAGATGGTTATCGAACATAACAGTGAATGAGTGTTTACAACCAGAAAACTGACACAGAGGACTTCCCTTGAAAGGGTAATAGACCTCCTCCACTATGCCTTCATATAAATTTACTTAAATTCGTCCCTATTAATCCTTAACTACGCAAAATAATGGTTTTCATTTTCAATAATCGTAATCCCTGTTATAGAATCCTTGAAGAAAAAAAAAACATGGAGTGTACTCATAAATATTCACTCAAGGTATTTTTCAGTTCTTAAATAATGCCTTGTTTATACCTTCCGGGCGGCAGTGCGCGGCATCCAGCGTCTCAAGGACATCCTTAACAACAACAAACACCAACAACAACTCAAACCGAAAAAAGGACGAGAAAACGTATTTTTGCCACATAATTGAATCCGAAGCGAATTTAATGGCAGATTTATGGAATCAAGGAGTGGGAGTAAAGTCAAATTAAGTCCTGGCATATTTATACAGTTTTTTTTTTCTTCCTTCCAGGAATACACAAAAGAGAACAAAGGAATCAGCTGGAAAAAATTCAACGACACAATAACGTAGGTAGATGGATCTTGGTTAGAAGCAGAGTCAGAGGCAAATAGTGAGTTCCTTGGCAGCCGGGCAATGCGCGGCTTGGCGGAGTGAAATATAAATCCGGCCAGGGAATTCATGATAATTGCTGTTGTCAATTTGCAATTTTCTTCGATAAATTCAATCTGACCTTAAGTTTCTTGTTCAATTAGATGTCGTTTTGGCGAGTTGCTATGTACGTAACTAGGACTAGACCAAAGACGATCCTTCTTCGTGTTTAAAATATTAAAAATTCCAGTTTATTTTTCTCTTTAACTTCACCTCGAATATACAGAGTATATTTGCTTTTTGCAAGCCTTAAGGTGCCATCTTACCTTCCTACCAATCTGGCTATCGTCGTCCTGCCTGGTTCGGCTTCGGTATGCAAATTTTCTACCTTCGTTACTCTATAGTTATTTTAAGGATAAGAATGTATGTCTTTTCGAGTTTTTCCCTATGGTTCATTTATTTCGGAATTTGCACAGGAAGCTCTGCCATTATAAACTAGAGAGACAATCGGGATGCTTTTTATTGTATAAGTGAACCAAAAATCTTTGAAGCAAAAAAAGACTTCTATTATTATACGAAACTGGTGTAATATTGCTGTATCGAGGGTAGTAGTGGTGCTGTGAAATCCTTGCAAATTGCAATTATAAAATAAATACATATTCCTTCCTTTACCTAAGAAGGTACATGAATATCCTGATGATAAGGATGGTAAAAGAGGAAAATTTTATAAAATCACATTCTCCACGTTGCTGTTGTTGCTGGGCTTAACATTTTCTACATAGTAGAGCTAATGGAGAGAAGGATATTCGGGCAGATGAAAATCGGTCCTTAATGGGTGCGAACAAGTTTGCATAAAATTCAAATAATAGTGGTGATTTCTCTAAAAAAAAGGACTACACATATTGTTCAAAGGTATTTAATGTCAGCTTTGCCATCCCCCGAGAGTTTAGGGTCAGTAATTTTTAGGTTAGAATTTGACACAGGATTTTCCTCTGAAATATTTTAAGAAAATTAAAAAGTATTCTAGGATGCGCTTTGGTTAAATGAGGGTGACATTTTGGAAACATTAAAATTTAATTGAGGTCATCTTTAAGAGTAAAGTTAGTTAGTTTTTTTTGGTTTTCGTCGAGTATTGGGTTTGACTCTTGATAGTGTTATCCTGGATTAATGGAGGAAAAGAATGGTGTTATTTTGAACTCTTGCATAAAAGTCTTTGTAGCGGTTGTTGTGACCGCGAGAAAAAAAATACACATTAGAGCCACGTAAGCATTGTTCTCGGTCAACCAAAAACCACATAACCAGAACGCAGAACCAGAAAAAAATTATCATCGGCGGCGGAACTCAAAAACAACCCTTCGATCATCACCAACAATAGGGAAGATTTTATTTATGCTATTTACGGTGCAATCAACAACAACACAAAATAGCAGCGTGAATCACTGAGGGCCAGAAGAATCGGAATGTGAAAGCAACAATTCCAGTGGAAACATAAGAGAAAAGTAGCGGTTGTTCTAAATGAAAGTAAAGTAAATTTCAATGTCCGGACCCGGAGTGCAGGTGTTTAAGCTCCTCCCACTTTCATTGTGCGTAGGATAGCGGTAATCATGATCGACAACTAGCAACACGAAGCATGCGAAGCAGAAACATTGTCTTTTATTTATTCAGTTTATTAAAGTCGACGAGAGTAATCTATACAGTGCACAAATTATGTGTTGTTCTAGTTTTTTTGCACAAACCTTTGATTTTGTTTTTATTATTTTTTTTTTTTTATTTTGGCTGGTAACTTGCAAAATTAGTTTCTTATTAAATTTTGAAAGATTAGCATAAGATGTTTCAAAAGACGAGAAAGAATCAAGAACTATAAGGCCGACTCAGATGTTTTCTAAAAATATATAAAAAGTGTTTGAAAATGAATTTTGAAGTTCGAAATAGGAACAGGATAGAAAGCGCGAATACCCCAAATAAAAATTTCACCACGTGTTAGCCAATATATCGTTGAAAGTAACTAGATATGTAGTTGGTAATTATGAGTTAAAAAGGAATATTTTAACGGTTCCAAGTCGGCCTACCAAAAATGCCTTTTTCTTAAACAATTGATCTCAAGAGATGGTGATCATTGCGCCAAGTCAATTGTTAGCCCAGTTCGGAAAAATTGTAGATTGGGGCTGATTTGTCTCCTCCAATCACCTGTTATGCATATTTAGGACTGTCTTCGGGGAATTTTAAATTTTAATTAGCTTAAAGTGCCCCGTGGCTTAGTGGTTAGTGTGTCGGACTGCTAAGCGAATGAGCCTGGGTAAATTTTTTCTAAAAAAAGTGCATCTCGTAGCCGTTCGGACTCGGCGGTAAACTGTAGGTCCCTTCCATTCTCGCAGATTAACAACACACACACAGGAATGGTTGAGAGTATAAGTCACTAGGCCTTGGCTCCTTAAGGAGCTGTCGCGCCAATAATTTTTTTTTTTGACTAGTGTATGTCGTTCTCCTTTCTCAACTTCGTTTTCTTTTTCTTACTCTTCTTTTTCTTCTTCTTCTTTTTCTTCTTTCTTTTCTTTTTTCTCTTATTTTTACTTGCGATTATAGGGACTATAAGGCAAGTTATGCATTCGTAAAAAAAAAAAAAAAAATTCTAACAATCAAACATGATATTACGATGATAGAGAAGTCAAAAAATGTGGGTCCGGAAATTCCGTCCGTCTGTCTGTCTGTCTGTCTGTCTGTCTGTCTGTCTGTCTGTCCGTATCGATATCTACAGCCTAAACGGTTGGGCCGATTTGATTCAAACTTGGTATATAGTATTTTTAGAGTGCTCTACCCGACAGTTTTTGGAATTGGCATTCTAGCTCCAAAACTAACGGTACCTCAGTCGTTCAGCAACTGTGGAAGAGTGGAGACTACGTTGACGACTTTCACAGTGATAGTAATTTTTTCAAGTGATTATTTTTATGAATTAAAGTAATTACAGTAAAAGTTAGTTTGTTTTTTGCCAAAAGGCAAATAATTTCATTAATTTTTGTTATTTTTGCTTTTAATAAAGCCAAAATTAAGTGCAAAGTAATTTGGATATAAAAAAAAAGCTTTTTTAAAAGCTAAACAATTGTAGATCTTTGGGCAAGCCAGTCCAAAGCTATATGTACACCAAATAACCAACTTTTAATATATACGAGTTTAGCTCAGTTGGTAGAGTGGCCGATCGCGGTGCAGATGAACCCGGGTTCGAATCCGGGCTGGGTGACTTCACAAACTTTTTTTGGGAAAAAGTGTTAGACAGCAGAAAAAGTCTAGAAGGCGGCAAATTACCGCAAAACAAGAGTATGGCGCCATCGGATGATGAGCCAGAAAAATCGGCTGATGTCCCAATGACGTCAGTAAAAAGGCGAAAAAAACAATTTAAGCCTAATCTGGTGAAAAGGCAAACCAGGGCAACTCCGGCCATAGTAACAACCGTAGGGGAGTTGGAAAAAGAGCGGCCAGCCAAGTCCAGTGCCGCAGAAAAGATACGTCAGCAGCTGGAAGTTGCTGGCGTGACGTCGGACATATCTGTGTCGTATGTGTCCGACAAAGGAGAGGGGCACTACACAAGCACCCCTGACGACACAACAGTTGCCGAAGGCAACAACAACAACAACACCAATACAAAAAAAATGCCTTCCTCATCAGAGTCAGATGATGAGGAAGAAGTAATTAGCGACTTTGAGCGCAAAATCCTGGCGGTCAGAACCAAACAGGAAAATAGAAGGAAGGCGGAAAGGCTCGCCAAAGAGCAAAAGGAGGCAGCCAAGCTTAAGGCCCTCCAGACGGCTGAGCAGCAGAAGCAGCAACTACAACAACAGCAGCAAGCACAGCTGCAGAAACAACAACCACAGCAGCAGCAAAAACAATAGCCTGCTAAGCAACAACAGCAAAAAGAACAGCAAACAAAGATGGATCCACCATCTACGTCTAAAAAGGCACAACAGCAGCAGCAGATCCAACAGCAGCAGCAGAACCAACAGCAGCAGCAGAACCAACAGCAGCAGCAAAACCAACAGCAGCAGAGACAACAGCAGCTGAGACAACAGCAGCAGAGTCAACAGCAGCAGATAAAACAGCAGATGCAGCAGCAACAGCCATCGCAGCCAATACAAAGAAAAGGTAAGGTGCCGCCAATAAATACATTTAAAATAAACCTAAAAGAAACTATAGATATTTGTAAGGACGCCTTAGGCGACAACTTTTTAATAAAAAGATTGAGCAATGATAGGCATGCTATCCACTGCTTCTCAGTGGATCAGCACAACAAAGTCAAAAAGATCCTCCAAAAAACGGCCACTGAACACTACAGTTACAGCCGAAAGAGGAAAAAATCCAAACGGTCCTCTTAAAGGGCCTTGACAGCTCCACTGACACGGTGGCGCTTTTAAGCGAACTCCGTCGGGTAGCGACGAACGATCTCGAGTTCGTGGGGGTCAAGCCTTTCACGACTGCCAGAGCCAGACGGGAGCCACAAAAGCAAACTGGATAGTCTACGGAAAATTACCAACGTAGACTACCAGGTTGTAACCTGGGACAAATTAAAGAGACGCGGCGACATGCTTCAATGCATGCGCTGCCAAAGGTTCGGGCATGCCGCGGCGAACTGCGGTATGCAGTCTCGCTGCGTGAAATGCAGTGAGAACCACAGTATAGGTGAGTGTAAACTCGGACAGGAAAGGGTCGAAGATAAGACTCTACTTAAATGTGTGCTTTGCGGAGGCGAGGGGCACCCTGCTAGTTATCGGGGCTGTCCTAAGTTTCAGCAGATAAAGCAAACAAAAGCTCTGAAGGTGGTGGAGAGGCGACCTATTTTTGCTCCTGCACCGACAGCCGTTGTGCCCCAAATCTCTTACGCCCAAATGGCGGCAGGGAGGACAACAACAACGGTACAGCCACAACCAAAGGTTGCCAAGCAGGCCCCCGTGCCTACGGCACCTGCGGGACAGGCCGATATAATGACTGTGTTGCTGGCCATGCAGGCCCAGTTAACCAGCCTACAACAACAGCTCGGAAAGCAGGAGGAAAGACTAGACCGTGTCTACGCTTACCTTCCCAGCTTAGGGCAATTTAGACCATAATGGGCGCGCTGTACGAGAACCCCTTTAAAATCCTGGCTGTGAATGTAAATTCACTAATCAGGACCGAACGTAGAGCAAATTTGTTTCAATTGTTGCATGATCACAGTCCAGATGTCTTTTTGGCTAGCGAAACCAAGCTAAACCAGAAACACAAACTGACTCATAACAAATACAATATCGTAAGAAGGGACCGGCCCAACTCCACTCGTGGGGGCGGCGTCGATATCTTTTTACGAAAAGGTATTGATCATAAGGTCATATATAACAGTGAAGTGCGAAGATTCGAGTTGTTAGAAGCTTGCATCATATGCATTCCTCTCCAACATGGGAAGCGAATGTATGTGATTGCAGTGTACGCACAAGAAGCACCTCAACCTGCAAACTTTATTGCAGAGCTCGAAAAACTTTTCGAGTGCCTTAGTTTGCACTCGGATGAAAACTACTACATTATCGCTGGAGATTTTAATGCCAAACACGAAGATTGGGGAAATCAAATCCAAAATCCAAGGGGATACCATCTTTTTGATTGGATGGGTCGACACCATATTGAGTATAAAATCGACCTTCTTGCTACAGATAGACCATCGTTCCCAAGGAGCGGTGCTTTTCTAGATCTACTACTGTTAGACTCAAGACTGACAGTAACTGACTCTGTGGGCCAACAGACAAGAAACTGTTTACAGACGGTAGAATACGACAGTGACCACTGCGGACTTTCCGCCGTCATACAGCTACCAAATGAACTTGTGGTCTTGGATGAATTTGTGCCTGCGCGCTCTTACAATTTTAGTAAGGCACGCTGGCCACGTTTCTCCAACACCTTGACAAGAGAACTCCTCTCTAACGACATTGTGCCTCCAAACGACAGGAATCTATCGAACGTAGAGATCGATGGATACCTGCTTCAGATGGATGGTGTCATAAAACAAACGATGGACAGAACGATCCCACGATACAAAGAACATAACGCAACTGAAATGTACAAGAACGCGACAATAGACGCACTACATAGACAAAAAAGTGGCCTCCTGACAAGATTAAAACTCTTGTACAGGCGGTTTACTGACAGAAACGATCTGGAGATTAGGACACTGAAGTCTTCAATCAAAAATATCAACTCGCTCATTAAACAAAACTATCGATTGTCTATTAACTCTTACTGGGATAACAGAATTCGAGCCGTTAATTCTAGCAACCCGAGTATGTTTCCCGAGATTAAAAAAATCTTTAGAAAGAATACTCAAAATGATCTTCCGTGTCTTAAGCTCCAAAGAACGACAGACAACGAAAACATACTTCTGACCGCAGGAGTAGATCTGGGGGACGCCGTCTTGGACGACGAATTCTTTGTGATCGAAGATCCATTGGAGAAGGTTGAGACAGTGGGTTCTGCTTTTCAGCAAGTGTATAAGGTGAATGAGTCCATTCATCCAAATCACGACCTGGAGAACAGAGCTCTGCTGAATCACTTTTACCTGCGAAATAGCATCACGCAATGGCGATCTGAGAATCTTGGTTTTACCGGATTCAATGAAGACAATCTGGCAAATGCCACCGTCGCCGAGCGAAATGGGCCAAGTTCCCTGCTCATCTCGAAGGTCGAACTACAAATGATCTTCGCATCATTAAAGAAAAAGAAGTCAGCAGGAGTCGATGGTATACCCAATGTTGTACTGCGACATCTCCCTGAGGATGCAATTAACATATACACAACACTGTTCAACAACGCGCTGAATAATGCATATTATCCAGTGAGTTGGAAGACAGCTGTAGTACATCCTCTCCCCAAAAAGGGAAAGGACAATTCCAATCCGGCAAATCTCCGGTCGATAAGTCTTCTTCCGAGTATCAGCAAGGTATTCGAAAAAGTTATCAATAGAGCTCGGTCCAAGTGGGCCGAGGACAAAAATATAATTCCAGACACACAGTTCGGCTTTAAGGCGGGACATGACACAATTCATGCCGCGTCTAAGTTAGTATCTGCTGTCCAATGGAACAATGCTAAAAATCAATGCACGGGTGCCTGTCTGGTTGATTTGGAGAAGGCTTTTGACACCGTATGGTTAGAAGGTCTTTATCTGAAGTTTACCAGATGGGGCATAAGTAAACCACTGTTATATATGCTTTACGACATGCTTAATGGTAGAAAGTTTGTTGTCAAGAGTGGCAATGTAACATCTACCACAAAGTTTGATATTAAAAACGGTCTGCAACAGGGAGCGGTGAACTCGCCGATTCTCTTTAGTATTTACACCAGCGATCTCATTGGGAGTCTACCTCATGCAATTGCGTATGCCGATGATTTAGTTGCGTACAGAACAGGTCCAAAAGTTGAAGTCATCAGAATTCTCTTGCAACGTGATTTCGATAAGATTCAACAATATTGTAATGATTGGAAGCTCAAAATCAACTTCCAGAAATGTGAAACTATCCTGTTTAGAACCCCTTTGTCTGGGGCCTCTAGGGATACGAGAAAGAACTGGCGCAAGCTAGTGATCGCTGGGCCACATGGACATCCACTGGCGAGTAAAAGTGTAGTACCTTGGCATCTGGTTGGATCAGTATCTATATTTCAATCGACATGTAGAGGCTGCTCTGGCCAGGGCTAGGGGAGCTTTTGCCCTGACAAGACGGTTGTTTTATAGCAGCCGCCTTGATAGCAGGGTGAAAGTGATTTGCTACATGGCCCTAATCAGGCCGATGATTGCCTATGGATGCCCTGTGTGGTTCAACGTTGCACCATCTCTAATGGAAAAGATTCGGGTGTTCGAGAGACAGTGCCTTCGCGCTTGTCTCGGTCTTTATAGAACACCAGAGTCGGAGTACAAACATTATTATTCCAACGAGGTCCTATACAACGGGGCCAATACAAACAGGATAGATAACTTTTTAATTAAGCTCATTCGCGGACACATTGCAAGGGCGATGACCTCAACTAATGGACAAATCTTCGGGGCTTACTACCCCCAAGATGAATATTTTGAAAGCACACGTTCGAGTGGTTTTATCCCGCCCGAGGCTTTCCTATACCTTGATAGTCGAGGGCTGATTCAGGATAGATCGGCGATTCCGTTGATCTACCACGTCGGCCGCAGAACAGTCGATAGGCGGCTCCTCTACGACCGAGACATAGTCGCTGGGAGCGAAGCAGAGCGCCTCCGTTTCAGTAGGGCCGTGCCCGACCGGGATCGGAAGGAAGCCCGTGATCAGGCCCACCAATTTTGGTGGCTTAGCTAAATCCCGCCAATTGTCAGTCGACATAGACGAAATATCGCCTATGGCCGACTTACATATATCTATTGTAGCTTTAAGTTAGGTAGGGCAGTTGCGGCGGCACCAAAAAAAAAAAAAAAAAAAAAAAAAAAAAAAAAAAGGCTGCTGTGGCTGTTGTAATTTTAAGTATTTAGGTTTATTTTAAGTAAGTTTAAGCTTATTTCTAGATTATTTTAAGTTAGTTTTTAAGTAGTTTAAGATAATACGATCGATAATGATGACCTAGTTTTTAAATTTTTCTGGGTAAAAAATAAAACCTTAATATAGATAAAATATAATTAAGTTATTTTTAGGCCGAAAGGCAATTAAAATTAAGTTAGAGATTAATTTATTAAGTTAATTAAGATGATAGTTTTAGCTAGTTTTAAGATTTTTGTCTAGCATTTAAGTAGATATAAGTAAAAGGAAAATAAAAATCATTTAAAAGTAAAAAAGTACTAACGGTACCTGCCATATAACTTTTATTAAAAAACTTATTTTTTCTCGAAAACGGCTCCTACGATTTTGATAAAACTTTCAGAATGATGTTTTCTGTGCAAAATCTATCTTTTAATTTTAATTGATTTTTCAGAAAAAGTTATATAACGGTACCTCCCATATGACCGGTTTTTTAAAATCAGACTTTATCGTTAACTAATTGACGGATTTTGATGAAATTTTCAAAATTTTCAAAAACATTTTTTTTTAAATTTTAATAATTTTTTTAAAAAAATATTTTGTTTTTTGAATATTTTGAAAACGGATCTATAGATTTTTTTTTAAATTTTTCTCCTAGTAAAAACTATAGATTTCTTAAAATTGACATACTAAAAAAAATTTTAAAATATGTTTTCGAAAAGTTTTTTCAAAAAAACATTTTTTTGAAAAACTGGTCGAACGATTTTGAAATGAAAAATTCATAAAATAGAAAACAGCAAAAGAAATAAGATGGCTTACAACACGTTATGAGTAGTGTTTTTTTGAATTCATACATTTTTTTCCCCAACATTTTATTTCATATTGCTCGGCTAAGCCCTAGCCAAGCCATTAGTCAAATAAAAGAAAGTGACAACCTACATTACATACATACTTACGTATTTTAAAGTATTTTTCATCATCATAAAAGCACAGAATAAATAAGGAAGCCTTTGATAAACACACAAAAACAACTAACAAATAAAAAAAAACTATTCGATTACTACTGAATGCAAAAATTTCAATCGAGAAAACAAAAGTTTACACCTTCCTATATATAAACAAAACCACTGTGTTAACTTTTAATATTGTCTCTATACCTACTGGCTTAACAGTAGTTGGAACACGTATCTTAATTTTAGTACCTACCTTCCTTCCAACCTTATTATAGGTACCTAAATCCTTTATAAATTCCATTGGTCCCATATTGGGCCGTATAAAGGTCCCTTTACCTAGCATTATTGCCATACTGCTGATTCCGACGAATCTTTATGCCAGTTGTTCAAATTTTTCCATACCAAAATGAAAATTTAACTGAAAAAAGTCCTTTGTATCTTTCTATTAGCAAATTATATTATAAACAGTAAGCAGCAAGTGGAAAGATAATACTACACTAAAAAACTGCAAAAGCTAACAATCCTATATATTTATGTGTTTATCCCTCTATCGTGACGCATGTTCGTTCGAGCTTCACCCCAAAACGATTCTAAGGAAGTTGCACGTCATACAAAAAATATTAAAATAAAATCTTTGTCAAAAAGACGCCTGCACTTAAAAAGGATTAGCACATAAGAGCAAGTACGTGCGACCCAGTCGTGCCTTTTATTTAATTATAATTAGAGATAGTAACCCTGCCATTCATTCTTACTAATCCTAGTGTCGGGTTGGTGCCAAGAATTTTTTCGCCATTGTGTCAGATCATAAAAATTATTGCCTTCTTAGCAGGTTCCTTAAAACATTTAAAAACATTGAACTTATGCAACCAACCTATCTTCTTTCATGAAATAGATCAGACTTTGTTTGTTCAAGGCAAACTATGCATAATAGATTTTGTTGATGTTTTTTTCCAAGTCCCTCCATAAATAACCAAGCCGATTCATCTCCTCCTCCAAACAGTTCCAGCAAATAGATAAGCCCCAGTAATCTATCTCTATTCACTCCAAGTGCTTCGAACTTTCCCCCCCAAAAATCGAGATAAACCAAAGTTTGTCTATAATAACAGTCACACTATCCAAAGAACAAATATTTGCACATTTTCCCTCAAAATATGATCCCAGAACCGCCTTAAATCCTCATACAGCGCATCCTTACCAGTTATTAGTTGCAAAACAATTTCCATTCTTTTGCCAAAAGCCAAACAAAAGGTAGGCACTTGATTTGAGTGCAACGATGATGATGAAGCTGACGATGATGATGCCAACGAAGTCTTTGCACCCTTTATTCATTCATATTCCATACATAGCTTCCCTATAGTATCCAGCTTCCTCCATCCAGAAGAACGCGATCTATACCTTTGCATGCTAACAAAATGCACGTCCAAGAGTCAACAATGAAGCACTCAAACAATCGGAATGTGTGAACACAAAACACAACGATTGTCGTAGCTGGTGATTTATACATATCACACTCCAAAACTCCATACTCACACTCGCTATATGGATGGTGTCTTATATGCCTACTACGTGTCTGAAGAAGGTGTCCTATTCTAGCACTCTTTTGCATATATCCCTCTGCATAAATAAATAAGAGAAGCACCAAACATACCTTTCAAAAAAAAAGGATTCCATGGAAAAAAGGAGTTTTAGGATTCTGACACGGCCAGATGAAGATGACAATGTTTGCTTAGGGGTTTTCCAACTCTCTCTCACTGTTTGTGCCACAGACAAAAGCCTTGTTGTTGCCCACCCTTTTCCTTGGGTGAGATTGAAGACGAATACACCAACAACGGAATTATTTGCACATTTCCCTTCATGGATATTGAATAGATAGATGTACAACGCAGAGAGCATCATCCAGCTTCCTTATAACTAATGCACCATAAAGATGATTCACTGTCATGTCCCGTTTATACAGCGCAACGATGACGATGATGACGATAACCTGGAATAAGAAGGTCCTTCTTCACCTGACAGTGTGATCTAAGGAATTAGTTGACGTTTTCTACCGGAACTGGAATTCTAAGTCATCAGGGTGGTCCTTTGGCAAACATCCTTTAAGATAAGAGAGACAGAAAAAAAAACCAAAGGCAACTTGTATTTATCTAGCTTGTTAGAGCGAGAGTTGACGTAGTTAGCTCAGGTGCAACAAAAAAAGATGGGAAAAAGAAAACACAACCTTACTTTGCAACGACCCCGATTCGGAGGAGTTTATCCTATCCTGTGTTATTTACCTTTCGACCACCATGCAGTTAGAATAGATAGAAGTCGAGTGGAATTTGGTCCTTTTATTTAAAGTTTGTTTTTCTTGTTTCCCATTTTCTTCGTTTTTCATTTCCCAGGATGTTTGGTTGATTAAGGTTGAATAAAGAGACTGGTAATGAATGAGGAAGGTTACCGATGGGCAATGGCTAGCAAATAGGGTTTTTATTATGTGTAGATATAAATGTATTCCTGACTACACATTCCCACTGCTAACCACAGGGATCCTTCACTACTCTTCCTTTGCCTGCGTGGATCCCTAAAGTCCTAAGAAAGAATCGTGTTGACAGCACACACAGCTGGTGTCCTCTTCGCGCAAATAATGAGAATACTTTATGACATTGACTGGTTGTTTTTGAACAATTATTTTCCTGAAGGATCCAACAGGACCACACCAACGATTTTCGGTATGAATGTCACGTTCTATCACCACTTACTCTGCCGCATATATTCATTAACTTCTGACTGCCTGTAGGTGCTTCGAATAAAATAAGGTGTAAATAATCTCCCGAAAAATCATAAAAAGGAAATATCATTGCCGAAAACTGGGGGCAAATATTATGTTTAGAAGGACTCGCACGCGTCGTTGTCGCGTCGTTGCGTTGCCCCCCCATCACAAGGAAGCCTTCAAAACAAAATGAAACTTCATTAGGGTCTATCTCATATGACTTTGACTTAATTACAAGATGTTTTGCTCACCCCCCGTACAGTTGTCATCCTCATAATTGTGATCAACATTTATACACAGGAAGACAAAGGAAAACTGCCCTAAGGTTGGAAACAGAAGGAGCTCCCTATATCCTGAAAAACAAAATCCAAATAGAAGGTTCCTTTGTGCGAATTTAATTTTTTTTTGGAAATTTTATTTGATTTATCCTGAGGGGCATTCAAATATTTGTACTGCTCCTTCATGGCACAGTTAAAGGTATAGAGGGAGAGAATTTGACAAAGACCACACACCACATGTATAACCACAATTCTCAAGGAGTTTTTGCCAGTGTGTGTGTGTGCGTGTGGTGTGGATTCTTATGTTATTTTCCACATATTAGCATAATTTAGTTTAGTCCTTTACCTTTCCCTGAGGATACAATTATTCATAAGCGCAGAAATCAAAGAAGTCCTTTTTGAATTCACTTTTCTGGCTAAGTGTCTGTTGTCTGTGTTGTTTTTTCCCATCACATACAGGCAGTGTGGTGGGTAAGGAAGCAGGTATGGTAAATAAGTTTTGGCTTAAGCTTAAGCTCGTAATATGGTTGCCAAGCTTGGAGAAATATCATAATCTTAGTTATTTTTTTTTTTGAAAGGTTATGGTGTTGTTTTAGAAATTTTATCACAAATGGACAAAGAATAATTAAATGAAACTGCTCATAAAGAGTCTTGACATAGGGACGCCCAAAATTTCAACTTTGACAGTTGACAGCTACATTTGTCAAATTTGCTGTCACTTATTTAGTCAAATCACTATGAATGGATAAAGCTGTCAACAACACATGTATATGATTAAATTGTTTTTATCGAAATGGGTGTTCTGTTCGGGTAACGTTTTGCACGCTTCGCCCATTTAACGGTCGCCATAATCATTCTATCAAGAGGACTGTTCGCGTTTCGCAAGATCTGCTGACAAAACCACCAGTGTGTGTGAGAGTGTACAGGAGAAACCCAGAATATCGATTTTGCGTCGCTCACTTGGTCCTCAGGCCGTGTAAAATTCAACTGAACTGGGAGCTGAAGATTAAGACCACAAGAAACGACGTGGTCTCTTATTTTCATCGAAAAATCATCTTCAGCGATGAGTCCCGTTTCTGGATGAATGGGAACGTCAAAAACGAAATTGTTAAATTCAGGATGATACCAATCCATATTAGGTCCAAGAGCGTGCAGTGCATTTCTAAAAAATCACTGCTTGATGTGGATTTTGGGGGGTGGCGTCACCGAACTATATGTCCATGAGAATGACGTTGACCAAGCCATCACTGCCAACGGCGAACGCCGTTGATCGTGATTACCAACTTTTTTCCTGAATTGCATGATATGAACACCAACTAGTTTTATGGAAAATTGGACATTTTGGATGCCAGAAATTTACAGCTAAATGTGAATGAAGAGCCTAGGGCCTAGGCATATGGATTTATAGCTCCAAGCGTTTGTTTGTGTAAGTAATAATCCCAGGAACGATTTATACAAGCATTTTATTGCCAAATCTTACCGGATGGACCTCAACCAACAAGCTTCTCCATCAGTCAGCTCGGTCCCTAGATTGCTACCTCCATTTTTACACTTGAAGTTCTTTGAGGTCTTCTTCCACTTGTGTAAGCAACTTTTGTTTCAGTTTTTCTCTGATACGCCCGCCACCGTCCCTCGGATGTAGAATCGGAAGATTTTCCTGGTTGGAGCATTTGTGTTTTCTAGTCATCTTAAACTTTGGATTTTACTCTTGTGGTTAGGTTTGATCCTTTTTCTCCGCTCGCCATTAATGCAAACGGGACCAAAATTCATCAAATTATTTTTTCCAAAGCAGATGAAATCGTCATCTTCAACTTTACATTTCCTTTGCACCATACAGCAGGGCACGAATAATGAGGGTCTTATAAAGGGACATTAAAAATGACAGAGAGAACCCTTTGTTCCTCAGTGGCCTTATTGGCCCTAAAAAGCAGCGATTGGTAAGATTTATTCTTCGTTTGATCTCAGCGCTGGTATAGGTTTCGGCTGATGTAAAGAAGACATAACTGTGATCCAAGAAATGCGTTGGGATAGGTCAGGAAAAAGGAAGATGAAAACCTGAAATTTAAACTATGGTTAAGCAACAGGGAGGAGTTGGATTCGCCCTTGGAGGCAGGCTCAGGACAGAGGTCTCGAGTTTCAAAGGTATGACCGAGCGTCTCACCACAATCGATATCAATTCTAAACCCGCCAATAAGGTATTACAGGCGCCCTCAGAGGAAAAGGATGATGAGACAAATGTGCTGTTTTGACATTTCTGCCAAACTTATCCAACTGCACAGAATGACGATGGAAAACACACGTTGTTCCGTCAAGGTCAGTCTAAAGACCTCACCGACACCTTTTTTCCCCAAAAAAATCATTAAGACAAGGCGATGGGCTGTAATCCTATTTCTTCAACATCATACTTGAAAGAATAGAGCAGAACTCTCACGCCAACACCAGAGACACAATTTTTCAAAAGCCCATCCGATTTTTTGCTATTAACTCCAAAAGAGCCGAATATTAATACAAAAAAAGGCTTCCTACCAACATGTTAAAACGCGCTCTATTTGACGAGGCCTTTAATCTATATTTTGCAGATTTAGTATATTGTGGTAGCACTATAAGGATTCCTGAACAAAATGTAGTCCAAAAATGTAAGGCATCTAGACAGACAAATAGAATTTTGTCAACAGCTTTTCAGATGTTTCTGCGCAAACTACACCCACTTCATTTTGGTTTCTCTTTGTTGCCGCGTGTATGCACAAAACTACAACATTGACGATAATATGCGTGCAAGCCGCACCCAATATGTGGCGCTTTGATCGGTATTCCGAAAATCTTTGGTAAACACGAGCAACGCCGGGTGGGCTAGTTTTTTTTCTTAATAATTAAATAATTCTACTAAACAAACATTAAAAAACAAATAATTTCTTCAAATTTAAAAAATAATTTTTATCGCATGTTTCTTAACATTTTCATCAGAAATACTAGTCTGGCAACCATACCCCCAATGCTCCAACTAAAAGTAACTACCCAACAGGAACATTATCTCCTATCTCTCGGTTTTATAATGCAAATGCAAGGACAGAGGACACACTAAAAATCTAGAGAGATGTGGTGCGCTGCAAGTGTGGCGATAACACATGTTATTTTAGTCGTGTGCATATGAAATTGTACGCTTGTTGCCACTTGACACAACAAAGTCACATATGTAGAGTCTATGTGTATATATGTATTGCACATTCGTCCAGGGAGTGTACAGGATGGGTACAGGCCCGGAAAAGTAGCCCTTTAAAGCTGTTTATTCAGCTGAGTTAATTTTATTCGAGTTTCCGTGCAAAGATGTAGTGTAGAAGAAGAGTTGAGTTGGCATAAAGTAGGTATGTATCCTCCCCCTCCCCATCCACCCAACCAACCAGGATTCTGTTCAAAAAAGTGCTTAAGTGAGTATAAAAACTTTTCACTCACTTTATATACAATTTTTTGTTGCTTCCTTTTAAGCATAAAAAAGTATTTTAGTTTCAAGATGATGCATTCGCATCCGTAAAGCTAAAGATGGCATTCTATAGATACATAGATACATTTTTCAGAATGCACAGAGGCAGCGCGCGGAGCAGGCAAAGCTTCGGAAAAGTGAAGCGCAAAGTATAAACAAATATGACACAAGAAAATGATGGTGGCTTTTCAAAGTTTTCCTTTTGCCAGCGAGATGTGTTGTTGGAGGAAAAGCCCTTAAGTAGCGTTGGGCTGTCAATTTGAAAATTATCATTTAACTAAGAATAATGACGATGATGACGATGGGAAGTGTGGAGGTGGAGGTTAAGTGGCTTTTAATACTTCCTGTGTAAAGCTGGTAGTGATGGCCTTAAAAGTTAAGAGATAAGTACGGGACAGAGCATCGTACGCTTTGAGGAGATGAAAAGGTGTTGTGCGTTTAGGTTTTGGTATTTAAAATATCAAATAAGCTGACAAAGTTGTTGACAGAAGTTATTTTATGTTTTTTTGAACTCAAGAAGCCATGTTTTCGGTGGGCGATTAGGACAGCCAGATGCTAACTAAGTGTAATCGGATTTTGGAAAATGCCTTTTTGTTAGTAAACTTTGTGCTTAAAGATTTATTTTTATAGTGAATCGTTTAATGAGAGTGGGTTTTATTTTTTTTTTTTTTGGAAATTTAAGAAAACGCATTAAACTGTTATTTTACTTCCTTTAGAGCGTGGAATTTTCAAAGACGAAAAAACAATAAAAAATAAAGCCTTGAATGGTAATTTTTCTGTTATCAGTTCGAATTTAATGACATTGTTCATATGGATTCTTGAGAGGTTAACGCCTACAGCCAAGTAAACAATGCTTCTGAACAGTAGCAACAAAATATTTAATAATGGGTGATCAAGCGATTGTCTGATGGATTTTCTTTTGGGTGTCGATAGCATAAAAGATGCAGTAAAGATAATGCTCTAATGAAGTGAGTCAATTCAGTGGTCAAGTTGGGAATTGAGGAGGCATTATGTTAATAGGTTGGTTCTACTTTAAATTCTTTTAAATATATTAAAAAAAGTGTATTTATGAGCTTTGACACGCATTTTACGGTAAGGCTATTGCACTCTTGAATACTTAAATAAGCTTAGACGCTTTGGAACGGAATAGTACTTGGCTTTTGAGGCTTTTTCATAAATTTTAATTCACATTAAGGAACAGAAAGTTTTTGTGGAAGGAATTTTAGATTATTAAAGAACAAACCCACTTTTCATAGTTTCAACCAAGTCTACAGTCTCAACTTTTTTGTATTCCTACTTACATATATGTAATGTTTGTATGTTTGGATGTTTGTTCCCTAATCACGCATCAACGGCTTAACGGATTTGAATGAAATTTGGTAGGTAGATGGTTAATGTGCTGGATTGAAACATAGAAAAAGTGCAGAGTTCCTGTGGGAGGCTTAAACATGAAATACTAAATTGCTGGAGGTTTGTCTAATATGCTTCCATGCTTAAACGACTGCACGAAACGTATATGAATTGGTAGACAGAAGATATACAGGATTCAGTATACTGCACAGGCTATTTTTTTTTTTTCAGAAAAAAATGCACCATTTCTGCGGAAGAAATCTGAGTAAATTTCTTTGCCGAGTTTTGATTTTAATAATAATACCAACAATTTAATCTGAAGTCCATGCAGACGAAGTTGCGGTTAGAAGCTAGTACTTTATACGAATTTGACTAAAATGCCGCAAAAATGGGAAGAGCTACCTGAAAATTCAAATAATTTTTTCTTCAAAATGAGGAAAGAATTCACCTAAGGGGACAAGATGCTCACTAAAATTTAAGCGGATTAGCTTTTCCTTAAAGATCAATAATTGGATTGAAGGAATAAGTATCTACTCTTACCTACCTATAAGAGAAAAATAAAAGGGGCCTGGTTTTCCGTGGTTAGTAAAGATAACTTCGCCTGTCAAATCTTAGCTTATTTTTGTTATTTACAAAATCTGTCTCTGAAAACATCACGGTCGTTCAGAATTCCTTTGACATAGGCTAAAAGCAAAATAGAAATAAGTCTTTAAGTAAAGAAGAGAAAACTTCAATATCCAAACATCAAACTTGGGGTTGCGTCATCTTTTACAGAAAGGTGTCAATCAAGAACCTATTATTACTAATGTAAGGAGGCATTAAGAGTACTTGCTACAAACCTTTTTTAGCACTAAAAGCATCATCATCGACGGCGCAATAGCCCAGATCCGGCTCATACCTCGTTCAACAAGTTGTTCCATACATCCAGGCAAACCAAGATCTTTCCGCATAATTGTCCATAATGTAGATGGACACAGATCCAATTATTGTGGTCAATGACAAATGGACTCATTCGGGTCTTTCTCAATGCTGCGCTCTACAGCACCAAGAATAGTTAGAAGGTTTTAGGTTCGCCCAAACCTTGAAAATAAAACTTATAGAAAACTTTTGGGATGGCTTACGAGAAGTTTGCTGTTTGGTACGGCTCTATTCACATACGAAATCCTGAGATCGTGACAGCAGTCATCAAAGATTCCTGCGTTCGTTACAATTTTGTAAAAAAAATGAGGAGGACTGCAATAGGTATATGTTAAATGATGAAAGTATTGATGTAGGTGTAGAGGCAAGCTCCCCTCCCGCAGGCCATAACCATAAACAACAACTCTCGAGCAGGTGATCTCAGAGGCTATCAAGCCAACTATTTGCAAACCCCACAATCTTCTCTGTACTAGCAGTGGAAATATATGACACTGTAGATTGGAAATAATCACATCCACATTCAATACTAAAAAATATTCCCGTCAATTTAACGACATTTTCTATTTCTATACATGCCTTCTCTATTTCGTTTTTATTTGAATAGCCGGAACGGTGATAATTATATAAAAAATATGTTTTTCCACCTCCCGCACCAGCAACAGGTTGGTCTGTTGTTCACTCATCTTCGACAAACTAGAAACTAAAATCACTAGGCAACCGGACATGAAAATCAACAGACGACTGGTCACAGACTTTTGTTTGTAAGTCCCTAACGAGTTTTCAACCAGTAGCGTCGTGTGCTTCGTCCCATTTGAATACACAGGTTATGACTTAAAGCAAACTAGTTGTCAACTCGCATCGGTAATCAGTTTTTTTCGAGTTGCACCGTGTGCATTGGGCCTAAGAGTTTGCAGAAAAACCCGAGGCAGTATATTTCGCGTCGCTTACAAGAACTCGGCATTTCGCAGACTGCACTAGAGTCATGGGAAATTGGACACTTCGATGTTATATTCCACACATAATGGCTGTGATGAAAAAAAAATCAAAAAATTTCGATGATATCTCACACCCATTTTGTTGTATTTAAATTTATAGTTAGAAAGAACTTAATGAAAGATCCAAAACCTTATCCTGAGCTCTTTTAATTCTCAAGGAGTTTTATTGTAACGCAAACCTTGTATTATTGGGTCGTCAGGGGCAAGTATGAATTAGGAAATTCGTCATTTCAGAAAGCTCTTTTGGGTTCGAAAGACTGTTGCTGCTGAATAAGTAACTTTTCATCAAAATTAAAATAACTTTGTGAATATTTTGCTTCAAAGGTTCCATCCATCTAAACATGATGTTTGTTTTAAAAGCTTCAAGAAAACTTTGACACAAACTCCTTGATGTATTCCTAATCTTCAATCAAGTCCTGTCTCTCCAAGACCTAGGCGCTAGCACCGTGTCTTCCATCTCTCTTTTAGCTTTCTTAAAAGTTCATCCCTTTTTAAAGTTTAATTTCGTTTTTAACTTTCTGTCTTACTTAAATACTGTTAAAAAAAAAAAAAAACATCTCCCACGAAATCCTTTCTCGTAGTCCTGATGTGCAATCCTCTTGGTGCACTTTCCTTAATCTATCTTGACGTGGCGCCCGTTCCTTTTGCAATTTACAACGCAATCCTAATTAACAAAGTATACAACACAGCTGACAGCTTAAGTCTGTGTTTGTGCACTTTGTCTTACCATTTATTTATTTTTTTTTACTCCATTTGGCTTTTTTTTAACATTATTTTGTTCATCAAAAAACTTTTCTATAATAAAATTTAAGTAAAAAAAAAAATTATATAAAAAAGTCAATTTTTCACAGTAAAACTCTAATTTTTTTTACATTTAAAATCCTTAAAACGCTGCTAAATCTAGGATTTAGTAGATATTTTTTTTTTTCGTTTATTTAGATGATGGTGGTGGCGGTGGAACTGGTGGTTGGTTGCTGGAGGATTTGATGTTGTTTTGTGCTCTCGAATGGGATATAACCTAACTCAGTGGTTTTTGTTGCATCCATTCACGCAGTTATTCAAATATATTCGTTGCTTTGAGTTGAACTCGCTGTTGTTGGTTAGGATAGATGACGAAGGATGGGATAAACAAGGAGATTCTTCCTCTGCTACCATTTCACCCACAGATGGCCTACATTTGCCAAATTGGGTAAATCTTCATCATCATCATCATCATCATCATCCCAGTGCTTTTAACATGTTGAGTATAAGCCTCACAGTTGAGGGGGTTGAACCAAGAACACAACGCAAAAAAAAAGGAACAGATTTTCAATTTAATCCTAGCACGTACTGCATCCTTTTTGCTGTTCAGTTCGGTTCGGTTCAGAGGAATGCGCCATAGAGGGCGATGTTATAGAAGGACCGGGGAATGAGTGGGCTCGTTTGAAAAGCCGAATTAACTTAGAAAAACAGCGGCATTTAGATTGCTGTTGTATATATGTGTGGATATGCAACATTCATATACTTGCTACTCGCTAAATCTAGCTCCTCACTCAACCCATTTGATCGTATCTTTTATGATAAAATCCCATACAAAAGCTATCTTGTTATCAAAGCAAGATATTTGTATTCGTCCTTGCTGTGGTATTTTTTTTTGTTCCATGTGGAGCCTCTCACAAAAGTGGGCCACAAAAACAAATCGCAACGGATAATACGAAGAGTGAAAACATCTCATAAGAATTTAATGAAATATTTAACATTTTAACTCACCACATCATCATGATTTTTCGTTTGTGTTCGCCATTGCGGTATATCGTGCAGAAGGAGGTACCTTCAAGGACTCTAGTCAGGATATAATGGTATAAACACATGGCTTGTGGAAATACAACTTTATATTAATTTGATGTGGGTTTGGATTTCGAAAAAATACGTTTTAATTTTGGGTTTTTTAAGCTTCCAAAGTGGATTGGAAAAAGGATGTTAGCCTTTAATGACTTTTATTAATTATGCTCTATTTAACCTCTTCCTGGTTGGATATAAAAAAAATTGTAATGACTATTCCAAAGAAAGGATGTGTATGGGTGTTACTAATTTAAGAAATTTCTTAGAGTTTAAATTTTATAAAACATAAATTTATTTGAGCGACAGCTCCTTAAGTTCCAAAGCCTAGAGACTTATACTCTCAACCATTCCTATGTGTGTGTCGTTAATCTGCAAGAATGGAGTCCGAACGGCTACATAAGATCCACTTTTTCAAGACAAATTTTACTCTAGGAGGTTTTGTCAGTTCCTCGCAAGAGGCAGTACCCCGGTTAAAAAGGTGTGGCTCTGACATGGAGTCGAACCCCGACCCTTCGCTTAGCGATCCGACATACTATCCACTAAGACACGGGGCGCTTTTTGGAGTTAAGTAACATAAATATTCGTGCTTATATACATTTTTGTCCAATTTATTATTTTCGTCAATTTGACAGGAATTGTTTTATTTAACACAATGTGCAAATCTTTAGAGGAATTCTGAGATTGTGCCACTCTGATTCTTATATTCTGGACTGCACCTGTGGCTAATTTACCCGAAAGCCGAAACAAACTCTTACTGGCAGCCAGAAAGCCGTTTTATTTTTTCGCAAACGGTCTTCCAATACCTGCTTAGCGATCTTCATACTGTGTGACATCAGCTTATGGTTGAATGGTGTACCTTTAGCAATAATTCAGTGTTTAACCCTTTTCTTGAAGATTGGAAAGAGGTAGCTTTCCCTCCACTCATTAATTAGATTCTTCAACTGTGATTTCGGGGACTTCTTCGTTATTGAGTGCAAGCTATTTGAAAGTATATAGCCTTGTAAACTGTTGGTTTAAAAGTCCTTGACAATACTGTCAATACTGTTTTGTTCAGAAGAAGTTGGACTTGAGCAATGTTATATTAGATTCGGTCAACGAATCTCCTGAGGGATTTTGAATTTTTGAAAATGGTTGAGCCTTTGTTCATATTAGCATGCAGTCCCTTCCTCATTCTGCAAAATGTTCTCCTAGTATCCTAGGTGGTTGTAGAAGTTTTGTAAACATCCACTTTAGGGAGCACAAGCGCTGACAATATTCTACATCATTCCCGGCATCACCTGCTTCAGTTTAAATAGCCAAGATCATATCGGTTTCATTTTCGGCTTTCGCGAACATTTGATGATTTTTTGTTTTCTCTTAATTAACAAGGGACTATTTGTTTCCCTTTTACTGTACATACATATGTAAGTACATTGCGCGAGAATTAGGATGAAAAGAAACGATAAAATAAGGAAAAACATGAAAATTGCGGCAATTGTTTCACAGACATTTCTTTTTCCTTTTTTACCTGCCCAGAGGTGTGAGTTATATTGGAGTTTTGGGCATATAAACGCTTTGCAAATTGTAGCCAGATCAGAAGAGGGACAAAAATTTGGGTCAAAACAAGATTGCTGTAGATCCAAATTTTCACACAAAAAAATTGGTTTAGCGATGAAGATTATTTTTTTTTTTGGTTGAATGGCTACATCAAGCAAGACTGTCACATTAAGTGTAGGCCGCATTATTGCTGATATGCGACCCCAAATGCTGCTAACATTGATCGAAAATTGGAACTTAAGATCAGACTACTTCCGAGCCAGCAGCGGTAGCAATATTCCAGTAATCATGCAGAATACAAAGCTTAGTAGTTATTCCTTGTTCAGCCTGAAATGTGCTAATGGAAGAATGATTCAGATGCAGAATCTTTTTTTTTTTTAAAACATTTTCGTTGTGGGACTGTAATAGATTCTATCAATATCTACCCATTTAGAATTTTTAATTCCTATGAGCTTAGAGCTTTGATTTTATTCTTTATTCTTTCTTCCATCTACAGATTTTATATCTAATAACAATATTAAAATTACATAAATTAGTTCAAAAAATATAACAATTGGTTTATATTCAATTCGATTCATAGACAAGTCAATTTCATTACAAAATCTATTAAAATGTTTAATATATCCAGTGAAAGATTCATTGCAACCATAATTATATCTATGTCTAGACTCTAGAGTGATTCAAAAAATGATGTTGACGCATTCTTCTTTCAGGAACATATAATTCAAGGATTCGAAAAATTGCTGAACATTTGATTTGGTAGGGAAAAACATCATAACCAAACAACAAACACTGCACAGAACGTCTTATTTCTAAAGAGTCAAGGCCAATCAAAGCAACTTTACCACAAATCTGGTCAAAGTTGAACTCTTTCAATGCGACAAATACCAATGGAATATAAAGGACACCAAACAATTGAACAGTATTCAAGAATTGGACGAACTGGGGACATATACACTGATCTTAAAGCATATGGGTTTGTAAACTGCAGTTTCGGTGGACAAAACCAAGCATAAAGTTTGCTTTTGCAATGACTTACTCAATATGTAACAAATATGACAACTTTGAATCAAAAATGACTCCAAGATCACGAAATTCAGGTTTACGATCCAGAATCAGACTCATACATTACACTTCTTAATGTTTAATGGTAGTAAGTTTTTTTTTACACCATTCAACTACTAAATTCAAATCACTTTGGAGATTACGAGAATCAGATACATTTTTAATACACATAAACAGTTTCATATCATCTGCATAAATTAAGCAAGAAGCACTTTTAAATCAGGAATGGAATCTCATTTAAAAAAATATTAAAAAGAAGTGCACCTAGGTGGCTTCCCTGTGGTACCCTAGAAAGAACTTCTATTTAACTGTGTCCTACCAGTAAGATAGATAGATGATAACCATTTCAAAAGCAGAAAATGAATTCCAAAAGATTGCAATTTAGTTAGAAGATAGTATGGCATGCCTGTATAAAATCTGTATATATTTTATCAACCTGATACTTGGATGCAAGGCAATCAGTAACAAATCTGGAATAGAGCTTGAGATTTGTTGTTAGCGAATTTTTGTTTCAATTTTAAAAATTCGTATTTTTTTTTATATATCAATACCATTAAAGGACTCATTGAAGATCTAAACACAGCTCACTATCTGAACTATCCAACGCTTGGTTAATTTAGTTTCACAATGATGGTAAGAGCCGACATCGAGGCCCTGTTTCCAGTGTTTCACCATTTTGTTTCTTGGATGCAAAAAAAACCTATTTTAAGGCATTGTTTGCTGCCAAATTTATATAAACATTGATTCATTAATTCAATAACGTTTTGTGGTTAGTTCTTTGTTCATTAATCCTGATGATATTTTTGTTTGGGTTTGAATTTACGGTTTTTAAAAAGCTTTTTCTAGTATAAAAAGAATGTCTGAAAGTCTGAAAGAATGCTCCCAACACCTCAGAAATCGGGGGATTTTTATATGTTTTTTAGATATTTCACCTTGTCCTCTTTTTCATATTTCAAGGGACTTCACCACCACAACAACTCTTTCTTCCCGCAGGACTGATTGATTTTAATCATGGGAGTTGCACTGCAACAAAAAAAAAACAAAATAAACAAAGCACCTGAACAACAAAAAGGAACCCGACGAGGACGACTTCACGCACATTCATCACATCGAATGAAAAGAATCAAAAAAATAAAATAGCATCCTTGAATGTTGATCGTGAATCGGGATTCGGGAGCGAAAATGTGTTGGTTTTGTTTTTATATTTATTTTTCACAGGAAGCTCCGATGATTTTTTTTGGCCAAGGGAGAGAAAGAGGAACCTTTTTCACATTTTCAATTTTTGATGGAGTGTTGTTTTGAGTACCAGTTTTAGTTTTTTTCCAATTTTTTTTTTATTTGGCGTGGGATTGTTAAACACTGCAGCATCGCCAGGAGACATTAGCCACATCGGATTGATTTCCTTTTTGTTTTTTTAGTTTGTCCTTTCACGTGTCCATTTGCTTTAGGGAATTAAAGTGAGTGGTTCGGGGAGGAGAAGCCAAAAAAAAACACTGTTCTTCGTATCTGTCTGTAAGTCCTAAGTGGGTTTTGAAATGTACTCTTTCGGTCTTGGGATTTTTTTGTTGGTTTGTGCGTTGCTTTTGGATGTGGATAGGTAAACAGGTGCACTGAATTCATGCAGGATACAAGACCAAGGTTGAGTAGTTATTCCTTGTTTGGTCTGAAATGTGCTAATGGAAGTATGATTCAGAACCAGAATCCTTTTTTTTAGGAATTTTCGTGGTGAACTACAATAGAAACTCGCAATATCTATCCATCTAGATTTTTTAGTTCCTATGAACTTAGAGCTTTGATTTTTGTTTCTATTCTACATATTTGTTGGTTTTTTGAAGTTCTAAGCCCAGCTCACGTTCCTTACATGGATGAACAATCAAACACTTGATGAATTGAATTGAATGGTGGTAAGAGCCTCATTAATATATATTATTTCAGTTCCATAACCGTATCAACTTCAATTGTCTGCAAACAATTTACTTTAACAATCTTAAACGATGACATATCGCGCATTCAGACTTCGCAGACACAAACAACCCAACGTAAAACTATATTATTTGCCCACTTAATCTGCGTCCTTTCCATGGGACACTTGAGAGGAAAGTGCAGCAATTCCATTATTGCATTATCAAATTATGACAATTGTTGGCGCTCGCTTGCCAATTTCTGCCAAGCAAGACAGCCTTGCCCCTTTTATGTTCGGATTGCTGCTCTGTGGTTGTGCTGTATGTACATATAGAGAACTCAGCTAATCCGACAGAGATTTAGCCAAGTCCTGTCAAGGACGATTAATGGGTGCCAGGCAGCATCCACACACACACAACTAGCTTGATCTTGCCTTTTTAGTTGTCATTCCGTTTTACAGACATGTATACACTCCACATTCGTATGAGGATTGAGTATGTTTACCCAGTTCTCAAGACATCATAGTGGAGGAAGAAAAAAATTCCACTGTCATAAATTTATGACAGATCACTGTGTCGTGTTTCTAGTTCAGCAACGACAAAGGCTACAACGACGACGATGACGACGACGACAAAAGGAGAACAATAGTGAAGCTACATACGAAGAGGCGACTTGTCATCACAGTCGCAAGAACATATTACTCAATCCGGGTTATCCGGCAGACTATTTTGTATGCCAAGAGTTTTTCTAAAAGCCGCACATCCAGACAGCCCAGCAATTGAACGCTGCCACCGCACCGTCGCCTTCACGACGGCCGGCTGCATCATCAACAGGAAACACACAGTGCCCCAACTTGTGGGCTAAATTGGAGACGAAATTGGGTATCTTTGCAAATTATCTAATCCTACGTCTATCCAATCAAGCAGAAAATGACAAACACAAATTTGGGCTATTCAACTCAGTTGTTGCTGCCGCGCTCTGCTGGTGGTTTCTGTGCGTCTTTGGATGCGACGAGGAGCCAACAATTGCTATCGGCTGTATGGAGGCTAATGGTTTCTCTTGAAATGTGTGTTCGCCTTTATATTTTTGTCGTTGCCAGCATTTGGACACATCAACCGAATAAGACTGATAGTGATAAGGGAGCAGACATGGCAGGATTGGGGTGGTAAGAGGGCCTTGAGCAAACTTTTGGGGCGAAGGGAATCTGTTTTGTTTAGTTCTTTTTCAGAAGTGTGACTTAAATCAAAAATTCAAATTTAAATTCGAATTTTATTTAATAAATTAAAAATTAGCCTTTCCTTCCGTGTCCAAAACATTGAATAAAAAACTATATTTCATTCATTCATTTGAACTTTTTTAAAACTGTCGAAAAATGTTTTTTAACCTTGCTTCGCCTTTCCTCAAGAAAATACGACCGTTTGGCCTTTGAATAAAGAGGTAGTTTAAGAATTACCCTGCTCCTGTCCGCCCTTATTGGTTATCTCACCACAATCAACCCCAATCTTCCAAATCAATTGAATTTTTGCCCCAAAGGAATCCCAAGTGAGCAGACCTTATTCGGTTGACAGATTTCTTTCGAAATGTCGTTTATTTTTCGTCTTTTTTTTTTTTTTTTGGTCCTAACTTGCCTCCATTGTGAATTACCCTCCAATTCATTGATAACCGAAATGATTTCCTCTTCATGGAGAGAGTGATTTAAAGGAAATTAGTGTTTTTGTGGATGAGGAGAGACGCATCCTTCACAGGATGCTTACTCTGAATTCTGCCGGTTTGTTTCCTTTATTTGTGTGTGGCACAGACAGTTCAACAGAAAATCATTCCTCTGGAGCCGAAAAAATGGCCAATATTGTGCGGTAATTATGGCTCCTTGAGGATTTATTTCTTCTTTTTGTGTGTGTTTGGTAAGAGTTGTTGTGTTGGATTTATATTATTTGGCTAAGATTGCCATTAAGATGTCTGCTGAGGATTTTCCCCCTTTTCCATGTGGTGTGGGAAACATAGTTAAGTTTTCTCAGTGGCATTAATCAATTTGAATTTGTGTGTTTGCGGTTTTACAAACATAAACAAAAACATTATTTATCGATTTTCAGAGAAAATACACTCAAAACCGCAGAGTTGAAAGTGTTTTATCTTTTATCTAATGGGCTAGTACTTTGTTTTTCTTTGTTGATATCAAATAAACAGATACTATTTGTATAAATGATTTTTTTTTATTTTCTTATCTTAAGTGGGGAGATTGGTATTTTGAGGAATATGGAGTTAGAGAAGAAATATCATAAATTGACCGAAAGTTATTGAAAAACAATGGGATTTATGGAGAAAATCATTTGTTTGTTATGGTGTTGTGTAAACATTTGGGAAGAATTTACGAAATTATTTGAATTTAATTAGTTTTTTTATGTGGCAGAAATAATTTTAAGGAAAACGGTCTCGCGAATTGTGTTCAGGAGGCTAATGAAGATTTTCGTGATTGTTTGTACGTTTCGTGAGCCAATATATAAATAGAAAACCTCTTATGAAGAATTTTTAAACCTAATTGATTTTCAGATATTTTTTTTGGCAACATCTAAGAATCTTTAAGAAAATTCTATACTGGGATTAAAAACGAACCTGCTTACCGAGCACTGACCTGTCAAAAAGCTGGATCTTGTTGACTTTTTTTATTCCAAAGGAAGAAAATTAAAAATATACCAAGATGGGGGATAGCTTTGCACCATGAATAAAAACAAACAAAAATATAACTGGGAACGCTAAAATGCGGACTGCGAGGAAATTATTTATCTTGAAATTCTGTCACATAAAAAAGGTCCCGGTTCTGATTCCATAAATACCCAAATTCTAAACGACGCACCGAGAAAAGCAATTTTTTTTAATGCAACAAGTGATTTAAGTGCGTTTAGGATTATATGCTTTCCACGTTAGTTAGTTTAAGAATTAAATTAAAACAGGATTTCTCCGTAACAAATACATATATTACATTTTGAAATCTTAACTTAAAATACGAATTTCTGAGTTAAGGAAGTATTCGGAATTAGAAAAAAATTATGGTGTACCACAAGGCGGTGTCTTTGGACCGGCATTGTTTGTACTTACAATCGAGGTGTACTTCTTTCTAGAAGCAGACGTCATAAAAGCCTTATGTGCTGTTCGAAAGTCTATACTACCCGCAATCCTACTCAATTGGAAATGGTAACCCAAAAGCTACAAGAAACGTTTAGTAAAATAAAGAACTGGATACTCGGCAAGGCAATAGTGCTCACAAGGAGTCCAAAGGAACACATGTTAACTTCACGATCCAAACAAAAATGAAAGACGCAAGTTAAAAAGAATCGAGAAGAACTCGATGTTAAATAACAAGAACTGAACTGGTTTATAAAATATAACAAATTGCTTATTCACAAGCAAGTGCTTAAATTTGTATGGACATACGGATAAAAAATACTGATTCTGATTCTGAACCAAGCTATAGGCAAATAATGCAATTATTTCTGATCCATGGTACATAGACATACGAAACAGTGATTGAAAAAGAGACTTGAAAAAAGAAACTACCGAAAAAGAGACAAAAATTTGCCATAATGATTCAAATAAGATATTAGGCCATTGCAATAGAAGCATTCTACAGGTCCTTTACGAGACAAACTTGTGACCCTTGACTTAGAGTTACATGGCGATTATACAACACTTGTAAATACGGTTCTCCAGTTCTTCCCGAAAGACAGCTCTTTTCCAAACTTAGTAAATAATACTACTTGACAAATAAACTTAGACAAAAATGAAGATATTTCATTCAAAACATCTACATATATCACTTTTATTTATACGAGCCTATAGTGTCTTTGAATTTTTCAACTTCCGGCTAAAAAATGTATCTACTTTATTGGAAAACCCGATATAAAACAAAAAATCAAGGAATTCCTGAATTTTATGGTTACTTTGTCGATTTCAGGAACACTATCATAAAAGCTTCCTGAACACTTTCATGACCCAGGTATCACAAACGATTATGCTCTTTTTCCTTCTATAAACTTTTGATCTGCTGAAAAACAAGCTCATTTTAAACATCATCGGTAAAATCAGAAGAACCAATACTAGATAAATATTTGTCAAAAGTCCTCATAAAATCCAAAATTATGGATTCATATCTAGATAAATGGTAAGGTGCTGGTAGGACAACAGCTTGAAGTCTCTTCGAAAGAAAATTCTTGATTCAAGATCCTTGTTTTATGTCAGCATTTATTTCTTTGAAGATTGAACTATTACAAATCTTCAGCCAACTAAATAACAACTTCCGTTTATTTTACATTTGGTATAAACCAAGGTCCCATACATTTCTGTCAAATCTTCCTGATACTATTAAAGGTCGGTTGAGATGTTTTAATGATCTTTTTAAAATGGATTAGCTTTGTTTGAAGTTTCTTTTCAGGAGTATCAATAATATATTTTCAATGATCCGTTCGTTTTAGCTGGCTCTTGCCATTCAACGCAGAATCTATAGTCATAAGTCCAAATTACAAGTATTGGAAGATGAATAAAGATTGATACTTTTCAATCTTTAAAATCGATGATAGTTATTCTAGGTTCCAGCAATTAAAAAAAGTCTATATAAGACCGTTTTTGTGTTCCTTGGTCAAGTAAGTTTCTATTTCATGATATCATAGGCCGCAAAGCTTATCTTATATTTTAAGGCTTCCTCCAAATCAGTCAGAATCATTCTCAGTTTCTTATTCATTTCATTCGATTTTCAGGAACATTTTCAATTCTTGCATTGGCATTTTATGATGAATGAGCCTTCGATATAATAAAACTGGAATTAATAAACGAAAACTACATACATATTCTATTTCGAGAATTGTGATAGTCATGGATGCAAAAAATGTTGTTTCATTGTTCGAAATATTGACTTCAAAAAATATGGTCGACTGAACAAAACCATATTCCTTCAAAAGTATTTTTCACTATTCAACGTTTGAGCAAAAGATTTTCGAAATTCAATTTAATAACTCATAGCAATGCCTCTTTAACTCTGAGGAAGCTTTTGCATCTCTGTGCAATAAATCCCAACAAGCTCACTTTTCCCTTCAACCAGAACCATTTCAATTTCATCTTCTATATGATGCACTTCAAAAACACTCCCAAAAATTCCGAGAAAATTGTCATAAAATAATTTTTAACAACACAAAACGAATTCAATGAACTTATACAATCATCCGGAGGCCCTGGATTGCATCCCCAAAAATCACATAAATTTCTTCCAAAATACAATCCAAAAATATGGGGTGACATTTATATTAAATGCATGTGTCATGGACACTTTCAAGAGTGTCTTTTCGAACATTTCATTTCTGCAAATGATTTATTCTTCCTTTAGTAAGGGATCTATTAAGAAAACACAACTCTCAAGCGATATTGTACTTGAAGAGAAATGGGGGAATTGAATCTTAAAGAAGACTTAGACTTAGACATCATCTAAGTTTATTCACCTCCCCCTCTGTGTATCAATCATAAGTGAATTTGTTCAGGAAATTACAAAAACTGATGACAGAGGGCATGTTACGAGCAACACTATCTTATCAAAGACAGGCTAAGAAAAAAAAGTTAAATAATAATTGAATCCATTTAAGCGTGAAATCAATCATTTTCACTAAGAAAAACAAAACTAAAAAAAAATAATAACACAGGGGGTGATAGTATAAGGGCTCACACTCACCCATTATTCATCCCCTTCATTTCAACAGTAAAAATAAACGATTGCAACCCTCCTTGGGCTATCATGGCATGGCAGTCATAATTTCTTCGAACTATTGTAGAATGCAACGATTAGTCCTTGAAAAGATCGATGAAACCTAAAGACGCACTCACATCAAATAATAATTTCATAAATTAAAAGAAATTTACGCAACACCAGACAAGGTAGGATTGCATCCTGCTGGAATTTTCTGATAAAAGGAAACGAAGTAAATATCAGAAGAATATACATAGACAAACTTGGAAATTTTCAATAATTCTGCAACTTCCTCTTTGCCAAATATTCGGTAGAGTCGGTGGCCCCTAGAGGAAAGAACAGTTGTCTAAGAGGGTGTTCTCTTAAAATAATGTACAAACTCAGCACATTTTTCCTGAAATAATCTCTTCTTATTTCCACTAATTAAGGGCACTTTCCCAAGAAATGGAAGACATCTTCCCTGGTCCTTTGGTTACCAATTGAACATTCTGTTGGTAAATCTTCTCTAAATTGCTGATAGTAGAAATTTTCAAGCTCACTATTCTTTCTTACTATGGAAGATATCTTTTTCGAATTAAAGTTAATCTGAAAGAAGTTAGCGTCTCAGATGAGGGCTAAAGATTTGAAAGAATTGACTGGTGCATTGATGTACCCGCTTTCCATTGATTTTCTTGGCTTTATTTAGCATCCAAATAAACCACAATTCCATACATTTATGTTCCCTTGACGTACTGATATTTTAAATTTGTTCGAAGAGGTATGCTAGAGATCTGCTTTTAACCAGGCTGTGCATGTGCATGAACTGACAACATGTGACGTTAATAAAATGTCAAAAAAGTGCATCCGTAAAAAATAGCATGATAGTCATGCTTAATTTATACTTAAATTTTTTTTATTAATAGTGTCCTCTTAATCCAATGAATTGAAAGAAGTCTGCTTTGTTCGGAGGCTATACATCGAATGTTTAATTTAAAAAAATTATCTCTACTCTACGTAATTGGCAGTCTTTCTCTTAAGCCAGGTCAGCATTACTCTTTTCATTTTTTTTTGGAAGTGTTGATATGTGATCGTATCGAGCTACAAGCAACTTGTGTTGAAATTGCCATTTAGTTTTGAAGTAAACTATAGTAGAGTCGTCAATCAGTGAACGAAATCGAGTTTTAATAAGCTTCAACTTTGTGTTGAATGGGCTACAACTTGAAGACAGCCAAAGTGTTTTCGGAAACCTATATGCCTATTACGTAGTTTATTTGATCAACTGCGTGAAGCAACTTATTTATCTTATAACCAAGATTTATTACAACATCTTCTAAGGAGATTTGTATATTATTTTAATATAAAGTGTTTTTTTTTTAGAGGTATAGAACTTTGAGTTGGCAACACTATTTTAACTGGCGGCCATTTTGTCAGCTGTCAATTGATTTAATTTTAGTTTGGTTTGGCATTTCAACATGAATAGACTGACGCCTGAACAATGCTTCTAAATTGTGCAAAATTATTTTTTATTTTACGGTCACTATAATCGTCCATCTAAGCAATTAATTCGATTAACTATGGACCGTTTTCGCACCTGGTTTACTCTAAATGATAATAAGCATTTACAGAGACGTCGTACAGTGCGTACATTATATGAAAGATTTTGCGGAAAGATCTTGGTTTGCGTGCTTACAAAATCCAACTCGTGCAAGAATTGAAGCCAAAAGATCACCTAGCAAGGCGTAGTTTCAGTCAATGGGCCCAAAACATAATTGCCGTGATCCCAATTTTCATAAGAGAACTTTGTTTAGCGACGAAGCTCACTTTTGGTTGATTGGATACGTCAATAAACAAAACTGCCGTATTTGGAGTGATGATAATCCTCAAGTGTATGTTGACGAGACACACCGTTACATCTACAAAAACTAACTGTTTGCTGTGCTTTATGGGTTGGTGGAAAAATTGGTCAGTACTTCTTTAAAAACGATGCTGGCCAGAACGTTATAGTCAAAGGTGACCGCTATAGAGCCATGATTACTGACTGAATTTGCTTCCAAGATCGTGCGATTTAACGCTGCTTGACTATTTTCTGTGGGATATGTCAAGTCGCTAGTTTACGCCGATAAGCACGAAACAATTGACCACTAGGAGGACAAAATTCGCGGCGTTATTGCCGATATACGGCCATAAATGTAGGAAAAAGTCATTGAAAATTGGACCTCCAGATTAGACTACGCCGGAGCCAGCCGTGGCGGTCATATGCCAGAAATCATATTTAAATTATAATGCCAGAAGTCAGAAGATTATCTTTCTAATAAGGAAAAAAACATGTCAAACACGTCATGTGAAGTGGGGTAATCCTATAGTCAAAGCTTTAAAATCAGAAGATCTTCCATCATGACAAACGCTTTGATAACTATTAAATAGGTAATTTCTTAATAACAGAACAGATCTTTAACCAAACTTAAAATAAAACCACAGCTTCTGACACTTTATCAAAAATCCTTGGAGAAGTCAAGTAATTAAAGTACCTTTAAGCGGAAAAACAGTTTTGACATGTTCGAAATCCAGACTGGACTGGAGGTAATAAATTTGTATAGTTCAAAAAAACTTGATATTTAATTAGCAAGGAACTTCTCAGCCGGTTCGCTGTCCAGACCAATCAACATCTATAATGAACTCCGACAAGGGGATGGTCGGAGGCCTCTTCAACCTGTCGTTAGAGAAATCAATCCGTGACTCTGGCACGTCAACAAGAGGGACTATCGTCATTAAGTCCAGCCAGATACTGGTTTACGCAGACGACGTCGACATCATCGGCAGAAGCCAACAAGCTGTACAGGACTCCCATACCCAGATCGAGCAGAGGTCGATTCCGGAGAAGATAGAATCATGAATTGTATGTTGAAATCTATCTCGAAGCAGATGTTGTGGAAAAAATAAAGCTCGGTAGACTCCGGTAAGCTGGGCTCTTAGCTCGCAAGAGGAACCAGCTCGGAGTCTTTAAGTTCTTTTTATGGTAGAAGACAACGTGGCAGAACTGCTGGCGTTGCAAGGATGCCGTAGACCAGCAAGTCAGAAGCCTTGGGGTGCGCAATTGGATGTCGGCGGACACCATCAGGGCTGTATCTCAGGTCCCTTCTTTTTATTGCGAGTTTAGATCTGAATAAATTAAATTAGGGTTTTGTCTAATGCACTTCGACCATAAAGATCCATTGTCCCCCAAATTAAGATTTACAAAGAAATTAGTCGAATTTTTGCAGAAACAAAGAATTATTCAGGTCTGATCATATTTTCCACGATGTGAATAGAACTGGACTGCGAACTGGTGACCTCAGGTCCTCCTTTTATTTTTTTAAATAAGTCAAACAACTTGTAATGAGCTTGCTAAACATCAACATTTCCTCTCATTTTTCTGAAATAGTTTTGAAGTTGTAAAAAGCTATGTATGTATACCTTCCAAGTTCCAAAACCCTATCCCGAACCTAGTAATCAAAAATTCCGCAACTGTGTTTCCTCCTTTCAATTTATTTCTACATGTTTCCCGTTTTTGCATGGGGAGTTCGGACTATCTAATGGATAACGTCATTACACATGTATGTACGCTTCGTTGGATCAAGAATCGCATCATTCTCCGAGCAACAAAAAAAAAAGACTAGAAGAAGAGGGTAAAAGCCACCCCCAAAACCTCCCCTAGTGATATCGTAGTTGATTTTGTGTTGTTTCTGCATTTTTTTTGTGTTATTATTTTCTTCTCAGTTAGTTTAACTTAGAAAATCTAACCAACCCCACCTTCCGCCCCTCTGGCTATATTGTAGGTTAGCATTTGATATGAAAATACCGAGTAACCCACACACACATTCTCAATGCACTGTGCTTCGTTAGTGGTATAATAGAATTTCACCTAAAATGTGGTGTGGCGTTGTGCTCCAGGATGTGCAGATTTCATCTGAATTCACTGACAAGGATGAAAATTTCATTAATTCTATTTCCACTTGCGTGATGCCATATCCTGCAAAGATACACATAAACCTTTTGCTGCACATTTAGTTGTCAGCGGTAAATTTACTATAGCGGATGGTTGAATTCCCATATAGAAAATCAACACACACATGAGAATTTTAGAGGAAAAAAAGAAACTGAGTGAAATTATAAAAAACAGGACTTCTTGTAAGAAAAACTCTCCATAGAAGTGGAAGTGCAACAAAAATGTTCCTTTTAAAGTCGATTTTTTTCCATTTCAAGGATATGATACCCCAGGAACACAAGGAGCACAACAACTAATTCTGGTTGAAATTTGATCAGGTCAGGAGTTCCGGACAGTGGAGAATAGAGATAAACATTTTGTTTATACTTTTCCATCGTCTCCTAGTCTCTTGTGTGCTGCACTTTAACATTATCTGACCTTTGCCATCGCGTTCGGTATCGGTATGCTATTACAAAGTGTTGTATCTACAATAATGTTCAGTAAAGTACAACACTCAACGTGAACTTTTCAACTCCAATGGACATCCTTTCCTTTTTTTTTTTTTGTAGCTAAGATGTAGCATCTATAAGTTTTCCTAGTACTTCGAAAAAGTATCTGGACATTTTTCCAGAATGTATCTTTTATCAACGACATGATTACGGTGGACACAATTTTTCGGGAAAAATTTATAATTTCCATTTTACGAGATTTTGATTATGGATTTTTTTTTATTTTACGTGATGATGTACTCCTTCCGCTTTGTAACTATCTGCCTTTTCTTCGATAGATACTTTCGGTGTCAAAAATTCTTTTCGGAAATTAATAGTTTTCATTGATAAACTTTGACTTTGTCGGCGGAAAATCTGTTGAGTGTTGTGATGTTTTTTTTTTCATTCCGTATTGATGACATTATTGATGGATTCAAAAAAAAATCAGAAGGGAGACTTTTATTTTATTAATTAAGAGGAAATGTTTAAAAATAAAAAAAGAAAATCATTAAAACATTAAAAACTGTATGTGACTAAGCTATAAGTTGGGAAGATTAAAAAACAATTAAATGTGGGTAATATGGTGTAAGTTAAGGATATAATCCCTAAGGTAGAGTTGCTGTTGCAACACAACGTTATATTACAGGGGATTTATGTTTTCGGGGCATGCTGTGCATATTGATTATGCTCACGGATGCGGGTCTCTGGAGGGGATGATTTATTGAAATGAGAAGTTTTCTTTTTTTTTTATTAACTTTTTTTGGGAAGAGGGAATTTTTAAAGTTGATTCTGTATGAATTTGTTGTATTCTTTTATTTTTTTTAGAATTAAGGAAACGTGGTTAATTGCTGGTTTTCTTGGTTCCACATAATTTGGAAAATTCATTCAGCTGCTCGTTAACACGTAGTTTCTAATAATACTCCATCACCATTAAATTTTAAAAGGGACTGGACTTTTGGTTTGTCATTTTGTCAGCAATTTGTGGTCTTTTTAATGGGGTTTTTGAGTTTTTGGTCTTGTAGTAGTGAGCAGATGCAAAATACACGTCAATAAGCCATAGAGTAAGCAGTTCTAAAACCTATACATTCACAAATGAACGTGGAGATCTTATGTGTAACTATTTTGGAAGAGTTAGATCTTCTGCAAATGGTGGCATATATCAATTCAATTTTAACATTTGTGAAGTAAACAATTGCAGAATACATGACAATAAGTCAGGTAATGCAAATTTCTTCAAGAACGCGGAAAAATGGAATAATTCGACAGTGGTGTTGGTGCAGCCTGTATTTCGTCGAAGATTTCCCCGCTACCCGCACCAACTTAGCAAACACTGCGGCGTTTACCTCTTCCCTTAAACAAATAGGGACAATTAGATATGTTGCCAGATGTGGGTGGCCCCTCAGTTCTGCTGAGAATTTCACTGCTGTTGCCAAAGATATCGAGGAGGATTCCAGAATATAGCCATTACGACCGACTTGCCACGCAAATGATCACTAGCCAGCCCAGGCGCGCCGGTCCCTAACGACAAATGTATGTAAAAGACCCTAAGATGTTCCCTTAGAAAGTCCAGACAGTGCATCAGCTGTTGGCTGTTGACCGCCAAACAACGTGTCCGTATGCTCAAGCCATCCTGAATATCGACCAAGAGAAGGACGATTTTCAATCGAAAATCGTCATGAGCGATGTGGCTCATTTTCATTTCTCAGGTTAAGTGATTAATCAAAATTATCGCTTCTACGTATGACACACGAAGAGTCATTATATCCGCTCAAAGTTACCGCATCTATTTACCTGGAAGAATAATCGGTCAATTCGATGGTGGAGGACAGGATGATATTCTGAAGGAAGCATTTTTGCGTCTTCTAATCTCTTACTTGGCTATAATGCACCGGACGGCTAGATTACCCGATTTGGCAACTCCAGACTGTTTTGGGTTATTTGAAGTTTCGGGCTTTGTGTACGCAAACCCCAGACTCTTGAAGAGAATATCCGACAGGAATATGAGAATATAGAGTCGGAATTTCTGACACGCGTGATTAAAAATGCAATAAAACGAGCTTTGTGGAATTTTTCAAGAACATCATTTCTTACATTATTGCTCGTCGCTAAATTTGTTGACATTACAATACTAGAAGGTTTATTGACCGAGTGGACCTAGCATCGAAACTCAATTATTGGGCAATTCATTTTTCGAAATGTCCGGTGCAAGACTCATGCCGGAATTCTTTTTTCTGAACCTGCTAGCGCTCCCATCTTTCTCATCATCACCAACATGGTTCCAAGCCAACCAGGATTGTGCAACCACACAACGGAAAGAACTTCGATTTAATTTGGGGAAATTGTCCCTTGAAAACTGAAGTGATGGGTTTTACTTATGGTGACTATAATTAAACTATTCATTTGACTTTAATTTCCGGGAGCCACATGCGGCTAAGCTTGGAGTATACAAAACCTTAGAGAAGCAGAACTGACCGCAGCAGAGAAGAAGCGGTTCAACTCCGACTTTTGAGAAGTAAATTTAAACTTTCAAAGTTATAGAGCTCTAACTGAAGCTTGCAATGTGACTGATGATATCCTAGCTCATGAAGGAGAGTGTGGAAAGAGTACTTCTGTGATTAACTGTTATGAGGAATCTAAGGGCAATATCAACTAGAATCACAACATACTGCATCTACCCAAGATGAAGGAAGTAAAGCAAGGTTTAGATATAAGCTTAAGTCTAAAAAGCCAACTCATATCATATCATATCAATGTGAAAGTAGACTAGATTAGTTCACTCTTGTTCTTGGAAAAAACGAGAAATTCAAATCGATATCCAAGACCATTCTCATATGGATCTCAAGAACGCCATTTTCAGGATCAATATAGAGGCTGGCATAAGCAGTTCCACTACCAAAGTAGTCCGCCTGAGTAGAATAGAAATTATACGCTGTTATGTCAAAGACAGCAAAAGCCTAGCAAAGAGCTTTGATGTCGAAGATTTATACAAGCCAAGGTCATCCCACTGCGTTACGCCAACAAAACAATAATCTTTCTTTGCTATCACTGCTTTTCCGGGCTTGAGTAGCAAAGTCATCCCTCGGGAAACAATTCGTTCAATAAGACTTTTTCATATTAGCCCTGCTTGATGCAACAGAGGCACGGCATTGTCGAAAAAGGATGAGATGGATGTGGATGTGGTTGTTTTTAGAGAGGAGTTCCATGTTTATAAAACGGTGAGTTGTTGATGCAACAAAGAATTTAACAAGTTGTTCAGCGACTTAGACAAGGCTAAATGAGACTTTTACGTCTCAGTTGACACGGAAAATCATTAAATCCATGATTAACTCAGTAGTTTAAAAGCAAGAATCAGGGTAGTGGCGAACCAGAATGCATCTATGCATCAAGCTTTTTGAAAAAAATTGTTCGGGTGAGGATCGGTTCCATCCCATCTTCAAACTTAAATAACACTGTCTCATGTTTAATCTTCTGTCATGCTAATACAATTTCGTGAAATTCCTTGAAATTCCTTAACCCAGTGGAATGTATTTTTTTAGCTCGAAATAAATTTTCTTTGACTTTTGATCCTGAGTTTCTGACTTTGGCTTCAATTACAAACACATTTAACTCGATTAACATATCCCATGTCCTTGAATGAGGGTTTTTAATTACTAAATGCTCTTCATTACGAACAAAGAACCCACCACAAAGAGTTTATGTCCTTCGGCAGAATGATGAAATTTGTTTTGTATCTTTTTTTACTCTGCGGTGAGTTACATCCTACACGTGGAAGTTGCATACCGCAGTTAACAAAAGTATCTCCCTCTTGGAAAAAAAACTAAATAATATTAATTACTGCGACAAACCCCCATCCTACTGCCATACATCATCCTGACTTTACATATTAATTACCCAATAAGCAAAACCCTTTAAAAACCGCAGGACCCACCCATTGCTCATAAACAAGTTGATTAAAATTGACCGAACAAGATTATTGCTTCTTGAAATAAAAAAAAATTGACAAACCACAGGAGTAAAGATTTCCTTACAAAAGGTAGCAAATTATGCGGTCATTTATTGGAGGCGCAGCAGCAGCAGCAGCAGCAGAAGCCCACTCTTCTTTGCCTAGCCGTTTCGTCCTCGCCGATATGGTAAGTCCAACTAATTTTTTTTTATCTTCCAATGCGAATAAAGATCGGTCTTGGTCTTCTTGAGCGAAGACCAACAACCAATCTAGAGAAGACATTTCGCCTTAATTGAATACCGATTCTATGCACGGCATCCGTGTATCCACACACGTCGAATGCTGGAGATATTTACATGAATTCCAAGCTCCGAACACTTAGTTCTTCCAGATATATAGATACATATATGTAGGTGATTTATTTGAACATGATTATGATCTTAGTGCTACAGATCGATGCTGCCGGTTGCAATTGGCAAAGTCTTTATTTCCATATGGTGGATGTCTTTTGGGCATAACAGTATTGCCAACTAGGGTGTTATTGCTTGTGTGAACTGAGTTCCACAAAATCAGTGAAATGATTCCAGAAAAAGCCAAGAAAAATGTGGAAATTATTTATATGTAAATAGACAAAAAAAAGTATTAAAAATATTGATATGCAGAATTAATTTGGCTGCCTAGATACATTTAAATATAACATTTTTTTATAGAAATGTAATGAGCCGTTACCAAGAAAGTCGAGAATTAAAAAAAAAATATATTCCGATAAATTTGTTTTTTATAAAATGGTAGCCCATACTTAAAAAAATATCAACAATTTTAATCAAAATCTTTGGAGCCGTTTTCGATACAAATAAGTTTTGCTTAACAGTTATATGGCAGGTACCGTTATTTTTAGCTCTAAAAATAACATTTCAAAAATCTCTCTGAGGAAAGCCAAGAATCACACATAACAATTTGAAGGAAATCGTTTCGCTCGTTATACATACAGATGAACAAAATAACAGACTGACAGACTGACAGACTGACAGACATATTTGTCGTTTACTTTTTTAGCCTTCTTCATGATCGTAATGTTATGTTCGATTGCTATCTCGATTTGTTTTATATTCACGAATCCTAAATTTGCCTTAAAGTACCTTTAATCACAAGTAAAAATTAAAGTAAGAACATGTGGCTCATTCGCAATAGTTAATTTATAAACAATTTTGACTCCTTGCTTTTTCTCGAACATTATAAAAAATAGACTCACGTTTACCTTAATTTTGCAGAAAAGTGTCTTAATTTAAATTTGAATTTTTTTATTTTTGTATTAAAATTTTATTCACAATGATGATTTATTAATTTAGTTTTAAGATAATGCATGCTTAGAGCCTTCTTTACCTTCAGAACAAATAGATGAATTAGAATTATAAAAAAATCGAAATATAACAAAGAAGAAATCTTTGATTTGTTATCTTCTATATTTCATATGAAAAATATTTATTTGATAAATCTAACAGGTTTGAACAAATTTGAAGAAAATTTAATTAAGTAAACCAAAACGTTGAAAATGATGGATCGTTCACAATAACTTATGATAATTGTCTCACCAGGCTATAGAATTATAAAGGAAACTATTGAAAACTCGTACTATTTATCCGGTATATGCAGAACATTCCTTGCACATTATAAAGCTGGTTATATGTATGTCGCATTAAAACAAAAAGAAAACTGCCATATTCACAATAGAAACTCATAGTTTTTTATTTAAATCCGCCTTTCGCGCAAACAGGTAATCTAGAATAAAAAAAAATCGAAGATATTGAAAGATTTGCCTAATAAAAGTTTACTTTCTTAACAGATCCATTCACAATGGTGTGTAATTGTATGACCTTGAATGTATATACGTAAATATAAATCTTTAATTGCTTATATTCTTTATAACCTATGAAAAACATATATCTGATAAATCCTTCTGGTTTGAATAAATTTTAATAATTTCATTTAAGTAATGCCAAAACTTCCAAAGTGATTGGTAGTTCACGATAATTTATTATACGGTTTTGACGAGACTCTAGAATCATTAAGAAAACTGTTGGAAACTAGTTCTACTTATTCAGTATAGATGGCATAAGCTCGAAGCAGATGTATGTATCTCATAAAATGTATAGAAAATGTTAGTGTTGATCGTACTGCCGAATTCACAATAGACATAATTTTTTTTGTTGATAAGGTAAGGTAAGGTAAACACAATTATTTATGTTTCTTTAGAGACAAATAAATTACTTTATTTTTCATAGGTTACAATGACCAATTCACAATTAAATCTTCGCAACACTGTATCCCAGTGTCTTAAACAAGGTAACTATTTTGCTGCTAGTAGTATATACATAGGTATATAAACATTATTTAACTGAAAACCGACTATCTATCTTTGCCATGTCCACACAAAATTACCTACTTACTTTTGACCAATTCACAGTTGAGTTTTTGCAAAATTTGAAAAGCAGTTATTTTTTTTTATTTATTTGTTATATATACCAACTCAAGCCTCACTTTTACCATTTATCTTTGACATGTTAAAATTTGCTTAAAAGCTTTTTGATTTTTCTTCCACTGTCTAGAAATATTCATGAATAATTGAGAGATAATAACTTTCGTTGGCAACTTTACCCGCATGCACTTCTCTTGGTCGCCGCCGGTGGTGGTGGTTCTGGTTATCTATGGAAATGCAGTTTTTCTTTTGGATATTTTCGTCCCGTTCGAAAAATATAAATCTAGGGAAAGGAATTCTTAATGGTCCCGATCGACAGAATATTCCAACTGACAGACAACAAACACAAGATTACTTTGAATATTAGATTTTGTGTTTACCATACAAAGGTATATATCTATATAGTGTAGTGGTTCCGGAACCGATGATGGAAATGTTAGGAAAAAGATTCATCTTTCTTAAGTGCCTCTTGCATGGAAGCAAGAAGGTATAGAGAGAGCGGTCTTAGCGACGACGATGATGACGATGGCTCCACCAAAAAGACCACCTCTGCGCCGATGATTGTTCTCGTTTGTTCTTAAATAAACTAAACAAAAAAAAAAACTTTTTTTTATATAAATTCAATCATTGACTAAGGAGTGGGAGGGGTGGAGTAAGGTGTGTAGGATGTGGAAGCGTCTAAGAGAACCCAGTCGAACCATGGAAGACTATAAACACACCGATCGATGAGTGAAGGTCTTATGAATAAATAAATAATGTGGCGGCTTGATGGTCATATTTCTTTCAATTTATTCTTCTTTTACAATTTTTTTTTCTTATTTTTTTCTCAAAAAAAAAAAAAAAAAAAAAAAAACGTTAATGAATCGGAGACTATTGAGATGTCAATATTTGATTAAGTCTAACATTTTTCTTCTTTTTCTTCAGTAAATATCATAAATGGATGGTTTTTAAATTTTTTTCAATTTTTTTTTTTTTTTTGTATGGCACTTTTAGGGGCTCGGCCTGTGATGTGAAATTAATTTTTAAAGGCTTTTTTGTGGATCTTCGGGTTTGAGGGTTTTTATTGTAAAATGTAAAATTGACTAACAATGAGATGATTGTGTACTTTATTTTGTACAGTTTTGTGATGAAAATGATGAAAGGTTCACGATTAATTTGTAGGTTCTAGCGTTCTAGGTTGATGACCGGTGGACAGGGCGAGTGTTAACTTGGGTGTTAAATCTTTTTTAAACGAACCTGTCAAATGATAGAATACTTGTTTGTTCGGCAAAGTGAAGTTTGACAGATTTAACTGTGACATGTGAATATTAATGAACTTATTTAGCAACTGGGATGAGCATTTTCTTACCAGTTTGTTGGCCTTTTTACTAATTTTATGAAACTATCTTTTGATAGATCGAAAGAACGCTGCTGAACTTAGCTTATAAGCGTCGATTTTTTTCGGCGCCTAAAAAAGTGTTGTACTGCAATCGCCCAGCCAAGAAAAAAGTATTATAATCGAGCTGCCAGTGGCTTATGTCAAACTTATCTACATATGCATGTCAGTTAACGGGGATCTCTTAAGAGATTTTTTTTGGAATTCATCAAGAGAGAGTAACGTAACAACAAGAGTATCGCAAATGTATTGAGTTGAGACTTGGGCGCTTACTAAAAGGAAAACTGCGTTAAAGAGGAAAGTTTTAATAAGAATTGAATTGTTGCGGGGGAGGACGAATCTGAAGGTGACACAAGCGCGAATTGTATGAAATATACTCCGAAGAAGGTGTGGTAGGAAATATAAAGTTCGGTATACTCCGTTGCCTGGCCACCTAGCTCGTATGAGCAAAGAGGAACCAGGTTGAAAAAGCTTTTGCAGCTCTTTTTATAGTAGCAGTTAGCGTGGTAGACATTTCTAAGGTTAAAAGATGTGTAAAAACTAGAATACTCCAGGCCTTGTCGTCGAAAATTAGATGGCGTCCGACAGCAATCGGAAGAACTTGTTGGATGAAGCTTAGGTGATAAGTCAGGGTGGATAAGAAGACGAAGTTTAAGGCAAGAAGTTCCTACTCCGGTTAAGATCGAAATAGTTTAAATTCGAATGAACTTATCACAGCATTCGTGGGATGAGACGAGGACTTCATCCTCATCGGCGCAGCAAAAGGGATCCGATCCGGGCCGAGCTGCAATTTGACCCGTTTTATCTTTTTTTGTGAGGAACCGTAAAGGACAAGCACTTAAGACCAATATCATCCAAACAATCCGTGAGCTGCAGCCCGAAACAATCAACAAGGTTTTGGAATATTGGAGTCACAGAACGCGCTACTGCGAAGCCATCCCACGCAGCCATTTGAACGGCGTTGTGTTCCCTAATTAATGGAAATGTTTTCTCTTACTAATATTGCCATAATTCTTATACAATTAAATTTTATTCATTTTATTGCATTTTTTAAAAGAAACTTGTATTTGGTCCACCAAAATCTATCTATCTATCTATTTTAATGGAATAGCCAAGATTTCTAACTTTTTCTTTCAAAAAACGATGTATTAAATGATCTATTAACCAGCTGATTGCTTAGTATCAAAGACGTTTTTTTAACGGACTTTAGAAACCTTTGAAATATAAAAATATTTTTTCAGCTAAAAGATTTTCCTGGACAATTCTTAAACTTAACAGGAACACAAAGTTGTGAAATTTTGAATTAAAAAAATAAAGAAAAAAAATATCAAATTGTTTTTAATTTTTTCATTTTTTAATTTTTTTATATTAGAACACATAAGCTTAAATTATCTTAATCACAAAGAAAATATTTTTAACTACTAAATAATCCTCTAACCCTTTAGATACAAAATTAAGGATAAAGATTAAAACACCATAAAACCAGTTGCTTGATTCTTTTTTTTGTCCCTGAGAATGATGTGATATCTTCTGTCGACATTGCCATCATCATCAACAACATCCTTTTTGACTTAGTTAAGTTCCTATTGTGCTGGCCACACAGTTGTCGTCGTCATCAGATTCAGAGTATTGTCGCTTGGTGGCGGTGCAATGACAGAAATAAAATATCAAAACAAAAGGAAGTCATCAAAAAAAAAAATTAAATATCTCCATCCTTACCTTAAATTAAAAGAGAAAAAAATTAATGAAGCAAAATTGTCTGTTTCTGTCTGGTACTACCTACATATATAACTGTACTCCATAGGTAGGTACGTCAGCTACAACAATGGACAAAGGACGATTTATGTTAACAGTGCACATAAAAATTGCACCCCTGGTGAAAATCCTGATGCACTTTTGTATAGAGGTATTCCTCTGAATCCTCATAGATTTTTGCAACAGGATTTTCCACATAAATAAATGTAGAAATAAGGACCTAGGTAGGTATACCTTCATTTCTAGGAAGGTTGGTTTTGTGTGTTCGGCATTGTATGGAAGGTAGGCGGATGGAATAGTTACAGATACAATGTTTCATTACACGATTATCCCTAGATTGGTTGCCGCTTGACTACCTTTTAGGGATTTTTTCTATCTTTTGCTTTATTCATCTCTCCTTTCATTCTACAGGGATGTGTTAGTTCTGTAAATTGCCTTTCGTCCTTTATTGTGTAAAGTGCAAAAAAATCCAGCTACAGCTGCTGCGGCTAACATGCACACACACACAGAAACAGTCAAGGAAATGTTATAAAACTTATCTCATAATGAAAACAATTCAAAAATAGTTTTTATTTTACACAGGAATATTCAAAGAAAAGCATCCAAAAAAGAAAAACAGGACACGAACACAGGACAAAGTAAATCCGCTCCTAGGTATGTGTGTTATTGTTATTATTATTACTCTCATTACAGTTCTTAAATTTTTGTGTTTATTTTCCTGCTTTTTTTAAGGTGCTTTCCCTCTTTCTTTATAATTTTCACTCTACTATGTCTTGGCATATCTTCCAGGACCACCCAGCGATTGTTTGGACACAAACACTCGTTTTTTCTTCCCTTTGAAGTTCCTACTTTCTTGAAGTTCGCCAGCAGTACCGCAAATATATCTTTCGTAAAATATTTAATTTTTCTTCTTTTTTTTTTGTAGATATTCGTCTTAAACAAAAGAAAGAAGCAAATAAAAACAATTTTTCTCTCATGGCCATCGCCATCTTCAATAACACTAAGTAAAGATACAAAAAAAACATCTCAAGAAGGATGTTAGAAGGATGCGAACCAAAATATAATTTATCATCGAGATACAGCCAAGCCGCGCACCGCACATCCAAGAGACCCAACATTCTTCAATTGCCAAGACACTGGAGCTGGAGACTGGAGAGGTGGTAACAAAAGAGATTCGAACCAAAAAAAAACAACAAACCAACCAGCACAAGGTTCATGTATCTCATGCAAGATGAGAAGATACATTTTTGTATCTATAGACACATTATGGAAAAAATAAGAAAAAAAAAAACAAAAAAATTAAGTTACATACATTAGGTAGGTAAATGTATGTAGAAAATGAGATAAAAACGATGTGTGGTGTCAGTTAAAAGAGAGTATCTTTCGTCCTCGGCACTAAGTAATTATTTACAATGGAATGGAAATATTTTAAATTGAATTACACCAAAGAATAGAGACACCATAATGTGGCTAGGGGGGCGATATGGGAAGAGGGAGCAGCAGCTCCAGAGGAATATATCGCACAAAAGTAATAAAAGCCAAACACACTCACAACATCCTTCCACTCTACTGAAGAGTACAATCGCCCTTCCTCCTCCAGAAGGAGGAGGAGTTGGATATGGCAGAAAGGAAATATTAAACAACTTAATCAATTTGCCATGGACCAGCTATAGCAGCGCGAGCTTGAATATTATTTTTAATCTTTTCGGGATTTATTACATGGATGCACTTCATTTGCTGCGAAAGAGTGTAGACATATATGACTTGCTATTTTTATTTAATTTTTATTATTTTTTTTTAGCAAAAGAAATCCAAGTGTTGAATGGAATTCCTAGACAAGAGGATATGGGATTAGGTGTATCCGCTTTAAATTATAGGGATTTTAACTCTAAGAAGCTAGAAGGTTGACAAGAGTTATGATTGAATTAAGAATATTAATGTTTTGATATTTTCTTAAAGTTATTTACAGATTTTGTGTGAAAATAAGGACTGAGTTCTGTATGTATCTAGGAAATCAGAAGAATTTTCTGAGTCAACTAATACTAATGGATACCTTAAATATACTAATGGAACCATTTGGTTAAATTACCTTTATTTATTTTGATTCTGTGCATTTTTTTGGAATAAAAGTAACTTTTCTAGTAGGATAGTGAATGGTGTAACTCTTCCGTTTGCCAGACTACACAGATTCATGAAGTCATTGAGGCATGGAAGCATAACAAAGAAACCTCCAACCATGCATCAGATTTACCTAAGCATCTCCCAGAGGAACCTCGACTTTTTTCGTGATAAAAGTAGCATATTTTTTAATCCACCACCTCATCCATCTACCTACTAAATTTCATCCAAATACTTTGAGCCTTTGATTCTTGATTGTGGAACAAACCTCCAAACATCAAAAAAAAAATAGTCTAGCGGGGTGAAATAGCATTACCTTGTTGGTCAATTGACGTCACCTCTGCGAGAGATAACCTTACCCTTAAATCATTGATGCAGAATGTCAATCGTGACGTGGCGTCCGCTGTGTGGCACTTAACGCCGACCTGCTGAAACCACATGCTGTGTATGTTCATTTGGAATCAGTAAATGATTTGACAGATGTCACGACAGAATATGATAAATTAAAACTCAGGCAATGATTTTTGTACATTCGTGTGGTACTGCTAAGGAGTTTTTATACCTAATCGAACGTGGAGTAAAAACTAAACATAAATTAATTCCTCTGAGGAAAATATAATAATGCAATTGTTTTAAAAGTGAAATGAAGCTCTCAATTTTTTTTAATTTTCGAGGACAAACTCGCCAGAGTTTTTGATACAATTGCAATGTCGTCGTCGTGAATATTGATTACTTAAAGTTAAAGTAGTTTTTGAAGCAGGAAATTCAAAGTGATTTATAATATAAGAACGATAGAGGGTTTGGGCTATCATTTTGCTGTGGGTGGACACAGCGCGAACTATAAGGAAAAACGAGGTAGTTTAAAGAGAGATTATTATGCACATTAGTTTTAAGTTTCTGACCACCATAATGCAATGGGAAAACAAAGCTGGATCAAACATTCGGATTGTACGGCTGAAGAAAGAATCTCTGTACTTAACAGTTCGACCGAAGCGCGAGTATTACAGTTGAATTATATAAGGGGATCAATAAAACTGGCTACTTCTCTAGAGTATTGAACGTCCGTCCGCCCAGATATGGGAGTTGTACTTTAGTCTTGGATGGATACACCTTTAGTAGATACATAGAAGCTTGATCAGAACCAAAACAGAATATCTTAGAGCGGCCTTTTTAAGCGACACCGCATCTGTGATCGTTCATACATACCGAGAATGATCAGTTTCCATTAGGCACGTCCATACATGGATAATGGCAAGAAGGGTAATAATAATAATAATAATAATATTTTTAACTAAGTGTCTGTAAGGCACATTGTCTTTTAGAATGCAACATGACGTTGCACGACACTAGTTAGAAGAATTAGAAAGATAGGAAAGAATTTTTTTTTCGGCACAGTAGATCGAGAATTAGGTGACTATTTTCTCATTTAAAACTCACGGGCGGCTCTAGCTTGCACTAGGAGTTAGAAAAATTTCTTCTTAACCTGAGTATCGAACTGACAACCTCCGGGTCAGAAGCAAACATCTTATCAACTGCACCAATGCCACCCGCATTGTTGTGACCTTTTAATCCCTTGAGTCAGTTGAAGATTCTGAAGAAATTATTCCCATTTGGCGTTCTTATATATTGTCAAACAATTTTCTTTAGGAGATCTTTCTTTAAGTGGAACATTTTGGCATAAGATATGACGAACTGACAATTACAAAGAAGCATTGGGGCGAAATTTTCTTGAATTGGTTGTATGTTTTGACATTAACAAGTAAAACAATTTTTATTTTTAGACTTTTGATAAAAATAAAAATGGATAAATATTAAAAATAATCGAAATTCTTTTCAGAAAAACACTCTCTCATTTATACATCACGAAAGCAAAATTTCCGAACGGATAAGTTTTATTCAAATTTATTTGACAACTTGACAGTCAAGTCCATAAATCCATCCTTCGAAAAATAAGTATATCGTGGATGCGCTATTAAAACCCAGGAGAAATCTTATGCAAACGACCTTTCCACTTAACCACTGATTGACATGCTCAAATGTTCACTGAAATGACAACAAATAATTAAGTCATCATTAAAGATTCCCCATTTTTTTCCAGAATATTAAGTTGCAACTGCAACCCGTTCACTTCGAATGCATTTTTATTTTTAGTTCGTTTTCTTTTTTTTCGAAAATTCAAAATCAAATAAATTTCTAAACTCTACCCACGTCCTATGTCTGTCGCTTTAAGAGTTTTTCCAAGAATCTTCATCTTGAGAATCTATCCTAGGCTAATGCATGCCAGCCAAAGCCATGCAACGTGCTACATTTATTTTTATTAAATGTATCTAACATTCAAACAACACCTCCATCACCTCTTCATCAGTCACAAATCATTAATGTCAGAGCAATTAGTACAAACACATGGATAGATTGAAACCTATACATGCGTGTTTATAATATGTGATTCATTTGGTATTCCATAAGGGCCTGCATTGGAGATTCGGTTGCACCTTTTCCTTTGGTTTACGAATGGAAAATTAGAAGAAAAGAAAATGTATATGGGTTTTCTAATGCATCATGCAGATAAATCACCTCAAGAAAAAGGGTCTTCCTTCGACGACGACGATGAGGATGAAGACGAAGACGATTTCAACGCAACCTGTGTCTGACTCTCTATGTCAGTGTGTGTCATCTAAAATAACCACCTTTTGAACCATCTAGCCTCTGGAAAAAAGAAAACAAGCAAAAGATAAGCCCCATTTGCAGCAGCCCTTAGTTCGTTTGGTGTGATGCCTTCAACATGGCGTATTATGTGGCCAGAAATTCAATACTTGTTGGTTCTGAATGATTTCCTGCCGCTTTCCATCGAATTTAAATAACTTCCTCGATAAGGAATATCTCGAGCTCGACTCGTATTAGGTAGGTTTTTCAATTTTTGTTTTCTTCAAGTCTTAAGTGTCACTTGAACCCCACACAGCACACACGCTTCTTGGGCTGACAGCAGGCACAAAACACCGTCACCAGTCACCATCGACTATTATACATGGCATAGCATGGATGGACTGACAAAAGCACCACAAACTCCAGGAGTCCCTACTTTCTTGTTGCATGTTGTAACGAGGGTAGGGTATGCCGGTTGTGTTGCCTACACTTAACTAATTTGCTGCCTTCTCTTGAGACAGTTTATGGCCTGGTTTCGGTCGTTATGCGTTGCTATGTTTTGCTTACATGGCTGTGAAGGTGGATTTCTGCAGGAAAGTAGATGGTAAAACATAGTTCACATCTTTTTACAAAACTTTAAAAAAAAACTAAAAAAAAACAAGTTTTATTGAATATTGACAGGGAAGCGCCTGTTATGTTATGTTATCGCAGGGGACTGATTGTTAGTTCAGCTAGTTACAATAAAGTAATGACTACGAGAAGTTATCGTAACATACTCACATGAAAGTAATATTTATAGTATTATAATATTTATATTCGTCATTTTAGAACAGCGCCAACTACCGTAAATAATCCAATTTATGTTACCAACTTTCCAAACTTACTAAGAATTTAAAACGTATAAGTCTTATCAAAATCGGTTAAGTAGCTTGTATTATTATATAAAATAGATGAACGTTTGATATTGATTTTTTTATCAAAAATTAATTAAAAGTAAGGGACCGATAACCGCACCTTGTGGGACTCTTTAAAGAAGCAAGAAACAAAACTTTACAAAACAAAAATTACTTTTTTATTTAGTTTACCGTTGAAAATGTAAACTTACAATAAAAAGGAAATTTGAAAAACAGATGCTTTGGAAATACTTGCTTTCTTTTAGATTTATTAAAAGTAATGAACCAACAACCGTACCTTGTGGGTCTCATCAATGAAGGAAATATAGAGTTTTCAAGATAGGAATATTCTTTTTTATGAAGTTTACCGTTGAAAATGTAAACTTACAATAAAAAGGAAATTTGAAAAAAGCTGTTATCGAAAGTATTGCTTTCTCTGAAATTAATTAAAAGTAAGGGACCACCAACCGTACCTTGTGGAACACATTAATGAAGGAAATATAGAGTTTCCAAGATAGGAATATTCTTTTTTATGAAGTTTACCATTTAAAATGTTAACTTACAAAAAAAGAAATACAAAACAGCTGTTCTTGAAAGTATTGCTTTCTTTGAAATTAATTAAAGGTAAAGGACAAACAACCGTCCCTTGTGGGACTCATTAATGAAAGAAACATAGAGGAAACGTCAACATAACAAGATCTTGTCTGGTGAAATCCCCCTCGCGCCAAGCCCCAATTGCTTTAAGGCTATAAGCATATCGAATTACACAACATCCACTTGGCGTAAATGGGCGACAAGAACGCATTCTTTTAACCTCAAACACTTGAGATTTCTTATCTTCTCTGCGATACTTGTTGCAATCGCGTAGGTTGACATTCATTTGGATTTATTAGCCTTGCAAAACAAAATCGAAACCTCACTTCAAAAACCAGCTATAGATACTCCAGACTCCACTCGTAGATGCTGTTTGGAGTGAGCGTGTGATTCTGGTGCTTCGCGTTCATTTATCCCGTTCATCATTCCTCCTATCATCATTGGCATCATGGTCGTCATCATCGCATTGGCGGACAAAATGCAACATCCGAACGTTGCAAGTACTCATGTTTCTGCGAAATCGTAGAACCTGTGTCGGCCGGCGACTTTATCTTAGATCATCCAACCGTTCGTCCGTCCGTCTGTCCGTCCGTTTGGTGAGAAAATAAAAATAAACTATGATCAACAAAATGTTGGAAAACTAGTATGGTGCGTCACATAACCTCAAGACTTCGCAGACTTGTCTTCCTTGTTCAGATTAAGATAGTTTTCTATATCTGCCTACTGAAACGTCCCATTCCGTCGTATTAAATAAGAATTACAATAATAAAAACGGACTAATTTAAGATCACTACACATAGTTGATCCACCAGCGTTATAAAGCGTAAGGGACAAGACGTTCCGCTTGTTATCGTTTTCCAAACATGAATTTTTAGAGCCCTAATAAAATATTTGGGCATTTTTTTGGATGACCCGCATTCCCCGATGCAAATCCATGGCCCAAAAGAAAAGGAAATCAATTAATCCCCCCAGGCAGCCAGCCGAGGAACGATCATCTCAAAGATGGAATTCTTGTTTTCTTTGTTGTTAGCCAGCACCACATATGCGGCGGGGTTTCGAGAGAACTCATATATCAATCTCTCCAGAAAAGCAATCTGCTGGAGATCGGTTATTGTTTAAGAAAACCAAAAAAAATGTTATTTTGGAACTCGCACACTCCCAAGTCCCAAGTCTGGAAGCGCTATGTGTCCTGCTGTTTTTATTGACAGAAAATAAAAAAGATGATCAATGCGATCGGCTGTCATGGAACAAGCGTCGGTCGCGTCTTGGGTACGCTTCCAGTATGGGCTTGGTGAGGAAAATTAATTTTTTATAAAGTGATGCCATATGTTATAAAAAAAAGTAACAATAATAATAATAATTGGTGTTGTATGGAAATGGCCATGCCGGGATGTTTAGAGAACTTGTTAGGCTAGGAGGTGTGCCGTGGCTGGAGTTAATGGATGTCAGTTCGTTGACCGTTTGGTGATATGTGCGATGAGTAACAAAGTGTGAAAGACTATCAAAATAGGAATAAATAAAGATTAGATGCAGTTGCTTTAAAAGAATGTAATAAATCAATGAGACTATAAACGGTTCCGCAGCTTAGTCTCTGGATAAGCTTCTGATGAAGACTTAGATTTGGTCAACGCTAATGCAATCAAATACCGATAAAAGGAGTTTATTATAAATGACATTTTGAGGATTCCTGAATATGAAATCTGTAGAAATCTGAAGACGTTAATAAGCTCATTTACATACATACGAAAATGATGGTTGTCAAACTTCTAAAGCAGTTTTTGATAGTAAGTTTGGGCTGGAGAAGTATAGCAGAAGCGAAAGTGGTAGAAAGCAATTCGTATACAAGAAATATTTGGCTACGAGAAAACTCCTCACTGTTTGAAACAGCTGTGCTATCTCGGTCAATATTGTATGCTCATCCTGAATTATGTCAAAAATTTGAGGTTATCAGGTCCTGATTTACAGCATAAATTCGTCTGGAGTAATTGACAATAGGAATATGTAAGTAACTACTATTTTCTTAAGAAAAATAATATTTTTTACTGAGGTTTTCCCAAAGAAACTTATGAAAGTGGTAGCGATTGAACTCAAACCGTAATAAGAATGTCAAACACAGTCGCAAATGAAAAAAAAATCCAGATTTTCGGAAGCAGTTATTAATTTGTCAGACTGCTATGTATGTCAAACGTTTCTTCGATGCTTCGGCGGGTTCGTTTCCACGCTAATGTCATCTTGATTTTCTACATAGCACTAAATCTGAGAATACGACAAATTCAATAACAGTGTTTTTTCTCTGAAAGGTGCATCTCGTGTAGCTTTTTGGAATTTGACAATACATTGTAGGTCTTCTTCATTTGGGCAGATTTACAAGGCCCACAAAAGGAAGGTTGAGGTCATAAGTCATAAGAAGTATTAAAAAAGCTAACAAGACCTATGTGACCACTGAAAGCGATTTCTTAAGACCTATAACAAATAAATAAAATAAATTTATTGGCGCGACAGCTCTTTAAGGAACCAAGGCCTAGTGACTTATACTCTCAACCATTCCTGTGTGTGTGTTGTTAATCTGCAAGAATGGAAGGGACCTACAGTTTACCGCCGAGTCCGAACGGCTACATGAGATGCACTTTTTCGAGACAAATTTTACTCTTGGAGGTTTTGTCAATTCCTCGCAAGAGGCAGTACCCCAGAAAAAAAGGTGGCTATGAGCGGGACCTATAACTTTTCCTTCAAATTTGCATGAGGATCATCAGAAGTGGGATTCTTTTTATATAGATTGCTATGAAGTTACTACAGAAACTCTCTGTTAATCGAAATAAAGCATTCCAGAAATAAATAAAACAAATTTTCCGTAAAAATACACGAAGATCATCGGAAGTCGGATTCTTTTTTGTAGTTTGTAGAGACTGCAAAGGAGATCCCTACAAAAACTTTTCATATCGTTAGAAGTATTAAAGAAATAATTAAAACCAAGATGAACCTAGCGGTTCTTCATAACCTAAACATTTTCTTTCAAATCTGCATGATGATTATCAGAAGTTGGATTGTTTGTAAGCAATAATTAAATCATTTCTGAATAAACTCTGCTAACTAACTATCTAAAGATCCTACAAATAAATAGAAATGTTTCTTTTAAACTTGCATGCCAGTCAAGGGGTTAGACGACTACAGATAAACCATTTTGTTCGAGAAAGATCAAAATATAGATAAGTGTTGAACTAAAAAAAATGGAAAAGACTATTTTGGAGGAAAATATCCCACCAAAATATTGATAATAACTTCATCAATACTTACCTAAATAAAAACTATCTAAACTGTCAATGAAGTTTTCAAAAGCCCCTATAGAACAAAATAAATGATGAATTCGTTCGAAGAAAATCGGGCCACATCCTATTTACCGGGTGAAAGTAATTTTTTGTCACTGACTTTTCAAGACTTCCCTATCATAGTAATGCCATGTTTGATTCATATCATCTATTTAATCAATACATTTTTCACATATTTCCTGTAATAATTTTCAAAAGGTTAAGAGTAAATAGGCAAAAAGTAGAAGCAAGTCTTAGAATCAGTGGTACAAAAATATTGAGAATATCACTGTTTAGTCGCCTCGAATATGGAACAATCTAAAACTAGAGGTATGCAGACGTCAATCAGTATATTGAAGTAATTAACAATTATTGTTTTCATTCCGATGATCTTTTAAGTAAATAGAGAAAGATCAGTAGTGGGATCATAACCAACCATAAGTAACCGCGTTTATTGTGTCGTTATTTTAAAATGAAACATAGTCAGGTGTTTGAAAATCAGTATTTTGGTATTCATCCTTAATTGTTAGGAACATCTGTTCTGAATCTTGGACTTCGTTTTCAATTTTTAGGAATATCTGTAAAGAAGACTAAAAGATTTCATAAAAAACATTTTTAAACTTATCCAGTAAATTCTTCTTTGGAAATATTTTGTTCAATGTTTCTTTTGTATATCCAAGCATTGGGCGCCATTTAAAATATGCAAATTTTCTTGAAATGGACTATAACCGACTAACAAAAACTCAAACGGAAGATAACTCTAAAATAAAACATCTCAACATACCACAAAATTATATTTATTATCCAAAGCTACCATAAAATGATGCATTTGTACAAAAAGGCTTCTAGACTGACCTCTCAAACTTTAGAACTTAAAGTTTTCCTTTAACAATAACCCTCCACTGGGAATTCAACATACAAAGCTATATAATAATGCATTCAACCTAACTTTTACAAAGCCTTCCCAACCAAATTTGCATCCCAAAAATATACCCTTTCAAAGGAAGACTATATAACGTATATCTATTAGAAGTCCCATATGCGTGATATCCAACTTAATCAAAACTAACCTATGAACTCAATGCAGAGAAGGGCGAATATAAACATAAAACTTAATGTTACGACAAATAAAACACCAATAGAAACAATTAAGTCCTGCTGGTGTTGCAGGAACACTCTTTTTTTATAGCCACTGCCTTGAGGATAAAACGTGCGCTCAATAAACAACACATAGCTAGCTACACGAGTATTTATGTTAAGTCAACGCCTTAGTGACTTAGCTAAAGCTGTCCCATGAGTAAAATAAACTGCGGCAATGGTGTATCTAACAGATTCAACCCCGTTTATACAGAATGTCCTCTTTCAAGTTCCAACCATACGCACTAGAAAAACAGATTTCAAATCTAAACCATCACCACCATTTCCACCACCACTGCCATCATATTTCTGTTCGTTTAATATTCGTCAAGGATAAAAATGACGTGTGTCGAGGATTCGATAGGAAAAAATATGATGAAGTGGCAATTTTTATAACCTACCAGCAGGATGTGCAACTAGGAACGCACCCCAGTATAAATGTCGACTCATTACTCATGTCAGTTCTTTTGTTTTTTTTTTTATTTCGAAACCAACACGTTTCGATGGTTAAGGGGGACGTTGTTCAAATCCAATAGATACAAATGACAATTAGTATCTTGGATTTGTATTTTGAAAGATACCCCAAACCTCAGCTATGGTTACTGCATCTGCCACTGCCATCAGTCATGACAAAAAAAATCAAAAATATCACACCAAGTAGTGAAAGTAAGATGTCATCGTACAGATACAGAGTGCAGCTATTAATGATTCCCCAGAGCAATGGGGCTGCATCCAAAGGAGGGTGCCTTCAACACACGCGACCAGTCAATCCCAAAACAGGGGACGACGACTATACACGCCTAATCTTCTAAATTGCCTTACAACAGACGCACCTAATTTTAAACCCATTTCACCGACATGACGATGCTGCACCACGCACATGTCATCCGAATTAACAAGGTCTCATCCATTCCCAGATCTCCAAATTGGATGTTCCAACAATAACATATAGCTATCTACCGTTTACAAGGAAGCTACACAACGTGTATCTAATAAACTTACCGTGTGCAGCTAAAGTCCGCTGCCGGCTGAGAAGATTGCAGATTAAAATCATCACAAATGTAAGACGACAACATCCTCCACTCGATGTTGTTTTCCGTTTAAGCATCTTTGACGAGCAAGGACGAAGAGATGCCACAACGAAGATGGTTTGTGCTGGGAGCACAATTTACACACAATTACAATTATTGCTGTGTTGTCCTTTGATAGATATCTGTTAGATTAATCCAAAATTATTTATGAGTAACATGTATCCGTTTTTGTAATAGATTGTCGTAATCTCTAACTCGTAAGTCTCACTAGTCACTGGGATTATATTTCCTCTTTGAGAAATATTATTCACTCTAGCACTTTAATATTTATTGCCTTCCATTTGATTTTATGAATATATTTCGATCCGAAAAAAATATATATCTTATGGAAGTATCTTTTGCCATAAAAATTAAAAAAAAAAAAAAAACTATTCCCAAACTTCCATTGCGTATTTGGGATGCACGCACACCAAAACCTTCTCGGTATCTCTTGGATAAACCGCAGAAAGAAAATAATACAGAATCCAAAAAAATCGTAAATTCCGCAGATACACTTGACGACGAATATCTACGACCAAATGCGACTACCGTTAAGCGTTAGACCGAACCGAACGAACCGGCAAACAATTTCCAACTGAAAACCAGTAAAATGCAGCAGCAGCAGGCAACTCAGCATGTATCTCCATTCGGTTCGACTACACGAGTCGCCTATTCGACAACTTGAATCCAACGGATGGATTGTGTAGTAAAGGGAAAGATACAAAGATACGACAAGAATCGGATTTGAAATTCATTGCCAGAGATTTCGGATTGTTTTGTATTTCGATTCTCTTTGGTTCCTAAGGGAAACTGGGCGAAGGGGATGTTGTTAGGAACGAGAATGGAATTTGAAAACTGGAATCAGAACATAAGGAATTGGAATTGTGGAGGATTTCTTTCCATGCGCCACAAAGTGAAACTCTGTGGACATGGAACACAACCCCATTCATGGAATGATTATGGAATAAAATTAGTTTTTCTCGGATGAAGGCCTCGTGTTGATTGTGGGGGCTGGTTGTGGTAGAAAAAAAATTATCCTCAAGGTCTTTCGTTTAAGGACAGTCATCTCTTAACCAATGACGTCAAATTCTACGTTTCGAGAAAAATTGCATTTCGAAATTCGGTCTTTAACCGAATATTTGCACTGGTTAATTAAAAGTTCTTCTTATTCTTTGTATCTTTGACCTGACCTAGGCTGTGAAAGATACATCTGCAGAAGGGAATGAAGAGTACACTTTATACTAGTTGCAACCACAGGATGAATGTTTAAAAAAAAATCTCTTTAAATCGGAATTTCAGGACAAAAGATGGCTTGGTTTTTGGGCATTGTTGCTCTAAGGACTATCAAGGATCGAGGTTGAGATACTTCTTTATTTGAATAAGAAAAATACGGTTTTTTATTCATTCATAACTCATATCGTTGTCAGTTTGGTGTTTAAAAAAAATATATCTAGGACGGCCTTTGTTGATATTCTTCAGACTATGACTATGAATCTTTATTCTTGATGTTTTATGTTAATGAGTTCGTCATTATTATTTTGCTTTTTCTATTTTGGCTTAAGGTTCGGCTTGCGTCAATTTACGGAAGAGAGAGGGTAACTTTTCCTTTTGAATAGGTAATCGATTTTTGTTTTGTTTGAAAACACCCTGTAATTACTATGGAATAGTATTTTGAAAGGAGAAGTGTAATTTGAGATTTTGATAGAAATAGGCAGCACATGCGAGTGGTTCTGATTTTATAATGTAAAACAGGAAGGAAGACATGTAATTAGGTGCTTGTAATGGGGTTAGAAGACTTGTGTATCTAGGAAGGTAGTTTGCTTATTTTATATGGATAACTGTGATATGAGAGAAGAAAGTCGTGTTCGCAAGATTTGTAATATTTTCTGCATTGGGATTTTGAATAAGTTGAATTACATGGAAGCATTCGTATGTCTGTACCATTGCACTTTTAGATGATCCTTCCGTATTAAAAGTATTCCCAGGTTTCTTGTAGGCTGACATAATCAACGGTTTTATTCTCTTGCTTCAATGGTAGGTATTGTTAATTTTTGTATGAACGATGACGTGAGATGAGTTGCAAATCCTAATTTATCAGAGCAACTGCAAAAGTTTTCGCCGGCAGCGGCCGACTTATTCAAAGTTGCATATGATAAGCTTATCGATTAATTTGTTAGTTCATTAGTTCAAGAGTTCATTTTATATATGAAAAAGAATGGTTCAAGTATAGACCCTTGTGACAGACCGGTCAGCAAATTCATTAAGCTCAAATAGTAACAATTTTTTTAACAAATGAAACATTATTCTTGTAAAATGTCAACGCCATCAATGGTAGAAGTCTTCTACTGCAGGTCAGAGGTGCGACCATTGAAATTGAAATACAACATCTCGCCAGCGTTCTGGAGAAGAAATCGGATTCAAGAGAGACATTTTTTACGTGATAATCGATAATCAGGAATCAATCATAGATTTTACGTGGTTTCAAATATTGTAGATTTTTTTCTTTTTTGTTTAGGTATCCAAAATAAAAAAAGATGGTATATCATGAATGCCACAACCAGTTTTGATGAGAAATAAGCTGTTGACGTTACTCAATTTCATTTATAGGTTATGTTATGTTGGATGGGGCAATGATTCGACAGCCGATTCATCTCACTCGGGACTTAAGAATCCATTTCGGTACCCAAGAATTGAAGGTGTGGTGAAAAGTAGGGAATTCATGGGAGTAGAAGTTGTGGGGTTCCTCCTTAAACCATACTGAAATGTTGATGAATTTCGTAATGATTTTAAGGACTTTTTTGAAACGTCGTCCAGTTCATCGAAGAAATATTTTCCGAGGGCTGCTTTTCTGGTCTGGGATAGACTAGGACATTCACAAAGGAATTGATATAAGCCCTCTTCTGCATCAACGTTTTGACACCCTCTGCATAAGCCTTGATGTGCTAATGCCCATTCTACTTATGTGGGCCCCCATTGAGTTGCCGTAAGAAAGGCATCCAAAAGGAACAGTTGATGTCTACCCAGCTTTTGAATGTATTCTGTATTTTTCTTGTTGATGTTTGGCCAAAGACTTCTTGTGATCCGACAGTTGTCGGGTTTTGACCATCTCTCGTTTGCAGCTTTGAGGAAATTTTCGTGAATTCTATTTTTCTCATTTTCCACTGGCTTAAGTACTCAAGATACAATTTGGCTTTGGTTCCATGGATGAACCCTCTTGGTCAGTTTATCAGCCCTTTTATTTCCATGATTGTCATAGTGTCCGGATACCCATTGGAGGTAAACAAGGTTTGTTTCACTGCGTAGATCGTTGCATCAGCGATCAATCAGTTAGGAGAAGATTGACAATGTGGTCATTGTTGCTATTGTTAAAATATAAAAGGTCGTTTACTTCGAGCACTTTTGCATGAAAAACACTTCAAAAGTTTGGCAGCTTTATAAATTCATTTATCGAGATGATACCAGACCCTACACATGCTTCCGTTATTGAACCGTCTGTATAGACCAATATAGGATTTTCGTTTATGACTCGGTTTTCCTTCCAGCGTTCTCTTGCAGGAAAGTCTGTTAATGCCACCGTGTTTAAATCTAAGTGTGGTACAGTACATTCGGTTTTGGTTTCCATGTCTATGTAATTTTCAATCCAATTCTATCTATTCCAAATGTTGACATAAAAAACATTTATTAAGAAAATTTCATGCCTTGTCATCCTCCATTTGAATTATTGATTGAAATTATTTCGAAGAAATATAGAACATTTTTTCCAAACATTTTAATAGCATTTCGCATATTCGGTACATTACCAATCTCAGTATCCAGTGGTGAGCGATCTGTTTCCGCACTTGTAACGATCAAAAATTATCATCGTTCCTATCCGGCCCAAAAAGAATATCAGGATTAACAATACTTTGCATAGAATCGGAATTGGCTGCGAAAGTAGACTTGAATTCCGCCATCACCGTTTTTCTCTCGGCCAAAGCGAATAAAGCTTGCATTACACATGCATAGAAATAAACACAGAAAACACAGAGATGTATTTGCTGATTTGAATGATTTAACAGTTTTTTTTTTATTAATTTTAAGATGGAGTCTTATTTACGATCAGAAAGGACGGGCGTATATGATTACCCCCGGGCCGGAATATTCTCTCGGCGGACCTGGTTTGTGTCTGAAAGATTGTTGGAAGAAAAGGAGTTTTGAAAGATGATATTGCCTTCTTTCCATTCCAAAGATAATTGCTAAAGAAATGTAAATAATTATTTCTGTTTTTGGTGGGTCACTTAACACTTTAAATTTTTTTGTTTGTTAATTTGTCGAAAAACTCAAATGGTTGCTCTGTACTTGTAGTTACTCATCCGAAGAATATATATATTCCTATATATATCATATAGGAAAAGCCAAGAGTACCTGAATTACTGGAATAGTTGTTACAAGCTAGAGGTCATTCATAAATAAAAGAAAAAGAATTGGAGACAAAACAGAACCTTGGGGCATAAGAACTTTTTTTTTTTTTTAACATGCAGACCGGAATTCCTCCAACACTATTTGTATTGAGCGTTTTGAAAATTAATTAGCAAGTAAATAAACAAGAGTTTTATCGAGTCCAAATACATGGATTTTTTTACAAAAGAGCTGCGTGCCACACTCTGCAAAGCTCTTTTGAAATATCAAGTGCCCAGTGCAACAATCATACTTTTACCAAAACGATGGCGAAATTGGTTGCACTTTTCGGTGAAATATACCATCAGATCACCAGTGGACTATCCGGACCAGTGGATTTTTGAATATTAAGATGATCCCATCAATCATTTAAACTCTCGAGTACCAGATGAGTTATAATTAAAACACCTGCTGATGCCGTTGAGTTTGCAGCAAATTGGGCCGCAAGCGAATAGGGTATTGTTAAAGGAAAGCGATGGAAGTAGGAATCACAATTAATAAAGACGAATAATTCAGTGCGTTTTTTACAAAGGGTCAACAATTAGTAATGCCTTTGGGACATAGCAGTATTTTTGCCAAAATTTATTCATGTACAAAAATTTGGTTCTTCGAATCTCAGCTTTATAATAACGGTTTTAGGTTTTAGGTTTAGGTTTAGGTTTAGGTTTAGGTTTTATTCTTTTTGAGTTATTCGGGGCGAAGTTTCTCATTCTTTATTTCTCAGAATTGCATTGAGGTCTTCGTCACTATCTAAAAAGAGTTAGGTAAAGGTAGGAACTATTGGCTCTGAAGATATTGTTGAGACTACCCCAATTGGCTTCCTCGTATTACCCAAAGGGTTTCCAATGGGTTTTGAAAAGATGATAAGAGGGCCGTTCGAACTAATCAGTATTCTTAGGTTGAATAATTTTTTCCTCTATTCGGAATGAAATATTTCAGTTGGCTTTCTCGTCTTGTTACCAAACGGTTGCCCTAAGCGTTTTCTATTAAACTCGATACGGGAAATTTTCATATATAGAACATAGCGGGCTGATGTTTTCAGAGGTGATTAAACCCGAATTCTTAATAAGTTAATCAGGGTCAGACGTAGGAATAGGAATTGCACTGCAATTACAGGAATACCAATAGGCTCATCAACAAGCCAATTAAGATGGTTTATCTAAGCAAAATTGTGAATACATTACTGGAAAATATTTGCGTCACAAGCTGGAAGTTATGAAATCTTCATTGCATTTCAGAGCATGATTCTTCAATTGCATACCGCAAAATATTTCAACCAAGTAAAATACTGATGTTAACTTCCAGTGAAATGTTGAAGATACCTAATTATTCTCACAATTTGGTAGAAAATATTCAAGACGAAGAATCAACTCTGAATTAAATTACATACTTATGAACTCACCGAGATGATGTCGGACAAAGTTGTTATGGAGGGTGGATGTGAAACGGTATCAAGATAGTCAAGGATTGGAGCTGTCTCGAGACATATGGGATAAAATAACAGAGGAGAGCTGCACACAACCACGCTGCTTAGAAAAGTAGCACCAACCACGCTGTGCTTGGTGTGAACGGTAACCTGCTTGTGATAATAGAAGATCAACTCTGAAGGTGAGCATCTTAATTATGGCTATAATTCAAATTCAAATTCAAGTCACCAACATGATCGAGAATGGGTCTGGAATGGGAATGGACGCATACCTGACAAAATTATCGCCATTATTAAAAAAACTACAAAAAACGCAAGTACTGCTTAATGGATAGCTTTCCGATTCATTTGAAGTGTGGCAGAGAGTGTGGCAAGATGTTTTTTCGCCAATTTTGTTCTTTTTGGCGATAGCTGCCACAATATATGCAAGCGAAACACTTGATATCCAATGGAGATCGTTTGATAAATTAAGCCATTAGCGATATTTCTGACAAACAAAACCGGTGCTCTTACCAAATGGGTAAATGCTAATGCGCACTGGCCGAAACCAAAAACAGCAGGTTTTTCTGGAGCTAAGGACCATAGGTTCAAGGCAGTGTTGTGTCAGTCGATGGTAAAATGGACCTGGACGTCAGTAATAGAATAAAAAAAAAAGCGCGCAGTAGATTTGGAGTCCTTTCTCCTGTAGGGAAATCTGGCAAAAGAACGCTTCGCACCAAGTTATAACTTTTCAGATTAAATCCGCGCATGCAAAACATGCAAACGCTCTGCCAACATTTCGGACTGTAATATGCCTTTGTAAATAGATGTATGCGTTAAATCTTAAAGATCCGGTGGAAAGTCAATTTTCAACTTACACTGTGGATTAGTATTGGACAAACAAATTTGAATGTTGACATCAAGCTGCGGAAATAGCACTGTATTGGCCACAAACTGGGGAAGTCAAAAGCGTGCAATCGTTAAGGTGAACGTCGAGTTAGTGGGCCGAGAACAATATGGATATCAACAGTTTTAAATGAAACACAGTTCCAGAATTTGTGATCGTGGCCAAATAGAGAGAGAGAGAAAAAATAAGGGCTCAATAGAAATTCGAAATATTTCATAAAGGGTTTTTTAAACATTCAAAAATCTTTTAAAATTCTTGAATTTGAAATTTTAATTACTACAGTGCTATAGCTGCTCGTTCAAAACGATCCAATGGTCCCAAATGGTCACACACAACATAGGAAAAAAAATTATAGAAATGGAAATGCTTTGGATAATTAGCCTGATTGAGACAGAACATCCAGCAATCTTCTATACAAAAAAAAATCTATAAATTTGATGAAGCTTCCAGAAAACTTAGGTTTATTAGAAAAAATGTAGGTTTATTAGCAATAAGTCCAATGTTTTGTCCGAAGAACTTTTTCTGCTTTCTTTAAATATATTTGGAACGATTATACTGTAGGTACGCCAGCACAAAGGATTTGTGGTGCCCCTATAATGTTAAACGCACTGCACTAGCATTGAAAGGTTAGGGAAGGAGGAATAGAAAGTGTCGATTAACATTGGTCTTGAATGCTTTCAAATTGAAATAGCAAGGGAAAACCCTGCCAGGTAAACTATTGAAAATTCGTGTTGTTCGGCTAAAAAAGAATCTCTGTATATCACTTCACGGTACGTCTGAAATTGGGCTCAAGGGTGAACCGATGAGCATTCCTTGCGAAACGAGTATTACGGGTGAAACTTTTAATGGAGATTGTCATTGACATACATATCAAGTACTGAAAGCTTTTCGGTTTCTTTGACGCAAGTTTCCCCTGCTTAGTGGTTAGTGTGCCGGACTGCTAAGTTAAGACCCTGGGTTCGAGTCATGTAGCCGTTCGGACTCGGCGGTAAAATGTAGATCCCTTCCATTCTTGCAGATTACCAACACACACACAGGAATGGTTGAGAGCATAAGTCACTAGGCCTTGGCTCCTTAAGAAGCTGTTGCACCAATAAATTTAATTTAAGTGCCATTCATGGACAATGGCATGGGGGTATGTTTAGCACAAAGCCTTTGTTTGAATCCATAAATGAATGAATTCTTAACAAAAATTAATTCATTTATAAGAAAACTTAAGTAGGAACAATGTAAGATGGGCGGCGGATTTTTTAAGGTAGCTAAGTTCATACTAGGATTATTTGGGAAACATTCAGTTATCAGCACGACTTTGTTTTGGATTTTTGCGCCATTATTCGGCTTTTGTAATTTTTCCTCTGGGTCAATACCAGATAACTTCTACCAATTTCTTGGTTCACAGCTTAAGAGTTAAAAATGGACAAATTAAAAAAAAAATTACAGAAATTCCAATACTTTTCGCCTTAAATGATCCTTCTAACAACTATTTCATTATCTTCTGCATGTCAAAACCTCCAGCAGTTTTAAATAAATATCTTGAACTGCACATACACTAGAAACATTTTAAAATACTAACTCCAGTGAATCGTGAAGTTTTTCACCAGCTATTTATCATTCAGTTAGCCAATTAGATCAAACGTTAAGATGCAACCAGTTTTCCAATGTATACCTATCCCTGAAAAAATAGGTATTTAGGTCATAAAATAGCAAACAAAAAGATCCATGTACTCCAGGCAATAAAAAAAACGAAGACTACTAGGGATCGAATAGGACTGGCTATAAATTAAACAGAAACACTTAAAACGTCCTTCGCCGAAAGGAAGTCGATTCGTTTCCTCCAACAAAGTGTTGATAGAATTCATTCCTTCTTTTGTGCTCTGAGTTAAAGATATCCCGAAAAAAATCGAAAAAAGAAGGGACAACAAAACAAAAAATTTCCTACACCAAGCAAATATTTATCGACAGGTGGTGTTGGGCGAGAAAAGATTTCGATAAGAAATCCTTGCAGGTAAGCCGACACAAAAAATAAAGATCCAACCTGAAACATGACAATCGGAATTTTCGGGACGCTTTATAGAAAACTCAAAAAACAATACAAAATGCATGGCCAGCTAGGAACAATATGAACGAAAATTTACATTTACACGCAGCTATGTCCTTGTCCTTTGGCCGAAAGCAAAAGGTTCACTTCTTTATTTCGTTTGCGTTCGCATGTTAGGAATGCAACTAACCAAACCTAATGATGGCGGTGATGGTATTATAGCAGGTATAGCCATATATCTCTGGAGATGGCATTTCTATGTGCATATTCCGCAATCGGAGGCAAATATTTAACAGCAAATATGCCTGAGTTTTGGAAACTGCGAAGCCCGACAGAATTCAGATGGATTCTGGGAACATCAACAATGGATTATTGCACCTTGGTTGGTTGGTTGTTTGCACTAAATAAGAGATCCCTCAAAAACATCTGCTCTGCACTTTGCTTGTTTGTGTTTTGTGTTCTTAAATTCCATTAGCGGTGTAAACACAACAGGAGAATAATGGTCGTGGTATTGTCATGCAAATAAATATTTAGACGAATAACACTAATTCCAAATATATTTAATTCGAATTTGCAACATTTAAGTAAGACCGAAATGGTGAGTTTTGTATAGTGCCTTCCTGGTATTTCTCGGTTGGGCTTTATTCATTAAATGCTTACTTAGCCAGAAGGAACAGCAATTTGCAATATTCAAAGCAATTCACGGGTAAACAAATTCATTGATTAACTCTAAGATTTATATATTAATAGCTTCTTCTGACCAAGTCAGCGATTGGAATCGATTCTTTATTATGACAGCAGTATTTCGTCTGCTCCTCATTGATAATAAGACCCATTTTGTTCACTTTTGACTCTACAATAGGAAAGGCATCAGTAACTGCTCGTTTGGTTCTTCCTATTATGTGGAAGTTATCCATATAACATTTCTTTGAACTTTGAGGGAGCTGAAAGGCCGTATTAGTTGACAATACTCCAAATGGTGCAGTAGACCTCAATCCCCTCACCGATGTTATAAGCTGTTTTAATATCGATGAAAAGGAGTGTACTTATATCGATATCAAATTCTTAGGTCTTCTTTAGGATTTGGCGATTTGATTGTGAAGACTTGATCGATGGTAGACTTTCCAGGCTTGAAACAAACGATGATATGGGCCAAATATGTTCTTTGTAGCTAATTTTTAAGAGACTAATGCCTCTGTTTGGTCTGTTTTGAATCGGGAAGATGGTGTTAAGATTTTATTTGTTGGGCATACTCTTCTCTAAACATGTTTAATTTATGTCGCAGATAAGGGCCGTTAAGGTTAAACAGATAGATAAAATAAAGGGAGAGGCTCTACCTAGAGAAGACAGAGGTAACAAAATTAAAGGCGCTTCAGAAGGCTAAGCTGCAAGCAAAGCTGCAGGAGTAACAACAAACGTCTGCAATGGTGTAGCCACAGCAACATCAAACACAGGAGTTGCAAAAATCCATGCAACCAAGGAGAATCAACACATTAAAAGTTTCGAAGGTTGAATAAACAAAAGCTACCAAGACAACAACAGCAACCTACCAAGTTAAGTTAAACAAACCAAAATCTTTGAAAAAAGGCAAGCTCAACAACAGAAAGAGTAACGGCAGTAGCGACAAATTGAGCAAAGGTAGCAGTAGCAGAAAGAAAAGCAGCAGAGTCAACAACTGTATCTGCAAGCTGCAACAGTAACAGCAGAATTAGCAACAACAAGGTGACGACGGCAGGGGCTGGATGTATATAAAGTGAATGAGTGCATTCGCCTAAATCACGACCTGCTGTTGAACAGAATATTTGTACCTTTGAAATAGCATTTCGAAATGGCGATTTGAGAATCAAGGTTTTATCGGATTAAAGGGTGAAATGTTGGCAAACAGACCGACTTCATTTCTCATTTTAAAAGTGGAACCGCAAATAATCTTTGAATCACTAAAAAATAAAGAATTCAGCAGGAGTCAAAATATATATACCCAGTTTTGTACTACTAAACCTTCCTGATGGTGCAATAGAAATTATACACAACGCTGCTTAACAACGCGCTGAATAAAACATATTATTCCGGAGGTTAGAAGATAGCTGTTGTGCATCCTATCCCTAAAGAGGGAAAGGTTGATTCCATTCTGGCAAATCTCTGGCTGATAAGACCAGTTCCGAATATCAGAAACGTATTCGAAAAAGTTCTCAATAGAACTCAGCCAAATATATGTAGATGAAGTTTAATCAGCTATCATGTCTGCGAAAATAAAGCACCTGGAATTTCATATGAATTCTTCGAAAAATGCTTCAGCAGATATTAAAACAGAGGTACACCGTCATTTTCGAAATATATTTATTACAGAAACTATCCCAGCCTCATTAAAAAATTCCACATTAACCTTACTCTATTTTATAAGAAAAAGCGAAGCCAAACGATTTAATCAATTGCCGTGGTTTGTCATCGATTTTCATCGATTTAAAAGCAACATTCGATAATATTGACAGAGATGCTTTGTATCATAATGATTACACCCATTGGAATAACCACAAAAATGGTTTGGATATTTAAAGCAGTTAACAACAACAATGCTTCAAATGTGTGGAACGGAAAAGGTACCTGCGCATTATTTCCAATTAATCAAGGTGTAAAGCAAGGATGCGTTCTGAGCGCTCTTCCATTTATTCTATTTTCGAACGACCTCGACTCTAAACTGTTTGATGTTCAGTAAAACCTCAATCTATGCTATCTGGTCCAGTTTCATTGCCCATACAAAAATATTCTGCACTCTCAGCAAAATGCAAAAATATGTACAAGAAACGTCTTCGAAGTTTATGATGAAATGTTAGTAAAGTTTTTTTGGGAAAGCTACCCCATGTACGGTAGGATTTTCCAGGCGAAAGTAATTTTTTTTTTGTTTCTGGGTTGGTACTCTTGATCACCTGCCAAATAACTGAACAGCAAAAAAGTAAACAAAACAAATTATCTTTGCAAAGTCTACACAAGAAAGAAACAATATTTCGAGGAAAACTACAATCAATTAAAATAAAATATTCAATAAGAAATAGTGAGAAAACGTTCAATAAGTTAGTTTTATTAAAATTATAGTGCTTGCTACTGACGGTTATATTGAATTTGCTCAAAACATTCATCTGCGTGCGCTAATATCCAGAAATCTCTCGGTCTGCTACTTGGACCAGGCCATCTACACTAAACTTGCTTCCTGCTTATTTTTACTACTAGAATTACGTTTTTTTTATGATTCAAAATCTTACTTTTTCCATTAAAAAATAGAAAAATCAATATATTTGTTTTCTTTTTCAAGAAAAAAAAATACATGTCAAAATGGGTTTGTTCGTAGAGTAGGCCAATTTTCTTGGACTTGAATTTTATAATATGGGGTTATAGAAGTGTTATAAATATTTTTTTTTATAACACTATGTTCCCAAAAATCGAAATTCCGGATTTCAGTCGAAACCTCCGCATTTCGACATCTCTAAGTCGTATGAGGAAATGCGGAGGCTTCGCCGAAATATTCTTAAAATCTCATTGGAAATCGTTGTTTGTCAAATCGAACAATCAGTTTTTTTTGTTCGCTAAATACCTACAACGAAATGGAGGTATAAAAAGGACATTATCATAAATTTTCTTTTTCTTACTCACTACAATTTTGACACGTGAAATGTTCAAGTTGGTGTTAACATCGTTTTGAAATCTCTTTCCTCACGTCGAATTTGTTTTTAAAAAAGATCAATCTTCCTTTTTTTTTGATCTACATGGGATAATTTTTTTTTATTTGCGATCAAATTTAATGTTCGTTTATAAAACAAATCAATCTTTTTTTATGTAGTTAATTTTTCGGATTTTTTTTAGATTTTACTTATTCAATTTACACCTATTTGCACATACACTACATTATTTGACAATTCACAAATGTCACTGACAAGACAACAAGACGAATATCCAAATAAAATACAAATTTCAGTGACATTTGGGAATTGTCAAATATTGTCGTGTGTGTGCAAATAAGTTGAAATCTCGCTTAAAAACCAGATATCTGAAAAATTAACTAGACAAAAACAGATTGATTTGTTCTTATAAACGAATTAAGTTTGTATTTTATTTGGATACTCGTCTTGTTTTATAGAATCCTCATTAGACATAATATTTACGTCGTCGTCATTTTGCAATTTTGATTTTTTCGAGTATCCGAAACTATTTGGTAGAAAATAAATCAAGTGTTGTCATTTTTACTATATTAAACTGTTCTTTTTAGATTCTAGAGCAACACATCCATATTATTAACAATCATAACGTTTTCATTCGTTACTACACAATATCCTGTTAAAGATTTTCATTTGATGGATTTAGTTAAATTTTCTAGTCAAATCAATTTCTTTGTACCTACAACTTGTACGATTTTCTGTATGTTAATGTTTACAATTTAGTTGAATTGAAAGTCATGGCATGAAGTTGTCAAATGGCACTTACACAACTACAAACAAAAATCAATCTCATTTTATGCAATAAAAATCTGATATCTGAGATCAAATCAGAAAGTTAAAAACGAATTCGACAAGAGATTTTATTTTGGTGCGAATATAGGATTCTACTTCTCCTTTAATCGGCGATAACTTTGTCTTATATAGAGTTTTTGTAATACGTATAAAAAGATATCGTACATTGGATAGCTTTCCCCAAAAAACACGACTATTATGTTTGAGTTTGTGGATAGATATTCTGAAAATGCAGAAACTGAAAACCTAAAAGCCTGTATCAAACTTGCAGAAAAGAACTGGTTAGAAAACACCAACAAAAGCTCTTGAATCTCAGTTCGAGGACAAGTACTTCAATCTAAAATATACGGAAGTACCATACTATTTTTAAGGCAATAACTTACGTGATGATACGCATGGTGTTTAAAACTTGATAAGGATTGCTCAATCTTAATGCAAGAGCATTAAGAAGAGGTTCAGTAGGCATCTGCACAGTCTGCAATTTTGACGCAACTGAAAACACTGCATGCAGGGTGATTCGCTACATGGCTCTCATGAGGCCGTTGATCTGTGTGGTTTAACGTTACCTTATCTCTAATGGAATAGATTCGGGTGTTTGACCGGCAGTGTCTTTTTTCTGCCTTAGACTTTACAGAATGCCTAAGTCGGTGGTTAGATATGAACGATAGTTAAAGTCGATTGTCTGATCAACTGTACTTCCTTTCTTCTCTCCATATCTAAGCCCGAAATCTGTATGAGCTATTAACTTTTGACTAGCGTCATATATTTTCTAAGAGATAGGAATTCAACATAAATATTTTCTTTTTTTCACAACTGCAATCCTTTCAAAAATATGAGAAAACATCCATCCTTGGACAATTCAAATAACCCATCAAAGCCCAACAATTAGAAACCGAAAAAAAATCGTAAATCAATCTTAAAGTGACATTAACTGCAAATTGATTTTCGATATCACATAAACCAACCAACCAACCAACCATTCAAATAATAATCCCTTGAAAATCTGGCGACAATAAACCAAAACAACATTGCACAATCAGGTGTCCAGGAAACTTAAGTCATAAAACCGATTGAAACGGGTTTCCGCCGCCGTTTCGTACCCAACCCAGAATAACCTGACAAATGAGCGGGCATTCGAAAAATCCATAAAATACAACTCACCAGCCAAGGTAACGTCCGTAAATGATGTCCAATAAAATGATAATAACTAATAAATTTAATTCGACCTTAAGAGGGTACCCCAATGAATGGATGAGTTCCCAGGATTTTTTTCAAGAAATTTTCACATCAATAGGTGCATAGGCGTTGGCGACTGGCGAGAGTAAAGCCGCTCCCAATCATTCAAGTGTAGGCGTATTGATTCGGCAGCAAAATCGAACAAATTTTCTCACCTGAATCTTAAAATTCCAGGTCAACTGGTATTTTTTAGTCCTTTTATCCAAAGATGTAACAAAAAAAAAAAAAAAAAAAAAAAAAAAGCAGCAGTTGGCCGACAACGGCGAAATTATCCCTTTTGTCCGCCTATTTCACGGAATCTTCCACACTCTGGTATTAAATCAATTACTGCATCTGCTTATTTGATCTTCGATTTCGTGCAGCAGCCTCCAAGGAAGAACTTCGTTCCGCAGATACCATCATCGGCTCTGCGTCTGCAGACCGCAGTATAAAAAGGATACGACATTTGCATCCAGAAACAAAGAAGGAAGGGGCGTTAATTGGAATTTTAACGCCTTCTACCGTTCAATGGAATTCGAAGCAGTTAGCGCTGAGCCTTCTGCGCATTTATGATATTCGATACTTCGTTTATGCGCGACTGCGGAAAATTTTTTTTTTTTATTAGAAATCCGAACCTTACCAGCCCACCGGTCGTCGTGCGTCGGTTGTAGCGATTCGTCGCATCGCGTAGTTCTTGTCGTCGTCATCACTGAGGTTTTATGACCGGAGGCATTCCGAGAATAGGTACGGTGAGTTGGTTATCGCCTTGGATGTCGGTTGCTTTGGTTCACCTTTGATATAGGAATTTTTATGTGGATTCGGGGAGCTCCAGAAATATTGAGATTGGTAATAAAATTATTATTATTGGCACTTTATGTCTCCAATTTATTCACTATGGGACCGGCGCGGTGCGGCGGAATCACTTAAATGCGGGTGAAAATATCATTTTATAGATTTTTAATGATGATAGATGCCATTGCGGTTGACAAACGAAATAATTCTGCGAAATTTAATTAAGTCGGTCGGTTTAACTTTGAATAAGCAGGGTAATAAACTAAGAAGCTGGCAGCATTTTATGATCATTAATTTATTAACAAATAAACCAAATAGAGTTTTTATCAAAGCAACAAAATAATAAGAAAGTCAGACGAAATAATTTTAAATAGGTAGTTAAAGCAATCTGAGAAATGAAAATGACAAATTAGCATCCTGTAGATATATTTAAATTTAGTTTGTTGGAATGCAAGGAAAATAAATTACACAGATGGATCGCACGTACTAGACTGTAGTATTAGATTTGAAAAATATTAAGGGAACTTCAAAGTATTATTTGAATCTTCTGACTTTTGAATGTAAAATAGTTTTCAGCGGAGAAAATTAAACGCCATTTTATTAAGAAATACAATGCACGACTGGGTCACACGAACTTGTTCTTATGCTAGATAATTGCTTAGTGGCTGCATATATATGTATTGTATATACAAGTGTATATCAAAATAAAAAAAAAAAAAAATTTTTTTCGAAAATTCTTTAATTTTTTTGACTTGATAACGTCTTATAAATCGATGACAGGCTACACGTACGAAATAACATGACTCATGCTGATAAGACTCATGAGAAAACGAACAAGAAGAGGAAAAGAAATACAAACTAGGCGGAGTGTTGTTAAAGTAGAAAGTAGATGTACATATTGGGGTGTGTTTGTGTGAATTTAACGAGGGTGGGTGTGAATTAACGGGATGTATGTTGATGTTGCTGCCATCAATGTTTTCTTATGACGTTATCACGTAAAATTATCGTCCGTAAACAGACCTTACAAACAACCAACTCTTTTTTTTTTGTAATTAGTTTAAGAGTTTTCTCGGAAAAACTAAGTATGCAGTAAAATTTTAAAACTAAATGTCTTTCGAGGAAAAAAATATTGAAAATCGTTTGACCAGTTTTTTTTTAAAGTCGTTTTTTTTGTATGCCATTATAAGAAAATCTGTAGTTTTATTTTTTATTTTATTTTTTTTTTTTTTTATTTTTTTTTTATTTTTATTTCGATATTGCCTGATAACAGTAAGATGAAATATCTTTTAATTTAGTTACAAGCTAATTTCACATAGAGAGCAAAATAATATAAATTAATAGATACAAATTGAAATAATTAAGACAAGAAATAAAAAAAAAAACTAATTTTGTGTCATCAATAATAATATTAAAATTACATTAAATATGTAAATATGTTTTATATTTAATTCACACATTTACAGAAAAATGCTTTTTTAAAACCTTTTTTATACTTTTAAAATTTTTAATTTCTTTCATGTAACGCGGTAAAGAGTTCCAAAGACGGATAGAGTTTACAAAGAATTGACTTTCGGATGTCAGAAAAGATCAACGAGGGTGAATCAATTGACGAGATCTGTGTGAGGTTGCAATATTTATCTTTACAAAACAATATTGTGGTTGGCGTAATACCAATATATTAGATAGCAACGTAAAACTGCAAAGCTCAAGATATTTCTCCAAAGGCATACCTAGCAGAAGCGTAGCAAAACCAGATCTAATCTGTCGTACTTACGTAGGCCAAACACATACCTAAGGCACAGTTAAAGGCCACATTAAGTTTACGTTTGCTTATATGTTTACAATTACAGTAAATTTCACAACCATATACCAAAATTAGAACAATCAAAATCTTAACAAGAAATAAACTTGTTTTTACTAGTGTAAAAGACTGAGTTGCCCATAATGTACGCAGTACGCCCTATACTTTGCCGACCACACCGTTTATATGGTTGTCTCAAGTCAGGAAGCGGTTAACATTACCCCGAGGTTTTTTGCAGCTTCAACATATTCAATAAGAGCATTGTTTAAGAAAATGGAAGGAAAGTAACTAATGTCAAGACTTTTTCTGGATATAACAACACATTTGGATTTTTTTGGGATTTAAAATGGGGCCATTTGAATTGGACCAATTTGCAATTTTCTCAAGATCTTTGTTGGCACAGAAAGCTCCATTCTCAATGAGCCAAAGGGGGCAGCTAAGGTAGAGTTGGACGTCATCTGCATACATATGAGAAGAGCAGTTACCAAATATAGATGGAAGTTCAGTTTAGTTTTCATCATTTAAACAAAATTCAATAAACCCGTTTTCAAAATATTTCAAAAACCATTTTTTTTTAAATTTTAAAAAATCGGAAAAAAAATTCTGAAAATTTTTAAATGCAATATTGATTAAATTCCTAATGACTTCCGGTATGCAAAATTTTATTAAAGTCGGGATAATTGCTTGCGATAAAACTGCATTTGAAAAAAACGGTTCTATAAGAACAAATTTTGAAAAATTCAATCTAACTGAAAGATGCCGTAAGAGCCGTTTTCGATAAAATCAAACTTTTTATTAAGGATTGTTTGGCAGGTACCGTTATTTTTCGACCTAGAACAAAAATAAAAAAACACCCACCGAGATACTACCAAAAAAATAATAAATACGAAGTTTGAAGCAAATCGGCGCATCTGTTTAGGCCGTAGGGGTGCGAACAGACAGACAGACTGACGAACGGAATTACCCGGACCAACTTTTTTCGACTTCTCTATAATCGTAATGTCATGTTTGATTGTAAGAATTTTTTTGCACGAATCCATAACTTGCCTTATAGTACCTTTAATCGCAAGTAAAAATATATAATGTAGGAATTGCTGCTTCAAAAGCAAAATTTCTGCTAGAATTTGCCAAAGACACCATACCAATGGGACAAAAAAAACATTGTGGTATTATGATGAACGTTTATTGGCATACGTTCAAAGAAAGAAGCAAAGAAAGAGACAAAAATGGACACGTCTGGGTCGCACGCTCTTATGTGCCTAATTACATTGGAAGGCAAGATTTTTGACAGAAACAAGTAACATTTACGTTGAAAATAACACAGTTTGAACTTATAAAAAGTAACAAACCACAATACTAAATGGTTTTTAGTAAAAATGAAGTACGCTATCATACGTCTTAAATAACAAAGCATTTATGAAAAATGTATTTCGAAAATTGTAGGACCGGTTTTGATAAAACCTTTTTTTTATTTTTAGTTTTTTGAAAAAAAAATTTTTTTTTTGAATTTTGGCATTGAGTTTTTTAGAGTTTATTAATATACATGTGATTTTTAAATTTAAAATAATTGTTTTTAATTAGTTTTAAAAATATTGATTTTCCAAAAAAAAAAAATATTTTTAATTAGAAAAAAAGTTAATCAAAATTTTGATATGCAGAATTAATTATGCTATCTAAATCTTTCCAAATATAAAATTTCACAGGGATCCATAGAGCCGTTATCGTGAAACCCAATTTGGGCTCAGGACACCCAGAAGTTGTCCATTCCGTGACCCGCAAATTCTCAAAAAATTTCATCAAAATCGTTAAAGCCGTTTTCGAGAAAAATAAGCTTTTCCTAAACGGTCGTATGGCAAGTATAAAATATCAATTTCCCCTCTGGGGAATGCCAAAAGAACAACACAGACCAAATTGAAGATAATCGCTTAAGCCGTTTAAGCTGCAGCTCGTTATACATACTGACAGACAGACAGACAGACAGACATTTTTTCTCGGTCACTTTTTTAGACTTCTCTATGATCATAATGTCATGTTTCATTGTTATCTCAATTTTTTTTATATTCACGAATCCTAAACTTGCCTTATAGTCCCTATAATCGCAAGTAAAAAGGTGCCTTATTTGAAGCAGGGAGTGCGGATTGTAGAGTGCATGTATTGCGTCGGAATCTGGAAGAAATATCTGATCAGGGTCAGGAGATTCATTCAGAAAAACCTATTAGCGATGCTCAAGTCGAACTTGTAGTCGATGACGACAAAACTCTTAACAGATGGCGACAGTGTCGTGAGGGACTTTTAAATGTTCAGTTTCCAAAGTTATTCAATAATTTCTGTAAGCCCATAAATCCCACAATTCACAGGCAAGTAGTTTAATGCTCGTGTAAGAAAATCCAAAAAGAAAAAAAGCGGTCGACAGAGATTCTCTTAGAGTTCTGGAAAAAGATGGCACATATCAGGTTTAATTGGCTCACGATCATCAACTCACAAATGCTATCAGTGGTCACAAGTAACAACATTCCTTATTAGTTTTTTTAGATTTGGTTTTATTGGTTTTGTTTAAATTGACAACATAAAATATAAATAACAATTATGAGTTTGCATAACAAAAATAAATATATAAAAAAACCTTTTACATTGCTTAAAAAGAGAACAAAAAATTAAACGAAAATGTTTCCGTATAAAATTAAATTTAATTGCTTACATTATCAAAAAATATAGTAAATTATATGTATGTAATATATAAAGAAAATGTCACGAAGATTTTTCAGCTATTATTTCGGCTGATATTTTCTTCTTAAAACAATTTCTACTCATGGTTATTTCAATTAAGTCACAATATTTATTAAAAGCTCTCGACTCGAGCAGCGATTAAATGATTCGTGAGATGCATAATTAGTCTTTGAACTGTTCTCCTTTAAAAAAATTGGTATGTTTTAAAACTTCGAACATTTTAGTTAACTGAAACTTTGGAACACAAATAAACTGACTCGATTTTACCTTTCAAAAGATCAGGTGCATATAAAGCCCCAGATAACTCTGTACGATTAGACTACAGATATTGACAAGCTTCAGACGGTGGGAAGGGAACAACGAGGTAACATAAAGAAGTCTGTGTTCCATGCAAGACCTCTTAGAGCGAATAACAGAAATTGTTTTTTAGAGATATTCAAGTTTTTTCACATGAATATTATACAACGGAGACCAAAAGACACTACAATATTCTTATAACGAACGCACCATTGAACAATAAATTGCCTTTGTAAGATAACGGTCGTTAAATTCCTTTGACCTTTTTTTACAAAGAAAGAACAGAAGCTATCTTCTGAACCGTTCAATACAAGTTGTATTGGACGGATTCAAGTCTAATTCCTACAAAATAAATGCTGGTGTGCCTCAGGGCTCTGTTCTGTCTCCGACTCTTTTACCGTCTGTTACTTCTAATCCACTTGATTGTTTTGCTGACGACTCTACCTTCGGCTTTTCATATGTGTATAATTTGTTGTACTGTGTGGTGTCGTATTGTATGTGTATGTGTAGTAAGGTAGTAGTTCTTCCCAGTTATCTTTTCCGTCTGTAGTCATTAAATAATCATTTAGAATTCTATGATTTCTTTCTACTGAGCCTAAAGTTTCATGGTGAAAAGGAGTAGACGTGGTTTTTTCTATTTTTAGTAATTTACAGATATTTACTAATAGTTCGTAAGTGAACTCTGTGCCCTTGTATTTTGCAGTTCTTTTTATGGTAAAAGTTTTACGTGGTAGGCTTTGCTTTCGTTGGAACGATGGTGTAGACCAAGACGACCAAAATCTTTGGGGGTTTTTTTCTCGCAAACAGTTCCAAGAATTTCTATAAAAAGAATCTCAGTGAAATGTTGAAGGAATTGGTTATGTTTTAGTTAACTAAAATTTAAGATAGAACGGTACCTCCCATATCACCGTTCTTTTTAGTTTGGCTTTTTCGAGAACTGGTTAACCGATTACAACCAAAATTAATATTCAAAAAAATGTTTCAAGCTAGGGCGAGTATTCTTGCCTTAAGATATTGTCGAGCTACGGTTTCTTATTTGTTACATAATTTAAAACAAACTTTAAAAATTAGGTATTTTGAAATTGGGTCGATAATTTTTTTATAATTTTATTTTATATACGGAGGTGGTTGATGTGTCATTTTTGTTTTGTAATTTCTTATTATACATTCAAATCATCAGCGTTTACGACATTTTGTATAAGGAGACTCGGCACCTCATTTATAAAAATAATGAATACCAATGGACCAAGATGACTCCCTTGAGGAACACCTGAGAAGTTTATTATTTCCTCAGATAAATTTTTTCCAATTTTTACAAATTGTTTTCTTCCTATTAATTAAATAGCTCTTTATCCAATTAAGAAGGGAAGAGTGAAAACCAAAGCTCTCAATTTTATTTAATAGAACATTGTGTTGGACACGATCAAACGCCTTAGAAAAATTAGTATAAATAGCGTCGACTTGAGAACGTTTTTCCATGCTAGTTTGTAAAAATGGATAAGTTAGTTGCCGTTGATCTTGCACTCATAAATCCATGTTGGTGTTTAGAAATATGATTTTTAGCTATGGTATACAATTTATCTTTAACTATTGCTTCAAAGTCTTTAGGAATTAACTGAAACGACACCGTTCGATTGCGTAGATTTATCTACGGAGTAGATTGAAATTTGATGTAATGTAGTTGGAAATATATTCATACTTTATGCTTTATAAGATTGCCTTATACACAATGAAAAAGCAGTGGCCCCAAAACTGACCCTTGAGGAACACATACATGCATGAGTGAGACCATTCGACCCAACCTGCTCCACTGACATTAAATTCCAATACAAAAAAACCAGTGCAAAATTAAAAGTTATGACCAACAACGAAGGAGGATGAAAGAAATTTTGTGAGACAACTAAATTGGAATTCACTTCATATCGTAACTTTTGGATGGTATCATTATTATAGAATTTTATGGAGATACACTATAAAAGAAAATATCAATGAATAGCAAGAGGAAAAAAAACAAACGTGCAATTTTTTCCTAGTTTGCATCCACGTGAATGTGACATGGTTTTTGAATCAATAGAACATTCTAAAAATATAAAAGGTTTTAGAACAATAATATAAGGATTATCTGTGTTCAATGTTTCAACGACAAAAAAAAAAACTGACACATAAAGGGTGGTTCAATTAAAAGGGTTTTAGAAGCAAAATGTTCACCAAGCTGGCATTGTTTACAATGTTGTTTCCGTTAAGCAGGATAGCTCCATCTTTGATTATATCAATATTTTGTTGTTTAGCAAATTTGATAAACATGAATAAGTCTGACTAATTTTACAATAAGTATTTCTGAATTCTTTCTAAATTACATTTTTCAATATTAACATATTTATTTTTGCCATTTGCAATATTTTTGTCAATTACAAGCTTTCCGTCCGATTGACTTATAGCTCTAGTTTTATAAAATTTACATGTTTTGTCAAGAACAGGGTATTTGATAAGTACTACTATTACATCTTATCTTATTAAACATTCACTAAAGTTCTAAGTTAATTTGCACTACAAAGTTAGTTTCTAAATCTTTCCTATCCTATTTTAAGAATCTCAAAAATTAATCGCAATTAAAAATGGTTATACTCGTACTTATATAGGATACAATTTTTCCGAAGATAAATTGATTATATTTGAGGTTTTGTGTTTTATATATACATTTTTTTTAGTAGAACCAATTACGCAAACTCTTCTTTTCACTATCATTTAGCATCAAAGAGTTGTAATTTTAAGTTTGTACCAAGAAAACGAAAAAGATAAACAAAAAATTAAATCAAGAGTTTCTTTATCTAAATACTCTAAATATTTTCTTTTTATAAAAACTTAACTCATAGAAACTGTATGCGCCGAAATAGCTAATTTGGGAGAGCGTTAGACTGAAGATCGAAATGTCCCCGGTTCAATCCCGGGTTTCGGCAATAATGTTGCTCCTATTTTGTATAACCATTTTTTTTAATAGTGGAGAAATTAAGTTGATGCGAGTTGTATCTTCATATAATAAAGTTTCAAAGGTATGGTTTTAATAACAATTGTCTTGGTCAAAGAGAACATGCGAGTTGTTCTAAAAAAAAATGTTTATTTTAGTAACTGCTTTATCCCAGTCAAAAAAGCCGGAAAAATGGATAAGTTTGGAAATTTTTGTTTCATAAAAAATACCAAATGCTTGGCTTATAACAACATGTGAACTTACAACTACGGCGAACTTTTCGGTTTAAAAAGTACTTAGTTAAAAAGTTATTAGTGATATTTTTCTTTAAGAGAAGCTCGCGAGCAGCTCTCGTCTTTCTTTGCAGCGCCGCTTTATATGCCTCTTGTTTGGCTGCATGGGTCTGCCTGCATTCGTCATCGAGCCAGAGGTAATTTGAATTAAAGAAGCCAATTCCCCACTCAACATACCATAAGCAAACACCAACTGGCAGAGAGTCTGTAAGCCCTCTTTTAACCAACTGGAATGTCTAACTCTCTTTGGCATTTTCATTTTCACTTATAATCGTACTATTGATTGACAAACTTTAAATAAACTTTATTAACTTAAAATGTGTCTGCCTAACTACCAGCCTGCCTGCCGCATGCAGCGAATATCTGAAGTAATTGAGACAATATTTGTCATAGCTACCATCGCATAGCACTGCATGAGATGGGATTTCTTGGTCTTTTGCTCTGTAATATGGACTGACTCTTTGTCAACTTTGGGACGCGCTACACGCAGGTATAGTACCGCAGACAATCTTTTTAATTTATTCAACATGATAAAACTCAAAATACATGAAAAGAGAAAAGTGTACTGCTTTTTTGTCGACTTTAAGGCTGCGGTTTGATCTCATCGACCGCATTGCTCTCATGTATAATTTTAAGCTTATATAGTCAGGAATATAGGTAAAACTGTTAAGTCATTAAAGACCTCTACGACGACACTGAGTCAGGTCCTTGGAATGCAGAGAAACTCTCTGAGTGATTCGGAACTTCAATGGGCGTAAAACAAGGATGTCTAGCCCGCTTGTCTATGCCTATAGGGCAATCGTAAAGATGATACACTAAAAAACTGCAAAAGCTAACAATCCTACATATTTATGTGTTTATCCCTTTGTCTTGACGCATGTTCGTTCGAGCTTCAAACCACAACGACTCTAAAGAAGTTGCACGTCAAAAAAAACATTAAAACTAAATCTTTGTCAAAAAGACGCCTGCACTTAAAAAAGGATTAGCACGTAGGAGCAAGTACGTGCGACCCAGTCGTGCCTTTTATTATTATTTGATTAGAACCACATTTACGGGAAATGTCTATTAACGGTACCTTTCATATAACGGTTTTTTAATTTCTCGGTAACGGCTTTTTGGATTTCTATTAAATTTTATATTTGAGAAGATCTAGGTAGTCAAATTAATTCTGCGAACTCAAAAGACTCTGACTGCTGGAAGAAAGAAAACTTTTTGTACGATTTAGTTTAGTGGTCTTGGGAGCCACGGGAACTTGTGGAAAATCACTATTAGCTATTGTTACAGGAGTGACCACATCCGCAGCGGGTATTAATTGACTCGGACGCACAAAAACCCCATGATTTTCGGAACACTTGAAATAGCAATAACCCTTTATGGTACCATTATTTTTTCCCTTTGGCTCGTCCAATATAACGCCCACCCATTTTCCTGCTGCAAAATTCGTAACCCCCACATAAGCGACACGTCCTTTGGTATTCCTTCCTAGGATCTGAACAGTTTGGCCAACTTTAAGAGTTCTATCGGTGGATACAGCAGACATTTTGTATAAATGCACTTTTTCTTCTTCGTCTATGCTAGTTGTTGTATCATGTGAATGAATATCGGCAAACAAAAACACTCAAAAGATGCACGCTTTTTAATCTATTTGCAGAGCGAAAAGTTTAAAAACAATTTAATTTATTTAGAGAAAAAAAATAATTAAAAAAGTTGCATCAAAAAGCCTCGATATGCCAAATTCACACGAAAATAAAAAATGGCCGCTGTTGTGCAACCACGATTCACCATCTTCCATCAAATCGTTCGCGACTTTTACTGATTGGTCTATCATCATAATTTTCCCGGTCCATATGAAAAGGGACCATCTGAACTGCACCAATATCAGACTATTCAATATCGCCTACAAGATCTTTTCTGCTGTATATTGTGTGGAATTTCCTACGTCCATTCGTCAACAACCTGATAGGTTCATATCAGTGCGGTTTAAGGCTGGGAAAGTCCAACATCGACCAAATATTTACATTATGGCAGATTTTGGAAAACCCCAAGAACGTCAAAACGACACCCACCACCTTTTATTCAATTTCAAAGCCGCGTGAGAGCATTTATCGAGCCAAGCAACATGGAGCTTTTTGTTCCCGTATTCATAAACTGCGAGTGAAGAAGGAGATACAACGAGGAACGGGCTGCAAAGTGATATCCAACTTCTCAGGTGGCTGGGTCATAAGGAGATCGGATGAAAATAATGCTCTGGCCCGGAAAATCTTCGATTCCACTCCGGTAGGACGGAGCAGTAGAGAAAACCTGAGGCTTAGGTGTTGCATTCAACTGGAAGAGGATCACGACCGATTTCAAGTGCAAAACTGAAGGCAAAGCAAAGGGACCGAGCTGCTTGGATATGCTTGTTGGTTGAGGTCCAGGTGCATTCCGGACTGTAGCGCCACCTAAAGTAAGGTTAGGAAAAACATAATCCACACCAATAAGAGTACAATGATTCTGTGTTCATTAAAATTATTGGAGCCGTTTCGAGAAAAAAAAAACCTTTTAATTAACGGTTCAGGCTTTAGCATAAAATACATCCGTATAGGCAGACATGCGGACAGACAGAATTTTTTATGTTTGATTGTTAACTCAATTTTTTTAATCTGCACGAAGTAAAAAGATGAAGACCAAAACAATTAGGTTTATTTTTTTATTTAAATCTATTTATTTTAGAATGTAGTGCTCCGTGGCTTAGTGGTTAGTGTATCGGGCTGCTAAGCGAAGGGTTGGGGTTCGAGTTTGACTTCCTGTCAGCGCCACCGTTTTTTCCGGGGAACTGCCTCTTGCGAGGAACTGACAAAACCACCAAGAGTACAATTTTCTCTATAAAAGTGCATCTCATGTAGGTGTTGGACTCGGCGGTAAATTGTAGGTCCCTTCCATTCTTGCAGATTCACAACATACGCACACTGGAATGATCGAGAGTATAAGTCCCTAGCCCCTGGCTTCTTAAGGAGCTGTTGCGCCAATAAATTTATTTATTTATTTTAGGATTGAAATAATTTCCTTTAATGCATTGCCAATTATTTTTGGTACATCATAAACCACCACATTGCAGATTGCAACCAAAGATTCCTAACAAGACAATTATATTAAAGATCAACAAAGATATTTTAATTTATAAATAAAATAAAAAAGAAACATTTACCTGAAAATTTGCTTATTTTTACAGATCTGAGTAAAAATTAAAAATTGCATTTTCTGGTTTTTCCGACAAAATTATTTAAATTTCACATCCGGTTAAAACGTTTGCAATTGTGTACACAAATTTTTTTTTAATTAATACAATATTTGACGAATGCAAATATTTGTTTAACATAACTTTTCGGTCCGCAATGCGGCGGTCGTTGGTTGAAAATTTTAATAAAATTTTGTACTCAAATTTCCATCTAAAAAAACCGAGCCAACGAAAAACAACAATTTTCATTTCATCCGGGAAAGTTTGTGGATTAAAGTACACATAATTACAAACTAACTATGCTGTGGGGTAGTTGCGTTTGATGGTAAAGTTTATTTCTCTCACAAATGTGAAATTAACTTACACATTACCTGGATTGGATTTGTTTTTCCTGGCTTCGAGGCAGAATTTCTTTATGGTTCTGGGAAATTAGTGACAATGATAAATATATTGGCTCACATTTTAATTAATTTCTTTTTTATTTCGGAGGAGAAAATAATTATGGTTTTATTGATTCCAAGGGATTTCCTTTTTTTTTTTTTATCTGGAACACACATTAAATTTACACTTAAGAATGGGAACATGTACATTTATTAAATGACAGTTCGTGACAAAATGGAAGCCAATCATCGGCAATCAAAGACAGAAAAAAAAGAAAAATAATTTCAAAATCCACCTTATGGATGTATCTTTGGAAAATCATCGTTCGGATGCTTATCTCTAAGATACTTACATTTTATTTTATTTACATTTCGTGTTTAAATTCAGTCTTTCAGTCTTTGCATTCGGGATAACATGTGGGTGAGATGGGGATTTAAATGACTGACGGGCGGCGCGGTTCGTCTTTTTTAATGCCGCTTTCCCACCAGCATCGATCGACTAGAACAACACTCCGGTTGGATGGTTATTTTTTATGGCCTTCTCTAAAGATACTCATATAGCTGGACGCGGATGTGTTGTTCATTGTTTGTTTAATTTAAGTTAATCCTTGATTTCTTTATTCATATTCAGTCACTCATTTATGCCACTCCAGTGTTGGGATTTGGAAATAATAAAAAATGGCATTCACAACAGATGTAAATATTTGATAGAGATATTGTCGGAAGAGAACTGAAGAGTGTCTTTTTTTAATAAAAAAAAAGAAAAAAAATATTTCATAGGACGAGTATCTATCTACCTAATCCAAACATTGAGAGCAAATGAACTGAAACGGCTAAGCGCTATATAGCTGCAGTTGTATTAGTTTTTTGATTCGCGTATCTAAGCGCCTTCACTGAAAAAGGCTTATTGCATCCGCATACCAAATCCCAATCCAGAGATACCAAACACTATGCAGGAGCAGGACTACTATGCCCTGACTCTGGGCAAACAAATGCGGCGGCAAATTGTTTGCCCTAGTGCTTAGAAGGATTTATGATTTATTTTTATTTGTTTTATTTTTTTTTCTCCGAATTGGAATTTTTATTTATGAATAGGAAATCTATAGGATGCACTTAATTGCTGTAATAAATGAGTTGGCATGGCAATATTGAGCGGTTGCAATGTTGGGAAAATTCTATTTGAAGGCGTATGACGGTCGTAGGTAATTTTTTTTGGTGGGGCAATTTAAGGCAAGTATGCAAAACAGAAGGATATTAGCAAGGACTATATGTATGGGAAAGTCAATATTAAGCAAATAAAAGTGTGTTTATCATTGTTGCAGCATATCAAATCAAATGCATTGCATGAGAATAATTTTGGTTTATTGCGGCGCAGTATTCATTCTCATAAAGAGGCTAAATATTTACAACAACAAAAAAAAAATAATTTCTGAACGACGCCAAAGCACACGATTGCCATTGTAGGAATTCGTCTTCAAGTTCTTTTGGTACGTATACCACACGGTGACATTTTTGGTCCATCTTTGTTAACGACAAAAGAATTTCCATCAAGAAGGCGATGTCAGATTCCGTTCGAAATGGTGCGATTTGACTTTCACAGAATTTTTCTTTTGGAATTTCGTTAAGCGTCAAAACAACTCCAATAAGCTGCAATCGACCAGTGCCTAATTTATACGTCAGAGTCAACGAGTTCATTAGTCCCCCAAAAAAAGAGGTCGCTTTTAACTAAACTTTGTCATCTTATATATCAGCGCCACACACAGGGTATTGTCCGGGCCTCATCCAAAAAGTTCTTCCATAATTCTGATCGCAAGCTGAAGCAATCCAGTTTCGCACCCCAAAACTTCCATCCTTCGAACAAAAGCAAGGTTTGCCACGCTACATTCTACTATAAAAAAAGGTGCAAGTCCTGAAAGCTAGGAGCTAGAAGCCGGAAGTAAACAAACTTTGTTTTGCCCACTACATCTACTCAAGGGATGATTTTGGCAGCTTGTGGCAGCCATTTTGTTTGGCTGATATTTATCAAATCCGTTGTTTATTATTTCGTTATTATGATGACAAATCACAATGCTAAGTTGAACAGCACATCCAAACTGTATTATTAAGTGCAAGCGTTGCACGCGTTGCTCACATTTTACTGTAGATGGGGTGGCCATTTACAATCGACTCATAAAATATTTTCGAAAACATTTTTTTTTGTATTTTTTATGTTTTTTAAATCAATTTTTTTAATGTAAATTATTTTTGTGCTTAAGTTTGCATTCTTCAATTATTTCTTTTTTTATTTTCTAAAAAAATTGTTTAAAAAACCAGTTTCTACGATTTTGAAAATAAATTGCACGACTGGATCGCACGTATTTGCACTTATGTGCGGTCACACAGTCGAATAAAATTTTATAAATATAAGAACTTCTAAGTTCTTACACAATTTTTGTGACATGATTTTTGGAAAAAAGTACGTAGAGGAGTTTTCAGTGGAAAAAAATAAAAGCCATTTTATTTCTATAAAAAATAAAAGGCACGACTGGGTCGCACGTACTTGCTCCCGTGTGCTAATCCTTTTTAGGTACAGGCGTCTTTTTGACAAAGATTTAATTTTAATGTTTTTTTGACGTGCAACTTCTTTAGAATCTTTCCACTTGTTGTTATAATATAATTTGCTAATAGGAAGATATAAAGGACTTTTTTCAGTTTAATTTTCGTTTTGGTATGGAAAAAATTGAACAACTGGCATAAAGATTCGTGGGAATCAGCAGTAGGGCAATAATGCTAGGTATAGGGACCTATATAGGTCCCAATAACAATAATTTGCTTTTTGAAATCAAATTAATTAAAATAGCTGAATTATGTTTGATGGATCGATAAACGTATGATGTGGGTAGGTATTAATGGAATTTATTAAGGATATTATTTACCTATAATAAGGTTGGAAGGAAGGTAGGTACTAAATATAAGATACACGTTCGAAACTACTGTTAAGCGAGTAGGTATAGAGACAATATTAAAAGTTAACACAGTGGTTTTGTTTATTTATAGGAAGGTGTAAACTTTTGTTTTCTCGATTGAAATTTTTGCATTCAGTAGTAATCGAATAGTTTTTTTTATTTGTTAGTTGTTTTTGTGTGTTTATCAAAGGCTTCCTTATTTATTCTGTGCTTTTATGATGATGAAAAATACTTTAAAATACGTAAGTATGTATGTAATGTAGGTTGTCACTTTCTTTTATTTGACTAATGGCTTGGCTAGGGCTTAGCCGAGCAATATGAAATAAAATGTTGGGGAAAAAAATTTATGAATTCAAAAAAACACTACTCATAACGTCTTTTGGAAAAAAATGTTGTAAGCCATCTTATTTCTTTTGCTGTTTTCTATTTTATGAATTTTTCATTTCAACATCGTTCGACCAGTTTTTTCAAAAAAATGTTTTTTTTGAAAAACTTTTCGAAAACATATTTTAAAATTTTTTTTAGTATGTCAATTTTAAGAAATCTATAGTTTATACTAGGAGAAAAATTAAAAAAAAAATCTATAGATCCGTTTTCAAAATATTCAAAAAACAAAATATTTTTAAAAAAAAATTATTAAAATTTAAAAAAAAATGTTTTTGAAAACTTTGATAAGCAATATTATTTAAATCATAAAACACTACATATTTTGAAAATTTCATCAAAATCCGTCAATTAGTTAACGAGAAAGTCTGATTTTAAAAAAACCGGTCATATGGGAGGTACCGTTATAAAACTTTTTCTGAAAAATCCATTAAAATTTAAAGATAGATTTTGCACAGAAAACATAATTCTGAAAGTTTAATCAAAATCGTAGGAGCCGTTTTCGAGAAAAATAAGTTTTTTAATAAAAGTTATATGGCAGGTACCGTTAGTTTTGGAGCTAGAATGCCAATTCCAAAAACTGTCGGGTAGAGCACTCTAAAAATACTATATACCAAGTTTGAATCAAATCGGCCCAACCGTTTAGGCTGTAGATATCGATACGGACAGACAGACAGACAGACAGACAGACAGACAGACAGACAGACAGACAGACGGACGGAATTTCCGGACCCACTTTTTTTGACTTTTCTATCATCGTAATATCATGTTTGATTGTTAGAATTTTTTTTTTTTTTTACGAATGCATAACTTGCCTTATAGTCCCTATAATCGCAAGTAAAATGTGAAAAGAAAAAATAAATAAAGAATGCAAACTTAATCACAAAAATAACCTTTAGATAAAAACAAAACTTAAACAAAAATTCACTTAAGCCGTTTTATGTCGATTTTTTCAAAAATAAAATTGGTTTAAATTATTAAAAAAAACAATAAAAAATGTTTTCCAAAATATTTTAAATTGAAATTACTTAGGCTGAATGTCAATTTTGGTTAAATCGGTTAACCAGTTCGCGAGAAAGTCGAATAAAACAAAACGGTCATATGGGAGGAACCGTTTTTTACCGTTTTTAGCCCACCTTCTCAATTTTTTTTTTTTCACCAAAACATAATGCCTACACTGATTCTTTTTCATAAAAATTCTTAGAGCCGTTTTCGATAAAAATAAGCTTTTACATAACCGTTATATGACAGCTTTCGTTCATATTTCAGCTAAAAAAAAATCAAGAAACCCCTCTGTTAGATGTCAAAATAACCATATGTTCCAAATTTGAAGACGATTTGCCTTACCGTTCAGGCTGCAGTCCAAAATACATACGTAGAGACAGACAGACAGACAGACAGAGAGAATTTTGCCAGTAACTCAAATATGTTTCTATATCATCGTAATGTTATGTTTGATTGTTATCTCAACATTTCTGCACGAATGCATAACTTGCATTTTAGTACCTATAATCGCAAGTAAAAATAAATTCCACGACTGGATCGCACGTACTTGGTCATATGTGCGGTCATATCGTTAAAATTTAAAAATTAAGTATGTACAGTACATATAACGTAGAAAAATAACACTATCTAAACTTAAAAAAGTGTCAAAACTACAACACTTAATGGTTTTAGGTAAAAATGGAGTATGCCATCACACGTCTTGTATAATAAAAAAAAGTATTTCTAAAATTGTAGGACGGATTTTGATAAAATCCTGTTTTTTATTTTTTGTAAGAAATTTTTTTTTTTGAAAGTTTATTAATGTTATACATGTGATTATAAAATTTCAAATAATTTTTTTTGATTAGTTTAAAAAAAATAATTTTTTTCAAAAAAAAAATTCAAAAATTAATTTTAACGACATTGTACAAAAAAGATACTCCAATTTTTTATATGCAAAAATAATTTGGCCTAGGTCTTCGCAAATATAAAATTTGACATCCAAAGAGCCGTAACCGAGAAAGCCAAAAGTTTAAAAAAAATTAATTAATTAAATAACCGAAAATTGGGTTCTAATCAAATGATAGCAAATACCAACAAAAAAAAAAAATTTCAAAAAATTTCATCAAAATCGTTGGAGCCGTTTTCAAGCTTTTTCTAAAAGGTCATATGACAGGTACCGTTATTTTTAGGCCTTAAAATAAAATTTTGATTTCCCCTCTAGGGATTGCCAAAAGAATCACACACACCAAATTTGAAGATAATCGCTTAAGCCGTTTAGGCTGCAGCTCGTCATACATACTGACAGACAGAAAGAAAGACAGGCAGACAGCTATTTTTTGGAGTATTCTCTAATGATCGAAATATCATGTTTGACTGGTATCTCAATTTTTGTTTTCCTAAACTTATTTTATAGTCCCTATAATCGCAAGTAAAAAGATCGCACTTCTTCCACATGTTTTAACGAAATAAAATGGCGAACATAAGAGCAAGTACGTGCGATCCAGTCGAGCAATTTACTACTCAATATTCCTATTCCTAGTGGTTTTATGATGAAACCAGCTTCATTTCAACTAACTGTTATTTATTTTAAAACAATAAAAAACTGTATCCAGGTTGACATTTTTATTTTCAATTCAATTCAACTGAAAAAAGACATACCTATGTAAGGTAGGTATGATTTTTGGAACTACTCGGAAAGGAAGAAAAAATATACCCACTGAACTAGTTGATGATAAGAGATTACATCAAGAACAATCTGACAGGCGAATTAGTAAGTAACTAGTAAATTTGTGCAATTTTAGAGTAAATTGCATGACTCAACCCCTTGTGCGGGCTTAGCCATCTATTGTTTGACAATAACAGGTCTAGCAAAAATTCCATGTGTTTAAACCTAAAACGAAAGATGCTTTGCAACCCAATATAGTCTTCAATTTAATGGAACAATTTGCAACCATCTACTCTTAAATAGAATCAATCAGTTACCAAATGCGTCAGAAGTTCTTTTCAAACCTCAAATAGACATAAAACATAAAACAAGAACAGCTTACAATATCTCAAATGAAGGTGAATCCATAAGATACTTTGCTAAACAAAAACAAAAAAAATAGCTCGTCCCATTTTTATATTATATTTTGGAAACATTGAAAATAATAGCAAATTGAAATTGCTTTATCCCGAGACCAGATGTTCCCAAATTCTTTTGATCCTAACTTTTTTTGCTCCCTATTTGTGTGTAGAGATACAAATTTCGTTTTGTTCACTTTTGACACTTTTTTCATTAAATCTAGGTACAGGGACGAGTATATTATTACTGAAAATCGATCCTTTTTTTGAGATAATAAAATTGGTGTTTGGGTAATTTCGACACGCTAAGCTGCCTTAGACTGCCAAAAATTGCTAGGTACACAGATGAAGGCAGATTTATCTTAAAAATCTTGGATCATAGGTCAAAGGAAGGATGTAGAGGTACCTATGTGATATGATCAAAGGAATACGCGTTGCGAATGATGTGTATGGGCAGAGGCACCTTGGATTATCCACGGGAACTGGAGTGGCTTCTGCAGAATCTCTGAATGCAATGTGGAAAATAAAGGATCTACGTTGCTGTGGGATTTAGTGATGTTGGTGCAATAACTCATATCCTTTGGCATATAAATTCAACATTTTATGCATACATATTCGCATGCTATTGTTCGATTCCCAGAAGTCGCATTTCACTGGCTTCTTGGTTTATGTCTGTTTTGGTTCTTCTGGTTCGTTTTTTTTTTTTTTTTTTTTTTGTTGATTTTTTTACCTTTCTGCGGTTTGCACATAACAAAATCAAACATTAATTATTAATTAGGCTGGAAGAGGGAACCTACTACAGAAGGTATCGTGTACCGTTGGGTTGGTTGGCGGCGGATTAGTGTCCTGTCTCAAATGTACACACAATGTCCCATGTTCCACCATACCTTCCTACCTATAAGACAGACAGTAGAAATTGTTCAATGATCTATGCTTGATCCGATTATAAGCGAGAGAAAGATGCTCCTCGTGTATGGACTTTGGTCTTCCTGCAACCGTATCTCGCAGACGAAGTTTTTTTTCGTAAAAGAAAAAACGTTTGTTTTTTTAATATTTTATGAACGAAAGCGAAGCAGTTTCATGTGAAATAAGTTTTTTTTATTTTTTTTTAGGGATGGATGGTTTCTCTTGGTCCTCTGTTGGTATAGTTAAAAGAGCTTAAACCATCCTTATGTCGTCTTCACTTTTTGGAAATGATACATAAATATTTTGTGACATCTGGGTAATTGGCTAGAAAACATATCCTTTTTGGTGATGTGTTCTATATGTAGGTAAGGAGCTATGTTTAAACGAAAGCGAAGGTTTTAGTTGTTTTAGGTTCTCAGAAGATAGGGAAGCTTAAAAAAAACGAGCAAATCATCAATAAGTAAAGATAAGTTATTCTTCTTTCTTTTGGTGAGTGTTTTTTTTCTTATTTTTTACCTAAGAACATGGACCTTTCTTTTAGCGAATGTTACTCGAAATAGATTATTTTAAATTTTGTTTAAGGTAGCTTACCCATATAAAGTGGTTCTATTGTAAGAGATTATTTCAATTTCAAGTCTTTCTATTGAAAGACTGCCATTCCAACTATTTATTTGGATGACTAGTAACAGTGTGGGCGGTGGGAGCTAGTGACTAAAATTTAAATAAATAAAAGAAATACCGGCATTTATCAAAAGTTTTCTTAACAGAATCCACTAACTTTACCTTTAAAATGTGGGGGATGAGAAAATAATACTTCTTTTTGAAAGTTGCGTCTTGACAAGGTACTCACTGTCAACTGAAGAGTTCAAATTAGCTACCGGGATGAAACGCCAATTTTTTGATGGTCTTAAGATTTACAGCTACTTTGAAACACTACTTTTTGATAAGAAATCTTTTAATTTGAAATAAGAAATATATTAATAGCTTAAATACTAATGTTAACATAATGATTAGCTGAACTATGGTTAAGAACCAGGAAACCAAGTAATGCCAAAAGAACTTACAAACGTTTCATCAAAATCGGTGAAGCTGAACACTGTACCTTTTCTAAAAAAACAGTATAGATAGAGACAGTGAAGAGAAATTTGGCCAGAGTAATAAGAACCCATATAAATCGAAAAGGAGCAAGTTATGTACTTCTAAAACTTTTCAACTAAGAAAGTTAGTTTACCTTTGTTCAGGAACGTTAGAGTAACTGTTTCTATAAGATGAATTTTTGGTCAATCATTTTCAATTTTACCACAGACCTCCAGCATAAAAATTCATGGATAAAACAAATGAAACGTCACCTGCATTAGATTGGCCTTATACAAGGAACAATCAAAACTGGGAAGCCTATCAATTTTTTCTGCGAGTTCAAATAAGTGAACTCCACAGGTGGAGCCTCATGTCGAGAATAAAAGTAGAAGAGTTGAGGTACCAGCCGAGATCATAACAATCGTCGGTTAAGGAACGATAAGAAGACCTCCAGAGCTCAAACTGCTGCACAGTAACCTACCGATGTCTAGTCAAGTATAAGGCTGACATAAAATCAATTCAAGAAATGGATGGCAAGAAAATGGTGTACTTGCTCTTATGTACGGTCACAGCGTAGAATAAAATTTGAAAAATACTAACGAAACTTCATATTTTTTGTTCGATTTTTGTGACTTTTAATGGTTCGAAAAAATAACGTAGAATAGTTTTCAGTGGAATAATTAAAAGCCATTTTATTTCTTTCAAAAATGTGAAAAAGTGTACATTTTTTCACAATCGTAGAAACGGTTTTAAAAAAAGGATGCGAACATAAGCACAAAAATAAATAAAATAAGATAAATTTATTGGCGCGACAGCTCCTTAAGGAGCCAAGGCCTAATGAGAAAATCAAAAACGGTCCAGGTGTTTTAATATTAAATGTGTTAACGAGCGCATCACGGCAGTTCGTATGAAATTATCTCACCAACAAAAGGTTTATAAGCTCGCATGCCCTACACAGAAGAAAAAGATGATGACAAATGACACAAACGGTAAGTTTATCCAGCTCTTTAATTATGAATACATTGCGATCCGATTTTAACGAAAAGCTATGTAGAAAGCATATCTCTGGTAGTACGATCGGAAAAGTAGTCGCTTCTTCTTACCGAGGCGAACCATCGATTTCGAAGTCTATTTTGTTGTAACCAGATGTGTCTGCTGATTTCCGAAAACCTGCAATCGCAAGGTTCTTACCCGATCAAATCTTTAATAATTTCCAAAGATATCCTTACCGCTAGCGTCAATTTTTTTGTATATAATTAGCGCGCGCACAAGGAACTATTTTTGCCCTTTTAATATTATGTAAGTACACTTCGCAAGTATTAGGATAATAGGGAGGCGAAGACCAGAAGGTGTCGATTAACATTGGTTTTGAATGCTGTCAAATTGAATTGGCAAGGGGAAATAACGCCGGGTAAACTATTCCAAATTCGTGTTGTTCGATTTAAAAAACAATCCCTATATTTCACGGACAATGGCATTGGGGGTATGTTTAGCTTTAAGGACAGAAGACAGCATTGAGTTTTCGAAGTATTACACTCCACACGATTTCTATTACCCCATTTGACAATGCTGTATAAATCGGAGTTTAATGAGCTTGATATACGGTACCGTTGCAATTGTACGTCCGAAGGCGAAGGACATATTCGATGGAATATGAAAGTGGATTAGAAGTAGCAGACAGAAGATCATTTATAACAATGAGGAAAAGAGTCGGAGACATAACAGAGCCCTGGGGCACACCAGCATTTATTTTGTAGGAATCAGACTTCAATCCGTCCAATATACAACTTGTATTGAACGGCCCACAAGATAGCTTTTAAGTTCTAATCCAACGAACAAGAGTATCATCGATTCCAAAAGCTTCGATAATAGAGCTTCAAATGCCTTGGAGATATCAAGAGCAATAATCTTACTTTCATCAAAGCGAGATATTCCTTAAGCTGACGGTTAATCAGCGTTTTCATGACGTTAGAAAGAAGGGATGTTAGTGCTATGGGTCAGTAAGAGGAGGGGGAGGAGGGAGAGGATGGGTCACCTTTCTTAAGGGACAGGCTGGAAAAATGCTGTTTTTCATATTCTAGGAAAGATTCCAGAAGAGTAGGAGCGATGGAAAAGCTTACGCAGTGGCTTTGCCAGTGTGGAAGAACACCTCTTCAGAAGAAACCGTAGTATAGCATTCTGGCCAGCGGATTTGTGTATATCGAGATCTTTGAGAACTCTTGCTACTGTACGAGTGCGGAAAAGAATCTGTCCCATGGAAAAATTTACATTCTCAAGTACAGGAGGGGCAACGTTGCTGTGAGGCATCGTGGAGCTGGCAGCGAAATGGGCGGCGAGCAAGTTTGCATGAATTCCATGCTTGTTTGTGCTTTTTCCGATTTTCCTCTGTAAGGTTGGCTTTGCAAGATCGGAAACTTACTTCTTTGATTCTGATAGCTTCTTTACACTCAGAGTTAAACCAGGACTTTTCTTTAGGCTTGATGATTTTTACTCTGTTAGGAATAAAAACACGCATCCCTAGAAGAATCACATTTGTGATCATTTAAGCACTGGCATCAATGTCACTATCGAGGAAGCATAGTGACCAGTTAAAGTTTCGGAAAAAAATATTCGCCTTTAATGTGTTAGGTATTCCAAGCTCTGATTTGACGATAATAACGATACCAGAAGGACTAGAACTCGCAGGATTTTATATAGAATAGAAGGTACGAAATAAAGGTAGCTATTACATCTAATATTCTAGCAACCGAAATCTTCAAACCTAAATAAAAGCTGACTTTGCAAAACTTATAAATTTTGGTCTTCCATTGGGAAGTGTTTTCGGACCAGTATTTTAATTTCTTTTTATTTTTATTTTTCGTAACTGTGTAGTACAGGCCCACAGACTAAGTCAAACAACATGGCACGGAAGAAGTGCTGTCATGAAAAATCTTCTCTGATTCCTTAAGAGAAAGCAATTGGTTTGATCTTTGAAGTAACCAAAATACCGACATTTTCAATCCTTTTTTTTTTTCTCTTACAAAGCAATAATTGAGTTTTTCACGCACAATTCAATTGTCTTACAACACAGTTTGCATTGATGCTTCTGCAATTAGCTACTCGTTGTCGTTATTCACCTGTTCGGAATTAAATGAGTTTCAAATGATATCGGATGTTGTCACTTCGTATAGGGTAGCCCTAAGAATTTCATAGCTCACTCGAACGTCTCCTTAAAGCATTTTTTTGGCTCTGAAATTCGGAAATCTTCCAAAAATTTTTATAAATGTTTAAGAAAATAAAATAACATTCACAATGAGTAATATAGGTTTTAGGATTCAAAATATTTATATTTTTTCTTAAGAATGTATCCCAAAGATTGAATAAATCCAAGTTCCATTCCCAATGTCTTTAAACATGAATTTCTATGAAACGGTGTTCCACTTTTCACATTGCGTTACTTGTAGTCTTATGTGCATTACTTAAAAAAAAAAGATACAGCAAAAAGTAAAGATACAGATCGCATCTCATGGATTCTAAAGAACCTGAACAAATAGGATATCCGTGCACAATTGCTGATGGTTGTGCAGTGTGCACATGTACATTCACTTGCATTTGGCTCCGCTGGTTGTTGAAAGTAGCAGTTTGAGTACTTATGATTTGGATGGTTAGGGCGTGCTTGGTGGGGGGGGGGGGGGGTGTTATGTAGCACTATAATGTGTGCCTTTTTGAAATCCAACGAAACAGTGAATTGGAAAATCGATGTGAGTGGCGCTTCTGACGTGAGTGCAATTATTTTAAAGTGTGTTTACAGATATTGAAGATAGTTTCAAGTAGGTGCTGAGATGGGGGATTGAAATCAATCAACAATAAGAAAATATTGAAGGATATTAATTACAAATTTTTTTTTTCAATTTGCTTCGCTTATTTCAAGTGGGAGAGATTAGTTTCCTAGTAATTCAATAATTTAATGATAAACTCTTTAATTTTTAAATAAATAATAATAATAAACATAAATAAATACCTTTTTTTTAATAAAGAGTTCCATATACTTGCAGTTTTGTTAAGATTAGGTGATGTGCAATATTAATTCAGTGTTGATATTCATAGCGCCATGCCATAGGCAATTTTTGAAACAGAAGATTACTGATACGAAAACGTTGACATTCGAAAAAATAAATGGCTGGAACAACATAACAAATTAAAAGGTTTCATTTATTAATACAATTCTTAACCAATTACTCAAGAATGCATATCAAAGAACCTTGAAAACAAAAGCTTATAAAAACATAATAAAACATTTTACATAAACAAAAATTTTTACTTTATGACTTTTTTGAAAAATTAATTTGTTTTTTTATTGAGTTTCAAACAACGCCTTCTATTAGATTGTATAAGGAGTTTTTTTTTATAAGGTAAAGTCTAGCCTTTTATGCCATAAAGTGCTCCTTAAAAAGGAGTTGGCACATGTTATTTTAGGTTTAACATAGAGCTGAATTAGCAGCTAGCCAATGTCCTGCCATATAAAGGTAGTAGAAAGGTTCCATACATTGCATGGAAACTCTATTAAAAAAAGACTCAAAGTCAGAATTGGTAGGATCCACGACATTGGTTGTTGCGAGTACCACGCCTTCTGGCCTGGGTAAAGATATTATTATTAATCTTATGTCAGAGCTATTAATGGTACGATTGCGTCCAAAACATCGCAGTACATACCACGATGGACATACTGTAAGAACGGAGCTGATCACCGATCTTGATGGCTTTCTGGAACAATTGCAGAAGATAGATCTCATGGTGCAGTTACCTATCATTGAAGAGATACAAGAAACTGTTAATCGGCTCAAAAGTAATAAATCCTCAAATAGAGGACACCAACACAAAATTTCCAAATTCATAAGGCTATTGCACACGTTTGGGAGCAGAACATGTCTTTGTTTAAAGAGAAATCACCTTCATTTTAAAGCTTCATTTCACGGCAAAGGCTATATGCGTCGGGTTGACAAAAAATATTTCTAAAATGGCAAGCCATCTAGTTGCAATTTATATATTTTTATTACACCAACTAATAATCTGCAATGAGGAGCGAAGAGCGGTATGCAAAAATTCTTCTACGAAGCCAAGCTTTACACCCAGACACCAAAGACACCTTTTTGCTCTGACGATTTCGGGTAACCACATTCACCACGAAGCTCCCACAAGAGGGCCTACCTCAGTTAAACAGACAGCTACTACCAAGCAGGCTCACGTAATTAGCAGGGATATCCTTTAAACACGTGGTAACCGATCTGAGGACAACGTCGGCCACGCTTTTTTTTTTTTTTTTTTTATATATAATTAACGCGCGCACAAGGGACTACTTGTTTCCCTTTTAATGTAACACACTGCGCCGGCATTCGGAAGATAGGGAGGGGAAAGATAGGAGGTGTCGATTAACATTGGTTTTGAATGTTTGCAGATCAAAATGGCAAGGGAAAATCTCGCCGGGTAAACTATTCCAAATTCGTGTCGTTCGGCTAAAAAAAGAATGCCTATATTTCACGGTACGTCCGAAATTGGGCTCAAGGGTGAACTGATGAGCATTCCTTGCGAGACGAGTATTACGGGCGAAACTTTTAAGGGGAGAAATGCAACTGGCTACTTCGAGTGAACATTTTTTGTAAAAGAAACGATAAAATAAGGAAAGACATGAAACATTGCGTTGGCTTATGAGAGGGGCAATTGATTCAGCGGCAGTTCTATTTCCTATCAATCTTAACGCTCTATTTTGTATTCTATCAAGCAGGTGAAGCGATTTTTGTGAAGCACCTGCTTAGAGGTGGGAGTTATACACGAGCTTAGGGCGTATAAACGCTTTATAAATTGTAGCCAGATCAGATGGGGAAAAATACTTCTTACACCGATACAGAAAACCTAAGCACTTAGCAGCATTCTTAGCGATCTTAAATATATGGTCGTTCCAACGGAGGTCGTCGTTGACACACATACCGAGTACTGAGAGCTTTTCGGTTTCTTCGATGTAAGTGCCATTCATGGACAATGGCGTTAGCGGTATGTTAAGCTTTAACGACAGAAGACAGCATTGAGTTTTCGAAGCATTAAACTCCACACGATATTACCCCATTTGACAATGCTGTATAAATCGGAGTTTAATGAGCTTGACATACGGCACCGTTGCAATTGTACGTCCGAAGGCGAAGGACGTGAATTATCGAACGAATATGAAAAGCTAAGGGTAAAGTCGTCAGCAAAACAGTTAAGTGGATTAGAAGTAACAGACAGAAGATCATTTTTTGTAAAAATGCGGAAAAGAGTCGGAGACAGAGCAGAGCCCTGGGGCACACCAGCATTTATTTTGTGGGAATCAGACTTGAATCCGCCCAATACAACTTGTATTGAACGGTCCAGAAGATAGCTTCTAATCCAACAAACAAGAGTATTATCGATTCCAAAAGCACGCATTTTCGATAAGAGAGGTTCATGCCAAACTCTATCAAATGCCTTTGAGATATCAAGAGCAATAATCTTACTTTCACCAAAGCGATGTAAAGATTTGTTCCACTGTTCGGTGATATATGCCATCAGATCACCAGTGGAACCGGTGCTGCGGAAGCCATACTGACGGTCATGGAGAAGCTTACGATCTTCGAGATGGAATCTTAAACTGACGATTAATCAGCGTTTCAAGACCTAAGAAAGAAGGGACGTCAGTGCTATGGGTCGGTAGGAGGAGGGGGAGGATGGGTCACCTTTCTTAGGGACAGGCTGGACAAATGCTGTTTTTCATCTTCTAGGAAAGATTACAGAAGAGTAGGAGCGATTGAAAAGCTTACGCAGTGGCTTTGCCAGTGTGGAAGAACACCTCTTCAGAAGAATCGGGGGTATACCATCTGGACCAGCGGATTTGTGTATATCGAGATCTTTGAGAACTCTTCCTACTGTACGAGTGCGGAAAAAAATCTGTCCCATGGAAAAATTTACATTCTCGCGTACAGGAGGGGCAACGTTGCTATGCGGCAGCGTGGAGCTGGCAGCGAAATTGGCGGCGAGCAAGTTTGCCTTCTCTGAACAGTAAACAATTGGTTTGTTATTGTCGTTGAGCGTTGGAACCGAAGATGTTGAGGATTTTTTAATATTTTTTACAAATGACCAAAATTTTTTACTGCCTTTGGGACACTGCAAAATTTTTTTCCGTAGTTTTTGGTCATGCAAAAATTTGGTTCTTTCAATAACGGAGTTGCATGAGTTCCTTGCTTGTTTGTGCTTTTTCCGATTTTCCTCTGTAGGGTTGGCTTTGTAAGATCGGAAACTTACTTCTTTGATTCTGATAGCTTCTTTACACTCAGAATTAAACCAGGACTTTTCTTTAGGCTTGATGCTCTTTACTCTGTTAGGAATAAAAGCACGCATCCCTAGAAGAATCACATTTGTGATCATTTCAGCACTAGCACCAATGTCACTATCGAGGAAGCATAGTGACCAGTTAAAGTTTCGGAAAAAAATATTCAGGCCGTCCCAGTTGGCTTTCTCGTATTGCCAAACGGTCCTGGTGGGAAGTTTTTCTTTAACAGGATGGGTTGAGGATGAGAAATTAGCTGAAATGACACAATGGTCTGAGGTGCCAAATGGAGAAGTTACACTAATGGTATATTTATCAGGGTGAGAAGTAAGAAACAAGTCAAGAGTATGGGCGGCTTGCCCAGCAACATCCAGTATACGCGTTGGCACATCGATCAGTTGGGTAAGGTGATGTAACCCAGCAAAGAGCTCGACATACTTCCTTCGGGTGCTGTCTGACCAGAATAGCGGAGCCAATTGGAATTGTTACATTGAAATCGCCCGCAATAACGATTTCAGTGCGAGGACAAAGGGAAACAATTTTCGAGATGGAATCAGACAGTGCATCAAACTCGTTACAAGTCGAATTACTGTCAAGATTTGGACTCCTGTAAATAAAATAAATGACATGCTTGCGGACAGTAAATTTGAGCCATAAGAAGTTAAAGTCCGTGTTGGAACATTGCCCATACTGGGGAAGGCTCTGGCAAGCAATATCATTCCTAACATAGACCACGAGACCATGATGGGAAAAGAGTAATGGCACCAAGCTATACCCATGTAGAGCAAATTCTGATAAATCAGTATTTACTCCAACCTGGGTTTCACTTAATGCCAAAACAGCTTGCCTGTATTGAACAGTGTAGACGTACACGTGAAAGAAATTCTTTCTTAGGCCGCGAACATTAGAATATACGAAACGAAAATCACTTACCATTTAAAAATACATACTTACATACAAAACACAATTCTGACTAAGTCGAACCATGCAGTGAAAATCCAAATTAATCTCGCTTAATTCTGAAATACGAAACGAACTTGTATAGATCGAAAGCAGGCATTTTAAAGAGCAATAGTTCCGTAATTCCAAGTATTACAGTGAAAATGAGAAAATCTCATCACTGGCCGGCATAGACAACAGAAAACCGTTTAGTCGTACACCGTTTACAAGAAATTTCTTGAATATCAATTTGATTGTAATCGGATCACCAGTTTTCGAGAAAGTCGTAGAAAAAAAAACGGTCCTATGCGAGGTACCGGTTTTAGCCCACCATAATACATTTTGTTTTCACCAAAATATAATGCCTACCTACAGTAGTACACTGATTTTTTTATAGATATTCTTAGAGCCGTTTTCGAGAAAAATAAGCTTTTACGTAACGGTTATATGGCAGGTACCGTTAATTTTTGAGTTAAAACAAAATTGAAAATAACTCTCCTATAGAATGTCAAAATAACCTTAGAGTTCTAAATTTGAAAACGATTGGCCCAACCGTTTAGGCTACAATCCAAAATACAAACAGACAAACAGACAGACGGACAGAATTTTGCCAGTAACTCAAATATGTTTCTCTATCATCGTAATGTCATGTTTGATTGTTATATCACATTTTTTTCTCCATGAATGCATAACTTGCATTATAGTACCTATAATCGCAAGTAAAAATGGGCACGACTGGGTCGCACGTACTTGTTTTTATGTGCCTAATTACATTAGAAGGCAAGATCTTTGACAAAAACAAATAACATTTACGTTGAAAGTAACACAGTTTGAACTTATGAAAAGTTTCAAAACCACAATACTTAACGGTTTTTAGTAAAATTGAAGTACGCCATCACACGTCTTAAATAACAAAGAATTTATGAAAAAATTATTTCGAAAGTTGTAGACCGGTTTTGATAAAATCCAGTTTTTTATTTTTTTTTATTTTTGTATGCAGTTTTTTAGATTTTATTAATATACATCTGATTAAAAAATTTAAAATATTTTTTTGATTAGTTTTAAAAATATTGATTTTTCAAAAAAAAAAATTTCAAAAATTAATTTTTATTTGGAAAAAATGCTATTAAGAATGTTGACATGCATAATTAATTAAGTTACCTAGGTCTCCTTAAATATAAAATTTGACAGAAATCCATAAAGCCGTTACAGAGAAAGCCCAAAATTTAAAAAAAACCGTTATATGAAAGGTACCGTTAATAGACTTTTCCCGTAAATTTTATTCTAATCAAATGATAGCCAATACCAACAAAAAAAAATCAAAAAATTTCATTAAAATCGTTGTAGCCGTTTTCGAGAAAAATAAGCTTTTCCTAAACGGTCATATGGCGGTCATTTCAATTCCTTTTCTGGGGAATGCCAAAAGATAATGCACACCAAATTTGAAGCTAATCGCTTAAGCCTTTAAGGCTGCTCGTTATACATACTGACGGATAGACAGACAGACAGACAGACAGACGTACATTTTTTTTACTTTACTTTACTTTTTTAGGTTTCTCTATTATCTTCCTAAAAAAAAGTAAAGTAAAGTAAAAAAAAAAAAAAAAAGTCCCTATAATCGCAAGTAAAATATTATTACGACCGACAAGATTCTATTAGTTAATCAAATTTCCGAATTAGAAATGATTTTCTACCAAGTGGAAAAGGGCACCTACATAACAAGTAAGATTCTCACGATGGACAACGATCAAAACCATTTTCTTTGAACCCAAATTGGATGATAATATTGATATTTACGAATACTTTATCGTATAAGCGAGACGCTGATGATGCCACAATAGAACTTCTGCACAAACCTTTGTCATCAAAACCCACTTCGCGTCTTCAGTTAAGTTAGACATTTTTATAACAACAACAGCGCTGCTAAAATAAAAAAAAAAATAAATCAATTAAGCTGTTTAATACAATTTCACTTGACGATCTGAATAAATACCATCCCTTTGGGAGGCTATTGATCCATCAGTTGCATCCTTCTAGTTTGGGAAGCATCAGACAGTACTGAACGATGGTACTGACTCCTGAGTCATTGTGAACATATTTCAAAAACTTTAACAGACGGGAACCATATGCATGTTTATTTAGCGAGTGATAATTTTGTAAAAGCCGCCATATATTCCGCCGACACATTGGATGAGAAATAAGTCCAGTCCACAACGATGAATGCCCTCATTAGCACATCGAGGGCCACAAGTGTAAATAAGTGTAAAGAATTCCAATGGTATTTACACATCCAAAGGGACACCTCTCTAACTCCTTAAACCAATAATCATCTTCAGCAAACTGAAACCTTCACATCTCATCCGCCAATGTGCCTACAAAGAGACGCAAAGACGTCATGGTCCTATAATATGGTGTCCACAAAAGGCTAAAATTCCTATCCCTGGCACAGAACAACAAACGTTCCTCAACTACACTATACATGGTCTAAATGCATGATCTGCAAAGGCAATTAACGCCGTCGAGATTCTACAATTCCTCTGAAGATTGGAGAACATTTTTGTTAAATTTTCGCGTTAGTCGTGCGGCTGGGCCTTTTTCAAGTCCAAAAATAGCCGAACACACTTAATGTTGCACTGAGTCGGTTGCCATTAGACTTTCCTACGTGTTAAACATTCAGCATGGGCATTTGCGTCTTAAATTAGAGCATCACTTAAGTGTTTAGGCTGATTAATTAGTGCAGTGCACCGCAGTCTTGGCCGAAACAAATGAAAATCTTCAGCCTCAGAGTATGAGCATTCGATATCGGCGATGGAGATCATGATGATTCACTTGGTTTTTCTTTTTTGTATTTTTTTTTTTATTTATTTTTATTTGTTTTCCGCAACGCTGTACTAAAAAAACTTTTAGTCACCTCTATTTTCGGGTTGAGGTGGCATTTTGAATGTAAATGTCGAAAAAGTGGTCCGTTATTTATAGTCCTTGAGGTGGAAGGCCATGCGGCGGCTGATGAAAGATCTCGTAGGGGAATTTCAAAATTTCTGTCCTTGTCGATGCCAAAGGTGGCTTTTGTTTGCGGCTAATTACCAGAATTTATCCAAAAAAAGATATAGATATTTTCTAATGCAGTGTTTCCAGGCCCAGGAAGAAACGCAGCCTTTAAGGGTAAAGCTATTTTAGACTTATTTCTAAAAATTTATATTATTTCATAACTTCTGTAAGAAGTTGAAGAAAGATTTTCAAAATAACGAGCAAATAACATATAAAATTCGGTAAGGCTTTATCAAAGCTAGAAGACAGAAGTTTTTGTTTAAAATCTTGACCGAAGCTTAATCGGAGTAAATTAAAAAACGCATAATTCATTATTTTTTTATTTACTTTTAATTTCGTTTATAGTTTTTTTTTAGTTTTGTAATTTTTAGGTATAGTTTTAATAACAAATTCACAAAAAAACAGCAATTAGCTTCGTTAGAGCTTCCTTAACTCTTGTTGATTAATACATTTGACAGATATAGTGCCTTTGTACGAAAATATTCATGGTAAAACATTGTCTTAAAACAAAGAAGGAATCTTACTTAATTTCCGGTTTTTTTTCAGATTTTCACACATGTGTCAATTTCAATTCCTAGTTTTTTTTCAATTCAATTCAACTTCAATTTATTGAGTAGAACAAGGTGTGTACAAATAAGACGTATTCTTTTATTGTACATGTGCAATGATTAGATTTCACATAAAATAATAAATAGATAATAAAAATTGTTACATAAAAATAAAAAAAATCAATAAAAAAAAAATTTTAATTATAAACAAAAAAGAGAAAAGTATTGAAGTAAATGAGATTAATTTATTTAATCATCATCAATGGATTTAAAATCTAAAAAAAGAAAAAAAGAAAGAAAAAGTGTACATTTACAACTAAAACGTGTTGGTCTGAGTGAAATAGATTTTGAGCAATATTTTTGAAACTAGCCCTACTCATGGACAGGTCGCCTTCACTACCAATAGAGTTATACAATGTTAACGAACGAGTTACAGGATTATTTAAACCATAATTTGTACAATGACTGGGAACATAGAACAAATCATCTCGATTTCTTAGATTTCTTTCTGGAACATACAATAAAACTTGTGAAACAAGTTCTTCAGATTTTACAGAGTTATTTACTACATCTTTTATAAAGAGAACACATTGAAATTGTCTGTCTAATAGGGCACATCTTGATAAGTAAGCAGGCATTTCATCGGACCATCTCAGATTTCTTAACGCAAACGGCGTGAATCTTTTTTTTTATTCGTTCTATTCTTGTAATAGCATTTTCATAAAATGGGGACCAAACGACACAACAATATTCTAAGATGGGCAACACTAGTGACAAAAAGATTGCCTTCAAAGTATACACATCCTTAAAAACTGCTGAAGTTCGTTTAAGAAATCCTAACAAAGAATTCGCTTTCGCCACAAAGAAATCAAAGTCGGCTGAAAATGTGAGTTTGGAATCAAAATTAACACCAAGATCTTTCACCTCACTGACCTTTGAGAGTGGTTCGGTTCCAAATTTATAAATGAACCTAATGAGGGTTAACGTTCTATGAGCGCTAACAAATTTACATTTTGATGTATTGAGCTCGAGATGGTTTTGTACGCACCAATCAAAAAACAAGTCAATGTCGTTTTGAAAATGTACAGAATCAGTATGTAAAGAAATTACACGATACAATTTTACGTTATCTGCAAACATGAGATGAGAGTACCTGGAATATCATTAACAAACAAATTAAACAAGAGTGGACCTAAGTGACTACCTTGTGGAACACCGGATCTCACATCTATAAACATTGAAGTGAAACCATCAATCTGGACAACCTGTTTTCAATTGGACAAGTAGGACCTCAACCATTTCAAAATAATCTGTATTTAGTCCCAATTTTAAGAGTTTATACAATAAAAGTTCATGATGCACTCTGTCAAATGCCTTAACAAAATCTATGTATAAGACATCTACTTGCTTTTTCTCCTCCATTGATTTAATGCAAAATTGGGAAAAGAGGCACAGATTTGTCGAAGTTGATCAGCCACTAATGAAACCATGTTGTTTTGAGGTTATCGATTCTTTGACTGCGAAAAATAACCTCTGAGTCACTAGCTTTTCAAAAATCTTTGGTACTACGGAAAGTTTTGATATTGACCTGTAATTTTTGACGAGGTGTCTCAGGCCACTTTTGTTAATTGGGTTGACAAACGATAACTTCCAATCGTCAATAAAAACACCAGTTGATAACGACTTATTAAAAATAAGTTTAAGAGCAAAGCAAAGTGTTGGGGCACATTCAAACAATAGGACTGGTGGGATTTTATCTACTCCCGCTTTCCTTGTTTAAACGGGTTAGCTTAAACCATCAAAAATGTCTTGTTCTGAAAAACATTTTATTTGAATTGAAATCTGTAATGTTTGAATATAAGTCATTAATATTTGAGATGATATCAGAATTATAACTTGATTGAAAATATTTAGCACAAAGATGGCACGACGATTGTATATTGCTTGACTTTTCATTATCAAGCTCCATTGCTTTTGGTAAGAAAGAGCTTTTACGTTTGGAGTTTAGAAAGACCCAAAACGATTTACTATTCTTTTTTAATTTTGCTTTCAGCAGCATTAATGTGCTGATGATACAAATATTTATTTAAAAAATCAAATTCTTTTCGAAGCTGAAGAAAGCGAGCACGATATATCTGGTTTGCTTGATATTTTAGAACGTTTAAAAGCCTTATTTTTTGCATTCTCTAATTTTTTTAACCTTTTATTAAACCACGGAAGTTTAAAAGACAGTTTTTTAGTAAAAACCGGGACAAACTGTTCAATGCCGTTAAAAATTACTTCTTTAAAAGAGACATAAGTACATCTCGTTAAGTTACAAAATTATTTAATCTTACGAAATCGGCCTTTTCAAAGTTGCAATTTAAATAACTTTCAGTTGAACTTTCTAAATTAAATTCATAAAATTCAAAAATAACATAAACAGCTTTGTGATGAATTTGATTATTTTATTTGTTAACTAAAGGAAAATCTGATTCATATAAGAAGAAATTCATATCATTACTACAAAAAATAAGATTAAATGATCTATTCAAATCATTTTTACAATGATTTATTTGATATAAACCCAGCGAGGCTAAAGAGTCCACAACTTCAGATTCGATGTCAGTGGTGAAATTAAATGGGATTAAAAATTGTTCTTCAACCAAAAAACAACAAATCTAAATTACCTAGGCTTAAGTCACCTAATACACAAGGAATCTGATCAGTTGTAAGCTTTTTCACCACAAAATTAATGTTTGAAACAAATGTCATAACTATTGGTTGTAACATAAACACAATGAATGAGATGGAGGAGTAGAAGATTAAGAAGTAGAAGACTTAAGAGTAATAGAAGAAAGTAGTAGTAATTATAATGTTGTTGATAATTTAAATAAATTCCAATGAAGATTTTTGGAATTTGTTAACGTTAATGATTTGTTTTACCGTGATTGGAAGGGAGTTCCAGAGTCTGACAGCATGGATGAAGAAGAGGCGAGAGGAGTTTAAATAATTATAAGTGCGCACAACAATATTTCTTGTTCTGCTGGATTGGGCAAATTGAATTTTTTCAAAGAGGTATTCTGGAGATCTGCTATTAACCAGGCCGGGCATGAACTGACAACATCTGACGTTAAGATATTGCTGAAAAGTGCATCCAAGTACTAAAGCACGGTTGTGCGATATGTGATCGTATCGTCGTAGTCCATAGACATGCATAATTGCATCATTAAATGCTACAAGCAGCTTATGCTAAGAATGGGAATCAAGTTTGCACTGAACCGTTGTATAGTAGTCAATAAGTGGAAGAAATAAATTTTTAATAAGCCTCAGCTTTGGGTTGAGTAGAGTAAAACTTAAGGACAACCAAAGTTTTCGCAAACCCGCATATATCCGGCTTATTATTTAAGGTAGGGTAGGGTAATAAGGCCTGTCAGGTAATAAGGCCTACATTTCAAAAAAGTAAGTTAAGATAGTAGTAGACACTAACGGCCATCCTACTATGTAGCTAACAATCATAAATGACTCATCAGAATTGTCGCTACGTGTTCGTTTCCTCATCGTCATCAGAGTTGTGTAATTTATTGTGAGAGGTGGTTTTGGGGTCTGTAATAATCCCTGAAATTGAACTTGAAACAACACACAGTCTTGTAGTTAATGATTTTAAATATCTTTATTGATATGCACACTTCGAGTGACAGAAATCGAATAATCATAGTAACGAGTAAATATATTAATATGACAAACATAGCCTTCTAATTGATTATAAATTAATCACAGTAGTTAAAGTACATTTTACTGAGGAACAGATCTCCACATCCCTTCTATATTCTTTAGCTTCAGCTTCAATCCTGTGTTCTTACAATCGGAGACATCTCGAACTTCAACATCTGAAGAGGAAACATCTACCGGAGAGGGAATTGAAATATCTTGTGTAGTCGTAGCTTGTTCTGATATTGTTTTCGAAAACACTGGAATCTTCTTTACATGGCTAATGTTTCTTCTTAAGACTTTTCCGTCCTCCGTTCGAACCATAACTTCATTTGGAGTTCGCTCAATAACCTCAAACTCGGTTGAAATAAAAGTTGGTGTCAATTTATTTTGAGAAACCATATTGCGAAGTAGCACCTTATCTCCAACTTCAATCTTGCTTTGCTTCGCTCCGCGTTTCTTATCCGCTAGCTGCTTTCCTTTTTCCTTGTTGACTTTGTCAAAATCCCTTGCTTCTGAGTCGGAATTTTCTTCGCATATATCTTGAATAGAAGGAATCTTGTCCCTTATCATCCTACCATAAAGAAGCTCGGATGGTGATTTTCCTGTTGTTCCGTGTGGTGTGACGTTATACATTAACAAAAATTTTTGAATTTCCTTCTTATAATCAGCCCCATTTCCATTGGCAATTTGAAGCCTTTTTAATATAGACCTGTTCATGTTTTCTACCTCGCCGTTCGCTTGCGGCCAATATGGGGGTGAAGTTATTAAATTGATGTTGTTGTTTTTGCAGAAACTTTTGAACTCATCGCTTACAAATTGTCGTCCATTATCAGCTTTTATTGATTTGGGAAATCCTAGTCGGCTAAACATTTCTTCCAGTATTGAAATTATTTCTGAAGAAGTTATTTTCTTTATAAACCTTATCTCTTGATATCTTGAATAGTAGTCTATCACAACAAAAACAAAGTCGTGGTTGGGTAGTGGGCCCAACAAATCCATCGCCACACACTGCCAAGGACTATCTGGAAATGCGTGACGTATCATAGGCACTGGTGGTATTGGGCGAGAAACTAATAAACATTCGCGACAGCTCTTCACCCAGTTTGTCACGTCCTTGTCCATTGAGGGCCACCAAACTTTTGCTCTCAGTCTACGTTTCATGACCGTCTCCCCTGGATGGCCTTCGTGAGCGAGATTTAATACCCTAGTTCGAAGAGCTACTGGTATTATAATCCTAGTGCCTCGCAGAACAATATTTCCTAAAGCGGAAAATTCCCACCTAAATGGAAAATACTTGTTTTTAGCGGCCATGCTCCAGTCATCTTTCTTCGTATTTTCTAAGGCTTTCATAAGTTCTTCATCCGCAACATTGTTGTGTGCTATTTCTGTTATTGTTAGAGCTTGTGGAACCATCGCTTCTATAATAGCACAAATATTTTGCTCACTGAGAATATCAAATGAACGATCATCTTCAATCTTACAGAGTCGCGAAAGTGAATCTGCGATGTTATATTTCCCGTTCAATCCGAGCTGGTGGTTTGGATGTTGGTTTGAATATGGCTTCCAATGGTTTGTGGTCAGTCACCAACTCAAACTCAATCCCTGCCAGATAGTAGTAAAAACGTTCCGCTGCCCAAACTAAAGCTAAACTTTCTTTCTCTGTTTGAGAATACCGTCTTTCAATTGACGACAAACTTTTGCTAGCGAATGAAATGACTTGCGGATTGTTTCCTTGAAATTGAAGTAATACTGCTCCTAAGGCCACTGGACTTGCGTCAGCTACCAAACGAGTTTGATTTTTAAAGTTGAAATAAGAAAGTTTTGGTATTTTAATGAGTGCGTCCTTCAACTTCTGAAACGCCTGCTGCTGATCATCATTCCAAACGAATCTTATATCTTTTTTTTATGAGTCTCCATAACGGTTCTGTAACATCTGCCAAATCCGGTATAAATTTTCCCAAATATGTCACGAGTCCCAAAAAACTTCTAGTTTCCTCTTTAGAGTTAGGTGGACGAAACTCAAGTACGGTTTTAACTTTTTCAGGATCTGCAGAAATACCATTGTTTGATAAGATATGACCCAAGAACTTTAGTTGCTTTACTTTAAAAATGCATTTTTCTTTGTTTATAGTCACATCCCTTTCATGTAAAATATTAAGAACCTTTTTAAGTTCCTTGTTGTGATCGTCCTCCGTAAGCCCGAAAATTATTATGTCATCCAAATAGTTGAGCGTATTTTGACAGGAGACCAAAATGCTTTCCATAACCTTTTGAAATATCTCTGGAGCTGAATTGATCCCGAACAACAACCTTTTGTACCGAAATAATCCCTTATAGGTTATAAAGGTTGTGATTTCTCTGCTCTCTTCATCCAGTTCCAACTGGTGGTACGCATTTTTTAGGTCCAACCGAGAGAAATATTGTGCCCCTTTCAATTTGGTCATAAAGGAGTCGAAAGTTGGAAGAGGGTAATTTTCACGCTGTATAGCAAAGTTTGCTCTGCGCATATCGATACAAAGACGTATATCACCGGTTTCTTTATAAGCAATTACTATAGGAGAAATCCAAGAACTAGGTCCTTGCACCGGTTCAATTATGTCTAACTCGATTGCCTCCTTGAGTTTAGCCTCAACTTTGTCTTCTAAAGCAGCTGGTATGCGCCGCATTGGCTGCTGGATTGGCCTTACAGAGGTATCGATTGACAAGCGTATAAGGAAACCTTATACGCTTGTCCTTCTGATTTGAGGAATAACTCAAAACTTCGGTACCACTTTTCCCACTCCAATCGAATCAATGATTTGTCGATTACCTCGCACAAAAATGGTTTTATAACCGTGTCATTCATCATTTTAATATTTACCTTCGTGTTTTGCACCACAAAACAAAATAACCAAAATTCAATCCTGTAATCGTACAAAAGTTACATCATTTTCATAACTTCATGGAAAATGACTTACGTTTCTGATGAAATTCTTTTATTAAATAAACTTCTTTCTCTTCTTTGCATAAACTTTTTTGCAATTTCGTTTACTTTCCTTTTGTATCACCTTTAAAAAGGAAAAACAAAAATTCAAAAGATTTAACATATTTCTTGTATTAGTTCTTTTATTTAATTTTTTTTCAATATTGCATCAACTTTTTTGCAACCGTTTTGAATCTTTACTATTTATTTGCATCAACTTTTTTGCAAATAAATTCCATTATCTTCTATTTTCTTCCGTGCATAAACTTTTTTGCATCTTTTCCCTTAATTAATCTTATCAATCAATTTTACAACAATTTGTCCTTTTTATTTTGGTTTTTTTTTTCTCCGTTTCTATTGTATGTATATAAATATATACCTATTTTTTTCCCCAACACCATGTTTTATATTTACCTCGTCGCCAATGTAATAATCCCTGAAATTGAACTTGAAACAACACACAGTCTTGTAGTTAATGATTTTAAATATCTTTATTGATATGCACACTTCGAGTGACAGAAATCGAATAATCATAGTAACGAGTAAATATATTAATATGACAAACATAGCCTTCTAATTGATTATAAATTAATCACAGTAGTTAAAGTACATTTTACTGAGGAACAGATCTCCACAGGGTCCAAATAATAAGAAATCATCCTATATTCAATCGTAAGTAGTTTTCCTACTTAAGTTTTCGTTACTTATTATTTTGTTTACTTTTTATATTTGAAAAATGGGGAGAGTATGCCAAGAATTACTAACAATTTTTTGTAGAGGGGTTATCTATCTCGCCCGTTTAGGAGGTGATTTTCGAAAAAAAAATGTCCTGAATGGAGAAATAAATATTAAAAACAACGTGATTACTTAAAATACATATACAACGACTTTAAAAGCCAGAAATCTGTTCTTTAATCCTACATTTAAATTAAGTTATTTGTGTCAATAGTTCTCAAAATATTCGTATTCAAACTCGAAATTTTGATTGAAAAAAACGTAAAAAAATATGTTTGAACCAATGTTGTTCAAAATTATGAAATGGAAAATATTTTTCTTTCTGCGATCAATACTCATATCAATGTTATTTAATCTAACGCAAAAACCGAAAGCTTTTATGTCTTCTAGTTCTTGTGAAAATTGAAAAATTTATGAAACAACGTTTATATGAAATTTTTAATTTTTTAAATTATTGTGATTTCATTAGAGGATTAATGTCGATGAAAGGTTTATCTTTGAAAGTAAAGTACAGCAATTAATTGAGAGTTACGCAAAATGCACGACAAGGAGGAAGAATTGCATACACCTATCACCAGAATGCCTACGCCAGTATTTGGCTGGACTTGGTCATAATGTTACCGTTCCAGAGTAGCGGATTGCTTTGTCCAACGCCATGTTGAATAGGAAACAAAGCATCCGCTTGTAGTTGTCCTTTAAAGATGTTGATTGGTCTGCACTACAATCCGGTTACTTTACCTTTTGGCTTGTAATGTTGGACATGCTGAGCTAAAACAGTTATTTCAATTTATTTGGAATGCCCAATTCTATCATGGCCTTATTAAGTTCTAACAAGGCTATGCTAACGAATGTGGTCTTACAAGAGTATGTTGAAATATTGTATTCCAGATTTTTTGTCTAATTTTTTTTCGTCTCGGATGGTATGCCATCGGCTCATGAGTTTTGTTACTTATAATTTCTCATTAGTCGAATTTTGTATCTCCTCAATGCTAGGTAGCTGGATCATGAGGTTGCCTCTTGGGAGGAACTGACAAAACCTCCAAGAGAAAAATTTGTCTCGAAAAAGTGCATATCATGTAGCCGACTCGGCGGTAAACTGTAGGTCCCTTCCATTCATGCAGAATTACAACACACACACAGGAATGGTTGAGAGTATAAGTCACTAGGCCTGGGCTTCTTAAGGAGCTGTCGCTCCAATAAATTTATTTTTATTTTTAGATTTTCGACGGTTGGTGCGAAACTCTCCCAGGCTTTTTTTTCTTTGAAGTAATCTTTTGTTCTTCGCATGTCCGCATTATATGAGATTTCCGCTTTGAACAATAAACAGAATTCTTACTTTTAGAAGCTTCTTTGTATGCATCATCATCAACCAATCGCTCCGACTCTAGATCCTAATGCTTTGCTCTCATCGTGTAGGGCTACTTTGTTAACCTGAAAATAGTACTTTTTTGCAAAGCAATCCGCCCTTGGTATACCAGATCACAAGATAGTAATTCGAGTCAATACAGGCAATATGGGAGCATAAATGTACTACCTGTTATGTTAGTAGTAGGAATCTTGTTCGTCTTATTCCCACTCCTGATGCCAGAACTTTTATTAAACTGATGTAATGAATGAATGTAATGAAATTTGCCTTGAACTCATAAGGTACTTACTATCTTTTGTTTATTTCATTAACGCGGTTTATGGCTTCATTTCTTGGCTGACCAGGAAACCTACTCCGAGCACATGGATATTGACAGGAACACTTTCCTTTTTGCCAACCGTGAAGGACTACCCCTACTAGCCAAACTTTTATTATGAGTCTTAATAAAAGTTTGCCTCCAGCGTCTGCCACGAGGAGGCTATGGAGGCAACTTGCATAAGTAGGTATATTTACGGTTTGCTTTCGTAATGCTGTATTTAAATTCCCTATTTGGCAGACGGTCAGGCGTCCAGCTCCAGCTCTGTCACTCGCAAGTTGCTCTTATGCTTGGAAGCGAAGTGGATTTGGCTGCTCTTCTTCTTGGAAATTTTATATCGAGCTTTGTCGCCTTGGCGTTTCGTTAGTTCTTTCAAACCTATAGGCTGTAATTACTATAATCTTTTTATTATACTCCCTGTTTTTCTGCTGAAATCGCGGTGATCCTCTCTCTTCTTTAGACCGTACAGCCTGTGAGTGTTTCTGGAACTTCTATGATTTGTCGCTCAGAACACCACTGGAATGGCAAACTAAACAGTGTGACTTGGAGATAAACAAGTGAATTTTAACAATTCACCTACTTTAGAATAAAATGTACGTCTTCTTTTATATAAGGTAGTTTACTACTTACAATGAATTATGATTTGTTTTTCGTTCGCACCATCAACTTTACTCTGTTTGCTATGGAAAATTTTTGAAATGTTGCCCGGAACTGAATTCCCTTCTTATTATGGAAGATGCTAATTCGATCATTACACCACTTCAGGTGAGATACCATCTCTTAACAATTCATTCATTTACACGATTCAATAAATCATTAATCAATATCAAAACATAGAAAGGTACTTTGTTAGAAGTTCAAACAATAGTCTTGCAACAAAAAAAAAAAAAAAAAATTGCCATATCATTCAACATTCATTCTCATTCCCATTTAGACCACCGAAACACTCTGACATAGACAGTTCCGATCAAGCATCAATTACACTCCATGAACGGCCATCATTGGCCTTATCGAATCGCAAGACAAGCAGGTTAATACTCATGAAATAATATCTATCTCGGTCCAGTAAACCCGAGGCAAGAAAAATATATCTGCTTCTCTTCAATTCAATCCAAAAAAAAAAAAAAAAACATTTTTGTTTGAACAAATCCAAAGAATTATGTTCGATGCTGGAGATGCAATGCGATAATATAACAAAAGGCCACCACACAACAGTAATTAATCTTAACTCATTCAATGGCTCTTTGATACCCTCTTAATAAGTTGCGCGATACCCCATAGGCAATGATTCGAGACACCAATGGCACAGACACGACAGGCGACAACGTCGTCGCATTTGGCTGAAATCAGGAATCTTAAGTGATTCTATTTTTGGTGTGACCGATAAAAACTTTGGGATACCGCACCAGCATTTATTCATTTATCTTTTTTTTTTTGTATCTTTCGGATGTCAAATAAACGTACGTGCTTTTATGTTTATATCAATCTTTGCCTAACGTCACATACTTTCGTTCTCCACTGTACTTACACGGCATTGGGTATATCGTTCATCTTATAATTAGACGCCTGTCTGTCCAGGTTTCGGGAGATACTTCGTGCGTAACGCACTTCTTATGGTTAAGGAAGGTAACAAGGTACCAATATCCAATCTCCAGCCCAACAATGGTTTGGAATGCGATGTGACCCTCAGCCATTAGTTCTTTAAATGGACCACTTTAGTTGAGTGTAGGGGAAGATGAGGTATGATTTCTTGGGGCAATGGGTTAATAGTTTTGTCCACAAGCAAAACTATTTGAGATATGTCTGGAAAAACAGGAACTTTTGGCTAAACAAATTGTAGGTTTTGTTATTAAAAAAAAATTTATTTATTAAAATTCTTAATTTTTGGGAAAACAAATGACAACAATATTATTATAACCTAAATCGGCTGCTAATTACAGACATCCATTCTCTTTGATAAAGTAAGATAAGTGGTAGCTAGGAAAAAAATTATTGAAAGCCTTGAAAGTATATAATTTTCAAAGATGAAAAACTTGGAGACAGATGTAAAAGAGAGGAGCGAAGAAAGCTAAAAAATAAATAAATTTACTGGCGCAACAGCTCCTTAACAACTTGACTTTCAACCATTTCTGTGTGTATGTCTTGTGAATCCGTAGAAGCGAAATGGACCTTCCCCATTGATGCGGAAAGGCTACATGAGCTGCATTGTTTGTGGCAAAGCTTTCTTCTGATGAACTTGTCATTTCCTCTTAGAGTTGGTATTCAGCGGGAAGACTCTTGCATTTGTTGCTCTTTATCACTCTCCTTCATTTTCTTCTAGTGGGTGATGGACTCTAACGTTAATTAATTAACAATTAATTATATTAATATATATATTATTATTAATATATTAATAATTCATGCTTATTGCAATTATTTTAAATGCTCTTGACAAAAAAAGTCCCGGTTGAGTTGAAGAAGCAAGCAGAACCACCATCCATATATTTGCCTTTTGCGTTTAGATTTAAAAGATAGTAGTCAGATTCGATAATGCATATATATACTGAGAATACCAAGCAAGGATAGTGGATAGTATATGCGACTTTAGTGTCATTAAATTCCACATGATTTCTTATTCTCTATTAGATAGTTCTTTGAATGTCAGAATTAAATGAGCTTAATAACGTTGCCGTTGAAGTTCCACATCCAAAGAACAGAGATACTAGTCCAAAAACGAACCTGAAAAGCTAAGTGTAGTGTCATCACCGAAATAGTTCAGACTATTCGAAGATACTGAAAAAAGTTTCTTGGTTAAAATAAGAAAAAGAGTTGGAGAAATAACGGAGCCCTGGGGCACACCAGAAATTATTTTGAGGGTATCGAACTTGAAGTAGTGCACCGTGGCTTAGTGGTTAGTGTGTCGGACTGCTAAGCGAATGAGCCTGGGTTCGAATGCAGCTCATAGCCATCTTTTTTTTCCGGAGTACTGCCTCTTGCGAGGAGCTTAAAAAACCGAATCGAAAAAGTGCATCACATGTAGCCGTTCAGACTCGGCGGTAAACTGTGGGTCCCTTCCATTTTTGCAAATTAACAACACACACACAGTAATGGTTGAGAGTATAAGTCAATAGGCCTTGGCTCCTTAAGGAGCTGTCGCGCCAATAAATGTATAAGTGAAACTTGAACCCATCCAAAACAAGCAGTACTGCTGAAGATAATTTCTAATCCAGTGAAAAAGGAAAACATCGATTCTGAAAGCCCGAGTTTTCCATAGCATAGACTCTTCTAATGCTATAAAAGTACCAAGTGTAATAAAAAAAAACCTTACTTTCTCCGAAATGATGAATGCAGGTAAGGATTTGTTCTACAGTTTAATAACGAGTGGACCTATTGCTTCGACAGCCGTATTGCCGTTCATTAAGAAGAATTAGTTCCTCGAGATATTTCTTGAACTGGTAAATAATAATTATCATTTCCATCACCTTGAATAAAACGTATTTTCCAAGTGCGAAAAAAAAAATTAAACATCTTTAGCGTGATCAAGAACCAGGTGTGTTCGGTGGATGGATTTTTTGGAAAATTCTAGCAGTTTCTGTGAAAGAAAAATTTTCCCTATACTGAATTGAAAGCTTTTAGTTCCAAGTAAAACAATTACATATTGTTAACAATGTTGGAAAATATACAAAGCATATTAGAGTTACGTAACTGACGGCAATAAATATGAAGATCCTATTTGCATTACAACAGGAGTCCCAAGGCATGACTAAATAAGGAGCAAGAAAAATGCAAAGAAATATCAGCATGACCAACTAAGCTGGTAGTGAAGTACAAGAGAGGAGCCGTTAGGGTGGGGTAACGGGCAACTTTGTTCCAATACTATCCCGGAAATGAGGTAGTCACAAAAACTCCCGAGTCAAACAAATACAATGACACCTGCATTGAATTGACCAAATACGCAAGATTTCAACTCCCGGTGTTAAAGATTTTCTTCTTAAGACAAAGTATGAAAAACTGTGGATGATTAGGGAGCATTTAAAAAAGGTACAAAATGTTCAATTCAATTTAAACCTCAAATCGATGGAATAAACCTGGATTTTTAAAGTTTATTGGAGCTTAGTTCAATCCATTTTTTTTTTTATTTAAAGATTCCTAATCATTATATTTAACGAATAAAGCTTATACTTTGTTGGTTACCGCCCAGCAGAGTGTTTTTGTGGGCATCTCAAACAAACAGTCTAGTGAAGTTGTGGAGTTTCTCATTAAATCGTAAAATTCCATCGGTATCAAAAAATTCGCTTACCTCATTTAAATGTCACGTTTTGCACGAAGTAAGTTTGTCGGATGAGTTTAACGTCTAAATTGGAGTTAGACAAAGCTGCATATTGTCACCAATACTGTTTTTTTGTTGGTGACAAGCAAGAGAGGATGGAATAATTCGATGGACATTGCTATCCTACCTGAAAAATCTTGATTATGAGAACAATGTATGGTTACTTAGTCATAGGATTATCGATCTCTATCAAATGACAAGAATGGTGCAGAGAGAAGCTGAAGTCATGGAGTTGAAAATCAATAACGGCCTCGGGACCCACTCATCCTGTCTAATATATATGTTTCAATAGTCGGTACAGAAAGTTCAGAGCTTCCAATTCTTTGGGCGGATCATCTCTACAGAAGCCAGAATGCTTTATGAATACAACACTTGGAAAGTTTAATTGGCTGTCACGGGGAAGCAGAAAACGTTCGTTATATCTACAAAACTTCTGGCACAATCTGGATATTCGGCAGAACCCCTTAGAAAAAAGTTTAGGAACTTGTTGACTTTTTTCATAATAAAGGGATTATTTGACTCCCCTTAAAATTTTAAAACACAGCTCGAGCATTAGGGAAATAGGAAAGGAATCCAGCCAGGCAAGGCGTTCCACATTCGTGTGGTGTGAAGAAAGAATCTTTGTACCTAACAGTACGCCCGAAGTTGGGCTCAAGGGTAAAGTGATGGCATTCCCAGCAGTGCGAGTATTACGGTTGAATTTATTTAGGGGAGGAATGCAGATGACTATTGCGCTAGAGCATTGCTTATAGAAAAAAGTGAGAGCAAGAAACGTTACGACGGTGCTCGAGAGATGTAAATGTTTCTGTTATTGTCCGGTCGCCTATCACTTTTAAAGCTCTTTTTTTGAATTCTATCCAAGAAACTCAAGTAGGTTATGGGGGCATCTGCCCAAATAAGGCAATTATAATCAAGTTTTGGTCGAATATAATGTTTATATACTTAAGCCAGATCAGACGGGGTGAAAAATTTCATGCATATTCGGAGGAAACCTAGACACCTTGTAGGCAACTAATGTGTTGCAACTGAAGCAATGCTGTGGAATTTGCTCCACCCATCCTATATATCAGGGATAGCAGGAACCACAGATATTATATACAAATATATATTTTATTTACTTGAACTCATTCGGTAGCAGCTTCCTGTTAAATTGCAGTTTGCACCCTTGCAGGAGTTTTGTGGTGGCTGTTAGTGCTACTAACTAGTATTTTTTTAGTACTAAATTACTTGAGTTGTATTAAGGTTTTCTACTAGCAACTCAAGTGGAAAGCAGAGTTTTAACAAACTTGAAAATAGTGAAACTAAGTGAAGAATTCATACCATATGTGAATTTAATCGTATGCCATAAGGACATACATAAGTGGTTAATATTCTTGACCTTTCTATGAAAGCAGATGCGAGTAGGTTCACCTTAAGATTAGGACTTAGCTGGTCAGGTGTTTCAGTGGAACTGCATGTATATGGAGGTGAACGAAAATCGCTCCGAACAAAACGGTGTTACGTGCCACAGTGTCGAGGAGTGTCGATCCTAAGCTCGTTGAAGACGGATGTCGAGGTGCGCGCACAATTAGTTAAACGAAGTCCAAACAAATAATTGTTGCGCGTTGTTATCGCGAGTGCTTTAAGGAAAAAAAAATAATACACGCTCGTTGAGAAATTAGAAAAAAACCCCTCGCGTGTGCTGTAAAAAAAAATAATAGTGTTCACTCGCGTCGTAGGATGAATGAAAAAGATGCGCTGAAGAAGAAAAAAAAAATAAATAAAACGCATTCGCATAACAAATTATCCTCTATTCTGTCCCAAGACCTTTGTGCTTAACTGCCTCTTTCTTATCTACTGTAGGCATCGTATGACCATACAATGCTTGCGGTAAATTGATAAGGGCATCTGAATTTGTCTTATTGTGCTGAATGTTTGGATTGATTTTTTGTAAACAGGCTGTCTTATGGGCATAACACCTAAGACAGTTTGATTATTACAGAAGTTAATTTTGATTTTCACTGCGCAGTTCGACTTAATCAGAGTTGTGTTTTGTATGTAAGTATTTTTAAATGGTAAGTGATTTTTGTGTCGTGTATTCAAATGTTCGTGGTTTAAGAAAGAATTTCTTTCACGTGTACGTCTACACTGTTCAACACAGGCCAGCTGTTTTGGCATTAAATGAAACTCAGGTTGGAGCAAATACTGATTTATCAGAATTTGCTCTACATGGGTATAGCTTGGTGTCATTACTCTTTTCTCATCATGGTCTCGTGGTCTATGTTAGGAATGATATTGCTTGCCAGAGCCTTCCCCAATATGGGCAATGTTCCAACACGGACTTTAACTTCTTATGGCTCAAATTCACTGTCCGCAAGCATGTCATTCATTATTGTTTTATTTACAGGAGTCCAAATCTTGACAGTAATTCGACTTGTAACGAGTTTGATGCACTGTCTGATTCCATCTCGAAAATTGTTTCCCTTTGTCCTCGCACTGAAATCGTTATTGCGGGCGATTTCAATGTACACAATTCCAACTGGCTCCGCTTTTTTGGTCAGACAACACCCGAAGGAAGGTATGTCGAGCTCTTTGCCGGGTTACATCACCTTACCCAACTGATCGATGTGCCAACGCGTATACCGGATGTTGCTGCGCAAGCCGCCCATACTCTTGACTTCTTTCTTACTTCTCACCCTGATAAATATACCATTAGTGTAACTTCTCCACTTGGCACTTCAGACCATTGTATCATTTCAGCTAATTTCTCATCCCCCACCCATCCAGTTAAAGAAAAACTTCCCACCAGGACCGTTTGGCAATACGAGAAAGCCAACTGGGACGGCCTGAATTTCTTTTTCCGAAACTTTAACTGGTCACTATGCTTCCTCGATAGTGACATTGATGCCAGTGCTGAAATGATCACAAATGTGATTCTTCTAGGGATGCGTGCTTTTATTCCTAACAGAGTAAAAAGCATCAAACCTAAAGAAAAGTCTTGGTTTAATTCTGAGTGTAAAGAAGCTATCAGGCTCAAAGAAGTAAGTTTCCGATCTTACAAAGCCAACCCTACAGAGGAAAATCGGAAAAAGCACAAACAAGCAAGGAACTCATGCAACTCCGTTATAGAAAGAACCAAATTTTTGCATGACCAAAAATTACGGCAAAAAATTCTGCAGTGTCCCAAAGGCAGTAAAAATTTTTGGTCATTTGTAAAAAATATAAAAAACTCCTCGACATCTTCGGTTCCAACGCTCATCGACAATAACAAACCAATTGTTTACTCTTCAGAGAAGGCAAACTTGCTCGCCGCCCATTTTGCTGCCAGCTCCACGCTGCCTCAAAGCAACGTTGCCCCTCCTGTACTTGAGAATGTAAATTTTTCCATGGGACACATTTTTTTCCGTACTCGTACAGTAGCAAGAGTTCTCAAAGATCTCGATATACACAAATCCGCTGGCCCGGATGGTATACCCCCGATTCTTCTGAAGAGGTGTTCTTCCACACTGGCAAAGCCACTGCGTAAGCTTTTCCATCGCTCCTACTCTTCTGGAATCTTTCCTAGAAGATGGAAAACAGCATTTGTCCAGCCTGTCCCTAAGAAAGGTGACCCATCCTCCCCCTCCTCCTACCGACCCATAGCACTGACATCCCTTCTTTCTAAGGTCATGGAAATACTGATTAACCGTCAGCTTAAGGAATATCCCGAAGATCGTAAGCTTCTCCATGACCGTCAGTATGGCTTCCGCAGCAACCGTTCCACTGGTGATCTGATGGCATATCTCACCGAACAGTGGAACAAATCTTTACATCGCTTTGGTGAAAGTAAGATTATTGCTCTTGATATCTCCAAGGCATTTGATAGAGTTTGGCATGAAGCTCTCTTATCGAAAATGCGTGCTTTTGGGATCGATAATACTCTTGTTTGTTGGATTAGAAGCTATCTTCTGGACCGTTCAATACAAGTTGTATTGGACGGATTCAAGTCTGATTCCCATAAAATAAATGCTGGTGTGCCCCAGGGCTCTGTTCTGTCTCCGACTCTTTTCCTCATTTTTATAAATGATCTTCTGTCTGTTACTTCTAATCCACTTAACTGTTTTGCTGACGACTCTACCCTCAGCTTTTCATATTCGTTCGATAATTCACGTCCTTCGCCTTCGGACGTACAATTGCAACGGTGCCGTATGTCAAGCTCATTAAACTCCGATTTATACAGCATTGTCAAATGGGGTAATAGAAATCGTGTGGAGTTTCTTCGAAAACTCAATGCTGTCTTCTGTCGTTAAAGCTAAACATTCCCCCAATGCCATTGTCCATGAATGGCACTTACATCGAAGAAACCGAAAAGCTCTCAGTACTCGGTATGTGTGTCAACGACGACCTCCGTTGGAATGACCATATATTTGAGATCGCTAAGAATGCTGCAAAGTGCTTAGGTTTTCTGTATCGGTGTAGGAAGTATTTTTCCCCATCTGATCTGGCTACAATTTATAAAGCGTTTATACGCCCTAAACTCGAGTATAACTCCCACCTCTGGGCAGGTGCTTCGCAAACATCGCTTCACCTGCTTGATAGAATACAAAATCGAGCGTTAAGATTGATAGGTAATAGAACTGCCGCTGAAACAATTGCCCCACTCGAACACCGACGCAATGTTTCATGTCTTTCCTTATTTTATCGTTTCTTTTACAAAAAATGTTCACTCGAAGTAGCCAGTTGCATTCCTCCCCTTAAAAGTTTCTCCCGTAATACTCGTCTCGCAAGGAATGCTCATCAGTTCACCCTTGAGCCTAATTTCGGACGTACCGTGAAATATAGGGATTCTTTTTTTAGCCGAACGACACGAATCTGGAATAGTTTACCCGGCGGGATTTTCCCTTGCCATTTTGATCTGCAAACATTCAAAACCAATGTTAATCGGCACCTCCTATCTCTCCCCTCCCTATCTTCGTAATGCCCGCGCAGTGTGTTCTACATTAAAAGGGAAACACATAATCCCTTGTGCGCGCGTTAATTATAAAAAAAAAAAAAAAACATAGCAAACGCCCCTATGGGCATGTGGAATGTTGCCATTTTTTAAAGTTTTAAGATTTTGTATGCCTTAGGCTCACTAAGTGCTGAATTTTCTGATTTATTTCATTTTGGACTACCTCTGCTTTTTAGTAATTAATACAAAAATTTAATTAAACCAAAAATGCTAATATTTCCTTAAAAAAATCATATATGAAAAAACGTTATGCCCAATCAAATGATGTGCTCCACAATCCCTTACCCTTAGCAGCAATCTCTTCGCCCGGAACATGGCATTGTTCGGTTCGTGCATTTGCCGCGATATATGCACAGCAGACCGGAGGTGCGGCGACGCGGTTGTATATAGTATAATGAACTGCGCAAACATCCTCCTCTTAAGCCCCGCGCGCTGCATTTTATTGACTCCTACCTCACACAGAGCGCACAGAGGGTGTGTAGATTCTTCAGGATTGGAAATGAGCAAAGGTATACCAGAGCATCGCAGAGGAATGTTTCTGTTTGTCAAGTCGCCTTACTTCTTTTCCACAAAGGACCGCTCATTCTGCCAGAAATGCGTCTATAAAGTCGTCGACCAATTTTCAGCTTCAAAGGTACACTTTGACAATAGAATGCATATTCGAGAGGCTTTCCTTCGATAGAAATTCTATCTGAACACTAACTCACCCTAAAGTGCTGCCCCTAAGTGCCTCCAATAGGCACGAACATGATTTCCAATTCTTTTAACTTTGACACAACAATATCGTTATGTTGACTGAGTCATTAAACTCGGCTCTTAATTAGTGTTGCAGCATTTCAGAAGACCATTTCATTTGGGTAAGAAGGCGGAGCAGATTTCGGCAGGAGGAAGCGCATTCATTAAAGCTTCACTAAGATGGGGATTCTTTTTTTTTTGGGCGACACATTATGTGTCAAGTGGTTTGGAATTTAAAGACACCATTAGTTTTTTTTTCAATTTTTTTTTCGATCTGTGTAAACGACTTGTTTTTATATTTTAGAATTTTTTTTATGGCAAAGAGGAGCAGAGTTCACGCATCTGAAATTAAGTGGAGATAAATATTTCGCAATTGGATTCCGAATCGGATGAAGTTGGTCGCTGGGTTTGTGAGTTTGGTTGGTCCACTCAACGCTCTTAAGTCTAAATACTCAAGAAGCGCTGCGGAGATTTATGGACTTTTTTTGCTTTTAACATATTTGTTGGCATGATGATGTCTTTTCGAGAACATAAGGGAAAAAATCCACTTAAAAGATTTCAAGATTTACGAGCTGTTTCTATATTGTTCGTGATACAGCTTCCTTGCGTCTTCTGAGTTTTTGTTTTTTTTTTCGGGTGGAAGTATTAAATTATTGGCGGACCATATGTTAATTTTTTGATTTGGAGACAAGAAACAAAGTCATTTAGAAAGAAATGGGTGTGCAAACAGGAGCGGCAGCGGCGGCTTTTGAAATGCTTCTAAAGTTCCTCATAAGTTATCGGGGCTGTGATTGGATTAAGCAAATGAGATACTTTAACAACCCAAATTGAATGTAGAAACTAGTTGTTACTAAGATAATGCATTCATTAATTGAGGTTATAAATTTGATTATTTTGTGACAAATTTTAAATTCGTTTGGTCTTTGTTTATGGTTAAAGCGGAGTGATAAAAAGCAAAGGCCAGAATCATCAGGTTTAGGTGGCGTTAAGTGGTGTAAGCTTAATGAGTCACGTTTGAGATGAGATTTATAGAGACAATGTCGAGATAAAATTTAATTTTAAGTGTTCCAATTAGAAGTTTTACCAGTTTTCATTTACAAACGTAAGAAACTGCATTTACATATGTCTTTCAAATTTATGTTCAACATAGAGTTAGCGAAAAAATTTCATATTATATTTGGTCAGCTTTGTGTATTCTCATGTGATACAAGCTTTGAAAACTTTAGAAGAATTTCGTCAGCTTGGTTTGCAAAATCTTTCCCCATAAAAATTCAATCGTCTTGACATCTTCAAAGACACATCACATATTCGAACTTAAAATCATATCGCGAACAATCCAAAGAGCAATTATCGACTCGGATCACTATAGTTGGAGCTAAGCTTCGTGTTCTGCTATCCATGGAAGCTATAAGACTAGACAAATAACAACTATGTAGAAGGTATTTTAAATAATAATATTTAAGAAGAGATCTATAACATCGTATAATCTCTACGTTGAGCGAAGGAAGGATGAGAAACGTTTGCTTAGGTAAAAGATAAAACATCACCATCACCAGTCGAAGCCGATGAGATGGGGTGCTTTAACAGGAAAGAAGGTGCGAAATTTCAACAGAAGAGTGAAACAGTCAACGTCAGTGCAGGGGCCTTGCTCGAGAAAATGAGTTCAAAATAGCCATCGGCAGACTTAAATTGAAAAAAAAACTGCTGTTGCCAATGGGTTACAAATGAAACTTTTTATTCACACTAGAGATGGCCTGGTCAGGTGCATACATCATTTCATATATGCCCGATTATTGGAATCTTAGTACCATCTGCCCTGCTAAACTGACACGTCTTATGTAGATGAAGTTGGAGAATGCTCCCTGTTACGTTAAAATTGCACCGAGATTTTCGACTACCAAAGGGTTAAAACGAGGTGACGTAATCTCATACAACTGTTTTAACAGGCAAGCACCAATAAGTTTATTTTTAAAATCAACCTCTGTCTATCAATTCTTAGTATCACAGACGTCAGCGGAAGAACTTAACGGCCATTTAAAGATCAATGAGTTACGAAGCAATCACAAACATCGTATGCGTACATATTCACTGATAACAAACTCTGCAAAAGAATGAAGGACATAGAATATCGGATCTTTTAATATTGTAATAGCTTTTACGCAGTTCCCACATCCCACACCTAAACAAAAGAACATGGAGATCTCCTGATCAATTAAAGTTGAAGAATTTTTTATTATTTTATTATTTCATCAAAATATAATGCACGTCCACAATAGTACACTGATTTTTTTCATTAAAATTCTTGGAGCCGTTTCCGAGAAAAATAGGCTTTTACTTAACGGTTATATGGCAGGCCTAACCGGTTAGGCTGCAGTATAAAATACATCCGTACAGACAGACAGACAGACAGAATTTTGCCAGTAACTCAAATATGTTTGCCTTTCATCGTAATAACATGTTTGATTGTTATCTAAATTTTTTCTGCATGATTGTATAATTTGCATTATAGCAGAAAAGGGTCACACTATCTGAGCTTGAAATAAATTGCACGTAGTTGCTCATATGTGCGGTCACATTGTACCTATAAAATAAAATTAAAGAAAATTAAATTTAACATCAAAGCATATATACAATAAATTATATTTTTTAGGAAAAAGTGAGTTTTTTTTCAAAATCGTATTAGCCGTTTTTTAACAACTTTTTTTTAAAAAATAAAAAAAAAAAAATTCAAGAATACAAACTTAAGCACAAAAATAACGTACATTTAAAAACAAAATTTAAAAAAAAATTCACTTACCCGTTTTTAAAATATTATTAAAAAAAAAACTTTAAAAAAATTATTAAAAATACAAAAAAAAAAGTTTCCGAAAAAAAATGAATGCAAAATTACTAAGGCTATCTACATCTTCTTGAATATCAAGTTTTCGAAAAAAATAAGCTTTTACATAACGAATGCATAACTTGCATTATAGTACCTATAATCGCAAGTAAAAATGGACACGACTGGGTCGCACGTATTTCCTCTTATGTGCCCAACTACATTTTTTTATAGAAACAATGAACATTTACGTTGAAAATAACACAGTTTGAACTTATAAAAAGTATCAAAACCACAATACTTAACGGTTTTTAGTAAAAATGAAGTATGCCATCACACGTCTTTTTATATTTTTAGTTTTTTGAAAAATAATTTTTGTTTGTAATTTTATTTTACAGTTTCTTAGAATTTAAGATTTTAAATATTTCTTTTTATAAGTTTTAAAAATATTGAAATTTCAAAAAAAAAAAATCAAAAATTAATTAAAAATAAAAAAAAAATAATTATTCAAAATTTAAGTATGTAGAATTAATTTGGATACTTACACATCTTTTTAAATATAAAATTTTATTTAAATCCATTTTGACGTAACCGAGAAAGTCGAAAATTAAGAAAACCGATATAAAAAAGGTACCGTTAATAGACTATTCCGGTAAATTTGGTTCTAATTAGCTGATAGCTACTACCAACAAAAAAAATCTCAAAAATGTTCATCAAAATCGTTGGAGCCGTTTTCGAGAAAATAAGCTTTTCCTTAATCGTTATATGGCAGGTACCGTTAATAAAATTAATTAATTAATAAGGTACCGTTAAAAAAATATAATGTCGATTTCCCCTTTGAGGAATACCAAGAGATATACACAGCAAATTTGAACGCAATTGCTTAACCCGTTTAGGCTGCAGATCGATATACACCTGGACAGACAGACGGACAGACACACAAACATGCAGACGGACATTTTTTGTCAATGACTTTTTTAGGCTTCTTTGTGATCGTAATGTCATGTCTGATTGTTATCTCAATATATATTATATTAACGAATCCTAAACTTGCCATATAAAAAAGACCTGCAAAAACTGAAATCTTATTTTGTGTATGTGTGAGATACGTGTGATAAGCAGCCAATAGCCATACCTTTCCTAATCTCCAAAACTGCAGACGTGTTATGGCTAAAACACAATCACGCTTTAGCTTCGGTTTCGCTTGACGTTTACAAGTTTAACCATAGGAAATCAATACATCTTATCACAATGTCGCTTTGGCTTTGACGTAACGCTTGGTTCGTGTACAAGATAAGGTAACGTGACTCAAACTCAAAGTGAAGTAGAAACTGGTTGAACTTTTGCTCGCTTTGACAGAAAAAAGCAAAATCAACAACCGAAATTTTGAAAATTTCACATAAACCGAACACAAAGCGTGTGAAATGTAACGTGACAAAATCAAAACAAAACTGAAGCGTGATTGTGTTTTAGCCACTACTAGTCCCTTAAGAAATATACAGGCACCAGTACACATACATATGTCGTTGACGTGGCATTTTCAGTCTGTAGGCGAAGAGAGAATTATCTTCTCAGTTGTCGTTCTTGTTTCTTTTTTATGATCTGGGCGAGGTAGAAAAACAATTCTGCCCACCCGATCTGGATAAAGTAAAGCTAGGTATATCTAAACTTAAGAGCTTAAGTATCAGTCTCCTCAACATTACTGTAGTGTGTGAACGCCTAAGGGTATTAGTCAACAACCCGAAAGGTTCATATCAGTCGGGTCGTAGAAGCCATGAAAGTCCACATGGACCAAGTATTCACTACGTCAGATCTTGGAAAAAGCCCAGGAACTTCACGTTTCACTTTTTCATCTATTTGAAAGCCTACTCGCTTATGACGACAATATTGACATTATCGGAAGAACACAACGTGATGTCTGCAGCGCTTTTGTTAATATTGAGACGGAAGCATTGAAGATGGGCTTAGCAGTTCATGAGCCCAAAATGAGATATATGCTTTCATCTAGAATTTGATGTTAGGATATTGTCTACCTACGCTCCGCCTAGCCCTGTTGGGCCATCCTGTAAGCTTCCCTAATGCAATGAACGTGGAAGATACAGAAGTCTGTCGGACCATCCTTTGTTTTATTTGGAAATATTCTTCAAAACTTATACACAACATTTAAAAAAAAAATCATTCTCGTGTTTTTATCATTCAGGACACTGAATACACTAACACCAAAATAGACTCTGGAACACTATTATTCTTCTTGCTTATGAATTCAAGGAATCTTCACTCCAGATCATGGGAGCTATTTGTTCATCTGTAGCTTCTAACATGGCGCTGCTGTGGCAGTGGGTTTTAAAAAATCCAAAGAAATGGAACTAACAAACTGTATCCAACACACTATCTCTTGTTGTGTGGAACTGATGCGACCTGTCGCTAGAGACTTCCAACTCATTAAGAAGAAAGATAGATAACTCTGTGACAACAGCCGAAAAGCTGGAAATTTATTACCACTATATGGGTTCTTATCGCCGACGCCTTTCCAAAAGGATACCTCGTTTATTATTTTACTTTTTTTTTTGTAAAAGGCCATCACCCGATAAACTCATCTTTTAATTCTTTTTAGTAGCGATTTCTTCATTCATGACGTAGGACGGGACAGACCCGTCCAGTCAACCCCGACGAATTGTCGCACAAAAGGTTTCCAAGATAATATATGGGACTGTTCCAAATTTTTCTTCTTTTTTTGTCTGGGTGCCTCTCCTCACAAATCGAAGGAATGAATAATGACATTTTTGTGTTCCCTCCACCTTCTCCGTCCAAACACCAGAAGTGTCTCCTGATATCAAAGGTTATTCCTTTTTTCTCATTTAACTTCTTTGTCACATCAGATTTGTTGAGATTTCATTGCCCAAATCCGAGAATAAGGAGGTGGATTGATTCACTCTGGTGACAATAGAAAAAGAGTGTCAAACAAAAATTCAAAAGGACTCCCTCAGGTAGGCTCAGATCAGAAATCAGGGATCAATAAGTTATCAATAGGAGGTTATGGTTCAATGCAAATCGCATAGAACCAGCAGGATGTTGGCTTATGAATGTGTATTTATATCATAAAATACATGAGATGGCAATTGAAAAGAATCAGGATCCTTAAGGACCCTTAAGTGAAAAACTAGGTACTCTTCATTTCGGTTCGGATGAGAACGATTAAATTATCCTAGAATTGTTATGTCAGAGGATGGGTTTGGTTTTCTTTGTGAAAGTAAAAACTCTTGTGCAACGATTTTTGAAGGAAGGTACTTAAGGAGCTATTAAAGTGATTATAAGCGTTTCTTATTGTGGCATTGGTGGAGCTTGTATATCTGTCTCCATATTAGTATGAGTAAAATACTTTTCAGTGTTCACAGGAGCGAGTCTTTTAAGAGGCAAACTTACATAAAATAGGAAATCTTGTAAGTTATGACGTCAATAATGGGAATTTGTAATGCGAAATACTTCCTAGCGTTCTTTAATGTACGGTGGAGTGCTTACTAATGCCACCAAAAATGGAAGTATTTATGCGGTATTCAATTCAATTGCACTTGCATGTGCTGCGAAATGATGATGCTAAATGGACAGTGGGGCCGATAAGTGGTATAATAAGAAGAAGGTGGAAAATAAGTTTTATCTATACATATATAAAGAACAATCCAAATTATGTTTGGCCGCGAACTCCTTTTTTTCGGCTCTATCGATTTGCATGAATTTTTTTGTAGATCTTAGGACATGTTTGAAAAATGCATATAAGAAATCTGTTTGCTGTCCCATGCCTTGAACCGGAGTTATAAAAAAAATGTCACTCACATGGTCGTCAATGCTTTAGTAGTATAAATAATGTGTTTTGTATACACACACTTCATTTTGGTTTCTCTTTGTTTGCGCGTCAACTATAGCATTGACAATTATATAAAAAAATATGTGGCGGTTTGATTGGTATTCAGAAAATCTTTGGTAAGCACGAGCAACGCCGGGTGGGTCAGCTATGATCTTAAAAATTCAGACGAATTGAATTAAAATTGGTACACAAATTATTCTCTTAATTTATTGAGAATTTCGTTGATCAAAGATTTTTAACTTTTTACTAACATCGACGACAATACAGTTCCTAAGTAAAGGGTATTCTTTTCGACGTGCGGTTTTCAAGAAGAAATAAAACGCAAGTAATTTAATGTTATGGCCAGGAATTAAGCTTTGTTTTAAAGATAAGGGTTTGTAATTATGTTTTAAAAATGATTTCGGGTAAGTGGCCGCCGCAGCTGGCTCGAATAAATTCCAGCCGAGAGGCCCAATTTTCGACCACTTTTTGCAGCAAATTATGTCAGCAATAACGCACCAAGGCGTCAATCGTCTCGGACTTATCTGCCTAGACAAGCGACTTCACATAACCCCTCAAAAAATAGTCCAAAAATAGTTAAATCGCACGATCTTGAAGGCCCACGACGCGAGATAATGCGCTCACCAAAAGTTTCCTTCAATAAATTGATTGTTTTTTTGGATGTATAGCATGTAGTGCCGTCTTGTTGAAACCAAAGGTCATCCACAAGAACATCTTGCAATTCAGGCACAAAAAAGTCATGAAACATGGCTCTATAGCGTTCCCCATTGACTGTAAGATTATGGCCGGCTTCATATTTGAAGAAATATGGACCAATGATTCCCTCTGCCCATAGAGCACACCAAACAGTGACTTTTTGAGGATGTAACGGCGTCTCAACAATAGCTTTTGAATAATGATCACTCCAAATACGACAGTTTTGCTTATTAACATACCCATTCAACGAAAAGTGAGCTCATCGCTGAACAAAATTTTCTTGTGAAAATCAGGATCGGTGGCCATCTCGTTTTGGGCCCATTCACCGAACGTGCGACGCGCTTGATGGTCGTTCGGCTTCAATTCTTGCACGAGTTGGATTTTATAAACCCGCGAAACAAGACCCTTCAGCACAATCTTCCATACAATGGATGGGCACAGCTCCAATCGTGGCGCGCGATGGCGGATGGACTCATTCGGGTCTTCTTCGATAATCTGCTCCACAGCAGCAATAGCGTGTTCGGTGCGGACTGTACGTCGTCTCTGTGGATGCGCATTATCCAACATAGACCCATGGTTGCTCGAATTACCGACTCTGCTGGGCGATTATGTCGACCGAATATTGGATGCAGCGTGTGATGCATCACGCGAACCGAACCATAATTTTGGTAATTGCACGATTTGCAATAATCGTTGTTCAGGAGTCTATTCATTATGAAATTGCAAACCAAACTGTTCATAAATCAAGTGACAGCTGTCAACAAAAAGACCAACTCCAAAAAAAGTATTGCCAGATTGAAAACCACACGTCTAAAAAAAACACCCTTTACGTGCGACCCAGTGGTGCCTTTTATTTTGGGATGTTACCTCAGTAGGTTATCAATCATTCCCAACATTTGCTAAGCTCATATTGATATCGATTATCTCTGAACTAATCATAAGTAACAATTCTTAGTTTGCTCTGTTTTGTGGCTAATGATTCTTCAAACCAATTTCTCAACATCTACAACTCAACATACTGAACTGGAGAGATGTCAATTTAGTGTGAAAGAAGATATTGCTGGATTCCCATATTGGCCATCAAGTACCAAGGGCTCTGCGAACTTTAATAAATCTCCATTTAACTCTTACTTTTCAGGTGATGCATTGCTTCTGAGCTCATTAAACTGTTCTTCTTTCTTTTCCTCATTCTTCGACTGAAATTTCCTGCGAAATTCCGCTATAATGTGTGAATCAGTCCGTCTGCAATACTCCGAAATCCCAAAACGTGATCTGGCTAAATCTCTACTCTTTTGGATCTGTTCTGTTAAATCCTTGAAATACGCTGCCACTGAGTTTGATGGAGTAGGTTTTAAAAAAATTGGCAACTTCACTGCTCCCTGTTGCAGATTTGTTTTGATATTAAATATAATAATAACAAATTTTCTACCATGAAGCATGGCGTTAAGCATAACAAATCAATTTTATTTGATTTCTAATAAGATAAAGACCTTCTTCCCACTTTGTCCATTTCGAAATCAACTAGACAGACACCAGTATATGGCTTTTAAAGATTCCATTTTACATCAGAATTGTACTTTGATGCGGCAGGAATAGTTTCACACCCCACCTTAAAGCCGAATTGTTTGTCTTCCATCCGCTTACACAATCACAGAGCTCTATTGAGAACGTCCTCCAATACATTGCTGATACTCGGAAGAAGATTTATCGACTCATAAAGATTATACACTCCTTGAAAGGCAGGTAACCTTCTCCAAAAATCTCAAAAATCGTTGCCCAAGACAGCATTCCCAGTTCTATTCTTGTGGACATGGTCAGGAGTATGTTTTCGTTTTGATTGGTTTTTCTTAAGATTTTAATTATATGAGGAAACATGACCGGATCGCTAGAATTGACGGCTCAAATTCTATTATACCAGTATTAGTTAATAGGTAATAAATGGTTTTGTTTAAGTCTATATCCACAGTGCTCACTGTCGACTTCAAACGACAGTTTGTCGTCGAGTCAGTTTCTATCAGTAAAAGATCTAGATCATATCATAGATGACCAAAGCTTTGAAAACAGTCTTGATCTATACATTTTTATGCAGACAGTTAGTAGAAAATTTTGACAAAAAAAAGAGTTGGTTGTCTGTAATGTCGGTTTACGGACAATAATTTTCCGTGATAACGTCATAAGAAAACATTGATGGCAGCAACACGCACATACAGCCCGTTAACTCACACTCACAAACCCTCTCGTTAAATCCACGCGCACACACACCTCCCAATATCCACATCTACTTTTTACTTTAACAAAACTCCGCCTATTTTATATTTCTTTTTCTCTTCTTGTTCTTTTTGAATTTGATAGGAATTATTTTGGGAATCTTCGCCTGTTCTTTTTCATGTTCGCTTGGTGATTATGATCGATTTTGGTTGAAAGAACCACAGTATAGCGGTTAACATGAGTCATGAGTCTTATCAGCATGAGTCATGTTATTTCGTACGTGTAGTCTGTCATCGATTTATAAGACGTTATCACGTTAAAAAAAGAGGCACTGGATGTTGCAGAACACAGACTTTTATCCTGATAAAATCTAATCTACCATTTGTGTTTTTGAAAAGGATTCAAATCGACAACTCCAAGATATTACCATTGCACTTCTTAAATTAAAATCCGGCCACTTAACAATAGATCCGTCCTTTCGATAACTGCTTTCATCAACGGAAGTAGAATTTTATAGGCTTTTGTGGTGGGATCTGCTTTTGAAAATTATCTGGTATACCATCAAGCCATTCGCTTTGTTAATTTTAAAAAAGTTGGTAACCTTAAATTTCTGCGACCATTAGGGTCTAGGTATCAAGACCTCTGTAGGATGTGTACATTTTATTATTAAAGCGGGTAACTATTTCAACACACCGCTCCACTATCTTGTTGGGAAACTCACCTTCAATTGAAGCCAAATATGTACCACCGATATCCAATACCAAATGATTGCGTTTGTCATTTTTCCAGCATCTTCTTTGTTCATCGAATTATTATCTTGCATCCTAAAATTTTGCTGCGTTTTCCGGCTTTTCAGATAAACCATCCAACATCATTGTCCTGTAAGCTTTCCACAACGATAAGCTGTAAATTGTGATATCCTGTTCCCCCTTCGGAGGTCAGCCTTTCGTTGAAAATCTGCCGCAACATTTACTTTGGCTTTTAATGGTTGGCGGTGCACGAATTTATCCCATCTGTCTTGGTATATCAAGGATTTTCCCAAAAACGTTGTTATAGCCCGGTCAAAATAGACATTTAAAAAAAAAATAAAACAAAAATTCCGACAGAGCTAAATTTTGGTCGAGACCTTGGACACACCATTAGAAAATAAAGTGTCAAAAGTCCCCATCGATCCCATGGGTGCTAAAAAAGTTATTTGGTGTCAAAGGTCACAAAAATGTTTTTTGGATTTTTTTTAACCAAACGAAAGATTATGTAATTCTCTATAAAAAGTGATATAACAGTTTTTTTCCTAAGATTCACCATTTCGGAAAAAAGCGAATCTAAAATTTACTAAAGTAAAATGTAGTAGGCGCGGTTTTTCGCAGAAAGCCAGTAAATAAACAGGTTTTACCCTGCAAAAGGTTGAGAAGTTGTGAATTTTTGATATGATGTTTGTTTTGTGACCTTTGACCCCGAATAACTTTTTACTTTTGACAATTTATTTCAAATGGTGTACCCAACGTCTCCACCAAAAACGAGGCGGCCAGTCGACTGTCCCATTTATTAAGTTAACACGCTTATCAAACTTGGCTTAAGACACCATCCTGTTGAAACCACATGTCGTCTAAGTCCATATCTTCCAATTCGGGTTAAAAATTCGGTAATCATGGCGCGATAACGCTGGCCATTCACATAACGTGCCGATCGTTATCGTCGACGAAAAAATATGGCCCAATAACGCCGCCGGCATGCAAACCGCACCAAACAGGTATTTTTTGTGGATGAAGTGGTGATTCATGAAGCAAATATGGATTTTCATCCGACCCGACCAATAACGCATATTTTGCTTAGCCAAAAATTAACTCCGTAACTGAAGATGATTTTGGGATGAAATTCAACTATTTAACGCTTTTAAAGTTGGGGTCACCGATTACGAATTTCGGTAGAATTTTTCTATAATTTGCAGACGTTGTTCCTTCGTATACGTTGAGTTTACTGAATAAATTGACAATGACCGTTTGATGATAAGTGAAAGGGTGCGTTCCCAAATTAAACTCAAAATTTTCAAGTCCCTTTTGGAAAATACGATATTATGTCTGATTTGACCGGACTATGGGAAAGCTGAATTTTAGTATAGTGTCCACAAGCCAATTTTTTTCCATTTCCTACTCCAGGCTGTCATTACCTTAACTTAGTAACTTCATTGAATTTTTGTAAATGTACCTAATTCCACTTTTTTTTAATCTTTTTGACATGCGTCAGGGTCATTATGATTATTCACCAGTATTTCTTAAGAATTTCAAGCCAGTTGCACGAAACGCACTTTATATTCAAACGTACAATCCACATTCGCGTAAAATTTCACGTATCCTTTTTCCCTCAGATATGAGTTTTCAAATTTCCCATGGACTTAGAAATATGGTACTTCAGAGTTTTAGACCCCACAGTGTAATTTACAGAATATAAACGTTTTGTGTAGGCACTCATGTGCTCATAATTTATTTGGAGTTCGACAACAGCAGGCAACCCAAGTAACCATATAACCATCAGAAGGACTCCTTCCTTCTTGCCATCCGATCCGGCACACAAATATTGTTTGCACACTGGATGGTTTATACCTACATATAAGCATCATATCAGAATAAGGTAGACGACGCGTTTGTGTTTATGGCAAGGCACTCCAATCGAAATGGTCCTTCATGAATAAATCAAAGACTTCGCAGTTCGCATCATTGTGTTTGACCCTCAAGTATTAAATGAATACGAAATGATTTTTTGTTATAGTTCAGCTTTGAAAAGTGAATCTGAAAGATTGCACGAAGGAGCATAGGTTGACCAGACCATTTGAGCATGAGCATAATAATGCCAGAGGTGGGTATGTAATGAATCAAAGTCGATGTTGGAGGAGGAAGTTCGAGTTATATTGAGGACAATATCGCCGCGGTCGATTATATTGGTCATCGGTCGCTGGTCATCATTATAAAGTACAAATTTATGCTCAATTCAATTTAAAGTAATGCTTTTAAATAAATGGATAAGCCCGTAACGAGGTACTTAATATTGCTTAAGCGAGGCTCAAGGGTAATTTGATGGGCATTCCGATTTCCTAGGAGCTTTAGTATTGTTACGAATACCTGAATGCATTCACATCTGAACCCACCTCAAACGTACCAACCTACCGGCATATTCACATTTTTCATCATAAAAGGAAACACTGTGGTAGCAAAAACGAACTGTCACTTTGTAAATCTAACGAGAAGTGAATCTCTCTGTAATAAAGCTTTAGTTTTAACATTAAACCTCATTTTCTCTTTTTCAAATCTTTTATTGGCTTTTCCATCCTTTAATTGGGAATTCCTTAACAAGCGAATCCGCAACATTGGTGTCAGAAGTGGGATTCCTAATTCGATATGGAAGAGAATCTAGAGAAAATTGTCGCGAAACTTAATTACTTGTGCACTGAAATGGAAGGGCAAAATGCTGCCATTACAAAAATTGCACAAGAACAGCAGCGACAGTCAGAGGAAATTAAAACAATGAGTGCCACAACTTTTGTCAATAAAGCTTTCGACTGTTCCACTCCTGAACATCACACCGCAAAGGAGAGCAATCCTAAAGAAAAACTGGTTGATGAACATTCACATTGCCTTGCCAATTTATCTACACATTTGTACAACCCGTTACCACCTCCATTCGACAACAAAACAACCCGATGGCGAGATTATCATTTGCAATTCGATATTATCGCTGAAGCCAACCAATGGACGTCTCAACAAAAGGCAAGAACACTCGCTTCTTTACTTCGAGGAGAAAGTGGCGGTTTTGGCAAATTTAGACCCTGCTGATCGTTCCGATTACGATAAACTAGTAGCAGCTTTACAGCTAAGGTTTGTAAGTCAAGAAAAATACATCACTCATGCTACATTCCGTTCTAGGCGGCAGCGTCCCAATGAAGATTTAGGTGCATTCGCAAGCGACATACAGCGACTCACACGTATTGTATTTAGTGACTGCCCTTCAAGCGCACAAGAGCGCATAGCAATTATGCAATTTCTTGATGGGATTTCTGACCGCAATGTGCAAGAAAATGTAAGGCTTACAGACCCCAAAACAATCGCCGAAGCACTTTCTAGAGCCATTACTGTCGAAGCCGCTCGCCTTGCTACGCACTCAATTCATCAGACACGAACAATTGAAATCAGCCAAGAACAGCATGAACAAGATAATGTGTCGGGAAACGAACAGCAGTCAGTGGCGAGGGGTCAACACTGATTTCGTATACTCGACCCCAAATCTGTAACATTTACTCGCAGAGACTTCACAGTGGATTTATTGTTCCCATAGAAATTGGCAAAGTGTCATGTAGAATGTTGATTGACACTGGATCTTCGGTGACGTTGATAAGTCGATCTATTATTCCTCCCAACGCGCGTCTCGTGCCTAGCAACGTTTGTTTACAAACTTTGTGTGGGAACTCATTCCAAAGTTCACATTTGTGGCGTACAGACATTGTAATCGGCAGATTTAAACGTCGTATAAAATTGCTGGTGTTCGATTATTCCTTACCTATTGGCTGCGATGGAATACTTGGCGTTGACGTTCTTCAAACCACAAAAGGTATTCTGAATTTTTCGTCCCAAAAATTAACTATAGGTGGATGTCAAATTCATATGACTTGCGAGAATGACTCAAATCAAAGTGGTGAAACAAATATGGAAGAAAGTACGAGAGTTGCGTGCTTGCGTGTTGTTACTGACTTAGTTATTCCTCCCCAAGCAGAAGTGATGGTCTCCACAGCTGTAACAATAAACAAACATCTTTCAAAAGGAGTCGTTTCTCCACTTGGAATGCAGCTGCCAAAAGGATTGTTGGTTGGAAGATCCTTAAACAAAAATTATGATGGCGTTGTGTTTGTGCGGGTGATTAATGTGGCCGATTATTCTGTGGCTCTGCCAAGTGATACACCAGTTGCTCTGTTCGAAGAAGTTGAATGTTTGGATTCGATGCCATATAGTGAAGACATTCCTGTTCTAAAATGTGTCATAGAATTTTTCGATCGTTCAGTAGAGCACCTCGAACTCGCTCAGCAGCAAGCCGCAAAAGAACTTCTCTGGGAATTCAAACACATCTTTTCTTCTGGGCCAGATGACTTGGGAAGAACGAAAGTCGTACAACATCGAATTGAAGTTGGATCCTCCAAGCCGATTAAACAACCTCCACGTCGACTTCCTTTGACCAAACAGGAAGAATCAAGGCAAATAATTGACGACATGTTACGAAGGGGTATTATCGAACCCAGTTCCAGTCCATGGGCATCTCCAATCGTAATGGTTAAAAAGAAGGATGGTTCAACCAGATTCTGTGTCGGTTATCGTCTTTTGAACTCCGTGACGGTCAAAGACTCGTTTCCATTGCCAAGAATAGATGACACTTTAGATTCAGTATCAGGCTCTAAATGGTTTAGCACGCTTGACTGTCAGTCAGGATACTGGCAGGTTGAAGTTCATCCGGATGACAGGGAGAAAACAGCTTTTGTGACGAGAGATGGTTTGTGGCAATTTCTCGTAATGAGCTTTGGCTTGACAAATGCTCCGGCCACTTTCGAACGCCTGATTTCTACTGTGCTAAGAGGACTCCCGTTGGAAGTTTGCCTTCCATATTTGGATGATATTCTCGTTCATGGTAAGACGTTCGACGAAATGCTAATAAATTTACGTTCTGTTTTTAGCCGTTTGAGGGACTCTGGTTTAAAATTAAATTCTTCCAAGTGCAACCTGTTCCGCGAGGAAGTCAAGTTTTTGGGTCACGTGCTTAGCGGTAAAGGTCTATCTCCAGACCCTTCAAAAATTGATGCAGTTTTAAATTGGCCAACTCCAACCAACTTGACCGATCTTAGAAGTTTCATCGGACTGTGTACTTACTATCGCCAATTTGTCCCTCAGTTTGCTGCCATTACTCGCCCGCTTCATCAGCTTACAGAAAAGGGCATCAAATTTAACTGGTCTTACCAATGTAAGCGTGCTTTTAACGATTTGAAAAATGCTTTAGTTTCCTTTCCAATATTGAGCCATATTCAAGTGGAAGGGGAACTCATACTGGACACTGATGCATGCGAATATGGCCTGGGAGCAGTACTCTCCCAGCACCAGGAAGGAGTTGAAAGAGTTATTGCTTATTACAGTCGAGCTCTGAATAAATCTGACCGCAATTACTGCACAACACGTAAGGAACTGCTGGCGTTGGTTAAGGCCATTGAACACTTCCACGTGTATCTTTACGGTCGAGATTTTATTGCCCGCACGGACCACGCCGCGTTGAATTGGCTGCTGTCGTTTAAGAATCTTGAAGGTCAACTTGCCCGGTGGATGGAACGCCTTCAGCAATATAACTTTCGAGTGCAACATCGAGCTGGAAAAAAACACCTTAACGCAGACGCTCTCTCACGCAGACCATGCGCCAGCGAAACATGCAATCATTGCGACAACAAAGAAAAACGACTTCAATTGGTAAGCAGCTTTTCAGTTCAAGCCATTCGAATTGTTGCTAGTGAGATCGACCTTGATAAAATCCAGTGCGCCCAAGAAGCAGATGCTGTGCTTGCTCAAGTTATTAGTTGGGTTAAAGAAGGAACACGACCTCCTTGGAATGATATTTCTAGCCAAAGCAGCGATCTAAAGGTTTATTGGGTACAGTTTATCTGTCTTAAGATACAAAACGGAGTTTTGTGTAAGAAATGGGTACCAACATCAAAACAACAACCCGATCGTTTACTACCAATAGTTCCGCAAACACTTTTTCGGGAAGTCATAAAGCTATACCACGACACCGTATCTGGTGGTCACTTCGGAGTAAACAAGACGTTTTCGAAACTAAGATCACGGTTCTATTGGGTGGGAGCGAGGGGAGATGTGGAACGTTATTGTGCTGAATGTGACATCTGTGCAGGAAAGCGAGGCCCTCAAAGAAAGACATGTGCAAATTTACAAATTTATTTGACCGGTGAACCATTCCAACGTGTAGCCATCGACATCTTAGGGCCTTTACCTTCAACTAAACGAGGAAACAGGTATGTCCTAGTATTGATGGATTACTTTTCGAAGTGGCTGGAAGTATTTCCTCTCGTCGACCAAACAACAGAATCTGTGGCCAAGACACTAGTGCAAGAAGTCTTTTGTCGTTACGGCGTACCAACAGAGTTGCACTCGGACCAAGGACGCAACTTCGAATCTGAAGTTTTTAAAAGTGTAATGGAAATTATGGGCATAAGGAAGACCCGAACAACGCCTCTGCACCCGCAGTCGGATGGTCTTGTGGAGCGAATGAACAGGACGATTCTTCATTATCTCTCAAAATTCGTCAACGAAAAGCAGGATGACTGGGATGATCTTCTTCCACTCTTCGCAATGTGCTACCGTTCGTCTACTCAAGAATCTATAAAAGAAACACCATTTGCAATTTTGTATGGCCGTGAAATGAGGTTACCTCAAGACTTGTTTATGGAAACGACTCCAGACTGCAACCCTAAGCCATATCGCGGATACGCCCAACAACTTCGTGATCACCTCCAACAAGTTCATGACCGAGCAAGAATAGAACTTCAACGTTCTGCTCAAAGAATGAAAACCAGGTTTGATTTAAGAGCTAATATTCCTATGTTTCAGGTGGGAAGCTTTGTGTGGTTTCACAATCCTCAACGAAGAGTTCGAGTCTGCCCTAAACTTCAGTCGGATTGGGATGGACCATACCGAGTTACAGAAGTCATTTCAGATGTCACCATTAAGATCCAGAAAACACCTCGATCAAAGTTCAAAATTGTACACATAGATCGGGTTACCCACTATCGAGGTAGAAACCTAAGTGCTTGGCCTCCCGAAAACAGGCTGTCGATTCGAGAGGGCACAGTCCAAGAAGGACTGACTTACGAATACCTGAATGCATTCACATCTGAACCCACCTCAAACGTACCAACCTACCGGCATATTCACATTTTTCATCATAAAAGGAAACACTGTGGTAGCAAAAACGAACTGTCACTTTGTAAATCTAACGAGAAGTGAATCTCTCTGTAATAAAGCTTTAGTTTTAACATTAAACCTCATTTTCTCTTTTTCAAATCTTTTATTTGCTTTTCCATCCTTTCATTGGGAATTCCTTAACAAGCGAATCCGCAACAGTATTATGATGAACTCGTTTCAGGAAAGGATTACAGTATGCTACTATACTAAGGATTACATGTATATAAAATAGCAATAAGACAATAAACTTGTTTCTCTAGAATCGCTCATGTAACCAACAATCTTTACATTCAACGCTTTATTAAAGCTCCAAACATAAACTTTTGTGAATCCCACTTCTGAAGATTAAAGACTTTCTAGGGAACCTAAATGTGAGGCGACAATTTGTCCAGTACCTCTGTGAAGCATTGAAGAAGAGTGTGCCTTTAGTCCCGTTGCTATTTTTTATCCTTGATTCAGAAGAAGAACAAAAGCCTCAATACACCGAAATTTCATTAATACCTCAACCTTTTTTACGATTTACTTCTGTGCTGGTTTTTCAAACATGCCTATTCCTTCCCATTGATTTCTATTGTTTAAAATTGGAAACATATCTCTGTACTCTGAACATGTGCCGAAAATATTTGTTCACAATCCAATAGAAAGGTGTTTCAGCCTTCATTAGTTAAGTTAGGGTACCTACCTTTAGTTATATATTTGTATTCCCAGCAATACCTTCAATCTGATGATTTCATTAGATAAAGTGCTCAACAACTAAGGAACTGATTCTATTTGTTTAAATTCCCCAAATACAACTGCAAAAACGGTATTCAGTTTAAAAAACATACCCAAACCTAACAAAGAAAGAAAACAATTATTTACCCTAACAAGGGTTGCACTGATATGAATCCTAAAAAGTTCTAAAAAACAATCTTCGAATCTCGTTCGCTGGCAACTCACAAGGGACACCACTAACGCAACGCAACACATCCCCCAGTGCATTTCAATTTCAATAACGCTTCCTCTAAACACACAAAACGAAACGTACTTTTACCTCATTGACCCGGATTCGATTATTATTTCCACACACATGACAGGACTACCTAAAATAGTTCTTGTACGTGACATCCTGGCAGTGGGTTTACATTCCACAAAGGAAGTCTTTGTGCTCAGATTTGCTTTACGATAAGACGCATTCATTTCATTTGCAGTTTTATGTTTGGCACCCAACCGACTACGTCGACTATCGCAACAGAATCATCCCAATCGTTGTCGTCGTCCCTTTGAATCCTCATTGTTCCTCCTGTCCCGTCTACGGCCGCATACACCATATATATCCCTTTTGTAATGCGATGGCGAAATTTTCCGAATGCGCTAATCCGTTGGATAAATGGCGGCCCAACTCATATATCAAATAATATTTTTGCGCGACCACAAAGGAAGATGCTCCTCTCGGCGAAAATATGTTCGCAATCATGTGAGTTGGGAATTTTGATAGCAGACAGACAGAACCATCCTGAAGGAAGGGAAGTCTTAATTTAAGGGGAGAAGTCCCAGCTTTTGGCGTTTAACTATGCGCGACACATAAAACTGACGTCGCAGATAAATTTCCCATTTGGTGGGGTGGCAATGAGCACCAAAGAAGATTGCTAGAAGTCTTCTTCGTTTTTTCTTGGTAACGTTTTATTTGGAATTGAAGATTTATTTGATAATTTTACATGGTTATCATTTATGGTTGGAAAACGATGCGTTTATGCATGGGAGTCCGATAGAATGTGTGACGGATCGTGGGGTTTTTTTTATTGGATGTGATAATTTTGTCATTTTGCTTGAGACGGTTTTATGAGTGTTTTGTTTATGATCCTTCAAGTTGTTTTAACAATACTATAAATTATTATCATGGTATTGACACCTCCTTTGAGGAAGAACTCATATAAAATAGAAATATAAAAATACTGATCGGCTTTTTAGTGAGTACCAGTATCGTCAGCCTGAAAGTATTCCCGAAAGGTGAGCAGCTGTTATTTTATTGGAAACATAAAGGGTGATCCAATATCTGAGTCCTTAAAAATAAGAAAAAAATCAGGACGCCAGAAGCCTTTGGGTGTGAAACTGGAATAGTGACGGCCAGCATCATCAGTTCAATACAGGCCAGCTGTTTTGGCATTAAGTGAAACTCAGGTTGGAGTAAATACTGATTTATCAGAATTTGCTTTACATGGGTATAGCTTGGTGCCAATACTCTTCTCCCATGATGGACTAATCGGCTATGTTAGGAATGATGTTGCTTGCCAGAGTCTTCCCCAATACGGGCAATGTTCCAACACGGACTTTAACTTCTTATGGCTCAAATTCACTGTCCGCAAGCATGCCATTCATTATTGTTTTATTTACAGGAGTCAAAATCTTGACAGTAATTTGACTTGTAACAAGTTTGATAGGCTGTCTGATTCCATATTGCGGGGAATTTAAATGTAAACAATTCCAATTGGCTCTGATGTTCTGGCCAGACAGCCCCCGAAGGAAGGTATGTCAAGCTCTTTGCCGGGTTACATCAACTTACCCAACTGATCGATGTGCCAACGCCTATAGCCGCCCATACTCTTCACTTGTTTCTTACTTCTCACCCTGATAAATATACCATTAGTGACACTTCTCTATCAGACTCCGATCTTATCCGATCCAACCCCACAAAGGAAAATGGGAAAAAGCACAAGCAAGGAACTCATGCAACTCCGTTATTGAAAGAACCAAATTTTTGCATGACCAAAAACTACGGCAAAAAATTCTGCAATGTCTAAAAGGCAGTAAAAATGTTTGGTCATTAGTAAAAAAAATATTAAAACTCCTCAGCATTTTCGGTTCCAACGCTCATCGTTAATGACAAACCTATTGTCTACTCTTCAGAGGAGACAAACCTGCTCGCAGCCCATTTCGCTGCTTCCTTACAGCAACGTTGCCCCTCCTGTACTCGAGAATGTAAATTTTTCCATGGGACAGATTTTTTTCGCACTCGTACAGTAGCAAGAGTTCTCAAAGATCTCGATATACATAAGTCCTCTAGCCCGGATGGTATACCCCCAATTCTGATTAACCGTCATCTTAAGGAATATCTCAAGATCGAAAGCTGCTCCATAACCGTCAGTGTGGCTTTCGCAGCAACCGTTCCACTGGTGATCTGATGGCAAATCACACCGAACAGTGGAACAAATTTTTACATCGCTTTGGTGAAAGTAAGATTATTGCTCTTGATACCTCCAAGGCATTTGATAGTTTAGTATGAAGCTCTCTTATCGAAAATGCTTGCTTTTGGGATGGATGATACTCTTGTTCGTTGGATTATAAGCTATCTTCTGGACCGTACAATACGAGTATTGGACGTATTCAAGTCTGTTTCCCGCAAAATAAATGCTGGTGTCAACGGTCTTGGCTCCGATAAAGCATCGCTTTCCGTTAGATCAGCGAAATCAAGCATCGTTGCGCGTGGTTAGTAGAAAGATGGGGAACCGTCTTCTGTCCTGTATCAATGTCATCTTGTGTGTTGTGTTGTAATAGTCTGAGCCGATGGCCTCAGTAGCCAGTGCTCTTAAGTGTGTTTAATTCGTAGATTTATCTACGGAGTAGATTAAAATGTAATATAATGTAATATAATAAATGCTGGTGTGCCCCAGGGCTGCGTTCTGCCTCCCACTACTTTCCTCATTTTTATAAATAATCTTCTGTCTGTTACTTTTAATCCACTCAACTGTTTTGTTGACGACTCTACCCTCACCTTTTCATATTCGTTCAATAATTCAAGTCCTTCGCCATCGGACATACAATTGCAACGGTACCGTATTTCAAGCTCATTAAACTCCGATTTATACAGCATTGGCAAATAGGGTAATAGGAATCGTGTGCTGTTTAATGCTTCGAAAACTCAATGCTGTCTTCTCCCACCTCTGGGTAGTTGATTCTGATTGCCCCTCTCGAACACCGACGCAATGTTTCATATCTTTCCTTGTTTGATCGTTTATTTTTATAAAAAATGTTCACTTGAAGTAGCCAGCTGCATTCCTCCCCTTAAAAGACCTTGCTTTTAACCTAAAGATCATCACTTCGATACTCAGGTTGGGAAACAATTTTTTTAGCTGCAAGTGCAGTCTACAGCTACCCGTGGTTTTAAGTGAGAAAATAGTCACCACTTTACATCACCTCCATGTGAGGTGACCATTCCCACGAATGTAGAATTTCCAATGTGGCGTGAGGTGTGCGCTGTCCTGTTGAAACCAGATGCTTTTGTTGCCCATATCATCCATTTCAGGCCAAAAGACGGTGATGGCCTGACTAACGTTTTTCTCAGAAAAATATTGAAAAATATTCGCCAAGTTGTGATCTGCAAAAACTAGAATTCTTGTGAGCAACGCGAAATCGAATGCCTCGGATTCTCCTGCACACTCTCACGAACAGCAGCGATATTTCTGCAAATCTTGCGTTTCGTCGACGTACTGTTATTGTTTGGTCATTTTTTGAAGCAGTGGACTCAAATTTATCCACCACACGGTGAACAGTCCAAATAGTCCTCTCGGTAGAACGATCATACCGTGAAATGGGTAAAGCGCCCGGTCGGTTGCACGAACAAAGCACCCATTTCGATAAAAAAAGTTTTCATTTACACGCGTTCTAGAACGCTATAATTATTCGCGGTGATTTCTTAAAACATGAATGACAGTCAATTTGACACCAATATGGCCACGATTTACTGTCAAATTTCGAAAGTCTTTATTTCCAATGAAAGCTGTCAATTGAAATAATTCCCGTTTTACCAAAGCCTCACAACCAAGCAAATTCATAAGGGACTTTTTTAATTTTGTGGACTTGGAGAAGGATTTGTGTGTGTGTGCCTTTTTATGACCTTAAAGTTTCAAAATGGTTTGTTTAATCTGTAAAGAATACTCTAATACTGAGCCGAAAAAAAATAATATCATATTTTCTTTCAAAAATCAATCACTTCAAGCTAAGCAACGAAAAAAAATACAAAGAATTTATTTAAAGAAAATTATTTCAAATAGTGTTTTTGTAAAAAGTCAATTTCAAGCAATTATTCAGGAAAAGAAAAAGAAGTTATCAGTCCAAAAGCCAAAAATATTTTTAGTAAGAGAATGCAAGTCGGATTCAATTTGTTGTTATTGAAGAAAATATATTTGATGATTTATAACCATTAAACGGAATAGTTCAAGTTTTACTTTAAATGGGTAAGTTTATATGTACATACGTATTTGGTTTTGTTTATACATACATAATTATGTTTTTTCTTCATTCATAAATGCTAAATAATATTTACATATATTTTTCTGGTTGCCTCTGCACTGGAAAAAAAATTCTCGAAAACGGCCCCCAGCGCCCCACTTAAATCTCGATTTTCCTCTGTGTGCACCCGCGCGCGAAGTCCAGAGTCGTCCCCTGGGATTGATTGGAATCTAACATTTTCTGCGTCGGAGGATAAGACCCAGTCTTTGTAGGTGTTGGACTTACACTCTTGACTAGTTATGCGTCGCTGTACAGCCTAGTTTCTGGTTGTATCTTCTTCTCCACTCACCGTGTATACATACGGGACCAAAAATGACCCCAATATTTTTTTTTCTCGAAGCAGAATATGGCGTTCTCATCCCCTTTTGAAAGTTTCTATACATTGCCATTCGTCACCATACAGCAGGATGGGATGATGATGGTCTTATACTTACTTACTTACTTAGGGGGCGCTACAGTTCGGGACGAACATGGGCCTCAACCAACATGCCTCTCCAGCCAGGTCGGTTTTGGCTAGCTGCCTCCAGTTTCGCACTCCAAGTTGGTTGAGGTCGTCCTCCACTTGAGCGCGCCACCTAAGGCGAGGTCTTCCATGACTGCGTCTACCCTCTGGGATGGAATCGAAGATCCTGAGAGCCGGAGCATTGTTGTCCATTCGCTCTACATGACCCAGCCAACTTAAACGTAATATGCGTATTTTTTTTGGCCAGGTCAATGTCGCTGTACAGCTCGTATAGTTCTTGGTTGAACCTTCTCCTCCAAAGCCCGTTAACGCAGATAGGGCAAAAAATCCTCCGAAGAATCTTACGCGCAAAACGACTAAGGATATCTTCATCCGCCTTAGATAGAGTCCATGCTTTGGCACAGTAGAGCAGGACTTGGATGATTAGGGTCTTATACAGAGTCTCCTTTGTCTTTCGAGAGGGGGCTTTGCTACTCAATTGCCTTCTCAGCCCATAGAAACAGCGATTGGCAAGAATAATTCTTCGCTTTATTTCTGACGAGATGTTGTTGTCAGATGTTATAGCGGATCCGAGGTACACAAAGCTCTAACTACCTCAAAGTTGTACCTGTCTATTGTGATATTTTGTCCAATCCGCCGGTGTTGTGTGTCCCTTTTTGTGAACAGCAGGAACTTCGTTTTGGCCTCATTGACTGCTAGTCCCATCTAAGCTGTTTCAGCTTCAATGCTAGCAAAACACTCCAGTGACAGCTCGACGAGTTCTGCCAATGATGTCTATGTCGTCAGCGTAGGCTAACACTTGCACAGACTTGAAAAAAATTATCCAATTGACTTGCGAGTTTCTTATTATTTTTTCAAGTATTAAGTTGAAGAAATCGCACGATAACGCATCACCTTGTCGGAATCCTTTTTTGACGTCAAAAGATTCTGTGAGGTCAGTACCAACCTTGACGGAGCAGCAAGAGTGGGTATCGATTTGGAAGTCCTGGGTAGTTTCTAGGATCTGCCGTAGCGTGAACATTTGATCGATTGTGGACTTTCCTGGTCTGAAACCACACTGATAGGGGCCAATCAGGTTGCTGACGAAAGGTTTCAGGCGATCACATAGTACGGCAGAGAGGATCTTGTAGGCGATATTCAGGAGACTTATTCCTTCTGAGAAGCCGAGGGTTTTCTTCCCTCGTTTGTTCTTAGAGTCTGCTCCCAGTTTTGGTCCTTCTTTGCAGTGCCGCTTCATTTGCTTCTTATTTAGCTTCATGTATTTGCCGATACTCATCGTCAAAGCATCGGTTTCGTTGTTGTGAACGAGTAAAACATAACACTCTAGAAATGGCTTTAATTTTGACATTTGAACAATGTTGGCAATGGTTTTTATCATTTGATGTTAACGGTAATGAACTCCTTTGGAGGTTAATAGGAATTCGTTGGGAAAAGGAACAAACGATTCCTTGAGATTGCATTCTTCCCTACGGTTTTAAATACACATCACGTTTCTCATGATATCCGCACCATTGTACCCTGGCTAAAATGAGGCCAGACGAATATATATACCCTCCAACGGTATGATTAAGTAATAGGATATTATTTTGTTCGAGCCATAGGATCAATGGACATTCCCTTTTAAGAAAGGGTTGCATTGCAACACGCCATATACCATTTTATCCACAGAATTCATATTTAGCTCCTATAACTCTCATCGGTGCAATAGTGTTGATGGGATTTCTTCTTTGGTTTTCCCTTGTTTTTTAAATTAAGTCAAATAACTCAAATCCCATGACGTTTGTTAACAATGTTAACAATTTTCTAAGATAAAAATATCGGAATTTTCATTATTAAATAGTATTTAAAGGATGTTTTTTTAGGCGTTTGCTTTTCAAGAAGAAATAAAACGCATATAATTTAATGTTATGGCCAAGAGTTTAGCTTTAATATAAAGATAAGGGTTTGCCATTACGTTTTAAAAATGATTTCAAGTAATTCGAATATTCTCTTCAAAGGCGTCAATCGTCTCGGGCTTATCTGCGTAGACATGCGACTTCACATAACCCCACAAAAAAAAGTCCAGCGCCTCAGGCCCACGACACGAGATAATGCGCTCACCAAAAGTTTCCTTCAATAAATTGATTGTTTCGTTGGCTGTATAACATATAGCGCCGTCTTGTTTGGAACCAAAGGTCGTCCACATCAACATCCTCCAATTCGAAAAGTCATTTATCATGGCTCTATAGCGTTCCCCATTGACTGTAACATTATAAGCCCGCTTAATTTTTGAAGAAATATGAAGCAATGATTCCCTCTGCCCATAGAGCAAACCAAATATAGACTCTTTGAGGATGTAACGACGTCTCAACAATGGCTTGTGGATAATATTACTTTAAATACGACAATTTTGGATATTAACGTACCCATTTAACCAAAAGTGAGCTCATCGCTGAACAAAATGTTGTTGTGAAAATCTGGATCGGTGGCCATCTCGTTTGGGGCCCATTGACCGAAAGTACGACGCGTTTGAAGGTCGTTCGGCTTCAATTCTTGCACGAGTTGGATCCACGACCAAGATCCTTCCGCAAAATCTTCCATAAGGTGGATGGGCACAGCTCCAATTGTTGCGCGCGATGGCGTCATCAGGGTCTTCTTCGACATTCTGCTTCACGTACGGAGTTTACTGGCTAAACATCTGAAAATGTCGTCGGCAGGCCTCCGGTCTTGGGTTATTCAACCAACTAAATGTAGGTAGCTAGCACATTCGTTCAATGCAGGATTTATGGTGTCTATTTTTTCAGCGATAGGGTTGCAACGTGGTATGCTTTTGTCGCCTGAAATAATTTCTTAGGGCATCTGTGAAAAATGACAGCAGATTTTATATATTCAGTCTTTTCACGCTAACGTAGTATCCATTTTTTTTCAGAACATCACCACTTACATCAAATTGCAGAGATGTAAAATCTTCGCTTTTTGATTCACTTTGAAGTCCGTAAACATAACTTCTAACAGAAGGTCAAGAACTGTAATAATGGGCTAAGATCTCAAAACACTTAACTGATGCATACAAACTTTGATTTTGAACTCTTCGGTGAATCTTGCGGAGCATCTAAACTTTGTTTTGACTTGCTCGTACATATCTGGAACTCCATGTTGCCTAAAGACAACCCATGTAAACGGGAATTTGTCTGAGAACGGCCATTATCTACAAACTATGTGCTTTAATGAACCAATGAACCTTAACTCAATTAAATTTGCCAAACAATATTTTTCTTCTATACTCACAATATAAAAGGTATCAAATCTTCATCTAGAAAAAGCACACATTTCTGAATTCCATAAAGAATTGCATCACATATTTTGATAACTTTTTGAACGAACCCAATAACTCACAACCATTCACACCTCTTGATTAAACCATTCAGGCATTTCCTTCGAATAAAAAAATAATCAACAAAAATAATCATCTGATATCATCGCGTCTCCCAGTTTCGAGGAATTCCTCACAAACATAGTCATCTCACATCCCACAGTCCAAAACCTTCTTCTCCGAAATGGCTTATCAACTCCACAACCATTGTTGATTTGTTTGCCAGTTGACACTTTGATTAATTGTTTCCACTTACCCAATGCATACTCATTCCGATTTTCGAATTAAATATCAATCGCAATTCCCATCTTCATATCATCCAAACCCTGACTCATCTCATCTCCCATTCTAATCTCCGGAACGCACCACGTATCTGCAATAATCCCCAATAAATTGAGATTCAATGTCTAATGGACCAATGACAGGTTTTAAATTACGAAAAGCTTGCCAATTCAGTTCACCACTTATGCATGCATCCAAAGATCGAATTTCTGCGGAACCGATACAACTAATGAGGATCATTTTTCATTCGATAAGGGGTTAAGGTCCTGGGGTTCGGCGTGTCCCTTGTCTGGACCTGGAAGTGACTAATTTGCAAAAATTATAAAGTCGAATCGACCTGTATAGGGATGGAGGATGCAAGTGATTTACATAAATTTGAGGGAAAAAACAAAGACCAGTGTGATCGTGGTGATGAAAGCAGTGGCAGAGGCAGAATTACCCTGCGCGACAAAACGTTCATTTGCAGACAATAAACATGTGTTGGTCTGTCACAGGACAGGCGTTCACCCCACTAATTACATGTGCGCAACGTAAACGATGTGCCAAACTGCCAAGGCAATTCTGGGAGATGGTCTCGAATTTCTTGCGCAGCAATTTCATGGAAGAAGATGTGCCGAAGAGTTAATACTTGCAAATTGGACCGAAAATACTGCGACAATATGAGGTGCATATTTCAATTTCAGTCTGATGTACAGGCAGTCAAATGTGGAACTATGCGATTTTTGTGTACTTTTTACGAAACTTTAGGAAAAACATAATATTTGTATTATATTTCTTATTTTGGATTTAATCAACTTGTTAAATGATAAAGTTATTCACTGGACAAAGAGCTCAAATGCATGCACATTTTTAAAACGAATTAATTTTTTTTTTTTTTTGAATTTCAAGAAGTGTGACTTGAATTCCTTTTTTGTGTTTTCTTAGTTTACTAAAGCTTTGCCACTCCTACTCTCTTGCAATGCACTCAACTTAGCTGTAGGGGAAATTAGTGCGAAACGGCATAGAATTTTTGTTTTTCTTTTTTTTTAAGAATAAATGCTTTCATTAGCTGCTTTAAATTTTATTTGGCTCTAAGATCACAAACTATTCATAAATAATTAAGATTTATTATTAAGGCTAGGAGTTGGTGAAGGCAACCTTATGAGTGTTAAAGCATTTTTTGACCCTAATTCTCGTCGCAGTAGACAAGCAATTCATAGTCCAATGTACAAATAAGTGTCTAAATTTTCGTTACTTGATATTCCCGTACCAGTGGTGGACACGAACAATTCCACTTAAGATACATATAATAATTCAATTACTTTGTTTGTTTATTAATACGTTAAATGCTAACGTTAACATTACAATGTTTATAATTTATATACCTACTTTAATACACTTAAATATCTAAATTCTAAGTTAATTGAATACAAAGTTTCAATGCTTATATTTGTGAAGCAGTTAGTTTCTTACTTTTACTTGGAAAATCTTTTTCAGATCATTTTTCAATTAATTCTGTTTTGAGATCTTACAATTATTAACTAGGTGTGTTTTTTAATGTATATTTTGATCTTCTTTTGCCAATGTGGAGTCCTTCTTCCTTAAGGTCGAAATAAGTGAATCAGAACTAAGGAGTAAAACAATCGGAACTCAGAAACCTCGTGTGAGTGAGGTAGTGTTTTCTAAATCCTTTATGGCTGGCCTCAAGTGCTTCTTCAGAAACCTGTCTAATTGATATTTTGAATGATGAAAATAATTTCTGCACCGCGAACTAAAAGCTAACATTATTGCATTGGTTATAACAAAGTTGCCATCACAACCTTTAGAATCTTATAAACTCGCTATTGATGCGGTTGACCATATAATTACTTTGTGTGGCCCCAATGAAGATATCCTTCTCTTGGGCGACTTTAACCTTAATCATTTAAAATGTATTTTAACAGAAGATCAATCTTATTATATTGCTCATAATCCCTCGTCTACCAAAGAATGTTTATTTATAGTATCCCAAACTATATGAACAGGCAGCTAGATCTCATTTTCACTAATTTCATAATACCCAACTACCAATACCTATGATTTAAAAAAAGCAAATTTCCCCCGTATTAATGAGTACCTTAATAGAGTTATTTCCTGTTTTGACTACCATAATGTACAAAATGCCACAGACATATTTTAGAAAGAAATATTTAATTATATCTCTCTCCCCCGTTTATCGCCTTAAAACTTCGTTTGCTTCTCCACCCTGGTACAACCGTAAGCTTCGTTCTTTGCGTAACAAAAGAAACAAATTTTGGGCAATTTTCCTTTCCACTCGGTCCCCCGCCGACCATTCTAACTATTTCGACTTTTTCCACGTTTTCAAGCAATCTTTCACCGACGATTCCTTTCAACCGGACTCAGATTATTTTAATTATTTGCCGAATTTCTGCATAGGTCCTTCTCTTACAGTCGAGCCTTATCTTTATAGAAAATAAATTAAAACAACTTAATGACGAATTTTTCCCCGGTCCTGATGGTCTCCCTGCAATTTTCCTTAAAATATGCTCATTAACCCTATCTTCCTCACTCTCCACAATCGTTGGCTTATTGTTATCTCAGGGAGAATTTCCTCAGATATGGAAAACCTCCTTCATAACTACAATACATAATACAATACAATAAGAGCGACCTTAAATATTCGAAAACATTCTGTACGAAATTTTAAGTTTCCGTTGTAAATCTCTCATTTATCCTAGACAACATGATTTTCTCAAATGCAGGTCTACTACCACTAACCTCGTTGAATTTGTATCCCTGAACTAAACGGAAAGCACTTTAGCAAGGCATTTGATAAAATTTCCTCCTAGGCTTTGAACCTATCCTTATAAAATGGATTTCTTCTATTTAGGAAACCGATATTACAATGTTCATTTCAGATCTACTCTCTCCAACCCATTTTTAGCTACCTCTGGAGTCCTCCAAGGCAGCCACTTAGGTCCTTTGCTTTTTATCCTTGCTATTAATGACATCGAAATGGTCATAAAACATTCGCATATTGCACTGTACGCTGATGATACGAAGTTTTTCAACAAGACCTCGATAGTTTCTCACTCTGGTGCCTTAAAAACTGCTTAGAGCTAAATATTTCCAAATGTCAGTCAATCACTTTTTCACGTAAACGTATAAAATCTTCCCCACGTACATATCTACTTTCTCCATAATCAACCCATATCTAATGTGGATTCGATTCCTGACCTTGGCATATTATATGACCCAGAGCTCAACTTCACATATCGATAGTATCGTCTCTAAGGTCAACTCGACACTTGGATTTGTGAAACGTTGTTCCAAACAATTTTCCGACCCCTATGTCACCCCATCCCTCTACATTACCTTCGTACGCCCACTACTTGAAAATGCCTCACAAGTATGGTCCCCTTATCAACAGGTTCACATCTCGAGAATCGAGAGCATTCAAAGTCGTTTTCTTAGATTTGCTCTTCGCGGTCTGTCTTGGAATAATCCATTTATATTGCCCCCCAAAATCACCAACAACTTATAAACCTGAATACCTTGGAAGAACGCAGAGAAATTGCAAAGATTCTCTTCATTCATCGACTCCTCACAGGTTCCGTCGTCTGTGAAACTCTTTTTAATTCCATATTTTTCAGCACAAATTCCCGTAACCTAAGAAATCCTCGCCTGTTCTATCTGCCTACTCACCGCACTTCTTATGGTTTTAAAGAACTTATTACTCGAATGTTGCAGAGGGTTTATTCGAATGAAAACTGTTTCAACTTTAACCTCAGCCCCCCTGCCTTAAACTCCTTCTCCGGAATCATCATCCCAACTCATTAGTTTTAAGTTAGCCGTAAGTTTCATAGTTTTCAGTAAGTATATGGAACTTGTATTAAGCTAAATAAGCCAAGCAAGCATTCCAAAAAAATATGTCTATGTCAATAAATAATCATGAATCCAAGCCTCTCAAAACTTTAAACATTTTTAAATAGTCCGTTCCTGAAGTCCTGTCTGTAAGGGGCATGGAGTGAAGGCGACAAAATAAAACAAATGACCAGATATAGGTACTTTAATGTACTGACTAGAATTAGACAAAATGTTCTGACGTTATGGTTTACATGATGTGTTGTTGATACTTATGTAAATGATCGAGCGTGTACATTACATACAGGGCCGTTTGGCAATACGAGAAACTTGGACGGCCTGAATAATTTTCTTTCGGTAATTTTAAGTGGTCGGTATATTTCCTCGATAGTGATAGGGACAATGATGCCAGTGCTAAAATGATCATAAATGTGATTCTTTCAGGGATGTGTGCTTTTATTCCTAACAGAAAAATCATGGCTTAACTCTGAGTATAAAGAAGCTATCAGATTTAAAGAAGTAAATTTACGATCCTGTAAAGCAAACCCTACAGAGGAAAATCGTAAAAAGCACACAAAAGTCAGGAACTGTTACAACTCCGTTATTTATAGAACCAAATATTTGCCTGACCAAAAATAACTGCAAAAAATTCTGCAATGTCTTAAAGGCAGTACACATTTTTGGTCATTTGTAACAAATATTAAAATTTCCTGAAAATGTTCAGTTCCATTCAACGCTGATGGCTTACAGCAACGTTGCCCCTCCCGTACTTGAAAATGAAATTTTTTTCCATAAGACAAATTTTTTTTATGCAGTCTTACTGTAGCAAGTGATCTCAAAGATCTTTATATATGCAAATCCGCTAGCCCGGTTGGTATTAACTCGATTCTTGTATGTATGTTTTTCAACACTAGCAAAGCCATCACTGAGTAAGTTTTTTTTTTCCTATAAGACGGAAAAGAACATTTGTTCAGCCTGTCCCTCTTCCTGCCAACCCATAGGATTTACGTTCCTCTTACGTTCCTTCTTTCTAAGTTCATGGGAACGCTGATTAACCGCTGATTAACAGTCAACCTAGGAAATATCTCGAAGAACGAAAGCTTCTTCATGATCGACAGTATAGTTTCCGCAGCAATCGTTCACTGGTGATCTGTTGGCATCTCACCGAACAATTGGAACAAACCCTTACATCATCGGTTTGGTGGAATTAAAATGCTCGGAAAATAAATGCTCGTGTGCCCCAGGGCTCTGTTCTGTCCCCGACACTTCCTCATTTTTTATAAATGGTCTTCTGTCTGTTACTTCTAATTCTAATCTCCACTTAAATGTTTTCCTGATAATTCTACCCTTAGATCTTCTTATTCGTTTTGTGAGTCACGTCCTTCGCCATCGTATGTAGGGGTACCGTATGTTTAGCTCATTGAACTATAGTCTCCTAGGTTTAATGCGTCGAAAACTCAGATTTCCGAAAATCAAAAAGAAACGGTTTCAAACAAAAGCCACTCGCGATACCGCATGAATGCATTAAAGCGTCATGATTGAATTCTTTTTAGAACGCACGGTGTTAAGAGGGCAAATCACTTGTCTTGTGTGTCCCGTTCAAGTGATAGCCTAAGTTTTGAAATAGAACTGAAATCCATACGCTTGAGCAGAATGTTCATTGCTATGCACAATGAAGCACTGTCCTGTAGAAATCTCTTGTCGTTTGAGTCCATTTCATCCATATTCACACAAATTAAATTGGTTATTAGAAGTCAACTTGGTAGACTTCGTATAAATTATGAAATCTCCTCAAATACAAAAATTCAGAACCCATGCACTTTCATCTATTCGAGAACGTGTCTGGGGATTTTGTACAACTATAAGTCGAAATCGACATCGAGTCGCAACGTTGATGGCCGACAAAAAAGACGAAGTCTGCTATGTGCCGCGGAACTATGTCAAAATATTCTGCATAACTACTAAATAGGAACGAATTTTTAGGCAGATCCTGCGTTTCTTAGAATAACGAGTTTAATTTGTGTAATTAAATTAATTTTAATAATTGTATCTTAGATGACGTCCTCTAGAATCTAAAGCCTCTATTGCTATTGCATATCCCTGCTTTGTCGTATAACTGGGTACCCTTGCTACAAACAACAAAAATACAACGACATTAGATTATCGTCACTGTACAATCCCACCTAAAGCCATCGATGTTTACTTGGAAGTCGATGAAGACCTTAGCTAGATGCGCCTGCCAGAGTAATATATACCCCAGACAAAGTATCCAATTAAATATTGTACATTAGCCATTTTGCTTCTGCTGTTCAAAGTGTTTAAGCGTCCAAAAATAACTTCTGTGGTTTCAGCTTGCCGTTCGTCCCCACATATGGCGCATGGTTCACCAAGACTTTGGCGATCAACCGACAAATCCATTCAGTAAGCCCAAAGTAAGGAAGGTACTATCAAAACAAAAAATAAACCAAATTCCCCAAATCATGTCTAAGGATACGATGCGCTGTCCCAAACCGACGAAAAAGAAAAATGTGGATGCTCCCAGCAGCAGATCCCAAAGCGTCCCTGAGCACACCGCTTGGCAAGATAAATGCGAAATAACTTTCGGAACACTTGAAATAATTAATTATGGCATTAAGTGCTAATTTCTCGACATCTCGACTATTAGTCTGGGCGGACAGCTGCTGCTGGTTCGGCGGCGTGACATGCCGATTGTTGTACCTCGCTCGCCTGTAATATATAATAGTGGGTTATCTATCCAAATCCCCCATTACTTAACTTTCTCCTTCTTCGAAGGGCTAATGGAGTATTTTCGGCTCCAGAGATGTGTGGAAGTATCTAACCTGGCCACTTGGAACCACTAATCATATTCTTCTTCGTCTTTCCCCAAAAACCCGTCAGAGTTTTCTGTCGAATTTAATTTGTGCCCGAGTGACATCCGCACGGCCGATGCAATAATGTCTGGCTGGATCTGGAACATCAAAGGTGCTGCTGCTTTTACTTGTTGTGTTTGTTCTATGGAAATGGAGATGTTAATGAGCTTCTTCCCATCCTACCCACACGAAACGTTCCGGAACACACGTCACACATGCGGAGGTTTCGGAGAAAAATATTCATATCCATGTTTTTTTTTTATTATTTTTGGGAATGCTGAGCTACAGATACCTCGGAGTTTGAGATGAGATACATCATCAGGAATGGGATTTTGTGTAAATGTTTTTGGTGTTTCCGGAGCAGAAGAAGATGTTTTTGTTTACTTTTGGTTAATTAATATTAATTCAGCGCGGAATGAGGTTGTCAGCGGAGGGATGTGTTAATGTTGAATGGTTTAAAAGATTAACTTTTCATGAATTAGGCTTGCTGGGTTCGGTGTTCGGTGAAAATCCGTCCAAGCTGAACATCCTTCGACGCAGTTGTATGAGCATGCATCACTGCAACTGTCCTCACCACTGGTCTGGTCGTGTCACTGCTAGCGCTGGAAGGGGAAATGTCTTTATGAAATATGAGATGAACGAGATTTATCTTAATGGAAGTCATTGTGTTGTCAACAACTTCAGACTTGCAAATTTGTATAATGTCTGCGGTACTAAGGGGTTTTTCTTTATTATTATTTTTTTTCAGAAAGAATGGACATTAATTGAAATTTTTGTACCTAGACATGGTCTTGGTTATCATTCTTTTTAATTTTTCAGGTCCAGTGTCATTTTTCCAGACGGGACATATATTGTACAATTTTTTTATCCCTGTCAGGAAATTAAAAAAAATATTTTTCAGTGACTTGTGACACATAGATTTATAACAATTTGTGCGGTTTGTAGGTTTGAAGGCATTGGCCTTGATGGTGGAAGCAAATGATACCAGTTTTTGGGATGAATTTTATTTGGTCATTCCTCTTATCTGCCGAAAACTTGATTTTAACTTTTAATTTAAAGTAAGGCGTCAACATTAACCAAATTCTGAAAACTAAAGCATTATGGATGTAACCTGCTTCGCCAAATTGCCTTCATAAAAATGAACGGATTTTAAGGAATAGAATAGTATCAGGTTTTCCAATAGGGAATTTTATTTGTGAACGCACCCTTTCACTAATCATCGAATTGTCATTATCAATTTATTCAGTAAACTCAACATTTTCATCATGGTAAAGTACCTACACGAGCGAGCATTGTCTGCAAATTATAAAAAAAATTACCGCAACTTTAAGGGCGTTGAATTTTTGAATTTCATCACAAAATCGTTCGTTGGATTTTGTAAGCCCGCAAACCAAGATCCTTCCGCACAATCTTTCATAAAGTGGATGGACACATATCCAATTGTTGTGCGCGATGGCGCATTCATTCATTCGGCTTTTTTTCGATACTCTATGCTTCACCGAACTGAACTATTATTTTGGTAGTAAATTTGAACAATTTCCAAACATTCTTCAGTAGTAAGTCTATTTAATATAAAATGGCAAACCAAACTGAGCATAAATAAAGTGACAGTTGTCAAAAAGACCAAATACAAAAAAAGGTATTGGCAGATTGAAAACAACACGTTTAAAAAAAAAAAACACCCTTTATTAAAATAAAAAAAATATTTTTTTTCGAAAACTTTCTTTTTTTTAATTAGTTTAAGAGTTTTTCTCGGAAAAACTAAGTTTGCAATAAAATTTGAAAATTAAATGTCTATCGATTGAAAAAAATATTGAAAATCGTTCGACCATTTTTTTTGAAAAGTCATTTTTTTAAAACTTTTCGAAAAAATATTTAAATTTGTTTTATAGTATGCCATTATAAGCAATCTGTAGTTTACATCTGGCAAATTATTTAAACAAATTTCAACCACTCCTTTTTCAAAATATTTTGAAAACCAATGTTTTTTTGAAATTAGTCGAAAAAAAAGTTTCTGAAAATTTTGAAAAGCAATATTAATTTTTGAAATCGCGATAAAGGTTTACGATAAAACCGCATTTGAAAAAAAACCGGTTCTATGAGAGGTACCGTTATAGAACAAATTTCGAAAAAAGAATTCTAACTGAAAGATGTTATACAAAAATAGCAGCAGTTTTATCAAAATTGTTAGAGCCGTTTTCGAGATAATCAAACTTTTTGTTAAAAATTGTATGGCAGGTACCGTTATTTTTTGACTTAGAACAAAAATGAAAAACACCCCCCGAGATACCGGTACAAGCCACCAGACCTAGGTTCTGGTCACGCCAACTGTTTATTTTTGTGACTTATGATTAGGAACGTTAAAAATATGAAATTTCAAATTTCAAGATATGATTGAAAGAAAACGTGTCTAAGAAACAAAACAGTGAAGTATTGAACTAAGTTTGCAGTCTAACTTTCTAACGTTCTTGCGTTCATGCGCTATTTGAATTACATTTTGTATCTTAGCCTACAAGATCATCTTGTGGTATCAGATAAGCTCCTGGCCATTACGCAGTAAAAACTTACTTTCGGCTAGGATTGTCACAGCTCTCTTCCTACAAAAAAGAGTTTTTTTGTTTTTACCCGGGGATTGAGAAAAAAAAGCAGACATGTAGATCAGCAATCAGCCGTAATAAGTAGGAACGATTGGGATATGTTGGCAGGCTATGATGCTCATTATCTTTGATGTGGTAGCACTTATACAAATGCAGGAGATAGCCACTATTTGAGTATAAGTAGATACATTATTATATTTTATAATTTTGTTTTAATACTCAATAGAGTTAATAACTCCATTCTCATTATCAGAAATAAGTAGAAGAGAAGTGTTTGATGTGATGCCTTCCACTAATTTTGACTCCATTGTGATAATTAACTGAAAGGTTTCAAAGAAATGTGATAAAAGATAATAATCTAAATCACCCACGAAATATACTATCCAAAGCCCTATAGAAATTCTAGTACCGTTGGGCCAATATGATAAACAAATTTCATTGAATTGCCATTAAATTGAAAAAAATTGTAAAGGAACTAACGTCAGAAGGGCTACGAAAATTTAAACCGTATGGTGATCCTAAGAGCTCTCTGATATCAGGAAAAACTCTTTTCTATTAGAGAGAACTCTGGCTGACTACAGATTTTAACCTAGTGGCACTAGCAAACATTCCAACAAAATAATGCTAAAGTGAAAACCGGGTCAGAAACAAAAACATGTTGCAGGGTAAATTATCTTGTGAGTAAGCCTGCCAAACTTCAGAATTTTTTTCAAACAGATGTGCTTGCAGTTGGTGAAGCTGCAAGGCTTTTCTCATGTTATCTGTATAGGTTTCAGAACAGATAAGGCCAAAAACCTCATTATTCCAGTAATGAGATTAAGAACTTATATTCTAAATTAAGTGAAAAGCATCAGAATTAAAGAAAATTCAAATTCAATTTCGATCTGTAAGAAAGTTATCAGGATCAAATAAGTCTGTTTCTGTTATAAAGCCAACCCTACTGTAGAAAGCCGGAAAAAAGTTTAAAGAAGCTTAGGAATGCCTGTTACGCTCATATTCGACCGACTTAATTTAAACCAAAAATTGAGGCAAACAATTTTACAGTATTCCAAAAATATCGAGAAAATATTTAGGAATTCCATTCCTCCTTGTCCTCCTAACCAACATGTTGTTTTACCTAACAAACTAAACTTAAAAATCTAAAACTTAAAAATATTTGGGGAAATCTATTGTGGGTAGGAGGGTCTTTTAAATGAGTTATTAAAGCCAAATTTATTAAGGTGAAAATCAAAGAAGCGCAGGTTATTGATAGATTGAAACATTAATTTCATTGGATCCATAGCTCGTCGGTGGTCAGTGAAAATTGATATCGAAGAGAGGTATCGAACAAAGATAACTGTGAATAATTTGAAAGGAGATTTTATAGAGAAGGGAGGGGCAGTCAATATTTCCACTTAGAATTTGAAAGAAAAAGATTCAAACTGCATATCAATAAATATAAGACCAAGTGGGAGGCGATGCTGTTTGCTTCATGGAAGCCATCTAAGGCGGCAGAGCTTTCATCACGTAACAATCAGAGGATTCTTTGGACCATCGTTCAATAAAACCATGTTTTTTTTATACCCATCTCCTCTCTGAAACTTCTAATCCACTTAACCGACGACATTACACTTAGTTTTGCATACTCGTTTTTGATTCACATTCCTCCTATTTGGATGTGGATCTTCCAACATATGTTAAATTCATTAAATATTAACTTTGACAGCATTATCGAATGCTTTCAAACTCTCATACTGGGAGAGTGCACCTTCAATTCACGCAGGAGTTTTTGGGATGGTATTCAAATGAGATCATTTCAAATGATTGGAGATGATGATACATTAGAACATTCACGTCACTCGAACACGGGTGGAATGTTTAAGTTTCTGTCTTTTCTTCCGATATTTCTAAAGTCAGTTTTCTTACAAAAATAGCCAATTGCATTCCTTCCCTTAAACAATTTCACTCTTATACTCAAGCCTCCAGGAAAACCCTTGAATTTGAGTGCTATTTCGGTCTATACTGTTAAGTACAGAAATTCGTTTTTTATCCGTTGAACTCGAATGTGGAATGTTTAGCTTAATATTTAACTATTATGATGTTCAGATGTTTAAAACCAATATACCTTCGTAGACTTGCTACTTAAAGAGAAAGGAAAAGTACAGATTTCATCAAAATTTTCTCAAAACCGCAAACGATAGTGAACCTTTAAAAGTCTTCGAATAAAGACTATTTCAAAGAAAAACACAGAATACATTCTCAATTTAGGCATTCTTCAATTATCTTTCTTGGTTTGTATCCCAATGAGGCACACATCAGATTTATTTAGAGGGTGGGCGTCGGACGTCGCGGATGCTCATTTCAATTCCCTATCCCTTTATGAATGTCCCAGCTAAGGCAAGGCTAGAAGCACTGTCCTGGAGTATATTTTTTCGAAGAACTGGGAAAGTTTTTGGGAAAGAATCTTTAAAACATCCGGAAATTCATTGCTGATTCAAGATGTTTTAAGGGGTCACCCAGCACCCCATTTTACACTCATTTCTCTTCTTGATCCACAATTCTTTTCTGAGATCGCAATTGATACTTTTAGATTCGAGTGTGGCCTCTCTAATTAAATCTAGATTTGCAGGTATGGGTCTAGAAACACTAGTGGAATGCCTAGTAGCTTTTTCAATTATTATTCGCTATCTTAGAAAATTTTCCACAACCGCAGTTGAAAGGATATAAGACCATCTTAATAGACCACTCTTTTGATTTATTTCTATAAATTTGGCAATGCAACGTTGTTCCATAAGTAACCCTTCATTGTTAATCACAAGCTTCTTCACATATTTTCAAGAATTATTCATGAGATAGACCAATTCCCTGCCTGGTTCTTGTTTGTTGCTCTTGTTGTCTTTGGTTCTAACAACAAATCTAAATAATGCCACCTTCGATGGCAATAAAACATCTATCAGCATACAATCCAACATGATTCTGCACTCAACATAGGTTTCTAGATCTCCTATCAAATTCTCATTCTTTTTTTCTCCCCACCATGACCAACACAATTATAATGGCTGAAAAAAAAATATAATTGGCCTTCTAACTCTGCCAGATGATCCACGATAAGTTGGGAACAAAATTCTCGACCGCACCATAAAACTCCAAAACCTGGTGTCAAAGATCATTTAGCCGAAGATTTAGACCACAGATAACCATAACGTGTTAAGTGGATTCCTTTTTCTTCTCTATAAATCCACCTTTCTTAAGTGACTTTGATGACCATCAGGTATCCATCTCATAAATTCTATTTAAAAAAAAAATTGTTCCGCACCTAAATCTTTCTTATCATATTTTTCCTTAATTGCCTTTTCTTTAGTCTGGTGGAGAGTCCCGATGGAACAAGAGGGTTCAGTTTATTTCGTTCCGCATAGAATCAAAGACCAAAAACAAACATTGGCTCTTCATCTGATGATAGAGAACACACATTAATGCCTTTAAATCTTTTGTTCAAGCAGATTCAAAAGTATCTTTATGGAACTTGTCCTCCAGGCGTATCCTGTGTGTCCAAAAAAAACTGGATGAAGGTCTCTGTCGAGTTTTCTTTTCATTTCCTTGTCAAACAAAAGCAACAACATGCTAATCCTGTGTGACAACATAAATACCGTCAGCCCTTTGATCCCGAAGAGGAAAAACAAAATCGTACCTCACTGCGATATGGCGCATCTAGAGGAGCTGGAAACAAGGATAACAGAAAATAATCGAAGGAAGCCCAAACAAGGGAACGCCACGAAAAGGTCCTTTTTTTAGTTTTCAACTTTACAGTGCATCGATGGAATGAAATTTATTTAACATTTGCAAATTATTCCGAAAAAACTAATCAAGGACTGTAATGCTTCGGTTCATGTCGAGGGGTTCCTTGGGATTCTGATGCTGCTTCTGAGGCTGAGGCTATTGATTGCACAAACGTTATTTTTTTGGAAAATAGTTAGGGTTCACACACAATAGTGGCAGTTGTTGAACTAATCCCGGGGTGTCGGTGCACAAATGTCAAAAAATGTATCATTACCCTGGATCTGCTCTGGGATGGTGGTGGTGGCGAAGGACTTTCTTGGATTCTCTTGATTACAATTATACAATCAGCCCCTATCGAACAGGGAAGGGAATAGCGTGATTCATTTGGCATTGTTCGACGGCCGCTTTACACCAAGGATAATATGTTTGCACAGGATGTTCTATTATTCGTTTGCGTGTAAATTAGGCGCAGTAGCAAACCGCTCTGGGGGTTGTGTAAGAGATTGTAATGGTCGTCGTTACCCAACCTTGATCAGCCTTATTTCCCTTACAGCAATCCCCTTTCATGTTGCGTTGTGCGTTCCTTATTTTATAATTAGATACAGTTTCTAACCGTATATACATCGAATTGAAGAAAGGACCTTTATTTTTAAAAATGTGTTTTGAAAACACAGCAGTGATCAAAGCGTTATATGAAGTTCTTGACACTCCATTAAGTCGGAATTTTAAGTGGCACAATTGTTGACCCCTTTCTTCTGGTGATGGGATGCGACGGGTGTACTCTCTGGGTGCTGATGGAAAGGATGCATTGCACGGGGCTTGTGTGTACCTAATCTGGGATTGTAGTGATATGCGTGATATATGGGCACTTTGATGAGATGGTGAATTGGTTTTTTATAGGCTTATTGTATCATCGCACGCAGAGTGTTGTAAGACACACACACGGGGAGTTTGATTAAAATGAAAAATTAAATATTTTGATTAATGATATGGCATTGGGTTATGGTATGAGTGACATGCTCATGATGATATATAAAATGTTGGTCGATGATGATTTTAACAATATTAGAAAAACTTTTTACGTTTATTTATGTACAAACCTAATTTAGAATATTATGGATAGGGGTGAGCAAATATAAGAAAATTAACCAATGCAACAGTAATTGAAGAACACTATGTGTATCTAATTTGCATATTTCTTTAATGCAACATACGGCGGTTTGAACAATACCCTCATTAAAGAACTTGAAAACGGTCTTTTATTTGCAAGAAAATAGTTAGATATAGTAATATCTGGTAAAGAAAAATAACATATTGTTAAAAAAACAATTTTTTTTCAAAATTACTGTTCAAAGAAGGAAAACTGTGTATGGGATTCATTAACCAAACTTGATCAATGCCTAAGGCCAACATTTTGTAGATGACAACAAAATTCTTCTAAGTATGGCTGCAGTATTGGAAGGGACTTTAAATAAACAGATATTTAGGACATACTATAAACTATACAATAAATCTGTTCCTAACCACGAAGTTCAAGACATTACATTACTGTCGGAATCGTTATTGACGCGATGGAAAACTCCAAAAAGGCCAAAGCGATGCGATGGAAGATGATTTCATTTCGAAGGCGAGCCTAGCGACACTTTAAAGGCTTCGTCAAACACAACGGGTTTTTTATAGCGAAATTGACATTATTTTTCGCGGCTATGAGATTATTTTGACACGGCGGTGTTCTAAACGCGGCATTTTAAAATGTCAGACAGAGAGCTCGTTTAATATTTTAATCTTAATTTTCATTTTCTTTACAAATGCCAATTTAGGTTATTTGTCCATTTATAGAACAGTTCTATTTGCTACAATATATTCAAAATGACTTAATTCAATAAGGACAAAATAATTCAATATAAAAATATTTCTAACGCGGCGTCAAAAAAAAATAATTTGTAATTATCACAACGCGGCCGCCTCTTTCTGGTGCCACGTTGAACTTGACGCGGCGTTGAAAACGCGCTCTATGGGACATCGGATATATGTATTTCTGTATATTACAGCACGGCGTTGAAACGTGGCTTGAAAACGCGCTCTATTTGACGAAGCCTTTACACAACCGATTTTGATAAATTTTTCTTTTTATTTTTTATAAAAAAAAAAATCAAAAAATCAGATTTTGGTATGTCAGTCTGTTTGTCGGACTTTTTGTTTGCTTGTTCCGTGAACGGCTGCACTGGTTTTGACAAACTTTCACTGGTAGGTAGCTGATATTCTAACAAGTAACGGAGGCTATATTAATTACCCACTAGGTGACGCTGGTGTCGTTTTTATTCCGAAAATTCGTATTTATGGGTCGATTTTGACGTGACTTTGACAGTCGGAAAGCTGATGTTCTAAGGAGTAACTAAGGTTTTTTTTTTAATTACCCACTAGATGGCGCTCGGGTAATTTTTTTTTCAAAATTCTTAGTTATGGGCCCGTTTTGACGGGACTTTCAAAGGCAAATAGCACATGCTCTAAGAAGTACTTTCGGCTAGCCCTCGTAGGCGTGTTTTATTTTTGAAAATTCTTATTTATGGACTAATTAGACTCAAAATTACACCATATAACATTTATAATTGTATTCAAATAAAATAATAAAAATAAAGAAATATTTTAACATGTTAAGGTGTGCTGAGGAGAAATAATATTAACAATAAATGTAGCTTTCCTTATATACAAATAATTTCTTACTAACGGTAGTAAATGTTGTTTGTGTATTAGCACGATTACGATGTGTGGCGCTGTTGTCGAAATCCAAAAAATGTGTGGTATACCCGAGCAACGCCAGGTGGGTCAGCTAGTTCAAAAATAAATGTTCAAAAAATAATTATAAATAGAAAAAAATTAGACAAGCTGTTGGCAGGTATGCAAAATTGATTTGGATACCTAGATAGATTAAAAAAAACCGTTATATGAAAATTAAGGTCAGTATCATCAAAGCGATCCGTGAGCTAAAGCCAGAAACCGTCGAAAATGTTTTGGAAAATTGGAGTGGACGAATGCGGTACCGGTACTGCAAGGCAAGCCGAGGCAGCCACTTCAACGACTTTGTGTTCCATATTCAATGGGAATGTATGTTCTTACTATTAAAGCCATAAAACATGGATACAATTTAATTTTCTTCATTTTATTCCATTAAAAAATAGATTGCACGACTATATCGCACGTACTTGCTCAAATGTGCGGTCACATTATGGTATAAAATCACCAGTTATCGAGAAGGTCGAAGAAAAAAAACTGGTCGTATGGGAGGTACCATTTTTAGCCCACCAATATTAATGGTACCTTTCATATAACGGTTTTTTTAATTTTTGGCTTTCTCTTTGGGTTTTTGTCAAATTTTATATTTGAGAAGATCTAAGTAGCCGAATTAATTCTGCATATAAAAATTTTAAAAAACTGATTTTAAATTTTATAATCACATGTTTATTAATAAACTCTAATAATATTAATAAACTTTAAAAAAAAACTAAAAATAAACAACAGGATTTTATCAAAATCCGTCCTACAGTTTTCGAAATACTTTTTTTCACAAATACGATATAATACAAGACGTATAAAAGCGTAATTTTTACTAAAAACCGTTAAGTGTTGTGGTTTTGACACTTTTTTTTAAGTTCATATAGTGTTGTTTTTCTACGTTAACGTTACTTATTTTTTAAATTTTATCTCTCAAATCCCGAGCATTCAAATGGTTCGTAGACTTTTGCGAGAAAAGCACCTTCATTCAACCTTGTGTCCAAGAAAATTACGTTTTTGTCAAAAAAAAAGTAACCAAAAGAAATGAGTTTGCGAGAGATCATTTAAAGTGGTCTATTGGAGAAATATTTTTTGGTCAGATGAATCCTTAAATATGTAACAAGGTGGCAACGAAAAAATTAATTAGACCAGGAGACTCCACCATTATGATCCTGGTTGTTTTTATTTATACTGATTTATGGCCAATTTATCGCATAGAAAAAATTATAGATAATAACTGCTATGTGAATGCCAATGCCAATGATGAAAGTCCATTGATTTTAGGTCTTCCAACGGAATGCAGAACAATGAATACAAACAGCGGCACACTGGTTCCGACGGGGATTCTGCTCCTTCCAGATCATGACCTGTTTTAAGAAATTTTCTAAGTTCACCAGGAAGGCTACTTTAGACTATTTTTCTTTTGTTTCTTTTACTCAAACGAATATTTTGTTGCATTTTAAGCGAACTTGGAGTTTTTATTTGATAAATAGACACTTCAATTAAATTCCTTTATCCGTCAGAAGTATAAAACCGTCATATTCCGTTTTTAGGTTGAAAATTCATATCAATATTAACTGCTGCTATCGGCAGGTTGATTTTATTTGGTCAACAAGCGTCCAGCTTTATGCCTTTAAAGCGGACTCCGACAACTGACAATATAAAGCACAGATACAGCGAAGCGAATCAACTCAGACGCAAGCATTTGGACATGAATCATCAATTTCAATTGATTCAATAACGAGAATGAAATGTTGGGTCAAAAATCTATTCACTAAAAATACTGTTCTTTCGGTTGTCCAAAGGCATTCATTTAAAAATCTTTTGTATCTTATATAAACTTATAGAAATGCACAAAAGCGACTATATGGTTTTTAGCAGAATATTTTTCTAACTTAAATATTTTCTCAGAAATAATACCAAACACGTGTCGCGTAAACCGAAATATCAACTAAAACCTTCTTTAATTTATTTTCCTTGCATTTTCCAAAAAAAAGCTCAAGATCGTATCGTATTTGAAAAATGTTTAGCTCACATGACCAACGGACATCCGTTCGAAGATTAACTTCCTGCGAAATATCTTATTCTCCATCATTAAAGTGAGAAGACATATAACTTAAGATACACAGAAAAATACAGTTAATCAGCTTTTGAAAAAAAGAAAAAAAAACGTTAAACGTTCATTTTCCATTTTCAAAAAAGATTACATACGACAGTAGTTCTGAGTCTCCAGAGAGGGCTTTGCAGAAGCACACTGCTGGCACAGATTGAAATACATCAATTATTTGGGCATCAAAAGGGATAATCGAGGAAATCAGGAGATTTTTGATATGTGGATCCTGTACACGAACGAGAGGGATTTCGATTAAGAACTGACCCTCATAAGGTAGCAACGGCAGAAGCAGCAGCAGCAGCAGTAGAAGTAGCAGCAGATGTAAAACATCAATAACCCTCAAGAATGACACATTTCGAACGAATACAGTCCGCAGTGAACCGATACCTCGAAAAAGATTTATTATACCCACTTCCATGGGGTATCCTTTGTGATTTTCTATTCTACTTGGTGAACATCATCATAGTCATCATTGTTTCCCAAGGACGTGAGCAAGCTCCTCCTTCCATATCCCAGCAAGCATCATAAGGATAACAAAATAATAATCTGTCTCCGAATGGTCATTGTGCGTCCCATAGAGTCCGAGTCCAAGAAGGATTCCAATTAAGATACAAACAGTCGTCGTCGGCGTCCGAACGCTCTCTCGTTACGCACAAAATGGGAATCAAGTGAGCCTCAATTAGTGGCGATTCCTGTGCGTTTTTAGAAATTACTGTGAGAATATGATTTTAAATTGCCCAAGTTGCAGTGCGTATCGATTGAGCCAGAATTACTGTGTGGCCGCAGTGTTAGGATTGCTTGCGTGTCCAGTGGATGAGATGGAGGGATGCGACCGCAGTCTGGGACACCCTCATGGGAAAAATCCAACCAAAAATTCTGTTTTACTGTTGAACCACAAAAGTGTTGGCATTGTGCAATTATTTTAGTCGATTTTAGGGAAAAACGATGAGGAAAGGACATTCATTCGGTGGTACGGGTATTGATGCAATCTCATATGAGTGTTCATATAGTGAAATCAATTTATTTCACTCATAACTGCGTTTAATTGGTTTTCATTGGAGTAACAATAATGCAGTCAGCACATGGTAGGGGCAGATCATTAATCATAACATAAAATATAAATGTAGTAAAATTTGGTACAAATAAACAAAACAATTATTTTTGATATTTGAATATTAAATACCAGTGAATTTGAGAATTATATTATTTTTCATATATTGAAGGATATTTAAAAAAAAACAAAAAATCCTTTAATTAGCATTAAATTCGTTTTAATTATGGATAAGTGGAAAAGTATTTAAATCAATACAAAAATGTGTTGTTCTAGAAATTATGGAATTATATTTCAAAATATATAATAATTTTTTTTTTATTGAAAAGCTTCGTTATTTTATTAATGCCGCAGATTGTTAGTGTTTTAGAAACTCACCACCAAAACCAAAAAAAACTATCATCGGCAGAATACTGACTTCATGGAGAAGTCCTTTAGCTGTTTTGGAGCTATCGAGAACTGGGGAATTCACGGTGAATAAAGTAAATTTTAAGTGATAGCTTAAAGACTGTAATTAAATTGTTGTTTTTGCCCAACTAAAGGGATTTGAAAAAAAGCCGTATAAACATTATACAGTGAGTTGTAAGACAGTTGTCTCAGAAAAAAAAGAAAAGATAATTAAAATCCTGTGAATCTCCGGTCGATGCGTCTTTTTGCGGATATCTGCAACGTATTCGAAAAAGTTTTCAACAGAACTCTATAGTCGTTTTTTGTTTGCAAAGTCATTCGCAGCACAGTTGGATTTTACATGCATTACAAAAACAACAACCACCTGTCGATAAAAAAAAAACATTTAGCTCCCCATAAAAGTAGATGTTGAATTTGGCTGGGGATAGAATATTTGACATAAAAAAAATTCATTCACAATAGATCATTTCTGTCATGTTATAAGACTTTCATCATATATTTCTGTGTATCTAAAAGGCTTCGTTCATAGATTAGATTATGTGATTATAAATACTCAATCAATGAAAATTATAGGAAGTAGGAGAAATCATGATGATATTCATTTTGATAAATTTTTTTTTATTTATTTATTTAGTTTGATCCATTCTTGTGACTCGTTTTCTGAGTTTAGTCAATTCTTATTATTTTACATATAAAAGACTAAAGTTATTATATGATTACAAACAAAAAACTATTACCGGATTTAAATCACTTAAGTCCATTAAGTTGATATTATGCATGGTCATCCATTGCTTAGTTTTTACAAAGCTCATAGCATTTTAACCAGGGTTTGGGTTGGCTGTATGTCACAAACTCAATCAAAACTACATTTTTACATCTACTACGTTGCATACGTAACAAATGTTGTTAACGTAATTTTTTAGTAATTTTAGTAATTCATTAAATTGTAATTTCCTATTGCTCTTTTAAATCCACATTGTGCGCCATCTACTGGACGTTTCGTTCTCAAAGAAATATGGACCGATCGCGCCACCAGCCCAAAATCCACACCAAAAAGTGACTTTACCGGGATGCATTGGACGCTCTTGGATCTCATGTGGATTGGCATCGTCCCACATTCGACAATTTTGTTTGTTCACGTACCGATTCATTCACAAATGAGCCTCATCGTTGAGAATGATTTTCGATGAAAATTAGGGTTATTTGCCAACTGCTCCAGAGCCCATTCAGCGAAAACAAGTGGTGTCTATGGTCGTTTACCTTCAGCTCCTGGGTCAGTTAAATTTTGTACAGATGCAGGCCAAGGTCAAGACGCAAAATTCTTCAAGTTGTGGTCTTCGAAAGGTCGAACGTTGCCCGAACAGAGCACCCATTTTGATAAAACAATTTTATTTAATATACGGACTGAATGAACGACAGCCAAATTAACAGATGTAGCTCCAACAAGATGGCCGCTATCAACTGTAAAAGTAGGGAAGTCCTTATTGGAAGATTCTTTAATAAAGTACCTTGGTATCTGATTGGATCAGTATCTTTATTTCATCCTACATTACATGTTTTGGCAGGGCTAAAAAGACGTTTTACTGACAAGACAACTGTCTTATAGCAGATGCGAAGATGTCACATGTCCCTCTTGAGCCCAATGAATGCCTGGAAATCCCCTGTGGCACTATCTCTAAATGGAAAAGAGCTAGAAAGTAAAAGTTATCAAAAATATAATGATTAGTTTTTTTAACAAGAACAAATTTTTGTAACCTTGTTTAATTCGATTTCCTAAGTGGAAAATACTCAAAAAATAATTTGTTATAGTCCAGTGATAAAATTATGTTAAATCTAGACAATTGAAAGTGCACTGAGGCTTGTTTGTTAATAACTATAAAAAACCTTTTTGATATGGTAAACTACAACCATTTATTGAGAAAATTGGAAAAGGATGTCTTTCGTGGTTTCATGCTAAATTGGTACTTTATTATAGGTGTTTCCCAAGGGTCAGTGTTCGGACCAATTCTGTTACTGTTAGGTATTGTTCTATATTAATTCGCTCTTTGCACTAGAACTATTTATAAGCTCAAAAGTTAAGTATGCATCTTAGCTTATCTTCAGTAGATACTTTCAATGTTGATTTCCCTTTTCATACTCTGGAATGTCGAAACTTCAAACTACCGGTTTGTAATTTCACACCTAAGGATGACACATGCGTAACCTTTATAACAAATGGTTTCTAAGTAGGAAAAGTTAATAAATTTAAATACGTATAGGGCTTACTATTGACTCGAATATGAAATTTTCAAATCACACTAATAATTTGGGAAAATATTTTTGCACTATGTCGAGGTATTTTTATCACCTTAAGGTATGTCCACACCAAAGAAGAATTTTTTTAAAACATTTCAGAAATATTTCTTTCTTTCTGAAATGTTTTTTATATGTTTGTCTGTTCCCCTTCTTTATTTTTCAAGCATTTTAGTCTAGTTTATTTGTTTGTATTTTGTTCATGATGACAAACCGCGACGCTATGATTGCGCTCCTTTTTTACAATCCATCTTAAAGTACAAAACTGGATACATAAAATGGGAAAAAAATAAACATTTAAGAAATTTAGTTCTGAGTCTTCTACGTAGTTGTTTTTTAATTTTATTTTCTTATAACGTAGTATATACAGGGTGATTGGTTTAAGGTGCACCAAAAAGCTTGAGCGTGTAGGTGGGGTTAAGACAAGAAAAAATTCGTATGGGAGGGTGGTCTATTTTCCCCCCGTTTAGGCAGGAGGGGCAAAAAAATTGACTTAAATCAGGAAACAAAATTATTTAAAAACAACGGTGAATGATACAAAGCCTTGTTATAACTTTTTGGAAAGCCAGAAAACTACTCTTTTATTTTATTTGTAAATTAAGTTGTTTAAGTGTACATTTAAAAAAAAAATTAATTTTGAAAAAAAAATTTAAAAAAAATTTTCTAAACAAATTTTTTTTCAAAATTTTATGTAATTCACTATTGTGAATGTAAAATACTATTGTATGGCTGCAGATAAATCTACCTCTGCCAAATTCTCCTGCAATTTCACTCCAGCTACCTCAATCCGTTGTTTAAGTTGCTCCAAGGATATAATTTTAACTTCATACACGTAGTTTTTCATAAATCCCCAGGCGTAAAAGTCCAAAGGAGTTAAATCCGGTGATCTTGGTAGCCATTCAGTGGGACCTCCCCTTCCTATCCATCGATCGTTGAATTGAATTGATTATCCAGCCAGTTTCTCACAGCCAGGCTATAGTGTGCTGGAGCTCCATCTTGTTGAAATATTAAATTGTCTGCTATTGCCAAAGGGACACTTTCTAATAAGTCTGAGAAAAGGGTTCTTAGGAATTGCAGATAGGATTCTCCATTTAAGATCGGATTCAAAAAACGTGGTCCAATTACGGTGCGTCCAACAATACCAAGCCACACATTGCAGCTAAAGCGGTGCTGTGATTTATTTTTTATTTATTATTTAAAATTCTGTCCTCAATACCTTATCATTTGATGTCAACTTTTGCGCTGGGGTAAAGTGATATGGGTGAAGATTTTCGGAATGAATCACTGTCCAAACTTTACACTGGGGCAATCCAAGCATAGTTGCTATCCTTCTGGTGCTAAGGGTGGGATTACGTCGTACCAAATCCAAAATTCCGTTCTCTACTACGTTTGCCGATCCAGCAGATGACCTTTCCCTCCTTCGATACTCCAAAACTCCATGTTCCCGAAGGCGATTGTGAAGTCTTGCAAATATTGAATAGTGGGGACATCTCCTATTGGGGAACCTTTCAGCGTACAATCTTTGTGCTTGCCGACTGGAACCATTCGCTAATCCATAGCAGAAGTGCACATCAGCCAGTAGTTTAAGTTTGCCATTGTTTTGTGTTGACGATTTGTTGCGCAATTTTGAAATAAGTTTAATCCAGAATATCCTTCCATATTTATTTGTGGTTAGGTAAAACATATTTTTTTTTTTTTAAATTAGGTAATTAGTATAAATACCTTTGGGTAACAGGTAGGCATGCAGGTCATTTTACCACGTGCCTCAATTAAAGAAGGTCAAATCTGGTTAATCCAGTAAATTGTTTTTTTTTTATTATTTGTTTAAAACCGGATGGTATGTAATAAAAAATAAAAAAGGGATAATTCTCTAATTAATATTACCTGAGCAGGTCAAACTTGGGAAAACAAAAAAAAATTGTTTTCTTGGAAAAAAGTACTCTTGGGTTTTTCTAAATTTCTCAAAAACTAAGATACATTTTGGATTCCGGTTTTCTGTTTTTGACTAAAAATTAATAAGAGCATTTTTTTCTGATTTAAGTAATTTTTTTAGAAAATTGCCCCTTCCGCCTAAACGGGGGGAAATAGACCCCCCTCCCATACAATTTTTTTCTTGTCTTAACCCCACCTACACGCTCAAGCTTTTTGATGCACCTTAAACCAATCACCCTGTAGAGTTTGTATTAAAACCTTCGTTTCATTTAGGAAATGTTTCTGAAATGTTTTTTCAACAAATGGGAAACATTTCAGAAATGTTTTTTAAACAAATGTTTCTTTGGTGTGGACAACCCTTTAGAAACACAGTTTCAGCCAAATTATTTTAGAACCATATTATACATGCGTATTTTTCATTGTATACTTTGCTCAATTTACATTTTTAAGTACAGGCCTTATGGAAGAGAGCTGTAGGGAGAGGAGACTGATCGCCAATTGTGTTTATTCGCTTATTGTGTTAAAAAAAAAAAACTGATTCAGAGTTACCATTCGTCGAAATTATAATACCATTTTGTTGTGGAGAATTGAAGCTTTTCTAAAGCTTGTTGTGAATATATATTTTATAATGCTTAATGCGGAAAATTGATATCGACACCTTTTAAAGGAATAAAAAATTACGGTTATATCTCAAAACTTTGTTTTATTAAAATTCAATAATAAATAAATCAATGAAAGACCCGTTATTACATTGTAATTGAATATAGAATGTCCTATTGTTTTCCTTATATAAAAATATATATTCACACTACTTTCAAAGGGTGATCTCCTTTCCAAGTATTTCAGCTATTTGTGGAAGGTTCTTCTCTAAATATTACCTGGCGCAGCTATGTACAAATATGCATTGTGCATAAATATCTCTTGTGGTTTGAGGGTTCAATTCTGTACTAAACGTATGAATGCATCTTCTGGACATAAAGCCCAAATTAAATATACTTCTTTAATATCATTTGGCGATTCGAAAAGCATCATCGTTCTGACAAAATCCTAAAACATTGCAAAGAAGCTCCTGGAAACAAGTGCAATGAAGGCAAATTTCGGTGTTTTATGAGATCCAACAAGCTAGTCAACCTTATAGTTCAATAGCAAAGTCGAAGTACAAAAATGAGAACATTGTGATTGCAGTCAGAGATCATGACTTCAACGGAAACGTAAGGACAAAGTAAAGGAATTTTTTTTTTAAACCTACTACTTGCAATAAAGATGAGCTGCAAACAATAGGAAACAAAGCTAGAACAATGTCTCAAATAAATCAGTCTAAAAAAAGTTCCAGACATTGCATCTGTTCCTAATAAGAAATTCCCCCATCAACTTGTTTTAATAGCAAAACTTATAAATTACTCATTTTATTGGCATCAATTAACACTTCATGTTCCTAATTTTTTTTTTTTGTTCCACACACCCACCCATCTTAACCCACGACATTTCCTCCTTTGGCGCCATTTAAAACACCCCAAATAATAAAAACACGAATTTTGGCAAAAAGTCAGGTTATTTATGATAATATTAAAAATACATAAAAATACTCAGAAATTATTGCCAACCCGACAGACGTCGAGCAATTTCAAAAACTTGTCGCCGACGACATCGAATTAAGTGCGTGATTTTTATTGATTGATGGTCCAAGCTGTTTGCTGTTGTCACTTCGTCTTCGGGAGCGTTCTTGCTTCGCTGGCTGAGAACACCAAGAAGTGAGATCTGAGATGAAATCTTTTCAAAGAAACCGAAAACAGAGGATCCAAGAGATATACTTTTTTTCTTTATCCACTTCGACTAAGCAAAGGGACAAACGAAAACGATGACTCGACAAGATACACTCGACGACTCTATAGCGACAGCGACGCAAGCCCGCCCGCCAACACAAACAGCTCTAAAAACCCATATAATGCCCGGCTGACTTTCTTAATTAGGATCTGCATAAATTTCCATCTTGACAGCACTCAGGCGGTCATCAATCAAATACATTTCACACTGCACAACTGTTTGACGGTTTTTTAAAGGTTTTATTTTCGAAATACTGAAGGCGCATTCAAAAATTAAAGATGATCAGCGAAAACGTCGATTTGCCATATCGTTGAGCTGTCAGAATCCTTGAGAGTGACGGTGACCTCGTTCCTGATGACGAAAGGTTTCTTCTGTGATCAAGTGCCTAGATGAAATGACATCTTTGATGGTTGCAGGATTTTGTTGTAGATCTTAGTGTTAGGGTGGTCAGCTTCGTTTTTTATTATTATATTTTTTTTTAAGGTAAAATTATTTTAATCAAAAATATTTACGAAATATTAAATATTTAGCAATTTAAGAAAGGAGGTTTTAAAGCAGACACTACAAAACTTGTACTTGGCTTAGAGTAGCTTGTTTGTGGAAGTTTTAGGGAAACCGACATAATTTTCTTATTTGCATTTTTTTATTTAACTAAAATTTGCTTCTTTTAGTCCTCAAAAAATTTGAAATTATAAAAAAAAAAGAGTTCAGTTGTTTGGAAAATTATTTTTTTCATTTCTGTTTGATCAGAAAGACGGAAACCTTATCAAGTTTCATGTTAAATTCAGATCGATTAATAAATCTTATTGGTGTTTGTCCCTTACAGAAGTGCTTCTTTCGTGTTCTTCCTGCTGTGATTCTCCTTTAAAGCTTCTCATTCGTATCTCTATGTATTGCCAAAATGGATTGAATTGTGTTAGGTGTTTTGTTTTATCTTTTTGTATAATTTTACAGCGGAAGATTAAATTCGCTTTTGATCCACTTGAAAGTTTAAAGTCCTCAACAGTCATGTAAGCTTATAACCCAACCTGGTGAGTAATTTGAAAAACCATTTGCAAGAGTTTTTATTTTAACTTTCTTACGATTTAACTAAAAAAAAAATTAAATTAACCCTAGCATACATACTTAAGAATGTAAATTTTTCCATGGGACAGATGTTTTTCCGCACTCGTACAGTAGCAAGAGTTCTCAAAGATCTCGATGTACACAAATCCGCTGGCCCGGATGGTATACTCCCGATTCTTCTAAAGAGGTGTTCTTCCACACTGGCAAAGCCACTGGGTAAGCTTTTCCATCGCTCCTACTCTTCTGGAATCTTTCCTAGAAGATGGAAAACAGCATTTGTTCAGCCTGTCCCTAAGAAAGGTGACCCATCCTCCCCCTCCTCCTACCGACCCATAGCACTGACATCCCTTCTTTCTAAGGTCATGGAAACACTGAATAACCGTCAGCTGAAGGAATATCTCGAAGATCGAAAGCTTATCCATGACCGTCAGTATGGCTTCCGCAGCAACCGTTCCACTGCTGATCTGATGGCATATCTCACCGAACAGTGGAACAAATCTTTACATCGCTTTGACGAAAGTAAGATTATTGCTCTTGATATCTCCAAGGCATTTTATAGAGTTTGGCATGAAGCTCTCTTATCGAAAATGCGAGCTTTTGGGATCAAAGATACTCTTATTCGTTGGATAAGAAGCTACCTTCTGAACGTTCAATATAATTTGTATTGAACGGTTTCAAGTCTGATTCCCACAAAATAAATGCTGGTGTGCCCCAGGGCTCTGTTCTGTCTCCGACTCTTTTCCGCATTTTTATAAAAAATGATCTTCTGTCTGTTACTTCTAATCCACTTAACTGTTTTGCTGACGACTCTACCCTCAGCTTTTCATATTCGTTCGATAATTCACGTCCTTTGCCTTCGGACGTACAATTGCAACGGTGCCGTATGTCAAGCTCATTAAACTCCGATTTATACAGCATTGTCAAATGGGGCAAAAGGAATCGTGTGGAGTTTAATGCTTCGAAAATTCAATGCTGTCTTCTGTCGTTAAAGCTTAACATACCCCCAATGCCATTGTCCATGAATGGCACTTACATCGAAGCAAACGAAAAGCTATCAGTACTCGGTATGTGTGTCAACGACGACCTCCGTTGGAACGACCCTATATTTGATATCGCTAGGAATGCTGCTAGGTGCTTAGGTTTTCTGTGTCGGTGTAACAAGTAGTTTTCCCCATCTGATCTGGCTACAATCTATAAAACGTTTATACGCCCTAAACTGGAGTATAACTCCCACCTCTTGGCAGGTGCTTCGCAAACATCGCTACACCTGCTTGATAGAATACAAAATCGAGCGTTAAGATTGATAGGAAATAGAACTGCCGCTGAAACAATTGCCCCTCTAGAACACCGACGCAATGTTTCATGTCTTTCCTTATTTTATCGTTTCTTTTACAAAAAATGTTCACTCGATGTAGCCAGTTGCATTCCTCCCCTTAAAAGTTTCTCCCGTAATACTCGTCTCGCAAGGAATGCTCATCAGTTCACCCTTGAGCCCATTTTCGGACGTACCGTGAAATATAGGGATTCTTATTTTAGCCGAACGACACGAATTTGGAATAGTTTACCCGGCGGATTTTCCCTTGCCATTTTGATCTGCAAACATTCAAAACCAATTTTAATCGACACCTCCTATCTCTCCCCTCCCTATTTTCCTAATGCCCGTGTGTTACATTAAAAGGGAAACAAGTAGTCCCTTGTGCGTGCGTTAATTATATAAAAAAAAAAAAACCTTATCAAAATAAACATTGAAAAAAAGCAACCTTACCAACCGACTAAAAATAGATTTTTACCAATAAGTAATGTTTTCTGTCCTAAATGTATAACAAGAAGAGCAGCTCGAAGATTGGGTTCCTGTCTCAAATCTAGTCCAGAACTATAGGTAAAGTGTTCCGTATCTGTCAAAAATGACCGAAAAGTTGGTGTTGCCATAGTGACTGGTCATATAGATAGGTACGTTAGATATTTATTTTTATTATTTTGCCTGGTCTAAAAGCTGATAGGTGATAGATAGAATATCTGAAATATTTTTTCATTGAAACCTTGTCTATCACTGTAAAACAATTTCTTTTTCGACATTGCTAGCTGCATTCCTTCCTTTAGATTTAGAGATTTTTAAGCGAAACATTAAAATGAACTCGAAATAAAAAGGCTGAACTGGCAACACTAACACGCTTTTGTTTAGTGCAACTGAATTATTTTAACCCTCAAATTGTATTACGAATTCATGTTCTTTTTCTTTCCAACTTCGTGTGTGAGCTGTGCTCTCGTCGGCACATGTTGATGCCACTCTCTTGCTTCATGCAACATTGATCCTTTGCATTTTCCCTGCGTTCATCCACTTCGTATATATGATCTATACTCCTACACTCCCTTGTCTCTCTAATTCAGTTATTAATACGAAAAAAAAACATTCCAATGATCGACCGTAAATCAAGCATCCATTAGCGAGATGAAAATACACCAGTCAGATACAATTTACCCAGCAGTTCGGTGCCGATGATGGTGGCTAAACGCTTAATGTCATCACTTTATTAGTCAACCAAATAAATGCTGTTTAATAGCCCATCATGATGTGCCAGACTATATATTCTACATGTTCTTCTCCTGGTTTTCCATATCTCCGAAGATGAGCTCGGAGTTGAAGATTTACGAGCCTTTGATGTGTATCCATAGGCATCGGTGATAGCATTTTCCACGCATCACTTGGTTCAGTGACAAAGTGAGTGAGTGGGATCCATCCAGATGTTGAGAGCGAAACACACATGGAGGTGAGCTTGCCTACCTCAAGGCATTTATTTGTGATGCCAATGGAAGTGTTAAGTGATTGGGTTGACATTCTTATGTGTGGAACCTGCACTTTGATGTTACATTTAAAACCTTTTAACTTTGCAGCAAACAACTTATGGATGCACTCAGTCCCTCTAGAATCCCTTGATATAGGTCATTAATTTTGGTGTTTCGAAGGTGTATTTCGAAAGGAAGGACGGACTAGTTCATGGGGTATCGCTCTGAGTGTTGAAGGACATTTGCATGGGAATCCCTTAAATACAACGAAAAAACCTTTTAAAATTAATACCACTTCCTCTGGAGAAATGATCCTGTCTGTCTGAAAAGCTTAGTATCAATTTTAAACACACAAACATTTGAGGATTTATTGAATGTTTTCTTCTTCAAGAAGAAACAATGACTTCTTAAGGTCAACCTACATTTGACATTCTTAAATCTAAAAATAAATATCCTTGCCTAAAAGGCAAAGAACCCATAAACAAGAGGCTTCCCAAACGGAGAAGTTGTTTTGGGCTAAATAAATATCTCGTAACCCACAGAGTTGGCTTCGCACAAATTGGCCACAAGTTGACTTTTTCATATGGCTTTTTGGAATTTTCAAGTAAATTATACGCCTTTGTGTATGCACTCGATATTATCTGCAGCAATGTCCTGACATTTCATTCAACTGCCATAGAAATATTAAATACGCATGCAACGCCCACCCAGGCTGACAAATAGGATATTCCAAAAACCAGCAGGAGCATAATTCATTAAGGAATATTATCATAAATGTTGTCCTCTTGTTGTCACACAGTGCCTCTCCTTCCCTCACACATCCTTGGAAGAAAATCCTTTTGCCAATACAAATGCCCACACCACCGACTCTGAACTGGCAGAATGTTGGATCACAAACATATTTGTCCACGTCTCGGTCGTAGTCGTCGTCGCAATAACATTCTATTCATAAATGGCAATCATGACGTCCTTCAGATTCCTGATCGTCTGTGAACTCCTTTTTCAAAGGGTTTCAGCTTTCGGTTGCAAAGCGAAAAACATCCAGAAATCCGGAAGCAAAAAAGTATGAGAAATATTATTAAATATGTATCTAAGTGTATGCATAGATACAAATACGACTATATTGGAATGTTTGGATGTCCATGAAGGAGCCATCGACTTGTTTTAGTCGGCTGGTCTAGATCTAGATGTTTATGAGCATTCTCAGTGTGGGTCCTTGTCTTTTAAATACATTTTTTGTTTACATTTTAATATGACTACCATATTTTCATCCATGGCATGGTGTAGTGGCGCAGCAGTGGCAGCAGAAGTAGCGTCATATTGTCGTCGGACTGCATCAAATAATTTCATTCTGTAAACATACTTTATAGAGTTCAATGGGCATAGGCAGCCGAAAAGAGGAGGGCCTGGGCAGCCGATAAAATGAAGCGACAGCGATTTAAATTACGACAGTTTGTTTCTTTCGGAATATTATTACCGGCAAGCGAGAATATGTGAGTAGAGTACTTATGATTGTTATCCAGGGACGGAGTTGGAAAACTTTAAAAAAGGCCTTAGGGTTGAAAAAAAACAGAAATTTCCCTAGTGAAAGTACTAGAAGAAGAAAAGGAAGCGAAGGGTGGTTCACATAAACAAGATGAAACTTTTTGAGTAATTGGTTTTCAATAAAATTAAATTTCTTTTTTCTTTTTATCAGACATATATTTCCACCTGACTTCAGGGTCAATCTGTATTTGTGATCGGAATATAGGTCTTTGATTTCTTCCAGCACTGATCTTGGTATGTACGATATATAGGAAGCTGGTACCTTTATTGTCGCTACAAACATTGGGGTTCGCATTCACAAGTGTACAACAGTCCAACCATATTTTCAAAAAAAAATTGACGATGGGGGACTATTGCAAAATTTAAATGTTTTGTAATGTGGTCCGTCACTTTATAATATCATCTTCATCACCAACTTCTGTTACCCTACTTGTAGCCAACTAATCTCATATTTATTTCCTTCTCGGTCCGCAGCTAGATTTTTCAATCTTGGCCACATTTACTTCTGGGAGTCTGAATTCGGAAAAGCCTTTGATCTTGACATTATTTTTATTTTTTCCGATCAGACTTGCTACATGTAACTTTAAAAGACTGCTAAGCAAGGAAATCCTTAAACAAGGAGGGCAGACAACGATTCTCAGAAGCATGCATTTTCCCCCAGATGTTAGCCGATTCTGTCCAGGTTTCAAAGCCTTAGTTCTGAAGCTGCAATTATATATTTATGGAAAAGACATCATTCAAATGGACGCTTTGGGTACGCTACCAGTGCTTTAAGCGGTGGGTTAGCGCAGTTTCTGATGAATTGGTGCAATTTGTACGAGTTTCTTTCGGCAATAGAGATTTTGAATATCGGCCTCGAGTCACTAACACCTGGTGCCCAATATTCTATTGCTAGTACTTCTCGCTCTTAACCTTTATATAGAACTTGTAGACTCATAAGAACTCATTTAAAAACACCTATTCCGGAAAAAACAACAGAGATAGGTGCTGCAATTCCTCTCCTTTGATGCAGTGTTCCCAAACTAACCCACCTGGTCCTTAGCAACCTTTTACTGTTGGCGCACTGAATCTAGAATTTATTCTAACTCAACGTCCACTAGTCCTTTTAGTCAACAGTTCTCATTCAATCACTACTGACTCTCAGTCTCCGAACGGACGTTACCCTTATTCTCCTCATATCGAGTTCCCTAACAAGGGATTTGCGGGTTTTCCAGGTCATTTTCGATATTGTTTGCTATAGTGGCTATGGCTGTTTTTTCATTTGACATCAATTTCTCTCTCGTTGCTACTTTCTTGGACACTTCGATTATTTTTATGTAAAGTGGAATGAGCAAGTATGTATGTCTTTCATACATATAAATGTTGGCCAGCAATAATCCTTGTTGAACAAAACAGGCGAGGCTTACTTTTGTAAAAACAAACTTTATTGTAAATTGACTTGGATACTAATTTTTATGACTATTAATATTGACTTTTATTTATTCTACATTTATTAAAATTAGTGAATTTCGAGAAAAAATTATTTTTTTATTTTTAGGAGTAAATAAATGGCTCGGTAGACAAAACTACAATGTTTAATATTTTCGAATTCAATTTCATCCTCATAAACAAAAAAATTGTTCATCCAATAATTCAGCCAAGCCTACTACAGTCGAACGCATCAGCTCTAGATGCTCCGCTGTAGTCGTCTCATTCCTTTCGGATTGAGAAAAATGAGTCGCTGGATGATGTTCCGGATGGCTGCGTTAGTAGTGCGGTCCTTATTGAGACAATTCTGCATACAATTCTGTCACACTCAAACTTTTCAACGTTATGACGAATTGCTTGCGGACGTATACGTAATAACAACTGAGCCGAAATGTTCTAATAATTTCCACATATTCGTCAATTAACAATGCATGATGAAATGGCAAACTTTATTGAATATTTTTATTTTGACAGTTGGGTGTCATTGGTTACATTGAGAGCTGCTGAAACATGATCATTGAAAAAAACTTTTCACGTGTATAACATTTTGTTTGAGAAATTTCAAGTTAGCCGGTTAAAAGATTTGACGAAATCTGTTTGCTAATTGTTTATTCCATAATTTGCTTAGTGTCAAACTTAGAATAACACTGCCTTTCCGTGGATGTGCGGGCTTTTTCAATATAGGCATACCTTTTATTCTCATCAGTGATTGCTATTACTTCGTAAAGGAATTTCATGAATTGAACAGCATTCAGACCTGCGCACCATAAAACAGGATAGTTTGGGCCGTAGCATTAAACACTCTATTCCTTAAATCATTAGATAAAAGCTTGTTGTTGAAAATTCTTTTCTAGTTGACACATATTGCCGATTTAGCCTTATCTAGTTTGATTTTGAGATGTTTTCCCAGTGTCAGATTACAAGTTATCTACATTCCCAGATAAGTGTAAAACTTTACTACTTCTAAGTTTATTCCACCATATTTCCAATGCTCATTGCTCGCGTTTCTGCCAGAAGCCAGATCCATTCTTAAAAAGAATTATTTTCGATTGTTCAGTATTGACCTCTAGATTCCACACTTGGCAGTATCATCCAGTTTATTGATCATCATCTGTAATGCGGTCGGTGACTCTGCAAGAATGACTATGTCATCGGCATGCATGATCACCTTGATCCGTTTAATCGAAAACTCCACTCCACAATTGACAAACTCGACCAAATCATCCAGAAAAAGAGCAAACAGCAGGGGGCTAAGGTGACATCCTTGTCCTAACTTCAATCATCTCTGATTTTTCTTTTGCATTATTAATGTACATATGCTGTTGCTTACTTGTAAAAATTTTCAAAAATTCTGACAAAGTTAGTTGAAACTCCTAGATTAAAGAGCTTATGTATGTACATATATAGTAAAGCATTTCTATTGGTGAAATCAAACGCTGCTTTGAAATCCACGAAGAAGGCATAAAGTTTTTTATCTTGATCGAGTTTCCACTGAGGAAGCGAACGAAAAACAAAGATATTATCCACCGTGGAATAACCTTTACGAAAACCACTTTGAAATTCGCTGAGCTTGTTTTCATCTTGCACCCAGCTATTCAGTCTTTCGTAAAGAATCATTGTGAATATTTTTTAAAGCTGCATTCAGAAACTATATTCTACTATAGTTTTTTATGATCCTTAACGTCACCCTTCTTGTAAATTGACATTATTAGTGCTTCAAAGAAGTGATCTAGGAACGTTCCCAATTTGAGCATCATGTTAAGCGCTTCTGTTAATTTAACCTTAAAAAAATCAGTACTATTCTTAAAGAACACCGCTGGTATCCTATTTGATCCGGCTGCCTTGCCAACTTTAAGACTCTGTAGAACACTTCTTAATTCATGTTCTGTTATCTTGTTTTCATCAACCTCGCTGCTTCCAGTAAAATTCTTTCTAGCTCGCAGATTTGAACAAACTTAAGAGAAGACCTATTTTCTAAGTGACTTTGAATGTTATCCATCGTAATTTGATAATTGCATGTTGCCGATGCTTTCCATCTAAGCATGATCCTGTTCGCAGGAATGTGTTTAGTTCAATCAATCTGGAATTTATTATTTGCGATTTTCAGGGATATTGGAAAGTGATCCGAATATGTAATATCTCCTACTGCAAAGTCTTTCACAAAAGAGCACCACTCTCCCCAACCAGACCACTCTCCCCACAGACCAAACGTGTTTTCTGCCTTTAGGTCTCCGGTTCTCGCATTTAAGTCACCAACTATTACTGTATTCTTGCTGCCAATTATTGCAATTTATGTAAATTGGTAATAAATAAAGTATTTTGTTAATATTTTTCATTACTGTGCTACCAATATTTTCCTCAATTTTCACTTCGCATTCTGACAAGATGTTATTTTTTATTGCCATTAGTGTACCACAACTTGCTCGTCCTCTAATTGCTGTTTTTTTGGCTGGTATCGAAAAACAGGTAAATGATGGGAAATATTTTTCACAGTCTTTTCAATACCTTCTAATTAATGAGTTTCGAATAAACAAAATAAATCATATTCAAATAAATATTTAAAAAATCCTGGGTAAAATATTTTATTATTAAGTCGGCCAACATTGTATACTAAAATTAGTAAGTATTCTATAATATTAGTATCTTGGTCCTCCATGCCATCCCTGCGTTATTGATCAGAGCCACTTGGCAGCACTGCAATATTTTTTACATTTGTTCTGAACCTTGAATCTGTCATCGATCTGTCATCATTTGATTCCTTGCATTTAGGTAAACGCGTTCGGAAATAATCGTCAGGAAGCCGTAAAGATTCGCATAAATCGAAAATCCACAATTTTGTCCACTTTTTAGATTAGACCGTCTGACTCGTGCCAAGTGTATGAATTTCCATCCGAATACAGTGTATCTTCTTTCTTATATGTGGCTTCTTCTTATACCAACGCAATGGTTGTTTCTATGCTTACACATGGCTACTGATGTTGAAAAATTACCAGTAAACTTCGACAGCTTTATACACAAGCTTACATTTTGTAATTTCTTTCCTAAAGGCGCTCTGCAATACAAGACCGGCCCTGTATATTCCCAAAAAAAAAAAAAAAAATATACCTTCTGTTGTTTGCTGCGTCAAGGGGGTTGCAAGTTTCTTAAGTGGATATCAATGGCCCTCTGTTGGGCTGTTTTTAACCCCCATATATCTCAACAAAGTTACACTTTAAAATTCGATTGAGATGAGATGAGAGATTTTTCCTTCCACGTAGTCGATTAAAAAGTGTGATTAACGACATTTGCTTGGCCCATATGGCGTACAATCTCGAGAGCCCCGTACACACATCCCATTCTACACTCCTACCCTTTGTAAAAAAATCCTGCAATTTCTATTAAAATATTTCTTTTCAATGATGTATCGCGGTAATTCTGAAGTAATATCGGAAATTGCCCACTGCTCAGCCGTCAGAGTTTAATAATACATCTCTTCAAGTCGCCTGCTATTCAAGCTTTATATCCCTGCACTAGCTAAAAGGCCGTTTATGAAAAAATATTGCTGGCTAAGCAACCACCATACATATAGGGGTGTATAGCTAGATGCATAGCTAAATAGGGTTGAATTCATCATTTTGCGCACAACCCTGATGTCATGGTCCACAATCCACACTTTGCATATGAATTGACAACTTTTTATTTCAAATTAATTTCAATTTTGTAAGACCAATGTTTACATTGCAAAGGGCTGTTCGAGTATGAGAAATTTATTTGATGTCGAGGCAAGAAGAGACGAACGTTTATGCTAATATTTGAGTTTTAAACGCAACAAAAAGCACACAATGCTTTAGGATTCAGAAACCATGATGAGACGATGACAATTTACACAAAAGAGCGCTACCCTTCATAAATTTGCCATCAAATTGTGCATCAATTTTTTTTTTTTTGGCTCAATGATATGCAAAGTTCACCCCACCACATCAGGAGTTAGAATAATTTTGGTCTTTTTGCGGAAGGGTTGAGACAAAAGTTGACTTTTTAGATGACTGCATCTGATAAAAGAGTCAATTGTGGAATACCTTGTGATATCGTTTGAAGAGCTATCATGGTTTGTTTGGTTATGGTTAGAGTCTTGACAGAGAGCAAGTGAAGCGCAGTTTCACTTGACACTGAACTGAAATACAAAAAAAAAAAAAAAAAAACGTTCTAAAAGATATTTTTTGTTTGATGTAATAAAACCCTTTGGTATCTCTCTCCAGGAAAGATACATGAAACACATTTAGGTACAACACGTTCTATGTAGTTTGACCTAGAGACCTTCTCAGTCTCAACTATTTTTATGAAAATCTTAACCTCAACTCCAAGGATGTTTAAAAGAATAGCGTGTTTTATGACTTAAAATGGTTCCAAATAACATGCAGTGCATTTTGTTCGTATCTTTTGTCATTTTTAGATCTAAAACTATCCGCGGTTCTGTGAAACTATAAAAATGTTCTAAACACATGTATCAGCATGGGCGTTTTGAACGTTTTATTGCCTTGAAACGTTTAAGTTTTTCCGGGTGGGTAGCACATGTCAAGATAGTAAAACTAAAACCATAAAGAAAAGGTCCGTTTTTGTGCTACAATTAATTGTATATGTTATAGAAAGACCTTAGAATATGTGCCGACTTAGATATAGTGCGAACGTTAGCAATACTATAAGTAAGATATCATGCTATGGATTGCGTTTTTTTTTTTTTTTTGATTCCGAAAAAGTGATTCTTACAAAGTGGTTTTTTCTGATATATGTTCAAACAACTCGTGTACTAAATTGTTAATACTAGAATTTTGTCTGTGTGAGATGAAAATATGTATAGGTTTAAAGAACATGAGGTTGTCAAGTTTTCGCTTAATTCAGACAAATCACAGAATAAAGGCGTCTAAAAAGATTTAAAAAAAACGACTTCTAGTGCACTCGAAGGTGTGCCTAATTCGAATTTCCGTGTTCCTCCACTACCTGCTATTAAACAACCGCCTTGTCAAGTAAAAAAGCTCCCCTAGCATTAACCAGAGCAGCATCTATACATCTCGGTTGAAATATAGATATTGATCTCATTATCTAGTCAGATATCTAGGTACTTTACCACACTTTTACTACCAATGGATGTCCATGTGGTGTATCGATCTTGCTCCAATTGTTTTTTTATAATAATAATAATATTTTTAACTTATGCGCGAAACAGATTGAACCAGCAACAGCGGTCGCCATTATTTAAGAACCTGTGTGTTTCAATTGCTAAAGCTAGAATAGACCAGCAACAACAACGTCAACAGCGTCGTTAGACCAAAGTCCTTTGCTGTTGCTGTTCTATTGCTACCAACTTTACACAAGTGATATCCAGGGGCACCATACTACAAAAAAAATAAATTGCACGACTGGATCGCACGTACTTGCTCACATGTGCGTTCACATCGTCAAATAAAATTTAAATAAAATGCACGACTGGATGGCACGAACTTGTTCTTATGCTAGAAAATGGCTTAGTGGCTGCATATGTATATAAGTATATATTGAAATAAAAAAATTAATTTTTTTTCGAAAATTCTTTCATTTTTTAATTAGTTTAAGAGATTTCTCAGAAATACTAAGTATGCAATAAAATTTGAAAACTAAATTTCTATAGAAGAAAATAAATATATATTTATATATTGTTACATAATTGGATCATCCTATATTCTGTTTACGACCTAAACCCCATAAGTATAAGAGATTTACATAGTTATTGTTTAACTCTTCTTATCGTATGCTTAACATACGATAAGTGAGCTCATTGGAAAGTCATTTCTCCTTCCAATATCATCTTCTTAAGAAGATAATGCTGGAGAGATTTATTGCTAGGCAAACTTATATATTATGTTGTTAACTATTAGTTCAGTCAGTTCAGTCAGTTCTTTTTGTGCACTCTAGTATGTAAGTTTATTTATGTTGGTCGACACTTAATTGTCGTTTTGTTAACTTTTTTTCGTTTCGTTCTTTTTTTGGTAAATAAAGTCATTGAAATTTTTTCGAAAGTCGTTTTTTTTCATTTCAATTATCTTTCCCCAAAAGATAATAAAACTATATATTTAAAATCGTTCGACCAGTTCTTTTAAAAAAGTCGTTTTTTTTTAAACTTTTCGTATGTCATTATAAGAAAACCTGTGGTTTTCATCTGGGAAAATTATTTAAAAAAAAAAATCATTCAACCCGTTTTCAAAATATTTCAAAAAAAAATTTTTTTAGAAAATTTAAAAAAATCGAAAACAAAGGTTTTTGAATTTTTTTAAATGCAATGTTAATTGATTTATAAATGACTTCCTGTGTGAAATTTTTTTTTGAAATCAGGAGAATTGTTTACGATAAAACCGGTTCTGAGAGAGATAACGTTATAGAACAAATTTCGAAAAATTCATCCCAACTGAAAGATGTATTGTAAAAAAACATTAGCACCCTGAAAGTTTTATCAAAATTGTTAAAGCCGTTTTCGAGAAAAATGGCAGGTACTGTTATTTTACGACCTAGAACAAAAATGATTTTTTTTAAATTTTGTTCGACGATGTGACCGCACATATGAGCAAGTACGTGCGATCCAGTCGTGCAATTTATTATATGACTTTATAACTTATATCTTTTCGTAGATATTGTAACCCCACCTCCTTGAACAGAGTTTGGCTAGTTTCTTCTAATTTTTGTGAATCTTTGTGCCAGAAAGAAAATCTGGACTTTTGTCATGCAACAATTAAAACACATATTCTTCTCATTCGATCCTAATCTGTGAATTTACATTCACAACCAGGATTTAAAAGCGGGTCTCAAAGATGGCCACTATCAAACGATTTAAATTGCGCTAATCCAAAAAGTAGGCGTAGACAAGGCCTTATCCCCTCTGATTTCCGATCTGTGGTTGTATAACTCGTTTACTCTAAAGGGCCAGAAACACAGACATAATATCTTCTACACAGACCGCAGTTGCCGTAAGTAAGGACGTCTGTTTGGGTTGTGGCTATACCGCTGTCTTTGCCCTCCTTTGCGCTATCTGAGCGTACAAGAATTAGGGCATAACGAATATCGGATAAGTAGTTAAAAATGGCCCCACCACTTTTGGAACTTTTTTTTTTTTTTTTTTTGGAACGTATAACAGTTTCGAATATTGCTCTAAGGTCGACAACAAATGCTTAAAACTTTTCATTTTGGTCAACCTTCTTTTGTTCATCTGAAATGAGAACAACAAAAGTAAGTTTATTCCTGCGTAGTTTTCTTCAAAAGAATTCAGTAATTGGAATTCATTTCATTTTGTACCACCTATGGAGTTTGGTTCAAAGTAGAAAACAAATATTACATACCTACTTTCTAGTATATTTAACAAAATTTTGATTGAAATCAATACATTCGCGAAAGTTTAAATGCATACATTCGGTAACTCCGTATACCCTAATATTTCAAGAATCTAATCTAGAATTTGTTTTTAAAAATAATTTTTAAAATACTTTGCCTTGCAAACTCGCGTGCAAGTCCTCCCGATACCATCTGCACACAATGCCAAAATGATAACAATCATCGCCACTGCTTCCATTTTTCAAGAATTATAAAGGTCCTATACAACAGGAAGAACTATAATTACGATACTTGAGATGTGTAGCCAAATGTCACCGTGTGCACCCAGAGTGTGTCACCCCGAAATCAGGAAGAGTGCAAAAGAATTATGACAATGAATCAGAACAAGGGGTGCAGAGCACGCATATAGAGAAAAAGGATCACTCTTGCCGAATTACCAGCTTCGGTGACACAGGGGGAGTGCTAAGAAAAAAAAACTATGATTAGTGTTGCATTCGAATGACACGTGCCCTAGCAACGGAGCCGTGTCATTGCGATTATGCACCCGGCTCTGGCTCTGAAGTGTATATGTGCGCGGGAGAAAGCGTGGACATTTTATGGGACACAGTTTAAAATCACAAATTAATCCTCGATTTTATCCCGAGCGTAAATATTTACAGACGATAAGGGACATGCTATTCTGTCCCTGGCTCTGTCCGCCTCCATTCAAAAGACTCTGTGACTACGACCGACCCCCTGCAACGGCAACCGATTCAAAGAGCTGTTCTCAATGGCCGGCTCGAATTTCCAACGAATTGCCAGAGAAACGTAATGATTTCATTCGATACTCCTGATGATTCAGCAGCGCTAATAGCAAATATATAGTTTCGTCACTTTTAAGAGGAATTCTGGACGTGGACGTCAGCATACACAGAATTACGACGATTTTACGTGTGTAAGCTGTAAGCTGATTGCAGTTTACATGCTCGACTTTATATCGAAGGGAGGAATGTTGTGTGCTGTACAAATACAAAAGCCGCAATTGCCCGGATATCCGAAAGCGTGCTACATGCAAGGTCGAGTACAAAAATGTGAAGTGGAACATTAATTTCATACTCCATTCGCACACATCTTAAATGGCGTTTCGGGAGAATTTGCTGTACGATAATCGGGATGTTCCAAGGGATCATGAGATTTTGGGATAGAAATGTCTGATACAACATGCGGAAGCTGCGATTTGCTGGGCACGTTGCATGATAACGTTGACAACAAATATTTAGATGTGGTCGTTTCAGTGATGTTTATCTAAAAACCAAAGAGGTTTTCAAGTGCATCCTGGTTATAAAAATAACGGGAAAAAATTATAAATTGTTTGCAGTTGGCTGAGCATCTATGGGTACCTATATGAAATCAAGGGATTCATCCCACATAAGACCAAATCACCAATCAGTGAAAATATCCGCAAAATTGCAATTTTTGTCGACTTTCAAAAAGAAAACATTTCCAAAATAGCATTATGATGTTTGTGTGGCTCATTTTTTATGATCCCACTGTTTTCACAATATTTTAAACTAAATTCAAATTTTTTTAATTATTTTTTTTCCCAAACCCCAATGCATATGAAAACATATAGAAGACTTCCCATTACAAATTAACAAACAGCTGAACTGCGAGTTTCCGTCGAATATCAGAATTTACATTTCAATCCAAATAAACATAAATTCCCAGATACAGACAAAAAAAACGAAAACATTAAAAGTGCGTTTCCTGGCCGCAATCAAAGGATCCACCAGATACACCGACCGACCGGCCGACCCAAAACGTGCCTCGGCAGAGATTCAAAAAAAAAACACGAATAATAACTAAATCCGCCTGGTTAGACCGCCATCAACATTATGTATCCAAAACATTTCAAGTAGATCAATCATTTTCTGGAGATTATATGACTTTATGAGTCCATGTTTTTGTTTACACTCCCCTTCATTCATTTTTTCAGGGAACAACCTTGCGGGTTATTCAAATTTTTTGACTTTTGTGATTTTTCTTTGAAATAAAGATGAAGATGATGACGGCTTGACTTTAGTGTAGACGACATCGACGGACGGAACAAATTAAACCAACAAGTGTAAATAAATTGACTTGCCGTTGCGCCTCAACAGCTTCTTACAACTCAGAGGCAGAAAAAAAAACAAATCCTAGACGAAAAGATATTCTTTCAATTAGTTTCTTGTTTGCCCCTTTCGTTTGTTGAAAACTCAATATTTGGGTGCAATTAATGGTTTATTATGTTTTTGGTACGGAGATGGATATACACCAGACCAGTGTATCTTGGTTCACGCAGATACATTTTTCGTGTAAACAGAACAATTTCACTTTGATGTTTCCTTTCACCGAATTCTGTTTGAAAGTGATACAAGAGTTGGAGGAGTTTGAGGAAGACTTGTGTCCCAGAGGATGACTTTTTTTGTTAATATTTTAGGAGTTAAAAAACATTTCGTTTTTGTCACAACACACGTATGTAGATACTGATTTTAGATACTTTTTCATTAAAAAATAAGTTTTGAAGGAAGTTATGAGGAACAGAATGCAATTCGTCTATGTTTTATTGAATGAGGGAGGGCTTTGATAAAATAGCACGAAGAATGTAAAAAGGGACAACAAATTAATATTTTTTATAAACATACAATGAAGATAAATTTTTCATTGGTGAACCTTATTTTCGAATACGCATTTGGTTTTGATTCTTTTTTTTAATGACTTTTTATTTTACCTTAACTTATATCTAGTTAAATGCTAGACAAAAATCTTAAAACTAGCTAAAACTATCATCTTAATTAACTTAATGGCCCTATACGGGCGCTCTAAATTAATTTCTAACTTAATTTGAATTGCCTAAACATAATTGGCCTAAAACATAACTTAAATTTATCTTATCTATATAGTGGGTTTTATTTTTCACCCAGAAAATGAAAAAACTGGATTATCTATATCTGTTAATCTTAATCTATCTTAAACTACTTAAAACTGACTTAAAATAAACTAAAAATAACTTAAAATAAGCCTTAAGTACTTAAAGAACAGCTACAGCAAGCTTTTTTTGAATTTTATATTTTTTTGTATTTTTTATGTTTTTTTTTTTTTTTTTTTTTTGGATTTGTATATTTTATTATTATATTACTATTATTTTTATTGTAATATTTACATTATATTATATATTTTATTATATTATATTATATATTTTTTGAAGCCAGCCGCAACTGCCCTACCTACATAACTTAAAAATAAGTAAGATAAATGTAGGTCGGCCATAGGCGATATTTCGTCTATGTCGACTGAAAATATCGGGTTTTACCTGAGCGAACAAATTTGGTGGTTCTGATCAAGGTCTTCCTTCCTATCCTGGTCGGCACGGCCCTACTGAAACGGAGGAGCTCTGCTTCGCTCCCAGCGACTATGTCTCGGTGGTAGAGGAGCCGCCTATCGACTGTTCGCGGCCGACGTGGTAGATCAACGGAATCGCTGATCTATCCTGAATCAGCCCTCGACTATCAAGGTATAGGAAAGCCTCGGGCGGGATAAAACTACTCGAACGTGTATATTAACCTTGGGGGTAGTAAGCCCCAAAGATTTGTCCATCAATTGAAGTCATCGCCCCTGCAATATGTCCGCGAATGAGCTGAAGCCCCTATGGCTTTGATTCTTTTTTGTGGCACTGATGGCAAACAATAACGAAATCTACCTGAAATAAGCTAGCTAAAAGGGTAATAAAGCAAGAAGATTTTCTTTAGAAATAGATTGATTTAGATTTCTTTTAAAGAAACAATTGTTTTAAATCATGCGTACATACCTGCCGATTAGTATATCACTTTGCCTGCTGTGAAGAGATTTATGTACTGTGAGCGTCAAAAGAAGGTGCACACATGCAAAGAGCATTTTACAAATATAGCTTTTTGACAATTGGATATTACTTTCTTTTAGTGTAGTTATGTCATTTTTATAGAGGAAGAGTAAAATAAAAATTTAAATAAAAAAAAAATGCTATTCTGTCCCTGGCTCTGTCCGCCTCCATTCAAAAGACTCTGTGACTACGACCGACCCCCTGCAACGGCAACCGATTCAAAGAGCTGTTCTCAATGGCCGGCTCGAATTTCCAACGAATTGCCAGAGAAACGTAATGATTTCATTCGATACTCCTGATGATTCAGCAGCGCTAATAGCAAATATATAGTTTCGTCACTTTTAAGAGGAATTCTGGACGTGGACGTCAGCATACACAGAATTACGACGATTTTACGTGTGTAAGCTGTAAGCTGATTGCAGTTTACATGCTCGACTTTATATCGAAGGGAGGAATGTTGTGTGCTGTACAAATACAAAAGCCGCAATTGCCCGGATATCCGAAAGCGTGCTACATGCAAGGTCGAGTACAAAAATGTGAAGTGGAACATTAATTTCATACTCCATTCGCACACATCTTAAATGGCGTTTCGGGAGAATTTGCTGTACGATAATCGGGATGTTCCAAGGGATCATGAGATTTTGGGATAGAAATGTCTGATACAACATGCGGAAGCTGCGATTTGCTGGGCACGTTGCATGATAACGTTGACAACAAATATTTAGATGTGGTCGTTTCAGTGATGTTTATCTAAAAACCAAAGAGGTTTTCAAGTGCATCCTGGTTATAAAAATAACGGGAAAAAATTATAAATTGTTTGCAGTTGGCTGAGCATCTATGGGTACCTATATGAAATCAAGGGATTCATCCCACATAAGACCAAATCACCAATCAGTGAAAATATCCGCAAAATTGCAATTTTTGTCGACTTTCAAAAAGAAAACATTTCCAAAATAGCATTATGATGTTTGTGTGGCTCATTTTTTATGATCCCACTGTTTTCACAATATTTTAAACTAAATTCAAATTTTTTTAATTATTTTTTTTCCCAAACCCCAATGCATATGAAAACATATAGAAGACTTCCCATTACAAATTAACAAACAGCTGAACTGCGAGTTTCCGTCGAATATCAGAATTTACATTTCAATCCAAATAAACATAAATTCCCAGATACAGACAAAAAAAACGAAAACATTAAAAGTGCGTTTCCTGGCCGCAATCAAAGGATCCACCAGATACACCGACCGACCGGCCGACCCAAAACGTGCCTCGGCAGAGATTCAAAAAAAAAACACGAATAATAACTAAATCCGCCTGGTTAGACCGCCATCAACATTATGTATCCAAAACATTTCAAGTAGATCAATCATTTTCTGGAGATTATATGACTTTATGAGTCCATGTTTTTGTTTACACTCCCCTTCATTCATTTTTTCAGGGAACAACCTTGCGGGTTATTCAAATTTTTTGACTTTTGTGATTTTTCTTTGAAATAAAGATGAAGATGATGACGGCTTGACTTTAGTGTAGACGACATCGACGGACGGAACAAATTAAACCAACAAGTGTAAATAAATTGACTTGCCGTTGCGCCTCAACAGCTTCTTACAACTCAGAGGCAGAAAAAAAAACAAATCCTAGACGAAAAGATATTCTTTCAATTAGTTTCTTGTTTGCCCCTTTCGTTTGTTGAAAACTCAATATTTGGGTGCAATTAATGGTTTATTATGTTTTTGGTACGGAGATGGATATACACCAGACCAGTGTATCTTGGTTCACGCAGATACATTTTTCGTGTAAACAGAACAATTTCACTTTGATGTTTCCTTTCACCGAATTCTGTTTGAAAGTGATACAAGAGTTGGAGGAGTTTGAGGAAGACTTGTGTCCCAGAGGATGACTTTTTTTGTTAATATTTTAGGAGTTAAAAAACATTTCGTTTTTGTCACAACACACGTATGTAGATACTGATTTTAGATACTTTTTCATTAAAAAATAAGTTTTGAAGGAAGTTATGAGGAACAGAATGCAATTCGTCTATGTTTTATTGAATGAGGGAGGGCTTTGATAAAATAGCACGAAGAATGTAAAAAGGGACAACAAATTAATATTTTTTATAAACATACAATGAAGATAAATTTTTCATTGGTGAACCTTATTTTCGAATACGCATTTGGTTTTGATTCTTTTTTTTAATGACTTTTTATTTTACCTTAACTTATATCTAGTTAAATGCTAGACAAAAATCTTAAAACTAGCTAAAACTATCATCTTAATTAACTTAATGGCCCTATACGGGCGCTCTAAATTAATTTCTAACTTAATTTGAATTGCCTAAACATAATTGGCCTAAAACATAACTTAAATTTATCTTATCTATATAGTGGGTTTTATTTTTCACCCAGAAAATGAAAAAACTGGATTATCTATATCTGTTAATCTTAATCTATCTTAAACTACTTAAAACTGACTTAAAATAAACTAAAAATAACTTAAAATAAGCCTTAAGTACTTAAAGAACAGCTACAGCAAGCTTTTTTTGAATTTTATATTTTTTTGTATTTTTTATGTTTTTTTTTTTTTTTTTTTTTTGGATTTGTATATTTTATTATTATATTACTATTATTTTTATTGTAATATTTACATTATATTATATATTTTATTATATTATATTATATATTTTTTGAAGCCAGCCGCAACTGCCCTACCTACATAACTTAAAAATAAGTAAGATAAATGTAGGTCGGCCATAGGCGATATTTCGTCTATGTCGACTGAAAATATCGGGTTTTACCTGAGCGAACAAATTTGGTGGTTCTGATCAAGGTCTTCCTTCCTATCCTGGTCGGCACGGCCCTACTGAAACGGAGGAGCTCTGCTTCGCTCCCAGCGACTATGTCTCGGTGGTAGAGGAGCCGCCTATCGACTGTTCGCGGCCGACGTGGTAGATCAACGGAATCGCTGATCTATCCTGAATCAGCCCTCGACTATCAAGGTATAGGAAAGCCTCGGGCGGGATAAAACTACTCGAACGTGTATATTAACCTTGGGGGTAGTAAGCCCCAAAGATTTGTCCATCAATTGAAGTCATCGCCCCTGCAATATGTCCGCGAATGAGCTGAAGCCCCTATGGCTTTGATTCTTTTTTGTGGCACTGATGGCAAACAATAACGAAATCTACCTGAAATAAGCTAGCTAAAAGGGTAATAAAGCAAGAAGATTTTCTTTAGAAATAGATTGATTTAGATTTCTTTTAAAGAAACAATTGTTTTAAATCATGCGTACATACCTGCCGATTAGTATATCACTTTGCCTGCTGTGAAGAGATTTATGTACTGTGAGCGTCAAAAGAAGGTGCACACATGCAAAGAGCATTTTACAAATATAGCTTTTTGACAATTGGATATTACTTTCTTTTAGTGTAGTTATGTCATTTTTATAGAGGAAGAGTAAAATAAAAATTTAAATAAAAAAAAAATTATTTCTTTTTTTTTTCATTTTTATGGCGTCAAAAAAAGGATACAGCTTGTCGCACATACTGTTAAGGTGTCTGAAAACAACCGTTAATTTGATTTCCTTTTTCTTAATTGAATTATTTACAATTTACAGTAACCAAACCAGAACAAAGTCCAAGTCCTTAACTATCTCAAAGTTGTACCCGTATATCTAGTCTAAGAGCCCGCAACAGATTTTTTTGCGTCAAAGGAAACCAAATGATATTGATGTTACACACAGTCCTCCTAAAGGTGATAACGCCATCAATCGTCTATCAGTCCGCAGAGGCAGCATTTTTCTGAAAATATACCTAGTGAAGGAAACCATTTCAAATACATCACATCCCAACGCCCTCGATACCCTGAGTGCGAAAATGTTTGTGACAGACGTCTCATAGGTGCCAAACCCCTGACAGACGCCTCCGAAAACGAGTTTTTTTTACGTTTTTAAACTTTTGGGAAACCACTTAAAATTAGTCGCATCCAAGCTCTTGCTTCCCTGAGTAAGAAAATGTATGTGACAGACTTCTTACAGGCCGCCAAACCTCTGACAGACGCTATTTGTTTGGCCTTGTCACACTCAGCTTTTGGTTTTTTGTTTTTAAGAAATTTATAAGCTCTTCTTGAGATTTCGCAGTGTTGTCTCAGTCAATCTGAAAAATGTATCGGGTTTTTTAAAAAGAGCGCTACAAAAGTTTTTTTAAATAAAACAAAAACGGTTTTGAATATCAATAATTTTTTTTATTCCTGTGAAAGTACGATGCCATTATGTATGGAACTCGATTTCTTTTGCATGGCCACCTGAACCACGCTGAACCCAATTTTCGACGGTTTTCAAGCATAAATCGGCCGATACTGCTGCAATTTTACGTTCGATATTCGTACGAAGTTCATCAATCGTCGCTGGCTTGTTGGCATAGACCATAGACTTGACGTAGCCCCACAGGAAATAGTCTAACGGCGTCAAATCGCACGACCGAGGCGGCCAAGCGACTGGACCATTTCGTGAGATAACACGTTCTCCAAACTTGGTTTCCAATAAATTGATTGTGACATTCGCTGTGTGGCTTTTGGCGCCGCCCTGTTGTCCTTTGGATGATATGTCCTTCAAGTCCATATCATCCAATTGGGGCCAAAAATATTCGGTTATCATTGAACGGTAGCGATCCCCATTCACAGTAACGTGCCGGTCTTAATCATCACGGAAGAAGTACGGCCCAATGACGCCGCCGTCCCTTAAACTACACCAAACCGTATTTTTTCGGGATGCAATGATAACGCATGGATTATGTGTGGATTGCTGCCTGACCAATACTGCATATTTTGTTTATTGACGAAGCCATTCAGCCAGAAATGAGCCTCATCGCAAAAGATGATTTTTGATGATGCTTTCTGCAACTGAAGCCTCAGCGGCAGCAATATTCTCGACATTACGGGCACTTCTTTGTCTCACTGGCACGGGAACATTTTGTACTGTGCCTGTGGATTCAAATAATTGGACGTAGCGCTCTTAACCTTGAGGCCACTGACTCCGAATTTCGGTAGTAAAATTTAATAATGTCGACTCGTTGTTGGCTCGTATATCTTTCCATTGTGAAATGGCAAACCTTATTGAAGAGAAATGTCAAAAGAACGGGAAGAAATACTCGCAATTGTATTGTTTAAATTTAAGGTGTGCCAACTTAGGAGCGACAAGTCTTATTTAACGTTATTTTAGACAAGTCAGTTACAATCGGGTTTTCCAATTTAATTAATTTGTGAACGTACCTTTTAACTAATCATCGAACTGTCATTGTCAATTTATTCAGTCAACTCAACATTTTCATCATGGTAAAGTACAAGAGCGGGCAACGTCTGCAAATTATAAAAAAATTTCTACCGAAATTCGGAGTCGGTGACCGTAACCTTACGAGCGTTGAATTGTTGAATTTCATCGCAAAATCATCTTCAGTGACGAAGCCCATTTTTGGCTCAACGGGTTCGTCAATAAGTAAAATATGCGTTATTGGCCGGGTGAAAATCCACATTTGCTTCATGAATCACCACTTCATCCACAAAAAATAATTGTTTGGTGCTGTTTCCATGCCGGCGGCGTTATTGGGCCATATTTTTTCGTCGACGATAACGATTGTTTCGTTACTGTAAATGGCAAGCGTTATCACGTCATGATGAACGATTTTTTTTTTGGCCCGAATTGGAGGATATAGACCTGGACTTGAGACTTGAGCGTGTTATCTCAATAAATGGGCCAGTCGATTGGTTTATGCCAAGAAGCCGACGACGTTGGAAGAGCTCAGAGCCAACATTGAACGCGAAATAGCGTCGGCCGAAATGTGTGGCCAAGTCATCGAAAATTGGATCGGTCCAACGAATCGACCGCTGCAAACGTGCCCGCGGTGGCCATATGAACGAGGTCGAGTTCCATTCATAAATGTATTGATTGTACTTCAAGCCCATAATAAAGTTTCTGAAATATCTCAAATGGTTTACATTTTTTGAAAAAAAAAGTTGTCAAGGTTTATTGGAAAACCTTTTATTGCTATCTTAATTCAATCTAAACCCTTAAAAGCAATACAAAACTAACATTTTAGAAATCTTATCCAGTAATCCGTACGCTTTCCACTTTGTCTGTATACTTTTTTTTGATAAACCCCTATCACGCACAACTCCCTCTGGTGGCTCAAATTACACACTAAATGTGGTCGACACGACTGATTGATGAAACTTTATTCTGTCATCAAAACAAACCCCAACTTACTGTTTGGTTACCTCTCCTAGAAAAACAAAACTTTCCTCCAAGGACATGCGACTACATTGTATTTGTCTGTTTTTTTTTAATGCCTATCCCAACATAAACTCAAACATGAAGAAAACAAAGGGGCACAACAAGAATCAAAGGAACTCAGGTAATTCAGGAGCCAGCTATGCATGGAACCTACGTGCTCCCAAATTAATATAAACATCACGTGTGGTGGCCTAATCCACTGAATTCCTGTTCGTCGGTGGTGGTGAAAGCAAACTTTCCATTCTTGGTCTTAAGTGAGGCTTTATCTCGTGGATTAAGGCAGACCTATGCTCCGATGGTCATGTAAGAGCTTTGTTTGCAGCCGAATGTAAGGAGCAGAACATTAGTGGATAAGGCTATCCTGTTCATTGTTACCACGCTAAGTTCTGGCATTAATTCTTTCAAAAGAAATGGAAAACTTTTCATTTTATTGGAGAAAACAAGGCAAAAAAAAAAACAACAAACTTTATATTTTCTTCTTCTACACGCTTGGCTAAGATTTGGGGGCGTGGGGGTGGCTTTATGAGAGTTTATACTTTGGCAAAGGTTGTTTTTGTTGTTCCATATATTGTTATACTTTTTGCGGATTTTAATCTTCACACAGTCCCTCCGTATTATATGTTAGGGGCAAAAGTTTTCATGTGAGGAGGGGCACATGGTATAAGCTATAAGTTTGTTCCGCATATGCTGACCGTCTTATTCGGGCTTAGATTCTTTTTGCAAGAAATGTTTGTTCTCACACACCGGAAGGGGTTGGTGAATTATTGGATAACTTTACCAAGTCGCATATGGTTTTCGTTATTTTGGGTTTTAGCTAAGGCGACTTTGTGGAGGTGCAGAAGAACACTTAGGTGAAAATTTGGCTACAAAAAAACGGAGGATTGATTATGAAAAATAAAAGTTGGTGGATGCTATTTATACGATGGATCGGGAGACCTTCTTTAAAAATTTAGAGATAAGGATTTTGTAAGGGTTTTTTTTATCAGGGGGAAGTGGTGGTTAACAGGTTTGCTTAGAATCCGGCTTTAGATTTCAATATTATAAGTGCATTTCGACAAATTTACCTGGGGTGAGAGAAAGTCGTTGAACTTGACATGCTATATTGCCTTCTTCTTTCTTCATAGGCAAAGCTGGTCATGCTGAATTTTGTCCTGGGGAGTACTCCTCTTAATGTGGAGGTCTCCTTAGATTTTCTGGCTCCTTCTAATAATTTACTCTCACTTGTACACTGTCCAACATTTTGTGAGGCATGTTTAGGCGCTTCGCTATTGATCATAAATCCAAGATGTTTACATATAATCCATTGCCTGATCACCCACATGGCAATAGATTATCAAATTGCCGTATTACCTAAGACCAAATGATTAACGGAATGCCATAGCCATATTAGTTTATGCGAACGGGCTTTCAATACCCACTCAACGATGTTAAGGTTTAACAATCAGCTTGATTAAAGGATAGATATCGCATTTCCTTGGCAGAAGGTTACTTTTCCTCCTCGTAATGGCATTTCTCCACCTCTGATAAGTTTGATGAAAATCACAAGGGACATCTAAGCCCGATGTATAACATCTTCTTCCAGAACTCAAGCAGTATCTCTTCACTACTAATATCGAGTTAAGTCTTGCAATAAGTTGGGTTATCCTATCTTATCTTATTACAAGCTGATAATCAAAGTCAGGGTCTGGCCTAGTAGTACCAATTATCGCTAATTCCTTCTGCTCCCGAACCTATAGGGAAGACGGTGCTTAAGCAGCCTCTTACTGCATGCGCACCCTAGCCCCAGACCTGTAGGGGGAATCATTAAGTACAAGGGGTTATAACTTGTGGTCAAAGACTTACCAAACGACATTATTCGTAGGTAACAAGGTCACCTGCTTTCATAATCAACAGCACCACCATCCTCAAAATACGGATCTACTTGCCCACCAGAGAGATAGCTGAAGACCTTCAAAAACCATCACGCATCTCGCTTTTTACCTGTGATTATAGGTACTATAATGCAAGTTATGATTGAGATAACAATCAAACATGACATTACGATGATGGAGAAACATATTTGAGTTACAGGCAAAATTCTGTCCGTCTATCTCTCTGTCTGTCTCTCTGTCAGTACGGATGTATTTTGGACTGTAGCCTAAACGGTTGGGCCAATCGTCTTCAAATTTAAAACTTAAAGTTATTTTGACATTCTACAGAGGAGTTTTTTTTTAATTAACGGTAACTGTCATATAACCGTCATTTTTTTATGAAAAAAAATGAATGTACTATTGTAGCTAAGCATTATATTTTGGTGAAAAAAAATTTAATATGCTGAACTAAAGACGGTACCTCCCATAGGACCGGTTTTTTTTCTACGACTTTCTCGAAAACTGTTGATCCGTTTGACTACCAAAATTGATATTCAAGAAGGTGTAAGTAGCCTAAGGGCCGTTTTGTTCAGTCAAAGTTGAACATAACTTGAGAATTTTTATTTCCACAGACTAAAAATAAGAACTTAAAATAGAAAACAATTCACAATCATGTTCTTTAATGGTAATTAATAATTTTTGATTGTTTTTTTTTTTTTAATTTCGCAGTTTTCATTTGAATAAAACACAGTTTACATAAATATGAAAATATTGAAATATTCGGGGTTATTCAAATCAGTGTAAATACCAAAGTTAGTGTCTGTTCCAAAAGGAGAATGAAGAAACAGCCGAATAGAATAGTCATGTAAACAAGGTTTTATTGATCAATACAAGCTTTTATCTTACATTTTTGTTCGCCGTTATTTTTGGTTAATAAATAGTATTTTGTTTTAAAGAAAATAGCAAGTATAAATAATACTAAATTATCAATTTTCAGAAAAAAAATTCTGTCAGACATTTTCTTTTTCAGATGTTAGTGACGTAAGACGCAAAGTCAGCCAAAGTCAGCATACCTTGTTACAATTTATTGTATCGTTTCATATGTGTTGTGGAATTTGGCGTTACAAATGTTAACTTTGAAGCAAAAAATAATGGCGCAAGATTATAGACAACCTATTATTAACACATTAACTTGAAACTACTTAAAATGTTTATTTCTGTAATAAATTGTCCTCAATTATAAACATAAACCTTATACTAGTTAATATCAAATTTGATAATGAGAACTTTAGGAAATTTAATTGTTATTGAATTTGTGCCAGGTTTGTGTTTGACCATAAACAGAAGATCTCAAAGTGTAAGGTATTTCTTAATCTTAAACTAATAATAAGTTATATTGAGTTATTCAAATCTGAAAATTAAATAAAATATTTTCAGTCTGTGTATAGCATTTTCTTTCTCAAACAAGAATCGTAAAAGCTCAAACCTTTGAAAATGGTGAATTTTTCATTCTTTCATTTTTTACTTCATTCCGCCTACTTTTCTCCACCCCTTACCATTTTTGTCAAAAAAGATTAAAAAAAACAGTTGAAAATAGGAATCATGTAAACCAATCCCAACAAAAAACGAATCCAAAAGTTTAGTTTGACATATTATGTATCATCTGTCACAAATATCCCAGGGAATTTTTCGAAACTACAAGTTGGCCAACTGTTGGAGTTGAAATAGTGAACAAAACCAATTTTCGACTTGCCGTTCAACTCTCGAGTTGAGATCAACTCCCACGTTGGCTAACTTTGAATTTACCCAGCGAGTAGAAGGATTCAACAACTTATGTTGCCGTTTATACACATGAACCATTTGATTTAAAGAGGTTAAAATACTATGAGGTTTGTTAAAACTTAGCACTCAATGACGATGTATCATACAACTTATCATATTAATTAAAGATTTTAATCTTTTATATGTAAAATAACCAGAATTGACTAAAATCAGAAAACGATTCACCCAAACGAATCAAACTATCGTGCAGACGTAATGCTATGTAATCAAAATGAACACAATCATTATTTCTCCTACTTCCCATAATCTTGTTGGATTAAGTACCTAGAATCATATTATCTACTTTATGAACGAATCCTTCCAGGCACACAGAAATGCATGACAGAAATGATCTATTGTTAATGAAATCTTTTTATGTCAAATATTCTATCCCCAGCCAAATTCAACATCTACTTTTATGGGCAGCTAATGTTTTTATCGGCAGTTGGTTGTTGTTTTTGTAATGCGTATAAATCCAGCTGCGCTGTGGATAACTTTGCCAAAAAAAAAACTGGCTAATCTGTTACATTTAGTAAGCCCCCGGGTATATTTTTTGTTTTTTTCAAAAATAAGATTAAAAAAAATAATAATAAAAAAGTTTATATTTTAAGTGTGCTCAATTTTTTGTGTTTGAACTTAAATACGACACCTGTGATATCTCGTCGTACCTAAGAAGGAACTTACATCCACCATTGTGAGAATATTCAATTATGGCTAATCTTACCTTTAGAAATGTTGCTTCCTTCAAGTAAGTTATAAAAAAAAAAAATCAAAAATGTAGGTATCTTCTTATACAAATATTATTTTTTATTGTTTCATTGTCCTTTACAAAATTTAAAGCATATTTTCTACATTAATATTGATTTCGTAATTGTTTCTTTTTTTTGTATTTAATGACAGGCACAAAGTTAAAATATTAAAACAAAATAAAAATATCTCATTTTATGTCAGATATTTGTAAGAAAAATCACCCACAAGGCTTTAATGTATTCCTTAGCTTATTCGAATATTCCTTAAACAATTATGGATAGCAGGAATTGATTGAATGATTTCTTGGTTCACTCCAAATCGTATGTAGGTCTTAAAAATGGTGTAGACTCATGACTTCGTTCCAAACAGCCTCTAAAAGCTCTAGAACAACTACTACAATATACTTTCGGAAGCTTTGTTTTGTCCTTTTCATCGACGCTTATGCCAGAACGAATTTCAGGATCTCTCTTCATTGATGAATTTATTGGTTTTCGTTGATAATTTATAATTAATTCACCACAAATGTAGCAAAATAAATTTGCAGAAGTTTTGCAGGTTCTGGACATCGTTTATCTACAAATAATAAATTCACAATAAATTGGAATCAATTCAGACTTTTATAAAAAAAAATATAGATTTTCACTTGTTGTTTGAATTTTATACAAAACTTACCAAAAATATTCTCTTCAAATTCAAAGCAATTTATTATTAGTTTGCCGTCCTTGCAGCCCAAAGTCTTTCTTGTTAATTCTATATATTGCAGCTAGTTTTATACTGAAATTAGTCCTTGCAAATAATAACCAACTTTGAAAAAAGTAATTAAACATTTATTAATGTACCAACAACCATAATAAAACGTTACAGATTAAGAACTAGCTAGGTATTCATTGTTATTTAGGTATTAGGTAACTAAATCTCCTAATTGTTTTTCGGTGCTGCCAAGATACACTTACTTTATGATCTTGATAAATTATAATAAAGAATTTAGGGTTTTAACACAAATTCTGTATACTGCGTGGGGAATAAAATAAAGAGCAGAAGCGCACCTAAAACAGACGTGCATATTTTTTGAAATTCATGTATTACTGTATTAATGCCAAAATGCACCGTTACCACTGCACATTATTTAAAAGTTGCAAAAATTGTTATACTGATAAAAAAAAATTTCACTTAAAAAAAATGTAAATAAAATCAAATTTGTGTGAATATTGAATTTAGAGAATAAAAATTCCAACAAATCCGGTAATTTTTTTTTAAATACCGTATTAATGTAAGTTAACGAAAAACATAATTAATAATTACCTCAAAAACTATGATGAAGTATTTCCTTAAAAGTAGTGGCAAAAGTTTCACGGCGGTAACGCTGATTAACAAGTGTAGTATATATCAGAATGTCAGATACCTTTTATTTAATTTTTTGTTGTTGTTGTGGCAGCAATGAAACAAGGCATAAAATATAGAAATAGAGACATCGTCCAGATTCTGCAACCCTGCAGAATTTTGGGTTGACTTGTCGCATAAGAGCCTGTGTTATTTTTACTTGCGATTATAGGTACTATAATGCAAGTTATGCATTCGTGCAAAAAAAAATTGAGAAAACAATCAAACATGACATTACAATGATAGAGAAACATGTTTGAGTTACTGGCAAAATTCCGCCCGTCGTCTGTCTGTCTGTACGGATGTATTTTGAACTGAAACCTAACATTATTGGACTGTAAGTAAGCATTATATTTTGGTGAAAAAAAAATTAATATGGTGGGCTAGCAACGGTACCCCCATAGGACCGTTTTTTTCTTCGACTTTCTCGAAAACCAGTGATCCGATTACTATCAAAATTAGTATTCAGGAAGATGTAGGTAGCCTTAGTAATTTCAGATTAATTTTTTTTCGAAAACTTTTTTTTTGTATTTTTAATAATTTTGAAAACGGGTAACTGATTTTTTTTATTTTGTTTTTAAATGCATGCTATTTTTGTACTTAAATTTGTATTCTTGAATTATTTTTTTTATTTTTTTAAAAACAGTTGATAAAAAAACCGTTTTATTTAAAAACCGCTCCTACAATTTTGAAAAAAAAATTTCACACTTTTTTAGCATTTCCTAAAGAAACAAAATGGCGTTTAAATTATTTCACCCAATACAATATTATTTATATTACGTATATATATTGTACTTTATTCGAACAATTAAAAGTCACAAAAATCGAATAAATCCTTTGATGTCACTTCAATTTTCTTTATTTTTATTCTAGAATGTGACCGCACATATGAGCACGTACGTGCGATCCAGTCGTCCAATTTATTTTTCCTGAATGGAATTATCTGCACAAGAAGAATCAGCATTAATTTTTGGACATTTCGAATCATTGATTCAAAATAGATTTTTACAGCTGAGACGAAACGTCAATTTTTAATGACCTAGAGTCTGTGAAAGAAGTGACAGAATAAAATGAGTTTTAAGAACTCTTATATATTCTCAACCATTCCTGCGTTTGCTTACTTAATTAGCAGTAGTAAAGAGGGCTTAGCGCTAAATATGAACGGCTTAACGATATACATTTTTACTTACGATTATAGGGACTATAAGGCAAGTTTAGGATTCGTGAATATTTAAAAAATTGAGATAACAATCAAACATGACATTACGATCATGGAGAAGTCTTAAAAAGTTAGTAACAAAAAATGTCTGTCAGTCTGTCAGTATCCCAGTTTGTCAGTCTGTATGTATGTATGTCAGTATGTCAGTCTGTTAGTCTGTCAGTCTGTCAGTTTCCCAGTCTGTTAGTCGGTCAGTCTGTAAGTATGTCAGTCTGCCAGTCTGTCAGTCTGTCAGTCTGTCAGTCTGTCAGTCTGTCAGTCTGCCAGTCTGTCAGTCTATCAGTCTGTGAGTCTGTCAGTCTATCAGGCTGTCAGGTTGTCAAACTGTCAGTCTGTCAGTCTGTCAGTATGTATAACGATCTGCAGACTAAACGGCTTCAGTGATTGCCTTTAAATTTGGTATGTGTGGTTCTTTTGGCATTCCTCAGAGGGGAAATTGATGTTTTAATTTTAGGACTAAAAATAAGGTACCTACCATAGAACAGTTGAGGAGAAGCTTATTTTTCTCGAAAACGGCTCCAACGATTTTAATGATTTTTTTTTTTGTAGGCATTGGTTTTTATTTCATTAAAACCATATTTATCTTTCATAATGGTTTTTTAAATTTTCAACTATTTCGGTACCTAACGGCTCATTGGATTTTCATAAAATCTTATATTTGAAAAGACCTAAATATCCAAATTAATTCTGCATATCAACATTTTGAATAACTTACTTTTTCTATTTATAACTAATTTTTGATTTTTTTTTGTTGAAAATTCACTACTTTTCAAACTTTCAAAATTTTTTATTTTTTATTTAATTTTATTTTTTATTTTTTTATTTTATTTATTTTAAATTGCATTACAAATATTTCAAAAAGCATAGTTTTTTTCAAAAAATAAAAATAAAAAACAGGATTTTATTAAAATCAAATTTTCGAAATACTTTTTTCATAAATTCGATAATAAAATATATAATAGGTGCGATGGCGTACTCCATTTTTACTAAAAACCGTTAAGTATTGTGGTTTTGACAGTTTTTATAAGTTCTTATCGTGTTGACATTAACATTGACATCACAGTACTTCGCACATGAGTGCAACGAACTACAGACTGAGGCTATCGGCACAGAACAAGACATTAATACAACAGAGAGAGACAAATAGACACATAGAAGGAAAGCCATATAACATAAACCTACGTGGCAGAGATGAGGAGACATAGATTTATATTGTCTCACATTATCGCACAGGTGGCCTCAGATAAGCTGGCGATTTTTTTCCTCTGAGCAATGGCCACCTGCTTCATATCGTGTTATTTTTCTATGTAAATGTTCCTTGTTTCTTTCAAAGTCAAGCATTCCAATGCTAGGCACATAGGAGCAAGTACGCGCGACCGAGTCGTGCCCACTTTTTCTAGACAAATTTTAGCCTTGCAGAATTTGTATTTCCTCGGAAGAGGCAGGATCTTGGAAAAACGCTAGGTGACTCTGGTAGGGAATCGAACTGTCGTTTAGTCACCTTTTTTCAAGCGGTAGAGTGACGTCTGAATCAACTCTTTGGAAATTCCAACACCGAATTGTAAATATAACAAAACATCCTGTTTTTCTAATTCTTACATTATCCTAAAAAACAAAAAAACCGTCTTATCTTCCACCGAGTTAATTCGTGACACAATTACCTTTATTTACTTCAAACATGACAAATTGCATCCACCGCAGGCATACACACCTTTGTTAACTAAATTGTTACACTTTAGTCAAGGTACCACCCAAGTGTGTTGCCCTATCGTATAGCAATAAGGTTATCTAAAGTCCACCTTCAACCACCTTAATAAAATAGAGTTTTATCGAAGTCACTTGTCTGGTGCATAGTGTTGCGGGGCTTATCAATCCCAATTTACATTTAGAGACAAATTTAGATTTTGACGGGTTCTGGCACCCCCAGTATTTTGTAAATCTATAAAAAGGGCACAAGGCGTGAGCCAAAACTGATAAGACATTCCTTTAATTCGTGGGAATATGATGGCATGTACTTTCTGACAAAAAAAACCTGAAAAGATCATCACTTTAATAGAGTCAACGATTTTATGGTTCAAATTGACTTTAATTCACTGGAAAAGCACAAGAAAGACCCGACAAACATACCCACTCTTCTTGTTGTGAATTACAATATCTATTTATACGATACAGTTCCGGTTGAAAGTTAATGCGCACCCGCTTAAAGTCTATCGCTCTTCCCTGGGGCCATCGGGACAACACAGATGCACTGTGCATTTCTAATGCTATCTCAAATAACAAGGAATTATAAATTCATTCAGGACTTTCTGTAGCCGGAATTCAGAAGTCGGCGAGGTGGTGCTTAGCAAGTCCGTCATTTTGTTTGCAAACGTGATTCTTACAGAATTGGTTACTTTTCAGATGCAAGGTATGGTTGCCAACAGTTTTGAAAAAGAAAAAAAGTTTTAAAAAAGTTAAAGTTTTACCCAAAATTAAAAAGTCCAAAGGTGTCAAATCACACGAACGAGGTGACCAATTCACAGATCCTTTTTTTGAGATGATTCGGTCACCAAACGTTTGGCTCAATGAAGTGTTGGTTGGATGCGCTGTATGGCATGTTGCAACGTTGTGTTAGAACCATTTCACGAAGCCACGAATCATTTGCCTGTAGCGTTCGTCGGTAATGCCGTTTCGAAAACGACGTAAGATGCCTTAAATACAAAAGTTATTTTGCATATAAGCAACCACGCAGTTACATCAAATCCTATAGAGACCTCAAGCAGGGGGTTTCCAGCGGGCAGCAGTTTGCCGTTAGCAGCATCAAAAGTTTCACAGAGAAAACGCAAGTGACATAAGGGCATAATGGCCTTAGCCTTAAACAAAATCGTAATATTTTAAACATACGTGACATAGGTACATTACAATTAATCTTTAATTTTAAGATACAGACTTCACGTGCCGTTAGGAAATGTTTTTATGCATCATACCTGGGGCCGAATTACCGCATCCATCAGCAATAAGTGGCTGAATTATATGTGTTTGGCATTTTCCCTTACGTTATCGAGCATTCTAGTACCATTTTTTTAACATTTTCACTTCAGTCATCGAGCAGATTTTCATTCAATAGATAAAGTGCTCACTCACAAATGAACTTTTAGTATGTTATCGTTGTTTGTTAGACATTTGTTCTCTCAAAATTTTGTTGGTATTACCTTCGTTTGATGAATATGAATCATTTTTCATATTGAATAAGTTGCAAAATCTTCACTTTCTTCTGAGTCGCAACAATTAAATTCGTTTATCCAAGACAAAACGATATCTGTTAGCCAAAAGAGAAATGAATAAATACACCATGAAGTTGAATATAACTAGTACAATTTATAATAGTTAAACGATACGTCACACATCACACTACGTATGCCATCATCCCAAAGTGGTTACTGGTGCATTCGATCACTATGGTACTCACTCACTCGCTCACTGGGCGTTTTTCTTTTTAAGGTCTGAGCAGAGCATGGAGTAGAGCCTGAGCAAGTGGATTACGCTCTGAGCAGAGTATGATCAGAGCTCTCCGATTTTATTAAGAAACACACTTGAGCACTGAGCTATCACATGGTACACCTTAAATACAAAAACTAAATTAATGTTGTTTCCATAGAAACATTCATTTTAATATTTTACTTCAACGGACGCCATTTTGATTTTTGTTTTTTTTTTCAACTCTGCCATTTCGTCAAAACACACAAAATATATGAAGTTGGCAGCGCTCAGCCTTTTACTTAATGTGCTCCGTCATTCTATTCTGAGCTCATAGAGCGCGCCTAACTGAAGTCGTAATTCGCCCCTGGTGTTAACGCAGCTTAAAATAAAAAGTTTCAATACCTACGCCATCTATTTTAGAGTAGAAGTACGCAATAACCCAATGTATGGCGTTATTTTAACAAAAAATGTGCACGAATGGGTCGCATGCACTTGCTCTTATGTGCCTATTTACATTGGAAAGCAAGATCTTTGACAGAAACAAGTAACATTTACGTTGAACTTATAAAAAAGATTAAAAACCACAATACATAATAAATTTACGGTTATAAGTAAAAATGAAGTGCACCATCACACGTCTTAAATAACAAAGAATTTACGAGAAATCTATTTCGAAATTTTTTGGACCGGTTTTTTTAAAATCCTGTTTTCTCTTTTTAGTATTTTTGAAAAAAAAAAAATATATTTTTGTATGCAGTTTTTTAGAGTTTATTAATGTACATGAGATTATAAAATTTAAAATAGTTTTTTTTCATTAGATTTAAAAATATTGATTTTTCAAAAAAAAAAAATCAAAGATTAATTTTAAGAAAAAAAAAGTTAATCAAAAACTTGATATGCAGAATTTGTTTGTCGTTTCTTTGGCTATAAAACTTGACAGAAATCCAGAGAACCGTTACCGAGAATTCCAAAAATTAAAAAAACCGTTATATGAAAGGTACTTAATAGACTTTTCCCATAAATTTGGTTCTAATCAAATGATAGCCAATACCAGCAAAAAAAATCTCAAAAATGTTCATTAAAATTGTTGGAGCCGTTTTTTCCTAAACGGTCATATGACAGGTACCGTTATTTTTAGGCCTTAAAATAAAATTTAAATTTTCCATCTGGGGAATGCCGAAAGAATCACACACACCAAATTTGAAGATAATCGCTTAAGCCTGTTTAGGCTGCACCTCGTTATACATACTGACAGACAGACATACAGACATTTATTGCCGATGACTTTTTATACTTCTCCATGATCGTAATATCATGTTTCATTGTTATCTTAATTTTTTTTTTATTCACGAATCCTAAACTTGCCTTATAGTCTCTATAATCGCAAGTTAATTTTGATATGCAGATTTTTAGAGTTTATTAATTTACAGCTGATTTTAAAATTGAAAATAATTTTTTTTTGATTAGTTGTAAAAATATTGAATTTTCAAAAAAAAACTTCAAAAATTATTTAAACAAAAAAAAACTATGCAAAACTAATTTGTGTACATAAATTTGACAGAAATCCAATGAGCCGCTACCTAGAAAATTAAAAAAAAAACGTTAAATGAACTGTACCCTTATTAGACTTTTCCAGTAAATTCGGTTTCAACCAAATGATAACAAATAAAAGTGTTGATGCGACAACTAAAATTGGGGGTGTTGGTGGATGTTTGATTGTTATCTCAATTTTTTTTATATTTACGAATCCTAAACTTGCCTTATAGTCCCTATAATCGCAAGTAAAAATACAGTCTTGCTCGACAAAATAACTCGGCAACCATATTTCCTATAAAAATGGCTCTCTCCGGTGAAGTTCAAATTCAAATGTATTCAGCAGCCAGAGGGCGAATGGATTTAACATTTAATGGTTGAAAAAATTTATCACATCCTTGAAACTCTTGTGATGTAATTCTTCACTTCCTGTGACTGGCTGCTCTGACGCTAAGCGGAAGCTATTCGAGTGCGTTTGGGATAAGAAGAACATGCAGAAGGAGTGTGCCAACGATAGCTCACAAATGCACACCAACTACAAACAGCGACGAATTTCAAAATCCCGAATTATTGCTTATGTATAACGGTGAAATTTAATGATTCTCTGAACTGCTAATTCTGCTGATAAGAAAATCCACACATGGGTTGGTTCACTGCGGTGCAGTGCAACCCTATAGAAGACATCGCGGAACGGACTGCTGTATACTATAACCAAAGTCGGATAAACGACCGAGTGGTGTTAATCCGGCTACGAAATTTTGTCCACACCGATTATTCAGTGCAAGGGCACGTGTCATGCAGAATGCCCTTCTCATTTTTCATTTTCAAGGAATCATATCTTGCAGCACAGAAAGGGTACAACTAACGTTCCGGGATAACAATTTGTCCTCCTCCACCCCAAGCTAGCACTACACATGCTGTGACTTCAAGTTACTTTCTTGTGCACCGTTTCTGTTCAAATTGTGCAAGTTAACTGAATAATGCATTAGTGGGTGGATATGGTGGTGGGTGGTACTTTGCCCGGGGGGTGGAACCCACAAAATGACGAAAACGACTTTCCATGCATACATTCTGGAAGCAATTGTTTCATTTCTGAAAAAAGGATGAAAGTTTTTTTTATTTCTCCCTGGTTAAGGGTTCTCATGCTCAATAATATCGTAGTCGTGCTGAAGGCGTTGAAAGTTTTTTTCGGTTTTGGTTGTAAAGTCATCGTTACTTGCAGAAAATTGTAGTACACCGCGAGAACGTTGATAAAGGATTTCTTTTTTCCCAAATGTTAACAATTCAGATGTTTTAATTTAGATTGATAATCCTTGTGTCGGGTACCTCCTTGCAGATCCTTGTAGAAAACTTGAGCGTACACCTCGGAGCACAGGAGTTACACCGCCAACGTGGAGGTGGTTCATTTACCTTGTTGGCGGAATGCAAGTGAGAGGAAAGAATTTTTTGTTGTGGTTTTGAAAGGATTCAGAGACTCAGAGTTGAATGTTTCAAGGACCAAAGGATTGTGTTGGATTCTTAATTGTGCTGATTTATGGTGATTTTTATCTGATGAACTGATTTCTTTTTTAATTTAGTCACTTTATTTGAGGAAATGTTGTTTTTTTTTAATTAGTAGACTTAATTAACTTAAATGAACTGAAAAACTAATTAAAATTGTATTTAAAGAAGGAGTTTAGTTACATGATGATTAAGGGTAACTCAAGAGTGTATTTGTGTAACAAATAAAGAAAAACTTAGTTTTAATAACCAATTCTACAGCCAAACTCTCCAAAATCTACTAAACCGTACTAAATTGACGTATTCGCATGATTAATATGACGTAAGGGAGACCATTCAACCAACTATTACATCTCCAAGGATAGCAACCTCCACTGAATCCTCAATCAATATAAAAAAACCCTTTCCATTGCCAATTAGTGTTAGCACCGCACTCACTCAAGTCAATGGACCTTTTTACATTCTCAAGACCGCATAACTCATCCCCCCCACTAATTTTTTCACAACCAATTCCAACCATTCAATTCTGACTGACTGACTTCTGACTCATTTGAGTGCGGTTTTATCTGGACCACTATATATGCACTGCACTCAATAGGTATGGTCATCAATTTTTGAAGACCACCTCTGTCGCCTCGCATCGTCGTCGGCCTGCCGGTCAGTTGTACGTCCACTGATGATCATTGAAGGTGCAATCGAAAAGAAATTAATTGGAAAATTGCTTTAATTGATTTGCATTTTTGTAGTGGCAGTATCGGGAGAGCTATTCGTGGCGAAAATGGCGGTAAAAAAGTTCAGGAGTACAATAGAAGTCAAGTGCAGCAAGCGAATACTTCAAAAGTTTAAGTGCCTCTTGGCGACCCCTGAGAGAAAAAATCTAATTAGCTGGAATATTTTCGGCCAGTATGGAAGTTTTTTTTTTATTTCTTTGCAATAATTGTAATTGCTGCTAACCTTATTGAGGGAAGAATTAGGACATTGTTTGTGTCAAACAGGATGCATGACTTTTATTAAGAATCGGAACAATGGTGGTTAGGATAGTAATGAGAATTTCCACAGACTTATAATAATAATGAATATCATTTTTATAATGTCTTTAAAATATCGGGTAAGGATCTATTTAGACTGTAACGAAATATTTATAAAAAGTTTTTAGAGAATCTAGTAATAAAACCATCTGTGGCATAGGGATTTTTCGATATTCGTGTCGTTAAAATTAAAGATTTCCAGGCATTTTTAATTGTATTTGTATCAACATTCATTTCAGAAGGTAATATTAACCAGCGGTTGTACGCTGCAAGGAGAGAAGATTTCCCTATCATTCACTTTTTCAAGACTTTACAATAGTCATCGAGAATTGGGACTACTAGATTATCGAAAGAGAGGAAGGATTAATTGCATCAACAAGCTATTCACAGCTTTCATACTACTTGCCTCCTTTGAAAATTTGACGGGTTAGGCATTCCAAAGATTTTCAATGATATTTAGATCAGGTGAGCATGTCAGTGATAATTATCGATAACACCTTATCACAGTTAAAGTGCTAACATCAAATGAAAAGCTGTTAGAGACTTAATTTTGGACAGAAGTATTGAGAGATGAAATATAGCAGCATTACTTTACAAGGATAATGTGGAAAGATAAAGATGGAGTTACCAATTTTGATAATATTGTGCTTTGCCAATTGAAACACATCAATAATCAATCAATATTTGAACTGGCATTGTTGGGCAAACATCATAAAAACTAATTTCCTTTATAATATTTTGAACTGGAAATTATAGCTGAAGTTGGTAAGAACTATTTTGCCGGACTTATTATGACTACGATCACTTGGATATATCAGATTATTAAACATACAACACGTCACACCCACAATTTGTAAAATCAGATTCGGATGCACATTAGTAAAATTGATCGTCAAATAGTAAGTCGTCCTACAGAAATTGACTTGTAATACACATTCCGGGAGCTAAATATCATTCTACTGGAAAATGCCATTTTAGCAAGAGGTCATTGATGAATATGAGAAAAAGTTTTGGAGAAAAAATTAAGTTTTGTGGTTAATCAGCATTTATTTGTAAAAATTTACTCTTGTTTAGCGGTTCAAAAGGTTGTTTTGTTACTAATCCATCTAAGAAGAGATCCTTCGAAACCAATTCTGCTTATAATCTCGTAAAGGCCCTATCTACAAAATTATTGATTATGAGTTTTTTGCGAGTTTGGATTTTTAATTTTGTAGGCTAGATCTTTAAATGAGCTAGAAAATGGCGTTTTTCAAAAGCTCTAAGTACAAGTTAATACAAGTTATATGCACCAACATTTTAAAAAGCCCTAACTATCACATAAGGCCTTATATACTAATGCGTGCAGAAAACGGACCCACCATATTTAAAAAAAAAAAGCCACGACTGGGTCGCACGTACTTGCTCTAATGTGCATAATGACATTGGAAAGCAAGATCTTTGACAGAAACAAGTAACATTTGCGTTGAAAATAACACAATTTGAAATTATAAAAAAGTATTAACACCACAATACTTAACGGTTTTTAGTAAAAATGAAGTATGCCATCACACGTCTTAAATAACAAGGAATTTATGAAAAATGTATTTCGAAAATTGTAGGACCGGTTTTAATAAAATCCTGTTTTTTATTTTTAGTTAAAAAAAAATTATTTTTTTAAAATTAGGTATGCAGTTTTTTAGAATTTATTAATATACATCTGATTATAAAATTTAAAATAATTTTTTTAAATAGTTTTCAAAATATAGATTTAAAAAAAAAAATCTAAAATTTATTTTAATTGGAAAATAAAAGTTATCTAAAATTTTGATATGCAGAATTAATAAATTCAAGTCCTTAACTCCAGGACAATGGATCTACAATCAATGTAGCTACATAGATCTACTCAAATATAAAATTTGACAGAAATCCAAAGAGCCGTAACCGAAAAAAACCAAAAATTAAAAAAACCGTTATATGAAAAGTCCCGTTAATAGACTTTTCCCGTATATGTGGTTCTAATCAAAAAATAGCCAATACTTAAAAAATAATTCTCAAAATGTTCATTAAAATAGTTGGAGCCAGACAGACAGACAGACAGACAGACATTTTTTTTATCACTTTTTTAGACTTCTCTATGATCGTAACGTCATGTTTGCTTCTTATCTCAATTTTTTTAATACTCACGAATCCTAAATTTGCCTTATAGTCCCTATAATCGCAAGTAAAAAAGTTGGGACTATTTTCGAGTGCCCTGTTTTTGAGTGTCCTGTGGCTTAGTGTATCACCAAAATATAATGTTTGCCTACAGTAGTACACTGTTTTTTTTTCATAAAAATTCTTCGAGCCGTTTTCGAGAAACAAAAGCGTTTACATAACGGTTATATGGCAGGTACCGTTAATTTTTGAGCTTAAAAAAATTGTAAAAAACTCCTCTATAGAATGTCAAAATAACCTTAAGTTCTAAATTTGAAGACGATTGGGCCAACCGTTTAGGGTACAATCCAAAATACATCCGTACAGACAGACAGACAGACAGACAGACAGACAGACAGATAGACAGACAGACAGACAGACAGACGGACAGAATTTTGCAAGTAACTCAAATATGTTTCTCTGTCATCGTAATGTCATGTTTGATTGTTATCTCAATTTTTTTTTTGTACGAATGCATAACTTGCATTATAGTACCTATAATCGCAAGTAAAAATAGAATTAATGAAAAAAATAATTAAAAGATACAAAAAAAACGAGGTTCGGTATTTGGAGTGGATCGTGACCTTGTTCCGGAAAACTGTAGCGATACAATGAAAACTGCTTAGAACCTTAGAACTTGCGGTTAGTACGGTGAAAGAAAGTTATAAACCAACAAAATCTAAACTTCAGGTTTAAGGCATTTGGAACAAAGTAACATTACTACGACAAGTAAGATATTGCACAGATACCAAAAAAAGATACATGGATTGTTAAGAGAACTTGTCGAATTTGACTATATACGAGAAATCCTTAGAAGCAAGCTGATAAAACATATCCAGTCACAAAAATTGACAAGTACTCTTCGATCCCCATTTTCTTGAAATTTTACAATATGTGTGAACTGGAAAGATAGATAGATTTAGATTTTTTATTATTAATTTCAAAAGTTTTTACAAATATATGTGTTACCCACGAAGCTTTATGCTTATCTGTGGGTGGTTGAATTTTCAAGAAATATTCGAATTGATTTGAAGTGATTATTATTATTATTAATTGATTACGTATAAAATAAAGTTTAATGTTTAATACAAAAGTATGAAATTTAATTTTTAATATAAAAATACGAAATAATATTTTTAATTAAGAAATTGTTTTTTTTTTCTGTTTTTTTTAACAAAATAATAGATCAAAAATTGAAAAAACTAGTTTAAAAAGAACAATTTTATACATTTTTTACGTTTTTTGAAATTTTGAATATTTTTTAAGTTGGCTGGTAGCTGGTTCATAATTGATGGTATCGCATAACTCAGTTGTCTTCTTCCGTAGTTGTTGTATACCGCTGGAATCTCGAGTAGACCTTGCGCTCGTCTTCTGGTGTTAATGTTGTGTGAGATAGGTTGCTGAAACCTTACATCGTCGTAGTATTCTACTATAGTTGACATTTTATAAATATTTTTAACATTCAAAAACTTGAACTCATGATTTTTATCAATTATTTTAAAGATTCTATGCTGTAGATTGGCGATATTATTCATGTGAGTATTTGATGCGTTTCCCCAGGCCAAAATTCCATACCTCAATCGAGATTCAACAAGCGAGTAGTAAACTTGTTTTAGGACATCTTTTGTTGAATACTTTTCCAGATAAAAGAGAGCAAACATAGAACTTCTCATGCTACTCCTTATGCTCTCAATGTGTTGGCGCCAAAGAAAATGATCATCGATTGTGACTCCAAGATATTTTGTAGATGTAACTACTTCAATTGCATCACTTTTTTGAGCACATTTTTCGTTTTGAAAGAAGATTCTTACTCTTTCCTCGAAAACGAAAACTTTAGAACAGAAATCATCGATGATGGTGAAAGGTTGAAGAGAATGAGGAAAGAACTTTCACCCATTTCCAGTTGGAACCCCATATGTGGAGAAAAATTTTAAATTATTTATTTATTTATTATTAGAGGGTAGGTAATTCGTCACTAACTTTTACAGGTTACAGAATGACTGTCTTTTATCTTTTCTTTTTTTACAATGCATTTTAGAGTTTGTCATTTAAAAATTATGAAATTGTAAATTATTTGTAAAAACGAAAAAGATAAATATAAATTAAAAAAAAAGTTCATGAAAGCATGTCTCAAAATTATTTTTTTATATCATAAGCCTTACTTTCAATTTACAAAAGGTTCTTTCCTCGCATTAAAATGACTTCTAATCCATTGCAGAGATGCAATCCATTCGGTGATGGAACTTATTGTCAGTAATTGTTAAAGGACGTTCTCAAACTATAACCACAAATATTGTGCTTTCTAAAATTACAGTTTAATCAACAAAACCTTAAATCTTCATCCACGTGAAATTCACCTCGAAGCTAAAGCTAATTGCTTCAAATTTAAATAACATTGTTCTCACTCTCGCACAATTAAACTTCTAGAGGTTAACTTTTTGGTTTTTTATTCTTTTAAAATGTTCTAAAAGTAATAAAACTCATTCCCGAGTGCACGTTTTGATTAAGATTCTTGTACAGCCCTTGAATTGGGATCACAATTATTTTTGCATATAAAGTGGCATTTATAATAAAATTAAATGCAAAACAATAGAAGGGTTGTTTCCTCCGAGCTCCGATATACGAAACAACACGAATAAATGTTAAAGCAATACTCGACTCGTGTACTAAACGCTTGTCGGCATATTGTATCCATTCAAAAGGACTTCCTTCCGTTTGAACGACGTCATAACATAGCCTGAATACAATGCCATTTCCTGTTTTTATTTAGTTTGGCTTTTATTCTCCGCCCGCATTGTAACTCTGACATTACGGTAGTAGCATGAGAAGAAGGAAAAACAAGGAAAAATATATGAATGTTTCTGTAAAAAGGCAAACGAAATACATACGACAAAGGCGGCAGTGGAAGTGGCATGGCGGTCGGTGGCGGCTTTGGTGGTATTAAAAGGCTAAACGCGTCATAACCATCACCAACCACCAAAAATGTATAATTTCATGTGATCAAGTGCAATCGAAACCTCTGATGATTGCAGATGTTTCTCCATTAACATTCGGTGGCGGGGTGTTTCAGAGTCTGGGCACGTTTCGGGCTAAGCCGAATTTTGTCACCAAAATTTCTCAGCGTTTTAGGAATAGATAAGAGAAAAATCGTGGAGCAATGATACAGTGGTGTGGTGCAAGAAAAACTACAATGCTTAAAATGATATGCAAGAATTCTTGTACGAAATTAATTATACCATGAAGGAGAATGTTTTGAATTCACAATATTCTTTTAAATAAACTGATTACATATAATATAGAAAATAAAAAGAACAAAGAAGTATTTTAGTTTATTAATTCTTACACATGTAGGTACTCTTATTTTGAAACCCTTTTTTAAAATCCGAAATTTTTTTGACATTTTTTCACTCCAAGTTTTAACATTTTAGTAGATTTTGTTTTGTGAGCATTAAATATGCTTCCTTTTCTAAAAATAATCAAATAAATGGAAAAAATCGAGACAGCATTAGATAAGACTCTGGGCTCTGGCAGTGTAAAAATAAGTTGGGGACAAAAAATCATCTTTCTACTGTTTGTCTGTATAATTTTACATATAAAAGTGACTTTTTGGTTGAAACGGCCTTCAATGCTTATATGTATTTGATTTGTTTATTAAGAAACTCTTGAAGTTTTATTTCAAGTAATATATCCAACCGTTTACAAAAACCTTTTTATTCTAAAAAATAAATTTATTTTAAAGTATTTTTGAAGTTATAAAATGCTTCGTGTCCTATACCAACAGCCATGAATGAACTTCAATTTTGTGCCATCTCAAAACATACAAAAGATCTTCTATGTCTGAAGAACGGCTGAACGGTTTAGCTTCTGTCAATATTGAGGGCTTCCCCCTAAATTACTCCTAAGGAAACGACTAAAGTGACGTGAATTTTGCTTAAAGGATCTTGACCTGCACTATAGTAAGTTAAGCAAGCTCAAGCTCTGCTTCATGTTTTATAAAACGTTATGGCAAAACGGTTTCGTTAGCAAAGTGAATATGCATCATTGATCAGGAGAAAAACGTCAATTCCTTCACTGCTTTTTCGTTGATGACAATAACCTTAACGATACAGTCAAGAGTCAATGGAGATACCTACAAAGAAATGTTGCAACTTTATTTCTTTGGTCAATATCATGGATTCTTATTGAAAACTCTATTTAATAAAGGTGCTACATATATCGAGAAGTTATCCAATGGGTCCTGGATTTGACACCTCTAGACTTTTATGGAGCAATAAATCATTGGTCTATCACATAAGCCGGCATCGTTATAGGAGCTACCGTTTGCATGGGTTACCGTTCCGCTAAATAAGCTTCAAAAACCCCTTCCTTGGATGATTTCTGTTCTGTGCACCGGTCGGAAATGAAGTGTTCATTTTAACTTTATTATACGATTTTCTTAGTAACAACTTAAAGAGTTTGTGAAAAAATTTTTTTCCTTCACTGCTTAGTAAATGCTACGTACACATTTTAAAAAAAGTACTATTTTTTTCCTTAACAGGACGGAGCAGAATATTTCAGCAAAGCCTCCCGACTTGTCGTTAAAAGCCACTGAAGAAATCGAAAAAATTGAAACCTACACCTATACATTTACTTGACCTCAGATATGACATAATCGAAAACAGGAGTCCTGCCGACGCTAAGATATGTCAAACCGGTGGTTGAGGCTAAGGGTCAAACAGAGAGGAGAGTTGTGGCCGAAGTCGAGATCATGTAAATCGTTGATTTAAAATGAAAAATTAATTTTTAAAAAAAGATCTTGAAACTTTTTTGGCAGTTGATAGCGGCCATATTGCTGAAGCTACATCTGTCAACTGTTATTAATTATATTATTTTGCCAAATTATAATGAACGGATATAGCGGTAAGCATCTCGTTCAAATGATTAAAGTGTTTTATCAAAATGTGTGTTCTGTCCGGGCATTGTTCCACGCGCTTCACCCATTTTACCGACGCCACATCGGCCTACCGAGAAGATAAATTTGGTGGATAAATTTAAGTCCACTGTTTCAGTAAACGATCAACCAAACGCCGTACGTCGACAAAATGCAGGATCTGCCAAAACCATTAACAATGTCCTTAAGAGTGAGCAGGAGAATCCAGAACAAAAGATTTCGCGTCACTTACAAAAATTCAGCCTTCCACAGACCACAACTCGGCGAATTTTTCGTCGTGACTTAGGTCTGCATACCTACAAAATTCAACTGACCAAATAGCTGAAGGCAAACGACCTTGTGCGGGTTGTATGGACTTTAAAGCAATTGGAAACTGACCCTTATGTTCATCGAATCAGCTCATTTCTGTACGTCAACAAACGAAATCGTGGAATTTGGGACGGTACTAATCCACATGAAATTCAAGTGCGTCCAATGCATTTCGAACAAGTCACTGTTTGATGTGGATTTTGGGCTGGCGGCATCATCGGTCCATATTTCTTTGAAGCCGATATTGTTCAGGCCATTACCGTCACCGGCTGCCCTATAGGTCAATGATTATCAAATTTTTTGGCCTGAATTGAATGTTATGGATATCGACACCTATACGATAGGTGACTTCAAAATGACAGCGCTTCGTACCACACAGTTTATTTATTTATTTATTTTCATTTCATTATTCCTATCTTACATATTTAGTTCTTAATATTAAACGGGCCACCGTTTTTTATTTCAACATCTTGGTTTAACCTGGACCTTTAGTGATGGCACCAAACTAAATCAAAAATAGAACAATATCAAGAAAAAAAATCTTTATTCTTTGTCAAGACATCCTCTCGTGCAGTGAGCAAACAATATGTGTTTAAATTTTTTTTTAATTAAAACAAAAATGTTACATTACATTACATTTTTTAATCTACTCCGTAGATAAATCTACGAAGTAGACACATTTAAGAGCACTGGCTACTGAGGCCATCGGCTCAGACAATTACAAAGACAAGACACAAGACGACATTGATACAGGACAGAAGAGAAGACAGAAGGAGAACGGAAAACAGAAAACACATAACACATGTCAACAGCACGCAGTTGGTTTTCAGACGGTCCCCCATCTTTCCACTAACCACGCGCAACGATGCTTAATTTCGCTGATCTCACGGGAAGCGAAAACAAAAATGTATTTCGATTATTAGCTGCAAAAAACTACAAAAAATCTTTGTGACCAAACTGAAGTTTTCTATTCCATCGAAATATGCTCTCTAAATCCGACGGCTCTCTACTTATTATAGAAAACCTTACTATTAAAAAAATGGAATATAAATGTAACCTTACATTCACATGTGATTAGATCATGTGTCTTCCTCCTCTTCATCCTCAACTCAATACAAACCATCTTCTTTATTTTCCGCCTGTTCCCTCTCATTGTACTTTTCCTCAACATTTTACCATTCTTCCTGCTGCAACTTCTTTCCTTGATACTCTTTTCCGTCCAGCTGCTAGGATTCCTAAGGATCTTACCTCTCATTCCACACACATCTCAAATAAGAATTTGAGAGGAAGACCTATGACATTTGCAAAATGTAAAAGGTCTTCGTACAAATTCAAACACTCATAACGTTTTACAGCAACCTCATCTCTTCCCTTCGAAATCTAAGCACTCAAAGAAACCAACCTTATGCCAAGCCTTAACAGCAAACGATTGTTCCCATCTTATTTTAATTTTAACCGTGATAGTCTTAACCGACGAAGCTCAAATGATTCCCCTTGTCGGGATGTGATTGTCGCCGTTAAAAACACAACTGGTTCATCCATCATATTAATCTCTTCCTCAATGGTATCCTTTTTTTGGGAGGCAATAGTTTTTTTTAGGTATGGATTATTATTTTAATTGGACTTCCTTACTTGCCAACCACACTGTGGTTATAGAGACGGAATTCAAACTCTACACATTGGGATCATAACACCTTCCCGACTCCCACAGTCCCATACATCTGTGGGTCACTTCTTATTAGAAGAGAGGGAGCAGCGACATAACAGAAATTTCCAACCCAATCCACACCCGGCACCCGCACCCTAACTGCCATCATCAAATGCTAATCAGCATTCAATGGGCACTTTTCCATCGTGTCTTACAGTCTTAGACAGACTTTACAGGAGGCAATAAGCAGGATGCATAAATTGAGAATAAATTTGTGGTAAACATGCTTTAAAGACGCTTTAATTTAGACACTTTTGAATATTAATGAAACGGAAATTGCGCGCCAACGAGTACAACTTACACAATACACGCCATCTTGTTGCGATGCTCGTGCATGGAAAAGCACTGTTTTTTTTTTCAAAACTTTACCGTGAAATAGAACAATATGGTCGTCTATCGTGGAGTTAGATTTTCAATTTCATGGCTAATTGTTTTCAAGGCGATGCCATTAGAGCTGCCCCTAAGGTGAATGCTTCTATGCTCGAGCAGTTCAACATCTTTCGCATTGGCCCTTGGGAGTGGGCAGAAGGAAGGGTCTTTCACGACTTAATTTCGTTTTTGTGATTTGAATTCGTTTCCATTTTTCGTATGTATGGATGGTGTCGCAGGACAACGTTCGAGACGCGTAATGGCATTGACGTGATTTCGAAAGCAAAGATTGAACACTTGAATTTAGTGTGGATCGTGATGCTTTGCTTGGCTACAATCCTCGAATGTATTTTGGGAATAGGGACTCGATTAAGTAAACGCATGGACAAATGTTCAAATGGTGGAAAAAGCAATTCGTTTAGTGATCCAATGCACTCTGAATGTCAGTTCTAGTGGTTATAAAATCAAGAAACTTGGAACAGACGATTTGTTAAAGGCTGTACAATTCAAATGAATGAATTGGATTGTTCTATGTTTCCCGAAAAAAAGTTATAAATAAGCCAAGAGGTTATCCTTATGACCAAAAGAATATTTTATTCTTATTGATTGATATTACTTCCAAAAAAAATGAAACCCATTTCGCTTTCAAAATTACAGGGTGCCCCATTCCTCCAAAAACTAATTTATTTCCAACATCACCTTGAACAATGAAAAGTGAAAATATGATTTAAGGTTCATTCCCCACTTCATGGATCATAAATAATTGTGACACATAAGTCAGTTAGAAAAAAAAAAGAAATTAATATTCACAAACAATAACATGGAATTTCATTTCCAAGTAACACGTTTCCAGGTTTCCACTAAATTTATAGGTTTTATTTAAATGTGCACTATTATGTCGGATTTACGACTTCCTTGTCAATGATGATTATGCATATGGAAATTATTTATATTTTATAACAAAGTTGAACTCCGAATTATATTCGAATCACTACAGAAAAAGAAGCAGACATAGGGAGCATTGTTGTACTACGATTTCTTCCGAGGGATGCGTTGCTTATTAGTTTCGTTTTCATAAAGAATAGTTCATCAGGAATCAATTGTGAAGTTGCGAAGTGGAGATATTTATCATACATGAAAGTTCGCGATGGAAAACATTTTGAAATTTAACAACTTTTGGAAGGAACTATAACAGATTCTGAAAAAAATTCACCGACCCGTTTTCAAAATATAGATTTTTCAAAAAAAAAAAAAAAACAAAAATCTAAAAATTATTAAAAATACAAAAAAAAAGTTTTCCAAAAAAATGTATGCAAAATAACTTAGGCTTCTTCTTGAATATCAATTTAAATTTTGATTGTAATCGGATCACCAGTTTTGAAAAAAGTCGGAGAAAAAAAAACGGTCCTGGGAGGTATCGTTTTCAGCCCACCATATTATTTTTTTTGTTTACTAAAATATAATGCCTACCTATAGTAGTGCACTGATGATAAAGAGGAAAATAAACTTTTACATAACGGTTATATGACAGGTACCGTTAATATTTGAGCTAAAAAAAAATTGAAAAAACTCCTCTGTAGAATGTCAAAATAACCTTAAGTTCAAAATTTAAAGACGATTGGCCCAACCGTTTAGGCTGTAGTCCAAAATATATCCGTACAGACAGACAGACAGACGGACGGAATTTTGCCAGTAACTCAAATATCATCGTTTTGTCATGTTTGATTGTTATCTCAAAATTTTTAATCTGCACGAATGCACTATAGTACCTTTAATCGCAAGTAAAAAGAAACAAGAACGAAAACTGAGAGCATAATTCTCTTCGCATACAAACTGAAAAATATCTTGTCAACGACATATGTGTACATTTCGTTTTTTTTTTTGCCTACCATTTTAAATGATTGCTTAAAGACTTTGTAAAAGTTCGCAAGTTGCTTATCCTTCATATGGGGGTATCAGGACCCTAATTCTTTGTGATAACGATTATAATAGTTTTTCAAACAAATAATAAAATAATAAATTTAATAAATAAATAAAATAAATTTATTTGCGCGACAGCTTCTTAAGGAGCCAAGGCCTAGTGACTTATACTCTCAAGCATTCCTGTGTGTGTGTTGTTAATATGCAAGAATGGAAGGGACCTACAGTTTATCGCCGAGTCCGAACGGCTACATGAGATGCACTTTTTCGAGACAAATTTTACTCTTCGAGGTTTTATCAGTTCCTCGCAAGAGGCAGTACCCCAGAAAAAATGGGCACGACTGGGTCGCACGTACTTGCTCTTATGGTCCTAATAACATTGGACGGCAAGATTTTTGACAAAAACAAATAACATATACGTCTAAAATAACACAGTTTGAAATTATAAAAAACTATCAAAACCACAATACTAAACGGTTTTTAGTAAAACTGAGGTACGCCATCAAACGTCTTAAATACCAAAAAATGTATGAAAAAAGTATTTCGAAAATTGTAGGACGGATTTTGATAAAGTCCTGTTTTTTTTTAGTTTTTTGAAGAAAATTTTGTTTGTAAATTTTGGTATGCAGTTTTTTACAGTTTATTAGTATACGTCTGATTATAAAATTAAAAATTATTTTGGTTAATGAAAAACGTCTATTCAAACTTTGCAGAGATATATAAAACACGTTCGTCTTAAACGAAAGAAAAATGTATTATTAACGTAACTGTAGTAACATACACTGCCTATTTCTAATGTTTATTACAGTTATAAAAGTCGATGGAAAATTATTTGCATTTAATTTGATAAACCAAAATCAAATGATTTGATATGGGGCAGGGACCTCAAATGCCAAGCGCCTAGGGGCCCTGGCCCTATAAGTACGGTCCTGGTCCCTGTATATTTCTTATGGGACTACTAATACGTCTGCACTTTTAGTTTAGTTTAGCTTAGTTTAGTTTATTTAATTAACCAATCTACGAATTTGAGGAGTAGGAAACGTCAGGCTGATTGGCTGCTTCTCACACGTATCTCACAGGTATTCACATACACATAATAAAATTTCAGTTCTTTTTTCTTCTTTTTTCTGTGACTGCAACCAAGCATGATTGCTGGAATGCGATTATAAAAAAATCCAAGAAGAAAGTGCTTGCAAAGGAGGAGCAAAGAAGATTATTTTTAAAGGTACAACTGGGAAATGTAATTTTAAAAGTTTTAAATGTGGTCAGAAATGACATATTGCCAAAAACTGAAAGAAGTAAAAGAAGTCAGTAAAAAATCCCTTAGAAAACCTTGAGCAATTGCTGAATTGCTTTCATGTTGATCAACGTAATCAACACCGATGGTACATCAAGGCTTGTTTTGATCAAGATGGATGCAAAGTCTTGAATGGAAAGACTAACTGCTGGCAAACTTCCAAGAATCAGGTGGTGTTTAAAAAATTTAAAACCAAACTCTGTTTTAGACCTAATTAGTCCTGATTTGTGCGATCGGAAGAAAAACAAATCAACCAGACGATCCAGATAGTTTTTAAACATTTATTTACCACTTTTCCCGCAAAATTTTGGTTTTTGAATTTCGAAATTGGAAGTCCTTGATATATGTAAAAAAATTCAAACTGATGGTTAAAACTCAAACTGAAAGAAAAATTAAAGTCCGCCGAACAGACAACGGAACTGAATACATAATATGTTTCCCAAAAATAATGGCATAAATTATCGAACGCAAACCCTTATTCACCAGAACGAAATGCTGTAGCTGAAAGATTTAATAGAACGATTGCTGAACGAGGCAGTAATATGATTTTCGACGTTAATCTGGATAAATGATATTGGCGGAAGCTTCTCAAGAAATTTGGACAAGTTCAAAAATAGACTTGAGTGTATTGGAGTTCTATGGGTTTTCAGTTATGTGGACTCACACCACAAAACCCTCTCGTTAAATCCACACACACACACACCAATATCTACATCTACTTTCTACTTAAAAAAAACTCCGCCTATTTTGTATTTCTTTTTTTCTTCTTATTCTTTTTGAATTTGAGTGGAATTATTTTGGGAATTTGCGCCTGTTCTTTTTCCTGTTCGCCTGGTGCTTGCAATCGATTTTGGTTGAAAGAACAACAGTATCGCAGCGTGCGTCACTTTTCTTATCAGCATTATCAACATGAGTCTAATCAGCATGAGTCGTGTTATTTCGTATGTGTAGCCCTGTCATCGATTTATAAGACGTTATCACGTAAAAAATAAAATTTCTTATAATATCTAAATAAATTTGGAATGAGCGAATGCAAACCAGTTGGAATGCCAAAAGATCCGAATCAAAAACTTTTAGCCGATATGAGAAACTTTAAAAGTGATTCTATAGAAGACGATCCATACCAAAAGGCTGTCAGATGTCTCCTCTACTTAACACATTGCTTTTGCAGTTAACGACGTCTGTACATTCAACTCAAAGTATGGAAATGCCCACTGGTTTTCTGTTAAGGGTATTTTTAGGTTCTTGAAAGGTGCAATAAATTACAAACTGTATTTCTCAAATACCAGAATCAATTTGTTTTTCAGACCGACTGATGACATTGTCGCTGATATTTTAACCAAGGACGTTTCATATGCCACGATTTAATATGTTATGGACCGAACGGGATTCCCCGAAGATGTTGTTTAAAAGCTTGTAGAATGAGAAGCATTTCAGAAAAAAGACAGAATTAATAAACTCGCCATAATATTGCTTCAAATAAATAAGAAATATCCATCTTATATGGTGCACAGATCTGGGGGTTGGAAATGATGCAGGAAGTAAATAAACCTTAACGCAATTTTTGTTAAAGAATTTTTAAGCTGGCTTTAAATGCTTCAAACCCCTCAAACAAAACGAAATTTAAGAACCTCGCAAACATTTAATTTTTCTAGCTTAATTTTTCACGAAAGCAATACTTCATAAGTTGGTTTGCAATAATAGACGTGTCCCAACCTATAAAAAAAACAGTCAGTAAGACTAAAAATTGGTCTCGATACTTAAATTACAAATTAGTGATGCGTTATTTCAAGTAATACAGCCAAATTCCCTAAAACGTTTTTGGAATTAGTCAAATCAGTCTAACAAAAGCTACACCGTCAACGATTTATTATTACTGAGGCCTTAAAAACAACAATACGGTCGGTAAAGCAAAATTCTATATAGCACGAAGGACTTGTCAACAAATCCTAAGATTCAGTAACAGAGATTATTTCGGTGGAACCCTTTTCAAAAATCATTCCGCATTCTCTCATGAAATAAAATCTGACAAAAGTCAATTAAGCAATACATAACACTTTCCTTAAAAAAACTCAGAAATTCCTGACTATAATTGATCGACTTTGCATACCTTCCGAATTAAGAGAATAAAAAGAAATCTTAAGTGCAAAAGTGTAACTTTGACAATTTTTTTTCTTTCCTACGCAACTCTCAAATCAATTCCCAATCCAATCATTTTTCTTGTCTCCTTTTCAAAAATGTCTGAAAACTTTTTCTGACATTTATTTAAAGGATCCAAAGCATTGCAATTATTCTCCATCCTGATTTTTTTTTCTGTGTATTTTTCACCCTCCACCCTGGCGCCTGGCACTGTGAAATTTTGATTCGATTGAAAAGGTAAAACTTAACAACTTTATTCAATCAAAAGTCTTCCCGGGGGATATTTTTGTCACCCTCCTCACCTAGGCTTATAGCTTTCGCAAACAAAACAAAGAAAGGACGAATTAAAAAAAAAAAAAATACTTATCCCGAAAATTTATCAAATGAGCAACGAAAATCAAACAAAGATGTTGAGACGGCGCGCAGTGGCGGCAACCGAAATAAATAGCATATCGTGCGCCACAAAAGTCAATAGAATTTTTTTATTTTTCAAAAATGACCCGAAATGGAAATCGAATGCCGAATACAAAAACTTCTAAATGGCAACCACACCACAACCAATGCGGAAGAAATGGGACAACTCCAAGCGAAATTGTTAAGAAATCGAAACTTTGTGACAACGGTCACAACAGTAAAGAGGTCCTGATTTTCTTTTTGCAACAATATGGGGAATTTCACCAGCTAAGCTCATGAGGTTGTGTTAAATTATAATGAGACACTTCGTCCAACAACAACAACAAATTTGTACCAATAATTTTTAAAGCAAAAATGTAGCTTTTAGATAAAGACAAATTTTCGTTGCTATACATTACATTACTTACTTACTTAGAGGGCGCTACAGTTCGGGACGAACCTGGGCCTCAACCAACATGCCTCTCCAGCCAGCTCGGTCTTTGGCTAGCTGCCTCCAGTTTCGCACTCCAAGTTGATTGAGGTCGTCCTCCACTCAAGCGCGCCACCAAAGGCGAGGTCTTCCTTGACTGCGTCTACTCTCTGGGATGGAATCGAAGATCCTGCGAGCCGGAGCATTAATGTCCATTCGCTCTACATGACCAAGCCATCTTAAACGTGATATGCGTATTTTTTTGACCAGGTCAATGTCGCTGTACAGCTCGTATAGTTCTTGGTTGAACCTTCTCCTCCAAAGCCCGTCAACGCAGATAGGGCTTTGGCTCTTTCGAAGAATCTTACGCTTAAACGACTAAGCATGTCTTCATCCGCTTTTGATAAAGTCCATGCCTCGGCACCACAGACCACACCCAATCCTGATAATTAAGATCTTATAAAGAGTCTCCTTTGTACTTCGAGAGAGGGCTTTGCTACCCAATTGCCTTCCTAGCCCATAGAAACAGCGATTGGCAAGAGTAATTCTTCGCTTTATTTCTCACGACATAATTTTGTCAGATATTATAGCGGATCCGAGGTACACAAAGTCCCTAACTACCTCAAAGTTGTACCTGTCTCTTGTGATGTTTTGTCCAATCCGCCGGTGTTGTGTGTCCCTTTTTGTGGACAGCAGGTACTTCGTTTTGGCCTCATTGACTGCTAGTCCCATCTTAGCCGCTTCAGCTTCAATGCTAGCAAACGTTCCACTGACAGCTCGCCGAGTTCTGGCAATGATGTCTATGTCATCAGCGTATGCTAGCAATTGCACAGACTTGAAAAAAATTGTCCCACTACAATTGACTTGAGATTTTCTTATAATTTTTTCAAGTATTAAGTTGAAGAAATCGCACGATAGGTTTCAGGCGTTCACATAGTACGGCATAGAGGATCTTGTACGCGATATTTAAAGGACTAATTCCTCTATAGTTGGCGCAGTTTAGAAGGTCTCCTTTCTTGTGGATGGGGCAAACGATGCTTAGGTTCCATTCATCAGGCATACTTTCTTCTGACCAAACTTTAGAGATTTGGTGTATGCACTCTACCAGGTCATCTCCGGCCGCTTTAAAAAGTTTGGCGGGTAGTCCGTTGAATGGTTCATTCTGCCTGACAGCGGGATTTTGGTCTTCATCGCCGTTTAACAGTCTGCAGAAATGGTCCCTCCATGTACTCAGCACCGACTGTGACTCTACTACGAGGTTTCCATTCCTATCTGCGGGTTTTTTTTCCTTGGCACGTTCTTTTTGCCTGTTGGTAAAACTTCCGCACGTTGTTCCTGGAGTAGCATCTCTCAATATCTTCGATCGCGCGCTTCTCATGCTCTCTCTTTTTCTTTTGGAGAAGCCGGTGTTTTTCCCGTCTTTTCTGCTCGTAGAGCTCGCGAGCAGCTCTCGTCTTTCTTTGCATTACATAACATTACATTTTTAATCCACTCCGTAGATAAATCTACGAAGTAGACACACTTAGAAGCACTGGCTACTGAGGCCATCGCCATCGGCTCAGACAATTACAAGACAAAACACAAGACGACATTGATACAGGATAGAACAGAATTAGATTAGATTAGATTATTTTTTATTACATTCGTTAGAATTTATGTACAATTGATCTTAAACTAATTTATAACTAAAATAAATCATGTCGGCTCAACAACTGAGGCCCGACGTACTTCAGATGACTCTATACAATGCTATATGTTTACTTATATCATATTTTGTTTGCATAATCTTTTAATTGAAATTCTTAATTATAATAATTAATTGTCTTTGGTTTTAAAAAAATGGGGTTAGGATGCGGTGTTGTTTATCCTCTGTTGTGTCCGTTGCTGGTTCTCTCGTAGAACGGGGCTCCGTCATTATGTTCATTATATCCTCGAATCGGTCGTGTGTGATGGCTCGCATGTTGATGTGTAGTAGTTGCTGGATTTCCAAGTTGGGGTGGTCCTCCAAGTTCCTCAAAATATTTTTGCAGAGCTGTGTCATGAACTGATTTATTGCATCAGTTTGGCATCTTCATATAGTTTCTTGTTTCGGAAATATTTCTTTGTAATGGGGTTTTGGTCTAGGCCTGTACAGCTACGGAGTATCTTCCTTTCAAAAACTTCGAACTTCTTCATATATGTTGGTGATACGTCAGAACTGGACGGATCAGCTGTTTATAGATGAGGAGCTTAGTATTAGTGCTTAGTCCGTTTCTTCTCCTAAGAAACGGGTGGACCAGTTGTAGGCAGAAGTTGGCTCTCTTAAGCATAAATGAAGCGTCCTTGTTGAATTTGAAGCAGTTAGTGAAATTCACTCTTTGTCCTTATCACTGTGTTGTCTGGTAGCTTGATACTAATATTATCACAGCGTGATGCGAAACCTCTTCGACCTTCTTGTTGCTGTAAAAAGAACGGAAAACAGAAAACGCATAACAGATGTCAACAGCACGCAATTGGTTTTCGGACGGTTCCCCGTCTTTCTACCAAATACGCGCAAAGATGCTTGATTTAGCTTGATTTCGCTCATCTCACGGGAAGCGATGCTTTATCGGAGCCAAGGCCATTGACAAGGCCAACCCAAAATCAGAAAAAAAGTTTAAAGAAGGCAGAAAGCACTATAAGGCCCATATTCGGCCGAAAAAAATACTACAATGTCCCAAAGGTAGACAGAATATTTTGGTCATTTGTAAAAAATATAAAGAATTCCTGCCTCCTCGTCCTCGATTCCTTCGCTGAATTAGAAATGACCTTACAGGTCGTTCAATATAATTGTATATGTTGGTGTGCCTAAGGGATCCGTTTTGTCTCTGAAACTCGTTCTTATTTTATAAATGTTTTCCTATCTTAAACTTATAATCCACTTAACTGCTTCGCTACCGACAGTACACTTAACTTTTCGTATTCGTTTTCGGACTGCCAGCCTTCTTCTATGGTAAGCTTAATAATTTCCGACATTGACGGCATGGAATGGAAAATACCCCCCTTGCCTCTACCCATCAATGGCACTTCCCTCATAGAATGCGATCATGTCGAAATTCTAGGTCTGTGTATCATCTCTATGTTACTATATATAAAATATCGCTGAAATTCCCGCAAAATGTTTGGGCTTGCTCCGACGTTGTAAGAAATTCTTTTTTCCCTTCATCTATCCCATCGATCTGGCTACTTTCTACAAAACATAGTTCAGTCCAAGGCTATTTGTGTTTTCATTAAGCTTCTAGCGTTCGGTCCTTTTTGATGAATTGATCCAATTCGTTCGGCGTTATTCCGTCAATAACGACTCAAATAATTGCGTTTTGGTTGTCCACAGAAGTTTATTTGTTAAAGTTGCCAAAGGACTTTACGGAGCTCAGGCACAAAACCCGAGTGGTATCTAGTTTTACCATCGCGTCGGTAAACTATATAAACACTTGCCGTGAAAGAACCCAGTCCTCGAGCGTTTGGTCGCTTGTCTAAGATGTAGCACCGTCTTGTTAGAACCACAGCTCGGATTTCAAATAAAACGGTGTATTCGTCGGTATATGTCGAGCTATGAAAATTATTTAACATCACTTAATATTCTTCCTCATAAAAAGAAGTAAATATGGTCCGGTCATATCACCAAGCGAAATAGGACCATTTCTTAGCTAAAATTCGGATCTCTGGGCAACGTTTCCACAGTGCAATTAGCGAACTAATAACCTTGTCCATAATATTATCCCTTCAGTTCTTGTATACAATCTTATACGGATGTAACCCCAAATCTAACCGCATAATAAGTCAAGATGACTTCCTGGAGGTGCTGAATCCAGTTAATCGGGACCGATTCAACATCCCTGGCGTACACGTATTCTTCTTCCTCAGTCCCTTCCAGTATTAAGTATGTCCTCCTCTGTTATTGCTTTTGGTCACATTTAAATTTGTCACCTGATATTTCTTGCGGACGAAGCCCAAAGCCATCCATTAGCAGTAATTTTGTGAATTTAAAAGAATTCCGTGCAACATTGTACTGAGCAGTTCTTAAGTAATTTAGATGTTTTCCATTTACACGTAAAGAGAGAAAAATGAAAAATAGATCAGAAAACGTACGCACTAGTCTTGACAGTTCCGAGGAATACTTGTTCAGAATAACTTAGTGACTCTGGCAGAAATTGAACCCCTACATATGCATAGCAGACTTACAATAATTATTACTGGTAAATGGTGATCTAGGGTTTTGCTTTCGAAAATGTTCAAAGAAATCAATGATTTTTCTAAGAACTTACGGCTTTATTCTTTAATTGTTTTTAATAAATTGTTTTTCGTAGATCAGGTCAAAGAAATAAAACAAAAACAAAATGAAATGGAACACCGACTATTCAAAGAGGTTTTTTCATAACGTTTTTTCTCAATTTTATCAGAAGTTAAAGCTTGAGCTTTTAGGACAAAAGCTCTTTCGTTAAAACATAATTCTAGTTGTGTATCCAATCGTACGAATTTCTGCAAATTTCTGCAAACTTCTGTTCCCGTACACCAAAAATTCGAAGGAATTCGAAGAAGAAAGAGCTCGTGCGAATTTCTGGTCAAGAAATTTTTTAAGGCAGAAAAAAGTAGCAGCTAAACGCCAGCCAATTGGACAATAGAAAAAAGACAATAAATAAATCAAATTTATGACACGTTTGTTAAAAAGATTGCAGAGTTAAATTTATTGTTTATAAAAAAATGCGTTGGTTGTCTGTAAAGTCGGTTTACGGACGATAACGACGTGATAACGTCATAAGAAAACATTGAAGGCAGCAACACCAACATACAGCCCGTTAACTCACACCCACAATCCTTTTCGTTAAATCCACACACACCACAAAATATCTACATGTACTCTCTACTTTAACAAAACTCCGCCTATTTTGTATTTCTTTTTCTCTTCTTGTTCTTTTTGAATTTGAGTGGAATTATTTTGAGAATTTGCGTCCGTTCTTTTTCATGTTCGCCAAGTACTTGCGATTGATTTTCGTTAAAAGAACCACAGTATCGCGGTTAGCATGAGTCATGAGTCTTATCAGCATGAGTCATGTTATTTCGTACGTGTAGCCTGTCATCGATTTATAAGACGTAATCACGTCAAAGAACATTAAAAACCGCTGGTTCTATGAACTTTCCATGTTATTGACGAAGTTTAGGTACCTGATGGGGCGGTATCGGCTAAGGTGATATATGATAAGTGTTTTTAACAACCAAAAAATTCAGTCTGGGTCAAATAAATTTAAAAAAATGCAAGACTGGATCGCACTAACTTCATTCAATAACTTTTAATTTTTTTTTTAGAAAATTCTTTCATTTTTTTAATTAGTTTAAGGGTTAAGTTAAGGAAATCTGTAGTTTTCATCTGGGAAAACTATTTAAAAAAATTCAATCAACCCATTTTCAAAATATTTCGAAAACCAAATTTTTTTTTAGAAAATTTAAAAAAATCGAAAAAAAGTTTTTGAAAATTTTGAATTAATTGAATTATAAATGAATTCCTGTGTGCAAATTTTATTGAAATCGGGATAATAGTTTGCGATAAAACCGCATTTGAAAAAACCGTTATAACTAGAACAAATTTCGAAAAATTCATTCTAACTGAAATATGTATTGTTGTAAAAAAATAAAACCCTGAAAGTTCAAAATCGCAAAAATGAAAAACACCCCCCGAGATACTACCTAATAAATACTAAATACCAAGTTTGAAGCAAATCGGCCCATCCGTTTAGTCTGTAGAGGCGCGAACAGACAGACAGATAGACGGACGGAATTTCCGGATCCACTTTTTTCAACTTCTCTATTATCGTTATGTTATGTCTGATTGTTAGATTTTTTTTTGCACGAATTCATAACTTGCATTATAGTACCTATAATCGCAAGTAAAAGTGTGTTGTATTGACATGTTTAGCTTGGTAGATTTTAGATATATGTACTTGGATGTGATAGAAAGCACTGTTATTAGGATCCTGAAAACGATGGTACACCTGAGCAACGCCGATTGTTATAATTTTTGTTTTCAATATCTGCTACATATTTTTCGTTTTTTTTTTTGGCGATCTGCATCATTTTCTGAACTCACACATTCTTATCCCTGATCGGAAGCCGGAACTATAAAGGATCGGCTCGAGCTCCAACTTCAACCCTAGTATCGAACTTACAATGCATAGGATGGTTTAGGTAAGCAGGCTAACACCTTTTTTATTGCATTATTTCCACCGGATCCAGCTACAAAACTTTTTTTTTTTGTGAAATTCACCTAACAAATGGTTTTTTCCTAAGCAAAGTACTGCGGAACTGGTTTTGCTTTTTTTAGTAATTCCCGAAATCGATTTCGAAAATGAAATCTATTTTTCATGCTAATGGATTTTTTGTTCGCTGTGCTCTATCGCCTTTGCCACCTCACTCGCCTCTCTAACAATCCCCATCTCATGTAACCAAATTTTTCTCTGACAACTTCCATTGGAACCCCCAATATATCCCCATCCCATGGGGATGAATGACTTAAGCCTGTGCCGACACAAGGTGAGGTTGAAGCAAATGGGCAGATTTACGATTGTAGAGACCTCATGACTTCGAGGATAATAGGAAATTGTTTCTTGTTTCTCTTGTCGTTGCCAGGGTTGTTAAGGGGGCTTTAGGGCAACTCTATATTCACTATGAATAAATGCTTCTAGGCGTAACATAGGCATTACCTTTATTGGCGAGAGATCCTGCTGTGCAGGAAACATTTGATTTCATGAGCACACACACATGAAGTGCGTGGGTTGGGGGTTAAATATTCCTCCAGAATTGGCCAAATTTAAATATCAGTGATGACGGATACAATTGTATCGGCCAGCAGTTAAGGACATTACGCATCGTATTCCGTCCTTTCGTCCCTTTGCCATTTGTTATGTTTCGCCCCCCAAAAAAATCAACTCCTTGTGAATTCCAAATACACATTCAATATAAATACAATATGCTTGATCCCTGAAGACTCCAATCTTCCATCAGTTAAGGAATCGACCAAATGTCAAGTTCTATTATAGTTGTACAGGCCTTATGGGCTTCGGTTCGCATAATTTTTAAATAAAAATCCCGACATAGCATATGGCATTTATGGAGTTTTGAAAACATCAGGAGCTCTTTATAGCGGTTTTATCGGTGGATAAATGGGGATGAAAATGGTTGGGCGGACGGCTAAATGGATACAACAAGGAGGGTGGGAGCAACCAAACTTTTTTCGAGTGGCTGATGTTTATATTCCGCAAATATATGTAATCAAATTCAATGAGCGTACCACCCCAACCGCCGCGCCGCGCCGTCTGTGCTGTTTGGGAAAATATTGTTGTTTTCGGATGGTCGGACTTAGCTGTACGTATCAGTCCGTAATGCGACCGGGAATCATTTGGGATTTCCATAAACGTAAACGAAGTGGACACAAGGAATTTTTGTTTTGTGTTTTTTTAGTGCAATTCCTTGTTGTTATTTTCCTTTTTTTGGGATATTTACGTAAGAATAATGTAAATAAAAGGTGTGGGATGGCGTTTTTTTAAAGGGTCCTTGGGAAGATGTTAGGTAAAGAAATGTGGGGAAGAATATATCTCAAAGACAAACAGATTAAAATTGTGATATCATTAGAGCTTAGATAGAATTAAATTAACGAATGTAAAACATCCCCTCTGAAGTTTTGGTTTTATTAAATTGCGGTTTAAAAATACAATAATTTACTTTTGATAAAATTTTTTTGTTTAAATAAATTTAACCAAGTTTTGTTTTAATAAATCACAAGTTTCAGCACCATGATTCAAATAATCCTACGGCCACGGCGAAAACGACAAGTGGATATAATAATTGCTCTTTGGCCAAAATAAGCCTTGGACAAAAGCCCTTTAGACACAATCCTTTTGACAGTCAAATAATATCCAATTAGTGCGACATTAATAATGTCGGAGCAATTAATACTTCTACAGCATCATTATAATCATGATAACGTGACTTAAATGCTTTCAGAATGGAACTTTCGCATCATATAACCTTGAGCACTAATCTTTTATAGGCACTCTGGAGCTCTGTCAATGGCAAAATAATTTACTCTTGCGATACAAAGATAAAACGAACAGAATGTATCTCACACCATCCAATAATCCTGTCCATGGATGAGTGAAGAAGTTATCTTCTGGCAAAAGGATGTTATTCAATTTGAATGGAATGAATGGCTATAGGTATGTATAGACACACAGTTTAGTGGCATAACTATAAACAATTATAAGGAAACAGTTATCTGGATTTTAATTCAGCAAGGATGGCGCTTCTCTGGAAGTGTGGTCCGTGGTTTTTTCAGATTAATTCTAGACGCATAAGTTTTCTTTCAACAAAACAGCGTTCATCATTTTGTTTTCGATTTTGGTTAGAAATGAAGGATTTTGGTAATTTAACTTCATATAAAAAAACGTACTTACCCTGTTGCTCATTATCAATTAACAATTAAAATCTGATTAGTCAAATTTCGAACTATAAAAAGGAAATTTTTGATTTAAATGAAAAGCAACCGGCATCCGATCTGGGCATTATTTTCCATACATCCCAATTGCTGGCCGACGCCATCCAATTTCGCACCCCAAGGCTTCGGGCGTTCTGTTATAGGCCATAAATTTTCCCTTAGACTTTCCTCTAAGACTCGGTTAGGGAATCGGTGCCTTTCAATAACCACTGGAAGTCTTGAATCCGTATGTGAGTACTGGGTATGTCTTGTACGGCAGCATCTTAGGTTTAATGGTAAGTTCTCTGAATTTGAAGATTTTCAACAGACTATAGTATGTTCTGTTGGATTTTACCGGCCGTCCTCGTATTTCTTTCTTCGTATTATTATCGGCTGCTACTTTTGACCCAAGGTAGTTAAAGGACTGTACTACTTCAAATTCATGCTCTACTACCCTGATTTTTGGACCAACACCTCTCGTAGACGCAGCCACTATGTAGTTGGTGTTCTCTTCATTAATATGTAGCCCCACATTTTGTGTGGCGCCTGCTTGATCTGGTTGAAGGAGTCTTGTACAGCTTGTTGACTTCTGCCGATAATGTCGATGTTGTCTGCTTAAGCTGGAATCGATGACGATAGTCCGTCCCTCTTTGTTAACGTGCCAAAGTCACGGATTACTTTCTCCAACACCATGTTAAGGCCGAAATGATATGGTTAGCCTCATGAAAATACTGAGTTCCCGAAATTTATGTCATCGGCATCCTTGCTACGAGCATTTCAAGCATTGATACGCATTGCGCGAAACACTGAATTACTATGCTGACTATTTTCTGATCAATACAGGGTTATTCTGGACATCTAAATGGATGAAACCGTGCTTCCGAACTGCGTAAATCTTCAATATTTTTGTTCTATGATCAATAAGGATATTGTCATTAAAATATTCTGCGCGTTTTGGTATATAAAATGGAAACAAGATGAACTCTGCCATCTTCTGATATCGAAAATGTCTCCCAAATACAAGGGGCAGTAATAAATAAAACATTCGATGAGGTTTTGTCTACACTGGACAATGTCATTCTGCAGACTGCTCCCACGGACGTGGTTAGCAGGGAAAAAAACTAGAAACCTAAATTCTATTTACCGTTAAACAGTTCCCTATTCTCAGCATTGAATGGAGTTTTACATGATCTTCTTATTGAGTCTGTAGTCTTGACTGTTTGTGAGCCCACCTCAGGATTTTATGACAACACTCTGGACTTGTTACTTACCTTCTCTTGAATACACAATTCATGTTTCATTATTTCTAGACGCATCTGACCATTGTGTCTGTTTTGCCGGTGCATCAATTTAAAGCTTTTAATACTTACATGTAAAACTATTTAATTAAGATAGTTAATTTACTATTGTGAAATAAAACCATATTTCAAAATGGGATAATTTTTAAATTTCGCGCCCTTCCAACCATCTTTATTTTGAATTAAAATTATGTAGAAGAGGATGAAGAAGAAGAAAATAAACCAATTCATTTGAAATTGTTAAACCGCACGGTCTTTTATTTTTTGCCAATTTTCTCGCAAATTGTTCTCATCGGTTTTAAACGTATGTACATATATTTTTTACTAAATTCTAAATAGTCACTATTTTGTAAAAATAATTACAAAATTCCAGTGTCATTTTTGCATATTTCGCGTACTTACAGAATCCAGTTAAAGGAAAAAACCCTTATGAGAAACGTTTGGAAATAAAAGACAGCCAACTAGGACGGTATTATTAAATTCTTCAAGACATTTAACTGGTCAATATGCTTCATTGATGGTTATGTAGGATCCACCGTAGTTATGGTTACAAATATTATCCTTTAGAAATTTGAACTTTAAAGGGGTTATCAGGCTACGATACGTAAGTTTCAATTGTTATAAGACCAACACTACCGAGAAAAACCGAAAAAAGTTTTAACAACCCAGAAAGACTAATTCAGAGCACCAATTCTCAAATGAAAAAATATCGCCAAAAAATACTGCAAAATCACAAATCACCCGGCTGGTATACCCCTATTCTTCTGAAGGAGTGTTTTTCCGCACTGACAAAGCCACTGTGTAAGCTTTTCCATCGCTCCTACTCTTCTGAAATCTTTACTATAGAAGATGGAAAACAGCATTTGTCCAGTCTGTCCCTAAGGAAGGTGACCCCTCCTCCCACTCCTCCAATCGACCCATGGCACGTACATCCCTTCTTTCTAAGGTCATGGAAACGCTCATTAACCGTCACCTTAAGGAATATCTCGAAGACCGAAAGCTTCTCCATGACCCTCAGTACATGGTACCAATTCCACTGGTGATCTGATCTTATCGAAAATACGTGCTTTTGGGATCGATGAACGATGATACTCTTGTTCGTTGGATTCAAGTCTGATTCCCACAAAATAAATGCTGGTGTGCCCCAGGGCTCCGTTCTGTCTCCCACTCTTTTTCTCATTTTTATCAATGATTTCCCGTCTATTACTTCTTATCCACTAAACTGTTTTGCTGACGACTCTACCCTCAGCTTTTTATATTCGTTCGACGATTCACGTCATTCGCATTCGGAACCGTACCGTATGATAACCTCATTAAACCCCGATTTACACAGTATTATCAAATGGGGTAATAGAATACCGTGAAATATAAAGATTCTATTTTTAGTCGACCAACACGAGTTTGGAATAGTTTTACTTTATTTAACACCTTTACTAATTGTTAACACATCTAATGTTGTTTAGTTCCAATAGGAGATTAGAAAATGCTTTTTGCTCCTTTGTAGATATATGCTTTGTCATCCATATGGTTTTCGTTTTGCACCTGGCATGATGATAGATAGAAGTATGCTTTGTTCTTTCATGGAACTCAACTCAGTATTCTGAACTTATTTGATGACACTCATGTTGTCGCAAAATTTTGATCTAAGACCACTGCTATGACCAAGAATTCCAAGCTCCTGTAGGGAAAGAGTAGCTGTCAGCTGCAGAACAAGCTGACATATATTCAGCTTTAGTGGATGATAAAGAGACTGTTTTCTGCCTTTAACTGCTCTAGCCTTTGGTTTCGTATTGTAGCCCACAAAAGCAGCATGATTTTTCATCTAATCCCTTACAATGTCCTTTTGAAATATAATAAAAAAGGTACTGCACCCAGGTGTAAAAAAACATTGTAGTTATGAGATGCATTCTTTCATAACTCAAAAGGCGATTTCCAATAATTTGAATGATAACAAGGCAAATATTTCGAATATGTACCGCTATATTTACAGCTTCTGTCCAAAGCAAGTGTGGGCATCACAACCTTCCATCCTTCTTTGTTGATTTAGCATCTTTCACAAAGCTCTTTAGATGAGATTTGCCTAATGCACATCACTTACAAAATTGAAACCAATACTGGAAATAAAAACTATAACTGTAAGTATGTTAAACTTACAGTTATTCCCAGGAATAACTGGTTTAATTTTCACATCACCGACCGATTCCTTGTCATGAGTAAGTTCCCATGTTTCCTAAGAATATAGATATTGACGTTCACCAACAGTTCGGAAACAACCAAACACACTTCATAAAACATGTTCACTCGAGGTAGCCAGCTGCGTTCCTCCCCTTAAAAGTTTCGCCCGTAATACTCGTCTTACTAGGAATGCTCATCAGATCACCCTTGAGCCCAATTTCGGACGTACCGTGAAATATAGAGATTCTTTTTTTAGCCGTACAACAAGACTTTGGAATGGTTTATCCAGCGAGATTTTCCCTTGGCATTTCGATTTGCAAGCATTCAAAACCAATGTTAATCGACACCTTTTTTCCCTCCCTCCCTAATCTTCCTATGCTCGCGCAGTGCGTTTTAACACTATAAGGGCAACACACAAATCCCTTTTGAGCGCGCTTTTTATTAAAAAAAAATATATGGCCACCGCGGGTAAGTTTGCTGCGGTCGATTCGTTGGACCCAATTTTCGATGACTCGGCCACACATATCGGCCGCTATTTCGCGTTCAATGTTGGCTCCGACCTCTTCCAACGTCGTCGGCTTGTTGGCATAAGCCAATGACTTAACGTAGCCCCAAAGAAAATAGTCTAGAGGCGTTAAATCGCATGAACAAGGCGAGCAATTGACTGGCCATTTTCTTGAGATAACACGCTCATCAAACTTACTCTTCAATAAATCGATTGTAAGGAATGCTGTATGTCTTGTGGCATCATCCTGTTGAAACCACATGTCGTCCAAGCCCATATCTTCCAATTTGGGCCAAAAATAATGGGTAATCAGTAACGTGACGATCGTTATCGTCGACGAAAAAATATGGCCCAATAACGTCGCCGGAATGCAAACCGCATCAAACAGTTATGTTTTGTGGATGAAGTGGTGATTCATGAAGCAAAATTGGATTTTCACCCGACCAATAACGCATATTTTGCTTTTTGACGAACCTATTGAGCCAAAAATGAGCTCCGTCACTGAAAATGAATTTGCGATGAAGTTCAACAATTCAACGTTCTTAAAGTTGCGGTCACCGACTCCGAATTATTATAATTTGCACACGTTGCTCGCTCGTGTACTTTACCTTTTGAAGATGTTGAGCTTACGGAATAAATTGACAATAATAGTTCAATGATTAGTGAAAGGGTGCGTTCCCAAATTAAATTCAAAGTTGTCAAGTCCATATTGGAAAACCCTAAGTATGACTCTGAAACCTTCCAAACTCTGAGGTGCGTGAACTCTAAAATGCTCCGATCTCCTACAACTCTTTCTGTCTGTGAAGTGAAATGAGCCATTATCGCTGACGATATACTTCGTTTGTTGTCCTTTTGTGGGGCCACTCTTTCCACCAATATCCGCAATTCATATAAAATCCACAGATTGAATTCTTTTTTGTATGTGCCATTTACAAACTTTTTCTGAATGTAATGATAAATCAATGCCTGGTCGGTAGATGTGTCATCTGATTTTTCCATTAGAAGCATTTCCTCATTCATCAATAGCACCGTCAAATTTTGAAATCAAGATGACTCTAGACTCATCTCTAAACTTATGAGCGAACCGCTGACCATACATCAGATTAATAAAGGACTTGTGACCTTCTATTTATGATCTAGATTCTAGAGCAAACGTTCTGGTGAAGTGAAAACATAAAACAACAACAACAGAGTTTAAGTGGATGAAGCAACGGGAAAACTCTTACTTCCTTTGTGATAAAAAAAAGTCCCCTTAAAACACACCGGATATCAAAAATGTTGATCAAATTCGAAATATCGAATATTCATACCAAATGTGTGCTTATAACCCTAATACTTTAATTTATTTCATTTCATATGATAAATATAATACACTTCAAGACCTTAATTCTGAAACAACCGGCTTCTGGGAAAATGTGCCCGTTAGTCCAAAGTTTGCTTCGAAATTCATTTAACCAACAAACCTCTGTATATCTGTATATATGGCTTGTTATCCTTATCAACTCAATTACACTTGGACTCGCAAAGCGCGGTTAAACGGCAAATAAACAATTCCGCTCAGAAATGAGGTTGTAATCAATCAAGTCTCATAGTCCTCGCGGGCAAACAGTGGTGGCAGAACAACGTATACAATATTCCAAAAGGATTCCTTTCAATCCTCATACATTATGCATGAGTGTGTTTAGCTCCCAGCATTAGCTCCCCTTTGCTCCGATACCCGAGATTCCTACTCCATCGCCAAACCCCAATTTTACCATCTCCCTTCAAAATAATATTTACTTCAATATGCCTTCAAAGCCCAATGTTAAAGCATTATGAATTTTCAAAACTTACAAGAGTCCTCGAGATTGAACTAAAAGTTTTGTTAAATGTATCTATTCATCTATCTAAACTCTTTTGATAGTAATTTTATATCCTGCAGATGCAGAGCATGTGGTGTAAATGTTCTCCTCTCAGTGTAAAGTATTCTTCGATGAGAAGATAATAGCTTTTGAATTATTATATTTAATCCAAAAAAGGATTATCTAAGTTCGAAAGGCTTTCGGGGATGAACGGATGTTTAAAATGTAAATGTAAGGCATACTCAACTCGTATACATATAATTTTGATGTCTGTTTGGGGTAAATTGGGGGGATGGAAGGAATTCTTTCGTTATGAACCAGAATAATAAACTACAATGGCCTAAGGATATTTTACTTGGTAATGAATATAATTTGCCAAACATAAGTTGTTCCAACAATATTAGATGAATCAACGTGAAGCGAATAGAACAAATAGATTTCTATTGCATATTTGTAGGAGGGATGTTTTTTTTTGAATTAATAGATGTACAAATTAATTTAAATTTTAATTGTAAGTAAAATTATTTCATTTTGTTTGTAGAAACTTTTCAAAGGATTCTCTTAACTTTCAAAAAAATTGATTATTCAATTCATCTCAGGTTTTCTCATTACTTTAAATAAATACAAATATTTCTTTAATTTATATTAGTTAGTGAAGTTAAAAGTCATTTGGTAAACAGTATATTTACGTAACTAATATTTACGCAATGGTTTGAAAAAGAGAGGCCTACTTTTGTTCAGATTTTAAATATAATATATAAAAAATTAAATATAATAAAATGCATCATTTACGAAAAAGTGCTAAAAAAAATTGTTTTGACGCAGCTTCAGGACCATATTACTAGTCAAAATATTTTATGTGTAAACCAGTCCGGTTTTCGAGCTAAACATTCTTGTGAGACTAGCTTAAACTTTGTAATAAACAAGTGGAAATCAGAAATCGATAGTAAAAATTTAATTATCGCAGTACTTATTGATCTCAAACACGCATTCAAAACCCTTAATATCTCTATTTTGCTGCAAAAATTATATAAAATTGGTGTAAGAGGAATCGAACTTCAATGGTTTCGCAGTTTTCTTACTGGCAGGTCTCAACGTACAGTAGTAAATGGTGTAACTTCCGGTGCTCTGCCAGTAAACATTTAAATTCCCCAAGGGACCCTTCTTGGTGTATTGATGTTTCTCATATACATTAACGATATGGATAAAGTTCTGAAACATTCTTGGCTCAAACTCTTTGGATGATGGTCTTTTGTATATTTCTGCTCGTGATGTAACAACGTGTGTGAATAACCTTAATGAAGATCTTTGTGAATCGTCTTTTGCTAAATATGGAAAAATCAAAGTGTGTTATTAAATTTCTCCTTTTTGCCATCTGATTTGTCCGTCCACGTCGAAAACTTTCCCCTTGAAATTGTGCCGCACATAAAATATCTTGTTGTTATATTATACAATAAGCTTTTGTGGAACGAACATATTGACTACCTCTGCAAAACAGTGTCAAAAAAGTTGGGAGTCCTACGTAAAATAAGAAACAGCCTTTCAAAGAACAGTGCAATTAAAGTATATAATGTGATAATCAAAACCCACTTCGAGTATTGTCCAACCCTACTGTATTTCTGTAATATGTCTCAAAAAAGTAGAATGCAGATACTGCAAAACAAAGCAATGCGCATAATACTAAAACGTGATCGATACACCAGTATAAGAGAAATGCATGATATTTTGAACTGGTTCAATATCAACCAAAGACTATATATATTAACATTAATATTTGTGTATAAAATTAAAGACAACATGTGTCCAGACTACTTGAATGACCATGCCTCTACGAACATAAATGCAGCTTATCCTCTGCGTAATAGAGAGGACCTTATTTTACCAAGGATGAGAACAACAAGATGACAACAATCAATATTTTTCTCCGGTCTCCAAGCATTCAACCAACTGCCTCAACACATTAAAAATGCAACCAGCATAAGCATGTTCAAAAGACTGATAGCTACATATACAGCAGAATATATTATATAAATACTTTAAATGTTTCATAAAATCTTTTTTATAATCTTTTTCATCGTTTAAATTATTGTTTCATTGTTAAATTAAATTATTTATTTTTTTATTTTTTATACATATTGTAAAACAAGTGTATGGAAATTGAAATGGCACTTTGAAGCCAAATAAATATTACAATTACAATTAAAAAAATTACAATATAAGGAAGAGTTCCGGTGAAGAAGCCCGAGTAGCACAGAATTCGATTTATAACAAGAATTAGGTTGTACTTCTGTTTTATTAGAGTTATCTGCAACACCATGAGTTGTTACTCAGTTTTGCAATTGTTCATTGAAAAAAATTTACAACTTTGTCAACTGAAATGCTAAAAACCAGTTTCATAAAAGTTTTAACATGTTTAAAAAAAAACGAAATTATTCTTAAAAAGTTATATACAAGTCAAAAAGTTGAAGGTTGATAAAAAGTTTCAGTTACTTTTATTGAATTTCTGTTTTGTTACCTACGGACTCAAATGTTAAAATAACTTTTGCAGCAATCTGCTATAACTTATCTGTAACTGATATATAATTCATAATTAATTAGGTATAATTAAATACCATAAACGTTTTTGTAACAATATTCCACCTAAGATGTTTATGTAAAATGAAATTCAATAAACAAGTTTATACAATAAATATATAACATTTTCTTCATAGGTGTTCTCTATAAACAAGAATACTTAACATAACTCAAATATTTTTCATATTGACATGAATTCTTAAATAATTAAAAAAAAAACATTAAACAAAAAAAAGTTAATATACGAGTTCATTGTTTTATTGCTATTGGTATTTTCTTATTATATTTCAACTTCTCGTTATTAAAAACAACATTAAAACAAGGATAAAACTAAAAATGTGTTTTTGTCATGCAATCTATACAACAAACAAAATATTTGAACATACATCAGTGAAACTAAAATAAAACTAAACTGCCTTATATTTTGTATAGGTGGAAGCTTTGTTATGTTTTGGTTTCTTATGTTTGTTATTTGCAAATTTGAAACAAAGACTGCTACGAGATTAAAACAGACATGTAACCACAGTAATGAAATTAATAGCAAAAAATGTTTTGTTTGTACTTCAAACAAAATTGCAACATTGTACAGCATTCAAGTGATGTTATAGTTAAGTTTCTATAGCTTTGGATATTAATGCTGAATTGAAATTTTGACAGGTATTAATTTTAGTTATAAAGTTGATGAGTTTTGTGTTAGTTTCGTGAATACAAAAAATACAAATCAATAAAAATCAATTTAAGTTGGGACAATGTTACAATAACATTGAAATTAAATTACAGGTCACAGGATTGTAACAAGTTACAATGATGTATTGTAATAATGTTTTTGAGGTATTTTTAATAAGTTTCCTTAAATTAACCATGAAAGAAAAAACATTGAGAAATTAAAACAAAAATTACTATGGGGTAGAGTTGCCACTCTTTAAATGATGAATTTCTATACGCAATTTCTAGAACGCAAAAATTGAAGATTTCTATTTAACATTAGAAACTTGAAGCATATAGAGCACAAACCATATTTTGACGTTCCATGAAAATTTTGTTGCGAATGTCAACACACTGCCTATAAATCGATCTCTAATGAAGCATTATTAAGGGAATCCATTGTAATCGGAGTCATGCTTTAATGGAATTCGACATTTGATGGTTTGAAGACAATCCATGTAATGAAGTTTCATGAATATTTTGTTGCAAATGTCAACACACTGCCAACAAATCGATTTTTTATGAAGCATTTAAGGAAGTCAAAAAAAATTAATTTTTTATATATTAAAATATTTAAATATGCTGTTCCAAATGTCAATACACTGCCTATAAATCGGCCTCTAATGAAGCATTTAAGAAATTCGAAAAAAAATAAACCTTTGGAGGTTTTTTAATCCATTGTAATCGGAGCCATCCTTTGATAGAATTTGACATTTGACGGCTTGACTTATATAAGATAAACCATATTTTGACGTTTAATGAATATTTTGTTGCAAATGTCAACACGCTCTATAAATCGGTCTTTAATGAAGCGTTTAAAAAATTAAAAAAAAAATTATCTTTTTAGAGGTTTTTTAATCCATTGTAATCGGAGCCATCCTTTGATGGAATTTGACATTTGACTTGTTGACTTATAGAAGGCAAACCATATTTTCAAGCTTCATGAATATTTTGTTGCAAATGTCAACACAATAAACTGCCTATAACTCGATCTCTTATGAAGCATTTAAGGAAGTCAACAAAATTTAACTTTCTATGTTTTGAAAATATTTTAATATTTTGTTCCAAATGTCAACAGATTGCCTATAAATCTATCTTTAATGAAGCCTTTAAAAAAGGCAACAACATTTTATGTTCTTAGAGTTTTTTTTCTATAATGGCTTTTTTAAAGAATTTAAATTATAATGGCTTTTCATAAGGAAAGTTGTACACACAATAATACATACTATACATACAATACATACAATAAACAATAATAACATTAAAAGCTTAAAATTTAGATATTTAAGGTTTTAAAAATATAAACAAAAATTGAACTGCGGTAACTCTGGCTTGAAAAGAGGATTTCATTACACCATGTAGTTTGTACTATACTATTGTTGAAGCTTTATGTTTTATTGATGTATCCTGTAACAAGCGCCTATTGACCACCATTTAATGACACATTTTAAGAATTTAATTTTATTTGCCAAATTTTCGAAGTCATATTTTTTTAATTCTTATCTATTTCTCCACAGAAAATTTCCATGGCAATAAATAAATATAGCTATTATTTCCCATTGTGAATTAATAATTTATTTGCAACTTTTAATGCCTAATACCAAATACGAATATAATAAATTTTTTTCAAGTTTTCCAATAATTTATTTTTTTGGGTGGCGCGTGACTTTTCTGGAGGAGAAATGTCAATATTCATGATAAAAATAGCGTTCGTTTAGGATTTTCCCTTCATTTATAACTAAAAATCTCATTTTAAATCACAATATTAGATGTATTGTTTTTATTTAATACTTAGATTTTTTTCTTTTATATTACATAGCTAATGTATAAATATTTTAAAAGAATGTGAATAATAACTTCTTAGAAACTTTTAAAATGCTTTCAGAAACATGTTTCTTGTTATAATTATAACAAATTAGAACAAAAATAAATAAAGTGACAATAAAAGAAACCTAACAGAAACATTTTTCAAGCTATTGTAATTTATTAGAAACTTTTGTTTTTTGTTTTAGTCATGTTATATGCTTGAATAAACATTTCTACAACATTAGTAAAGCTCATCATCGAGTTCAGCTATAGTTTCTGACTTGTTAATTTTCGTTACTTGCAACATTATATAGTTCAAACAACCTAAATAAAACCGAAAAAGGACAAAATTTAACCAAAATAAAACATAATTACTACAAATTTGTTGCAAATAAAGAGGGTAAATGCGGCTATTGGGGTTGCAAAATTGTATCAGAATATGTTCCTGAAATACTTGGACAACAACTTGAATGTTTCACTGGGGTTATATCTACCAAATCAAAACCCGTCTGTGCTACGATCAGAAAAGAAAAGAGGAATACCGGCTTCTTATTCGTTCTTTAAGTACGTTTTAATTAGTATTGTGGGAAAAAATTATAGAATTTAAAAATGTGAAATCTATGGAAGAAGATTGGCGATGGCAGACTAAACTGGCACAAACTTAAATTAGCGTATGCTTTACTCCGAAAACTTCATATAGACTGATGTCTTTATGATTTTACAGTCGGCTAGTTGCTGCTAACACACCGGGCAGAGATAATATTATGGTTATCCAACGTTTTAGAAGCAATCTCGTATGTTGGAAATAGAAGAGGCGACGACATGGGGCTTGGCCGAGACCACCATCTAAGAAAAGCAACCTTAAGACTTACAGCTGCAGTTCGACGATCCAATGGCATCATACGATTGAATAAGTCTAACACAGATTCGCTAGAGGATCCCGCAAGCCAACAATTCAGGGACCACTTTTCTCATCAGAACTCGACTCCATTGATAACCACTAGAGAGCGGTTGAGGGCAGAGAAAAATCAACAATTGGCTTTCTGAGGCAACTTAGCAAAGGATCAATGAACGTAAAGAACTAAAAGCTTGCATAGCAGCTGCGCAAGGACAAGAAAAATACGAGCTGGAATGTTCGGACCGCATGAAAAAGAGGGAAATTCACCGTCAACGCTTTGGCTCAAAAAGCCGAACCGTCTATTCTATAGAATAACAAAGGAACTGACTGGTATTTGAAGCTGAAAACAACACCTCGTAAAGGAAATAGACTACGCTCTGCTCAGCTCGGATAAGGACGTGCTCAGAAGGTGGAAGGAACACTTTGCAGGGTTTTAAATCGATTGACAGATAGCAATGTGCAACCGATACCTACTGAGTTGTCCGAAGTAACAAACTCCCGAATTTGCACCGCACCTCTAGTATAGATGAGATTTGTACCACAGACAAATCAGAGAAGACTAACAAAGCGGTAGGACTTGATAAAATTCCCGAAGAGGTTTTACAAGCGGCGCCAACGATATCGAGCGAACTCCTACAACCATAAAGACAGCCTGAGTCTCCAAAGAATTCGTAAACGAGTTGAAAAAGCGGGTTTCCGCGCAACCTCCTGTGTAATTGCTATTATTAAAACAACATAATGTATGTACATATACATACAAAGGATCTAAATGTCACGTTCTGCACGAAGGAATGTTGTCGAAGGAGTTTGGAGTCCAAAGGGGAGTCAGACAGGGCCAATGCTGTTTTTTTTTTATAAGCGACTAGCAGGTACCCGGCGCTTTGCTGCCTCTCTATTTGTTTATATGGAATGTAACTGTATAGAAAATATCCAAAATGTATTGAAATTCATGTGTTTTTTCACTCAGGTACAACACACACATACGTTTTCCGATTTCAACCACAACACAATTTTAAAGCTCAATTTTTATATATTTGTATATATGTATATAATATATTATATAGATTTTCTGGACTATGGCATTCTTAATGAAACATCCTGACTACGCAGACTCTCTCATCGCAGGGGCAAAAAGCTGAAAAGACAAAACACAAGGAAATACGTATTTCTCAACAGACGTTAGAGAAAGTAACGATTTTTCAATGCTTTAAAGAATAACATCTTTACCGAATCCGGAACCGAACAAGTCTGCAGCCGTATCGGAAAAACAAAGACCGATTTCGGCATGTTAAAAATTATATGGAGGAATAACTTTCTCAGCTTGGACCAAGCTAAGACTATTTCACTCCAATAAAGAATCCATATATACGTTAGGCCAGTAACGTTGAACATTCAAATCGGAAATAATTTCAACTAAAGAATTTCTTGTTGCGATGCCTTTGTTTTTGGCCCAATAGGATCCTAGGTTTATCCCCTCGGCAGAGCTGTGCTAAATGGAGGTTGGGTAAAAGATACCTCCAAAAGGGGTACTTTTGTGATTTTTCGCTTGTATTCTCTAAACTTATCAATATTTTTAAAAATAAAATCGTAGCTTATTTAATTCCGCGTCAAATGAGACTAGTATCAAACTACGTAAGGTCAAATTTGGTCCAATTTCCACATTTTTCTGTTTTTCTTAAATATCTTTGTAAATAAACTCTTTATCATAGAAAAAGTGCACACAAAAGTTAATTGAATTTCGCGTAGTTGAAAATGGAAACCAGACAGGAGGCACGCCGTTTGGTGAAACACCGGTGCCAATAGCACCAACGGTTGAGGAGCTATTGGTAATTATAAGAGGGAGAGTAGGGGCGAATGAGGAAGAACCTTCCACTCATTTCCCTCCTGGCGGTGCAATAATTATTTTTCCTCGCCTTATTTTTCTGATGCATCGATGGCGGGTATCTGGAATCAATAAACCAATCTAACAGCGCAAGAACCACTCACCTAGGCCCTCAAAATAACAAGACATAGGCATGTGAAAACTTGAGTGGAAAAATGTATTTTCTGATATGCGATCCTTCAATCCGCTCCTGGAGGAGCCGTTATTCTTTGAAGTAATTTATAGTGTATGGGCTGAATAGCTGGACTTAGTACCTATCTGGAGACGCAGTTCATTTTTCAAACCCGTGTTAATGTTTGAAAATATATAGTTTATGACATGCCACCCTTCAATCCGCCCCTGGAGGCCTAACTTTAACCTGATGTAATTTAGTAGCGGCAAAAAACTTGGTTTTGGTCTCATTTGACGCTAGAATTTTTACTCCGACCATTTTTGAAAGTATTGATAAGTTTAGAACATACAACTGAAAAACCACAAAAATAATCCTTTTTCTGGATATATTTTACCTCCCCCCCCCCCCCCCCCCCTTAGCAAAGCTTTGTCGAGGAGGATTTTTGTATTGGGCTATTAACAAAGCCATTGCAACAAGAAATTCCTTTGTTGGAATTATTTCTGATATATGTGATTTTTGAGTCTATCTAACACTACTGGCCTATATATGGATGCAGCATTGTGTCTTCTTACTGCTTGGTGGCTGCAGCATGAGGATTCCCTTTTGAAATGATGGAGTTTTCATTTCTTCCATTAACTCACCGTACAACAGTTCGTTAAAGTACACATCGCTCCAGAATGTCTTTAGAATATTTGCATTGAGATGTATACTGTGACATATTTCCAACAGATTTGTAGAACTTTTGCGTCCGCACGCATTCTCTATTTTATTCCGTCTTACAGACAATATTTTTCTCCCAGGTCTGAATTAATATCATCTCGACTTCAATGGCTTATGTTGTGCATTTTCTGTCAGTGAGACATTAAATCATGATAGAATTGATCTAATCGCAACGCTTGGTCCTACCACCAATTCGTTAATTCTTGCAACACTTATATTAACTTAGAAGTTTCTGAAACACTGGTCTAAATTATTCTTAGCAATGGAACTGATTTGGAGCTCTATTTGGTGCAATTAGTTTTATTCAAAACGACGCAGTTCCCGGATTGCTTATTGGCCTTTTTGTAAGGCTGTTCGTGTCAATTTCTTCAAATTCAAAGTCGTTTCGTCAATTTTTTTAGGTAATGATCTACATTGCTTTGGTTAAAAGCCTTACTCAAAATCATATCCCAAGATTGTTAATATTTCACTAGAATAAAAATGCAATTAATGCCAAACAACTGTCAAATTACTGCCAAGAACCAAGTAATGTAATTTTTCGTTGAAATCAATCAGTACACAGGTATGGCGTTTAAGGCTTAATGTTCTTCCTTGTGATCAACGCCCTTACCATCTTATTCAAGAAAGCACTTTAAAATTTGCGAATGAATAAAAGATGAGACTACAAAATATGTTTCGCCCTGGAAAACTTCATTATCAGATAACTGACTCTAAATGGCACAAACAGGAGTTTGAAATCTGTTCAAATCTAGTCCTTTTTTCCTAGAAAATCCAGACTAAACTCCCACGTGTAACATAACCCTTTTAGTACCCAATATTATGAATGGGCCAAATATTTATGTTAATATTCATATATAAACAATCATAACTCTGCTCATAGACAATTTATGAAACTATTAAACAAAGGTAAGAAGAATTTAATGTAATTGTTCATGCAGAAGGGATAAGGACTTTCCAACATAAAAAAGGAGGTTGGACAAAAAAAAATCCGACAAACTGATGATAAAAGGAACATATTCACCAAATGCTCCAAGTGTCGGAAAAAAGGAATCTGTAAAATATTCCTGAGCCATCTGGAACCCATTTCTTTTTAATACCCCTGCTCGTAGATATATGGAAACAGTAGGAAGCGAAAAAATCTGACGGTGGGGTAGATTTATGTGGAGATAAAGAGTGTCAAATAATATGTTAGAACTCGAAAATGGATATTTAAACCCTCACCCGAAATCCACTTTTTTTTTGCTTTTGGGGAGATGATACTGGCGTGGATTTTTGGAGCTTGAACAGACGATAATTTTATTTGCATAATGTGAGAAAAAATGCCGGCGTTCACTGCTGCTACAGAAGGTGAAGCATATAGGGGTTCCGGACTGCCGGTTTCGGTTTCGATTGATGGGGATTTTCGGTTCAAGGATAGAGGACATGGTGAGCTTAAGAGATTTGTATTGGTTAGAAATAATAATGATAAACGTTCGTCGCGTCGCGTCGTGCTGTGCTTTACCTTTTTGCGTAAATCGTTTTTTTTTTGGCTAAAAGTGTTATGAGAGAATATACGGATTTGGGTCCTGAAAAGGTGTTCTTATGGTAGTTTGAAAATGATGGAACGATGTTATTACCTAAGAATAATAAATGAGGTCAATTTTCATAGATTCAATCTTTTGGACAAAGAACACGCTAAGCGTGATGGATACAAAACTAAGCTAAATCTAAGAATTAATGCTCCGACTTTGATCCATACTTTATTGTATCCTGAAATAATAATAATCATGTGACCTCAAACAAGTATAATGGCTTTTGAGATTTTATATATTTTTTAGAAATGGGTTACTTTTTGTCAATTCTATTCTGATTCCAAACACCAATGAGGTAGATACGAGTTAGATAATAATTTGGTCAAAGAAGGTTTTTCTGTGGTTTTGATCTGATTTCAGAAATGTCAAAGTGCTGCCTAATTGGTGGTACAACTAATCGTTGTGATTAAATGAAGTCCTTCTCTATTGAATGACTCACTGACGGAAAATGCATAACCTAAGCCACTGGAGTGGAGATGAAATTATTCCGGGCGACCGACGACTGCAGGTACGACCAGTTAGTTTAAATTTAAAATTTACCACTGTGATCAAAAAGTAGAACTCACAAGTTCAAAAAAGTCAAAATTATTATCCTCAAGCAACAGAATCAGCTATTCGATCATTTTAAATTAACTCAGTCAAAAAGCTTTGCTTACTTAGGTGGCGCTACAGTTCGGGACGAACCTGGACCTAAAAAAAAAGCTTTGACTTTTTTTAAATAATCCATGTACTTCAAGTAAAAGTCTGGGCTAATATGACTTATTTTAATGTGATGTGGATTTGGATCTTAAACGGCGATGTACATATATTAAGATCATAAATTTCTGACCTTGACAGAATCATCAAATGGGGATTAACAAATAGTGTAGAATTTAATGCGTCGAAAACACAATGTTGTCTTCTGTCACTAGAGCAAATTTTACCCTCCTTACCATTATCCATGAGCGGCACTTGCATCATGGAAGCCGATCATCTAGAAATTCTCGGTATGTGCTTCACCAACAAACTCTTGTGGAACGATCATATACCTATATATGATGTCGCCAAAAAGGCCACAGGATGTTTAAGTTTCCTCCGTCGATGCAAAATCTTCGTTTCCCTTTCTGATCTGTCTGATATCTACTAGAATACAACTCCCATATTTGGGCGGGTGCTCCTTCGACTCACTTGAGTCTTCTGAATATTATCCAAAGGAGAGCGTTCAAAATGATTGGAGATGAACAAATCATCAGAACGTAACTCGAACATCGGCGGAATGCTTCATGTCTCTCCCTTTTTTACCGTTATTTCTACGGTTATTGTTCTACAGAAAAAGCTAGTTGCATTCCTCCCCTAAAACAGTTGCACCGTAATAATACTCGCGCTTCCAGGAATGCCCACCAATTTACCCTCGAGCCCAATTTCAGTGGTACAGTTAAGTACAAAGATTCGTTCTTCAGCCGTACAACTCGAATGAGGAATGCTTTGTCAAACTCTATTTTTCCTTCTCATTATGATGTCCAGAAATTTAAAACTAAGGTGCATCGGTATCTTCTTCTGAACCTCCTCCTATTTAACTAAGCACGGGCTGTGTCCACTGACATTAAAAGGGTAGCCCAAATCCCTTTAGTGTGTGTAAATAATAAAAATTTTTTTTTTTTTTAAATGTTAATGAAATGAGAAATTTCAATTTAAACAGAAAAAAAATTATAAAAAGAAAAACAAATCGTAGGTAGGTAGGTACCTATGAAAAAGAGAATTTAAATTTTTTTTTCATTTCCTCGCAATTTTTTTTATATTTATGTTTTTTAGGCTATTTGAAGAACAAACCAAAAAAAAATCTAGCTCAATGCGCATACATAATTAAAACCCGCACGAAGTCTGGAGCGGTCAAATCGGTAGATCTGTCCAGTGCAAATCATTAAAGCGAGATATTAGACAACGTGGAATTGCTTCGTTCAGAATATCGGTTGGAAAGCACTGTCAATGTAGTCGCCAGAGGCACCGAATTATTGTTTGCTTTGAGTGATCTCAGGGCATTCAACGCTGTCTCTTTCAATAAATTTGTTGTTAGTGTTTGCGATGGCATAGCATTAGTAAACAAACCTTTTTTTCGAAAAAAAGGAACACTGTGGCGTATGTGTACTATTTTTTTTAAATATTTTCACATTGTTAAAAACACACCACCTCCTTAAAATGAACACTATCCTTTCAAGATTTGCCATTGCAATATTTTTTGCGAGTTTAATTCTTTTTAATATGATATAATAAAATTTAATTCAAAATGTTCTGATCTCGACTAGGGCCTTCTCCCTTTCCTTTTGTAAAATAATTTCTTTAACGAGTATATTTTAACTGATTTTAAGAACGAAAAGATATTTTTCTTTTTTAAAAAAGAAACTTTGTTTATAAACTTTTTGCAATCCAACTTATAAGTTTCCACCTTCACTTCAATATTTAAGGACACTTGCAGTTTCCGAATTCAAATAATTGACTTCCTATTTACGAAAGAGGTAGTTCTTGAATCGTGACTTGCATTCAGTTCACCTTAATGTGTTTTCACTTAAGTTTCATATGTTCCTGGTGTTGTGGTTGATGCAATTAATATTAATTAGCCCAGTAACCGTTGACACCACTTTGCTGCCAAATAATTTATTTCCATATGTCTAGGAGCTTTCCTCGGCTAACTCATGTCGTCGAACACACCCATCTACCCGTTCGAGGTTCTCTTCGAATAGCCGCAACTAACCGATTCAACTTACCATCATTGTTACCGCCGTTAAAACTAATAGGGTGATAAATTCGTTGCAAAATTTATGACCGGTGAAATTGCGCCTTAATTCCGCCATTCAGTGTGCCACCCGATGTCTGTCGTTGCTCCGTGTTCGTAGTCCTAGTCCTGGCGACGATTGTCATCGTGAGGTGACATACGAAGAGAGCCTATAATGGGAGTTCCTTTTTCGTCTAGACATGACGACCGTTAGGTGTTTAGCCATAGTTTGTTTGGTGGCATATTTTTTTCGAACATCGTTTTTTTTCTAAAACTGTTTTTGAACACAAATGGTTAGTTTCACTGTCGATGTCGATGGCGATGGCGTATTCAAAATAGCCTCATAGATTAAGGATTTGTTGGTGGCAACGCGGGTTGGAGAGTTAACATTTCGAAAGAAAATTTTATCCAAACAATATGCGGAAAAGCATAAGGTTAGGTCCTTAAGACATTAACTCGTCTGCAAGGATTGTTAGCCTACAATGAATGGGAAATCTGCATTTTGTGTTAGAAAAGTTATGAAATAGTCAAAATGGCTGACAGGTGTGGACGTTTACGACAGGCTTTGGTTTCGTTTACGAGTCGTGAATGTTAATGCGAGACACAAATTGATCATGAGGAATAATGTTGCAGATATCCTGTAGGAGAGAATAAACATAAACTCTTCTTGGTTATAGCAATGCTAATGCCATTTCTTACTGTTTTTATGGGCTAAATGTAGTTACATTTCTTTTTTAAGAGTCATTATGGTGGTGTTCTTTGTTTTTCTAAGTTGGATTATATTCAATTAGGTGCTTAATACTGCTTTTCTCTGTTTTTATAGATATGTAGTGTTTATTTTGGTTATAAAAGATATTACTCTGTTTTATGTCGGAACATAATGAGCTGAAATTTATATCAAACTAGGCAAATCTAAGGGTTTGTAGCAATTTATATTTAAGAAGTCGGAAGACATATGGAGCGCCGTCGCATTGGTATAAATACCCCCTAATGAGGAGCACCTCAGGGAAAATAGGATATTTGCCTTTCACCCTTACTATAATGGATTTTAACAAGCTATCTCCATTTCATGGTGACCATTGAAATGTCCACATGACATTGTGGATTTTAAAATATATACGCTCACAAAAGCTATAATAAAGCTTCAATTCTGAAAGCTCCATATTAAAAACCAAAGAAATAGGTATTATAATTTCCATCAACGACGAATGGTAAATCTGAATCAGTTTAGGATTCGTGAATATAAAAAAAACTGAGATAACAATCAAACATGACATTACAATCATAGAGAAGTCTAAAAAAGTTAGGCAAAAAATATCTGTCTGTCTGTCAGTATGTATAACGAAACGAGCTGCAGCCTAAACGGCTTAAGCGATTATCTTCAAATTTGGTGGGTGTGATTCTTTTGGAATTCCCCAGAGGGGGAATTAAAATTATATTTTTAGGCCTAAAAACATCTGTACCTGCAATATAACAGTTTAGGAAAAGGTTATTTTTCTTGAAAACGGCTCCAACGAGTATCTTGTATTTAACGCTTGGAGCTATATTGACTTTCCCTAGGACTCCTCGCCAGCTGGTGTTAATTGCACGTTTGGATTCAATAAATTTTCCTGAAAGGTGTTTTTTAATTGAAATTTGTGGTGTGATAAGGAAACCAAGGTATTTGTATTTGTTGACTTTTTCAAGTTCTTCGCCTAACCATGTCCATCTCTCATCTCTTGCGTAACGCCCATTTCCGTTCCTGAAGACCACTATTTTGGATTTGCTGATATTAACTTGCAGATTCCAATGAGAACAATATTGTTTCCGCTTGTTTATCATCATTTGCATCATGTTTGGAGTTTCCGCAAGAATGACGATGTCGTCTGCATACATCTAAAGTTTTATTATGAGCCCACCAAATGATATTCCTCCTGGCAAGAAGTGTTCCATGTCCTCAAGGAAGATAGAGAAGAGTAAAGGACCTAGAAGACATCCTTGTTTGACTCCTGTTTTTGGTTCAAACAATTTTGACAACCTGTTTTCGTCCCATACTGGGTTTCCTGGTAAAGGTTGTTTTGCAGTACGTTCAATACTTTCGTTTACACTCCTATGTTACTTAATTTGTATATTAATGCCTTTCTGTCAACCGAATCAAAAAGGCTGCTCTGAAGTCTACGAAAAAAGCATAAAGTTCCTTTCCTTTTTCTAGATAGTCCTTGGCAATACTTGTGAGGCGAAATATATTGTCCACAGTAGAGTACCCTTTCCGAAACCCAGCTGGGAACTCACTTAATATATTGTTTTCCTTAACCCACTCCGTAAGCCTCTCAAGGATGATTCCTGTCAATATTTTTGCTATTGCATTTAGAAAGGATATTCCTATATAATTGTAAGGATCTCTTGGGTTTCCTTTTTTGAAAATGGGAAATTGAAGCCCTTTTAGATGCGGTTCGGAATCTCACCTGCAGAAAATATGAAGTTGAAAGCCTTGGTTAACTTGTTCAAGAACTCCTCCTTTGCTCCTTTGAAAAACTCGTAGAGGATCCGATCTTCTCCTGGACCTCTGTTTTGGCCACATCGGCTAAGGACTCTTCTTATGTATTCAGGGGTGATTATACGATCTAATAGAGTGACTTCTTGTAGGAGCAGTGTATAATGAAAAGTGTTTCCTTTAAGTGTTTCGTTTAAGACTGATTCGAAGTAAGTAGCTAAGACGGAAGTTTCAACTTTGATGTTTTGTCCCAGAGAGCCGCCAATAATTGCCTTGCTTACTAATTTAAAAAAAATACAAACAAAGAAAAGAAAAAAAATATATATATCAATCTCGGGCGCGAACCGACAACATTTAGTGCCCGTGTTGTGAAAATTTAATTGATGCTACAACATCAAGGCACCACGCAAATAAAAAAAGAATAACCACCAACAAAAAAATACTCGCAGTAAGCATTCCTTGCAACTTTTCCTTTCCTTTTCTCACTCACAGACGATTTTACTAGAACATTGCGGTAAATCCGAATGAACAAGTCTAATCGTTATCGGATAGATTAATTATTGCTCCCTAAATGACCAGGGGCGGATCAAATACATTTTATTGTCAAGGTATAACACTGTTAATAATTTGTATTGAGAAGCTCAAATTGGGATTTAGTGGATTCTTGATTATAGGTAATTGTCCGTCTTAGTTTTTTTTAGTTCTATGTTTTAGAATGGTAGGTGATTTCATAGTCGACTATGCAAACATTCGTGGACTTAGGAAAAATTTCTATGCTGCCTATGTCCACTCTATGATAAACAGACCAGCTGTATTGGCACTTAGTGAAAAACAAGTTGGGGAAAATACCGATCATTCGGAATTTTCCTTGCATGGGTATTCACTTGTGCCTTTATTCTTTGCCAAACACGGCCTCGCCGTTTACATAAGGAATGATGTTGCAAATCAACTTCAACCACAATTCGGTCTATGTTTAAACACGGAATTTAGTTTCATGTGGTTAAAATTAACGATTAATAAGCGCATCATTCATATATGTCTTCTTTATAGAAGCCCAAATTTAGACAGAGTTTCAACTTCTAACGAATTTGATGCTTTGTCTGACTCCATTCAAGGAATTGTTTCCCGTTACCTCACACTGAAATCGTTATTACGGGCGATTTCAATCTACACAATTCCAGTTGGATTCGGTTTTCTGGACAGACAACACCCGAAGGAAGGTATGTTGAGATTTTCGATGAGTTAAACCATCTTACTCAGCTCGTTGATGAGCCAACCCGAATTCCTGACATTGCAGGTCAAACCCCCAACACTCAAGACTTGTTTCTTACCTCCGTTCCTGATAAATGCACAATTCGTGTATTATCGCCTCTAGGCACATCTGACCATGGTGTCATCTCTGCATATTTCTCGTGCCAAATCAATTCAGTTAAAGAAAAAAAACCAAGGAGAACCGTTTGGCAATACGAGAAAGCCAACTGGGACGGCCTCAATAACTATTTCAGGACCTTTAACTGGTCACTATGCTTCCTCGATAGTGACATTGATTCCTGCGCAGACATGGTTATAAATTTAATTATTTTAGGAATGAGAAATTTATCCCAAACAGGTCGAAGAGCATCAAACCTAAGGAAAACTCATGGTTTGATTCGAGCTGTAGAGAGGCTTTCAGGTTAAGAAATGTAAGTTTCCGTTGTTACAAAGCCAACATCACTGAGGAAAACCGGAAAAAGTTTCAGCAAGCTAGAAAGGCCTGCAATGTTCATATTCGAAAAACCAAATTTTTACATGAGCAAAAAATTCGGCAAAAAACACTGCAATGTCCCAAAGGCAGTAAAAATGTTTGGTCATTTGTAAAAAAAAGTAAAGAATTCTTCGTTATCGTCAGTTCCTACGCTCGTCTTCAACGATACTCCTGCTGTCAGTTCTCAAGAAAAAGCAGATCTGCTTGCTGCCCAATTCGCGTCAAACTCAACACTGGCCGCAGGTGTCAGAACTCCTCCTGTACTCGAGAGCGTAAATGATTTTATGGGACCAATCTTCTTTTGCACTCGTTCAGTCGCAAGAGTATTGAAAGATGTCAACATAAAAAAATCCGCTGGCCCGGATTGTATCCCCGCTATTGCTCTGAAGAGGTGTTCTTCAACGCTGGCAAAACCTTTGCGTAAGCTTTTCCATCGGTCCTATTCCTCTGGACTCTTTCCGAGTGCATGGAAAACAGCATTTGTCCAGCCTATCCCCAAAAAAGGCGAATCTTCTGCACCCTCAAACTACCGACCAATTGCACTAACGTCCCTTCTTTCTAAAGTCATGGAAACGCTGATTAATTTTCAGCTTAAGAAATATCTCGAAGAACGAAAGCTTCCGAAAAGTGGAACCAATCTCTCCATCGTTTTGGGGAAAGCAAAATTATTGCACTTGATATTTCTAAGGCATTTGATAGATTTTGGCATCAAGCCCTTTTATCGAAAATGCGTGCATTTGGACTCGATGAATCTCTTCTTCGTTGGATTAGTAACTACCTTTCGAACCGCTCAATTCAAGTTGTATTGGACGGTTTCAAATATGATATTCACAAAATAAATGCTGGTGTGCCCCAGGGCTCTGTTTTGTCTCCGACTCTTTTTCCTTATATATATCAATGACTTATTATCTGAAACAACTAATCCAATCAATTGTTTGGCTAACGACAGTACTCTCAGCTTTTTATATTCGTTTCCAGATTCGCATCCATGTTCTTCAGATGTTGAACTGCAACGGCAGCGTATGATAAGTTCATTAAATTCTGATCTTGACAGCATTGTACAATGGGGAATAAGAAATCGCGTAGAATTTAATGCTTCTAAAACTCAATGTTGTCTTTTGTCGTTAAAGCAAAACATACCTCCAATGCCACTATCCATGAGCGGCACTTGCATTGAAGAAACAGAACACCTCTCAGTTCTCGGTATGTGCATTACAGACCACCTTCTGTCAAATATGTGGTCATTCATATTTGACATCGCAAAGAATGCTGCGAGGTGTTTAGGTTTCCTTCGAAGATGCAAGAAGTTCTTCACCCCGTCTGATTTGGCTAAAGCATATATTCGATATTCGACCGAAACTCGAGTATAATTCCCATATTTGGGCCCACTTGAGTTTTCTAGATAAAATTCAAAAAAGAGCTTTGAAAATGATAGGCGATCGAACAATAACAGAAACATTTACATCTCTTGAGCACCCCTGTAATGTTTCGTGCCTTTCGTTATTCTATCGTTATTTTTACAAACAAGGCTCTAGCGAAATAGCCAGCTGCATTCCTCCCCTGAAACGATTCAACCGTAATACTCGAACTGCTAGGAATGCCCATCAGTTTACCCTTGAGCCTAACTTCGGACGTACTGTTAAGTATAGATATTCTTTCTTTAGTCGTACAACACGAATGTAGAATGCTTTGCCAGGCTCTCTTTTTCCCTCCCATTTTGATATGCAGAACTTTAAAACTAATGTGCATCGGTATCTCCTCTTGTATCCCTCCTCATTTCCCTAATGCTCTTGCGGTGTTTAAACATTTTAAGGGTACACACAAACCCCTTTCGCGCCTGTAAATTATAAAAAAAAAAAAAAAAATTACAATTAAATACGCTGAACGCGTTTATTGGTTCTCACAGTTTGAGAGCCAGAGGCACCCACATTTGGTATTTCTACGTTGTCACTTAGCAGCTGTTCAATAAGTGAAATTCTTCCTTCATGGTCGCAAGTCAGCTCGTTGTTTACATTTAAATAAAAATATTTTTCATGAATTTTAAGTTTATCGCCGCGAAGTTGAATGTTTAAAACTCGGGTTTTTGGCCATGATATAATTTTTCATTTTCAGCACGCGTTCCGCCGCCGGGTAATTTCTGAGCATTGAAATCCCTGTGCCACGAAGTTTATTTGCAGATTGCAATACCCGAGAGACATTTTCTTCGTTTTGAAGTTCTACGACGACGTTCTCTACATTTGCTCTTGTGGATCTGATGGGTCTGGCTGAGGTTATGGCTGTCGTATTTTGGGTCTGCAGGACGTTCCGTGGGAATGTGGAAGATAATATTCTTCTCATTGCCCTTGTTTGACAGCCATTTTACCTGACGTTCGAGTGCTATGCAGCGCGTCTCCTTTTTTTGTAGCTGCCTTTGCAGAAGTGAATTTTTTTCGTGAAGTGCATGCAATTGTACCCCGATTTCTTCCAAATCAGCTTTCGTTGGCATGTCTTTTAATTTCTTGTCTAAAAGCGTGGAAATCGAGCCGTGGATCAGCTGCTGCAAATCTTTTACGGGCAGTCTACCAACCGACATTTCTTCAGTCATATGCTTTTGAGGAAGGTATTTGGGAGAAACGTTTTCTAATCCTCTCTTCGGTGCAGTGCCTTTTATGTTAGCATTTGTGTATGATTTTGAGTTAATAAAAATGAAATGTCTGTTTTTAATATTAAAATAACAACTTTTTACAAGATTCATATGAAAGTATGTAATTTACTCATAACAAAAACACAACAAAATTTTAGTTTGTGTATAGGTCTATCTGTCTGTCAGTCTGTCTGTCCGTCCTTCTGTCTGTTTGTTCCGGCTAATCTCGGAAACGTCTGCTCCGATTTTGATAAGACTTTAACTGACAGAACTGATGTTCTAGGGGTTACTATTTAAATTACCCACTAGTGGCGCTGGGGTATTTTGTTCGAAAATTCTTAATTATGGGCCGATTTTGACGGGTCTTTTACAGGCAGTTAGCTGATGTTTTAAGGAGTAACAAAGGCTTTTTTAATCACCCCGTTGGGTTTGTTTCACAAGCAGAAAGCTAATTGTGTTAGAAGTTACTAAAGCTATTTTAATAACTAGGTGGCAACATGCCACGCCACGCCGGGTTCGTTTTTTCGCATACGTATTGTATACCCGAGCAACGTGGGGTGGGTAAGCTTGCTAATAATATAACAATAATAGTTTCAGGGTGAAGGTGATTTGTTATTTTTTTGGGAATTGGCTGGGCAAATGCTGCTTAAGCCTAGAAGAGGAGGATTAATGAACGTTATAAAGAGGTTTTGCCAGCATTGACGAACACCCCTTCAGAATAAAAGCGGGTAAGACTCTTGCCATAGTTCAAATGCGAAAGAAGATTTGTCATATGGAATCATCTGGCAATGTTGAATTGGTGGCGCTGAAAGGTGCTCACTTCAACCTTCATTTCTTGATAATGTATGCATGATTGCGAAGTTAGAATAATGCGCGGTCAAATGCGGTCGAATGTCATCAAAGAATGTTTTTCCAAGATCTTTAGTGGTGAACGGTTGGGCCCTGTTGTGTTGTAAGCTTGCTTGGGAGAAAATAGATTAGAAAATAGATAGAAAATAGATGCTACCTTTGAGAAGTTCCTTAATATCAGTGATGTCATTTTCCTGGTACGTTGCTATGGCATATTTCCCGACAAATTTCATTCAAACATGCTTTTAAAGTTGAAGTTTTAAAGACAAAATAAACTTCCAAAAAACCTTCTACACGAAGCAGTCTGGTTTTCAAACAAAAATCCAAATACTCAAGCATACACACACACTTAGAAACCTTCACATAACACAAGTAGGATGACATTGTTGCCTCTTGGTGATTTTTTTCATGAAGAAGCAATGTGGCTTAAGAAAAGGGTCGACCAAATGATGCAGATCAAACATCATCCTATATTCAGATCTTCTACTAGACTCAATTCAGATTTTGGTAAAGAGTAGGACAATTAGAAATGGTTTATACATGAACTCCAATTTGCTTGTCAAAGGGTATTTATGCTAAGAAAGCCTTTAAAAGTAATTCTCTCCGATGTTAGCGAGATTAACTGATGTCCCTTTAAGAAATGCAGATCCTGCACGGAAATACGAATTTGACACCTAATGATTAGCCGCTGAAAGTTTCGAGCCTTATTGCATCACATGTGTGAACTCTTAAAGCTAATATGCCACTTTTTTGGAACATCTGTACATCTGACAACAAAATTAATTGCTTTTTTCAAAACACCCGATTGAATGTCGTCGAACTGTCAAAACATCCGTCCTTTACATTGATTGCTGATTTCTTGGATGTGGAATCTTCAGTTACGAAGCGTTCATCATCAGAAAAAAAGAATTGGATCACTTTCGGTTCCGTCAACTTACCCTCTTGCAGAAACTAATACAACCTACCTACTCACAATACAATATATACGCCATTCTTGAACACAGAATTATTCCTCAACGTCTTCAAAAAAAGTTTATAGATTGTGGAATAACTGCGAGTAATTCTTTAAAAAGGATTTTCAAAAAAAAATTACTGCCACCAATGTCATCCTTTCCTTCACAATCCCAATCGAAACATGAACGAAAAACTAATCTGCAATCAAAACAATTTTTCAATCATCGACTCCCACATCGAACCCCCTATAGCAGAGCAGGCTATACACGGATATAAAAGAAAACATCTAAAATTGCTTCCAATTAACACGTCTGTCACGGACTTTCAGTAAAAGTAATGAATCAGATAGAAAGTTCACCTGGTCCCCAATTAAAAAAGCAATTTGTCAATTTAATATCATTACTTTGTCCTGTCATAACTCCCAATATATTTGGCCGTACCCGGGTCGGTAAAAAAAAAACACAGGAACACCTAAAAGAATTCAATCCGAATGAACGAACGAACTACCCTAACACATGAGTCCCGAAAAAATTATTTTCCTGAATTATGCGTAGCCATTTTTTTGTTGCGACATTTTTCTGACCTAGTAGGTAAACGTGGCGTGGAAACATATTGCTTCCTTCGTTTATAAGCAATTTCCGCTTTTCGGCACGACGCCCATAAAGTTTCTGAAAGAAGGGGGTTGAGGAAAAAAGTTTAACACATATGAATGGAATCGTTACGAGTGCGGGGGCGTGACAAGACCCCTTCTGGAAAAGAGTCCTTCGGCAGCAATGCCGACGACGACGATTGCGACGAAGGGAACCTTTCAATATCTCGCTCCTTTCGTGGACCAATAAATCGATGGCGATGATGATGGGGGAAATTCTTCGGAGGTGTAATTCGAGTGAACACGAAATTATTTATTTTTAGTTTTTAATTTCCGTTCGCTGAAAAGTTATGATGAGAAAGTTTTTTAATGTGCGATACACGGATAACATAAAAAATTAAATTACAACTATTCCCGGGAGATTCGGTGAACGATTTATTGAAACTTAAGGAAGAAGTCCTTTTAATTGTTGCTCGTAAGTGAAAGTTTATTAAACGAAATGTTAAAGTAATCCTTATGTTTGATTATTTGCGATACTGGATTGTTTCGCGAGTTCTGAATGTTTCTTAACATAACCGAGAGATGTTGTTCTGAGAAATTATTAAACTAAACACTTAATGTATTAATTTACTTCAGAAATGTAAATGGAGGGGGGAACTGCAAAATGTTTGAACTTTCTTAGGTTTTTCATAAACAACTTTTTTTCTTACGTTTTACGGCAAAACCGTCCATATTGTAGAGCTTTAAATTTCCTAAAATGTTGACAGTTCAAACGATTTGTATACAAATTAATTACCGAGATATGGCAAGAAATGCAGAATTTCATCTTATTTCGTCTGTTATACTCGAATTACATACACATGTATAATAAAATGTTGTTGTTATTACGATTCCTGCTTAAGGTCGCAAACTTTTTTATTTGTTTCGCGGTGTTTTTGCAGAAGATCTGATTTCTTGCAGCTGCAAGATCTATGCTACAGCCTATGCTGCATTTGCAGGAAACAATCTGGAAGTGGAGGGTTAGTAGTACCCCTCGCGTGATTAGGTTGCAGGCCTAAGCTGATTGGAGAAGTTCATTTTATAACCAAGACTGTACTTGCTATGGGTGGGCTAGTTGCTATCTTGTTATTTAGCCGTCGTCACTGATAGTGTGAATAATCGGTAAACCACATCATTGAGGTTGTCATTGTCAATATCGCCTTCATAAAGTGCAAGAAGGAACTTTTCTCCAACTTTGTTGATCTGCTGAGGAGTAGCGTTTGTTGAGAGAGCCACTGCTGTAAAGATGGAGTACATCAGCCTGTTGTGGCCGCTTATAGGGAATCAACAACAGTGGGCTGGTTCCGACACCGTTTGGTAAGAGCTAGCTATTCTTCATGTAGGTGCTGCAAATATTCATCTTCCCCAAGCCAAACGGTGCTGACGTGGTACCACAAATACTTACATAACTGTGTGGAAGAAAATAATGTCATTGGCGAGTAGATGACACTGGGACCAGCAATGTTCACCAAGCTGGAAATGGAAGGGAGAGTAAAGACTTCATAATTCTTCTGTTTCATAAAAGAGATGGACGGTTTTGCCATAAGACGTAAGGAAAAAAGTTATTGATACGAAACCTAAGAAAGGTCGAACATTTTGCAGTTTTCCCCCCTCCCATTTTGGCACAGGGTTCTCGAGGTCCAAAAAATGAAAAAAAACATCCCTGAACAACATCCAAAAGTTTCATTAAGTTCCGACCTTTGTCCACCTAAACCCTTTTTTCCGACCTGTCGACTGGACTAAGAATTTTCATTATTATTTGTGGTAAATTATGTGCCATTAGCAATTACTATTTCTTAACTGAAATCTGAGTTCAAGACAAAAACGAATAAGGAACAAAAATTGAAGCCAGCAACAAAAAACAAACGAATTTAACTCGATAGCATTTCAATGTATTATGTCTTATTATTATGCAACGAGTTCGCTTTATGCCACAAAAAAAGAAAATGTTATTTAAAAGCAAGACACCATTGAGCTTTAGCCTTTGCTTTGGATGCTGTAAGTCAACACTCATCACTCTTTACCCACTTAATGAAGCACCACGTATGTATGTATGTATGTATTGTAGGATACCGAGTTTTAAACAATAAAACACATTAAGATTAAGCTTTTGTACTTGACGACAGTTTATTAACAAAGAAGTAAGAAACCAGCGATTGAATACTGTATTTATAATATTTTAACATATACGGGATCTATGTAGGTACTTTTCTTGCGGGAGTTTCACACGATCAGAAGCTTATACATAAAATGATATTATGTTCCCATTTACTTTGGTTTAAGCAAGGAACAGTGTGTTGCACAATAATGTGACAGTTGTATTAAAAAAATAATTTAATGCCTATAGTATGTACTTTATTGAGTCTTTGTTTGTATTACATAGGATTTGGTTTTACATTACTGATTATTTTATTTAAAGCCGACTTAGAATTGGTCAGGCTCTCACAGCAAGGTTTACTTAATTCTAATTAATTGTTTTTAATGAGAAAATAAAATATTACACTTTAGGTTACTTAATTATATGAACATGTCTGCTCAATAATAACATGACAGAATTTATTTGACTTAAAACTAGGTTACGAAAGAAATGGTAAAAGAAGAGAGGAGAAATGAAGGAGAATTCACTTAAGTTATGCCAAATAGTATCGATATAATGAAACAGATTTTTTTTTTTTTATTTAAGAGTTCAGTCTTTATACATAACAGATTAATGGAAAGAACCTTTTACTGATTTAAGTTAACAACTTTAAATTCTGTATTATATTAGGTACTTAGATACTATAAGGTTCATAAGTCGATACAATAAAACATTTTTGGCATTCACTAATAATATAACAGATATGTTATTGATTTAAGCGTTCACGCTTAATATAATAAATTAATGAAAAGGAAAATATATACAGATTTTATTTAACGAATTCAAAATTATGCATAATTATGCTTAGAGGATATAAGGCACAAATTATAATAGAAATTGTTTGATATCAGGTTTGTTACTTGCCTTAACAACGGGTTGTTCAATAAGAGCGCTATTTTTTTTTTTAAATAAAACAAAAACGGTATCCAACAATGAAATTTTTTATTCCTGTGAAAGTACATTTGATTCCATTATGCATGGAACTCGATTTCTTTTGCATGGCCCTCACGGGCACGCTTGTAGAAGTCCAGACGCTGAACCCAATTTTCGACGGTTTTCAAGCATAAATCGGCCGATACTGCTGCAATTTCACGTTCGATATTCGTACGAAGTTCATCAATCGTCGCTGGCTTGTTGGCATAGACCATAGACTTGACGTAGCCCCACAGGAAATAGTCTAACGGCGTCAAATCACACGACCGAGGCGACCATTTCGTCAGATAACACGTTCTCCAAACTTGGTTTCCAATAAATTGATTGTGACATTCGTTTAAGGCTGGTCGTGATACGAACGTATCTATAGGTTCCAACATAGGCTGGGATCGCATTATTGTTGGATGATTATGATGATGGCCATTATGATACGATAATAGCTAAGCTTTTTCCCGGCGTTGCTCGGGAACAACATACATTCTCTAGATGTAGAAAAAAGGGCCACATATTGGGTCCAACAGTAATCAAAAACCAATAACTTTATCATGTTAATCTTATATAAAAGGGAATGTGTGTATGTAGTTATGTATGTTACTTATGGACTCCAACGGCGCGTGACCGATTTTGTTGAAATTTGCAGACATTCTTAGGGTTAGCTCCTCGGGTGATCCTGTAAAGTTTGGACCCGATAGATTAGATAGTTGTGTTTTTTCGGAATGTTCGGATGCTTTAAATTTGAAAACGACTAAATTGTATACTTCCTGCTGCGGGTTCGTTCGTAATTGCCACGTAAAGGCTTAGAAAAATAAAATTCGGAAGTTCCCAATAGGTGGCACTATAAGTGCACATTTCACTTTTCACTTCAAATCAAAAATTCTGATTTTGACGGGACTTTCACTGGCAGATAGCCAATGATGTAAGGAGTAACTTAGGCTATTTTAATAAGCAATACCTGGCGCTGGCGTCGCATAATTTTTTTTTAATCTAATTAATGGACCGTTTTTTTACTATTTTTATGTTTTTTTTAATTTTTTTTCTCGTGTTGTTACAATAATAATTTACAATAATTGCTTGATTTCATCGTACAGGACAAGCACGAATGCACCGTACCAGTACCACGGAGGACATTCGAGAAAGCGCCCTTGAAGAAAGCTCCTGTGCCTTCCTGTTTTGCAATTGTTGCCCAGCAGTGAATGGTGTTCTTGTAAATAATATCAGCTCCCTTGCGGCGAATGGATAGGACATAATATCAGTAACAGTTGTGACAACTTGAGCGATAGCCCAGCTGATGTAGATTGGTGTGTTCTTAGGATCGGGAAGCATTCCACGGGCAGTATTGTAGAAGCCGAAGTAAGCAGCACGGTAAATGATGATACCTTGGACAGGTACACCGAAACTACGGTATAGATCGGCAATACCATCGGATTTGTGATCTTTACGAGACAGTTGCCACGTTGACCTCCTTTACCGGTATCAGCAGCCAAGCGACCACGGGCAAAATTTAATGGGTAAACAAAGCACAATGAAGTTGCTCCAGCGGCACCACCGGAAGCCAAGTTTCCTAATAAGTAACGCCAGAATTGAGTGTTCTTGTCAACACCCAGGAAAACTTTTATGTACTTATCCTTGAAGACAAAATTCAAAGCTTGGATTGGAAAATAACGGATGACATTAGCCATGTTACAACGCCAAAATGATGAAAAGCCTTTTTGTTTTGGAATGCGGACAAAGCACTTAATCATGCCCTTGTATTGTTTGTCAGCAACGATTTGTTTTGAAATGTGTTGTACTTGCAACAACAATTTGACACGTTCAATTGAAGCGACAGCAGTTTTTGAGATTGCAGCTGAAACACTAACAGCGGCAAAATCCTTTGCGAAACTCACGGGATCGAAATTTTTGCTCATTTTGCTGAAGATTTATGTTAATTCCAAACAACACAATTTAAAGAACTTCAAAGAAAATTTTAACTTTTCTTAATTTTGGCTTTTGACAACTGGCGTGCTCAAATGATGACCACGGCTCGTAAAGTGAAGTGAAAAAGGAAGCAAAGAAAACGGTTTGTCTGTTTGGTTCCGACTTATCTCGGAAAAGGCTGCACCGATTTTGACGGAACTTTCACTGGAAGATAGCAGATGTTGTAGTGAGTAACTAAGGCTATTTTTATTTAACACTAGATGACGTTGGGGTAGTTAGTGTTTTTTTTTCAGAAATTCGTATTTATTAAGCGATTTGATTCATAATCACACCATTTCCCCGATAACAGGAACTGAGGTAGAAATATAAACGTAAATGTAGTTTTCCCTATTGCATTTACTTTCGCCTGTAAAATGCAAAAAGACTCGGTATGGAGAGTTTGGTTCTAAGTCAAAAAACTCCAGCACTTGTTCCTTAAGACCTTCTTGTCCCATAAGTATACCACTTGATAGCAATTGCTTTAAGAGCGTTGTTTGCTATTTCTTCGTATTTTTTGCTGTTTGTTTCATATTAATGTTACGCAAATTCCTTACGAAGTTAAACTTTTTAAACTTTAATCTCTTTGAACGTCAAGAAGGTTTAATTCTAAGGAGCTGCAATAATATATAACCTAAACGATTATATGGGTTAATAAAGGGTCTTCAAATAGGGACTTCCGAACTTTGACCGATGATAGCGGCTATCTTGTTGAAGCTATATCTGTCAAATTGGCTGTCGTTTATTCAGTCTGTTTTTCCAAATCCCATGGACGGGATAGCTAAACGCTATGGATATAGCGTTCAGCAACACGTACCATTGATAAAATTGTTTTATCAAAATGGGTGTTCTGTTCGGGCAACGTTCCGCGCGCTACGCCCATCACCATATCACCATAATCACCCTAACCCATTTCTGGATGAATGGGCACGTGAACAAAGAAAATTGTCGAATTTGGGACGATACCAATTCACATAAGATCCAAGAGCATTCAATGCATCCCCATAAAGTCACTGTTTGGTGAGGATTTTTTGCTGGCGGTCAATATTTATACAATGGCATTGATAACCTTTTCAAACGAATAAAAACTTTCTATGATTTCTATGACACTTTGTTTTATTTAAATTTTAAGTTAGGAAGCGTTTAATGAAAGACCCTTACGCTTGCAATGGCCTAGGAGATGTATAGTTATTATTATTTTTTTTTTCATTTAAGCTGATGCAGGATCGGAAACGATTTTGGTCGTAGCTCTACTATTGCGTTGAAACCGCACTTAAAAAGCTTACCTTAAACTCATTCTTACACACGTATTGGATTCTCCCATCCAGAAATAATTCCATTTCCATCTTCTTAGAATACACGATTTCCACATGAATTGATGTGAACACGAAAACGAAGACAAATGAACTAATCGCTAGAACGTCCTCCATCAAAAGCCATGATAAAGCAAGAAACCTTCATCCATATCTTGAAAGTAATTAATGCATAGAAGTTGAAATTATATTTCGTATCCAACATATCCATCACCTTACTATCTTACAGATGTCACACATCAATCCTCCGTTAGGCCAATCATTTTATTTATCTGCCAAAGGACCTTCAGTCATTTTCTTTTCCAGGTAAAGGAAGCTTAACCGTATGTCTTCGCTTCCTGGATTTGGATTTGGATTTCTTTATTCATTTAGTTTAGACAAAAGACAGGCGTTATGACACAAAACAAATAAACAGGAAGTACATATATAACACAATAACAGGATGTGGGTTATGGGTTTGGCGCATTCCCTAAGGGCAAATGCAAAAGCAACGTCAAAGACGAAATGAATGATGATAACAAAAATGTGATTTTCATCATCATCACACACACACAAACCAAGTTAAATCAAATCTAATTCATTTATTTCCTTACAGGAATTTTTTTTGTCTGTTAGGATGTATTATTAACTTTGAATCATACGTTTTGCAGAAGGAAATTCTTCTCGCAAGCTTTTACTAATATCAACTACCACCCTCTGTGGAGGAAATGAAAATATATTATTCTGATTTGGGGGGGAAAATTCTGTCGTGACACAAAGAAACTATAGATTTTTGGAATTTGTATTTTTTCATACATTTTTCTATTGAAAATGATCCGAGACTTTTGAATAATCAACATATACTAAAACTAAAAGAAATGTCTTGTGTTAGTAAAGTTAGGAATTTGTTATTGAATTTTGTTTTGTGTTATCAGTATTTCTGAGTTTCGCATTTGTACGTCGAAACCCTGACAAAATATTAAAAATTATTTGCAACATGTCTAATAACATGCATTGATGCAAGTATTGAAGGACTTTTTAACCAATCTATCTGGAAACCCAATTAAATAAATAAATTTATTGGCGCGACAGCTCCTTAAGGAGCCAAGGCCTAGTGACTTATACTCTCAACCATTCCTGTGTGTGTGTTGTTAATCTGCAAGAATGGAAGGACCCTACAGTTTACCGCCGAGTCCGAACGGCTACATGAGATGCACTTTTTCGAGAAAAATTTTACTCTTGGAGGCTATGTCAGTTCCTCTCACGAGACAGTACCCCGGAAAAGAAGGTGGCTATGAGCGGAATTCGAACCCAGGCTCATTCGCTTAGTAGTCCGACACACTAACTACTAAGCCACGGGGCACTCGAAACCCAATCGCCTTAGTTTTTATTACCAAAATGTAAGAGGACTAAAGTCCAAAACTACCCACTTTATGACATTTTCGTTCTAACCGAAACCAACCTTACACCGAACTTTTCACAAATGATTTTATTGTTTTTCGTAAGGACGTTGATGATTCCCCTGGTCTTGGTGTGCTCCTAGTTATTCGTAGCAACTATGACACTGCCCTTGTTGAAGTACCTAACTCAGGTGATTTTGAATGTGTCTCGGTTAAAATTAATCTTCCAAAATGTTCTCTCTTTGTCTTTTGTTGTTGTATCCGTCCTGCCCAGAAAATTGAAGCATAGGCAATTGATTTTCTATTTGTTCAAGCTCAATCCAATTACTTGATTATAGTTTTGGGTGACTTTGGTCTTCCCGGCCTAGTTTGGACCATCTCTGATGATGAGTCATCTTTCATTCCAGAAAACGTTACCTTGGACCTTGAAACTCTGGAAGAGACCACAATCTGATAAGCCATCAATTATGCTTATCATATTGTGGTCTCTTCCAAATAAATGGATTACCCAACTTCATGGGAAGGCATCTATGTCTTATCTTTTCCTCTGATAGCGACAATTGCGTCGTTGCTGAAAGCCCCTACCTTCTCTCAACTTTGGATCTATGCCATCCCCCTCTTATCATTTCATTTCCATACGACAATAATAATGAATTCGTTGAAATTGAATTTGTTTTTATGATTTCAATAGGGCGGACTATGCAAAACTTAATCGTCTTATTAGCGAAATCAATTTTAATTATTTGATTCACAATTTTTATGTGTGGATGCACAAGTAAATAGGTTCTATTCGATTCTTTCGTCATGTATTGCTGAATCCCTTTTCTTGTAAAAAAAATGTCCCTGGCTTGGTATAATAGAAAACTCTGAAGCCTTCTCAGTAAACGTAATAAACTTTGGAGGATTTTCTTGCAAACGAAAACTGACTCTGATCATTTCAACTACATTTGTGCCTTTGATCGTTTCTCAGAACTATGTGAATTTCTTTATAACCAGTATCTTCGCCAAATGGAGATAAAACTATTATCTACTCCTTAGTGTTTTTCTTAGTGTTTTTCTTAAGTTCATTAATGTAAATAAATAAATGTAAAAAGGAAATCCGAAATCCTCCTCCAACTTTGAGTCTTTCCAATACCTCTTCTGACCCAAGAATAGTAACAAATTTCTTTGATACCTTCTTCAGCCAATCATATTCAGAACATTTGCAAAATCCCGATCCTTGCTATTTGCGTCATTATTCAAAAACCTCTCTTATCAGTTTCAATAACGGCAGATATGGTTATTTTTTTTTATATAATTACGGCCGCACAAGGCACTATTTGTTTCCCTTTTAATGTAGAGCACACTGCGTGGGCATTAAGGAGATAGAAAGGGTAAGATAGGAGGTGTCCATTAACGTTGGTTTGGAATGTTTGCAGATCAAAATGAATTTTTTTTTTTCTTAGATTAGATTAGATTTATTCTTTATATATACATTTTCTTATTTTACCATGAATAGGTTACGACATGACAAAATTATGCCGTCTGCCCGAATGGCATTAAACTCTACTTTGCTTATATATAAGTTTTTTGTATCATAATAGAGAAAAATAAAAAACCAAAAACAAATTTACAATATTAAAAAAAGCAAAGTAAACTTTTAGTTTAGTTAAAAAAAAACAAATGTGTGAAACGTTTAATTAACTTTTAGTTTTTTAACTTTTAAGTTTAACAAAAAGCAAAAACAAACACATATTTTTAGAAGTTTTTGCTAATTATTCTGCTTCTGTATGATATCGCCTCTTTACAGTACGCCACAAGCTGCATCCAGTTTTGACCGTTAAGAATTCTTAGAACTTAATTTTCTGGCAAGGAATTTCTACCAAATACACCTCTTCTTATTTCCCTCAAAACTGGACACACACCCAGTTCATATTGCACTAACTACAAATTATTTCAAGATCACTGCAATGTGGAACAAAGTTCAGTCGCAGCATCTCTCCTCTGACCTTGAAAATAGTGGTGATGCTGTTTGGTGAGAAATTGGGGGTGAAGTAGTTCAGCTCATTTAGGTTGTAAGTGAGTTTTGAGTAAAATGACCTTTCTCTTTCCTTAAAACAAAACCTTTCATTCTCATCAGTTAGTTTTTTAACTTCGTAAAGCAAATTCTCCAATCCTGATTGACTTATTCCAACGTTGTTGAAGGGAATACCACAGTCCGCAGCCAGTTTTTTTCCAATCTTCATACCAGCTTTTCTGAAAATGAGCATCACAGTTCCAAACTAACTTTGGAAGCCTTGTGTCCTTCATATTAGTTACTCTTACCAGGTAGTCCGCATTCAGCTTAAGTGTTGAGATGAAAAGAGTTGCCAGACCACTTTCTAGGTAGTACATGTACTTTGGTGTACTTACTGGAAGCAAGAAGATTTTTCTAAGAAAAAAACGAAGCATGTTTTCCACAGCATCGAATTTGTAGGTCCCCCAAACTTGTGCTCCATAAAACATAGACAGATAGACTGCGCTGTTACATTGAAAACCCTGTATTTTGAGCTTAAAGCGATATTTTTATTATACAAAATGCTTTGCCAATTTGCACACATAGCTGTTTTAGCTTTGTCCGCCTTCAATCTGAGGTGTTTTTCCATATTCATTATACGTTAGCTCCATGCCTAAATATGTATATTGTTTTACTATTTCCAAGTTACTTCCAACAAATTTCCACTGCTCTTCTCTCGACACTCTTCCGCTTCCGTTCTGAAAAATCATAACTTTCGACTTGTCTATGTTTACTTCCAAGCTCCATGTTTTACAATATTCTGCAAGCCTATTAGTCATCAGTTGAAGTGAAGTTGCAGACTCAGTTAAAATGACAATATCATCCGCGTACATAATAACTTTAATTGTATCGGTTCCAATCCTGACTCGACAAGGTACCAAGTCATCAATGTACAGTGCAAACAGTAGTGGGATAAGATTTCATCCTTGTTTAAGGCCACGGGTCATTTTCAGTTTTTTCAGATTTATCCTTTCCATCAAACACTTGCGCAAAAGATTGTTGATAAAGCTTTTCCACTGCATTTATAAATTTACTTGAGACAACTAAATTAAAAAGTTTGTAGAACAAAACTTTCCCGTCAATTGTGTCAAAGGCAGCCCGAAAATCAACGAAAAGTGCATATTGTTACTGAGTTTCATTCTTGCCAGCCCAGTCAGAACGAAAATATTGTCTACCGTTAAATAACCTCTACGAAACCCTGCTTGATACTCGCTTAACACTTGGTTACTTTGTACCCATTTGGTGAGCCTTTCGCACAAGAGGGAGGTATATATTTTCAGCGAAGAATTTAGAAATGATATGCCTCTGTAGTTTCTTGGGTCGGTGGGGTCTCCCGTTTTTAATATGGGCCAAATTAGAGTTTCATAAAAATGATCTGGGGGAATGCTGAAGTTAAATATTATATTTAAAGTTTTGCTAATTTTTTCCTTAAAACCAGTTGTAATGTATTTGTAATACTCTATTGGAATACCATTTGATCCAGCCGCTTTACCATCTTTCATGGAATTCAAGAATACTTCCAGTTCCTCCTTCTTAATATCCCCGTCTAGGAGACATTCTTGAAGATAGGGACGAGCGTATTTAAAACTGTAGTGCTCCTCGGAAATTGGTGCATTTAAAAGTTTACTGAAGTATGCTTTCCAATTGTCCAAGTTTATCAACACTTCTTGTTTCTTTCTCTCGTTGCCATTAATTTTTTTTTTGTGCGGGACCAAAACTCCTTCGACTTCTTACTTTCCCCCAGATATTTAGCAAGGTTTTCTTTATAATTTTTTTTTGTCTTTGCAGTGACGCTTATACTTTCTATTTGCTTCCATATACGCTGTTCTAAAGTTCAAAATGTTATATTTTCGCAGTAATCTCAAAGATGCTTAAGATTTCTTTCTAAAGTCATACCACTCATTTCTTTTTTTACAGGCTGCGGGTTTTTTAATAAGGTTTGCTGCTTCACTTATGATTTTTTCCAGTTTTAAGAGCGGCAAATATTTGATCCTCAATAATGGCTCTTTTTCTAACAATAGTTTGTTTGTTCTCGTCCTGATTATTTTGGCATGTTGATTATACCATTTTAAAACTTTGTTGTTGCTGAATATGACCAACGGGGAACATTTTCTAACTTCTAATTCAATTTCGATTGAAATTGGTAGACGATCGGATAGATTAAGGTCCCCCACTCGAAAATCCCTTATGATGGAATACCAGTCTACACCAGCAAGACAGTAGTCTATTGTAGAACCACCTTGCCTTCCAATAAACGTAAGTTCACCATCATCTCCAAAACCACATCCATTTAACATACTGAGACCAAAATCATTGCAAAGTTCCAATATAATTTTTGCTTCCGATTTGACAGTTTGGTCTTTTGACTTTCTTTCTTGATTTGCCTTGTTAGAAGATGTCTCTAAAGCACCGGTCCTAGCGTTCAAGTCACCTATTATTATTAGGCTATGTGTTTGTAATCCATTTAACATATCATGAAAATTATTATTATAATCCGCAGTGCACTTAGAGCAATTTAAATATATGGCATAATATACATTTTTCCGTTAGCGATTTCTTTATTTTCAATATAAAGATAATAACTATCGTATTAATGGATTTCATATTTCCAACATAAGTTCCTTTTAATGGCAATCATTGTTCCTTCACTTCCTCTTCCAAATTTTGAAGTTTTTTTTGCAGATAAGAAAAAATTCTTTCCTATCTTTCTAATTCTTCTAACTAGTGTCGTGCAACGTCATGTGCCTTACAGACACTTAGTTAAAAATATTATTATTATTATTATTATTATTATTATATCCAAGTGCATTTCTATGTAATAAATAAATTTTCAAAGCTTACAAGCTTGTCTTCAACAATATGTATTTCAAAAAGCAGTATTATATCTTAATTCAACAAATAGTTAACAAAAGTAGGAAAAATCAACTTATTATTAAGACCTCCCACGTTGTAAGCGACAATACCTAAATTACAGATGTTTTCTATTTTTTTTTTGTTATTTTCTCCTCACAGACATCCCTGAGCTAGTGGTGTGAAGTAGTCGCCAGTTTGGCAACAGCAGTATAGCACCAGCTGGTTCTGCCAACATTTCGTTTTCGTCAATGCGTATGTTCACGAACTTATCCTTCGGATAAGTTACCTTTGCTTTTGTTTTAATTAGCATGGTTAAAAACAGCTGTTTTCCAGCTGATTGAAGAACATATGGAAAACAGCTTTTTTAACCATGCTAATTAAAACAAAAGCAAGGTAACCTATCCAAAAGTAACGTTCGTGAACGTACCCAATGTCATTTCTTGTTGGTAAACAGCTCAACAAAAATTTTTCGGGTAAATTAAACATTTTTAATAATTTTGCGAATCCGCAATCATTTCCGCATCTTAATCCTGTTAAATTATCGCCTTTGACGAATACTTTCGATTTAACGCTATCGCATTTAATTCTGTATTGAAATCGCTGTATTTTTTAATTGTTTAGTGTTCTTAAGGATTGAAAAAACTTCTTGTTTATCATTTAGTTTCACAATGAATGATTTGAATTTTGGATCCCATGACTTAATTTCTTTTGTTTGTTCATATGTTACCTCTTTGACTGTGCCATTTGAAAGTTTTGTGCAAATGTCAGCTACTTCTTGTTTTGGTTCCATTTTATCATTTGCTTGTATTTTCAATATGAGATTTTTATCAGTGGTTAGTTTATGGACGTTTTCCATTTCAATCTCTAAGTTATTGACTTTCAATTGAAGTGCTTTTACTTGGTTTCTGGGCTCCGAATTTTCTTTTTTTTAAAGCTCCTAGATCAACTCGAAGCTTTAAGTCGAAAATAAAGCCTAATTGCTCGACGGTCAATTCGGAGACTTTTGCATTATTTTTAGATTTTTTTGTGAAATCTTCCATTTTAATCGGTGAAAGTTCACATGTAGGACGTTTGTTCATTCCTTATAACAATGACAGTTGACTTTCCTTCGACCTTGTGGTGAATTATGGATCAAAGAATTTTTACTAATTAATTACCTTGTCGGGGTCTAATTTAATTTAATGTCAAAGCGTTTCGTGTAAAGTTCTCCTTTTCACGCCTTTTTATTTGTTTTTTTTTTAAATTTTGTTTTACTTAAATTTACGTACATTAATACGAAAAATTAGATCGAGCAAAATTTTAGTAAACTTATCACTTTAGCACCAGTGTTGCCACAGATCAAAATGGCAAGGGAAAATCCCGCAAGGTAAACTATTCCAAATTCGTGTTGTTCGGCTAAAAAAAGAATCTATATTTCACGGTGCGTCCGAAATTGGGCTCAAGGGTGAACTGATAAGCATTCCTTGCGAGACGAGTATTACGGGAGAAACTTTTAAGGGGAGGAAGGCAACTGGCTACTTCGAGTGAACATTGTTTATAAAAGAAACGATAAAAAAGGAAAGGCATGAAACATTGCGTCGGTGTTCGAGAGGGGCAATTGTTTCAGCGGCAGTTCTATTTCCTATCAAGCAAGTGAAGCACCTGCCCAGAGATGGGAGTTATACCCGAGTTTAGGGCGTATAAACGCTTTATAAATTGTAGCCAGGATAAACAGCTGAATTTAAATTCTCACATAGACCAAATAATTTATAAGGCTAATAGATCCCTAGGCGTTACTAACCGATGGTCTAAAGAATTCTCCAACTGCTGTGTCCTATATAAGCCAAGTTTGGTCACCCTATTTTGAAAACAATTCTCTTTGAATAGAAGGAGTTTAAAAACGATTCATTCGATATATTTTACGAGGATTTTCCTGGGAAAACAACTTTAATTTACCTTAATATGTTGCCCGCCTTAAACTTATTGGCTTGCAACCTTAACCAACTCGACGTCAATTCGCTCACATTGTTTTTGCACACCGATTGCTATTGCTATCCTTTTGAATCAAGTCCACCTTAATACTAATCCCCGTAACCTACGCTATGTTCCTCTTTTCTATCTTCCTCACCATGGAACTAACTATGGTCATTTTGAAACAATGTCCAGAATGTTTCGTCTCTCAAACAATGCACTATTCACCTTTGATTTTAATATGAATAAATCTGTAGTTAAATATAACCTTTGTCATAACCGCCTAACTAGGCCATTATATCTTCCAACCTTAAGTCCCGTTCTTTAGTGTAGTTCTTAAGATATTTTTGTAAAAATTAATACTAGAAAAATAAATTGCAGGACTGGATCGCACGTACATTGTAGAATAAAATTCAAGAAAATTAAAGTTATTGATCGAATAAAGTACGTTAAACTGTATTGGGTGAAATAATTTAAACGCCATTTTATTTCTGTAGAAATTTAAAAAAGGGAATTTTTTTCAAAATCGTATTAGCCGTTTTTTAAATAAAACTGTTTTTTAACAACTTTTTTTTTTAAATTTAAAAAAAATGAAGAATACAAACTTTAACGTACATTTAAAAAAAAAATTAAAAAAAAATTTACTTACCAGTTTTCAAAATATTGATTTGAAAAAAGAAATGTTTAAATTACCTGCATCTTCTTGAATATCACTTTTTATTGTAATCGGATCACCAGTTTTCGAGAAAGTCGAAGAAAAAAACCGGTTTTTTTTCTAAAACGAACCTAAACGCTTGTCAACCAATGACATAAACATACTGAACGTTGAACAAATCAAAATTAACAGGGAAACTAACAATAAAGCACTCGTACTACAAGGCAGGCGACCGTTAGTAGGTTCTGTTGGATATTAGCAGCCGCCCTCGATTGCACTACTTCAAATTGATGCTTTAATACCCTGATTCTTGAACCAACACTTCAAGCAGACGCAGACACTATTTACTTGGATTTCCCTTCATTAACATGCAGCAGGACGATATGGATGATGGGGTCTTATACAGCTTGTTGACTTGTAATGATAATGTTTATGTTACGGATCACTTTTTCCAACGCCAGGTTGAAGAGGATGCAAGCCAGACGAAATTCACTAAAGATGTCGATTGGTCTAGACAGCAAACCGGCTAGTTTTACTTGTTCATTGACAGCCAACAAAGCAGTGTCAAATTTTATTGGGATGCCAAATCCTCTAATGGTCTTTTAAAGTTCTACCCTGGCTCTGCTTTTAAGTCCATAAATCTATAGTCTTAGATGGCCACAACGCAGTCTAATTTCCACTCATGTCGTCAGATATGACTCCCCACGGACCAAACTCTTCCCAACTGCTCATAAATTCAAATCCTTTCCCTCCAAAAACATTTTTCATCAAAATATCACAAATTGGCTTTTGGGACATGAAATAAGCTCTTTTTTCTTAGATTCCGATGACAGTGTGGTTGGGAGCGAATGGTAACAAAGTTGTTTGCTTAAATGAGTTGGCATAACTCACAAGCCTTTTACTTCTTACTTCTTCAATATTTACAAACAAGAAAAAAAAAATTAAAATTCCTGTGAAATAAAGCAGTCTGTTAAGTTTAACGTGCACTATAAGAATAAATCATTCATAAAGGGATTCTATGCCACTCCAGCCCAAAGCATGCGATTATCCTGGCAGCACGTTATTGGCACCAGTTGTTGTCGATTTTTCTTCTGGCAGCTTCGTTGACTACAATGTCAGAGTTGGTTGGTTTTTTTTCTATTTTCCTATTTTTTTTGTCTTACCAGCTTGAGAACTAACAGGAAAAATGTTGTTACCCCTGCCAGGCATCACAAGCAGATGATTCTCGAATCTAAAAATAATAAAAAAAAGTTACCAGGACTAAGGACACAATCTGAAATAAAATCTAAGAAGAACTTAAGAAAAATAAAAAAAAAAACAGAAAAAAAGCAGAAGAAACAAGTGTGAAATGAGAGTTAAATGTGCGACTGTCGTTTCTACACCCCTCTTCCACGTATTCTAGGACTTTTCCAGTGTTTCCCTATGGCATATAACTACCTAGAATGCGTTTGTTTTAGTCCTTTGTTCCTACTTAAAGTTAGATTTGTTGGAAAACGGTATACAGTTGTAGTTCTCATGTGGCAGGAAGCTGTTCAAGTTTATTGCGTACACCGTAAGTGGGTCGGATGGGGGTGGAGGGCTGGGGATTTGTTTTAACGGCATGTTAGAACCATTAAGGTTATATGTTCTTCTACGGATTGCGGAAATGCGAAAATAATTGTTAGTGTAAATTGATGAACAATATGGAGTGTGTTCATGTTTTTCATAGCAATCTTTCTCAGTCCATTAATGGCAGGAATATTCCAGCAAGTCCCTAAAAGCTTTTGTGATCTTTCCATTGATGGGAAGTTCGAAAATTCATTAAAAAACTGGAGAAAATAATGGTCCGAGATGCAACTTTAATCTTTGAACTTAATTAAGTGCTTAAAAGGACCTCAAGTCCAGAGTTAATCTAAAGCTCAATCGATATGCGTCTTCAGCTGCTGGCCTTGTATGTATCTAGCTGCATTCAGTTTCTCACTATAATTTGATTGAGATCCTCTTCTCCTTATGTACGCTTGGTAGCTCGGTTCTTTTAATATTGTCAAACGCATCTTTGCAATCGATGACAAAGTCCTAGGTATCCAATTAAAGTTCCTGATGGGTATTTTCAAAGATCCGAATACTTGGTCGAAGGTGGAATTTTCTGGTTTAAAGCCATACTGATATGGAGTTATGACAGGTAGCCTAAAGGAATCTTGTAGTGGATGTTGAGAAGACTGATGCCTTTGCAGTTGGCTCAATTTGAATGATACATTTTCTAAGGATGTCAAACAATGTTGACATTACATTCGACGGCATAGTTAATCCAACTTCATCCCTAACCTCTCGTTTCTTTTATCTATCCCAAGTGACAACCTGGTATTCTAGGACAGTTCCTTCTGGGCGATAACTGGACGAAAAAGAATAGTAGTTTCCGTTACTCCCGCCTGGCTCTGATACTGGACAAGGCTTGACCTCGACGAAATATAGATCTTTAGTTGCTACATTTTGGAGTTCTTCTTAAGAGCACCACTGGATCAGTGGAGATGCCAAACTTTAAGGGGACCATTTCGTTTGTATATCTTCTTTTGGAGTGAAACGGTAATACTTAGCTGTCCACTCCTTAAGAATATTTTTAACTACTGTATTGGGTTCCACTGAGAAGGAAAGATAGCATGCCTATCATATCTAAGTCTTTTTATTGAGGATACCATCCAAATATGTATGGCGGACTAACATATTTGGATGGTATCCTGAAGCTATATCTTGTGGTTGTGGGTAGGTGGCACCTTTCCCTTGTGATGATTGCTGTTGCTGCAGCTGTGTTAGCTGTTGTTGTTTCTTCTGATATAGTCTGGATTTGGCCAATCCGTTTATTTGGCAGGCTCTCATTACAGCGTTCCTGATTATCTTTAAATAGTTTATATTGCTGCTCAAATAAGCTTCTCCTTTATCCTCATCATCGTACTCCGATGAAGATAGGTTTAATGTCATGTCATCACTTTCTGCGTTGGGGTGGATACGTAGTGCCCCTCTCTCGTCGGACGCACATACGACATGGATATGTTCGACTTTAATCCAGCAGCTTATAGCTGCTCTGGAATCTTGGCTGCTGTGTTCTCGTTCACGGCTCATCGTTTTTTTCTGCTGGCACCTAAGCCGGAGTCGTCCTTGCACGAAATGCAGTTTCTTGTGAATGGTGTACGACCTTCGGGTTCTGCTGATGTCTCTGCAGAGCAGCGATGAAGATTTCCAGTATGTCACGGCTCTGCTGGTTTTCCGTAACTGTTGTTCTTTATTGTTATATTATGTGGGTTATCCACAAGTTTGGTTGCGCTTTGAGACTAAGCGAAGGCGATCCTGGCTTAAAAACGGGTATCACAGGTCAACAGGATAGCCCCTTCACATAATAATTTTAAAGCAATTTAAAGCGATTTCATACCGCCCAAGGCTTTCCTTTATGCGGACAGTCAGGGGCTAATACAGGATAGATAGAATTTTAAATAATTTGTTTTAATTAGTTTTAAAAATATTGATTTTTCAAAAAAAAAAAAATCATAAGTTAAATTTAATTAGAAAAAAAGTTATTTAAAATTTTGATACGCAGAATTAATTTTGCTACTTAAATCTTCTCAAATATACAATTTGACAGATATCCAAAGAGCAATTCCCGAGAAAGCCTAAAATTAAAAAAAACCGTTATATGACTTTTCCCGTAAATTTGGTTCTAATCAAATGATCAATCCTCAAAAATGTTCATGAAAATCATTGTAGCCGTTTTCGAGAAAAATAAGCTTTTCCTTAACGTGCATATGGCAGGTACCGTTATTTTTAGGTCCAAAAATTAAATTTCAATTTCCCCTCTGAGGAATGCCAAAAGAATCACACACACCAAATTTGAAGATAATCGCTGCAGCTCGTTATACATACTGACAGACAGACAGACAGACACATATTTTTTCTCGATAATTTTTTAAGGACTTCTCTATGATCGTAATGTCATGTTTCATTGTTATCTCAATTTTTTTTATATTCACGCATCCTAAACTTGCCTTATAATCCCTATAATCGCCAGTAAAAAGAGGTGAGTATAATTAATGAAAAGAGGTTGAAGATTCAACGTTGATTAAACGAAGTAATCGTTATTCAACAAATTTTCTTACGTTAAATAATGAAATATTTTTTACGTGGATCCATGAAAGAAATTTATTGACTCCAAGTAAATAAATCGTTAATCAACAAATCTCACAATGCCACCCAATAACAAATTTTACGTAGTTCAGTGAAAAAAATTTCGTTAGTTCAACGAATAATTTGTTGTTTAACTAATAAGTTTTACGTTATTTAATGACAAAACTTCTTCCATACAATGAATAAATAGTTAAGTAAGGAAAATTTATAGTTAATTCAATTAAACGACATTGATGAAGTAAATCGTAATATCAATGAAAATTAAATTGTTTAATAAACGGATACGTTATTGGACGCAATGCTTTTCATTGAGCCAACGAAGCAAATAATTGTCTAAATTTTAATGAATAAATCGTTGTATTAATGAAATTTTTCGTTGTATTTACGTAAGAATTTGTTTTAAGTGTAGTTATACATATTGTGAAGTTTTGGCCTGGGGTTCGACAAATAAAACTCAATCAAAATTCCAAAATAATACAACAAATCTCTTTATTTTATGAAACACAATGTCTCAATTCAATCACTTTTTACTTGTTAACAATTCCACTTTCGAAAATAAACTGAACTCTCAATGCAATCTACTCTTGTATTTATACAAGTTTACAAGCTTCTGGAAGCTTCTGTCTGGTTCTGGCACAATCTAAGCTTTCGGTACTAATTCGAGTTTCGAATGAGTACTTCAAGTTCGATTTAGTACTCAGTTAAAACATATTGCAAATATTTACCATACTTTTAGGGGCATGGTTGTTGTACACAATAAATGTTGGTTGTTGTACACAATGAATCCAACAGATGTTGTTAGTTTACAAAATGTATCCTCCGAATATCTAAACTTGTTGCCACATCACAATATGTATGTACATAATATCGAACCAAAAAAGACTGCACTTTATCATTTCCAGGGGAAACAAAATTTTTACACTATTCTATAGATTAAACCTTAATCTCTCGTTTCGTTTCAAAGACCAATATTCCAATCAGAAATACTGGCAATGAAAAGGGTTATACCTTGGCTCAAGGAAAACATGATATTCACGCATCTTGTATGTTACCTACCACCATAACACTCGGTTCTTTCCCAAAAATACCCTTATTACCCAAATTTGTCAATGATCTCTCAGGGATATCACAGAAGAGTTTAATGTTCAGACCTAGCGTATTTATTGCGATAAGCCCGCAATAGGACTCACCGAAAATGATTTTCCCTGAAGCTCTATGGACGATTTGTAAGAATGCATAATTCTGAGCTCTATAGTGGACATTCGATTCACCTAAGCGATTCATACGATTCGTTTCAAAATTGTTCTGTTATCCTGTTATGGATAGGTTTCCAAGGAGAGCGTATTGGAATCCCGCTTTTTAAAATCCCGCTTTTCAAAAATCCCGAAAAAAGTTTTAAAATTCCGTCTGCTAAAATACTGTTTTTTTAAAATCCGCCTTCTAAAATGCCGCTTGTTCAAAATCCCGATCTATTATAATCTCGCTTTTTAAAATCCCGACAAATCCCGACAATCCCGCTTTTTTACAAAACATTCTTATTAAACTAAATAACAATAGATGTAGGTTATATGCGCTTTTTACTTTTTTATAAATTTAAAAAATTTAAAAATACTCCACTAAAAAGAAAATTGGTCGGAATGTTTTTAATCTTTACTGTACGCACACATTTGTTTTTGCTAACATAATCTACAATATTGTATTTACTGGCGGAATGACATAAGGTCCAGGGACATAATGCCCATGGACATTATGTCAGTTTCAAATAGGCGCAGTGTCCATGGACATTATGGCGAAATCAAAAAAAATTTACATTATGTCTTATTAGTTCACATGTCCGCATAATGGAAATTCCAAACTAAAATCACAAATTCATAAAAAAGACGAATTACTCTTTTGGAACGTAACTGTTATATGTTGTAGTTGATATATAATTACAATGGGCGCAGGGACATAAGTCCCCGGGATATAAGTCCCAGTCTTATGATTTGGGACTTATATCCCATTATATTATATAATGTTAGTATGAAGAAGGTATGGAGAGGCATGCTGCCCCCCCGCAAACCCCCTGCTAGGGCTCACTATAGGATTTGGTGAAGGTGCAAGGTTGGGTATGTGTAACGTTTCTTTTTGATTTAAAGAACTTTTGCATAAACCCAATCTTGCACCTACTCCAAATCCTATAGTGAGCTCAAGCAGGGGGGTTGCAGGGGGGCAGCATGCTCCCCCATACCTATGTCATACTGATTGGGAGATAAATTCTCAAGAAATTTCTTTGCACACTGATTCGGTAATAACGCCGAAATTCTGATCCACTATATTACATTCATTTCATTCATTTTAGTTTTATTGAGACATTAATAACTTTTATAATTTATGATTACAATATTTAGATTCATGATAACCGACTTCAATATTTAATCTGGTTAGGCTAAGTTAATAAATAGAATAAATCTTTACAATAAGACATTTATACACATGAGCATTTTATATTTTAATTATATAATTCTATTTTGCTTTTATTTCATATGTTTGCTCCCGACATATGTTCACTTTATGGCTCACATGGCCAAAATTAAATGTATGACTAGACAACTTATAAACTAAAAATATAAATATTAACTGATCTTATTGAAAACAAGATATATATTAATTTAGGAGTATCAGCGAAATACATCAACATCTAACGGGTGATTTTTTAAGAGCTTGAGAACTTTTTTTAAAAAAAAAACGCATAAAATTTGCAAAATCTTTATTTGAAACGTTAGATTGGTCCATGACATTTACTTTTTGAAGATAATTTCATTTAAATGTTGACCGCGGCTGCGTCTTAGGTGGTCCATTCGGAAAGTCCAATTTTGGGCAACTTTTTCGAGCATTTCGGCCGGAATAGCCCGAATTTTTTCGGAAATGTTGTCTTCCAAAGCTGGAATAGTTGCTGGATTATTTCTGTATGCTTTAGACTTGACGTAGCCCCACAAAAAATAATCTAAAGGCGTCAATTCGCATGATCTTGGTGGCCAACTTACCGGTCCATTTCTTGAGATGAATTGTTCTCCGAAGTTTTCCCTCAAAATGGCCATAGAATCGCGAGCTGTGTGGCATGTAGCGCCATCTTGTTGAAACCACATGTCAACCAAGTTCAGTTCTTCCATTTTTGGCAACAAAAAGTTTGTTAGCATCGAACGAAAGCGATCGCCATTCACCGTAACGTTGCGTCCAACAGCATCTTTGAAAAAATACGGTCCAATGATTCCACCAGCGTACAAACCACACCAAACAGTGCATTTTTCGGGATGCATGGGCAGTTCTTGAACGGCTTCTGGTTGCTCTTCACTCCAAATGCGGCAATTTTGCTTATTTACGTAGCCATTCAACCAGAAATGAGCCTCATCGCTGAACAAAATTTGTCGATAAAAAAGCGGATTTTCTGCCAACTTTTCTAGGGCCCATTCACTGAAAATTCGACGTTGTGGCAGATCGTTCGGCTTCAGTTCTTGCACGAGCTGTATTTTATACGGTTTTACACCAAGATCTTTGCGTAAAATCTTCCATGTGGTCGAATAACACATACCCAATTGCTGCGAACGGCGACGAATCGACATTTCACGGTCTTCAGCAACACTCTCAGAAACAGACGCAATATTCTCTTCTGTACGCATTGTACGCATTCGTGTGGTTGGTTTAATGTCCAATAAAGTAAACTGAGTGCGAAACTTGGTCACAATCGCATTAATTGTTTGCTCACTTGGTCGATTATGTAGACCATAAATCGGACGTAAAGCGCGAAACACATTTCGAACCGAACACTGATTTTGGTAATAAAATTCAATGATTTGCAAGCGTTGCTCGTTAGTAAGTCTATTCATCATGAAATGTCAAAGCATACTGAGCATCTTTCTCTTTGACACCATGTCTGAAATCTCGCGTGATCTGTCAAATACTAATGCATCAAAATCCTAACCTCAAAAAAATCACCCGTTACTTAGTTAGGTATATAATTATGTTTATATAATAACAAGAAGAATGTATTATTTAAATTTAGCTGAACTATAAATTATATAAGATTTCTAAAAAGAAAATAAAGTCTATTTTGTATTTGGTTAATTTTGAGTTCATTTGAAATCATTATCCTCTAAGAGCAGGTAAAGTAGCCTTTTCGTAAAATGGTAGTTTTAGGATAGAATTGTGAGTTTTTTCAAATAGTGATTGTAATCTTGGGTTCAATATATTGACAGGAGTTAAGTAAAAATGCCTATCTAGCACACTTTCGTTTGTATTTATGTCCCAAATATCTTTTATAATTGGGTTGGGATGATTGGCAAAAGATTGTAATTTATTCTTCAATAAGCTTACCATATATACAAAAAGAGGTTCAATATTATTTTCTCTATATATTGTTAAGTTTGAATACTATTTTTTATACGACCGCCGGTATTTTCCGCAACAAAATCTTAAAAGTTTTCGTTCAAAGTTTTCCAACTCATTTGTTACTGTTGGTGAAATACTAAACCAACAACCAAATCCATAAGTAATTATTGGCCTTAGGAGTGTTTTATAAATAAGTAGTTTTGTTTTCTTTGAAGTGAATCGCGATGATTGTTTTAGCAGACCCGAAGTTATTTTGGCTTTATTTAGTACTTCCCTGGCATGTTTGTAAAATTTAAATTTATTATTGTAGCGTATACCGAGATATTTTGGTTCCGTTTTCAGTGGGATCGGGACATTATCGATTTCTAGTGAGAGCGTTTTACTCTCCTTAAACCCACATTATTACCAATCCATCATACACACTATGATTTCTTTTAATTTGTCAGCTAAGCTCAATATGGACATAATGTCCATAAATAAAATTAGACTTGAAGTCCAAAATTTCAATTCAGACTTATGTCCACTTTTAAAAAAGCATAATTTCCATGGACCTTATGACTTTTTCCTAAGTGGTCACAATGTCCATGCACATTGTGCCTATTTAAAACAAAAGCGGGATTATAAGAAACGGGATTATAAAAAACGGCATCAAAAGAGACGGGATTTTAAAAAGCGCTATTATAACAAGCGGGATTTTAAGAGCGGGATTTTAAGAAACGGGATTATAAAAAGCGGGATATCGAACCCAACCCGTTTCCTCTTAAAAAACACAAAGTCCGCGAAATGCATTTTTCCGGAAACCAGCTTACATACATTAAAAACAAAATTATAATTTAAACTGCAATGAAATGAACCATTTCTAGAATAATTTGCTGATATTTTCCTATATTTATTTTGGGGAAAAGAAACCTGTTAATATTAATTCCTATTGAATTTTTTGTTCTGTTATGTTATCAAAAAAAGACATAACATTTATTATTAAATTTATTTGAAAATGTTCGAATTAATGAAAAACTGTTTAAAAGGTACACAATGTTCTCATTTTCGAAAACAGTTTATTGAATAATTTTGTGTCTATGGACATGCTTGTAGGTACATAAAAATACATATATGAGTTAAGCATCTACCTCGAAATAACTATCCACACATCTAACTCAAATGAACATGGAGCATCCTTTTGTTTTTACATTTCACTGCGATTCTCGGAAATAAAGTTAAAATCCATCCAACGCCATCGATATAAATTTGGATTAAGAGCGCTTAGACTGAAGCATTTGATCACTGTGAGTCTGGGAATGCTCGTGATATTTTTGAAAATAGTACAAAGTAACGAATAAAACCGTCGGTATTTACAACAGTCATAGTCTCAATGATGTAGGTGGTTTTTTTTTTTACCGTTTGAAAATAGAATTTAATTCAGTCCTAGAAACATATCGTTTTTTGTGGAATTGAACAATAGACCTTTCCCAGAACAGATATGCGACAAAAAGGAAAGGAAATTTTTGAAAATGGCTTAATTCTATGTTGGGAGACGGGAGTTTTTTTCGGCGGACAAACACCTAACTTTTAAGCGTTAGCAGTAGGATAAAACATTTAAGCAACGACTGCATGGAAATAGAGATTAACGCTTTTTTTAGGGCCAGAACCGTACTGTAAATCAATCACAATCACAAAGTGATTGATTTATCTGTGCATGTGCTTCGGATTGAAAGGAATTATTATAAAACTGGTGAACTAGCATTGGTGATATGTAGCCATGGAATTCAAACTTGCAAACGGGGTGAATACATTGTTCAAAATATGTCATCAGATGTTTCAAATGACAAGCCAACTTCAAATAAATTGGATCGCATGTACTTGCCCATATGTGCGGTCACATTTTAGAATAAAATTTAAGAAAAGTGAACATCAAAGCATACATATATTCGATTTTTGTGACTTTTGATTGTTCGAATTAAGTACGTTAATTTGTATTGAGTGAAATAATTTAAACGCCATTTTATTTCTTTAGAAAATGTAAGAGAGTGAATTTTTTTTCAAAATCGTAGGAGCGGTTTTTAAATAAAAACGGTTTTTTAACAACTTTTTTTTTAAAAAATTTAAAAAAATAAAATACAAACGGAAGCGCAAAAATAACATAGATTTAGAGCAAAATTAAAAAAAATTCATTTAACCGTTTTCAAAACATTGATTTTTCAAAAAAAAAAATTTTTTAAGAATTATTAAAAATACAAAAAAAAAACAAGTTTTCGAAAAAAAATAATACGAAATTAATTAGGCTACCTACATCTTCCCGATTATCAATTTTGAAAGTAATTGGATCACCAGTTTTCGAGAAAGTCGAAGAAAAAAAACCGGTCCTGTGGGACGTACCGTATTTAGCTCACCATATTAGATTTTTTTCACCAAAATATAATGCTTGCCTACAGTAGGACACTGATTTTTTTTATAAAAATTCTTGGAGCTGTTTTAGAGAAAAATAAGTTTTTACATAACGGTTATATGACAGGTACCGTTAATTTTTGAGCTAAAAAGTATTGAAAAAACTCCTCTGTAGAATGTCAAAATAACCTTAAGTTTTAAATTTTAAGACGATTGGCCCATCCGTTTAGGCTATAGTTCAAAATACATCCGTACAGACAGATAGACAGAAAGACAGGCAGACAGACAGACAAACATAATGGGCATTGGCAAACACAATCAAATGTCACAGCCGACCGTAATGACAGAATACCATATACGCTTTAAGCATTCACTTTGCTTGTGTGAGCCTAGCCCGTTCTCAGAAGATTAAGGACTGTGGACTGAGGACTGAGAACTGAGGACTGAGGACTGAGGACTGAGGACTGAGGACTGAGGACTGAGGACTGAGGACTGAGGACTGAGGACTGAGGACTGAGAACTGAGGACTGAGGACTGAGGACTGAGGACTGAGGACTGAGGACTGAGGACTGAGGACTGAGGACTGAGGACTGAGGACTGAGGACTGAGGACTGAGGACTGAGGACTGAGGACTGAGGACTGAGGACTGAGGACTGAGGACTGAGGACTGAGGACTGAGGACTGAGGACTGAGGACTGAGGACTGAGGACTGAGGACTGAGGACTGAGGACTGAGGACTGAGGACTGAGGCCTGAGGACTGAGGACTGAGGACTGTGGACTGTGGACTGAGGACTGACGACTAAGAACTGAGGACTGAGGACTGAGGACTGAGGACTGAGGACTGAGGACTGAGGACTGAGGACTGAGGACTGAGGGCTGAAGACTGAGGACTGAGGACTGAGGACTGAGGACTGAGGACTGAAGACTGAGGACTAGAGGCCTATCGTATTTCAGGTTAACTTGCTGCAATATAAAAATAGATTTCTTGTGAAATCAGGTGAAATCAGTTAATTCGCTGCATAGAACTGAGCTACCATAAGGGCGTCTACCGCTATTTAACAGGCAGGTAATATACAGTTAGCTTACTTTGCCCCAGCATCAGCAATCTGGTTCTCGCTTTCATCAGGTGTTTTAATCAGATAAGCCCTTGATAGCAGCCACCCGCATCATAGACCTTCTAAATCCGACCATCTGTGTAACGCTTTCACTTCATTTTAACTGGAAAAACTGTACTACTGTACAACTTTCTAACTATCCAATTTTTCACAACGGTCCACTTTGTCCTCCCTTTAGCCGAAGATCTTTACTAGACATGAACACCGAAACACGGTCCTATCACCAATGTTCCAGTGTCATCCGTTTGTTATCTCCGTTGGCAGGGGCGAACCATGCACAGGTAAACAGAAATTCACTCCTCTGGACTAGTACAAACAAATGCAGAAATTTCAGCGTGTAAGTTAATCATAAGCAACGCCTGCCTAAAAAAAAAACTATCGATTGTCTATTAACTCTTACTGGGATAACAGAATTCGAGCCGTTAATTCTAGCGACCCGAGTATGTTTCCCGAGATTAATAAAATCTTCAGAAAGAACACTCAAAATGATCTTCCGTGTCTTAAGCTCCAAAGAACGACAGAGAACGAAAACATACTCCTGACCGCAGGAGTAGATCTGGGGGACGCCGTCTTGGACGACGACTTCTTTGTGATCGAAGATCCATTGGAGAAGGTTGAGACAGTGGGTTCTGCTTTTCAGCAAGTGTATAAGGTGAATGAGTCCATTCATCCAAATCACGACCTGGAGAACAGAGCTCTGCTGAATCACTTCTACCTGCGAAATAGCATCACGCAATGGCGATCTGAGAATCTTGGTTTTACCGGATTCAATGAAGACAATCTGGCAAACGCCACCGTCGCCGAGCGAAATGGGCCAAGTTCCCTGCTCATCTCGAAGGTCGAACTACAAATGATCTTCGCATCATTAAAGAAAAAGAAGTCAGCGGGAGTCGATGGTATACCCAATGTTGTACTACGACATCTCCCTGAGGAAGCAATAAACATATACACAACACTGTTCAACAACGCGCTGAATAATGCATATTATCCAGCGAGTTGGAAGACAGCAGTTGTACATCCTCTCCCCAAAAAGGGAAAGGACAATTCCAATCCGGCAAATCTCCGGTCGATAAGTCTTCTTCCGAGTATCAGTAAGGTATTCAAAAAGGTTATCAATAGAGCTCTGTCCAAGTGGGCCGAGGACAAAAATATAATTCCAGACAACCAGTTCGGCTTTAAGGCGGGACATGACACAATTCATGCCGCGTCTAAGTTAGTATCTGCTGTCCAATGGAACAATGCTAAAAAGCAATGCACGGGTGCCTGTCTGGTTGATTTGGAGAAGGCTTTTGACACCGTATGGTTAGAAGGTCTATATCTGAAGCTTACCAGATGGGGCATAAGTAAACCACTGTTATATATGCTTTACGACATGCTTAATGGTAGAAAGTTTGTTGTCAAGAGTGGCAATATAACATCTACCACAACGTTTGTTATTAAAAACGGTCTGCAACAGGGAGCGGTGAACTCGCCGATTCTCTTTAGTATTTACACCAGCGATCTCATTGGGAGTCTACCTCATGCAATTGCGTATGCCGATGATTTAGTTGCGTACAGAACAGGTCCAAAAGTTGAAGTCATCAGAATTCTCTTGCAACGTGATTTCGATAAAATTCAAAAGTACTGTAATGATTGGAAGCTGAAAATTAACTTCCAGAAATGTGAAACTATCCTGTTTAGAACCCCTTTGTCTGGGGCCTCTAGGGATACGAGAAAGAACTGGCGCAAGCTAGTGATCGCTGGGCCACATGGACATCCACTGGCGAGTAAAGATGTAGTAAAGTACCTTGGCATCTGGTTGGATCAGTATCTATATTTCAATCGACATGTAGAGGCTGCTCTGGCTAGGGCTAGGGGAGCTTTTGCCCTGACAAGACGGTTGTTTTATAGCAGCCGCCTTGATAGCAGGGTGAAAGTGATTTGCTACATGGCCCTTATCAGGCCGATGATTGCCTACGGATGCCCTGTGTGGTTCAACGTTGCACCATCTCTAATGGAAAAGATTCGGGTGTTCGAGAGACAGTGCCTTCGCACTTGTCTCGGTCTTTATAGAACACCAGAGTCGGAGTACAAACACTATTATTCCAACGAGGTCCTATACAACGGGGCCAATATAAACAGGATAGATAACTTTTTAATTAAGCTCATTCGCGGACACATTGCAAGGGCGATGACCTCAACCAATGGACAAATCTTCGGGGCTTACTACCCCCAAGATGAATATTTTGAAAGCACACGTTCGAGTGGTTTTATCCCGCCGGAGGCTTTCCTATACCTTGATAGTCGAGGGCTGATTCAGGATAGATCGGCGATTCCGTTGATCTACCACGTCGGCCGCAGAACAGTCGATAGGCGGCTCCTCTACGACCGAGACATAGTCGCTGGGAGCGAAGCAGAGCGCCTCCGTTTCAGTAGGGCCGTGCCCGACCGGGATCGGAAGGAAGCCCTAGATCAGGTCCACCAATTTTGGTGGCTTAGCTAAAACCCGACCATTTTCAGTCGACATAGACGAAATATCGCCTATGGCCGACTACATATATCTATTGTAGCTTAAGTTAGGTAGGGCAGTTGCGGCGGCACCAAAAAAAAAAAAAAAAAAAAAAAAAAAAAAAAAAAAATTAATTCCAAAAATACAAAAAAATATAAAAAACACGAAAATAAAAAAAAGCTTGCTGTGGCTGTTCTAATTTTAAATAGTTTTAAGTATTTTAGGTTTATTTTAAGTAATTTTAAGTTTATCTTTAGTTTATTTTAAGTTCGTTTTTAAGTAGTTTAAGATAGATTAAGTTAAGTAGATAAAGATAAACCAGTTTTTTTAATTTTCTGGGGAAAAATAAAACCCGATATAGATAAGATAAATTTAAGTTATTTTTAGGCCGAAAGGCAATTAAAATTAAGTTAGAGATTAATTTAGAGCGCCCGCATAGGGCCAGTAAGTTAATTAAGATGATATTTGTTTAGCTAGTTTTAAGATTTTTGTCTAGCATTTAAGTAGATATAAGAAAAAAGTTAAAATAAAAAATCTCTTAACAAAAAAAAAAAAAAAAAAAAATATTCGATTTTTGTGACTTTTGATTGTTCGAATTAAGTACGTTAATTTGTATTGAGTGAAATAATTTAAACGCCATTTTATTTCTTTAGAAAATGTAAGAGAGTGAATTTTTTTTCAAAATCGTAGGAGCGGTTTTTAAATAAAAACGGTTTTTTAACAACTTTTTTTTTAAAAAATTTAAAAAAATAAAATACAAACGGAAGCGCAAAAATAACATAGATTTAGAGCAAAATTAAAAAAAATTCATTTAACCGTTTTCAAAACATTGATTTTTCAAAAAAAAAAATTTTTTTAAGAATTATTAAAAATACAAAAAAAAAACAAGTTTTCGAAAAAAAATAATACGAAATTAATTAGGCTACCTACATCTTCCCGATTATCAATTTTGAAAGTAATTGGATCACCAGTTTTCGAGAAAGTCGAAGAAAAAAAACCGGTCCTGTGGGACGTACCGTATTTAGCTCACCATATTAGATTTTTTTCACCAAAATATAATGCTTGCCTACAGTAGGACACTGATTTTTTTTATAAAAATTCTTGGAGCTGTTTTAGAGAAAAATAAGTTTTTACATAACGGTTATATGACAGGTACCGTTAATTTTTGAGCTAAAAAGTATTGAAAAAACTCCTCTGTAGAATGTCAAAATAACCTTAAGTTTTAAATTTTAAGACGATTGGCCCATCCGTTTAGGCTATAGTTCAAAATACATCCGTACAGACAGATAGACAGAAAGACAGGCAGACAGACAGACAAACATAATGGGCATTGGCAAACACAATCAAATGTCACAGCCGACCGTAATGACAGAATACCATATACGCTTTAAGCATTCACTTTGCTTGTGTGAGCCTAGCCCGTTCTCAGAAGATTAAGGACTGTGGACTGAGGACTGAGAACTGAGGACTGAGGACTGAGGACTGAGGACTGAGGACTGAGGACTGAGGACTGAGGACTGAGAACTGAGGACTGAGGACTGAGGACTGAGGACTGAGGACTGAGGACTGAGGACTGAGGACTGAGGACTGAGGACTGAGGACTGAGGACTGAGGACTGAGGACTGAGGACTGAGGACTGAGGACTGAGGACTGAGGACTGAGGACTGAGGACTGAGGACTGAGGACTGAGGACTGAGGACTGAGGACTGAGGACTGAGGACTGAGGACTGAGGACTGAGGACTGAGGACTGAGGACTGAGGACTGAGGACTGAGGCCTGAGGACTGAGGACTGAGGACTGTGGACTGTGGACTGAGGACTGACGACTAAGAACTGAGGACTGAGGACTGAGGACTGAGGACTGAGGACTGAGGACTGAGGACTGAGGACTGAGGACTGAGGGCTGAAGACTGAGGACTGAGGACTGAGGACTGAGGACTGAGGACTGAAGACTGAGGACTAGAGGCCTATCGTATTTCAGGTTAACTTGCTGCAATATAAAAATAGATTTCTTGTGAAATCAGGTGAAATCAGTTAATTCGCTGCATAGAACTGAGCTACCATAAGGGCGTCTACCGCTATTTAACAGGCAGGTAATATACAGTTAGCTTACTTTGCCCCAGCATCAGCAATCTGGTTCTCGCTTTCATCAGGTGTTTTAATCAGATAAGCCCTTGATAGCAGCCACCCGCATCATAGACCTTCTAAATCCGACCATCTGTGTAACGCTTTCACTTCATTTTAACTGGAAAAACTGTACTACTGTACAACTTTCTAACTATCCAATTTTTCACAACGGTCCACTTTGTCCTCCCTTTAGCCGAAGATCTTTACTAGACATGAACACCGAAACACGGTCCTATCACCAATGTTCCAGTGTCATCCGTTTGTTATCTCCGTTGGCAGGGGCGAACCATGCACAGGTAAACAGAAATTCACTCCTCTGGACTAGTACAAACAAATGCAGAAATTTCAGCGTGTAAGTTAATCATAAGCAACGCCTGCCGTATCCTTTCTGATTTGGGATCAGCAACAATAATAACGATTGTCCAGAATTTCACAAAAACAGAATGCATCATAAATTTTCTATCTATCAATTTAAGCACAATAACTCGTATTTAACATATAAATGCTGTGCCCCATGGCTCCGCTCTGTCTCCGATTCTTTTTCGCTTATCATGTTCACATTCTTTTGATGTGAACTGGAGCATCAATAGCATATAATTATCTGATTTCATTCTGATGTCGATAAAATTGTTCAATAAGGAATACAATTTCACATAAAATTTAAAGGCTAAAAACCTAAATGTTGTTTATTTCCACTTGATAAGAATTAACACACATCCATTTTGTCATCCATGAAATTTAAAAGAAACAAAAATGGAACCGTTCTAGACACATGCATTGCAGATGACCACAAGAATGCACTTTAATGCAAAAGATATTCATTATTTTGCAGCACCACAAGAATGTGAAATGTTCAACTGACCAGCCTTAACATCACAAATTAAAAATGTTCCTAACGCCGAAACCACGGATAACCAAGTTTAAACTTATTTATAAAGACATATTACATTTGTAAGGCATTTTAATGCAAGCAGCCGCCCTGCCTGAATAATAAACGCGTTAATTTTGCATTCTGTAACTTTTGTAATGTACTCAAACGTAATTTCAGATTTATAAAGTATTGGTTCCAATTTCATGTGACAGAAATAATAATGCTTGGTATTCAACTTAATTCTCCAACTATTCCCTTTATTTCCCTCCGAACCACGGAAAAATATAATGTGAGCCGATTCATCAACTAATTCCAACTCAAAGCGACCGCCACCAACGCAAAATTTGATTTCAATTAGGTTCCATTTTCGTCGGTTGCCATAATAACAACACACCGGCTTTCGTCCTTGTCGATCGATCAAACCTCTCTCCTTGCCAAATGAAATGCTTTTAACGTGGATAAAATAACTGCCTCCACCCTGCACAAGCTCCTCTATACATACCTTGCTGTTCCTAGCCGAATCAAACAAACAAAAAAAAAAGGAATACGAAACCCATTCACTAGACTCCTACTCGAATAACACGCGCTGCTCCAGGATGTGTAATCACATTTGTTCACCGCATTTCGGCCTCCCTCCAGAATCCCCAATATTTGCACATCCCAAAAATTTGTTTATGCACAAGAGTATTTAATTTCCGGCCATAATTTCATTACAAAATTATCTCATTGTTTGAAAATGTAGCCAACACACACATAAAGAATTTAGTATCCGGCAATCATTACCTCCGGAGTACCGGAGTATCAATTAAACAATGGCCACTCTCGTGTGTGTGTGTGGTATTTAAATGTATCTCTAAAAACACATTAAATTTGAATATTTGATAAAAAAGAATTTCGGATAACATTGTTCACATTTTATTTTATAATAATTCAGAAACATTAAATAAATATTACACTAATGCTAATAAATGAGATTGAATGGTTTTTGTTGGGCTTTTTAAGTCGTTTTTTATGTTAAGCTGGGCATACAATCTATGCACGTGAATCCTGGAAAGTAATGTATTTGTTTATAATTCTGAATGTATATTTATTGAACAAACGTAGATATATGTACTTATGGAGTATTTGCCATACCACTTTTAACTTTTTGTAAATTAAATGCTTCGTGGATAATACTGCTAGTGGCTTTAACGGACTATAAAATTTTTAAGGGGCAATTAAATATTTATAATGCAGATGTAACTTAAGAGAAAATATATATTTTTTTTTTATTTTTTTATATAAAAAATAATAATAATTGTTAAGAATATTTAAATTAAATTTCAAACCTGGATTGCACGTATTAATTCTTATAAGGAAATATGTAGGGGGTCGAAAACAATTTTAAGGATTTAAGGTGCTTTCAAGAATTCTACTATGTTTTTTGTTAATTTTAATCTGACTACGATATAGCTACGTCCGGATGATCTTAGACAATTCAAAACAAAGATTAGGTAATTGACGCAATTAGTAGGTGCCGTGAAATAACGCCGAGCGAAATAACGCCGAATCTCAAAATTCGGCGTTATTTCGCATTTACAAAGTGAAACAACGCCGAATTTTGAAATTCGTAAATTCACAATAAAAAAGTGAAATAACACCGAACATTGCTTTATGTGAAATAAAGCCGAATTCAGACAGAAGGCAATTGAATTAACAAAGCGACAATTTTCATTTAGTTTACGCCGTTTAAAGAGTAAGCTAGATATAGGGGACATGCGGGCCCCGGCTTGGGGTCACTATAGGATTTGGAGTAGGTGCGAGGTTGGGTAGAATCCTTAAATACGAAAGTAATATTGCATATATCCAACCTCAAATGCTTACAAGGCAACAAGATAATACTATCTCGCAAATATAATATTCATCAGTGGGTTGGCGACATCAGGACTTTCCTCTTCTTCCTCGGATTCTTTACCTTCAAATATACCTTCTTGCGGAAGTATATTGACACATATCCCTTATTTTTCAAAAACCACATTACCTTAGCCTCACATTGCCTAGCTATGCTTGGGCTCCTGCTTGGGCTCACTATATACAGGATTTAGAGTGCTAGGTTAATTATGCATAATAACCTTTCTAACTTTTTATTCGATGTAAGCTAAATGAAAAACCTTTGCATTTTTTGGGTTTATTTTTTTATTTTTATTATAATGCAGTTATGCATTCGTGCAGATTAAAAATTTTGAGATAACAATCAAACATGACATTACGATGATAGAGGAACATATTTGAATTACTGGAAAAATTCTGTCCGTCTGTCTGTCTGTCTGAACGGATGCATTTTGGACTCAAGCCTAAACTGTTGGGCGATTGTCTTCAAATTTAGAACCTAAGGTTATTTTGACATTCTACAGAGGAGTTTTTTGAATTTTGCTTAGCTCAAAAATTAACGGTACCTGTCGCTGTCATATAACCATTTTGTAAAAGCTTATTTTTCTCGAAAACGGCTCCAAGATTTTCTATGAACAAAAATCTGTGTACTACTGTAGGTAAATGGTGGGCTAAAAACGGTACCTCCCATAGGACCGCTTTTTTTCTTCGACTTTCTCAAAAACTGGTGATCCGATTACTATCAAAATTGATATTCAAGAAGATGTTGGTAGCCTTAGTAATTTCGCATTAATTTTTTTCGAAAACTTGTTTTTTGTATTTTTAATAATTTTAAAATAATAAAATTTGAAAAATCAATATTTTGAAAGCGGGTAGTGAATTTTTTTTAAATTTTGTTTTTAAATGTATGTTATTTTTCTGCTTAGGTTTTTATTCCTGAATTATTTTTTTAATTTTTTTAAAGTTGTTAAAAAAAACCGCTCCTACGATCTTGAAAAAAATACACACTTTTTTTATATTTCTTAAAGAAATAAAATTGCGTTTAAATTATTTCCTTCAATACAATTTAACGTACTTTATTCGAACAATCAAAAGTCACAAAAATCGAATAAGTTCTTTGATGTTCATTTTAATTTTCTTAAATTTGATTCTACAATGTGACAGCACATATGAACAAGTACGTGCGATCCAGTCGTGCATTTTATTTTAAGTCTTTATCTGAATGTCTTTTTTAAATTAAAAGTGAAATAAGGCCGACTCGTCTCTATTTCACTTAAGCATAGTGAAATAAGACTGAACCTGGAAATTCGGCGTTTTTTCACTTTCGTTAAGCCTAAAACGGCTTAAGCGATTATCTTCAAATTTGGTGTGTGTGTGATTCTTTTGGCATTCTCCAGAGGGGAAATTGGATTTTAATTCTTAGGCCTAAAAATAACGGTACCTGCCATATGACCGTTTAGGAAAAACTTATTTTTCTCGAAAACGGCTACAATGATTTTGATGAAAATTTTTGAGAATTTTTTGTTAGTATTAGCTATCATTTGATTTAAACCAAATTTACGAGAAAAGTCTATATTAATTGTACCTTTCATATAAAGGTTTTTTTAATTTTAGGCTTTCTCGGTAACGGATTTCTTTGGATATCTGTCAAATTTTATATTTGAGAAGATCTATGTAGCCAAATTAATTCTGCAAATCAAAATTTTGATAGCTTTTTCTTCTAATTGAAAAAAATGTTTGATTTTTTTTTTTTTGAAAATCAATATTTCTTTTCTTTCTTTTTCTTATTTTATCAATATTTTTTTTCAAAAAAAGTTATTTTAAATTTTATAATCACATTTCAATTAATAAATTAAAAAACTGCATACCAAAATTTAAAAATAAATTTTTTTCAAAAAACTAAAAATAAAAAACATGATTTTAACAAAATCCGTCCTACAATTTTCAAAATACTTTTTTCATAAATTCTTTGTTATTAATTTATATTTATATATATTATATCGGTAACGGATTTCTTTGGACATCTGTCAAATTTTATATTTGAGAAGATCTATGTAGCCAAATTAATTCTGCAAATCAAAATTTAGATTTTTCTTCTAATTAAAATAAATGTTTGAAATTTTATTTTTGAAAATCAATATTTTTAAAAATAATGAAAAAAAGTTTTTTTAAATTTTATAATCACATGTATATTAATAAACTCTAAAAACTGCATACCAAAATTTAAAAATTATTTTTTTTTTTCAAAAAACTAAAAACAAAAAACATGGTTTTACTAAAATCCGTCCTACAATTTTTTTCATAAATTCTTTGTTGTCTAAGACGTATGGTGGCGTACTTCATTTTTACTAAAAACCGTTAAGTATTGTGGTTTTGATAGGTTTTATAAGTTCAAACTGTGTTACTTGCAATGTAAATGTTATTTTTTTTGTCCAAGATCTTGTCTTCCATTGTAATTAGGCACATAAGAGAAAGTACGTGCGACCCAGTCGAGACCATTTTTTATTTTCTGAATAACTTTCAGTTGCTCTCAGCAATCTTAGGTAGCGCTGGTATTGATAGTATATCAGACCATAGGGGGCGTCAGGGTAGGGCAAGGGGGCTTTCCCCCACCCTCCACCAGAGAAGCCTCTTGATGCCTTTACTCTTTATTTTAGTCCTTGACTTTGACGGACCCGAATCGGTTTTTTTTCTGATGAAGATGGAACCAATATAGTACTTGATGTATGGTTGAAAGTTTTGAGAGAGAATGTATGCTGGCATTGTGTATATATTATCTATAGTACCTACTATCAAGATGGGTGTTTCATCTAGCGCCATCTAGTTTCGCTAGATTTTTTGTAATCTCTTTGTCATTTTCCTTACAATAACTGATAATGAGAGAATGAACGAAAGAAATTTAGACAGGGATGTGAGGAATTTCATTTCTTTCTGCCTTGAAAATACACTTGTCTTGGATGGGTTTTTTATATAGATACGGCAACAGGATGAAATTGCCGTTTTAACGATTTTTGCTGAAATTTGATTATTTGATCATTAGTAAATTTTATTGATTTCAACGTTCAGTGGTTGTAAATCACGAAATATTTTTCTCAATTCAAGATCTCATAAGTTCTAGAAGTAGGATTATTCCTTTCAAGTAGCAAAATTACGCCAAAAGAGTTGTATTTTACAATTTAAAGTGCAAGCTTGAATTGGAAAACTCTTAATAATTGAGTAGATTGACCAATGAAGATATATATATTGGGTGATGGATGAGAACGTCTTCTTCCTTCGGCTTTTTTTGGTCAGTGAGAATATCTACCTTTGAAATAAGCTGCAATAGTTTGTTAAATCTTTACTGAACGACTCATTAAGGGTGTTCTAAAAAAAACAAGTCCGCTCCTTGCAACTTAAAGTGCAGCAGCAATTATGATCAGATTTGTCATGAATGTGTTTAAAGTGAACACCTGTGTATTATGACTTAATACTACGGATGGCTTTATATCCAGAGGGTTAAATTAGGAATTGACTACTGCCCTAGGGTAGGTTTTTGAAGCTCAAAATTGTAAAAATGCATAATAATATGTTATGCAATATACATTATCGCAGGCTAAGGAGCGATGCTGTATAACACCGATTGCCTCCAAGCTTTATAATTTTCGATACCACGTTTGCAATATTTTCTGTAAGCACAGCCACACAGGTAGCTCCCACTTGGGGGGTCTGCTGCAACCACAACCGCTGTATTTATATTAATAACTAGTGGTAACCGATTTCTAGCGTTGATTGGCCTCGATCAGTCTAAGAGATAGTACCAACCAGTGGATGTGGGATGACTCATTAAAATATCAAAACTAAAAAACAACAATTTTGGAAATACTGCACTGACCTGATACTGGAAATCCTCACGGCTACGCCTCAGTCAGTCAGCGTTCTCAAAAACTGCTTGTGCCAGGTTGACCGTGCTTAGGGCCTTAGAATTTAGATGCCTGTGACATAGGCGCAACTATCCTCTAGGCCTTTTTCACCCCAAACACATTATGTTTAGGGTCAGAGGTAAAAACTAATTAAGTTTAGGTTATTCTGTGATCAAAAAATGAAGTGGAACTTTTACTTTCAGACTAAAGTCTACTTTTTAGGTCATAATATAACGGCAAAACTTTATTGTAATTGTGAATTCACAAAATTACTGGTTCACAAGAGCAGTCGCATTTTAAAGTTTATATTGCTGGTGTCTCTAAAGCATTCTGACTATTAATGTTTCTTTGTTTGCTGATGCAAACCAAGTCGAAATAAAAACTAATTTGCTAAAAGTATAAATCAATCAATCATGGTCGAATAGCCTGACAAACTAACCACATACTTATTTATCACAAAAAAAATTATATCATAAATGCACCATGGCCATTTTTTCAAGAATTTTGCATCTAATTTGCCATTAGCATGCCATAAGAATCTCGGAATACCTGTGGTCAACAAGTATTCTATTTCCCTCAAAACTTCCTTCTCACTTTGATAAGTAACGTATATTATAAAAATAAATAAAAAATATACTTTTCCCGTTTTCATGGTGCAAGAACTTCTCACAGCTTCATTCTTGGTCCTTGGATGTTCTAGTGTTTTTCCTTCACTTTTTCCCATTCAGAAAAAAATCACCCAGTAATTCAGTGCGATAACAGGAAAACTTTAGAAGAAAAAGTATCACTATCCAATGTCGCCCAATGGAATGCAAATATTGTCCTACATTCCCAATAAATCCTTTTGTTGTTCCCCCAACAACAAAACCCAAGCACCCAACTTTTCAGCTAAAGTATTCCTGCTCACTTTGCACTAGCACTACACTCTTTGTTCTGCGGGAGTGTTTCGATATCAGGGAAATATGCAAATGACAAAAGGATAACTTGTTTGTGAATAATAAAAACAAAAAAAAAACTAAAAAAAAGTTCATCTCACTTTAAGGAAGATTATCTAAAACTTGGACTTGGAGTTTTCACGCGGGTGAAAAATGTTAAGTCGTCTTGCAAGTGCGACGGGAAAGTTTTATGTCACGTTATCTAAATTTTTTGACAAGGGATGTTTCTTAAGCGAATTGTTTTGATATGAAATACTTGCTGACTGAGATGCAAAGGATAACAGGTAAACTTGAAATGAAATCAGTTTTCTATGTGAAAATATTTACCGTGTTAGTTTACATTTTCCAAACGGGCTTGATGGGGAGCTTTGTAAAGCAGATATGGTACTTGCATTGTTTAAACATAGTACATACTGTTTAAAGTTGGAAAAAGTGAAGTCAAGTCAAGTTTTCTCATCTATGCATCTTCGTGGAAGAGGGAGACTGAAATTTTCAATTTCTTAAGTTTCTTAAGATTGAGTAAAGTGGAAGAAAACGGGACATGGATTTATTGCAACGTATTCGTCCTTAGAATACTATCCTCTTTCTTGAGATGACAAAAAAGGTATTATTGAACGACGATGGTCAATTTCTCCAGGAAACGTCTATATTTCATTTTGTATTTTTTCTCAAACTTTAGGTAAAAGAAGGTTGACTTCTTGTTGCTAGAATTAACGTTATTAAGTAAGCTTATCAAACCCCAGTTAAGAAAAAACGTTTTTATGGTTCAATTAGTGTTAATTACTATTTTCTAGCTTCAGCAATTCAGCTTTATTAATGATGAGTTTGGAAAAAACGTTTTTTTTTTGTCCCACAATCCCCTCCAACTATTTCGGAAGCACAATACTGCTAAGGGCCAAAACTCTCCAATTAATTACCATGTGTTTAAAATACCTTTTCTCAAGCCATCAGTTTTATCACCCAAAAAAAAACATCCCACATTATGCTGAATAATCTTGTCTTCCTGCCACCATTTTGAATGCTTAATTCCTCTTCACATTTGTCACCGTTTAAAACATCATTTAGAGGAATCTTCATGTAATCCATGTCACTCTCGCTGAAAAAGTTTTTGTTTTTCCTCCTTAAGTGTAGAAAAAAGGATATGGCTTAAGAAACCCCGATTCATCTTAAGGCTAGAATAATGGACAATTAAAAGGAGCACTAATTTAGTTCTGCACTTTACGGACAGTAATGGTGCTGACAAATGAGAAGAACTTATTCAATTTAAATGAGCATGCACAGTGCAAGTAGTATTTTGAGGTACAAAAATGGAGTTAAGTAGTTGAATGAATTTAATTTATCGCGTTTCGTGCAGTGAAAATCGGTTTTGAGAAACAATAATGTAATGGATAGATATCCAAGCATTTACTTGAATGTATGTTTTTTTTTTTTTATAATTTACACGCGCGAAAGGGGTTTGAGTGTACCCTTAAAATGTTTAAACACCGCACGAGCAATAAGGAAATGAGGAGGGATAAAAGAGAAGATACCGATGCACATTAGTTTTAAAGTTCTGCATATCAAAATGGGAGGGAAAAACAGAGCCTGGCAAAGCATTCCACATTCGTGTTGTGCGACTAAAGAAAGAATCTCTATACTTAACAGTACGTCCGAAGTTGGGCTCAAGGGTAAACTGATGGGCATTCCTAGCAGTTCGAGTATTACGGTTGAATCGTTTCAGGGGAGGAATGCAGCTGACTATTTCGCTAGAGCATTGTTTGTAAAAATAACGATAAAATAACGAAAGGCACGAAACATTACGGCGGTGCCCAAGAGATGTAAACGTTTCTGTTATTGTTCGGTCGCCTATCATTTTCAAAGCTCTTTTTTGAATTCTATCTAGAAAACTTAAGTGGGTTTTAGGAGCACCTGCCCAAATATGGGAATTATACTCGAGTTTCGGTCGAATATATGCTTTATATAATGTAGCCAGATCAGACGGGGTGAAGAACTTCTTGCATCTTCGAAGGAAACCTAAACACCTCGCAGCATTCTTTGCGATGTCAAATATGTGGTCATTCCACAGAAGGTGGTCTGTAATGCACATACCGAGAACTGAGAGGTGTTCGGTTTCTTCAATGCAAGTGCCGCTCATGGATAGTGGCATTGGAGGTATTTTTTGCTTTAACGACAAAAGACAACATTGAGTTTTGGAAGCATTAAATTCTACGCGATTTCTTATTCCCCATTGTACAATGCTGTCAAGATCAGAATTTAATGAACTTATCATACGCTGCCGTTGCAGTTCAACATCCGAAGAACATGGATGTGAATCTGGAAACGAATATTAAAAGCTGAGAGTACTGTCGTTAGCAAAACAATTGATTGGATTAGTTGTGTCCAAACATATCAAGAAACAGTTAACCACCTCTCACCTGGAGGTTGAGAGTTTAAATCCTAACCGAAATAGTAATCGATTTTTTTTATATGATTTTTTATTAAACTTTAACTTATATCTACTTAAATGCTAGACAAAAATCTTAAAACTAGCTAAAACTATAACCTTGATTAACTTACTGGCCCTATGCGAGCGATCTAAACTAATCTTTAACTTAATTTTAATTGCCTTTCGGCCTAAAATAACTTAATTTTATCTTATATATTGGGGTTTTACTTTTCACCCAGAAAATGAAATAAAAACAAAAATGAGTTTCCTCTATCGAGGTTTATCTTTAACTACTTAAAACTAACTTAAAAATAAACTTAAAATTACTTAAAATAAACCTAAAATACTGAAAATTAGAACAGCCACAGCAAGCTTTTTTTGTGTTTTTATATTTTTTTTTGTTGGTTTTTTTTTGTGCCGCCGCAACTGCCCTACCTAGCTTAAAGATACTTAAAGATAAATGTAGGTCGGCCATAGGCAATATTTCGTCTATGTCGACTGAAAATATCCGGTTTTTACATTGTTTATACATTTTCTATAGTACTCTCATGGTGGTCATTTTTCGTCTGGCCATCTTCCTGGTTGATTCAGAACTAACTCTAAATAGTGAAGACTAGAACATTTACCGATATTTTTCCAGTATTTAATTCACTTTTGTTGTCTGTACTTATTCTATATTCACACCAATTCGCAATTTCAGCACGCCTCATTGCGACTTGATTCAGGACTAAAAAATGATGCTTCATGATAGTACTATAGGCAGTGTCACCAGAATTGGTGGACCTGATCAGGGGTGGACCTGATCAGGGGCTTCCTTCCTTCCGCTCTGCTTCGCTCACAGCTACTATGTCTCGGTCGTAGAGGAGCCGCCTATCGACTGTTGTGCGGCCAACGTGGTAGATCAACGGAACCGCCGATCTATCCTGAATCAGCCCTCGACTATCAAGATATAGGAAAGCCTCGGGCGGGATAAGACCACTCGAACGTGTACTTTCAAAATATTCATCTTGGGGGTAGTAAGCCCCGAAGATTTGTCCATTAGCTGAGGTCATCGCCCTTGCAATATGTCCGCGAATGAGCTTAATTAAAAGTTATCTATCCTGTTCCAGTTCTTTCTCGTATCCCTAGAAGCTCTAGACACAGGGATTCTAAACAGGATAGTTTCACATTTTTGGAAGTTAATTTTCAGCTTCCAATCACTACAATATTGTTGAATGATCAGGGAACTTGGCCCATTTCGCTCGGCGATGGTGGCGTTTGCCAGATTGATTTCATTGAAGCCGGTAAAACCAAGATTCTCAGATCGCCAATAGTAATAGTAATCGATGCTTAGTTTAATAAAGTGCAAAGTGCAATTGGTTGTTAGTCTTTTTGACAGCTTTCACTTGATTTATGCTCAGTTTGGTTTGCCATTTCATAATGAATAGATTTACTCGAAAACAACGTTTGCAAATCGTGCCAATTTATTATTTAATAATGGTTGGGTTCGGTGGAGCAGAGTATCGAAGAAGACCCCATCCGCCATCGCGCGCAACAATTGGAGCTGTGTCCATCCACTTTATGGAAGATTTTGCGGAAGGATCTTGGCTTGCGGGCTTACAAAATCCAACTCGTGTAAGAATTGAAGCCGAAGGACCATTAAGCGCGTCGCACGTTCGGTGAATGGGCTCAAAATGAAATGGCCACCGATCCTTCGAAAATTGAGCCTCTCGGCTGGAATTTATACGAGCCAGCCGCCGGGCCACTTGCCTGAAATCATTTTTAAAACATAATGGCAAACCCTTATCTTTATAATTAAGCTAAATTCTTAGCCATTACATTAAATTATATGCGTTTTATTTTTTCTTAAAAGTTATACGTCTAAAAAACACCCTTTACAATCTATCACGTTTATTAGGGGCTCTGCTATATTGATGTGCCATTGATATATGATATATGATTGATATATGACTTATTACTCCTTATCCCAATGCACATGGAGCAACTGGATAAAAACTAAACCGGTGGGCAACTCGGGTTGCAGACCAGTTACGGACTCAGCGGTGACTTGACACCACACACGAGAAAACTCATCACCAATCGAAATCTCTAGTTCGTTCAGTTTCGTCATGGACATCGGGCGTGAAATGTCTTCGGAGAACTCGAGCAATGATGAAACCATCATGTTGTACTATAATCTCAGGAAGAGGACAATAATAGTAAGAAGGTTTTGAACCCAAACCTTGAAAACAAAACTTGTGGGAAACTTTTTGGATGGCGTGCGATAAGTTTGCTGTATTGTATGGCTCTATCCGCATCCGAAATTCTGAGTTAGTGACAGCAGTCATCAAAGCTTGTTGCGTTCGTTACAATTTTGTGAAAAAACAAAACGAGAAGAAATGCAATGTCAAATGATGCAAGTGTTGATGTAGGTGCGGAGGCAGGTTCTCCTCCCGCAGCCCCTAACCATAAACAAAAACTCTCGAGCAGGTGATCTCAGAGGCTATCAAGCCAACTATTTTCTAACCCCACAACTTCACTGCACTAGCAGTGAAAATACAGGTTGGGTCAAAAGAAATCACCCTATTGGAAGGTGCTCTCATCGGTTTGTCAAATCGGTTTTGACATTTGTGGACTAGACAGATGCAGAATACAAGTGAGCAAGCGTGAGCAAGCCATGGAGCGATACATGAACCGACATGAACCGATATTCTGTAGGCGGCGCTCCCGGGTCGCCTCATCTCTCGCTTTGGCTATTTGCACTTACCCGCAAGATCGCCCGATTTAACCGTTCGTTTCAGACTTTTTTTGTGAGGTTTTTTGAAGTCCCGTGCTTACGTGAACAAGCCTGAGACTCTGGAATCCCTCAAGAACAACATTCGACACGAGTGCGAGATTCTGTCGCCAGAAGTTCTTGCTGAAGTAATGAAAAATGCCATAAATCAATCAATCAATTGTGACGGCGCCCATTTGGCCGATATCATCTTCTCGACTTAACCAATACAATTCTAAAGGTTCAAATAAACATAATCGATAAACAGAATCGAAGTTTTCCATTTAGAAAAAAAGAGAGCCAAACAACATCGGTTGGATCTCTTCTTTTGGCCCACCCTGTAGATTGGAACTAATCACATCCACATTCAAGTCAAAATAAAAAAACATGAAAATCAACAGACGACTGGTTACAGACTTTTTGTTGTAAATCGCCAACGAGTTTTCAAGTTCAACCAGTAGCGTCGTGTTCGTCGTCGGTCCATTTGATTACACAGTTTATGACTCAAATCAAATTAATTGCCAACGCACATGGGTGTGCATTGGGCCTAAGTGAAACGGTCTCGCCCGGACTCGGCGTACATCTGCCTGAACAATGCTTCTTTTTTATTTGTTCTTCGAAAGTTTCTATCACAAATCTCTATGTAAGTGGCTTTTTCATATACACCATTTGATACAATTTTAAAATTGTATTCCATACATCAAAACAAGTTTAAGTACTTGCTTGGAAATAAGCAGGTTGTTATAGGTTCTTTTATTGGAGTAATAACAATTAGGGCAATTTAGTTTCATAATAGTGTTGATCTCCACTCGTTTCTTTTTAGCGTGCTTCTTCGATTTAAGCTTAGCATCAGGAGTCATGTATAGTTACTTTAATTCGTTTAGGATATGGTATTAGTACCGAGTGTAGTGCCCCGTGGCTTAGTGATTAGTGTGTCGGACTGCTAAGCAAATGAGCCTGGGTTCAAATCCAGCTCATAGCCACCTTTTTTTCCGGGGCACTGCCTCTTGTGAGGAACTGACAAAACCTCCAGGAGTGAAATTTTTCTCGAAAAAGTGCATCTCATGTAGCCGTTCGGACTCGGCGGTAAACTATAGGTCCTTTCCATTCTTGCAGATTAACAACACACACACAGGAATGGTTGAGAGTTTAAGTCACTAGGCCTTGGCTCCTTAAGGAGCTGTCGCGCCAATAATTTTTGTTTTATATTTCAAATTTTCTTGTACAGTTCGTTATTTTATACTAAACGTTTTCTGTAGCTTTTCTGATTTTTTTTTTTTTACGTGATAACGTCTTATAAATCGGTGACACCGACTGCACTCACGAAAAATCATTACTCATTGTCGTTTTTAAACTAAATGATCTTTAGGTCGCATGCGAAACTTGTTCGGTCATAGAGTAAAAATATTATAAAGAGAAAAATCTTTCGTACGGTTCATCCTCCAACACCCTCATTGAAATGGTCAATGATATGACAGTTCAAGCTTGTAGGCATTGTCAAAAGTGTGCTTCTACACGTTGACTGTTAAGTCTTGGCTCGCATAAGTGCAAAAGAGATAGCAAATTTGAAAGTTGAGAAGAAAAAACATTTAACCCTGTCAGTCGAGGGTAATTTTTTCATTGACTTTTTGGCGTTTTTCTTCTTCTCTTCTTCTTTTTATCATTGTGTTCCTTTATTATGTTTTCGGTGCTTGTAGAGTCGTTTTCTCTCATATTTGTTTATGCTTTTTCTTACATATTTTCTTGGAAAAAATAATTGTTGAACAGAGAATACGACATATCTGAGCAATTCGAACGTAAAAGGATATTATTTTATTATTATTAATTGCTTCATGTCAAAAATAAAAAAATACCACATTTTCAAGCAGAAAAAAGAGCATAGAGGACTGCCAATTTTGAGTCAAGCCAGTCAAGTGAAAAAGTCGACAGTGTAGAAGCGCGAGACTCACAGAAAGAAAATAACAAAGAGAACTTCAAAACAGTCATGACACAAAGCACACAAAGAAGGCAGAAGATTTCTCTCTTTATAATATTGTTACTCTATGTCTATGCGTTCGGTCTTGTTTGTCTGTTATTCTTTGTGCTGCGTCTTCGTCTTTCTGGTTTTTTGTTGAATTTGCTTTTGAGGTTGTTTTCGTGGTTGTTTGGTTGATCATCGTTGAAATAAAAGGGAATGGAGGTATGGGTATTTTACTGATTTATTTTCCTTATTTTCATGTAATGTATGAAGTATAATTACAAAACGTCATTGTATATTATCTATAGTACTATCAAGATGGGTGTTTCACCTATCGCCATTTAGTTTCGCTATCTCGCCATTTCGCAATGTAGACTTTTAGTCGGGGAAATGTATTCAACACATACGCAATGTAAGAAAAAGACAGAACGGGAAAGATGTATATAAAGTGTTAGCAGTTAGAAAGAAGCAAATCATCAAAACTTTTTCGTGTTATTTTGTTGTCATTTTCTTTAGAATTGATAATGAGAGAATGAAAGATAGAAATTTAGACAGGTAAGTGAGCAGTTTTCATTTCTGTCTTGAAAATACACTGTTTTTGGATGGGTTTTTTATAGATACGACAACAGGATGAAATTTACCGTTTTAACCTTTTTTTGCTGAAATTTGACTATTAGTTTTTTTTTTATCATGTTTGATTATTATATAAATTTTTAAGTCTGCAAAAATTTAAGCTGAGTCGCAGTATCTACCTAGTTACTTATTTTACAAATAAAACACATTGTGTGCAGGTTTTTGTACCTATGTTATTGCTTTTGAGTATCTTCACTTATCACGTCAAGAAATCCATTTCTAACTACTAAATCTAGTACTAAATCTACTACTAACTACTAAATACAGTACTAAATCTACTACTAAGTACTAAATATAGTGTCAAAACTACAATAGTACTAAATTCTAGTACTAATTACAAAATATCTAATACCAAAAATACTATTGTACCAACACCATAGTACCAATCGGCACCAGTTTTATATTTAACTAGCGGTACCCTACGCCTACGCCTACGCCCTAGGAAAAACATTCCTTATTACGTTAGAAATTGAACATGGCAATATTGGTATGTGATTTCAATATAAGCTACAGGAATAACAAAATTTGGTGAAAAATGCAAAATCAAAGGGAAATCCATTAATTTTTGTTTCCCTTACTCTACCATGCCATATGGTCTAGTGTCACTTTTTGAACCATTCACTCGTACTTATAATTCATTATTCCTGCAAATGCTTTTCTTCATTCTAACTCATACCTTTCTATACTATACTATAACCTACTCTCATCATTATATTTCATTCTACTCTCCAAAACCCATACAAATGCACATCAAGAACTACTGCAGCTATTACGGCAGTATCTCGCTAAACTAGAAGCTGCCTCATAGTAGTACTATAGATTTCTTATACAATGAAAATGTATAATACCGTGTGTATGGAGTGGAGTAAGAGGAATTGTATATGGTGTGAGTTGATGGGCTGTATGTTGGTGTTGGTGTTCTGGAATTGGACCGATCGATGTTTGTTGATTGCAAGTGTTGCCGCTATAAGGATAATTTGCATGTTGAGATGCTTTTTGAGAATTATTAGTTATCACGTAATATTATCGTCTGTAAACTCACTTTACAGACAACCAATTTTTTTTAATAATCGGTGCGCACTCAAGCGGTTATTACTATCCTTTTCATGAATTAACACAGTCCGAACGTTAAGGAAGGTGGATAGAAAATAAAAGGAGGTTTTGAATTTTGCAAATCGTAATGAAAGGCATACATAGCGCCGGGTTGAGCGTTCCACACTAATGTAGTGTGGCAAAAGGAAGAGTCTATACTTAAAAGGGCGTCCCAAATTTGGTTAAAGGGTAAATCGAAGAGCACTCCTAGCGGTGCGAATATTACAGGACAAACTTTTAAGGGGAGGAGTGCATTTGGCTATTTCGCTGGAATATTTTTTAAAGAAAAAGCAATAGAATAAAGAGAGAAAGCATACATTTCTACGAAGTTCTAGCGAATCAAATATTTCAGTAGCTAAAAAGTTCGTATTGCTACAATTTCACGTTAAAGTGTTATTCTCAGGTTAAGTTATTTTAAAGAAACCGAATTTAAAAAACACATAAATTCGTCAAACAGCTTCCTAACGCTTAGTTTTAAAACATCCCTACTAACACCTGATTTGCAAAACAAAAAATGTACAACTTCAGAACACAATAACACTTTCAATACAAATCCATTTATCTTCCTTAGTGCTCCAATAACTCTGCTAACCTCGGAAGTTCTTAAGTTTTTATTTTCTCCTCTCCGAAAACATGTTAAATCATCCGAAACTAATTGAGAAAACTTAAGGAAGTTGTCGGGGACACACAAAAAAAATTGTGAGATTTTTATTGATTGATGATGTTGGCTGAGCTGTTTTCTAAACAAAATCTTTTGCTATGGGTATGGATACCCTCTGTCTGGCTGCATTAGGACTAGAGAAAAAGTTAAAAATCAGGCAGACAAGACTATGACACAAAAAGAAAAGAAATATTAAGAACTGAACAAGAAAATGTTTTGTGACAGCACAAATGGTTACAACATGCGAAAATACTTCTTAGACTTTTCTAATTAGTTTCAACTCTTGTGAAGGTATTGTAGCGTCATCAATCACAGAATAGACGGCTTTTTGTGCTGAGAAGGATCCAATAGATGTCTTAAAATATAAAACAAAGGGAACAGCTCGTTAGGGATTGTTTGATCTAAGGAATTGTAAGCTTACCATCTATGTAGTTGAGTGGTTTTTTTTTCTTGGATGTACCAAACAAAATATTTTCCGTGGACAACTAAAGTCAACAGTTTCCAAAGAATTAAGATGAATTCATATTTAGTTTTAGTATATTTTGTGCAAAAAGCTTCTAGAAACCTTCTTGAACAATATTTTCCATCACATATTCTTGTAATTGATTGATTCTTATTGGCCAAAAGTTGCTTAATATTTATATTGAGGGCCAATATCCTGGTTTGTATCTAGGTATATGACAAACAAGACAACTAGAGAGCGTATAGTTTGGTCAAAATAAGAACAAAATATAATTTCAATAATACAAAAGAACTTTTAAAGAATAATCTCAAAGTCAAGTTTGCCAAAATTCCATTTTTCAAGTGAAAAATATTCCATTTTTCAAGGACTATATCTCAAGAACTGTTCTTTACCTTTAAATATAGTGCCATAGTAAATTGCAGAAAATTTTATCAGCTTCATATTTCATTCAGAGTTTATTTTTCTACGACAAACCGTTTTCGAGATATGCGGGGGCAACCGTGGGAAGGTCCCTTTAAATCACCCCGCCACCCCCGCCAAAACCCGGATTAACGGGGATTTTTTATTGCGGGTAGAGAAGACGCATCCCTACGCATTCCTGCAAAAATTGGAACTACATGGATTTTTTTTGTATATAAACCTTACCAGCGCAACGTCTTTGAGTGCGATGAGGGGTAAAGCCTAAAAAAGAGAATAAAAAAGAGAAAAATCGGTCACATTGTGGATGAACACATTTAGAAGAAAGAATTTTGGATATGTTTCCTGTCTTTGGGCACATGTACAAAACATTTATGTATCTAAAATCGATGCTTAAAGACTAAAGTGACTGACAAAAGGCAGTGTTTTAAACCAATAGCCGGACCACCTAACACAAAATGGATTCAAAGTGAATGCTATTCAAATGAGCAGATCGGTGCGGAATGGATGTAAGGCATCACAAAACTAAAATTTTCCTAGTGCAAAACCAAACCCTCCCTCTATCAAGGGTGTTCGAGTTGCTTTTCATATGAAGCTAGTTCTTCTTTTAGACGTTGTATATAAACTGCCTAAAGGCTATAGTACTATCATGAGACGCGAAAAAATCTTAGCTTCACGAGCCGCTTGGAGCGCTAGTATAGGGACATTTTATTTGAGAGAGCGAGAGAATAAAGAGCATGGTTTTTAGTGTTATGATGCTTTGTGCTTAGTTTACTGCGCATGTGCAATGTGAGGCAGGAAAAAACAGAAGGAGAACATTTTGAGTCTGGTCAATGACGTACGTATGTATAAATACATATGTAAGAACCAGTTCTCGTATTCCATATATAAAAAATATAAACAATGAAAATGTTGGATCGTGTACAAATCCTTACAAACAATTATTCAACTGAACGAAGCGACACCATTGTGTATATAAACTACTTCCTCATGAATAAAGCACAGCACCGCAACCGCAACCATAAAAAAAACAAACATCTTTCATCTGCCATTGTATATAAACTGCTTTTTTTTCTTTTCTATTTACAGACGAAACAATTCAGATAGTTTCTTTTTAAATTTCTCTGTATTCGTCTCTCTCAACTCATCCAGTTAGTTACTTCACGAGCCGCTTGGGGCGCCACGGTTAACACATAATAATAGGCATGCCTCCACATTATTCATTGGGTATACGGGTGGACCAAAAGAAGTCATCCACCCGACGTTGTTTGGCTCTCTTTTTTTTCTATATGAAAAAACTTCGATTCTGTTTTTTGATTATGTTTATTTGAACCTTTAGAATTTTATTGATCAAGTCGAGAAGATGATATCGGCCAAATGGGCGCCATCACAATTGATTGCCATACGGGCTCGTTTTATGACATTTTTTATCACTTCACCCCACCTAAAAAAGTCTGAAACGGTTAAATCGGGCGATCTTGTGGGCCAGTGCAAATCGCAAAAACGAGAGATGAGGCGACCCGGGAACGCCGCCTTCAGAATATCGGTTCATGTCGGTTCATATATCGATCCATGGCTTGTTCACTTGTATTCTGCATCTATCTAGTCCACAAATGTCAAAACAGATTTGACATTGGCGGCCATTTGCAAAAAAATGAGAGCATCTTTCAATACGGTGATTTCTTTTTGCCCACCTTATATATTACGGTCATCAAACTAATATTTACATACAAGGTGATACATACTATGTTTAGAGAGATATTAATCACTAAACTTAACAAAGTCCAGAGTTCAGTTCATACATGTGGCAGTGGGAAATAGATGGCCGCGAGCACTGCCATTTGCCCCAAGGCTATCTTTCAGTGGGTCCTAACAACTCATTTAAAAAAAAAAATGCCAGGTCTTAGTGTGCAGTTTTTAGAGCTTATTAATATATAGCTGATTATAAAAAAATTAAATAGAATTTAATGATTAGTTTTAAGAATGACGAAAATTAAAAAAAAAAATCAAAAACCTATTAAAGATAAAAAATTATTCAAAATTTAATTTGGCTATACATACATAGATCTTTGCAATTATAAAATTTCCTAGAAATCCAATGAGCCGTTACGGAGAGTGTAGAAAATGAAAGGTATTGGTAAATTTGTTTTTGATAAAATGATAAAACCATAAAACCTACCAAAATATTCTCAAAAATTTTCAAGAAAGTCAGAATAACTTAACATGGGCCAAACATGGGTCCGACCGCTTTTTACAATATTTATTTGTCTAAAACAATTTGTTGATATTGACTAAAGAAAATTTTAAATGTACAGTAATTTTCTTTCTAAAAAAAGTGGTCGGACGCATGTTTGGCCCATGTTAAGTTTTTCCGACCAGCAGTTTCTGAATGTAGATGGTCTAAGCTTTCATTTGATACCCATATTGTTCATTAACTCGATCATAATGAGGTAAACCGGCACCAAAAACGCAACCGGAAGTGGCCATTTTACCGCAAGACAAGAAAAAGTTTTTCCGACCAGCAGTTTTGTACAATTTATGTAATTTGTCATTTATTTATGGCACAATTTTCTATTGACTCGATGAGGTATGTATTCCTACGGCCACCTCCCCTACTATTAGATTTGCTTGGAATTTTCAATGAACTGAACTAAATTGCACTAAAAAGACGAACTAGTTCAGTAAGACGATTTGAACTAAATTGATCGATCACTCAAATGAACTAACTTGCCCAACTTTATTCTTTAATGAAGATCAAACAGATATGTTGGGTTGGGATCTATGACAGAAAGAGGAATGGAGGGCTATAGATAATGCCCGCCGTGTTTTCTGTTTTCCGTTCTCTCATTATCTTCTGTTCCGTCCTGTATCAATATCGTCTTGTGTGTTGTCTTGTCATTGTCTTAACCGATGGCCTCAGTAGCCAGTGCTTGAGTGTATGATATTTTTTGTCAGTCTGTCTTCTGTCAATAGACAACGCGAAATTCAAAATGGTGGCTTCGATAATGTTTTTCATCAATTTCTGAATGACCAATCGCGTACCTACCCAGACTTGGTGAATTTAAATTCCGAAGTAAAATAACCCGTGATCCAACTTTCAGCCGTAAGGTGGCTAGCAAATTCAGTCAATTAAAAACTTCAGTTGGATAATTATTACCAGCTTCGTTGGCATCGCAAACTGTACCAACCTATTTGAATGATATCAAGTCACCTGGCAACGGCAGCTTTGTTTTGAAGCTTAAATAGTCTGTGACCACATTTTTTGATATATGTACACGCAATTGCGACATGTTTACACGCACAAATTCGTTATTTTGTTGCAACTGTTTGTCCGTTCAGTCTGCTCTACTATATCGACACACGCCGCGCCACACGCCCCAAGTGGTCCCCTTGCATCTTACTGGCATTATTCACTGTAGCACACACACAAATAGACCAATGAGTATTAGTATTTTACCGAACTTTTCAATAAAAACGTTTGTAAAAAATGGTTATTGAGGGTAGGATGGTGAAAATATTAGGTTGTATGTATTTTTTGATGCCAAATCTAAATGTAATACACAAAACAAAAATTTCGTCGAAAAAATAGAACAAAAATTCTGCATATTGAGACCATAAACCATTAGTGGTATGTATATGCTTTACGACCTATTCTCATGCCTACCAAATATAAACACAACATTTCATAAAAATCGGTCTAACCGTTTCGGAGAAGTACGACCACAAACACCTCGACATGAGATTTGTATAAATAGAAGAAGATATTTGTACTATTATTCATATCCCTACAAATAAAATTTAAAAACCCTTCAAAGAAATACCAAAACAGAACCACAAATACCAAAATTGTTTCTTTTGATTAAAAACTTGCTATCATAAGCTTAAAGAAACTTCGCTAAACTGTATTAGTTCTATATGGATGAGTAAAAATAAAACACAAATGACGCAAACGACGAGATTCATTTCGTGGTTTCTAATCATCCACATGCTATGTTTAATAAGAATAAAGAAGTAATTTTATAACAGTTGTACTCGTAGTCGAAATTAAAATATTGCTGACTTAATATGTTTATTTTTTGCTTTCACAATAAATGTTAAAACATAATTCGTCGTTGTCGTCAATAATGTTCCTGACCTACCTAATACAACTCTTGCGTTGACCTAAAAATTATGTCTTTATGTTTTGAATTGCGATTTTTAGCCATATTATGTTTTTTTTGTATGTACATACATAGGTAATCATATTTGTTGATATGCTTTTTTGAACTGCAAATGAAGAATTTAGAAAATACTTTACATTTAGTCTTGATAGAGGTTTCTTATAGTGACAACGAAAACTAACAGTTCCGGTGGCTGATATAGTAATTTGAGCTATCAATTGTATTTTGCCAAGTAATACCATTGTGTCATTGTCAATAACAGTGTTGGTATGTCTTTTATTAAACAACAATTTCGTCTTAAATCTAAATCTGAAATATTCACCTAAAGATTTTAAAGACATTTTTAAGTGATCAGTACCATAAAACTAATAACTGAAGATTTTTTTGATGAAAATGGCGATTTCCACATATATACGTTATTCTTATAAAATATCTTAAAAAGGTTAAGCATAGTCTATGTAGTATGGCAATACCAATACAAAGGTATTTATGGGTTTGAAAATGATTGTTTTAATTATTAACGTGCCGCCTTATTGTAAAAAAAATTAAGGTTTTCAACAGATAATAATCATTTTGTCTTTTACAAGCTGTAATAGCCTAAGGGCCTGCACCCCGCAGTATGGTTTTGACTGTGAGAGGTAACGATTAAAGGTGGGATGTATTGAAAAGTGGTATAAATGTGTTAATAGAAACCAAATTCTGAAGCATGCAGACGACGCTTTTTTTTCAAAAACGGAGAATATTTTTAATACCACCCAAATCTAGTTTAGTTCCAAGGAATATGTGTATTTGATCACAAAAATGCTTTTCCAAAACATTTCAAGTGTGGCAATGCTGTTGCTAGACGCCTAAACAATTCCAAAAAGATATATTTATATACATATATTCGACATAATCAATTATTATGGACTGCAGATAATCGAAGAGTCGTGCCTCAAATCGAATTTAAAGGTCCAAGACGATTTTAGCGCGGCTTTAGACCTGCCAAACTTTTTCGAAATTGATAAAAAATCGTTTTTGGGAGTAATACGTAAAAATTTGATTATGCAAGAATGTCTAGAATTTACGTACTGATTACCAAAATGTAGGTCCAAGACCATTTGAAAGTGGCATTTGCCCTGCCCCTGCCCTGCCAAACGGTTTAAGAATTCTTAAAAACACGTTTTCTTTGTTTGTATTATAAAGTTTTCATTAAGCGCTTCCTAACTTTAAATTTAAATAAAACAAAGTGTGTGTGATGGTGTTTCCACACCAAAGAAACGTCTGTTTAAAAAAAAAATCAGAAATGTTTCTGAATTTTTTTTTTCTCTTAGAAACATTTCTGAAATATTTATTTGTTTCCCATTTTATGCATCCAGTTTTGTACTTTAAGATGGATTGTAAAACAAGTAGCAATCATATCATCGCGTTTTGTCATATGAACAAAATACAAACAAATAAAACCAAAAAAACCTGTCAACTGGACTAAAATGCTTGACATTTTTCTGTTCGGCAGGAGAAACAGAGAAACATTTTAGATATGTTTCGCCAAGCGTCCAGAACTACATAAACATTTCAGAAACATTTAAAAAAACTTAAAAAATAAACATTTCTGAAATATTTAAAGAAAATGTTTCTTTAGTGTGAACACACCTTGAGATATCATCGAAATTTTGTATTCGTTTGAATGGTTAACGATGCTATTATGTGTGGAATATAACATCGTTTAAATGTCCGCCGCGGCTTCTCTTGGTGGCGCGCATTCGGAGTTTTAAATTTTCCATGACTCTAGCACATAAATCTGGTTCAGTTGAATTTAGTACAAGTGCAGGCCCAAGACACATAATTCGCCAAATTGTGGTCTGCGAAATGCCGAGCATGAGCGACGCTAAATCGACTGCCTCGGATTCTCTTGCACACTCTCATGAACGGCGGCGATGTTTATGGCAGATTTTGCGTTTCGTTGACGATCGGGTGTTGTGTGATTTGTTTACTGAATGAGTCGACTCTACTAAAATTTATTCACCACACTGTGAATAGTCCTCTCTGTAGGACGATTATGGCGACCGTACAATGGGCAATACACGCGAAACGTTGCCCGAACAGAAAACCCATTTTAATAAAGCAATTTTATTATTTGCACGTGTTGTTGAACGCTAATTCCGTCCTACGAAACTTTACATATCAAACAAACCTCCAGCTATGCAATAATTCATATTTAAGCCTCTCCCACAGGAACTGCTAATATTTCCTGGATACAATTTTCCATAAATAAAAATTTGTCCATCTTCCTACCAAATTTCATCCAAATCCTTTAAGCTGTTTTTGGGGAACAAACACCCAAACATTCAAATACATAAACATTCAAATTTAAAAGATAAGTAGGATAAGTAGGAAAAGATTGTTACTCAATCTTATATGTAAACGGTTCTGAACAAGATTGTTAATGGCATTATTATCAAATATTGGAAATGTGAATTTTTATATTACCTAATAAAATCAATTCTAATCTTAAGCATTCTGGTTAAATTGGAATTTTCGTCAAATTATAATTTATTTTTATTTAGATAGTAAATACTCTTTTTTTAATCAAAGTGATATTTCTCTATATCTGTTTATTTCTTTATTTCTATATCGTTATATCTGTTTATCTGTATATATCTTTATAGTATATTGAATCCTGTAACTCTTCCGATTACCAAACTTCACAAATTCGTGCAGTCGTTTAGGAATGGACATATCAAATAATTCTCCAGCAAAACAGTATTTCATATTTAAGCCTCTCCTACAGGAACCGTGCATTTTTCCTTTATAAAAAATAGCTTGTTTTAATTCAGCACATTATCCATCTACCTACCAAATTTCATCCAAATCCGTTCAGCCGTTGAGGGCTTGATGTCCAAACATCCAAACATCCAAACATACAAGCATCCGAAACATCCAAACATACAAACATTCAGATTTATAATATAAATAGGATAGCGACATCATGTAATCAATGGGAACACTGGTTAGAACGTACTATTCTCTATACTAAGGGGCCAGATTATAAGCCAAGACACCTGTAAAAAAGGGCTTAAATAACATTATATGATTTTTTAAGGTCTAAACCTCCACCATCAAAGTGTTAAATTAAAATTGATTTGATGAAGTAATATTTCGAAAATTATAGGTTCGTTTGTGTTATCAGTTTTTTTTTTCTTTGACAAATTATGTTCGGGGCCCAATATTTTGATTCTAAAAAGATAAACATACAATATTCGCAAAGTTAAAAAAAAAAATACTAGCGATAAATTTTAAGAATACTGGAAAAGTCTTAATTTATTTATTTTTTTTTAAGAAAACTTAAATCAAATTTTAAAATGTTCAACAAAATCTACACTATTGGACCAGTTGCAGAGATTATTATCTAGAAATGTAAGGTCAGTCGTTCCATGTAAGTCCATAACAATTGTAGTACATATATGAACATGCTATCGTCAAAAATAATAGAAACTAATTCATTTAGGATAGACATTTATTCAAAAAAAAAAAATAAAAAACTTCCCAAAGTTCTTCTTGCCATACTTAATAAATAATTAAATAATTAAGAAATAATAGTTTTTGTTTTGTTGGAAACCCATTCGTCTTCGTTTTGCTGGAAAGACTATTTTAGGGGCATATTTTCTTCGGTTATAACGGGTCCGCCATCTAACGTTTTTTTGTTCAACTTGTGCTTATTTCGTGAATGGTAACATTTAGCTCATGTCTGATTTGACAAAGAATTATATCACCTTCCGTTGAACGAATATGGTTGTGTATACGCTGAGAAATAATGCGACATTACTGCCTGCGATTGACTTAGAGAAGATGCCGATTTTGCCAAAAAAATCATCTTTTTCAGATGAAGCTCATTTTGATCTTCGCGGGTATGTAAACAAGCAAAATTGTCGCATTTGGGGCACAGAAAACCCGCACGCATACATTGAAAAGCTGATGCACCCAAAACGAGTTACTGTTTGGTGCGGATTTTGGTCCAGAGGCATAATTGGGCCATTTTTCGAAAATGAGCAAGGAGTGGCCGTTACAGTCAATGGCCATCGTTATCGGGCCATGTTGAACGAATTTTTGTTCACAAAAATTGAAGAGGAGGATATTGGCAACATTTGGTTTCAACAGGACGGCGCTACGTGCCACACAGCCGAAGCTACACTCGATGTTGATGAAGCATTTTCAAAAAAAAAAGTTATTTGGCGGACTCTTTACATTCGGTACAGCATTACATCCATAATGATGAAACATGACTCTTTTGAATATTTTGCCCACCCCTGCCAAAAGAAACCAACCCTCAACAACCCACCATTTTTACTTACAATTATAGGTACTATAATGCAAGATAACAGTCAAACATGACATTACGATGATAGAGAGACATATTTGAGTTACATATGTATTTTGGACTTCAGCCTGAACGGTTAGGCCTATCATCTTCAAATTTGGAACATAAGGTTGTTTTGACATTCTACAGAGGTATTTTTTTCAATATTTTGTTTAGCTCAAAAATTAACGGTACCTGTCATATAATCGTTATGTAAAAGCTTATTTTTCACAAAAACGGCTCCAAGAATTTTTTTGACGTGATAAATCGATGACAGGCTACACGTACGAAATAACATTACGCATGCTGATAAGACTCATGCTGATAAGACTCAAGACTGATGCTAACCCCGATACTGTGGTTCTTTCAACCAAAATCGATCGCAAGTACCAGGCGAAAAGGCAAATTCCAAGAATAATTCTACTCAAATTCAAAAAGTACAAGAAGAGAAAAAGAAATACAGAATAGGCGGAGTTTTGTTAAAGTAAACAGTAGATGTAGATATTGGGGTGTGTGTGTGTGTGGATTTAACAAGAGGGTTGGTTTGTGGATGTGAGTTAACGGGCTGTATTTTGGTGTTGCTGACATCAATGTTTTCTTATGACGTTATCACGTAAAATTATCGTCCATAAACCGGCTTTACAGACAACCAACTCTTTTTGTATAAAAGTGTTATATTTTGGTGAAAACAAATTTTAAATGGTGGGCTAAAAACGGTACTTTCCATAGGGCCGTTTTTTTTTATTCGACTTTTTCGTGAACTGTTTGCATTCTTTAATTATTTTTTTAATTTTTCACAGTTGTTAAATAAAAACTTTTTTTATAGAAATAAAATGGGTTTAAATTTTTTGCTAAAATATCTTATGTACTTTTTTTAAACAATCAAAAGTCACAAAAATCGAATAAAAACTTCTTCTTATACTTATCAAATTTTATTCGATGATGTGACCGCACTTAAGAGCAACTGATTGCGATGCGATCCAGTCGTGCAATTTATTGTGAGCTTTGTATAGAGTAGACCAAAAGCTCGACAGTTTTCCGTCCATTCCAATCAGATTTATCTTTGTCTCGTCGCTCCAAAAGAATTTCCTTTTAGCTGTGTATTTATTAGCAACGGGACTTTTCTGGCCGATCTGGAAGGTAGGCCTGCATTCTGTATAGTAAAACACCGATTGTTCAGCAACTAACACTGATCCTTGTTTCCTGGATTCCAATATGATAGTGTTATCAATGACAATTTAATTACCTGAAGGGACATATTTTACGTTAAAACATACAAGTGTATTATATATAAAAATATTAATGAGATGGATTATTAGATTTGCATTTACAAGATAGCAATTTACAAGATAGCAACTAGAGGCAAAATAAATGTTTAAGGAGTATCTAGCTCCCATCTGGACTGGTTTTTGACGTGTCAAATATACATATAATCAATAATTCTAATCGGTTTTAACATTGTTTAACTATTTATACGGATACGGAGCAACTTATATTCCCTACCTCATGGTTTATCTGAACCTAATTTCACAACATCGTTCAATAAATTCCCCACAATTTACACTATGACAAAAGGCAAAAGGGTGCTTCATTTTACCTTCATTTAAGTGAAGAATTGTTTTCCAAGCTCACTCTTAACATGAAGTCTTCATATTATCATTTATAAATAAATCCATTATAATACTTCGATTTAATCACATTGCAAATCAAGGGAAGAACTTTAATTGGCCACCTTGCGATTTTCCTGACTACAAATTTTGCATTCGCTTCGTCTAATAGGAACAACGTGCAGATTAAGAATCAAATTATCATATCACTTCTAGTAAAGGTGTATCTAAACAAAAAGATACTTTTTTTTATCCAACGTTTATTTGCGACCTCATTTATTGTTGCTGAGCTTCACCTTCATCAGATTCGAAAACCTTTAATTATGTGTTCGTGCAACCTGATGTCAGATGATACCCCTTCCAGAACTCCCTAAGATACAAAAAAAAAATTTGAAGATGAAGAAGAGTGCATAACTTTCGACATGAGATACATCCGTCGTTGTCGACCAACATTTGTTTTTTTTTTGGCCACATTCAACTTTATAAAAACTTACTTCCGAATGCTGCAGACCATTTCGTTTTGGGCAGTGTCTGTGACAGGTATCTCAAGTGAAAACGAAAGTGAATTTTTTGAGCTCGAGTGAAAAAAATGTGAAAATTGAATATTTGTTCTTTTAAATTAAATATCGCGTGGATGTGTAAAAATATTCAAGTTCAATAAAGTGATAATAATATTTGAAGAAAGTAAGTTAAAAAGATGTGTTTTTGATAATTATTTTACCAATGTTTCTTCTTTACCGGCTGCCGTAATTTTTTTAACGAAATAAGTACGAAATGGTCGAGTTTTGTCTATATATAAAGATATAGGTACACATAAATAAAAATTAAGTGTTTTTTTTAATATCAAAATAACAGCTTTTAACAAGTTGCATATGAAAGTATTTACAGTACCTACTTATAACAAAACCACAATTTTTAATTTGTTTGTCTGTCTGTCTGTTTGTTTCGGGTAATCTCGGGAACTGCTGCACCGATTTTGACGAGACTTTTACTTCCAGATTGCTGATGTTCCAGAGAGTAGCTTAGGCTATTTAAATTACACACCAGGTGGCAGTGGGGTTGTTTTTTCGAAAAATCTTATTTATGGACCGATTTAGACGGAACATTCACAGGCAGATAGCTGATATTGTATGAAGAAACTAAGACTATTTTAATTACCCTTTGGTGCCGCTGGGGTCGTACCATAAGCAGAGAGCTAATTTTGTAAGAAGTAACTAAGGCTATTTTGATTACTAGGTACCGCCACGCCGCTGGGGTCTTTTTTTCGAAAATATATGTTAGACACGCGCAACGCCGGGTGGGTAAGCTAGTTCTAAATTAAACTAGAGCCGCGTTCTTAGTTGTTTGCTTTTTTGAATCCTTTAAAATAAGTATATTGTTAGCACGACAAACGCTCTCTCTCTGTTTGGACTTAAGAAATAAATTGCACTCATATGTGCGGTCACATTGAAGAATAAAATTAAAAAAATTAAAGTGAACATCAAAGCTTATTCGATTTTTGTGACTTTTGATTGTTCAAATAACGTACGTTAAAATGTATTGAGTGAAATAATTTAAACGCCATTTTATTTCTTCAAGAAATGTAAGAAAGTGGTTTTTTTTAACAACTTTTTTTAAAAAATTTAAAAAAATTTTAAGAACACAAATTTAAGCACAAAAATAACGTTCATTTAAAAACAAAATTAAAAAAAAAATCACTTACGTGTTTTCAAAATATTGATTTTTCAAAAAAAAAAAATTGAAAAATTATTAAAAATACAAAAAAAAAAGTTTTCGAAAAAAAATAATGCAAAATTACTCAGGCTACCTATTTCTTCTTGAATATAAATTTTGATTGTAATCGGATCTCCAGTTTTCGAGAAAGTCGAAGAAAACAAAACAGGTCCTATGGGAGATACCGTTTTTAGCCCACCATATTACATTTTTTTTTCACTAAAATATAATGCATACCTACAGTAGTACACTGATTTTTTTTTATAAAAATTCTTGTAGCCGTTTTCGAGAAAAATAAGCTTTTACATAACGGTTATATGACAGGTACCGTTAATTTTTGAGCTAAAAAAAAAATTAAAAAACTCCTCTGTAGAATGTCAAAATAACCTTAAGTTCAAAATTTGAAGCCGATTGGCCCAACCGTTTAGGATGCAGTCCAATATACATCCGTACAGACAGACAGACAGACAGAATTTTGCCAGTAACTCAAATATGTTTCTCTATCATCTTAATGTCATGTTTGATTGTTATCTTCTTATCATCTATTTTTAATCTGCACGAATGCATAACTTGTATTATAGTACCTATAATCGCAAGTAAAAATTTTAAATTATTCTAAAAATTAATGGAATAACACCGTTCCGTTATATATTTCCTAAGTCTTGACATTGTAACTCCGGAACTACTTCACCAATCTTGATGAAATTTCTTAAGCTGTATGTAATTTGATCCAACTTAGGAGATAGGATAATTAAAATATCGATGAATGAGATTGTAAATTAAATGTTTATTATATGATAAATGTTACATAATAATATAATCGAGTAAGATCATGTAACTTTCTTTGTATTATTTTTAATTTGTGTATGTTTCAAGTTTTAGAAACAATTGAAAACATTATTTTTACTTCTCTGCTTCTAGATGCAAAAACCTAATTTATTACATCGTTATCGAGACCTTTTTTCTGGAATTTTCTGAAATTCAAAAACATCGAAAATAAAATTGAAAATTTATGAATAACATGATTTTGAATAATTTATATAATTTTGAGTATATTATAGGCTTTAAGCATTGATGTACTTTTAACTGTACTTAAGAAGTAAGTAATATTTCTGTGTAAAGGAGGAGACACTTTTCGTTAGCCCTATTCGCAAAACAAATCTGACACATAAACCCTACCGACAATTATAACCATTAAGTCAAAACTTATTTTTCTCGTAAAACGTTCCAAGATTATAAGAATAGTTAGTAAACTATTGTAGGAGTGAATTTGTGTATTAGTACACAAATTTATGTGTTGGGCAAAAGAAGATACCTCCCATATCTAGATATTTTTCTATTCTATTCTATTTTTAACTAATTAACCGGATAGAACTAACTAGTTTTACAAACTGATATGTATATGCCTTACTACTCCTTATAAAATGATTTCGTTTTTGAAGTCGGCGTTCAAAGTTTGTCACATCAAGGGCCTATTGATTGTTTCTAATGCAATGGCCTTGTAAACGGAATAGCTTCATAGCAATTTCCATAAACAAGTCTCTGGGTAAAACGCTGTTTCGTATGTACCACTGATCTTCAACAAATGCTCTCTAGGCTTGGTTTTGATATGATTGCAGTTTTTATCTTAGACTGGTTGGTACAACCTCAAAATTGTATGAGCACTTGCTTGTAAACAAGCATTTTCTCGATTCTCGTATTTTAATATCGAGTTCCTCTCGTTTCTTTTCAACGTGAGTCTTTTATTTTAGGTTAGTATTTTGTTTTGTTTAGTTAGTAAAGGGTTTTTCAAAAACTAATTATATTATACAAATTATTTATAAAACATTTTTGAAATTGTTGATGAAATAAAATAACACAATTTTACATAGATGGTTCGTTTTGATATTTGGTAATGTGGGTGAGTTGATTCTTATAGTACGAGACCTAGCAACGTTTTCGAGAAACAATTTAAGGTCGGCTGATTTTTTAATATTTCATTATTTATTGAATTTAGATAGGAGCGTGGTACATCTGGCACCTGAGAGCCTCTTGCTAGACGCCACTTTAGTTTAAAAAAAAATCAAACCATTTGAGTATGCTTGGGATTTTAAAATGACATAGTTCTGTTATTAAAAAACATAATGCTAATTTGCCAGATAGAAATACGGTTGTTAACTTAGGAGCCAGAGTTATTTCCACCTGACGGGAAGGGTGCTAACAGGTAAACGCAACCGCTCTCAGGTGCCAGACGCCCAGACGTACCATGCTCCTATCTGAATTCAATGAGAAAGGAAATATCAACAAATCAGCGACGTTGCTAGCTCTTAGAGCTTAGACTATTACTTTAAATTAGAGAAATGTAATTGTTTTATTGTTTTACTCTGAGGCAAGTTATATTTTAAACAGAAATACCAATACCAGTAAAAATAAATTGCACGACGTGCGATCGTACTTGCTCTTATACATACATATGTGCGGTCACAGGTCGAATAAAATTCTAAAAATATTTATTCGACTTTTGTGATTTTTAATTGTTTGAAAAAATTACGTCAAAATTTATGTCAAACTAACCTAAAGTTCCAAATTTGAAGACGATTGGCCCTACCATTTAGGGTGTTTTTTTAGCTGCATGAGAAATTTCGATGGTTGTTTTCTATGATTTTACAGTTGAGAATATCAAGCTTTGTTGACATTTCTGTTCAGTAGGGTTTGGCAATTTACCATGAATCGTCGTCAGAATAACGCTTCCCAATTTTGGAAATTTACTTTGAAAAAAATAAATCTTTTCGCGAAGTTCATAATGAACGAATCACCATTAAAACCATTAAAATTGACTGTTTGGTGCCGTTTATACGCTGACATCATCATCCGTCCTTATTTCTTTCGAAGGAACTGCCGTTATACGATGAATGGCGAGCGCTTTTGAGCCATGTTGACTGATAATCAGATGTGGAATCGGCTAAGGTGATATATATGATAAGTGATAGTTACGATCAAAAAATTCAGTCTGCAGATGGCAGAATTTGTAATTTGACACTTTACGCAGACTGAAAATTTAATGTACGTCATCACATTAAATTTTCAGTCTGCGTCTATCAGAAATGTGACTGTCACATATCACCTTAGCCGATTCTACCCCAGATAAACATCGACGACATGTAATTTCAACAAGACGGCGCAACTTGGCCAATCAATTTATTGCAAAATAAATGTGCTGGCAACTTTATTTCCAGAAGAAGAAGTTGTCCGGTGAACTGGCCTTCGTTCGTACGACTCTCGATTACTTTTCAAGGGGTTATGTTAGGTCATTGATATAGGCTGACAAACCAACAAAACTTGAAGCCACCATTGACGCCATACGGCCAGATTTATTGACATACAAGAAAACATAATTACAAAAAAAATGCCAAACAATTATCTACCAGCATATAATAATTAAAAATTCATTTTGATAATATTTATGTCTTTTATTATTATTTAAGCTTCTCAAGCTCTTAAAAAAACAGCTATCTGATACCTTTTCTCTTTCCAAAGTTTTCGAATCCAATTGCTTTTGCAAGATCCTTGCTTGCGGATTTAAGCGCAGTTGTACTTGAATCTATTTTTCTCTTTAGTCTATGTACATATGTATGTTTCTCCTAAAAGTTTGATACATATAAATGTCATTGTTATCTTAAGGTGTGTCGACACCAAAGAAACATTTTTTTTAAACATTTCAGAAACATTTCAGAAATGTTTCTTTTTTTCTGAAATGTTTATTTAGGTCTGGACGCTCCGCGAAACATTTCCAAAATGTTTATGAAATATTTCTCTGTTTCCGAACGGAAAACTTTCTTTATTTTTCAAGCATTTTAGTTGAGTTGACAAGTTTTTCGTTTTCATTTGTTTGTATTTTGTTCATGATGACAAAACGCGATGCTATGATTGCTACTTGTTTTACAATCCATCTTGAAGTACAAAACTGGATACATAAAATGGGAAACAAATAAACATTTTAGAAATGTTTCTGACAGAAAAAAAAAGATATCAGAAACATTTCTAAAATGTTTTTTAAACAAATAAAAATATCATTAAAATATCATTTTATATTTTAATATCTAATAAATATCTTATTTGACTTCCATAAAAAAATTATTTTACAGAATAAGAAACATCAATAATGGATTCAAAGGAATTTCGTGAATTTGGGAAGGCAGCCGTAGATTTCATCGCCGATTATATGGACAACATCCGTGAACGGTATTCCATAGAAACAAAACTCATATTTTTGTTTTCATTTCCAATACAAATATCTATTTTGTTTCAGTGATGTCTTGCCATCAGTTAACCCGGGATATTTGTTTGATCTGCTGCCAAAACAAATTCCAGAAACACCTGAGAAATGGGAAGACATTCTGTCCGACATTAGCCGGACTATAATGCCCGGCATTACACATTGGCAGTCACCGAATATGCATGCATACTATCCAACGGCAACGTCTTTTCCGTCAATTGTGGGAGAAATGCTTTCAAGTGGATTTGGAGTTATTGGATTCAGTTGGGTATGTCAAGAACGCCATCACAGTCTTCACTTTATTTACCTTGACAGTCGAATTTTTTGCTGTCATATTTGCTTTTTTGTACTTATTTATTCATATTCAAATCGAAAAGAAAGGTCTTATTGGCTTTCACTTCGAGAAACTGGTCAGTAAGTTTTTTTTTTTTTTTTTTTGGAGTTACTTAACCGGACGGAATACTATCTGGCTTTATTATGTAACTTGGAGTTCTTTTTAGCCAAATCTTTTCTGTTTACCTTGGATGAATGCATCTGAGTTTCTGGTTATGTAAAAAAGCAAAGAGAAGTGAAATGGGGTAACCAATTCGGGGTTAACGTATGATATATTATTTTTACAACTTATGTATTGAATATTGAATGAGCATTAAACTCACTATGATCAAACTCAAAATAGAATATAATTAATGAATGACCCTTTCTCATGGTGATGTATTGGAGTTTGACTGTAAAATCGTAAATTCTTTTACCAATTTAATTACCTCTGACTAACTATGTTAATATTGGATCATCTCTACTGGTGTTATTATTAAGTCAGTTAGAGTACTTTGGAGACTTTTATGAGTCAGATTACTTAATGTATTTAAAAAAAATATTCTTCTATGTAGATAGAGTCATTTAATTAATTTTGTTGTTTTTGCAACTGTATTTTAAAACTAACTGGTGGATAACTTACTTTTAATGATGCTTTGAGAATACGATCTTTTAGCTTTCAGGTAATTCAAAGTAAGCTCTTTTTGGTAAATATGTTCTTCCAATTTTCTCCATACTAAAAAATCTCATACAGTAATTGTCGGTAAATTTTTAAGAACATAATGTAGACCAGTAAGTAAGCTGTTCCAGTTCTTCGTAGTTATATTCAAGGATCACGGATAAAAAGGACGATTAAATTTCATCCAATTATACCTCAATTGCACCTGCCCATATATTGATTAATGTCTTCTTCTATGTTGATTCCCCGCAGCCTATTTAAAAATATTGTCAAATTTTCTAATAACCACGTTGTTATCTAAGGTTGGCTTTAGCAAGCACTTAGAAAAGCTGGACGCAGTACTTCAACAGTTATATAGTAATATGGATTTATAATAATTGGATTAAGGGAGTTTTGTCTGTTCATTAAAATGGTTAGATACTTGCCTGATTCAATAAGCTAGACTCCATATACAATTTCTGAAGACTTTTTATTGATGTAATTGCAACTTGATTTGCTTACAACTTGATTTGGTACAACCCCAATGTTGTAGTCCGTATATCTATACTTGTACTTGAAAATAAGCAATTTTTGAAAGTTACTTCGATTTTTAAATAAGCCAATTAAATTCTAGTAATTTCACGAAGTTCTGCTCCTGTCTTTTTAATATGTGTCTTTGATTTTAACTTAGCATCAATAGTCATACCTAGATACTTTGCATAGGTATAGAATTTGTACCAGGTTATTGTTCAGATTTCAGATATTTCTGTAATAGAGTTGATTTGCACTTGATTTGAATATCTGCTTTGTGTGATTTTGAGTCAAATCAGTCCATAAATAAGAATTTTCAAAAAAAGCAACTTCAACGCCACCTAGGAGTCATCAAAATAGCCTTAGTCACTCCTTACAACATCACCTATTTGCCTCTGAAAGTTTCGTTAAAATAAGTGCAGCCGTTTTTGATATAACAAACAGACATTTAAATATTATTTATGTGTATAGAGTAACCTGTTTTCTGTAGCTTTTCAGTTACTGTTTCGCCTAAGCGGGATGATGGAAGTGAAACCGTACAATCAAAAATATCACTGAAGTCTTCTTCTAGAGGTACAGTTGCGGTCAAAAAAATAGTAGACATCCACATATTTGATGCGACCAATTTCGTATCAGAAACATTTTATTTATTAAAACGGTGTATTTTGAAATTTTTTGCCGATATTGTAAAAAAATTAATAATTTCTGTAACTGTTATTTATTATTTTTTATTACTTTTGAACATGAAATTATTATGTCTGACAGCCACCAAACTCGACATTTAAACCTGAATTCACGAAAAAAATTATTAAAACCGGAGGCTCCAGTATTACGTAATTTACGAACTGTTGTGCTTGTTTTCCATTTTACGGAATAGGGCCGATTTATCGCATAGAACAAATTACGGATAGTCACCTCTACGTGAAAATTATGCAGGAAGTTACGCCAATGAAGAAAGTCTATTGAACAATGAGCCCAAAATTAAATAAATTGCACGATTGGATCCCACGTACTTGCTCACATTTTCGGTAACATCGTTGAATAAAATTCAAAAAATATGTAACATTAACGTAGAAAAATAACATTTATCTGAATTAAAAAAAGTGTCAAAACCACCACAAACACTTAAGGCCGCTCCCGCACTTGTCGGTGCGGTATCGTATTTCTTGGTTTTCTCGGTACGCATTCGATACCGATATTTCACTGAATACGTATATACATACATATATTTCAATGAACATCTACTGATTTGTGCGGTATGTGCGTTATCGGCACGGTAAGAAAGCAGTGTGCCGAGTGTCGGTATAGATTATCAGTATTGTTTCTATATTTACCGCAAGGAAATAGGAAAGTGTTTGACGTCTGTCGTCTAGGCAACCGTTTGTTTTGTATAAACAAAAATATAAGAAAATATTTGTTGATACAAAATAATAATTTTTGAAAGAAAATGAGATCCTAGACTGCTTCGAATTTAAAGTTTTGAATAATTCTGTGCTGAAAGCTTACCGACAAGTCAGAAGATGACCATGAGATCAGTATACAATCGTCAAAGCAGTTAATACCGATTACCGATACCGCACCGACATATGAGGGAGCGGCCTAACTGTTTTTAGTATAAATGTAGTACGCCATTAAACGTCTTGTATAATAACGATTTTATGAAAAAAAGTGTTTCGAAAATTGTAGGACGGATTTTGATAAAATTTTTAGTTTTAAAAAAAAAAATTTTTTTTGAAATTTTGGTATGTAGTTTTTTAGAGTTTATGTGGTTATAAAATTTAAAATTATTTTTTTTTAATTATTTTTACAAACATTGATTTTTCAAAAAAAAAAAAAAAAAATTAATTTGAATTTGATATGGAGAATTAATTTGGCTACTTATTTCTTCTCAAAAATAAAGTTTGACAAAAATCCAAAGAGCCAAAAATTAAAAAATCGTTACATGAAAGGCACCGTTAATAGACTTTTCCCGTAAATTTGGTTCTGATCAAGTGATAGCCAAAACCAACATTTCATCGAAATCGTTGGAACCATTTTCGAGAAAAATACGCTTTTCCTAAACGGTCATATGGCAGGTACCGTCATTTTTAGGCCTAAAAATAAAATTTCAATTTCCCCTCTGAAGAATGCCAAAAGAATCATATACACCAAATTTGAAGCTAATCGCTTAAGCCGTTTAGGCTGCAGCTCGTTATACATACTGACAGACAGAAAGAAATTTTGTGCCTCTAACTTTTTTCGACCTTTCTGTGATCGTAATGTCATGTTTGATTGTTATCTCAATTTTTTTTATATTCACGAATGCTAAACTTGCCTTATAGTCCCTATAATCGCAAGTAAAAAGAGTGGTTCGAAAACAAAATTGTCAATGTCGTAATCCTATTGAGTATTAGTGATGTGATGTTAGAAACTCGGTTGACCGAGCCAAACCAATAAATTACTCCCACTTTTGGCAATACTTTAAAAACCTATTTAACGCCGTCGTATCGCTGTTAAAAATCAAAATATAAGCAACATGCAATGAAACTATAAATGTTTATAATATAAGAGAATTTGAAGAAAATAGGCTATATTGCTAATATCTTTCGGGCTATATCTAGCAACACTACCAATATTTCGACCACCCGTTTTCAAAAATATTTTGAGTGTTTAAGCCTCTTTTTTATTCTAAACAAATACAATTTAAATTTTTTGCTTAGGTTTTTTTTTAATAAAATTTCAAACTCTCTAAAAATACAAAACATAAATTAGATAACTAATAAAATGCTTTTGATTTTTTCATGTTTTGATAATTTCTAACTTCGCAAATACTGTTATTTTGACGGCAGCTGTATAATTGGAGTATATTAAACAAAAAAATATTTATCCAAAGCTACTTGCATATGTTTTTTAAAAACCCGCAAAACCGTCCAAACAGTATTACATTTTTTTGCTCTAAACAGGTGCATAAGGCCTACGTATTCAACCATACATTACGTGTGTCCCATCCTCGTCGTCGGTGTGACACACAGGTAAGACGCAACTTCGTAATCGTAATCAGAAATCGATTTGTTCTTCTTTATGGAACTACATATGTAAATTAAACCCAACAAATGTGGCCTTAAAGTCGAACTGTAAGTCTGGAATAAATTTTTTTGTTCCGCTAATCTGGATCGAATTCTATTAAGAACTTTTTTATTACTTTGCTGATACTCGGAAGAATACTTATCGACCGGATATTCACAGGATTAGATTTATCCTTTACCTTTTTTCAAAGAGGGGATGCACAGGAGCCGTCTCCCAAATCACTGGATAATATGCATTATCCAACGTCAGTCTTGGTTAGAAACTATCGGTTCCTGCTGAATTCTTTTTATTTTCGATTATAGGTACTATAATACAAGTTATGGATTCGTGCAAAAAAAAATTCTAACAATCATACATGACATTACGATGATAGAGAAGTCAAAAAAAGTGTGTCCGGAAATTCCGTCCGTCTGTCTGTCTGTCTGTTCGCACTTCTACAGCCTAAACGGATGGGCCGATTTGCTTCAAACTTAGTATTTAATATTTATTTGGTAGTATCTCGGGGGGTGTTTTTCATTTTTGCTCTAGTTCGAAAAATAACGGTACCTGCCATACAATTTTTAACAAAAAGTTTAATTTTCTCGAAAACGGCTCTAACGATTTTGATAAAACTTTCAGAATGCTATTTTCTTACAACAATACATCTTTCAGTTAGAATGAATTTTTCGAATTCTTTCTCATATAACCGGTTTTTCAAATGCGGTTTTATCGTAAACTATTATCCCGATTTCAATAAAATTGTGCACACAGGAAGTCATTTATTATTCAATTAATATTGCATTTCAAAATTTGCAAAAACTTTTTTTTTCGATTTTTTAAAATTTTCTAAAAAAAAATGGTTTTCCAAATATTTAGAAAACGGGTTGATTGATTTTTTTTAAATAATAATCTCAGATGAAAACTACAGATTTTCTTATATTGGCATACCTACTAAAAAAAAATTAAATATTTTTTTCGAAAAAACTGGTCAAACGATTTTCAATATTTTTTTCCTCGATAGACATTTAGTTTTCAAATTTTATTGCATAGTTAGTTTTTCTGAGAAAACTCTTAATCTAATTAAAAAAATGAAAGAATTTTCGAAAAAATTAAATTTATTTTATTTTAATATATATACATACATATGTATGCAGACAATTAGCAATTTTCTACCATAAGTACGTGCTCCAGTCGTGCAATTTATTCATTAGTGATTTGAAGATGACATTCGTTCGTCATTGAACCCAGTAAAACAAATATTAAGCATTGCGTGATGCTATTTCGAATGTACAGTACAAATGATTCAGCAGAGCTCTAAAAGCAGAGAATCTAAACATTCTGATCGGTTCCGAGAGAACGCATTCATTTTAGGAATATATTTGTATCTTAGGTTATATGTATGTTTTTCTTATCGAACTTAACGTTACCCAAGACACGTTCACGTTGCTAAGCTGTTGTTTAAACTTTTATTTATTTTGAAAATATTATGGCATTACAAATTACTTATATGTATGTATCTAACTATTTCATTTCAGATTTGTAGCCCAGCATGTACGGAATTGGAGGTCGTAGTGATGGATTGGCTAGCCAAATTTCTAAACCTCCCTAGTGAGTTTCTACACTCGTCCGAGGGACCTGGCGGCGGAGTTATTCAGGGTTCTGCAAGTGAAGCCGTTTTGGTTGCTGTCTTAGCTGCCCGTGAACAAGCTGTTAAGCGCATCCAAGCTAACCACCCAGATTTATCAGAGAGTGAAATTCGTGGCCGTCTTATGGCATATTCTGGGGATCAAAGTAACAGCTGTATTGAAAAAGCTTGCGTTTTAGCAGCGGTTCCTTACCGACTTCTGCCTGCCGGCGATGATTTGGTCCTTCATGGAGATGCTCTACGACAAGCTGTCGAGGAAGACGAAGCCAAAGGTCTATTTCCTGTTATTTGTATTGCAACATTGGGAACCACAGGTACATGTGCCTACGATGATGTCGAAGGACTGTCTAAGGTTTGCAAAGAATACAACATTTGGCTTCATGTGGATGCTGCCTATGCTGGAGCAGCATTTGCACTTCCCGAATGTGCTGAGTTACGTCGAGGCTTGGAATATGTAGATTCTCTAAATTTCAATCTACATAAGTTTCTTCTTGTTAACTTTGATTGTTGCGCTATGTGGCTTAGGGATGCAAACCATGTCAGTGATAGCTTCAATGTCGATCGCATTTACCTGAAGCACAAGTACGAAGGACAGTCTCAGATACCAGACTACAGACATTGGCAGATTCCGCTCGGAAGACGTTTCAGAGCTCTAAAAGTGTGGATTACTTTCCGGTCTATTGGCGCTGAGGGCTTGAGAGCACATGTTCGAAAGCACATTCAGTTGGCTAAGCAGTTTGAAGATTTTGTACTAAATGACAGCCGATTTGAGATTGTTGCTAAGCGGGCACTTGGTCTGGTTTGCTTCCGAATGGTGGGTGACAATAAGCTGACAACTAGCCTTTTGGATCACTTGATGGATCGAAAGAAGGTTTATTTGATTCAAGCCAAATATAAGGATATGCATTTCTTGCGCTTTGTTATTTGTGGATACAAAACAGAATCCAAAGATGTAGAGTTTGCATGGAACGAAATTAGGGAACAAGCTGAAATTGTACTGCAAGCCGTTGAGGCAAATATGTCAGCCAAAATTGATGTTGGTCAGATCACAGAAAACTTTGCAAATAATTTACTTTTGAATGGAGAATGTGAGAAATCTAAATAGAATAGGAAAGACGTATTGAGAGGCTTAAGTTTTTTACGATATAATAAATTATATAAAACATTTCTTTTAAGTTTAATTAAAATCATTAAATTATCATAAAAAAATTGTTTTTTTTTTAACTATTATATTTATATTTTAGATAAATTAAAACGTGAGTTTTGAATTACGACACACGAGAGTGTGAAAGAGATGCAAATGTTGAAGTGTAAATGTACGGTCGCCTGTCTGACGTAAAGAAATAGCTTTAAAAATAGCTCTTTCCTTAATTCTGTACAAGAAACTCAAGTAGGGTGTTTCCCGCAAAATTCCAAGACCTTGAAGGGATTCGGTGTCTTCGATGCAAGTGCCACTCATCGATAGTAGCATTGGAGAAACCATTCGTTTTTACGACAAAAGACAACATTGAGTTTTTGAAGCATTAAATTCGACGCGATTCCTTTTCCTCATTGGACAATGCTGCCATGATCAAAATCAAATTTACTTGTCATATATGCTGTAGTTGCAGTTCCACGTTGATAAACATGGTTGTGAATCTGGAAATCAATATTAAAAGCTAAAAAAGTACTGTTAATGTGAAAACAATTTATTAAATATTAATGGTTACAGGAAAGAGTTCGTTAAAAAATAAAAGAAAAAGATTAGGAGACAAAGCGGAGGCACAGCAGGATTTATTTTGTGAATAGCAGACTTGAATCAGTACAAATTAACTTGTATGAAGAAGTTCGAAAGGTAATTATTAATTCAATAAAGATGAGTATCATCGAGTTCAAATGGTGGCATCGACGATTCATCTGCTAGCTTGGTGGCAAACTCTTTCAAATGCCTAAGAAATTTCAAGTGCAATCATCTTACATTCAACAAAACGATGGAGAAATTACTTCCACTTCCATAGTTATAGCTGCATATCGTGATATTTTGTCCAAGACGTCGATGTTAAGTGTCTCTTCTTGATGACATCATAAACTTGGTTTCGGCTTCATTGTCTGCCTAACCCATCTTCGCTACTGACATCCCGCTACTCCGAATATATAAATATCGTCGTCGTATACAAGTTTTCGATGGACTTTTGAAAGATCAAAATTCTTTAAAGTATAATGTTGAAGAAGTCGAATGACAGCGCTTTGCCTTATCTAAATCCTTTTTTGACTTCATAAGTTATCTATCTTGACAGAACAGCCACCGTTTTCCATCGCCATTTTGCTCTATATAACTCGTCTCTATTAATGCTCTCATAAGCGGCTTGGAGTTCTTGGGTTTTTTTCCAGAACTTCCGCAATGGACTTTCCTGGCCTAAAACCATACTGATATGACCCCATCAGGTTGTTGACGAATGGCGACATTGAGAAGACTGATACCTCTGTAGTTCGCGCAGTTCAGAGGGTCACCTTCTCCTTATTTAAGGTTTGAGCAAATATTGCTGAGATTTCATTTACATTTTAAAACTCTTGCGATCCAACGATCGGCAGCATTGAATTGAATTTGCCGCAAATTGGGAGAACTGACTTCAGGATTATCCTTGAAGAGGGGTGTGCTATTACGTATATTATGTATAAGGCAAACGGAAAGATACTTATAAAGGAAAGGGCATCAATTCGAATCAACGTTTTCTTTGAGAAAATATTGAATAATAAAAGAAAACCGGCTTAGTACTAAACACCAATTTGGTTAAAGAATTAACCACAAAGATGAGAAATCGCTTGAGATAAAACAGTTATTTGCAAGCTTAAGATTTAAATAAAGACATGTTTTTCCGAAACAAAGATACTAAATTGTCGCAAAAAAGGCTTTCTCCAGTTAAAGAAGGAACGCAATATTCGGAATTTAAAGAAATAACTTCTGGTGTTTCACAAGAAAGTTTGCTTGGCCCAGTATTGTTCTCCTTTCATATATTTTTAAGAAAAACACGTCAGTAGTATAGCAAAATTTCCGGATGATACGGATATACTAACATCATCACATCATCTGACTCAATCGAAACAAACCTTGATAAAGACTTGGCGTGTTGTTCTAAACGAGTCAAAAATAGTTTATGTTAACGTCACTTACAATAGGGCTTCCAGAACCTCGCTCTTAAAGGGATCTATTTTCCGATCTATTTTAAACTCTCTTTTTTATAACATTCTTTTTTTGTCCTCTTTTTACTTGCTATTATAGGTACTAAATTGTAAGTGATTCATTCGTAAAAAAATTTGAGATAACAATCAAACAAGACATTACGATGATAGAGACACATATCTGAGTTACTGGCAAAATTCTGTCCGTCTGTCTGTCTGTCTGCCTGGCTGAATGTCTGTCTGTTTGTCTGTCTGTCTGTCTGTCTGTCTCTCTGTACGGATGTATTTAAACAGTTAGGCCAATCGTCTTCAAATTTAGAACTAAAATATCCTTATTTTGACATTCTACTGAGGAGTTTTTTCAATTTTTTTTAGCTCAAAAATTAACGGTACCTGTCATATAACCGTTATGTAAAAGCTTATTTTTCTCGAAAAAGGCTCCAAGCATTTTTTTTTTAATCAGCATTATATTTTGGTGAAGAAAAAATTTAATATGGTGGGCTAAAAACGGTACCTCGCATAGGACCGGTTTTTTGTCTTCGACTTTCACGAAAACTGGTGATTCGATTACTATCAAAATTGATATTTAAGAAGATGTACATAGATAGCCTTAGTAATATCGCATTTTTTCGAAAACTTTTTTTTTATTTTTAATAATTTTTAAAAAAAAGTTTACGAAGAGTATCACTTTCTGACTAATCCTTACCTTAATAAATTTTTTGATATGTTGTCAGAAATCTCTCGCTGTTGTGTCTCTTGGTACAGTTTCAGTTCCGGCTTCCATTAAAGCGCTCTTAATTTGACCCCAACATAGAATTTACCGTTAAGCCAGCGCTTTTTTAAGTTTGTAGGCTTTGACGCCAAATGAAGTAGAAAAATGGGCACGACTGATTCGCTTCGCACGTACTTGCTCTTATGTGCCTAATTACATTGGACATCAAGGTCTTTGACAAAAACAAATAACATTTACGTTGAAAATAACAGTTTGAAAAAAGTATTTCGAAAATTGTATGTAGGACGGATTTTGATAAAATCCTGTTTTTTATTTTTAGTTTTTTGATAATTTTTTTTTTTAATTTTGGTATGCATTTTTTTAGAGTTAAGTGATATACATATGATTATAAAATTAAAACTTATTTTGTTTGATTAGTTCTAAAAATATTGATTTTTGAAAAAAAAATCATATATTACTTTTAATTAGAAAAATAAGTTACTCACAATTTTGATATGCAGAATAATTTTGGCTATCCAGTTCTTTTCAAATCAAAAATTTGACAGAAATCCATACAGCGTTACCAAGAAAGGCAAAAATTAAAAAAACCGTTATGTGATAGGTCCCGTTAATAGACTTTTCCCGTATATGTGGCTCTGATCAAATGATAGCCAATACCAACAAAAAAATTCTCAAAAAATGTCAACAAAATCATTAGAGCCTTTTTTGAGAAAAATAAGCTTTTCCTAAACGGTCGTTTGGCAAGTACCGTTATTTTTAGCCTTAAAAATAAAATTTCAATTTTCCCTCTGAGGAATGCCAAAAGATAAACACATACCAAATTTGAAGGCAATTGCTCTACCCGTTTAGGCTGCAGCTCGATATACACCCGGACGGACAGAGAGACAGACAGACAGACAGACAGGCGGACATTTTTTGCCAATAACTTTTTTAGGCTTCTCTATGATCGTAGTGTCATGTTTGGTTGTTATCTCGAATTTTTGTATATTCTCGAATCCTAAACTTGCCTTATAGTCCATATAATCGCAAGTAAAAATAACGACGTACATTCGGAACATTTAAAATGCTTGTGTTGAATCTTGGTCTTCTTCTTATACTCTCTGATAAACGTTGGGCAACCCAACTAAGCTATAGAAAAACACTTTAATCATTTCTAAACAAAATCGTACTTTATACTTCTGTATAAACCAATTTATGCAGCATAAGCTACTTGATACGGCAATTTAGTTCTAGTTATAAGAAAAAGCGGAGTGTTTTTAGTTAGTTAGAATCTCAAACTAAAAAAGATATGGGTCCAAAATATCTATGAAGATTTTTCACCTTCCGGCACAAAAACATTTACTGATCCTGATAATCTGCTGTAAATAAATAAAATGGAATTTTCCTTAGAATTAATATCCTGTTCCTTACGATCCTCCATAAACTCCACCCGGAAAAGAGACTATTTAATTAACAAAGATTAAGAGCTGATTAAATTAAGCAAAATAATTCGAATTCAGCCAATTATCGTAAATCGGTTTAGTCTGTTTTTTATACACCTATTCAAAATCCATATCCGTACGTCCATGATTCCTCACAGCGCGTTATTCCTCGACTTTTCCATTTTAATACCTTCAATATTCCTTTTTTGTTTTTATTGGTATCCTAGCTACACACGGACGTCTACTCCCCAATCGGTTTCGTAAAGAGACTGTATAACACTTCACAAATCAACGATTAAGTCTCCAGCCAATTCAATTATCCGGCAAATACGCTTGGGCGGCCATTAAGGGTGGCCTTTTTAATCGACAACCGGCCATAAACATTGGATCGAAGCGTTTAAGAAACGTGCATTCCAATTTACGTTAGATGTGTATTTTTAGGTTTTATTTCCATTCTAAACGAAAAGTGATTATTTTGTGTTAAAATTTTTAATACAAACATTTTGTGATTTATTGGATTTGGGGGAAGGAAATGTTCATCCACGTGCAGGAGAGTTTAGTTTATGTTCTTAGAAGATGTATCTCTAGTCTGAAGTCGTCGTAACCTGGTGAAATATAAACTTACAAATTTATTGTTTTTCAATGGGATGAAGTTATGGCCAGATGAGTCATCGTGCACCGTGGCTAAGATATGTGTCTTCCTATGCGATTCATTGATGACAGTGAAAGTTACCCTGGATTGAGATGATGTTTCAATAAAAAAGAAGGACTGATGTTTTTTCATTTGCTGACAGTTTATGACGTTTTACAGTTTAACTGTTCTATATTTCTGAGTTAATGGAACCAGCTAAACAGGACATGTGGATTTGTATCCATGACCAAGCAATTTACACATCCTTATAGTGAAATGATTTCCGAGTAATTTACTGAAATGAAGTCCTGGTGAATATAGGCCAACAGGCGCATAGGCATAACAGGGTGGATCTGGATACAAATCATTTTGTGAAAGTTAAGCATATTTCACTGTTCACATATTATTTAGCTCAGCTTTAATTGCACTTTTGTCAGATACTTTTGTCAGATACATTGTGTTCCCAATCTGTCGGTTGGACGTCATTGTCATTTTCGAAAATGATACATTATGTTCATTCATACTTGTTCTCATGTCCTGATCCTGATGATATCTGGAAATGTTTATTATATTTTTAATGGGTGTGTTTTCTAGGCGGATGCTGATAGAATTTCGTATCTTTTAAACAAATTTCCAAATAAAACGCTAAAACGCCTTAAACATATCTTGTTGAAAAGGTTATAACAGTGACAATTCGCTTATCATATCTCTTGCATTTATGGATATTTCAAGCGTTCCTTAAGGCAGCCTCTTCTTTTAATGAAACTCTTAAAAATATGCGTTGCTTTTGATGCCATTTTCTAATGTATTACTTATTATTAAACTAAGATGCATATGGTTAACGAAGCAGTAAAAATCGTAAATTTGGCTCAACGTGACAATAACAAGAGTGATCCAAGCATTGAGCATTGGTTTGCGAGACAATAAACATTGGAGATTCTGTGGCAGTAGACAATTAGGTTTTTGGATTATCGAGAGTCTCCGTATTTCACAATTCACAATACATCCGAAATAGGGCTCAACCGTGAACTGATGAGCATTCCGAACGAGACGGGTATTACGGGTGAAATTTTTAAGAAGAGGAATGCAGCTGGGCCCTTGGAGTGAGCATTTTTTGTAAAAGAAATGATAAAATATCGAAACGCTGAAAACATTGTCTTTGTTCGAGAGGGGCAATGTTTTCAAAGACAGTACTATTTCCTATCAACATTTTTTTTTTCAGTAGAGCTCTTCTGCTTTTTTCTCTACAGTGTACACATAGCTTAACGCTCTGTTGTCTACTCTATCGATAAAGTCAAGCAATGTTTGGGAAGCACCTGCACTGAGGTGGGAGTTGCAATCAAGCGCGATCAGAAGGGAAAATAAACTTCTTTGTTGATAAGAAGTAACAGACAGAAAATCATTTCTTAAAATGAGAAAGAGAATCGTAAACAGAACAGAGTCTTGAGGCACAGCAGCATTTATATATGGGAATTAGACTTGAAACCGTCCAATACAACTTGTATTGAACGGTCCAGCTTCTAATCCAAGGAATAAGAGTACCATCGATCCCAGAAGCATGTATATTCGATAAAAGAGCTTCATGCCAAACTCTATGAAATGACTTAAAATAGCAATAATCTTACTTTACCCAAAATGATGTAAAGATTTGTTCGACTGTTCGGTGAGATGTGTTATCGGACTACCAGTGGAACGATTGCTGCGAAAACCATAGTGCTTTCGATCCTTGAGATATTTCTTAATCTGACGGTTAACCAGCGTTTCCATGACTGTAGAAAGAAGGGATGTAAGTGCTATGGGTCATTATAAGAGAAGGGGTGAAGAGGTCATTTTTACTAGCGACAAGGTGGATAAATGCTATTTGCGATCTTCCAGAAACGATTTCAAAAGATTAGAAGTTTAGGGATGGAAAAGCTTACACAGTGGCTTTGAAAAGCTTTGGAAAAGCTTATACAGTGGCTTTGCCAGTGTGGAAAAACACATTTTAATAAAAAAATGGGGATTATACCTCCAGACCAGCGGATTTGTGCATACCAAGATCTTTGAGCACTCTTGCTACTGTACGAATTACAAATCTATCCCATGGAGAAATGTACATTCTCAAATACAGCAAGAGTAGTGCTGCCGTGAGGCAAGGTAGATCTACCAGCAAAAATTTAGTTCTATCAATTACGGAGTTGCATGAGTTTCGGACTTGCTTGTGCTCTTTCCGATTTGCGTCTGTTGTGACGGATTTGTAGGACCGGAGACTGACTACTTTGAGCCTGATAGCTTCTTTACATTCAAATTAACTGGGCGAACACAATGCAAAAACGGAGCTGGAATACGGAGCTGCATGCGTATTAGCTGTCAAACGAGGACGTACGTCCCGGCTTGCAACTGCACACAATGGCGCTGTGAAGTTTTTTGACATAAGTCAGATATCAGCCCATTTATTATAATATTTTGTTTACATCGCTTCTTTGTTTCTTCTTTTTTTGGCACAAAAACGAATTGAATAAAAATTAAAAAAAAAATGTTAGGGTTTAGCTTTGGCATTTCTCGTTCGCGAAAGAAAATGCCAGCACGGACTACAAACAAGAGATTTTATACTCCCAATGGGCCTCCGCACACGAGACTAATAGTTCTGCCGGAATGATAACCAGTTTCACTCCACTGTTCGACTGCACACGGGATGAATTAAGAAAAAAATTTGTATACATGAATCATATTTCAATGTGTTTGTATTTCTGTCAAGTCCTCAAAATGAAAAGTTGTGTGTGTATTAGTTTATCCTCTTCGTTCTTCCACTCCAAACCAGATAGAAGATTTTCTGCCGTGCCGCCTGCACACTTTGCTTCTCTCCCTTAAAAACTACTCCTACGCCAGGAAGAACTAGTCTCGTGTGCGGAGGCCCAATCATATTTTTTTGTGTGGTAATGGAAACAACGCCGTTTATATAGATATATGAAAGTATTGGAAATCGTGATAATCAAGATCAATATTATGAAAGTTCTCCTTTTTTGTTTTTTTTTGTGCTAAAATTCCAACTACCTATCAAAATTTGAAAAAAAAAAACAGTCAGCCATTCTTCATATGTCTCATCAGGAAGAAAAGTAGCCCAGAAATTTCAGGATACCTTTGGATTTTCTCGCTGTTTCCATATGTTCTACAATCAATTTTGAAAGTTCTTATTTTTAGACCATGTCAAACATTTTCTTTTTCAAACGAGAAACATCAAAGCTCAACCCTTAAAATATTAAAACTTTCATTCTTCCATTCGTTACTGCTTTCCCCTACTGATATACACCTTTTACATTTTTTTGTAAAAATAAGAATGAAAAAACTACCTAAAATAGGAATGATGTAAACGTACCTTATCAAAGATCTTTCAAAAAGAATGCACTACTGTTGTGTTCCATTTGTTTCTTTGTGAAATGTCAAAAAACTGCACGTCTTTATTAAAAGTTAACCAACCTTCCGTCTCCGTATTGCAGCTCCGTCTGCAGCTGCGTCCCATTGTGTTCGCAACATTGAATTTTTGTATATTCAACATTTTTGAAATCTGTTCCAGCTCCAGCTCCGTCTTCCGTTCCAGCTCACTGTGTTCAGCTAGTTAAACCAGGACTTTTCATTGCGCTTGTTTGATACTTTTGATAAAGGCACGCATCGTGTTGTAACACTGCCCGAATTGGGGAAGGTAGAGCAAATTCTGATAAATCAGTATTCCTGAATTTAGCTTATTGCCAGGCAGCTGGCCTTCATTGCACAGTATAGACATATTATAGACTACCATTTCCTGAATCCGAGCTGATATACACCGGTGCTCTTTCTCAACACATATAATATTATCTACATCTAGTTCATTTCCATATCCAAAATCAATTGCTCAAACTTGAAGTTACCAACAAGATTTCAATTCCTCTCCTAAAAAAACATTTTAGAAAAACTTATATCAGTATCTCCACCCCACTAAACTTCAAAGCAATCACCTGCTTTAACTTCAAAACACAAACACCGGTAATAGTTTGATCAATAAAAATAACAAGCAACTAGGAAGGAACTACAAAAAAAACTTCAATTTCCAGTAGTAATATCTGAAAAATGGTCCGAGTAACCCAGACGGATGATGAAATAAAAATCGTAATCGAATTGAATCGTATGGTTAGCCGGAAACCGGATATTGTGTTGTTGCCGAAATATTTGAAATTCAATAATCCACCGATTTTCTTTGAGCAGCATCTCACCGATGAAATCGATGAGGATGAAAGTTTTTGCAAAATTTTCAAAAGTGAAGTTCGAATCGTGTTGATTAAAAAAACCAAAGGAGTGTGGCCGGAGATTTTTCAACAGCTAAGCAAGGAAGAACTCTCCAGGAAGAGGATAGAAATTTCGGACCTTATAGTCGAAAGGAACAAGGAGAAGGACAAACAAGCTATTGCGAGATATGAGGAGAAGAAACGAGCTGAAATTGACAGAGAAATCCGAAGGGATACTGAAATACGGGAACGTGTTAAGGCTTTTGAAAGTCAAGCATGCAGGGAAGCAGTAATGGTGGGTTATAAAAAGGAGATATTCGCCAAACCAAAAGATGAAAAGAAGAATGAAAGACAGAGAGTGTTAAGTGCAAATGTTATGAATTCAAGGCAAGCAGAAAGAAAACCAGTGCAAGTACGGGCGTCGGGAAAAATCAATTTTAATTTTTCACAATTTTCATCGAAGACACCCAAGCGGGAATCAAAGGATGAACCGAATTGTCAACAGGTTGATAACGCTAGTGTGGATTGATGTATTTACTTGACAGTAATTTTTAATAAATTTTCAAAAAAAAATTAATTCAAGAGTTTATTTTTAATTCAATAAACTTTTTTTTTTTTTTTTAGTTTCACTGATAAAAAATCACCTACAATATACATAAATGTGAATTTTAAACATTTAGATGTTTGTTCCGGAATAACTCATGCTTCAGCGGCTTAACGAATTTTGATGAAATTTAATTCTTAGGTGGAAGAGCTCCTTGCTTGAAAAAATCGATACCTAGTGTCTCGACTATTATGATTTTAATACAAAATTTTCTAATAGATGGACACGTTAAATTTATTATACAAAAAATATATAACAAGGCTGATTGAATTAGGTAAAAAAATGAAGCCGGATTCTTGGTAGAGGCGTTTGTTTGATAAGTCCAGTGCATAATCTTACAATTTTTCTTTGGAAGATCCGGTTCTACGTTGTCTTGTAAAAGATGTACCACACAGGAAAACTGTAACTGATAAATTGGCCAAAATAATATAATATTAGCAGTTTCGTTGACTTATTTAGATCAACGGATGTACACGATGAAATGCATATAGTTGGCTCTGTTAAGCACTGTCCCGGAGTGCTGATTAAGTTTAAATAGTTTTTTGAAGTTAATCCCGAAGCATTTGGCATGTCTTTGTTGATCCTTCAGAAAACTTCAAGACGAGGTTTTTGCAGGTTGATCCCGAGTGAACACGGCTATAGTTGAAGGTAGATGTTCTTTTGTGTACTGATTCTAGATCCGTTTGTTGTAGTTTTCGAAAAGGCGATATCGAGGAGACAACTGTTAGTGAATCATTCGCAAAGAGCACAGTGGGTATAAGCATAGGGTTGATAAAATGTCATTAAGATAAACAGAAAGTGTCCCAGTTTTGAACCTTAGTCTACTCCGACTTAAATGTGTTTGATTGATGATATATCGTTTTCCAGTTGAACAAAGAATTTCTTTGAAGTCAGAGAAGAAAATAAATTGTTTGTTATGTAATGACGAAATGATCTAAGCTTATCGATAAGGATTTTTATCCAAGCTGTTGAATACTTTTTCAACAATCAGAAAGCATCATACAACGGCACGATGGCTGCTATGCAGACGACATACTAGAACTGGATGTGGTATCAAGTGACTTTCACTAAAGCTAAACTGTATGTCGAGTATGAGATTGTGCTAATTGCAGCATTTCTTTAGCCGCCTGAGGATGAATTTTTCCAGAAGCTCCCTGATGTCATTTGGGAAGGGTACCTACCTGTACTTTAGTAAATTGATTTCTATCGCCTTTCATTGATATTCCAACGATTTTGGATATTTTTTTCACTTTTGGGGGAAGTAGCTGTTTTTGAAGCGATTGTTTATGATAATTGCAAGAAGAATCTTCACTGTTTGCGAAAGCCTTTTGATAACGTAGTAGCAGACTCAACCTGGTCCAGCAATTTTTTTTTGGCTTGGAATTGGTGATGATTGATGATTTCGATTTTCGATTGAAAAATTTAATGTTGCCCTTTGGATTAAATACTGGAAAAGTGGCATCAAGCTGCAGTACTCTTATAGCTGGCTGCAGAATCTGTTGAATAGATTTCTCGATTTCATCAAAAAACATCGGATCCGTTGATGGGATGGATTTGAAGGTCTTTTAAAAATGGTCGGCTAATGTTTGAACTTTGACAACAGTGGCTATTACCTCCTTCGATATTATCTTTTAGGCTAGACGCGCATTAGGGGGCCAGGTCACTCGGCCAGGCCGTACCGGTCATTGAATGTTCTTCACTGTTATAATTCACTATAGCCAAGTAACCCGAGAGGGGGTGACGGATGAATTACCCCCGGGCCCATAATTCTTCGGCGGCTTTGACTATAACTTTTCTTCATTTCTGATGAAGTTTTCCAGCAATAGAAGTTGCCTTGTGTTGAAATCGCCGCCGATGAGTCCATAAGTTGAAAGCCTCAGAATTCTGTTCAAAATATGAAGGCAATTGTAAATATTTCCAGTGTAGGATGTGCAAAATAGGACAGCGCGCTGCATTATCTTATTTATTTATTAATTTATATGAATTCAGTAGCACTAATTAATGAAAATCAATTAGAACAAAATTTAAAAGACAGCGATGAGTTAAACTGTAGAAGTGTTTAAATGCTGGTATTTAAAATCCTGGGAATCAACAAGATTTCAGGAAATTGTATTTTTGTCTCTAGATAGATAGATAGATAGATAATTTGATTTATTATAATTAATTCAGATACATTCGTCACAAAAGGTTTTAAACAAAATCGTTTAGACTTGGCTTTGCCGTCTGGCCGATTGACATCTGTTTCAGATATAACAATAAATTACCTATAATTATTGAAGTTTTTAATTAAAGAAGTAAAAGTATTTTTGAATATAAACATACTTAAATAAGTTTCTTTTAAAATGTTTCGTTTATAATTTGGTTGCGATAGGACATCGCGGTTCGAAAGTAATTGAAGAGTTGGTTGATGTTGCCTTCGCAGGAGGGCGACTACTTCGTCTGGTGATTTTTGCTGCTCAGTGAATTTCTCCGTATTTCACACAAAATTGGACACTTCCCTATAAAATGGATGACATCTTCCCTTTCAACTAAGTTACATAAAATGCAGTAGATAGGCAAATCCTCTCGATGTGGTATGTAATTAAGGCAGATCAGTTCTCCTACATTTTAAAAATCGCTGAGATAAGCTACTGTTTATATTCGTTATGGAAGTAGTTTGTAGTGCCCCGTGGCTTATTGGTTAGTGTGTCGGACTGCTCATAGCCACCTTTTTTTCTGGGGTACTGCCTTTTGAGAGAAATTGACAAAACCTCCAAGAGTAAAATTTGTCTCGAAAAAGTGCATCTCATGTAGCCGTTCGAACTCTTCGGTAAACTGTAGGTCCCTTCCATTCTTGCAGATTAACAACACACACACAGGAATGGTTGAGAGTATAAGTCACTAGGCCTTGGTTCCTTAAGGAGCTGTCGCGCCAATAAATTTATTTTATTTATTTAATGGAAGTAGTTACGTTCGCATAAATTGTGATTAAGGCTGTTATAAGTTGATCTTCATTTATGTACCGAATATATGGCCTAATTTATGAAGTCTATTCTAAGTTGTTCATCTACTTTGGAGATAAGACTTAGAAAGTCATCTTTGCAGTATAATGCGTTTTCATCTAATATTCGAAAGTTAGTTCGTCAGTAGACAACATGTTCTTCGATCTTTTTATAGCAGAGGTTTTTCTTTTCTATTGTTTGTGGTGCTAAGATTTTAGGAAGTCTTTCATCAGGCATATTAAGTACTTTTGTGATAGAATCAACATGACACTTAATGAAAAGTGGTGATAGTCCTGTCTCGATGGGGATCAGGTACATACTTCGGAGTGTTTTTTCGGCAAACGAAAGTATCTTTTAATGAAGAACCTCTGAAGTTTTTCGACTGTTTCATACTTTTCACTTCCCAGACCTGTGCTGCGTGCAGCATAATAGATTCAGCCACTGCGACAAAGACCTTATACGCTATATGATATCTTTTCATGTTGCGGATATTCCACTTTTGGCTTTCACTAGCTTGTCATTGAGGTGTGTTTCCATATTAAGATTGCTAGTTACAGTGAATCCCAGTAACTTGTAAGATTTAACTATCACGATTGGTTCTCTGTTAAAGTGCCTTTTCTCATTCCTGGCAGTTCTTCCAGAACATTTGAGTAATATCATCATTTTCGATTTGCGAAAATTGACCCTCAGATTCCATAACCGGCAGTACTCTTCTAGTCGATTAACCATCATTTTTGTCATTGTTAGTATAATAAATGCTGAGAATCAACTATTCTCCGATTTCTCGTAAATAGGGGTTTGTGCTGCGTTATGTATAGCTTTTTTTGGTAATATTAATTTTAAGATTTAACCTGGCTTAAGAAAAATTTCTTAATCTCTTAAAATTGAAATTTGTTGAACTTGAATTCAGGTTTTGTATATCAAATCATCAAGATTCCGTCATTTGCCAGCTCTATGTCCCCTATTAGCAGATTTTCACATTATTAGAAAAATGAAAAATACTCGGAAATTTAAGAAGTTTCGTTGTTTAACTTGTATTTTGACCTAGGTTACCAGAGTCCAAATTCTGCATTAGATTTATGAATTAAAAGGCACGTATCGCAGACGAAGTTTTCACATAATTTTTGTAAATGAGCATAACTTTATAGAGCATTGACTTACCGATTTTTTTTTTGTATGGACTGCAGGACTTTTTCTGTACTAAATCTAACACCAAATAAACAAATTGACATTTTGCAAGAAAATTAAAATCAATATTCATATATTTACTGCGCTGCTGATAGCTCTCTGTCTGGCGTTCTCAACGACGCGTTAAATAATCTAAACGCCGCGTTAAGAACGCGTTCTGTTTGACGAAGCCTTAAAGCTTCTGTAAATGGAAGTCTTCATACCTAGCCAGAATGCTTCATTTTCTCTCTAGGCTACCTCGTTGTGCTTTCTCTAATGATTTAGATTAAATCTTTCATTTATTTTGAAGTAATTATTTTAAGGCCATTTACATAAGGTTCTATTTTTTTAATGTACCTGCTGTTGATGCACTTTTACTGTGCTTTCTCAACTAAAGATTCCTTAATAAGAAAGCTATACCTATGTCCAGGTCTGTATGTGCGAAATTGTTAAATTACTATACGTTGCGCAACTACAGAACAATTACATAATACAAAAGTCGTCAAATTTAATATTTTGTTCAAGGATTTTTATATTCGAAGAGCACAGAAAGCCATCTGCTTTATTTGGCCCAGCCATTGGCTACGTATATCCGAACACCTTCTGCACACGAATTTCCACCTCGTACCAGCTTTACGCGTCCTAATCCACTGATGTCAATCTACTTGCATCTGTTTTGTAAATGAGCAATTAAGTTGTCCAATAATAGGCTTTCCTATTTTATTGCTTTCTTAGCCCGAGGAAGTAACGATTAGGAAGTGGTAGTCTTCGTTTGATCTTAGCGCTGATTCTAACCGATCTTGATGGAACAGCGACTGTTTTTCATCGTCACATTGCGACGAATGATTTCCGAAGGTATGTCAAGATTACCCCTCAGAAGTCGTTTCATAAATGCTGTCATATTCATTCCACATTGACGATAATTTAAAGGACCTCCGTTAATCAGGCCATTGTATATACACTGCCTATAGTACTATCATGAAGCATCATTTTTTAGTTCTGAATAAAGTCGCAATGAGGCGTGCTGAAATTGCCAATTGGTGTGAATATAGCATAAGTACAGACAACAAAATTGTATTAAATACTGGTAAAATATCGGTTACGGTTCTCGTCTTCACTATTTAGAGTTATCAACCAGGAAGATGGCCAGATGAAAAATTACCACCATGAGAGTACTATAGAAAATGTATAGGCTTAAATGTTCAGGCTTAATAAATGGCTTAATAAATGGAAACGATATTCTGACTAATAAAGTTGCTAAACCCATCTACTTTCTCGCTTCTTGATTGGTTATTACGCGAATCACAAGCCAACATCAGTGGTATAATTTTCAAAATTCTTTGAATAAAAATATTCAATAAATTATTAAAATGTAAAGTTGATAAATATTTTTTTTCAGAAAAGTCAAAAAATCATATACATTAGGAATGAAAAAGACGTGTACTGAATTTGAATTTTCATGAACTCTTTAACAATTTTTAAAATGTTTATTGCAACACAGATTATATCCACAAGATAGTATTCCTAATGCTTAAACAAATTTCATCAACAAAGAACACAATAACAACTTCATTTCAAAATTTGAAACTTTTTTTTAACAATTTGAGTAAATGCTCTTAAATAGCAGATAAGGTTTCTACTCTCTTCAGCAGCGGAGAATCTGCATGGTATTCCAACTTATTAACAGCAAAATCTCCTGGATAACTGCACAAACATTTCACAGTCGAGATGCTAAAATTTCTAAATGGAAAATTGAAATATGTGAAATATTTTCCATTCACAGCCACAATAAATGCCTTATCGCCCTGTCCGAAGGCAATTTTAAATGAATTTCCTCGAACGAATGGAAAATCACCATCTGTTTCCTCATCTGCTGAATTAAAGCTGAAAAACAGAAGAGAAAATAGAAAAGGAACAATTCCGTCCAATACATTAAGTTATGGATTGGATTTCAATTTTACTTTTTACCTGTTGTCATCCCTCTGAAACGACCTAACGACCGTCCTTGTTTCAAAGTTTACATGAAATTTGAAAACAACTCGACTGGTTTCGTTACATTGAAAACAAATGGAAAATTCAGTAGAGCGAGGGCCGCGAGCTATGCACTCCATTGCAACTACAGTTCCTGAAAATGAAAATGCAAACAAAAATTCCTTGCTGCAGAGAAATGTCATGTCCTTTTCTACTATGTAAAGATTAATAATCGTGTGCAGTCCTCCTACCTGTTTCATATTTCCTTGGAACATCGCTCTGGAAGGCAAGTTTCTCGCTGGATAATAGATTCCGTGGAAATACCAGAGGGAAGAGCATTCGATGATGGAATTGGGTGATTTTTTCAAAATCCCCATATACCATCACATAGTTTATCTTCTTTGGACACTGCAGATACTCGAAGGTACCATAGAGGTTGTCATTTACATAGATCTCGAAACATTTTTGCAGCACTGCCACACGGAAGTTAAAAGTTTGTCCTTTGTAAAAATTAAATAAATAAAGAAAAACAGCATTTTTAAAAGAGCGAAAATGTTACCAACAATTGGGTCTTTATAATCGAAAGTTTTAAAATATTCATGCATATAAATTACTAATATAATACTAAATTTTATAGTGAGTAAATACATTGTTTAATACTGCCAATCAAAAATTAAAAAGAAAGGAAAAACAGACCGCTGAACTGCTGATGCGGAATCATAATTCATAAGACTGCCGGAGAGCCGGTTATAGGTTAAGAGAATGGTGCATTACGAAAACAAAGAATAATCAAACAGTCAAAGATAGATGCTCAGAGATATAAGACGTGTTTTTTTTCATGCACAAACCGATGCTATAATACACGTGTACATCAGGTATTTGTTATTTTAACAAGTGATTATTAATGTAATGTAGATTTATTGTCACATGTTTATTAAAAACAGAATAAAATTAAAAAAGTTGTATATATTATTTTTAATTTTAGCTTTTTTCTAAACCCTATCTCTGTCTATTAACTTTTATTCTAGAGAGTGGGTGTTGAGATGTGTAGTACTTCTCTTTCTAAAGTTCCAACATTAATAGAAACTTATTTAGGGTAGCAACCATGATAAAGCAGAGCAATTTCCAGATGGCAGTGGAAGATTTTTTTTAGATGGAATCAACAACGTTGGCATCTATATGTCCCAATCAACTTGAAATGCAATACAAATATGGCAATTAAGAAATATTTGTAGCTTGTCAAGATCTGTTGAACTCTTTTTCTTGCTCTTCGCCTTTTAATTATTTGAATTTGGTGCTTCTTTCTGGGTAGCGCTAACGAAAATGTTGTTGCATCAGAGCAAAATTTTACTTTGGATGTAAGTGAGTTTACTGATGACGCACCGTGCAAATGAAATTAGGACAACGAAATGCGTGATGAGCCGTCAAAATTTTTAGTCTTCGTTGAAGCGGCAGACAAGACAAATGCAAGAAGTCTTTAGTATTAAATATATGAAGAAGCACTTGAGTACAACATCCTTCTATGGACTGGTGCTCCAGTAACTTTACTAGTATTCATACGAGCATTTAAAATTATTCTGAAATACATTTTTGTCACTTAACACCAGCATCGTAATGTCTCTTTACTTTCCTTTTTTGACATTCATCTGCGGCCAGTACTCAAGTGAAATAGTCACCCCTTTCAATAATTCATTCGTAATTCTTGCACTTGTAGATATTAATACTCATCAGTTTACCCTTGAAATGTATTTCGGTCGTACTGCCAAATGTAGATATTCGTTCTTTAGCCGTACTACACGAATGAGGAATGCTCTGTATTGCGTTCTAATTGTGATATTTAAAAATTCTAGTACACCGACATTTACTTTTAAATCCCTTCCGCCTTTCCTAATGCTCGAACTGTGTCTTTGACATATTAAGGATATCAAAACCCCTTGAGTGCGCGCTTTTTATGAAAAAGAGAATGTCGTTAAAGAATCTCAATCGATGTTGAAAAATGGGCACGTTGTGTCTCACGTACTTTCTCTTATGTGCCTAATTACATTGAAAAGCAAGTTCTTTAACAGAAACAAGTGACATTTACGTTGAAAATAACACAATTTGAACTTAAAAAAGTATTAAAACCACAATACTTAACGGTTTTTAGTAAAAATGAAGTACTTCATCACACGTCTTAAATAACAAAGAATTCATGAAAAAAGTATTTTGAAAATTGTAGGACCGGTTTTGATGTTTTTTATTTTTAGTTTTTTGAATTTTTTTTTTTAATTCATATGCAGTTTTTTTAGAATTTATTAATATACATGTGAATATAAAATATTTTTTTTTTGATTAGTTTTAGAAATATTGATTTTTCAAAAAAAAATTAATTTTAATTAGAAAAAAAAGTTATAAAAAATTTTGATACGCAGAATTAATTAAACTACCTAGATCTTCTTAAATATAAAATTTGACAGAAATCCAAAGAGCCGTTACCAAAAAGGCCCAAAATTAAAAAAAAAATCGTTACATGAAAGGTACCGTTAGTAGACTTTTCCCGGAAATTTGGTTCTAATCAAATGATAGCCAATACTAACAAAAAAAATTTTAAAAATTTTCATCAAAATCGTTGGAGCCGTTTTCGAGAAAAATAACCTTTTTCTAAACGGTCATATGGCAGGTACCCTTAATTCTAGGCCTAAAAATACAATTTCAATTTCCCCTCTGGGGAATGCTAAAATAATCCTACACACCAAATTTGAAGAAACGGTTAAGCCGTTTAGGCTGCAGCTCGTTATAAATACAGACAGACAGACAGACATTTTTTCTCGATCTTTTAGACTTTTTGATCGTATGATCGTAATGTCATGTTTGATTGTTATCTCAATTTTTTTAATATTCACGAATCCTAAACTTGCCTTATAGCCCCTATAATCGCAAGTAAAAAGCGAAAGACGATTTCTACAAACTGTATACCAACAATCAGGAACTAAATTCTACTGTTAAGCAGAATGGACGAATCAATTCTCCCATCTGACTTGGACGAAGTTAAGCTAAATATAAGTACTTGAGCTCAAAATCATTCAAGGCACTGAAACTGATGGCCGACCTTATCAAGCTTACAGGCGAAGATTTGATTGGAAAAACACGGATACATGGATATGGTCGCAGGAAAGCAGACACGATGAATGTGCTATCAACATAGTTTACTATATCTTTAAGTAACAAAACCCTCTGAATTTCACCAACTTGTTAAAGATAGCGATGTGGATGACTAGCAGCCTGATTCTCCCCCTTGTGACGAATCACAAATCACAAGCTCTTGTGAGAATTCCTTGTGAGGATTGTTGTGACTCGATAACATTTATCGAATTCTCCGACAATATTCACAAGGACAGTCACAACGAAACTCACCATACCACGGTGAATTGTTATTGTGACACTCACAAGTTGTGACTGTCACAAGTTGTGACTTTGGGGGAGAATACGAAAAAGTCACAAAATCTCTTCTTGTGACTTGTGAGTTGTGAGGCATCAGTGATGATGGGGAGCATCAAACTGTAGGACTGCCATCCCCGCCAGAATAATGAAAATGCACCCTGTTCCGTCAAGATTGATAAACCTTAACCGACACTTTTGGTGTCAAAGGTATCTTGCAGCCTAGTGTATTGGTTCTTCATTTCTATCCACCAATTCTCGCAGTCTTCAAGGAGCCAATTTTTACCATCGAAAGGGTGGAGCACTATCGATATAAAATATATACTTGTAAATTGTATGTTTTCCTTGACGAATAAGAGTTCATCCTTTATACGTTCCCAAGAAAAAAAAAATCAAACAATGATGTCTTGGACAAGCTTCTCGATTGACACCTATAAGCTTTAAGGCAATTGGGAACTTTATCCATTTTTTAATCTGACCTGGAAAATGTTTGAATTAATTTTATGACGACAGGAGGAAGGCCGATTCTTAAAAAAATACAAAGAGATCAACAAACTGCTAGAAATAAAGCATTCATGGGAGGTTCGATCCAATTTATTAAAGGGGGGTTCGCTATGTAAATATGCGTTGTACATTTGCCGAAAATAGTGTAGCATTCGCAATTGTTCGAAGATTTAAATGAAACAAATGGTTTAGCTTAAAATAATGTAAGCCTCTGCGCTTCAAAACCGCCAAGCAAACAGCAAATGTATACAATTTAGGAAGAAGTTTGTTTTAACCAATGGGAAATGCTTTTAATTTTATTTTTTATTTTTTTTTTATTTTGTTCTAGAGGCAATATGTTTTTTAAACTTTTGTCGGTTTTTGCTTTTAATTTTTTTTAGTATTTGTTTCCAAAAAAAATGTCAAAAACTATAAAACATAAAAGAAATTCTTTAACAGATAGGAATGTTTTGATACAACTTTTAAGGTATAAAAGGTAATTTTTTATAATATATTTTTGTATTTTTTACCAAACATTTTAAATTTAAAGGCTTTGAGATATTGCCCAAGGTATACCCTAAAATAAATGTCAGGTATACTGTGCTTTAATAAAATATCCAGAATGCATGTTGTTCCAGTATTTATTGATAAAGAAATCGTCCCACAGTAGCTCCTTATTTATTTTGTAAAATAATATGTCAATTATTTCTTCTTTCTAAAAAAAATAAATAAACCATATTCTTAAGGGCTTTCCATTGTATTTGAAAAACATAATACAAAAGTTTCAAAACAATTTATTTATATCTTTGAGTTATTGAAAATTACATTAAAAAGAATGGACAAATCCTTTTCCATTTCGAAGACATCCGACCTTAAATGGTAAAACAATCGAAGGATATGACAAATTCAAAAACCTTTCCCCAAATCTGTTTCACTTTAAAATATATAAAAACAAAACTTTCCAATATGCTGGCTGACCCTAATTTAATGTTTTTTTCAAACTTTATTTCACCCATTTTCTTTGTGATTCGGATATTTCAAAGGGCAAACAGGAAGAACCTAACAAATCCACTTAAATAATTTCATCTAAACTAACCGGAAATCAATTCAAACTTAGTTTCCTACTTACCTGGAACTAATGGATTCTTTGGAACGTCACTTTTCCAATTCTTTGAGATCTCTTCTTGTTGCCATCCTTCGCCTGGCTGAAACATACTTCGAATTATTTGATTCTCCTTGAAGTTTGCCTCAATTTTTAAGAAAATCGTTTCACTCTCATTTGAATCCTTAATATTATCCGTAAGGTCCAGGCAAATCCTTTTGTTGGGTTAAGTATCAAAAAAAAAAAAAAAAAAAACCCCAAATAAAAATAAAGATAATTCGAAAAAACTTCCTCCGCAAGAAGCACAAAAAACACACACACATACTTATTAGGATTCGGTTTGATTTTACCGGCAATGACCAAAACATGTCCGAATGGCACTTCCGAGAGAACTTTTCCTTTCCAGATGTTCATTTTTTGATTTTCTCAATGCAACTGAAACTGAGCCTTGATTTCACAAGCCATTTGACTTAAGGTGATGTCGCCTTCATCTACGAGTACTTCAAGTTTCTTTGGGAAAACTAGAGCATGCCGCCGTGGTTCCACCTTCCGTCAGGATTGGCGTGGAGCTGGAAAACTTCTGTTCTATATTGGTTGCATTTTGTCTAAAGAGAAAGGGTTTGGTTTTGTTGTTGTTGCATACCATTCGGGTACTCCTACGAACGACAGACAGTTTTGCCTTGCGTGTCTTTTAAGGACACAAAACAAAAATTGATTTGATGTCTAGAGGTTTTTTGTTTTGATGTTTGCATGTTTTGAACTCGAAAGTCCGGATCTGACGGTGCCAGAGCTAGCTGGCTGACGACGACAGCGAAAAGGGTTAAACAGCCTTCTTAGCCATATAAATAGAAATGGAAATCAGCTCAGTTCAAAGGAATTTCTTCTCTGGATTCATTTATTTGTGTTTTTTTTTTGTTTCCCAACCTCTGGGATAGTTTTATTGAAGTGAGATAGTAATAAGTTTAATAATCCGACTTTCCAATAAAACAATGAATACTTCTGCGGGTATATAATGGGAAATGAATAAATTTACGTACTTTTCCAGAATTGGCAATGACATTTATATTTTTATGTGCATAATCAATTCTTTTACGAATAATTTTTGTGGTAAATCAAACCTAGTGGGAAGAAATTTTCTCATGTCAGCTTGATTTTAAGTTTAGTTTTTGAGAATGCTTATTTAAGCACAATAATGTATTAAATAGAATTAAAAGGTTCTAACCTTATTTTTATATTTTAAAACTTACTTACAAAGTATTCAAATGATAATGGCTTAACTTTTGAATCAATTATCAACTGACTATCAAAACTGAAGAAAATGCCTTCCTTACCTACAAAATTCGCCACTCCGTATAGCAGGAATAAAATATTTGTATGCAATAATCGGTGGTGCATAGCTTAATATTGCAGAGCTTTTATTTTCAATTGTTGTTTAAAAAATCGTTTTTTCTAAACCTCTTATTTTTTGTATTTCTTCATGTCTTCCAAAGCGAAAGATAATCCTGAAAAAAAATTCTTAAAAATAGAAGCTGTTATTTTTGCATATACATACTTCTTTGCATTATATACTTTACCAGTAATTTTAGTGGATATTAGAAATTGTATTTACCTCGACGAAAGCGCCACCTATGATGTCCAACTGTAGCTAAGAACACTTCAGATAACCCCAATAATTAAACAGACATATTTAATTTTTTTCGATAAGTTATAACTTACAGTAATCCAGTTTTAATTTAAAACAACCAAGAAAACCCAAACCGAATAAAATATAATAATAGAAACTAAAAAAAAACTAAAAATCGAGTGGGAATATAACTACACTCAAAAGTCTGTGACATTATCAATTAAAAGAAAATTAAAACCTAAAAACAAGAAATATCTGCAATATGAATATACAATACATGAGTCCCACTGACTCTCAGGTCATAGCAACTTCTACTCCTTCTTCTTTAATGGTGGTCAAAATACTTTTAAGACCACGAAGGGAAACACTTTCGAAAATCAGAGCTCCCATGGACCAAAACCGATGAAGGGTATTGTAGTACATACGAAAAAATGGGCACGACTGGGTCGCACGTACTTGCTCGTATGTGTCTTCTTACAATACTTAGCGGTTTTTAGTAAAAATGAAATATGCTATCACACGTCTTAAATAACAAAGAATATAAAAAAAGGTTTTCGAAAATTGTAAAAAAAAAATTGTATTGGAGAAAAATAAACTTTTCCTTAATCGTTATATGGCAGGTAGCGTTATTTTTAGCCCTAAAAAGAAAATTTCAATTCCCCCTGAAGAATACCAAGATATATACACATACCAAATTTGAACGCAATCGCTTAACGCGTTTGGGCTGCAGATCGATATACACCCGGCCAGACAAGTAAAACTAAGGTGGCCTGAACATATAAAATTGTAAAAACCATATAATTTCTTATAAAATTTATTGATTAGTTTTAAAAAAAAAAAGAAAAAAAGAAAAAAAGAAAAAAATATTATATATTATTCAAAATGTTCGTATGCAGAATTTATTTTTAAATGTAAGATTTAATAGAAATCCAATGATATCGTTGATAGATTTTTTCGTAAATTAGTTTTTGATAAAATGTTAGCCAGTACCTACCAAAATTCTCTAAAAAATCCATTAAAATCGTTACAGGCGTTTTCGAAAAGAAAATCTTTTCTTAAATGGTTTTATGGCAAACCCCCAGGGGGTTTGAAGGTTATAACTTTGGCCACGGATCGTTATACAGACTAACTACATTATGGTTCTGATTAGGTACTTTAATGCAAGTTATGCATTCGTGTAGATTAAAAATGTTGAGATAACAATCAAACATGACATTACGATCTGTCATCTGTCTGGCTGTCTGTCTGCACGGATGTATTTTGGACTGCAGCCTAATCGGTTGGGACAATCGTCTTCAAATTTTGAACATTATTTTGACATTCTAAAGAGGAGTTTTTTTCAATTTTTTTTAGCTCACCAATTTTTTTTAGCTCATCATATAACCGTTATGTAAAAGCTTATTTTTCTCGAAAACGGCTCCAAGAATTTTTATTAAAAAAAATCAGTGTCTTACTGTAGGTAAGCATTATATTTTAGTGAAAACAAAATTTAATATGATGGGCTAAAAACGGTACCTCGCATAGGACCGCTTTTTTTTCTTCGACTTTCTCGAAAACTGGTAATTCGGTTACTATGAAAATTGATATTAAAGAAGATGTAGGTAGCCTAAGTAATTTCGCGTTAATTTTTTTCGAACAATTTTTTTTTGTATTTTTAATAATTTAAAAAAAATGTTTGAAAAATCATTATTTTAAAAACGGGTAGGTGCATTTTTTAAAATTTTTTTTTTTAAATGTATGTTATTTTAAGTTTGTAGGTATCCTTAAATTGTTTTTTTTTTTTTTTTTTTTTAAAGTTGTTGAAAAACCGTTTTATTTAATAACCGTTTTTGTTACGATTTTGAAAAAAAATTCACACTTTTTAACATTTTTTTAAAGAATTAAAATGGCGTTTAATTTATTTTACTCAGTACAATTTATAGTTCTTTCTTCGAACAATCAAAAGTTACAAAAATCGAATAAATGCTTTGATGGTAACTTAAATTTTCTTAAATTTTATTCTACAGTGTGACCGCATATATAAGCAAGTACGTGCGATCCAGTCGTGCAATTTATTTTTCTATGCATGAATCCTTGACGAAAAAGCAGTTGTGGATCCACTTAAACGACATCAAAAAACGATTTCTGTGTTATTAAAAACATCCATTTTCTCGCGGCGTTTTCTGCAGTTATGTTGCTTTTATATTAAGTTTTATAAGCCAAATTTTAATTTTTATTCATTGAGTCTAATATGCTTTATAAGTGGGACAAAATTTGGAGTTAAAAAAATGTCGCAATCTTTAAATAATTTGATAAATTGAAGATGTAAGATTGCAATTCAACAAAATGTTCATATTTTGGAAATTTTAGAAAATGGTTTGATCTTTCAAAAAAAAAAAGACCTTAAAAAAGTCAGTTCCTTATATTGTTACAAAAATATCCTATATTTTTGTAACTTAGAACATTATACTTAAATATTTCACTTTAATTTATGTGAAAAGTTACTGTAATAATTAAAAAAGAATGTTGATAATATGTATTATCATTCCAACAAAAGTTCTCTATAACTTCCATTGAAGTTGACAATTTGACTTCCCTGACTAGAAATAATGTGAAGAGAACGCAATTATGCCAACAATTAATTTCAAATGAACATTCTTCATTTAAATAAAATATTATTACAAAAGGATGCCTTTAAGGTAAATTCTTATTCACATACATATATATATATACAAAAGCAATTATATTAATTAATTGCTTTTGACGAGTTACTGCGCCAAATGATAAGAAAACTTCAACAAGGACAAAGTTCGTTTCCTTAAATGATCATATTCATATAACATTTTCCAAGCTGACTTTTCTCTAATGAAAATGAATGTCAAAGTTTCCCAAAGATTTCTTTTATCAATAGCAAAGTATTGCGTTGAGTCTATGTGTTCTGTTTAATTGAATGGTTTATGGACAAAGGTAGAGTTTTCAGATAAAATTTGTGCCAGGCAAACCTTCAATTGAATCCAAATTTTGTAATCTTCGGAAAGTGGTGCGGGATGCAGAAAGCCTTTAAGCAACTTTCTATGGTAGCCCTAGGTACTTACGCGTACTAACTTTAGTTTCCCATTTGCTTTGATAGGATTATTTGTGAATTTCGCCATGTTTCTAGTTAGGTTCTGGAAATGTTGGAAGAAAATGATCAATTTCAAATAATATTCAAAGATGAATCACATTTGGACTGAATGCCTCCGTCAGAAAACATAATACTCGATATTAGTGAGGTGAAAGAATTCCTTAAGAATTACATGTACATTTCTATCTCTTGAAACTATATCTAGTTCAAACTCGTTAATGTTTAAAAATTTCTATCTCATTCAATTCCATTGAAAAACAATACAAATCAAACAATTCTGACCGTGAAATTCACCTAATTTACTTTGTGACAAAATTAAATTCCAACGTACATAGGCCGGTCATCTCTATTCTACAACTGCAGCATCAAAAGCTAGACAGAACATCCACATACAGCTTCCTGTGTCCTTGCCACCATCGGCGCCGCCATGCGTTTATCTCCACAGGACACTGACCGCTTCTACACTTACCATACCAACTATAATATAAACTCATCAACCTGCAAAACCCTCTGAATTGTTTGTTCCTGGTCCTGCCGATACGGTCATGGGCTTCGTCCAAAATATAGACTGAGAACGGATTATTTTTCGATTTCATACACAAAACACAATGTAACCCTTTTTGGCCAAAGTTAAATTAACTCTCTACCGCCTATATGTATAGACGGTATTTTCATTTTGTGAATATAAACGCATATCCTTCGTAATGGGTTTGTTCGAAAATAATATTAATTATGTTCCAGATGAATATGGAAGGGATTAGTGGCTAATGGGCGAATGCAGACAGAATCCTTTGAGCGAAATTGAAAAGGCTTCTTTGGCTGTGAGCTGTGACTATATTATGTCATCTTAATTGAATCATTTTTTAAACGATTTTGAAAGTAATTAGTGTTGTGAGAAAACTATTCTTTCGATGTAAGATGAACATATCTGTCAAAAATGTTTCATAAAAATTTCAGAGGTTATTTTAGCCAACTCTAATTTTTTGCAGTCAAATTTAATTCCAGCCAAGAAAGGCAATCTGCCATTTCCTCTTTGTCGAACCATATGTAAACTAAATTGGCTCATTTAATAAGACGCTAAGAAAAAACCATCTTTGACATAAGAAAGCAAAAAATTATTTAACTTCTATTTGAACGTCAGTGCAGAATTTTTTCTTAAAAAAACTATAATTTAAATTTTTTCAATTTAGAGAAACAAAGAATTAGGAAAACACCAAACATAAAACATATTCTGGTCACACTGCAGATCCTCACAATCACGAACTTTATAAAAATGTAGCTTTGAAGATATTTATATCGTCTACATTAAGGTAATTCAAATATTTCAACACTGACGGTAGATTATCAACAAACAAAATAAGTAATGTAGGACCTAAGGGGCTTCCTTGTGGTATTTCAGAGTTCACATCAATGCACCTTGATACACATTCAAGAACATCGTGTAGGATCTGTTGAACAAATAAGATCTAAGCCACTTAATTCATGCTTTATAAAATTTGAAAGCAAAACCTTATGTGAAAGTTTGTCAAATCCTGTACTAAAGCCTGTTGAGGTTCACAACTTATGTCCAAATTAGATAAAAGTATCACAACATTTTCCGTCGGAATTCTATATTTATATCAGTCGAGAAAAACTAAGAATTTAAATGATCAAAAGTTTTGTACATCTCCGTCAAATCCATCACAGCTTGAAGTATCACAGTTCAAAAATATCACAGACAGATTAAAAGAAATCTTAAAAAAGGCCTGTTAATGTCTGTGAATCATAAACCATGAAAATTTTATAAAATTCATAAACCCTGGAATTAACATAAACTATTATTTAAACTGAACCAGTTATTAAGAAAAAGTAGTTAGCCAGTTCACATTTCGCAAGATCTCGGAGATCGCAAGAAATTTCTCCTGTCACTTTAATGGACTTTATTTGAACACCATTTCTCAGCAAATGTCAAAAATAAAACTTTGTTTTTCTCTCTTCTTTAATAAGAATATCGTCAAGTATTATATTATTTTTTTGCAGCATAAAATTTGTTTGGGGGCAAAGTTTTCACATCATGTTGGTGTGATTAAAAACACCTAGGAAAATCATTTTGTCATTATCTATCTATAAGTTTTTCATACTGAAGGAACTCAAATACTTTTTCGTAAACATAGAGTCGAACTTCCGGGAACTATGAAGCTGTTTTTTTTTAAACAATTTTTTTATCCGAAAGAACTTTTTGTCCAGGGGTTCAATTCCCGATATGTGAAAATTTGTAAATGATAAAAAAAACTTATCATTTCAGTCTTCGTAGACTTTTCATTTTATCATTTCATGATCTCGCCTTATGCGATTCCTGATCTCATTGTGATAAATCGCTGTCAAAATCTGTACTAAAAAGTACCAAATGAAAATGCTGTTGTTCTTTTCAGATTTATTTTTTGTTTATAATGCATTGCAAGTGTTATTAATCAATATTTATTAATTAAACATTCACAAAATAGTATGAATATAAGTAAATAAATAAAAAAAAATCGGAAATTGGCGTAAAATGAATCGGTCCTCCATCATTTGTCTTTGCTCGACAATCATCCCCTAAAGAACACCACAATTTTTAGATCAAGAATTGTGATGCTATTCAGGGGATGATTTGGTTGTGAAAAATAATTTATCATTATGAAAGCTTTTTCACTTTTATTTTCATTTTTTTATAGATCTAGAATCGAATTTAGCTCGAAGACGTTAAAAAAATTATTATTAATTATCATTCACAGTTTTACAGATCCCCAGGACTACAGGAACACGTATTAGTCCAGAAAAAAGTTTTTGCATAATGGCACTCGTTTAGAAAATGAGAGAGTTTCTCACCAATTCGATGACCGCTAGATGAAAATGTTTTTTCTAAAATTACTCAAAACGGTTTGTTTTAGAAAAATAAATCGCACGACTGGATCGCACGTATTTGCTCTTATGTGCGCTCACAGCTTCGAATAAAATTTGAAAAATATTAAAGAACTTCAAAGTTTTTATTCGATTTTTCTGACTTTTCATTGTTTTAAAATAGTACGTAAAATTGTTTTCAACAGAAAAATATAAATTCCTTAGAAAATGTGAAAAGGTGTGATTTTTTTTTTTAATCGTAGTAACGGTTTTTAAATAAAACGGTTTTTATTCAACAACTTTTTTTAAAAATTAAACAAAAATGTATTCAAGAATGCAAACTTTACACAAAAATTACTTATATTTAAAATCAATATTAAAAAAAACTCCATCGATCAGTTTTCAAAATATTGATTTTTGAAGAAAAAAAAAATTAAGAAAATTATTATAAATAAAAAAAAAAGATTTCGAAAATACATTAAAATAAAAATATTTAGGCTACCTGAATATCAATTTTGATTGAAATCGGATTACCAGTTTTCGAGAAAGTCGAAAAAGAAAGAAACTGTTCTATGGGAGATACCGTTTTTAGCCCACCATCTTGATTTTTTTTCACCAACACATAACTTACACCTACAATAGTACACTGATCTTTTTCATAAAAAATTCTTAGGGCCATTTCCGAAAAAAATAAACTTTTACTTAACGGTTAAATGAGCTTTGTAGAATGTCAAAATAACCTTATGTTTCAAATTTGAAGACGATTGGGCAAACCGTTTAAGCTGTAGTTCAATATACATCCGTACAGACGCGCAGACAGACAAACAGAAGTTTGCAAATAACTCAAATATGTTTTTCTATCATCGTAATGTCATGTCTGATTGTTAGAATTTTTTTTTAACGAATGCATAACTTGTTTTATAGTCCCTATAAATCGCAAGTAAAAAAATAGTTTCACAAACTTACAAGCTGCAGCTGGTGCGATTTATCACAAAAATGGTCATGAAAGTTTTGTCCCTACTATTTACCGTTAAAAAGTTATTGCAATTCAAAGAATCGCTAGTAAAAACTTATTTTTATGACATATTTAATTACCGTGTGTCAAACTTGTGTTTTTTTTAACTGCATAAGTCCGCTCCTGCACATTTGCTTTACTCCAAAAGAAGGTTTGTTTCTGTTCGTCGAGAGACAGTAAACAGAACAATGTTTGATCACATCGTAAAGGAAAGTTTTAGGAAAAAAATAAGCTTTTCCTCGACGGTTGTATGGCAGGAATTTCGATTTTTATAATCAGCTTGAATTAAAAATGTATTCTATTGAACGTTTTTCGTAACAAAAATTAAAGTTCGAATGTGTAAGTCATTTTCGGGGGAAGTGCTTTAACTTTTTCAATGGGGACAACTATAGTGTCGTTTTTGTTTTTGAATTTATTAAATTAATAGACACCAACATACAGCCCGTTAACTCACACCCACAAAACCTCTCGTTAAATCCACATACACACACACCCCAATATCTACATCTATTTTCTACTTTAACAAAACTCCGCCTATTTTGTATTTCTTTTTCTCTTCTTATTCGTTTTGAATTTGAGTGGAATTATTTTGGGAATTCACGCCTCTTCTTTTTCATGTTCGCCTGGTGCTTGCGATCGATTTTGGTTAAAATAACCACAGTATCGCGATTAGCATCAGTCATGAGTCTTATCAGCATGAGTCACTATTTATAAGACGTTATCACGTAAAAAATTTATAATAATGTGTGGTGCATCAAAAAGATTATATCATTTCAGTGCCCCCTGGTCAGTCGTGTGTTTTTAGTACATAGGTGCAAGGTTAAGTACATACATGGAATGTATGCCCTTCCCTACCCATGCAATTATCATAATTGGATTTTAGGCTCACCTTTGTTGGTCAAAAGTCAAAAATCGATAAATCAAAATTGCACAGGACCATTCGCTTCCCATCCTTAATTCTCAAGATAACAGAAATCTTGTGACGATATTGTGGGAGAAAAATCGTCAGCCAATTCCAAAACACTCAAGTCTGTACCAGCTTTCTATAAAGGGACTGGAGCATCACGAAAATAAAGTGCATGACTGGGTCGCACGAACTTACTCTTATGTGCGACAGTGTTCTTGGGGCTTGAGATTTTTGAAAAAAGGTGGTAAAAAATCATTTGAAATTTTGTTAATCACTTAACTTGAAAAAAATTAAGTAAGCCAATTTAATTTCTTTTACAGTTCTAAATTTTAAGGAAACATTTTTTCAAAATCGTTTGACCAGTTTTTTTTTTAAATCGTTTTTTTTTAACTTTTCGAAAATATATTCCAATTTTTTCTGAGTATGCCAACATCTGGCAGTTGTTAGTTATTATCAGAAAACAAAAAAAAAATTATTTTCAACAAATTGTTAAAAAAAAACAAAAATTTAAAAAAAACTCAACAAAAATTCTTTCATTTTTTTAATTAGTTTAAGAGTTTTCTCGGAAAAACAAAGTATCGAGGAAAAAAAATATTGAAAATCGTTCGACCAGTTTTCTTAAAAAGTCGTTTTTTTTTAAACTTTTCGAATAAATATTTAAAAAAATTTTAGTATGTCATTATAAGGAAATCTGTAGTTTTTTATCTTGGAACATAATTAAAAAAAAAATTCAATCAACCTGTTTTCAAAATATTTAGAAAAGCAACTTTTTAAGGAAATTTAAAAAAAAAATAAAAAAAAAAGTTTTTGAAAATTTTGAAATACAAAATTAATTGAAATATAAATGACTTCCTGTGTACAAAGTTTTTTTGAAATCGCAATAGTGGTTTACGATAAACCAAATAAAAAAAAACCGTTCTATAGAAGTACCGTTATAGAACAAATTTCGAAAAAATTATTCTAACTGAAATATGTATTGTTGTAAAAAATAGCACCCTGAAGGTTTTATCAAAATCTTTAGAGCCGTTTTCGAGAAAATCAAACTTTTTGTTAAAGATTGTAATGCAGGTACCGTTATTTTTCGACCTAGAGCAAACGAGATACTACCTAATAAATACTAAATACCAAGTTTGAAGCAAATTGGCCCATCCGTTTAGGCTGTAGAAGCGCGAACAGTACCCACTTTTTTTAACTTCTCTATTATCGTAATGTCATGTTCGATTGTTTGAATTTTGTTTGCACGAATCCATAACATGCATTATAGTACCTAAAATCGCAAGTAAAAATAGGCATCACCTAACTCTCCAAAGATTTAAAACGTTGTCTTGAGTAAGATCAAGCAACGTTTTTCTGGAAATTTTTGAGCGATATTTATTGTAAGTGTGACGATAATTCTAGTGCGAAAACTTATCAAATGAATTCCGTTTATTGTCAAGGATGTTAGAAACAAAGTAAGGCCAATAAGAGAAAGTACGTGCGGCCCAGTCTAGCCCAATTTCTTTCACATTTTATGTCCTTGCCCATACGAAGGTATTTCTCATCCCATTAAGTAGGTGCACTTTGACTCATATGCAAGGTGATGAGAAGTCAATATGTTCGAAAAGTAGAAATATTTTTTTTTTTTTTTTGGCATATTGCCGAGCAACGCCGGGGGAGTACTGCTCGTCAATATTATAATATTTGCTGACCGAGAGACATACCAAAATATTCATCTTGAGATAAGATTCTTTGTCTTTAACAAAGATAATCTGTTGATTGAATTTTTTTTTGATAGGTACCATTGCCAAATAAAATTTCAAAATCTAATTAAACCGCAATTTCTTAGCCGACCGGCAAACAAAGTCAACAAGACAATCTAAATTTTTGTCTTAATTATTTTACTATCGTTTTTTTATCAAAAGAAACAAATCAAATAACTTTAACTTTAAAATCAGTTCGCACTCTTATCATCACTTGACACTCAACAATTATTATGATAAAAAAAATATTTCCAAAGAAAGCACATCTTATTTAAAAATAGCTCAAACCAAACCAGGTTCATAACCAAAAGCCATAATGTGCTCTTCTGTATGCCACATCACAGATATTGACGTTGGCAGTAAAAAAATGTAAACCTTATTTAAAGTCGACAGCATACTTCCTATAATTAATTTTGTATTTAAAATTTTACCCAAAACAGCTTTTTCTATTATTAGAAAGTTTTCTGAAAGCTGCGGGATTTTGAGAAACTCAAATATGTCTTCGTTGATTTTTTCAATATACTCCGATACATTATGTCAAATTGACATTTGAGACCAATTACTTAAAAATAACTTAATGAAGCAGGTGAACGTCAAAATCACTGCAAACCAAACAATTTTTTTCCAACACTGTTAATGAATCCAGTTGTCACTTATTTTCACAAATTTTGACACAAATATCTTCATAAGAATCCATCACTCAAGTGTCAAATTTTCCAATGACATGCACCGTTGACAATTAAGTACGAAAATAACTTAAGCCAAACGAACAAACTCTTGTCAATGCAACTCCCAGTGGACAGTTTATATTCACCTGGCTCAAGTAATTTGCTACTTAATGATGATAAAACTTAAATATTCTTATCTCGAAAACACCTTCACTCAAAAATTTCCCTCATTAGGCTCTAAATGTGTCAAAAAAAAAAGAAAAAAGGAAACCCGAGACTGAGTCGCATTCACCTGACGCGTATTGAAATAGAACTGAATCGATCTAATATTCAGTAAAGTTTAAAACTTATGAAAATAAATTTTTACAAAAAAAAAATGAAGAAAAAAATATCTTCCATTCGGAGACATTTTAATGTTTGTTATCAGAGCCCCTCTATCAATAACCAGGTAGGTACATATTTTAATGATAAATAGCCCAGTTTTCAAGTGAAATACTTGGTGAGGGGGACACATTGCGACGGCAAAGACGACGACGACGTGACAGCAGTTCTGGATGACGTATGTGGTGTGTCTTTAAGAAACAAGTGCACACGTTGACGACAGTGACATGCTTTAATTATTATTTTTTAACTTCCTTCAGTGTATCAATATTTTCTCACCTGTTTTGATTGTTCCGCCATCATTGATAACAAACATTTGGTTGTGTTATTTGTATGAATTGTATCTTTGTTTGATTCTCCAAATAAAAAAAAGGTTTTGATTGGAATTAGAAATTGGTTTTTCCTGTTAAAAATAAAAATGACTCTTTCTTGCGTCAGATAGGGATAGAGGTATACAGGTAGGTAAGTATCGTCTGTATGGCGGCAGGTCATGCGCTTGTTAAAAATACCAAACGTGAGATAAAAAAAGAACAAGATTATTAGGACAGTTTAATCACAAAAAGTGGATGCCATGATCACTTTGTCTACGTAAGCCTAAGCGGCTGGACCAAATTTAATAAAATTGGCATTTCTTTCAAATTTTACATTTGTTGTTAAATGTGCTTTCTTGTGCACAGAAAGAATTCAGCAGGTTTTTAATAATTTCTGACAATATCAGCCCTATGTTGGGGATGGTGAACCTGGGCTTCATCCAACAAGCTTCTTCAGGCAGTTCAGTCCCTATCCCTAGCTGGCTGCTTCCAATTTTACAAATGAATTTGGTGGAGGTCCTCTTCTACTTGCGCGTGCCACCTAAGTTTCCTCGGTCTTCCTAAAACCGTATAGGCAATGTTAATGAGACTGATACCTCGCGCAAATAATACTGATATTCCATTCATCGGGCATGCTTTCTTCTAACCATATATTGTTTATGAGATGCAGCTTTGAATAGTTCAGCAGCTCTAGGGGCTTTAAGGGTCTTAAGCTTACCTCGTCCTGATCGGATGAACGGAATTGTGTTTCTACTTTACCTAGACTGAATGGTTCATTCTGCCTGACAGCGGAATTCGGTTTTTCATCGCCATTGTATATTCTGTAGAAATGACTTTTAAATATTCTCAGTATCGAATGCTATTCTTTTACGATGTTCCCTTGATCGTGTTTGCGATCTTTAGTGCGAGCTCTTAACTTTCGGTAAAACTTTCCAACATCTAACTCTCTCTCATTCCATTTTCTCAATCGTGGACTTCTCTTGATCTCATTTTTTCAATCAAGAGAATTGGAGACAAAATGTCCCCAAATGTGGTATGGTACACCATAAGGATTTAGTTATTGAATATTACAATGGAAATTGCTATTCTACTCAACAAAACTTGTCAGTACAGGAAAGATAGGACGGTCACCTCTCACTCTGACGGTACGGGAATTGCGTCAATGCCTGTCCACATCGTCATTTTTCAATCGCCTCACGGTCGACAGGCAGGGTGAGAGGCGAATGGAGCCGATGCTCATGTAGTGAACTGCATTTTCTCCGGATTGTACAGTTCCATTTCTATACTGTTTCATTATGTTATTATTAAGTTTGTAGGTGTAAAAGAGGCAAGAATATTTTATTATTATTTTTCCTTGTCATACTAAAGCAATAGTACATGGAGAGTGGACACAGATATGCTTTCAATCGATTAAAAAGTCACCGTGTTTCCGAAATGCACATTATAGTTTATAGATCATAAGTATTAAAAAAGCACCAATTCTGAAAGCTTTTAAACAAATTCCAAAGAAAAATTCATCAGGATTTGCGTTAAACGTAGAAGTGGTAACCCGAAGATAATGTGCTCCTTTTACTTGCGACTATATGGACTATAAGGCAAGTATAGGATTCGTGCATATAAAAAAAATTGAGATAACAATCAAACATGACATTACGATCATAAAGTCTAAAAAAGTGATCGACAAAAAATTTCTGTTTGTCTGTCTGTCAGTATGTACAACAAGCTGCAGCCTAAACGGCTTCAAATTTGGTGTGTGTGATTCTTTTAGCATTCCCCAGAGAAGAAAATGAAATTTAATTTTTAGGCCTAAAAATAACGGTACCTGTCATATGACCGTTTATTTTTATTTTCCTCTAAAACGGCTCCAACGATTTTAATGAAAATTTTTGAGAATTTTATGTTGGTATTGGCTATGATCTGATTTGAACCAAATTTACGGAAAAAGTCTATTAACGGTACCTTTCATATAACGGTTTTCTTAATTTTTGGCTTTCTCGGTAACGGCTTTTTGGTTTTCTGTCAAATTTTATATTTGAGAAGATGTAGATAGCCAAATTAATTCTGAATATCAAAATTTTGAATAACTTTGTTTTTCTAATAAAAATTAATTTTTGAAAATTTTTTTTGAAAAATTGACATTTTGAAAACTAATCAATAAAAAACTTTATAATCACATGTATATTAATAAATTCTAAAAAACTGTATACCAAAATTTAGAGAAAAAAAATTCAAAAAAAAACAAAAATATGAAACAGGATTTTAGCAAAACCGGTCCTACAATTTTCGAAATACAGTTAAGTACTGTGGTTTTTAATACTTTTCGTTTCGTTCAAACTGTGTTATTTTCAACGCAAATGTTACTTGTTTCTGTCAAAGATCTTGCTTCCCAATGTAATTAGGCACATAAGAGCAAGTACGTGCGACCCAGTCGTACCCATTTTTTTTATACACAAGAAGAGGGTTTTTTGCAACAACAATTCTTGTGTAAGCCTTAGGTATGTCAGTGGTTGTAGGTATTCAGGGATTATAATGACCATTTGCAAAAAGTAAGCTCTCCCATCAGGCCTGTTCTGAGACTGACAATATTGTTTTTGAATAGATCATAGTATAAAGTCTCAATATGGTCTAACTAGATATAGATTGTAATATCTAACATTGTGGCGTATTCAAGCTTAATTTGCAGTGAATGCCCTTTGGATTTCAAAGATAACATACCGTCTGTACTTGAATCAAGACTATAGCAATAGTAACAATAAAAATCAATACAATTTTGTTCAGTGATTTAGTTTGTTATCAAAAGTTTCTTTTTAATACTTTTTTTTTATCTTTACAACATTGATCGGTTGAATAATGTACCTTTGGCACAGATAAGAGAAATGTTTGTAAGTGTTTTGTCCTTTCCAGAAAAAAAGAGATTGTACTCCGTAAGAAACATTTATGTCACCACATCGAGGAGATAAATACATTTATCATTGGCAACATAAAAGATATTACGGAATGCTGCACAACAAGGTTCTTCAATCAAGAAGATTGCTGGAAGGAACTCGCGGCACATGATTTATTTAACTACCTATCTTCAAGAAACTAGAAACTACATGGAGTAGACACAGATTCATAGGTGACGAGTTCTTCGAGCGGATAATGCTATAGAAAGTGGATGAAAGTAGATTTCGAGTGTTTCCATTGAATAACAGAATAACGGCTTCCAGAATGTTTATGTAAAAAAAAAACCTTACACATTTAGGCTAAACTAGTTTTGCCTAGGCAAAACTAGGATGAACATGGCCATGAAATAGGGTAAATGGTAATAAGGTCGATTCAATCTTAAACTTAAAAAAGGCGAAATAAAGGCGAACTTCGGTTTTATTTCAAGTCGACTCTATTTCTAACAAAAACGGTAATAATGTGGATCAGAATTTCGGCGTTATTACCGAATCAGTGTGCAAGAAATTTCTTGAGATTTTATCTCCCAGTAATTATGAGGTAGGTATGGGCTTGGGCTCACTATAGGATTTGGAGAAGGTGCAATGTTGGGTATGTGCAACGTTTCTTTTTGCCCCCAATTCCTTCTTCATACTAACATCTATCAAAGTGGGACAAATCTTAAAATTTGTTGTTTGTTTTTTTTGGGGGCTTGTACTGGCCTAATGGCTTTTATTGCCAATTTTTGTATTCAACATAATATTTTTGTGGTGTCTTATTTCATTCTTTGATATTATGGGCTTTTTCATAATGAAATATAACCCCAATTCTAAAAACGAAATTAGGCCCCAAAAAGTGAAATTACACCCCAAAATAAAGATTTTTTGTTATTGTGTTCTTAATTACTTTTCGGGCTTTATTTCATTTTTGGTTTTGGGGCGTTTTTGTCTGGGCCCTTATTTCGCAGCGCCAAGAAAATTTATATTATATTTTTATTTATATTTATAATTGGCTCCGCTATTCTGGTCAGACAACACCCGAAGGAAGGTATGTCGAGCTCTTTGCCGGGTTACATCACCTTACCCAACTGATCGATGTGCCAACGCGTATACCGGATGTTGCTGGGCAAGCCGCCCATACTCTTGACTTGTTTCTTACTTCTCACCCTGATAAATATACCATTAGTGTATCTTCTCCATTTGGCACTTCAGACCATTGTGACATTTCAGCTAATTTCTCATCCTCCACCCATCCAGTTAAAGAAAAAATTCCCACCAGGACCGTTTGGCAATACGAGAAAGCCAACTGGGACGGCCTGAATATTTTTTTCCGAAACTTTAACTGGTCACTATGCTTCCTCGATAGTGACATTGATGCCAGTGCTGAAATGATCACAAATGTGATTCTTCTAGGGATGCGAGCTTTTATTCCTAACAGAGTAAAAAGCATCAAACCTAAAGAAAAGTCTTGGTTTAATTCTGAGTGTAAAGAAGCTATCAGGCTCAAAGAAGTAAGTTTCCGTTCTTACAAAGCCAATCCTACAGAGGAAAATCGGAAAAAGCACAAACAAGCAAGAAACTCTTCCAACTCAGTTATTGAAAGAACTAAATTTTTGCATGCCCAAAAATAACGGCAAAAAATTCTGCAGTGTCCCAAAGGCAGTAAAATTTGTTGGTCATTTGTAAAAAATATTAAAAACTCCTCAACATCTTCGGTTCCAACGCTCATCGACAATAACAAACCAATTGTTTACTCTTCGCCGCCCATTTCGCTGCCAGCTCCACGCTGCCGCATAGCAACGTTGCCACTCCTGTACTTGAGAATGTAAATTTTTCCATGGGACAGATTTTTTTCCGCAATCGTACAGTAGCAAGAGTTCTCAAAGATCTCGATATACACAAATCCGCTGGCCCGGATGGTATACCCCCGATTCTTCTGAAGAGGTGTTCTTCCACACTGGCAAAGCCACTGCGTAAGCTTTTCCATCGCTCCTACTCTTCTGGAATCTTTCCTAGAAGATGGAAAATAGCATTTGTCCACCCTGTCCCTAAGAAAGGTGACCCATCCTCCCCTTCCTCCTACCGACCCATAGCACTGACATCCCTTCTTTCTAAGGTCATGGAAACACTGATTAACCGTCAGCTAAAGGAATATCTCGAAGATCGAAAGCTTCTCCATGACCGTCAGTATGGCTTCCGCAGCAAACTTTCCACTGGTGATCTGATGGCATATCTCACCGAACAGTGGAACAAATCTTTACATCGCTTTGGTGAAAGTAAGATTATTGATTGGAGATATCAATCCAAGGCATTTGATAGAGTTTGGCATGAAGCTCTCTTATCGAAAATGCGTGCTTTTGGGATCGATAATACTCTTGTTCGTTGGATTAGAAGCTATCTTCTGGACCGTTCAATACAAGTTGTATTGGACGGATTCAAGTCTGATTCCCATAAAATAAATGCTGGTGTGCCCCAGGGCTCTGTTCTGTCTCCAAATCTTTTCCTCATTGTTATAAATGATCTTCTGTCTGTTACTTCTAATCCACTTTACTGTTTTCCTGACGACTCTACCCTCAGCTTTTCATATTCGTTCGATAATTCACGTCCTTCGCCTTCGGACGTACAATTGCAACGGTGCCGTATGTCAAGCTCATTAAACTCCGATTTATACGGCATTGTCAAATGGGGTAATCGTGTGGAGTTTAATGCTTCGAAAACTCAATGCTGTCTTCTGTCGTTAAAGCTTAACATACCCCTAATGCCATTGTCCATGAATGGCACTTGCATCGAAGAAACCGAAAAGCTCTAAGTGCTGCTAAGTGCTTAGGTTTTCAGTATAAGTGTAAGAAGTATTTTTCCCCTTCTGATCTGGCTACAATTTATAAAGCGTTTATACACCCTAAACTCGAGTATAACTCCCACCTCTGGGCAGGTGCTTCACAAACATCGCTTCACTTGCTTGATAGAATACAAAATAGAGCGTTAAGATTGATAGGAAACAGAACTGCCACTGAATCAATTGCCCCTCTCGAACACCGTCGCAATGTTTCATGTCTTTCCTTATGTTCAATCTTAATGTTCAATCAAGGTAGCCAGCTGCATTCCTCCCTTAAAAGTTTCGCCCGTAATACTCGTCTTGCTAGGAATGCCCATCAGTTCACCCTTGAGCCCAATTTCGGACGTACCGTGAAATATAGAGATTCTTTTTTTAGCCGTACAACACGACTTTGGAATGGTTTAAAAAAAAAAAAAATTTATTGGCGCGACAGCTCCTTAAGGAGCCAAGGCCTAGTGACTTATACTCTCAACCATTCCTGTGTGTGTGTTGTTACTCTGCAAGAATGGAAGGGATCTACAGTTTACCGCCGAGTCCGAACGGCTACATGAGATGCACTTTTTCGAGACAAATTTTACTCTTGGAGGTTTTGTCAGTTCCTCGCAAGAGGCAGTACCCCAGAAAAAAAGGTGGCTATGAGCTGGATTTGAACCCAGGTTCTTTCGCTTAGCAGTCCGACACACTAACCACTAAGCCACGGGGCACTACTTTGGAATGGTTTACCCGGCGAAATTTTGCCTTGCCATTTCAATTTGCAAACATTCAAAACCAATGTTAATCGACACCTCCTATCTCTCCCCTCCATATCTTCCTAATGCCCGCGCAGTGTGTTACATTAAAAGGGAAACAAAAAGTCCCTTGTGCGCACGTTAATTATATAAAAAAAAAATAAAAATATAATGAACTGAAAACAGTGGAAAATATTGAAAAAGAATGTTCAAGTCCTGCAGTTCTTTTAAACGACACCAATTTGTCGAGTGGCATCAGAAATTTTTTTCAAAATGTTTGGCAAGGTAATTTTATTAAGTTTCGTGTAAAAATAATGGCGCGGGGCGGCGGTGACTCGCGCGGGTTCTTTGCGGTAGCGGCGCGGTTTAGGCGCGATTTTTTGGGTCATTTGTTTTCTTATTTTTTTGGGTCATGTGCCAGTTTTTGGGCCTTATGACACATTTCCGTTTTGGGTGTTAAAAGCATGAGCGATGAATTTTCAAATATAAAACGTCATTAATCTCTTAGTTTATGTCATACCGCCCAAATGAAATGTCATAATGCCCAAATTCAAAAACAAGTTTTCGCTTGAGCGTTGTGACATTTCTCGATCTGGGCCTTATGACATTTGAGAAAAATATTGGTCGTTGTGGCATTTCTTTTGGGCTGTCTGGCGCTTTTTCGCTTTGATTTTTTCAAGGAAATTTGGCTTTTGGGTGCTATGACATTTTGTGATTTGGGTGTTATGACCTTGGGCGATAAGGCCCGTGTCAGCCTAAGCAGTAGGTACTAATGACTTTGACCATTTTTCATCTCGTGCGGCTCCCAACCTAATTTGCCGTTGAAATAGCCAAAGATGATCTTAACGTCATATCTTTTGCGGACATTGAAGGTCCTTTCTACAAGTTTGTAGTAGGAATCTTTTTCATCTTCTTCGGACTTCTCAGTAGGTGTTTGAACGTTTATGAGGGCGATAGTATTAAATTTGCGTCGCACGCGAAGGGTGCATTATATTCCGTTTATTGCATTAAAACCGATAATGTTAGGCCTTATATTTTGGCTGACTAGGAAGCATATACCGAGCACATGGTGTTTCAGGTGACCGCTGTAGTGTACGAGGACATATAGTTTTTCTACAAAACACCATTCCCTGGCCATATAATTTTTCAAAGTGGTGTTATGTCAGTTTTATTTTATAGTGGCCATAACAACGGCTAAAAATTCGTAAAGCGTTTAGGCCTTGGCGTCCTCGTGTAATCTGGTCTATTCCAAATCTTGTTGGCGGGTTCTGAGTTTCTGTCAGTCGGAAAAGTCATTGCTATCCTGCAAACGGCTAAACGCCTAGAGGTTTACCAGAAGTTTTAAATCACATTTATTGGTTTATACATATCGGTTGTTGTTCGCTCTCAGGTCCCTTTTAAGATCAGGATCCTAACTGGTTTACTACCTAACTATTCAATATTTTTACCATTCCATTTGACAATAAAGTTTTGTTCGTTCCTGTCGGTTCTCACAATATCGTATACCTACCTTTATTATCATCTTTTTTTTTTCTTTCTATATGATATTATAAAATTTCAATATTTTTTCTTTTAAATTATTTTTAAGACGAACAAAGGATAACATTGAACCAAAATTGTTAATTTGACATTCATTTTCTTTTTCCATATTTTATGATTGTTTTAGTAACTACAGGCAGCCCCCGTAAACAATTTTCCAATTTATTTGGTAGTCCGCATTATGGGCTATCAAGGATTGTTTGGGGTAGCCAACAATTCTTAGAAGTTAACATTAATTGTTATAAAAGCTCTTTTTCTTAGTCGTATCAAGTGAAATGCAAAAATTGATTTAAACTATGATAATTTCAACAGTTATAACCTAATAACAAATATGTACCTAAAACCACCAATTATTTATACCAAAAATTCCAACATTGTGTCAAAATTTGTTACCAAGGCTGAAAATAAGATTTAACAATTTTTTTTTAATTTTTCAAACAATTAAACAAGTGCAAGCACCCATGGCATTTCGACCTAAATTTAAAATGGCTCACAAACAACATTTACTCATTTTTACTTTTAGTTATGTCAGTCTTTAAGAAAACATGTGTTTCAATATTATTTTACTTCAATTTTTTTTCTTGGTTATGAGATACGAATTAGTCTATTTGAAAAATCTATCAAACGAGAGGCGCGTGATAACAAATTTAGGTGTATTCTGAATTGTAAAGCAGATATTTTATATAAGAAAGTAAAAAGTGTGTGTTTTTATCGTATATTCGAAAAAAAAAATGAACATGCGTTACTAACAAGTTTGACCTTAAATTCAATCACCAATTTCTAATGAAAACAAAACACAAACAGAAAATATACTCAACATTTACCTGGAATTAAAATCTAGTGATCTACACGGGAACTCTGTCTCAATCAACTGTATGTGTACCTACCGTGAATTTGCGGGAATGGAGGGGAACTATTAATATGTTTTTAATGGCTTACGCACTTTTCAAGACGAATTTTATAATTTTATAAATTTTCATTTCGTCATAAGAAGTTTAACCAGAATTAAAACAAGAAAAAAATACAAAAACGGATAACTTTTGTGTACTATTGATTAACTTTTAAAACTAAAAGATACTGAAATGGTAACACTTCTTGAAAATTATCATGAAACGGTTAATTTTTGTCTTTATTTGAATAATTTTCTTGATATAAAAATCTTCTAACAATGTAGTACATACCCTATAAGAGCAGGAAAAAATATAAGAAAAACGATCATGAATTCAACTACAAGGAAACACCAGAAACAGATAGGTTTTGAAAATTAAATTAGAGCAGAGCAAACAGTTCGCATGTGTTAATTTATTGACTTTAATAAACATAAAACATATTTTTCGACATCGAGGATAAACTTAAAAAATTAAAACAAAAAAATAATAACTTACATAAAAGCAAAAAAATATGTTAGCAACTTTATTTTAGCTTGGCTAATGACAAGTGATTTAATGGCTAAGAATGTGAGGTAGTGAAGGTTTTTTGCGATAATTATCGATTGCTTGTTGCAAAATTTGTTCGACTGGCGAGAAGGTCGACCTGGATCTTAGACGCGCCTTTGAAATTTCTAATGACTTTATGAAACAAAGAAAAAAAACGTTATTTAGTATAGGTAATGATTGTGTTTTAAAGAAAATTAAATATTGCCTACCTTTAGTAAATTTGAGTTTCGGAGTTTAGCTTCTTTTAAGTTGAGTAGTTTATAAGACTCCTGGCAGGATTTGTCATTGTCTTCCTCGTATATTTTTGACTTTAATTCTTCCTGCTTGCTGAAATTCAATATTTGCATATTATTATTGCTTTATTAATTAATAAATGTCAACACCAAAAAAAAAAAAAAATTGCACTACTGGATCGCACGTACTTGCTCATATGTGCGGTCACATCGTCGCATGAACTAGTTCTTGTGCTAGTAATTGCTTAGTGGCTGCATATGTATGTATATATAAAAGGGTGTTTTTTTTAGACGTGTGGTTTTCAAGAAGAAATAAAACGCATATAGTTTAATGTTATGGCCAAGAATCTAGCTTTATTATAAAGATAAGGGTTTGCATTATGTTCTTAAAATTATTTCGGCGAAGTGGCCTGGCTCGAATAAATTCCTGCCGAGGCCCAATTTTCCCAATTTTGTGAAAATCGGGATCGGTGGCCATTTCGTTTTGGGCCCATTCACCGAACGTTGGACGCGCTTGATGGGCGTTCGGCTTCAATTCTTAAACGAGTTGGATTTTGTAAGCCTGCAAACCAAGATCCTTCCGCGCCCGATGGCGGATGAGCTCATTTGGGTCTTCTTCGATACCCTGCTCCACCGAAACGAACTATTATTTTGGTAATAAATTTGCACAATTTGCAAACTTTGCTCAGGAGTAAAGCGCGAAACAGATTGAACCAGCGACAGCACCAGCACCGTCAACAGCAAACAGCACGCTGACCAGCAAAATAAATTGAAACACATTGCTACCAGCACCAGCATCGTCTTCTTCCTTCTGTTTGACACTTTGTGTTTTAAAAAAGTATACGAAATTTTCTTTTGCCCCTGAATTTCTCTTGCTCAAAGTTGGTAGCAATGCAACAGCAACAGCAAATTTAGGACTTTGGTCTAACGACGCTGGTGACGTTGCTGGTGCTGGTCTAATCTAGTTTGAGCCATTGAAATACATTGGTTCTAAATTAATGGCGGCCGCTGTTGCTGGTGCTGTTGCTGTTGCTGGTTCAATCTGTTTCACGCATAAATCTATTCATTATGAAATCGCAAACCAAACTGAGCATAAATCAAGAGACAGCTGTCAAAAAGACCAACTTCGAAAAGTATTGCCAGATTGAAAACCTCACGTCTATTAAAATAAAATAAATAATTTTTTTTTAGAAAATTCTTTATTTTTTTTAATTAGTTTCAGAGTTTTCTTGAAAAAACTAAGTATGCAATAAAATTTGAAAACTAAATGTCTATCAAAAAAAAAAAAAATTGAAAATCGTTCCACCAGTTTTCTTAAAAAGTCGTTTTTTTTTAAAAAAACTTCGAAAAAATATTTTAAATTTTTTTCTAGTATGTCATTATAAGGCTATCTGTAGTTTTCATCTGGGAAAATTATTTAAAAAAATTCAATCCACCCAAAAATATTTCGAAAACCAATTTTTTTTTAATTTAAAAAAAATTAAAAAAAAGGTTTTTGAAAATGTTGAAATGCGATATTAATTGAATTTTAAATGACTTCCTGTGTGCAAAATTTTATTGAAATCGGGATAATAGTTTACGAAAAAACCGCATTTGAAAAAACCGGTTACATGAGAGTTACCGTTATAGAACAAATTTCGAAAAAAATACTCTAACTGAAAGATGTATTATTGTAAAAAATTTGCACCCTGAAAGTTTTATCAAAATCGTTAGAGCCGTTTTCGATAAAATCTTTTTGTTCAAAATTGTATGGCAGGTACCGTTATTTTTTCACCTAGAACAAAAATGAAAAACACCCCCGAGATACTACCCAATAAATACTAAATACCAAGTTTGAAGCAAATCGGCCCATCCGTTTAGGCTGTAGAGGCGCGAACAGACTGACAGACAGACAGAAAGACGGACGGAATTTCCGGACCCACTTTTTTCAACTTCTCTATTATCGTAATGTCATGTTTGATTGTTAGATTTTTTCTTGCACGAATCCATAACTTGCATTTTAGTACCTAAACCGCAAGTAAAAATCTACATAACTACCAAAGATTTTGGAATTTAAGAATTTCTTAAAGAGACAGGAAGTGTACTTTTATGAATTGTTGAACTGATAGCTCACGGAAGAAACGGGGACTCCATCATTTTTCAAGACTCCAACTAACCAGCATTAAGGAGATAGATCAGGAGATTAATTGATTTAAATACAACAAGGGCCTGTAAGGTGATGGCATACCCCCTAGCTGATCAAACATGGATGGCAAACATTACATTGAACAAATCATATGAAATTATAAATAGTACACGTATGAGAAAATGAAGAAAGGTTAGAAGACTAGCGTTAACTACCAAAGATTTTGGAATTTAAGAATTTCTTAAAGAGACAGGAAGTGTACTTTTATGAATTGTTGAACTGATAGCTCACGGAAGAAACGGGGACTCCATCATTTTTCAAGACTCCAACTAACCAGCATTAAGGAGATAGATCAGGAGATTAATTGATTTAAATACAACAAGGGCCTGTAAGGTGATGGCATACCCCCTAGCTGATCAAACATGGATGGCAAACATTACATTGAACAAATCATATGAAATTATAAATAGTACACGTATGAGAAAATGAAGAAAGGTTAGAAGACTAGCGTTAGGTCATCTTATGTCCAGCGACCTACAAGAACGGATATACGTAGGCTAGGGTCCACTCTATAAAGGATTTGCCTTTTGTTAACTTGTTAACCCAAACGACGGCATTGTCGGTAGAAGTTAAAACTGATGTCTTCATCCATGTCCAATGGCGGCGCAAAATCTTTGGCTGGATATTAGTGAAGGCTGCGGGAGGGTAGAGGAGCAGGAATGTTAACTAGTACTATCCTTTAACTACATTGGGTCAGAACTAGCAGCTGATACTGATATTAATATTTAGGATGAAATGCACGGACGACTGCTGAAATGCAGATGTGGTGGAGCACTAAAGCTCGGAAGACTCCGGTTGGCTGGGCGTCCAACTCAAGGAAGAGCAACCACCTCAGAATGTCTTGATTATAAAAACCAATCAATATGAAAAACTTTATTTGACCGTTTTTCGTTTCATTGCGCTAGGTTGATAGGAAATTGTTCCAATAATTTCGACAACCTCAGAATATTTTTCGAATGATTTTATTATCTAATTGTATCTTATAATATTTCTGTTTCCGGTGAACCAGCATCATTATACAACTTGCTGTACAACTTTTTTCTGGACTACGACCACAACTCTCCCACTTTACTACTTCACATTAAGGGTAGGTGTCTCTCAGAGCCGAAATCAGAACTTAAGTAAATAAATTGCAATACTGGATCGTACGTACTTGCTCATATGCATGTGTGATCACATTGTCGAATAAAATTTAAAAAATATTACTACATCAAAATATTTATTCGATTTTTGTGGCTTTTGATTGTTCGAAAAAAGTACGTAAAATTGTATTGAGCGAAATAATTTAAACGCCATTTTATTACTTTAAGAAATGTGAAAAACTATGATTTTTATCACAATCGTAGGGAGGGTTTTTTAAACCTTTTTTAAAAAAATTAAAAAAAACAATTCAAGAATGCAAACTTAATTTGAAAAAAAAATTCGTGCCCGTGATTTTTCAAAAAAAAAATTAAAAAAATTATTAAAAATACAAAAAAAGTTAGGCTACTTACATCTCTAGGAATATCAATATTGATTGTAAACGGACAACCAGTTTTCGAGAAAGCTTAAGTGACAAAAAACCGGTCCCTTGGGAGGTACCGTTTTTACTTTTTAGCCCACCACCTTAATTTTTTTTCACCAAAACATAACTCACACCTACAATAGTACATTGATTTTTATTTGCGATTATAAGTACTTTAAGTCAAGTTCACGATTCGTGAATATAAAAAAAATTGAGACAACAATCAAACATGACATTACGATCATAGAGAAGCCTTAAAAAGTTAGTAAACAAAAGGTCTGTCTGTAACGGTACCTGCCATATAACGGTTAAGGAAAAGCTTATTTTTATCAAAAACGACTTCAACGATTTTGATCAAAATTTTCGAGAATTTTTTTGTTGGTACTAACTATCATCTAATTAGAACCAAACTTGCCGGAAAAGTCTATTAATGGTACCTGGCTGAACACAATGATGAAACTGAAGCTGAAGTATGAAGCGCTGTCAAAGTTAAATATACGCGAACTCTATAAAGCGAACACAATGAGAAGCTGAAGCTTAAATTTGAAATTTAGTTGAAGCGCAAGTTCACTCAACTTCAACTTGCGCTTAACGCTTCGGCTTCATCTTTGACATTTCACAGGACCAAAATAGGCTAGTTCAATGTTTCTGAACTATCCGGAATCTCTTTCTTCTTACATGCATTCAATATGACTGAGAAAATTTCTTGATCACTCCGAAATCTCAAGAAACTTGAACTAGCTTAATTAAACGAAAACAAAATGTGTGAGGGAAACACGGAATTATATATAGAACTGGTTGAATAAGAGATATTTTATGGAATTTAACCAACCCCAACTATAAAAATATTGAAAAGAAGGCGCAAGTGCGGAGTAATATTTCGATAGCGTTTAAGATATATGTATATACATATATGTATATGTTTTATATTCTTCGCAGCAAAATTGACATTCCGTACTTCACCATTGTGTTTGAGTCAGCTTCATCACTTAGCTTCAATTTTGTCGTGCTTCACTTTTGCGCTTCATACTTCAGCTTCAGTTTCACCATTGTGTTCAGCCAATACCTTTTATATAACGGTTTTTTTTAATTTTAGACTTTCTCGGTAACGGCTCAATGGATTTCAATAAAAAATTATATTTGAAAAGATCTAAGTAGCCAAATTAACTCTGCGTACAAAAATGTTGAATAATAATTTTTTTCTATTTTAAATTATTTTTTTTTAGTTTTTTTTTTTTTGAAAATTAAATATTTTTTAAACTTTTTTAATTTTTGAACTTTTTAAAATTTTAAAATCAGGTGTAAATTAGTAAACTCTAAAAAACTGCATACAACAATTTAAAAAAAATGGGCACGACTGGTTCGCACGTACTTGATCTTATGTGCATAATTACATTGGTAGGCTAGATCTTTCATAAAAACAAATATCATTGACGTTGAAAATAACACAGTTTGAACATATAAAAAGTATCAAAACCACAATACTTAACGGTTTTTAGTAAAAAAGAAGTATGCCACCACACGTCTTAAATAACAAAGAATTTATGAAAAAAGTATTTAAAAAATTGTAGGACGGATTTTGATAAAATCCTGTTTTTTATTTTGTTTTTTGAAAAAAATTTGTTTTTTTAAATTTTGGTATGCAGTTCTTAGAGTTTATTAATATACATGTGATTATAAAATTAAAAATATTTTTTTTTGATTTTTTTTTTTGATTAGTTTTAAAAATATTGATTAAAAAAAATCAAAAATTTATTTTAAATATAAAAATAAAGTAATTCAAAATTTTGATATGCAGAATTAATTTGGCTATCTAGATCTTTTCAAATATAAAATTTGGCTGAAATCCATAGAGCTGTAACCGAGAGAGCCAAAAATTAAAAATACCGTTATATGAAAGGTCCCGTTAACAGACTTTTCCCGTGTATGTGATTCTAATTAAATGATAGCCATCAAAATCCTTGGAGCCGTTTTCGAGAAAAATAACCTTTTCCTAAATGGTTGTATGCCAAGTACCGTTATTTTTAGCCCTAAAAATAAAATTTCAATTTCCCCTCCGAGGAATGCCAAAAGAATCAAACATACCAAATTTCAAGGCAATCCCTTAACCCGTTATATATATATACACCCGGACAGACAGACAGACAGACGGACATTTTTTGCCAATGACTTTTTTAGGTTTCTCTATGATCGTAATGTCATGTTTGATTGTTATCTCAATTTTTTTATATTCATATATATATTAAACTTGCCTTATAGTTCCTATAATCGCAAGTAAAAATGTGTTAAAAAAATAAAAAACAAAAGTTTCATGGCTAAGTGGTTCGTGTGTCGCACTGCTAAGCGAAGAGCCTGGGTTCGAGTACCGCCCATAGCCACCTTCTTACAGGGTACTGTCTGTTGCCAGGAACTGACAAAAATCTCCAAGAGTAAACATTTGTCTCGAAAAAGTGCATTTCATGTAGCCGTTCGGACTCAGCGGTAAATTGTAGGTCCCTTCCATTCTTGCAAATTAACTACACACACACACGACTGGTTGAGAGTATAAGTCACTAGGCCTTGGCTCCTTAAGGAGCTGTCGCGACAGTAAATTTATTTATATATAAAAATAAAAAAACAGGATTTTATCAAAACCGTTCCTACAATTTTCGAAATATTATTTTTTTATAAATTCTTTGTTATTTAGGCCGTGTGATGGAGTATCGGGTTTTCCAATAGGGTATAGTGTATCTACCGGTATTACACCACGATAAAATTAAATTCATTGCCAACGTACAAAAATCAATGCCTTGTTTCTTAAAATACTTAACGTATCCAACTGCATAGTCATAGTATAAACACATAATAATGAATTGTATCTGTATGCCCATTCAGTGTATCGTGAAGACGCCGCCGCATATCAAAAGAGAATAATAAATTAAACTGGTCAAAGATATTTGACGCCTCTTAATATTGATATGCGGTACAAAATCAAATAAATTGTGACTCTGTGACTATATGACATACTTAAGTGCATTGACTTATGGATTGTGCATATGTAAGAATTAATGCAGCCTAGATAAGAGATTACTCAATCTGGGTAGATTTGGTGCGAAGGAAAAGAACAAGTGAACGGGTTGGTAGTGTTTAGAATAAGCATAAAAGAAGTGTTTGGACAGAATAAAAATCAGATTCAATTTATCATTAAACGAAGTTGTTTCTCTTATGGCAGATAACTAACTATGGCATTCGTGCCTTGCCCATCGAATTAGATTTTTAAACCATTTATGGCATCACTGCCAGTTAAACAATCTGTAACCCTACATTAGTCAAATCTTACACAGTTACTAGACAGACTTTACAAGGGACTTGACAACTTTGAATTTAATTTGTGAACGCACCCTTTCACTAATCATCGAACTGTCATTGTCAATTTATTCAGGAAACTCAACATTGAACATTTTCATCATGGTAGAGTACACGAGCGAGCAACGTCTGCAAATTATAAAAATTGTCTACCCAAATTCAGAGTCGGTGACCGCAACTTTAAGAACGTTGAATTTTGGAACTTCATCGCAAAATCATCCCATTTTAGGCTCAATGGGTTCGTCAATAAGCAAAATATGTGTTATTTTTCGGATGAAAATGAATCACTACTTCATCCACAAAAAATAACTGTGCGGTTAGCGGTTTGCATGCCGGCGGCGTTATTGGGCCATATTTTTTTGTCGACGATAACGATCGTCACGTTACTGTGAATGGCCAGCGTTATCGCGCCATGATTACCGATTATTTTTGGCCCGAATTGGAAGATATAGACTTAGACGGCATGTGGTTTCAACAGGATCGTGCCACAAGGCACACAGCACACCTTAAAATCGATTTATTGAAGAGTAAGTTTGATGAGCGTGTTATCTCAAGAAATGGACCAGTCAATTGGCCGTCTCGTTCGTGCGATTTAACGCCTCTAGACCATTTTCCTTGGGGCTACGTTATGTCATTATCTTATGTCATCAAGCTGACGACGTTGGAAGAGCTCAGAGCCAACATTGAACGCGAAATAATGGCCGTTTCGGCCGAAATGTGTAGCCGAGTCATCGAAAATTGAGTCCAACGAATCAACCGCTTCAAACGTGCTAGCGGTGGCTATATGAACGAAGTCGAGTTCCATTCATAAATGTTTTGATTTTACTTCAAGCCGTTAATAAAGCTCTGAGCTAAAAAAGAAATGCAAGAGCTAAAAAAAGAAAAACACGCCTATGAAACGAAATTCAGTTTTCACAGAACAACTTCATGGAACAGAAAGTGACAAAAGCAAAAAGATTTTGGAGCCAAGTTTTTTCTCATTGAATAACCAGAGTTTATGAAGTAAGACGCACTAAGCGACAACGAAACTTCACTTAAACAATAAGTCGCTGAAAAGTTGGTAATTACATCAACTTTTCCGTTAGTACCTAGCTCCGTTTCAGTGCATTTCCGTCTTTATGTGGCATCCTTGTATATGAAACCTATAGTAGTATCATGAGGCAGCTTCTAGTTAAGCGAGGTAGAGCCACCACGTCGCTGCAATAGCTTTTTGCTTAACACGATATACATTTGTATGGGTTTTGGAGAGTAGAAAGAAATATAGTGATGAAAGAGTAGGTTGTATGGTTTGTTTCAAAAAAGTCTTTAGTTAGAACGAGTACAATAATAGGCAGAAGTAATGAATAATAAGTACGAGTGAAAGGTTCAAAAAGTGACACTAGACCATATGGTATGGCAGAGTAAGAGAAACAAAAATTAATGGATTTCCCTTTGATTTTTCGTAAACAAACCAATATTGTGCGTCTTCAATTATTTTTTTGGATTTTGCATTTTTAAAGAAATGTTGTTATTTCTGTATTTTCTGTATTTCTTATACCAAAATCAAATACCAATGTTGCCATATTCGGATTCGACTTTTTAAAGTTTTAATATATATTGTTCAGTTTTTGAACGCTAGTTAAATATAAAACTGGTGCCAGTTGGTACTATGTTCTTGGTACAATAGTATTTTGGTACTAGATTTTTAGTACCTAGTACTAGAATTTAGTACTATCGTATTATATTTAGTACTAGATTTAGTAATAAGTAGTATATTAAGTACTATATTTTGTAGTAAGTAGTAGATTTAGTACTATATTTATTAGTTAGTAGTATATTTAGTACTAGATTTTTTGACGTGATAAGTGAATATACTCTAAAGCAATAACATAGTTACAAACATATGCAAACAATGTGTTTTATTTGTAAAATAAGTAACTAGGTAGGTACTTCAACTTAAATTAAATTTTTGCAGACTTAAAAAAATTGATATAATAATCAAACATGGTAACCATTCAAAATTGTACACAAAAAAACCAAACCAAATATCAAATTTCAACAAAATCGTTAAATAGGTAAATTTCATCCTGTTGCCGTATCTATAAAAAAACCCTACCAAAAACAGTGTATTTTCAAGGCAGAAATGAAAACTCCTCACATACCTGTCTAAATACCTATCTTCCATTCTCTCATTATCGCTTATTTTAAGAAAATGGTAATGAAATAACAAGAAAAAGTGTTCATGGTTTGTTTCCTTCTGACTGCTATTACTTTATATATATCTTTGTCGTTCTGTCTTTTTCTAACATTGCATATGTGTTGAGTACATTTCCCCGACTAAAAGTCTACGTTGCGGTCTCCACTAAGAGAAAAACTTTAGGGAGATGTAGACGAACTAGATGGCGCTAGTTTTCGAACACTGATGGTAGTACTATAGGTTCTATATACAAAGGTGGCATTTACAATTTTAATTTTTGGCATGCGCTGTACATTTGAAATTTCATGAACAATTTGAGTACCTTCGTACGCAACCACAAAATGATCCAAGGTGTTGTATATCTCTGGGTAATATTAATGATATTTTTCGCATTTGTAACATACTTTTTGGAGGTACTTTTTAGAAAATGTTGCATAATCTTTGACAAATGCAATCTGCGATTAAATTGTTGTATTGATTTTTCAAATTTCCTGAGTGCAAGGACAAGGACGGCCTAAAGACCGGTTATGATAACATTAACATAAATAAGACTCGTTCTAAGTGAGATTTCTCACTAAGAGGTTTTTAATCAAGATTATAATAAGAACGTACATATGTATGCATGTATGCAATTTTTCAATAAGGAATCTTTTAGCTTGCAGAGATAATTCCTTAGTAAAGAATAAAAAAAGGATAAATTTACTTACATCTTTTCCAACGTCTTATCCAAGTGCTCTTCGGCTGTGGAATACTTAATCAATATTTCCTTTATTTGATCAGGTTTGTCCATTGTGTGATATTCCAAGCAATTTTTTTACTTCTCAAGACAAAGAAAGGACAGCCGTCAGTCAGACACTTGGTTAGAATAAAAATAGCCACCTGCAGAGTGAATGATACCGACAATCAAAACATACCGTTGCTAGGAAACCAGTTATAAAATGACAAACACACTTTGTTTTTTGATCCAATTTTTTTATCACCAAAGTTATGCATTTCTTTACAATTTTTTACAAGTTCAACCCTTAAAATCCAATTCTAAGCCTCCAAGGCAAATCCTATCTTCCAGAGTAGGAAATTTCAACATATTTTGTTTATATTATGTTTAATTTTTTTTTTTTTATAATTTTAAAAAATCATTAATTTCACCAGAAACCGCATGCGGTGTTACCAAGTGAACATGATGTGTTCCAGGTACTTTTTTGTAAATAACCAATTGCGAATTTTCACGCATAGCTTCTATCACACGCTCATACATATCGGGATTCTCGAAATTCATTCCTGGATCAGCACGAAGGTTCAACACTTTGCATTCAATTCGAGAGGCGTAGGCCAGCACTTGGTCAGCATTGAACATAGCTAATGAGCTGACTTTCAGTCGGACATCCCTGACAAAGACATAACTATCGGAATGCAAAGAATTCTTTACTGGAACCATTCCTCGTTTCATGAGAATTTTGGCACCCTCTTCATCTACGGAGCCACCGTATGCATCTAATACCAGTTCAATCATGTCTTTGTAATTATAGCAGGGAACCTTAGATTCGGGCAATTCCTCGTATTCGAGGAACTTATCAATGGCCCAACCTGTCCTATCTGCCTGTTTTTTAAGGTCACGCACTGTTGGTCCAGCGATATCGATATTAATCAGTTTGCTAACGTCATCGGGGAAGGCAGAAGCGTACATGAATGTCAAAGCACCACCCAGCGAATGTCCCATCAGTACCATTTTGCTCCAACCGAATATCTTGACTATTCTCCGAATTAAAGTAATGCCATCCCAAAAGAGGTAATACTGCATTCCTGTGGGGTAAGGTGTAGATTTACCATGGCCTGGTAAATCAATGCAAAATACTGGATAAGATGGATCAAGAAGCGGACACAACCTGTCAAAGGTTCCGGCGTTATCCTGCCATCCATGAATCGCCAAAATGGGTTGTTTATTTCGTGATCCCCACCATTTACCTTAAAATAAAAAAAGTTTTACTGATACTTGATCTTCTTTAGTGATATGAAAAATGTTTGAATTTTATGACGAAAGGTTAACGTTTTTAAGACTTCCATACGTGTGAGGTTCCTATACATACAACATATATTTTTTTTAATTTCATTATAAGCATGAACTTTCAAACTTTCAAACTTTTCAAACAATTTAATTAAGCATCGTCATTATGTTAAATAAAAAAAAACAAAAACAAAATCAAACAGATAAGATTAATATCTCTCAAGAGCTGCGCCAACTATCACCAGACTGTGCGTTTGGAAAGTTCAGACCTTTGATGACGACACCGACCTAGCCTGCATTATTCATAGTGACGATTCATGCATAACTTATTAAGCTTACCTTGTACAGTACCCCATGGCACTTCAATGCTCACTTCTTCCCAAGAGTATTCAGTTCGTGAAACGTGGCCATCTAAACGAATTGAAAAAATTATTACGAATCACGAAATAGCTCATCTTAATTTCAATAATAAATTATAACAGATTCCAACGAAGTTGATTATCATTGCATTTTTTGTTTACTTACTTTGTTTGCAGCTACCTTCAGTTTTGGGCTGAGTGGACATTTCGAGATGGAATTTTCGTAGTCAAAGCAAGTTAACAAGTACCTTCGATTGGGAAGCTAAAAGTTGTCGTTAATAATGGATGGATAAGCTTTGGCTAACGCAACACCATGCCCAAAAAAACACCTTTGTGAGAACAATCGAATTACAAAATTAAAAATTCGCATTAGCGAAGGTCAGAAAATCATTTTTTGTAAATCGGGAATTTGACGTTTTGTTTTGGTCGATTTTCGTAGGCCAACACAGGTAGTTTGACAATTACATCCGTTCCAAAATGCAGACCTTTCCATCGAATGGTAGTTGTGTGCTGTAACTGTAATTCTTTGTTTAAAAAAACGCCCGGACTGTATTTTAAATAATTTAAGAAACCGATGAAATGTCGAACTTATGGCTGAAAACAATGGCAATACTGATCTCGATTACTGAGCTGGAACTGCATTCGGTGTCAAACGAAGATGTATACGTCCCAACTTGCAATTGCCCAAATAAATAAAATTAATAGAAATATTCGAAATAATCAAGATCAGGCAAACATCAACGTACATATGTGTCTGTCCAAAAATAGAATGAAAAAAACAACATGAAAGAACATTCAGGCCTTGCAAAGAATCACAAGACACAAACTCTTGTGACTATTGTTTTTTTTTATAATAAACGCGCACACAAGGGACTATTTGTTTCCCTTTTAATGTAGAGCAAACTGCGCTGCGCGGGCATTAGGAAGTTAGAGAGGGGAAAGATAGGAGGCGTCAATTAATATTGGTTTTGAATGCTTGCAGATCAAAATGGGAAGTCAAAATTCGCCGGCCAAACTGTTCAAAATTCGTGTTGCGCGGCTAAAAAAGAATCCCTATATTTCACGGTACGTCCTAAATTGGGCTTACGGGAGAAACTTTTAAGGGGACGAATGCAGATGGCTTCTTCGAGTGAACATTTTTTATAAAAGAAACGATAAAATAAGGAAAGACATGAAACATTGCGTCGGTGTTCGAGAGGGGCAGTTGTTTCAGCGGCAGTTGTAAATTCTATCAATCTTAACGCTCGATTTTGTATTCTATCAAGCAGGTGAAGTGATGTTTGCGAAGCCTCTGCCCAGAGGTGGGAGTTATACCCCAGTTTAGGGCGGGAAAAATACTTCTTACCGATACAGAAAACCTAAGGACTTAGCAGCATTTTTAGCGATCTGAAATATATGGTCGTTCCAACGGAGGTCGTCGTTGACACACATACCGAGTACTGAGAGCTTTTCGGTTTCTTCGATGTAAGTGCCATTCATGGACAATGACAATGGGGGTATGTTTAGCTTTAACGACAGAAGGTAGCATTGAGTTTTCTAAGCATTAAACCCCACACTATTCCTATTACCCCATTTGACAATGCTATATAAATCGAAGTTTATTGAGCTTGACATACGGTACCGTTGCAATTGTGCGTCCGAAGGCGAAGGACGTGAATTATCGAACGAATATGATAAGCGGAGGGTTAGAGTAGTCAGCAAACCATTTAAAGTGGATTAGAAGTAACAGACAGAAGATCATTTATAAAAATGAGGAAAAGAGTCGGAGACTGAACAGAGCCCTGGGGCACACCAGCATTTATATTGTGGGAATCAGACTTGAATCCGTCCAATACAACTTGTATTGAACTTTCCAGAAAATAGCTTCTAATCAAACGAACAAGAGTATCATCGATCCCAAAAGCACGCATTTTCGATAATAGAGGAGATATAACAAAGCGATGTAAGGATTTGTTCCACTGTTCGGTCTAATATTCCATCAGATCACCAGTGGAACGGTTGCTCCGGAAGCCATATTGTTGTGAGTTGTGACTCTATAACATTTATCGGATTCTCCGATAATCCTCACAAGAAATAGTCACAACCAAACTGACTATTGGAACAGGAGACAAATAAAAAAATAGTTGTTGTACGGACGATAATTTTACGTGATAGGGTCATAAGAAAACATTGATGACACCAACACCAACATACAGCCCGTTAACTCATACCATATACAATTCGACTTATCACGTCAAAAAAATCTAGTACTGAATCTACTACTAAGTACTAAATATAGTACCAAGTCTAGTACCAAAAATACAATAGTACTAAGTTAAAAATCTAGTACCAAACAAACTATTGTACCAACAACCTAGCACCAATCAGCACCAGTTTTATATTTAACTAGCGGTACTCGGCGCGTGTTACCACGCCCTAGAAAAAACATGTTTTAATGTGAAATGCGAAAATAATGCTAGCGAGATCACCGGAACGATTCCTGGACAAAATATTTACCATGTAAATTTCATTAAAATCCGTTGGGCGGTTTAGAAGTACATACTCGACATACATACACACATACATACATCTGATGTCCTGGTGCTCAGAATACGTAAACGATCGATTTTGTTTGAAAGAACCACAGTATCGCGGCTAGCATGAGTGATGAGTCTTATCAGCAACAAGTCTTATCAGCATCAGTCATCTTATTTCGTACGTGTAGCGTGCCATCGATTTATAAGACGTTATCACGTCAAAAATTTAATACCCATAAAATACAAGACCCAAATAATACACATTCGTTAATCATTCTGTTATTATAAAAAATTAAATTTTCATTTTCAGATGTTTGAATAAAATCCATTATGAACTTATAAATAAATAAACTTGTTAAAAATTATGTGCTACTTTAAAATTATAACTTTTCATTTTTGGATAAGACTTCTTCCTTTACATGCGCCGTAATCATTTGAACTGAAATTCAAATTATCTCAAATTGGTATTTCCAACTAGCAACGGTAGATTTTGGCAGCCTGTGGTGGCCATGTTGTTTTGGTGAATCTATCAGATCTGTTGTTTACCCCGCTATTAATGCCAAATCACCATGGCATAGTACACGATTGAACAGTACGTCCAAGTGAGAAGATTTTATTATCAAAATGAGTTTTCGTTAGTGCGAAGTTGCGCGCGTTGCACCCATTTTACAGTAGACGTGGTGGTGGTCGCATCTTCAACATTTGGTGGCCAAATTGTTCGCTAATCAATCAGCTAATATTCATGCGTTTAAGCAACGCAGGATTGGCCGAGAACATTGACACGCTCCCTGAAAGTTTACAGCGAAATCCGATACAGTCGATTACTTGCCGTGCACAAGGGATCTGTCTTTCAGAGACTTCAACTTGTTGAGTTTTCCGTCGGGACTTAGACCTACACGCGTACAAAATCCAATTAACCCAGGAGCTCAGAGTTGATCACCATAGACAAACAAGAGACAAGGCCTTTTTTCGCTGACTTTATTTCCGAGCGTTAAGAGGTGTACAAGTTTTGCCAAAAAAAATTATCTTTAGTGACAAGGTGCAGTTTTGTATGAATAGCTGTGTTCAACAATGTGTGGGTTTTGGCACCAGTGGCGAGTCCATTCTTTTTTCAAATACAACGTTGGTGCGGCGGTCATCATAAGCTATTCTCATAATATACGACATTGTCAACTTTTATTGTTGAAATAAACTATATTCAACACAAGCCATGTAAAGGTTTTTTTTTGTATACAAATATTTTCCTCATCAGCTTATTTCTTGCTGGTAATTTCTTGACAGCAGGTTTTCAAACTGTCATTAAAGAGCAAAAGGAAAACTGACTGACATTTTTATTCTGTTTTCCAGCATATTCGAATTCGAACAGTGGTCATTGGGCAAATTTTTATAAAAATTCACTCATCTTAAATTCTTTTAAACCTTAAAAACAAAAACATTCATTTAAATAATTGTCTTCTTTCATCAGGTATGTAAAAATATTTCATCAGTTCATAACAAACTATTCATTTCAAAATAAAGAAAAACTGATTTCTAGATTTCGTCTACGCACTTATTATTTCATCAGATTACATATAATTTTTTTTCTTTGTATGATTTAAAGAAATTCCATTTATTAAAAAAAAACGAAATGTTGCGACTGGCATTAACTGTGCCTATGAGGCCATCACTTCAAATTAAGTCAGCCCTTCAGAACAATTCGAATTTCTTGAAAAAACAGTTTGTTCGAGAATATTCTCGTGATGCACGACCCGGGGTTAGCAGAAGTCGGCTGCAACAAACGCAAACTCAAACTCTTAAGGAGAAATTGATGGGACCTCCAGGCCCAAATGGTGAGAAACTATTAAAAGCTTTCAATTTGGCCAGGAAAAAATAATCTTCATTTGATTGCAGCTTATTCGATTGGAAAAGGTGCTGCTGCAGGAGCTGCAGCTGTAGGCATGGGCGCTCTGTGTTATTATGGCCTTGGACTTAGCAATTCTCCAAACATTCACCAGAATTCAATGTAAATTCATCTAAAATCATCTCTGAACAGACAAATTTGCTAACTAATCTGTTCTAGGTTATGGCCAGAGTACGTCAAAGAGAGAATTCACACTACTTACGGATATTTTGGTGCATCTGTCCTCCTGACAGCCGGAAGCGCAGTTGCAGTATTTAGGTCACCAAGGTTGTTAAACTTGGTAACCCGCAACGGTTGGATGGTAAGATTCACGCCTTTTCCCTTATTTGTTTTCTAAAACGTTCATTTCCATTAAAGTCCATGATTGGAACTATTGCTGTAATGATGGGCTCTGGAATGCTAGCCCAATCTATCCCATACTCACCAGGGTTTGGAGCCAAACAACTTGCTTGGGCAGCCCATTGCGCTATCATTGGCGCCGTGGTTGCACCAATGTGCTTCTTAGGCGGTCCAATCCTAACCAGGGCTGCCATCTACACCTCTGGTATTGTTGGTGGACTCTCAACTGTGGCAGTGTGTGCCCCAAGTGATAAATTCTTATATATGGGAGGTCCATTGGCTATTGGCCTGGGATTCGTTTTTGCTTCATCGCTGGCTTCGATGTGGCTTCCACCCACAACTATGCTTGGAGCTGGCCTATATTCAATCTCTCTCTACGGAGGACTAGTATTATTCAGCGGATTTTTGCTCTACGACACACAACGTATAGTTCGAAAAGCCGAAACCCATCCACCATACCTTGCCCCAAGGCCATTTGATCCAGTTAATGCGTAAGTTGCTATTTAGGCTATAAATATGAGTTCCTCTAACATTTTCTTTTCTTCAGGTCACTTTCAATTTACATGGATACAATAAACATATTCATTCGAATTGCAAGTATTTTGGCTGGAAATGGTCAGCGAAGGAAGTAAATTAGTTTTCGAACGAATGAATGTGTGATATCATAAGTAATAGGTTTTGAATGAAATGAAGAAAATTAACAAGTAAACGATAAATTTAATTAAATAAATTATTTTTGTTTGTTGTTTGAGTATTTAATAGTTGTGTTTACTCATACGGATATGGTTGAACCTGATACGTTGAGCTGCAGAACCGGTACAACACCAGGCAGAACTACGTCTTATTTGTTACGTGTCTTTCCTTGACTACAGTATATACTTGGTTTAAACCTATTTAAGTGCCAAGCTCATATTTGCCGCTTCTGTCCAACTTTTTTTTGAGACCAAAAGTTGTCGATGCCGATCATTACTTATATTGAAGGAACTGCTGACTGACATAATCCATGGAGGAAATTCTAAGAAGTCAGCAGGAAATTATGAGATTTCCAGTTTTGTGCTTAAGAAGCTACCAAGTCTTGCAATTCTTCTGCTTACGATCGTCTTCAACAATTGCCTGAACAACAGCTACTTCCCCAAAACATGGAAAGCGGCAAAAGTGGTGCTAACTTCTCCTCTGCTTGAAAGACTACCCGCACTTGGAAATACAGCAACAACTAGAGCCCAATTAACTTCACAGACGACCGATTCAAGGATACTATGAACAATGAAGCCCCATCCTACGAGAGAACCAGCAATGGACATAACAGAGGATAAACATATCCGCATCCTAATCGTAACCCTAAGTCATAAACCAACTAGACAGTAATTATAGAGACGGCAGGCTAGATATCAGCCAGCTGGAGGTTATTTATTAAGCCAGGGGGCCTATTCCTGAATACGAGTCGAGTGAGATGTCACTCGAGAGCTCACAGTCGAGTCGAGTTAGAACCGGTACATGACATGACTGCGAAACTGTTGAACACACCCTTTGAATTGTAGCTAACTTCACTAAATGTTGACTTGACGTTTCACAAAAAAAATCTTGATTTGAGAACTAATCGTTATATGTAATTTGATAGTAAATTAATCAGTTTAAATCGTAAAAGTGCAAAAAAAAATTAATATGATAAGTACAGAGATGTTTTATAAACCAATTTTTGTATATTTGCTGCAAGTAATGGAGCACAAATTTAAAACAAACGCCAGATCGTCGTCTACCAAATACCTACGACCAAAAAATATTTGAATTTTGTTTCAAACACTTCATTATTCATAACAATTAGAAAATTACAACTTAGTCTTTTATTTTTTATTTTTACCTACATTTTTGCATCCATCACTGCTGCTCTCGAACATTTTTTAAACATGAATGTCTCACAGAAAAAAGCGTCACTTTCGAGTTCAGGAATAGGTATGTTTCATTCGAGTGTCATTTGACGTTCGACATTCGAGTTGGGGAATACCGACAATTAGTGAGTCGTGTTCGAGAATACCAATTTGTCGATCTCACATGAAAACTTACTCGACTCGTATTCAGAAATAGGGGCCCAGGCTCAGGACCACCACGTTGATTACTTCTTGAGAACCATAATCAGTCTGTATTGAAAAAGTGCATCTCATATTGCCGTATATAATGGCGATAAATTGTATTTCTCCTCCATTCCTGCAGGTTCGTAAGGTCTTGGCTCCTTAACCGTTGTGCCACCTAAATGTTTATGGCTACCTGTTTTTAAAAACACCCAAACATAACACCAAACAATTCTTTAATACAAATTCTTTTTTCAAGATTTTTATTCTATAACTGTGCTATGTAAAGAGTATATTTCCAATATTTTCACAAATCTTGGCAATGTCTTCGTTTGGTGCATTCTCAGCCGCCAAAATTGCATTTCCCAGCGCAATTGTTTCTTTAGTAGTTTTTGCTTTGATCCAAATGCGCCCATTTAACCCGACAGCAATTTCAAAAGGCATTTCTTTGGTCAATGCTCGAAGCAATGGACAATCCTCTCTCAAAATAGTTCGCGCCAAATTGAGACTGCAATTGAACACGAATCCCTCCGACAGCACACCTAATTTGCCCTTCTTTCCAACCGAATTAACACATACCAACTCTGGTTCCAGATCTCGACTTGCTACTATAAGACGGGCATAAAGCAAGTCGCCCAGATTAACGTCTGGACGATTCTTTTTTGTCGCCGATTCAAATGCCAAATAAGAAAGAGCCGCATTTTCGTGAGCACCAATATCCACGCGGAATATGTCACCAGCTTTTGCAGTCACAACACCAATTACAGCTTCACCACGAACAGGAACATATCGTTTTTGATAGCTATCGATCCAGAACATATTTGTGTCTTTTTTAACTAGTGTTCCGGCTTTGCAGGCAACAACTTTGTCATCCAGACGACGAAGTCCTGGGCCAAGGACTACTTTTTTTGTTTTGGCAACTTCTTCGGCTTCCAATATCCGTTCACCAGGCATTACAATTATGGTCATTTTGTAAGAATAAATATTATTGCCTATTTAAAAAAAAAATTTATTCAAGACTTGTTTGATATTATTTTACACGTGAAGTAAAAATAAAAACAAATTTTAAAATGTCAAACTTTTGCAGAAGTGACACTTGACTTAGGTCCACAGGGGCTGTGTTCAGTGCGAAAATAATGAAATTATGAAAGAAAATATATAAGAGAAAATCAAATATGCTATTTATAGAAAAAAGGAAAAAAAATAAATTTTTCTTAAATGTTATAATGTACTTTTTACTATAGATTATACTAATAGCCCAAGATAGACTACGGCCTCTAAAAACATGTTACCCTAGTAAGTTCAGCCTCTATAGCTAGTTATAAATGAAAGAAAACAATAAAATAGTTGAAGTCATCGTCGCTGTAAAATCCGTATAGTGTCATAAAACCTTCGGAATCAATCTATATAGACGCAAACGAATGTGACATCCGAAGAATTTTAAAAGTAATACAGCATAGTTTTTGATTGTGATTCCTAATGTGAATACTTCTCAGCCTCAAGAAATATTTAGTGTTTGTTTCTAAGATTAATACCAGTGTACAGACACCAATGTCGTTTTACGAGGAGCGAGGTAGAAGTAACACCCGAAGGTGTGTTGAGATTTTCCCTGATTACAACTAAGAGAACCGTTTGGCATTTGTCTAACTGGGATGGTCTCAGTAATTTCTTCAGGATCTCTAACTGATTACTGATAAGTGATGGAGACTCCAGCATCACAAATCCTATTTTTGCTGTAACGGGGAAACATATCGAAATTGTGGTTAAAAGCATTAGACCATGTAAAGAGTTAAAAATATATGTTTCCATTGTTAGTAAACCGGAAAAAGTTCAAAACAACCAGAAGCGTTTGTAACATGGAGAAATTTCTACTCATTCTCGATTTCATCGACACACCATTCGATAGGACTATAGAAAAATAAAATTCAGGGAGTTTCGCTTCGGTGTATAAAGGGTCTAAGGTTTATTAGCGCTGAACACATTTATCGAAAAGCTCACACGTCACCCCAAAAACCATACCAAAGTTGTTTTGGATTTTGAGTGGATTCTAAAGCTTCACAAAGCTTGTCATGTGTCACCTTGTGGAAGGTCATCCCACCAAGTTTGAATGTTAAGTGGAGGCGAATTCAAATTTCTTCGGGAAAAACCGCGATAACGAAAAAAACTAGACACAGTCGTTCGCCGTTCCCGTTGGTCTTCTCAAGAAAAGTTCCGGTTGGAAAAAATCTCTGTGGAATTCAAAAAAAGATTAAAGCACCAATTTTGGATATAATTAATTTATTTAAATTTAAACCGATACAATTAATTTGTTAACGTAAGTTAAATTAAAGTTCAACAATCATATTCGGCAATAATCTTATTTCTTGTGCAATTGGCATCCATTTTCTATTTTTTGCACTCTTGCAATTATATTTTTATTAACCAAATTCGAAACTGTTGTGCAATAAATTTTGTTTATTTTTTGATTGTTTTTCGTGTTGGCATAGTACCAATTGAGAAAACTTATCAATTTCAATCCATTTATTCGGTTTTTTATTGCCAATTACTTCACCGGCATACCTTGCTATCTATATGACCTTTATTGAATGATTAGAGGTCATATGGAATCTGATTTTTGATATTTTTTTTGAGAAAATAACCACATTTCTTGTCTTTGCAGCAAAATGCCAATCAAGTCGATCTTAGCTCGTCAAATCTTTGATTCCCGTGGCAATCCCACTGTGGAAGTTGATCTTACCACTGAATTGGGACTTTTCCGTGCTGCCGTTCCATCTGGAGCTTCTACTGGTGTCCATGAGGCACTCGAACTCCGTGATGAGGAGAAGAACAACTACCATGGCAAGGGTGTCAAGAAGGCCGTCGACAATATCAACAAATCTCTTGCCCCAGAAGTCCTGAAGTCTGGTTTGGAAGTTACCCAACAAGAGGAAATTGATAACTTCATGATCAAGCTTGATGGAACTGAAAACAAGTCCAAATTCGGTGCCAACGCTATTTTGGGTATCTCCTTGGCCGTTTGCAAGGCTGGAGCTGCCAAAAAGGGTGTTCCATTGTACAAACACATCGCCGATTTGGCCGGCAACAAGGACATCATTTTGCCTGTCCCTGCCTTCAACGTTATCAATGGTGGTTCTCACGCGGGTAACAAATTGGCCATGCAGGAGTTCATGATTCTGCCCACCGGGGCTTCATCGTTCACTGATGCCATGAAGATTGGCTCTGAAGTGTACCATCACTTAAAGAAGGTCATCAAGGACAAATTCGGCTTGGATGCCACCGCTGTCGGTGATGAAGGTGGTTTCGCACCCAACATCCAAAACAACAAGGAAGCCCTGATCTTGATCCAAGATGCCATCGCCAAGGGTGGTTACACCGGCAAGGTCGAAATTGGCATGGATGTTGCTGCATCAGAATTCCACAAGGACGGTGTCTACGATTTGGACTTCAAGAACCCAGCCAGTGACAAGTCACTGTGGTTGTCGCCAGAGAAGCTCACCAACTTGTACCTCGAATTCGTCAAGGAGTTCCCCATCACCAGTATTGAGGATCCCTTCGACCAGGACCATTGGGATGCCTGGAGCAACATGACTGCCAACACACCAATCCAGATCGTCGGTGACGATTTGACTGTGACCAACCCCAAGCGTATTGCTACTGCCGTCGAGAAGAAGGCCTGCAACTGTTTGCTCCTCAAGGTCAACCAAATCGGTACCGTCACCGAATCCATCAAGGCCCATTTGTTGGCCAAGTCAAATGGCTGGGGCACCATGGTATCGCACAGATCTGGTGAGACTGAGGACACCTTCATCGCTGATTTGGTTGTCGGTCTGAGCACTGGCCAAATCAAGACTGGAGCTCCATGCAGGTCCGAGCGTTTGGCTAAATACAACCAAATTCTCCGCATCGAGGAGGAATTGGGTGCTGCAGCCAAGTACGCTGGCAAATCTTTCCGCAAACCGCAGTAAGGAAATAGGAACGATTGATTGATTCATCATCTAATCGTGCATCTCAAACAATTTAAGTTTTATATTATTATATTAATATTTGTATTGTAATTCCATCAGAAGAATATATAAACAGTTGGTGCATGCACCACCAGAGTTAACGTAAAACGAAATTTAGAATGGAGCAGCATGCAGGAAATATTTGCTTTCAAAGTTTGATATCGTGTTAATTGTTGTTGCTGTTAGATTTAAGCGTTTAAATCCAAAAATTAAATTTTAAAAATAAAGGAAAAGTTGCATTTTCTTTTCTGCTTTGAAGTTGAAGGGTTCTCTAGCATGAAAACAGTTATTTTTTGGGCCTGAGTTGGGTAGAAAGTGACTGTTGGCAGGTGGGAAATCACAGGCAAAAGGCAATGATTAAGCTTGTTAATCGGCCGATTCTATCATCTCTTCTAGGATTAGGGTAAATCTATTCTTTCCCAGGAAAAATTACTAAATCCAGTCAGTGTTCCCTCGGAGCAGGTGTTTTGTTGCATTTTGCTTGTTTACAAACCACGGAACATACATATCTATCATTTTCGGGCATATTGAGGGTGATTATCTCTTCCACAAGGTCAATGTCAATGCCGTTGAGCTCTGATTACACAATTTCATTGAGAGTGAAAGCTTACAAAGCTCCAAGAGCTCAACTATGTGCTGCATAACTATGGAAAGGAAAAAGCGTCACATCGCAGCGCAACCTTGGGGTGTGTTTCCTAAAAATAACATCTGTTCAAAATACATTTATTATTATTAATCAGACACAGGGTGATTCATTTTTTTCTTCTTTTTTATTCAAAAGTTAAATTGTTTCAACCTTAAGAAGAGGAAATTATACTTTGATCTTACGATTAAGTTATTACCAAGTTTACTAGATAACTGCTTTAAAATTTGCACTTGAAGACTATGATTTAAGAAATTGGATTCTCATGTTTTTGATTTAAAGATAAGCGGATAACACGTAACAGGTAAGATTAAGTAGAAGCTTGGATGAATAATTGTTCAAAGCTGTTAATTCTAAAACGCTTATCCTACATATTTGAATATTTGTTCCGTAATCACGCCTTACCGGCTCAACGGGTTTGAATGAAATTTGGTAGGTAGATGTATAAGGTCCTGGATAGAAAAATAGCTGAATAGCCTGGCCAGTTTCAAGGATGATGTACCAGGACTCCATGAGATGCGATGGGATGGACCGGACTTGAGAAGAATTGAAAAATGTAATATTTACCATTAGTCCGGGAGCCCGTGATAGTTTTTTAATGTGTTATTGTTTGAACAGATAGCGAGACAACGGTTTCTGGGAGCTTTTGAAACATAAAAAAAACTTATTTGTTTGTTGTTGGTCTTTGGTAGTTTGCTTAAGTAACATCAGATAATTTAAAAAAAAATTACCGCTTACAACCAATTAGTGGGACAAAATACCGCTTAAAAGCCCCCAAAGGTTCTAAAATTCGACCAATATTACCATCTACTCCAGTAAATGAAGATGTTTTACCCTACAAAAGATTGGGTAGTTCTGTATTGTTGATATTGTGATGTTTTGGCCTGAGGTTCCACAAATAAAACTCAATCAAAAGTCCAAAATAAAACAACAAACAACGTCTTTCAGTTTAAATAACAGCAAATTTGACTCATTCCATTTATTCACAATTCAAATACGTTTTTATCATGGACGTATTATATATGGACTGCTAGTCTAATGTCAGCTTCCATGGACGTATTATAATATGGACTACTAGTTGCCTACCTCAAGTTGGCTCCATTTTAGTCTCAGTTATTATGGGCGACACTAGCCTGAGTACACTAGTGGGAAAAAAATTAAACCTCAATTTTGCAGAGGAGTAAAAGGAAATATAAAGACAACCACCCGGCAACACCAGCGGGTAAGAGAATAACATTCGACAACGACGCCGACGTAGACGGTTCATAGTAGTTTTTTTAATAAGCTTAAGTTACTAACAGTACAAATATTTAAGTTCGAATTATATCTAAATAAATACAAGTCTACGAGTTATTTCTGTTATAATTTTGACATTTTATTCAGTAATCCCAGACTTTGGCAGCAGGTTTTCCCACGTTGGCATGTTAAAATTTCCTTTTTCTCCCCGTGTTATTTAGAATATCCCACAATTAATCCACAAAGTAATAAATACAAAAACCACTCATGGAGTTATTGAAATTATTTATTATCTTGTAAAATCTTACATTAGTGGAACATTAGTTCCATTGTTCGGTGAGATATGCCATCAGATCACCAGTGGAACGGTTGCTGCGGAAGCCATATTGACGGTCATGGAGAAGCTTATGATCTTCGAGATATTCCTTAAGCTGACGGTTAATCAGCGTTTCCATGACCTTAGAAAGAAGATGTTAGTGCTATGGGTCGGTAGGAGGAGGGGTATGATGGGTCACTTTTCTTAAGGACAGGCTGGACAAATGCTGTTCTCCATCTCTAGCAAAGATTCCAGAAGAGTAGGAGCGATGAAAAAGCTTACGCAGTGGCTTTGCCAGTGTGAAAGAACACCTCTTCAGAAGAATCCGGGGTATACCATTCGGGCCAGCGGATTGTGTATATCGAGATCTATGAGAACTCTTGCTACTGTACGAGTGCGGAAAAAATCTGTCCCATGTAAAAATTTACATTCTCGAGCATAAGAGGGCAACGTTGCTGTTAGGCAGCGCGGCGCTGGCAGCGAAATGTGCGGCGAGCAAGTTTGCCTTCTCAGAAGAGTAAACAATTGGCTTGTTATTGTTGATGATTTTTGGAACCGAAGATGACCAAACATTTTTACTGCCTTTGGGACACTGCAGAATTTTTTGCCGTAATTTTTGGTCATGCAAACATTTGGTTCTTTTAATAACGGAATTGCATGAGTTCCTTGCTTGTTTGTGCTTTTTCCGATTTTCCTCTGTAGGGTTGGCTTTGTAAGAACGGAAACTTACTTCTTTGACCCTGATAGCTTATTTACATTCAGAGTTAAACCAGGACTTTTCTTTAGGCTTGATGCTTTTTACTCTGTTATGAATAAAAGCCCGGATCCCTAGAAGAATCACATTTGTGATCATTTCAGCACTGGAATCAATGTCACTATCGAGGAAGCATAGTGACCAGTTAAAGTTTCGAAAAAAAATATTCAGGCCGTCCCAGTTGGCTTTCTCGTATTGCCGAACGGTCCTGGTGGGAAGTTTTTCTTTATGGGTGGAGGATGAGAAATTAGCTGATATGACACAATGGTCTGAAGTGCCAAATGGAGAAGTTACACTAATGGTATATTTATCAGGGTGAGAAGTAAGTAACAAGTCAAGAGTATGGGCGGGTTGCCCAGCAACATCCGGTATACGCGTTAGCACATCGATCAGTTCGGTAAGGTGATGTAACCCGGTAAAGAGCTCGACATACCTTCCTTCGGGTGTTGTCTGACCAGAATGGCGGAGCCAATTGGAATTGTTTACATTGAAATCGCCCGCAATAACGATTTCAGTGCGAGGACAAAGGGACACAATTTTCGAGATGGAATCAGACAGCGCATCAAACTCGTTACAAGTCGAATTACTGTCGAGATTTGGACTCCTGTAAATAAAACAAAATGTATGACCTGCTTGCGGACAGTGAATTTGAGCCACAAGAAGTTAAAGCAAGCAATATCATTCTTAACATAGACCATGAGACCATGATGGGAAAAGAGTAATGGCAGAAAGCTATACCCATGTAGAGCTAATTCTGTTAAATCAGTATTTACTCCAACGTGAGTTTCACTTAATGCGAAAACAGCTGGCCTGTATTGAACAGTGTAGACGTACACGTGACCACGAAAATTAGAATACACACACAAAAATCACTTACCATTTCAAAATAATTACATACAAAACACAACTCTAACTAAGTCGAACTGTGCAGTGAAAATCCAAATTAATTTCTGTAATAAACAAACTGTCTTAGGTGATATGCCTATAAGACAGCTTGCATACAAAACATCAATAAACATTCAGCACAATAGGACAAATTCAAATGCCCTTATCTATTTACCGCAAGCATTAGATGGTCATACGGGAGGAGATAAGAGGATAATTTGCTACGCGAGTATGTAGTTTTATTTATTTTTTTTTTCTTCCACAGCGCGAGTGGATATTATTTTATTCTTTACAGCACACGCGAGGGGGTTTCTTTCATTTTCACAAACGAGTGTTTATTATTTTTTTTTAACACACGACAACCGCTTTCAAATGAAAGTCTATCGGATTGATGTAAGAACTCAACGGAAAAAATTCTTCAGCAACAAAATAATCACCTGGAACCTCAAGTCTTAGAGAAATCTTCGTCGTCACCATCTTTGTTGCAACCTAGAACTCTCCGTTCAGGTCCGAAACCCCAAGCTGAGAACCATAAATTGGTAGCCGTTCAATCCAATGATGAGTTTACTGGCGGCCCACCGGTTTCGTCAATAGCTTCCATTACGGATGAGAGGATTTCTGACCCGGCAGGATCCTTATCTGATGGTATTGAACTGTTGCCCTCAACTTCCGCAGTGGGGGGAGAAAGAACCGCAGAGGAATTTGATCTCGTTGCTATGGAAAGACCTTTGCCAATTTTTATTTCAAATTTTCCACTAACAACTAGTGGGTCAATGATATGGTCTTATTTACTAAAAAATCACCAAATTTAGACTCATCTTGTCTTAACATTCGCAAAATGAAGCTGAATGCAGATCGGAACTACTCCTTCTTCATTATTGATGTAAAGCGTAATAATGATATTTTTAAATTATTAAATGATGAGAAATTCTAGCCGGTAAACTCAGTAGTTCACCCTTTTCGGAAGCGACCTACTGTAGCCAAAAAGAGGTCAAATGTACGAAATACTCAATGAGTTATTTCTCAATGTTCTACCAAAATATTGGAGGATTGAAGACAAAACTAAAATCAATGTTTGCATCAAGTCTTGGGTTTAACTATGATGCAAAACTTTTTACTGAAACATGGTTAGATAAGTCTATTTTGGACAATGAAATACTATGTAGTTCGTACCAAATATTTCGGTCAGATCGGTCTTCCTTAACTAGCAGTAAAAAGTCTGGTGGTGGAGTTCTAATTGCCATTGCTACAACTGTAAAATTATCTCTATGCCCTCAATAAGCCTAGAAATGGTATGTGCTACAACTCTCCTCAAAACTTTCCAACTTTTTTATAGTCTGTGTCTACATTCCACCAAAAATGCATTGTGAACTTTACGATCAATGTGTTATAAACATTAAGTACATCGTTTCCCTGATGAATCCCAACGATCGGTTGCAATTTGTTGCAGATTTTAATTTACCAGACATTGAATGGGACGTTCTTCAAGAAGATGACAAATTTTTGTCACCTACATGGTTGACATCAGAAACGAGTATTTCTTTTGTGGACTCAATGTGCTCTTAAGCCTTAAATCAAGTTAACCCGTTTAAAAATGAAAGAGGTAATTTTCTCGACCTCGTGTTTACGGATGATGTTAATGGCTTAACGGTGCAAAGATCATGCCCTTTATTGGATGATGTTAGATTTCACCCTTGCTTTGAAGTTTTAATGGAAATGCCGACCTCCGTTTGTGCTAGTCAATACGATCATGGCTATGAATTTGACTTCAAGAAAACTGATTTTGAAAAACTCAATATGGAACTTTCTCAATTTCACTGGGATAGTGTCTTTTTTAATATGGATGCTAGTAAAGCAACTGATACTTTCTATGAAATATTGTACAACAGCTTTTTGAAAACAATACCTGTTCGCCGCATCAAAATTGTTGATAATTGTGTTCCTTGGCTCACACCTTTCCTTAAAAGGCTTAAAAACAAAAAAAAACTCCACAACAAGCTCAAATTCAAGTTTACAGTTTCCACTGCTCAAGAGTTCAGCAGAATAAGAAGAAGAATTCCAAGTCAAATCAAGGGCTGCATATAAAAACTACATAATATCTATGAAAGCTAACCTATTACGGAATCCTTCATCTTTTTGGAAATTTGTTAAAAATAAGAGAAAAATAGCTGAATTCCCGTCCTATATGAATTTGGATCAAATTTCTTCAAATTATGGGTAATGATCTGTGATATGTTTGCAGAAATGTTTAAAGGCATCTACAAATGTAATAATGGGTTGACTGACTGGGCTGCATCAAATTACCTCTAACATGAGCATTACAAACGATGTGAGAAGTGCAATAAAGAAGCTAACATATTACATATTATATATTCATTTTCTACTGGACCTGATAATGTTCCTTCCTGTGTTTTAATAAACTGCTGTCATTCCTTGGCTAGTGCTTTATGTTATTTGTTTAACTTTGTCGTCTTCCGTTTTCCCGCATGTCTTCATTTATAATTCCACTTTTTAAATCAGGAAGCCGATGCAACATGCGTGACTACCGAGGTATAGCAAAACTCAGCGTTATTCCCAAGATGATGGAATCTATAATAGTCCATGAGTTGATACATGGTGTAAAATCGCATCTATCGGACAGACAGCATGGATTCGTCAAGGGCAAATCTACCATTACAAATCTGTTGGAAATTACATCATGCATAACAAAAGGATTCATGAATGGTCATCAAACGGATGTAATATACACTGACTTCTCCAAAGCCTTCGATCAACTTAATCATCAGCTGCTTGTTAGAAAACTTTCACTTTTCGGCTGGTCCCCAAAACTTGTGCAATGGATTGCAAGTTATTTATCATCTCGTACTCAACATGTTAAGTTCAAGTCTCATTTATCCAACGCAATAGATGTCAAGTCTGGCGTGCCTCAAGGAAGCCACCTGGGACCACTGTTATTCGTAATTTTTACAAATGATTTGCCCTCTGTGGTAAAATACTGTGATATACATCTCTATGCTGACGATGCGAAAATTTCATATTCATATAAAAATAATGCTGATTACCTTCAACTGCAATCTGATATTGATCATTTGCAGGAATGGTGTAATAAGAATGATCTCACACTGAACTCTAAGAAATGCAAAGTAATGACCTTCGCTAGAGTTAAAAATGTTTTCTTTAATGAATACTCTATAAATAATTCAAAAATTGACAGAGTTAATTATTTTATAGACTTGGGAGTAATATTTGATTCAAAATTAGACTTCAGAATGCACATCGATTCTATAACTGCAAAAGCTTCTGTTCGTCTAGGAATGATTAAACCATGGTCAAAAGGATTCAACGACCCTTATGTGACAAAGAGCCTGTTTGTTGGACTGGTTCGTTCGATCTTGGAATATGGTTGCCAAGTTTGGTGCCCATATTACTCCTGTCACATTGTCCGCATTGAATCCATTCAAAAACAGTTTCTATTATTTGCTCTCCGTCATCTTAACTGGGATAATCACCATCTTCCACCATATCTTTCGCGACTTTTACTGATTGGTCTTAATACGCTCGAGGACAGGAGGTCATCACTCAATGCTGCATTCATATTTAAACTTTTAAACGGTGATATAAATTCTCCTTATTTGCTTTCCTTAATAAAAAAAAATGTGCCATTCCGTCCAAGTCGAAATTATAAAATTTTGCGAACACATGAAACTACTTAAATAATGAACCGTTCTCTCTTATGTAAACAGTTCAATAATTATAATTTCTTCGTAGATTTTAATCTTATTTCATTGAAATTTAAACAAATTATACTTTTATTCAATTTAAATCGTCACTGAATATGTAAATGTAATATTATTTGTATAATCCAAGACCTTGTGATCAATTATGTATCTGTAGTTATAGTCAAATAAAAAAAATAAATAAAAAAAAAACTGCGCAAAACAAATTTTTTTTTTTACTTTTATTTTTAATTATTTGTGCGCGCACCTCGACGTCCGGCCTTGACGAGCTTAAGATCACTGATCAGAAAGTGACGATTGATAGGTATAACTTCGAGGTAGTCAGTGAATTTGTCTACCTGGGCAACATCAGAGCAACAAATCAAGCGAACACGGTTGCGGACTCTCGATAATCGCTGTTACTTTGGGCCGACTAAGCAATTGAAAAACAAAACCCTATCGAGTAGAACCAAGGAGACGCTATATAAAACACTCATCATCCTGGTCCTACTATATAGAGCAGAAGCATGGACTATTTCCCATTCGAAAGAAAAGTAATACGCGAACGTCTTCGAAGCCGTACTCGAGGGAGTCAGCAGCTAAGACAGACCTTATCACCCATGGAGCGACCAGATAGAGACCTCTGACTGCTTGGAGTGCGAAACTGGAGATGGGAGGCTAGAGATCTAACCCAACTTTGGTCATTGCTGACTAAATAACTCGCGAAGCATTTCGACAATTGCAAAGGTGAACCATCGTTGATGATGGCTTGATAGCTCGTTCAACACAAATGCAGCGCATAACACTGCTAGAGATTCATAATTAACCAGAACGCCAACTAAAAGGAGTTAAATGCCAATAAGAATAACAAAAGCACAAACATTTTAAATTAAGCTGATTTATTTACATTATCCTTAGAATGTTAGAGTCATCAATTTCTTCTTAAACCGGCATTCCTATGTCGGCACGCCAGCACATGACATTGCAACTTCAACGACGAAATGAACATCCGTCCGCAATACCTACACATGTGCCTAGCCAGCCCAACATGTGTCTTCAAATGCTCATGTAGATTCTTATTGCTATGAAATGCTTTACTGCAGTGCTCCTTGGGACATCTTATCACCTTTTTCAAACCGTCGCTGTGCACCTTCCTCTGGTGACTCGTCAGCTTAACTTCGCTCGAAAATTGTCGGCCACAACGGAAACACAAATGACTTTGTTTATTGTGCAAACTCAAATGTTGCGCATTCGAGTCGTGGCCTTGTAATATCTCTCCGCATATGAGGCACTCAAACAAGTCTTTGCTCTTCGAACCCAAGGAATCGGCCTTAGTATTATCGTCCGAATCCGGTAGCTTCGGAGGGGTGGTGTTCTCATTGATTTCCAATTCGTCTAGTTCGAAATCGTCATCGGCAGATATGCCTACATCAACTTTTTGACCGATTGATTGGTCGACTTGGACGTAACGCGATCGTCTTGGATTTGTCGCGTCCGATGTGCACTCGACATACTTGGTGACCTTGCCTGCAGTTTCGGCTGAATTGGAATCCGTTAATACAGTCAGAACACAGATGTAAGCTGGCAGTTCGGTAACTTGTGGAGCCGGATCGTTCTGAAGAGGTAAAGACGCGACTCTTATGCGTGATTTCGGTGTTTCAGGAAGGTTTCTATCGGGGTACGCCCCAAAAATGAGCCTCTTTTGCGGTAACATTTTAGCGGAGAAATGTCGATCGCAAATTCTTGATTCGAAGAAGCAATGCGTGAGGCCAATTTGAGAGAGCCAATGCTGACGTCGTCCTTCAGATTTTGGAAAATGAAATAACTTTTTGAACTCCTTGCACTTGAGAACACATTTTGGTTTTCCGTATTTGTTGCTTTCTGGACATATTACTTCATTTTTAGACGCAGTTGTGGTGTTATTAGCAAGTGTAAAGACACGAAGGACGTCTCCTGTCTTGGCTTGTACATTGGCAACCTCTGGCGAGCTCTGGATTGGAGACTTCCACGATTCTGGTGTAGAACCTCTTGGAGAAGGTTGTTTGTAATCCTCCGAACCTGAAAAATCAAATTCTGTTGAATCTGACATTTCATTGTCTGCATCTTTAAATTCATCAACGAATTTGACCTGCGATGGCAAGTTTATGTCTGGTATTGCCCACTTAGTGACCATTTTCGAGGGTCTCATTGTTGGCGAAAAGTGGTTGTAACATAGTCTTGTTGCTCTCATATTAACCTTGATGCGTTCTGGTGCGTTCAATTTTCTAAGCCAGACTTTTTGGGATGTCTCATCGGCAGGGAAACTCGTAAGGCCTTTATATTCTTTGCATTTAAGGAAGCATTTACTGGAAGCAGAGGTGATCATTATAGGTTTTTTCTTAGGTTCGTCAGGCATATCGATAGGAGGTTGAATGGTTTGAGATACAGGTTCGAGCGGATCTTGTTTGTTTGGGATGTTTCGATCTGGAATTGCTGTTTGTGATAGCTTTTTTCCAAAAATACAGAATTGACTAGGAGAGAAATGATTGGAGCAAACGAAGCTGGTGGACTTGGCATGTGGCAGCTTGGTAAGTCCTAATTTTTCCATCCAAAATTTTATGGCGGCTTCGTCGGGGGGAAATCGATGGAGCGATTTTACACCTTTACAATTAAATACACATTTTCTGATACGTCTGCGCTTGTTTGAAATCATTGATCCCGGTTCTAATGGCTCTTTTTTAAATGCTTGAATGATAATTTAAGTCGTTGAAATTCACTTCCACTTTAATTGAACTGTGCTTTGGACTGAATTATTTATGGTTTTTTAAATTAAAAATTTAAATAAAATGCCATTTACCACATAGTATGAAAAGTAATAGGCTTGACTTTTTTCCTTCCATAAACGAGTAGTTGAAAAGAGCTTAAGCTAGGTGAATTAAAAATTAGAAAAACTTTTATTTAGGGGGTGTGTTCATATTTGTATCCTTTGGATTGAATTTATTGCTTTTGTTTTAATAAGCATAGTTAAAAACCACAGTACCCTTAACAAAGGTAATATAATGCCTACTTTGTATTAAAAGTGTGCAGTGTGTTTAACATTAGAACGCAACACAAATACCCTGTGCGCGTGCATCGTTAAAAAAAAATCACCATGTACGTGAATGGTGAATTATCCTCTCGGTAGTAATTCTTGTTTCTTATTTCTATGTATTCTCAATATCTGACTAAAGTTCTGATTACCTATCCGACACATAAACCAACTACAAGTTAAAAACTTCCATTAAAAAACTTTGCGTTTCACAATCATCTAAATTATCTGTCATAAAGCATCTTCAGCGATGAGGCTCATATCTGAATGAATGGGTAGGTAAACAAACAAAACTGTGATTCTGTGTTTTGTGAGTTTTGGTATGGATTTTCGGCTGAAGGCATCATCGGTCAATATTTATTTGAAAACGACGTTGGCCAGGCAATTACCGTTAACTGTGAGCACTATAGGTCGATGATAAGCAACTTCTCGAGGATCGAGGGCAACTCACGTTGAGGTAATGTTAACCGGCCACCGAGATCTTACGATTTCACCCCTTTTTCTTGTGGGGTTTTGTAAAGTCGCAGGTCTATGCGAATAAACAAGAAACCACAGCGGCCCAAGCCATCAATCATCATCACCAATATACATAATGGCTTGTCAAACGAATAAAAAGAGTTGACAATATCTCACACAAAATAATATTTTATTGTAATTTTAATATAGGAAGCTAAAGAAGGAAGAATAAATATTGGACGAGGCCCTGACAGAATGGTGATGTTGATGAAGCGCCTAATGAAACTTGCCTTTGAACTGCTCATGCAATTATCAATGCTGGTGCTGATGGACGTATTATATATGGACTGCTAGTTGCCTACCTCAAGTTGGTTCTATTTTAGTTTCAGTTATTTTGGGCGAAACTAGCCCTCCTGAATACACTATAGGGGACAAAATTAAACCTCACTTTTGACATTTAATCCAGTATCTCAGACTTTGGCAGCAGGTTTTCCCACGTTGGCATGTTAAAATTTCCTTTTTTCTCCCCGTGTTATCTAGAATATCCCACAATTAATTAATGAAAAATCCATTTTTTCCTTCTAGTGATTTTAGCTTGTCTTAGGCACAAACCAATAAAAAAGGGAATTGTCCACGATCTAAAAAAAAAACAAGAGGCAAAATACCAAAGATGTCGCACACTTCTATGGATGGAATTCAAAAGTATCAGTTATGTTTTACCGGTAAATGCGACTTTTTGAATTTTTAAAAACAGATGTCATGAGCTTCTATGTCAACATTTTAAGTAGTTATTTTTTTTCCTGAAGTGGGTTCAGGAGAGCTAGCATCGTATTATCAATTTTGGCGACATATTTTTGACAATTATTGTATGAAGCTGACATTAGACTAGCAGTCCATATATAATACGTTCATGCTAATGCTCATAACACGTGTGATAAAATGTTCTTTGATGAAATATGTAATCTATTCTTCCACACTCCACAAGTTCGTTCCAATACATTCCTGCTCCTTATTTTCGATTCAGAAGTAGAAGGGGCTTAAAGTGGTGTTAAAAGATATGAAGTGTATCCTTTATCACCGACAATCTAACATTTGCCAAACTTCTCTTGCTTCTTGCATATATGCTTGCAGCGCTGTACTTAAAACAGATGTTGTTACTGGAGGAAGTGCGATTTAACTTATATCAAATTGACACAAAACCCTAGTGGATGATAATGGTTGTTCTTTATTTCTAAAAATATGTTTAATTTATTACAAGTAAATTTACTAAAACAAATCTTACCGCAGTTTTTTCTTCCTCTCTCTTGGCGTGACAAAATGCAAATGGCAAATGTGCTCTCCGGCCTATCCAGAGATACAAATGGAAAGAGGAACAAATAGAAAGAGGAACAAATGGATAGAGGAAGAAAAAGCTGCGTTAACATGTCTTTAATGATAAATGTTTTAGGTGACTGGACGTTTTTGAAAAGTTGCAAATACAAGTGACATTGAAGAAAAAAAAAATCCCTTAAAAAATAATACAAATAAAATAAAATTTTTATACATTTTAAATTTGGAGAATACAAATTCCAACGAATCCGACAGAAATTATTTTAAATGAAGACTTAACACTTAGGCTCAATGCACACGGAGCAACTCGAAAAAAGTGATTACCGATGGGAGTTGGCAACTAGTTTGCTTTGAAACTTAACCTGTGTAATCAAATGGGACGATGCATACGACGCTACTGGTTGAAAGCTCGTTGACGATTCACAAAAAAAGTCCGTAACCAGTCGTCTATTGATAATCATTTCGGGTTGTCTAGTGATTTAAGTTTCTAGTTTGTCAAAAATGAGCGAACAACAAAACAACCTGTTGTTGGTACGGGAGGTGGAAAAACATCTATTTTATATAATTATTGCCTTCCTAGCTATTCAAATAAAAATGGAATGGAGAAGGCGTGGATGGAAGTTATTATGAGGTTGGAGTGGAGTCAAGTCACTTCTGAGTCCGTAAGTGGTCCTTAACCCGAATTGCCAACCGGTTTAGTTTGTATCCAGTTGCTCCGTGTGCATTGGGCCTAACTTGTTTTCTGTTTGTTTACAATTCCGTTTAGAATGTCACACGACAGAAAGTTGTCAAAAGGCGCTCTCACAACTACACCATTGTATATAGACTGCTATAGTACTATCATGACGACCGGTGGACGGTGGCGTTCCAAGCGGCTCTAGGGAAAATTAACTTGGTAAATTGAAAGAGGCGAACGAGTCGAACAAAGAGAATTCTAAGAGAAACTCTGTGAACATGTACTTTACTCTTCGCAGTTTGCAGTTTACATATATACAATGATGCGAGTATAGTTTTTTTTTTGCACAACTGGATTGCTTCACATAAGCAGGGCGACGAGATGGCTAGTTAAAAGGATTGACAAAAAAGAAGAAAAACGACTTTTGGAAATGAATGGTGTCTGGGGGGTGGGTATATGTTTAAGCTGGTTGATAAGTTTATTTTGAGTTTATATTTTTTTCATATAAAACATTCGAGGGTAGGTAGATATTTAGGTATGTACCTACATACATCCCTACATAATGTGTGTATTTACGTAGGTATACTTGTTATATTATCTTTGATAAAATGTTCAGCTAAATTCAGGTCGATCGGTCGGTTGTCGGTGTGGTAGATGGTGTGAGCGAGGGTGAGGGAGATACTAAAAAGGAAAACTTAATAAGCACATGTGTATGTGTATTGTGTATATCCTGTTCTCGGTGACGATGAACAACGAAGAGGATCGACAATGATTTTATTTTTTGAATTTTCATTTCATTGGCTTCGTTATCGTTGATGTTGAATTTTATGCACAAGTAGCTTTGTGATTATAGGGACTATGAGTCAAGTTTAGGATTCGTGAACATAAAAAAATTGTGATAATAATCAAACATTACATTACGATGATAGAGAAACATATTTGAGTTGCTGGCAAAATTCTGTCCGTCTGTCTGTAGGTCTGTCTGTACGGATGTATTTTGGACTATAGCCTAAACCGATGAGCCAATCGACTTCAAAGTCTAAAAAAGTGATCAAAAAAAATGACTGTTTGTCTGTCAGTAGGTATGTATAACGAGCTGCAGCCTAAATGGCTTAAGCGATTATCTTTAAACTTGGTGTGTGTGATTATTTTGGCATTCCCCATAGAGGACATTGAAATTTAAATTGTAGGCCTAAAAGTAAAGGAAGTGCCATATGACCGTTGAGTTGAGTTGTTTTCTTGATTGAAATGTTTGCATTCAGTAGGTAATCGAGTATTTTTTTTATTTGTTAGTTGTTTTTGCATGTTTATGTGTTTATCATAGGCGTCCTTATTATTTATTCTGTATGCTGTATGCTGTTACGATCATGAAATGCTTTAAAATAAATAACGATAAAAAAATAATAATACAAATAACGAAGTTTGCTTTCATTAGACTAGTGGCAAAATTTGGGGGAAAATATTAAACAAATAATTTTGTTATGAAAATCAAAATCAAAATCCGTCAATTAGTTAACGAGAAAGTCTGATTTCAAAAAACCGGTCATATGGGAGGTACCGTTATAAAACTTTTTCCGAAAAATCCATTAAAAATAAAAAATAGATTTTGCATAGAAAACATCATTCTGAAAGTTTTATCAATCAATCGTAGGAGCCGTTTTCGAGAAAAATAAGTTTTTCATTAAAAGTTATATGGCAGGTGCCGTTAGTTTTGGAGCTAGAATGCCAATTCCAAAAATGGTCGGGTAGAGCACTCTAAAAATACTATGTACCAAGTTTGAATCAAATCGGCCAAACCGTTTAGGCTGTAGATATCGATATGGACAGACAGACAGACAGACAGACGGACGGAATTTCCGGACTCACTTTTTTTAACTTCTCTATCATTGTAATGTCATGTTTGATTGTTAGAATTTTTGTACGAATGCATAACTTGCTTACTACTGAATGCAAAAATTTCAATCGAGAAAACGAAAGCTTACACCTGCCCCTAAATAAACAAATTAGCACACATGCCAAAAAAAAAACTCCAATGGGTGGTACCAGTTTTAGCCCACCGTCATATTTTTTTTAACCAAAATACCTAGAATGCACATTGATTTTTTACATAAAAAATTCTTGGAGCTGTTTTTGACAAAAATAAGCTTTTACTTGACGGTTATATCGCAAGTACCGTAAATATTTCAGCTAAAAAAGAAACTAAAAAAATCCTATGTCGAATGTCAAAATAAACTTATATTCCAAATTTAAAGACAACTGGCCAAACCGTTTAGTAGACGGACAGAATTTTGCCAAATATGTTTCTCTATCATCGTAATGTTATAGGTATTTGATTGTTATCTCAATTTTTTTTCTGCACGAATTCATAATTTGTACTTAGTACCTACCTATAATAATTGCAAGTAAAAATTAAACAATTAGGTGTTACAAATGTAAAAAACCCGTGGTATTTATAGCAATTCCATAGAAGATTAGTACAAAGAAATTTGTTAGTTTAACTATAAATTTCTTTCCCGCGAGCTAAGCTGGGTAGGTCAACTAGTATATAAACCTCAAACAAACAAAAGATCTATGTTACTATAAGTCAATAAAATATAATCAATCAATAATAATATAAATCAATTTACAAACAACTTTTGATCGAATTTCTGCACATAGTTCATTCAGATAGGTACCTACCTACATAATAATGTATGTACCTATATGTATATGTAGGTACCTATCTGAATGGAAAGTAAAATTCAAAACAAAAATCCATCCACTGCAAGGACGTTTGTATCTTTGTATAAATATAGCAAGAAGTAAGTTTGTGTTTAAATTTCAAGAATGAACATTTATTTGAAGACGACAACCTTCATAATAGTAAAAAAATTGAAAATCCTAAAGAATTCGAATCAAAAGTCTGGTCAATGATGTATATATGTACAAATATGACAAATATGTATGTAGGTAGTGCTTGTACAAAACTTGAAAATCCTAAAAAACTTAAACCAAAAGTCTGGTCAATGACGTACGCATGTATAAATGCTTATGTGAGAACCAGTTCTCATATTACATATTCCATATAAAAAAAACGTAAACAATGAAAATGTTGGATCGTTTATAAATCCTTACGAAAAACTATTCGCCTCAGCTAAGCGAAACCATTGTATATTAACTTCAAAACTGCTAGCAGTTTATACACATATATACAATGAACAAAACAAGATACTGAATTATTTCATGTTCTCCTTCGGTTTTTTCTTGCCTCACATTGTCACATTGCACATGCGCAGGAAACTAAGCACAAAGCATAACACTAAAAACCATGCTCTTAATTCTCTCTCACTCAAATAAAATGTCCTACACTAGCACTCCAAGCGGCTCTAGGGAAAAAGATTTTTTCTCGTCTCATGATAGTACTATAGGCAATGTATATACAATGAACTACACAACAAAAATCAATCTCGTTTCATGTTCGTTTTTACAAGAAAATCTGAAATCAAATCTAAAATTAAAAACGAATTCGAAATTAAAAAAATCGCCACTACTTCTTGATGCTTTTGGATTTATCTTTTCCACATATTCCTAGCGTCTCCCCAAACTTAAAATTATGAACACTAAATTGTCAGACAAATGCACAAAAATTGCCTTTACACGAATACTATAACTGGAAAAATGCAAAATTAAAACTAAAATTCCCTTTCCATCGCACACATTCATGCGCACAAATCCAACTTTCCAGCCCAAAGGAAAAAAAACCAAAACCACATACCTAAAAAGCTGAGCCAACGAAAACGGATGATTATTGGAATGCGCGCCGTCACAGTATCCGCAAGTGAGTGAATTTTTCTTCAAATCGGAACGGAAAAAGTGTGAAATTAAAATAATTTGTTCGCTGTTTTCACAAAGCCTGTTTATAAATCTACAGAAATAAAAGTGGAGTGTATCTAGATTATAGAAAAGAAAAAAAAGTCCATACAAATCCAAAATTTTGCTGCAGTTTAAGTTAAATTACGAAATCACAAAGCGAAGGAATCCAAGAATCTCGTCCTCGCCTCCCATCAACCCAGTTGAAGCAGGCCTGGCACAATTGATATCGATTTTTCATTTGTTCTCTGAAAAATGTATGAAAAAAATCTCTAAAAAAGTGTTTAATTTACTGGTTAGTTATAACTGTGCCATTTATTAGTATTTTTTGAATAAAGTTTTCTCAGTGAAATACGTGAATTTTCCGGGAGTTGTGAAAGAGCTGTGAAAAAAATTGTCGAAAATCGAAATACCTAAATTTTTGTGTGTGTAATCGATCTCTTGTTTTGGAATTGGAGTAAATGCAGTAATTTTTTTACGAATTCAAAGTAAGTTTTTTGTAAATTGATTAAATTCTTTTGCAAGTTTTTTTCTTATTTTGTTTATTTCTTATAATTCTTCCCTGTTTATGTTGATGGCTTTTCTCCTTTTAATTTTGGGATTTCCATTAAATTCCCAGCTGTCAATTTTTGCCAATAGTGACGAGAAAACAAATAAAGTCCCAATAAGTAGGAAAGAGATGACCTAGGTTTTTGTATGACAGGTTTCTTGATTTTTGTTTGAACATGCTTCGTGGGGTTCTTTTCTTTTATTTTTCCAATAAGCAGCATCTTCTTTTTTTTCTATATTTGCACTTTTACAGGAAACAGCAACAAACTTGTTTTGTTCTTCTTTTTTCCATTCCAGTGTTTCTGAAGTGATTTTTCATGGGATTTTTCTTTTCTTGGAAAAATCCTCCATTCCAGTGGTAGAGTGCATTGTTGTTTGTCTTTTTTTCTCCTTCACGTTTTGCGAATGTTTCCTTTCATTGGTTTTAGATTTCAAGTGTTCAAATAAGATGCATTTGTGCAACATTGTTGCTATTGACTGTAAAGGCTTGCCAAGTGTGTTTTTTGGGGAAAATGATTGATTTTTTAATTATATTACGTCACTGACAAAAACGTTTTTTTTTGAAATTTTGTTTTTTCTTTATTAATTACATATGTATGTAGATATGTATGTACATATTTCTTATTAAAATTTGCATTATTTAATACAAATAAATTCTATTTTGTATAGACCCAACCAACCAAGCGTTTTTTATATTTTTTTTATAATTAGCGCGCGCACAATGGTTTTCCTTTCATTGTAAAGATGTACACTGCGCGAGCATTAGGAAGATAGGGAAGGAAAGGACAGAAGGTGTCGGTTTTGAATGCTTGCAGATCAAAATGCAAGGTAAAATCTCGTTGGGTAAACAATTCCAAATTCGTGTTGTTCGGCTAAATAAAAAATCTGAAAGATTTCAGAAGAGTAGGAGCGATGGAAAACCTTATGTAGTTCAGAAGAATTTGAGGTATACCATCCGTCCCAGCAGATTTGTGTGTATCGAGATCTTTGAAAACTCTTGCTACTGTACGAGTGCGGACAAAAATTTGTCTCATGGACAAATTTACATTCTAAAGTACAAGAGCTGCAAGCAAGTTTTGCCTTGCACAATGATCCGAACCCGAAGTGCCAAATGGAGCTCGGCAAAGAGCTCAATACACCTTCCTTCGGGTGTTGTCTGACCCATTGTATATAGACTGCTATAGTACTATCATGACGACCGGTGGACGGTGGCGTTCCAAGCGGCTCTAGGGAAAAAGATTACTCGGTAAATTTAAGAGGCGAACAAAGAGTTCATATACAATGGCGGTTCATTTACAAAGAGAATTCTCAGAGAAACTCGCTGAATTGTACTTTATTCATAAGTAATTTATAAAAGAGGTAGATAACAATTTGTATGGTTTAGCTACGTTCTATGGGCAATTTCAAGAGATTAATTCGAAATTTTAATGAGAAATTTATGAAAGAGGCAGGAATGTATATACATTGTTGCTTACCTTACAGTTTAAGGTTAAGAAAAAATTTGTTGATATGCAGTTCATATACAATGTTGACATGAATATATCTGATGTTGGACATTGTATATAAACTGCCTTTCGTACATTATTACATACAATGTTCTGCCCTATATTCTTCGGGCAGATGAACGATGTTTGTTTTTGTTTTTTTGCGTAGGTTGCGGTTGCTGTGCTGTGCATTGTATACATTGCATATACATTACTACACGGAAGTAGGTTTGGTTAGTTCTATGTATGAATGTTCAAACGATATTTTCCAGCTGATCATCATTGTATAGATTGTATGCATTGTATATAAACTGCCTTGCTTATAAGAAATACACATGACATACACGTGACATGTGGACAGTTGTTCAGTTTATATGCAATGCTAATAGCTAATAAGAAAATACAGTAGCAGATGATAAAGTAAGTATGTGTATGTATGAATAATCCAATAACTTGGTATAGGTAAAGCACTTTGTATCTGATTTCGGACACGAAGGCTGTAAAAATTGTGTTTTGTGAGTTTTGGCAGTTTTTTGGTAATTATTTTTAATAATCACTTTTCATTAAATTCGAAAAAATACATTTTTTTTTAGGTATGTCATTATAAGGAAATCTACAGTTTTCATCTGGGAAACTTATTTGAACAAATTTTAATCAACCCGTTTTCAAAATATTTCGAAAAGTGAAAAAAAAGTTTTCGAAAATTTTGAAATGCAATGTTAATTGAATTATAAATGACTTCCTGTTTGCAAAATTTATATTGAAATCAGGATATTGGTTAACGATAAAACCGCATTTGAAAAAACCGGTTCTATGATAGGTACCGTTATAGAACAAATTTCGAAAAATTCATTCTTACTGAAAGATGTATTGTTTTAAAAAAATACCATCCTGAAAGTTTTATCAAAATCGTTGGAACCATTTTCGAGAAAATCAAACTTTTTGTTAAACTGCAAATAAAGTTCATTTTTGACCTAGAGCAAAAATGAGAAACACCCCCCGAGATACTACCTAATAAATACTAAATACCAAGTTTGAAGCAAATCGGCCCATACGTTTAGGCTGTAGAGCACCGAACAGACAGACATTTTTCGAACCAACTTTTTTCGACTTCTCTATCGTCGTAATATCATGTTTGATTATTATTATAGGTACCTTTAATCGCAAGTAAAAAACCATCTGAAGTCTGTCATAATTGAAATCCGACATCCGCGATATAAAAATAAGATTTGCTTTAACTATGAATTTCTTACCCGCGAGCAAAGGGTAGGTCAGTTATTTCATACAAGGCCTCAAAAAAACAAAAATCATTACTACCTGCAGTCTATATACAATGGATACAAATCTACAATCAATTTCCAAAAAAAAAAAATTAATGTATCTCCATGCATAGTTTTCACTAAATTTGTGTACCTATCTGCATTGAAAGCAAAATTCAAACCAAAATCCATTCAATAAATACAGCAAGAATTAAGTTTGTGTTAAATTTTCAAGAATGTATGAGTACATTTTTTGAAAACGACAACGTTCAATTTATAGGTAGCAAATAAACCCAAATTGAATATCTTAAAAAATAACACTTCAAAAGGCTGGTCAATGACATATGTACTTGTACATGTATTGCATATAAAAAAAATGTAAGCAACGAAAATGTTGGATCGTGTATGAATCCTAACAAAAGTCTATATAAAATGAAAATCACTTCAAAAGTCTGGTCAATGATATACAAAACAATGTATATACAAATGTATTACAAAAAATGTAAGCAACATCATCAACATCAAGTTAATTCATCTCACCTTCTTAAGCATCTTTTTTAAATTGCTTATAAGTCAACAAAATTGTATAATTAAAACAGATTTCCTCTTAAAATTCACCAAAACCAAACATTTTTCCAACAACATGCATGTTCATCAGGCAGATTGATTCAGCTAACCAAAAAGCACAGAGCATAACACTTAAAAACATGCTCTTATTTCTCTCTTTCTCAAATAAAATATGCCTACACTAGCACTCCAAGCGGCTCTAGGGAAAAAGATTTTTTCTCGTCTCATGATAGTACTATAGGCAGTTTATATACAATGGTCTGACCAGAATAGCGGAGCCAATTGGAATTGTGTACTTTGAAATTGCCCGCAATAACGATTTCAGTGCGTGGACAATGGGAAACAATTTTTGAAATGGAATTGGACAGCGCATAAAACTCATAAAAAGTCGATTTACTGTCGAGATTTGGACTCCTATAAATAAAACAATAATGAATAAGTCGAACTGTGCAGTGAAGCTCGTAATTAATGCATACAGGACTTGGAAAATTGTTGTCTCAAAGCAAGAACTTTTGACAATGTCCATGCCCGAGTGAGAACTTTGCTACTTAATTGCTTTTTACCCCGAGGAAGCCGCGAGGTTGACAAATCCCTAACTACTTCTGTCTATCTTGATGTTATGTCCAAGACGTCTCTCCTTAGTGACGGCATATACTTGGTTTTGCCCTAATTGGCTGCTTAACCCATCTTCGCTGCAATTGGACAGACTTTTGAAAGATCGTGCCTCTGATGTTGGCGTGATAGTTCTGCATTAATCTTTCAAGTATGGTGTTAAAGAAGTCGCGTGACGAGCATCTCCTTGTCTAAATCCTTTTTTGACTTCGGAAAAGCGTGCGTTTTCCATCGTCAAAACTGCACATTGCTCTATTTATATAACTCGTCTCTATAAATGCTGTCGTACGCGGCTTTGAAATCCATGAAAAGGTAGTGGGTATCGATTTGAAGTTTTTGGGTTCTTTTCCCAAGATCTGCCGTAATTTGAATATTTGATGGACTTTCCTGGCCTTAAAGGTTGTTGAGGAATGGCCTTAGGCGTTCACACAATACAGCAGAAGAAATCTTGTAGGCGATGTTGAGGAGACTGATACCCCAGTAGTTGGTGCAGTTAAGAGGGTCTCTTGTCCTATCACAAATCTTATATCGGTAACTTGAGGCAAGCCATTTACAAAGGCGAACAAATTTCTAGAAATGTTTGACTTTTCTCGGTTTTGCAGTAGGATGAAGTCTCGGGCATCAATTTAGTGCATAGAGAACTTTGTCGTTTCCTTATAATCTTATGGAATCGTTTTCTTCATTGAATGCCTAGTTCCACCATCAACTGCAGTAAAAAATTTAAAAAAAAAATAATTAAAAAAATAATCACTGTTCACTGTGGCGTATGAGTTATTTTTTATATCAATTTTAATAATTTTTAGTTTTTGAAAACACTATGTATTACTTATTAAATGTGCCTTTACTACATTTAAGCTTTGTTTTAAATGGGGACTATACAGTGTACTGCGCGACAGCACACAGGACAAGTACAGGGTGCGCCAGAGAAACTTACTTATTTGAAAAAATTCCCGCGTGGTGAGTTGGGCGGGTAGAGGGGCAAGAGGGGGCGCATCCGGAGGGGGAAGTTCCCAAGTTTGTTTCTCCCTCCAGTCAGTTGCCATCATGCTCTGGTCTAGAGAGCAGCGGGCCTTCGCAGTTGAGAGCTTCCTTTCACGCTCGCTTTGAAATTCCTCCTCACATACTCGTTCCTGGCCGTAATTCGATTCTGTCGTGGGTTAACTCATTTCGGGAGTGTGGAAGTGTCGCTAAACCCAGGAATGGACTTCAACGGACCATCAGAACTCCGGAAAATGTCGAAAGAGTGAGGCAGTCAGTTGTGCGTTCTCCCCGGCGTTCGGCTCGCAAACACGCAGCTGCTATGGGAATTTCTGACACCACTGTTTATGTCGATCGACCACGGACCATAGCACACCTCAAGAACAACATTCGCGACGCCATTGCCAACATACCGATTGATATGCTCCGAAGAGTTGATACGAATTTCAAAAATCGACTTCATCAGTGTATGCGCAATGGGGGTCGCCATTTATCCGATGTCTTTTTTAAGACTGCATAAAAAAAAATTGGGATATTGTATTCTCAAATAAAAAAAAATTTAAAACAATAACTGAAGTACTTTTTTTTATTGACCTTTCAAATAAGTAAGTTTCTCTGGCGCACCCTGTACTTTACATGGTAGTATGGACGACTGTGGAATAGTGGACAGAACCATAAAAGAAGGAACTAACTCTGTTCTGCAAAATTGTCGCTATTTTCTTAATATAGTAGAAAGCCAACTGTCCTGTTCCAGAAATGCTTGATCACATACAAAATCTATTGTTCTATGATACTGTCTTGTCCTCTCTACTGTTCTGGATAAACAAAGCTTAAGATATTACAAAATAAATTCAATTGACAACACATCGAGTTATGAAATAATGTGTTTGACACATTGTTTTAGTAAACAAGTCTCCAACAAAAAAAATTGTAATTGAATGCTTGTATTATCTTTATATTGATAATAATCGCACGACTTATCACAATTTCTTGATAAGAATAGATATAAAGATAAAAATTGTCTATTCGATATTTTTTATTACTTACTTGTCCATCATAAAGTTCTCTCACTTTTTTTACTGTAATTGAAAAATTAGGTTAAAGATCTTTAAAACGGATAAGTAATTGCTTTTCAGTGCCCCGTGGGTTAGTGGTTAGTATCCGACACACTAAGCTAAGCCAATGAGCCTGGTTTCGAGTCCCACTCATAGCCACCTTCGTTTCCGGGGTACTGCCTGTAAAATTTGTCTCCTAAAAGTGCATTTCATCTAGCCGTTCGGACTCGGTCGTAAACTGTAGGTCCCTTCCATTCTTGCAGATTAGCAACACACACATACACAGGAATGGTTGAGAGTATATGTCACTATTCCTTGGCAATAAATAAATTTATTTTGTTTCTTCTCATATTCGTTACTATTCGATCCACAAAAACTTGAGGCAGATATGACGGGGTAAAATATCTGTAAAATTTTCGAAGAACACCTAAAAACCTCGTAGCACTGTTGGTGACTTCGATTTTGTGGTCATTCCACAGAAAGTAGCTTCTAACGCTCATTCCGAGGACTGAGAGGTGTTTGTTTTCTTCGATGTAAGTACCACCGGATGCATAGTTGCATGGAATGTTGGTTTCGCATTAACGACAAAAGACAACATTGAGTTTTTGAAGCATGAAATTCGAAGCGATTTCATATTACCCATTGGAAAAGCTGTCAAGATCAGAATTTAATGAACTTATCCTAGGCTGCCTTTCTAGTTTCATATTCAAAAGAACATGGACATGAACTGGTAACGAATATTAGTTATTATGAAAATAAGTTGTTCCTGGCAACAGGCCATTGATAATACAAGAAAAAGGGTTGGGGACAGAACAAAGCCCTGAAGAAAACTAGCATTTTATAGCAGACTTGAATCCGTCCAACACTACATTCTTTTAGCGGTCAAAAAGGTTAATACTAATCCAACGAAAAAGAGTTTCATCGAGTCTAAATGCAGGCATTTTCGTTAAAAGGAATAATTGATAAACTCTATTAAATGCTTTCGAAATATTTTACTTTTACCTAAACGATGAAGAGATTGGTTTCACTTTTCGGTGAGATATATCATCAAACCACCAGTATGTCTCTTACTGCGAAAGACGTACTGTCGTACTGCCGCTCATTAAGAAGCTTTTGATCTTCAAGATATTTCTTAACCTAAAAGTAAATCACCGTTTCCATGACATTGAAATTAAAGAACATTACGTGCAATTGGTCAATTTGGTGTTGTAGAAGATAAGCCTTTTTTGGGGACAAACTGACAAAATGCTGTTTTCCATCCACTCGGAAAGAGATTCAAGGAAAAGAACGATCGAAAAGCTTACTCAGCGTTGAAGAATATTATTCGGTACAGTAGATTTGTGTATATTAAGATCTCTTAAATGAGAAAGAAGATTGATTTCTTAAAAGTTGACACGACAGGAGTATCGTTGAAGACGAGCGGTCTAGCTGTGAGTATTGAGACGGAAGCAGCCAAAATGGGTTTAGCTGTCAATGAGTGCAAAACGAAGTATGTATAGTATATGCTGTTTTCAAGATAAGAGTTAGATTCTACAGATGATAGCATCACAATGGAACCATCATCGGCGATGCACAGGGAACATGATGCTATTTCCAATTTTTTTTCTAAAGATCGAAATGCGAAATTCGAATTCGAACATTTTCAAATGTAGGCCTTATGGTCGGATGGAATGAGATCGTCATAAGACGCTTTGAAGCACTCACACGAAACAGTGGTGGAGATCATTTAGGATTCTTAATATCTCACAGATGTTTAATATGAATATGCCGCTGTTATTATTGCGGTTTTATTTCACATGGTATTCAGTTTCCAATCGCCAGCATACTTTTCTCCGAGCCATCGTTTGCTCTTTACTGAGCCTTATCTATCACATTTGAAAAAAATGAAGCATTGTGCAAATTACGAGGCTACGGGCGCCTTGGTCTATGCCATTCCTTTAACTGTTTAACGTAAGCAAGGTCTGCGATGTTGTCTTTTACCATAAAAAGATCAGCAAAAGACTTTCCGAGCTGGTTTCTCTTCTCTCATACGAACTAGGTGCCCAGGCCACCGGAGTCTACCGAGCTTTATTTTTCCCACAACATCTGGTTCGAAGTAGATTTCATAAATTTCATTATGGGCTTTTCTCCGAAATCGTCTTTCTGACTGAAATTGGTGACTATAATTCTTCTTGTTGACGTGGCAGAGTCAAGGTTTACTTTCTTCAACGCCAGATAGAAGAGGATGCAAGCCAGACCATCCCCTTGTTGGAGCTCATTAAATATCTTGATTGGTCTGGATAGCAAACCGACTACTTTTACTTGGCTTGTAATGTTGGCCATGATCCGCTTATATAGCCATGGCAATTTATTTGGGATGACGAATTCTCTCATGGCCTTTTAAAGTTTTATCCTGGCTATGCTATCGTTGGCGGCTTTAAAGTCTATACAAATATGGTATGTTGGAATGTTAACTTCCCGACTTTTTTCCATCACCTACAGATGTGATCAATTGTTGGTTTGCCTAGTATGAAACCATATTGAAAGTTGCCAATTCTTCGCGTTCCCATACGTGTGCCATGATTTTATAAGTTGCTTCATGCAGGTAGCATCCATCTTTGATCAGCTCGCCAGGTATGCCATTGGCCCCTGAAGCTTTGTTAGACGTTAGCTTTAGTTAAATTCAGACAAGCCATTTAGAATTTTTGTTATTTCTAACAAGTTGCTTTTGGAACTGCTTTTAAGTGGGAGCAATGGTCCGTATCATTGTGGTTAGGGTCTTCAACCGCTGTACTAAAAGTCATCCCAGCATGTGGCATCATAATAATTTTTCTTGGAGCACTGCTTCTTGCTCGGAAGTGAAAATCCTTTAGAAGTAAAATTTGTCTTGAAAAAGTGTATCCAACGTAGCGGAATCTTATGCAATGAATGAAAGCATAGGTCACTAGGCCTTGGCCCCTTCTAGAGCTGTCATACAATTATTTATTTAAAGTGGAATTTGGATTTCATCACTCCTGGCGGGTTTCTTACTTAGAGGCGCTACAGTTCAGAACGAACTTGGGCCTCAACCAACATGCCTCTCCAACCAGCTCGGTCTTTGGCTAGCTGCCTCCAGTTTCGCACTCCAAGTTGGTTGAGGTCGTCCTCCACTTGAGCGCGCCACCTAAGGCGAGGTCTTTCTTGACTGCGTCTACCCTTTGGGATGGAAACGAAGATCCTGCGAGCCGGAGCATTGTTGTCTATTCGCTCTACATGACCTAGCCATCTTAAACGTGATATGCGTATTTTTTTTGACCAGGTCAATGTCGCTGTACAGCTCGTATAGTTCTTGGTTGAACCTTCTCCTCCCAAGCCCGTTAACGCAAATAGGTCAAAAAATCCTCCGAAGAATCTTACGTTTCAAACGACTAAGGATATCTTCATCCGCTTTAGATAGAGTCCATGCCTCGGCGCCATAGAGCAGGACTGGGATGATTAGGGTCTTATACAGAGTCTCCTTTGTCTTTCGAGAGAGGGCTTTGCTACTCAATTGCCTTCCTAGCCCATAGAAACAGCGATTGGCAAGAGTAATTCTTCGCTTTATTTCTGACGAGATGTTGTCATATGTTATAGCGGATCCGAGGTACACTAAGTCCCTAACTACCTCAAAGTTGTACCTGTCTATTGTGATGTTGTGTGTCCCTTTTTGTGGACAGCAAGTACTTTGTTTTGGACTCATTGACTGCTAATCCCATCTTAGCCGCTTCAGCTTCAATGATAGCTCCAGTGACAGCTCCCCGAGTTCTGCCAGTAATGTCTATGTCGTCAGCATATGCTAGCAATTGCACAGTCTTAACAAATACAATTAACTTGCGAGTTTCTTATATTTTTTTTTAGTATTAAGTTGAAAAAATCGCATGATAGCGCATCACCTTGTCGGAATCCTTTTTTGACATCAAAAGCTTCTGTGAGGTCATTACCAACCTTGACGGAGCAGCGAGAGTTCTCCATCCGGGTTTTTTTTCCCTTGGTACGTTCTTTTTCCTGTTGGTAAAACTTCCGTTGTTCCTGGAGTAGAATCTCTCAATATCTCCGATCGCGCGCTTCTCATGCTCTCTCGTTTTCTTTTCGAGAAGCCGGTGTTCTTTCCGTCTTTTCTGCTCGTAGAGCTCTCAAAACAGAGGATTCGTGGTGGTGCTCTGGTGAAACCTAGCACATCGCCATCTCTGATGGCTTATTGGCAGTGTTGTTAGTGTCTAGCCTAGTATGATCTTAACGTCGTATTTAGGGCTTTGCTTATAGGTTTTGTCGAGCAGCTCGTAGAAGAGATCCTTGGTGGCGTCCCTGGCGGGTTTCAGGGCAGCTAAGAAGTTCAGTTCAGTTGATTGTTCCTTAAAACTGTTCCTATTTTATTCCTATGTTATTCTTCTTGATACTTGTGCTCTTTTTCTTACTACTGAATAAGCGTTATTCATATATGCTTTCAACAACCAATAGTATATATTTCTGGGAGCTCAAATGCTCATTTACACAGGATTGAATATTTGTTCATGCTGGTTATATTCAACCTTTGAATTGTGGAGTTAAACCTAAGCTTGTTGGCCATGAACAAAAATTAGGAAGCTAATGCGATATTATTCGTACCATGGAACTACAAAGATCTGCTTTCCTAGTAAATTAAATTTGATTTATCCTTATTTATTTCATGCACCATAACACTCACTTTTACAATCTACAAACCTCGGCTTTTAAAAGAAGGCATTTTTATTTCCACTCAAGTAAAATCCCTTTCAAATAAAGGAACCATAGCTTTTGGTCACGGCAGCTGGATTTCCCAAATCGAAACCACTTAGGTTAATACAACTGAATGCATTAACATTATACGACGTACTTCAGTGAATTTAGACCAAAAGGTAAGACTGGAACATTAAATGGACTACGCCATTCCATTGAAGGCTCATTAAAGTGGGTCGAATAGGTCAGAGAGCAGGGGAATAAAATCAGTTGAACAGGTTTACTCCATATTGGTTGGATGGATATTTAAAAGAATTTTAGTTCTGCGCACGTCAATGAATCTGCAGAAATCCTGTCAACGCTGAATGAATCAATCGCCTCACATAAATCTCCAAATCCCATTTACATTCCCTAAACATCTCTTTCGTGTTGCTACTTTCAGAACCAAATTAATCAACTTCCTATACAGTATGATCATTGGAGAACGCAGTATTGAGTACATCACCAGTGCGGGTAACCTTGACCAGAACTGATGGAATATTATTAATAATGGTTGTCCAAACAAGCAAACACAGACGCACATGAATGCAGATTGTACATTTAGTCATTCAATCCCAGCGACAACGACGTTCATTGTTCGTCTTTGTCGTCGCTCTTGTCGAAGTTGTGTTCATTCACTTAATTCCATTTAGGAAAATCCTCTGCGAAGTGGCAAATGTCCGCCTTCTTTTCACTTGAAGAGCAAAACAAATTATCTTGTTGAAGTATTATTCTTGATGTGATACGATGATGATGATGACCTGGAACAACGCCTCCATTCTATACGCTTTCCATCCCTTTCGGTTTGTTATCACCAAACTATAACCACAGAGTGTGAGGAACAAAAAAATTGGAATTGCAAGGCGAAGTGCGAACTAATTGAGTAATCTTTTCGACGGACGAACAGGCGGATGCGCTATGCCCGTCGAGAGTGCAAATATTTTATCAAATCTTCGTTCACTTCAATTGCGCACCACATTGTTTATGCTTTTCGATCACAGGGATGGATTTGGTGTAGTTTTTTTATGTCAGGGCCATAACTTTGATTTTGTTTATCTTATTTTATGTCCGGTGTTTTCGTAGAACGGGGCTTCATCATTGTTTATAATATCCTCGAACCGGTCATCTGTGATAGCTCGAACGTTGGTTGGTCTCTAGTTATGACTGGACTTCCAAGTTGGGGTGGTTCTCCAAATTCTTCAAAATGTTCTTGGAGAGCTGATGCATGAACTGAACTGATTTATTGGGATCAGTTTGGCGTTATATGTATTTCTTCGTTGTTGGATTTCTGAGAAGACTTATGCAGCTCCAAAGCACTGGATCTTCAAAAAGCTCCAAAAACCTGGATCTTCTTTATATATGTCGGTGAAATGGTAATCCAAGTAGGGCTGGCGTACGTCAGAACGGGACGAATCAGCTGCTTATATATCAGGAGCTTTGTCCGTTTCTCCTCCTCACAAGCGAGCGGACCAGATGTAGGGAAAAGGTTGCTGTCTTAAGCATAAGTAAAGCGTGCTTCTTGAATTTGAAGCGGTAGGTATGTTTTTGTTGTCCTTGTCCTTATCACGGATCACGGTGTTGTCTGATAGATTGATGCTGATGTTATCATAGCCTGATGCGAAACCCCTTGGATTTCTTTGTTGCTGTTGTTGGCGTTCTTAAGAAGAGAATCTCGCTCACTGAGTACTGGCTGCAGGTGAAAAAGACGTATTTTTGGCTTAAGTAAGCTTAAACTGGCTTTTTTAACAAGAAATCCGTTTTTGAAACTGCTTTTCGTTGCCATTAATGGATCAATCTGGCCCTTCAGAAGTCTAAGTCCGCTCCTGATGAGTTGATAAAAACACCATCCAACAACTGCTAGAGATAGTTATTTCAGAATTTGCATTGCAACTGGACAAATTAATAAATTGGCTCTTGTGGTCGTGTCGGGGGCAGATAATGTTATGATGATGATGAATCTATGTCGTTGTGGTTGCATTTCTTGTCTTTTCACAGATATGCGAGAATATTCACTCTGTTGGATGGAAAATATTATTTTGTTTATCTCATGTCCGTCAATGACAAGCGAACCGTTTAAACAATTAGTTTATAGTTTAGAGAAATGCTGTTCTTTAATATCTCAGTATACACGACACAGACGTTCTGTGTTCATTTCAATGAATTAAGCAAACTATTTTCGGAGCTGGTTAGCTAGTGTGGTGTTGGTGAGTAATTTTTGTGTCAACAATTTACTGGTCTTGAAATTGTATACGGTCTAGCTAGCGTTTAACTTATAACAACGGCACGGTTGATTAATGTATTTGGTTGGATTACGTCGAAAATGTTTTATAAGTGAAAACATGTGACGGATTTGAGAGCACAGCTGGTAGCCAATCTGGAAGAAGAGGAAGAGGGAAGTTAGCGTTGCAGTAATTTAGATTTTTTGGATTTATCAAAATTGATATAACCTATCTGACTTTTCTGAGTGGATTTTGCAGTTATGTAAGAAGACATTAAGAGGCACAATCTTTAAGAACAAAGTGGTATCAGGAATTCCGTTCGAGAGAGAGTGAGCTTGGGTCATAAACAGCTCTCCAAAATAGTTCGGGATCCTCAACTAGTTCTCTCCATTTGCGCACTGAGAATTTGTTGTGGTTGAATGGAAGATGTTCTTGTGTTACTCTTGAGCTGATGTATGTACATATGTCTTCCAGAAATCGAAGATTCTACATGTTGGGACTTTAGGGTGCAGTAGGCATCTTCAGACCGTGGTGAATTCCGTGAAGAATTTGGTTCTCGTGGAAGTGATGGCCAAGGAAGCGGACGTGGGTGTGTTTGCGGCAGAGCTCGTAATGGCAACGAAGATTCTAAAGATGTCTGTCATCAAATTGGGACGTATGGTTCGTTATGCCAAAATTAATAGACTCGATGATATTTACTCTTCTCATTGCTTATCAAAGAGTTCGAGATCATCGACTTTTTTTTGGCTCCTCAAAAAATAAATTATAAATTTATTGACGCGACAACTCTTTAAGTTATACTCTTTGACTTATAATCTCAACCATTCCCCTGCGTGTGTTGTTAATCTGCAAGAATGGAAGGGACCTACAATTTACCGCCGAGTCCGAACTGCTACATGTGATGCACTTTTTCGAGAGAAATCTTACTCTTGGAGGTTTTGTCAGTTTCTCCCGAGGCAGTACCCCGGAAAAGGAGGTGGCTATAAGCGGAATTTGAACGCAGGCTTTTCGCTTAGCAGTCCACTATGGCAAGGGGCAAGCAGACTGAGGTTACTGGGGGGGGGGGGGGACAAGACGAAGTATATGCTTTCATCAATAAAAGGTAACGTAACAATTGATAATATAACTTCTAGGTGGTCAGTAAGTTTAGAACCTTGCCCAGTACTACGAACGATTTACGGGCCTGTTTTTGAAAACAATGAATGTTGAAAAAAACATAACATCGAGTTATACATGCTGTAAATAAGCCTAGCCAGTTCGTATGCAGCGGCTAAGATGGCTCGGCCATGTAGAGCGGATGAGCATTCACGCTCCAGCGCTCAAAGTCTTCGACGCCATACCCGAAGGAGTCAGAAGCCACGGTAGACCTCGTCTTAGATAGAGCGACCAGGTAAAGATAGACCTCCGAGTGCTTGTAGTGCGAGATTGTATACGGCAGGTTATAGATTGAATTGGCTGGAGGGGCATATTAAGTTAGGACCAGGAGCACCACGCTATTTAGTTCCATCAAAATTAAAGAAACACGTTAAATGGACACTTCGTCATGCAATCAATATGCTTCATTTGATGTAGACATTTCTTAAAAATAAATTTACATGGTCCTCATTAATTCAAATAATTATCCATGCAATTGCTTCGCTACAACATTTTCTTATCACACGCAATGTTGACATAATTCTTAAAGTTAAATCTTGATATCTCCAACCGTAACAATAAACCGAGCCAAACCCAACCCTTACTTTGTATAACGTTAACGTTTCTACAATTCATTGCCTAAATGATGTAACTCTAACACTTTTAAAAGTGCTAATAGTCCAGTTTGAAGTAACTCGTTAATAAATTAATTTACACCTGACACGCTTCCGCATACATAAATAAAATATACATATGTATGTCTGTACATAAGAAAACTTACCTCTTTCAGGTGGTGTTGAATTAAAGGGTGAACATATACATGGAACACCAACAACCGTACCATCACTTGACAGGAGGCTATTTAAAGCAATCCTGCTGTGAAAATATTTGAGTGGAAATTTTCACTTAACCCGCGGTGAGGCGTCTCTTACCTCTCCCCCCCCCCCAAGGGTTGTGTCCCACTGACACTAAATAAATGTCGCCTCAATTGGCTGGGTTTCTTTCCGTTGCTGCTGCTGTTGCTATCGCCTATCAAAGTCAATGGCCCTACGGTAATTACACCCCTTGACGTCAACAGGATCCAAACCCCAACAGAGCCATTGCGTATTCCCTTAATTTCATTTCCAGCAGAGAAGGAGGGTGGCTTTTTTCTTATCAAGGGATAAGAGAAAAAATCTTCCAAGCCATGTTCGAAGTCTTTGTTTTCCCTCCCACCCAGTGGAGGGCGTTCCGATCGATATTTGTAAAAGCATTTTTGTTTGTAGGTTGCTTAAAGGGTATAGTGTGTTGTGTACTGTAGAAGGTAGGCTCTTGAATGTTAAAGGAGGAGATTTTTTTTTCGTTATGAAAAGACTGTGCGCTGTAAGTCTGAATTAAGTGGTGAGATTTTTGTGTGGAACATACCTTAGGTGTTGGTAAATAATACGCACAATACACATGAAATGTTTTTTTTTTAAAGAATGGCTGGAATGTTGAAGTACGCATTTGGGGGTTGATGCGTTGATATCCAACAACGCCATTTCGGGGAGCTCGTGAAGTTCTATAAAAAGCTTAAATTGAATTGGCAGCATAATGTATAGGTATTTCTCTGGAATTGATGACTGCTATTAAAGTGACACTTTTCTTATCCCGAATTCCTCAGAAAAGGGTTGATGTCTTTTTTGGGATGGGTCATTGCTTTTTAATCGTTTGTGATAAAAAAAAAACTTGGTATGGATAACAATTTAAGAAAAACGATATTGATTGTCTGCTATCTGATTTCCTATTTTTTTCTAAAGTAGACTTTTAAGCAAAAGGGTTGCTACAATAAATGGTTTTTGTAATTTACGTACATTGTTTGTTTTTGTAGCTGCGTTGATTTTTTTTTAAAAAATGAGCTGAGCTGGGTGTTCCGTACTACCTTTTCAAGCACAATGTTGAAACAGCTGCCCAACAGTGGATCACCTTTTCTTAACTCTTTGGTAGTTTGAAGGTAGAATCTATACAAATTTTAAGGGAACATCTAGCATTTTCCAATGTCATCCCGATAAGACGTATAAGTTCAGCAGGAATTCCGAAGCTGGACATGACACGGGATAGTTCACTCCTGTTTACACTGTCGTAGGCTGCTTTAACCCGCCATTTGGTGACGCGAATTTGACTTTCCATATGAACAGCATTAAAACCCGGTCTCACAGACACATAGGTCACCATTGGCGGTTTAAATTCCATGAGCACGAGGTGGGAATCGGATTCTCTAAGATGTGGCAAATCTCAAAATTTGGTCAATCGTAGATTTTTTCAGGTCTAAAATCGCTTTGGTTTAAGACCTACCAGTACGTCAGCAAACGGCATAAGACATTCACATAAAACGCTGGACAGGCGATGTTTAAAAGGCTAATTCCTCAATAGTAGGTGCAGAGTAATCGATCTCCTTCTTGGAGAATCGTACTAATGGTAATGAGATTCCAGTTTTTGAACATACTTTCGTCCGACCATATTTTGCAAATAACTTGGTGTATGCACCTCAATGTGTCAAAAAACTAACGTCCATTGTCCATTGAAACTTTAACAGCTCTGTTCGTTTCTAGTCTCACTATGATTGCTTTGATCTCATTTTGGCCGGGTGGTACGTAAATCATGGTTGTCGTCTAGATTCTAGATTGACTGATCCAGTTCGATCGTCGGCGGAATATTGGACGTCATCGCTATTCAACAACTGGTTGATGTTTGCTCGTCCGAATGTACGAAAGTGCATGAAATATTTAGTTACAAAAGAACTCATTTTCAATAAGCGTCTCTAGAATATGAGCAAGGAGGTTAAGTTGAAGTTCACTGTGAATTGATTTTTTTTTCAAACTTTTTTAAATTGAATAATTTTAACTATAAGCAAACGTTACAAGTTTTGCAATAAAAAAATAATAATAAACAATTGGGCGCAAGTAAACCTTAGTTATCATTTATTATTTTATATTTTGTTGGGGTTTCGAATAAGGACTTGACATTTTTTTTTTAATAAAGCGCAAACCATTTGAGATAATTCAAAAACTTTATTATCGGCTTGAAGTACAATCCAAATGGAACTCGACTTCGTTCATATGGCCACCGCGGGCACGTTTGCAGCGGTCGATTCGTTGGACCCAATTTTCGATGACTCGGGCACGCATTTCGGCCAAAACGGCCGCTATTTCGCGTTCAATGTTGAATCTGAGTTCTTCCAACGTCGTCGGCTTATTGGCATAAACCAATGACTTAACGTAGCCCCAAAGAAAATAGTCTAGAGGCGTTGAATCGCACGAACGAGGCAGCCAATCGACTGGCCCATTTCTTGAGAAATCAAACTTTTTCTTCAATAAATCGATTGTAAGGTGTGCTATGTGGCACCATCCTGTTGAAACCACATGTCGTCCACGTCCATATCTTCCAATTCGAGCCAAAAATAATCGGTAATCATGGCGTTATAACGCTGGCTATTCACAGTAACGTTACGATCGTTATAGTCGACGAAAAAATATGGCCCAATAACGCCGCCGGCATGCAAACCGCACCAAACAGTTATTTTTTGTGGATGAAGTAGTGATTCATGAAGCAAATGTGGATTTTCACCCGGTCAATAACGCATATTTTACTTATTGACGAACCCATTGAGCCAAAAATGAGCTTCGTGGCTGAAGATGGTTGTGCGGTGAAATTCAACAATTCAGCGCTCTTAAAGTTGCGGTCACCAACTACGAATTTCGGTAGAAATTTTTTATAATTTGATGACGTTGTTTGCTCGTGTATTTTACCATGATAAAAATGTTGAGTTTACTGAATAAATTGACACTGACAGTTCGATGATTAGTGAAAGGGTGCGTTCACAAATTAAATTCAAAGTTGTCAAGTCCCTATTGGGAAACCCGAAACTTTTGTGGTTAAAAGGGATTAGTTGCCCTTCTGCCTCCTACCAATGTACGCCTCTTCATTGAAATTTTGTTTCTATATTTGACAAACAGTTTGATTCAAGCCCTGTAAGAAACCAACGCAACGTGAAGTTGGCTCCTGGCAGTCCATATCTATTAGGTTTATGATCGACAGAATAAGAACCAGATGTATCAAATTTATCCTGAAATCAATTATTATGTGCGATCAATATAATATGAGCTTTATTATTGTTTTTTTTTTGTTCATACAAAACAAAAATCCAAGTTTGAGAAACTTGTGAAAAGTTTGTTAAGTTACTGAACAGGCAACTTACTTATTGTAGTAGATTTTCTTAAGGGATTTTTGGTAAACTTAAATTTTTATTAATTGAAAATTTAAATCCGTAACTTAATTCTTATTCAATGGTTTATTTACATATATCGTGAAATAAAAATGGAATAAGCGTTTTTTATTAATTATATTTTAATCGGCATGAATGCAGTTTATTAGATAAGACGGAATGGCTCGATATAAACTCGGAAGACAACCTTCACGAGGATGCCCATTAAAAATTGTTAATCACGAACTATAGTGGACTGTATATCCATAGGTCGCTGGTTCATATCCGGCTCGAAGGACCAAATGAATGAGTAATCATTAGGACTTACAACCCGAGTGTTACTCATTCAAATGTATGCAAAGTAGAAAACCAATTGTGTTTGTTTTATTTAAATTAATATACAGAACTGAATTCAGTCATCAAATGTCATTCCCCGCGTTTAAGGCGTCAACTAAAAGTCAGTCAACGCGCCTCTGATTGGCCCTTAAAGTTAGTTGACATTTAGTCAATATTTTTTTAAAAACTTTCAACTAACAGTTTCACCTTTGCAATGAATTGATGACAGTTTGTCGTTCAATGACGTTCACTTTGACTAAAAGTAAATTGACTGAAAGTCAGTGTACGCATTGAACGTGCCCATTTTCGTTGTTGCGATCAGAGAGGAAATATCAGAGAGAGAAAATTCGCTCCACCTCCTCTAGCACCGGAGTGAAAGTGTGTTCGTTATTTTTTGTGTTTAACTGGTCGCTTATAATGACAAGTCGCTCGTCGCGCTTTGCTTTAGCGCTTCTGTCACTAAAATCGCGCACTATCCTGCAGCACAAGTGCAGTAGCTGCGCAAGAGCAATCAAAACGATTTTTTTCTTGACATGTTGATTTTTCTTTCTTTTCTTGCGATTATATGTACTATAAGGCAAGTTTAGGATTCGTGAATATAAAGAAAATTGACAGTAATCATAGAGAAGCCTTAAAAAGTAAGTGCCAACAAATGTATGTCTGTCTTTCTATCAGCAGCCTAAACGGCTTAAGCGATTATCTTCAAATTTAGTATGTGTTATTCTTTTGCAATTCCTCAGAGGGGAAATTGAAAGTTTATTTTTAAGGCTGAAAATAACCGCACCTGCCATATGACCGTTAAGGAAAAGCTTATTTTTCTCGAAAACGGCTCCAACAATTTTGATACATTTTTTTGAAAGTATTAGCTATCATCTTATCAAAACAACATTAACCGGAAATCTATTAACGGTACCTTTCATATTACAGTATTTTTAATTTTCGACTTTCTCCGTAACGGGTCATGGGATTTGTGTCAAATTTTATATATGTATACAAAAATCTAGGTATCTAATAATATAGCTATGGTAATAATACCAACATTTTGAATAATTTTTCGAAATTCAATATTTTTAAAACTAGTCAAAAAATATTATTTTAAATTTTATGATATAATGTATACCTAGTAATAAACCATACAAAACTGCTGACCAAAATCTTCAAAGAAAGGTTATTCAAAAAACTAAAAATAAAAAAACAGGATTTCATTAAAATCCGTCCTACAACTTTCGAAATACTTTTTTTCATAAATTCATTGTTATATAAAGACGTGTTATTGGGTACTTAATTTTTACTACAAAACTTTAAGTTTTGTGGTTTTGACACTTAATAGATCCAAACGTGCGACCCAATCGTGCCCATTTTTTAAATTTGAACGCGTTCAGGTGTTTGTTATTGCAAAGTTTTTCAAGGCGTTTTCAATGTGTTGTAATGATGGGTCAGAAAGAGCAGATGAAACATAGAGATTGCACGCCTGTCAATATCATGAATTATTTCAATAAGAATTACGATAATTTGAGTTTTGTTCTTGAATTTGCTGGGGCATGTTCGTCAAAGTTAAAAAAAATAAAACTTTTAAAAACATACTACATCTTGTACGTCATCAACATGCGCGTGTTATTATTCTTTTATGCATGTTCTAAAACCCTGTTTGAATTGTAATTTGAAAATTACAAAAACTACTTGTAACAGTTTTTGTAATTTTGTTACTTTCTAATTAGAGTTTTCGAGTTCTCACTCGTATACGTTCTGTTGATGTATCCGTTAATGGTTATGTGCGCAAAGCATCAACCAGGTTTGGGGAATTATTTGATGTGATTTTTTTAATTTAGAGTAAGTCAATTTTAGTAATGATTCTGATCTTTTTTTGCAGTAGCTGTCAAACTAAGATGACAAATGAGTTTTTTTAACGAAGGCACACAAATATTCGGGGCCGGCTTTTATAAGAAAGTGATTTGGGGTTAATAATAATTATTCTTTTAAGATATAAGAGTTGTAGCATAAATATTGTGTCGATGGCAGACTTCTCATTTTATCCTCAGGGTTAATATGAATCCCTAAAAAAAATTAAGAAACCAATTGTTTTGTTGACTGTTCTTTTCATAAATATTTTGCGTAACCTTTCCGACTATCGTTGCACTTATATGATTAAAAAAAGCCATAAATCAACAATAATAATGAATTTCCCCCTCCCTAAAAGAAATTACAGAAACAATACATGAGAGTGTGAATGATGACATGGCACATATCATATGCACCCCTCCAGAAGTATGCTCCAATTCACGTTGTGTTTTCGTCTTCTTTTTTGTTTGTTTTTATTAATAAAAAAGTGGATCATATGCAAAACAAAAAAAATTTAAATGAAACGAAATAAATAATCATTCTTGAATCTTAACGCCACACCAGCTGAAGGTCGTATAATTTACTGCGCAGAATAGCTCTTGGGGCTCATGTTTTGTTATCCGTCTTGAGAGCTATTTCGGACTCCGTATGCATAGATAGTGTGTGGAGAAAATTTTTTTTTACATCAAACTCTCCAAACACTTGGGAGTGTGAAACTTCCATCAATTTGTTTTGTGCAAGGATGTGGATGCTACTGCAGTCTGCATTCTTTTATCATCGCATCTATGAATGGGTGTTCTTGGGGGTCATTATTTTAATGACAACTTGTTTCTATTTCCTTCGGGCAGTAAAAGTTTAATTTTCTTAGAGTTTATGATGCGGTGATTAATTTTTTTTTTTAGTATGAAATTCCTTGTGGGACTCTGAATGGAATCTATAAACTTGGATATATGTACACACAGCAAGGTTATACCTATTCTCAAAATTTTTTTAGTCACGTAAATGAATTATTTAATGTGTGAATTTTGAAAAAATATGACTTAGTTTGGACTGTTGTTATCGCTTTGATAACCCCTCTCTGGCAGCCTGTCACGTTTAGCATCTTTAATTTTGTTAGCTGAACGAATTACGTGCTGAATTGTGTGTATTTAAATTTAAAGATAGATATTTGAACATTAAAATTGAAGTGCCGCAATTTTGATTGTTTGATGTTTCAATGTACACTTAAAACAACTTCTTTGGTTTTTGCCTTTTTAGAAATGGATGATTTGAGGTAATAAAAAAATATAAAAAGTATTCTACTATGGAGAAGAACAAGACAACAATGGAATCATCCTTGCGGAAGAATTACTTTGTGACTTCTTTATTGTTTCGAAGTCCATTGATTGTTTCAATACGTGAACCAGCGAAAAAGAGTTGCGAAGTATGAGCTTCTGTTGGTAGGGGGAGGTTTGAAAATCTAATCTAAAGAGGCACAATGAGGACTGGCATGGACGAACTAGGAACCGTCCTGCTTATCAAATAACAGCGGTAGTCAGATCAACTACCATCTGGTACCCAGGTTGATAGATTGCAAGGAGATTTTGAAAGAAGCGATCGCTGATGTCTTTTCTGACAGAATTGTTTATGGAGACTACTAACGCGAGAAAAAAAATAATGAAGTCAAGGGAGTGATTACTTAAAAAAAGGCTTCCAAAGCTTGGTCAATGTCCTTGTCTCATAATATAGCAGAAATAGCACGCCTCGAAGTGGTTTATAAAAGTTGCAAGAAAATGGCAAAGAAGAAGTGTGTGCAACTTCAAGCAGAAGTAGGTACGCAGAGCATGTTTTGGTAGGTGGAAGAAATAACTGCTGCGACTGCGACTGCTGATGCAAACCAAGCTATTCAGGATCTCCGACATTCCAATTTGAACGAGAGCGCAAGTATTTTCAAAATTGAAGCTCAAAGAAGGAAAAATGCGTAGGAGAATTATTCATCAAAATTCTTTCACAATGCCCAAAGCCTTTTGGATGACGACAAAGTTCTTCGCAGATAGTAATAATATAGTGAGGGATTTTCAAATAAACAGTTTCCTAGGCGTTACTTTCCAATAGAGGAAGATGGTAGACATCGAGTCAAGAGGGTTCACGAGACTAATCAGCAGAGCTGAATTAAACCAGATTTAATGGCCGCTGGCGAAAAATACTTCTGATGACTTGGGTGAGTTTGTTTTAGGGAAATTAATCACAGATGCAATCCAGAGTATAAGAATCAGAATGAAAGAATATCGGCACGGCTCAAAAGATCTGAATTTTGTGTTGGCTGATTTTGAAAAAAAGCATTAGAAACCCGAGATCTGACAAAGGATGCCCGAAGGTAATTCGAAATTTTACCTGGGGATTATCATGGACGACCAAATCAAAACGAAAGGTATAGAAAAGTTTGCAACCAAAGTTGTCGCGAACAAGGTGAATACCTAATACAGAATAATTTTAGACAAACAAATTCATCAAACAAGTTGTAATCATTAATAGTTGTATCCCTCCGCTTTTGGTTGACAAAAGATAACGAAGTTCTATTTCTATTCTGGCCTATTCTATTTCTGGCCTAATAAAAACTTCTAGTTCCTTGAAAGATACATCCCACTATTCAAGTATTCGTAACAGGTTATGTAAAATCCATGAATATTTGCATAACAGTCCAAAAATTTTAAACCCATAATAAAATTATTGTAAATACAATCTAAACAAAATTCGAACGTTTTGTTTTTCGAATATATAGAAATACGGGACAAATCCGGAACAAAAAAAATTAAACACTGGACAGTTGTACGTCCTGGGTTTTCTCAACATTAAGTCGGGGCAGACGAGTTAAATACGGGTCTGCCCGGGAAATACGGGACGGATGGTCACCGTAATTATGACCCAAAAATGCCCACTAAAATGAAATGGAACGGTTTTAACGGCAGGTGTTGATCCAACTTTTGTAGTGGAGCATTAAAATAAATTCGCTCTACATGACGTTAGGCGTATTCTTATTCAAAGGCTCTCATATCCAGAAACCTTGCCATAAAAACAAAGCTCCTGCTGTACATTCTGTTCATACCCATACTGACATATACAGGGTGTCCGCCGGGAAGGTAAACTACTTTGTTTGTTTATAATTTTTGATTAAGTGAAAGAGAATGGATCTTATATTAGTAGATGTTTTATTTATAGTCGGCAATTATGTATGGAATACAATATCAGGTAAATGTCCGCCTCTGTTAGTCTCACAAATGCTAGCCCTTTTTAGCAAATTTTTCATTACATTCTCACACATTTCACGCGGTATTTCATTAATTTCATCACGAATATTTTGTTTGAGTTGCTCAAGCGTTTCTGGTTTGTTTGCATAAACCCTGGTTTTCAGATATCCCCACAGAAAGAAGTCCGGAGCAGTCAAATCATGTGACCGTGGAGGCCAATCAACATCAGCATTTCTTGAAATAACTTGTGGAAAGAGGTCTCGCAGTAATTCCATTGTAATCCTGGCTGTATGCGATGTGGCACCGTCTTGTTGATACCACATATTAATCAAGCCCAAAGCATGCAGTTGTGGCGTTAAAAAGTTTTCAATCATAATACGATATCGCTCCTCATTCACAATTACCGTTACGCCATTTTCATTTTCAAAAAAGTAAGGTCCAATGACCAAATTGCACACCAGACTGTTACTTTTAATGGACGCAAAGCTGACTGATGAATAATTTGAGGGTTTTCAATTGTCCAGAACCGACTATTCTGTTTATTCACATATCCATTCAAATAAAAATGTGCCTCGTCACTCATTATGATTTTTTTCAGGAAAATCGGGGTTGTCATGGGCTAGCTGTAAATGGCCTTTTGGAAGAAGCTCTTGTGTCAACTGAATCTTAAATGGAAACAAATGCAAAAACTTCTGCAAAATTGTGGCCAAAGTTGTTCTTTGAAGACCAAGCTCCTGAGCACGGCGTCGAATTGAGGTTGATGGATTGTTTTGAACACTTCCTTGAGCAGCAGTAATGTTTTCAGCTGATCTTGCAGTACGTTGTGGTCCATGCTTGGGCCTATCACCTACAGACATTCTTTCTTCGAAATCATTCACTACACGATAAATAGTGCGTTTTGTTGGCCGTTGTTTCTCCCAAAAATTTCACGTAACTTTCTCATCGTCACAGTAATCGATGATTGATTTTGATAAAATGTTTTAACAATTAAAACACGTTGGTTTATCGAATATTTTTCCATAATAAATTTGCCATTTGTCTACTTCTCGACTGCCAAATATGAACTGTCAAGACTAATGTTTACCAAAATGGCGGCAAAACAAAGTAGTATACCTTCCCGGCGGATACCCTGTAGATCCGAGACTTGGGAGCTTAAGGACTCTGATTGCATAACTTCTTTCGAAAGGAGAATTGTTGGCCGTTTGCGACGAAGGACGATTCTGGAGAAAGTACAATCATGAATTGTATTAAATCTACCTCGAAGCAGATGTTGTGGAAAAAAACAAAGCTCGGTAGACACCGGTGTGCAGGGCACCTTGCTCGTATTAGCAAATCTAGGGAAGTCATTTATAGTTTTTTTATGGTAGAATGCAACATGGAAGAATGGGTGGCGCACGCGTAGACCAGGATGCCGGAGGCCAGCATTCGGGATGTATCGAAGAACTGGTAAGACTAGGCCCTCACCCGATCCCGGACCGAAGATACTTTTGCAATGCTCATTTTTTTAAACGTTTCTAGAACATAACCCGAGAAAATAAGTCACTTCATTTAATCGAATTGACTATTTTCGAGTTAACTCATCATATGAGGGTTCATACGAAGTTTCATTCGCAAAATTTATCATATTGTGGCCTAGCTATACCAATTTTTAGCATAGCATCAACATTCTGCCAACTTAAGGACAAATAAATTGAGCACATTAAACAATGGCGGCAAGATTTTTTTTTTGAGTAGGTGTGTTTGATTACATGAAGTTGTCCGCCCCTATAGAATATTGTCATGGAAAAAGTGCAAAACATAAAATATTGTATTTTTTTTTAATCTCTTATTGTTTAACATTAAAAACACAACTTCCAGAACATTTTCCGCAACAAATCAGATTAATTCCGCTAAATAAGATCAAAATACTTGTAATAATAAACCTGTTACTCACGAGTCACGACTTCCACTTCATCCACCTAAGGCCAACAACAAAACATTGCGTTTTTCAGCCCGAATGAGTATGGAGAACTGAAAATTTTAATTGATTAGAGACTTGAGTTTATCGACTTTTGGTGCTAACCAGTTGGCTTAAATGTAAATGGCGTGCGTCATTCTTTTTTAAAGTTACCGGTTAATCTTTCATTAGAATCACCTCAAAATCCATGAGCTATGATGACCAACTCTTTCCTGAGAATCGAAACTTATTCCAACAAATAGTTTATAGTAAACGTTTTCCAATAAATTAATTTTTCCATTCCCTTCCAGGCACACACAATCAGGTAATTTGATTATTCAACTTGACCTGTGGTGAATGTCTTGACATTTCCTGAACTTATAATGGCTTCAAACAACCTGAATTTGAATTTAACTTCCATACATATATACGAAATCATATGCAGTGGCATAAATCTGAAGTCAATTAGCGCAGAATTAAATTCGTATCACTGAATACGGGTTCAATAAATAGATACTGCAACTCCTTCTGTGCTCTATAAATGGAACGTTTACACGTGGTTTACATCAGCGCAGAACCATATAAAGTGTTGTGTGTGTGCAATGCTCGATGCAGTTCTCTGTGCAAACAAACACCCGATGCTTTAAGCAGCGGAACCAGCCGCGCTTGAAGCTCCAAGGCTGAATGCACACGGCGTGTACGGAGTAGCAAGTCATATTTCCATTAAAGTCGTTATAGTCTGCGACAGAGAATAAAGTGCGGGGAACAGACCGTGAAGATTTCATAATGCTCCACATGAACACTAAACACGAATAACAGTTGCAGTTTGTTTAGTAAAATATTGTACTAGTTTTTTGAATGTTCTGCAGTGAACAGAGATGACGATGAGAGAGAGTGTAGAGTTTGAGTTTTGTGTTGGTTTATGGATTTATCGTTATGAGATCACCAACAACTATTGTTGTGTGTGAATGGGGTGACGGAGAACATTGACCGCATAATGAAATTGTGTTTCAATGCTGCATTGTTTGTGCAAAGTTTTGTTTAATAATAGAGTAATAATTATTAATTTGCTTTGATCACTTAAAGTTTCTAATTTGTCTTTGAGCTTAGTTGTGTGGTTGAGTTGATTTCACATGTTTGGGGTGAGTTTACATTGCCCTTAAAATAGCAAGAGAGATAAAGAGGGAAATTTAATTGAAGCTGGTTGTCTTTATTTTAAATTTTGAAACAAATTTGCATTTTGACGAACTTTATATTACTGTTTAAGGAAAGACATTTTGTTTATTAAATAAATTCCTCAAGCTCTAATAATAAACATAGAAAGAATAGGACAAACAACACTAATGTTTTTTAATTCTTAATTCTTAATCATCGTTCTAAGCTTAAAAGGCGTTTGACAATGAACGGATAGTAGTAAATATACCTTTCTGTCTGTCTGTGTATCTGTCTGTTTGTCTGCTCGTATGTATTTTGGACTACAGCCTAAAAGGTTGGGCTAGTCGTTTTCAAATTTGTAACATAAGATTGTTTTGACATTTTACAGAGGGGTTTAAAAAACGGTACCTGCCATATGACCATTAAGGAAAAGCTTATTTTTTCTCGAAAACGGCTCCAACGATTTTGATGAAAATTTCTGACAATTTTTTTGTAGACATTAGCTACAACCTTATGGAAACCAAATTTACCGTAAAAGTCTATTAACGGTAGCTTTCATATAACGGTTTTTTTAATTTTCGACTCTCGGTAACGGCTCAATTTATTTCAATCAAATTTTATATTTGAAAAGACCTGGATTGCCAAATATAATTCATTTATTCATCATTTTGAATAATATTTTTTTATTTATAATTAATTTTTTATTTTTTTTTTGAAATTCAATATTTTTAAAACTTATCAAATCTCAAACTAATTAAAAAATATGAAAAACACGATTTTATCAAAACCGGTCCTACAATTTTCGAAATACTTTTTTGTTATTTAAGACGTGTGATGGCGTACTTCATTTTTACTAAAAACCGATAAGTATTGTGGTTTTGATAGTTCTTATAAGTTCAAACTGTGTTACTTTCAACGTAAATGTTATTTGATTTTGTCAAAGATCTTGCCTTCTAATGTAATTAGGCACATAAGAGCAAGTACTTGCGACCCAGTCGTGTCTATTTTTTTTTTATTTGACTTTCTCGGGAATTGGTTTGACCGATTACAATCAAAATTTACATTCAGGAAGATGTAGCTAGCTTAAGTAATTGCGATCCAGTCGTGCAATTTATTTTTTTATAATGAGCTTGCACACAAGGGGTTATGTGTGGCTCTTTTAATGTTAAAGCATACTGGTCGAGCAACAAGAAATTGTGGAGTGTGAGACAGAAGCTGTCGCTTAACATGGGTTTTGAATGCTTTCGAATTGAAATGGCAAGGGAACATCTGGCCGGGTAGACTATTCCAAATTCGTGTTATTCGGCTAAAATAAAAAAGAATCTCTGTATTTAACATTACTTCCGAAATTATGCTCAAGCGTGAACTATTGAGCATTCCGAGCAAGACGAGTATTAGGGTGAAACTCTTAAAGGGAGGAGTGTAGTTGGCTACGTCGAGTGAGACTTTTTTTTTTAAAGAAGCGATAAAATCTGGAAAGACATAAAAAATGCGTCGGTGTTCCAGAGGGGCAGATGTTTCAGATCAGAAAATCTAAGCACTTTGCCACATTTTTGGTGATCTCAAATATATGATCATTCCAACGGAGATCGTCGTACATATGTAAGTACTGAAAGCTTTGAGGATTCTTTGATGCGATTGCCATTTATGGACAATGGCTTTGGCGATAAAAGACAGCATTGAGTTTTCGAAGCATTAAACTCCAATCGATTGCTATTACCCCATTTAAAAATTTTGTGCAAATCAGAGTTTAATAAGATTAACGTTCGGTATTGTTGCGATTGCACGTCCGAAAATAGAGGACTTGAATCACAGCACGAATATAAAAAGCTGAGAGTAGAGTCGTCAGCAACACAGTTAAGTGGATTAGAAGTAACAGACAGACAGAAGATCGTTTACACAAAATGAGGAATAGTGTCGGAGACAGAACGGAACCCTGAAGCAAAGCAGTATTTATCAGAAATCAGATTTGAAATGGTCTAGTAAAACTTGTATTGAACAGTCCAGAAGATAGTTTCCAATCCAACAAACAACAAGAGTATAGTCGATACTAAAAGCACGCATTTTCGATAAGATAGATTGATGCCAAACTCTGTTAAGTGCCTTGTAAATATCAAGAACAATAATTTCAATGTCGCCAAAGCGATGTAACGATTTATTCCACTGCTTCATCATATCACCAGTGGAACGATTGCTGCGTTCTACATCTACAAGACTCGACAGTAAGGGTGATATAACCCCTCCCTTAGGACAACCTCTTGTTCTGATAAGTCTCTGGACAGACAGTACCCTGCGTATGCTTCCGCAGTTCTTGTTCCTCGACAATCTTATTTCTTTTTCAAGCCTCATTATTGCCAGAATTTAGATAAAATAAAAATAAAGTGATTTTAGGTTCTATTTGCCTTGTAAATGCTGAAAACAGTTGCACGTGTATAACGGAAAACCAAACTCTTGCATCTTCCCCGTACATTGATATAATGACAGTTTTTCTTTCCCTTTCGCTTTAAACATGCAAATCGGGTAACTTTCAGATCAAAAGTGAAACCATTTGTTTGCCAATAAATATTAAGTTGACATCACCATTCACCATAATCTTTTTATGACGACAATATGAAACTAAATGACAAGACAACTATCGAAATTAAAAGTCTAAACTTCAAATCAAAAAGTGACGACAATCTATGGATATGAAACACTTTTTCCCTTCATTTTCAATAGACTTTCAATCAATACAATGTCCAAACAGCCAAAAGGGGCTTTTTAATGGATGATGAATATGGATGATTCATCAAGGCTGAGTTGACAACTTTAGAATGTGTATCTCCAATATGGATCTGGATAGTGCTAACAACTGCGGTGGAATCATAAAAACCCCAACATACTGTCAGCAGCAGGAAGAATGGTGAAATTGGTAGTTTTATTTCTCACAAAAAAAGTCATGTATGCGGGGAAAACACTTGTCTAATGGGAATACCGATGTGATCGGGGGATTAGGCGTGCATATTTTCATTATTAATTAAATGCCGATAAAAAACCATTACTCAAATAAGTGTGTACGGTTCTTTGACAGAATTTATAAATTATAATAACATGCAATCACAGATAAAATGCTTTGTTTAATTGGACACAAATCTATTAAAAATTGATTTTTTTTTTTTTTTTTTTTTTGGTTGCGTATACGCCATAGAGGCCCATTTTATTTACTGAATTATTTAGGACAATGTCATGCCATAAAAATAATAATTGAACTGTTAATGGTAACTAGTTGTTGACGAACTGTTTGAAATCGTAATTTAAATGAAAATATAAATTAAGTTAAGTCAGTTGGATAAATTTTTATTAGAGAATGGCTCTATTTTTTTTTGTCTGTCAAGTGCTTTCATTTAATTAATAGATCGATTGTTGGCAAAACAGATTGTTATTTTTCGGGACAAAAACATCTGAGTGTATACTTATTTTAAAACAATGAATGTGGCCCTAAAGAAGAATTTAAAGGTTAATATACTCGTATCTTATCTATGCCTTTTACTCATTATTAATCTATGATTTGTTCAAATTTGATAGACTTAGAACTATGATACTATGTATGAAGTTCACAGCAAGACAGTAATTTCAATAAAAATAGATAAAACTCGATGTTACCCGCGACTTCGTTCATCTGAAAAAAATCGTTGTAAAATAATAATTTTCGAAAAATAATAGCAATAATAATAATTCAAATAACTTTAGTTATTCATTTCAAAATGATCTTCCTGCCTGTGAAAGTCCCGTCAAAATCGATCCATAAATAAGAATTTTCGAAAAAAAACGACACCAGCGCCCTCTAGTGAGTAATTAACATTGCCTACTCCTTAGGATATCAGCTACCTGCCAGTGAAAGTCCCGTCAAAATCGGTGCAGCCGTTCCCGAGATTACCCGGAGCAAACAGACAGAAAGACAGACAGACAAAAATTTGTTAAATGGTGTTTTTGTTAAAAGTATTGTATATCCTTTCGTATACATCAAGTAAAAAGCTGTTATTTTGATTTTATAAACAGACACTTCATTTTTACTTGCGCTTATAGGGACTATAAGGCAAGTTTAGGATTCGTGAATATAAAAAAATGAGATAACAATCAAACATGAAATTGCGATCATAGAGAAGCCTAAAAAAGTCATTGGGAAAAAATGTCCGTCAGTCTGTCCGTCTGTCTGTCTGTCTGTCCGTCTGTCCGGGTGTATATGAAGCTGCAGCCTAAACGGGATAAGCGATTGCCTTCAAATTTGATATGTGTGATTCTTATGGCATTCCTTAGAGGGGAAATTGAAATTTTATTTTTAGGGCTTAAAGTAAAAGTACTTGCCATACCTTTTAGAAAAAGGTTATTTTTCTCGAAAACGGATCCAACGATTTTGATGAACATTTTTTAGAATTTTTTTCTTGGTATTGGCTATCATTTGATCAGAACCACATATACGGGAAAAGTCTATTAACGGGACCTTTCATATAACGGTTTTTTAACTTTTTTTCTAATTAAAATTAATCTTTGAATTTTTTTTTTTTGAAAAATGGAATGCAGTTTTTTAGAGTTTATTAATATGCACGTGATTATAAAATTTAAAATCATTTTTTTATTTGTTTTAAAAATATTGATTTTTCAAAAAAAAAAAAAAAAAACATCAAAAATTAATTTTAATTTGAAAAAAAGGTTATTCAAAACTTTGATATGCAAAATTAATTTGGCTACCTAGATCTTCTCAAATATAAAATTTGACAGAAATTCAAACAGTCGTTACCGAGAAAGCCAAAAATTTAAAAAAAAACCGTATATGAAAGGTACCATTAATAGACTCTTCTCCTAAATTTGGTTCCGATCAAATGTTAGCCAATACCAACAAAAAAATTCTCAAAAAATTTCATCAAAATCGTTGGAGCCGAGAAAAATAAGCTTTTCCTGAACTGTAATATGGCAGGTACCGTTATTTTTAGGCCTACAAATAAAATTTCAATTTCCCCAAAAGAATCACACACCAAATTTGAAGATATGTAAGCGCTTAAGCCGTTTAGGCTGCAGCACGTTATACATACTGACAGACAGACAGACATTTTTTGCAACTAACTTTTTTTAGACTTCTCTATGATCGTAATGTCATGTTTGATTGTTATCTCAATTTTTTTTAATTCACGAATCCCAAACTTGCCTAAGTCTCTATAATCGCAAGTAAACAGTAAAACTTGAAATATTAGTGAACTTTTTTTTTATTAAAGGCGACTCTTTCTGTTAACAGTTTGTTACAGTTCATTACAAATTTAATGAGTTTATATTAAATCAAAAACTTTCGTAGTCGTTTGTAATTGCTTAAAATACACTTTTTTCATAATTGAACTGCAAAGATCGCTTTCGAATCCCAAATTATATATAAACATTTAACTTTTACATGTCAATAAGTAATAAACGTGTATGGAGTAACTTCTATTCAAATAAATTAACACAACATTTACAATAATCACAAAAACTAATCATCATTCCAACCAAACTATATGTGATTACTATCACCTCAAACCCGCTCAACTCCATGTAATTATTAAATAATTTAATGAGATTATGCACTAAGTACGTATGAAGGCATTATAAACACACTGAAACGTGGAACGTGGTGTCGTCTCCATTCTCTGCACACAACTCAATCATTAAATAATTTATGATTTCAGAAGCTCCACTGTTGTTCCGGTCACATAATGCAGCCGTCACAATGGGTCATTGGCCAATGCACTTGCTGCCCAGCCGTCGTTCATCGTCCATCTGGACGGGTGTAGACTTAAAAAAAAAGAAGAAATTCGTACAGAAATTGCTCACGTCACGAACGTACAATCGAAAGTGGTGGTCACCAGTATGTAATTAAATTTTCAGCTCTACTACGTGCCTTTTGTGCAGTCATTACTGTATATGTATGTATGTGTGCATTATGTATGGAAATAGTGGCGTTTCAGCTGAATGATGTACGTGACATGGTACTATAATAATGTAAAGTCTCCATGGAGGCTTGTTCTCCCCCAAGGGAATTCTAAGCACTCCAGCGTTATCGTCATCTGAGTTAGGAGATGATTGAATTTTTAATTTACTTCAAAATTTCTATGAATAAATCAAAATTGTTTACATAAGTTGAAAATCATGAATTCGATGTCCAAGAAAATTGCAATAAAAATTGATAACTTAAAGTGTTACTATAATCAAAGAACTTCAGATGCCTGGACGAACAAAGAATCATTAAAATTAACAGTTTTTGTAACAAACGCCTTATTTAAATAAGTTTGGGTTAATCTAAATACTCTGAAGTTAAAGAACTTGAAATAAGGCCATAACCTTGTCTAAAAATACTTTTACTTTCTAAAAATTATTTACATCAAAATGAATTGCATTGAAAATGAGAAATCTATTACAAATTCAAATGTCACATCACAAGAAGACGATTTACAGTACGTGACACACGTAACCACGTGACAGTAATGGCATCAAAAACTTTCAACTCAAACCGTTTTACCCGAAGGTGATCGATTTATTGATCGCCGCGTCGGGCAAAGCGGTTCTCACGCCAATCTCAAAATACACACACTGCAACTTGATGTTGAATCTTAATCGATATGACGTGTGTGGATTGAAATCCGATAGATACGAGGCAATCCATTGCTGGATTAATAATCAAGGGGCATGGAATGAAAAGAGGGTATTTCAATGTACAATCAAACTTGATCAGTACGGCGTTAAATGGTTGAATTTATTCTGGATAACAAGTGGGTTTGGTGCTGCGGGCTAAAAAAAAAATTAAATGATCCAAATAATTAAAACCAGGTTGGTAGACATGTTGGGTGAGGGACAAGCATGTCATACTGCGTTTTATCACAATCGCGAAGGAGGCAGGTAAAAAACTCGGGGTACTTGAATGAAGGGAATGTAAGGCCCTATTATGATTTGCGAGTCGAACGTTGGACTCATGTCGCACAATATAGCGAATTATTCTTATCGCGGTATTGCGAAAAGCGAACAAGCGTTCGCCTGTCATAACAATGCTACCAACATTAAAAACTCAATGTGCTACGTCAATTCGTTATTGTACGTCAAAAACTGTGCTAACAAAAATTTACGTTTTTGTTTAGTAGATAAAAATGATTTCTTCAAGAAATATAAGAAAAACGAAGAAGTAAAAACGAAGATAAAACAGATACAAAAATAATGATTTGTTGTTGGGGGGGGGGGGGGGGGGGATTAAGACATAGTTCCAACCAACTTAAACTACTGGACATTTTGTAAGAAACTAATTACTTATTCCCTTTTGTTCAACTAATTGTCCATTACATTATTTCTTTTAGAATTATTTCATATTTTCGGCTTAACAAACATGCGTTTGCGTTAGTTTTAGGTTCGGAGTTTCAAACCACTCAAATTTCCGAAACTACAACAATTATAAATCAGCTACCAAAGTTTCGGGCTCTTACAACCTATAGTGCCTGTTGTTTTAAGCGAAGTTCTTGACGTGCTTGAAACAAAAAGTTGGCCGGGTTTGGATAAAGACAGATATGTCCAATTCGGAGAAGCACCAAGAAATGTTTTCTTTCAGAAATCTGGAATGCCTGATTTTTTTTTCTTGAAAAAAACATGCTTTTTTAAAATAAACTGCTTTTTTATTTAAAGTCGCCAGAATTTACAATTCCACCGATTCCATGAGATATATCGCTAATAGCAATAAAATGAGTTCAATTCGCCACATTTTTTGGCTTATGAGACGAACATAACTAGGTGATTCGAAAACAGTAATACGAAATATTCACATTCGCCAAATATTTCTGGCGGATCGCAGAGTCATAATAGGGCCAGTAATGACATTTTCATTAAGTTCGCCTCAAACATTCTTCTTCTCTTCCGTGGCTTAGTGGTTAGTGTGTTGGACTGCTAAGCGAATGAGCCTGGGTTCGAATCCCGCTCATAGCCACCTTTTTCGGGGTACTGCCTTCTTCTTCTTCTTCTTCTTCTTCTTCTTCTTCTTCTTCTTCTTCTTCTTCTTCTTCTTCTTCTTCTTCTTCTTCTTCTTCTTCTTCTTCTTCTTCTTCTTCTTCTTCTTCTTCTTCTTCTTCTTCTTCTTCTTCTTCTTCTTCTTCTTCTTCTTCTTCTTCTTCTTCTTCTTCTTCTTCTTCTTCTTCTTCTTCTTCTTCTTCTTCTTCTTCTTCTTCTTCTTCTTCTTCTTCTTCTTCTTCTTCTTCTTCTTCTTCTTCTTCTTCTTCTTCTTCTTCTTCTTCTTCTTCTTCTTCTTCTTCTTCTTCTTCTTCTTCTTCTTCTTCTTCTTCTTCTTCTTCTTCTTCTTCTTCTTCTTCTTCTTCTTCTTCTTCTTCTTCTTCTTCTTCTTCTTCTTCTTCTTCTTCTTCTTCTTCTTCTTCTTCTTCTTCTTCTTCCTTCTTCTGGTATCATCAGAATCAGGGAAAACCTCTGGTTAAAAACCTTCCAAATTTACTGATCCGTTTGTAGGGCTCATCAATTTGATTTGATAAAACTTTGGTAAACCTCCCGATTTGGGTTTATTACGAAGATATCCAAGAAGCTGATGATTTGCTTGCAGCTTAATTTGCGGCAAACTCAACGCTGCTCCTCATATACTCGAGAACGTGAATGATTTTATGGGACCAATTTCGGTTTCATTCAGTCGCGATAGTATTGAAAGATCTTATTAATACACACAAATCCATTGGCCCGGATTGTATCTCTGGAATCTCTGCTATTGTTCTGAAAAGTAGTCGTTAACGCTGGCCACTACCTACGTAGCATTTCCACCTAACCTAAACTATATCGTTGATTGCTTTTTGAATAATAAACAACCTAGGTGACTGCATTGTGGTACACCGGATGATGCATATGATAAAGTGGAAATTTATGATCTGAAATGAACAACGTATTTTCCGGCGCAGGGTAAGTCCCAGTTTTACGTTTTGGGACTTATAACGCACCTTGTTCGGACATAAGTGCCAAAATCTTCACATTGTGGTTTTTGAAAAAATTGAGATGTGTTGATATGCTTCCGCAAGAAGCTTCATTTGAAGGTAAAGAATCCCGAGGGAGAAGACGAAAGTCCAATTTTGGGGCCATATTTATATTTTTGGTTTGGGACCTTATTTCCCGGGCCTTATTTCACAGAGCCTTTAATATTATGGCTTTAGTTCCTTATAAAATACTATCTCTTATAAAATTTGGGACTTTTTTCCCATCCTCACCAAACAAAAGTTGGGACTAATGTTCCACCAAGATGGGTAATAAGTCCCAAATTAGATTTTGGACTTAAGTCCAAGTTGGGACTTATGTCCCTGCGCCGTATTTTCCAATGGTCAGATAAAAATCTAGCCATAAGATTAAGAGATATTTCGTCGAAAACCTTTCTTAAATCATTCAGCTATAACACCTTAATAAGTTCATAGTATGATTTGAATAATGCTCAACAGATGACGCTACAAAATAAATTGCACGTCTGGATCACATGTACTTTGCTTATGTGCGGTAACATCGTGAAAAAAATTTAAATACGTTTCAAAGTTCTTATTTGATTTTTTTTTTGACTTTTGATTGTTTTAAAAAAGGAAGTAAAATAGTTTTCAGCGGACAAAATTAAACACTATTTAATTTATTTTAAATGTGAATAAGTACGATTTACCATTTTACTTGCGATTATAGGGACTATAAGGCAAGTTTAGGATTCGTGAATATTAAAAAAATTGAGATAACAATCAGACATGACATTACGATCATAGAGAAGTCTAAAACAGTGATCGAGAAAAAGTGTCTCTCTTCCTGTCTGTCTGTCTGTCTGTCTGTCTGTCTGTCAGTATGTATAACGAGCTTAATTTTTGGATTTCTTTCAAATTTTATATTTAAGAAGATCTAGATAGCCAAATTAATTTTGCATATCAATATTTTGAATAACTTTTTTCTAATTAAAATTAATTTTTGAAATTTTTTTTTTTCAAAAATCAGTATTTTGAAAACTTATCAAAAAAAATTATTTTAAATTTTATAATCACATGTATTTCAATAAATTTTAAAAAACTGCATACCAAAATTAAAAAAATAATTTTTTTTCAAGAAACTAAAAATAAATTTTTTATAAATTCCTTGTTATTTAAGACATGTGATGGCATACTTCATTTTTACTAAAAACCGTTAAATATTGTGGTTTGTAATACTTTTTATAAGTTCAAACTGTGTTATTTTCAACGCAAATGTTACTTGTTTCTGCCAAATGTGTTCTTCCAATGTAATTAGGCACATAATTTAAAAACTCAACTTAAAAAACATCATCAATCCATTTTCAAAATATTGATTAAAAAAAAATTTATAAAAAAAAAAAAGTTATTCGAAAATATTTCAGTATGAAACTTCGAGCTGTTTTCCAAAAAAATACCTAAGCCTTTACTTAACGGTTATATCGCAGCTACCGTTAATATTTTGGCTAAAAATCATGTTTCATTGTTAATCTGCACGAATGCATAACTTGCATTATATAAGGTATAAGTCGCAAGTAAGGCTTACCCCGTAGATAGGTCAACTTCAAGGTTGAAGCTTTGAAGTGTAAGTTGTGTCCCAGTCGAATCATAACAATCGTCGATTTATAGAAACTGAAGAAGTAGTAAAATAAAAAATTAAATGTGATATTCAGCAGAGTTAGAAAATATAAAGGGAAACGGAAGTTTTTTTAAAATTGAAAACATTCAAATCTCTCAAGGCTCTTATTTAAATCTCGATATTGGTGCCTTGATATTTAAAAACAAAGTTATAGAACCTATATGTTCAAACCCATCTCTCAAATATCCCAAACAAACGTGGCTTTAATAACAATTTGATTGAATTTTAAACCCTTTTTATGAAATTATACGTCCCATCGGATGCGGAATTGCAAACTCTTGAAATGGGTCACTCTACTTTCAAATCGTAAAAGTTTCGCAAATTAATTTGTACCGTAACGTTATGACTCTTTAGTAAATATCGAGTTGGCAATGGCCAACGGATGAAAGATATTACTACTACATTCTCTGTCCTTTTTTGTTTCAAGTTTGTTGTTAAACAAACAATTAAATCCTCCCTTGACTCATCTACAATCTGTCCGAATAAAGACAGACAAAAACCCTTTTCTATACATATTTTATATATTTCCTTGTTGACTCTTCTTTCTTAAATGTTTCAAAAGATTCAATGATAAAGGTCACAATCTATTGAGGGGAGGACAAAAGAGTTGAGATTATTTCTCCTTGCAATTATCATTCATTTCCACCTCATGTAACAATGGAACTTACTGTCTGTTCTTTGTTTCATAACAAACTTCCGTAACGTCTCCCTAACCAACAACAAAAAAAACCTTTGTAAGCAATTACAGGTTACAATACGAAAAAAATTAAATAAATTGTGAAATTAATTTACCGCACAAACTAGACTCACTGTGAATCACTGCAACAGTTTATAGCAAACAACAACAAAAAACAAAGCGGAAATGCCCATTTTGAGTATTAAACTCAATGTCATGCTTGTTGTAGGCTCAAGCACAAGCCCCTCTATAAAGTTCACAATCATAATACCAAGACATTTTCCATTGTCTGAAGGGAGATGACATTCACAATGAATGGGGATAGTTTTTGGGGTGAATAAAGATGGCTGCCACCAAAATTTGACGTCTCGTCGTCGCCACTACGTCGAACGAATGAACATTTTATCGCCACTCTACATCTCATGGTATTCAAAGCTTCCAAGGAGCTATGCCAAACTTTTATAGCCCCAAAAATGAAGCTGTTAACTTTATGCCGACAGTAAAATTCTTCAATAATAAAGAAATATACTTTTTTTTATGTAATGCCTACAGATACAGAAGGGTGGGCAGGTCCGGCCGATTTTACGATGAACACAAAAACAAAATGGCGGGCCATGTGTCTGTCTATACTTACATTTAGGTGGAATGTCAAGGAATTACAGAAATTCAGTTGAGGGTTTTTGTTGTTGTGCGTTCGGATGTTTTTGACATTAATTGCAATTGACTCTTATGTCGTGCTCTCTTAATTAATTAGAAAACATTAACATACAACAGCAAAGGTAAGTGTGAGATGAGTGTAAAGATAGAAATGTATCTTTAAACTCATCATAGAGGTACATATGTATGCATCTTTACACTCATCATGTTGAATGCAAACGGATTTCCTTGCAGTACTTTTAAATTGTATATATGACCTCGCCATTGCCAAGGTGTTATTTCATCACGAGATATTTTTTGTTTTATTTTTAGGATACATTTGGTTATGGATTTGGTTGTGAATAATTTTCTTATTTTATTTATTCGACGAAAACAGTTGTGTCTAATTATGCTCTCAGAATGAAAAAGACAAATGAATCATAAGTGTTTGTTTCTATACTTGTTCAGGTGACAGAAATAATAAGATAAATACAAACAAATGTGGCAGCGGATTTGTCCCAATTTTTTTTGAACTGCTAAAAAAGATTTGCTTCAGTTAAAATAACAATTCGTTTTATATCGGGTTTTTCAAACAAGCAAATGACGCCATATTTCTTGCCGCTCTTTTGACATTTCTCTTCAGTAAGGTTTGACATTTCATGATGAAAAGATATACGATCCAACAACGAGTCGAAATTATTAAAATTTACTACCGAAATTCGGAGTCAGTGGCCTCAACGTTAAGAGCGCCTAGTGGAAAAATTTGAATCCACAGGCACAGTACAAAATGTTCCCGTGCCAGTGAGACAAAGAAGTGCCCGTAGTGTCGAGAATATTGCTGCCGCTGAGGCTTCAATATGCAGAAAGCTCAAATGTATCTCTCACACGTCGTTCTGAAGCGTTGGGCATCTCTGTGACGTCGTTGTGGCGAATTTTGCGAAAAGATCTTGGCCTACATCCTTACAAGATTAAATTGACGCAAGAACTGAAGCCGCTTGATCACCAGAAGCGTCGTATGTTCGTGAATTGGGATTTTCATCGAAAAATCATCTTCAGCGATGAGGCTCATTTCTGGCTGAATGGTATTGGTCAGGCAGCAATCCACACGTACTCCATGAGTCATCATTGCATCCCGAAAAAATTACGGTTTGGTGTAGTTTATGGGCCGGCGGCGTCATTAGGCCGTACTTCTTCAGTGATGATCAAGACCGGCACGTTACTGTGAATGGGGATCGCTACCGTTCAATGATAACCGAATATTTTTGGCCCCAATTGGATTATATGGACTTGGAGGACATGTGGTTCCAACAGGACGGCGCCACAAGCCACACAGCGAATATCACAATCAATTTATTGGAAACCAAGTTTGGAGAACGTGTTATCTCACGAAATGGTCCAGTCGCTTGGCCGCCTCGGTCGTGTGATTTGACGCCGTTAGACTATTTTCTGTGGGGCTACGTCAAGTCTATGGTCTATGCCATCAAGCCAGCGACGATTGATGAATTTCGTACGAATATCGAACGTGAAATTGTAGCAGTATCGGCCGATTTATGCTTGAAAACCGTCGAAAATTGGGTTCTTTTGCAAGCGTGCCCGTGGTGGGCATGCAAAAGAAATCGAGTTCCATACATAATGGCATCGAACATACTTTCACAGGAATAAAGAATTTCATTGATATCTAAAAACTTTTGTAGCGCTCATATTGAAAAACCCTTTACAATAGATTCATATATGGATAGATAGTAACTATTGTGAATGTAAATTTTATTTGACAGTTCATATTGAAGTAATTGAACGATCGAATATGTCAACCGGAAGAAATGATGTAGAGAACTGTTAGGTGTTAGGAAAGGTATGGAATGTGTTCTTGTACGAAAAAGAACAAGGCCAAGGCCAATCGGTATTATTCTTGTGGATGAATCAATGTCACTGAAGCTGGTGTTGCAAGAAAAAGTGTGGAATATCGTTTGCCCTTGTTTTCCAAATTGGATGTGAAAAAGCTTAATAAAAAATACTAGACTTCCAAGACCTTCTAAGGAATATTCTTAGGAATGAGTTTCAGGAACTAAGGATCCTCTGGTGAAGACATCTTAAGCACATGCAATTCAAATGGTCTTAAGGTGTTGAATGTCCATCAAACGTATTCACGCTCATCAAACAACAGCGGAACTTATTACCGACAGCAGTTGAGGAGATCAAACGCAGATCGACTTCCATTTGGTAGCCATTTTCATGAAGCCGCATGTGAAAGATTGCCAAGTGGTTTTGGGAGAGCGATGGCCCAGGAACATCGTCGTCTGCTGGCAGATTTTTTTTTGGGGAGACATGAAAGGCAAGCGAACAATCATGGATAGGCTTTTCAAAGAAAATCAATGGTCCAACTTGGACAAAGAATTATGCGAAGCATTTGTCAATACCATTTGCATTTGCTCCCGCGATTCCAGATAACGAAAACTAAATACAAAAAATTCCAACAAGGGGCCTACCGGAATAAACTTGGAAACGACGCATTGCATTGCTGTGATGCTGGGAAAACCTCATCCCTGCCCCGCACAGACAGCATGACCGTTTACAAAGAAACTACATGCAGCAGGCTGACTGTACTTCATGGATTCACGCTTTTTACTCTAGCACCCAAACCATAGCCCTATTCTAACTTCGAACGAACAAAACATCTAGAAAGAAGCAAAGATGTAATGTGCCCTACTTCAAAATGTTTTGGGAGATGGAAAAAATATCTCTATACCAACTGCTGAAGCTAATGCAAACCAGCCTACTCAGGAACTGCGTCATGCTAATTTGAACGAAGGCGCAACTATTTTCAATATTGCAGCTTAAAGAAAGAAAATTGTAAAAGTCCACAATTCTTAAGCATGACGACAAAATTCTTCACAGTTGGCGGCAGTATTTTGAGAAATTTATAAATTAATAATATTTGACGCCGTACCTGAGGGAGTCAGAAGCAAGGGGAGACCTCATCTCCAATGGAACGACCAAGTTCTGGAAAAAATGGGAGGCATCGGGTTAAGATCGCACGATTCTCATCGGCAAACTAACCAGCATACGTGAAATTGCGATAGCTTCTATTCAATCAAGTTGATCTCGCACCGTGAAGATCGTTATGCGGGTATTGGATGATCGTTTGCAAAAAAAAATAATACAGCTTTCTAACAACCAATCTGGGTTTCTTCCTGTTAAATCAACCACAGATGCAATGCAGAGTAAAAAATGGGCACGACTGGGTCGCACGTACTTGCTCTTATGTGCGATTACATTGGAAAGCAATATCTTTGACAGAAACAAATTACATTTACGTTGAAAATAACACAGTATGAACATAGGAGCAAGTCAGCTTACAGTTCTATGGCGTGGTTTCCTAGAAGGTAGTGCAACTAGGTAAGGAATTCATACCATAAACACGAATTATTAAAATCCTATGACATTCATTCTGACCCTTCTAGGGATCCGACGTGAGTAGGCTGACGGAAGGATTAGAACAATCAATGTTAGATACTTGCATGATAATCAATTTACAGAGTGTTGTTGGGAAGTCCTTATTTCCTATTAATACTATTGTAGGCTGAATAGATTGAAAAATAACAAATTATACAAATTGACGCATTGTCATGTAAAAACTTTGTCCAGAACTCTTACGCCAACTGTTGAGTCCCGTGTAAATACTCCATAACCAAAGATGTTGACAAACTGTTAATCCATAGCGCTTTTGTGAGATTTCTTCGATAGAAGGTCAGCACAGGCAGTTATAACTTTGGTATTGTTAGGGACTTTGCCTACTTAGGTTCCGATATCAACTCAGATAAAAATATATTTACCTTCGACAAACGACATGCCATCGCTTGTACTGTGGCGTTAAAAGGCAAATATGTACAACATAGAGAGCAAACTTCTCTCCGTTCTGTGGATAATTTAAGGACTTTATCAAAAGTGGATGTGGTAGCTTACGACTGTTTCATTTCAGAAATTTAGGATTCCCACAGAGATTCATACGTTGAATAGCATCCTAGCTTGAAAACTGAATCTATAGAATTCCACTTCTTTGTTCTATCTCCGAAACCATCTTACCCTCCTTTGGAGTACTCCAAGGTACCACTGATCTTCATTCTACCGGTAAATGATGGCGTCCTTAAAAAAAAAATCCTCTTTTCATGTTGGCGGATGATTTGAACATTTTTCAAAGAGATTTCTTCACCGCTGGATTTAATTGTTTTTCAAAACGACCTCAGCGTTTGGTGCATCCAAATTTCGTAGAATTGAATGTGGACAAATGTGAAATAAATACTTTTTCTCGAAAACGTTTACCATCATTCTATGAAATTTACTACCTCCTGAATATTCCCTTTGCTGACTCTACTCGGGAACTTGGCGTAGTGTGTGATAGAGAGCTAAATTTTAACTCTCACAATGACCATTTTGTAAATAAAACCAATAATACCCTTGGCTTTGTTAAGCGTTCTTATGTCACAAAATCCCTTTTTTTAGAATATGATATCAATTTCCCCCCAAACCATAATGATTTAAATCTAATCACCTTACAATCTCTGTCAGAATGACGACGAAAAGCTGATTTTTTTTTTTGTTTATCAGTTGCTAGTAGGTAACATCGATTCCTGAAATCTCTTAGGTGACGTTAATCCTAATTTTTAACACAAATTCCTGCAATCTTTGTTCCCATCCCTTATTTTATCTCTCGTCATAGAAACAATGTTTAATTTATCTTTAAAACAAGGCTTGTATTAAGCTCGAATAAAATAAAATAAAATACAAATATTAGAAAATTTAAAACAGGCTTTACAGATGATCACTAGATCAACTTTCTTTAAGTCATTGCTGGTGTTCCACATGGAACAGCTATAGATCCCTTGCTTTTTACATTTTTGTTTTAATACCCTGTGCTTAGGGTTTTAAATGCATTCATATAAGAGAATGTTAAACAACACCACATCGAAATTACTATTTCATTTCTTCCTTTCAAAGATCCACGATAGATAAACCACCGTAAATTAAAAAAAAGATCAAGTATTTCTCATAGGTATTTATTAAAAACAAGGCTCTAAAGTCTTATAGTGCATGATTAGGTTGAAAGCAAAACAAGAAAATTACCATCTCTTCCAAAACCAGAATCTAAATGTTTATTGTTTTTTCTTTCCATTTTCAGGATCAAAGAATTATTACAACATTGGAAAATGTTGTTCGAGGATCTCACATAAGAAAATATTTTTCCGAAACTCAATGATGAATTCAGCACGACACCATCGCATTGGAGTATTTCTATCTCCATAAACATTACAAAACCAAAACGAAATTTACAAAAAAGAAAAAAAGAAAAATAGAAAATTAAATTAATTTAAAAAAACAAAGTAATAACAACAACAAATAAAGAAAATAAAGGAAAAAAATCATCTTCAAAATATTTGTACATTTTATTGAAAAAAAACACTGCAATCAACACCCCAATATCTAGTCAACAGAGGAGATTTAAACAGGAAGACACACAAAAGATACAAAAACGATTTTTTTGAAATACAAATATATTACATCAATCAATCTATTATTAAATATTCGTGCAAACAGCATCAACGCAGAGCAAAAACTCGAAACGCAATTAACCAAAGATTATAAATTTTATATTTTAAAAATACATAAAAACCGCCAGGAAAGGAAGAAATCAAACTACAAAAATTGATCCAAAAATGCCATATAGTCGGGATGCATCGGTGCATGCCGATAAATTAAGCGGAATCGAGGAGGAGAGCGATCTGTACGAGGGATTCGCGCCGCACGTCGATACATCGGAAATTAAAAATCTCGACTATCAAACTAATTCGAAGCAATCAGGTGAGTGATTTTGTGCATTAATTTTGTATTTTGATTTTAATTTTAATTATCAAAATGTTTTTTTCAAAAATATAAACAAATTTCTAAATTGTATTTGATGAACTTAGAACGCAGGAACTTATGTGTGATGTAGGTTCTATTTTTAGTTAAATTTTTGATATGCTATCAATTAGAACTACTTGAAATTATTATATGGCTCTAAGATTATTAATTCCGGATATTTTGTTTAAAATATTTTTTTTTTAAAGAACATAATTATTTGATAAGATAAAGGGTGAGCCATCGGAAAGTGTTGACGTTTTTGTCAAATAAATTATGAATTTTAGTAGTGTTAATGTCATTAACACTAACATTGCTTATCATGCAGTAGAGAGATATATGAACTATGACAACAAACGGAAGCGAGTACCGAAGAAATATCTATGTTATGGAAAATATTTCGTACATCAAGAGAGGAGAAAGATATCGCATTGACTTGTAAAAACTGGGGAAAACGCTTCAACAAAGGAGAAACAAAAGAACCGTATTAAATATTCTATCATCCACTACTGGATGTGGCACTTTTTGTATCAATCGAAGACCAGCTTCGTATATAGAGGGAACATTTCTTTAACCTGCTCAATGAAGATTTCATGGAGCAATGGCTTGGTATAGTGTCCCAACTACCAAGTAAACATGTGCCGATCAATCTGCTCAAACGAAAAGACTTTTAACTTAATAAAATACCAGGTGAGTTCCTGAACGTAGATCCCTGAACAATGGCTAGTGACTCCTGTTGTTAAATTCAGTTTCAGAAAACAAAGCCTTTCTCAGAGAATGGATGAATATGTATATTGTTAAGTAGTTGAGAGTAGTTGACCTTAAGAACGACAAAAACTTGGTTGGTATTACTGTTTTGTCTGTTTCTCAAAAAGTTAATTATTATCATTAGAAATCCGTTCGCACTAAGAGGAGTGTCTTCGAATCCAATATACAATAATAACGATAATATCGCTCAACAATCCTTCGAATGGTGAATATTGGGTTGGAAGACCAATAATAAGAACTTAGAGAGTGGTCCTAGCAGGGGCATACTCTCAGAAAAAATCGTGGCCACAGTTGAAATATTCAGCTGAAACCGGGAAATGGTGAAAATACTTCTTAAAAGTTTGGATTTCTTCTGAGAATTACCTGAAATTTATAATTCTAAATGTATATTCGTATCTTTCGGTGAATCCCATAACGATATCATCACACACGCCAAAAAAGATCTACAGTTTTAAACTAATAACTCATTGGTTTCTTCTATATCCGACAAAAAAAAGAAAATCAACAGATACTTTTCCGAACATATATTTTGCAATCTATCAATTCTCATTTCAACACCATCAATTTTTTCACTTCATTCCATTGAACAGGAACTTCCGATACTTTAATAATATTAATCTGTTATAGAAATACCCCCCAAGATAAACACCTGAACAAGAGCAAAGTGTTATTGATTTGTTCAGGATACAAAACTGAAATGAACTTCCCAGTCTGTGTATCTTTTGCTATTAACTTTGAATTACGAGGAGAGAACACGAGTTTCAGATAAAAAACATGCTGCCCCGCTGCTGAGGGGGCTGTTTTTTATTTCATATGAAATATTTCTGTCGAAATAACTCAATCTTTTGATGATTTTTTTTCAGTTTTTTTTTTATATTCATCGATGATATTGGCGCTGGTTTTTGAAAATTTATGAGATTGAATCGATTTGTTTTGGTTTTTTTTTCTGTCAAAATGTATATTATTATTCTATTTTTTTTTTGGTGTACTAGACCCAATTGGTTTGTTATTGCTATATTTTCCTTTGTGTCCGGCTGTTTTTTTTTTTTGGTGTACTGGACCCAATTGGTTTGTTATTGCTATATTTTCCTTTGTGTCCGGCTGGAAGTATTTAGTTTATTATTGTTGAATAGATTTTCTGGAAACGTTTCAAGGTTGGACATTGAATATGGAAGGCTGTTTGACTCATCCGATGAAAAAGATGCATTAAATAGTTGGATGTGTATCAATTTAATATTTTTTGAGGAAATCTTGGCAAATGAATTTAACAGATAAATTAATGTAGTGATACGAATAATGTAGGACTACATTTTGTATAATATTTTTTTTTGTTTGCAATGCTTTTATGTGAACACAAGATGAAGTTGCTGGACTAAAGTTTATATTTAAAGAGAAGAGAGTATAGAAAGTAAAAAGGAAATTAATGTCCCCTAGATCAGCATTTACAGTGCCCCAATTTGTATATCAAACTCATTTATTTGAGAAAAATCTGCTTAGAAAGCAGTTTCGTATATTTTACAAAAACACTCACCAGATTTGTATATTTATGTTCCAGGCTCGTCTAGGGACCAATGTGAGTAAGCTTACCTCATGATATAGACCTTACGATCTGGTGCTTCCTCAACTTCTGAGAATGATGTTGGATTATCTAAGGTTGCACCAACACATTTTTGACTACTGAATAGTTTGATACTATTTTAAATTATTCGTTGATTTCAAAGAAGATTGAGAATAGAGAGTTTGATTACTTCTTCTAAATTTGACACTGGGCCTATATGGTTCAGAGCGTCAGACGTCGTCGTTCACCAATCATTGTATTATTACAATTCTCAACTTCTTGTATAAAAATGCATTTGAAAAATACCCACCGGAAGATGCATCTTAATAGATTTCAATAAAGCTTTCGACAAATTAAGTCATTAAATATTTCTTCTAAATAAATAAAAAAACAACTTACGATTTTGTAGATTTTGTCATACCTTAAAAATAGATATTAAAGTGTCATATTCAGAAGTAACCATCCTTGATAATTTAAAATTAATTCTGGTGTACTTCAAGGTCATTTTGTCATATTGGCCCTTTGCTGTTTATTTTATTTCAAAAGTATCTTCCATCTATACTACTATACTACAACATTCAATTACAATAGCCGTGTTTTATTATCAACTTATCGGGGTCTAGGTTAATTTTCAACACGTAAATACAATAACAATTTGGGATCCTGCTCTCTATCTGGGCAAAGAATCATCTAGGTTAATTTTCAACACGTAAATACAATAACAATTTGGGATCCTGCTCTCTATCTGGGCAAAGAATCATCAAAATAAATCATGACGGTTACCCTTATTTTTATAATATTTCTTATAAACACAGATCGTTTTATTATCACGGGGTGAACCATAAGGGTTATTGGCGATAATAAAACTGGTGACATACAAATATTTCGATCAATTAACTCCACCACGGATTGTAAGTAAGTTTCGTGATTCATATTTGTCAGGAGACTAACTTCTTAAATTTGCTTCTTCAAAAGAAAAAAGCCTTCTTGATAACTGCTTGAGGTTTGAAAAAAATTAATGCCGATTTGCATTTGCTTGAACTAAAAGTTTTATACAATTGTTCAGCACATTTAACCCGAGTAAAAAAAGTCGAGTTACGTCCATACATGGCCGACGCCATGCATTTTCCCACACCAATGCTTCGACCGTCCTGATTTACGCTGTTCTTCCAAAGTAAGTATTAGAAAATTCGAATTAAATTTTAATAGAAAAACTTCTTTATTAAATGAAGGCAAATGATAGAATGAAAAGAAAAACTATAAGATCTTCAAAGTGACAAACTGAACAAATTAATATATACAATCAACCAGCAACTTGATTTAAAACAGAAAAGTAGAATTTACAAAGTATAATATTAACGATTGCGTTGGAACGATATTCAACACTCTCCCTCAACGCAGTATGACTTGAAAGATAAAATCATGTGATTGGTATACCACATAATGCAGCAAATTTTAGATGCTTAATTCTTGCAAGATTCTTAGTAAAAATATCTGCTGCCATGTTGTTTGTACTAAGGTACTCGAGTTGAATAATACCATCTTCAAAAAGTTCTCGGATATAATGGTAACATATCGATGTGCTTGCTTCTGGGATGATGAACAGGATTCTTTACCAGTTGTTGGGCGCTAAGATTATCATTGTATAAAACGATAGGTTTGTTGTTAGATAATTCAAAACTTAGTTCCTGAGTTAAATTTCGTAAATAAACAGCCTCTTTACTAGCTTGAGAAAGGGCCATATATTCAGCCTCTGTACTGCTGAGTGCAACGGATGACTGTTTCTTAGATTCCCAAGACACTGCTCCTCCAGCTAACATAAACACAAAACCAGTGTAAGATTTGCGATCATCCATACTACCTGCCCAATCTGCATCGACGTAGCCTTTAATTTGGTCTGACGATTTATTGTACGACAACTTCGCCGCACTGGTAGTCTTGATGTAACGTATAAGATGTTTTACAGCAACGAAATGTTCTTCATGTGGATCTGTGTTGAACTGTGACAACTTGCTTATTGTGTGCATGATATCTGGTCTTGTCGATACAGCAAGGTACATTAATGCTCCCACTATAGACTGATAATGATTTTGATTTTTCTTTTCATTTTCGCACGTTGAGTTGGAACACTTAATCAACTTCATTCCAGGATCAAGAGGTGTATATACTGCCTTACAATCTTCCATACGATGCCTTTGTAGAAAATCTAGTATATATTGTTGCTGATGAATCTCTATTTTACCTTTGGGAACAGAACGCTCGATTTGAATTCCCAAAAAATACCTGATTTGACCTTTATCCTCGCAATCAAACTCCGACATAATCAATCCCTTTATGTGAATCATTGAAGATTCATTTGAGCACGCTATCATCATATCGTCCACATACACTGCAATGATGTTGAAATTTTCTTGTTTTTTCATTGTATAGACACAAGTATCACCATTGCATTTGGTAAATCCTATTCCTTGAAGCACGGTGTTAAGCTTTTTGTTCCACTCCCTTCCGGCTTGTTTCAGCCCGTAAAGTGCTTTTTTCAATTTGCATACTTTCTCAGGATATTTAGGATCAGTAAAACATTCAGGTTGCTTCATATAAACTGTTTCACACAATTCGCCATTTAGATATGCAGACTTTACATCTAGATGGTGCAAAAACAGTTCATGTTCCACTGCGATTGCCAAGATCAAACGTATTGTAGAATAACGGACCACTGGTGAAAACGTCTCGAAATAATTTACCATATACCTTTGAGCGAAGCCTTTTGCAACGAGCCTGCACTTATAGCGCGCAATTGTTCCATCTGGATTTTTCTTGATAGTAAAAACCCATTTACATCCTATTACAGGTTGGTTCTTTGGCAAATCTACTAGTTCCCAAGTTTTGTTCGACAAAAGAGCATTAAACTCCTCTTGCATTGCCAATTTCCAGTTTTCGGCGTTTTTGTTCGACATAGCCTCAGAAATTGTCATTGGTGTATCCAAACAATTATTTTTAACTGTATTTAAAGCTTCAATCATTTTGTATTCTTTTCTTGGGCGACCTTTTTGTCCAGTTCGAATTATTTTTGGACGTCCAGGTCCAAGAACTAATTTGTTTGATGCATTGGGAACAGTGCTTTCTGTATCGGAACTATTTTCTTTTGCTGTCGTCGGCGTCGGTGAAACTTCATTTGAACTGACGTCTTTTTCGTTTTCGAAAGGATCTGTATTGGTTGCTACATTTTCTGATGCATCTTTCTGGGACTTATTTTTGTTGACATTAATTTCTTGGTGCCATGAACAATTTGATTCTGTTAGCAAATAATCATTGTCTCCCCTTTCAAGACAATTTTCAAAGAAACGTACATCGCGAGCCTTTTCTATTTTCCTTGTCGAAGGATCATACAACCTATAGCCCTTAGACTCATCTGAATACCCCACCATAAAAAAAACTTTACCTTTCGCAGCGAACTTAGAACGTCCTTGCTTTTTGTCCAATACAATGGCCTTTGACCCAAATATTTTAAAGTGAGAAATAAATGGTTTCTTCCCAGACCATGTTTCAATTGGTGTAATATTTTCTAAAATTCTTGTCGGGGACCTGTTACGAATGTAAGCAGCTGTATTGATGGCCTCTGCCCACAAGAATTCCGGAAGATTTGAGTCTAATAGCATACACCTAGCCATTTCTACAAGAGTGCGGTTCGATCTCTCCGCCACTCCATTCTGTTGTGGGGTGTACTCAATAGACAGCTGCCTTTTGATTCCATGTGTGTCCAAATACTCGTTAAATATTTTATTTACATACTCTCGTCCATTATCGCTACGCAACACTTTTATTTTGCAACCCGTCTCGAGCTCTACCATTGCTTTATATTTCCTAAAAACAGTAAATACTTCGTCCTTGGTTTTAATGAAATAAACGATTATCTTTCTTGATTTGTCGTCAATAAAGGTAACGAAGTAACGAGCTCCACCAGCGGATTGAACACGCATAGGCCCACATACGTCTGTGTGCACTACTTCAAGCAAGTCCTGGCTTCTAGACAATGATTGTTTCGGAAAAGGTTGAACTGTCATTTTTCCCTTGGCACATATTTGACAATCTTGCTTCTCATTCGACAATTGCATGTCCAGACCAATTACCATATTTTGTTGTTTGAGCTTCTGTAAACTACCATTGTTCAGATGGCCAAAACGTTTGTGCCATATGCCCAAACTATAAGTCTTAGAATTTGTATTTAAAGAAACTGCTTCCGGTTTTGACTCAACGATGTACAAGTCGTTCCTCTGGTAAGCTCTCAGAACAAATTTTCTCTGCATGTTTCTTACAATAGCCGCATTACCTTCAAAATCAACAGTGAAATTGTGTTGTGTTATTTTGCTTACAGACAGAAAGTTCCCACGGAGTTCGGGAATGAACAAGACATTTTTCAGCAAAATATTTTCATTACCCACTTTGAGACTTACAGATCCAAATCCGCTAGAGAAAACAAAATTATCATTGGCTAAATGGACCATCTCACCCTTTTGTTTTCGAAGATCTACAAAGAATCTTTCTTCACAGCACATATGAGATGTTGCACCTCTATCTAAACACCATTCATATCTCTGAAGTACCGTGCAGAGAAAATTCCAAAAGAATGTGCTTGGCGGTTCTTAGAAACCTTGCAGTCAACCGCAAAGTGCCCCTTTTTACCACAAGAATAACATTTACCTCGTGCTTTTGAATTAGTTACTTTAAGATGTGTCTTCTTTTGCTGGGTTTTAGTTGCAAAAATCTGCTGATTACCTGAAGCTACGCTTGGATCCTTATCTGCCCTCCGTCGTTCCTCTTTTATCAATTTGACCTTAAGAGTTTCCAATGAAGGCAATGTGTCACGACTCTCAATGGCAACAATAAAATTTTCATAGCAATCAGGGAGGCTACACAACAAAATAATCGCCAACAATTCATCCGCGACCTTGACATTAACATCATTTAATTTTTCGGCTATATTGCTGAATTCATTAACATGACTTGCAATGGACTGACCATCGAGCAATCTAGACTGTAATAACCTTTTAAATAAACTCACCATCCGAGCTTGTCCTCTTGGTGAATGAATTTCACGCAACTTGTCCCATGCTTCTTTGGATGATGTGCAGTTCTTTACGTGAATTAGTTCAGACGTATTCACACTTAGTAAAATAGATGCTAATGCTTTGCCATCAAATGTTTTCCATGCCAAAATCTCTTCTTGCGTCGGCGTCGGTCCTGCTTTCAGGACATTTGATCCATCGATGTAAGACCACAAATCAGCATGTATCAGTACGCTCTTCATTTGTATTGTCCAAGTGCTGTAGTTCTCCCCATTCAGTTTTTCTATATTGTACAACGAACTCATCGTTTAATAATATTTCGACATACGATACCTTTTAAACAAAATGCAAATTATTATTTCTTTTAGTTATGACCTGGGCCCATAACCTATTAGAAAATTCGAATTAAATTTTAATAGAAAAACTTCTTTATTAAATGAAGGCAAATGATAGAATGAAAAGAAAAACTATAAGATCTTCAAAGTGACAAACAGAACAAATTAATATATACAATCAACCAGCAACTTGATTTAAAACAGAAAAGTAGAATTTACAAAGTATAATATTAACGATTGCGTTGGAACGATATTCAACAGTAAGCAAAATTTCACACGTAACCTTTCACCATACAAAAAAACTGGAGAAACTTTCCGAGCTTGTTCCTCTAAGCTCATACGAACTATGTCTGTGCCCAGCCCCCCGAAGTCTAAAGGCCTTTTTATTACAACATCTGCTTCGATGTAGATTTCATACAACCTCACCAACTATTCTCCGTAAGACTTTGCTCTTGAACGAAGTTAACAGTTCAGATCAAGAGTACCTTTTAGTCTCGGATATTGTAGATATAGTCTTGTACAATAGCAGCTTAGTTTTATTGTAAGGTTTCTCGGTTTGAAGAGCCTTGAGAGACTACAGTAGGTTCTGTTGGATTATAGCATTCTTTTTAAGTACACTTCCCATCGCTTCTGAATGTCTTTAAGATTAAATTTTCGAACGAACCCCCATCCGACTACTAACCACGCGCAATGATTCTTGATTTCGCTGATCTATCGGGAAGCAATGCTTTACCAGAGCCAAGGCCGTTAAGGTCTGGCAATATAGAACATTTTGAAATTCTTCCTGGAAATTGGACTATCTCGAATTAAATAAGTATCGCAGTATTCCTAATTTAATAATTAAAGAAGAAGACGTCGTGAAAAACACATTTTCTGATGATACGGCTTTACTTGCATTATCGGCGAATCAATCTAAACAGCAACCGAAAAGCTTCAGAAAACACTTAACTTTTGATTGTTCTTATCAAGTTTAAATGCTAACAATCTTTTCATGTTTATTAACTCAGTACAAAAACCATATGCAAACGAAACGAAGCAAACAATCTTAGTATTTTTAACAACTTGCTTTTTTGCAAGCAAGTGCTTAAGTGCTTAACCGGTATTAAGGTACGGTATGCAATTGCAAGGTTGTACCGAACCAAGCCCTCAGAGCAAACGTTTATGCTACATGGTACACTCGAAACAGTTATTTATACAGAGACTTGTGTGTAGAAAATGTTGAAGAAACAATGGCCTCGGAGAAAGAGACGGTTCGACTTAGCGTAACAGGCGGAGCCTTCGATGGGAGCTCGCCGGCCAATTTTTTTTTTATTTATAACATGCGCGCAAGGGGATTTATGTGTTATAGTGTAAAAACGCACTGCATTGGAAAGTTAGGGAGGGAGGGAAAGAAGGTGTCGTTTAACATTGGTTTTGAATGCTTTCAAATTAAAATGACAAGGGAAAACCTCGCCGGGTAAGCTATTCTAAATTCGGAGACGTGTTGTTCGGCTAAAAAAGAATCTATATTTAATGGTACGTCCGAAATTGGGCTCAAGGGTGAACTGATCAGCCTTCCTTGCGAGACGAGTATTACTGGTGAAATTTTTAAAGGGAGGAACGCAGCTGGCTACCTCGAGTGAACATTTGTTATAAAAAAAAAACGATAAAATAAGGAAGACATGAAACATTGCGTCGGTTTTCGAGGGGGCAATTGTTTCAGAAACAGTTCTATTTTCTATCAATCTGACCGCTCTGTTTTGTATTCTAACGAGCAGGTGTAGCGGTGCTTGAGAAGCTCTTGCCCAGAGGTGTGAATTATACACAAGTTTTGGGCGTATAAACGCTTTATAAAACCTCGTAGTAGAGTCACAGTCGGTGCTGAGTACATGGAAGGACCATTCCTGCAGACTGTTAAACGGCGATGAAGACCAAAATCCCGCTGTCAGGCAGAATGAACCATTCAACATGGATGATGACAGACAAAACTTCCGTCCACCTGACCAAAATGAAGTAAGGATAGCAATATCTAAACTAAAAAACAACAAAGCTGCTGAACCCGACGGACTACCCGCCGAACTTTTTAAAGCGGACGGAGATGACCTGGTGGAGTGCATACACCAACTCATCTCTACAGTTTAGTCAGAAGAAAGTATGCCTGATGAATGGAACCTCAGCATCGTTTGCCCGATCCACAAGAAAGGAGACCCTCTAAACTGCGCCAACTATAGAGGAATAAGTCTCCTGAATATCGCCTACAAGATCCTCTCTGCCGTACTATGTGAACGCCTGAAACCTTTCGTCAGCAACCTGATTGGCCCCTATCAGTGTGGTTTCAGACCAGGAAAGTCCACAATCGATCAAATGTTCACGCTGCGGCAGATCCTGGAAACTACCCAAGAATTCCACATCGATATCCACCACCTCTTTATCGATTTTAAAGCCGCGTACGATAGCATTTATAGAGACGAGCTATACAGAGCCATGCCAGGTTTTGGCATTCCCACAAAACTCGTCCGACTGTGCAGGATGACGATGGAGAACTCTCGCTGCTCCGTCAAGGTTGGTACTGACATCACAGAAGCTTTTGACGTCAAAAAAGGATTCCGACAAGATCATGCGCTATCGTGCGATTTCTTCAACTTAATACTTGAAAAAATTATAAGAAACTCGTAAGTCAATTGTAGTGGGACAATTTTTTTCAAGTCTGCGCAATTGCTAGCATACGCTGACGACATAGACATCATTGGCAGAACTCGGCGAACTGTCACTGGAACGTTTCCTAGCATTGAAGCTGAAGCGGCTAAGATGGGACTAGCAGTCAATGAGGCCAAAACGAAGTACCTGCTGTCCACAAAAAGGACACACAACACCGGCGGATTGGACAAAACATCACAATAGACAGGTACAACTTTGAGGTAGTTAGGGACTTTGTGTACCTCGGATCCGCTATAACATCTGACAACAACATCTCGTCAGAAATAAAGCGAAGAATTACTCTTGCCAATCGCTGTTTCTATGGGCTAGGAAGGCAATTGAGTAGCAAAGACCTCTCTCGAAAGACAAAGGAGACTCTGTATCAGACCCTAATCATCCCAGTCCTGCTCTATGGCGCCGAGGCATGGACTCTATCTAAAGCGGATGAAGATATCCTTAGTCGTTTCGAGCGTAAGATTCTTCGGAAGATTTTTGGCCCTATCTGCGTTAACGGGCTTTGGAGGAGAAGGTTCAACCAAGAACTATACGAGCTGTACAGCGACATTGACCTGGTCAAAAAAATACGCATATCACGTTTAAGATGGCTAGGTCATGTAGAGCGAATGGACAACAATGCTCCGGCTCGCAGGATCTTCGATTCTATCCCAGAGGATAGACGCAGTCAAGGAAGACCTCGCCTTAGGTGGCGCGCTCAAGTGGAGGACGACCTGAACCAACTTGGAGTGCAAAACTGGAGGCATCTAGCCAAAGACCGAGCTGGCTGGAGCGGCATGTTGGTTGAGGCCCAGGTTCGTCCCGAACTGTAGCGCCACCTAAGTAAGTAAGTAAGTAAGTAAGTCAACGGTTTATAAATTGTAGCCAGATCAGAAGGGTCAGTAGGAGGAGGGAAAGGAGGGGTCCTTTCTTAGGGACAGGTTGGAAAAACGTTGTTTTCCATCTTCTAGGAAAGATTCTAGAAGAGTAGGAGCGATGGAAAAACTTACGCAGTGGTTTTGTCAGTGTGGAAGAACACCTCTTTAGAAGAATGGGGTTATACCATCCGGCCCAGTGGTTTGTGTGTATCAAGATTTTTGAGAACTCTTGCTAGTGTACGAGTGCGGAAAAAATAGTCCCATGGACAAATTTACATTCTCAAGTACAGGAGGGCAACGTTGCTGTGAGGCAGCGTAGAGCTGGGCGGCGATGAAGTTTTCCTTCTCTGAAGAGTAGACAATTGGTTTGTCATTGGCGATGAGAAATAAAAGCACGCATCCCTAGAAGAATCACATTTGTTATCATTATCATTCTTACTATCGAGGAAGCATAGTGACCAATTAAAGTAATGAAACAAATAATTCAGGCCGTTCCAATTGGCTCTGTCGTATTGCCAAACGCTTCTGGTGGGAAGTTTTTCTTTAACTGGATGTGTGTCAACGGCCTTGGCTCCGATAAAGCATCGCTTCCCGTGAGATCAGCGAAATCAAGCATCGTTGCGTGTGTTTAGTAGAAAGATGGGGGACCGTCTGAAAACCAACTGCGTGCTGTTGACATGTGTTTTCTGTTTTCCGTTCTCCTTCTGTCTTCTCTTCTGTCCTGTATCAATGTCGTCTTGTGTGTTGTCTTTGTAATTGTCTGAGCCGATGGCCTGAGTAGCCAGTGCTCGTAAATGTGTCTACTTCGTAGATTCGTGAAACAATTTTCGAAATGGAATCGGACAGCGCATCAAACTCGCTAAAAGTCGGTTTACTGTCGAGTTTTGAGTTTTAGCCACAAGAAATTAAAGTCCGTGTTGGAACATTGACCGTATTTGGGGAAGGCTCTGGCAAGCAAAATCATTCCTAACATAAACGACTAGACCATGGTGGGAAAAAAGTAATGGCACTTAAGTGTATCCATGTAGAGCAAATTCTGATAAATCAGTTTTCGCTTCAACCTGAGTTTTATTTAATGGCAAAACAGCTGGCCTGTTTTGCACCAGTAGAGACATGCACATGAAAGAAATTCTTTCTTAAGACGAAAAAAATGTGATTTATTTATTTACCCAGCTCAATTACTTGACATGATAAGGCAACTTAGCTGTAGTCGTAAGACATCTATGAAACGACCTTGACGCACAAAAAATATTTTCCACGTTGAATTTTAAACAAAAAAAATATCTAACAAATGATCCATATTTTTTAATTTTTTTTTATTAAATTCATATTAATTAACCTCAATCTATTTATAACATTGATTTCAAAAATTCCTCCTGAAAAAAAACTTAATAAAATATAATAAGTTTACGAAAACAAATATTAAAAATGTCATAAAATAAAAGCCACAAGAACTGAAAAATAAATATCTCCTGAATCACTTACCACCAATTCCACGCCGGCCGGCCGAGTCCCCACTCCAACTAAAACATACCAAATCCAATCTTTCTGCACGATAGCATCTCTCACGCCGCCCACCAGCTGCGTCCAAAAAGTTTTGCACATGTCGCCAGTGGACCACCTGAAATAAATGTCATAAATTTGTGTTTCAACAAACCAAGCTGACATGCCTCTGGTTTTAGATACATATTGGTGTTGCCACAAAGATTGTTCGTGCAGAAATAATCTGTTTTTGAATGTCCACTCAATGACACGCGCACAGGTCTATTTTTATGAGTTTCTTATTTAATTTTTTTTTGAGTTCGAGTGTTATTTTCTTTTGATAAGCTTTTAACACAAATTTCAACAAAAACATTCGAAGTAAAAAAAAATACAAATTCTTTGTTTATTTATGTTTTTTTGAGAGGAGAAATCACAGCAAAGAAACGTATCGAAATATTCGAAAAAAAAATAATTAAGTTGGATACTTGAAAGAGTCCACTTGAGTTTGATTTAAAAAGATGTTTTCTATGCCAATTTTTTTTTTGGAAAAAATAAAAAGAAGACAGAAGAATTTGTTTTTCAAAATTACTCATTTTATTTGTCGAAAAGCATGCAGTTTGGTCAAAAACCGCCTTCCCTGTTCTTATTTCTTTGGGACACATTTTATAGCAGTTTCGGTACATCAGAAGGAAAAATTGAGATAAAATTATGATAAGTTTGACATATTAAATTACTTAAAACACTTTTATCGTGATGTAGTAAGTAATGGGCAAATAATACTCTTGAAACACAGGGGTCTCTGATGGTATCTTCTGTTTGTACTTATGTTTGTTCAAAGCATTTGTTATCAGCATAGAAAAAGTTGGCATATAAACAATAATTGGCAAACAAAGCTGAGTGCGTTTTTAAGTATTTGAACATCTGTTGGAACTTTTGGGAAAAGGCGAAAATCAAAGAGAAATAAAAAAGCGAAGCGGAAGGGGAAAAGATAGGATTGGCCTAGATTCGTTTATTCCAATTTTATGGCAAAATTTTCTACAACTTTTTCTTATGACAGATCGTGAAATTTAATGAACAGCTTCCCCAGGTTTTGAATTTCTAATGGCGGGTCGATAATTTCCCGAAATTTGTTTAGTGGTCTAAAACTTTTTAAATTGTGCGGTGGAAATATCAAACATAGACTGTGATCCCCAATTTGACTGAGAGCATTTATACAGGCCGTTGTCTGGTCTGTGCTCGATGGTAATGGCATCTCCCTAGTGTTCTTCATTAAACCCGCGGAAACAAAAGGTTATCAGCCATGTGTAATGACATTAGTAATATCGATGTGGTTGAGGGGAGTCCGTTTGGCCAGGCCATAGTTTGAAGGAATGCTCGCATAATTTTGTTGATTTTCGATTATAAAGAAGTCGTAGTTAAAGACGATAATTTTTGTTGGCGAAAGGTTCTGTTGGGGCACACCCCACTCGAATCATTTATGGAAACTTTTGACAATATTATACTTAGCAGATTAAATTCGTATCATAGAATTGCCTTGTTTCTCGCCAACCTTAAATCAATTTGATGCGCTGTCAGATTTTGTACAAGGAATGGTTTTTTTAATGATTTTTTATTTCATTTTTATTTTATAACTACTTAAATGCTAGGCAAAAATCTTAAAAACTAGCTAAAACTAACAACTTAATTAACTAACTGGCTCTAAATTAAACTCTAACTTAGTTAATTGCCTTTCGGGCTAAAAATATCTTACATTAAATTTAACTCTAGCGGGTTTTATTTTTCACTCAGAAAATTTTAAAACTGGGTGTATATCCTTATCGTTATTTTCTTTACCTATTTAATACTTCTTAAATCTAACTAAAAAAAATTTAAATAAATCTAAAATACTTAAATCTAGAACAGCCACAGTAGTGCCCCGTGGCTTAGTGGTTAGTGTGTCGGACTGCTAAGCGAAAGAGCCTGGGTTCAAATCCCGCTCATAGCCACCTTTTTTTCTGGGGTACTGCCTCTTGCGAGGAATTGACAAAACCTCCAAGAGTAAAATTTGTCTCGAAAAAGTGCATCTCATGTAGCCGTTCGGACTCGGCGGTAAACTGTAGGTCCCTTCCATTCTTGCAGATTAACAACACACACAGGAATGGTTGAGAGTATAAGTCACTAGGCCTTGGCTCCTTAAGGAGCTGTCGCGCCAATAAATTTAATTTATTTATAGAACAGCCACAGCAAGTTTTTTTAAAATTTTTGTTTTTACATTTTTTTTGTAATTTTTTGTTTATCAAGATATAATATTTAGGTCGCCCATAGGTGATATTTCGTCTATCTGAAAATATCGAGTTCTAACTGAGCCACCAAAATTGGTGGAACTGATCAATAGCGCTTCCTTCTGATCCCGACCGGGCACGGCCCTACTGAATCGGAGGCGCTCTGCTTCGCTCCCAGCGACAATGTCCCAAATGCCCCTAAAGAGTTGTCCTTTAGTTGAGGTCATCGCTCTTGCAATGTGTCGGCGAACAAGCTTAATTTAAAAGTTATCTATCGTGTTTGTATTGGCCCGTTGTATAGGACCTCGTTGGAATAATAGTGTATTGTAGTGTAGTGTAGTGAATAATAACACCGACTCTGGTGTTCTGTAAAGACCGAGACAGGTACGAGAACACAGTCTCTCAAACACCCGAATCTTTTCCATAAGATATTGTGCAACGTTGAACCACACAGGGCATCCGTAGGCAATCATCGGCCTCATGAGGGCCATGTAACAAATCACCTTTACCCTGATATCTAGGCGGCTGCTATAAAACAACCGTCTTGTCGGCAATATCTCCCTTAGCCCTGTCGAGAGCAGCCTCTATATGTCGATTGAAATATAGATACTGATCCATGCAGATACCAAGGTACTTTACCACATCCTTATTCGCCAGTGGATGTCCATGTGCCCCAGCGATCACTAGCTTCTTTCTCGTATCTAAATAGATTTCTGGAAATTAATTTTCAGCTTCCAATTAAATCGTCGGCATACGCAATTGCATGAGGTAGACTCCCAATGAGATCGCTGGTGTAAATACTAAAGAGAATCGGCGAGTTCACCAGTCCCTCTTGCAGACCGTTTTTAATATCAAATGTTGTGGTAGAAGTCACATTGCCACTCTTGGCAACAAATTTTTTTGTTCCATTAAGCATGTAGTAAAATATATATATAACAGTGGTTTACTTATGCCCCATCTGGTTAGATTCAGATAAAGACCCTCTTACCATACGGCGTCGAAAGCCTTCTCAAAATCATTGTTTCTTAGCGTTGTTCCATTGGAAAGCAGATACTAGCTTAGACGCGGCGTGAATTGTGTCATGCCCCTCCTTAAAGCCGAATTGGGTGTCTGGAATTATATTTTTGGACAGAGCTCTATTGAGTTCTCGAATACCTTGCTGATACTCGGCAGAAGACTTATGGACCGGAGGTTCGGTTCGGTTCGGGCAAATGGACTCGTTCACCTTATACATTTGCTAAAAAGCAGAACACACGGTCTCAACCTTCTCCAAAAGATTCTCAATCACAAAGAAATCGTCGTCCAAGACGGCGATCCCCAGATCTATTCCTGCAGTCAGGAGTATGTTTTCGTTGTCTGTCGAAGTCTGGAGCTTAAGACACGGAAGATCGTTTTGATTGTTTCTTCTGAAGATTTTATTTATCTCGAGAAACTTGTAGTTAACAGATTAGGGGCTGATGTCTTCGTTGAATATCGGCCACGGTGGGCTGGCCAGACCTCGTCAACAACATCAGACGAGCGTTTGGGATTCAGCATGGCGTTATCCAGGGGAGAGAAAAAGTAGAGTGCATTAGGATTAGGGCTTAGCATAGGGATTTGGATTAAGTATCACTTTTATTTTATTTTGGTGATGGGTTTAGTATTGTTAGTTAGTTGTCGAACAGGAGGGAACAGTGGAAGCGGCAAGAACCACCCCCAATTCGTCGAGCCTAGCCGTGCAACGACAAGCGTGCCGCTGCACTTCTACTGCGGCCATTTTTTCATGCTCTAGCCTCACTGTCAAGGAAAAAAAATTCCAAAAGAACAATCTGGCAGCACCAAAAACAATTAATTAAATTACAAACTGAGTTTGCCTCTTTAATACACCTTGTAATTGGCGGGCAAGCTCCTTAAGGCCTAGTGACTTATACTCTCAACCATTTCTGTGTGTGTGTTGTGAATCTGCAAGAATGGAAGGGACCTACAATTTACCGCCGAGTCCGAAGGGCTACATAAGATGCACTTTTTCGAGAAATATTTTACAAAACCTCTTGGAGGTTTTGTCAGTTCCTCGCAAGAAGCAGTACTCTGGAAATAAATGGTGGCTCTGACGTGTAGTCGCACCCCGTACCTTCGCTTAGCATTCCGACACACTAACCACTAAGCCACGAGGCACTAATTGGTTCATTGTTACCATAATTAGTCCGATGAAAACATCACGAACTAACATAATCGAGAAATATTTTCTTCAAAGACTGAGAGTTTTGATTCCCATTAATAAACATTATAACATGGTAATTCCCTGTCCCAATAATACTTGGTATGATCTCAACTTTTTTATCGTTACCCTAGCTTTTCGAATTGTTTTTGATAGGCAAGTGAATGAATGGTTACCAACATTATTTTAATTCGCCTGAAATCTTTTGTTCCCATAGAACAAAGAGCATCAGCCCAAAAGAAAATTCTTGGTTTGACTTCAGGAGTAAGGATGTAATTAGACAAATCGAATTGCTTTTTTGACTGCACAAAGCCAACCAAGTATAAAGAAGTAAGAAATGCCTGTAATGCTCTGATAACAAGAATCAGATTCAGACACGAACAAAAAATTAGAAGATATTGACAGTAAAAGTTTTGATAATTAGTCGTCGAAAATATACAAAATTTAACATCGCGCGAACATCAAGCGAATATTTCTCATTATCTAAGATGTTTGAAGCTTTCGTAAACTACACTTTTTTTAAGCTGAGTCTTGATTTCGACCAGTTTTTTTTTGTAGAATGAAGGATGCAATTTAATAATTAGATTAAGTTTGCTTTCCACACACTAGAATTCCTTGGACCCTATTTCGAAAAGAGAGCTTTGAAATTAACAGCTAAAAGGAATATAATAGATAAGCAATTGCATGCCTTTAGCACCATATTTGTTACAAATATTCAATTATTTTATTATTATTTCTACGAATATTATTCTTGTTAAATTTATAGATGCATTTCATTCCTAAAACAATTCTATAGTAAAGTTGTTCTATTGAAATGCCAATTAGTTCACCTTCTGTCTAACCTTGGTCATACTGTCAAATAAAGAGTTTATTTCTTAAGCCGCACGACACGAATTTGTAATACCTTTGGTGGCTACGTTTCGCTCTCGCTTTTTCATAAACAGCATTAAAACAAAAGTTAATCGTTATCTCTGTCTTAATCCTTCTTTATGTTTCTGCTCGCACCTTACATTTTCCAAAAAAAAAAATTCAAAACTTCTTTAGTTAAAATTAAACAAAAAAACACAATCTAACTTTCAGTTGTGTTTCCAGCGTTGGCCTTCAAGTGAATCCTTGGCATTGAACATGGCGCCAAGTAATGAAACTACATCAAAGGATTCAACAACATTAAAAAAGAAAAAAAATTAAATACATTTTCATGACTTTTTAATGTAGAATCCATAAAAAACATCCACCCAGCATTGTTTGGTCATAAAACCAGAAAACTCGTATTTACTCAACTACAGACTTTCGATTTCGAGATATTTTTTGTGTCTTTTTCCTTAGTTGGCTTCCAGAATTCTCGCCTTCAATTGATTCAAGAAGAACGAAAATAAAAATCCATAAAGTGAATCTCATAAATTAAAATTGAAACTTTTTTCGCGTAAAATCCAAATCCGCCAAGGAACATCCACGATGAACGATGAATATCGACAACGCGATTATTAAAAAAAAAACTTCAAACGATTTTCTGATTCTAGAAGTTCTGAATCTGGGATGAGTTTTTTCTCTATTGGTATACACAAGTTCAATTGACAACTTCATTCCATCCCTCAAAAACTAGTCAAGTGTGGGAAATGGAGAGAGAAAAAACCCTTGATTAGATTCAATCATAAACTTAATTCAATTTAACTTCCACACTTTTACGCGTTCACCACCGATACCAACTTACAAAGTGGATTCTTCCAATTTATGCCTAGGGTAATCCAATTTAATAGTACACTCCACTCCACTCCATCTTTACGATGGCAAAAGGAGAAGAAATCAATGTCACGCATCTGAACTGGCTAGCAAGAAGTTCTAAAGTGTCGGAACGGCGAATAAGTGGGCAATTAACACTCCGCCACCGCCGTCGCCGACGCTGCCGCACATATATATTTTACACGCGCATTTAACTACGCGTCATCTAGTTAAATGGCAAACTTAAATGACAGACAATTTGTGAATTAATCTCTGAATAATTCGATGGAATAAGTATCTAACATATTTATGTCAAAGAGGCAAACGATCCGATAGATTAAGCTGGTGAATTGCTTGGCAAAGTGATTATCCAATTGACGGACTCTCTTCGGACAAAATGAAGTTGATGTGATTTTTGTTATTTGTGAAGGGCGGGGAAGTCTTTTTCATGTCAATCGAACACGAAGAAAGAAAATTCAACTTTAATGGCAATGATTATTGAGGTTTTAAATCTTTTATTTATGACTTTATTGCATTGAACTGGATTGTATTGATATAAAAAGCCGGATTACATGTTAATGCATCTGTTGGATTGGATTGATTTATTTATTCAATAATTTGATGTTTAAAAATGCAGATATCCTTCTAAACATAATGCTATAATTTTGTGTATTCAATTATTTATTACAATTGGTTGCATTCGTTATAAATAAACAATTTATCGGTTTTATTTTCCTTCAAACTTGCCGAGAACAGCTAAACCGATCTTTATCAAATTTTGTACTGAAGAATAAATCAAGCCCTAATAATGTTCCATAAAAAGTTAAAGCGACAAAGAAGAGTTCTAGATAAAAATTGTAGACATCTAGATGGCTCAGATCCCTTAAACTTATTGTATGTCCATTTGCAAAACAAAAAGACTGCTTTCTGATGATCAGTGCTGGTTTGTTTTGGGTGAATAAACTACTGATGCAATCAGAAGTATAGGATTTAGAATTGAAACACAGGGTGTCCGCCAGGTGTTTTGCCGTCATTTTGACAAATTTGGTAAACATTAGTCTTGACAATTCATATTTGGCAGTCGTGAAGTAGACATGTGACAAATTTATTATGGAAAAATATTCGATCAACCAACGTGTTCTTATCGTTAAAACATTTTATCAAAATCAATCATCGATTACTGTGACGATGAGAAAGTTACGTGACATTTTTGGGAGAAGAAACAACGTGCCAACAAAACGCACTATTTATCGTGTAGTGAATAAACAAAAAGAGGGTCTGTAGGTGATAGGCCCAAGCATGGACCCCAACGTACTTTAAGATCGGCTGAAAACATTACTGCTGCTCAAGTAAGTGTTCAAAACAATCCATCAACCTTAGCCGTACTCAGGAGCTTGGTCTTCAAAGAACAACTTTGGCCACAATTTTGCACAAGGATTTGCAAATGTTTCAATTTAAGATTCAGTTGACACAAGAGCTTCTTCCACAAGACAATTTACGCCGCCGTACATATGCCAATAGGATGTTACAGCTAACCCATGAGAACCCCGATTTTCATGAAAAAATCATAATGAGGGACGAGGCACATTTTCATTTGAATGGATATGTGAATAAACATAATAGTCGGTTCTGGGCAATGGAAAACCCTCAAATTATTCATCAGTCATTAAAAGTTACAGTCTGGTGTGCAATTTGGTCAGGAGGAATATTGGACCTTCCTTCTTTGAAAATGAAAACGGCGTAACGGTAACTGTAAATGGGGATCGATATCGTGATATGATTGAAAACCTTTTAACTGCATGCTTTGGGCTTGATTAACATGTGTTATCAACAAGACGGTGCCACATCTCATACAGCCAGGATTACAATGGAATTACTGCGAGACCTCTTTCCTAGTTAAAAAGAAAATGTTAAAAAAGCTAAATCAAAGCAAAAATGATTTCTTTTTCAGTTAAAAATAAATTGCGCGAATAGATCGCACGTACTTGCTCTTAAATGCGGTCCCAGCGTCGAAAAAAATTTAAAAAATATTAAGAGAACATCAAAGTTTTCTTCGATTTTTCTAAATTTTGATGAGAAAAGTACATAAAATAGTTATGAGCGGAATAATTAAAACTCCATGTTTCTCTAAAAAAATCTGAAAAAGTGTGATTTTTTTTTTTTTAAATCGTAGTAACGGATTTTAAATAAAATAGTTTTTTTTAACAATTTTTTTAAAAATTATTTAATTAAAAAATGCAAACTTAAGCACAATAATAACTTTCATTTCAAAAATAAAATTTAGAGAAAATTAAAAAAAAAAAATATTAAAAAATAAAAAAATTAAGTTTTCGAAAATATTTTAATGTATAATTACTTTAACTACCTACATCTTCGTAAATGTCAATTTTAATTGTAATCGGTGACTCGGTTTTTGCGAAAGTCGAAGAAAAAAACCGGTACTATGAAAGGTACCGTTTTTAGCGCACTATCTTATTTTTTTTCAACAAAACATAACCCTCACATACAATAACACACAGATTTGTTTTCATAAAAATTCTTGGAGCCGTTTCCGAGAAAAAATAAGCCTTTACTTAACGGTTATATAGCAGGTACCGTTATTATTTGAGCTAAACAAAAAATTGAAAAAGTCCTCTGTAAAATTTCAAATAACCTTATGTTCCAGAGACAATGGTTCAGTCCGTACAGAAAGACGGGCAGACAGAATTTTTCCACTAACCTACATAATATATGTGCGTAAACTTTGTGAAATACTGTTTTTTTAAATATTGAACATTTTTATCAACTGTTGCATTTAGAATGTCAAAAAATTAATAAAAATCTAATTAGTTTGGTGTCTTAACTCCTCTTAGATATATTTATATATTGTAAGACACCTCCTTGTTGTTTTTATATCAGCATATAGCGCCATATTATATCTCAATTTTAAGACCTTAACCTTGAAGATCGGATCACTAGAAGTGAAGATATATGTAAGCTCAAAACAGCCATCACATCTTTTCTTTTTAATGAATTTTCAAACAAAACTATTCTATAACTATTCTTCTCTTTTTAATGAATTTTCAAACAAAACTATTCTATAACTATTCTTCTACACTGAACATCGATAATAGGAGTCGAACTAAGCAGTCAATTTGTAATGTTTTTCTTCTGTTTTGAAATTAAGATTGTATAGCTCATATAGTAATGTTTGAAACATCAAAATAATCGTAATTTTTTCTACTTATTAATTAAAAAAAAATAAATATTCATCTATTTATGGAACCATTTAAAAGTAATTGGCTGATATGTGTAATTTTCTCAATATTACAGTTTTCTTTCGGTTAGTGAAATTTTAAGAATCCAATTTTTTACCAAACATTCAAATTAATATACTCTATCAAATTTCTAGATTCATTCCTTAAAAAGATAAAATTCTTTTAGTTACTTTGTGTGAGAATACATATCGAATTTAGCGATTTTGATAAGTCATGCTTTTTGTTGAAGCAACACTTTTCATTTTTACTAAGCTTAAATATGAAAAGTTTGTTAATGAAAAGTGAGTTAGTTTGGAAATGCATTCATGCAATGCTAATCATTTACAATTATCAGAAATTCGCTCAACTGATAAGTTGCTAAAAGATAAGTGACAAGTCGTTGGTGCAATAGGACCCAGGTCATGTATCAGTATCCCTGTAAATGTCGGTTATACGCGTTCCAATTTATCCAATTGAGGAAAGAGAAAAGCTGTATAGCAATCGTTGCTCAATAGTAATACCTAAAAGCTAATCCACTGCCTACACTTCGTAAGCGAAACATCTGCATGTGTTTCAGAAAAACTCTTCATAAAGAACGCTCAGTTGGTGTCAGACGAGTTTATAGCCATTCATGTTTAGTTGACCTGTATTTTGTATCTAATAATTCATAAATGTCATAAGAATTGACGTTTGCCTCACCATTTTCAAAAATTAAAAAAAGATGGTGACTTGTACGCCACTTTGTAGTTGTTCTTTTCAAAAAAGCCTTAACAGATGTTGGTGAAATTTTCTGTGGATTTGTAGAGCAAGCTGGATTGTTCTAAGCTTTAGTTTGCCCTGATATGTATCAGAGCCAAAAAATCACTGGTATACCTAAACAAATTCAGGCGACTAGGTTAGTAAATATTACTATTAAACTAGTATAGAGTTTGCTCAACCATTTTTAAGCAGCTTAAACACGTTTTAAAAGGTATATATTTTTCTCGGTCGTGTCCCTTTCGGCTATTCCGCTAAAACATTAAAAACTGTTTTCAAAAATACTTGCTAAGCTCTTAACAAAGTTCTTCGGCCAAAGCATGGTCGAAGTACCGTGCCATTGGCTTTAATTTTAAACATTTTGAAAACTGATTTTCTACTATTTTTATGTCACATTCGATCCAAAATATTTCTTTCCTATCAAATTTATACATTCCCAACCCACAAAAACATGCAGTCTAGATTTATTAAAATATGGTTTTATCGCCGACATATTTGCTTGAGTACCATAATTTAAAATTCAAAAAATGTCACATCTGATTAAATATAGTTCTTCTGACGTCATTTATTAGTATTCGCTTAATTAATAATATTTTTTTTGTTTTATTTTCAGGTAATCTTCAAATAATATCAACGCTCGTCCGAGTGAGTGAGTATTTTTTTTTTTTTTTTTTGGCTTTCAATATCAGTTTGCAATGTTGTATCAATTTTTAGATTTTTTTCTTTTATTAAATTTCATAAAATATGTGCTAATTTATTTTAATAGAATTTATTCATTCATAATATATCACATGTTAAATAAAATAAATTTATTGGCGCGACAGCTCCTTAAGGAGCCAAGGCCTAGTGACTTATACTCTCAACCATTCCTGTGTGTGTGTGTTACTCTGCAAGAATGGAAGGGACCTACAGTTTACCGCCGAGTCCGAACGGCTACATGAGATGCACTTTTTCGAGACAAATTTTACTCTTGGTTTTGTCAGTTCCTCGCAAGAGGCAGTACCCCAGAAAAAAGGTGGCTATGAGCTGGATTTGAACCCAGGTTCTTTCGCTTAGCAGTCCGACACACTAACCACTAAGCCACGGGGCACACATGTTAAACAAAACCTAAATATTCTCAAGGTAGCATAGAGACGCTTGTAAGTAAATTGAAAAAAACAGCACAAACAAAATACATACTTGAACACATGCTTTCGGATTATCGTAAACATAGTAATATTAATGAAATAAAATAATCTCTGCCCCCAGTGCCAGCTGTATTTTGTTTACTTAACAAAAAAAAAAAAAACTTAAAGTTTATCGTAAAAACAGCAGAAACGGAAAAAAAATCAGGAAAATGTTATTTGGTTCAGAAGAAATGTAATATACCCTATTATTTGGTTGTTATCAGTATTAACTTAAGTAGTTCTTTAACTATGTTTTGATGTCATTGAACGCATATGCAGATGTCTTTACGAGAGATGAGTTGTTGCGTTGGCGAAGATTTAATAGAAGTATTTTTTGTTTGGTATGTTTATTGAATAAAATTGTAAGATGTTCAGAATAAATATTCACCTTATTAAATATAAAGGTTTTCTTCTTCATTTAAACGACTATACTCTGTTCAGCAAGAATTATCAGTCGTCATTTCGACACCAGTGGTATCTCTTTAAGCTAAAAAGGGAGCGAACATTTTACAGTGTTTCCGTAGAGCTCACCATAGATCATTGGTTTTAAAAGCTATCTTCTGGACCGTTCAATACAAGTTGTATTGGACGGATTCAATTCTGATTCCCACAAAATAAATGCTGGTGTGCCCCAGGGCTCCGTTCTGTCTCCAACTCTTTTCCTCATTTTTATAAATGATCTTCTGTCTGTTACTTCTAATCCACTTAACTGTTTTGCTGACGACTCTACCCTCAGCTTTCGTTCGACGATTCACGCCCTTCGCCTTCGGACGGATAATTGCAAACGGTACCGTATGTCAATAAGCCAATCGACTGACCGATTTCTTGAGATAACACGCTCATCAAACTTACTCTTCAATAAATCGATTGTTAGGTGTGCTGTGTAGCTTGTGGCAGCATCCTGTTAAAACCACATTTCGCCAAAGTCCACATCTTCCAATTCGGGCCAAAAATAATTCGCAATCATGGCGCAATAACGCTGGACATTCAGAGTAACGTGACGATTGTTATCATCGTCGAAAAAATATGGCCCAATAACGCCGCCGGCATGGAACCGCACCAAACAGTTATTTTTTGTGGATGAAGTGGGGATTCATGAAGCAAATGTGGATTTTCTTCCGCGCAATAACGCATATTTTGCTTATTGGCGAACCCATTGAACCAAAAATGAGCTTCGTCACTGAAGATGGTTTTGCGATGAAATTCAACAATTCAACGCTCTTAAAGTTGCGGTAACCGACTCCGAATTTCGGTAGAATTTTTTTATATTTGCAGACGTTGCTCGCCCGTCTACTGCTCGCTCGTCTACTTCGAAAAGCCACCACAAACCCCGCTCAATAGTGTGTAACTTGCCGGTATTTGGCACCAATAACTGAATAATAAACAATAGCTTTAAAAGATGTCTTAAAAAACGTTGATTGCCAAAATCTAACCGCGTCAATTGAAAAATGCAATATTATTATTTTAAATTTGAAATAAGCATGCACACAAAAAATACATCTTAAAATTGTATCTAATTCCACGGAAAACCATTCCTTGTTTTGTGATATAATTCTTCTTCTAATTCTTATCTTATTTGCTAAATTAATAAAATTAATTATCAAAATAGAGCTAAATAAATATTTAAAATTGTTTTAAAAAACCAACCGCATTTGTTTTTGCATCATTTCATTGCAGTATACTTTCAGGCCACTATTAGAATTTGCCTAAAAGTATGCACTTTTAACTATCGATATTTCTGGAAGTTCAACAAGTTTCGACTTCTGAAGAGCTTTTAATAAAAAAAACTCATGACATATAGATCTTTTCAGATAGACTTTCCTCTGGTGGCTGATAAGACCAATAAGCTTAAAATGTTATTTTGGCCTTCAAGCTTTTTATGTCAATAATACCTCGTTAGATATGTACATATATTCTGTTTATTTATTTTTTTGTTATATTTGGCATTAAATAGTTCGATACTTGACGTATAAACAGCTATTTTGATTGCTGACGATTTGTAAGACTTTAAGCTGTTATTTTACAGGTAAGGTACTCAGCTAGTTATATGAATTCACACTTCAGGTGGATGTATCTGTATCTATATCTATAGTGAGTTGCTTGAACAGGCGCATTCTTATAGAAAGAATTGAACTTATAAGGGAGGTTCACTTAAACCGAATTAGTTCTATCGAAGTATTTGTTTTGCTCGCACACTTCTTGAACTTTACATGCTTAGAAGCTCTTATACGAAGGCTAATTAAATACAACAAAAAAAAAATACTATCGAGTGTTTTGCAATTCGATAATTTTTTTTCTTCTTAATTTTCTAAATCGATCAAAATGAATCATTAGTATTGCAAGGAGATAAATGCATGTAATATGTGTTATCGATATCGATGATATAAGATCGGTAATAATATTATAATTGCATGTTTCCGTTTAGGGGCAACACATTATGAGAAGTATTGGCATGTATCTAGATATATTTACCGATTTATTTATTCGTTTTAATTTTCTTCGTAATTTTGTTTACTTAATTCGAATTTTAAGCGGAATTCGATTGATGTTGATTGATTGTTTTTGCATATAAATTGACAAAATGTAGATTTTCGGTAGCGGCTATCGATGAACCACAAATGTTAACATCAGAATGTCTATTTTATAGATTTGTTTTAAAAATTTGTGGCTGAAAAATGGTCTTTTTGGAGTGGTTTATGTGTACTCATTATAAGTGTACGAAGTGTTTGTTTAGTTTGATATACTTGAGCATTTTTTCTTTTGCCAAAGTTAAACCAATTTCGGATCCTTTGAAACGTACACATTCTACACAAGTTGACAAGTTATTATATTTGCCTAAATACGATACAGAGTGTCTTATCGCGTGACATGTCGCCCGGTCGACGACGGAAGCTCTCACTCTGGCGGCAGTGAAATCTCTTGAAACTGTGAGAGAACGAAAATAGTAAAGTGTTTTCGTAGAGCACACTATAGATCATTGGATTAAAAAAAAGCACACGTTTTGAAAGGTTTTAAACAAAATCCAACAAAATTCATCATGATTTGCATTAGCGTAGAAGTGGTAACTCGAAATTAATGTGCTTTTTCAATACACAAAAAGATGTTTGTTTGCAATTCATGCCGAAGCCGTAAATAAGTCAGTGGTTGAGTTTTTAATTTCAATAGGTATTCAGGGAATATAAATTTTTGCAAAAATTAAGTTCTCCCAGAAGGCTTGAACTGACAATTTTTGTTGAACAGAGTATAGTTGCAATACTTTTCAAAAAACTCAGGTGTGGTGGCAACCCAGTCTTCTGATACGCCAGTCTCTTTTTCAATAGAGCTACTAAGCTACTAAGAGTTTTAAGTTTTAAGTTTTTAGCATCACAGCCACCTGAAGGTGTCACACATATACCGTTGAGAAAAATCGATGAATTATTTGGGCCCATGCAAATGTAGTATGGATTGAACTTTTCGCTCTTTAGCGAATTATTGAACTTGTAGTCAAGGCCCACCATCTTTTAAGATGACAGTTCCGAAAAAAATATCATGGCGATAGCATATAGCGTGAACCAGGGGCCATAGGTACACCGTAAAACAAATGTACCAAGCTAACTACACTTGTTGCTCTACTGCATCCAAACCTTAAGCCTATTCTATATTCAACTCAAAGGGGGACACGTCCACTAACGAGTTAGACGATTCCGTGTATTCCTTTTAACAACTTAATCGCAACTGTCAATTCAATCGATTTTATTTTTCGAATCGCCGTTGCCTCATTCTCGAACATTGCCAACAGAGACGAAGAAAAATACTTCGATTGTTTTCATTCAGAAATTGCTTCCATGTAGGCTTTACCGATATCGAAATCTGAGATCGGATTTCAGTTATCATTATATTTCTTAGTCCTCATTTACATGAATCAGCTTCCGACGGACGCCGTCATCATTGAGTCGAGCATCTTCAAAGTTTAAAAGAAAAAGCCAAGCTTATAATGCGATATTCCGAGTGGGTTTTGTGTTCCTTTGGAACTTTTTGATAAAATTATATTCCTTAAATTGCTTATACTAAATCCAGAGTTAAACTTAACCTAAATCCTGGCAAAACCACTGCCAAAGCTTTTCCATTTGTCCCCCCTGTGAGTTCAGTCTTAGAATAGGCTTAATTTGTGGTTGTGTCTGCAGTAAAAGATTACTCAAGCACTGAGAAGAGTAAGCCTGGTCCATTTTTCATAAGGTGTACGGAAATATCGTGGTAGCTGTGGTACTGATATCTAGATATACCTCAGTAAGTAATTCACTTGTCTAATCACAAAGGTTTTTACTAGTAATCTACTGAAAGGGCCCAGCGAAAAAAACTTGTTGCTCTGCCATCTCGTCGTTTTTCTAGAAAGTAATGCAATGAGACAAAGAATTCATTAAAATAAATAAAATCGTACGCAATATCTCTTACCATTCTAGTCAGTCGATGTGAGTAGCCTTACCTTACTAGCTTACTTTACATATGGGACTGTCCTATTCTACTAGCCTCTTTGCGAGTGGATGAAAAACGTTGATAAAGTATCTGGTTAAGAACTATCTCGAACTACAGAAAGAACTATCATCATCATCATCCAACTCAACAACAGGGATCCGGTGAGGGCCTCATCCAAGTACTTTTTCAAGTTTTTCCTCTCTACCAGCTTTTCATCATAGGCTGGGCACCCTGGTCATCCATACAAAGAGCTAAAAGAGACTTTTCAAACTGGTTCCTATTCCAGTAGTAATGCCCCGTGGCTTAGTGGTTAGTGTGTCGGACTGTTAAGCGAAGAGAGCCTGGGTTCGAGCCCCGCTCATAGCCACCTTCTTTTCCGGGGTACTGCCTCTTGTGATGAACTGACAAGTTTTAGTTTTTATGACTTTTTATTACAATATATAATAATATAATAATACAATAATTTACAATATTTTATAAGCATAAAGTCTTTAGGTTTGGCTATAAGCCGTTTACCAGATTGACATTTTTGTATTGTTTAACATATTTTAAAATAAGTTCAATTTAAAAGAAAAAAAAATATTTAATTATTAATGTATGATATTAATTTTGTTTTTTCCAAATAATGTATACATTTTCAAAAGTCACCTTCTCTGACTCGTTTTCTATAATTTAGAGCACTTGTAGTGTATCTATATACACTAATCCAGCCACAGTCACCATTCAAAACTGCCATTAGATCCTCCTTTCTAAGTGTTCTCACTCCAAAGTACATCATTCGAAATTCATTTAAAATAGGGCACACCGCAATAAAATGAAAGACATCCTCCCTCTCTTCACGGTTGCAGAGATCACACAGTATTGGGAGGTCAGGACGATGTGGCACGTAGTTTAAGTTGATTAATTCACCTCTTAACATAAAAATAGTTCTTATCATCTCCGTTTTGTTCCCATCCAGAAAGTAAGTGTTACTATTAAGATTATAGTTGACATTACTATAATACATCCTGTGTAGTTACGATTTAGCTTCATTTACATACTTGTTGTATAAAAACGGTGCTGTTTTTTCCAATATATTCACAAATTTTCTTCTTAGAGTGGTAGCTCCGTCACTAGGGTAGAAACTTATGACACATCCGCAGCAACTTGCCAATTCTTGCCATTCTTTGACGCAATGGGCGTTTTTTTTCATTATATGCTTCAGGACAATTTTCGGCAGACGTTCCTCTTCCATTTGCATGACTTTAACTACATAATCAAAATGTATCTTCAGTGTTTCCAATCTAAGGGGTGGACAACCTGTTTCCAGATGGATCATGTAGTTTGGGGTAATATTAGGTAGCCTAAAGATGCGTTTTATGCAGTAACGTTGTAACTTTTCCACAGATTCAGAGTTACCATACCCCCATACTTGTGCTGCATATAGAAGTATAGTCTGCGCAGTCGCTCGGATAATTTTTTGCTTTGAGCTATGCGTTAAAAATTTACTTTGGATGCAGGTACTCCAAACTGAATTTATGGCTCGTTTTGCTTCTGCTAACTTAATTTTAAGGTGTTTTTCCACATTGAGATTATCAGAAAACCAAGGTACTTATACTCTCTAACAACTTATTGAATGGGGTCTGTTTGATAAGTCCATCTTTCGTTTCTCGAGAATCGCCCTCCTCCGTTTCTAAATACAAGAATTTTCGTTTTTTCTAAATTCACAGATAAATTCCAAGTTTTGCAGTATTTTTCGAGTCTGTTGATTTTAAGCTGCATACTATTTACTGTATCGGAGAGAAAAACAATATCGTCAGCATACATAAGGCCCGGTAATAATACCCTATTGATTTCCACACCGCCTCCGATATCGTCTGTTATGTCATTAATAAACAAGATAAATAACAACGTGCTCAAAATGCAGCCTTGTTTCACACCCATCGTCGTTGCAAATTCTTCAGACAAGAAGTTTCCATCCCACACCGCCGCTATATTATTCTCATACAGAGCCCTTATGACGTTTACTATTTTACTGCTTATACCCATCCTAAATAGCTTGTAAAAGAGTGCTTCACGTGGGATGGAGTCGAACGCTGCTTTGAAATCTACAAATAGAGCGTACAGTTTTTTGTGCTTTTGCAGGTATATTTGTGCAATGTTTAACAAGGTGAAAATCTGGTCTACCGTCGAATAATTTTCTCTGAAGCCTGCTTGGAATTCATGCAGAATGTTTTTGTTTTTAATCCAGTCTGTAAGTCTTTTGAATATTAGCGCTGTAAATAACTTAGAAGCAGTATTCAGGAAGGATATACCTCTATAATTTCCTGGGTTCGAAAAATCTCCTTTTTTATGAAGTGGGTATATGATTGATTTTTTGAAACTCTGTGGAAAATCTGCACACTCAAACAGTCGGTTAAATTCTTTCGTAAGGTCTTGAGCAAATTCTACGGTACAATTTTTGAAGAATTCGAAAGAAATTCCGTCTTCTCCTGGGGCTTTGTTGCTTTTTGCATTTTTGATCACTTGAAGAATTTCCGCAAGGTCAAATGGTTGATCAAGATGATCGTCAAATAATTGAGGTTCCGCATACTGAATCCTGGGAGAAATCTGTGGACTATTTAAGAGAGTTCTAAAGTGTGTGCATAATTCGTGAGATTGAAGGCCAGTTGCAATTCGGTTTTTTCTTCCATTTAAAAGTTTGACTGCTTTCCAAAAGTCCGATGAGGATCTGCTACTATTTATCATTGATATATTCTGTTGCTCGTTCTCTAATTTTTTGGCATAGCAGATGTTTTTAAATTCTTTGACAGCCTTAGCGTATAGACTTTTGAAAATATTATTGTTGTATCTCCTTAGCAATTTAAGAAAAACAAAAGACTTGGTTCTTGCCAACATGCAGTCTTTGTCAAACCACTTTTGCTTACTTTTCCAGTTATTTCCTCTAAATTGCGGTGGACTTGGGGCGGCTTTTTTAATTATGTATGTAAGTTGATCGATATTCGGTGTAGCTTCGACTGTATATAGATGTAGGAGTTCAAGGTTTAAAATAGCTTGGTAAGTATTTGACATTCTGTCATTCCAAAATAATTTCGGTAAGAGATTAAGCTGGTTTGTATTCGAAAAATGTCCATTATTTGCCAATTCGAATGTAACCTCTAAGGGCATATGGTCCGAGAAAATCTGCTTTCCAATTCGAAAATCCGAAATCAGGTTATGCCAGCCACCAGTTGCGAAGCAGTAATCTATAACAGAGCATGATGTTCCCCTAAGAAAAGTATATTCTCCACGTAAATCTCCATCACAACTTCCATTCAAAACTTGACAGTCGAAAGCATCAGTGAGTTCAAGTATTTTGCTTCCCTAGTTGTCACATACTTCATCTTTGGATCGACGTTGTGTATTCAATATTGCAGAGTTTATTCCGAAAACTGACAAAATCTCCATGATTAAAAATTTCTCTCGAAAAAGTGCATCTCATGCAACCGTTCCGACTCGGCGGTAAAATGTAGATCTCTTCTATTCTTGTAGATTAACAACACACACACAGAATTGGTTGAGAGTAAAAGTTACTAGGCCTTGGCTCATTAAGGAGCTGTCGCGCCAATAAATGTATTACAAAAAAAAAATCCTACTCCAACGGAGTTTAAAGGCCTTTATTTTTTTCCCACACCTGCTTTGAGATACATAGATGTTATACAATCCTTGATTGTATCTTCTCCGAAATGTAACTCCTTCGCACACAGGCTAACAATTCTCAGTAAAACTTTCTTTTAGAACGCGGTTACGGGATCAGAGCCAGAGTGCTTTTTGTAGGCATAAGCACCCAAGACGACGCGAAGCATTTTCGTTCTCAGATTTTCATCTCTCTGACTCGGATCACGGAGCACATTCTCGAAAAGTTTAAGTATATTTTGGTTCCATATGTTTGATAAATAGATTTAAATTAGTTTAAAATTAGCGGTTGTAGTAGCAAATTCGTGCAGTCGTTTTGGGGCATGGAAGCAAAAAAACCTCTACCCATGCATAATTCCGCATTTAAGCCTCTTCCGCAGGAGTCGTGAATTGTTCCGAGATAAAAAGTTGCTATTTTTCAATTTAGCACCTTATCCGTCTTTCTACCAAATTTCATTTAAATCCATTAAATCGTTGAGGTGTGATTGCAGAACAAACATCCAAACATTTTATTGGTATTAAAGACATAAATCGTCTCAAAATTCAATATGTTATATGTCAATATGTCATTACATACTGGAATGTCAGTCAATCCATTAAGACGAAACAAATAGTCTATTTTCGGCTCAAACTACAGTATCTAAATTATGTTAATGTTTTTAACAAAACAAATGTCATGACAACTGAAATGTGTGAACATTTCAATGTCAATAATAATGGAAGTTGTAAAAAGAACCGGCATTAACAAAGTGAACATAGGGCGCATGAATTTGACATTGAAATACGTTATCCAAATTTAAATAATCCACATATACAATTTTGCTTAATTTTTTTTTTAATTTAAATCAAAAATGCAATATAATGATTTAATGAATATAATATATAATTATTCGTGAATTTTTTAAACTAATAAGCCACAATAATATATTATTTTCTCCTTTTATAAACTTTATTATTCATTGACTCTCCTCTGCTCATTAAAATGCAAAATAACAAAATTAATAATATATTTTCCTTACACTTGAAATGGTGCTCACCTCTACTGGGCGTTCCTTTTTTAAAATCAACTCGATGAAGTCACACACTAATGAAAGGCTAAAGCTAAATATTGTTTAATTAATTCTCAATTAATTTCTCTATTTTGTCTGTCTACCTCTCCCTCTCTTTTTCGGTCTTTATCATTCTCTTCGTAGCTCGTGCTCATATTGTTGACATTTTGTTTTTAAAAATATTTTTTTTTTTTATCTCTCGAAGATGTCGTTGGCCCTATAGCTTTTCTACCACATATTTCGAAATTCGGCCAGGTCAGGTATTCAATTTAAAAAAAACTATTTCCCGTGCGATAAACTATTTTTCCTGTTGAGTGCTTTAGTTTGTTAGTGTTGAAGTTTTAATTTGAAAACAGGGTTGCCACTGGTAGCTTTTAATTTTAATTTTAAAATATGCATTCGCTTAACAAGATTTTAAAATATTTTTTTTTGTTCTGTGATAATAAATTGTATGTTATAAAGTGATGTATAGAAATTGATATATAATTGTTTATATTTTATGCGCTGTCGTACCTTTCATGCGAATGTAGTATGTGTTTTGCAAGAATTCAAAAGTATTAACGGTCAGTCACACACATGTAGTTTTTCAGGGATCGGTTCTCCTGCTATAAACTTTGTTATATATGAATCGCTATTAGATGGCGCTGCAGCATTTCAACTTGATAGATTTTTATCATATTAGTGCGAGAACAGTTCTATGTTTTGATTCAGTAACATACTTAACGTTCAAAATTCAACTGTTATATTTAAGCAACACCGGGCTACAGGCAAAGAACAATCAACTTGCAGTAGGCGTATATTGCGTAACGGACAAATGAGAAAAATGTCATTTAAGAATTGAGATGAGAATTAAATGCTGTAGAAGCAAACAGAGCGGCAGCAACGCGCATGTCACCATATAGTTCCATACATAAATAAATAATAATGAACGGGTAAAATATTTAATAAGTTTTTTTAGCGTATTTAATTGCGAAACTTTTTAAGATTTTTGCTCGCAATATTGATCTTCGAATATTTGAGACTCATAATATTTGTTTCGATTTTGTGAACACATAGAAAATTTTGTTTATATTGTATATTAGCTGATCCGACAGCCTTCTCCTGTCCGCAATTTGTGATCTTTTTTTAAAGAATTTGTGGAAATAGTGTAAACTCTGAAAAACAGAATGTTTTCAGGTTATCGGTTTGCATACCAATGTTAATTGGCCATAGTTCTCATAAACAAACCTTTACAGGACTATCAGATACATAATTGTACAGAATTTGTCAGTATAAGGCAAAGCACGCACTGAAGTGGTGACGAAATAAAGTGGTATTGGAATGGCGAGGGGCAATAGAGTGGCGGCGAAAGGGTATGAACGAGATTTAACGCGCACTGCGGTGGCAAACTACGTATGGTCCCACCTATTCATCCAGCTAACAATGTCTTGAATATTTTCACAAACAAAATTATCCCTAATATCTTGATCGTCTGTCATGATTTTTGTTTTCTAGTAAAAAAAATACTAATAAAAAACTAAACTAAACTTGTTCGAGATAAGTGGCAAAAGACTGGCACCACACAACTTTCAAAATGTCACGCCACCGCCACTCCACTTTGATGAGCGCTTCTTCACATGTTTACAAGGTTTTAGCAATGCCACATGCCAATAAGTCACCACACCACTACCAATCCACTCGGTCTCCACTTCGGGGCTCGCCGTGCCTAAGGTACAATAGGACCTATCATCATATGGGATTTTAAGAAAGAAGATCACAAGGACGTCTGGAGAGATAAAATAAAAATTTCTTTTCGGCGTGGTAGGCTTACCTAAATTCCGATTCTCAATAAATTGTAACGCAATATTTAACATTACAAGATATTGATGATATCTATTTCTTCAGAAAAAGTTTTCAATTCAAAACGTTGAATCCTACTATCTCTGCCTTAAAATTCAATAATCTCCCAAATAAGTCGAATTGTAAAATCGAAACTTTTCCAAACATTTTCCATCCTTGCTTCACCAAAACTTCAAAGCTAACAGGCGTCGTTTAATCCTACTACATCCACACACTCTTGCTCTTCCACTGCATATACCTCAACCTCAGTGCATCTTTCAATCTAATAGACACGACACCTTAAACCTAACCCCATCCGATGTTACAAACGTCCTATCTTCCTTTGCTTCGCACGTTAATTTAAAAGAAGACATCGATCAAGCTTCAATATTTTATTTCGATTCTAATCCTAGTAACTTATTTTTTACATTTCATATTAAACCTCTCAAATTTTTCATTGTACTATCAAAATGTCTCGAGGACTTCGTTCTAAAACGTCTAAAGTATTTTTAAATTCTGAAGAGCTTCTTTGCGTTAACAGATGTCCTGCAACCTTTCCAACAGACTTTAACGTTTTTTTGTGGTAGAATGATCTCTTAATGCTGTTGGTTCTCCAGTTCTTGGTGTTCACAATCCTTTCGACTAAATTCTTTTAAAAAAATATTCGCACTCTAACGCTTTTGAGTAAGTTTGTCTTAAATCAAAATTATATAAGACAAATATCTTCATAGTCTTCTGCTATAGCAGACCAGCTCAACCTATTCAATCTTACCAGCAGCTGTTGTGCCTTTGACATTATATTTAAAGCTGTCGAATCTACTGACAACGTTTTAATTGTTTGGCAATTTCAATTTCTCTTAAATACAATATGCTCTTACCGACGGGGAATTCCGCATTTCGACCGCAATTCATCCATCTTGTGATGAAGAAATTCTTTAATAATCTTCTCTCCGACTTAGATCTTAAATTAAATCGTCAGCTAGACTTAATTTATTCTGCCGACGTAGATAACTGCGTTGTTTCAGAAAGCTATCGTCTTCTGTCTAAACTCGACTCATACCAACTTCCTCTTTTTTTGAAGTTCTCTTTCAAATTCTCCCATATGGCCAATCTATCGCGACGATAGTCGTCCTTATATTTTTGGAAAAAACCAAGCTGATCCACCGATTTTACCAATATCGACTACTCTTATATTGACACTGCTCTTACTAGCTTGTATGCCAAAGTTTTTGAATGCCTGGCCTAACACTTTCTGTGCCAATTGTTCAACAAAAGAGTATCGCCTTGTTCCCCCCTTGTTATAACAACGAACTGAAGTCTAAGAAACAAGAGAAATAAACTTTGGCGGAAATATCTCATTTCCCGCTACGACCTCCACCTTCTTAATTACCAGAACTCCAGTTCCCTTTTTTAAGTCTTTGTGAGTCTCTTTACCACTTCCGACAGCTACGCCTCCACTTTAACAACTGGTGTCCCACAAGGTAGCCATCTTGGACCTATAATCTTCATTCTGATAATAAATGACGTTGAATCTGTCAATAACTTACAAATTGAAGCAGTTCGATTTTCGCCCACCATATGAAGACGGTTTAAAGCTGCTTAATTCGCTGGAAAAGCGTCACCAGGTTTCTAAAATCGTCTTTATTCGCCAGCTTCTAACTAATTGTCTACATATTTTTATCTCATTTCGTACACTTAAAGTACTTCAAAAATATTACTATTGAGTACAAGTACTCAATGCTATTGTACAACATGCATAATCAGTTGAAAACGAAACTTTAGCAACCTTGGTTACAACACTTTTTCTATCTATGATAAGAGACGTTTAGAAATAACCCATCCACCGAGTCGGGAGGAAAAAAGTTCTGAGAACCCGCAAAGCTTTTATCTGAGAGTTTGAAGTACTCTATACACTATACAGTCTTATATTGTATATTCTGTAAACATGCATAGTTTTTTCAACAATTTATTTATTTTTTCCCATCGAATTGAGACATTAGTTTGAAGAGAAATAGAATCAGTATCGATTTTAACGGCCGTCACTGAAGATCACAACCCTGTCATTGAAGAGTGTCTGTTTGTATCGTGCTTCGTCGCCTTTTAGTGAAATTGATCTCCCCGTACATTAACGCGGGACGCGTTAATTTGTATTTATTAAATCAGTGAATCTCTATTTTGTAGCGTGATTCGTTTTTTTTTTTGGTTCATAATCAATTCATCTGCTCGGAGCTGAGGGTAAAAAAAGAAATATTTACATCACGATAAATGTTATAAAAGCTGTGAAAAAAATGTTCAATTTGTTGAATAATTAATATGCGTGATATGAAAACAGTTGCAATTGTTTTTTTTAATCAAAGTGACATTAGTAGTAATTTTTTTGAACAACTTGTATCTGATAGATACTATCTCGAACGAGTGTAAATGCTTCTTAATTGATGGTGTTTAATTTTTTTCCTTCCTGTTACCCCTTCGAACCCACAGAACTTCACCATTTATTACACTACAAGTGCTGTTGCATTTTTGATTGATGATCGTGTGTGTGTTGCAAATTGAGAAATTTAACGATTATTTAGCTATTTGATTACACAGAGATATTGTTGTCAATTATTGTAGATTGACAAGTTTATTTTATTTTTGCAATTTTAACGTGTTGTGCGATGAGGAGGAAAATTATGGATTTGTGTATAATTTACGTAAAACAAAAACAAGACTTCTGTGTGTCTACGTGATGGAAGACAGACATGTTGTTTTCTTTTTTTTTCTTTTTTTAAGTTGGATAACATGACGTATATATTAAAATGCAGATTTTGATTTGCATCTAAACCTTTGGGAAATTCTATTACAATTAGATTTCAAGCTTAAGTGGTTGTTTGTTTCCCTAGATATGGTTTTCGGTACACTTTTGAGGAATAAATATATTTTGTTTTTGAATATTAAATCAATAGAACACTCATAGGATCATTTGATAATTTAATTCTTAAAAATAAACATTTTTCATTTCAAGGATAAGGATTTATTAGAAAATCGTAATTTTGTGTTGTACTTGCATGAATGTCAAAGCTCACAAATTATGTGAGTATGTCTGTAAAAAAAGCCGATGTTATTCATCCAAAATGTATGTAAAAAAACCCATGAAAAAGTTCGTTTGAGATTTTGAGTATTCTTTTCCAAGTCAAGTTAGATTCGAATTGAGATTCAAAGTAAAAGGGGTGAAAATTTAAATTGCCTTTTAGCCAGGTTAATCATCATCATCATCATCATTAATAAAAAGTAAATGGCCCAATTTTTATTTAAAAAAATTAATAGGCAGGCAAAACATCAAAACGAATGCTTTTTTATTAAAAAAAAAACTAAAATGTTTAATCCGTCATTTATTTTAAACCAACGAGCCCGAGCCCTTAGCCAACTGTTGTCAAAAAAATTATCTGATTTAAGGGAGAAATTATGTTACTATTCCAGAATTGATTAAATAAAAACTTATTCACATCGACAGCTTCATAAAGAGCATTGTGAACTTGTAGGAATGAATGGGACCTCAAATTTTATGACGAATCTTAAAAGGTAAACATGAGACGCACTTTTTAATTGCGATTATAGGGACTATAAGGCAAGTTTAGGATTCGTGAATATAAAAAAAATTGAGATAACAATCAATCATGGCATTACGATCATAGAGAAGTCTAAACAAGTGATCGATAAAAAAAGGCTGTATGTCTGTCTGTCTGTCAGTATGTATAACGAGCTGCAGCCTAAACGGCTAAACAATTATCTTCAAATTTGGTATGTCATTATTTTGGCATTCCCCAGAGAGGAAATTGAAATTTTATTTCTGGCCTAAAAATAACGGTACCTGACATATTACCGTTTAGGAAAAGCTTATTTTTCTCGAAAACGGCTCCAACGATTTTGATGAAAATTTTTGAGAATTTTTTTGTTGGCATTGGCTATCATTTGCTTAGAACCAAATTTACGGGAAAAGTCTATTAACGGTACTTTTCATATAACGATTTTTTTTAGTTTTTGACTTTCTCGGTAACGGCTTTTTGGATTTCTGTCAAATTTTACATTTGAAAAGACCTATGTAGCCCAATTAATTATGCATACCAAAATTATGAATAAGTTTTTTTTCTGATTAAAAATAATATTTAAATTTTTTTTTTTTTCAAAAATCAATATTTTGAAAACTAATTAAAAAAAATTTGTTCAAATCTTATAATCACATGTATATTAATAAATTCTAAAAAACTGAATACCAAACTTTCAAAATTTTTTTTTTCATAAATCTAAAATAAAAAAACAGGATTTTATCATTTTTACTAAAAACCGTTAAGTATTGTGGTTTTTAATACTTTTTTATAAGTTCAAAATGTGTTATTTTCAACGCAAATGTTACTTGCTTCTGTCAAAGATCTTGCTTTCAAATCTATTTAGGCATATAAGAGCAAGTACGTGCGACCCAGTCGTCCCCATTTTTCCTTTTTAAATAAGGGGTGTTTTTTTTAGAGGCATAGAACTATTTTTAAAAAATAAAACAACAAATTCAATGGAATTACCAAAATATTGGATTCATTATCTTACAAATTTCATGGCATTTAATGTTTAAAAATAATTTCTCACATATGGCCTCCGCGACCGCGCCTAATGAGCGCCATCCTGTCTCAAAATTTGCACCACTTTTTCGAGCATACCAAGTCTTATTTCGTCAAGAATACGTCGAATGTTGGCTTCTAAATGATCAATCGTTGCTTGTTTATCAGCATAGATCAGAAATTTGACGTACCCCCACAAAAAGTAGTCCAAAGGTGTCAAACACACGAACGAGGTGGCCAATTCACAGGTTCATTTCTTGAGATGATTTGGTCACTAAACTTGTAGCTCAACAAAGTGATGGTTGCACCTGCTGTATGGCTTGTTGGTCCATCTTGTTGAAACCACTTCTCCTCCAAATGGTTTCCAATTATGTTCATAAAGAATAAAAAAAAAACACGAATCATTTGCCTGTAGCGTTCGCCATTCACGGTAATGTTGGCACCGGTTTCGGATTTAAAGACATGGGCCGATGACGACTTCGGCATGTAAACCGCACCAAACAGTGATTTTTTCGGAAGTCTTAAGAGTCTCCTGAGGATTGTGCTTAGTCTAAAAACGACAGTTCTGCCTGTTTACATACCCCAATAAGAGTCTCATTGCTAAAGATAATTTGGCGATAAAAATCTGGTTCAACTTCCAGTTGATTCTCAGCCCATTCACCGAACACACGACGCAATTGATGATCCGCTGGCTCTAATTCTTTTACCAGTTGGATCTTATATAGATGTAGGCCAAATTCTTTCCTTAAAATTTTACAAGTCGGATCGATATGTTTGCCTCTGTCACACTCACGTCAACACCGGGAATGGCTTCTTCTGTAAGCACGGTTTGGTCTCGATTTGGATGAATATTATCCAAGAGAGTAAATGTGGTCATGAATCGATCCACAGTATTGCGCATTAGCTGCTATGTAAGATGTATGATTATGCGCACCGTAAACTTGACGAAGTGCTCTATAAGAGCGCGAATTTCGGAAATAAATTTAATTTGTAAACATTGTTCTAAAAACATTTGCATGTCAATTTGTCAATTTTTCTCAAAAAAAAAAGCAGCAAGTTTTACAGTAATCCCTATCGGAATTTCTATACCTCTAAAAAAACACCCTTTACTTCAATGATACTGACCTTGACGGCATTGTCCAATAGGGTATTAGAAATCGTGTCGAATTGAACAAAATCTCAATTTTAACCTTTTGTCGTTAATACAAAACATACCTCCTATGCCACTATTCATGAGTGGTATTGGCATTAAAGAAAAATCGAACATCTACAGTTATAGACTACCTTATTTGGAATGACCACATATTCGACGTTGGCAAGAATGCTGCGAGGTGTCTAGGTTTCTTTTGAAGATGCAACCAAATGTTTCACTTCGTCTGATCGGAAACAGCCTATAAAGCGTTTGTTCGTCAAAACGTGAGTAATACCATTCACGTATTTAAGCAGTCAAGTGTCAACTAAATTTGATATATGATTCCCTAAAATATTCCAAAGATTCTTGGCCTCAGTAGCCAGTGCTCGTAAGTGTGTCTGCTTCGTAGGTTTAATTGAAATGTGATATAATATCACAGAGAATCAAGAGTTTAGATCTTAGGAAGAAATGTTGTCATGCTTAGCTCCACTTTATATTTTTACTTGTGTTTATAGGTACTATAAGGCACGTTATGGATTCGTGCAAAAAAAAATCTAACAATCAAATATGACGTTACGATGTCTGTCTGTCTGTTCGCACCTCTACAGCCTAAACGGGTGAGCCGATTTGCTTCAAACTTGGTATTTAGTATTTATTTGGAAGTATCTCGGGGGGGGGGGGGATAGTCAGTTTTGCTCTAGGTCGCAAAATAACGGTAATAACTTTAACAAAAAGTTAGATTTTCTCGAAAACTGCTCTAACGATTTCGATAAAATGTTCAGGGTGCTATTTTTTTTTACAACAATACATCTTTCAGTTAGAATAAATTTTTCGAAATATGTTCCATAACGGTACCTCTCATAGAGCCGGTTTTTTCAAATGCGGTTTTATCGTAAACCATTATCCCGATTTCTATAAAATTTTGCACACAGGAAGTCATGTATATTTCAATTAATATTGCATTTCAAAATTTTCAAAAACTTTTTTCAATTTTTTTTTAATTCTTAAAAAAATTGGTTTTTGAAATATTTTAAAAATGGGTTGATTGAATTTTTTTTTAATAATTTTCCCAGATGAAAACTACAGATTCCCTTATAATGACATTCTAAAAAAAATAAATATTTTTTCGAAAAGTTTTTAAAAAAAACAGTTTTTATAAAACTGATCGAACGATTTTCATTTTTTTTATTTCTTCGATAGATATTTAGTTTTCAAATTTTATTACATACATACTTAGTTTTTTCCGAGAAAAGGCTTGAACTAATTGTAAAAAATTATAGAATTTTTTTTGAGTTTTTAAAATTTTTGTTTTTTTTAAATGGTTTGTTAAAAATCTTAAATTTTTTTTTGTTTTCTTATAATAACTACCAGCTGCTAGATGTTGGCATACTCAAAAAAAATTTGGAATATGTTTTCAAAAGGTTTAAAAAAAAAACATTTTTTTGAAAAAAAAACTGGTCAGACGATTTTGAAAAAATGTTCCTTAAAATTCAAAACTGTAAAAGAAATTAAATGGCTTACTTCATTATTTCCAAAAAAAACCGTTTTAACTAGTGATTTTTAAGTGATTAACAAAATTTCAAATGATTTTTTACCTGCTTTTTACATAAATCTCAAGCCCCAAGACCCCTGTCGCACATTAGAGCGATCCAGTTTTGATTGAATTTCCAGACTTCCATGTTGCAAATTCCACTCATGAAAAGAGGCAAAGTAGGTATATTCCGTTTTAGACTGAAGACAGCATTGTGTTTTCGATGCATTAAATTTCACACTTTTTCTCATTTCCCATTTGATTATGCTGTCACGGTAAGAATTAAATGAGCAAGCGTTTTAATGACGTAAGCTTTTCCTTGCTTTTCTAGCAACGGAGTGTCATTGAGGGCAAGCGTTTGAATCGAGAAAAAGGGGGACGAATTCTTACTACATTTGGGACATTGGTGCCGAATTTGAGCGTTATGTTTAAACTTTGTCCATTTATCCTCAGTATCCTTTATAACATACATACTTCCTTGATCCTGATATCCTCTTCGCAACTTGGTATGAACGATGAATAAGTTTACGGGGTACCAAAATCCCTAATGTCTTTAGCCGAATAATTTTCTGCAAAGTTATGTGGGCAGTAAATTTAATATTGTGCTGCATGCAGGAATCCTTCAGGGCATCACATTAGCAGTTCAGTTAAATGTCTTCGATTTTATTTCGAAAGCAGAAATTGCTTCTCCCCCACTACGCTGTCAGTCATAAGACTTGACTTCACTCAATTATGTCAAGTTCTTAATCTGCGATAGCAAGCCACTTTGGACGTACTCGAGGCTGACATTTGAGACTCTTTTCGGAATAACACTCCTAAAATTGGACATAATCATCAAAAATTATAACGACTTGTTGAAGCACTGTCATAAGTCATGGGGGTCCTCTGAATAATGCGTCATTTTTGATATTATGCCATGAATCTAGCTCTAAAATAAAGTCGGAATCAATTTCATATCTCACACCGTTGTTGTATGTATTTAGATTTTTTTTCATTTTAATCTTATCTGTTCATCCTATAAATGGGTCATTATAAAAGGGTGTTTTTTTAGACGTGTGGTTTTCAAGAAAAAATAAAACGCATATGAATTAATGTTATTGCCAAGAATTTAGCTTTACTATAAAGATAAGGGTTTGCATTATGTTTTAAAAATGATTTTGGGCAAGTGGCCCAATTTCCCAATTTTGTGAAAATCGTGATCGGTGGCTATTTCGTTTTGAGCCCATTCATCGAACGTGCGACGCGCTTGATGGTCGTTCGGCTTCAATTCTTGTACGAGTTGGATTTTGTAAGCCCGCAAATCAAGATCCTTCCGAAAAATCTTTCATAAAGTGGATGGGCACAGCTCCAATTGTTGCGCGGATGGACTCATTCTTCGGGTCTTCTTCGATACTCTGCTCCACCGAACCGAACCATTATTTTGGTAATAAATTTGCACGATCTGCAAACGTTGTTCAGGTGTAAGTCAGTCTATTCATTATGAAATGGCAAACCAAACTGAGCATAAATCAAGTGACAGCTGTCAAAAAGACCAACTCCGAAAAAAGTATTGCCAGATTGAAAACCACACGTCTATTTTATATTAACACTTCCTCTAATAAACCTTGTTTAAAGCTAAGCAGATACCGCTGATGATGACTTTATTAAGCTCATTTACAAGAAAAACTAAAATATTAAAGCTATAAAGCAACAAAGTAGTACTGTCAATATTCCATGAGGTAAATTTCCATTTCCCCCTCTGATTTACGTAATTAAATCCAAAAACAGCAAACAAAGATGACATGAGTTCAAGCTCAAGCTACAATCTGAAATCAAAACCAGTCACCTCCCGTTTACACTGAGAAGCTCTCACCGAAACACCATTAAAACAGCTGAAACCGTCCGAATCAATGAAGAAGGCAAAAATTTAAATTATTCAAAAAAAAAAAATTAAAAATAAATTAATTCCAAATAAATATTCATCGCACACCCTCAGGAGCCCCATACGTCTACTCCCTTGCTTCCATCGACAAACCTATACCGGCTTAACCCAATCGACCGACGTTAGACAACCTATAAAGCTGCGTACGACTTCGGCATTTTTTTTTCAAATCGCCCAGCAAAAAAAATACCAATTCAAATGAGACTTGTATTATGAGGCATGAAGCATGATGCATAAACGATAAATAGGAAATGAAAGAAAAAAAAATTAATTACACTTGCATTCGTAATAACATTTAAAATTTGCATTTATCTGTGAGATATTTGCATTCGTAATTTGTTTATCAAAAGTCATCGTGGTTGTCGGATCGGATGAATAGAAACGGCATGGTATGTAGAAATACACAAGGCCGTTCAAAAAGGGGTGCAAGAAGGGGGGAAATGGGCGCGCGATAGAGAATGTTGGGAAATAAATGTAGTATTTGACATAATATTTTGTTTAGTATCTGGGGTACCTGTGGCAGTAGAACTGGCGTTACGGATACGATAAAAGCAATTTAATGAGCTCCGTTAGTTGATTTGTTTATTGGTTTTCTTTTTGAAATGAGATACTTTTAGTTTTTTTTTTTGTTGGGAGGGTTGAATTATTATTATTATTATTAGAATTTCGAGGCAATTTAAATGCTCTATGTGGGTGGTGGATATAGCGAAAGAGTTATTTGAAGGGTTGTAATGAGTCAAGTGAGTTGGGAAGAAAAAAACAATTGTGGGTTTCCAATCCATTAAAGGTGGAGCATCAGAAATTTCAGTCTGCATTCTTCGAAGAGTAGTTGTTTTACGTCGTTGAACTAGCAACCGCAACTGGGTCACGCGATCTTCGGCTTAGTAATGGATTGAAGTAGTTGACGTAGCTATCGATTAACTAAATACTTGAAAGACCTACTTCTTAATATTGCCATTTAATGCAGAGTAGTGATTGGTTGCAATTAAATGAGTTATATGAAATATATGTTCCAGTTGAAACAAAATTAGTGAAATCCGTTGTCCATGTTTGTGATATGAGCCCTCTTCCGCATCAACGTCTTGACACCCTCTGCATAAGTTTGATGTGCTAAGGCCCATTCTCTTCATGTGGGCGCCCGTAAGGACACCAGACAAAAGGGGAAGCTAGCTTTTAAATGTATTCTGTATTTTTCTTTGAGATGTTTGGCCAAAGACTTCTTGAGACCCGACAGTTCTCAAATTTTGACCATCTCTGGTTTGCGGCTTTGAGGAAATAATCGTGAATTCTTTTTTTCTTTATTTTTTCCAATGGCTAAAAAACTGAGTGAACGGTTTTATTTGCTTCCATTGATGAACCGTTTTTGGCCAGTTCGTCAGCCTTTTCGTTGCCGTGAATGTCGCAGTGTCCGGGAACCCATCAGTAGGTAACCAGGTTTGTTTCACTGATTTGCCGCAGATTATTGCGACATCTGTCGATCAGTTTAGATTCGGAGACGATTGCCGATATGGCTTTGATTGCCGCTTAGCTGTCTATGAAAATATCAATGCTTTTGTTCTCCAGGTAAAAAGATAAAAGTTGTTTTGCTGGCTTCGCCTACTGCGAACACTTCTGCCTGAAAAACACTACTGAAGTTTGGCAACTTTACAGATCTATTTATTTGTGAGTTTATCGAGAAGATACCAGACCCTACCCCTGCTTGCGTTTAGAATCGTCTGTATAGACCGAGATATGATTTTTATTTATGACCCGGTTTTGCCTCCAGCATTTTCTTGTAGGAAAGTCTTTTAGTGCCACAGTGTTAAAATCTAAGTGCGATATAGTATAGTAGGTTTGGCTCTCAGTGTCTATATAATTTTCTATAATTTTATGACCATACTTGTCCTTGTTCCATTTATTTAAATGCCTTAATCTTAATGCACTTTTGGTCGCCAGCTCCCTTATGAAAAGGTCTATTGGGGCTAATGAGAGGAAAGTTGCTAGGGCTGCAGTTGGAGTAGTTCTTAAAATACTTGTAGTACCAATGCACGCTAGTCTTTGAATTTTTGTCATAGATTTGAGAATGGTTGCCTTGTAAAGGGCAGGCCACCAAACCGAAAATGCGTGGTCTGACGATGGTAGTGTACATCCAATGAATGGACCCCATCTCCTACTAAAAATTCTACTGCAAGCATAAAAAGCTATTGAGGCTTTCCTTTCTCTTTCTTTGATGTTTTTTTTTGCCAGTCTAGTTTACGGTCTAATACTAACCCAAGATATTTGGTTTTATAGTGGGGCAGTTAAATTTGGGGCGTTTCGTTTTCTTGTAAACAAAACTAGTTCGGTCTTGAGAGGATTTACATCCAGACACCGCAGCTATTGGCCCAATTTTCGAGTTTATCAAGGGCAGCTTGCAGAAGCTCGCACAAGGGGGGAATACATTTAACTGATGACATTAAGACAATTTCGTCAATCAATCAATGAAACTTATTTATGAGATTTATCTTAAAGCACAACTTATATTCAGGAATTTAATGAAATGACGTGAAAATTAAATTAAAACTCTGATTTACAAAAAAAATTGCCAAAATCGAGGCAATTTTTTCAGATAATTGTTCGTCTTAATCAACCGTCTTAAATACTTAATGCGATGTTCTTCATTTTTTTTTCTATTTTTATAAATTGAATTCAAAACTATCACTGACGTCTTTAAGTCGTAAATCTTTGACGCTTAAGGGTAAAAGAATTCAGTAAAAAAAAAACGGAAACTATTTTCAAAGTTTTATTTTTACTTTTTTGACGCAAGCCGCAGCATTATATTAAATTCCTTGAGCAAAGCTGCCCGTTAAATGTAGTTTGTTTCATAATTTCCAAATGTGAAACCGTATTATTATAAAATAGCAAAACTATTAAATTTGTTGACAGCTAATTTATGATTGCTATCTGGTCGCCCTTAAGATTGAACGTTCAATAAATTTTTCACACGAGATTTATTTGATAAACGGTTAGAAAGTGTTATTTTTCGTCAACCACTCCTGCGATTTTTATCAGATTTTCTTCTATGGTATGTCTCTTAGTTTTAATCAGCCTTTGCTAAAATAAATAAAAATAATAATAATAAATAAACAGTAAATGTGAGTTGTGACAGTTTAAATTTGACAGTTAAAAATTGTAGATGTCGCAAAAAAGAATTGCAATATAAATGTTAAAATGAGTAATGATGACTATTCCATCGAAATAGATGTATTAACGATAAGTTAGTGAAGATTGTTGTCTGTTCTAAGCAGTTAGAAGTCGACAAGTTATTAATCATTCGCCATTGGATCAGTTTTAAAAGTGACAGCTTAGTTAGACATGGGGTCAGTGGATACAAAGTCATAAATTTTGTGACTCCTAAAGTAAATTTCAAGTAAATTAATGATTAATATTTTTATCAATGTGTATCTAATCATAGCGCATCTAAACGAATATTCATTTTCAAAACGTCAAAAGACTACGAATTGTATGGATTCACACAGATAAATTCAATAGCGACAAATTGCAAGATCTTCGTCAGCAGTTCTCAACTGCAAAACGCGAAATACATTACTCAAGGTTTTTTTCGCAATAAAAGTCAAAATGGCTTGAAAAATGGAAATCTATTCTAAACAAACTATCTAGAAAATCAAACGCTGATCTTCAACAACCATTCGGCATATGATTTACCTTTACAGATGTCAAATGGCTTAAATTTTCTGATGGGTTTTACTTTATAAGAATAAAGTAGAAAATAAGCTCAAAATCCGTGCTCGCTGTAAAATTGATTGGCTTGGATCTCTTTCAACACAGCAACACTTTTCCTAAAAACAACCATATTTTCTGCAGAGTATTCATTTCAAATTTAACTGAAATTTTCAATGATCAAGAGACATTCAAGGATCTGTAACAGATCCAGTCTCTTCGATTTTGTTTAGTTTGCAGACTTGATGAAACGTACCTCAGAATTATTATATCTTATTAAGTTTAACTATTATTACATAATTCATATATATATATTTTTGGATGATAGTAGGGTTTGGCTGTTTGACGTATGTGATTAAAACAGAGATGTCAAGTCAAATTCAAATCAAAAATCTTTTATTAAATTAATGCGGAAATATGTTTTAAGACCTATCCGTTGGTAACGTGTCTTGCATTACCAAAAAAAAAAATATTTTGTTTAATCAACATTTTGAGCCAAAAAAAACGCATACAACTTATAGCCCTCTACTGGATCGCACGAATAATCTTTGCAAACTTCTGACTTAGTGACGGCAGCTTAAAGACCGTTAACGAACATTTTAGGTTGTCATTCTTCTCCTAATGGACAAGCGATTCATAGTCTTGTGAACAAATTTGAGTCTTAATTTTCGCTGCTTAATGTTCCTATGCAAGTGGGAAGGGTTTCTTGGAAGTGCCGAAAAGTGTTAAAAGTGTTAAAGCGTCAGTCGCAAATAAGCCAAAACAGTCGATTAAATGCGTCAAGAACTAGGCATTGCTTACACAGCACTATAGTGCATTTTTACTTGCTATTTATGTACTACTAGCTGGGCCTGCGGCTTTCCTTGCATTCGCCTCGGTCCTCTTATAAAAAAATAATATTTTAATGTTTTAATACCTTTCATTAAATCTTCAATTTTAAGATAGTCTTCACTTAAAAAATAAAATAATAATAAGAGATGATAGTGACGTCAGGAAATACTAAGATGATGAATTGTATGCATCAGCATACCTGGTATTTCTTCAGCCAGTTTTAGTTAAGTTATTAAAAAAAAACGTTTCCTATACGTTTCTCAAGTAAATGTCCTATTAATTAAAAAAAGATTTGTTAAAATTCGTTTTGTCGTTCTTGCGTGATGCGCACACAGACCGCGCTTCAATTGTATTATAATTGGTGTTTTTTTAAGAGCTTGAGAATTTTAAATAATAATACAAGACAGAAATATTGTTGGATTGAATGTTTTATGATCATCTGGTAGATAATTTCATGGCATTTATTTTTTAAATATGATTACCGGCATATGGCCGCCGCGGCCAGTGGCGGATCCAGGAGAGAGTTCATGGGGGCCATGACTCCCCTTCTAGAACCAACAAAAAATTGAAAAAAAAAATATTTGAAAATGACGAATAAATCAAACTATAAAATTTTTACATTTTTAAAGGGGACATTTAACCAACAGTTTTTTTTTTTACTTGCTTGCATTCTTAGTTTTGCACATATAAGGTGTTTTCTTAGGAGCTTGAGAACTTTAAATAATAATACAAGACAGAAATATTGTGGAAATGAAATTTTTCATTATTATAATCTGGTAGATAATTTCATGGCATTAATATTTTGATTTGATTTCTGGCATATGTCCCCCACGGCTACGAGTTACATCATAGTCCATTCGATCAGTCCAATTGTTCACTATCCAATAATTCTGGCCGTATGCCGTCAATGGTGGCTTGAATATTGGCTTCCAATGCTTCAAGAGTTGCTGGTTTGTCAGCATAAACCAATGACTTAAAATAGCACCCAATAAAAAGTAATCGAGAGGCGTTAAGTCGCCGGAACGAGTGGGCTAGTTAACAGGACCAGTTCTGGAAATAAAGTTGTCACCAAATTGATTTTGCAATAAATTGATGCCATACAGCGCGGCGCTTGTTGCAACCAAAAGTGTCGTCGATGTTCAGCTGATTAATTTTTGGAAAAAATATGCGATATGCTCGCTATTCAACGTAATGGCAGTTCCTTCCTCATTTCGAAAGAAATAAGGACAGATCATGCTGCCAGCGTGTAAAGCGCACCAAACAGTCAATTTAATGAAACTAATGGTGATTCGTTAATGGCTTGAGGATTGTCTTCGCTACATATATGGCAATTTTGCTTAAAATTAAAATAGACGAAGTGCTCTATGAAATTCGCGAACAGATTTATTTATTTCAAAATAAATTTCCACAATCTGGAAGCGTTGTTCTGGCGGTAAACGATTTATGATTAATTGAAGAGAAATGTCAACACAGTTTGACATTCTCAACTGTCAAACCATAGACAGCAAGCATCGAAACTTCTTATGCAGCTAAAGAAAACTACCTACATATGTAGGTATAGTGAAGTGAAGGTGATGCATGTGTCATTCGAAAAATGTTGGTCAAACTTTTTTTTCGAATTTTATCAAATTTGTTGCAATAATTTTTTTTTTTATTTCTAGTTTATTTAAAAGATTCATATTAATTTTTCATATTAAACAAAAAACAAATTAAATTAATCGAGGACCCGTAGGTAAATTGCTGCAGTGACTTTCGAATTTAGGAAGACAATCGATGTTTTTCACCCCCTTAGAAGCATCCACAGACCATCACACCTTTAGTTTTGAGGATGAATTCAGATCTGAGTCTTTCCTTTGGTTCTCTTCGCGCAAAAATCTTCCCATCTCCAACATGCAGCTTATACTTTGATTCGTAGGACAAGATAACATTGTCTTGAGTAAAATTCACATACTCCTGAGCTCAAAGCAATCCATTTTTCTCTAACTCTTATTGGAAAATCCGACTTCAGTACTGGTTTAAATACTTAAGTCCAGCTTTCACAAGTCGTTTTCTTACTGCGCTTGCCGAAATTATTTTTCCTGTAGCTCGAAATAGATTGTTTTTCAGAAATATCAATTATAAAAATCTTGCTTTTTTCGAAAACGATGTTAACATTGGTTTATCTTTTCGGATGTCATCAGTTCACAGTGGAACTGCTTGAGCGAAAATTGCTCATTAGGAATAATTAATTTTTCGAGATATTTCTTAGAAACGTTTATTCGAACTCCCTTTCCCTTATAATATTTTCGAACAAGATTTAGAATTGTTGGAAATTAAATTAAAAAAAACTATACAAAGAGAATATTTAAACGCTTTGTTTTTTTTTTTAATTCATTCATAATGGACATTTAATTTAAAAAACTTCATTTCAGTGCTTTAAAAACAATTCAATTGATTTTTGCGTTTTCGATTGAAAAACCAACGGAATTTATCAAACTTAAAATTCTTGGAAACCCATACGATGCACTGGGATAGCTCAACCAATTTGAATATTTCATACATATACTAAAACCAAACCTCAAAAGACCATAAAAACATAATAATTTACTAAGAACTGCATTATTCTATCGAAATTATTCATGAGTTATTCCCCCGCCAAAACAATTTCCCATTAATTTTCATCCAAAACAACCCCATTTATAGCCAACAATTTAGTAATTCTCAATTGCATCAATTGTGGATTGAAAATGTTTCAACTATTGTAGTTCCGTGTGTCTAAATTAAGTATTCACAATAAATTCCCCAATTATGACGCACAACTCTTACCAAAAAAAAAAAAAATAAAATAAAATGTCCGCCACCGCCACCTACAAACGTCATCTCTGCATACAAAGACAAACAACATTTTTACAAAAAAAAAAAAAAAAAACTATTTTTGTTTTCTTTTGTTGTTGTTATTCTTTTAAAATCATGTTTAGGTATCATTCAACCTGAGGCTGAATACACACTTAATCGTTTAACTCTGACAATTCATGTTTCTGTAACAAATCGATATTATGGTGTTTTTTTTCAGCAGAAAAATATACTTCTTGAAACGAATCGATTCTTTTAGCAGTGTCAACATGTTAGCGAATCAGCAATTAAGAAGTGTCAGCGCCATCCATAGTGTTTGAGGCGAAATCAATTTTGGATTTTTTTTTTAATCGAATTCCGTCATCACGTGAATTGCCAACGATACGATGGCTAGTTGAGGAGGAACAAGATACAAATTTGGGGAAAGAAAAGAAATAATAAACAAATTAACCAAACAACCGTATGGCGTATACGTATCTTATTTTTGTTTATATTTTTAGCAGCTCTGTCATGTTCAGTTTTTGAACACACGTTACGGTTACAGTAGCGAGAAACGTCAATCAAATTGTGCAGTTAAGTCGTACTTTGGCATTCACCCAAACTCGATCAACATTATTTATGTGTTGGGATGTTTTCGTTTTGATTTTTTTTTTTGTTTTTAGTTTTGTTTCTTAAATAGAAAAATATAAACACATTTTTTTCTTGACAGAGACAATTGATCTCGAATGCAAGGGGTTGTTGGTCGACACATTGTTGGCGAACTGAAATGGCATCCCAATTAGCGCGGCGAATTCGTTTTCTTATTCTTGGTTAAGTGTTTTGCTAAGTTCGCCAAACAAAAAAAATATAGAAAACATTGTGATTTGAATTTGTTATCATAAAATCACGCTAGTATGGGGAATTTAACGTTTAAATTAAAACTCAAAAATTGTCTTTAACTAGAAATGCAATTTCGTTCTCCCATGTTGTTAAGGCCATACACACATTGGCACCTTCCATTTTGTCAGATGACGGAGGTGGGTTTTCCATTTTTTCTTAGCACAACCGTAAAATTAAAAAAAAACGTGTCAGTAAAATAACATAAATTATTTTTCAAAATGTGTAGAATTTTAATAATTTTATATCTATTTTAGTGTTTCGGGGGCGTATGAGTAATATTTTTTTCTGACTATAAATATAACTCAGAGGGAAATTTATGACATCCACTTTGTTATAGCTATTTTCTTTGTTTCGTTTTGGCTAATGTTTTTTGAAAAGTTATTAAATGTTTCTATTTTTTTTTGGTTTTTTTAGGGAATTTATTTTATTGAAATTAATTTTTTTAATAAATTTTTTACGAATATAATATATGTTTTTTTGTATATGTTGTCATTAACACACTTTTAAATTAGGTTCTTTCTGAAGGGCATTGTCTTGAGGGTGTACCATCTGTTCTTTTTTTCTATTTGATTTTTTAACAAACTAAGTTCAAGATACACTGAGTACTGAGATAACAAATAAAAAAAATTTCAAATAAATACAAATATTGTTTTTTTGAAAGACGGATCTTACGATTGATTTTTATTTCTCGGATAATTTCGCCCTGCCTGTCATGCAATTGTCGACGTCGCGTCGGTCGTGTTGGAACTACATGTCCTCGATATCCATAATATCTGGTTAGGTCATAAGAAGAAGAGAAAAATAATAAACAATTTATGAGAACATTTGGTTATAGCAGACTAGCCTTTATTGGAAAAGGATTAATATTGTCGTGTTTCTATCTTCAAATGTCCATCAATTTTCCTACAGTTTGTTCATATAAGATTATTAGAAACGTAAGCGCGCTCTAAATTGAAGTGAATGAAACTTGCTGTAAGAAATTTTAACTTCCCATGAATTTCCAACCAAAAAACGACATATGTATGTCTCTCCACACTGCATAGCTGACTGCGCACTGACTACACCGCATTATATACTCAAATGCATTCAGACAGTTTCAGATATTTGTCAATTCAAAATTCATTCTACGACAACTCTGCTAGAGCTTTTATTATGAAAGCTGAAAAAGCTCAACTGAGAGGTAAACGTCCCTTTCTTTTATGTAGGGCCAATTTTGTATGAGCAAAATTTAATCCACTCACCGTTATACAACATACAGCCAAGCTTCCTTTTTTAATGATTCCTATAAGTTGACTTATCTTTCTCGAGAACAGCATAACCGATATTACGCAAATTTAAATGGTGTGGGATTTAATTGTTTTTTATATTTTGGAAAATTCAATAATTTCTAAAAAAAATGCATTAATCATGTTTGTTACTTAGCGAAAAGGTTTGAATGTTTAAAAACGTCAGAAATGTTATTTTTACATGTATCCACATACTTCCCAAAAGTCAATATTTTTGTTAAACATTTTACTTCATATTTGGCTGCTAAAACACACAACAACTACGAGAAACAGAATTCACTTCCTTTTTCGTTTATTGACCCTTTTTATTGTCAAGATTTCCACTGTTTCATTTATTTTTATTCATCCATGTTGACACTATTTGTTAAACTTTATTTAATGTATGTATTTCCATTTCTTGTTGTATATCTTAATTGTTAATAAAATCATGCAAATTTAAAAATAAGAAAAAAAAACAAGCTTTGTTTACATTTCACTTAAGAAGGAAAAATTCATGCGTCACAATAAAAAAGAGCTTTTTATTGTCAAGAATTTTTTGTTGAACTTTGAGTTTCGAAAAATGGGAATCAAGTCGGAAATAAAATCAAAAAGAAAAACAAAAACTCATGTTTATAGATCATCACGTTTGGTCAAATACATTTAATAAGATAAAACAAAATAATATATATTTAATGAATTTCAAAAAATAAATTTAAAAATAATAAAATTATATATTTTCTTGTTAAAGATAAAATGGAAAATACATAACCAAACCACCATTATTTAGAAATGGCAAGGTCATTTGTTTTTATTTAAAAATATATATAAACAAAATAAAATCACGCTTTTAAATGTGTGAATTCTTTTGAACAGTTCAAGGACTAGATTTAAGAAAAGTTCTTTCAGTAAAAATGAAAATAATTTATCTGACTGTTTCTTTAGGGAATTCCTTCATCAAATTGTTTATTTTATAGTAGAATGCTACAATTTTGTTTGCTCTTGACATTTGTCATGTTTTAAGTGAGTTAACATGACGTTGACATAAGAACTTTTGTATATTTGTTGCACTGTTGTGCTTTGTTTCGTTTTCTACATGTTTTCAATGGATTTTTTATAAAAAGAAATGAATCATTCATAAAGCCTATTTTGAAAAGACGTTTTCGTTTCATAATATGAAATAACAAAATTGTGCTGGTAACCTCTGGGAAACCTTATCGACTGTCCCAAAGGCAATAAAAGCTTTGAGTCATTCGTTAGAAATAAAAAAATTATACATCGCCATCGGTTCCCACGCTCATCTTCAGCGGTATAGCCCTGTTGTAAATTCTACTGACAACCATCTATTCAGATATATAGCTCTTGCCAGAGAGATCTAACTAGATACCAAGGTACTTCACCACACTCTTACTCTCCAGTCCCTGTGGCCCAGCGATCACTAGGTTGCGCCACTTCTTTTTCGTATCTCTATAAGCCATCGACAAGTGGGTACTAAACAGGATAGTTTCACATTTTCGGAAATTAATTTTCAAGTTCCAAAATCACACCAAGCGGTAACTTTTTGAGGATGCATTGTCACCTGGTGAACCTCGTGTGGGTTAGTGTCATCCTCGGTTTTTATCACAGTAATTCATCTAAAATCTCGTCGCTAAAAATGATTATTTCGTCAAAATTGGAATTCTTTTCCAAACGCTCCTAAGCCCAGTCAGCGAACAAATGGCGTTGTCTATGGTCAAGAACTTTAAGTTATTAGGTCAGTTGGATCTTGTACGGATGTAGGCCCAAGTTCCCACGCAAAGTTCGCCAAGTTAAGGTCGGCTAAGGGCCAAGTTTTTGTGCGCGGTGAGGTATCGACAGCCTCAGGTTCTGCTGTACACTTTCAGGGACCGCGGTGGTGTTCTCGACAAACCTTGCGCTCTTTTCATGTACGAATTTAAGTTTAATATAATATTTTAACTACGTGTCTGTATGGCACACTGCCTTTTAGAATGCAAAATGACGTTGCATGACACTAGTTAGAAGAATTAGAAAGATACTAAAGAATTTTCTTTTTGCCGCAGTAGATCAAGAATTAGGTCACTATTTTTCCACTTATAACTCACGGACGGCTCTAGCTTACACTAGGAGTTAGAAATTTCTTCTCAACCTGAGTAGTATGGAACTGACGACATCTTATCTACTGCACCAATGCCGCCCGCCACAAAAACTATGAAAATTGGACTATCTACGTCGTAAAATGCTCGCAAAGCCTGAAATGTTTGCACTAACGATCACCCATTTTGATAATAATTTTTTATAATTTTGACGTGTCATGGTGATATGTTATTACATTAGTAACTAAATAATAAAACACAGATTTGACAGATGTCACCAAGACAACACAGGCCGCCAAAATCTACCAGCGTCAACTACAAAACCATATATACAAAAAGAAAGAGGGATAAGTAAAGTAAAGAAAGAGACGTGTTATGTTGATTATCCTTGATTCCTTGTCCGGTTAGCTAAAAAAGAAGAGAAAACCGGTTTACCGTATGATCAGTAAGCAAGAGATCTACTAAAAACACGAAATTCTTCTTTTTGCTGACATCTCTAATACGGGTGCCACGAAATCAGTTTTCAGTGCCACTTAGAATACTATCTGTTTTGTATCACTGCATATGCACACAAAAATTTTAAAACACCTCTTAGATGCCCAAGCCGATTTTCGGAAAAATGTTTAATAAAAAAAAAACGGTGTGCCTCAGAGAAGTGCCTTTAGTCCTAAATTCTTTATAAAATTTCTTGATAATACAATTTTTAAATTCAGCTAAATACTATTGTGAACTAAAACCTTACAATCACTAATCTTAATGACCAAGTTGTTGGTTTTGCTTATCTAGAAACAACACAACTGAAAACTGCCAAAACAGTATCTTTCAATTCAAATTTAAATGTCACTATCTAATGAATATAGTGGTAGATTCGCCATCTATTGTTAGAACAATATTCTATTAAAAATCCGTGATACTGATAACCTCGTCACCTCATCTTAGATAAGAAAATTAAAATAAAACACATCTGCATAATTAAAAAAAAAAATTATCTTATTTATTTTTCTTAGCAATTTTTTTGTTTTGTTTAACGATTTGACATCGCAAACAATTCACTTATTTTCTTAGGCCTAAAGCTTACCCTATCACCGCGCAAACACAAAAGCTTGTTGTGGTTGTTTGTTGATGTCCGTAAACTCTGCGAGGTGAACACTATTTTTAGATACTCGCATAGAAAAAAAAATAAAAATAAATAAATCATACGAGTATGTAAATGTAAAGCACTAGGAGCAACGTTTCACAATACTAGAAACGTGTTTCATGTCACACCCCTAACTTTACTCTTTTGCAAACACCTGCTAGTGCAATTTATTGTAATTACATCAACATGTCTTCTATGTATACATATTTATGTATGTATGTTATCTTTATTAGATGTACGTTTGACTGTATTTTTTAGTTTCATTTTACCAAAAAATGCATCTGACAGATTAAAAGTTATTGCGTGTTGTATATAAATATATCTGTTTCTCAATCAGCTGGCCGGCGAAGAAAAGCTCGCTCTTGAAAAGCTTTATTTATAATATTGTTTGAATCAGAGTTGCCAATTTATAGGTCAGAGGATGTAGTATTATTAGAAATTACAAAAGGAAGATCTTAACAAAAAATTAAAAAAAAAATGTATGGAAACTTAAAGAATGTTATATTTGAGGTTGTGAAAAAATCTTTTTGAAAGTAATGAACCCAGGATGTCTCTTGGCAGGTTGTTTTATTAAAAAAAAAATTATCCAACTCAATTATAGCATTGACGTATAGTTTTATTGAAAGTATTTAAAGACAGAGTTAAAATGTGGATTTAATTTAATAAACATTTTAAATCTTCCAAATGTATGCCGTCTTGTTGCATTCACTATTTAAAACGACGCAACGTATTCTGCGCAGAATTATGCCGATTTCATGACGAGCAATTAGTTTCTAATTGTAAGCATAAATTCTCTTCTTTAGGTAACCTCATAAAACAATCCATCGCGGCCAAAGTCGGGTAACCTCTGTGGCCAAGGATGTCTCCAAAGCCACTGAACATTTTCCGTAGCAAATTCATCAAAGTTCTTGTAGTGTGTAGGGTGGGAATCTCGAATATATGTGATAAGAATAATGGATGAACTCGAAGGTTCGGCAAAAAGAATTCCGTCATCATGCCTCCATGATTCTCACAATTGACGTTCGTCATCTGTCACGGACATTTTCCAAATAAATTGGTCCCGTGGCACCAGTTTAATCTTTTCGGAAAGACTTATTCTTTGCTAATAAAATCAGGATCTTCCAACTTCATATAATTATACCAGAAAATATTACAACTGATTTATGTCAGAACTAAGCTTTTCCCGTCGAGGAAACTTACTCTAAACTTGACAGGACGTTTTTTTACTTCTTTGAAAGTTTGCACTCTGTGTAAATCGCTGTTTTGTATGTACCATGCAGTATGCAGTATTATGTATTCCTCTGTGGGTTTTGCTTTGATGTAATCGCAGTGTTTGTCTAAAACTTGGCTTGGTACGTCCAAACACTTACTTATAAATAAGCATTTTGTTATATGTACAGTTCAATTTTCGTAATTTAATATCGAGTTCTTCTCGTTTCGTTAATGTCTTCCATTTAAGCTTAGGATCAAGCGCAAGGCGAGAAATGCCGTGGAGAGGATTAGAGGTAGGGGTCCATAGACGATATGTGGAAAACGCTTAAGGTGGCACTTAAATTAGAGGGTAGGACATTACATGTAAACAAAATCAGGAAAATAAAATTGTTTCCGAGATTGAAAATCTGCGTTCAATTGAATCTTAATCTAGTGGATCAGTGAATTCTACTGCCAGTATATCGGCGGGCTTAGAAGACGTTAGAGCTTATAATAGGAATGATTTTGACGGGGCAGTCCAAACTTAAAACGAGTTTATATTTATCCGATTCAAGAATCAGTAAAAGAAGAATGTTAGTTAGTGGAAAGATGGGGGACCGTCCGAAAACCAACTGCGTGCTGTTGACATGTGTTATGTGTTTTCTGTTTTCCGTTCTCTTTCTATCTCCTGTTTTGTCCTGTATCAATGTCGTCTTGTGTGTTGTCTTGTTATTGTATGAGCCGATGGCCTCAGTAGCCTGTGCTCGTAAGTGTGTCTACTTCTTAGATTTATATACGGAGTAGATCAAAATGTAATGTAATGTAAGATTCACTGGTGAGCGCTGCTGAATATTTATTTGCAGAAAAACGGTTTATTTTATTTTAGGCTGTTACCGTTACGGTTAATTCGTTATAAAAACTTGTCACAGAACTGAAACCCCTTGCCACCGAATAAAGATGCTTCACTTTTACATATATAAGCATCGCATACAAGGCAAAGAAGAATTCATCGGGGTCTATGTGGCAAAATTTGTTCGCCAGACTTTGAAAAAATATTAGAACAGAGAAAGTTGTCAATCGATTAAAGTTTGCTGATTACAATTTTCATTTTGTGACGTTAGGTTGAGATTTGGAGTCGTTTGAAGTGAACGTTAAATAGTATGCTCCCCTTTAAAACTTTGTGATATCCATTGAATATCGGTGGGGTAATTCAACAAGTGCTGACCGTCAAAGGGTTTGGAAAATTTCGTCGAGATGTTCAGCGAACAGATCTGCTTGTCTTTATTTGTTTTACACCATTTTCCATCGTATGTTTGAATTGGTGCTGATTGTAAATTTGACTTAAATTCACTTTTTATTTAATTAAGTAGAATTCTCATGCGTTTTTGAGTTTCGAATTTATTAATTCAGTCTGCCGGTCCACTTTTTTTCTCAAGCGAAACCTGCAGTGAAAATTCAAAATCAAGAGTAATAGTTTCTTCTCAACACACCACCTATATTCACCGCCTATAGTAACATTGGAATCGAGAGCTTCAAAAAATTTATTAAATCTGTTTACTAAAAGCAAAAAATCAAAATTTTATATAAAAATGTGTTTTTTTTTATTTAAAATGCATTATTTTTTTAGGATTTTTTAACAAAGATTATACAATTAAAATTAAAGTGTGTCAAGTTTTAACATATAGAAAAGACAAAAACTTCTCATAAATTATTATTAATAAAGGAGAAAAAAGTGCAGATATTTGTATACAATGTTTTTCAAATTTCTAAAAAATCTAATTAAGCATTTAAAAACCGTTATGCTTAAGGTATTTTCTGTAGAATCATCGTGATATTTGTTTATATCATATATTATATTATATATTTATAATGACAAAATTTGGGAATTTTTGAGCAACTTTTGGTCAACTTTTCCAGAAATCTGTTGTCCCTTTTCGGTTTAAGTGAATTTGGAAGGAAAAATAATTTAGCAATTATTATATTCACTAAAAACTGTCAGTACAGGCCTTTGAGGAAGCTTTATTTTTGCAAGGGTTACCAGTTGGAGGTTTTACCCCCTGAAATATGCACTGAAATCAAAACCCAACCACTGACTAACCCACGAATTATACACGAATTGTTGATGTTGTACAAAAAACACCCTCTTCGTGTGTCTTTAAAACAAGCACATTTTTTTAGCGCTACCACTTCTACACGCTACCACTTACACACTACCACTTGACACCTTATCTTCACTGTATTGACCTTTTTAGTGGGCAGACTATAGGTTTTGTGGCTTCAATGCCTTATTTAGTTTACTTCTTTTACCATAATCAGACCTAAAATATTAGTCGGCAAAAGCAAGATGGCAATACATGAATAAATTAAACGCCACAACAATATATTAAAAAAATAGAATACTTTTTAATTTAAAAACATTCCTTTGAATAGTAATGTAAGACCCAATAATCTTGTTACTTTTGGTTGGGCAACTTTTTATCAAGTACAATTTGACACAACTTTTTCATTAGGCCAATTCATAATAATTGTTTAAAAATGTTAAAGTTTTTTTCATTTTCAAAGCAACACCCCACATTCCTGCATCATTTTTTTTATTGAAAAATTCTGTTGATACTATTTATTCGAACAAAGTGGCATCTCTGTCTTCGTTCTCATATCACGAAAAAAGTAATCAGAACATTGTTGTTTTTTTTCTTGAATTATATTTTTTCCTCCGACGACGACGTTTATTCGGGGCCTTGTTATAGGTTTATCTCGATGTGGCTGGCTTGTAGTCTTGTTCTCACTGATCATCAAGGTACCTCCAATCCCGAAAAAGCAAAAATGCGCAGAGTGTAATAAATGGCAACGTTTAGTGCTGTTTATAAATAAAAAAAAATTAAAAATTCTTTGTTAGATACAAATTTAAATTGTGGTCGCGAAACTTGTTTTTTTATTGTGCTCCTATAAAAATTATTATAAATTAATTTCAATGAAGTTATTTTCAAAAAAAAGCATTTGTTTTTTATTCGTCGAATTAAATAGGTGATAATATTTTTATAAAAAAAAAGAAGTGATGGTGAAATGAGGTGGCTGTGATTCTGTGTGCCTCTCTTAATGGATCGATTATTGCGTGTTAATTGTATCTTTCGGTGAAAATAAATATTGAAATTAACCTGAAAAAAAAATTCAGTTCGAAGTTTATAGAAAACCAATTTAAATAAAATTTAAGTGCAAACTTTTAACCAAAATACCGAACAAACATGGTGGGAAAAATTCTCGCAGTGCGTACAGACTTGGATAGTTTTAGTCGGCGCAGCAGTGTCTATGTCAATCCAGATTGTGAGAAATTTTTCGAACTGCCACCGTACATTGCTGCCAGCACAAATGACTTGACGACGAAGTGTCAGTGCTGGCAATTGTCTCCAGGTATTTATTTAAAATTAATATTTTTTAAAATTAAAAAAAAAATTGTTTTTTTTTAATTTTTATTTCATTTGGTAGTTTTTTTTTTTGATGGATCAGCAATGATTCACTTATTTGAATAATTCATTGGTCTCCTATTTTTTTAACAAGGTCTTTAATAAAATTTCTTTACATTGGTTTTTCTAGTTAGATTAGTTTATGAATATTAACGTTTTAATTGGTTTCTAGTTGTTCAAGAACGCAATGGTGTGAAACTTTTTAATTGGCCTTAGGGTAGTTTGCAGTGCAATTAAACGCCTAAGATTTCAGTACCGCCGGCCGCCCGCCGTACGTGTAATTATTCTTTCTTAATACGGTTTTATAGTTATAATCTCTTTGATTTTAATTGCCTCTATTAGGTATATTATAACTATTAAATTTTATAAAGAGCAATTAACTATTTAAATTTTTTCTTGTTTCAAGATCAAAGTTTTTAACCTAAGAATAACCGGCGTATGCAAACAATTAAAAATGCCCACAAACGCCATGGAACGTGTGCATATGACGTGGGATTTATGTTTCCTTTGATAATAAAAAATGAATATTTTTTGACACTTAAAAACAAACTTATATGAGTCGAATGGCAAATAAAAAGATCGAAAGGAAGCTATAATTCAAGATTTCCATAAAATGTTATGATTATAAAATGTTTTAAAGCCAAAAATAATGAAACAAAATGTTTTTTTTTTGTATATTAAAAAGAATTTAAATAAAATATTTCAATTTGTTGTAGCTTCCTCCTGAAAGAAGCAATGTCCAAACGAAAAATAATATTTTAACCCCAATCAATCAAAATAAACAATTACAAACAAAAGAGGTAGTAAATAGATCAATCGGTCGGCGTTTTTTCAAACAATTACTTGTTGATTTGATACAAATAAAAGGCCGGAAATAGTAACAAAATGTGTGTGAAGCCACCATTTTAAATTTCAAGAAGAATTCGTTTTGAATTTCAAACTTTTTGATTTTCAACTCTTTAAAAAATGCTTAAGACAAAACTTGTAAATTTTTAGTCTTCTTTTTTACTGACCGTTAGTGAAATATTGAACGATAAACTGATGCTGATGCAGTTAAGAGCTGTCGAAACTTAAATTTTCGTCCAAATCTTCAAAACTTAGCTTAACGAAGAATTTCTCTCATGACGAGGTTCATTTGGGCTGCTCATGTAAAGTATGAAAATGAAAGATTACTTTACTTAAATATTTTTTTGGAAAGGAGGGTTCAAAATCCACAAAAAAATGTCCATGCCAAGTGTTAAAAGGGCCAAATAAACAAGGCTATAGGTAGAGATAGCTGAGAATGAAATGGTAATGGACCGAAAACTAATTCTTCGTAAAATTTTTAAGTTCAATATGGAGATGGCTGCTAAAGCTATCTACATCAAGATTTTTTTTTAAAAATCACAATTTAGACTAGTAGTGTGGAGCTTTAAAATAAAGTTTGAGTTATGTTCTCAATTCATTCCCAGATAAAAGCTTTGTATATACACTGCATATAGTACTATCATGGAGCATCATTTTTTAGTTCTGAATCAAGTCGCAATGAGGCGTGCTGAAATTGCCAATTGGTGTGAATATAGAATAAGTACAGACAACAAAAGTATATTAAACACTGGTAAAATATCGGTAAAGGTTCTCGTCTCCACTATTTAGAGATAGTTCTGAATCAACCAGGAAGATGGCCAGACGAAAAATTACCACCATGAGAGTACTATAGAAAATGTATATACTGTGATGTGGCAACAAGTTAAGATATTCGGAGGATACATTTTGTAAATTAACGCCATCTGTTGGATTCATTGTGTACAACAACCAACATTCATTGTGAGCGCCTAAGAGTATGCTACATATTTGCAATATGTTTTAACTGAGTACTAAATCGAACTTGAAGTACCAATTCGAGACTCGAATTAGTACCGAAAGCTTAGATTGTGCCAGAACCAGACCAGAGAGTTCAGTTTATTTTCGAAAGTGGAATTGTTAACAACTGGAAGTATTAGTAAAAAGTGATTGAATTGAGATTAAATAAAAAGTGTTGAATTATAAAAACGTATTTGAATTGTGAATAAGTGAAATAAGTTAAATTGGTGTTATTTAAACTGAAAGACGTTGTGTTTTATAAAATAAAGAGATTTGTTTTATTATTGTGGAATTTTGATTGAGTTTTATTGGTCGAAACCCAGGCGAAAATATTACATTGGTGTCAGAAATTGGGGATAAAACTCAGTAAAGTGCTAGAAAATTCCATAGTGACATTTTCTAAAACAGTTTCGGTGACTCATTTAATTGTGAAAGTGGAATTTTCCAGAAACTATTGAACTGATTGTGTTATAAAACTGTGAATAGCGAGTATTTTTGTTAAAAATTGTGTTGGAAAAAGATCTTTCTAGAAGAGACATTAAAATAAAACTGACTGTGTTGCGAAAAAAAGTGTTTCAGTTACATAAAATGGGTCGCAAATTAGAACAATTGACAACAGCTGAGTTGAAAGAAGAATTAGGAAAACGAAATCTTCAGACTTCGGGGCTGAAAAAGGAACTATTGCTCCGACTTCAGAATGCTATCACTCAGGATGGTGGAGACCCGGATACCATGTTGTTCGATGTTGAAGAACAAGGGAGAGAATGCACAGTAAGTACAGCCGATGAAATGCCTGCTTTCATGAAGTTGCTTCTGTCGAAATTCGATGCTCTAGAAAGTTCCTCGAAAGAACAAAAGAATTCATCAGAAATGCTGCAGAAGCAACTAAGCGAACAGCAGAACGTTCTCGAGAGCAAATTTGATGGTCTCGAAAACAAACTTGATGCACAGAATGTTCTCTTTGACAAAAGACTTCAAACAATCGATCAGAAATTCGAAGCCAAAATAGAAAACTTGGAAGAAAAGTTCGGAAGTGTAGAGCAACAGTACGAACATCTGGCTAAGGAGTTTGATTCTTTGAAGAAGAAGAAGGTTCGGGAATATTCGAGCGATGGTCCACGAAGAAAGGAAATGCAGCCCCCTGTCTTCGATGGTCAAACATCATGGCCAATTTATAAGAGGCAGTTCGAAGCTGCCGCCTTGACGAACAACTGGGACAACGAAGACAAATCAATTGCTCTTACGCTTGCGCTCAGAGGAACAGCTGCCGAATTGCTGCAGACCATTCCTGAAGACAAACATCATGATTATGATGCCATGGTCAAAGCAATCGAGATGAGGTTTGGCGACGTCCACATGCAGCAAGTTTACCGAGTCCAGTTGCGCCGAAGGGTCCAGACAAGAGGTGAAACGCTACAACAATTGCAAGCTGACATCGAGCGCTTGGCCAATTTGTCTTATCCCAATACCAGCAGGGAAATCATAAACGAACTGGCAACCGATGCGTTCACTAATGCCATTGCAGATGGAAAACTACAAATGGCTGTGAGAATGGCAGGTAAGAAAACGCTCGCTGAGGCTTTAGCATTTGCCCTGACAATGGAAGCAGCAGACCAAGCTTCGCAAGGTAGCCATCGCGTCAGGGAAATGGCTACGCTAGAGTGCTCATGTTAACGTGTCGACATGGAAAGACAAAAGCCGAACACTGCTCGAGGTCAAATGAGATTGCAACAAGCTAGGACACCTACAGCGACAATGCAGATCTCCACAGTGTGGAAAGCGCGTAAGAACCAACTTTGCAGAGCAGAAGTCGGTTGATGAAATGAACGCCCCCAGGACCATTATCCAAGTTGCGCAAACGAAACGCTGCAACCAGAGTTTGACAGTGGAGACCGTCATCGCCAACAGAAAATGTGTGGCCACTATCCATAATTAGAAGAGGCCTTGTCCAGACGTCCTGGCTACACAACACCATCTGGAACAGTCTGAAGGCAGCTACGGGAGAAGTAGCAAAAGTATACGGAGAGGTACTTCTGAAGATAGAACTGGCAGGGCTGACCTTCGCACATGCATTCTTGGTAGCTGAGATATGCGACGACTGCATACTAGGTGTGGATTTTATGAAGGCACATGAGGTAGTCCTAGACTTTCCAATGCAGGTGTTAAGGTATTCAATCGTCGAGATTCCAATGGTGTACGGAAACGAGAATGCTGTAAATCTTCGGACGATCATAAGCAGTGATGAAATTCTCCGGCCATCTTCAGAAAGAGCGCATCCTAGGTGTTTGAACGGTAAGAAGGACGAAAGAATTTCTGTTCAGAGACTAAGGGCTGAACCTGTAAAGGGTTGGACTGCGGAAGAACTTCGTAATGCACAAAAGGAAGATCCTGACATCGAGCCCATTCTTGTATGGAAGGAATCTATGAATAAGCCGAATGCAAGAGACATCTCCGACAGAAGTCCTACCTTAAAGGCATACTGGGCGCAGTGGGACTCTCTCCATGTAAAAGATGGTGTTTTGTGGAGAAAATGGGAAATGCCGAATGGAAGATCCTTTAAGATGCAGCTTGTGGTGCCACGGTCGAAAGTGCAGGAGATTTTAAGGGAAATGCACGATGAAGAATCCGGCGGGCACTTAGGAATCAACAAGACACAAGATCGCAATCCGTTGATTTGAGATCGTATCTGGATGAAGTATTTGCTAGTTTGCAAGGCATAATCGAGCTTAATCGCATTTAAGAAGTTAGGCTTTGAGCTTTTATTTAGGACAAGCTGATCCACCAAAAAAATTCCAAAAAAGCGATCAGGCGCCAAATAGCCTGAGTTACTCCCTACAACACCAGCTATCTGCCAGTAAAAGTCCCGTCGAAATTGGTGAATCATTTTTCGAGATTAGTCGAAACAAAACAGACACAGAAAAAAAAATTAAATAGTTTTGTTTTTTTGGTCATAAATCTCATATATATTTTCATAAGCATCTTGTAAAAATATGTTATTTTGAATAAAAACAGCTTAATTTACTTCTTTCATCATAAGCCATGTGCCTGTGAAAGTCCCATCGAAAGCGGTCCATAAATTTTGAATTTGGAATTGAAGTGAAAAGTGAAATATCCACCTAAAGTGTCACCTGTTGAGAATTTTCAGAATTATATTTTTCTAAACCTTCACGTTGCAATTACGAACAAACCAGCAGAAGGAAGTTTTCGATTTAGTCCAAACGTTTTCAAGTTTTAAGCATCCGAACAAACCACGATGAACTTTACCCCAGACGTGCTCATCACGTTTGAAAATCACCTTACTTGCGCTCTTCCTGAGCCCCCTATTTTAACCACCAATGGTTCAAGGTTACTGTTTCAGGCAGAGAGCTATGTTTTCTACAACGAAATTATTTCTAAAGGGATAGACGCTTCACTGGCGTGCTGTAAGTTCGCCTGAAGCACCCTAATCATACTCTTCATATTTATTCTGTGGTATTTGGGCTTTTTTAGGAGCTTTCCTAAAAAAGCCAAACATGTCAGTAGAGCCTCTATTGCTCTCCTGTGTTACCATCTAGCTTTTATTGTTTTGTTTTCCATTCTCACCTGGACCGGCAGGCTAAATGATCTTGCGGATTCTAGGGGTGGGTATGGACTTGCTGTGAGCTCTCTGCCCACTGACACAGCTAGCGGTTGAGGTCTGAAGCCATAAATTGAAGCATTGAAATGAAGCAGACGTTTTGATAGTTCCATACTCCTGTACCATTAAACAGAGCAGAGAAAACAAACAACCGTCGCTTTTTTCTTGCAATTATAAAAATTTCGTCGAATAATTAAGCCTAATTTTGAAATATCGTTCGCCTGGTATAGCAGGAAGTTCTGTAAATTCATTTTTCAAGTATGATGACGATGAGGTCCCATGACAGTGCACCCCCTGATCTGAATTCCTAATCTTTTTTGAGATCAAAGGCGTCGATTTCCTTGTCAGCCAAGATATGGAATGCAGGCTTAAATCAGAGATTTCGTTTTGGTGGGAACATAACATTAGCCTCTTTGCCTTCATGCAAGTTCAGCTGTTCGATATTAAACTTCTTCCTAATATTTCTCCTGTTGGCGCTGGTCGGAATATCTGTAGGCAGCGTTACCAAAATTCATTGCTTCATTGAATACTAAAAAAAACAATTTGACCATTTTTGCAAATGGCCGCCAATGTTCAATCTGTTTTGATATTTGTGGACTAGACAGATGCAGAATACAAGTGAACAACCTATGGAGCAATACATGAACCGATATTCTAAAGGCGGCGTTCCCGGGTCGCCTCATCTCTCGTTTTGGTGATTTGCACTGGCCCGCAAGATCGCCCGATTTAACCTTTTCAGACTTTTTTTTGTGAGTTTTTTTGAAGTCCCATGTTTACGTGAACAAGCCCGAGGCTCTGGAACCCCTCAAGGACGACATTCGACACGAGACAATTCTAAAGGTTCAAATAAACATAATCAAAAAACAGAATCGAAGTTTTTTATTTAGAAAAAAAGAGAGCCAAACAACATCGGATGGATGACTTCTTTTGGCCCACCATGTATATATGTACTAAATAGGTACTCGCCTTATCTTAATTTTTAATTTAAACGAGTATAATGCCCATCATTGTGTTGAGGGTCGACAAAGTCCAATTAGCTTATATTTAAATAAGTTTTTATTGCATTCTTACCTTATAACTTTATAATACTCTACATATTTACCCCCAAATATCTTGAATATGTGTTGGATAAATTAATATCAAATGTAAACAAAATACAAAATATAAATACGAAAGTCTTTCAATATCTTTTTTTTTTAAACAACGGAACTGTGTGTACCAACTTAACTGCCCTGCCATAGGTCAAACCATAAAAATATAAAAATATTCGGCAGTGAAAAATAAACAATTGCCAAAAACGTGCATCTGGAAATATATCCGTCTATACACACAAGCACAAAAGAATCTTATAGATACAAATTGATGATAATGAAAATGAAAAACAAACATCACATGCCTCATTCAAAAGGCCGACCCATCGTTATGAATATTTTAAGAGAAATGACGCAAGCTAATATTTAAATGCCTTTGAATCTTCCAACAAAAAATCAATCCCTCAAAAAACAGAGCGACAAACTCAAAAACTAAATACCAAGTAATTGTATTGAAGCGGTGGGAAATATTGAAAGCATATTTTTTAATTAAATTTCATCCTCCAAAGCCAATAAAAAGCCAAGCCCCTTAGTGTCTTCCATGTCAATAGTAGCAAGGTCAAATCAAATCTTCATTCTTAAAAAAAAAAATATATATATTTCTTTCTAAAATGCCAATGGGCGTGAACTGAACACATTTAGCTTTTTTTTTTAATAATAATTGAAATATGTAATTTGTCAGCTCCCGGGTTGGGATATGGCTTTTCCATTATGTCGAGCCCCCTTCAGATCTCTTTACAGAAGCTAATTAAATTTCTGATGGCTGGTGGGGAACGATCCCAAGACCAATTCATTTTCACTTGATTGTTTGAATTCTATTTCAGATACTCTTCCATCTAAAATCAATTTGACTGAGACTGGGTGTGTGTATTGAGATGACGTGAATACCAACAGAAAAAAAATGTTTAAACATTACTTGCACGCACGTAAAAGTTCATATTGATTAGCCACCGGTTGAGCGCCATTTAAAGTATATTTAAGCCTTAAGATACACCAAGATACAGGGCAAAAAAAGCGAGGAGTTGAATTGAGGCAATAACAAAATGTTTGCATTTGTATTTTATCTTATCTGACGGATCGTTCCTGAGGCAAATTAAAAAAAAAAAAATTAAATTTATGTTTACAAAATTTATCGAAGGTGCAAACATTTTCATAGATAAACATTAAAAAAAACGTATACCACTGGCTCGAGTGTGTAGTAGCGTACGTATCAGCGTTCAACTTGAATCGGATTGGTCTATCTAATAAAATTTCTTTTTTTTTTATTTTGTTTATATACGCGAGATATTTATATTTATACGATGTTTTTTTGATGGCAGAAAGAATTATCGTCTACCGGCGATATGGTCCGCATATGGTATCTCTATATACAAATAATTTTAAAAGACCTACTTTGCCATCAAAATGTTATGTTACAATTTTATTTAGCAGTTCATCTTCATTTTATGAACTTTGGTTAAAATACAAAAGTTATGCATTAATATTTAGTACCTAAAAGAGAATTATATAGTAATCCCTTACTTGGAGCGAAGAAAAAGCGATAGCGAACCCATTTGGGGCTTAAATTCTAAGTAGTAGATTTGTAAGTAAATGACATTTTTTCAACTCTCAAGCATTTTGGCATGGCATATTTGTTTTAACAGTAACTTGGTTAAGCTTAATCATAGTTTGACAATAGATTCTAGATGTTTCAGACTGATTCAACTAAAAGGAAGCCATCTTGGTCCTTTACTATTCCTTTTGGCTATAAATGATCTCACCTCATGCAGACGGAAATGACAGTCTCATATTTTCTGATATTGATAACTTTAGTATTTGGCAGAAAAAGTCGTATTTCCCAAAACCCAGTAAATGCCAGATGATTGCCTTCACAAGAAAACGTATCGTAAGAGCATTTGATTATTGTATTTGGCAGTTAAAATTTTGTCGGGCCTCGGTTTTTGGTGTCCATTTTACCTGGGAATGATCCTATTAATTTGCCACCTGATGAACAGCGAATCCAGCTTCTCCAGGTGTAAACTGTTTAATAAAAACATTTTAATAACGATTTAATATTTCTTCTTTAACTTATTAGGGGGAAATTGGTGCTCCTTATTTATCAGTCTATATTGGGTTAAATTACCTGCGATGATCGGAATTTCAGCATTTAGACTTTCATAGAACAAATTATGGCAAATATAAAGCTCTAAACCGTATTAACACACTTTTTGATCTTAGTCAATGTAAAGTGGGATTAAAATCATTATTTCGAACTAGTACTCGGCACAAATTTCGAAGGAAACGGCCGATATTTCCGGATGAATATTGACTGAGCTTTTTTAAAGATGCCAACTTGCTGATATAGTACAGAGCTCCGGTGAATTATCTTTAGCTTCGAAATAGCAAGAAAACTTGGCAACACCACCATATATCACTTAGAAAAACGAATCATTACATTAGCCGTATTTTATTGGTAAGTGTATATCCAGCGCAGTAAAATTTTATACGGCAAACAAGAACAAACTATAAGTGTCGATAATTAGGTTAGTGAAATAAGTGAATATAATAAGTTGAGATACATCTTGGAAAGAAATTTCAACCAACTGTAATGTACAAATAATATGTACTTGAAAGTTGGTAAGATTTTATTATTTAAGGATATGTTCGTTGAGTATCATGATACAAGATAACAAGACAGCGCCTTCCTGTATTTTGACGTCATCAGTGACCCAAATTGAATAAATTAAATACAATTTTTGGAAAGGATCCAAAGTGTTAGTTGACTTAAAATGTATATTTAATCAATTAAACAAGACATTAGACAAAACCTGCATCAATTGAAACTTAAATTACTGCAGTTTTTTTCTAAAACCGAATTCAATTGTCATCAAGGGTCACTGATGACGTCATGGTTGGATATTCTATCCGGATGTCTCTGTCCAAGAACTGAATGTGGAACACACCCTTTTAAATTTATTCAACAAGACGTCATTTGTCACTTCGGGGCGTTAAACTAAAAGTGAATTATGGAGTGAATATAGCGTTTTATCGGGACTTCCAATACTGCGCTAGCTATAGATTACCAATAAAACACGGCTAATATATTACATTACATATTGATCTACTCCGTAGATAAATCTACGAAGTCGAGACACTTATGAACACTCGCTACTGAGGACATCGGCTCACACAATACAAAACAACACACAAGACAACAGAAGTCAGCAGGAGTCGATGGTGTACCCAAACTGCACAGTTCTCAAATTCAAAGTCCGAAAGATTGTCATTCATTATTGTTTTATTTACAGGAGTCCAAATCTCGACAGTTATTCTGTTTGATGCGCTGTCGGATTCTGTCTCGGAAATTGTTTCCCTTTGTCCTCGCAATGAAATCGTTATTGCGGGCGATTTTAATTTTTTAATTTACGCTATTCTAGTCAGACAACACCCGAAGGAATGTATGTCAAGCTCTTTGCCGGGATACATCACCTTACCCAACTGAATCGATATGCCGGATGTTGCTGTTTGTTTGTTTCTTACTTCTCACCCTAATAAATATACCATTGGTGTAACTTCTCTATTTGGCACTTCGGACCATGGTGGCTTTCAGCTAATTTCTCATTCTCCACCCATCCAGTTAAAGAAAAACTCCCCACCAGGACCGTTTGGCAATACGAGAAAGCCTACTGGGACGGCCTGAATATTTTTTTTCGAAACTTGTAACTGGTCACTATGCTTCCCCGATAGTGACATTATTGCCAGTGCTGAAATGATCACAAATTAGATTCTTCAAGGGGTGCGTGCTTTTATTCTTAACAGAGTAAAGAGCATCAAGCCTAAAGAAAGGTCCTGGTTTAACTCTGAGTGTAAAGAAGCTATCAGGTTCAAAGAAGTAAGTTTCCGATCTTACAAAGCCAACCCTACAGAGGAAAACAAGCAAAGTGGAAACACTGATTAACCGTCAGCTTAACTTCGATCTCGAAGATCGAAAGCTTCTCCATGACCGTCAGTATGGTTTCCTTAGCAACCCTTCCACTGGTGATCTGATGGCATATCTCATCGAGCAGTGGAACAAATCTTTACATCGCTTTGGTGAAAGTAAGATTATTGCTCTTGATATCTCCAAGGCATTTGATAGAGTTTGGCATAAAGCTCTCTTATCGAAAATGCGTGCTTTTGGGATCGATGATACTCTTGTTCGTTGGATTAGAATATATCTTCTGGATCTGGACCGTTCAATATAAGTTGTATTGGACGGATTCAAGTCTGATTCCCACAAAATAAATGCTGGTGTGCCCCAGGGCTCTGTTTTGTCTCCGACTCTTTTCCTCATTTTTATAAATGATCTTCTGTCTGTTACTTCTAATCCACTTAACTGTTTTGCTGACGACTCTACCCTCAGCTTTTCATATTCCTTCGCCTTCGGACGTACATCGTACAATTGCAAAGGTAACGTATGTCAATCTCATTAAACTCCGATTTATACAGCATTGTCAAATGGGGTAATAGGAATCGTGTGGAGTTTAATGCTTCGAAAACTCAATGCTGTCTTCTGTCGGTAAAGCTAAACATACCCTCAATGCTATTGTCCATGAATGGCACTTGCAGCGAAGAAACCGAAAAGCTTTCTGTACTCGATATGTCTGTCAACGACGACCTCCGTTGGAACGCCCATATATTTGAGATCTCTAAAAATGATGCTATGTGCTTAGGTGCAAGAAGTATTTTTCCCCTTCTGATCTGGCTACAATTTATCAAGCGTTTATACGCCCTAAACTCGAGTATAACTCCCAACTCTGGTCAGGTGTTTCGCGAACATCGCTTCACCTGCTTGATGAAATAAAAAATCGATCGTTTAGATTGATAGGAAATAGAATTCCCGCTGAAACAATTGACCCTCTCGAACACTGACGCTACGTTTAAAATATATCCTTATTTTATCGGTTCTTTTATAAAAAAGTTTTCACTTAAAGTAGCCAGCTGCGTTCCTCTCCCTAAAAGTTTCTCCCGTACTACTCGTCTCGCAAGGAATGCTCATCAGTTCACCCGTGGGCCCAATTACGGACGTACCGTGAAATATTGGGTTCTTTTTTTAGCCGAACAACACGAATTTGGAAGAATTCACCCGGCGATATTTTCCACTGCCATTTTGATTTGCAAGCATTTAAAACCATGTTAATCGACACCTCCTATCTCTCCCCTCCCTATTATCCTAATGCTCGCGCAGTGTACTAACATACATTAAAAGGGAAACAATTAGTGTCTTGTGCGCGCGTTAATTATAAAAAAAATCACTCTTTAACAACGCGATGAATGATGCACATTATCCAATGAGTTTGAAGGTAGCTGTTGTATATCTTCTAGCGAAAAAGGGGAAGGAATTTTTCATTCATCTCCTAAAACTTCAACTAATTTATTATAGATATCCAATATCCTTCTTCTCAGCAAAAAAAAAAACTTCAGCGAAGCGTTTTCTTTTAACAATAATTAAGTTGATTGAAACTATTTTAATTATTGCAGCAATGTCAGTTCTACCTTATTTATGAAAGCCAATGTTTTAATTAAATTCAGTGTAAAATAAATCACCTTAAGTAGGATATTTTTTTGGGACCTGATGGTCGCCTCACTAAGATTTTAAAAAAATTCGATAGTCTAACCATCCCAGCTCGTTATTGCGCTCTTTTAGCTCTCTATTGTAAGAAGTGTTTTTTCTAATATTGCGAAAGATTCTTTCAATATCCCTCTTCAGAAAAAAGACTAAGCTAAGAAAATTGTTAGCACCCATTATTTCTTAACTGTGAAATAGTATCTTCAACTAAAAAGTGATCCACAACCATCTAATAGAATTCATTCAAATAAGTCATTTACTCTTGCATTATTTGGAATGTCTCAGGGAAGCCAAGTGGGAACACTTATCTTTGTTTTGACTTTAAAAAACAATAAATTGATTAATCATTAATACACTTTAGAAATTTACATCGACACATGGATTTCGAAATAAATTTCAAACTTTTAAGATTTAAATATCTTTTTCACTTGACTCCTTCTTGAATTTAGCATTAAAAAATGTTTAGCCTTAACTCTCTCTCGAAAGTGTCTTCCCTTTCCACAAGGTATGCCAAAGAGATATGTTCTATCTCCTCTTCTTTTAAAGTAAGAAGTTTCTTTTAAATCTATTTCAATACGGAGAGCTACAAATTGATTGTTTATATCGACAATATTAAAGTATCTGGAAGATATTCGTACGCCTTTAAAAACTTCCGGTTCAACACTTAAAAGTCAATTAAACCTCCCAGTTTATGATTTTGTGCTGCTAAGAACTATAAATATTAGAAACGAACTGAAGAAGTATCAGACAAATATTCTGATGATGATGATTCTGATTCTGACTCTTGTTCATAATTTAATTTAATTTTCACTTTGAAAACTATGAGCTAAATTGAATAAATCGCACTATTTTCAAGTGTTGCTTGCTAAATGTTTCTTGTTTTATAAAATAAACTACAGTCTTCCATCACTTTATTTAGTTTGCTTCAATTGAAATTAATGTTTTAATAAAAAAAAAAGTATTTTTCAATCAGTCATTAATCGAGTGATTCAGAGTGTAAATATTGAAACGTGTTCATTTATTCTGAGATTTATTAAATAATTTGCATGTAAAATCACTTCAAAAACAAATCTTATTTTTTTCAAAACAATATTTAAGCAATGTCAAAACTAACATACATTTTCATAAACAAAATAAAAAATACCTGCGTTGCCAGAATACAACGAAAAAAAATTAAAATAAATTACAAATAATTGGATTGACTTTGTGTGTTTAGATTGACTGTATTATCTCATGTGTTTACGGCAGACTTGAAGTCATCTAGATCTCAATAAAGATTTTTAAACATCTTATTGTCTGCTTGTAAGGGGTCCTAAATCCATTTGACCCCTGTCAAATGAATGCATCTTTATCTTGTTAAGAAAATAAAATTAAAAAAAAATCAGCAAATTTAGCGCATTTTGATGACAGAGAAGGAGTGGGATATGTTTGTTTGTGGCTTTTATATTCAAACAGGAAAATATACAATAAAATAATTTGTTTTTAACTTGCCTTTATTGTTATTTATTGCAAAAATTCGTACTGAAAGATTAAAAATGATTAATGAAATGAAATAATAATAACATTCGGGAATTTTTTTTTCTTTCAAAAAAAAGCGAGGGTGATCCAGTTTGAAGACGAATTAATTTTATTTTAGTCGATTCCCAGGCTTATTAGTCATAACTGGAAACTTTTATTGTAGTTAATGGTCGTTCCTCCCTACCCGACACAGATAGTGTTGAAAATTATGATTTAACTTGGCAATACTGTTAAAATTTCAATATAAAATTGATGTGCTGTGCACCAAGGAACCATCTTCGGTCCTTAACTCTTTTTTTACACACCGCTCACCACTTTCTTGTTTTATGTTCTCTCTTTCTTTCTTCTGCTATTATATCTTTCCGCTTTGTATAAATGACGTATTGTTTGTTTTCATTTGTATTGTATGAGCAGATGGCCTATCTCGAAGGCTTATCTGCAAAGCCGATTCTTAATGTAATATAATATTGGGAAAACTACATTTTCGTAAATATCTCGATCCAACCGCCATCTATCGGGGGTCCAAACTTTACAGGATCACATGCTGGGCTCATTTAAAAATTCACAACATTATTTACAGTGATATCTCAGGTGCCTTTGACAACACCTCACATGAGGCAGTCAACAAAAAAGAGCTTTGAAAATGATAGGCGACCGAACAATAACAGAAACATTTACATCTCTTGAGCACCGCCGTAATGTTTCGTGCCTTTCGTTATTTTATCGTTATTTTTACAAACAATGTTCTATCGAAATAGCCAGCTGCATTCCTCCCCTGAAACGATTCAACCGTAATACTCGAACTGCTAGGAATGCCCATCAGTTTACCCTTGAGCCTAACTTCGGACGTACTGTTAAGTATAGAGATTCTTTCTTTAGTCGCACCACACGAATGTGGAATGCTTTTCCAGGCTCTGTTTTTCCCTCCCATTTCGATATTAAGAACCCGAACGACTGAAAAACCAAACCAAAAAAATCAGAGAATTCTCACAACGAGATGATGCCTACAAGGAGGGGTTCTGTCACCTCTACTGTGGAGTCTGATAGTGGATGAAGTACTCAAAAAGGTAACAGCAATAGGTGTCAAATTCATTAACTTTGCGGATGATAAAACGCTATTAGCCTGTTGAAAATTCGAGGAAACCCTATGTAATACAAAAAGGGTTGATAGTCACAAAGAAATGGTGTGTATCAGCACAGGCGGAAGTGTATGCGATATGCAAGTGCGCTGAAATGAACATAGATAGAAATTACACAAACAAGAAAATTGCAATTATCACAAAGAGTCAATCTACAATCGAAGCCTTAAGATCCTACAAAATCACTTCAAAACTTGTCAGCGAATACAAGCTGAACGACCTCCCGAAATTGCGTCAAGCCAAGCGCTTACTTGGTACGTTTAACAAAAAAACGGTTCGTAGAATTGATCAATTTTAGCAGAAATTATGTAAGAATTCTAGCGGGTTTCCTAACTGGACATTGCCGGATAAGGAAACATCTCAAAACACTAGGAGTTGCGAGAGAAGACCAATGCAGATTCTGTAACGAACAGGAAGAATCTCTAGTTCACTTCCTCGGAGACTGCGAAGCTCTAGGATCATATAACATAGAAGAAAAGGAACGTAGCCCAGGTCCTTACCTTCATTAAGGATATCAAACTGGACGAAGTTTTATAAATTGGGACTAAAACTTATTTAAGCAGGGGGCACGGCACAATGGATCTCCAAGGTCGAAGTGCATTACAAAACCCCAACTTTATTCATTCATTTATTCATCCCACCGCGTCGCTAAAAGTAAACCTGTGCTGTCTCACGGCTTTGTTAATAGTCAATTTTAGATATTAAAAGGCGTTATTGCTACCGCACTTTAACGATTATAGTGATATTTCATGGTATTATTTCTAATGAACCCGTGATATTTCACGGCGTTGTTAATCGCCAAGCCGTGATATATTAAAGCGATGTTCCGTGTTACTTTAGACGCTGTTTATAGTGAACCCCTAATATTTCACAGCTTTGTTCATATCTGTGATATCTCACACATTGAATATAACCTGTGACAATTAAAGATGTTGTTTAAGTACTATTCTGATATCTCACGGCGTTGTTAAAAGTGTACCCGTGATATCTTTAGCGTTTTTTATAGTAAATGCGTGATAACTCACGGATTTGATTAATGTAAAGTATGTCTTATCTATAACGGCTGTTTAAAGTGAACCCGTGATATCTTACGACATTCCTTAAAGTGATGCGGTGCTTTCTCTGGGCGTGGTTAATAGTGAATCCGTGATATCTGAAGCCGTTTTTTTAGTACTTTTTTGCTACTTGACGGCCTTGTTAATATTGAACCTTTTCCATCTAATGGCGTTGTTCATAATCAATCCGTGTTATTTTACGACGTTATTTATAGTTAACCCTTGATATCATACTTTATTTTTTATATTTACTATCCCCGTGATATCTCGGCGTTGTTTATAAATAATCTGTGATATATAATTTAAACATATTTTTTATATGCATCCATTATATTTCTTTTTCAATGTCCTCCCTCAATCCTTCCAAAAAAAAAACATCTCTTTTCAACCTTATCTTATTTTAAAAGCCTAATTTGACTGAGTAATTCCCACTGACTTCAAAGTGACCAAAATAAATCACAACCTTTTTCGTATGTCACATGTTCCATTTTATAAATTATTAACCGTCATGATAATTTGTGTTATCGGTTGGTAATTCATTTTTAATTTGTATTTTTTTATTACGTTTATATATCACTTAATTTATATAAATAAAACATCAGTTTGCACTTGTTAATCTATTGATGACAAAGTGCGAAATAAAGTTATCGAAGTGTGCGAGTTAAATTGCTTGTGACCCACAATTTAACTCGAATCGTTTTTTTACGAATGTAAAACTGTCGATGAATACAATTTCGTTCAAACAAACAGAACTTTTTCTTTCATTTGACCTTTAATGAGTTAATTAATGACTTCAGAACTAAAGTATCCGGCAGAATTATAAATTAAAATTCAGCTGAGAATGAGATACGTGGTTAGTTTTACCAGGGTTTTATAGTTCAGTAAACTTTTTGTTAAAAATATGGTTAATGGTTAAGGTGCTTTTGGTCTCACACATAAAAAAAATAAAGTAAAGGCGTAATTTCACTTTCATCAAAGAGTTCCTAAATAATGAAACCGAAAAGTACTCCGTAAGAGTGTCTTGGGAATTATACACATTATACTTTTATATTATGTGATAAAATCATGCCGCTAAAAGCATATATTAAAGACAATTACCAGCTTTTATGCTTGGCTTTAAAAAGCAGTTATTTTGTATAAGTAATTATTTTAGTGTACAAATTATAGTAGATTCACGATAACATGAACTACAAAAAACTAGTGCAATGTGTGCTTTTTTGTTAATAGAGCAAACTGTACTCTTTTAATAGTTTTTACGTTTCTTAGTTTGTCCATCTGGCTGAAGATTTTTATAATTATTTCATAATTTGAACAAAATTTAATTAAAACATTTTGAAAGGACATTAATTTCCAATTTTGTCTACGTTTTGTAAAGTTATCTAATGTACACTGCAGGTCAACAGAATAAGTTAACCCTTGAGTGAATTCTGAAAAAAATGTATAATCTTCATAATCTAACAAGAAAAAAAAAATTGTTATGTTATATAGAAACTTCTATTAAAAAATCCGTTGGGTATACACATGTTTTCTTTTAACAATAACAACAAAATTCCCGACTTTTATTGTTGCCCTTATGGGGCTATTGTTTTTCAAATTGTCCGCTTAACTTGCAGATTAGATATTAGACTCAGACAACCTAACACTTTCTCAATATCGTTTAAATTTCAGGAGTTTAAGGAAGCCATTCCCACAACGTTATCATAGTTTTCACTACCCATTGTAAAAGTCTTTAAAAATTCTTTAATTTCACCAACCCTCGAAAAGCCTTTTCAAGAATGTTTAGAAATTAATTTTTTGCCATTCTAGATTATGGAAAATCTAGCTCGATAGTTCCAAAATTTAATATAGCAGCGCAAATTTAAACACCACCTTCATGGCTGCGTTGATGCTCCAAAAACATGTTACCTCTTCACAGGTCTAGTAATAACAATTTGAATGTGAACCATAACTTCCTACTCTGGAAACATCAATCTTTCCAACTCTTTTCACGTTATTCAGCCAATGTTTTGTTATTTATTTATTTATTATTCACTAGCTAACCAACCCGGCGTTGCTCGAGTATATCATACATTTTGCGAAAAAACCGGCGTAGCGCCACCTAGTAATCAAAACAGCCTTAGTCACTTAGCCTTAGTCACTTTCACTTTGTGAAACGACCCCAGCGGCACCAACGGGTGATTAAAATAGCCTAAGTTACACCTTACAGCATCAGCTTTAATTGCCTGTGAAAGTCCCGTCCAAATAGAAGAATTAAAAAACGCCTCCTAGGGTTAGTTAAAATAGCCTTACTTATATCAGCTTTCTACCTGTGAAAATCCCGTCAAAATCGGTCCATAAATAAGTTTTCCCAAAAAAAAAAAAAAAAAAAAAAACACCCCAGCGCCAGCTAGTGGGTAATTTAAATAGCCGAAGTTACTCCCTAGAACATCAGAAATCTGCCAGAGAAAGTTTCGTCGAAATTGGTGCAGCCGTTCCCGAGATTACCTGGAACAAACAGAGAAAGACAGACAAAAATTTTAAAAATTGTGGTTTTGTTAAATATACTGTATATACTTGCATATGCATCTTGTAAAAAGCTGTTATTTCGATATTAAAAACAGGCACTTCATTTTGGTGTATTTGTATAGATTAAGATTAAATGAAACTTAATTAAATTACCGTTACAATAGACTGATGAGTGATGAATGTTAATATATCATTAGGCTTTTTTCTTTTTTAGCTCCAAATAGGGCTAAGAGCAGGGTCTGAGCGAATAGAGCTTGCTCCAAATCGACCGTAACTTGAGCGTTTTTGTCTATTAAAGAAATATATTTGAGCACTGAACTGGTTTTATATCATTTTTCTAAATAAACTGTGAAAATGTTCACCTTTGTTCATGAATTTGTTTTTTTTCAACTTCTTCATTTCACCCATTTCCCCTTTAATAAAAAAGGTACAAAAATAATTAAATCTTAACCAAAATGTATCTTTTTGTCCTCACTTTTTGTCTTCACTGGTAAAACGAATGAAGTTAGCCGCACTCAGCTTTTCGCTCGATGTGCTCTGATATTTTTTTGCGAGGTCATCGAGCAAGCCCCCATCGAGCTCAGCGCTAAAAAAGAAATACAAATGAGCGCTTAGAGCGCTCCGAGTTAAAAAAAAAGAAACACAATTCTTTTTTTTAAGCTCAGTGGCCCGCTCTGAGCTAAAAACCGAAAAACGCCTAGTCTGACAAGGGTTTACTTCAAAAATTCCATCAGAGAAAAAAGAGTTTGCTGTAGAAGGATCCATCAAAAATTCAAAATTTGTAGTGAGTATGAAAGAGAAAACAATCTGGAGTGAGACTTTTGCACTCTCCGTCTCCATGTTTCTCTATTATTTTTATTTTGCCTTATCGTCGCAATTTTGCTGTATTCAGCAAACAAACTGACGAGCTGCTAAGCGAAGGGTCGAATTCGACTCCCCGTCAAATCCACTTTTTTCCGGAGTACTGCCTCTTGCTAGGAACTGGCAGTGGCAAGACAGTTAAAGAGAAAAAAAGAAAAACATAGATATAAATCGTCTCAAATCTGACTTCTCTTTCATACACTCTGCAAAAATATACCGAAAAGTGTTAAGAAGTAACATTTAATGTACACTGCTTTTAGATTTTGAAATGTCGGTTGAAATCCGAGATTTTGTTTTGGTGGGAACACAGCATTGGGTCCAATAGTGGGAGTACGACTACGGAGTACGGATTCATTGTCATTCCAAACTCAAATAATTTAATACAATAAATGTGAGCACTCTGCTTTAGCATTTTATGCTATAAACACATTTAGAAACAAATTCTAGAAATGAATTTTTTAAATATACATTTACACCCTTATTTATTAGAATTCCCTAAACCGCTCTAAAAGGCTAAATAGTTATATAATGCATAAGGAGTCTATGCAACATTGCATAAATTCTTATTTAAAACAAATTTCCCGTCTACACGGTTTGTGTCTAATATAGTATAAAAAAACGGAATCTATTACATTTTTATGCCACCAATTCTAGGAAAAATATTCTAGCGTCAATTAAAATGGCGGCGATGAGAAATAAATTTGTACAAGCTCTATTCAACCTCCAAGCGCGTTTAGCCTCCTATACAATCTCTGTGCAATATTGCATAAATTTTATAAACAACATTTTTATTTCGTTTAGAGAAAAATGCGTACGTGAACAAACAAAATTGTCGGAGAGTGTCCAATGAATCCCCAAAAAGTCAATGCTTGGTGTGGATTTTGGGCTGGCGGCGTCGTCGGTCCATATTTCTTTGAGAACGATGTTAGCCAGGTCATCATCACGGCGAGCGCTATAGGTCGATGATAACGAACTTCGTTTGGCTTAAATTGGATGATATGGACACCAACGACATCTGGTTTCAACAGGACGGCGCAACGTGCCACACAGCTCATGCAAGATTGGACATTCTGCACGAGCGATTTGACGGCATGGTCATCTCGCGTAGAGGTGATGTGAACTGGCCAGCGAGATCGTGTGATTTAACCCCATTAGATTTTTTCTTGTGGGGTTTTCTTAAGTCGCAGATCTATGCGAATAGGCCACAAACCACAGCGGTGCTCAAAGAGAACATAACCAATGCCACCAGTCAAATTCATCCAGATTTATGCGCTACAGTCATGGAAAATTGGACACTTCGGATGCGCGTCCGCAGCGGACATATAAACGATGTTATATCTCACACACACTTTCAAGGCCTCTACTTCAAATGCTCTTTGCAGGGGTTTACACTCATCAGCAATGAACAACTAATACACTATTGAGCCTATCACTTAAGGGTAATACAAAGCTATCTTAAACACATTTAATCCTCTTAGAAGGTTCTATAAAACATTGAGTTCCCTTCTTCAACTATTATTAGTTCTGTTTGTTTTAGTTTTCCATCAAAAGATAAGAACAACAAAACTAATTCATTTAAACGAATATACTTATGGAAATATAACACAAAAAAACTACTCAAATAATAATTATTATGGAAAATATTAATACTCAACAAGACAAAGCTGTACTGACGTAGAAACATTGCATTTCGAGTACCTACCCTTTATTTTATGAAGTCCCCCTTATCAGTCAACCAATTTTTTTGTCATATTCGTTAATAGATTTATGTCATTTCAGCAAATGATCACAAATGTCAGAGTAATGGAACAGCAATAAATCAAGTGTTATTCATCGGTAAAAGTAAATAATTTGGAACTAAAACTGCGTGGACTTATCTCGTTGAATTAATCAGAAATTAAATATTTATATATATTTTTTATTTTGACATTCACAACATTCCGCATGGCCTCTGTCTAGTCAGTCCTTTCCCTTTCACTTAATTGCCACAATAAAATGGACTTACAACTTAAATAAAGCTCTAATTTATTATTCGGATCTAAGTAGGGTTAAGATTATTATCGAAAATAATAAAAATGATTTGTGTCAAGTGGTAGGGTGTTTAAGTGCTAAATTGGTCAAAATGGATTTTATTTAAGAATTAATTTGTAATCTTTGGATTATGTAATTTGATAATCTTTAAATGATAATAATAAAAAGAAGTGTCATCTGTTTTTAATTGTTTTTTTTTTCATTTGCGTATCACATTGATTGACTGATTTTTTTTTGCAGGAAAAGAACCATTGCTGAAATGTTTTGCTGACATACAGCCACTAATACTGCAAGGAAAAAAACGTGAAGTTAAAAGTATACTTCGAGAAAATGCCTGGCCCATCAACTCACCGATACGTTCTCAGCTATGGCCGGCGTTGTGTGGACAGCACCAGACGAAGCAAAATATGCTCGATGGTTTTTATTGGGAAATGGTGTACCAGGTAATGATGTTTGAAAACGTAATTCTAAAATTCCTTGTCAAGTCTTCGATCGGATGACTTAAAAAGATATATTTACCTTCCCATCATATGATTTGATTGATAATGTTATTTTGTCCACAATTTTGTCTTATGACCGTGATGAATCGCGTTTATATGTTTTTAATACTTGAAAGTTCGATAATGGATCTAAATTCTAAAATTATATCATCACGCGGTCTTTAAGAGACATATTATTAAACATTGTCGAAACTTAAATGTCTTGTGTAATTAAAAGCAGTGAATCAAACCTTATTTTTTGTCCAAAATTCTCCTTCGAATTCTAACATATAAGGCTACCGCTTACAGTTGCACAGGAAGCCTATGTGTTAACACAGGGCCTTATCCGTCTACCCACCAAATTTCTCACAAAAAATTTAAAACAAACAATTTCGCTTGAAAAGGAGTTTATCTGCGAGAAGAAAGTGAAAAGTTGCGAGGGGCTCGCTTTTGTCGCAGCAAATTCATTGTACCAAAGAATACTTGCAAATTCTTTCCCCACACACAACCGCGTTTCGCTTCGCTTTAACTTACTTTGAAGTATGTACATACTTTTAAAATTCTTTAGTAAAACATTTCTCTGAACGTTTTTAAAGTCAAAAGTTCCAAAATACCCTACTTCCCCACTTCCAAAGTAGATGGAGCTATTGCGATTCGTTGGATTTTGTCTGATTTAGGAAGAGCTTCCCACGGCTGCGCCCGCATATCTCGATGCAGTCATTCCAAGTGTTGCGGTAAATGTCAAAATGTCAACCATAAAATACCAGAACTAATTTAAGGCAATAATTTCGGATGAGGTCGTCGCATTATATATAATAAGGTAATATAATAATATAAGATTGGCCCTTGTACGGATGGTGGACCTTACGAAACTATTGTGTCGGTGCCGATACAAGTCGTGTTTACAAGCGGGGCCTGGTGCAGGAGCATCTGTTTCTCAGCTTGTGCAATCGCATCATGTGTTGATTGGCGGTGGTAGAAAAACTAGGACACAGCTTCCAGTATTCCCGAATACACCAAGTGAGCTTTCCAAGGATCCATGCTTCTGCACCATACATATATCAGGACCGGGATAAATGATGAGTGTTTTGTATAGTGTTTCCTAAGTTCTTCTTGATAGATTCCTCAATTGCTCCTACGTTCTCAATTGGAGTTTCCAAAATCCAGTGAAGAAAAAATTTTTATCATTTCTCTTGATAACTTAAATTTTATTTACTATAAGAAATAATTAGAATGTTCTAGAACCTCTAGAACCTAACGGCGGTGTTTACAATATATATATGTTATATACTTACACTCCTTACCTTCTTAACTGGCTTCCTCCGTCTGACAAATTACAACTGATAACTTTTATTTGTTTCTGTACTTCTAAATTCTTCATTAAAAAGGAAAACTCAATGTAATTAACTTGTAGTTAATAACTATATAAAAAATATAATTCATTGAAAAAACACAAATTACGTACATATTTCTTAAAATGGCTGCTAAATTCTTGCTTCACAATCTTCTAGTCTCTGTCTCTCTGTGCAATCAAAAACGAACATTCAATTCAACAATGCGGTTGTTAATGTAATGATGACAAACTCTTGCATTCTACAGAGAGAGAAAGATATATGATTCGCCGGCAATGTTATTGCCGCACGGAGATGATGACAAATATAGGAAGATATAATGCAGAAATACAAGGTATACAAGGTATGTGGTATTTTCTGACGTCACAAAAGCTTAACATCGGCTCGACGACATCTTTTTTTCCTCATTGACCAGGAAACTTTTGCCATCATGTCCTCGCCGAACAAAATGTCTACAGATGTTTTGTAGATCCTCTTCACCATCGACGACAATAAAATTACTTTTGACATCTAAATGGCTATTATTATCTACGGGAGTTTCCTTGGTAATATCAGGTTTCTGAGTTTTCCTCATACCTCCCTTATCAAACAATGACATTGGATATGGAGACAGCTGATGTTTTTTGGAGTTTCGCAACATCCTCATCTCCCGTTTTGCTGATTACACTTTGTTCACTTTGATAGTATTGATCATAGCAGCCAATAGTGTTACATTGTTTTTCATTGACTGCTTCATTTTTGCAAAAGTTATGCCGACGAAAGTTTATCAACTTCAGATGCTATGTGCCAGATGCTATGTGACAGAGAAATACTTGTATTTCTGAAAACTCTTGGCTGCACACAGAAATAACTGAACTGACACGAGAGGAACAACTGGAAAGTAAAACACAGTTTTTCTCTACAAAGAAAGGTCGTGTCTGTGCTGAGAATATATTCGCAAAAGTGTTTTATATGTGTTTTGTTTAATAAGTAACAATTTCTAAATATTTTGTTTAATAACTTTATACTTTCGATTATAGGTAGTATAATGCAAGTTATGCATTCGTGCAGATTAAAAATTTTGAGATAACAATCAAACATGACATTACGATGATAGAAAAACATTTGAGTTACTGGAAAAATTCTGTCCCTCTGTCTTTCTGTCTCTCTGTGCGGATGTATTTCGAAAACTGATGATCCGATTACTATGAAAATTGATATTCAAGAAGATGTAGGTAGCCTAAGTAATTTCGCATTAATTTTTTTTCGAAACCTTTTTTTTGTATTTTAATAATTAAAAAAAAAATTTTTTTCAAAAAATCAATATTTTGAATGGTCCATGTTTGATTATTATATCAATTTAAGTCTGCAAAAATTTAATTTGAGTGGAAGTAAATATCTACCTAGTGACTTATTTTACAAATAAAACATATTATCATCATCTACTACTAATTACAATACTGAATCTAATACTAAATCAACTACTAAGTACTAGTACCAAAACTACGATAGTAATAAATTCTAGTACTAAAAATCTAGTACCAAAAATACTATTATACCAACAACAGTACCAGTCGGCAACAGTTTTATATTTAACTAGCGTTCGAAATTGAACAAAAAACTTTAAACACACAAATCCGAATATGGCAACATTGGTAATTGATTTCGGTATAAGAAATACAAAAAATACAGAAATAACAATTTTTTTTGAAAAATGCAAAATCCAAAAAAAATAATAATAAAAGACGCACAATCTTGGTTTGTTTACGAAAAATTAAAAGGAAATCCACAAATTTTTGTTTCCCTTACTCTACCATACCATATGGTCTAGTGTCACTTATTGAACCTTTCACTCGTACTTATTATTCATTATTCCTGCAAATGATTGTATTCATTCTAACTCATACCTTTCTGAAAATACAACATACAACCTACTCTTTTATCATTATATTTCATTCTACTCTCCAAAACCCATACAAATGCATATCAAGAACTACTGCAGCGCTATTACGGCAGTATTTCGCTAAACTAGAAACTACCTCATATTAGTACTATAGATTTCATATACAATGCCTTTACACTATTACTTTTTACTACTATTTTGTATTACCTCTTCGATTACGCCTTCGATCTTTCCTTTATCACACACACACTCTCCCCCGACACAGGACAAGGTTTTCTGGGGAATGTATTATAATGATGAGGGGGCCTCATTCGACACATTTCAGAAATAAGTTCTAATATATTTGATGGTTATAAGTTTTGACATTTGCAGCAACACTCAAAATCGTTGTATCTTTTGAGCAGTTGAACACAAATTACCGAGACTATATTAACCATTACATAGGTAAACAAGCGCGTATAATTGGAATTGCCAGTAATCAAAAGCCTATCCAAATTCAAAAGATTAAAGAAGATGATTAGAGCTAGTTAAGTTAGTAATATATCCTATCAAAATGAAAATGAAAATTGCAAAAACACCAACGTATATAAAAGGTGTTTTTTTTTTGACGTGTGGTTTTCAATCTGGCAATACTTTTTTCGGAATTGGTCTTTTTGATAGCTGTCACTTGTTTTAATCTCAGTCGATATATGGCCACAAATGGTGAAAAAAGTCATCAAACTGGACCTTTTTTTAGTATTTTTTGGTGTTTTTTACAGGTATAGAACTTTAGGTTGGCAACACTATTTTAACTGGCGGTCTTTTTGACAGCTGTCATTTGATTTATGCTCAGTTTGGTTTGGAATTTCAACATGAATAGACTGACTCGCCGCGTTATTGCTGACATATGGCTCCAATTGCTGCAAAAAGTGGTCGAAAATTGGGTATCTTGGCTGGAATTTATTCGGGTCAGCCGCGGCGGCCACTTGCCTGAAACCACACGTCTAAAAAAAAAACTCTAAAACACACACTATATTAATTCTTATAGATTAATAAATGTTTACTTGCGATTCTAGGTACTATAATGCAAGTTATGCATTCGTGCAGAAAAACAAATTTGAGATAACAATTAAACATGACATTACGAGGAAAGAGAAACATATTTGAATTACTGGTAAAATTCTGTCCGTCTGTCTGCCTGTCTGTCTGTAAGGATGTGTTTTGGACTGTAGCCTAAACGGTTGGGATAATCGCCTTCAAATTTAGAACTTAAGGTTATTTTATTTTTATTTTATTTATTTTTAAAATTAAAAAAAATTTTGTTTGGAAAAATCAAAATTTTGAGAACGGGTAGGGTAGGTGATTTTTTTTTTAATTTTGTTTTTAAATGTATGTTAATTCTGTGCTTAAGTTTGTATTCTTGAATTTTTTTTTTTAATATTTAAAAAAAAAGTTAAAAAAAACGTTTTATTTAAAAACCGTTCCTACAATTTTGAAAAAAAAAATCACACTTTCGCACATGTGAGCAAGTAAGTGCGATCCAATCGTGCAATTTATTTTTAATTAATTTGGAACATTATTATTTTCTTTCTTCAAAATTAATAAGCACATTAGCATCTAGTGCTGCAAAAAAACTTATAGGATCCAGTAGATTGTCCTCCCGTGTTTGCGGGGGTAATTTTAAATGAAATTTCTTCACTATTTCCAATATGGCTGCTTTGGATTCTGCCAGAGCAAATCTCTTTCCGAAGCACGATCTTGGGCCATCTCCGAACGGCAAAAATACACCCATGTCTCGATATTTCTTGATGCCTCCATTTTCAGGATTAAAACGTTCAGGTATGAATTCTTCAGGATTTGGAAAGTATTGTTCATCATGACTGAAAGAATACATTGGAATGTGTACAAGATCGTCGACCCTTACTTTCAATTTGCTGCCATTTCTGTTCGTAAGCTCACATGGAGATGTACATATTTTCGACATAGTAAGTTGTGGAGGAAACATTCGAATGCACTCTAGTAATAAAAAAGATAATAGAAATAAATCGTAATAATTTTTTTTTGTTAAGAAAATGTATAAACAATTTCCTACCATAAATACACTGTTCGAGGTAAGGCAAACTTTCTAGTGTTTCAAAGTCAATTTCTGCATTGTCGCTACAGTTTTGCATGATCTCTTCATAAAGGATAGCCTGCTTATCGGGGCTTTTGGCGAGCTGTTAAAAGAAATATAAACAAATTGGGGAAAGTATGAGAATTAGAATATTTGAAGCTCAATGAATCCAATTCAATCCCGTTTACGGTTTAAGATACTTTCTTATTAACCGGAGGTGCAATTTTGACATTTCTTTTGGCATCCAAACGTCTTGATGCAAAAGAAAAGATTCACTAATAGTCCGGGAGACACCGACATTTTCATAACACCATTTCCGCAAGCTTTATTTTTACTTGCGTTTATAGGTACTATAAGGCAAGTTATGGATTCGTGCATTACGATGATAGAGACGTCGAAAAAAGCGGGTCCGTGAATTCCGTCCGTCTGTCTGTCTATCTGTTCGCACCTCTACAGCTTAAACAGATGGGCCGATTTGCTTCAAACTTAGTATTAAGTATTTATTTGGTAGTATCTCGGGGCATTTTTGCTCTAGGTCGAAAAATAACAGTACTTGCCATACATTCTTTAACAAATAGTTTGATTTTCTCGAAAATGGCTCTAACAATTTTAATAAAACTTTCAGGGTGTTATTTTTTTACAACAATACATCTTTCAGTTAGAATGAATTATTCGCAATTTTTTCTATAACCCCCCATAGTACCTTAACTTAGCTTAACCGTTTACAATCAAATTTGATATTCAGCTAGATGTACATAGCCAAACCAATTCGGCATACAAATATTTTCAAATAACTTTTTTTTGTATTTTTAATAAAATTAATATTTTTTTTGAAAATTTTAATTTTTTTTAAATGTAAGTAATTTTTGTGTTTTAGTTTGCATTCTTGAATTATTTTGTTTAAACTTAAAAAAAAAGTTGTTTAATAAAAATCGTTTTTTTGAAAAAAAAATCACACTTTTTCACATTTTCTAAAGAATTAAAATTGTGTTTAAATTTTTCCGCTGAAAACTTTTTGACGTACTTTTTTCAAACAATCAAAAGACAGAAAATTCTTTTTCATTCGATTTTACTTTGAAATTCTTTAATATTTTTCAAATTTTATTCCAAGCTGTGACCGCAAATACATACGTGCGGTGCAGTCGTGTAATTTATTTGTATATCAGTTATTCATATTATATCTAGCAATAATTTCATGTTCTTCCTCCTCAAGACTACAACGGGGGTTTCAAACCCCGCAAAAAAGTGTGAACGGTACGTCCGAAGGCGATGAACGTAAATTTTCGAACGAATATGAAAAGCTGAGGATAGAGTCGTCAGCAAAACAATTAAGTGGATTAGAAGGAACAGAGAGAAGATCATTTATAAAAATGAGGAAAAGAGTCGGAGACAGAACAGAGCCCTGGGGCACATCAGCATTTATTTTGTGGGAATCAGACTTGAATCCGTCCAATACAACAATGGTCCAGAAGATAGCTTCTAATCCAACGAACAAGAGTATTATCGATCCCAAAAGCATGCATTTTCGATAAGAGAGCTTCATGCCAAACTCTATCAAATGCCTTTCGATCTTCGATATGTTCCTGAAACTGACGGTTAATCAGCGTTTCCATGACCTAAGAAAGAAGGGATGTTAGTGCTATGGGTCGGTAGGAGGAGGCTAGGGACAGGCTGGACAAATGCTGTTTTCCATCTTCTAGGAAAAATTCCTGAAAACTAGGAGCGATAGAAAAACTTACGCAGTGGCTTTGCCAGTGTGGAAGAACACCTCTTCAGAAGAATGGGGGTATACCATCCGGGCCAGCGGATTTGTGAATATCGAGATCCTTGAGAACTCTTGTACTGCCTTTGGGACATTGCAGAATTTTTTGCCGTAATTTTTGGTCATGCAAAAATTTGGTTGTTTCAATAACGGAGTTGCATGAGTTCCTTGCTTGTTGTGCTTTTTCTAATTTTCCTCAGTGGGGTTGGCTTTGTAAGATCGGAAACTTACTTCTTTGAGCCTGATAGGCTATGAATTTGTTTCACTTTTTTTCCTGGGTTTGAACCTCCCCGATGGAAGAAGTTTATATTACTATTACTTATCACACATAATTCATACAAAAAAAAAAGCTTACGAAAATGGGACGGAAATTTCTGTCGCTGCCTCTCGGACTGTAATCCCAATGCAATGATTTGCTACTCAGACTTATCACAATCGAAATTCAAAAGTATGTAAAAACTCACCAGATATATACAAACAGTAATTGTTGTAGCTGATGACTCATAGCCACCTAACAAAAATGTCATTGAATGGCACATTATATCCCAATCTGGAATTATCTTTTCCTCCTGCAACTGAAGCATGTAATTCAAAAAATCATTTTGGTTCCCAGAACTCATTTGCTTGCGTCGCAACTCATAGCCAGAACTCATCAGGTCAAAAAAGTAATTTTCAGTTTTTTTTGGAATATATTTTAACCTGTAAAAAGACCGTATTTTTGGCCAAAACGCAGCCAAACCCATGTAAACTGTAAGAATTAGTCTGTTATGAAAAAGTTTTGATATCATATCAAAAACTGTTGGATTTTCCGTAAAACTTTGAGCTTTCAAGCCAAGGAAACAGTCCGTAATCACATCAGCTGATTAACGTAAACCAATCTGAAATAATTGTTAAATGAAATCAATAAATATAATGTTTTGTGAGTGTAAATGCGCCTACTTCCTTAGCACTAAGTCCCTTTGTACCAACTTTAGTGTTTTGATCTTTAATGAATCTAATTAAATTTTTAGAAACATTCTGAATGACTAGGAGCATGGTTTTGATCTTTAAATAAAAACAAATTGAAAATGTATATTTTTTTTAATCTGTATTGTACAATAATACCCTAGCCACAGTAATACCAGGTGTCAACTCTTGACGCCTTCCTTTCCATTTTTCTCCGCCTAATACAAACGGATTATTGGATACAATAATATCACTTTTGTCATTAAACTATAAAAAAGGTAATTTTCAAAATATAAAAATTTTTTAGAAGAAAACATTATTAAACCTACCCAAGCTGAAGATTCATTCAAACTAAAATTTTTGAATTCTGATGTGATCAGTTTGCGTCCAAGTTCAGGGTTAAGAATAAGCAATTGTGGGCTTCGAATGTTGAAGAATCCGACAAAATCTTCATCTTTTTTAAACTGCCTAGAAAATATTTTCAAACAGTATTATAAATTTTTTTTTTTTTTTTTGTACTTTACTTATAAATATCCATTAAATCATAGGCAATATGGCGTTTCCGTGTTATCGCACTTGGCATATTTCCGTACAGCGGTTTCGGCTTGGGTCCTTTCACGTTTAGTTTCTTCCAGTGATCGAAGTTATAAACGAGAAAATTGTAAATTAGTCCAGCGATTATCCCAATAAGTCCTATTGTCACAAGTAATGCGAAAAACATTTTCTTACTAATTAGTAATAACTTAATTTAATTCAAGCTACTTTTAACTTTACGGTTCGAAAGTCTAAGAACAACTAACGATTTTCAATTTATTTGATCGTTAAATGCATTATTTAAGGTACAAAGTCCTTATATAATACTATACCTACTAAATAATAGTAATCTTTTACTTTTTATCTGCAATTTAATGTACAATTTTGTTAGTAAAACTCTTTTAAGTGCAACTGAATGATGCAACAAAAATTTTGCTACATCTAATAGCAGACAATAAAGGCCAATGCCATTGCTTCGGTTTTTACTTAGAGTAATCGATAAATCAAATTAAAAAAACTAATTAATAATAATAATATACTAATTCTAGATGAATCCGTTCAGTACAGCTACCCGATGTATACCAGACAAATCTCCAAAAAAAAACTATGCTTCCAGGAGCGGATTGAAGGGTCGCGTTTAGAGAATATATTTATCACTCACGCCTTTCCACGTCTATATAACGTTATATTTACTTGCGATTATAAGTAGATGCTGTCAGGTTTGATTGTTATCTCAATTTTTTTTCTGCACGAAAGCATAACTTGCATTAGCAAGTTCCGTCTGTCTGTACAGCCTGAACGGTTGAGCCAATCGTCATCGGGGGGCCAAAAACCCCAAAAGTTTCAAACTTTTTTTCAGATTTTCACTTAAATCTCCTAAACTAATTACATTTTATGGAAAACATTGCATGACAAAGTTGGAAAGCATACAATTTCCTTCATACTTGAATCTCAATGAAAGTGGATCAGAAAACTTAAAATAGTGATAAAATAATAGTTAGTTGGTAGTACAGTAAGTCTTTATTTATTTTGGTAATTGATTGCAGGCAGGGGCGTTCGGATCTTGCTCATCTTCGTCGTCGGAAATGTCCCTCACTCTAGTTTTCAGTGTCGAATTCCTTGGCTGAGGGGGGAGTTTTTAAATGTTGTGCCCACGCAGTGCTTGCATGCTGTAGAGCATAACAGGCCAGCCTTTTTACAGCTGCAGCCTGCATAACGACCAGACGTGCACTTACAGCTGATTGCATTGAACAGCTAGTTGGTGGCGGTTTGGCAAGTTGACATTTTGCACTGACATTTTTAAGTATTTTTTACCCTCCGCACCCCTAATTTAGTTCAAGGTCTTCGGGGTCGATAAAGTAGGTTAGTATTCCTAATGCACCCCTTAAAAACCATTGAATTTCCATTAAATTTGGAATATTTTCCAGCAAAAAGTACATAATTGCTATATTTCACATTTTAAGAAGTGTTGTCTAGCTTTGATCAGCTGTATCTCTGTTAGTATTGGACCTAAGACTGGTTCACCTATGCCAACTTTTAGAACATGTTATGCTCTTTAACTTTGTCATTCAATGTGTTCCACAAAATGTGCTTAGTTCAAGAGTTGTAAGCGAAAAACTGAAAAAGTCCCTTCCCAATTTAGCAAAGGGGCTGCCAGGTCGATAAACTAGGATAGTATTTCTAATGCACTCACAAACAACCCATAATAAAGTTCCATTAACTTTGGAATACTTTCCAGCTCCCATAACCTTTTTCGACATATCGACTGGTATTAAGGTTATTTTGACATTCTACAGAGGAGTTTTTTCAATTTTATTTTTTAGCTCAAAAATTAACGGTACCTGTCATATAACCGTTATGTAAATGTAAAAGCTTTTTTTTCGAAAACGGCTCCAAGAATTTTTATGAAAAAAAATCAGTGTACTACTGTAGGTAAGCATTATATTTTGCTGAACAAAAAATTTAATATGGTGATCGGTACGGTACCTCCCATAGGACCGGTTTTTATCTTCGACTTTCTCGAAAACTGGTGATCCGATTACAATCAAAATTGATTTTCAAGAAGATGTAGACAGCCTGAGTAATTTCGCATTATTTTTTTTCGAAAACTTTTTTTGTATTTTTAATAATTTTTTTTAATTTTTTTTTTTTTTGATAAATCAATATTTTGAAAACGGATTGGTGAATTTTTTTTAAACTTTGTTTTTAAATGTATGTTAATTTTGTGCTTAAGTTTGTATTCTTAAATTATTTTTTTAATTAAAAAAAAGTTGTTAAAAATAAATCGTTTTATTTAAAAAGCGTTTCTACGATTTAAAAAAAAAATCACACTCGCGCTTAAATTATTTCGCTCAATACAATTTTACGTACTTTTTTCAAACAATCAAAAGTCAAATAAATACTTTGTTTTTCCCTTAGTATTAGTTTTATTTTAAATTCGTGACCGCACATATGAGAAGTACGTGCGATCCAGTCGGGCAATTTATTTTCCTTTTCTTTGTTTTTGTATTGTTGATTACATTAATATTTCCCACAAAACTTCCTGTGATACTTATGTAGTGAGGGAGGGGGAAATCGATCCGTAAAGTAACTACAATCAATACCAACATGATATGAATATGGTTGGCTTTGGCTTTCATCAGAAAAGAAAATAAGCATTTGTTAATTTTCGTTGGTGGGGGAGGCGATGTGGTGCGAGTTAATTTTTTAGGGTGTCAAAAGTTTGTGGTTTTATCCAGGAATCATAATTAGAACAACATTTGATCATAGTTCGAGTATAACAGAAGAAATGAGGTAAAAATTGTTATACTTTTTCTTGGTATTTTTACTTGCGATTATAGTCACTATAAGTTACGCAAGTTATGCATTCGTACAAAAAAATTTAGGTAACAATCAAACATAACATTACGATGATAGAGAAGTCGAAAAAAGTGGGGACAGTTCTGTTTGTCCGTATCGATTCCTACAGCCTAAATGGTTGGGCCGATTTGCTTCAAACTTGGTACATATATATTATGTTTTTGGAATTAGCATTCTAGCTCCAAAATTAACAGTACCTGCCTTATAACTTTAAGGAAAATCTTATTTTTCTCGAAAATGGTGTTTTCTTTGCAAAATCTATTGTTTGGTTTGAATGGATTTTTCTGGAAAAGTCTTATAAGGGTACCTCCCATAGGACCGGTTTTTTTTTTAAATCAGACACTTTCTCCTTAAATATTTGAAGGATTTTGATGAAATTAAATATTTTGAAAATTAATCAATAGTTTTTTTTATTGTTTTCCTAGTATAAACTATAGATTTCTTCAAACTGACATACTCAAAGAAATTTTAAAATACGTTTTCAAAATTAAACGAACGATTTTGAAATGAAAAAAACATAAAATAGAAAACAGCAAAAAAAAAATCAAATGGCTTACAACATTTTTTTTCCAAAAAAACGTTATCAATAGTGTGTTTTTGATGTCATATAAATTTCTTTGTTTAATTTTTTCCCCCAAATTTTGTTTTATATGCTCGGTTGAGTCCTAGCCACTAGTCAAATATAATAATGATAGGAGACCTAGAAGCTTGAATATAATACAATGTGTAATGTATTCTATCTCATTCTCTTGCCAGCTTAATCCTATATATTTATGTGTTTCTCTCTTTGTCGTGACGCATTTGAAGTTACACGTCAAAAAACATTAAAATTAAATCTTCTTCAAAAAGACGCTTGCAATTTGCGACCCAGTCATGCCTTTTATTTCTTCTATTATCCTCCTATATCCTCGAATTTTCTCCTTTTTACGTCAAAATCACTAAATTTACAACAACACCTTTTTTTCTGATCTATTCTTTTATTTTTGCACACGACTATTCGCGGGGTTAGCTGAGCTCTCTACAGAGAGGCTTTCCCACCTTAAAACCAATTCTCCCTCGACCATTTCAGTCACTCACACATTCAGCCATTCGTTTCTGTTTTGTCATCATGAACAAAATACAAACAAATAAAAACAAAAATAACAGTCAACTAGATTAAAATGCTTGAAAAGTAAAGAAAGTTTTCCGTTCGGAAGGGGAAACAGATAAACATTTCAGAAATGTTTCGCGAAGCGTCCAGGCCTACAAAAATAAACATTTCAGAAATGTTTCTTTGTTTCTGAAATGTTTTTAAATGTTTAAAAACAATTTTCATTTGGTGTGGCACACCTTATCTCTTTATTTCTCAAAGACATGCAAAGTTTCCATATTTCTTAAATTCTCTTATTTTTAAGCGGCACATAACCGGCATTATTCAAATCATGCAAGAACTTTAATTATGGGAAAAGATTCGAAAAATCATTTAAAACTTTCTTTCCGAAGAACACTCCTTGCTAGCAAATAGTCAAATATTGAAAAGACAATAGACCAAAGCATAACAGGAAAAAAGGGAACTTTTGCTTTTTCTTTACTTCGGCTGGACCGATTTTAAAAACCATCTACAAATAGTCCTTTTATTACAAAAAAATTATAAAAATCCACCCAGTTGCATTCTATATATACATATAAGGTCAAACACAAAATTGAAACTCATTTTTATATGCACAACAACAACACAACTGTGCAAGTTTTATTAAAGTAATTAAATTCTTCAAATCATATTATTCGTAGTATTTTATCTAAAAAGTATTATGTGACGTCCGTTTTGTATGAACTTATCTAAAATTCAAACGAATAGAATTTCCTGTATGTAATTAGAAAAGAATTTTGATAAATAAAACAAACTAGAAAATAATTTAAGATTAAATATTATTGAAATAGAATATAAATTTCGATTCAAATATAAAAGTTTTGTAAATAAAAATGTATGAAACAAAAAAAATTGTTCAAACAAATATTTAAAATATAAATTGTACAGTACAAAAATTATAAAAAAAAAAAAACATAAAATTGTCATTACAGGTATTCGGTACAACAGAACTCCCAGAAAAACCAATAATGCTACCAGCGTTTGTCGATTCCGCCCACTGTTTGCCATACCATCTGACTCGAACTGGACGTGCAGTGGCAGACCGGATCGTCAATGTTTTAGGATACGATTGTCCTGATATCACCTTCAGTCCAGTATTGTATCCCATTACATCAATTCTATTGCATTTCATGTCTGGTAAGTAACTTCTTTAAATCAAGCCTAAAAATTACTAACAAAACAAAAAAACATTTTTTTCTATTTCCGGAACTATAAATATTTATCTAAGCTAATTGCCCTATCACATGAATCTTTGAAAATTTATTCTAAAAATCTACTCCAAAATATAAAAACACACTGAGTAAATAAAATACGAAATTTAATTTCGCCTTCTTACCTTTCGAGAATTTCTTAAAAAAAATAAATTAAAACAAAAATATTTGTGTTAAGAAGAAAAAAAATGTGTCATTGTTTTTCCTTAACTGCTTTAGCTTTGACAAACAAAAGCTCACTGTTGTGTTTACCATTTTATTCGCTTGAAATAGATTTGTAAATTAATCGTGAGTGCTCATGAGTTATTGTCAATTTGTTTAAGATTTGTGTATTTAAATTTGTGGAAAGTGACAATTAATCTTTGCCCTGTAACTGTGTCAATGTTTAAAAATATTGACTTACTACAATTTTTGTTATTCAAGTGCTTTGACGTTTATAGTTTATTAATCTGTTTTTTTTTTTTTGTTAATAAATTATCACAAGAAAAAATAGAACTAGATCAGGTGGGTGATTTTTGATAGAAATATGCTTAAAATAAAAATTAATGTGAAATGCGTTGTTGGAAAAAAGTTTTTTTTTTATAAATATTAATTAAAAATATTTTGTTTGCCTAAAAAAGGGGGTGTGGCAAAAGAAATATAGTGGGTACACAAATCTATATTTATGGATATATTTATATTTATTATTTTCTTATTTATTTTCAACACTAAAGAGAATTTAGAAATAATAAAGAACGAACAAAAACTAAAAAAAAATCTCATTGGAATTAATCCTAGTTTGTCAAATCTTTTTGTTGGTACTTGATAATTTTTGCTAAACACAACAAAATGGGAGCGGTAAGGAGAAACATTTCGAGTGAAATGGTCTCCGTAGAGGCCGTAGCCTTGTACAAGCAGCAGCTTAGTTTTTATGGTAAAGATTTAAAGAGCCTCGACAGACTACAGCCCCAGTATTTCTTTCTCCATATACCACTACCGACTAAAAAAAACACATACTTCATTACAGCAGAGCACTGGCAACTGAGGCCATTGGCTCAGACAATTACAAGACAACACACAAAACGACATTGATACAGGACAGAACAGAAGATAGAGAGAGAACGGAAAGCAGAAAACACATAACACATGTCAACAGCACGCAGTTGGTTTTCGGACGGTCCCCCATCTTTCTACTAACCACTAACCACCACATTAAGTTGAAAAATATGGGGCCTAACTTGGAACCTTCTGGCACTCCAAAAATGATCCTATTTCTTTCTGAATTGTACATACACAAATCTATAACTTAGAAAATGTCTGTTTGGCTGTATAAAAATCAAAACTGCACCGATTTTCTTTTTAAACGTTCACTTTGACTGCGGATTTATTAAAAAAATATGAAAAGTTAATAAAAAAAATGTCATTAATTCTTATGTGTGGTTTATCACTGGTTTTGTTTCAAGCTGAAAAAGTTGAAAATTTGTTTGTTTTTTTTTTCTTCTCTGTTCGTTTTTTTTTTTGTGAAATTCAATTGGGTGAGGTTAAACAAAGTTATGAACGATTGTTCACAAAAATTGATTTTTTTGAGCATTCAAAGCTAAAAACTATCTGAAATCTGACATGGAGGTAATTTAAACATTTTTTATCGAAAATCCGCCGTAAACCCTAAATTTAAAAAAAACATAAAAATCGGCCCAGTTTTGAATTTTTTACAGACGAAAACCAGGTGACGGCGAAAGTGTATAATTACCCAAGTCCTGTCTCAAAAGCCTTTTGGATATCCACTAAACAGGCGACTGTGTCTTCTCCTCTTTTTGAGTCCTATTGTTATGTCTGAAAGCTGTCCAAGAAGCGGTTGGATCACGGATAGGAATGCTGAGTCCAGAAAATAAAGCAAATCGCCCAAAAAACGAAGTAGATTTGCAAAATATGTAGCAGATAATGAAAACGAAAATAAAAACAAAAAAAGTTATTTATTTTCATCTCATTTAATACTAGCTGACATATCCGACGTTGCCCAGGTTTACCTTCGTTTTCTGAATCCCAATAAAAGTGCTTCCTATCACATCCAAGTATATCTTAAATCTACCAAGCTAAACATGTTAATGCAACAAAAAAAAATTTAATCGGCCCAGCCATTTAAATAACTATAATATTGTTGAAATAGAAATTATAAAGATATACAGGAAGACTACATTTTCGTAGAGATATATCTCTTCCATAGCGCCACCTTTCGGGTAAAAAAATTGCCAAATCGTTCTAAAAATAAGAAGTTTCGTAAAAGACCCCAGCGCTACCTAAGGGGTAATTAAATTAGCCTAAGTTACTGCTTACAACGCCAGCTATCTGCTAAACAAGTGTAGTGATTTGTGAGATTAGCTGGAACAAACATCCAGACACAAAAAGAGACTTTTTCGCAAAAATAAATTTTACAAAAATCTTGCTGACACAGCAGAGCAGCGAAATTGGTCGATATCTGCCTGCAAGCTCTTCCGTTTGGTCTTTTTGGGCATGGGCACCACTTTTGTTGTCTTCCAAGTTTCGGAAAAGTTGCTGTTGTTCGAGCAGTTTAGACATCGTCAACAGGAGGATAACGATAATTGTTAGCTTTTTAAACACCGATTTTCATATTTTTCCATGGTTTCCTGCTGATTTCTTAGAATTCCATTCATAAAGGAAAGTAAAGGCGTGGATCTACTGCAGGATTGTTTTCAGTGAAGGTAGTGAATTTCAACTTTTTCTATGAAATTAGGAAGGTGAAGGCGGGCGATCCTGTGTTTATCAGGATTCTTGCCCGTGCAGGTATCTGGTATTGAGATCTTTTTTTCCAACAGCTGATTAATTTTTTTGAAGGTATCGAGCTCCAGTTCGATGTATTCAAACTGTAGATTAGGATTTGAATTTGGTTTGCTGTAGTGGGAATATTAAACCGATTGTAGACTTTCTTGGCCTCTGAAATTGCAAACTATATTTAAAATATAAAATCATATCTTTGAACCCTTTTCGGCATTTAAAGTTTGACTCAATCAGAGAGTCAACCCAAGAAAAAGTTTTTCTAAGAGATAGTATGCTGATAAAACAAAATTTCCAGCATAAGGAAACCAGTAGAATCCAACGTCTTCCGTAGACTTTAACAAAATAGCATTTCTTGTGCTGCAATCTAAGAGTTGTTTAAATAAATTATAATCTGCTGCATTTCTTTTGTCAAGTTACCTCTCCTGCCATCTGGAACACACAACTTCTTATCAACAAAATATTTTGATTGTTGTTATTCCTGCATCTTTCTGATGTAGTCTGACTAGATTCAGATTTGTCTGGTTTGGAGTGGCCTTAAGCCGACATTGTCTACTTTAACTTAGTCCGAAACTGAACTCAAATGAAGTTATCGCTTGAATTATTTCCAGTAGTAAATAAAATTCAATTACGTTTTATTTTCTTTTTCATAAATTGACTAACCTAATAATCAAAAAGACTACATTAAACTGTTAACTCACTTATTGTGTATGTACACTGTACAGGGTGCACAAGTGATTGTTCCAATCAGCCAAAGTAATGAGCTCAACTCTCGGACTGACAATAATAATAATATTAATAACAATAAGATTCCTCATATCGTGTCTGTCAATAAAGCCAATTCTTGTACATACAGACAATAAGAGAAACGAACAAACACAATGTCATTGAGCTGGTGCTTCTTATCAATCATAAGTCTTGTTTTGTTAATTTATTTACATAAAATATTATATTAACTATAACTTTTGTTTTTTTGTTGTAAACAAGCAGCACAGTTGACATTGTGGCTATCGTTTAATTAAATATTTAAATTTAAAACAGACTTTATTCCCTTTTGAATTTGTTATCAATGTGTTTACAAAAACCTAGAGTTCAGTTTTGTATTATTTGTCAATAAACTGTTGAATTTTGAATTATGATAGATGTTTGCGTATCAGTTAAAAGGCTAGATGGCTAGACTTCTAAATATATATCAATAAATTGTAGGGGGCTTAGATTTATTAATTGTAAGCAGGATGAAGTCTTAGGATTATATCGTGTGCCTCATCCTTCAAATCATAAATTTACTAAAGTTAATCGCCCAATATATTTAGCCTAAAAACTTTTCCTTCAAACACAAACAGGCATCACAAACTCAATACTTGCTGGTACTAGGACACCGAACATCTTCACGTTTTTTCTTGGTAAGCGTATCACAAACCACCTTTTTGACGATGCAATAATTGCCCGTAGAAATGGCTCCAAATCTATAAGGCGTACATTCGCCCGAACTTACTTACTTACTTAGCCTTAGGTCATCAGTAAGCAGGTACAAGGCTTCAATTACGCCTACGCGCTATCGTGTACGATTTCATGAAATTTGTTTCAGCTCCCTCCAACTCTTGCCTAGTTCCGCTGATTTCTCCTCAACTGTTCTACGCAATGTGCTTTTCGGCCGCCTTACTCTTTTCTTTTGTGAAAGGATTCCACTGCGTTGCTTGAGTTACAATACAGACGAAGCGTATGTCCAATTCACTGTCACTTTTGCCGTCGTATAAAAGGGTTCCTGAACAGAGATCTTCGTTAGATATTCGATTGGCCCAGAAAATTCTAAGGATGTTTCGTAAACATCTATTTACAGACGTTTGGTAGCTTGGTCTGAGATAGTTATTCCTCTAATTATTATTTTTTATACATCGAACGAAGCCTTTGCTTTCCCAATACGGGTGCTGATGTCTTATTCAATTGCGTCTTCGGTAGAGATAATCCTCCCAAGATATTTCAAGAAACATTTATTAGAGAAAATCACTGGATCTCGAGGCTGATTATCTTTGTTTTGCCTGTTTTTATACATGATCATGATCCTATGAGCAAGTATGCAAACTTCGCGTCGTCCGCAAAATCAAGATGTTTCAGGTAAGATGTCAGTGTCCATCGAATCCCTCCGTTTCCTGTTAAGTCTGCGCCTAACACATAGCTTATCATTAACAATAACTGTACTGGCTCCAGTTTTGCAATCCAAGTTGGTTGAGGTCGTCCTCCACTTGAGCGCGCCACCTAAGGCGAGGTCTTCCTTGACTGCGTCTACCCTCTGGAATGGAATCGAAGATCCTGCGAGCCGGAGCATTGTTGTCCATTCGCTCTACATGACCTAGCCATCTTAAACGTGATATGCGTATTTTTTTGACCAGGTCAATGTCGCTGTACAGCTCGTATAGTTCTTGGTTGAACCTTCTCCTCCAAAGCCCGTTAACGCAGATAGGGCCAAAAAATCTTCCGAAGAATCTTACGCTCGAAACGACTAAGGATATCTTCATCCGCTTTAGATAGAGTCCATGCCTCGGCGCCATAGAGCAGGACTGGGATGATTAGGGTCTTATACAGAGTCTCCTTTGTCTTTCGAGAGAGGGCTTTGCTACTCAATTGCCTTCCTAGCCCATAGAAACAGCGATTGGCAAGAGTAATTCTTCGCTTTATTTCTGACGAGATGTTGTTGTCAGATGTTATAGCGGATCCGAGGTACACAAAGTCCCTAACTACCTCAAAGTTGTACCTGTCTATTGTGATGTTTTGTCCAATCCGCCGGTGTTGTGTCCCTTTTTGTGGACAGCAGTTACTTCGTTTTGGCCTCATTGACTGCTAGTCCCATCTTAGCCGCTTCAGCTTCAATGCTAGCAAACGCGCCAGTGACAGCTCGCCGAGTTCTGCCAATGATGTCTATGTCGTCAGCGTATGCTAGCAATTGCACAAACTTGAAAAAAATTGTCCCACTACAATTGACTTGCGAGTTTCTTATAATTTTTTCAAGTATTAAGTTGAAGAAATCGCACGATAGCGCATCACCTTGTCGGAATCCTTTTTTGACGTCAAAAGCTTCTGTGAGGTCAGTACCAACCTTGACGGAGCAGCGAGAGTTCTCCATCGTCATCCTGCACAGTCGGACGAGTTTTGTGGGGATGCCAAAACCTGACATGGCTCTGTATAGCTCGTCTCTATAAATGCTATCGTACGCGGCCTTAATCGATAAAGAGGTGAAGGGTATCGATTTGGAATTCTTGGGTGGTTTCCAGGATCTGCCGTAGAGTGAACATTTGATCGATTGTGGACTTTCCTGGTCTGAAACCACACTGATAGGGGCCAATCAGGTTGCTGACGAAAGGTTTCAGGCGTTCACATAGTACAGCAGAGAGGATCTTGTAGGCGATATTCAGGAGACTTATTCCTCTTCAGTTGGCGCAGTTTAGAGGGTCTCCTTTCTTGTGGATCGGGCAAACGATGCTGAGGTTCGATTCATCAGGCATACTTTCTTCTGACCAAACTTTAGAGATGAGTTGGTGTATGCACTCCACCAGGTCATCTCCGGCCGCTTTAAAAAGTTCGGCGGGTAGTCCGTCGGGTCCAGCAGCTTTGTTGTTTTTGAGTTTAGATATTGCTATCCTTACTTCATTTTGGTCAGGTGGACGGAAGTTTTGTCTGTCATCATCCATGTTGAATGGTTCATTCTGCCTGACAGCGGAATTTTGGCCTTCATCGCCGTTTAACAGTCTGCAGAAATGGTCCTTCCATGTACTCAGCACCGACTGTGACTCTACTACTAGGTTTCCATTCCTATCTCTACAGGCTTCTGTGCGGGATTTTTTTCCTTGGCATGTTCTTTTTACCTGTTGGTAAAACTTCCGCACGTTGTTCCTGGAGTAGCATCTCTCAATATCTTCGATCGCGCGCTTCTCATGCTCTCTCTTTTTCTTTTGGAGAAGCCGGTGTTCTTCCCGTCTTTTCTGCTCGTAAAGCTCGCGAGCAGCTCTCGTCTTTCTTTGCAGCGTCGCTTTATATGCCTCTTGTTTGGCTGCATGGGCCTGCCTTCATTCGTCATCAAACCAGAGGTTTCGTGGTGGTGGTCTGGTGAAACCTAGCACATCAGTTGCGGCATCTCTGATGGCTTGTTGGCAGTGTTGCCACTGATCTTCGGCACTTGATGCTGGCGGTATTGGATTTCTTGAGAGGTTACGGGATATTCGATCGGCAAATGTTCTGGCGGTTTCTTGCGATTGCAGCTTTCCGACGTCATACTTCCTCACAGTATTACTTCGTTGTTGTAGAGTTCGGGTTATTCGCATTCTTACCTTTGCTGCAACAAGGTAGTGATCCGAGTCGATGTTAGCTGCTCGGAAGGTGCGAACATCCAAGATACTGGAGGCGTGTCTTGCATCGATCGCAACGTGATCAATCTGATTGACGGTTCTTTGATCTGGGTGTCGCCAAGTCCCTTTGTGTATATCGAGATGAGGAAACCGTGTGCTTGCAATGGTGACGTTATGTGCCGCTGCGAAGTCAATTAGCCTAAGTCCGTTTTCAGACGTTGTGTCGTGTAGGCTATGTTTTCCGACAGTCCTACCAAAGATTTCCTCTTTACCTATTTTGGCATTAAAATCGCCTAGTACGATCTTAACGTCGTTATTCCTGCTCTGTAGCAGTCTAGGGCCTCCGCTAGTTGTTTGGATGCACGTGGTCTGTTAAGAGTTCTAACATTCCACGTGCAGATCCGAAGGTCGTTGTCCTTGATTCGTTTTTCCGGGTCGTCAACAGTAAATCCGTCCTTTTCCGAGGCTATTGGTCGCTTTGCAACTTTTTCTTTTTTCCGTGGCAGGGTTGTTAACCCCACGCACAACCCCCAACCTGGAGGGCCAGGTCCTTTGTTGGATTCCTTGGACAAAAGGAACCGGAGAATCCGGAGTCAGTAACCCACTTCGGGGATATGGGCGCTGCCGTTGGCCCATTAAGGGTTCATCCGCCACCATCTCTATTTCAATGCCCTGACTTGCATTGAATTGTCCTAATGACCTTATCTCCAAATACGTCGAAGTAGCTCATTAGGGCGTCTGCTTCGTTGACTGTTGACGCCACCGTTGGTCCAATTGGTTGGGCTCATCCGCCGTACGTCCTCTTTCTGAGGGGCTCGTGCAAGACTTCTGCGAATCGATCAGAACAGTCATTAAAGCAGAGCATTATAGTGTTGCTATTTTTTCTGTGTTCAACACTCGCGCTTATAAGTTTAGCAGGAATGTCCGGATGGACAGACCAGTACCCGGTGGTTACCGCGGGGAGGTAAAATAAGCACAATTGATGTGTACGATATAGTTGCAGCGACTGTGCATCACCAGTTTGATGCCTTTCAGTGCCTACCCTATTCATACAGCACCCAACCACCCAACAACAGTCTGCGCCTAAAACAATAACTGTACTGGCCACAAAATGCAGCCCTTTTCGACTTCAAACTCATCCGACATTCGTGAAGAACGTGACATTTGAATCCTTCATATGTTTCTTTAATAATAACATTCGCCGAAAGTATGACTATATGGACTATAATTCTCAGGGCAAATGCTGCCAATACTCATTTGCATCTGAGTTCTTTAGAAGAGCACATAAAAATGATAGGAGATTGGAATATAACAAAAATATTTGTTTAGCTCGAACATCGTCCAAATGTTTCCTGGATCTCCTCATTTTATCGTTATTTTAATAAACAATAGTCCAGCGAAATAGTCAGATGTATTCTACTCTTAAAGATTTCCTCGTAATACTCATCACTGATATGCCCACCTATTTACCCTCCACGTAATGTTAGTACAGAGACTAATTCGTCAACCGCACTTAACAAATGTGGATGGCCTTACCCCTATCGATTTTCATTCATAATGAAGATTAGTTCAACTCTACACGCCAAGAGCAGTTTCAATGATTTTAAAATATTCAGTCATTTTACTTAAAGAGACTGAAAAAAGAAGAGGAAGGCAATCTTCTGATGTAATTTCATTTCTTCCACAGAATCGCATTGGACGGACTTTCCTATCAGGCTTAAGCCCCGGTGCACACATGCGTCATTTTGACGCGCGGTGACGCAGCGGCATTTGCGTCTTACAGTACTCACAAATAAATTTTGTGGTGCACACGCACGTGCGATGACACTGCGGCATCGCGCGTCATTCTTGCGGGCAAAAACACTCGCAGGTTGCTGCGAGACCGCGGCGTCACCGCACACGCATTTGCGTCTTTCAGTACATTGTTTGTTATTGAGCAGCGCACACATGCCTGATTTTGCCGCTAATTAATCGAAAGTATCAAACATGGATGAATTTGATATTGAGTTATTTATTAATGAAAATAAACAGTATCCACAAATATGGAATGTTGCTTCCGAGAAATACCATGGCCGGCAAAAGAAAAGAGCGGCGTGGATAAGTGTCTGCCGAGTATTTTGTGATGGTTTCGAGGATAAAAAACGATAAAGCCAAAAACGAAATTTTCTCTTATATTTGTGAATGATGTATAAAATATTCCTTTTGTTAGCCGTTGATCAACAAAAAGATGTACCCAATACCTTCGTTTCTTTTTAAGAACATAGCTTTTATGCACTAGGTACGCAAAAATTACATGTTTCTTTTTATACACCTCCATTGCTGCAAGCCAAACGCTTACTACAGATTGAGTTCTGCGAGAAAAACCCGCATGTGTGCACTGAAGTATTGCGGCACCGCTGCGTCACCTTGTGTCAAAATGACGCATGTGTGCACCGAGCCTAAGATGTGATAATTGCAATATCGCTATGAACTGTTTAAACAGCATTGCGTCATAACCGACAGCGAAATTGCTGTTTGGATCCCTACACAGTAACACTTTCGACTTAACCATTCACTATTAACAAATCGTTCTATTTTTCTTCCCCTCTTCATTTGCTTGGCTCCATTTCAGAAGATAACCAATATTTGATTTATGTTCTATAAGCGCAACAGCTCCTTAAGGGCCAAAGGCCTAGTGACTTATACTCTCAACCATTCCTGTGTGTGTGTTGTGAATCTGCAAGAATGGAAGGGACCTACAATTTATCGCCGAGTCCGAACGGCTACATGAGATGCACTTTTTCAGAGCATAAACTTGCATTTTCCTGTTAAATATAAATTTAATTGAATAGAAATGATAAGATTTCATAACCCTGATTTTGACGTTAGTTTCATTATCTATTCTTCATTGAGGTGTCATATTTTATTGCAAAATTCTCCTCCTCAGATAAAATCTATATTTTTTTACGAGCTTTAAATCTAGACACGATAATTTATTATTAAATAACAAAATGTGCAATATAATAATTAATAACATCGCTATTGCTTTGCATCAAGCGAGAGGTTTGCTTTTTAATTGTAATAGGGTAGGGATCATCGTAAACCGCACAATCACGATCTCGTTAGATGATGTGACAAAACGATGTGACAGTGACATTTTGATATGCTCAATTGTTATGAAACGAAAAAAAATTGTTATTTAAATGAAATTTTAATGAAGCAATTTATACAGTTAACGACAAATTGAAATCTATAGATAACTATATATTCTTTACTCATTCTGCTAACTAACGAGGTGCCTCGTGTGCTTAACTGTTCCACTTCAGAGTCATAAATATGATTAATTTTTCTCATAATTTTCTAAAGAAAAAATCATCTGAGAAATCAATAACATCAAACAGCTTAATATAACAATGTCAACAAAAATCTTACAAAAAAAAAAGAACAAACAAGTCATTTGGCTAGCAGCACCTTGCGTAAAACTGAGAGTTTGATCATTCCCAAAATAACTATTGTATACATTTAATCATCTCCTAATATAAACACCCCAACAACAACAAGATATTGTTTATAATCTATTTTTATTTCTATTATTTTTTAGAGGAAGAAGCCTATCATTGTCTTGCAAGTCTAGTTGCATGCAAAGAAAAGGTGTTCATCAATCAAACAAAACTACTACACGAAGTCACTTGGAAAACAGTGATGCAAATTGCCAAAAAACATGCAGTAAATAGAAAATATAAAAACAGTTTTTTTTTTAAATAAAAAATAAAAAACATTTGCTAATGATCTATTTTTATTTTTCGCAGAAAACCTCCGTCTCTTATTTGCAACGAATGTGTCCCGGTCAGAAATTGGAAAGAGTTTTTATGGACTGGTGCTGGTGGATATTAGCTGGTTTGCCATTTCAGCATTTAGTACGTGTTATGGATTGTTTCTTTCACGAGGGCATTAAGGTGTTCTATCGCATCTCTCTGGTTATACTCAATTTATTTCAAAAAGAATGCACTTCCAACAATGAATGGAGTCCGGATAATATTAAAAATGACATTGGTAATGCGCTTATTAAATTTTGCAAAAAAATACCAGTCACACCAGCGAAGCTGTTACAATCAGCGTTTAGTATTAGGGGGCTAAGGTTTGTATAAACAAAGATATGATTAACTACACCATATGAAGTTTTTTACGGAGATATTTTTATTAGCAACGGCAATATTGGTTATAGATATAGGACCATTCTTTAATTTTCTTTCTCATCACAACGTCAATAAACCCTTGTTTTAAGCTTAATTTGCCAACATCGTTGTATCGATTTGGAGAAAGTAAATATGTTGCGTTTAAAATTTCAAAAGCATTTGATAAAGTTTCGCATTGTCGAAAATATGGACGAGCCTCATATTATATAAATTAGAAATTACCTTTCGGACCGTTCGCTTCGCGTTGTTTTTTAGGATAGTTACAAAAATAAAATTTGGTGTGCACCAAGGCTGCGTCCTATCTCCGACACTCATGCTCATTTTTATGAAAGAAGTCTTGTCTGATATTCCTAATCCACTTAATTGTTTTGCTGACGAAAGAACCCTCAGCTTCTTATTCCCAAACATGTTCTTCGGATGTGGAACTGTAAAGGCAACGTGTGATAAGCTCATTAAATTCGTAATCTTGTGAGCACTGTCCAATGGGGACTTGCTAACCGTGTTGAAATTAATACTTCAAAAACTAAATGCCCTCTTCTGTCCTTCCATGCCACTATCCATGAATGGCACTTGCATTAAGGAAACCGAACAGCTTTGCATTCTAGGTATGTGTTTCACAAACTACCTTCTGTTGAAAGAAACTATGTTTGACATCCCCAAAATACTGCAAAATATTTAGGCAAGAAATATTTGTTCCTGTGGGATCAGCCTAGAATCTATTAGGGGTACGATCGCCTAAAGTATAATTGTAATTCTCGTATCTGTGCAGGTCCTCCTGTTATTCTGTTGAATTTCCTGGATAGAATCCAGAAGAGTGCATTAATATGATAGAGGATATGAGCAGAACAGAAACAGTTGCAGTCTCTCCTTACTCTATCGCTATTTCTATAGAAAATGCTCGAGACAAATCTCCAGACGCATTCATTCTCTTAAAAGTTTTATCCGTATTACTTGCATCGCCAGGAATGTCCATCAATTTACCCTCGAACCAAATTTGGGGTTCTCTGCAAAAAAAAGAGATTCATTCTTTAGCCGCGATACAAGAATGTAGAACACTTAAGTTATAGATGTTGATGGGCTGATATGTCCCTTCCATTACAATTTACAAATGTTCAAAATCATTGTGCATCGGTATACCTCATTTTATCTTCTATCCAACTTCCCTAAATGAACACACTGTGTTAATTCTTGATAAGGGTATTAAAAAGCCCTAATTGCATCAGAATATAAATAAAAAGAAAACATATCTAACGTTCTTCATGGTCTGCAGCTAGACACATATTTCAATGTTGACCACGTTTTTCACCTGTTGTGCACCATGATGTTATCTTTGGGTTTCTTTAGTAGGTTAGGTTAGATGGGGTGATGATAGGGCAAGCAAGAAGAAACGAAATATACGGTAAGGAATATAGTAAATAATATGCGATGAATTTTGAAACGTTTTTTAAAGAAGTGACTAATCCGTTGCCACTTTGTTTTCTAAGCATTTAACTTTTTGACTCGTTCGGTCTATATCTCTGATTCTGATTCGATATGATTTTTAGCCAACGAACCCTTAGATTGGTAAACCAGCATGACCAAAAATTACGTCAAGAAATTCTGCAGTGTCCCGAAGGCAATACAAATTTTTGGTCATTTGTAAAAAATATTAAAAACTCCTCAACATCTTTGGTTCCAACGCTCATCGACAGAGAAGGCAAACTTGCTCGCCGCCCATTTCGCTGCCAGCTCCAGCAACGTTGACCCTCCTGTACTTGAGAATGTAAATTTTTCCATGGGACAGATTTTTTTCCGCACTCTCAAAAATCCGCTGGCCCGGATGGTATACCCCCGATTTTTCTGAAGAGGGTTTCTTCCACACTGGCAAAGCCATTGCGTAGGCTTTTACATCGCTCCTACTCTTCTGAAATCTTTCCTAGAAGATGGAAAACAGCATTTGTCCAGCCTGTCCCTAAGAAAGGTGACCCATCCTCCCCCTTCTCCTACCGACCCATAGCACTAACATCCCTTCTTTCTAAGGTCATGGAAACGCTGATTAACCATCAGCTTAATAAATATCTCGAAGATCGAAAGCTTCTCCATGACCGTCAGTATGGCTTCCGCAGCACCCGTTCCACTGGTGATCTGATGGCATATCTTACTGTGGAACAAATCTTGATATCTCCAAGGCATTTAATAGAGTTTGGCATGAAGCTCTCTTATCGAAAATGCGTGCTTTTGGGATTGATGACACTCTTGTTCGTTGGATTAGAAGCTATCTTCTGGACCGTTCAATACAAGTTGTATTGGACGGATTCAAGTCTGATTCCCACAAAATAAATGCTGGTGTGCCCCAGGGCTTTGTTCTGTCTCCGACTCTTTTCCTCATTTTTATAAATGATCTTCTGTCTGTTACTTCTAATCCACTAAATTGTTTTGCTGACGACTCTACCCTCAGCTTTTCATATTCGTTCAATAATTCACGTCCTTCGCCTTCGGACGTACAATTGCAACGGTACCGTATGTCAAGCTCATTAAATCCGATTTATACAGCATTGTCAAATGGGGTAATAGGAATTGTGTGGAGTTTAATGCTTCGAAAACTCAATGCTGTCTTCTGTTGTTAAAGCTAAACATACCCCCAATGCCATTGTCCATGAATGGCGCTTACATCGAAGAAAGCGAAGAGCTCTCAGTACTTGGTGTGTGTGTCAACGACGACCTCCGTTAGAACGACCATATATTTTTGAGATCGCTAAAAATGCTGCTAAGTGCTTAGGTGTTCTGTATAAGTGTAAGAAGTATTTTTCCCCTTCTGATCTGGCTACAATTTATAAAGCGTTTATACGTCCTAAATTCGAGTATAACGCCCACCTCTGGACAGGTGCTTCGCAAACATCGCCTCACCTGCTTGATGGAATACAAAATCGAGCGTTAAGATTGATAGGAAATAGAACTGCCGCTGAAACAATTGCCCCTCTCGAACACCGACGCAATGTTTCATATCTTTCCTTATTTTATCGTTTCTTTTAGAAAAAATGTTCACTCGAAGTAGCCAGCTGCATTTCTCCCCTTAAAAGTTTCTCTCACGTAATACTTGTCTCGCAAGGAATGTTCATCAGTTCACCCTAGGGATTTTTTTTTTTTGCCGAACAACACGAATATGAAATAGTTTACCCGCCGAGATTTTCCCTTGCCATTTCGATCTGCAAACATTCAAAACCAATGTTAATCGACACCTCCTATCTCTCCTCTCCCTATCTTCCTAGTGCCCGCGCAGTGTGTTCTACATTAAAAGGGAAACCAATAGTCGCTTGTGCGCGCTTTAATTATAAAAAAGCAAGAGTATGCAAAATTAATTGGCGTCTCCTGATGTATGAAACCATCTGTGTGTATTTCTTTTGTTTTTTCTCCTTTATCCTTAGACTTTTAGGCTAACTGATGTTAGACAAATATATTAGTGAGATAGTCCAAATCACTAACCTTTTTCAAATGTTTTCAACTCACCATTAAATATCTTATCTCTTATCTATATCTGCAATGTGCAATGTGTACATCATGTATCACCATCAGAAAGTAGTAGTAATAGCACTCTTTGTTGTCCTTTAAAAGAAAAAAAACTCCTTTGCAATAGCAAGAAGTTACGATAGAATTGCTTATATTTTTTTACACTTATAAGCAATATTCTAAGAATACTGATAGATAATCTCCATCGTCGGTGTTCGGTGCATTGTGTAACCTTAAAAATGTCACAAAGTCATCAAATACCAGTATCATTTTTTGGGAACATTAGGCCTGTCACAATTGGACATTTAGATACACCCCTCTCTTCTTAGGACAGTCAAGTTCTATTTATGAGCTTTCTTTCAAAATCATGCTTGTGATCTAAGACATAAAAAGATTCTCGCTGTTCTGTTCTTCATTTTTGAACTACACAAGAAAATAGACCTCTAGTACTACATCATCCACCGAACACGTTCGTAATGGATGTATGAATGTCATTAGAGCTTGCTTGACTATTGATCATAGATTCCAAATACTCAAACTTGTTGCTTTCAAAACAAATATTCACGTATGATGTCAATGGTGTTGTTAATCTTGTCCTCAAATCCTTTTTAATTTGCAAATCAACAATAACTTGATTTTTCTATTTTTCGTTTAGTTCCACATATATATCTAGGATATTTATTAAGACTGAAATGTTACTAAAAAGTAGATCAGTTCTAAGCGGTTCAAAGCAATTAGTTCGATCGCGTTCGAGTGATAATTTACCAACGAGTCAATCGCAAGTCAACATTCAAATGATGTCACATACATTGACCATACGAGAGGTAAGCTATAAATAAATTCTTTATTTATTATTAAAATCAGTATACAAATCTTTCTAATAAGTAAAGTAAAATGAAAAAAAAATATATAAAACTAATTTCTAATAAGCAAACAAGTGATAGAAATAATTAAAATCATAAATAGAATTATAATAGGAGCGAGAGCATTTGGTTTACTTTAAAAAATTCAATATGTACATTTTTGTTTTGCTTTTAATGTTTTTTTTTAATGTACTTAATAGGATTCCATATGAAAAATATAAAAAAGCTATGATTTAAGAGCTACCATTACTTTTAAGCGTCATTTACATATATGTGTCAACTGTTTCTTTTTTATTCATTTTAGCTTCAAAATTGTATTTGATGTCTCTAAAGAGATGCGATTTGAAATCATTGATTTATTTTTTATTTATTTCGAATTTTTCTTTGTATATTTTCGTTGTTAAGTTAATCGAAAATCAGTCTTTAAAATAACGAGCGCATTTTAAATATTAACAAGGCTTAATGACTTTATGCACATGAATATCCAAAAAACGACGAAGGAAAATAATATTTCAGATCCTTTAGTCGTACTTTAGGAATTGGTTTTAGAACACATAATATTTTTCAGGGCACTTTTCCACTTACCGTTTATGTACATAAAAACAAAATTCAACCGAAAAAAATATCCTTTTGGAAAAACTTCATCCACCTTTTTTATCATTTTTAGCAATATTCACAAAAGCGTTACTGGTTTCAAGTTTCGTTCTTCGCTTATTTCAGCGAAGTCTTAATTTTTCGCAATCCACCACAGGTGGAAGATTTTACCCTGATATTGCTCTACATAGCTCATTTAAATGGATGCTTTAGTTAAGTCGACCTAGCAATCGACTTAAATGTTTCGGGATTTTAAATGTTTGGTGGACATTTCTAGTGATTGGTTCAAAATAGACTGATATGATGCTTTCGGGTCCAAGATTCTTTAGGCGATGTTTAGAATTTTTGTTTTAGTACCTCTTTTTAAGGCCAGAAGAAGGTATGCAATTGTTATACAATCTAAGAAAAAGAGAGAGAGTTTATTTCACTTTTAGGAAGATGCCCCATTTTTAGGGATTTCAGACCTCGAACATATTGAACTTTTGGATGAGAAGGAATATCTCGAATGATACATTTACTGCAGCTGTCTATATCTCTCTATCTAGTACCACTTTAGTAAGCAATATACAGGGTGTCTCTTTTTTAATGATCATAAAAACGATGCTATTTTCTTACTCGGGAGCTCGATCGCTATTGCTATCCCTGTATCAGGGAGGCATTATCAAACCATTATTACAAAATACATGCAAACCGCTTTTAACAACTATTCAAATTATCTGGAAACAGTGGGCCTGGTGTAAAACCACATAAAATTTAACTTGTCCTTTTCACAAGGAAATACAAAATTTCCCAACTCAAACCCGATTAATGATACTCCACTTATATTAGACAAAAAGTTAACGTGGAAGCCTAATAAAGAAGAAATAGCCAAGGAAGCCACTGTGGCACTTTTTTCTTGCAAAAAAGGCATTGGGAATAAATGGGGCCTTTCTCTACATATTATCCAGTGGCTATACATACGGGTCTTCGGACCGATACTCACATCGGTAGGTAGTGTGGTAGACTAATTTAGATAAATCTACTTTTAGTGATAAACTAAGTAAAGTCCAGCTTTCAGAGTGCATGTGTGCTTTCCCTCGATATTTATAGTAAACAAATGGCAAATATGAGCACCGCCATATCTCTTGCAACCATTTTTCAATAGATAAACAATTCATTGGTCATTCCAACATTCCGAACTTATTTGGATCAATTCAAAGTCATTTTGACTATACCAGTACTCCGCCCCAATAGTTTTTTTTTGGGAGATCATCATTCCAATAGGACCCTCTGGGGATAATAATGAAAGTGTAAATGATAAGTCCATTCCTCTCTAAACTGATGGCTCAAAAACCGAAGACTGGATAGGTGGCGGCGTATACTCAGATAGAAACATTTTAGTCTCTCCTATCTCGTATCTTAGAAATGCTGGCAATCAAAGAGTTCCTGTCTTGGCTCAAGAAAAAAGAAAAACGTGATATCTACATCGGACATATAGCTAGGCTAGTATCAAAACTTGCCAAGCAAATCCAAACAAAACTGGATCTGAAAAGTCCTCAATGTTTGTTGACTCTAAGCAGATTACATTTTAGCTTTAGTCATCACAGGACATTTCCTTAGACATGTCACGGGACTCCCAAATCATTTTCGCAGAACTTGCTTGAGCGAAGAGGATGTAAAAACCATTCCGCACCACCTTTGTTAATGCCCCGCTCTCTCCCAAAGACGTAAATTGCACTTAGAACAATTTAGTTCGATGATCCCAGTGATCTGATAGACGTAGATATCATCAATCTACATCCAACTAGTATAATAAGTGAAAAACTTCTCACAAAATAATATGGTATCACAATGGGGCTAAAGACCCCTAAGCTGTTTAGTTGTTTCCTGAGAGTCCCTATAACCTAAACTAACCTAAGCTATTATCGGATGTACCGCGTAGACTGTGTCCTCCAAATGTAATTCCTACGTTCCTTCCTTGGAACTAAAATATCCCAGTACAATTTTAATGTCTTGGCTGGAGCACAACTGCCATCTGCATAAACGCTTGAAACAAATTTGGTGAATTTAAGTTCTTGGCCTCGCTCGGTATATTGATGGGCCTAAGATCAAAATCGAGAATGTCGTAAAATTGACGCATATGTATGTTGTTTTATTTTGACTTGAATGTGGATGTGAACCCAAAACTTTCTTACTATTCTTGTCCTCTTCCTGAGATAATAGTACAACATGATGGTTTCATCATCGCTCGAGTATTCCGAAGACATTTCACGTCCCGTAACCATGAGGACACTGAACGAAGTACAGATTTCGATTGGGTGGAGTCAAGTCACTGCGCAGTCCGTAACTGGTCTGTAACCCGAGTTGGCAACCGATTTAGTTTTTATCCAGTTGCTCCGTGTGCATTGAGCCTAAGGCATGTCTTTTGAGACTCGATAAGAATAATCAGTCCAAGCAGAGCATTTTATCTTGTTCCTATTTTTCCATATTCTACCCTCGGTCTTATGTTTATAAGCTCAGCAAATCATGTCCGGATGGACAAGGTCAGTAAACAGCGAAAACCACCAGGAGGCAAACTAGGTACATGATAACCACATAGTTAAAAACAGTAAGCATTGCATTGCCTGATTGACGATTTTCAGTGCCTACCCTGTCACCAGTCTAAACTAGATTGAAGAATTAAAGCTCAAGGAGTTAATCTCAAATAAAAGCCTTAATGGCAAGTTCTAAATTGCTTGTATTATGAAGTTATTAACTCGGTTATCTTCTGATGTTAAGCTATTGGTTTTTTCGAAACTGTAGTCGATGTACTTAGCCGATACACAAATCCATATAATGTTTGTCAGTAAATTAAACTCATATTTTGATTTCAGGAACAATTGCTGAAAGTTAATTTTAGGGTTTACTCCATCTTGGACTTACGTTTTTATGACTTGGAAACTATATACACTTTTAGCCTCTTTTATGATTTAATGGGTGAGCAGACGCAGAGTCCGAAGTGCATTTCTTATTGCTCGACCGACCATGATCTTGCATTTTCTTTCGCTTTTTAATTTCCTGTTCTAAATTAAATTTATTGACGCGACAGCTCCTTAAAGACCCAATTTGCAGTAACAGAGGTAACCCACAATTTTCCGCCTAGTCCGAACGGCTACATGAGATGTATTGACAATTTGTCAATTCCTAGCAAGAGGCAGTACCCCAGAAAAAAGGAAGAAGGAGGCCTCAAAGTTTTAAGGTTTCAATGAATAACTAAACTGACTATAATCTTGTTTTGTTTTTAATATTTAAAATGCGCTCAGAGTTAAACGTTTCGAAAACATTTGCGTTTCATCCGAATAGAGATAAAAGCTTTCGACGGTGTTGTTAGTTTTATTGGAGTTAATTGAGCTTCTATTATGCTTAAAGACGGCTTCATTTTATTTTTCTTAAAATATTATAATTTTTTTTATTTTAAATTGATTTTTTTAACTTAAATTTGATAAATTGATATTATTTTTGAATTTACTTGATTAAATTAACTTTTTCTATAATATAAGTCTCGATGTTCTAATTGTAAACAAAGTTTCAAATTTTATAACTTTAATAATAAAATAATTAAAATTAAAAAGTTTATTTTATAAAAAAAATTCATAAATAAAAAGCTTAAAAAGTGTATTAAAACAACAAATTTAAATTCGATGGTTCCCAATTCATTGTTCAAGCTCAAAACTTAAAAAAAGAAAACTAGTTCAAAACACTGGGAATACAAAAATAAGTAACTACATAAAATGGTTTAAAAGTAACAGAAGCTCTTAGATTGTCCTTATGTATCTTTCTTAAGACAAGTTTTCATATAAAATTAAATTAAAAAAAAACACTACTTTTAAGTTAAATTTCACCTATTTTAAGAACATTCATTCACTTTTTTTGAAATGTGTCAATAACATTCCAGAGGGTGCATTCCGAGACCTGTCGCAATCTGGTATGGGGCTTAAAACATTTTAAATTTTCTAGTTCTTTCTCTATTTGCTGTTTGGTTTTTCTTGGTTTTCATTATTGTTATTAGTTTAATTTTTTTTTTTAGTTATGATTTTCTTGTTGTTTTGTTTTTTAGTATAGTTTGATGAGTTATTTTTTTCTAATAATAATGTTTGTTTTTTTTATGAGAATGTCTCATGCAAGCCGCAAAAATGTTGTTTCGTTAATTTTTATAAACAGCAACAAAAAAAAAGAAAAACAAAAACAAAGAATATTTTATGCTAAAAATGACATGTGTTATGCAAAATTATGGGCTTTTATTTTTTTTATTGGCAATTTTAGCGAATTTCATTGGATATATTTATTATAGTTTAGGAAAAAAATGTTAAAATAATAAAATTTAAAAAAAAAACATAAAAATCTTCTCCATGAAAGACAGATTTTATTAACTGCGAATCGAAATATAATTTTGTATCATCTGTCCGATTGAGAGAAAAAAAATTACAGAAAATAATTGTACTTCGAAAATAATAGTAAAGACATTTGTTGTCTTGTTTTTTTTGATAATTTTTTTCTTTTTTCTCATCTTGCTGCATTCTGTTACTACTACTTCTACTACTACTACTACCACTACTACTATTGCCGCTGATTGCTCGTATTAATATATGACTACATATAAATGTTGACTTCGTTGAACACTAATTTGTCTAAAAACATGCAAACAAATTATTTACGTAACGTGTTTGACAATTTGTTGTTAAATATAACATGAATATCAATTCAAATATATATTATGCATTGTCAATCTGTCAACCACAACCTACCCACGTTCTAAATGTGTTTTTTTTAAATGCATTTGTTTTAAATGTTTTTTGTTATGTATTTTCCATACCTACCTCAACCCCGACACCCAACTCCTACTTCATACAAAAATATAAAATATAACAATACAAAAACACGTGTAAACAATAAAAAAAATAAAGGGCGAACAATCTCCCGGGCATAGGGTGCTCGCTATGGGTGTTTATCCTGTTCAATCGTTAAAAAGTCGAATAGCCAGTGGTGAAGATGTAAGTGTACTGTTTTCGAAGAATATTCAGTATTTTTGTATTTAGGTGATATATCTCTATCTCTTTCTCGCACCAGAATTTTGTTTTCTTTAATTTCAAATTCGACTATGAAAATCGTATTTTTTTTTTTATTTTGTGTAAGCATTTGCTACCTTCCCTTCAAAATATAGTATAATTATTAATTGTTTGTTGTAGAAGTTGAGTAAATTTTTTTTTTGTTTAGTCATTTACAACACACAAATAAACTTTACACACACGATAGTACCAATTTCATTTACTTTTATTCAATTTTTTTAAGAATACTTAAAAAAAAAACATTTTCGAAGAAGAAAACATGTGGTGTGGCAACACTTTTATACTATTTTTTTACAATGCTGCCTTAAAGAGTTTACTAAAGAAAAGTTAAGATTTTAAAGTGATTTGTGTGTGGAAAATCGAAGGTTTATAATGGCATTGTAGATGGTATATCACGAAGCTTGGTTACCGGGAACAATTCAATGTAATGTTTTTCTTTTAGCTTTATTTCAGGGCCATGCGCCAAAAATAACCGCTCATCAAAAAAAGCTTTAAAATCCAGCTTTGGTTTTTTATTTAAGTGTTTTTGTTAATTGATTTCTATTTTTCCATATTTTTATTGGTTTGTTATGAATTCAAAGATTTGAACTTAACCCTAGACATGGTAAAGAAACTCTTACGGACTTGACATGTATTTCAGTTAATATTCACAAAACTAATCCAAAGTAAAGTGTTTCAAAAATTAGTCAAATGTCCAGTTTAAAGAATTTAACATTTGCCAAAAAAAAATTAATTTCCGCTTAAAATTTTGATTGGATGTGCCTCAATCTAACTCAATATAGTACAATATAAAATCTTAATTAATTTTAAAACTTTATTTCTCAAAACTAAAGAATATTTTGACTAAGGATGATCTTCAGACGTTACAATGGAAACGAATAACCAATGATTCACATTTAATGGTAATGATTAGATTTAAAGAAGGGCACTTAGTCAATAATCGAAGATTGACGGTTGTTTTTTTTTTTATCAAACAAAGAAAGCATCTTAGTTTATGTAAAATATTTATCAACTAATCGCATACTAATTGATTAAATGAAGAAATACAATTACTAAGCTTCGCTACTAATTCAAAGTATTCGAACACTTCCAACGGTAATCACTTTTTTATTTTGATAATTTTTTTTTTAAGGTTAAGATTTTAGGTTTCTAGTGAGTAAGATAAAGCAAATGCTCTTTAACTGATTCTCAATCTTTGAGATTTCCTTATTGATAATCAAATTAATTCAAACCTCTGGCAACAATTCAGAAAAACTGGTGCCGAGCTACTCTCAACTTGTTTTTCACCTCCGATCCTGATAAATATCACATTTGTATTTAATCGTCCAAAATAGGTTAAAATGGATTAAATTTAAATATAACTCATAGTTTGATTCGAACTGTAAAGTAAAGAACTCCACCGAGTAAAATCGGAAAATTTTTGCATTAGCCAACAATTTGACAAAAAATACAGAAAAGCATATAAAAATTATTTTGTCAACATAGGTACACTTGTCCTGAACGATACTACTGGTGTGTGTTTTGAAGAAAAAGGAGATCTGCTTGCAGCCCGAACGCGGCAAATGCAATGCTGCCGGTAGGAGTTATCTCTCCTAGTGTATTCGAGAACATAAATGATTTTATGGGACTAAACCTCTTTCCTACTTGTTCATTAGCAAGAGTTTTAAAAGATCGATGCTATTCAAAAGAGATGCTCTTCAACGTTGGCGAAACCCTTCATAAACTTTTCCATCTTTCCTATTCTTCTGGCGACTCTCGAAAAAGGCGATTGTTCTTCACCCTAAAACTATCGATCAATTGCACTTACCCGTCTGATCAAAAGCTTCTTTATCACCAAATGATATGCAAAAAAAAAAACGCTGATGCTGGGCTCTGTTTTGCATCCGACTTTTCCTTATACAACCTATTATCTGAAACAACTAATCCAAATAATGGTTTTTCTGATGACAGCACTTTCAGCTTTTCATATTCGTTTTTATACACTCATCCATGTTTTTTCGGATGTGGAACTACAACGGCAGCGAATGATTCATTAAATTCTGATCTTGGCAGAATTGTCCAATGGGAAATAAAAAAAAATCACATCAATTCTAATGCTTTAAAAACTCAATGTTGTTATACTTGTTATGTTAAAGATAAATGAATCCCCCATGCTACTATCCACGAGTGGCACTTATATCGAAAAAACCGTTCTTAGAATATGCACCACTTACTGTGGAATGACCAGATTTCGACGTCGCAAAGAATGCTGCGAAGTATTTAGGTCGCCCTTCGAAAATCCAAAAAAATTGTTCACCCCGTTTGATCTGGCTACAGTCTATAAAATGTATATTCAGTCAAAACTTGAATATAATTCCTATATTTTAGACAGGTACCAATAACCCACTTAAAGCTTTAAAAATGGCAGGCGACCGTACAATAACATAAACATATTCATCTCTTGAGCATCGACGTAATGTTTCTTGTCTTTCATTATTTTATCGCTAATTCTTTAAACAATTTTCTAGCGTAAGCTAATATCTGTCTGGACGTGGTCACGATAGTCCCTCTTATTGAAGTGCCAGAGTTACGGATTGCTTTCTCCAACGCCAGCTTGAAGAAGATGCAAGCCAGAACATCCCAGAGTCCATAAAAGATGTTGATTGGCCTGGACAGCAATACCGGCTATCTACTTGGCTTGTAATTTTGGTCATGTTCAGCCTATATAAATAAATACATTTTTTGGCGTGACAGCTCCTTAAGGAGACAAGGCCTAGTGACTTATACTCTCAACCATTCTTGTGTGTGTGTTGTTAATCTGTGTGTGTTTTGTCAGTTCCTCGCAAGAGGCAGTACCCCGGAAAAGAAAGTTATGAGCGGGACTCGAACCCAGGCTCTTCGCTTGGCAAGTCCGACACAATAACCACTAAGCCACGGGGCACTACAGCCTATATAGTCGTCCAATTTATTTGGGATGACGAATTGTTATTGGAATGTTGTTGTTGGACTGTTAAATTTTAGACTTATTTTGTTCCATCACCTGTCTAAGGTAAAGACCTGATAAATAATTGTTGATTTGCCTGATATGAAATCACATTAATAATAGCCGATTATGATTTTCGCGTATGGGGCTATCCATTCTTGCAGGATAGAGGAAAACATCTTATAGGATGTACTCAACAATGGTATACCCTTATTACTTACCCTTACTATGTGATGTATCCCTTCTCATGTATCGGACATATGATGCTTTTTCGCCAGTCTTCTGGCATTTCTTCGTGTTCCCATTATGTCTACTATGATATTATGAATTGCTTGATTTATTGTTGATCCTCTATGTTTGATCAGCTCGGCAGGTATGCCAACGGCTCCCGAAGCCTTGTCATTCCTGATCCCATTAATCGGCTTTTGTATATTCTCAATGCTTGGTGGGTGGACTAATCCTCTCATTTACCGCCTTTAACCTTATATCACTTATGATAGCTCTTAAACTCAACTTAAGACGTTAAGATTTTCCGAGCCGGAGCATTGATGTACATCCGCTCCTTATGACCCGACCATCTGAGACGTCTGTGTTTTGTACAGCCAGTTGTTCTTCGTCTGATCTCAGATAGACAATCAATGTTGATTAACACGCCTTACCAGCAACTAAAAATATTAAATTATCTACTCTTAATCCTTGTGAATTTAACTACGCCTCTTTACACCATGAAATCCACTTATAGTAAACAAAAAATACTTTCTTTTCAACGGGAAACTTCAATTGACGGATTTAAAATCATGTAAGACAAACAAAAATTTGAGAACATCCTGAAAGTATATGTACTTTCAAATATTCATCGAAGTTTGACACACCGACGACCCTATTAAAGAAAAGAATATCTTTCAAAAATGTGAACTGCTTTGTTCGCGCGATTTCTTGTTTCTTCTTACAGAATCTAGCCTAAAATTCTTGACAAGTACGTAGAAAACACAATTTCTTGGATTTTTGAGATATATGCATACATATATTTAATAATTGCACACTCTTTTCCCATCTTGAAAAATTAACCCAAGCCCACCCAGAAAAGAAAGGTAATTCAAAAATAATTATCGTTAAGAATCTGAGGCAGTTATTAGTTTTGATTTTCGCTACAAATAAGCCATGTTAAGTATACAGAAGACCTTAAATGGCATTTCATTTAATACACAGCCACAAGAAGAAAATACAATTAAATACAATTTTTGTTTTATAAACATTTTAATAATTTTTTTTTATTAATTAACATTTTTGCTCATATTTATCCAGAACATATATATATGTATACGTCCTCAGTTTTCTTTAATTATTTGTCAATCCTTTTAATATCCTTGTTTTTGAGCTTATCGTCCCATAAACCGAGTAGTACTTTTTTTATGTGAGCCACAATAAATATGTTTTTATTTAATTTAACTGATCCTTATATGTGTTTTGCTTCGATGTTGTTTTGTGAATTAAGTACATATAATAAATATTTTGTTTTGTTATTTCCCAAGATGATTTTTTGATTTAAAACAATTTACATAACTGTTGTATTTTTTTATTGATTGCCTACATTTTTTTTTTTTTTGTAAAATAAATAATTCCTTGTGACTAATATTTGATATTATTTGTGCATATAGCTCTTTACACTCTGGTCATGGCTGCCAGTTAGAATAACAATGTACCAACCTGTACTGCTGTATACAACCGAAGAGCATGGCTGTTCGTTGACAACATTCTATGTTCGGGTGGAGCAACATGAACCGACTTTAATGATGATCAAAACGTGCAATAATGAGGTTAGTTTGAACAACTTTTATATTTATTCATACAAGAAGTATATATATTTAATAAAATGTATGTTTTAGGTTTTTGGCGCTTATTGCTCATCAAGATGGTTTGAACGCAATGTCAAAGACGACAAGGGTCAAAGACAGGCCTACTTTGGCACCGGCGAAACTTTTCTATTTTCCCTTTATCCAGAGCGGGCAAAATACCCTTGGGTTGGTATTGAAGGAGATAAAGGTTTGGGGCATTCATCGGAACTTTTTATGGCGGCTGATGCAAAAATGATCACAATCGGGGGAGGGTAAGTAAAATGTGAAATTGTTTCCTATTCCTATTTTCCACTATTTCCACGTATATTCCTTATGTCCAAGGTGATTGAAAAGCTAACATCCTTACCTTACTTTACATCGTGCTGTAGTTCGAGGTGTACCCTGGTCTTAACTAACTATTTCTCCAGTCAGCTGGGTACCTATCTAACTGCCTCTAGTTTTGCCCGTGAAGTTGGTCGAAGGCCTATTCCGCTTACGCCACGGAAGTATCGGTCGCCCCATATAGCACCGTCTCTACGGTATGAAATTTTCCAGACGCTCTATATGACCTAGCCATCAGAGACGTTGAGCTTTTACTCTTTGGCAACATCTGTGTCGCTGTACAGCCCGTACAGCTGTTTGTTATGTCGATGTGTCTCCTTTACCACGCTGCGTTTACGAATGAAGGACCAGAATCACCCTAAGAATTTTCTCTCGAAGCAGACTAAAGCGTCCATATCCACTTTTAGCAATGCCTATTCCTCTGCACCATACAGCAGGACTAGGTTGAAAGTTGATTGATGGCTCTGTTGTTAGCGCGCTTCAGAGAGTGTCCTTTATTAAGAATCTGGAAATTAGTGCTGAGATTGCATTCATCGGACATGCTTTCTTCTGACCATATCTTGCTTATGAGTTTGTGCATGCTTCTAACATATTCATTCCCTGCAGCTTTAAAGATATCGAAAGATGAGCCATCTACTCTGCAGGGTTTATTGGTTTTATCTGGCTAGCTTTATTTCGTCCAGATCGGGTGGGGGGAATAGTTGTTTCAATTTGCCGAGATAGAATTGTTCATTCCGGTTAACAGCGGAATTCATCTAGTTATCGCCGTTATATAGTCTGCAGAAGTGGGGTTTTCCATATTCTCGACATCTACTTCGAACTACTACACCCTTGATTGGTAAAACTATCGAATTCCATTCCTACAGTAAAAACTCTCCATTTCCTCAATCGCGTTATTTCTAAGAATCCGATATTTCTATTTCCTCTTCTGCTCGTAGAGCCTTGTATGCTTCCTGTTTGCCAGCGCTCAGCGTTAAAATAGGGGATTCGTTTTGGTGGCCGCGAAAAAACCGTAAAAACTTTAGCTCTGTTAGGCCACTGGTTCTCAATACGGTAAAGGACTCTTTTGAAGGTTATTACACACTCGATCGGAAAAGGAGAAGGAAATTTCTAGGGATTGCAGTCGTCCGAAATATGTTGTTTTTTTGTCTGTAGCAGTTACCATAGTAAATATCTTATTTCTTTATCTTTCTTGTGCCCGACCCATCCTATCGCATTTTTTGGATGGCGGTATTATTTGTCTTACAGCAGTCCAAGGCCTTATCTGCACGGTCCTCATCCTTGAATTCGTCTGTTCAAGGCCTATGGAAGCTTCGTAACAAACTAGTCCTTAATATAATTCCAAGGACGAGGAGCCGGATAAACTGTTTTTAAGACCTGAGCTTGGAAATTTTCTTCAGCCGGCCTCTATCACTAATACCCCCCCCTATCTCGTTTGCTGCCAGCAACAACCATCCAACTGGGTGGGAACCCAATCTCCAGTTCCGGCACTAGCCACCCGATGTTCACGGCGTGAGTAGGTGTTGACAGACAGAGGTAGAATTAATACTAATGTTTCTGATTTAGCTGTACTTTTTCTTGGCGTTATTAACGTCATGTGTTGTCTTCGAGCAACATCCCGTGCCGTGGGAATGGTGTTCTGCAGAAAAAAGAATCTTTATATATAAAAAAAATGTCAACAACGTATGACGCTAATGATCTCAGACTCTCAGTTGGCATTCGACCATTTTCAATATACTTTTTTTATGAAAGATATGGTCGAGAAGAATGTTTTAAGCTATGTGTTTATGTGTATTGGTTTTCGATGTATGGCTGTTTTTGTGAGCATACGTTTATACATGTTTACAAGCAATGCAGCGCCCAATATATGTTTATATTTTTTTTGATATTTTTTTATCAAATTATAGCAAAAAATAGTTATTTTTCATTTACAGTTTCTTTTGATAAAATTTTTGAAAAATTTTTACGATAAAAATATTCAAAAAATTGCTACTAGGTGCGTTTTTCCTCACGTATTCCCATTTTTTTTCTTTTTAAACCGCATCCGTCGAGTCCGTCATGTATGGGTCGGTTTTTATAAGAACGTGTGTATTGTATCGAGCTATCAGTTAAATCCGTCGACGATGCAACGGATTCTATGGGTTGGCCCTTGAGATTTCTTTCACACCAATACATGCAAGCACATTTACATGAAGTTTGAGATCGATGGTTTGGGACACACAGCCTTTGAAACTGTTCGTCGAATCTCTTCGTTTGTCGAAGAGTAAAAACGTGCGGTAGAGAAAAGAAAGTTCTTTCTATATGGCAGTACATAGAACAAAAATAAGAAAAATAATAACAAAGTCAATAGTACTGCTAACACCATCAGGCAGTATTTGCAGAGATCGGAGCGACCGGTTCGATGATAAATTCTAACTAGCCCCATACTCTAAAATAAGTACACGATGGCTTCGTCTGCAAGAAGCGTTACTCCAACTATCAGGGTAGTAGAGCATGAATTTGAAGAAGGGCCCCTTAACTACCTTGGGTCAAAAATAGCAGCCGATAATAATATGGAGGAAGAAATACGCGATCGGCTACTAAAATCCAACAGAACCTACTAAAGTCTATCGAGGCTTCAAACTTTTCTACATGTCTTCATGCAAATCCCTGCTTTTTGTTTATTAAGTGAGCATCTTCGATTCCGCCTCAATACACTAAATCTCAAATGACATAATTTTTCCATTTATTTTATCATCTACTTTAGAATATCCGGTTGAACTACCTAAACTCTTAAACCACTATAACCATTACATACCTATTTTAATACAGTTTGCCCCAAAAACAGTAGTTCCATTAATATGTTAATTTTTCTCTCATTGCAGTGAGGGCCAAGCTATATGGATGGACGAAAACATACGCTTTGGCAAAACAGACAGTTGCAAAACTTTCAATAACCCACCATTGTGTCCAACAGGTGATTTCGAAATTCGAGTTCTAGAAGTATATGGCTTCGTCGGTGCTTAGAATGAAAACTAAGTGGTCAGAGCTGATTTTTTTTATTTTAATTTTTTGAAACAAGCAAAGGAGCAAATCAAAATGGCAATCTTCTGAAACAGGGGGACGCGACAATTT